>OW052103.1:10000000-15735886 GCA_932526535.1 Caradrina clavipalpis
CTCCCGAAACATCCGTGTCCGGTGAGGACCTGCGTCAGGCGGTAGGTGAGGGCGCCGTGGCGCCGCTCCAGCCACTCCTCAAAGAGGGGTCTTACCGCCTCAATCGAGGCGAGCCCTGGCGGACTGCCTAATGTGACATTTAGATGAATTTAATACTATTGTTATAACATAGCTGCTGCGTGAGGGCAAGTCGTAGTCAGCGTTTTATTTAAGTACTTGTGTTCATCCTTACTTACTTAATATATTAGCAATAAAGTATGTAATTGAACTTTGTGGCCCAAGTTGGTTAAGGGGCGCACGTCGCAGGCTTATTAGGCCACATATATCAATGTGACTTTTTCAATTCATACGCACTTTCAAAGTTTATTTTGGACATCACTAATATTGGTGAATGAAATCATCGTTGGGAAACCTGGACTTGTAATTAATATAAGTCGGAAATCGCCAAACCGTCTTTAGCAAGTGTGGTGATCAATGCTCATGGTTTTCGGTGCGAGAAGAAGCTTTTGCACTGCAATAGGATAGTAATAGGCTGGTATCACCTTTTGTTACCACCTTCGTTATCATTGCAGACTATTTTTGATCAATGAAAACCACGTGCATGTTTTGACATTTTCTACTTCTTTAGCTTTTCCTATAGCTAATCGCTAGCCTGTGGTGTTGTAGTATCAGTATTTTGTTTAAATATTAGACCCATCGAAATTGAATTGTAGCCTTAATTTTTAAAGTTGTATTCTTCAACAAATACATGGGACATTTTGTCACGGAAAAAAATCTCACGATGTACAACGCATAACTTTAACCAAGAAGCGACCCAAGGATGTACCACTACATAGCAGAAAATATCCAACAAAATCCACTTTAATAAAATTCAAGAAAATGTTGCATAAAACTTTTGAAAAATACCGTCTCTTATAAATCCTCATTTTTCCAACGATCTGGGTCCATCCAGTATCTCGGGAGCTACGTTACAAGGGTTGCAGGTGGGCGATACGGCAGGCATCAAGTATTCAGGCCACGCGGACATTGACTGATGGCTGGTTGGGGCACAACATACCAAGATGTTATGTGGCCCATTTAGAAGAATTGCTTCAAGCCTCTGTGGCCAAATTAGCTGGATAGTTTGTGTCAAATTTGGTTGATGAAGGTTTGGGATGTTCATTTGGGTTTTTGGGTGTATTACCTACGAACGTGTAAAGGATTCAATGCCTTTCATGATGATTATTCATTAGTGCTTAATGAACGAAATTCTGTGCGATTTCGTGTTCCATTTAGAATTGATTGATGATTTTATAAGCTGATTGAGATTCTAAATAATAAGTTACATTAGGTATGTTTTTCATTAACAGCCAAACAGTTTTTCATTTACATGTTACAAGTCAGTTACAAAACCAATAATTCAGAACACAATGCTTTCCATTATTTTGTTTTTAAATTAAGAACAAATGGGAAAATCATTTCGCGCAAAATTCCAATCAGTAAAAAGTACAGTCATTACAAAAATGTTTTCAGGGCCTACTTCAATTTATAACGGAAAAAAATATATAAAAGCGGAGCTGTCATCTGCGTATATTAACGAGAAAACAATTTTGTTCCCTCCCTCACATCCGTAACCCACGGTACGTTATTTTTCTTCATTCCACTGCATCTTCATTCGCATTTATCTTTTTATATCTCTTCATAAAGGCTCAGGTATATGCTTCCAATTTTACGTGGATTTTTCTTAGTGACGACTTTTTTTACGTGGCTATATATGCGGCCTTTTTTTTGTACTAATTCAAAATACTGGCCACTTTTCGTCAAAGTAAATTGACAAAAGCCATTAAATATTTTTTCTTGTTTTAGTTTTAATAGTGATAAAATGGCTTTCACTGTTTTTCTTTTCGGTGGTTACGGCCAGCGTTTAACTTTTTAATTTGTGAAATTAAGAAAAAGTTTCAGCTTTCAAATATAAGCATAGACTTTGGAATAGGAATTTTCCTGGGTGTTGTTATATTATCACAGCAGTATAGCAAAGGAGTATCAAATTGTAAAAAATGCAAAATGAATTTTATTTATGTTTTCATACTTTAAAAAAATACATATTGAATTTCTTAAATGAAAATTACATATTTTACTCTACTAAGTAGATAAATTAACTATGTATGTTGGTTACAAAACTTTTAGTAGTGAAATATTTCGTTAAAATTCGATTTGCAAACAGCAATGAAAAAGTCTTTTGTAGTCACATTATCAGCCAAATATAACCTTAAAAAATCTTTAAAAAATTCTAGAGTCATGTAAGCAAACCCTTATTCTTCATACATATTTCGCGGAACAAATAAGCTCTGTCTCCCTCTACGATCTTATGAAGCGACGAAATGGAGGGGAAACTTCTACCTTTTTGCAAATTGAGGCTCAGGCTTCGAGTCACCGAGATTAGATGTACATGTTTCTGTCTCTATATTTCTCTAGAAGTCTGCCGTGGGAAAGATAAATACAAATAAGGCTATTGTCATGTAGTTGTAGTAAATGTACCTACCGCGCAATTTTTGCTGTTCATCTTTTTTTACATGTTTACTTCCTCGGTTTTCTGCTGTCTTTGTAAATCTGTGTAGCTATAAAAAATGCGGCGTATGTTATGTTATAAAAGCGGAAGGTCCCTTACTCACTATATAAACAAAAAATTTCGAACACTGCTTGTCATATGAAGATTTTTGGCAGATACCTACCTAAGCAGTTTGAAAATTTCACTTTGATTTCTACGTGGCCGAAGTCGTGGGTAGAAGCTACAAGGGATGTTAACTTTTAATTGCTTTTCATCACATCTATTAGGGAAATGGCAAACCTACAGGTTTCAAACATATCGGTTTAATATATAAATAAATATTATGTTAAAACTAAAAACGTTAATAAATAATACGTGTTTTTTGCTTAATTTATTTGTTATTAAAATTTAGAAGCTTCCAAATTACGCTTATCTTTGGACGGAAATCGGATCACAAAAAAAAACTTCGTATGTTCCTACACTGATTGTAGCTGAGATGAGATTGCGACCAGATTATGAGCGTTATTAAAACCTAAAATTGGTCTTTGAATTCAACATCACTGAACATTGTTCATGTATATTCCAAACTCTTACAAAAAAAAAAACAACTTTAAAAACATTTGCTCCCCTAAAAAGCTCTAAAAAGACTAAAAAACCAACTCTTTTCCCCTCAAAAATGAATAGCCAACGAAATATCAACACAACACAACTAATTTCGTAATTATGAGGGCGTAACATTTTCCACGGTAGTTCGTCAAATATTTGTGGCTTTCAACAGGAGAGCCACTGGGAGTATACAGACAGGAACATTCCGATGTGGTTGTGTTTTAGTTTGACACAAAACCCGGTGTCACTGTCAAACAGGACAAAAATGATGGATGATCTAGTGTAAAACGGCCACGAAACGTGTTGGCACACTTGATGCCATTTTATTTTGTGTACAACGTTTTCCAGCTATCGTTTTAGCGTGTTGTGATTGTTTTTTTGGCTGGTGTGTAATAGAGTTGTTTGTGCCATTAATTGGTTTTTGCACTCGTTAAATGATGCGGTTTTTGAAGTGGTTTTTGCGTGTTGAAGTAGCAACGTGTCTTGCTTTTTGATGTGGGATTGTCTTTTGTTTTTTTTTTAAGGAAATTCGGAAATAGAGAAGACGAATATGGATGGGTTTATGAGTCGTAGTGGTGTGTATTGTGTAGCTATAGGTAGGTACTACCAACAGATGCTTTAATCATCATATTTTTTAAAGTTAAGAATCATCATCATTATCAAATTGAGACTAGACATTGATTTTTTTAATTGTCCTGGGTTTGCCTTGGCTCTCGTTTAGGTCAGAGGTAACAAAGACTAAGTCGACGATGGAGTGAGTTTACCCAGACGAAGCCTGTTTAATCCAAGACTTACTTAAAATCGAATTTTATTTGGTGCCAAAATATAGTACAACGTACGCAAAGCGTAAAAGTAATTAAATTGTACGTAATATTAAATATCCTATTCCAATATAATTCATCCCACTAAAACATAAACATAAATAATACAAAAGTCTAATAATAACACACGATACATAATAATCAGAGTATAATTTAATAGAATAATAAGGTAAAATTGAGTTACGAGGTGGGTGGATCCACGCGAATGAATGGAATGATTGATTGAATGAACGAGTGGACTTTGGGGAGCTCGGTCATTTTCACAGTGTTATTACCCGTGCATAATCGTGAGGAAAATTAACGATGAATTTTATGAACGCTGTCAAATATTTTATACGTATTTTGTTTAACGAGCCTTTATATTTTAAACGGGTGAACTCGAATTGGGCTTATTCTTGTTGAAAATTTTATGACTAGGCAAATGTTTTACCAGTACAGAAGATGTTTTATTACTCTGAAAACAGGCTTTATGTACTTGAAAATCTTGCTTTTGTCAGCTCTAGTGGTCTCGTGATCTCGAGGGCGGTTTCAATTCCCAGGTCGGGCAAAAAGTGTTATTGGGTTTTTCCATTAGGATTTTCTCAGAAGCAACCTATAATATCTCTTGCGTACTTGTCTAGTCTCCATTGGGATTGGTCGCCGTGACCGACATTATTATTATTAATCTTGCTTCTGGCAACACCATATAGCTTGTTTGGGTATTTGGAAAAAACATTGCATTCGAAAGTACTATTACTGCAAATTAGTACGAGACAAACTTAAACGAAGTATTAAAAGGCTGCCATACATGGCCAGTTCTACCTGTAGATTCATCAGACCTCCTTAGAATCCGAACCGTATTTGGATGTTACGAGCTGAAGCCGAAGCGACAACTGCCTTAACCAAACCGTTTACACTGATGAGATTGTATTGTTTAGTATTGTATTACTCGCATCCGATTAGACAGATAATCTCTCCATATACACACACACACTATTAGTAAGACAGTATGCTAAATTAGTAGGACGTAGTATTACAATGCCTTGTTGTCTTTTAATGGGCATTCAAAACAATGTTGAGTAAACATAAACATGCCAGTAACATTATTGTGTTACTAGGTTAGACTGATGGTACTTAATAAAACGATCCCAGTTGATCCACCCCTTTGTGAAATCTGTGAGACAATGGTCGGGTAGAAGCGGACACAGTTGTTCTATGAACAATGTGAACGGTTCACAATGACGGCTTTGAGTGCGTTAACGACAGTAACCTTTTTGTTTTATTGTTCATTACTGCACTAGCACGTCCGGCTTAAGGGTGCGTAGTAAACGTAGCATAAAGTCGTTCGAATTTTTAAATAAAAAATGGTCGTTTGACATATTATTATAATATTTTTTTTAGATAAAGGGTTTACTCATAACAATGTTTTTGACTTGTCATTTAAAAATTAAAAAATCTACTATATCCAAAACGTATGCTTACAATAATAATGAAACTATCATTGTTTAATTTCAAAATCAACACAATTATTTCCAAAAATGGAAAAAAGGATTGATATGGTGCAGCGGGGCAATCTCGACAGCGGGAAATTTCAACTAATCTTAATAACTTCTACATTTTACTAAGATTAGTTGAAATTTCCCGCTGTCGTGACTTATAATTATTTTTTTTGCAACATTGCAATGCCAATTAACATTAAAGCGCAATACACACTGAGCCCGCCGGGCCGCCGACAAAGCCCGGCGACACAACCCGGCGGCCTGTATGAAAAGAATCATGTCGGCAACATGCGCCCGCCGACATGTTGGCGGCTTGGGTACGCCTGCCAAATTTTCCGACTTGTATTAAGTGAAGCCGCCAACTAGACCGCCGACAAAAAGTTGCCGACATATGTCGGCGGCCCGGCGGGCTCAGTGTGTATTGCGCTTTAGCATTTGCTAGACAGCATGACAGTCAACAACAAAAACAGTATTACCAACCTGACAAAATAAACAAGAAATCGAAGCGGAACGTGTCATCGAGTATCCACGTTGGTATCCAATGAATGCATTGCACTCGATACGTCACCACTCGAACTGGCCCACACTGGACATACGACCCTGTGTCAGTTTCATACACGAGCCGACTACGTGGTACATAGGTAAATGTGTGTGGCTGGGTGTTACGGAGCCCATTTCAAAAGTGTACTCTTTACTTGGACGATTGATCTCTTAATCCACGGTATTTTGGTGTTGTGTAGAATTCTGCCTACTACTTTTTTGTTAGTCTATTCTGTCCCACTCCTGGGAGGGAGTGGAAGGATGCCTTTAGCCTCCTTTCACTATTACTATACTATGGCTGTTTGTTACGCTTTCACACTTAAACGGCTGGTCGAAATTAATAAAAAGACAATAATATGCTGGTAGATTTTGATCTAGCTTAACACATAGGATATTTTTTGTCGCATTTTTGTGTTTTCGTGAGATATTTTAGGACTTGAGCTTAATTCTAAAGTCCACGTAGATGTAATCGCAGGCAGAAACGAATAAATCCATATACAGGATGAAAAAAAGGACTTCACAAAACTTTTAACAAGGCATACTATCGATTAAACTACATATTATGTAATATTGGGAATAAAAATATTGCTGAAAACGAATTTTTATAAACAATATTATTTAAATATTGGTTTAAAGTGTGGTTTGGTGTGGTCGTTGATAATTGCTGTTTTCTGAAAATGAAGGGAAAACAAAACCCTATAATTGACGGTTAAAATGTGGGCGGTCAACCGCTAATGTGTATGACCCCGGAATAATTATAAGGTTCATGGGCGATTGGCTTGACCGGACATAATTTTTGGCAGGACAAGATTTTTTTGGCCAGGACCTTCGTCGGATTCAGATTAATGGTTTTAGGAACGCATAGAGAACAAACAAACAAACTTCATTTTTTTATTGATGCTATAGATTTTTAAACATCTTTTTAGTCCACATGAAAAATGTTTATTTCTGAAAACGATCATCCCAAAAAAAAAAACATTTCAATTTTGATTTACTGCTTGACAAAACTTCGATCGCACAATCATGATATCACTTCCTCTCACACCCAAGACCTTACTCCAATCAAAGCTCAATAAATAGCCCCGAAAAATATCTAAACAATGACCTCCCCAATAACCATGTACAATGTACAACAAAGCCACATAAATCGATCCAGCAGTTAATAGGAACGGAGGAAGCAGCCGACCACATAACAACAATATGCCGCACTCAGGCTTGTCAGCAATTTGTCAGCTACATCATTGGGACGAGTAATTAAACGCTGGTCGGGCGTTCGACCGTCTTTATGGGCCGTTATATTGACGCCCGCGGGTACATCGTAAACTTAATTTTTATGATTCCCTGGTACTGGTGGCCTGTTTTTTTTTAATTTAAGGTATTTTAGAAGCTAATGTAAGGTGATAGGGCTGTTTATGGCAGTGTGGATGGGAGATATTTTAAGTATGTGTTGTGTATGTGTGAAGGTTTTGGGAACATTTGTTGCTCGATTATTTTTATCATTAAATAAAGCAAGTGGCATGGTGATATTTTTTGACGAAGCAATGTTCGTTCAACTACCTATAAATTGACAGATAATATTTCGTCGTGTGTTCACTGATATGATGAATTCATTGCATTTTACTGCCATGTATTCATTCATCTATACGTATATAATACGAACAACTTTTACTATCGGCCCAACCCCAAGTAAAGTAAAAAAAAAACAGCTTTTCCGTACATTTGGAACGTGTTTCAGTGCGTTTTTGTGGGAAACATTTTTCTTTTACCATAGTATGTATGTCAAGCTATGTATAGGAAACTACATAGACAGCAGCATCCTTTTATTTGGTATAACCAAGCTATCTAGTCAATATTTCCCAAGAAAGTGCACCCATTTTACGAAACACGTGTGATTCAACAAGACTCCTTTTTTTTCTACAAAACATACTCATAACACACAGTATAGTTTCGGACTGAAGCTTCGAGCGCGTTCAGGGCGTCACCTGCAAGAAACAACACGTTTTCTCATATAGACTGTGACACCTACCGTTGAATTTACAAGTAGGTACTTGTTACTACGCTACAAGGATTGCTCTTTTGTTTTTAAAATTTAAAAAGGTTATGTAAAGTCTGTGCGTCTCGTCGTTCAGACAGAGGCGATGGAGGGCTGGCTACAGTTGAATGTACTGTAGAGGCTCTGGCTTAATGAGCCGAATACATACTCTTTGCAGAAGTTTATGCTATGAGATAGATGCTGAGACTGTCAAGTGAATTAAATATTTTGATAAATTATCTATACTTACAAAGAGGATTTTTTTTTTTTTGCTCTAAAACAACTAAAATGATTTGAACCATTTTTCCACCGCTAGATAGCAGTAACATAGGCTATACAACATCACACTACGACCCATGGAATCGGAACAGTAACCAAAAACGTAAGTAGAATTCATATAATTTTACACAATTTTACTTAATTTTTTCAAGAGCATAGCTGTCATTATATAGTGTCCATTCTTGAATTCCCTATGAAAATAAGTATACTATTCAACATTTTATAAATCGAAAATCTTCAGCAAATAAAACAAATTCAGGATGTTATACGTGACTAAACGATGAACGATGTATTTATATTTAATGTGTAGGTACAATAAAGAACATGAATTTGAATAACGCGACGACAGAATTAAGAAAAAAAAATGTCCTTATGAATTTATAGAGCGTGAACTTTATGGGTAAAGAATTCGGTAATTTATTTCTAATTCAGTCATGAAAGGGCTTGCTCGTACACTGTCGCACACGACTGATTCTGTATAAAAGACTGTACATTCTCGTACAAAAGCGATTTCGAATTTTTGAGCACAATTTTTCAGACTACAGACGTCAAGTTCTGAATTAAAATAGAAGTCCCAAACACTACAAAGATAATAAATGAAATATGTTTTAAGCATAGCGACTCTTCAACACAAAAAAAAAACATTTCCTTTCACAAAACATCTCGACAAGTACTGCATAGTAACAGTACACTGCCATACACAAGTGCCTCACAAAATATAATAATGAACACGCAAGCTACGCTTCATTACTGAAAGAACCGGATCGTGGAACACGGTATCATTTTGTGAGAACAGCGACTAACATATTGTATATGCCCACTGGCGCCTCCCCGTCTTTATGAACGAGAAACTTCTGCTTCATACAAGAACTTTATACATAGGTATACCTATCTACGTTCAATCTGAATTATTACGTCACTCAACTTTTATGATCAGGGAAAGGATGAGTTTTGACGGTTTTTAAGTCTATTTTGAGGTACAACAGGTACAGGAGGTGTCATCAACTGGTAACCCTGTATTCGAACTAATTTTATTGCAAGAGGGGTAACCAATTAATGACGCTGTCTGTACAAAATACTGGTAACTAAACAGATATGTTTAGCTATAGTTCATTGCCAAACGAAAATAAATCTTAGTACTGTTAAATTAAAATTGCATTTGAAGTAGAATAGGTAATGAAATAAGCCAATAACGTAAAACGATTTCAAGGCTAAGCACACATGGTATTGTCCTAATAAAATCGATCAACTGTGCCATGGAAGGTTTATAAATACATGCGATTGTATGCTATCGAAAGTAGCCGTTTGGAAGACAATTACTTCACATGCGATACGTTCTATGATCAATGTGGAAGAAGGCAATTGGGTAGTAGGTACCATTAAACAATAATTCTATAAGACATAACTTATTTAAAAACACTTTTTTGTAGCCCTGAAAACCCAAATAATTTGCAATTAACTGCAAAATTAGATTTTTTGTTGTTTTAATATCAATAAATAGTTAGTCAATTGAGTTGTCAAATAAGTGACGTTACAATTTAGTTTTATCATACAAAATCTGTGAGGGAAAACTGTTTTGACAGGTCATAAAAAGTATGTCAATTGATTGGTGGTATCAGCTAGCCAATTGGCTAACGGTATTCCTGTTTCAATGCAATGCATTCAAAATTCGGCGTAAAAACTGAATTCAAATTAAGAATCAGGCCAATAATGTCACCAAAGATTAAAACAGTTCACATTTATGACTTTGTATACTTTGGTGTGACTATCTGTACTCATTGAAATTTGCACCTAATCACTTACATCATTAGAAACTAAATCGTTTGTATATTTCTACCTTGATACAAGCACGAGAATGAGTCAAGAAAGTAACTTCAACTAAAGCTGCAAGAAACAGCGATATGATTTATTAATAACTCCGAGTCTTCCAGCTAGGGTGGAAACAGTTGACAGCCTTCAGCTCCAGCCGTCTGCGACTGCAAGAGTGATTGATGTGCGGATCATAAACAGCTTGAGCGGTCTGTAAATTGCTTTGTGACTGTCACAGCTGACCGTGTGTCGGCAGCCTTAGAATTGCACTGCATTTTCATCTTAAATCTTGTGATTTTCTCGATAAGGTTTTTTTCTTCTTCTTGGGCAGGACGGAAGGATGTGTCAGACTCGTACTGACTAAAACGAACCCGTTGTTCGTGCTAATGTCCTTTGAGTTTCAGGGCCACGGTGACTCTTTCGAACAAATTTCGAAACCTTTTCGGGTTCACAATATAATTTAACTTTTTTCACTTATTTCTGGGTTGCACCTTTGCTTCAGTTATATTTTAAAAGTCTGACTTCTTGCTAAGCTCCTTTTCTCCATTAAATATTTCGCATGAGCTTACTGAAGTTAATTCGTTTTCTTTTTGTTCTTGTCTTAATTTCAAACTTATCGGCAGCGCCATGTGTTTTTCAATCTTATCAACTTGAGCATAAAGAAAATTTTTCAATGTATTAATCGTTAACGATTTTATCTTGTTCGATTTTTTTTTTATTCGAGATGGGTAAGCTCTTGACTCTAGTCTTAGTCAAAGGTGACAAAGACAAAGTCTACGATGGAGTGAGCTTACCCAGAAGAAGCCTGTTCACTCTAAATTTGAAGAGATTAGGGTTGAATGCGTTCGGAAATACAGACGCAGATAAAGAGTTCCACTCCTTTAAGGTTTGATTCCGAACTCGGCAACAAGCAGCAGTGCTGTTGCCGCAGTGCTGCCACTAAGGTGCTGCCCAACAGTGCTGCCTGCTGCGCTGATTCTGACCAAGGCTGCAGTGTCGCTCTGTTCACGGTGATGCGTTGTTGTGTATTCGTTAGTTTACTTTGAGTTGTCAATTTACGTCACATTCACGTAGGTACACTTGCTTGCTGCAGCGGCAGACGCGTCACTACTGGTCTGTCGCGGCGGTAGGGTGACACTGATGCGCAGCAGTGCTGCCGCTACATTGCTGCCGCGACATTGCTGCCTAGCTCGGAATGTAATCTCATATAAACTTATAGAAATTGTATGGGGACCAGTAGTGTCGCGGCAGCACTTCTGCGGCAGCACTGCTGCGTGCAGCGTGGTTCGGAATCATACCTTTACAGTGCGCATTATACAATACGATACGATATACGATACACGATTTCTACATCTATATACGATTTCTTATACAATAGTGGTAAGTGGTAAGTACTTATTTACCTATCAGTCATTCAGTAAGGGGAGTGAAAGTAACAATCTAATACATAATGTATGACCGAGCGCCTATAAGGAGGTTACGTGTATTCAGACTCATGAATGCCAATACATAGTGCATTACATTCTAATAATAGAAAAGCTAACTGTTTTAGTTAATACAAGAGATTTTCCTTAAATCAAATTGAGGTCAAGCAAAGTGTTATTGGGTTTTTCAAAAACACTAAACATACCTGCGAACTGTGGATGTACATTGGTATACCTGACCTAACCGTTTGGGTAAAAAGTCGTGATGGTAGGTCAAATTGAGGTTAAACTCTGAGAAATTCTGTACTTTTTAAGACGTTGCATGTTGCATGGCGCTTACGTCTCACGATAGTGGGATTAACCGAGGTATAAAAGTGGTAAAAATACCTATTTAAATTAGTCCAAAAATAAAAAAAAGTAATTGCACCTTTGATTTAATTTAATCACCACTTGTCACACTATTAGGTCAAGGTATTTCCATGACCTTCCCCAACATTAAACTAACACCTCTTTAGCCACATCATTATTATAAAATTCCTTAAAAGTCTCTTTTTTTCAAGTGCCAACATTTTTCGAGGCAGGTAAGATAAACTCCTTGGAAACTTGGTACCTAGGCAAGGTATGCCGCCAGAACTTTCTAAATTATGGCAACTTAAAATTATGACTTAAAATGAACAGCAATTACTCTGTAAACACAAAGAGTTACTTAAAACAGTCGACCATTGTTGTAAAATAATTAAGTCGCGGCTTAAGACGGGGAACTTTTCAAATATATTTTTCTTGGGAGACAACATTTACGAGAGCGCGCTTCAAGAAAAATACGAATTCTAGTAAGATGTTTTATATTAAGTCGGGTGATCATAAAGTTACAATAGGCATATACATAGGTATATTGCCATTGAATGAAACTCGGCAAAGCCAGGCAACCTAGCGCACTGCTACCACAATTCAGGTGACTTGGTACATGTACACCCAGTCACATAAGGTGTGTTGTCAAGGTATTGGTGTGTATGAAGTGGCAATGGTCCGGCCATAATACCCGCAGAACCGATGATCGTTGGGGTAGACGTGATCTGACCGCGAATCGGCAAGCTTAAGGTGGGACGCATTCAGGCTCGGTGGAGCGACGATCTTTGTAGGGTAGCTGGTAGCAACTGGATGAGAGTTGCCGAGAATCGAGCTAAGTGGCATGCAAGTAGAGACGCCTTTGTCCAGCAGCGGACTGTTGTGATGATGATACATGTGTTTAAAGAACTACCACGAGTAAGTGGTAGTTTGTAGTTTGTTTACGCATTGAGGAAATCCAGCAGCTATAATTCTTATTGACTGGCGAATCTTTTCACTATACGCGCACTTTTCCTTCCCTGAGGCAGTCCAAAAGAATAAGTAGGGTACGAATAAGTACTATTATATACACATATGCCATACGAATTTCTACCGCAAAGCAGCATTGATGTGTTGTGATTCGAAGGGTGCCAGTGTAACTACATACACATGAGACATTTCACCTTTTTCTCTGGAATGGCAACGCATTTGCAAGGCCTCTGGTATTGCAGATGTCTATTATTATAGGCAACCGTTACCACTTAAAGTCAGGTAGGCCGTCGGCCTGTTTGCTATCCAATAACATTAAAAAATAAAACGACGCAAAAAAACAAACATCTATCGCCACCAAAACAAAAGTTGCGTGTTACCAAAACATGTTCATTGAACATGCAACAAGCTACGCAACAATTAGCAGTTCAGCATTAAGCAGGCTTTATTAAAAGATTCAGTTTCAGTAAATATCAGGAGTCACGTAAGTTAAAATATTAACTGAACGTGTTCCGGACATTGTGATATTATCGGGGTGTTAAAATCGTTCTCGTTTTACCAGTTCATTTTTCACTGCCGTTTTTATCGTATAGTTGTACTGTTATAAATGGTGCGATTATATTTCAACATAGATATAACGGTACTGATATTTTCAGTTGTTGGTAGTAGATTGATGAAGCGACGATTGGCTGTGGCCGACGCTGCTTATCGCCGGTTCGATTATTGCCTGGACCCAAATATTTATATGGCCTATAGATAGTTGTTCCGGATCTGGCGGTTTGTTTATAGTTTGGTAATGTAGGAGGAATTCTTAGCGTCAAATGATCATGGAGAAATAATGTTCTTCAACAAACAAATAAATAAGTAGAGTCAAGCGTATTATGAGTAATGATTGTGACAATATCAAATCATAGTTCTTATTTCCCACTCATTTTAGAAGAGGTAAGGCTAAGTTGAGCAGCAGATACAGTCACGACGAAAACCAATTCTAAAAAAACGTCTCCAGCATAAGGTCACAATCATCCCCAAACCAATGTATTCCGGTCACATGAAGTGTCCTCAATTCTACATTAGACACGTCCAAGTTCCCCCCATTTACTGCTAACTGAAATTATCGAACTTAAGGGCAGCGGAACCGGAGGCCATCCATTTCTTCGCCCCCCGCCGCCCCTGGCCGTAATTAAGGTCCGCTTATCCCAGTGGCTAGTTGAAACAGTCCTATTAACAGCCTGTTTCCCCCATTTATGTACCCCTGGATAGGTTTTGTGTAGATAATGGTACCGTCTTGTGTTGTAATGGTTTTGTTGCTAGGACTCAAAAGAACAGGGATGACGTGGATTTTTGTAAAGCAAAAATGTTTGGTAAAAAAATTCAAACCATTTTTCAATCAGACGAAAAATTGGTTGACACTGTGTAACCTTTTAAAATTCGTATCGCGAATTTCGGGCTCGATCGGTTTGTTTCAAAATTATAATACCGAACGCTTCAAACATGGAAAAATAACCTTTTTTCCTCCTACACGGCAACCACCATAACTTAATTATGGTAACAAAAATATGTGAAACGAAATACGCGAAACGTCACGATGTTCAAAACAAAACGAAATTGGGTTCCACTTTGACGTTCGTGTATAAAAAATTAGGTTAACGTTTGTCTCTGTGTTTCGTAATTATTAAATGTTTATACGTGTAGAAAAATATTTAGAAATGTTTTCATAAAATTATCGTCGTATCACAATAGGCACCTAAGTAGTTAAAATCCAATGGCACGTTGACAAAATGCCAAAAACCTTTTCATCACTGTACAATAAGGTCTAAAGTCCTTTAACAAATTCAAAAGACTCGAGGTCTTCATAAATGAACCTTTGACAAGGAAAACAGATTTTGAGAAAAGCCTGTTGCATTCGATGTGCGTCGCTAAGAAGCCGAACCAAATAGAGTTGACACCGTTCGGAATTTGCTTAGAATTTACATCCGAAATCTACGGATCTACCTCCGTCTCCTCACAGAATTCCGTTCAGAAATGCATCAGTTGGGAAATGGGTATATTAAAATTCAAAGTGATACATTACTTGTAACTTTGTGATGGTATTTCGATATGACATGTTTAAACCTGCGTTAGTAGTAGGTACTATTTGTAAGGTGTTATGATGATGAAGATGTTTGTAAGATGTAGATGTTTGTTTGTGGGTGTACATTGGTACACCTCTGCCTAAGGGTACTAGATCTAGGTGGCACTAGATCTTTCTAGTGCAATAATATTTTATGATATAATCTACGAACGATAGCTCATACGTTTAGATGAAATGGAGTTCTTCCCCAGCTCTTAAATGGCAGGATTTTTTTCTGATTTACTTGACTCTTATATTTTGACAAAACTACACAAACTCTTTGTAAAGCCAATGCATTATTCTAATATAAAATCATATTTGAAGAATATGTAGTTTTTGAGTTAAAAAGTATCAAAAATCCATACGTTCATCAATCTTCACAAACTTTCTCGCCTTTAATAGTTGTAGGGTAGGATTAATGTATATTCTGGTTTATAATATTTGGAATTAGCATTTATCTGAGAAACTCCTAATCATACTTATTGTGTAAGATACACCAGAACGCCTCTAACGACGCTTTACTCGTAGCAAAAGGTACTTTTTTGATATTATAATGAGTAACTATAAAGGTACCTAAATGCTACCTAAGTATCTTCTTAAACCCGATCAACCTCTTATTTACTTCTTTGAACACCCACTCAGACACAAACACTTAACGCTTACTTTATTGTTCGCAAAAACGTTATGCGTAATATCGATAAAAATTCAAAGCATTGTCAACGACTACTCTAAAACCCTATAATGGTTACAACACACGTTATCTTCCAATAACACTGACAATAATAGCAGAAAGCCAAGAAAGCGTTTAAGGCTTCTTGCAAACAGGCGCGTCGCGTCTGCGATGTCTGTCCCTGAAACTAATGAGGGCATGACTTGTAGCGGCGAGACACAGAAAGGAATCGGGGTGGCAGAGGACACACAATAGTTCAGTTTTAACTTTGAATTCGCCTGACGACGTTTCCCAGGTCGAGCAAAAAGTGTTAGTGGGTTTTTCTATGAAATTCTCAGTAGCAGCTCGGAGTTTGGATTCGTGCCCGGTTAATGGCAATAGGCTCGCCTCCTATTACATGGGACCTGTGAACTGTGGGTATACATTGATACACCTCTGCCTAACCCTTTAGGGAATACAGGCGTGATGGTATATTAATATAGATTATATTAATTATATTCGCCTGACCTCATCATATACAGTCGCTTTGTGTGCCACGTAAGAACCTACGCACCTACCATCGGAAAGACGGTTTTTAAATAATCATTTATAGTTTAAAGTGACTCGTCGACTGACAGAGGGCTGGTCTTTTTTTTGGACTAAAGAATCAACATAGCCATACAACAAGGCAATGCTGATTGATGAAAATTCACCCCTTCTGTGCGTTGAGATTTAAAAGTTTTAAAGTTTCACGCGACTTGTCGCACGTCCTATCGCGCCTATATGGCAGAGCCGTTAAACATCGGCGACGGCGACAGTGTCTCAGACAATCGCAGCGGGTAAGTGTGCGCGCGCCCACTTACACCGTATCATGATTGGATTGGAATCAAGTGTCTTCTTTCATTTTGCCGTAAATTGAGTTCTGATCGGTTATTTCGTCTTTGTTCGTCTTCTGTGGGCGTCGCATCTGTTTTACTTTTTTTCGCGTTAAACGTGAAACTTTGTGGATAGAATTTTCAGGCAGCCTTAATCTGATTTGAATTCTTGAGCTGCTAAAATGAAGTCTATCTGTATTTTCTTTGAATTACTTTACAATAGGAATATAAGAAATCAGATTACAAATATACATATTTTTTAATTCAACCGGTATTGTCCCTCTGCTAGGCATGGTGTTTATGTAAAGATTACAATTACTTGTCAATATTTAGCTTTATTATCAATTTGGTGGGTTCGCTCTTGTCTCTAATCTAGGTCAGAGGTGACAAAATCGATGATGAAGTGAGCTTACCCAGAAGAAGGCGTTGAATCTAATTCAACCAACTTACCTTACATAAATGTTTTCTAGTGATTGTATGTACCTATTTAGTCAGACATTGATTGAGTATATTGAATCAATAGCTATTTTATCAACCTACATATCCTGCTATAAAAGTTAGACCTTTTCGCAACCGGTCACCATAAAAAGACCACCAAAGCATATTGTCTAATTACGTGACCAGGAAGTTTCGACATTACCAACCACTAAATTATCCTGTGCTTACCACACCCCCCATAAACATAATGATTGTAAGCTATAAAACAAGAAGTTATGAGGTTGGTTAGCATAAATCCATAAATTCGGACTTCAGCAGTTCGTAACGTTAAAGTACCAGCGCAGAACCGTCTGATAGAACTGTGAATTGGAACTGTTACCATTGTATAACTAGAGAGGGATCCAAAGGATGTGATGCTAAGGATTAAGTATAGAAGTTATTATTGTATTTTGTTCTGAGGGAGGAAATTACCTAGATTTGGTTATGACTTAGGTATGTGAAGAAGCCGAAAAGAATATAATGTGTATCACATATTTGAAAAATAAACGGCAGTGAGAAAAAGTTAAAAAAAACTCTAAAGATAGTCTAATAACGATAGTTTTAAAAACTATTCAGTCAAAATGAAAGTCAAAGCCTTGATTTAAATTAGGCCATTTACAGGCACAATTTTCAAGAGGTTAGATAGAAACCTGAAGTTAGTCGCTCATTCCAAAAGGTAGGTCTCTGTGGAGAAGAACAAGCAAAAATCTCCACAGACACTGTTTTCAACACAGTGTGTGTTTCTTAAGAACTGCTAGAGTGACTCTTCTTCAAAACTCAACAAAATTAAATCAGACATTTCATCATCACACATTCATTCACAAAGAATATCAAATATCTGGAACAACATTATTGACATAAACTTTAAATATTTACATGTTACTTACATATAATAATGATAATCAAACTAAAACGTTTTACGTCTTTTAACTTCAGAACTAATTCATGCATCTTCTAATAAATTTCACTACCCACCTTGAACGCTACTCTACCTGATATTAGTTTGTTTACCTAGTTTCCAACAGGAGTACCTGCTTACCCACATACTTACATATGTAGGTGTTATATTTACTTTCATGTGTCGAAGTATGAATTATAGTTATAGAGCCGGTAATACAGATTTACGGAGGGGCGAGCGAAAGTTTTGAAGGTTTTTATTTGTTGGTAAAATAACAATACTCCAACGTTGTTTCAAGATTCTATACAAATTTTACAGGTATAAGTGTATCTATCTATTATTTGTCAAGAATTAAATATGCTTTGCAATGCCCAGAGCCAAAATTATGAAATTACGTATTTCTGCAATGAAAAACATGTGTATCAAATAATAACATGACTAATTGCAATGATTTATTTAGTGGCAATACAATATCCCTATCCTACTCCAACAGTAATAAACAAGGGGTTCGTTACCGTGAAAGGACCAATGTGACATTTTCCATTCACATATACTTTATAAGTTTATCTTGGATATCAATGACATCGGTGAAGCAAAACATCGGGACGAAACCTGGACATCATAAAAAATTGGAATCGACAATCTGCCTTAATCAAAGCTCGTACCTTCCCTTCTTAAGAAAAGGCCTTTGTCCCGCAGCAGAACAATAATAGGCTGGTATTATTTTATCATTATTATTTACTCCAATAAACATTGTATACCTCGTCCGTTTATACCCAGGCTCACTATTCATTCCGTGTGTATAGGACGGTGAGCGGTATTGGCCGAGGCATATTTACCAATATTATTGCATTGTGCTCAGGGGCTCCTCGCAGATTGAATGCTACCAATCTGTCCCAATTTGTATTAATCCTATTAGTTCCTCCGGAGATTGACTCGCTGTTAGTGGTTTACTATGATCTGCGGGAAGCTAAATTGGGCTTACGACAGCTAGGTAGTGGTGGTGGAAATCTATAGAGGTGATTTTAGATTGAATGAGTTGCTTACTGCGCGCTTTGTGGATGAACTTTTTATCTTTTACAGTAGTATGTCTGTATGTTATGAAGGTGTGGGCGTAGATGTACCTACAGTACGTACTTCTATTTATGTTTAACTAGCTATGTAAATACCCCGCGGCGTCACCCGCGTTCAGTTGCGTCTTTGGTAACTACTCCGGTTCTGCTGGTCGTAGCGTGATGTTCCATACGTATGAACCTTCCTCTTGAATCACTCTATCTACTGATGCAAACCGTATTAGGGCCTGCGCCCACGACCGAGAATCGGCCCGATAATCGGCCCGATTATCGGGCCGATTCTCGGCTGTTTCTTCTAGCCGGCGAAGAAATCTGTCAAAAAAACGGCCCGATAATCGGGCCGATTATCGGTCGTGGGCGCAGGCCCTAAAACTTTGTTACGCAGCTGCAACTCCGTGGCAGTCCGAGGGACAGAGGGCGGACACCCATGTAGCGATACCGATGTGATATAGTGCGAACATATTGCCACTTACTGGCCATAAATGCAGACTCCCAGATGGTACTAAGTATTTCTTGAATAAAAACAATTGCTGGAATTTATTCCAGGACCATCGGCAATCATATTAGAGCAACAGGAAAGTCTATGGTGCATGGTTTATCTTTAAAAAGATCTCGATCCTAAATCTACTAATTAAATTGAAAATCTAGTCGCAACGACATTTAATGTCAAAAAATTTAGAGAAACTAGAAGTATTTTTGACAAATTGAGACTGACATTAGATTACAATCGTTACTAAAAGTTACTACAAATGTCTCCGTGTAACCTACATAAGATCGTCAAACATACGCATGCCTCTTTCAACAAACAATTTTCTGTCAACGGTATAAGGTGTTATTTTCCTTAGCCCTTCTACATAGTGTTATGCTACATTAATTTCTTCACAGGCTATCTCTTTCTAACTAATCAGATGAAATGTGAACGTTGATTTGTGCCAGGTTTGGGGCGAAGTGTCGGCCAAAGGGGAAAGGTTTTAATTTCCCTAAGTAGGCTTTACTTTGGATTATTAGCCAGCTGCCTTGCTGTATTTAATTAGATATTATAGGTACCTGGTTATAAGAAAGGTTAGTCGGTGGGGAATAGGAGTACCTAATCGTAGTAATTGTGACAGTTTTATGTGACTGCTTTTGTGTACCTAATGTGAATGGTTTGTTTTCAATCAACCATTCATATCAATAGCTCGAATTACATGTTCACTTCACTTAAATTCAACGAGGGATATATAAATAAATATAAAATATACCATCACGCCTGTATTCCCCGAAGGGTTAGGCAGAGGTGCACCAATTTAGGTACACCCACAGTTCGCCGGTATATTTAGGTCCCATGTAATAGGGGGCGAGCCTATTGCCATTAACCGGGCACAAATCCAAACTCCGGGCTGCTACTGAGATATTCCTAATGGAAAAACCCAATAACACTTTTTGCCCGACCCCGGAATCGAACCCGGGACCCCTTGCTCGGCAGTCGCGCTTGCGACCACAAGACCAACGAGGGATATTTTTACAGAATAGCACTACAAGTATGAATGATTTGTGCATTGGTCTTCCTATCATAAAATCTCATAGGTATACCCCCACAATAATCTTTAAGTAAAATTATACCAACATTCAGCGCAGTTTATTCATACATTTTCAAGGTTTGGAATAACCTTAGCCCGGGGGTTTATTATTAATGGAAATGTTGTTTGACAGCCAATTGAAATTGACTATGTTGCCAGAAATAGCGGAGGTCTAAACGTAAATAAATTACTTCTTGATACGCCATAGTGTAATGATGGCCCAGTGGTTAAGGCGCCCGCCTCTCATGCACGAGGTTGTGGGTTCGCAACCGGCCACGGGCAAGTACCAATGTGAGTTTTTCTAATTCATATGTACTTTCTGAGTTTATTCTGGACATCACTGACATCGGTAACCATGTCAGAGGCCCTTGAGGCGGTTTAGAAATTCTGACACTAGGGTGTGTGGGGTCGTAAGACCTTACTGCCCACACGATAAAGAAGAATACGCCATAATCGCTGCTTTTGCGTATCAAATTATAGACAGCTTCAAACAAGATAATTTAATTGAAATCTATCTTGTTGTTACTTACAATAAGGTAGCTCGGAAGACGCTAAGACCTAATATCAAATACAAACTATTTATATTTGGAATACTATCCAAGCATCTAAGATCATTCGGAAATGAGAAATCACTTCAATTTTCGACAGTTACCTAGTTTTTCTTCAATCTCTTATGTAAAACACAGATCTATTTAAAGCAGTTTTTAGTTGACATTCAATTTATGTAAACCTCTAACATAAACCGTCACGAGCAGAACTAGGCAACATATAAATAAAAAACAAGTATATTTAGAAAAAAAAAACAATTTCCGGACCAATGAGCGCGTCGGAAACATCGCAAGAGTATCTCCACACGAGACTTATCATTTAATTCAGTTACTGCTTGTCATTTACAGGCATCGCTGTTAATATGTAGGGGGCGCAAGGAATTGTAAGTAGGTCAACCGTTCTCCACCCTGTTTACACCTAGACCCCTACCTGAGTTCTCTTCAAATCCCGTAAACAAATAAGAATACTTAAGATTGTACTCTGGATAAGAACACTACGTAATATTCCGTTGTGCGTATAGTATTAGAAAAGTAGGGTAAATTGAAGTTGTTTTAACTTCATATTAAATACAAATATGGGAAAAATATAGTCACAAAATAAAACTTGCTTACAAAAAAGAAAACCACCTTAAAAAAAAAACAAAATGAAAAATAACAATCGTTTTGGAAGTCGGACATGGTTCTCTTTGTTGTTTTGTAATACCACTTCCGAATTTTGCAAAAGCGTCTATAAAGGCACATCACGGAGTACCTAATGCCCGATCATACACAAAAAAAAGCCAACCGAATTAAGAACATCTTCCTTTTTTAAAGTCGGTTAAAAATTAAAGCAAGTATTAAATGTTGTTTTAATATTTTACAGTAATTTGCACCTACCATGATATCTCTTCACCATCTTTGGTTGACTGGTAGAGAATGTCTAAGGCATTAAGTCCGCCTTTGTACTTTTGTTGCATAAAGTTTAAATAATAAATAAATAAATAATTTAAACCTAATTTACAAAACAATTAACTAATATTCTTCTAAACTACTTCATATTGTATTCAACCTATATTATTAACCACCTTTTCATTTATTTATTGCCTTACCCAAACTGTGGACGCCATAAAAAGCGTCGAGAGGAATATGTCAAGAAGATGGGATGTGTTTCCCTGTCTGTTAATAACAACAAACTGCCAACTAGGGTGATTAAGACAATTTCCCCTATCCGTCCATTGGCAGTGAACATTTATGCCTTTAGTTGAGAATAAAAGTAATCTTTGCAATGTAGAACGAGTGGAAACACGTAATGACGAATTGATAAGTGGCGTGATGGAATTCGTGAAGAGTGTCCGTAGAATTTCTTGCTCGTTCTTCTCCATAGAGGCCCACCTACGTTTTGGAACGAGCAACTAGCTTCAACTGTCTGATTAACTGAGCGACTTCTTGACAATTCAAAAGTGCCTGTAAATGGTCTAATTAAAATAAATGCTTTGAGTTTTTTGCCTAACCCTTCTAGGAATACAAGCGTGATGGTATGTATGTATGTTTATAAAATACTGGTATCTGAAACGTGGCAGGTTTATTACCAGGTGTCTGGTGTTTTGCCGAACTAGGTATTCAGTACTTTTAAGTACATTTATATCACCTCAATAAATAATTGGCGCGTTGTTATCAACTGTTTGCTTGTTGCATTAATTACCTTGATTGATCATTTTCAAAAGGAACTTTTAGTAAAATCAATCATTTATGATCTGACACTTGAAACAAACTGAATGCTGATAATGGTGAACGCAGAATTATGTGAAGTTTTTTATTGTTTATTATACAGGTACATGTTTTACTGTGTTCCTCATTTGCGTTCCGCTTAGAAACGCCTTCATCAGGCAGAGTCCGGTAATTTTGTGAATGTGGTCTGGCAACCCTGGTGGCTGTGATGTAGCAGGTGGGTGAGAGTAGCCGACGATCGAGCTTAATAGAGCGCTATTAAGGAGCCTACGCGACGCCTTACAGTGAACTGCTTTAATATAGGCTGATGATGATAATGATGATGATGATGACTTTGTACCTTAAGATGTTTTATTCGTTTTTTTTAATAATCATTTCCAGACTCTAGAAATGTATCCTGTATCATAGATGTATATAAATTCACGTACGCAAATAGCCAGACCCGGATCAACTGTAGAATACACAAATATAGTCCTTGTGGAAATCCTATGTAAAAGACGTGCTATGTAAGCTTGCAGCCATAGTTCACCTACAGTTTTACAATTAGAATTTTTAATATTTTTTTTTTGGGTTTTTGGCAGATTTTTTAATTTTAAATTAGGTCATAAATGTATACGTAGTAGGTACTATGGACCAGAATTATATGTGGAATAAATGAATATTACATGGGACCTAAAACATACCAGCGGACTGTAGGTGTATATTGGCACACCTCTACCTAACCCTTTTGGGAATATAGGCGAGATGGTATGGTATGGTTAATTAACTATATTAAGTACTGGAACTCCTCAAACAAAAGACGCTCTCATTATATTTTACCAAAGAAGGTACCATCCCATGGGGAAGTCTTCACAAAGACAAGAACAGCTTAAGAAACAGTTTTATACTAAAAAATGCTTCATAAAAGGCAAGATTTTGCTTCAGTTAAGTAACTTAAGATTACGGGAGAATTCTCGGCATACTTCTTGATTTTTGATAGGACATTTAGTACGCAAGATGGGAGTCGAGACGTGGAAAATGTTGTAAAGAGCGAAAGAAATGTGTTGCAATTACAGAAACGTTTTGGCGCCACGTTTTTACACATTTCTTTGTTTATTTTCCGGGACTGTGAGTGTTGTAACAATCTTTGGTGTTAAGGAAAAAGCTGAGTAGGAAATAATGAAGGAAAAATTCAATGTCGTGGTCATGTTAATTTTGTTCTTAGTCAACGTTCCCTTAACGTCGAGACGAATTTAAGAAAATTATTTAAATGTCTCTAAATGACTGCCTCGTTAGCCTAGTGGTCCTAAGCGCGACTGCTACGGTAGAGGTCTTGGGTTCGATTTACAGGTCGAGCAAAGTGTTATTGGGTTTTACTATGAAAATCTCAGTACCAGCTTGGAGTTGGGATTTGTGCCCAGTTAATGGCAATAGGCTCGCCCCCAGTTACCTGGGACCTAAACATACCGAAGAACTGTGAGTGTACATTCGTACACCTCTGCCTAACCCTTCGGGGAATATAGGCGTGACTGTATGTATATGTCTCTTAATCTAAATAGTGTTCTTATCACTAAAATTAGCTTTTGCCCGCGACTTCGCATTCGTGGATATTTTTTCACCTGTGTTGAGTTACGTCTTTGGTTACTGCTCCGCTCCCGTGGGTCGTGAAGTTATATAACCTATCTATATCATTGCCTCATGAGTCTGGCTATGTTATACAAAAACAAATTAATTCAATCTGACTAGTAGTTCTAGAGATTAACGCGATTAAACAAACAAAAACCTCTTCACCTTTAATATTAATATATAAATGCTAAAGAGCTTTTGTTTGATATGTATAGATTCGTAACACATACTTTGTTCACCGGTACCCGTATTTACTCAGTTAATAACCCACATAGGTAACAAAATCATATTCATACGGCCACTGCCCATTAACTGATTAACTCATTAATTTAATTACCTACATACTGGTTGAGTCCGAATGCATGCAACATTGTTTCCAACTTTGTTACCTAGTTTCATACCATCACGCCTGTATTCCCCGAACGGTTAGGCACAGATGTTTAAGTCCCACGTGATAGAGGGTGAGCCTATTGCCAAACCCAGGCACAAATCCTAAATCCGAGCTGCTACAGAGAATTTCATGGCGAAACCCAATAAAACTTTGCTCGGCCTGGCCTGGCCTGGCCTCAAACTCCAGACCTCTAGCGTAGCAGCCGTGCTTAGGATCACTAGGCCACCGAGGCAGTTCTCTATTTAATGTACCTGATATGCTCATCTATGAAAAGTTTTCTTCAATTGCCATTTACCAACTGTAAACTTACAATCTCACACTAGAGTGGCGTAAAGTTTGAAAATGATAGAGGAACAAGTCGACATATTTATCAAAGGTAATCAAATAAGTTAGTTCTAGTAACCAAAACCAATGTTAATTTGCTTTTAAACGTTGGAGATAGTATTTAAGGCTCTATGTACACTACTTTGAGTTTTAAAGGCATATCAATGGGTTGAACTGAAAAAGTTTAAAATAAATTTGATGAATTATTATGCCTACATAGGGTAAGCGCACTTATAGCTAGGCTTGTGTATAATAGAATTTTTAAAATGATGCCTTAAAAAGTAGAGAGTAGAGTACCTTAAAAACTCGTTACGGCAAATACATTTTTTCGACTTACAGAGTATAATTTTAAAATTAACTCAATACATATTTTTTTCAGTACATACATTGGTACGAATACTAATATTATAAGACATAGGAATAGTAGATGAATCTACTCAGCACGCATAAAAGATGCAATGACAACATTTGTAACCTATTTCGTTGGCCCCTCAACCCGTCGAAATACAAATTACAAACTCACAATTTAATTAATTCAGCGTGTCACGGTTAAAATGCTTACCCCGTTACCCCATCAGGGATGAGCCCAATCTGAGTGGGCTAATGAAGTGAAATAATTGATTAATTGCGAGCCACCCGCGGCTCGTGACCCTGACTAATTACGACTTATGACTACGTTGACTTATGACTGGCCTGACTTATGACTATAAATCGCTTTGGATGGAGCGGTGCTAGGCGTTGTCAGGGCAATATTTCAGAGATCGTTTTTCAAATATTTGACCTATTTTCGGGAGAGATTTTTGAAGGATGGTTCGTGATGGCAGCATAAAAAGTGTTTGGAAGGACTTGGGGGCGGTCTTTGCCCAGCAGTGGGACATTTTAGTCTAGCTAAAAAAATACTAATAGAACACTAGAAACTAATAGAAATAAAATACTGTACAATTTGCTAGCTATGTTGGACATCCGCGCACTTTCAAATCCTATTCTATTTATTTAAAAAAGAAGTTCTAATTCAGTTGGTTGGTATTAGTATTTTCATCATCTCAACCGAAAGCCATATAATATGCCTACTGGCCATATGCCTCTTCCAAGAATCCCGCGACCTTACACAACTGTAGGTAATAAATAGGTAAATATAATTATGTATAGGTAATGTCGCTTCTAACAAAACACGATCAACAATATGTCTGCTTATCTTGGAGATTACAGGAGTCCCGCCTACAGCATGACATTAAAAGACAGTACAAAACACGTAAGACTTAACGGGGTACTTTAGGCCCCCAACCCGATTGCCTACATACACACACTACACAAACAGACTTACGTATATGTAAAGAGACTTAGAGCATTACATTCTCAGAATCGCAAGATAAACAAATATACCTACATTGATGTTACATTTATTGTTACAGAGTTATCGTGTTTATACACAATCCGAACTAATATCATAAACGCGAAAGTAACTTTGTCTGTCTGTAACGCTTTTACGACTAAACCACTGAAACGATTTTTATGAAATTTGGTATGGGGTAAGTCTGAACCCCAAGAAACCGTCCGCGATAACTAACACTTACGCGGTCACGGGCAAAAGCCAGTACCTATTATATTTATCGGTAGGTATACTATAAACACAAGATATATGCAGCAATAGAAAATGATGCTTCGTCTAGTATTCTGCTAGTAACTAAACCGATATCATTATAGTAGTATAATATAATTATATCGGTTTAGTTACTGGCAGTTTTAGCGGGTGAAGGTCAGCTGCGATGAATATCGACGATTTATCCATTATTTATATAAGGCGCACATTCTCACCCCATCATGATCATTGTCCGCGTCACAGAACATTTAAAAATAGACACCTAGAAGTGGCTGTGCTGTGCGTGATTTATTGAAGCCGATTTGCGTTACAGTCCCTCCCTCCTACGCACGATATCACATCTAGGTACTCCGGTATGCTTCGCCACATCCAACCTTTTTAAATAAATATTATTTTGAGATACACTCTGTTCTAAATTTTAAATCCTTGACATTCCACCACTATGCCTGACCAGCCGTATTTAGCCGTACCTATTGTTTTATAATTAGCTCAATATATGAAATAGTAATAAAAAGTGTGTTTCAGTAGAGTAGACTGAACCGTCTTGAGAGTACTTATCTCCCTGTAACTATACCGGGAGATTAGAACTCTTAAAACGATTTCCAGAAGTGTATTAAACGTCGTACGTTAGTCCAGATTGTATACCCCTAAACACGAACAGTCAGTTCAGAGAAACGTTTTAAGAGTTCACCCGAACCGACAAAATCGATACAAAGTATCATCATGATCTTGATCATAAAACTATATTGTTCGCCAACAACCTAAAACTGGGTCTAGAATTTTATATGTGGGAACTTTGGTGAGCTACGCAGTTTAACCTTGAACTTTGTTTTTGTAGCTATCTGCTTAGACATATAGGTAGAACATTGGGTAATTTAGGCCAGATTTATTAAATTCTTATAACCTTTTTCTTAAAATAAATATGACAGTTTGTCCGCTGTCAAACTCTACTGTCAATGTCATCTATCATGTTTTATTTATATATAAAAGTTATCCGTGATGATAAAAAAACAGCAATATGGAAGAAAAAACGCTTTCGAAGCACGTGTAAGCACGAAAGTTCCAGCCACAGTAAGTTTTCTGAGACGACAAGTTTGTAAGTAGATTTTTTTGCCAAAGGAAACAATAAAATTCTTTTTCCTAGTTTATCGCGTATAATCAACCACATGAACCGTTTCTAGAAAACTGTTAACTTTCATCCATAAACGGTTTATAAGTCTAACCTGTCATTGACATTTCCCTTTATCAAAGCGAGACGAGACATGACTAAACGATGGCTTTATATTGTACCTAACAAGTTAGTTATATTGTGAATAGATTCGTCTGTGTGTGGGACGAAATTGATTGGAATAGTATTATTCATACCCATGTCACGTGAGGCTGTTCGTTTGTAGTGTTTCCATAAAAAAAGTTACTCAGTTCTTTGACCTGGTATTTGAAACAAGGCTAGGTAACTTAAGCCATATTTTTTTCACAAACTCTTTAAGATCATTCATCAATCTTTGCAATATTTTGACTTGGATTACGAGCAGAATAAAAAAAAACGCTTAACGAAGTCGAAATTCACATAATCTTCCGATCATTTAGATAATTTTTTGTCCGTTCTCTACCTGGTTTTCAAGATTTTTTTTTTAAATAGTTTTCAATGTTATATCTTTCAATACCCCTACGAACTCTGTACTGTTTTATGCACCTTGCAGACAGTTAAATTCCGTGCTATCATAAACAGTGATTTTTCAAACCAAAAATAAAATTCTTTTCACAGGAATAAATATTGCTTAATTTTTTTAGTTAGTTTCATCCGCAGTATACAAAGGCAAAGACTATGTGATATGTCTTGTTACCTCGTATAATTAAGATGGTAAATAAAATGCCATCAAAAATTCTTATTCTTAGATTCCACGTTAAACTCATCAACTAAAGAAACAAAACCAAATCGAAAAGAAACAGTACCTACTTACCTACAGAAAAACAAAAACTCTCAAAACCGGCACCTAGATTCGAAGATATTTTCAAACCGATTTACATAATTGAGTTATTCGGGTACTCGAGGCAAAGGTTTTCAAAGTTATTGTCTCCAATTACTAAGCGGCGTCTTCGGACGAAATGAAATAAAACAGACCGAAAAAAATGACATTAAATTCGCTCGGCTGTGTTTCTACTGGTATCTACTTCGTATTATAGCTCCCGATAGGATAGGATCAGTAGTGACACTAACAAGGTTTTGATTCTTTTGATCCTGTGGCTCGAAATGCAGCTTTATAACATCGGACTGAACGTTTAGAGAAAAAAGAAATAAACTTTTAGAATAACTGTGTAATAGAGTCAACAGTTGCTGTAATCGGTTTGATATTACTGCAAATTGGTGATTGATATTTGTGTGTTGTTTATTACTATTACTTCTTCAATTTCAACAAATAGTAGATAACTTTCAAAATACCTTTTTCCAAAATAGGTTAAAAAAAGAAAAAACATTTTAAATTACGCAAGCGCTTTTAATATTCTATCTTTAATATTTGTTATCGTTGTGTTCAAATCTCATTTTGTGTTTTAATTTATTAAATCAAGTTGGCTGAGGCAGGGAAATTGAAGGCGCCTGCCATTTCTCCATAATAACACCCTTTGTCTTCATTATTTTTGCCCCGCCCTTGCTCTGTCAAAAATGCTTCTTCACTTTGCCCCTAGGCACATTACGGTGTTGTAAATCATCTGATATTGTTTTGAACGGAAAGCTAATTATGGGTATTTATTAATGTGTTTTTATTAACTACAACTATGTGATCACTAGCTTCTGTCCGCGACTTCGTTAATAAATTTGATATATTATCCCACGGGAACCGTACATTTTCCATTTTTTTTTATGTGTTGTTCCACACTACAATCTGCCAAACATCCAGATCCGTTCAGCCGTTTAAGCGTGAAAGAGTCGCAAACATCCAACCAACCATCCATTCATCCATCCTCACAAACTTTCGCATTTATAATATTACTAGAATATCGCTGTATTATGACAGGCTACGTCATGACAATTTACCATTTGTACAAAGTTTGTTCGACAAACCTACTGAAATACACCGCAACGCATCGTTAAGACCAGAAATCAATGTTATGTTCCACAAAATCAATCAATCAAATAGGAAATCTGTCAATTAACTCAGTATCAGCCTTTGCATGTCCAATTAGATATTCATATTCAAACATAACTCGAGTATTCCTACTTAGGTACACTCGAGAGCTAAATTGATTTACAGTATACTGTTCATTTGTGTTTAATGTATTGCAATTGCATTCGATTCTGCAGCCAGGATGTGTTGCATATTAGAAGAGAACGATTGTATAAAAAAATTTAGTTCGAAATTGAGCTTGCTCACCGCGAGCCGAAAATTGTATCGCGTTTTGATATAGCGAACATATAAAAATTGGTTGATCAGAACTTCAACTTTCATTGCATTATGGTTGTTTTGAATTTAAATAACGCCATGTAATTTTCGACTTGGTGAGCATAGCATCCCAAAATGTCAAATCGTATTACAGTCAGCGTCAAATAGTTAGTGACACTCAGGGTATTCAAATAAATAGACGCAACCAAAAAGTCAATAATATCGGTACAAACAAAGTTTCCTTATTGTTGTCAACAATATATTCGCTCAAAAGCTCGAGACGTTTAAAATGTCATATAGATCGGTTCAGTCAAACCGCCATAAATATGGTTTCAGTCATCCCGCCAATGGTATCCAAGCACTTTAGGTGTTCAAAAATATGGAACACATTAGAAAAATAAACTAGCATGTAAGGACGGCCGCACATGTCAGGTACCTGATTCGATTCTCCAATTGGAAACCCGATCGGAGGAGTCCCACATACAGGCGATTGATTGTATTCGGTTTCTACGCTCTCCAGTAGTATGCCAGAGCTTGTGGCGATTGTATCAAAGAACGCTTATAAAATAAAAAATAATTTTAAAATAATGGAGATGACGAATTTCTATTAGCAACTCTTTTGTCAAAAGAATGTAAGAATGAAAGAATCAAATGAATGAATCATAGATAAGCACTCTTTCTCTATGCGATATATTATATACTCATACTCATTATCAATGAGGTTTACATCTATTTCCAGTCAGCTATTTATTGCATAAAATATAAGTACTTATCGTAAACGGCTATGCACGAAATTATTTACAAAACAAAAGACATGTCTATGACGTCATGCTTAAAATGAAAAAGACAGCAGAAGTTTCTATCCCTTTCATTTTGTGAAATGTTGACGTGAGAAATAATATTTAAAATATAAAGCAGTAAAGTTTATTTTTCTAATGTGTTCCATATTTTTGAACACCTAAAGTGCTTGGATACCATTGGCGGGATGACTGTAACCATATTTATGGCGGTTTGACTGAACCGATCTATATGACATTTTAAACGTTTCGACCTTTTGAGCGAATATATTGTTGACAACAATAAGGAAACTTTGTTTGTACCGATATTATTGACTTTTTGGTTGCGTCTATTTATTTGAATACCCTGAGTGTCACTAACTATTTGACGCTGACTGTACGTACATTTCAGTGCTGAATTGCACGAAGTAGTTTTCGTCTGGTGTGTTGCTAACTTTAATAAACATCGAAACTATCAACTCAAATGCAGTTCCACCTCAATTCTCTATCGTCACAATCAAATCGTTCACACAAAGAAATCTCTTTCCGCTTTTTATTCGACAAACTAGGTTCAAACATGGCAAGTTTGAAAACTTGTTTACTGCAAGTTACGTCTTCGTCTACTGCGGACGTCGGCACAATCGATAGACGTTTTGTATCGAATCAAGATCGTTGACAATCGAGATGTACTCGTTTCTGGAAAAGACTGACCTAACTACAAATCATAACAAGCTTTTTTAAAAAATATTATAGGATGGCCAATAGGCTTACGACCCATCGGTCCCGGAATACTGGAGGCCTTGCAAAATATGGGTTGCCATCCCAAAAAAAAGATGAAACAATAAATAACAATAAACCATTTCTTTTCAGGTTACAAAGACAAATAGTTTTAAAAAGCATGTCTCATGTGCCTGTAATTACACCGGCACCTAAACCTTCAAACCGGAACACAGCAACGCTGCTTAGCGGCAGAAAAAGGTATTGTAGTAGTTTATCCCAGGACAAGCTCCTTCACAAAGAGGTCTTCAATGACAGAGCATCTTACTCCAAACTTCGCTACAAAAACTGTTCAGCAAATTTCATTACTGACACGGCACTTGCCACCATCTGTTGTTGCATAACTTCGATCGATGTTCGAGATGCGGTCGAGAAACAGTCTTCAACTTAGAAACACCAGCCACTGGCGTTAGTCCAAAGACTCCAAACCATAACAGGACAGCCGAACTTGGTAACAATTGGATAATATTAGGTCAACTTAGAGAGTATAAAGTGGAGGGAATAAGTGGTATCCACGGCTAGTAAATTTAATTCTAGTTTATACTTGGCTGTACTTTTAAACGGTCTACGGCGTGGTTTGAATTTTTATGGTTACGGTTTTTTCTTATTTGCATAAAAACGTGAGGATTGAGGACATTCATGACAGATTTGACTCCTCTTCGAATTGCTATAGCATCCAGCTTATTAGGTAATTATTGTTTGTCTAATATCTTATGATATACCATATATTGGCTGTTACCAATGCCCGTAGCGAACGTTAAACGTTTCATTATTTACTCATTTTCATGGACTGGCATGTCAACCAATTTTTGCCAGGGAGGGGAGTTTACCTTTTTTTTAAATCTCGACAAATCGGCATTATCAGTGTTCCATATAAACATAAGAAAATACAGAAAAGTAAATAAGAACATACTTACGAGAACAAAGAAAAATCGCAATTGGTCTCGAATTGCAATAGTTATAATTTGTAAAACCAAAATTTTGTTCATCTAACTCGTTTTATCCAAATACACGCTATACTGTGTATGTGTATTTACTCAATTATTAATCAAACAGCTTCAATACCAAGCCGCCATGATATCGAGCTGATAAGCATATGCTGAGGCGTAGATACCAACCAAGGCAAATGGGGTCATGATGAAGTATTCAATCAGTTATAACTTTTAGTAAAAACGCAAAACTTCCTTTAGCTCCAAATAGACTATGACAGACAAATAAAAACTTTATTCAGTATAACAAAAGATACAAAATACAAAAGCAAAGTAATAAATAAGGCTCTATAGATAGGCTCTTAGAGCGTTATTCTGCACAAAATAATAAAGTTCATTTTAACATGACTTATCCTCTAGAATAGACTTATTTTTAACCGACTTCAAAAAAAGGAAGAGGTTCTTAATTCGACTCAAGTGTTTTTTTCTCTGATTATTACCTCATATCTCCGACATTTTTCAACTTGTAAATTTGATGATTCTTTTTTTTAACCAAAGTCATTTTTCATTTAGTATTTTAAGCAGGAGGTTATATCCTTTGTGGTTGAAATCGTTGTTTACCACAAGTATTTTTAGGGTTTCTGACCAAAAGGGTGCAAAACAACCAAATTACTAAGACCTCTCCGCCTGTCCGTCTGTCTTTCACAAAGCGGTATCTTTTAAACCGTAGTACACTTGTGTACATTAATGTGGCTGCTATAAGAACGAATAATAAAATATATAAAGATCAAAGGAGGTACATACACAAGAAACTTTTTTCGTATGTCATCATCATCATCATCATCTGCCTAGCCTTTTCCCAACTATGTTGGGGTCGGCTTCCAGTCGAACCAGATGCAGCTGAATATCAGTATTTTACATGGAGCGACTGCCTATCAGACCTCCACAACCCAGTAATGGGTAATACGATACTCTTGGTAAGACTGGTTTAAACTTAAAAAAAAAAGACTTGTTTCGTATATAATATCAAATATTGTACAGTTGTACGGAACCGTTTATAGTGTGCGAATCCAACTCGCACTTGGCCTGATTTTTTGTCCGTGAACTTTATTCCATCGACAATTCACCTTACAGAAGATTAATGGTTGTTGTCACTTTAAATAGAAGGCTTCTATTCGATAAAGGTTAAAAAACGTATGAAAATAGTTGGGTATCACAGAATTTATGCTTAAGCATTCTAGGCATCATAGGGTACGTCTAGAACTAGAGGTGTAATTACAAGCACACACGCGACATTAAAACTTTGTCTCTGGGATGGCAACGCATTTACAAGGCTTCTGATATTGCAGATGTTTATAGGCAGCGGTGACCACTTAACATCAGGTGGGCCTCTGGCTTGTTTACAAACCAATGCTGTTTAAAAAAAGAACACAAAAAAAAATTACTAGATCTGACTGCCTCAGTTCATATAACTTAGTGGTCTAGTAGTAAAAGCGACTGCTACGCCAGAGGTCTTGGGTTCGATTCCCAGGTCGAGCAAAAAGTGTTATTGGAGTTTTCTATGGAATTCTCAGCAGCAGCTCGGAGTTAGGATTTTTACCTGGTTAATGGCAATAGGCTCGCCCTTTATCTCGGGGGGCTTAAAACATGTGATACATATACTGACTATGCGGAACTGTGGGTAAACATAGGTACACTTCTGCCTAACCCTTCAGAGAAAACAGGCGTTATGGTATGTAACACATACAAATGAATGTGCAGTCGGTATATTTTAAATCAGCCTTTCCACATGCGAGTGGAAGTACCTTCCATCAGTATGCTCTGTGGGCTGTTGTATCATTTCCCGTAATTGCAAAACTCCAAAGGGTGGAACGCGAAGGGCGCCTATTTAGGTCAGTATGGATTACTGTTCGCATGAAATTGGTACGCTTTTGAAACTCTGTTGTTTTAATTAGTTAAGTCATATCTAAATAACAGCAGGAATTATTCGTCGGTTATTAAAAAATAAAATGGCTCGTGACTGCCTCGTTAGCCTAGTAGTCGTAAGCGCGTACTACGCTAAAGATTCTATTACCAGGTCGGCAAAAAGTGTTATTGGGTTTCTCTATGAAATTCTCAGTAGCAGCTCGGAGTTAACATTAGAATCAGATTAATGGCTTGCCCCCTATTGCATGGGAGATAAACATACCGGCGAACTGTCAGTGTACATTGGTACACCTCTGCCTAACCCTTCGGGGAATATAGGAGGCATGTAATTGTGTAAATGAAATCAGCTGTCCCAAATATTTTGTCTAAGTAGGTATTGCACCTTTGTTTGGAACAGCTGTTATTAATCGACGAAAAACGTATACACTGGTCGGTCTAGAATCATTTCCTTGTTCCATGGTAAAAGTTTTCGTTATGATGACCCTCCCACCGTGTTCTAAGGTATTTTAATGCGTGAGTAGCACTGTGTCACCTGTCATTAGAAAAGGCGATTATAAAATAAATCACTCCACTAGTTACGCTGTAACATGCAATGCAATGCATATTTCATGGGTACCCATTCCTTTTTCCCCGCTGTACATTTCTAATCGAATATCCAGTTCTATATACGTGTATGAAATGCAAATCCATGTAATGAATAGTCGAGGAAGCTACGAGTGTATCTCGAATTGATTAATGAATCTCTTGCCGAACACGTCAGTGTGCGACACAATATCTCTTAGTCATAGATCAAACGCACGATTACTATATTAAGTTTACGTTGTACTGCGGTGTTATTCTGTAAAACCCTCCTTCCGTGCAGTGAGCGTGTGGCGACCTGTCACTCCCTGACAGCCCAGTTTTAGCTCACTTCACCTTAATTCACTGAGGGAGATTTCTTACAGAATAAGCCGGCTGTTAGGTTTATTTCGAATGTCATTCGAATTCGAAAGATAACTCGGTTTTATTTCGCAGATACACATCTCGACACCGTTTGAATTTCGAATTGATGTTCAAATTCGAGTGTTGGTGTGAGGTTTAGTATGTAGGTATAGACAATGGATATTTTTACTTTTCTTTTTTAAATTTAACCTATTGTCTTTTAATATACCTACCCAAAAGACGAATTATTTACGAAACCAACATGAACTTTTTGGAAATCTGCTCTATGTAACCTAATTATTATGGATAACCTTTTTTTCTAAAGATCCACAAGAAAAGCTAATATTAGAATTTAAATATTACGACAACGATCCACAAAAACAATAGATAAATAATACAAATTGACCGGTTTTGTTTAAATAAGTAGGTGTTTCGCGTGGGATGTTAACATAATATATTCATTTATGTAAATTGGGTTTTATTGAAATAAGATGGAGTACCTACGTGAGTCAACTGCGGTCATTGCCTTTTGCAGAATTCGGGAAAAATGTATCTATTTCGGTAGCCATAGCCTTCAAATTCAAGTACGTAATAAAAGAAAGGAGTTTTATAAAATGGCTTTGTGCTTTGTCGTGGTTTCTTACAAAAGGTTGAAGTGCATGCAGAGCGTAAGCACGTCAAATTTTAAAACGTCGAGTGTCGAGTACCTTTAGAAGGTTTTGCCCCCTTAACTAAAGCCTTGACCTTACAAGTCGCAGTAGCCTATGGGTTTGTAACAACTTATAAAAGATTCCGAATAAACTAAAATCTCAAGTTTTTATTGCTATTCATAATGTGAACATACAGGTGGTAGATGTTAATGAATAGAAGCAATTATGGACCCCATTGGGCACAGCAAAATAATAAATAAAATAAGGAAAGAGAAAGAGCGCTATCATAGTTTCCTTATAGGGTAATATTTAATAAAGTTATTTAGCTCTATATTTTCTATTTACTATGACTGTAATAATAACTATGTTGATATACTTATTGTCAGCTGTGAAGCTACCGTTTATGAAATACTTACATAAATAAAAAAAATATTATCCCCCAAATTCGTTACCTAAATTAAAGTTAACCTAGATTAAACTGTAGGCAGCAAAATCAGTACAGCTTCGCACCTAAAACCGCCAATCTTGATTACTCTCAAGAACTTTTATAATCTGCGTGATAAAATTAAACGTCTATTTAAAACGTGCTGGTTCTTGTGTTAAACGGAGCTTAAAAGCGATACTTGAATGACAAAGTTGGCAATAGCGTGTAAGCCCATCGCCTTCGAGTGCCGTATTAACCTATTTTCTTCGGAACACTCTTGCTACTTGCGCGGGAAAACCGCCGATATTTTTCTTTCAATCCTGTAATATAAAGCTATTCAGGAGTGTGGAAGAACGTGTAGGTAAAGTACCTATATTTACTATCATATTTTATGATATAACTGTGTAGGGCGAAGAATGGACTGGAACTTTTTTTCCCAAGGGGCAAAGGCATGGAGGCAGGGGCAAAGTCTGGGCAAAGAGTTTACACTGTGCCCTAGAGTAGAGCTTAATGTTACCAGCAGATAGGTAAAATTCCTTTAGATCTAAGATATAGAAATGTTCTGCTAGTTAGAGACTTAAATAAAAACTAGCTGAAGTGACAATCAAGATTATCCATAAGAAAGCCAAGTTCTGTTTTATCGTCTTCACTATTAAACAAACAACGTTCCAATCTTAAATCTAAACAGTTATAGATCAAAGATCCCACTATACATACAGAATAGAAAGCTGATATTTTCTGACACAAACCCCGTGATTTAAAAGACAATAGCTAAGGGGAGTTACGCAATAATAAATTTATATAGAAAGAGAGCTCAGCCGACGATGGATTTTGATTTCGTGGGAAGAAGCAATAGACCGCCCCTGCCCTATTTCCCCATTTTATTTTTTCCGCATTTTTATTCATTTGAACACACCTTAGGCCCGTTTTGTGTGAACGTTTGCGAATGTGTGTATGTAGCTTAGGAATAAACGTGTTTATACGAGATTCGAATTCGGAATTGTGTCAATGAATATCGAATAATAACAGGCTTACGGAAATCTTTTTTTGTGTACAAGGTTGTATAGGTACTATTCAAGTTCTATCTAGGTGTTTTGCCTAGCGTTTCGATTATCTAAGTAGGACACTTTTACGAAAATAGACAATAAGTATGTTCTTAAAACAAACAGCCTGTTTAGCTCATTTCATAAAAATGTATGAAGCAATAGTGTTTCATAATGGAGCTATGAAGTGTGTCATAAAATTCATTTCTTTGAAATAAAAATATAAATAGGCAGTTAACAATGTTGCTTATGATCAAAATGAGAGTGCTTTTTGTTTCCATTTAGATTGTTTCAGCATTTTTATTTCGTTTCATCTTACCCCATATAACATAATTATAGTGGTACGTGAAAAGCAAATCTGAAACTCTCGCCACTGAAGCGGCAATTTAAAAAGTTCTTAATAACCAGGTCAAGTGTTTAAGGCACTGCAAAAAATAATAAATACAATGCACCGTTGTCAAACATCAAAGTCAAGAGTTTGGTAATTAAAAAGTGCAAATTGGGAACGACTAGTATTTCACTTTATAATAGTAGATAACACATTCTGGCTGCCAGCCAACTTTTGACATTTGGGTCATTCCGTAGGTCAGCGGTCGGCAACCCGCGGCCCGCGGGCCGCATGCGGCCCGCGGCTCTCCTACTTGCGGCCCGCGACAGTTTTAAAAATTAAACTGTAATTATTACATTTTACCTAAATTAATGATTTTAGGCGCGTAAGCTAGCGTATAAGAAAATAGTCACTCATATACCGCCTCAAACGTTACACTGAAATGTGTATGTACGGTTATATTATAACAATTTTGAAGTTCGCTTTTAAGTTTTATATAATTTTTTCTCATTTCTTTTTCATTTATTGTTACATTATCGTTGACGATAGTATCGTTGACGTAGTGCTACGTAAACATTAATAAAATTTACATTAAAAAGACTATGTGCATCACACTTACCAATATCGGGTGTAAGGGACATTTATCGTTAAACTAAAACCATGAATACTCTATTTTGGAATGAGTATCAGACAACTGCCTCGTTAGCCTAGTGGTCCTAGCACGACTGCTACGCTAGAGGTCCTGGGTTCGATTCCCAGGTCGAGCAAAAAGTGTTATTGGGTTTTTCTTTTTCTATGAAATACTCAGTAGCAGCTCGGAGTTTGGATTTGTGCCCGGTTAATGGCAATAGGCTCGCCCCCTATTACATGGGACTTAAATATACCGGTGAACTGTGGGTGTACATTGGTACACCTCTGCCTAACCCTTCGGGAAATACAGGCGTGATTGTATGTATGTATCAGACAACAAGATATTTTTATATGAAAACCATAAGTAAAGAGATATGGAGGTTTTTAATACTTTTCAGCTAAGTATTCTGTATCGTCCTCAGCGGCTGCTAAAAATTTCTTTGGCCTTGTTGTTGACCTATCAACAAATATGGTTATTGCTATTAGACACGACTAAGGGACTGGCCACAGTCTCTGGCGACGCTACACGCTTTGCGACAGGAGATGCGACAGCGACACGATTTGCAGTGGTATGCCACAGCTCGAGTAGTTGCGACAGCGACGGCAAGTGCACACACACACACATCGCGCATTCTGTAGCCGCAACATGTCGCGCTACTAGTCGCGCTTCGTGAAGCGCCCCGTGTAGCGTCGCATGTAGTGTCGCCGGTAGCTGTGGCATACTTCATACGTTGTCTACCATTTGTTTTTGCATCTCGAAGCTCGTCGCGCCTCATGTCGCATGAAGCGCTTGGCTGTGGCCGGCGGGTAAAAAAGCAATAGGCCAATTTTTCAAACATGATCTGCCGAAAAAAGGGGAAAATTTCAAATTTTCCTGCAAGAAATTAAATTTTGATAAAAAAAAATATGGGACCACTTATGATGTATGACCTACCAAACAAAAAAAATGTCGTCAAATTCTAATCATAATTGGCGGAAATATCGCAGAACAAACATTAAAAAAAAACATACATATGAATTGCGAACCTTTTGAAGTCGGTTAAAAATTATGTGAAAGCGCGGCCCTCCACTACCTCATTTTACCACCATGTGGCCCTTGCCTGCCAAAAGGTTGCCGACCGCTGCCGTAGGTCATCAGATTTTTTCGGTGCCTATGTATAAGTTACAAGTTGGGTGTTGCCGCTATAATGATTCAGTCAGTTTTCAGTTTGATTGCTGTATATATTAGAGAAATAATGAATGCTAAATTGTTATATTCATTGAACGAGAAGTTAACAGACAACTAATTAATTATTACAATGAACGAAATACTGAGTAAAAAACTAATCCGACGTCGGAAATTTATTTATCAGACAGTAAAATAATATAAACAGCTTTCACAAAATAAGGCTGAAAACATATCAGCATATTTGAAAGAGGACCGCTCAATAATTCTAAGTAGATAGAGCACATAGAATTGAGTGGCACGGTCGGACCGAGGCCATCAGATTAGGTATCGCACCTGTCTTTACAACCAGGCTAGCTGATGCGTTATCAGCCTTACGTAGCCTCCCCTCTGAAGGGAGTACTATCACAATCGTTCGCGTCACTTTGAAGTTGAAAGAATGAACGAATTTTGCTAACGTCAAAAGGACATGCATATTTTAATTTTCTATTATTAAAAATCCGCATCAAAGTTAATGTATTATCATACGAGAACCGTACAATTTTCCGGGATAAAAAGTAGCATGAATGTGTTATTCCACGTCTATCTCAGTGTCATATTTCATCTAGATCCGTTCAGCCGTTAACCGTAAAAGAGTAACAAACATCCATCCATCTATACATCCACCCTCACAAACTTTCGCATTTATAATATTAGCAGGATAGTCTCCAACTAAACAGCTATTTAAACATTAAATACCAGAACGATATACACGGGAAATATTGTACTCTTGTTCGAACTATCATGAGTTTCCTTAGCGATTGATATTTGCTTTACCTCTGCGGAAAAAATAGTAACTATCATTATTTTTTTATTCGAGATGGGTTTTGTTCTTGAATCTACTAGTCCAGGTCAGAGGTAACAAAGACAAAGTCGACGATGACGTGAGCTTAGCTAGAAGAAACCTGTTCACTCTAACTTTAAAGAGATTAGGTTTGAATGCGTTCGTAAAAAAATAAAGACCCAGGTAGAGAGTGCCTTTTAAAAGACGTTTGGAAACGTTTAGTGCAAATTGGTAGAATATCATAATTGTATTTCCATACTACTAGAACCTTTTACAAAATTTTCTTGCTCATTCAGTAAATATAATAACATTATCACTTCGTCGCATGAAAAATTAAATTCAACCCTGTATAAATGGTGACATATTGATTGAATAAGAAATTCTGGCCCGACGCCAACTGGACCGTTGGCGAATTAAATCAAGTGGCTGTGTTACACTCGTAATATAATGACCAGTGATGATTTGGACATGCCGCTGTTGGATGTACCTACGTCATATTCGAATTGAAAAATTGCATTCATTATAAATACCGTAGGTACCTATTTCTGCCGCAAAGAAGCGTTGCTGTGTTCCGGTTTGAAGGTTATGGGTACTGGTGTAATTACAGGCACATGAGACATTTTAACTTCTCTGGGGTGGCAACGCATTTGCAGGACCTCTGGTTTTGCAAATGTCAGTCACGCTACTTAATAGTAACGGGGTCACCGCTACCATTAGGTAGCGTGATAGACATCTGCATCATCTTGACATCAAGTGAGCGACGGCCCACTTGATGTTAAGATGATGGGCTTGGCTTGTGTAAAAGCGTTTGCCATCCAATGATAAAAAAAATATGATAGAATTCTTGCTTTATCTATTCTAAGGCATCTGTTTTAGTAGGTCAGACAAAATATTAAAACATCCATATTAATATTATAAAGCTAAAGAATTTATTTATTTGGTCTACCGCGCTAATCTCTGAAACGACTGGTCCAATTTGAAAAAATCTTTTTGCGTTATTGAGTCTATTTGTCGAGGAAGATAAAAGCTTGTAACATCACGCCACGACCTAAGTGACTGGAGCAGTAACCCACCCAAGACGTAACTTAACGCAGGAAATGTGGGGTGTAGCTATCCTTATACCTATATATTTTAGTACTGGGAGTCTGTCTAGTACCTACAAAGATTCTAGACAAGCCAACGACTCCCTTGATATACAGCCTCAAACGATTTATCACCGACCCTAATCAGGTTTTGGAAGAACAAGGCGGAATAATTACGCAGTTTACATGATTCGTTACCCTACATCTTTTTTTTAAAAAAAAGGATAATAATTTTGTACCCAGGTACACGTAGAAAAAGTGCAACTGTAAAACAAAGGCTTTTATCCACTTTTTAGGGCAGATTTCTCATTTATTACTCTGTTATGAAATATTTAATAAATGAAAAAGTCGTTTGTAAATGTACTTTGAATAATATATCGCTCATTTGCGAGAACTTGGTATCAGTCAAATAGAATAATTTTTGGGTTTGAAAATTGAAATTATGTCAAAAGTATAGTGTTTATTTCAGTTTAATTGGTACTGACAAACAAAAAGCGGGATAAGATAAAGGCACTTTTATATTATATTTACTTACTGTTATTTTTTTTTTACTCTAACGTCGTCATATCCTTATTCTTTTTCACTTCTGCCAAGCTTCCCGCAAATGAGCGATATTCATCATCATCATCATATCAGCCGAAGGACGTCCACTGCTGGACATAGGCCTCCCCCATAGATTTCCAAAAAGACCGGTATGAGCGATATTACTTCAACATAAAAAAGTAGTAAACACTAGTTCAGTAATAACAATACAAACAAATGACAATCATCACAAGCAACTATTTACTCCATAATATTTCTCTTTGTGAATGACAAAGATAAAGCCCGTTGTGTGCCGTTGTCACAAAGTTCAACAATAATTTGTTTTTGCAGCCAATCGATTCGATTGTCATTTCGTTTTCCATTTAGTTACCACTGTAAACACGATATGAGGCGGTCCTTACGACCGTGTACACATACATTGCGTAATTTGTTCGTTGTACCCCCCAATGTTTACATTGCCACTGCTCCGTGGTTGCGTAAGTTTTGTTTGTTCTGCGTTTTATCTTCAAAGTGGGTAAGTGTGACGTCATTTGTTTAATTGTGTAGTTTTGTTTGACAGCTATTAAAATAATGTGGGAATGTTAATGGTACATACGACGAGATACATACAAGGTGTTGATTGGCAACCTCGTCAAATTTTAGGAGCTTGTCATAAAAAAATAGAAGTAATCAAATATAATTACGATATCTGGCGAATAATATATCTAATAAATACTTGTTTTTTTAGTTGCAACTATCAAATAACAGTATTCCAGAATAGTCCTCTTGCTAAATTCAGAATCGCCTAGTTGCGTATGCGGTAGGCAGAGTTGTCGCGCGGCTATATCAATGTGTGCATAGTGCCTAAACCCTCTAGCGAGATGGCTAGCTCGAATTTGAAAAGCACGTAAAAAAAAAACATAACCAATTTATTTTATTATTGATTCGTGTTAAGAATCACGAGCATAGTTAACTCCTTGAATTTGACGAGGATGCAATTCAACGCCTTGTATATAGCAAGCTGGCCACAGCTGCCTTTATAATTATTAATGTTAATAGAAAATTAAAAACTTCCCCACACACGTATCATATTATCACAGGGGATATAATATCCCAGTTTACGTCTACCGTTTGAGACGGGTCGCGCAACATAGAAATTGTACTACGAATCGATATCACAATATAACCCGTGATAATATTGTAGGTACCTGTGTGAAGATTCATCAGTTCAGATTTATTATAAAGGCTTATAAAGAAGTTGCTTCGGCCCGCAACTTTGTACTGGAAGATTTTTTCTCCCGCATTGTTACTTCTTTTGTTTACTGCTTTGCTCCCATGAGTCGTAGCGTGATGTTATATAGCCTATATTATTCCTCATTAATTTGGCTGTCGTGTACAACGAAGATTTTTTCCAATCCGAATTGTACTTCCAAAAATTAGCGCGTTAAACAAACAAATTAAGAAAAACTCTACAGTTTTATAATATTAGTACAAATAAGTAGTTTAAATAGAGGAACCCGTATAAACCAAACACATTCCCTGCTCCACAGAATGTCGAAGTTCGAAATGACACAATCAACCAATGTATTTCGAGATAACACCAGTCCAATTTGTAACACACACACATCCATTGCATCCAATGCGAATGAACGCTCCGAATAAACTGTGAAACGAATATACTTAATTCGATGTATAATTAATCTTTTTTGCAAAAAACTGTGAATGTCGCGTACAAGCCTTTTTAAAATATTATTTGTACATTCCAATACTTTATTGATAAATTAAAGCTCGCTGGAAATTTCATTTCAGATAACGGTAATGTTTTTTTTTACCGTCCCGTGTGTAAGTGGACATCGTTAACTTTTGCGAGCGGTCGCGGCCTCTCCAGCCAGCCTGCACTTTCATAAATTTATGGTTTTCATTCGCCGGAACCATGAATATTTAGCAGCTATATGCGGCCCGCCGCTGCCGTTCAATTCATTCACAAAACACACCAAATGTGGAACGTTTGTACTGAGAGTTCCGTATAACGGGTGTAAGGGACATCATAACGAAACTCATGAATTCGGCCTGCTGGGGCTGCGGGTTGTTAAAGGGCACAAGAAGGAACATAGATGGGCTTTAGTCAGTAAAAGTCTGACACTCCCTCCCGCCTCGCCCAGGGCGGGATAAGTCAATTGATGATTTCTCATTCGAAAAAAAAAACCGTGAATTCACTAAATGATTCTAGACACCCAGAGATTAATTTTTTGGCTATTAAAATCAGCTGATGCGTACAAAAGTCAAAGTCAAAGCATTTATTACACAGTTACACAGAAAGTTGAAGGTAGTTCCAAAACATAGGTCTCTCTGGAGAAGAATGAGCAAGAAACTGCAACACCTACCCGATGAAAATGTATGGCTGATTTTCTTCCCTTACACCCCATATATTCACAACAAAACTGGAGTTAATTTTTGTGAATATATTTCTCACTGAGATTAATGATAAATATACACAAGAGAACAACAATTACCCCTATTAAAACATTAACAGCAACAAATACTCATAAATGAATAATTAAAATTGTTGAAAACTTCGACGTTTATCTAATTTCTGAAGGGATTCCCAGAACTCCTAACTGAATATTAAAGGAAATTCTTAAAGAGAACGATCGTTGTTTTTTGTGCTCCGATTACGGTTGAATCGGATCCAATTGATTTTTGCCCGGTCCTTTTGTAATAAGCAATTTGTAATCTAAACGCGCATACTTTGTACAACTATTTTATAATTGGAATTTCAACAGGTTTTACATTGTTTTTGAACAAATAGGGGCTGAAATTGTTCGTCGTAGGCGTACTATAAAATGCCTAATAATTATAATCGCCTAGAGCGCTCATCTGTTTTGTTTTCATCCCTAATTCGCAAATAAAATAGGTTATCTACCCTTAGATGTCTTCGTAGATCACCTGTCCTAATTCCAGTCTTGAAACAGATCTAAATCCTGAAATAAGTTGCTATGTATCATGAAATAACCCCAGTGTACCAAGATCGAGCGCTCACCTTAAGATGTCCCCTTAACCTTGCTTGCCGAATAACACTACCCGTCTCATTCTAACGCACAGATTGTATATTTGTGTCTCTTACGCTGTTTGCTTCTTACCGAACCCGCTGGCATACACCTTTATATAATTTTGTTGGTAGATTACAGCTGAAGAGTATGTTTTTACGTGTGATGTAACGATTTTCATTAACTTTTTATTGTGGGAAGCAAATCGAAAACGAGCGCGTACGGCAGTTACTTTTTAAATCCTTGTCGTTTTGCCAAATATGGTGTGCTTATGGGGCTTTACGCACGTCCTGTGGGTATGGGTTTATCATTTTATTTTGTGTGTTATTTATGTACCTATGTCAGGTGGTAGTACCGAGTTAGACTATACCTATTTCTGGCGCAAAGCAGCGTTGCTGTGAATAGTGTACCGGTGTAATAACAGGCACATGAGACATTTCAACTTTGTCTCCGGGATGGCAACGCATTTGCAAGGGCTCTGGTATGGCAGATGTCTACAAGTTAGGTTAGGTTCTTAACATCAGGTGAGCCATCGGCATGTTTGCTATCCGATGGTATAAAAAAATTATTAAAAAAAAGACTAGGTACTAATCCTAAAAGTACCAACAGTAACACCAATTTGTATTTCTCTTAAAAGGTGTGAAATAAGTTAACAGGTCACCTTTCCTCGTTTTGAAAAGGTATTTATTATTCTGAGGAACCAAAACTTCCTGACAGAAGGGAAGAAGTTAGTTCAACCCAATTAAACAGCTATAACTTTCACTCATATCATTATTTATGCAATAGTTTGTAATCATTATAATTAGCGCGAAATAAAACATTTCTATTTTTGGTAAAGAAGAAGAGGCCTTTGACTCTTAGCAGAAGACTGCTATTTTGACACTTACACTTATTGTATAATTACCTGTATAAAATATCGGCCGTGCTTTCAAATGTCGTTAATGAAAAACATGTCTTAAGACATTTGCTAGGGTACACTTAAACTCTATTTTTTATAACACTAACCAATTGAACCGCGTGGCATATTTTACCCACGTTAAGTTACGTCTTTCGTTTCTGCCCCGCTCCTGTGCGTCGTAGTCGCAATAACTTCGGAGCTTATTCGGTAAAAACAAACTACTTACTTTTTTATGCATGTTTTTTTTAATGATTAACTTAAGGTTAAAACCATTTAGAATGATTATTAACAAATATTTACAACCCTAAAATTAGATTAAAAAAACCCTTAATAATATCAATCCTACTACTATTATAAAGGCGAAAGTTTGTATGTATGGATGGATGTTTGTTACTCTTTCACGCTTAAACGGCTGAATGGATCTGGATGAAATTTGGCACAAAGATAGATTATAGTCTGGAATAACACATAGGCTACTTTTTATCCCGGGAAAATGTACGGTACCCGTAGGATAACACATCAACTGTGACGCGGACGAAGTCGCGGGCAGAAGCTAGTAAAAGATAGATTAGATAAGATAGTGTAGATTAGACATAAAGTTTTTTTGAACTTAAATGCAGTTATTTTAACAGTTTAACGTAACAACTATAGTTATTTGGTAGCTTTTTGTCGAATGCTATATTAAATGAAGTACAGGTAAGGCCAACAAGGTAAGTACCTAAACACACAATTCTTCTTCAATATTTGTCAAAGCAAAGTTTCCAGGTCGCGGCGCCGGTAAGCAACCTCGTTGTTCTAATTAATAATTTCTGCGAATACAATAACTATGTAGTGTACACTCACGAAGTTTTTGTTTTGTCCTCCGGGCATGTTCTCTAATTAGATCCATGTAGGTACGTTAGTTGTTCGGATCGAAAACGTACTCAGGGCGATGGCAAATGTAGCTTTTCATATGTAGTTCCAGTAGTGACCTTTCATTGTTCGGAAACCCAATACAATGCGAGGTTAGTTTATACTAAAATTTTATAGCATGCTTAACACATGTGTCTTCATATGTACTTGGTCGAAATTAACTGTCATGTTTTAAAGGCATTTAAAAAGTTTTGTGTTTCGAATAATTATTCAGAATAAATCCTGTTTCAGTTCATTTAAATTGAAAACCATTTAAATGCTAAATAGTTACTTGATGATGTTGATGAGATTCGGGTAGTCCTATTCTAAGTTTTAGTTGTAATAAATATTTCCCGACTTGAATACTAGACTACAAAATCTGAAGCTGACTAATCTGGGTCAATACTCATTGTATACAAAAATAAGCTTTATTTTCATGTGATAAAGTTAGTTATTCATTCAACACAGTTTATTAAAGTGGGGATGACCACCACAAGATTCCTATCACATAGGCTAACGCTTCCTTGCAAACGACTCAAACGCGACCGACCACCTGAACCCACCCTCCACGGATTACAATCCATATTGTAATACGAGATATATTCAAACTCGAACCGTTTGGGCTCGAGCCAAGGTCGCGTGACGTCAGTGCGATGACGTTGACAAACATCTCTGTATTTTAGTTCAAGTTCTTTTGGAACACGGAATAAGAATTGCAGAAGGATTACTCCATACACCAAAGAAAAACAAACGCACACACTCAAACGTGTACGTAACGATGGATATTTCGAACTCTCCACCGAATACTTTGCGCGAGTGTGCGTGCTCTCGTTGTACCTACTTGAAGCTTGTATGTGTGTGCGTTCGAGCTCAGCTTCTGTAACTATCTATTCTATGGTTCGGAGCTATTTGAAGAATATTGCCCTATGACGTCGCCGCCTCTTGTTTAGAAATGTTCGCGTGGGAGTAAGTTTTAGTTCACTTGGGCTCCGAGAATTGATTTTACGTTTACGTTTGTTGGTTAGAGTCAATAGCTGTACTTAAATTGATTTTTTTATTGGCAGAATTTTTTCTTTTGTGTTCGTTATGTTTAGTTATAAAATACTCATACTCTGCCCTGTTAGTTGTTAGCCTAAGCGCGACTGCCACGCTAAAGGTCTTGGGTTCGATTCCCAGGTCGAGCATACAGTGTTACCTATTGGGTTTTTCTTTTCTTTGAAATTCACAGTATTAGCTCGGAATTAGAATGTGTGCCCGATTAATGGCAATAAGCTCGCCTTCTATTACATGGAACCTTAACATACCGGCGAACTGTGAGTGTACATCGGTACACCTCTGCCTTACCCCTCGGGGAATGCAAGCGTGATCAATCACAAAATATAAATAAGATTTTATAAATCAAAGATCTATGAGACTAGAACCAGCAGACAGACTATCTTTACCCTAAGGCTAACTTAATCATCTCTGAAAAGTATTCCTTGAAATATTATTTATTCTTTCTGATAGTTGCGTGGTGTTACTTTTATTCGCTGTTCTCAACAAATCCTTTCTACGTTCAACTTTTTTTCATTATCCTGCACAATTTCTCGTTATTTACTTTTTCATTCTTCGAGCTTAAGCTTGAACTGTTTTAAATAAAAAACCAAGCTACTGAACCAATTTTGTCAAAAATTCTATGGAACTGATCCGAAAGTAATTTTTTTCAAAAAAAAAAACTAAATTGGTAAATAATTGATGTAGTTCTGAGGTCACAAACAGAAAAAAATACAGCCGAATTGATAACCTCCTTTTTTGAAGTCGGTTAAAAAGAACCAAAATTCCTTCCAACCAAAAATATATAGACATACCTACAAATAAAACAAAATACTTCATTCTTAGTTTAAATAAATAAAAGTTTCACTCTTAACCACGTGTCGTTCAAGTATTATTTAGCGAAATAATAAAGTATGCATCGGCATGAAAAGTCACGAATTTTACTGAGATGAGAGTTGGTTTAAAAAAATAACATGCAGCAATAAACCTAATATTAATAATAATCGTTACACATAACACGTGGGATGTATTTCATTTTGAGGTTAGGTTAATTTTCGTGCGGGTTGCGTTCATGCTTCTGTTTATACAAACTAAACCATAAGTATATCACTTTAAGGTTGAAACTATGTTGTGCTGCAGTTACGAAAGTTAACTCGAGACTGTGAGTTTGTATGACGTATAACAATAGAAGTTTATACTATGTTATTTAGTTAATCAAAATTACTAACGAACATTGTAATTTCTCATTAGTTGAATCTCACGCCTTGGACATATAAATTAAACGATGTCCGAGGAAAGGGACGGTGTCTAACTTCGGACTCTGATTCTTCTCACGTCCACACCAGTGCCGTAGTTAGGCGCGTTTCATCCACGTACAAATAAATGTCCCTATTTTTCCCCTCAACAGTATGTTTGTTTAACAATATATTGCCGGCATTTAGCCTCTGTGTTCACAATATTTCACCTACAAAAACTCCGCAGTGCCACTAAATCTCTTTCATACACAGACACTATATTAAAAACTCATGTTAACATAAAAGTCCTTTGTTAAATTACACTTTCGATATTCGCAACACATGCAGTGTTTTATTGCAAATATTGGTTCTGTTGTATTAAGAGCACTTTTATTGAAAATTGTACACAATGTTAAAAAAAATAAAAGAGAACAATGATCAGAGGTTTTAATTAAACTTAAGTGGGTTAAACAATAGCACTTTTGCAGTTACAGACTACACGAGGCACGACAATGTACGTAGAGTGCGGAAATACATTCTACGCGGTTTGAAATCCACTTTGTGGTGCGACCTTTGTATCTGGCCAAAGACCTATAAGCAACGGCGATAGACGTTATGCAAATTTCGACCATGTTTCGTAAGCACAAGGCTAAAATTACAACGGCAATCTATTTAAGTGTCTACGCCGTAGACATCACAGAAACCGATGCTACGAAATTCTACGGATTTCGAAGCTACGTCACATTCCTGCGTGCTACGCCGCCGCCGCGCTGGCTCGCGTTACATCGGATAATCCTACAATGAAAAACCTAAATATTATTTCTTGTGAAATTTTGTAGTGGCGATGTTTATTATTATTTCTGTACTAACTTGTTATTTAACTTTCTAGAGCTTAATTAAGAATGTGTGTAAAAGTGTTGGTATCGTAAACCTGGTTATCACTAAACTTATAGAATAATCTTATCAAATAACTATACCTAATCATAAACATGATTAATAACTTAATACTTACCTTATTTTGAAATATTCCTAATCATATGTTGTACGTGTACATATTAGAAGGTTCATCTAGAGAACAAACCCTTAGAAACAATTTAGCCTGTTGAACTCAAACTTATTTATCCTGAACATAAGTTCAACATAATAAACATTTCAAAGTAACAAAAATGGAAATTGGGCGCCATAAACTGTAAACCAAGCAAATTCCTCACACCTACATTTTCTCTGTAATAATTCAGATACTTTTAATAAAAAGTAAAAATAATAAAATAAATCAGCCATAAACCCGTTGCTTCTCAACATAAGAACCAATCTATGTTTTCTTTGGATTACCCATAAAAAGGGGGAACAATGAATTTACCCGCGTTCGGGAAAATTTGCCGCCTTTTATGTGGGCACTAACTTCATACGTTTAAGGAATGTTATGCTTAGACAAACTTATTGAAATGTTAATATAATAAAAGTTAGTTCTTTTCCATATTTTTTTCAGTTACATATTATAATTTTCAACAAAACGTTTCTTTATTTATTCACTTTTTATTTACAACGAACATACTAATTACTGCAAAAGAATTTGACAACGTAGTGGGTATAAATTCAATAAAATACTATGTGTCTGTACGGAAAAAAGGTAGGTACAATTGCATACCATTTCTAACCCTACTACTGGTTGTTGCCAAAGCTTTTACAATAAAAATAAATAGAAAATAGTTTACTTTATTTGTGCTATTTAATGAATGATCCTAAACATTAGTTCTCAAATCAGACAGCACACACATACAAACACAGAACAGAACTCCCACACATACACACTCTAATTGAAAACGGCAATCATAACACGATGCCTTCCGTAACATCAATGACGGATGCAAACTATTGCAAATGTTCAGCCCGTTGTATGAGCACAGTGTGTGCCAATAGGAGCCTGTACCACACAATGTATTAGCATCGGACGTCCAATGAGACGCCGAGTACAATCGCTGCCCCATGACCTTGTCAACGACCCTTTCATACGTCCATCAACATGATTTATGTAGCTTTAGAAACGTTTTCGTATCGACATCGTGTTTTTTTTGCAATAAGGGTGGATTTTCTGTGCTTCATTCTTCCGAATTAAACTGAATGTCATTGTGTTATATGTGCATTAACGTCAGTTGTTTAGTTGGTAAATTAACCCTTAACTACATAAGTGTAATGCTAGAATGAGTTAGTCTTGTTTGGATCAATGAATCCGGTAATTTTTGGCCACAAAACCGACACAACGTATAGCCTATGCACCCACTTTGCATAAATTATGCCACGATTATCTCCCCTAATTGCGCCCGCTAGAAGTAATAACCGATTTAGATCCCATTACACGCTAAAATCTATCTACTCGTCACGTCGTACGGTTCATTTTCGCTCAATCACGCTCGATTTATGGCTGTGCGCTCTGGATTTAGGTTCGGTAATTGAATATTCACATCCCGATGGTCGACCGTTCGACATTTTGATGACTTGTCGGTAGAGTACGTTCAAGCGTCTTTCAGATTGGAATAAATATGAATGGGTTAGCTTCTAAATCGCCTCGTACCAATTATTAGGCTGAGTGACCATCAATGCAATTATGTGTTTGTCCATTAGCACACGTAGCTATAACGTCAATGGTATTAGCTCTCGATTGCTGAATGATTTAACGCGTCGACTGTGTACGCTCAGTATGCGTATAGGCTACCTAATGAAGTGCTAGCAGTCTGACTAGCAGTTCGGGAAGACTAAAAACATTACTTGAGACTCTTGGTTTCCAATAGGGTAACACAAAAGTCGAAGCGGAACTTGCTTTAGACCGTTTTATTATCATAGATCACGAATCTAAATAGATCATGGATCATCATACATCATGTTAAAGTTAGCAGCACATTAATAAGCAAAATGAACTCACGTGTTATTGGCGGATGATAGCCGCCGGTGCAGGCTGCGCAGCGACATGGCGTACCCCTAGCAGGTGGGACTCCCGCTGCCTTTGCCGCGCGGCCGGCGCAGCGCACGCGCCCCGAAGAACGCGCCCTCCTCGTTGCAGGACTGCGAGCGCTGCGACGCCAACATCACTCCGGCCGCGCGGCCCAACGCGTGCAGCGGCCGCACGCGCGCGCGCCTGCCCCACCCGCACCCGGCCACCACCTCAATCTTGCTGACCCGACGCGCACGCGCGCGCGACTCTCTCACGCCGACACCCGGCGCGCGCGCACGACACGACACACACGCATTGATCCCTGCGACACAAGCGACCGACGCGCGCGACACTTCGCGCCTCACAACCACAACTTTTTTCTAATTAAGCTACACTATCTATCTTCTTATTAAGCTAACTAATAACGTAATTGGAAAATTGAAGGCGCTTCGTCGTTTATTCGATAAATTTGATTTAAGACTAATTAATTATTAATTTTGTGAGGTTAGCGCTGCTGCCCGTTGTTGTATCTGAAACAAATAAAATGCATGATTAGAGCAGCGGTTCGGATGTATCGAGAGAAATTTACGATTGATCGACCCGCGGTAATCGAATCAGTGCCTTCAAATTAATTTTACGAACCGAACAACGTTGATGTAATACGTACCTACTTGTTATTTATATACATGGTAGTCGCGATTGTGTAGAACGAACGAGTATGTCAGTGTCACAATTAATCCGTACAATCGGATGAGTCATGAGTTACACGTACATTTAATTGAGTCACGAAATGATTTTTGTTTTGAATGTAATTAGGGTGCTAGGCCGGAGGAAGTTTTAATGAAATGGTCAGATGGAGGTCTGCCCCAGTTAATCTTTTGAAAGCTTCTAATCCGTACACTTCGAGCTGGCGTGCATTGTTTATAATGTAGCACACGTAGATATACATGTGATATCGTCACAAGATACATCGCTTATTCTGCGGATAATGTAGAGTAGACTGCGATATTACCTTTGAAGGTTAACTGTATTTTTTATGTAATAAATAAAATAAAATAAATTAATAACGAACGCTTTTCAAAGCTAGATGTGTTATTCAATTAATAAAAAAAATGTTACTATACAAGTAGAAAAACTTAATTTACTCGAAACAACCGGACACTACAATATACTTCACCTAAAAGTACATGAAAGAAGTCTCCACCTGAATCGAGTGGCTCATCTCAGTATATTATTATCCTTGATTATGAACTGAGACGAACGGCGAGATAATAAAGAAAGTTCGAGATTGCCGGCTGCGTGGAGAGGAAAAAAATAACACTAAAACAAAAATGTAAGTCTAATATTTTCGTGATGTTTTTAACAAGTGTTCGGGACAGCTTGCAAGATTACCGACAAGTCCATTATTTCATTAAAACTTGATCCGCGACTTAAATTTACTTGTTCCGAGAGCCAACACTGCTATTGACATTTTATCCAGATTATCACGTCACGCAATTACGACATTTTTACATTTTAATTATCAATTTCATTTTTAATTAATCACTGTTCTTGTCATGAACACTTAATTATTACAATTAATCTTTGATTCTGTGCTATTAATTCTTAATTATTGCCGCAGCCATAACTTTTCTCATTTATATTTAAATATGGTTTAATATTAAAACTCGGGGCGTATATGGAACAAAAGTAGCGAATGCGATTGAGAGTTGTTCGTTTGTTGCGACTTTAAATAATTTCCCATCCCTCTCAAATCTCAATATTCGCTGTCCTAATTGCGAGAGCGTAGTGGTACGTTTGATTGCAAGTACCTACAAATGGTAGGTACATTAATAACCTACATTTTGTGTTTTTAATAGAGGTTTCTACGATGTTTACCACATACCACACGATATTTCATTTTAACTCTTTGTGTAAATGACTGTTGCATTCTTAAACAAAGCTTAATTCGGGTTAGCGTAATACTAGCATAACATTAGAAAATTCGATTAGATCGTGATCATTTCTAATAACATTTACTACAATCTAATCTCAGTCTCAATCTGTCAAAAATGCCTCTAATTTCCCAAATTTTTTGGCATTCATTGTTGCTGATTAGGGATTGCGACAAGATTTTAAGTGTAAAGTCGACGTCGACGTTCTGGTGACTAACTGAAAATCATAGCCATATTATACCTACCATCGATTGACATGTCCCACATCACCTCAAGGTTCGCAAAGTGACCCTTATTTCATTCCAATAAATAAGGTAATATAAACCATATTTCTAGAGCACAAAATTTAAATTTAAAAGCGTAGCAAGGCGACAGGGGAATTCTAACTGTGTACAGTTTGTAATGTTAAGCTGATCACGGTTTATGTCCGTGTTGAACCTTTACTCAAACTATGTTACATTTTAGTTATAAATTCTCACTATGCTTCCGTGAGAAGATTACTTAGGTAGCGGCGGTCTTAAAATAATGTCTAGAATTTCAACAACATATGCTGGGAAATTGTAAACATGTTTATATTACAGCTAAAATCCGTTTTCTTTAGTTAAAACTAGATTTTAAAATTTTCTAGTTATAACTAAGAATTGTATTAACAGTAAATTAGTTTACTTTGTTATAGATTAGATTAGGGGCAGGTTATTTTGGGACCTATGACTGTGTAGTTGATTTATCTACTAGACTATTAAGTTACATTTGTAATGTATATATATATACCATCACGCCTGTATTCCCCGAAGGGTTAGGCAGAGGTGTACCAATGTACACCTCTCACTTCCTCCACCTTACCTTCATTGTAATGTATTTATTCATATTGTTAATTGACGCAGCAAAATTGTATTAATTAGGTACAAATTATAAGCTTTGTCACACATTTAATTATATTTTAGGCAGAAGAAGTAGGTACTTATTTGATAAATGAATGAAGATTTTTCTTTCATTTTTTGTGTACTGTGATTGGCAGATTTGATTGATAGGTTTCTTCTTTTTTGTAGAACATTATTTTCGAGGAAACATAATTAACCAATTTATTATTTTAGTGGTATAATAGAGCTGTCCACAGATACACGAATCTCAAATTCAAAAAATTGTTTCGTAGTACATATCATTTTTTTTATGGAAGAGCTGTCAAAATATGATTCCCCATTGATTTTGTATGAAAATATAACTGTGAAGTCACTTATTTACTAATTCAATAGATTAGCTATTTATTTATTGAATTTAAAATAACTAAAACTCTAATTTCACTGTTATTTAAAACTAAATAGGCTAAAAAAAGTGTTTTTAAAAGAAGTTGCGTGAGTGTCAACTACCCAATTTCAATGACAATATCATAAAACACAGCGTTCATTGTTTGAGTCTGAAACGACACTGTTACTGGCCTTCATCGTAAAATGTGTCTTATGCAATATGTGCAGAGTATTAAGTTTAATATCACTATGTTACGTCCAGGCAAAGACAGATTGCTTGGTCGCAACCATCGCTAAGTCCGCTTGGCCGTCCCGTTCAGATTGAGCCGGTCAAATTGAACGACCGACATCTAATTCATCAAACCTACTTATAATGTAGTTTGATAAATGAAATTTTCTGATACTCATACTTGTCTAGATTCTTATATAGACCTCCGACTCCACGGTAGATGGGATTTCAGCCACGAATACCTTCCGTTTCATAATTTTTAGCGCTTTTTTCCTGTTGTACCGACCACAGGAAAAAAACGCTGAAAATTCAACTTTTATTTTCTGACAGTTAACCGGTCTTGAATCTATTTTCGGCCTTTTTGTGAGGCAGACAACAGCACCCGAAAAAAGTAAAAAATATTCTATAACCGTTTGAAAATAGCCAACATTTTTTTTTATTTGTCGAATGCTTAGCAGTTTCTTCAGTAAAATAATCATAGTGTTTTAAACAACTGAAATAAGTTTTACAAATGGAGTCAATTTTACATACCTACCGAAGAATTTTCTAAACTAAACTTTCAACAATACCTACATACCAACACACTATGCGATGTTCTTGCACCTAGCATCTTTCAACCCCTTTGTAGAAAGCGGAAATCTGATATTATTTGCACCGCAGTGTAGTTTAATGATTGCGCTCATTAAATGCAATAATTATCCACATTAGAGGCACTGTATTGTTCTCAAGGTTTTGTTTTGTTTCGCGCTCAGTGTTTACAACCGGGTGAGCAAAACTCTGAGCTGTGTAAAAACTAGCACTGACAATACAAAAGCTGTTTCATTTAGCAGCGAGCTGGAGATAAATGCTATCATTCTCTGTAGGAAGATGAAAATCTTAGGTTGAATGAAACAGATAGTTTATGTTTTGCTTTTGAACCAAATCTGCATGCAAAATATTGTAATATGCCTTTGTTTTCACCATATATGGATGTAGCTCTTTTTTGGTAAACACTAGAAAAATCTCCAATATTGTTGGGGCTTTTACAAACATATAAGCACATACAGACTGTGGATGCACTTTGTAGACCTCTGCCTTACCCTTCGGGGAACACATGCGTGATAGTATGTATAAACGCACATACATAAACAACTAGATCCAGAACAAGGTCCTGTAGGCAGTGCAAATATTTGTTCTATGCAGGAATCAAAGCCAGCGCAGCGAGACTGATTAAATATGGCACCAGCGAATTGGTCAACGGTAAATCTTTTGCTTTTTGATACGTTGGAAAATAAGCTGAACGAAAATGACAACAAAAGCAACTTTCCAAGCGAACAACCACCTTGAAAGAAAAATATCTTTTCTAGTGGCATTTGGCTTTACAAATAATATCATCACATTCTTGGAAAAATATATAAGATGCCATTTTTGGAGACTCCTTTTCTAACAACTGTTCGTTTAAAGTCAAGCATTTATTTCAATTAAAGCATTTACCTCTAACTGCCTCCGTAGCCTAGAGGTCTTGGGTTCGATTCCCAGGTTGAGCAAAGCGTTATTTGGTTTTCTATGAAATAGGCTCGCTCCCTATTACATGGGACCTAAACATACCGGCAAATTGTGGGTGTACTTTGGTCCACCTTTGCCTAACCCTTCAGGGAATGCAGGCGTGATGGTATATTATGTTGAACCATTCACAGGCACTTTTGAATAAGAAGTTGGTCAGTCATAAGTTAAAACTAGCTGCTTTGACCATAAACCGCCGCGGCTCTGAAACGCAAAGGGCATTAGGAGGAATACGGATAGCCTTAGTCAATAAGTGTTCGACTCCCTTTTCCGATCCACCTAGAGCGGAAAAAGTCATATAATGATTTCCCATCCTAAAAAAATAATGTGAAAACAATACATACCATCACCCCATCATGCCTGTATTCCCTGAGGAGTTAGGCAGAGGTGTACAAATGTACAAAACAATACGTTACTGATTAAGTCAAAATTTTCAGTACTTTGTAAGCAGTTAGGTACACACGGATTACCAGCTGTATACCCAAAGTAAAGGTAAAGTTAGGAGCATCTCCTCACTCGTTAGTCAAGTTGCCGAGCAGAATTCCCTAAAGTGTTCGTACCACGACATGAATTTGTTATTTATAATATTCAAAACATTTCTAAACTTTGCTGAAAACTGTATGCGTGCGGTTCCTTGTTATCAAGGTCAAATCCCCCTTCACCCCTCAAGACTCGATAAAGGAATGACGTCATAGTAGTATGGGCAGTAGTGTCCAACAATCCTATAGTCACCGCGACTGGGAACCGATTTTTCTGCCAATCGTGGTGATTATATGGCAATGAATGGCAACCAAACCGCCAGTACAGAGGACTCTACATACCTACTATCTAATCTATACTTAACATTATAAATCTGAGAAGTTTGTTTGTTTGGTTAAAGCGCTAATCTCAGGAAGTACTAGTACGAATTGAAAAATTTCGTATTGGATAGTCCATTTATCGAGGAAAGCTATATGCTATATATCGTCACGCCACGAGACATAGGAGCGCAACGGAGAATTTAGGTAACCAAAGACAACTTAACGCGGGTGAAATAAACCACGCGGACGAAATCGCGGATAGTTCGCTAGTACTATATACAACAATAAATATACCAGCATTTGAAAATGGAACAGTAAGTGGTGTCTACTGTCTAAAATTGCGAAATAATAATAATATTATCAGTGTTTGATTTATAATCTGTGGTTCTGAGTTTCTGCAATTTGACAAGATACGAGAGAAAACAATTCAACTTTCTTGGGTTCCACAACGAAATTAAACAGAAAAGAAGAAATTAAACAAGAAAGGAATAAGAAAAAATAATATTTCCACTTCCCAATTCATCCCCCTTCAGTGATTAAATCAACCAGGAGTCAGAACAAAACCCAGTTGCACCACGGATTAAAATTAATCAGGTCCCTCGAATATCAATGTTGAAAAAATCTTGCCTCATCCTTTACAATTTTCCTCATTCAAATCAATCTCTCATTCACTCACTCATTCGTTTCAATTACCTCGATAAATAGTAACAAACAAGAGAAAGTAAGTTTCTTTTCTTTCATTTCTTAAATATCTTTTGAAGACATATTTAAAATTCATAAACAAAAACTGTCTCATGCTGTTTTATCAGAAGCTATTTGAATATTACAAATTATTTAAACCCACTCTTATTCTTTAATTACTAGAGTAAAGATCAGTCTCAACTGTAACATTTATCTTCAGAAATAATCCACCTACTTATCTATCTTATCTAGTAAAGGACTGTCCTTTAGTTCATCATAAAAAGCAATTCCGGACAGTGTCATGATCACCGAACGTGACGGACGGGTCACCGAATTCTCCAAGACATGTTAACCCAGTTAGATCGTCCGTCTGTCAGGAATGTGACACCAAATAATTCCAGATCGGAGGCTTGCGTTGCGTAAGCAAAAAGCGCCATTGCCGCGTGTCGGTCGTGTCGCCCGTTTTACACGTCCGACGCAAAAGGTTCGTTACATTTGCCGGACCAGCGGATGGCAATTCTCTTTTCAAATTTAAAAATAGAAGCGAAAAAATGGAACTGCATGTTTGAAAAAGTTTTGCTAGGCATGCTACTTTTATCAGGGTAATGTGTTCCAAATTTGAAAAACTCTACATAAGTGAATATTTTAAAATTGCATTCCCAGTACCTCGGTATCCGGTCATAGATATACAACTGGTATATAAATAAGTACTTAAAGCATTAATTATGTCATTACTTTTTCTAAAATATAATAATATGCTTGTATGACCAGATGACGTGGCGGTGGCGAAAGTAGTATGTAAGGATCGTAGCAGGTGGCGTTCTGTGGTTTCTGCATACCCGCATGGGAAAAAGGCGTGAGTTTATGTATATATGTGTGTATGTATGTAAAATATAATATCTCTGTGGCCATTAAAAGGCTATCCAACGTCAATATACGAATAAACACAAATAGCAGTGTTACTAACAAACTTTCCGTAAGCCGTACCTCATTACCCGTTCATCCCGTGTACGACTGATATCGAACATAAATTAACTTTTTGTTGTAAACAACTTGCCAACTCGACGCATTAATAACCAACAATTTTGCATGTAACATGCGGGTCGGTACTTTGAAGAGAACTTTTGAAAGCAATTCAATAGGTAATGCAGTAGAAATTGTTCTAGGATTTAAATTTTTAAATGAATAAAACGTAATGTACCTATGTATAGGTAGTTAGCCTACTTTGAATTTAACTGTCCCAATGGTCTCGTGGTGGCAACGCGACTGTAGAGTTTGGGGTCCAGGGTCGATTCCCAGGTCGATCAACTGATGATATGATTTGTGCTATTTACTATTTTTTATAGCAGAGAGGGCGGCCTACGTAAATTAATTCTTTAGCACCCCTGTGCCTCTGAAAACATGAAAGCTGTTCCTGCGCCTATGCTCTCTCGTTATTAGGTTCCGGTCGTGGCAGATTGCCTACGCATCAGACTATAAGAGTGAGGAAAGAGGAAGTACATTTATGTTTGCGCACACATTTGTGCACTTCATATCCTGCGAACTTGACTAGTCTCCATTTGCAATAGTCACAATAACCAAAATTCGATCGAAAGAATATACTCATAATTTATCCTGAAGAAATAAGTTTTGATTTACTTAACCAAATCAATTATTCTCAATCAAAGATTAGCTAAGATAAACAGTTCACAAGTTAATAGAATAATACTTAACTGTCTTGCCGAAACTGAATCAGCTTTAATTGGTTATAATCTTCACGGGCGTATTTAGTAGATAATTATAAAGTTAGATATAGCTTAACCGCAATAACTAGTTGGGGGAAATTTTAACTGTTAATACTCTAAGAGCTGGCTTCGTCACCTCTCTATAGACGGGTTGCAAGGGATCAATCTTAACTAACATAAAAAGCTGAAGAGATTTTTGTTTGTTTAAATGCGCTAATCTCTGGAACTTACTAGTCGGATTTGAAAAAATATATTTGTTTATGATAGCCAGATTCATGAGGAACTAGCTTCTGCCCGCGACTTCGTCCGCGTCACAGTTGATGTGTTATCCTACGGGTACCGTACATTTTCCCGGGATAAAAAGTAGCCTATGTGTTATTCCAGACTATAATCTATCTTTGTGCCAAATTTCATCCAGATCCATTCAGCCGTTTAAGCGTGAAAGAGTAACAAACATCCATACATCCATACATACAAACTTTCGCCTTTATAATAGTAGTAGGATAGTATAAGAGTGCTATAAAATATCAAACTACGACATACAGAAGCGGAGCATTAACATACTATATACTTAACTTAACTCAGGTGAAAAAAAAAACGCGGATGAAACCGCATGCAGCAACTAGTTTTTTATAAAAGGGAAGCCGATAGGTACAATTAGGTATACATGTTTAAGACAACTAAAGCGATTACTGCGGTTTTAAAATTAAAGTTGTATGCGGTGTGACCATAGTGGACAGTAGATACTACGGACTGTACCATTTTAAATGGCAGTAGGGTAGCTGTTGTTCCGAAATTTGGAAAGGAAGCTTATAGGAATCAAATTGGTTAAGGTCCTTTACAATAGACACTTCATTCATAACATTAAGGCTTTATTTACTATGTGTTGGACACTGAGCATGGCAGTTGAGAGCTTCGTCATGCTCACTTTAATATCTCGCTGACGGTGGCGCGTGGGTTGGATCGTTTGGTTCCCTTCAAGATGGTTGAGCTAAATGGTGCTGATGCACGCGTCATATTCGTGAACGGGTGCTGTCAGTTGGGATTGGTCATCTCTTGACTGCCATGGCTTACATCTTTATTATAATATTGTTATTTTTTATATTCACCTTCATTGTTTTCACATATAGAAGCAACAAGAATATTGGAAAAACCAAATTGAATGAAAAGAGTGTCCATGGAGTTTCTTGCTCGTTCTTCTCCATAGAGACCTACGTTTTGGAACGAGCAACTAGCTTCAATATTAAACTGTAACTTCTTGACAATTCAAAAGTGCCTGTAAATGGTCTAATTGAAATAAATGCTTTGAGTTTCTTTTTTTTTTGAGTTTTAAAAATATTCGACAAGTAATCTAAAAACCTCAAACCTCTTTGGAATATGGCAAAAATTCCCATCTATTAGTTTCTATCGTATTTTCTTTTTGTACCTAAGTATTTAAAACTAAAATGCCCTATTCTAATTTTAAAATTCAAAACATTCGACCACCACGTCCTCAGGCCAACCAACGGCGGTGTTACCGATGATTGATTCGCGCCTACCCTGATTGATTAATGACCCAGCGAGCGACGCCCACATGAACTACACTTCAAAATTCACTTAGCGATGTGTACTTACTTAGCGGCTTCACTAAACTTCACGTAACTTAACTCAACTTGACGCTAACTAGTTTGTATTGATGACTTCATAATTTATCAGGGATAGTTGAGAAATCTGATGCGCATTGCATTTTTTTTAATATAAATGTTGATTGCGTGTAATGGAGTCACTTACTTATACAACCTGTAACTGGAATTTAAAAACTGACACTCAAACACCCCAATTAGAAAATTGAGTCACAATTTTAATATGAACGAACGACTACTACGCTAGAGGTCCTGGATTCGATTCCCAGGTCGAGCAAAAAGTGTTATTGGTTTTTCTATAAAATTCTCAGTAGTAGCTCGGAGTTTGGGTTTGTGCCCGGTTAATGGCAATAGGCTCGCCCTCTATTACATGGGACCTAAATATACCGGCGAACTGTGGCTGGTCCACCTCTCCCTAACCCTTCGGGCAATACAGGCTTAAAATGAAATTAATCCTAATTTTAAATTTTATTCTAAACTGCGCATTAAAAAACCTTATTGCCTTGACTTAAGTTTAACTTTCGTTCAATTCCACTGTTCAACAAGAGGTGATTATTATATACCTATTACTTACGTAGTTTTAATTATTTAAGATAATTTATTATCTATTTTAAAAATAGCTGAAATCGATTTAATAGCCGATTTTGAGCAAACTACTTTCAGGGTTTGCTCTATTAACATCTTGTAGATAACTATCTACTTGTGCCTCAAACTTGAGGCACAAGTAGCAGTTGGCAAAGACTGTTATGATCTCGTAAATAACTACAAAAGGCAAGTCTATTGTAATTGTTATTATTTGAATCAGGCATCAACAGAGGCACGCCTATCGTAATTATTTGAGTCAGACATAATCTTAGATTTTCATTTCCCAACAGAAAATCTCTTAATTTCCCGGATGAATGGAACCCAGGTTATCACGTAAAAAGTTTATTTATTTATCTACATACATTTAGCATTACAGGCTAACCCAATGCGATAAATGAAGTTATATGAACTTAGTTCTAAACGTTACTACCCACAATCTCTCATTAATTACATGAATAACGCAAAACTAATTCGACATACCGAATGTGTTACATGTACCCAGCGATAATAATCCAATGTACATTCCAAAGTTATGCTTAGAATAGATTATAACTTAATCTCCGTAAAATATTCAAAATCATTACAATTGCTTCAAAAAGGGGAGTAATTTTGACGTCTATTTGTCATAACTAAACCCATACCATATATATGATTTAAAATTAATAAAGATTTGCACAGAAACCTTTTTTCAAGTATGGCAAATCATCAGATGTCATCTTCCGCCCGGGGAAGGGAATGTCAGACTTTTACTGACAAAATCCCATCCGTGTTCCTTCTAATGCTCTTTGCATTCCAGTGCCGTGTTAACTCTTTCGAACAAGTTCCGCAAACCTGGCTACATAAAAATCCAGTACTACTCAACAAGTCACAAACTCCACTCCTATCAAAATCCTTACAGTTCAAAAACCCTACAGTACAAACAGTCAAAGTAAACCATGCTCACTAATTAGTCAAAGAAATTCAAAACCCCTCACGTCAATACGGAGAGAGTAATAAAACTTGACACAATTTTAAAGAGCGCGCAAGTACGCGGTCTGGCACCTCCGTATCGATTTTTCACTAAGTCTATTTTCGCGGTCCTCGTCTCGGCCCAAATACGTAGCATTGTACACGCGGATTCGTCGCGTTGTGGTACAACTGTGGTACCTATGGGTTCCGATGCAGCACTTGCACTCCAATAAATTGCTGCGCATTGACTGTATACGTCTCAAAACGTTCGCGGTAACGCCGATTTCTAAATAAAATATTTAAAGAAATATCTGGGATCGGGAAATCGAATCGGAAAAGAAGACGTGCCATTTTTAAAGTTCACAGCATCGCACTGGTTTGATGCTTCATAGATTTTTCTCATATATTTATTGGAGGCTAAAGCTGGAGCATTTATATCTGATCGGGGTACGGAAAAAAATGTCAGTTCGACTCATAGTAAATGGGTTAGTAGACCGGTTCACTTACTTTTTCTGATACTATATTATTTGATGTCATGTTTCATGTTTCTTTAAGAGTTATGTATATGGCTTAAGGTTTAAGCGATAAAGAACTTTATTCTCTAGAACAGTAAGTCGTAAACCAGTGAATCAGTAACATAACTCCTCTCTAGAAGTACAGTCACGGATAGTGTTTAATGGTCCAAGACCACAGAGTCGTCAGATCTACGTCGTTTTAACATGGCTATCATTTTGAGAATAGATAGAGGAATATGTAGTTAAAAAGATATGCGTGCTTGCTACCTTCAATGTTATTTTACAGGTATCAAGTACAGAAGGTACCTTACTTACTTTCAATTGGACGTAGTTACGCAAAAACGATCCAACCCTCAAAGTGTTGATACGCAAAAAGGATCCAACTCTCAAAGTGGATACTTTGAGAGTAGTAGAGCAAAAAGGATCCAACTCTTAAAGTGGATACTTTGAGAGTTGGATCCTTTTTGCGTATCAACACTTTGAGGGTTGGATCGTTTTCGCGTAACTACGTCCAATTGTTACTGTTAAGTAATTTTCAGGATTTTGTAATACAGGATTTTTTGCCAGATACTGCCGGTATGCCAAAACTTTAGCCAGGCACTTCAAAGTACGCATCCTTCTTAACTAATTATATTCCTTTCTCTTCATAAAATGTTATAATTATATCTATTCTCAATACATATTTCATACATGCTTGAACGTCGACAAAGGTCTGGTGAGTCCCGCATCTTAATTTACAAGGGTAGATAAGAAAGAAGCAGAAAGTCGAAAATCTTATTGTCTCATATACTTGATAAAAATATTACAAAAGACGAGTTGATTGATTGTTCAAAATGACAGTGTTTTGTCTTGAAGCTATGACGTCACAATCCAGACCACTGTTCTTATGGCGCTGACATCGACCTTCACCTCACGTACATTTGCATCACAATGGACACAATCACATATAATTATTTGATTACAATGCCCTGTTATATAAGTAGTACATGTATACATATTATACATGGTTCTTTGTTATGGTTTTAGTATTATGTACATTTGCATTCAGATCCTAGTGCTAGATTATGATGTTCTAGATTCTACGGTCTTTGAAGATAAGTTCATCAATACATACATACATACATAAACTTACACCTTTTTCCCATGAGAGTAGGCAGAAACCACAGATCCTTACAAATACCTTTCGCCTTATCCACATTCATACATCTGGTGATACAAGCACGCCGGTTACGAGTACTGCGCACCCGACCTTTCTGAAGAACCTCACCAATAAGTTTATCAAATAATTAAAATAATGATTCTAAACATTTATCTATAATTTGCTGATAAATTATATTTCAATTTATATGTAGACACGTGTGTAAGTTATAAGAACAACTCATAATATTCTACATATTGAATTTCGGTCACGGTGTCCAATCTCAATGGAGACTAGCCAACTACGCTGGAGATGTTATATTGCACAATTGTACACAAACACAGGTGCAGTCTCCTAGTTCAATGGGCCGGCAATCCGATACGACAGACCGGCCAAAGGCTTTACATGCTTAACCACGTGCAAACAACAACTCTTAGACACAATTAACTCTCTGTAAACAATAATTCTAAGGTAAAATAACATAGCATCACGCCTGCTGTAGGGTTATTCAGGGGTGTACCAATGTACACCCACAGTTCGCCGGTATGTTTAGGTCCCATGTAATAGGGGGCGAGCCTATTGCCATTAACCGGGCACAATACCTTACTCCAAGCTGCTGTTGAGAATTTCTTAAAAAAAAACAATAACGTTTTGGCTAGATCTACCAATATTGTTATTCCAGCAAAAATATACTTAATCATATAAGTAGCCTTGTATATTGTACTGTAACCTATGAAAATGCCTCTTCTTAACGACGCAAGCACTGATTACATACTAGAAATCCTCAAGATAATACACTCTGTAGGTACTTATAGACTGACATTGAATCAACACAGAGGTTCATTAGATAAAAACTCTTGTTTACCGCCAACTTATGCCAACGATCAAGTTACTTAATTATAGAAAGTCTTTATATACCGTGATATAATCAATATTTTCACTATTTACTTGGAAAGTTAAGATAAACTTTGCTATCTTCACTTTCTTCACCTATAGCCCTGAGGTGAGTCGATTCGTTATTTTAATATTAGGTAAGTGAGAAACTTTGTCGGTAGGCGAAGGGTTGCTACTACCTATCTACTAATTCTGTAATCAAAATGTACTTAAATCTTAACGGTTTGGTAGAGCGATTTCAAAATATGAAACGGATTCATAAATTCTAACCACTTTTTTAAAAGGTATTGTGGAACAACGAAAAAACTTCATAGTTAGCCAATTAGAAATTAAGTAAGAGTAAGATCATGTTGCTACGCTATGCTACACTAGACGCTGGCTACGCTAGTGATCTTGGGTTTGATTCCCAGGTCGAGCAAAATGTTATTGGGTTTTTCTATGAAATTCTCATTAGCAGGTCGAAGTTAGAATTTGTGCCCGATTAATGGCAATAGGCTCGTCCCTTATTACATGGGACCTAACATACCTGCGAACTGTGGGTGTACAAGTACCTCTGAATAACCCTTCTGAGAATACAGGCGTAATTGTATGTAAGATGATGTTGTTTTTATTTAATTCAATTCATGTTATTTTAATAATACATAACTTATTTGTTTCTTTTTACCCTAATCAGCCCTATTCTACCCTACGTAACTTATAAAATTATATCTTTGCCAAGTCAAAGTAACAACTAATTTCCCAAAAGGCTGACAGCCCTACCGGGGGATAACCGGCCACCTCCAACAGACAGTGCGGCCGGATGATAACAAAGTTGAATTGCCTCATCCGTCCGAACTACTCCATCCTCATCAAACTTGTCCGACATTTGCCGACACTCGGAAACTTCACAAAAATTCACAATAATAAAGCCACTCGTTCACTAGGGACTAATTTCGTAGGTCCTTTAAAACTCATTTATTTGAAGTGGAATTTGAATAAATGTTTGCGTACAAAAGACAGCCTCCAAAAAACTTGCCCTCTCGTCACTTTGAGAGTAGAATTTTTCATGGAGTAGAGAGAGGATCAAGTAGGAACATCACACGTAGTTATATTTAAAGATGTAGTTACATTCTTTGCTAGCATAATCTCTATCCTGTCTCCTATAAAAATTATAATTACTGTACTATCTACGTTCATGTGATTTTTCTAACGAGCCCCTAATTTTTTTTGTTGATAAAATAATTTGCAGCACTTGGAGATAACGTATCTTTCTATTAGCGAAAGAAATTTCAGAATCGCACCAGTAGTTTCGAGGTAACGCGTTCAAACAAAAAGAGTGTAGGTATACCAATAAAAATAAAACCAGTCTATTATTATGCCACTGCAGGGCAAAGGCCCCTGCTCAGACAAAGAGGGCATGAGCCAAATATAATATTATACGTATAGACAGGTGCTGCTACAACACACTGCTACAAAAACATGATTTTATCTGTACAAACTCCGTTTTATCCATTAAATTGGGGACTATTAGAAATATTTACTACAATCGAACACATTGTTATTAAAGGCCAGCCGAGTTAGAAATAAATATTGATACAAAAAACAATAATATCACACCACCAGTGGGAAATTACGGTTAACATAAAACAATTGTGTTAGGAGGAAAATATATCAAGTCTCAAGACGTCTCGTCTTACTTAATGAACCATAATTGAGATAAATGGACCTTTAACCATGTAGGTAGGTACCTAATCCTTGAATTATTTCATTGGGAACCCTTTCAGAAGTAAATATGAGACGGAAACAATTGACACAGAAACGTTCTTTGTAGTTTGAAAGAGCCTAAGTAGCTGCAATATACTATAATTCATTTTTATTCATTTTATGGTTACTAATCTTAAATTGTCCGAAACCATAAGTAACCAGTAACCATTTCGGACTCAAATCTATTCTAGTAAGCCCACTGATATTGTCGAATTAGACACCCAATCCCCATGTTAACAAAATATCTGGCATTTTTGGAAAATTCATACAGCTATTAGCGCATAGATCCATATATACCATAGCAGTAGGTACCATACTAGTATATGACTGTGGGGGCTCTTGTCTTAACTTCTACACCTTACAGGTAGAATGATCTGAATACAGATTGCAAAACCCAATCCATTGACATAATTTCTACCCTACAGGAAGAAAACGTGACATTTCCGTCGCCTGTAGAATCCAGAGCAAGTTCACGAGGGTTCAAACACACTCTTCATACCCTCAAGCCTATACATTTAAACGTTCGTTAAAATAAACCAGGAGCACGTAATTATGCAGGCTTTTAGCTTAGGGATAAATATAACATAGGAGTTGGCACCAGTCTACCCACATTTATCGTAATAACGTACTACCATAAATGGAGGGTAATGGCACACTATTTATTTAGCTCGGGTTTGACGGGTACAGTTTGGGAAATATTGAAACGGTAGAAGCATAATTTTTGTTGTAAATGGCTGGTTATTTTAAATAAGCCACGTTAGAAAGAGCATTAAACCAACAAGTCACAAATGGATGACTATGGAGAATTAAAGGACACTACAATATTTCTGCATAGAATAAGTTAGTGACAACAGTAAATAATAACCATCACGCCTGTATTCCCCGAAGGGTTAAGCAGAGGTGTACCAATGTACACCCACAGTTCGCCGGTATATTTAGGTCCCATGTTATTACATTGCGCGGGGGCGAGCCTATTGCCATTAACCGGGCACAAATCCAAACTCCGAGCTGCTACTGAGAATTTCATAGAAAAACCCAATAACACTTTTTGCTCGACCTGGGAATCGAACCCAGGACCTCAAGCGTAGCAGTCGACAACAGTAAACATACTAATAATATATATTTTGCGAGATCTACATAAATATAGCTTTATGTAGATCTTGCACGAGGTAGACCGTTGAACAGGTGAAGGTATAGGAATCCGCTGAATGCGAGAAGACCTATCGATTTGGGCTCGCTTGGGGCTATGTCCAGCAATAGACATCTATCGACTGAAATGATGAAGGTGGTTTAGCAAGCCAATATATAGGTACATTTATGCATAAAAGAGATTAATATCAAGCCAATAATCTGAAGACAGTAAGAGACAACGGTAAATGGTGGACCGGTAACCTAGTTGAAGGTCTTACGAATTCCTTGGATGAAAGAAGCGCAGAGCTGGTCGATGTGGCAACCCATGTCCAGCAGTAACCGCCTTTGATGACGATTATGATGATCGGATAAGCCAATACACTGTTGGAGTAAAAAGACTTGAATCTGAAGATGATCGTCAACTACATTTGCCAATGATAAAAATAAATATGGCTGTAAGTATAGACATCTTTAAGAGAAGCTTGTATCTAGAAGTGGAGATCTCAATCTCAATGGTGACGTAATGCGAGTACGGACGGACTTGAAAGATTAATAACAAATAAAACTAATGGTTGTCTAAAGAAACAAGATACTAACGGTCAGCGCAGATAACAGTAAACTGTAATATATCGGGGATACAGTTGAAACTTACGTAATTACGTGCATGATAAAATTAGTGCTGCGCGGATATATATTTTACGCTCAATTTTCAGCTCTATTTGTGATAGGTTTCAGTTCATTATCTATACTTCTATACTAATATTATAAAGCTAAAGAGTTTGTTTGTTTGAACGCGCTAATCTCAGGGACTACTGATTGGAATTGGAAAATTCTTTTAGTGTTGGATAGTCCATTTCTTGAGGAAGGCTATAGGCTACGTAACATCACGCTACGACCAACAGGTGCTGAGCAGCGAGGGTGAAACCGCGGGGAACAACTAGTAAATTAATAAACGTTCATATTGCAACAACTTTTAGCGTTGGTCCTTAGACTAAAAACGACAAAAGAAGATTCAATGCCATTCTTAACTGAAGGAGAAAACAAAAGACGACTGCACTTCCATGACAAAATATAAACAAAGGAAAGTGAGAGAGAATTAACAAAGCTTTTATGAATATAAAGCAAAACAACAAATCCTCTTATCTGAAGCTCATAATTTCAACACTGTTAATTGCGAAATATTGAAAAATAACAGCCAACATTTTAACCGAAAAACAGGAAAATGACGCGATAGAAATTTCTCCGGAATACACCGTTCGTTTATGAAGGAAATTGAAAAGCAGGGGTAAGCAACAGTGCCTACAAAGTTTATGTGCAAACGTTAGCGTATAGGTGTAGTACCCCAGCTCCCGAAAGTGCCTCGTTATTACGCTTTATTGTATTAACAATTAAGATTTAAGCTGGAATAAACAATTATTATGTTTATGGCTACATATTTATGGGTTTACGTTAAAGCCTGTTGTAAAGATTTTATTTTCTTGGATGAATCTTTTTCGATATGAAACCAGAGGTTGTTTGTGAATTGTGAGTGCATTATGTTTGTAAGCGCACCTACAATACAGGAGAAATTCGTAGAAAGAGATTTTATTAAAAACGTTCCCCGTTAACTTTTACATAAAATAAATAAAAAGAATCAAAAATAATAATTGGTTTAACAATAATTCCAGTTATTTTTTACGAATCGAAAATTACGAAAGAATCAAACATAAGAATGGTTCTGTAATAATTTCAGTTTTACGATGAAAGTAGTTAGGGTATTTTCTGCTTATAAAAATAGGATTTAAACATTTTCCTTAATGGATTTCATTCTGCAAAAACAAATCAATTTTTATTCCATTCGTCGAAATAATCGTAAAATGTAGTTGAATTTTAAATCTATTCAAATGATGAAGATGGATGAACTTTGAATTACTTGGCATATTTAATTTGTATGACATAACGGATTTAAACAAAGAAACATTGTGGGTTCGCTAATTTTGGCAGAACTAAGCTCAAAAGAAAACTAATAGAGTGCGTCACCTCCTAAAATAGCCAAAAGCAAAAATATTCGCAATAAATTCAATACCTAATAAAAGTAAGATAAGCATACAGACACTTTGAGTCATAATACAGAAGTTTTAAAAGGCCTTGTCAATCAGACAGTGTATTATGTATGCCATGACCTAACCGCTTCTGGAACAAAACCTTGAGGCCTCCCAAAATAGCAGTGACTGGAAGTTATGAGGAATGATAGGTGCCTACGATGAAATAATAATTCAGATGGCACAAAATATGAAATCCATTGAATGTCGAAAATATTCTTATATTTATTATCTGCTTCATTAGCCTAGTGGTCCTAAGCGCGACTGCTACGCTAGTGGTCTTGGGTTCGATTATTGGGTTTTTCTATGAAATCTTCAGTGGCAATAGGCTCTAATACATGGAACCTAAACATACCGGTGTACCTCGGAAGTAACCCTTCGGGGCATACAGACGTGTTGGTATGTTACGTTATTATCTAATAGTAGTTGCTTAAAAAGGTAATTAAATAGTTAGGCATTTAGTTAAAACGATAATTGAGAACTGCAGCTAAATTGTGAACTTTACAAAGAGGAAGTCGCGCGCAGAAACTAGCATTTTAATAAAATAAAAATCTCAACCAACAGTATTCTCTGTTACAATTTTTATTACAAAGTAAAAACGGTACCTACTACCTAGTAGATACTGTTTTTAGAAGGCTGGTCTTTTCTTGGGCCAAAGAATCAGCATTGCCATACAACGTGGCAACGCTGCCAGCTTTTTGGGCACTTCCCATTGACAGCGATTCGGATGAGTTTTTTACGCCCTATGAGCGTCCTTTTTTTTTATAAACTGTACATAGTTCCTAATTTAATTATCATTATTTTAGTAAGCTCTATGTTTCAAAAACAAATGATTATCTACTAGTAGGTATACCTAGTACTCGCAGTCGTAGTAATTTTTAGTAGGTATTTCTGGAAATTACTACGACTAAGTATACCTAGTACTACTTAGTACTAGTAATTTCTAGAAACACCTACTAAATCTTCTCTTCCACATAGGTATCAATCCAAGCAGATTTCGTTCAGCTACCGATAATTAAGACCGCAGCCTCCCAGCGCGGTACTAATTAGCTGATCAATTTTGACAAGGCCAAGTACTTGCGTGCTCAACTTGAGATTGGATCTCAACCCACACCTGTATGTATATTGGGGCTTAATATATTAAAGTTCTCGGAAACCCAACTAGTAGAGTACTTTATAATTGCACGAAGTGATATTTTGATACTGAAGGTTTGTTGGAATTATTTTTGCTTTGTTTGAAGTAAAGAAACGCGTAGGTTTTGCCTTTGTTGGATAGGTCTGCTTAACAAGCGTTCAAAATTGGCTTATTCCACAATTCCCCCTAAAAATCCCCCTTAGGGGGGATAAGTGGAATATATAAAAAGAAGTCTGGAATTCCCCCCTGGATAATCCCCCCTGGGGGGGAAAACTGGAATCGAAAAAAACTTATTCCACAAATCCGCCTCGAAACTACCTCGTGAGGGGAATAATTGGAATCTAAAAAAAAACAGGAATTCCCCCCTGATAATCCCCCCTAGGGAAGCTGAAAATTAAAATAAAAAAAAATAACGTCCAGAAATCCCCATTGAGGTCCCTTAAAAACGGAACGCTTTGCTACCGGCGCTAGGCGCAGCTTTTACAAAAGTAAATAGTGCATAACATTTTTGAAAGTTTGGTTCTATTTAATAGAAACATGTAGCAAAGTACAATACTTGCTAATATAATTGCGTGACCATTGCATATGTATAGTGCAAATCCTACTACTATTATAAAGGCGAAATCCTACTACTATTATAAAGGCGAAAGTTTGTATGTATGGATGTATGGATGTATGTATGGATGTTTGTTACTCTTTCACGCTTAAACGGCTGAATGGATCTGGATGAAATTTGGCACAAAGATAGATTATAGTCTGGAATAACACATAGGCTACTTTTTATCCCGGGAAAATGTACGGTACCCGTAGGATAACACATCAACTGTGACGCGGACGAAGTCGCGGGCAGAAGCTAGTGTACTATACATGTAGTATAACAGTGGAGTGTTTGTTTGTTGAGTCCTTCGGAACCACTGGTCTAATTTTGAAAATTCTTTCGCTACCAAGAAGCTACGTTTTACCTGATTGCTATAGACAAATAGTCAATAGCAATCAGATAAAACGTAGCTTCTTAATTATCTAATTACTTAGGCATCCGTGAAAAAATTCACGCGGACTAAATCGTAGGCAAAATCTAGTTTTTTACATTGTTTAAACTAATTGCTAGTAAGTACTTAATGATTTCAATCAAATGCATATTATCCTTGTCTGTCCGTCCTACTCTCAAAATGGCCCTAAAACTGACTAGACAGAACATTTCCCTTATTCAACAAACTCAATAACATTGCTACTCTCAAAAATGGCCGCTTCAATGTCCCTTTCGGGCCATTCCGAGATTACGATGGTCCTAATCAGTTTGTGAGCCAGCCGACATTCAATAAATGTTTAATTTGTACAGTTTACTAACATAGAACATTCTAGAAACATGTAGTGCTTCTGAAATGGTCGTAAGAAGCATGTGTGGCGTTAGTTATAGTTTTTCTTAGAGAATAAACATGAATTATACGTGTACGGGTACCTAATTTTAGTCTAGCTTTAATATTGTTTTTCCGAATAGACTTTTTACGTGGTAGATTCGTCTTGGTTGCAGATTCTTCTCCGCAATAAACTCACAACCCCAATGTACATAAATATATGGTTTATTCTTCATTCTTTGGTCATATACACGGTGGAATTGACATTGTCCCACAGATATGTACCATGGATTCATGATGATGATAGAATAATTTCATTCATGATTCATACATCCATACATAAAGTCACGCCGTGTTTCCATGGAGTTAGGTAGGAACCACAGAACGCCACCTGCTACTATCCTTACGTATACCTTTCGCCTCATCCACGTTCTAACATCTGGTCATACAAGCACGCCGGTTATGAGTACTGCGCACCTGACCTTTCTGAAGAACCTCAACAATAAGGTAGGTCATGATTTATGGATAAAATTATTCTACAGTTAATAAAAAAATAACTGTGCCACAGAAAATTTCAAGACCTATCAGCCAGAATATATGTAAAAGGTGATTACTTTTTAACAGCCAGCTAAAATTTAAACCCTTAGGGATATAGAATTATGAACAGAATCCATCCAGTTATCTAATTTGAAAGCAGAACGGTTGCCGTTTGCAGTTCCCAAGCTCAAATGCTCTGCATATCCTTCAGCATAATTTATTTATCCCCATTCTAGAGCACCTCTATCTACCTACACTCAACTGCCGGCAGAAATTATATTCCTACGTTAAATTAAATGAAAGACCCACTATTGATACTATAAACCATTGACATTGACCATTGACTGCCCCGTTGGTCTCGTGGGATCCCGGGTTCGATTCCCAGGTCGAGCAAAAAGTGTTATTGGGTTTTTCTATGAAATTCTCATTTCTCAGTAGCAGCTCGGAGTTTGGATTTGTGCCCGGTTAATGGCAATAGGCTCGCCCCCTATTACATGGGACCTAAATATACCGGCGAACTGTGGGTGTACATTGGTACACCTCTGCCTAACCCTTCGGGCAATACAGGCGTGGTATGGAAACCATTGGAACTCACACATTTGCGTGTTAATACAATGTTTGTAGTAGGTAAACGCCCCCGAAAAGACGGGTTCGCACGAAAATATTTGCAGCGGAAACTATAACAATTTTAATTTGTTCGCCTAACTAGAATATAAACGAGAGCTGAAACGTTGAATTTTAATGGGTAAGTACTTCACTATTATACACTCGATATAAGTACATTTAATTTTAAACCATACGATATTTATTAAGTGTAAAAAGCGCTACAGAATTTCAAGCGATCGCTGATTTTTTTCGCTTTTATTTTTGGTAATGTAATAATGCATTTTCTGGCGAATTTAAGCTTTAGGAAGTCAGTCATACGGAGCTTGCATTGGGAACGTTACTGGCTTTTAGAGTTACTGTAGTGTGAGCTTTTGAATTTAAAGCAAGCCCAGGATTTTTTTTTTTCAATGTCAAACTGCGATTTTGCGATTTGTTAGTCTACTAGTTTTTGCTAGCGACTTCGCTCGTGTCAAAATTGATATATTATCCCACGGGAACCATACATTTTTACGGGATAAAAAGTAGCCTATATACTATTGCGGACTATAATGTATCTCTGTACCAAATTTCATCCAGATCCTTTCAGCCGTTCTGGCGTGATTGAGTAACAAAGATACTTACGTCTATCCAAACATTCGCATTGTTAATTAGTAAGTTAACAGAATAACCAGGGAAATACATTCAAAGTAAAAAAAAAACTCAAGTTAAACATCTTGGAGTTGACCTATTAAAATTGCTGAATTAAGTTATAACAACTGTTAACTGGTCCTATGCGCGACTACGCTAGAAGTCCCGGGTTCGATTCCCAGGTCAAGCAAAAAGTGTTGCTGGGTTTTTCTATGAAATTCTTAGTAGCAGCTCGGAGTTTTGATTTGTGCCCGGTTAGTGGCAATAGGCTCGCCCCCTATTACATGGGACCTAAATATACCGGTGAACTGTGGGTGTACATTAGTACACCACTGCCTAACCCTTCTGGGAATACAGGCGTGATGGTATATTTAAGGAATAACAGTCAAAAAATTTAATTGAGTCACATACATACCTACATAGGTCGCTACATAGTTCCAAATTGCAGTCTAGAATCTCGAGGGCAAATACTGCAGCTTGCAGCAAAACTTTAGTCACCGGCAAGCGGCCATCAAAAAACTTTGAGTGAATTACGGGTTTAAGGAAATTACTCTGCATTCGTGTTTCAAACAACGTACAGTCGAATAAACTATTTGGTATACAAGCAAAAGTATTCGTTATTCTACTACACTGCCAATATTATTTTTTATTGTACAGTCTGTTGTCAACATTATCTGACCCACCCTAAACACAACTGAAATCGGACCCCCTGCCCCCCCGGCCCCCTATGAAAATAAGGTTTAATTTCAATTTATCGATGAATACAGACACGCATAAACCCACCCAACGTTGTCGGAGCCACCGGCATTAAATAATTTTGTTAAGCTATTTTAATCATTATCTCGTTGACATTAAAGTTAAAAACCTTTTAAGTCACCCTACATAATTAGAAGACAATCTTTAATTTCGTGAAGTCTTAACAAGTTCTTGTGGCTTGGCGGTTTGATGTTGGATTGGCGAGGAACAACATGTGGGTTCGAAAACACAGTCCACCTGTTATCAGTTTCTTTTTTAATTTGATTTCATTTCTACAATATTGTTTGCATTATTAAAGAACGACCAATATGATTTACGCCTAATAACTTATCTTGTAAACAGGTGGGTAAATTAAAAAAGTTTAAGTTCACATATATTTGCTTCATGAGGTAGATAATAAATTAGTCTACTTAAGTGACAAAAGTTACACTACGCCTATTAGCATTGACTGTGCACACACATTTGTAAATTGTTTCGCATAACTCGTTAAGTATTTTTAAGCAATTTGGTGTAAAAAAGCATCATGTCGCAGCTTAATGACTATACCAAACATAAAATCATATTTTTACATGAGCAGAATGTTGGAATTAGAGAGATATGGTCGTCGTCTTAATATAGCAGTAAGTGTTTTTTTTATACCTATTTTATTTAATTGATTGTGATTAATGAACGCGTAGTTGGTTATTTTACTATTACATTCACTCCTTACAAGTTACATAAACGGTTTCAAAAATGTTTTTTTTTTGTTTTAGAGAAATACGACTGTAGCTAAGACGTTATGGAGACAATGTAAATATTCAGCGGATTCGTCCAGGGGCAAAAAACATCAAGTATAGTCCCGAATGCGATTGCCCATTAGTGTAACCGCAAGAAAACACGATATTTCAGTGGAAACAGTGAGAAGGCATTTACACGCTGCTGGAATAAGGAATTATAAACCGGCACAGAAAATAGCATTGACTCATCGCGAAGAAGAAGGGTCCGTTTTGCCCAGGAATATTTAAATTTTAATTGAGAAGAAAATGTTGTGATCTTCACTGATGAAAAAAAAAAACATTTAAATCGAACAAAGATGAACGTAACAAGGAACGGTGCGCCATCACTCCGCTACTAATTAATCTAGGATATTTTTAAACACACACCATGTAAGTAAATGCTCAATGGATAGATTGTTAAACCATTAAAATGTTGCCAATTACGTGGTGATGTTATTGTTATAAATAGTTTTTTTTTTTTCTATTTAAATGACATGTTTATTCACTACGTATAATAGGCAGCTATAAATCTGTAAAGCATTTCACAGATGAATTAATTTTCTCGATAACAAACTTTCAAGCATAAATATGCCTTTTTTAATGTTTATAAATGGTTAGATTTGATTATGGCATCCTCATATATATTGTATATTAATTTGGAAATATGTGAGCATTTACTTACTTTATCTTACCTAAGTGTTTTAATGAAATACTTAATAAACATTTTAAATTTGCAATTCTTTAGTTTTTTTTCTATGCGTTGTCCATTAAAGAACTGTAAAAAAAGTATAATAAAATAGTTAAAAAAGAAACACCTGAGCAGAAGCTATATTTAGGTTAAACTTGATTTCGAACGTAAACAACGATTAGTGACCACAAGACTAAAGAATTTAAACCATATAGTATACTGTAATAAAGCTTATTCTTGCACAGCACAAGCAGCCAACCTTATCGTTTGCGCGTTGTCACTGCATACCCTTAGTTAGTAGCATTTGAATACCAGTTTTACAATGAATACAAATATTTATTTTTCAACTACCCACTTATTACAAGTTATGCCAAAATATTACCATTTTAGAAACTTTATATTTGAAGATTATCCGTCTATAGTTCTTTACAATAATACAAGAAATACTTTTAGGATAAATTCTAAATTGAAAGCAAAACAATATCTTCGTCGCAGGATTTGATCTCGCAACTTGTCACTCTCAGTCTTATACACAGACCACGAGACCAGAATTACTTGACCGAACTTATTAAAATAAGCTATTACACTTATTATATTATAACAAGTTGTTATAAGATTTAACCCAATGCTAACGTGATAAAGATCAAATTTGCGTGTGTGTATTATTATTGTATTTCGTTCTTTCTCAGTTCTCGAGCACTTGACTGATAACCTCATATAAATTGAAATTAAACCTTATTATCATAGGCAGAAGGTCCAATTTCGATTGTGTTTAGGGTGGGTCAGATAATGTTGACAACCGACTGTACCTATGCGTAATTAGTATTGCGCCCGAGGTCTTGGGTTCGATTCCCAGGTCGAGCAAAGTGTTATTGGGTATTTCTATGAAATTATCAGTAGCAGCAAAGGCAATAGGCAAGGATAATAGGCTCGCCCCTTATTACATGGAACTTAAGCATACCGGCGAATTGTGGGTGTACATTGGTATTCTTCTGCCTAACCCTTCGGGGAATACAGGCGTAATGATATGTAGTCCATGCGTTATATTTTTTTAACGAAATGACTGCTCAGCACACTCCCAACATTGTCTAAAAATGATTACAAGTAACCTGTCTGAACACCAAACAATATGTTCAACTGTACCCAAAAGTTAAATAACACTCTACATGTACACCTACTACATTTAAACCTACATTAAAACAATTTCATAGAACATTTAGCATAGCCAGCGGTTGACAATAACGGAGGAAACAAAGCTTCACCTAGTACCGACCACGAAAGTTGTTGAAAAGACGGCCAGGCCACAAAAAGCCGTGTACCGGAAAACGTTTAGCCACGCAAGTCCCAACCCTTCCTAACGACCGAGAAACTAGAAAGTGTTACCACACAATAGTTATTACAGAAGGTCGGGTAGCATGTTACTGAATTGACGCAAACCCTCGAACACCACAATTAGAAAATTAAGTTACAAGCTTCTTTGTAGTAGCTTATAATGTTGTTCATTTATAAAAAGTGTAGTCCTAATTTTAGGCGATAGTATAGGCATATACGTGGTACAACGGTACAAAAGCCTTATTACCTTGACTTATATTTAGCTTTCCTTTGATTGCATTGTTCAACGGAGAGGTGATAATTAATAATAATTAATTATTCATTTTAATTAATTATTTTGGTGGTAATTTGCGTAGTTTTAATTATGTTAAGATAAAAAAATCATCATCATCTGCCTAGCCTTTTCCCAACTATGTTGGGGTCGGCTTCCAGTCGAACCGGATGCAGCTGATTATCAGTATTTTACATGGAGCGACTGCCTATCAGACCTCCACAACCCAGTAATGGTAAGATTGGTTGTCAGACTTTCTGGCTTCTGACTAACAGTAACGACTGTCAAAGATCTACAAATGACAGCCGGGACCAACGGCTTTACGTGCTTTCCGAGGCACGGAGGAAACTCGGTATGGTAAATGGTCACCCATCCACAGGCCAACCTCGGCAAGCGTGGCTTAACCCGGAAGATCGGTCTATGCGGCTGTAATTATTTAGCCACGAGCTCCTCCTCGTAAAGATAAAAAAATCTTACTTTAAAAATAGCTGACATCGAAAAACTAGCTGATTCTGAGCAAACAACTTTCATGGTGTGTATTACATATGTTACACGTTTTATACAGTTACTTAACACAAGCGCACGCACACATAGATAAAACATACATTTTAAAATATCTCAAACTAATCGAATGCTAGCCACATGTGCGCTATACACATGTCGGTGTGTGAGTGCAATTTCGCACGTAGTACTGTGCGAAGTCGAACCTTCTGAACCTATCTATTTATTGTGTCAACCCCTCGTAAATGCTATAGAGTATTGCTGCACTAGGCTAACGCCCCGGAGATGCTCGTAAACGGGTTTCCTCTGGGAAATGCTATTAGTTTAATATCGAGAGAGATAAGATTTGCAGCAGTAAAGTTTTAGAATATTGAAATAAAATAAAAGTCGTTGAAACGACTTGCGATCTTGATTTTATTTAGTGTCGTTTTGTGAAATAGTATTGCATTTGATTTAGCAGTAGTTTTACATAAATTGACTATGGACAATTCAGACATGAAAATATAAAGCACGCAACACACTTTTAAAATAATAATTAGGGTACTTTTGTATTTTACAAATTAAATAGGTAGGTACAGTAAGAATGTATTTTCTTTCCATTCAAGATGGGTTTGTTCTTGACTCTAGTAGGCCGGAGGTGACAAAAATAAAGTCGAAGATGGAGTGAGCTTACCCAGAAAAAGCCTGGGCAAGTTTATAAGTAATATAGTCCTTACCTCATACACACCACACAACATAAAAGCAAAGATCATAAAGTAGACCACACTACATATACGTAAATGAATAGAAAGCGAAAGGTCATAAATACATTTATCTAACCATGCGATATTGTTATTAATATTAGAACTAGATAAAAACTAATAACATAGGCCACCTAACAAGAGCGTAATCAAGCTTATCAGCTTATAAACACGAATGCAATAAAAAAGGTGCCATTTAATAAATAAAACTGGCATAAAATAAACGTAAGTACATTCATTCACCACATTACGGAGCGAAGTGTCAAAGAAAAAAAAAAGTTGGGAAAATAAAAAAGGAGGCGAGCGTTAAAGCAGGTTGGTAACCTACGCGACCTGCTTGGCTCCTAGGGAATGTGAGGTTTTATTTTTTAATTCGAGTTCCTTTGCCTTTGCGAGGGTTCGCGTACATACTTAAGCGTGTTATGTTGGTAATGGTGGTACCTACTTTACAACTGTGAGTATAATCAGTGTGCAATTTGCAAACGAGCTAAATTATTTTTTTAAGTGTTTAGTTTTGGAGTAATATGACAAAAATAGAAAGGCCTAATGGAAGGAAGACCGACGACCTAGCGAATACCGTGGGAAATCGCTGGATGCGGGCTGCGCAGGACCGGTCATTGTGGCTTTCTTTAGGGATATCTGTTAAGATGATGATGATAAAAAAATATTTTTCAAGAAAAAAATGTTACCAACATAAGAAAAATATATTTTTAGCGAATTAGGGAGCAGAAGACATTAGTAAGCCAGTATTTTAAAAAACTTAGAGCTTTGTACTCAATACCTCATCCTAAAACAACATGCAACGCAACACACAAATTCAATAAACTTTGAAGGCGCTATTCACAACGAGGTCAATGCCCTTAGCTTACACAATACGCATTAAATTCTGCATAATGACATAAAGAACGAACAAGGCAAAATAACCACACAAGTATACAAGCATAGCGGTATTTTTTACAAAACCAGTTAGGTATTGCCGGGCACAATAACGTGTCCTGTCGATGGTTTCCAAGAACACTTTCGAAGGACATAAATCTATTATTTAGATGGAAACGAAATATAACTTCCACTATCTTTTCGAGTCGTATTGTTCTGAGAAAGACTGTGTTTTCTAAGCATGTAGGTCACAAGGAACGTTCTAGTATATAAGTGTGCTAAAGTTTTAGTTGAATCTGCTCTGACATTTAATTTACCACCAAACGAGGGAGAAAATACAAATGTATATGAATAATTTTTATTATGGGACCAACTGTTAAATATAGGATGTAAAAAGACGTAGGGTGAACTCATCTAACTTCGTGACAAAAGCATTTGAGTAATAAAATACCAATAAATTATGAATTACTTTAATTCAGACTTAGCATGAGTTTTAATCAGTCTTTTATGAGGAATATAGGCACAATTAATCATAATCAAATCATATGGTTGTATTTCAAGTAATTGATTGAATTCACTCGTACAGCCTATATAGCGCTCAATACAAATATCACCGAATTAGGCGAGTCACAGAATTAGATGAGTTTACCATATCATATAAACATTAACTACGCATACTGTCTCAAACTATGCAAGTAACATTGAGCAAAAATGTTGTAGTGTGATTTATCATTGTTTATGGCAGTGCGCAATGAAATGCACGCTAAACTTTGTGCTTACTACTACTACGACTATCAATATCTCCGTAACGTAATAAATTTGCAAATTGACGCATTACCTATATACATATCCTATCTACATCTTTAACTTTTTGGAGGGCCATAATATTGCTCTTGCGTTCCTTATATTAAAATAAAAAATGCTTCTGTCGAGATCCTAGACAGAGTTTTCCAAAGTAAGTAATGAGAATGTTACTGTCTAGGGGAAAATAAATATTTTATTCGAAAGGGTCATATTAGAAACAAATAACTGACTAGTGCACAAAGGCCACTCAAAAAACAACTTGTTTTAAATATAGAACAGCTCTCCTCTGACGAGGAAGGAAGCTTCCATTAATCATTTTCAACAAACGTACTCCTTCAGCGAAATTCAGAATAAAAATGACAGTAAAATAACGAATATTATTAGAGTACTAACTTTTTATTATTTGTTTGGGTCTGGTGTACGAGTTCAATAACAAAAATAGCCAACATAAAGAAAATGGAATGTCCTACGTTTATACGGAGATTTCTCCATTACTTCTCAGAAAACATAATATACGGAACATTCCTTGAAATACGCGGAATACATTCCTAATTACCAAAGAATGTTATTATGACTGCCTCGTTAACCTAGTCGTCGTAAGCGCGACTGCTACGCTAGAGATCTTGAGTTTAATTTCCAGGTCAAGCAAAAAGCGTTATTGGGTTTTTCTATGAAATTCTCACTAGCAGCTCGGAGTTAGGATTTGTGCCTGGTTACTTTGCAATAGGCAATGGGACCTAAAAACATACCGGCAAACTGTGGGTGCACATCGGTACACCTTTGTCTAACCCTTTAAGGAGTGCAGGCGTGATGATACATAATGTAATTATAATTGCGTTAAACATCGTACCTTCCAAGAACACACACGATTCCTCTAACGACATTACAAACACCAGTCGTTAGCACCAGCTCCTAAGACCCTACTATAGTACTGCGGTGTTATTCTGTAAAACCCTCCTTCCGTGAAGTGAGCGTGTGGCGACCTGTCAATCCCTAGCATCGTATAGTGACAGCCCAGTTTTAGCTCACTTCACCGTTATTCACTGACGGAGATTTCTTACAGAATAAGCCGGTTGAACACACCGCTTTATCGGAACCAATCTCAATGATCGAAGGGTCCGCAATGACCTTTTGACGACACCGTCCGGCTTTGGGCCACCACAGCGTTTATACCACCATAAGGATAATTTATTCCCACATTCCTCGACAGCCAATGGCCGGTTTCCCCAATCGTTGTCAGTGATCACAATTCACAGGACCAAAGCATGTTTGCCTTTCAACGTTTCAGTTGTACCCTTTTGTATCCAACAAAAGCTCAAAGTAAAGGTCGCTTTCCTCGTAAGAGTATCCTTTTCTTTTTCAAATGCCACTTTATTTTGATGAAATAAATACAAATGAAGGCAATTTCGATAAAAGATTTTCCTATCTTCGGTTATTGAATAAATACATTGGGATTTGGACGAAGATGATGATGATTAATAGTTGGAATGTACGGGAGTCAGGGTAGATAGGACATCATAATGTCAACGATTCAGTACATGATAGACCATAATAGAGATAACATTTTCAAAGTCAGTTGTTACCACACTTAAGTGCAGCACCCTATACGGTCATCTATACTAATATTTTATAGAGGAAAGATTTGTATGTATGCAACGAATAAATTCAAAAACTTCTGGACCAATTTCAAAAATTATTTTTCCAGTAGAATACTACATTATCCCTGATTAGCATAAGCTATATAACACCACGCTACGACCCACGAGAGCGGAGCAGCAATCAAAGACGTAACTTACCGCCACGCGAACGAAGTCGCGGATCGTTCGCTGGTAATGTTTAAAAGAGCTGTTTTTTTATCGACAAAAATGTTAACTGTGGTTGTTCTAAAATCATATTCTAAATGTTAAACATTTTCGATACCATTTTCCACCCCGTATAGCAACAAAAACAGTAGCAATATTTCATCGAACTAATTTAACGGTAGCGGTAGACCGGTATCAAAACCAGTACATATTAGTATTTTCGTCGGTACTTTAGCCAAACAGGCTCGAAATAACAGTGCGTAGTAAAAACGTGGTAATAACAAGAGGAACATCGGTTGCTACTGCTCGTAACGAGGGACGGGCCTCGCCAAATTGGCAGGGAAGGTGAACACAGGGTGCGATACAGCTGGAAGCGCCACGTCATTGGCGGAAATTTGATGCGACGTCTTATGGAACCAACGTTGTGGAAGGATTTAAAGCCGTGCAGAACATTTTTAATATCATACTGAATAGGTGACAAAACATATTAGAACTAAAGTCCTAGGCGAGAAAACACAATTTCGTTAAACAAGAAAATACTTAGAACTTTCCGTGTAGACGCTATAGAGCCCTAGACTGTTTCTTGTCTATGTATAACTTTAACAAAGTGGAAAATTATAACCTTACCAACTTGTTACAACGTGTACACCACAAACTTGGAGGGAGGAAACCTTGACAGTTTAAAGTTCAAAGTTGTAGCCGTGTAGGATACATAAACTAAGACCCACTTTCACTAAAATCACTAAATACATTTAGTACCTAAACGTATTTAGAACATCATTGCATCCCTGCCACATTGGTAGAAGGTGACTGAGACAGAATGATAATTTAAACACATTTAGCGCTTAATATATTTAGTGATTTGTGGTGAAAGGGGGCCTAAGAATCCTTGCTAGCCAAACCAAGTAGATAAACTAAACGCAATGACAATCTTATGAATCTTCTTGTGCACGTTACTACCACAGGGACTCGCACACGACCAGGCAAATGATTTTAATATGAGTTTCGAATACCAGACCTCTGAAGTAATAAACTAACGGCTACTTCGGTTTTACGCCAGAAATTCGGGCTGTGACTGAATATTTGCGGACTCCGATTTAAATTCCGGCTTTAGCGTAATTTTCAGCTCGTCAGCTTAAAACCACTATTCCCCGGGTTAATATGGGAAGTCTGATTTTGGTCGCTAGCTGTCACATCTAGCGTAATATGAAACTTGCTTTTCGCTACACATATTTTCATGGGTACCTACTTTTGTAGAAGTACCTACTTTTAAGAGGAAAATAACAAGTACGTAACTAGAAACCTTCCTTTATTTTTCAAGAAAATTTAGCTTTTAAAGCTAGTACAGACTTAGAGAAGTAGCTTGGCATTCTCCCGGGCATTTCCAGCGAGTCGGAGTAATGCGTAGTGCACACAAACACGCCGAGTGGGCAAAATCAATCCACGTCGGGCCCGGAGGCGAGGCCACTAAGTACCTTAATACCCGTTGCTCAACCTCACAACCTTCGAACACAGAAACATGGAAATTGGCTCACATTCTCTAAATAACAGATGTAAACCGAGCTTGTTAGTTTCCATTTCATGTAATTGGAGGGAGAATGAATGAAATTGCAGTAATCAATAATACCTTGTACTAAATGTGAATTTCCACCTTATACCGATTGTACAAAGATTAAATTTGCAATTCATATTTTTTTTGCACTTACTTGTTTTCAGCACTGAAATACTCTTCTCTCATTGCAGCTATGCATTCATAAAGAGAGAAGGTTCACAGAAACTTCATCACACGCAACACTAATTTGAAATAACTAGAATGGCCTAGATGTGGAGCAAGTATTTTATCGAGCGTCCTATGACTAGGGAATGGTCTGTCATAAAGGCAGATGACGCCATTACGGAGTTTTGATCGTCTTTGAACGTGTAATTCATCTGCTTTTCCTTACTACGCTGAATATCAATGTTTCACATGGAGGAGCTGCCTATCGGACCTTCACAGCCGTTCCTCTGAAACACGATATACTTCGAGAAGACTGGTTTTCATCGTTAATTTTTTTTTCTTCATAACATTAGATGGCAAACAAGCCTACCGAACGGTTCACCTGATGTCAAGTGGTCACCGCTGCATATAGACATCTGCAATACCAGAAGCCTTGCAAATGCGTTGCCATACTAGAGGCAAAGTTCAAATGTCTCATGTGCTTGTAATTACACCACCCATACCCTTCCACCAGAACACTACAACGTTACTTTACGACAGGCATAAGTGTGGCGGTAGTACTGCCCCGAATAAGCACCTTCACAAATAGCTCTACTACTACCAAAGCACTACCACTACTAAGATAGCATCACCAAATCATTTTTCGCTATCTACAGAACCGTAGAAGTTGTATAAAATCTAGGTTAGTCTTCCAACATCAGGTATACGTCGAATCAATATGTTTATGCTCATCTACCCTAATGGAGTGCACTGGATTCCGCGCGGTATCAACACTAACCGAGTTGGCTGTACTCCAAGCCACGTGCACCGCTTGAGTCTAAATAAATAACTATAGTACAGCTGATATGATACCTAGTTCTTGGATGCAATATTGGCTGAAAACTAGTCACGAATAGAAGTTAATACCTAGATAAAACTGTTTAAAGCGTTAGTTTGTCATGACTTCTATTTTTAATGGTTGAAGAAAATAGCAATTAAAAACGTAACAGCTATTTTCTGTAGTAATTTTTTCTCTAATAGCGTCTCCGCCCACGACCCATCTTTTGTAGGTCGGATTATCGGACCGATTCATTCGATCCATAGTATCGTGGGACCGATTTTTTGTCGGCTGTGTGTTGGTAAGTATATGAGAATTCATAATTATGTTCCATTTACGCCGACAAAAAAGTCGGTGAAAAATCGATCGTGGGCGAAGAGGTATATACGGCTGATAAAAAAGGATGAAAGATCCCAAATATATTGACAGGTTAGAAAAAATTAGGAAATCACATCGTTCTACAAAAACCCCACATAAAATCTATGACGTACATATATAACGATGAAACGCATCCGATACGAAAACGTTTGAATTGGGAATATTTGCCAGAACTGTCATCGGATTGAATGGGACGCGAGTAGGCTTTTGTCGGCGAGCCTTTGTGCCAAAATGCTGGTATACAAGCCGCGACACTACACTGACACTTTAGGCGGCAAATGATTTATTACCGAACAAAGATGTCATGTGTTCTATATAACTCTTTGGTACTGTAGTTAGCTGAAGTGTTGCCATTACTCAATATTTTGGTGTATATTCTTGCCACTTCAAAAATTTTGAATATAGAAGAGGTTTTTATGACTTTGTTTTCTCGATTTTTTTTAATGAATTTCAAATTTAGAATATTAAACTTAAATGATGTACTAGACTTTTGAAATATCTCAGTATAGATTCTAGAATGTGTATAGTATAAACAATGCAATTTTTTTACATACTTTTTTTTCATGTTACCAAAGAAGACTTACAACAAACTGAAGAAAATAACATAGGTACGTAACTTAAGCTTACAAATTTTGTTAGTAAAGTAGGTATTTTAATGATGGCGTTTCATTTAATATTTAATGAATCATTCAGTGGCCTCGAGATGTCTAAACAAAACTAATTATAGTATACACAATTACGATTAATGATTAAGAAACTAGTTATGTAAAGGATAGTTATATTAAATTGCTATTAATTGCAGAACTCTTTGTCCATACTGCGTTGCTAATGTGCATGCTTCCATGCACTTTACACGTGTTGGTGCACCGTGCATACTTTGTAATAAGAAAAACATTAAAAAAATCTTTTATAGAACGAGTTTTGGAAAGGAAAGTGATTATGAATTTTTGCTGATCAATCCCACATGTGGGCAAATACTAAAAACGCCCTCACTGGTCAGCAAAAGAGAGCCTAAAAAAATATAATGTAATAATGTCCCATCGAAATGAAATAAAAAAAAATATCGACATATAAGATAATATGTGCCACTAGGTCACAATTCATGACAGAAAAATACATTAATATTATTTAAAAATCGCCATCTCGTTTTCATTTTTAAAGCAAAGGTAACGACCCATACTGACCAAGTACTTAATTTAAAATGAAAACAGCCATATAACAGGAAAAATAAACTTTGAACCATAAAGTTCGAAGTTAAATAGGTTTCATTCTGATGGGTTGTTTCTCAGAAAGCCAGTGAATGGAATACTGCCGTGGAGGTACTTCATGTGAAGTGGTAATGAAAGCAAAACTTTCAATAGCCGGTAGTTAAAAGTACGTTTAGTATAAACACGTATCGAAATACATACGGGTGAACTGTGGGGAACATTGGTACACCTCTGCCTTACCGTTCGGGGAATACAGGCGTGATTATATGTATGTGTACGTATCGAAATAATATGTTCTGAGAATCACAGATGTTACCGTTTTTGCGAGAATTAGAAACTTGACGGGTTGATTGAACGATGGCCTGAAAAAAGTGTCAGGGGCAGACTGAATGCGGATAGCAGAAGAGGGTGGTATGGCAAGGCAATTGGGGAGGCAATTTTAGTTCGATTGAGAAAAAAAAGAGTTAGGCAGAGGTGTACCAAAGTACACCCATAGTTCGCCCGTATGTTAAGGTCACATGTTAGGGGGCGAGCCAATTGCCCTAATCGGGCACAAATCCTGGCTCCAAACTGCTACTGAGAATTTCATAGAAAAACCCAATAACACTTTGCTCAACTTGAAAATGGAACCCAAGATCTCTAGCTCAGCAGTCGCGCTTAGAACCACTAGTCTAACGAAGCAAAAAAAAACTTAACAACAAAAAGCAGTGATTAAGCGAAACAAAATAGCTCCGAATGCAAATCTACCCAGATTATGTTTGGTTTTGTAAAAGTTTTTCGTGAAAAAGATATTGTAATTTATTTACCCCTCAAAATATTGTAAGCTAGAAAAAAATTACAGTGAAGTGAAGTTTCCTTCATTACTAAATGATGATTCACCAGTGGTGCTGAATCTTTTGTTCGCTAACTTAACAAAAAATGAAGAATTGTTTTGTTTTCTTAGTCGACAGTGCGTGAAAAAGAACAATGACTTTACTGTGATGTCGCCTGCCAAACTAGAAATCGTCTTAAAATTTTGGAACTTGCATAAAGGTCTTTTATGTTAAAATGTATTTTCTTTTCTATATAAAGAATATAATAAAAATTTAAACTTGCACAAAAAAAAATGGAACTTATTTTTTCTGTTTTGCCTTCACGGCACAAGACAGAGACAAAAAGAGAGCAAACAAGTTCAAGGAAAGCACCACAGAGTTTTTATTACAGTGAATTTATCAGCGACTACCTTAACAGACTATGATTTTATTTAACCACCTTTTTGTTTAAGTACGTATACATCATGTGTCTCTTTCACATTGTACTCGGAAGAAAGAAACAGCAATAGCTAAAGTTTAGTTGTCATCAACAACAAATAATAAAACAATCGAAATCTATGTTCTGGTGCTTAGTAACAATTATGATAATGGTATAACTGCTAAATATTCATGATGGTAACAGGTGCGGGCTTTTTATAATAGGTATTAGGTGAATCATGAAACTATATTAAGAATCTTAAAAAGGTTCGGTAAAAAAACGATCTGTCATAAAAACTTAGACCATAAACTGGACGAATACTATTTTTAGAGTACCTATGCTAGTTTCTTGTCAGTGTCAAATTTGATATACAGGGTGCTTTGAAATTGCTCGTATTCCTCTCGGGAGAAGAAACTATGACTAATTTAGAATGATTTAACCCCTATCACTTGGGGGTCGAAAATCCTCCATTTTCGAGAAAATCTACTTTGTTTTTATTTTTAGAAAAATCTGAATTTTGATAATTAAAAATTAATAAAAAAAAACTTCATCACTTATCAGATTTCTTTTTTAATTTATTGCAAGTTTTAACATACAACATTAAATCTAACAGTAAATTATACAGTTTTCAGCTTTAGAGAGGTTGGTCAATTAGTAAGCTATCAGATCATAGAAATTTTTTGGCTAAAAAGTGTTTTTTTTGTTTTTATTAAATGTTAATTACCAAAATTCGGATTTTTCTAAAAATAAAAACAAAGTAGATTTTCTCGAAAATGGCGGATTTTCGACCCCCAAGTGATAGGGGTTAAATCATTCTAAATTAGTCATAGTTTCTTCTCCCGAGAGGAATACGAGCAATTTCAGATCACCCTGTATGTATTATGCTTCGGGAACCGTATATTTTTCCAGGATAAAACGCATCCTATGCGTTATTCCACACTACAATCTATTTCAGTGTCACATTTCATCCAGATCCGTTCAGCCGTTTAGGCGTGAAAGAGTAACAAACATCCATTCATCCATCCATCTTCACAAACTTTCACATTTATCATATTAGTAGGAAGTAGGATTTCCGTGAAATATTCTGCCACGATCTCGGATCCAGTACCTAGAAATCGCAGGCTACTTTCACAGTTATAACATTTTTAAATTTACTAGTCCACAGATAGGACTATCGCTTATATATTACGTGATCATTCGCTGTTGGGTCTCAAAATAGGCTATAAAACCCGACCGAGCCTTAAATAAATATCAGTACTGCACAACCATAAAGTATAGAATCAAAGTTCCATTCCATGTTTAAATATATTAGTTTCAAAGTCAATAATAATCAGTGAAACGAGCTGTTAAACGATCTCAATAATAAACGCTTTGTAAATAATACGATTTGATTTTGAACTTGAAGAAACATGACGTAGGTACAGACGACAATATAGATTCGAAATAATTTAGCGGAAAATTGTTTAATGGTCAGGAAGAAAACGTTGCAAAATGTTTTGTGCCCCTGGAAATGGTATTCGTTGTGGGTTGGTGACAGATTTTATGAGTGTTTTGCCTTTTTCTGTTCAGCCAGTCCATGTCGTTTCTTTCTTTCTTTTTATTTATAATTATAAATATGTACAATGTATTGGTATATTAGAAATATCCGTTAAAATAACAATATTACATAAAATATTTAAATAATAATTATGTTTTAAAAGTAAGTGCCCATTGACTACTCTCATTTAAAATGATAAACCATTCGATTAAATCCTCCTTTAAAAAATTGAATCACTCAATTAATTCCTCATTCTAATTTGAAAATTCTTTTTAATTTTGTACATCCAAAATTTACATAATTTTGAATTAACTTTTTCAGAGAATCAGATTATCAAATTTGTATCACTAACATGCATACACCAATTAAAGATATTGTTCATACAAAGACCAAAGTCATACCTGATTATTATCACATACATCGCATTACCCCGTACACGTTCATTACTAAACATGAGCCTTCTAATAGCGGATTGTCATCACAGCGTAGATAAATACATAATACATACATGATACACCTACTAACTCCCACATTACGTCACGATTTCAAACAACTTTATTGAAAAAATCTTGACCTTGTTAGTCGCTTAGCAGAATAAACAATGCACAGATTACCTATGCAGAGTTCACACGATCGGATACAGTTTGAAAAAAGAACATTTTTTGAATGTAGAACTTGATCTCTTAGCTGTTTAATAGTTACTTTTAGCCCGTCCTCGCTTTTATACTCCTAGCGTTATTACTGCATAATTTTGCTGCGACATTTAAATATGGAACAGTTTTTTTTTGTTTTGTGTACGATCGGTTTGAAAATGGAATAATATTTATTTTGAACGTTGGTAGTTTCTAGTTCATTTTAGGTTGCCAAAAAGTTTAATTGCTGTGTACCAACATTGATCTAACAACTTTAAGTTCTCTATTGGCTTGAATGGCGTGGGAGGAAAACTGTCACTTGTCACTTTTCTCAGTGGTTTTGTTAGTTGCCATGGAATTATTATGAAATCTATACTAATATTATAAAGAGGGAAGATTTTTTTGTTTTGTTTGTACCAAACAAGGTCAGAAACTACAGGACCAATTTAAACCATTATTTCACCAATACATAGCCTAATTATCAGTAAGTAACAAGGGTATAGAACATCACGCTACGACCCACGGGAGAGGAGCAGTATAATATAAAGCTAGTAAAAAAAAATCGCGATCACATTTTTGACATTTGCACTTTTTAATCAAAATCCAATACCTACTTAAATTATTTCTGTTGAACCGTGTACCATTACCATAAGACGTGCACAACAAAATGGTCTTAAAAATGCCGCGCCAACATCAAAGAAAAGTGTGTTCCTTTTATCAAAACAAATGAAATGCACATAATGTAACACACAACATTTTTCTGTTCAGTGGCCTGGCTAACAATGTAGGTGACGTGTTATTTTTAACTTTTATGATTCTTAACATACTACTTTCAACATTCCTACTGGCAACTAAGGTTCGATTTTTTTACAGGATTATTATGAAGGAACCATTAAATTAAATTTCATTACTTTACCTACTTCATAAATCAAAGTTTATGAAGTAGGTAAAGTAATGAAATTTGACATTAAATGGAAAATTAGGACAGCTTGTTTTCGTTTCAGAAAGTAAAGCAAAAAACAAGTACTTATTATATTTTTTTGTAACACTATTGATTGCTATGCGACGTAAAAAACTAGAAATTAAAATAAATAGAGCCAAAAAACACCATTGAAAAGACACAAGAAAGCAAAATACGCAATTTTATTTACTTCGATGACATTTTTCTTTTCAATTATTTTGATTTTTTCATATTAATTTTAACAACAAGCTACCGTACCAAATTTTGATTACATTTCTGTGGAACCAATTTGAAAGTATATCTTTTATTTTTATTATATTCTTCGGTTGATAAATGACGGAGAGCAAAAAAAATACAATCGAATTGATGACCACCTCCTCTTTTTAAATCATTTAAAAAAAATACGTTAAATCAGAAGTGACCACAATTGCATCATCGATATAACGATTTTCCGATAAATAGTGCCAAACACCAGACAATATTTGTTGCATTAACAGTAGCCTGATTTATGAATCATTTCGTATTGCCAGCCGTTCATATTTCCGCCATATCTGCCCGTATATTGGAAGCTAAAGTTCCTTCAATTACGTGCCAATTTCAATTAAATTTCACAGCAGAACGCTTTTTGTGTGCCCAAAGCAGCGTGAAACGAATTCGCCTAAAAGACTAAAGACGGCTTGAATTTAAAAATGGAAGTTCGAATTTTGAACTGAGAATTCGAACAGGTTTTAAATATAAGAATGTAGATTTTAAATACAGGAGATTTTAAATCTCTACATAGTATAAAATAGAGTCGTTTCCCGCCTGTCTGTCCGTGTCTACGCTTAGATCTTATAAACTAAATCACGAACTTTAATGTGGTTTTTATCAATAGATATAGTGATTCAAGTGGAAGGTTTATATGGATAGAATATCACGCTACGAACAACAGGAGCGGAGCAGTTACCAAAGACGTAGGTAACGGAACGCGGATGACACCACGGGGTATAAAGTTAGTATAATAAATATCGAGGAAAGAGGCAATGGGAAAACTAAAATAAATTTTATAGAATAAAACAAAAAGATAAATAGCATCAACGTACAGTTACTAACGTTTCAAGTTTTTTTTGGACATCACTGATATCGGTTGGGAAAACATCGCGAGGAAGCCTGATTTCATAATTAAAGTAAAACTGAAATCGCCAATCTGCCCTTAAGCAAACGTGGTGATTAATAAAAGAGACATGGGACAATAAATAGGCCGATATTAATAACAATAGGTATTATTTAGGTAGGTAATTTTCAATCCCATACTCTGAAACTTTTACAATACCAATAATTATATTTTAGTCATTGACAAATCGATTATTTTCTGTTCACTTCCGAACTTCACCGATATAGAACACCTAACTCTTTATAACATAGGGCACTGTACAAATATGTTATGTGTGGGTAAGCCAGGTACCTACATTACCTTGAGAACTTGATTGATTCGTTTTATGACGACAACAAAAATATAGTATCAGGTAATAGACCAAGAAGGTAAACAGACCGCCACCAGAACATAATAAAGACCTAAAGCAAATGTTTATTAATATTTTGGAATAATCGATAAAAGAAATGGAGGTTCTTCCTAAATTTCAGATTCAATTCAATAACATTTTTCTCTTAAATTCTTGTCTACAGACTTGAGATAAAACGGTTTTGCCCGAATGTCACAAGCAGTATCATGATAAATGGTCATCTACTTGACAGACTTTTTTGTCTGAACAGACGTGCTCTTAAGAAAAGATCAGTATCTTAACGTTTTCAATATTGTCCCCTCGAGGCTCAGTTTATACAATTTTGATATCGTAGCTTGTAAACTTTATACATTTCTTGTTAATTATATTGTTACGATTTGAAACCATTCAGACAATTTTATCACTACTAATTTATTTGGAAAGGGTCTAATATAATGTGTAAGACCTCCAATAATATAACCATTAACTAATATTGGCTCCATAGAATATTATTCCATAAATCACAGGCTATAGAACGCTTATCCCGGCAACAAATTTTCCACGATTGAATGGATTTTTTATGTGGCTCCGACCTTCCAATTAGGCAGCCTCTATGGGAACCTCTTAACTCACGATCTTATTATCCTACCTAAGGAAGTTAAGAACGTGCCTATTTAAGCACAAGTACATAATTGGCTGACACATAATTTCCAGTAACAGTTTGGTAAAATGAGACTCGAGATATAACCATGTCGCATTTTCCACGTGATTGTCGAAAGCGTTTGAGATGAGAAACCGTTCGTGATAACGAGTGTCATTAGCGAGGCCTGCGAGAGACGATCTCCGAGAAGCGGTGCCTTAACAGCGTCACATCCTGCCGCGTAAACGGTGTATTCCTCGCCGGACTGCCGGCAGCCGGCGGCTAGCTGCCAGACTCCCGTTACATAACCCACCTGCATTCCACGAATGCTCACACTCACCGGACACCGGTACTTACTGCATCGATTATGTCACCTCTCAGCTGACGGTAAAGCACAACGCTCGAGCGTGTCCGAGGTGAGGTACAGTCGCGCGGTGGCTCGCTCCGCGGACGCGGCCGAGTGACAGAGCGCGTGGGTTCGAGTCGCGGGGTCGATGTCGGGGAGGAAGGGGCACAGAGGCTGCGGACTCACCGTGCGGATGGTTACATAAGTCGGTTGGCGGGAGCGAGGACACGTGCAGCCCCTCCGGGGCTTGTGGCGCGACTGGCGGCGGGTCGGGCGCCGCCCCGCGCCACGGAGCCGCCGCCGCCTTCCACCCAGACACGATTAAACAGCCTTCACGTGCGACTCACGCTTTAAAAGCGCGCCTAATAAACCTCACCTATACTTACTTGGATTTAGAGATTAAGGAGCGCAGATTTCTTGCAATTATTCATCATGTGTACACCGGCTTATTAACTCGTTGGAATTTACATAGGAGTGTTGGAAGAAATAGATATCGCGAGACAGTCTAGACTAGTCTTTATCGTCGTTTGAATGTACAAACGTATCGCTTTATTCGAGCGCGGTAATCTACACTTTAAGTAGGGTATTATTTACTTCGACTATTCTACTCTCGTTGGTACGTATGTGGGGTGAGGGATGTAGGTAATAGGTACCTGGTATTGATAAACAATAGAATCGGAAACAACACTTCGAACCGGACACAAACACATAACAACTTCTTCATATCAGTCTATATTTAGTCGGTCTAAAACTTAGACACGAATTTGGCGCCATTAGTATCGTCCATCAATTCCTTAAATCAGCCACGTAGGAGACGATTGTCGATTACAGAAGCAATTCTTGGAACTATCCGAATTGGAATATAGGCTGCTTTTTCATCCGCGTCCATTATAACCGACATTCCACGGACGAAATTACGGGCAATAAATAGAGTGGAAATAAGTTATTTATTTCAGCTGCTACCGCTACTTTGTTACTGTTTAAATCTGTAAAACATACATACATACATACATACATACATACATACATACATAAACTCACGCCTTTTTCCCATGGGGGTAGGCAGAAACCACAGAACGCCACCTGCTACGATCCTCACATACTACTTTCGCCTCGTTCACGTTCATACATCTGGTCATACAAACAATCAAACAAACAATCCATATTTAAATACGAACATTCCCCACATAATTAATCGCGTTTCATTCATAGGAGCATGTCATCCAGTAAACATCCACTGTATAACATGGTCGTCGTAATAGGCAGCTACAGCGCGCGCTCGTTAGGGAATATTGCCTAATAACAGCGCTTGGCAACGATTGGTGATCGCGGAACCCATGTTATAGCGTAATTGTGTAGACTTAGGTAATAGGATTGGTTTGAATCCTTTAATTTGACAACAATTTTGCCTGCTTAGCGATTATTTAAATTTGGAAGCCTTGTATGTTCTATTATTTTATCAATGGTGACAAAACACTTACTTCAAAAGTTGATATCGCAGATTGGATTTTAGAAATAGATCAGAGAGCAATCTTGTAATTTTAATTTTAATTTTAAACTAACGCAATCCATTCTTGCCAAAATTTAAAAATTTACCGTAATTTTGGACAAGTTTTTGTCAATAATATCGCTGAGATAAAATTGCGACTACATTTTGATCGTTTTTAATTAATAAAATTAGCCCTTTGAACTTAGTTTAACCTGCAGATGTAGAATACATTTGTTTTCTATCTAAAACACCAAACAATTTTCTGAACAATATCCTAAAATTATGACAAAAGCTCTAAAGGACACACAGACACTACCAAATTCAAATATCAAAACCCTACTGTAAAAAAAAGCATCTAAACAGGTAAAACAAGAGCAAAATCTGATATAGTATTGGTGGCAGTTAGTTTAGTTCAATCTCGGATTTGATGTCAAGTAATAAAATTTCCATTATACCGGGTACGTTACCGTGTAAAAAAATATACCTATATTTTTATACAGGGTACCAATGTATTATAGGCACAGAACTGAGCATTCATCTATACTAAAATTATAAAGAGGTGAAGTTTGTAAGGTTGTAGTACCCACTACAACCTCTGCGGGTTGTTCGTAAGAGATACCGCGCCCCCGGAACGCAAAGGGCACATGAAGGAACATAGACGGGTTTTAGTCAGTAAAAGTCTGACACTCCCTCCCGCCCCGCCCAGGGCGGGGGAAGTTATTTGATGATTTCCCGTCCATAAAAAAAAAAAAAAAAAAACCACTACAACCTCACAAACTGTACCTCTTTATCATTTCTCTGTCTAATCTCTGGTTAAAATCCGATTTTGAAAATGCTTTTACCCATAGAAAGCCACGTTATTTGTGACTGTCGTAGGCAAAATAACATCACGCTACGACTCACGGGAGCGGAGCAGTAATCAAAGACCTAATTGAACGCGGCTGAAACCGTTAGTAAATTGTAAAACTCAAAAGTAAAATATATAAGCAGACAATCGATAGAAATGACTGCCTCGTTAGCCTAGAGGTTTTAAGCACGACTGCTATGCTAGAGATCTTGGGTTCGAATCTAAGGTCGAACAAAAAGTGTTAGTGGGTTTTTCTATGAAGTTCTCATTAGCACCCCAGAATTAGGATTTGTGCCCGGTTAATGGCAATAGGCTCGCCCCCTATTACATGGGACAAACATACCGGTGTATATGATTTCTATACACTACCAACATGCAATGCGGGATAAACAAAGTGAGTTGCAGCGTTCCCTACTCGTCCAAAATCCAAATTCAGCAGATAGCTATTACTGAAATTCAGAAACAGATTGCTTTTGATAATGACTAACTGGTCCTTTGTAGGGAATTAGAATGAACCAGTTAGGCATAAAATTCCTATCTTTAGTATGAGGTAGGAGGTAATCGTTACAAACGAACGCTCTAACTCTAAAGGTTACCTTATTCCTGATTCCTCTGCGGGTTGTTCGAAAGAGATACCGCGCTTCCGGAACGCAAAGGGCACATGAAGGAACATAGATGGGTTTTAGTCAGTAAAAGTCTGACACTCCCTCAAGTCCCAAGGGAAAGTTATTTGATGGTTTCAAATCAATAAAAAAAACCTGATTCCTAAAACTTACCGACCGGTAAATGTAACCACAGCAACTAACACATTCTTTCGTATTTTCACTGTTATTGCAGTTTATTTTGCAGCATACGGGTAGATTTATATCACACTAGCTGTTCCCCGCGGTTTCACCCTCGCTGCTCAGCACCTGTTGGTCGTAGCGTGATGTTACATAGCCTATAGCCTTCCTCAAGAAATGGACTATCCAACACTAAAAGAATTTTTCAATTCCAGGCCCTGAGATTAGCGCGTTCAAACAAACAAACTCTTTAGCTTTATAATATTAGTATAGATATCCATAACTTTTGTAAACATTTTTTACAATCAAAATTGTCACCAGAATTGTCACAAACGACCAGTCAAGCATTCAAAGGATTGAAGATTGGTAAGATAAACTATCCATTTTGCATTTATGAACCGGGCATAACTGGCCCTTTGTAGGGAATTATAATGAACCAGTTAGGCGTAAAATTCTACAATAAAGGCTATCTTTAGTATGAGGTAGAAGGCAATCGTTACATAGGAACGTTCGTGGTTGTATACCATGTTTTACGCAAATAAATTATTTTATTATTATTCTAAAGGTTAGCTTAGAGAGGCTACAATCATTGAACATACCTTCAGTATCTCTTCTCTACATAGTATAAAAATAAAACAAAGTCGCTTCCCGCCCTCTGTCCCTATATACGCTTAGATCTTTTAAACTAAACAACGATTTTTTATGCGGTTTTCATCAATGGATAGAGTGATTCATGAGAAAGTTTTGTGCGTATAGAACATAACGCTACGACCAACGGGAGCGGAGCAGTAAGCAAAGACGTAACTGAACGCGTTGACACGGGTATACTTATAGCTAGTAAATAATATTAGAATATAATAAAAATGACAATCCCAACCTATTATTGTCCCACTGCATGACAAATACCTGTTCTTATACAAAGAAGGCACGAGGATTGATCACCACGCTTGCTCAAGGCGGTAGGATATTTCAGACTTTTGTTAAAAATGTGTCCAGACTTATACTCAAAAAGCCACATTTGTACTTGCCTTATATCGAACCCACGAACTCGTACTGAGACACTGAGCAATCACGACTGCTATCGGCCTACAATGATATTAAAAGAAAAAAGAAAATTTAAACCGATAAATAATATTAAAAATCTAGTTTTTTCTAGTTCATTTTAGTTAAAAAAATGGCCTGTCAGACTTGTAAATTACTCCTAGTTTAAATACCATATCTGTTCTAAGCCCTAAGCTAAAATGTTAGTCTCGGGGCCGCGGGTGTCAAGCCCACGCTTCTCAAACTCGGGACAGACACAATTGCCCCGATTTACTTCTCCTTTGTTTTCGCTACGACGAACTTAATCATAGAAACGTGCCTCAAGTGCTTTCTTTCACGATTCTATGTGTAGAGCTGTATTTTTTGACTGATGAAAAAAGTTGTGTTTAGCGCCATCTGTTGTCGAGTAGCGGTATTAATACAAATTTTAACTACCCTGAAAGAATATGGACAATGTTTTAGGTTTGGGTACTGTAACTGCCATCTAGTGTATTTATGAAAAAACTTTCATTTTAAATCTGGAATACTCAGTATAGCTTAAATAAATAATTTCTTTCAGTTTTTGGTAAGTGCGTGAAGAAATTAATCATTCTAGATTTAAAATAGGACAAGTAATGTATTAGATATCAATACTTTATTGCTATCATCTTTCGCTTGTTTAATATTTGGCTGGGAGTCTTGGAATCAGATATAAGACGCGGCGCTCTCGAAGAACAAGGGTTCGAAAGTACAAGAGAGTTACTGATATACCTTACGACTCTATAAAAAAACTTCTCCTTAAATTCACATATGCACAAAACTAATAAATAATAATAATAAAAAAAAACATTTTATGACCAGTAGGCTGACAGACATCGCTCACGCTACACAACATTAGTTTTTGTTCACCATTTTCGGATTTCGCATTATTCGACAAAATGTATGGATCAACTGATTTTTTTTGGGATTTCAGGGTGGGGTGCATCTTAAAAGTTGTTAATACTGATAAGACGGCCAAACGAATAATTTAATCAATGCTCCTGCCCGGTCTTTTCATGTGTTGCCAGAAAGTATAATTTAAAAAATATTGTGCCGGTTTTTTTTTTTATTTTTTATTTAGCCCGTACTGTCCCACTGCTGGGCAAAGGCCTCCCCCAATTCCTTCCATTTGTTCTTTTCCTGCGCCTCCTTGAACCAGCCCTCGTGTCGTCGCGCATTGTGCCGGTTGCCATGGTAAAAACATTAGCCACGGTCTTTCAAAGAGGTTGACATAGTTCTCCATGACAACCTCCTTGATTGACAATGGGAAAATGTGTATTGTAGTAGATCATAAATTTTTCTAGGTGATATACTATATACCTAATAATTATCAACTAGCTATACATATACTCCTCAGTATCACTATATATATATATATATAGTATCAGAAAATACAGATATTATGCAGGCACGGAAAAACTACTAGAAATTGTGAAATAAAGTCTGTATGTACACACTCTAATAAAAGTCTCACTGTTTACCTAATCTACTCTATCTACTTAAACATTATTCGATAATTTATTTTAACATACTATATATCTTACATTCAATAATGTAACATAATAATATAGAAGTCTATACCTAAATAATTACTTGTTAAGTCATTGAAAATAATATGTCTTTTCTATATGTTAGGTACTAATAAATTTACTAATGTCCTCTTTTTAAAATGTTTGAAGTAAATTGATGGCCCGAAACACAGGTTTTCATAAACCTAGATCAGGCAGGTCTACATTGTAGTTAGAATTAATTTTCCTATATAACGATTATTGTAAATCATAGTTTTACTTATACTTGAATAAAAAAAAATGGATAAATTAAAACCAGTTGCAATGTGAACATTGTTTATTAAAGATGAAAACGCGTACAATTTAATTATCCACAAAATCACCATCGATATAAATAATTAGACCTTTATTGTAGTTATGGTTGTTACATTTCAAGAACTCGCATCAATCATTGCCGTTTATATAGCAATAGAACAATGAATATATCGAGTCACATGATGCGCATTCGTGAATTGCAAAGACTATAACTTGTATTTACACTTTAGACCACAATGTTTTTTGTTATTTCAGAAGGTCAACACTTAAGCGGTTCGGCCTTTTCGGTTCGGCATTGTGCATAACCTTTGATGACTTTGAATTGAAAATGCCGAACCGAATAAGTCGACCCGCTTATGTGTAGAGATCTTTTCAGAAGCTCAAAACGTTTTTATTTTAATGTAAATCCTGAGACAGCCCACGGCTAACAGTAGGCCGATAGGTACTTATGTTTGAAATATATTTCAAAAATTCATAAACTCGTAAATAATATTACAATGACAATATTCTTATTATTCAATAATAAACACGTAGGTACCTAGTGATCATATTTTACTTAAAAAGATAATGATTAGGCATATTACTTACCTACATAAGAAGAAAAATATATTTATATTATATTAATTCCTAGCTACTTACAAAAATACAATAATTATTTGAATGAAATTCATAAGAATTACTCTTTACATAAAAAAAATTAAAGCTACGCAAAATATTGTTACAAAAAACTCCAAAAAAGTATTTTTAACTTCAAGGTTTTGCTTATTTTTAGTTTATTAATTGGCAACGCATTGTTTTCATCAGTCTTCATTATACAGAGTTTCTGTGCAAGTAAATTATTATCAGCAATGTCAAGCGATTTCTGCAAAGCGAGGTCTGAATGCCACATCAAATGGACAGATCGATTAATTCACGGGTGTTACAAATTACTATAATCTTGCAAAGTGATGGCCTGAAACACAGGTTTAAATTTCCGAACTATCATTACTTGCTCCTATAATTATTTAGTTTTAGTGAATTTTTAGGCACTGTAACTTTATGTAAACATCTCACTTTTTGTAAACATCTTTATTTGAATATATTATTATTATAATAACAAAAGAAATAATATACTTGATTATGGCCTGATTTTTCAATCGTTAGAACAAGGACATTTTGAAAACTGTTACATAGAAAACTAGAGAATTAGCCGCAACTTCGTCTGTGTGACTTATTTCACACGCGTTAAGTTACTTCTTTTACTTGGGTTACTGCCTAGCTCCCGTGTGTCGCATCGTGTGGTTATATAGTACATGGCAATCACAATTAACGTGGCTTTCTACGGGTAAAAGAACTTTCAAAATCTGTTCAGAATTTCCAGAGATTACCCCCTACAACCTACAAACTCACAAACTTTACCTCTTATATTGGTATAGATGTTTAAATAAGTCGAACCACCATATTTGTTCGATCGCATAAAAGTTATCTGACTTGAGAAATCAATATTTAACTATTTTAACATAATTTAAAAATAATTATACAGTTTTCAAGTGAACCTTTATCGTATTCATTATTATTATGTAATCTTGTTTCTTTCTCATTACGTAAATATTAAAAAAAAAAACCATTAGCCCGATTCGATTTCATATTATAAGGCTATGTATATTATATTTGACAAAATTAGGCTTATTCATTATTATAATATGTATAATAGTTAATCATAAGTTACAGTTATATTATTAATAGGTGATTATGCTTAACTCAGAAAAGGAACTAAAACAAGCAACAATGTGCAATGAATAAATTATCAGTGAACGTGGACTTATTCATACAATACACGTAATTGACGAACAAACGCTAAACTTATTCTCACTCAATCGAAATTTGACAAACGATAACCATTGAAATTGACATAGGTAGTTAAGATTTTTCATTTCGACTGACTCCGCCCACGAACGTTTTTTTTTTTTTCGGCGAGTAGGAATCTGTGAAAAATCGATAAAAAGCAGTCATGGGTGGACAGGCCTATAAGGCTGTTTTGAAACATTAGATATGTCCGGGTTTCTTTAATAAATAAATAATCAGTAATCTATGAATTAACAAGGTAAAGTCGCCAGCACATCAAGCTACTCGAAACTGTCAAATTTTCGCAATCAACTTCGAACCATATGGTACAGCGATAAAGTTGAAAATCTATTAAAGAAATTTGACAGATTGTAGTAGCTTTTTTTTTATAGACGGGAAATCATCAAATAACTTCCCCCGCCCTGGGAGTGTCAGACTTTTACTGACTAAAACCCGTCTATGTCCCCTCATGTGCCCTTTGCGTTCCGGGGGCGCGGTATCTCTTTCGAACAACCCGCAGCCAGATTGTAGTAGCTTGATGTGCTGGCGTCCGTACATCAGAAATTTTCTAGGCGTCAGCAGAGTACACACCAGTGGCAAGAACTCTATACAACTCGATTTCGTTATTCGGAACAACAGCTGCTCAGTATGGCACAATCATTAATGTCTTTGTTCCCAACTGTTCCCAACTAATATGTATATAGTCGCACAGGAAGTATTTAAAATACTTCCTGCCGTACTTCCTGCTGTACTTTTTGCCCACAATTTTAATTACACAAAGAATTAAGCAATTTTTTCTTTGGTTTCTTATGACTACTGACCTTTGGCCACTGGTACCAACGACATTTTCAAGACATGTCAAAACCCCTTTAGTGACGCAAACTGGGTGAGGTACTGGTGGATCTACCGACTTCCTGAATTTCGTCAAAATTGAAACAATTTACCATTCATTTTCTTTCCAAGACTAAAAATAGTTGGGCATCAAGATATCTGTTTAAATAAATTAAATAAAAAATACAATGTATTATTATTTGGATTATTACTATACAAACACTGAGGAGTATTCATGTAGATTTTTCTTTAAGATGGCGTAGTGAAGGCCAAAGCATGAATAAGTTGGGAAAATAATGCAACTAGAATAGATCCTGCCGATTATACCGACACCCATGCCCCAACCAAAGGTGAGGTTTTAGTCGGTAGGAGTCCGACACACCCCTCCACCACCTTTGCCTTGGCCGATGTAATCCATGAGGATTCCCCAAAAAGAATAAAATAGGAGCTCCGATCTCTTCATGCATATTAAACTGGCCTTTAAACAGACAGGCCTATATCATACCTGTATGGTGTTTTTGTTTTTCCTGTGTTCATAATTATCCGGACAAGGTACGAAAGAGATTTTTTAATTATTTACTGGAAATGTCGACGTGTTTGATGATTGATGACTTTTGCATGAAAACCTCAATAAAATTAGCAATTGGTTAGGGACAAGTTCCACTCGTCCAAAACCGGAGCGGGTCAGTAAACAATGAGTCTTAACTGATATCAATTGAGGCAATCAGAGCCAACACAAATACTCCTCAATGCTTTACATACAATAAACAACATCATTAAATCTTACAAATAAACAAGTACTTAACCACAAACTTCCATCTTACGCTAAAAGTGATAACATCAAGATCATAAAACTTATCTACTTACGCCCGCAGCAGATCATGCTGCAGAAATACCTTTTCACTACCTTTGGCTTGGTCTTCTTTGGAGATGAGGTGGGGACTCTTTGGTACCTTGAAGAGTGCATCGGTATGACCAGTTCCAGTACCGAAGCATCGTCGTCTTCGTCGGAAGCAGTCAGTTCTACTTCGTATAGAGGTGGCGAGGACCGGTCGGGACTGGTCTCTCGAGTCGCGGTTTGGTCTTTCGTGAACTGGTCCTGAGGCCACTGCATAATGACTAGATCGTGATCTTCGTCTACGTTTTTCTGTAATTTTAATAGGTTCCATTTAAGTTGGAGATTTAGCACGTGTAAAACCATCTGTTCCATACTTTTTCACCATGTAAGTGTTGAGCTTTTGTTAAAATAAAGACTTTTCGTTACGATGTCCCTTCTATGCCGTATTTTGCCTGCTTTTATTTGAACCTACAATAAGATTACAAGTTGTTTTCGATGTTTCAGTTTTTCAGATCAGAACAGCTGACCTCCTTTCATTGCCAGAAGCTGTAGCACCAGGGGAATTGGAATACCAAATCTGCCTATTGTGTCCCTGGTTCCTAGGATTATTTAGTTAAAAAAAGGATTTTTCAGACCAGTTTGAATAAGGCTCTAGTACTTCCCCAAGCAACGTTATCTCCGTTCTAGGTACTGCAAACCAACCAGTTGATTGTACATATGAGTTGAAATATTTGGAAACGCATACAGATTCACGAAAAATTTCTGGTAACAAAAATGTATGTGAATATTTACCAGACTAGCCCTCCGCTCAGTTCTATGTCTATGTGTCGTTGGTGACGGGATCTGCAGCTCATCATCGCTGCTACTCTCGTCACTGAACTGGAATCAGATAAAAATACTATGAGAAACGAGTTCGGCCCTTCGAGCCAGTTATTGAACATTGAGCTTTGTTGCGATTCACGTAAAGTTAATTATGTAAATTTAACAACTTAGACTTTATCGCAGTCGAGATAAAGTTAAAAATACAGCAAAAATATAGAGAAAATAACCCCACGCAACAAAGATGTGCACTAGGTACTCTTTTAAATAACAGAAACCGAAATCTTTTTTCAATACATACTTATACGTAAATATCTGTAAATATAGGTATTTCTATATACTTTTTAAGGACAGCTTAATAAAAAGCTAATAGTAGAGCTCTTTGAGAAGGAGCTTGTCCGGGGAAGTACTACCACCACACCTGTTTCAGCTGTAACTGTGTTCCAGTTTGAAGGGTATCGACACTTAAATAAAGAAAAAAAAGTTTAATCATTTAGTTGAACATACCGTCCATCACATACGATCACGAATACATAGCTAAAAAGGCCACAGTTACCGGTAGCCTCTGATGAGCCAGGATCAACCTGCGCACCGCGTCGTCGCTGTCGATGCCGCTGTCATCAGGCTCTCGGGCAGGGATCAGCAACCCGCCGCCTCGGTCGCCCTCCGCCGCCAGCTTGCACGGGTTGACTGCGAACTCGGTTGAACGATCCTGGAATTTATAACAAAAGTCAAAGTCAAATTATTAATCCAATTACACCATCAAAAAGCACTTTCGAACGTCAATTAAGTAAAAATATTGAATCTAGTTGCGAAAGGTAGGTTGCATTGCGAAAAGTAGTTTTGTTTGGAGAAGAACGGGCAAGACTACTCTTTTAAAAAGCATTGATTTAAGTTCCTAGGTACTGTAGAATCTGAGGCTGGTATAGCCATATCCTGTATGTGGCTATACCAGCCATATAGATTTTTGACATGCGCTTAGACTGGAAGCCAACTCCAACATAGTTGGGAAAAGGCTAAGCAGATGATGATGATAATATAATAGTACCTAAAAGCATCCTAGGGTTACATTTTGAGTAGCTCTTAAACGAATCAGCATTAAATATCCTAAATTCCTAAACCATAAAAATTATTTCGAAAGTAGGAAGAAATTTTGAAATATTAAATAAGGCCCATTTATAATAAATACTCTCGTGTAAGGTACTGATTGTATTAAAACCATATACCTATGGGTTAAAAAATATTGAAGAATTAAAAAAAATAGGGTTCATATGAAAATCATCAATCCAGTCTTCATACTAGTTAGTGAAACTATTAAGAGATTGAGAATAAATTAAGACATCAATGTACTAGGCAACACTAATGGTAATTATTCAAAACAATAATAGCAAAATAATACATTGAGCTTAGTCAAGTTAATCCAGATTATTTATAATGTCTAGACTACGTGAGCTCTGGGCCACATATGCAAGGCTTCAGCCAATATTCACCTAATTAGCAAATTTTGCTAAAACCCTGCGAATCAACGTTATAGTTGTTTATAATACCTGACTGTTCTTATCATTACAACCAAATATTATTATGATTGTAATTATTGCATTTAAAATGTATGATAAAAAAAGACGTGCTCGGCTGCCAAAACGAAAGAAATTTACTTGTTACACATTGTTACTGACTGACTATGAAAACATTATAATAATAATAATAAGGAGATCGTATCGTTAGGAGATTCTTTTCTCAGGAGCCCTGACCACCGGTGGCTTGGACCCTGTTCCCGACGCCGGTGGGCTACTATATTTTATATTTTTAAATGTTTTTATATTTTTTACTAATATTTAAAAATGTAATTTATATGTTTGATTAATTGAATAAATGGAATAATAATAATAATATATCATTTATTTCAGGTTACATATAGACCCATATAAAAGTTACAAAAAATACACTTAAAACTAAAACTATCATACGACCATCACACAACCACCGACGACGACCACACGTCATTATACGACCTACATGATTACATCTTTTATTGTAGCTGAAAAAATAGAACTAAATCAAGACATGATTTTTTTCCCAATCACTGCAACTCCTGAAAGCCAGAATCAATGAAATCAATGAAGCCCGACGAGTCCCGTAGAAACGATTCAACTGTCTTGGATCCCGCAACGAAATTATTCATAAGATAATTTCCCTTCAAACAAACAGGGGATAGAACAGACAAGATGTATCAAGACATGATATTTTCAGAACATTATAACAAATTTTATGTTAGCAGTAAACCTTCTAGATATCTCGGACATTTGCCAAGCCCTGGAACTCTAATTCCCGATCATTTTCAAACGACTGTAAACAACACAATATAACAAGATACAAAAACAAGTATTATAGAGAGTTAACCACTACGCAAATAGAGCAACACTATCCAGCCTAGATGTTGCTGGATGCTGCATAATACAACGATCCAAAAATACATTAATCAGATTTAGTGAACGCTGAAAACCGCTCGAGAGGATGGAATGCGCCCACTATAAACGGATTTATAAAGGTCAGCCACTCAGACATGATGAAAATAACTTGAAACGTAGCAAATGGAATAACTTTGCACTTAAAATAAACGTGCAGTTTATTAATATATTCTGAAAACATTATGAGACAGTCGACTGGACTTATTAAAATTAAAGTAGGTCTGAAATCACAAGGTTTACTCAAGGTGGATCCTTGAGTAAACGTGGTAATCAATGATCGTGCCTTCTTTGTATGAGAAGAGGCCTCTGCCCTACAGTGAGAAAATCATAGGCTGGTATTAATGGGCATTGTTCATTTTTTTTTTATATGTTGTAATTAAAAACCCGTTTCGAGGAATAGCGTCACTGAGCATTATGGACTAATTAATAATGAAAAATATTCATATTTTACTGATATTTTTGATAAAATACGATTGACCTTCATTGCCCTTCAAATTAGGTCAGCGCTGGCCGTTTTGTATCGTTGCCTCAGAAAATAAAAAAAAGTAAGTGCCAAGTATTGTCAACCAGTTGTCAAGTGTCAAATTTTAACGCAAATGTCAAAAGTTTTTGAAACTTAATAACAGTTTAAAGTTTTTCAAAAATAATATTATTCCTGCGACTTTCCTAATAATCTTGTTCCATTATTCCGACACTCGACAATTTTTATAGTGTAAGAGTTATGGAATACAGGAAGTGCTTTGTTCCAACTTGCAGTAATAATAGCAATAATAGTCCAAACAAAATTTTTGTCCGTATAAGGGAAGATTTACGAGAAAAGTGGTTTATCATCGCTCATTGTGGTTTAGGAAACCGAACAATAATGTCACCTCGTCGATTGTGAACACCTTAAAAAAGCACTCTCTGTTTAAAATTAACAGTTACGGTTTGAAATTTTCAATTTTAGATTTGTTTATGTATGAGTTATGTTATGACGCCTATTGACGTTTGACAGACGTTGTGTTGACAGATTTAAACTTTTAATTATGTAAATAGTTGGGCAAAGACACAATCTTTTGAGCCAATGATGACGTCATCTATTTAAAAAAATATATATATTTGAATATTTTTTTAAAAAATAACCATTGAGCCAATCATCAAAATATTCAAATTAGTTTCTCAAAATGGTCTAAATTTTTAATAAATAAAATAAAATGTAGTGGTTAAATTTTTTAAACTATCCCCATTACTTTAGTCTAAACAAACGAACGAAGACTTTTGAGTAATACGCAATGTTACTACTTGTTCAGTAAATAATCGATTAAGTACTTTCTTTGTTTATTCAAAATATTTTCTTTGGTTTGTAAAGAAAGGCTACGATTTTTCCACAGCAACAGCAAGAATATTTATTTGGCAAACCCCAAGGAATATGGCCACAGGGCCACAGCCGTCATAGAAAATTAACAATAATAATTGCTACCATATTCCCGTCTATTGTTTTCCTAACCCAACTATTTCCAAGGATTACCTCAATGAATTGTATATACAATATGTCGTGGACAATGAATTAGTCTTCACTGTATTGTATTGTGTTGTTAATTAGGCCCCGTAGTATTAACACTAAACACGATTCAACTAATCGGACACCTACGCCGCTCGTAAAGGACATAACGATCACCTATTACCACTACGCACTATCAATCACATTGTATTGTGACCACAGTCTAAATATAACTAACGGCAAACGGGCAAACAACTATTCTGACGTGGATAATAATACAGGATTTTGGACAAGGATAAAAATATGTATATACCTTACGGGATAGTCCACCAGATGATATCTGTGGGATGCAAATCACGTCAAAACCACACGGTCGGTACCAGTCGGTACTGCAGCTCAACTACGCATGAGGGGCGCTCCGCCCCGTTGCCATGACAACGCAGCCCTGCGCGCGCAGTCGCTCAAGCCACTTCTCACTGACAATTTTATTTACGTTTTGTCAAACTTTTTCTTCGCGTCCAGATTTTTTGAAAGAATAGCTATTGTATTAACTTTTAATTTGTTTAGTTTTTTTTTACGAGCGCTTTGTCATGGCTCCGAAGAAGGTAAGCGGTGTTCTTTAATTGTTTCTAACGTTCAAATAAGTTTTCCGAACCAGAATTTGTAAGAAACTTAAACTTGGAAAAAGTTCTTGTAAAAAATATTTTATGTTCTATTGCTACTGTAAACATAAACAAAATTGTGTTCAAATTTCAATATTCTGAACTCATCAGAATGATTGGTAGATTGATAAGTGTATTCTACGAATAAGTACCTATTGTTTTGTATATTATGTAAGTACAAGTAGTAGCAACATTGATCAAACACAACCGTTACAAGCTATCAACGGATATTTGCTCTTTGCAAACTGTTCCTTCTGTTTACATTTTGTTTGGAACAACATTAACATATCTCGAGTTCAGACTGATTTACATACATGTATGTCAAATAATACATACAGTAACTAATCTGGGACCAGCTGAGCGATCTCAAACACTTATCTACAAGTTGTCAGTTCAATGCCAAAGGAATATCTGGACCAGTAAAATATTTATGAAATACACAGTAACTGTTTTAAATTTCAAATAATACTCCCTACAAAATCCGTGTTTGAACTGCATTAGAATATTAACATAAAAGACTATACAGTTGCACATAAAACTATGCATCACGCCCCGTTAGGTATTATAGGTAACAGGATTTTAAAGTTTTTTGTTACAATGATCAACGTAAGTACAAAAGCATTATTATAAACATGACATTCACAGACTTATCTAACGAAGACTAACATCACAAATTACAGGTACAGGCATAATTATACAAGACACAGAACATTTACTAGACACCTGGATACCTAGGTAATATTTTGTTTATCCTACGCTCTATTTGAGCAGTATAAACTATATTTCTTACACACTTCTTACATTCAAATAAATCCCGTGAATACTGATAATAATCGTTTGCTGCCTGATTTAGATCCCTAGCCCAAAAGTGTTGAAAAAGAAATTGCCAGAACTCTGGCGCAGTAAGTCCAAGGAGAAATCCATAGGATTGGCTCTACTAACGCGGTTGAGAGTGAGTAACGAACCTTAGGACTCAGCATGCGTGTGCGTCACTCCATTGTAAATACGACCTTGTACCTGTGTTTGTCTGTCTTGGCCAACATTGGCTGCCGTTTGTGAACGTCTTCGCCTGCCTCATTGGTGTCAGCATATCGAATGTTTGGGCCAATCTTGGTACCAACATTTGACGGTGTGCTGAAGCCAAAAAGCTGTTCATATTGTACATACTGTGTGTTAAGGCACCTCATTGGATAAATCACTGCATTATCTTGGAATAGATAATGTATTTGTGTTACAATACTCATACTGTGTACGTCTACTGCACGTCATGTGACCCTGTCTTCGTATAAATCCCATGCTTCGCTATATTTCGTGAGGTATTATAGTGGAGTTGCAATTTTGCTTTGAACGCAATGCTTGAACAACTGTAGTTTAGTAATATTAAAGTGCGTTTTATCTGTCTCGAATTGGAAACAATTGGTGACCCTTGATCTGGCGCTTTGTATGACTGCATCGTAAATAGAAAAACCGTTATTCATAAGACATATTCAAATGGCTCTGTGACCGAATTAACATAAACCATTGAAACTATCTTTAACGCGCAAAAAAACTGATATTCAGTAAAGCATACTGAAAACTTGGGACCCCTAAAAATAGGAGCTTTCAAAGCTTCCTTTAGACAATTATTAACAAGTATATCTTTCATTAGCCTTCATAGTTACAATAAATATTGTAAAGGGGTAAAGTTCGTGAGGTTGTAGGGAGGTAATCTCTGGATTTACTGAACCAAAACTCCTTGTAGGTTCCCATAGAAAGGCAATTTGTGAGTGTCATAGGCTACGAGCTACGCTATGACCCACGGAAGCGGAGCAATAACCAAAGACGTAACGTAAGGGGATGAAATAAGCCACGCGGACGAAGTCGCGGACAGAATCTAGTACAACATTAAAGACTTAATTACTTAATACAATCTTACCTACAATAGGCTCGCCCCCTATTACATGGGACCTAAATATACCGGCGAACTGTGGGTGTACATCGGTACACCTCTGCCTAACCCTTCGGGGAATACAGGCGTGATGGTATATATTTTTATTTATTTCTTACCTACAATTCTCCATGAAATCTGCATCAAAACAACAGATCAATCGTTGAAACACCTAACCTTCACCACGACAGTACGCCCCGGCAACTTACTCATCACTGCGGTTCCCCTAATCAATCAGTCAGTATTGTCGGTAATCACGATAACCGCTATCAGAGATACTGTCCCACATTACCCTACTCCCCCTCCCCTCCCCTCCAAATCGATCGACATCATAATTCGGAATCCTTCACGCAAGTCTGATGCATAACGGAAATATCGTAAAACTTGGTTTATTACTGTTTATAATTTTTATGCCGGCCATTTGAATTTGAGTTTTATATGCTCCGGTTTAAATGTTAAAATGGTTTTTCTGATGATTTTGGGGTGCATTTATCAATAGGTTAATTTTTCAAGAAAATCAACCAAATCAAAGTACCCTTGTACGGCCCTGAACAGTACTTCCATGTTTTAAAAATAATGCGTCAATATGTACGATGTACTACATATTAATTATACCAGCCTATTACTGTTCCACTGCAGAGCAAAGACCTCTTCTCACACACAGAAGGCACAAGCATTGATCACCATGCTTGCTCAAAGCGGATTGGGTGTATATTAATTATAAATCTAGGTTTTTAAATATACCGGCGAACTGTGGGTGTACATTGGTACACCTCTCTCTGCCTAACCCTTCGGGGAATACAGGCGTGGTGGTATATTTTTTTTTTATCTAGGTTTCCCCACGATATTTTCCTTCGCCGATGTCAGTGATGTCCAAGATAAACTTAGAAAGTACATATGAATTAGAAAAAGTTCAATTGGCCCGCGGTTGGTTGTGAACCCACCAACTCGTGCATGAGAGGCGGGTGCTTTAACCACTGGGCCATCACGACAGTTACTACATAATTTCAGTACATATTGAAAAAACATTTTGCCCCAACGCACAATTATCTGATAACGCTCCACATGTTTTTCGTCATCGGGAGAAAGAGTCGTAGGCATAACTAGGGGGCACTAACGAAAACATTTTTAGTATTATGGAATTACGATTATCCTATAATAGCATTTTGGTTTACTTATATAGGCCAAGCACAATGTGTCACCCAAAGATTTGAATTAAGCATTTAAACCAGAGCTTCCCAACCTGGGCGCCGTAGAAACTGCATAGTGGCAATGCGAGGCGCTCCTCTGAACTTAAAAAAATGAAACAAATGATCTTTAAAAAATTCAACGAAAAATATTCTGTTAACATTATATTAAAATTCATGCAATTATAGAAGGGACGTTTGCGTTACGTGCGAAACGGGTATTTCAAATTAAAAAATCGATCGAATCAACATTAAAGCTAACTCCGCGCGCTCGTACTCTGGGCCCTCTGAAACGTTATGCTATCAAAAGAAACGAATCATTTGCATATATTTACACCTTATTATTAGAATCCGAATTATTTGCGTGCCTTACCTAATATCCTGTTGCGTGCCACTCATGACCCGCGTGCCAAGAATTTGCCCCTACTTTTAACCCCTGCTTTTCCATGTATGATGTTGATTTACAATAATACAATTGCCCCTGAACTGGGTGTACCACCACAGGCTTCGGACATAGAATTTGTGCATAAATAGATTCAAGGTATGGTAGGGTAGGTTCTAAGAATACAGCTTTAAAACGATAGAAATACTTGATTAATTATTGTGGTTTTCAAATTGTATCTAACAAAAGTCTAGTCTTGATTTTTTATTTCTGACCTTGCACAGATTTCAACTTAATGAGACTTTTACACTTACTTTGAACTTACGCCTTTTAGCATCGCTTTTTGACTAAATCAAAGCAACAAAATTCTTGTGTGTTTGAGAACAGAAATAGTTTATTTTTAATATTCAATAATCAAAAACTGAAGTTCATCAGTTTTACAATTTAAGTCTTATAATAGTACAAATAAGTGCCAGTTGCGGGAATTGTAACTGTACTTTAATGAGCAGAGGGTTTAAAATTCAACAAACCTGCTGAATTTTAGGGCACATTTTTGGGTCACCATTTATGGTATCAAAAGGTAAATAAAAATCACACTACTTTTAAAATAAATCATTCACATACGAGCTGAGCTAGCATGACGTCAAACGTTTATGTGCTTGCTATCGAAGTACTAAATCTGTATTCTAAGGAGGGCATAAAAACTCTAGCATTCTAGCTTCAACACAAAACAATAAAGCTCAGGCAGAATTACATCATATCATTTATATGTTAAACGAATAGGTTTGCATTATAGAAATGGATGCCTGTGAAAGGGTTAATAACCTATAAAAAAAAAGAACATGGAAGATCGAGGACCTCATTAAGACCGCAGGAAAACGCTGGATGCAGGCAGGCCTCTTCCAGCCGGTCCTTTTGGAAATCTATGGGGGAAGCGTATGTCCAGCAGTGATGATAAAAAAGTAACGGCTAATTATGCAATTTAGGTACTTACAGTCATTTAAAAAGTAGAAGAGCATTTTTTTTAAGGGAAGACATTCTAAGCGTGTTTAAAAATTCGACTGTGCGAAAAGGACACTATAACATTAAAAATAACCAGAACTTACAGGGTTAATCCAATATTTTCAAATAAAAAACCAGCTTCTAATTCTATGAGCATCGTGTTTCAAATCCACGTCAAACCAAAGAAGCTAGCGCAAATATTCTAGTAGGACTGAGCTAACAAAACTGAATATTAATCTACCCTTACTATTGTCGCGATATCGTGATGCTCCCCCAGTACTAGCTAATGCCAGACACGGAGACTAATTAGAATTTGGTGACACGCCCTACCCAGGAAAGTAATTTGTAAACTTCGTACCGATGGCAGAAAAAGAAAATCTAGGAAATAAATTAGATAAAGAGGCCAAAAGATATGTTAGTATAAAACATGTATTTCCTGATAAAGATGATGCAAGATTCTCTCTCAAAAATATCGCGTATTTTGACAATAATGAAGGAAGCGATGACGTTATAGAATCTAAAGCAAATAAAACTGTAATTCGTAGAAGTTTTTATAAACAAATATACGATAAATGATTTATAACAAACACCAATAAGGAATCTATAATAATGTACAGTTACATAGAAAACGTCAAAGTTAAGAATATACAAAACGGAACAGTTTCAATATACATATATTTAACATATGTACATTGTAGGAAATGCCTTGCCATAAGCAAATCGTAAATTATCCGTATATATCCAACAATTTCATCGCAATAAACCGCTGTATCTGTATATAAATCTGAAATAAGCTCCGCCCTTAAGTAAACGACCGTGAGGTCATTTTATTGCCGATTAAAACGATTGTCTTTAATTTATTTCCCATTCATATTCTAAGAATTAACCACATAAAACGTTATGGCTTAAGAGTCGCTTTATGGATATTTTACAATGTAATCCGTCTTTGGAATCTCAGTAATATCTCCCGTGTCTCGGAAAGCTCGTAAAGCCGTTGGTCCTGCGCCTGATCTCTCCCCGGACTTGTCAAATTGCCCTCCATTATACTATAAGAGTGAGAGAAGCTTGTGCACTGAATCTCCTGCGTACTTGGCTAGTCTCAATTGAGATTGTTCGCAGTGACCGAAATTTGGTTTGGAGTATATTATTAAACGTTACGTATAGAATTATGAATACCAATGCTAGCAATAGACAGAAGTCTATAATTTCTAGTTTTCAGAATTTCTTTACGTCTCAATATACTATTGATAAAGCTGCAATTGAAAATTGCTACAAGGCAATTTCAATAAAAATAACAAAGTCATTACGTACAAACTTGCAGTTTTCGCGTGATACGATTACGAACAAATAAAATTATCCACATTTTGCTCGGCATTCGTAGTTAGCTTGTACTAGGTACATTAGTTGACTGTGAATATTAATGCAGTTTAGTTCATTCTTCGGTTAAAGTTCATTTGGTATGAGGGTGAGAATCATAGGCCATAACCACACTGCAGTACTTATTAGCGCTTCCAATGCTAAACGCGGTCTTTGGTAGATTGCGGATTTTGGTTAAGACCCAAAATGTCTTCGGACTCAGAATCGATACCGTTATCTGTCGAATCAGTATTATCACATGTGTCTTCCAAATCGGCTGATGATCTAGACGTAAGTAAAATCAACGTTAAACTTTTGCGTGGACCATAAACCCTGGAGCTCAAACACGAATTATTATTATGAATAAAGATACAATCCAGCATTCTTTGGGCACGCAACGGTTTAATCGTTTGTTTACGCTTGCTTCGCTTAACTAAAAGTGCCTCGAAATATTTATAGTCGAATTACATGATCGTCCCCAATAAAGACCTATCAAACAATATGCAAATGTCTCTAGAATATTTACTCGTAAATCCGCTCGGAGTTCTCAAACGTTTAGAAAACTAAGCAGTGTTTCATTTGCTGTCAGACAACGCTTGCGTGCTTGCGTATTTCTTTGTTTTCCAAAGTAATTCAAAAAAGTAAAGCAAAATGTTAAAGGCTATGGTAAAACGCGCTCTTAACTATACCGAGGAAAATGTGCTTATTACCAAAACATTGCAGTGCTTGGATGTACGTAATCACATAATGCAAAGGTATTAGATGCTGTTTGTTTACATTTTAATGCATTATGGTGTTATTTAGCAGAAGGAGGCGCAAGCAAAGTCTCGCATTAATATAGTTGAAGATGAAGCGCTAGATTGGCTCAAGCCGCGCACTCTCATCAAACCTGATGACCAGGAGGAGGTTCCCGAAGCAGTAAGATATTTCACTTAAAATCATTACTAAAATCAATAAATAGAATAGATATCGTTTTGAGCCATGTTACTTGGTTTTTTTTTACGTTTTCTACTTGTTCCCTGTCGGCCTACACGTTATCACTCACGTTTTGTTCATTCATATCATCCCTCACACAATCTTAATCGTTTATTTTTAGTCATCCTTTATTAGTAGTCTGGTTCTAATTGTGCTGTTTTACGCTAGCACAATTATTTTCACCTGGCATGTTATCTCTTCAGGCATTAAGTCCGCCTTTGTACTATTTTCGCTACAAAAATTCAAAGTAATAAAGGTAAAGTAAGCAGTGCGTATATTTGCGGATATCAAATCTAAATATAAAAGACAAATCTTGAAAAGTTCTTGGCGCATGCGTACTGTGTATATATACATACATAATCGAAGTACCTAAACAATGTCTAGGGACAATAAATTGTTATTGCCAGTTGCTGCGGCTTATAAAGTTTTGGGGCTATAAATAGAAATTCGTTTAATTTAATTGCACAATGCCTTAGCATTGTTTAATAGCAGCTTGTATTCTGGATTTGTGACGGGACTTAAACCTTAATAGAATAGAATAATTTATTTTGCCAGAAACGTGGTTACAGGGTGTTATACATACAGGGTGACTTGAAATTGCTCGTATTCCTCTTAGGGGAAGAAACTATGACTAATTTAGAATTATTTAACCCCTATCACTTGGGGGTCAAAAATCCACCATTTTCGAGAAAATCTACTTTGTTTTAATTTCTAGAAAAATCCGAATTTCGGTAATCAAAAATTAATTTTAAAAAAAACTTATCACTTTTCAGTTTTTTTTTTATTTATTGCAAGTTTTAACATACAACATAAAATCTAACAGTAAATTACACAGTTTTTAGCTTTAGAGAGGTTGGTCAATTAGTAAGCTCTGATAGCTTACTAATTGACCATATCATATCATATAAGATCATAGAAAATTTCAGGCTGAAAAGTGATAAGTTTCTTTATTTAATTTTAATTAAAAAATTCGGATTGTTCTAAAAATAAAAACAAAGTAGATTTTCTCGAAAATGGCGGATTTTCGACCCCCAAGTTATAGGGGTTAAATCATTCTAAATTAGTCCTAGTTTCTTCTCCCAAGAGGAATACGAGCAATTTCCAATCACCCTGTATATTGCACAAGTTCAGCATGCCTCACTCACTTATTAGAGCAGAAATTCATTATTATTATACTTTAATCATTAGAACGGAAATCCATTATTATAAAATTCAGATCATTACTTTTAAATTCATTATTCTGGTGAAATGTCAATATTGTGGACACCTTCGTCTACCTCTTGAGTACAGGCGTATGTGACTTTACGACTGATAAGGGTAATAAAAAAACTTAAGCCCTAATTATTAAGTATAGTTATCGGGTGCTGGACAAAGTCATCTGAACCTGCAAGTTAATCATAAACATGAAATTCATCTTCTACGCAATAACTCTTTATCCTAATCTCAATAACGTTCGCATTCTTACCCCAGTTCCAATCTGTTACAAATAAGACCCTCTAATTCACCCAAATTTTCGTCAAGATTTGACATCGACGCTGTAATAAAATTTCGATTAAATTTTGATCGACTTTTATTACGGGATTTGACGTTCTGTATACCTTCAGGATCTTGAAGAAGAGGTTGGCCGTCTACTGACCACAATTAATCCTCAGTGGGTAGCTGATGAAGTGGCTTACCACTATGGTAAAGCAGAATTCGTGACGAAGCCTAAGCCGACCTTTGGGAAGGCATACCCGCTGTATGTGTTCCAGGGCACGGCTATACGCAAGGATTCTGATGAAGCTAAGGCTCAAATAGCCTCTGGCTATGGTAGGTGACCATATTTCAAGGAGTAAGTATTCGCAGATTTAATTCATGAAGCCCATAAAACTAAGTTGAGGTAGGGTCTATATCATTGACTCTAAATATCTAGAAAAGGTAGTTCGTAAAGTTAGTTAAGAAACGCCTAACTCTTTAAGATCCCATACTTTTAATGGACGTTCGTTTTTAGGTGAAAACTTAAATCTAATAAAATTATGGGCCGATAATACTTGAGGCATCTTTAAATATGAACCGAATTGTTGACATTAAGTTAAAGAAGAAGCATAGTTTAAACAACTAAAATTTAAATGTTTGACGTCAACACACTTATAATAATCTTGTAACAGGCATGGTCAGCTTCGATGACGCTGGACCGAAACGTGCGAAGGTTAAGAAGACCGCAGCTGACGAAGAGGAAGAAGAGGAACCGGAGAAACCCCCGCCACCTGCTGCTGAAGACACTAAAGCTGAGGGTATTGATAAAACATTCAATAGTAGTAAAACGCTGCATTAGTAGTCAATAAACTTGCTTAACACATTCACTGCAGGGTCAAAAATGTTAAAGGTCAAACCTCATGCAGGCACATGTGCCTGACATGGCAGCTAAAGGGTTAATGATATACAGTAGAATCTCAATTATCCGAACTAATTGGGACCGAGGCTAGTTCGGGTAATCAAAAGTTCGGAAAATCGAAATAGAAAAGAAAGAAAGAAATTTGTTGAATTAAAAACGCCTAAAAAGTCAAATGCTTTTCTTATAAAATAACTAATTTGTAATTGACGCACAGCTGCGACGCGTTTTTAGGAACATATTCTCGCAAATGTTTGGATAATTGAGTGTTAGGATAAACTAAGTCAGCGTTCGGATAATCGAGGTACTACTGTATTTATTCGAGGTGACTCTAATTTAAATACATCCCTCTTCACTATTTATTATAATACAACGTTAGCTAAGTGGTCCTAAATGTCCGAAATGCTAGAGGCCTTGGGTTCGATTCCCAGGTCGATCAAAAAGTGTTTTATTGGGTTTTTCTATGAAATTATCAGTAGCAGCTCGGAGTTAGGAATTGTGCCCAGTTAATGGCAATAGGCTCGCCCCCTATTACATGGGACCTAAACACACCGACGAACTGTGAGTGTATATTGATACACCTCTGCCAAACCCTTTGAGGAATACAAGCGCGACGTTATGTTATGTTATATTTTTATCGTTTTTAATAACAAGAAGTGGCATTATGCTAGTAATTTCGATAATCAAGTCTCTATTTTCTTACACATCGAAATTTTGGGTCGAGGTTAATAAACAAATAAATATCTTGGGACAACTCACACACTGCTATCTGATCCCAAGCTAAGCAGAGCTTGTGTTATGGTAACCAAACAACTGATATACATACTTATATAATTTATAAATACATACATATTATAGATAAATCACACCCAGACACAGAACAAATAATCATGTTCATCACACAAAGTTTGTCCTGGGTGGGAATCGAACCCACGACCTCCGGCTTAGCAGTCAGGGCCACTAACCACTAGACCAACAGGCCCCGGTTATTCCCTCTTTACTCCCTCCTCCTCTTTCCCCTATAGGTATCCCCATTACAAATTACTTACAGAGAAATAACTGAATGTTCTTCTAAGCAAATACAGTACAGAAACGAACCCTTCTCAACTCGAATAAATTACAAGGCACACAACTGTAACGATCTTCTTATGATAAACCATTGTAATACCGTTTTGGCTTAACCCTGTAACCTCTTGCTGACATTCGACACGATTATCCATTGAATCCGCATTATTTATAGCGAATCTATAATCGATTTTCAGTAACCATTGCATCGTTTTTGCCTATAGAGTGTGTCGATGTTTATTCGTACTTATACGCGCTCGATCTATTTTTGAACAATTTGATTTTTATCAATGCGAAATATTGAATTGAAAAACTGAGTGACGCGCGCTGTTATGACATTTACAAGATAGGTTTCGTTTGATGTTGGTTTTTTATTAAAAAAAAGGAACTCGAGTCATTCTTTCTTCGTAATAATATTTCAAATGAGATGTTTATAAACCTACCCAATAGGCTATGACTACTAGGCAGTCACACAGACAAATCGTTCCATAACGAATTCCATATATTAATGTTATATAGTTTTTCGACACACTTTCCCTTTCATTCAATTTCATGCTTTATATTATCTAAAGGTCATTCCTCGTTAAGGCCAGGTAGACCAAGCGAATTATATAGCGGGCGAATGAAGCGACGTACGCGCGGTCCGCAAGCCGATATATTATTTAATAATTTATTATTAAAAGAATTAAACTAGTATGCAAAATGTAACCAGAAATTATTCTTCTTTATGTTATTACCGTCTCTTAGATACAGGTAGTTTTTAGAAGTAAAACTTTCTTAAGCTTCAAGAATAATAAGAAAAACATAAAGAAATTGTCGAATTTGGCTTATCTTCGGATTTTTTATTGATCGAGTGGAGTTTTCGGTATAATTTTTTGAACCAGAAATTGTCAAACTACATAAAGTTAACTCCAATATGTTTTTTTTTTTTTTGGTAATCTAATACCGCTATTTGTTGGTTTATTATTGATTCAAAGTGATGTAAAATTGGGAATACCTCCCCTTAAAACAGTAATGCCCCGCGACGCAGTAAGTTACCATGTGGGTTTGGGCTTTAAACCGTGTGCGATGAAAAAGATGTCAGTTTGATTTTTCGAGGCGAAGTTTAACCGAGCCATTACCTTATCGCAGCGGTCGGCAACCCGCGGCCCGCGGGCCGCATGCGGCCCGCGGCACTCCTACTTGCGGCCCGCGACAGTTTTGAAAATTAAACTGTAATTCTTACATTTTACCTAAATTAATGATTTTAGGCGCGTAAGCTAGCGTATAAGAAAATAGTCACTCAAATACAGCCTCAAACGTTACACTGAAATGTGTATAAGTACGGTTATATAAGAACTTTGAAGTTCGCTTTTAAGTTTTATATATTTTTTTCACATTTCTTTCTCATTTATTGTTACTTTATCGTTGACGATAGTATCGTTGAGGTAGTGCTACGTACCCATTAATAAAATTTACATTTAAAAAAGTATGTGCATCACATATAATACCCATATCGGGTGTAAGGGACATTTATCCTTAAACTAAAACCATGAATACTCTATTTTGGACTGAGTATCAGACAACTGCCTCGTTAGCCTAGTGGTCCTAAGCACGACTGCTACGCTAGAGGTCCTGGGTTCGATTCCCAGGTCGAGCAAACAGTGTTATTGGGTTTTTCTATGAAATTCTCAGTAGCAGCTCGGAGTTTGGATTTGTGCCCGGTTAATGGCAATAGGCTCGCCCCCTATTACATGGGACCTAAATATACCGGTGAACTGTGGGTGTACATTGGCACACCTCTGCCTAACCCTTCGGGGAATACAGGCGTGATTACTCACTTCGCATAAACTTCGTTAGACGAACGTTTTTAAGGCATAATATTTTTATAGCATAATTATTTTTTGGCAGAACGTTTTTATGTCCGAATTTAAAATGGCATACTTTTAAGATGGCAGAATTTTATTTGGCATAATTACCTTTGGCATATTTATAATTTCGTATAATTTCGTTCAGTATAACTTTTATAAAGAGCGAGCGAAGCGATCTCGGGACTTGGGGCACCCCGACTCGGACAGGTTAGGTTAGAAGGGGATGGCGGAGTCTAGAGAGCGAGCGAAGCGAGCGAACAGACCCCGCCATCCACTTCGTGGTTATTTTTTTTGCAAGCTCTTGAGCCCCGCGTGGCGGGCGGCTCCCCGATTATGCTTTTTGAGCCTCGAGGGCTCTGGATCTATCTCTAGGGACTTTGATACGAAATGTATGCCAAAAGACGATTCTGCCTGTGACTTTTCTGCGATATGATGGTTCTGCTTTTTAATTATTATGGAAATGAAATTTATGCGAAATGAGTATTCTGCCATACAAAATTATGAGTTATAAATGTATGCCAAGTAAGTAATGCCAAATGACTTTCTGCGAAAAGAGGTTTATGCTATCAGTTGTTATGCAAAATAAAATTATGACTCAAAAAGTTCTGCTATAAAAGGTGTACCCTTTTCAGCTAAAAAATCCGCTCTTATTCCTTCTGTATCGTCCTCAGCGGCTGCAAAAAATTTCTTTTGCCCTTGTTGTTGACCTATCAAAAAATATGGTTATTGCCATTAGAGACGACTAAAAAAGCAATAGGCCAATTAGGCCTATTGCTTTTTTAGTTAGAATTAAGCAATAGGAAAATTTCAAATTTTCCTGCTAGAAATTAAATATCGATAAAAAAATTATGGGACCACTTCAGATGCATGACCTACCAAACAAATAAATATCGTCAAATTCTATTCATAATTGGCGGAAAAATCGCAGAACAAACATTAAAAAAAAACATACAGATAAATTAAGAACCTCCTCCCTTTTAAAGTCGGTTAAAAATTATGTGAAAGCGCGGCCCGCCACTACCTCATTTTGCCACCATGTGGCCCTTGCCTGCCAAAAGGTTGCCGACCGCTGCCTTATCGGAATAATGAGCATTGTTTATAAACAATGGTCAGACTATTCTAATTCAGCATAAACGTTTTGTACGTAGAAAAAAGCACAGGACCAGTCGATGTGGCGGTACTTAAAAGGTCATATGTCCAGCAGTGGACATCAGTACATCATCATGCTTTTCGGTGACGTAAAAACTGATTTTAAAATATTCTATCACAAATTGTCTCAGAGGACGTAGCGGAGGCACCACCAGAAGATGAGAAGCCACCAGAAGCTCCTTCCGAAGAGCCCAAAGCTGAAGGGGAGGGAGGAGCCGAAGGGGCAGCAGGAGAGGAGGCGGAACCCGAGGCCAGTGAGTATTGACAATAATATTTAACCTTGTTAATTAGCTAACGCACAAGAGTGTTTGAGTAGAAACAAAATATGCCTATCTGTCGACCTCGCTTTTTCTTTATGGGGGCAGATCAACGAGAAGACAGTCAACCAGGGGTCAGACTTACTTTAGGAGTGAATAACCTACTAACCCTAATAATGATAGTACGGACACTGGGAGTAACCCCATCAGTGCCAGCATTTCCTGATAACTATTGCTGCTATAGAGTTTTCTTTATTGGTGCGAAAATTTACTGGTTATTACACAGTGTATCTTTCGGGATTTCACTATTACACAAAAAGTGTCCGTATTTCAACCGATTCATTTTGAAAAACCTTTCCCGGCGACTCCCGGACACATTGCGAGGAGGCTATTGCCCAGCTCACTGTATAGAAGCCAGCATATTAAGGTACCCCAATCTGTCAAATTTCTTTGATAGTTTTTCAGCTTTATTACAAAAGACTAAGGTTTATGTTCAATTGGGAAAATTTGACAGTTTGTACTAAATCATTAAAGTCAAAGATAAAATCTGGTATGAAAGTAACGCATGATATTATAATATATTTGTAAATGTTCAGAGGAGGAGGAAGACGGGAAGGAGGCCGGGGCGGCCGTGTCTACTGGCGCCGTCTTCGAGATCAAGCCGCGGGTTAAGAAGCTAGCCAATCAGTTCAACTTCTGCGAACGAGCCGCACTCACCTACAACTATCCCAGACGAGTCAGTTATTTACTTACTTTTTTACGTCACCTCTATTGTAGTACATACATACAAAAGGCGTGAGTTTAACGCCTTTTTCCACATACTACTTTTGCCTCGTCCAAGTTCATACGTCTAGTCATACAAGCACTCCGGTTACGAGTACTACGCACCATACCTGCCATCTGCCATCATCGCTTGCCATCTGCCATATAAATCCCTTTTATTATTTGCGTTTCACTTATCCTCTCAACATGGCCGAACCATTTTAACATGCTCTTTGCAACCGTTATCACTACATCCTCTTTTAAGCCGCAATATTCTCGTATAATCTCATTCCTCACTCTATCGTTCAAAGTTACACTACACATACTTCGCAAGGAACTATCTAACTATCGTAGTAATGGTAAACATTATATCATTTTAGTAGGCAATAGTAGAGCTCTTTGTAAAGGAGGTCGTCTGGGGAAGTACTACCATACCTATTTCTACTGCAAAAGCAGCGTTACTGTGTTCCGGTTTGAAGAGTATAGGTGCTGGTGTAATTACAAGCACATGAGACATTTTAACTTTGTGTCTCGACTGGCAACGCATTTGCAAGGCCTCTGGTATTGCAGATGTCCATAGACAGCGGTGACCACTTAACATTAGGTGACCCGCTGGCTTGTTTGCCATCCAATGATTTAAAAAAAAGAAAAATTTGGGGTGGCCCCAGACCTAGCCCAGCACGAACGCACGGAGTACCTAACCTTAAAGTAAATAGATAATTTTTTTAATTATAAAAACCTGTTTTGGTGCTTTGCTTGCCTAAATTTATTTAGATTAAAGACTTTCTTTATTATTAATGGGTAATATTAATAATGTCACATAAAAATTAATTAAAGTAGTAGGGAATAGTCGTATTTCGAATTCAAAAGTTTATTCAAATCATACATACTTTTATGTAAGCGCGTTCTAGCTTGGCCTACAGTCTGAAATGTATAGAGGGATATAATGTAAAAAAATACGGAAATGATATTTACATTATTTTGTAATGTCTGCAGTTTTCTGGCCCCATTCCATCTCAGAAAGAAAGCGGAAAATAAACATTACTTATCGTTTGGTACCATTACAACGGGAACACACAATAATTACACTAACACAGTCTATTCTCTACGATTATGTACTATTACACTATTCACCACAGTTTCCTAAATAACCTTTTTATAATGACTGGGTTTATAACTTGGCAAACTTTAAAAGCGAATTTCTCGAAAATGGACTATTGCAACGTTGAAATAACACCAATTTCATTGTATTATGGGATCCAGAATATGATATTATTCGTAACACCACTACATCTTATGAGTCCTTGGAAAGAAATTGTTTTATAATATTGCTCAGTGTATGTTTATGCTCGTGACTGTACATAGAATACTGTATTCTTATTGGAAGAGGAAAAATAGTTACCTACTTATATACACAAAACTACATACACACTCTCTGTTTACTAATACGCACTATCTATATAGTATTTGTTATCCACGCCATCGCCACTTACAGCAAAAAATAATTAAGTATTATTTTTAATATAGCGCCGCTTTTAATATCATTAATAAAACCTTCATTTTCATTAGATAAGTACCTAAATAAAATAAAAGATACCGCTTTATCTCTAATTAAATCGACCGACATGCTTATTGCGCATTTATTAATAACACTGTGACACACACACTTTGCTCCGTAGATCGTAGATAGATTTCAACTACCAAAAAATCACGTGAAAACATCAACAAACATTTAAAACTAGTTTATAAGTACTCACGTTTAATCAAATAATCTTCATTACAGTAGGTAAACAGTTATTGTACAACACAAACACTTCTAAGTCTATTTATTTTTGTTAAATATTTTCTTCCCGAATTTACAAGGCTCCGTTCAACAGTATGGAGACGGGCGCCCGCCTCACACGCTTGTCCGTAAATACATCTGAACAAGACGTAATCTTGTGTTTGTAGTCGGTGGACACGCAGACAATCCCGCCGCCGAGGGCGAATCTCGCAATGACGGCGCTGCAAAGCATCATCTTCGACTACTACCAGGAAGACTTTGCTAGGAAACTGAAAGAAAAGGAAGATGAAAAACCTAAAAGGGTAAAATCACTATACATATTCTTCAAATGCCTTATCACACTTGCGAGTAGCGAGCGTTCTTAGTATGAAGACGATCACGCAGCGAGTTAGGCGCGACTAATATTTGTATATAAACACGCTCGTATCTTGCAAGTGTGGTAAGGCTCTTAATTTTATCGCCTGAGGCCGCTTGTATACGTCCGTTTTTTTCACCGGATAACGGACCAATTTTCGTTTATAATAAATCCGGTATAAATTTGTCACCGGACCAGAAGGTATCCGGTGCATGTACAAACATTCATTATAAGCTATGCGACACCGCGAATCCAGCGAAAAATCGGTCCGTTGTCCGCTGGAATAAATGGGCTAACAATCTATTTTCTTGAAGAACATAATAGTTGAAGGAAGAAAGTAGGTATCCAAATAGTGGACCAGTATTGGGTAGAGGGTCCAACAGCCTGTAGTTAGGGCACCAGCAGTGCCGTAACTAGGGCGGTGCCAGCAGTGCCGTAACTAGGGCGGTGCCAGCGGTGCCCAGGCACAGGGCGCAGACCCTGGAGGGGCGCAGAAATGACCAGACCAGGACCAGATTTTTTTTAGGGCGCAGGTATTGACTCTAGCACAGGGCGCATAAAAGGCTAGTTACGGTGCTGGGCACCAGAGACGCATAATAAGGTATGTTGTTTATTTTCTCAAACAACTTTCTCAAGCTTTCGTTTACACTTTTTTCGTATTTCCTATCGCTTTGATTATAGATTTCAACCCTACGCCATCCACGAAAGGTTACTTGTTACATGATCATTTTTTTATTTCCTAATCAAAGTAATAATCAATATTAGATCCAAAACGTGGATACTATATAGATAGATTAATTTTCCTACAAAGCACTTATTTACTTCCATTTAAATCAGAAACAGGAACGGCAAGTACTTTTCCACGGTTACCGCTTCCAACTACAACGTATTAGCATCATTATTACATTTATATAAATATTAGTTCAACGTCTACTTGTTAACGTATTTGCTTGCTATGTTTATCTCATGTTGAATGAATACAAGTAATCAATAGTATTCTTGTATAAATAATTGTCTGATGGCACGTTTTTAATTTTATATTGGACACCTTTATTCTCGATTTCTTCTTTCGGGAAATTAAACTAGTTTTCAGCTCGAAGTTAGGACTTGTGCCCGGTTGATGGCAATAGGCTCACCCCCTATTACATGGGACCTTAATATACCAGCGAACTGTGGGTGTACATTGGTACACCTCGGCATAACCCTTCGGGGAATCCAAGCGTGATGGGGTATTTTTGTTGTTGTTGTGGTTGTAAACTAGTTAAAAACCCCTCTATATCTAGTCACTACGCGCGTAACGTGCTGCGCAGACCCCAAGTAACATGGATTGGCAGAAAGATGACTAGATGATGATGATTACTGTGCCTGCTCCATAAGACATACCACTCACCTAAACTTAGTAGCTAAGCCGCTCTAATTATACATAGATCATCAATCATTATAACAGCACGGCTCCCGATATAATAAAGTATTTTCCTTTTAGGTTACTGTTTTTATAACCCACTAGCTTCTGCCCGCGACTTCGTTCGCGTGGCTTTATTCATCCGCCTTAAGTTACGTTTTTGAATACTGCTTCGCTCCCGTAAGTCGTAGCGTGATGTTATATAGCCTATAACCTTCCTCGATAAATGGGCTATCCAAGAAAAAAAGATTTTTTCAAATCGGACCGGTAGTTCCTGAGATTAGCGCGTTCAAACAAACAAACAAACAAACAAACAAACAAACGAACTCTTCAGCTTTATAATATTAGTATAGATAAGCATTATCACAGTCTTTGGTCCAAGTTCTCCATTTTACGTGGACCTCCTACTCATATTATTGTCTTTTCTAACCAACGCAGATGCGAAAGAAGAAGGCGAAGCATGCGAAATCGGAACAACAGATCCATGATGAGAAACTGGCGCAGAGGATCAGGGAGGCGTGGGCCATCCTCGAGAGACTCGTTAACCAGAACATATTCGATGACGTTGGTAAGATAGTTTTAAGGCCAACCGGCCTATTCATCTTTCTTTGGTGGATTTACGTAAAGCGAGGGTGAGATAAGCCATCAATTGTAAGCATTAGATGGAATGGCAGCTGAGCTTGAAGGAGATTTTGGCAGAATACCACTGCTGGTCTGTATAAACAATCACTATAGCTAGATACATCCAGACAGAGTTAAACTGAAAGAAATCATCTTTTATTATTATTGTGATATCGAAGACGCTCGTAGAGTTTATTTTATACTTAACTAAACTTAACTCAACCACCTCAATTTTGCAAGAATTCTACGCAGCATTATTATTATTTTTATTCTTGTATAATTTCTGAGGTTATTTTGAAAAGCTGCGATTAGGATAGTCGATGATTTAGAAAAAAAAACTAATTAGTTTCGGTCGGTTAAACAATAGCTGTGACGTACTTCCTTTACACTATATTTCTAACATTCTTCTATAATATTTGCGTCCAGCTCAAGACTACCGTTACTGGGACGACCCATCAGACGAGTTCCGTGAAGGCATGGGCTCGCTGCTGCCTCTGTGGAAGTTCCAGTTCGAACCCATGCGAATGCATGCTGTGTGCGACGTGCAGTGGAACCCCCACTACCAGGACTTGTACACCGTCGCTTATGGATCGTGTAAGTCGAAACTATAACTATGCACCACACTGCCATCACGCCTGTATTCCCCGAAGGGTTAGGCAGAGGTGTACCAATGTACACCCACTGTTTGCCGGTATGTTTAGGTCCCATGTGTAGGTGCATGTTTATGTGAATTTTAGCTTCACCGATTCAGGGAAAAGGAAAAGCTAACAGTTGTATTTTTTGTTTTAAAAATATTTAAATAGAAACATTGAGAGTTACCACATCAATCGATCGATCGTCTGTCGATCAATCATTTATTTGCAGTGAATTCATAGGTATTATTATAGGTATATTATACAAAGTTCTCCAGGCTAACACACAAATCGATCCATAGCTCCTACTACACCCATCGATCGATTGGTGTGGTAGCACCCATATATGTAGAAACCTCGCGCACTACTTAATCAAACATACACCTCATTCTTCTCCCATATCGTCGGCAGATTCATATATATGCACCCACATAAATCAACTACTTCTCAAGCCCATTTGTCTCATGTATTGTCCCAAAACAGTTTCGCCTCACAATTTGAATAGGAAGCAATTTATTAGATGACAACGGTTAGTCAATGTAGGTGCTGAATACTGGCACTCGAGTCCATTGCGAGTGTCGCCAGTAGCAACAATGAGACCCGAAGGTGCCCGAAGATTGCCGATCTTACGCGATTCTGGGTCACACGTTACCCACACTTTTGGTCAAAACATGTTGTGATGTTTTGGCTCTTTGTTTGTTTGTATTTTGTTATTAATTAATTGAGCAGCTCTTTAACCATCTTTTAGTGGCCGTTGTACTTACATGGATATATCGTTTCGTATATTCTAAACCTGTTTCTCAAAAACATGTCATCATCATCTTCCTGCCCTTATCCCATTTTACTTGGGGTCGGCGCAACATGTTTTCTTCTTCCATGCCAACCTGTCAACCGTCATACTATCACTGACTCCCTTCTCTTTCATATCATTCTTCACACAATCCATCCATCTTTTCTTCGGCCTCCCTCTTCCTCTACATCCATCCACATTTACATTCATAACTTTTTGGGTCACATGTTTCTCAAAAACATGTATTTCTTTCAAATTGGAGATAAGTGGTACCAAAACTGATTTTTCAATTAAGAAAAAATCATTAAGATTAATAGTAAAAACAAAGAGATTTAAATTAAGGTATTAAATCGTAAAAAATACATGAAGGTGGGTCGGTACCAGCAAATTAAAAAAAAATGTAATTGATAGCAAACTAATTCCGTATGCCAAATGTATTTCAAACGTCATGTAAAATTTTTTAACACTTTCCAAAATCATTTCAATTATTTCGAGAATTAAGAGAAATTTCGATGTGGGGGTTTTCGAATAACTAACCCCCATTGTTAAAAAATCAGCCGTTTGTGCAACCGCCCTATATACCTTATCACGGTTCCCTCAGCTTAAAATCGCGCAGTACTACCGTACTCTATACGGTTCATCAAAGCCGAAGGCCCACTTCCACCACAAATCACTAAATACATTTAGTGCTTAAACGTATTTAGAACATCATTGCATCTCTGTCACATTGTTATAACACAAGACAGAAATAGACTGATAATTTGGCATCATCATCATCTGCTTACTTAGCCTTTTCCTAACTATGTTGGGGTCGGCTTCTAGTCTAACTGGATGCAGCTGAATACCAGTGTTTATGTGTGTTTTGAATAATAAATTAGCATTTAGCGCTAAATATGTTTGCTGATTTGTGGTGGAAGTGAACCCTAGAATATCATTCAACACCCCAGTTTCCGTACCTGGCCAAGGGCGATTTATAATACGGGCGTGACAAAATAGTAAAGAGATTCGTGAACATTTTCCTCAATTGAATGTAACAGCTTGCCAAAAGGGTAATCATCTAATTGAGTGTAGTGGTTGAAACGTGACAGTTGAAGCACTACAGGATAGCAAAGTTCCGACGGGAAAAGTGAAGTGGCATGGTAACTGGGAGCTCTCACATTAAACGTTAAGTAATGCTTTGAAACCTTGAAAAATTGAAATGCTCTGATTATTGTAACTAGGTAAAACTGCCAAATCAATTTAAACGTTAGTAGCATTATTGCTCCATTGCCAAGAGAAACGACAAAAGACTGATTAAAAAACTCATTTATCATCACCATCACTTTTTCGAAACTAAAAAATATGGTCGTTGAGAACAGTATGCTTAGATGGTTCGGTCATGTGGAGAGGATGAGTAAAAGACGTTTAACAAAAGGAATTAATGTGGCAGATGTGAGTGGCAACGCCGGAAGGGGACGTCCTAGAAAGACCTCACCTCACTGGTGAGTTTCTTCAGAAAGGTCGGTTGCGCAGTACTGTAACTCGTAACCGGCGTGATGTATGACCAGATGTTCATACATCACCATTACCTCCTTTCGCCGACCTTTCACCTCATCCACGGTCATCAGTGGATGAGGCGAAAGGAGTACGTAAGGATCATAGCAGGTGGCTTTCGGGGTTTCTGCCTACCACCATGGGTAAAAGGCGTAAGTTTAAGTAAGTATGTATGTAAAGAATATGATTCCCCAGTTCTATATTAATAATTAATATTAATTGTTGAGCAGTGGACTTCACATGTCAGCACAAGACGGGCTGCCTGTGCATGTACAGCATCAAGAACCCCGCGTACCCCGAGTACTCGGTGATCACTGAGTCGCCGGTCATTTGCCTCGACGTGTACAAGGAAATACCTTACCTGGTTTGTGTTGGTAAGTTCGGTAGATACCTCCTATGCTTAAAATAACTTGGTAAAATTTTTCTTGAAAATTGTGACTTAGTCTTGTACCTAAGTCGATACGAGTCACAAGATACACTTTAAAACGTAGACACACATAATTATTTGTTATAATTGAAAGAATTGAATTAAAAACAAAATTAAAAAAAAAAACACATTTTAATTGATTAGTTGAATTACGCCAGAAAGCAAAGATTTCGACAGATTGAATTGTGAGTATGCGTTCATTTTCGTCTCTTTAGTTTACCATGAGACCTTTTACTATGGTACCAAAACTGAAATCATAAAAAAACAGCTAATCCGTACGTTTATATTTAGGTAAATGGAATGGCATTTTTTTTTATAACGTTTTCGAATTTTCGCTTTGTACTGCCGTCTTAAGCTATTGCGTAACAAAACAGCTGCTTCTATCTCTTTCTTTTGCCCTATTGCAATTCGCTCTAGCCAGAGTCTTAAATGAATGGCAGGCAAAACCCATAGAAGTTCACAAAATACAATACAATTTCAAAGTACTGCATTAGAATATAAAATGTTAACATAATTAAAAAACATTATAATGTGCTAAACAATAAAAATAAATTAACGTACAAAAACTTGAAACCAAAAAGCTTAAAAGCTTGAATTAGCCGTCAACCCATAAAACGAATGATATTATTAGCATTGTTTATTTGCAAAGCTCCTATACGTAACAAACGATAGTTATTTAATACTACTTCCGCGAATATTAGGAAAAGAAATAGCCCTGTTCTACTTTAAAGTGATAAAAAACAGTTGTTGGCTTAAAATAACTTTTTACATTACAGGATTATACAAAACTCACCGCGGTGATTCATTTATCTTAACGTAATATTAATCGATTGTTATAAACGATTTTGTGTTACAAATATCTCGCTATAGCTCCATTCAATAAAACATTAGAAAAATAACGTTACTGCGCTAACGCTATTACGCGTTACATTTTTAGCAAGGTAGTCTTTTAGCCATTAACAAAAAAATATAGTTATCACCAAAATGAAGTGTGGGATTCATTCTTACCTCAAGAAACTACTCTGGTGGCCACCATCAGCCAATGGAGAAGGTGGGAACCTTCTCCTTTGGGACCTCTTAAAAGACCAAGGCAGGACAGCGATTCCCCTAGATTTTGTATGACAATACTAAACTGTGACGTCACTTTTTTGTCATCTCTATCATCACTAACTAGGTACCCATTTATTGATTTTAGAACATCTAAAAATCGAATTTTATAGTTATCCTACTACTATTATAAAGGCGAAAGTTTGTAAGTATGGATGTATGGATGTTTGTTACTCTTTCACGCTTAAACGGCTGAATGGATCTGGATGAAATTTGGCACAAAGATAGATTATAGTCTGGAATAACACATAGGCTACTTTTTATCCCGGGAAAATGTACGGTACCCGTAGGATAACACATCAACTGTGACGCGGACGAAGTCGCGGGCAGAAGCTAGTAAGTTATATAATAATTAATCGGGTTTTCAGGGCTGAAAAAACCTGTTTTTTTTATGAAGTTGTGTGTCTTAGAATTATTGTTTAATGGTGTCATCTACCCAATTCACCGAAGGAGAATTTTACAAAATAGACCGGTTGATGTTTCCTTCTGTTTGTCGCAGGACTGTACGACGGCAACGTGTGCGTCTACAATGCTCAGTTGACTCTCGAGTCTTCTTATCAATACAAATCTAATTCTGTTCGAGACAAGCACAGCAGCATTGTGTGGGAGGTGAGATAGCATTTATCACCTACCTATTCTACATACCGAAGAAAGATATAAGTATTTTTTTTTAATGGTGGACCAACGACCTTTTACTCGTCACGGGAAATCACTGGATGCAGTATACTTCGTTCGGCTGATATGATTATGATAATAATGATTATTTTTAAGAGCTTAAATAAAGTACAACTGTGCATAAACGAACGTAAGAACACGCACTCCCGTGCGTGATGCAGTGCATTGTGCGAATTGCCTAAGCGGTAAGGTACACGGTTTTGCATCTGACTTGACTTCTGATCCTATTTACCATATTATCGTACATCCACTTGGTAAACTAGGTACCTAACGTTTTATCCTTTCCTCATCTCCCAAAGATCCGTTGGGGTCATCGCTTAATCGACGGGGAAGCGTCATTCTTCTCTATCTCCGGCGACGGTCGCGTGGTGCAGTGGGCCGTGATGCCAGGAGAGCTGCAGGCCACCACCATCATCACGCTGACGTCAGACGTGCCTCCCATACCTGGACCTGAAGGCACCATGCTCACTGTTTACAGTAAGAACTTGTATTAACAACTAAGAATATTCAGCTTAGGTACTCGCGACTTGGGTTCTGAAACATGAAAGGAGCGTCTCTGGAGTTTCTTGCTCGTTTTTCTCCATAGATACCCACGTTAAACTTTATGACTGACCGTACAAAATGTCCCATACATTACATTACTAAAGTTTTTGAACATTTCTCGTACTTATACCTTAAATGGTCCCATAAAGTTTTTGGATCCCTACATTCTTGTAAATAAATTTTTGGTATTTTATTTAACATATTTATATATATTTTTCTTTGCTGATTGTACATTTTTTCCAAAATCTGTGAATGCAGTTCAGAATATTTCAAAAAAATTAACGGTCTATGTTTCAAAAAGTTATGAAGTGTCTCCTAAGATCGTTTTCCTGTAAGTAAAACCATTAAGGTACCTGCCCTTAGTGACCCATCTCAAAAATCCACCCTTGACTAGTGAAACACTCAATTCAGTCCGTTAGTTTAACTTTCTTACTCTAGGCTGCGGCAGCTGCATCTGCTTCCACCCTGAGAAGGAAGAGATCTTCATGGTGGGCACGGAAGACGGCATGATCCACACGTGCTCGCTGAAGTACAACCGCAACTACGTGCGGTCGGTCCGCGGCCACCACATGCCCGTGTACAGGATCCACTACAACATATTCAATAATAGTCTCTACGCCTCCTGCTCCGGGGATTGGAGGGTCAAGATATGGGAGGATGGGAGGGAGTGAGTATTCTCTATTAACTACATAGATAATGTTGTTCAGAAGTACGTACAAACTTTACCTGACAAATGAGCTGCTAAATTATCCAAAAGTTAACTGTGATGTTTTTTTCCACTTCTATTGCTACGAAGCAGATACTGCCCGGGCACGAAAAAAATGTTTACAAAATACATAAAATGACGCCTGTGTTCCCCAAAGGGTTAGGCAGAGGTGTACCAATGTAGGTATAACACACAGTTCGCCAATGTTTTTAGATCCCATGTAGGGGCGAGCCTATTGCCCTTAACCGGGCACAAATCCTAACTCCGAGCTGCCACTAAAGATTTCATACAAGCTGTTGATTTGCATCCTCGTCAAATTTTAGGAGCTTGTCATTGGAAAAAAGAAGTAATCAAATATAATTACGATACCTGGCCAATATTTAATAAATGCTTGTTTTTTTAGTTGCACCTATCAAAAAACAGTATTCCAGAATATTCCTCTTGCAAAAATCAGCAACGCCCAGTTGCGTATGCGGTAGGCAGAGTTGTCGCGCGGCTATATCAATGCGTGCATAGCGCCTAAGCCCTCTGGCGAGATGGCTAATTCGGATTGGAAAATCACGTCAAAAAATATAAATTTTAATTTTAAAACAAATTTATTTTATTATTGATTCGTGTTAAGAATCACGAGCATAGTTAACTCCTTGAATTTGACGAGAATGCAAATCAACAGCTTGTATAAAAACCAAATAACATTTTCCTCTACCTGAAACTCTAACCCAGGACCTCTTGCATAGCAGTCGCGGTTAAGACCACTAGGCCAACGAGGCAGTTGTTGAGCAAATATTTTTAGTAAAGTATTCTTTCCGTTTCTTTATCAGAGAACCTCTGTTCATGTTTGAGCTGGGATCTCCGGTAGGCGACGTGAAGTGGGCGCCGTACTCCAGCACCGTGTTCGCAGCGTGCACCGCTGATGGAAAGGTATGCATACCAAACACCAGCATGACAATTCTGTGGCCTGTAAGTTTTATTAAACAGAAAAATAGTCGAATTGCCACTTTTTGACATATGTCGGACTTGTTGGATTGTCAGCTTTATTAAACAGGGCCCATGAGTCGGGAGCACAGTATTCACTTGACGCATGCTTGTGCCCCGACAGAGGCCTTTGCCCTTCCACTAGAGGGCAAATAATAGGCTGGTTTTGTTATTATTTAATAACATCTCGTAGATGGTAAGTAACTAATACGGTAATACATATACATAATAGGCTACAGGTACACTATCACCTGACTAAATATTTGCAAATAATTGTGTAGGTATATATTCGATGTCATTAAAAAATACACATAGACTCTGTCACGCTTAAAATATATTTTAACACAATTTAGTCTGCTCTAGGCCAGGTACAGTCGGTTGTCAGCATTATCTGACCCACCCTAAACACAATCGAAATTGGACCTTCTGCCTATGATAATAAGGTTTAATTTCAATTTATATGAGGTTATCAGTCAAGTGCTCGAGAACTGAGAAGGAATAAATACAATAAAAATACACACACGCAAATTTGATCTTTATCACGTTAGCATTGGGTTAAATCTTATAACAACTTGTTATAATATAATAAGTGTAATAGCTTATTTTAATGAGTTCGGTCAAGTAACTCTGGTCTCGTGGTCTGTGTGTAAGACTGAGAGTGACAAGTTGCGAGATCAAATCCCGCGACGAAGATATTGTTTTGCTTTCAATTTAGAATTTATTCTAAAAGTATTTCTTATATTATTGTAAAGAACTATAGACGGATAATCTTCAAATATAAAGTTTCTAAAATGGTAATATTTTGGCATAACTTGTGGGTATTTGAAAAATAAATATTTGTATTCATTGTAAAACTGGTATTCAAATGCTACTAACTAAGGGTATGCAGTGACAACGCGCAAACATATTTTTCCTTGCCTTACTAAATTGCAAAAACAACTTCTCTTTACAATTTATTTTTGTCTATTTTATAGGTAGTTTTTTTTATTATCATGTCTTAATGGAGTGATTAAATAATAATGAAGGGATAAAATACAAAATAATCTATTTGCACTAGGATAAGGTTGGCTGCTTGTGCTGTGCAAGAATAAACTTTATTAAAGTATATATATGGTTTAAATTCTTTAGTCTTGTGGTCACTAATCGTTGTTTACGTTCGAAATCAAGTTTAACCTAAATATAGCTTCTGCTCAGGTGTTTCTTTTTTAATTATTTTATTATACTTTTTTTACAGTTCTTTAATGGACAACGCATAGAAATAAAACTAAACAATTGCAAATTTAAAATGTTTATTATTTCATTAAAACACTTAGGTAAATAAAGTAAGTAAATGCTCACATATTTCCAAATTAAAATACAATATATTATGAGGATGCCATAATCAAATCTAACCATTTATAAACATTAAAAATTATATATTATTAGAGAATTTCTAAAGCTACTTGGGGTCTGTCTTTCTTAACTCTGAAAACTATTTATGCAGCTACCTACCTAGGTTGTATGTGCTACGGTGCACCTGTTTGGGCCGATAGGGCCACCATAGGGGCGGTACGACGTAAATTGCTTCAAAGCCAACGGTTAGCTTTAATATTTTTATGCAAAGCGTATAGGACCGTTAGTACTGAAGCACTACCAGTACTTGCAGGTGTACTTCCAGTCGATCTCGAGGTGCAGCGACGTGCTGCAATGTACTATTCCGCGCGAGAGACCATGGACGCAAACTTTCTAACTCAACGTGACCGTGCTAAGATCTCTAGATTATTTAAACCGCAGACTGATGTCTGGGAGGAACTTTTATCTGAATGGCAATGTAGGTGGGATAATTCCATCAAGGGCCGGCACCTCCATCAGTTCTTTCCTTCAGTTCGCGAACGGCTGGCCAGAACATGGCTGGAGGTGGACCACTGTGTTGCCCAATTTCTCACAGGTCATGGCAACTTTAAGAGTAAATTATTTTCTTTTAAGCTTGTTGCCTCTCCTTTGTGTCAATGTTCTACATCTGACTGTGAATATGAACAATCTGCTCATCACATCTTATGGGAGTGTATTCTTTGGCAGAATGAGCGAAATATTATGTTAGATAGTGTACAGGCTATATCCGGTGTTGTTTATTACGCGGACCTTGTAGAAACTAGAACTAATTTCCGTGCGTTCAAGCGTTTTTGCCATACCTATTACTGGAATCAAATGTAACAGTTCACGTTAGGACCCATTAAGTTAATGATAATTGCAATCCGTGGTGCTTGGCAATCTGGGCTTCTCCCAGTTGTAAATAATCCCTTTGTGCCTATTGGCCTAATTCTGTTCTGTCTCCTGCTTGTTTGGAGGGAAGTGGAAATTATATTTTTCTTACTCCTCCGCTAATCTTTTCTGATTAATTTCGTTGCGGGATCCAAGACAGTTGAATCGCTTCTCTGGGACTCGTCGAGCTTCATTGCCTCGGCGCTTTTCTTGTGGTCGCCACTGTTGATTCTGGCTTACAGAAGTTGCAGTGGTTTGGGAACAGTGTGGCGGGCTTGTCCCATTAAAAAAAAAAAAAAAACATTAAAAAAGGCATGTTTTCTTGAAAGTTTGTTATCGAGAAAATTTATTTTATCTGTGAAATGCTTTAAAGATTTATAGCTGCCTATTATACGTAGTGAATAAACATGTCATTTCAATAGAAAAAAAACTATTTATGACAATAACATCACCACGTAATTGGCAACATTTTAATGGTTTAACAATCTATCCATTGAGCATTTACTTACATGGTGTGTTTAAAAATATCCTAGATTAATTAGTAGCGGAGTGATGGCGCACCGTTCCTTGTTACGTTCATCTTTGTTCGATTTAAATGTTTTTTTTTTCATCAGTGAAGATCACAACATTTTCTTCTCAATTAAAATTTAAATATTCCTGGGCAAAACGGACCCCTCTTTAGCAGGTGTCAATGCTATTTTCTGTGCCGGTTTATAATTCCTTATTCCAGCAGCGTGTAAATGCCTTCTCACTGTTTCCACTGAAATATGGTGTTTTATTGCGGTTACACTAATGGGCAATCGCATTCGGGACTATACTTGATGTTTTTTGCCCCTGGACGAATCCGCTGAATATTTACTTTGTCTCCATAACGTCTTAGCTACAGTCGTATTTCTCTAAAACAAAAAAAAAAACTTTTTTGGAACCGTTTATGTAACTTGTAAGGAGTGAATGTAATAGTAAAATAGCCAACTACGCGTTCATTAATCACAATCAATTAAATAAAATAGGTATAAAAAAAAACACTTACTGCTATATTAAGACGACGACCAATCTCTCTAATTCCAACATTCTGCTCATGTAAAAATATGATTTTATGTTTGGTATAGTCATTAAGCTGCGACATGATGCTTTTTTACACCAAATTGCTTAAAAATACTTAACGAGTTATGCGAAACGATTTACAAATGTGTGTGCACAGTCAATGCTAATAGGCGTAGTGTAACTTTTGTCACTTAAGTAGACGAATTTATTATCTACCTCACGAAGCAAATATATGTGAACTTAAACTTTTTTAATTTACCCACCTGTTTACAAGATAAGTTATTAGGCGTAAATCATATTGGCCGTTCTTTAATAATGCAAACAATTTTGTAGAAATGAAATCAAATTAAAAAAGAAACTGATAACAGGTGGACTGTGTTTTCGAACCCACATGTTGTTCCTCGCCAATTCAACATCAAACCGCCAAGCCACAAGAACTTGTTAAGACTCCACGAAATTCAAGATTGGGTTCTAATTATGTAAGGTGACTTAAAAGGTTTTTAACTTTAATGTCAACGAGATAATGATTAAAATAGCTTAACAAAATGATAATTATAATGCCGGTGGCTCCGACAACGTTGGGTGGGTTTATGCGTGTCTGTATTCATCGATAAATTGAAATTAAACCTTATTATCATAGGCAGAGGGTCCAATTTTGGTTGTGTTTAGGGTGGGTCAGATAATGTTGACAACAGACTGTACCTACATTTTGGAAATCTTTACACCGTCTAAAATTATAACATACCATTCAGCGTCGCCGTTAAACTGAAGATCGTTCAATATTCGGCCTCACTGATCGATTTATGAGCCGCACAAATAGGTTAATATGCTCACCATTTAACGGCAGGTGATTTCACTTTTAGAACACTCCACACGTACGTAAGGAAGGGTATTATAAGCGGTCACTATTGAGGTGATCGGAGTCATCGGACTTAGTAAAATAAATAAGAATAGAGAATAGCTGAATAGCTGTGGATTTTGTGATATACCTACGAGTATCTATACCAATATTATAAAGCTAAACAGTTTGTTTGTTTGGTTGAACGCGCTTATCTCAGGAACTACTGGTTCAAATTGAAAAAATCTTTTTGTATCGGTTGGTCCTTTTATCGAGGAAGGCTATATGATCACGCTACGACACTCGGGAGCGGAGCATGAACCGAAAACATATCTTAAACCGGGTGAAAAGAACCACGCGAATGAAGTTGCTGGCAGATGCCAGTAAACAATAAATATATAAATAAGAATCTTCGATATGCCACACACAAAACGTACCTATGTTTTGAGAAGATAGGTGGAGCTAAGGTAAGCTCTTTCGAGATTATCGATTCTGTAATCGGGAAAACTTATATTCAGTATTCTAGTCTTCTATCTAATTGTCTCCCAAGGTACTGTTACCATGGTTGAGAGGCAGAGCTCGTAATCAATGGTTACCAACATATCTGAAACTTGCTCCTGCCCGCGGCTTAAGTCCGTCTTTTGTTACCTACTGCGTGATGTTATTGTACCCTATGAACCTTACAAATATCGTGGCTTTCTATGGATAAAAAAGTTTTCAAAATCGATTCAGCAGAACCAGAGATTTCCCCCCCCCCCCCCCCCCCCCCGCCACAACCTCACAAACTTTACCTCTTTATAATATTAATATAGATTAGCTTTAATATATACCTACTAAGTAAATGTAAGCATGTTTGATTTGTGCCCAATAAAAACCATGATTTAATTAATTTCCCCCAGGTATACGTCTTTGACCTGAACGTGGACAAGTACCGGCCAATATGCGTGCAAGCTGTGGTCTCTAAGAAGACCAAGAAGCTCACCAGACTGGACTTCAACGCCAACCTGCCGATCATCGTCTGTGGGGATACCAAGTAAGACATACTTACTTTGTTTCATTTTTGGATTCCTTACCCAAAGGGTAAAACGGGAACCTATTATTACTAGTACTCCGCTGTCCGTCCGTCTGTTTGTCTGTCTGTCCGTCCGTCTCTCACCAGGCTGTATCTCATGAACGGTGATAGTTAGACAGTTGAAATTTTCACAAGTGATGTATTTTTGTTACCGCTATAACAAAAAATACTAAAAACCAGAATAGAATAAATATTTAGGAGGCTCCCATACAACAGACGTGTTTTATGCCGTTTTTATAGATACCCGCCGCACTTGGCCGGTTTTTGATATTAAATCATTTTAAAGTCGCTTTAAGCCTGAACATCCACGTTAACTGTAGTAACAAAATTAATTACTATTAATGTAATTCATTATCTTATCTACTAAACTTGAGTAGGTACTTTACCTACTTACTTTGCTACTAAGTAGGTAAACATGTTATCAAGTATCTGAACTCATTTTTCAAATTAAATTAAATATCTACTCTTGAAGTAAATTGTTTCTTACGGTAACAAAATAAAGAAATAACGTTTATCTATTATTCATTGCTATCTTGCTCTAACATTGTTGCCGTAACATTAGATTACTTATTTCAGCGGTCCAGACATGGCCTCCATAGCTCAGGGGTTAGAGCACTGGTCTTGTAAACCAGGGGTCGAGAGTTCAAATCTCTCTGGGGGCATCAGTCGATATGACTCTTTTTAGGACCTTATTTATAGTTATTTAACTTTTTATAGTTTTCTACGTATTTTTGGTGTGATTTTTATTAGTAATATTATCTTTTTTTTTAAGGGGGACGTGTCATGTCTTAAAGTTATCACCGAATTTACGAGTAATGTGTAAGGCGCCCAAAAAAGCTATAGGAGTTGACCAAAAGACATTACAGGTAAATACAAAATATTTCCAGTTTTTTTTTATATATATTTTTCCACTCACATTTGCATTGGGTCGTTTAGGTTGCGAATGACTCATAAAAATGTAATATAATTATATTAAATATTGGTAAATCACAAGCTCACAAAATTACCTATTATTATGGAATAACGATAATTTTGTAATAATCGGGCGTAAGTATGACACGAGTTCACACGAGCTTTAGAAAGAGATAGTCACATGGGTATGAATGAGACGGCGCGCTACAAAGGTCAAACCTGTTTCAAAACTCGACACGGCGGCGTTTACGGCTAAACTCGACCGCTTTATTAACATTTTTTTTTATGTCCTAGATTATGAAACTAGACAAGCTCCTAAGCTTGGTCCGCGACCCTCCGTTCCAGACAGGTGTGGTTGACGAAAAGTTTGAAGACGACTGAACAAGCTACTGATCTATTGAAGCTAACGCTACTTGCCCACAACTAATTTTAATGTTATTAAATAAAACACCTTTTTACTCGTAATTGTATAATTATAATTCTAATAAAGCTTTAAAATAATAAATAATAACTTATTCTATTACAATGAAAGGTGCCTAGAAAGCTAAAGGCACGTATTACAAAATGCTTTTATATTTATTATAAACTCTTTATAAACAAAACAACTCCATTTTGAATGGTCGCCATGTTTGTATGGCCTCTGTACACATACACATACCATGTAGCCTGTAGATATTTACCTAATCTTTTCACCAGCAAGTATAAGGACCCCTCGCCAGGACAGAACAAGCCAAGTTGTATAAGTTTTGTTACTGGCAATAAAATATATAAGGTGTTAAAAAATCACATAGCTCAAAAAGTTTTTGTTTTCTTTGCATTTTAGTTTTTGGATTCAGAGCAAATAGACGAAATTTGTAAAGTTGATTTTGTAACACCTTATTTACAGCTGTTTGGTGCGTTGATACCAAGAGCCCGTATACATTTTACTTTTTAACTTTTATTTTAGGTATTTTGTGGTGGTTTGGATTACCCCTTGCAGCCATTCGTACATTTTGTTCCCATAAAGATCCCCGTGACAAGGGTTGTATTGTAATGCTTCAACATACTACCGTGTCGAGGCATGTTGGTATCGCACCAGAAGTATATCGGGTCCATATATGTATAGTATACATACAGTGTATACTAATAGTATAAAGCTGAAATATGGTTGGTTTTGATCGCACTAATCTCCAAATCTGCTGGTCAGATTCCGAAAAATTCTTCAAACAGATTAACAAAAACGAGGGCAGGACTCGTAACAATGGCAAGGCGGGTTGCATTAGACAGCTTAATTGCCAGCCTATTTTTTTTTTATCGTCTTTGCTCGGTAAGTAGCTGTCAGATTTCGGCCACTGTGGGCCATTGTGCAATGGCATAAGAGTTACTATCACGTGACTAGGATTCTGTGAGATCAGTAAATTGTTTGTTGTTAGAATATAACAAGCTAATTTGACTAGACTACTAGATCACATGAATATTCAAAATTGTCTTATTACTTATTACAAAAATTCCAATGAAAACTATATATACTTAGAAAGTAGATACATATCTTATGCATTATTATTATTATTATTTTATAAGTTTTATGATCCAATTCTTATAATATCTCGAATTTTATACACTTATTCAATTATTGATATTTCAAAATATTTTTATAACAGATCACAAGTGATTATCTTTTCATGTTCAAATACTTATTTAAATCTGTAGAAGATTATTTACATACGTAAAGAATTAAGAGTATTTCAATTTTAGACTAACAAAAAATCGACTTTTAACAAAATAATTTTCTTCTACATTTCGACTTAATATTCAAGATCTCGATAAATTTAATGTCACTCGATTCGAACTAGTGTCGATTACACAGTTATTGTTTCGAATAAAACAGAATTCGATAAAGGAATTGGGAGTTCAAATAACAATAATAGGCTCCGGAAACTGGGATAGTTTGCGAGTGAGTTCAGGTGACATTTTAGCTGGTTACGTTTGAAAACAGGGTGCCGGTGTGTGTTTTTTCATTCACGTTCGATTGCGAACGCGTTAGAATTTTGTATAGGAAAAAGTTATAGCGCCAACTAGTGGTCACTAGGGGGAACCTAATTTTTCATAGCCTATCCAAGGCGCTCGCAATCGAACGAGAGTCGAAGAAACTCTCACTTGGCACCCTGAATGGCTTCGAAAACGCTTTATTTACAAGGCATAAACCGCTACACCAACTTATAAACTGGCCTGGTATCCGGAGCACATACAATCTCTACACACACCTGCTAAAATTACGCGACAGAAACTGCAACGTTACTACGCCTGCATTTTAAATTACCTTCAAAACATCAGACCGAAATTACGTCGCGATAAACATAAAAAACAAGAAAACGGAATTTCCGTCGCGTATTCTTCGACAGGTGAACCACTACGCTTATTAATAAAAACAATGAGTAACAAAACAAATCACTTAATTACTGAGTTCTTAACAACTACTGACTAGTATTAATTAATGTATTATTGCAATTACATGAAAAACTCACTTTCAAAAGAGTTGATTATTAAAAATAATAAAAGCTTATACTTACATTTAATTAAAATGAGATATTTGGCAACAGAAACAAAGTATACCTTTCGTGATTAAAAAGTTCAAAAGGACCTTCTCCTCCCCTCAAAGTTAACAAAGGGTCCCCGCACACGTCAGATTTTTTGTAGGATCGTTTATCGCACCGTACAGAAGTCTCATAGTTTCGTAGGACCAACTTTTCGTGGGACATCTGTTTTGGTATATCGGAATTAATGTGTTCTATTTGTCCCCGACAAAAAATCGGTCACCGATTGTCTGACGTGGATGGAAACCCTAAATTTTTTTTATGTTCAAACCAGCAGCAATAAACGCGTGCGCGCATTCTCTTTTGTGCAAAAGTAACGGACAAAAAAGTTTGCTGTGTACTAATAAAATATATGTGCAATCAATTATAAACTTAAGGGTAGAGTAGTTTAGGTCCAAGTTTGTCGCACCGCTCCACTGCGTTGGCGCCTAACTTTAGATCTAGGAAGGCTCTAGCGTCGTTAGGTGCAGGCGATTGGCGGCCCGCGAACGTGATCTGTAAGAACACACACATAATTACGTAATTAGCTTAGAATAATACAAGATTTACAATTAAATCTGTTTTTTCTCACTCTCTAATGGAATTTTGGATAAGACATTGTTTCTAGAAGAATAAGTTCTTACGTATTCCTAACTAAACGACTACAGTACGGCCGACGTATCTTGGCAGCCCTAAAGTGAGCAGATTATCTGCGCAGTAGACAATTTTGTTCCTAAAAAATCCATTGCACAGCCAAACGGCTAACTTCAGGACCAAAAAGGTACGTCGACCGTACTGTACCAGCAAATTGACTAGGATTTAGGCAAACAGGTTAGTTAAGTCTACAACTATATAAAGATGCCTTACCTGTGCTAGAGGATGCAAGTGCCTCTCAGGGAACTCCCTCTGATGTGCTAACACCCAGTCCGCTGGCCACATGGTACCATTCTTGGCTGCAAACGGCAGTATCAGTACGTAGACGCGATTAGTCGCAGAGTACGCGACTCTGTAGTAATGGCCCTTAGTCGCGCGCTCCCACACGAATCCGTCGGCGTCTGCGCCGCCTCGCTGCAGCCAAGATACGCGGGACACGTCGGAAGCGTGGATGCCTATCTCGACGTATTCTGCCCATGGTAGAATGTCACCTCTGGAATATATTTTGGTACATATTAAATAGCAGTCATTTTAGGTAAGGCATGTGTTTACTGAATTCAAATGAGGGTAAGTGTATTAAAACTGAAGTGAAATGTAAGTATGATAAATGTTTTTTATTGAAATAAATAATTTCAGTCCTTTAAAATCAAAGTTAAAAAAATAACTGCTACATACAACATGCATTCTGTGCATTACAAGTACATTTAACAGAATTATTCATACTCAAACCTTTTGAAAAGAAACAAATAACAGAGTTTTATTTTATTTTCAAATGAAGACTTTCCTTTCCCCCTTGTTCTACTAAAATGGCCCTTAAGTCCAACTGCATGTAAATATTTGCGTTAAATCAAAGTATACCTCATAACAGCCCCCAGTAACGAGGTGGTCTCGAGCCAACACCTGGCGCCAGCCTGCAGCAGAGCCCGCAACACGTGTCCTGCAACGCGGCGCATGTTGCGGCGACAGCACGGCGGCGTGTTGCGGCCCGACAGCATGTATGACGGCGTGCCTTGTACTGATGGGTAGCAGCGCTGGGGACAGAGGAATTGTGAAATGGTTGATGGATGTACGAGTAAGTATGGGTATGTTATGGCTTGATGATCTTTGTTGTCCATGTATGCGACCTTCTAACAGTGAATCATGAGCGGAAAGTGTTGTCAGGTCGTCAGTTTTATCGCCTACTTTAGAAATTGATTTTGGTGGTTAAAATTAGTATTCTGTGTTCTATGTTAAGGAGTTTGGTTTCTGCAATAGTTCTTCAGTGGACCATAGTATGTGAGCCATGGTGGAGGTTAAAATTAGTATTTGTAAATCTTAATTATATTAGCATTGTTCCTGGACATGGTATGGTGAGCAACTTCCCCAAGCTGTTAAGCTGTAAAAATTGCTACTAGAAAGCATTATTAGAATCTCTGCAATATGAAAGACCAAAACACCATCACTTTTTCCATCCTCAATTAAATGTACTGAAACCAGAAAACGAGTTGTCTGCCTGTTTAATTATGCCGTGTGCTTACGGCCTAAATAATTCAATTAAGAAACATTTGTTACTATTGTGTTTATCAGGATTTATTTGAATCCTAAACTGAACAATTCAATGGCGCCTATATTTTAGGTCCCATCAAAAATATAATAGAAAGAAAGAAAGAAGGAAAAACCATTTATAATGTCACAAATACCTGTGTTTCCCTCTTGCATCCAAACCACTGCACCCTTCCATCCTCCCTGATGACTGCCTTCACTCCCAACTGCTTGTACAGAGCCACTCTGTGGTCCCGCATGTGACGTGAAGCCCTCTGCTTAGCTCCTGGAGTCTTTAACACCCCACGGCCCGGACCAAGCTTGCCATCTGATATATGGACCTGAAATTAAAACAATAAAATAATTATTGATATTTTAGAGATACAAATTATAAATTACCAGTTTTCATGTAAATCAACCCACCTTAACATTTTTGACTGCAGTTTGTAGGTAAAGAGACTCCGGGAAAGGCAATGCAAAAGGCTGTGGTACTTTCTGCAGGATAGCAGTTTTAATTAGAAGTGCATGCTGACCATGTACAGCATCACACACCTTGCCGGAAGCATCCTTACTGTAGTGCAGGGTCCAGTCTGCATAGTTCCACTGCACATGCTGACATATCAAGTGCGAGTTACCAATACCGATAGCTACAGCTTGTGTGGCACTCGCCGATGCCGCCAACATCGCCAGTTGCAGCACACGACGCGACACTCGCGTCGAGTCAGGCACAAACAATACATACTCAGTAAATATTTGTGTCAACGGATTAAAATCTTGCGGCGAAGCAGTCAGCTTCAATTCTAACGACAGTACTTTAACATTTCGTAGTGTCTCGTTTGTCACAGAGAAGGGGAACGGTGGATACGGAGTATTCTCACACACTACCACTATAGGCATGTTAGGGAACGCTGACACAAAAGACTGCACGCTATCAGCGATGTCATTTTCGAAATCCTCAAACTGGCGGAACACTACAGTCATTAACTTAGACAGGTGTCTTGAAGAACGAGGATGCAGAGGATTTGGCGGCACAGTCACAGGAGCAATAGGATAAATCGGCGGAAAAAAGTAACAACATATCGAAGCGATGACTATTACTACGAACACTATGTAGAACTTGAAGGTTAAACGACCACGGAAAAGACGATAGAGCATTATTTTCATTTATAGACTTGCACATTTCAGTCATCACATAACATTAAATATTTATTTTGATAGGAAATCGAATTCATTCATTATTTTAACAAAAAAATTACAATTTCATTGACTTTGACAAATCAATGACATTGATGTTCTGATTGTTTTGATGTATAAGAATAAATGTTGCTAGCTTGGTAATTGCTATTTTTTATGTGATTAGTTAATTAGGTCATAGGTGTTGTTGCCATGCATACCGCGCTCGTGATGCTGGTTTAATCGATTATGAGAATAAATATATATAAAATATAAAAATATATATACCATCACGCCTGTATGAGAATAAAGAAAAAAAAAATATTATCAATTTATATAGCAACACCGGTAACCAATGCGATGGAATTAAATATTCATTCTCCCGCCTGACAGTGACATTATTTCATTCATTCATCAAATTAGCAGAGATTTCGCTTGTCACGTCACGTCAAAAAATTTTACGTTTACGATTTTCGAGTTGAACTGTTTCGGAGTACATTTATTATTTTGGTGAAATTAATTACTCTGTAAAAATGGAAGAAAACAAAGATTTCGAGACCTTAGAACCTTCCTTAAAAAATGTTGTTGATCAGAAATCCCTAAGGTGGATTTTTGTTGGAGGGAAAGGTGGAGTTGGTAAAACTACATGCAGGTATGTAATTGATTGCAATAATTAGTAATATCCACGAGATCTAGTTAAACCTAATAGTGGCAATTATTTTTAGCTGCAGTTTAGCCGTCCAACTGGCCAAGGTTCGGGAGTCTGTGCTTATTATTTCGACTGATCCAGCACATAACATTTCTGATGCATTTGATCAAAAATTCTCCAAGGTAGGTTATAATATTTATATTTGTGTTTTAATTAACATAAAACTGGTTAATCATCAATGTAAGTTTCTAACACATTTAAGTGACTGATGAAATAGTGTTTTACTTTTTGTTTAAGTCCGATGTTTACTATCAAATTATTTTTTTTGTGCATATTATTACAATATGCAAAGTCACATGCGTATGTACTGTGAAACAAATAAATACAGTCAAAATTCACAATGGAAAAAGTCATAATTTTATTCATTTCATTATAAAGATACCATCATCATGCCTGTATTCCCCAAAGGGTTAGGTTAGAATCATTATAAAGATACAGGAGTTATTAGAGAGTTATTATGTACTAACAAAACATTGTAAAAACATAAATATATTTTTTAATTAAATATTGCAATAATACATTTCGCTAAATATTTCAGGTGCCAACTAAAGTAAAAGGCTTCAGCAACTTATTTGCCATGGAAATTGACCCCAACGTCGGGCTCACAGAATTGCCAGAGGAATATTTTGAGGGTGAAACAGAGGCTATGAGGCTGGGCAAAGGAGTGATGCAGGAAATAGTTGGAGCCTTCCCTGGTATTGACGAGGCTATGAGTTATGCGGAGGTAAGTAAGATAAAAAGTGTCATGCATATGAGGATAGCAGCAGTAGCGGAACTGGGCTTGCTACTGCTCCTGAGAATTTTATTTTTATTTATGAAAAATTTCTAATTTGAGCATTGGCTCACACCAGAAATTTCTCCTGTATTGAGGGTAACTGCACTGCACCAAATGTGCCGTCAAAACTCTTGTTCTTCTTTAAATGATATAATTAGGTCTCTTTTGCTCTGGGTTGATATAATGTGGATGATGAGTAAGTATGTATGATCTGATGAAATGTCAGCTTATTTTCCATCCAAACTGCAAATGGTCATAAACACAATGTTATTATACAAAAGTGATTCAATAATATAAATTGTTCATGACATCTTAATTGTCATCAGACATGAGTCATGCTTTTATCATTAAGGGGAATGTAATTAGTTTTATTAGGCAATTCAACGCATTCCTTGCCTTCGAATGGCTGCTTAAACGTTTGCATGAAAAACATTAAACTCGACAGTGAACAATGATCCAAATTGCTTATTTATTTTTCGTGACATGGGGCAGCTACTGTTTAATGTATAATTGATTTCAATAAGATTCTCTTAAGACAACATGTTCTATCGTTTATCTGTTATAATTACCATCACAAATCACCACTCATACTAAGGACCTAAATTAACGACTCATGTCGCAGTGGCTCAGCCATTGGCTGCTTCACTGCTTGTCGTGTATTCGATTTCCGCACGGAATAAATATTTGTATGCCCTACATACCCTTTTTTTAGGTCTGGTTTTTTTTGTACGAGTTCATGATTGTAAACACTTTCACATTACTTACAAGAAAAAATCCTAGTGCAGGGTAACATTTTTAAATAAAGAAAAAGAAGGGTTTTTTTTTATTAAGAACTAGCTTTTGCCCGCGACTTCGTCCGCGTGGATTAATAGTTTCCGTTTCCGGGGGATTTCTGGGATGAAAGCTATCCTATGTCCTTTCTCGGCTCCCAGACTATATCTGTACCAAATTTCATTGAAATCGGTTCAGTGGTTTAGGCGTGAAGAAGAGACAGACAGACAGAGTTACTTTCGCATTTATAATATTAGTATGGATCAATTGTTGTTCCCAGGTGATGAAGCTGGTGAAGGGCATGAACTTCAGTGCAGTGGTGTTCGACACAGCTCCTACAGGACATACTCTGCGTCTGCTGTCTTTCCCACAGGTTGTAGAACGAGGACTCGGTAAACTTATGAGACTGAAGTCTAAGGTATGACCTTTCTATTTCCAATACAGTAGAACCTCGATTATCCGAATCCTCAATTATCTGGACGCTTAATTATCGGAACGTAGCCGCGAATTTGTTGCTCAGTCGTTCTCAAACGGCTACGAGACTTACTTTTTTTAGGTGTTTTATATTGCAACGTTAATATGTATGTCAAATTTTAATGGAGCATACTGTTTTTATGTGAAAATGTGTTGTTTATGTTTGATCATGTCCCAAGAAACCCTCATTTCGATTATCCGAACTAGTGTTGGTCCCAATTAGCAGACACAGCAGTCATGGTTATAGAATGTTCAAATCGACAAATTATTATTATCTAATAAGGGATTTTTCAATACTTTGTACAGAGCCTGTTTAGCCCTCACATGTGATGACCTTATCTATGCAAGTTGTCCATTATCACTTAAACATTGTTTTACTTATTTCTAATGACTCACATGATGGTGTCCCACTAATTATTTCAATAACCAACACAAAGTCAACCGTATTTAAGTAATTTGTAATTATTAGTATTTGTAATTTCTCTCACATCATCACTATTAATTTTTCAGGTTGCCCCATTCATCAACCAAGTAGCAACATTGTTTGGCCTGGCCGAGTTTAATTCCGACATGTTCAGCAACAAAATGGATGAGATGCTGTCGGTTATAAGACAAGTCAACGCCCAATTCAAGGACCCCAACCAGACCACATTTGTGTGCGTGTGCATTGCGGAGTTTCTGTCACTCTATGAGACTGAGCGTTTAGTTCAAGAGCTAACGCGGTGCGGGATCGACACGCACAATATTATCGTCAATCAGTTGCTTCTGCGAACATCAGCCCCGTGCGACCTGTGCGCGGCAAGGCACAAAGTTCAAGAGAAGTATCTGGAACAAATCGCAGACTTGTACGAAGACTTCCATGTTACCAAACTACCTCTTCTTGATAAGGAAGTGCGCGGTGCGGCCGCTGTCAATGCGTTCTCCGAGTATCTCCTGAACGCATACACCCCTCCCGCGCCCTCCACGTGATCTACCAACTTTATATCCTAACTATGTACGTGTAACTCATAGTGCAGTGTAGAATTTTATATCCAGTTTCAATAATTCGTTACTAAATTAATTATATCGGTGAGTGAAGGTGCTATTCGTCACAAGCTTAAGTTTTAGAGTATGCTAGCTATGTGATTATGATTCTACAATTCCGGGGTTTCAAGATATGACATTTTATGTATCTTATTTAATCTACATTTCTTCTCACATTGACATAAAGTCATAGTATTTTAGAAAATAAATGTTCTAATATATACGCTTTAATTTACTATTTATTAAAACCCAACAGTGTGCTAAAAATCTTTATTATAAAAAAATCATATTGCTTTAAAACCAAATTCATAAGGCCAGTGGAATAAGTAATATAATCTCTTCTATTCTTCATATAATAATATGGCGATTTATAATAACACAAATTATTGCTCAAATAATTTAATATAGGTTTCAACTAGAACAAATACTGATGTTTCAATTTACAATAAGTTAATTTCAATTTTGAACTAAGTAATAACATTTCTAAATATTTTGAATAACAACTAACAGCCTATGGCAGTGTTTGTTCGAGTACAATAAATTACATTTATAAAACATCGTAATTATCTACATTAAAATGCTTTGGGTAGACATTACATCATAATAATGATAAATTATATTAAAATTAATACAACCATTAAGCACAAAATGTACCCGTAACTTAGTAAAAGAACTCCGCAACTCACGCAGTAAAACATTCCAATAAAAAGTAACATTATGTCTTTCACATTCGCATGCATATAATATCTCGATAATCTCACCCGAAACAGTACAATAGATTATTTCATTAGTTACACCAGTCTGTCCAAGCGTAATAATATAAGGGCCTCGTAACTATACAGATAATCTCAGCACATACAGTTTTGGCCTTTAGAAATCTTGTGAAAATACTTGGTCATAGCCAGTAAGTACCTATTGTACTAGGTCCTATAGCTTAACTGTACTATTAGCTTCTAAAGGCTAGTCCACACTAAACATAGACTTAGGGTACGGCTGCTAGAATGTTATACATTACACTAGTTTAAAACATTAAAAATGTTTGGTGTGGGCCAACCCTATCATTAAACGTAACTAGAAACAAAAGCAGGAGAACTGAGCAAGCTCACTTAACGCAACATTAAGGGTCTGCCCCCACGACTGATAATCAGGCCGATTTTTGACAGATTTCTTCGTCAGCGAGAAGAAACTGTCAATAATCGGCCCGATAATCAGTCCGATTCTTGGTCGCGTGGGGAGACGCTTAAGACCTAACCCCTTTCATGAAAACGTGACGTTTACAAATACTTTTAAAATACTAGATGTCCTTGTCATTCACTTAATAAGAACAATGATGAAGTAAGGGTCTATAAAATTATGATATAGTGTCAAAAGCTTATCTGTTCAGAAAACGTATGAAGAATGAATTCAACAGAGTAGCATAAATATCAGTTTCGACAATGGCCCTTGAATAGATAAGTTTGTAACAGAATAATTATAATTCTCTATCTACACATTTTTCGGTCTGGGATTTCCGGGTTTCGGGTAATCCGTGTTCGGTTACAAAGATAGACATCTTTGTAAAATTGTGTTAATATCTAAAGCATGTTTCGAAACATTTCGGGCATGTCAATTTCAATCTTGTTACCGTCTCTAGCTGCAATAAGTCCAGATACCCCGAATCTCGAAACTCCCTGACCGTCATAGGACTATAAACCCTTAGATATTATGGGACCCATTAAAATTGCATTGGTCTATTAGTCACCTCATTCACTCAAAAACCGAGGCCCCTTCTACTTAGTCCATTTAAAACTAGGATCTAATTGAACCGCTTGTGTCAACTGGAGCGGTGTTGCGTGGGCAAGTGCCACGCGACGAGTGTGGCGCCGAACACCGTGCCGAGCAGCGCCGCTGCGCATGCGCCGGCCTCGAACAGAAGCTTCGGTGTGAACACGCCCCAAATCATCAGGTGGCGGCAGTGGATTGTAGCTGAGATCGCACACGCGAATACCTAAGGAATAATGTGTAGGATTATTTGTTTTTGCTGTGAAATAAGATTCCCCTAAAAGTATCAACAACCAAGAACAATACCTTTCAACTATCAAGAATTGTTTATGTTTTTATTTTATTTAAAATATTAGACAAAATAAAAGAAATTTTGTACAAAAAAAAATCCATACGACATAAACTACTATACGTATGTTTGTTCTTGCAACTTAATATTACTTGCGGTTTTATAAGACAACCGCAAAGCGGCCTCGGCAGCCCATATCTCAATCACAAGTGAAGTGTGAACTGTTATATCGGTCATCTTATACATACCTTGTATGTGTGTATTCTCCAGACCGATTTCGGCCATGGCGGAAAATCTTAATGCAGACTAGCCATGTGCGCAGTCGATATTATAGTGAACAAGTGTGTGCGCAAACACAGGCGCACTCCCACTTGCCTAGCTCTCATAGTGTCGTGATGACATAGTGGTTAAGGCGCCTCTCATGTACGAGGTTGTGGGCTCGCAACCGGGCACGGGCAAGCAGCAATGTGACTTTTTTTAATTCATATGCATTTTCCAAGTTTATCTTGGACATCACTGACATCGGTAACCATGACAGAAGCCCATGAGGCGGTTTAGAAACTCTGACATTAGGGTGTGTGGGGTCGTTAGACCTTACTGCCCACACGATAAAGAAGAAAGAGATCAGGCGCAGGAGAAGGCTTTACGTGCTTTCCGGGGCACGGCATACATACCCTAACAGCAAAGCAGAGCATAAACTTGAGGCACAATGAGAAGACTGCCGCTAGCTGCGTGCGAGGGCCCACTCGACCCGCGCCGTTCTCGCCCCACAGCGCTAGGAGTGGCACCGCCGCACCGAACGCCAACAGAGAACCTGACAAAAATACCGGTTTGGAGGTAAATACGGATTTGCAACGCCCTGTAACGAATTCGAGAAGAAATGTTATCGTAATATTCATATTATTTCAGGTACGATTTCCAGGTCGAGCAAAGTGTTATTGGGTTTTTCTATGAAATTCTCAGTAGCAGCTCGGAGTATGCCCGGTTAATGGCAATAGGCTCGCCCTCTCTTACTCGGGACCTAAACATACCGGCGAACTTTGGGTTGTACATTGATACATCTCTGCCTAACCCTTCGGGGAATACAGGCGATATGCGGTATAGCACGTATGTATGTGAAATTCGAAAATCCGCGACTTGGAATTGCGCCTTAATCACTTACCGAATAATTCAAGTGACACCAGAAAAGCAGTGATTGGCGGTCCAATATCCAAATAGTTGGGGTCTCCAGCATGGAAGGCGGGGGCCCATCTGACGTGGCCCAGTGTGGCGTGATGACCCGTGGCGTAAAACGCGTATAAAGCCAATAACGACCACATGCAAGCCACGCTTGAATTACATCGAGTTGCCAGCGCTGTAAAAAATAGAATTTAAGTTATAAATAAAATATAAGTAAAGAAGCTCCAACACAAAGTAAAAAAAAGAAAAATAACTTACAAAATTTCGTCGTTCCCTCATTCTTCAAATACGCAACAATATTGAGAGCTAAACATGCCAGTATGAAAGCTAGAACAGCGCCAGGAGCGTACGCCACACCAAGTACTAGTGTGTTCGCCACGAATAACATGAGACCAGTCGCCATCAGCGGCAGAGTGGCGCCGCGACCTTCACGCTTCCATACGAGACAGAACATCACCGCTAGGACTAGCCATGCAGACCGCGCTAACATTTTAGCCCGTCCTGGAGATCCTAATGACCCATAGCCCGTAGCCCAGTGAGAGCAGGCTAGCAGCCCCGCTACTAGGGTGCAGTATCCCCGCCACCCCACGTGCCGTCTGCAAATAGCTACCACCGCAGCCGTAGTGCCCATTCCCAACACGAGCGCGGGGCGCGACGACTGCCCCGTGGGCACGCCCGCCCCCGCCGTCCAGCAATCCCCCTGCTCCTCTCGACAACCGCGGTAGGACCTCGTCCCCGCTAATATTATTCCACAGCCGATCCAATACAATAACGTATTTATGTTCGACGAGTTCCAAGCCATCAGTCCCAGCACTGTGATACATAAGAACGCAAGGGTAGACCCTTCCTCTATTATGTAACTGTTCGACACTAGAACTGCTGCAGAGCCGACCAGCGCCGCGCGGGCACAACGTTCATAAAACTGCGAACGGCCCTCGTACCATCTTTGAGCAATCCCGTCCCAATGCATGATTATCAAAACACACGTTATACTAGCTGACACTAAGCCAGTACTCAAAATAATCGCATGTTCAAGATCTTCTAGAAGTTTGAAACAGTAAGCTGTATAGCACATAGCTATGCAAACTGCCATTGAAATTAATCCAGTCGGGACAAAGGTGCTAGCGAATACAGCCGAAAGACGTTCCATGGGCAGACCTTCTGTAATCAGCCAATTGAAAAATATCGCAAGGAGAAGAAGTAGAAGAGCTCTGAGCATCGACAACGAATCGAACTCGACCCAGACTTCCCGGAAAACATTGCGTATGTTGTCAACCAGGGCCCTGAAACAAAATTAAACTTTATTACATTAAGTTAACATTCAAATTCGTTTGTTTCTGTAATTGCCGCATCATACCTGACATCTGCGACGTAATTGTTGAGTTCGTCATCAGTTTCGATGGACGCGGCTTTATGTAATTGTTCCCTTGTCGCGTTGATAAGATGCGCGAGACGGTCGAGCGACACTTGCTGGGATTCCTCTCCGTACCGAATCATATATTGTGTTATCTGTTAACCGTATTAAATTGTTTAAATAATGTTAAATATTTTTCTAAAGATAATGAGAATTAGTGCTGCTGCAGAATGTTAGTCACACAAGATAAATTAAAACTGGGTTGGAAAATAAAACGAATGCAGTGTTAGATCTCCAAGAGTGATAACAAACATTATGAAGTCTTTTAGTCAAACTCACCTGTTTCAAATTATTAGTGATATGCAGCAAAGTACGACTTTTACTGGACTTGGGCAATACAGGCAACAACAGATGGCCTAGGGAGGGTGCCGGGGGTGGCCTCCCTAGCGCCGCACTAAGCGTGGGAGCTAGGTCTGTCTGCTGCACTTCTTTGCCTGTCATTATGTCCTCTCCAGTCCCGGCTAGGCCTGCGCCCCGGTACGCGAAGAAAGCCGCCGTGCGTTCCGCTTTACTTTCACCGCCATGATCGCCTGGTCAAAGGAGTTGAGAATATTATTATTAGTGGAGTGTTTATAGTAAACCTGAAGACGTAATTGCATTGCATGCATAATCTATCTATTCTAGCTTGGAAAACAAATATGATAAAAAAATCCAACATAAAACTGAAGAATTTTATTTCTCCGTTTCAATTTTGTCCATCAAAACCAAATTTCACAGTAGTTTAAAATAACCAAACAAGATAAAAATTTGTAGATAAGAACACTAACATGAAGGTTTGGGTTTAGTTATATGATCCTCCCTAATTGTTAGTTTATTAACTAAACATTTTAGTTTTGACATCACATAAAAATAATATAAATCTATGTTACATAAAATGCTAAATGCAAATAAAAATTCACATCACTATTAACAGAAACAATGAAATTAATACTACAATCTACTTCCAAAAGACACAAATTCTAACAAAAATGCTTTAGAATCACACACATAGCAGCAATTTCAGCCTAAACAAAATAACATAATTAACAGTTTACACACAAAAAGTTCTACATTGCAAGCAATACTATTTAGTACCTACCATCAGAGTTGGTCCATTCATGTGAGTCTAAAACAATATGAAAAATTTGCACCTTTACTTATGTTACACATATGTAAATTGGTGAAAATATCTCTGGACTGTGGCTTACTCTCCAACATTTCTTATTATATCACTCCTTAATTGGGTAAACTCTCATCTATACTAATACTAGCTTCTGCCCGCGACTTCGTCCGCGTCACAGTTGATGTGTTATCCTACGGGTACCGTACATTTTCCCGGGATAAAAAGTAGCCTATGTGTTATTCCAGACTATAATCTATCTTTGTGCCAAATTTCATCCAGATCCATTCAGCCGTTTAAGCGTGAAAGAGTAACAAACATCCATACATCCATACTTACAAACTTTCGCCTTTATAATAGTAGTAGGATTGAAAAGAGGTAAGTAGTGAGGTTGTAGGGGGGTAATCTATGGATCTAGAGAACCGATTTTGAAAATTCTTTTGTCAACAGAAAACCACTTTATTTGTGAGTGTCATAGGCCATATAATATCACGCTACGACACAGCGGAGCGGAGCAGTAACCAAAGACGTAACGTAAGGCGTGTGAAAGGCGCAGGCAGTTCGCTAGTCCTCAGATATTTTCACAAAATCTTAATTATACTATACAATGAATGTAAGTAAAAATACACTCCCAGACTCCTAAATCGAGCCACCTAGCATAAAGAGTTTGTATCGTCCTTATTTTCAAAAAATTATATGAATGACAAATGAATGAAAAATCAAATTCAGAACAATAGTACATGAGCCTAATGTTGATTATGCCAGCTACAAACTTGCATAAAAACTTTTTGATCATTCATACAATCTTTGAAAGTTACGGACGTTACTAAATCATTATGCTAGGTGGCTCGATTTAGGAGTCCGGGAGTGTATTTAGGATCAAAAGTCAACTTGGAAATTTTACAATTATGAACAAAAACTAATTTACATCTGCGGAAGTGACATTAGTGGTTTTTGAATGGTCTGATTTACATTATCTATGATTATTCCAACACGTTAGTTACAAACACAATTATCATTTTTTTCAACTTTGAAATATTTGCATGTTAAGATATGTATGAGATTTCCCACTACATGGATATACCTTAACCATGTGTTGTATTCATACTTGTACATACCAGTTTCAGTCATTCCATGGTCTCCAACAACAAAAAGCAGCACATCAGAAGGGAGCATAGCTATTATTTTCTTCAGTCTTGCGTTAGTTTCATCTAGTTTCCTGGTCATCTCAGCATGGTTGGGCCCATACCTGTGACCAGCATGGTCCACTCCCAAGTAATGGGCCACTATCAGGTCCCAATCATCTTTTTCTAACTCATCGTATATTTTTGAATCAACCTCTGCAAGCAAGGAAAAAAATAAATAATTGGGTAGATGACACCACTAATCAATTGACATACTTTTTATGAGCTGTCAAAACGCGATTCCCTCATAGATTTTGTATGACAATACTCAACTATGACGTCACTTTTTTGACATCTCAATTCACTGAATATTTATTGATTTCAAAGCAACTAAAAATTTAATGTAATAGTTATTTAAAAATTAATCGGGATTTCAGGGGTAAAATGAAGTGTTTTCTTAGAGAAGTTGCATCTTTGAATTATTGTTTACTGATGTCATCTACCCAATTGGTGTACTGATAGTTAAAATTAAATGGTTTCATACAACATGAACCAGTCCTTTTGAAATCCTATAAGGGAGCCTTATGTCCAGGAGTGGACATCATGCAGCTGATATAATAATGATACAATATGATGTGCACAATATGTGTGTCTTAGCATTTGATTTGTATGAAAATAATTTCAAGAAATTTCTTTTTGTTTCTATCTTTGTTCATTTGTGTTAAAAAGTCTTCATTTCTGTTTGTTTAAACCAATAGAAATAATTGTAGTAGTTTTTTTTGTGTACCTGTACTCTATAACCCAAATTATAGGAGATAACTGCAGGCCATTTTATAGTGTGCTTGTGTTACGACAGGCGATACATTTCATTAAATAAATAAATAATCCTCAGTTTATAAAGATGATCTATCTAATATTATTCAGTAAAAACAAATATAATACAGTAAATAATTACAAATTTACCTGTATCAACAGTATCCAGGTCCCAGGTATGGAATGAATACATAGCATGAGATCGTAGCCAGCGTTTTGGTAGCAGGCGAGACCATGTGTCATCTCCAAGGAGCACTGCCCGCCCATTGTTCTTAGTCACCTAATTAACAATTAATTAATCTTATCAATTTGCAATTTGATAGTAATACTATTAGAGAAGATAATAATTGAGGACATGGATAGGAATTTAAGGAAACATTACATCAGAAGCAAATGTATTTTGAAAAGAAAATTGGAGTCTAAATTACCTGGTCAATGATATTGTCCTCTTGCAACTCCATAGCAGCAAAGTTGGCGCTCGCGTCAATGAAGGTTGGTAGCGAGCCAGTAGCAAGGGCCTTCACTCGTTGAAGAGTAGTGGTGGGCGGATCTGCCATGAACCGGTAAAGCCGCGCACGCTCCGGCCAGCGGTCCAGCATCTCACGCATCACCGGCAACCGGTTCTGATACGGCAACGGCTTCTTAATGCTCTCATCATATTCCGTAAAATCATACCGCAGCGCATCTACTAATAAAAACACCACCCTGGCCTGCTGCGGGACGCACGCCAGCGGACCGCCAGGCACTGACAAAATTCGCCGAATCTTCTCATCTTCATCACAAACACCCGTCACTGTCGAACCCTCGCGTCCATCACAATCAAATTTATCGAGCGGCACACATTCAGTAACATCACTCAAAGTTTTACGGGATAACAGGAATCCATGCCCGAACATGAGAACCGCCGACAGAACTAAGTAGGCAAACCAAACTAAATACAAAATAAAATTCCATTTTTCTTTCATGATTGGAGCTGTTTAAAGAATCTATGTTTTTTAATACATCAAAATAATAAAAGAAATTAAAATCGCTGCACGATCCATTGCATTTACAAAATTTGCATTGATTGACAATGACCATTTGACAATTAGTGACATTCTGACTGATATAAGCTATGTGATGTGACAGATCTTTTTTGACAATTAATTCGATAAAAAAACGCGTTGCTTCTCTATGAAAAAGTCCGATTATTTCACCACCAGGGAAAATTTATTCACGGAAAAAACAGCAGTGCGGCCTTGAGCTTAGTTAGTTGGTTAATTTTGATGTCTGCCTTGAGCTAAACAACATCGCGGTTGACTGGGCAATCACGGCTTTTAGCCTCCCGCAATGTAATTTTATGTAACCCAAAGAACGGTTTTATGACGAGATTTTTTTAATTGTGCTTAACTTTGCAGGTATTTGTGCAGTGCTACTCTGCTAAGTCCGTAGTGCGGCGTCGCCTTGTGCTTAAAATCTGTTAAAATCTCATTAATTTCGTGACCATAGACATCTATTTTGACGTCGAATTTTGACTTTGACATTTCTCAATTTCTCGACTCTCGTTACTTCTATAATTTTTTTGCAATTCTACGTAGTTTTAAAACTGAATCTCTAAAGCAATAATATTACATATCTTAGAATTAGCTCAAATTCTGCTCTATCCAAAGTTAGCCTTAAACTCTTAATTCATAACCTGTAAATTGCGGTAAGCTTTTGTATCTTCAGTACTTTCAAACTTTTTAATTTAACTTTTATAACCTTGAAAGCGATTTATGATTGTAGCGAATAAATAAATATCGTGTGATTATCTGGCTGATGCATATCGCACATGAAAGTAACTAATAGCATGTGTTGTATGAGCCGGAATCTAAAATGTCTGCACCGCCAAAAGTCAACAAGGAAAACTTTCGCCTTTTGGACTTGTCTAGCGACGAGGAGTCAGAAGACTTACAGCTAGAAATAATTCCCAGCAGAAAGAAGAAAATAACAAGGTTAGTAGTTGACAAATAATGCTATTTTTTTTTGTCAATTGGCTATAATAACCCTTTGAAGAACACTAAACAAGACTATAGTAGTTTTATTGTTATGACGCCTATCGGCGTTTAATTTCCTTCAAAGGAGGTAAGATCATTCATTCACTTAACATAAATATGTAGTATAGCAGTCAGAAAGTTGAAGCTAGCTGCCTGTTCTAAATATTAGGTTTCTATGCAGAAGTACAAGCATTAGTTTCCTAAATATAGTTGTTATTGTTAATGATTAGATTAGAATAATCAAACCAATTATTTAAAACAAAAATGGTCTGAGCGTTTAGGTTTGGTCAGCAATTGTAGATTACAATCAGTTACTTATTTTTGATAACTGTAACAAACGTGTATCACATTTTCGAACATTTAACTTTAGTTTGCCATGATAACTCAACAAAATTTAACTGCAACCAAATCCTTTTTAGTTTCTTTTATAAGTGGTAGAATTGCATTACCAAGACCATATTACTATACGCAACATACAGGCTAAGAGTTACGAACACAAACCCATTATACCAATACCATAAAATTATCTTCATTACCTCATCCAAATAAATGGATTGCTACTTTTTTATACAATCATGTTGAACATGTATTGTTTACTTCTAGACGTGAGCGCTGCAGAAACTCTGCCGCTGCTCCACTAGAACACAACATTGGTGCTGAAATGCAATGCGCTCTCCGCTGGGCGGTGAGAGGCACTCTTATACTGTGGCTGCTGATGCTCACTTGGATATGTGCTGCCCTCTATGACCAAGTCTCTACTATGCGTGTAGACATTGGACACGGTATGTTCCATTTTATATTTTGTTTACGTACATAAATTTCCTTGGAATCCTTGGATCCCTGTACCTACAGCAAAGATTGAAGTTAAGCGTATTATTCTGATGCGTTTTGCATAATATGCATGGTGCGGGGGCTCTATATTTTTTTTTTAAAAAACATGCATTAGCCCAATGCATGTTTTTTTTAAAAAAAAATTGAATCCTCATTCATGTCCAGTTTAGTAAAACAAAGTCAAATATTATCTATGAAATTAAAAAGAAATACTTACCTAGCTGTTGGAAGATTTGTTTCTATCTCTTTCTAGCAGAACGCAATCACAAAGTTTATACCTATGTGATGTGATGATGTCACAATGCATGTCGGATCTGTCTGTCTAATTGGTGCTTAATTAAAAGTTTTAAATGCTTAGGTATATCAACCAGTTTTTTTTTACTTTTTGTCTTCTCTGCTTTCATATTATTGCTACTATTTTCATATTTTGTTAATAAAAGCAAAAAAAAGAACATACATTTATATTCTCTATTATTTATCTTGTTTGCAATTTAAAATAATATGTGTGCTAACCATTTATAATACAATATAACACATGCAATTATAATTGTTTATGTCTCAAACAAGGACATCAATTAATTTTACAATTGGAATAATTATTTTGTGTTGAACAACAGCTTTTGCACAATATGTGTTGCATATGACAGCAGGCCTAGTTTCTGAAGAAAAATATTATATTCCAAAAGATATTTGACTTTGCCCAATATAAATAAAAAATATTATATGTTACAAACGGCGGCATTCACGCCTGTCTAAGTGAAACAATGATATTCGACTCGCATTGAGGCGTGACGCGATTTAATGTGATACAAATGTGTTCGTTTACATTCTGCACTTTTTTTTAAATAAAATAATAGGAAAATTTAGGATAATTGCAAATGCGGGGTTGAATTCCCTAATATTATAAAGCGGTAAGATTTTTTTATTTGTGTGTAACATATAGGCTCCAAAACTACTGGAACGATTTTAACAATTTTTTCACCAGTAGATAGCTACTTTTTTACACTACGTTTTACTTAATGCAAGTTCGTCATAATACCTATATAAATAAATAAATAAATAAAAATAAACATTATTCCTGAGTAACAAAGGCTATATAACATCACGCTACGACTCACGGGAGCGGAGCATTAACCAAAGACGTAATTATGGTGGGTAAAATAAGTCACGCGATAAAGTCGCGGGCAGTTCGCTATTAATACTCGTATTATAAAGCTGAAGAAATTGATTATTAGAACACGCTAATCTCCGGAACTACTTTCCGATCCGATTGAAAATTCTTTATATAATTAGTTATCCGTCTGTCTGTAACGGTTTCACGACAAAACCAGTGAATCGATTTTATTGAAATTTAAAACGGCTTAAGTTTGAACCCCAAGAACGGACATCTTCTTCTTCTTCTTTGTCGGTACTCGGTATGTATCACTCTTGACAGAGTGGTCGTGGTCATCACTTCACGTGTAGATGGCAAGCTTCACAACACGCCGCCACTCTTCTCTGATGGCCGCCTTCCTTTTGCATTCATATAGTGACGATATGAACGGACATGGACTACTTTTTATTCCGAGACTGTCTGCGTCCGCGATAACGGATGTTTACGCAAACGAAGTCGCGGGCAGGATTGTAGCCTGCAATGTCCCACTGCTGGGCAAAGGCCTCCGCCAAGTCCTTCCATTTATTATTTTCTTGCGCCACCTCGAACCAGCCCTCTCGGTGCGAGTGTAGGTCATCGGTCATCCCGCCCTCACTTCCTGTATTGTCCTATAAAATATGCTTCCTACTACTATAAAAAAAAAAGATCCGTAAGAAAATTTATGCGGAGTAATTCGCAGGCAAAAGCTAGTTATAGAAACGTAGCGCAGTCCTCTTTTCGACTTACCTCCTCCTAAGCGTAAACACCTGTGTGTGCCGCTCTAATTAATTTAAATACAACCTGTGACGCTCTTTGCGTGCCGGTTGTAACTAAAATGATATACAAGTTACTACTACGATCTAGATTCTATGACGGCACTTACACACGGAAAACTCTGTCTGTCCATTCACTGAATTTGACCCGAAATAACCCTTTATTACCTAGCGCTATTTTTGGAAAGCTATTTCGGTCCTTCCACTCGAAATGTAGGGTCTAACCCGAGTAATATGATTGGTTTTTACGGCTTTGTGGCCGAGATTATGTACTGGCCTTATTCAGAGCATTATTTACAGCATAGGAACTGCGATTAACTATCCGTTAAATATTGCGATTATGCCAATTTTCGCCCACCATCATAATTATTTTTAACAAACTGTCTATTACAATGCCAATTCTCAAAATACTTACGTCTAGGCTGAAAAAAAAAGATTAAATCGTAAAAATACAGTTCTGGTTCTGCCGATAAATGGGACATGGCTTCCACAATTCCGGGCCAGTTCGCCCAAAATAATTAAATATTGTTCAATTTACGGCTACTGCGCTCCTGGGTAATTAATGTAGAACAAATTAGGACGCCAGTTACGCTACAGTTGTAAACACGGATGTATAAAAGTGTGACACGTTTTGTCGTGTCATTTTATTATTTTAATTTTAGTTTTTTATGTGGTAATGAATTCAAAATGGCGACCGAATAACATACTAAATCTCACTCTCTTACTATTTGTGTGCATAATTCGTTGTAGAAAACAACTAAAATTAGTGTGTTGTGTGTATTTTATTGTCTAACGTGCATCTGAAGACATCCGGCCAATTAAGCCAAGATAAGCATTAAGATAAGTATATCGCCTGAAAAAGAGATTGAGAAGGAAAGCGGTGATCAGAATCAGACCTCTCAAATAATTTCAATTTAAAAGACGCGTTTTTAACGTTTCAATTCTTAAAATCCTTCTAAACTATAGCCTAAATTCCAGGATACCAAGAAAATTAAATAAAAGATGTGATTACCTCCCGAGTTAAAACGAAGCATCTGAATTTTAATCTTAAGAAATTGATTTACTGTGCTACAGAATTCACCTAGAAAAAGTTTACCAATGCCGCACAACTAATTCCGTCTGTTATTTTTAGTTGCTATAAAACTCAGTGCCCCAAGCTCAAGGAACTCTGTTTTTTAAGATTTTCTCTTGCATCTATTTCTCGTGACCATCCAGCATTTCTCTATATCTGATGCGGTGTTTTCTGTACGCATGCGTCGCCGCGCCTGTGTGACGTCACGGACAGTTCTAGCCTCGCCGTCGCCCTGGACCCTTGTTCCATATAGTTTACAATACCCCATTGGGATTTGGGATTTTTTTTTCATTTCCCTCCGCGTTTAGTGTCTTATGAGATTGTTAGTGTATTTCTTTTAAATTCTGTGTTGAATTGTGCTTTTATCGATCAGTGTACAGTGAGTTTGTGAAACAAAAAAAAATATTTTAATTGTCTGTTTGTCTTTGTGTTTTCAAACATTTTTTTTTTACTATTTTATTTTTATCAAGCTTTTTCCTATAGATATCAGAGTATGTCTGTGGTGTGGTTCTCTCCTATCTTTTATTAATATTTAAGTATTGTTTCGAATACAATGGTGTCGCAAGTCGCGGGTTTTTCTGCGCATGCTCGGTTTTCATTCACCGCGTCCGGTCGCCCCGTAGGTCGATAATGCCACGGTACTGTCTCGTAAATAATGTTATCACACCTCTATTTTATTGTGTTATCGTGACTTCTGACGTCATTGGTCAGTGCGCGAAAGAAAAGGTAATGTACTGAGTCATGCGAATGCCTTTTAGGTAGGTACGTTAATTAGGTACCTACTTGTTATATTCGCAAAAATAATAAACAATTTGGTAGCTGCTCTAGGGTCATTAACTTCCGATCATTTGTGACGTGGTTTCGATTTGCCCCAGTTTTTCTGGTTTCTGCATTTATTGATTAAAACGGAAATCAAAATTGCTGATTGGTTAAATTTAACAGCTTATTAATGATATCAGTGAATGGTAGCAATTATCTATTCCACATAATATCTGAGTTATGATGATAATCATTTAACAGGAAAATCCAGTATAGATTGTACTACGTGATTACTTGATTAAATGGTTGATTATGTAGATAATTGATTCAGAAACTACAATTAAACTTATCTTGATAATTTTCTCAATTCAAATTATGGCTATTAATAAATTTATTTATGAACCAAGCCGTTTATATTATCATTCAGATAGGAACACAAAGTAAAAAAAAAAGTTTAAATATGACCCGGTTTACGTTATTACAATCGACCAATGTAAATCTATCTATTTCTGCCTCTAAATAATTCGACATAATAATAATAATATACTTAAGCCAATTACTTAATATAATTAACCCACTGCAAGGCAGAAGTGGCCTACAGGCAAGTTCAACATAAAAGTAAATTGAACCTTCATCAATATGCATTAGATTGTCATTATGTTAATTATTGGTTGTCAATAACAGTCTATCCACAAGATCAAGGTCGCCAGCGTAAGAAACGACTTGATACCAGTCCAATGTCAACGTGTAAACGACCTTTAAATACGTGCGAGTTGTTATGCCTAACGTATCACGTCTTAGTCTACAGCTACACTAAGTTACAGTCTAGTTTTCTAGATCATTGTGTCTCAATAGTTGGACTGAATCGTGGCATTTTACACTTATTGAAATGTACTGAAGAATTCATGATAGTTGGTTTTTATGCAAAGCTAGTCAAACTGTTTTAAGTCCGAAGAAGAGGATAGGAGAGAAGAATCTCCTAGAAGCACGAACTAAAATATCAGAGTAGCCAATCGCGTGGTAAAGATATTCAGCAAGGGACTGACTGCCTGCCCTGGGCCCGCTGAGCGTGCGTAAGAGACCGTTGACCACTTATCAATCTTATTTTTAACGATATAAGGGTGAACATTATTCTACGCCAAATTACGCGGTTGTACCATCAAGTGTCTACTTGAGGAGGCTATGTTCAATGTATTTTTACGGGAAACATTATAAAAGACAGTACCAATAAGGTTGAGAACCTATACCACAGAAAACTTCCTCACGTCTGATCTAGAAGGAAACAGATTTGTCCTAGGTTTTATCGTGATTATACTATACTTGGAATTAATAGCGTTAATGTAGGTACTTGAATATGTAATGATACTGATCAAACACATTATCAACGTGATCACGTATTCAATCTCCGCCTTCTAATAAAATACAACAGTCTATAAATATACTGGAAGCACTACTAACGTCAACTGTTAATTAATTGTGTAAATCTGGAGATATTTTTCGCTAAACTGAACTGCTTGTTTATGAGATAAGCTTTGTCGAATAAATCACAGAGAACTTCTCAAGGCTGTGAATACGGCTTCAAACGATTTAAGCATTCTATTATTGCTTGAATTTGCGAAATTAACATTTAGCTGTTATCGGTCGTTAATAACGAATCGTCACTGAAAAGCGATAAAATTAAGCCCAACAAGACTTGTTTTGCATGCATAAGGCATGATAACAGGTTTCAGACTATCATCTAACTTGAAAGTGTACAAACCAAACGTAGCCGCCTTAACACACAGACAAACAGTCGCAATTTGCACAACATTGCACATTGTCTCGGATTCTTAAAAGACAGCGTGTAAGAAATAAGTAGATTACAAATCGTAATTTCTTATGCTGAGTATCATTTACGGTCATTCGGCAAGTCGCCGCGGTGCGGATCACACGTATCAGACCTTTCAAAGTTTGCGACCGTCTCTGGCGTGAAAGTGAGTGCGTGGTGCGGGTGTGTGCGGATGCGTTTGCGGTAGCGTTGTGGTGCATTATGGAGAGTGCGGTGCACGCGGCAGTGCCACTGCGGGTGGGGAAGAAGATGAGGAAGAGGCGGGAGCTGGACGCTCTAGTCGGCGGTGGAGGTTCCCGCGGCGGTCGGCTGCTGTCGGCCTCCAGTGACGAAGGAGAGCCGTGGGGCCGCCGCACATCCCGCCGCCGCCGGTCCAGACCCTTCGTCCGCCTGGCCGCAGCCTTAGCCTTCTGCGTCTGTGTTGTGTCAGCTGCCACCGTCCTCTGGCTGTTCGTAGACGTCAGGCGGCAGATTGCTTCGCTACGCATTGAAATGGATAGAGGTTCGGTTTGGAAACTGTTGTTTTACTGACAATTTAAATAGATAGTTATAGTGGAAGTTTTGCACCAAATTATTATTCATGAACTCTGTAAATGTCTCTGTGCTGAGCCTGCGTACACAAAGTCTAACATAGTACAGAGTTAATCTTCTGCACAGCTATCGTTTACGTCACTTAAAGAGTCGTAAACTTCTTTACAAGCCAGTACCATAAAATAAACATTATCAGACTTAGGCGCGTTTCATTCGTTCACGTTCACCTTGAAAATATAGACAATCAACATAATTACCTTTGAAGGTCGCACCTTTCTTCTAAGAAAAAGCTTTCGAATTGCGTCAGACCCTGTAATGGGCCATTAGGTCTAGGCTGTAAAAGTATACAGGTAAGGTACGGTACTAGATTAATTTATAAGTATTTGGAATATAAATAATAGTAATAGTCGGGGTCGCGACAGGCCACGAAGGAGATGGCGGGACGAATTCGACCGATTCTTCCAAAATTGGAGAAACGAGGCGCTTAAAAGACAAGGAGTTGAGTGAGGCCTTTGCCCAGGAGTGGGACAAAACAGGCTAGCAAAAAAATAAAATAGGAATTCGATTTTAGCAGTTGTCTGATGTCCTTTCTGACACCAAATTCGTGAAGTCTATATCTCGACCAAGAAATTGATCCGAGTAGCCTGTGCCCTTAGCCTTCTATTACCCTTTCGTTCATAATTTTTTCTCTCTTTTTCTCTTCACTATCAATTTTTCCTTTTTGAATTCTTCCTTCCTACCAATAATTGTCTCAATCTAGGACATGCTAATCAAATTGAACTTAAAATGATCCTTAGTCACAATAAGAGCGGTGAATGTCAAAGCGTGGGTGGAAATTCATCTCGTTATGTAAAGTCAACTTTGCATGTTGTTACTTGGATTCTCATACAATGCTAAATTGACAATGGAGTCACACCTACGCAGTACGATGTCTATTTTGCATTCACAATTATCTTCCTTTCATAGCGTAAAGATACTATTTACCTACTTCGGTAGTTGTGTAAGCCTTTGTTAGTGAAGTATATTGATGTTTTTAAAATAATACTTCGTAATAGCTTGGTAAAGGTTCATTTTGTGATACGCGTTATAAATCTTGCTGTCAGGATAGTAATAGTGATGTCAGACTTCAATGGATGTAGTAGACAATTCGCCATTGTGTGCCTATAATCGACAAACATACATACATGAACTCACGCCTTTTTCCCATGAGGATAAGCAAAACCACAGAACGCCAACTGCTACGATCCATACACACTCCTTTCGTGTCGTTTCTGAAGAACCTCACCAATAAGGCCAGGGTAGGTCTTTCTAAGGCGTCCCTTCCCGACGTAGCCACCCATATCTGCCTAAAATAAACTCACATCTATAATCGTATCAAAACTTATTTCAACTCGAATCCAATTGCAGTTTCCAAAAAGTTCACACTGTTAGTCTTAAAAGTCTATAATACCATGTTCTATTACAGCACGGGTTACGTGTATATTACATTGCATATTAAGAACTTCATTCATCGTGTTCTAATTTTCTTCTTCTTCCAATTGAACTCGTGTCTCTTTGTCATATTATTTTTTAATTGTCAAATTGGGCACAATATGGGCACAAAGTATTTCTGAATGTGTTCCTCTGCAGATGTCCACACATTTCCGTATCTGGAAATAATTCTTAGATCTCGTAAACGGAACTATTCAGTGTGTTGCAGATTGTGCCGTGTAGGTTTATGATTACATTATATGGTTATGGCGTTATATGGCTAGAATGACGTTCGTTTTTTAATCGGTTGACAAGAAATTATAGCAGTCTATGTGCCAGCAACACCAATCATCTTGCCTTGACATTGAATCGCGTTAAATGGATAAACAAACAAATAAGGAACTAACCATACCTTTTAATGTTCACTAATAATTAATTATTTAGTTACAACGATATGCGACTTCCTGGTCAAAGGGTACGTTTGTTTGATTAATAAAGCCTGTTTTTTCAATGTTTACGACATAAAAGGCGAGAAAAAAACAAAAATAAACAGGAAACTTCAATCAATAGAATTATAGTACCTAATGTAGGACCTTGTGGAACGCCTGTAATAATTTATCATTATAATAATGTATAACCAGAACGATTTTTTTCTGCTTTTAATTATATTAACAAAATATTGCGTTAACGAGATAGGTATTAATTATAAAACACTGCTTAATGTAAGTTTGCCTATGATCACTTACATCGAACGAATCTGAAAGGTTTACCTAAGTCCATGAGTCACTGAAACGTTGCGGCGTATATAACACAAAAATGCAGAAGTAAAAACCAATTGCTTATTTATAAGTAAAAACATGTTAGTCCTGCATTGAAATGTTCTTTGTTATTATTCCTTTTAATAACAGCACCATTAATAAAAGTTAATGTAAAGACCATTGGGAAGTGTTCGTAGGCAGGAGGCCATTCGATCTATGACTTGTTAAGCACGTGTCTGGCGATTTCGTTTTTTTTTACCGATGGGAAATCATCAAATTACTTCTGCCGCCCTGGGCGGTAAGGAGTGTCAGACCTTTACTGACTAAAACCGATGTTCCTTCTTGTGCCCTTTGTATTCCGGGGGCGCGGTATCTCTTTCGAACAACCCGCAGCCCCGTGTCTGGCGATAAACTAAACAACTGCTATAGCAATACAAACAGCTAACTACATTATGTATAGTCCCAATTTCACCACCGGGAGTTATTCGCTTGGAAAAATTGCCTACCTTGCCTTCATAATCGCCTACTTCGCCCAGTAAAGAATTTTCGCGCAATTTTCATACCATGATGCATCAAAAGGATTGTTTACGCGTCCGTCTTCGTCACGGATTTGCCGGCAAAAACTCACGACGGAATTATTCGCAGTCTGGTGAACCTTAAGGTTATTTGAGACAGACACCTATAAATAAATATTCAGGTATTAATGAGGCGTGTTATTCAGTAGCAAAACATTTAAAATGCTACCTGAGAAGTATTTTTGGTCCATAAGATATCTTGGTGTCTTAATATTGTCTTTTTTATAATGGTACGTATGGAATTTCTTGTCTATTCTTCTTCATAAGAAACTAGCTTTTGGAAGGGGCAACTACATTCAATATAAATTTCGTCTTGTATGTATATGACGTTCTAATTGAAATAAATGATTTGACTTTGACTAATGCAAGTGGTACTATTGCAATATGCAAGTTTAATTTAAATTATGTTATAGCTGTGATTTTTTTTGTTGTGTCTTTCGTTTCTTTAAAATAGTTACTTCACTACGTTCAAGGAAATTATGTCAAAGGATGTTTATAATTTTTTCAGTTCAGTCTAAGTGTGTGAATTTTCGTAATGTGTGGACTGTGAGCGGGTTCCGTTAAAAACATTTACTGATTCGCTGAAGTTGTATCCGCTTGTATGTTTCTACTTACTGAAACCAGTTATCATTGATAGCTATCTGCTACATACCGTAAACCGTACTTTTCTTCTGTTTGTTTAATTCCTGCTCTATTCAAATGTCGAATCATGTCTCTGGGTCTTCATAGTGGTAGTAGAGTAGTATTCATTATAATCATGGTAGAGAATACTTACTTAAGGCATTAAGTCCGTCTTTGTACTTTTTGTTGCGTAAAGTTTAAATAAATAAATAATTTCTCACACTGATTTCCACTTACGATTATGGCTTACACAATGCGGCAGCTGTTGGTAAAAATGTGGCGTACTTTTCGACAATTTACGAATTAATGTCACCGATCACCATTATTGGATAGAATAAAAAGATTTTTAGGAGAGGTCTGAATGGTTTTCAATTGAAACGAAACTCAATGAAAATAATCTTTACAAATACAGGCTGACTTTTAATTCACTGCATATCTTTCAGGTGGTGAAAGTACTCATGAATACGAATAACTTTTATTAAAAGATCAGCAATGATAATGAATATTCAGCTGTTCGGTAACTTTTGATCGTAGTGTAGTGATCTGACTTTTATTTTCATGCTATATACGCCGCGGTGTCACCCCCGTTCAGTTACGTCTTTGATTACTGCTCCGCTCTCGTTGGTTGTAGCGTGATGTCTTATTCATATGAACTTAAGGAAGGTTTTAATCACTCTCACTATTAATGAAAACGCATAAAAATCAGTTGCATAGTTTGAATAATCTAACCGGAAAGACGTCCACAAGCAACTATGTTTTATAATACTATGTAGAGATTTCTGAGTTGGTTAGTAAAACTTGATCGTACTTGTTGTTACTTCTACACCGAAAAGATACGCAGTAAATTAAAATTGAGCCTTTATACCTATGTTTAGTTTCATTACTCAGTTTTAAAATTCAATGTAATTAAACCTAAAACTGCAATGTAAGACCATTGCCATCCCATGAAATCCGAGGCATGTTGCCAATTCCACACATGTGAATTGCACATTAGGAAACTCGCTTCCTTCGGACACGTGTTACCGTCATCCGAGTGTAGTCGTGTGGCACTATAAACAGCTGAGTCACATTGTTTTTATTCCTCGGTTACCAAGGCACTGATAAACATATCTTTATAAGCTGAGCTATGTAGGTAATTCTTATGTGTATTAATAGCTGGTCGTTTCGTTTTATCTTTACTCTTTGTTATGTTTTACTTGAATTGAAGGCAAACTTAGCGGGATTATTGCCCTTTCTGACAAAAGTAAATACTGCATGTACTTATTTGAACCATCGATATAGCTATAATAGATATTATGGCTGCAATTCAATTTCCATACTAAATTATTATTATTGAACCACTGTAAATGTTGACCTTTTCGTTACAAATGTGGAATTTTTACGATTTTCTGCCGACTTGGCAAAGGTCGCAGGAAATCGCTGCATGCGGACAGCGCAGGTCCGGCCTTTGTGGCTATCTGTAGGGGACACTTATGGTTAATAGTGGACGTCGCTTGGCTGGACAGATGTCGATGGTAGGACTTAAAAAAAATTCTGAGTCCATTTGGTATAAATAAAGAACAAAAATAATTTCAAGATTAAAAATACAGCCCAGAAAAAAATCCTTCCTCTCACTTAAAAGCCATGCTTTGCAATAGAACAATCATACACAAATATGACCAAGACTAATGACTAAATTTTCTCTCAACAGTATCAAGAAGCAGCAACAGCGTCGACGACGCTTTACAAGTATGCCACACGACTGCCAAAGAACTACGAGCGAACGCCAGCGATCTAAGCGCGAAGTTCGCGGCTCTAGATCAAGAACACAAGGAGTTGACACAGCGGGTGACGCAAGCGGCAAAGGAGCTGGCTGCCGTGTCGGAGCAGCTGTCAGCAGCGCCCAAGCTAGCTGACACGCCCAGGAGACTCGCAGAGCTACAGAGAACTGTCGCCACGTTTGGTTCACAGGTATATATAATACTTGATAAACCATCACGCCTGTATTCCCCGAAGGGTTAAGCAGAGTTGTACCAATGTACAGTCACAGATTGCCGGTATGATTAGGTCCCATATAATAGGGGCCGAGCCTATTGCCATTAACGCACAAATCCTAACTCCGAGCTGCTACTGAGAATTCATAGAAAAACCCAATAATACGCGATAAAATCATAATAAAAACTGTATTCGGGTCACACATTACTGATTAGGGTGCGTAGGGGGTTGAATTCTGCCAGGGTTGCGAAGTTTGTTCGAAAGAGTTACCGCGATAATGGAATGCAGACGGCAGTAGGAGGAACACGGATGGGTTTTAAGCAGAAAGAGTCTGACACTACCTTCCGCTCCGCCTAGGGCAGAAGAAGTCACCTGATATTCGATTATCAGATGTAGCTATTTGCCTTGTTACATGACTTTATCACTTTTGAGCAGTTCAAGGCATTAGCCAAAATTTCAACGAATGTAAGCTACGTTAAAAATAAATAATCCCATTATAGGAAGACGGTCTATAAGACCGACTCGTTAAATTCTTCTCACCAGCTCAGTATTTGAACAGTCATTGATTCTCAGTAAAGTTGATCGGCTATCGAGAGTTCTATTCTATTATTAGCGACGGGGAGTAGGGATCGATATATTGCAATACTTAAGTATAGGCGTAAAACGTCTGACGACGATGTAAACTAGCCTTCTTTCGTAAATAAGCCAGTCATAAAAGTGCTGACTGCCATGGGTGCGGCGGATTTACATTACCGAGCGGTGAAGGTTGATCAGTTTTCAACCTTATTACTAAATGCAATAGGATGAGAAGTAAGAAATGTTTGCGGTTGTACATTTCATTGCCGCCACTCCTAAAGGCTGCTTGGTAGCACCCCAAACTTAAGTCAATGTAAACACCGTACGAGGGTACCGTACTTGTTCATTACGATGCGTATACTATGTACATTTATTGTTTTTTTCGTGGGGAAACTTTCAAAAGGCACCCGATCTTTGGAGTCAAGACCGGTGTGTGTGGGATTCTTACCTCACTTAAACCACCCCGGTGGACACCATCAGCACATAAAGAGGGTTCCGTTTCCGCTTAAAAGACCGCAGCAGAATCCTCCCTGTGCAATGCCTGTTAGGGCATATCCCTGGGAAGACTGTAAAGGGGTCTCTTCAAGCCGCGCTATGCACGGTAACGTGTGACCGCTATGCTACCGTCTTCTCATATAGGTCGCTTCAGTGGGTGAGGGAGTATAATTGTATCTAGAGTTCAAATAAACTGTAGATATCCAGATAAACTGTAGACTATTTGTCTTGCCGGGGCTGCGGGTTGTTCGAAAGAGATACCGCGCCCCCGGAACGCAAAGGGCACATGAAGGAACATAGACGGGTTTTAGTCAGTAAAAGTCTGACACTCCCGCCCCGCCCAGGGCGGGGGAAGTTATTTGATGATTTCCCGTCTATAAAAAAAAACTATTTGTCTCAAGTGTCAGATCATTATAGAGCACTGTTCAAGCGCATATACTCGTACATGCGCAGAAAGTACTCGATAACGGTCAGCGGCTTATGTTGCGAGGAATAGTTATCAGCTCATAATAAATTCTCCAGTTCACCGCTATCGTTGAAAATTACCAAATAAGTTATCACTCAGTGTCAGCCTTGAACCTAATAAAAACAAGCAGGATTGTTTAGACGTGCATTTGACACTCGGAAAACCCGATGTTTGTAACGTGCTGCTATGTTGTGGTAACAAAAAAATATACATACGAGTATGTTACACCTGAATTTTATATCTATTCATTAGACATCTTACTTGAAACGATCTTCAGGCCTGTATTAACCTGCCAGGGTTGCGTAATCTATTCGAAAGAATCACCGCAGCCCTGGAACGCAAGGGCCATTAGAAGGAACACGGATGGGTTTTACTCATTAAGAGTCTAACACTCCCTTCCGCTCCGCCCAGAGCGGAAGAAGCCATTTGATGATTCCCCACAAATACTGTTCCCTTTCTTGATACGCCAAATTGCATTTTAAATTGTTCCATTTCTTGAATAGTCAAATTGCTTTTTAAATTGATTCAAGAATTCTTGCCTCAGGTCTACATGATATCAAGTATTTTGATCATCCAAAACATGTATTATAACATGTTGTTATTGGTATGTAGGTCAATAGATTAATCTAATCGCTATCTCGCACGCAACGGTGACGACCCTACTGTCTTAAACCGGATTATCTTCACTTATCTTATACAACATTACAAGTAGCCGTTTTCTAGACTCTTTGAGACTTGGATAAAGGAGGTATTGTTCCATTGTCGTCTGTGCAAATAAAACACGTCATATGCGATAACAGTTTATCGTAGAGAATAGAAACGAGTAAAGAGTTATATCGTTAAAATTGGTACTAACTCTCTTCTTACCGTATCTATGACCAATGTGGATATAGTTATTAAATAATATTGTTAAGTCAGTGGACTGCTTGACTTTAAGAAAAGCCGATTAAGTGTGAAGGATTAGCCAATCGACAGGAGACGATTGCCCAGGTTGCGCCGGATGCAGCAGAGATCGAAGAGTACGTCACTCAGAGAGGCTCCTTTTATGCACCGTGCATGGTAGAGGAAGTTTGAAAGTAGCGCTAGTGACAGAAAAGTTGAAAGGGAACCGTCTATCTTGGCATGTGAAGAGGCGGGATGACACACATGTGACCAAAAGAGTTTTGAACATAATTGTAGATGGATGGAAAGGAAGAGGGAGGCCAAAGAAAAGATGGATGGATTGTGTGAAGAATGATATGAAAGAGAAGGGAGTCAGTGATAGTATGACGGTTGACAGGATGGCATGGAAGAAGAAAACGTGTTGCGCCGACCCCAAGTAACTTGGGATAAGGGCAGGAAGATGATGATGATGATGATGATGCATAGTAGATACTCATTTTCGAAACAAAAAAAGAAAGTTGTAAAAAAATATACTTAATTGGTTTACAGTACCATGCTGCCCTCGTAATCTTTGGACAGCCAGCTACGCTATAAACTCTCTGAGTGGTTAATTTTTTTGACCTACCACAACTTACATTGTTTTGTATAGCTTGTGTGACATCATTTATCAAAGTTAAAATGTATTTAAGGATCATTCGTGGCGTTCCGTGGTTTCTGCCTACCCCCATGGGAAAAAGGCGTGAGTTTATGTATGTACTGCATAGATACCGCGCCCCCGGAACGCAAAGGGCACACGAAGAAACGATGGTTTGCACCGTCTTATAATAATTTCTCTTTTTCCAGATCAACGGTTTCGACAGTTCAATAAGTTCGACCCACAAGCAGGCCTTAGCAGCAGTAGCAGGTGTGGAAGAAGTGCGGACTCTGCTGCATCAGCTCGATGCCAAGGCGAACGAGACGATCGCGAACGTCTCGGCCAACACGAAGCGTGACGAAGAAATCCGAGCAGACCTCGGGACTCTTAACAGTACACTCACGACTAAAGTCGAAGCCTTGCAGATCAGGATACAGGAAATTACCGTAAGTCTTAATACATCCATCCATACATACATACATACACACATACCATCACGCCTGTATTCCCCGAAAGGTTAGGCAGAGGTGTACCAATGTGCACCCACAGTTCGCCGGAATGTTTAGGTCCCATGTAATAGGGGAACCCAGTAACACTTTTTTCTCGACCCGGGAATCGAACCCAAGACCTCTAGCATAGCATTCGCGCTTAAGACCACTAGGCTACCGAGGCAGTCTTAATACTTAGGGTCAATTACAACTTTATTTATTACTGTAACATTTCATTGTCACAATTCAGAATACGTTACACCTTCTCACAATGAAATGTGTATCTTTTCTTATAGCAAATAAGGTTAAATTTTGAATCGCTCTATTAAAATGTGCGCTCAGCGTGACGTCGCGTCGCGTCTGGGTGTGAACTGACCCTTAGGTTCTGTATTTAAGGTGGAACCTCCACGGTAGCCCGAAGTTCAAATTTGCTTACGTTTTTTGCAATTCGCAAGTTAGTATTAAGTTATATGTTGATTAAAGTATAATTCGCGGGCGTAAGAATTGTGTATTTTCAGAATTATAACCATTTAAGTCAGCAATAAAACTCCATAGGGCCAGGTAAACCCAAAGAATGACTATTTCATGAAATCTTGACATTTTGGAATTATACCGAGTTATTTTACTGATTTTAATGGTTAAAATTCTGAAAATACATACTTCTTACGCCCGCGAATCTTACTTTGAATTTGGATTTGAAAAAATAAAAATAATAATAAAAAAGAAAAAAATTGAATTTGGCGGGCTACCGTGGAGGTTGCACCTTAAGGATAATAAGTGCTTAAATTATTCATCCCGATATTACCGGTACATATTGGCACCTTGAATTTCAATGTAAGGTGAAAATTTACATTCAATAAAGGTGTAAAGGTGACTGGAATTATTGACGAAAATCAAAACACGACGACATTTTGTTGATGTTCCGGAAAAATAAATTGTAAATTTCAACCTTATCACTTACACCCATACAGTCAACATTTATTTGAATAGTTAAGATACCTATATAAACTAATATTCTTTTGTGGCTGCTTCATTAGCCTAGTGGTCCTAAGCGCGACTCCTACGCTAGAGGTGTTGGGTTCGATTCCCAGGTCCAGCAGTGTTCTTAGGTTTTTCTATGAAATTCTCAGTAGCAGCTCGAAGTTGCGATTTATGCCCGGTTAATGGCAATAGCCTCGCCGCCTATTACATGGGACCTAAGCATACCGGTGAACTGTGGATATTATACATTGGTACCTACACCTCTGCCTAAACCTTCGGGGAATACAGGCGCGATGGTATGTGTGTGTTATAATCTAATATTTTTAAAAAGGGGAGTACAGAATACTACAAATATCAAACCGACATTATTAACTCTTTATCGACAATAATTCAATATCACATTCATTATTAAGGACAATTCAGTACATAACCTACATCTGTGTTAATTCAATGCATGTAAACTAATGCGTGACGCGTTTGATTGTAATCAGTGCGCACCCATTATCAGCCTCCGCATTCATTGGCATTACAGTGCAATAAGTAAACATCAATCAGAAACAAAACCATAACAGTTACGCTGTTACGATATGTACGGCCACAGATTAAAAATGTTAACACATCGGATTTGAAATTCGAATCCATTTCACGCTGTGTGCAAGAAGGGTTAATCTTAATACGAGTGTATACCATCACGCCTGTATTCCCCGGAGGGTTAGGCAGAGGTGTATTGCATTGGGGCATTTGCATACTCATCTTAACTCGTTCTATAAGTAAATAAATCGAGATTTTGGCTTGATCATTGTTCTAGAATCTATTGTCCATTCAAGATAACGTTAGAACAATAACGTTATAAATGTTATTTCGATATAGGCGTCTATTATACGATGAATATAAAAAAATGATGACGAATGGAATGATTGAATGAATGTTGATGTATGAATGTGGACGAGGCGAAAGGAGTGTGTAAGGATCGTAGCAGGTGGCGGTCCGTGGTTTCTGCCTACCCCCATGGGAAAAAGGCGTGAGTTTATGTATGTATGTATGAATGTATGAATATAAAGAAATGTAATCTATTCTGAATGGAGTATAGCTTTCAGAGAGAGTTCCCTTAGGTTTATTATACAATTCTCACTATTTAGGATAGAGGACAATTTATGTATACTCAGGTAAAAAATTGCCTACATGAAGTAGGTAGTACAGTACTCTTCTTCTTCTTCCTGCCTTTATCCCATTTTATATATAATAAATATCTTTGGGGTCGGCGCAATACGTTTTCTTCTTACATGCCGTCATGTGTGATCACCATTGATCGGAATCTTGGGTGCTATTACTATCAAAAGTATGCATATGACCTAAAATTCCCGGGAATCGTTATTTTGACCAAAATATTTCTATTTCGATTATACTTTTTTTTAACATAATTGATACTTCACGCAATAAAAATAAAATTATATATTATCAGGGTTTTAAAAATAATATAATAAATTTTTTGTTGCACTTTTAAAGATGGCCCCGCTATCAATGTCTATTCATTTGTAAGTCTTTACTGTTTAAATTTAAACGCTTAATACTAATAAATAAATGTAACAAAAGCGATTTCAATACATTTTCAGTGATATAAAAAATATTTTTCAAGCCTAAACAGAATTATCAGATTTAATTACTTAGATTCCAGGATTCCCGGGAATATTCATCATCTACATTAGTGATATCGTTTCAAATAGCACCCAAGTTCCGATCAGTAGTGATCCCTGACTCCCTTCTGTTACATACCATTCTTCACACAATCCATCCATCTTTTCTTTGGCCTCCCTCTTCCTCTCCATCCATCCACATTTTTATTCATAACTCTTTTGGTTACATAAAGTAGGTAGTACTGTAATAAGTAAATTATATTTTGTTTACTTTATCGATGTACAAATGTGGTCTCTTTGTATCTAATCACATCGCAACGCGATGTATACTAGCGTTTTAAATCAATTAAGAATGATAACACTGATTAAATATACGTAGTAAATTGTACTGGTATTTTACCCATGTGTATGTATAGTAACTGCCCCGTTGGTCTCGTGGTCGCAATGTGCGACTGATGTGCATGGGGTCCCGGGTTCGATTCCCAGGACGGGCAAAAAGTGTTATTGGGTTTTTCCATTAGGAATTTCTCACTAGCAGCCCGGAGTTTGGAAGTTGGTGGTGTGACACCCCCGTGTCTCGGAAAGCACGTAAAGCCGTTGGTCCAACACTGGTATTCAGCTGCATCCGGTTAGACTGGAAGCCGACCCCGACACAGTTGGGAAAAGGCTAAGCAGATGATGATGTATAGTAATGTCTGCATTTATAACATTCATCATATAAATTCATAGAATAACATACCTTCGCGCCTGTATTTCCCGGAAGCTTAGGTAGAGGTGTACTAGTGCACACACACAGTTCGATGGTATGCCATTAACCGGGCACAGATCCTAACTCCGACCTGCTACTGAAATTTTAATAAGAACCCCAATAATACTTAGCTCGACCTGCGAATCGAACCCAGAACCTCTAGCGTTGCAGTCGCGCTTAGGATAACTAGGCTAACGAGGTAGGCGGTGAAATAACTAAAAAAAATCAAAACTGAGTTCTTATATAAATAAAGATGACTCTATAAATATTGCAATATTTACTAATCCAGAGCTTCCCGACCTGGGCGCCGCCGCCGTAGAAAGTACTTAGGGGTACAAAAAAAAAGTTTAAATAGTTCAACGAACAATATTCTATTCAAATTATTGTCATGCTATTAGAGAAGGGAAGTACGTGGAAGGCGTGTCGGTTGATTTTAGTCAATGAGAGTCTAACAAACACACCCCCGCCATTGCGCTATGACAAATTTCTAAACGTGTAAGTGAAAAAAGTATACCAGTATAAGTATACCATCACGCCTGTATTCCCCGAAGCGTTAGGCAGAGGTGTACCAATGTATGTATGGTGAAAAAAGACTGAAAAAAGTTAGGAACCCCTGTACTAATCAATTAATCTGTTTGTTTGCAGAAGCCTGTAAGTACAATAGCGCCGACAGTGGCGACAGCCCCGACCGTGGCGAGCACGGCAGCCGTCGCCAACGCGACCACCACCACCACATCCTCGGTACCGCCAGGTAAGCAGATAAGCGTTGACATCACGGTTGGCGCAATGGTTCAGTAGTAATTAAAGTAAATTCACAGGATCCCGGCGTCAGTGTAGGAAAGGAACACCGGGGTGGTTTTTAGTCAGTAAGAGTCTGACAGACCCCCAGACGGTGGACATCTATGAGAATTTTCCACCAAGGCAACAAAAAAAATTGGTTGAAGATTGAATGCTGCGCTACGTGTTGCGGGTTCAATTTCCGCAAGGAAGAAATTTTTGTATGACCTACAGATAGTTGTCCGTGGTCTGGCTGTTTGTTTACGTAAGGTTATAAGATTGTAAACGCACACAAGATTAGACACGATATAGAAGAAATTCCAAGGGCGGGGCAACGTTTTTTTTTTCTTCCTAAAAGAAAGAAAGTATCTTGTCCATGAAATTCCTTGTGTGACAAAGGAATCAGTTTCTTGATACACACTCTAGGGAACCTAGTTACCGCGTACATTACCTACATTTTGCTGCCTGGAACTTAAACACCAGCTCAGGAGCGTATTTCTTTTTATTGTGACCACATCAAGTTAACAGACCTCAGAAAGTCAAGTTACCTTACTGACGTAGCGCCCTGGATGCAGCCCGCTGGTAGCTAAAAAAGCGCTTGCTTGGAAGTTGATTGATTATACCAGCAGCTTTTGAATTTTCGGATCAACCACCTCCATCACCAGTACGGCCTCAGCACTTTTATATCATTGTTTTACTTGTTCGTTAACATACATAACGCTGCCTTTTATTTCTATTAAAATAGAGTACAATTGCGTTACCTAAATTACGCCAAATACTAATCCGATTTTTCGTTACAGGGAAGCCCGCTGTGCTACAATGAGGGATACCCACATCCACCATTCCTCCCCACTCGTGCACCGAGCTCGGATGACGAGAGAAACGCTCAGTCTTGATCTCAATACGTCCACACGACAAATATACAGTAGACGTAACCGAGAGACACAGAACGGATACCCTCCAAATATAATAAGGATATAGTTGACGTTGTCGCATTCCTCGGCAAACCTTAGGGCGGGACACACGCGATTTGACTCGGCCATACATTTCAGTCAGTATTTTTAATATTTTTTCTTAAATTCAACCACTGTGTATATAAATTCCCTCAAACAATTTTGTGACATTCTAATTTTCTTAACTATTATTGTACTATATTTAGTGTTTGTACTTATATTACGTGTTTTATTGGACTTGACATATTTTAATTTTATTTATAGACAGATACATTTTATGTTTTAATTTTAATTGTGAACGTCTTGCATGAGATGTGTTAACGAAGTAGGTGAGATACACCAATGCAATATCGTCGAGTGAGAATTCGGTACGATTTAATGTAAATATTTAATTGTAATGATAGTTTAAATGAGCGTAGTTATACACACGCGACCGCACTGTGTGTCATGTTGTCAGTACGAGTGTGAGTTTTATTACTGTAATAAATTATTGTTAATAGATCAGTTATTATTACACAGTATCGTTTTATTTCACTGACATTTTTTTACACTTTTTGCCCGGGGTTTAGAAATTGGTGGTAAATCCGGTCCCGGCTATCATTCGTAGATCTTTGCCAGTCGTTAGGTATAGTCAGAAGCCGAGAACTCTGGCAACCAGTCTTTCCAAAAGGTATCGTGTTGCTTAGTAACTGGGTTAGAGAGGTCAGATACACATTCGCTCCATGTAAAACACTGATATTCAAATGTATTCGGTTAGACTGGAACCCGACCCCAACATAGTTGGGAAAACGCTAGCCAGAAATAAAATACACCTTTATTTCATTTAGAACTCATTTCACAGGAAAAAGTCATTAAAAGAAAATACAAAAATAATAAAATAAAGCATTTATTGATTCAGTCCTATAGTTCCATACATACACAAACACTAAGAAATTGCAATTATATTTACAAATATTACTTACATAAAAAAGCTATTTGCTAAGATAAACAAGATGCAAGTTACAGATCTTAAAAACTTTGAAATTTTATAGAAAAAGTTCAGTATCACTGTTATGTAAAGTTGAAACATGGAAGTAGTGAGAAATATGAGGTCGTATGGGCATTGTCATCAACATGCTTCCTTCGTACGAAAAAAGGACGTAATTACACAAAACGAAGTAACCGATTTTCGACTGTATGTCATTATCTTAAGGTCGGAAATCGATTACTTCATTTTGTGTAATTACGTCCTTTTTTCTTACGATGGCAGCATGGGTCCAGTGCCAAAAAGAGATGGTGTCAGGTATACACTCTGTCTAGCTCCATCTCTTTCTTGTACTGATCAATGATGGACAATAACCCGTTATAATAGCACAGCTACTTATTGCAATACCGTATTAATTCGAGGTGGAAGAGACATTGTAAGGGTGCTATCGCACCAATCGATTAATAGCACCGGTCTATGGCCCCCGATCGACAACCATTTTACCATAGATAGACGATCAATCGATTGGCTTAGTAACACCCTAATGAAAGTTTTTACCAAGGATTCAGTATAAAACAGCTGTTCTTTCTTTTAAATCTTACTTTGAATCTAGAATCATTTACGGAATCCCTAGTAAGAGTGGATGCCATCGATCAATGGCAGAATGGATTAGTCGATCAATTGGTGGTAGTACAAACTATCGATCGACGTCGACCAATCCATTCTACCATCGATCCATGGTATCGATCGATGGTGTGGTAACACCCTAAAAGGTTTCATTACGATGTCCTTCCCACCGGTTATATCGAAAAGTCCAGACTTCTTAACCTCGACCTACACAAGTCTACTTCTTCACGATGCCGATCTCCCTGGCGACCTCCCCGAAGGCCTGCACTGCTTTCTGCACGTCCTCCGGCGTGTGTGCGGCGGAGAGCTGCACGCGCACGCGAGCGCCCCCCTTCGGCACCACCGGGTAACTGAACGCTACCACGTAGATGCCACGTTCTGGAATAAAAAAATTGATTAAGCGAAAATATAAGAAAATAGTAAAGTCGTGTGCGAAAGTGTCTTGTTTCGAGAAAGGGTTAATTTTTCAATATATTCAGATTAGTAGAATATATTTTTATATGATAAGATTTGATGAAATCCGTGCTGTGTGTCCATCGCCGCTAATTTTCTTAGGGAGAGATCTCAATTTGTTTTCTATTCGAATATAGCCTAGATTTCAGATTCGGACTAGCAAGTAGTAGTTCCAGAGATAAACACAGTAAAAAAAAAACAAGCAAACAACATACACTATGAAAAAATTAAATTATTCACTTCATTTTTCTGAAAAGATAAAAATGAGTCTTTTGAGTATAATTATAAAAGCTGGTATGATCAACTCCGGAAATACTTAGTCAAATATCGCCTCCTAATTCCTTTTTAAAAATCCCTTTTGTTTAATACTTACTAAGCATGTTAGAAGCAAGCTGCACAGCTAGCGGCGCCTCCCCTACCATGACAGGGCAGATGGGATGCTCGTCTCCCGCCACGGTCAGCCCGGCTGCCTTCAGGCCTTCGCGGAACGACCGAGTGTTGTCTCGGAGACGCGTGCGCAGCTCTCCACTTTGTTCTACCAGGTCTAGTGACTGAAACGAGGAGGTAAGTGGTACGTTTCATTTGTACTGTTTACATCGTAGTTTCTGTAGTAGTAGTTTTTTTTTGTGCCCGGTTAATGGCAATAGGTTCGCCCCCGATTACATGGGACCTAAATATACCGGCGAACTGTGGGTGTACATTGGTACACCTCTGCCTAACCCTTCGGGGAATACAGGCGTGATGGTATTTTTTTCTTTTTTTTTCTATAGTAGGTAAAACGTGGGGAACCAAATCGTTGAATGGCGTGACTTTTTTTTTTGTATTATCTGTCACAAATATGTTTTTTATGTATCCTTACACTACACGGTTGTCTGGGTACTAGGGGCCTATCACCATCTCGTAAAACAGTATTATTTTGCCTTGTTTTCTGTTGGATTTTCAACGCTCGGCTCAGCGCCGAGAGTCGACAAATGTAATTACGAAGTAATATTAAAATAGTGGATGCCGCTTCCGACCGGTCTCTTTGAAAATGTATGGGAATTTATCGGCCGCAGGACGTCCACTGCTGGATATAGGTCCAGCAGAGGACGTCATATGATTATATGATGCGACTGATATGATAATGATGATTAAAATAGTAAGAACTGTTTCCAGATGGTAGTAGCCCCCCAGGTGGACGTGGCGTATTGCTATGTTTTTGTTTTCGACTTTATTGTATAACAACTTTATTATTTTCCTAATTAAATACACCAAAATCCTACAAGGCCTACCTTTAACGAAGCAGCGACCACGGGCGGCGGTGGTGCGTTAGAGAACAGGTATGGTCTAGACACGTTCCTCAGCAAGGTGATGAGCTCTTTGGGCCCGGTGGTGTACCCGCCGGCGGCCCCGCTCACTGCCTTGCCCAGCGTCGAACAGATGATGTCTGCCGCGCCCATCACGCCACAGTATTCCTCTGTGCCCCTGAAATAATAAAAAAATATATATTTAAGTAGTAATGGAATGACATAGATTTCATATAATTTGTTAGTAATTATTTATATGTATCACAACACTGGTCCCGAAGATTAAACAAAAGTTTGAGCAGATTGAGTTTGACCGCTTAATGTTACAGAATTATAATAGTACCTATGTTTACTAAATTAAAATATAAAAATATATAAAAGAAATAACTAATGATAACTACTACTAATAATACTAACTAACTAACTACTACTAACTTGACTAATAATATTTACTAAATTATGTTTACTTAATTATGAGGTAACTGTTACAAAAATGGTTCATAATTATATTGAACAAAGAGATTTAAAATACTTTAATGTTTGTGTACGAACGATTATTGATCGAGCTGCTGGCTTATTTACCATTAAACATAAAACTTAGAACTTTAGAAGGTATCTATGTAACTGATAATATTATACCTACTTACTTTTACTCAAAAGTAAGTACTTTTTTGTATTTGTCAATGCAAGTACTCACCTGCATTGGCAAATACAAAAAAGTTCAAGCAATGTGTACAACCAAATATGTATATGCGGAAAATACGCTGCATTTATTTTGAATGACAAGAACGAACTCCATACATAATATCTAGATAATGCCACGGTCTCAAACAGACCTTGAATTATGTAGGTACAAAATGAATGTAAACCGTATAATTTTGTATAAACGATCATTATGTACACATTGTACTTAGGTAGGTATATAATTATGTACAGCCAGCACGTGGATAAAATAAAATTAACAAAGTACGGAAGTATTTTTTTAAATTAAATTGGTAAACCAACATTTTTTTTACTCTTGTACTTTAGGGCCCAGTAGGTTACATTTATGGGGGCATGGGGCATCAATAGCGTTTTAAAGTCCAGGTTTAAAGACACTTTGGGCACTGTAGTAAGTTGGTCATAATCTGATCAAGAGCACCGTACACACACTAGGTATCGATTGTAGGATCTACAATCCCCAAGGAGTAGATAATACATACATAAGAATAAAATATATATATGTCACCGGAAAATAACAAGATCCGTAAGTTTATCAATTTACTAGGAAGTTTATAAACTTTCGTAAGATTCTAAACGGGAGATAAATTGTAATATTTTACGTCTACATTTTCGTAAATTGATAAACTTACTGAACTCACTCGTAAAATAATAAGTAAGCAGTAACCAAACGCTACGCGCGATCTGATTGGTTGGCTGTCACGTGTCACTTCTCCTTCCTCCTATGGACACAAGCATTGCCACTATGAAGATTGACCAATCAGAGAGCAGTGTGTTATTTTACGTATTTCAAAGATCGTATATTTAAAAGAGTTTCTGTGATTGGTCGAACCATATAAAATCTTACGAATAGAAATTCGTTAGTTTATAAATTTACCGTATGACGTCGGAAATTGATAAATTTACGAAAATGTGGACGTAAAATATTACAATTTATCTCCCGTTTAGAATCTTACGAAAGTTTATAAACTTCCTAGTAAATTGATAAACTTACGGATCTTGTTATTTTCCGGTGACATATATATACCATCACGCCTGTATTCCCCGAAGGGTTAGGCAGAGGTGTACTAATGTACACCCACAGTTCGCCGGTATATTTAGGTCCCATGTAATAGGGGGCGAGCCTATTGCCCTTAACCGGGCACAAATCCAAACTCCGGGCTGCTACTGAGAATTTCATAGAAAAACCCAATAACACTTTTTGCTCGACCCGGGAATCGAACCCAGGACCTCTAGCGTAGCAGTCGCGCTCAGGACCACTAGGCCAACGAGGCAGTTATAAGAATAAAAAAGTTTTGAAATAAAAGTCAGCAAGCCAAGCAAAACTTAACAGTTTCAATTTACCGGTTTTGGCCGAAGTCAATAAGGAAAATCGTTGAATGGCCCGATTCCATATTAAATTAATACATTTGTTTATTGACCTGAACTCGAACTTAGGATAAGGATTGAGTCAACCTTGATGCAAATGCAACAATTATTTGTATTATTCGATAATTCATCGATAAGTTCGCATTTTATTATATAATTTCTGTGATAAGGGCACATCCATCAAAACAAATGCAGAATGGATCTTCAAGTTCGCAAAAATTATAACTTAACACATACCATCACGCCAGTATTCCCCGAAGGGTTAGGCATTGATGTACCAATGTACACCCACAGTTGGCCGATATGTTTTTAAGTCCCATGTAATCGACATAGCTGTGACTAGGTGGACTGTCAGGGAATAGTGCACCAGGGAATGCGGACGCTTCAGGCAAGTCTTTTAATAAATATATAGACCAGACCACGCACCTAAAAGTCAGATTTGTGGAATCTTCAAAGTTCTAGAACAACTTCTTCACTGTCTACAGCTACGAACTCACCGGCCAGTTTCTCCAAAGAAGCCAGTCGCGTGGCTGTCATCCACCGCCAGTAGGGTCCGGTACTTGTCTGCCAACTCCCGCAGCCCCTTCAGAGGCGACACGGTGCCGTCCATTGAGAAGACGCCGTCAGTGACGATCAGCTTGATCCTCGCCTCGCTGTGAGCTAGCAGGTGCTCTAGTTCTGTTGAGCAAGAGAGACGAAACGTGAGGAAACATGAAGTTTTGATCTTTGTCAAGGTGTTGTGGTTGTTAGTTTAGACAACCAATCAGAAAAGAGCAGCTATCATGGCAGATTTTGGAATAAAAACTGAAGTGCACTTGAAATCAATTCAATGATTCAAGTTTTCTTTTTTGTTTTTACTCAAAACATTGAAAAAGGAAATAGGGATCATAGTGTCAACAGGTTTCCAAGACAGAGAAATCCAGATTGAGAATTTTAAACATCAAATCAGTCACACAAATCAGACAGCCATCAAGCCGTTCATGAGCTGTTATTTTTGTGTTTGATGTAAGAAACTGTCAATTTAGTCTCTGAGATTAAAAATGAACTTTATTGTTGTGTAGTGTAGATAAACATGAACAATAAAGATGAACGATCCATATTGTATTGTACCTACATTGTTTTTCAAGCACCTGAGTCATTCATCTGTTTCATTCTCCTACTAATCTATACTAAAATTATAAAGAGGTAAAGTTTGTGAGGTTGTAGGGGGGTAATCTCTGGATCTACTGAACCGATTTTGGAAATTCTTTCACCCACAGAAAGCCACGTTATTTGTGGGTGTCATAAGCTATATAACAGCACGCTATGACCCACGGGAGCGGAGCAGCAACCAAAATGTAACTTAACGCGGGTGCAATAAGTCGCGGGAAGATTGCTAGTTTCTCATAAAATGCAATGAAAGAAGGTACTCACCATTTAGATCCCTATGAGGATAACGGAACTTCTGTGCCTTGCACAGTCTGATGCCGTCAATGATGGAGGCATGGTTGAGGGCGTCGGAGAACACGGCGTCCTCGGGCGTCAGCATGGACTCGAACAGACCAGCGTTGGCGTCGAAACAGGACCCGTACAGAATCGCATCTTCACGACCGTGGAACTGGGCTAGGCGGTTCTCTAGCTCCTATGAAAACAAGGTTAAGGTAAGTATGTGGAAATATTTTCAAAAGTCATAAAGATGTAAGCCATGGCAGTTAAGAGATTATCATCGTCATCATTATATCAGCCGCAGGGCGTCCACTGTTGGACATAGGCCTACCCAATAGATTTCCAAAAGGACCGTTGGAAGCGGCCTGCATCCAGCGACTTCTTGCGGTCTGTCAGTTAAGAGATGTCTCACCAATTTTATTGGCATTTTATCTTCGGTGATGGAGTTCAAAATAAACATAATAAATTAGTTGTAAGTAAGTAATTATTTGACGCTGGATGCGGGCTGCTTCCAACCGGTCTTTTTGGAAATCTATGGGGGAGGCCTATGTCCAGCAGTGGACGTCCTGCGGCTGATATGATGATGATGATGATGAAGTAATTATTTAACGACATTGCTATACGTCATATTTTTTGTTCAACCAAATACTTAAAAGATTTTTTGCGACGAACATTGCAAGGACTTTTCAAGTGACCTCGATAAACCAAAAACAAGACGACTTTTAATCGGATGCAAATTACAAAATGAAGGCATGAAGACTTACATACTATACTTACTTACTTACATACGAGAGCAGCTATAATTCCTGCTTATACATATGTAGAAAATAATGGTAAATTTAATACCTACATGATAAGCAAGTACCGAATGAATAAGTAGATAAATAATGTACTTCTATGAAAGTATTACACAGGTAATATACCTACTATTATATGTATTATACACACTTAATGCACACTGCACGGCATATGATAAGCAAAGCTGATGCTGGATGCAGGTCGCTTCCAATCGGTCCTATTGGAAATCTATGGGGAAGGCCTATGATGATGATGATAATAATGATGAAACCACTTACTTTGTGTATTGTTTGAGTACCGCAAATGAATCGGACAGAACTGAGTCCTGCGCCGTATTTCTTCAAGCCTTCCCTAGCAGCTTCTACCACTTCGGGATGGTTCTGCAACAAAAACGTATAAATAGTACATACATACATATGCATACCATCACGCCTAGATTCCCCGAAGGTTTACGCAGAGGTGTACCAATGTACGCCCTCAGTTCGCCGGTTATTTAGGCCTATGTTATACGGGGCGAGCCTATTGCTATTAACCGGGCTCAGATCCTAACTCCGAGCTACTTCTAAGAATTTCATAGAAAATCCCAACAACACTTTTTGTTCGACCTGGAAATCGAACCCAAGACCTCTAGCATAATGCTTAGGACCACTAGGCTAAAGAGGCAGCCGACGAGTATTTTTATATACTTTTATAGTTAAAAAGTATGGAGTATTACGACAAATGGTCATTTGGAGGATTAACCTCAACAATGACATAATTTTGCTGTAAGTATGTTCAAATGCAAAAAATATAGATGAAAGAAATGTAAACGACATTTCCTTCTTCTATATTTTTTTATGAAATAAAGCAATAAGTGTACTTACAGAAAGTCCTAAGTAGTTGTTCGCGCAGAAATTGAGGAATTCTCCATCGACACCTTGAACTTTCACCTGAAAATATTAAGTTAATAAGTGGACAGAAAAAAATGTGTTAGAAACATCACATGATTAACGGAGGACCCCCATGTCTTTTAGCCATGGCTTTGAGCCCGACATAAACTTTATTAAAAAAATCTCATATTTTGTACATAATTTAAGTAAATTAAATTACAGCTATTATTTTGGTTTCCTAATGTAGGTAATATTCTTAAGGGGTGTATGAGGTCTTGCGTTTTTTCCGTTACACGTTATATAAAAGCTAAGTAAGTACTCTAAACTTAGATTACCTATAAGGATTGATAGAAAGATTAAGTTAGGACTTAGAAAATGGAGAGTCATGTTTTTCTATTACCTAGTATTTCAGCTTTAACACTAAGGCCCACTTTCACCAAGTGATTTTAGTGGGCCTTTAATGGCTAGTCATGTACTAAGCACTACCTTCTTACGAAGGTTTTTGTTAGCTAGTTACCTAACGGTACTAAAATACTAAGCGATCATTACGATCGGCCGTGAAAAAGAAATGTTTGTTTACATGTCTGGGCGCCCTCGCCTCGTTTCGCCAAAACACTATACGTACGAGTACGTACAACCAACAACTTCAACTCACAGTTTGTGTGTTCGTACACATCTGACCGAGGACGCGATAAGTGAATCGCTTTATTTCACAATCGGCGCAATGTGTTGTAAAAATAACCATGCCCACATGTTTTCCCTGAACTTTATTCAAGTTTGTGTAAATTCGAGACTGATCATAAATATTTTGATAGTGAATCGGATCGTTTTTCTGCTGAACATTGAATTTGCGTGTGCTAAAGACTTTTTTATCCTAGTATACTAGCTTAAACCCGCGATCTCGTTCACGTGAATGTCAGTTATCTACGGACATTTTGTATGCTACTCCTGCCCGTGACTTCGTCCGTGTATTATTCCACGGGAGCCATTATTCCGGGATAAAAAGTAGCCTATGTGTTACTCCAGTCTATAATCTATCTCTGTGCCAAATTTCATCCAGATCCGTTTAGCTGTTCTGGCGTGATTCAGTAACAAACATCCAAACATCTTCACAAACTTTAGGATAGGATATGATAGGATGGGATTACAAACAAGCACATTCATTTTATTTATTTGTATCTAAAAGTTTGGTATCTTTGTCTTGCTCCTAGTCCAATTAATTTGGGGTCAATTGTTTTTTTTAGAGCTCTGTCAGCCATCAACACGCGGCAATTATTAGGCACTTTTTAACCATGATCTCATCTTTCACATAATCCTCCGTGGTTTACTTCGCCTTCTTCCATTCTTAGAGCTTGTTATTCGATAAAAGTAATGGCTAGAGAATAATTTATCACTCTAGGGTTGCCAGATTATAGGATCAAAATATCTGAAGAACATTTTTAACTGTCGAGATTTTGAGGATATTGGTGGGTTGTTATTGTGGGTGTACATCGGTACACCTCTGCCTAACCCTTCGGGGAATACAGGCTTGATGGTGTATATTTATTGTTGGGATACAGCATACCTACTATCCCTTTTGTCATCAACATGAAAGCCGTTTATGAGCTGTTCGTCGGGAGTTTCACTTTAGTATATTGTCGGGAATTGTATCAAATTTAGTCAAAATCCAGACCATCGGGCAACTCTACTCCTAGCTTAGACAAGTTACGATAAATAGGCGTAGTACGTACTTAACCCTGAATTCTTATCAAGTAATATGGAATTCTATTCGTGGCGATCGCAAATGTAAATTGTTTATACAGCTTTGACTCTATACGTCTCTTTCGGACGCCAAAGATGTGACATAGTGTCTAATTAAATTAGCATAATATGGCGTGCTATGTGCCAAATGTATTCAAACAATCGTGTTTGAATATTGAACTCAACACCGGTATTTTTATCACCCGAATTTAACATTTTTCTTATTTTTTAAGACTTTTGAACTAAAGTTATGGCAAGGTCTTTCTCGTTATCATCTAGGTTTACTAATGTATATAATAAAGCTGAAGTGACATTTGTTTGTTTATATATTTGTTTAACTATCAGTCGGTTTCGAAAAATATTTTTGTATATTATAGCCTGATTTATGAGGAATAGTAGGTATACGCTAGTGGAGAAACGAGGCGCTAAAAAGAGAAGGATGGAAGGAGGCCATTGCCCAGGAGTGGGACAGAACAGGCAGACAAAAAAAAAGAATACGCTACGCATACATCACGCTTCGACACACGCGAGCGGAACACTAACCAAAGAAATGTGGGTGAAAAACACCACGAGGATGAAGTTTCAGGCAGAAGCTAGTTTAGCACTTCGATAAGTAAGTAAGCAGAGATCTAAATTGAATATCCCACCTTAGTATCTTGCGGGGTAGTAAGGACCCTCTCATGTTTCCAGGTCTTGGCTCTCTTGATGTCCCGCAAGCGATCCTCCAGCACTTCCCGCAGTGTGGTCACTCCTGCCCGCTCCTTCTGTAGCTCGTGCAAATGACGAGACTGCGTGCCATTGATACCTAGAAGTAATCACGTTGTTACTGTGCGCGATTGACTTAAGCAGAGGGGAGGACTCGCTTGGTTTGACCAGTCAAGGTCATGGTTGTTTTGATTTTCTAACCTAACTGCTTATGATAAGGTGTCAAATACAATAACCTCTGAGCAGGTGTTATTATTATAACTCATATATGGAATTTCGTTGGTGCCGGCTGCCATTCCCTACAGCTTTGACAGTCGTTACGGATAGTTAGGAGCCAAGAAGTCAGATAGGCAGTCGCTTCATGTAAAACACTGGTATTCAGCTGCATCCGGTTAGACTGGAAGCTGACCCCAACATAGTTGGGAAAAGGTTAAGCAGATGATCATATCTGGAGTTTTTAACTCCCAGATGAACGACATAGGCATTGTTTAGATGATTTTAACGATAAGTTTTAAATGATCTCAACCAGTAACCATGGTCGTCGAGTTTCCTTGTCCGGCACACCGGTCAATCAGGGAATCTACGATTTAATGGGATGATTATCGCGTGATACGTCGGTAGTCTAGGACACCAAGTCACGCATGCCAGAAGAGGCCAAGATGTTATATAAAATAGTAAGTTGACTTAGCAATTAAGCGTAGTTAGTAGTTCCCTAAACATTGTAAGACCTATGAGGGTCGCATGATCATGCATGATCAAACCCTATTAAATTAAATAAAGGTTCATAAAAAAATATACTTTATACTTAATGCAAGTTAATGGCTACTTAATGCAAGTAACCATTAACTTGCATTAAAACATCTGTCCTACTTATCCGCTTATAATCATATCGTACCTACCCATCACACATCTAACATAAATGTAGTATCCAACAATTGTCATTTATGTAAGTCACACATACGCAATGGCAACAAAACAAATAACTGTTATCTTACTTAAACAGCTCAACCAGTTATAATGCAATTTCTTTGTACAAGGTCTGTTTAAATAAACAGCCTATTATAAATAAGAGCCATGTCTGACAAATACATATGGTCGCTAGAACACCAAACTAAAGAATTCTTAAACAATAATATCAATAGATACCAAAGTAGACAAAAAACGGGGTCTCACTGTCTCCGTCTCGAATGAACAAACCACGTCTGTTTCAGACGTGAATAAGTTTTTTATGAAACATTATTTTAATAGCTCTCGCTTTGAAATGTTAATTAATTTTGCACGCTAACCCTCTACACATTCTCCTCTCTAGACCTTTCATTCGTTAAGGAAATGGACAAAAATTTGCGTCTTAAGCCTCGAAATACTTTGTATGACTTTGTAAATGTTTTGTGTCTATCAAAACCTGTAATCCTTAGCTCATAAAAAGACGCTACAAGGTCTCTTACGTTGACAAAAAATACATTTGTTGACATTTTCAGACACACAATTTTCACTGAACAACACTTGGACACTTTTACTAAAACTTTTTAAGAAGAAGGTATAGAAAAGATGATGAAAAGTATTTTTATAGCGTATTTTTTAAATCTACTTACAGTTGCGCAGGAGTTGCGAGCGTAGCGCCATCGCGTCGAATGGGGGCGCGGCCGCCGGCCGGTGCGGCGCGACGATCAACTCTTTAGCAGACCAGTCACGCAGGTTGTTCTGTTTCGTGTGCTTCGAACATAATTTTGTTTTCATTGCGCTGAGGTTATACCTGACTGGTTAGATGTACCTACTTATAGTTTTATTTTAATAACTTTGTTATTGCGTTGGTGCGTCGTTTCAATATAAATTGTTTCACCTGTTTTATGTTACGTTCGTAGGTAATGTAGATATTTCCATGCGTTTATGGGTGAATATTTCATTTCGTGCATATTACATTACGGACGATAAAGAACATATGTAATGTTGAAAAAAAATTAAACTATATTTTTTTTTGTATAGCTAACATCGGGTTCTATTAGCGGCTATATTTAAAATTAACATTTTATTATAAAAAATGCGTAAAATTAATAAACAAAACCCGAAAATCTAATTACCTGCGATGTCCCTTTTCCCAGATTTGAGTTAATTGACACGTCTTGATTAAAACTGTACTGGGAGAACGGCATTTTTATTACTGTTTAGGACAGTAGGATAGTTAATGTATATGGTGACTATTTATTGTTTACGAAAGAACAAATTTAAGCGGTTTAATGGAACTTTAAAAAATGTCCCTACGCTTCCCCATAATTACCATTAGACGACATGTTCGAACCGATATTTTCAAATATTTACGCCGCAGAGCCCGTGCTTCACAAAAGATATTCGCAGGCAGTCAAAAGCTTAGCTCTCGAGCCGAACACACGCGTGTAAGACTAATTCTGGCTACATAAATTTAAGTTCTCCTGAGCAAAAAGTAAAGTGGTTCAAAAAATTTCTACGCACCGTTCGTGATACAAAAGGTATTTAATTTATTTATTTCAATCAAATGTTTGCTAGATGTATACGCTATTAATCTCTCCTTCCGCTGATATAGCTATAACACTGTACCTGTTCCCACTTCGATAAATTATTGAAAATAGCAGTGAATCTAATTACCACTCTCCTAATTACCATCGATTACCATTCATTTTATCCGAATGGTAATTAGACGAAACGAACGGTAATTATATTTAATAGTTCAATATGAATATGAATCAATTTATATCTGGGCATTTTCATTTTAAATGGCGCAGGTTAAAATAAATAGGCTTCAAAAACTACTACACTCACGTCCTGTTAGTAACTAGTTGTAGTGTATAGTTCACTACAACTAGTTACTAACAGGACGTGACGGATATAGATCGTTTTTTAAACTAAATTTAAATACTTAAACAATATTATCAGAAAGCTGTAAAATTGTACTTTTATGTTTTCAGCAGTGTATAAGTTATGTATACCTAAAAAAGAAAAAATGACAAACTTTATATTCATGAAAAAAACGTTACTAACTACAACAGTTCTTTTTTAACCATTTATTGTGCTGCAAAACTTACTGCACTAGCTGGACACCTAGTGCGACTAACTTCAAAATAACATTTCATACTTTGAAATTTGTACCCAGAGTTACCGTTAAAACCGAATTTTGATGATAAATGTGTGTATTTCATAGTAAAAACCGCGTGACTATCCGGACATGTCCGGTAGTCGCGAATTCGTGGGACAAGCTTTTTATTAAACTATTATATATTTTCTTCACTAACTGAGATGAAATGCTTAGTTTAAAGGATAAATTAACTATCTAACAATACAATGAAAGTGTCGCTACGTTAGCTGTCGTACAAAAAATAACGAAAAAATTGAATGCAATGATGCAAACTGACATGGGGACATCATGATTTTACACGATTCCGCAACATTATTAATTTAAATAAAATTAAATACGTGCTCTATAAGGAACTAATAAATTAAATCCACATATTTATAAAAATACCTACAGGGTACAATAGATTTTTCTTAAAAAAATTGTTTGCAAATATTTTTTTCATCATATTTTAGTCATGGGACAACCGAAAAACAGCCTGCGCCATTTAAAATGAAAATGCCCATCTACAAAAACTCATTATTATGGGGGACCCTAAAAGGTACCCAGACAATATGACATTTTGCTAGCTACTTTAACCTTTTTTTATATTTATACAAACTAATTTATTTTAAAATTTTAGCTATTTCTTTTTCTGTTGGTAGATCTATTGCCATTATAAAAACGTATTTAAAAACTACTAACCCACGTGTTTATTGTGATTGTTTGTCCATCTTATGGTTAATAATATAAATAATATTTTTTTTAGACATAATGCCGCGAAAAATGTGTACACGAGAAGAAATATTAGAAAAAATAAATCAGACCCGTCCTTTATGCTTCAGAAAAAGAAAAAGCACACCAAAGATACCTAAAGAGAAAGAAACAAAAATAAATTTTATCCATAGGTGATATTACCCCTAGAGCCAAGAGAGTGCAAAGAAAAAATGGAGAGAAAACTTCAATAAATTTTACCAAAAATAACGGTTACTAAATCGTGGTATTGAAATGATGAACTCTAATACTCCAAGCTGCAGTGATAGTGAAGATCTTCTTGAAGTAGACACGGTTAAATTAAATTCCGAAGAGGAATGTGATCGATCACAGAATCAACGCGTAACAGAAGATCCACAACCTTCGACATCCCAACCTGAAGAAATATTCACTGTAGCAAGATTAAAGAAGAAGATAAGAAGATTAAGATACATTATGATACAAATGTGATGTTGATCGAGGCTCTTACCAATTAAGCCATTGGCTGAAACGACAATCGGCAAAATGATCGCTGAGTCCACATCCCACATGTCGGCAATCACGCGAGCCAAGTCAAGATACTTGATCTTCTTATCATTCTCGGCCTTCACGAGGTTCACGTCATGTGGGACTGTTATGTCAACAATCATTGCGCGCTTCAAGAAGCCACGACCTCCACACTTCCGCGGGAAGTCTCATCACCGATGACCGTGGGTGATGCATCCGATATGCCGTTACCAATGTACGGACCCTCCTATCCAAGACGTTGAGTTCCGTTTGAGTCCATTTAAGTATGCCGAAAGAGTACATCAATACCGGCATGACCCACCCGTTGAAGGCGCGCACCTTATTTCCGCCTGATAAAAGACTATTAAATACTTTTATCAGGCGGGCTAAGAAGCGCTCCCTAAACAATTGCTTCACGTCAACAGTATTGATGCCCAACGCTTCCGACATATCCAAATACTTGTAGGTCTCCGTTGAAGAAAGGGATCTAAGGTTTAGGGATTCCGAGAGGTGAACTCCCTCGGACTCCACAATCTCCCCTCGCTTGACATGCATGACCGCACATTTGTCCACACCAAATTCCATCCTGATGGCGCTACTGAAAGTTTCTGTTACCTTCAGTAACTCCATCAGTTGCAAATTGTTGGGGGCAAAGAGTTTCAGGTCATCCATGTAAAGAAGGTGAGATATTACCTGACCTCCTCTCTTTAACCGATAGCCTAGACCTGAATCCTCCAGCAGTGTGCTTAGGGGATTCAAGGCTAAACAGAACCAAAGCGGATTCAAACTACCGCCCTGGAATATACCACGCTCAATCCTTATCGGTTCCCTATTCCTCTGGATATTTCGACATCCTGGATAGCGAAGGACCGTCCTCCACTGCCCCATACACGATATCAGGAAGGCGCATAGAGTTGCATCAATTTTATACAACTCCAGCACCCTCATGAGCCATGTATGTGGCACCGAGTCATAGGCCTTCTTGTAATCTATCCAACATGTCGACAGATCCTTCCGGGATCGGCGAACCTGTTGGCTAATAGCCATGTCAATGAGGAGCAGCTCTTTAGTACCACCGGACCCAATCCTACATCCATTCTGAGAGGGAGACATAATAGAATTAATGTCTATATGTTTGTTAATTTTAGCTGTCAAAATAGATGTAAGAACCTTATAGACCGTCGGCAGGCATGTGATCGATTATAGCTATTATTGTTATGTTCTAGGTTTATTTCTAATTAAAAATTACAAATTACTGCAGTTTCTATAAAAGCCTGAGCGAATTATTGTAAATTAAAAGGCTGATTTATTACATTTTTGTTTTATTTCTATTTACCATTTAAGCCTACCTCATTACCATATATTGATATCTCATTTCCATATAAATGAAATCTCATTACCGTTCCCTAAAAAAAAACAAAAGTCAATAACTTCCAAATGAAATGTCTGATTACTGTCCCTCTATTAAATTACTCTTACAATTGTAAAACAGTATCCGAAAATCATATAAAGAACCTGATTAAGCACATTTTTTTTATTTTTTTCAAAACATCCTAATATGCACGAAATGAAATATTCACCCTTATGTAAACTACTATTACGATGGCTTGTTCAGAAAGGAATTTCGATTTTCTTCAAAGACTTCGAACTGACTTAACAGCAGTAAGAAGAGTCTTCAGCTATATTCGATTTAAAACCGACACCGTGTCTCAGAGTTGAGTTTAATCTGTTTTTCTTCCTTCCTAATTCCCCAAAATACCATTTATTAGTATTCTGCTCTCTTTTATTTTTTACCCGACTGCGACAGAAGGAGGGTTATGTTTTTCGAGAGTATGTATGTATGTATGTATGTATGTATGTATAATTGTTTGGCACGCTCTGCAGCCTGAACGGCTCAATGGATTTTAGCTTGAGAGGTGTCGTTAGATTCGTATTTACTGTGAGAGTGACACTGGGTATATCAAAATAAAAAAAACAAAATGGCGGATTTTTGGCGCCAAATTCAAATGTTTGGATCGCTCTGCAGCCTGAACGGCTCGATGGATTTTAGCTTGAGAGGTGTCATTAGATTCGTATTTACTGTGAAAGTGACAATGGGTAAATTAAAAATAAAAAAAGTAGAAAATAAAAAACGGTAATTTAAAAAACTAAAAAACCCGACTGCTTTTCTAAGTATTTATGAAAAAGCCCTAAAACAAGAAAGTCGTTGTACCCGATTGCACTTAAAATTGTAGCAGTCGGGACCCATTCTAGAAATGGAGGCTTAGAGTATTGAGAGCACATACCTATATTACATTGCAGATGGTCCAGAATGGGTCCCGACTGCTACAATTTTAAGTGCAATCGGGTACAACGACTTTCTTGTTTTAGGGCTTTTTCATAAATACTTAGAAAAGCAGTCGGGTTTTTTAGTTTTTTAAATTATTTCCCAATTAAATCCCAAAATATTCATCATCACATTTCTAACCATATTTAAAACTGACGAACTCTATTCGTCAGTCGAGTATACCAGTCAAAGAGGACGATCTCCATACAATACAAAATTAGTAATACATGCACTATGCTAAAGCCGGGAGGTTACGTCACATCACGCGAATAACGCGACTCAAACATAATCGATACCGTACCTACATAGGTACCTAGTTTTCTTTTGCATCGATAGACTGATATCAACATTATCATGTTTCGTGGCCAAAGCTACATTGAAAAGGAAAATACACAAAACAGCTGTAATTTAACCGCTAGTTAAGACAATGGGTGGTGGTGTAAATAAAACTCTGTCGTTGTAGTAACAAGTCTTGTTTTTAATTTTTTTATTTACAGACGTTTAGTAAATATGTCATAAAGACAAAGAAAAACATGTTTCTGGTTGTTGTTCTGTTCGCGCCATTTACAGTCGACTCTGAAACAAAAAATAACATTATACCTACCACAGATAATAAATGTTATTTCATGGCAGAAAATAATCCCAGAATTCATAATAAAACCTCCTCCTTTTTTAAACGTGACGTAACCATACCATACCATCACGCCTGTATTTCCCGAAGGGTTAGGAAAAGGTGTACATCCACAGTTCGTCGGTATGTGTAGGTCCCTTGTTATAGGGAGCGAACTTATTGCCATTAACCAGGTACAAATCCTAACTCTTAGCTGCTATTTCATAGAAAAACCCAATAACACTTTGCTCAACCCTGGGGATGGACCCCAAGACCTCTAGCGTAGCAATCGGTCTTAGGACCAATAGGCTAACGTGGCAGTCCATCTGGTATGATTAATAAAGCATATTTACCTCAGGTCCCACGTGTATGGCTAACATCATGTCGTAGTCATTAGCTCCAACAGTAATTTGCGCTCGTCCGTCATTGCCCACAGTCACGGTCTTGCCCTCGCACACCTGGCCGTTTTTGTTGCCCGATATCACGTCGCAGTATCTGCCCGCGGGCAAACAAGTCTAGACAAAAAAAAACAATTAAACAAAGGTGATACAAGAAAGAAAAAGAGAAGAATAGAAGAGAAGATGAAGGTGATCTGATCTTTCATAAAGTCGTATGGTTTGATAGTTGTACTGCTAATCACCCTGCACCTTTAAACTGGCGAATTAAAAATAACAGCCAAATAAAGGAGTTTATCCTTCCCTTTCAGTTAGTTGCAAAGTATAATTTACAAGTGAGAGGGAATGATTAGCACAGACATAGATAGATTAGCGTCGTCATTTCAGTTTTGGGTTATAATCTTTCATAGATACCATTATTGTCTTAGCCAGATTTGAATCTACAGACTAATCAACTGAGCTAAGCTAAGAAAAGTAAAGAATCCTCTCAAACCTGCAGATTCTGGTTAAGATCCCAATAATCGTTGTTGATAGCGATGAAAGCGTTGCCTCCCCTGCAGAAGGCGATCTGGTTGGAGCCGTTGTCCCACCAGTCGTTGAGGTCGGTGTTACCGGCCGCGTTCCTGAAGGCCACCATCGCGTAGATCTGTCGCCAGCGGTGTTGGCATATCCAGCCATTGCCGCAGGATCCATCCTGGTTGAAAGAGCGGAGAATGTTATTTATATGTGAATAGAACATGAAACAACGGATTCAAAGTCAAAACATTTATTTCAATTAGACCATTTACAGGCACTTTTGAATTGTCAAGAAGTTACCTCTAAAGCTTATTCCAAAACGTAGGTCCCTATACAAAAGAACAAGCAAGAAACTCCATGGACACTGCTTTCAAATTGATTCTCTACATATGTATATACCGCTACTTTGATGACTCTTCTTAGGTAGGTACCTAAGTGGGTGACGGGGCCTGTCAATGGAACCAATAGGTTCCACATTCATGGTAACAGGAGGAACCGTAGGGTTTTTGCCGGAAAAAGTTCGACATAACCCTACTCACCTCAGACGGAGGGTATCCATGAGGACTTCCAAACGGAGATGGAGATATTGGTAAGGGTAAAAATTTTAACAACTTGTGCATAGATATGATTATCTTCATATATCATATTTAAGTAGAAGATCAATCAATGTCAGCATTCTAAAAATAATTATTAGTAGGTAAATCCTGTACAATACTGATACTAAAAAGTACAAAGCATTTGAACGACAGACTGAAAATCCTGCAACCTGCAATGATAAATGTAGCAAAACATACGTACAGATCAAAGTACTTACAGAATTGATAGAAGGCGAAATAATATTCCCGTTATTATCCATAGGTGGTCCAACTTCAGAGTCCCAGAAATCAAAGCTGCTCATAATTTGAGGTTCTCCATACGGGTGTGCGAGCAAGAACGCGATGGCTCCCTTGTACTGTCGAGGCTGTTTGTAAGTTAGGATGCCACCTCCACCGCCGTGACCTCTTTCATTGTCGTGGTTATCCACGAAGGTCAAGGAGTCTTCGTGAGCCAACAAGCCCCATTCTGGTCCCCAAGATGAAAGCCAGCGGAGTTGATTGTTCCCTCTGAACGCGTTACTCAGCTCCAAACCCACTTTGAACTCTGTGACAGCTCCAATAGGAGTGTATTCATCTCGGCTGATGGCCTCGGTTCCATAATCGATGACCTCTTGGTATATGTAAGGTCTGGCGTTTACGGGGAAGAAGTGGTCTGTGTTTAGGTTGTTAAGACGATCGTAGATCACGCGGAGGTCTTCCGGCCACATGTGTTTGGCTGCGTCGATTCTGAAGACAATGAGATATACAGTTTTATTTATATGACGCTCAACAAAAAAATACATCATTATCATTATTATCTCAGCCGAAAGAGGCGTCCACAACGGCAGTCCATAACGGCCACCATAGGTCACACACAATGGTCCATTATCAACGACTAAATGCAGAAACCAAACTTCTATGAGAGACTGCGCTCACATACTGCCAACTCACGACAAACAGTCGCATACACCGCTAATTCGCTATTGGGATCGCTAATTGCCACAACCTTTTTAAAATAATTTTATGATTACTAAGATATTTTTTTTTGTAACTAGATTTTAAGTGAATGTTGTGGTTTCCTGGGATTGGAGGAGCACAGAAATATGTTCCTACTAGATTCAGCCCGAGACTTCGTTCACGAAAAATTTGGTATATTGTACTATCCCATGGGAACCGTAAATTTTTTCGGGATAAAAAGTATCCTATTTGTTATTCCACACTACAATCTCATCCAGATCCGTTCAGACGTTTCAGCGTAAAGGGTAACAAACATCCTCACAAACTTTCGCATTCATAATATTAGTAGGATTTGTCATTTGCAACCAAAATAAATAAATAATAAGCTTACCTGAATCCAGCAACGCCCAAATCGATGAGTTCGTTCATAAAGTCGACTATCATATTTCTCACGTGTTCGTCTCCTTGATTCAGGTCCTTCAGTCCGACCAGCTCGCAGTTACGCACCTGAAAACATTTCCATTGCCCGGTCATAAGTGCTCACCTAATGGCTGCGTCGGCGGATGGTGTTGCCATGGCAGAATCTTGGGTCGAACATAGTATTTAAAACATATCTGATTTATTTATATTCTATTATTTGCCATCGATACGCTAAGAAGTGAAGAAGTGGTCTATAAGGAACTGCATACAATTTTTGTTTTACTATGTGTGTAAAGAGCAGATTCAAAACTATGTTTTATCGGGAGAGTCTCGGTTAGTTTAACACCCACTGTTATTTTCTGCAATAGAGTATCTGAACCCTACTTCTTATTAGGGATGACGCAGTCTACTCTATTTTAGGTCTTCCAAAGTTGAAGCTTTCAAATCAAAAGGTTGGCTAAGTTACACATACGTACCATCACGCCTGTATTCCCCGATGGGTTAGGCAGAGGTGTATCAATGTACACCCCACCCACAGTACGCAGGTAAGTTTAGGGTCCTATGTAATAGGTAGGGGGCGAGCCTATTGCCATTAACCGGGCACAAATCCTAACTCCGAGCTGGTACTAAGAATTTCATAGAACATACACGAACCCAAGGCCTCTAGCTTAGCAGTCGCGCTTAGGACCACTAGGCTAACGAGGCATTCCACCTGAGGCTTTAAACCTGTATTTACAATTTTGCACAAGAATGTATTGCAGCTACTCGGCCATTCTCCGATTAGCAAGTTTTTCGTGTCCGGGCTTTACATAATCCATAATATTATCAAATTCAACCATTTAATTTTTTTATATGTTAGTTAGCATCTGTATCTAGCTGTAAACAAAATAACTGGCTTCTGTTGTAATTAGTTAAGACTAAATTAATTGAACATCTGTTCAAAAAGCACTTTTTTCTAATTACCGTGTCATGTCCGCACACCAACTTAATGTGAAAACTTGCTTGTAATTTTTGGAACATACAGATTTACGTTGATCCGTTTGACGTTTTAAACTATATGAAACAATGCGTATCGCATAGCAAAATATCGACTCAATAGACTTAGTCTGTAAATAATTATGATTAAGTAACCGCATGTCCGCTCGAAACTTATAATTACCGTGACATTTTCTGTTCTCGGGTGCACATCCTTAAATAACAGTATTTGGTACATCACTACTGTACGCATCGCGACTCCTCGGTGTGTGCCGCGGCCCATCAGCAGTTGCAGGTCTCTAACGTTAGTGTACCGCCAATGAAGCACGTGAGAATATAATTACCGTAGCCTTGGTTAAAAACTTTTCTAATTACCGTTGTCTTTATTTTAATACTTGATTTTTTAAGTTAGGCCCTAGTTGATCATGTAAATGGAGACAGCACTTTGGCCTCCGTACGTTGTAACAAGCCAGAATTGGCGTGCTAGGTCGGTTTTCAAAATTTTGAAGAAAATCTATCTTTTTCTAATTGCCATATACTAATTACCATGTGTTTATAATTACCGTTGTATGAAAAATTTATACTTGTTTACTAACTGTAGCCGCGACGTTGTACCAATAGAAAGTTTTCCCGTAGTTTTCGTTGATTTCTTTATTCATTTTCAATACGTAAGTATTATTTATATTTTTAAGCATTAATAAAAAAAATAAAAAAAATAAAAAAGAACATTTAAAGATATATGAAATAGCCCACCGGTATCGGGAGCAGGGTCCAAGTTACCGGTGGTCAGGGCTTCAGAGAATGGAACCTCCTAACAATGCGCGCCGTGTCAAGAATAAAGCAGTACTTTCTCAATCAGGCCCTTGATCCAACTCCCTAAAGAGAGCCTCCTGAGGTGTCTGTCGAGGCTCTTTTTTTATAGATGGGAAATCATCAAATAACTTCCCCCGCCCTGGGCGGGACGGGAGGGAGTGTCAGACTTTTACTGACTAAAACCCATCTACGTTCTTTCATGTGCCCTTTGGCAATTAACCCATTGGCCGACACGGCTATCCGCGCAATGATCGGTGAATCCACATCCCACCATGTCGACAACCTCGCGAGCCAAGCCAATATAATGGTTCTGCTTATCTTTCTCGGCTTTCACGATGTTCTTATAATGGGGGATGCGGGAACAATCACTGCATGCCGCTTTGATCGAGCCACCACCACTATTGGCTACAATAGTCCTATCAGTGATGATGAACTGGGTCGGGCACATACCTGTGGTACGGCTCTTCTGATTCCACAAGGCTGTATTTTAGAGAAATGTTCTGATGGATTATCCTGGCTACAAGGTTGTATCTATGCAAGTACTCTCCGTTAGCTAGACGAGAACACCCGGAGATAATGTGATGGATTGATTCGCCTGGACGCTGGCATGCCCGACATTTGTCCACCGTGCCATTCTTCACAATAAATCTCCGGTAGTTATTTGACATCATACTGAAGTTATGATGTCAAATAACTATCACAAATAAAAAACCTTCGGTTTCTCCGAAGAGGTGGGGATCGTAGCCAGGCTACGGACGCTGATAAGTCTACATCGGGCCCATGCAGGGGCAGGAAAAAGCGTCTGTGAAGCACTTTGCTCTGCCATACCTCCCTGCGATCGTTAGTGTCAAGCACCACAGGTTTGCGCCAGTTCTCTGTAGCCAAGGAGAACGGGGTGGGGTCACTGTCCATCGCTACTGCATTTCGATGCATCCCCACGTCGACTTCTGGGAAATATTCCCTGAAATTGCATATTTCGCTATTGTGGAGAGTCTTAGTCTCTAGTCGTTTAGAAAACCTCCATCGGTTTCAGTTACCTTCAGTTCTTCAATTGCAAATAGTTGGGGGCAAAAAGATTCAGGTCATCCATGTAAAGGAGCTGAGATATAACCTGACCTTCTCTTCTCAACCGATAGCCTAGACCTGAATCCTAAGGAAATGTGTGCTAAGAGGATTCAGGGCAAAGTAGAATTCGTAGATTATTATTATTGTCCGTAGATACGTATACTATATGCTGACCATTCATCGAGTTACTTAATTTATAAAATGGGAAAACCAAAAGACCAAAGAGGAAGTGGTAGAAATGAGAAGGCTCGCCGCACGACAAAACGTCGAGAACGAATGATTTGTCTTTTAGGTTGGTAATATTATAAAGGTAATTAATCTTTAAAATATGACCAATTAAGACAAAGTTTTTTTTTAGTTTTTTTTACCTGATTTTACTGAAAGTATATAATTTTTAATAAATAATAGCAATGATAAAGTGTTTTTTTTTTTACAATTGTTATGGTTGTTCACTGGTACATTATTAATTCTAATGCTATGATTATATTAAACTAGTGCCCAAATTATATTATTATATTTTAATATTTTACATGGACATGATGGTGTTTTCTAATTACCGTTTCATTAAATATTAAACTTATCTAATTACCGTACTCATAAAAATTTCAAGTCTCATTTACTAGAAAACCACCAATAATAATTAAATGCCACATTAATATATTGAATTCGTTCTTTGATGTGTTTCATATTTTAATGTTTTTAAGTCAAATCAGTGAAAATTAAAAAAGGGTACGGTAATTAGGCAAATAACGCCTAACCGGAGAATGGCCGTACTTACTCTCCAGGCGTCATTGCCGTAGTCTTGGTCGTTGATGACGCAGTGTGGCCAGTTGAAATGGTCGCGGTTGAAGGGCACCGCGGGGTAGTACCACTCGGAGAAGATGGCAGTACTGCCGGCTGTCCCTACATTCTCCGGAGGTTCGCCAGTCATGTGGTTGATCACAGCATCTACATAGATCCTGGAATATTCAACAGATAAGAAATAAACAAACGTGGTTCGTTCCGGCAATTTCATGTTACCCGTTTTGGACAGTTGTTCAGGTATTTTAATATTCAAACAGCGTTTAGGAGCCGGTCTAGCAAAATTGTACTCAGTCTCTTCTTCCTGGCAGTAACGTCTAACAACCCCACACACCGTAGTGTCAGAGTTTCTAAATCGCCTCAAGAGCTTCTGACATGGTTACCAATATCACTGCAGTCCAAGATAAAATCAGAAAGTACATGGAAAGAAAAAGTCACATTGGTACTTGCCCGTGCCCGATTGCGAACCTACAACCTCGTGCATGATAGCCTTAACTGGGCCATCATGACACTACGCAGTCACACGTACTCGGTCTCACTACTCGGTCGCTCCCAAAAGGGAGGACTCGCATTCGAGTTATTTCCTTAGTCTAGGCTCCATTCCATACTCAAAAGTCCCGGATTACCGAAAAGCTCTTATCTTGCTTTAAAGCCCGAGTAGTTTTTTCTTTATTGAATTTACCTCAAGTAGGTACTAAAGCAGCTTTTGAACTTAGTATTAAGGAAAGTACCTGACGCCTACAGCATTACATCTTCGCAACATGTCGGCGAACTGGCGCTCATCACCAGAGCGCGTCACCAGCTTGTACGACATCGGCTGGTAGCGCTCCCACCACGGACGGTTGTAAGTCCATAGCACCACGTTCTCGTTGGGCGGCGAAATCTGGAAGTTTACATCGTAATCTTTTATGTAAATCACTGAAAAAACATCTTCGAGAAAACATGATTAGATAAGGCGCTTAGTGTAAGTTTTGTTTTTTTTTAATTTAATCAGTGATCGGAATAGGTAGAGCTAATGTGCCTGAAGTTTAAAGAAAAAATCGAAAAGTGGAGACCTCCGTACGACTAAAATTGTAATCATCACTTATATACTTACATTTAATATTACTGTTACTAATACAGTAAAGTAATTGAATTCATTTTCGTTTTTAATCGACGGTTGTTATTTAATTTAGGTAAAGAACGCGGAGGGCCCTCCTCATGTTTTTGTTTCCCAGAATTGCCAAAACTTGCTGTCTCTTTCTATCTTTTGTCTTCTACATAATACGAATATGACGAAAGACGCTGGTCTTACCTGAATTCCTCCAAAGCCCCGAGGTCCAAGGAACCTCTCGCACTCATCAGCGATGTCGTCCCACTTCCATTCAAACAGGTGCACGTTGACAGATCTGCCCGCCGCGTAGTACGGGTTTTTGTATGCGTTGACAGCTGTGGCCACGACCAACAGGCTGCAGACTAGTGAATGCCACCCCTGGGAAATAAAATAGGATTACTTTAAACCGCAGATTAAAGTCCCAAAACAAGCAGGCCGATGGCTAACTTCTAAGAATGTTATAGTAATTTAATGCAACGCCGCCGGGGGATACCTGCCGGTATTATAAAAAAAAATAGTACCTATACGAAAATGCAGCTATATGATACCGTATCAATGACGTTGCTCTCTTTTCTAACGAATTTTAATGCAAGTGATAACCAGTTGATGACGCTGACTATAGGTGTCAACCTCTTTGACCATTTCAACCTCAAAAGAGGAAAGATTTGTTTGTTTGTTTGTATCGAATAGGCTCCGAAATTACTGGACTGATTTTAACCATATTTTCACCAATAGATAGCTACATTATTCCCGAGTAACATAAGCCCACGCATCATCACGCTACGACCCACGGGAGCGGAGCATTAACCATAGACGTAACTTATGGCGGGTGAAATAAGTAACGCGGAGGAAGTCGCGGGCAGTTCGCTAGTGTATTTATAAGTAGGTAGCAGAAATTAACGTACAAAGGCAATGCGTGATTCATATTCGTAGTAGGTAGCACTACCGATCTGACTTAGATAAATAGGTACGTTGTCTTTTCAGATAGGAAACTTGAATCAATGGCTTTTGGAATTGACTCGATACCTACTTACTAATAAGTTTAAAATTATCTCAAATAAATAATATTACTACTACTCAAAAATAGTTAAATTCGAATAAAAAACCGACTTACCATGTTGCGGCAACCCAATCAACAACCGAGTAGTAACTAATTAGCTTCGCTTGAAAACAATGATACGTGTGACATACCTATCTAGGTAGGTATGAATGTAATTAATTATTTAACGATAAACAAGGCAAGTGATTATCCTATTTACTTCATATCGAAATTTCATATTCCATCACCTGGGTGTTATCGTGATAAGCCAGAAATAATTTCGTATGCCCATCAATCTTATATTTTTTAGATTAAGTACGGATTAATCGATACCCCGCTGACCGGGTAGGATTGCTTATCAATTTCTAATTAGGTACATTTCAGTTTCGTTATTGATTAATAGTAAGTACCTCGTACCTACTTAGGTCAACTCCATGATTATAGCAGCAGTGTAATACCTATAATTATGTAATTACACTGTAATTACATAATTATAGGTAAGTAATCTTTCGATCAACGATACATGAAATGATAAAGAGAATTTGATAAGTTTTTTTTTAATTTTCAACTCTCGGCGTAACCACCGCTTCTAGCTACGCCGATGTGTAGTTTCTTACCTTGTAGAGTATGTTATGATCTCTTCAATTGATGCAAAAAGTAGTTATAGGAAAAATGTACCAATTCTATTCTCCCTCTTACTGAGTAGAAACCTGATTCCTTGCAAATAAGTCGAGTAATTTCATGTCTATAATATCCCCATCATAGGAGTGAAATGACTCGACATTATCTTCACAGTTCGTTTCTGTTTCTATCATGGGTTTCTATATTATTATTTATATGCGTATATTTTATTTTCTTGTTTTTTGTCGATTTAAAATTTCCCGCTTCTTTTCCTATCCCAATGTTGCCAACATTAATAAATTTTAAAATATATTTTATTTGTTTGAAAACAATTAATGGTTATTTAATAAGGAATGGATCACAGTTATATCAATGATACAGAGATATTTTGTAGCAGGTTTAGTAGACTTTCTTAATTTATTGCGTATTATAGCCGAATCCATGTATTTCATATTGAAGCTAGTAACATTGCCGTCAACCTGTTGACTTGATTCATCATCTGTGACCAACTAAAAACTTTCGTTCTTTCAACTTTTTTCATTCGTTTTCATTCATTCACTAAAGTAAACTTTCTGGGTAGCTGACGCTAAACTTGTTTCTAAAATATAATAAAAATTATTTAAGCTTGATAATTTCATGAATATTACATGTGGCATAGAAATTAGTAGAATATCATGTCTTTTTATCAAGTTTATGCCTAATAAACTCTTCTAGTACTAGTCAAATTAAAACGTAGTTGTGTTGTTTATTTTTACAACTTTGTAAATTCCTGTGTGTCGTACTATCGTGTTTACAATTTGTCTAAAACTGTGGCAATGGCTGGGAAATTCTACTTCGTCGTAGCATTATTATGCATAGTGCCTATAGTGTACGCTTGCAATGAAGCTATATGTGCCAGTGTGGTATCAAAATGTATGCTTACTCAGTCTTGTAAGTGTGACTTGAAGGACTGTTCCTGCTGTAAAGACTGTTTCAACTGCCTCAGCTATTTGTACAGCGAATGCTGCAGTTGTGTTGGTGAGTACATTCAATTTACTATCTGTGTTCGCTAAAGACTCTCTCTCTCTATAGGTACAGGAAAGTTGTTTTCAATAACATAGTTCTTCTACAAAGTTCCAGTGATAGGAGAAAAAATATTCTTTGTGTAAAAGGTCTATCTAATCTTATATTTGATCATTTCTATCTCTCTTAACTAAGCACCATACAAAACGTCTTTCCGCTATATACAATATTCTGGAAAACAACGAGTCAATTCATAAATACATTGTTTATCTTTAGAACTGATAACAATCACATTTTTCTTACAGACATGTGTCCGAAACCAAATGATACACAAACAGAATTATCAAAGACTTCATATGTGGAGGAGTTAGCGGATGGTGTTCCCGGTTTGTTTGCTGCTCTCACCAGCGATCCGGACCCACAGCAGAGATGGCTGTCTATTACGTACCCTGTAGACATTGATCTATCAGCATACAGAGCAGTTCCGGAGAAGACAGTGGTTTTCCACTTACGTAAGTATTTTTTTAGTTCCTGCCTACCCCTATGGGAAAATGATGTGAGATCATGTATGCATGTTTAAAATAAATAAAAAATATCAGAGACATATAATCATAATGGAATTATGACCGCATACTTCCGAAACCCCGGTCCATCATAACCCTGACTGTACATTACTGCCATTTGTGAGTAAATTCCTGATTATTAATAATATATAATGCTGGTGCGAAATATCCAATTACATGTCCAGCATTTTACGGCAGCTATACCTTTTGGTATAGCTGTTTAGTTATTTACTAAGGATCACTGATACTGCCAAGTCTATAAATCATTTATATTAAAACACAGTTTTACTTTAATTTAATAAGAGCTTAAGGACTACATAAAACCATGTAAGATCAAGTAAACAAGTGGAGTGACTCATAGAACAAGATAATAATTTATTTGTGAACTTCATCTACATTAGCACTCCTCAGTAATTTGCATTAGACATTAAAATATTGCTCATATCCGATTACTGAAGTGTTTACTATGTATTATGTTTCTTCAAATTAATGTTTAATTAGTTAAGCACACTGGGAGGTCACCAGATGGCTTTACAATAGAAAAGAAACAGATGGTTTAGGAGTTTTTATCACAAAATATCTTGCTGTTCACAGTTAGCAATAAAGTCCCAAGTTTCAGAAAAAAAAAAGCATAAAAACTTGCAAATTATTGCTGGTTTAAAACAGATTATATAAGAGCAAAATACTTTTAGGACCTGTAAATTTACTTAAATTAATTTATTTTATTTAATTTATTATTTTTAATTTTTAATTTTATTTATTTTTTTGTTTGATACCTACCTAGGTATCTAACAAAATAAGGCAATAGTAAAAAAATCTAGGCGTTGGGGAGGTTTAAATTCTACATCGCTGTCATTGCTACTCTTATGGCATGCGTTAATAGAAAACATAGTATTATTACATAATTATGTGCCTTTCCAAAACTTTTATTTATCGCTCGTTAGCTTTTAGACAAAAACAACATGTAACAGGTATGTAACTGTTATAGCATAAAACTTCCCAGACTAATCCAGTAGGCAGTAGGAAATAAAAGTTTAACTACAAGTACCAATAGTAAAGTCCCATTTAACACAAGACAATTACTTAATCGTCGCCAGTTACTTCAAAGTCGACAATTATGTCTCATTCAATTTCGACGAAGGACTAAAAAAAAGCAAAAGCTGCGCAGGCGTCCCACAGAGAGATGCGCATGATTCATTAAAATGGAATGTAAACAACTACCTGCACCTGAGATGGCTTTATTAGTTTACGATCGATGTAATATTGAGAATTGGGAGGTCTGTCTTTCGTCCTTTATTTCTGGAACTTTTTGTGTACAATATCAGTTATAAATATAGCTTTATGTACCAGGAATTGAGTTGTGTTTGAGTATGAATGCGTAAGTAATAGTAGAATCAATCCAACATGATTTATTGATAAAACATGCCATTAAATGTCTTCGCCTTTGGTTGGCTAGTAGAGAATTCTTAAGGCATTAAGCCCGCCTTTAAACGTTTTGTTGCATTACATCTATGGTTACTGCTCCGTTACCCTAAAGGGACGATGGTAGCGTGATGTTTTATACGTATAAACCTTCCTCTTGAATCTCTATCTATTGATGACAACTGCATTCAAATCCATTACGTACTTAGTTTAAAAGTTCTAAGCGTACAGACGGAGGGAAGCGATTTGATTTTACACTAAGTAGAGAAGTTTAAATAAATAAATAAGACATGTTTTGTAAAGAACAGCGTTATTTTAACGTTTCCCTTTCGCATAGGCGATCGATCCTGCTGTTAAAATAATCTCTATTCGAAGAATTTAGATCCCGTTGTTTCCGAACAACGGGATTCTGAATTCCAGCTAAGTATATTCAGCTAACACTTCTTCAAATAGGTAGATAAAAATATGACAATGACTGTTGACGGGTTTTTGTTATCTACATAGGAACTGCAGAAAGGGGATCTGACATTATGTTTTTGTATTTTTTTAACAAAAAATCGTTAAGTAATCCAGTTCCCGAAAATATTCAACCAGCTTTTCTTGAACGCACAAATTCAAGGGATAACTAAACTTAAAAGCTTATAATGTCTAAAACTATTTTGCCATCTAACGTGGCAATGCCGCCAGTCCCTTGGGCATATTTTTTGCTGACAGCGATGCGTACGTTTTTTTTTTCAAGTTATTTTAATTTTTATAGGTTATTTAGAGCGTGAATATCGCTAAACAGTTGTTTATCCACTCCACAGAGAGCGTGGAACAAGACTCGGAGCCGGTGAGCCGCGACGTGGTCACTCTCAACTGCACGGTGGCATACATGTCGCAGTGCATGTCCTGCGACAAGTGCCGCGCCTCCTGCCGGTCTATGGGTTCCAACAGCTTGAGGTAAACTAGACTATGTAATTGTACAAGTAACCGCATTTAGGCTATCAGCATCACATCAAGATATACTCCGCAGTTTTACTTGCATTCAGTCACGGCTTTGGTAACTACTCCGCTTCCGTGTGTCCTAGCATGATGTTGTAGAGCCTAAATATTTCTTCCTGAATCTGACTATTATAATACAAAAAGTGCCATTACCAGTTTTATCGGATGTCTACAGACATTAGTAACCATTGATCAGCTTATCATGATCAGCTTGTTATTAGCCAACAGGAAAATGTTATTGTTCATCCTTATTTTTATTTCATCTATTAAAAGTTTATGTGAAAGTACATACAGTCACAAGATGGCAAGGGTTACATTACAACCTGCAGTCACGAGGTGGCAAGGGGCGCCGTCTTAACCTTTTCCGCTTAGCCGTGTTCACGAAGGGTTTATTGTACCTGCATGGCGGATGTTTAATCAATAACATTATAATCCCTATTAATTACTAATGTCGATTGTTTTATTGTATTCCAGATGGTTCCACGACGGATGCTGTGAATGTGTCGGAGATAAATGTTTATCTTATGGGATTAACGAAAGCAGGTAAATATTAATGAACAGCAATAACGTAATGAAGCCCTTATTTAACACACGCGTTTATATCTTTAACTAACAAATTCGACTATAGGCGTAAAATATTCAGGTAATAAAATCGTGTATTAGTAAGAAATAGTATGATAGGTGGACAAGATTGCAAAGACACCTGCGTAACGAGGTCGACTTGCTTGACATTAGCATATTGAGCGGTGACCTGCGCACACGCCGAACACATATCGTGTTACGAACAGGTGTTGCCAATCAATTATTATTAATTAATAGGAAATATTTGTATATCCACATCATATTATCGAAAATTATGTAATAATATTCAATATTATGTAATACTAGCTTCTGCCCGCGACTTCGTCCGCGTCACAGTTGATGTGTTATCCTACGGGTACCGTACATTTTCCCGGGATAAAAAGTAGCCTATGTGTTATTCCAGACTATAATCTATCTTTGTGCCAAATTTCATCCAGATCCATTCAGCCGTTTAAGCGTGAAAGAGTAACAAACATCCATCCATACATCCATACATACAAACTTTCGCCTTTATAATAGTATATAAGTAGGATTATTGAATGTTAATGTAATGCTTTATCAGTTTTATTAGTTAAATAGTTTATTTGACAATGCAGAGACAACTCATCTGGCTGCTGCCCACGTCCGACGGTTTGTAGGACCGATTCAATAAATCCAGTTTCGTGGGACCTATGTATTGTAGGACACGTGTGTTGGTTGGTGTATTATTCAAATGTTTCATTCTCTCCGACAAAAAATCGGTCACCGACTGATTGTCTGACGTGGGCGCACAGCGTAAGCATAACATAAAGTAACAAAAATTTTGTAGATCGATTCCGATTTCGTCATCATCAAAAACGTTAAACTCAATCAACAAGATTATTCAAAAAGCTTCTGCCCGCGACTTCGTCCGCGTCACAGTTGATGTGTTATCCTACGGGTACCGTACATTTTCCCGGGATAAAAAGTAGCCTATGTGTTATTCCAGACTATAATCTATCTTTGTGCCAAATTTCATCCAGATCCATTCAGCCGTTTAAGCGTGAAAGAGTAACAAACATCCATACATCCATACATACAAACTTTCGCCTTTATAATAGTAGTAGGATAGTACAAGATACTGCGCTTCATAAATTATGTCATCTACTGCAGGCGTATCTCGCCTAACATGTCGACTCTATGCATTACTATCATTAAAACAAACGCCTATTTATGTATGTACTGTTAATATTTTCAGATGCTTGGCATGCCCCGGTGGCAAGGAGACCACAGTCAACTCCCTCGACGAAGACCTCACGTACGACGATCTCGACTACGGCGAGGAAGTTGAAACGCAGTCCGTATAACTTGCTATTACAAGTAGTGGGTAGTGTAGTATAAAGGCTAAGTGCCTGTGCACACCACGGTTTTTAAACGCGCCGTTAATGCGCGTTTTTAGCGATACAGACGCACGCGAATCGTACAAAATCAAACTGCAATGTGGAGAGACAAACGCGCTGTTGACGCACGTTTCTAAAACGCGCGTCAACGGTGCGTTTAAAAAACGTGGTGTGTACAGGCCCTAAACGTAGTCAGCATTGATTCGCGTTTTGTTCTTGGGCTTAGACACAGAAAAATTGCATTTTTTCCCATTTGAAAATGAACCTTATTCTTTTGTAATAAAGTTGGAACTATCCAAGAAATTTGACAGATGGGGTAGCTTGATGTGCTGGCCTCTATATATAATGCTAATATTAGATGCACTTACTTCATGAGTTACTAAATACTTATGAATAATTTAGGGCTGAATGGATTTAGAACATTACTGCATCTCTGCCAAGTTAATTGAAGTTGATAGAGAAGGAACGATTTTTAAATACGTTTGTCGTTAAATGTGTGCTAATTCCGATTAGATACAGCCAGTCATAAATGCAAATTACGTACCTATGTACCTAAATTAATCATTCTAGCCATTTCAATACTGGGTTTCAAGTTATATCTTATATCCCAAAACATCTGTTTGTCAACTGAATGCGAATTAATGTTGACACGTTTGTGCCTAAAATGTAGAATTGGATGCTTCCAGACTGTATTCTAAAGTAGAAATGTTCTGTTTTATTCGTAGATTGGACTTTAAAATATTATTGATTGACGTAAACGTCCATTATTGTAGTATTAGAAAGAAAACTTTTTGTGCCACGGTGTATTTACGATTAGTTTATAACGACTGGTTTCATCGCGTAAAACTTGCATGAACATATAAAAATAAGCCTACATGTTGAGTGGGTCCATAGCGCCGTTTGTGAGTCCTTTCTGCAACTTCTTTTGTGCCTTAGATAGAGTGCCAATCACATGGCTAGCAAAATAATGTATGACCGTGTAATTTGAACTAGCGAGCCGTCCCAGCTTCAGCATCGCACCAGTGCAAATTATCGACTATTCCAGTTCATTTTCCAAAAAATAACTTTCATTCAAATCCTCAATATCAGGCTTATGGCTGTTACCCTAGACTTCGTAAATGATTCCAGACTAGTGTTGCCTAACTATCGATAGTTGATGTATCGATAGTTGACCTCGAAAAATAGTCACAATATCGATAGCCCTATCGATGGTATTGAAATTTTACAATATTATCGATACTATCGATAGTATCTATCCAAGAAATTACAACTACAACATTGTCGATACTATCGATAGTATCGACAGTGATTGCAGTAAAACACACCATAATAGTGCACTATTGCACTTAATCAATAGAATTGCTCAATTTCTTGGATAGATACTCGATAGGCAATCGATAGTAAGGCAACACTATTCCAGACAGCGTACAAGGTTTTTGTCGCTTATTAACCCAACAAAAAATAGGTGTTCCTTATAATTATGTAGGTATTGCTTTTTCTGTTGTTATGATACAGATGATTTTAACTCTAGCGTTTTTAGAATCGTGTACTGTACTGAGTCTCCGGTAAAGATTGTGCATAGATTTCCCTTTCACCATCCAGGTACAGTGATTTTCTGTAAAAGGTCTTTGTGTCACCTACTCATTTGTTAGCGCCCCTTGACAAGGCAAAGTCCAGCTATATAATCCATGTAATTTCAGTTGTTAGTACATAAAAGAACAAAATTAGAGGTAGTATTTAGTATCTTTTGTACCTTTTACACTTATTTCCAGTGGTAATATATTTATAAACTACTATAAGCTATACATTGTGTAACAATATTATTATTTAAAACTTTGAACAAATCATGTTTGCCACAAAAAGATTCTCAATCTTTTCTAAGCATATTCTTCCGTCCCTAACATTTTAAGTAGTGAATTAGTTAAGCCAGCATGTTTTTCATGGTAAACAAATGTTTAGTAACATTGTTTTGTTCAACGTTGTTGACAACACAACATGTTGCAGTGTTGCATCTAGTTAACAAGTTGTCAGTCTCATATAGACTGGCTGTTTGAACAAGAAAAATGTTGATGAAACATTGTTTGAAGTGTGTTCATCAACAATGTTAAGCAACTGTTACTCAACATTTTATTTATCTGGAATATTTTATTGATGTAATTAACAACGCCTATATGTTTACGTAGTAGTTAGATATAAGCTATTTTGTATTTTTATACTGTTGAGAGAAGGAATCTCAAAGTGCCAAATGTATTGCTTGTACAAAAAATGCCATTACTTTTTAATTTTTACGTAATTTGGAGTAGGAATCTTATTAGGGCGACATTTATTTATTATGACTGAGGCAATTTCCCAATTTACCGCTTCTAGTTAAAAATACTACAGACAGATTACAACTTAATGTAGGTACTGAAAAATTCTAAGATAACAGCATAAATTACTTTAGCTAGACAATCTACAGATTTTTTAAGTAGTAAAAAATCAACATGACGCAAAATAGCAGATATTTATAAAATTTTAATTTCATAATCATTACACAGAAAAAGATTTATATCAAGCTTAATAGGTTGCATACGTAAATATAATTGTTTTGTTTTTTTATTTGACTCTAATTGCCTATTTCAACAATTAAACTTAATATGAATTAAATTAAATATTTTTTCTGGAAGCTAAAACAAGACCTAGTGAACGTTTTTTTACGTATGGAAACATTGCCTCGATTTTTTTTAATTGGAATAAGATTTATATTAAAATCTTTAATTTTAACCGCCATAATTATTATTTTTAATTATTGTAAGTGCCTTTTTGATGTATTTTATCGTTTATACACAGTTTATATTTTGATGTCAATATTGTGAATCGTAATAAACAATATTTTTTATATGGATCACGTTAATTTTATAACAAGAGTCCTTAAAATTCGAAAGTGTTTGGTTTACCCAAAGTCATCTTTACATATTAGGTACCAATAGGTTTTGATACTTTGTAAATTACAAGTGAAGAAGTTTCAGGTAAAGTTAAGGTTTATATTACAAGCATGTTAAGAACAAAAAGTGTTATCTTCATCATCATATCAGCGACAGGACGGCCACTGCTGGATATAGGCCTCCCCCATAGATTTCCAAAAAGACCGGTTGGAAGCGGTCTGCATGCAGCATCTTCCTGCGGTTTTAATCTGGGCGTCCGCCCACCTGGTAGGTGGATGTCCTACGCTGCGCTTGCCAGTACGAGGTCTCCATTCCAGAACTGCGGCCCCATCGACCATCAGCTCTGCGAGCCATGTGCCTTGCCCACTGCCACTTCAACTTCTTGCTTGCTTTTTGTCTTGCTTCCTTAATTTATTTATAAATACTTTACAATTATTTTTAAAATTACTTTACTTTATGCTAAAAATGTACACGCTTATCACACCAGAATCTGTTTGTGTTATTTACGTCATGAGAACAACAAGAAAGACACCGAAGAACGTAAAAATAAATAAACAAAGGACAGTGCGTATATAAATTTGAATATTCATATAAATGTCCTCGATTAGTATGTACAAAATTATACATATTAAGAATGCACTTTCATAAATAATTTAAATACGTATTTCAATTTATTTTAATGCACATTTTGAACGGTAAAGCGGGCGGATACGCTTCCAATATGCATGTTAACTAACAGCTATTTTAACATGTAAATTATTCATAAGAATGAAGAGACAGTTAAGTTTTATATCCTTTCTTTACATAAAAAAAAAACCAAACGGGTTAGCTGTGTTAATACATTTTATTTATTTATCTAGGAATTAAACAATTCTTATAGAATATCTACTAGCTTCTGCCCACGGCTTCGTCCGCTTAAATGTCGGTTGTAGAGGACACAGAGGAAGTAATTCGATTTAAAATTCAATTATAATTCAAAAGACACGTGGCGCCATCTATTATCATAAGAACGTTATTGTTGTTTTCCTCGGTTCTTTTTTCAGGATGACAGGTGACCCGTTTCTGTATACCTTACAACGCATATGCATAATTTCAGAATGTCTGGTTCAGTGGTTTAAGCGTAAAAAGGTAACAAACAAATTAACAAACTTACTTTCGCGGTTATTTATTAGTTAGAAAGGTTTTAGAACGTAACTGTGCTCTTCTCTACAAATCGTATGCATCGCAGGGTTAACCATATCAAGGGCCATACTAACCCCTTTAGGCTAAAATAACATAACATAAGCCGCCATCACGCCAGTTTCCCCCGATGGGTTAGGCAGAGGTGTACCAATGTACACCAACAGGGATCGGTTCGATTCCCAGACCGAGCAAAAAGTGTTATTGGGTTTTTCTATGAAATTTTCAGTAGTAACTCGGAGTTAGGATATGGCAATAGGCTCGCCTCCTATCACTCAAACTGGTACACCTTTGCCTAGCTAGGCAAAAAATGCCATAAAAAATACAATTTGTTCTAGCAACTTACCCCACAGGTTGATATTGATTCTTAAATCATCGCGTTATAAACCCAGCTAGATTAGATATTGTCTCCTACCTAGCTTTTAGATTAGATCTACAAGTGCCGCAGATTATAGTGATAGGGAATATCACCTAAAACATGTAATAACTTATAATACTGTGCGCAGTTAGCGTTATCTTACGGATAACATAAACTCGCACCTTTTAATTCCACTTATCAATAATCATCGCAAACGTGGCGTACAATTTGCACTGAATGTGATTAAATGCCACAGTAAAATGAAGATCGAAATCTGAGAAAATCCTTGCTTATCGACAGTCACGATGTCAGCCAATCTTACTGGGCTTATTGGCTATGCTATTATCTACTGATCTCCGCCTAGGGCGTCTTTCATACCATACATTATATATCATATATTCATTTTTTTATTTAAATCATCGTTATCAATCATCAGCAGGTAGAGAGTATCAAACTCTGTGTATGGGTGCTAAAAATTAAATTAAAAATTTAAAAAACCCCCGACACAAAATCCTAAGTTCCCTTTAAAAAGTAAAAAAATAAAATACGTCGCCTTGGGGGACCGATGTTGCATTTAGGGTACGACCGTCCCAAGCGGTCCCCCAACGCGACGTATTTTATTTTTTTACTTTTTAAAGGGAACTTAGGATTTTGTGTCGGGGGTTTTTTAAATTTTTAATTTAATTTTTATTTTATACTTTTTATAGGTACATACTTATTATAATGTCGATTTTGTTAAGCTGTAAGTACATAGGTTCCTAATAATTTAATAACCCACATGACAAATCATTTTTTAGTTTTTCTTCCCCACTTTCACACCCATAACTTTTAAACGGCTCGACCGATTTTCATTAAACATGTCTAAGAACACTCGTACGTAAGTCACCTTTCATACAAAAAAAAACTAAATTGAAATCGCTTCATCCGTTCGGGAGCTATGATGCCACAGACAGACAGACAGACAGACACGTGAAACTTATAACACACCTCTTTTTGCGTCGGGGGTTAATAAAAGCGAAAGTTCCTGTCAAAGGCTCTCCGCTCCCGTCCAATTTTTACCCGACTGCGACAGGAGGGTTATGTTTTTCAAGGGTATGTTTGTATGTATGTATGTAAGTTTGTATGTATAATTGTTTGGCACGCTCTGCAGGCTGAACGGCTCGATGGATTTTAGCTTGAGAGGTGTCGTTAGATTCGTATTTACTGTGAGAGTGACACTGGGTATATAAAAAAAAAAAAAAAAAATGGCGGATTTTTGGCGCCAAATTCAAATGTTTGGCTCGCTCTGCAGGCTGAACGGTTCGATGGATTTTAGCTTGAGAGGTGTCGGTAGATTCGTATTTACTGTAAGAGTGATACTGGGTATATTAATTTCTTTTTTAAAACACTAAAAAAATAAAAAATAAAATATGGTAATTTAAAAAACTAAAAAACCCGACTGCTATTCTTTAAAAATCCCTAAAACAAGATAAATTGTAGCAGTCGGGACCCATTCGGGACCATCTGCAATGTAATATAGGTATGTGCTCTCAATTCACTAATCCTCCATTTCTAGAATGGGTCCCGACTGCTACAATTTATCTTGTTTTAGGGATTTTTAAAGAATAGCAGTCGGGTTTTTTAGTTTTTTAAATTACCGTTTTTTGCACTGATTATTGGACCGATTTTTCGACAAAGAAATCTGTCAAAAATTGGTCCGATAATGGGGCAAAAAATTGATCGTGCGGTGAGATGCAAAAGTATTCAAATATAAAAGCAACAAGAATGTTTTACCAGGATTTTGTAAAAACCAAATTAAATGTCCGTAGGGTTTCTAGCTCGTTCTTCTCCATAGAGACGCCACCTACGTTTTGGAACGAGCAACTAGCTTCAATTTTCTAACTTCTTGACGAGTCAAAGTCAGCATTTCAATTAGACCATGCCTGTAAATGGTTTAATTGAAATGCTGATTTTGACTTTGAAAGGTCACTCATTGACCATATCAAAAAAACTACATAACTTTTAAAAACAATTCAATTTGGTTTTTTTGTCAGCGGTTTTTGCGACAGGATTTAAGGAAGTCTTCCAAGCAGACGAAATCATGGATAAGAGCTTGTATCATGACGTATTTTTCTGATTTGCAGTCTTCTGTCAGCAACTAGTAGTTCAAAAAATATTAGGAAAGCTTTCGCCACTTCATCGTTCGCTAAAAAAAAATCATTAAATAATGTAGTCAAAATTAGGACAAACGGCTATCTACGCTGACAGATAATTTAATCGCAGTTTAGGCAGGTTTGTTTAAAGACACGTATACGGATGGAAAAAAATCATATTGCGTATCTTAGTACACTCGATGCGTTCTACTAGCGGTACTATAATCTGGCGCTAATCAGATAATGATTTGTTGGTACCTATTTACTCACCCAGTTCTGGTCAATGATGATTATATATTTTTTTAAATATCTTTGGATAGTTCATCCATGCCGCCGGCCCATCTAATGTTAAGTGGTCACCGCTGCCTAAAGACATCTCTGCAATAACTGAGGCCTTGCGAATGCATTGCCATCACAGAGACAAATTAAATTGTCTCATATACCCGTAATTAATTTAATTGCCCTCCCAAGTTCTCAGCTCGTCAGTCAATCTGTCTATTCTCAGGTAGCCTATGTTTAGCCTAAAGCACGCGGCTACGTTATGCAACGCAATGCTAAAGACAAGACGACGCCCATATTCTGTATCGTTTAAAATAAAACGTGGTAGTAGTAGAGCTCTTTGTGAAAGAGCTTGTCCATGGAAGTACTACCACCATAGCTATTTCTGCCGCAAAACAGCGTTGCTGTGTTCCGGTTTGAAAGGATATGGGTTTTTTTTACAGATGGGAAATCATCAAATGGCTTCTCCCGCCCTGGAAAACCCATCCATGTTCCTTCTTGTGTCCTTTGCGTTCCGGGGGCGCCGTATCTCTTTCGAACAACCCGCAGCCCCGACAGGCATCGGCCCTGAGTGGCCCTCCAAAGGGTATGGGTGTGGTGTAATTACAGGCACATGAGACATTTCAACTTTGTCTCTGGGATGGCGACGCATTTACAAGGCCTCTGGTATTGTAGCGGTGACCATTTAACATCAGATGAGCCGTCGTCGTCGGCGTGTATGCCATCTAATTATAAAAAAAAAAACAAATAAATGCAAAATATTGGGTGACAAGACAATTGAAAATTAACTACATGCTTTTACTATTAGATCAATTTTGAAACGGCAAAAATAAAAAACATTTGTTCCAAACACGTGCGGAGAATTGATAAGATGATAACGAGAGACAATAAACACACTAAAGCTTAATTCACCTTTTTAATCGCACTGCAGTAAAAAAATATCAGTAAATTATCAAAGAAATACGCAAGTTACTCCGTTTTTTTTTTGTTATGTAATTTTGATCGTTGTTTTGTTGCTATAAGGGATGTTTTAGGTTGAACTGTTCTGATTTTATTTGGTGATAATTGATCTATAAACATTGTATTTCCGTATAGAGTCAGGTGAAGAAATAAATGGAGTACATAATGTTTTGCAGATATTTATTTAGTTACATGGCACTTGTTATACATTTAGATTCAGGTCCTGAATAGTTCTTTTAGAAAAGGAAGCGATTGTTTGCAATTAACAGTTGAAACTTCACGAATGATTGGTAACCTATAGATAGCAAATAGAGTTAAAACGAAAAACTGACCTACAGAACACGATGTGGCCCACATGATGAATTAAATTTCACTTATATTAATCCAACAATTAGGATTTAGCTTTATTTTTTTTAATATTTATCTTTTTTTTTGGACTGACTGTATATTTGGACATATTAAGCAAAGGGCCTTCAATCATCTTAAGCGCCGACTAAAGATTGTAGCTAGATTACCGGATAGAGCTTATCAAAACTTGCCTGTAATCCATAATACCACCCGTCAATGGTATAGCATTCGTAATCGACTGAGCACCCTTAATCTGATAAACGTTAGCATAGTGATAGAGGGTCATAAACTCGGAATGATAAATCATGACAATGTTGGTAGGTGTCCACACAGGAGAGCGTATTCAACTGCATACAATCCAGTATTATTTATAGTGGTCTAGTGATCAGCTGATGGAGCCGCGTGGCGCGAGTCGCGGCCGTGCGCGCGAACCCGACGCACATCCTGCGCACACGCCGCGCCGGCACTATCTGCCTTATCGTACAAAATATATACACGTTACGAGAACCACCAATAAACCGGCTCCTCAGCCTTGTTTACTCGTTTACTCACCGCACAATTACAAGACACGTCCAAGTGAACTGACTGCAAAATAATATCATTATCCCAACTTAAAAGTGACTTGAGCAACGTAGCTTCGTCTAAAAGTGTTTATATTGTGCTTCAGGTAAAAAATATATGCATACAAACATTTGTTACGCAACAACAGAACGCGTGTGAACGAAGATACAGTGTCAGTAGTGTTCCGTCAAGGAAATAATTCATAGGATATAAACAAATTATGGCTCCTTTCTAGGAACTTGAGTTGTAATTTGAACTCTGTGCAGTGGTAATAAGGTGAAAATGAGGAGCGACGTGTTAGCACCGAGCGAGCTGGAGGGGACCGACTACCTTCTCTCCTCCACAATGAGGCTTGAGGACAGCTTTCTGCAAATACTCGGTAAGTGGGCGCACGTACATGGAAGTGTTAACTTGACACACTATTTTATCTTAATTTTTTGTCTCAATAAAGATTTTTTGACATAATAATCGAATGTAGGAAACAGAAAACAATCTCGCAATGATTCTGTAATATTCCTTCATATTACAGAGAGGGATCAGGGAGGGAACAAATATATAATTATTTGCATGGTAACAAAACGCTGAAGGTCACAGCATAAGACTGTATGATTAGCTAAATACATTAATGATTACGGATAACACCGGTAAAGAGGGCGATTGGAATGATACGCATTCGAAATACAAAGTATGTCTCTAATGAAAACAATTGGCATAAGCACAGATACACCGGGCTACAAAATAAAAAAAATATTTGTATGTGTAAACCTATAGTTGATACAAACATTAAGATAAAAAAATAAGTACCATCAGAGTATACATGTACTTATAACAATCCATCATATTGATAACAAAAATGGAAAGTCATTTAAAGTCATTGTATAAAAAAGTAGAAAGATTACATTACACAAGTACACCGCCCTCTATTTTAATAAGAAAAATGCAGCACAGTGGTGTATCGTAGTGTTGATCTTATTATTGACATGTTAATATAGTCATACTAATACCGCTACAAAAAGACACAGAGCAAAAAAGATTGATTAAAGATGTTTTCACTTGCACTGATGTCAATTATTTTAGCGCACATTGCAAAATACGATGTAAGTAGTAATTTAAATTACTCTTGTTTTCGAAAACCGTCCAAGTCAGTACAGTACACAAGCCAGTACAGTCAATAGAAACATAATAATTTGCATGCATATTACATACCTACCACAAACATGATAATTTTTATATGCAACAATATAATTTTATCAACATTAAATACAGTACTTATCTACTTATTATGTAATATTTCACTTTCTAGACTACCACTTATGCTCAATTTTTGCAGCATTTACAACTAATATGTGCAAGAAATATATACAGCATGATATTTTATGGTTTGTTGTTTTTCTTTTCTTGTGTTTTTAGGGGACAGCTAGGTCGAGCAAAGAGTGTTATTAGGTTTTTCTATGAAAATCACAGTAGCAGCTCGGATTTAGGATTTGTGCCCAGTTAATGGCAATAGGCTCGCCCCCTAATACATGGTACCTAAAAACATACCGGCGAAATGTGGGTGAATTAGTACATCTCTGCCTAACCCTTCGGGGACACAGGCGTGGTGATGGTGGGATGTGTTTCACTTTCTAGACTACCTCTATGTTCAGTTTGTGCAGTATTTACAGCTAATATGTGCAAAAAATATACAGCATGGTGGTTTATGTAATCAAGTGCGTTTCCTTGAGAGAAGGGCAAGCCAAGTGCAGCTCCTTGAACTTGTGGCGCCCTCACTCGCACGACAATGGCAACATGCATTATTATTTTCTGTTCCGTCATTGTCAGACGGCAGATAATAATTATTGTTTTTATGAACATTAAAAAACATTGTGGCTAACAATAAATTGCTGTGTTACGTTATAGACATGTTTAATGTAATGACCAATTACAAAAATACGCGAAAAATATTGTTCATAATATTTTTAACACGCTTGCAATTTATCTTGGTTTTACAAATGGCAACTAAAAAATCTCCAATTTGTACAAGTTTAAATTTATTAATATTCAAATTTAAAATCGCACATCGATATGAATACATATGGGTTTAATGACCTTACCTAGTCTGCTCTACCAAAGTATCCGCTAGTATTTTATTTTAGATACACGTGCCGTCCATTCAGATATTTGTATTATTTCTTCATTTACACTATTATAATTATAGGTTTCAACCATCAAAGCTTTTCCAAATTATGATGGGATTTGCTTCACTATTTTTTGTGACTCTATTACAAGAATGTTTAACTGATCACTGATGGGGAAATAATAAAAAAATAAAAAATGCGCCAGTCGAACTAGGAACATCAGAGAAATCGGTCGACACAACCTGACATTTTTCGAAGTCTAATAAATAAAAAATAAATTAAATATAACATAATACAAGGTGAAGAATAAGGCATTATAAGTAGGTAATGTTTTTCTTACATTTACATTTATTTACGTGGTCTAAGAAAACTCAATGTTTGTACTAATAAGAGGCGATGCGCTCGTACATTTTCCGTGATATGACACGCGCCTACACCAAGGTTAATAGACACTAGTTAAAGCTAATATAAACAGCAAGATTTATTTACATGTATTTATGGGTACAACTGGAATTGATATATTAATATGAGAAAAGAATTATACTTGGATAATCTTACCAAGGTTATCAAAAATTGATTGTCGTAAGCCATACAATCAGAATAAAATATTCAAAAAGAGACAAAACTTTTAATATTATAAATGAAAAAGTAACCCTGTCTGTCTGTTATGCTTTCAAGACTAAATCACTGAACCGATTTTGATGAAATTTGGTACGGGGTAAGTATGAACTCCAAGAAAGGACATAGGCCACTTTTTAAACTGCGACTTCGTCTACGTCCGCGATTACCGACATTTAAGAGCAAAAACTGGTCCTACAATACATATAGTATTTCTTGCATTCATGATACGACAGATTCCTCATTATCTAGACCACGACGCAACGCCCATCTATTTTAAAATGAGTAAAGTAACTATCAAGGATACAATTAAAGCTGTTGCTACTAAAAAATAAACTTACTATCCAATTAGCAATAGGTACATTATTGCTTGTCCTATAAGGAAAATACAACTGATTGCGTAAGATAAACGGGAAGATGCGACTAAAGATTAGCTACATAAGATCTGTCTGCTTGGAAATGAAAATTGGCTGTGCCGGTGATATACTCAATAGATAAAAAATGACCTGACTCAAAGGTAAAAAAAAAATACATTTTAGATACTTTCCTCACAAGTAATCCAAAAATTTCTTATTTAACGGAGTACGCATGTTTGGGTCAATATACAGAAGTTGCAGATAACTTCAATTTGGAAAGCCCAAAAATTTTTATCCTTTAGTCAACAACAAGTTTTTGTCAGCTAGGATACTTACAATTTTGTTGAAAAACCAAATAACTCCACTAGAATAATAAACTCAGATGTCATTTTTATTGATCATCGAAGTCCCTCTTCTAAACCACGTAGTGTATTTTCGTCTGAGTCTAAGAAAAATATTTCATTCACAATAAAATTTAATTCAATTCAAAAAAGTAGGCAAAATGAAAGTAGTCGTACAGCATATCTCAACGTTACCAAGTTGGAAGCCAAGCAGAAACGTGTTTTGATTTTAATTGTACAACCAAATATCCGAACGCGAGGCTGTATTTGCCTTGCAAATTAGCAAAAAGTCTTTGTCCCTCTACGATTCTATTTTGTAAATTACATAGTACAATGATCCTTTTCTGTTCGTGTTTTATCATTATCAGGGTAGCTATTTCTAGTTTCTGAATATAGGCACCATTATAGATAAGTTAGGGTCAGCTGCTTTGACCGGGGTTGCGGAATTAGTTCGAAAGAGTTACCGCACTGAAACGCATAGAAGGAACACGAATGGGTTTTACTCAGTAAGAGTCTGACACTAGCTCCACCCACAGCGGAAGAAGGCATTTGATGATTTCCTATCCTTTGAAAAAAAGGGTCAGCTGCTTTGGCCTTTGGTGTAACACCAGTACTATGCAATCGTTTAATATTATTTGGCATTTTTTATTAGGCCTAATCTAACAAAAACGCAAATGCAATAGGTAGGTAGAGATCGCGGATGGCACTCATGGAATCACCGGCGCGGCGTAAGTGCAAAAAGAAATACTGGAGTGCTTTATTGTTAGTAAAGGTCCGGCAAACCCCTACGCCCCTTATAGCGGAGGACATTCATAAGTATTTTCCACCCCGAAAAGAAACTAGGTTAGCTCGGTAATTATGTAATTATAATTACGTAGCTTAATGAACATTACTTTGCATTTTTTTAGATTGAATTGACAATTTATCTTCATAACTGAATTACATTTTAATCGGCTTTATCATAATCTTTTTCCTTATCTCAATATTATCAAAACGACATTTTTTTAATGAATAGCAAATTGCAGTGGCGGACTTAGGGGGGCGGAAGTGGCGGCCCCCGGTCGTGGAGGCCCCCAAATCACGAAGAGTTCTCTTAATCAAGGCTTTTTGGAGTCTGTTGGAGGCCCCATTGACACAAATACAAAACGACCTAAACTGAGTTATTTGTTTATTTTTATTTATTAATAATAATTCAACTACAAAGTCAAAACTAAATAATAATTAAATTACAAACTAAGTATGTACAGTTAATATAAAAAGTAAGGTCATAGGGCATCAAAAAACTTTATTTTAACCATAATACAAATATAATTAGTATCATTTAGTTTTCCCGCCCGGGTCCCTGATAGGCTTACTCCGCCTCTGGCAAATTGTTCCATGTATAACTAAAATAAAATAAATTGTGACTGCAAAAACTTTAGTTATCGACTTTGTGAGTCTCTCTCGGCTAAATGGCGCAGGTACCTAAGTACTTACCTAGTACATTTTAAATAATTCACCTTCACCAAATACAACTGATATCATGTCATATTTATTGGGATATTTCTGATAAAAATATTCGGCTAATCTAGATTTATAGCTCGTAGATATGTAATATTTTGCAAAGATAAGCCTGGCATAACATCCATTAATATCTTTCAACTTAAAAATGTATTAATCTTCTACGTGTGATAAACTAAATAAAAAAAAAAAAGAATTAACGTCTGCATAACTGCTGTTAATAATATTTTATTAATGGTTTCTGTCATTATTTCATGTCTTGTGTTATTATTTCGTAACATTATAATAATAACATACTTACTTTTTATGTGTAATACTCGTATTTATTGATTTTTGGTTATAGAAAAGGGTTTCTGGAGTCGGTATTAACCCGTTCCCTGTCCCATGAGCCACATATGGGTCATAGCGATTATTTAACTATTGTGTCTGCTCAGCGGACAGTTAACCTGTTAAGTAAATATCTTTACTTATTACCAACTTTCAGTTCTCCCCACAGAACAATAAAAACTTTTTATTGTTCTGTGGTTCTCCCCAATCATATTTTCCAGTCAGGTGGATGTTATTTTTCTTCTTGCACATGATTATAGTTTTTTGTCCTTACAATGTGCTGGCACAAAACCATGTTCTGTTTAGTTTTCTGCAACAAAAAATTGTGATTAAGAACTATACCAAATGCAAATCCTCGTCTTGCAGTTTGATCACACAAAACTACTTGTAATTGTGAAACATAAAACATTATCTACATAGAGACAAATAGTACTCTGTTTAAAAGAGGAAGTAGTAAAGATTAGGGCCCTTAAGTTCACACTGCTGTCGCCCACTGCTCGAATCGCCCCTGACCTGTGATGTAATGACGCCTAATGATGACGAGGGGACACGTCAAGTGTCCACGTAGTCACAGATAGACGACACACGAAGCTTAAGGAGCGCGACTGATGTCCCAACTAGCAAAAAAGTTATATAAGTTTACAATTATACGACTAACAGTCATGTAAGGGGTTTGAAATAGTTCTGAAGCAACTAAAATGTTGTAAAATAGTTTTCAGTTCGACGTATTAGTTATATATATTTAAGTCATATTAATGCGTCTGGTAAACGTCGTCTCAATTAATTTATACGACGGTCATATAATGTTAAGTCGAGTAAACGTTTCAGTCGGACAATAGTGATGAGTCGCCATGTTTCGTAAATTTAGAACCTTTTATTCAACATTTAAATAACAAACCGTTATGTAATGATTTTATAGTTAACTATTATACAATCTTCATAATAGGTCATATACTAAACCTTTAAATAACTTTTAGTTTGAAACTTTATTCTAATACTAGCTTTTGCCCGCGACTTCGTCCGCGTGGATTAATAGTTCCCGTTCCCGGGGTCTTTCCGGGACGAAAACTATCCTATGTCCTTTCTCGGGTCCCAGACTATATCTGTACCAAATTTCATTGAAATCGGTTCAGTGGTTTAGGCGTGAAGAAGAGACAGACAGACAGACAGACAGAGTTACTTTCGCATTTATAATATTAGTAATAGTAAGGATAACTTATATATGCCAATTGATTATTTAAGCGATTATTAGTATCTTTTCTATAACTCAGTCGTCCTGTTTCATTAAGTTTATGTTTTTTTTTATAACTAATTATTTTATATTCCTACAACATGTGCCAATCTATGACTAAACTAAAATGTGAAAAACTTAATGAGAGATTCACAAGCTTATCAATGCCAGAATCACCATGATGTCCCTGTAAATAAAACAGAAGTATTTCCATGACTATACGCAAAGGGTTTTACTATTTTCCAACAGAACTCTAACTGCAACCGTCATGGTGGACGCCATAAATCGTATAAAAACATGTATACGACCAATAGTTATTTAAAGGTCGAAATGCAGTCGCCCAATGTCTATTGGCAATATGGCCGAAACTATTGATGTCAATTCATATATTTTATTTTTATAAACAATATGAAAACTCCAATATTATGAAGGCCCATGAAAATATTGACAAAGATAACCATACATATCATCGAAAAAATTTAATTCCCATGTATAAGTCGTCGCTCTTCATCTTCCACCGCAATATGCTTTCTCTATATTAAAGAATTCTTAATAATGATTCATACGACATTTTACTTAACTTTACAATATAAGTTTTGCCATAACACAATAAATTGTCACACAAATTGTCGCTGACACTCTCATACGATGATATAGTTATTCATTGGTATTACTAGAAACGATTACAAACCTTATTAGTTAAACTCACAACGTCTACGTGACTTTTACTCAACATAATTTGTCGCTAACGCGACTGCAACACGACCTTAACACAATTGAAATGTTATATAATCTGCGCCCAAACCCGCGTTATATTCACGTCTAAAAAACTATTATATAACGTTTTGGTATGACTGAAAGTTAAATTGAAAACGTTATTGTACCTTTTATATGACATTATTTTGTTACTTGGGGTCCTATTTGGTGAGGATTATCTATATCCGTTTACTATCAGCTAATCAAAGTTTATTCTTCCTCACTTTAATTGTGAAAGTAGTTTGTTTGTTTGTAACGCTTCCATCCCGTCATTTTTGCAGACACGTTGTAGTTTTTGGATTTAGACTACGGCATCTTTCGCCACCTTTCGTCCAGAAAAATAAGTACTGTTCCTGAGGAATAGTATAAAAACATTTACGCGAGGGAAGCCACGGAAAAAGATGGTGCTTATTTTTTTAGATTTTTCTGTCTCCCTTGTCATAAGACCCCCCGCAGTGTGATTCTCTAAGCCTCACTTCGTAATTCGAAAGCTGAATCCGCAGTGAGATTACAAAAATGGTATTCTGTTAAACACGATCACGCCGGTGACGTCACCACGGCGAACGAATACTAAACCAAAGACAAGTTGGTTCGTTATCGAAGTGAGCGCGATCACTTTAGTGAGACTCGTTTTCGAGTTTGCATTTTAGAGAATCGCACTACACAGCTTCTGTTTGTAATGAAGTGAAACCGCACCAGTAATTGCCACTATCAGAATACCAGAGCTCTAATATGGTTTTACACATCGGTTTTACCTGATTACCCTCTGTTTTTTTCTTCATACAACCAATTTACACAAAATATAAAGATTCTTTTTTGTCGCCAAATGACCAAAAACAATAATTCTACACAAAAACCTTTAGGCAAGTGGTACTTATTTCAGATTTTTTACTTTTAACATTAAGGCATAGCATAAGTTGGTCACGTCATTCTTTTTAATAGTTTTTCGCCTATTTTCGTTTGATCTAAAGATGATTGACTGACTATTTGACTGTGTAGAGCAGCGTTTCCCAAAGTGGGCGATAACGCCCGCGCCCCCTTGTGGGCGCTGCAGGCCTAAAGGGGGGCGGTAAGAGACCCAGGGAAAAATTGGGGGCGTTGTGTAGACGTTTGGGGGGCGATATAGGGGCGCCAAGTCTTTAAAAATCCCCCCGTCATGACAAAATTTCTAAACGGGTATGGAAAAAAGGGAGGCGCTAAAAAATAATTTATTCTCAAAGTGGGCAGTAGGCAAAATAACTTTGGGAACCTCTGGTGTAGAGGTTAAACAGTTGTTTGTATACAGTTAAAATGTTATTGTAAATTTATTTATATTGACCAACAGCGACAAACAAACAAAAATATTCAAACCAATGTCAGAAACAGAATTATGACGAAACGTAATGTTGACCCTCTATAAAAATTTCCATCGCCTTCTCAAACAAACAAACAAACATCCTGTATATGAAATATAAATAGTCCAGTATACACGTGCCATTACGCCTGTATTCCCCGAAGGGTTAGGCAGAGCTGTACTAACGTACACCCAGTTCGCCAGTATGTTTTAGGTCCCATGTAATACGGGGCGAGCCTAGCCTTAACCGGGCACAAATCCTAACTCTGAGCTGCTACTGAGAATTTCATAGAAAAATGCAATGATACTAAAAACTAAATACTGCTCGACCTGGGAAACAAAAACGTGCTTTTAAAATATCAATGAGCCTTAGTACGTGGGCGCGGAGTTAATGTGACGTTATTTTTTCAAATAATTAGGTAGGCAACCCGATTAGAAGACATAATATTTATTTAATTAATAGGCCTGAAGGCCTTATTCATATTAGTTGGTGATACTATTAATTGTTTTTGACGAATAAAGTTAATGCAAAATGCTATAGGATAATCTTATTTCCAATTCAAAAATGAAAATATTTTTATCAATGAACGAAAATTAATGAATGAATTCGTGTTCCAATAGAATAAATTGAATCCCCAGGTACGGTACCTAGGGCGGCGCCCCCAGGCGTCAGTGTAAATAATTTTGAAAGATTAGATTGCGATATTAGTTTTAACTAGATGATAAAACTATACTTAGTTAAAAAATACATGATAATTGTACCGTTATCAGCTGTGTAAGGTGTTCGTGGTTGTCGTGGACTGATAGTAAATGCAATTACATTATTATGTAATTATTTAGTGTTGCTGCAGCTGCAGTAGGCACACAATCACATTATGATGGCATACTTCATCTCTGGGCTGCGGGTTGTTCGAAAGAGATAACGCACCCCGGAACGCAAAAAGCACAAACAGGAACATGGCTGGGCTTTAGTCAGTAAAAGTCTGACACTAAAGGCGGGAGAAGTCATTTGATAATTTCCCATAGGTAAAAAAAACCTCGTCTCTGATTCCATACAACTCGATTCCTACCAGTTCCCCTTCGGAGGTTACTTCAGAACAAGCAACTACTATAACGTTATTGAAAAATGGCACATCAGTATATATTTTTTTTTTTTTTTTTAGTATCTTTATTTATTGTAAGGGGTTTTATCACTAAGTGATAATGTCACCCCCATAACAGACACATTCATAAACTTAGAACTAAACAATGGGTATTACACAAATATTATTAAAGTTACGAACTGAGTTAAGACTAATCGTTCCGGTAGACAACAAACAACAGTCGACACAACGTCCTAGCCTCCTCTGACAAAGGGGACGCTAGAATGCTGTTACATGCCCCCACTTCAAAACCCACGTCAACATCAGTATATACTGTGTAATATTGTCAAATAACATAGGTCATAGTCACACCACACATAGGGGAAACTGCCTTCAGTTCCTACCTAGTACTATTCTATAAAAATCTTCCTCAGTGAATTTAGTTGAAGCTAACTTGAGGTAAAAGGAGGTAAAGGTGTAAATCCTTAGTCAATGGGAAGACAGTTCGCCTAAAACTCATCATCATATTAGCTGTAGAACGTCCACTGCCGGCCAAAGTCCTCCCCCATAGATTTGTAAAAAGACCGGTTGGAAGCGGCCTGCATTCAGCGTTTTCCTGCGACAGGTCGTCTTCCCAGCTTATGGTTGGATGTCCTACGCTGAAAATACGTTGAAAGTTCACCTTATATAAATTCACCAAGGGTGATTCTTACAGAATAGACAAAAGGATGTCCTAAATCCTGCATCTTTCACTACGAAGGAGGGACACTCCCTTTTATTACGATCAATAATTATAATCGCTTGTAACCTTGCTGAAAAGCTAATCATTTTAATGCGATAAAGTTTTTGTACTTAGGTACCTATTGCTTGTCTCACAAAGAAAGATATTAAGCATCAGCCATTTATCCACGAGACCCTCGATAATTATAGCTTTATAATTACTTGTAGTTAATATTATTTCTTATACAAATCCGGGTCGTTGCGCCGTACTATCAGTGTTATCAGCACTCACGGATGTCGTAATCGTGTTGGTAAATGTTCTATATGCCTAGTAGGTACCTGCTTATTACGGGTATCGGGGATGAACCATTTGAAACCAATAAGCCCTGGAAAGCTACGGTCATATATATATTTCCATAACTTTTAAACTGGGTGTTTGTTTATGTTAATTACTTAATTATACACATACACCATCACGCCTGTATTCCCCGAAAGGTTTGGCAGAAGTATATTAATGTACACCAACAGTTCGCCAGTATGTTTTAGGTCCCATGTAATAGAGAGCGAGCCTATTACCATTAACTCAGTACAAATCCTAACTCCGAGCTACTACTGAGAATTCCATAGAAAAACCAAATGACACTTTTTGATCGACCTATGAATCGAACCCAAAACCTCTAGCGTAGCAGTCGCGCTTTAGGGTCACTAGGCTAACGACGCAGTTTTTTAATTATAATTATGTAATAATTTTCTCAGTGTTGTAATAACGAAACATGGGATCACACATTTGACCGTGTAGACACTTTCGAGAATGGAACAACAATTTTGCAGCGACAGTTATAATAAAACACGGCGGAGACGGTTCAACCATGATCAAGAACTAGGTTGAATGATCTAAAAATTATAATTGATAAAAGTATAAAGGATAAGCATAAAAAATCAAACAGAAAATAATAATCCGATGTTATGGAGTTACTCCGTATCAACATCGATTTCGAACGCTTTCCAATCACAAGTATAGAATTAACTTAAGTCTGAAACCAGCTGGATGAATAATTAACTTGAAAGAACAATAAGGGTCCTGAACCCGTGACCTCTCAACTAACTGAAAATGCTAAACAGTGAATGTAATATGTAATGATATAGTGTAATAGATAGTGTAAGTACATATCTACCTATTATGTCTTCGTACGGTCAATAACTTGTAGATAGGTACCCTATGCAGTCAAGTTTGTTAAACAATAGTTGAGCAGCTAAATTCAAGCACTAAGTTTAAAATTGTTTTGCTGCTTTTTTCTGGTAATTACTAGTTCTATCTACAGTTTTAGGATTTTTTCATTTTTCAGGTTACTGTACGTACCCTGCGTAAAGTAACCCAGGTCATCGATATAGCGATAGACTGGTCAGGCTTAAGTAACAGGGGGCTGGGCCCAATTCCCGTAAAGATGACGGACATAAGGGTCCTAGAGTGGCGGCCACATATAGGAAGGCACGGGGTTGGTAGGCCCCCTACAACGTGGATCGATGACCTAGTAATAAGAGTCGCAGGACGTCGTGAAGGGTGCAGGACCAGTTCGTTTTGAAAACCTTGGGGGAGACCTATGCCCAGCCCTGGGCGTCTTCCCGTTGACATGATGATGATAAAGCATACAAATCTCTACGTTTTGACTTATCGTCACATCATGTCAGTAGATTCCACTCGTGCGAAGCAAGGGCAGGCCGCTCAAGTTTACTTACACTGATTACATTCATTCAAACATCTAAAGAATAACGAAATACGAGGCTAAACTATTTATTAGTTTACTTGTTTTTATTTTCAAGCCTTGAATAGTTATAAAAGGTCAATCTCGGGATTTTTGATAACAAAAAAACTATAAAACCAATTAATTCATGTAAATTGTAAAGTAAAATAAATGCGGAAGGGTTATGCTACTTGTTAATATTGAGTAGGTGTTAATAAATAATTGTTAAATTATTACTTGTTGTAAAGATAAAAAAGAATATGTAAAAACTTCCTAATCTATCCATAATAATGCTAGAGAAAAATAATCGTATACATTTGTATACCTACTAATAAGCAGATAATTATTTGTTAAACTGGGTGCCCAGCGTGTTTGCTCGCGGCTAAATTTCTCAAGTTTTTCATATTCAAGATGAAATTAGCAGAACATGAAAGCTTAAGCGTTCTCCAAGTAAATTATCTATTACATCACCTTTTGCACTGAAGAGATCAGTTTCTCTGGCATATCATCAATGGGAAAATCTTTCTTTATCATTGGGATATCAGTAATTAAATGTTATCGTTACTCATTAGATACATAGAGATATATTCACATACACGCCATCAGTAGATATACCAGCGAAGATCAACATAGACATCCATATTTCTTTGCTTTATTACTTAGCACAAAAGGAAGGCTGTGTTCAAATTTTGTCCTTGACTAAACTTCCTTAAAAAAAGTTTAATTTTATCATTAAATACAAAATATTTTAGGCTGTCTTGTAACGACGTTTTGCCGTATAATTTGGTCGAGGCAACCAATTTCAATCCTGTAAATGGAAAAAAGAATCATTCAGAGTAAGGTATGTTCTTTTCTTTTATTTTTCGCCTTTCAACCACAGTGAACCAATTTGGTTGAACCGTGTAATATTGCCTTAACTTGTTTTTCTATAGAAACTCTATTGATTTACCTCTAAACCAATCTTGTCTACTTACCAGTTGGTTCGTTAATTGTAAAATATGATTATTACCTTTCAGTAAAGCTATAAACCTCGAGTTCATAATATTTTGTTGTAGGTACAATAAATTATCGTGCATCGGAGTGCGCATAATACAGTTCACCTCAAGGCCAGGCCGATGACTTATTTTTGGATGTGGCTGTTAGTGTTAACGAATCATGACGGTCTGTGACCGTATAATTTTGATCTTATATGACTACTCATATTACGGATTAAATTATTAAGTACAGGGTTTATTTTAATTGGTAATTTGTCATGTTCCTGGACGTATGAACTTGTAATAGGTAGGCAGTTACTCAAAAATATTTTTTTGGTAATGCTGCAAAGGGTTCTGTTTCCTTATTTTTTCCTGTGGTTTCAAGGGAATTAAGGGGTTCTCAAGCTTTTAAATACACCTGTTAAGCTGCAACGCCATGACAGTGTCAGTATAAAAATATTTTAATTTGCCTTGAGTTTAGTTTGTAATAGTCAGTAAGTAAATTCTATCATCACCTTCCTTGCCCTTAGGTATCTACTCCAATTATTTTTGGGTAGCGTCTATTAGCCCGTGTCATCTCGCGTAACTCAATTGATTTATCATATAACCTCCTGTAGATATCCTTCATTTATTTTACGATTTTACTAGTAATGCAAACAAAAGATCGGAGTTAAGATTTTTGTTCTAACATTTTTCTTCTTAAGCTCTAACACGTGGAAAATGATCTGTTCAAGGATAATCTGTTATGAAGATACAGAGTTGAACGACATTTCGTAGAACACAAACATCGCGGTTTTATTTGGAATGGGTTTGCTCTTGACTCTAGGTCAGAGGTGACAGAGACAAAGTCGACGATGGAGTGGGGTTACCCAGAAGAAGCCTGTTCACTCTAACTTTAAAGAGATTAGGGTTAAATGCGTTCGAAATTACAGTCGCAGGTAGAGAGTCCTTTGCTGTGCGCATTAAAAAAGACGTTTGGAAACGCTTAGTGTAAATTGTAATAGTAACAAGGTGCGTCTAGATGTCCGATGGTGGAAGAGGGCCGGTGGGATAAATTCGTGGTGTCCTTCATCATCATCATATAAGCCGAAGGACGTCCACTGCTTGAGATAGGCTTCCCCCATAGATTTCCAAAAGAACCGATTGAAAGCGGCCTTCATTCAGGGTCCGTGGAGTTCTTGGAGGTTTAATATTAGCAAGAGATTCATAGATAAAAAGATTCACGTTCAATTCAGCGTAGTATTATCTCAGCTGACATTATGCTCATAGATGCATAAATCGGTGTCAACGGAAAAAGCCAAGCCAGTTCAAAGCGGGAAAGGCACGCCGTGGAGCTGCCAGTGGGTTCCTAACCTATGCCAACGCATTGGCAGGCGCGAGAGGCGCGGGAGACGGGCGGCGCGTCAACACCGGACCGATGCGTGCGCGCACGGTGATCGTGCACTAGAGATACTCGTACTATTTATGTAACGGTAGCGCCTTATATTTAAAGCTGAGTGCACTTCCGGAATGCGTTAAAATAATGACAGTAATTTGGATGGCAACGTCCCAAAGCTTGAGATGGTAGGATTGTTTTAATGAATGTTTATGGGAGAATGGCCGTTTCATTGAGTTGTCAATTGCTTATATGTATCGCTTGGGAATTGCACAAAAAGTGTATAACCAATCGTCATTATTTACTTCTGGTCAAAGCTTCTTCACCATGCTGTCATTATGACTTTATGCTTATGACTTTAAGGTCGATAATAGCAAGTCTCCTACTTGCTGATCTTGAGTAAATTATGCTTCAAAATTGACGAAGAAAAAAGAACATAGGTACTGAAAAAAATGGATCGGGCCATAATGATCATTTTTTTAATCTATGGGAGCGAAATACGAACTCATGATTATGATATAATTGCTAACTTATTATCCATACAACTCATGAAAATATCTGCTCTATTCGAGGTCATGTCAATGTTTACGATTATTTTCAATGTTACAACACACCCGTCCGCATCTTTACGACTCGTGAATGATAGATAAACTATAACGTTACTACAGTTTTAAAACCTTTAATAAAAGATGAAGGCCACATTTCAGTTTTCAGGACAACAAAATGGTCGTATTCGAGAAGTGATAAATACTTTATGTCCGATCATGGCAAAGCCGAAGGGTGATGTTTTTAGCAGTCAAATTATGGATAATGTGTTACATACTTACATAGTTGGTCTGATATGGCGCCATGCGACCGCTATACATCCTGGATTATTTATTTATTTTACTTTAACATAAAAACGGCCATTGACCAATTATAATTGCACAATAAATATATCTGGATATCCCTACCAACCTACATATGAGAAGATTTCAGGGTGGCAATTCTAAAAACTTCTAGGCACATTTGCCTCGGGGGCGCGGATCATACGTCAAGCGAATACCGGGCCCCCGACTCATGGTAACAGGAGGAATCGTAGGGTTTTGGTCAGGAAAAGTCCGTCATATCCCTCCCTTCACCCCAGACGGAGGGCATCCATGAGGATTTCCCCACGAAAAAAAGGCACAATCACAATCTAATGTCAGTCTCAATCTTCCAAAAAACCCCCTAATTTACCTTCTTACATTTTTCGACATGGATGAGATTGCGACTAGGTTTGAACCGTTTCTAAATAATTCCAGTTTTATTTCTGACCTACTTATGTTTTGGTTTCTAGTCATCTTAGCGTTTTATTTTGCTCAAACGGCATATCACACGTGAACGAAACCAATAAAACAATAATGAGGGATTCAAAGCCTGATAGATCTCCATTTTATCTGCACAAAAGGTGTTGTATTGTAAACAACAGCTTGTTACAGAGGACAAGAGACGAACGTTATCGGCCGCATAAATTACTGGCTCAACGCTCTCTTTGAGTTATATCTAGTGATAAGAAGAAAGCTATGCTGGATATTTGGTTCTTTGATAACCCTGCAAGTGACGACCTAGCTAGCATTCACTCCTTTAACTCAATTTGTTTCACTTGTCTTGTTTTGCATTTCTTGAGATAGGACAGAAACTATGGCTTGATAGGCTAAGAGTATTTATGGAATTTCTTGCCCATGCTCCTTTTGGAAGTTCCAACTAGATTCTATTTTTTTTTTGTATATGACTTTCCAGGTTACCTTTTAATAGCCTTTGACTTTGACCATGTAGCAGGTATTACCTAACTACGACAATATAAATGACGCCATTGACTAAGCTACAAACTTCGTAACTGTTTCCACAATAATACATAGATCTGTAGGCGAACAGTAGTTAAAAATAATAACTATAATCTTTATTAATCTTAACATCAACATAGTAGCACAGGTCAGATAGGCAATCGCTCCATGTAAAACACTGGTATTCAACTGCATCCGGTTACATTGGAAGCCCTAACATAGTTGAGAAAACTCTAGGCAGATGATGATCAACATATTAATTTCCCTCGCTAATAAAATGCACTATGTTAAGTAGATAAATGGTGTCTATGATAGAATGGTCCTGAATTACAGACCATCCGGCTCTGTTAGATAGAACGCCTTATTTCACAAAGTTAAAGACCTCTCCACACAAGTGTAATTTTGTCACAGGAGAGATAATATCCAGGATATGTACGTCAGGTAATAATAATAAGGTAGGTAATGGATGTCATCTACGTTCGAACATTCACACCCTTATTATAATATAATATGTGAAGGGTCGCGCGAGATGCCATAGAAATTCGGATAAATATCTCACCTGTGATAATGTTGCACAGAGGAGTTTGTAGGTCAAGATGAGTAGGTCAAAGCAGAATCTACAGAATTAGAAAAATACATTTAAGGGCCTCCGCCCACGACCGATTTTTTACGGCCGATTTTTTCTCGGCGAGAATGGAACGTATGGATTCTAGTACATCAACGCCCACGGCCGAGAAAAAAACGGTCCAAAAACAAAATCTACGCATCCTGGCCGCCGATTATCGGTGAAAAATAGAAAATAGGGTAAATGCTCCAGTGAATGAACATTTAAGCAATCTTCAGACTTTAAAAAATCATTACATTATGTTGCCTCTAAAGTATGCGGTTTTATATTTTGGTAATCTATGTCTACTAAAGAATATTTTTTAACTTGGTTTTACGACATAACCTGTATACTTTTTTATATATCTGGCAATATATTGAAAAATACCCTAAAACCCCAGTGAATGAATGAAATTTTCCAGTAAATGTACAGCATTAGAACCAGTGAATGAACACAAGTTTTTGTTTAATTAATAGTTACGAAAAATCCTTATTATTACATCAAATGCAGTTCAAAATGGAATAAATAAATGAACGTAAATCCTTAGCCTCTAAATCTGCTACAATCTTTTTTTTTTTAACAAAGTGTAAGCCTTCAATCTCTTACTTAATCATTATATACCTTCATAAGCCTAGCCAACGTCAACAATCAATTCATCATGGTATGAGCCGAACGATGTCCACTGCTGGACATAGGCCTCTTCAGTAGTACAGAAGTGATTCCGTCTTCCCCGGCACCTTGTTGTCCTTAAGTTGTTAAGAAGCCATATTTATCTCATATAGGCTGACGTCCGGGAACTCATCGGTGTAGTGTCAGGTCAGTCTAGCTCTTGGGTCTTTTGTTGGACTAGAGACGGGTTTTTAGAACTTCTCTACCTCCCTTAAAAGCTCTAGTTTAGACAAGATGATCCTGCCATCGTTAGTCTCCAGCTTCGTCAGCATTTGAGGTGTGTCGCGTTTGATGGATTTCAGGATCTGCCTTATAAGCCGAGCTTATTCCGACTGAACCTGCACCCACTGAAGACTGCCCATTCCGTTCCCGTCTTTCCTTTATGAGCTTGGGAGTTAGAGTCTCGGAGCTTTGATCTATTTGTTAGTTCTCCGTTCTCTAAAATGATGATTACTAACTCAAAATGTGGTATTCATTTATTTATTGGTTACATTTTTATGACGAAAGCTTATATTTTAACATGATGAAAATGTTATAGTTCATTCACTAGATTTAATGAAATTAACGATTGGTCAGTGAATTAACGGTCGTTTATTCACTGGATTTCAAACGTTTTTTAATGCCAATGCTGGAACACTCAATAATTTACTTAAAACTAGCTAAAATTGCAATGAAATTGATTTGATACATATATTATAACTACCCATTACTCGAATTTATAAATAACTTATAGTACATACTTTAATTACGGCTGCAAAGTGATATCAAAAAATTTGCGTCTGACCCAAGTCCTAAATTCTTGCCCGAACAAAGAAAATTTACACCAGCACTGCCAACTTTAAACGCTCGTCATTTTAAAACGAACAGTATCGCAATACATGAATGTTGTTACTATGCTAGAATAAAGAGCAGCAATTACAAAAAAAAAATACTGCGTTGGGTAGAAGGTAATATCTTAGTTTATTATTTTTTGGAAAATACTCGGATTTGTTAATTCACTGGGGTGTGTTCATTCACTGGGGCACTTACCCTATGCGTCATGGATTTACTAGGGAAGAACGTTGTGTCATTGCTAAAGTCAAAAGTCTAAAGTCAAAAGCAGTTATTGCGAATTAAGTGTACAATTGTGGTGTTATGTTAAGTTAGTACTTATGAGTTTGAAGCATTTGAATAATAACAATAATTTATTATTAAAAAGCTTATTTATTTATTAATAATATGGTAAATCAATTTTTTCTAAATTAATAGTCTGTGATTTCAATAAGTAAATAATATTGTGTTGATTTACGCAGGGTTTTAAATACCGGTAAATATTTATAAAATTACCTTTGACAGAGTTACCGTTAATATAAAAATAACGTTAATGGATTAAAAAAATAATATATAATCAAACGAATTTAATAAATTCTTAAGAATGAAAATAACATTCGTTTTCAACGACTAAGCATGCTAAATATGTAATGACTTAAATCCAGGGCTTGTTAACGTTATGAAATCAAAAAATAATAATCGTTACGTAACGTTAATATCCATGACTCGAAAATTTTGAAAAAAGTAACTTTATAAAAACGTTATTTGATAACATTACCAGTAATATAATGTTAATTAACATTAATATAGAATATGAATTAATCGTTATTTTACCGTTAAATTAGGTAAGTTGCCGTTTTGTACGTTTATATTAATTGTCACTGACTAACTATATTGGGCTTGTGGTCGCAAAGCGCGTCTGATCAGCGTGAAGTCGTGGGTTCGATTACCAGGTCTAATAATAACATATACGGTTACTTTTACATCGTTCTGCAGCTGAAACACTGGAACTCCAGTCGAGTAATAATTATTATTGCGTGTTTTTTTTTAAGACGTCTCAAAGATGTTGGAATTTCGTCACTTTTTTTTTGTTAATTCGAGTTAAATGTTAGTAGCGCTCCTGTCTGATCGATTAATGTATTCTTTAAAGGCTACCTTACGCATGTATAGTCGATAAGGTTTTCACACAAATATGCCTTGACTGCAAGGAAGCGTTACTTCGCGTTCTTACTATTTCACAAATGTTTGAGTTATTTTATTTATTTTTGTTATTTATCGAAAATAATAGTGCCAATAGCTTCTATTAATTATGAAATCAAAAGCCAATATATTATTAATATATTGGCTTTTGATTTCAGAACGATGTAAAAGTAAGCGTGTATAATTCTCATTCGTAAGAATCGGGCAAAGTATTGTTAGGCACTACATTAGCGCGACGCTAAGGTGGGCGACCCGCCACACCTCCGTAAATAAAATATCGTCAATAAACAATTTAACGATAAATTGTAACTTAAATAACCTTAAATCTATTAACGTTATTTTTATACTATCGGTAACTCTGTCAAATAAAAGTTGCGATATAAAATTTGACCGCTATTTAAGCTCCTCCCTCGAATGTCACCGACAAAAACACGGTCGTGGGCGTTGAAATTTTTGAAAAAACGGGCCCGTTTTTCTGCCCGATTATCGGTCCAAAAAAATCGGTCGTGGACGGAGGCCCTTAAGGTAGGACCTAACCTTGAAACGTAAAATTAAAGATAGAACAATTGAAAAATATTTTTAAATAGAAAGGAAAACTTGTGAGAAAACAAAGAACAATTTTATTAATTCATCAGCTTGAATTTTATTTCTGTCATATTTTTTGATGATTCATGTGTAGGTATTTTATTTACTTATTTAATATTATTTAGATACGTGTCTGGTGGAAAATTGATGGTCGCCAACGTCAATCGCGGGGCTAGTGACGTTCATTTCTAATTTGTATGCCAATTAATTATTTGCTGAATGGATCTACCTACATATATTTTTATTAATACTATAATCGCGCCAATGGCCAGTGTAAGCCATTTGCATATTATTTACATTTATTTTGCAAATAGCTAGGGTTAAAAATCTTTTCCCAAATCTCTTTTTAAAATGTGGTTTTGCCATTTTTTTAAGGATGGGGAATTATCAAATCACTTCTGCCCTGTGTGGAGCGGAAGGGAGTGTTAGCCTAGTGGTCCTAAGCGCGACTGATACGCTGGAGGTCTTGGGTTCGATTCCCCGGACGAGCAAAAAGTGTTATGGAGTTTTTCTATGAAATTCCCAATAGCAGCTCGGGGTTAGGATTTGTGAATAGCAATAAGCTCGCCCCCTATTACATGAGACCTAAACATACCGGCGAACTGTGGGTGTATATTGGTACACCTCTACCTAACCCTTCGGGGAATACCTACAGGCGTGATGGTATATGTGTAAGAAAAAAACTTAACCAATGACTAAGCGATCAAGTTTTTACCTAAATGTGTTTCCTAAGCTTCCTAAATAAATAATTAATGTAAATTAAAATAGTTATATAATCTTCAAGGCTTCGAACGAGAACTTACATTTACGTACGATCCAAACAGGTTTCAACCTTGGAACGAGTACGTCAGTGGATGGCGGTGAAAAACACAGTAATTACCTTAAGTAGGTAAATCCACTGTGGTTCATTTTGTGCATAGAGGTAGGTATATAAGTGGCAGAGCTAGGTAATCAACACGGCTTAGATTTCGCAGTTGACTGCTAGACTGGCTCTATTTTTGCGACAATTAAAGTTTTTTTTTTATGGCATTTTATGGCTGACAAACTGCCCACTGCTTTTTTTTTATTTATTTTTTTATAGACGGGAAATCATCAAATAACTTCCCCCGCCCTGGGCGGGGCAGGAGAGAGTGTCAGACTTTTACTGACTAAAACCCGTCTATGTTCCTTCATGTGCCTTTTGCGTTCCGGGGGCGCGGTATCTCTTTCGAACAACCCGCAGCCCCGGCAGGTATCGGCCCTCAGTGGCCCCATCCAATTTTGCTGACATCTCTTTGAGGCGCGCGTGGAACACGAACGCGCCGTCGACACGGTCTGTCGTTGTTTAGTGAACGTACGGACGGTGAGCTACCCATTGCAAACTGCCCACTGCTGCCTACGGCCATATGTGTTGCCGTCCTAGAGATAAAGTTGTAATGTCTCCACCTACAGTTACATCGACAGTCGACACCCAGACTCTTCAAAGCACAGCTTCTCTCGGAGCATAGCAACTCTGCTACACAGTGTAGTGCTACAGTTTCTCTGTCTTCTTCCATGCAGGCTGCCCTAGGCTCTAGATATGCCTTGGCTTATCAAGGCATAGAGGGGGGCACCAGAGTAGGTAATGCAATAAGATGTGTACTGAAAAACGTTGGTAGGTGTGTACAGTGTGAGTCGTATTAGGTATAAGTCTGTGGTATAAGTTGTTAGGTTAATTTATTTTATTTATTTCTCCATCCATGTATTTTTATCTCTCTCTCTACTTTGTATATTTTGTTGGCATGTATGTAAAATATATTTAGGTATTGTTATATTTTATTCTTGGAATTTTCTGTTTCCTACACCTTATAAGTTTTGTTTCTGCATCACCCTCAGGTAGACTGGTAGGAAATGCCCAAGGCAAGTCTCCCTTTGTTCGGTGTGTTGTTATATTATGTGCATAAAATTTTAATAAATAAATACGTACCTACTCGTATGCGATTGATTACCAATCGTAATATCATTAATATTCGTCAAAGTAACTGGTATTACCAATAATTGAAAGTAATTACGGTATAATGAGGCGCAGCCTTGTCAATCAGAGACCAAAACATCATTAATGCGGTATAGACAAAAATTAAATTCAATAGATAACATTGAAATTCGTAGCTTAGCATTTTTTTCTTAAACTTTTGTATAATCGATAAGAGCTTAAATATTTTCCTAATTATAATTTAACCTAAAGAATATATGATTAAAACACTGAATTTCGTAGCTCTTACGTAGCAATCATAGCCTTGTGGATCTTGTGGTGGCAAGTGCGTGGGGTGCTAGGTTCGTTCCCAGGTGTGAAAAAAGTTGGGTTTTTCCATTACAAATTTCTCAGTAACAGCCCGAAGTTTGGAAGTTGGTAGTGTGATACCGCCGTGCCTCAGAAAGCACATAAAGCCGTTGGTCCTGCGCCTGATTTCATCTCGGTTGTGTCGGATTGCCGTCCTATCGGACTATGAGAGCTAGGAAAGAGGAAGTGCACCAGTCTTGGCGCGCACACTTTTGCACTATAACCTACTGCGTACTTGAGTATAGTCTGCATTAAGATTAGCCGCTGTGGCCGGAATCGGTGTGGAAAATACATATATTATTATACGTCTTATATTTTATTCCCCTTCATTCTTCCTTTTACTTTTTTAAAAACTGACATTTTGATCAAACCAACCCAGGCGTAGTTTGCAGGAGTGCAGACTCCTCCCGCGTAGTAATAGATGTTTTTCAAGGAGTACCTACAAAATCGAAAACACTTCGTCTTATTCTGGTATTTAAATAGGCGAGGTTGTGGGTTCGCAACCGCGCTCGGGCAAGTACCGATATCTGACTTTTCTAATTCGTATGTACTTAATAAGTTTATCTTGGACATCACTACTGGCATCGGTAACCATGTCAGAGGCCCTTGTGGCGGTTTAGAAACTGTGATATCAGGGTGTGTGGGGTCGTTTAGACCTTGCTGCCCACACGATAAAGAAGAAGATTCAGTGTTTTTTTAGGCTGTCCTAGCGACTAGGTCCGTGTAGAACTTGAAACCAATTTGACCTTGCATATTCATCTTAATACCTAGGTACCTACTACTGCCTAAAAATACACCTGTTTAACCAATTATACAGTTTGTGTTTATAACTTGAGCCAACAAATGTTTTATAACCTAATCTTCACACTTTATAGACCCATTATTTAACGCGGTTTTAAAATGTTTACCTATTTATTTAAGTGTGTTTAAATATTATATAGTTTTTATGAAAAAAAACTTGATTTAATCGACGGTTTAGGCAACAAAAAAAAACATTGAAGTTACAAGTTATCTCATAGTTAAAGAATTAAATAGGTAGGTACCTCTATCTAATTATTTTATTAAGGAGATTAAAGGATTAGGGTGTGCTATCCAATCTAACTAGGTAGACATAAGTTATCACTATACCTACTTATTTATTTATTTTATCAATGCCGCCTAGACCACCAAAAAACTATGATGATAAGGTACTGATAAAGCAAGAGATAATCGTCAAATAATTGCCCATCTTACGAAAACAAACTAAAACCAGAAACTATTTTAGTTAACTGCCTCGTTAGCCTAGTAGTTCTAAGCGCGACTGCTACTTTAGAAGTTTTGGGTTCGATTACCAAGTCGAGCAAAGTGTTACGTATTGGGTTTTTTTTTATGAAATTCTCAGTAGCAAGCTCGGAGTTAGAATTTGTGTCCGGTTAAAACCAATAGCCTATTACCGTCATGAGACCTAAAACATACTGGCGAACATAGGGCACCTCTGCCTAACCTTTCGGGAAATACAGGCGTGATGTTAAGTTATTAATTAGTTAATATGTGGTAAAACTCATGTAGGAAAAAATACCACATAAACTGGAAAGCGGAAGAACGAATGAACTCGACTCGCGTTCTCGTTCCAACTGGAAGAGCGTATTTGCTTCTTTAAACGAACTATTCAAACACTTTCAACTTATGAACAGATTCAATCGGCTACGTAGGTACAGCGTCCTCTTGTCTGCATAACGAGTTAGGTAGGTACACTGCAGCCATTATCAATTCGTCTGCCAAGCGCATAATAGGACTTGTTACTACAGAGCGACCGCTGCAAGTTTCTGTATTTGATTATACGGGGTGTCAAAAGAGATATCACGTAATCATATAGGCGTTAATTCTACGCATTATGTGCATTAAACTAAGTAATATTGAGCAAAAAGTTTTGGTATTGGTAGGTTAAAACTTGCAACCAATCACTGTTTATGTAGCCATCACCATCACGCCTGTATTCCTCGAAGGGTTAGGCAGAGGTGTACCAATGTACACCCACAGTTTGCCGGTATATTTAGGGCCCATGTAATAGGGGGCGAGCCTATTGCCATTAACCGGGCACAAATCCAAACTCCGAGCTGCTACTGAGAATTTCATAGAAAAACCCAATAACACTTTTTGCTCGACCTGGGAATCGAACCCAGAACCTCTAGCGTAGCAGTCGTGCTTAGGACCACTAGGCTAACGAGGCAGTTCGGGGTGTTTATGTAGCGCTCAATGTAAAGGACGTAGAATATTGTGCTGTTACTTTCATAAAAAAATCAAAAAACAAAGTTGTTACGTCGACTTTCAATATCTTCGTAACTTGCAGTTTCCCAGGGATGGCCCATAAAACAATTTATTGCAATGATGGGAAACACATGTACCTAAGTGTCGGGTTCGCTAAGCGTCTTTTAACAACCGTTACAGCTAATGATGATAAACTAACTGGCGTTAATACCAGGTATGAATGGATCGCGTCATTCTGCTGAACTGTGACATGGTTCTGTCAAAGAGAACCATGTCATTGAACGACCGAAGCACCGCTGCCAACTCGTTCTCCACAGCCTGCCAACTTCAGCGTGACGTCGACGTGTAAATCATGATTCATTATAATTAGACTGTTGCATAATTACCACACGATGCACCGCAGTTACCATTGGGTATTTTTATAAGTGTTAGAATTTCCATTTTTAGTAATACGTTTTGACGCGGGAGCGTTGCCAAACAACAAAATGGTTACGCTCTAAAAATGTTATGTAAAAGTTGTAAAACATAAGTAGGTAGGTACATACATAATTATGTTACTTATCTTCACCACTTTCTCAATTCTCTGATTAGGTACAGTTAATTTTTGTACTTTCTACACAATAAGTACTTTTATTTTCGGTGGGAACGGAACGAACTAAGTATAATTACAACCACCAAGAACCGAAGTTAAGAAGACCATTTTTTTTTAAGTTACCTTCATTTTGAAAATCACACACGACGATCTTCTATCTTAAAAGATGTAGTACCTACCAAGTCATCATAGGTTTTGGGCATTATCGTAAGGATCATAATTATATTCCATGAACTGGGTGTGATTTATCCTATCCTACTTCATATCCTATTATCCTAATCTTACTAAATATTATAAATGCGAAAGTTGGTGAGCATGGATGGATGTTTGTTACTCTTTCACGCTTAAACGGTTGAACAGATCTGGTTGAAATTTGGTACTGAGAAACACTGTAGTATAGAATAAGAGAATAACACATAGGATACTTTTTATTCCTGAGAAATGTACGATTCCCGTGGGTTTGTCTGGAATAATATACGGTTACCGTGGAATGACATATCAAATTTGACGCGGACGAAGTCGCGAGTAGAAGCTTTTCATAGATACCTATAGGAGTTTCAGGTTAAATTTATACTTAAAGGGAAGAGGAAAAAGTCGCCAGAAAGATGTATTGTAGACTTTTTTCTACAAGATATCTACTTCAGAACACCGTTCAAAACATGGACCTCAAATTTGCCGCCCTATAAGCTAGGTATAAGCCTACTCAGCCTGCTGGTAAATCCGCCACTAGTTTGTAGGTAGGTATTACATACAGGTACCTAACTAATTTCGACCCGGGGAACCGTGAACCGTCTGGCGCGTAAATTAGTCATGACAGTGAGTCAGTTTTAGTGCATATTTCATCACATTTGTGGCGCTGAACGACATGTGGTTCGAAACACGTAAATAATGTCAACATTTTATAGTTACAAACTGAATTGAAGAGTGGCTTTGGTGACATGTGTCAGTAAACAATATTCTCTCACCGCTGAAAGATATACGCAGTGCGGTTCTTATTTTGTTCCGAAAATGTAGTCTTTTTACTTCCACACATATCTAGAACTGTATCTTTAGCCTAGTGGTCCTAAGCGCGACTGGTACGCTAGAGGTTTTGGGTTCGATTCCCAAGTGTTATTGGGTGTTGCTAAGAAATTCTCAGTAGCAGTTCGGAGTTAGGATTTCTGCCCGGTTAATATGCTCGCCCCCTTTTATGTGGGTCTTAAAACATACCGGCGAACTGTGGGTGTCCATTGGAACACCTCTGCCTATCGCTTCGGGGAATAAAGGCGTGATGATGCTTATGTTATGTGCTATGTTACATACTTACCTAGATACACATATAAATTAATAACATAGAAGCTACCTACTTATCTCCGTTATTAAAAGCTTTAGGTATCATGAACCAATATGGTAGCTACTCTAATTCATATTTTTATAATGGCCTGCTATCACATAACATATCCTTTACCGCGATAATCAATAAGGCCCTCATAAAGAGCATCAAAGTGCTCAAAAATCGTGGAGGTCCTCAAAATAAGCTTGTGGTTCTCATAGAAAATGCTGTCATCTGTAAGTTGTAACTAATATTATAAAGAGGTAAGATTTTTTGTTTGTTTGTTTGTAGCGAATAGGGTCCGAAACTACTGGACCGATTTTTTCCATTTTTTCACCATTAGATAGCTACATTATTCCTGAGTAACATAGGCTATATAAGATCACGCTACGACCCACGGGAGTGGAGCATTAACCAGAGACGTAATTTATGGCGGGTGAAATAAGCCACCCGGTTGAAGTCGCGGACAGTTCGCTAGCTTTCATATTTTCTAGCTTCCTGTTCCTTATAGGTTCTTTAAGTACCTATGATAATTTTGTCAGCAGTTATTAGAACTGGATCAGGGACTAAACAAAGCTTTGTAAGTTCTATTAGAACAAAATACAGAGCTCGTGGCTTTCCTAAACACCTAGGTACATCAAATGGCCAAACACTGCTTCAGTTAAAAGAAAAATATGAACTCCAATAAATTAATTAGTGGCCCTCATATTAATTAATGAGGCACAAAAAGCTGTTGGACGCTATTAGAGCAACAACATCTAATCTAACAAATCGTCTATACCGCTGCCGTACTTGACATACATTCATAATATCTAAAAATGTTTGTTTTGCTACGAAGTTTGTCTGTTATTTCAATTTTAATAATACCTTCAGTTATATAATCATCGATACAAACTAACATTGAAAATAGAATTTCTATTTTCAATTCAAAGTCGGCCGATGTCTTAGCGTTTACCCACTTCTCAATTATAGTCTTCAAATATAAACTGTAGCCCTTTTCAGCGGCTAACTCTTGCCATTGCAAGGATATAATGTTGTTCGTCTTTAAAGGATTATAATTTATAGTGCTTAGTTACTTACTCATTAAAAAGAACAAGATTTTCTATTTAGATATAGGTATTGAACAAAAAAAGAAACTTTTTTTGGGATTCAACATTTTGTCGAGTAATGCTAACATAATATACAACTTATCTAGTCTTATTCGCAAAGATGTTAATTTTCATGAATAGGTAGAAACGAAACTACAATCCAGAACGTCCTTTTTCCCACATTCGCACAGAGACACTACAGTAGGTAGAAGATACTTGTATGAATTAATTACCCGTTTACAAGTAATTAGGTACTCAGTGATTACGTTAATTACGTTTATCAGCTGCGTAGAATCTAGTAGAGCAGCCTCGATTTGAGGAGACCTGAGGCTGCCTCTAGTATAGAGGATAGATAGGTATGAAGTAGTGCGGCTAAAAAAATTTAGCACATTGCATGTTAATGTTAAGACAAGTGACACAAGTGTGTTTTAAATAACACTTTTTACTGTTAAGTAAAAAGTGTTATTTAAAACACACTTGTGTATGATACATAAACTCATGCCTTTTTCCCATGGGGGTAGGCACTTAGGCAGAAACCACGGAACGTCACCTGCTACTATACTTACATACTCTTTTCGCCTCGTGTGCATTCATACATCTGGTCATACAAGCACGCCGGTTACGAGTACTGTGCACCTGACCTTTCTGAAGAACCTCACCAATAAGGTCAGGGTAGGTCCTTCTAGGGCAGGGTTTCTTAAAGTGGGGTCCACGGACCCCTTAGGGGTCCGTAGCATGTGTATCAGGGGTCCGCAGTAGGTCAGTTTGTAAAGTGTAAACATATTAAGAAATTGTATAGTAAACTCGACGAGACGCATTGTCGTTGTTGAGTGGCAAATTCAATACGTAATCACAGACAATTTAATATTCTGATTGAAGCCAAACAGCAGCACCCTTCTCATTAGTATTATTTCATTAGTTTTAGTAGTACTTAAGTACCAAATAAAGATTTTAATTAGTTTTTTTTTTCATTTCCAAATATTTTTTTGACAGGGGTCCGTGGAATTTTTTAAATTGTGAAAGTGGTCCGTGTCTACAAAAAGTTTAAGAAACCCTGTTCTAGGGCGTCCCCTCCCGATATTGCCACTCACATCTGCCATATAAATCACTTTTGTTAGTCGCCTTTCACTCATCCTCTCAACATGACCGAACCACCTTAGCATAGGTACTCTTTTCAATCTTTGTCACTACATCCTGTATGATTACATAAATAAATATTCACATACACAACCACGCCTCACAGAAGTGGCAGAGTTAAAATGCGCTCCAGGGCAGGTGCCCCCATATTTTCCTTTCCCACTACTGCCTTCAAGTAAGTGCACAGCAAGTCTGATAATCCTGAACATACCTAGATGTCAAGCTCCCGCCAAAATAATTTAACTATTGCAAAGCTAAAAATTACGATTAGGTACCACCTAGAGTTGAACCTTTTACCTGAGTTCTGCACAAATACACTGACTGACTGAGTTTACTTGATTTTTAATAATGCAGATAATCGTAATGGACGCACTTGGATTAGAGTGGTTAATTATTTTAGTTCTCTGATAGAAGCTAAAACGAATTTTAGTTCTCTGATAGAAGATTTTCTCAGTTAACTGAGTGGACTCGAAAATATTTAGATCCTAAAATAAAATCGTATGAGTCGGATTTTAATTAACATATTATTACAAAGTATGTTTAAGTATGAACCTGCATAGTTAATTTGTATATTTTTGTAATAGTTGATTGTTAAACTGCTAGCTCTATCTAGTGATAATGATGTAAACACTTTTATTTTTGAATTTAATGCTCCAACATAGATGTCGCTGCATTAAATTATTTATTCGTTTGGTAATATCATTCGTTCATTCTTCCGCTATCACATATGTCCGGAAATTTCCCCTCATGTTGTCAATTGAGTTTGACAGCTGTCATGTTTGACAATTGTTAAGAATTAATCATCAATGAAATATTATTAAAAGTGAAAAATCGGTGAATTATTTATCTAATACAAAGATTTCCATACAAACGTAAAGATTGACTCGACAATGGGACTCTGCGACGAAGGTAGGAAACTTATACGTATCATATTTCTGAATTATTGATGAGAACATGATGGTAGTAAACAAATTAATTACTATCAATAAAACTTACTAATTCTTGAACCCATGCGGTGTATGTTCTGTATAATATCTTGCGTTAATCGATTCTAAGTTGGAATGTAAAGAATTTGAACATTTTATTGATACCTGCTATATGCAGTACTAATACGTCGTACAACTTGATATCTTCGCGACATGGATTTTGAATAAATCCATGCTTCGCGACATGTTTTCCGTTTGCATAGGTAAATGTGTTTGTTTTAACACTTACAAATCTTACGATATTTGTGTGCTAGCAGCTTGTTCGCGGATATGTGCGAGAACTGGTTTGACCTCTAAATGTTGTTACCCAATGTTTATGTTTAATGGGTTATCTGTTGTACCTACTCAACTATGTAGGTCAATAAAGTAGTTGTTACATACTTGGACATTCAATTATTACCTATAATAGGTAACCTGTCCAAACAGTTTCCGAATTCACTTAAAAAGATATTCATTAAAATTAATCCGTCTGTTATGGTGAGTTTTTATTTTAATAATACAATAATACAACAAACTACTTACAAATAATTTCTAATCACCAACCAGAGTACATGACAAAGGAATTTCTCTTTACGCAATATGTAATTATTTACTTGTATCTATATTAAATGTAGGTATACCTATATGATAATGTTGTTTATCAGTCTTACCGCCTGCATCCTATTACTCGATGTTCGATATTGGTAAACATTATGATGCAACTAAATTATTTGTTTTACTCAACAACATTTTAAATATTACTTATCTGACATGATATGTGATTAAATATGAGTCCGTACAGCCATTATTTTTTTTTATCTTTGTAGATAAAATGTGACTTGTGATAAGTTTTGTAAAAGAGAAAACTAATATTCTACTAAATGAATATTCAAAACTTCTTTTTTCATAGCTAATTTAGTATTTTTTTAAGAATACAATCTGTGCAAATACTCTGCTTTAAGTATTCAAAATCCATACAAAGATGATGTATGTTATCTTAGTTTTATTAATATAACCAAATCTAATAAGAAAAAAATATGTTAAGCACTCTTTCTTGGCATTGACTTTATCGTTGAATCAAAAATCAGCCTTTTGAAATCAGCTGGATATTAGATAATTCACTTGCCAATTATCTATACAGTAATAACATTATAACCTTGGATTATTTTCTGATAAGTCTCATGTAATCATGTTCTCTATTATGTTCAGGATGGATAAGGATTTAAGTTGTACTTCATATCTAAAACAAGTCAAAAAGTGTTCAAAACACAAACTCGTAAACAGCCAGCATTCAGTAAATATTTCCTTAAGTTACACTTCTTTATTTATTTATCGACAACTGATCAGAAGTAGACCATAAAGAAAGATAATGTTTACACATACACAGGTTTAACTAAAGAGTTATTATTCCCCATAACACATTTAAAACATCACAGTACAATAATACTATGTTTCCTTATGGAAACTAAACAACTCCTTTGAATTCTTTAAAATTCCTGGAAAGGAAGATGTTGAAATTAACTAGTATTGATTAATAAGTTAATAACTGAGTACTACATCAATTATACAAGATGTGATGGTACAGAAGTTGGAAATAATATATCTCTTCACCACCTTTGGTTGCCTGGTAGAGAATGCCTAGGACATTAAGTCCGCCTTTGTACTTTTTGTTGCATAAAGTTTAAATAAATAATTCTTGGAGTATTATCACTCATAGTTATGATTATGAACCTACATTTTCTATAGGGTATCAAAGAAAAGAAAATTTATTTATTTATGACAACATCCCTTCCCCTGCCCCAAATTCCTACAATTATGTTTTTTTTTCTAAATCTTTATTATAAAAACATTAGTTTGGTCAGAACAAAATTCTTGTTTTCTCTTGTATTTTAATTGCCAATTAATTCTGTATTCATAAGCAAGCTCATAATTATTATAAATGTACTGCAGAATAAATATTTAAATATTACTCTCCAAAAGAGAGCTGAACTATTTAATGTACGAGTTGAAAACGTAAATTAAATCTATACTAATAAAAAGCTGAAGAGTTTGTTTGTTTGGTTGGACGCGCTAATCTCAGGAACTAATGATCGGATAATAAAAAAATGCGTCGCTTAGCCCGTTTATTGAGGAAGCTTATAGACTAAATAATATCACGCCGACCCACGGGAGCATAGCTGTGACTAAAGACGTAACTAAACGCGAGTAAAACCGCGGTTTTACAACTAGTTTTCCATAAAACTAAAGCTTCTATAAATCATATACAACTAAAAGGTAAATAAATATGTCATTGAATGTTAAAATGAAGCACAAATAGGTAATTGCAGTGATGTATAGGCATTGTGCATTACACAGCGGGCTAAGTAGACAATTAGTCTCAATTGTGAGCTTGCACCACTAGACCCAATTGAATGCCAGCCTATTTATTGTTGATATCACAATAATGTAGCTACACATTCTGTGCATCAAATATTTTATATATTATTGATGGAGATTTTAGTTTGTTAGCTGAAGAATATTGATTGTATTAAATATCCAGTGCTAACCCATTCCTCTTTATTGTGAAGTCTGTTTAGGTTTCTGTAATCCACCAAAAACATACATACATACATACATACAATCACGCCTGTATTCCCCGAAGGGTTAGGCAGAGGTGCACCAATGTACACCCACAGTTCACCGGTATATTTAGGTCCCATGTAATAGGGGGCAAGCCTATTGCCATTAACCGGACACAAATCCAAACTCCGAGTTGCTACTGAGAATTTCATAGAAAAACCCAATAACACTTTTTGCTCGACCTGGGAATCGAACCCAGGACCTCTAGCGTAGCAGTCGTGCTTAGGACCACTAGGCTAACGAGGCACCAAAAACATAATATCCTTAATAATAATAATCCCTGTGTTTGTCCTTGGGCGCACTTGCATAGTGTATACAGGGATAATTGTTGTTGTGTTGTGTTTCATTTCATTTTGAAGGCCCTCTGCGAGTTGGCTTCGGCTCCTCGTACGCCTTTCAAAAGTCCGGGACCCTATAGTCCCGAGATACGTAAAGAAACGAATAAACCCTATTACTATTGAACACCATTTAAAAAAACATATTATTTATATATTATTTTATTAAATGATGTAAAAAAATATGTCAAAAGAAAAGAATACGAGAAGAATAATCTCTAAATTAATAATGCTTACGGTCCAATAACGCATTGAAGTGGGCGGCGCGCGGCACTTAGTAGTACCGAGAAAGCCCGGGGTACTTAATCCGCATATTATTGTGATAGGCAACTACGGAACCCAACATTGCACGTGGCCCAACACGCACTTGGCCGGATTTTTTTAAACGCATGCTTCATTACTCCATTAATAATCTAGGTTATTTTAATTATATGATACGTAGAATGCGGCTAATTAGTATTTTCTATAATTAACTACAAATATTTACAACTTATTTTCTGTCCATTTAAATTATCCCTTGGCTTTATCTTAATAACTATTAAAGATAAACAAACAACTTACTGATAATGACTCACTCATTGGATTCATGTAAAGGACAAGTTTCCAATATTATTCATCATTTACATCATTTAAATGGTAAGTATAAACATTATAATTTCGTATATATATATTTTTTTCACTCTTTTTATACAATGTTTTATTTTTAATCAAAAGATGAATGTCAAATTAAGAGGTAGGGTTAAAAAAGCAATATTGCCTTATATGTCAAGTCTGCTTCATCATCATCATCATATCAGCCTATAGCCGTCCACTACTGTACGTAGGCCTCCCCCAAAGAGCGCAACCATCCCGGTCCTGGGCAGCCCGCATACATCCGCTGCCCGCCACATCGTCGGTCCACCATGCACCAGGGCGTCCCACACAAGTTACTCGTTTACGCAGAATTCACGATATTTTAACTTTTCTTCAAAATTGACGCCCCCTTAATTACATCATACATGGGACCCAAACATACCTACCGGCTAACTGTGGGGAATACAGGCGTGATGGTGTATTTTATTTTATTTTATTTATGTGTAGTCATGTCTTATTCCTTGCAACTATTGTTAATTCTTTAATGCTTATACATTGAACTTAAATAAACATCATGTTTGCGTTTGCATAAATAGGAGGTCAACAAGGTCGCTTTACCTGAGCAAGATATTAACATTACAATTGCAAACAGACTAGACTATTGGGGTCTCTAAACCTTATAGCTACCATGTGGAAATACATTTCTAAGTCAGATAGACAGACGTTCCTCGAAAAATGGTCGAAAAGAGAGTCATTGACTTTCTGTATCATTTGTGTGCTGGGAAGCAGAAACCAGATTAATATGGTAATGCCACATTTCCAGGGATGCGAATTTGTTCGAAACAGTTACCGCGGGCCCTTTTTTTATGACGTGAAATCATCAAGTAACTTCCCCCGCCCTGGGCGGTATGGTATGTTCAAAATTGAATTTAAAAAAAAACATGATACCCCATTTTGTCAAGTTTGCTGCTATATTTATCCACATCGGCATAATTTTTGTTGTTATTGAATGTCAGATAGGAATTTTCCTATAAAAACCCAGAGCCATCAGTAATTATGGTATATTTCTTACTAGTCAATAATTACCGGCTGTTTCTTGCCAAGTCATCGTGACAGTGCTGCTATTACTAAAAAAGAAGTTTAAAAAACTAAAACCCGACTACAAAAAATTCACGTTCTAAAAAGTATGAAACAAGAAAACATTCTCATCTGAAAGCCGTGGTCGTATGCCACTTTACCCTAAACTTTAGTGCTAAAGATTCATGTTCTATAACTACATACATACAGTTTTACCTGAATTAGGTGGCATACGACCACGGCTTTCAGATGAGAATGTTTTCTTGTTTCATACTTTTTAGAACGTGAATTTTTTGTAGTCGGGTTTTAGTTTTTTAAACTTCTTTTTTATTTAAAATATTTTGGGGTTTAAATTTAGACATTTATATGCGTAATATTATTGGAACTGCAACATATATACACAATATATGAAATAATAATCTATTAAGTCTCCCAAACGAAATATTGGTTAGTTAGCTAGGTTTATGATGCGTTCTAAAGGGTGCTATGTACAATTTACTTATATAATATATATATATTTGAAATGTGCTAATTAAGCCCTTTAGTTTGATATGCAACACGACCATATTTGGAAGAAAAAAAATTTTTTTTCACATCTTCTTGAGCCCTAGAGGGCGCCACATACAATTTATTGCAACATAATGTAGCCTATAACCAGCGGACGATCAAGACGCTTCTAATGACACCTCATTTGTCAATTTACGTTAGACGGTTTAGAAGTTATGAGGGAACAGATGAACATCCATACATACATACATACATACATACATACATACATACATACATACATACATACATACATACATACATACATACCGGTCAACCTCATAACCCTCCTTTTTGCTTCGCCGTAGTCGGGTAAAAAAAGATAATTGTTCCTGCATCTACCTAGTTATACTATATTTATATAACATCCTTGGATTATCTAAGGCTGAGTAATGACTGACTCAAATGAGCATACATTATTTTCAAACCACAAAGTATTTTTATTATTGTTCCAATTTTGCAAGATAGGCATAGACTGCCTACTTTTAATAATTGTCTGAGTCTGAAGTACTTATAGTTCGTTGACGTTTGATCGTGTAGTGCATTAGGTACTTACTTAGTAAATAACTACCATCACGCCTGTATTCCCCGAAGGGTTAGGCAGAGGTGTACCGATGTGCACTTACAGTTCGCCGGTATGTTTAGGTCCCATGTAATAGGGAGCGAGCTTATTGTCATTAACCGGGCACAAATCCTTCGAGCTACAGTACTACTGAGAATTTAATAGAAAAATCTAATAACACTGTTTGCACTACCTGGGAATGGAATGGAACCCAAGACCTCTAGCGTAGCAGTCGCGCTTATGACCACTAGGCTGACGAGGCAGTTGGTTAGTACATACTTGAATCATAAGACAATTATTTTTCTTCAAAAGTCCTGTGTCATGTTAGTGGGGAACTGGGTGACTCAACACTTTAAAAGTAATCTAATTCTGGTATTGTAGGTCAAGGTTAGTCTTATTTTTTGTTATTGTTTATTTGGACTTTGGACCTTAGAAACTTTGAAGTTTTCAAGTAGGCATAAGCAAAAGTTTAAAGTCCAAGTTTATTATAGAGTTATGTTTTTTTTATAAACTTTAAGATATTTTTAGACATCTTAGGACTGAAGCAGTAATAACTAGTTGTATGTCGAGCTATTTTTAGTATACAAGTAGCAATTGCACGCGGTTTTACTCGCACTGTCATGTCCAGTGTTCTATCGTTTTTATGTTTAATTAAGTAACAAACAGCTTCACAACTTTCACATTAATAATTTTAAGCTATTTATCGCGGGGTAGACCCCGCGGCGTTACCCGCGTTCAGTTACGTCTTAAGTTACTGCTCCGCTCCCGCTGATCACAGCGTGATGATACGTAAAACCTTCCTCTTAAATCACTATTGATAAAACCGTATGGAAATCCGTTGCGTAGTTTAAGCTTACAGTCGACGTGAAGCGACTTTGTTTTATAACTTTTATACTATGTAGAGATAGTAGGTACCTAGATACCTAAATCTAGATGTAACGTTATACTTACTACGCTTTTTAATAAACATTTGCTTCATTGACTAGAAAGCGTATAAATGTGAGTAATCACGTGTATTTTTTAGTCAATACAATAATATGTTGAACTAGACTTTGGACTGAAGTGTACTGGCCGCCTTATTACTCAGTATTGTTACAAACAAAAATATTCCTTACTAGCATCTGCCCGCGGCTTTGTCCGCTTGCTTTTTACCCGACTGCGACAGAAGGAGGGTTATGTTTTTCGAGGGTATGTTTGTATGTATGTATGTATGTATGTATGTATGTATAATTGTTTGGCACGCTCTGCAGGCTGAACGGCTCGATGGATTTTAGCTTGAGAGGTGTCGTTAGATTCGTATTTACTGTGAGAGTGACACTGGGTATATAAAAAGAAAAAAAAACAAAATGGCGGATTTTTGGCGCCAAATTCAAATGTTTGGCTCGCTCTGCAGGCTGAACGGCTCGATGGATTTTAGCTTGAGAGGTGTCGTTAGATTCGTATTTACCGTGAGAGTGACACAGGATTTATTAATTATTATTTTTAAAAAACACTGAAAAAATAAAAAAAATAAAAAACGGTAATTTAAAAAACTAAAAAACCCGACTGCTATTCTTTAAAAAGCCCTAAAACAAGATAAATTGTAGCAGTCGGGACCCATTCGGGACCATCTGCAATGTAATATAGGTATGTGCTCTCAATTCACTCACCCTCCATTTCTAGAATGGGTCCCGACTGCTACAATTTATCTTGTTTTAGGGCTTTTTAAAGAATAGCAGTCGGGTTTTTTAGTTTTTTAAATTACCGTTTTTTTCACTCGCGTTACGTTACCAACCTACGTCTTTGGTTACTGTTCTGCTCCCGTGTGCCGTTGCGTAATGTTATAAAGCTTATACTATTCCTCATAAATCTGGCTGTCTTATCCAAAATATACAGGGTGGAATTTTATAATGCTACCCGGAGGGAAAGTACTCTAAATACTTAAGTAAACACATTTTACCCAAAGGAAACATTCCTTTATTTTTAAAAAGAAACAAAACTGCATTTAAATAATTTTGAAAATACGCTTGCCACACCCGGGAATCGAACCGACTAAAATCGGAAAAAATAGCATCCTGTATTTTTATGGCACTAATCGATAGGGTCAATCATAAGGATCAAATCTCTGCAAACATGGTAAGCTAAAGTAGTTTCCGTAGTTGCAGAGATTAGCGCGTTAAAACAAACAAACAAACTCTTCGCCTTTATTATACATAATATTAGTATAGATTACGGTATATGACCCAAGTAGGAGCCTCATAATAACTATTCTCTGTTTTTGTTACATCATTTGTTGCTTTGACTAGCGACTGCAGAGTGACCTTTGGTTTGTTTGTGAGGCGTCTTCTGAGAACACAACTTTATTTTGTAAAAATCTTCCTCTTTGAGGTGAAGTGAATTTTAGGAGAGGTCAATCCCTAGCATTCGTTGAAATGATCGCTCACCTCGAGCTTTCTTCATCGAGGGAAATTTATATAGAAAACATTGGCAGGTCAAAGGTTAACCTACAAGTAGTGAAAAAAGTTATACAGTTACTACTTAGATTTTTATTAATATTCAATTTTCAATAAGTACCACATATTTCATAAAAAATTCTGCATAAATTTCAATTATAATCTTTTTTTATATTACATTGTAAGTAGGTACAAGAATGTAAAGTACAAACAAACAAATATGTAGCACAACTATCTATTAAACATATCAATCTAGTCTGCTAGTGATTTCCCCACTTCGGAATGACCGCAATAGCTAAATTGGACTTTGGACTCTTACATTTCAATGCATAATGGAGGTCCAAAGTCCAACGAGTGATTACGTAAATCTCTTAAAAGTGGTCATTTTGTAACTTGCAAGTCATCTTGATTCGAGCTTTTAACTCGTGTGTGTGCTAATAATAATTATAGTTTTTGCAAATGGCATATTATTGGTAACCCTGGTTTTTTCTATGGGTTGCTTAAGTTTTTGCATTATGAGGAAAACGTTTGTCAGAATGTCAGATGTCTTATTTATATCTTCGTACGTAAATACTTCCTTGCATAGAAACGATAGGTACCTAAATATAGCAATTTGTGGGACTCATCATTGTCATCAACCTGCAATTGTCCACTGCTGGACAAAGGCCTCTGTAATACCACGCCACTTAGCTCGATTCTCGGCAACTCTTATCCAGTTGTTACCAGCTACCCTGCGAAGATCGTCGCAGATCGTCGTGAGTCGTGATGGTCGCTTTTGTAGAAGTAACCTCATCCAAATATCAATAACTAGCCATATTCCCCAGGTGGTTCAATTAAGTCTTTGATTACTGCTCCGCTCCCGTTTGCCGTAGCGTGAAGCTGCTTCAATAGGTATCCCTTCTTTTCGCATAATGTTTTTTGTCCTAATATACTTCGGCATAACGATTTTGGCACAATTTGTTTTGGCATAATAATACTTTGGCATAATTTTTTTAGGCATACATTTTATGTTGGCATAATCATGTTAAAGACTAATTTGTTTTGGCATAAATTTGATTCGCATAACAATAGTAGGCCTAATGACTATTAGCATAACGTTAGTAGGCCTAAAGACTTTTAGCATAACGTTAGTAGGCCTAATGGCTATTAGCATAATAATATTTAGGCATAAAAAATGTTAAAAAATTAATATGCTGTGCAACAAAAGTTAGTCACAGAACCGAATTGCTGCAAAACCGACTTCACGTAGTCTTGTTTGTCCTACCCCTAGAGTGTTATTTAAAATCGCGTAGGCGCGTAGGGGCGAGGCGGCCCGCGGGCTGAGGAGCAGGCGGCTGCGAGCGAGCCGAAGCAGCGGTGGTGAGCGAAAGCCGTCTGCGACGATTAGCACGCGAGGGGCCGCCGGAGGGCCGCAGCGCCGGAGCCGTCACAGAAACCCTGCCTGCTGCATGCTGCGTGCTTGCTTGCATGCTGCGTGCTTGCTTGCATGCTGCATGCTTGCTTGCCTGCTGCATGCTTGCTTGCATGCTGCATGCTTGTCTGCAAGCATAAAAATTGTATAAACGTGTATAGTATCTAATATTCTAGGTGTTAATAATTATTTCACTGTAATACCTATAAAAATATGTTTTAATATTTTTATGCGTTATTTATGCTTAACTTTTATGCTTTAGGATATTATGCTTAAAAAAGTTATGCTTTAGAACTTTATGCTTAAAAAAGTTATGCTTTAGAACTTTATGCTTAATAAGTTTATGCTATAAATTATTATGCCTAATCATTATTATGGTTACAGACACTATGCTTAAAAAAATTATGCATGAGCTGTTATGCGTAATTACATTATGCGAAAAAATAATTATGCCAAACAACATTATGCGAAGTTACATTAGGTCTTAAAATTTTATGCAAATGGATAGGGAACCGCTTCAATACGTACAAGGCTCTAGACAGTCGGACTGCAAATTTGCAGTTTGAATGCAGTTAGTACGACTGCAACAACACACTGCACACTGAAATGACAGAAGGACTGCATTTCAACTGCATTCAAACTGCAAATTTGCAGTCCGTCTGTCTAGAGAGCCTAAACCTTCCTCTTGAATTCCTCTATCCATTGATAAAACGTTCCATTAAAATCCATGTCGTTGTTAAAACAATCTAAGCGTAACTACAGAGGGACAGATAGCGGGAATCGACTTTGTTTTATACAATGTAGAGAAGAGAGTTACAAGTAATTCAATTCGTTTACTTTATTTAGTAATTACATTTTTTTAGCTTAATTTATCGCCAATCCTATTTCGACAGAGAAAAATGTTCTAAATCAAACGTTTTATAAAAAACAAATTTTATGCAATAGGCACATTTGTTCAGACGCTGATATAGACAACTACACACGACTACTACTACACACGAAAACTACTATATACGAAAACTGGGCAGTTCTGGAAATATTACATACATACGGGTCGAATTGATAACCTCCTTTTTTTGAAGTCGGTTAATAAAAACCTTTTTGATAGCTCATATACCTACGCCACTTGGACAATTTTGATCACCAAATAGTTTTTAATTTCAAAAATGTAAGTGACTGTCTTGTCTTATCTTCAAGTAAACGATTACACAAAGTTAGTCTAGTGTTATGCCCACCAAGCGAAGTTATCTAGAACTACGCAAGACATGATCAAACAGACTAAACGGATTTACCTATAATTTGTCTTTATAACAAATAATAATATCAATTACTTATTGATAAACAAATAAGTAGGTACATCGGAAATTTTACACGCAATAATTAGATAAGTAAATTATTAATTTTCACTTATTATTGTTGTTAATGTTCGATGCCTTTGTCTGCTGTAGCTGATAATTTAATAGGCAGATAGATAATTTGTTTTTTGAGTCAATAAAAATTGTGACTGGCTTATGAATACAGGGTGGATTAAAATTGTACGTCAATAAATTATTATCTTAAGGTACGCCTGAAGGACGTCTGCATGCGACAGATAGTTTTTTTTTTTTAGGTTTTGTACGCAATTTTATTCTGTTCAAATATTTGGGAATCAATAAAATTACTCTGAATAATTCTTTGCTAAATTATTATAATCATCCATATTAATATTATAAATACGCAAGTAAACTGTGTCTGTCCCCCTCTGTTACGCTTTTACGATGAAACTACTGAACCGATTTCGATGGGACTTGGTACGGAGTAAGAAGAATTTAAAGGAGATAGTCAACTTTTTTATTCAGCGACTTCGTCTGTTTCCGGGATAACCAAACACTTAGCAGACAAAGTTGCTGGCAAAGCTATCTTTCCATATTTTTTAATTATTTTTCGAGAATAACACTTCAGTACGAATTTTTAAAGTTAAAATTACTTGAAGTTGCGTTGTTATTTTTTCTATGAAATTCTCAGTAGCAGCTCGGAGTTAGGATTCGTGCCCGGTTAATGACAATAGGCTCACCCCCTAATACATGGGACCTAAACATACAGACGAACTGTGGGTGTACATTGGTACACCACTGCCTAACCGTTCGGGGAATACAGATGTGATGCTATGTTTAAGGAGGAGGTTCTTAATTCGGCTGTATGTATTGTTTTTAATTTATTTTGGCAGAGGTATAAGAAGCCGCCTCTGCCTAACCCTTCGGGGAATACGTGGGCGTAATGGTATGTTATGTTTCGTTGTTTAGCTGTGTACCCACAGCTCTAGACAGGCGGTGCTAGCTGCTTCGTTTTACCAACACATTACCAGGTACCGAAGTGAATTCGTAAACATTGGCGTTTGTAGACGCTTCCAGCCATTTCATGAGCCATGTTCTGAATGGCTGTCACATGCGTTTGTTGATGTGTCGCAACATATCCTTATCCGGCGATTTGTTACTGTATGGTGTAGAAATGGATGAACTGTGGAAATTTTAGTCAGTAGCTTGAAAATATATACAACTTCTTGTTGATACTTCAAAATTAAGCCAATATTCCAAAGTATAATTAACTACAATACCACGGGAATACGAAAATTGGATAATAAATTATTCTATGATAAGCTAAATCAATATGATTTATTATTTGTGTCATATTTCAGCTAATTCCTTTCAGCTGTTAAAGCGTTGTTGTGTAAAAAACATCCAAACAAACTTCCACACTCATATTAGTAAGATTTAAGTAAATTACAGCCATCAGATAATTTAATTATATTCATGAACGTTATAACTTTCAGAACTAATTTGACTGGCAACCTTGCCTGATAGTTAGTTCCATGAAAATTTGACAAACTCCTTTTCTTTTTTTCAAATTAAAATCTGTTAACATTACTACTACAATACAAGCTGTTGATTTGCATCCTCGTCAAATTTTAGGAGCTTGTCATAAAAAAATGGAAGTAATCAAATATAATTACGATACCTGGCCAATATCTAATAAATACTTGTTTTTTTAGTTGCAACTATCAAATAACAGTATTCCAAAATACTCCTCTTGCAAAATTCAGAACCGCCCAGTTGCGTATGCGGTAGGCAGAGTTGTCGCGCGGCTATATCAATGTGTACATAGCGCCTAAACCCTCTGGCGAGATGGCTAGCTCGAATTTGAAAATTAAGTAAAAAAAAAAAAAAAACGAAACCAATTTATTTTATTATTGATTCGTGTTAAGAATCACGAGCATAGTTAACTCCTTGAATTTGACGAGGTTGCAAATCAACGCCTTGTATTATGGAATTTTATCCAGGATTCCTTGGACTATTAGTTCTTGTAATAAGTATCTAATTAAAATGATTCCTTAGTATGTAGTATTTATTACATTTGCATATATGAAAACAGCATTCTGTTTCAACATTAAAATAAAATAAAAATGAGTGTATAGAGTACCTCCCTGTAAATGTACGGGAACGGACTCTATACACTCATTTTAATTTTATTTCATAGTTACAAAAAAAACCTTTAGTCCGGTCAATTTAGACATTCGAAGTTACATAAAGTCCCAACAAGCTGAATTTCTGTGAAATTGTTCAAAACATAATTATAAACAATGTCTAGAAGTTCCCCATCATTCCCCTGTAAGGAAAAACAACTTTTATAACTTTTTGAATCGTTATATCTCAGAAACGGTGGCTCGTAAGAAAAAAGTATTGATGCATTTTTTATAGATAATTTTATGATCTACAACTTTTATCTGAGGTACTTTTATGATAAAACTTACCGTTTTGTTGAAAATCGCGAAAAACTCATTTTTTTTACCTTTGACCTTGAATATTTTTTTTTCCTTACAGGGGAATGATGGGGAACTTCTAGACATTGTTTATAATTATGTTTTGAACAATTTCACTGAAATTCAGCTTGTTGGGTCTTTATGTAACTTCACTCTCATTTTTTGGTCTAAATTGACCGGACTTATTTTTTTTGCTGGGCTAACGAATAGTTTACCTGCAAATTTTGAATACAATGTATTACTACTGATTTTATGTAAAGCTGCTGAACCCAGTTAGCTAGACCTACAACCTAGAACTTAGGTACTGCAAATGGCTTAAATATTTAAACCTTTTTCCTCACCTCTTTTAGTTTTATATAATGATATCTTGTGTACTATGACGCTAGTAGTATCATGGCAGCAGAATTCTAATTTACGTAACTGAATTGTTCATGTTAAGTATTGTTAGCTCGCTCATGTATTTACATAGCTATGTGTTTTACAACCTGATGTCAAGGTATGGGTCACGGGGAGTATGTAATGTGTGTGACGTCACTAACACAACGGAAAATCATATTATTTGTAGGTATTATTTTGTACACTTCAATCTACAATTTTACCTGTCGTTCATACTTATTTAACCAAAAACACACACTAAAAACCATTTAAAATTATACATTACTAGCTACTACCCGCGACTTTCCCCGTGTTTTTACCCGCGTTACGTCTCGAGTTACTGCTCCGCTCCCGTGCGTTAAAGCTCATAAATCTGGCTATCATATAGGCAATTTTTTTTTTCTAATAATGACAACTGTTGGTTCTAGACATCAGTGCGTTTAAATAAACATGCAAATAAAGAAACAAAAATCTCTTCAGCTACATTATATTAGTATGTAGATTATAATCATAATCTCTCCACCCTCACATGTCACATGGGATGAAGCGATAAGGTCAATTTCCCATTGTTACTCCGGGAAAACTTTATGGGATGCAGTCCATAATATTTCAAGAAAAAATCAAATACTATCGTCATCACCATAATATCCTGTTTCTTATTAAATTAAAAAAAACATGGCTGTCTTAGCTTACAATGCATTTTTCAAGTACCAAAAATGTTAAATAGATATTTATTTATTACAAAAACTATTTTTCCAACACCTTTGTTGTTTTTTGTTTTATTTGTTAACTGTCAATGTGGAAGTGAGCACACTTAAATAATCGTATGTTGTGTACAACACAGCTAATAATAATTATCTTAAGCGCCAAGGTACAGATAGAAGATTTCAACGATAACGCCACTAATCATATTATTTTCTTTGCGTTCGTAAGAAACGCTCGGGTCGAACCGGATCTTCCTCATATATTTTTTTACCATCGGCCACGTGTAAGCGAGATGCTAACTTTTTTTATAATCTATAAACTTTTTGTTTATCATACGAAGACATCAATTAATCTTATGTCAATTGAACTTTAAATTTTCCAATGAAAATATGCTAAGAAAAAATTATACAGGGTAGTTGATAAATTATTTTAAAAAATGGGAAATTAAATATTTCCGTGCCTCGGAAAGCACGTAAAGCTGTTGGTCCCGGCTGTCATTCGTAGATCTTTGACAGTCGTTACGGATAGTCAGAATCCAAGAAGTCTGACAATCAGTCTAACCAAGAGGTACCGTGTTGCCCAGTTACTGGGTTGTGGAGGTCTGATAGGCAGTCGCTCCATGTAAAACACTGGTATTCAGCTGCATCCGGTGAGACTGGAAGCCGACCCCAACATAGTTGGGAAAAGGTTAAGCAGATGATGGGAAATTAAATATTTAGCGAACACTTCATTTCATCACGTTGTTTATTCATGAATGTAAAATCAATATTAAATAGTAAAGAAATATCTTACGAATATCATTTTCGACTTTATGTCAATAAAAATTAGCGTGTCTTGAATATCTGTCAATTCTAATCTCTGGTATATGCAAGTTACATAACATATCAACGTGTAAAATACTAAATAAACGACACTTACATAACGCTAACAGATCTCGAATATACTACGTAGATTATAAACTTATCATTATTAGTTGGGTAGAGAACAGAATACTTATTTACTTGTACAGTCGATGACTAACATTTACTATGATCTCGTAAAAATGAATTATTTCTACTGCGTCTGTAGTTGCTTGCCTTGAAAATAAATAGTCATTTAATTTATACATACATAATTATTATGTGACTAGGTACTTAACCTCTCAGATTTCCGTATATTTTATTATTAAGGGCACGATTAATTTTGGAAAATCTATAAGGAACTACAAACCTTGACTCAGTAATAAATTGTCACATGTCATTAAGTATTATTTTTTGTTGAAGATTTGGTTGTATAAATTTATTTTTTTAGTAGGTACGTTAAATGAAATTTTAATGATTGCACTGTTTGATTTTCAACTCTCGACTGAGCTCCGAGAGTTGCAAATAAATCATTTAGACGTCATCTAGTGTTCCTGAAAACAGGCATTTGACAAACGAATTTTTCTATTCGTACTAAAATCTAAGGTGGCCAAATACCTGGTACCTACTTATTATTTTAGTTAGAGGCTCTTGGAGTAAGAGTTTTGCAAAGCCTTGCAGTCTAAAGTTTTAGCCGCTAAGTTTTAATAGCATTCAATAATGCTTTGTGCATTATTGAATGCTATTAAAACTTAGCGGCTAAAATTTTATGTCGATCGAATAATTATTAGCAGTCCATGTATGAAAATGAAAGGTTTCCTTGTTGTCTTAGGAGTATTCAATATATTCCTCAAAAAAGGTAGGTACCCATATTTCTCCTCGTTAAAATATTTGTCCTTTCTCATAAAGGTCTTTCGGTACTTGATCCATTGGTTTATCGAAAAGTAATTCTTTGTGCGTTTGTTCAAAGTTATGATTTCAGCGAACGGTTATCTAAAAACTAATGTTTTATGATAGAAAGGGTTATAATGGCAGGAGTATCGGCATCGTGGCGCGGCCGAGATATCGCGACCCCGACTTGCCCCGTCTGCCGATAGCTCCAGAATGCCGCCACTGTTTACATCTTATATTACGTTTTAATACCAAATCACTGCATTTAACGTTATTAGCATCCAGACGGCTATTAGCTTTGTTTGTCAAGGATCATAAGAACTTACAATATAATTTAGACTAATTGGCTCATTATTGCTGAAGTACTTGTTTGTATGTCGGGTGTTTAAATAATAATTTGTTATTATGTTATGCTTTTCAAGCAGTTATTTGAACATAATTATCCACAACACAGCAGCATTATGAGCAGTGCAGCGGTATTTAAAAAAATAACTGATATCCGTGTGACATGACTGACAATGGCAGAATTCGATAATATATTTCGTGTCGGTCAGTACCCCTTATCATATTGGAGATTAATCATCTCCACGAGCATTATCAGAAGAGTGATAGATAAGAGCGCACACAATAGATGCACACATAGCAACAAAGGAGCATGCGAACAAAGCCAGTGCGTGTGACAACTAATTAGTCACCCGGTTTGTTTACTTAGTGCTACATGACGGTTATGGCAAAAGGCTGTGTTCGTCAGCTGCTACCGAGTGACTCCTCGGGCGCCGCATTCGATTCCACATCCGCTGCATTTCCGATAACGGGTGAGTCAGCGGCGCGGTGTCGGGTGCACGCCGCGGATCGCTACCAATTGCTGACTTGGACACTATGAGCGGGTCATTCATAGGTGTTGTCAGCAGATTGGCGAAGCGGATGTAAGGTGTGATGGCGACCGCGGCCGGCAGCCGTCAGTCGCAGTCACACCGCGAGCGCGGAAGGTCGCTTCGTTTCCAGCGGCTAGTCACCCGAGACCGGCGTGATTCTCTATAAACAACGCTATCGAGAACTGGTACACAATAACTGTGTGATAAAAACGAAAACATTACCCGGAAGCGGTGCAGTCCCTGTCACCAAACCCATTATCGGATCAATATTAGCTGTGATTAACTGTTTGTTATGGTCTATGTTTCGTAAAGTTTTCCGTGATAAGGGGTTGTGATACTTGGTCTGGTTAAACCACCTGTTGATTAATCGTGTCTGTGAGCATTATCGGGGTTATCGTTTGTTGCGTTGCGTTACTTCGATTAGTGTATACCAGTTGGACGTAGGTGTTGTGTCGTGGTAGGCGGCTGGAAGATGCCTGTGCTCGGTTACGAGATGACGTCCCAGGAGACTTTGTGTCCCATGTTCAACGCGATGGATTACATGATGGGTGGACATACGCAGCCGCAGTGGGACAAGCAAGCCAGCAGTCCGTACTACGGGCCCGTAGTCCGCAGTCCGCCGCAGGAGGCGCGGCCCGTCATGACATACAGCGAAGGTTTGTTGACACCTCTAGCGATCACGTTTCTATTGGCACATTAGCGATTTAATTTCGATGTGTCAGTGAATAACATAATATTAGGTAAAGAAATTAGCAATTTATCAGTGTTTAAAAATAATGATGACTGAATTTATTAAGTCGACTTTGCCTTTTTATCTACTTTTCAGCTGCTTATTGTAATCTGTGTTGATAACAGTTAATACCTTCTAGAGAATGATTGTATCTAATTACAGGAGTTTGTTATCATGTTGATTTGGGTGTATGATGTAATCACAACAATAGTATTCGGATTTCTCAATAGAATACTGCGTATCTAATTATTCGCTTTTCTTTACAATTGTAAACAATAGCTTTACTTAAACAGAAACGTCTTTATAATGAACAAATAATATCTGCTAGATACCATACATTTTATTTGGTGACCATAATTTTATTTATTTCCTTGACAGGATTTCACCCGCGTAGCTTATTTTATCCGCGTTAAGTTATTACGTCTTTGGTTACTGCTCCGCCCCCGTAGGTCGTAGCATGATGTTCTATAATCTATAGCCTGTTAATAATGTAGCTATCTTTTGATGAAAAATTTGTTAAAATCGCTCCAGTAGTTTCGGAGTAGTTTCGCCTATTCGGTACAAACAAACAAAAAAATCTTTCCTCTTTAGTATATTAGTATAGATAGGCATTTATCAGGACTAGATATAAATCAAGTAACGCCCTCTGCGGAGACAGTGGGTAGGCAGTCAGACCACCCAACTACCCTTACCCATTTGACATACCGTAGGTCCTAAAGGGATGATAATATATATTTTTAATTTTCTTTCAATTATTTTTTTCGCTGGATGCGTACCGCTTCCAACCGGTCTTTTTGAAAATCTATGGGGGAGGCCTATGTCCAGCTGTGGACATCGCGCGGCTGATATGGTGATGAGGTTGATGATGAATATTTCTAGGTGGAAAATCCACCACAGGTTGAGATAAAGTCTGAAATAGTACAGTGATGTGTCGAATTCTGATTGGTCAATTCAACTCAGTGCTATCTGCTAGGGTTAAAGATAGATAAACCTCTTACTCTCAATAAACATTTGAAATAGGTATATTAATCGTTCTAGGTCACTACCTAGCAACGTACAATCTTGTACTTTACGTGAATGTGGTTAAGTGTGAATGAAATTATTATACCATCACACCATCACGCCTGTATTCCCTGAAAGGTTAGGCAGAGGTGTACCAACGTGCACCCAATAACAGTTCTGGCTCGATGTGGGGATCGCAACCAAGACTTCTAGCGTAGCAGTCGCGCTTAGGACCACTAGGCTAACGAGGGAGTTATTAGAAAGTTATAGTTTTTTTTATTAAATACGCAACCCGTCTTTTAGGCTTCGCTATTGTATTCGACTAAAGACACATTACCTTTCTTGTTAAGTTCTACTCGTATCAATCGATCATAAAATAAACATGAATGAAAATATATTTTTTTCCAGTATATAAAATAACTACTTATGATATTTTGAAGATTTAAAATATAAGGTTTTGCAAAGGCGTCTCTTAGTTGGAAATGATTTTTATGGCCTTATTTTTAGAACACCCTGTATAAAAAAATATGGGTAGGTTTACTTGCTATGTTTTCCTTCACTGTCTTATAAGTAGTGGTTATCAAATAAATTGCACAAAGTATAGGTAGTCTGCATGTCTGACTGAGTTCGAAGTTCCAAGTTAAAATTAACGGGGTCTTTACTACTGGCTGGAATAATGTTATTATAACGTACTAGTATTGCCTGAGACTTGGTCTGGGCGAATGTCAATTACATTTAAAATTCAATCATGATTCGAAAGACACGTGGCGCCATCTATTATCATAAAAATGTTATTGTTGTTTTCCTCAGGAACCGAACTTTTTTGTAAGGTATCCTATTGTCCGTTTCTGTACACCTGACAACGTATATATGCAAACTTTCAGGATGATCGGTTCAGTGGTTGACAAACAACGAATTTACTTTCCCAATGTATCATATTAGTTAGGATAACAACGAATGACGCAATAACTATAGACACATCGAATTCTGACGTGATTTCAATGACTATATCGACAATTCCACATGGGCTGTCGTCTTTTCCCAATTAGGTATGTTGTGGTGTACTTTCAAAAACCCAGGAGCTGTTTTTTCCAATGCAATTGCTTTCTCACCTTTATACCCTAGCTTTTGCCCGCGAATTCATCCGCGTACATTTCTTAGGGATCCCCTATTTTTTATTGTAAAATATAGCCTATAGCACTCAGGGGATACCGCAGCTTCCTATTTACGAAAAAATCTTTTTAAATTGAACTTTAAAATTGAGATTAGCACGTTCAAACAAAAAATAATAAACTTTCAGCTTTATATTGTTAGTACAGTACAATAACTAAAAAGTTTATATTATTCGTTATGCTGAAGTGAATTGAATGTCAGATATCCATGTTTTACTTTGTGCTCCTACTCCTACAAACAGCTGCATCGGTTCATGTCGCATAACTCGGAATCCTCTCTAAGACTAAAATCATTCCTGTATTGTCATCATCTAGGATTTATTTGATTTTCAGCTATTAAGCTACGATTCTTACAGATATCATAACGTACAACTCCGCACAGACCGACAAGTAATCATGCGATTTTAGGCACGAGAGTCTCAAACATATCATACACATATAAATGCAATTCAATCTGTAACTGTAACATCAAGTTAAAAACAAATTATTAATTTGAATTAAACCAATAAATGAAACTTTTGAACACCATGTACAACAGCAAAATATAAATTAACCCAGTTGCCCGTTCCAAAAGGTAGTTTCCTATGGCAAAGAATGAGCAAGAAACTCCATACTACTCTTTTCTTAAAACAGTACTTTGTAGGAGGGTACCATTGCTAGTAATTGACATACATACCACCACACCTGTATTCCCCAAAGGTTTAGGCAGAGGTGTACCAATGGTATGTTTAGTTTTATCCCAAATAATAGTGGGCGAGCCTGTTAACACCATATCAACATACATCGACAGACGTATTCCCTTTTTTTTACTTGGGGCAATCCTCGTTGATGCTCTCCGTTTGGGGTAAACGGAGAGTTTAAGAGTTACGTCGGTATTTTACCGACTAAAACTCCACGGTTCCTCCTGTTACCGTAAGTCAGGAGCCCGGTATTCGCTTGACGCATGATCCGCGCTTCCGACAGGTATTGGAACACCATTGGCGAGACCCTTCTCTATATGCGGCCTGCCTTGTGACCGTACATTCCACAATACGTCTCAGGCCTTTATATTCTGGTCGAAGGACTAACTGCTCCATGTTCGTCGCCCGCAGGCCCACATCGACCTTCCTACTATATTATTAAAGTGTGATTTAACTTGTTCCAGACAGCGACATGCAGCTGGAGACGAGCAGCAGCGAGGCGAGCGCGGCGTCGTCGGCGGCGCTGTCGCAGCACTGCGCGATCTGCGGCGACCGCGCCACCGGCAAGCACTATGGCGCCTCCTCCTGCGACGGCTGCAAGGGCTTCTTTAGGAGAAGCGTCAGGAAGAATCATTTATACACGTGCAGGTAAATATTTTAGATTATTAGTCGTGTGCAGTGCAGAAAAAACCATAAACCTTTCCCAATCATCATCATACCATCACGCCTGTATTCTCCGAAGGGTTAAGCAGAGGTGTACCAATGTATACCCACAGTTCGCCGGTATGTTTCTCATGTAATAGGGGGTGAGACTAGGGCCGTTAACTGGACACAATTCCTAACTCCGAGCTGCTACTGAGAATTTCATAGAAAAACCCAATAACTCTGCTCGACCTGGGAATCGAACCTAGGACCTCTAGCATAGCTGTCGCGCTTAGAACCACTAGGCTAATGATTGTTGGTTCAAACGCGCTTATCTCTTGAACTACCAGTCGGTAGTAAAAAAACGGCGATAGCCAAATTGATGAGAAATAGTATTTATAGATTACATAACATCACGCTACAAGAACGGAGCAGTAACCAAAGACGTAAAAACGAGCGAACGAAGATACAAGTAGAAGCTAGTAAATTAAATATCTACGTAACGTAAAAGTAACATGTTTTTCTCTGTCAGTAGCATAGGTAGATATTATTTGCGTGATGTCCGTGGGTAGGGCATGATGTGTGTCGCGAATTTCGTATGAGACACATATGACGTCACTGGTAGTGCGTACTATGATAGTACCTACCTACAATAATATTTACTATTGTACATGAGGCGGAAATTCGTAACTAGGGTTACCAACTCTACTATATAATATGTTATCCTACTACATATATCAGGTCTGGCTACTGTATTTCTTAAAAAGGATATAGTAGGTTAAACTTATTATTCATTTATTTATTTATTAATCAATACAAACTTACAATCTTATAAATTAGAAGAATAGTCTCCCAAAACCATGTAGACGGTTTGACTGGGAGATCATATAGTCTTATTCTCTTACATAGGTAGTCGTTTAGCCTACTAAAATATAGTTATTTTAAAGGCATCAAACTCAAAGCAATAATATGTTTCTATAAGCACCAGTGACAATTAGCATCCCTCAAAAATAAAAATAAATATAAAAAGTTGCAAAAATATTGCAATAAATGACATACAATTGTTTTTTCATCTTTTCGCTATCTTCTTTATTTATATGGGTAATCAACTAATATTTTTGACAGACAAAGAGGCAACCCTACTCGTAACTATTTTATGTCAAGGATCTACTATGTTTTGATAAGTATCATTAGGCAAGTTCATGGTTTTTATCCGCTGATTCATCTATAGGTACATACATAAATACATACATACAAATAAATAAAATTTAAATGTCCGTTTGTAATTTCAAAATAACAGCTTTTCACTAAATGAGTATGAAAGTATTTATGATACACAAATACATCAGAAAATCAATTTTTTAATTTTTGTCTGTCTGTTTCTTCCGGCTAATCGCTGAAACAGCTGAAACAATTTTAACGGCACTTTCACTCGTTGATAGCTAATGTTATAAGGAGTAACTTAGGCTACTTTTATTTTAGCGTGAACGAAGTCGCGGGTAACAGCTAGTAATATTATAAAGAAGAAAGATTTTTTGTTTGTTTGTACATACCGAATAAGTACTCCAAAACTACTGGACTGATTTTATAGCTGATTTTATAGATTTTGATAGCTAAATTCTTTCTGAGTAACATAGGCTATATAACATCACGCTACGGCACACGGGAGCGGAGCAGTAACTAAAGACGTAGCACGCGAATAAAGTCGCAGACAGAAGCTAGTTCTCAAATAGTTTGGTAGTAATAAACTTTGAGGAAAACAACAATATTAATGAAATGTGTATGATGGTCAATTGGTTAAGTCGGCACGGGCGCTTGTTGAAGCTGTAATCCATCTTGATTTGTCACAGCCCATTAAAGGATTAATTTAACGCAGTGTTCTGTTTCACACTCTGGTAGTAGAGGATCTACTGACTTTGTGCATTATACCTATACGTTTTTAAAATGCTAAGAAATATTTTATGCATACTTCGTCCGCGTGTGTACGTCGGTTTTCCACGAGGTTAGTTTTTTTTTGCGCGGGGCCCTTACTTTTCTAAAATAAAGGTATGCTAACTTCTCCGAAAAGAAAGTCCCGTCAAAATAAGTCCAGCCATTTCGGAGATTAGCTGAAACAAACATACAATGTGTGAAGTACACATTCATATGCATTTAGTTAAAAGCTATTATTTTAAAATTTGAAAGAGACAAATGTATATTATAGATATCGAGACTTGTTATATTGTCTTATTCTTTTCGCTTGTTGTTTTTTTTTTCTTCAATTATGAAAACACATACAGCCTGTACATAATAATATTCTAACAGCCTCTGTGGAGTTTCGAGGAAACTCCAAACATATCATCATTATATTGACTCACACGGGATGTAGGTAGCTCACATATTTAAATATTTTGTAATTTTTACCGATTGTCAGATTAACATAAACAACTAAATTTCTGAATCATAAAGTAACAAATATTGCAAAATCTATAGGTACTAATAATAGAAAAGATTGTTTTCGTTTGTTTGTACCGAATAAGCTCCGAAGCTACTGAACCGATTATAACCATATTTCACCAATAGAAAGTTACATTATTTAAAAGTAACATAGGCTATATAACATCACGCTACGACTCACGGGAGCGGAGCAATAACCAAAGACGTAACTTAACGCGGGTGAAATTAGCCACGCGAGAAGTCGAGAGCATTTCGCCAGTATCTAACAAAATATGATCCCATAGTGTGTCTTCTGTTGTCACTTGTAGATTCACGACTGCACTTGTGAAACTGGTGAATGATAGGAGTTGGCAAGTCTGTGGTATTCGCTTTTAACGGTGGGAACCCCACAACCTTAGCCGAAACTGGGAGCACGCCAAATGGGGACTTCTCACATTTGTCAGCTGCAATTCGCACTTACATATTTACTGTAGATAATTCGGAAGTGAGGATGGCGGGTTCTAGATTGGCAAAAATGTTAAATACTTTTATAATATGCTTTTTTAAATTAACTTTACTTTGGCCCTTCCGTAACACACTTCACAATAATTGTAAATTCATACAATGAAAAAAAAAAAAGAAAATGTTCCAGTCAGCAACGAAAATCATAGTCAAAACATAAGGTCACTAATTTCTGCGGGTTGTTCGAAAGAGATACAGCGGCCCCGGAACGCAAAGGGCACAAGAAGGAACATGGATGGGTTTTAGTGAGTAAAAGTGTGACTCCCACCCGCCCCACCCAGGGCGGGGAAAGTCATTCGATGATTTCCCATCGGTAAAAATAAAATAAAAAAAAGGTTACTGATTTGAAACAGTCAAAAGTTAAAACCTCATCTCCCCAACAATCAATGTCAAAAACTTGTAGAAGTATTTTAGATAGATTGAGATAAGAGAGAGATTGATTAAAATATATACTAGAATTACTTCTCTCATGTAAGATTTAAATAGCAAGATCCTAATGAAATAGAAAACAAAAAGCATAAAAGAAAACATGAAACTTTTCTGGCCGTATACGCCAAAAATGATGTAATCTATTTTCGGTTCCCAAATAAATGAAATCAAACGTGATTAGTCCTTCAGACATCCATGCAGTACGTATGTATGATGTTTTTCATTACGTATGTTTTGTGTGGTATTACGTCAATTAATTAGTTTGTAAGTAGAATGCGGTTTACCATGACTGAGAAACTAGTTTCCTCTTAAATATGATCGTGTTTTTGTGTCAGTGTTCATTACGTCATTAATTACCTATGTGGATGTTTGTTACCTGTTCGGTATTAACTACGATGTCCAAGAAGTTCGTTTATAGGACTTCCATTGAATAACAAGTATAAGGGACATGTTACCGAAAACGTTTACAATGAATTTAGTACATTATTCTAGACTACCCAATGCTGAAATTTAAACAACATCTATATCTACACAATCAAAATGTATGGAACTAGAATGAATGAATATGATTTTTTTAATAACGATGAAAAATTTTATTGCTGGGTTAGTCTGGAATTATGTACTGAATCCATGGTTTTGTTTAACGTCCTTTCCATCTCGTATAATATTATAAAAATGAAATTATAACACTATCGCTAATTTTATTATGTTAGCACATAACAAACTCCGTTATAGTAAACACAAAATAATTTCTTAAACAAAAAAATATCACCAAAAAAATGAAGCATTTTTTACAATATAACAGTGCAACCGCCATTAATTTAGTTAGACCGTTACTTTTCAAATGCTAAATAGAGTAGATATCTAGGTCATTTACATTATTAATTATTGAAAATGGTCATTAAAACGTTTTATTACTACTTATAAAGTATAATTTTATTATCCTAGTCAAAGGTGGTAATTGATAATGTCTGTTCAAAAATATGAACTACCAGAAAGTCACACTAATAATGTTATGTAATTTCTATTAATAGAACCATGAATAGGCTAAAATAACAACATCTCAATATTAATTGATAAATGATGAAAAAAAAGGTGCAAAAAGTAATAAAAACCTTTCTATGGCTACTATTGACGTAACTAATTATGCAAATAATATGTATAACCTTGAGGGTTTTATTCAGATGCCTTTCTGTTATTAATATTTATGTAGTTTTCGCATACAAACTAGTTTGAGCAGGTACGAAGACTTCGTCTACGTACACTTTAAAATTAAGGCAAAGTTTTAAATTTTCTCGCGGGTTTAAAAGAAACGGGGTAAAATCCTATTTGTTAGTATCTCTTTATGTGCTAAATTTCAGTTGAGCCATTCAAATGTGAAAGAGTTACAAACATCCATCTATCCTTACAAACCCCGCATTTATAATATGTAATATACATATAGTAGGAAAGGAAATAGGATTTACATTATAAACGGCCAGTCTGTCAGTTAATTATTTATTTTTATCAGCTTATACTTTCTCTACAGGTTACCCTAATGCGATAGTTATCTGGCAGTCTATGTTCAGTCGGCCCTTTACTTAGCCAGGATTTTGCCGCGACTTTACATAGACACCATGTTTTTGCCGTAGGTACATCAGATCTGAAAGCCCTGATGGCATAAATTTCCTGTGAATAATGCCCAGCAGTGCCCTGGATTTTTTTAATACCAGAAGGCCAGTTCACTTATTAAAAACATTCATAATCTTTTAGCTAATCACAAGCTCATCTCAGTGGCAAACGTCAAAAAATGATGGTAAATTAGACGCATTTTCGACAGATTGAGATTAAATTGCGGTCGTGTCGATACCCTCTAATAAGTGTGTTATTAACATGTAACAATATTTGTTTCAGATTCAGCAGAAATTGTGTGGTGGACAAAGACAAAAGAAACCAGTGTCGATACTGTAGGCTAAGGAAATGCTTCAAGGCGGGCATGAAGAAAGAAGGTGAGAAATACAACATTAAGCCGATAGGTACCTACCGATGTTCTCAGAAAGAATGCATGCTTTTGTGTGATACTTTGATATATACTTGGCCATTCTTTGAGGTAATTGGAAAACTTATTTCTAATAGGTAAAACATATCAGTAAAATTTTTGAAGCAAAGTTTATAAAGCGAGTTTATAAAAAAATACAATGTGGTATGAATTGCATTTCAGTTTGTATAAAGTAGACGCCTTGTATATTACTTTTATTGGTAATCTTAACCTTCCCTAATATGTGATAAATAAACTTCAAACAAATTTCAAATTCAATTTAATAAGAGACAAAATAGTGATCGTCAAAATTATTGGACATTTAGTTCAAATTGAGGGTCTGAAAAGAAGGCCAATTCTACTTATTTAAAACATTTAAAGCCTACTCGCAATCTCATCTCAACGACAATCAACGTCAAAAATGTAGACATTTTTTGACAGTTTTAGACTGAAATAAATTGCGATCGTGCCTAAAAGGTAGTCAAATTGCCACCCAGTTTGTAAAAAGCTCGATAGTGATGAACCTAAAAAGTCGAATCTTAGATTCCTCAAACGGTATGCACCAACAACTGCATCACTCTCTCAGTTCCCTCCGTTTCTATGAAATGCAGGGAGACTAAGGTCTACCCAATTACTGCACACATTTGAGTCTGCACACCTACATAATATTAATACGATTTATTTCTTTGTCCTTATTGCTTCTCGGAACCGGTGGGTAGGTCACCAACCCATATTATCTTCAGCAGACGATAATACTTTAATTACCTCATTTATTGAACAATGTGGTGGGTATGTACGTAGCATACATAATGTATTTAGTTACCGTCTCTCGTGGAGAATTTGAATACATAAATTTAGATAGCTAACTCAAAAAATTAGTCAAAACACGTCATTTTAAACGTTCCATCTGCATTTTAAAATCGAAACAGAATGAGTATTACACTAAATTGACAGAAAATAGTACACAATCCATACTTTTATATTTATATAGTATAAAACAAAATCGCTCCCGTTGTATGTGCGCTTAGATCTTTTAAACTACGCAACGGATTTTAATGCAGTTTTCAGAGAGAGAGAGAGTAATTCAAGAGGAAGGTTTATACTACGTATAACATTGCGCTACAATACACGGGAGCGAGACAGTAACCAAAGACGTAACTGAGCCTGGGTGATATCGCGGTGTATAATATAATAGCTAGTTATATTATAAAAATGCGAAAATAACTGTCGTTTGTCTGTTTGTGTGGTACGCTTTCACGACCAAATAACTGCACTGATTTTGATAAAATTATGTACAGGGTAAGTTTGAACCCCAAATAAGAAGATAGATCACTTTTTATACCGCGGACTACATATGTAATCTATGGTTTTTTAAACTGACATTTCTTTTTACGTACTTTTTTTTTCATAGCTGATTTAAACAAGACCATTGAAAATTTATTTTAGTTTTTGTTTTAATTTTATTTAGAAAGAGTTAATTTGTCATATTGTAATAAGAAAAAAATAATACAATTGAATTTCATTTAAAAAACGACAAAAGAAATTGGACTACATATGAAGCCGCGCGACCACTAACGTGACTTTTTAAGACGCGACCACTGCAGTGTTAAGCGGACGAAGTCGCGATCAAAAGCTAGTATTGTTACATATTATTCACTGTACTATCGTTAATACGCAAACAGATTCGTTGGAAACAAATCTAAATGGATATTTATACGTTCAATTATTTCAATTCATGTGAATTTATTCATTTCTCGTCATAAGGTAACCGCATAATTCAGTCTCATTGCTAATACTGAACCGTTCAGAATTAATTGATGACGTTCAGGAATATGTAATTTAATTATTTTTCCTATTTACGTATGTATGTGCATAGTAATAGGGAAATTGATTCGGGTGTTGTGAAAAAAAAAATATACCATCACGCCTGTATTCCCCGAAGGGTTAGGCAAGGGGGGGGGGGGGTTAGGGGGGTTAAGGGTTAGGGTGTTGTCAAATGTGCATAAATTGCACAGTTCATATGCGGTATTTTTGAATCAAATGTAATTCCCCACAGAGGTGTCATTTAATGACAAACAGTAGGAAAATCATAAAAATATTAGAAAACCGCGTGAATATATAATTTAAGGGACATACCTAAGTATGAAATTAAAAACATATAATATTTATTTATTTATTGAGGTCTACCTGCAACTTTAGTATATTTTAAACCATGAATTATGTATAATCATAAAATACTATCTCGTGACTTCGTGCGCGTGGGTTTTTTCAACCGCATTATGTACGTCTTTGCTTACTGCTCCTGCCCCGTGAATCGTAGCGTTATTTTATATAGCCTTGGCTATTCCTCATGAATCTGTCTATCATACAAAAATATTTTTTTCTAATCCGACTAGTAGTGCAAGGGATTAGCAAGTTTAAACAAACAAATGAACGAAAACACTTCACGTTTATTATATTAGTACATAGACATAAGTTTTTATATACAATTTTACAAAGCATGATCTTATAACTTAACACAACCACTGATTAAACATCTGGATTTTTATGGCCTGAAATCACCATGCAGAGAGAAAACATGGTGTATGCTTTCTCTTTGCTAATGTAGCAATACTCGTTCTTTCTCTCTTCTTTTCTTTTTCGTTCTTCTCTCTCTCTGTAAAGGAAGATTATCCATTGTCCAATAATATTTAAAAAATTTTGAAGTATTAATTAATTTATTTATTCATTTTTATTTCGGTCAGAATCCATATTAGTAAGTAATAAGTTACAATTCCTGTATGTTTCCAGCTGTTCAAAATGAGCGGGACCGCATCAACTGCCGAAGGCCGTCATACGAGGAGCCCACGCAGGCTAATGGACTGTCTGTCGTGTCGCTACTCAACGCAGAGCTACTCAGCAGGAAGGTTATAGATGAGGTTAGTACAAACGATACTAAATTTCCAAGATTTTCTGGAAAATGGTGGAGAATTTAAAGAACACATCATCTGCCTAGCCTTTGCCCAACTATGTTGGGGTCGGCTTCCAGTCGAACCGGATGCAGCTGAATATCAGTATTTTACAAGGAGCGACTGCCTATCAGACCTCCACAACCCAGTAATGGGTAATACGATACTCTTAGTAAGACTAGTTGTCAGACTTTCGGGCTTCTGACTAACAGTAACGACTGTCAAAGATCTACAAATGACAGCCGGGACCAACGGCTTTACGTGCATTCCGAGGCACGGAGGAAACTCGCTATGGTAAATGGTCACCCATCCACAGACCAACCTCGGCAAGCGTGGCTTAACCCAGAAGATCGGTCTATGCGGCTGTAAGTATTAAGCCACGAGCTCCTCGAGAATTTAAAGAACACAATTTTGAAAAAAGAAAATAGTTTTGGATTTGGTCCGCAGTATCCATAATGACTTTACCCATAGATGTGTATAGTGATAGGTGTCTTTTCTCGACTTAAAATGCCAATGACGAGATGTATTGTCGGATTATACACCTCTATTACAAGTTGTAACTATAGCCACTAGCTTCTATATTATCCCACGGGAACCGTTCATTATTCCGTATATTTGCTATTTCAAGTTATAATCTATATCTGCGCCAAATTTCGTCAAGATCCGTTCAGCCGTTGTGGCGTGATTGGATACCAAAAATCCATGAATCCAAACTTTCGCGATTTTTATAATAGTAGTAACATTTTGACATTATCAATTCCACAGACGAACAACGTGACAGACGCAGAGATAAACAACCGCAAGCTGGCGAAGATCAACGACGTGTGCGACTCCATCAAGCAGCAGCTGCTCATACTGGTGGAGTGGGCCAAGTACATCCCCGCCTTCACCGAGCTGCATCTAGATGATCAGGTAAGGGGAGCGGTGCAAGACGGCTCGATTTTGAACATAACATCAATTGTCCCGAACTAGGCAGACATAGTGCTTTTTCGACTTAGGATCGGAGATTTTGAGCTTTCGTGTGCTGACTTTCATGGCGTAGCCAAGGTTTAGCACGGTGGGGTTCAAGAAAATAAACCAACAAAAATATGCACGAAATCATATTAATATTTATGTTAAAAAAAGAGAATGAATCTTCTTAAGAATTAATATTTGTTGGGGTTGAACCTTCAAATATGCCCCCTGGCGTTTTATAAAGTTAACTTATAAAACTCAGCACTTGCGTAGCCAGTAAAGAATCCTTTAAAGCAATTAAATGTTTAAATCTCGATTTGCCCGAAAAAACCATCACAACAACACTAGTTGAGTAGTAGTAGTAGTCACGCAAATAACCACAAGGAGACGGTCATGACCAAAACGTAAAAAAATGTACACTCATAGAGACTTCGAAAACATTGTATTAAAGATGCCCCGTCCCACTCCCAGGTGGCGCTGCTGCGCGCGCACGCGGGCGAGCACCTGCTGCTGGGCTGCGCGCGTCGCTCGCTGCACCTCAGCGACATCCTGCTGCTCGGGAACAACTGCATCATCACCAAGCACAACATCGGTATGTACACACCTGCCTTGTCTTTACCCGAATACGTCATGTTCATCAAATACCAAAAATCTATAAACAACAAAACATGACTATAATCCAAAGATATATGATATACGAAAGTATCTTTGTCTGTTTGTTATCTCTATCATAATGAATTAGATAAACAAATAGGGTGACACAGGACAGCTTCTGCGGGTCTGTGGGCGGTGAGCAATGGGTAGCTCACCGTCCGTACGTTTACTAACGACAGACCGTGTCGACGGCGCGTTTGTGTTCCACGCGCGCCTCAAAGAGATGTCAGCAAACTTGGAAGCACATGAAGATGTTCCTTCATGTGCTTCCAAGTTTGCTGACATCTCTTTCTCTCATCTGACGGGTTTTAGTCAGTAAAAGTCTGACATTCCCTCCCGCCCCGTATATAAAGAAAAAAAAAAGTAGGACAGCTTCTACCTATATGGAAATAGGCTGCTGTTTAATCCGCGAAGGAATAGGCAATGCCTATTCTTATTTTCTTACTTTATTTAGGTAATTTTACATGACTATCTCATCACCACCTTTGGTTGGTTGAGTAAGACATTTGTACCTTTTGTTGCATAACGCTTAAATAAATAAATAACCAACATCCACACGATGTCGCAGCCAAAAGCTAGTGTGTCATAATGAATTTTCTCATTCATTTATTTGTTTATTTGCAGACGGTCGCATGGACATAGACATCAGCATGATAGGCATGCGAGTGATGGACGAGATCGTGAAGCCGCTGCGGGAGATCGACATCGACGACACAGAGTTCGCGTGTCTCAAGGCTATCGTGTTTTTCGACCCTAGTAAGTAATAATAATAACAAAAATATTTTATTGACGTAAAAATACAGGTGTTACATACTTATTTGAAGCACTGGCTCCTGAGCTAGGTAGAAACCTGTGTTACAGGAGCCAGTGTCTTCGCCCATTTGTGGTACTAACTTATATACTGTGCAATAAAATAACAAAAATTGAAAAACAGTAAAAATATAAAAAATAAAAATTAAAAGTAAGTACTAAATATACATTGCAAAATACGCTTTATTGTTAACGCAATAAAGTGCACGCACACATACCATCACGCCTGAAAAATATGAATCACCTACATACCATCACGCCTGTAGTCCCCGAAGGGTTAGGCAGAGGTGTATCAATGTGCACCCACAGTTCTCCGGTGATTTTAGGTCCCATGTAATAGTAGGCGAGCCTATTGCCATTCATCATCATATCAGCCTATACCCGTCCACTGCTGAACGTAGGCCTCCCCCAATTAGCGCATTATTGCCATTAACCGGGCACAGATGCTAACTCCAAGATGCTACCTCAGTAGCATCTTGGAGTCGCAAAAAGGTCAAGCAAAAAGTGTTATTAACTTTTTCTATGTAATTCTCAAATTACATAGAAAAAGTTAATAACACTTTTTGCTTGACCTGAGCAGCGAACCCAAGACCCGAGAAACCTTATTACCAGTGGGTAATAAGGTTCATTGTTCAATGTCAGCTGCTTTGATGAGTGTTAGTTCAAATAGTCTTTATTCTAGAAAACGTAGTATAGACATTATAAATATCGTATGTGTACCTATCAAAGAGCTGACTGATAAAATATCTAACGTATCGTTGATTTTAAGTTGAGTGAATCTCCACTTGATTAAACACTGATATCATTAAGACATCTCAAATAATCATTTCTTATTCTCAGCAACGCATATCATGTCATGTCATTACATATCAAAGTCAAAGCATTAAAAGGCACTGTTGAACGTCATTTACAAGAGAAAAAACGAGTTACAATGCCCTTTCCAAAAAGTAGTTTCGTATGGTGTGGTGAGAAAGTCCTTACATACATGTATTAACAATCCCTCTTCTCCCCAGACGCGAAAGGCCTCTCCCAGCCACAGAAGATAAAGCAGCTCCGCTACCAGATCCAGATCAACCTGGAGGACTACATCAGCGACCGGCAGTACGACGGGCGCGGCCGCTTCGGCGAGCTGCTGCTATGCCTCCCGCCGCTGCAGAGCATCACCTGGCAGATGATCGAGCAGATCCAGTTCGCCAAGCTCTTCGGAGTAGCTCATGTCGATAGTCTGCTGCAGGAGATGCTTTTAGGAGGTCGGTGACCATGTCATATGGTCTTTTGTATTCTATTCTAGCTTTTTCCTGTGACTTCGTTGCAGACAAAGTTGCGGAATAAAAAGCAGCCTATGTTCTTTCTTAGGGTTCAACTGACCATGTACTAAATTTCAACAAAATTGGTCACAGTGCTCTTTGGTCGTGAAAGCGTACCAAACAGACGGTTACTCCGCATTTATAATATTAGTATGGTTTTAGAAAAACTAGAAGATTCATTTCAACTTTGTCTCTAGGATGGCATCGCATTTGCAAGGCCTCTGATGTTTTAAATTTTAGATGCTCGTAGTCACCATAATGACAAGCACCGTTTTGTACTTTTGTAAACTGTGGCCAATATGTCACATCACCGATTCACCAATCCCATAGCAGCAGAAACGTGCTTATAAGCGCGAACTGTAACACATATTATAATCGCCTATCATAACCCTCACAGCTTCATACAGCCTGTACATTCGTAACTTCAACTAATGTATTACGCAGGGGCGTCAACAGAAGCAGCAATAGAAGAGCCGCCCCCGCCCACGGGAGCGGACGCGGCGTCGCCCATGTCCGCGGCCGACTCGCCCCCGCTCGTGCCGCAGCTGCCGCTGCCCGAGCCCAGCTTCCTCGAACCCATGCCCTTCAAGCAGGAGCCCAACATGTGAGCCACTTAACACACGGTTCTTCATCAACTGATAAACAGTGCCTTAACTATCTTGCATCGGCTATTCTTGAAATGTTTTAGCGCAATCGATTTTTCGATGAACGATTTTTGATCTATTTTTCGTTGAAAGATTTTTGATCGATTTTTTTGTATGGCCAATTTTTATTGGATCCTAAATTGAAGTAATTAAATTCCTTATTGTCACCGACTTTTTAAAGTCGATTGCGTATTACATAAAAATGGTTTTGAGTCGCCCTGAAAAATATTTCGATAATCGAATATCCAGCTCTAAAATAAGTATTTGATTTAAATCGCCAATCGAACAGGGATTAGAAGATTTTTATGTTTATCAAATGTAGTTTCTTTATAATACTATGTAGGACAATAATATCGTGTCAGTATGTAACGATACCTTGTTGCCTTCCCGACGAAATGTGTTGACCATGTAATTCAAGTTTCGCATTGCTAATAAATAGATCTCATTATATTAATAGATTAGTCTCCTAATGCCAGCTAGCGGTCTAGCTATCAAATTATAATTTGTAATAGTTCCCTCATAAACAGCCATATTCTTTAGTAAAGTAATATCACTTGACAATGTACTAATAACAGGGCAATGTTAAGTATGTTTAAGATTTTGTAGTTTTGTCAATTACGTTTTATTTCTAGTGTCGATTGAACAAATGTTATTTTAAATGTACTTTAAATAATAAATTACATTTATAATTACTACGAGAACCTACGACGTACGATATTGCAAATTGTGCTCTCTCTATACAGTATAGAAGTCAAGCTTATCGAGCTAATTATCAATTTATACTAACATAGTTAATAAATATCATAACTAACATGTCTAATATAATCGTGGTGGTTCGGTGACGGTGGTCATTACATCCTAATTCTGGGCTACAGATGATAACATAGAACATGTAGATAATAATTATTGTATTGTTTGACCAGGAGCCCCGAACACGATTCGAGTATGCTGAAGACTGCCGACATTACGTTGTTATAGTGACATTCGAACGATATCTAAATGTCAAATCATGCTGTCACACACAATGTGCTTTTAGAGGAATGGAAACATCCTTGGGTTAATCCCGATGGCGAATAAGAGACAAAAGTTCTTTGCGTTATGCATATTGCATTTTACAAAACTATAACAAAAAATTGGGTACAATTCAAAACTGATATGTGAATGTGTCGATGTGATGTTATTGTTTCGAAATAAATATAAATCACACCAACCAGGTGATGATGTCAAATAATTTATTTAAATTCGTTAAATACGTATTCCCAGGAACCAAAGTTGTTGGTTATTATCTTATGTGATCGGTTTTTACGCTATATTTGTCGTACTTTTCCGTTAATTATATTTAGAATAATACCTGAATATTAACCAATTTGTAAATAAGAATTAGTATCAAAAGAATCAAGCATATCGTTATATTGGGCAGAGTTTAAATTGCAGCTTTAAAGAGAAGGACATTTTGGGAAATGCAATGATTTATATAAGAGAAAATATAGACATAGATATTATATTGAATATGTATATACAATGAAAACATTATATAACTTTTATATAAAAAAACAACCAATTTTTATGAAATATTATATACAAGATGTTTAGACTTAACTTTTGTGCCTGTATTTTATATAATTGTTTTGTGTGTAGGTGTAGGAAGAGCGTTTGCCAATTTTTATATAAACATTTTATTAATTTAAGAGTAGGTGTTGGATTCTACAAGTGCTGTACATCCATTCGGCTGTGTAACTTTGTAGCAAAGTTAATGAAATTATTTACATGCCTACACTTGTTGGATTTTTGTACTGTTAATAGATTATATCTTAATTTATTTGGTGTCAAGTCAAAATTGTTAAGTACTACACTATGTATTTCGCTCTAGTATTTGGAATATGTAAGTTACCACGATAGTAACAAGTAGGTGATGGTATTATAAGAAATCACTAGAAATCGTTCTTGAAAGTAGTAGGAGTGAAGATATGATTTATAGGCATTTTATCTCGATTATATTTAAATAGAAAATATATCTATACAAGTTAGAGAAGTGATTTTTGTAATGTGTCTACATATTATATTGTGTAGACACAGTTTATAAGTAGATGAAACATTTGTTAATAAATGCTCAAAGTAGATATGTTATATTTCTTGTTACTCGATTGGTGTATACCGTTATGTGGTGAAAGTTACTCTTGCGTATGAATTATTGTCATGAATTATTTTATGGGTTTATAAAGTCGTAGATTTTATGTCATGTAAGTTAAGAAATAGGTGCCTTATTGTCCTATTGAGGTGTACTGTTGAAAATGTACATACTATGTTATGAATTTTAGTAGAATATATTTTAATAAATAATGTTACAAAAATATGACTTTATTATTTATTTTTTCGTGTTGTTCCCGGCTACCACGAGGCGTTAAAGGAGCGGATGAAGGCAATAAGTGTGGACTCAACGTTGTTGCATAGATCTGTGCACAGATAACGTCATTCTAATCATATACGCTATAATAATCTATACTTATACTAAAATATTTTTTTGTTTGTAACGAATAGGCTCCGAAACTACTGGACCGCTTTAAACCATTTTTTCACCCATAGATAGCTAGATTATCCCTGAGTAACATAGGCTATATAACATTGAGCTATGACACACGGGAGCGGAGCAGTAACCGAAGACGTAACTTAACGCGGGTGAAACAAACCACCCGGGCGAAGTCGCGGGCTTTCGCTAATATACACAACACAACACAATAGAGGGGCATAGAGAGTAATAGAGGCATATGCTCTCCGAGCATTGCAAATGTTAGCGAATATAATTTGGATACGTTAATTTGGTACTTTTCTCTGTACTAAAAAAATCTTCTACAACAATTTGGTCTTTATGGATGATTCCACATTGAACCGCAATCTCAGAGTGGGACTTGTTCACCTCAGAAATGAAATCAATGTGGAAATAAAGAGGTTTGTTTACTATGGGTCATCGCAAACTGTGGCTAGTTTGGTAATTTAATTTTAACTGTCTACCACTTATTGAAGAAGCTTAAATACAATTTTAAGCGTACAATTTTTTCCTTTGTATTGTAGCTAGTATCCGAATCTCCACATCTCAGCGCGTATAAACTTTTCATTTAATATGCCTTGATTATTTGCTAATGTAAGGCAAAATCATGAAATTTTCCAAGATAATGTCAAAAAGACAATAACCATTTCAAAAGGTAGGCAGTAAAATACGGTTTCACGAGCGACTTGAATATAATTTTGTTTTGATCTTTTGCCACATTTTTAACAGATATCTAGTCAAACTACCAGGCTGCCATAAACTAGTAAGAGGTTACCCACTAAAACAAATAATATTTACCCATGTGTGTAGCTGGATAAAAGAATGATGAATGAAGGAATTGTGTATTTAAGAAAATCATGTAGTTTTTTTAAGACCATGTTCAAATAATGCCATCAAGTTGAGACCCCAAGACCATTTCGAAAGGTAGACAGAGAACACTGCTTCACGACAGAGTTGAATATAATTTTGTTGTGTCGTTAATTTCAACAGGTATCTAGTCCAAGTACCAGGCTCCCATAAACTAGTAAGAGGTTATCCACTAAAACAAATAATATTTACTCAATTGAGGGTAGCTCGATAAAAGTATGATGAATGATGGAATTGTTTCATTCAGAGGTGAAAAAAAAACACTTTTCATTCAATTTTGTCTGCACAAGCGACCAATGTGGAATAATCCGTTATTTTCGACACCGAAATAGGACTATTTTCTATTATCCCTTTCAGACGTAACCTGCAGTTCACAATCAGCCTATTCCCAGCAACAAAATGAAAGGGCCCGAACAAAAAGGTCAACGCGTATAATTAATTATATTAAAACTAGTAAAACATAAGATAATCACTAAAGTAGTTCATTCACCGTCCGAGGGTTTCTCTTGTACATCCATGTAGCCTTGCCGACTCTTGCCTCGGTTCTTGCAATACAGGAATACTACTGAGGCGGCTGATACCGCAGACATGGCCAGTAATGGAATGTACACTGGGAACATTTCCTAACGAACACGACTCGAACCGAAACGACTTTTCTAATACTCTTGTATATTTTTAATAAAAATAATCATATTCAATTGTGCATTGATATCGAATCGATTTCCATATAAGTAACCATCTTTTTCGTATAATTATCAATACACAATTGATCAAATCTCTTGACAGATCTGATTTGAAGGCGGACAAGACATCGAAGTACGTGAAGTTTCAAGAAAAAGTTTTAATATACTACTATGGTTTTCGAATTGAGAAGTTCAGGCATTGGAAAAGAGTGCAACTTAGTTTATCTGTAACTTTGTTAGCCCGGGCAACAAATTTAGATAGACGCGCTCAACCACAAGGTAACACTATAACTATGAAAACTGCCCTTATTGCTATAGCATTAAGGCACTGATTGTAACCACAGGCAAGTGGATTGCTGCGGGTTGTTCGAAAGCTGCGGGTTGTTCGAAAGAGATACCGCGCCCCCGGAACGCAAAGGGCACATGAAAGGAACATAGACGGGTTTTAGTCAGTAAAAGTCTGACACTCCCTCCCGCCCCGCCCAGGGCGGGGGAAGTTATTTGATGATTTCCCGTCTATAAAAAAAAAATAAAAGGCAAGTGGATTATTATAATTTTCATGTAAAAAAAACTAATATTTGTTTGAGCTAAAGTGCCAGATAAGTTATTCGGAATAAGTGAAACAAGCCGTGATTGTCTTCAAATATCGAAATAAAACACACAATATAAAAATATAATATTTATTAATTCTTTTAATGCGAATAGCACCAATTCACATGTGATTTATTTCTAAATTATTATCAATAGGTATCAATAGGTCTTATGAACATAATGATTATTAATGGGATAAACCAACAAACCAAAAGATTATTTAAGACTGAGATCACTTTAGAAAATAATTGATCAGAGATTTAATTTAAATGTCTTCGCAAATGATCATTATTTTTTGCCCCGATTTTTGGACATGACAGTTAATAGACATCTATAGATACATGAAATGTCGTACTATACCTAAATAAATTAGGATAAAGGTATGAAGGGCCCCGGTGGTCGGGTATAGCCATTTTGTGTCCTGAATTAATAATTAAAGTTATATCATAATAATTGTGATAAAGTATTTTAACAAACTCAAATACACCATAGAAATAAATGTAATAAATGATTTATAATATTTAGACAATCGGCTAATAGTATTATGTAAATGAATATGAATATGTACTTAACAATATGTAATATATTATAAACAATAGTGCACTGCTGCCATACAAAACTATACGCTTTATCACACAAGACAGGGCGTGAAGAAAATACAGATTAAAAAAAATACTCTACCGGTACATAAGCATTGGAATATGTACGTACACACATAAATTAAAATCGTATCCTTCATCTGTTACTTTTTTTTTATGTAAAAATCTCTGATCCTCAATATGTCCTGAAATAAAGCGGTCAACTACATACATATACGTATCTTTGTTTCTATTTTCCATGTTATTAAAATAACAGGGAAAAAACATCACAGGTCAGATTTTAAGTAAAATTGAGTGATGTATGAATTATTAAAATATAAGAATAATAACCGAAAAATCATTGCGTTAATTAAGTACCAAATTTGTACTTTGTGCTAATGTAAATTTTGACTAGAAATAAATTATTTATTTAATTTTGGTATTGTATAACTGAGACCTAACGGTAACGGTTAAATATAATTTACTTCGTACCAATCGAATGTCATGATGGCTAAAGGTTAAGGGGCGCCTTATAATGTTTAGTACTAATCAGCGCTGTGGGAGGGCCTGGCACGCGAGCGCGTAGTGTTGACGCCCACGTAGAAGAAGCCTGCGTCGACCCCGTGCTCCAGTAAGTACTGCAGCCACTGCAGCTGCTTGATCGAGGGCTTGTCTGCGTCTGTCTTCACTTCTACGAACTTTATCTGTACAATAATGTGAAAGGTATTAATGACAGCGAGAAAGAAAGTACTATAGGAGCATAATGATAAAGAGTTCGTATAGTAATATGGAGGCCTCTATATTAAAAAGAAAAAACACGTACAACACACGTGCAACGCCGGGAGGGGACGCCCTAGAAAGACCTACCCTGACCTTATTGGTGAGGTTCTTCAGAAAGGTCGGGTGTGCAGTACTCGTAACCGGCGTGCTTGTATGACCAGATGTATGAACGTGAACGAGGCGAAAGTAGTATGTAAGGATCGTAGCAGGTGGCGTTCTCTGGTTTCTGCGTACCCCCATGGGAAAAAGGCGTGAGTTTATGTATGTATGTATGTATGTATGTATGTAAAACACGTACATTTTTTTTGTCATGTAATATTTTTTTTGTGTTATTGTACTTTAAATTGCGATCTAAGTTGGGTCGATTTCAATTATATTTGAGTATTATTTTTATTTATTTATTGCGCACTAAGTGTACAATGCTAAGGTTATCTTCAGTTGGCCTTTCCATTTAACATCATAAATCAATTGGCATTTTACATTTAAATATACATTTTTTTTTTCAAGTTTTTTTACTATTGTATGGTATGCAAATAAGTATGTAATAATAACAATACCGGTAATTTTAGTCCCATTACGGGGCAAAGGCCTATTCTCTACTCGCTTGTTTAAGGCAGATTGGCCATTTCAGACTTAAATAAACAAACTAATATTACCTTTTTAGTGTTTTTATTCCAGAGCGTAACGTCCGGAAAGCCGCTCTTGGCGTACCCGTAGTTGGTGGCGAGGCGGCGACACACGGCCGCCACGCCGCGCGCGCCCAGGCATGACGTCACCTCGCGCACTTGCTCCCACTCTACGCTGATCTCCGTTAGCTCATCTGCGATTACATATAGGATGATAAGTTAGCCTGGTTTGATAAAAATGCAAGGTGTATATTAATGTACAACATTAATATACACCTTGCATTTTTATATTTATTAGATATTGACCAGGTATCGTAATTATATTTGATTACTTCTATTTTTTTATGACAAGCTCCTAAAATTTGACGAGGATGCAAATCAACGCCTTGTATATTTAGAGCTAAATGTGTTTAAATTATCATTCTGTCCCTGTAACCTTTTAACAGTGTCACAGGGATGTAATGACGTTCTAAATACGTTTAGGCACTAAATGTATTGAGTGATTTTGGTGAAAGTGGGTCTTAATGATTAAAAAAAACACTTACTCAAAGGCCGTAGCTCCTTGTTAGCATGCATGTCAGCCAGCAACAATTCCTCGGTGCACTCCTGTATGAAGAGCAGCTTCTCATCAATCAGAGTCTTCCGGTTAAGGTAGAAGCTTTCAGAGAACATATCCAGTGGGTAGCGCTGGTAGTGGCTCATGAAGACACCGGTCACGCCACGCGGCTTGCTGTAGATTATGTCCCAGAATAGGAGGAAGAATATTGTGGAGACTATTCGGCCTTCCCAGTGCCCGCCTGTAATGTGAAACGATGTTTTTAGGGTTCTGTAGTACAATAGCAAAAGAGGAACCCTTTATAATCGGGTTTGGGTAAATTGGTGGTCTTGAGTTCCAATCCCAGGTCGAGCAGTGTTATTTGGTTTTTTCTATGAAATTCTCAGAAGCAGCTCTGTCCCTATAACATGGGACCTAAACATAATGGTGGAATGTGTATATGAGATATACACAAACATGACATACAAACAATGGTCCTTCACTTACAGGAGACCACAGCATGCAAAATAAAGTTAAGAAGTTAAAAGTTAAATTGGTACACCTCTGCCTAACCTTTCGGGTTATACAGGCGGTATGTTCTTTGTTCGGGTGACTATTTGCAGGACCAGCCCCTAGCCAAGTCACAAACGATAAACGCAAACGCTGAGTAGGCTTTCATCGATCTTCAACTTTATGTGCTTGGTTTTAAGTTGAAGATCTAATGAAGATTGCATAGCGTTTTCGTTCGTTCCAGTCGCTAACGCTTAGAAATCTTTAATAGATTTTCAACTTAAGGCTCTTGGGTATTAAGTTGAAAATCTATTGGTCACTACCGAGCGTTTACAATTATCGTTTGTGACTTGGCTAGGGGGGCTGGAGCTTTTATGACACTCCTTTATCGTATCTACAGGGTGCCAAACGGGAGCCAGTTTTTTACATTACGCAAGTATAATCACGAAGTAAGCTTACTTAGAAACTAGTCTAAAGATTAAGGGTAAGAAGGAAAATATTAATCACTCACCGGCTGTGTACTGCCCACTGTTCACATAGTGTGCAACACAATATTCTTCACATGTTAAAGTGGATCTTCCTGCATTGGTATGCATTTCAAATTTCAGTTTGCCCCTTTGATTGTAATTACTGTAAAACAATTAAATTGAATATTATTTATGCGGGCAAGGCAAGAATAATCATTGTGGTGTTGTAAGTGATTTTCTTTTTGAGATGACAACAAGTACCTGTACTTGTCCGTCCCCATATATCAACATCGGAATTACAAAACGATTGCAGATGCGATACTATCTCATTCCTTTCCACAATCGTGTAATTAACCAATAGCCTTAGATAATATTAATAGATTCTTTCCAATTTTTACATCAGATATAATAAATAATTAGGCGCAACAGTAAAATATTTACAATAACACCATTAAAAGATATAAAACGTAAGAAAATTTGAATTTCGAAATTCCTAGCGCTTTCATCTAAAGCGCTAGGAATTTCTAATACTACTAGACCTAATAATAATTGGCATTAAGTCCGCCAAAGTACGGTGTATTTTTACATTTGTGCATAAAATTTTAATATATAAATAACTAACTCTATGGGCTGTTTATAAATGTGTTCTCCCGGCAGATTGCTTTCAAGTATAGTCTCTTTCTCAGCACAGCTTCGTAGCTCCTCCCTTAATTCTTCTTTCAAATCTATATTCTGCTGTTTAGCGATCATGAGGGCGCGAGGTCGCATGGCGTCTTTCATTTCTTCAGTCATACCTTCTGATTGAAATGCTTTTAGCAAAGTCTTTGCTGCCTGGAAAAGAGATGCGAGATTTACTTTATAAATTGAACTTAGTCATATTCCATAACGTGCGGTCGTGGATATCTAGAACAACTATATTCAATACTAGCTTCTGCCAGCGACTTCGTTCGCGTGGCTTTATTCATCCACCTTAAGTTACGTTTTTGAATACTGCTTCGCTCCCGTAAGTCGTAGCGTGATGTTATATAGCCTATAACCTTCCTCGATAAATGGGCTATCCAACACAAAAAGAATTTTTCAAATCGGACCGGTGGTTCCTGAGATTAGCGCGTTCAAACAAACAAACAAACAAACAAACTCTTCAGCTTTATAATATTAGTATAGATTATAAATTTTTTCTCTTGATATTGACGTTCAAAAGTGCCTTTTAATGGTCTAATTGATGCCCTCCCCTCCCCCCAATTACACTTTACATCAATATTGCTTCATGCAGATCCTTATTTCACATGAATATTAACACCATTTCATGCACATCTTAGTTTTTTGTTTACTTGGAGTACCCCATGCTATCGAGCAATTCCAATTTTTACCTTTTCCGAGCTATCCAAATGCCTATGCAGTATGAGCGCCTTTTCTGCATACCATAGAGCTTTTTTATGTTGCCGAAATGCTATTTGACCAATCAGAGTGTCAAGCATCTCCACTGCAAGGTTGTAATACTCGTCTGTCTTCTGTTTCTTCAGCTCTTGGACACCACTCTCCAACATTTTGACGTAAATATTAGGCGGAGCGAATCTACGTAGCCATGTGGGTAATGATTTGTAACTACAAATGAAAACAATGTTTAGTGAGAGACGAAGAAGATCCTATGCTAATGAGATGAATGTAATATAATCTATGTTAGACTAAGTAGTTGGCTGTAGTATTACTGTTTCAAGTTCATGAGTAAATCGAACAAGACGGAATATACTTGTTTTTTTTTTTTTTAAAGTAATTCCTTATTTGTTTAGTATACAGTTTAGTAAAACAATTTTTCGAATAACTATGAAATTATAAAAGATATAAGCTATCGAGGATTTAATTTTCTCTTAGCAAAACGAAATTTAACACGGAGTTTATATGGCAGTAGTGACATGTGACGTCACAAACCATGTTGGATCTCTCTGTCTAATCTGTGCGTAATTAATAGTTTAAAATGCTTGTATCGATCGTATTTCTTAAGATTCAAATTTTAATCAGATTTTAATTTTACTTTTTGTCATCTCTATTACGGTATATGTACATTTGGTTAATAAAATAATTAAAAAAGAAATCATGCATATTCCCTACTTACTGCTGCTTACTACTGTTTCAAGTTCATAATTAAATCAAACAATTGTGTCTACCACCATTTAAATACTATATAGTTATTTACATCTTTAAGTACAATGTGACAAAGATAATAATAATAATTACTATTTTTATAATTTCACATTTAAAACCAAAGGTTTAACTAATACCGTATCATATGATCCTCTTCCAGTCCTTTATACAAGTTGTGTGCCTCTTTGATTAGCTCGCATTTTTTATCTAGATCAGCCTGTTCCACGTAGTTCTCGTAAACAACATGTGCCTGAAGATACCTGTAAAATACAAATTTTTATTTTTTAGTTTTTACATAAAATAGATTAGTTTTTTTGTTTGAACCCGCTAATCTCCGGAATTGCTGGTCCGATTCTGAATTTCTTTTCGCCACTTTGAAACTATAATACAGGGAGGATTTTCGATACGGGCAGTAAGGGCGGGTACCTTAACCGTTATAGTTACAGGAAAACGTTTATTGGAGACCATCCATAACTTTTGAGATATTCTGAAATGTGTTCAAACATTTTGAAAAAAATGTACAGTCAGCAAACAATGCTAAACTAGTAAAAAGACCTTTTTTATGCCTTTTGATCCTTTTTCGAAGGGATCGAAAGACTGTATGGGACCACCTAAGGAATGAGTACTAGAAAAGACAGAAATCACCAAAAAGGTTTCCCATACATTTTGTACAGGAAAACAATCAGAGTACTGAACACAAGAGAAGCTAGTAAAGTAAAACTTAAAGTGCATTACCTATTAAATTCTTCCTTGTCTTGGAACACAACACTAGCATCATCAACAACCATTCCTTTGTCCACAGGGAAAGTTTCCTTTCCATTCTTTTCATTAATAAGTGTTAACTCAAGCTTTTTGTCCCTTATGATTGTGTAATCCATTCCTAAATACATCAGGACGTACAAATTGTAAAATGTAGTCCGCGCCAAGTCCGACATCTTGTAACAATCACCTGTTTTGGACTTCAACCTGCAAATAATACTTTTATTAAATTACGGCGTAAATGTAATTTTTAACACTCGGCCGCTGCAACTAATTCATTAGGATATTAGGTCATTGTCAGAATAATAGGCTGAGGCATCTTCCTAAGAGCATTTTGCAAGCAATCACAAATCACATACAATACAACACAGAGTGAGTGAGTTTATGTATTACATATTATACATAAACTCACTCCTTTTTTCCAAACCCTGCAATCCTTACATACAAATCTATGAAAAATGTTAAATTTTGTTTCTACAATGAGTACCTTGTAGAGAATTCTTATTTCTGCTATTTTTAAGTAGAAATAAGAATTTCATAATCATGAATCAAGCCATAAGCACCTTTGTAGACAAATACAAATATTTATGGAACTTCATAGAAAGCAATCAATGTCTGGAAAACTATAAGTTAATGTGAATGTAGTTGATCCGGATTGGTCTGGACAATACCCCAATGCAACTTTATGTCACATTTAAACACGATGTGAGCCGCTACTCAAATGAGGTGGTAGCAATCCAAGTACAATACAGTGATTAACACACTTCAAAGACACTACAAAGTTAGACACTTACAGTACATAGTATACTTACATTTGCAAAAGTCTGGTACTATTATTGTTATCATTTACTTTGTTTTCTTTGCTTTTGAAGAAGTTAGTGATGGGAGCACTCTTGGAGTAGACTCTCAGGGCTTCTACGGCATCTTGTTTGGATGGTTTCTTTATCTTTAAGTCCTTGGCTATTTGCAGGAGCTCATCTCTCTTCAGCAGATTTACATAGTCATCGAATTGTAGATCTTTTTCACCTGAAATATATTATGTATTCTAGTATTTTCTAACAAAATTTTTTTTTAAGTTGTTTTCGATATTTCTGCATAAATTAATTACATAATTTTTAAAGTGCCTGTTGCTTATTTATACAAATATAAAATAAAATTGAAAAGTTTGTTTCTTATTTTTTTGTTTGTAAGAACTAAGTTAGGTAACCTCTGGGAGTACTTGTCTGATTACAATAATTCTTTCAATGATGGATAGCAACACTGTTGCCGTGTGCCATTTTTTTATGGTCTACTTGACTGCCACATTGAGTCTCAGGCAGGGCCTAGTTAATTAATCTATTCTAATATTATAAAGCTGAAGAATTTGTTTGAATCGTAAAAAATCTTTTTGTGTTCAATATTTCATTTAGCGAGGAAGGCTATAGGCTATATAAGATCACGCAACAAAGCATAGGAGTGGAGCAGTAACCAAAACGTATCTTAAACTGTGTGAAAAGAACAATACAGATAAAGCCACGGGCAATTTCTTAGTAATACATAATAGTTTTAGGATCTTACCATCAATTCCAGCCTGGGTAAGCAAGCCAGACGCTTTCAAATTAGAGATCATGTTATAAAGGTCAGAACTACTCATAGTCTCCTTTTGACTGCCTGTATTCTTAGTGGCTTTGTCTTCAAGGTCCTTCATGCGGTACCAGGTAGGCTGGCACCAGTATAGCCGGCACATCACCTTCATGCCAGGCTTTGCCACTTGCATACAGTTTTCTAGCAGCAGTAGTGAATCTTCTTCTAGTAATGGTTTCAGAGTGTCGGACTTGAGGAACTTGTCAATGATTGATATAAGAAATCCAGCTGTAATATTTATAATGTTAATTAAAGTGATATTTTAATTTAATTCAATTCATTTATTTATTTAGGATACAATCCATATAAATGTTAGTAATAATTTTCTCAAAATTTATGTTAATGTGCTATTGTGTTAGGCAATAAGTTTAAAGTTGTTTATAAATTTTAATTTTGATCCATTCAGTGCCGGTGACGCACATACGCATCTTTCTGAAGTTTCCATGCGCGTTCAGAATGATCAGCTCATTCCAGTGCTGTTTGTTTTTTTTTCGGTTTAGTGTAGTTTTCATTATTTTTCTAAAAAAGTAAATAATGCTAACAGAAAAATCATTCTGTTGTTCAATAACTGCAATGTGTTTAATCAAATCTGGTATAGAATACATACCTACGATTAAATAGTTTACTTCTGACGGCCTATCTGTTTCTTTTGCTACATCTATATGATGGTCAGAAGTTTTAGAAATGTAATATAATATTATATAATATACCTATTTAAACTCACTTTTGTAATCTCTGTCTCCAGCATCCTGGGAGCTTGAAGCTCTACCATCTACTGAAGAGTTTGGGGACATATTTTCATTAAATCGGCTTGTTAAGTTTACCACTGGAGATTTTCTGTTTACAGCCCTTTTTTTAATAGGAGAGTAGAACTTCTTTTTAGTACTTGAACTTGGTGATGATTTAGGAGTTCTTGGCGACGTCCCCAATATGGCCGTAGGAGACAAATTGTACACAAATGTTTCTTGAGAAGATTTTGAGGAACCTGTACTGGTTCCGGACATCTCTACTGACTGCGAGCGTACTGGTGTTGTGTCTCTCAGTGATTCTATACTTTTAACGGATATTCTAGAATGTCTTCTCTTTGTTGGAGTAGGTTCATGGGTCAGTGGGTCGTCATGTTCATCACTGTCACTTGACACAATTATAGTATCTTCTTCTTTTTTCACCTCTATCACATCTTCTTTTGGTGCAGTAGTAGGCATCATCGGTGTCCTGGATGACGTACCCGGCGTATCGAGGGACTTGCTCGGAGTTCTCTTAAGACTCAAACTACGCTTTTTAGCACTCATACCCAATGGACTCACCGAAGATTTTGATTGAAAAAAGTTATCCAAAGTTGGTTGTCGAATCATTTTGAGAGTAAGTATATTTTATACAAAATATACTTACGCTCAGTGTCGTCATAGGACACTACAAGTTGCAGCCTATTTTCACCACTTAAAAACCGGTCAGTGGGTCGTCTGAAACTTGGTTATCTACTTATGTACTAACTTAAGCCCAGAAGGAACTCCAGCCACGTTTTTTAGAACAAGATTACATTCACAAATCGACTCTTTGTTAAGGATAGATAATAGAATTAGAATAGATTAGATTCCGATTTCCACTGTTTTGTTCGCGGAATCGCGGCATAACCGCGCCAATTTTTGACACTGTCAAATGTCACGTATGTCACGAAGATACGACAGCATTGACAGCAATGAGTTATTTTAAAGTTAACTTGATCAGTCGGCCTTTTAGACAACTACAAGATACCCGGGCATTTTCATTTTAAATGGCGCAGGCTGTTTTTCGGTTGTCCCATGACTAAAATATGATGAAAAAAATATTTGCAAACAATTTTTTTAAGAAAAATCTATTGTACCCTGTAGGTATTTTTATAAATATGTGGATTTAATTTATTAGTTCCTTATAGAGCACGTATTTAATTTTATTTAAATTAATAATGTTGCGGAATCGTGTAAAATCATGATGTCCCCATGACAGTTTGCATCATTGCATTCAATTTTTTCGTTATTTTTTGTACGACAGCTAACGTAGCGACACTTTCATTGTATTGTTAGATAGTTAATTTATCATTTAAACTAAGCATTTCATCTCAGTTAGTGAAGAAAATATATAATAACTAGCTTTTGCCCGCGGCTTCGCTCGCGTTAAGAAGTATTATTATTAATTAGGTATTTCGTTCCATTAGGTACTGATAGGTTCAAACTAATATGTTTACATCCTCCATCATCCCTTATTTTAACCCCATGGGGGTTCAATTTATCAAAATCCTATTTAAGCGGACGTCTTCATCATAGTAGCTCCAATCTTTAATTTCAGTTCAATCAGTCGAAAATCTAAGAAGATTTATACAAACTTTCATCCCCTATTTTATACCCTTAGGGTGGAATTTATCAAAATCCTTTCTTAGGGGATGCCTACGTCATAGTAGCTTTATGCATGCAAAGTTTCAGCTCGATCGGTTTAAAATTGACAAAGTTTCATACAAACTTTCATCCCCTATTTTATCCCCTTGGTGATAGAATTTATCGAAATCCTATTTAAGCGACGTCTTCATCATAGTAGCTCCAATCTTTAATTTCAGTTCAATCAGTCGAAAATCTAAGAAGATTTATACAAACTTTCATCCCCTATTTTATCCCCTTAGGGGTTGAATTTATCAAAATCCTATTTAGGCGGACGTCTTCATCATAGTAGCTCCAATCATTCATTTCAGTTCAATCAGTCGAAAATCTAAGAAGATTTATACAAATTTTCATCCCCTATTTTATACCCTTAGGGGTGTAATTTAACAAAATCCTTTCTTAGGGGATGCCTACGTCATAGTAGCTTTAAGCATGCAAAGTTTCAGCTCGATCGGTTTAAAATTGACAAAGTTTCGTACAAACTTTCATCCCCTATTTTATCCCCTTGGGGGTAGAATTGATGAAAATCCTTTCTTAGCGGATGCCTATGTCATAACATCTACCTGCATGCCAAATTTCAGCCCGATCCGTCCAGTGGTTTGGGCTGTGCGTTGATAGATCACTATCTCAGTCAGTCAGTCACCTTTGAATTATATATATTTAGATTTAATAAAAAGCTTGTCCCACGAATTCGCGACTACCGGACATGTCCGGATAGTCACGCGGTTTTTACTATGAAATACACACATTTATCATCAAAATTCGGTTTTAACGGTAACTCTGGGTACAAATTTCAAAGTATGAAATGTTATTTTGAAGTTAGTCGCACTAGGTGTCCAGCTAGTGCAGTAAGTTTTGCAGCACAATAAATGGTTAAAAAAGAACTGTTGTAGTTAGTAACGTTTTTTTCATGAATATAAAGTTTGTCATTTTTTCTTTTTTAGGTATACATAACTTATACACTGCTGAACGCATAAAAGTACAATTTTACAGCTTTCTGATAATATTGATTAAGTATTTAAATTTAGTTTTAAAAACGATCTATATCCGTCACGTCCTGTTAGTAACTAGTTGTAGTGTATAGTTGTAGTAGTTTTTGAAGCCTATTTATTTTAACCTGCGCCATTTAAAATGAAAATGCCCACCCACACATGTGAATAGTTTAAATCTCGTTTAAATTAAAATATACCACCACAAATAAACACTTGGTTAACGTCATAGTATCCGATATCGTCAGATTCATCTCAAAATACCATCACCGCCGCACAGCGTCCGCACACCGCCTCCCTACGTCAGTTTCAAGATGATGTTTAACAAAATGAATAAAAACAAAGTATTACATTTATCATAATGAAACGAGTAGGCTGCTTAAAAGATGATCTGAAAAATGTCTCGTGAAGAAAAAAGATTTTCATTGGGAAGAACAAGTGCTATAATAAGCAGATACGTTAGCACTAGAAATCCCAAACTGGTAAACTTTAATTAAATAAACTTGTAACTTAGATAATTATAAGCCTCTCCGCCCACAACCGATATTTTTTAACGATTTTTGACAGACTTGAGAAATGATGACACCGCTGCGATAATGATGAAAGCGCAAATAGGTACCTACCTCCTCTTACCTCCTACCTACCCCTTAAATAACCAACCACTAGCAATGGTCGTTATGTTGGCGTCAACGATCATCGGAAGGCTTCTCTTTCAGACTCAGTATTTATCAGCGGAGCTCAAGCAGTTGCCTTGGCCGAAATCGGTCGGATCACATCATCATCATCATCATCATTTATATGAGACCTAAGAGTCTAATACCATATCCCATTCGTTGCATAAAATCTAGTTCAAGTGTAGGTTGAATATAATGTACCTATTACTTTATGGTATTTAAGAGTCGAGGTGAGAGATAGGCAGCTAGGTAGATAGTATTGGACCCGCTTGGAATCCTGAAATGAATTGACTCTCTCGTTAGTAAGAAGCACCGAATTACCTACCCATCTATGGTAGTTGAAACTCATGTTGCTAAGTTTCACCAAATATTTTTGTATTGATCCAACAATATGACTGAAAGCGATACTAAACAGGTTCGAATTTATCAACCAACTTATCGACTCAACCCAAAGAATCGCTTCGATGCTGAGAAAGTACAAAAAATCCTTAAGAGAGTGGTGGATGGAGAGTTGGTGGAAATAGAGTACAGCGAGAAAATAGTTCCAGACATGTGTTTGAACCTCGCAGAACTGTTACGTAACGCCGTGAAAGAAGAAAACTATGACAGGTAACTTTATAGTTTTACTAAAAAAGGTAGATTCATCAATAAAGATACAATATATTTTGCAAATTATCCCAAATTCTACGAAATCAATAACAGCCACTAATGAAAAGTTAAAGTTAACAATAATTCCACATTGTTTACATTCGGTTACAATGTGCACGGCATTAATATGATGTACATACTGCCGCTCCTGGCCGGCTTCTCGGTATTCTCATGTGTTTACTGTTGCTGTTTTCGAAGTAGATGTTGACCAGCAAATTGTCTCTTTCATGCGTAAGTTTATTTTATGTGTGTGGTTGGCTAGACGGTGTTGGGTATAATATAATGTGTATCGTGCGAGCAGAATTAACCGTGGTCAATAATTTCAGTCGATATTTCTGGGCTGTCATAATAATAAGAAGTACCTAGATATAAAGTTGTTTCTAAATTTAATCTATTAGCATTAGCATAATATCACTTTGTTACCCATCCGTCCGTCTGTCAAAAACCTTTATCTCAGGAACGCGTGGAGGTATCGAGTTGAAATTAAAACCAAATACTTTGAGTTCCAAGTTGATGCTGACAAATTATAATAATATGCAGCGACAGCTTATAACTGTTCTGGCGAGGCCAACCATGTAATATGCACTGGTATCAAATTGGGATTGTTATGTGAAACTCGTAGCCGGCCTATACCTATCCATCCGTCTATCTACTATCTGTTGCAGGGCTGCATCTTTTTAACCGTAATAAAATGATTTGGACATGTGTCCGACTTGCACCTGGCCGGTTTTTAAACCTAATTTTATTTCAATTGTCGTTTTCAGGTACAGAATCATTGTAAGTGTGTGTATCGGACAACGCCGGCAGCAGAGCGTTCACGTGTTCCACACGTTCTTGTGGGACCATGAAAGGGACGCTTTTGCCTCGTACAACTTCGAAAACCCCCATATATTTGCAAATGTGGTCGTCTATGGAGTTTATTTAGACTAAAAATATGATAACTAAATAAATCGTAAAACTGAATCTCCAAAAATGCCTATTTATCGTGTACCAAAGCGAGATTCGTTTCAACTATTGCTACTCTTGAACTATCAGGCGTATTCAAAATGCGTTAAAAATCCAAACCCTATCCGAACAGCCCCTTGTACTAGGTACTAGCCAAGATACTCGCTATAATAACAGACCTTAAATGAGATAAATTCCTTCGAATAAGGCGAAGGGAATCTGGTAATGAGGATTTAGAAATAAAAGACTGAATTAAGCATTTTTACAGATCATACATATTTATTTATTTATTTCATAGTATAGATATCACACTGGCCCGCCCTTATAAAAATAAATGTGTAATACAATAACGACCCAGTCTGCTATGAGCCTGCTGGCGTGACCGCGCGAGTTTCAGCTTTCTTCCCAGCTCTTCCTCCAGTTAATAAATATTGGCATCAATTTCGATACTAACCTACAACAATTTGGACACAATCACAAACGGCGCAGTCACCCCAGCTCTATTACTATTGAATTTCATCAAATATCCTTATAGAAGAAAATTCAGAGATAATTCTAAACCATTATACAGGTCGATATACACAAGATTTAATTAATATAGGTTTACATTACAAGAAATTCGCACATATTTGACACACAAAGCGAAGAATATTACTGATAAGAAGACTAAAGTAGCTTTAAGATATTGGTCCGAGACACTGAAGCGAGATGTATCCGCATACGATACGAAACTAGCACCAAGCCACCGTACGATAAACAAAGCAGCATCATACACTCGTGTGCCATACTGTTACAAAAGCTACCTAGAGAGTCCGAGTGCGTCACTCCGGTGTTGCCATGCTACTCGTGCTCACAACCCTCGGCGGTCGGTACTGCGCACCGGATGCTGGAAGCGGTAGATACTATCGGTCGGATCACAACACGCGCTCATGTTTAAACTATGCTTTTGCAAAAACGTTCAAAAAGGGTAAAAGTTTATAAAAATTCAAGTCTGTCAAACGAGTCGGCGGTAGTATGAACACACATTACAGAGCGCGGTGACATAGTGTTGAGCAGTGGATGTTGTGGATGCAGTGGATGTTTTACTCCGGCGCACCGGACTACGTTTCAGCCTCTGAGAGTTACATTTTACATCCGCATGATATGTGTATTACAGATAACATATTTAAGTAGTACTGGGTACATTTATCTACAACCATACTGTACAATTATATGGCCGAAAATGTTACAACCTTAAGAAATAACGGGTAGACGAATACAATATGCTAGTTATATCAAAAGAAATGCAGTGAATATTGGTATCAAAATATTAATCCTAATATACATCGTGTGAATGTGAATGTTCGAGTAGATATGTGATAATCGTGTGAAAGATACATAGAAAGCTTCATTTAGTATGAGATGAGACCGCGGTACAGTCGGTTATCATTGGAATACCTATAAAAATATTACTTACATCATAGGTGACATCGATTATGTTGATTCGTATGAACTTAGCCTCAAAAATATTTTATTTTTTGGGATACTATAAGCTCGTCCTAAGTATGTTAGGTTCAGGAGTAGAAGACTCGCGTGAGAAGAGCCTAGCTATAGCGGACGATCGTGTCTGTCACACAATGACCGGTGCGTTCAAATAAACTGTGAAATCTCCTCTTAACTAGAAAATAATTTACAAAACGTTAAGTATAAAAATATAAAGAAATCGTTTTTTTTTTAAATCAAAGTAATAAAAATAAAATGTCATGTAAAGGCAGCATAAAAATACCGCAAAAAATCTAGCATACCTACCACAAAATATCACACGTAAGGTTTTTCATTCGTTAGTCGCTGACAACAGACAGTCGGACGAGGGCGACGGAGCGACCCGGGCGGGTGCGGCTGTGGGTCTCGTGGGCCAAATTTTAAACATTTACTAATAAAATATTAAAGCTTAACATACATAAAGATTAAGCATCTCTGCACCTTAGATATACAATAGCCATTCAAAATAACTGCAGATTAAAATATCTCATCTTAAAAATAAAGTCTTAAACGTTAAACTATAATAAAAAAGACTGTATGTATTATCTGAGACGATTCTTAACTTAGGCCAAATTATGAAATTAATTTATAAAAGAAATAAATGATTAAAAAATAAATTCATTGTAGTTTCGCTGTCGCATTTTCAACGATTAGTTTCATAATTAATAGCTCTAACAAAACTAGGAGAATGTGATGATAGACAATAAAACGAATAATTAAAAACTAAAATTAGCATGCGACATCGTTCGATCGCGTGGTCACGTGATTACAATGATGGAAAACATTTATAAATAGGGTGTGCGATCGAACGATGTCGGGGTATCAGACTTGTATAGTTGAATAAGATAATAGAATGTGAGGCAACATATAGTTAGCGCCGGCGGAGCAAGCGAGGCGCGGCGTCCTCGGGACAGCTTCAACTCTAAAATAATCAATTGGCGGTGGTTTATCTGGTTCAGTCCTCGAGGGAAGTAATTCAGCTAGATTCCTTTTCCTTCTCCTTTGACTCTGGAAATGGAGAAATGACAACATAGTAAGTACAAGATCGGATAGTGCACGAAGAGCATACCGAGTGGTTAAATGTGAACCGCACATCACTACTTCACCTATAAACTAATGAAGTGCGAAAACTACTGGTACCATAGAGATATACCTATGGAGCCAAGGCACGTGCCTTGGGTCTTCCGAAAATAAAAATAGGAGATTGACGGTTATCGAACCATCACATACACCATAGGGTAGAGCTTGTTCTTAGTTTCAAAAAATTAATATCGGTTTTTTTTACAAACTGAGGTGCGTTTATTTTCTAGTTGCTGTCCGATAACTAAAGTCCACGTCCAGCTCTTTAAAATGTACAATCAAATTCTAATCAACGCAAAAAGCATGCTCTTCTATTTAAAAATTAGTGCCTCTTTTCTAGATAATTTTAAGCATATAATAATATCTAATAAAACGCACACTATTCTTAAAAGATGCTAAAGCTATACTATAATAGATAATAATATAACCGTTAGTAGACTATATTTAACCTACCTACTTAATCATATAATAAGAAAATTCAGTCCCGACTTTTTATGACCAAGCTGGCCAAACGCATATTTTCAGTGACTATCTGATTATACAGCCCTTAGACAAGGTTTGTACCTAGTAAAGTTTAAATTAAGAATACCAACCAGCTTTTATGATTATTTGTAGGAAGATTCATATCAAAATCTTCGGAATATGTAGTTGATGGAAAGAAAATAAGGAAGACAGAGGTAGTATTTTTAAATTTTTATGAAGCAGGCGGTAGATAACGAAATAACACCAAAATACAAATTTTTCCCCGTCAGATAATACCTTCTGATCTGCCCTAAAGGTACGAACGCACTCTCTAGACGCATTTACCCTTTTTTGTGTATTTTCTAGGCATAAAGTGCCTCTTCCGTATTTTTACTTATTATGGAACATCATACGTACGTACTAATATAATCTGGATTAATAAAAGCAACCCCAGATAATCACATGCTGCAGCACTTTAATAATTATAAATGCATTTACGTCTGGAATTTGCTACTATTACAAAATAAAACCTTGAAAGCATATACTACATTAAATACATTAAAGTTTTAAAAACAAAACAAAAACTTTTTAACAAGTTATTTCAGTTATTAATTCTAATTTAAGAACGTATGTAATGTAATGTAGAACGTGACTGTGTCTATGATCAAAAATGTCGTAAGCAAAATTTGTAAATGCTACCAGCATGTCTAAAGGCTGTATAAATACTTGAATATTTTTAAATATAGGGCTCCGCTAGAAGCCAATATATGTATGCGTTTAGCCAATAAATGCGTGCGTAGTTAATTAAAATAAAAGCCATAATAAAAATAATAATAGGGTGAAACGCACAACTGCGGTCAACAAGCTCAAATTGGTTTCTGAATAAGTCCCTTGAATTGATAGACAAATTAGAGTTGAAAAGGTCATCAATATCAATTTAGTTCGAAGGGTGCGCTATAATTATTTCAGAAGCCAAATAAGCTGTATTGTATCGTACCAGCTGCTGTTTATTCCACCCGCAGAATGAATAAATACTCGTTACTTGGAACTACATGATTAAATCGTCTATGATACTCGTCCTCGTTCACACCGCAGCCTCAACTGCGGCGTCCACAAGAGATGACGTCACGGGCAATTCAAAGATGGAGCAGTCAAAGCGTGTACGCATCTACGCATGCCTGGTCACAATAGTTCGAGACTGACCTTCGTCGCTGTTACCGTTAGTAAGCGGTTCTTCACCGTTCTTTTCACCATTCTTTTCACCGTTCTTTTCCCCGTTCTTCTCACCGTTCTCAGCTGGTTTCTTTTCCTCCTCCTTGGCCTCTTTGTCCTTCTTGTCTTCGGAGCTTTCTTTGGCTGGCTTCTTCTCCTTGCCTGACTTGCCCTTGGCCGGGGTGGCGGGTTTGGGTTTCGGCTCCAGTGATGGGTCGAGCACAAGTTTGCCAATGTTTTTGCGGTCGTGCATCTTCTGCATGGCTTCGCCGACCTGACGATTGGATGTACATGTTAAAATACTAAATACAACTACGACAGTGTTTGAATAGAAGGTTCCTACAATTAAAGCAGTTTCTAAATTGCTGTTGAGAAGTGGATTAGGTAGTCAAATGTCAATTTTGGTTTGGATTTTTATACAAGTTACTAGAAAAGATTCCACAAGTTATAGTTCCAGACATGTCACAGAAACCAGCACTCTATCACCACCACCTAAAACTTAATTTAGTAAAACAAGTCTCATACATCCTCAAGCGCCCAGGTGGAGTCCACAAGCGGCTTGACCTTGCCCTCTCCCCACAGAGCGAACACGCGCTCCACAGCGCGACGCACATACTCGGCGCGGCCATGTTGGAACAGCAGATGCCGCAGGTTCAGCCCCGCCAGGCTCTTGTTCTCGTCGAACAGCTTGATCGGAGACACCTTGTCTACCTGCCACCACTGGAATAAAGAGAACATGTTTATGTTCTAGCTCTTTTAGAACACGGTTCTAACAAGAGATGATCCGAAGTAATGGCTTGCATTTTAAACGGAGCTGTTCAGATATATCACGGCACGTACAGTTAAGTATACTACCTGCCAATAAGTAGGTATCCCTATAGGACTTGGAATATAGCTATGTAGAACAGTGCAACGAAAAAACAAGATGCTTGCTTACATGCTGTGAGTTATACGGACCCGCCTTCATGGATTGTTAAAAATAACGTAGGTAGAATCTGAACCCACAACACAACAATCTCAATGGAACCGATCATAGTATTAGGAGGCGCACACGCACCTCAGCCCTGCACAATCAGATAATTAGTCATTGAGTACTCACGGCACGCGCGGCGCTGAAGAAACTCTTCGTCTCGCCGGTCACGATGTTAGATGATCCTGTGATACACACCATTGTTTACTAACACTTATTTAAGCACACAGTGAACATACTACGGCTACAAAATTAATTAATATTGTAGAGAATATCTTAATACTTAGGTTACGTTAGGTAGGCAGTTTTTCTAACAATATTGTTCTTATTTCAAAACTAAGAGATTAGTATTTGAATTTTTTATAAACTTGAAGATTAACAAACAAAACTTTCGAGATGTATCAAAAATCTTGAGATATTTTCAGAGAACTAGTATAAGACAAAGACTTACGAAGACCAAAATTAGGCCGTTATGAAATATTTGAAATATTTCAGAACTTCACTAAGAATCTGACAAAAATTCAATACATACCATACAAGATGTATCGTCCCATCGGCTTCAGCAGCTGGTAGCCACGGTTGCACTCCTCACCGCAGAGGCAGTCCAGTACGATGTCCACGCCATCGGCAGACACCCTGGTAACATCGCTAGACTTTAGACACAACTACTGGGAACATAACAAGCAGGTAATCCTGAAGTTTCTGAACATTAGGGAAGATATTAGGCATATACGTTGTCAGGTATACATATACGGACATAGGGTAAGTAGGCAGGTTACCTTTCATCCCGAAAAAAACTACTGTTCCAGAGGAAAACCACACGTTCTTATGATAATAGATGGCGCCACGTATCTTTCGAATCATGATTGAATTTAAATATATCCGACATTTACGCTGATGAAGTCGCGGATAAAAACTAGAAAATCTTAATTTTTACTTTCAAAAAAAGGGATCACGAACTAAAGCGTTTGTTTCTTTTTACTGCCTCCTATTAATTATACAGGAAACTTCTATCTGATTTTATTAGCCAATAAAACATTGAGGTAGATAATTAATGAAATGTAGAGCGTTTCCCAAGGTTATTATTGGAAAGTTACGGTTAAGCACTAGTTTTCTATTTGATATCAGAAAATCATGGAATTTAATAAAATTTTCTGGTCTGTGAAGTGCCGACTGTGAGAGGCAACGGTAGTAAAAAATTGTTAAAAAGTCCGTAAGTAAAGAGGTTTATAATAGAATAACTAATAGCAGCCTGTGAAGGTAACGTAGCTACGGATAAATTATAATCGGAACGGATTTCTGAGAGAGAGATTTCTTGAGTTTTATTAAACCAAAAGATATTACTAATCATATTATGTTCTACACTTTATACTGTAAATAAATATTGTTGCAAGAGCATTTCTACAAGCAGTAGATAACCGACTATTTATTTACACTAAACTTGTGTGGCTCTCTTGTTTACGCTGTAAAGTGCTCACCAGATATAAAAATATCTTTGTCTATTTACGAGAATTAAATGACGCGCTTGTTACGAAGCAGCTGCCCTAAGGAGCGGGTTATAAACCGAACAATTAACGTGGTACGACACCAACATAACCAGACCTCAACTCCAGTTATTATGTCCCCTCTTTTGAACTGGTAATAAAAGCTCTAGGGGGTGGGAGAGCTCTTTGTAAACTGGTAATGCACATATCACACGAGAAGGACTCGCACTGAAATATGTAACTGTAATAAGCGCCAATTAACTAAGCATGGGATTGGGAACAATATACTGGAGCTCTGGAACGCCGTCGGGAAGTAGATCATCAATGATTCAACTTTGAATTCCTGAACGACGACCCAGATGATTATGATTCTAAAGAATTCGGATGAGATTTATGTAACACCGTCATAAAATGAACGGACAAATTGTCGTAACTAGCAAGTATTTATTATGACAATAATAGGAATACCTACACGGGCATAAAAATCCTCGCATACCGAACATTTAGAGCGTGTAATGTAAACAAAGGTATTATTAGTTGGATGAAGGGCCGCTGTACGGAATATTTTTAGCTCAGTGATATCACAGTTCCGATCCTTCCCTTCATTTTTTAAATTCCTTAAGATTGCTGAATAAATTAATTTGTTCTTGTGATTCATTGCGGTTTGCTTTGCATTCATTTCAGGAAATGGACTCCGTTACAGTAAATAGCTACCCACACGTTATAAGTAGCTACGTTTACGACTAGTAGGTTGTATTAGCGTAAGACCGATCACTCATAAAATCGTAATAAATGGGGCGGTATCACATTGATTTTTTCACTTTGGCACGTGTTCAAAGCACAATAAAACTCATTCAAACTATTGATGATCTCACCGAATTCTTGATAGGTATGAACTTTATAAATCGATATTTATCATACCTACACCACATCTGGGTAACTGACTGAGATTCTTTTGTGAAACAACGGAAGCACGAACAAGTATGTATTTTAGTAATGGTAGTGCTGTACTGAACTTATTTGTTGGAACAACTATCATTAATCATTATTAGCCGACATAACGATCCACTACTGGATATGCTATATGCCTCTCCAATTACAAGTCATATATATTATTATTATCACGATCATCAGCTTCTCCCAACTAACCGCTATCAGTCATGTCACCACTACTGCCACGGGGCAGATCCTTGGAAATCTGAAGATGAATATGAAATGCTAGGTCGTGTATAGTAGGATCTTCGAGACATTTTATTTCACTAGCTTTTGTTCGCACCTTCACCCGCGTGGAAGTCAAAGACCTCTTAATTTGACTCAGTCATAAAATCCGCCTAAATTTCAGCTTCATAAGTCAAGTAGTTTTCGAGATTTCGTGTGTAGTTCGGGACGGAACATGTGAATTTTTGTATGTATCGCTGGGTGGTTGATCAGTCATTTAGCAGTTCAAAAAGTCGTATAAAGTTATTTGTAACATGATGAGTTATAAAGAGTGTGGGCGTAAATTGTGGATAGCCTGCGTGAAGAGCTGTCAGATAACGAATATGCATATTGAGATTAGCAATCTCATAATCCCAATTTGAGAGTGGGTTTTGTTATAATCAATATTGTTAGTGTCCTACAAATGGGTCAACGTAATAATGGTCCAGTCTTCATGAATATCCATAGCATGACCGAGATCCGTACAGACGTAATTACGAGAAGAAGCTGATGATCTTTGACTAAACAGATTTTCGTTACACATGAGTTAGAAACATCCTACTACTATTATAAAGGCGAAAGTTTGTATGTATGGATGTATGTATGGATGTTTGTTACTCTTTCACGCTTAAACGGCTGAATGGATCTGGATGAAATTTGGCACAAAGATAGATTATAGTCTGGAATAACACATAGGCTACTTTTTATCCCGGGAAAATGTACGGTACCCGTAGGATAACACATCAACTGTGACGCGGACGAAGTCGCGGGCAGAAGCTAGTCCCTAATAAACCTGCTTCCAAATAAAAAAGCGCATCCAAAACCGGTCCTTCCGTACGGTAGTCACGATGACACATAGTAACAAAAGCTACAGGACCCGTATTTTCGCACGTGTTATTAAAAGGTTCAACTTACTTCCTGACTTCACTGGTGTAGTCACTGCCGCGCTCCAGCAGGTGATCAATGTTGTTGTTGTTTGCCTTCAGTGCCTCGTGCTTAGTCTTGGAGCAGACGCCGAACACCGTCACGTTCTCTACAGTCTTGGCCAACTGGGCTACTGCTTGGCCCTACAATGACAATGGGGTGTTAGGATCGGTAGACCGGTTCCTATAATAATAACCAACGGTTATATCTTTGATAACGTTTGAAAAAATATGTATTTGGTATAGTGTTACCAAATGTTGAATGCCGTTGGCAAATCGATTAGTCTTTTGATAAGGACATCGAAGTTCAACGCACTATAGTTAGTAAGTTAATGTTCAAGTCACACTCTTGGTTTGTTTTTAGACTATAGGTTTAGCAGGCTTCAGCGTCTATTATTGTTAGGTACCTCGATAAAATCTTGGAGCTTACGAGGAGCTCAAGAAGGCTCAGTTATAACAATAAAATCAATCAAATAAATGGCAAGTTCATCGCCCTAAAAGTTACTAAAAGCTTTCAGCGACAATGAAAGTAAAACAATATCTACATTTACCATCACATTATCATCAAATACTAAGCATAGTCGCGTACGTTATTTCCCTGTAAATTGGTTTTCCCTGTTAATTTATGTCAGTTAATTGGTGGTGTCACCCCGCCCAGCAACCAAACTTCGAAGTTCGAATTACTGGCCAGTAACACGCAAGGGTGGTCACGTCATAGAAACAAACATTCCAAAGCAAACATGAATATTTTGTGAACTATTTAGAGCAACAATTAGACATCTCGTTAGTCTGTTTGCGCGGTAATTATCAAGCACACAGCAGTGTGAAGCGTGCTGTGTGCAGAGCCACAAGGGTCAATGCTACTGAGGTATTTTCGATTTCATTCGGTATTTGTCAAGTTCTGAATAAACTTAATTTTAGCTTTGCATTCATGAGCTTTGAGTGTGAGTCAGTTTTTATGGTCGATAAAAAAGTTGGTCTTGAACTTCACTTTCATTTTCATGTCATTTACATGTCGAGAAACTAATAAAACTTTGTTCTCGTTTTGGCGAATCTGTGAACTTCTTTTTCAATTATTTTTTGCTATTCAAAGCATTCAAAGTTCCAGTCACAGTTATTTAAGAAATCTAGATATTTCTTCATTATATTGCACCTATCGAAACTTTCACCGATATAACACTCATACCTAGAAACATTCAAATAAAGCTAATTTAACTTACCACGCCGCCTCCAGCGGAGTGCACAAGCAGGCTCTTGCCAGGAGTCAAATTAGCCATCTCGAAGAGCAGCAGGTAAGCTACCACGTAGTTGGTGGTAACAGCCACCGCGTCCAAAGCAGTCATGCCATCAGGGAGGGCATACACGTACTGGGCTGGCACCGAGACGAGCTCGGCCCAGGCGCGGTATTCTGGCAGGGCCACGACTTGGTCGCCAACCTGATTGCAAATGTTGGTAAGTTTAGGATAACCGTGTCACATAATATGGAAGTGGTTTTGTGACCATAGTAGCTAGTCTGAAATTAATTCACAAACTTAGGGTATTCAGGATGCCAAGACCGAGATTTTATAACTTTACGACTAATTAAAATAGACAGAGACCTACAGATAGATTATAACAGTTAATCAGTAACAGAAGGTACAGGTACCCTAAATCATTTGGCACCGAACATGTACCTATATTCCACCAATAACAATAAATCGTATAAGAATAACAAAAGATCACTAGACGTGGAAACAAAGAGAAGTGTTTATAGGGCCATCTATTACAAAAGCTTTGATGTCGATTCCACATATTCGTAGAAAATTTATCTGCGGCAGTTATTGATGATTGATATGATGACGACTGGTTAACTAACATTCTGTTTCACAACCTGAAGAAATCGGTTGAAACAAAATGGATAAGGAAGGCGATAAAAGGCACTTCTTTTGGGAATTTAAAAGTCCAGCAATGGACACTGATAATTTATTTCAGTAGATGATGAAGATGCTAGCCAGCCCATAGTGGGTTGAAGATACCATATTCAACAGTGGCAATTCAAAGGATCGAAGCGTTAACGATAATGTTTTAGCAGCCACTTGCGAAGATTGAAACAGCCAGCTAGATCTTTTTATAACTATAGAAACGGAAGTTTTATTACCCACAGACATTGCAATTAAAATTAATTTAACTTAAATTAGAAATAGCGGCGGTTGCAATCCGTTGCGATATACCACGGGCCCGTGACCGATTTACTTTAAGTAAAGACAAGGCATTAAACGAAGTGTAATTAATATAACATTGCAATAAAACATTAAAGGAAAGGAAGAAATTTTAATTAAAATATTTTCCCAGCCAGTAGGGACTCTGGTTGGCACATTAATTGTATTATTCATTACCGAATTAATATTCTGATGGCGTGTGAAATTTCACATAGTGATGGTGAGGAATTGCACGAAGAGACGTATCGGAGAAACTAATTAAGATTAGGGTTGCCCGAGAATTTCCTGAAATAGTTTTGGTGGGAAATGTGGCGAAATTGCAATGGCTCCGGAATGTTCTACAAATGGAGAACAGTAACAAAAGACTAATTGTATGTGTGATTATCCCTGCATACAACATTCACCCTTTTTGGGAATAGAAATTAAACTTCAGAACGTTAAGATCATTAACATTGTTTTTTTTATTTCGTCCATTTCATTCGTCTGCTTACTACCCCCTCATATTCCTAGCTTAGTTGCTTGAAAGCCGGTTATATTGTTACCTTGAAGTTGGTGACTCCTTCGCCGACCTGCTCGATCTCTCCGGCGCATTCGAAACCGAGGATGAACGGTGTCTTAGGGGGCGAGTCGATGGCTCCCTGTCGCACAATCAAATCTTGGAAGTTGAGGCCACTGTAACAAGTAAAAGGAACGTTAGTATTATAACTCATGAGTATGTAACGTCTCAGATATAATTTTTAACAGAGAATAAATTTTGTGAGCAGAAAAATAGGATTACTGCTGTAAAGAAGAATAAAGTTAACGAAGTAAGAGAAAAGTTGAAGGAGGGAAGAAGTTTCGGGATAATTTATGGACGACGTGAAATGTCGAAAAATTAAGAACTTTTAAGACAGGAGCCTTAGCGCCTTAAATTCATATTGTCAAAGTCTGAAAAGCCCTAATTAATGTAATGTTCTAACAAATCTAACAATATCTTATTCCTGTCGATACACTAACTGCAGCGATCGACTGACGAAACGATGCAATTTGAATAAATTAATCTCACTCAAGTAAATCATTCAAGTTGATCGTGGTGAACGATATCAATAAACAGGTGCGTAGGTAGGTAGTTACTTAATTAAATGACTCCTAGCCTGGAATGCGGCAGCCATTTGTTATTATGTTCTAGAACACGCGCACAGAATAAAGAAGCCTGCATTTAAATTTTTAAACGTGTTGACGAATCAATCAACGTGAATATGGTAGGACTAGGTGGCCTTACTATTGTTGTACATAAAGGACTCGATAATTTGAGTTAATTTAAGTCACTGTTCAATCCCAATGTCAAAGTTTGTGATGCATCGTATGCTACATAAGACATAAAAGTTTCGGTTTTTTATTAAAAGCTCAATTTTACGAGGTCTCCCATCTGGACGAAAGATGAATGGTGAATGGAATGGGCCATAAAGATAGTTTGAGAATGCAGAACCACAAATCGTACGTCAGCATTACCAAAGCATTACTGACAACGAAACGCACAAAAGACAAACAGAAAGAAAATATAAACATGAAAGTGATGGTTACGCCAGAAGGCCCCGACAAAGATGGCGTTGATATTGAACTGAAAACAGTACCTCGCGGAAGTTTAAAGACAGACAAGACAGCTATATTGTCAGATAATAACACCACGTTGCTAAACCAGCAAGATAATGCGAACACGTAAACATGTGTACCTATACAATAGTGCACGCCGCCGCCGCCAGACTGGATCATGGCACTGCGGGTGTCCTACCCACTCGTACCTGATCGATATGTCTGGATGGTGCTCCCTGAAGGGCCGAAGTACTTAGGTACCTACCTACCTACAGATACTGACTACAATCTATTTCCACACAGTTTATTGGTTCCATGAACTTGATTGGAACTTATATTATTAGCTGCTGACACTACTGTAAACTATTCAAAAGCTACGCTGTTATCTTGAGTACGAAACACCATATAAAATGTTAAAAACAATCGATGGGAAGACGTCCCATTTTCTTTTAAAAAAAACACACTTTCAGAAACTCTGTTTAATGTAACATCTGTTAACAGTTTACAGTCGAAAGTAATAAACGTCTGCTGTGTTAAAACAACCAAATGCTTAATTTTCCAAAAGCCTATTGTAACTACGACTAAACAAGGAAATGCCATTGGTCGGCTAATAGAACTCCGAAAATATCCATAGTGTACCAAACACAACAAACAATGAATGCTGGAAAACTCCGAACTCGTATTACGTTTACGAACATTTACCTAGCAACAGTATTATGTACGAGAGGTTACACACGTACGAAGTTACGGCCCGAAACCGTTCTAAAAACAAATTGTTTTGAATCAATTTTGTTGATTAAATCTAGCCAAACTGACGCCCTAACATAGGTAGTGGTGTAAGTACCTACTCGCAAACACTGTAATTTAGTGCCCTCCCCCTGTCTGTGTCCCTCCAGTGTTTTCATGAGTCATCGTCTACCCCATTCCCAGTATCGATGCATTGCGGTGAAAGCGGAAATTTGATATCATTTGTCATTGGCGCCGCCGCCGACGGTATTAAACTACCCGCAAATCGGAGTTTATAAATTACTTAGCTTAGTATTTATTTGCATGGAAAATTATTACTTTTGGTACGGATGGTAACTCTCTCGGATTTTCTGAATCATTTTCTGGACAAATATCAGTTCAATCACGGTTCAATGACTAGTCGGAAATTGTGTTGAAGCGTATTATGTTAATGTACCTTCGTATTGATCTAAAGTTGCTGTTCTCTGATGAGTAGGCGTAGTTTATTGTAACCGTCGCCTACGAGAATATAGTTGAATATTGCTACATGGTCTGAGTTACCTACTGCCTTTCAAACTGCGACTGAATTAACACTGCTCTGATCCTGAAAAGGCAATGGACCTTTGTCCTTACTTGTTATCATCAATGACTGGCTAACTATGACTACTACATTGTTGGGTACTTTTCTCAATATTCCTCATTAATTAACTTCCCTGCAACAATAAACAAATGAGAAAATTAATTGTGTCGATGAATAATTTCTCTATAAATATTACGCCTTTGTTGAAACGTTCAACTGATGATTCATTAGCATCTTTGTAAGTATGCAATACCTATTTAACTTTGTTTAATTCATGAAGGATTTGAAGAAAAATTATTGTGCCCCTAGCATGTTATATGATATTAATGCATACCGTATAAGCTTCCAATTCGGGGTAATTAGTGGGACATGGGAGCCGAATGAGTCGCAAGTCGCCACGGTGTCGGCTGTCGCACTTCTGTCGCCCGCATACGTTTTATTGGGTAAATTGGGCGCGGGCACTACGGTTTCATTACAGAAAAAGCTTCGTCCTACTTTGGTCCTACATAGGCGACGATCCTGGGACCCATGGGTCGGAATGTTAATCTGAGATAATCTCCGGTGCGTCTCGCTCGTATCGAATTTTACGCACGCTACCTGACCGTTTATTCAACATTCATTGAATGGCTTCCTTCTACAACAATAGTTCGTTACGAGCACGTCATGCACAGGTAGACTAGTTTTTGTTGATACAATACTTGCACTACTTTAAATTAAATAACACGGAACGTTGAATTGTTCAGGACGATTATGAATTCCCTGATGAACGTTCTTGGGGTCTACACACAGTAAGCGTTTAAAGTTGGCAACGTTTAATTGTTACAAACACAATAAAAAGCATGTAAGTAATAGGGTAATAGCGCTGAGGGTAGTTGCCATTTGAATAAATTATTATGTTATAACATTGTTTCAAAGTGTTGTTGCTAGTCGCGTGTTTCAGTCTCCTTATGTCAAGGCCCCGGGGTCGATAAAACCGACGACGCGACGTCGCACAGCCGAAAGGCCAAACTGCGAGTCATCAACCCTGCCCTCCTTCGATTATCTTAATTATGGAGCCATTTCCACAAATTTCAAGATAAACGAGTTACACATTGAACGTAACTTTAAAAACTTATCTACATACTTATAGGTAACCCATGAGTCACGTACTATATATTTACTCAAAACAACCGTAAACTTGGACTTTAATAAGGAAGTGTGCGTATAAAATATTATCATATTACGGCAGTGACAACGACACGGCCGCGGTAACTCCTGGGGCAATTAATTGGATCACGTACAAGTTCAGGATTACTCAAAGGGTCTTCAGTATTCGCACGTACACAACCCCAGCAAAGTGCTAATGCGATTAATGCGTTGCGTTGCATACAATTTCTATTCACGCAATTCAAATAACTTCACGGTTTATTGAACACTAGCAGAATGATATGTCGAGAATAATTTTGAATATGTTATTATTTGCGTTGCTGTTCGCCCCCTCACGTGTGCACGATCATTTAAAATGGACATTAAAACGAACGAATGAACACCCTCAGTGCAGGGTAATTTAAAAATTGCATCGGGGTGGTATGACGCGACCGCTAGGCGGCGGCGGCGGCTCGCCGACGGCGTCGGGTCGACGCGACGCCGCCCTCCACGACATGCTATACCAAGTATAACATTCTAGGTACAGAGCTAATGCCTAGGTATTACAAATGCGGCACAACCTTAGGAAAGTTTTGCCATAAGAAATTCATTTTCATTAACGTTAGTGCGGGCAACCGTCTAGATGTCTAGACTGTAATTTTAAGACATCTAAACTCAGAAAGATCGATTTTGCAGGGCCATAACATTGTTCCAGCAATCTGCAACGTTTCGTGGCTCGTTCACTTCAGTGGAGGAACTTGCACAAGTCGGATGTCGGGCGTCACGTTCCAGTGCACTTCGGCGAAATCCACGCCGTGCGCACTTAACTTTACTTACACGAACGAAATTGCTTTTCTGAACTTTGCACTTTCGTTTTCATCGTGCGACAGTGAAAACTACTGAACCGAACCGCAGAACACTTGCACTGTCTGCGATTTTAAATGTTGTAGTCATTTTTCATTGTGAAATGAAAAATGACTAGCTCTAGTCTAGACTGTTCGTTGTACAAGTTCTACAATGGCTATATTACCAAAGTAGTTTAGCAATAATTCGTGTTAAATACCAAAATAAGCATTACTTCCTAAAAAAAATCAGGAATTTAAACCACTGAAACTTCCTTCCTTTTCAGATTTACGTTCTGGAAAAACCGCAGTGACTATTGCAAATGATAACATCTATTATATTGTAATATTCAGATGCCCCGGGCACACTCAAATGACACGTTCTAAGCATACGTTCTTACAAAGTAAACCTTCTACGATGTCTAGTCTAGCGTGTTATCAAAACATCAAAGAACATAAAACCACGTACAGTCGATTCGTCAGCGTCTAGCGTTTCCTACGAAAAGTTGAGAGCGCGAACATCATTGTAATTCAGCGTATGTACCGCGTATAAGTTAAACTCTCCTTCCGCCCGCGCTCATGTTTCATGTTCAGAACGTGTTCACGATACTGGAAGTAACTTCGTCAAACTTGTCACTCAAATTTTATTGCTTGGTATATGTTGGTTGGCATTGTGGCGGTACTTCGGGTACCTTAGGACACTTGTCCAAGGGATGGCGAAATAGACCGAACAGACCAGAGCAACTCAGTCTAGATGAAATGGGAATAAGACACAAGAACCAGTTGCTACACCCTCAAGCTGAAGGTGACGTTGCTACACCCTCTGTCGGGCCTAATGCAGAAGCTGTGAAGAAGACGGATGAAAAAGGATTGCATGTAGCGGAGTTGAGAATGTTGAGATGCAAGAACCAAAAGAAAACAATAAATGAGCTAATCCGTATTTGGGTTTCCGGTAACATGGCAAGTTAACAAATTCAAAGCGTTGTCACCGAATGCAAAGGGCAATACCACAAAAACTAAATCCGAGATTTGGGATCACCGAGTCGTATTCGTTAAAAAAACGCCAAACAAAAAGTCGTTCCCGAGAACCGACCTTCCAAAACGCTTCATTGTCTCACATTACAAATATTAGCTCATTCTTCATTACATACAAATGTGTTAATTAGGGGTGTTATTATTGCGGAGATGTTCGAGCGCCATGCGGTGACTCACACTACCTCCCAGCCCGTACAAAGACTACGACTTGTGAATAGGAATAGCTCATACTATTAGTTTATCATTGTGCCTCTAGTACGAGTGCACCGAACGGAATTTCCTTATTCGCGTACTTTCTGATTCATTTGTATTCCACGCTGACATGAATCGACGTCGAGTTGCCGAGTTAATACACATTAACTATTATGTTATGAGCTTATAGAATAGGCACCGGAAGTTGAGCTGGCTGGATCCTTCGCCCGACGCTTGAACCTGTGTTCTCTGACGCATCCATGTGGTTGCGGGCTATGTGGACTCATTGCATGATAATTAAAACAATTGTAGTTTTATTATCATATACCTACTAATACTACTAAGACAATGTTTATTCAGTAGGTCGTTATACATATATAAGGAATGTGCGGTCTTTGAAATTCCAACGCGCCTTTTCTGACATTATTTAAATCGTACCTATTCATCCTATATTTTTTCTGTTCTACTTCTAAAGACATGCCCTTTTCATCTTGTTATTTTTCCATTTTGCCGCAAAGTCATGTTCCTTTAATTAATTGAAGAAGAAAAACATGGGTCGGTGTAATTGGTTTTAGTCTTACTTGCGAACATTTACAGAATCCGGGATTTCGTAGGAGGATACGGGTGCGGTTTACCACTTTGCTTTTATACTTAAGTACAGCCACATACAGTAAAAACATAGTTTAATGATTAGCCTTATATTCTGTGAAACTGATGAGGATGACACAGAATATTTAATGTATAAAATGTCTATATTTAACTCGAACTTTGAATATTGATCTCGAATTTCTTTACTCCCTCATAAGCCTTGGTCCTAAGCGCGACTGCTACGCTAGAGGTCTTGGGCTCGACTCCCAGGTCGAGCAAAGTGTTATTTGTTTTTTCTATGAAATTCACACTAGCAGCTCTGTTAGTATTTGTGCCCAGCTATAGGCCCTCCCTCTATTACATGGGACCTAAATCATACCGGTGAACTGCGGGACTACAGCTCACACACCTCTGCCTAACCCTTCAGGGAATACAGGCGTGTTGGTATGTATTTATAAGTATAAGTCATGGTAATACTCATATAGTTTCGTGACTTGTAAATAGAACCTAGTTAATCAAATAGGGTCACCATAAGGTATTTGTGCCACAATGTGTAATGGCTAGCGTGACATACAATATGACCTTATTGAATTAAGGTGTTTGTATTAAATCCAGAAATGAACCACATGCAAGTGTGCATAACATGCGGTTCAACAAAGGAAATAATAACAAAGTGTTGTAACTAGAACTGGGCCATGAACACTTACATACTGTTTCGTATTGCTGCAAAAAATGACAATATTGCCTATTGGTTTATCATCAACATCGAACCCGTAAATAGGTCCAGTCTGTACAGATCATCAACTCTGCAATATATCGGATGTGAAGGACCTTTATCCTTAAACTAAAACCATGAATTCTCTATTCTGGACTGAGTATCAGACAACAATATTTTTTATAGGAAAACCATAACTAAAGAGATATGGAGGTTTTTCATACTCTTCCACTGAGTGAAAATTCGCTCTTATTCCTTCTGTATCGTCCTCAGCAGCTAGTGAATTTTTTTTTGCTCTTTTTCCTGCAAGAAATTCCACTTGTTCTGAAGTCAGAATAATGTTTTGAGTGCACTAGCGAAGTTTACTGATAGATGGCCCTTATATCTCGTATATTAAGGTTGCACGGGTTTAAAAAATATTCCAACAAGCAAAGTAATACGTGGTAATACGTCCGAATAACTGCAAAACGACGGTGGACGGTGGGGGCTCATCAAAGGCTCGGAAGGAATAATTGAGGTGGTTCAAAAAAGCGTTAATATCCGGCTAGCGGGCCGTGACGCTGACCAGAATGAATACACCATGACACGCGTGACGAAGCTATCGACTTCCGATCAGTGGCTATGACGAGAATGCAAGCCAGCCGCGTGTGACACCCGCTTTACTATTAGGGCTGTAATTACTGATGGTGATAATACTACAGTGATAGATGCACCCCAAATTGAGTTTGAACGACATTACTAATTAATGTTTACTTTTCATTTCCTAACAGCCACAGGCAGGATTAACTGACGCTTGAATTTGGAAAAAACAAATAAAATTTTGAGTTTGGAACGCCTATATTCAGATCGTGTATCTTCACCACCCGTTTGTTCTGAAATCTGTTCCCTATGGAACATAGGAATGTAATAATAACCGCAACATGTGGTGGGAATTTGCTCTGACTACTTCTAAAACAGTCAATAAAAAAAACCAGACAACAAAGCAAATAGAGACTAATGCTTATTTTTTTATAAATTACAGCTAAACTCAAAAATCTGTGTAGCATAAAATTACACAGCGTATGGTAGACAGAGCTAATTGTAATGTGCAAGTAGTTGCAACCTCATTAGTCAGACATGCCAATGGTGAACCATGTCAACGATGTTTCGGTCCGTACGTCAGTCATCGGCTTTAATTGTCGAGTCAGGAAGTGAACTTGCATTCCGCAGATGGCTGAACGTCCAACGTTTAACTTTAGGGTGACTAAATAATTTCAATTGAGCCGTCATTAAGCCGGTCTCTCCGGTCTCGTACAGGCGTTGCATCCATTTCATAAATTGTTGCCCACACCACATTAAGCGCACGCATTAGCCACGCACTGCCGTGCTCCACAGAACAGACAAGAATTCGATTCACAACTGCAATTATCGCTTTCAAAATGTGTGTTACACAATTACTGATGCTCTCAATTTGGTACTTTCAACCTTCGTATCTACTGTTAAAGCTGTGGATAGGCATTTTCATCGGAGCTACAGAAAAGCTACCTACGTGAGCGAAAGTAGGCTTTCGCTTCGGTGTGAAGGAGCTTATACGTGCTTATTTATTTATGATAACTCATTTTCTTCCAATAGCTGACGAGAGAGTTTATCAGGCAGTGAAAATATCACAATATCATGTCACGTTTATGTCGTCTGTGAACATATTTGTCATCCATATTTTTGTTAAATTTACAAAGATAACAATACCTTTCCTTGAATTAAGATACGTGTATTGTATGTTATTGTACAGAAAACTATATTTTCCTTTCTTGTTATCCCAAGATTGAACGATAAAGAAAACAAACAAGAATAACTTCAAGTTCAAATAGAAGACATTTTTCGGATGAGACTAATAAAACTTGTTGCTTTGAGACAACCGTCGCTGGTCCGACAATAACAATTTCATAAGAATTGCTGTACACTTGCGATCTGATTTTAAGCCGAAAATCTCGTAGAAGGAAACCCGCATTAAAATTAAATTACATGTGTAAGTAAAAGCAAACAAACTGAGCCTCCCACATAACGGTAACCGTAAAACTTTTAACAAAGCTATAATATTCGAAATCAATGTAGCCGACCCTCATAATGGAACATATGCGGGTCGGCAAAAAAGTCATCTACACAGCGTGACGCGTCGCTCGTAGGGTAATAAACGAAATATCATATAGTGGCCGAACCAAAAGTCGGCAAGCAAAAAGGTGTCGGAACGAAGCATATTAGGGCGTGCGTCGATTCTGTACGAGAGGGTGCCCTTACTGCTACCTAACTAAATATAGATCCGCAACGACTACGCTACAGGAATTTGTACTCTAAACACGTCTGCGATGTACCCACAGCCCACTGGCTTTGAGCAGATTACTGGGAGCTACCACCTCCTCTGTCTATTGTTCCTTGTATTGTTTTTTGAGACAGATAACGTTACGTAGATATTTAATGTATTGTTAATGCTTACGCGTTGTACGACTGTCTCAACATTATTATTGATATAATTTAATTACGTAGTATTTATCTTCCGGTTTAAGGTCAATAACGACCAAATTCGAATTGGGGTAACCATGGGGTGTTAAGGCCGACAAGGATGGTCCTGTTTAGAATCAAAACTTTTTTTTTATTATTGTAAGTATTCGTATTGTATCCGTAACTTGAAATTGATGTAACTTTTTGAGAACAAACAAGAAGGTATGTAAATGTGCTTTTGTAAAAAGTGTATTTTTTTAAAATTTTTATTTCATACATGATTACAATAGTAAAGGCAACTCCGATAACAGTACTCGTCAAATAAGTAAAAATAAGAACACTAGTACCGCTAAACGTGGTAGAAAAAATACCAACACATGCTTTTATTCATTTATCGAAGAGCATGGTTAATGGGAGCTATAAAAAAACAAGCACTGGCGTCGAAAGACGTAGGGCCTGCGGAGATTGGTCGGGCGGCATGGCGCGGGTAGGGGACGCGCCGTATTGATCCGGTGCGCGCCCCGTGCCCCCGGCCCCGGGCCCCAGGCTCGCCAGACATTACAGAAGCACTCGCAACGCTCACCCCCGCACCCTCCGACACCCCCGACGCACACCACCTCGCCGACACCCGGGTATAACGCAACCACACCCCTTTTTCATGCAGAATCGAGTCACGGGATTTTCCAATTCAATTTACTAAGCAATCTAGAACATAAGCAACGGCTGTTGGGATCATTATGGATAGAAAATGTGATAAATAACGAAGCTGATGTAGGCATATTCGCTTCGACGACAACATTATGACAAAAACTATAGAGGCGAAGCTTTCTACCCACAAGATTGATTATAGATTAAGATTCAATGAGACATTCTCGAAGATTGTTGCTTCCAGAAAAGCTTGCCGTATGTTTTAGGGTTGTATAAATCTTGTCATGAGCATTTTATTTGTCAAAAAAGATGGAAGTATGCGTCGTGTTTACTACCATATACAGTAGCGACTTGATTCGATTATGGGCACAATAAGCCAAGGAGCATTTTCGTAAGTTCGTTGACTCCGCGAACAATGTGCCCGCGGGCGGCGGTTGGGACGGCGCGACCCCGCCTGCCGCATCTGCTGTCCGACGATGGATTTTATAGAGACAGCATATGTTACAGCTTCCGACAAGTACAACATTTCGAGTAATCTGAATATTGTGGCCGAACATACGTGTCAACACTCAAGCAACTTCCCTGTTCACTGAATTGAAAGCGAACAGGAATTTGTCAAACCGTACCCAAGGAATGAATTGTTTGTTTTGTTTCCTTCGTTTTGTTCTGATTTGACGCTTTTCCTTGACTCGCAATATCCTACACTATACACTACTGAAGACAGAACTAATTAATCCTATTTCATTACTTAATGGGATTATACCTATTTAGATTTAACATTTATTATCCTCGTTCATAATTGATCGTGTACAGTGTGTAGTACAATAATACATTACTCAGTTTGGCATACAGTGCTGCAAAGGGTAAGCACGTCAGAGATTGCCAGAACCTGGTGAAGGTCAAAATTATTTGTTGAATCAAGTGCCTTAATTGGGGGGATCACATACAAATCGCACGGATATCATTGTTTACTGCGTATTTATGTAGTTATATGTGAGTCAGCCGTGATAGCCTAACTTGCTCTGACTCATCTGTATAAGTTGGCTGTGCAAGTAATACGGGAATAAGGTCGTGACGCATCGCAGCACTCATACACACTAATTATTCAGTAAATGAAATAATGTTAAAACAACAAACTATTGAAGAATTAGCTCGATGTGAAGCTTCAACGTGCACGTGTAGCAACGCCGTCTCTCATCATGTTTGATTGATGGGTGGACCGTATCCCACAGGTCATGCTAACGATAACATGTTATTATAAAAATACGAATATAATAATAGTCGTTGTTATTATTATACCACAAATTATACTTTGCGTAGAACGTTTGAATGTAAATTATGTAGCTGTTATAGTTTAAATAGCCGAAACAGTGAATGATCAAAAATCAATAGAAATAATCGAGATTAATAAATTATGATGAGGGCACTGAATGTAATGTCCAATTGAAAATGCTACCATTTATGATGAATAACAACTTAATAAAAGAACACAATATACCCCCATTATCGAATTGACTCCAATGGATGCATAATAACAATAAATTGTTCCTTTGTATTACTTAACTTAAAAGTTAAAAGCAATGAATATAACCTTTCCAGTTTATTAAATACAAGAGAGTTGTTAAACTAGAAGGTATAGACGTCTGAAGGCAGGGGGTATGGAATGATACACACAAACCAGCCATATTGTCCAGTACGGTACTGAATCGCAAGCGAATCCACCCACTCGGTCGCAGTCAGGTACCACAGCAAGTTATTTGAATCGAGTTAGCTCAAGAACATAACTTTCTAGTGAGTCATAGGAAGAGAGCTATCTCGCGCAGACGGTCTCAATAAGGAAGAGGGTAATAAACAAATTCATCTCTCCCATCTTATGCGGCTTCGGAGCCCATTAAAATGCACAATACTGCACTTTATACCATAGAGCCCGGCCCCTGTACTCGAGGGGCAGATGTTATTTTTAGGTTTTAAATTGATACGCCAACAAAGGGAAGGATGTGAGCAATTAACACTGCACTTTCGATACAAAAAGTACCACGATCTTGTACTGATAAGTACACAGTGGAATCCTTGATATTTACGATATCCCTGACCCCAAAATAAACTCGTGTTCGTAATGATGCAGGCCAGACGCCCAGAACACATGGAGGAAACAAAAAACAAAAGTCCAGCCATCACATTTCCCATCATCTCCACATACAATTAAGCACTCTCCATATAAAAAGAAAGCCACTTATCCGAGGCGTGAGTACAACCATTGTTCTTGGAAGACATCTCTTACTGACACCGGCTTGACCTAATTGAAAATAATAACGCGTTATTCATTGGATCCCTTATGAAGTCTTACAATACATTATAGCTGAAAAGGCCGACACGAAAGCGATCCCTGTAGGCACCGGGGCCACTCACGCACGTCCCTATCATAATAAAATAAATTCCATATATTTTTAAATTGTATCGTATCATTTACTTATTTGAGACAGCTGTTTAACAAGAGTTTTTGTTTACGGCTGTGACCACTTTCTGGGGAATTTAACAAAATGCCATTGTTAACTTAAACTCAGCCTTTGTCAAGGGATTTCCGCAATTCAAGTAAATATTTTAGAACCACGTGTAAACTAAATCACCACGTGTTAAAATTTAGAGCTCATTAATAGCATTGGCAAATATTTATCATCACTAAAAGTATTTGAACGGGAAGTCTCTTCGAGTACTTTATTTGTAGTGACCCTAGCGCTGCGTGACTTTAATACAGGTATAGTTTAAAACTACTGATGTAATATAACGACTCCTTAATTGCGGTTCAACACACTCTGACATAGGTACATAATGGTCCAACTTTTTCAACTTCGGGACTCAACGAGTAACTAAGTATCAAGACATAAATAAAATTGATGTGTCTGCGTGTGACTTTCGAACACAAACTTTTTGACACCCATTTGTGGATTTTTTATGAGTGTGATTTATGATCTCTTTAACAGAAGCTGTACAGTACTGTATTAACGTAAAATTGATCTACTCCTCGTACAGTTAAATCTGTTGTAATACTTGTAATTGCAACGAGCTCAAACGGTTTCGAAGATATGACGATAACAAGGAATGTAGAAATTGGACCTCCGTCATCCGTGAAACGAGTTTAGTATCAAACGTAGCACTGGACTCTAGAGAGCATTCGTTTTTACAAGAACTTTGCTGTATGTGTTTTCATAAGGTTTTGCTATTGGTCAATGGTCATGTCCTGAAGAACCACAAATTCGCGAATGGTTTTCTGTATTTGGAATTTCTTTGAACATTTCAACACAAATAGTTTATTTGATCTTGTCATTCGATTTTTATTTTTGGCAAGGTATCCTAGAATATCCAAGAATCCCGTATTCTATAATTCCCATATCAAATTATATTCTGGGTAAGGACATGGATCAGAAAATAGCCGCCTCCTCAGCCAGTGATATATTAGTGTCATGTACCTATGCACATTCCTGATGTGATATCCAGTGTAATAAAACCTATTGGTTTGCAAATTTTTACAAAGACCCAGAATCGTCAGACTGCAGTCAGTAGTGCAGACCGCAAAACTTGGATTGTTCGCTCGCCATGTAGGCGGAACTCACACGTTTTTGCGGCTCAAAGCTAGAGCGTAAACTTGTACTGGTACCGGTCCGGGACTCAACCAGCCAGTTAATATTTTTGCGGCAGATGGCGTCGGCTATGTCGCGGTCATTTACATAGTAAGTCGACGATAAGCGCGCTATATTTAGCACGCGCGGGGATGCGCCCTGGCCGGCCCTGCCTCGCACCTCGCACTGCACCTACACACCTCGCCTCCATTCCTCCCTTGCCTGTCCATACGCCCCCGTACTATTGCAGCTTGCAGTCTCCTCGTAACTGATATTGCTCATCTAACTACAATTCTAAGTTTAGTATTTTGTATATTTTCTAAGACTCTAAATGACAATTGATTGTAAGATTTCTAAAGGCAGAATCCTAAAATAATCAGAATTTCACCCAAAATCCTTCTTAGAATAGAAAGAGTTTGTTTTATCAATTCTTGATAAAATTCCTGATAACTGTTGGGGCAAGCAAAATAGAAAAAACTGCCCGCCTTATCAATCATCCTAAGTTGTCGAACGTCTGACCTTATCTCATAAAAAAGTATCTCATTCATTACTAAACGTTTCTGGTGTAACGAACCAAATACTTCACAGTTAAGTGAGTGTTTTGTTAAGCCTCTAACGAAGCAGTTAACGTTAACGAGAAAAGTGGCAGATAACTCATGTGTCGCGGTTGCAAGTAGCACGTTGACGCGACTCGTCCGTTGCATTATCTGAAGCAGTGGAGCGATAAAAACGAACAAAGAACAATGTCAGTAGGCGCTCAACTCCCTTTCGCACGAACTCGGCTCACTCGGGCTTCGAATGACAAAATAACATAAATGTTACAACCGTCGGCGACGCAGCGTCCACGCAGCGACGCGCTCTGGTGCGCACATGCATGCAGTTATTCCGATGCCGATTGAAAACAAATTTCCATAGCCTATTGAATAAATAATCTGGCGAAATCGAATGAAATAACACGGCTATGTAAACATATTGTACACTAAGTGAGAGAGAGGCTAAAACAAGCATATAAACATAATAGATGGTCGTCGCATCGACGGCGGCGGGCGGCCGACGAAGTGTAAATCCGCTTTAGGGCGCGTCGCACGCTCGGGAGTGGGTGCCAGTGTGCGTGCAGAAATTTCAATCGGTCGGGTGCATGAGCTGTGTATCTCGACAGAGGCAGATGTTAATGAGGCAGCCGAGAGCCCGAGACGCGGCGAACGACGAGCGAACGGGATTCGTCCGCGCAGACACCGGCTAAGTGGGTACACTTCAAACACCGCCTACCCAAAAAATATCATTAAAAACTATGAAAAAAACAATAGGGTGTAAAAAATAGCACGTTCTTCAAAAACCAACATGATTATAGATAAGAAGGGTCGTCTGCATCCACTTATTATTTCACAACTACTTAAATGGTTACTAAAGAAAAATCAAAGTCGGAAAGAAGAAAAATATTCAAACGCAACGTCTTTTAATCTGTCGAAACGTTGATACAAGTACCTACTTTAAATGTTCAATGTTTTAAATTGATTCTAAGTAAGAATATGTAAGTAGTACTTACCATGCCTTCACACGAATGAGGACCTCGCCTTCTCCCACAGTCGGCTCAGGCTTCTTCAGAATCTTGACAGTTTTGAGTCCGCCAAAGCCGGTGAGCACGACAGCGCGCATCTCCTTAGGTGGAGGAGTCTCCTTTTCTTTTTCTTCAGTTGCCTTCTCTGGGGTCTCTTCGGGCGGGGTCTCAGTAGTTCCATTCTCAGTGGGGGTCTTTTCAGGCGCAGCTGCCGCAGGGGTTTCTGTGCTCTCCGTCATGATGGCGAGGTGTTCGGCTAGGTAGTGCGATCGGAGCGGTGCGACTAGCGGACGCGATGGGAATGAGCCCGGGCGAGTGCAACGGAGGCCGGCCGGCAAGTTTACGCGTCGCGAAACGAATGATTCGAGAGAAGGGAGCTAAGCGCGCGCAGCAGCGTCGAGGGTGCAGGGGCGCGGGCGGGGCCGGGGGCGCGGGGACACGGGCGCGGGGGGCGCGGGGCGGTGGCCGGGGGGGCACACGCGCGCCACCGCGCGGCGACAGGTGGCCACCGCGCCGGCCGGTTTACCTCCCCGCAGCCCCCCGCCCGATATTACACTACACAGGACCTGGATTAACTTTATTGCACGGAGGTCGATATAAAAAGCTGTATTAGTTATGTACTGGTCTACCGAGTAGACGCGATCGCGATCGACACCTCCCGAAACTAGGTATACACTGTACACACCCTGAACGTGACTTGGCAGCGGGATCGATATTGTAATTTATTGCGAGTAAAGTTGCATATGTGTCGGTGCTATTGAGCGGCCGTGGCTGACCAGCGTATAGCGCAGCGAGCATACGAAGCTAGGCAGGAACAGACGTAGACGAAGCTAGCATTAGCAAATGGTCCAAGTAAAGCTACCCTCATTAGACGGCATACGTGGGTCTCCAAACGCAACCTGTTGATTAAGGTAGATAAAGTTAGTACAATAAAAGCAAATATTTTCATTGTTTATTCAAGTCATATATCGGTTCATATACTAAGTACAGTAGGCACGATATGCATGTGCACTGCTTCGCCTTTGTTTTATTGGAAACGTTATTAACGTATTGTTTATGTGATAAAAATGAGGTTGTTAATTTTATCAACGCGACCTTCGTCGATGAAAGCGTAAACATTGTAATTATGATATAGGTATCATAATTGTACAATGTAGAATATAATTTCTCAAAACAAGTAAACTATTTATATTGTATTTATTATAATTATATTGTATATTGTAACTATTTATTTTTAACCACACCAACAAGTACAATACTATGCATTTTTTTTAACAAAAAATCTCCAGACCCCTTGGATTTTTATAGTTCCTTTATCTGTTAACTAGTTTGTATAATTACCAGTGTCAACTAACAGTGTAAAGTGTCAACAGGCGACCATTTAGGTGTTTGTAGTCACCTAAATGGTCGCTTGTTGACACTTTTTTAAACCGCTTTTATAACAAATTAGCTTTTGCCCGCGACTTCGTCCGCGTTAATCTTAGTTATCACGAACACAGATGAAGTCTTTTCTTGGGGTTCAAACTTACCCAAATTTCATCAAAGTCGGCCAAGTGGTAGACAGTAGTCGTAAAAGCGTAACAGACAGAGAGACAGAGTTACTTTCGCATTTATAATATTATTGAAATATTACCTAATAATAAAATACTGCCTCGTCCTAAACGCGATAGCTAAGCTAGAAGACTTTGGGTTCGATTACCAGGTCGAGCAAAAAGTATTATTGGGTTTTTCTATGAGATTCTCAGTAGCAACACGGAGTTAGGGCAATAGGCTCGCCCCCTATTCTATGGGAACTAAACATACCGGCAGACTGTGGGTGTACATTGGTACATCTCTGCTTAACCTTTCGGGGAATGCAGGCGTGATGGCGTTTGTAATAAAATAATAAGCAGGTATATATTACGAATATGGATGATGGGACTGCCCCGTTGGTCTCGTATTCGCAAGCGCGACTGGTGAGCGTGGGGTCCCAGGTTCGATTCCCAGGTCGGGCAAAAAGTGTTATGGGTTTTTCCATTTGGAATTTCTCAGCAACAGCCCGGAGTTTGGAAGTTGGTGGTGTGACACCCCCGTGCCTCGGAAAGCACGTAAAGCTGTTGGTACCGGCTGTCTTTCGCAGATCTTTTACAGTCGTTACGGATAGTCAGAAGCCAAGAAGTCTGACAACCAGTCTAACCAAGGGGTACCGTGTTGCCCAGTTACTGGGTTATGGAGGTCTGATAGGCAGTCGCTCCATGTAAAACACTGGTATTCAGCTGCATCCGGTTAGACTGGGAGCCGACCCCAACATAGTTGGGAAAAGGTTAAGCAGATGATGATTGATGTATTCAACAACTACGTACAGCTACGTTTATGTAATGGTTACCTAAATACATCTTTCTCCTAGATAAATTTTCACTTCATCAGGCCCAATCCGGCACTGACCAAAATATACCAAATCTCATTTAAATAATTCAGGTTTTTGTAAGCCCGTTTCTGTAGGCGTGCTTACTAAAACCTGAATTAATTAGATGGGACGAAATCCGATAGGCATACATAGAACATTGTACAAGATAATTAGTGCTACAATAGTTACGACAGGACGTACCTATCTACAGATTGACAGAGGCACTTACTTGATTGAACCAACTTGAGTTACTCAGACCAGACTAACTTTAATGTTCTCCATTTCTACAAGTAAGTATATCATCTCTTGTTTAATGAAAATGATCTTCTAATAGTGTAAAGATTTTTTTTTTTGTATATGCGTTTGTTTGTGCCGAATAAGCTCCGAAACTCCTAGACCGATTATAACCATTTTTTCACCAATAAATAGCTACATTATTCCTGAGTAACCTAGGATAAATAACATCACGCTACGACCCGCGGGAGCGGAGTAGTAACCAAAGACATAACGCAGGTGAAATAAACCACGCAGCAGAAGTCGCGGGCAGTTTGCTAGTCCTTACTAATATTATAAATGCGAAAGTAACTCTGTCTGTCTGTCTCTTCTTCACGCCTAAACCACTGAACCGATTTCAATTAAATTTGGTACAGATATAGTCTGGGACCCGAGAAAGGACATAGGATAGTTTTCATCTCGGAAATTCTCCGGCAACGGGAACTATTAATCCACGCGAACGAAGTCGCGGGAAAAGCTAGTCTATTATAAAAGCGAAAAATCATTTACTGACTAAATATTATGAAGTCGAAATTTATAAGACGTGCGAAGCAGAGAAATGATAGGTATCTAAGTTGTTTTTAGATAAAAAGCGGATTCGTTTTTGACTTTGACTTCTACGCAGACGAATCCGCGGGCACAAGCTAGTTTTAAATAAACTAACTGGCACATTAGTCGCAAACATGACAGCAGTAAGGTGGGGTGCGACCCTCGAACCCCAGGATTGTGTTGGGGTTTTCCGTTATAAAATTCTCAGTAGCAGTCCGGAGTCTAGATTTAAGCCCGGCCCATGACAATATGCTTGTCTTATATTCTGAGAGACTCATCGCATGACTGGCGAAAAGGGGTGTCGCATAAACAACCACTTTGTCTTCCCACCCCTTCGTCGAATCCAAGGCGTAATATGTCGTTATAATTGCGTATACGCAATTAATTTCGACGCAAAACAGTAATTAACGCTGTTTTCTAGAACAATTTTCAGTTTTATAACTCGATTCAATTCAAATCTTCTTAATAAAATGTGGCACCATAGCATTATTGCTGGTATATCAAACGCGTACCTAAGCAATGTTTGTGTTAGGGTGTTAGGCCTATGGCCTAATGATTACAGACAGACATGCAACAATACCGATCTATTATTCCACTGTAGGTAGGGCAAAGGCCTCTTCTCATACAGAGAAGGCACGAGTATTGATCACCACGCTTGCTCAACTTACAGTTATCATAAAATCCAGTTTTCCTTACAATGTTTTCCTTTACTGACGTCATTGACATCCAAGATAAACTAAGGATGTACATTTAAATTGAAAATGTCATATTCTATTTTCCGGTATTGAACCCACAACCTCATACATGAGAGGCGGGCGTCTTAACTACTGGGCCATCACGACATTGACCACAATTTACCTTGAATGCTTTTCATTTTACCTGACTGAAACCTGTCAAAAAGAAATAAAAAGAACAGGACCAATTGGCCCTATCATCTGCCACAAACAATAGGGCAAAGAATGACGAATATAAACGTCAATAAATTCTACAAGCGTATCGCCTTTTGTGATAAGCAGCCTAGTCCACGTGGATGCTCGATGCGTCACAAAAATATGCTTTACGCTAGAACAGGTAGTCACCATGGAATTTTTGCCATTCTGATAAAGCCAATTATTTCCTGGAATAGTGCCAAATAGTATTCAAATGATGCTAATATACTCACGAAATTATAACAGGCTTATTCATCGCAATTACAGAAACGGTAAAATTCTTTTTTTGGTTTTGTATTTTAAAGGGAAAAGTCAGTCTGTCATATTTTTCCTGTCATACTTCTGGACTTAATCACTATTCGCCCTGATCACACGCCTACCGGCCTTCGAAATAATATTAGTTGATCATGTGTGACTTTTAAAAACAATATTCTTTGTAATATTATTATTTGATAGTTTCTGATGTACCTAGTTATAAGTTAGTAATTTTTCCAATACTATCTTCTTTCCAAAACTCCGTTTGCGTCAAAGTTGATATTTTATCCCACGGGACCTATAAATTTCCGGCAAAAAGTACCTAGCCTATGTGCTATTCCAGAGCGTTTTGGCTTAGCTTTTTGGTGGACGTTTGCGCCGTAATCGGGTTTAATTAGCATTTTAGCTTTACTTTCTGAACGTTTTATGACAGAGACCCAGCTCTGTGTGTAGACAACTTAATGCCAATATTACTCGATCAAGTCGGCAGTTCGCGTGGTATGCCAAGTTGTCCTCATTAATGTCATTGTCATCATCATAACAGCCAGGAAACGTCTTCACTTGAGCATCGGGCTCCCTCGCAACTTACAATAATGGGCTGGCACAGCCGACCGTTCCTCATTGGTTAATTTGACTTTGATAGCGCCTATATTTCGTAGCAGTAAGGGTGGGAGTCCGTACTATAACTACTGTAGTTCTAAACTTCTAAAGTAATACCATACAAATAGGTACAACCTGACGTATAGTATAACATACCACCACGCCTGAATTCCCCGAAGGGAAAAGGCAGAGGTGTACCAATGTACACCACCCACAGTTAGCCTGTATGTTTTAAATCCTGTGTTTTTATATTTTGTGTTTAAGTTCCATGTAATAGGGGGGCGAGTCTATTCCCATTAACCGGGCACAAATCCTAACTCCGAGCTGCTTCTGAGATTTCGTAAAAAAACTCAACAACACTTTGCTCGACCTGGAAATCGAACCCAAGACCTCTAGCGTAGCAGTCGTGTTTAGGACTACTAGTGCTACTAGGTCAAAAAAGCAGTTAAGTATAGTATGATATGATAAAAATATCGTAAAATGTATATTTAGCATGTTTGTTATTTTGACCCTGTACCTCATTAAATTATATCTTAAACAAAAGTATTGGTGATTTTATATTATATTATTTACAAATTGCCGTTCCCTACCTGGGTTCAGGTATAACTGAAAACCTACGAAATCTTGTAAACAACATGGCACATGCAAAAAATTATGATTATGACCTAATATTGACTGGTTGACTGTACAGCAGACCTTGCTACGAGTATTATTATAAAGCTTAGGCTATAAAGAACTGCCGGGGCTGCGGGTTGTTCGAAAGAGATACCGCGCCCTCGGAACGCAAAGGGCACATGAAAGGAACATAGACGGGTTTTAGTCAGTAAAAGCCTGACACTCCCTCCCGCCCCGCACAGGGTGGGGGAAGTTATTTGATGATTTCCCGTCTTTAAAAAAAAAATAAAAAGCTATAAAGAAAATATCTTTTTGATAAATTGTTGTTCATTTCTAATTTTCTATGATTTGATTCTTAAAAGTATCATACCTTTAAATAAAATAAATTTTAAAAAAAAACTGTCTTCCATTTCCCTTTGTCACCAGTTGAGAGGTGTGACGAACAGGGTGGAATACATACTTGACTAGAGCGACATTCGAACCCGCGACCTCTGGCGAATCGTTCGACTCTCGCTCTAACTTAGCCTGCGTATTCTATTCGTCCATGATCAACCTAGGTATCTGCCTATCCTTTTCCAAACTGTTGAGATGCGGTTCTCATCCAACGGGATGCAGCTTTATTTACATGGACCGGCTATAAATATTTGACCATCACTGGAAGACTAATTGGATAATGGTATATGTATTGACGTTCTTTTTGACCTTACAAAACGTGATTCGGTGATTCCCCCATACATTGTATGACAATAGTGCCTAAACAGTGACGGCATTTTCCGATTCAATTTACTATGTATTTTTTTATTTCAAAGCAATTCAGAATATAATTTCAAAGTAAATTCATAAGTATTCTGGTTTTACCACCCAATGTCAAACTACTAATACGGATGGCGTATAATCTGTCGAGAGAGCTATATGAATGACAGTCGAGACCCGACGATTGGAACATTCTTTCCAACTCTTGAGGAGTCTCGGCAGGAAATTGACGATCATCCATCAACTATGGACTAATCACGGCAAACGTAGGCCGACGTTACATCTATACCTCTATACGTATATTTATTACTAATAATATATTAATTACTTATAAAATATTAATATTATGAAGAGGTAAGATTTCTTTTGTTTGTTTGTTTGTAACGAATAGGCTCCGAAACTACTGGACTGATTTTATCAATTTTAATTATCACCAATAGCTACATTATACCTGAGTAACATAGGCTATTTAACATCACGCTACGACCCACAGGAACGCAGCAGCAGTAACAAGAGACGTAACTTATGGCGGGTGAAATAAGTCAGTCGAAGTCGCGGGCAGTTCGCTAATACAAAATACGTTCATAACGTACAAAATGAAGCTAATGGGGTAGTTTTTAGGAATATTTACAAAATTATAAAAATCCTGCAAATCTTAAGTAAATTGCAATTTTGTTCTAGTGCTGTGTAGTATTTAAATAACTCTATTTATAACAGTGGTTGTACATTGGTACACCTCTGCTTACCCTTTGGGAGAATACAGGCCTGATGGTATATTTATATTATACTAGCTGTTGCCCGCGACTTCGTTCGCGTTCAGTATTTTTAAGTTAATAGTGTTCATACTGTTTCTGTTAACCCCTATGTGACATAGCGTGATGCATTGTACCTAAGATTACAGCTCAGGTTACTGCCAACACAATGCCAAAGGTTTTGTTCAAATCGGTGCAGGAATTAAAAAGTTATGCGCGTACATACAAACAAACAAATAAACAGACACAAATTATAACAACCATTTTTTTGAGTTCAGTATAATGTATTTAACATGTGAGAATTACTCTTTATAAAAAATATTGAATATACAGAATTGGCCTCGTTACGATTTTATTATATGTATAGATTTATTTATAAGATTATAACAAATAACGTCTCAGTTACGAAGAAAATCCCTTATTTCCAAAATTGACCACTACCTTTTACGCCGAACAAAACATGAAACTAGAACTAACTTCTGTTTTATCCATAGATCCCATGACCCGTTGGTGACCGCAGCAATCAGCGTATGGCAATTGTTCCTTAGCTAATATTGTGAAGAGGATTTATCCGTGTCATTATCCCCCGCGACTGGGATGGGTACTTAAGTGCATCCGGCGCTCTCGGCCATTCTGCATCGCTACCAACTTTGCTGCCTTGTTAATCTTATTACTGCCTCGTTGGTAAAGTGATCGGAAGCGCGAATGCTGAGCGTGGGGGCCTTGGTTTGGCTCCCAGGTCGAGCAACGGGTGGAGTTTTAACATTAGGCCCTCTGCCCACTGCCGTTTTTTTTACTAATTATCGGACCGAAATTTTACTGATTTCTTCTCGTGAACAAAGAAATCGGTCTGATAATCGGTCGTGCGCGGAAACCCTTAGGAATTTCTCAGTAGGAGCTTAGAGTGTGAAAATTGGTGGAGTGACACCCTCGTATCTCGGAAAGTAGGTACGTAATGCCGTTGGCCCTGCGCCTGATCTCTCCCCGATCGCGATCTACGAGAATGCATCTGTGTGCACACACTTTGTGCATATTATAATAACTTCTGAATACTTGGCTAGTCTCTATTCAGATTGGCCACTGTGACCGAAATCCGGTTAGGAAAAACATTCATCTGCATGAGGTCTAGCCCTAATTCTTCGACACCAGAAGAAACGATAACAAAAATCGCGTAGAGGAAGACATATCTTTTACTCAAGACGGATACGATGAATTGCACTATCAATCTGTGCATGAGTCAACTTATAAATGTAATGGATGGGATGGGTTCAGATTATGGTATGACTCCGTAAAACGTACCTACTGGAATTAACTTGCACCGGTAGGGCGAAATTTATTAATTATCTATACTAATATTACAAAGAGGAAATATTTGTGTGTGTGTACGTATGTATGTATGTACATACGTACGAATAAACTCAAAAACTACTGGACCGATTTCAATAATTCTCACACCATTAGAATGCTACGTTATCCCCGATTAACAAAGGCGACAAAGGACGCTACGACACACGGGAGCGGAGCAGTAACCAAAGACGAAACTTAACGCGCTTAAATAACCATTTAAGTTACTATATTTAGACTTTATGAGTTACCCATCACCAAAATAATGGATTTATTCCATATTACGTAAATACAATTATAATAATGCTATCAGAATTTCGTAATTAATCCAACAGCACCTGTCTACACTAAAATGAAACTAAAAATAAATTCTACAATAATTTATTTATCTAGGCAACTAACTACTGCTTAGGTCTTTCTTTATAAAACTCGGCTAGGTTCCTGGAGTAGTAGGTGAAGCTTTCCTCATCGTCTTCCTCGTAGCAGTCCTCGTCGTCGTCCACGTCGTCCGAGGTCTCCGCATCGTCTGACAGTTGCCAGTGTAGGCGGGAGTCTTTCGCGCGCTTGTGAAGACGCTTTTGCTCGATCTAAAATATTTATTTATTTTTATTTCTTTAGAACAACAAACAATTGCATAATTATGCTTAATACTACTAAAGATAAAATATAATATGTCGAATAACTTGAATAAATTATTTAAGTTTATTTAATCCCAGACTCAAAAAGAGGGGTGTTTAAGTTTGACGTGCCTGTACGTCTGTCTGTGGCATCGTAACTCTTAACGGGTGAACAGATTTCTGTTCTAGTTCCAGCTGGTTCTTAGATAATTATGCTTTATTAAAATCGGATGCAGGTCGCTTCCGACCGGTTTATGTGGACATCTAAAGGGGAGGCCTATGTTCAGCAGTGGACGTCCTATGGCTGAGATGATGATGATGATGATGAAAATCGGTTCAGCCGTTTTAAAGTTATCAGCTCTTTTATTAGCGGCGGCAGGAGGACCCTTATTGTCGGGGGTTACTTAAAATTTTGTTCCGAAACGCTTTATAGCTACAAAGTTGCCATAATATACGTGAGCGATATAAATAATCCAAAGTAAGTAATATAGGAAGAGAAGTGCTTGATCATGACGCGACCCGGAACGCCATCTCTTGAAGGATTCAAAGAACTGGCTTTCATCATAATCATTTTCATGATCGACAATAAAACACTATATTTCTTAAAACCGCAATTCACTCCGCAAAAGTTAAACAGCACACATGCGACTTCAACCCTGTCCGGATTTGTACGACAACTATCGAAAAAAATATGGGCCTTTCCGTTCGATGATAGTTTTACACTACACATGGCAGCAAGTGAGTCCAATCGAGCGATTTTGAGATTTTTTCAGTATCAACCTGAGATGGCTCACCTTTCTCAAACAAAAGCAAAAAGTAAGTGTACTTAAACGTTTGCAAGACGGCGACACTTAATTGACGCGGCTTTTTCAAGCTTTCCAATTGCAGAAACTGCAAAGGTCTAAGTAGTTGCTTAAAATTCGAAAATTGACCGAAACACCTAGTTGAGGTTTGACTGGTGCTACTTGGTGCTGGTGTACTTTAAAAAAGCTTCATCGGGAAAAGTTCCGTCTGCAGTGCCTTTGAATACCCCCTTCGGAAAATACACATGTAATCGTACGGAATCTACTGAAAATTGTGTTACAAAACAACCAACAAAAAATATCTAACCTGTCTCTTCTGTAAGAAATCAGCGAGTTCCTTCCGCTGGTTGCCGACAGGTTCGAGTACTTTATCCGGCGTCACTCGATAGGATATGACGTCATTATCCGTGTTCAGCGTGCTCCAAGCGTCGCGCGTCTTCTTCCGAGCAGCTAGAAGCCGGCTCATTATCTTAGAGTGGTCCAAACTGAAGATATTGTTGGTCATTTCAGGTATTGGTTCTTCAAATATGGGTAACTCTTCTTCTAGTTTTTTTATTTTTGCCTGTAGGAAACATGAAATGACATTAGAGCTGCCTCTCTTCATAATACATGTATGACTGATTTTATAAATTGTAAAGATTTTTGTTAATAAATATACAATTTTAATATTAAACGGTTTCTTTTTTGTTTGCTTTGAATTGATATACGAAGCAGCTGGACACTGCATCACCAAGACTTTTTAAGTGATATTAAAAGCCTCTTCAAAAAGTTTATGTTTGTAGTCATAATACTGGACTATTATGAAATTATGAATGTATAGAAGATGCATTTCAAAATGCCATATCTGGCATAAAAATTGTCTTAGAAAACCATTTACTAACATTGTAAATAAGTATAAAACAAGTACGACAAATTAACGTTCAAACCACCATATTTGAACCTATTATAATTTAACTACACAGAGACAATGTTTTAAGCGCGACTGCTACACTAGAGGTCTTGGGTTCGATTCCCAGGTCGAGCAAAAAGTGTTATTGGATTTTTCTATGAAATTCTCAGTAGTAGCTCGGAGTTAGAATTTGTGCCCGGTTAGTGGCAAGAGGCTCGCCCCATATTACATTACGCCTGCACATACTAGCAGTAGTTTTATTACTCATTTTATTACACTATTATCATTATCATACAGAACAATACCTTCACTTCAGGAGACAATGTTGTGTTTAAGGTGAACTCAGACTTAAGCAGGTGTCCCATGTCAGTAGCAACATAGTCCTCTCCATAATCAGCTATAGCTAAGCGACGATCCAAGTCTACAATATGGGCTTCTTGCTTATCTGTGAACATTTAGTGTAAATGTTTCAATAAATTGTGTATGTTATCATTTTAAAACAGCACATAGCTCAAAGACTTGTCTGAGATAAAGCCTTATTGTACTGGAGGCATAGGAGTGATGATCTTTTTATTTCAAGGCAAATGAAAGATTGATATGAAACTGATTCCACATTTAAATTTTCAATGCAATTGTGATACTTAACTCCCCTGTGTTCAAAGATGGCACCATTAGGTACATCATCCAAATTATATAAAGGTATACCTTCCTGGATTTCAAGATAAGCTATTTAGCAGAAATAATTTTAAGTCAAAGTCAAAGTCAAAACATGAAAATCAAAAAAGTGAATTTCATGTTCCTGCAAAATGTTATCTGGTTAAGTAGTTTAATATAATAGGTAACTTGCCTTTAACAAAAACAATGTAAGGTATTTCTCCCATGACCCTGAGAGTGGACAGCTCATGCCGCAGACCACCTGCTACTTTATTTAGCACCATCTCAGTCTCATCATCTGAAGCATTTCCTTTGCACACCCAGAAGACATTTACAGTGTTCATATCTGGAGTCACGCTCACCTGTAAACAGCAATATCTCTATTGTAATACTTTCTACAAAGATGTTGCCATTAGCCTTGAAATAGAACTGTGATGTTAGGAACCTCGTATGTTATGCAGCAACTGTGAACAGTTATTGTAGGATGCAAAAGTTAATCCATCTTGGCTGTTTTGTGTGACAACATAGTGAGCAATTTATTTTAAAGGCCAACTTACTTTGGAGATTTCGATGCCCCTCCCGACTATATCGAAAGCGGCAGTACCAGTTGACATCAAGTCAGTGATCTGTTTCATAAACATTTTGTTTAACATTGCAGTTCTTCGCTGCCCTCTCTTGCCAGGCTCATGCTTCTGGTTTGTCAGACTCTTTACCGAAGGCAGAGCATTTACTGCATACGCTTGTGTTGGATGCCACTGCCTAGCAAAACATCAAAACAATAAGAATATAACCTCAAAATAATAACATCACAAGAACACTAAAATGTTTAATATGAATAATGAACATCACCTTTTGCTCTTTGGGTTCACCATTTTACATAGTTTAAGCCCTTGCTTTTTGATACTGAAAGATACGCAGGAAACATGATGAAGCCGGTGAAAAGATATCATTTTCTTTTATTGAATGTATGTAATATTTTATTAGATTATTGTAATTGTAAAATACAATGACACAATCAATTAAGTGTAAATTCAGAGAAGACACGTTCGAGAATATAGTAAATTCGAAATAATAATGTCTCACGCGACGAAAAATAAAAGAAAACACAAATTTTTAAATTTGAATTTGGAAGTATTTTGTTCAGTAGACATCATGACTTTTTAACTGACACCTGACACTGACATGGTTATGACATGAGAGTGACATCAATGACAAGTTTTTGATTTCGTCTTTTTGATGTTATTATGATTGTGTCCGTCTTCCTGTCAATATCAAACAAAAGGCAATACACGGAGGTGGTAGTTACCACTAAATTCGGAGCATGCATGTTGTTAGTTCAAACAGTGAAGCCAGTGCACGTACAGAGCCCTAAATTGAATATCCTCTTGCTAGATGGAGCAATGACTTGCTGCTTGCTTTTTGCATTCGTGTAAAGAGTAAGATATTGTTTTTTTTATCTACTACGTGGAGCTAAGTAAGAAGGCGCGAATAAAAGAAGTAGTCCTTATAAGCCTTGTAATGCCGCAATGTGTAGCCGTTTTATGTGAGGTTGACTAGTCTAGTCACTATTCTATCTAGACTGAACAATTTGGCGTCACTGTAGGTCATCGACATTATTATTAAAAACCACACTATCAATAAATGGATGCATCTCTGCCTCAAATACTCCGTCAGAATACTTTGTTTAAAAATAAATAGATTTTATCTTATCTAAACACAGGGCATGTCATAAAAATATAGTCTCAGTAAAAAATCCGATATTTGTGCTTCCTGTGCGTGCTCTTGCATGTATTCAACGATTCATTCATTGATAATTTCTCCATGTTGCAAGAGTTTTCAGCTGAAAACCGCAGAGGTTGGCCCTTAACAAAATAAACACTTTGGCGAGACAACCCTATTAGCCTAGCAGCCATGTTTTTAAACCAAAGACAATATTGCCGCGCGTGGGAGGAGTCGTAATATTCCTATTCCCGCCAAATAGCTGTCAATTTGTCAAAATCGGGATAAGTTTACGTGTGTTAGGTTGTTTATTTTTATTTTCTAGTTAAATCAATAGTGAATTTACAGTAAAAATGTCTATATTAGAAGACAGTGAAGAAAGTTGTATTGCTAAAATGGACAGTCTTTGTTCAGATTTAAATGTCGACCCAGTTGCAGCAGAAAAATCTAAGGAGTCCTTTTTAGAGATAAAACGAAATTATACTTTAGATGTAAGTATTTTAATGTAGTCTATTTATAATTGTAACAATGATACTGAAATTAATACACCTCTGTTCGCAATTATATAGATTTTCTTTAAAAAAATATCGAGCATCATCACTTTCTTCATCGATACATTAGTTCTTCTTAGCGTAATAATTCTTTTCTAAGGCTCACTTCTAGAAGTAGTCTAATAGGTGTTTTTAACTCAATTGCCCCTAGGGCAGATGTTACATAATTTGTGTCTTTGTAATTTGCATTCGTGTGATTTTTATTAACCTGTAACAACTTTCACTTGCATAAACCACACGAGGTCCTTATCTAAGGATGCTCGCTGACATAGGTATCACTTATCAGCATAAAAATAAGTCCATTAATGACTCAAACATTGAGGCAATATTTACAGGAATCATTTACCTTAAACCTTTGTTTACAATACCAATTTGTTTTGTTTGAAAATAAGTCATGAAAGGATATTAACATGATGTTAAATACAGATTGTGTTTCTTTAGGGTGATACATTGCACTGGATGGCATGTGCCCTGTATGTGGCATGCCGTACCTCCATAACCCCTACAGTGCAGTCTGGGAAGGCAGTAGAAGGAAATTGTGTCAGTCTTACCCAGCTCCTGAGACTATGCAACATAAGGTTACTATATCTTTACTATCTTTTATTAATTCAGAATCTTGCTTTTAACATGTGAATTGCAATAAATATGCTTTTGAAATTGCCCACAGTCTTATCCAGTTCTTCAAAAAAATCAAAAACTGGATGGAGATGGCTTCCATGTCAACTGAATTCAGAGACAGGATATCTCATTTGGAGCACAAGTTTGCAGTGTCCACAGTGCTGTACAGAAACTTCCAGCCTATCTTCCAGGAGATCTTCTCTGGCTTGACAAATGAACCTTTAAAAACCAGCACTAAAAGAAGACCCAAGTAAGTGAATAATTTATAAATAAAATATTCTTGTACTAAATAGGGTGTTCACTAATTCATGCTTGTTTTACTTTATTTAGTCTGCCTGGCCGGTTTAAATATAGAATACCACAAACAGGTTTCCACTTCAATAGGTAACAGGATGTTCATCATTGTTTTGTATGCTTATTGTTGATTACCATTCAACTGTATCTAATGCCCTGAGATATCACTTACTTCCACTTTAAATTTTTGTACATTTTCAAGATTATAATTAAAATGTGAATTTAGTCATTAGTGTAATTTTAATTATAGTTTAACTCAAGCTTGTCATCAAGATTTAAATATTTATAGGAAATTGAAAAACCAAATAGTGTTTCAGGCCTTTTATAACTAAAGAAAAGCCCATCTGATAAATGTCTTTCTTGCATACCCAAAAATTTACAATAAAGACCAAAAATAATGAACATTGTCCCCACACAGAACACAGCCTTGCACTACAAATGCCCTGTTCGAGTTCACGTGGTGCTTGTACATATGTGTGAAGGGGGAGCATCACAGGTCTGCCCATGACCTTGTGGACATGTACCATTTGCTGCTTGCATCTCTAGACTTTGTGTTTGCAAATGCGTTTATGGATAGACGGACAGATTTAATCAATCCTGCATTTAAAGGTTTGTAGATGAAATTATACTTTCACCTTATGTCCTAGCCTTTGTCCACTACTTTGTGTGAATTTTCTAATGCATCCTTTTTTTATAATACAATATAGCCTGTAGCTCTCAATTATAAGGAGGCTATCTAGTAACAAAAGAATTTTCATAATCTGAACAGTAGTTCTGTTCTGTGCTTTCAAAAAACTCTTCAGATTTATAACATTAGTAAAGATATGCAGTTTTACTTGCATTATTATTTAGGGATTTAACTTTTTCGGGTTTAAAATTTCTCTGGATAGCACAAATTAAATATTAGTAGGCTGTAAACATTAAGACATATAGACTATAACTATATTTTCGACTTTTAACATTGTATTTTAATTTTAGGTTTACCAAGTGGCTGGTTAAAAGATGATTTCAAAATGCCATCGACAGCACCCTGCATTATGTCTGTGTTGTGTGAAATTAAGAATGGACTACTGGTAGATGCTGCTGCAACTAAAGAATACACTTGGAAGCCTGCATTGAAGAAGTTTTTCGAAAAACAAGTGAGTATTTTATTAAAGCAAAAACTTTGGCCTGGATTTTAATAATAACATGATCACACCTGTATTTGCTGAAGGGATAGGCAGATATGTACCAATGTACATCCACAGTTCATTGGTATGTTTAAGTCTCATGTAATAAGGGGCAAGCCTATTGTCATTTACTGGGCACAAATCCTAACTCTGAGCTGCTACTGAGAATTTGATAGAAAACCCTAATAACATTGCTCAATCTGGGACTCGAACCCAGAACTTGAACACCACTAGGCTAACAAGGCGGGATTACAATAATTTAATTATCAACTTGTTTTCCATTTTGGCCATTAGATATTACAAAATTTATTACTGAATACTGATCTGCAACACTACAATTAATTAATCTTATTTCAATCTCCAATAAAAATTAGAGACACACTTGGTTGGCTTCAAGAGCATCCTTATACCATTGTTTCAATTAATTTGGGGTCAACACAGCATGTCTTCCATATTGTATCCTATCAAGTCTGATCGCCGGATCTCTCCCCGAACGCCTCGGATTGCCGTCCTATCGGACTATGAGAGTGAGGGAAGAGGGAGTGATCCTACGTTTGTGCACACACTTCTGAACTATAATATCTCCTGCGTACTTGGTTAGTCTGCATTAAGATTAGCCGCCGTGGCTGGAATCTGTCTGGAGAATACATACTATCTAAGTAAAACTATTTCAAGTAATACATGAAATCCTGCACACATGGTCGCGGTGAGCACTCGCAAACGTCGTGATAAGCGCGTGCGTCATCGACGAGGGAAGCGCAGCGACGCGCCTCGTTCGATGACCACTCGATTCCACGGAGACCACCGCGATAGACGACAATCCTTATATAATATTAATTATTGTTTGTCCGGCAAAGTTACAGATCTCTTTACAAAAACAACATATTTACTTCAGCATGACCCATAAGTAATAGTCTATTCGGAGCATTATTTTTTTTTCAATTAATTTAGTTTTATTTCTTATTTTCAGATTTTAAAAGGTGATGTAGATCAACTAGATGGAGTGCTAGAAGTCGGTATATTTGACCAAAACCTAAAATCATTGAACAATTTATATGAAACTTATGTGCTAAGTGTTGGAGAATTTGACGAACGTATATTTTTAGGTGAGTTTCCCTTTGTTTATAACAATATAACAAAAACACCACGTATTCCCAATTCCCACTTTTATTTCCTCTGAAATTTGTCCTCAGCTATTTAAACTATGTGAAAAAGTGTGTAAGACACATATAAACCTCTTTTATCAATTTATAATAAAAAGAGGTTTTAAAGTGTCTTACTGGCCACTAATAAAAATACAAGCACAAATTTCATAAAAACAAAAGTCTGTCACTTTATGTTTGTTTACAAATGGTTTGCAACAAAGCAAAAATGTCGAATATTTATTATTTAAACCCAATTTTAACTTGCTTTGTGGATTATGATGGTAAAACTGTATTATATGTCTCAATTATGTTTCATATAAATATAATTTTCAATTAATTTAATTTATTGGATTATTTTTAGGGGAACATGCAAATGAACAAATCGGTACATCAAACAAAGTCTCTGGTGATGAAATAACACAGGTTATTGCAACTTTTGGACCTGTGAGTATATTGTATACCCTTTTCTTTATATATTATGAACGGTGCATGCCTCATTGAATTGGAACCTAACTTAGCATATCACACACCACATGTAAAACTGCAATTTTCATGTTTATTAAACCTTTTATTTATCTGGCGTGCAGTCTTTGCAATATTATCTTACAAGTACTAAATTCCAAACTACTCGTAGATCAGTGGGTAGTAATAAAGATTATCAGGAAATTGAATGAATTCATGTTTATAGTATGTAAGATAAACAAAACTGAAGTGTCTGTATTTTCAATTACTAGGCTGATGTGATAACAAGGAACTTAGGCTACCATTTTTTTGCTTATTTAGGTTTACATGCAAAGAAAACTATTTTGTTATGTTCTAAATTGTACTATTGCGTGCGTTTCATTGCATGCTACAATGAACTAAGTTTTTCACAACAAGAAGTAATGGTTTTATAAAACACAAAGTTTTGATGTGTAGTAAACTCGGTAACTACTATGTTATGTGTCCTTTAACACCCTGTATACTGATTATTTATTTATTCTCATTGTCAGAGCGGTCGCGCGTGTCACGAGACCCCTCTAACAGGACGGCGCTACTTAGCGCGTCGCGGTGAGGAACTGACTCCAGTGTCTGAAGCCAAGAACAGTCTGGCGCGCCTCGCTGCTTACCTGAGGAACGCCAAGCCTCAGCCCTCGAGAGACCTCTTGAAATTGTTCACGTAAGTGTATAGCAGTTTATATAGTCTTTTTAAGAGTAAAGATGTTTTTAGGGTTTATACCCAAAAGGGTAAAACAGGTTAAGAAATATAAGGCATTTTTATTATTTATTAATTAAGTGTAGCAGACGCAACCCGATTAAGGAATGGAAGAAGGAAGGAAGGGATTAAGGAATCGAATTCAAAATGGCCGCGCTATCATGTCTTGTCACTCGCTAATTCAAGTATGAGTCAAAGAGCATGACAAAAGCCTTTGTTCAGAACCTTTTTGAATGTTGGTTCTAATGATAAGCTGGGTCCCTAATGTGGTATGACCATTTTTGGGTCTAAAGAATTAAATATGACAGATTGACATATTTTGAACATAAAATGTCGGCGCATCACACCTGCACGTGACTCAGCGCAAGCAGGCGCGAGTGTTGGGGTACCGATCCTGCTACGGACCACTGCCCGCCGCACCACCCAGGTCATCACCGCGAAAGACTGCGGGCATTTCCGCCGACACAAAAGCTGTCAAATTGTCACTTTTCATCAAATTAAAAATATCTGACAATTGTAAAATCAGCCCCATTTCTTAAAGCATTAGCTCTATTTTGACTTGACAATTCTCATTCACAGTGACTGCAACGTTAGTATGGAAGCAGTAAACACAAATCTCGTTCAGCCATGCAACAACTGGATGGAGCAGTTCGCCAGCAGTCTGAGGGAGACCAACAGCACTTCTAGCAACGAAACAATAAGGTTTCGGTGCAACATGGTCACGTGCTTGTACTACAAAGTCTTTGAACACATCATTAGAGAGGAGCACAGGAAAAAACCGCAAGTGTCTTTGAATGTAAGTCAAAGTTTTTATTTCAATTAGACCATTAAGGCGCGAAACACTCGGCGGGGCGGGCCGAGCCGGTCAATTCGACTGCGAACGATAGTGGAAAGGGCATCCTGTACTACAAATGCGCATACACGGCAAAAAGACCGCGCCGCCGGTGAGGACATACGCGGGAATCGACGGTCAGACGCGGTCTTTCTTGCAGTCTAAAAGACTGCCCCGCCCCGTCGTCTGCAATGCGCCTTACAGGCATTTTGGAATTGTCAAGAAGTTACACAGAAAGTTGAAGCTAGTTGCAGGCTGACTAGGTAATTTTACTAGGCGCGACAACCCTTACAAGCAACTTTTACTATGGGACCAACAATGAAACATTTAAAAAAGAAAACAGCTGTTCTATAAATATTCTAATTGTGTTACAAAACATGTTTATAGGGAACAGAAGTTCTATAATAACAATGAAGTCCCAAAATATAAATATTTATCAGCATCAGATATACAAAGCTTTTATTTATTTATTAAGATTGGCCAGCAGCTTGTACATATCAGACATTGGATCTTAAGTATAACAAATTATCAGTCACGGTCTTATACAGTCGCAAAAACAGCCTAACCAACATGTCTAAAGAGTTCTTTGTTTAGCTTAAATGCAAAGTCCCAAAATGGTATTGACTCGCGTTGATTCAACCTTACAATGTTACTATCAATGTTATTGCATATGTGCCTAAGTTTATGCATTAATATGCAGCGCACATGCAAGTATTCACAGAAATAACATATTCATTCTTTCGACTGTGTACTGATTGCATCAGTATGCAAATAATATCACATGTTATTGCCATAACTTTGATAAGATAATATACAAAATATTTTTTGCTTTCAGCAGATATTGTGGTATCTTTCTATGACCTAGGTTAATCATTGATATTGAACCGTTTTTGTTTTAGTGGTTCTAAAACAAATAAAACGGTTTTATTTCACACCCACTTAATGGTTATGGATGAATATTGCAATATCTTATCAAACAGCTGATTAGTGTTTGCAGTATAGCGGATGTAAAAACAAACTCCATAATGCCGAAAGTTACATGTTTTTCCCATTATGGTGTTTTTTTTTGTCAGGGGCACCTTCACCTGGGTTACCTTCTGGTAATGTAGATATTGAAGGTCAACATTCATGTTCTAACTAAAATTTAAATACCGCATGATTCTTGTATTATTGTTTAGAACTTAGAGGTATGCGAAATGCAAAACGTTTTGCCTCTGCTACCCACAAACGGGCATTTTCATTAAAAGAAAGCCGTTTTCAAACAATAATTGATATTACATTTTACTTAGTTTATGAGCAGTAGGCATCAACGGCTACGTGATGTCTTGTTACACCCCGTATATATAAATTAGAATATCCTTGTCCTCCGCAAGACTCCCATTCGCTCCATTTCGAAAATAAATCCTATCTACAGAGTGTTTGCCCAACAGATGCTGCTCAATCAAGAAACATACCAGCTAGCCGTGTACGCGTGCTGTACGGAGATAGTTCTACACGCGTACGGTGTCCACTCGCTCAAGTTCCCGCGAGTGTTGCAGATCTACGGGCTCAGTGCCTTCCACTTCTACAAGATTATAGAGCTCGTTGTGCAGGCGGTCGTCGAGAAACTCAGTCGGGATGTTATCAAACATCTTAATGCTGTAAGTAAATTTGGCATTTCTACGAACACTAATCAACATAACACATGCCATCACGCCTGTATTCCCCGAAGGGGTAGGTAGAGGTGTACCAATGTACACCCACAAGTTTGTAACTGTATGTTTAGGTCCCATGTAATGGGGGGCGAGCCAATTGCCATTAACCGGGCACAAATCCTTACTCCGAACTGCTACTGAGAATTCCAAAGAAAAACCCAATAACACTAACAATCATAATGAAATTTGAAAAAGAGGTAGCTTTGAATCTGGATAAGGAAGCTGCCATTTCGCAACTTCGTTCATCTTCGCGATAATGTATATTCATGGACGAAATAGCGGGCAGAAGTTTCTCGTCTTATACAGGGTGCTTTGAAATTGCTCGTATTCCTCTCGGGAGAAGAAACTATGACTAATTTAGAATGATTTAACCCCTATCACTTGGGGGTCGAAAATCCTCCATTTTCGAGAAAATCTACTTTGTTTTTATTTTTAGAAAAATCTGAATTTTGATAATTAAAAATTAATAAAAAAAAAACTTCATCACTTATCAGATTTCTTTTTTAATTTATTGCAAGTTTTAACATACAACATTAAATCTAACAGTAAATTATACAGTTTTCAGCTTTAGAGAGGTTGGTCAATTAGTAAGCTATCAGATCATAGAAAATTTTTGGCTAAAAAGTGTTTTTCTTTTTTATTAAATGTTAATTACCAAAATTCGGATTTTTCTAAAAATAAAAACAAAGTAGATTTTCTCGAAAATGGCGGATTTTCGACCCCCAAGTGATAGGGGTTAAATCATTCTAAATTAGTCATATTTTCTTCTCCCGAGAGGAATACGAGCAATTTCAGATCACACTGTATATTCTGTATTTTAATTCTTGAACACTAAACAATGGAGCCATAACCATAAAATTTCAATTTAAATTATAATATTTTTTATTGTTTGTTATTTGGTGGCTAACAAGCTGGTGTTGGCATGCCTATATGCAAATTATCTTTATATCTGCCATACATGAGTAATCACAAGTGATGCTATTGCAAAGACAAAACTGTATGTTTTAATTCTTGTACTTGTATTATCAAACACAGCAACTCTGCATAATGGTAAAAATAAGTATTGATGGCAGACCTTTCTGGTAGAGCTCCTTCACAAAGTGCGCTACTATGTATTTGTATTCATATAGCGATGAAATGTCAAAATAAGCTTCTAAAGAAATGTTCCTTTTTTAGGTGGAGGAAGAAGTATTGGAGTCTCTGGTGTGGACATCAGACAGCCCACTGTGGGACCAACTCAGTAAAACGCCAGTGCCCGCGTCCAATGACGTCAAAGTTCACGACTCACCGCATCGCAGGGCCAGTAAGTATTGTCGTGACCATACCAGGCTCACGGTACCAGTTGGGGTCTAAACTTTATACAACAGAAACACTGACTGACTTATTAACATACCATCACGGCTGTATTCCGCGAAGGGTTGGGCAGAGGTTGGTGTACCAATGTACACGAGCGTCTACTGACAATATCATAGAAAACCCAACAGTTTTTGCTCGACTTGGAAATCAAACCTAAGACCTTTAGCGTAGCAGTTGCGCTTAGGACCACTAGGCTAAGGACGCTGTGAGAGACGAGACGTGTTTTAGGTAAAAAAAACTTACTTTGTTACAATAAAGTATTTTTGTTACAGATGGTCTCCAATCCCCTGTGTCGGCAGACATTGATCGTTACCTCTCACCCATGGCTGACCAGGCGAAAAAGCAGTTATTCAAAGACCCCATCAAGCCGGGCCAATCTTTATTAGGTGAGACATGTTTAGTAACAACTTTTCTTGTAAATACAATGTGATAAACATGGTGGTTTACGTGTCTATATTAGATGCAGTGTACGCACACAACATTAGTACATAATTATTGGTTCAATGTACCCTTTGATTTTAATTCTATTTACAGGCTATTTCCTGCTTTTTTTGTGTTTTAGCCTCCTATTGCTATTCTACCTTTAGAATTAATGGTTAAAGTTAACCAGGTTAATAATAGTTAAGTTTACTAACCAGTATACACCTCTCAGGAGTTCTTCCAAGTATGTATTTTATTTCCCACTTCAAACTAGCCTTCGTGTTGTGTGGTCGTATCGCCACCTCGTCCTAGGCCGGTCCCAGCGGCACAGTTCACTTTCAGCCACCTATATTCTATGTTAGGGGGTTTGGTTTCAGCACTTAGTTCTTCAGTAGACCATTGTACGTGATTCAGCTACCTATTATTTATATTTTATTATATTTCAGTTGCCACTAACAATGCACCAGCCAGACAAGAATCTAGCACATCACAACCCACACCGAGCTGCTCAAACGGGGAGACGAACAGCAACACGTCCACACCTAAGAAAACGAATAACTCTTTAATACTGTTCTTTAGAAAGGTAAGTGGCCCGCTAAGAACCAGTGTTCAGAATAAGTAGGGCAAAATTTCCACAACACAGACTGGTTGAAACTGTCAAAATAAAACTAGTTGTTTTTTTTAAAGTACTATTTATTTAGTACACATACCAATTTTGATCACTAAAAGAAGCAGTATTATATAATCTGTGACAGTAGTTCGTTTTTAAATAACAGCTCTATAAATACCATTTTATTTTGCAAGAGTATGAAATGTATTGGGATTCAGGACCTTCTAGGAATAGAGCTCTAGATAATCTAAATTTAATAGAGCACTAGCCAAGCAGTATAAAAAAAAATAACATTCAAAAATTTTGCACGCTACCTTAAAGACGCGTTTCGCATACTGCACTTCGACTATCCTTTGCTATGTAAAATTTGCGTTTCGTACGAACAAGAATCTTATTGCTATTTGAATAATTTACATATTGTCAAACATTAAATAACAAGCCCTTTTTCGTTCCAGTTCTACAGTCTAGCAGTGGTTCGTATAAACGACCTGTGCACCCGACTGCGCCTCACCGATGAGGAGCTAAAGCGCAAGATCTGGACCTGCCTGGAGTACTCCATCATGCACCAGACACAGCTCATGAAGGACCGCCATCTCGACCAGATTCTCATGTGTGCCGTATATGTTATATGTAGAGTAAGTACACTCACAAGCAACCCTATCGACTCATCCGTACTGTAATGAGTGAACATACATGGGAGAGTAGCCGTTAGTTTAACATACATGATTTAAAGCCCTACCTTGAATGCCACGTTATTTGCTGTGTCGGATCCGAGCTGTTATGTAGGATGATCTGAAAAACAAGCGTCCATGTGCAATCCGGCACTGAAGTCATAAATATTAAGAGACTTAAATTCTCCCGCCGCATTCTCGTCTGCTTCGTGTCATTTTTTTTCCAAATCTTGTGCTCTTGCTTTCGTCGCCGCCGCAGGTTTTGAGCATGTCCGTATTTTGAGATAGCTCCCCGAATAGTTAAATGTTAATACACCACTCAAGATATATTACTGACTCTAATGTTTAAATTATTTTGCATACTCTGTACCTTTCAATAATAGACCTACAGACACTCCCATAAAAAACCTATCGTGGTACTTTTCACTCTTAGCATAATTGACAATTATTATTTTCAGGTGTCAAACAATCCTACAAATCAAGTAGAGAGGACGTTTGCAGAAATCATGCGTTGCTATAGACAGCGACCTTTAGCTGATAATCATGTGTACAGATCTGTTCTAATCAAACAGAGCGAAGGAGAGAGTGAGTCACTTTCTTATCTATATGTCACCGGAAAATAACAAGATCCGTAAGTTTATCAATTTACTAGGAAGTTTATAAACTTTCGTAAGATTCTAAACGGGAGATAAATTGTAATATTTTACGTCCACATTTTCGTAAATTGATAAACTTACTGAACTCACTCGTAAAATAATAAGTAAGCAGTAACCAAACGCTACGCGCGATCTGATTGGTTGGCTGTCACGTGTCACTTCTCCTTCCTCCTATGGACACAAGCATTGCCACTATGAACATTGACCAATCAGAGAGCAGTGTGTTATTTTACGTATTTCAAAGATCGTATATTTAAAAGAGTTTCTGTGATTGGTCGAACCATTTAAAATCTTACGAATAGATATTCGTTAGTTTATAAATTTACCGTATGACGTCGGAAATTGATAAATTTACGAAAATGTGGACGTAAAATATTACAATTTATCTCCCGTTTAGAATCTTACGAAAGTTTATAAACTTCCTAGTAAATTGATAAACTTACGGATCTTGTTATTTTCCGGTGACATATACACTGCTAGTAGAATTTTACTTAATACTCTTGTAATAAGTATGTACTATTCATGATTTATCATTGTTAAGTTTCTTGGTGGGGGGACCTGGTGTCCTAAAATACAGGCTTCGGCTTAGTTTAGGCGCCAGTCTCCCACAAATAAAATATTTTTGCCGATATTTTAAATGACTAAAAATACTTATGTGCTTAAGCTTTAGTTCAGTTTCGTTTAAATCTTTGTATTGAGTTGAGTTTTTACCTGTTTTATTTGTGGAGGAAAAATAAAGAATTTTTAATTTTTATACTAATATTATAAAGAGATACGATTTATTTATTTGTTTGTTTGTATTGAATAAGCTCCGAAACTACTAGACCGATTTGAACCATTTTTCCACTAAGATGGCTAAATTGTTAGAGTAATGTAGAGTAATATACGCTATATAACATCACGCTACGACACACGGGGGCGGAGCAGTAACCAAAGGCGTAACCACGGGTGAAATAAGTCACACTTATGTGGCACAAAAGGCAGCTAGTCTCAATATAATTGTATTGATACTCAACCCGTAAAAGAGTCAGAAATATACAATATGTATCTGTTGACTGATTGACTTCACTAAGGCTCGTGATTCCAGAAGTATTTTGACAAGTTATTATTATTCGTTTTCAGGTTCACCAGAGAGAGGCGATTTAATTAATTTCTATAATAAAGTATATGTGCAATGTATGCAAAACTTCGCATTGAGGTTTACTGGGAAACATAAAGATGTAAGTAATAAATTTTTCGTTTTTGCGATGTCTCCAGACATTTCATATTTCAGTATCGGATCGCAATGTGTTTCATCATATCAACCTAAATAATTGGTGAAAGATTGTTTGTAAACTAACACTAGATTATACCTAGTTCATTCTTCTGTACAGCTTCTGCCAGCAGTTGTAAACTTACAGATGATGATGACGAACCTTACTCTAGCTAGAGTAAGGTTCGTTTATCATCTGTCTAGTCAGCATTCCTGAATGAGTTAAGCAGGGCAGGCTATTGCGGTGTGTTGTGTCACGTAAAATCTATTAATTACATTCACTACACAACGCACGGGAATAAAGTAAAGACGTGTCCTTGTCTGTCCCCCTCAGGAGTGCAGCCTGTCGCCGCTGCCGTCGCGGCGCACGTGGTCGCCGGCGGGGCAGCGCGTGTCGGAGCGGCACCAGCTGTACGTGAAGCCGCTCACCACGCCGCCGCCGCCGCACCACCACCTCACCTACCGGTTCAGCCGCAGCCCCGCCAAGGTATCTACTACTGACTTATACACTTCTACTGTTTGATGAACTCATTGGTACCGAGACTAGTTCGGATAATCGAAATGTGGGTTTTGGGACAAGATCAAACAAAAACAACACCTTTTCACGTAAAAACATTACAGTCTATTAAATTTTGACATACATAGTAATGTTGGAATATAAAACAACAACAAAAAAGTCAAATGCTTTTCTTATAAAATAGTCATTCTTAATTGACGAACATCTGCAACGCGATTTTAGAATTAAATTCTCGCCTCTGTCCGGATAATTGAGTGTTCGGTTAAACTAACTCAGCGTTCTGATAATAAAGGTTCTACTGTATACCACATTTTAAAACTGCATAACATTGTGTACAGGACCTACACGCAATCAACACGATGGTGTCGTGTGAGGTGGGCGGGCTGAGCTCGTCGCTGGGCGCGCTGGGCGTGAAGCGCAGCACGGAGGCGGGCGGCGACGTCGTCAAGCGCGCGCGCCTCGCCAACGCACACGTCGCGCGCAAGCTGCAGGGGCTCATGACCGACCGACAGGCTGTCTAGAGGTTATTATTCATTTATGTCATTGATTGGCAAACAAGCCTGATACACGCCTGCAATATCAAAGTTAATGCAGGTCCGTTGCCCTACCAGTGATAGATCTGATGTTATGACCATATCACGTACATATGTGACATAATTATGTATCTGGAACTATTAAACTTACCGCTGGTATCCTTCGAGTCTGGAGCCAACTGGAGCGATAGAGGACGATCGAGAGGGGGAAATAGACGTTACTTTTATAAAAGGACAAATCTTAGCAAATACATGGACGATAAGCCACGGTAGCCGGAACTCAGCATCGCTGTTTATAAGATACTAGCTGACCCGCCACGACTTCGTTCGCGTGGTATCCTACCCCTACCCTACCCCTACCGACATTTCCGACTTTTTTTTTTCGTTTCATTGTTTTTAAGATGTATTCTGCTATTCGGGACGGAAACAAATCCAACAAATCAAAAACCATGGCAATCGGTCCAGCCGTTCTCGAGTTATAAGTGTTGTAACAAACACGACTTTCTTTTATATATATAGATTAAAGTAGCACACTCCCATTCTAGCTTTTTTACACAGAAACTACTGCTTTACTACTAATATTTTATATTACGCCAATGCAATGTCCAAAATGAACAATAACTACTTATTATGGTATCTTCATGGGTCCATAAATAGCATTTTTGCATGTTTATAATTTTTTTTTCTCTTTGTTTTCAGACTCACTCGACTCCATCCAAATTATCATTCGAGTCTATTTACGTTCTTAGTCATATTTATTTCGTTTCACTTAGTACCAAAAATCGCTTCTAGCTCTCTAGCCATCGTCTTTCCTTTATAAAATGATTTGATTATTTGACGAATTTAATATGTAAATGTGAAATCAATTTTCTTAAGGTTGACCGTAATGACTATGTTTAACTTGTCACAAGTTGTGTTACAAGTGGTGCTTGTTGCACACTGCCTGGAGGCCGTGACCCGCGTACTTAGCGCCCGTAAAGTTGAGAAAAATACATATTGATCTCATTTTTTATTTAAATGTTGATATACATATTAAAGTATTGATATGCCATAACTTGAATGTTGCTCATCGCTTACGTAAGATTTAAGTTGTAATTATAAGCGAGTCTTTAGGGGCTGCGTCGGAATGTATTGGTGTTTCTGAGGCAAGGACACTCAATTGTTTTTATTTACCAGATTTCTTATTGCAACAAACTTCGTCCTATTAATGTTAATTGAGTCTTTTTATTTTCCATCTCACCATCATTATGACTGAATGATTTGCTTGAAGCAAATATTTTATTTTATTCCATAGATTTTTCATATTGTGGGTATAGCACTGTGCCTAAAGCTAAGTTCCTCGCAAATTTTGTTATTAGAATCTGACATATTTTAGTTTCTTCCATTAATTGTATTATTATTCCTTAGTTTGTAAGTAATCAGAGAAAATTATAAAATCAATTTGTTTTAACTACCAATCAAAATTAAATGATTGTATATTTCGGACCTAAGCGCATCATGTATTCTATTAAAAGATTGTATCTAGTTCTTCGTTTTTATTACACACCCAACATTTATAGCCTATAATGCCATAGCTTATACATATAAAAGTAAATTACATTCTATGAATATGAAATACCGTTAGCATCAATAAAAAAGTTATATAAAAGTTATAAATGCAGCAAAGCAAAACTTTCAATGCACTAACGAAAATTAATAATAATCATATTTATTATATGAGTTATATTTATATTTGAGTAGTTTTTATTTTGTTTGGGAATATTTTTAGATTATGAATCTAATTATCAAAACTTTCTACCTAAACATACATTTTTATTTTAAAAGTAAATTATGTCTACTAATTACATAACATCACGCCTGTATTCCCCGAAGGGTTAGGCAGAGGTGTACCAATGTACACATTGTACACCCACAGTTCGCAGGTATATTTAGGTCCATTGTAATAGGGGTCTACTAATCTGTAGCCCATAATTACACAAACACAACAAACAACCAGACTAATCTAAAAGTTTCGCATCCATCGCATTACACTAAATATCTCAGCCACATCCTTTATTATCGTAGTTTTACTTGGCTAAGATTAAATTACCTCTTCTCAAGTATCCACTAATAAGCACAAAATTTAATTACACTGTACGTAAACTACATTTTCGATATCTCTTGCCCGCCTTCAGCACATTATAATAGTCCATGTTATTTAGGTGACAAAGTTGAGTCTACAGCATAGAGTCGCTGGAGGTGGCTTCAGAGCGGCTGGAGGGCGGGCGCTCGGCGGCGGCGGGTCAGGTGGCGCGGCCCTTGCCCTCCTTGATCGCGATCACGTAGCGCTGCGCCACGCGCTCCGGCGGGGAGTAGCCGTCCGCGTATGATGAGTCCTGCCACCAATAGTATATGAATGAAACATGGTATATGTACAGGGGTGTTAATATTACATTATAGTGCTGCATGTTTCACCGTTGCAACGGTATGTAAAGTTAAAGTAAAGAATTACATTAATTTTAAAATTTAATGAGTTAAATAAGTATCGTGGGCGCTGCTAATTATTTGACTGGCTATGGTGACAAAAAAGACTATAAATCACGTTAACATTCAACACTGGTCTGATATGCCAAATAATATATTTGATTTCCATCTTCAATCTGTTTAAGCAAACATAGAGTTCATCCTTTTCCCTTCTCGGTATCACGGGGTCTCAACGGGAACGAATTATAATTAGTCTTGAAAAAAAATCATAGATGGCAGTATAGGTTACTCTAACAAAATTTACAACCACTAAATTGCGTTAAACGGCAGATTTTGGCTGAAGTAAGATTAGTAAATATTAAAACTTCATTGCTCAAGGCTGATTTATCTATTTACATTCATAAATCACGTAATTTCGGCAAAAAAAAAACTGAAAATTTTAACTTCCATTCGAACGTGATTCGAACCCATAGAATGATAAAGTCGTTAGATGCAGCTATCTGTTACCCATTTAGTTTAGAGCTATTTGCAATAGATGGCGTTTTACTCAATTTTTACAATAAGCGTAAGGGTAGCAACTATTGTTATTAATTTACGTTTAGTTATTTCATTTATGTTTACTTATTTATTTTTTTTATAAACATATTACTTACAACTCAGATCAAAGAACTAGGCAGATAGAACATGCGCGAACAACAAAGTGAAGCTAGTTTTTATGAATGTGTGCGCGGCTGATAAGTGGCGCCGTGTACGGACACGTGCATCTGTGTGCGTTTACGGTTGCCAGATATTGAGAAATACTCCCATATTTTTGTTCAGTTAAATTGTTCTCAAATATTGTAATGTAATGTAATGTAACGTTACAGATACGAATTTGAACATTACAAATAATATCCTTGGGGTCGAGTTAATAATATCGAAAGTCATTACATTAACAACATTGCTGTATCGACAACGTTCCATCGACGAGTTAATGAATCGACAGTAGGTACCCAAAATCAATGGTAGGTACGCTACATCTACAGTACTTACTCCAAATCGATTGCACGGTGTCGATCACAGATATAATAAAGAAGGAGATGTGAAATGATCGTTGAAAATGTATAAAAACCTATGTCTCCGCTTTTGCCCTTCCAACTCGTCACTACTACACATGCAGCAATAAGTTACGCAGTCGCGCACACACTCGCAATCTTAAATCAGGATGTACTACACAATCAATTATAAACCTTATTTGCCCAAACACAACGTGTATTTACCATTCACCGTACGACTTACTCACACAGAGATTTCTTTGTACTGTGGCAAAAGACACCTATTTTACATGTACGCTAGTGATTGACAAAAACGAAAAGTTGTCGATTCTTTCAATTTATTATTGTACTATAATATTTTTGAGGCCCTGAAAATAAAACAATTAAAAAATATATACATTATCAATATTTAAAACTGTAAATAATACGTAAGAAAATGAATAAATGAAAATGAAAAGTTAATCAACTTACTTTACGGTCGTTGGTTACGCGGTTACGACTACGATGTAAAATACTAAAAATGTATGTACGATGTAAATAAAAACATTTTTTCACATCGGTCTTCCAACAGAGTTAAAACGGTTGAGAAATTGAAGCATAAACTATAATTCTCTTATCGACCTTATCGATAATCTACGTTAGTGGATCTGTACAGGCACGTCACTGACTGGCGGCGAGTTCCTACGGCCGGTACTACGCACAAATAAAATTACGACACTGTCGTTTTATGATTTTTACATTGCTTGTTTAGTTACGTAACTACAAAATTAGGTAATGGTTAAGGAGCAATGTATTTGTTGCAAAAATAGTACGGTCGCTTTGTCATTTGTGAGCAAAAATAACGTAGTAAAAGTAAGGAATATTTTACGATTTTGTTGTTTTTCGTAATTTTAGAGATAAATATAGTGTAATACTTGTACTTATATATGGTAAGAGATTCCATGGTTACCCAAGTTTTTTATTTGGCTTCGGTTTTTGCAACAAAACATTCCATAACACGGCATTCTTGAATTTTATGACAACTACGTTTGCGTTCGCTACGAGTTCCGACTGAGGGTCATTATGGCAAGTTGCGAGCGTTTCGCTCAAAACCTCGTGACACGGACACGCCCCCTTGGCACTTCTCCTGTATTTTATATTTCTGTGGTGTCGATACAGGCAGCGTACCTACTATCAATATTATGTAATAATATATCTTATTCCAGCGATTTCACCCTTTCCCACTACAACTCGAAAATTGTCCCACGGGAACGTAAAATCGGAATAAAAACTATCGTAAAAAAAATCCAGGTTGTAAACTAGTCGTGTACCAAACATCCAAATCCGTTCAGTATTTTTAGCGTGAAAGAGTAAGAAACATCCATCCATTCTCACAAACTTTCGTAGGTATTTATGATAACTTAAAGCCGCAAATCGTTGCGCAAATCGTTGCGCGAATCATATTGTGATCAACATTCAAACTGAAAGTGACCTTCGAATTGTAAAAAACGCGAGAAAAGTTGATAGCTCACTCACACAAATAAAACTGTTGTCCTTGAACTCACGATGCGGTGCAATGAAGAGAACAGAGAATCTATAGAAAAGCAACGCCCTCTAGAGTATCATTGCCACTTAGTTTCGATTCCACCTTTTATTTAGGTTGACTCCTAGATGGCGTTGTAAAACTACTGTTTCTGGCAATTAGTGAGTCGCCGGTACTGCCATCTATTGAGGAAATGGAGAAAAAAATATTGCCAGTCGAATTGCCAGTTTTAGGAAGGTCACATTTCTTTGTATGGGATTGGGTATCTGTATTGTAATCTGTGTCGGTATGGAAAGAGGCCTTTGCCCTGTTTAGGAAAAAAAAAAAACTGGTACTATATGTATACCATCAAATGAAATACCAGAAACAATGAATTTACCTCAAACAACACTTCATATGGATCAGCAGCGTTAGCCGGTAGTCTGTTTACCACAGCTCTATAGAAACATGTGGTCTGTGGGTACAGCGCCATCACGACGGCGCCCTTAGGGAACAAGGCGTGCTCGTCGACTCGCGGGTCGGCCCGCATCAGAGGCAGGGGCACAACCCGACGTTTGCTCAAAATGTGACGGTTTTTTTGCTCTTCATCTATGTCGTCCACCTCGTATTTACCTTGTGCAGGCAGCCAGCTTACAACCTGTAGAAATAAATCAAGAAGAATTATTCTAAATTTACATGGCCACCTATTGGTGATCAGACAGCACATGTTTCATCTAGTACTAAGTCAGAGGGATGTAGAGTGGGACAGAGAACCCGTGACAAGACAATTTGATATCAAAGAAGTAAGTCTGTCTATGAGCCTGTAAAGCCCAAGATCGGTGTCCTGGAATGGCCAGACGGCGGCGCGGCAGACCACGAAGGAGATGGTGGAACGATTTGGTAGGCTTCCTTGAAATTCGGCAAGACGTTGCGCAAAATCGCGATGGATGTAAGAAATGGAGAGAGCCCTTTGCCTAGCACTGGGACAGGCCGGCTAGATATAATAATAACATCTACTACTACTATGTTAAGAGTAGATGCAAGCCACTCCAGCAATGGACGTCCTGCGGCTGATATAGATGATGAGTAACAGTAGAGGCTTATATCCCGTTCAAACAAATGAAAGGTATCTTCTATATTCAAAACCAGTAGAAACATCCAGTTATGCAATACCAACCTCGGCCAATATCCAATTCTCCTCCTTCTCGGACACCCTGACGAGTGCGGCGACGGCGTCCCCGGCCTTGGCAACATGCCCCGAGTCCGGGGGCACAGCCCCACACAGTGGCGGTGCGCGCTCACCCACGCGACCTACGTGTAGCGGCAGTGTCTGTGCAGCACTTAGCAACATCTTCATCAGAGCTCCGCAACCAATTGTCTCTTTGTTACCAGCGTAACGCGCCTGGAAATACGTTTAGAAATTTACCTTCCTACTAAATAATCCTCGAAGGTTGATTTACTTGAAAATTGACATACCACATGACATTAGCAATTTGCCTGCTTGTATGGAATATGGACGAAAAGGAGAAAAAAAAGCCAGATCTAGTATAATATCTGGGTATTCTAACATGGCACAGGTGTACCAGTGAATACCCACAGTTTGCCGGTGTGTTTAGGTCCCATGTAATAGGGGGCGAGCCTATTGCCATTAACCACACACGAATCTCTACTCCGAACTGCTACTGAGAATTTCATAGAAAATCCCAATAACACTGCTCTACCTGGCAATCAAACCTAAGACCTCTAGAGTAGCAGTTGTGCTTAATACCACTAGACTAATGATGCAGATTAACTAAATTAATTAGTAACATATACCTGAATTCTTCTTTCATTCTTGATGCTGCGAATCTCATAGATACGGGATAATGCCTTACGAAGCAGGCTCTCTTCTTGTTCTGCTGCTGACAGTCCAGCTTTATACAAGTTCTTTAACTGCATCTGCTAAAGACAAGAACTGGGTAAAGATGGTGAATTAGTCTTTCTTTCTTTTTTTATCTTTTATTAAACCCATTGCCCCAAACTAGGAATTTCTCCTGTATCATATGTTTACAAGCATTTAAACTCACATACACAAACAGCCAGATCCGGAACAACTATCTGTAGGCCATACAAATATTTGTTCCATGTGGTAATCGTATACACAACATGTAGCGCAGCAGCCAATTGCACTGCACTTGTCTAGCATTATACATAGAAAAATACAAGAATAAATACCTGTTGTGAGGAACTGGAGGAGTCCTCATTGGAAGGAGGTGACTCTACAGCCTTCTCAGCTCTCAATATTGAGTCAATACATTGCTCATTGCGAGACCTCTCTGCTTCAATGTCATAAATCAAACGATGCAAGGACCGAAGACGTTCCTGAAAATTAATCTTAATTTGTATCAAATTCGATCGAAATAAGTTTTTAAGTTTAGCCCTAAAAGCATAACAAACCATCTCATTTGGCCACCTACTGGGCCCAAACATTACAAGAAAAAAAGATTATTTAAAATCATTGACTCAAAAAGAAGAAATATGGATAATTCCTATGCTCAACATAGGAATTATCCATATTTCTTCTTTTTACTGTAAATTATGTAAATAACTAAAATAGTAATTTATTAAACTTTATGCACATAATGTATAAAATATGTGTACGGTGTATTTTAAATGTAAACACTTAGTTTACTCTTCCATTAGGGATAAGAATTTGTAAATAATAAACAATAGGGCACCAAACCTACCTGCACTTGCTGAGCAGCCACATCAGCTGTGAGCGGCATCTTTCAGCAGTGGTGATAAACTCCAACTCAGATATATAGTATGAAACCAACTAATACACACAAACACCTGAAAATTTAGATCCTAGTTAGTAAACATTTCCAAGTCGCCTATCATAATAGCATACTTACAACAATTTAGGCGAGTGTTTTTAATGTAACAAATTATAGCAGGTATATTAAGTGCTAGTTGTTGTTTACATACCGCAATCAATATTCTGTATATTAGACTAGAATACACCATCAGTGAAGAAGTAACTATGTTTAAGTTTATTTTTTTAGAGCGACATCATCCTGATTTTAATTCTATGCAAGTATCCTATGTATGATAATTTTGGAAAAGGTTCTAATGAAAGTATGAAATATATCTCACGATTAGAGAGTTATTCATTCACTATTCAAGTATTCAATTTAATGTTAAATGTTTTCAACATCAGCCATCAGCAATGAGCAATTACTTCACTTGTATTGTAAGGAAACGTTGACACTTTGACAGTGACATTTATTTTTATTTATCGGTGACAGTGACAACTTGAGGAAAAGAACATAGTGTTGCTAGTTACTATGAAAATTTAATGACTAGCACGCGACTATAGGTGAAGGAGGTCATTACGATATTGAAACTCCATAAAACGCTAAGTGGATGTTAACAAAAACTCGACATCAAGAAAACATTTAAGACACGTGCACTATGCGCATGAACTTCGACCCAAGCAAGATCCTTTGAAGTCTTTACACCTAAGGGCATCTCGTCGTTGGACAATTCGTCGGTTTTATGGTTATTTAGACTCCTTCTGCTAGGAGGGTTCTCTTTCGGCGCCGTGTCGCCGCCAACAAGGCGGCGAAACGGAAAAGCGTGGCTATTTCCTCCCATGAGACACACACCAGGAGGCACATGATGATCTTCGGCCACTGTGAACCAGGGCCTGTGGGCGGCGGATTCAGAGTCAGTCCGTCGCCCGTGGATGACGGGACACGCGTGTCTTGGTAGTGAACCAATACCTGCCGGGGTGAGAAAGAATGTTCAGAGAGACTCCCATGCTCCGGCCAAAGGCCGATACAACTCTCCTTCCTGTTCTTACCTTTCTCGCGGCAGTGGCAGTCCATGGGGATTTCCTCTTTAAAACAAAAATGATCATTTGGCCGCTAAAGTTATAAGGTTCATGGTCAATAAGTTTGATACTTTGATGACTGCGTTACCACATCTGCAAATAAGCAGGTCGGTCGGAGCAAAGACAACTTGTTTAGGTGGGGATTCGGTGACGGTAGCGACTTGAGCTGTCTGTGCGGTACAGCACAAACGATGGCCCATCTCACATCGTGCCCTGCGTGCCCTAACAGCTGCACGCAGGAAGATTTAATGACTGCCACCGACAACGCAGTGAAAGTGGCCAAATTCTGGGCCGGAACAATATAATACCTCTATTATAGTTTGTCATCGAAACGCTAAGAAGAAGAAGAATAAGCGATTTGAGTGCTATACTACCCGTGTTTGAAATAGGTTTGAAAAGCCTTACATGCATCCAACCACAACTACCCTCGCGTGACCCTCGTAAGATCAACAAAAGAAACCGAATTATATAATGACTACTTCTAAAAAATGAACTATGTGACCTAACTGTGATTTTATTTTTATGCATGCTCGTGTTTAGGATATGATTTTATTTATAAAAATCTGAGATTATGTATTCGGTAGAGGAAACTTTTTGTTCATAACATTGAAGTAGATAAAAAACACATTTATTTTTTTGCTAAAATGTGGCATTTTTTATTTTAAATTATTTTCTACTATGGTCACATTGTCAGTTGTTTGGTTTGGCGTTTAATTTTTAGGTGTTTTGGGCAAAACGAATCTGTAAATATCAAAGGAATAATAGAATGTACATGAAATTACTACTTTTACAGTGAAAGCCAATGACCCTAAGTGGTCAATGTGAATAGTATTTTAAAAGTAGGCCATTTGCATTCTAACGGATTTGGTTACCGGTACGTCAGAGTAACTTCGTAATCATCAAAATTATTTAAGCGTAGAGTTTCACTAATTACGAGTTGTTTCAGGGATTTAGTGAAGTGTGAAGTTTTAAGTGTCGAATTCATGAAAAAGGCAGTAAGTGGTCATGGCAGAAAATGATGATTATTTAGAGACGATTGACAACAATCACTTGGACGGTACCAACGGTTCACTAAACATGACTGACAATAGTCTTGGAGTAAGTATTTCTTGGTTTAGTTTCGTTTAAAGTAACGTAATGCTTATGTTTAAAGATGTATTAGCACAGTTTATTGGTAAGTAGGAGAGAAAACTGTTATTTCCGCGGTGAAATGTTACACTTACTGAGTATTAACGGTAATCGGCCTTTACACGACTGGTTTACAAAGCTAACCTGTAAATCATTGATTACACGTATGTGTAATATAACTTTCATGTAAACATTACTGTTCCATGAGAACTTGCATTTTTGGACACATCCAAGAGCTTGATTACACCAAATCTGAAGCATTTTTTATTTATAGTTGATGATAAACACATTTGATAACATTTGATTTGGTATAGTAATTCAGATAAGACCCAAGCTACATAACATTAAATCATGTTGGCTGGGGTTTTGAATGGATATTCATTTGTTTAACTTTACGCTGGTCATACATTTATTTTACATTCTTCGATTTTAAATAATTGATTTGCATTATTAGTTTAGTTATAAATTACTTAGTATTTAGCATAGTGTATGAAAAACTTGTCTTGGCACTTAAAAATACTCAAACGTTAAACTTTCTGTACTTCAGTATGGTTTTGTATAAAGACCAAACTATACGCATACCTGCTTAAAATTAGCAAAATTAATACACTAAGTATCTGGCTTAAGAAAATATGGTCTATATCTTTGATATTGGTAAAACAAGCTGGTATCTCCAACTCTACATCTTAGCATGTGTTATGCATATGGGACCTATATCCCAATACTATTTCTATGATCAGGCTCTTTAAAATTTTTCTGAAATCAAATCATTTGTCCGTTTGGTTGATACTTACTATTTCTCATATTACCATTAGGCATAAGCAGCAGTTTGCTTACCAAACAAACAATTTTTCCCCTGCTGGTTATAGGATTGTTATTATTGTTAATGCTCAGGGTGGCGATGAAGCCGCTGGCGGTGAAGTACCAGACCTGGCAGCCATCAAGGCAAGAGTACGAGAAATGGAAGAGGAAGCCGAGAAACTAAAACAGATGCAAACTGAAGTAGACAAGCAGATGAGTATGGGTAGCCCACCGGGACTCAGTAAGTTTAAATTTTGTACCTTATTACAATCCATAGATCTCCTTTGCGCAATCTAGCTCTCCCTCATAGATTGCCTGTCCTATCTGGGCAGTACATTAAATTAAAATCAAGAATTATTTTCACTTGAGTCCTGAATAAAATCTAGGTATCATTAAACATACTTGTTTTCTTGATACTTATTTCATTAAATTGATTTTCATATTGTGCTGATCATTAATTTTAAAAAGTTATAAAAATCTTGCAATCACAACATATTACATTCCGTAGTTCAGTAGATTAACTTGTTAATTCTCCCTTAGATCAAGAATAGTTAGGAATGGTGCCATTGAAAGCCTTTAGTGAGTGTCCTCTAAGCTCTTTGCTCTTAATGTTTTTTTATCCAAAGGTCTTGCTACAGAGTATTAAGGATCTGTTCTGGTAATCTTTAATATAAATTCTGAAAAAAAAAAGGTGCTCTGAGGATAAAAAAAAAATGGATTTGCATGTTCATGTTACTTTGAACAACATTCACATGTGCGCCTAGCTATTCTGTTTCTTTTTTAAAAGATTATAAAAGGAGATAATATCTAGCATGGAGTTTTATCTTGACTAATTACTCTTACCAAGGGCAAAGATAGTGTACTCTAGAAAACTTTTCCAAATTATCCTGTGTTTGAATACAGAATTAGAATAGTAAAAATGTAAAAAGAGAGTAAATAAGATATGGTCAGTTTTTCTATTTGAGCCACAAATAGTGGTTGAAAATAGGAGCATACACATCAGGTCTTTAACTTAATTTAGGCAGCTTGGTGCATATGCGAATGTTGTGATATATTACATGTACTATGTGCATTATGCGATACTTTGGGAGAGCTATACATTTGCTGGAATTTACTTGCAGTAGAAGTTTTTGTAGAAAGTAGAAATCATTGGTTTTTTGTTTTTACATATATCAATAATTTGTTTATTTCAGCAAGTGTTTTTTGTAAAGTTACACACTTATGAAGTTGTTTAATAAAACATATTTTTTTGAAATCTACCCTTCCTCTGCGTCGCCTGCTGTACTTTTATGTTGTAATACAATAAGTGATTGTTATTGAATTTTTGAAAACGAATTTTTTCTCAATCGGTTATTTTTCTATTTCCACAGCAAGTCCATTAAACATGTCGATTGAGGAGAAGATAGAGGCAGACAACAGATCAGTGTACGTCGGTAACGTGGACTATGGCGCCACGGCCGAGGAGCTAGAGCAACACTTTCACGGATGTGGATCTATTAATAGGTAAGGATGTATACCAAAATTTTCCGGAAATGGGTTTTCTTTTGAACAATTTTTATTCATGTTGCTAAACTTGTCTCGAATTGATGACATGTGCCACGCAAAGACCGCGCATTGGCAATGTCGTGGCTCTGTAAACATCATACAGGCATCTGTAAAATGAGGCCAAAAATGATTTCAAATCTTCTTCTAATTTATAATAATTCAATATCATGCTAACTTACAGGGTTACAATATTATGTAATAAGTTCGACGGCCACCCTAAGGGATTCGCCTACATAGAGTTTGGCGACAAAGACAGTGTACAGACTGCAATGGCCATGGATGAGTCGTTATTTAGGGGGCGTCAAATTAAGGTACGTTATTTATTTTTTACTTTTGAGAAGAAGATGAACTAAGCGGATCACTTATTTACATTGCTGAGAAAGTTATGTGCTATGTATATGTATTTATACTATGTAACTATTTATTACAGTCTCATTAAGTAGCATTGTATCCATAACTTATCCAAAGCAGTGTTTTGTTATGTCAAACACTGAATGGCAGTAAATGCGCCAACATATTACTGCAATTTAGTAATATAGGGCACATTATCGGAATAACAAAGGCTGTTTGGATTCAACACATTTTTATATTAGTGTTGTAGTAACGAATGACAATTTTTAAGCTTTCCGACAGCGAATGCGAATATCTGCCTTCGATATTCTCTAACGCGAATGCGTATTCAGACTCTAAATCTGATGCTAACTCGTTACAGCTCGAATTTGACAGCTAGATATCTTGGCGCGCACACAAAAACATGATTATTTTATTTTATGTTCAAATTAAAAGTTAATTTATAAGACCACTGAAAAATAGATAATAGTTTGGGAGAAGAACACGTTTTTGTTTATTTACATAGTATTTTTTTTGTAATCTGTATTTGATTTATAGTGCCAAATATTAAAGCGGAAGCTGATTACAGAATACAATTACAGACATAATGGCAAAGCTAAGTTTGCGAAGCTAAAAGAAGAACGGTTCTGATAAAAGTTTTATTTTTGGTTTCATTATCCCAATATTAGTTACATACTCGTATTTATCTACACGTTTATATACACGTATTTTTCTTGACGTTAACATTCGCAAAATAATCGCATGAATTCTGCGAATTCAAATGCCAAAAAATATGCGAATTCGAATGTTCGTTACGTCACTAATTTATCCAATACATATTATACATTACATACATTACATTTTATTTTATTATACAATTCATACAATAACCTACTTCGCATTTTCAGAGTTACATGGTACAAACAGATTTTGCTCCAATATTAAAATTAATGTCACATAAAAATACCGATAGTTAATTTCAGATGTTTTTCCAGATTAAAAATAGTATCAAAATTAACAATCGCGTTAATTATCAAGCTTGTGTTAACATTTGTTGTACTAGTTGAGCGTGTGGTTGTGTCCGCAGGTGATGCCCAAGCGCACCAACAAGCCGGGGCTGTCGACGACGAACCGGCCGCCGCGCGCCATGCGAGGCCGCGGGCGCTCGTTCCGCGGCGGCTTCTCGCCGTACTACTCCGGCTACCGGCCCGTGCGCCGCGGCAGGTACAATCCATATTAACACTGTCTACATCTTCAACTTCTGTGGTTTTTTTTATTCTGTTACATAATTTGCAACTGTTACGAGAATAAAATTGTCCTGTAAACAACACTTTGACACAAAGCGTTGTAGCTAACGATTTTTGTACAAAAAATTGTTTTAAATTGTCTCTGTATGAGCCTTGGAAATAAACTTATCTTTAGTGTATTTTTAATAATATTAAATAGTACGATCTCAAGACATTGTCCCTAAAAGGCCAGCAGAATATTAATTTCATATGATAGTTTGTAAAAACCGAAAGAAAAACAAAAGCCTTTTATATATTTTTTTAGATATACCGTCACTTTATTTATTGAAACTGATTGTAAAATTTGAACTTTTATGAAGATATAAAATATGTCTAAAAGACTAGTGACGTTTTTAGTGTTCTAGGACTAGAAATATTTATAGTCTAAATTCTGTCCAACAAATGTTTTATTGATTTGTACAAATAAACAAAATATTGTAAAATGCTAATTTGTAGCCTTTTAAAATTTATTACCTAATATACATCAAGATTCATAAATCTGATTGTTTTTTTACTTAGGATAACTTCGTCATTTAAACACTACATCCCTGAACTAAGAAACTATTTTTTTTTTTGTTAGGATTTATTTTTATTAGTTAGCCTATCAAGTTAATGGATATTTTTGTTTGTCATTTTGTTATCATCTCATCTTTATTTATTTGAAACAACACATCTAATCTCAACATAGACATACTGAAAATGTTTAATCACTACAGTACTATCATCAGTCATTAAATATGTACAATCCACAAGTCTGAAGTAAACTAAGGCTCCAATATCAGTATAGTTGAAAGAAGCATACATCCTTTTATGTGACACTAATGAGAGACGAAGTTTGGTACCAATGATTGTAATACATTAACAGTTGCAAATTACTTTAATTTCTACACTAACTTGTGGAAGATGCCACCTCACTTATTCTACTTCTGTTTTATAGATTTAGAAGTGGAAGGATTTTAGTTGATTTAATATATTGACGCTTGACTAGATGTGGCATCTTAAGCAATGAAACACTCTGTAGACGGTAGACACTGTTGTAAAATTCGGTACAAACTGTTGTAAATTGATCAAAAGAAAGACAATATTTATACACACTGTTTACAAATAAAGTTTGTAATAGAAAACTGAGTATTTTCAATGCGGCGCCCCTCCTCCGTCGTGGACGTAGCTTGCATGGCAGTGCGTAGCGCGTAGCAGTAGCTTGGTATCTGTAACGTGTAGCACGTAGCTGTAGTGACTAACGGCGTGCCTTGTTTGCAGAGGGTACAGGCGCGGCATGTATTACTCTCCGTACTGAGTGCGGTAGAGGGCCGGCCCGGCCGCCGCGCGGTAGCTTTGTGCGAGTGTGCGGTATAGCTAAGTTAGTGTGTGGACCGCGACGTCGACCCGACTATAGCTGCTCGCCTGCGTCACTGGACTCTAGCTCTACCTTTTACCTTTACTTTCTCAACGTCGTTGGTTACGATTATGTAGGTAAGGAAAATATACGGACTCCGGTGTATTATGACGGATCGCGTTAAGGAAATATGAATTTTATTTTTATTTGTATAACATTACTGAGATGAAGTGACTGTTTTGAAAATGTGCTGTTTTTGATTGTGAACAAAAAATACTTCCTAGGACTCGTTTAGGGCGATGTGTATAAAATAAGTCTAGCGAATTAGATATTAAAAATATACGATGTTCACTTCCGTTGCTGCCTGTCTAAATGTCTGGTTATGTATCTACACAACTAATATAATGTTGAAATGTTTTACTTGATACTAATTTTGTATAATATTCGCCTTAAAGATGTCGTTAGTGATTTTGTGAATACTATTTTGGCAATCATTGTTCATATCCCGTTTAGGTGTTTATTAGAGTAAGGGTCGTTTTGTAGCCGTTGTGAGTGCTGCAAAGGCCGATAGAAATGCTAGTATTGTAAAGGCTGTATGGTCGGTAAATATGTTGAAATGTACGTGTAACACGATCGAGCAGCGTCCGCCGTGCTCGGACGCGCCGCCTCGCGCCTGCCCGTAGGGACAGCTACTATGTGGAAAGCTAAACATAAGGTGGCAGCTGTCTAATATAACTAACTATAATAATATGTATTAAACTAGGTAGTTGCAACACCTTCGTGTTGAAGAATTGTTAATTTTTAATATTTGACTGTCTGTATGTACATTGTGTTGGTTATTTTATGAATGAAATAGGTTTGTGTAAAAGTATTTTCATGGTAGTATTAGTTCGTATTCGTCCACACCACATAGGTATCAAAATAGACTATTACATTTTTGAATAGTTAAAATTGTAGTAAAAGTATTATTCGAAAATTAGAAATGGAATTTGTTTATGATCGTTTGATATACAAATCGAATTCGGGTTTTATCAATTAATTATAAAGTACAATGTACGCGTATGATATTATTATCTTATACCCATGTAATATTTGTGTTCTTTTTAAAAGATATTGATATAAAAATGGCACATTGAAAAGCTCGAAAGAAAGAAGTAAAAGTAAAAAAGATGAAATAAGAGTAATTTAAGAATAATTTTAAGAATGACGCTGTTGTTTTATTTCATTCACCTTAATTTAATATCTATTTGAAGATGATCGGCTCAGAAATTAAATTAGTACAATTAATTATCTACACTATCTCATGCCCAGTGTTACATTCGCATCTTGATCAAATTAGTACCTGAATAAAAATCGCAATAACATACAACCCATAGAATATACTTAACTTTGAGACATATCTCATATAAATTTGTTCAGCCTTACATGCTAGCATGCATTAGCGCCTTCCGACACGACCGAGCCCATTATCGGTCGTGGGGGCAGACCCTTAGTATTTTTTCTTTCATTTAAAGCCACACTAATATTATAAAAAGGTAAAGTATGTGAGGTAGGGATCAACAGAACCATTTAAAAATTCTTTTACGTATACAAAGGCCCGTTTTTGTGAGTATCATGTCTATATATCATCACGCTACGACTCACGGGGTCGCAGCAGTAACCAAAGACGGTAATGTAAAGCGGGTGAAATAAGCCATGCGGAAGACGAAGTCGCGGATAACAGCTAGTATAATAATAAATGTGAAAGTAACTCGATATCTGTTTGCTCCTTCAACACGGTAAAATCACTGAAACCATCTTTATATTTGAAAGAGGTAGGTGCACTACCTACTGACTCTTTCGACCTAGTAAAGGTCTAACTAGTAGCCGACTTCAATAAAAGATGTTCTATGTTCATCGATATCTTGGAGACTGATTTTCAAAATTCTTTTTTTATTCGAAAGGATATACTCCTGAGGTTGTAGGTGAATCAGGGGAAAAATAGGTGAGAGTCAAAATGGCGGGTGTACCATGATGAATTAAATTGTACCAATTACCAAACAAATGTACCTAAAAAGTACTATTTAGTACCTAGCGTTAAAAAATTTGTACCTCCTCCAGAACAAAGTTATTAACAAATTAAGGTACACCCGCCATATTGAAATCAAGACGGCGGGTGTACTGTAATATTTTATTATTAAACCATTTCTAATAAAATATAATTATACCAAAAAATTGTACCTAAAAAGTACCTCAAGTAAAAAGAAACACACACTTGATCAGAGAGATAGTTCCTGAGAAACAATTATCATGATAAGTATATTGATCGATGGGTCCTATGTATAAGGGCCAAACTAACAATTTGGCCATTTTGACTTTTATGTTAAACGTATCTTATAGATGTAATGATTTATGTGAGCTATTAAAAAAAGATTTCTGCTTAGAAACACGATTTTTTATTACAGTATAACGGCATAATGTAACATGAATTTAAACGTACAAGGTCCTAATAGTCCAGTCAAATTAGTCCCTATCGATCCCACTTGTGCATTTTTTTTTTATTGACTGTCAAAGTTTTCAAAAATGGATTTTTCGCGTTTTTCAGCTAAACGGTGCATTCTGACCTAAATTGTAGATTATCCGATTGTCTAAGCTTATTACTCTAAGCTAACCTACCAATAAACAAGGTTAGTAGTTTGATAGGAAAGGTCGCTCGGTAGAAGGTAGGTAGGGTAGGGCAGGCATAGGTCTCCGCCAGATCCTGGTGGCAGAATGGGAGAATCGACTTGCACGACCCAGCGCAGGGCACGCTGCTATAGCGACTGTAATTCCCGTCTTGAAGGAGTGGCTGGAGAGGCGTCATGGTGCCCTTTCCTTCCGGATGACGCAGGAGCTTTCTGAACTTGGGTGCTTTGGAAAGTACCTGTATCGCATAGGTCGGGAGACGGCGCCTAGGTGCCATCATTGTCAGAACTTTCTCGAGAACTCGGCGCAGCATACGCTGGAAGAGTGCCCAGCTTGGGCAGCGCAGCGCAGTGATCTCGTCGCAGCGACAACTGTGGGTAGACTCTCGCTCCAGGACTTTGTTTAGTCCATGGTCGGGAGCGAGAGTGCGTGAGACGCCGTCGCTTCCTTCTGCGAGGAGGTGATGGCCGCCAAGGAGGCGGCGGAACGGGAGAGGGCTACTTCCTCCCATCGCACCCGCAGCTCCCGAGGCGCCGGAGGGCGCGGGACGATCTCCGGCCACCCTAAAAAAGGGCCTGCGGGTGGCGGACTGGGAGTCAGTCCGTCGCCCGAACAGAGGTGAGAGTCAAAATGGCGGGTGTACCATGATGAATTAAATTGTACCAATTACCAAACAAATGTACCTAAAAAGTACTATTTAGTACCTAGCGTTAAAAAATTTGTACCTCCTCCAGAACAAAGTTATTCCCAAATTAAGGTACACCCGCCATATTGAAATCAAGACGGCGGGTGTACTGTAATATTTTATTATTTAACCATTTCTCATAAAATATAATTATACCAAAAAATTGTACCTAAAAAGTACCTCAAGTAAAAAGAAACACACACTTGATCAGAGGGATAGTTCCTGAGAAACAATTATCATGATAAGTATATTGATATACAGGGTGTTTTTTCGGAAGCGTACCTGTAGGGAAACTACTGTAACTACTGCAAACGGTAAATTTATGTTAAAGTAAACATTGCTTTATTTTTGAAATTAAATAAACTGCATTTATACTTTGCCACACCCGGGAATCGAACCGATATAAACCCAAAAAAGTTGCATCCTGTCCTTTTTATGGCACCAATCGACTGGGTCAACCATAAGGATCAAATCTTTAGGTTTCGTGCATCCGTAGATAAGGTTTACATCCGTAGCACGTCACGCACAAAGGTCCAGCTGAAAACCAGCGTCAGGCCCAAGTGGTCTGGCATTTATGGTGAACTGGGCCTGTTTGGCGCAGCCGAGAGGCACACAGTTATGTTGTTTTCTTTTTTGTTTTATATTGAATAACCTTTTTGTTAGTATATCTGTGTGCTCATGGTTTGTGTCAATAAACTTTTTTCTTTCTTTCTTTCTTTCTATCTCTCTGCAAACATGGTAAATTAAATTAAACAAGGAAAGGCAGGGTGCGGCAATATGTAAAGGCAGTTTTGTTTCATTAAAAAAATAAAGCAATGTTTCCTTTGACAAAAATTTACTGTCTTCAGTAGTCACAGTAGTTTCCCTACAGGTACGCTTCCGAAAAAACACCCTGTATATTATCGACGGATTCTATGCATATGGGCGAAAATGCAAAATTACAACTTTACAGGACATACGCTTCTAAACTTTAAATTTACTATAACTTCAGATTGATAAAACCGAACTTTACGATTATTTGCTTGTTTGCTAAGACAACTATCCTCCTCATTTATACTAAAGTATTTATTTACTTAAAAATTTAAAAAACCCCCAACACAAAAACCTAAGTTAACTTTAATTAAAAAAATAACAAAAAAAATACGTCACGTTGGGGGACCGCTCGGGACGATCGTATCCTAATTGCAACATCGGTCCCCCAACGTGACGTATTTTTTTTGTTATTTTTTTACTTTTTAAAGTTAACTTAGGTTTTTGTGTTGGGGGTTTTTTAAATTTTTAATTAAATTTTTTATTTTATACTTTTTATAGGTACCTACTTATTATAATGTCGATTTTGTTAAGTTTGAGACCCCACTCGAGTATATTTACAGATATTCGGTTTTTCTTCCCTACTTTCACCACTACTAATCACCACAACTTTTAAACGGCCCAACCTATTTTCATCAAACATGTCTAAGAACACTCGTACGTAAGTTACCTTTAATACAAAAAAAAACTAAATTAAAATCGGTTCATCCGTTCGGCAGCTATGATGCCACAGACAGACACACAGACAGACAGACACGTCAAACTTATAACACCCCTCTTTTTGCGTCGGGGGTTAAAAAGAATATTTTATTCGTACCTACATACCTACCCTACCTACCCACATACTAACTCTACCTATGCCTGCCCTTTTTTTTCCTCTTGGGGAAATCCTTATGGACTGCCTCCGTCTGGGGTAAGGCAGAGGGGTGTGTCGGACTCTTACCGACTAAAACCCCACGGTGTTCCTCCAACTACCATTGGCCGGGGCACGGGTATCGCTCCGAGCATTCTTCCGCACCCCGGCAGGTATGGCCCGCCACCACCAGTCACATGGCGCGGCCATCTACCACTGGCCGCACGGACTCCAGTAAAGGCATGCGGGGAACACCACGAGCGCCTTACTCTCGGGCCTGTCTCTGTTCGGGCGACGGACTAACCCCCAGTCCGCCACCCGCAGGCCCCTTTTTAGGGTGGCCGGTGATCGTCCCGCGCCCTCCGGCGCCTGGGGTGCTGCGGGTGCAATGGGAGGAAGTAGCTTCCCTCTCCCGTTCCGCCGCCTCCTTAGCGGCCATCACCTGCTCGCAGAAGGAAGCGACGGCGTCTCACGCACTCTCGCTCCCGACCATGGACTAAACAAAGTCCTGGAGCGAGAGTCTACCCACAGTTGTCGCTGCGACGAGATCACTGCGCTGCGCTGCCCAAGCTGGGCACTCTTCCAGCGTATGCTGCGCCGAGTTCTCGAGAAAGTTCTGACAATGATGGCACCTAGGCGCCGTCTCCCGACCTATGCGATACAGGTACTTTCCAAAGCACCCAAGTCCAGAAAGCTCCTGCGTCATCCGGAAGGAAAGGGCACCATGACGCCTCTCCAGCCACTCCTTCAAGACGGGAATTACAGTCGCTATAGCAGCGTGCCCTGCGCTGGGTCGTGCAAGTCGATCCTCCCATTCTGCCACCAGGATCTGGCGGAGACCTATGCCTGTCCTACCCTACCTACCTCCTACCGAGCGACCTTTCCTATCAACCTACTAACCTTGCTTATAGTAATAAGCTAGCTTAGCTAGTTAGCTTAGAGTAATAAGCTTAGACAATCGGATGATCTACAATTTAGGTCAGAATGCACCGTTTAGCTGAAAAACGCGAAAAATCCATTTTTGAAAACTTTGACAGTCAATAAAAAAAAATGCACAAGTGGGACCGATAGGAACTAATTTGACTGGACTATTAGGACCTTGTACGTTTAAATTCATGTTACATTATGCCGTTATACTGTAATTAAAAATCGTGTTTCTAAGCAGAAATATTTTTTTTTAATATCGGGTGCTCCATTGACGGGCACTGCGTCAATAACATCAGCTACGCGGATGATATGGTATTGCTGAGCCCATCGATCAGTGCACTTAGGCGGCTTCTTCGCATCTGTGAGGACTATGCGGTGGCTCACGGCCTTAGGTACAATGCGACCAAGAGCGAGTTACTTATTTTCAAAGCAGAGAACAAATGTTATGATACTGTCCCGCCAGTCACCTTGGGGGGCGCTCAGATTTCCAGGGTGACGAAGTTCAAGTACCTGGGGCATTGGGTCACCGATAGTCTGTCCGACGATGTCGACGTGGAGAGGGAACGCAGAGCATTGGCAGTTCGATGTAACATGCTGGCTCGTAGGTTTGCACGTTGTACTAGAGAGGTGAAAATTACGCTCTTTAGAGCGTATTGCCAATCTATGTACACGTGTGCCCTATGGGTCAGCTATACAAAAAGCTCGTACAATGCTCTGCGAGTCCAATATAATAACGCCTTCAGAGTTATGTTGGGGCTGCCGCGCTTTTGCAGTGCATCGGGGATGTTTGCAGAGAATGGAGTGTCAGATTTTTACGCACTGATGCGGACACGGATAGCATCCCTGATGCGGCGAGTGCGCGACAGCTCCAACAGCTTGGTGGCAATAGTAGCCGACAGGATGGACAGCCCAATGATGTGGAAATGGATGACCACTCATTGTGCGTCCTTCCAGTATATAAAATAGTGTGTTTTTACGTATGTTTATGTTTTGTTTTTAATTAAAATTGTAATTATGTTTGTTTATTTATGGATTAAGGTCTGAAATAAATGTAGTATTATTATTCCATTTATTCTTCAAATACACATATAAATTACATTTTTAAATATTAGTATAAAAAATATAAAAACATTTAAAAATATAAAAAATAGTAGCCCACCGGCGTCGGGAACAGGGTCCAAGCCACCGGTAGTCAGGGCTCCTGAGAAAGGAATCTCCTAACGATACGCGCCGTGTCTAGGAGAACCGCTTTCTGAATCAAGCCCTTGATCCAGCTGCCCAACGAGAGCCTCCTAAGATGTTGGTCGAGGCTCTTGGCAATTAAGCCATTGGCTGAAACGACTATCGGCACAATGATCGCTGAGTCCACAGTAGTATTATTATTATTAATAGCTCACATAATTCATTACCTCTATAAGATACGTTTAACATAAGAAAGTCAAAATGGCCAAATTGTTAGTTTGGCCCTTATAGATAGGACCCATCGATCAATATACTTATCATGATAATTGTTTCTCAGGAACTATCCCTCTGATCAAGTGTGTGTTTCTTTTTACTTGAGGTACTTTTTAGGTACATTTTTTTGGTATAATTATATTTTATGAGAAATGGTTAAATAATAAAATATTACAGTACACCCGCCGTCTTGATTTCAATATGGCGGGTGTACCTTAATTTGGGAATAACTTTGTTCTGGAGGAGGTACAAATTTTTTAACGCTAGGTACTAAATAGTACTTTTTAGGTACATTTGTTTGGTAATTGGTACAATTTAATTCATCATGGTACACCCGCCATTTTGACTCTCACGAACAGAGACAGGCCCGAGAGTAAGGCGCGCGTGGTGTTCCTCGCAAGTCTTTACTGGTAGATGGCCGCGCCATGTGACTGGTGGTGGCGGGCCATACCTGCCGGGGTGCGGAAGAATGCTCAGACCGATACCCGTGCCCCGGCCAATGGTAGTTGGAGGAACACCGTGGGGTTTTAGTCGGTAAGAGTCCGACACACCCCTCTGCCTTACCCCAGACGGAGGCAGTGCATAAGGATTTCCCCAAGAGGAAAAAAAAAGGGCAGGCATAGGTAGAGTTAGTATGTGGGTAGGTAGGGTAGGTATGTAGGTAGGTTGGCTGATAGGGTATGTGGGTATATTGGTAGGGTAGGTAAGTAGGTAGATAGATAGGTAGGTACAGTTTGGTAGAGTAGGTGGGGTTGGGTTGGCTGGATTTTCAGGGCAGGACAACGTCTGCCTGCCCCACGAGTTACGAATAAAATATTCTTTTTAAGTAAATAAATACTTTAGTATAAATGAGGAGGATAGTTGTCTTAGCAAACAAGCAAATAATCGTAAAGTTCGGTTTTATCAATCTGAAGTTATAGTAAAGGATGATGCCAGAGTTTCTATGAAATCTGGTCCCACCTTCCAATAGCTATGTGTGTTACATCGTTGGATAGGTAATTTTGAGCTGAATAAAAGTTACTATGGCGCCAAGTTCCAAATCTTAGTCCGTTCAGAGTTATTATTTAATAAACATGGCAGTTTCTATGAAATCTGGTCCACCTTCCAATAGCTATGTGTGTTACATCGTTAGATAGGTAATTTTGAGCTGAATAAAAGTTACTATTGCGCCAAGTTCCAAATCTTAGTCCGTTCAGAGTTATTATTTAATAAACATGGCAGTTTCTATGAAATCTGGTCCACCTTCCAATAGCTATGTGTGTTACATCGTTGGATAGGTAATTTTGAGCTGAATAAAAGTTATTATGGCGCCAAGTTCCAAATCTTAGTCCGTTCAGAGTTATTATTTAATAAACATGGCAGTTTCTATGAAATCTGGTCCACCTTCCAATAGCTATGTGTGTTACATCGTTAGATAGGTAATTTTGAGCTGAATAAAAGTTACTATTGCGCCAAGTTCCAAATCTTAGTCCGTTCAGAGTTATTATTTAATAAACATGGCAGTTTCTATGAAATCTGGTCCACCTTCCAATAGCTATGTATGTTACATCGTTGGATAGGTAATTTTGAGCTAATTATTATTATTATTATTATTTATTTAATCATCGTTGTCTACAACGACGTTATTTAAAAATAAGGCTGGACCTACAAATCCCGCATGCCTGGCGTGCCCTAGGTACCAAACGATTGAAACGATATGCGCACAGGTCCCTACAGTACGTCGGCGTCGTCCCGTTATACAGGTACAATATCTTTGGATACATTCCATTTTGTAGATGTTCGCTGCAGTAAGATTTCGCTAACTTCAGTTGGTAAGTTCCAACAAAATGATTTGTTCTTCACTGAATCTCGGGAAATCAATATCAGTTGCTTCTACTCTTCTAAAATCAGCTCTTCTGCTGTTTAATCGTTTCCGTTCCACATATTCATATAAAATATTACGGTTATATAACTTCAGCCTTATTTCGGTGACGATAGCTTCTGCATATTGACTATCTTCGATGGGTATATGAAAGTGGTTTGTAATAGCAGCAGCTATCCTAAACTCAGAAAACATATGCGGCAACGCATTGTTGAAATATTTTTGGCGAAACAGTTTAAAATCCCGTTTGAACCTGCCGTTAACCACTTCCACTACCCAGCGGCAAATAGTGACCAATCGAGATTCGTTGGCTTGGTCAGTAGTAAGTTGGGATTTATTAGATTCAAGGAGACAGTGAATTGGATGTTCACCATTATTCATAATATCGCTCATTATGTTTGCGTCTGTTTTTGTAGTAGCATGGGGCCCTGTGACGTCAATTATATAGCCATCCGTTGTGACTATAACAAACGGTTTTAAAAGATTTTGATATTTGTGTAAGCTATAAGACTGTCGTTGAAACATAACTCTGAACGGACTAAGATTTGGAACTTGGCGCCATAGTAACTTTTATTCAGCTCAAAAATACCTATCTAACGATGTAACACACATAGCTATTGGAAGGTGGACCAGATTTCATAGAAACTGCCATGTTTATTAAATAATAACTCTGAACGGACTAAGATTTGGAACTTGGCGCCATAGTAACTTTTATTCAGCTCAAAATTACCTATCCAACGATGTAACACACATAGCTATTGGAAGGTGGACCAGATTTCATAGAAACTGCCATGTTTATTAAATAATAACTCTGAACGGACTAAGATTTGGAACTTGGCGCCATAGTAACTTTTATTCAGCTCAAAAATACCTATCCAACGATGTAACACACATAGCTATTGGAAGGTGGACCAGATTTCATAGAAACTGCCATGTTTATTAAATAATAACTCTGAACGGACTAAGATTTGGAACTTGGCGCCATAATAACTTTTATTCAGCTCAAAAATACCTATCCAACGATGTAACACACATAGCTATTGGAAGGTGGACCAGATTTCATAGAAACTGCCATGTTTATTAAATAATAACTCTGAACGGACTAAGATTTGGAACTTGGCGCCATAGTAACTTTTATTCAGCTCAAAAATACCTATCCAACGATGTAACACACATAGCTATTGGAAGGTGGGACCAGAATTTGCATCCTAGCGTGTCCTGTAAAGTTGTAATTTTGCATTTTCGCCCATATGCATAGGATCCGTCGATAATATACAGGGTGTTTTTTCGGAAGCGTACCTGTAGGGAAACTACTGTGACTACTGAAGACAGTAAATTTTTGTCAAAGGAAACATTGCTTTATTTTTTTAATGAAACAAAACTGCCTTTACATATTGCCGCACCCTGCCTTTCCTTGTTTAATTTAATTTACCATGTTTGCAGAGAGATAGAAAGAAAGAAAGAAAAAAGTTTATTGACACAAACCATGAGCACACAGATATACTAACAAAAAGGTTATTCAATATAAAACAAAAAAGAAAATAACATAACTGTGTGCCTCTCGGCTGCGCCAAACAGGCCCAGTTCAGCATAAATGCCAGACCACTTGGGCCTGACGCTGGTTTTCAGCTGGACCTTTGTGCGTGACGTGCTACGGATGTAAACCTTATCTACGGATGCACGAAACCTAAAGATTTGATCCTTATGGTTGACCCTGTCGATTGGTGCCATAAAAAGACAGGATGCAACTTTTTTGGGTTTAAGTCGGTTCGATTCCCGGGTGTGGCAATGTATAAATGCAGTTTATTTAATTACAAAAATAAAGCAATGTTTACTTTAACAAAAATTTACCGTTTGCAGTAGTTACAGTAGTTTCCCTACAGGTACGCTTCCGAAAAAACACCCTGTATATCAATATACTTATCATGATAATTGTTTCTCAGGAACTATCTCTCTGATCAAGTGTGTGTTTCTTTTTATTTGAGGTACTTTTTAGGTACAATTTTTTGGTATAATTATATTTTATGAGAAATGGTTAAATAATAAAATATTACAGTACACCCGCCGTCTTGATTTCAATATGGCGGGTGTACCTTAATTTGGGAATAACTTTGTTCTGGAGGAGGTACAAATTTTTTAACGCTAGGTACTAAATAGTACTTTTTAGGTACATTTGTTTGGTAATTGGTACAATTTAATTCATTATGGTACACCCGCCATTTTGACTCTCACAAAAATAGAGGCAGTGGTAATTCTGCTGTTATGGGCCGGAGCACCATCTTGCTGTAGAATTAGGGTTGGGATTTTTAGTTTGGATTTTCCTTAAATGTTGCTAGGGACATTTGATCCTTGATTGACCCTGGTGCCACAGTTCCTTGCCCGTGTCTTCAGTATTTAGAGAACTTTCCCTCCAGGTACGCTTCGAAAATTCCACTCTGTAGGTAAATGCCTAGCCTTTTCCCAAGTATGTTGGGGTCGGCTTCTAGTAACCGGTTGCAGCTGAATATCAGTATTTTACATGGAGCGACTGCCTCCCTGACCTCCACAACCTAGTTACTGGGTAACACGATACCTTTTGGTAAGACTGGTTGTCAGACTTCCCGGCTTCTGACTATTCGTAACGATTGTCCATGAAGTTTCTTGCTCGTTCTTCTCCATAGAGACCTACGTTTTGGAACGAGCAACTAGCTTCAATATTAAACTGTAACTTTTTGACAATTCAAAAGTGCCTGTAAATGGTCTAATTGAAATAAATGCTTTGATTTGATTTGTCAAAGATCTAGCCGGAACCAACGATTTTAATGCTGCTTTCCGAGACGCGTGTACTACCAGCTTCGAAACTCTGGGCTGCTACGTAATGGAAAACCCAATAATGCTTTTTTCCGACCTAGGAATCAAACCCAGGAATTCACGCTCATCAGTCGCACTTGCGACCACGACTCCAACGGAGCAGTTTAAGGATAGATACTATAAAAGTGAAAAATGAAAAAGTTTTATTTCTAGTAGTTGGACAGTTGTCTACTTTTAAAAAAGTTATTAATTGGCGAAAATTCTGCGTTCGCAATGACCGGTACCGACAAATCAGAACGCAATTTTAAAAGGTTTTTTTTTGCGTCCCGATTCACCCCTGCGCCTACGTCCCTATTATAGTTGTAAACAAACTAGCTTTAAACCGCGGAGTTTGGTTTAAAACCGGGTTATTTACAACTATAGTCCATCACCCCGATTGACTGTACCGTATTGTTGATGTTTTTAAATAATGCACTGCCCCGCGCGCCGCCCGCCGCCGGTTTGGTTCCTCTCCTCTAAACCCCGGGCTTTTGCCCGTTGGTAAAAAATTGGTATTTCGTTCAAAAATCAAATATTTTTTTGCTGCTGGCAACAAGCTAGATTTCTGTTCGATACTTTTCTTTTCCTGTCAAAGTGTCAACTTAATCTTGTTTTCTTGATTCTTGAATTCATAGGAATTCCGAATTTCTCATGCAATAATTTATCCATTGATGATTTTATAATAACTTCCATACGATTGTTTTTATTGATGGTGATTTGTGGAATAGTATATTTGCGTTCTTTAAACTAATCATAATTGGAGCTCATATATGTTTATATTCGATTCGAACGAATTCTAAAAGAAATCTATCTGCTTATTACATGTTGTTAAAACATATTCTGTTCTGTATGCCTCCCTGGAAAGCGTAAACATGTTCGCAATGGGTCCTGAGTTTTTTCAGTTTATGAAGAAACTAGAAGAAAATGGAGACAAGCTCATTTGTACTCCTCCAAATGAACAGCCTCTTGAGTTCGAGTTTGATGTACGTATGATTAACAGCCTCGAAATAGTGATAATAGAGAAATTATTCAGATGTTTCTGAATGTGATATATTTGTTACAGAATTCTACTTGTCATGTTTGCAATGGATACTATGGCCCTAGCTTTGGAGAGCCCGTTTGTGTCACCTGTCATGCTTTTCTGTTCCCGGATTTCCCATCGTACTTGCCTTCTTCGTATTTCTACAGTGAAAAGACGGATGATGGAGACTCGGGGAACGATGAACCTTCAGATTTGAACTACAGTTCTGAACGTAAAGTGAACAGAGCATGTGCTGCTGTACCCTCCTGGTGGTATTACAGAGTGAGTAATCAAAAATAAGTAGAAAAATTATAGACTTTTTTTGCCAATCCATAATCTAAATTGTATTAACATTCGTATTATTATGTATGAATGTGGATGAGGCGAAAGGAGTATGGAAGGATCTTAGCAGGTGGCGTTCTGTGGTTTCTGCCTACCACCATGGGTAGTATTATTATAGAACAAGGATGCTCAACTTTTTTAACAGTCTGGCCAAATGGTTGATTTAGAAATTTTCAGTGGGTCACTACTGATTCCTATTTTAGTTACTTTTGGGAGTTATGAAATTTAATTGTTGTTTTAAAAAAAGGATGAATAAGGAACATTTTATCAGCGGGGTTTTATAAAGCTTGCTTACACCGGCCAATTGGACCTGCGGTTAAGCAGCCTTGTTATAGAAGTACCACAAAAATGGAATATTATGAGATTTCATAGCATAGAAGTGCTGGTATCAATATTTTAATACTGGACATCCTATCATATTCTTTTGCAAGCCTTACTATTATAACATTCTGTTTAAAACTTTGTTTATTTTGTTATAGAGTTCTATGGACAGTGAAACAAGTCCAGAGGATGAAGCAAGCCGAGCAAGCAACTCTGGCGCAGGTGCAAGCGGCAGTGGAAATGGTGTCGGGGGTAATGGTGGCCTTGGCCGCCCTGATGGCCATGCGGACGGACCGGGCCGGGCGAATGGACCCGGTCGTGCCGATGTGCCTGGCCGCGCCGATGGGCCTGCGCGTCCCATTGATGGCCCACTGCGAATTGATGGACCGTTGCGTCCCGACGGGCCGATTCGTGTTGATGGATCCGTCCGTTTTGCTGGCTTCAATGACCCTCCTGCCCTAGCCGATGCATCAGTAAGCACTGAAGGGCCGGCCCCAGGCCCCGCAGATGGGTCCGACCCAGCAAATGACGAGCGCGCAGGCTTGGGTCCACCACCGCACCCGCCCTGCCTGGCACGCTCATTGCAGGCACTCTCAACACCTAGGCCACCTGACAATCTAGCTGCTGGACTTGTGGAGCAGCTGCCTTCTGAAGGTAATTATTTCCTTGCCCTAGCATAGAACTATTGTCATATAGCTAAACAGAAAGAAATATGTGTCCTATTGAATTAATATGACATTAAGATATTAGATAAAAATACAGGGGAAATACCGAATACCTTCCGGGGAATACAGACGTCATGATTTGATATGATGATTGTATAATAATTGGTATTACTTGACTAACAAGGCGCTATAACCACCAAAGGACTATGCATGACTTGAGTCAAGTTATTTGTTCTAAGAAAGACAATGCATGTGTTGTGGCAGTGCTGCTGTGCATATTCAGCTACCTGGACGACCTGTCGCTGTGTGCGAGCGCGTGCGTGTGCGCGCGCTGGTGGCGCCTGGTGCGCGCGCGCGTGGCGCCGCCGCGCTGGGCCGCCTTCACCAAGAAGCGCTTCCCGCTCTACCATCCGCTGCTCACCAACATCGACTGGCACAAGGTTACTTATGTTCTTACAATACAGTTGCCCCGACTGCCCCGTTGGTCTCGTGGTCGCAAGGGCGACTGCTGAGCAAGGGGTCCCGGGTTCGATTCCCAGGTCGGGCAAAAAGTGTTATTGGGTTTTTCCATTAGGAATTTCTCAGTAGCAGCCCGGAGTTTGGAAGTTGGTGGTGTGACACCCCCGTGCCTCGGAAAGCACGTAAAGCCGTTGGTCCTGCGCCTGATCTCTCTCCGGTCGTGTCGGATTGCCGTCCCATCGGGCTATGAGAGTTAGGGAAGAGGGAGTGTACCTGTGTTTGCGCACACACTTGTGCACTATAATATCTCCTGCGTACATGGCTAGTCTGCATTAAGGTTAGCCGCCGTGGCCGGAATCGGCCTGGAGAATTACATTTTTTTTTACACAATACAGTAGAACCTCGATTCGGTCTGAACGAATTGGGACCGAAACTAGTTTGGATAATCAAAAGTTCAGATAATCGAAATGTGGGATAAGATTAAACAAAAACAACACCTTGTCACCTAAAAACAGTACAGTCTATTAAAATTTGACATACATATTAACTTTGCAATATAAAAACCAAAAAAAAATCAAAGCTTTACATAAATAAATAGTCAATGAATTGACAACAAATAACAAATACTTAGGCCCACTTTCACCACGAATCACTAAACATTATTGTGTGTTTAAATTATCTTTCTGTGTCTGTCACCTTCTAACAATGTGACAGGTATGCAATGATGTTCTAAATACGTTAAAACACTAAATGTGTTTAGTGAGTTTGGTGAAAGTGAGCCTTAGAAAAAAAGTGCATAATATTTCCAAATGACATTGTTTTCTCAGAAATACCAATGCTTGGTGGAGTCGTGTTTCTGCCGCAACTGTTTGGTGCAGATGTGTGTACTAGCGCAGCCTGTTGGTGAAGAGAACGCTTGGCGCCGGAACCGACTGAGGATCGAACTCAAGGTACACTGCTAAAGTGCTAACTGAATTACTGAACTGCCTCGTTAGCTTAGTGGTCCTAAGCGCGACTGCTACACTAGGAGTTGTGGGTTCGATTTCCAGGTAGAGCAAACAGTGTTATTGGGTTTTTCTATATGCTCAGTAGCAGCTCGGAGTTCAGATTTGTGCCCGGTTAATGGTAATAAGCTCGCCCCCTATTATGGGACCTTAACATACCGGCGAATTGTGGGTGTACGACTCTGCCTAACCCTTCGGTGAAAACAGGGAATCGAACTGAAGACCCAAGAAGTTTTATTGGCAAATAAGTGATATTTAAATAGGCAAAGCGGCCATGAACTAATTTTTGTTATAACTAGATGTTGCGCAACGACCCCCCGGAAGGCATAGCGGCGACCCCGCTGGACCCCAAGTGCTGTCACTGGCAGGCGAGCGTCACCGGGCCCATCGGCTCGCCCTACGAGGGGGGCGTCTTTTATCTATATGTACAAGTGCCGTACGCGTAAGTGGACAATTATCTATGTCTTTTTTTAGTATGAGCAAGAGAATAACAATTTACATTAATTTACGTATGCAGGAAAAGATTTTGATATGTGCAAAGATTGTTTTTGGTCGTTCAGTAGCAGTAATAGCTGTAATTTCTATAAGTTTGTTTTTATTCTTTTCTTTTTATGTATTATGGAACTGAAATTACACCTCTGACGTCTAAGGGCTCTTTCAATTTATGCGTTTGGTGCCGGACCGCTGCGGTGCCGAGGCGGCGCGTTTTTCGGACTGCATACGGACGGTTGTCCTTTTTCATACAGTTGACGCGTGACGTCTGTCGTCCTGCCGTCGAGCGTGCGTAGGTACCGACGTCGCACTGTTGCCGCACCGCGCGCTTTGTATGAAAACAAACGACCGTTCGTACGCAATACGACAAACGCACCGCTTCGCCACCGCAGCGGTCCGGCACCAAACGCATAAATTGAAAGAGCCCTAAGGCGCTTTGCACATGGAGCAAGTTAAGTTGAGGCAACCATCAACACTTTAAAAGTTTCCTGCAAAAAGTTGATACTTGCTATAACGTTTCCGGTTGTCGCAACTTTATGGCAATCTGTGAACTACTTTCATAGCCGAGTTGCCCAATTTACGCAGCGATCTTTAAAACCGGTATAATATTTAACAGTTGCTAGTTTCGGCAATCAGGAACTAACTTAGTCATCGATTACAGCAACTGAAAACTTGACGATCACCGGAACTCGAAACTCGAGTTGCTATGTGTGCGCAGTCCAATTGAAATGTATGTAAACAGCTAGTTGCCAGTTTCCAGTTGCTGCAAGCTGCAATAGATGCTCTATGTGCAAAGCGCCTAAATCCAAAACAGTGTAACTTGGGTTATAATATTTTATTTTAACAGTGCTCATTTGATTTTTGAAGGCTTTATTATAACTTTTTCAAATAGTAGTATTGATTGATTACTTCTTCAAATAATAATTTGAAAGAAGGTTGAAGAATTCTAGCTTATACTAAATTGCACTAACTTGACCCAGGTACCCAATGAGCCCCCCAGTGGTACGTTTCCTGACGCGCATCCTGCACCCGAACATCTCCCGGCACGGCGACGTGGGCATAGACTCCGTGCACCACAACTGGTCGCTGGCACTGACCATCAGCAAAGTGCTCATCTCCATACAGAGCCTGCTCACCGACCCTTACACCGCGGTGAGTGTAAGAAACCTTCTATTTCTAGCATGGAAATAGCTAGATTTGATGTTCTTTATTATCGATGTTATATGTCGTGATAACTGACCCGTTGGTCTCGTGGTCCCAAGCGCCACTGCTTGCTACGAGAGGTCTTGGGTTCGATTCCCAGGTCGAGCAAAAAGTGTTATTGGGTTTTTCTATGAAATTCTCAGTAGCAGCTCGGAGTTTGAATTTGTGCCCGGTTAATGGCAATAGGCTCCCCCCTATTGCATGGGACGTAACGGCGAACTATGGGTGTACAATGGTACACCTCTGCCTAACCCTTTGGGGAAAACAGGCGTGATGGTATCTTATGTGTTATTATTTATTAGCGATGTTATTAATTGTTATCGATGTTATTATTTATAATCGATGTTATTCTGTATTATCGATATTATTCATTACTATTGATGTTATTCTGCAAGGCCTCTGGTATTGAAGATGTCTTTAAGTAGCGGCACGGGGTCTCAACGCGAACGAATTATAATTAGTCTTGAAAAAAAATCATAGATGGCAGTATAGGTTACTCTAACAAAATTTACAACCACTAAATTGCGTTAAACGGCAGATTTTGGCTGAAGTAAGATTAGTAAATATATAAACTTCATTGCTCAAGGCTGATTTATCTATTTACATTCATAAATCACGTAATTTCGGCAAAAAAAAAAACTGAAAACTTTAACTTCCATTCGAACGTGATTCGAACCCATAGAATGATAAATTCGTTAGATGCAGCTATCTGTTACCCATTTAGTTTAGAGCTATTTGCAATAGATGGCGTTTTACTCAATTTTTACAATAAGCGTGAGGGTAGCAACTATTGTTATTAATTTACGTTTAGTTACTTCATTTATGTTTACTTATTTAAATTTTTTATAAACATATTACTTAGAACTCAGATCAAAGAAATAGGCAGATAGAACGTGCGCGAACAACAAAGTGAAGTTAGTTTTTATTAATGTGTGCGCGGCTGATAAGTGGCGCCGTGTACGGACACGTGCATCTGTGTGCGTTTACGGTTGCCAGATTTCGAGATATACTCCCATATTTTTGTTCAGTTAAATTGTTCTCAAATATTGTAGGTACTACAATTTTTTTAAATTGGAAACGCGATTTTGCTTTATGGTTATACCCAGATAGCAAAAGCGTGTAGTATTTATTAATTAACAAATAATAAGGAATAAAAGTTAATATGCGTAATTACTTACTACCTATTTAATTAATTTATATCAGACCAGATATAACACTTAATAACGCTTTTTGGTAATTTGTTTAATAAACTATTTAAGAAAAGGTTTTTTTAATTTAAAAAGATAAACGATTTGTTATAACAATCAACATATTTATTAAAATAATAATTATTTTACACACAATCATTAAACCCGAATAAATAAATTTTCCCGTCATAAACTAGCAACACAGACGATTTACTGTTAAGGTTTTGTGTTTCAAGTGAACCGAAAATATTTTATGAAAAATAAATACCAAAACAATAAAAATAACAAGAGTTATCTGTGGAAAGATATTCCATCTTGTTTTCTTTGTTTTTTTGTGAACAACTTTTGCAGTGTACCTACACACAAGATTTTGTGTTATGTTTTGACTTAAAATGGCAAATCACTAGAGACGTGTGAGCGAGATGATGCGTAGCTTAGCTTGGTACTGTCGCGTTTTTTTTTTTTAGGAAGTATGTACCACTCGTAGCGTAACAACAACACGATCCTGTGGTGGCCAAAAATTACTTTAAGGCCCCCAGCCAGGGCTACTGTCGCGAGTTTGTAATCGCTTTTGATTTTGTATTTGCTTTGATGATTGGACACACTCGCGTGTTCTGAGCGCTCTATCTGCCTATTTTTTTGATCTGAGACTTACAAGTAAAATAAAAAACTTTTTATTTCATTTTATTAAACCTGGAACTATCAAATTTACTAAACATTAATCAAGCTGATAGTTATTCTCTCTGACCATGTCAATTCATTCCCGTCATGTCTGATTAAGACTGTTGTCCTTGTCACTTGTTGTTTAACAACTGACGAGTGTGCGTCTACCTGATTCGAATGTGTTTTTGTTTTCTTCTATACGACCTGGCTACGAATTACGGATTTTGGAAAAGACCAGCCTATGACTTGACCTGGACCCTGAATACTGAATAACAACGAACCTTGCACATACGACGACCTAAGCTAGTAAATTTCGGATTTTGATTTTCTCCTCACTAGGAGCTGTGCTAGGAGCATTCTCGTGTAATGTAATGTAATGTAACGTTACAGATACGAATTTGAACATTACAAATAATATCCTTGGGGTCGAGTTAATAATATCGAAAGTCATTAGGTACATTAACAACATTGCTGTATCGACAACGTTCCATCGACGAGTTAATGAATCGACAGTAGGTACCCAAAATCAATGGTACGCTACATCTACAGTACTTACTCCAAATCGATGGCACGTTGTCGATACAGGCAGCGTACCTACCTACTATCAATATTATGTAATAATATATCTTATTCCAGCGATTTCACCCTTTCCCACTACAACTCGAAAATTGTCCCACGGGATTCGGGAACGTAAAATCGGAATAAAAACTACCTATCGTAAAAAAAAACTAGGTTGTAAACTAGTCGTGTTATCGTGTACCAAACATCCAAATCCGTTCAGTATTTTTAGCGTGAAAGAGTAAGAAACATCCATCCATTCTCACAAACTTTCGTAGGTAGGTATTTATGATAAGGAACTGTTAAAGCCGCAAATCGTTGCGCGAATCATATTGTGATCAACATTCAAACTGAAAGTGACCTTCGAATTGTAAAAAACGCGAGAAAAGTTGATAGCTCACTCACACAAATAAAACTGTTGTCCTTGAACTCACGATGCGGTGCAATGAAGAGAACAGAGAATCTATAGAAAAGCAACGCCCTCTAGAGTATCATTGCTACTTAGATTCGATTCCACCTATTATTTAGGTTGACTCCTAGATGGCGTTGTAAAACTACTGTTTCTGGCAATTAGTGAGTCGCCGGTACTGCCATCTATTGAGAAAATGGAGAAAAAAATATTGCCAGTCGAATTGCCAGTTTTAGGAAGGTCACATTTCTTTGTATGGGATTGGGTATCTGTATTGTAATCTGTGGTAGCGGTGACCACTCAATATCAGGTGGGCCGTCAGATTGTTTGCCGTCTAATGATATAAAAGAAGAACTGGTAATACTGATTACTTGACAACTAAAATCCATCAAGCCGTTTAGACTACAGAGCCATGCCGTGCCAATTAAATAAACATACATACATACACTTGAAAAACATAACCGTTCTGGTGCAGTAGGGTAAAAATACCTGGCTGTGGGTTGTTCTAAAGAGCTAAAGAGATACCGCGCCCCTAGAACGCAAAGGGCACAAGAAGGAACATAGATGGGTTTTAGTCAGTAAAAGTCTGACACTCCCTCCCGCCCCGCCTAAGGCGGGGGAAGTTATTTGATGATTTCCCATCTATAAAAAAAGGGTAAAAATACCAATTGAACGTAACTTGTTTAATTAAAATTATGTAACAAAACAAAATAAAATATATGTAAAGGAATAATGGTAATTTGTAAATCAATAATTTTACAAATTATTAACAGCTTTTGTTATTCTGAAATTAACTGAACATCCATGTATGTACAGTTGAAATTAGCCTAAAAACCCGAACATGTTCTTGATTATATATCGTTTTTTTTTTCACCAGGTATGTATGGAGCCCGAACTGGGCGAGATGTACGTGCGGGACCGAGCGCGCTTCGAGACCCTCGCCAGGAACTGGACCTGGCGGTACGCCATGCAAGACATACTGTTCTATTGAGTGGAAACACGGGGTTGCCAGTGAAAAGATACTACGTAAAACGGCACATTATATCTGTTGCCTTTTACTCAAACATTTTGTTATTATTTTTGTGGAGATGGTTCAAGGAATAGGGTATTGTAATATACCTGTAGATACTACGTTTTCAGTTTTTCAATCACAATTTATACTTTTATGAACTATCAATATCGATGTTTTAAAAATAATATAATCTCACGTCACAAACTTTATTGTAGGAAGGCTGCGTAAGGTTTTTAAAGATAAGTAACGCCATTGTTTAACCGCAATTAAAATATTGAACAAAACTAAGACTTTTCTTTTATTTTTGACTTTTTCTCTTTTAATAACTTTATTTTTGCCTTATAATTTTTCACGACTATCGAGTTCCATCGATCTTTGAGTTGCTTGCAGTTACAAAGTGCTGGCACACATCTCCCACTTCCAGGAGCCCTGCAGTACCCTGGGAAAGGCGCTTCACCCTGGGGTAACCATCTCCTGGTGTTCACAAAACCCAATGGGTCGGATACGGGGTCGTCAATCAATTGCCGAAGGTGGCCCAACCGTACTGTGTGTAGTTTGGTCTGGATTTTTATACTGCCTGGTGTGAAATAATGGACGTAAACAGCGATTGTAAAGATTCCCTGAAATTTTAATACATTTAGTGAAGAAGGTAACATGTTACTACTGAGACTGGAGGACATCAAGGAAACTCTGAGGTGTAAAAAGACACAACAAATAGCTGTTAATTGGGTAGATGACAGATGACTTGAGATGGCACCACTAAAATAATTGACGTACTTTTTATGAGCTGTCAAAACTCCATTCCCACATAGATTTTTTATGACAATACTAAGCTATGACGTCACTTTTTTGCTATCACTTTTTATTGATTCACAATTCACTATTTATTGATCAATAAAATTTTATAGTTATGTAAAAATAATCGGGATTTGAGGGTTAAAAACAGGTTTTTTTTAGAGAAGTTGTGTATGGGATATATGTATTATTATATAATGATGTCTACTGCCCAGGGTCTTTAAGGATCAATGGGCATTTGACCATGCATTAGTGTTTTCCAACTATCACAGTCCCGGGCGGGTTGGTCGGGTTGCCCTAATTGCCGTCAGTCAGCAGTAAGCGCAGAACAGAGCGGTCGCTCTGTTCTGCACGCGGTGGGTAGGCTTACAAGCCTACCCATCTCTTAACGTATTATTTTACCAGTATTGTGCTACCAGTGCCCGGCAATAGGCTGGCCCCCTTTTACATAGGACCTAAAACATACCGGCAGACTGTGGCATTGGTAGACTCACAACCTCTGCCTAACCTTTCGGGGGACTACAAGTGTAATGGTACCTATGTATAGTATTATTTTAATATTACTTTGCCTTGCGCACTGTTGGATTTTCAAAGCTCTGCTCAGCGCCGAGAGTTGAAATTCCACCAACTGGAATTACAAAGTAATATCAAAATGGGGCGTACCACGATATCTTAAAACAGTACTTTTTGAGATATGGTAGTGGCAGGCCCTGTGTTTGTTAGGCTAAAGACTCAAAATCCTTCACCCGCCAGGCTAAACCCACTGTAAATTGGGGAATAAGTTAATAATAAGGTTTCTATAGTTGAGTAATGTGAGCATGTTATGTTACGTCCCTATAAGTATTTAGATTACTTACTTGAATGTCAATAATTTCAGAGTGTATTTTATGGATCGACATTATTGATAGCAAAACCTACATAGGTATCTTTACTGTTATCAGACACGCTCATTTTACTGTGCATTCAATCGTACTGTGTTACTGTTTTCGTGATAACAGGAAAGTTATTTAATGCTCATAGCTTATGAGTCATAGCTTGTATAAAATATTGAGTGGGTAATGGACATTTAGACTTTTTTCCAGTAAAATAATGGTGACTTTGCAGTGTCGGAAGAATAAACAGTGATTTGTTTTATTATAAAAAGTATCACATTTTATTGTAATTATTAAAGTATAGGTACATCGTTTTACAAGGAAAAATTGTGTCGGTTAGGTTTCACTATTTTCGACGTTTTAGTCGTTCATACTGATTAATAGCCTCTGTATGCATGTTTAGTTTTTTTTCCTGGCGATGATACATTCATAAATAATAATATTTTTTGGGCCAGTGGGTCAAGTTTATTGGTATGTGTACTAAAATAGGAACATTATCAGAAACAATGATAAAACAGTTATATTTATAAACTTAAACATTAGGACCTACTTATCATGGAATATCCTTACTTATATAGGTACTAACCTCTATATACCTAATAATATCGATTACAAGTATTTTATTTACCTAAGCTATTATTGCACATAATATCAATATGAGTAAAACATTTTTTTTGTATTTTTTTTACAATTTTGTATTTTTTTATTTTTTTTTTATTGTACAGGTAAAAACTGTGTTTATAAAGTTACTTATGATGTATGTTATATCCACGCACTTCCATTTTTTGATATCTTCGTCACTGTTTTTCACTTTTCCTGGTGTGACCTTTCCTTTTTTCACACATATCTTTAATATCTTTCGTCAGCACTTCACTTATTCCTTAATTATATATTTTTTACATTTATAGGAATGATAAGTTTTAGAGTATGTATATTAATTAGTGATATAATATAGCATTTTTTCGTTGTTTTCTTTTTGTGTTTTTCTTTTTTTGTTTTTTTTTTATCGTTACACTAGCTTTTCAAGTTGTCTTCAAGTTTGTTTTACTTAGAATGGCATCTACATTTCCTGTTGGTGCGATCCCTTGATTTTCCTCTGGAACGGTCCCTAGATTTACCTCTAGAATGACCCCTGGATCTTCCTCTGGAGTGACCCCTGGATTTTCCTCTGGAGTGACCCCTAGATCTTTCTCTAGAGTGACCCCTAGATTTCCCTCTAGAGTGGCCTCTTGAACGGCCCCTAGACCTTCCTCTTTCTCGTCTTTCTTCACGTTGCGCGCAGCGATCCACGCAATTTCCACAAGACTGCACTCCTGCTCGATCTCTAGAGTTACCTCTTGATGCTCCTCGAGATCTTCCCCTGGAACGGTCACGAGACCTACCCCTGGAGTGGCCGCGAGACCTTCCCCTGGAGTGGCCGCGAGACCTGCCCCTGGAGTGGCCACGGGATCGCCCCCTGGAGCGTCCCCTAGACCTACCTCGTGAACGATCGCGAGTTCTCGACTGATCTCTGGAGCGGTCTCTGCAGCGAGTAAACCTCGAATCAGCTTGTACTTGTGTACTTACTTCTTGAACCTCAGCACTTCCTGCCCCGTGGGTGTGGACTCCAACGACGACGGTTTCCATCCTTGTGGCGGCTCCGACTTCTGTAACAGACTAACAGAACTCCTTGTTTTGTATTGAATGTAGTAGTAGTGGTACTTAGGTATCTTACTTGTGACGATTCTCCTGTTTGAATGACGACTGGAACACAAGCATCCCACTTATATTCAACATTGTTGTGTAATGTTGTGAAATTCTGTTGCGCAATAATTTCGTAAATTGCGCAATTGTTGTATAATAATTTCATAAATTGCGCAATTATTGTGTAATCATTTCACGGTAGTTGCTCTATAAAAACAATAATTTTGGGGAATTCCACTGTAGGTAAGTAGGTAGTTTATTTATTTAGTACCTATAACAATAGTACGTGCCTACCGAAGTACTTAATCCTAAATAATTCGAAGTACCTACTTACTTTACTTTTTTCTTCCCGTTCGTTATTATAGTCTCTCTCATAATTATTGTCAAAGAACTCAGATAAAGCGCAGTAGCGATTTCTCCTACTTACCTATACTTTATGGACTTTACAAAACGAAGAGGACTAATTGGCTTTTAACACGAACTAACCCACGTTAATATTCCTCTAATTTTTGAATTGTCTGATATTTTTTTTAAACTAAGTATTCCAAGCATATGTTTTGGATGTCTGCCACTGCTCGTTAACCTAGTTAACTGCCTCGTTAGATTGTGGTCCTAAGCGCGATTCCTACGCTTGAGGTCTTGGGCTCGATTCCCAGATCGAGCAAAAAGCGTTATTGGGTTTTTCTCTATGAAATTCTCAGTAGCAGCTCGGAGTTAGGATTGTTGCCCGATTAATGGCAATAAGCTTGCCCCCTATTTCATGGGACCTAAAGCATACCGGCGAACTGTTGGTAAACATAAAAAAAAATCGAAAAATACAACATTGGTACCTACACCTCTGCCTAACCTTACGTGGAATATAGGCGTGACGGTATGTGTTGTACGTTGTACTGTTATTGTGACACTTTTGGCATATTTAATTAGTTTGGCGTAATTCACATAAATTTCAGGCCTGCATAGCCCGAAGGGGTGTTCAGGAGTGTTGAACACAACACACCTTTAGGTACCCACCACGTTAATTATAATCATCGATCAAGTTGCCTTCACTAAACCTAATACCTAGTTTTTTATAATTATACTGGGAACAACAACTGGGTTAACATTTTTGTACCTACCGTAAATTTTATTTTTCTTTCTTGTAAAATTCTGCTATTCTGTACAAAAGTGCAACGCCTGCATGGTCAAAATGTATGGAACAGCATTTTTTTTTTTTTAATATCCGACTATAAAATCAGTGTGGATTAAAAATCATGTACTGAATTTTGGTACTAGCTTTTGCCCGCGACTTCGTCCGCCTGGATTAATAGTTCCCGTTCCCGGGGGATTACCGGGATGAAAACCATCCTATGTCCTTTCTCGGGTCCCAGGCTATATCTGTACCAAATTTCATTGAAATCTGTTTAGTGGTTTAGGCGTGAAGAAGAGACAGACAGACAGAGTTACTTTCGCAATTATAATATTAGTACGGATGAGTCCGACATAATAATCCGACCCTCCTTTTTCCCCAGATGGAGGAAGGTGGGAGAGAATGCAGGAGGATTACCCCACCAAAAAAAATTGGAGGGCAGATGCGGTGTTATTGGGAGGCTAAGCTCGGTTGCTAAGGTCATGAGATAATTAGTTACTTTAAAGCTGTTGCAGTACGATGGTCTTATGGACATAAGCCTTGAAGTCAAGGGACCATTAAAAAATGATTGCACATATTGCGTCATTATTGCGCAATAAAACCTTCTACTGAAAACGGAAAATACCACTGTAAAGTCATTTATGACACAATATTATGAAATCATCATCATCATCATATCAGCCGCAGGACGTCCACTGCTGGACATAGGCCTCCCCCATAGATTTCCAAAAAGACCGGTTGGAAGCGGCTGCATCCACCGTCTTCCTGCGGTCTTAATCAGGTCGTCCGTCCACCTTGTGGGTGGACGTCCTACGCTGCGCTTGCCGGTGCGTGGTCTCCATGAAATATTATGTATAAATTATTATTATGTAACGATGACACTAATGTCGTAATGGCCTAGTGGTTAGGCCTGCATGAGGTTGTAGGGTCGATACTGGACATGATCACACATCACATACTGGAAAAGTACCCACTAATATGACTTTTTCAATTCATATGTATTTTCTAAGTTTATCTTGGACATCTCTGATATCGTGAAGGGAAAAAACGTGAGGAAACCTGGATTTGTAATAAATATAAGTCTGACATTGCCATCCGCCTTGAGCAAGTGTGGTGGACTAGTGGTCAAAGTACTCTCGGTATAAGAGGCCTTTGCCCTGCAGTGCGACAAGAATAGATTTATTATTATTATGTAACGATGCTACTAATAGACCGAGGGTTCACAGTCGCCAGACCTACGTCATTAGCAAGGCTTTTGGTTCTTAGTAAAAAAAGGATGGGGTATGTACTTAAGAACGTATGGACACTTATTTTGTTAGGTTGGGAAATTATGATAGGACTTCTTCCGTTCTAGGCGGAGCGGATTCGAGTGCCAGACTCTTACAGACTAAAACCCATCCGTGTTCCTCCTAATGCCCTTTGGGTTCCAGGGTCGCGGTGTCTTTTTCGAACAAACTCCGCAACCTTGGTAGGCACTGGCCCTAGCGGGCCCTGTCTAACTTATGGATACTTGCAAGTCTAGTTTCAAAGTTAGGCCATTTTTCAGGGATCAAGGTAACTTACTTACGTTTAGAGTGCCGAATAGGCTTTATACCAAAGGTAAGTAAATATCGCAGCTTTAGGTATAGCTAGACGATATCTAGATAGACGAAGTTATTCTCCACAGAAAATAGCAAGCAATCCTGTAAAACAATTACCTATACTGTATGTATAAAATCCACATTTGAACGTAAGTAAGGTACCTTAACGCCACTAATGCCGCTATGCGTACCTACTAGACCCATAAAAAAAAGAATTACCCGTTGCAGCGCGATTCTTTTGGCCATAAGGCTTGAAGTCAAGGAATCATTGCAAAATAATTGCACATATTGCGTCAACATTGCGCAATAAAACACTTCAGTAAAAGGCGTCGGAAAATTCCACTGTTGCGGTATTTGTGATACAATACTGTGAAATAATGGGTCAATTCAATAGGTAAGTAGGCATATTTACTTAATTAATTTGTGTAACGAGGGCATGCTGATAACATAAACGAGTGATACCTCCCTTCACACATATTGATTGAAACTATACTTTCTGCTAAGAGAAACGAGAAACTAGTTTATCATATTGAAAAAGGGAATCTGGATTTAACTGTTCATAGAAAACCGTTGGGCGACCCAGTAACTAACTGAGGACGTTTAGCCTGGGAGGTTGAAAATGTTAAAATAATAACGGTTGTAGTTTCCATCTGCTAATTTCCAAAGGATCCACATTTCTGCTATTTTAGAGAACTAAAAAACGCCAGTGACTGTGCAATGACCCCCAACCGGCGCAACTCATATTCCATCGACTATAAAAAGATCGGTTCGAAATAGCTCAAAATACTAATACAAAATAAAAACCTTGCTATGGATAATTTTTTTATTGCTCCTTAAAAAATAACTATATCTAGAACACATTTTATTGTTGACAAGTCAAGGCCCGAGGCAATTAATTGATCAAAGAAAAGTTAGGCTAAGATTTTTATGTATACCTACTTACAACAAAATTAACGCTTGTGTCAAAAATAAGAATAACATGTCTGCATAATAATAATAAAATACGAAGTTGATTGAAAAATATTGAAAATGTACTTTCAAATTACAAACGGAATTTAGAAAATGACTGAGTCTAGTAACACAAACAAAGAGCAGTTTCGCAGTTACTAGATTAACGACAGTATGTTTGAGGTTAACAACCTACGGAGAGTTGGAAATGTCCATGTTATCCGGAGAATTCTTTTCATCACATACATCAGAAATCTTATTTTCTAAAACAGAAATGTCCTTCTCTTCTATAACAGAAAGATTAGGAGTGTGATCACGTGACTTTCGGTCGTGCGGCGTTTTAGAGTCCCTATGCGAACGACTCTTAGAACGATGACTTCCCGACCGGGACCGCTTCCGGTCTCTGGATCGAGATCGTTTTTTGTCTCTCGATCTAGATCGTTTCCTATCCCGAGATTTAGTCCTTTTTCGATCTCTTGAGCGAGAGCGTTTGCGGTCACGAGACCTAGACCTTTTTCGTTCCCTAGATCGAGACCTCTTTCCTCTGGAGCGTGACCTTCTGCGGGAACGCGAGCGTTTTCTGCGAGATCGTGAGCGTGATCTACGCCGAGACCGCGAGCGGTCGCGCTTTCTATCTCGCGATCTGGTCCGATCTCTTTTCTTTGAAGGTGATTTATCTTTGTCTTTGTCTTTATCTTTTTCTTTTTCAACTTCTTTTTCTGGTTTATCGTCGGCTGGTGTTGACGCTTTGGACTTTACATCAGAAGAGATACCATTGGTTTCGATGACCATTGGCTCTGGTTTAATTTCTTCTTTTTCCTCTTTTTCTACTTCTTTGGGAGGCGTCTTAGATTTTTCCTTCTTCTCCTTTTCTGTAGATTCCTTCTTGTCTTTGCGATCTTTGTCTTTATCCTTGTCTTTGTCGCGCGAACGGTCACGCTTAGACCGGGAGCTGCGGTGGCGGGACCGCGAGCGAGACCTCCGGGAGCTGCGGTGACGAGATCGAGATCTGTATTAATAATGTATTAAATTATGAATAATGTACAAAATAAGTGCTTCACATGAAAACGTGGGTCGCTCCCGGGTTAGATGAAGCAATAATTTTCGCAGGGTAGTAAGTATAACACGGTTTGAACTTTATGGCGGCTCGGAAGTTAGCTGCGAGCGAAGTACATTCGCGGAGGTTTAATCAACGCTAGAGGTCTTGGGTTCGATTCCCAGGTGGAGCAAAAAGTGTTATTGGGTTTTTCAATGAAATTCTCAGTGGCAGCTCGGAGTTTGGATTAGTGCCCGGTTAATGGCAATAGGTTCGCCCCCTATTACATGGAACCTCGGTACACCGGCGAACTGTAGGTGTGCATTAGTACAGCTCTGCCTACTAGCCCATCGGGGAATACAGGCGTGATGGTGATGGTTAATCAACTCAATAATAATTATTATTGACTTATTATTATTGACCAGTGTAATTTAGGCTCCATTTACTTTACTTCTATAGCATAAATAAACATCTAGAAATTATTATATGGAGTCTAAATTATTATTGAGATGAATAAACCCGCGCGTACTTGCACTCGCAGCTAATCGAATTATTGAATCGTAATATAGCAGTGGATGAGTACCTGTGAATTGAGTTAAATGGGATTGGAGGGGCCTAAGGCCCACTTTCACTAAAATCACTAAACATATTTAGCTCTAAATATGTTTAGTGAATTTGGTAAAAGTCGGCCTTAGCGTCTGCCCACACGACCGAGAATCGGCCCGATTTTCGGTCATTTCTTCTCGCCATCGAAGAAATCTGTCAAAAATCGGCCCGATAACCGGTCGTGGGGGCAAACCTTTAGTCGAGTAGTGGATTGCTATAATGAAAACAAAACAAATTACCCACGTCCAATAACACAACACTACAAGAACATCACATACCTACCTGCATCATCAGCCTTAGGCTAAATCTATTGACACAGCTATCTAATACAAAATCAACATTAAAATCTACCAACCAGGCAGTTTCAGCCGTTTCAATAGACTCAAAAAGTGAAGAACCATTGAATCGGATAAAACTGACCTGGTGGAACGGTGCTTGTGACGCGACCTTGAGCGACGGGAGCGGTGTCGGGAGCGAGAGCGGGAGCGCTTGGAGCGGTGGCGAGACCGGGAGCGGCGCGAGCGGGACCGAGACCGCCTCCGCGAGCGAGAGCGTGAACGTGTCCTGGAAACAACGGTAATACTTCAAGTATAGGTAACAGAAAATATATCTACACTACACATGACTCTCTAAGAAAACACAGGACTATGATTACATTTCAGGGGGGGGCTACTTTGAATGTACAATTTTTTTTTTTGTAACTGACTGTATTCATATTTATAAAGCCTAAACCCCCAGCCTATCTTACCTAAAAAATAAAAATAAAAAGTATATCCTAACAGATAAAAGACATTCACTGAACAAAGTTGCTGACATCAGCTAGTTTTAGAATATAGAGGTCAGTTGCCTCCGGAATTTCTTATCTACATCTATAAGAATAAGCTATAACCTTCTTTTATCCTTGGACAAAAGCCCTATGACTGGGTCGATAGCAGCCGAGATCAAGTTCTGTGCCTCCTTGACTCTGCACATGGCTTCTTCTATTTCCCGTTGAGCCGCCTCATTGCTCTTCGTTTGTGGCTTGCATATAGCTTGAGTTGCATGGTGCACCTGCAATAATGAATTGAAGTAATTAATTATACAATACAAATATAAAACCAAATTGAAAGAAAAGAGTGTCCATGGAGTTTCTTGCTCGTTCTTCTCCATAGAGACCTACGTATTGGAACGAGCAACTAGCTTCAATTCTAAACTGTAACTTCTTGACATTCAAAAGTGCCTGTAAATGGTCTAATTGAAATAAATGCTTTGATTTGATTTGATTTGAATATAATAGGTTTAAGTAGGTAAATTTTATTTAGAGTAAGATGATGCCTGGATGCTGGGTATACTGGTCATTGTGGTTATCTTTAAGCAAGACCTATGCCTATCAGTGGACATCATTCGGCTGATATGATGATGATGCCTGTGTAACTTTTTCATTTCACTATTGCTAAATCAACAGGGGCGTAGCTACCGCCGTATCTGCCGTATCAATTATACGGGGCCCCAGGGCTACGGGGGCCCCCAATGTGCGTAAGCAAAAATTAATAAAAACTTCCCAAATTTTTTGTTATTTCACAAATGACAAAAGTCAAAACAAGCAATTCTTTTTTGCCCGCGCAAAGCGTGCGTTCAAAAGTTGGCAACACCCTACATCGGTTATCGCGGTTATTAAGTTATTATCCATAGAGGCAGTAACTTTAGAAAACTAAAGTCATCATCAGCTATAAATAATTGAATAAATCAGTTTGCCGAAAAAAAGGTAAGGAGGGGTGTAGATATACCTATTTAATTTGTTTTTTTTTTTGGAAAAAGTGACAGATACGAGTATATAATTATGATTTAAAAAATATTTCTTTTAATTTTATGCAAATTTTTTTTATTGTGAGAAATCTTTACCTTCCTAAGGGCCCCCAAACCAATGTTTATACGGGGCCCCGCCAAGCCACGCTACGCTTCTGTAAATCAAGTTCAATCGGAAAGCCAATAAAATGGTTCAAAATATAATTGTTAATTGGTATGGAAGCATTTATTTAAAAAAAAATCCACTTACTACCTGTAAATGGTCTTTAGAATTTTGTAGGAGTTGGTTGGATAGAAAGTTGATGATAGTTGCCTGCTCCAAAACACAGGAAAGGTCTCTATGGAGAATAATGAGAAATTCCATGGACAACTTTTTCAATCAAGTTTTTACAAAATCCTTGTTACATTACTCTTAATGGTCTTATATTTAATAACAAGGTAGGCAGAAATCTATATAAAGAAAAAAAAATACAGAGGCACTTCAATTTTCTCTGAGAGATTGATATTTATTTAGTCACAGTCCACTTTTCTGACTTGGTACCCATACCTACATATCTACCATCCTGTACATGATTTTACAGACATTTCACACCTAAATTGAGGCATCAAGGTAGAATGGACCTAAGCTTAGATTGCATTCGTTCCTAAAAGATAGTAGGATTGCCCCCAATTTAAAAGATAATATTTTACCTTGATAGCTTGTCCTTCAACTAGGCTGCCGTTCAACTGCAGCGCTTTTATGATGGATTCCTGCTCTGTCATTTCAATCAGGGCGTACCTCTGCTTGTCAATGTCCCGGTCACAAAACCTCATGTACTTCACTTCACCAGCTTGACAGAAATGATCTATTAGCTGCTGGGAGGTTAGTGTGTCCACATCACCGACTAGGACTGTTCTTCTTATTTCCTCTATCTTTCTCGAGTCGTAGGCAGCCGGTAGCGGCGGATATGGCGGCAACCCTAACGCTATTATCTTAGGGTCGTGAGTCTGGATTACCTGGTTTGGAGGAACGCCATCCAAGGCGTTGATAACATGCGCCGGTAAACGAGGCTCCACTGTGCTCAATCCCGGCACTAAGGTCCCGTTGCTCGACATTTCTAAAGCTTTGTGCTCGTCCGGGATCTCTCCTGACTGCATAGGAATCACTATAAGTGCCCGATCAATGAATACAGTATTGGTCATATGCTGAGCGACGTTTACTGTTGCCGAATCGTAATATTTTACGTAACATATTCGAGACTGCACCGGGCAGGACACGTCTCTGATAGTTGGATACAATCTGATGTCGTCGATCTTCCCCAAATATCCGAAGAGTGTTTGCATCTGATCTTTCGTGGCTTGGGGTGCGATGTTGGTCACTTGGATCACCCTCGTGCTGCCCGAAACCATTTTCGACGATTTGCACATTAAAGTGACAAATGACGAACACTTGTCTCAAGAATGAATATTAACGGTATCTAGAAACCATTATAATTCTACATTCTATGTAATTACAAGAAAGAACTTCCGTGAAATATTTTGTAACGCAAACTACCACACGACACGCTTTTGACGCTTTGCAAATCAGTTCAGTAATTTAGTTCGTGTTTCATTCTTTCATTCGCTTATCATTCGATGATTACATTCTATCCACAGTCTCCACAGATATAACTATTATAAATTAATAAAATAGATTAGACCCTCGACACAAACGACAACGAAGTGTTGATTTTAAATTATTTACTATAGAATGAAACAGTATGCCATGAACAGTATCAACCATTTAACTTTTACAAAAGTTGAGTCTCTGCTTTAATTAAAACTTTTTACACGGCAAATGGCAATCAAAAGATCCAAACCCTACGTCCAAACCATATCCAAACTAAAGCAAATCTGCTATCCTCAGTGTTACCACATGCAGATTATTTAAACCGCGCATTTTCGTGTGCCACACTCTATTTTTACTTCATCAGAAATTGGCGGCAAATACGATTTTAGTAACTCAGACCAACAAAAAAAGAAAGACGGCGCGCCGCGAACTTCAAAAGTGAAGCCACCTTTTTATCTATGTGTGTATCGAAGGGTTGCCATTTGTTAAATTTTTTCCCTATAATTTGGGGATATTTTTGTGGGTAGCACTAGGATAATATTGTACGAGTAAGATATTGTTCAGTATGGTATTGTACCTCAATAGTTGCGAAGGCTTCTACTCCAAAAAAAAGAACTTATATTTTCAATCAACTTTATTGAATTCAAAAAGAACATAAAAAATCACTGACTCTAAAGAAAAAGTAATATGGTAGTAGTTATATAAATGGTATCGAACAAAAAATATTCCCTTTTAAAAACCTTGTTGTTGAGTCAATTTTGTAATTATTCCATTATTTATATTATTCCATTTATTTTTTATTTCATTATTAATTGGAAACCTAAAATATTAAATACCTACATAAAAAGAAGAAAACTAGAAGTAAGAAATCATAATTATTTATATTAACCGAATGGGGAAATTTTAAATCGTATTATGGCAACCCTCACACTTTATGTCACTGCTTTCGTTCGTTGAGGTTTTGTGTTCCGAGTAACCTAAAATTCACAGTTTATTAATAGAGAAACGATGTTATTTCATGTACTTACAAGTGAAAAGTGATTCCGTGAGACTTTTCATGTAATTTGCTGTTGTTTTTGCAACTTTTCACTACACAGGAAGGCATAATTCTATGTTTTAAATCTAAGTTTACTTGACGGCGACTCGTGACGTACTACTAAGAGCGATGAGCATGGTTTTAGTGTAGGTGTGTGCGTGAGCGTGTATGTTTACTTGCAGGAGCACGGTTTTATGGCTTCACTTTTGATGTTCGCGGCGCGCCGTCTTTCTTTTTTTGTTGGTCTGAGTTTAGTAAATAGTTATAATCTCCAGAAGAACATCAATCTCTCTTTTTGGTCTATTAAAAATGTTTAACGATAACGATTCGCTGGAATCATTGAAGTTAAGACTGAAATCTGGTATGTACTTAACGCTAAACTTATAATTTGAATAAATGTATTGCCTCGGCTTTTACTGCACTTAGTACCTACATTACTTCGGTGATATTATATCCGGCTAACAACTTGAGCATGCGAAAAAGGAAATATGCATTATGATTTCATTTGAACAATGTGATTGTGTGGAATGCCCGTGTGCAAAGGCGCATTCTCATGCAGCTCATACATGTACCTACTAGTCGGAGTTCAGAGGGATAGGTACCTGCGCAATCGGCGTGATGCCATGATTGTTCAAGATGTTTGCCGGCAAAAAGCAGGGTTCGCAGCGCTGTTATCACTAAAAGAGCTGGGTCTGGCTGAAGTCGCGGCATGGCACGACGTGCTTCGGCACTTCTGCATACCGCAGCACGTCGTGACATCAAAACACAGCCGCACTCATTTTAAACCTTATTGCGATAAGTTTAACTGTCACAATCCTGTGACCTAAGTGGCTCGCGAGAAGTGCCATGATGCAGGAGGTCGCGGTATGATTGTATAGGAATAAAGTAATATGTATTTAAACTCATTGAATTAAGGATAAAAATGACTTGATCAGAAATAAAATCATTTGCCATACCGTGCCATGTCGCGCCTCGCGATGTCAGTCAACGCTGGCTCTGGGATCTTTCAATTTATGCGATTCTTGTCGGACGGCTGCAGTGCCGTATCGGTGCGTTTGTTGCACGGATGCGGGATGTTCGTTTGTTTTCATACAAATCCCGCGGTGTTTCAACGGTCCTGTTGCCGAGCGTTCGTAGTACCGACGTCTGCACTGCTGCCGCACCGCGCGTTTTGTATGAAAACAAGCGACCGTCCGTGCGCCGTACGACAAACGTACCGCTGCGATATTGCAGCCGTCCGACACGAAACGCATAAATTGAAAGAGCCCTAACCACGGTAATATTATAATACAGTACTCCAACTTCATACAAACGGACGAAAGGCGAGCTATACCTACGCGCCTCGATCCTGGGGTGCGCGCGCGGTACAGACAGATTAAAATACTGGAGACGGGCAGCCCCTAACGCATGTTTACGTACCGCGCGGCTGTAGGCATTTATTTCTGTCATGCGGCCGAGTTACACTACTGTATTATTATATTACCGTGCCCTAACGGCCCGTTCACGACTGGGCCGTAACGCGTCGGTTGCTATACACATAAGCGGGTCGGCTTAGTCGGTTCGGCATTTTCAATACAACGTTATCAAAGGTTGTATTGAACGGTACACGTTTTTATTACAGTAACCAAACAGAAGTTATCTAAAGAAAGAGAAGTATTAAAACTTCGCAACAAAGAACGCTCTCTTACTGACGAACTCAATACGACCAAAGCCGAGATAGAACATTTTAAAGAACAATTGGAGGTAAGCAGTAAGCTTAGTCCGCAGTGTTTTTATCCAGTATGGTCCCGAAAACCCTAAACCAATCGAAGCAAGATGGAATTTAGGATTAAAAAGTTCTACCTATGTAGGTACTGTATTTGGTTACTTATATGTGTGCGCGTGTCAGTCCACAACTTTTGATATAACTATTATTAATTAATGTGATATGTGGAATAGGTCTGTACTTGATGTGTAATTTTATTTCTAACTAGCTGACCCGGCGAAGTTCGTACAGTCAATAGAAGTTATCTATTTCTCACCGTTTAAACCTTCCCTGGGACACTTACTTAACTTACTTACAAATATTCCAAGACCAAAATTAGCCAAATCGGTCCAGTCATTCTCGAGTTTTAGCGAGACAAACGATCAGCAATTTATTTCTAAGTACATAAAATATTTAGTATATAGATTTTTCCATTTATTTATTCTTTAAACATATAAATTGCATTTTTAAATATTAACATAAAAAAATAAAAACATTTAGAAGTATAAAAATTAGTAGGTACCCCACCGGCGTCGGGAACGGGGTCCAAACCACCGGCGCCGGCGGCCAGGGCTCCCGAGAAAGGATTCTCCTAACAATATGCGCCGTGTCTAGGAGTACCGCTTTCTAAATCAAGCCTTTGATCCAACCGCTCAACGAGAGCCTCCTTAGGTGTTGGTCGAGGCTCTTGGCAATTATGCCATTGGCCGTCACGACTATCGGCACAATGATTGCAGTATTTACATCCCACATGTCGCCAAACAAACAGATCAAGATACCTTAATTTAACAAGATACTTTATATAGATTATCTTATTACTCAGCTCCTGAAGAATCAACTAACCCAGAGTAAGCACCAGATCTCAATGATCGATATGTGCATGACATCTGAAGATTTGAAAATAGAAACGCACATTGATACTTTGAATGCGCACCTGGGAGCATTTCAGCAGCTGTTCGACAAAGGTATCTAATTTGTTATAATTATTACAAAAATACTGTGACTGCCTCGTTAGCCTAGTGGTACTAAAGTGCTAACCTAGAGGTCTTGGGTTCGATTCCCAGGTCGAGCAAAAAGTGTAATTGGGTTTTTCTATGAAATTCTCAGTAGCAGCTCGGAGACAGACGGATAGTGGAGTAATAGGGTTCCGTTGAAAGTACACGGAACCCCAAAAATATAGGTTCACTGGCTAGTTCTTGTTCCCTTGCTAGTGTTATAAGCAGAAGTAACTGCGCATGCCAATAGGTTAGGCCAGGGGTTCCCAACCTTTTCTAGTCAGCGGCGCACTTACAAGCTTAGAAATATGTCATGGCGCCCCCTCGAGTCCTGACTAAAAACACAACTAAACAACGCGCCTTCCTTGTACTTTCCTTCTATGCCTTCTAGAGTAGGGCCGATGCTTGCCGCCGGGGCTGCGGGTTGTTCGAAACAGATACCGCGCCCTCGGAACGCAAAGGGCACAAGAAGGAACATGGATCGGTTTTAGTCATTAAAAGTGTGACACTCCCTTCCACCAGAGCGAAGCGAAGTACTTTGATGATTTCCCAATCAATATCAGTAATTTGAATAGAATATAATTCGTTGAATTTTTTATTCACTGTAGGTATTTTTTTTATTTAAAGTCCATTGGGGTGCTCGCCGCTCGACGCCCGGCGCGCCCCTTTGTTCTCTCTACGGCGCCCAGGTTGGGAAGCCCTTTTTTTATAGATGGGAAGTTATTTGTGTCAGACTTTTACTGTCTAAAACCCATCTATGTTCCTTCATGTGTCCTTTGCGTTCCGGGGGCGCGGTATCTCTTTCGAACAACCCGCAGCCCCGGCGGGCATCGGCCCTCAGTGGCCCCTTCCAAGTTTGCTGACATCTCTTTGAGGCGCGCGTGGAACACGAACGCGCCGTTCGAAACGGTTTGTCGTTAGGAAACGTACGGACGGCGAGCTACCCATTGCTCGCCGTCCCCGCATCCCGCGTCTACGGTGGCCGGGAGTCGTCTCGTGGCTCCCCATCCCGACGCCCGGAGCGTCTCCCGCGGCGGCCGCTGGGACGGGGTCTTTTCTCTCAATCTCCCGTCCCGCCGCCTCCTTCTCTAGCATTACACACTTTACTACACTTGACTTTGCGCAGAGGTTGGGAAGCCCTGGGTTAGGTACTACAACAGGAATCAATAAGTAATCATCATTTATTCATGTCGTTCTACACAAGTACTTAGGTAGGCCTACGGGCCAATGAAAGTGTTTGTTTGAGTGAGGTTTTAGAAATTTCATTTTCATTCTTTTGTTCTGTGAATAAGCTGAATGTGCTTCTGCCAATATGAAAAAGAAATTCCCATGATATGTTTGCTAATCTGTATATGTATCGCTTTTTATATTATAAAGCTGAAGAGTTTGTTTTTTGTATCCGGAATTTCTGGTCAGATTCTAACAATTATTTACCTAACAGGGAGCTACGTTATCCCAGAGTGCTATAAGCTATAATAATAGCTAAAAATAGGGATCCATAAGAAAATTGACACGGACGAAGTTGCCGACAAAACCTAATTAATACAGTTAGCAGGAATAATTATTATTTTCCCAGTGTAAGATGGCCAGGACTGTCGCCGGTATCGCCATAGATTTCAACTGTTTTGCTGAGGTACCGCCTCGTTTAGATTAATTATATTATAAGTATAGGTAAATAAATAAAAATATCTATTCATTCGACCAAGAGATATGACAACAGATGGTATGTTGTGTACCCAGCGCTTTGCTGTTTCGCCACTCGCATGTATTCACACACATTTCAGATCAAAGAGAATTAGATCAGCGTTTAAAAGAAGAAAGAGACAAGGAAGCTAAAATACAAGAAGATTTGCGTCAGAAAGAGAAGCAGTTAGCTGAAGAAAACCAACGGCAGATGGAAGAGGCAGCCGCCATTGAAGAAGAATGTGTAATTATTAAACGAGAGTGCGCTGTGCTCAAAGTAAGGCAATTTAGATTTCATTTTATTTTAAAACTAGCTTCGGGTTGACCGGCCCGGTGATGTATGTCAACGGACAAACCACGCTAGGCGTGTTTTCCCGCAACTGATGGGAATGCATAGGTAAAGGAAATACCTTATTAGATATTGGGGCCACTTTCACCAAAATCACTAAACATATTTAGCGCTAAATGTGTTAAATTATCATTCTGTCACCGTCACCTGCTAAAAGTGAGATAGGGATACAACGATGTTCTAAATACGTTTAGGCGAAAAATGTATTTAGTGGCTTTGGTGTAAGGGGCCCTAAATAGTTTTAGTGCTTTTGGTGAAAGTGGGCCTAAATGTATTTAGTGATTTTGGTAAAAGTGGGCTTTCAATATTTTTATTCTTTGATATTTCAGAAAAGAAACAACGCGATAATGTTGAAATTGAGAAAAAGATTGCTCGAGGCTGAAAATACAAGGCGCGAAGTCTTGAAGCGACATGCTCCACAGTTGAGCAACAACAATGACACAAACTAATCAAATTTTCCACATTATATAAATAAAAACTAATATTGAATTAATATAATTACTTTATTTCAATACCATGATTAAAAGTTTAGATTCCAACAAGCTTGTAGTTTCCTCTGAAGTTGCAACCACGACTTCAGAAAACTTCCTTTTGAAGTCACCTAGGGCAATTTACCAATGTCTACATGCCACTAACAACTTCAGACGAGACTAGAATCTAGCAATAGTAACACTGTGCATTAAGATCTACCTGAACTAAAAAAGTAACGAGGTAAAATAAACAATCAAAATATCCTACTTACCTAGGTATGTACAGCCTAGACCGGACCTGACCTCAATCATTCCTCATAGACTTTTCGAAGCACATTTTATACAATTTCATGTAATTACCTATAGTATATATAAACAAAACGTGAGGCAACTTAGCGTTGCCGCACTACCTATACATATCCGGGATAACTTATTTTTTTTTTCCCCTGATTGAGATTCTTTACCTACAATTTTTTTTGCAACACATGGAGGTTCTTTTTTAGTTTCGTGTGGACGAAGAAAAAGAAAAAGAACCTCCTTTGTATGTGTAAAAGTATTCATGATTTTCTCAAAAACGAATTAATTATTTTAAATAAATATAGGTAGCTGGTACGGCAACAAAAGCACGTTCTCGTTTATACACATTACATTGTATGACAAATAAGTAAGTATATTTCATGACAAAATTTAATGACGGAAGGTCAATGTTAGACCTATCTACGTAGGTGCCGATAATTATAGCAGATACAATTTTATCAATAAAAATAGTAGTAAAACGTAATCCTGTAAAAATATTTTGTATCTCTAGATACCTACATATTTTCGTACTGAATCGTGTTACTGAGTCTGAGTATTTACCTTCTAGGCAAAACTACTTCTAAATTGCATTATTAGAATATTAGTGCATATTAGTAAGCAAATGTCAATAGAAGGCAATCATATCAAATACATGTAATATCTAAAAATAAGTTAATAATCACATAATTAAAAAGAAATCAAAATTTGGTGTGCCATAGCTTTTGATTGTTGAGCTCTTCGCTATTTAAACCCACTCACAACAAATCACTGAATACATTTAGAGCCTAAACGTTTTTAGAACATTATGCATCCCTGTCATATTGTTAGAAGATGACAGAGGCAGAATAATAATTTAAATACTTTTAGAGCTAAATATGTTTAGTGATTTGTGGCGAAAGTGGGCCTTAATATTTATAAATGTTTACGGGCGGCTGGCGATAGAGTCATACGCGCCCGTCAGTGGGGTTGATTCAACCCGTTTTTTCAACAACTTTCTTTATGATAGCCATTTCCACTTCGTGAAAATGCAATTTCTTTATGTACGTATAATCTCAATTACGATTCACTGCCTTGACCATCATACAGCGGGTCTTAGCAGACAACCGATAGCTGCTCAGCAAGGGAACACACAAGAAGGCTAGCTAGTTTGACCCCACATGAAATAGGAAAGAAATCATTGACAAATTAATTGTCGAGTTGAAGCAGTAAGGCTACGCTTCTTTTAATCCAATGAGATGCGGGTTTATCAGATGGCAAAAAAAAGGCCAATACGAAATTAGATGAGTGACCTGTTGTAGCTAGAACTCCTTTCCGTTCTAACGTCTTGTACAATGGACATTTGTATCTTGAGCCCTCTACAAATTCTTGTTTTATTTTGGGGTAAAGCCATACAACTGGTACGTTATCATTTAATATTTTTGGATGTTGTTCGGCTACTGTATAGCCCTGACGATCCCAACGCCCTCCATCCATAAACAGACCCAACACGTATACTCCTGAACTTGCCGGTTCGTCCATATAATCTTTCTTCTGTACTTCGAAGTCAAATATTAGCATATCTATAGGAATTTTCTTAGCTCTAGCGTAGTTTTGGACAGATCCAGTGAGAAACGCCTGAGTAAAAAAGAACCCTGACAGCCAAAACGTCGGTGGTTTTCCATTCTTATACCAATCCTCTAACATATTCAAACGATCTATGAAATCTAGTATGTAACTAGGAAGTGGTTTTAAACTAGGATATGAAACTTTACGCCAGTTTTCTGGAATTTTTCCAAGTAGCATTGCATTAAATTGTAATTCTAATAATGCAGACATGACAATAAGACCTTTGACAGCTTTTTGCAAATTTTGTAAAGAACCCCTTACCTCAAATAATAGATTGTTAAAACGTTCCATCTCTTGAATTAAAACTGTATTCATAGATTCATTATAATCAACAGGATATTTTTTTCTTCCAGCTTCTAAGTCGAATTCAGGGGGTAGCTTGGAAATAATTTCTGTAGCCATTTGAACGATAATTAATTCTGTATTTCCACCTTCTCCGCCACCGCCTCCGCCTTCAACAAGAACCAAAGCTTGTGTTAATGCCATGGAAATAGTGTAATCTCGAGTTATTCCTGCATTCATATGCAATCCGAATACTTCAGGCGGGGGATTCACAGGAACAGTTTCCATATGCTTCAGGTAATCTTGATATTCACATCTTCGCGGCAAGCCATATTGTGGGCCAATGTCACAAAACGTGTAATTTGGGTCATTTACAACGCTAGCGTTAACATAGTTATCTAATATTGTAACTATTAAACGACGATCCCAATCATCAGTCACTCTCCCACCGTAATTGCATTCACCAGTTAAATATTTAATCGCTACATATTGAATTTCTTCATATTGGTTTAAAAACATTTGCAACTGCATTACTGATATCTGAAAGTCAGAGTCATTGAAGCCGTATTGAATATTCCATCCTAACGGCCCAAACTTTTTTCTTTCTTGCACTACGGCATGGAAAAAACTTATGCCGTACAAAAGCTTGCTAAATGGTTTATCTTTGCCTGGGCAGCCTTCGAAAAACTCAGTTTCTTTAACAGGCTCTGAATTATAAGAGCGATACAAGTTATTTTGGAGTCCAGTAGGTGGCTCGTTTGTCATTTTAACCGCTACTTGTAAAACAGCTTGAGGAAATTGATCAGATGGGTAACTAGTCAGCCATAATCTAAAATTTAAGTCTGTGTTTGTTAAATCGAAACTTTCTGTAACTTTTTCAAGAACTGGAAGCCACGAAACTGCTAAGTGACAATTTTGCAAACATACCCAGCCACCTTCTAGCTGGGCTCTTTCAATCATTGCCCGTGCAATTGGTCCTTGTCCTTGTCCTAACGATATCGAATTAAATCTATTTGAATAACCCATTCGTTCACAATATTTGATTAATGCCCCCATTGGATCCGAGCCAGGAGATAATATAAATATTAGAGGTGCAAGGCAGTTTGAATCTCCAAACGATTTACCTATGTCAAACGGCGGTGGTGTTATATATTTCTTGCCCAATTGCTTTTCCACAAAGTCTGATATGGCTATTGTCAATTTGTCAGGTCGTAAAATTCTAAAAACCAATAGTTTTTGAAATGGACTCAATTTCGTTTCCCACTTTCCAGGCAGTGGTGAGCGATGAGGATCCAGATCATCATAAACTTTTTGAAATTCTTTTGACATTTTTGAAAAATCGTCGCGAAGCCCAGCGTATGTCGGCAAGTCATTTATTCTACACAATTCGTCCCAACTTTTATCAGGTAACCACTCAGTGGGATTCTTTAAAGGATTTTCAACAGCAATACCTCCAGTTATAAGGAAAATGTGTTCATCTAAGATCATTTCGCCCGTGGAAAGCATCATTTTAGCGCACATAATATAAGAGAACATCAATTTATCTTTATCAAAGAGGGATCGGCATACGTTGCTGTATAAATTATATGTGAAAGTGTCTTTCAAAAACTTTAATCTTTTGTCCAAATCTTTAGATTTATTCGCATTCTCAATTGAAATTATGTAAAGATTGATAAACCAGACTAAAGAATATTGATACATAGGATCGACGTTAGGCAATTCCGTGACACAATAATATAATACTGCGGAATGTGAAGCGATTGGTCTGTAACCAAGCCGGAATTTTTCAATTATAATTTCGGTCTCCACGCTAGCTTCCTGCTTTTTCATAATATCATCTGCTAAGATTTTTGAGGAGTCTAGAACTTCAACAGCACTTTCATCTTCTAATATATCACCTTTTGTTTCTTGCAAAGTACGTAAGATATCATCTTCTACTTGTTTTAATGCAGCTCGATTACCAGCCGATTGAACAATCAATTTTTCTCGTTTCTCCTGCAAATCTGGTCTTTCTTTTGCGACTACTATACCTAATAACTGATCTTCCAATCCATCTTTAGTAAGGGCAAAGTTTATTAACGTTACTTTGTTGAAAACTTCAGGCAAATAATGCGGATTTCTTAATTTTGTCGTCATGTAAAGCCTGAATTGTGGATGATATTCTATTATGTTATCTCCAAGAGCAATATATTCTTTACCTCCTTGTACGTATGTATTTTTTAGTAGAACAGGGTCTAGTGGCGCATCTACCTCTTCCAAAATACACTCTATGAGGGCCGGTTTTCCATATTCCAAACAAGTTTCCATTACTTTCATGTAATTGCCATCTGTAAATTTAAGTAGTTGCAAATCATTACTTTTTTCCATTGTTTTTATCCATTTATTTGCTTGGCCTTGCGGGTCAATCATCAAAGACCATCTCATGGAATTGTCTTGAATGACACCATTATCGACGGAAAATGAATCTCTGGGTAGTCCAGCTATACACCAATTTTGAATCTTGATATCGGTGCCTAATATATCTTTGAATACGAATGTTTCAGAATGTGGCATACTTAATTTTATGACTAAGTCACGCCATTGATCAATCATTCGCATTCTGATGGGTAACGTATAAGGCGCTAAATAAGCCATGATGGCACACGACACAAGGATATCCCCAGCTAAATGGTCATATAAAGTCTGTAAGTTTTCAGCGGCCATTGTCCAACGTACTTTTTCGCCACCTAAGCCACCGATTAGCTTTTCAGCCCTAGCCAATTTATCAATACACAATTGTACTTCGTCTTCCAATGCTTTCTTTTTCGCATTAGCTTCTTCTAATGCTGCGTTCAACTCTGCCAATCTAGCTTCTAATCTGGCGACTAGTGCTATCTTTTCATCTAAAATAGCCATTGTCTCTGCGAATTCTCTTTCAGCAGCCTCTAATTTAGCTTTCTTAGGGGCTACAACCTTAGCGACAGCATCATACATATCCATGGCAATTATCCACTTGCATAGACCTTCAGCTGCTGCCGAAGCTTTTGCAATAATATGAGGTTTAAAGTCTTTATGACTTAGATACTCTTTTCGAATTTTAAACATTACAGCGTTAGGGATATTGTCCTTGTCAAAGTTTTTCAAAGACTCCAAGAAACTCATATCCCCTAGTATTCTTTTACTAGGGCCCCAATAATCTAATATTTTTTTTCCAGGGTTGTCTGGATCTGGGATTTTATCAGGCTGAAGACCTTTTATCACACACACTGCTGCCATAACTAATTTCACAGTAAATGGAGGATTTTTCATAGACTTTACAATCGTTATGTCAGCTGGCTTTAATGTATTCAAAGCTGAAATAGCATCTTCTAAAATTGGTAGCGCGAGAGCTAAATCAGCTTCACAATCTTTTTTAAGTTCTTGCGCAGCCGCTGCTTGAACATTTGCAACTTTTTGATCCTCTCTTACTTGGGCTGCAGCTTTATCGGCAGACGCAGTTTCTATTTCTATTTCTTGCATCATTTTAGCAGATTTGGCAGCCATTACCATTAGTTGGGGTTTCAAAGCATTTAAATCACGTTGCATTATTGAGACTGCGCTTGCTGCTTGATCTAGTTTATCTAAACCATTGGTGTATCTTAGTTTAGCTGCTCTTAATTCTCTTTGCTTTTTGTTAGTTAATGAGGTAAAAGATTTGATTAAATCCAAATAAGACGCCGATGTTATATAGGTTTTCCTCCCAAGTGTGGCGTAGAATTCAGCCGATATGATTCGAGCATCTACATGAAATTGTTTGCAAGCTATTACGGCAGATTGTTTCACTTTATCAGATACATTCACCTTGACCATATAATAATGTGCAACCATTTCTAAAGCGTCTTCGGGCCAGTTATCGTACCAATCTATAGTACAACAATTAACCAAAGACGGATAAAGTCGTAGTCTTGTTCTAAAAGCACTTCCTATTGGGCTAAAGCATAAAACAATGTGTAACTTTGCTTTGCAGCGCCCAACAAAGAAAGATAATATCTGTAACGGACTTATGTCAAGATTTCTGTTACCACCCTGTGCAGCTAAACGTGAAATTTCCAGAATATCTTGCTGTTCGTCTAAGCCATACAAATTAGGTACTTCACCGGAGTTTAGTAAACTGTCTAGATTCTGAATATACGCTTCTTCTTTTATTTGACCTTCTGTAAACAAAAATGTTGTGTCTTTATTCAAACCACCTGATTCACGAAGTACTAATTTTAGGTCGTCTTGCCAATCTTTTATGCTGTAAGATTTTGTAATTTCTGGCTGAAATAATTGTTGACCCAATATAGTACTAGCTAAACGTGTAAGAGATTGTCGTCCAGAACCGCCGACACCAACAAGTAAAGCATTTCCTGAAGGCATAGATAAAAGCCTACAAATCTTTGATAAATGTTCCAAAGCATAGTCAAACAATACAATCGTCATTTTTGATTTATGCATTGAATTGTATTCCTGTAGCATTGCGACTGCTACGTTTAGAACAGCTTCTTTTGATGGCATTTCCTCATATCGTCGTTCACCTTCTAAACTCTCTGTGTCTAGGTAAGAACCAAACATCATGGCTTTGATAGTCTCGCGTGTGACCTCCTCCCTTTCATTTTGATAATTATCTAAGGCACTATCAAACGGTTCTTTCATGTATTCTTTGGTGTTTTTTTTTAGTACATCAAAAAACCACTCGCGATCGGTATCATCCACAAGACGGTCATAAAATACGCGTAATATTTCGTGAACCCAAACTTTGATAAATGTTTTTTTACTATCAACACATTCTTTTCTTAACAATGCACATCCTTGGATGACTCTTGAGAAGTCTCTTAAGTTAAAGGTATAATGCGATTTTGCAGGTGTTGGTCTTAATCCTATCGTAGCATTATCATATATGCTCATTGTAGCAGCCACAATATTTATTATAACGGGAAATACGTCTTGACCGAATCCATTTCTTTTCCAACCCAATTGTAACAAATTAGAAAAAATCTTGTTCATACTGTCTGTTGAAAACTCATTAATTGAGTATATATTAAAATGTCTTAGCATTCTTGGGTAGATAAGTTGTCGACTACCACCAACGGGTCCAATAGCCGCATAGAAAAAGGTGTCATGTACGTATAATTTTTCAGTTGTTTTTAAATCGTACCAATGTTTTTGATCAAAATATAATCTAAGTAACTCTATTGCTGGCTGAGCACCATATTTTTCTTTCACAGGCATGTTCATGTCATCAATAAATATGATAGCTATTTTCCCTTTTACTGGACCATAATTATTTTTTCTTCTCTTGTTTAATTTTGAAAGAACTAGCTCTTGCGTTAGATTACATGATGTCGTAGTTGTAAAAGTTATAAATCCTGGAGTATAAATGTCTATAGAAATCTGATTCATCAGAAAGTTTTGGATTAAAAAGCTTTTTCCCGTTCCCGTAGGTCCAATAAAAAGCAAAGGTTGCATATAAGTAGTATGTAAACCTAACAAAGCAAAGTATTTCTCGGATTCTAACGTTGGAATAACAGTTTGAAGTAAATTAATTTGTTCTTTCACAGGGACTGTTTTTACCGACTCTGCCCAGGGTTTCCAACAACCTTTACCTTTATACACGTAAAAATGATCACAAAGCATGCCTTCTACTGGAATAGAAACGTCGATGCGATCTATCGTTGGTGGCAGACCTTTTTCTCCCCTAAAGTACTCTCTAATTAAATTATCAAATCTTTCACGAGAATCGGTATTAAGTATTCCGCCAACACCCCATACTAAAGAACTCATAAGCGCAGCGGTAAACCAAGTTCTAGTATACCTTGTGTCTTCTTCACCTAGGATCGCTTTTTCCATATACATTACCACAAGTCGGAGCGTGCTTACTACTAAATTGACGTCTCCACCTGTCACTAATTGAGAGCATTCTTTTCTTACATAATAAACTAATGGATCAAATAGCCAATCGCACATTGCGTAAATATATTCCTCATTTTCTTCATACCATATAGGATTCAAAGTATTTACCCACGATGTATAAAACGGTCTGAATCCCAGTGAGATTGATTCCATGTATATCATACCACATCTAGACACAGTAGCGGGAGAGGCCTGAGATAGGTCCATAACCTCAAATATCATGGACATAACATTACTCATAGCCATTACCTCACCCGATGTTAAACAAAGTTTTTTATTATCATCTAGTACAGTATTCATATTTTCAATCCAAACTGCATCTACTGGACCGTCAAACACGATCCATTTCTTGACAGGAGTATCCTCACAAGCAAAGTCTCTAAACATCGTTGCTACAATACCATCAGTCCACTCATACGATATTGGATCAAACGCACCATAAAGCTGGCCCATGGTGACAGCTTTAGGATTTAACACTTTGTACGTGCATTCACATCCGCCAGGTTGTTTTCTTTCTTCCATCAATGTTAAGGATTCAGCTAATATCCTTAATGTCATTGATTTGCCAGAAAAAGGATCACCTACTATCATAAATCCATGTCGCACGATCATCATTTCAAATGTTTGTGTTACTTTAAGCAAGAAACAATCCATTGGTTGAAGATTATTTCTTTCACATGTAACATGACATGCATCCAAAAAGTTCGCATAATCTGGTGTTGGCAGTGTAATCCCGGGGAATAAATCCGATATTATGCCTTCAAATAATGGTACATCACAACGCAAGAACTTGGGTAAGTTGACATCTGTAATAGACCGAAGGAGTAAAATGTTCTCAATTTCATTTGGAAAAGCTCTTTTTAAATTACCTGCAGCCGACAAAACAGTTTTCACAGCTCGCATTCCATAATCGTAATGATTTTGTGAAGATAACTGTTCGGAACACAATCGGTATGTTGTGACGATTTTTATTGATAAACTTCTAGCATTAACAAAACCAAAAGAATACAAGGAAATTTCACCTATCATTCCGTAATCTGGTACCATCATTGCAACTGTTCTGAATAGCACTTTAAGATTGTCGGGTAGCTCAGACCGACCAGCATAGCCTGGATTCATAGTTATGCAAACATAACAAGCAGGGTTTAAAGTTAATGTTGTGCCTTCAAAATCAAAAACTTCTACATGACTTCTAACAGCTTGAACTATGCATAATATTTGTTGAGCTATGACAGATAGGACCTCAACATCTATTCTATTAAACTCATCGAAACATGCCCAGGCACCACAAGCAGCCAATCCTTTAAAAAATTTACCCATTGCTTTGTAATCTAACCCATCAGAACAGTTGAATACAACGCACTGAACGGCTAATGCTTTTGCTAAATCTTTTGTTGTTTCAGTTTTACCTGTTCCCGCGGGGCCTTCGGGAGCACCATTTAAATGAAGATAGTAAGCTCCAATAAGAGTTCGGTAACATCGATCAGTCAATGGTGTTATTACTAATCTATCGGAATTCCCTAAGTATTCGTACGCGAATGCAACCACGGCATTTATAATTTTTACAGACACCTTGTCATCTTCCCAGTAGTAACGAAGTTGTGCTAGCCATTCAAAATCTGTTTCTTCAGTGACGTTTTTACCTACTAGTTCAAATATTACATCTTTGGCGTGCACGTCAATGACAATAAGAGCTTTTATTGTTATACTGCTTAATTTACTGATATTAGTACGTCGAATTACCGCAACCGTTTCGTTTAGTTGTTTATTTAACAATTTATTAAAAGCGTCTAATTCAGTTATTTTATGTGTTTGCAGAGCTTCGTGCACATCAATGGCCCAATAAATTTGAGATATAGCTAGCACTACCATACCTTCCCACGAAAGTATCCAATCGACGCGGTTAACGTTTGGATAATCATAATAAGATAATTCAGTCTCTGATCTAACGGCTTTTAGCATTTGCTCCTCGACTTGAACCAGCCACTTTTCCACGGAACCTCTTGCAGCTTGAACACTAATAATTTCAAGAAATTCAATTTGTTCACCCTCCTGAGATATCATTATTGATATATTAAACTCTTCATCGAATACTAGTTTATTTATTCCCTCAAAACATTTTTTTAAATGAGGTTGTACTTTGAGAGGATTTTTAGTTTCGGATAAAATTTCCAACATCTCGTCATTAGATAAAAAGAAGAATCTTGAGAAATATAGTCGTTTCTTTTCTAGGTAGTCATTAACACCATCGTTAATTTTTTCCAGTAAGTCTGTTGCAATTTTAAAAGATTCTAACACACCTGCGCCACTTGCGATCTCAAGTGCATGAGGATCTTTTTCCACACAAGCCATATATCTGCGGTATGTATTATTTACTTCAGTGAACATAACGCCTTCTTCGGGCATCTGGGCAACTATGTCTTTAGAAGAAAATATGGGTAATAAGTACAACCATTGACATTGTACTTTTCCCCATTCATCGATCGTTTGGTTAGTTCTAATAATTTTAGAATACCATGCTTTAACTTGAGCTTCAAAAGGTTTGACGAACGCAGAACCTCTCATACCAACTGTTTTGACGATATGATCGTCTAATACACATTGAATATCGTCAAGTGCCGTAAGTATATTTATTCCGGTATCTTTATAAGGATTCGTTTTAAAACATATGTCTGTCCATTCAGCTATCATTTTATTTAGATTTGTTATCAAAGCGAGTTCTTTTGTAGCTGCTACACTTATAATTTCGTATTGATCAATATCTTCCCAAAGATCATACTCAATTATCTTTCGCAATGTAGTCCCTGCTGTAGGAGTCAAATCAAAACCAGCAATGAGAGACATTTCGTCCCAATGCCTCTGCACTAAGGCCGGATTACACATTATATGGGCCATCTGTACATTAGGCCTCCATTCTTTAAGTTCACTAACCGCTTGAGCACATAACTTCATTGGAGCCGGTTGGTTATTTACATCAGGATCATCTTGCAGTCCCTGGAAACGTCTTTCCACGCCTTCAGCAATTTGTTGCTTTATCTTATTTCTATATAGCTTTGAAAGCTTTAGAAATTCTTTATAATAAAAATCGTGATCCATTTCTATTTGTGTGTCATCCATGTATTCAAAAGGTCCATCCATCCAAGTATAATAATTCCGCTTCCATTGATGAGCTAAGAATATAAGACAGTGAAAAGGTTTGATGTAATCTTTTAATTCTTCTAAGTCGGGGTAACTCGTAACTTGACATTTAAAAGTTACTTCTTCGGCGTTTATCCACTTTACGAGTTTATCACAATCGTCTAATCGATGTACGAGTTTTCTCAAGTATTCAAGGTATTCAAGTGTGTGGTCAATATCGTCCATATTGTCTAAAAGTTCTAAATACGGTAACATCGATACAATTTCTTTGTTTAGCTTTGCAATTTGAGATTGTAGGAAATCTTCCATTTCTCCTTTGTGTGTCTCGTATGCTGCAGCGTTTTTATCAAATATAGGCTTGATGGCTTTGAGCCAGTTTACAGTTCGTGTGTTTGATTCTACATGAGTTTCAGTTAGTGAAGTCATTTCAAGAAGATTGGATATAATATTAACTTGTATCAAAATTCTTCCCGTTAATGCTTCAACTAAAGTTGTTTTAGCGTGTAAAATATAAACTCCTTGTTCTATTAATTCTTCAGCATTGTCTGGTTCTTTAAGAGCTTTTGCTGCGATTTCTTCAAATGCTGCACATATGCTATCATTTTCTTTTAAATGAGCGCAGGTAATACCCGCTATTAAATCATTAACAAATTCCATAGCCTTGCGTTTCAAACCATCTACCATTCTGAGTTGACAAACTATGGCACAATTAAAATATTCGTTTTCTAAAACAGCCGTTATGTCAGAGTCTATTTCTTGGAAATATTTAATCTTATCTCGACAAACTTCAAATTGTTCTTCTGCTTGAATAAATTTGAGCAAGGCTTGCTTTGCTGGAACACCGTATAACATGTCGTAATCGAGTCGCAACTTATCTAAATAATCAAGTAGTGGTTTGAATACTTCATCTAATTGTTTTTGTAGTCTTTCATGGCCGTCTTTGTGTAGCCAATCATTGTAATGCACTGGTAATGCATCAAAGTTATATGGTATTCTAAGATACTGTTCTATGGGCATTAGTCTTTGCGCAATGGTGCTTATTCTGTCTGCTATATTATGAAAAACTTCATAAACATATTCGAGGCTTGGATCGAAAATAAATTCACCATCAAAATCTAGATCTAAATTCAAAATAAGAACTGTATCTGGATCTTTAAGACGCGTTATAATAGCTTCAATGGATCTACGCATAAGCTCTTGAATCTGCATTGCTATCATTTTGGTCGCACATGTTACAAAAGCTGGTATTTTCTTACGATTTAATCCTCGAAGACATCTAGGATTTTTCAGCCAGTTAACAAGGACCCCATACCATGTGCTGGACACGAGATAATCAGCGCGTTTAATTTCTTCTAAAACTTTTGTCAGAAATTCATCCAATGTCATAGCACCTCGTGCCCTGTACTTCGATAAGTCGATTATACATTCAGGAAACATTCTTTCGGATGACTCGAGCACAAGCCTTATAAAAGGATGTAACATAAGGGCACCGTCAACAAGCTTTTTACGAAATTTCAGCATTCTATCAAAATTTTCTGTAACGCCCCTAAATTTAAAGTTAGGTTCTTGGTACCTTATCCTGGAAACTCCGGGGTTATCTCTGATGATGGTCTTAACCGCAAGGCTGTGGAGGTTCTTGTTCCATTCGAGTTTGCTCTCATTGATCAATTCCTCCATCAAAGCTGGAAATGCGGATCGTAATTTAAACGGCACCAAGTTGCAAATTTTTACCTCCCAAGCCATATTCATTGGTGGCGGTTTGATGTTTTGTACGCATTCTCGTAGCACAGCGATGTGTCGTTTCTGTGATTTTTCTAACTTGTCACGTTCTCTCCGCTCAAGTGGCGGCAGTGCTATCTCCACTTTCTTCTCGGTAGCCCTCTCCTCGAGGACCTTGCGGAAGTATTGTTGTTTGGCCTAAAACAAATAATGCTGCAGATAACTCGAGTGCTAGTTAGTGTTGATTGTATCTAAATAAATTAAAATTTTTGTTAAATTTTGATAAATGTTCCACTTTCATCGATACCAAAAGTTGTACCTAAGTATCAACTTCTACGTTAGTAAGGGCATATACAGGGTGGAATTTTATAATGCTACCTGGAGGGAAAGTCCTCTAAATACTTATGTTAGCAAATTTTACTCAAAGGAAACATTCCTTTATTTTTAAAAAGAAAGAAAACTGCATTTAATTAATTTTGAAAATACGCTTGTCACACCCAGGAATCGAATCGACTAAAACAAAAAAATTGCATCCTGTACTAATGGCACCAATCGATAGGGTCAATCGTAGAGGTTTCCGGCTACTGGGACCGCAATTAACTGGGACCGCGGTCCCAGTCGCCGGATCCGTAAAAAATAAATATTTTTCTTCCAGCGACTGGGACCACTCATAGATAACTTAAAAAAATCTATTATTCAAGCCAAAATTAGTACAGTCAAACGAAAAAAATTATAAATTATTTATATGAATATCATTGACTCGTTCTAGACATGATTTTATCTTATGCGCTTAGTAATAGATTAAGCTAGCCCGTTTTGACATAATTTACACATGCAGGTAAATACATACAAAGGGAATAGCATTGTATAATACTATCCCTCTCTAACTCGAGTCCGTTTTGCCTGTTGATTTCAAGGTCTAAGGGTAAGCCCTTTGGTATAAACGGGAAATTTTGCATCGCCCGATGACTGGCTCGGCCAATCACTGACAAGAAGCTTATCAGTTTAAGAAAGTCAAGTTTTGCATCAGACAGTGTCATATCAGATCATTGTAAGATACTGCGCTTAATGTTTGTTGCAAATTGTGTGATGTGAGTGGTGGTGTAGTGACTTTATTTAATAGTCTTCAGGTATGTAAAACAATTTTTTATTAACTTATTTATAAACAAAACAAGCTAATAACGGGGTTAAACGACGTGGTTACAAATATTTTTACTTTAGAGCGCTTCTCATTTTTGATGAGACTTTTTAATATCACAAAAAAAAATGTCATCTGGATTATCTGGTAGTAATATTTTTTTTTTTCGATTTTAGAATTACCATAATGGATGAAAATAGCCCTTCAACTTCACATGGTGAACAGTCGTTTTATATCAATGTCACACAAAGAGGACGTGAACTTTTGCGAAGAGCTGGCTATGAATATATTCTTAAAAGAATAAACAAAGATGGCTCAAAACTCTGGCGATGTACAAGAAAAAGAGTTTTTAATGCGACAATAAAAATCAGAGTCGATGCGCTGACTATTTTAAACGAAAACGTGATTTATGTTTTTTTTTTATTATATTTACGGTACCAGTTAAAGACTGATTTTGTAATAAACAATTACTTTCTGATTGTTAATGATTTAAAAATTGTTGATTGTTATGCACGATTTATGTGTTTTTTTTTGTTGATTGTTGTTAACACGATCTAAGTGTATGTTTTAATTACGAAAGTTTTAAATAACAGAACTCTAGTCAGTGGTTGTTTTTCTTATATCAATAAATGATGTTTTTAAATCAAAAAGGATTTTTCTTCAATTATTACATCTAAAAATTTTTTGTTTGACTGTACACATTTTTTTTTATTTCAGTTATCATATAAGTGGTCCCAGTCGCTGGAAGAAAATTATTTATTTTATACAGATCCGGCGATTGGGACCGCGGTCCTAGTTAATTGCGGTCCCAGTCGCCGGAAGCCTCCAATCGTAAGGATCAAATCTCTGCAAACAAGGTAAATTAAAAAAAAAGAAACATGAAATTTTAATGTAAACTTATTTTATTCGGACGAAAAAAGCGAGTAAATTAACTAAATAGTTGCTGGAATTGAGCTTCATTTTATTGGATGCACAAATTTATTCCTTAAAAAAACATTTTGAGTAAATTTTGGTAGCGTAGTACAATTTTCAATATTCACCACAACACCCTACTAAAAGTTATTCAAAACTGAATTCCTTAAAATAATTAATTTGTACATCGAAAAAAATTAAGCTCACTTCAAGCATGCAATTAGTTAATGTGCTTGATTTTTTGTCCGAATAAAAAACATTTTTACAAAAAAAACAACCGCCTTCAAAAACTAAAAAGAGAAAAATAACTTTAGCTTTGGAAGTCTCTGGCTTTGGTTCTGTTTGTTGTTTTGTATTGCCGCCGACTTCCAAAGCTAAAGTTATTTTTAGTTTTTGAAGGCGGTTGTTTTTTTTGTAAAAAAGTTTTTTATTTCTCGCTTTTTAGTATCAATTCTTTTATCCAAATCCATGAAGGAACTGTCATGTCATGTAAATTAACATGACACCGCTAAAAAAAAGTCATAAGAAAGCAGAATACGCGATTTCGTTTACTTAGATGACAAATTTTCAAATATTACTGTAAGTATACATCTGTGTAACTCTTTCCAGTGTACAGGCGCGATGTTATGTTGTGTAATTGCGTAAACAATGCATATTTATGCCATAGCAGCAATCGCGGTTGATTTGCTGTAATTTTTTGAAGAGTTCCGTTGTCTGTCTCCGGAATCCATCATCAGATCTATATGAAATTTAAATGGGACCATTTGGGAAGTTTACCCTTTCCAACAAAAAAAGAATAATCAAAATCGGTTCATAAACGACGAAGTTATCCGCGAACAAACATAATATAATAAAAAGTGCCTATCTCAAAAACTACTGAACCGATTTTGATGAAACTTGCAGTATTCCCTAAGTTGAACAATACCTAGTACAACAAAAAAAAAGAATTACTTAAATCGGACTTGTAGTTACGGAGATATGTGCGAACAAACATAAAAACATACATACATACATACATACATACACTGTTGAAATTTGGCACATTTGTTCAGACGCTGATATAGACTAACATATACGAAAACTGGGCAATTCTGGCAATATTACATACATACGGGTCGAATTGATAACCTCCTTTTTTTTGAAGTCGGTTGAATAAAATAAGTTTAGATTGAAATTTCATGGTTTTTGTTTAATTTAGTTTACCATGTTTGCTGATTGATTGATCCTTTTGATTGACCCTATCGATTGTTGCCATAAAAGTACAGGATGCTATTTTTTAGGATTTTAGTGGGTTCGATTCCCGGGTGTGGCAAGCGTATTTTCAAAACTACACAAATGCAGTTTTGTTTCTTTTTAAAAATAAAGGAATGTTTCCTTTGAGTAAAATTTGCTAACTTAAGCATTTAGAGTACTTTCCCTCCATCCTGTATATGCTCGATATTATATTCAAGAGCTGTTTACACACGTATAACGCATTGAGAATTAATTTGCAACTTGAAAGATAAAGCTTAAAATAAAAGCTATCGTGTGGTTTTGCTCCGACTGTAGTGCCTTTGTTCTAAAGTCGGAGGGGTTCGAGATGGGGCATGAAGACATGAAGCTTAAACGTTACAGCAACAGAAATACGATTGTAAGCCACAATCCATAGTCCTTTCTTTCCGCACTCTTGGACATACCGGCAAACAGTTCGATTCCCAGGTCGAGCAAAAAGTGTTATTGGGTTTTGCTATGAAATTCTCAGTAGCAGCTCGGGGTTAGGATCTGTGCCCAGTTAATGGCAATAGGCTCGCCCCCTATTACATGGGACCTAAATATACAGCGAACTGTAGGTGTATATTCGTACACCTCTGTCTAATGTTTCGGGAAATACAGGCGTGATGGTATAATGGTAACATATACCTAGGACCGAAAATAATACCCCTTACTTTATAATAATAATAATAATAAGCAGGGCAGCTTGTGGCGAGCTGTTGGGCAGTAGCGACCCCACGGACCTGACCTCCCGGGAGAAGTCTTGTTCTTCATCTCTGGCTTGCCTTTATTGGCCGGCCGGAGTGAACACTGACGAGGAATAGAGCTCCCACCTCTCTCTTGCCTTCATTGGCCGGTTTGAGTGGAGATTCGCAAGAGCATTCGTGTTCGGGGGAAGGAAGTGTTTCACTAAGGTGCTGGTAGGGATCTTGACCGTACTTCCGGGATTGTCCTGATAGCCTTGAAACACCTCTCCACTCCTCAAGCACCTCAGTCTGTGTTGCCCTCTTGTCGCTACGTCACTACGTGCTAGCGGCCGTTTTAGGGGGCCCATTTATCGAGTGTGCTAGTCACCCCCTGCCATTTTATCTGTGTCATAAAAACATTGATTGGCAGGGGCCATAGTCTTTCCATAGTGTCAGGAAACTAGTCCATCTAAGCTACCCAAACCCATAGCCCTATTCTTAGTTTCCATATTCTGTAATAGTCCTGCGCCAGCCGGGGATTGTCCTTGGGTGCATTTGCATAGTGCAAACAGGGATAATTGTCGGCTGGTGTTCCATTTCCTTGTAAAGCCATGTAAGGGGCCTCTGCGAGTTGGCTTCGGCTCCTCGTACGCCTTCCAAAGGTCCGGGACCCTAGGGTCCCGAGATATGTAACCATATAAAATAATAATACCATTTATTTCAGGCAACAAAGGCCCATAACATAAATACCTTACAGACTAACATACATAATTATAGAAAACAAAGACAAACTATTTAATACGAAGTGACGGCGTCGTATCGCGCTGCGTGGTGTCGCGTAACCTTCCACGGAATCTCCGAAACACGACACCCTTCGGCCAAAACTCTTCCTTAAGAAAGGTCTCGAGTGATTGAGTCGGAACTCGCACCACAAACGAATTGAAATTCGTGTTGTGACGCGACTCCAACTTCTCGACCCTTAAGGTACAGCTGGTCTTCACTCGAACAACTTTATAAAGGAACTAGCTCAGTAGTACTTGGATATAAAAGTGCTTTCTGCAAATAAATCAATAATTTACCTTGATTCTATTATAAGGCGGCGTCGGTATGAAAGGCAGATTGTCCATTTGGTGTATATCGGGTATAGGCAGCATCGATGGCACACGACAACCATTTTTCGTCGTTAGCAGTTTTCTTAAATCTCGTTCGTCCATTTTGGCAGTTTCTGAATGATTAAAACAATTATTTGTAACAAAATATTGCTTTTTAACAAGCAAAAGACATTGAAACAAAACCCATTCTGACGTAAAAATTGTCTTATTTATGTGCTCAGTGCTCAATGCTGTGTATCGATGTCACGTTTGAATGTGGAGCTCATTATTACCATGGCAACAATTGAAATCGCAACCATTTTGGCAGATCATAAACAACATAATGAAAGGGTGATTCATACCGATCGATGGTACTGACGGGCATGGATGAATTATATAATTCTAAATCAGGCCCATTCAGGTTGAGCGTCTCCCCACATGACCGAGAATCGGCCCGTTTTTTCAGTTTCTGCTTGCTGACGAAGAAGCCAGAAAAGCGGGCCGATTTATCGGTCGTGGGGGCAGACCCTTAGTCTCCTTAAGCGTCATCAACTATGAAAATAAGTTGATACCTTAGACTCCTTAGAGCAGAGGTTCCCAAACTTATTTTGTGTACTGCCCACTTTGAGAATAAATTATTTGAACAATATCTTAATTAATACTAGTTTATATTCACAAGTTGTAATCGAGAGTCGAGAGCTCAGTCGGCGTCTAAGAGTCGTCCTAGCTAGATAAAATTACAAATCGCCCCCCAAGCCTCTACACAACGCCCCCATTTTTTCTCTGGGTCTGCAGCGCCCACAAGGGGGCGTTATCGCCCACTTTGGGAAAGACTGCCTTAGAGCATTTAAGCTAGGTTAAATGCTCTCCGCGTTTGCGTTTATCGTTTGTGACTTGGCTAGGGGGGCTGATCCTTACAGCTCGCTAGTGCGTAGGTACCCGGCTTTATGTAGGTAACGAATCTTCTTTATGAAGATCCTCCCACGATACAGGCATGTAAGGAGCACACCATCTATATAATTATAGCTAATTACCGCAGGGCTTTTAAAACAATCCTTTAAAATAAAACTACAATGAACACGTAGGTGAATTATATTCGCACAAACAATGAACAGATGCACAAATATGTTGTAATGTTATGATGGGTCAATATAATATACATCATAGTTTTTATAAAACTTGTCCTTAGGTATTATCAATATTTACATTACATCACAATCATAGATGATTTTTGCTTTCATAACAATACTGGTACAATTATATCAAGTAAAATAATATCATTTTATTTGCTTTTATTTTTAGGGTTCCGACCTTAAAAGGTGATACGGAACCTATATAATTACTATATGACCATCTGTCACAAACAGGTTAAACACGACGTAGGAATTTCAATTTTACCAGAAGGGTGAAGTCAGACGAGCGTAATTTTGTTGAGTTGTGCATCGCGGAATTTCTGCTACATTTGGTTCCATACAAAACTCCTGTTTCGTTACCACGGCGACGCAAAATGAGTTGTCAGTTTCAGTTGAAAGTAAAGTACGCGGCTCAAAAAACGCGCGTCACAACTTACAAAATTACGTTCGTGTGGCCTCACCCTATGAGGATTGTGAAGTGCAAATCTTGGAGGCCATTTACCCACTCCTTTTCGAACTATTGTTTCGGGCGATAACGTTTTCGCCCTCCTAAACCTTTACGAAATGAGATAATTTTGGTCACACTAGATTCAGTACAGCTGAATATAGGTCTGTACGTTAGTCCTTTTTTAGTAAAGTCGGGTTTAATAAAAATAATAAATAAGGTTGAGCAAGTTTTTAAATAAAAAAATATACGTAGATATTTAGATGCTAATCGGTTATACAATGTGAAACGCAATATTTCTTTAAAATAAAAACTTATGAACTTAGTTTTTCATTGTGTCTAAACAATTCTAAAAATTATGAAAATTAGATTATGTTCACAAAGGGAAAACGTTAAAGCTTTAAAAAAAAAATTACAGCTTCACCATTCTCTTAGGCCCACTTCCACCAAAATCACTAAACTTATTTAGCGCTACCTGTATAAATTATCATTCTCTTTCTGTCACCTTCTAACAATGTGACAGGGATGCAATGATGTTCTAAATACGTTTAGGCACTAAATGTGTTCAGTGATTTTGGTGAATATGGGCCTTAATGTTAGGTCTTCATAATGCACACACGCATATCGCTAGTTAAAGACCAAAACTATTTTCTCAAAGATTTATTGGTCAGTTGTCTTTTCAGAGTTGAGTTTGACTTAAAAAAAGATACTGTTAGGTCTAATTTAGATAATGTTAGTTTTCAATTTTTATCTAATAGTGCTTTTATATTGCGCCAAATAGTTACTTATGAAATTAATAACTACTGGCGACAGTGTAAAAGTTGCTGAAGAAAAAATTAACAAGAATAGACAAGTGCTCACGTAGGTACTGCCGAAAGTCTTTTAAGTATTTCTTTCTCAAATTCGTAAATTACCTACTAGGGCATCTACTACCTTCTCTTAGAACAGTACCATTTTAATCATCAAACCATCACGCCTATATCGTCCGAAGGCTTAGGCAGAGATGTAACCAATGTACACCCACAGTTCGCCGGGATGTTTTTAAGTCCCTTGTAATAGGGGGCAAGTCTATTAAATTAAGCCGTGCACAAATCCCAATTCATTATTAGTTTTATAGAGAAATCCAATATAACTTTGGTTATCGAACCCATGACCCCTAGCGTAGCAGTCGCGCTTAGGGCCACTAGGGTAACGAGGCAGTCAATACCATTTTAATATCACTTTATCATTTCAGTTATTGGATTCTCAACTATCGGCGCTGAGCCGAGCGTCGATTTTTAAGTAATTTGAGAATCCAACAGTGCGATATTAAATGGTACTGTTTTATGAAATGGCGGTAGGTCCCCTGTATCATATACCGAGATGATTACTTACTCGTCACTATGTTATTTTGATGTATACTTTAGGAGCTAGCAGATGCGTCGGTTTAGTTCGCAAACCGTTATTCAATAATTACACCAAATTGGTTTTTACGCTGTTCAGTGTAATCTGTTAGCGCAACTTGCATTTTTTTTTGTAATCCAATTAGATCCTAGGCTGTCAAATAAGTATTTCACAATGTGACAAATTAGTTATGTATTCAATGAGGAATATGTATGTTTTAAATAGTATGGTAAACCAGTTAGTAACCAAATGTTTTTTAAATATAAAAGTTATTAAAAATATACAGTTACGCTGCAAGCAGCCTGGGTTGGAATTTGAGCTTTCAATCGAACTACACTTGATCGAAAATACCATGAGCTCTAATTACCCGTGAGTTGTTGCCAGTTAGCGTAGACATAGCATTAAACACTATTAGTTTTTATAAAATAGGCGCACGCGCAGGTCGCCTCATATAATGCCATGAAGTGTAACGTAATGTAGATGTAATACTAAAGTGTAAAGCTACCCTAAACAAGTGGAATTCAAATGGAATTTGATAGGAAGATATGATTCCCACGACTTTCTCAGTCTTTCTTCTTATAATATATAAATAAATAAAAATACATGGCACTACTATGAGGATCTAAGTACTATACCGTGTAGGAACATTAAAATTATCATAATAATATTCTCAAAAGTAAACCATATAAAAATATATTTTTTATTTCATATAAAATTTTGTTTGAAGCAAAATGGCGTTCTACATGTACTTTCATTTACACATTCATTTATTATAGCGACATTCAATTACATACTTAGGTACACGTTACATTTTGGAACTTTAAAATCACCTAGCCTCCTCTCTGGTTACAAATACTTAATTTTAACAATAGATAAAGAAAAACAATATATTAAAATTATGGCCACACTATACATAGCAAATATACTATGCTAGAAAACCGTACCAAGTCTTGCCCTCAAACAAAAAGCAAAAATATCAATATAAAGTCTTTTTACAATAATTTCGTATTTATTTTTACAATAAGCATTTATAAAAACTAAAATAATTGTGATTCGATATTACTAAACGAAGTACCTATTATATATTAGGTAGGTATTTTTACAATGTCTAAATTTGTATTTTTTTTTAATGATAGGTGCCATGTTACTTTAGGTATAAATATATACTTATACACCATATTATAACTACTCACTCTGCGGTCAAAACAAAACTGACTTCAACCGACTAACTTCACATGGATATGTATGCGAATTCTTATACATATTTTTAGGGTTCCGTACTAAAATTAAAAAATATTCGTAATGGTGCGACTTCATCTGTCATAGTTGTTTATTTCATCAATTGCTAAAACAGTCAATTTGTTTGAAGTAGGTACCTAGTAATTTTAAAAAATATCTTAATTTTTATTGCAGCTAAACGGGGTTGAAAATTTTAAGTGGGGTTACTAGGTCAATTTGCCTGTAAATTAATAAAAATAAAGGAAATTAATATGTTTTTTAAACATATTCTTATTTATGTTACATAAACTTGTCATAAAAAAAATTCCTATAAAAGATTTGCGGTTCTAAACAGTAAAAACTTTGCTTTTAAAATGATTTTTCCTACGAAGGCACGGAACCCTCGATATGCGTGTCCGACTCGCACTTTGCCGGTTTTAATAATACAATTAAGATGGTTTGACAGCTAATCCGTTAAAATACAGCGGAAGTTCATTATTATCATTATTTTGATCGCACAGTACTAAATAACTTGCCATACCCACTAATACATTTTTTAATTTACACATACATTATTATATACAAAACATTACAATTTTACATATTATATCGATTACAATTCGAGTAAATGGGAGTGAAAAATTAATCGATTAACGATACTTTGAACAAAATTTAAAGTACGTTAATTGATTTTCAAGTTTTCACTATGGTAAGCAAGTCTACTGTCAGACTAGTAGGCTGGCCGGAGAATCGCGAGACAATGATTAAAGACTTCAGCATGGCAAGTCAATAGTGCACTATGAAGTAATAATACCATCATTTTTCCACAGGGAATGAGAGACAGAGCTATACATAACCTATAGCACCATCCCTTTTCGCAATAAAATAACGGTTGTACATTTAAAAAAAGAATGGCATTATCAACGTCACAGTACGGCCCCAGTAGTTACTATTACTAGCCTACCCAGACATTAGCCAATCAATAAACTGTGCAGAATTGGGTAGTTGACACCACTAACCAATAATTTCAAGTCACAACTTCTCTAAAAAAGCACTTTATTTTACCCATGAAAACCGATTAATTTTCAATTTATTGTAAAATTAGATTTTTACCTACTTTAAAATCAATAAATAGTTAGTCAAATGAGTAGGCCACGTAGTGACGTCACAGCGTGGTATTGCCATACAAAATCTATGGGAGAAGCGCGTTTTGCCAGTTCATAAAAAGTATGTCAATTGATGGTGGTGGACACTACCCAATTATGGCCAAAAGTTTGCTTAGCGCCATCAGATACAAGAAGATGACGTCACCAATGACAGTTGCCGTGGTCGACTAGTACCTACTACTCTAAGAGATTTCGATTTAAGCCCGAATTATAGTGGGCTTCCTGTAGGGTCATACGCTGGCTCCTAGAAGACGTTCGTCCGCGGAGTCTCTCTCCTCTTCAGAACCTGATTTCTCCTTCTTGATGGACTGGTATCTTACCTGCGGGATGGTTTAATAGATATTAAGTAATTGAACTTAGAGAATTATTGGTTAAGGCTTTTGTTTCAAAGCGCAAGACAAAATTTGCTATGGGAACAGAGCATGACAAGTCACATTTGCATATGTAATGTACGTAAGTTAAATACATAATATACTAACAGGTGCTCAGGGGCCCTACCACCATCTCTTCAAACAGTACCATTTTAATATTATTTTGTAAATTCAGTTAATAGGTTTTGAACTCTCGACACTGAGCTGATCGTTGAAAATCCAAGTATTATTTTGATATTACTTTAATATCAAAATAATACTGTTTTTAGATATTGTGGTAGGCCCCCTGATAACCGAAGCTAAAAATATTGCCAAAATGGCTTATTCAGATATGGGACAAGCATTCACGAAGTTTCTTTCCAGGGCAGTTGCTTTTTACATTATTAACCTTATGATTAAGTTATTAAAATTTAGATTACCTTGGTCTTTAGTTTTGAGCTCACTCCTCGCGGATGGTACATCAGGAAGTTGTCTGTCACCCAGAATATTAATATCTGAAACAATATCTTGTAATGTAATAGCAGCATATGACAAAATAAGATTTTGATGAAGCACGGCAGAAAACAAAGTTATTACATTATTTTATTATGTATTATTTCATCCTGAGAAAATCCAGTTTTTTTATCAAAAACCTGAACGTGGTTAGGTTTATGATAAAATTTAAGCGATCAAATGGAAGACTTCTGTTGACAGGGATTTATCCTGCCTATTTTTACAGAAACCATGTATTTCTGTCATGGCTCCGGCGGTCTCACGCGAGCTTATCGTGGTCATTTAACCTACGACATATTATACACACTTCAAAATTGACAGTTAGTCCGTCTGTCAGAAAGTTGAAGCTAGTTGCTCGTTCCAAACAGTAGGAACTCATTCCGACAATGATGGTTTTTTTATGTTCTTGGATGGCAAACAAGCCGACAGCCCATCTTGATGTTAAGTGGTCACCGCCGCTGCCTATCGACTCCTGCAAAACCACAGGCCTTGCATATGCATTGCCATCCCAGAGACAAAGTTGAAATATTTCATGTGCCCGTAATTATACCGACACACGTACCCTCCAAACCGGAACACAGCAACGCTGCTTTGCGGCAGAAATAGGTTGGTATGGTGGTTACTTCTCCAATACAAAGAGCTCTATTACCACTATGTATGGATCGGCACCATTTTGAAGGAAACCGAGTGATCCAACACATGGGCCACCCAGCGGCGGACCAAGGCTGGGCGAAAGGGGCAGCCCGCCCCAGGCCCCCGACCATGGGGAGCCCTCAAATATAAAAACATCTGTAAATGAAGTCCTAATCAAGGCTAAGAGGTTGTTTGGAGTTAACCCCTTAAATACATATACAAACAAAACAGCCTAAACTAAGTTATTTTTTATAAAATAGATGGGTATGTCATTTAGTCCCCGCCCCGAGCCCCTGACAGGCTTAGTCCGCCACTGGAGACACCCCGCCACCATCAGAGAGACTTTTGAATGAGCATGACATGTAGGTCGGAACTTCAGATTTAATCAATTGATGTGTGTCTTCATTCAATGACATAATTTATGAATATTTTAATTGCTAGTGTTAATAAACAATCGATGCCGGAACCAATTAACCTACATCAGAGCGACGGCGACGTTATTATCATTAAAGAATTAAACAAATATTTCTATCTTTACATTATAGTATCTATACTAATATTTTAAAGCTGAAGAGTTTGAACGTTTTTTTGATTGAACGCGCTAATCTAAGGAAATACTGGATCTAGTTTAAAAAATCTTTTCATCTCTCTTTCGTTCGATTCCCATGTCGAGCAAAAAGTGTTATTGGGTCTATCTACGAAAATCCTTGAAAAGGATTTTTGCCCGGTTTATGGCAATAGACTTGTCCCCTTTAACTGTGGGTGTACATTGGTACACCTCAGCCTAACCCTTCGGGGAATACAGGCGTGATGGTATGTGATGTTACATCAAGATATAACTACACAAAAGCGTAAACTAAACGGTTAAGAATCAACAACTTATAAACATTTGTTTAGATAATAAAAGGTAAACAGCTACTGTTTAATCTTAACAGCGACTCTAATAGATATTACAGTACATTGGAATTAGATACAATACTTACTGACAATCAGGATTGACTGATATTGGATAGACATTTCTTATTTACTTAATCTAAAATTAAAATACGGGAGAAGATATATGAATCTCAGCTCCTACATATCCAGGGTTGAAGAATTTGCTCGGTAGAGTAGTGGCCTTGGAAGGCAAAGGGCATTAGGAGGAACACGGAGGGGTTTGACTTTGAATCAGAAACAGTTTGACACTCCCTTCCGCTCCGTCCAGAGCGGAAGAAGTCATTTAATGACTTCCCAATCTTGAAAAATAGTATCCTTCATCCTTCTTTCTTATACTGCCTCGTTAGCCTAGTGGTGCTAAGCACGACTGCTACGCTAGAGGTCCTGGGTTCGATTCCCAGGTCGAGCAAAAAGTGTTATTGGGTTTTTCTATGAAATTCTCAGTAGCAGCTCGAGTTTGGATTTGTGCCCGGTAAATGGCAATAGGCTCGCCCCCTATTACATGGGACCTAAATATAACGGCGATCTGTGGGTGTACATTGGTACACCTCTGCATAACCCTTCGGGGAATACGGGCGTGATGGTGATGGTTCTTTCTTATATCTGTGCCTACATCTGATGGACTTGCCAGAATTACAAGGTTTCTGAGATAGGTAATGCTACCATTACAGTCAAATACTTTGCTCTTTAAAACGTATATTTTTAAAAGAACTGTTTGGTGCTGAGTGACGAGGTTATTGGCCTTTTAAAGATAACCAAGTCGAACATTAGTTGTACCTAACCTTTACATTGTGTGTCGTTTACGTAAGTATTTGACCATAATTATGTATTCTTAAATTATAATATATTATTCTTTAAAGAATTACGTATTGTTTGTCTAAGAAATATGCATGAGTTTTTTCATTCGCTTTTGTTAACAAAACGTGAAAATACCGTAGTACTGATGACAAAAAGTGATATTAAAATTGGCCCAGAAATACGGTCAATATGAGCATTTAAAACGATTGATTACGCACCGATTAGACTGACAGATCCAATAATTATGACTGATGACGACATTGGTTACAACTGCCATATAAACTCCGTGCTAAATTTCGTTATGCTAGGAAGAGAGAAACAAATCTTCGATGGCTTATATCTTTTAGAATTTTATGGTTATTCGAAAAATTCTTTTAGTAAACTGTTTCTTACATAAATGTGACCCAGTGTTACAGATAGACGAAATAAGTCTGTAACTGATTATGTCGAACTTATAGTAATTTTAAGATTAGTATTGTTCTCAAGTAAGTGATATAGTTATTATGTTTTTATTGAGAATACATTTCTTAAAACCTTTTGAAACGAAGAAGGTAGTAGGCTGTGGTTATTCTAATTTGACTGCCTATCCCCATGGGCTACGCTAGAAGTTCTAATCTAATTTCAAAAAATCTTTCATTGATAAAATACAACTTTTTTTGTGACCGTATGCTGATGACACTTGATGACTTTGTAGCGTATGTTATAGCGTAATTAGCTTCAAAGCGAATGAAGTCACGTGCTACTCTACGTATATACTAAAATTTACAGAGGTAAAGTTTGTGAGGTTGTAGGGGGTAATCTCAGGATCTACAGAACCGATTTTGAAAATTCTTTTACCCACAGAAAGCCACGTTATTTGTGGGTGTCACAGGCGTTATTTGTGTGTCATAGGCATTATTTGTGTGTCATGGGCTGTATAACATCACGCTTTTTTTTTTCTTTTTTTAAGATGGTAAAATCATCCAATGACCCCATGGGCGGGACGGGAGGGAGTGTCAGACTTTTACTGACTAAAAAACCATCTATGTTCCTTCATGTGCCCTTTGCGTTCTGGGGGCGCGGTATCTCTTGCGAACTACCCGCAGCCCCAGCAGGCCTTGGCCCTTAGTGGCCCCTTCCTTGTGCTGACACCTCTTTGCGCGGAACATGAACGCGCCGTCGACACGGTCTGTCGTTAAATAACGTACGGACGGTGAGCTACCCATTGCTCACCGTCCACAGACCGTGCCTACGGTATCCGCCTGCGGGAGGCGCAATGGTGCCGTTATTGGCAATCCATTGCGCCGGCGGACGCGGCGTATAACATCACGCTACGACATACGAAAGCGGAGCAGTAACCAACAACGTAACTTAACGCGGGTGGAAAAAGGCATGCGGCGAAGTCGCTGATAGTTCACTAGTATTTAATAAAGGAACACTGATGCCTCAAACATTCACCAATTACATATTTCTGCATTAATTTTTCTTGTCGCCGCACTTAATGACTTGTGGCCAATTTGTGTTTTTCAAAGTGACGGAAAATGAATAACATTTACGTAGGCATGTCGTTATCGCACGAGGCGAGTAAATATTGCCCGATTACACGTATATTATGTGTAAACAAACTGTGTGAAGATTAATTCAATGATTAAACGTAAGAGCGATCTCGTCTAACTACGTTTTAATTCTCTACCTAAGAAACCTTGATGTCTCAAAAGATAATAATATTTTTAGAATGGCTCTTGATAAATATAAATGGAAAATTACTTGCAATAGGGATGTTCCACATCCGCTATGTGTTTGTGGGGACTTTATCGTTTGGTGCAGATAAACATATCCTTACAAATACAAATTATATAATGCAAGCGCAACAACGTATACTCTGTCTGTCCGTTCGTGTGTTGATATGTTACTCAAAAACCACTTATCTGATAAACGAGATTTTTTAAACTCCGATATCCCTTATAATGCTTGTTTTTGTTTAACTTTTTCATTGATATACTTAAGTATTTATTACATTGTATTTTTTAACCATAATGAAAGGACACTGACCTCCGTGACACGGAATCCTAGTGTAGATCAGTGATTTATCTGATTCAATTATGTATTATTCTGAGCAATATAGATTATTATTATTCTATGATCTCTGGATAAATTCTAGTACGCATTTTGTTTTATCAATGACTCTTAGAATTTCAATACAAAAAACTGGTTTGAAAAAAAATACCCGCTGATAATAAGTAGCATAAAAAACTCACATTAACAAAGAAGGGTATTATAAGCATGACCACAGCCAGTTCCAGTCGAGGGTCGGAGACGGGCGAGAGCCTCAGCGTGGACAGCACAGCCACCACTGGCGGTAGCCGCAGCACCAGGGCTAGCACGGACTTCGCGAACGTTGCCAGTGCCGCGTACAGTATGCACTGGCATATCCAGGCTGAGCACATCGGTGGCTTACCTTGGAGACAAACAATTAGAGATGTAGTTAGGTAGGTATAGTACATGGGGGGAGACTTCTAAAACAATGGGCAGGTTTTCCCCGGTTTCTCCAACGCAGAGATGTAAATTAATATGGCCAATTCACGCGCACTTGACAAATTATCACATTTATTTTAGACACACATTTTTCACATTGTCTTCCAAAATTCAAATGTGTAAACGAACTTTCGTGCGGCCTACAGAACTTATTCAACCTTTTAGTTCAACCATAGTTTTATAGAAAACTGTCAGGTTATTGTGGCCTGCTTGGCATTCCATAGACATAGAGGCTCATCAGAAGTACACTAATAGAAATGCTACTTTTTTGTCAAATTACTTCCATTTCTGTGGAATCTTATATTTTGTAATTGTATATACCTAAACACTTATCACTGTTTAACATGGAGTAAAAACTTATGTGAACTTATGAACTTAAATGATACGAATTTGTTACTTTGTTCCAAGAAACACAAAGAGTACCATGCAATGCAATTTGATCGCTAGTTTACTGGCTTGAACTGACTTTCAGTAAATGAAAGTATGGTACAGTTCTAGAAAATCATGGGCATGAGCCATTATGTATTAAGCCTTATGTCTTTTTCATAGGGTCGCAATTGCATTAACTGATGTGTGCTTGTGAAATGCAACAAGGACTAATATAGAATCTTCAACACTTACCATATTCACCAAAATTAATGAGCGGTATATCATAAGCTCTCGCACAATGCTGGGCTAGTCTGATACCCGCCCAAATGATTAGCAGACCAAGTGTGGAATCCAACATGAAGTTTACTATGTACCTGAAGACAATATTATATTCACTTTAACAATGGCTGTATATACTTAGAATACAGCAAAGAATAAAAGCATGTGAGCCACAGTACTTTACAGGTTTCAATCAACCTACATAGAATATTAGATGTTGCTGCTACAATTTAAGGTTCACAATTGATTGTGTTACATTTATTAGTGATAAAATAATGTGATTATGTGAACCATGATTATATGGTGTTTTAAACTCAATTTTATTTCCTTAAATTAATTTTATTTTCCTTCCTTTGCACTGGCTAATGTTTTTCACATGAAATCAGTTGATTAATATTTTTAGATCAATAAATTGAGCCTACCGTAAATTTTAATTTTAGGTTTCTTCCAATACCAGAGTATTAATGGTATACTTGCCAAGTAACAAAAATTACATATATATGTTTATTTTCATTATGGGTATATTTATTATTCGGGAGATTGCTAGTGGTGTTAAGATGATGCCGGCCTCCCTTGGGGAACTAGGGTAGAGTAAATGATTTACTGTCCACCTTCCTACCATACACAGTGTAGATTTGGAAAACACAAAGAAAAAAGGTAGTAATGATTATTCACTGGCAGATTGGCTACACATATTTACCAATACTTATAAAAAATTTGGAAATACATTAAATAGAACAGATATTAAAAAAATCCAAATAAATCACTTAAAAAACAAAATACAATTTGTTCAGTAACTCATCATACCATGTGCAGGGATTCCCAGTGAGGTGTGGTGACAGCCACACGTTGGCTGCATGTATGATCAGTGCTCCCAATCCTTGCTTTGACGTGTCGTAGAACCAAATGAGCCATGGCCTCCGTGCATACCGAGGCTCACAAAATCTTTTACCTTGAATGAAAATATTTTATGTAGTTATTAAGAATCAAAGCAGTAGTGTTTAATATTTGAAGATAGGGTAACTTAGTGCAACCTTGAGTTAGTCTTTTACCATTTTAGTTCATTACACCTACACAGATCTACGCCGCTAAGACGGGTAGTCTTAGCGATAATATTATTTAATTATATAGGAATTATATTAGAAGTTGTCATAATATTACTTTCAAAGTAATCATAGGCAAGGCCCCAAAGGCGATCCTTTGACCAACTCTTTAATGTACATACGGAGTTTCAAAGAGCAGTCCATAGTGAATAAATGTAATACGCAATATTGCGGCATCGCTATCAAACTACCTTGAACTCCGGCCTGTATTTCATAAGATCTTACCTATTAAACAAGTAAACGCCAAAACCGCCAACAGGAACTGCATGAACCACCCATAGTTATCCGTAAGAGCATCTTTTGAGCAATGTAGCTCGGACCAGTAAATATAATCCGAGCTGTTATTCATCTTTCATTTCTCGGTCAATGTTTCTTGGAGTGCAGAAATCGTAATTTAATATTTTTTTTGTATTGCTTTCTTTAGGTTTACCTCATGGTAAGCATCCCCTTAAACATACACTTCACTATAAATAAAATTAGTGTATTTTGAAACAGTCACACGGTTGTTTTTATCGAAATTATTTTCTCGCAAAATTAAATATTTTTTAACATTTTTGACAGTTTTGACACCAATTTTTTTTACACGTTATTGGTTGGACGAGGCATTGAGGCAACAGTATTTACTGGTAACAATGACAATGACAGCTTTTACAACAGAATGTACGCGGATATTCTCGCCCACAACACACAACACACTTTATTCAAATTCTTTGATTTTAGTAAGTACCTACCTATTATAATTACAACTCTGGTAAAATCGAAATGATTAATAGTATTAATCTAGCTGTAAAACTGCCTACCTGGCCTGTATGTATTATGTTTGGTCCACCGTACAATATTTCTCTGAAATATTAATTTCTTTGGTTTTGGATTGATTAACAAAATGGTAGATTACTTATACAGTGTGGTAATACCAACATGACAAACCTACCAAACATCTTTTTTTTTACCATTGCCGCCATTTTTTTGTGGTTTTCCTGTTTCGCAATTTATTTGGTAAAATTAATTAAAAAGCTATCGTATCACGTAACGCTCATAAGTATTTGTGCAGAAGGTAATAATTGTTGCATTTCCCCTACTAAGGAAAAAGGTACGTCAAATTTATAATTTTAATAATTGTTTCAAGTTTGTTAATTTTACGAGTCACGACATGATGGTCTTGTCATGTTATCGATTATTTTGCAACCGGTGTTGATTTTTTACGATTATTCGTAATTACACTTAGAAGATTACGAGGCTTGTATTTATCGTTGATATTTGCTAACTCTTGTTGTGGCAAAAAGTGAAATAATTTGTGTATCAAGCAATTGTTTACATAGACGTAACGTTTGTGGGTTAGTAGTCATGTTCTGGACTTTATCAGCAGAAATGTTCAAATCTTGTTCCTGAATAACATTCTAATAATACACATATTAAAATGACATGTTGGTGCTCACTACAATAGAAAAAACATTGACTATCAGCACTTTACTTGTTCTGATAGAAATAGTGTCTGAAATTATTTTACTGCCACTTTTCTGTTTCTTCTCAAATGACACATTCACCGTCTATGTAGGCTGGCTCTATGAATAGTATCTGACTCCTAGTAATGTTTATTTCCATAACCAAATATGTATTTTATATTGGTAAAAAGTTCATCATCATCATCATATCAGCCGCAGGACGTCCACCGCTAGACGTAGGCCTCCTCCATAGATTTCCAATAGGACCGGTGGGCCAAAAATTTAGGTAGAAATAAATAACATAGCTAATATAGTTTATTATAAACTAAATACCAAACTAAGCAAAAGTAACCAATAAGATAATACAAATGACTGAATATTAAAAATTTAGGCATTAAGAAGCATGTAGCAAGTTATCTTTGAAATAATTAACCATAACCAAACAGGTAGATACAATAGTAATGCATTTCAAATGAAGTGTAAAATAAAACATTTAAAATGTTGGTTTCTGAAACTAGTTCCAAGTGTTTATTCACATTCTCTATAATGTGTGTAGTTATATACATGCACCTACAATTAAGTGTAACTATGTACATTACATTGTTATCATGTATGTATTCTTTAAGTAAATAGTGCCAGCGTTACTGACACAATACTTGTAACATGACTAGTTCAGCTAGACATTAAAAAAAAACCACTTTTTTCCCTTCACATTATAGCAACTGTATTAATGTAAATTCAACACACTTATAGAAATTTATTATGTAAAACCAAAAATACCTAATACATAATATTTGTACCCATAATACCTGTTATGTTAATTAAAAAAATGTACAAATTCTCACTGTCACAGGTCAATAATCGAATATTAATCCATTATTTGAATGAAAAGTATGAATAACACACATGAGTCATTCATATTAAACAGAACTTAATTCATTATTATGTAGATATATTATTATTAAAAACACAATGCATTGTACCAAATATTGAATAGTGTAAAAGTCAATTCAAATCATTTATTTTTATTAGACACTTAAAAGGCACTTTTGAAAGTCATTTACAAGAAAAGAAAAAATAAAAATCTATTTGCCCATCCCAAAAGGTAGTTTAGTATGGAGAATAATGGGCAAGAAACTCCATACTAACTCTTTTAAAAATGTATTACAAGAAGTTGTATAGTTATATTCATCATCATCATATCAGCCGTAGGACATCCACTGGACATAGGCCTCCCCCATAGATAAATAAATGGTTACTTACATAAATTCCATAAAAATATACTGATGTCAAGACAATGTACCAAAAAGTATACAGTGTCAGATTGTTCACCAGATTTCAGTGATACATCTGGTTAATACTGTCAATTGACATCATCATACTCTGGCATTTGGTTTTTTTACCTTTTAGTACCTGAAGGCCACCTGCTATAATTAAAAACATTCAAAATCTAGTCACAATCTCATCTCAGCGACAATCTATAGCAAAAACTTGTCAAAAAAGTAGGTGAAAAAATATTACATTCAAAGATTTTTTATTTAAAAATATGTATTGGCCGCTCTTTAAGTTTTTAATTCCATTTGCTAGATATGTTTACCCATAATGTGAACTACTTGTGTGCTTTGACAATAGACAATACATGAAAAGGATAATGGGAGAACCACAAAAATTAAATGTTCTTCCAATTAATCTCTTCTCTTTGTTCTCCCATTTTTGGCAGATTTTCAGCATGTCTCTGTCTAAAAAAAATCTGTAAGAACAACATATACCATCACGCCTGTATTCCCCTAAGGGTTACGCAGAGGTGTAACAACCTCAAACACCCACAGTTCTCCGGCATGTTTAGGTCCCATGCTATTGCTATTCTGTAAGTTCACTCCATAATTATGTAATTAAAGTCGGGGTGACTTTAATTACCTCATTCCAGTCCTCATTATGGGACCAAATACAATTAACATTAATATAAACACAATAATACTACTACAGTAGTTATTGCATTTTTTTTTACTGGTACTTAATAACCAATCATATAAAATACCATTATGATTAATAACTTTACCTACAAACAAGCAGTTACATCAAATCAATTTGTTTAATGTCAAATGAGTACATAACATAGGTAACATATTGATAAAATAATAATATAGGTAATGTATTTGTTCTATTCTCGCGAAGGCTTTATGTTATCGTAGTGCACAAAAGCAAATTAACCGTGCATGTTTTTATTTGAAAACAATAAAAACCTACGAGTTTCCTAGCGCAATTAAAATTCAAAACTAATATTATTCCAATGTAGATTAGATAACGTTATCTTTAGAGGACGCAACTATAGAATTGCATCTATTTCATTCAACCATGCAAACGCAATAAAAGCTGGTAGTCAGAATTACCTACAGCACTTTATAAAAACCACTTGCTCTATCAAATTTATCTATACAGAGTACTCTTTCTACAACAGTATTCGTTAATTAATGACTGACTCCCTCTCGCCCTTAAAACGTAGTAGGGTTCTGAGTTCTGAAGCAATCCATCACAAAGTCAAACATCTATGAAATCTCCTAAGTAATCTATCTCGAGGAAAGCGATGGATCCGTCGGGGCTCGACTGCTATGTATCTCTTATGGGCATTTTCATTTTAAATGGCGCAGGCTGTTTTTCGGTTGTCCCATGACTAAAATATGATGAAAAAAATATTTGCAAACAATTTTTTTAAGAAAAATCTATTGTACCCTGTAGGTATTTTTATAAATATGTGGATTTAATTTATTAGTTCCTTATAGAGCACGTATTTAATTTTATTTAAATTAATAATGTTGCGGAATCGTGTAAAATCATGATGTCCCCATGTCAGTTTGCATCATTGCATTCAATTTTTTCGTTATTTTTTGTACGACAGCTAACGTAGCGACACTTTCATTGTATTGTTAGATAGTTAATTTATCCTTTAAACTAAGCATTTCATCTCAGTTAGTGAAGAAAATATATAATAGTTTAATAAAAAGCTTGTCCCACGAATTCGCGACTACCGGACATGTCCGGATAGTCACGCGGTTTTTACTATGAAATACACACATTTATCATCAAAATTCGGTTTTAACGGTAACTCTGGGTACAAATTTCAAAGTATGAAATGTTATTTTGAAGTTAGTCGCACTAGGTGTCCAGCTAGTGCAGTAAGTTTTGCAGCACAATAAATGGTTAAAAAAGAACTGTTGTAGTTAGTAACGTTTTTTTCATGAATATAAAGTTTGTCATTTTTTCTTTTTTAGGTATACATAACTTATACACTGCTGAAAGCATAAAAGTACAATTTTACAGCTTTCTGATAATATTGTTTAAGTATTTAAATTTAGTTTAAAAAACGATCTATATCCGTCACGTCCTGTTAGTAACTAGTTGTAGTGAACTATACACTACAACTAGTTACTAACAGGACGTGAGTGTAGTAGTTTTTGAAGCCTATTTATTTTAACCTGCGCCATTTAAAATGAAAATGCCCTTATACCTATATCTAAATATAATTCGGTAAATAAAAATCTCCCGAAGAAGCTAATTGACTCCGGCGAGAGCATTAAAGTAAGACGTAAAAATGTTTAATGATTTTATTCAATAATCTATCCCCGCTGTTTGCCCATGGAGACATTAAATAGGAGCCAGCCATGTTATTTATTGCCTCGCGTGTGTACACTGGACTTATGACTGCTTTTACGGTGCCTGCCATTTAATTTGATCGTACATGCAATACGGTATTGGAGAAAACTGGAATGTAATTGTCGCCTCATCCCTTTGTCGTGGTGGTGCGGCGTCGCGGCGCCACCACGGTGGTGAGGGCGGCGCCGATATTGGAATCGAAAGTAGAACGTAATAATTATCGGTGGTGGGCCGGTGGGCCTGGGGGCCGCGGCCGGTGGTCGCGGTTCCCGCGGCTCGACCGTCAACAAACCGTCGCACGGCAACTGCTCATGACATATGCATGAGAGCGCCACGACGACGCCCGCCGCCGGCCGGTTAAATATACAAGGACGAACGGGGAAATTACCAAAGAGGCAAATACATACAAGATGTCTCCCGCCCGACTGCGCTACCGTAGCGTGCGGCACGCCCACGAACCTCTCCAATTATACTCACGAAACGTCCGTCCGATACCTTTCTTACTATTCTAGACAATTTTTACTTCGTAACCACCACGTCGCGTACATAAGTCAGCAAGACAACCCCATTTGTCCCTTAAATGCATCATTTGATATTCCCTTTACCTTTAGACTGCATGCAAATTAATATCCAATACGTAATTGTGTAAAGGTACTATGATTTACATATTAAATGCAAGTGACTTTCTTGTCTGTCTGTTTCGAAAAGAAAATTGGAGCTCCGTCGCCACTTAATAGTAGGCCCCTCGGTCGGCAATTGGAGAATATGTAATGATGCAATTGGAAACAAAACAGAAATGGAGAAATAACATTTCAACTGATGACTAAATAATTAACGGAATTCGTGAAAGCCTCTTTTAAACTGACCAACAATTATCAAAATACTACAGAGACTAGTTTGCTCTCTGACTGGTTTCGACTAATCCAATGTTAGTACCTAAATATCCCGGATGTTCAGCAAAAATCTTGGCCAAATTGATTACCACTGTGATCAATTTGGGCGACAAATTGTTGCGCGCGAGATCAAGCAGATAGCAGTAGGTACCTTTCATTACTACATCTATTCGGTCGTGACAGCCGGCACTGCTATCCCTCAACAGTGCTAGTTTGGTGTTGATAGCAGAAAAGTATTAGAAATTTACTAAGCTAATAAATTACTTACCCATTTACGATTTCTATTGCTTTGAACATGTCCGAAAATAAAATCCTACTGAAATTGTGGCTAAAAATAAAAGATGATGGACTCATAAAAAAATCACAAAGGAAATGAAAATTTCACATAAACACCTTTCTCCCTATTTCAAAAATGCTTTTATTTTTTTGTAATTAGGTTAAATGAGAATTATATTTTTATAACTAAAAACAGATCCCTAAAATTATTAACAGCTTTGGAAGACCCCGCTATTGGCACAAATGCTGCTTGTAATAATTCCGGAATTACAGTAGTTGCTAACTGTACAGTTCTTCAGTACTTCGTAGCCCCGCAAAGAAGTTATGATCGATAGAAACATCAAATATTCACGCACACCGGCCTACGAGGAAACGAAATGGATAACCGTTGTCTGAAAGGCCACAGGGGGCGACCGAGGCCCTCCACGCTGCCCCTTTCTCCTAATTACCTAAACGTTTTCTTCAAATACAAACAATTCTTTAACTGCGCTCTTAACATTTTTAGGCAATAATTAGGAATCGGTAATGCGCTCGACAACTTCAAACGCTTTGGAACATTCTTAGAACTTACAATGTTAAATTACAAACTCTTGCACGCATTTAACTTGTATGGAATCAGATTTTAGGTTTAGATAGGCGATTTAATTGAATCCTCGGCTTTGTAACGGCAAGCCTACCCGTGCCCGAAGAAGTAAACAGAGCTGCCTCTTTGTGTCAGAAATTAAAATAATAAAGCCCTCTCACTCCGAGAGAAATGTTTAAATTAAATACACAAATTTTCCGGATCCCTTTCTATGATGTTTAAGATTAGTTAAGGAGGTCGAACCCTAGATTTTTGTTACATGTCTACATAGTATCCAAATTAAGTTCTTGTTGAGGAGGGTTTCGCGTTACAAGATCGTTTATCTCGCAGAGAGCTGTAAACGTAGCGAATATTAGCCTGGTAACGTCGTAAGTAAGGTTGTAATGCTTTCATGGTTCGTTGCACATTATACTAAAGCGGATACGACAGACACGGGCGCCCAACGTGGGACCTCGAGCGTGAAATAAGTGCGATTGCTTTGTATGAAGTGGCAATCACGACATACTGACTATAACACTATGTAACGTTGATATTCCCAAATATTCTGTAGATTTTATTATGCGACGTAGGTATTTGAGTGTGGGCGCACGGTGATGTTATGAATAATTGAATGGTGTCGCATGAAAATCTTAGTCGTCAATCTCAGAGGGTTAAGTGGATCCTTTCAAGATTTACGAAAATCATTCTAGTGGGAATGTAGCTAGGAGAAAAACATAGGGCGTTTATTCTGATGTTATCAATTACCTAGTTCATCCTCAATAACAACGTGCAGGAGTGATAATAGTATTAGCGTTATTTAGAAAGCTCCATTGAGCATACTTTTTTCAAAATGAGCCAACCGTAAATCACTTAATAATTCACTTTGTTACGTCAATCTAATTCAATATGCCAAATGTGTACCATCCAGCCATAACAGTTCAATTTATATCCAAAACGTATACTTGGATTATTACGAGTATATGAAATGAATCAGCGTAAAATTTCTAAATCATTACAAATACTTTAAAAAATATGAGACGTGTGTTTTGGCAGAAGCAAACCTAATTCATAAAACTAGTGTTCGACCAGCGGTCTAAATTCGACCATAATTCATTAAAATTTTAAGTTTGACCCTAACTAATAACGTAAAAAATTTTTTTTTTTTTATTATTATGTTTTTTTCAGGGATGATATGATTTAAATCATTTGATTTTAATCAGTGATTAAAATCGCGATTAAAATCAAGTGATTATTTTAAAAAAATCGTTGATTTAAATCAGTACTTTTTTATTGCAACCAAAACAGCCAAAAAGGGTCGTCCCTTAAGGAACTACGGCGCACACATACGTGTGCATCGCTAATATGCCTATAGGTATCATTATACGGTTCGGGGGTTCCCCGAAATTTAAACTCGCGCCTGAAATCTCTCTTTTTATTCGAATCGTCATTTTTATTTTTTGTTAAATGTTACAAAATGGAAATGGTGTTTTTTAATTACCTTTAGAAGAATATAATTATGTCTGTTTATTTTCGTTAATGTCATTTTTTATAAATTTAATTAAATATTTTTGTTAAATAGGCAAATAAATATGCTACTTCGTTTTTTTTATAAAAGAATGGCTTAATAAAAGAACTAATATGTTATTTAACAAAAAATATGTCGTTTTTTAAATAAATAACTGTCATTCATACTGAAAACGATCCGATATATAAAAAAATCAAAAAAATCTGATTAAAATCAAATAAATCCGATTTAAATCAAATTAATCTGATTTATTTGATTTTTTTATAAAAATCATGATTTTTATCAACCCTGGTTTTTTTCATTATGTATGTTTTTTATTTAATTTATTTTTAATTCATATTATTTGAAAATTTTAGCTTTCTGCGCTCTTTCTCCATATAAACTTTAACTTTGCCAAATTTCATATCCCTCCTTGCGCGTAATTTTAGTAAAAAGGGATACAACATTTTTGTTTCACGTAAAGATATTAAATAATTCGAGCAAAAAAGCAGTTTACTACACAAAGAGAAACTACTTTTTCGTAAATTTGCAAAAGAGGCCGGACACATCTCACTTCTCGGTTGTAAAAATGTCATTTTTCTATTCTTATTTTTTGATGCCCCATAGAATACCATGGTTTAAAATATACATTTATCCTTGATGATTAATATAATATTTTTTCCTACCTTTCCTAAAAACAACATGGTGTTTCACAACAACATGTACATAATCGAATTTCCCCTTGGCGAAAAGGCTTTTGCTAAAGCCTCAATCAATAATAGATTAGGTCCTTAAGAACCTTTACGCAGACCTCGTTCTCTAAACGTCTCTAAATTTATAGCGTAAGAATCGCTTTAGCAAAATATATGAGACGCGTGTACACCTTTCAATTACCTACCGTATGCGTGCCATTTCAGAGAAAAACCGCATATTTTATTCCAAGAATTATCCTTATGGCACAAGTTGATATAGTGGATATAAATATTTTCATATGACATCAACCTATTCACAACGTTATTCAAATATACCTTACGTTATTATCGTATTAAAAATGCATACGCCGAGAAATTTCCTTCGAAACAGTTCCAATCAGACAATTTTCCACTGTGCATTTTCTAATTTAAAATTCACAAGGAACATCGAGACTTGTAATTACGGCCATTTGAATTATCAAGAAGCGGCCTCGAAGACACCTGCATATTCTCTAGAAGGAGGGAATTAATGACATGGGTGGTGGTGGTCGGTGGTGGTGTAGCCTCGATTCTCGAAACATCACGTGTCCAGTCTCAGGGAAGGTGGACGGTGGCGCCTGGTAGGTTCCCATTGTCGCTTAAAATTATACCTATGTCAGGTAAATTACAGACTTCACTTCAGCCCTCGATACTTTTCCAATTACACGTTTAAAATAATGTCGTTGGAAGAAATGCCAGCTACAATTGGGTCAGAACCGCATGATTGCCCCCCCACAGCTGTCAGTTCTCACGAGTGAACCGATAGTTCACCTTCGAAGCACATGTATTTTCTCTCGTTAATATTTAATCAAGTACAGTGACAATTTCGTGTTTTCTTTTCAAGACTTTTTGGCTTTCGACATGAACAACTTAATAAAAGTTAAGGCCTTTCTTTATAGAGCTCTATCCACACTACAATTACAGTCACCCTTGTTGAAGGGCATACCGTAAAGAATAGAGTGATGATTGCTCTTATTTATTACCAGCCTATTATTGTCTCACTGTAAGGCTATGGACTTTTCTCTTACGGTTTTTTTTTATTACCGATCGGAAATCATTAAATGACTTCTTGAAATCATGAAATGATCTCCCATTATTTCATGGAGTGTCAAACTTTCACTGACTAAAACCCATCCATGTTCCTTCTTGTGTTCTTTGCGTTTCGGGTGCGCGGTATCTCTTTCGAACAACCCGCAACCCCCGGCAGTTCCCATACGGATAAGGTACGAGCTACAATCTCAAACATTAGAGGCAGGCATTTCAACCACTGGGCCAATAGAACGACTGTCATTTGTCGTCCTAAAAAAAAATCTAGTGATCGTGATTTCAGGCAATGGAAATGCCTAACACTGTTAAGGTTAACTATGAATAGGACCGTTTACTGATCTTTTTGTTTTTTTCCGCATTATCTCTTGCAAAATGGTCACCATTTCACCGCCATGACACACTTCGCTGTTCCTAGGCAGTACATAATAGTGCGCATTTTTGTTGTCATTAGGTTTCCTAGGCAACGATTGTCTTCGACGTGGCCGATCGGTAGGCTATTAGCTATTGACATAACTACAAACATTAAATGTAGGTATGCATACATACATACATTTATGAAATGTAGTCCAAACACACATATCGGACCTCGATCGCACGAATATTTGGATGGTCTGATTGATCTTCTGTCCGCAGGGAAAGCAATTTACTATCCACTGTCATTAGGAACATTGAATTTTGTCATATGTAAAGTAGATCATGTAGATTATGTAAACCACTAATTCTTCATTTGTCTTCCACATTTGCATTTTTTGTAAATCATTAACCATTGTCAAAATGCAAGGTCTGTGAGACTAAATAATTTGCTTTGTGATTTTTATAATTACAAATTAATCTTGCCTCGATGCTAATCGCTTCATCAATCCCCAAACGATTGATTTAGACATGACTGCATTTAGCTAAAAGGTTATTAATGTTATTATTATTGAGGGAGACGTGTAACAACGAATTTAACGTCCATTTATTGATTGATTTATTTTTTTTTTTTTTTTTTTTTTTATTGGTTCGTAACGACTATGTCGCATGCAAGAGTTACCACCTAGGATGTTTATTATGTAGATTGCTCTCTCATCACCGTGTTAAGAGCGCGTTACGTAACAACATATGATTTGTTTACAGCATTTATTGAAATTATAGTGTGTAACGTACGTGGCTCTAATTGGGTCTTGAACTTATCTGGTATTTTTGGAATGCCTTGACTTAACTAAAATTTCTTATGTGCTCATTCTTGCGAATTTGAATGAATAGTGTTTGTTTTAATAATTTGTTTTCATTTTTACTGCCAGTGACGATATTTATTCATTAGCCAGAAGGCAAAACCTTTGTTCAAGGTTTGACCTACTAATTATACAATGGCGCTCAAAGCAGAAGTCACGTGGCATAAAAGGGCAGGATGCTATTCCTACGAATATCATTACAAATCTTAGTTACCTACATTGTTAGAGATATCTAGGTAGGTTTAGACATAGAACAGGGTGTCGTCTTGCGGCGTGACTCGTTAAGTCGTCGTTTCCGGGGCACAATGAGAGGCAGGGTGTTATTGACGGGGCGGCGGGTGGCGCGCATGTGCACCTCCGGCGCCCCGGCGTCTCGGGGGTGCTTTACTAAAGCCCGTCGCAACACACAAACGGTGTCAGTCTACCCGCGGACGTCCAACCAGCTAGACGCGAACCATTCCTAACAACATGAAGCCACACGCGCTCTTTATTATTTCACTAAGTCGCTACATTCGACTCTAAAATTTTTCGCGATAAAATTATATAATAATTTAAATTCGTTTTTCTCGTAAATTTAAAAGGCTCATGTTTGATTTTTCGGACAAACCGCCGTGCCTAAACGCTCCTGAGAAATAATTGGTAAGTATATTCCGTTTCCGCGTTTTTTTGTTATTCGGTTTTTTGAAATTTCGGGATTCCTCCGTCGACGTAAGGATTTTCTTCAGTTTCGGCTTCAACTGATTTTGTTTTCTCGTCTTTTTCAAAGTTTCTTTTATTTTTTTCTGCTCCTCAATTTTATCGAACTTTCAATTAATTTATAACTCTTTCATTCTGAGTTACCGTTCTCGTTTAGCTTAAACGAAAAATAAATATTATAAAAGGTTACGATGACTTTAAGAATCCATTATGTTTATTAGGTTATTAAGTAAAAAGGCGCAGGGTTGGGTTGGCTAGGTATAGGAATGGTACACAGGTGAGGTGGGACAGCTGGTAGTGACATTTTGAGCGACGGTTGGCTGTTGAGTTTTATTTTAATATTTTTTGCGGGAGTTGGTCTTTAGGTACCGGTATGTCGGTCTTTGTGCGGCGAACACCTGCCGGGGTTCGTGCCCGTTTTACTCCCGCCTGTTCTTTTCACGTATTCGATTATACTTGTTATCGTCCTTAACCTGGTTCTTATTCTAAAAACACTTCGTTGCTGCTCTTTGTACCGCTATGTTTCGCCGAATTATGGGATTTCTCAGTACATTTATTTTTGTAGTTCCATACGGTTTCTCTGTATTGTCATTTTAATAATTAGGTCATATCTATTATTTTGTCGCGTTTTTTCAGAGAAGATTCTGATTTGAAAAAAAAATTAGGAAATAATAAATCAAGTTATTTGGTTTATTACAAAATTGCGAAGCTGATTTTTACAACTTCGCAATGCCTAATTTCTAATAAAAACAAATTTAGATGTACCCTTTTGGCTGAAGGGGCTCTGAATAAAGCGAAGTAGCAGAAAATGAAGAAAGTTGAAGGCTTTGTTGATGGTAGATAGTTGGCACAGTCGCTGGTACCCTTTGTGGCGCGAACTCGGCTTGCGAATGTAGGCGTGCACCTGCGGGTGTCAGTGACCCCGGTCACCTGCTGCCGGCAGACGCTCGCATTAGCATACGCTGCTGGGCCAAACGTGCCATCTGCACCCTTGGACTCATTTTCAGACCTCCATTTTTTTTTTACTGGTTCAACCTCCCTCTCGCGCTCTCAAGAGGTTAGGAATTTAAAGCTACGGCGTGGATATTTCTTTCTTTTTTACCTAGTATCAATTTGCCAGATTTTATTATCTTGCACTTGACTTTTCAATAGGTCTGCGAAAAATACAAAGACTAGGTTCAAATAACACCGCAAATTAAATAAAACATATTTTTTATTCTCAGCTTTTCAAATAAATAAAATATTTTTGCATTAAAATGAAATATTTTTTATAATATTGGCAGTTGCATTTTCGATAGGTCTCTTAAAAATACAAAGACTAGGTTCATATAACATCGAAAGTAATTTAATCGATTATTTTAACAACATTCAAATTAAATGAAACATATTTTTAATTCTCAGCTTTTCCAAAATAAAGTTTTTTTTTTTATGTCGAGGGACGTATAACGGAGCTGAGTTGTGGACATAAAAAACTTATTACTTTTATTTTAATTCTAACCCAATATACATCAATATGGGGTTGATTACGAACGTATTATTCAACTTAGATCGAATTTGAGACACGGTGGTCTCTCTTAATCATTTTAATGAAGGCACTTCGCTAATCTACTAGCGATAGCGTAGTTACGCATGAAACATTATAGTGCACAAGCATGTGCTCTCCCATTTCTCTCCCTCTCATAGTCCGACGGTGACAGATTGTATCACGACTGTAAAGAGAAGTGCTTCCCGATGCACTTCCCACAATTTTTTTTATTTCCTGGCTGCTACTGAGAAATTCCTCCAACAGCACACCTCAATCATTCAAAACCCCAAGCTCAGCAGTCGCACTTATGATCACGAGACCAACGGGGCATTCGAGAAAAAAGTATAGAGTGCACCTGACTGCAGTTTTATTTGTTATAAGCGAGCTCCACGACCCCCGACACGCCAACTCCTATTTCTAATAGTTTCCCAGCAAACTTTTAACACGAACTACAGTTAGCTTGAAAAATTGTCGAGTGCCTGCGACATGCAACTATGCTTTGTGAACTGAAATTAAATTCCGTGTGGATGCAATGTCACAAGTTGAACACGTAACAAGGAAAGAGGAAAATGGAAAATACGTCCCTTTGGTCTTTTGACAAACTTCCTGCTTATAAATGAGTATTACTCGGTAATGAAAACCTCTTATTATTGCATTCATATTTCCTCCGTGCCAACCCCAAGTTGCTCGTTATTTCGAAAATCATTAAGATGTTGTTTTGTTAGACGTGAAAATTAATTAAGAGGTCTTTAACGACTTTTGTCGATGTTTTTAGGGATTAATGTACTTGAAGTACCTGCCTATTTTAATGCCTACATCTAATTTCATCAGAATTAGTAAACTTGGCTTAATTCTTAAAGTCAATCCGTGACTGTCTTAACACAGAAACATGTGTTCATATTTTTTTCCTAAACTAATTAAAAATGGTACGCATTTCCAACAGTTTTTATCAGACCAATCTTTAATTAACTTAATTATCGTTCCGTTTTTAATTAATTAATTTTCTACTGAAACTCTAGGCATTTCTAAACTTGTCGCGCTAGAAAATTATAAATCTTATTTATTTTATTTGGTTTTTCTGATAAGGTGGATTAGGGATATATTATTCTCATTCACCGGTCTCCGCCCGCTTCAACGAATTCAGCACGTGCGACAAAATGTCAAGCAGAAACTTATCTATTAGAGCAATAAAACATTTTATTACAAAAAAAGAAGTTATACTAAAATTAGGCATTCATTCAATCAAACGTGATTTATATGGGTAACTCATTTAACTTTAGACATTTCAATCAATTCTCCGAGAGTTGAAGCAAGGAGGAAAAGTAGGTACATTTATTTTAAGCTTTTCCGTGGGCGTATCAATGGGGGAAATTAAATTATGTTTCGCTTGATGTGCCTTAGTGATTGAGTATTTTATGATTACCTATCAATGATTTTATAAGTTTTCTATAAGACGTTTCTTTTATTAGAAAACCTTTAATTATTTTACTGTACCAATTAGATTTTTTTTCAATTAATCTGAATTAAGCTTCGAGATACCAGCGAATAGAATCTAAATGTATCTATTACGTGCTATTATAGAACGATGTAGTATGTTCATTTGTAATCTATTCGCAAGGAAGGTTAATAGGGGTCCAGAGAGGATGTAGGTCGTCCGTCCGCCTCGCCAAGTCACGTCTACATCCTTTACCCAGCCCTAAGGTCCCTTATTATCAAGATAATCTAGTTACATCGGAACCTTATTACACCTAATACATAATAGTATTACTCAGCGTTTAACTTTATTAAAAATACAACAGTTAAAGAGATGATCCGTGTAAAGGCATGTTCACTCGAGAGCGATTATTTTTGTTCTCCTCAGAGGGTTTAGAATTTACCTGTATTTTATGCCTCTAGTCATAACATACCCACATAAACAGTTTTTCTTAAAATAATGCTACAATTTTAGGTTGTAAACTCACCAGGTCACCACCAGGCTCACCAGGTTGTAAATCGACATGAATCCTCATACAATTTTATTCGACTTGTAGCCATTCAATAGGCGCGCAGAAATCGGGCACTTGGAAAATTCTCGCGAAATAAACAAAGCATAAGTAGGGTTTGTGCAATTCAAAGAACGTTCCAACGGAAACCTGAAAACAAAGCAGCAATTCTTGGAGGCGTTTTAAACCAACAACGCAAACAAATGGATACGTTTATCAAGCCTACGAACCCAATGTAGAAACACCCGCCACGGTATATTACTTAATTAGGTGCCCGGTGCTTAATTCACCTTAACATTTTCCGGAAAACAAAAATATGTTTCACGTTTTTATAAATAATTATGTCAATTGACAGCAAGAATTAGCATACAAAACTTGCAGCTACGTTAAACTAGGTACTAGATGTACCGATAATTAGAAGGTCAGTTACCGTAAGTTCAACAACGATCGCATTGTAATTTCAGTCCCAATTAGTCTACAATACCTCTAATTTACCTACATCTTTGATAAGTTTTTGTAATTGATTATCGCCTAGATGAGATTTCTCCTTGAATTTGAACGTAATTTAATTAATAGTTTTGACCTTTTGGTGATCTGGTGGTCGTGGGAATCTGCTGGATGCGACAAGTGAAAGACTGGCGATCTTTTGGCTCGTGGCTATGGCGATGTTTGGAGAGACCCTATACCGACCGAAGCTGAAAATCGTTCACGACTAGACATAACCCTCGCTATCTTCAGCAAAAGACGTTTTTCAGTTTCTTATTTTCGTATCGATGATACTCTTATACTACATGGGCCCAGTACGTTTATTGCCGCGTCTGAGGCGTTCAGATCGTCAAGGGTGCAGGTGACATTAAACTTGTAGTAACTATTATAATTATTAACTTGGAATCGTTTTGTTGTACAGGTATCATGAAGCGAGATGCGTATGGGGACGAGGGAGGCCCAGTGCAGAAACGTCCGCGGCAGACGGACGACGAAGTTACCTTTCTGATACCGAGCAAGGTATGTCTATTATAGTTTAAATTATATCAGGTGTAAAAAAACATACCAGAAAGCCCATAAACTACGCTTACTGCCCATCCAAGTAAGTGAAATTGAGAAAAAATGATTGCTAGGAAACGACATTATTTTTTGGTGTGATAAAATGATTCTTTTTGGCAGTATTTCAAATGCATGCTGTATGCATACAGGAGTCGAAAGTGGGGCAATTAAGTTATTCGATCTTTAATATCTCTATTACCAGAAGGTTCCCATGTATGATCTAGAATTGTACTTAGAGCAAAAAAAAAACATCGTAATGATGGGAAGAACTTGTAACTTTTGGCTTTGTTAAGTGTTTTCTTACACCCATTATAGGTCTGGGGACGGTGCTGGAAGCCTACATTACAAAAGTGTTTATGTACGAAAAAAACCTTAATTGACTCATTATCTTTAATTGCGTAACACATACGAAGTGATTATTTCTCAATTTAGAAAACTCAACAATATCTAAAACATATTTTTTGCGGTCGAATACAATTATTTTTTGCAACAAAATAATGATGAAGATCCATGATGTTGCAAAAAATTATCGCAATATTTTACTGTACACATTTATTATATTATAACTGGCCCGTTTTGTCCCACTGCTGGGCAAAGGTCTCCCATTTCTTCCATCTATAGCGATTTTTCGCTACGTCTTGCCAATTCTATCGTCGACCTGCCTTCTCCTTCGTTGTCTGCCGGGTCCCCATCTAGCCATTTTTGGACACCAATCTTGGGCTCTAAAGGTCTATAGATCGTTTGGCATGTGGCAGATAATGTTCTGCCCAGTCCTATTTTAGACGGGCAGCATTTAGAGTACACATATTAATCAAAAATTAAAAAACAGTAGCTATGGACCAGCTTATGCATATAATATCCAGTCCGAAACGGGATTTCGTCCTAAGTTTACAGTTGGTTTGCCTTTAAACAACCCTCTCACGCCGGCGTTGTCATTAAAATTGCATAAAATCAATTCAAGCCTTGCGAGGTTGCAGTTCGCGCGCCTTGTGTTTATGTAATTTACTCAACATGTATTAGCATATTAGCTCCGGTTGTAATAGACGGCTATTTCCAGTTGCTATTTCTTATTTTCTTTTATGAATGGAAAGTTTAGATGTATTTTTAATTTGATTATTATGCAGTAACTAAATAGTGGTTGAACATACAACTGCTTTACGATTTTAATTTAAACAATATTTTTATCTGTACAATAAAATTTAGAAGAGGTCATGACGAATCTTAACTCTAAATATATATAAATATACATAAAATTGCAAAGGAATTATCTAATTCAAAGTCAAAGTCAAATCATTTATTCCAATAAGATCATTAAAAAGCACTTTTGAACGTCAATTTAATAAAAATATTGGATCATTTCCTTGTATTAATATGTCCATACTTCATATTACCCGATGTGACGTGGTCAGTGGGACTATTTCCCTTATGATATAATTGTCATCAGGTGGCTGGCTCGATCATCGGGAAGGGAGGCGCAAATATTTCCAAGCTAAGAAATCAGGTCAGTATTCACAATAATGCCCGCAGCTACACGTGGAGTAAGTAGTGGGTGGTTAGGAGTAGACTCGTGCAATAAACAAGCTTAGAACACATTCAACTATTACTGTATAGGTACTCTAATCTAGCTCTTCGTTCAGTAATAATGTATTTTCGTAAGCTTTCAAGCAATAGCAGGTATTTACAAGGTATTCAATAAAGTTGCTTAGATCAATCTAAATAAATAAAGTTTTTTTTTATATTAGTGAGATATTTAGTATTTTTGTTTGTCATTGTATGCCTATATGGATGTTTTTCATGTTTTTAGTTTATATATTTAACTTTTAACCATTTTTTCGCCACAGGTACGTCCACCAATCTTATAAACTCTATAAACTGTACTGCTCTGTGCTTCTATTGGGTAATACAAAAACCTATCAGACCCGTATCTTCTATGCTTTAATCATGATATACGCTATTCTAGTCTGTCTTATAGATAGCAAAGAGAACTATAATGAACGAAGAAGACTGTAAGATTCGATGGTTCATCTCGGCATCGAGTCTTGCGACAGCGGCGAGTCCGTAGACTTATAGACAGAATAACCCCCCGGCAGCCAGTTTGCAGGTCATTAGCGCCCCCGAGACGCCCCTGTGGCTAGTAGCGCGACGCGCCGCGCGCCTACACTCGCCCGACGCCCTGACCACCTTCAACTCCTCGTATTCAACGTATCGGCAGTGTTTGCTATTAAGAGTTGAATGTGGTCATAAGCGCCCCTAGGGTTAGCGAGTGTAGGCGCCCGGTGCTCCGCTACAGCGTGTCTTGGTTGCCGGTCCCGCCCCGCCGGACGCCGCTGCCCCGCACCCGCCGCCCCGCCATGCAGTACAAAGCCTCTATAACAGTCCCAGATTGCCCCGGCCCCGAACGGTAAACTATATCGCCAACATCTACTCTCAAATCTTACAGCCCGAGTGGAGCTCTTGCTCTCTACTCGTCAACAGTCAGGAGTTGGAATCTATTTAAACATCATTAGCTCCCGGCGTTAGGCGCTTTACTCCGTATCTCGAGCTCCCGTCCTCATCACCTCCGCAGGATTGCACTGTGTCGCACTGGACGCCTTCTGATCTTACTTTCACGACCTCGGTGTCCTCGCATCTCGCTCATTAGCTGCTATAAGTCTGTTCCCTTAGGACTGAATCCTCTCACTCGACTAACTTCTGTCCACGCTGGAAGGCACTACCTACTGAGTACGACACGTACGGACATCAAGTTTCATCGCCATCATGCTTCAGATTATGAGTCCAGACCTCCCTGACCGTTGATACGTCTGTACCGTTGTTTTTAATATTGTGCTGTGATTTTATTTCGCTCAACTGCGAAAATAGTTTGCGTTAATGAGCTTTATTTTTCAGGGTACTATCGATAACGGCGCCGGATGTCGACACGATTCTGGAAATCGTAAAAGAAATCCTTCCATGTTTGGCTGATGTAAGTAGTTTTATAATGTGTGGTTTTCGTTTGTTACGATTCTTTAAGTCTGCTTTCTTTAAGCTTTTCTCGGACCTGATTTCTAACAAATCAAATTTATTCTGCGACGAAAATATAATTTTTCTTTGCAGATTAAAAATAAGTCAGCATTTCATGTTTTCCTCGACCAGGAAAATCTTCGTAAAATTGGAAAACACTCATCTTTAATTGATATTGAAATGATACCTAAATTAGAACTTTTTATTAGGGAGGTCCAAAGAGCAGTAATGAAGATTTGGACGTCCGCCTACTGATTCATCAGAGCCGTGCCGGCTGTGTCATCGGCAAGGCAGGGGCCAAGATCAAAGAGCTACGAGAGGTAAGCATGCACATCATTGCACATAGCATAACTAGCTGGGGAGAGAATTCAATTAATGTTACGTTTTAAACATTTGTTCCAAAGGATGTATAAAGCATTTTCTCTTTCGCGAAAAAACAATGTTTTCACATCAATCTGGCACAACACCGCGGTCGAAAGTCAATAAGTCGCCCTGAAACAATCAATGGAATTGAACTCGCCCGTAAACATACGGGAACCAGACTTGTTTATATTCTAGCGAGTCACGATATCTACTCAGCTCTGAATGATTTTAATATCAATCCAATAAGACCAATGTTTATAAACTTTATCAGCACATGTAATAATAGGGTGTATGGAATGTGTCTTCGTTTACGACTACTGGAATTCCGCTGTCTATTACTGGCATCTTCTCGTCTTGAGTTCTTAATGCGATTAAGCGCATCCCGTTATCTTTGGCCAATAATTGAGGTAAGCAGATGTGTTGAGCTTTTACGACTTGTTAGCAGTCATCTGCCAAGCGAAGGTGCAGTTATACTTAAGGATTTTTTATCGTGTAGACACCGATGGCGTTCAAGCCACGTGATGTCGGTGCGCGGCCATCAAGGCAGATGTGAAAGCAGCTGCCACCCCGAATCCCGAACCTTTATCTCTTTATCGACAATGTATTTTTTAGATATACTTAAAGTTCCAAGAACACAAAACGTTCACTCTTTTGTTCATAGTTTATATCGCGAGATCGCAACTTCGGCAATAGTTAAGTAACTTAAAATGTTGCGCTCTGCAAAAGCTACGACAGTAGACGTCATAATTTGTCCTCAAGTAGAACAAACAAGGCAAAGCGTCTGCATAACTGCAGAGTGCATCGCGGAGGATCAATTACCACTCGAGCAACTTCGCTGAAAGTTATAAAGCGTGTACGTGTCGGCGTTGTCTGGACGGGACGCCGGCAACTTTGCAATCTAGCTATTAGCGGTGTTGCATTTCATAACTCGAGCTAGTTAGATGATGTTTGTCAGATTTGAGTAACGAGGGCTGATGCTACAGAAGTGGCTAGCAGTGGCAATACGCCTCGAGGTATGTTTCTATGAACGAGTTTGCCTGTTCCTCGCGAACAATGCGTCAATGTTGATCTTCTCCGGAAACAATTTAAAGTCTCGATCGTGATCTACCTGAGTCCATTTTGCTCCCTTTTTCATTGCGTTTTTTTGCTTTTGATCAGCTGTTCTCGCAACTCCTTTGTTCAATTTACGTTTCGGGCGTTCGCCCTCAATTTAACAAGACACAGAATTCTTTATAACATACAGAATTAACAATATCTCCATGGAAATAGTGCCTTAATAAAAAATACGTTGAATAGACGTCTTTATGATAAAGGTTACATTGTGTTTTCGCGCATAAGCTATTATTATTGGCGCTGTTCAGAACACAAGTGAATCGACATGTGCTAAAGGTGGAATTAATGAGAGGTTAGCGACCTTCATTTATCAACTGTACGTAGGGCAGCAGTTTTCTTGGAGTGTGTTGTTGTCGCGAGCCGGCGGCGCGTGCGGGTGGCAGCTGCGGGCGCGGCAGGTGCGCGACCAGCCGCCGGAAGGCCTCACAAAAAGCCCGCGCACCTGGGCTTCACCCAGCCTACCTACTTGCACAATGCTCCTCGCCCCTCGGAGGCCTTCTTTCTTACATAAATAGAAATTTCAAACATATGGTACCGCATCCGCCGCTCCTATCTTTGAATCGTTCAGGTAAACTTTGTACAATGCGTTGCATTTACGGCGATGTGAGGACGGATTTATTTCAAACATATCCCATTGAAAGCTTCTAATATAAATAAACTTGGAGCAGCTTTATTAACGCAAGTTCTCCCCGCCTAGTTTCTTCAAGTTGGCATTAAAGCCATTGGTTTCAGTGTTGATACAAAACGCTTTGTTAAGGCGCGTGCTTACTTGTGATGAAATCGCGGTTCTGGGTCGAGTTATGAGTTAGCCGAAGGGTAATATCATATGTAGGGTTTCATCCGTCGGAAGCGCGCGGCGCCGGCGTCGGGTTACCGGAGCTACGCGCACGTGACGCAGGAAACTTTTTGTGAACCTCGTCTCCACATCCTCGATGTACACCGCAAAAAAATATAGCGGATATGTTAAAACGTTCACATGACTACCACAATAATTATTTATACATTGTTATTGAGGGTTGGAATGGGAATGAAACCAGCTTTTAGGAATACAATTGAACTGCTATTTACATTTAGACAGCAGCCGGCGCGCATATGTTGTGTAATTAGGCGCGGGTGACACCGGGCTGCGGTGTGTCCCCGACAATTACGGTAGCACGCGAGCTAGCCGCTTCCGTTTCCGATCGAACCGCACCGGTTCACATACGGCTTCTTTACTTTGAATCGTATCGACCGGTACTTGTGAACATTTCAATATTTGGACCAAATGGCCCGCTTTTTGCGTTTTTGAAAGTTGTCTTGCCTCCACAAAAGCTCAACCCCGGAATGTAAGCAACAGGTAAAATTTGAGCGCACGGATCAATACTACAAGAGATCGATGGAGGGTTGTTGATCCGTATTCTAATTTCGAAGTTAACTGTGTCAACATTTTCGGAATTCTCCCTATAATTCTACTTTGTTTAGTGGTTCAGGGAATACTAGAGTTGATCTGAATAATGTTAACGCGGCGTGTTTGGAAATATTACGACTTGCTCAGTAGCTGATTAGCGGTAGGTTCCCAGGGGAAATATCCTGCCAGCACATTTCAGGCCTGCTGTGTGTACTGAAACACGCCACTGAATAGTACCTATTCATTATTTATGAAATGTTCTATAAATACCTCTACTATTGATTAATTAGCTTTTTGGAAAACTTAATTAGTTTTAAAGCCTCACAAACTCAGTTTAATGTCAAAACCTCTGAATTATCAGATGTCCCAAAGTGCGCAAATATGCTTAGAAAAAGTATAGAACGGAATTATCCACCCCATCGGTTAACGGTTTAGCTTCGGTGCGGTTTCAGTTTTGATCAAGACAAATTGTGTTCAAATATTTGCAGCAGCTTTTATGATTAGCCGCGCGAACTTTATGATTGATTATAGGTGCAAAGTACAGTATGTTGTTATATATTATGATTTATAGTCAACTTTATTTTGTTACTGCGCTTGTAGAGATTTGAAAGTCAGGTCACGAAGAAGTTTTGGTATATTTTATTTACTTGAGCTTCCTAGTTTTCGTCGGGTATAAGCTTAGAGTATGCTGATAAATTATGTCGCGGACGTTTCGCCAACGGATCCTTTTCATCGTGAGTGACGTTTCGGACTTGCGTTCGTGACGAGGATCAGAAACAGTTACTTTTGGGAAGGATGCTGAATGCTAGTGAGTAGTAATAAACAGAATGACCTTGCTTCTTTCTCAATACTTTACAATAGTGTGCTCATAGCCACACAAATAGTATTTTCTGAATTGTATCTGTGTTGTAGTAAGACAGTTTCGATTTCAAAGTGATTCTCAGTCGTTCCGTGTTGTAAGGAATGGGATTTCTGCCTGTTCATAACTTGGTAGAGGTATGTGGTAGGCGTGGCGCGTGCGAGCTTTCCTCGGAGCCCCACAAGTGCAAGGAGGGGAGGGCAGGTGTTGCACGCGCCGCCAGTCGCCCGCTCACTCCGCGCCCGACCACCCTCGAGGGTTGTTCGCTCCGCCCGGCCCAGTACTCCGCGTACCGCTGTACTGACGACTTGTACTTCGTGCGGTGTGTTCCAAATTATTTTAATTTAAGTGTCTTTTTAATTTTATAAAAATTTTCTGAATACTAATTGTTGAATCTAGGGTGGATTAGGTTGTTGTGTAGTGTTTTTTTTATACAACTGTGAAGTGAGTTCAGTAGACGCGCGTCAGTATCGAGCAATGGCTCGTAGTAGGCGGTGCGTTGTGCGTGGCTCGCATGTGCGGAGGGCGGGTTTTAGCGGTTGTTTGTGCGTGCTCGGGCGGCCGCCACGTGCGCCGGTCGATGTCGCCGCGCATGCGCACAGCCGCCTGTCAAACGTCATCCACAGCACAGCACACACGTACTCTGACGTTATCTAATATCAGTAATTGATCACACATCGATTTCTCATGCCACTCTATAGCATCCCGTCTAGGTCGCGACAGATTGCCGTAAACAACCGGGCCGAGTATGTGTGCCATGTTATATAATTTGTTTTGGAATTAGGGCGTTGGGTTCAGACTTTGTCGGAATTAGGTTACTGGAACTTACCAGTAATATATGAGTTTATGGCTCTAGTTTAATGTAGTTTGACCGGTTCACATGACTTTACCAGGTCCCGTATAAGCTAGTAATTTTTTTTCCCCGAAATATCCAAGATTATTTTACTTCAACTTTCAGCAGTAAATTATTAGACAGTGTCCTTAAATTAATAAACAATTTAAAAAAAAACTATTTCGAAGAACAAAATCAAGTCGTGTGTTAACAAAGCCTGACAGAAGTGTATATCCCTTCCAGAAAACAGGCGCTCGGCTGAAGATATTCTCGAACCCGGCGCCGCAGAGCACGGAGCGCGTGGTGCAGCTGGTGGGCAAGGCGGACGCCGTCGCCGCCGGCGTCAAGGAGGTGCTCGACCTTATACGACAGGTGAACAACACTTTACTAAACATATCACAACTATTAGATAGACCAATTTAATTTTTTTTCTTTAATAGTTATATGACACAATACCCATTCTAAAACTCTTTGTATAATTACAGGTTCCCGTCAAAGGTGCAATACAAAACTACGACCCACACAATTACGATGACTTCTACGCCGATGAGTACGGAGGATTCGGTAGCGGTCAGGGTGGCGGCGCCGGCGGCGGCGGGGGACCACGCGGCGGACCCCGCGGGCCCCCACGCGGCCCGCCACGAGGCATGCCGCCCATGGGGCCCGCAGGACGGGGACCCGCACCAAGGGGACCGCCGCTAGGCCGCAGCGGCCCTCCTGGTGGCCCTAGAGCCGCGTTTAATGATTTTGGAGGCCCTGGACCCAGAGCTAGCTTCAGTGGCCCTCCGCGTGGTGCCTTCGGTGGCGGCGGCGGTGGTGGTGGCGGCGGCGGCAGTGGCTTCGGAGGGGGGAACTTTGGAGGGGGAGGCCGCGGAGGGGGCGGCGGGGGCAACTTCAGCAACAATGGCGGCAACCAGCAGGACACCACCACGCAAGTCACCATCCCCAAAGACGTACGTGTTCCACTACATACCTACATAAGTTCCTTATAAAACAAATTTCACTATTCAAGTATAATTGACTTATCTAACATTCCCAAAGTAGGTCAGTACATAAAATGTGACAGCATGATTTCCGTTCCAGCTGGCGGGCGCGATAATAGGCAAGGCCGGGTCCCGCATACGTAAGATCCGCGCGGAGAGCGGCGCCGGCATCGAGATCGCCGAGCCGCTGCCCGGCTCCACCGACCGCATCATCACCATCACCGGCACGCCGCAGCGCATACAGATGGCGCAGTATCTCTTGCAACAGAGGTCAGTTACAACCTACTACCGACCTCCTTCCTTGTCTGTTCTACGTTAGTGAACACAACCGACTAAACTCACTTCGAGATGAGAGATTACAAGATGAATAGAAACTACTGTAATGCACCAATTCATCATGTTTTCTCAATATCATATTTATTGTTTCATATCAAAATAATTATAAAGCATGTCAACATTAATTTCAATAACTATCATACTGTATCATTCCTAATATTGCGAGTCAAATTGTGATTGTGCTGTTAACATTATTTTTTGGTTGAAGAGTTTCCTGAAATCAGCTATCACTATAATTCAATATTATCACTAACACAATATTATTTTGACGATAGAATGTTTGAAGAGTTCCCTGAGTTGGCACCAAACCAAACTAAGATTAAGTAGAGTTTGTTGAACGGATTTGACTGTGTGACGTCGATGTTGTGACGCTAAGGTAATGTGCACACACTTGTTAGTAGAGGGAGCGTAGACATTTCGAGTGTTCACACACATGTACCTACCATGTCATTCTTGTATTGTGTATTCTCGTTGTACAACCTTATTAGACAATTTAATTACAATCACTCATCACAACTGTATGTTCTAACTCATTTTAACCTTTTTTGTGACTAACCTCTTTGGTGATTAACATTTCTAGGTGTTCATCAACTAACGGGCGTACGCCACCGGCCGCGCGTTGTATGGAAGACTAGTGATTTTGTTGTTTTGATTTGGATAACAAGAAATCACTAATCTCCCTACAAAGCGCTGGCCCGCTCTTCGGATCATCAAGATAATCTTCTGTGTTGCTGTTCTCTGTAATACTAACAACCATCTATTTTCTTGTGTGCTTTTGAATTTTACTGTGTTTGTGTACCTCACCTCTAAAGTAATGGTTGTAGCATTTTATCTGTTCATTATTGTAATTTGTACCTCATATCAGTTTATTTAATGTCCAATATCGTATTAACATAAAATGCAACAACTACGGCACCTACATCTCCTTATTTCTGAGTGCAGAGAATTATTCTGACCGGCACAAGGAGACTATTGTTGTATGCTACTTCTGTTCTGAGCCTCACACACTGTCACCCGCGGCTTTTCCGAGGTCATCGCACCGATGACCGTGTTAAGAATTGTCTAACTTTCCTTAAGGCGTTACTCAGACATTTGTGTGGAACACAGAGTACAATTATTAACGTTGTCTTTATTTCCGCAGTGTGCACGAGAGCAACCCGAATCTCGGTGGTCGTGGAAACTTCTGATTGCAGCAGCAATCCCGAAGTGTGTTGTAAAATTATGAAAGCTTTACTTTAGTCACCTCAGATCACGTCATTAATTTTATACAGTATAGATTCAGCGAGGCTCACCTTATTATTATATATTTGTACATAGTGACTAAGCCTTACCAGGAAAATGAATACGCTATGAATTAGGCGCACTAATAGCATTTTAATGTACCTTGTCTTAATGAATTTGGGCTTGATTTAATTTAAATAATAGACAGTTTTGTCTGAAATTGCTTGCAATATCAAATACGATTGCAATAAGAGTGTAATATAAATAAATATATGATTTCTCTGGTTTGGTTTTAGCTATTTAAGAATGCATTTATCATTATTATTAATAATAATTGTTAAAGAGTTTTAACTAAGATTGTGTCAATGGATTTACCGATTTATTTGTTACATCGACGTATTTTTAAGTGATAGCAAATAGAAATGGAAAATAAATAGTTTATTTTGAGATATTGTCATTTTTATTCTACTTATTAGATCCCTTCTCTTATTACTCTAATATCGAAAAATAAGACTTCTCTGTGGACATAGACAGCTGATCTGAATAAATAGGTTATTGCAACCTAGAAACTTAGTCAACTGATTTATCAGTAAATAGACAATTATTATGATAATTTAAAATAAACTGCCTCGTTGGCCTAGTGGTCCTGAGCGCGGCTGCTACGCATGAGGTCCTGGGTTCGATTCCCAGATCGAGCAAAACGTGTTATTGGGTTTTTCTATGAAATTCTCAGTAGCAGCTCGGAGTTTGGATTTGTGCCCGGTTAATGGCAATAGGCTCGCCCCCTATTACATGGGACCTAAATATACCGGCGAACTGTGGGTGTACATTAGTACACCTCTGCCTAACCCTTCGGGGAATACAGGCGTGATGGTATATATATATATATATATATATATTTTAATAAACTGATGCATACAAAACTCGTTCTTTAAATCAATTAGCGCAATAGGTGTAACTACGATTACATGAACAGATTGTCATTAAATTAAGTCTGCTTTAAATCTTAAGGTCCTAAGGAGTAACCTTGGAGAGCTAGGTCGCCATATTTTGACTGGCCCTACAAACAACACCCGGTGTTAACGGCACCCTACGGTTTCTTTAGTTCAGTTCTTCAGAGAATTGTAATGTTAACCGTAATAGGCAGCCAGCCTAGTTTAATTTATTTCTTTCAAAATGTTCACAGATTACCTTTTTGTTTCTATGTACATCGCTACCATGGCAAACAGGTACCGGTATTTACATACCTAGGTACATACATAAACTAACGCTTTTTCTCCATATACCAGGTATAAGGTTAAATACCACCTTCAAGATGTAGGCGTCTTCTAAGTTCGCACCTATTTCTTTATGTACACCTGCTTACTCGTAACATACAGTTTTATTAGCTGTTCCCTGCGGCTTGTAAGCTATAATAGCCTAAATTACTACTTATAACATTACATATCTGGTACACTCCTTCCCTAACTCTCATAGGCCGATGGGACGGCAATCCAACACGACCGGGGAGAGATCAGGCGTAGGACCAACGGCTTTAGCTGGTTTCCAAGGCACGGGGGTGTCACACCACCAACTTCCAAACTCTCCGGGCTGCTACTGAGAAATTCCTAATGGAAAACCCAATAACACTGCCCGACCTAGGAATTGAACCCGGGACCCCTCGCTCGGCAGTAGCGCTTGAGACCACGAGACTAACGGGGCAGTCAAACAAAAAAGTCAGATACAAATGAATAGAATATAGGTAATACTCTATTGTACGCCAAACAAATAGAACATAAATTAACTTTTAAGGCTCACAAAGGTGTTATAATAGGCGGTCTTATCACTAAAAGCGATCTACCGATGTATTGTTGATATGGGTATTTAAAATTTACATAGAATATTTTAAATTTGTACTATCTTACTTATAAATGCGAAAGTAAGTTTGTTATCGTTTCACGCCGCGATCATCCTGAAAAAACGTACTGATCTCAAGGAAACCAACAATAACGTCCATATGATAATAATAGATGGCGCCACGTGTCTTTCGCAACTTGATTGACAACCGACATTTACGTGGACGAAGTCGCGGGCAAAAACTAGTTGTTTAGTATAATAGGATTCTTAAGGCTTGTTGTGTTATGTCGTACACTTTCACGCCATACTACATAGTACTCACAAGCAGCGCCGTAACTTGGGCAGTGCCAGCGGTGCATAGGCACGGGGCGCAGAAATGACCGGACCAGGACCAGAAAAAAAAAATTAAGGTCGCACCGGTCGCATAAAAGGCTAATTACGTTACTGATCACAAGCGTATGCTTATTAGTAATTCGCAGATATTCCCCTGTTTTGTAACTGAATCGATAACACAGTCGCACAGACTCCTGAGCGAAAGATCGTAAGTTTGAATTCCGTACCTCTTGCCAAGCATGCCTCGTTTTTCTATTTCAAATTACATAACAAGACAAAGAGACTGCGGTCGTTGACTTTTTTCATAAATTGTGTACCCCGTGGTACCAAATTCTTTGTAAAATAAAAGAAAACAAAAGGCGGAATTTTAACAAAGCACAGATTAGATAATAGATATTACGGCCAAACTCTTTGTTAAGTCACGTGATTCCGAAAGCCGAGCTGCCATTGGTTGCGGAGAGAAAACAAAAAATGCATAATGCTGTTTTTTTTTTTAAATTAAGTACATGACCATCTATCGTTAATCATTGAGTGAGTATAATTTTGAAGGTAAATGACAAATTCATTCACAACCAATAACTTGGAAAATACAAACCTAAATACATTGTATGTATGTCCAGTGACTTAAGTCCAAATTGATTAAAAAAAGTATTTACCTAAATCAAAGAGCTGTAGGTATGTATAAATAAAAGCAGCATTGATATAGTAGGTACTTACAATTATACATTTTATTAAAAGAATCACATTGTGTTCCCTTACAGTGATAATTATATAAAAATGATTTATAATGAATACCATTACAACTTAAAGCTTTTCCATCAGATCGTGCAATATCAGTCAGTCATTGATTTGAGTGTAATGGTGGGTGATCTGGAATTTCGGAATGTTCATGTTTGTCTAAATAAAACATAACATATACAAGAGGTATCACAACACCTAGGAGGAGCATACAGCACACTAAATGAAACCACTTCAGTCCAAAGTCTGCACCGTGTGAAGTCAGTTCCTTGACTACAACAGCTTCAACAGATATCTTCTCTTTACTATTTGGCAAGAGTTGAGTATCTTCTGTAGCTTGTTCATTCTGCTCCGAGTCCGTGTATGGGGTAACAGATGGCGCTAGTGTGCTGTTCATAACAACTGTATTACAATCTATGGAGCACTGCACATCTTCTTTAGGTGATGCGTTTATTGATACATTATTTTGGTTTATAAGTCCATTGTAATGATTAGTATTTAACAATTCCTGTATGACTGTATGAGAGGCGTTGTTTGTGGTTGAAGGCACTGGCTCCACATTCTGTGTTGGTATTAGTTCTGTTAACACCGAGTATGGTGTAACAGGCACCTTTAAAGTCCGTCTTGCAAATATTTCATTATCTTTATGTATATGGTTGATCCTTTTTAACTCCGATATCTGAAATGTTTAAACACAATGTATTAGCTAGATGTAAGATAACAATGATAACAAGAAGTTTGTTTCTGACTTGATCAGAAGTTGCTGATAATTCAATTTATTTGAAACATCAAAGTTCAATTTTTGTATAAACAATTTACTAGTGTTAATAAAAATAAATAACTTTAACTCACAGAACAATAAAATCGCAACGCAATAGCTTGTAAAGTGTCCCCCTCCTGAACTTGCGCTTCTATAAAATGCTCCGGGGGTTTTATTCTATGCAACTGTATTTCAGTGTGGTCACCAAGGTCGTCGGCCTTCTTCCCCATGGCGTAAGCCACCAAATCATCTCCGCCTTGCATTGGGCGAGCCCTTCACAAACAAACACCTTGATGAGTAACACGTAAACAACATTGTAACACGACTACACTGTCTCATCGTTTGCTACACTTACCTTTGTTTCATGTTCAAATACAACACTAATTCTAATAAAATCTACCATGACCTGAATAAGGAACTCGAAACTACCTGTTTGTTACCCAGTTTTAATTAATTTTGTATTATTTATAAAAAATGTAAAACAGCTGTTGAATCACTCAGTCTAGTCAGTCTTGACAAAAATTTTGACATGACAAAGTGACAACACTGACAACTTTGATGACCAGTTCAAATGACGCTTGGCTTAAAGTTGCCAGAATCAAAATGATTAAACAAAACCAAATAAATTCCCTTTTTTTATACGTATTTTTTTGGTAGAAATTGTACAGACCTACAGCATCACTCAGCCTGTAGAATTAGTTACTTTAAATCTAAATAATTGCTGCTATTGCTATCAGAATTGACGATTACCGCTTATAAAATAATACCAGCCTAAATAGGCGGCAAACGAAAAAAAAAGAATTAAACAAAGGCACGACCATTGATCACCGCTCACCGCGCTTGCTCAAGACGGTTTAGCGGTTTCAGAGTTATATAAGTCCAAGTTTTCTCACAATGTTTCCTTTCACCAGTGTAAGCAGTGTTCAGCTACTGGAAGGAATGGCGTGACTAAGGGTCAGTTCACACCGTGAACAGAGTGTTCCAGACATGATGCGCGCACATTTTAATAGAGCGACTCAAAATATGATTTCATTATGAGAAGCTGTAACGTGTTCTGAATTGTGACAATGAAATGTGTAACTTATTGTGTAGTAAATAAAGTTAAGTTTTGAATCGCTCTAGTATTATCGCGTCACATTGCGTCGCGTCTCGGTGTGAATTATTATACCATGGGCATGGGTGTGAACTGACCCAAACTCAATGAAGAGGGTACTGTTCCCGTAGAGAGTAGTCTTCTACACCTGTTTTGGATGTTCGAGGGCAGCGCTTATTCATTAATATCGCTCGGATTTTTGTATGCGAGGGGAATATTAAAACCAAGTTCTCGTTTTCGATCATTTCGTTATAATTTTAATAACTCCGAGTATTTTACACAACAGTTACAGAACATAAATACCTTTGGTATTGCGCCATAGAGGTGGTAGTAATTGCACATAATTAATTTCCTCTAGCTACATTATGTACAAAAAATACATTAATACAAAATCGACATCATCACTAGTTTAGGTAACATTAGTTTACATGAATACATTCGTTATAGTCGCTATCAAATGATTATGGGTCATTAGGTTTACATTGAAGGTATATTAATTATAACTATCAGATAACATTACATTCCTTGCGTTCAGAATTGAAACAATGTAACTGTCTCTCTTGGTAATGTTTAAAAGTTCACCAATGAGGGGCCAGGTATACTGCTACATTTCTGAATGATGAATGCTACACGAATTTAATATTTTAAGTCAACATTTAATTAGGTAAGTTTATCATGTTAGAAATAGACTTTTCATTTAGAATATTATTTAATTGTTTTTATGCTGATTTTTACATAGAAACAAGTGCATACAAAATTAAGTAAAAAAGACTTTCCGGAAAAAATCACAATAAATTAAAATTATCACAGTAATGATTCACTAAACATAAATTCCATAATATCTTAGAAGCACATAGATATACGCTTAATATTACAGAAGATCGATTTTACATACAGAGTATTTCTATCACAAAAAACTTCAATAAACTACAATAAAATGTTACAAATGTATGATATTTTATTAATTAAACTAACGAGATAGACAAAAAATTCATAAAATGTATCAGACTTTGAAAACGTACAACATATTCATAAAATGCGTATTTTTTAAGCCTTATATTTCTTGGAAACAACGTTGAGCAACAGTTGCGCGCCATCGAATGTTGCGCGACTTTTGTTTGCTATGAATACGGAACATTGCTGTTGCCAGTAACACCGTGTAACATGTTTTCCGTAACATAACATGTGTTGTTAAAACAATGTCGTGCAAATTTGTTTCTCAATAAATACACAGCTTTATTTATTTAAAAAAGTGCATTATTTCGGCTTTTTTGTTGAATTAGAATAAATTTAACATGTCTTTTTAAATGCGAAATAACTTGCATATAAATAAGTAGGTACGATCGGAAAATTATAGTAAGTAAATAAAGACTTTTGAAAATTGTTTTTTTTTTTCAAAATCTTTGTATTAATCTTAAAAAATAAGTTAGCAGTACGAAGTACAGTCGTCAACGTATGTATTCAATTGATTTACAAAATATTAATTATTTACATTTTACACCACGGCACATGATTTCATTGTAGCAAAATATTTACAATACCAATAAATACTGTACAAATTTGTGCCCAAACTTTCACTGGTGGTACCTTTCCATGCTTAGAATTATTCCATAGTAACATTTGACTTACCAGCCATTACAGTCCAAAATATACGGTACGCTTAAAATAAATATCATTGTTACAGGCCCACTGCGGACCGAAAAGAAAGCAAAGCTAAAGGTTTTCTGACGGCATTTGAAAAAGAACTTTATTTTCAATGACATAAAGCGCAAATGAGTGTGGCGTGTGGCGCGGACTTACACTGTCAAATATAGTATTTATCGTCAGTGGTTTGATGTTTCTATAACTGTACACTTTATGACACTGATAATTAAGTGTATTTTTCAACGTCATCAGACAATCCCAACTTCGGTCTGCGCAGATAGTTACAGTATAAAATCGGAATGATTGTTTCATTATTAATATGAGATAGAAGTACGTACGATATTGAATCCACTACGTCTACGAATATGTGCAGTCTTCTAAATAAAGGGTCTATAAATACCACATATTTTATACATACGTGAATAAAATTGATTTTATTCACTGAGTTCATTTTTTTGTATATTTTTTTAACGTAATTTCTTCATAAATAGGTGAAAAATATACCATATTCTGTATGAAGTCATTGGAGTATAAGTCGGCAGTTCATTTAAATAATAAAGGTTAAAAAAGTATTAAAAAAAAAAGTCTGATTTCATGATTTAGAAAAAAAATTCATCGTAATGAATGTATCGTAAAAACTTATTCACTTACATAAATATTCAGAAATACAAACCACAAAATCATGAGGTAAAAAAAAATCAATAAAAATAAATTTTAGAAGCTCAGAAATAAAAAAATCATAAAGGGCGTTGCTTATATATATCACAGGTTGTGTCTAAAGACGCGTACAGACTCGAGGCACCTCCAGTCTGGACATGTCTTAACATATACATAATACTAGGACGACAATGGTCAGTGGTGATTCATATTATACTAAGTTTGTTACACTAGGTAATCAATAGCGGCATGTAATCTTAAAGCTAAGATATCGAACATAAGGGCTTTTTACATCATTACGCATCATTACAATAATGTACGATTTCCATCAACTGGGTCGCGTCGGAGCGCATTTCACAGTGATAGAGAAAATTCAGTCTTCTACATAATAGGTTAAGGTTCATATTTGCATGGACTTTATACTGCTTGGAACGGAATATGCGCGGACCAAATGGAGTTCCATCAGGCAGTATAAGTTCCATGCAATCATAAACCTTAACTATTATGTACAAGCCTGAATTTTCTTTAGCACAGTGTGAAATGAGCTCCGTCGCGGCCCGGTTGGTGGAAATCGTACATAAGGGTTGATTTTTCAATAGTCAGATACCTCTTAACCGATTCATCGCTACCTGCATTTTGGTTTATTATTACCACGGGCCAAAACGTTTTTCAATAATTTGTATATGCCGTGCTAGGTGCGTCATTAAACTGAATGTTTATAAGATGCCCTTAGCGCGACTGTGATCACGAATCGGTTAACGAAGAAATAAATATAGCGGTTTCACAACTTTTGTATAGACAATACGTCAAACGTCATATTTTTTCTACCGATAAAAGTTATTCGACTATGGAAAAATCAGCCTTAAGAGGACTATTATCTATGGTAATACATAAAAGTTAGAGAATATTATAAAAATGCATTATTAAAAATTGATGCGTAGTGATGGGAAAAGGCCTATCATTTGAGAACTATCGTGAGATTATTTTAGACATAACATATTTGTGGGAGTCCATCGCACGGGGTACACGAGATCCATGGAAAAATACTTAATTTCTATGGCAAGACTCATTTCATTATCAATCCATCTTTTTACGACCTTCACGGAAACTATTCAACAACTCTATTTGCATCCTTCCGTATCCTAAAAATATTAATACTTCAAATTCCACGCAATTTTTTATTATTATAAGCATATTTGATTGTAACACTGAAATTGGCAACACAATCACTCACACCTCTCAAAACCTCTTAAAATACGAAGTTAAAACATTCATGAAAAATTCAGTCTCGCGGCGGGACCTAACTTATTTTAGGAACTTTTAAAAGCGATCTGAAAAGTAAAACGATAGAGTGCAAATAGAGGTCAAAAAGTGAAAACGGGGGGACAAATGGAAGAGGTACCTACATTTAAAGAAATTTTAATTCCCCTTACTACCACATTTGTAATAAGAAACTCTTATCAAACGCGTAAAAACAATCTCCTACCAGTTGTCACGTTCATCCCCATTTCCACTACCCTTAACGCCAATAAAACGATCAAGTCTCACAGACGGATTACCCGAACTCACGCGTTGTCAAACCCTTGAAAGTCTCCGGGCCAATTCTCCCGTCTAGCGGCGCGATCCGACCCCGTACACGCAAAGAACGCATCTCCTTCAAACGGATCCGATTCACGAGTGAAGATGTTAATCGAGTCCGACTTCCGAATGTCTCTGGTAGTGGTGGGAGGAGGGCGGGGCCGGAGGGGAGGTAAGTCCCCCTCCTCTTCTTCTACGATCGAGGCAGTGCGAGGGCGAGGCGCCGCCGCGAAGTCGTCCTCGAACATGGAGCGAGGGGATATCGAGTCCGAATCGAATCGGAACCGAGTCGTGCTCTGTTCGCTGTCTCGTGCGCGCGCGCTGCTAACTGATATTGGAGATGCTGTGGCATCTTCTGGTTCGAATGCGAATCTGGAATTGAAGTCAATTTATGGAACGATTATTTTTATTTGGAGCTAACACCTGGATATGTGAGAACAGTGGCAGTAAATAATGGATCTTCTTGTCCGAGAATAAGTATGAGAACCCAATATATGCAAAGTCAAAGTCTAAAATTATTTATTTTAAGTAGACCATTAAAAGGAACCATTGAACGTCAATTACAAGAAAAAAAAAATGTAATCTAGTTGCCCATTCCAAAAGCTAATTTCATATGGAGAAGAAACTCCATACATACTTATTTAAAAAATGTTATATACAATGTAATAAGTTGCAATGTTGAATGCACCTTCAAAATATAAAAAAGCACAAACCTAGTCCCCTCCAAAGTAGCATAAGGCGCCCTCTTCTTGCCGGTCGGCGTCGGAGTATCATGGAAGTCGTTATCAAACGGCGAGGCGTGCTCCCGGTCGCGCGGCGAGAAGTCGTTGGAGAAGCGGTAGTCGCGCGGGCGACGCGTGTCGTCGCGTCGCGTGCGTCGCCGCGTGTCGCGCGACGTGTCACGCTCGCGGGACGACTCGCGTGTCGCCCGGGCGCGTCGCACGGACCAGCCGAGGGTTGAGCCGTACCTGCGAGGTGGGATTATGATGTACTATAATACACTAGGAATTTCTTATATATAGTGAGTGTGAACACAAACATATAAACTGACATAAATAAAGTCAAATAATTTATTTCAATTAGACCAATTACTGGCACTTGTGAATTGTCAAGAAGTTATACAGCATGTCGAAGCTCGTTCTAAAACGAAGGTCTCTATGGAGAAGAACGAGCAAGAAACTCCTTGTACTCTATACATATGTTTGTTCCGTGCAGGAATCGAACCCGCAACACGCAGTACAGCAGCCAATCGCTCAGTCATTGCATCAACCGTGTCGCCAAATTATAGTCTGACGGCTGATTTTATTTTTAAAACAAGAGCAGCATTGTATCAAATGAGTAAAGTATTCAGTTTCGTTCACAAACCTTCTCTCACTAGAATCTTCACTCTGTCTTAATTCAGCTCGACGCCTCGTCTCCCGCCAGCCGAGTGACCCGTAATTTCTCTCTGAAAATAGAAATATGACACATATCAACCTAACTGGTATGAAAACGCGCCCTTTTTTCTTTCTCAACACCATATTTGATATGATGCTCTAAAATCTAGAGAGAACCAAATTGAGTTAACATAATATGTTTGTATATCGAGTACTACAATAAGTTTTGGTATTTTTCATCCGCGTTCAGTTACGTCTTCGGTTACTGTTCTGCTCCCGTGTGTCGTAGCGTGATGTTATGTGTTATAATCCGACTGGTAGTTCCAGAAATTATCGTGTTCAGACAAACAAAAAGTCTTCAGTTTTATCATATTAGTATAGATGATAATTTAACTGTAGCATTTATATTTGACAATACAGTAATCTTAAATGCTTTATTTTATTTTAAAGATTCAATTCAACACTGACCATCTCTCCTCCACCGCTGCTCCGGCCACCGGTCCCTAGGTGACGACCGTCCAGACCCACAACCGTCACTGTAACTGGAAAACACGACATCGTTAATACACATTTGTAACACTATTTGTTGAAAGGCTTGGAAACCCGATAATTTTTTAAATTGCTTTGAAATCAATTAATAGTTTGTCGATTGAATTGGCACATATGTATGTGACAAAGTATAAGCCATTTATTTCAATTAGACCAGTAAATGGCACATTTGAGCGTCATTTACAAGTAAGAAAAAAAATAGAATCTAGCTGCCTATGACGTCACAAGTTACTGTGTGTGGCCGTAAAAATCTATCGAAATATCGTGTGACAGGTCATAAAAAGTTCATCAATGGTTTAGTAGTGTCTAATTCCTAATTTCAATGCCACTTACTCCTCATCCTCGTCATACGAATGCCTCGGCTTCCTATGTCTATCCCTGTCCTTTTCTCTGTAGTCTTTGGGCAGTCTCTCTCTACTCCTCGAGTCCCTGTACTCTCTCTCCCTGCTATACGTCCTGTCCCTGTCCCAGGAGTCGTTCTCCCGGTCCCTGCTGCGCCGGTCCCTCCTGTCGCGGTGGTCCCTGTGGTCCCGCTCCTTGCTGACGTCACGCCGGTCCCGGCCGCTCCCGGAGTCGCGCGCCGAGTCGCGGCGGTCTCGCGCTGAGTCTCTCCCGTCTCGACTCATGTCTCTCTCTCTGTCTCTCATGTCGCGTTTGTCTCGGAGTTTGTCTTTTTCTCGGCCGCTGCCTGAGTCGAGGCATTCTCTTGAGCCGGATGAGTTGTGCCTATAAAGTAAATGGAGGAAATGATATTTGGGTCGGTTAGTTGGTTGTTAGAAATCCTTGGTAATTTTGTTTTTGTACTTCGTTATGTATAGTTTGTCTTATTACTGTTAGATATGTGTAAGTATGTTTGTTACTAAGTCACGCTTAAACGCAATTATTTAACTGAAAGGAGAGTGGGCAACCTGGTCTACCTACTCAACAGCGATGTAACATACGTCGTTGAATAGGTAATTGTGTGTACTCCATTTTGTTATATGGCCGTTAAGTTGTAGGTAATGGGGTTCTTGAGATATTTCCCAAAAACAAGTTAAAGCAAATTAATTTCGCTGAATGGACATTAGTGCAAATCTTCATTAACTATAGCTATATAAGCGCCGCTGCGTTACTGCTTTAAGATCATGAAGTCACATGTCTTAATCACTCAGCTGTTTAACTGATTACACTTTAGGAACAACAGTTTGCTATTTTCAAAAAGTTCTTTTTTCTAGTTTTCACGATTGGTAATCACATAATAACTGATGTATCTACTGAAGGTAACAGGAACTTTCAGTAGCGCCATCAGGATGGAATTTGGTGTGGACAAATGTGCGGTCATGTATGTCAAGCGAAGGGAGATTGTGGAGTCCGAGGGAGTTCAACTCTCGGAATCCATAAACCTTAGATCCCTTTCTTTAACGGAGATCAATAAGTATTTGGATACGTCGGAAGCGTTGGGCATCAATACTGTTGTCGTGAAGCAATCGCTGAAGGAGCGCTTCTTTGGCCGCCTGAAAAAAGTATTTATCAGGCGGAAGCAGGGTTGCCTTCAACGGGTGGGTCATGCTGGTATTGTGGTATGATGTATGTTCTTTTGGCATACTAAAGTGGACTCAAACGGAACTCAATGCCCTGGATGGGAGGGTCCGTATCCGTACATTGTTAACGGTATATCGAATGCATCACCCACGGTCATCGGTGATGAGACTGTATATTCCGCGGAAGTGTGGAGTTCGTGGCTTCTTAAATGTAAGACTTTCCACAACCGCGAGATATGCAGTCTCAGGGACTTTTTCCTTTTAGCCGACGTGAGAATGCACCGAGATAGTGCATGACATGGCAGTAGATAAGGGCATCACTCCGCTCTCCTCGGCTAAAGATAACTGGAGCAAATCAGTAGTGCTGGAGACTAAAGATCGCGAGGAAGTATGGCAGAGTAAAGAGCTTCACGGACGCTTTTTCCGGGCCTTGCATGGGCCCAATGTAGATTTCTTAGCGTCCGTATCCTGGCTTCGCTTCGGTGACCTATTTGGGGAAACCGAAGGTTTTGTCTGTATAACGTACGAAGAGTACTTGCATAGGCACAACCTTGTAGCCAGGATCATTCATCAGCAACTTGCTCTGAAAAACCGCCTTGTAGAATCGGAAGTACCGAACTATGGGTATGTGTCCGACCCAGTTCTCGCAAAATAGCAATGTCACATTGTACTGGGACCGATCCATCATCACTGACAGGACTATTGTAGCCAATAAGCCTGATATAGTGGTGGTGGATCACGTAGACAAGCGCGCAATAATTGTTGTCATAACAGTCCCACATGACGTGAACCTCGTGAAGGCCGAGAATGACAAGAAGATCAAGTATCTTGACTTGGCTCGCGAGGTTGTCGACATGTGGAATGTGCACTCAGCGATCATTGTGTCGATTGTCGTTTCAGCCAATATTAAATATGCCAAATAAGTCATAATATTTAAAGCTCGCTCTTTTTCGCGTCGAGAGGCGTGTTTTACCAACTCCCCCAAGTTCGACACGGTCGCTAGACACTTATGTAGCCATAGTTAATGAAAAATTACATTATTGTTCTATTCGGCGAAATTATTTTGCTTTAGCTTGTTTTTGGGAAATATCTCGAGAACCCCATTACCTACAACTTAACGGCCATATAACAAAATGAAGTACACACAATTACCTATTCAACGACGTATGTTACATCACTGTTGAGTAGGTAGACCAACTCCCATACATTTTTGCCCACCCTCCTTTCGCATACATTTATATATTTATGTCCTGGATTAATTTAGCACTTCGGCTTAATTCTGAAGTCACCGACAGTAGCTAGTATGTAATAAAGTTTCTGCCTCGTTGTTTTAATGGTTTAAAGTGCGTCTGCTAAGCATGGGACCTTAGGGTTGCATCCATCAAGCAGTATGGAACCTAATCATACTGGCATCATGTGGGTTGGCTACACACCCCAGCCTACCCCTTCGGGACATAAAGGCGTGATAATATAATGGAATGTAATTTAATTACCTTGAATCTCTATCTCTATGTGAGGGCGGTCTCTGTAGTCGGGTAACAGGGGGCAGCTCTTCGTCCCACGGAGACACGTCGCGCGACGATGACGATGTTTGCACTGAAGTTATTTTACAATTTGGTAAATGAACACATAATACAATTTAAGGCAATATTGAGGGTTTAGGTACAACAGAGCCATAAAATGAAGATTATATTTTCGAGAGCGTCGTTATTTAATTTTTATCATCATTCAATAGGAATTTTTTAACACTTTTAAGTGATATATTGTTGCCAAGTGAATGACTTGCAAAGGCACACACAAAGTCAAATCATTTAATTTTAATGAAATAACTAAAAGGAATTTTTGGACGTTAAACACAAGAAAAAGAATTGCAATTAGTTGCCCCTTTCAATGGCTGGTTTTGTATATGCATCAAAAACTTAAACTTTATGCAACAAAAAGTAGAAAGGCGGACTTAATGCCTTAGGCATTCTCTACCAGAAATGATAAGCAAGCAACTTCTTATTTACTCAACTCTATGTAGATAATAAATGTTTTAAGATATTTTTGTACCCCGTATACTAGTTATTTTGTCCAAAAAAACTAGTATATGGGGAAGCATGTCTAGGCAGGCTAGGCAGAGACTCTAGTTACCGATAGGCGCCCTAGGCGGCGGGTCGTGGTGGCGGGCGCGGCGCACGCGCACGCGCGGCTCGGAGTCGCGCGAGTCGGAGGAGCCGGCCGACACGCGCGCGCCGCCCAGCGGGGCCCAGCGCCCGCCCGCCGCGCCCGCCACGCCGCCCACCACGCCGCCCACCACGCCCGTCACCACCGTGCCGCCCACCACCACGCCGCCTATCTTCTCTGTAACGTACCGTACATTATCTTTAAAGAATCGTTGCTGATTCTGTTCGCTTAACAATGAAACTTCTATTGTGTCTCGTTTAGTGTCCTTCAAGCTCTTATGTATTGGTTCTCAACGGATAGCCATAAAGGCCTATTCAAACCTGAGCGATATTCGCTGCCGCTGTGGGTAGAGGTACATACCGCGCGGGTTTCGCTCAGGTATTTAGTATCAAGTACCGCGGCTAGAGCGACCTGAGCGATATTCGCTGCCGCTGTGGGTAGAGGTACATACCACGCGGGTTACGAACGGTAGCGAATACCGCTTAGGTCTGAACAGTAATATTACAGCATACCCACTGGGTTTTCTCTGCCGCAGACGGTAGCGAATACCGCTTAGGTCTGAATAGGCCTTAAGGGTCATCGAAAGGTACCGCAAAATATCCGCATAAAAAAATATTGGTTCTGCATTGACCATTACTCAAATCCATAATATACATCAATAACATAATGTGAATCAAGTTAGCTTTTTAAAACTGTCATTTATAAACACTTTAGGAAGTTATATTAAATATCATACCCAAGCTTGGCAAGAACTCCTTTTTCTAATTTGTAATGTGATTGAAATAGGTAATGATAAAGCTCAGTTTACAAATAACTAACAGCTGCTGTGTGGTTGAAACTCCTCAAGAATTGATCTCATAAAATGTCAAAAAGGTAGCAATAAAAATTGCAATTAATATTGGTTTCCAAAATGCTGACACGAGTAAATTAAATCAGTTCTTCACAAACCTTTAGTATCAGGAGAAGATCCGCTGACAACATCACTAATGGACCCAGTGGACAGTCTCGTGGGCGGAGCTAAATCCCTCACAGGCAACGGAATTATCTCCACAATTGGATCCTTCTTCTCTATCTTCACCTCCACCTTCTTCTCTTCCTCTCTCTCTTTCACAATAGGACTCTTCCTAAACGCGTCCTCCACGTGTGTGAACGAGAGGGAACTATTATCGATGCAGTCGAAAAAGTCCGAGTTGTCGAATCCGTCGGATTTCTCGTCGGATCTCTTTCGTTCTTTGGGAAGCTCTGGGGGCAGGGACTCGAACTCGTCTTGCGGCGGTTCTGTTATTGTGATCTCGCGGAGGGCTGCGTACCTGGAAGTATTGGGAAATATGCTGCAATTGAAATGAATTCAATTGTATTATAAGATTAGATGATTCATATTTACTATGTAATTTTTTAATAAGTAATATGTACCTTCATATATGAGCTTCAATTTTAGAAATGTAATAAGTTCTGAATTTAATTATCATAACTTCCATTTTGTAAGTTTGACAAAAAAAAATAGTAAGGGTAAAATTTTTTTAACAATAAAACTTACTGTAATCCAATTCATTATATCATGAATGTAAGATGTTTTCGGCCATAATGTTTTCCCATATATTTAATCGTGTATACATATAAATTATAATAAAGCTAGTCTACATACCTATCATTAGTATCCTCATGTTTGACGTCAACATGACCGTTGTCTCTCGGCGACACACTCCTCCTCGACTTCTCGATCTGCAGCGTCTTCATCACCGACTTTATATCCTCAATCTTCGCGTCAATCTGCGACGGCTTAGGACTCACGGAATTACGGAACATGTTGAACGAATCTAACGTCAACTCGTCCAAAGTTTTCAAAGGACTTCGAGCTGTTTCTTTATTCTCAATCTCTCGCTCCTGATTAGCTCTAATTAAATTATCGATAGCTGCCAATTCTTTTTCATCGGAATCTTGCTTCGGTTCAGATTCTAAAACGTCAATAGGGTCTAAAATAGATTTCGCTTTCAATTCTTCTTCTTGTATTTCTCTGAACGCTGCGTATCGGTCGTACGACGGATTCGCTTTTTTGTCGAAATCGTCGAAGTTTGCGACAAAAGCGTCGCTTATGTCTGCAGGCGGTGTGAAGTTGTCTTCGAATTGCGGTTTGAAATCGTTTTGCAGTTTTTCCGGTTTATCGTTGACACCGGTTGGTATTGTTAATACTGGTTTTGCTGGTAACACTGATTTTGTTGGTACCCCTGGTACGGGTTTTTCCTTTTCGGTTTTTGTTGCAGGCTCTACGTGTATATGCTGGAATAATAATCTAATATCAAGTACCTACTACTTAAAATTGTAATCTAGTGAAACTAAGGCAATTACTCCTTTATCAGTTCGTTGGAAACTAAATTCTTTACAGATAGATTTAAATATTTAAATAAAATATAGACATACCGCTCTATCATTATCGGCAGCTAAATATGATCTGAGGTAGTCGGTTAGTTGAGGTAGTGTCATGGAAGACAGGGTTGCGGCAGGTACTCGTAATCTGGAAAATTAAATAACAATATTTTATGTTATTGTTTGGACGTTTGTTAGAACCTTTATGCACTCCAATGAGCCTAATTATATTAGAGTATGTAGGAAAAATGAAACAATAAAGTTGCTGTGTTCTGGTTTGAAGGGTTTCGGCGCCAGTGTAATTACAAGCACATGAGAGATTTTAACGTTGTCTCTGGGATGGCAACGCATCTGTAAGGCCTTTGGTATTGGAGATGTCTGTAAGTGATACTGCAAATTGCAAAAAGGTAAGAAAACTTCGCGAGCAACTGGTCCTTTCAGAAATCTATGAAGGAGGCCTATGTCAGTGGACGTGCTCCGGCTGATATGATGATGAAACGTAGCACATCTCCTAAGGTACCTGTGAGCCAGCTCCTCCATGGTGCAGGTGAGCAGCTGGCTGAGCGTGATGTCGAAGCGGCGCGCGGTGGGCAGCGGCGGCGGCGCCGGCGTCAGGTACTCGTCCTCGCTGCTGTTCGTCGCCGCAGACGATAGGCGCGGCTTCATGCTGCGGTCCGCCTGCACACAGTACTTAGTTCTAAGACTATTTACACAAGCAATATGCAGTTATGAATCGTCTTAAAATGGTCTTAGTATAGATAATTTACATTGTGGTCGTGCCAACAAATTATATAATTAAAATTTTTGTTTATCAGAAACATGAAAAATTTGTACTCATCATCAAAAACAAACTTCTTTATCTATACATGTGCGCATAACTTAACAAAATGTATGAATCAGCAGATTTTTCTTTCCGCAATATTTATGCTGGTCTTAATGGTGTATAAGTTCCAAAACATCTAACCAGTGGTTCTCTCCTCATGGCCGGCTTAGGCAGTGGCGGCCCCACATCTTCGTCGTCGTGGTCGTGCGGGGGGCGCGGCGGGGGGCGCGCGGCGGGCAGGTCGCCCACCTTCTTGGGCGGCAGCGGGGGCGGGGGCGACGCGCTCTCCGCGCTCAGCTTGTGCGCCTGCGGCCGCTGCCGGACCGTGCTGCCCTCTGTGCTCTGAACATACAAGTTACAGTTGTTGCAAAACGCGAGTATAATCAAACAAAAGTTCAGTATAGTAGTTGCATTTGACGAGCGCGCTGCAATTAGTACATTTACCCTTCCATAAAACGCACCAGCACTCGCAGCTAACTTCCGAGCCGCCATTAGCTTAGAACCATACGTATCTTGACACAATATTTTATTGAAAGTTAAATGTACCAATTAAAGCGTGCTTGTCAAATACAAGTACTATAATCAACTTTGGTATTATTGATGTAAGAATTAATGAAACATGAACAATCTGGAAAAGAGTAAAGCACGAGTGGAAACATTCTTTTAGCAGGGTAATTTAATAAGGCCCACTTGCACCAGTGACTATATTTAGCGGGTCTAAGTTTGGGAAAAGATTACGAAAGAATCTGTAGATTTAAGTTTCCGCTGAGTTTAAAGTAAAACATTGGTACCTGTCTCTGCAGCCGGGGCGACTTGGGCGCGGGTTCCGGCGGCAGGCTGACCTGCAGCGGTCCGTTAAACACACTCTTGCCATTCTCTAGCGGCTCGGCCTTCTCCATGGGCGCCTCCCTGCTCAGTTTGCTCTTAAGCTCATCCACTCGCAACACACTCGACTTCGGGAACTCCTGCATACTCGTAAACGGGTCGTCCTTAAAGGAATCCGAAAACGGATCAGTGTTATCGAACGGATCCGTCTCCGCGAACGGATCCGACGAGAAAAAGTTCCCCGTGAACAGTGCGCTCTGCGTCGGCTTGACGATCGCTACCGACCCGCCCGAGTGCCGCGACAGTGACGTCATCGTCGTCGCCGGCCCGTAATGCTCTATCTTAGTGTCTGTGGTGACCGGCAATATGTCTGATATTAGACTCTGTGTGGACACGAGGTCTTTGAGCACTTTCTTTGGCGGATTTTTGAGCTCCTGAAAGAAGAGTTTTTTGTCAACGTAAGGTTTACTCCGGCCGGTGCCGAGGGGGTCTAGTTCCGTGAATACGTCGTAACTGAGCGACTGCGTCGTGGACGCGCCGGGCGGGCACACCTGTAACACAGCCGTCACCATAACACTAAGTATGTAGACGTGGAGCGCATTCAGTTTAGTACAAGAATTACTTGATCGTGGTCGACGCAAGTAATCCAGGGATTGGCATTTGAACATTTATTAAACAAAAATCGTTCTACAATGATGAAAGCGTGCGTCTAAACACATAACCGTAGATAGTGCGTTTCGTAGTGCGTAACGTAAACCGGGCGAGATTGAGTCGTGCGGGATAGTTCGTATAGCGTAGGATTACTCGACAATAGTTTGGGCAGCCACACTGACACTGCGACTCGCGAGTAGCGTCATGCTTCAGGTAAACGGTTCTCGGTAAGGTAAAGTAAAGCGTCACGTCCACATAATTCAGTCTTATAGCATACAGACCAGACGTCACAGCACAGGGAGCTACCACAGACAGCGAAGTATTATTGCGAACGAATGGCTTATTAAGGAAATCATGCCTTATTCTTGAGGATTAAGGCATTTTTTTGTATGGTAGCGGGCGACTATACCTTTATATCTTCTACCATAGTCCGAATTACACTTCCAACATTTTATGTAGCGCTCATAAAAAATACAAAAATATGAAATAAAGATTAAGTACTTGATTTTCCAAGTAACAAATAAGTTCGCAATAATATTCCCTAACAGTGTACAAGCAATACCAGAGAGATCATGCACTATAGGGTACTAAAACAGTTTATCACTTACACATAACATTAACATAAAGTACACAGCGTTGCCAAAATAAGTACACAACTACAAGAAAAACTTTAATTGATAAATATATTATTACATCTGTCAAAACGGGCGTTAGTACAACATACATTAAGATACCTATATATTTAGGCATAAATAATATCAGTTTTTATTATAAATATAGGTACTTTTTAGTACTCATTAGTCATGCGTTTCACCACTACGCGATCAAGGTTCTGACAATGTAGTTTAGTTACTATCGATGGCAGCAAAATCGATACACACATCTTTGCATTTGCGCGAAAAAAATGTTTTACACCGCCTGCCCCTATATCAATCCTGTATTAAAATTATGTTACTTTTCAAAACAATTAAAAAATTAAAGAAGGATATTTTAATGCATTATGGAACATTTCATGTTAATCGGTGTATGACTCTCAAATTGGTCACTATATTAAAGTAAATGTGCTCTCCTATAAAATATCGATTATATAGATGTCCGTATCTAGTTTACCGCTATCGTTTTGTAGTATATTTCTTTCATTTTGTATTTGCAATTTACAGGTGCAAAAATATGTCACGATAAGTTGGACTTATGACAGCGAGTGGTGAAACTAACTCTATTTTGGTCATCACTCATTAAAACAGCTCTGGACACGGCAACGAAATCGCTTAGAAAAATCCAACCGTTCCCGCGATACTTCACCTTTTGTTATCTTGTCATTCAAAATGTTATTTTAACGCACACGATTTAAAGTCCTTTTTTAAATGGTGCATTATTCGCAATGTCGGAGCAGTGGTGTTATAATATGCGATAACCTTAAATAGTTCGCGACCCAAAGATGCTAAGTGTGACTTGTGACCATTAATGGTCACTCGAGGTCGCTAATGCATATCAATACACAATTCTGTGTGACTGTTTTTGGAATAGGTATTAAGGAATCTACTTATATTTTTGTACGACAATCGTTCCAACCATAGGGTAAATAACTTTGGAACCAATGTCACCACGGTCGTATGCATTATGTTGTAATTTTATTTAATTGACACATTCTGTTAATTAATAAAGTTTAACATTAAATGGAAACATGATTAAAATAATTTAAGTAAATACGCAAGTGGCGACATTTTCAATTCCGCTAAAATATTAACATTAACTCCATACAGTCGTGTAATAAACAGTCAGGTAATTTGAAGAATAAATATTTTCTATTTTAAAAGCTGTCAAACCGCCACATTTATCCGTCCGTTAAAAGTTACCTGACGGTTGAAAAATCAGGTCTTAGACATATTGCCAGAGCTCGAAGAATATCTACAGGGTAGGTAAGGATGTTTATACAAAAGCATTTATTGAATCGACTGTAAAGAGTTAAGTGCCCCTTTTTCATAAATTCATAAAAACGTCACATGACAACATTATAATCTGTCGCTCTCTCACTTCATAGACATGCAAACAACAGGTATAGTTATAAAAGGTTTATAAAATAGTTCTTATGAATAAGGGGTTAGAGATAGAAAAAGAAATATCTATTAATACTATAGATATAGAAGCGAAAATGCTCTGATAACTGATGACGCGTTAAAAATCGCGCTATTATTGGTTATATTTCAAAGTTACATAGCGCGTTACGCCATTGCCTCGGGGCGCGTTCAGTTAATGTATACCAAGTCTTAATATCATTTCTTTTTCTACCTAACTAGTACATTTATCTTTACAAAATATCTAAAGGGTATTGTACTAACCGGTGTGTCATTAATATTGTCGACTAGCGCGGGTGTCGGTTCGAACTCGGCGGTGACGGTAGCGAGGTCGAAGGGCAGCGCGGGGGCGGCCTTGCCCGGACTGAACACGCCGCGGGAAGACACGGGGGCCGCAGGGGTGCTGCGCCCGCGGGTGGACGCACCCGACGGGGGCGGAGGGAGGAGACCCTTCTGGAAACAAAGAAGAGCATTATATTAGCTTCTGATTATCTGAACTTCTTCGGATAGTGGATTTTAAAAATGTTGGCATATCAGACACTATAGTCAGCACTCTTTTGCCGAATAAGGTAGAGCCATGCTTTCAAGTAGTTTAAGGAAAAAATAAAGGCGAAAGTTGTACAGGTGAATAATGAAATTAGCTATGATTATGAATTTGTGATTGACCTGATTGATATTCTTATTTGATGATGCATACGGAAGAATTGAACCTCTGTTTTACCAATCGTTTTTGTGAAAAAGTATCCCGAGCAAAGAAATGGAAATCAGATACTAGGTATTGTTTTTTTTTTGCGACAAATTCGATGCGTCACCATTGTGGCGGAGTGCCAAGATCGTCAAAGCTCATATTACCTAAAGGGAAAGGCCTCGTTCTGAAGTGGACATTGCCTAATATTCTAATACCAACACTGTAGTTCCCAAGTTTACCTGCGAAGGCAAAGCCGTGAAGGAGTCTCCAAAGGGGTCGTTAGACGGAGTCAGACCTTCGACCTGCGTCAGTCCTCTCCTAAGGGAGCTGAGCTCCTGTTCCAAGTCCACCAGCTCGGCCACGCCCCCCTCCGCCCCCACATCCACGACCTTGGATGTGGATGAGCTGGTCTCGCCAGCCGTTGCGATACTCTGAGGAAGATTGCGATACTATCTTTGAAATTATTTATATCTTTGGAAAGTAGTTGAGTTCCTATAGTGGGACGTGGCATGGAAAAAGAAATCATAATATTTTGTTTAGAAAAGCAACTTGGGGTAGAACACATCCCGAAGCGGTTATCTGAAAGCGTGATTTTGAACGCAACGGTAGGTAGGATATGTTTAACTTGGACCGGTTTGTCGACCCGGCCTATGAAAAGTTAGACCTTCCACATTAGGCATTATTACTCTTTCTATGTTCGCCGATTATTCCTATTGGTTGAGCCTTGGTATTTATTTATTTATTTGTTATTTATTTATTATACCGGGTTGCAGTTGGAATTTATTTTCCTTTACGACAAAGGACTTAAGTACAACATTTATTAATTGGTAAAACATGGGTGTACCATATAAGATGTTATATAAGGTTCAATATTACAAAGAGGATTTACTTTTTTCAGATGTGGTTATCTATATTTTGATCATATCACTAATCAGGAATTGATATCGACAAAAGGAAACGATTAAAAAGCTAAAATAAATGATTTTAGATTGAAGATGACATGAATATGTTAAATTAAAAATGGTTAAAGCAGGGAGGAGCGGACATTGAAATATAATCTTATTTATGTACTTTACTTTACCTAATATTCTAAAGAGGTAAAGTTTTTTTTTGCGTAATAGGTAGGTAATCTGCCGAAGTACTAATCCGATTTATTACTGATAAAAAACGGTAATTTAAAAAACTAAAAAACCCGACTGCTTTTCTGAGTATTTATGAAAAATCCCTAAAACAAGAAATTCGTTGTACCCGATTGCACTTAAAATTGTAGCAGTCGGGACCCATTCGGGACCATCTGCAATATAACATAGGTATGTGCTCTCAATTCACTAAGCCTCCATTTCTAGAATGGGTCCCGACTGCTACAATTTTAAGTGCAATCGAGTACAACGAATTTCTTGTTTTAGGGATTTTTCATAAATACTCAGAAAAGCAGTCGGGTTTTTTAGTTTTTTAAATTACCGTTTTTTATTTTTATTTTTTTAGTTTTTTATTTTGATATACCCAGTGTCACTCTCACAGTAAATACGAATCTATCGACACCTCCCAAGCTAAAATCCATCGAGCCGTTCAGGCTGTAGAGCGATCCAAACATTTGAATTTGGTGCCAAAAATCCGCCATTTTGTTTTTTTTATTTTGATATACCCAGTGTCACTCTCACAGTAAATACGAATCTAACGACACCTCTCAAGCTAAAATCCATCAAGCCGTTCAGGCTGCAGAGCGTGCCAAACAATTATACATACATACATACATAAATACATACATACATACATACATAAATATATACATACATACATACATACATACTCTCGAAAAACATAACCCTCCTTCTGGCGCAGTCGGGTAAAAAAGCAAAATTATTGCTGAGTGAAATAGGCTATGTTTTATTATCATAAACTTGTTTTTCACGCGCATGAAGTCGAGAGTAGAAACAAGACGCTCATATAAAAATAATAAACCTACTTAGTACACACACACATACATACGTAGTACTACATAGTTACATTTAATAAGGGAAGTAAAATTTCTAAGCTAGTTAGCTTTCTAAGGGCGATCTAGAATCATGACTGAACCCACGCAATATTTATACTATATTCAGTTCGCCAACAAAACCCCAGTACAAATAAAAGTCCACAATAAAATACACATTTATTACTGAAAGGCTATCAGCAAACAAGGACGGGGGCGGTCGTTGGTATCCTGTAAGGGATATCATTGGGCCTTGACCGTGACCTAAGGATACAACTCAAATGTATCGGATACAAAGAAATTACTACAGGCAGTGATAACAGGTCGATTGCCTTTTGTTTTACATTGTGTTTCTCGGAATGTGGGATGATTATTGTAGCTTTTGTTATAAAGACGTTGATTAATGATAATAAAGTGTCGATAATCTAATCTCTCTTACTAGGTGCTATTATTATATATGCGAAAGTTTGGATAAATGCATATTTGTAACTCAATTACGCCAGAACGGCTGAACGGATCTGGATGAAATTTGGCACAGAGATAGATTATGGTCTGGAATAGCACTTAAAGGTGGATCCACACATTGCGAGGCATGCGCTCCGCACGGCGCACAACGCATGCCTCGCCAAGTGTAGACCTGTATATTCATGGCGAGGCATGCGCTCCGCACGCGCGAGTGCGAGCCAACGTATGTCGGCAAATGCTTCAAGATCAAAGTGCCTCAGTGCGAGCATTACGTTAGGTGTGGACGTAGCCGCGCATGCACGTTCGAGGCGTGGCGCGCCGCGTACGATATCAACGCACGCCTCGACTGCGAAAATGATGAAAACCAAATCAAAATGAACGTTGTGCGCCGTGCGGAGCGCATGCCTTGCCAAGTCTGCGCGCCTACTTGCCTCGAGCATTTGCTTCGCACGCGATGGCTCGACCCGAGCATATGTTGGTATAATTTGTCAACACGCACGCCTCAAGCCGAGGCAAGCGTTGTGCGCCGTGCGGAGCGCATGCTCGCAATGTGTGGATCCACCTTATAGGCTAGTTTTTATCTTCGAAAAATGTACGGTTCCCTTGTGATAACATATCAACCTAGACGCCGACAAAGTCGCGGGCAGTAGCTACTTTTATAATAATTATCACAGTTTCCTGTTTGTTTTTTTGTAAGATTGTAATACCAAAATTGATTAACAGATCATATTAAAAATGTTATGCTCGTGCTTTCTCTATATGAGAATAAGCCTTTGCCCTGCAGTGAGACAGTAATAGACTATTAATATTAATTATATAAGTTTTATATATATATAACAAAAATATTAGGTAAGGACCGACAGTATAAAAGTATTTCGAAAAATTGAAGACGGCACGTTTACCTACCCCATATTTGTGTTTAGGTATTTGTAAATAAGCATACATATTGTACGATCGTGGCGATCAAGTAATGCAAAATTCTACAGCATTGCGGGCGCACGCTGCGGGCTTGCATTATTATCCGGCACGTAATTTTCAACTCTATTCCTATTGATTTTTAGTTTATTATCAATGAATCAATGTAAACAGCTCTATATTGCTGCCCGCAAAAGATACATTGACATAATAGCGTGGGTACCTATAATGGAAAAACGATGTTCGATTCGATATTTGAAACCATTATAAAACATCAATATTGACAATCTCTTTGCTGTAGTTAATCTATGCTAATATTATAAAGACGAAAGATTTTTTGTTTGTTTGTACCGAATCAGCTCCGAAACTAATGGACCGATTTTACCCAATTTCACCAATAGATAGCTACATTATTCCTGAATAACATAGGCTATAAAACATCACGCTACGACCTACAGGAGCGGGGCAGCCGCTAAAGACGTAATTAACACGGGCGAAAAAATCCACCAGACGGAGTCGCGGGTAGAACTAGCTTAACCATAAAATAAACTGAACATGCAACATTTAACTTATCGACTATCTACCAGCGTTTGCATGAATTCGAAGGCTTTACACAAATCGCGTGAGAAACAAAAATTATCGTCTGTGTTTAAATTACATTCGCGATTTTTTATGGCAATATTGCTAAATGATTATTTCCAAATAATACTGCAGTTGGTTTCTATAACACAGACACGTTTATTACTAAACCACTCTTTTATCATTTCTGCTAGACTATTAGGTAAATCAATAAGGTGCATTTTTGCCTGTCAAAAATGTCTCATAAATCTCATAAAACTTGCTACCGAAACTCAACCTCAAAACAAGGTCATATAAATATATTAGGTACGTAATTTTGAAGGAAAATATACTCTATCTATCTATGTTATAGGTCTAATATCGATCTCGCGAACTTTAGTGTAGACAGTGAGACGTCTGATAACTTTTATCTAAAAAGAAAATTTGATAGTCTGTTTTCTGCATTAGATTGTTTAGAGCAAATCCTTGCCACCGCGGCACCACCAATGGTGCTTTGCGAAACACCATGGGGTTTTGGTTGGTAGGTGTTCGACAAACCAATCCACCTCCCCCAAAGCGGAGGCAGTCCAGGATTTCACCACGAAAAAAAGAAAAGAAAAAAGAGCTTTTGAAGGAAATTTGGCCCTAAATCAACTGTTATTTTAACAAGCCTTAACCCAACAGAATAGACAAAGAGAAGTACCTAATTTCCATTATAGAAATGAATCATTCACCAAAGTACAATCCATTACATTCAACATATAAATTAGGCGATGACATAACTATACTGATGCAAGACTTTTATTGTTTACCGTAATTACGTAAGTATACTATAATTTTTCCATTACTGGGAATCAGTAATCCTCTCTTCTAGGAGAGATGGAGGAGAGAGAAGAAAGAGGGGCCCGTATTGGACGACGCGGGCCTATAGGGGATGGATAATTTCCACTCATTCAATTTTATCGCGTTGAAAAAAAGAGGAGGTTTTCAATTTAGGCATACAGCCTAAACTGAGAACCTCATCTTTATTTTTCAAATTTATAATTTATATTTTTTTTAAGCCATGGTAAAGTTTCTCGTGCGAAGTAAGTGCATTCTAAAAGGACAGTTCTACTAATTAAAAACGTTTAAAATCTATTCGCAAAATCATCTCAGCGACAATGTAAAAAAAAAGTTTTAGTAAATAAGAGGTTGAGAGATTGAAAGATTGAGCAGTGTCAATTATGATCAAATCCGAATATATTGATCACGGCTGTTCTCAAAAAATTATAGAACTGCCTCTCTGCTCTCAGTAGGTAAATAAGAGTATTAAAACACAGACCTTTTCAGACTCAATGAATATCAAATAAGGTCAATACTGTTACATAAATGTGGTTACGTCATGACTCCTGAAAGACTAAGAAATTAGTCTTATTAGCTCATCTCGTTTTTATGCTTCTAACTTATAGTGTTATTCTTTTTTCGCATTATGACATTGATCGACCGAAACGTGGATAACAGGCATTTTTTTAGCTGTGTATTATTTGATTGGAAAACAACGTTATTTCTTTTTATTTTGAATGACACGACTTGTAAAGGTTTACATTTAGATGGCATTGCCATCTCAATTTAAATGTATTAGGATGTTTTTTTTTTTTAGGGTTTGGAAGAACTGTCTACATGTACGGTGAAAACGGTAATTATTAAAAGCATGATTTTTTCTCAGGGTAAAATGAACGTAAGTATTAATAAATTAAATTGAAATTCCTTTTAAACAGATAATGCCTAACGTTTTTAAAACACTATAGAATATTACGAGTAACAAGCATAATACAATTCAAAAAAATAAATAAGCCCCGACAGTAGAATAAAAATCCCTACCGCTGCAAACAAAAGCTGATAACTTTGAAATGGCTGAATCGATTTTGATAAAACATATGCAAGAATCAAGGCTAAGAAAGGCCTGCTTTTAATAAATCCACATTCAAATCGGTTCACCCGTTTAAGAGCTACGGTGCCACAGACAGGCTCGCCACACAGACACACGTCAAACTTATAACACCCCTCCTTTTTGAGTCGGGGGTTAACAAACTTATAATACGCCGTAATTTCTGCGTCGGGGGTTAAAGATAAATGCCCATAACCGAACGTGGCCTTCCCACACACTGTCCTACAAACAATATGACTGCATATTACCGTGGTAGCATATAACATGGCAAGCAAAGCACGGAGGCTGAACACCTATCCCTCTAAAAAATCATTGTAGCACGCACGAGTAGTCAAAACACAGAAAATCTAACACTGTATATACTGAAACAGTCAACACTGAATTGGTTTTATACACAATTTTAAGGAGCCACGTCTTCTCGTCCACATTTCACGTTGACCCGGTGTTAGCAACGCACCTGATCTACTAGGCAATGCCGCTTGTTGATTTAGCAAGCAATTCGATGTTTTGACGAATCGATTAAACAATCGAAGACACGTCACTATAACGATTATTGATGTTGATTGTTACGATATACTATTGTTGTACGTAGTACGTTGTGTTCTGGGAATTGTATTTAATTAATTTTGGTACCTAATTAATTTTATTTTTCAAATAAACTACTAAAGATCTGTAGATATTGTTACTATATTTTTGACGGGCCTGTTGGTCTAGTGGTTAGTGGCCCTGACTGCTAAGCCGGAGGTCGTGGGTTTGATTCCCACCCAGGGCAAACTTTGTGTGATGAGCATGATTGTTTGTTCTGTGTCTGGGTGTGATTTATCTATAATATGTATGTATTTATAAATTACATAAGTATGTATATCAGTTGTCTGGTTACCATAACACAAGCTCTGCTTAGCTTGGGATCAGATAGCCGTGTGTGAGTTGTCCCAAGATATTTATTTATATTGCACCGCATCTGAATCTAATTATGAATATTAATATTATTATCTTACTATCCTTATCCTAACTAATATTATAAATGCGAAAGTAAGTTTGTTTGTATGTTCGTTACCTTTTCACGCCTACAGTGCTTACCAGAATGATCCTGAAATCTTGCATATACGTTGTCAGATGTACAGAAACAGACATTAGGGTACCTTTGATCCCGAAAAAAGTACTGATCCTGAGGAAAATAACAACAATGTTCTTATGATAGTAGATGGCGCCACGTGTCTTTCGAATCATGACTGAATTTTAAAATATAACCGACATTTACGCGGACGAAGTCGCGGGAAAAAGCTAGTACTGCTATAAAAGCGAAAGTTTAGATCGATGGATGTTTGTTACTCAATCACGCCAGAATAGCTGAACGGATCTAGATCAAACTTGGCATAGACATGGATTATAGTCTGGAATAGCACATAGGCTATTTGTTATCTTGAATTATATTTCAACTTTGACGCGGACGACTCGCGGGCAGAAACTGATTTTTATTATTCCTATTAAAAAATAAAAATATAAATAAATAAATATACCATCACGCCTGTATTCCCCGAAGGGTTAGGCAGAGGTGTACCAATGTACACCCACAGTTCGCCGGTATATTTTAGGTCCCATGTAATAGGGGGCGAGCCTATTGCCATTAACCGGGCACAAATCCAAACTCCGAGCTGCTACTGAGAATTTCATAGAAAAACCCAATAACACTTTTTGCTCGCCCGGGAATCGAACCCAGGACCTCTAGCGTAGTAGTCGCGCTTTGGACCATTAGGCCAACGAGGCAGTTAAAAAATATGTTTACTTTGTCAACCGAATTGATTTATTGAATTTGCTTCTTATATGCGGCGAAATGTATAATTGCAGTAACAACTTATGTACTATATTTTTATAAGTACATCACATTTAAATCAAATAAATGTTTTGACTTTGAATTCAGCTATACGTTAGGTTAGAAGTAGGAGTAGTAGTCGATAACTTTGTAATGGAAATGTTAGTGAAATGCAAGCATCTTTGAGGTGATGTTGTGAGCACTGTTACATATTTAGCATTAGTGGTTCCTAAACACGTCAAAAGTCTAGTTATTTTCCTACAAAATATCCACAACTACACGCTACTCTTCCTTTGATACCAACATTGTTTTCAAAACAGCCGGTAACAAATCTATGGAACGTCAAAAATGTTTATTAGTTCTAAACACATGCATTAGTGTGTGTGAATATTTCGGGGATATCTGAATATCTTTGAACGCTAAAGTTAGGCTGCAGTCTAACGCACGCAGAGCCCCACTGATCACAAGGCTAATGGTCTACGCAGACTGGAACGGCATGGGATTTAATTTTTTACCAAAGGACATTCAAACGTATCGATATAGAAATACGGCATAAATTGCTATGCTTTAAAATGATGCAAACGGCATCGTGCCGGTCTGCTATCTAAACGTTCGATTTAAGACCTCGTGACACCTCACACTGCCGCGTTTACACGAGAAGAGTTTCTCTACCGTCGAGAATTTTAATACGAGTCTCGTAGGCCAAGCGATATTTATAAGTACTAATATTATAATAGCGAAAGCGAGTTGGTTTGTTACGTTTTCACAGCTAACTAACTCAACCGACTTAGATTAAATTTGGCTATCTGCTACTTCTGCGTCGGCGATCACCAGCAGTAATCTATGCCAGCAGCAAGCGAGGTCACGAGAAAAAGTTAGTAATCTATATATTTCGTACTTCTTAATAGAAAACACGACGGGTTCTCCAACTGTGACTTGATAGCTCGAACATTATTTTTTGTTTATGAACCATTTTTTAAGGCTTCGCATAATTCTTCCCTTTCTATATGCAAACTGTCAACACGAATCAACTCTCACCGTGTAAACGATACTCTAACGTCAGTTATGCTAAAATAATGGAGCTATAATGTAACATCCATCACGCCTATATTCCCCGAGAGGTTAGGTAGAGGTGTACCAATGTACACCCACAGGTCGCCGGTATGTTTAGGAGCTAAGTATGTATCTATTTATAATAATTACCTTAGTTTTAGTTTCGGTGGAGGCGTTGGTCGTGTGCCGGACTAGACTACTGGTGACCGTTTTGCCTTCCAACTGCTGTTTGGCCATTTCCACTTCTTTCTTCTTCAGCTCGAATACTACTTGGAATAAGTCTCTCATCGCTATTACTACCTATAACAGAAATAAAAAACATGAAAGGGTGAGATATCTTGAGAGTTAAAGACAAATATCTGAATAGATGTATGTTTAAGTGGGGTTATCTGTTTGTAAACGCACCCGCGACATAAGAAACATTTTTAGGGCGCAGTAACATGGCTGGTATGGGTCATGCGCGGATCACATTTGAAGCGAATATTGGGCTCCCAACTTATAGTAACAAGTGGAACCGTGGGGTTTTAGTCGGTAAGAGCCATACATACTCAGTTCTCCCCAGGAGATCTGGATGGAGGGATGCATAAGGATTTCAGCACGAAAAAAAAAAGGGAAAAATCAAAAGCATACGTCTTTTCAAAATTTCAATAGTCTACTTTTGACTGGCCATATTAAATCATACATCATCACCATCGTCGGTCGTGGGCGAAATCACCATCATCAATTTAGTCGCGAGCTTATAACCTGCAGCCTCCTTGGTAAAGTTTTAGTAATATAAGAATAGATTTTTCATCATCTGCTTAACCTTTTCCCAACTATATTGGGGTCGGCTTCCAGTCTAACCGGATGCAGCTGAATACCAGTGTTTTTACATGGAGCGACTGCCTATCTGACCTCCACAACCCAGTAACTGGGCAACACGACACCTTCTAATAAGAAGAATGGATTAAAGAGATACATTATCTTTGACTTACTTGACTAGCAGCTTTATCAGTCTTGATACCGAAGAACCGGTGGCCGGTGTCGGGTGAGCCGAATATGTACCCAAAGGCCCTGGAGTCCGTCATGTCTTGCGCTATGAACGATATCTTGTGCACCGGGTGATGATACAAGGAGTCCTGCCGACAAAAACATGAATTATGTAGGGTCTAAACTACTTTCTAGGTTTATCTTGGACATCACTGGCATCGGTAACCATGTCAGAGGCCCTTGAGGCGGCTTTAGAAAATCTGAAACTAGGGTGTGTGGGGTCGTTAAACCTTACTGCCCACACAAATAATAAAGAAAGAAAGAAGGGTCCAAACATAATCGTCTGCTTAGCCTTTTCCCACAATGTTGGGGTCGGCTTCTAGTCTAACCGGATGCAGCTGAATACCAGCGTTTTACATGGAGCGACTGCCTACCTGACCGCCACCACGACACCTCTTGGTAAGAGTGGTTGTCAGACTTTCTCGCTTCTGACTTTCCTTAACAACTGTCAAAGATCTACAAATGACAGCCGGGACCAACGGCTTTACGTGCTTTGCGAGCCACGGGGGTAGCACACTACCAACTTTTAAACTACGGGCTGTTGGCAAATTTCTAATTGAAAAACCCAATAACACTGTTTGCCCGACCTAGGAATCGAATCCAGGACCCCACGCTCATCAGTCGCGCTTGCGACCACGAGACCAACGGGGCAGTTCCAAACATTTGCCCCAAATATTGGAACAAAATGTGGATTACCGAAACGAAGGCGTTTGGAAATTTCGACCAACCTGTGTTGAGCCAATATTGGTTCAGTTAGATGAGACAAACGTAGAGTCGCGCTTACGTAAGTACCTACTTAAACTCTCAACTCGAAGATGATATCATGTTTGCGCTAAAGTAGGATCCACTCGGATACTAATGTATAATGTATCAAACATATTTGTAACTAACTGTTGCTCGCGACTTCTTAATAAAATTAGCTATCTGTGAGTGGAAGTCCCGTCAAAGTCGGTTCAGCCGTTTCATATAGTAAGCCCGAACAGACAGACAAACGGACGGACAAAAATTTAAAAATTGCTCATATACTTTCATATGTATTTATTTAGTGAAAAGCTGTTTATTTGATAATACAAACAGACACTTCAATTACGTAAACGACGACCGGCCAACAGAACTTGTCAGTTCTAATGATAAGACTTTTCAAACTCTTGAGTTAAAATATAGCTTTAACTGGCTTTTTTTTTTTTTTTTTTTTTTTTTTTTTTTTAGAGATGGTAAAATCATCAAATGACCCCCCCCGTCCTGGGCGGGGCGGGAGGGAGTGTCAGACTTTTACTGACTAAAAACCATCTATGTTCCTTCATGTGCCCTTTGCGTTCCGGGGGCGCGGTATCTCTTTCGAACAACCCGCAGCCCCGGCAGGCATTTGGCCCTTAGTGGCCCCTTCCAGTGGCTGACACCTCTGTGCGCGGAACATGGACGCGCCGTCGACACGGTCCGTCGTTAGTTAATAACGTACGGACGGTGAGCTACCCATTGCTCACCGCCCGCAGACCGTGTCTACGGTATCCGCCTGCGGGTGGCGCAATGGTGCCGTTATTGGCAATCCATTGCGCCGGCGGACGCGGTGTCAGCGGCGGCTGCGGGTGCGGCCACGGCGACGGTGGCGGCGGTAGCGGCGGCGGCGGCGGCGGCGGCCGCGGCGGCGGCGGCGGCGGTGCGGGGCCTTCCCCCGGTCCTGGCGGGTACGGCGCAGGCCTTGCCCCCAGCCCGGTGATCGGCCGGCTTGTTAGCCCCCGCACATGCGTCGCAGTGCGGCGGGGCATCACAAGCCGCGGCCTTGTGACCGGGCTGACCGCAGCGGAAACAAAGGGCGCTGCGGTCCACCTCCGAGGCGCACCGACATGCCACGTGTTTCCCCACGTGGCAACGGAAACACCTCAGGGGTCTGGGCTCGAGCAGTCTAACCTGCGCCGAAACCCAGCCCACCAGCAAGCGGCCCCCCCCAACAATGACTTTAGCCGCCGTCACTGGGCAGCTGACCACAATGGTCTGCATGCCCGAGCGCTCCGGGCGGATGGTGCCTGCCTTGACCTCCTCGGCAAGGCATCCGCCCGTCCTGGCGACGGCGGCCACCACCTCCTCCACGGTGACTGAGTCGTCCAGACCCAGAATGCGCAGGTCTGCGCATCTGACGGGCCTGGACACTCGGGCCTCGTCCGCATCTAAGGACGCTCTTAGCTTCTCAGCCAGAGCGTCTGCGGACGGGCCGCTGGTGGCGCCGGGGATCTCCAACATTCGGGCCCCAGTTGCGGTAACCCTAAGCTGGAGGGCCGTGATCCCCAGCTCGCCGAGATCGATTGCCGCTTTGGCCCTGGTGAGCACCGCCGCGTAGGTCACGCCCTTTTTCACCGCCTCCGGCTGTAGCGTGATCACTACAGCCGCGGATTTCGGAGCGCGAAGCCTAGCCGCGGCTTTGCGCTCACCGCGTCGCCGCCGCTCCTCCGCCCTTCTCGTAGCCGCTCTGGCCGACCTGGCCGCCCTGCGCCCCTTCTCCTTTGCCCCGGCCACTTGCCATTCGGCTTCCGCGGCCGGAGGATTGGGATTAGGGGGCGGAGGGGGTGGAGGTGGCTGGGACGCCGCCTTGTCCCTCCTCGGGGGCACCGCATTTTTCGCCGGCGCCAGTTTTGCCGGAGCCGGTTCCGCAGGGTTCGGCCCAGCCCTGCTGGAAGGCTGGTTATCCGGCCTTTGCACAGACGCGGCGGCCGCGTAGGAGGCCCGTTTGCCACCCGTGGCCGTACCGCTCGCCGCCAGAGGGGGGCGCAACACTATACCCTCCAGGACGGAGAACCGTGCCTGGAAGGCAGCCAGCTCCCGCTGAACCAGGTTCAGCACCTGGTTCTCCACTGGCACGGGCTGGCCTCCCTGGCCCACCGTCTTGGGCGCCTGGCGGGAGCCGGTCCCGCGGAGCTCAGCCAGGTCCGCCTGGAGCCTCCTGTTCTCCGCCATCAGGAGCTCCATGTCGGCCGATAGGCGAGCCACCTCCGCCCGGAGTTGCGGGACCTCCCCCGCAAAACTGGCTTCCGCCTCCGCCAGTATGGTGGCCGCAGCCTCCTCCATGGCCCGGGACTTGCTGCCCTTCATTTTCTTGCGAGCCACGCTCGCAACCGCTTCTTTTACGGCCACCATGAACCTGGCCTTCCGCTCCTCAGAGCCGCCAGGTGCCTCGTCACCCGATGTGTCCGGCTGGACCACATCGCTGCCGCTGTTCCCTCTCAGGTGCTGCCCTTCAGCGACAGGCGTCGCCGGTCTCCTCCGGGCAGTCACCCTCAGTGGGCCCCGCTCTTGGACCCCACCGCGCCTGCTGGTGGGGATCTTGCGAGCCGAGGCCAACTCGCCTTCGGAGGACGCCTGGTCCTCCGGTCTGGGCCGCTTCCGGAAGAACTTCCCGGGCGGCCCGCCCATTTCGCGGTGGGAGCTCCCTGAGCTTCCTACACTCACCACACAGGGGGTCGAGTCGGACTCTGACTCAGCATCCCCTCTCCCTCCTTCCAAGGTTTTAAAAGAATAATCCATTTTAGTTCCCACGAGTACAAAAAGTATCCAACCATCCAACCAAAAACAAGTGGTTCGCACTAGCGACTGATGTCCCATAGGGACGCCCGTCAGCCATACATCCCGTCACGGTGCGCCGCCGCTTGGGATTCGGGGTGACTTTTTATAGAGGGTTTCTACCTCGCGGTCCGGGCGGTTAAGCCAAGACCCTCGGTGCCAATCGAAGCCGCGAGACATGACCACGACACTCCGATATGGGGTTACGATGTACGACGGTGACAGAGAAGGACCACCCTCCTCTCTGTCTGCTCGGTGGCAGGGTGAGTGCACGCCGAGCCCGTCCTCACTCCTCCGCTGTGCCCTCTGCTGATCAGAGGGACACGCGGAGAAACGCCCTTGGTCCGTCCTCGGACCCCGCCCGTCAGAATATTGGCCACGAGCAGTGACATTCCCCAAAGAATAGGAATCTCTTCCCATTCCTCAGGGAAGATCACTACCCGCGCCCAGGGTGCACCGGCCAGCCAGCTGCCGTTCCCTCAAGACGTGTCCGGAGGGACAAGCAACCGACGGCACGCTTGGAGGTTTTCTGACCAGCACCCCAGCTTTAACTGGCTTGACACTACAATTTGCAACTATTGTCTAGAGGTCTTGGGTTCGACTCCCAGGTCGAGCAAAGATTTATTGGATATCAGTAGCAGCTCGGAGTTAGGATTTGTGCCCGGTTAATGACAATAAGCTCGCCCAATAATAGAATTGGCCTAAAACATATACCACCGAACTGTGGGTGTACATTAGTATACCGCTGCCTAACCCTTCGGGGAATGCAGGCGTGATGTGCATTCCTATAAGTGGCAAGTTCACTGCAATTTAATAACATCAAACTAACTATTGTAAATGTATCACTACATAGTATAAATAAAGTCGCTTTCTCTGTCCCTATATCCCTATGTATGCATAAATCTCTAAAAGTACGCAACGGATTTTGATGCGGTTTTTTTTAATAGATACAGTGATTGAAGAGGAAGCTTTATATGTATTTAGCATCATTATGCACCCGTGCGAAGCCGGGGCGGGTCGCTAGTCTATACTAATATTATAAAGCTAAAGAGTTTGTTTGTTTGAACGCGCTAATCTCAGGAACTACTGGTTGGAATTGGAAAATTCTTTTAGTGTTGGATAGTCCATTTCTTGAGGAAGGCTATAGGCTATGTAACATCACGCTACGACCAACAGGTGCTGAGCAGCGAGGATGAAACCGCGGGGAACAGCTAGTTAGTAAATAAGTCGTTAAAGAGCCATTAAATCTAGGTAAATTAGAGACATTTTTAACTGATTAAAACTGAAATTAGAAAGCGAACGTTCCTAAAAGTTAGTAATTGCCCCTTAGATCGCATTTTTTTTATGAGAACACAGATGAGTCCTACTTTGTCCTCCTGACCTTAATCTGTTTATAGCAGGATATATAGGCAGAATGAGCGAAATATTATGTTAGATAGTGTACAGGTTACATCCGGTGTTGTTTATTATGCGGACCTTGTAGAAACTAGAACTAATTTCCGTGCGTTCAAGCGTTTTTGCCATACCTATTACTGGAATCAAATGTAACAGTTCACATTAGGACCCAATAAATTTAATGATAATTGCAATCAGTGGTGCTTGGCGATCTGGGCTTCTCCCAGTTGTAAATAATCCCTTTGTGCCTATTGGCCTAATTCTGTTCTGTCTCCTGCTTGTTTGGAGGGAAGTGGAAATTATATTTTTCTTACTCCTCCGCTAATCTTTTCTGATTAATTTCGTTGCGGGATCCAAGACAGTTGAATCGTTTCTCTGGGACTCGTCGAGCTTCATTGTCTCGGCGCTTTTCTTGTGGTCGCCACTGTTGATTCTGGCTTACAGGAGTTGCAGTGGTTGGGGAACAGTGTGGCGGGCTTTGATTAAAACTTTATCCATATAATGTCAAAATACACCGTACAAAAGCGGACTTAATGCTTTGGGTATTTTCTACCAGTCTACCTAAGTCTATCGAGATTTTTATGTGCCGCCCTTTCATGTGGACGTCTTTCGTTGGTCAGTGTATCAATGCTATGCTATTAAAAGTTTTACAAATACTGTCGGAATCACAGTCAATCAGTCTATAGTTGGAAGTAATCTCTATATAAAACCCTATTAAACTTCTCTGCTACTTCGTGTGCAACCATCGTGAGCAAATTGTCCCTCCATCTAGCCTAAAGGTCATTTAAATAATTTAAATAAAAGCGCTAAATATGTTTAGTGATTTTGATGAAAGTGGGACGTTCTAAATACGTTTACGCCCTAAACGTATTTAGAACGTCATTGGTTATTAACGTCATTCTTTGTCACATGGTTAGGAGGTGACAGAGTCAGAATGATAATTTAACCACATTTAGCGCTAAATATGTTTAGTAGGTAATTTTAGTGGAAGTGGGCTTGAATCTTAAAAATTAAAAATAACATACCCCAGTCTTATCATCGCGTAGCCTCAGCCCGTCTATAGCGACGTGGACCTGTATCCTCTGCTTATGCTCTCCAGCCGCTCGGATGGCCATCTTCAGGTCGGCCAGCGCTTCCTGGCACATCCTGTCGCCCCGAGCCTCGGGTACTTCCAGTACACCGATCAGCTTCGCGCGGAATGAAACACCTTCGCCTAAGAACCGGCCCGGCTCGTTCTTGTCTGTTTAAAGTCACATAAAAATGTAATTAGCTAGAAGATAATCTTTGTCAATGGATATAGACCTGAAATGACGAAGATCAGAGATGACATGGCACAATTTCGAGCTACCTTTTTCCGCAGTCACTATCAAAATCCTCCGCCACACATTTCGGTCTACGTGCTGACCCTACAAGTACAGTCCATGGATAGTTTTCAACGTATACAAACGGCAATAAAGACACACACACACAAACACACTCACTCAGTATCTTACAAGGGCCGATGACTTGAACTTTAATGCCAATGTCGTTCAATAACGTTGTTTTCAGAATAAATCAGGACTTCACATAAATTACTTCGACTATCGGCATAATCAGCCCCGTGGAAATAAAAGCATCGTAAAGACAATCGTAAACAGTAGTACCAGTTACAAACTAAGCGAGTCAATCAGCGAGCTATATATAACAAAGCACATTAGTATAGCACAAGTGCACACACATAACAGTAGTTTGCATATCACCTTTGCTAATTAGACTTTTTGATTCAATCTTTTTCAATGTCATGTTTGTATTTTTTCACTTTTTTTTTCTATACAGCACAGAGCACAAATGCCGCGACGGCGACTGAAGTTCAGCACAAAATAAAAGTGAGCGCGAGTGTCCTATTTTGGCCCCTGTTTACGGTGCATCATTCCCAGTTAATTGAATATCCTGTTTTTAAATTTAGACCCATGATTGTCGCACTGGCTGGTACCTGTTGGATGTGACCTCTTTGAACTACGGATTCACAGTGATATTAATCCCAATCTTCTATTTCACAAGTGTTAGGAGACAAAAATACTTTAAGACTGTTTGTTGCATACAAACTGCGCAATCATTGCATACATATACATAGATAGGTATGTTATTTACGAAAGAGCATGCTTTGTTATTGAGGATAAGATGCTAGCCTAGTCGCGGAATTCGACGTTAAATGCACTTATTGTTGAACCTAATATACGGAATGTTTCTAACAGTAAGAAGAAGCGGTATGTTGTTTCTAAATCTTTTTGTTTAGTAGTAGTACAATCGACAGTAAAATTGCGATAAAATTACGGATTTAATTGGTTGTTATCGGAGTGAAAATCGAGCTTAGATTAGTCCTTTATTTTACCCAACTTTTTTTCCTAATTTGCCAATCTTAGCAGCGTGTAATATTGTTAGATACATAGGAGCAATACACATATAAAATTAACAGACAGGACTTCCGCTAACATCAGCAGTCATCACAAGAATGTGCTCTAAATTGTTAGGAGTAAAATACATTTGAAGTAAGCACATACAGTGCTCCGTTCATTCTCAATGAATACGTAAGATAATTTAGCGGACAAAGTTTTCAACGAATACAGTAGTGGCATTAATTAAAAATAATAAACGAAGCAGACAACGGGGATAATAAAGGAGTGAGTACATGCGATGACATTGATACGAAAGGTACATACGTAGATACACAGCACACAAGCATGATTGTCGTATCTAAGGACAGTATGATGTACTCACCGAACTGCCGCAAGAGATGCTGGAAATGACACACCTGCATAATTTCCCGTACAAACCGACAAATAGCAAGTTATGGAGTTAGTCCCCCCGACGCACCGCCGCTCCACATCCGCCACGGGCCCACAACACACCCTCTGTCCAAAACACCACGGGGGTCACTAATTATGACATGGACTAGCGCGCTCTACTCGCAGCTGAGTCCACCTCTTAGTTAGTAGGGTGATAGTATCGAGCCGATCCATGCAAGTTACAACATAAACCGCAAAATATAATAAAGCTAAGATATGCGAATAACGTGGTCGGGAACATTTAGCGCTATCTAATAACACCGCATTACCGTAATATCAAAAGTATAGAAAAACATGGTGATCGTGAAGCTGCTCCAACTAAATGTTACGGACTCACATTTGCAAGGGCTGGTTTTCTTACGAAGGGTTTGCATTGGAAAGTCAGTCGGTAACTTGTGATTGAACATCGGTAACTTTTATATCTTCACTGAAATACAAATACACTATTGGAACACACTCCACACCGTCGCGCGACTACATTACAGCCACTGTTCATACGAAAATGCAATATCCAAGTTTCACTACGAGATTTATTGATTTTTCCGCTGTCGCTCGCAATACGAGAGGATGCGTTAGGTCGCGGCCGCGAGCCGGCTCACATGATGGAGACACTCGGATGTAGGCGAATTAGGCAGGAATAGTTGATATTTGGTGGATTTTAACATGAGTGTATAATTGGGATGGCAATGGAGGGTGTCCGCGGTGGCACCACATGGGCGCACTCGTCGGCGGCGCGCGCAGCCCGCCCCCCGCGCCGCTCGCGCGCGCAACCACCCCTAATCAATATTCGCTCCCGATCTCCACTTCGTACAACTTTTATGGTTCCCTTCAATGAAACAGTGCTCAATATTCTGTGTCGGGACTTGAAAATATTAATGCGACTTTTTTACTTTTTGTTAAGAGTACTTTGGATGGCGCAAATGGGTTCAACAGTCTCGACTGTTATGTAATGTTGACTTTAGTACGTACGAATATTAATTCGATATTAAATAAAATAAGTAACTACATACCTACTGCTTTAAATTTGTTGTTTATCAGCTTTCAAGATAAAATGAGAAATAATCCCTAGGTTGATGGTGTCAGCTCATTTTAGTATAGATAAGATAATGTAAGAGTTGAAAGGAAATGGGGTAGTAAACATTTGTATGTAGATATGATACAACTACGAATTATTATCAATATTACAAAAAAAATGATAGCAAATTTATGTTGCTATGAAATTTCGTAATGCATTTATACTTTATAATAAAACTATATTTCCTTTTTTATTTCCAAGTAGGTTTTTTTTTGCAAAAAAAATAACCATAAGTACCAACTATTTACTTATTTGAGTAAGTAAGTCCCTATGTGCCTGACTAGTAAATCATCATCATCTGCCTAGCCTTTTCCCAACTATGACTAGTAAATACAAGATAATATTAAATAACATGCTTTGTTACAACTAAATCTGTATTGCAATCTTAGAAAAGTATTTTTTTTTAAATCATACATAATAACAGTAATCACATACATACATATACATAGCAAGCACCATGGCCCAACCACCACCACATGACCACGAGAGACCGGACACCAGGAATTTTATTAGTTTAAAAAAATAATGAATCAATAATCACAATTTTTAAACACTCTGATATTGATTAGACAAAGAATTTTAACTGCAAGTAGTTAAAAATCTTTGTGGTTAGTTACTGGAGTTTATTAGCTTATTACAAATTACTATCTGATATTTTAAGTTAATGGTAAATATTAACATTTCTTGAGAACTATAATTGTGCATAATTAGGTATATTACTTTTAATTACATAACCAGCCATCCTTCCAGCAAAATCATAAAACAAACAAAATTTTGAAATAAAAAAATCCCAATATAAAAAAATAATTCTTAGTACCCAAGCAAGTCAATATTATAATCTAAGTTTTAAAATTATTTGGTAAAAGAAATTAGTGAATAATTGTCTTATTTTCTGAAATGTTATTTTAAATAAGGCACTGATTGGTTTATTTGAAAAATAAATAGAAATTTTGGTTTTATTATTCCTTTTTTTTTCTGCAATTTTTTTATAAAGTCATGGTATGGTGAACTTTGGAATAAGTTCATAAGCAGAGAAAGTATAGACATCGATTTTCCACGAAACTATAAAAAAATATTTATGTTTACTGAAAATATGATGTTTACTGAAGTTAGGAGCATCAACAGAAGTAAAATACTTAAGTATGCAACATAATATAGTATAGATCAGTCAATGGTAAACCGGAAAAACCGGAAGGCTGTATATTTTTTAAGTTATAGTTATTTACAAAATCGAGTCGGCGTTCTCAAGTAGCAAGGCCGTTATAAAAGTTGGATATAAACAAATTAAGTTGTAGCAAATAATACAAAAGAGAGTTACCTTTGTTAACAGCCATGATCTAATTAAAAGATCCTCGAATAAAAAACATAGTCATCAACTTCTTCAAAAAATGTTTTTTCTGAATCAAAACAAACTTCCAAGTTATTTTGTTAACCAGCGAATCTGCTCGCGTAATGTATGCGCGTGATTACGATTTGCAGGGTCTTGTTATTCCTTCTAACTGAGTATACAACAAACCGTTGAATTTGCGTAGGAAGCGATCGTGAATCTTCCAACTTGATTTACTTTTAACTTTGAGCGAGATGCTCGTTCCTTGCCTTGATTGTCCGTTTTGACAGTTACTTGACAGTTTTGATTGACAGCAACTTAACGAGTTTTGCGAGGTCTTGGTGTGTAGAAAAATCAAATTCTACTATATAATCGTTACAATTATGATAAAATTTTAATCCTCTGTCTATTTGATGATGGTCTGTCATTGTTTTTTTCCTTGTTATTGTTAAATTAGAATGTTTTATCATTATACTTACATCCAAGGTATAACAGATAAAGAAATAAAAATAAAACAATGCATTTTACGACATATTTACAAAACCTGAAAGCAATTTTTTGTAGACTCGAATGTAAAAATGCATGTCATTAAAATATAATAATCAATATGGCGTTCTTTAAAGATTCTACGCTTGGAAAATTTTAGAAGAAACTACCATTAATGTTATTTGACTAAATGTTGGCAATCAATTAGGCTATCTCTTGGTCTCTTCTGTCAGCAATGGACAAAGTTCGTGGTGCGAGCGAGATAGAAACAAAAATAAAAGAAAAAAAGTAAAGTCAAACAAATTGTCATTTTAATGCCAAAATGACATTTCTTTTATTTTCAATTTTTCATTTTCCCACCCAATGCAATATGCATCCAGCTGATCGTATCTATTTTTTTAAGTTGTTTGCTTGTAGATATTATTTCGTATAAAATTATGACTGGCAGTGTTAAAGTTTTGTGTTGATAACAGCCGTTAATGATTCTCGAATAGACATTCTAAAGAAATTTCACTAATTTACACTTGTTACCAAAAGATAAACAAAAAATGGCTTTAATTTTTAAGAATTGCGACTATTACTTGATAGATCACAGAGAATTTATCACTAGTGTTTATAAGGATACTATAATTAACGAAAATGAAATAAAATCATTAAGTATACTAGCAAAACTGTTCTCTATTGCAATTGTTGATAAAAATCAAATTAATAGGAAAAGGTCTCGCAACTCTGAAAGTTTACAAGAAGAGGTAAGTTACTTGGTTTTTCCACTCTCTCTCTTTCTCTATGTATTTCCTCTAAGACTATCCACTAACCCATCAGACTATTGTAGTTTTTAACTAGGTAACTCAATTGAACTTTGTTTTTACTTTCTAACCAATTTATTAAACTTTTATTTGTTTCTTAAATTTTCAGACAGCAACAGTAAAGAGAATCTATGAAAGATTCATTCAAGAAGTGCCAGTAAAGATAAAAGATAATTTAGTCAGTAAGTACAAATTACTAGACACATCGGATGTAAGGGACCTTTCCAAAAAATTGTTTGAATCCACCATCTTTGATCTAAAGGATTTAAAGGGTGGCAATAATGCTGACACATCTCTGAAGTGTATGGTGAAAGAAAATAATTTCCTAATACCAGCCAATTCAAGGTATTGTTCAAGCAAAAGTAAGATAATTATATTTCTAATTTCATATTTTTACAATTCTTTTTCTGAAGCACATAGTTGCTATTATTGTATTCTAAAAAAAAAACTTTGTGATTCACATCATGAAAAGAATAAAATTCCAAATTCAAATGATATAATCACAAAATATGGAGAGAGATAGATTCTACAACATACATTTATTTTTAGGTTCTACTGTGGAAGTGTGAAAGAACAGTGCCTTAAGTTAGAAGGCAGTAAGTTTGATATACTCATTGCAGATCCACCCTGGTGGAACAAGTACATAAGGAGGCTGAAGAGTGCTAATGATAAATTAAGGTAAAAATCTTTTTTATTTGCTTATAATTATAATATAAAGGCATAAGTGACGTAGTTGACACATAAAAGTGAAATTAAGAAAAACTGGTCCTTTGCACCAATATTATGGTACAAATACTAGTGAACTTGTTGAACCTTCTCTGTTAAAACAAACTAGACTGTTTAAAACCTATGTAAGTTACTCATTGATAGGATAAAATGGTCCTTAGGTACAAATATTTAGTACTCTATTTTTATTGCACAATAAGTCATTTATTGTACTACTTACCCAATAAATGGTCTTAATACTGAAAAGAAGTCACAAATCAAACAATTCCATTTGTAATTTATTTTACATTTGTTGTTTCATTTCCAGTTACTCAATGATGTACAACGAAGATATAGCAGCTATACCAGTACAGAACCTCCTTTCACAAGACTGTCTAGTAGCAGTATGGTGTACAAATGCACCAAGTAATATTGCAGCTGTCAAAAACATAATATTCCCAAAATGGGGAGTTGAGTATGTTGCTACTTGGTTCTGGTTGAAGGTGACAGTAGATTTACAGCCATTATGTAGCTTTGGTACTGGTAGTCAGAAACAGCCGTATGAACGCATAATATTGGGTAAAGTTGGAGATGTCAAAGATGTACCGAAATGTCAGCTGGTAGTCAGTGTGCCCAGTGCTTTACATTCGCACAAACCGCCGTTATTAGGTAAGACCTTTAGATGTTAGCTTATTTTAAATTATGGAAGATGTCAGTTTATTGGGCTTGGCCATTTACAATCAACCTCAGTATTTTTCGACTTCAAAAATAGGAAGAAAGTTGGGCTTTTTAAGAGATTAAAATTTAAATGGTTTAAATGTTAAAGGTGATGGCTAAATGACTGCCCCCGGGCCAGATACATTCTGGAATGTATATGAATCTTACATAACCTCATAATATTTAAAAAATCATTCATGAATTATGTAGTGTTTATAATTTTCCTAGCACTTTCGTGAACTATTAAACATAATAAAGTATCTAAAAAAAAAGAAAAACTTTTTCATCACAAACATTCGCTTATAAATATACAACCCCATTTTCGTTTTTAGTTTTATTATTTTTCGAAAGTGTCAGTTGAAGAAAATTATATACTGTCACATACACCTTTTTTCCTTTTTAGGCAATATTATTTTACCATTATATTATTCCCAAAAAGTATCTGAAACTTTTTTATATGAAATACTAATATTTAGCCATTCAGCATTACATTGTGCTAGGTACCATATTTATACATGGTACAGTCTGTTGTCAACATTATCTGACCCACCCTAAACACAACCAAAATTGGACCCTCTGCCTATGATAATAAGGTTTAATTTCAATTTATCGATGAATACAGACACGCATAAACCCACCCAACGTTGTCGGAGCCACCGGCATTATAATTATCATTTTGTTAAGCTATTTTAATCATTATCTCGTTGACATTAAAGTTAAAAACCTTTTAAGTCACCTTACATAATTAGAACCCAATCTTGAATTTCGTGGAGTCTTAACAAGTTCTTGTGGCTTGGCGGTTTGATGTTGGATTGGCGAGGAACAACATGTGGGTTCGAAAACACAGTCCACCTGTTATCAGTTTCTTTTTTAATTTGATTTCATTTCTACAAAATTGTTTGTATTATTAAAGAACGGCCAATATGATTTACGCCTAATAACTTATCTTGTAAACAGGTGGGTAAATTAAAAAAGTTTAAGTTCACATATATTTGCTTCGTGAGGTAGATAATAAATTCGTCTACTTAAGTGACAAAAGTTACACTACGCCTATTAGCATTGACTGTGCACACACATTTGTAAATCGTTTCGCATAACTCGTTAAGTATTTTTAAGCAATTTGGTGTAAAAAAGCATATGATGCTTTTTTAATGACTATACCAAACATAAAATCATATTTTTACATGAGCAGAATGTTGGAATTAGAGAGATTGGTCGTCGTCTTAATATAGCAGTAAGTGTTTTTTTTTTATACCTATTTTATTTAATTGATTGTGATTAATGAACGCGTAGTTGGCTTTTTTACTATTGCATTCACTCCTTACAAGTTACATAAACGGTTCCAAAAATGTTTTTTTTTTGTTTTAGAGAAATACGACTGTAGCTAAGACGTTATGGAGACAAAGTAAATATTCAGCGGATTCGTCCAGGGGCAAAAAACATCAAGTATAGTCCCGAATGCGATTGCCCATTAGTGTAACCGCAATAAAACACCATATTTCAGTGGAAACAGTGAGAAGGCATTTATACGCTGCTGGAATAAGGAATTATAAACCGGCACAGAAAATAGCTTTGACACCTGGTGAAGAGGGGTCCGTTTTGCCCAGGAATATTTAAATTTTAATTGAGAAGAAAATGTTGTGATCTTCACTGATGAAAAAAAAAACATTTAAATCGAACAAAGATGAACGTAACAAGGAACGGTGCGCCATCACTCCGCTACTAATTAATCTAGGATATTTTTAAACACACCATGTAAGTAAATGCTCAATGGATAGATTGTCAAACCATTAAAATGTTGCCAATTACGTGGTGATGTTATTGTCATAAATAGTTTTTTTTCTATTTAAATGACATGTTTATTCACTACGTATAATAGGCAGCTATAAATCTTTAAAGCATTTCACAGATAAAATAAATTTTCTCGATAACAAACTTTCAAGAAAACATGCCTTTTTTAATGTTTATAAATGGTTAGATTTGATTATGGCATCCTCATAATATATTGTATATTAATTTGGAAATATGTGAGCATTTACTTACTTTATTTACCTAAGTGTTTTAATGAAATAATAAACATTTTAAATTTGCAATTGTTTAGTTTTATTTCTATGCGTTGTCCTTTAAAGAACTGTAAAAAAAGTATAATAAAATAATTAAAAAAGAAACACCTGAGCAGAAGCTATATTTAGGTTAAACTTGATTTCGAACGTAAACAACGATTAGTGACCACAAGACTAAAGAATTTAAACCATATATATACTTTAATAAAGTTTATTCTTGCACAGCACAAGCAGCCAACCTTATCCTAGTGCAAATAGATTATTTTGTATTTTATCCCTTCATTATTATTTAATCACTCCATTAAGACATGATAATAAAAAAACTACCTATAAAATAGACAAAAATAAATTGTAAAGAGAAGTTGTTTTTGCAATTTAGTAAGGCAAGGAAAAATATGTTTGCGCGTTGTCACTGCATACCCTTAGTTAGTAGCATTTGAATACCAGTTTTACAATGAATACAAATATTTATTTTTCAACTACCCACTTAATACAAGTTATGCCAAAATATTACCATTTTAGAAACTTTATATTTGAAGATTATCCGTCTATAGTTCTTTACAATAATACAAGAAATACTTTTAGAATAAATTCTAAATTGAAAGCAAAACAATATCTTCGTCGCGGGATTTGATCTCGCAACTTGTCACTCTCAGTCTTACACACAGACCACGAGACCAGAGTTACTTGACCGAACTCATTAAAATAAGCTATTACACTTATTATATTATAACAAGTTGTTATAAGATTTAACCCAATGCTAACGTGATAAAGATCAAATTTGCGTGTGTGTATTTTTATTGTATTTATTCCTTCTCAGTTCTCGAGCACTTGACTGATAACCTCATATAAATTGAAATTAAACCTTATTATCATAGGCAGAAGGTCCAATTTCGATTGTGTTTAGGGTGGGTCAGATAATGCTGACAACCGACTGTACCTGGCGCATGGGGCAGTGGTCTATACTTCCATTTAGCCATCTCCTTTCGTTACATTATTAAATGATACACTCGTTCAAAAATGGCTGCAACATTGAATTTAGAACTAATCCTTGTTCATGATTTTGTTTCAGATATTTTATCTCCATTCGTGAGGGCAGAAAATCCTCAGACCCTCGAGTTATTTGCAAGATATCTACTGCCAAACATTACCAGTGTCGGCTATGAACCATTGAAATGGCAACATGATTCTTTGTATGAAGAAATTACATAAATAAAAATAAAGATACTCAGGTATACAATTTTTTATTTATTTTTGCATCTACCTACAGCAGTTGGAAGCCAATTACCAGGACTAGAGATGAATGTGTAAACGTTAAACACAATCCGACTTGTTGCGTGTCTGATCTGACGTAACCCTTAAGCCCTTGAGCGTGTCCTCTCATAAATTCCAAGACAGATTTCCTCACGTACCCACCCGTCCTTTACCCATCTGTTGTTCATAATCTGCTAAGGCGATTCGCACACTGCCCCACATCACGGAGCGTGGTGCGCAGCGACGACGCTTTGGTGATCTGCAACACTGCGCGTGAACGCGTTTTCAGTATGTTGTAGGTACTATGCGTTATTTCTACACAAACGCAGATACTTGCAAACAACGTAAGAACGTGCACTCACACGCCACCCTCCGTGATGCGGGGCAGTGTGCCAATCGCCTAATGGTAGGACTATTAACAAAGTACACTTGTGTATACCCCTGTTCCAGATAGCTAAACACTAGGCAATAAAACGCCTTATTATAAATAGTAGGTATACTTATTTAATAATGAACTATAAATTATAAGGATCAATATGAAATGCATGTTAACTGTTGCCGTTGACGTTCACGATGACACTCGTCTTCTTACTCTTCTTGGGATAGCCATCAGGATTCATAGTCTGCCATCGCCAGAAGTCCGTGCCTAGAAAAACAAGTTATTTAAAAGGTAAAATATGGAATGGGCTCTAAGGCTAAAAAGCAAATCCAAGACACTAATCGTTTTTGTGTGTCCCTTCGTCCAGCATACTCACCATGGAATCCTGATATTTCATGAATGTCAAAAAACTGTTCTGAAATAGTGCTAAATAGTGCCCAAAGGAAAAAAATAGTGCTCTTGTACTTGCGAAGTTATAGCCATAGTTCGATGAGTATGCTGGACGAAGGTTTCGCCCAGCATACTCACCTCCGTCCGGAGAATCTGTATACGCTTCAAACATAATTCATACTTCAAAAAATAGTTCCCAAATAGTGCCAAACGGTGCCCAAAAAGAAAAAACAGTGCTCGAATAACTTCGGAGTTATAGGCTTCGTTCAGTGAGTATGCTGGGCGTAGGTTCTACGCCCAGCATACTCACCTCAGTGCGCGAATATCGAACGAGCTATAGGTACAATTTACGTCTCAAAAAATTGTGCTTGAAATAGTGCCCAATATCAGTCCAATTTTTGCTTGACTTTTGACTTAGAAAACCATTAAATTTTAATGTAAACTTCTACATACTAACGTAAAATGGGGTACAGTCGTCGACACATGTTTTTGGACAAAAATATTAAACTTTCTAATTGTAGACTTCATGTTATTGGAAATAATTATGGTATTTTCTCACATGTCAAAAACTTTCGATTAAATGCATTATTATATATTTTATAAATAATAATAAATGAATGAAACTTTAAGCGTAAATGAAGTCTATTACTTCATTGCATTGTGTGTTTGTCTGAATAAAAACAGTCATTTGCAGCCAATAAAATTAATATCTTGAAAAATTGTAAAAAGGAAATTATACAGTTTCTTTTTGTATATATGTTGCAGGCAAAACTTATAACCAGTCAAAACTAGTACTGTGACATAGTTATACAAATTTTTAAAACTCTTTCCAATAGTTTCATCAATGAAAGGTTTAGCAATAAAAAACATTTTTAATTACTTACGTTATTTATTACTATTTAAAGGGCCAAAGTAATCAGAATTCTAGTTAACTAGTTCACAGCTTTTGTTAACATTCATAATATAATCAATGTAAATAGAAAAAATTGTAGTTTTAATATTGTATATAATATACATATAAAAAAATGTTTAGCCAAATATTGGTAAAACTTTCTAAAATATAACACGTAGGTACTTGTACTTTGTTTTACTGCTACAACGTTTTAATCACAATAAAATTATCTTACAAATAAGTATAAATTGAGCAATCACAGTTTATAATCACGTTTTTTTTATTAATATTAAATACCCTATAGTAATTACAAATTAACAATCACAGTTTATAATCACATTTCTGTAAGTTATTAATAAAATAACTTTTACAAGAACAAAAAAAAAACAAACAAACAATAACAAAATAGGAACTAACAAGTTAGGACCGATCTTCATCTTACATTCGCGTATAAATAATGCAGTGTGGTACAGTATATTGGGAATTACTACAAACTTTTTTACTAAGGTCATCATAGCAGTTCCAAGTTCTCTTTAGCAATCGATAGCACTTTGACTTGTAATGCCCCATGCGTCCTGATTCACCATTTGTAAAATCTATTACCGACAGAATTTTAAAGGTGTCACCGTTTATTATGATCTCTTTAGGAATTTCATCAATTTCTATTTCAATTGAAGTATTAATTTCAATAAATACGAAGTCTAGTACTTCATATTTGTATGCGTTTTTACCGTTACATAATTGGTATTTACATTTCCTTTCAGTATCATTTACTAATAGAGCTTCATTAAGGGCTCCAATACCTTGAGTCGTCAATATGTTTACATTTATTGGAATCCAACTACATTTTGTGCCAGAACCTTTATTGATTTCACAGTTCTGGTTTGTACAATTTAAGTATCTATTAGCACTATAAAAACCATAACTTTGTATGTTATCTATTATAAAAGTTACATTACACTCACAATTTTTGCAACTACTAAAATCGGATTCCACAGTATCATATATTAAAAACAGTATCATATATTAAAATACAGATCAGTCTTGTCTAATAATCGTAAGATGTTAGGGCAGCGCCATCTAGTATTTAAACATAAACATATTCATTTGCGTCGCGGGCGCCGCGCGTCGTAAGCCCCATACCTATTGACCGTACGTGCATCCATTACTGCCACACTATATTGAACTTTATCACATGAGGAATACAGGTCAATTCCGTAAACGTTGTGGTACCATCCTTGATCCGGAAAACGATTATTTTGAATAATTTTGTCAGTTGTAATGTAAGGATTAATAACAGCAACTTTATTTTTCATGCATGATTTACTTCATTTGATATCTTAATCCTTCAAGCGCCGTGATCTAGACAAAATATATAAAATCATTGTTCCTAGCTACCGGGGTCCCATGCGACGCGCGAAGGCTTAATCATATTATTATAAAGTATTATTAAAATAATGTGTAATTAATAATATTGCGATTCTAAAGTAAATACTCCCTTACATAGACAATTAATAATTTACACAAGACAAAAATTGTTAGAAAGAAAGTTAATAATATTGTATTCGACTGTACTCAATGTAATGTATGTAGAAGTTTACAATCAAATTTAATGGTTTTCTAGGTCAAAAGTCAAGCAAAAATTGGACTGATATTGGGCACTATTTCAAGCACAATTTTTTGAGACGTAAATTGTACCTATAGCTCGTTCGATATTCGCGCACTGAGGTGAGTATGCTGGGCGTAGAACCTACGCCCAGCATACTCACTGAACGAAGCCTATAACTCCGAAGTTATTCGAGCACTGTTTTTTCTTTTTGGGCACCGTTTGGCACTATTTGGGAACTATTTTTTGAAGTATGAATTATGTTTGAAGCGTATACAGATTCTCCGGACGGAGGTGAGTATGCTGGGCGAAACCTTCGTCCAGCATACTCATCGAACTATGGCTATAACTTCGCAAGTACAAGAGCACTATTTTTTTCCTTTGGGCACTATTTAGCACTATTTCAGAACAGTTTTTTGACATTCATGAAATATCAGGATTCCATGGTGAGTATGCTGGACGAAGGGACACGTTTTTGTGACCTAATTTCGACTTCAATCGCCATCCACTTATTTAGAAGCATTCGTTTGCCAAAATAAAAGTACCGAATTTGCGTCAGTTACTAGGAGTAAGGTGTCTCAATTAGACTGTCTTTTTTTGACATTTTTATTCGGATATCTTTCCACTTGAGCTAACCACTAATTGAAATCTAAGGCTCAGTTTCACCAACATCTCTAAAGACTAAACGTTTTTAAAACATAATTGCATCCCTGTCACATAGTTAGAAGGTGGTGACAGTGACAGAATTATAATTTAAACACGTAATCAATATGTTTAGTGATTGTGGTGAAAGTGGGCCTAAATCAGACAAGGTCATCTGATACTCACACATCTCCTCGACGCTTAGCTTGGTAGACCAGCCTAGCTCCTCCTTAGCCAGGGTCGCGTCTGCCCACATAGCGGTGATGTCCCCCAGTCTTCTGGCCACGTACTTTAGAGGTATCTTAGTGCCGGTCACTTTTTCAAACACGTCCACTAGTTCTTTGACTGAAACCCCTCGACCGGTGCCCAGGTTGTAGACCTAAGAATGAAAGGAATTGTTACAAAGATTGAAGACACATTTGAAAACGCACTTTGTGTTCGAAATAATAGGGTTACATTTACGCTATACACTTGGCCTATTCTTTTTGTACTGTAGGAATGCGACCCGCTAGTATGTGTAACCCACAAATAGTTGTACCAGGTACCTATGGAGTTGGACTAATTTCTTTGACATCATGGACTAAAGGTTCTTGTTTTAAGAAGCTAAAAGTTTGTGAATTTTGTAATGTTATATAAAGTTTGTGTTTACGCGGAAAATCGTTACGGATAGTCAAAAGCCAAGAATTCTGACAACCAGTCTAACCAAGAGGTATCGTGTTGCGTAGCTACTGGGTTGTGGAGGTCAGATAAGCAGTCGTTCCATGTAAAACACTGGTATTCAGCTGCATCCGGTTAGACTACAAGCCGACCCCAACAAAGTTAGAAAAAGGATGATGGTATTCACGCGGAAATAAAATCCGTTACATAAATACCCCCGGATGTAATTGAGCAATGGTTACCTTCAGATTAACGTGATTGTTGCCGAGCAGGTTCAGTGCTGCGACGTGACCGCTTGCCAAGTCCATGACGTGAATGTAGTCTCTGATACCTGAAATCAAATGCGAATATGAGCATAAATAGCCAGTTCATAAACTTAACTTATGATCTTTTTATCCTGAAATTTAAATCAAAATGTTTGTTAAAAGTGATTAAGAAGTAATTTTTGACAGTAGGAATAGCGATAGCAACAGGTTTTTACATAAGTACATGTAGATACATCACATTTAAACGAGAAAGAGTTAGCAATTACAACGAGTCTCTTCCAATTCCTTGTGTAAAATATCTCCTTACCAGTTCCATCAGGAGTGTTATAATCGTTTCCAAAAACTGTGAGCACAGGTTTCTTGCCGAGTGCCACTTGAGCCATGAACGGCATCAGGTTAGTGAACTCCTTGGTCGGATCCTCCCCAATGAGGCCTGAGGGATGCGCGCCCACCGGATTGAAGTAGCGAAGGCATATTATGTTCCATTTCTGGGGAGAAATTAAATAATTTCAGTGTCCTTGTCTAAACGCCAAAGAAGATTATGTTGTCATGCATAAGAGTGATGGACTATCAGACAGTTTAAAAAGCCAGAAAGATCGTTTAAATCAAAGATTGACGCAAGTGGTATGTAACTTACGTATTTTTCTTTTAGAAATTAATAACTATTCAAACTAATCCGAATCACCGTCATGGATATAATTAACATGACATAGCAAGACAGAACTCAAAATGCAGTGTTTCCTTAAAAGTATCATTTTTACATCTAGCGCTTATAAAATTTCACCGCTCAAAAAACTTTGTTAGTCACCGAATTTGGCATTACCGATACTTTACAATATTTCTAGATACTATTGTTAGACTTATAATCTGAGATACTTATAAATTTCGTTTGGCCCCTGGGGCAATTTTGGCGGATCCTCTTTAGTCTTGCATTTAAGAACAGGTTTTTATGTTTTAAAAGCGGAATTAGATAAAGTTAATGTTAAGGCATCAATAAGAAAAAAAATCTATTTACGGTTAAAATATCTAAAATGATAACAATAAATTACGGTAATATTGACAGATTGATTAATGCATTTAAACGGGTCATTATAGAACAAATGTCATAAAATTAATCGGAGTGATATAATTTACGCGGATGATACAATTACGTAGGCGTCTTTCGACCTTGGCATTCGTGGTAGTAGGCCATCAAGACCGGTATTGAATCACATCGCTAGACTTGTCATTTTAGAAAGTATACTCATTGACTAGTTTTCTGTTTACTAGAAAACAGTTTCCGTGTGAAGCAAACGCTACGTAGTTTAAAAAATTACTGCAAAAAATTGGTCTTTCGTTACAATTTAGGAATTGATCATTTATTACACAGGAATTCTTATATCCGTGAATGTCTATTGGAATGTTAGATACCTATAAATCGTAATTAGCCAGCTACGATTTCATTTGACTTTGAACCTCAACGGGAAAGTTTGGTCCTTTCATACCAAAAAGTAATTTTGAACCATATTTCATAATAAAGACTACGCGCCAAGTTTGGTAACGTTTATAAAAGTCACTTTTGAACTCTTGCTATTGCTATAATATTGCCTCTAAAAAAACACCCGTTCCCGCTATCACAGACATTTCCTTGAAAATGTGTACTACGCATACCTTGAAAATGTGCAATACGGTCTTTTCGCATGCGGGGTTACACTTTCGTAGGTATAACCCGCATCTAAATATTATGCAAGTTGAAACAACCCAAAACATATGACCTAACACCACGACGTAACCATGTAGTTGCCTAAGAATATTAGCAATTACAAAGAGCATTTACCTCATCAGCAGCGCTGAGGTCTTTGAGCATCTCTTCAATAAAATATTTGGTCCTTCCGTACACGTTGGTGATATTGCCAATAGGATGAGTTTCAGTGATGGGAAGATACTCCGGCTCGCCGTACACCGTACAGGATGAAGAAAACACCATTTGGTAGCAATTGTGTGACCGCATTATCTGGAAAGGTAAATACGGGGTGTAAGAAACATCTAGATCCATAAACTTCGCCAGTGCACTCAGAACACGACGTACAATACTTTGAAAATTGGCCTGTTAATTTTTTAGTGTAATGGCAATTAAATAACGATATTTGTTGACCTAAAACAAGGGCAAAATAATTTTTTACCAGCCGCTAAGGACGATACAGAAGGAATAAGAGCGAATTTTCACTTAGCGGAAAAGGAAGGTTTTGTCAAAAAGTATCTTTTATTTTTATGGCGGCGTTCATAAGGCCAATAATAAATAAATAAATAACTACATGGAAGTATGTCAGGTAGTGGGCTCTGTATATCTTGCCAATTGTTACACACCTAGAGAAGCTTGGTACACGCTCGCTCCAGGTAACGGTAAACGTCATAATATTATCTTATGGAGCATTGTAATATTGGTAACGGCCTCGTCCGACTGCGAACGGTTGTTTAGATAAACCTAACACGCAAGCAGTAAAACTGCACCGGTATACTTATGCCTCCTTTTGGCTTTGCTGTAGTTGAGTAAAAATAGATAGTGTGTACCTAGGCTCTCTCAAATTATACCTAAGGTAACTTTTGTTTACAGAGATGTTAAAGGTAAAAGTTTCAACTTTACTTTGTTTTACGTTTTTTTTCCGCGCTGTCCTAAACTAAATTTTAACACCAAAAAAAAAGTAGTTTTTTAGCAATCGTTTTTGCTCAAAAATGCTTAAATTGCTTTGTTTGGAAGCTTTTTAAGGCTTGAAAAAGATTTTGAATTTGTAAGGTGTAAATATTCTTTCGTTTGTATAAAAAAAAACATAAGAATCGGTAAGCGGATCAAAGGAATGCCACAACTTGATAAAGAAATGATTAAAGTAAATAATTTAATGTCAAACGATATCTGAATCGGTATTTCCTGCGATTAACGCTTTGATTTAGATTATTTTGAAAGTAAATACGGTAAGATAATAATTTATTATTTACCCAATATCTATCTGAAATATTTCAACCAATATCAATTTAAAATCTCAAAATCAGATTATCACACTTGTATTTTTCAACTACATATTTATATTACTCAGTCTTATCAAACCAGTACTAATAACAATCAATATTTAGGTATACCATCGAGATAAAAAACTCGCGAATTTTAAATCAAACGAAATTAGTAGTCACCTAGATAGGGAGATATGCTCTTACGTCACGTAGTCTTTTGGCGGACTTATTTGGTCTTTATTTGGGGGCTCTAAATGATAGCATGTCGTATGTAAGAACCAAATAATCGTATTTGGTCCTTATATACGAAGACTCAGATTTTTATTTATACGCCAGTGATCGACGTCTAACAGCAGTTGTCCAATCATAGATGTTAATAAAGAAGTACATTGTTGGTCCTTACCTCCAATAAGTTAAGCATGCCAAGCAGATTGTTCTGGTAGTACAGTAGCGGCTGCTGCATTGACTCGCCGACGGCTTTCAGCGCAGCAAAGTGGATCACGCAGTCTATTGGGTGCTGGAAAATTAAAATATTCAGTAGATACTTATATGCAATACCATGATGTTTTTCTTCGTAGAGGTAAATAAGGTGATGTGTCGTCAAGAACCCAAATAGGTAAGTAATTCCAGCACAGATCGATTGGCCAAAACTGCTATTTTTTAAGATCTCCTTAGATGAATTTAGGTGAAGTAAGCTTGAGGTAAGCTTTCATTGCATTTGATGCTGGGGACTGACAGCTACTCGCTTCTCATTTAATTAACAGAATATTCCGGGATATACCTTTATTGCGAATGCTGCCTTTATTACCTATCATTTCTTCAATGAGCTAAGTACTGTTTTTTATCACGCCTTGAATTCCTTTGAACATAATGCCTCGATCAGGTAAAGAAGCTCAAAGGCCTGACAACCGAATAAAGAGGCTTCGAGAAACTGACCTTATCAAATATTTCATTAATTTGAGGTTTATCCAGCAAATCTGCTCTGTAGAAATCTATCTTCTTGCCAGTTATCTCTTCGGCCCTCTGTAGTGCTGGTGATCCGTCCTCATCGCCCACTGCGTTTGCGAAGTTGTCTATAGCCACGACGTCATGACCTGCTTGTAGGAGGTCCACCACACAGTGGCTGCCGATGTAGCCAGCGCCACCAGTTACCAGTATTGTCTTGAATCGCGACATTTTGAGTGTTGTTTGAACTATAAAAAGAATTGTCAATCAGTCCACAATTGACGAAAATATCAATGAACATGCATAATAATAAACACACAGACAAACACCGAACATAATCATCTCCTTTTGTGAAGTCGATAAATTCTTTTATTTTTGGTCGATGGGTAGCAAACCTTGTTAACTACATATTGCGCCATATACTCGTAAATAATTCGGCTATGATGCGATATAACGACGTTTCTTTCTTATAAAAAACCCCCAACACAAAAACCTTAGTTACCTTTAAAAAGTAAAAAAATAACAAAAAAAAAATACGTCACGTTGGGGGACCGATGTTGCATTTAGGATACGATCGTCCGGGGCGGTCCCCCAACGTGACGTATTTTTTTTTTGTTATTTTTTTACTTTTTAAAGGTAACTAAGGTTTTTGTGTTGGGGGTTTTTTAAATTTTTAATTTAATTTTTTATTCTATACTTTTTAAAGGTACCTACTTATTATAATGTCGATTTTGTTAAGTTTAAGACCCCACTCGAGTATATTTACAGACATTCGGTTTTTCTTCCCTACTTTCACCCCCACAACTTTTAAACGGCTCAACCGATTTTCATCAAACATGTCTAAGAACACTCGCACATAGGTCACCTTTAATACAAAAAAAACTAAATTGAAATCGCTTCATCCGTTCGGCAGCTATGATGCCACAGACAGACAGACAGACAGACAGACAGACCGACAGACAGACAGACAGACACGTCAAACTTATAACACCCCTCTTTTTGCGTCGGGGGTTAAAAACATACATTTAAAGCCACACCCGGAACACCTAATAGGCCATACAAATATTTGTGGCGTGCGGGAATCGGACCCACGACACGCAGCGCAGCAGCTAGTCGCTCACTGCGCCAACAGTGTCATCGAAGTTTGGAATCTTAGCCCACTGCTGATGTCTTTTTTTTTTAATATTCATTGGATGATAAACAAGCCGAAAGCCCATCTGATGTTAATTATACCTCTGCCTATGGACATCTGCAATACCAGAGGCCTTGCAAATGCATTGCCATCCCAGAGACAAAGTTTAAATATCCTATGTGCCTAGCCTGGTCTGTCTGGTAACTACCTACAATACCTATACATAGTTTGATAGTCATATGGGTTAGGTACTTGTTATTCTCGTATTTAATTGCGTCAGGTGCATTTATCGGTCACGCTAACGGACTCAGACAGGTGAGGTACAAATTCAGTTTGCCCTTTAAATATTTTATTGAGGTCATTTAGAAAAAAATAAAGGTAATTTTATCTCAAACGCAGATTATAATGAAGGTTATCGCGGACACAGACGATGTCACGGAATAAACAGTAGCCTATGCCCTTTCTTGGGGTCCAAACTTACCCCGTAATAAATTTCATCAAAATCGGTTCAGTGGTTTAGTCGTGAAAGCGTGACAGACAGAGTTACTTTCGCTTTTATAATAGATACTAGTATGTATAATGGGGCATTTGCAAGAAACAGTGTAAGTGTTATTTTAGTCATTTTAATTTACAAACTCTGTGTGTCTATGATCCATGAGGGCTAGATGGAGACCAGGCAAAAGATCAGCAGGAAATATGGATAAATTGTATAAAGAAAGGGATATGAATGCTTTGTGATCGCCGATCCCTGGAGCCTGGAGCCATGGGACAAAGGCAAGGAGAACAAGTTTGTTGAACTTGTCAGTCTAAAAGCTTCATACCCATTTGCAACCTTAAATGTATAAAGGAAGATTTGCAATTTGCATCCGCAAGCATTTGTAATGCAATAGGTACCTATTCTATTGATCTAAAACAATGAGCTATTAGCCATCTGTGCCATCATGCCATCGTGAGTCAGTTGGATCACGTCTCACTCCGATTCTCTGCGTTCGATCGTCTGATGTTTGTTAATTAACCATGATTAAGGTCGACGATCGATTATTTGCGATTATCGGTCGTTAAGTGTGCAGAAGCTTTTTATTTTCCTTGTTGATCAACCTTATGTATGCTTTAAGTAAGGACATTATGCACTTTAGGGTTCCATACCTCAAACGTAACAGGAACCTTTACTTATCAGATCATTTCAGATCAGATAGACAAACGAACTGTCTGTCAGTACATAGTTGATGGTCAAGTGGGTTAGGTACTCGTTATTCTCATTGCGTCAGTTGCATATCGGACAGACAATCTTGTCGGTCTGTCAGTTAATGTCCCTTTTTTCAATAACCCGTGGCTAAAATTAAATGGAGCTGTAAAAAAAATCAAGCTTCTAAGTCTATTCAATCGAATTAACAATATCAGCTGTTTTATACATTTATCAGCCAAATTTTTATTCCGCAATTTCAGGGTTGGTCCCACAGCAAAAGTTGTTCATAATTATAAGTACAATGACTCCTTTAAGGTTGAGGTAAACAAAAACTGAGGTTGTAAAGACAAGATTGCCAGATTGTTGTCCCAACACCAATTAGCCCGCTGTTGCTAAATAATAATCAAGGAGGTGCTTGCACAGCCGCAAAGGACAATGCACCTTATTTACGGAGACGAGATGGTTGTATTCTGTCGCAATTTAACTACTAAGCCATGGTCATGTTGGAATGAACGGGATTTTTACGGTCTGTATGACCTTATAGGACTCATCTTAAAACTGATGTTTACGAAGTCACGCTACAGAGCGTTTATAAACAAAAGCCCAGTGAGAATCGAATTTTCTGACTTTTTAAGATGGTTTATCTGGGTTATATGGATACCAACCAATTGGGTAGGTTCCCAACTGGTTACCTACGCATCAATATTATATTAATTGGCTGAAATAGTATCGGTATCGGGTATTGTTGCGTATTTTGTTCGAAAGATTCATCGCGGCCCTGAAAACGCAGAGGGCATTAGGAGGAACACGGATAGATTTCAGTCAGTAATAGTCTGATACTACCTTCCTCTCCGGAGCGGAAGAAGTCTTTTAATGATTTCTCCTCCTTAAAAACAGCTGTTATACTTCTGCACTAGTGCAGATAATTAGGTATCAGGATTAAAAAAAATAAAAGCAGAGAACTGATTTTTTGAAAAATGATTCTCTACATACCATCAGTTAGGTTACCTTAGCAGAGGTGTTGGTGTTGGCCGGCGAATTGTGGATGTACATTGGTATGTACACCCACAATTCGCCGGCATGTTTAGGTCCCATGTAATAGGGGCGAGCCCCCTATTACAAATTTTAAAAGTTAAATGTTTCTCTTTCCAGATGATTCACAATTCAATGAAGCCTGACTGTTACCTACTGTATAAGCCAAAGAGAATGCTCAATGTTAACAGAATGAATTACGTCACGGTAAGAAGAATTCATCATAAGTCGTGATAAACATATGCGTGTGAGTGTAATTAGTTTATCGGAAATAACTCCGGATTCGCTGTGCACCCACCGTTAGGCCAATTATCAAAATGATGAGCTAATAAACAATTTAACAATCACGGCTATTAGTTTTATCTTTAGAAACGTGTACTTAAGTAATATTTTCTTTGAATCTTTTCCGCATTGACGTCATTAAAAATAACCCTGTGTACCTTCTCGAGACTACATTTCTAGTTTTATTGGAACTGCCCATGTCCCTTCCTATAAGTTTCGTACAATTTTGCGTTTTTGTTACCTTTTGGAAATATACGAGACACTGAAGCTAGGACGTTCCCTAGCTTCAGTGTCCCTATTTTTGACCTTAGTAGATTTTAGTCAGAAATTATGGATGCTATCGATTTTCGTTGATCAAATCACCAAGAATGAGCTTGTTAAAATCGAATGGAATCAAGTAAATCATTGCATTTAATTCAGTTTATGTAGATGTTACCTACTTAAGTGCCTGTGTAAGGTTGAAAGTTGAGCGCTTATTATTTTTACTAAAAATCTAAAAAGGGGTCTTTGACTCCCAATTTCCTTGTTCATCATCATCATAATTTGTCGGAACCACTCATCGCTAAACGTTTACAAAATAAGGAAAGAACGGGAAAAACCCATGATTTAAGTAACGTTAACCATAATTACTAGCCAAGCATAATGCAAGGTGCAGTGGAATAAAGACTCCATGCTGCTTTGCTCTTTTTACCACGTCCTCTTCCCGCGTAATTGAGTTCATGCACCCCAAACGCATATAGAAATGTAGCGAGAAGCTAATAATTATGTATCATAATGACAAGTAGGTGTCTGCATTAAAATACAGTGGTTTTTACAAATTAATGAGCTTATACAGAACCGTAAAAAGTAATTCCTTAAATACATATTTAGGGCATTAATTTTTACGATTCTGTTTTGAATTATTTTCCATTCCTTTTTTGAATTATCTTTTTTTTTTACCTGCGACCTGCCGAATGTTCGAATTTATTTTCGCAAAACAGCCATTCTTTCGTATCTTTTTTCACCAAAATGGATTCGTTCGGTACAATACTTCAAGCGAACATATTGGATTGTTATGCTGATCTTGTTTATTATTATAGTAATTGTCTGACAGATTGTCGCGGTGATGTGATGAATCGTCACCTACCTACTTGTTATGAATTGGAATTTTTGTAAGCCTCTTCATAGTGAGGAAAACAATTGAAAAAATAATTTGGAGTTAACAAGAAACCCAGCAGATAACACTCACAAATTCTTAATATTCTTTAGAGCAGGTAACAGTTAGGTACTTTTGGTGTACTAACTACCTAATCTGACTAGCTTCTACCCTCGAATTCGTCCGCCTCATATTTTATATAACTTTATTATCATGGGATAATAAAGAAAACACATAAATGTACGGTTCCCATACATTTTTCGGAACCGTACATTTTTCGTGGATTCAATGTATCCTATGTGTTATTCCACACTAAAATCTATCTGAGCCAAATTTCATCCAGATCCGTTCAGCCATTTAACTGTGAAAGAGTAACAAACATCCATTCATCCTTACAATCTTTCCCATTTATAATACCTACCTATTAGTAGGATTGACAATCATCATCTTCCTGCCCTTATCCCATGTTACTTGGGGTCGGCGCAACATGTTTTCTTCTTCCATGCCAACCTGTCAACCGTCATGCTATCACTGACTCCCTTCTCTTTCATATCAATTTTCACGCAATCCATCCATCTTTTCTTTGGCCTCCCTCTTCTTCTTACTTTATTGACAATAAACTTCATAATTTATAGCTGTCTTAGAGAAGAATCAAATCAGGAACAACTATCGCAGAAAATGACAGAAAAGGCATCAGGCTTACCTACCACAATATAATTTAACAAAATACGAGTCCTTCCGAGAAATTGAATAGGATGAACAGTGTCTACGTTCATGCCTTTATGGTATGAATAATTTATAACACATGGCGAGATACTTCCGTTCATTCTGACTCAATACACGAACACGATGCAGTTTTTTATTGGACACTTGTGTTACTTAGTGGTTTTATTCATGTAACATCTTGTAGTTATGTCGACGATGAAGAATCTGTTTTTTAACCCCCGACGCAAAAAGAGGGGTGTTATAAGTTTGACGTGTCTGTCTGTCTGTCTGTCTGTCTGTGGCATCATAGCTGCCGAACGGATGAAGCGATTTCAATTTAGTTTTTTTTGTATTAAAGGTGACCTATGTGCGAGTGTTCTTAGACATGTTTGATGAAAATCGGTTGAGCCGTTTAAAAGTTGTGGGGGTGAATGTAGGGAAGAAAAACCGAATGTCTGTAAATATACTCAAGTGGGGTCTCAAACTTAACAAAATCGACATTATAATAAGAGGTACCTATAAAAAGTATAAAATAAAAAATTAAATTAAAAATTTAAAAAACCCCCAACACAAAAACCTAATTTCCCTTTAAAAAGTAAAAAAATAACAAAAAAAATACGTCACGTTGGGGGATGTTGCATTTAGGATACGATCATCCCGAGCGGTCCCCCAACGTGACGTATTTTTTTTGTTATTTTTTTACTTTTTAAAGGGAACTTAGGTTTTTGTGTTAGGGGTTTTTTAAATTTTTAATTTAATTTTAAGAGTAAGCTGAATGAATGAAATGTATTAGGCTTTAAAAAAATTACAGACGATTTGTGAAGTAAAGCTGCGTTCCATCCTGTCAGCCTATAGCCATCCACTGCTAAATTTAACTGCGCTTATCGACGGTTTAATTTATATTTTGTGGCCATTTACGTAAATGGTGTTATAGATAATTTATAAGGTAGTCTGAAATTGGTATAGTCATTTGCACGACTCTAGTTTCTAGATCATAACAGAAATGTTAGGTATTCAATCAACCACATCTGGTGAAACGATTACAATTAAAACATGTTATATTTCACCGCAGACTGCTTTATTAAACAGTCCATTCATCGATCAAATTACGATAAAACAATCCTTTTCTTCTTGTCAATCTTGCTGTTAAGCTGAAGATTCATATGCTACTTAATTATAATAAGTAAAGGTCGAACATTTCATTTCTTAGGAGTTAATGAATATTTTGGAAAGCGTTTCGGTGTGACGTAAGATGGGCAAGGTACTTCGGGTAATCTCAGATATTCTACAAACATGACCCACGGTTGGACCGAAGGTTTTATTTTAAGGTTGTTGTTGAGCTGTCTTTTACCGATTATTATATTAATAACATACCATCACGCCTGTATTCCCCGAAAGGTTAGGCAGAGGTGTAACCAATGTACAGTTGTACACCCACAGTTCGCCGGTATGTTTAGGACCCATGTAATAGGGGGCGAGCCTTTTGCCATTAACCATTATTTTATTATGTTAACCTAATTAGGTATATAATATAAGAAACTACCTATTGTATTTGTAACAATGTTTAATAAACTTTACTAAGGTTAAAAAAAAATGTGTGTATTGTTTTGAGCCGACCTAAGTAACATGGTAGGTATAAGGACAGGAAGATGATATTGATGATGATGACTTTAGGTACTAAAAAACAGCAACAAGGTGCAACAAAATAATTAATCCATAAACTCGTTTAGTGTTCTAGTTTAGTGCTCTTCCTCTCAAAGCGAACACAATGTCTTGTCATACTAAGCACTATAAAATACTAGGCTATGCAAGTCAAAAAGAAAATATCAAGTTTGCTTCGAAACATGTTGCATTTTCTTCGTTTTGTTAAACCGACTAACGCTGGACTGGTTTACATGGTAGGGGTAAAACTAGAAATAATAATGGTTACTCTATAAATAGTGGGTGTTAACTTAAGGCGGTTGACACACTCACTACTGCTAGGTATGTGCAACTGATATTTTAAAAGCCGGTAAGTAATAAGTTTGCGATCAGCTGAATGTTATAATTAGAGTGGAGCAACGTTTCTTTTTTTAAAGAAAAAAATAGAAAATAGTAATGATAGTTACTTTCATAAAGTAAATAAATATTGTAAATAAATTCCTAATTGATTCGATTTCAGTTTAATAGGTAAGGTTTGTTAACCCGTTACTATCCTCCTTCTTCTTTTCTTTCTTTAAAAAAAAAACTTTTCCCCCCTCTAGAAATTTCTTCTGTATCGTGAGTGCGTTTACAAACATGTAAACTCACATTCACAGACAGCCAAAACAACAACAGCAACAGTAACTAAAGTCTACCTACACTTGAAACTCCAAAAATAAAACATTTAAATTATTTGCCTTATCTACCGAAAATTGTAAGGTATTTTCGCAACATAATGCCAATCACCATGGTAGAAAATATACTACGGCCATGAACGGTGAATTAAAACAAGGAAAACTGTAAGGACACCTCTGAAAGGGACTAAGTATAGGCATTTAGAAGACAACTACTGAACCAATCAAGTGATCACATCGCATGCACCCGCGCGAGAATCCCATCCAACTAACTGTTTTCACAGAAATTGCCGTTCACTTTCTAACACAGTTTTCGAAAATATTTAAATAAAAACTCACCTTTATTTTACTATTCCCATTAATTGATTGTTACACTAATTATAGCACTAAGTTACGTTAAAACTAAGTTAAAACTAAATTATAATAATTATTAAAAATACGCGACGCGTTCAGTCGCGGTCTGATCGCATGCGCATCTGACGGGTTAGGGCCGCGGTCGCGCGATACCCGGTGTCTCAGTTCGACGTCACTGAAGTGTAGTTTGCAACCTGCTTGATTGCAATCACACCGAATTATCGGTGCGAATATCAGACGTGGTGACTCCAGAGATATAAAAAATAAAATAAAATAATAAAATAAAATTATAAGTGTGCACACATGATTTGTTATTTGTAATGTGAGTGAACACGATTTCTATTCACTTTTGCAATATATAATTATTATGTTCTTGAGATAAAAAAAACACCATCACGCCTGTATTCCTCGAAGGGTTAGGCAGATGTGTACCACAGTTCGCCGGTATATCCGCCGGTTCTTGAGATCTTTTTTGAAAATTGATATCAAAACTACATAATATGTATATTTTTTTGGCCCATATTTCAGTTAAAACAACACCATCCGCAGTCATTAGAGCCTCACGTGTGCAGGTGACAGGGCCATGCGGCACAAGTTAAAAGGTGGGCCATGATCTGCCGAGACGCCGCATATAAAAAGATCTAATTATGATTGGATCATTATGTATGAGCATAACTTTAACAGCCACTACATCTGCGTAGATGTTGGACTTTCCCTTAACAAGCCTTCACCCAAAATTGTACCCTTTTTGTGATAGAATTTACTGTATTTCTTTTATTTTACAAAATGACGGATTCTCTAATACAAACTTTCATCCCTGTTCTGTATTCAACAGTATTTTTTTGTTTAAATAGAGGGAACAGTGGAAAAAATATCAGGGGTAAGTAGGTCCTATATATTTTTGTATTTTTAAAGCTTCTCTAGGTTTTCAGCTTGAATTACGGAAACATTTCACCAAGAAGTAAATAAAATAAAACCTTTCCCATGAAATTGATATTTCATACCTATGAAAGTTTGGTTGTGTATACCACCACACGTTCGTATCGGTGTAATTGCAGTCCACCAGCCAGCGACAGTGACCTCATAACACGCTATAGGTACCTACATACAATCTATGCTAATAACACCAGAATACCGTAACTTATCTAAAAACTTGGCAGTCTCGTCCCTATGTCCAAAAGCTTCCGTTACCACTCACTCATGAAACGGAACTGTGCGCAAAAAAACGACATGTTTTATCTACTTAGCTTTGCTATTATTCATCATTCACCGGTTTTTGTAGTCGCGGAACAAAAAAGGCAGTAGATTAGTGGGGTGATATACATTTTCGATAAGTTTGTTTATTGAATAATTGTGTTCGTGTTGTCTTAGTCATTTCTGCGTGTATATCTATCTGAACACTTGGGAACGTGTTCCTAGGTAGGTATGTGACAATTTTGAAAAAAGAACCTTCCTTACTTCATGCATGACGTGAACCCTTGGGAAAGTGTATGTATGTGGCAATTTTGAAAAAAGAACCTTCCTTACTTCATGAATGAAAAAAGTTAGGACACACTATTATTTTGTACAAGTTCTTGACCTCTTTGGACAGATCGATCTTGTTCTGACCTCAAACTTGATGGAAGCTTTATTTATTAGCATTATTTATGGTAATTTTGGAAGTTGTTGTTGTTGATCAACTTAATGAACCAAGCCGGGAAAATTGATTGATGGCCTATGTTTTTCTTTAATATTTTCGGACTAATTTTGCATTTTTAAAATAATAAATATGTATCATAACTTCTGGTTCAAACAACTTATTTAAATAGATACGTATTTGATATAAAAGTTATCTGGAATTTATTTACGTGTCCATTATCTTTCTGTGATTTTTTAAATAATCAACGATAACCAGCTACCGGAGTTCCGACTAAACACCTATCAGGCAATTAGCGCATTGTTTTCCTTATAAAAAGATAATGTCTTTTTATCCGCTTATTACGTTGCGTAAAGCGGAGAAGGGATGTAAATCAACCCTTACTACGCCGCACGGTTCATGATTTTCCGACGTTTTTACAGCTTAAACTTTTTGTAGTCTATTTAATTCACGACTTTTTTAACTTTTAGAATCGCCATATCTCGGAAATGGCAATTCTTGGGAATAAAGTATGAGTTTTTTTTTTTTAGATTATGGCATGATTTATATTTTTTGTTTAACCGTTTAACCTATGTTTGTGATAAAACTGACCGTTCGAGTGAAAAATGCAAAAAAAACACATTTGCGAACTTTCACCTCGTAAATTTTCTTTTTGAATACGTACGATCGAATTCGATTTTTCACAACATTAGTATTGTAAACATTCATACAATTTTTTACACCCTTAAATGTCTATTTTGCCCTTCTACTAGAGCTTTACTAAATATAAAAAGACTCGAGACGTCGAAACACCTACCTATAGCTACATAGATACATTCATCGCACCCTACGCCACCCCAATAAGCTCCCACCCCACTGTTTCGTATTTTTATTACGACGCAAAACCTACCTATAACTAAGTTATTAACATCAAACTGTACTAGCCAACGAGGGAAGGGGTATTTTAGCAAGGGGTTGTAAAATAGGGGTTGTTTCTACATGTCAGCGTGGCTCGTTGGTCTAGAGGTATGATTCTCGCTTCGGGTGCGAGAGGTCCCGGGTTCAAATCCCGGACGAGCCCGTTTTCCCTAGCTTTCAATGTTCTAGGGAAAATTGACGAAATATTTTTTGATTTAGTCTTTATTGGTGAAAGTTTGCAAAGAATTTAAAATGAAATTTCGAGCAATTTTCATGAAAATAAATGGTGGAGTTATTGTACTAAATTCTTTTCTGTGATTGCGAATAAAATAGAACTAAAACTATCAAGGTTTGTTATAAGTAGGTGCAGTAAAATGCTGTTGTCCTGTAAATAGTTATCTACTTATCTACTCAACAAAATAGTATGTATAACAGGTAAAAGATCGAACAAATTTAAAAAGAAAAAATGAAAAGAAAACAAAAAAGCAGTCATTAAATAAAGTCAAAGTCAACCATTAAAAGGTACTTTTGACCGTAATTTTAAAGAAAGAGAAGTATAATAATATTGAATCGATGTAATTGCATACAAAAATGCAATAGTATCTACCTAGTACACTGCACTGTACCTTGCACTGATTACTGCTGTTTAATCTTGTGGTTAAACCATAAAAATAGGAGGATATTATTTTAATTTTAATTGTTGATGTATATTTTATTATAGGTACTTATAGTTTTATTTGTACATATAACATCGTCTTCGAGTAGCCTGCAAAAGGTTGTACTTATTGTTATGAATAAATAAATAAATAAATGATTTTATCGGATTAATACATTGTTTTTGCTTCATCCAATTAGCTTATCTGATAAGGTTTTTTCACCTGACACATTATTTCTAAGCGGATATGTTCGTACGGTGGATTTTTATGGGTCCTGGATTTTCAATGCTTGCCTCAGCTCAGCGTCTGCAGAAAAAAATCCTTCAGTGTCCTTTATTAACGTGCTAGGGATTTTTTTATTAGATTCTAAATACTTCAACGCAGTGTTGAAAATCCTGTGCACTGTAAAAGAATTTCATGATAAAACAGCGTCCGTGTAAACAGGTAATAGCGAGATACTAATAGATAGTTATCTTCAAAATTCCCAATGAGGACCTAATTTATTATCACAATAATTATCTTTCTTTATATCGGCTTTCTAAGCGTTAGTGAATCACTATTTATGTGTGTCAAGGTCCGGTGTGCGGGAGCTCTATCAGTCGATTAGGTAATTCTTGGGTTTGGCTTGTTATACCAGGTAGGTACCTAAAAAATTACCAAGTCATTTTTTATAAACATACAGATATTTCATATAGTCAGCAAAAATAGTAAGTAGATTAACACTGAACCATCTAAATCTAAATAAATAGTAAGTAGTGTTTTTGTAGTTCTGACATCGTTGAAGGAAAACATCCTGAGAAAACCTGAACTTATAAAGAATATAAGTCTGAAATCGCCAATCAGCCTTGAGCAAGGGTGGTGATCAATGATCGTGTTCTCTGTATGTGAAGAGGCATTTGCCCTGCAGTGGTTATTTTATACTACAATCTCTTCTCTCTTCTTTTCTTTCTTGTTGCTGTATGAGATAGGAACAAAATCAGGCTTTAACAAAAACTTCACATTATAATAAAAACAATTTATTGCTTCCTTTAGCATACCCAGATATCATTGAAATAGAATGCTTAAGTACATGTCATGAAACATTTAACATTTTGAAAGATGTGCCCCTCGTTGCAATGCACCCAGCAACTCGGTCAGACCTTTCGTACTATAATCACAATTCAATTATTCTAATAAATAATAATGTATTTTTTATGATATGATATTATTTTGTGCACGAATAATAATGATCCTCATCGCGTGCACCCATGCGAATCGGTCAGAATATTCATAAATCTAAAACTAATTTAATTATTGTGCGGGAAATGGTAGCCATTTTCCCGTTTGTTTTTTTTTTGTTTGTAAAGGAAGTCGGCTTAGTCGATTTTCGTTTCGTGAACTAAAATATAAAAATAAAATTACAATGCTCGATGGTTTTTTATTATTTTTTCACTCAGGGAACACTGGTATACTGTGTCTGTGTGGTACTAAGCACCGATCAAATTATTAAAATTTATTATGCTTATTTTATAATACCTATTGGTAAGTATTATAATTATTATGGCAAGTTTTTTTAACATAGATACTGTGGATAATACTAAATGTATCACAATTTTTGGCAAAGAGTTGCTTGTAGGAACTGAAAAATTAAATATTATCTACCCCTCTATATTAGGTAATAAAAACTCATACCACGTCATACCTAAACAAAAAACATTTATAAACGTTAAAGACTAGTGGATCTTAAAACTAATGAAATCAAACTTTGGTCGTTGTGCCATTTTTTTAGGATTTAAAGGTTTTACTATTTTTTTTCTTTTTTCCTTTTTATAGTATTAATTATTGCTTAACAATAAATCCGTCGCATTTTGTATTGTCGGTGTCAGTTGATTACGTAGCGCAAATATTGCAGATTATAAAATGCGACCTGTGAACAATAAAAGAGTTGGTTAGAATTTTGAGTACAAACTAAAATGTTATCGACACCTGGGAAAAAGTCGAATTTAAAAAAACAATGGCCTTGATTTTCTGACACATTGGCCAAACAAGCATTGCAGCCTTTTACTTGCAGATAAAAAAATACAACCGAATTGATAACCTCTTCCTTTTTTGAAGTAGGTTAAAAATGAAATAAAACGAAAATTAAAGCTAAGCTGCGGTCAGGTTTTCTTAATATTAAACTTTTTTAATCCTTATCGTGTCAGACATACACTATACGTACCGGGTGTAAAAAGACATCACATTCCCCTTAAATACGTATACCTACTGCTCATTAATTTAAGCAACATTAAACAAAAATTATTTCCGGGAAACGATTTAAATTTTTGGTGTGAAATATCACTGTTTTTCGTAGAGTGCAATGTAATACACGCAGATTGTGCTTATAAGTACCTATAATAAGTATAATAACAGTATCTACAGAGGTCGTTAGGATATTTAAAGATTTACCTCTTAAAACTTGTTTTCGTAAATATATTTACGAAAACAAATTTTAAGAGGTAAAAATAGAGTTAGAATTTTGCCCTTTAATATCTCCGTAACCAGAAGGTTCCTATATGTGGTTCATATAAAAAAAAAATGATAGCAATAAAAGAAACAACATGTTGTTTACAGCTTCTTTATAAGTCTTTTTACACCCGTTATCATAGCATAAGGCTCTCCGCCGACAACCGATTTTTTTAACCAATTTTTTACAGATTTCTTCTCGCCGACAAAGAAGTTTGTCAAAAATCGGACGTGGACGGGGAGCGTCAATAGTAGTTGCTACAGTTTTCTAACTCCCACTCCCCATCCATCATTGGACTGGAATATACTTACATTTGTTGGTATGAACTAATTAGTTTTTTTAGTATCTTTCGTCTCTTCCTTGGGCTGTCCCTTGCCCAGCAGCTTGGCGAGCGAGTCCCAGATGCCGCCGAGGAACAGCGCACAGAACAGGTTCTCGAAGGGCACGAAGGGATCGTGGATGCCCAGCAGAATTGATGACAGCTGAAGGTGGAAGAAAGTTAATTAAATTAATATGTATAGTCAAAGTAGAGGTTGAAAGATGCCAGCTGTGAGTAATTATTATAATTATAAGGTTATTATTACATTAATGTAATGTAATTTCTCGCCTCAGGTTATCTATTATTATATTACTAAAAAGAGAATTAAAGCTGAGCGATTGGCAGATGCATTGAGTGTGGCTGGTTCGATTCCCGCACGGAACAAATATTTGTATTGCCTACAGACAGTCGTTCCGGGTCTGGCTGTGTGTGTGTGTGTGTGTGTGAGTTTATATGTTTGCAAACGCACCCACAACACAGGAGAAATTCTTAGTGCGGGGCAACGTTTTTTTAAATAAGAAAAAATAAATAAGAAGCTTGTATTGTCGTGCAATCTGAAAGCTTGACTTTTTTCTGTCAATTATTTTTTATTGCCATTGCATGACAAACAGTCCCGCGGCACACCCGATGTTAAGTAGTCACCGCTACATATAGACATCTGCACTTTAGTCAAAAACTATTTTATTCGTACCTTAAAGTAAACGAAGAATATCACTATGCCGAAGTACACGAGAGCGTGTGGCGCAGAAATGAGGTCAGTCTTCTTGTCCAACACGAAGATAATGGATGCAACCAGAGATGCCTTCGTGTAGCTGGAATAAAAAAAATAAAAAGAATTTAAATAAAGAACATTTAGTTAACCTTTGAACTATCTACGTGGCGTGTGCTAGTCCCAGATTAAAAAGCGAGCTTATGTCTATGGTTAGTGAGCGTTAAAAAGTTTTACCTGAGGCTGGTCGGCAGGGACCTGCATGCATTGAAATATTTTAAGAAGGAAAATATCATAAAGGGCACACGTTATTACTAAAGAGTTTTAATTATACACCATCTGGAACCTTTTAGGACCATTATTGAGGTTCAGAATCAATGCTCATAGATATTAGAAGTTATTAGAAGCTACAGTTCAATTAATTTTAGTTTAGGTACTAATTAGTTAGACTGCTTGGCTAATAGACACAGGGCAAGCCGGACAAGGATTAAGAGGCAAGATTAAGTAAGCACGACTAATTTGTTCAAGTCCTGAGAAAGCTATTAATCATTTTGGCCGGAATCCTAACACTTAGGCCCGAGCCAAAATCATTTAGTCCGAGTTATTAGATAACACGGGCACATTATTCATGGCATATTTGTAAATAAACGTCAAGTTGTCCATGGCGCTAGTGAGCCGATAAGTTTTTTTTTAATCTGTTAAATACTGTGTAGGTATACTTACAAGCTAGGCTGCATGGTTTCCATGGCAGTCGGGGTCCAGGCTCCGCGGATGAGTCGCTCCACCAGCTTGGTGAATCCTGCACCGTTGCCCTTCAGTGTACCTGGAATTACACAAAAATTTTTGAACCGACAGTCAAAAATATTTGTATTGTATATTATTTAACTAAATTCAGCAGAAATAATGAAATTAAATAAAGAAGTAATGGCGCAACAAAATTGGAAGGAATCTTTTTAGAATGCGTTTTTACAGGATTTTATTTCTGAATCTCATATCACCGTGACGTCAGAAGTCCTAAACAAGGCACCAAATCAAAATTATTATGATAAGTTTCGCGCATTCCGTTGTACCTATATCTACATTTTATCATGTTCCAGGTTGAAAAATCCTCATAAATGTACCCCACTCTAAAGGGGCAGAGGAGGTCTTCTAGACTTACTGACTAAAAACTACACCGAAATTGGTGCAAAAGGAAAAAAACATTTTTATCTTTTCTGCACGTAATCGATTTAAGCAAATATTTATCAGACTATAACAAGATTAACACAGATAATCGACTGCTTACCGACTATTATCATGATGACATAAGCGTTGGGGTATAATTTCCCGGCGTGGCTGACTCCGTCGTACACTTTCTTTGCGCGGTAGATCTCTTTCATTGCTGAGGCGACTACCTTCACAGGTAGAAACTTTGCCACTTTATACCCCACGTCAAATGGTGTGTAGAATACTAGGTACCTGGAAACATTATAAAGAAACTTAAAGATTTGCATATTGTATTATCATCATCATATCAGCCAAAGGACGTCTACTGCTGGTCTGCTGGATATAGGCCTCACCCATAGATTTTAATAAGGACTTGTTGGAAGCGGCCCGCATCCAGCGTTTTTTTGTGATCTTAATCTTACATGTTGCATAGATAAATATTAAGCTGGTCCAAGAAGCATATAAGTTAAAAGGCCATGATAGGTCCTTCCTAACAGCTGCAGCGGGTGACGGAGCTCGCCTTGCGGTGGTAGCAGGTCAATACCTGCCAAGGTCCTGAAGAAAGCTCTAAACGACCCCCATGCCCTAAGGTACAAGTCTGACACACTCCACTCCACTTTCTCTCTCGGATTTCCCTACAAAACTATTGGAAAGTAGCCCGTCTGCTCTATCATCATGCCGCATGGGCTAACGGGCCAAGCGTGACCTCGTCACCATACTACGGCCACGAAGAATAAGAACTCCCATATCGGTATCCTGTCTAATATCCATATCTTATCAAACAGGTCGTTGACTTATCGGGTGTCGCCTGTAGCGACCAATTTGGCATTCTTTTATTTTCTTAGGGCCTTTTACGCATGGTGTTCGTCAGTCAAAAGAATTGTACTTTATAAGACGTGGGCCATGAATTTGAACAAGATTTTCGCATCGTCGCAGTTCTGTTCAAATGTTCAACCTTACTAAATTATTTCTATCGGACTCATATTGGACACATTTTTTTTTTTTGTGTTGTGCGTCGCTTTCGCAAGAATAAATGGTTTTTCTTTCTTTCTTTCTTTACATTCCATTAACAAATGTTGCTCCTTGACAAGTTCATATTGGCGTTACATCATAAAAATATTACGATATCTTGTTGCATGCGTGTCCTATGGGTAACATAAGTACCTAGTGTCCGGCAATGTCTCATGAAAATAAATTGCCAATAATTAGTATATAACGACTTGCGTCAGCACCTACCTAAGATAATAGGCGATTGCATAAATTACTTCTGTAAATGGAGGGCAATATGAATTGTATCGCGATTGTATCTCAACTCTTTTCTCTGTTTATAAACTTACCATTGACTCTGTTTATCTGTGTCCTAGTTCTACATATGCAAAGGCAACGTGAGAAAATTCCTCATCGGTTTTTTAATAACAACATTCTCATTATTCAAAGGATGCTGACCAGTAGCAGCCACTTAAGAACGTTGTCAGGCTAATTTTTCATTCCCTGTGCATCTTTTCACGATTACGAACAACTTTTAGTATTGGACTAATGGGGAGTTATACACTAACATTTCGCCGGTATGTTTAGGTCACATGGACCTAATAGGAGGCAATTAAGCCTATTGATATTAACCGGTCACAGATCCTAACTCCGTGCTGCTACTGAGAATTTCATGGAAAAACCCAAGAACAGTTTGGTCGACATGGGAATCAATACCTAAACCTCTAGCGTAGCTGTCGCGCTTATGACCACTAGGCTAATGAGGCAATGACTTCTCTTATACACTCTCTACTTAAGTTAGTTCCATGTCGGAGGCCCTTGAGGCGGTTAATTAACTCAGACACTAGGATGTGTCAGTAAGGTCGTTAGACCTTACTGCCTACAGGATAAAGAAGATTTAAGATAGGTATAGACCAAACATACCATGTGACAGTTCCAATAATGAGTTGCGGCGTGTTCTTGAGTGGTGCTAGCATCGGTTCTCCGAGCAGCCCGTTGACCACCATGCCGCCCGCGAAGATCACCAGCATAGTGGACAGCCAGCATGATAGGGGGTGCTTCCGGGAGAACGCTTGCGCACCTGGAAATGGAAAACCGTGGATCATGTAAACAGGAGTCATTAAAGTTTTTTTGGAGTCCGGTTGGTGATCTATCAGGGTAAAGGTGCCTTAACCAAGAGTCAACAAGGTTTTTTTTTTTTTTATTCTAGATTTTATTTGGGGGCTTTTGTCCAAATAAGGATATGTCGGCCCCATGAGTCAACAAGGTGTACAATATAATTTTGGCCTTCCCCGGATGAGCCTATCCCTAAAATAACTTTTACTTCAGTAATCGATGCTCCCTAATGAATGTGGAGTTTCGATAACTATATTTAACACGCAAGTCTTCCGAAATGACCCTCATCTTCTGAAATAATAGGTTCCTAGGTTTAGACTATTTTATCCAATAAATGGACCTAAACATGGATTAAACACTCCAAAATCATTATCCGACGAAGATAAATACTCATTCATTAAAATTAAGCAGCGTACGTTTCTTCGTCCGTGATAATAACCTACGCAACGCACCTGTTGACCTGTTGTAACTTCGATTCAGTGACCTAGATTAACGTGGAGTCAGCTAGTGACGTTAGTCCGTTTGACCTCCGCCACCGTTTGCCTGCAGGGCACACACAAAGTAGGGAACTAGGTTTTGGCTTTGTAGGTCATATTACCTAGCAGTCTATGCTGTAGCTAAATTTTCCTCTGGTAAGTTTAGGTGAAGTGAACGTGAGACGAGTTGCCAAACCGTAATTGGGATTCTCCTAAAGCTAGGTACAACTAGCGATTAGAATTATGTATTTTCTTTCATGAATAACTAAGTATACAAGTTTAGCATGCAGCATAGACACCCATTATTTAAGTCTTGTTCAAAAATACGTGTAAGTATTTTTTAACAAGAATTAAATCTAGTATCACGTAATTACAAAACGCTCCATAAACCATACCCATGCTATCGTGACTAGGGTTGCTACTTGGACACAAATTATACAGTACACACTGTAATAATGATTTGTAACTTAAATGTGTCAGGTACAACTGAAACTTTATTGAAACGGGTGGCAACCCTAAACGAGACCCATACTTCTATCATGAATTCAGCTCACGATTCCGGTCAAAATTAATAGACGAGCTGTTGAATTTTAAATAACCGATGAATATAATCGCTGGAGGGTTTGTACAATCATGAATTTAATCGACATTAAAACTTTGCAGTCTTTGCACCATAATGTCCCCTCCGCCGTGTGTCGGGCGCCATTAAATTAGTTTGTAGTATGTAATGTGGCGCCATCGTAATCGTAACAGTTATAACTATTTTAAGTGACAGGCTATTTGTGTTGGTCAGAGTAAACACAGTATACCGATTGCTTTCCAAACAGCTCCACAGAGACATAAATAAATTGCTACTTTAAGGGCGAAAACGGACTTGTAACACGCAATGCCACGTCACGCGTCAGTAAAACGTATTCTTTGGCCACATTTCATCTCATGAAGGAATTTTTCGTTGTTTAGCCAATAAACGAGTGTGAATTAGGGTGTTACAAGTGTGCGGCCTTTAACTGACACACTGTTGGTGAAAATTGTGGAAAAACGTAGGTTACCTAGAGAAGCGTAATTAACTTCTTCTTCTTCTTAGCGTTTCGATGACAAACTATAATAGAGGTATTATATTGTTGCGGCCCAGAATTTGGCCACTTTGATTGCGTAATTAACTTGGTAGGGTCGTTTAAAGATCAGGTACATCGAACAACTTTTTGTTCTGCTTCTTCAGTTTATATCAATAGGTTTTTGTTAGTAAAAAAGGTCCTTTTATCAAAAGAAACTAGTTTTTACCCACGAATTCAACCGCGTGGATTCCGAACACTATCTTATTTCGGCCCTCTCTGCGAACCTGTTCTTAGCTGACATCTCCTACGTATAAACTACCTGGGAACCTGCCAGAGTTCATAGGTTAAGTTACAATAACATACAATCACGCCTGTATTCCCCGAAGGGTTAGGCAGAGGTGTACCAATTTACACCCACAGTTCGCCGGTATGTCTTAGGTCCATGTAATAGGGGGCGAGCCTATTGCCATTAACCGGGCATAAATCCTAACTCCGAGCTGCTCCTGAGAATTTCTTTTGCTCGACCTGGGAATCGAACCCAAGACCTCTAGCTTAGCAGTCCACGCTTAGAACCACTAGGCTAACGAGGCAGTTACAATAATTCCGAGATTTCATGTTTGATTATTAATAAGTAACCTTTCGCTTATAGTAACATCTGTGACATTCAGTGTGTTGCATGTCTGGTATCTATGCATTTGGTCTGACATTTTCCAAGTAAGATAGAAAATGATGATAAGACTCTACATAGCTTAAAACAGTCGCTTCCCGCCGTTTTTCCCTCTGTACGCTTGGATCTTTTAAACTACGTAACGGGTTTTAATACGATTTTTATCAGTAGATATAGTAATTCAAGATAAAGGTTTATTCGTATAAAACATCACGCTACGACCCAACGGGAGCGGAGCAGTAACCAAAGACGTAGGTAGCTGACCGCTGGTGACACCACTGTGTATATAGCTAGTATTTTTTTTACCGACGGGAATCCATCAAATGACTTCCCCCGCCTTGGGCGGGGCGGGAGGGAGTGTCAGACTTTTACTGACTAAAACCCATCCATGTTCCTTCTTGTGCCCGTTGCGTTCCGGAGCCGCGGTATCTCTTTCGAACAACCCGCAGATATAGCTAGTACATGTTATAAATATAAAGAAATATCCTGGGTTTTATACCGGCGGATGTGAGTGTTTTTCGCTCCGGATTCAGCCTGGTAATTACAGCTTTTTATAGCGTTGAAATCAATAAAAGTACCTACGTCAAATTAAATGGATTAAGAACATTACTTCCCGTGCCTTCCGTGTAATCTTAAATAATTAAGAAGAAAAGATTTAATGTATTGAGATTGCCTCTAGTCTAGACTCGCATCTGTCATGATTTCATGAGACAACCGCGTTTAGTTGGCTTCAGGCCAGCAACCTGTCTCTTGGCATTTTAATATTAAAATACCGCAGGTTATCTCTACACGTGGTGTTTAACGGTTTGGGTTTGGGCTGGCCAATTTGATGTGTGTGGCGTGAAGAATTGCTCATAGATTTTGTAAAGGCACCGCTGACATAGTCTCCGGTTTATTTAATACTGAACCTTATAGTGGACGTTACTAGGGCGTTTTTTTTTTATATAGGTATTTTTTTTTAATGCTCATAATCTGGGAGTAAGTTTAGAATTTTTGACAGTTTTTTCATACAACAGACAGACGTCAATTTTATTCCATAGATAAAAAACTTATCGGTACCGACTAGATATTCAAATTTTGAAAATTCGCCATAAGAGATTTTTGGTCTTATTAATTAGAATTTTATTTTATGAAATGCAATGACCGCCCTTTAGGCTTTGTATTAATACCCACATGCACATTGCACAGATAGGTCGGTTTTCATATAGGGACCTACTCTACTCCGCTAAAATATGTACACAGCCTAACATGCGCTCTCTACATTTCTGAATTGATACAGTACTACCGATCTATTCCTCCTCAACTGAACAGAAATAGACTAATTGCTATGATGCTATTAGTTCTTATCCAAAGTAGTCATAATTAACTCATCTTTGAAACCTATATCTAGGTCTAATAAAATACTAAGGTATCTATAAACGATACTGATATAATGATCTTAAACATGGCAATTTATTGTCAAAAGCTGACAGAAAGGTCCTGAAATGCAAAAGGAAGCTGTTTTTTTATACAGGACCTTATATATATGTGGAATAAGTTTCATTTTATTCCGGCGTCTTCGCTATGTGTGTTTACTATTAGCTAATGAAGCAACGCTTGATTTAAAGTTAGTATAAATATTTTGCTTCAATTTTTTCCTTTTTCGAGCATGAAAATATAACATTATGGATGACGTAGAACTTCTTGGAAACTAATCGATAATTTCGCGAAGAAGTAACATGGCTCGTTGGTCTAGGGGTATGATTCTCGCTTCGGGTGCGAGAGGTCCCGGGTTCAAATCCCGGACGAGCCCGTGAGAAATCACTTTTAGATCACAGAATGCTTCTAAGATCAAGCTTTATGGAGTTTGAACTGTTGACTTTTTTGAGAGGTATTATTTTTTTATTTAGCGCCATCTGTTTGGTGACTGTAACAAGACTTAGGACGCCCCTCCAGGCTTCAGACATTCGCCGAGAAGCTAGTTGTACAGGGCTCTTATCTAAAACCTAACCTCACCATGGAATAATAATGAATTACATTATCAATAGTTTATTTTTCAACGACAATTTACAAGTTTCCACGTCAGTGATAACATCATGAGATTATGCATTTGATAAAAAATAAACATGATCCATTGGAAATTATTTATTTATAACCTTTTTTTCACCTAAAAATAGGCGCTATATTTCTGATACACAGGGATATTGGTAGTAATTTTCTTTCACACGTACAGTCATACAATGTGTTTGTAAATTGTATTGTGTTCAACAGTTCTACATTAGCTGTTATTGAGCTATTCGTTCTGGATGCTGCGGAAACGATCTATTTATACTCTCGTATAGGCGTCTTTTATTTTAGAACATTCCGTGCCACAAATTAACTTTCGAACAAAAATCGATTACAGGATGCGGAAATACGACGATAAATCCAAATATTTTGGCGGGTTCCATTTAAAAATAAATGAAATACCACTTACCGGATCCTAAGTCCTCTCTGACTGCAAGAGCGCATAATAGAGAATGTGCTATGTCGAAATATGGGTACATTTTCAGTTTAATGACCTGGTTGGCCAGGTCCAAAAAGGCTTCGGGATCCATGGTGTTAGATTTTAGTTAATTTCACGGTTTACTATCAATTTATTTGCACAACTAAACACCGACAATAGCGTGACACGGTGACGCGCGTCCGCGACTAACCGCGGGCGATGTTGCCGCGAGACTGGGATGCGGACAGCTCGCTCTCGCTGTTATGTAGCTATAACAAGTATGTATGCCTATTATTATTTTGGTCGCAACAAATATCTCTTCTACAGGTTCTTGGTTATAAACAACTTATAATGTGTCAAATTCGACAATGTTTTTGTAGAGATCGTTTTAATTTTGGTAGGCCTACTAGAGCCAGCCAGGGTTATCTAGTAACTTGAGAGTTAATTACTAATATGGAATTAAATTATAAAATGTCACGTAATGACGTTTTGTAATTTAACCTCGTTAATTAACTCTTGAATTTTTAACACTAGTGGTCATAAGTAAAGCGTTATTTCGTCGCAGTAAATCAAGTTTCCGTAGTGTAGCGGTTATCACGTGTGCTTCACACGCACAAGGCCCCCGGTTCGATCCCGGGCGGAAACAGTTACTTTTTGTATTTTTTTCCGATCATAAAAAGTATCTTCACGCTTTCTTTTGATTAGGTGATCAGAGAAATCTGAAAAATAAACATTTTGTTGAAATTAAGCAAATGTAAACTACATAGTGAGTATTATTACTTCGCCTTGAAACTTACGTTTAGAAATCTATGATTGTAATCAAGGCCAAGCAAAAAAAAAACAAATTGTCAGACGAATGATGCAAAATAATGTCGTGTCAGATTACGATAGCTCATTTTGCTATTTTTTTGTTTGTTTATTTTTTGTTGCGTTGTACGAGCTATGCTTTTAAGTTGTAAAAAAATGTGTAATAGACCACGCTACCGATTTGGGGAACCTGTAATGGTGTGGCTGACTCTGGCTTGGCCACCATCAGGGATTTTAATTTTGATAACACAAATATTTAGTCGCTAATTAGTCGAAATTAGTCGCCAAATATCAGATTTAGTCGGTCACTGGTTCAAAAGTTAGAAGGGTTTATAGGTGGCCGATCTGGAGGGACTCTCCCCGGCTTGGCCACATTTATATCTCAAAAACTGGGGCACCTAACGAAGATCTGTTTTCTCCCAGATTTAGTCGCTAATTAGTCGAAATTAGTCGCCAAAAATCAGAATTAGTCGATCACTGGTTCAAAAGTTAGAAGGATTTATAGGTGGCCGATCTGGAGGGACTCTCCCCGGCTTGGCCACATTTATATCTCAAAAACTGGGGCACCTAATGAAGATCTGTTTTCTCCCAGATTTACTCGCTAATTGGTCGAAATTAGTCGCCGAGTCACAGATTTAGTCGGGTCTTAGTTTAGAAGATAAAATGAGTTCAACTTTTAAGGTATAGTCCAAGAGCTAGATCGAAAAGATAACGAAAAATTGCCAAGATAAAAATATTTCTGTTAATATGTGTAATATACTTCTCGTTTTATCGGTCTAAAGTCATTAGAAATGTCAGAGAGATATAAATTCTTAATTAAATAATTTTGTTTATGTTATAAATTGCTATGTTAGAGTAGGTTAATTTTCTTTGAAAACATTACACCTGGCTCTTGGCCTATTTGGTGTCAAGATGTACAGTCGCATACAACTGTTTTACCAAATTATAATGTTAAGGCCTAAATTACGTTAGAATAATAAAACTTCTGTTTCCAAATAAGAATATATGATGTATCTACCTAATACTATGCTAGCACGGGAACCCAGCGCTCTTAAATCAAAGATGTATATACCTATCTGTATATATATATTAGGTATCTAATACCTAATATGACACCATTTGGCTCTAATTAAGGTTAGTATAATAAAACTTCTGTTGTCGAAATATAAAATTATTTATTATTTAACATTTTTTGAACTTACAGTAAAATGTTAAAAATAACGAAGGCTCGTCCCCAGCGTCCGCTGTATATTTAGGTTTATTTAGAAACAAACATTCCACCTTAAGGCGATCCCCGCGGCAAAACCGCGTTTTTTGTCGTTATTCAGAGGCAGTAATGAAGCGTAATTAACTATATCTAAAAGCATTTTATTTGTTAGTTTATTGCACATTTTAATTTATTTTTATGTGTTATAAATACATTTAAAATCTCCTTGTAAAAAATGTTCTAAAATTATTGATAGCATGCTTCTTTTGCTAAAGTTGACGTTCTGTTAATTTAAGAATTACACCAATGGATAGATAATTTAAAAATCTAAATATTCCACATTTTATTTTATTTGAAAAGATCGCTTATCTTTTTTTATTAAAAGAATTCCAATTTTTTTGTGGATTTTGAGATAAATGCGCGGGCGGAGTGAGCGAGACAGAGCGAGACTTATCAACGGGACAGAGAAGGACCGAATACTCAAGGTCGTTTGGTCGGGGTAGCGTCTTAAGACATAATACGTATTGTCTAGAAACTACTTAAAAGTGTTTTGTACATGCTTGTACCAATGTATGGAGAAATTTATTACTTTAATATCTTTTTAATAACACACCGACTAAATCTGTGACTCGGCGACTAAATTCGACCAATTAGCGAGTAAATCTGGGAGAAAACAGATCTTCATTAGGTGCCCCAGTTTTTGAGATATAAATGTGGCCAAGCCGGGGAGAGTCCCTCCAGATCGGCCACCTATAAATCCTTCTAACTTTTGAACCAGTGATCGACTAATTCTGATTTTTGGCGACTAATTTCGACTAATTAGCGACTAAATCTGGGAGAAAACAGATCTTCGTTAGGTATCCTAGTTTTTGAGATATAAATGTGGCCAAGCTGGGGAGACTCTCTCCAGATCGGCCACCTATAAACCCTTCTAACTTTTGAACCAGTGACCGACTAAATCTGATATTTGGCGACTAATTTCGACTAATTAGCGACTAAATATTTGTGTTATCAAAATTAAAATCCCTGATGGTGGCCAAGCCAGAGTCAGCCACACCCTGTAATGATAGTTATGTCGAACTAATTAAATAAATAAATAAAAAAATGATAATAATTAAACCTGTTCTGTAGCTTATTAATAAAAGAAAAGGAATTTAATAAAACCACTAAAAATATTGTTTAGATATATTTGTAACAATAATTTCATAATTTACACAAGTATCAAACTTTATAAAAAATATAAGATTATATAATTTAGGAAACGAAAACATTTATAATTATAATAGTTGTTACAATTTCATCAGTCTTTTAATATTATTTGATCTGTACACAGCCAAATCTTTGGAAATATGAAATAATAAATAATTTGTTATTGAAATAATTTCTATAGAGTATTTTAATGTGTTAATAATTGCACTTTATAAGGAACATTTCAATGTGCCCATTTAAGAAGATAATCTTCCAAATGTAAACTACTTAAAAAAATTGTATTCTAATGAAGCATCAACATGCTCAATAATTATTATGTTAACAAGGAAAATTACGTACAAAATTACAGTACATTATTAATTGATTAGATATGAATTTTTAGTCTTACGATTCACGGAAAACAATGATTCTTTTTCTTCTCCATTTTCCTGTAGTTTACCTTTTCAATTACATCTGTTCCTGTTTTATTTCTAAAATAATATTAACTTTATCTTTGATCATAAATTTTGCCTTCTTATCTTAGTCTTACGTTATTAGAACTTATGTTTAAAATGGTATTATAACATAAAACGATTACGTGAAGAACTTCAAGTAACACTTAACACCGAATGCTCAAACGCCATTTAACTAAGACCAGCTTAAAAATAGTTCTCACGTGACATAGAGACTTAACGTTGCCTTAATTGATTTACGTTTGAGTATTCGGATGTTGAACACTCAAGTTTGGGTTGCGAGACAGGGGCGGATTTTGGAGCGCAACTCAGGGCCCCTAAAATATAACAGGCGTCTTACTCTCATTTACACCGTATACAACATAATATTATTTTTTTTGCCAAAATAACAACTTGAGGTTGATTATTAAGGTAGGCCCAAGTTGTGTCAGCCCAGGGCCCCACAAATGCATAGTCCGCCCCTGTTAGGAACAACAGACTTAAATATTACAAGTTAGTGCAACAGGTCTGCATACGTACAAACAAAATTCACAAGTTAAAAAAAAATGTTTACTCCCGGGGAAACTGAATATTTAATTATATTGTCTGCAAGAAAATTATAAAAAAGAACTCTGCATTTTTGATTGACAGTTCATTATTTTTTTCTCGGGATAAAAATGGCTAAATAAGAAAGAATAGAAATAGTATTTGAATGTAGTAAGCGAGTTAGAAAAATTACTGCTATGTGAGTTTACATAACAAATTCACAACAAAATAATAGTAATAATTGATTTTTTTTGTAATCATGGCGTAAAAACCGAGCAAAAAAAAATCTAATATAAAGTTGATAAAAATTGTACACAAATTACACATAAACCTTCATTCTGATTCCCCGGGAGCTAAATATTGTCAAAATAATAAAATTCAATAATTAACGAGATTCAAACAATTAATTATCGGTATAAAAACATAATATGCTTATATCATACAAATTGCGCTTATCTACTGCATCTGTTGGTAGCCTCACATTTACACTTTGATAAATGGAAAACGTGAAAGTTTATTGTGCGTTACTAGTAATCGTAGCTCTGTGATCTTGTCACCATCTTCTATACACGTCTTTGCAAATTTATGAATACCACAAACATGTCATCACGCTTGTATTCCCCGAAGGGATGGGCAGAGGTGTAATTTTTTAATATTTAGCATTAAGCGGGTTCCGTTTAGATGGCGCGCGAAATTACAACATTCTTCTGTTTTTTTTTTATCAGATCGTTTGTTGTATGTTGATTGCAATTCACGTGTGGCAAAAAGGATAATATATTTAACGTGAAAAATTGTATTCCGTGGGTTATATTAAGGGGATCATCTTTCAAAGTGTAAAAAGCCCTTAACAGAATGCGTCACAATACAGGCAGATTTAGTTGTGGATGTTTCATAATTAAAAACAAAGAAATAACAGAACATTGTAAACACAGATTCCTTGAAATGTTGCTAGATAAATATAATAGGTATCCATTACATAAAATGTTCATAAGAAAAAAGCATTTGACAAAAAATCTGTATGCAACATTGCATTTTGATTAACTTGCCTGTATTGTAAATGTTTGTATGTAGATTATTAGCAGTGTATGCTTAGCGAAAGCGTTATAGCGCGTCTACACATGTGCATAATACAATGTAATAATAATCATTTTGCAAACAATAAAGACTTATCAACACACTGCAAAAGTCGCTCATATAAGCCTTATTTCATAGTTTCTGTAAAACTATCTAGCAGATAAATAAAAACGTAACAGTAACAAAGTTCTCTGCCAGATAAGTTACCTACATTTTATTAAAAGGTGTTGAAACAGGCCATAACTATTAGTGTACCTAACGCTTAACATACAGCGGCCACGGTGACAATATTAACGTTACATAATGTTAACAGACAAGACAATACACATGTATAAACTTAAAACTAATAACAGACTGCACGGCAGCGTCCTATGATTGAGTGCGCGAGATTTACTGAAAATAGAAATAAATACATGTTTAATATACTACTTAACAAATTAATTGAGTTAAATGGTTTTCTATACAAGGCATAAGGGCCTCGAACGTCAAAATAATGTTAAGTCAAAGAATAAATGAATTTGAATTTGAAAAAGTTTTTATGCAGTTTTGAAGCTGACATACTGGCCACAATTGAATAAATAGATTGATTGGATGAAAAGTAATGTCATCGTTCTTCTTTTCCCAAATTTAAATTCCGACCTCTATACAAAAAAAAAACATAATGTCTCGATTTAGGAATCCGGGAGCGTTTAAAAAAATCAAGTTTGTCTTGAAATTATTGCAATATTATAGTTTACAACTAACACTTTAATAATTACGTTTTCTTTTAATTAATGACAGGCAAATATTTCAAACAATTTAGCACATGTTACAAAAGCTCTTACAAAAATTTGCCCAAAATACTGAATTCTTAAGTTTATTTTTAGCTTTTACTTGTAAACAAAATCACAATCGCCATTAATTATTAAAAGAAGCTTGAATAAATGTTTACATTATATAAACTCACAATTAAATGATTAATGTATTACAACCGTTAATAGTTAATTAAAGTCATTCTGATAAAATGCTCACATTTCATTATTGTCTACAATCTTTGAATACGCAATTCTAATCTTCACGAAGTGCGCGCTTTCATGTATTATGGCCATTATGTTTACACTTTGATAAGAGATTTCATTTCAAAGTATTGTAGGTAGTTGGATTTTATTTTCAAAGAACGTTTTTATTATAACAATATATGGGCTGGAGGATACAATATCGAAACCAAAACTTTTACTGTGGATTCAGTTAAAAATTCGTTGTTGGTACTGGTTGTTGGTTGGTTGGGACTGGTAAATTTTCTCGGTTATTAAAATACATTTTGACCGTGCAGATGTTGCACTTTTGTATGGAATTTATGGTACAAAGGTGATGGCTAAATGACTGCCCCCGGGCCAGATACATTCTGGAATGTATAATATGAATCTTACATAACCTCATAATATTTAAAAAATCAGTCATGAATTATGTGGTGTTTAATATTTTCCTAGCACTTTCGTGAACTATTAAACATAATAAAGTTCCTAAAAAAAAAGAAAATCTTTTCATCACAAACGTTCGCTTATAAATATACAACCTCAATTTCGTTTTTAGTTTTATTATTTTTCGAAAGTGTCAGTTGAAGAAAATTATATACTGTCAAACACACCTTTTTTTCCTTTTTAGGCAATATTATTTTACCATTTTATTATTCCCTAAAAGTATCTGAAACTTTTTTACATGAAATACTAATATTTAGCCATTAAGTATTACATTGTGCTAGGGTACCATATTTATACATGGTACCTGGCACATGGGGCAGTGGTCTATACTTCCATTTAGCCATCTCCTTTTCGTTATACTATAATGTTTTTTCCACCAGTTAATAATCGTTAGAAATCCTTGTCGTTAGCATTGTATAGGTAACCGCCTGACCCCATTTTAAACAAGCCATGGGCTAGGTGAGGTAGGATTTTAATGGTGTGATGTGTCGGGGTGCGTTCTGACGTCATCCCTTGCGTATCTAATCTACTTTACTATTAGCAGATTCTTCACTACTTACAATTGGACATTATGCAATACGATACACCATAATGTGTCCCCAGCTTTAGCTAGCACTTGTAACACAGTGGACAAAAAATTAATATGTAATTACCTTTTTATCCTCCTTACAGGGTGTTATTTCCTGATATGACTTTTCCATCAATGTGTCTCCTGTCTTTCTCCGATATCGGCGACCCTGAATAATAAATACAAATTATAAAAGTTACATGTATGTGTGCAGCATTATCTGTTTGTCTATTACGAAGTATGGAGCAGGCATTATCGAAGTGATTTGTTGTTTGAATAACAATGAACATGCTATGTTGAATTTTTAAACCTACTAATGGATTGGGCACATGGGTTTTCCGACTGTGTATGTAAATTCTTGTGGATTTTTTACAGACAATCATTTATGCTTCGTACTGCTAATACTAACTAGCCCACGGTCTCTTAATATTTCAATGAATTATGTAAAATTTATTCAGTTTCTGTAACATTCTTATCCAGGAGAAGTAGGCTTATATACATCAATAACGTGCTTAGAATGGATTCCAAATTAATTAGCGATAAATATCCAAATTTATTGAAAGATTAAATTCGGCGTTGGTTCGTTTTAGCTCAACGAAACCCACAAGTGGATACATTTTCGATCGATCATACATCTCAAAAGTTAATAAGATTGCTTCTGTTGTATCACTACGCGACAAATAAACTCTCAAGGGCAGTCAGCAGTGGTCATAAAAGAGGGAGTTAATGGAATTTTTAACAGTACATTGTTTGCATTCGACCACCGCAACGAGACTGTAGAAGACTACCTACTATACAATGTGCAATAACTTTCTATATGGCTGCTTTATTCAACATTTTAAATTAATGTTTTAATTTATATACTGTTACTAATACAACTTCGAAAATATTTTGCGCAAATATGAAAACTTAAAATTTTTATACTATACTAGCTTCTGCCCGCGACTTCGTCCGCGTCACAGTTGATGTGTTATCCTACGGGTACCGTACATTTTCCCGGGATAAAAAGTAGCCTATGTGTTATTCCAGACTATAATCTATCTTTGTGCCAAATTTCATCCAGATCCATTCAGCCGTTTAAGCGTGAAAGAGTAACAAACATCCATACATCCATACATACAAACTTTCGCCTTTATAATAGTAAGTAGGAAGTAGGATTTAGGACATGCGATTTGCGATTGATTTGCGATTTTCAATTCTCATCAGGGACTGTCATGGTCCTTTATTTTATAATATGAAGAAAAAAAATCGTTGATAGGTTTTGCCTAGCGCTAGAGACATTGCAATGCACGCTAAAAGTGAGAATGTTTTGAGTTATGTCTCAGTATACACTCTCACAGTCTGCAAATAAATATTTGAGACCACCTACGCAAGTTACAAAGATTTATTATAAGTTTATAACTAGTTAAGTATCGTTCTTTGATATAATTGTGTAGAATATTGGCGACGGATATATGCGCACGGTATCCATAAATTTTAAAGTAATAAATTTTAATGTATGAAAATATAGAAAAGAGAGAGCAGTTGTTGACTAAATAACGATAAGCAGAAACGACCAAGAAATAGTTTGAACACTTTTCGATTGATAATGAACTTTATAACGTCTACAAGAGAGTTCAAATAGCGTGATGTTGGGGCATGCTCGCTTATATTTTCAGTAAAAGGTGACGAATAAAGGATGTCCTTTCTCAACGAAAGAATAGCGGGCCAACACAAAACAGCGTATGTGACAGCAAAGGATTTGAAATTTATCAATTCATATTTAATACTTATCCAATCGAAATAAGGTATATATTTCGTTACTCGGAGTATTGCACTGCGGATTTTGCTAGTCCCTCCCCGAGTATTAAAATATATGCCTTATTTCCATTGGATAAGTATAAATATGAATCAATACGTTTAAAATCTTCTATCGTTCTGTTGCCAATTAGTGCTACAAGGGAGAGTAAACTATAAAAATATATATCAATCTAAAGTCAGAATGGGAAATGTATTTAAATATAAAGCAAGCATTCAAACGGAAAGGCGTATTTATAACGTTGTTTGTAAAAGGAGGTCGTAATAATGAGTTTTATCGCAAAAATGTGGTTTAATGATGATTTTTAATCAATCCAACGTTAATGATTTTTACGGATCATTGAATGTACTACAAAAACATTTTAAAATAATAATGAAATTGATAAGGCCAATGTGAAAGGCGTTTCTTATCAGCGAGGACAGATAAATTGTTGTTTAAAGGAATTTGTAGAGCCGTCAATCATTCACAAAATGTTCTTGTTATGCATCATGCTTTGAGAGAGACAAACAAACTGGGGGCAAGCAAAGAAGTATGAAGAATTCTGAGATCGCATTTCGAATGATAAAATGATTTAAGTGAAGCTTCTACCATAAAATCATCAGAATACCTTTCTTTTTGCTGGGCACACTCTTAACCGTTCGCCCATTCGCTGAAAAACAAAGAAAAAATTCTCGATCAATACTCCAACGTACCAAGTGCCGAATGTGGTTGCTTAGAAAATTTCTCTTTCATTTTAATAGACCAAATCTTTAATTTCGTACCGATTTTCTGTTCATTATTGGGCGTTCTCGGGATTTTCGACGGGGCTATCTCTTGTTGTATGAACTTTAGGGTTTCTTCTTTGGGTGACAACACTTCTGGTTCAACGATTGTTTCTTCTGAGTTCTCCCTTATAGGGGGTGTTTCAGGCTCATTTGGTATTACATCGGCGTCGTTTCTCTCGGGGGTAGAGCAGGGGACTTCGTCCATGTTCGGGGAGAATGGAGACTGTATTTCTTGGCAATTGGTGTTGTCCTCGGCTGGTTTGTCTGGGATGTTGTTGTGGTATATTGTGTCTTGGTCCGACTCAGTCGTGAAGTCTGACCGGTCGCTCTTTGGACTCGTCACGTTGGTTAACTGTAATTGGGGTACATTTTTAATGTATAGTAATATTATAAAGAGGGTAAGTTTGTAACTACTGGTATAATTACAAAAATTGTTTCATTGATAGAAAGCTAGACTATTGTAGAGTGCCATAGGCTTTGTGGTATGCTTGAGATCGGCGAGGGCGAAGTGGCGGGCTGAACCTATTTTAAAATAAGGAGGCAGGCTAGTCAAAAGTATTTAATCAAGAATTGTTTCAGATAAGTTGTCTGAATATGGAAATAAATACATACATGACTACTAAACCCCTTCTGTTTGGTTTTGCCAATATCAGGTATTAAGCTAATATTGACCTACTGCAAGGCAAAGGCCTCTTACTTACTTTTACAATTCTAGTCTTTTTTTTAAGACTCAGGATGATATTCCTTCACCATTGCCATGTATGTCCAAAATAAACTTAGCAAGTGCATATGAATTGTAAATGGTCACATCAGTCTCTGTATTTACATACACACATAAACTCACGCCTTTTTCCCACAGAGGTAGGCAGAAACAACAGAACGTCACCTGCTACGATCCCTACATACTCCTTTAAACTCTTCCCTTCACCTAACCCACATCCCACGTTCATACATCTGTCCATATAAGCACGCCAGTTAGCCTTTCCGTGTATTTCTCTGTATCTGTGAGACAATGTTACCGTAAAGCTGGAGTCCTCATCGGAGTCAGCATCGAGGTCTACCATCATCTTCTCTATGAGCCGCTCCATGGTCGTCTCGCTGGTGGACGCCGCCGGGCTCGCGGGCTCGCGGCCGCGCTTGCTTCTCTTTACAACCTGACACATAAATGAAGATTATAAATTAGATCATTTTGTTTTGTTACAAAACACAAATGACATAGGGCACAAATGACCCACGGTGAACAGAGCAGTACTAATGCCCTACAGCAGTGGTTCCCAAAGTTGACTGCACCGCGACTCACCCAATAAAAACTAACATACACACATACATACATATTACATACATTAACCCTAAAAACATAACACTCTTTTTTTGGGGGCAGCCATGTAAAACGTTCGAACTTCGGTCTCACCTCTTGGTTTTCATGAACGAAAAAAGGAGAGTTCAAGGCCCACCCAATATTCGTTTGAGGCCCACCAGTGGACCGCGACCTATATTTTGGGAATCATGATCATCATATCAGCCGCAGAACGTCCAGTGCTAGACATAGGCCTCCCCCATAGATTTTCAAAAGGACCGGTTGGAAGCGGCCTGCATCCAGCGTTTTCTTGCGGTCTTTATCAGGTCGTCCGTGCACCTTTTCCGTGTACAGTATTTTTTTTACCTATTGGAAATCATCAAATGACTTCTCCCGCCTTGGGCGGGGCGGAAGGGAGTGTCAGACTTTTACTGACTAAAACCCATCCATGTTCCTTCATGTGCCCTTTGCGTTCCGGGGGCGCGGTATCTCTTTCGAACAACCCGCAGCCCCGGCAGGCATTGGCCCCTCCAAATGTTTGCTGACATCTCTTTGAGGCGCGCGTGGAACACGAACGCGCCGTCGACACGGTCTGTCATTAGTTAACGTGCGGACGGTTCATCCACAGACCCGCGTCTACGGTGGCCGGGAGTCGTCTCGCGGCTCCCGACGGCCGGCGCGTGTCCCGCGGCAGTAATTATGCGCTACAGTATAACTTACTAATACTTCGTCGTTGTTACTGATGCGCGTGGTGTTGTTGTTCCCGTAGTGCTGCGACTGGCGGCGGAAGCACATGGTGAACTCGAAGATGGAGTGCAGTGCGTTAGCCCACGACTCGCGCGGCGCGACTGACGTGCTCGTGCGCGCGCGCATCATCCTGTTGCCCTGGTACTTCAGCGTGCGGAGGTACCGCCGCTTGCTTTGGATGTACATTACCTGGGGACAATGGAAAATAATACGTTGTAAAAGTTACGTAGACTATTCTTGTAAGTGTGTGATTTTTGGGTGATCCGTCAGCTTCCAAAAGCCAAGATTAGCTGTGGTTAAATTTAGGAAAATAGGGGACCTTGCATTACGCAGTAAAATGTAATTATAAAGACTATGTTGTGTGGCATGCTGTTAGTGGTATAAAACCCTTGTGCCACAGAAAGCTCGTAGAGCCGTTGGTCCCAGCTATCATTCCTCGATCGTTGACAGTTGTTAGGGATAGTCAGAAGCTGGGTAGTCTGACAACCAGTCTTACAAAGAGATATCGTGTTGCCCCATAATTGGGTTATGAAGGTCAGACAGGCGTTCCATGTAAAACACAGGTATTCAGCTGCATGCGGTTAGACTAGAAGCCGACCCCAACTTAGTTGGGAAAAAGACTACGCAGATGTGTGTGGCTAACTTATTCCCCGAGTACATTGATCAATTTCGCTACTCTATACGCACACCCAAGAAGAAATAGTACAGTAAACAATAACATAGTACATACCACATCAGCAGACCTTAACGGCGGCTTTCCCATGACGAGGTTCAGCAGCGATATTCCCTCCCGAGTGATCCTCAACGTCACTATCATCATTAAGAAGAACACCCACGGCAGCGGCCGGACCAGCTCCGGTTGGGGACGCTCGTCTTGGTCCACTGCGAAAACAAAAGAGGTACTAATGAGAGAGACGTAACAGTTATGGATTCGTACTCGTAAATCAAATTCAGAATCAAACCATCACGCAAAAGGTTATTTTGAAGAGTATTTATTTATTATATATATTGCTTTCCTATTCTTCTCTATATGAAGCTACTTTTTGGAAGGGTTAACCTGAGTTAACCCTTCTCTTTTAATGTTCTCGTGAATAACGTTTAAAGTTTAAATAAACAGTCAAACGGGGTAAATAGGGACTCAGGGGTGAATCGGGACGGAATTTTAAAAGGGATTTTAACTTTGAAATAACATAGTTTGTTTCCAAAGATAACTTAAATGTTTAATCTGAATTATAATTTACGATTTAGTGTCCTTGTTGGCACTAAACTATATAATTTCAAAGTCAAAATCCCTTTTAAAATTTCATCCCGATTCACCCCTGCATCCCTATTTACACCGTTTGACGGAACTATTTGTCCTTGACTTTCTGCATTTGTGCATTTTGTGGATCTCGATGAGTGCCTACTCATCGAAATCCACAAATGCATATCTATATGCCTACTCATCGAAATGCATGATTATTTTGATTTTTCAGGCATCTGTCTGAAACATCAAAATAATCACGAGTTTAAAAAAAAAAGCACTGTTGATGCTGATATCCGCCATCATTTTGGTATCATCATCGTTCCAAATTTGAATTAGCGGTTTCTTATTTATTAGGTTGCTTAAAATATTTCCCGCTTATAAGGATCTCGCCTTGAACATAGATTTAAAGCAACTTGATTGGTAGAATGGAGTTTTGCGTAATTATATACCATACATAAACTCACGCCTTTTTCCCATGGGAGTAGGCAGAAATCCCAGAACACCACCTGGTACGATCCTTACTACTACTCTTTTCGCCTTATCCACATTCATACACATAGTTATACAAGTTTGAAATACTACTTTTATAAATGCAAGTTTGGATGGATGTTTCTTACTCAATCAAGCCAGAACAGCTGAACGGATATGTATGTTTGCCACAGAGATAGATTATAATCTAGAATAGAACGTAGGCTAACTTAGTATGTTATGTTGTAATTGTAAAGTACAGAAGCAATTTTCTATGTTTGAGACAAGACCTATTCTAAAGTAGAATGAATAATAAATGATTATGAGAAAATCATTGTCGAATGTTTCGTAATTGTAATATTTTGTGAATTTGTTAAAACACTTTCTTTACTCAGTAAGGATGGATATACGGCTGTCTCAAGGCAAGTTGGAATACCCGTAGTCGACATCCATAAGAATGAACCAGTATTTCAATGAGGTACCAAGACTCATTGTTAGTAACAATTAATTACAGACTACGTTAGTAGGTAAGACATTTACGAAAATAAAAAAAAAACCGTTCGTGATATCACTATGGCAAGGTCACAGACAGTAGTGATGTCAGAATATAAGATACACTCGCCTCTGCCCGCGACTTCATCCACGTGTTTTTTTTTTTCACGTGCATTAAGTTCTGCTTTTGGTTGCTGCTCCACTCCCGTGAGTCATAGCGTAATTTTATATAGCCTATACTATTCCTCGTGAATCTGACTAATATATGTATATATGTCACCGGAAAATAACAAGATCCGTAAGTTTATCAATTTACTAGGAAGTTTATAAACTTTCGTAAGATTCTAAACGGGAGATAAATTGTAATATTTTACGTCCACATTTTCGTAAATTGATAAACTTACTGAACTCACTCGTAAAATAATAAGTAAGCAGTAACAAAACGCTACGCGCGATCTGATTGGTTGGCTGTCACGTGTCACTTCTGCTGTGTTATTTTACGTATTTCAAAGATCGTATATTTAAAAGAGTTTCTGTGATTGGTCGAACCATATATAATCTTACGAATAGATATTCGTTAGTTTATAAATTTACCGTATGACGCCGGAAATTGATAAATTTACGAAAATGTGGACGTAAAATATTACAATTTATCTCCCGTTTAGAATCTTACGAAAGTTTATAAACTTCCTAGTAAATTGGTAAACTTACGGATCTTGTTATTTTCCGGTGACATATACATAAAGAAATCTTCCAATCCGACTGTTAGTTTTAGAGATTAGCGCGATAGGCCCCCCCTTTAGATCTCCGCATATACCGGTTGGAAGCGACCTGCATCCAGCGTCTTCCGGCGACCTTTATTAGGTCGTCTGTCCATCTTGTTGGTGGACGTCCTACGCTACGCTTGCTAGTCCGTGGTCTCCATTCTAGCCTTTTCGACCCCATCGGCCATCTGCTCTGCGAGCAATATGGCCATATTGCTCGGCCACCGGATTAGGAAGCTGAAGTGGCAATTTGCCACTTCAGCTTCCTAATCCGGTGGGCTATAATTGTGACCTTAGTTCGTCTACGGATCTCCTCATTTCGGTTTCGATCACGTAGAGAAACACCGAGCATAGCCCTCTCCATAGTTCTTGAGCGACTTTGAGCTTTGAGATGAGGTCGATAGTGAAAGACCACGTTTCGGTGCCGTAAGTCATCACTCGTAACACACATTGGTTGAAGACTTAATTTATTAACGTTATTATATTAGTATGAGATGAGAGGATGAAAATGATTACCCAAATCTACCTTATCAGTCTTTAGGCACAAACCAAGACATGAAAATCCCCTGCAGCTTAGCACTAAGTAATCTAGACTTAATTTATTAGTCATGCGACGCTATAATCAGACGAACATTATTAGGCGCATGATTCACATACACAGATAATGTGACAGATACCCAGTATCATTTAACAAAACACAGCATTAGCCTGATAAACTTTATCTCGTAGAAAAAAGAAACTAAATAGAGAGCAGTCTCCATTCAGCGAACATTTTATCTATTTCTGTTATCTCACGAGGAAATTGTATTATGGACTTTAAACATATACACAGCAAGGGTGTTTATACAATGATTAATATTGTTTGGAGTTTTGATGATTTCGGCTCGTATTCTAGAGTTTTATTTAGCCATAAAGCTGGTTTTAAGACTGGATTTCAGTTGAGATTAGTAAGAAATCCGTCAGTTTTAAATGTAGATAAAAACTGAACATCATACTAATTTTATAAATGCGTAAGTTTGTGAGCATGGATGGATGTTTGTTACTCTTTTACGCCTAAACTGCTGAACGGTTCTGGATGAAATTGAGATATATTGTAGTGTGGACAGAGGATGCTTTTAATCCCGGAAAAATAGTACGGTTTCATTGGGATAAAAATCAAATTTGACGCGGACGAAGTCGCGGGTATACCTAGTACACCCTAAAACAAACTTTGAAAACACTTCACTGCATGTACAATTAGTTAATTAGGTCGTTAATGTTCGACAAGAGCACTGGAGTTGGAAGGCCAGACATGAAGGTCATTTGTGTAGAAGAGATTTCTGATAAAACAAAGCTTATTTAAAATATTTATAACTAGTCTCTGGCCACGACTTAATTTGCGTAGACTTTAGAATTAAGCCAAATTCCTTAAATATTTATTTATTTATTATTTATTAACACTTTATGCACAAATGTAAAAAAATACACCGTACAAAGGCGGACTTAATGCCTTAGGCATTTTCTACCAGTCTACCTTAGGGCCTACCTTAAATATTCCGCGGCACCACAATAAAACTTACAGAGAGAGATCTGCAATTACCTTAATTGCAGCAGATTCTGATCAGCCGTTTAATCGTTGAAGAGTAACAAACATCCATTTATTCAACTTCATACACTTTTGGCGTTTATAATAGTAGCAGAATTCAACATTCTTAACACAATTTCCTTACATAGCACACACGTGCACGTGTTCATACCGACTCAAAATAACTATTTAGGCATCCAACGCGCGTAATTATAACGCTAGGTCTAGCAGTGCCTGTCAGGATTACGGAATTTGTTCAAGAAAGTCACCGCGTCCCTGGGACGCAAAAGGCTTTAAGGCGAACACGGTTGGCTTTTAGTCAGTAAGAGTCTGACACTCCCTACCGCTTCACCCAGAGCGGAAGAAGTCATTTGATGATTTCCCAAACTCAAAAAAGAAACAGTAGGTGATAAAACTCTCTTTGGACGAAAATCTTACATGGCGGCGGCACAGCCCATCTCGCGCATTTCTCGACGACCCACAGCGTTCGGTCGAGATGCCTCAGGGCGGACTGCCCCAGCCGGTAGCTCGCCGCATGCTCCGCGATAGTCTGGAATACCTCCTTTGCCAGTGAGACCAGCTCCATATCTGAAACAGTTGGAAGTATGACTGAATATCTGGTTTAACTTGAAGACATCGGCGTTCATCATCGATATTTCGTAGTAATGTCCAGTCCAGCAGTGCGATTCTCTATAATGCAAACTCGAAAACGAGTCTCACTAAAGTGATCGCGCTCACTTCGATAACGAACCAACCTGTCATTGGTTTAGTATTTGTTCGCCGTGGTGACGTCGCCGGGCGTGATCGTGTTTAACAGAATACCATTTTGTAATCTCACTGCGGATTCAGCTTTCGGATTGCGAAGTGAACTTAGAGAATCACACTGCGGTTTGTGGTATTGATATAGAATTTAAAACGCTCAAAATCTAGTCGCTATCTCATCTCAGCAGCATCAAAATATTGATTGAGACCGCAATCTGAGAGTTGTGTTTACACTGTTGAATTGGACAGTTTTGGTAGTGATTAGCAGACTGTTAAGGATGGAGCGATAGCTTTACAATATTTACAGTATAAGAACAGGTTAAATGAAAAACGTCGTAAGTTCTAAGAGTATCAGTGTCACTAATGCTCATAGGGCCTCTTCCATGTTTCAACTTAAACTTTACCATAACATAACATAACATACCATACCATCACGCAGGCCTACACCGGCCACACGAGGTACAAATCCTAACAACAAACTGCTACTAAGAACTTCATACAAAAACCCAATAACAGTTTGCTCCTGGAAATCGAACCCTAGATCGCTAGGGCAACAGTCCGCTTAGGACTAGGCTAACGAGGCAGTTAAACTCTAAATGAAAACATATTCTTGTGCCTTTAATAGTGCTTCGGGAAGTGTAAATTGTAATATTTTCCTGTCTGTCCAAATCAATCATTCCTATTTAAAAGGATTTCGTATTTTTTTCCTTTTGACGTACAGAACCATAGGCGTATATAGGGGGGGGGGGGGGCGGCTGGGCGGGCCCACCCTAGAATGGTCTTGTGCCCACCCCAGGCTGTAGGGCTCACTTTCCGCCTGACCACATTGCATCGCATCGGCCATGGCATCTTAGGGGCCAGGCCCCCCCTGAAAACTTACTCTAGATACGCCAATGTACAGAACCCTTTAAACTATTAATACTATAAAAACTAAATACTAACAAAATTAGGTGTAGGTACCAAAATAATTAGGAATACATAATAACTCCATAAGGTGTACTAACTACAAGACGCTTGTTTGAACGCAATATTTATGCATTCAAGATAAATAACGTAACTGATAAATGAAATATAATGGCTCCCTCTGGAGTTAAAGAAAACAAAACATGTCCTATTGACCCGAGTGCAAGTTGTAAAAGCTGACAGAGATTGTAACATTATTAGTTATAGTTGGTAACATTTGTGAACATGGACACCTAGAACTAGATGGAGACGTCGTCAAATGGGTAGTGTCCACCACCATCAATTGACATACTTTTTATGAACTGTCAAAATTAGATTCTCCCATAGATTTTGTATGGCAATAGCACGCTATGACGTCACTACGTGGCCTACTCAATTGACTATTTATTGATTTTAAAGTAAGTAAAAATCTAATTTTACAATAAATTGAAAATTAATCGGTTTTCATAGGTAAAATAAAGTGACTTTAAATTATTGGTTAGTGGTGTCAACTACCCAATTCCTTGTCGAAGAGTATGAATGGCAGCGTGTGCGCATCTTCCGCTACCTAGACGAAAGTAACTAACATACCATCACGCCTGTATTCCCCGAAGGGTTAGGCAGTGGTGTACTAATGTACACCCACAGTTCGCAGGTATGTTTAGGTGCCATGTAATAGAGGCCGAGCCATCAACCGAACACAAATCCTAACTCCGAGTTGCTACTGAAACATGTCGTAGAAAAACCCAATAATACTTTTTGCTCGGCCTGGGAATCGATCAAGACCTCTAGCGTAGCAGTCGCGCTTAAGACTAGGCTAACGAGGGTGTCTCTACGAAAAGTTATGAAAGTAACTAGGTACCTACTTGGAAAACCACCATGTGTAAAATCAGTAAAAGAAGTTTAGGAACCGAAAGAGGAGGATATCTTAGAGATTGCCAGACGAAAAAAAGGAGACATCAATTCACAATTTCCGCAAGAATTATTATAAGCGACCGCCACTTTATATTTGCAATGGCATCAAATCTTAAGGAGTTTAAATCTGTCACCCGACCAACGCCGACCTTTGTTCCCTTTAAGAGTCTTACAAAAGCAAAGGGAAGAGATAAATTGGCCTATTCATAAACCGCATACAAATAAGCAACATACTTCCCCGTTCAAACTCCAGTAGCAAGTAAATATTATAAGTACCTACTTCAAGTAGATAAAATATGTTAAGGAGGTGTAAACAACATAAATATAGAAATTACAGAGTCCGCGTCTAGACGGCAATATAATACATAACATGTACTTACCTATGGCAATTTATCAGATTGTGTCTCTAATTAATTTAGAATAATTAATTGGGACAAATAGATCATTAATGAGAAACATTTTTGTGATAAAGTTTATCGTTAAAAAATTGGCGTGTCGAAGTCCCTGAGACACAAACAAGTCGCTATTGTATTATGTCGTAACCCTTACCTACTTATTTTTCAAGTTACATTACTGTTCATTTTCTAGTACAGAAACATTTTTAACTACCAATTAAAATAGATAAGTAGGTACAGAAATTAGCTTAAAATATGTTCACGGATTCTTAATTAATTACCGTTATTTTTTTGTACCTACCTGAATATAATTAACACTTATAATAATGATGACTCCTGGAACTCACGCGCACCCTTAAACGTGATAGCAAATCAACTAAGTAACATCAACACAGAACGGTCTCGCATCGCCGGCCACGAGTGCTTATCCCCGAAAATTATCACAGAGGACAATAAATTCCAAACAAAAGCTATTCGAGATACTATCTACACTAATTAAAATAATTAATTAATATTACCTTCACAATTTCCGCGGAAATACAAAACTCGATATTTTAACAAGTACCACAAAACTATGTTATATCATCCAAGATGCGCATGCGCAACGAACAATGAAAAAAAAAAACTCTTATGCACCGTTATCTTTTTAATTTTTACTGAGGCACTGGTAATGAGTGCAGGAGCCAGAGTGAATACATCATTTTGACTTCTTTATACCTTCTAGATAATGAGGCGCAGAGGGCAGAGGTCAGTGCAATCATAGACAGATACCGTGAGGCCAGTGAGACAAATACCCAATATATCTAATTACTAGTGATTTTCTACGACTTTGCTTTTTTCAATTTGCGTTTAATAATTAATTTAGTGTATAATATGGGATTGCGGCTGATTTTCTAATAGGAAATTTCGGTAGTTTTAGAATAATGAAAATAAAATTGGAACATACAGGTAGCTTAGATGCTTTTTTAACAATGCAGCTGACCTAATCTTATTTCTCAAGACCAGACGGCAATTCTGCTAATTCTTAACAGTCTCAATCTGTCAAAATGCCTCTAATTTAGGTACTTACATATTTTTTTATTGATTGTCACTGGGATGGTAATTAGCGAAAATATTTTATAAGTTTTTAAACGAACAAGTATTCTGCAAATTGTTCAGACAATTATGAAACTTCACAGTACTTTATTAGGTGTGAATATCCATATTTATATTAGCTTTTCTCGTGAGGATAATAATTATTTTCTATTATTATCCTTCCACTAAATACTGACACGGAACAAATATTTGAAATGTACTGGCAAGTTGTAAATTATTCTTTTTACAAACAAGGAAGATTTCTATCACTTTTAACCTTGACTTGGATAATATTTAACAGGATAATATAACAAATTCATAAAACAGTATTTTTTAATATTACTTTCCTTGTGCACTGTTGAATTTTCAATATTCAGCTAAGAGCAGAGAGTTGAAATCCAACAACTGAAATTATAATAAGTTAAAATGGTAGTGTTTTAGGAGATGTTATAATTATTTTGCAAAATGGGGCAATGGCTTTATTGTCATTAACTAAGTTATTGGAAAAAGGCTCACCCTCTATAACTTGGGACCTAAAACATACCGGCGAACTGTGAGTGTACATTGGTACACCTCTGCCTAACCCTTTCGGCAATACAGGCGTGATGGTATGTGTGTGCATTATTTTGCAAAAAAATATATTTTATGAACAAACCTCAATACATACTACCTGCTTCAATTTTATATAGATATCACAATAATATTATTAATAACAGTACTGTATGATTTTATTTACTACATGATCAGTTATACATGTACTTATATCTGTCAATGTTCATTAATATTATTTGTACATACAGAGTACATGTTGACAGTCAATACCTGGTATTTACTTAAACTTAGGTTTTATTTGACTAAAGACTATTAATGTTGACCGTTTACAAATAAGTTGGAAGAGAACATATACATGTAATATAATTGAGAACTAACTTTTGCCCATGACTTTGTCCCCATTTAAGTCAGTCAAATTAGCTTTTAGTTGAGACCTTCTACCTACTTAATATCTACCTACGGTACCTGCTTAGATTTAGCTTTATAGGTCAAGTCGGTTTTAAGATTTTGTGTTTAGTCTATGAGTGACCTCATACTTTTATTATATGATGTAACAGATTTCAAATGGTTTCATTAGATTGGTAACTTTGTTATTTTTAGAAGATTATTAAAGAAGAACATATTGAACTATTTAAAAAATGTGCTTAATTAACTGGGAAGCAATTCTACTAACTTTTAGAAACAATCGCAATCTAATCTCAGTATCAATCTTTCAAATATGCACCTAATTTACATACAGTTTATGACAGTAATTGTCACTGAGATGAAATTGTAACTAAATTTTGAATTTTTTGATCCATAGAATTGGATGTAGACTGTTTTTACCTCATATCAGTCAAGGATAAGGATTATAGCAGGTGGCGGTCCATGGTTTCTGCCTAACCCCATGGGAAAAAGGCGTGAGTTTATGTATGTATGTATCAGTCAAGGATTATGAACTTCCTGCCCTTCATACATTTAATATTAAAAACTTACAAAGGGTAGGTAATAATACACCTATGCCTTGTAAGTTATTTCAAAGTACCAAAACCCTTGCACATCTTTTGCTACACACCGAACCTATTGGGACCTAATTGAATTCATTTTCATATCATTTTTTTTTAAATAAAAATGTAGGTATTTGTGTAGGTAGTTATGTAAAAATATATTCTTGTTTGCAGAAGCAAACATTTGTTATAAAATAACTGTAGCTTATTGTTACAGAAGAAGATTAAGGTTTGGAGTAGATAATGGTTAAAAAATATAATGTAAATTATCTGTTTGTATGTAGGTATAAGTGTATAAGTACAATACCTCCAATACCGGCAAAACAAATTAACACATTTTTCGAGCAACTTACAAACAATTTATAATTGCGTCTTCCTTTGTTTTGGTATTAGCATCTCCAAGTACATTGCATTACAAAGCCGAAAGCATTATTTCATTAGCAAATTAATTGATGAATGATTGCGTGCTAAAAAGTTATAAAATGCTTTCTAAACTTTCTTTTAGTTAGGAAAGACGCACTACTAGTACTTTTAATAAATATAAATATGTTATTCAGGTCTTATTATAATTATATACTTACCAATAAGATTTCTCTTCGACGCCGGGCGGCGAGGATTTTGTTTTGTGTTTCGGAAAGTTCACAGTCTCATTCAATAAAGTTTGTCCGAGCATGTAGAGATGTCCATTCACTTTTTAAGTATCGATATATTCTATTCAAGTAACTTATTGCTAGTTAATCAGGAAATAAAATTACAAATGTTGATATAAAATATTTATCTTATTTATCGCCTGTATTATTGCCGATAATGCAGATGATGAATTCATTGATGGCATCTGCTTGCCTGCCTGCCGGTCACAGGTCAATGAATAAAATAAAAATAACAGAAACAATAAGTATTTTTTTAATTATGACGTAAAGTTAAAGTAAAAAATAGTGTATCAATTTAACGTACTTTATAAAAATAAAGTTATTGTTTAAGAACTTCAGCATTTCCCTTGAGGCCATTATTTGTTTATTTCTAGACGCCAAAATTATTGATATTGTTTTAAATCTTTACGTGCGTTGGTGCAAGTAAAAATATATTTTAATATTATTTTCTTTCTGAGTATTCATCTTCGTCCGTTGAGTAATGATTTTCATGCATTTAGTAATCCCACACTATTTTGTTTTTTAATCAGTATGTTAATTAAACTGTATAAAGTCACATAATATCGATATTAAAAAAAAAACAATTTAACATCTCTAAAATCGAATAATGTCATTTTTGACGTTTTTGACAACTCCACCACCACAGAGCCACAGACATGCCTCAAGCGCTCCGCCTCTCCTCTCCCTAGAAGGAGGAAGGAACAGGCTACGTTAGAAATCGCATAGAAATCGTCGTTTCTACAGCTGCATCAATGCTGCATAGTGTTTTGGCAACTCTCTGCGTTTATGTTTTCTATCAATCGCATTTTATCGGTTGCCCCATTCAAACCCCAACCCCATTCAAATCGCATTCAAATCGACTAAAATAAAAAATAAAAAAAAAAATATAACCATCACGCCTGTATTTCCCGAAGGGTTAGGCAGAGGTGTACCAATGTACACCCACAGTTCGCCGGTATATTTAGGTCCCATGTAATAGGGGGCGAGCCTATTGCCATTAACCGGGCACGAATCCAAACTCCGAGCTGCTACTGAGAATTTCATAGAAAAACCCAATAATACTTTTTGCTTGACCTGGGAATCGAACCCAGGACCTCTAGCGTAGCAGTCGTGCTTAGGACCACTAAGCCATCAAGGCAGTCATCGACTAAAATAGTCGATTTGAAATGTCTTTTGATTTCACTAAACTATAAATTGATCACTTCTGTGTTGCTATAGACTAGTCATTTCGTTTTTTTTTTATTTAGTTCAACAACATGGCTGTCAGACTGTGAAGTTGTGAACATGGCGTCAATGGCGCGTTTGTGTTAAGCTTAGAAAACTAGCTATTAGAATATTTTATTGTTTAATTACTAAACTTAGTTAATTAAAATATTTTTCCTTTCATACAAACAAACAATGACTACTTAAAACAAAGTTTCTCAAATAAGAATGAAGTGGTGATGGAATCGTTTGGAGACTCAAATTGTCACTCTATGAGCGATAGTTTTTCTTTGTACGAGCGATATTTGAGAAGTTTTAATGTTGTTGATCCTATAGTACAAGAAAGTGTTAAACGCGAACCGAACGAGGGTATATCTCCGATCAACTGTGACTCTGAAAGTTCACACAGCAGAGGTAACATAGAGTTATCTATCGTAACATCAACTAATGTTAAAAATAAACATTGCGAAACAGCTGAACCTGAGAGAAGTTTATTAAATCAAATTGTCCGTGATCATATTAATGATAAAGGATCTAGTTTAGATACAGATTTGTGTGTGAAAATCAATTCACCCTGTTCACCACTTACTGCATCGTTATTAGATCATTCATTCCCGACGATCGACCACAGTCTTAATAACGAAAAATCTGACCAAACTGACCTTCATACGTCAGAGGATTCAAGAACTGAAACAGTTAAGCACCCCATGTTCATAACCCCTACTATGGAAAATAGCAACAATGCAGTAGACAGTGTGCCTATGTTCAGAAATGTGGGACCTTCAGAAAACATATTTAAGTTACCTATAAGTGAATTATCTTTTAATGGTACAATTAAGCATGTTCAAAAGTTGAAACCCATAGTGGACCCTATCTCTGCAATGAGCTCTAGAAACAATTTAGTTAATTTACAAGAAAAACGTGGAGATGAAATTTGTGGAATTTATACTAGTTGCAATGTTAATGCAGAGTCAATTATTGAGAGTAATGGAGAACAGAGAGTAAGTGATGGATCGGACAATGTAAGTGATAAATTAGATAAGTCCTCGGAGAGTACTGGAGACTCTCACTATGAAGACAATAACAAGAAGTACAGTTCTATTATAAATGATGATGGGAGCACAGCAAAGTGGAATTTGGAGCAAAGTTATTCATCACTTGAAGCCTCTTTTGACAGTGGAGTGAGATCTCCAGATATGTTTTCAGATAATGATAATGATGATGACCAACCTCCGGAGTCTGAACCTTTTTGGAATTTCCTCAAAGATTATGAAATTCATGAGAAAAGAAAAGTCAGAAAGATTGAGGTAAGCATAGATAACGGTTAAACGGCAACCTTATTTGTTAACCTTACATTTGTCATTTACATAATAACCTGCAAACCTGCATTGTCTCATTTTCTATGGTAACAAAAGATTATTTGATAACACAAAACTTCCTATGAATTACAGTCTTCTATGTAATAATAATACATTTCTTCTTTAAGTACCTAGCTATGTGTTACCATGTGACGTTCAATGCATGTTGCCAGTAATCTGAGTAGGTATTATTAGATATGCAGTTCTTATCAACTGCATGTTTCACGGTTGACTACCTACTGGATATTTTTTGTTAGTGAGTTTATAGCATTACATTTTGTGGTAAACTATATTCTTGTGTGCTTGACACTAATGTTATTACTATTATTACCTATATGTTCAATGACCTCATTTGTCTAATTTGACTAGTAGAATTATTATGCAGTATTATTTAACTGGCAATGTTTAGACAAGTAGGTAGTAACACAAATACTAGTTTTAAACAACTTATTCATAAACTAAAAACACATACTCTATTGTAAAACTCATCCTCTGCTTACCCTTTTCTCAACTATGTTGAGGTCAGCTTCCAGTTTATCCGCATGCAGCTGAATACCAGTGTATTACATGGAGCAACTGCCTATCTGGCCACCACAGTTTTATTGTCTAACTATTGAAGTTTATTTTCAGTCCCTATTTACTGCTGACCATGAACTAATTAGTTTATTACCCTACTAGCTTTCCCCATGACTTTGTCTGCTTGGATTACATTTATCCCCAATTATTCTGATAGTTTAATATAGCCTGTAGCACTCAGGAACAACATAGCTTAGTGTTGTAAAATATTTTTTGGATCAAACTAATTGTTCTAATAATTAGCATGTTGAACTAAAAACAAAAATCTCTTCAACTTATACATACAACTTATAACATTAGTAGAGTTGGTAGGTATTCCTCTAATAATAAGCTCATTATTCAAATATTCAGTATTTATAATAAATAATGTAAACAAAGAAGATGTTTAGCAGCAGCATCATAACCATCAGCAAACAGGAAAACAAATTAATGTAAACAATATTATTTTCGGAAATTCATTCTAAGTACCTTCAGCAGTGGTATTCTGTAAACAATCTCTTGGTGAATTTGAGGTGAACTGTTAGTCCCTAGCATCATGTGGGATTATGAGTGTGGAACAGTTCACCTGAAATTCAAATTCACTTGATGTGTCTAAAGTTATTTTAATCCACTGACATGATTTCTTTTTTTTTACTTCTAAGTCCTTTTTATCCCCCAACTCAAAAAGAGGGGTGTTATAAGTTTGTCATGGCTGTGTGTCTGTCTGTGTCATTATAGCTCTTAAACGGGTGTACCAATTTGAAAGTGTTTTTTTATTTGAAAGCAGGTTTGAAGGCAGGTAGGTTAGCGATGGCTCTTAGATATGTTTTATCAAAATTGTTTCAGCTGTTTCAAGGTTATCAGCTCTTTTCTGTTGGGGGTTACTTAGAATTTTTAATTTTATTACTTGTCAATAAATGTCAATTCTCTTTGACAACAGGAAACTCTTCAAGGAGTGCTACCACCACCGTCTGTGACCATTCTAAAGACTGATGTGACAGAGATGCTGAAGAAGTATTATTCCTTCCTGCCTTTATTTGATGATGAAGCAAAAGTTATTGTACCTGAAATTAACTCCACAACACCTACCAAAAGAGTCTCATTCGTAGAAATCCCTGAAATCATGAAGCATCTAAGATCTGAGGAAAGTTCTACTTCAAATGTGGTGAAATCTAAAAGTTCAACTTCTAATGAGCCCTCGGAGTCAAATACTAGTGTAAATGATATAAGTATACATTTGAAAATGTGTACTGAAATAGAGGCAACTGAGACGGTGTGGCCAGATGTGATCAAGTGCAGATATCATGATGTGTAGTGAGTATCTTGTGTACATATTTATTAATTAATTTATTTGTGTATTTAAACTATGCAACAAAAAGTACAAAAGTGGACCGTTAAAAAACGTAACAGGCTTTGTGAGGCGTTTTTTAACAGTCAACCTAAGGTGGTGCATGGTAGGTAAATATGAGGAAAACTATTTCTTACACATTTCCTCAATAACTAAACTACTAAACTAAAGTGTCCCTTGCCCATTTCTTCAATCATGGTTTACCATGTGTGAAGAAATGGTCAAGGGACACTTTCGAATATATTTTTTGTACTATTAAATCCCAAGCTGGGCTTATTGCATGTATGAAAAGACTATTCTTATAGCCAACTAACAATGCATCCCAGTTGCATTTGAGAGTATAGTTATTTTTTGTTAAAAGGGATCATTGTAGTCATCAATATGACTATCTTTTACTATGGGACCAACCCCGGAATCGCGAAAAAAACGTCAGCTGATCCATACATTATGTCGAGTTATGCAAACGTAAATGTAAGGATCACCTGATATTTTAAAGTTGTATGTATATGTATTGTAGTTCTAAACTTTCCCTGAAAACTGATCTAAATAATGTTGAAAACAACATCAAAACCTGTGGAGTTATTTCAAAAATAACCTTTATTACAATCTCTTTTAAGATGTTTTTATTGTATCCTTTTTTTTCCAGCTACAATGTGACAAAGCAGTCAGAGAAGCTAGAACTACTTGCATTACGCTATGGAGAGAGATACGTTGGTGCCGAGACTGATACAAGTGTGAACATTTATTCGGGAGGCCTACAGTCTCCTAACAGTGCTAACAAGCGGAAGGCTATACGGCTCAAGTGTGTATACCATTGTTTAATTTGTATTACATTGAATCAATCTTTGGAGTGCTTGTGCATTGTATGTAACTTAAGAAGATTTTAAATAAATCTTCTATGATGCGTCATGTACTTTTACTTTGAACTTTAAGGGTGAAGCCAGACAAGCGTAATTTTTTGAGTTGTGAGTCGCATAATTTCGGTCGCGTAATTTCTGCTACATTCGGTTTCATACAAAACCTTTTGTTTCGTTCACACGGCGACGCAAAATGAGTTGTCAGTTTTTGTAGAAAGTAAATTACGCGGCTCAAAAAACACGAGTCTCAACACTCACAAAAATACGTTTGTGTGGCCTCATCCGTACAAGAGTTAAAAGTAGATTAACAAAATATATGTAGTTCTATTTATAAATTTGAACAGTCAGCATTGCCCTAATGCCCTCATTAAGCATTTCTTGCAACATTGCCTGCATAGTAAGCATAAAACAACACCAGTTAGTATTTGTAATATAGGAAGTAACTTTTACACATATTGTATGATCGTACAAACCTAGCTACCCATATAAACAGTATATTTTTATTTTTCTTGGAGTGAGATGTATGTAAGTAGTGTTTATTTTTTACTTGATTTATCAAAAGGCGAAAAAGGCCTTCCGTGCAAGTGCCACTGCTTCCTTGTAAGTACCACTGAATTTCATACTAGAATTGCTCTGCACACATCACACATAACATACCATCACGCCTGTATTCACTGAAGGGTTAGGCAGAGGTGTACCAATGTACACACACAGTTCGCCGGTAAGTTTAGGTCCTATGTAATAGGGAGCGACCCTAATAACTTTAACCGGGCACAGATCCTAACTCGGAGCTGCTAAAGAGAATTTCATAAAAATATTTCTTTTTTATTTATCTACAGAATGGCTCAAGCCAAGTCGCCTGGACGTCGTCTGTCGCACTTGGCTCGTAGGCGACAAGCGTTTGCCAGTGCAGCTACCATCAACGAAAAAGCGCAAGCTTCCACCGCAAAAATGGTGCTCATTGATAAGAAGTAAGTATAATAATACAATATATTTTAATATAAAATTATTCTGTGCTTAGCACTGCCACAGAAAAATAACAGAATAAGTTAATTTGAACTGTAATAATCGCAACTCTTGAATTTATTTTTGATTACTAACTTGGGTACTTAGGGGGTAACCTTTACTCAGAACAGAGCAGATAAGCAGGTTAATTGAAAAGACTTAATACCACAGAAAATCTGGAATCTAAATCTTCTTATTGTCTAACTTCTGTCTATCTCTATACTCATATCGAAATCTTTTCAAGCTTCTTCCCACACAGAAAGCTGGTGAACTCCTCTGAGAGAAAGAGTCCTCGCACTAAGCGCACTCCGGGCAAGAAGACACCGGTTCGCAAGACTCCGGGCAAGAAGACTCCAGCTAGGACACCCAAGACGCGGAGTGGCGGCTCCAGCAAGAAGAAAGCCATGAGAAGACTGCTAATGGACTCCGACCACCTAACAAGGTCACAACCTGCCCGGGAGACTTTGAAAAGAGCCTTGTTTAGTCCTGAAAATCGAAGATCAATCCCCCAAGTTCCATCTACTTCGGTACCCGCTCAAGCTATGAAGTCCAAACGCGCGTTATTCGGATCCCCTGTCCGAGCAGCTGAAACCAAAAGCATGGATGGCACGCAGAGCGACCATTTTCTGAAACGGAAACGGGATCCTTTCGATGATGATTCAGATAATGGGAGGAGTAAAATAGCAAAGAGTTTGTCGTTCGGTGGTGATACTATTGGGAGTTCACATTCACAACCTGCTTTTGCACGCCGTGCGTCTGAAGCATTTGGTACTAGGACCTCTAGTGAATTGAATGAGACTCATAAAAAGGTTAGTATGTCTTTAAAAAGCGTATACATTATCAACATAATTAACACCACGCCTATATTTCTTAAAGTTACACAAAGTTGTACTTACATGCACATTGTGCCAGAAAATCCCACGTAATAACAGGCGAGCGTTTTACCATTAGTCAGGTTCTGTAACTTATATAATTCAAATACATACTATCACGCCTGTATGCCCCGAAGGGCTAGGCAGAGGTGTACCAATGTACACCCACGGTTCGCCGACATGTTTAGGTCCGATCGCATTGCCATTAACCGGGCACAAATCCTAACTCCGAGCTGCTACTGAGAATTTCATAGAAATACATAACACTTTTTGCTCAACCTTTGAATCTAAACCGAGACCTCTAGCGTAGCAGAATATAACTCAAATACCCAAAAACGCTTTGCCTCGAATCAAGGATCCCAGCAAGAGCTCAATAGTCGCTTTTGCGGCCACTAAACTAAGATAGTTTTTTTTTCATGTTTCAATAACCTACACAGAAGCTGTTATGGGCAGTATCAGAGGCCCTGCGCGTGCACGGCTGGCGCATGTCTTCGCCCGGGTTCCGTGAGAAGGCTTCGTCCCTGGCGCGACTCACGCGTCGCCTGCTAGCTTTGCCGCCACATGCCGCCAAACTGGCAGCACCTAAATTGTCTACTTCAGAAATTATGCTTAAGTGAGTACCAGTCTAGTTTCCTAACTACTGAATTCAGATTTACATAATATCACGCTTGTATTCCTGAAGAGGTAGCCAGAGATGTGTAGTACATCCATATTTCATCAGTTATGTTATATTACTAATTATGACTCCCGCGCCGTGTGCCGTAGCGTGATGACACTCCCAAATACCGTGGCTTTATATGGGTAAAAGAATTTTCAAAATTGGTTTAGCAGATCCAGAGATTACCCCCCTACAACCTCACAAATTTTACCTCTTTATAATATTAAGTATAGATTACATAGGACTATGAATACTACAAAGCGAAAAACTCAAAAGCCTTAATTACTAGTCAGATTTAGCGCTAGTTAAAATTTGCTGAATTGAAGATTTCCGTTTGTATTTACACGATATAACATCTTTCACAGGATAGCGCGTCAGTACGTATTCGCAATAATACAAGGTCGCACTGTCGACGAGTGTTTCCACGAGGAACAGATGAAAATAGCAAACGAAACCAACAACAGAGTATCAGGCTACATTTCAGCCAACGCCTACCAGCAGATGCGGGCCCGACAGAACATATCAAGTACATTCACCTCTCAGATCAAAGAAAATACCCACAGCATTGGAATCAAACAGGACCAATCCAAAAGTGGCTGCAAAAATGTCTTACAGGACAAATTAGTCAATATAGATAGTAATTCGAATAGCAGCAGTGGTCTCAGCTTGCTAGACAAGTCCGGGCTGGGCCTCTTCAAGTCCAATTCGATGCCTTCGTTCGAAGAAGCAGCTAAAATGAGAGCCAGACGGCAAATAAGTTTTGACAATGTTGACTTTCCTAAAAGGTGATGTGCAGGCGCAACGCGTCACCTTTTCTTGTCTAATGACGAAGTACACGGACGCATGTAAATAAATATTAGTGACAATCATAAGTGCAAGTGGTATCATATAAAAAATTAGTGAAAACAATATATTATTCTTATGACCTGAATTTCTTGATTATAGATAACTTTTCTAGTAATTTTTAAACCAACTTTTACTTAGTAATGCTTATATGTAAGACGCTTCCTTTAATGCAAGTTTAGTACAGTAATATTGTTTTGTCTCATATATTTATTTCGTTGTGCATGACTTTCTAGCGACTAGTAGCCTATGAAACGACATTTTGATAAGTAAATTTGCAAATTGTAGAGCACATATTGCTATCTTTTTCGTATTGCATTGACTTTTCGTGTATGTGTGTTACTATTGTTGAGTATGATCTCGGGTGTTATTTTTAAACAATAAATTATTTTCCTTAATATATATTATTCGCAGTTTTATTTGAACAGTCGCCATCTGCTGACGCGGCGACGTCATAAAGTACTACTGAAATAACCTTATAATCGATATAATCTGTGTTTTTTAATTGTTTATTAGACTGATAAGATAATTTTTATAGAGCGATTAAGTTTTTGTTAGTATACACTAGGATTTCCGATCAAAGCAGTGCGTTTCTGTGATAGCATCGCAATAAACAAACAAACATAATGGGCAGTGCACAATCATATCCGGGATTGACTCAGGATGTTCTTGAAGACTATGCAGCATTGAATTATTTGAATAAGGGAGAAATATTATAGTAAGTTTTTTTATAGGTATTTCACATTTCATGGTTTTATGGCGATTTTATCGAGTTACATAAGTCTAAGTAAATAAAAATCATTTTTCAGCTTAATGAAAAAGTTTTATTCCATTGATCCAGAAAAGATAGAGAATAACTTCCATCACAGATTTAGAAGAGTAGAAATAGTGAAAAAGTTCTGCGTGCTACAGGTTAGACTGTTTTTACAATAATATTATTCTAACCCATAGAAAGATATAATTGATCAAATTAAAGTAGAGTCACAAAAAGAAGCTTTATAAAAAATAATATTCCAAACGCCCAACATTTTTAAGCTAAACACAATATACTTATTAAGGTACAACAATGTAAATAGCTTGTTTTAATTAGGGACATTTTTCAATAAAAAAAATAGCATAGTTTTGGTGAATTCCAAAATCGAAAATTTTAAAAAATAAAGATGAAAAAATATGTGTGTGCAGTGTGCTTTGTGCAGAAACACTTGGGTTTCTTTTTTCAAAAGTTGATTCCAACTCACACGTTGCTTTTCAGAGCAACCCGTTTCAAGACAGGATATTTAGCGTGTTTTCCTCAAAGGAGGATGACTGCTTCTCGTTTGAAGATATGGTGGATTTGTGTTCAGCCATGAGCGCAGGCTGCCCTCCTGAAGTAAAAGCTGCTTGGGCGTTCAGGATTTTTGGTATTTATTTAATATGTGACGTAAATACATGGACGATGACGTTTTGCTGCAGTGGATGGTAATACAGCTCTTGGCTTATTGAAGTTATGTTGCAACATCTAAAAGCATAATAATATCATAATCAAATTATAATGCGTAAAACGACTTCTCAATTCAACATCTATGTAATATTATAGGTGCGAAAGTGAAGTCAGTCTGTAAATTACTCTGTTACGGCTAAACTACTAAACCGATTGTGATAAAATTTGGCATGGGGTCAGTTTGAACACTAAGAAAGGACATATAGGCAAATTTTTCATCCGCTTCCATCCGCAATAACCAATATTCACGCGGAGAAAAGAAATCTAAAATAAATCTCTTAACGCATATTACCCAGTTTTTTCTAGAATAATAACGTCTGTCGACAGTTTAATCAGAGATCAAAACGCCGTCAGTCGCCGCCTTATCTAATTCTACTTATTTTACTTCTGAAATAACTTGTTAGGATAATGGTGCTGATAAGAAAAATATGGGATCTGTGGCAAATCACCGTACACTCCAACTATACGAGCGAGTGTGGTGTCGTCACACTTAGATTTGTATAATAGAAATTTTATTTACGTTAGATGGATTGTGTGAATATGGAAGGGAAGGGAGTCCGTGATAGCATGACGGCATGGAAGAAGAAAACGTGTTGCGCCGACCCCACGTAACATGGGATAAGGGCAGGAAGATGATGATGATGATTTAAAATATATGGTTCTATGCAAATTGGTTGAAAGCCATTTGATTAGTTGAAACTGTTCTCTAAGTTAGAGATGACGGTGTAAACGTTTTTATGGTATACTAGCTTTTACCCGCAACTTCGTCCGCGTCAAAATTGATAGAGGATTGTCCCACGGGAACCGTACCTACATTTTTTCGGTATAAAAAGTATGTGCCTATGTGCTCTTCCAGACTATAATCTACATCTGTGCTAAATTTCATCCAGATCCGTTCAGCCGTTCTGGCGTTATGGATTAACAAACATCAATCCATCCAAACTTTCGCATTTATAATAGATGTAAGATTAAATGTTTCTGCTGTTTCATTGAGCCCTATAATTTGTATCAATCATTTTCTAAAATCATTTTCAGATCTAGATGACGACGGTCAGATAACTGCAAAGGACATCAGCCAGATCGTGGATCGCTTGACTTGGACTGTCAATAGTAACCGTATTTCGGTGGCAAATAACCACATCGATCGGGACTCCAAACTTAAAATTGCTAAAGTTGTAAGTACTTTGTGAAAATCATTATCACGAGTGGCGATTCTAAAGCATCGCTAGCTTTGTTTTAATAATATATCACTGGATTGCAATCAAGCCGGCAGACCTCCTGATGTAAAGTAGTCACCGCTGCCTATAGACCTCTGCAATATCAGAGGCCTTGAAAATTCGGTGCCATCCCAGAGAAAGCTGTAACTTATAGGATAGTCACTACCTGAATAAGTCTGAATGGTGTGCGGGGCCTAGAAATCGGTGGGGACGAGATAAGCTCGGGAATTAATAAGAGAAGTACCTATAACTGAAACTTCATTGCGATATTTTTTTGTTTTTGCTCTGGAGACCATTCCTGGTTTCATTTTTACTGAAATATTCAAGTTCTAAGTTTCTTTATCGTTCTTCTTCTTAGCGTTTCGATGACAAACTATATTATAATAAATAAATAAATAATTTATACTATTATTATAAATTATATTGATGCGGCCCAGAATTGCATTGGGGTGCATGAAAGGAGCCTCCCCGAACGACGTACTTCTGATCCTTCTTTATCGTTTACGAAAACATAGTTTATATATGTTATAACCAAACTTCAAATGCTCCCACGGCTCCTGTACTGTTCCATACATCCGTAAGCACAATAGTTTGTATAATATGTTACATTTTCCAGCAAAAACGTTTGCGCAATTCAAATATGTGTGATGTCTTTTTACACCTAGTATAAATCCACAAAATGTAATAGAGTGTACCGAGCAATATTTCTGTAACCGCTAAGCAATTTGTTTTGCGAAATGCTATAGCAGCTGTTCTCCTTTATTTAGAACATCTTCATTTGTCATTGAGGCTACTAGTTCATACTATTTTTGTTCCATCTTTGCAACTGGACTTCCGATTGAAACCAGGGCTAATATGCTTCTGAATTACTAATTAGTAGGTACTTTTTTCTTTGTAAGAGTCGACACAAACAGAACAACAATATGATCGTGCAGTTTTTTTTTATTGATTGATGATTAGCTTAAATTCATTGCAAGCAAAATCGAAAAGTATGTGCAAGATATAAAATCCACGGGGCATATAATGTTAATGTTGCACGCAATTACGCAATTTTCAACTTTAGTTCTGTTAAATTTTAGTTCACTATCATGTAGATAATTAATGAAAATTGGCACTGCACATTGCTGCTTTGTGTGGTATTTGTAAAAAATTATGAGCCTTTGTCCTGAAGTGGGACAGATGAAAGCTGGTAACATGAGGAGGTCTATGCTATAGGCCCAAATGTATGAGATTTATGATAACCAAAAACTATGTATGCAGTATGCATAAGGACAGATATGGGCCAGAGTCGTTACGTAGTGGGTGTCGGAAGACAAACGTCGCCCAGAAAGGCTTAGTAAACGCTGGCGTGATGACTTAGAGACGTTTATGGGACAATTGGCCAGAGAAGGCAACGCGTACGGATGAGTGGAAGGATATTTGGGAGACTTTTACCCGGCAATAGGACTATACAGGTTGAAAATAAATAAATAACAATGTATTTTACTTTGTTCGCAGATATTAGACGAGATTAATTTGGACAAAAGTGGGGGCATTGGACTGAGCGAATTCAAACTCATTATGGCTAGACTACCAGAATTCTCAACGTCCTTTTATTTTAGATTGTAATAAATGTATTATTCTCATTTATTCATTAAATTGCATTTTTAAATATTAGTATAAAAAAATAAAAACATTTAAAAATATAATAAATAGTACCCCACCGGCGGCGTCGGGAACAGGGTCCAAGCCACCGGTGGTCAGGGCTTCTGAGGGAGGAATCTCCTAACTATACGCGCCGTGTCTAGGAGAACCGCTTTCTGAATCAAGCCCTTGATCCAGCCGCGAGAGCCTCCTAAGATTATGTATGTATTATTATGTTATCGGTTATTATTATACGTTACTATCAATATTACATAGAATATTGTAGGTACAAGATTTATGTAAATTTTTAATATTTATCCTATTCTCTTACGAATATTAAACAAAAGTCCTACTGGTATTTATTAGTAGTAAAGCTCTTTATGAAGTAGCTCTTCCGGGGAAGTACCTATTACCATCATACCTATTTCTGCCGAAAAGCAGCGTTGTTGTGTTGCGGTTTGAATGGTAGGTATAGGTAATACACCGGTTACAGGCACATGAGTCATTTCAAGTTTGCGTGATGGCAACGCATTTGCAATGCTGCTTGTATTGCAGATGTCTATAGGCAGTGGTGAACAACAGGGGCCATCGGCTTGTTTGCCATCCAATCCAAGTTTAAAAAATAATAAAACAGAATAGATGTTTGTTAATCAAACACGCCTTAACGGCTAAGTAAACCGTTTTGGCTAAACTTTGTCACGCGGGTACGCCATGACCTGAAGGCAATTTTTTTTCGATTTCGAAGGGCTAGGCAGAGGTGTACCAACGTACCTACATCCACAGCCGGTTTGCCCGTTTTTTGTGAATAAACTTTCAAATGTAGTCGCAAGTTCATCTTAGCAACATCAATTTGAAAAATGTAGTCAAATTAGAGGTATTTTTGCCAAATCAAAGCTAGAATTAGAATGCGAATGGTGGTCTCTGGATTAGGACATAGGATACTTTTAAAGGTTTTTGGCGGTAGTTATACATTGGATAATTCCAACGTTATTTTTGATGTTTTCCGACCTCCACGCGGGTGAAGCCATGGACAAACTGTCATTTATACAAACGGCGATATTATAGTGCACAAGTTTGTCCGCAAACACATGTGCATATTTTCCCATTATCTTATTGCAAACGGGACGGCATTCCGACATTACCGCTGTTTACCGCATAAATCAGGAGCAGGACCAACGGCTTTACGTGCTTTCCGAGGCATGGGGATGTCACACCACCAGTTCCAAACATCGGCAATTGATTGCAGTGACCCCCGATTATCCGAACGTCGATTAACCGAACGACTGCTTTTCCGCACACATGTTCCCCAATTAGTTCGAATAACCGACGCTCCACTGTAGGTAATTTAAAAATCCCAATAACTGTCCGACCCGGGAATCAAACCCAATCGCGCTTCCGAGCGAGAGACCAATAGGCCTATTACCATTAGGTACCTACCATTGCAGCTTATCTGACGAAGACTTTGCAGGCCGCTTTATTGAAACGTCCGGCGAGAGTGCGGCCCGGCAATGACGGCAGCTCCGAAGTGCGGCCTATGTTGCTAGGCAGCATAACTGGCTGCTTGTACTTCACATGATACATCGGGAACGAGAGGTATACCCTGGGGAAAGAACGGTAGGTAACTAAGTTAACGAACGAAACAATAGACCCTTTATTCTCTTTCTTGGTGATGTTTGGATGTTTTTCGACTGTTGTACTATGTGTTTATCTACCCCACATGATATTGGTGACGAAATTACAATACAAGGGATAGGTAGGGATATAAGTGACGATCACGTCGGGGATGACGCAGATACCTACTTTTGAAAAACCTAATAGTATTCTCTCTATAACAGGGAGTACTTACGGAGTCATTTCGTCAGGGCACTGCCACATATAACCTGCATCCTTGAACAGTATCAAAGGATGATGAGCCCTAGGATATCCTCTGTAAAAATCCCTATGGCGTTGAGCGGCCTGTAAAATGTTGTAAACTCGTTTTTACTAACCCAAACCAGTAGACTATCTAAGGCATAAAAAAAACTGTAATGCTTTTATGTACAGAAGCCAGCACATCAAGCTACCCCAATCTGCCAAATTTCTTTGATAGTTTTTCAACTTTATTACAAAACCATAAGGTTCATGTTTAATTGGGAAAATTTGACAGTTTGTGATAGCTTGATGTGCTGGCGTCTGTACATATTACTTCGTAAAACGTTTCAATTTCATCCTGTCTTCCATTATCTAAAAATAATATATTATCCATTTTTTTAAATAGTACTTTATTTAATTTTGCAAAAATGTGAAAACGGAATTGATAATTTAGATTACGCGCCAGTCATTAGAGTGGGTAGTTCCTAGCTCATATTTTGTCACTGGGTTTTATTCATAGTTCGCAAAAAAAACCTAATGTTAGGTGCACATGTCAATGTCACTTGTCAGCTGTCACCAATGACAACTATTTAATTTTTTGCTCGTTTGTCACAAATCGCTATAGAGGCAGCACATAATGTGAACTGCCAGCAGCGCTTTATCTGGAGGGCACTGAGACGATTGCGCAACTAAGTAGGCCGCTGCAATCTGGCGAAATTACTTATTTCGCGGTGCTAGACGGGTCTATGATGCATCATTTAAAATGAGGCATCATAGTCCCGTCTGGCACCTCCTGTTCAGACAATGCCCCATACTGTTGCTGAGTAGGTATCAGAAATTGTCCGCTCGCTTGCACTCTTGAAGAATAGCTACTCTGACGCGGCAATAAACGTGGCCACCTACTGGGCATAGGTAGTGTACCTACCTAACAATGTAAATAATTATGAATCAAAACGAAAAGAAGAAGCACATAAAACTCAACGCGACATTCACAGGCAGATTCCCGAGCCTCAGAAAGCCTATAGCCGTTGGTCCTGCTCCTGATCCCCCTCGGTAGTGTCGGATTGCCGTCCCATCGGGCATATCAGAGTGAGGGAAGAGGGAGTGCTGTGTTTGCACACGGCGGCTAATCTTAATGCAGACTAGCCACTTGGCTATGGCTAGTCTACAACAGTGCAGTGCAGTCACAACTTCGTGCACGAGAGGCAGGCACCTTAACCACTGGGTTAAGGTGCCTGCATCTCGTGCACGAGGTTGTGGGTTCGCAACCGGGCACGGGCCTGTACCAATGTGACTTTCTAATTCATATGTACTTTCTAAGTTTATCTTGAACATCCCTGACATCGGTAACCATGTCATAGGCCCTTGAGGTGGTTTAGAAACTCTGACACTAGGGTGTGTGGGGTCGTTAAACCTTACTGCCTACACTATAAAGAAGAAAGACTTGGCTACTTTCTTAATACTTTTAATAGTATTTATTTTTAGGTACTATGTTGCTGTGACCTAACAGGAGTAACAGGGTCCATTAGAGTACTTGAGCTATATGCCCAATGTAACATCTCACAGCTCCTTTTATACATATTCTGGTACCTATGCAAATAAATGAATATGAATAGGTGATTAAAGGTAAAACTAGAAATTTATGAGGAAAAGTTTATTTGTCATATCAAAACAGAAACCTTTGTATACAAGAGCTTACAACAGGTAAACCGTATTACTTTCTTAGATGAGATCCTTTATGCTCTTGAGTTTATCTCATAAACCTTTTACATGGAGTTTTTTCGTATCGCCCAGCTAACGTTCTACCAGGGAGTGGGGGCATTTCCGAAGTGAATCCCAGACATTCTGGCAACGATACAGGTTGCTTGTACTTCACATGGAACGCCGGGAAACTGAGGTACACCCTGCAAAATAAAATGAATTATGAATGTGAATATCAGCCTGAAAGTCGGAGACAACCGCCTTGATACTGATCAATGGTGTAGGTGTAATGCTAGTGCACTTACTCAGACATCGCTGGCGGGCACTGCCACATGTATTCACGGTTAGCGAACAGCTGTAGCGGGTGATAGCAACCAGCATATCCTCTGTAATAGTTACGTTGCATTTGACAAGCCTGTGGAAAAGGTTGTATCTAAATGAAATGTTGAAATTCTTAAAGATGCTATGCAGGTACACTTCTTCTTCTTAGCGTATCGATGGCAAATAATAAAATATAAATAATTATATAAGATATTTCCTAAATACTATGTTTAGCCCAAAATTTGGCCAAATTAGGTACACTAATAATTTAAAACAACAAACCTCATAAAATGTTTCTACTTCTTCTTGTCGCATAGAATCGTTAAATAAAACATATACAACCATGACTATAGTAAATATCAAAAATTTGTTGTACTATCCATATCAACTAAAGAGTATAGTTTTCTTCAACAACGTCATTTCGAAAACAAATGAGCTTGGTGGAATACCACCAACAGCTATGGAAATAGTACCTTCCTATGTACCCAATGTACATAATGTTATACACGAAATAGACCTAATTACTTGAAATTAAGAGTTATCATTAAGCATACTTAATTATAATCAGCGCGTGCGTACCTTTTTCATCACGTTTACACACTGGATACACTAGACAAGGGTTCGTAATTAAATAGTTGTGGTAAATAGGCGCCGTAGATACCTATTACACACTGCTGTAAAGGAGACTTTAGACGATCAATTTATCATGATTTTATGATCAATCCGTTGAAACTGTCGGCAATCAAATTATGTGAGAATCAAGCATGGAAAAAAGCACAAGAATAAAATCAAAGGTTTTTCGAAGATCAATTCAATCATAGTCATGGATGAATGTTTGAGGTCCCTCATAGAAACTAAAAAAAACATTAATTCAAATCTATAGACAACGTGTAATGAAACGTCTTTAAACGTCAAAGTCAAATGTAATTGGTAATCTGTGCCAGGTGTAAGGTACAGGTAGTAATAAACGTCAAAACAAAATCCCAAAATTTTGTTCTACTATTTTTTGTATTTCTTTGGTATTTACTGGGGATTTATCGTTTTTATTATAAATTGATATAGGCTGTGATTATATCATGTGAATAACAATATTTGTTTGTGATAATTGGAAATCAGTACCCAGCAGTCGCTTTTATTTTGGGTGAACTATTTTTGTCCGCTCTAGTTTCGGTGCATTGGAATATATTTTGACATCCAGGAAAAGAATGATCTTCCTGTACAGTAAGTTCGTTAGACCCTAGTATTAACATTTTAGATAACAGCTGTAGACTAGAATAAGGTTAAATCTTTTATAAACGCACATTTGTTGGTCTGTCGCGTGGGAGTATGATCATTAGCATATTTTTTGCTGCGACGTCGCTTTCTTGTATTCTCATATTGCGATAATTACTGCTCATAACTTCTCTAATTTACACGGTATATTTCCTGTCTAATTGGTTTCTTTATTGGATGTGTCAAGTTGTAAATATTTTGAATGATTTCTTTGGAATCATGGGCAAAATTATTTACCATCAAGTGAGAAATTGAATATTTAGTTCCAGCCCTTATTTTATATGACTTCAGGCCCTTTTAATAATCATATCATACTGCATCTACCTAATTGTGACCTAAATTGTGTGTAACTGCTAAGCAAGCAATACATACTAATATTTTTAACATAATTTTTAATGTTTACATTGGACTAACTTCCTTAAAATCGACTCTCTGACGTTCTCTTCTTAAAACTCAGGTAACAAAGCATGAAATTTTTGTATCTTTTCAATATCTGTGATAATCATAAAGATTCATAATAAAAAGAACACATAATTTCATTTTTAAAGAAGTTTATAAACACAATTTTATTCTATCCAAAAAAAAACTTAACACATAGGCAATTGTTTCATAATTTTATTTGAAATCAGAATTCAAAGATTATCCATTGATTTTTTCAGTTGGACCAATGGTATGTGAGTAAGTACATACACAACTCAGTAAGGTAGCCTATGAGTCATTCCTATCAAACATGATAAACACATCCATAGGTATGTACTATCTTATCTCACAATTATATGTTCCTAACAAATTGACTTCTTCATTTGTTATCAAGTCGGAGCTAATATCAGCTCATTGACTGATAACAATTTTAAGGAATCCAAATAAAAAATAATCCTATATTGTTGGTATTTACAGTTTCAACTTAGGGGACAGGAAAATAGAATGCAATTTAAATTGTATATTGTTGTTGGTATATTATTATCCCATATTCACTACAAATGATAGAAAAATGCACCTCCTATAAAAAAAAAAATGTTGCTAAGTCGCAGAGTTTTGAGTTATTAAATTCAGTTCTTCTAAGCCATTGCTTGGCAAATAAGCCCACAGCCCACTTAATGTGGTTACCGCTACCTATAGACATCTGCAATATGCAGAGGCCTTGCAAATGCATTGCCATCCCAGAGACAAAGTTAAAATGTCTCATGAATTGAAATTGGTATCAATTGTCATTTAACTAACTAGAAATTGATTACCATTTAATTTTAGAGAAAAATATGGTTTATTGTAAAAGATATAAAAAAGAAATTGAATCAAGCAAGTGTTAAAAGGGTCACTAATTGTGGTATCTCAAAGGAACAATAGTATTTGGTACATGTAGATTTTAAGGTATTTTTAATAGCATGAATTTTTTTATGTCTTATGCAATTAACCTTATTGTAAATTAGTGTTAATACATAATGCAAAATACATGCTGAGACATAGACTGGAGTTGTGGACACCGGCTTGATATATCAATACTCGTAGGGTTTATATCGTTTTTTTTCCTTTCTCATTTAATCTAAGGGCAGGAAGATGATGATTTAATCTGATCTGTGTTTTTGTTCTATTCTTAAGCAAAATAAAAATCTTTTAATTCTGAAGTCTGATTGAATATTATCAATTTGCTATCAACATCAATAATAGCCTGTTTTGCTGTATTTTGCCACCCCACCAACTTCTAATAAGTTCTGGTTAACTTATCTGGTAGATAATTTTATTGACTTCTATCTTTGACCCCTCAAACTGTCATGCAACAATAAACATCTGTTCAAAGTTCAAACAATGACACATGTAATACTTATCATTGGTAATATGAAACCAACATACTGAAACGCACCTATCGAGGTACCATCAGCAAAAAAACGCGAATAACAATGTACACACACATACATACAATTACGCCTGTATTCCCTTAAGGGTTAGGCAGAGTCGTACCAATGTACACGCACAATTCGTCGGTATGTTTTAGGCTCCATGTAATAGGGGGCGAGCTTATTGCCATTAACCGGGCACAAATCCTAACTCCGAGCTGTACTGAGAATTTCATAGATAAACTTTTTGCTCGACCTGGGAATCGAACTCAAGACCTCTAGCGTAGTAGTCGCTAACAACGGTGTAACTTTTACGTATCATTGATATATATGTCACCGGAAAATAACAAGATCCGTAAGTTTATCAATTTACTAGGAAGTTTATAAACTTTCGTAAGATTCTAAACGGGAGATAAATTGTAATATACGTCCACATTTTCGTAAATTTATCAATTTCCGACGTCATACGGTAAATTTATAAACTAACGAATATCTATTCGTAAGATTTTATATGGTTCGACCAATCACAGAAACTCTTTTAAATATACGATCTTTGAAATACGTAAAATAACACACTGCTCTTTGATTGGTCAATGTTCATAGTGGCAATGCTTGTGTCCATAGGAGGAAGGAGAAGTGACACGTGACAGCCAACCAATCAGATCGCGCGTAGTGTTTGGTTACTGCTTACTTATTATTTTACGAGTGAGTTCAGTAAGTTTATCAATTTACGAAAATGTGGACGTAAAATATTACAATTTATCTCCCGTTTAGAATCTTACGAAAGTTTTTAAACTTCCTAGTAAATTGATAAACTTACGGATCTTGTTATTTTCCGGTGACATATACACAAAATAAGTAAGACAATTCACTTCTGTTCAGAATGTTAGGCAATACCTAAGAGTTCGTTTTATCGAATTTTAAATCCATTTTGTATTTCCTTTGATATTTTGCTCAACAATAAGGATGTAAGAATCTACTTTTGTTGCTGCCAGTACATTTTTCACGCATTGTCATCGTTGAATGAACCATCGATGTATTTGTTGAACAATACTTGCATGACTCACTCGCGTATTGTGCGATGGCTTCAATGCCTGATTGACTGCCTACCCCCTCTCGTAATGCTTTGTATACCAGAGCACGACACGGCCATGGACTTTTTTCAAGACAAAGGATTCGCAATTTATGTTTTTATTCAGGTTTAACATGCTATATGTTACGTACAGATGGTAGGTGATACGAAACTCCATTCCATGAATATTCTTCCTTTTTGAAACAGTCTGAGGCTCTTCGCGTGCGACCGATTTTTTGCCCGATTATCGGACCGTTTTTTGTTCGATTACCAGACCGATTATCGGACCGATTTTGACAGATGTCTTTGTCGGTTGAAAATAAATCTGTCAAAAATCGTTCCGATAATCGGTCAAAAATCAGTCGTGTGCGAAGAATAAGCTCTGTGTATCAGACTGCGATCAATGCAGCAGAAAAAGGAAAATAAATATTGCCACAGTGACGCGAGACGTTCTGTCGCAGTGTGCCTTGACCCTGACTGCCAGACCTTAGCACATGCCATTAAAATTTGAACTCTATTCTCACCTCTTTAAAGTATGAAATGCTATAAAATACTACATTACATTTGCATGCCATGTAGAATATGCCAAGGAGTTTTTAATCTCTGCATTCAAGTTGAGTACGTCTGCTACGATTGCGTTCTTTGTTTGATAACAATGTTTGTTGTCATGGATACCAGTCGATTCTGTTTTTCTGATAACACGAGTTGTGCGTGATTTTAATTATTGTTTATCAACAGTAAATAATATTGTGGTTAGAATGTGGAGGCTGTGTTTGTTTAACGATTACTTAAAGCGGTTCCAAATGGTCTGGAATATTTTAAATCTGATGTAGCGGGTGTTTAGTATCTCTGTTGTGAGTTTTAATTTTAATTAAGTAGTGCTTATGTTTGAACAATTTACTAGTATCTTCCTGCAACGTCAGACGCGTGGTTTTACTCACCCGCGTTATGTTATCTCTTCGGTTACTGCTCCTTTCTCGTCTGTCATGGATCGGTGTTATATAGCATATTATATTCCTCATGTATTTGACTATCTTAAACAAAAATATTTTTTCCGATCCGACTGCTAGTTCCAGAGATTAGCGCTTTTTAACAAATAAAAAACCCTTCCGTTTTATTATATTACTATAGATTAGTTGCCCTTGCTAATTGCGATCGTTAAACACAGTTCCTTAGGTGCCTTCTTAGGTCTATAAATACATAGAGCACTTGAAACACTATAAATCTATGCTTGAAATCGAAAATATCAACCAACAAAACCTATTATAACCACTATTACCGTTGTAAGATTCAGTAGTCCTAAAGTTCGACCCATTTTGGAGACTTTAGAGTGGACTGTGATTGTGTGCTTTTGAGTTTGACTCCCATTAATTTGTATTATCAACTAGCTTTTGCCCGCGATTTCCTCTGCGTGAATGTTGATTATCGCGGAGGCAGACGAAGCCGCAAAATAAAGCCTATAATCCTTTCTTGAGACTTAAACTTACCCAGTACCAAATTTCATCAAAATCGGTTCAGTAGTTTAGTCGTGAAAGCGTAATTTAGACAGACAGAGTTACTTTATAATATTAGTATGGATTTAGTTCAGTTGGCGTGGTTACCAGAAATAATCAATTCAAATCCCTCAAATCCACACAGAATCGTGACGTTAAGACATGCTTCGAGTTTACCTTGTGTACATAGTAATCATATCTAACTATAGCGGGTTACGAGTTCAATTTATATTATATTGAGTTGTGGTAGCAGGTACTAGCTTCCGTCCGCGGCTTTATCCGCTTCATACTTAACATATTATCCTACGGGTATCGTAATTTTTCCCGGGATAAAAAGACTATATTCATATTCAGTTAATTAATAAATATGCATTCGATTATCCTATCCCTGCTTCTAATAAACGTATGAGACGTTAACATAGAAGCAGGGATCGGATAATATTGAGGTTGTTCCTAAGAGTGTTGAGACCACTAGACACCTAGCCTTACTTTCTTATCTACCTACCTTCAGGCCCCAAAAAAATACGCACATCCTACTACTATTATAAAGGCGAAAGTTTGTATGTATGGATGTATGGATGAATGGTTGTATGGATGTTTGTTACTCTTTCACGCTTAAACGGCTGAATGGATCTGGATGAAATTTGGCACAAAGATAGATTATAGTCTGGAATAACACATAGGCTACTTTTTATCCCGGGAAAATGTACGGTACCCGTAGGATAACACATCAACTGTGACGCGGACGAAGTCGCGGGCAGAAGCTAGTTCAATAATATATATTCATATAGCTTCTGCCCGCGACTTCGTCCGCGTCACAGTTGATATGTTATCCTACGGGTACCGTACATTTTCCCGGGATAAAAAGTAGCCTATGTGTTATTCCAGACTATAATCTATCTTTGTGCCAAATTTCATCCAGATCCATTCAGCCGTTTAAGCGTGAAAGAGTAACAAACATCCATACATACATCCATACATCCATACATACAAACTTTCGCCTTTATAAAAGTAGTAGGATTAAAAACAGAGCTCAAAGTAACTTGAAGGAGGGCCGGCAGGGCTTGACGGTGGTTCGCTTGTGTTAAATGTTGCCCCTTTTGTTCCCCAGTTGACCCCTGACCGGTAGCTCTGTGATGGTGATGACGTGCTCAGCCATGGGCGACGCGGTGCTTCGCGAGCGGCTGCCCGCCTTGTGGCGCCGCATAGAGGACGCTCACTACAGCTACCTCGAGACCGACGACAGCCCCGAGAAGTTGGACCAGAAGAAGAAGCTTGAAGGTAAGGCATACCATCACGCCTATATTCCCCGAAGGGTTAGGCAGAGGTGTACCAATGTACACCCACAGTTCGCCAGTATGTTTTTTAGGTCCCATGTAATAGGGGTGAGCCTATTGCCATTATTTTGAAAGTCTATGGGGTCCCCCATACATTTTCAAAAAGACCGGTTGGCAGCGGCATTCCAACAAATTTATTTCCATCAAAAACTAAGTTATTTTTGGTTGATTCCCTGAAATATACGCGGAAATCCTCGCTTCAAAAGGTTCTTTTTCTTCTTTCAGACTACATAATAGAATACCTATCGTTAGTGCCTCATGAGTGCAAATTCGGGCTCGCGGAGACCGGCAAAGTGTTCCAAAAGACGATAAACGAGCTGCCAGAGTTCAGTGCTTATCGGGCGGGGCTGGGCTGGGCGGCGCTGGCGAGGTATGCAGCCAACCTGCTGGCCCAGCCCTGGAGGAAGGAGTATAAAGTCATACGGGTAAGTAGGAACCACTGGTTTTGGTGTTAGGGTCAACTTTGATTCCGGCTGATGAACAAGTCCTAAAAAAGACGACTGGGATAAATTGGGTGCGCAAGGAAGCATCTTCAGCAGTGAGCTGCCATAAGCTGAATTCACGATGAGAAAATCTTTTTGCCTTTGAAGCTAACATATTCAGGAAAATTCGAATTCATTTATTTATCCAAATATAGTACATTACAGTTATGGTTTTAAATTAATTAATTGGTCTCATCACATGGCCAGAATGTCTCTTCTGCTCTGGGTGAAGCGGAAGTGAGTGACAGACTCTTATTGATAAAAACCTATCCGTGTTCCTCCTCATGTCCTTTGCGTTCTAAGGTTGCGGTGACTCTTTCGAACAAATTCCGCAACCTTGGCAGGAAAATGAGTCCTACCATATCATATTTTATTTCTTTTTGGTAAACCAAGACGATGTCTATAGAAAACTTAGTTAACGTCCAACCACATCTTACTGAGCTGCGTTCTATCCAATTTCCATCAATTCTACAGCTATACTGCGGCTACTTCAAGCACGAAGTGGAGGCCAACATGGTGGGGGCAGAGACCCTGCTGGAGGCGATGGGCTACAAGCCCTCGGGGGCTGGTCGGTTCGAGCTGGACGCACCCATCTGCCCGGACATGGTCGCCGCTGTGTCTAGGGATGCTCTTATTGCGCAGTGTGAATGCCAGGTACGTTATGTCTTTGGTGAAGACATGATTTTCTAATAGGATTATCAAATAAACCTTTTTCCAAATATGTTGACTTTCAGAGTAATTGAAAACAAGCCAATATAAGAGTCAGTATTAGGTTTATGTTGATTAAAGTATGATTCGCGGGCGTAAGAAGTATGTATTTTCAAAATTATAACCATTAAAATCTGTAAAATGACTCCATAACTCAAGCTTCATGTAAAATGTCAAGATTTCATGAAATCTTGCTTTAATCAACATTAAACCTAATACTGACTTGCAAATTGCAAAAAACGTAAGAAAGTTGAAATTTCGCGGGCTGCTCGGAGCATTCACCTTAACCAGTCACCAACGCCTATGTCCAGATAATGTCCCACATCTGGGAGGAGTCGTGGTCGCGCGGCAGCCGCGTGTCGTGGCGCGACGTGTGGCTGGAGCGCGCGCAGCACGCCGCGCCGCCGCACGCCGCCGCCGCGCGACTCGCCGCGCCGCACCGGGACCGCGCCAAGTGTGTGTACAGCGACGGTGAGTACCGACACTTCTTTTTTTTCGTATGTGATATCATCAAATAACTTCTCCCCCTTAGTGTCAGGCTTTTACTGACTAAAACCCATCCATGGTCCTTCTGCGGGTTGTTCGAAAGAGATACCGCGCCCCCGGAACGCAAAGGGCACATGAAAGGAACATAGACGGGTTTTAGTCAGTAAAAGTCTGACACTCCCTCCCGCCCAGGGCGGGGGAAGTTATTTGATGATTACCCGTATTAAAAAAAAAAACATGTTCCTTCTTGTGCCCTTTGTGTTCCGGGGGCGCGGTATATCTTTCGAACAACCCGCAGCACGACAAGAACGCGCCGCCGAAACGGTCTGTCGTTAATTAACGTACGGACGGTTCTCGTCTTCTTTGACGGTCTTCGTTTTCCTTGAAATTGAACCAAGTGTCCATATTCCGAATAAAAGACAACTTTTTGACATGTTTATAATATACTAGCGAACTGCGACTTCGTCCGCTTGGCTTATTCACCCACCATAATTTACGTCTTTGGTTAATGCCTCGCTCCCGTAGGTCGTAGCGTGATGTTATATAAACTATGTTGCTCGCAAATAACGTGGATTTCTATGGGTAATTAGAATTGTCAAAATCGGTTCTGTAGATCTAGAGATTACCGCTCCTACAAGTACACAAACTATATATCTATAATATTAGTGTAGACAAGTTCATTTGTAACGAACCAAAGTGCCAATACAACGTCTATTTCCAGGTTCAGACATATACTCGAACATACCAACAACGATTGCTTCCGACGCCTACCGAAGCCGCCTGATCGACGACCGGTGCCTCGCCACGCAGCACTGCAACCACATCTGTGAGGACACGGAGCAGGGCCCGCAGCCGCTGCCATGTGCCCCCTACATGGTGCCCCCCATGCTGCCCCACATGATGTACCCGCTGCCCCAGCACATGCACCCCGACGTGCCCGTCACGCTCCCGCAGTGCAGCACCATCCCCATGATGAGCCCCTACGGCGTCCCCTACTACTACCCCGTACAGTCTCCCTACATGCTCCCCACACCAGTCTATGCCCCTATCAAACATGCAGCCACAGTTCCCGTCAACGGATATCCCCCGATGGCACAGTACAGGTACCCTGCTGTCCCTACCGCGCAACTCATCGAATTAGACACCCCTTCAGTTTACGAGAATGGCAAATTCGAAAGGTATAAAGAAGAAGACAGAAGCCACAAGAAGAGACATCCAGAAACTTCTCGAAGAAATAGCACGTCTAAATCTGGACTCAGTGACGTATCGTTGCCGAGTCTACCGCGATCCGACACGCAACCAGCCCTCAGTAAGGCGAGGGAGGACGGAATGGGGACTTATGAGAGCTGGGATTACGTATTTAGAAATTTATCGAGCAAAGAGCAGGAGGCAGATGGACGAAGTCGATTCTCACCGTCACTCGATAGGGACTCGAGGACGCTGGATAGGCTAGACAGAGAGGAGAGGAGGGCGAAGTACCAGCCGACGACACTCGACCTAGAAGACGGCTTACAAGCCCTGAACCTCGACAGGTCATACGACGAGGAGGTGTACCGAACGGCGAAGGTCGAGAACTTAATGAGAATGAAACAGGAGCAAGAACTAAAGAGAGCGAGGCAGCTAGCAAAAAAACAAGTCGAGTTGAAAGTGAGGAGACAGATTGCAGAACCGGTTGGAAACCCCAAGGCCGAAGCGTTGATAACCCCAAAAGTTGCGCCAGATAAGGTGAAGCTACTGTCCAAGAAGGATATAAAAGATAGGAAGGATGTTATAAAGCAGCAGACCACGGTAAACGGTGGGGGGCCTAACACGGCAGAAGTTAGGAAGGTGAAGAAGCCCGCGAAACTAGTGGCCATTGAGGCAGACAAGCCGAAGAGCAAAGCGGTGGAGAATGGAGTTCATAGCACGGCGCACAGTTCCAAAAGTAATCCAGGTGAGTGAGCTTTCGTTATTTATCTTATAGCATCTTATTAGCCGTGTATTCTCCGAATGGTTGGGCTGGTAGGTTGAGCAGAAGCGAGGAGAGGAGAGGAGGGATGAGAGGAGAGGTATTGAGTAGAGGTATTGAGGAGAGTTATGGGACGACAACATTTTATCATTTATGTTTAAGTATCACGTCTGGGCAGCCATTGTTACTTAGAAATTCCTAGTAGAAAAACTCAATAACACTGCTTGACCTGAAAATCGAAACCCATCTTATTTCCTTTTGAAAAACTATTTTAATTATCTTTTTTTTTTAAGTAAGTAACTTTAAGTACGGTACCTAATTGTTTGTATTTTGACACTTTCAGTCCCAAACGCACATCCATCGAGCTACGACCTAAAAGCACAACTAATAGTATCACTCGATGAAACCGACCATGTTCGTCGATCCCCGACGAAGCATTCGCAACAAAATGGCGACCGAGAACGACCAGTCAGCAGGACGCCGAGCCAGCACAATAGCGAGAGGGAGAGGCCAGATACAGGGCCTAATGAGGTGAAAAGAGACAAATGGGAATGCGGAACCTGTACGTATTTGAATAGAGGTAATATGCAAGCGTGTGAAATGTGCGGCAAGTCGAAGAGAGGGCCCGAGATACAGCCGCTGAGGTCGGGAGGGCGCGAGTGCCCCGCCTGCACGCTCGTCAACGAGCGCGACTCGAAGGTATGCGACGCGTGCGGCACTAGTCTCGAACATTGCCCCACCTACATATAAACCAGTCTTATGACGTCATCGAAACTTTCGGGTTGCCAACTTACATCTAATCATTATTTAGTATTATTTTAATTGACATGTTATACTGTTATTATGAAAGCACAAGTTTTCTTTTTATAATTATTAGTATTATTTGCAGCTAGTTGCTGTAGTACATATATTAAAAATTGTTCATGTACATTGCAGTTTACACACATTATGAATGTGTTATTGCGTAGCTATTGAAGAAATTTATTCGAGCATAAAATTATTCATATCGGTATATTTACAAATCCTAAGGGTTCCTTATAATTGGTTATTCATTATCAAATATACGAATGTTACGACATGCGCGTTGGATATATAACCATTGCATTATATTATGAGATTTATGATGTTGCTGACAATAGTTTTACGAACATTTAAAACGATTGTTTGTCACCTCATTTAAACAAAGTTGAAGCAATAGTTGGATGTGGGGCCATGAAATAAGCGATTACCGAGGCAGTGTGAGCGACGCTTACACTGTCTCATTTATTTACACGTCTTGGTTACACTAAACAAGTGTACCAATGACTCGAGATATTGCATTTTTTTATTGTACTGACTTTTATGAACATGTGATGTTTCAAAATGATCGTTGTAAGGTGTAAATCGAAATATAGATAGCAATAATTAGTGAATTAGTGAAACAACAGTCATTTTGTTGGCTGTCGACAAGTTACTGGCTGAATGACTTCCTGGGAGACCAAAACAGCTTGTTTCATGGCCGTTAAAATAATTTTAAATTATAATTATTATTGCTCATAATCATAATTTAACTAACAGATGTATCTAATACAAGTTATTAATATAAAAACTTTATGTGACGTAGGTGTTACTAAATTATTTTCATTATATCGCTTAACGACAGGGTAAAAGTAGAAATGTACGAGATGTTCATTCTGCCATTGGTTACGTTTGATCACGGTGTGCGGTGGTGACGTCATCTCGAAGTTATAATAATTATGATTGAAATAATATAGTGTTCGTTTATTCGCCTTCTATAATGCTTTAATGTTAGTTGAGATATAGATAAAAAAACGCTTTTTCGTTTTATTATTACATATAATATAAATTATTGATCTGTGTATATAATTGTTAGAGTTGTAAATAGTAGAACTTAAATATATTTATTTAGATGTTTGAATTTTTATTTATTTTGGACAGAAGTAAGATTTAAATCATAGTGATTACTAATAATGGGAAATAATAACATCATTATGAGGGTGCGTTTGTTATAAAGTAATATAATGTAATTTTATGATCACAGTCTAATTAATATGCACAGTGTATCGATAAAGAAGTATAAATTATGCCACAACTTTGAAGAAAGTCGTAACTGCAAATGTTGAAATTTAATCACTATAGTTTGTAGCAATGGGCGTGGTATTTATAGAGAATAGAGTATAGTTTGCACTCACGCCTTTCTTCAGAGTGGTGGTGCGTTCGTCATAGATTAGGTGGTTAAAGCACTGGGGACGTGTATTTTTCTATAATAAACAGAACGTAGATTTTCTCATACGTGATAGATTTATATAAAGAAACATTGTGCTTAATTTTCAGTTGCCTTTAGTTGATCGAATGAGACGACGTGTTGTCGAAAATTATGACAAATGCAGATAGACGAGTTGTAATACAATGAAAAATAAATACTATTGTTTTATGATTTTGGTGTTTCATTTTGCGCCCATTCCGTAGTTACAGTATGTGAGATATTAACTGCTCCGTCGGTGTTTAGGTCGCCTATGACTGCTAAACGAGGGGGTTCGGGTTCGACACTCAGGTCAGACAAAGTGTTAAGGCGCGGGCCCACCGCGGTGCATGCCGTGCACGGACACTCAGTGCATTTTAGCTGCGTGTATTAATTTGTTTGACAACGTGGGTCTACGTTTCCACTAGAGTATATGTATATACACTATGTATAGCGTGGCACGGCGCACGAAGAGGCTCTCAGAAAACTATATAATAGTCAGAGACAGATGGGACAGTACGTAGTGAGCGATAAGCGAGCTGTACATAGTCGTGGGTCATATTCGTTTACTCCAGTGGGAACGTAGACCCACGTCGACGGCGCGGCGTTGAGCTATGTAACCGCCTATTCGAGCTAGCCACGCATGTATCAATTATGGTATCAATGACGTCAATTCATGCGTGGTCTCTCCGTGGGTTGCAGTGGACTGCAGTGGACACATCCACATATATTTTCTTACAACGCGAAGCTTACACACGTGTGTAGCCTCTCCGTGCACCGCGGTGGGCCCGCGCCTTAAAGGCTCACTGCCGGCACGGCATGGCATGGCAAAGGGTTTTTTTACTAATCAAGTTGAATCTAATGAGTTTAGAGTGTACGTTCTTCTCATAATTAACCGAGATACATTCTTGCTGGGGTAACGTACCGTTGTTTCCCGTTTGTGTTACACCATTTGTGGTCTCCACCAGGATGAACGGTCACTAGGCGTATTTAACGTTGAATTTATGCCTAACAATTGCTTCCCTATTGCTTCTATTTGCTTCCTATTCTCAAATAATTGCTTCCATCGTATTCTAGAAGAAAAACAACATTTTAAGAGTGACCTTTCATTCTGATATCAGTACAACCGGTCACCGAGTCGTAGTGTCCTTGTGAAATAGAATTACTGAAATTCACAATGGCCATTAATTACTTCCCGTTTGCTTCTCTCAATGTTTTACAACGATAATACTGTAACTATCACGGCAATAAAGATATCAACAAAAGTGTTGTATAACAATATTTTTGGTGCCTGACAAAAACATAAAGGCAAAACTCTTATTTAACATTGTAGTTACGCTTGATTAGGCGATAAATCGTTTTCATCAGGATCAACAGTAACTAGGCGTATTTATCGATGAATTTATGCCTAACAATTGCTTCCCTATTGCTTCTATTTGCTTCCTATTCTCAAACAATTGTTTCCATCGTATTCTAGAAGAAAAACAACATTTTAAGAGTGACCGTTCATTTTGACGTCGGTACAGCCGTGTACACCGAGTCGTAGTGTCCTTGTGAAATCTCCATCAGGATGAACGGTCACTAGGCGTAAACTAAAAAGGCAAAATTCTTATTTAACATTGCAGTTACGCTTGATTAGGCGAATAAATCTATGGTATTGTATCGGTGGCCTACAGCTAAGTATTATGTTATTAAAAATAAGTGCCTATCATATTTAGGAACAAAAATTCATACAAATGTAATAAACACCTTTAAATATTTCAATTCAAGTGTGTGTGGAGTGTCTAATGCAACAATAAAGAGGAAAAAAAAATACAGTGACAACAGTTTATTAACAGCCATTTCACAAAATGATTATGCTCGAGTTTAGGTAACAGACTGCATCATTGTTTGTGCGTGTATTACCCACTCAAACGCAATGCGAACAGTGTAACGCGAGAGTTAAGATGGACGAAACAATCTTGAGCTGTAATCATAATGTGATTTGGTATAAAAAAATGTTTTGTAATAAAAAAATGTTTTTTTTTAATATACATAATGCGATGTGGTACCACCTTTTTAATAATTCTTACAACTCTCTTACTTAAATCATCGTAATATTCCCATACATTTTCAAGCCTGCAATGTGACCTATCGTATCCAAGCGTAACTGCAATGTTAAATAAGAGTTTTTCCTTTTTAGTCTACTCCTAGTGACCGTTCATCCTGATGGAGATTTCACAAGGACACTACGACTCGGTGTACACGGCTGTACCGACATCAAAATGAACGGTCACTCTTAAAATGTTGTTTTTCTTCTAGAATACGATGGAAACAATTGTTTGAGAATAGGAAGCAAATAGAAGCAATAGGGAAGCAATTGTTAGGCATAAATTCATCGATAAATACGCCTAGTTACTGTTGATCCTGATGAAAACGATTTATCGCCTAATCAAGCGTAACTACAATGTTAAATAAGAGTTTTGCCTTTATGTTTTTGTCAGGCACCAAAAATATTGTTATACAACACTTTTGTTGATATCTTTATTGCCGTGATAGTTACAGTATTATCGTTGTAAAACATTGAGAGAAGCAAACGGGAAGTAATTAATGGCCATTGTGAATTTCAGTAATTCTATTTCACAAGGACACTACGACTCGGTGACCGGTTGTACTGATATCAGAATGAAAGGTCACTTAAAATGTTTTTCTTCTAGAATACGATGGAAACAATTATTTGAGAATAGGAAGCAAATAGAAGCAATAGTGTGGCTGACTCTGGCTTGGCCACCATCAGGGATTTTAATTTTGATAACACAAATATTTAGTCGCTAATTAGTCGAAATTAGTCGCCAAATATCAGATTTAGTCGGTCACTGGTTCAAAAGTTAGAAGGGTTTATAGGTGGCCGATCTGGAGAGAGTCTCCCCAGCTTGGCCACATTTATATCTCAAAAACTAGGATACCTAACGAAGATCTGTTTTCTCCCAGATTTAGTCGCTAATTAGTCTAAATTAGTCGCCAAAAATCAGAATTAGTCGATCACTGGTTCAAAAATTAGAAGGTTTTATAGGTGGCCGATCTGGAGGGACTCTCCCCGGCTTGGCCACATTTATATCTCAAAAACTGGGGCACCTAATGAAGATCTGTTTTCTCCCAGATTTACTCGCTAATTGGTCGAATTTAGTCGCCGAGTCACAGATTTAGTCGGTGTGTTATTAAAAAGATATTAAAGTAATAAATTTCTCCATACATTGGTACAAGCATGTACAAAACACTTTTAAGTAGTTTCTAGACAATACGTATTATGTCTTAAGACGCTACCCCGACCAAACGACCTTGAGTATTCGGTCCTTCTCTGTCCCGTTGATAAGTCTCGCTCTGTCTCGCTCACTCCGCCCGCGCATTTATCTCAAAATCCACAAAAAAATTGGAATTCTTTTAATAAAAAAAGATAAGCGATCTTTTCAAATAAAATAAAATGTGAAATATTTAGATTTTTAAATTATCTATCCATTGGTGTAATTCTTAAATTAACAGAACGTCAACTTTAGCAAAAGAAGCATGCTATCAATAATTTTAGAACATTTTTTACAAGGAGATTTTAAATGTATTTATAACACATAAAAATAAATTAGGCCTTAACATTATAATTTGGTAAAACAGTTGTATGCGACTGTACATCTTGACACCAAATAGGCCAAGAGCCAGGTGTAATGTTTTCAAAGAAAATTAACCTACTCTAACATAGCAATTTATAACATAAACAAAATTATTTAATTGAGAATTTATATCTCTCTGACATTTCTAATGACTTTAGACCGATAAAACGAGAAGTATATTACACATATTAACAGAAATATTTTTATCTTGGCAATTTTTCGTTATCTTTTCGATCTAGCTCTTGGACTATACCTTAAAAGTTGAACTCATTTTATCTTCTAAACTAAGACCCGACTAAATCTGTGACTCGGCGACTAATTTCGACCAATTAGCGAGTAAATCTGGGAGAAAACAGATCTTCGTTAGGTGCCCCAGTTTTTGAGATATAAATGTGGCCAAGCCGGGGAGAGTCCCTCCAGATCGGCCACCTATAAATCCTTCTAACTTTTGAACCAGTGATCGACTAATTCTGATTTTTGGCGACTAATTTCGACTAATTAGCGACTAAATCTGGGAGAAAACAGATCTTCGTTAGGTGCCTCAGTTTTTGAGATATAAATGTGGCCAAGCCGGGGAGAGTCCCTCCAGATCGGCCACCTATAAACCCTTCTAACTTTTGAACCAGTGACCGACTAAATCTGATATTTGGCGACTAATTTCGACTAATTAGCGACTAAATATTTGTGTTATCAAAATTAAAATCCCTGATGGTGGCCAAGCCAGAGTCAGCCACACGAAGCAATAGGGCAGCAATTGTTAGGCATAAATTCAACGTTAAATACGCCTAGTGACCGTTCATCCTGATGGAGACCATTTGTGTCGTCATATCATTTGTGTAGTTTGTGTGTGTTCCCAGAGGGAAGAGGGAGTGCATTTGTGTGCAAAGAAAGGGGAGGAGAAAACACTCCGGTAGAGTCGCTCGATATACACAACCGCATCGGGTATCGCCGTATTTGTTTCGGAATTTTGTGATCATGCTTTTTTTGTTCAAATAGTGGTGTTGCTGATGGTCCAAGAGGTAGTAGTGTCAAAGAATTTTTTAGAGTCGTGTGCCTACTTGGTGTGTGTAACTGAACCGATAGAAATGGAAAAGCTTTTTTAACTCAACTAAAACATTTTATTTCAAAATACATGACGATAACGCTGACTTTTAATCACAAACTTGTTACACTTATAGGTAAACTATATTGGACATTAGACAGAACTAGACTACTGGCCGTATCCGCCCTGGTAGCTGCCACCACCGTACTCTGCTTGACCTCCGTAGCCTCCTTGCTGACTGCTGTAGCCGCTCTGGCCTTGGGCTTGACCCTGATTTGTCGCTTGCAGGCCGTTCTGCATATTTCCGCCGTATCCGCCTTGACCACTGCTGTAAGTTCCTCCTTGGCTGCTATTAAATTGTTGCCCTCCTCCGTATCCGCCGCCCTGGCCACCCATGGAGCCGCCGAATCCACCTTGGCCTGGCATTCTACCAGGCATCCCTTGGCCGCCGAATCCTTGTCCAAAGTTCTGCCCGAAGCCTGCGCCGTAGCCCTGAGGACCGCTGTAGCCCTGGGCTCCACCGAATCCGCCGCAACCTATGGAATTGAAATTAATTTTTAAAGCATCGATATTTTATTAAGGTGAAATAAAATATGGGAATAATGTAAATGTAGATGAATGGAGAGGAAGCGTCTAAAAGGTATGGATTGTGTGAAGGAACGACAAAGTAATTGGTATCATTGTAAATTAGGTGCGTGGTCTCGTGTCAAAATCCTAGATAGTCTCAGTCCGACGTAAGCGTGCCGGGGCTGCGGGTTGTTCGAAAGAGAAACCGCGCACCCGGAACGCAATGGGTGCAAGAAGGAGCGTGGATGGGTTTAGTAAAAGTCTGACACTCATTGACGCCCTGCCCAGCCTGGGAGAAGCAATTTGATGATTTCCCGTCCGAAACAAAGAAAAGTCCGACGTAGGTACGGTACCTAAGGTAACCCCGTACCCGCTTGGTTATATTCCTCTTCCATCCAGTAGCCCATCCCAGAGAATATCATGCTGTCGGTTCGGCTGTTAGTTGTTACGATGATGAAAGAGGGACAAATCGATAGGAAATAAGGACTTACCTCCGAATCCTCCGAACATCTTGAGATAATATCAACTATTATTAAAATGCTATAACAGAAACTCAAAGCTATTGCCTAAAATTTTGAGATGGTTATTTATTGTTCTAAAAGGTTTTTTTTATAGAATAAAATAAATTTTTATTTTTATCGATTTTAGTAGATGATTTTATGATGAGTTTTAAAATTATACTGAGGAAGATTTTCCGTTGATCTCATTGTTTTCTTTTTATAATTTTGAATGTGGAATTAAAGAAAATAAAGCGATCTTTTTTCAAATTTATTGATAGCATAACGTGTACCTTTGTAGTTCTTTTTGCAAAAGAGGTTGCAAAGAATAGTAAAGGAGGGCAAGGATGATGCCTGCTGTATACTCTCCCGTGTCTCCCCGTGAGGCAGTGGCGGCTTTACCAACAGGCTGAGTAGGCTAGAGCATAGGGCGGTAGCAGGGCCGTCTTTAACGTATTGGGGGCCCTGGGCACAAGAAAATTACGAAGCCCCTGTGTGTTTTACGTATGTTCATATTTGCCAAATTAAATTTCTTTCACTGTTAAATTGGACCTAATTAAATTATATGAAAGAATTAATACTAATATTTCATAAGCTTGGGCAGGCTGGGGCCCCCGATATTCCCGGGGCCCTGGGCCCAGAGTGCCCAGTGGAGAAGAGGGGTCTGGGCGGTAGATTTAAAGGGAGGTTTATATTTAGAGCAGAATATTTTCCTTTTTTATACATTTTAGGGCGCCTTCACACAATTGAACGCTGCGCTATGGCCCCGCAGACGTCACACAATTCACTCCATATGAAACGCAGCAACAACGCGACGCCTGAGCTACGCATACGTTCATCGAAAGCCTACGCTGGAGAAACGCAAGTGTAAAGGCGCTCTTACTGATATCTTGAAGATGTCTATGAGACATCTTTCCCATGACTTTTTCTTCTTTCCTTGTATTGTACATAGCGGTACCGCAACCTCCTATATTTAATGGTAAAATGAGGCTTAAAAGTTTAAGATTTACTATCACGTGAACTTTGAACGATAGATTGAGGAATTAAATTATACGAGAACGTTGCGGATTAACAGAGGATGTAGTGACAAAGGTTGAAAAGAGTATGCTTAGATGGTTCGGTCATGTTGAGAGGATGAGTGAAAGGCGACTAACAATAGGGATTTATATGGCAGATGTGAGTGGCAATGCCGGGACGGGACGCCCTAGAAAGACCTACCCCAACCTTATTGGTGAGGTGAGGTTCTTCAGAAAGGTCAGGTGCGCAGTACTTGTAACCGGCGTGCTTGTATGACCAGATGTATGAATGAGGAGACGAAAGGAGTATGTAAGGATCGTAGGTGCCTACACCTGCAGTTGGCCGGTATTTATGTTTAGGCCCTAAGTAATAGGGGGTGAGCCTACTGCCATTAACCGGGCACAAATCCTAACTCCGAGCTGCTACTTAGAATTACGTAGAAAAATCGAATTACACTTTGCTCGTCCGGAATCGAACCCAAGGCCTCTAGCGTAGCACTCGCGCTTGCGACTACTCTAGGCTAACGAGGCAGTAAACTAACTTTGTGCTGACAATCACCTACTACCTACCTACTTAAAAATTAGCCAAATCAGCCAAAGTTAAATTTATGGGTCAGGGACTCAAAATAAAAACCACTAAAAAGTACTTACAAAAAATATTTTATTCTTCAAAGAAAAAATGACATCAAAACTTATATTCTACTTTGAATAGTACTAATGCCCCTGATGATTATACCCGGCATGCTTTTCGTGTTTCTCATTGCTTAGGTAATCCTCTGTTCCTTTACCTGCTGAGGCCTGAACTGCTACTTGAGCACTCGCCGAGCCTGATGCACTGCCGACTGTTTTTTCAGCTACAACAGCTAATTCTTTCTTTTGATTGCCAAAGACTTCAGCTATCGCTTCTTTGAGCTCTTTTTCTTTAGGTGGTGCATTTGTAGCAGGTTCAGGTGTTGGTGTAAGTTTAGGTATCTCGTCGAGTTCAAGTTTCCCCTTGTAATAGTGTTCATCGTGCTTGTTCTTATGATGATGGTACTTGTCTTTGTCTCCGTGTTTGTCCCCATGGTAGCCATAGTCCTCCTCGCTGCTGCCCTCTTTTGAGTTTTCGTGTTTATTTTTGTGGCATTTCTTATCATGTTTGTGTGTATGTTCCTCGCTGCTAGAATCCTCTTTTGAGTGGCCGTGTTTGTCTTTATGGTGATGGCATTTTTTCTCGCTACTGTCCTCTTCTGAGCTGCCGTGTTTGTTTTTATGGTGATGGCATTTTTTCTCGCTGCTGTCCTCCTCTGAGCTGCCGTGCTTGTTTTTTAAGTGGTCACTTTTGTACTCGCTGCTACTGCTGTCCTCTCTTGAGTCTCCGTATTTGTCTTTATGGTGCTTGCATTTTTTCTCGCCACTGTCCTCTTTTGAGTGGTCGTGTTTGTCTTTATAGCAGTCGCATTCCTCCTCGCCGGACTTGTTTTTATCCTTGTGATGTTCATATTTATCCTCTTTGTGGCCGTGTGAGCTTGAGCGGCGTGGCATGGCGTAAGCTGTAAATGAAAAATAGGATTATTATCTAATATTAACTTTGCTCTGCTTATACTTTAGCCAAATTCGAAAAATAATCTTTAACAACAAACACTTAAAAAAATGTGGGTAGTTTGCTATACCTAATATCTAGAGAGCTGAAGCATCTACTTTAGATTTTATCTTCGACTTCATCTGCGTCTTCTTTCTTCTTTATCGTCTGGGCAGTAAGGTCTAACGACCCCACACACCCTAGTGTCAGAGTTTCTAAACCGCCTCAAGGGCCTCTGACATGGTTACCGATGTCAGTGATGTCCAAGATATACTTGGAAAGTACATAATATGAATTTCAAAAAGTCACATTGGTACTTGCCCGTGCCCGGTTGCGAACCCACAACCTCGTGCATGAGAGGCGGGTGCCTTAACCACTGGTCCATCACGACACTGCGTAAATATTGGTTTAATTGGGGATGCAGATGAAGTCTTAGATTTAAAGTTAAACAAACAGATTTTTGCTTTCCTAATATTAATAGTGTGTATAGATGAAGTGGCAAAAAAATAAAGCTTTGATTGTTGAAGTAGCTTCGTAAATATAGTGAGAAAACCGTTCAAGGAGTAGGTTTTTATTACCTGAAGCAGCCATGACGGCCACTAACGCCAGGGTGATGAGCTGTAACGAAAGAATACAATCAGATCGTTAGGTATAGTACGATACAAAGTTAATTTTAACCCTTTAGCTGCCATGTCAGGCACATGTGCCTGACGCTAGGGAAGGTTTGACCTTTAACATTTTTGACCCTGCAGTGAATGTGTTAAGTACATAATTTTAAGAAAAAAAACAAAAAGATATTATAAAATGTAGCCTAAATTATTATCAACGAATAAACCTGTGCGATTCGAACAGCCATTCATTCCGGATTATAAAGAGAGGCGAAGAATCCAAAGGTAAGCTAGGTAATAGGGATGAGGTAATTAATTTTCAAAGAACTCTTACATTGCGGCAAAAATAAAAAATAAACGTTGCTCCTAATTGTAATATCTGTGGCTTTGCAAAACGTCATTGTGACAATCGTCTCGTTTTGTCTGTGTTTTTCTATTATACGGTTTATATACTTTTCACGCTTTTAATTTCTTCCTGCAAATTCTTCAGTGGCGACGAGGATATAAAAAGAAAAAACAATGTCTCTTGGAAAAATAGGAAAGATCAGAGACTTTGATTTGGAATCAGGAAACTGGACGTTATACGTGGAGCGGTTGGAGATGTACTATAAGGTCAACAAGGTCGAGAAAGACATGTGGTTGGCGATTTTAATTACGGGTGTTGGTGATGGGACGTACGAGTTACTGAGCACTTTGTGTAGTCCTAGTAAGCCGGCCGATATTACGTACGAAAGAGCTGTTGCACTTTTAAAGAATCATCTACAACCGAAACCCGCGGTCATGGCGGAACGATACAGATTTCGGCAAAGACGTCAAAACGACGGCGAAACTATAACGCAATACTTAACAGAGATGAAGAAACTCTCGAAAACCTGTGAGTTTGGCGGAAATTTAGAAGAGAATTTGCGGGACCAATTTGTATGCGGTGTGAAAAGTGACGTCATTAGACAAAGATTGTTTGCGGAGGATAATTTAACATACTCAGGGGCAGTGAAATTGGCTTGCGGATTGGAATCAGCGGAGCGGGATGCGGCATTCGTGGAACGAAACGGGGGCGCGGAAGTTGCGGCAACGGTGCACACGTTATGGGAAAAACGGGAACGCACCAGCCGCGAACGCGCAGCGGCGGCACCGGCGCGGCCGGCTCGGGAGCTTGGGGAAGGCGCGGAGAGCTGCACGGCGTGCGGCTGGCGCGGGCACAGCTCGGATAATTGTCGATATAAGAAATTTGTGTGTAGTAAGTGCAAGCAAAGTGGTCATTTGAGGCGGGTGTGTCCACAGTATGGAACGAACACAAAAAGTGGAACGAGGCGCGGTATGAACCATTTCGCGGCTACTACGGGGGCGCAGCCCGGTTTAGAAGAGGCCTCCAGTTCAGGAGAATCAGAGGAAGAGCTGCATCAGCTCTGTCTGAACGGCTACAGACCGGTGAGTTTATCATTGTCTATCGATGACAACGATATTGCAATGGAGATTGACACAGGTTCGGCAGTTTCTTGTATAAGTAAAAAAACTTATGATAGATATTTTAGTAATAGAGTTATTGAACCTTATCATTTAGTTTTTAAATTTTATGATGGTAGCAAGATTAAACCTTTGGGGGTAATAAAACCTAAAGTTCAGTATATGAATGAAACAAAATATTTAGAATTGTTTGTAATAGACGGTGGTACAACTACGCTGTTGGGGAGACATTGGTTATCAGAATTGGGAATTAAAATACCGTTGTTTCAACAAACAATAAATCATAACAATACTGTAAACAATGCACCTAATAGTATGTTTGTTTTGTTAAATAGGTATAAAGATTTATTTAGCAGCGAGTTGGGACGGTACACGGGCGGCAAGGCAACACTCCGGTTGCGGGAGGGCGCGACACCAGTGTTTTGCCGTGCGCGGCGGTTACCTTACGCTTTGAAAGGCCCGGTGGACGCGGAACTGGACGCTATGCTCCGCGCGGGCATCATTGAGCCCGTCGAGTGCTCGGACTGGGCGACACCTTTGGTACCGGTACGTAAAGCTGACGGTGGACTCCGTATCTGTGCGGACTATAAGGTTACTTTAAATCCTGTCTTACTGGTCGATAGGTACCCTCTACCGAAAATAGATGATTTGTTAGTGAGTTTAAACGGAGCTACGATTTTTTCGAAACTGGACTTATCCCAGGCTTATAACCAGATTGAGTTGGATGACTCTAAGGAACTAACTGTAATAAATACACATCGAGGTTTATTCAAATACAATCGACTAGTGTTTGGATTGTCTTCCAGCCCAGGCATCTTCCAACGGATTATGTCTAATCTTCTTAGTGACATACCCGGGGTAGAAGTGTTTTTGGATGACGTAATCATTGGAACGTCAGGAAATCCAGACAAACATTTAGAAATTTTAGAAAAAGTGTTTCATAGGTTTAAAAATCATGGAATGAAACTAAAAAAAAGTAAATGTCGGTTCATGGTTGATGAAGTCAGGTACTTGGGGTACGTTATAGCAAAAGATGGTATTAAGGTTGATACCGAAAAAGTAAGGGCTATAACAGAAATTTCCAGGCCGAAAGACATTACGGAATTACGTTCTTTCCTAGGGTTAGTTAATTTTTATGCTAAATTTGTAAAAAATTTGAGTAGTGTATTGTCACCACTTTATGATCTGTTAAAGAAAAATGCAACTTGGAAATGGAGTGTTCAATGCGAAGAAGCGTTTACAAAAGTTAAAAAAATATTGATTGGCGCAGAAGTGCTTGCTCATTACGACCCAGACAAGCCGTTAGTTTTGACTTGCGATGCAAGCTCACGCGGTATTGGTGGCGTACTCACACAATCAGGCGCGGACGGCCGGGACCGGCCAGTGGTGTATGTGTCCCGCTCGTTGAATAACGCAGAGAAGCACTATTCCCAAATAGACCGCGAAGCTTTAGCTATCGTGTTTTGTTTGCAGAAGCTACACCAATTTGTTTATGGGCGGCGTTTCATTTTAAGGACAGATCATAAACCGTTAGTTAGCATTTTTGGACCAAAACATGGTGTTCCGGCGATGGCAGCTAGTAGATTGCAGAGATGGGCGATTATTCTATCGGCATACATGTACGATATAGAATACGTTAACACCAAACAGAACGGGGCGGATGGACTATCGCGGTTACCGGTAACTTGTGCTAGCGATGTGTCACTGCAGGTCCCCGAGCAAACGTATTTACATTTTGCACAAGATGCGTTGCTATTAGATTACAACATAATTAGACAACAAACCAGTAAAGATCCGCTGTTAAGTAGGGTTTTAAGTTATATGCGGGACATGTGGCCCGCTGATAATGAAATAAGGGAGTTGCAGCCTTATTTTAACCGTCGCACGGAGCTATACGAGGAGTTAGGCTGCGTCATGTGGGGACCTCGGATAGTTATTCCGGGAAGTTGTCGTACTAGGGTGTTACGCGAATTACATGAGCCCCATATGGGTATCGTTAAAACGAAGGCATTAGCTCGGAGTTATGTTTGGTGGCCGGGCATCGACGAGGCAGTGGAGGCAACTTGCCGGGAATGTGCGGTGTGCGCGGGAGAGGCGGACGCGCCGCAGCGGCACGCCATCACGCCGTGGCCTTGGCCTGATAGACCATGGGCGAGGGTGCATCTTGACTTTTTAGGTCCTATTTTTGGTAAAATGTATTTAGTCATGGTAGATGCAAGGACTAAATGGCTAGAAGTATTTCCTGTACCTAGTACGGCAGCTAGTGTTACTATTGAAAGAATCACGGAAGTTTGTTCTAGGTGGGGTTTCCCTAGACAAATTGTAACGGATAATGGACCCCCTTTTTCAAGTAAGGAAGTTTCAGAATTTTTAATTTCTCATGGCGTAGAACATATTTTTTCTGCCCCATACCACCCGGCATCGAATGGGGCCGCAGAAAATGCGGTGCGTACGGTTAAAAGGGTCATTAAAAAAGCGTTTAGACAAAAAGAAAATATTAACTCATTTTTACATACTTTTCTTTTATATTACCGAAATACGGAACATTGTTCTACAGGGGAAAGTCCAGCGAACTTAATGCTAGGTAGGAATTTACGTACAAAATTAGACGCATTAAGGCCAAATCGGGAAAACAAAGTCCAAAAAGCTCAGGCGCGACAACAAAAGGCAGGAACTGACATTCAACGTTCTTTACAGTTGGGGGAGGAAATATGGATGAGACAGTACAGGGGAAACGTAAAGTGGAGCCCAGGGCAAATAGTAAAACAAATGGGTAATACAGATTATAAGGTCGTGGATCAGTCTGGTAGGGAAACCCATAGGCACATTGACCAGTTAAGACAGCGACCTCGTAGCTCTTTAGTATGTCCTGCCGGTATAGCAGAGCGGAGTCTTCCCGAAGTGGAGCGTTCGGAAATGCCCGAGGTGCTACCGCCGCCAGTTACCGTGGAGACACGGAGCCCTCAGACCGTAAGGGAAATAAGTCGGGCCCAAAACGACACAGTCGAGGGGTTGCCGTCCACACCCGCTTTTAGTTCAGTCCCACAACCCAATGTGTCCAGTCCTGATACCAAGGTACTTCCGGTATCCCAAGATCCTGTGCCCGAAGCAGGCCGACCCCGTGCTATTCGAGAATGTCGGTTAAAAAGACCACCTAAATATGTTTTTTAGTACTTTGATTTAATTGTATAAAGAGTTAAGTTATTTAAGTTATTTAAGTCATTAGTAACATGTTGTTTTATTTTTAAGTTGTATTTGGTGAAGGGGTGTAATATCTGTGGCTTTGCAAAACGTCATTGTGACAATCGTCTCGTTTTGTCTGTGTTTTTCTATTATACGGTTTATATACTTTTCACGCTTTTAATTTCTTCCTGCAAATTCTTCACTAATTAGGATTTTTTCCTGGTGAGTTTACAATCTTATAAACTCACATACACAAGACCAGAAGCAACTATTTGTAGGCCATAAAAATATTGGTTCCGTGAGGGACGCGAACCCGCGACACGCAGCGCACCAGCCAATTACTCAGCCACTGTGCCAACCGTGCAAAAATTAGTATTACAAGTATTATACTTATAGTCAGTGTGATCTTCTAACCTTATGTTGCTGTGCCCTACAGTGTCCATAACGATCAAAGTCAAAGTCAAAGCATTTATTTCAATTAGACCATTTACAGGCACTTTTGAATGTCAAGAAATTACAGTTTAGAATTGAAGCTAGTTGCTCGTTCCAATACGTAAGTCTCTATGGAGAAGAACGAGCAAGAAACTCCATGGACACTCTTTTCTTTCAATTTGGTTTTTACAAAATCTTGGTTAAAGTAACCAATATTTTGTTAAGGTGGGTCCACACTGTACAACAAATCAGTACAGACAAATGTCGGTTTATCAGAAAAGTCGGAAGTCTGCGTACATGTCTGTACGATTGTCGGAGCAAAAGTCATGATTATTGAATTACTTAATTTATTCATTCATTAAAATCGAAGTCTGCACTGATGAAAAGTCTGCACAGACATTTGGTAGTAAGACCTCTGAGTAGAAATTTTTACTCAGACTTTATAGTCTGTGCAGATGTCTGTACAGACAAAAGTCTGTGTCGTGTGGACCCACCATAAAAGGAACAAGAATATTGTAAGACAATATTCTTGTTGTTTCGATCTCAATAATACATGTTTACGACCAAGAATAAATATGGAAAAGCAATAAAGATATTGAGTACAGTAGAACCTTCATTATCCGAACTAATTGGGACAGAGACTAGTTCGGATAATTAAAAGTTCGGATAATCGAAATGTACGTTTTCATCACACAAAAACAACACCTTTCACCTAAAAACTGTACAGTCTATTAAAATGTGACATACATAATTATTAACGTTGAAATACAAAACACATAAAAAAGTCCAATGCTTTTGTAATAAAATAGTCAATTATCAATTGACGAACAGCTGCAACTCGTTTTCAGCAACAAATTCTCCCGTTTGTTCGGATAATTGAGGGTTCGGATAAACAAAGTCAGCGTTCGGATAACCGAGATATTGATACTAGTGAGCAAAGTTTGTTATTACGCTCGAGGTAGAATTGCATCTCGACCCGAACACGAGGGCGTAATGAAGTCGAGAGCCGTAACGGTAAACGCTACATAAAATATTTTATCGGTCTAAATAAAAAACAGAACTTATTTTGCATTGCCTCCAAGATAAAAAAAAACAGACTGGAATACCATAACATTCACGCCTGTATTTTTAGAAGGGTTAGGCAGAGGTGTGCCTGTGTACACCCACAGTTCACGGGTATGAGGCCCAAGTAATGGGGAGCGAGCCTATTGCCATTAACCGTGAAGAAATCTTAACTCCGAGCTGCTACTGAGAATTTCATAGAAAAACTCAATAACACTTTTGCGCTCGGCCTGGGAATCGAACCCAAGACCCCTAGCGTAGCAGTCGCACTTACGACCACTAGGCTAACGAGGCAGACTGGAATGTATAAGAAATTATTAACTTGATAAAACCCGTTCTTTTTGGAGTGAGGAAAGAACTTTACTATACATTATTGTATATTGAGGAAAAAATAGTATTTTTGTGTGCAACGAATAAACTTAAAAACTACTGGACCGATTTAAAAAAACATTTCGCCGTTAAAAAGCTACATTATCACTGAGTAACATAGGTTATATAACATCACGCTACGATCCACGGGAGCGGAGCAGTAACCAAAGAGTCGCAGGGATTTCGCTAGTCTTATTATAATTTAGTCAGGTTTTTATTTCACAATAGCTGCCTACTTAAAGTTACCACTCCTTTGAGGGGAAATCCACTTTGCCAACAAAAAGAGATCCTAAAGACCTGTTTCACTACCATAGACATTAATTTGGACTGGATTCAAATATTCAAAATTGGAACAGAATTTATTTTAAATTATTTAATCGAAACTTATTGGGAGGAGGTAAAAAAGTAACAACGATTAAATTGCAAATACAAAATTAATGAAAAAAAAAAAATGTTGGGGCTAAAACTTAATTATTATATTATTTGTAAGTCTAGTTTCAGTCGGGTTTTCTATGAAATTCTCAGTAGCAGCTCGGAGTTAAGATTTGTGCCCGTTTAGTGGCAATAGGGTCGCCCCATATTAAATAGGACCTAAACATACCGGCGAACTGAAGGTGTACATTGGTACCCCTCTGCCTAACCCTTTGGAGAATACAGGCGTGATGGTATGTATGTATGTTAAAAGTATCTTTCACTCCGGATTAAAGCACTAACAAAGAAAATGTTCCACATCACTTTATTACGCATAAATTCACACAAAATACTCACCACAAGCTTATTCATAATAATCACAATACAATAATATCAACCCAAGCTAAACCACCGACTAACACGTCCTTCTCGAGATGTCCATTTCTTATATACTCGTTTAGGATTCGAGAGAACAACGTATAAGCCGCTTGAGCTTCTGGTCCCGTATTACGTTGCGGATAGCAAAATGTTGTTGGAGCTTTTGAAATCGGACATTTGTAAAATATCCTATTTACTCAATACCCGAATAGATTTTTTCAACTAAGAATTTCCGACAAATAATATTCTGGACCTAACTTGAATTTTGCACTGGGCCCTTGCTTTAATACTGGTTACTCTCACAGCAAGGAGGCATGAACTGTGAACTGTGGGTGTACATTGGTACACCTCTGCCTAACACTTCGGGGAATACAGGCGTGATGGTATGTTAAAGGAGGCATGTCAACCAGCAGGTGCAGCAGGGCAGTGCTGACAGATCAGACATTTACAAGGTGCAATTTTGCATCCCTGTGCTAAAGATTGTATAGGTTTTTTGGTAGATGATTTCCGAACTAGCTATCTTGCCGCTGGGTTCATCGGTCGCCTAACAGGGGGGCCGATGAACTCGCACCCACAATGGCCACAATGTAATTGTAGTCGCGTGTTGCATACGCAACAGGGCGATTTTGTTTTTTGTGTAAGGTGTAAGTATTCCAAAATATTATCAAACAAACAAAATAAAAATATTTGTTAATTATTGTCCAGGTTTCGTAATTTTATTCGATTATTTATGTCTTTTATGACAAACTCCTGAAATTTTACAAGGATGCAAAAAAATGCACTAGGTCATCAGTTCATCACATTTCATATTCATTATCTTGACTAGTGCCCACGGAATATTGCGCAGTGTAAGCATTGATTTAATATGTCCAAATTTATTGTTGCAACGCAACATAAGATTTTTATACTCATCCACCGCTATTCAGGTTTTGTTAATAAATACATGTATATTTAAAAAATAATATTACCTATGTGTAGCAGAAATACTGGTTTAAGTAGAGATGATTCTGTGTTATGGTAAATAAATCAACAAAACTTGATACTTTTGTCTCATTGGCTTGACGTGGACAAAACTGCTGATATTTTACGTTTGGGATATTAATCCATACAAATGATTAGAATTAAAGTGTCTCCTTTCTATCTTATCACTGCTAAACTTTTGCTAATCTCCGAATCTGCTGGACCGATTTTGATGCCCTCGATTGCAATTTTGCTTACACTAGCAGATAGCTAATGTAATAAGAAGTTCATCATCATCATCATCTCAGCCATAGGACGTCCACTGCTGAACATAGGCCTCCCCTTTAGATCTCCACATAATATATACCAGTTGGAAGCGACCTCCATCTAGCGTCTTCCGGCGACCTTTATTAGGTCGTCTGTCCATCTTGTTGGTGGACGTCCTACGCTGCGCTTGCTAGTCCGTGGTCTCCACTCTAGCACTTTTCGACCCCATCGGCCATCTGCTCTGCGAGCAATATGGCCTGCCCATTGCCAATAAGAAGATACTTAGACATTATTTCTTTAGAAAATTAATTAGGGTTTTACGCAAAAAATAATACCAAGTGGCAACCGACTTGTAATAAAAACATTATGCTGTAATTTGGTTCTAAAATGATTTTATTTTTATACCTGCGCAGGCAGGTACCAACTAAAACCACCGAGGTGGAACGCTGCGATGGTTTTACCCGGTAAGAGTCCGGCCCTCCGTCACTCCCATGACGGAGGAAGTCCATGAGGATTTCCACCGCGCAACAAAAAAAAAGTAGGTAGTTAGGTATGACGTACCTACTTGACTTTCTTAAGTTTTGATAAATGAGGTAAGATCGTACTAAGTAATCATCATCTGCTTAACCTTTTCCCAACTATGTTGGGGTTGGTTTCCAGTCTAACCGCATGCAGCTGAATACCACTGTTTTACATGGAGCGACTGCCTACATCTGACCTCCACAACCCAGTAACTGGGCAACACGATACACGATGGTCGTACCAAATGCTCGTCAGATCGTACTAAGTACCTACCTATTTTATTGCCTTACACAAAACAGTTGATTGTGTTGTGTTGTACCTATTTGGCAAAAGATTTGAGTAGTTTTAATATTTTACAACAAGATTTTCCTGCTTTTAACCTCTTTAAGCTGAAATTGGTTATATTATTTATTTGTCACTACTTAGTTGGTTTTACGTTAATGTTTTTTTATCTAGGCTGTCATCACAGCCCCGGCAGGCATCGGCCCTGTGTGGCCCCTCCGAATGTTTTGCTGTCATGTGAACTAAGCCTAAGCGTGAAAGAGCAAGATACTTACATCTAGCCATCTTCAACTCCTCACCAACTTTCGCATTCAAAATATTAGTAGGATAAATAGAGTAGGTACTTTGGAGCGTTGAATGATTATGCGCGTCCCGCAGCCCCGGCCATAGGCAGAGGTGCAACACCGTGGTGGTTTTAGCTGGTAAGAGTCCGGTATGCCTTCTGTTTGCTCCCATGACGGATGAACACCATGAGGAATCCCACCAAGTACCTTTACCTACAAGTACCTTACACAAGGTAACAAGGTACAAGTACCTTTTTTGGTGCTTTTTTGATGCATCCTGTTTATTACTTTGCAAAATGGTAACACAAATCTCCTGGACTGCGGGTTGTTCAAAAGAGATATCGCGCGCCGGGAACGCAAAGGGCTCAAGATGGAACATGGATGGGTTTTAGTCAGTAAAAGTCTGACACTCCCTTCCACCCCGCCCAGGGCGGAAAAGTCATTTGATGATTTCCTATCCGAAAAAAAACCTCAAACCTCCTTAAAGCCGGGGCGTGCCAGGCATGTAGGTAATGTAGGTAAAAGGTTCACCGTGATTTTAATTCGCGGCCATTTAATCCACGCCTCACCGGTTTAAAACCACTTTAAGACAAAATTGTATGATTATAGGTCATTGACTCGTTCCCGTCGCGTCGGTCGTATACCTACGGCAATTTGGTCATGGCAATGGCAGACCAGCATCCGTACGGTCAACGACATCGGGGACCCAAACGTAAAGAAATTCACTGATGAGACACATGCGACATTTTAACTTTGTCTCTAGGATGGCAATGCATTTGCAAGGTCTCTGGTATTGCAGCGGTTATCACTCAACAGTAAGTTTAACTTTCTGGTGCATGCTGTGGTCTTCTTTAAGTGAAGGAGTACACCTACATAATACTTTTGTAATATTGTTTTCATGCCATGATTTGTGTATATCTCTTGTTGGAGATCCTAAATAAATAAATATCGGTTGAGCCGTAAGCTTATTTGCCATCCAACCAGTTTCAACTGTCTGTCTAATTTCTTAACAGTTTAAAAGTGCCTGTAAATGGTGTAATTGAAATATACTTAATGTTTTGACAGAATGAAAAAATACTGCTAGCCAAAGTACCTTATTAACACACGGCATGTTTTTTTGTGGTTTGTCTGCATAGACCTGCATGTAAGACTCTAGTCAGACGGGCTGCAAATTTGCAGTTTGAATGCAGTTGACATGCAGTTGTTGTCTGTAATGACAGAGGAACTGCATTTCAACTGCATTTAAACTGCAAATTTGTAGTCCATATGTCTAGAGCCTTAGACATAAACGCCCATAGTTCCATAGACCTTTAAAACACAGAACTGCGCTTGGGCAAACCCAAGGAAAAACAAAACAAAACACTCCCGCCTTTCATGTAGTTAAATACATTTTTTTTGTACTGAAACTTGTTCTGTTATTGAAGGAATCCGGTGCAAGCCTATAGGTCAAAAAACTTCACTGAATGCAACATAAACATGTGTGTTTCTTTCTAAATTTAGAATTAAATCTTTTAATATGCAGATATAGATGGGTAGATGACACCATTAAATAATAACTCTAAGAGTTGTCTTGTCTTTTTCACAAAAAAAAAATAACAGTTTATTTTAGCTCTTAAAATCTGATATTAAATAATAAAATATTAATAACATAAATTTCAATTCACTGTAAAATTCCATTTTTATTTGCTTTGAAATCAATAAATGTTTTTAATTTTTATTTATTTAATGGTATGAATAATTAACTTGAACACAAATCTTATAAATACTAATAAAATTATAAAGTAGTACAATTTATAAATAGTTATTGAATTGAGTTGGCAAATAATTGTTTGAGTTTGTTATTGCCGTAAGATTCAAACCCAATGGTGGCTTAGAAGTTAGCTACGAGTTCAGGTTCGCGGAAGTTTATCAAAATCACTAATAATTTAGGCTTCATTTAATTACAATAATAATACACAATGATAATTGCTTGGCAATAGGCCCGCCCCCTATTACATGGGACTTAAAAACATACCGGCGAACTGTCAGTGGGTGTATATTGTATACCTCTGCCTAACCCTTCGAGGAATACAGGCGTGATGGTATGTTTAATTACTTCTATAACATAATTATATTTAACTAGAAATAATTAAAAGTAGCCTAAATTATTATTGACTTAAATAAACATGCGTGCGCTCGCAGCTAATTTGTATTAAATAAAAAATTTGCGCGGGAATCGCGTTTTGACAGCTCATAATAAAGTACGTCAATTGATTAGTGGTGTCAACTATCCTATTCTTTGGAGCTGCTATTTACGTCGGCTTTTTCCTTCATAAGTTATTTTATGTGCTTCCATCTCGGTTTTCCTCAAACGCGCAAAATCTTTAAATAACAACAGAATGAGTTAGGCTGACAAATAAAACATAGTGCGTTTTGTTTTTATTCCTTTTTTATTTTGATACGTTACGTTTTGCTTACATATTGAATACAAAGATTGAGAATTATTTACAAGATAAAATACTCAGTCGCTTTCTAATTTCTAAATTAAATTAAACTAAGTATTTATTCAGCCTAGAAGTTAAGACATTTTCAGTCTGCAGAAGAATCATTAACATTAACCATGTTTATGATTCTTCTTAAGAAGACATTTTGAAAATAGGAAGTACCTATTAACAGGTTTCAAAAGACACACAGCAAAGCCAAAAGTTTCACATTTTTTTTTAATCTGTAACTTTACTAGTATCTTTTTGGTTACGGAATGTTAAAGGCCAAACTTATGACTTTTTTTTCATGAAACCTAGTTTTAAATGTTATAATTAAACTTAAAATACCCCAACAACTCCAGTTACTGGTAGATGCACTCTTAAACACAATGTTTCACACAGAAAAAAATTAAAAGCTTTCCAGCTATAATTTTCAAAGTTACTTAGTTTGCTGGGCAGTATGTATACTTTATGCTAGGTGATATGTCTTTACATTTTATTTTTTGTTTATATCAAATTAATTTAATTTATTTTCAATCAATTTATATTCAGTTCAATTTTAATAAATTACTACAAACATAATTTTAAGATAAACTGTTACTAACAAAATATGGCCATCAGTCTGAAATAAACTAATTTTTTTTTATTTATTTATACACACCATTTAATGAAGTAGGTACCTACTTAGTATTCTGCGAGAACGTATTCTAATAATAACTAAAACAGTAATAACCAGATTGTTTGTTATCTTAAAACTCGACTTATATTGCTTAGTTAGTAGCTTTCATTATGCAAAACTTAGTAGTTAATTCTGCACGAATGATATAGTAGTATTAATTTATAAGTATTAGGTATAACTTAAACATTATTAAAGTTTAAAAGACACTTTGTTCTGCTAAAATTCTAGGTATTTCCTAGATCTGGTTTTCATCTATATTTTCTGGAATCATAATAAGTCTTTCTCATATTTCGTCTGATAGTATTTTCGGGGTATTTAAAATATGGAAAATAAGCGCCTAGTTTTCTGTTATAAACTAAATATGGTGGCAGGCCGAAGTTGCCGTAGTTGGATTTTCCAAAATTCCGACTGTGGGTACTCCTTTTCGCTTTATTGTGGAAATGATCCAGTTTTTCAAAATGGCGTTTTGATGCTTTCGATGTGTGCTTTTTAATTTTCTTCGCGTCTGCTATACTTGCAGATATGATGACGACTATCACGGTGAAAATGATGATCTGAAATTAAAAAAAAGCGGTAAATTATTTTAAATATTCTAAGGCCCATTTGTGCCACCAACTTAACGTACAGTAAGTTGGTAACGTGAGGTTAAATAGTACCTACAATGTCACACATAATGGGTCTGTGTTAGCAAAGTCAAAAGATTATCGTGGTTCAGGGGTCGGCAACCTTTTGAGACGGAAGTTTTTAAAGAGCCACTTAAAAATCGTTTCAATATTATAGTTAATGCCAGTTTGAAATTTTATTTAAAATAAACTTTAAAATCATATTTATTCAAATAAAAGCATGCATATATTTTAGCACAAAACTTTGCAGACGTAATAAAATAGTTAATCTATAGTTAGTGAATAATATACAGTTAAATCAATGGGAGCGTTGACTTTGCATGCTTTTTGTAGAAGTAATATAATATATCAATCATACTATATTGTGGTACCTACTCGATTTTGGATAAATTGTAGGATTTTAAGGGATTTGATAGTAAAATAAGCTGCTGCGGGCTGGAGAGCTTTTATTTCAACAGGACCGCTTCCAACCGGTCCTATTCTAGATCATATTATTTTTTATTTACTTATTTTTTGGTTATTTTTTATTTTATAGATTTCTACGGGGGAGGCTATGATTGTGAGGATGATGATTGATTTTACAATAGTGGACTTTATTGTGCGTTCTTCTAGAAACTCCCTCAACTGGAATTGCTTCGTTGGTCTAGTGGTACTAAGCGCGACTGCTACGCTAGAGGTCTTGGGTTCGATTCCCAGGTCGAGCAAAAAGTGTTATTGGGTTTTTCTGAGAATTTCTCAATAGCAGCGCGGAGTTTGGATTTGTGACCGGTTAATGGCAATAGGCTCGTCCCCTATTACATGGGAAGTTACCGATCGGTAAGTTTAAAGAATCGGGCATTAGTAAGACTGGTTGTCAGACTTTCGGGTTTTTAACGCCACACGTCATCATTAAATATCTAATGCCGTACTAACGAAGGTCAAAGACGGCCCAGTTTGAATGTGCAGAGCACGTGTCAATCAACCGCAGGAAAAAAAAATACTGGGAAATACTTAATTGTTTTCCTAAAAATACTTCCAGAAGCAACCGCTAAAACAAAAACAACAAACTAATCTTACGGGTTTATTATACCTACATAATCTACCAGTTTATACAAATTCGATATAATGGTGTCGATTCTGTTATGCACAAGCTAAACTTTATTTAGACTATTTCTATCTTTTTCTTTCCAATCAAACAATAAAGGGACGGACATGAATAAGACTTGTGAATTTTAGTTGATCTAAAACCTCTATACAATTATAGTTTACATGTCAGAACGCATTGATTAAAACACGGAAAAGTTCAAGGCAAAACTAATTTGACATCTCTAACTTAGTTCTAAGGTATCACCGTCCTTTTCTTTTGCTGTATGTTAGTAAGAGATGTCAATTCTCTAATTTTAGTTTAGTTTGTGAACAATTATCTATGCTTCTTTATATACTTATACAGTAACATTATAAAGAGGTATTATTTTTTGGTTTTTATGTAACGAATACTCCGAAACACTGGACCAATTTTAACCATGTTTTCACCAATAGATAGCTACATTGATCCTGAGTAACATAAGCTATATAACATCACGCTACGACTCACGAGAGTGAAGCATTAACCAAAGACGTAACTTATGGCGGGTAAAATAAAATACGCGGACGAAGCCGCGGGCAGTTCTCTATTTTAAATAATAAAGCTATAAGGAAAACTTACCTTTATTAATAATCGTTTCAAATTATCCATTTTAAGTCGAAAAATCCCCTTCTTTTGTCTTGAACGTAGTGCTATGTAGAAGACAGTAACTGGTTCATCACTAGAGTACTCTCTTATACGAAGTTCTTGTGAAAATGCCTTGAACTTGACTTTCTTATTTATATCTATTGACATAAAAATGGGTTAAAAGCAGCACAAAGAAACGATGGAGTCGACAACTATTGTTATACTATGTTCTTTTTAGGATTCCGTACCCAAAGGGTAAAACGGGACAACAAAATAATACAAAAAATCGGAATAAATTAAATATTTAACATACAACAAACGTGTTTTTTTGTCGTTTTTGTAGACAATGGTACAGAACCCTACGTGCGCGAGTCCGACTCGCACTTGTCCGGATTTTTATGATAATTGATACGACGATAATATACAAAACGTTGTGTACGGACCTGACCTGATTGAGATCGCAGGAAGACGCTGGATACAGGCTGCTTCCAGCCAGTGCTTTTGGAAATCTATGGGAGAGGCCTATATTCAGCAGTAGACGTCCTGCGGCTATGATGATGATTATACAAAAACATTTTTTACGCGTTCTATCGAAGTCGGCAGTAGAATTTTCTACATATTTTAAATAATTAATAGCTGTATATTTTTTAAATTGTTAGGCCACAGCATTTATATAAGTATCTGTCTTATCAATCATCACAAAGAAATAACATGTTTAATCTTAATCTGAATAAATGTGCTGCCTAGCAAGTAATACTTTTCCTTATAGAAGGAAAAGATGACAAACAAGAAGGAAAAGAAAAGACCATAATTTTATTATGCATGATAAAATGCTCGTCAGACAAATGTCGTTTGTCTGTCTGTTTGTTCCGGCAAATCTCCAAAACGGCCGGACTGATTTTAATGGGACTATCAGGGGCAAACAGCTAATGCTAAAAGGAGTAACTTAGACTAGTAAAGCAAAAAAATTAAACCCCGTGATAACTGATGTTTACGCAAAAAAAGTCGCGTTCAGAAGTTAGTTCATCTATAAGTACTATATATACAGATAATAAAATCGTAACGAGGCCAATTCTGTACATTCAATATTTTTTATAAAGAGTAATTCTCACATGTTAAATACATTATACTGAACCCAAAAAAATGGATTTTAGAATTTTTGTTTGTTTGTTTGTTTGTTTGTTTGTTTGTTTGTTTGTTTGTATGTATGTACGCGCATAACTTTTTAATTCCTGCACCGACTTGAACAAAACTTTGGCATTGTGTTGGCAGTAACCTGAGCTGTAATCTTAGGTACAATTCATCACGCTATGTCACATAGGGGTTAGACAGAAACAGTATGAACACTATTAACTTAAAAATACTGAACGCGAACGAAGTCGCGGGCAACAGCTAGTAATATTATAAAGAGGTAAATTTTGTGAGGTTGTAGGTAGTAATCACTGGATCACCTGAACCGATTTTGAAAATTCTTATACCTATAGAAAGCCACGTTATTTGTGAGTGTCATAGGCTATAACATCACGCTACGACACACGGGAGCGGAGCAGTAACCAAAGACGTTACTTAATACGGTAGAAAATATCCGCGCGGACGAAGTCGCGGGCAGAGGCTAGTCCTACTAATATCCTACTAATCCTACTAATATCCTACTAATATTATAAATGCGAAAGTTTGTAAGTATGGATGTATGGATGTATGGATGTTTGTTACTCTTTCACGCTTAAACGGCTGAATGGATCTGGATGAAATTTGGCACAAAGATAGATTATAGTCTGGAATAACACATAGGCTACTTTTTATCCCGGGAAAATGTACGGTACCCGTAGGATAACACATCAACTGTGACGCGGACGAAGTCGCGGGCAGAAGCTAGTGTAATATAAATGTTGTCCATAACTTATAATAAATTACCAGTTCGAGATTCAGCAACTTCCTCAAGCTTATAATCTGTGATGAGAGATTCCATTTTTAATTCGAATAGGCACGTTTGATTATGGACAAAAACAATTTGATTATAGTTATAGTACATTTTATAGATTGATGTCGGCTTGAAACTGGTTTACTGTTATTTCATTATTATTTGCCTCGTTGTCGATAAAGATGTGTTTAAAAATTTTCATTTTTAATTCAATTCAATTCAATTTATTTGTGTCCATAGGTGAAAAAGTTGTTACAGTCACTTATAATTATGATCTCTATGTCCTACCATTTACGGTGTACAAATAATATTAAAAAATATACAATTTAAAATGTCGGATAAAAGGTGTACAAATAATTATAAAATAATGATAAAAATTTACAATGTCAGATTAAATAAAAACATAATGTCATTTAAAGAATTAGTCAATTTGAAATAATTAAAAAAATTAAGTCTGAGTTACTAGATATACTAATTTAGAGACAGGTTTTAGGTCTTTTTTTACTACTTAAACATTTAGAGGAAATTTCTGACAGCGCGTTTCATTCAAAATTCTTTTTATATTTTCATCAGTAGGTTATTAAACTCGATAAAATTTTGTAGATAGGGTAAAGAAAAGAAAGAAAAACCATTTATTTGGCGAAAGCGACGCACATAACATAAATAAACTTACTTAACCTACTTTAAAAAAAAAAACAAAAAGCAGTAAAAAAATAATAATATGTTGTTAATAATACCTATGTAATATGAAGATGCAGGCTTTCCCGTAATATTTATTAATTTCAAAATGGTGGGCAACAGTAACTCAAGATTTTTTTGAATAAGTATGTTTAAATGATGTTATTTGACGAGAAACTGAATAAACTAAAAATTAAATACAAACCTTTTCGTATTTTCAAAATTTCGTGTAGGTAGTTGAATTATTTATTGTACAAAATAATAAATAAATAAATATCTTGGGACAACTCACACACGGCTATCTGATCCCAAGCTAAGCAGAGCTTGTGGTGTTATGGTAACCAGACAACTGATATACATACTTATATAATTCATAAATACACACATATTATGGATAAATCACACCCAGACACAAATATAACCTAACTGCGTTTATATGAATGACTTTTGTTTATCTAAACAAAATATCTATTTAAATAGACCAAGTAAACCTTAACAAAGTAAAGCAGATACTTACTTAGTTGACTCATAGCACTTTTAATACAAATATAATAAAAATAGTTCTAACAGCGACTCCACGTTTTCTTGTTGCCACGCTGTCATTTGCTGAACAAATTAGCATGTATGTGTTTTCATGACTGACATACTGACATGCTTCACTACTGAACAAAGTATAGCTGACATAATTTGTAAGGTAAACATAACTCTCACTTTGGAGAGCGAGTGTTGGGTTTGATTCCCGGAATTTCAGTACAAGTACTGCGATCAGACAAATGTTTAAATGATAGATGTTTATTCTCTCATCTAATCTCATTCTAAATCTGTGAAAAATGCTTCTATCAAAAATGTTTGGCATTTATTGTCGCTTAGATAAGATTGCGACTAGATTACGAACAGTTTTTAATTACTGAAATGGGCCTTTAGGAGCAGAATGACCTACGTTAGGAATGTTTCTAGACCTACAATTTCCTATATAAAAACTTAAAAACCTAAAACATATCAAGTGACTGCCACTGGTTGCCTTGCCTCGTAAGCCTAGTCGACTTAAGCGTGGCTGCTACTCTAGAGGTCTGGGGTTTGATTCCCAGGACGAGCAAAAAGTGTTATTGGGTTTTTCTATGAAATTGTCAGTAGCAGTTTGGAGTTTGGATTTGTGTCCGGTTAATGGCAATAGGCTCGCCCCCTATTACATAAGATCTAAAAACATACCGGCGAACTGTAGGTGTACATGGGTACACCTCTGCCTAACCCTTCGGGGAATACAGGCGTGATGGTGTGTTACATATCGAGTGATTATGGAAATAAGAATGTTAAGCCCTAAGCACTAACTAATGCCACTTACATACAACTTGATACTGCGAACATTGAGGTGACCCTTGCACAGAAACCATTAATGAATTGATGTACTAATTTGATTGAAAGACAATTAAAATACCTGCAAGTACTTAACAATTAAGTTAGACAATACGAACCAGACCCTAATTAATGACACTCATTTACAAATGTGCTTAATTTTGCAATACTTTTACTATAAAACCACCATGAAAAGTAATCAGGTTATCAGTTGAATACGGTTCAACGTTGAAGAATATTCATACTTCATTCATTTATCACGTGTTAACAAAATTTTCAAGATGCAGCTCAAACTAGTCATTATATCGGTAAGTTATTATTCTGTGACTAAACTGTTGATTATGAATTCTTAAACTCTCGTTCAAATAATAAAAGCTTTCTAGAACTTTTCAATAAACTACAGTTCTAAAATAAACCCACCTGTGTCAAGAAGAAGGTGTCTTTTTGCCTGTAGCGTCAAAATTTATATTCATAGTGCACTGACAATGCAATTTGCTGTTTGACTTTTGACATCCAAAAAATCCAGTTTAATTCATTAAATCATTTTGCTTAGCACTATATCATCATCATAACAATCGTAGGACGTCCACTGCTGGAGAAAAGCCTCCCCCATAGATTTCCAAAAGCACCGGTTGGATGCGGCCTGCATCTAGCGTCTTCCTACGGTCTATGTCCACCTTGTGGGTGGACGTCCTACGCTGCGCTTGCTTAGTACCAGTTCCTATTAATTTGTCTATTTTTCTTCACCCAGGTCATCTGCTGCTCCTGCCTGATACCAACAGCGGTGTCTCTCAATCTTGAAGCTGCTAAGGCAGTTGCTGTCAAGGCAGCTGAGGATGTGGTTGGCATCGGAGCTGATACACTGGCTGCTAAAAAGGCAGCGTTCGCGAAGGGTGTTTCTGAAATTGCTTCCATTGCTGCACAAACAGTTGAGCTTAAAGGTATTGTTTCTTTGGTGGACACTGAAGGCATATATTACTAGCTTTTGCCCGCGACTGAATGTCAGTTAAAGCAGATGCAGATGAAGTCTCGGAACAAAAAAGTAGCCAATGTCATTTCTTGGGGTTCAGAATTACCCCGTACTAAATTTCATCAAAATCGGATCAGTGGTTTAGTTTTGAAAGTGTGACAGATAGACAGACAGATTTAGGCAGACAGTCAGACAGATATTAATAGGTACTAATATAAATTAAAGTAACTCTGTCTGTCTATTTGTGACGCGAACGAGACGAAAGTAGCTTTAGCTTTATCTCCATCAAGCTAAACCAGTGATAAAGTTGACTGTCAACTGAAGTCCGCAAAAGATTATAATAATACTACATCTCAATTCATAGTTCTTTTATTAGGCACTACCGAACTACACGCGATTCCGTCCACGTGGCTTATTTTACTCGCGTTAAGTACGTCTTTGGTTACTGATCCGCTCCCGTGGCTCGTAGCATGATGGTATAAAGCCTATAACACTCATAATTAACGTGACGTGGCTTCCTATGGGTAAAATAATTTTCATAATCGTTTCAGTAGATCCAAAGATTATCCCCCTACAACCTCACAAACTCAAAAGCTTTACCTCTTAATAATATTATAGATTACAATAAAAAGAATGAGCGATAACGTTCACAAATTCTTACTATTATTTATACCCAAGTCCAAATACTTTACGAACTATTTTGAACTAATCCTTATTCTTTATTTGAAGGTAAAGCCCTGAAGACGGCAGCTTCCTCGATAGCAGAAAGCACCATCAATGGTGCCATGTCCATTGGAGCCACCATCGTGAAGGCAGGCCTCAACATGATCGCCGCCAAGTTCAGCGACAAGCCCACAGTGGTGTACAAGCCGTCATCCATCGTCATCCAAGCACCAGTGCTGCAGGATGCTATCGTGGAGGAAGAAGTGATACAGGAGCCCATTGTTGTGGAATACGACCAAGTGAGTATTGCTGAACTGCAGTGCTAATCTAAAAAGTTCCATTGCAAAATCACTTCTGATTCTGCGGTGAGATTTTTGTTTCGTATTCTTAAAATGAGTGAGTTCGACACACTAGCGCCACCGCGTGATAGTGTATGTGAGAAGGTATTATGACGCGACATTTTGACATTTTTCAATAGGATTAGGTATTCTGCGAAGTAACTGAAGTAAGCGTGTCTTGCGAGATAAGTTGCGAGATGATTTTCGAAGGGATTTGCCTATATCAGAATAGCATAGCTTATGGATGAACTCGCTTTTGCCCGCGACTTGGATTGCTTGAATGTCGGTTACGAAAGACACGTCCCAACTAGCAAAAAAGTTATATAAGTTTACAATTATACGACTAACAGTCATGTAAGGGGTTTGAAATAGTTCTGAAGCAACTAAAATGTTGTAAAATAGTTTTCAGTTCGACGTATTAGTTATATATATTTAAGTCATATTAATACGTCTGGTGAACGTCGTCTCAATTAATTTATACGACGGTCATATAATGTTAAGTCGAGTAAACGTTTCAGTCGGACAATAGTGATGAGTCGCCATGTTTCGTAAATTTAGAACCTTTTATTCAACATTTAAATAACAAACCGTTATGTAATGATTTTATAGTTAACTATTATACAATCTTCATAATAGGTCATATACTAAACCTTTAAATAACTTTTAGTTTGAAACTTTATTCTAATACTAGCTTTTGCCCGCGACTTCGTCCGCGTGGATTAATAGTTCCCGTTCCCGGGGTCTTTCCGGGACGAAAACTATCCTATGTCCTTTCTCAGGTCCCAGACTATATCTGTACCAAATTTCATTGAAATCGGTTCAGTGGTTTAGGCGTGAAGAAGAGACAGACAGACAGACAGACAGAGTTACTTTCGCATTTATAATATTAGTAAGGATAACTTATATATGCCAATTGATTATTTAAGCGATTATTAGTATCTTTTCTATAACTCAGTCGTCCTGTTTCATTAAGTTTATGTTTTTTTTTTTATAACTAATTATTTTATATTCCTACAACGTGTGCCAATCTATGACTAAACTAAAATGTGAAAAACTTAATGAGAGATTCACAAGCTTATCAATGCCAGAATCACCATGATGTCCCTGTAAATAAAACAGAAGTATTTCCATGACTATACGCAAAGGGTTTTACGATTTTCCAACAGAACTCTAATTGCAACCGTCATGGTGGACGCCATAAATCGTATAAAAACATGTATACGACCAATAGTTATTTAAAGGTCGAAATGCAGTCGCCCAATGTCTATTGGCAATATGGCCGAAACTATTGATGTCAATTCATATATTTTATTTTTATAAACAATATGAAAACTTCAATATTATGAAGGCCCATGAAAATATTGACAAAGATAACCATATATATCATCGAAAAAATTTAATTCCCATGTATAAGTCGTCACTCTTCATCTTCCACCGCAATATGCTTTCTCTATATTAAAGAATTTTTAATAATGATTCATACGACATTTTACTTAACTTTACAATATAAGTTTTGCCATAACACAATAAATTGTCACACAAATTGTCGCTGACACTCTCATACGATGATATAGTTATTCATTGGTATTACTAGAAACGATTACAAACCTTATTAGTTAAACTCACAACGTCTACGTGACTTTTACTCAACATAATTTGTCGCTAACGCGACTGCAACACGACCTTAACACAATTGAAATGTTATATAATCTGCGCCCAAACCCGCGTTATATTCACGTCTAAAAAACTATTATATAACGTTTTGGTATGACTGAAAGTTAAATTGAAAACGTTATTGTACCTTTTATATGACATTATTTTGTTACTTGGGGTGGCGCCATCTATTATCAAAAGGACGTTATTGTTGTATTCCTCGGGAACAGTACTGTCCGTTTCTGTACAGTTTCAGGATGATCGGTTCAGTGGTTTAGGCGTGAAAAGAGACAAACAAACTTACTTTCGCATTTATAATATTAGTTAGGATTGGGTATTGGACACCAGTTGGTCTCCTGGTCGCAAGCGCGGCTGTTGAGCGTGGGGTCTTGGGTTCGATCGCCATTCGGGCAAACAATATTAGTTTTGAAGTCGGTGGTGTCACCACTGTTTATTTAAAGAGTTGCCCTATACTACCTCGACTGACTGCCTCGTTAGCCTAGTGGCCCTAAGCGCGACTGCTACGGTAGAGGTCTTGGGTTCGATTCCCAGGTCGAGCGAAAATGTTACGAAATTCTGTAGCAGCTCGGAGTCAGGCTTTGTGCCCGGTTAATGGCAATGGGCTCGCCCCCTATTACATCGGACCTAAAACATACTGGCGTACTATGGGTGTATATTAGTACACCTCCGCCTAATCCTTCGGGGAGTACAGGCGTGATTGTATATTGTATGTTGCCCTATACTAGCAATTTCTCATGTATCACCGATGAGTTTACAGTCATATAAACTCACATACACAAACAACCAGACCCGGAACAACATCTGTAGGCCATAAAAATATTTGTACCGTACGAGAATCGAAGCCGCGACCCGCAGCGCAACAGCCAATCACTCAACCGTGTATTATGCCCATAAATTATTAGTTAAGCAAAGGTACTCAAACGGCCTACGGTTCATTAGCTTAATTGTTATTAAATCACAATTTGCATAATAATTTCATGGGCTAATAGCACGAGGAAGGGAGAATCCGCTTTGTCTATACTTATGAGGGAAATCGTACTGTTCGCTATGAACATTATTGTTTCAACTTTCATCTACACTTTGTTTTAAAAAATGTATTGTTTAGTAAATAAATGTCCACTTTTCTAAACGTGCAGTAGTAGACTCGGAGTTAGGATTTGTGCCCGGTTACTGGCAATAGTTTCGCTCCTATTACATGGGAATTAAACATACCGGCGAACTGTGGGTGTACATTGGTACACCTCTGCCTAACGCTAAATGTTTCTTGCTAGTGTTGCGTGTTTGTTGTAATGTAATGCTGTTTTGGTATTGCCAATGGTTGCCAAAATAAAGTATTGTATTGTAGTTGTAATGAAAAATACTTCTATTCATTGTTTAGACCAGTAGTTCCTTAAGTTCCCTAAGGCTCTGAACATTCCCTCATATAGTTATGCTACCTTTTTTCGTCGTTAAAACCAAAAGGTGAGTCCTGAATGGAACTTTAGTTAGGTGAGTTGCGGTCCAGTCATCTTTGGCAACCACAGGTTTAGTCTGTAATCTTTACCATTGACAAATATATATTTATCATGGTTTACTATTCCGTCCGTATTGGTATATCCGTCCGTATATGTCTATAGAGTTTCTTGCTCGTTCTTCTTCCATATAGACCTATGTTTTGGAACGAGCAACAAGGTTCAACTTTGTGTCTCTTCTTGGCAATTCTAAGGCGCCTGTAAGTCATAGGTCTTCAACACGCGGCCCGCAGCCAGTTAATCTGCGGCCCGGCGACCCGGCCCGAATTCATCATCAATTTTTACGTGTTCATTTATGATAAATATTTTTAAAGCACATAATATAACGTGTTATAGATATAAAGAATAATATAATATTATTTTAATTTCGTAAATAAAAACCAAAATATCCGGGCTCGAGTAAGTACATAGGTATAAATCGGTCAAAATTAAAGCAATGGTTGTTTTTTGTTGACTCGAGTTGCGGCCCCCGGAACCCAACAGAAAATATTTTTGGCCCTTGACATCGAAGACCTCTGCTGTAAGTGGTATTGTTGATATAAATGCTTTGACTTTGATTCACAGGCTATCGAGGTGCCCGTGCAGATCCCGCCACTAAGCACCGTGTCCGTGGACGTCAGGCCTCAGGTGTGGGACATCCCAGCGCCCCCCCAGCTCAGCCAATCAGTGTGGACCGTGAACGAAGCTGCACCTTCCTTTGAGATTGTGGCCCCAGCTAACTCCCCTTACGTCTACGAGTGAGTATAGCTTTTGTACCCCATTTCTTTCTAGTTTTTTCTTACTGCCTAATTGGCCTAGTGGTCGCTTTCGCCGAAAGGTATAATAATCGCAATAGGCTCCATTCTTCGAAGGCAAATTTTTCTATTAACTATTTGGTTTTATTACGACACTGGACGAATGCCACTTTGGACCGGTCCTTTTGGGAATCTATGGGGGAAGTCTATGTCTAGCAGTGTCCTATGGCTGATATGATGATGATGATTTGGTTTTAAAAACAACTTATTTTTTTACAGGATTGTGCAGTCTCCTCATGTGCAGTATGGACCTGTGATGGAAACCTTTCAATACGGAAAGAAATAAGGATCACGAACACAGTGTTAACATGCCAAGAACCTAATTTTACAATAAAGAACATAATTTTAAAAGTATACCAGTTTTTTCTTATCATTTTTTACGAACCCTGATTTGCCGCTACCTTATTACACTTTAATTAGTAGCGCACTGAACTTACACAAATTATCTTTAATGTGTACTTATTAAGTTGTTTGTGTTTATTTCACTGTTAGTGAACTGCCCGCGGCTTGTATTGTATATTTAAGTGGTAACCTCTGCCTATACATACATACATACCATCACGCTTGTATTCCCCGAAGACTAAGGCAGAGGTAAACCGATGTACACCTACAGTTTGCCAGTATGTTTTAAGCCCCATGTAATAGGGGGCGAGTCTATTGCCATTAACCGGGCACAAATCCTAACTCCGAGCTGCAACTGAAAATTCCATAGAAAAACCCAATAACACTTTTTGCTCGACCTGGGAATCGAACCCAAGACTTCTAGCGTAGCAGTTTCGCTTAGGACCACTAGACCTCTCTATAGATATCTGCAATACCAGAGGCCTTGCAAATGCGTTGCCATCCCAGACAAAATTACACCGGCACCTATACCCTTCAAAGTGGTACACAGCAACGCTGCTTTACAGCATGAATAAGTATGGCTGTAGTAATTCTCCGAACGAGCTCCTTCACAAAGATGTCTACTACTTGGTAATCAACCATTACCTGACTTCGAATCATCCGCTAAAACATAGCTTATATGAGCGAGCATTACATCCGCTGCTTGCGATAAAACCAGGTCAGCTGTTAAAAACGACTATACCAAAGCTAAATCTTCAGTAATTATAATCAATACTGATTTATTAGTTGCCCACTCAAGCTGTTTATCAAATAACCATTCTGGTAAATCGTATTACTCAACCAGAATACAAATGACACGCGATGGGCTGGCGACTGAGTACTGGAACTAGATTTTTTATTCACATCCAGTATGTAATGTAATTCTAGCGGTTTGTAGTTTGACATGTAGTTTTAAATAGTCGGGTGTTGGGTTTAGCGACAGGTCAAGCCAGTTGGAACTGAAGAAATAAGACACAATATGTCTGCTGCCAAAACATGTAATCACCAATGCATCTTACATCAGTTTTGTTTTAATTAAACAAACGAACATCTGTTGCCATACTTCAATAATCCATACTGATTTTATAAAGAGGATTTTTTTATTTGTTTGTACCGAATAGGCTCCGAAACTACTGGACCGATCTTAACCATTTTTTCACCAATGGATAGTTAAATTATTCCTGAGTATATAACATTACCCTACGACACACGGGAGCGGAGCAGCAATCAGATAATCATGTAAGATAACGCGGGTGAAATAAGCAATTCGAACGAAGCCGCGGGAATTTCGCTAGTACTACATAATATACCAATCATCTAACATACTTTTAAGAACTGTCATTCCAACGTAGATTTTGTATGACAGTACAAACTGTGACGTCACATTTTGCCAACTCAATTCAGTGATTATTTATTGATTTCAAAGCATCTGAAAATCGAATTTTACCATTAATTCAAAATTAATCTGATTTTCACGACCTTAATAAAGATTTATTTTTAGAGAATTTTAGCCTCGGTACAATTAGATGGTGTCAAACCCTTAATTTACACAGTTTTCTATTATCTGAAGATGCGTTTAAATCCATTGACACGTAAATTGGTATCCACGTAATTATTACCAGTTTCGCAATATTGTAATATTGTCTGATTCGGCACAGGAAAGGATGTGATCGCAATCCTTAGTTTCTACTGTATCTGAGGTGAAGCAACCGTTTCTTTCAGCGGTTGGCGTTCAAACAAAAGTAAAACTTGTTTACAGCATGAATATGTATGTTAACGTAACATTAGTCGGACAAGTATTCGAGAATAAAAACGATTCTAGCTTCAAAGATCTTTGTTTAGTTTAATTTTGAGGAATTTTTCATTGTTTGTGTTATTTATTTCAAAATCTTCAAACAGAACCACCGTCCTCTTTTAGTTGAAATATACGTAGGAAGACCTGTGTGCCGATTCCTTTGATTATAATGAGATGTCGGTTTTCATATTATTTATTTATTTATTTCACTTTAAAACGGTTATAGTTGTTACTAATTACAATAATTAATGACATAACACAAGAAAACATTAAATAAGAAAACACAAATATAAATGTAAAACAAAACAATACAATGTTATCCTTTTCATAAATCCTTCTCACAGTTAATTTTTTTTTTTTTGTAAGGTCCGAGTGCCCATGTCCTTTTTAAGGAAATGTCTAAACGCTTAGTCGATTCTTCCCGTAACCCTAGGGCTTGCTTCCACCTTAGATATATACTAAGCATTGCCATCTGTTTACCACCAGTATGTAAATAAGAAATGTTTAGAACTATAGTGATCAATTGTTTTAGAAAAGTTTTACCCTTAGCTCGATAGATGGCGTTGGGATCGAATTAGATCGCGCTATGGTTTCGTTACCGGAGTTTAATAAGGTGTCTGACCATATACGAAATAAATGTTGCTTTCCGAACCAGCAGATCAGAGCACAATAGTTGTTTCATTTTGAACCCTATTAGTGTTCCCACTAGACCACCTATTGCCAAACGCGGCAATAAACATTGGTCCTTCGGCCGGATATCAGACCCGGAACAGTCTGACTTTTTGGTGTTAAGCGGGGCCAGCTTTGGTCCGCAACCCAAGTACTCGCAGTGGATTGCTGCGGCAAAGTACTGGGCATCCCGCAGAAGCCGCGACAGCTTCGTTCAACTTGTTGGACAGCTCAGCTTTCTGGAAGAATTAATAGTTCAACGGGACGTCAATAGAGGGCGCTACCTGTAGCATAGTTCGAGTACAATCTTCGAGTTGAAGATACAGCAAAGTGGACGAGGCCGGCGATAGCAGCCGGGAGTTCAAGTTCAAAGTGACGCCGCAGGGGGCGCCACTAGTACCATACCAAGTTCAGCATCTTACGTGTTTGTGTGAGTGCAGTGCAATCGTGAGTACAATTTAATTAATTAAACAGTAGCAGCAGTGACAATTCTATAAACAAGAGATCGGTTAAGCAAATTTGAACTTTATTTAAAGGAAGATTTCGACTTCAACATTTTAGAAGATTTTTTTAAATACCAAGCAATTTTCAACCGTATTTTAATGAACATTTTAACTTAGTTTTAAGAGTGTGCATGTTGTTAGGACTTAGAATAGTTTTATAAAAAACGAGGGAACGGGGAATCCATGCCCGATTTCTACCAGAGACAAGTTGTTCCTCAAACACTTGTAATTTTTTTCGGATTTTTTGAGACTTAGAAAAATTTCATGAACTTTTTTACCAATTTTACACTTGTTAATTTGTTACATTCTAGTTTACCCTTTTGTTGTGTATTTCTTTACGGTTAACAACCTGGATGAATTTAAACTTAGTTTTGTTTTATTTTATTTTATTACATTTTATTTATTAGGAACTTTAGTTAAGTCAAATTTTAGTTTTTATCTTATACTGTGAATACTTGTTACTTTACACTTGTTGTGGTTTGTTTATTATCTAAGATGGAAGGCAAAATTAATATATTAAAAGACCTTCAAACTGTAATTCAAAAGGCTTTAACTAATTTTAAAAAGAGTCCAAAGGACAGACTTACATTAGAATATATCCAGACAAGACTTGAATTACTCGAAAATGATTGGTCATCATTTAAAAATACAAAAACTCAACTTTATGGCCAATATAAATTTGAAGATATAATAAGTCAAAAGGTTGCGGATATTTACGATTCGACCGAAGACACATATATTACTTGCAAATGTCTAATGAAAACTACACTTAATAAGATTAATATTAGTGAGTCGCAATCGCAAAATAGTGGTTTTAACAATACTAGTAGTTCAAAATCATCTAATTCATTGGTAAAATTGCCAAAAATTGCAATTCCTACTTTTTCTGGAAAATACAGTGAATGGACAACTTTTCACGATTTGTTTATTTCCTTAGTCCACAATAACACATCGTTGGATAATGTACAAAGACTGCACTATCTGAAAGGCCACCTCACGGGTGAGGCTGAACAGTTGATTAGGCACACACCAATTACAGACGCTAACTATAGTGAATGTTGGTCGCAATTAGAAAGGCGTTATGCTAATAAGAAGTACCTAACCAATTGTATTTTGAAAAGATTGTTCAGCCAAAAACGTTTAAATGTTGAATCGGCTACATCATTAAAAGAATTGTTAGACACAACAAGTGACTGTTTAAGTGCATTAAAAAATCTAAAGATCGACGTGAGTACATGGGACGTTATCATTATTCATATTGTAACGTTTAAATTAGATAGTGAGACTCGTAAACAGTGGGAGTTAAGTATTTCCAACGACTCCAGCAACGAATTGCCCACCTTTGAGCAGTTTAAAGGATTTATTGAAAGTCGGTTTCGCGCGCTTGAATGTATCGAGCCCAGGAAGGCTGTGGCTCACCAGGTCAATCATAGTTCACACATTCATAGCTCTAAAACGATGTTAGCTACGAATATACGTTGCGAATTCTGTTCGGAAACCCACAAGCTCTGCTTCTGTAAACAATTTGCGAAACAGTCCACAGACCGCAGGCGCGAGTTTGTAGCAAAGAACAAAATCTGTTATAATTGTTTAGGCGGCAACCACACAGTATACGACTGCAAAAAACAAACGTTTTGTAGAGTGTGCAAAAAGCGCCACCACTCATTGCTGCATCCCAATAGGGAACCAAATGCAGAGAATGATGGTCAAGATATGGCAGCAAAGTCCACTACTGACAACACTAGTGATGATCAGATAGTAACATGCTTGTCTACACGCAAAACCCCCAAACCTAAACAGGTTTTATTAGCCACCGCGCTAATAAAAGTCGAGAACAGGATGGGTGAATTTCAAACAGTCCGAGCCTTGCTGGATCAAGGCTCGCAAGCTTGTTTTATAACCGAGGCCACTGCTCAATTTCTTCGATTGAAGAAAATTCCAGTCCGAGGTATCGTATCAGGTTTGGGAGACGAGAGACCAACCATTTCTAAGTATATGGTTAATTTAACTATTAAGTCGACAGTGGATCACGAGTTTCAACTTAACATCAATGCTTATGTTTTGAATAACATAACGTCATACTTACCGGAACGAAGTGTGAGTACCAGTTCAATAGATTGGATTAATGTTGACAATCTATGTTTAGCGGACCCTTATTTTAGTACACCCAATAAAATAGATGTTTTATTGGGAGCAGATGCCTATTGTTGCATCATGAAGGAGGGTATAGTGAAGAGTTCATCCTGTAATCTTATAGCACAAAACACCACTCTAGGGTGGGTCCTTTCTGGTGTAGTCAGTACAAGCAAGGAAAGTTCAAACTTGCATACAAATAATATAAGCGTACATTGCGCACAGGTCAATGAAGATCAGCTTCTGAAAAAATTTTGGGAGATAGAAGAACAAACCAGTACAAAGAAAATCCTAAGTCCAGAAGAGCAAAAATGCGAAGCGCTATATACTAAAACTACTAAGCGAGATGATACAGGCAGATATATAGTATGCTTACCGTTCCGTGACGATAATCCTGCATGTAAAGCCGGAGGTTCTCGTGAAATAGCTGAAATCAGATTTAAATCGTTAGAAAAAAGATTAGATAAAAACACAGATTTGAAACAAAAATATAACGAAGTAATCAATGAGTATTTACACTTAGGACATTTAAGAGCTGTAAAGAAAGACGATAATGAAAAGAATGAAGCGGTTTACTTACCACATCACGCGGTTATTAGAGACGACAAGATCACGACGAAAGTCCGGGTTGTGTTTAACGCATCTGAAAAAAATAAAAGGGGAGTATCGCTCAACGATACTCTGATGGTTGGGCCGACACTACAAGCGGACTTGAGGCATACAATTCTGCGATGGAGAGTACACGCTATTGGGATTATAGCGGACATAATTAAGATGTACCGCCAAATTAGAGTAGCTGATGAGGACGCGGTCTACCATACTCTGGCGAGATGATCCCAAACAACCAATAGAAGATTATGAGCTGGTAACGGTGACCTTTGGGACAGCCTCTGCTCCGTATCAGGCAGTTCGAACACTCCATCAAGTCGCGTATGATGAAGGACACAAGTACCCTCTAGCAGCCGCTAACGTCTTCGATAGTTTTTACATGGACGATTTAATGACTGGAAGTAATAGTATAGAAGAAGGCGTAGAAATCTGTAAACAAATGATACAATTATTGGAAAAGGGAGGATTTGCTTTACAGAAGTGGAACAGTAATAATCAACAATTGTTAGATAGAATAAGTTCAATGCCTATAAATGACGTAGCACAACAATTAGATCAAACGCAATTAAAAAAGGAAGATAAGGATAAGGACAACCAGGATATCATAGATAAAGATAGGAAAATAGAAGAGAAGGACATAGAAATTAAGCTGGATAGTACAATAAAAATTCTAGGCCTTACCTGGAACCGCCTTGAAGACTGCTTACAATACTCCGTGAATCTTCCGCCGCTGACCGCCGCACCTGTAACCAAAAGATCGATTTTATCAGACATAGCTCGTTTGTTCGACCCATTAGGATGGTTAGCTCCTAGCGTGGTAGTAGCAAAAATGTTTATACAGAAATTATGGCTCGCAGGGGTGAGTTGGGATGAGGAACTAACTACCGAATTAAAATCAGAGTGGAGTACTTACCGTGGAGAATTAACTTTACTTACCAAGATCCGGGTACCTCGCTGGCTTAGTACAAGTTCAAAGGATGAACTCGAGTTACATGGCTTTAGTGACGCCTCGAAAGCAGCGTACTCGGCCGTTGTTTATTTGAGAACAATAGACACTGCTGGTAACATTAAGGTGTCTTTGTTGGTGGCTAAAACAAGAGTAGCACCCATCAAACAGATTAGCATTCCTCGATTGGAGCTATGTGGCGCGGTACTCTTGTCAAAGTTGTTGGTAGAAACAGCTGAGGTCTTAAATATTCCAGAGATGAGGATCTTTGCTTGGACTGATTCCACCGTAGTGTTATCGTGGCTTAGCAGCCACCCTAGCAGGTGGAAGACGTTCGTAGCGAACCGTACCTCAGAAATATTGGGCAGTATGAGTTCAACTCAGTGGTTTCATGTATCTACCAAGCATAATCCTGCCGACTGCGCATCAAGGGGGTTGCTACCCAGTTCACTTGTGAGTAATGAATTATGGTTTTCCGGTCCACCCCTTTTAAAAAAGAAGTTGATTGAGTTCAATAGGCCAACGGATCTGAAAACGGACTTAGAGCAAACCATTAAAGTACATACCAATTTAGTAGCTCCGATAGCAAGTTCATTTTTCGATAAGTATTCTAGTTTACGTAAATTGGTTAGAGTTGTAGCGTATTGCCGACGATTTTTAACAAAGTACAAACATGATAGTATATACTTAAAAAACCATGAAATAGAAACAGCACTACAAACCTGTATAAGAGTGACACAGGCAAATGCATTTCAAACTGAGTACACACAATTAAAAGAAAAAGGTAATTTAAATTCCAGGTCAAGTCAATTAAAATCACTGTGCCCTTTTCTCGATAAACAGGGAGTCATGAGAGCTCGTGGTCGGCTTGAAAAGTCAGAGTTAGATGAGCCAGTAAAACACCCGATAATCTTACCACACGCAAGTCATCTAACTCACCTTATAGTCGCAGATGCTCACGAACGAACTCTCCATGGTGGTCCGCAGTTAATGTCAAACCTTTTGAGGTCAGCGTATTGGATCATAGGTGCTAGATCTTTAGTCCAGCAATATGTACGCAAATGCGTAACGTGCGCCAAAAAGAGAGCTAGCGTCAGGAACCAAATAATGGGTGATCTCCCATCAGTTCGTTGCACCCCAGCAAGACCGTTTTTACACAGCGGCGTGGATTATGCTGGGCCCATCAGTATTAGGACAACTAAAGGACGCGGACATCACGCTCACAAGGGCTACATTTGTCTTTTTGTATGTATGGCCACTCGCGCCATTCACTTGGAAGTTGTTAGTGACATGAGTACACAGGCATTTTTGGCCGCTTTTCGACGGTTTGTGTCTCGTCGCGGTCATTGTGCTAAATTATGGAGCGACAACGGCACTAATTTTATAGGTGCCTCCAGAGAACTACAAGAGCTGGCTTCCGTTCAGCCAGCTATAGCAGAACACTTGGAGGCAAATAACACTGAGTGGCATTTTATCCCGCCTCACGCACCTAATTTCGGTGGTCTTTGGGAAGCGGGGGTAAAATCTACCAAGTACCACTTAAAAAGAGTGATTGGGGACTCCACCCTGACTTACGAGGAGCTTACCACTTTCCTCAATCAAGTGGAGGCGTGCCTAAATTCGCGACCCATAAGCGTTATAAACTGCACTGATCCTGGTGAACCACTTCCTTTAACTCCTGGACATTTTCTTATTGGAGAACCATTAGTTAATGTACCAGACAAAAATTACGAAAGCTCAAATGTGAACTACTTGACTCGGTGGCAATTTGTTCAACGGATGTTGCAGTCATTTTGGAAAAGATGGTCACATGAGTATTTATCTAACCTCATGAATAGATACAAATGGGCATCACAAGTTCCAGAACCTAAAATAGATGACGTTGTTCTGATCAAAGAGGACGATTTACCGCCTAGTCGTTGGTTACTGGGTCGGGTTATTGAGAAACACCCCGGTGCTGACAACGTAACCCGTGTAGTCACATTGCGCACAAAATCATCCGTAATTAAGAGGCCAACATCAAAATTATGTGTTTTACCCATTACAGACCAATGAATTGTTATTTTTGTAAATTTATGGCCAGTTTGGTTTTTTTTTTATGTTAAGCTTTTAACTAGATCAAATGTTTGTTTTTAATTTTATTTTTGATCAAATGTTATCTTTTTAATTTTTTATAGTCCACATGTTTACATACAAGTTTACCGTGTTATACATTTTATGATTTTACATTTACATTTGTTTTTATTTGCATGTTTCTTGTTTAGTTAAGTTGTTTCATGAATTGTTTTAGATCAACTCCGTTTGAGATGTTTTAGTTTTAAGTGCAATTTTAGAAGGCCATTCTTTCACTATTACTATTGGTTTCTTTCTTTATCTTATTGCCTTGGTGGGCGGTATGTTTACCACCAGTATGTAAATAAGAAATGTTTAGAACTATAGTGATCAATTGTTTTAGAAAAGTTTTACCCTTAGCTCGATAGATGGCGTTGGGATCGAATTAGATCGCGCTATGGTTTCGTTACCGGAGTTTAATAAGGTGTCTGACCATATACGAAATAAATGTTGCTTTCCGAACCAGCAGATCAGAGCACAATAGTTGTTTCATTTTGAACCCTATTAGTGTTCCCACTAGACCACCTATTGCAAAACGCGGCAATAAACACCATCCAACGTGGCAATCTCTGTTGATGGCGATTCGGAGGAATTTGTTAGTGACATATTGTTTTCGTTTAATTGTTAGGGGTTATCTCATTCTAGGTGGACGGACGACTTGGTTAAGACCGCAGGAATCTAAACGCTGGACGGAGGCCGCTTCCAACCGGTCCTTTTAGAAATCTGTGGGGCAGGCCTATGTCTAGCAGTGCACTTTGCATTAAAATAATAAGATCATCGTCATCATCATATCAGCTGCAGGACATCGCAGCTGATATGATGATGACGATGATCTTATTATTTTAATGCAAAGTGTTTGTATTAAGTGAATAAGTATTGCACATATTTTTTAACTATTTATATAACCACGTATAAGTGCATATTATGGCTTGGTGAGTTGAAGGGACGTGCGGCGAGCGCAGCCGACATGGTCTGATATCTCCCGCGCCCGCTTCGATTGTGTACAACATGTACCAACTACGCATGTTCGCCGATTAGTTTTTACTCAAGTACCTAATGATATTCAAATGGGGCGGCATCGAACAACTATTTAGCATTGTTAATTCGATGTTAATAATTTTCGGTGCAGTATAAAAGTGCACGCAATTTGCAGTAACCACAACAATCACAGTTTACAGTCCAATTTGGTAGTGTCGTAGCGGGCAGCAATAAACAATACCAATAATAACGATGTCTCGACTTACGGTACGATCAGGCATCTTATATCGATTAAATAAAATAACATTTATTTCTTTTAATTTAATAAAAAAGTTTTATTACGTGAAAATTAGTAATAATTAAGTATCATTAACATAAAAATACAATTAATTTAATAATGATAATTGTTTTCAGATCTTTTTTGTTATCGCTGTGGCGTGCGAAGTCTTTGCAGATGGTAAGTGAACTTCATCTGATATAAGCAGTTTCACAAATAATATGCAGTCACTTTGTTGACAACTGCTATTAAATGAACACTTATTTGAACTTATAGGTAAAGTGGCAGATTCCCGTGCGGAGCAGTCTGGTATCATAGCCCCGGTGATTGCCGGAGGATATGGCGGTTACGGCGGGTATGCGGGCGGGCTCGGCGGCGCCGGACTCGCGGGTGCAGGCCTAGCTGGCGGCGCTGGCCTCATCGGCGGAGGCCTCGGCTCGGGCGCAGCACTCAACAACGCTGCTGCCGTCGGAGCTGCCCAACTCAGCGCCATCCAGAACGCCCAGGCCGTGCAGGCCGCACAGATCGCCAACACCGCCGCCGCCGCCATCCAGGGCGCGCGCGTCACCGAGGCGGCCGCCCGCGCCGGCCAGGCGCACGCCATCAACAATGCCGCTGCCCTGGACGCCGCGCGCGTCGCCAACGTGCAGCGCGCACAGGCCGCCGCCTGGGAAAACGCGCGCGCCGCGGAGGCCGCCCGCCGCGCCGGCGCCGCCAGCGCACTCGAGGTGGCTCGCGCCGCCGAGGCCGAACGTCTAGCCAACGCTGCCCGCGTCCAGGCCATCGCTATTTCTAACACTCGCGCTGTGGAGGCCGCTCGTATCGCTAACGCTGCTCGTGCTCAGGCTGCCGCGGTCGCCACTAGTGCTGCTCAGGCGCAGGCCGTCGCTGACGCCGTCGCAAGGCAAGCTCAGGACGGTGCCCTCCTGCTGGGCGGTGGTGGACTCGGTGGTGGCGCGGTGATCGCTGGACCGGCCGTCGCGGTTGGCGGGCTCGGCGGCTACGGACTCGGTCTCGGAGGATACGGCGGCGGCTACGCCGGAGGCTACAACTACGGCGGCCTCGGCTACGGCAAGTCCATCCACTAGAGAAACTAGAGAGTAGTATTCGACCCAGTGATGATACCCTATTGTCTTAGACAATTAACAGATAATATCTACATCCATTTCGCTTTCTTCCATTGAAATGGTTAGCGGCAGATCTTACGAGATTTTGGACTGATCAAAGTTATGTAAATATTTAAAAATTGGCAATTAAGTCTGTCTTATAATTAAATGTTAGCAAACACCGATTACTCCATATTTTTATTTATGATCAAAGTGTGACCTATAGGTTGGTTCTAGATCTGCTTATCATTATTGGTATTCTAACAATAATGACGAATATATTGCTTCGTAGCTCTGCAACCAATGACTGGCCTTCCCACTGATACCTGCCCAGTTTTCACACTCAACATTAGATATTACATGAAGGCTTTATTCATTTCGTCATCAAAACCAGTCGTGTTATAAAAATACTAAAGAAGTCACCAAAAATCCTGAAAGCCATAAACATACCTAGCTTCCATATTACATAATTATAATCATTTCATTAATCGCACCATCTCTTGTTATCAATTTGCAAGCCGTGATATGCGGGAGAACATGATAGAACATGCCTGTATATAATATCTTGCATAATATGTATGTACACCATGTTTATACAAATAAATAAACTTACCTACTTACTTATAATGATATTTATCTACCAGTGGTATTTATTATACTTACTAGCAACTATTATGGGGATTTCTATTTTCATTAATTGTTTTTCTACAACAAACACTCAGTTACCTACTCCTTATAAAATTAACTTTCTGCTAGTGAAAGCACAGTCAAAATCGATCCAGCCGTTTCGAAGATTAGCTGGAACAAAAGCACAGGCGAATAGTCAAAATAAACATAAAAAAGTAGTTTTTGGTGTACATTAGTTAGTTGTTATTTTGAAATTACAACCGACCACTTTAATTTTATTTATTTGTCTCAATGTGTTTTAAACATACATATTAAGTATTTCATTTCGAATAGGATTTTGTCACAATAGTCCACGTTGGTACCTACTATCTTTAAATGACAACACACGGTTACGCATGTTGTTGCTAAGGCAACTAATACAGGTGCTGCTAAAAATACCCGCCCTAAATTGTATGCAAAAATGCAAAATACTTCCAAATGCGTTTTGTATCTTGACTGTATTGTCTCATGGTCAATCTTTCTTCACATGGTGTATTTTACCGGCGGTAGAAAGACACTGACGCAGCTAATAGTATAATGTTTTTCCCATCATTGCATTATTGTAGTTTATTTTTTGCTCTGGAGCTAACCTGTGTATCATCTGGTTACGGAGATATTGACGATTAAAGTTCAAACAGTTTTCAAAGGTTTTTTTTTACCGAAATCAAGCTTTACTTTTAAAGAGCTTAATAAAGTCTATACTGCTGAAGACAACACGAACAAACGATAATACCTAACAGGGAAAGTCTGCAAGTTGACTAGAATTTTTTATTTTTATTTTTTTATCTCTTTCGAACAAGTTGACTAGAATGCAGCAGCCAATCGCATAGCTGCACCTCCCGTGTCTTAAATAACAATCTTACATTGAATAACAATAGTTACCTAGTATTAATATTAAATAACAAGTAAACAGTATCATCTAACAATAAAAGCCACAAACCGCAAAGGTATAGTCATCCTAATGCTATATCATATAGTTTCCCATAGCTACAAGAGCGATTTTAGTTTAAACTATTATTACTTTTGACGCACGGTGTATGACTTTGTGGGTTTTCCTGGTCAAAACAATAATTAGTTATTCTACTAATTATGACTAATGGGAATCCAGATAAATTTGATAAAAACTGCCAAAATACCCGCGATGCCATCCGCGTTGAGTTACGTTTTTCGCTACTGCTCCGCTTCCGTTAGTCGTAGCGTAATGTTCTAAACATTTAAACCTTCTTCTTGAAATACTCTACATAATGATGAAAACTACATTAAAATCCGTTGCGTAATTTCAAAGATACAGAGGGTCAGACGGCGGGAAGCGACTTTGCTTTAATATCGAGATGTATTATTAGAAAACAAATCATTATCTTTTTGTTTACTTTTATTTTTAGTTGTAAATGCCTTTATCAGTATTTACGCTAACTACTGGTCATTTGCTTATATATTTAATAAGACGTCTTCGGGCAATAACTAAGTCAGTATCACTTCGTTTATCGTGTAAGAGTGTCGACTGCTGTGACAAAAATGAAACTGTTTGTAAGTGTTTGTTATTTTTAAATTATCTCAGTTGTTATCATGTCTCAGATCGCTACTTCGTTTCCGTTAATGTCGGTCATCACGGAAGCAGAAGAAGTCTTGGATTGAAAAGTAGCCTATTGACCTAGATCCTAAGCTACTTCTATGAGAAATGTCTTTGTGATCGGTTCAGTGGTTTTATAGTTATGAGGTAACAGATAGACTGGGTTTGTTCGCATTTATCCATACCTACTAAAATTAAAAAGGTGAAAGAAAGGTGAAGGTGGGTGGTTTTTTGTTTGTTAATCTATTGTACATGATAGCCAAATTCATGAGGAATAATATGGGCTATATAACATCACGCTACGACTCACGGGAGCGGAACAGTAACCAAAGATGTAACTTACAAAAAGTGGGTTAAAATAAGTCGAGGGTGGAAGCTAGCATAATATTTAAGTGTGTATACGAAGTGTGGTTGGATTTTGTTTATTGTAAGTAATGTTGTGTGTTCTTTTTTATACACTTGAATATCGCTAGTGTACGGTCAACAAAAGTGATAAGTAATCGAATCGTCTAACAAAGTTGAAGTTTTCTTTGAAACCGGTGGTCGTTTTTTAAATGAAATTTAATCTAATAAGACAACTGTTATTTTCTATTAATATAAATTTCATACAAAACCATCAATCGGTTTTTTAAAAATCTTCGAATTTAATAGGCGACTGGTACTTATCTCCTTTATTAGGTACTCTACGATGAGATTGACCGCCGTGACCGTTATTCTGGCGGGATGTTATTAATTAGCTATTATTAATAATGCGTAATTTTGTTACAGGCGGCCATTTTCCTTGTTGTGCTGATTTTAGAAGAATACCAATGTGAGTAATTGTATTATTTTGTTATTTACGATGTTGTGTGTATTTGATTCTTGCACGGAACTAAATTTTTTTAGCCTATAGGTTGTTGGTTGTTTCGAGTCTGGTTGTTGGTGTAATTATGTTTAGATTTTTGGAAGCACATCCGATAAGGTGCAGCGGGGCAATTTCTTAATTTTAGTAAAATGTAGGAGTTATTAAGATTAGTTGAAATTTCCCGCCGTCGAGGGTGCCCCGCTGCACCATACAGAAGAAATATTGAGGCTAGGTTTAAAAAATAAAATAAAATATTATTTAAAACAAAAACGGTCTATTGGCTGCATATCGCAGGCTTCTTATCAAACACAGAAGAAAGTCACCACTTCTGTACATAGCACAACTAATTAATTCATGATAACTTAAAGTTCCAGAGCTTTTAATTAGTTTACTGCCACGTTAGCCTAGTGCTCCTAAGCGCGACTGCTACGCTAGAGGTCTTGGGTCGGATTCCCAGGTCGAACAAAGTGTTATCGGGTTTTTCTATGAAATTCTCAGTAGCAGCTCGGAGTTAGGATTTGAGCCCGGTTAATGGCAATAGGCTCGCCCCCTATTACAAGGGACCTTAACTTACCGGCGAACTGTGGGTGTACATTGGTACACCTCTGTCTAACCCTTTGGGGATTACATGCGTGATGGTATGTATGTAATTAGTTTCTTTTTAAGAAAGAAACCTTGTCAGGCTTGTACCGGCATTCTTGTAGGTACTCGTACTTCAGATAGGAGACTACTCCTCTATGAGGTGCATAGAGGAGTAGTCCCCTATCTGAAGTATCATCATATTCACTTAAACTTTATTTATTTCAGGCGAACCATTGTTCAGAGGGAGAAGCAGGCATAATGACAGAGAAAAACAATTGGACCTAACCGGTGACGTCCCTGATAATGCTATGACTCGCGGAAGGAGTGAACACAGACATGGCTATAGGTCGGGATTTAGACATAGGCATAGGCACACATATCCAGTAATCTCAACACGCAGGCACCCATCGTATGGCAGACATGGGCTAAGCCATACGCCACATTATCATCTATATCATCCACGACAGTTTAGAACGCCGTACGGTCCGACCATGCACCGAGGTTCGTACCGCCATGGACTTCATCACGATACCCCACTGTACAGAAAATCGCCGATAATCGCTTCGACGCACCAAGTTGTGTTCTACGGACAGCAAGGCAAACCACAGTCTGGAACTGTGTATCCAACACCTTTAGCTTCGGCGCATCAAACACCAAATGAGATGCCGAATAGTCCGGCAATCGGCGCACCTGATAGCACGAAGAATACCGCACCAAATGGTACACCGGTTGTAACACCAGTTGATGATGAGGAAGTGGCAATGCAGCAAAAACTGTTCTCTCTCACAAAGAGTGGCATTCAGGAGACTCCTGTCGAACCTCTTGCCAATGCCGAATAGGAACATCTCGCGACCAGCTCTTGAGGGCATTCTCCAAGAAATCTAGAAGCTGCTAGATCCAACTTAGCCAAACGTATCACTAGTCTATAGGTACTTAATATTATAAAGAAGAAAGATTTGTTTGTTTGTTTCTATCGAATAGGCTCCGAAACTACTGGACCGATTTCAACCATTTTTTCACCAATGATAGCTACACTATTTCTGAGTAACATAGTCTATACAACATTACGCTAAGACCCACGGGAGCGGAGCAGTGAGTAACGAAAGACGTAACTTAACGCGGGTGAAATAACACACGTGGAAGACGGCGCGGTCTGTTCGCTAGTGTTAATAATAATTGTTCCTTGAAAGAAAGAAAGAAAGAAAGAAAGAAAAAACATTTATTCATTGCGAAAGGGGCGCACAACACAAAAAATAAAATAACAATAATGTATATGCGCCACTACCGTGCGAAAAGGCTGACGCTCAGCAAAATGTTTTGTTTTGGTCTAAAGTATTTGTAAGTAGGCATATGTCCAGTAAGTGGACTGTTACAGGCTGATGATAATGATGATTTGTATGTATAGTTGTGTAAAACATTCTTCAGCTGCCTACTTACAGTGGTTCGTGAAGTAATTTGTAAGTCATAATTTTTTTAAGAATAAAATAAATTCTCATGATTTTTTTCAAACTTTCTGTTTTTTATTTAAACAACTTCCTCCTAATTCAAGAATTGACTTGATCTTTGAGCCTGTTTATGTATTACGAACTTTATTTAAATCAGATCCAAGGTTCTTATTACAAAAACTGGGCCAAACCTGGGGAGCACGTCTACTAACATTAAGGAACGATCGCAATTTTATCTAATCCTAATAAAAATCCTTGAGCTAATTAATAATAAAATAATTTAAGATTGCGTCTAGATTTTGAAAGTTTTTAACTTGTAGAGTTGGCTTTTTAGTCTCAAAATATACCTTGTTTTTGCCTTGGGTCGTTGACATCTAAATGGAATAATAATATGTGAAATAATAACAGCAACGGAGCGTCGTCCGATTAAGTTCGAGTATAAGTCATAGTAAGTTTGTAGAAAAGTTGAAGTTGAAGATAACAAGAACACAATCTCTTAAGGTCATCGCTGATTACCTACAACAGCACTGCTCCGACACGACAACGACCCAGCTGGAATCCCGCCGAATACTCCAACCGTCAGTCGCGAGAAAGCCGTCCGCGAGCCATCACCTTTTATTAAAATGTTATTGTAAAATATATTTAAACTCACACGATTTAATGTCCTAAATGAAATGGCAAATTATTGGCTGTGTCGTCGGAGCTGTGACCATACTTGATACAAAGGATACATGTAGTTCAAAATGTACATTTTTTTTCTACTGAGAGCAATATGGCCAAAACTAAGATCATAGGTTCTACGGAATCGTAGCATTGTGCTACGTCGTAGCCATGACGTAGCAGATTATGCTACGGAGTGGTTGCTGAATAATAAAATATCAAAATCAAAATAGGAAAGCCATATCTTATAATACATACATTACGTATGTAAATGGTATTAATATTAGTAAGGACGTAGGCTGGTTGTTCTGCTCGTTGGCAAAATAGAATCGCATCTCCAGGCTGTCTGCTGTTTGACCAGTGTACGATATTTTTTTCGAGATTAACATTCGAGAGTTACTGCTCTGCTCATCTGAACCGTAGCGTGATGTTATGTAACCTATACCTAATATATTCCTCATAAATCGGGTAATGATATAAAAATAAATAATTAAACGTTTAAAGTCTCTCTTTTTATTTATTATGTTGATAAAATACTGAGTAGGTACCAAACGGTTTACAATCAAGCAAAGTTTTGATATAATTTTGTCACTCGGGAATCCCGATAGGGTCAGTAATATAAACATTATGAGGTTAAAGATAAATACTTATTTATCTGTTTTTATACTATTTACGTAAATATCATGACTATTTAAAAATGTCTTATGAATACAGTTTTCCCTCTTATATATATACGAGTATGAAAGAGAAGGGAGTCAGCGATAGTATGACGGCTGACAGGACGGCATGGAAAAAAACGTGTTGCGCCGACCCCAAGTAACTTGTGATAAGGGCAGGAAGATGATAATGAAATACAGTTTTCCCTCTTATTTTATTTTTGTTTGTTATTATTTGTGTCATGTTATTCAACGCGGAGGGGTCTATACAGGAAAAATTTTTAACCAGTGCGTAAATTTTGCCATAATAAACTTCAACACGTTTTATTAAACACGTATATTTTATTTTGATATGTCTTAGTACTAAAAAAAAAAGTTATCGCTTACGAAACATGTTTACTTAAAAACCATATTTCATTGTCACTCGGCGCTAGCGCATTCCCCACCCCCTCACCCCAGCCATGCGCCCGGGCGGCGGCGGCGGCCGCGAGTTTTCATTGATAGTATGGCGAATAGATTATGTCCTGGATGTTTTGCTTATTTCAAACTCGGATAAGGATGAAATTTTTTTTTTTTAACTAAACACGGAAATGTGTTCTATTACTGACACTGAACTACCAAAAAAAATTTACGCACTGGTTAAAAACTTATCCTGTATAAAGTGTATTAATATGATCTGTAATGATTATTATTGATCAATACAAGATGCACTTTTACATCCTCATAAAGTTTCAGGGGGTGAACATAAAATCATCATCATCATCATATTAGCCGCAGGACGTCCAGTGCTGGATATAGGCCTCCCCCATAGATTTCCAAAAAGACCGGTAGGAAGCGGCCTGTTTAGATAACTTTCTTATTTATGACCTCAAAAAACATGATTCCATTAAATAGGCACAATCAGGTACGGATAATTCTACCTTGGAGAATTGGGTAGATGACACCACTAATCAATTGACGTAACTTTTATGAGCTGTCACAACGCCATTCCCCCATAGATTTTCTATGACAATACTCAACTATGACGTCACTTTTTTGTCATCTCAATTCACTAACTATTTATTGATTTCAAAGCAACTAAAAATCGTTTTTTATAGTTAAGTATTTAAAAAATCATCGGGTTTTTAGTGCTAAAATTAAATGTTTTTTCGTGAAGTTGTTTCTTGAAATTATTGGTTAGTGGTGTCGTTCTAAGGTTTAAGGTTCAAGTTCAAGGCGAGATAACCTTTTAATATAAAACACCGTTGAAGTATGCTCACTCCAGTAGTGTCATATTTACTCATTACAGTCGTATTTCAGTCGCAATCATGAAGATGATAGTAAGTGCGCTTTATTTTATTTAAATTGGGTATATCTCAACTTTAAATAAATAAACAAATGACGATATGAATCGTTAATCGATACGTTTATGTTTACCTACGAATGTATAAGTGTCTAAACACACTAGATATGCCGAACGTACGTACGCGACCGAAGTTCGGCATGATTACGCCGGCAATGTTATTTGTATTATTGACGGTACATTACGCCGAAGTTACATTGCGTTATAAACGCAAAGTAATTTCAGTCGGGCGTAAGTTCAGCGTAGCGTTCAGCTGTAGTGGACACATTATACGCGACCGAAGTTCGGTTCGATTGCCGAGGAACATCTAGCGGGAGAAGGGACACTTCACAGACATCAAGTAACGCAACTGAATTTCTGCCGCGTAACTTCGGCACTTATAGTGTGTCATATCAGCCGAACACGTCGGAACGTAAAATCAGCCGCGCAACTTCGGCCACGTAACTTCGGCACAGTGTGTTTAGACACTTAGGGTGAAGCCAGGAGAGCGTAATTTTTTCAGTTGTGAGTCGCGTAATTTGGGTCACGTAATTTCTGCTACATTCGGTTTCATACAGAACTCCTGTTTTGTTCACACGGCGACGCAAAATGAGTTGTCGGTTTCAGTAGAAAGTAAATTACGCGACTCAAAAAACGCTAGTCTAAACTCACAAAATTACCCTTAATGTTCTTTTATCATCAACTTATTGCTTTAAAATGCTGCTATGCCATATCACAACCGGTTTCGAACTCGCACGTGCAACTGCTAGCCGCGGGTTCCTGAGTTCCATACCCAGGTCGGACTAAGTGTTATTGGGTTTTTCCAATAATTTCTCAGTTACAACCCGGAGTTTAGCAGTTGGTGGAATGATACTCCCGTGCTCCGGAAAGCATGTAAAGCCGTTGGTCCTGGCAGTCATTTACAGACTTTTGACAGTCGTCGTGTGAGTGGACGTGTACGTCATTTCGTTGCGGGATCCAAGACAGTTGAATCGTTTCTCCGGGACTCGTCGAGTTTTATTGCCTCGGCACTTTTCTGGCAGTCTCCACGGTTGATTCTGACTTTCAGGATTTGCAGTGGTTAAGAACAGAGCGGCGGACTAGTCCCAAAAAGAAATGTCATCACGTGTAGTTAAAAGTCTGAAAGTCTGACAACTAGTCTTACCAAGTGGGTCCAACGCCCGATTGCTCCTCGGTTTTTGGATTGCCGTCCTATCAGTTTTATTATTTCCTTAAACCACCTCAAACTAATAATTACAACATATCTATTAAATTAATAACGTCATTTTATATTTTCAGGAATCCATTTTCCTGTTGCTGATGGCTGTGGACGGATTTTCCTGTGAGTAATCTACCTATGACCGATGGATATTATTTATAGGCCAAAATCACGGAAAAGAGGCAATTTTGTAATAATTTGCATCTTAATACGACAATTCACAGGGCGTTATGTTATTCGTGGTGGCACCTAAAATAAACCTAACTGCCTCGGTAGCCTAGTGGTCCTAAGCGCGACTGCTAGAGGTCTTGGGTTCGATTCCCAGGTCGAGTAAAAAGTGTTATTGGGTTTTTCTACAAAATTCTCAGTAGTAGCTCAGTTTGGATTTGTGCCCGGATAATGACAATAGCCTCGCCCCCTAACCATAACATAACCTAAAAAACATACCGGCGAACCGTGGGTGTACATTGGTACACCTCTGCCTAACCCTTCAGGGAAAACAGGCGTGATGATATGTATGTACCTAAAATAGACATCAAATTGCACATTTCCAAATCAAAACGTCTCTTCGAGATCCCAAAAAAGTATATCGTAAGCGTAACACAAAGTTCTACGCCACGTAAACCAAGCGTAGCAGCGTAGTGCCATGTAAACCCGCGTAGCAGCGTAGTGCCACGTAAACCCGCGTAGCAGCGTAGTGCCATGTAAACCCGCGTAGCAGCGTAGTGTCACGTAAACCCGCGTAGCAGCGTAGTGCCATGTAAACCCGCGTAGCAGCGTAGTGCCACGTAAACCCGCGTAGCAGCGTAGTGCCATGTAAACCCGCGTAGCAGCGTAGTGTCACGTAAACCCGCGTAGCAGCGTAGCGACACGTAAACCCGCGTAGCAGCGTAGTGCCACGTAAACCCGTGTAGCAATAAAGTAGATTAATGAGGGTTTTAACCATTATCGAGAAAAGTTTAAATGTGAATTATACCATTAGGTACTAGCTTCATCATCTGCCTAGCCTTTTCCCAACTATGTTGGGGTCGGCTTCCAGTCGAACCGGATGCAGCTGAATATCAGTATTTTACATGGAGCGACTGCCTATCAGACCTCCACAACCCAGTAATGGGTAATACGATACTCTTGGTAAGACTGGTTGTCAGACTTGCTGGCTTCTGACTAACAGTAACGACTGTCAAAGATCTACAAACGACAGCCGGGACCAACGGCTTTACGTGCTTTCCGAGGCACGGAGGAAACTCGCTATGGTAAATGGTCACCCATCCACAGACCAACCTCGGCAAGCGTGTCTTAACCCGGAAGATCGGTCTATGCGGCTGTAATTATTTACCCACGAGCTCCTCCTATATTATTATTACTATTAGGTACTAGCTTATCCAATTAAATTTATTTATTATAGATAATTTACATAACATTATATAAATTACCCATACCTGTATTGTATATTACTAATTAATGAATAAATAACATTTTTAACACATACAAAATACATTACAATAAAATATTATAATGGATATACTAAATCAGGAATATAATAATATGCAACGTCGGCGGCGTCCTCCGCGTGAATGTCTAATGGTGGGTCCACACGACACAGACTTAACACAGACTTCTATAGAAGTTTGTCTGTACAACAAATCAGTACAGACAAATGTCGGTGTATCAGAAAAGTCGGAAGTCTGCGTACATGTCTGTTACGATTGTCGGAGCAAAACTCATGATTATTGAATTACTTAATTTATTCATTAAAATCCAAGTCTGAACTGATGAAAAGTCTGCACAGACATTTGGTAAATACCTCTGAGTAAAAATTTTTACTCAGACTTTATAGTCTGTGCAGATATCTGTACAGACAAAAGTCTGTATCGTGTGGACCCACCATAAGTTTAGTTTGTATTACATCAACATCGGTTCAGTGGTTTAGCCATGAAAGCATCACAAACACACACACACTATTAAACTCACTTGTGCATTTATAAAATTGGTTTTTAATATTCTTATTAAACTGTACCTGTGCAAAGATCTTGCTCCCAATTAAAGTAGACGCATGCTACCTACCGCACCTCTCTTGAGCAGTATATAACTGCGTTCTAACAGAAATTGCCCCATTGGTCTCGTGGTCGCAAGTGCGACTGCTGTGCAAGGGGTCCCGGGTTCGATTCCCAGGTCGAGCAAAAAGTGTTATTGGATTTTTCTATGAAATTCTCAGTAGCAGCTCGGAGTTTGGATTTGTGCCCGGTTAATGGCAATAGGCTCGCCCCCAATTACATGGGACCAAAATATACCGGCGAACTGTGGGTGTACATTGGTACACCTCTGCCTAATCCTTCGGGGACTACAGACGTGATGGCATATATATTCTAACAGAAATCCATCTAATTCCAGGTAGTACTACAGTCAACAAGACTCGTACCAGTTGGGGCTATGATTACAGCCTCAATGATAACAAAGACTACAAGGTGACACTCGACAACAAGGGATACGTTTTGGAACCAATTAATAATAATAACCCCAGTACTAGCATCAAAAAACACTACAATTCTCAGTCGCTTTATGACCACTTTACATCGCCAGGAACGGATGACCGTGGTGGGTTATTGGAAACCAACGGCTCTCAATTGCACAGGCCTGGACACGACCTGATTAATGGCACATCACTTAACATTAAATCAAACGGCATAAGAAAAAATAGTAATGAAGCACCCACCACTGTACTTTCTGGCACAACAGCCGCCGGAGGACCCACCACAGGATTCCGCACAGTACCCACCACAAAAGCCCAAGTATTCTTCACAGGACCAAAAACAGCACCTCCTACTATCCCCGAAACGATATCATCCGGATCCAGCGTCCCTTCCCACGGACCCCTTCACGAAACAACGTTTATGCCTCAATATGGCTTTCAAAATACTCCAACGTACGGTATTCCACCCGGCCCATTTTATTATCCCTATGGCCCATCATATAGTCCGGTTTATGGCGGTCCAGGTGGCTTAATGTACGGTATACCGAATGGTCCAACGTACTGGCAGCAGTACGGACCACAGACTGGTCCAATGTATGCGCCACCGGCTGGTCCAGCGGACGGGTACAGGCCACAGAATGGTCAAATGTACCAGTCACGGACTGGCTCCGTGCAGGAATACAGGCCACAGAACGGTCAAATATACGTCCCGAAAACGGGCTCAGGTGACTACAGGCCACAGAGTAGTCAAACGTATGGATCTGAGGACGAGTACAGGTCAAGTAATGGTCAAATATATGTGCCTTCAACTGGCTCAGTGAAAGGATACGGGCCTCAGAATGGTCAAGTGTATGTACCTTCACCTGACTCGGCAGACGAGTATAGAACACAGAACGGTCAAAAGTATGTGCCGTCTAATGCATACGGTTCAGAGAATGGACAAACATACAGCTACCCAAGCAGTTCATCGTACGGAACAGACCACAATAACTATTAAAAGCCCATAAGGTAGTCGCAGGACAAACAGTTGCTTTTTATCTTGGAATGAAATATATTATTATTCACACCAACATTTTGTATTATTCTTTTTTTGTTGTCCTTCTTGATCCAATCGAAAAAATACTAGTGGATAGAAAACCGTGCTCAAGACTAATTGACGTTTTCAAACTTACATTAACTTTAAGACCAGGTTTCCTTAGTGTTTTCCTACACCGATGTCACTGAATTTCTTGACATTCAAAAGTGCCTGTAAATGGTCAATTGAAATAAATGCTTTGACTTTGACTTTGACTTTCATTCGATTCATTTTAAGTAATTCAATAAGTCACATAGGTTGCCTGGTATCGAACCTGTAACCTCATGCATGAAAGGCCTGCCTGGGCCACTATGATATATTTTACGAATCTACAATAATATAGTTTATGAGATACAACAACGGTGAGAGACTAATAGACAGACAGATGGGCAGCTCGGTAACGGAATTCAAGACATGAATTCAATTCTTCAAATTAAAAACATTCAAAATCTAGTTGCAATCTGATTTCGATGTCAATAACATAATCAGTGTCAAGAAAATAATGCTCATGTGAAAAAAAAAGAAAATTAATCTTCTTGAAGATTTAAAAACATTTCAGGGGTTGTTGTAGCCTTAAAAAGCCTCCCTCTGGCTACGAAGTAATAAAACAGCTATGATCTTGAAACCGCTGCCGTTAAGGAAAACATCGTACGTGTAATGAACAATTCGACAAATCATTATGTTGAGGATAATAATTGAGTCAAGGGTCAACGTAAACCATAGTAGATACTGTGGATGAGTTACTAACACAAGTATAGAGACAACTCACAGGCATGATAACCGAAATAATCATAAATATATAAACAAGTATCACGTAACCGCCAGTACGCTTCCGAGCTTAGTCCGAGTTAGTCAGTTACTACAGTGATTGTCTCCCTGTCTGCAGCAACCATGAAGTTAATTGTAAGTGTTTTTCTATTAATTACCATTTATTTTTTATTTTCTTTGCTAGCCTGTTCCGTCCACCCCTCCCTCCACTCCTTCCATCCTTCTCTTTTGAGTGCCTCATTTCTCCAGTTTTGGAGGAATCGGTCGAGTTCATCCCGCCATCTCCTTCGTGGCCTGCCGCGACCCCGACTCACTGTCTCGGGGCACCAGCTTTGTGCTATTTTGGCCCACAGATTGTCCGGCATGCGGCAGACATGTCCTGCCCAGTCCCATTTGAGTTGGGCAACCTTTTTAGTCAGCTATCCCTGCCATACCATTACCTGCTACCATTTAATTATTATTCATAAGTAATTATGGGCCCTTTCCGTCAGTTTTACCCGACTAAGCTGAAAAAAGCAAATGTAAGCATTTGCTTTTTTCTGCTTAATAACCACACCGATTTCGGTCATGGCGGCTAATCTCAATGGAGACTAGCCAAGTACGCAGGACATAATTCTTAAAGTGTACGAATATGTGCGTAAACACATGTGCAGTTTCTCTTCCCTTACTCCCATAGTCCAGTGTGACGGCAATCCGACACAACTAGGGTGAGATCAGGCGCAGGATCAACGGGTTTTAAATGCTTTCCGAGACACGAAGGTGTCACACCAAAGACTTCCAAACTCCGGGCTGCTACTAAAAAATTCGTAATGGAAAAACCCAATAGTATACTTATTACTAGACCCACCCTCAACATTTGCGCTTCTTGCGACCACGAGACCAACGAGAATTCCCAAACGAGATTCGGTCAGGCGGACATATTATGGTCATGGTGTGTAGGAGGAACATTTAGGTACATACATACATCACGCTTTTTTCCCATGGGGGTAGGCAGAAACCACAGAACGCTACCTGCTACGATCCTTACTTACTCCTTTCGCCTCATCCACATTCATCTGGTCATACAAGCACGCCGGTTACGAGTACTGCGCACCTGGCCTTTCTGAAGAACCTCACCAATAAGGTCAGGGTAGGTCTTTCTAGGGCGTCCCCTCCCGGCATTGCCATATACATCCATTTATATGTATATTTGTGTTTATAATTGGGTAAAAATATTTGCAAATGTTGTCCGAAACTCCGAACATTATAAAATAATATTCTGTGATAAGGAGGGCTTTAGGTGCACCTACACGCACCTAGATATACCGAATTAGGACTTCTTTCCTACACATAATATATATTATGTGTAGGAAAGAAGTCTTAATTCGGTCAAAATTCTTGTCTATATAGACAAGAATTTTGTAGCACGAAACTTTAAAAAATAACTTTATTTTTACAGGCAGGCGTTATCCTGAGTTTGGCGGTCCTGAATGTTTTCCACTGTAAGTATTATTAAAATACCTAATTTGAAGTTAATTGTTTTTTGTAACTGGTAGAGAGTGCTTCCTAGCCTGACCTTAAGAGGAGCTTAGAGGCGAGCCGGGGACAACGAAAGGCGTGTACGTTTCCGAGGTCCCAGCCATGTGGGAAGGGTACACCACATAAACTCTGATGTATCATATACACACATATACTTGATCTGAGTAGTGGCCATTTTGCTCTATCCAAAGGCATATAAATTAATTGCGTACGACACGTAGTTAAGGGGCAATAGCCCTCGCCGCGGCAGCAAGTTTTCGTCTCATCGGTTTAGCATAATTTGCTAAACCGATGAGACGAAAACTCGCTATACCGTTTTGAAACACGTTACACGTTAAAAGGGCATGTATACTTGGACATAACTAGTGCTATGCGATCTAGGTACTTTATACCAGTACCTAAACCTTCGGTACGTATACAAGCCTAGTGTATAATGTTACTGTTTAATTTCAGGCGCGCCATTAACAAGTGATGGACCTTATAAAGAGGAAAGGAAAGAAACGCAGACTTCAAGCAGCTGGGGGTACAACGCCGGCCTCAACGCTGGCGTAGGTTTAGGTGGGAAACTAAAAGATGGGCAAGGACTCCTAGAATTAAATAAACACGTTGGATTAGACATCGGGGGTCACAAGGAGAACAGTCAAGTGGATAGTAACAAAGGAATCCCTGCGGGACCCGCACCGTACAACTACGGCCAGCCAAGTGGATATTATAGCTCCCCGTATACCATGCCAATCAACCCAGTAAACGGCTTACCATACGGCGTACAGTATCCCTCACCGTACGGCCCACAGTGGCCACAGTTTGCTCCGCAGTATACGCCACAATACGGCACACAGTGGGCACAGTCTAGCCCTCAGTATGCTTATGTGCCACAGTACGCTCCGCAAGCCGCTCCACAAAACGGCCCACAGTACGCTCCACAGGCCGCCCCACAGTACAATCCACTAGCTGCCCCACAGTACGCCCCACAGAATGCCCCACAGAATGCTCCACAGTATGCCCCACAAGCTGCCCCGAACTATGCCCCGACAAAAGGAACTACAGACAGTTCAATGTTCAATAAAAAAGGTTATTAATACAAACTACTACAAAACAACCACGAACAAGTAATATTAATGAATAAGTAATGATAATGAATTACGAAATTATGTTCTACTGATTGTATTATTGTAACTTAACTCATTGAATAGTAATTAATTGCTTACAAGCATTTATTTTACATATTTATGTGTTTGACACTAATAAAAGTATCCAAACAACAATAAAGTGTATTATTTTCTCTGCAAGAGACTTCATTCACTTGGATTTTCTTAAACCTTTGTACAGTCTAGATAAATATAGGTTCGACTGAAGTAATGTTTTCAGGCGCGGCATCACCGCCTGACGAATTTCACTGAGCAGCCCCCCTAGGCAAGTCACAAACGATAAACGCAAACGCTGAGTAGCCTTTAATAGATCTTCAACTTTATGTGCTTGGTTTTAAGTTGAAGATCTAATGAACATTGCATAGCGTTTTCGTTCGTTCCAGTCGCTAACGCTTAGAAATCTTTAATAGATTTTCAACTTAAAGCTCTTGGGTATTAAGTTGAAAATCTATTGGTACCTACCGAGCGTTTACGATTATCGTTTGTGACTTGGCTAGGGGGGCAGATTTGATTTGCAGTGAATCACAGATTTTCGACTAACGACTTGCTAAACTTCCGAATGAGATTAAGAAACATCGTGTTTTTCAACTTTACATATGCGTAAATAAAGCTCTCTTTTAAAGCGCATAGTGAACATACAGAAAGCTTTGTTATTTGTGCCATCGTTTGCCTAGTTCATCTTCTACTTTCTCTTCATTTCTAAGGTAGTATTACAAAAGCAGAGCAAATCTATAGATACTTATATTAAAAAGTAAAGTTTGTGAGTTTGTGACAGAGAGGCAATTGCTGAATCTACTGAACCGATTTTGAATTTTTTTTTTCACCCATTGAAAGCCAGGTTATTTGTGTATGTCATAAGCTAGCCATACACGCACAGATCTGCCCGCCGGATCTGTCCGACAGGCAGATCCGTGATTCGCCACACACGAGTACGGGCAGCAGTTCAGATCGTAATTCCAGCAAATACGGTCGTCTGTAAAAATGTCTATTTCAAAGCATAAATTAGCAATAGGTAATATATGGTGGTTTAAATCTTTATTAAGATACAATTGCTTATCTTTGATTTTCCACAAACAAGGCATAGACTTATAAAGCTCTATAAAACTTGTCCAAAATTCTTTATTTTCACTAAACGCCATTTCTGTGATCAAACTCATGTATATTATTGATATTACTTCGAGTGTTAGTGCGCGACTGACGTCAAATCTGGGGGGTACATCCGTCGCTACGCACACACGCACAGTTGGGAGCTCGGATCTACCCGCCCCGTGCCCGATCCGCTCGATTTGACCACAGGCAGCGGACAGGCATCCGGCGTGCAAATCCGTGTCCGTTCTCACCATACATGCACGGATCTGTCCGCCAGGCACGTCTGTCGGACAGATCCTTCGGGCAGATCTGTGCGTGTATGGCCAGCTATAGGTTAAATAACATCCCGCTACGACTTCCAGGAGCGCAGCAGTAACCGAAGACGTAACGTAAGGCGGGTGATATTAGCACAACGTGAACGAAGTCGCGGGCAACAGCTAGTAAAATATAAAGCCAGTGGTGTTTACAGTAGAATATGTACGATTTGACGTAACTAATAGTGATTAAAGTAATCAGTGATTACTTACTGTGTAGGTAATGAACATTGACTTTTATAAATATTACTAGCTTCTGCCAGCGACTTCGTTCGCGTGGCTTTATTCATCCACCTTAAGTTACGTTTTTGAATACTGCTTCGCTCCCGTAAGTCGTAGCGTGATGTTATATAGCCTATAACCTTCCTCGATAAACGGGCTATCCAACACAAAAATAATTTTTCAAATCGGACCGGTGGTTCCTGAGATTAGCGCGTTCAAACAAACAAACAAACAAACAAACAAACAAACAAACAAACAAACAAACAAACAAACAAACAAACAAACAAACAAACTCTTCAGCTTTATAATATTAGTATAGATTAATTACAATATTGAACGTTATAAAAACAATAAAATAATAAAAGAAAGCCTAATTATTTTGTTATTTTATTGTTATTGAAACTAACACTAACGTAAAATTATATTAGACTGTACAGTTTTTAGTAAAAAAGGTGTCGTTTTTTGTATGATCTTATCCCACAACACCCAGATTTCGATTATCCGAACTTTTGATTATCCGAACTAATCTCGGTCCCAATTAGTTCGGATAATCGAGGTTCTACTGTACTATAAATAATTATTGATAGATAACTGAGTTACCTGTAGCTTTGATATGATATTGTCACTCGGGAATCCCGATGGGGTCAGTCACAGAAATATAAAAAACATTATTTTTTTTATCTGTGGGGTCAGTAATAAAGATTTTAAGGTCAAAGATTAATATTTATTTATCGCTTTATGTAGTACCTACTAGCTTCTGCCCGCGACTTCATCCGAAAGTTTAAAACTTGCTCGACATATTGACAGTAGCAGTCATTTGCTTCTAAATGCATTATAATAAGGTGTTGATTTGCATCCTCGTCAAATTCAAGGAGTTAACTATACTCGTGATTCTTAATACGAATCAATAATAAAATAAATTGGTTTTGTGTTTGTTTTTTGACGTGATTTTCAAATTTGAGCTACCCATCTCACCAGAGGATTTAGGCGCTATGCACACATTGATATAGCTGCGCGACAACTCTGCCTACCGCATACGCAACTGGGCGATTCTGAATTTTGCAAAAGGAGTATTCTGGAATACTGTTATTTGACAAAAAAAAAAAAAACAAGTATTTATTAGATATTGGCCAGGTATTGTAATTATATTTGATTACTTCTATTTTTTTATGACAAGCTCCTAAAATTTGAAAATAAATTGAATTGAATTAAATTGTAAAACATATTTGTTATGTAAGTGATTGTTTGCTTTTGTCTTCTTCTTTCCTTTGTCTGGGAAATGGTGGTACTGATTCGCGATAAGTATGGTTGTTGTAATACAAAGATTTACGCCGCGTAGCAGCAAATGTTGAGAATAATAAAATAATAATAATACCATCACCATCACACCTGTATTCCCCGAAGAGTTAGGCAGAGGTGTACCAATATACCACAGTTCGCCAATATATTTAGGTCCCATGTAATAGGGGGCGAGTCTATTGCCATTAACCGGGCACAAATCCAAACTCCGAGCTCCGAGCTCCGAGCAATAATAATAATAAAAAATAAAATTGTTTATTTATAAAAAGAGGCACAATTACAAAGAAATTTATCTTAAAAATTAAAATAGAGCACTTTCTTAATTGCCTGAACTAGGTTGAACCTGTGTTTCAGGCCACAAGAGGCATACATATCTACTTAAAATAAATAAATAAACATTATGAAAGAAATAAAGTATTAAAATTAAATGTTACATATAAAAAACAAAAATCAGAAATAAAGCAGCGTGCTAGCAATTTGCTTGCAAACAACAAGTAGATCTTCTGTCTGTGCATAAGTCATGGGTTGCAAGAAATTAATTATAGATTTTTTATAGCTAAAATAGTTTAACTTATATATGCTTAGTTACCTATTTAATCTATTGTACAGAAATGGCCCTAAAAATGAAAAGAATCTTTCCACAAAGACATGTTTCAAGGTTTCATTCGAATTACATACAATATCATTCCTTCTCTTGTTAGTATTGTCAGCATTGTACGTGAGCATTGTGTGCTGTTTTAATACTAAGTGCATAATGAAAAGCTGGCGCACGGTCAGCACTTTGCAGGATTTATATAGTTGATCTGTAGGAAAGAAAAAGGGATGGAAATTTGCTACCTTTAAAATTGCTCTTTGAGCTCTTTCAAGAGGAAGCAAAATAGTCTTTTGTGCGCCACCCCATGAGGTGATACAGTAATGAATTATGGATTGACATAGAGCGAAGTAAACTTGTGTGATTAATTTTGAATCTGCAAAAGTAATCAAATCAAATCCGCAAAAGTATAATAATTGAGTCAAGGGTCAACACGCACACAATAGTAGATACTGTGAATGAGTTACTAACACAAATAAAGAGATAAGTCACAGGCATGATAACCGAAATAGTCATATTTGTAAGTCCTATATAAGTAGTACGCTTTCGAGCTTAGTCAGTTACTACAGTGATTGTCTCCCGTTACACACTGTGAGCAGCAACCATGAAGTTAATTGTAAGTGTTTTTTTATTAATTACGATTTAATTGTTGTTAATAAGTAATTATAGGCACGTTCTAACAGTTCTACCCAACTAACAAAAAAAAGCAAATGCTAAATCAAACATAATAATATTCTTCACACCGATTTCGGTCTTGGCGGCTAAGCTCAATGGAGACTAGCCAAGTACGCAGGATATATTAAGGCGACGTTATCCGGATAAACGTCGTTTTGTATTGTGTTTTATCCGTAGACTAGCGACCCGCCCCAGCTTCGCACGGGTGCAATGCTGTGAACGTTCGTTGTATACAAAAATTAAATTATAAATTTAAAAAACCCCCGACCCAAAATCCTAAGTTCCCTTTAAAAAGTAAAAAAATAAAATACGTCGCGTTGGGGGACTGATGTTGCTTTTAGGGTACGACTGTTCCAAGCGGTCCCCCAACGCGACGTATTTTATTTTTTTACTTTTTAAAGGGATCTTAGGATTTTGGGTCGGGGGTTTTTTAATTTTTAATTTTATACTTTTTATAGGTACATACTTATTATAATGTCGATTTTGTTAAGTTGTAAATACATAGGTTCCTAGTATAATTTAATAACTCACATAACAAATCTTCTTTAGTTTTTCTTCCCCACTTTTACCCCTATAACTTTTAAACGGCTCAACCAATTTTCTTGAAACATGTCTAAGAACACTCGCACATAAGTCACCTTTAATACAAAAAAAAACTAAATTGAAATCGCTTCATCCGTTCGGAAGCTATGATGCCACAGACAGACAGACAGACAGACAGACAGATAGACACGTCAAACTTATAACACCCCTCTTTTTGCGTCGGGGGTTAAAAACATAGCGGCCCGCTCCGCCGCAAACGCTACGTCCCGCAATTTTTTAATCTGTAATATCTTCGAAAATATTTATTTTAAATCATATGCTGTAAAAGGCCATATAGATCTATATTAAATCAACAATGTATTTAAGGTATTTAATTGGATAAGGATTAATGCAGTATTGGTTCAAATCGCTTCGAAAATTAGCCATTATTTATCGTAAAAAGTAAATGACAAAAATAAATATATTGTGGGATATCCATAAGAGATAGACATATACCATCGCGGAGTTTTCTGTATACCTTTTCAATGTGTACAATACTTAGTACATTATTTTGATAAATCTCGTAGGGTTCAGCCTGCGTTTGCAATGTAAGCGGAAAAAATGAAATTATTTACGACCTCACATTAGAAACCTCAAAAATAACAGTAGGTATGTCTCCACTATTTAATGGATGTATAAATGGACATATAAACCTTCCTCTTCAACCACTTTATCATAGAGTGGTTGAAGTTTTTTTTTTTTCGCCTGACCTGGATATCCTACCCAGGAGCTCACGTGTTGTGACCGCGATATTATAACTAATAGAAAACTGTTATGCCGCCGCCATGGTGTGGCACATTTTGGGTAAATACTTACAAATGTTGTGCGAACATTATGAAATAGGTACCTACTCTGTGTTGAGGTGGGCTTTAATAGATACCTACTCACATCCAGATAAGTACATCGATGTAAGACGTCTTTCATCGCGACTTTAGCACGCAACTTAAAGTTATGACTTTATTTTTACAGGCAGGCGTTATCCTGAGTTTGGCGGTTTTAAACGTTTTCCACTGTAAGTACCTTTAATTGCCTACCTAATTTAGTATTAATTGTTTTCAGTATAACTGGTAGAGAGTGCGAAAGTGAGAGAGAGAAAAGTCTTTTCAAACCCTTTAAATTTACCATAAAGCAATCCTATGAGAAGAGGCCTTTGCCCTGCAGTGGGACAGTTATGCTGGTATTATTTATTTATTACTAGCTTTTGCCCGCGACTTCATCCGCGTGGATTAATAGTTCCCGTTCCCGGGGGATTTCCGGGATGAAAACTATCCTATGTCCTTTTTCGGGTCCCAGACTATATCTGTACCAAATTTCATTGAAATCGGTTCAGTGGTTTAGGCGTGAAGAAGAGACAGACAGACAGACAGAGTTACTTTCGCATTTATAATATTAGTAAGGATTTATAATATTAGTACGGATTAATATCCTATGCCACTCCACATTAGTGGGAAAGGAACACACGCGACATGGATACTTGAACATAACCAGTGCTAAGTGGATCTAGGTACTTTATACCAGTACCTAAACTATTGGAGAAAAACCTTGAATTATAATCAAGCAAACCTGATTTATAATGTTGCTGTTAAATTTCAGGTGCACCATGCAGATTCCTAACAAAATTAATTGAAGGATTACACGGCGGGGGTCACAAGGAGAACAGTCAAGTAGATAATAACAGAGGATTCCCTGCGGGACCCACACCGTACTACGGCCAGCCAAGTGGATATTATAGCTCCCCGTATACCATGCCGAGCTACCCTGGGGGACCCCCACCGTACAACTACGGCCAGCCAAGTGGATATTATAGCTACCCGTATACAATGCCGAGCTACCCTGCGAACGTCCCACCATACGGCGGCGTACAGTATGCCTCACCGTACGCTCCACGGGCCGCCCCACAAGCTGCCCCGCCAAAAACCCCGCTATACGCCCCACAAGGTGCCCCGACCTATGCGTCACAATATGCCCCAACAAAAGGAGCTACAGACAGTTCGCAGAGAACATTTAATAAACAAGGCTACAGATAAAATAGAAACTAGGTGTGTACTGGAAAACAACAACGAAACATAATGACGATATCATGTTCTATGGATTACAATTAAAATTCGTTACAAAAATACATTTTTGTAACGAACTCATTGAATAGATGTTAATTTACTGCAAGCATTTATTTCACGTATTTAAGTTTATGTGTTTGTTTGACACTAATAAAAGTATCCAAACAACAATAAAGTGTATTATTTTCTCTGCAAGGAACTTCATTCACTAGGATTTTCATAAACCTTTGTGCAGTCTAGATACAGGATCGACCAAAGTAAAGTCTTGAGCACAGGCCTGCGAATAACGAATTTCACTGAGTAGATTTGATTTGCAGAGACTCGCAGATTTTCGACTAACGACTTGTGAACTTCCGAATGAGATTAGGAAACATCATGTTTATCAACTTTATATATCTATACTTATATTATAAAATAGTTATATGTAATATTGGGCGAGCCTACTGCCATTACCCGGGCACAAATACTAACTCCGAGCTGCTACTGAGAAATTCATAGAAAAACCCGATGATATAATATTGTCACTCGGTAATCCCGATGGGGTCAGTAATAAAAATTATTGGGTCAAAGATAAATACTTAATTTATCTCTTTGTATAGTATTTACTATTTTTAGTTTTACCCAAGATAAGAACGAAACTCGGCAAAACAACGTTTACCTATGTGGGCGCTGAACTTTATAACAACTTACGCGCTATCGCTATACGCGGTATCCAGGTATTGCAGGTAAAACTTGCTCGACATATTATAGTCGAACAACAAATAGCAGTAATTTGCTTCTGAATGCATTATAGAAGTACCCACAAGTTATTACAATTGAAATAAACTAAAATCCAATAATTCAGCGCTTTTTGTAAACCATATTTCTAATGTAAGCAAGTGACTATTTGCTTTTTGTGAAAAAAAAAACATCGTTAAACCGATCATGACTATTTAAAAAAAGACTGAAATTCATGGTCTTATTCCATTATAGCTTTATGCCTATCCTAAATGGAAACGCTCATATTGATGTGCGGTAAGTATGGCTTTGATAGACAAAGTTTTACGCCGCGTAGACCCAGCGTAGCAGCGTAGCGACTCATCGCCCTCGTAGCAATAAAGTAGAAAAATGTTTAGTAATTACATTTAAAAATATAATAGGAAGATTATGATGTTTTAATTATTATCCTGTAGGGGGAGCGCTAAATTCTATGCTAATGCTGTACCCCCGGCCATGGGCAGAGGTGGAACACAGTGGTGGTGTTAGCCGGTAAGAGGCCGGCATGCCCCTCCGTCATCCCCACGAAAGAGGATTCATCGGATTAGGCGGATTTTCACCACGCACCAAGAACCAGTTAATAACAGCACCAGTACTAGCTTTATATCACTAATATCGTTAAAGCCCCAGGGATCGATCATTTGAAAAGCTCAATAACCACTTAAGCGTCCTAGGTGACTACATTCACCAAAAAAACTTTTGCCTTAAGCGTCCATGGTGACTACAGTCACCGAACGACATCGTTCGGTTTAAACGTGTACAGCGCTATAGCCAGGTGATATAGGGATTGCGTAAATTCTTTTTGTCGCTATGAAAATATCAAAATATCACTTTATTTACTACACGGCAAGATACAGATAAATAAAGGGTTTACAAGTTTGACATGCAAAACAGTCAACAAGCTTCGGAATGGCGCCTTTCAACTGAGCCGAAACCGAAAAAGCATGTCAAAGTCGATCAAAAGTAAAGGTGATGTTGACAGATTTATTTCGATTACCGCGGTGTTATGCACCCGGAATTCTTGCCAGAAGGTGAGACAGTAAATAAAGATTATTATCTGAGTTTTATGAGCAAATCCGTCACAAATATCAGATTTGTGGAAAGAAAACTCATGGAGTTTGCACCACGATAACGCATCATCTCACAAGGCTACCATTGTGAACTAGTTTCTAGCGAGGGGGGGGGTTTGTGCCCCCCTTTGGCTATGAAGTAATGAAACAGGCATGAAGACTTCGCTGCCGTTAAGGAAAACTTTGTACATATAACGGAAAGTACGTCCAATAAATGTTGAGGATAATAATTGAGTCAAGGGTCAACACGCACACAATAGTAGATACTGTAGAGGAGTTACTAAAATAAGTATAGAGATAGGTCACAGGCATGATAACAGAAATAGTCATATTTGTAAGTCATATATAAGTAGCACGCTTTGAGTCTAGTCAGTTACTACAGTGATTGTCTCCCGGTACATACTGTGAGCAGCAACCATGAAGTTAATTGTAAGTGTGTTATATTAATTACCATTTAATGATTATTAATAAATAATTATAGGCCCGTTCTAACAGTTCTACCCGACTAGAACAAAAAAAGCAAATGCTAAATCAAACATAATAATATTCTCCACATCGATTTCGGTCTTGGCGGCTAAGCTCAATGGAGACTAGCCAAGTGCGCAGGACATATTATAGTGTACACTCATGTGCACTCCCTCTTCCCTTGCTCTCATAGTCCGATGGGACGGCGGGGAGAATCAGGCGCAGGACCAACGAGTTTAATGTGTTTTCCGACCCACGGGGATGTCTAACCTCTAAATTATGAGAAATTCGTAATAAAAAACCCAATAACACTTTCTGCCCGACCTCGGAATCGCACCCAGGACCTCACGTGTCATGCCGCCGCCATGGTGTGGCACATTTGGGTAAATACTACCAAATGTTGTGCGAACATTATGGAAAAGGTACCTACTCTGTGTTTAGGTGAGCTTTAGATACCTACTCACACCCGTATAAGTGCATCGAAGTAAGACGTCTTTCATCGCGACTTTAGCACGCAACTTTAAGAAATAACTTTATTTTTACAGGCAGGCGTTATCCTGAGTTTGGCGGTTTTAAACGTTTTCCACTGTAAGTACCTTTAATTGCCTACCTGAATTGGTATTAATTGTTGTGTTTTTAGTATAACTAGAAGAGAGTGCGAAAGTGAGAGAGAGAAAAGTCTTTTCAAATATGAATATATACCATCACGCCTGCATTCCTCGAAGGGTTAGGCAGAGGTGTACCAATGTACACCCACATTTCGCCGGTATATTTAGGTCCCATGTAATAGGGGGCGAGCCTATTGCCATTAATCGGGCACAAATCCAAACTCCGAGCTGCTACTGAGAATTTCATAGAAAAACCCAATATCACTTTTTGCTCGACCTGGAAATCGAACCCAGGATCTCTAGCGTAGCAGTCGTCTTTTCAAACCCTTTATATTTACCATAAAACATATCCTATGACACTCGACGTTAGTGGGAAGGGAACACCGGGGTGGTTTTCAATCAGTAAGAGTAAGACAGACCCCTCGGCCACCGGAACAACACAAACACGACATGAATACGTGAACATAACTAGTGCTAAGTGGATCTAAGTACTTTATACCAGTACCTAAACTATTGGCGAATACAAGCCTGATGTATAATGTTACTCTTTAATTTCAGGTGCACCGTTAACAAATGATGGAACTTATAAAGAAACGAAGAGTTCAAGCAGCTGGGGATTGAACACCGGCGTCAGCGCTGGCATAGGTTTAGAAGGGAAATTTAAAGATGGGGAAGGATACCTAGGAATTGTAAAAAACCTTGGGTTTAACGTCGGGGGTCACAAGGAGAACAGTCAAGTGGATATCAGCAAAGGATTCCCTGCGGGACCCGCACTGCACGACTATGGCTTGGGACATTATAGTTACCCGTATACCATGCCGAATTATCCTGCGAACGTCTCACCATACGGCGTACCGTATGCCTCACCGTACGGCCCACAGTGGCCACAATTTGCTCCGTATTATACGCCACAGTATACCCTACAATACGGCCCACAGTGGGCGTGGGCACAGTCTAACCCTCAGTATGCTTATGTACCACAGTACACTCCAGAAGCCACCCCGCAGTACGCTCCACAGGCCGCTCCACAGACCGCCCCACAAGCTGCCCCACCAAAAACCCCGCTGTACGCCCCACAAGCTGCCCCACCAAAAACCCCGCTGTACGCCCCACAAGCTGCCCCACCAAAAACCCCGCTGTACGCCCCACAAGCTGCCCCGAACTATGTGCCAAATTATGTCACGAGAAAAGGAGCTACAGACATTTCTCAGAGAACAGTGAATGAAGAAGATTATTAGTAATAAAAAGCAAACTACTATAAAACAACTAACTATCAAAATTAATAAGTGAACATAGAATAACGGAATTATGTTTTATGGATTGTATTTTTGTAACGAACTCATTGAATAGATGTTAATATACTGCGAGTATTTATTTTACGTATTAAAGTTTATGTGTTTGTTTGACACTAATAAAAGTTTATAAACAATAAGGTCTGTTATTTTCTCTACCGAAGAATTCATTCACTTGGATTATCATAAACCTTGGTGCAGTCTAGGCACAGCTAGGTTCGAACGAAGCAAACTTTTGGGCACAGGTGTCGTCGCCTGACGAATTTCATTGAGAACGCAGTCGCTGGTTTTCATCTTACTGCTTAAAAAACGTTAGAATGTGTTTCGAAATGATCGCATTTTTCAACTTTACGTATCTCATAAAGCTTTCATTTAACGCGCATAGTGAAAACACAAAAAACTTTTTTATGTGTCATCATTTAGGTGGGTAGAAGTCAAAATAATCGTACATGGGTTAAAAAATCACATGTCCTGTACCTTTAATGGCCTTTTTGAAGATCAAGAGAGATCAAAAGCTTCCATTAACCTATTTTTATTTAAAGTCCATTAATATTCTATATAATTTAATCATTTCTGTAATGGTTCCAATCTAATTAAACCGAAAAAATAATATTTTACATAAGTCAAGAATTTCTGGTCCATACAAATAGAAAGTGTCCTCGCGCGTTCTGCCAATTAAAAAAATATAAAATGATCAAAATTATACAGTTTTAAGCTTCGTTTTTTTAATAAAAATGTAAATCAATATCGCAACAAATGTATTATTTACATAAAATTGTAATTTATCATTTATTACATTATAAAATTCTTACTTAAAATAAAAGTACAAATATTGATCCTGTGAATAACTCCAGGTAGATAACGGCGTTTTAGTTGTACCCAGTAATAAAAACTATCAGTTCGCACTTTTATTAGATCTAGCAACACTTTTCTAAATATCACGTGATTTTCAAGACGCCATCTGGTCGCGTCATGGAGTTTTGGATGAAAAAGTGTACGCACACAAAAAATATCAAAAAAAAATCCTGTGAAAAACGAGAAGTTTCTTTGAGTTTGGATGTGAATTTAGGAAATCTAAATACGCTATCAGTTAGAGCATACTATAGTGATTGTACGACACACTGGTTTATGATCAAAATAAGATGTTTTAAGTTATTCATGAGTATCCATTTTAGAAGTGATTCCTTTTTTCGTTCCTGTAGATAACGTAACACAACTAAGGGCTACTTCATATTGCACAATGTTACTCACAGGACTTGTGAATAACACAAATTATTCACTAATATATAACACGAGGTAGGTAAATAGTATATTATTATTTAAATTTAAATTATTATTTAAATTTTAAAAAATACTAATTATAATGTTCAGAAGCAATAAACGTTCAGTTATTAGACTCATTTATATACTCGACATGCGTATAAGTATTCTTTAATAAAAGTTATTCTTTGTAAAGTATTTTGTTTCAATCTGAATGCTTCCTAATTTTTCCGTGAGTTACATTTTTGTATATGTGAGTAACGTTACTAACTGGAATTCACATGAGTTGCGGTTGATTATTTTGACTTCTACCCAGGTACCTAGTTTATCTTTATTTAGATAAAACTATAAAAGAAGAACTAATAAAATGTAATGCTAGTTGTGTTTAGATTATAATATGTACGAATTGACATACCTTATAGGAATTATTAATTTAGTGAGTATTTAATGTGACTTTTATTTATATTATAATCTCGACTGCTCTGCTAGAGATAAGGACGACGTTATGCCTTTAAATAGATAGGTATGCAAACTTTTACAATATTATTGCAAAAGTTCGTTTGTTTTTTATGCTAACCAATAATATTCTTAGTATTTTTTTCCTCTTCATCATCTATTCTAATATTTTAAACACCACGATGTTTTTGCTTGTTTGTACCCCAAATAAGATCCGAAACTACTGGACCGATTTCAACCATTTTTTACCAATAGATAGCTAAATTATCAGGAAGTAGCATAAGCTATAAAACATCATACTTCGACAGACAGAAATGGAGCAGGAAGAAAAAAACGTAACGGGTGAAAATAACCACGATGACAAAGTCGCGGGCAAATGCTCGGACTATGGGAGTTAGAGACAAGAGGGAGTGCACCCGTGTTTGCGCACACACCTCTGCATTATAATATCTCCTGCGTACTTGGCTAGTCTGCATTAAGATATGCTGTCACGGTCTGGACAATACATATAGTCATCGAGATTTCCTTGCTATATCCGAGTGTATTAAATAAATCAATGCTAAAGAAAACCCCTAAAGACAAGTGCCCCCTCATCGTCCCCGCATCACCTATGTATTACTACGTGGTAGGCAGGGCTGTCGTGAAGGCGAGTGACGGAGATTATCTCAGGTAGTAGCGTCCTCCTGCTAGCAAATGAACAAACTGTGGTCACCAATCGGTTTTCGTTGTGGGAATTTGTAATCATACTTCTATCATGTATTGTGAACACTCTCCACCATGTTACTGGTAAAATTAATACAAGGATTGTCGAGAAAGACTTATCCTAGTGTAGATTATAATACACACACATATACCATCACGCCTGTATTCCCTGAAGGGTTAGGCTGAGATGTACACGACCACCGTCGGCCGGTATGTTTTAGGTTCCATGTAATAGGGGGCGAGACTTTTTTTTTTTTTTTTATAGACGGGAAATCTTCAAATAACTTCCCCCGCCCTGGGCGGGGCGTGAGGGAGTGTCAGACTTTTACTGACTTAAACCCGTCTATGTTCCTTCATGTGCCCTTTGCGTTCCGGGGGCGCGGTATCTCTTTCGAACAACTCGCAGCCCCGGCAGGCATCGGCCCTCAGTGGCCCCATCCAAATTTGCTGACATCTCTTTGAGGCGCGCGTGGAACACGAACGCGCCGTCGACACGGCCTGTCGCTAGTGAACGTACGGACGGTGAGCTACCCATTGCTCACCGTCCACAGACCCGCGTCTACGGTGGCCGGGAGTCGTCTCGTGGCTCCCGACGCCCGGATCGTCTACCGCGGCGGCCGCTGGGACGGGGGACCCTCCTTTCCCTCTCCCGCCCCGCCGCCTCCTTCTCTAGCATTACAGCTTCGCAGAAGGAGGCGACTGCTTCCCATTCCCCCTCGCTCCGGACCATGGCCTGAACCAGTGCCGGACGCGAGAGGGCGCCGCCGCCGATGGCCGCCTCGAGGACTCGGCGGTGCTCCGCCCAAGCAGGAGGGGGGGCGAGCCTACCGTCAATAACGGGGCACAAAACCGAACTCCGAGCTGCTACTGATAATTCCGTGGAAAAACCCAATAATACTTTTATCGACCTACTGGCAATCGAATCCAAGACCTCTAGCATAGCAGTCGAGATTATAATATCAATAAAAATCACATTAAATACACAAAGTAATTACTATTACGTATACTATGACTGTACAAGTGTACATACTCGTACCTGTTTTAATCTAAACACAACTGGCATTTTATTTTATTAGCTCTTCTTTTATAGTTCTATCTTTTAAATAAATATAAACTAGGTAAACTATGACACAGAAAATCGTTATTTGCGTTTTCACTATGCGCTTTAAATGAGAGCTTAATTACACACATGTAAAGTTGAAAAATGCGACGTTTTCGAAACACATTCTTAAGTTTTATAAGCAGTAAGATGGAAAACCAGCGACTGGATAACTGTGCCCAAAATTTTTGCTTAGGTCGAACCTATATCTGGACTGCACATAGGTTTATGAAAATCCAAGTAAATGAAGTCTCTGGCAGAGAAAATAATACACTACATAATCATTTAGAAATATTTATTAGTGTCAAACAAACACATAAACTTAAATATGTAAAATAAATGCTTGTAGTAAATTAACATACGCGTAGAATGTGTTAATCATTATGTTTCGTTGTTGTTTTATCTGTAACCTTCTTTATTAACTGTTTACTGAGAACTGTCTGTAGCTCCATTCGTTGTGGTATACTGTGACGCATCGTTTAGGGCAGCTTGCGGGGCGTACTGTGGGGCGTACTGTGGGGCAGCTTGTGGGGCGTACTGTGGGGCAGCTTGTGGGGCGTACTGTGGGGCAGCTTGTGGGGCGTACTGTGGGGCAGCTTGTGGGGCAGCTTGTGGGGCGTACTGTGGGGCAGCTTGTGGGGCGTACTGTGGGGCAGCTTGTGGGGCGTACTGTGAAGCGTACTGTACGAGGCAATGCCGGGTGGCTTGTGGAGTGTCCTGTGGTACATAAGCATACTGAGGCCTAGACTGTGCCCATTGTGGGTCGTATTGTGGCGTATACTGTACCCACTGTACACCGTACATTGTGCCATACTGTACGCCGTATGGTGAGATGTTCTCAGGGTAGTTCGGCATGATATACGGGTAACTATAATATCCCGGGATGTAGTCGTACAGTGCGGGTCCCGCAGGGAATTTTTTGCTAATATCCACTTGACTGTTCTCCTTGTGACCCCCGACGTTTGCCCCAACGTGTTTATCAATTCCTAGGAGTCCTTGCCCATCTTTAAGTTTCCCTTCTAAACCATTGCCAGCGTTGCTGCTTGAATTCTGCGTTTGCTTAATAGTTCCATCACTTGTTAACGGTGCACCTGAAATTAAAGAGTAACATTATACATCAGGCTTGTCATCATCTGCCTAGCTTTTTCCCAACTATGTTGGGGTCGGCTTCCAGTCGAACCGGATGCAGCTGAATATCAGTATTTTACATGGAGCGACTGCCTATCAGACCTCCACAACCCAGTAATGGGTAATACGATACTCTTGGTAAGACTGGTTGTCAGACTTTCTGGCTTCTGACTAACAGTAACGACTGTCAAAGATCTACAAATGACAGCCGGGACCAACGGCTTTACGTGCTTTCCGAGGCACGGAGGAAACTCGCTATGGTAAATGGTCACCCATCCACAGACCAACCTCGGCAAGCGTGGCTTAACCCGGAAGATCGGTCTATGCGGCTGTAATTATTTAGCCACGAGCTCCTCATGTACATCAGGCTTGTATTCGCCAGTAATTTAGGTACTGCTATAAAGTACCTAGATCCACTTAGCACTGGTGGTCGCGTGTGTTCCCTTCCCACTAACGTCGAGTGTCATAGGATATGTTTTATGGTAAAAATAAATGGTTTGAAAATACTTTTCTCTCTCTCACTTTCGCACTCTCTACTAGTTATACTAAAAATAATTAATTCCAAATCAGGTAGGCAATTAAAGGTACTTACAATGGAAAACGTTTAAAACTGCCAAACTCAGGATAACGCTTGCCTGTAAAAATAAAGTCATAACTTAAAGTTGCGTGCTAAAGTCGCGATGATAGACGTCTTACTTCGATGTGCTCATCTGGGTGTGAGTAGGTATCTACAGCCCACCTCAACACAGAGTAAGTAAGTAAGTTGTGCGAACATTATGAAATAGGTACCCTATTTCTATAATGTTCGCACAACATTTTAAACTGTATCAACCCAAATATGCCATACCATGGCGGCGGCATGACCGTTTTCTATTAGTACCTAATAATATCGCGGTCGCCACACGTGGGGTCCAGAATACGATTTCGGCTTAGTCGGGTAGAACTGATGGAACGGGCCTATAATTACTTATTAACAACAATTAAATGGTAATTAATAGAAAAACACTTACAAGTAACTTCATGGTTGCTGCTCACAGTATGTACCAGGAGACAATCACTGTAGTAACTGACTAAGCTCGAAGCGTACTACTTATATATGATTTACAAATATGACTATTTCGGTTATCATGCCTGTGACCTATCTCTATACTTGTGTTAGTAACTCATCCACAGTATTTACTATTGTGTGCGTGTTGACCCTTGCCTCAATTACTATCCTCAACATTTATTGAACGTACTTTCCATTATACCTAATTATGTACAAAGTTTTCCTTAAGCGCAGCGCTTTCTTCAAACCTGTTTAATTACTTCATAGCCAGAGGGGATCTTGGGGGCACAAACCACCCCTCGCCAGAAACTAGTTTACAATGATAGCCTTGTGAGATGGTGCGTTATCGCGGTGCAAATTCTTTGAGTTTTCTTTCCACAAGTCTGGTCTTCCTTGACGGATTTGGATTTGATTTAAATAATCTTTATTTACTGTCACACCTTCTGGCAATGGCCATTTATGTTGATAAATGATTAATACCATGTTCATTAAAACACCTTTGCAAATAATGCATTATTTTAAAACAATTTTCTGGCCATAAAAATCATCATAGTGAGTCAACCTTAAAAGTTAGGCATGTACTGGACTTTTTTTTTGTATATTTTAACAGGAACAATTCTCTGATACATTATTTTTGCTTAACTTTAACCGTTTACGCAACGCACGCATCGAAAGCCCTCAAAAGGAATATTTTTCCCGTTTTTGCCACATTTTTCACTGATTGCTCCGTTCCAATTGGCCTTAGCGTGATGTTATATAGCCTATAACCTTCCTCGATAAATAGGCTATCCACCACAAAAAGATTTTTTCAAATCGGACCGGTAGTTCCTGAGATTAGCGCGAACAAACAAACAAACAAACTCTTCAGCTTTATAATATTAGTATAGATATATAATTTTTGTTCCGTGCGGGAACCAAACTCGCGACACGCTGCGCACCAGCGAATTGTTCATCCACTGCGCCAGCCGTGCCGTGAATGTTTTGACCCGCGTTGTGTTACGTATTTGGTTACTGCTCCGCCCCCGTAGGTCGTATTGTTATATAGCCTATATACGAGTATCTAAGACTTTTTCCAATTCGACTGATAGTTTTAGACATACACGCGTTTAAACAAACTAACAAACTTAAAAAACTTTTCAACCTTACATATTAGTATATTTATATACAGGTAGGCAGATAGGCAGTCGCTCCATGTAAAACACTGGTATTCAGCTGCATCCGGTTAGACTGGAAAGCCGACCCCAACATAGTTGGAAAAAGGTTAAGCAGATGATGATAAATAACAAATAATAATAATAAATTTTTATTCAGAAATTCAAAAGGTAAAATACATAATAAATCTAAAATTAACAATGTAGGTAAAATAATGTTAGATGCCTGTACTAGGATAATCCTGTCATCGATGATGATATTAGTATATAAATTATTATTGATAGCAAACTGCAGTTTTGATATAATATTGTCACTCGGGAATCCCGACGGGGTCAGTAATAAATATTATAAGGTCAAAGCTAAATACTTATTTATCTCTTTTTATAGTATTTATTATTTTTAATTTTACCCAAGATAAGAACGAAACTCGGCAAAACAACGTTTACCTATGCGGGCGCTGAACTTTATAACAACTTACCAGTATCCAGGTATTGCAGGTAATACTTGCTCGACATAATTATTATAGTCGAAGAACATTGACAAAGCAGTCATTTGCTTTTGAATTTCGCGTAAGTACCGAAACTGGTACATAAGGCTTACGGTGAATCGTCTTTATCAAAAACACGTGCGTATGATTGGTATAATGCGTTTAAAAGCAGTCGATGAGGTTTAAACATATTCAGGGGCCAGCGCCAAATTAATTAGGGCTGAGTAAGTAGCAGATGACCCGCAGCTATCCACCATTTTCGTATGTTCAACGTTCTGCCAAACATCCTATAAATGTAAGAAGAATCCATCTTGATGTCCATCCTGGAAAGTACGTCCAATAAATGTTAAGGATAGTAATTGAGTCAAGGGTCCACACGCACACAATAGTAGATACTGTGGATGAGTTACTAACACAAGTATAGAGATAGGTCACAGGCATGATAACCGAAATAGTCATATTTGTAAATCCTATATAAGTAGTACGCTTTCGAGTTCAGTCAGTTACTACAGTGATTGTCTCCCGTTACATACTGTGAGCAGCAACAATGAAGTTAATTGTAAGTGTTTTTCTTTTAATTAATTATAGGCCCGTTCTTACACTTCTACCCGACTAAACCAAAAAAAAGCAAATGCAAATCAAACATAATAATATTCTCCACACCGATTTCGTGCAAGTGCGCAGGATATATTATAGTGTACACTCATGTGCACTCCCTCTTCCCTTGCTCTCATAGTCCGATGGGACGGCGGGGAGAATCAGGCGCAGGACCAACGAGTTTAATGTGTTTTCCGAAGCACGGGGATGTCTAACTTCCAAAATCTGAGAAATTGATAATAAAAAACCCAATAATGCCCGACCTGGGAATCGTACCCAGGAACTCATGTGTTGCGACCACGATATTATCACTAACAGAAAACGGTTATGCCGCCGCCATGGTGTGGCACATTTGGGTAAATACTTACAAATGTTGTGCGAACATAATGAAATAGGTACCTACTCTGTGTCGAGGTGGGCTTTAGATACCTACTCACACCCAGATGAGTACATCGATGTAAGACGTCTTTTAAGTTATTTGGCGCTTTAGCACGCAACTTTAAGTTATGACTTTATTTTTACAGGCAGGCGTTATCCTGAGTTTGGCAGTTTTAAATGTTTTCCACTGTAAGTACCTTCAATTACCTAACTAATTTGGTATTAATTGTTCTTAGTATAACTGGTAGAGAGTGCGAAAGTGAGAGAGAGAAAGGTTTTTTCAAACCATTTATTTTTACTATAAAGCATATCCTATGACACTCGACGTTAGTGGGAAGGGAATACACGTGACATTGATACTTGAACATAACTAGTGTTAAGTGGAAACTATTGGTGAACAACTCTGAATTATAATCAAGCAAACCTAATTTATAATGTTGCTGTTTAATTTCAGGTGCGCCATGCAGATTCCTAAAAGCTTTAATTGATAAACACTTTGGATTAGAAGGCGGGGGTCACAAGGAGAACCAAGGATTCCCTGCGTACAACTACAGCCCAGGATATTATAGCTCCCCGTATATCAACCCATACGGTCAGTGGCGTGCGGTTCATATAGGCAAATAGACATTGCCTACCCTATAAAATACGTATTTATCTTATTTTATTTTGATATCTATTATTGTATCCACGAGTAATTACTATCGTTAAAATAAAATAAAAAGTAGAAAATCTTAAATCAGCTCCACCTATCGTTAAAATAAAAAACATATTAATTTCATAAGTATGCTAATTATTTCGAAAGAGAGGCTGCGACGCGACGAACGCGATCTTTATTTAATTCGCAAATTAACAAAATTTGCATACTTTATCTTAATCAATTTATCGTTACCTTAGCAAATAGCATAGCAATAGCAATTAGCATGCTAAGACTCATAAATTCACATGCTAATGAAGTTAATGTGAAATCGCATTAATTCACATCACTAGTGAATACAAGCCTGATGTATAATGTTACTTTTTAATTTCAGGTGCGCCGTTAACACGTCGTTCAAGCAGTTGGGGATTGAACGCCGGCGTCAACGCTGGCATAGGTTTAGAAGGGAAATTTAAAGATGGGGAAGGATACCTAGGAATTGTAAAAAACCTTGGGTTTAACGTCGGGGGTCACAAGGAGAACAGTCAAGTGGATAATACCAAAGGATTCCCTGCGGGACCCGCACTGCACGACTATGGCTTGGGACATTATAGTTACCCATATACCATGCCGAATTACCCTGCGAACGACTTACCATACGCCGTACGGTATGCCTCACCGTACGGCCCATAGTAGCCATAATTTGCTCCGCAGTATACTCCACAATATACCCCACAATAGGGCCCACAATGGGCACAGTCTAGCCCTCAGTATGCTTACGTACCACAGTACACTCCAGAAGCCGCCCCGCAGTACGCTCCACAGGCCGCTCCACAGACCGCCCCACAAGCTGCCCCACCAAAAACCCTGCTGTACGCCCCACAAGCTGCCCCGAACTATGTGCCAAATTATGTCACGAGGAAAGGAGCTACAGACATTTCTCAGAGAACAGTGAATGAAGAAGATTATTAGTAATAAAAAGCAAACTACTATAAAACAACTAGCTATCAAAATTAATAAGTTTACATAGAATAACGGAATTATGTTCTATGAATTGTATTTTTGTAACGAACTCATTGAATAGATAGATGTTAATATACTGCGAGTATTTATTTTACGTATTAAAGTTTATGTGTTTGTTTGACACTAATAAAAGTTTATAAACAGTAAGGTCTGTTATTTTCTCTACCGAAGAATTCATTCACTTGGATTATCATAAACCTTGGTGCAGTCTAGGTACAGGTTCGAACGAAGCAAACTTTTGGGCACAGGTGTCGTCGCCTGACGAATTTCATTGAGAACGCAGTCGCTGGTTTTCATCTTACTGCTTAAAAAACGTTAGAATGTGTTTCGAAATGATCGCATTTTTCAACTTTACGTATCTCATAAAGCTCTCATTTAACGCGCATAGTGAAAACACAAAAAACTTTTTTATGTGTCATCATTTAGGTACCTAGTTTATCTTTATTTAGATAAAACTATAAAAGAAGAACTAATAAAATGTAATGCTAGTTGTGTTTAGATTATACTATGTACGAATTGACATACCTTATAGGAATTATTTAGTGAGTATTTAATGTGACTTTTATTTATATTATAATCTCGACTGCTCTGCTAGAGATAAGGACGACGTTATGCCTTTAAATAAATAGGTATGCAAACTTTTACAATATTATTGCAAAAGTTCGTTTGCTTTTTATGCTAAACTATAATATTCTTAGTATTTTTTTCCTCTTCATCATCTATACTAATATTTTAAACACCACGATGTTTTTGCTTGTTTGTACCCCAAATAAGATCCGAAACTACTGGACCGATTTTAACCATTTTTTACCAATAGATAGCTAAATTATCAGGAAGTAGCATAAGCTATAAAACATCATACTTCGACAGACAGAAATGGAGCAGGAAGAAAAAAACGTAACGGGTGAAAATACCCACGATGACAAAGTCGCGGACTATGGGAGTTAGAGACAAGAGGGAGTGCACCCGTGTTTGCGCACACACTTGTGCACTATAATATCTCCTGCGTACTTGGCTAGTGTGCATTAAGATAAGCCGTCACGGTCTGAACAATACATGTAGTCATCGAGATTTCCTTGCTGTATCCGAGTGTATTAAATAAATCAATGCTAAAGAAAACCCCTAAAGACAAGTCCCCCCCTCATCGTCCCCCGCATCACCTATGTATTACTACGTGGTAGGCAGGGCTGTCGTGAAGGCGAGTGACGGAGATTATCTCAGGTAGTAGCGTCCTCCTGCTAGCAAATGAACAAACTGTGGTCACCAATCGGTTTTCGTTGTGGGATTTTGTATAGTCCGGTCAATTTAGACCAAAAAATGAGAGTGAAGTTACATAAAGTCCCAACAAGCTGAATTTCTGTGAAATTGTTCAAAACATAATTATAAACAATGTCTAGAAGTTCCCCATCATTCCCCTGTAAGGAAAAAAAATATTCAAGGTCAAAGGTAAAAAAAATGAGTTTTTCGCGATTTTCAGCAAAACGGTAAGTTTTATCATAAAAGTACCTCAGACAAAAATTGTAGATCATAAAATTATCTATAAAAACTGTATCAATACTTTTTTCTTACGAGCCACCGCTTCTGAGATATAACGATTCAAAAAGTTATAAAAGTTGTTATCGTCATAATATGCACACGTTTCCACGCCACCTATGAGGTAGTGTACTTAGCGCGTTTTTTAACCCCCGACGCAAAAAGAGAGGTGTTATAAGTTTGACGTGTCTGTCTGTCTGTCTGTCTGTCTGTCTGTCTGTTGCATCATAGCTCCCGAACGGATGAAGCGATTTCAATTTAGTTTTCTTTGTATGAAAGGTGACTTATGTGCGAGTGTTCTTAGACATGTTTGATGAAAATCGGTTGAGCCGTTTAAAAGTTATGGGGGTGAAAGTGGGGAAGAAAAACTGAATGTATTTACAACTTAACAAAATCGACATTATAATAAGTATGTACTTTTATAACTTTTTGAATCGTTATATCTCAGAAGCGGTGGCTCGTAAGAAAAAAGTATTGATACAGTTTTTATAGATAATTTTATGATCTACAATTTTTGTCTGAGGTACTTTTATGATAAAACTTACCGTTTTGCTGAAAATCGCGAAAAACTCATTTTTTTGACCTTTGACCTTGAATATTTTTTTTTCCTTACAGGGGAATGATGGGGAACTTCTAGACATTGTTTATAATTATGTTTTGAACAATTTCACAGAAATTCAGCTTGTTGGGACTTTATGTAACTTCGAATGTCTAAATTGACCGGACTATGTAATCATACTTCTATCATGTATTGTGAACACTCTCCACCATGTTACTGGTAAAATTAATACAAGGATTGTCGAGAAAGACTTATCCTAGTGTAGATTATAATACACACACATATATATACCATCACGCCTGTATTCCCTGAAGGGTTAGGCTGAGATGTACACGACCACCGTCGGCCGGTATGTTTTAGGTTCCATGTAATAGGGGGCGAACCTTTTTTTTTTTTTTTTATAGACGGGAAATCATCAAATAACTTCCCCCGCCCTGGGCGGGGCGGGAGGGAGTGTCAGACTTTTACTGACTAAAACCCGTCTATGTTCCTTCATGTGCCCTTTGCGTTCCAGGGGCGCGGTATCTCTTTCGAACAACCCGCAGCCCCGGCAGGCATCGGCCCTCAGTGGCCCCCATCCAAGTTTGCTGACATCTCTTTGAGGCGCGCGTGGAACACGAACGCGCCGTCGACACGGCCTGTCGCTAGTGAACGTACGGACGGTGAGCTACCCATTGCTCACCGTCCACAGACCCGCGTCTACGGTGGCCGGGAGTCGTCTCGTGGCTCCCGACGCCCGGATCGTCTACCGCGGCGGCCGCTGGGACGGGGGACCCTCCTTTCCCTCTCCCATCCCGCCGCCTCCTTCTCTAGCATTACAGCTTTGCAGAAGGAGGCGACTGCTTCCCATTCCCCCTCGCTCCGGACCATGGCTTGAACCAGTGCCGGACGCGAGAGGGCGCCGCCGCCGATGGCCGCCTCGAGGACTCGGCGGTGCTCCGCCCAAGCAGGAGGGGGGGCGAGCCTACCGTCAATAACCGGGCACAAAACCGAACTCCGAGCTGCTACTGATAATTCCGTGGGAAAACCCAATAACACTTTTATCGACCTACTGGCAATCGAATCCAAAACCTCTAGCATAGCAGTCAAGATCATAATATCAATAAAAATCACATTAAATACACACTAAGTAATTACTATTACGTATACTATTACTGTACAAGTGTACATACTCGTACCTGTTTTAATCTAAACACAACTGGCATTTTATTTTATTAGCTCTTCTTTTATAGTTCTATCTATACTTATATTATAAAGCTAAAGAGTTTGTTTGTTTGAACGCGCTAATCTTAGGGACTACTGGTTGGAATTGGAAAATTCTTTTAGTGTTGGATAGTCCATTTCTTGAGGAAGGCTATAGGCTGTAACATCACGCTACGACCAACAGGTGCTGAGCAGCGAGGGTGAAACCGCGGGGAACAGCTATAGTCTTAAATAAAGATAAACTAGGTAACCTATGACACAAAAATCGTTATTTGCGTTTTCACTATGCGCTTTAAATGAGAGCTTAATTACACACATGTAAAGTTGAAAAATGCGACGTTTTCGAAACACATTCTTAAGTTTTATAAGCAGTAAGATGGAAAACCAGCAATTGGACAACTGTGCCCAAAATTTTTGCTTAGGTCGAACCTTTTTTTTTTTTTTTTTGTGAGCGAAGAAAATGCCTAACGCATGCCACGCCATCCGGGGAGACAACGTGGTTATGTGGGGCTTGCACCCACTAAAAACTCCGCGTGTGTACCTACTTTCGCCTTGATGAATGGGCCGCGAGAACTGCTACGCATGACGTTCGCGACCCATCCAGCGTGGCCCACATCTGGGCTCCATCTTCTTTGCCCGCCTCCGGGCTCTCTCCTCCTTCAGCGATGTCCGGGTACACTGAGACATCACCACTACTCCAGGGACCGTGCAGCGAGGACGATAGAGTCCCCGATCTATCGTCCGCTGGCCCCTCTTATGGCGGCATTAAGTCGGCATTTCGCCGCCTAGGTCGAACCTATATCAGCCCACCTAGCCAAGTCACAAACGATAAACGCAAACGCTGAGTAGCCTTTAATAGATCTTCAACTTTATGTGCTTGGTTTTAAGTTGAAGATCTAATGAAGATTGCATAGCGTTTTCGTTCGTTCCAGTCGTTAACGCTTAGAAATCTTTAATAGATTTTCAACTTAAGGCTCTTGGGTATTAAGTTGAAAATCTATTGGTACCTACCGAGCGTTTACGATTATCATTTGTGACTTGGCTAGGGGGGCTGGACTGCACATAGGTTTATGAAAATCCAAGTGAATGAAGTCTCTGGCAGAGAAAATACACTACATAATCATTTAGAAACATTTATTAGTGTCAAACAAACATGTAAACTTAAATATGTAAAATAAATGCTTGTAGTCAATAAACATCCATTCGATGAGTTAGTTACAAAAATACAATCCCTAGAACATGATGTCGTATTTCTGTGTTAATCATTATGTTTCGTTGTTGTTTTATAGTACCTAGTTTGTTTTTTATTCGTTCGCAACCCTGACAACTGTCGTACATACGCCGTCAAATCGACATGTACTTGAAACTATCAAACCCCGGAGGGAGCCGTACACTGGGCGTCCCTCAAAGTCTTCTTTGCTAATATCCACTTGACTGTTCTCCTTGTGACCCCCGACGTTTGCCCCAACGTGTTTATCAATTCCTAGGAGTCCTTGCCCATCTTTAAGTTTCCCTTCTAAACCATTGCCAGCGCTGACGCCAGCGTTGCTGCTTGAACTCTGCGTTTCCTTAATAGTTTCATCACTTGTTAACGGTGCACCTGAAATTAAAGAGTAACATTATATACATCAGCCCACCTAGCCAAGTCACAAACGATAAACGCAAACGCTGAGTAGGCTTTAATAGATCTTCAACTTTATGTACTTGGTTTTAAGTTGAAGATCTAATGAAGATTGCATAGCGTTTTCGTTCGTCCCAGTCGCTAACGCTTAGAAATCTTTAATAGATTTTCAACTTAAGGCTCTTGGGTATTAAGTTGAAAATGTATTGGTACCTACCGAGCGTTTACGATTATCGTTTGTGACTTGGCAGGCTTGTATTCGCCAATAGTTTAGGTACTGGTATAAAGTACTCTACTAGTTATACTAAAAATAATTAATACTAAATTAGGTAGGCAATTAAAGGTACTTACAGTGGAAAACGTTTAAAACCGCCAAACTCAGGATAACGCCTGCCTGTAAAAATAAAGTCATATCTTAAAGTTGCGTGCTAAAGTCGCGACGTCTTACTTCGATGTACTCATCTGGGTGTGAGTAGGTATCTAAAGCCCACCTCAACACAGAGTAGGTACCTATTTCATAATGTTCGCACAACATTTGTGAGTATTTACCCAAATAGCGCCACACCATGGCCGCGGCATAACAGTTTTCTATTAGTAATAATATCGCGGTCGCAACACGTGGGGTCCAGAATACGATTCCCAGGTCGGGCAGAAAGTGTTATTGGGTTTTTCGATTACGAATTTCTCAGAGTTTGGAAGTTAGTAGTGTGACATTCCCGTGCTTCGGAAAGTACGTTAAACTCGTTGGTCCTGCGCCTGATTCTCCCCGCCGTCCCATCGGACTATGAGAGCAAGGGAAGAGGGAGTGCACATGAGTGTACACTATAATATATCCTGAGCACTTGGCTAGTCTCCATTGAGTTTAGACGCCATGACCGAAATCGGTGTGGAGAATATTATTATGTTTGATTTAGCATTTACTTTTTTTGGTAGAACTGATGGAACGGGCCTATAATTACTTATAAATAATAATTAAATGGTCATTAATAGGTACTTACAAGTAACTTCATGGTTGCTGCTCACAGTATGTAATGGGAGACAATCACTGTAGTAACTGACTGAGCTCGAAAGCGTACTTATATATGACTTACAAATATGACTATTTCGGTTATCATGCCTGTGACCTATCTCTATACTTGTGTTAGTAACTCATTTACAGTATCTACTATTGTGTGCGTGTTGACCCTTGACTCGGTTATTATCCTCAACATTTATTGGACGTACTTTCCGTTTTATGTATAATATTTTCCTTACGGTGGAACCACCACTGTGTTCCACCTCTGCCCATGGCCGGGGGTACAGGATTAGCATAACATACGCATTTAGCGCTCCCCCTACAGGATAATAATTAAAACCTCATAATCTAAATTTTTACTTTTTTATTATTATTTGAAACTGCCAGTACTTCATTTTACAGAGAATAAAAAGGTTCTTTTTTTGAAAGTCTTGTTTGTTTTTAACTGCGGTTGAAACTACTTTATTTTCTCAAATTGAATTAACTATTCTGGGGTATGAAATTTCTTCACTATTGTAATCTTTAAACACAATACTACCTCCCATTAAAGCCGTGGCAGATATTTTTATAACACCTTATATGTCGAGCAAGTTTTACCTGTAATACCTGGATACTGGTAAGTTGTTATAAAGTTCAGCGCCCGCATAGGTAAACGTTGTTTTGCCGAGTTTCGTTCTTATCTTGGTTAAAACAGTAATTAAGTATTTATCTTTGACCTTATATTTTTTATTACTGACCCAATCGGGATTCCCGACTGACAATATTTTATCAAAACTCTGCTTGATTTAAATAGGTAACTCAGTTTTTGTATCAACAATTGTTTACACTAATACGAGTATACAGGCTGTTTGGCAGAACGTTGGACATACGAAAATGGTGGATAGGTGGGGTCATTTGCTACTTTACTCAGCCCTAATTAATTTGGCGCTAGACAGCTGGAATTTTTTTTAAATTTTATTTTTCTTTCTTCTAGTAATCTAGTTACACCACTTTATTAACTTTTTTTTTAATCTTTAATATTGGCAGTTTCTTAAAAAATGATTGCTTTATTCAGATGTTAGCTAGAAAAAGGTTATGAGTCCTCAAACTTACAGAAAGATGTAAAAAATACGTAAAAAATATCCTGGTGGCCATGGCCAAATAAATTAAGGCTGAGTAAGTAGCAGATGACCCCTCCTATCCACCATTATCGTATGTTCAACGTTCTGCCAAAGTACATTCTGTATATTTATTTATTTATGAGTTGTGGAACACTTACAGCTAAACAAAACAGAATATAAAATAGTAGGTGAAACTGACAGCCAATTACAAGTCAATAAGTAATAAAATAAAAAATAATACAATTATTAAAAAAAAAACAGAAAACATAAATAAATAAAATATAAAAAAAAACAGTAATTTTGAAGAGCTTTTTAGTTTGTTTGTTCGTTTGTTTAAACGCATTATTGACCACGAAGCCGCGGGCAGAAGCTAGATTTAAAAAAATATTTGTTTTTTAACAGAAATCGGACTGCGAGCACTTGATACTCAGCTGTCATGAACAACTTCTCTTCTTCTTTTTTGAAACGTTGCCCGACTCTAGGAATTTCTCCTGTATCGTAGGTACATTTACAAACACATACAGAAACAGCCAGTTCCGGAACCACTAGGCCAAATAATTTTGTTATGTGCGGGAATCGAACCCGCCACTGCGCAAACCGTGCCGTAAGTTTTTTTGTCCCCGTTGGGTTACGTATATCGCTCACCTAGTAGAATATTGGCACATCTGCAAAAAACGTGTAATTGCGATTTTACCTTATGATTATGCAATTTTGAACACTTGTGCGGTAAAAACTCAATTACACGTTTTTTGCAGATGTGCCAATATTCTACTAGGTGAGCGATATGGTTACTGCTCTGTTCCTGTGGGCTCTAGCGTTATACAGCCTATATATATTAAAGCCTATATTATATAAGTAGGTATGTATATCAGTTGTCTGGTTACCATAACACAAGCTCTGCTTAGCTTGGGATCAGATAGCCGTGTGTGAGTTGTCCCAAGATATTTATTTATTTTATTTTATTTATATCTAAGATTTTTCCAATCAGATTGGTAGTTCAAGAAATGAACGCGTTTAGACAAACGAACAAACAAACAAACTAAACAACTCTTCAGCTTTATTAAATTACTTTTGACGAACTTCACCGAACCCTCAACGTCGTTCGTAGGTTTTATTTCACCCGCTTTACGTTACGTCTTTCATTACTTACTGCTCCGCTTCCGTGGGTCGTAGCGTGATGTTATATAGCCTATGTTACTCAGGAATAATGTAGCTATCATTGGTGAAAAACTGGTTGAAATCGGTCCAGAAGTTTCGGAGCCTATTCGGTACAAACATACAAACAAATCTTTCTTCTTTATAATATTAGTATAGATAAATAATTGTTAATAAAAAATGAGTACAAAACAGTTTACAATCAAGAGTAGTTTTGATATAATATTGTCACTCGGGAATTCCAACGGGGTCAATAATAACGATTATAAGGTCGAAGATAAATACTAATTTATCGATTTTTTATACAGGATGGATTTTTGAGACGGGTCACTAAGGGTAGGTTACCTATATATAGGTACCTATAACTATAATGGTTAACCTTAACCGTTATAGTTATAGGTAAACTTTTTGAGATATTCTAAATTGCATATACAGATAAAAAAAAACGGTAATTTAAAAAACTAAAAAACCCGACTGCTATTCTTTAAAAATCCCTAAAACAAGATAAATTGTAGCAGTCGGGACCCATTCTAGAAATGGAGGATTAGTGAATTGAGAGCACATACCTATATTACATTGCAGATGGTCCCGAATGGGTCCCGACTGCTACAATTTATCTTGTTTTAGGGATTTTTAAAGAATAGCAGTCGGGTTTTTTAGTTTTTTAAATTACCGTTTTTTATTTTTTATTTTTTTTAGTTTTTTATTTTTTTATTTTGATATACCCAGTGTCACTCTCACAGTAAATACGAATCTAACGACACCTCTCAAGCTAAAATCCATCGAGCCGTTCAGGCTGCAGAGCGATCCAAACATTTGAATTTGGCGCCAAAAATCCGCCATTTTGTTTTTTTTATTTTGATATACCCAGTGTCACTCTCACAGTAAATACGAATCTAACGACACCTCTCAAGCTAAAATCCATCGAGCCGTTCAGGCTGCAGAGCGTGCCAAACAATTATACATACATACATACATACATACATACATACATACATACATACATACATACATACATACATACATACAAACATACCCTCGAAAAACATAACCCTCCTTCTGTCGCAGTCGGGTAAAAAGACGAAAATCTATCCTTTTCCATGTAGGGATCAAAATAGGTATCCAGTTTTTTGTAACCGATTACCGATTTGTACCCTTGGCGGGAAGGAGTGTCACACTTTGAATTACTAAAACTCTTTCGAACAACCCGCAGCCTCGGTAGGCATCGGCCCAGAGTGGCCCCTCCGAATGTTTGCTGACATCTCTTTGAGGCGCGCGTGGAACACGAACGCGCCGTCGACACGGACCGTCGTTAGTTAACGTACGGATGGTGAGCTACCCAATGCTCACCATCTACAGACCCGCGCGTCTACGGTGGCCGGGAATCGCCTGGCGGATTCCGACGCCCGGAGCGTCTCCCGCGGCGGCTGAGACGAGAGGTTCTGCGCCTCTCCCGTCCCGCCACCTCCTTCTCTAGCATAATTGCTTCGCAGAAGGAGGTGACTGCATCCCATTCCCTCTCTCTCCGGACCATGGCTTGCACTAGGGCCGGACGTGAGAGTTCACTGCCGCCGATGGCCGCCACGAGGACGCGGCGGTGCTTCGCCCAAGCGAGGCACACCACCACGGTGGTGACACCCGGGCGTTTCCTCCAACCCGATGATGAGCAGGAACCTCCCGAAACATCCGTGTCCGGTGAGGACCTGCATTAGGCGGAAGGCGAGGGCGCCGTGGCGCCGCCCTAGCCACTCCTCAATGAGGGGACTTACCGCTTCAATTAAGGCGAGTCCTGCATGGGGTTGCGACAGTCGCTCTCTCCATGTCGCCATGAGATCGAGCCGGAGGTCAGACCGCGGAGCGGCGATTTGCCGTGGCAGCGGAGTTTCCCCCCGGCCTAGTACCTCCGCGCGCCATTCATGTAGGCGCGCGTGGACCAGCGCCTCCAGATCCCACTGCGGCAATCCGGCAAAGAGGCTCGCCGCCTCGCCGGAGATCGAGCGGTAACCTCGGATGACTCTTATGGCAATCAAGGTACAAATGGGTTGTGTTGGTAGCAAAAAAAAAACAACTCTCCCAGTTGCAACTGATTTTATAATGCTCTACAAATATGTATAAAATACATACAATAAAAAAAATACATTGAATTGCTTTGGTCTAATAAAAAGGTCCAAAAATACATTTAGCTCTTTCCATCTTGAGGTGCCTTCGCGTCCGGTTTGGGGTTGTCTCCCTTGGGTTGGTCTGGTCTGCCCTCGGCCCGGGGTGGGTCCTGACGGGGGCCTTCGGGGCGGGGTGGGGGAGTCTGGGGGTCACGGCGGGAGGTGTCGAGCTTGGCTCCATCCTTGGGCTGCTCGAGAGGTTTCAAGTTCGGTGGCATATCGACGCAGATGGCTACTGCCACCAGCATCAGCAGGCATGCGAACATCTGTGTTGCAGACGGTACGGATTAATAATAATAATAATGATTTTGGTACAGCATGTACCAATTTAATTCTCTACCTGTCGGTAGAGAATGCCTATGGTATTAAGTCCGCCTTTGTACTTCTTTGTTGCTCAAGTTTTAATAAAAAAATAATGGTTTTTTTACACCTATGATTCTCCTTCTTTATTTTATATACCCACAATTAGGGCATATAAAATAAAGAAGGAGAGGTCTCCTTACTGACTGATTCATCAACACAGTCTGAACCGCCGGAACAGAAAACATGGAATGCCTACATTTCAAAAGGAATCTACGATGGTTTATTTTATAATCTACTAGCTTTTGCCCGCGACTTCTTCCGCGTGGATTAATAGTTCCCGTTCCCGGGGGATTCCCGGGATGAAAACTATATCCTATGTCTACTCTCGGGTCCCAGACTATATCTGTACCAAATTTCATTGAAATCGGTTCAGTGGTTTAGGCGTGAAGAAGAGACAGACAGACAGAGTTACGTTCGCATTTATACGCAGTAAGGATATACCATCACGCCTGTATTCCCCGAAGGGTTAGGCAGAGGTGTACCAACGTACACCCACAGTTCGTCGGTATAATTAGGTTCCATGCAATAGGGGGCGACCCTATTGCCATTAACCGGGCACAAATCCAGACTCCGAGCTGCTACTGAAGATTTCATAGAAAAACCCATAAACACTTTGCTCGACCTGGGAATCGAACCCAGGACCTCTAGCGTAGCAATCGTGCTTAGGACTACTAAGCTAACGAGGCAGTTAAAAAAAAAAAACGACGGGTTGCACTCCGGGAGTGCCGGCAGAAGTGAAAACGCTAAAGACGTACATTTTTTACCCAGACCAAAACAAGTGCACAACGCCGCTTACAAATGACGGTGACGTCACCACGGCGAACGAATACTAAGCCAATGACAAGTTGGTTCGTTATCGAAGTGGGACTCGTTTTCGAGCTTGCATTTTAGAGAATCGCACAGCAGGTCACGTGTCCTGACGCGAGTTTAACATTCTTTACCCATTCCAAAACAAGTGCACAATGCCGCTTACGAATTTTCGATCAGGGTCACGTGTCCTGACGCGAGTTTAACATTTTTTACTCATTCCAAAAAAAGTGCACAGCGCCGCTAAAGAAGTTTTCACTTCAAAAATAGTGTGTGTGTGTGTGTGTTAGTTATAGAAATATAATTATGAAAAACTCACCCCTAGACGAGACATTTTCAATATATTTTACGAAATCTAATCACTGACTGACGCTAGATGACCACAAACTTCTTATATATCAGCTTTCTACATAAGAACATAATCATTTTACCGTGGGATACATACGTAAGTAGTAATTGTATTAATGGCATAAAAAAACAAGACACAATAACAATAATTACAATGGATATTCTAGGATACGAGAAATTATCTACAGCGTTGTCAATCAAGATTCCTATAAGTACATGATAGTAAGTAATTATTTAATTGATACATCCTGCTTCTGTTTCTATGTACATATTTATAATTGGGTAATCATTGTTCAGGAAAATTGTAAGGACATTAATCAAGTATGTCTACTATCTAGGGTTGTCGTAAGGCAAATTACCGACGTTGGACAAAAACTTCAAAAACTTAAAACAGTTAAAATTTTCAACTGCCTCGTTGGTCTAGTAGTCCTAAGCGCGACAGCTACGCAAAAGTTCTTGGGTTCGATTCTCAGGTCGAGCAAAAAGTGTTATTGGGTTTTTCTATGAAATTCTCAGTAGCAGCTCTGAGTTAGGATTTGTGCCCGGTTAATGGCAATAGGCTCAGCCCCTATTATATGGGACCTAAATATACCGGCGAACTGTGGGTGTGCATTGGTACACCTCTGCCTAACTCTTCGGGGAACACAGGCGTGATGGTATGAATGTATGTATGTATTTTCAAATTTTTTATATTATATTTTCAATTATTGCTTATCTTTGAATGAAGCACGTAGGAACCGCTGGTCCGGTGCCAGATCTCTCCCCGGTCGTGTCGGATTGCCATTCCATCGGACTATGAGAGTCACGGAAGGGGGAGTGCATTATAATATCTCCTGCGTACTTAGCCACCGTGGCCAGAATTGGCCTGACACCCTACCTCCACCTGCGAAACCCCATGAAATTTCTTGCCGATGACCCCCAGATCCTAAAGTCCTCTAAATTAAAACAAATCCGGGGCATCTCGGACTGATGGCAGCCCTAGCTACAGCTTATGTACCATTGTACAGTCAAACAACCTATTTGGTATACAGGCATATTATTTGCAGCTACTTATGAACAACTATGGAACTGCCTGTGACCTCATCGGCGTGTCTTGTTACACCTACGTTAAATTAAGTCTTTGGTTAGTGCCATAGGTCGTAACCTTTGTTACTCAGAAATAATGTAGCTATCTATTGGTGACGGCCTAGTGGTCCTGAGTGCGACTGCTACGCTAGAGGTCCTGGGTTCAATTCCCAGGTCGAGCAAAAAGTGTTATTGGGTTTTTCTATGAAATTCTCAGTAGCAGCTCGGAGTTTGGATTTGTGCCCGGTTAATGGCAATAGGCTCGCCCCCTATTACATGGGACCTAAATATACCGGCGAACTGTGGAACTGTGGTGTGTGTTACTGTGGTGTACATTAGTACACCTCTGCCTAACCCTTCGGGGAATACAGGTGTGATGGTATATTATTTATTATATTTTATTATCTATTGGTGAAAAAATGGTTTAAATTGGCCCAGTAGTTTCGGAGCCTATTTGACACAAACAAACAAAATAGAGTACAGAAGACGTGAGTCAAAGAAAAAAAAAAGAAAAATATGTATAAAAATTGTTTATTTTTATAATTTCATCATTTGCAATTAGCGGCCGGCCCTGGTGTTTCTATCTGCAATACAAACAAAGTGTTAACCTACAACTTAATGGCCGACTTTTAATTTACTTTGCATCTTTCAAGAAATGAAAAATCTTATAAATACGAACAACTTTTAATATAGAACCAACCCGGAATTAATCAAAATATTTTACTGTAATTTTGTCTATTTATTCTCGTACAAACATCCATACATACATAAACTCACGCCTTTTTCCCATGGGGGTAGGCAGAAACCACAGAACGCCACCTGCTACGATCCTTACATACTACTTTCGCCTCGTCCACGTTCATACATCTGGTCATCTGGTGGTCTAATTATTATTAACCAATAACTTATACGTCTGGTGCAAACTGTTACTATTGGTTAGTTATTCATAAATAAACAAATAAAATGTAAGGATGGAACAGCTCATATTAAATTTCAGCATTGTTACCATAGAAAAAGTATTTTTATTCATTAGTACTATGATATGATTTCGCGGGTCCTAACTTAATAAAAAGGCTGATGACAAACGCACCGCATTTGAACTGCAATCTAACCGCAAATTGCAGTTCGGATGCAGTTTGAATGCAGTTGACTCGACTGCAATAGAACTGCAAACCAAACGTGCAGTCCGATTGCACGCCGACTGCAATTAAACTGCAATCGGGCTAAGATAGATTCTACTTGTTTTTTTTTTTTTTTTTTTATTGGGACAAGCCCGCCACACTGTTCCCAAACCACTGCAACTCCTGTAAGCCAGAATCAACAGTGGCGACCACAAGAAAAGCGCCGAGACAATGAAGCTCGACGAGTCCCAGAGAAACGATTTAACTGTCTTGGATCCCGCAACGAAATTAATCAGAAAAGATTAGCGGAGGAGTAAGAAAAAGTTGTTTTTATTATACTTACACACTGGTTTCGGGTCCCTATGGACAGTTACTGAAGGCCCTGTAAAAAAAATGGATTATGAGCAACTCAAACACACGTACCCCAAATCTGAACCCCGAACCCGTCATCATCGTCATTATCATATCATTTGGAGGACGTCCACTGCTGGACAAAGGCCTCCTTTAAAGCCACATTGACTGGCCCTGGCTGCCCGTAGCCCACAGGTCTTCTATTCCTAAACCGAGCAAATTTACAGCCGCGACTGGTCTCAGCGCATCGCATTCTTCTTCTTTATCGTGTGGGCAGTAAGGTCTAACGACTCCACACACCCTAGTGTCAGAGTTTCTAAACCGCCGCAAGGGCCTCTGACATGGTTACCGATGTCAGTGATGTCCAAGATAAACTTAGAAAGTACATATGAATTAGAAAAAGTCACATTGGTACTTGCCCGTGCCCGGTTGCGAACCCACAACCTCGTGCATGAGAGGCGGGCGCCTTAACCACTGGGCCATCACGACACACCGCATTCAAAAGGTACAATACAATTTATTTTTTCGATTTTAATGTAGTGGTAGCAGGGTGACACCCGCATTTCGTTACATATTTCGTTATTGCTTCACTCCTGAGAGAGGTAGCGTTATATAAGAGCTATAATGGATTTAGATTCAAGCTATAAAATAATGGATTGTAAATCTGTTAACATTTTGGAAATACATATTTGTTTCAAAATTGAGATTTAAAGTGTTGGCTATTGGTGTTTCAGGTTTTCACTGTATTAGTGTTGTTGGCAATGGCTGTCGCTCAAAAAGGTTTGTTAAACCATTCGATTTAAAATTTTATTTTTATGTCATTGGATGGCCAACAATCTTACGGCCCACCTGATGTTGAGTGGTCACCGCTGCCTATAATTGACATCTGCAATACCAGAGGCCTTGCAAATGCATTGCCATTCTAGAGACAAAGTAGAAATGTCTCATGTGCCTGTAATTACACCGGCGCCCATACCCTTCAAACCAGAACATTCAACATTTAGAGCCTCTGAAATTAAAGAGATAAATGAAACAGCGACCTGCTTGTTGTCATCCACCTGATTTTTTGTTTTTTTGTTTCAGGATTTAGACGCAGTAAGTACAAAATGAAAGAATATAAAATTAAAAGATGGCCAATTCTACTAATTAAAAACTTTCAAAATCTGGTCACAATCTCATCTCAGCGACAATCAAAGTAAATTAAAGACATTTTTCATAGATTGAGACAAAGATTCAATTGCGGTCCTTTCAAAATATCAGTTGAATAGCACCCCAGATCACACCCCCGACAGCGAACATAAGCATTACACAAAGATCATAATTATAACTGCCTTATGAACAGCGTCCGGTAGTCAAAGCCATTGTGTTGTCATTGGCTGAGTCGGGCCAATCACAGCGCGGCACTACTGCCTGTCCTTAACTTATACGTCTGGTGCAAACTGTTACTATCATCATCTGCCTAGCCTTTTCACAACTATGTTGGGGTCGGCTTCCAATCGAACCGGATGCAGCTGAATATCAGTATTTTACATGGAGCGACTGCCTATCAGACCTCCATAACCCAGTAATGGGTAATACGATACTCTTGGTAAGACTGGTTGTCAGACTTTCGGGCTTCTGACTAACAGTAACAACTGTCAAAGATCTACAAATGCCTAGCCGGATCTATGATCTAGCCGGGACCAACGGCTTAACGTGCTTTCCGAGGCACGTAAAAATAAAATATAAGGATGGAACTACCGATTGCTTTTTCATGTAAAGTTTCAGCATTATTACCATATACAGGATAAGTTTTTAACCAGTGCGTAAATTTTTTTTGGTAGTTCAGTGTCAGTAATAGAAAACATTTCCGTGTTTAGTTAAAAAAAAAATAAAAAAAAATTTCATCCTTATCCGAGTTTGAAATAAGCAAAACATGGACATAATCTATTCGCCATACTATCAATGACAACTCTTGTCCGCCGCCCGGGCGCATGGCTGGGGTGAGGGGGTGGGGAATGCGCTAGCGCCGAGTGACAATAAAATATGGTTTTTAAGTATACATGTTTCGTAAGCGATAACTTTTTTTTTAGTACTAAGACATATCAAAATAAAATATACGTGTTTAATAAAACGTGTTGAAGTTTATTATGGCAAAATTTACGCACTGGTTAAAAATTTTTCCTGTATAAGTATTTTTTTTCATTAGTTCTATGATATGCATTCACGGGTCGTAACTTAATAAACGATAAGATAGATTCTACTTGTCTTTATACTTACTTGGTCTCGGGTCCCTATGGACAGTTACTGTAGGCCCTGTAAAAAAATGGATTATGAGCAACTCAAATACACGTAGCCCAAATCTGAACCCTGAACCCGTCGGGTAATGCCCGATCCGTAACGCTCCCGACTCGCAACGCTACATATACTACCTATAGCGGTGTATCACGTGCACCAATTACAGTCAGTGTGTTAAGTCTAATTTTTAAGGAATGTAAATATTTGTTTAAAATGAAATAAGTAATTTAATATTTTTGTAGTGTATATTTATGATGCATTAAATAAAAATGTTTTTAAATATTTAAGTTAACTAAAGAAAAATCAACAACATGCGTTAGTACAATATGCAATAGTTAAACTTTGTTCATACTAGGTACACAAAAATAAAAATCGAGTAAATAAAATATAAAGTCGAATACATACAACATTAGAACTAAACACAACAAAATTACGCATTTTGAACTAATAGGTAACTCGAATCAATTCCGCAAAGTATTGCAATAACAATAGCTAAAGATACGCCCTTACCTTTAGTGTTTTTATTGAGAACCCTTTTTTTACCTGCTTACTTGCGTTAGAATTTTTTACCAGTGATTCTTAAAAATATTGTCATTTAGATAGGTTAATTAATTTGTATTAGTTTTAAAAAGTAAAAATTAAAGTAAATTCAACACACCAGAACTATTTTACTCTGACTGTACTTTAAGGTGTGTTCAGGTACGTAATATCTATAAACATAACCTATGTATATGTAGCGTTGCGAGTCGGGAACGTTACGAGTCGGGCGTTACCCAACCCGTCATCATCATCACATCAGTAGGACGACGTTTACTGCTGGATAAAGGCCTCCTTTAAAGCCACAATGACTGACCCTGGCTGCCCGTAGCCCACAGGTCTTCTATCCCTGAACAGAGCAAAACAGCCGCGTCGGATCTCAGCGCATCGCATTCAAAAGATACAATACAATTTATTTTTCGTTTTTTTTTTTTTTTTTTTTTTTTAATTGGCTCGCCCCCTATTACATGGGACCTAAATATACCGGCGAACTGTGGGTGTACATTAGTAAACCTCTGCCTAACCCTTCGGGGAATACAGGCGTGATGGTTATTTTCAATGTAGTGGTAGCAGGGTGACCTGGTTGCGCAGCCATGGCTTTTTCTTTGTTCTTTAATGACTTTAAGACGTCGTTTATATGATCAGTGCAACGAATCGTCTATCTCCTATAAGCTTTGTATCATGGCCATTCTAGCGAAAAACATTCCACGTGTATATTACAAGTGCTTTTAAAAATTAAACTATTAAGACTGCCTCGTTAGCCTAGTGGTACAAAGCGCGGCTGCTCCTGTAGAGGTCTTGGGTTCGATTCCCAGGTCGTAAAATTGGCCATCTTTTAATTTTATATTCTTTCATTTTGTACTTACTGCGTCCTGAAACAAAAAACAGTAAATCAGGTGGATGACAACAAGCAGGTCGCTGTTTCATTTATCTCTTTAATTTCAGAGGCTCTAAATGTTGAATGTTCTGGTTTGAAGGGTATGGGTGCCGGTGTAATTACAGGCACATGAGACATTCCAACTTTGTCTCTAGGATGGCAATGCAAGGCCTGTGGTATTGCAGCGGCATATAGGCAGCGGTGACCACTCAACATCAGGTGGGCCGTAGGATTGTTGGCCATCCAATGACATAAAAATAAAAGATTAAATCGAATTGTTTAACAAACCTTTTTGAGCGGCAGCCATTGCCAACAACACTAATACAATGAAAACCTGAAACACCAATAGCCAACACTTTAAATCTCAATTTTGAAACAAATATGTATTTCGAAAACGTCAACAGATTTACTATCCATTATTTTATAGCTTGAATCTACATCCATTATAGCTCTTATATAACGCTAAATCTCTCAGGAGTGGAGCAATAACCAAAGTTGTAACGGAATGCGGATGACACTCTGGGGTAAATGTAATTCTCCAGGCCGATTCCGGCCACGGCGGCTAACCTTAATGCAGACTAGCCACGTACGCAGGAGATATTATAGTGCACAAGTGTGTGCGCAAACACACGTGCACTCCCTCTTCCCTAACTCTCATAGCCCGATGGGACGGCAATCCGTCACGACCGGAGAGAGATCAGGCGCAGGACCAACGGCTTTACGTGCTTTCCGAGGCACGGTGGTGTCACACCACCAAATTCCAAACTCCGGGCTGCTACTGAGAAATTCCTAATGGAAAAACCCAATAACACTTTTTTGGCCGACCTGGGAATCGAACCCGGGGCCCCTTGCTCAGCAGTCGCTCTTGCGACCACGAGACCAACGGGGCAGCACTCTGGGGTATATAGCTAGTGAAGTAGTAACATTACAATAATTAACACACTACTTACAGAGAGAGAGAATACGTTTACAACACGAATTATCTTACAAGAAGATACTGGTGCCGATTCCCTTGTTCACAAACTAAACTAAAATTAGAGAATTGACATCTCTTACTAACATACAGCGAAAGAAAGGGACGGTAATACCTTAGAACTAAGTTAGAGATGTCAAATTAGTTTTGCCTTGAACTTTCCCGTGTTTTTAATCAACACGTTCTGACATGCCAATTATAATTGTATAGAGGTTTTAGTTCAACTAAAATTGAAAAGTCTTATTCACGTCCGTCCCTTTCTTGTTTGATTGGAAAGAAAAAGATAGAAATAGTCTAAATTAAGTTTAGCTTGTGCATAACAGAATCGACACCAATGTATTGCGATTATCTTATTGACACTTGCATAATTATACGAGTATAACAACCGGTTTATGAACAGGTAGGTCCTCGACAAAGATTAACCTTCTAAGTAGATACTAACTAATAGGTACTTTGAAGGAGATATAGTCAACGAGCAGAACAACCAGAGGTCATCAGCTGCTTAACCTTTTCCCAACTATGTTGGGGTCAGCCTCCAGTCTAACCGCATGCAGCTGAATACCAGTGTTTTACATGGAGCGATTGCCTATCTGATCTCCATAACCCAGTAACTGGGCAACACGATACGCCTAGGTTAGACTGGTGGTCAGACTTCTTGATTTCTGACTATCCGTAACGACTGTCAAAGATCTACGAATGACAGCCGGGGCCAACAGCTTTACGTGCTTTTCGAGGCACGGGGATGTCACACCAACTTCCAAACTCCAGGCTGCTACTGAGAAATTCCGAATGGGAAAATCCATTAACACTTTTTGCCCGACCTGGGAATCGAATCCGGGACCCCGCGCTCACCAGTCGCGCTTGCGACCACGAGACCGCAACGGGGCAGTTGAGTTGAAGGAGATATAGGTACTGAGATTTAATTGACTGGCTCGAGTCAAGAGACTTCGGTTTCTGAGGTCTTGTGTTGGAATCTCGGCTCAAACTACGGAACTGCAATATAAGTTGTTGTTTTTAGGGTTCCGTACCCAAAGGGTAAAACGGGACCCTATTAGGCTATTACTTAGACTTCGCTGTCCGTCTGTCTGTCTGTCCGTCCGTCTGTCACCAGGCTTTTCACAGATGATGTATATCTGTTGTCGCTATAACAACAAATACTAAAACAGAATAAAACTAATATTTATGAGGGCTACCGACGTGATTTTTTTGCCATTTTTAATTCGAGTTGGGTAAGCACTTTACTTTAGTCTAGGTCAGAGGTGACAAAGACAAAGTTCCAGGAATGAGCTTATCCAGAAGAAGCCTTTGCACTCTAAATTTGAAGAGATTAGGGTTAAATGCGTTCAGAAATGCAGAAGCAGGTAGAGAGTTCTACTCCTTCGCAGTGCGCATTATAAATTTGTTTTATTTTTTTTGTGCTTTAAAATCTCAGCCCCTCTAGCCAAGTCGCAAACGATAACCGTAAACGCTCGGTAGGTACCAATAGATTTTACACTTTATACCCCAGAGCCTTAAGTTCAAAATCAATTAAAGATTTCTAAGCGTTAGCGACTGGAAATAATGAAAACGCTATGCAATCTTCATTAGATCTTCAACTTAAAACCAAGCACATAAAGTTGAAGATCTATTAAAGCCTACTCAGCGTTTGCGCTTATCGTTTGTTACATGGCTACAGGTGTGCTTATTTTGTATTTTTGCATACCGTCTGGCTGAAAATGTGGCTGTTGTTAATTTTATTATTATATCCTGCCCCCATAATTGCAAAATAAAATGTCTTAGCTGGTGGTATGACCCAGTTCTCGTGCCTCGGAAATCAATCGTGCGCCGGATCTTTCCGAGCGAGTGTCGTATTGTCGGCCCACCGGACAATCACATTTAGGGAAGGGACTGTTTTTGCGCCAGTTTGTGCACACACTTGCGCACTATTGTTTTTCCTGCGCAATTGGCAGGTGAGATGTTTTTAAAGTCACCGCCATTACTGAAATTTGATCAGTAGAATATTTCGGTATGTAAATAAATGAATTGACTCACCAGAGAAAACAGCTTCATTATTAATATTACCACCGTCGATGAGAGGACTAAGTATAGGACTAAACGAATGTTTGCAAATTTTCCTTAACATTTGTCTTTTATAGTAAGTCTGCTAAGTAGGTACTATACCGATAAACCAGTCCAAACAGGGATGTCAATTCTTGTGAAACTTGGTTCAAAATCTATTTCTGATCTAAGTCAGCATTTCTCAAACTTTGGGTTGCGAGCGTGACCCACTGGGTAGGTTGCCAGCGAGTATTAGATGGGCCCTGAAAAATTATATGACAAGGGCAAAAAACAGCACACAATACTTAATTTCATTGAAAATTAAGTATTGAAACTTCTTGTATTTAAACTATTGTACAGTCGTCGGATTATAACTTGGCAAGTGTCGTTAGATGCGCAGAAAATTAGTTTTTGTTTGGTTTTTTGTACATGCGTAAACTTACCCTCACTACGCTAAACCTTGCCAAGTTATGTGCACCGCTGCTGGCTTGTTACTTGGGAAAGGTACTGTGCCTGATTGTTTTTTAAAAGATAAAAGTTCTTTAGACTGCATTGAGTAATTTTTCGTACGGGTTTGTCTCACCGACATGCTAACCTGACGCCAAGTTCAACTTCTGCCAGCAGTCCCCAATATTTGCCTATTTTTTTTTCTTATTTGAACAGTCCTTATTCGTACTTTTTACAACGAAGAGGTGAGTTTCGATTTTGGAAGTGTTTGTTCGGCAGGTCGCGGTACAGTCAACTTTGGGAATCATTGAATCTAATGTCAAAAAATTAATAATAACGCGATGTTATTCAATCCTCAAAATGAAAAACGCTGAGAATGGATTCTGCGCCGCGAATCTACTGCTATGGAGGTAAGGTACAGGGTCGGAACTAAGCTTACGTTACGCTTCATTTAGGGTGAGGCCAAACGAGCGTTTTTTTGTGAGTCGTGAGTCGCGGAATTTCGGTCGCGTAATTTCTGCTACATTCGGTTTCATACAAAACTCCTGTTTCGTTCACACGGCGAAGCAAAATGAGTTGTCAGTTTCAGTAAAAAGTAAATTACGCGACCGAAATTCTGTGATTTACAAAATTACGCTCGTTTGTCCTCACCCTTAGTCAAACATTTTTTAGCGTAAATACTAAATGTTCAACACACCAAAAACCTAATAAAATGTATGTAATAAACACGGTGCGCCACAAGGAAATGTCATGGGGCCAACCCTATCTTTTACATTCATTCTAAATCATAAACATAATTAACAACTTTTTTTTTACGTGAAGATTAAATAAATAAAATGTATCAACAGGAAAAATAATACGAATTATGCACACAGACTGGTTAGAGGAACATAAATTTAGTCGGCAATAACAAAAAAGTCGAACGGTAAAAAAATTATGTTGTCGAAAATGTTGAACCGTACCGATGTCATACGTTATTTTGAGTGACCATTATAATTAAATTATGATGTCAACTAATTGTATTTGTACAAGTTTACGTAGAATGTAAATATTATATGTATGTATGTAATGTGTGTGTTTTCGCTTAGAAACGTATGTGTTCACTTCCTGCAATCATAATTGGGTTTAAGGCCTATTCAGACCTAAGCGGTATTCGCTACCGTCTGCGGCAGAGAAAACCCAGTGGGTATGCGGTAATATTACTGTTCAGACCTAAGCGGTATTCGCTACCGTTCGTAACCCGCGTGGTATGTACCTCTACCCACAGCGGCAGCGAATATCGCTCAGGTCGCTCTAGCCTCGGTACTTGATACTAAATACCTGAGCGAAACCCGCGCGGTATGTACCTCTACCCACAGCGGCAGCGAATATCGCTCAGGTTTGAATAGGCCTTGAATGTTGAACTGCGCTTTACTGCTAGTTCTTTAAAAAAATGATTTTGATTTAATATAAGTTGATGTTTTCCTTCATCGATGTCAGCGATGTCCAAGATAAACTTAGAAAGTACGCATGAATTAGAAAAAGTCACATTGGTACTTGCCCCTGCCCGGTTGCGAACTCACAACCTCGTGCATGAGAGGCGGGTGCCTTAACCACTGGGCCATCACGACGAAATAAATAAAATGTATGTAAATTGATTAGGTACAGGTCATCATCGTGGTGGGATTCAGTGATGGTAGCGACTTGAGCTGTCTGTGCGGTACAGCACATACGATGGCCCATCTTACATCGTGCCCTGCATGCCCTAACAGCTGCACGCAGGAAGATTTAATGGCTGCCACCGACAACGCAGTGAAAGTGGCCAAATTCTGGGCCGCAACAATATAATCCTACTACTATTATAAAGGCGAAAGTTTGTATGTATGGATGTATGGAAGTTTGTTACTCTTTCACGCTTAAACGGCTGAATGGATCTAGATGAAATTTGGCACAAAGATAGATTATAGTCTGGAATAACACATAGGCTACTTTTTATCCCGGGAAAATGTACGGTACCCGTAGGATAACACATCAACTGTGACGCGGACGAAGTCGCGGGCAGAAGCTAGTTTATAATAATAGTATATTTATTTATTTATTGTAATATAGTTTGTCATCGAAACGCTAAGAAGAAGGTACAGGTGTCATCAATTTAAGTATTTGTTAGGAATTTGATGAAGGTGATTCCACAAGGTAGGTAGGTATCCCTCATCACAAAAATAAAACGAACAACAATAATTAATACAGTTTTTATTTTGTATAATTAATTTTGTAGATTGGAAAACAAAATGTGCTTATTACTCACATTGATTAAAAGGTTGGATATTTAAGATATAATGTGTCATCAAAGTTTTTATATGAAATTTATTAAATACTTAAGTTACAAAAAGTACTGGGTATTTAATTGAAGCTTATGTGTATCTAGTGAAGGAGCCCACTATTTACCTCCGCGCAGGTAGGGGTTGTCGTCTGAAATTACAAACAAAAGTTTATTACAAATCATTAGTTTAAGAACTGCCTTGTTAGCCTAGTGGTCCTAAGCACGACTAGAGGTCCTGGGTTCGATTCCCAGGTCGAGCAAAAAGTGTTATTGGGTTTTTCTATGAAATTCTCAGTATTCGCACGGAGTTTGGATTTGTGCCAGGTTAATGACAGCGGGCTCGCCCCCTATTATATGGGACCTAAACATACCGGCGAACTGTGGGTGTGCATTGGTACACCTCTGCCTAACCCTTCGGGGAATACAGGCGTGATGGTATGTAGTTATGTATGTAGTTTAAGAAATCCGTTTCATGTCTTCCCGTTGGTTCCCCTACTTATTCGTAGATCTTCGACAGTCGCTACGAGTAGCTAGAAGCTCGAAAGTTGGACAACACAGTAAAAGTCAGTGAAGTCAGTCTTCTCTATAACTGAAGCAACCTTGGCCTTTTGAAATGGCTTCTCACTGATCATCTTATCAGGGTATTTATTTATTTATTTAAACTTTATGCAACAAAAGTACAAAGGCGGACTTAATGCCTTAGGCATTCTCTACCAGTCAACCAAAGGTGGTGAAGAGATATCATGCATACAGGTTGTTGACTCCTTACCAGGACTTCCCTATGGTGCCTTTTAAAAATTAACACCAAATCCAAGGCAAGAAACTCACATACATACCATCACGCTTGTGTTCATCGAAGGGTAAGGCGACGTGTTCCATTGCGCACCTACAGTTCGCCGGTATGTTTAAATCCCATGTAATATGGGGCGCGCCCATTGCCATTAACCGGGCACCAATCCTAAGTTCAAGTTGCTACTGAGAATTTCATAGAAAAACCCAATAACACTATTCGACCTGGGAATTGAACCCAAGACCTCTAACGTGGCAGTGGCGCTTAGGACCACTAGGATAACGATGTATTTAACACAAAGTTATATAAACAAAGCGACTACATGCTAAGGTCCGCACCTCTCAGAGGTGCCCTGTGAGATACGGACCTCGAAATTAGGGCATCGCTGAGAGAGAAACGAGGACAAGCTGGATCGAATTAGGGTCGAATTTAAAGCTATGTGCTCAGCGGTACGGGCTGGCTCCAGCAAGGGTCGGGGAACACCTCCTCTTTTATTATATTCCGCTGGTATACTTACATTGCTTGCCGGGGTACTGGGGGCGGGGAGCGTAGGCCGGAGAAATGTCTGGTGAAGAGATATGTAATGTTTAAGTAATGAAACATAAAAGTACATACATACAAGTATTCAAGCCTGAATATAAGTATGCTTCTGCCCTAGACTTTGTCGCCGGTGTGTAGCGAAATCTATCGCTCAACATGCGAACATCTTCTCGACGATCACGACAGCTGTCGAACAGTAGCCAACCAGACACAACATCCGTCTGGTCGGAGGATCCTACCTTTTCTATGGAGGATGAGAAACTTTATACCCTGCTTCTCATCCCTCTACAATAGTCTATGATGGGAGAACTGGGTGGCCTACCAATTAGCGCAACAATTTTATTTAATAATGTATTTTAAATTATGATAATTTTTTTGATATAAGCCCGTTCAGAATATAAAAACCAAACGTACAAATTTATCAGTTTTATAATATTAAGTATAAATAAATGATCTTACCGGGTTGTTCGTATGTGGGCCGGCTGAAAGCTGGGTCAGCTGTAAAAATAAATAATATATCTTATTAGTCTGATAACAATAAGTAAATGAGGATAATTCCCGGTTAAGATTGTTTTATCGATTGATTGAGATTGAGATTGATTGGAGACTGAGGATTTTTATTTTATTTCGGATCGAGTCTCCGGGGCTTTTTCTTTCAGGAGATGCAGTGGTCTGGAATAGGGTGGCGGGCTTGTCCCATAAAAAAAAACTTAAATGAGGATACCACGTACCCTCTCCTATAACATTTAGAATATAACTAGATAACTACACCAGTACTCTCCTACGCGACAGACCGTGTCGACGGCGCGTTCGTGTTCCACGCGCGCCTCAAAGAGATGTCAGCAAATTGGATGGGGCCACTGAGGGCCGATGCCTGCCGGGGCTGCGGGTTGTTCGAAAGAGATATCCGCGCCCCCGGAACGCAAAGGGCACATGAAGGAACATAGACGGGTTTTAGTCAGTAAAAGTCTGACACTCCCTCCCGCCCCGCCCAGGGCGGGGGAAGTTATTTAATGATTTCCCGTCTATAAAAAAAAAAAAAAAAAAAAAAAAAAAGTACTCTCCTACGTTGCTCTGGGCAAAAGTTTTTTTTCGCTACAGACAAAAATCTTTGTCTTTCTTAATTTTAACTAACTGTATGTAGGTAACACTTTAAAGGGGCAATAAACATGGCCAATTACTGAGCCCAAAAATAATAAGATTATCGTCGGCGCGAAAAGAAGAAAGTAGACTGATCAATCTAGTTTATACTTACGGTTGTTGAGGATAACTGAAACAAAAATAAATAAATGAGACAGTGACAAGAAAATTTTTAAACGATATTTTTGAAACATTGTTGCAACAACATGTCTTTGTTGTGCAACAATGTTACACAGCTATAAATAAACTTAAATTAAAATTATCCCGTCCCTGAACGTTGAACTTCAATTTCGTCGCAAACATAAGGTTCACTATAAAAAACGTCTTATTACACTTGTCATAAGTACTTAATTGCTGTGTATCTAAGCTATTAGTATTCTTTAAAGGTTTTCTTATAAACAGTACTGACCTTGTCCGGGGTTGTTGTCTACCACATGCACTGAAAACAATATGAAACATGACAGTTAGGCAAAGCCGGTACATAGCAGTCTTTGACTATGACACAATGTATAGTAGCAGCTATATAAGATCTAACTAAATTAAATAGTGTTGAATATTTTTTACATTTGTATTTTTATTTTATTTTTCTGTACTATAATATAAAGAGGTAGATTTTTTGTTTGTTTGTTTGTAACGAATAGGCTCCGAAACTACTGGACCGATTTTCACCAATAGATAGCTTCAGTATTCCTGAGTAACATAGGCTATAAAACATGACGCTACGACCCACTGGTGCGAAGTGGCGGGTGAAATAATTAAGCTACGTGGACAAAGTCGCGGGCAATTCGCTAGTATCTTATAAATGGATTTGGTTTCGATTATCATAATGACTTTCCCAAGGAAAAATGACTTTCCCTAGGTGGCGTTTTAATGTTAATTTGGGTTTTACAAAAAGTTTTTTTTTTAGTCTTTAAAAATAAGGGAGATTTGATATACCTAATCGGTTGATAAATAAAGCAGTTCTGAGGTAACAAACAAAGAAAAAAAAATCTCCTCCTTTTTTTTTAAATCGATTAAAAAATATCGGCTTTTTAGAGCGTTTTTTTTAGCGTCCGAATAACAATCTCTTATAACACAGTCATTGTACATAATATATTTAACCCACTATTTCATGTAGTTAGATCTTATATTCGAGTTAAGAAGTTGGCTCACCGGCAGTCGGGTCGCTGGGATTGTTGTTGACAAAGTTCACTAGAAACAAGAACATGAACGATTATAAGCTAAGCATGGCACGACCACCAACAGCATACAAGAGAGAGCACTCGCTATGTGAACAATTAAAATCAGTTTCATATTTAATTTCTTTGATAAAAAGTATAATTTTAATACGACTTTACATTTGGTAAAGATCTGATGAAGACCTTTGGAGATATAGAATATACAGTCTATCAGGGAAAAAAATTGAGTGACTGCAAATTGCTATAATAGCAAGTCTGGCCACTCAAAATGGAATACTAATACATACTTTCAAACCAAAGGCAATGATTGCCATAACGGTTGTACTATTAAGTATATGTATTTAGTTTTATTTATGAAGTATAATTTAGAAATAGGAAATTTGCTCACCGGAAGTCGGGTCATTAGGGTTGTTGTTGACAAAGTTCACTAGAAACAAGAACATGAACGATTATAAGCTAAGCATGGCACGACCACCAACAGCACAGATATCTGTGACCAACAGCGTACAAGAGCGAGCACACGCTTTGTGAACAATTGAAACAGTTTTTTTATTTAATTTCTTTGATAAAAAAGTGTACATTAGTGTTTACATTTGGTAAAGATCTGATGAAGACCTTTTTTTACTCTTTCACGGATGACAGCAAATTGAGGAAGATTGCTATAATAGCAAGCCTGGTCACTCAGAATGGAAAAATAAGATATACTTTCATGCTAAAGGACTGTTCTACATAATTATGATAATTGCTTTTATTTACGAAGTATATTTTGTAAATAGGAAATTTGCTCACCGGAAGTCGGGTCATTGGGGTTGTTGTTGACAAAGTTCACTAGAAACAACACATTAAAGATTAAAAGCAAAATATGGCATGACCATCATCAACAACATTCTAGAAGGAGCACGCATCTCTGTAAATGCTTAAAGTGTCTATACTTCTTTTTAGTTAAAATAAGATATTCATTCTAAGCTTTAATTCACTTCCAAAACAATTAATTTTTATTTTTACTTTTATTTTAAAGTATTTTTTTTTATAGTTTGGAAGTTTGCTCACCGGAGGTAGGGTCACTGCTGGGGTTGTTGTTGACAAAGTTCACTAGAAACAATAACACGAACGATTATAAGCTAAGCATGGCACCACCACTAAAAGCATTTGAAAATAAACATTGAGCAGCTACGTGTATTTTTAAAATAGGTTATTCTATAACTTGTTTGGTTTTTTAAAAGGTTTTATTGGGTTGAAAGAATGTAATTTTGACCACGTCTAATGTACATTGGTAAAAATCTTAAGAAGAGCTTCGATGCGAGTGGTTGCAATTCAATAGCGACTTTTACGCCAGCAATTTACGTATATTTATTGTTTAAATGCCAAATATACTGACTTCTAAAACTATCGTACTTTTACTAACTGAATTTAAATATTTTATCTTTTACTTTAATTGATTTTTTAATCAGGAAGTTTGCTCACCGGAGGTCGGGTCGCTGCTGGGGTTGTTGTTGACAAAGTTCACTATAAATAATAACACGAACGATTATAAGCTAAGTATGGCACGACCATCAACAGCACACAGAGCGAACAGTCGCTATGTGGTTTTTTGAAATTAGATTTAATTGTTCTGATTAAAAGGTTTCTTTTTTAAATCTGTGTTATATGAGCAGGCATTTTAAACTAATTTAGTAAAGATCTGATAAAGGCTTTTGCAGGTAGAGAATAAATAAAAAGAGATAGGTAGGTAAGAACTCTTCAATGGATGACAGCAGTTCGCCTACGATTGCAAGTCTCTGCAATTCAAGTCTTTGCAAGTCTCGTATTTTATACAATTTACTTTGAATCAAAAATTAATTAATATTTTTAACTCTTATTTTATAATGAAGGAATTTATGATTAGTTTGCTCACCGGAAGTCGGGTCACTGTTGTCGACAAAGTTCACTAGAAACAAGAACACGAACGATTTTAAGCAAAGTATGGCACAACCACAGAGAGCGTTCGGACAATACACTAAAAGTTATATTACCCATTATAAGCAAAGCATTGCCATAACGATTTCATTTACAGAAGCATACCAGAGCGTGCGTACAAAATGTGAAAAGTGCACTTATTTATGAATAATTTAAATTTAAGGATGAGAAAACCTGTAAAGTTATGATTTTTACCTGATACTCAGTGACAACATTATTACATGACATGATGATGGTCCTATTACATGGGACCTAAATATACCGGCGAACTGTGGGTGTACATTGGTACACCTCTGCCTAACCCTTCGGGGAATACAGGCGTGATGGTATATTTATTTTTATATTTTTTTTACTCAGTGACAAATCACACTGTTTGTTTTAGAACCTAAACTTTCTACAGAGTTAATTAGGTAGTGGTTGGTTATACACAGGCTAACTTTTCATTTAAAGTTCTCCTTTCAGGAGTATTGTCTAAAGAGATGGTGGTAGACACCCAAGCTTGGTTCTTTCACCCGAAAAAATGGCCAGTAAATAAAACGTCAACCTGTGTAATTAATAGATTAAACATCTAATAAGTTTGCGTGCTCACCATGGCCAGGAGGTGGTCTGTTGTTCACAACGTGCACTGAAAATAACGTGTCCCATATGAGCAAAGCATTTGTGCGTCACGTGGTATCATTCAAAAGCGAGCATTCCAACGTGATTAATTAATTAAACGAGAATTAACGTTAAAAAATTTCATTCATGAGCATTGCACCGAGCATTTCAAATTGTTATGTAGATGTAAACTAAGGATAATACGTATAGGTAGCTAATGGACACTGTTATCCGCTGTGAATGTAAATTATTTTGGGAATGTTTAATGCTCAAACGGTTAAATGCTTAAGGCGATCCCATTCTGTTGTTTCAAATTATTGTTGAGATTTATTGTTATTTTTACATGTGATATAACAAAACCTGAATATTAAACAAATTCATTTGAGTTGCTCATTAAATCATAAATAGTCGTAGTCGTGAGCATCAAAAAACAACAATTAATGCTCATTGCGTTAAGGTTTTAGCTATATAACATTTTTTTTATTAATTAAATATTTAAATTAGTAAACGTGCTCACCAGGTGTAGGTCTATTAGGCCCATAGTACCCTCCTGAAAATAATTTCACCAATATAAGCAAGCTTTTGTGTGCAATGACCAGGAGCATTCCAAAATGACCATTCATTATTACTGTGAAGAAGTCCCTACTTGATCTTTTATATTTTTAAAGAGCACTTGTATGCTCATTGTATTAATATTTTTTATTGTTTTAACTGTTGAATAATAAATGCACCTAGGTCATTTTGAATGAAATATTTTATGTTAAATATTATTTGTGCTCACCAGGTACAGGTCTGTTACCCCCAAAACTCCCTGAAAATAATTTCACCAATGTAAGCATGCTTTTGGGTTTGTGCAATGACCAGGAGCATTCCAAAGTGAGCATTTGCTAGGTGAAATGTTACTGCGCTGATACTGCTGCTGCAGTATACCCAAGTGCAATAATAGGGTGTCAAATATTTGCTCTATTCATTACGCTTTTTGGTTGATAATGAATTATTAACAAATTAAAATTGCTTAGACACATTGGTGCCGTAAACAGAATTAAGTGCGGTGAAGAATGTGACCCTTCTTATAATCTAAGAGCAAATATCCAAATAGCCGAATTTTGTTAATGGTTAGTTGATACTTTAGTGTGTTAAAAATAAATCATGCAAAAGATTAGAAAGTCGTTGCAGATAATTGTTGCTGGTTTTAGTAGCGTTTGTTTTATTATTTTTGTTAGTTAGCAATTAAGTACTTATTAGTCATATTGAAAGACGTAACCATGAATTGCTATGTAAACAGAAAATGAATCCTGACCAAAAGGATTTTCACGGTTCTTAAAAATATTATTAAAAAGTTTGTTATTATTCTACAGGCTCACTTTTAATTTACTGCATATCTTTCAGAGGGTGAAAGTACTCAAGTATACGAAAGACTAACTTTGAAATGTGAAAAAAAAGCAGTTTTTTTTTAAATTGAAGCTATTTTTATATTTTCGTGTTGTTCGTATTCACGAGCACTATCACCTCTTGTATAAAGATGCTCAGTAAATTAAATATCAGCCAGTATATCAACTTGTTACAGTAACAACATCGTACTACTACTAGGAGTAAGTACTATGAATTTGAAAACTAAAATTCTGAAGAATATCATTCTTCTATTAAGAAGTAACTCAACAGGTATATAACAATAATTAAGTCCATTAATTTGTACTTATTTTCACATACCTTGTTCAGGGTTTTCACCGTTCCCTGAAAACAATACATAAGCACACAATAAGCAAAGCGTTTTCATCGTCTTGTAGATGAAAACAATACATAGATGGCAAGCAAGAAGAATAACATTTAGAAGGGCGATGGAGAAAAGAAGAGAAATAGGAATCTTTAGTTGTACCAACACCATTATAAGACAAGATACAAGAAATGGACGTGTATCTACAATCAGCAACAAAAGTAGACTAACATTTCAGATTTTTAAACGTTTTTATTACGCACAACATCATAGGAAATACGAAACGGATCTAAAATTAACATAAAAGGAACTTGTGTTATTTCGTGTCTATTTAAATGGTATCTAAAAGTAACATTGTTTATCGACTTTTGTTGCTGGCCGTACCTAACTAGGTCACAATATATACATTTTCAACAAGTACCTATTCCATAGAATAATCCAGTAGAATTATTGTTATCTACCTAATCACAATCGCTACTGCAACTGTTTCATAAAAATCAATTCGTAATCTTTTGAAATATAACGCAATAAAATCGACAAAACACGACACTTCATTTTTTTCAAGAACAACGATATTTATGATAAATAAATAATGAATTAATTGCTAATCAAACCTTGAGCCGACGCCATGGCGAACAGCGCCAGTGCGAATAACACCTGAAACACGAAAAACACCTTCATTTTGACACTGATTCACTTTCAGACTAATTCTACTTTGAAACTGTTGACAGATACATTATATACGTATGATATGGACTTGCTTTATCTTGCTGATAAGATTAGTAACTATTGCTAATGTTATTTACCAGACTTGACCCTGGGATTTATAGCCTAATTAACACGGACGCAGATGAAGTTGCGAAATAAAAAGGAGCCTATGTTCTTTCTTGGGGTTCAGAGTCACCCCGTAGCAAATTTCATTAAAATCGGTTCAGTAATTTTGGCTTGAAAGCGTAACAGACAGACTGAGTTACTTTCGCATTTATAATATTAAAAGTACGGATTGTTATTACTTGAGCTTAGTTCCGTCAAAAGACTTGCTCATTTCGGCAATTTCTTCATAATTCAATTAATTACGTCCCCCCCCGCCCCCGCCCCGTATCTGCCCCGTTGGTCTCGTTGTCGCAAGTGCGACTGCTGTGCAAGGGGTCCCGGGTTCGATTCCCAGGTCGAGCAAAAAGTGTTATTGGGTTTTTCAATGCAATTCTCAGTAGCAGCTCGGAGTTTGGATTTGTGCCCGGTTAATGGCAATAGGCTCGCCCCCTATTACATGGGACCTAAATATACCGGCGAACTGTGAGTGCACATTGGTACACCTCTGCCTAACCCTTCGGGGAATACAGGCGTGATGGTATATATACGTTATACTATAATTCATTAGATATCACTTAGCAATAATAGTGCAATGTACATCCAAAAGTTTTGCTTAGAATAGATTCCAATTAGTCATCGTCGTAGACTGCCTCGTTGGCCTAGTGGTCCTAAGCGCGACTGCTACGCCAGAGTTCATGCGTTCGATTCCCAGGTCGAGCAAATTGTTATTGGATTTTTCTATGAAATTCTCAGTAGCAGTTCGGAGTTAGGATTTGTGCCCGGTTACTGGCAATAGGCTCGCCCCCTATTTCATTATGGGACCTAAACACACCTACCCATGAACTGTGGGTGTACATTGGTACAATTCTGCCTAACTCTAACAGATATACAGGCGTGATGGTAGGTAGTCATCATTAAAGATCCAAACCTAAAATTCAAGAAGTTTCGCAGTGGGTTCATTTTGGCTGAACGAAACCTATTAATTAGCCTTTAACATAATTGTTAAAACACCTATAAGTAATTAGGTGACTCAAGTTGTTTAAAATGAACTCTGTCTCGTTTGAATATATGCCTGTTAAACGGCAAGGTCCAACAATAATTATATCTAATGAGGGTACTAAACAACCCTGCCTACCTACTTACCCCTTTATTAGCAAACACTAGCGTGACAGAATGTTAGACTAAACAAGAAGAGTATCTATTAACTTGTTATGCGGTCTTATAATCAAAACAACGGCTTTACATATACATAATATTTACACTTGATTCTATTTATTTTAGCACCTAGACAATAAAAATTATGATTAACAGTAAGTACGTGAATACACACGGACAAAAACCCAACGAATCTGTGATGTCAAGGACTGCAAAGGTCTTAGCTCACTATAACATCACTCACGGCTCCATCATAGCAAAGTTTTTGCCATTCAAGTTAAGACTTTAAATTGCGTGCGTTAAAGTATTTTTTATCATAGCAAGATAAGAAGGTGACGGCGCGCGGGCAACGCTAGCTATAGGTGCGATTACACAGCTCGTTATAACGCGCGTTGCGGCGCGCCACGGGCCGTGTATTCAGCTACGTGCGGCGCGTCTCGGCGCGGATCGGTTCGCCTGGGATGATCCAGGGCTTGCATTAAGGATTGTGTCTTAGATTAAGCCGAGCCGCACCTACACGGACGGCGCGGTTGGTGATAACGCGCGCCGTGTAATCGCACCATTACGGTTACAATCTTCAACGGACTCCGTCTGGGCTGTTGCCGTGTCCAAGCGGTGCTGTTGTAATGAGCGATGACCTTTAAATTGGACCTGTTTCTGAGATTTAAATCAAATGTAAATATACATAAAACACACACAGATACACGTGTAGCCTTCGGTCTGTCTGCCGGACCGTTTGTTTATCTACCTATCTATTCAGACAATTTGATTTGGCGCTCATTGTTTACTAAGTACAAAAGGATCAATTTGCTTTGAATTATTTGGACGCGGCGATTTTGAGAAAATTAAACTGCTTTATCATAATATACTTATGTACTTTGTTAGGTAGTTTTTGATGGAAAACTACGAGTATAAATGATCGCGAAACCTGTAAAATATATCATGGGACTTTTGAAGAAGGATGATTTTTGCAGGTAATTTTTGCTGATTTGTTGTTCTATGACTTTATATAAATGACTGTAGATAAAAAGGTAATCAAGAAAATTCATTAACTACCTACTATTTTATTAATGCGAAAGTTTGGATGGGCATTTGTTACTCAGTCACGCCAGAACGGCTGAACGGATTCGTATGAAATTTGGCAGTTTTGGCACAAATTGAGATAAATTTGGAATGGCACGTATATGCTAATTTTGATCCCGGAAAAACGTACGGTTGCCGTGGTATAGAATATTAACTTTGGCGCAGACGAAGTCGTGGGTAGAAGCTATAAATTTAGTGATAGTAACTAAAGGATGTAATAGCACAGCCCCGTTGGTCTCGTGGTCGCAAGTGCGACTGCTGTGCAAGGGGTCCCGGGTTCGATTCCCAGGTCGAGCAAAAAGTGTTATTGGGTTTTTCTATGAAATTCTCAGTAGCAGCTTGGAGTTTGGATTTGTACCCGGTTAATGGCAATAGGCTCGCCCCCTATTACATGGGACCTAAATATACCGGCGAACTGTGGGTGTACATTGGTACACCTCTGCCTAACCCTTTGGGGATTACAGGCGTGATGGTAATAGCACAGAGTCCTATTCATGACATATAAAATACCTATAAAAAATGGTAATCAAGTCTATTTATCACTTAAAGATTTAATTACACAATAGCAATAATTAATTGCGTATTTGCAATTACCTAGAAAGACAATGTCGTATAATATAACGACAGTTAGGTACAGACAATGCAATTAAAACAGTACCTAATTACATCGTTATCAATGTACAATCAGTGCAATGTTAGTTGACCATTTCGTTTGTTATGAGATCTTTCTTATCACGGGTTATCGTACTTTACAGTACTGAAACTATTTTAAATCACCTTATCTTAAGACAGTAACATGTTTGGGGAAGTTAAAATTGTAGGAGCCTACAGAAAGCTACTGCCTCGTTGGCCTAGTACTGCCTCGTTGGCCTAGTGGTCCTGAGCGCGACTGCTACGCTAGAGGTCCTGGGTTCGGCTCCAGGGTCGAGCAAAAAGTGTTATTGGGTTTTTCTATGAAATTCTCAGTAGCATCTCGGAGTTTGGATTTGTGCCCGGTTAATGGCAATAGGCTCGCCCCCTATTACATGGGACCTAAATATACCGGCGAACTGTGGGTGTACATTGGTACACCTCTGCCTAACCCTTCGGGGAATACAGGCGTGATGTTGTGTACAGAAAGCTTTTTCAGTACTTAATTATAAATAATACTAGCTTATCATTGTCCCACTGTAGAGCAAAGGCCTCTTCTTATACAGAGAAGGTACGAGCATTGATCAGCACGCTTGCTCTTAGCGGATTGGATACTTAGATTCTCTATTCGTCTTCTTTTTCAATAATAATGTAAGTACCTAGATATGTATATTATAGTGTAACTAGCTGTTGCCTGCTCTTCGTTCGCGTATATTTCCGTTACCGCGGACGCAGACGTAGATATTCGCGGAATAAAATGTTCCTAACTTATGTCCTTTCTTGGAGTTGAAACTAACACCATATCAAATTTTATTACAATCGGTCCAGTGGTTTAGCCGTAAAAGGGTAACATACAGATAGACAGAGTCAGTTTTACATTTATAATATTAATATAAGTATGGATATAGTATCTAAAGCCCCTTTTTAATCGTATGGGACCTACACCCACAGTGCGCCGGTAAGGCGAACTGTGGGTTTACATTGGTAGACCTCTGCCTAACCCATCGGGGAATACAGGCGTGGCGGTGTTATTCTATCATAGGGGAAAATGATTTTTCAAAAAAACTTTTGATGTATGATCTAAGTACCTATATGACTAAATCATTTATCTAAGTATTTACAAAGAAATGTCAAATTACTAAAATCAGTTTTTAGTCATCAATGACATTACAAGTACTCGAAATATCATTTGTTGTGATGATACATTTTAGTAGATACATGCGTCAAGAAGATAAAAAACAAAAACTCAATCATTGACTCACCAAAAATGCCTTCATATTGTTAGATAAAATCACAGTCAACGAGAGAACTTTAAGACCAGCCGAGTGTATGCCGAATTATTTTTGGAGTAGAGTCTTTTATAGCTTGCCGCCGATAACCTGTCCGACCCAAGCGACTATTGTTCAAATAGTGAAGCGTACAAATATTTGGTGCGTTGATATGTACAAATACTTAGAAACGACACGTTTTCCTGTACCAGTTTTTGATAATTCCACGAAGTCCATCTCAGGGTAACTAGGTGTGCTAGGGGATTTTTTTTCTGTCAGTTGTCCACCTAAGTTCATGTGGGTGTCATCATCACCATCATATCAGCTGAACGACGTCCACTGCTGGACATAGGCCTTTCCCAAAGATAGCCGCAATGACGTTTGTGCAATTATTTTTATTAACTTATGGATATTAGTATAGGATATTCGTTTAATTACAGAAAAGGAAGTTGGTAGTGTGACACCCCCGTATCTCGGAAAGCACTTAAAGCCGGTGGTCCCGGACTCCCGGCTATCAATTGTAGATCTTTGACAGTCGTTACGGATAGGAAGCAGCCAAGAAATCTGACAACCAATCGTACCAAAAGGTATCATGTTGCTCAGTAATTGGGTTTTGGAAGTCAGATAGGCAGTCGCTGAATGTAAAACACTGATATTCCGTTGAATCCGGCTAGACTAGAAGCCGACCTTAACATAGTTAGGAAAAGGCTAAGCAGATGATTATGATGAGGAAAGTCCTGTTAAGCAGCCCATTACCTAATAGGATAATATGATATTCAGCTTAATCCAACTAGACTGGAAGCCGACCCCAACATAGTTGGGAAAAGGCTAGGCAATTAGTTTTATCAAGTACCTTACTACTTACCTACCTGGGTGAATTTTAACATTTTCTATTTACTTAGCATCTCCCTGTTGTTTGTCTTTGGTGTGTACGTTATAAGCAAGCACTCGCAAATATACCTTACAATCAGTAGAGGTGATGTGCAATCAGCAACAAAAGGTGGTTAACTCTCCAGTTTTTTAATTATTACGGACACAATTATTATCTTAGGCTACAGCGTCATAGGCTCCATTTGTACGTGCGCACAGGCGAAGCGATGTAAATGGTTAATTTTTTGGTTGGCGCGTAAAAGCTGACGAATTCGCGCGAAGCCGCGCGCTTTCTCTTATATGCGGATCGTAATTAGTAGTGTATTAAAAATTGAATAAATCCAGCTATGCTATTCTGAAATAGGCAAATCACTACGAAAGTCATCTCGCAAGTCATCTCGATAGTCACGCTTGCTTCGCAGAATATCAAATCCTATTGAAAAACGTCAAAATACTCACTCGATATAATACTTCTCAGTTACGTTATCATGTGGTGGCGCTAGATTTTCGAACTCACTCTTTTTAAGACTACGAAACTAAAATCTCACCGCGGGTTCAGAAGTGATTCCGCAATTGACTTTTTGAATAGCACTACTGAGACTGGTAAATGGCGCTTGACGCTTCATTGAGCTTGAATAGCGCAGGATGACGCGCATATTCCCACTTGACAGGGATGCGTCCACACCCCTCTACTGCTTTACTAAAACGAGATAGAGTTCAGAACACTATGACAGGTAAATACAAATGTCGCGGAGTTTCGCTTTGACTCTCATTCTCTTGGATTTCCTAAACAAACGGACCCGCTATAGGTTTGGCCGTAAAATGATGGCTATCTTAAAAAATCGCCCTTACGTTAGATACTTAGATATCAAGTTTTAACCTATGGCAATACTAGCCCACAGTGCCACGGTCTAAAGCGGCTTTAATTGGCGACTGTACCTACGTTTGTAGTGAATGTATCGATGATGTCACATGTGTTATAAGCTAATATACATAACGATGGTATGTTTTCCCATAGAACTCTCAGACGTCACATAAATGATTGACGACTAAGAGATGTTGGCTTAGAAATAAGAAATATATAGCTTTAATCAAACCAGGGGCGGACTAAGTCAAGCTAATTTGTACAAGTTTACGTAGAATTTCTATCGCTTTTTTTTAAGAATGGGAAATCATCAAATCACTTCTCCGATTCTGGGCAGAGCGGAAGGGAGTGTCAGACTCTTACTGACTAATACTCATCCGTGTTCCTCCTAATGCCATTTGCGTTCCAAGGCCGCGTTAACTCTACCAGTCTCTGGCAGTATTGCGGAACAAATACCACAACACTGGCAGAATATAATATATAGCCTAAGACCATGTTTGTGTTCACTTCAAAATCGAAAGTGCACACATCTTTCATGGGGTACTGTGTTAAATGTTATAATAAAATACCTTGCGATATATTAAAACTAAATGAATCAAAATTTAAAAGATATATTAAGAGTACACTTTGTAATCAAGCATATTACAAATTAGAGGATTACATTCAAGATAATTCTGCTTGGAAACATGCTGGTCCTGCTCCGCTGAACAATTTAGTCTTGACAAAATCAACTGGTTGCTAATTCAATTAACGGTTAAAGTAAAAGTTATTTGTTTTGATTATTATTGCTATTCTTCTCTTAGACATTAATGCTACATTTGGTGATTACTATGGCTCACACACTGATTCGTTGTCTTTTGAAATGTTAGAAGTGATCATATACGATCATAATATTGGTGTTAAATATTACAATTGGTTTAGCCTCCATTTCTTAATTCGTAGCACTTAGTACATATTGTAGTACCATGAGTGACTTTTATTGTTGATAGATCGTTTTGACACTAGTATATTTTTTATGGAATTAATGTAAATGTACAACATGATGTAATACGTTTATTTTAAAAGAGTATGTATGGAGTTTCTTGCCCGTTCTTCTCCATACGAAACTACCTTTTGGAATGGGCAACTAGATTCAATAGTTTTAGTTAATTGACGTCCGAAAGTGCCTTATAATGGTCTAATTGGAATAAATGATTTGACTTTGACTTTGACTTCCTGCAAACATAAGTAGGTAAAGATGTTCCAATTTGGAATTGAAGTAAGAAGAAAGCAGTGAAGAGGTCCATTGCTTGTTTCTTACACAAACTAATAGTTAGTTTGGGGAGAAAAGGCATGGGGAGTGGAGTTTTAAATGAAAACATCTTTATACAGCATCATAATAATAAAAAGTACATCGAAAATTAATAGTGTTTATTTTATATAATTATTTTTTTACATTGGAAAACAAAATGTGCTTCTTACTAACATTGATTGTATTTAAAACATAATTCTTAGTTTGATTAATTTTACATAATTTTTTTTTTTCGGCATCAAGTTTTCGGGAGAAATAATTCATTAAATACCTGATTTACAAAAGTAATGGATATTTAATTGAAGTTATTTATTTAGGTCTGTTCCGTGAAGGAGTCCATAACGAAGAGGTCTACACTAAATTACACCACTTGACGTAGGAGAGGGTTGGGGACTGAAATTACAAACAAAAGTTTATTAAGTACAAATCACTATTAACTACCTCAGTAGCTTAGTGGTCCTAAGCGCGACTGCTATCCCCGAGGATTTGGTTACATTCCCTGTTCGAGCAGTGTTATTGGGTTTTTCTCTAAAATTCTCAGTAGCAGCTCGGAGTTAGGGTTTCTGCCCGGTTAATGGCAATAGGCTCGCCCCCTATTACATGGGACATGGTGGGTGCACATTGGTACCTCTGCCCAACCCTTCGGGGAATACAGGCGTGATGCCTGATGGTATGTAAGTATTATTAACTTGTCCGTTTCTTATCCTATCTGTCGGTTTCCACTCTCATTCGTAGATCTTCGACAGTCGCTACGGGTAGTCAGAAGCTCGAAAGTGCGACAACACAGCTCAACGTCAGGCGGGCTGTATTTCATAAACCGTAATAGTTAGACAGTTCAAATCTTCACAGAGTAACTATACAAGAAACGTATTTTTCATAAGCGGTTTTTCTTAATAGTACCCTAGTGCGGGCGACGCGCATGTGCGTCAAAAACGAGGTTTTGAGGTACGGAACCCTTTTTGTGCGAGTACCGTGTCGCACTTTGGTCGGTTCTTTGGGATGGCTTTACATTGGTTATCCTAGTAGGTTGTCAGGTATTTGCCAGGACTTTTCCGCTGTGCCTTAAAAATTTAGGGCTCCATCCAGGGCATAAAACTTATAAGTGAGTACACGCTAGTGACACCCCCGTGAGGTACGGACCTCAGATTCAGGTGTAGCTGAGGAAGGACAGAAAGGGCAAGTAGGATCAAGTGTCGGGGGTCTTCCTCTGATATTCCACTCTGCTTGAATACTTACAGTTCTTGGGGAACTGCGGGCGGGGAGCAAAGGTCTGGGAAACGTCTGGTCAAAGAAAAATGTAATGTTAAAGTGATGAATCATAAAAGTACATACATACAACTATTTAAGCCTGAATATAAGTAAGCTTCTGCCCGCGAGTTCGTCCCCGCAGTGTAGCAAAATCTACCACACAACATGCGAACTACAAACTAACGTTTCGTTCATCACGCAATCGCAATTCTCGTGTACGATCACGACAATAACGTTCGAGCAGTAGCCCACCAGACACAACACCCGTCTGGTCAGAGGATCCTCCCTTTTCTATGGAGTATGAGAAACTTTATACCCTGCTTCTCATCCCTCTACAATAGTCTATGTTGGGAGAACTGGGTAGCTACCAATACCTAAGGGAAAGAGTAAGAATCGAATCAAAAGTTCCAGATATAAGCCCGTTCATATAAAAACAAAATCAGTTTAATAATATTTAAATAAATGATTTTACCGGGTAGGTCGTATGTGAGCTGGCCGAAAGCTGCGTCAGCTGTAAAAATAAATAATATATCTTATTAGTCTGATAACAATAAGTAAATGAGGATAATTCCCGATCAAGATTGACTGAGGATTTTTACTTTATTTCGGATCGGATCTCCGGGACTTGCCGTTCATTATCAACGACCATTCACGATAATTGACCACGAACTAAATAGATAACTTGCCATATTACTTTGGTAGACACCGGGGGGTAGTAATCCATCCTTTTAGGTAAGGCAGTCAAGTTACAGAATTATGGCGATGGGCTACAAAACAGACTGCTTGCTCCAAGCTGCCACATAACTCAGAGTAACACAGGTAGTAAATCCGAGTGTAGGCTCATTATTTTGATCTCAAGGTTCTCAAGAATCGGAGGGGCCACTAAGGGCCGATGTCTGCCGGGGCTGAGGGTTGTTCAAAAGAGATACCGCGCCCCCGGAACGCAAAGGGCACAAGAAGGAACATGGACGGGTTTTAGTCAGTAAAAGTCTGACACTCCCTCCCGCCCCGCCCAGGGCGAGGGAAGTTATTATAAGCTCTTTCGAACAACCCGCAGCGCCGCTCTGTTACATGGCATTTAGAATATAATCCGTGACATGGTGTAGGCGTATGCGTCCACCTGTCCCTTTGGGAAGTACAGCACTTCGCCAGCCACGATTATATTCCCCTATAGAGAAAAAACTTGTATTTTCTTAATTTTAACTTAACGACGGCAGATAAACTAATCAATCTATTTTGTACTTACGATTGTCGAGGAGAACTGAAACAAAAAAAAAGAAATCAAACGATGACAAAATGAATGATATTTTATTAACATTGTGTAAATTAATAGAATAGCCTCGTTAGCGTAGTAGTCCGAAGCGCGGCTGCTATGCTTGAGTTCGTGGGTTTGATTATCAGGTCGAGCCAAAAGTGTTTTTCTATGAAACTCTCAGTAGCTGCAAGGAATTGTGCCCGGTTATTGGCAATAGGCTTGCCCCTATTACATGGGTCCTAAATATATACCCGCGGGCGTTACATTGGTACCTATACCTCTGCCTAACCCTTCGTGGAATACAGGAGTGATGGTCATAGAACAGCAGTATGTAATATGTATGTATATGTAAGTAATAGAAAAGCAGGTTTTTTTTTGGATTTCGGAGTTCCTCCTTAAATACTAATGGCTATAATTCTTCTAGGGAGGCAGGCGACCCGCACCGGAACGCGCAGTGCGGGAATGCCTCCCGCGAGGTGGACCGACGTCCAGCTGTGCGATTCTCTAACATATTTCAGCGCTGTGCTCGACGTCGAGCTGGTTGACGAAACTTCGGTAAAATCAACTCTATGCGTTGTGCGTAAAGTTGATTTGACAGTAGCGTCGTCGACGAGCTCGACGTCGAGCGCAGCGTTGAAATATGTTAGAGAATCGCACGGTTGGTAAAGGTCGCGGGAAATAGCTGTATGCGGGCAGTGCAGGGCCGATCATTGTGGCAATCCTTAGTGGAGGCCTATGTCCAGCAGTGGACGTCGTTCGGCTGATGTGATGATGATGATGATGTAAGAGAAACTATTTAACAGGAACAAAAACTATTTATTCTTTTATTTCTTTTGTTTTTTAGTCACGTCCCTTGTTTTCTAGAAGCAACAAGAATTTTGTAACCATGATTTTGTAAAAACCATTTTGAAAAGAGTGTCCATGGAGTTTGTTGCTCGTTCTTCTCCATAGAGATCTACGTTTTGGAACGAGCAACTAGCTTCAACTTACTGTAACTTCTTGACAATTCAAAAGTGCCTGTAAATGGTCTAATTGAAATAAATGCTTTGACTTTGACTCTGGCGTTCAAAAAGTTAACATACTACGTAGATTTGTGACATACCTAGCAGCTATAGAACTTGGGTAGGTCACAATATTAATCTTCTGCAAGTACCTATTTCATAGGATAATCCATTAGAATGATTGTTATCTATACCTAATCACGATCAGTAGATAGGTACTGCAATTATCTCACGTAAATATAATTCTCCAGACCGATCCCGGCCACGGCGGCTAATCTTAATGCAGACTAGCCACGTACGCAGGAGATATTATACTGCACAAGTGCGCAAATACAGGTGCACTCCCTCTTCCCTAACTCTCATAGCCCGATGGAACGGCAATCCGATACGACCGGAGAGAGATCAGGCGCAGGACCAACGCTTTACGTGCTTTCCGAGGCACGGGGGTGTCACACCACCAACTTCCAAACTCCGGGCTGCTACTGAGAACTTCCTAATGGAAAAACCCAATAAGTAACACTTTTTGCCCGACCTGGGAATCGAACCCGGGACCCCTTGCTCAGCAGTCGCGCTTGTGACCACGAGACCAACGGGGCAGTTATCAGTTAGCAATTATCTCATATAGGTACCTAAATATGCGATAATCTCAGTCGAAACAAGACACTAAATATTTCTAAGTAGACACTTACGATAAACTAGTTTCCGCCCGTGACTACATCCGCGTAATATTATCCTACAGTAAAAAGTAGCCTATGTGAACCGGACTTAATCTGTCTCTGTGCCAAATTCCATCTAGATCCCTTCAGCCGTTTTGGGGTGATTAAGTAACAAATTACATTTAATACAGTAGTAAGATAAATCTGGTTCGTTTGGAAGTCTATGGAGGAGGCCTATGTCCAGCAGTGGACGTCCTGCAGCTTATATGATGATGATGATGAAGATAAATAATGAATGATTGCTAAGCAAACCTTGAGCCGACGCCATGGCGAACAGCGCCAGTGCGAAGAAAACCTGGAACACGAAAAACACCTTCATTTTGACACTGATTCACTTTCTGACTAATTCTACTTTGAAACTGTTGACTACTACAACTATAGGTAAAGATTTTCATCTGGCTTGTCCCTGAAAAGGGACAGGATTTTTCTGCCAATGTGTCTTAATAGTAAAATTAATACGAGTATCGTCAAAGTAAAATGTGTTACACAGTGCAATGTACTACATCTATAAAATTTTCAAATTAATCAGCGTTGAATATCCAAATATAAAAAAATAATATAACATCACGCCTGTATTCCCCGAAGGGTTAGGCAGAGGTGTACCAATGTACACCCACAGTTCGCCGGTATATTTAGGTCCCATGTAATAGGGGGCGAGCCTATTGCCATTAACCGGGCACAAATCCAAACTCCGAGCTGCTACTGAGAATTTCATAGAAAATCCCAATAACACTTTTTTGCTCGACCTGGGAATCGAACCCGGGACCCCTTGCACAGCAGTCGCACTTGCGACCACGAGACCAACGGGGCAGTTGAATATCCAAAACCAAAACAGGAAAAATAAAATCAATTTTAACGCTGCATTAGAAGGAAGGATTAAGGAGTAACCTATTGCTTATAGGTATTATGGTGGCTTGTAAATAATCGCAACGACGACGGCGACGGCTTTACATACTTATTAATTAACACGTACAGAATGGTGATAGTGAAGCTATAACAAGGAATTATATTTCACATACTCAGGGGTATTCGAAAATACCCCATGGATGGATGTTCCATGATTATGGATCGTTTACGGAATACAATTATTTTATAAAATTTCTTGAAATTCAATGGGATGTGGGAACCGCTTTTTTTATTTAAATTAAATTAAAATTATTATTATTAAATAATTATTAATAATTACTATTACATGAGATAAGAAAGTAATAGAAATAAGACTTACCAAAAATGCCTTCATTTTGTTGATATTAATCAGATAATGAGAGAAATATAAGATCAGACGAGTGTATGCTGAATTTTTTTGGAGTAGTGTCTTTTATAGGGTGATGCAAATACTGTACAAATAGTGAAAATAATTCCAAGTCATTGTAGGTACATCTGTCCAAATGTCGCAGATCAATAATGTGTTTGCTTTACTTTTGTTTTACGTTTGTTTATTTTTATTTTTATTCGAGAACTATGAAGACTATTATGGGCAGCCCAGGGTACAAGTTGGACAGACGACCTGGAAGACGCTGGATGCAGGTCCAACTGGTCCTTTTGAAAATCAATGGGGGAGGCCTATGTTCAGCAGTGGACGTCCTGCGGCAAACATGATGATGATGACAAATAAAATTTAAAGATCATATTATAGTACTGTGAACATACTGCGGCTGGAACTTCGAATCGCATTGGAGATTTTTTATTTGTATATGATAGCCAGATTCATGAGGCTGATGAGTATAGGCTATTTACACCTATAACATCACGCTACGACCCACAGGAGCGGAGCTGTAACCAAAGACAAAAATAAAACTACGCGGACGAAGTCGGGGGTAGAAGCTAGATAATAATAAAGACATTGTTTCCTTGTTCTTACCTATAAATTTTGTTTTTCAGAAAAGTGCAAATACGTAGCGCATTTGGCACGGTGCCCTGTGTGTGCATTTATGTGCAAATAATTGTTCCTTGTCTGATAAAAGTGTACAAAGCTGTAACGACAGAAAGAACATTGAATATTCAATGTCGGACACCATGAAAATAATGGTTGTTTTCCCGCAGCTTAAGTGATAAATAAATACCTAATAACATTTATTTAATAATTTACTAGATATAAAATTAATACAGTTTTGGTTAAATATACCTTTATGTACAAAATATTAGGTTATTACGAAATAATATTAGGTATTTACGAATATGTGTTTCTCCCTATTTTTTTGAAGTTTTAAACCAGTTGCTATGTAGAACTGCCTCGATAGCCTAGTGGTTCTAAGCAAGACTGCTACGCTAGAGGTCCTGGGTTCGATTCCCAGGTCGAGCAAAAAGTGTTATTGGGTTTTTCTATGAAATTCTCAGTAGCAGCTCGGAGTTAGGATTTGTGCCCGGTTAATGGCAATAGGCTCGCCCCCTATTACATGGGACCTAAAATATACCGGCGAACTGTGGGTGTACATTGGTACACCTTAGTGTCGCGATGGCCCAGTGGTTAAGGCGCCCACCTCTCATGCACGAGGTTGTGGGTTCGCAACCGGGCACGGGCATGTACCAATGTGACTTTTTCTAATTCATATGTACTTTCTTAGTTTATCTTGGACATCACTGACATCGGTAACCATGTCAGAGGCTCTTGCGGCGGTTTAGAAACTCTGACACTAGGGTGTGTGGGGTCGTTAGACCTCACTGCCCACACGATAAAGAAAGAAGAAGGTACACCTCTGCCTAACCCTATGGGGAATACAGGCGTGATGGTTGCTATGTAGAAATTCCTTTTTTAACATATTTATCGATGTTTAACAAATTACGTAATATTTGGACAGTGTAGGTACCTATTTACCTAGCAGATTCATAAATCACCCGCTATAAGCCGAAATCGAAAACTTGTTCTTACATAATTTATCTTTAGGTAGTTAAGCGCTTACCTACTTAGGTATTTGACAAACCGACAACAAAACTGCGAAATTATAGGAAATAAAAATAATAAACACGTTCCTTCAGTATTACACAAGTACGTACGTATTGCTAGGTAGGGTCTCTTGCAGTATCGGAGTTTTATTTATTTATTTGTTAAACTACTATACCTACCTATAAAATATTAGGTAGGTACTACAATAAAAGCTCTAAAGTTTTTAACGAAAAGGAGTACCTAAGCTTAATTTTATAACATCCGACGCGAACGGGACTCGATCCTGCAAGCACTGTTTGATTTGTGTAGGCCCTACACCACCCTACACAAATCAAACAGTGCTTGCAGGATCGAGTTTCCAGTCGAATTCCCTACACTGTAGGGAATTGCTCAACGCAACCATTATCACCGACAAGCAACACCGACAATCTTTTTGAGGTAAGTATTTTAATGCGGTACCGCTGTGCGGTTCTTATGACTTACGACTTAAGATCGTCTCCTGTTTTTTTTTTAATATACATATTGCCTTGTTAAGCAATTTTTAGCTACTTGGTAGACCAAATAGCTCAAATTTGCTAGCTCCTACGTACTTCTGTCATTTTTTCTTGAAGAATGGCTTGGTTCAATGTTTTCAATGGTCTTGTCTGTCTACAGTTCTACACCCATTGGGCTCAAGCACGATGATGGGACGAGGATGGTGTCGCCATAATTTCAAAATGGATGACTTCAGGTTTCACTTTTATTCGTCACTTTTATTTGTTTTGAACAATATCAGAAAGAGTAAAAAAAAACTCTGTATATTTAAACATTAATCAGAATAATTATTTAAAAAATAGCTTAAAAATAATAGCAACACTGCCCTTAAAATGTCAGGTTTGTTGACAAACGTTCATGAAAGTCTAGGAATTGCAAAAGAATCAGGAAAAACATACTTAGTTACTGGAAATTATGAATATTATCATTACCTTTGCGATGGTTTTGATGACAGAGTGAGATATTTTTGTTTTACTTCCAAACCCACATACAATACTATCATGTATGTGAGGTTAGGTTATATTGTTTACGTGTTGTTTTTAACTATCTTTATTATTTTATTTCTCGCAGGGCTGGGGTTGTGGCTATAGAACTTTGCAAACGTTATGCTCCTGGATGACTGAGAATCAAAACTGTCAAGTGAAAGCCCCTTCAATAAGAGAGATTCAAGAGATATTAGTAGAACTAGAAGACAAACCCCAAGGGTTCCTGGGTTCAAGGCAATGGATTGGTAGTTTTGAGGTAAAAACTTCCCGGTTCCATACTATTGCACCTAGGTCCTAAGTAAGAGCAATACTTATTCTATAAGACGCCATACTAAATTGGCCAAGCATTTTAAAATCAATTACTTTACTTGCTAAATTCAGTTCTATGTTAGAATTATTAATACAAGAAAGTAATAATAATGTTGTACTTTCACTATGAGAATTCCTCCTTAATTATTTCACAGGTATGCTTAGTCATTGACAAATTGTATGACATACCCTGCAAGATACTACATGTGAACCATGGTGATGAGCTAAAGACTTTAGTGGATACTTTAGTGTCTCATTTTGACAAGTTCGGCAGTCCTGTGATGATGGGTGGAGATGTGGATGCCTCTTCTAAAGGAATTATGGGCATTCACATTGGGCAACGAGATGCAAGTCTGTTGGTTGTGGTAAGAATTGAATTTAGAATATTTGATAAATTTGCATGCCTGTCTGAACCTAGGAAGCACTGGCATATTTAAAAATAAAATAAATTTTGACATAGGTTTGTTTTAGCAGAGCTAAACCCAATAAAAAAAATATTCTTATTTTATTCTTATTTTTTATAAAGTTGTATAGCATACAAGCTGATGGCCCACCGATGTTAAGTGGGTCACCGCTGCCTATATTTATACATCTGCAATACCAGAGAGAGGCCTTGATATTGTTGGTTGTATAATAAGTGAATACTTTAAGCCAAATGTTTTATTGTTGTATATTTGATAAATAAATTCCTTTCAGGATCCCCATTATGTAGGAAAAGAGCAAACAAATGAGTTCCTCTTCAACAAAGGCTGGGTGAAGTGGCAACGACTATCAGATTTTTTAACTTCTTCATTTTATAATTTATGTTTACCTCAAGTGAAAGCTAAAGGCAAATCAAGTTAGTCTATGTATAGATGAAAACCTAGGGCAGCAGAGAATTTTGTAATGATTTTAAATAATACACTTTATTGCAAGGTCTATAAAGTTCAAAGTTGTCAAACATGGACACAGACAAAATATTGCTACTCAAATATGTGATGCTCGAGTGGACTCATGCCTGCTCGTTTGTATTTTATGTTACTGAGAATAAAGTTTACTATTCTATGTCATCAAAATAGACATTGCACTCTTTGTACTAAGGATTAGAAATCAAACTACCTATGTACCTACAGACATTTGGGATCTTTGTCAAATATAATATATTTTTTAAATAAACTAACATAATATTTGTAGATAAAAATGATGTCAAGAAGTGATTTGACCTCAACAACTAACCGCAGGTACTCACATACTGGGTCAAGGCCATTCGAGTTTTGAGGTCAAACAGCTTTGATGTCAGATTGCTTCTTCCTTTAGTATGTGAAAAAAATATTACAATACAATAAAACAAGTTAATTTACATCTTAATCAGTCTTTATTTAAAAATTAACAACTAATTGAAAACCTTATATAATGGAACATAATTATTTATTATAGGTAATAAAACAATTCTAAAATAAAATAAAACAAATTAGGTACTACACTGACTAGACAGTTGACTATGAGGTAAGTTTATAAAAAAAAAAACAATAGGGCTTCTGTAGACATTTACCTCTTTCTACCATAGTTATAAAAGCCATTACATACAGGAAAAGTTTTTAACCAGTGCGTAAATTTTTTTTGGTAGTTCAGTGTCAGTAATAGAACACATTTCCGTGTTTAGTTAAAAAAAAAATAAAAAAAAATTCATCCTTATCCGAGTTTGAAATAAGCAAAACATGGACATAATCTATTCGCCATACTATCAATGAAAACTCTTGGCCGCCGCCCGGGCGCATGGCTGGGGTGAGGGGGTAGGGAACGCGCTAGCGCCGAGTGACAATAAAATATGGTTTTTAAGTAAACATGTTTCGTAAGCGATAACTTTTTTTTTAGTACTAAGACATATCAAAATAAAATATACGTGTTGAAGTTTATTATGGCAAAATTTACGCACTGGTTAAAAAAATTTCCTGTATAAACGTTTACACTTCATACAGTGGTGAATTAAATATTTTTGCTGTAATAAGCATATAATAGATCTATTCTATCTGGAGCAGGGGTGGCATACCATTTGATCGCAGCTATTAGTAGAGTGAATGCCAGATGCAATGTTCACATTAACGTAAGTAGTTACCGAAAATAATATTCAATTTTGTTGATTCAACGTTTAGTTTATGAAGAAGTACTGAATATGTTATTGGTAGATCGTACAGAGTCTAGAATTCTAGAGTAGGTATAATATCCGGATTCAAAAAGAACCTACAATAACAAAAAAACACTAGCCTCACTTTTTGTTTCGTCTATTTTTATGTATTACACTTGTCGACTAACGCCTGAAATCAATAATGTATCCCCACCCCAATCTTAATCCGCGGTTTTTGATTTCTACTTGTGACTCGACCTATCAAGGTAGGTATCGTAAACATGGCCATTGAGTGGTTACAGACAAAGACTGGTATTGAGACACATTATTCATTACGGAAGTAAATTTTCGTCTCATAAGTTGTAAAGACTGTAAAACTCGTGATGACTCACTGTGTCATCAGCTGAGCCGATAAAAGTACACAGCTGAATAATGAATACTCAGAACTTCAACCATCACTCACTGTATGGAGCATAATCCATCTTAATTCCTTTTTTACTTTAGATGGCATTCGTGCTTATGCCTTCACCGTTTCCTAAATCAGTCGGTGTTCATAATAAGGCATACTCCTTGCAGGACCCAATGGCTAGGGTGTTCCGCAGTCCACAGGTCTGCATTGAAGACCAGGCCCACTCCCATGGCGTTGCGGCGCATCGATGTGGTGTACACCGGCGAACGTAGGGTGTTCTGGTGAAGGAAGAGGTGTTATTTAAATAGTGATTTAATTTATGTTTATGATTCGTGAATTTGACCCTCATTTCAAACTTTGACTCAAATTGGCAACGTCTTTCTAGGGTTCAGTACCCGAAAGGTGCCAAAGGGATCGTATAGCTAAGCCTCCGCTGTTCGGAATATTCCAATCTGACACCTTGTATCGTCCCCTTATGGGGGCGGTAAAAAAAGTTTGATCTGTCCCCCTGTTACCAACTCGGGGACACTTTTTATTCACTCCTATAGGAGAAGCATTATACAAACAAATATTCATACTGGTAAGCGATAGCGAACACCAAACATGACTAATATAAAGGCATGTAAAGATATTGATGACAATATCGGAAATCTTTTCCTGTCAAAATAATATGACTAAAAATATTGCGATGATAATATCGGAAATGCCAACCAGTCTTAGTAGCTTGATAAATTGCTCTAATATTAGATTATAGGTTAGGTTGGGAGTTTGTTTGGGTTTTTTGTTTGTACGCACTAATCTCCGAAACTACTGATCCGATTGGCTGTTGCGCTGCGTGTCGCCGGGTTCGATTCCCGCACGGAACAAATATTTTTATGGCCTACAGATAGCTGTGCCGGATCCGGCTGTTTGTGTATGTGAGTTTATATGTTTGTAAACGCACCCACGATACGGGACGTTTTAAAAAATAAAAAGATGAATAGGGAGCGGGGCAGTCTTTTTTTTTTTCTTAAAGAAAATTACTAAATCGGGAACGCAGTATCAACATGTGTGCATCCAACAATCAAGCCCTATGTTTTGTAGAACGCAATACATTCAAAAGTTAAAAATATCTTATCGTACGAAGCGAATTCGAAGAAAACTAGTAAAGATAACAGGATGTAGAGAAGTGTAGTTTGTGGACAAACAAAATGCCTACCTATAAACAAAACTAACAGAAAGATAAACTCTTGGCCTTGAATATTGTTTAAAATGTAGGTTATCGGCCGTTAAACTGAGGTCATGATGCTGGATGTGTGATTAAACTGGCGTAGGTATCTACTTATTCATTATGCGACCAAAAAGGTACGCAATTCCATTTTCTGTGATATGTTTCAATTACAGAAAAAAAAAACTACACTTTCTAACTATTTTTAATTCATTCTTGACTGACTTGTACCTAATAGATGTTTGCAACTTAGGTAGGATATCATGTCGTGTCGTAATGGTCCAGTAGTTAAGGCACCCTCATTGACATGCATGAGGTTGCGAGTTCGACAAAGGACAAGTACCTACCAATGTGCCTTTTTGTGCTTTCTAAGTTTATCATGGAAAGGCATCGTAAGGAAATCTAGACTTAAGTATAATAAAATTAATATACGGTTGAAATCACCTATCCACCTTGATCAACTGTGGTGATTCATGCACGTGCCTTCTTTGAAATGACAAAAAGCCTTTGCAGTCTATTATATTTAATTGTCTTAGTCTCTTTTTTAATGCCTACAGTTGGACAACAAAAATAGACTGGTATTATTATTGTTTATTATTTTTACTTATGCTATAAATAGCACCAAGTAAGTAGGTACTTATGTAGTTGAAGTATAAGTAGTTGGTTGGGATCCATAGGCTAAAAAAAAAGAGAAAATTTAAAACATAGCAGCTGCCTGCAGTAGCAACGTACCTGTAGCTTGAGTTTGTGTGCCTCTATGGGTATGACGTACATGATAGGCAGTTGTGTGACCAGCACTTTGGGATGCGAGCGTCTCAGGCAATTGTCTTCTAAGTCCCATCTGGCCCCCTCCAGGTAAAGACCACGAACGTAGCAGCCCTAGACGGAAGAAAGGTTTCAAAATATTATTACCTATTAGCGTTTTCAGTTGGTTGTAAGGGTTACAAGAAACACATTACCATCACGCCTGTATTCCCCGAAGGGATAGGCAGAGATGGCCGGTGGTAGGTTATGGTCCCATGTAATAGGGGCGAGCCTTTTATCATTAATCGGGCACAATACTAGCTCCGAGCTGCTACTGAGAATTTTATAGAAAAACGCTCGAGCTGGGAATCGAACCCAAAAGCGTAGCAGTTGCGCTTTGGACCACTAGGCTAAGAAGCCGGTTACAAGCAATGCAATAAGAAGAAGAACAAGTTCGGAAAAGTCGCGAAATCACCTTATTATTCCTAACTAAGCTAAACTTGACCTTTAGTAAAAAAGCAAATGACTTGATGTTGCCGATGATGTGCTGGTAGGTTTTGAGTCACAGTCGCTATATACATTAGGGGGCTGGCATTGTCAAAAATTTTGCGTGATTAATTTATTGGTAAATTGTAAAGGTTAAATAAAATTTATTTTGTTAAAAACTAGTACTTAAGTATACTTTAAACTAAAATTACACCAGCAACATCTGGCCGCTTCAAATTTTTTTATCAGTATGGCAAGTCCTTAAGGTACACGTCCATGCTGACAGTTTTGACTATTGATTGAATTGACATTGACAGTTCCCAACTTGGAAAAGCTGTTTGTTTATTTACGTGCGGAAAATCGGCGTTTGAAAGCAGCTATTATTATTTACTTATTGATTTAATTATGAACAAAAAACGCAATCGCTCCGTTAATTGGGATGAAGAAGAAAAGGTACATTATGTCGAAACTCGACACTTTTGTGCGCTCGTATAGTTCTGATTGTTATTATTGTCGGTTAATTTTTACTGTTTCAGCAATTACTGCGGTTTGCGCTTAAAGATCATGTGCATGTAATTCAAAATAAAGGAATAGACACCAAAACAATCAAGCTTAAAAATAAAGCGTGGGAGGAAGTGTACAAAAAGTATGTAACATGATTTTTTGGTTTTTATTTAGTATGTAGGCACCTATTTTTTATGATATATCCAGATTACTGCGACGTTGTTCTATGTATATAGGAGTATTAGCAGGCTAATGTGTTTATCGAGAACATGCTATACTTTGGTATTTCTGCCTATCAAAAATGTATGAGATATTTCTGCCAATAAGATCTAATTCCAAATAGATTTGAATATAATTCATACTCTTTGTGTACTAGGTTTAACGAGTTAAATGGCAGACATCGGCAATTAATCCAGCTGAAAATTCAATGGAAAACAATGAAGGTAAATGCACAAAAGAGACGGAAGACATACAGCACCTTCCAAAGAGAAGCAAATAAACCAGATGAAGGGGTAAGACCAGTAACACCTAGTGACATAGCTATTGAAAATTTATTGAACCCGGCAAAGCAGATGCGCGAAAATGATTTATATGAATCAAATGACATTGTGAGAACATCTTCTTTTATTGATTTTCTTACTGCTTTACATTTTTTTTATTGGTATTTTAAGTGCAAAAATGTGCAAAGGCTACCTTATTGCCAGAGCTATTATTTTTTACTAATATATTTAGATATTAACCATATCGTCGTTGCGATTTTAAGACCTCTTATGTGTAAAATTAACTTTTACGAGAAAATCGATAAAAACCATCCACTGAAAAAAATATAATGAAACCAACTACAACAAAAAATACAGGTGATAGCCACATGACTGCCTGCTTTTTAATATGATATTTTAAGTTTAAAAAAAAGTACAACATAGTAAAAAAAAAAGAAAACAATTTTATTTGACACATTAGAGGTTTTGGTTGCGCTGTCAGTTACACATCAGTGCTTTTAAACTAAAATACCTTTAAATAAAACGGGTACACCTTTTATAGCAGAACTTTTTAAGTCATAATTTTATTTTGCATAACAACTGATAACATAAACCTCTTTTCGCAGAAAGTCATTTGGCATCACTTACTTGGCATACTTTTATAACTCATAATTTTGTATGGCAGAATCCTCATTTCGCATAAATTTAATTTCCATAATAATTAAAATGCAGAACCATCATATCGCAGAAAGTTCACAGGCAGAATCGTCTTTTGGCATACATTTCGTAGGAAAGTCCCTAGAGATAGATCCAGAGCCCTCGAGGCTCAAAAAGCATAATCAGGGAGCCCCGCTACGCGGGGCTCAAGGGTTTACAATAGAGAAAACCACGAAGTGGATGGCGGGGTCTGTTCGCTCGCTTCGCTCGCTCTCTAGACTCCGCCATCCCCTTCTAACCTAACCTGTCCGAGTCGGGTTCCCCCAAGGCCCGAGCTCGCTTCGCTCGCTCTTTATAAAAGTTATACTAAACGAAATTATGCGAAATTATAAGTATGCCAAAGGTAATAATGCAAATAAAATTCTGCCATCTTAAAAGTATGCCATTTTAACATACATATATACATAAACTCACGCCTTTTTCCCATGGGGGTAAGCAGAAACCACGGACCGCCACCTGCTACGATCCTTACACACTCCTTTTGCCTCGTCCACATTCATACATCTGGTCATACAAGCACGCCGGTTAAGAGTACTGAGCTCCTAACCTTTCTGAAGAACCTCACCGATAAGGTCAAGGTAGGTCTTTCTACGGCGTCCCCTCCCGGCATTGCCACTCACATCTGCCATATAAATCCCTTTTGTTAGTCGCCTTTCACTCATCCTCTCAACATGACCGAACCATCTAAGCATACTCTTTTCAACCTTTGTCACTACATCCTCTTTTAAACTGCAACGTTGTCGTATAATTTCATTCCTCACTCTATCGTTCAACGTTACACCACACATACTTCGCAAGGAAGGCATCTCCACAGCATTATTCCGACTTTCATGCCTTGTTTGCTATACCCAACATTCACTTCCATACGTAAGTGTAGGCACCAGCACGCCATTGTGCACAGCCAGTCGAGCCTTTTTGGACATCGACTGGTTGGTTACAACCGCATGTATAGCACCATTCACTTTATTTCCCGCATTTACTCTCCTTTCCACATCAGCATCAATCTTACAGTCTCTTGTAAATATACTGCCCAGGTATACAAACTCATTCACTTGCTCTACACTCACATCATTTATTTTCACATCACATACCGATACATCCTCTTCTCTTTCAAAAACCATCACTTTCGTCTTATTTACATTTATGTTCATCCCTTTTCTCTTAAACGCTTCATTCGTTAATGTTACCATGTCTTGCAACTGCTCCGCCGACGACGCAAGAAGAACTTGATCATCTGCGTATAACAAGCATTTGACAGGCAACTCATTCATTCTTAATCCACTCTCACTCTCTCTCAAATCTGTCAAACAACTATCCATATATATGTTGAACAGCCACACAGCGCTGTCTTACACCTCTTGAGATGTAAAACCAGTCAGCGCAACCCAGTGTATGCCCCATTTATCCTAACACAAGTAGGTACTGGAATCTTTATATAAAGATTTCAGTGTTCGTATCAAACGCCCGTCCACACCATACATGGATAGAGTCGACCACAGTTCTTCCCTCCACACACTGTCATAGGCCTTCTCCAAGTCTACGAAAGCACAGTACACTTTCTTGTGATTTGCCAGATGTTTTTGCCATTTTAAATTCGGACATAAAAACGTTCTGCCATGAAAATATTATGCCATATATTTAAATGAGCGTCATCTATTGTCTAAAAATGGAGAATAATCACGCGATTTATCTATTTCACTCGTCTTTTCGTTCACGTATTTGTTCAATCCTGTCGGTCTAAAGATACCAAAAGTAATATTAAAAAATACCCGCGTAAATTGCACATAGGATATTTTATTCCAAAAATTGCCTATACTCCACGAGCATGATACATTTAAAAACTTGTATGTGTACATACAACACATAAGACATTTTAAGCACCAAATTATGATGAGCAAGCACATTGAAGATCTTGAAATGGGTAAATAAATTACGAATAAAACGTCATAGCCACATGAGAGTTTTTGCATTCGATAGGGCTTCAAAATGTACACTTGAATGGAGTGAAAAAGTGTTTTGAACAAAAGTGTCACATAGGAGGTCTTAAAGTCGCAACGACGATATGCTGCCAATACCTCCTAAGTGCTTTGAGGACAAGTTTGGAGAACATGAAAACTGAATATTTATAAAAATACAGAAGCTATTTATGAATATTTTGTTAGAATTAATACTAAATTTATGTAAAATAAAGTTGAATTTTGGGTTTAAAAATACCACCTGCTGTATTTTAATAAATATTCAATTTTTATGTTCTCCTGTAACCTAGTTGTCAAAGCACTTATGAGGTATTTATTGGCAATGTATGGTTGATATGTAAACAAATTAGATCCTAAGTTCATGAACCAAATCACTCTAGAAGTCAGTTGATCAAACTGTGAATTAAAAATTAAAATAACATGAGTAAGATTGTGGTGTTATGGAAGCTTTGTAACTATAAAAAAGGTAATTTATTATTTCAGAACTTGAAACCGATGACACATGTAGATCTGGAGAGTATTTGCATAAATGATAAATGTTACCAAGACAATCAACAGATAGTAAGTATCTATTACAATACCTTGTTTATGGCAGAAAACATTGCCTCTAGAATATCATATACTTACAGTTAAAACTACATTTCTATAGATGAAGAGATAATGGGATGATCAGTATTACACCTACATGAAATCATTAACCCTTTCAGTGCGGGCAACGTGCATGCGAGTCAAAAATACGCGCATGTGCGCCCCGCACTGAATGGTGGGTGTAAATTTAAGCATTTACTTGTAACAGAACAACCCTATGCCTATAAACAACACCTAAAAGTAATTCCTGATGAGTTTCAAACACATAATGCTAAGCCAAATGTTGAAAGTCAACAACGCTTTTATTACTTAGTGTAAATAAAAGGGGGGTTTTTTTACCACTGGATGTTTCAAACAATCTAACGGCCCGCAGCAGTCACCGCTGCCTATGGACACTTGCAACACCAGAGGCATCACTCGTGCGTTGCCGACCCCGTAAAAATCTCAAAACTCTTTTCTTGAAGAACCCCATGCTGTAGTCTCTTGGGAAAACCTTAGCAGGGTTCCGCATATAATAAGAGTAGGAGACTTATATCTACATATATTTTTTTAGAACCCTATAGAAATAAATAACTATGACAATGCACAAGTGGATGCTCAAAAGTACCCTACTTTAGTGGTAAGTTTGCCTACACCAATATTGGTTATAAATGTATGATATAATTCCACTTTCACTTTGACATTATTTTACAGCACCCTAATGATGAAGCAATCACGGCTATGCAAATGAAAAAGAAAAATGGCGTAATTCCAGTGAAGGTACCTTAAATACATGTTTCAATAATCGTTTTAAAATAACTTGCGAAACTTTATACACTTTCTTTTTTAATTATTTTTCTTTTCAAAGATAAATTTTAAAAATAAAAATTATCTTTTTTAATGTTTTTCCAACTAAAATAGTTCATAGAGTCGTTTTTTTTAAATAAAAATTTTGTTAAGTATGAACCTTATTTTTTTTTTTGCAGATACCCAACCAAAAAGTAATGGACAGTATCTTTGAGGATAATTTGATAACTAGAAAGGTAAATGATTTATATTACTTATCTATTTGCTGCTAGTTTGGTTCAATTTGCTCATTCATCTCAATGGCATGCTGTACCTACCCATAAGTATGGTAGTGAATGTTGGGTATGGCAAACGAGGTATGAAAGTAGGATTAATGCTGTGGTGATGAGTGCCATGCAAAGTATGTGTGATGTAACTTTGAATGATAGAGTGAGGAATGAGATTATACAAGAACATTGCAGACTAAAAGAGGATTATAATGAATGAGTGAATTACTAAGGTTGAAAAGTGTATGCTTTGATGATTCGATTGAGAGGATGAGTGAAAGGCGACTGACAAAAGGGATTTATATGGCAGATGTGAGTGGCAACGCCGGGAGAGGCCGCCCTAGAAATATCTACCCTGAACTAATTGGCGAGGTTCTTCAGAAAGGTCGGGTGCGCAGTACTCGTAATCGGCGTGCTTGTATGAACGTGGAAAAGGCGAGAGGAGAATGTAAGGATCGTAGCAGATGGCGTTCTATAGTTTCTGCTTACCCCCATGGAAAAAGGCGTGAGTTTATGTATGTCTGTGTATCTTTATAAACCAATATAATTGTATGCTAAAGAGGATACTAATTACAGAACCATGATGACAGTGTAAGCAGCATGGTGAGCCATATCAAAATGTTAAAAGAGGAGGAACACAGGAGACGATTACAAATGGCTGAAGAAGAACATTCAATTAAAATTGCAATACAGATGGAAAAACTAAAAAGTGCCAAATTAGAACGAGAAATATTGGAATTACAAAAAGCGCGTGAAGAGAAAAATTTAAACCCTTAGCTAAAAAAATGGTAGTGACATGTCAATTTCTTAATTTGTTTCAGAAAATTACCCTCCTTTTGAACGCCGACACAGTCGGGTAAAAAAATAAAGCCTATTGTCTATAGAAGTTGTTATTCCTAAGTTGATCTCACTGATAAGACTTATTTATGTGAGTGTTAATTTTACAAATACGAATACATACTTAATATATTTATATAATTTCTGCCCAGTTTTTTTTATTTACCTCTATGTATCTAAGAAATAAATAGGTAAGTGGTGTATGCTACGCTATAGCTGAAGAAATTATTGAAGTTGCTGAGAAATTTGTAAATTATACGGAGCCTACTCCATATATTTTAAATATTGCTCAGTAACTTTTCGAAAATTCAGCTTGTGAATTCTGTGGCTTGCAAGCGTATGCCGTATATAGAAAGGGAGCAATTCTACTAAGTTCTAAGAACGATCTCTAATCTCTGTCAATCTATCAAAAATATCTCTAATTTGCCTACATTTTTTGACAACGATTGTCGCTGAGATGAAATTGCGAAAGTACGCAAAGTAAATAAATTAAAATGTAAGCTGAAAAATAATTCTCATTTCTATGCAGACTGTGATGCAGACCGACCGCAACACGCCGACTGGTGTTGCAATAAACATAATAGACGCGACGTTGACAAGTCAATATTTTAGATTCGAATGGCAATAAAAAAAACTGACATCTGTCAGTGTCGATTGTCAACTGTCAAATTGGGCTCTTATTGTTTGTTTGTTTACATGTGGTTATTAAATCTAATTTGAAGCAATTTCGAACAAATCACTTTAATATTAAGTATGAACCAAAAACGCTTTCGTTCCGTTAACTGGACCGAAGAAGAAAAGGTCCGTCAATCATGTCGATAGAAATGAATAAATAATGGAAAGTAAATAACTACCTACCGCGGCTATTATTGACAAGTATTATTTACTGTTTCAGCAATTATTTTGTTCAGTGCTGAAAGAACATGTACACGTTATTGAAAATAAAGGAATAGATACAAAAACGATTAGTGTAAAAAATAAAGCATGGGAGGAAGTGTACAAAAAGTAAGATTTCCTTATTTTGGTATATAAAATAAATACTTTAATGCAGAGCTTCCCAAGCTGTGCGTCGCGACGCCCTGGGGCGCCGTACAAAGTACAGTACACAGGGGCACCGCAAGGCGCTCCGCTGAACTTCCAAAAAATTAAAAAAAACTACAAAAATTCAATGAACAATATTGTATTTAAATGTATTCATTACTATTATTCCCTGGCGTAAATGTGGGAAAGGAACACTGGTTTTTTGTCAGTAAGAGTCTGAAAGATTTGATTCAATTTGGAAATTCCTACTTATTAATTCTGCCATTTTAATATTTAACTGAATTTGACGAAAATGTAAGTATGAAGTAGGTAGGAATATAAATAATTCATACCACTTTACAATCTTTTACCAGGTTTAATGAACGAAATGGCAGACAACGACAATTAATGCAGCTCAAAATACAATGGAAAAAAATGAAGTTGAATGCACGAAAGAGGCGGAAGACACACAGCACCTTCCAAAAAGAAACAAGCAGCCCAAGTAGTGCGGGGAGACCAGGAACTCCTAATGACGCAGTAATTAAAATTAATTATGTAATAAGACCAAGACTACCGTCAAGAGCTTATCCATCTCGAATAAAATAAAGAAATATAAATCATTACCATTAAATAAAGTAAATTATATCTAGATTATTATAAGTCACTTTTGGACATACAAGACTAAAGAAATAAATACATCGGCCATGCACTTGGCCAACTTTTCATGCAGCACATGTTCAGGTTCTATTCCCAGTTAAAACCAATGTATACATGTACACGGGTACATGCATACATTGTATTGTAGCCCATACAGATGAACTACAGGTATTCGAGGTCTGGTTCATCATCATCTTCCTGCCCTTATCCCAAGTAACTTGGGGTCGGCGCAACACGTTTTCTTCTTCCATGCCGTCCTGTCAGCCGTCATACTATTACTGACTCCCTTCTCTTTCATATCATTCTTCACACAATCCATCCATCTTTTCTTTGGCCTCCCTCTTCCTTTCAATCCATCCACAATTATGTTCAATTATACGAGGTCTGGTTGTGTATGCAAATTTCTAAAACTGTCTAATGATACAGGAGAATTTCCAAGCACTGGTCAGCATTAAAAAAAAAAATGTTTGCAATACTAATGCATTACACAAGTGAGATTGGTTATATACAAAAGCCTATAAATAAATTGAGTTCTTTATTTTTCAGGGCTTGTTGTATGTTGATGCATGTATGAATTATAATTCTAGCCAAGATAATAAATCTGTAAGTATCTATTACAATTTTTAGCATGGCAACATAGCAAAAAAAAGTAGATTAACATTTCGGATTTTTTAATCCTTATTATTGAGCACAATATCAAAGAAAATACAAAATTGATCTAAAATTAAGATAAAATGAACTATTAGGTATTGCCTAAAATTCTGAATAGCAGTGAATTCTGTTATTTCGTGTCTATTTAAAAGATGTGTAGGTAAAAGTAACATTGTTAACCGTCTTTTGTTGCTGATTATACATAAAAACTTTGCATCCAGTACATCTACATTATTTTATAAAAAGGTAAAGTTTACGAAAAAATTTTCAATAACAGAAAGCAAATAAAAGCTAGAACATGTTTTATGGTAAATTTGACGTCCACACAGTTGAAGTCATGGGGAGAAGCTAGTTAATCTATTAGAGATAGATAGTGGAATGGTTTGACATTCAAAAAGATATCTAAAAATTCTATTATCATTTAAACAATTTATATTACTAATTAAGAGGATACTAATTACAGAACCATGATGACAGTGTAAGCGGCATGGTGAGCCATATCAAAATGTTAAAAGAGGAAGAACACAGGAGACGATTACAAATGGCGGAAGAAGAACACTCAATTAAAATTGCAATACAGAGGGAAAAACTAAAAAGTGCCACATTAGAACGAGAAATATTAGAATTACAAAAAGCGCGTGAAGAGCGAAAGTCTGAGTTAAACCCATAACATGACTACTTAACTATGTCACATCTATACTAATATTATAAAGCTAAAGAGTTTGTTTGTTTGAACGCGCTAATCTCAGGGACTACTGGTTGGAATTGGAAAATTCTTTTAGTGTTGGATAGTCCATTTCTTGAGGAAGGCTATAGGCTATGTAACATCACGCTACGACCAACAGGTGCTGAGCAGCGAGGGTGAAACCGCGGGGAACAGCTAGTAGTCTATAACCAGCGGACGATTAAGACCCTTATAACAATATCTAATTTGTCAGATTCTGATCAGTAGTTTAGAAGTTATGAGGGAATAGATGAACATATATACCCACGTACATACAGACCAAAATCATAACCCATCTTTTTAGTCGGCTAAAAACCATGTTATTATATGCTTTTTAAAGTGATGATTTCAATGATAAGGCTAAAATATAAATATAACTCGTTAACTCGTATTCTGTGATTGTTTACTATACAAATATTGCAGCAACATACCGATAACTGATTATAATTTTGTTCTTAAACCTGTATGTGCCCAGTGTGCAATTTTTTTCAGTAAGCGAAGCACTCATGTATATTACGTAAAAAGTATATTCAAACATTCCTGCCAATGTAATGTCACTGGTAGGAGTAGTAGGCTAGCAGCAGTGTCGACCGTGCCGTAAGTGGCTTAGATAAATCAGAACTCACCACAACAGTTAATTTACTTACACATTCAACGCGTATGTTCAAGCTGGTGCTTCTGTTGTGCGTTAGTAGGCTATTTATATGATCAAGGGCCGATTTAACAAAAGGATATGAATTGGGTCGTTTGGTTCCCTTCAAGATGGTTGAGCTATATGGTGCTGATGCACGCGTCATATTCGTGAACGGGTGCTGTCAGTTGGGATTGGTCATCTCTTGACTGCCATGGCTTACATCTTTATTATAATTTTGTTATTTTTTATATTCACCTTCTTGTTTTCACATATAGAAGCAACAAGAATATTGTAACCAAGTTTTTGTAAAAACCAAATTGAATGAAAAGAGTGTCCATGGAGTTTCTTGCTCGTTCTTCTCCATAGAGACCTACGTTTTGGAACGAGCAACTAGCTTCAATATTAAACTGTAACTTCTTGACAATTCAAAAGTGCCTGTAAATGGTCTAATTGAAATAAATGCTTTGATTTGATTTGATTTGGATAATTCTTATAAGACGAATAAAAAATAATCATAGCGGTTTTACAGCTTTTGCATAGAAAAAATGACAAACTGTCATATCTATTGTACCTATATATCATCAAAATAATTAGAGAAAGTAATAATCACAAACAGTATTGAAAAAATAACGTGCTGTTGCTGCACTAAGTCACTACTGCCGAAGTCGACACAAGTTGTGAACGAAATTTCACGCATTTTCTATGTTAGGTATCGAGTGTGCGGAGGCACTAAGTTGTACGAATTCGAGTTGATAAAATCGTCACAATTTTTGCTTTCGAAGGTCAAAATCGAATTTTGAATTGTATAATATTACAGGCGAATAGCTACATTATTACGGAATAAAATAGGCTATATAACATCACGCTCCGACCCACGGCAGCGGAGCATTAACCAACCGCATTACATTGAAATAAGCCACGCGAACGAAGTCGAGGGCATAAACTAGTAAACAATAAAATAGATACATACACAAATAGGTCTCTCTTCCACCTCATCCGGGTTGACATATTTCGTGACTCTTGTGAACTGCGTGGAGCGGTCGAGCGGCCACGTGTAGAGGCGGCACGCGATCTGTATGTGCGCGATCAGGTACGACTCCGGGATGTGCAGGCCCGACAGCCAGATCACCAACGGCTCTTCCATTGTGGACTGCGCAGTTGAAAAGATATGGATGAAGGTCTTTGTTCATTATAACAGCATGGCTTCGATAAAAAAAAAAATGCTTTTCAAGTTAGAGCTTTAAATCGTGTATATTAGACATTTTTTTTAATGACAAAGCAAAATATAAGTATCATTAAAATCGGTGCATAAAAGACGACTTTATCCGCGAACACACAAAAAAGCATATATCCGGTCGAATTGTGAAACCTTTTTTGAAGTTGGTTAAAAAGGTGACGGCGTGCTGGCAGCTAACGGTTATATTTTGAATTTATGGATGAAACAATATACATCATACACACACAATAAAGACGCAACCGCCATAGTAAGATAAAACAACTAAGATGACTGTTGGCGATGCATGGAAGAGTAGTCTCTATCGGCTGAATAACATACCCAATCCGAGTACTGCTTGGTCCGAGCGATAAAGTGCTCCATCCACCCGCCCAGACCCTTGCATGTGGCTGGTGCTAAGGAACGCCACACCTAAAACAATTTTATTTTAATAATAACTAGCGACCCGCCCCGGCTTCGCACGGGTGCAATGCTGATACTAAATACACTACAGAAAAACTGTGAACGTTGTATACAAAAACATAGCGGCCCGCTACGCCGCAAACGCTACGTCCCGCAATTTTTAAATCTGTAATATCTTCGAAAATATTCATTTAAATCATATGCTGTAAAAGGCCATATAGATCTCTATTAAATCAACAATGTATTTAAGCTATTTAATTGGATAAGGATTAATGCTGTATTGGTTAAAATTTAGTTAATAAATAAATTAAAAAGTAAATGACAAAAAAAAATGTGGGATATCCATAAGAGATAGACATATACCATCGCGGAGTTTTTTGTAGGCCTTTTCAATGTGTACAATACTTAGTACATTATTTTGATAAATCTCGTAGGGTTCAGCCTGCGATTGCAATGTAAGCGGAAAAAAATAAATTATTTACGACATCACTATTATACATATGTATAAACCTTCCTCTTTAACCACTCTATCTATTAAAAAAAACCGCATCAAAATCCGTTGGGTAGTTTTAAAGATTAACGCGTACAAAGGGACAGAGAAAGCGACTTTGTTTTATACTATGTAATGATGATTAGCAATACGATACGCTATAAGATAATATACTAATATTCTCCCGACTAAATTTTGGTGGCCTACCTCAATGGAGACTCGCCCAGTTTGAGCAAAAGTTAGTTACTAGTAGTCGAGTTATTGTGAAGGAGCTTGTCCAGTGAAGTACTATCACCATACCTATTTCTGCCGCAAAGCAGCGTTGCTGTGTTCCGGTTTGAAGGGTATAGGTGCCGGTGCCATTACAGGCACTTTTGACATTTCAACTTTGTCTCTGGGATGGCAACGCATGCAAGGCCCCGGTATTGCAGATATCTATCTATAGGCAGCGGTGACCAGCGTCTCCCTACACGACCGAGAATCCGTTTCTTCTCACCGACGAAAAAAACTGTCAAAAATCGGCACAATAATCAAGCCGATTATCGGTCGGGGGGGCAGATCCTTAACATCAGGTGGGCCGACGGCTTGTTTGCCAACCAATCACATTAAAAAAAATAAAAGGTATGATTCTAACTTGCGGCAGTTGTCCGTTGAACATACAGTAGGAAACGTTGTCCAATATGGCGTCCATACCGATCTCGCCCGCTAGCGCCTTGCGGAGTAACGATAGGGTGCCCCGCATCCTCTGAATGAGGCGGTTGAACCTGAAAGAAACATTTTGCAGAATAAAGGTAAAGCTCAATAAAATAGCGCGGCTCCGGTAGTAAATAATTTATTTTGCTGAGGTAGAGCCGTGCTGTTATAGTGAGCTTATATCGGATAGTTGTCTTGACATTACCTCTCCAACTCCTGCAGCAGTACGACGACAGTCGGCGTGATGTTCATCTCGAACTGCTTGCGCACGCGCCAGATCTCGTACGTGTTCGGCAGCTTGGACATCACGTCCTGCGCCGTGCAGTCGATGAACTCCTCGCGACTCATGGCGCCGCCACCCTCGCCTGATAAGAAATCGCGGTCATTTTGGCTATTCTTAGGGCAGTACTATGTCCAGCAGTGGACGTCGTTCGGCTGACATGATGATTATGATGGTGTTCAGTTTATTTGATAAAACTGTTCAGTTAATTTATTAAAACTTTATGCATAAATGTAAAAGTACACCGTACAAAGGCGGACTTAATGCCTTACACATTTTCTACACGTCTACCTCTATCCATAGAAACTACACACACACTACACACTAGTCTATACTAGTGTGTATTAATTATCAGTTCTTATTAGCCTTTTTTTTTTAAACAACGTAGTTACTCTTGAGGCTAGCATTGCACTGCAGTTCTTCAGGGAACTTTGCAGCCACGAATATTGGCGGTTTTGCCACTATTGTAAGATAAAAGATGGGGTTCTCTGACGGTACGTGTCCGCGGCAGCAGCAACATTATACTCAGTGTGTTATAAGTTATACTAGTATTAAACTTACTTTTAACAATTCCTGGGAGCATAAAAAAATCAAACAATTTAAATGAAGGTTAAGTACAGTCGGTTGTCAGCATTATCTGACCCACCCTAAACACAATCGAAATTGGACCTTCTGCCTATGATAATAAGGTTTAATTTCAATTTATATGAGGTTATCAGTCAAGTGCTCGAGAACTGAGAAGGAATAAATACAATAAAAATACACACACGCAAATTTGATCTTTATCACGTTAGCATTGGGTTAAATCTTATAACAACTTGTTATAATATAATAAGTGTAATAGCTTATTTTAATGAGTTCGGTCAAGTAACTCTGGTCTCGTGGTCTGTGTGTAAGACTGAGAGTGACAAGTTGCGAGATCAAATCCCGCGACGAAGATATTGTTTTGCTTTCAATTTAGAATTTATTCTAAAAGTATTTCTTGTATTATTGTAAAGAACTATAGACGGATAATCTTCAAATATAAAGTTTCTAAAATGGTAATATTTTGGCATAACTTGTATTAAGTGGGTAGTTGAAAAATAAATATTTGTATTCATTGTAAAACTGGTATTCAAATGCTACTAACTAAGGGTATGCAGTGACAACGCGCAAACATATTTTTCCTTGCCTTACTAAATTGCAAAAACAACTTCTCTTTACAATTTATTTTTGTCTATTTTATAGGTAGTTTTTTTATTATCATGTCTTAATGGAGTGATTAAATAATAATGAAGGGATAAAATACAAAATAATCTATTTGCACTAGGATAAGGTTGGCTGCTTGTGCTGTGCAAGAATAAACTTTATTAAAGTATACATATGGTTTAAATTCTTTAGTCTTGTGGTCACTAATCGTTGTTTACGTTCGAAATCAAGTTTAACCTAAATATAGCTTCTGCTCAGGTGTTTCTTTTTTAATTATTTTATTATACTTTTTTTACAGTTCTTTAATGGACAACGCATAGAAATAAAACTAAACAATTGCAAATTTAAAATGTTTATTATTTCATTAAAACACTTAGGTAAATAAAGTAAGTAAATGCTCACATATTTCCAAATTAATATACAATATATTATGAGGATGCCATAATCAAATCTAACCATTTATAAACATTAAAAAAGGCATGTTTTCTTGAAAGTTTGTTATCGAGAAAATTTATTTTATCTGTGAAATGCTTTAAAGATTTATAGCTGCCTATTATACGTAGTGAATAAACATGTCATTTAAATAGAAAAAAAAACTATTTATGACAATAACATCACCACGTAATTGGCAACATTTTAATGGTTTAACAATCTATCCATTGAGCATTTACTTACATGGTGTGTTTAAAAATATCCTAGATTAATTAGTAGCGGAGTGATGGCGCACCGTTCCTTGTTACGTTCATCTTTGTTCGATTTAAATGTTTTTTTTTTCATCAGTGAAGATCACAACATTTTCTTCTCAATTAAAATTTAAATATTCCTGGGCAAAACGGACCCCTCTTCACCAGGTGTCAAAGCTATTTTCTGTGCCGGTTTATAATTCCTTATTCCAGCAGCGTGTAAATGCCTTCTCACTGTTTCCACTGAAATATGGTGTTTTATTGCGGTTACACTAATCGGCAATCGCATTCGGGACTATACTTGATGTTTTTTGCCCCTGGACGAATCCGCTGAATATTTACTTTGTCTCCATAACGTCTTAGCTACAGTCGTATTTCTCTAAAACAAAAAAAAAAACATTTTTGGAACCGTTTATGTAACTTGTAAGGAGTGAATGTAATAGTAAAATAGCCAACTACGCGTTCATTAATCACAATCAATTAAAAAAAATAGGTATAAAAAAAACACTTACTGCTATATTAAGACGACGACCAATCTCTCTAATTCCAACATTCTGCTCACGTAAAAATATGATTTTATGTTTGGTATAGTCATTAAGCTGCGACATGATGCTTTTTTACACCAAATTGCTTAAAAATACTTAACGAGTTATGCGAAACGATTTACAAATGTGTGTGCACAGTCAATGCTAATAGGCGTAGTGTAACTTTTGTCACTTAAGTAGACGAATTTATTATCTACCTCACGAAGCAAATATATGTGAACTTAAACTTTTTTAATTTACCCACCTGTTTACAAGATAAGTTATTAGGCGTAAATCATATTGGCCGTTCTTTAATAATACAAACAATTTTGTAGAAATGAAACCAAATTAAAAAAGAAACTGATAACAGGTGGACTGTGTTTTCGAACCCACATGTTGTTCCTCGCCAATCCAACATCAAACCGCCAAGCCACAAGAACTTGTTAAGACACCACGAAATTCAAGATTGGGTTCTAATTATGTAAGGTGACTTAAAAGGTTTTTAACTTTAATGTCAACGAGATAATGATTAAAATAGCTTAACAAAATGATAATTATAATGCCGGTGGCTCCGACAACGTTGGGTGGGTTTATGCGTGTCTGTATTCATCGATAAATTGAAATTAAACCTTATTATCATAGGCAGAGGGTCCAATTTTGGTTGTGTTTAGGGTGGGTCAGATAATGTTGACAACAGACTGTACAATGGGCATGATTGTTTGGACCAGTGGCGAGGGATTCATATAACTTGACCGGCCTCCCTTCGGAAGTAGTAGTAAAGCTCTACGCGAAGGAGCTCATCCGACAAGTACCACCACCATACGTATTTCTGCCGCAAAGGAGTGTTGTTGTGTTCCGGTTTGAAGGGTAAGAGTGCCGGTGTTGTTACAGGCACATGAGACGTTTCAACTTTGTCTCTGAGATGGCATATCGCATTTGCAAGGCCTCTGGTGTTGCAGATGTATATTGCGGCGGTGACCACTCAACATCAGGTGGGCCGACGGCTAGTTTAGTCATCAATTAAAAAAAAAAAATAGCAAACTTGCTACGTCAATTAACTTCTCGCCACTGGTTTGAACATTATCAGAAAGAAAAACCGTTTATTCGTGTGTGCGTCACAAACGCGAATAAACGGTTTTTCTTTCTGAACATAGGTACACATTTTTATTTACCAAATTTATTTATTAAATATAACCAAACAAACAAATAAATAAACAAACAAACAATATCAATACACTTCCCCATACTTACGGTCCCATACATTTGCTAAAGCCGCGTGAAAAAAGAAAATAAGTTGGTTATCTTCCTATTATTATAAATGCGAAACTTGGAGTTGTTACCCCTAGCCCCTAGTAGTCCCTTCGAAAAGGCACCTAGTATTTTCGTATGGAGAAGAATACGCAAGATACTCCATATTTACGTTACATTTATTCTTTTGAATTAAAACTGGGCTGAAGAAAAAGTGCAAATAGTAATAAAAAAACAAAAAGAGTAATTTGGAGGCGCCGGGTATCGATCCCGGTACCTCTCGCATGCTAAGCGAGCGCTCTACCATCTGAGCTACGCCCCCGATATGTACTGCCACTATAAATTGATACTTTAAGCAGAACGTGGTTAGTCTTGATCGTTTACGACTGGGAAGTTTGATGGGCGAAATGTCACGTACAAAGTCAAATATTATTGTGAACTAAACGAATGATTATAATTATTTGATCAGACGTGCATTACAGCTGATAAGATAATTATTTATTTATTTACTTAAGACTAGGTATTATAAAATGCGAAAGTTTGGATAAACAGATGTTTGTTACTCATTTATATAAATTATAGTCTGGAGTCCTGGAGTAGTAGGTACACAAGCTAGCTTTTTATCCCAGAAAACTGTACGGTTCTCGTGTTTTAATATATAATTATAAACTCTGACGCGTATGAAGTCATGGATGGAAGTTTTTTAATTATAATAATAACATTCTCCTGACCGAATTTCGATGTCTTAATGATGCTAGCCAAGTACGCAGAAGTGTAAGTACACACCGTTCACCGTCAGATGTATCCTGCCGTGAAGTTGGCACTATCGCCTTGTCAATCAAAAACAGATTGACAAGATCACGGCAGTGAAGGGTGTGTAGCACTGCCTCTCATAGTCTAATGCGACGGCAAAAACTTCAATATAAGTTAAAAGTATAGTTACTGGTCTGCGGCTGCAGTTCTATGAGGTGTCCCCACATCTCGCGCACTGCCTGGCTGAAGTAGCCGATCTCTGCGTTCGGGTGCAGCCCGAACACTTCGGGCGTGTTCGCCAGCGGCAGTAGGTCGATGAAATCTGTACCAATAGGAATATATTGTCACCTAGTACCTACGAATATGTGATAATCTATCTATACTAATATTATAAAGAGGTAAGTTTGTGAGGTTGTAGGATAATGTCTGGATCTACCGAACCGATTTTGAAAATTCTTTTACAAATAGAAAGCCACGTTATTTGTGACTGACATAGGCTATTTAGCTTCACGCTACGACCTACGGGAGCGGAGCAGTAACCAAAGCCGTTACTTAATATAATGTTAAGGCTGAACAGTTTTTTGTATGTTAGTTTAAACTCTGGTTCTACGAGTCGAACTTACACCCTATATAATTAGTAACCAACTTCAATCTTACCACGAAACAGTGTTTATCAGATGTTTCGACTAAGAATAAACCGACTCCTAAACAATAAAATAAAAAAATGCAAATATCAACACTATGAGGATGCAAGTAAGGTTGATAACCGTCCGTACCGATATACTCCTCCCTCTCCCCGTCGGGCGGGATGACGTAGTCGAAGGTGCTGTCCCGGAAGAAGTGGAAGGGCTGGAACTTGTCGAACAGGAACTCGCCGAGGTACTCCTCCATGTACGTGCGCACGATGCGCCGGTCGTAGTCGTCGATCACGCGCCCGCCGTACATCACCTAAAGATCACGTGGAACGAATTAGCTCTTTATAATAAAACGAACTTGCAACGAACTAGTTGCTAATTTTCTGGGTAAGCTCACTCCATCGCGGCAGTTGACTGCCTCGTTAGCCTTTTTTTTTGTTGCGGAGTAATCCTTATGGCCTGCCTCGAGGAAGGCGGAGGGCAGGGTGTGTCGGACTCTTACCGACTAAAGCCCAACGGTCTTCGGCGGACTCAATCCCAGACCGCAACAGTTGACATTTTCACAAATAATGTATTTCTGTTGCGCTTAAGACCACTAGGCTAACGAGGCAGTGAAAAGAAAAAACTAAACCAAAAAGTACTCGGTACATATTGCTGGGTTGTTCCAGCTAATCCTGGTACTAGTTTACATACCTCTCCAAACAGATACTTGAGCGTGGCCCAGGGCGTGGGCCCGTTCACCGCGAAGCACCTGTCCAGGTAGCACTGCAGGATCTGCATGCACACCGCGAAGTCCGACTCCGAGAAGTCGTACGATATATTCCAGCCAATCTTGTCGTATTTGCGACGCTCCTGTGAATTATTTCAGGAATTAATACCTTTTCAACGACACTTTTTATATCATTGGATGACAAACAAGCCGACGGCGATGGCCCACTTGGTTTTAAGTGGTCAGTTGGTCACATCTACCTATAGACATCTGTAATACCAGAGGCGTTGCAAATGCGTTACCATTTCAGATCCAACGTAAAAATGCGTAAAAATGTATCTGTAATATATTTATGCTAAGGAAGTATTTAAATAGAGCCCAAATTATTCCATTTATTCATCAAAAAACATTTAAATTACATTTTTATATACTAGTACAAAAAATTAAAACATTTAAAAATATTAAAAAAATGTAGCCCACCGGCCGGCGTCGGGAACAGGGCCCAAGCCACCGGTGGTCAGGGCTCCTGAGAAAGGAATCTCCTAACGATACGCGCCGTTTCTAGGAGTGCCGCTTTCTGAATCAAGCCCTTGATCCAACTGCCCAACGAGAGCCTCCTTAGGTGCTGGTCAAGGGAGCTTAACTATTATTGACTTGAATAAACCTGTGTGGACCTACGATCGCGGCGAACTTCCGAGCCATTAAGTTTGAACCGTGTTATACCTGCACGACAGCGTGGAAGAAGGCGAGCACATAGGTGAGCTTCTTGAACTGCGGGTGGAAGCACTCCTCCAGGGCGTGCGCGCGCATCTTGAAGTACGTGTTGCGCAGGTTCAGCTTCAGGCCGTTAGGGGGCTCTGTTACCACTGTACGGGCAATTTATTAGAGTTTCAGAACATCAGCAAATATATTGTCGACTAGCTGTTGCCCGCGACTTCGGTCGCGTAGCCCTCTTTTTCTTTTTTAATTGAAAGAAATAAAATTTCTAAAAGAAAAGTAGCCTAATTTACTGCTTATCTAATAACATTAGCTATCCGCAAGTGAAAGTACCGTCAATCGGTCCAGCCGTTTCAGAGATTAGCCGGAACAAACAGACAGAAAAAAAAATGATTTTTTTAATGTGATTTCCGTATATACTTTCATTTGACATTTTGATTTTATTTATATGTGTGTTTTATTTGTATGTGTTTTATTGATATGACTGCCCCGTTGGTCTCGTGGTAGCAAGTGCGACTGTTGTGCAAGGGGTCCCGGGTTCGATTCCCAGGTCGAGCAAAAAGTGTTATTGGGTTTTTCTATGAAATTCTCAGTAGCAGCTCGGAGTTTGGATTTGTGCCCGGTTAATGGCAATAGGCTCGCCCCCTATTACATGGGACCTAAATATACCGGCGAACTGTGGGTGTACATTGGTACACCTCTGCCTAACCCTTCGGGGAATACAGGCGTGATGGTATATATATATTATATGTATAGATTATGAGATAAAAGAAGTATAAAGTTGCGTCTAGTATTCGCGCGTAAAACGTTTTATCTGGTCATTTTTTTTTATGCCACTGTGGTGGCAAACACGCATACAACTCGTCTACGTAGGCCATAAGTAGGAACAAGTAACAAAAACAGCGCTACCTTTAAGCGACCTCTGCAATATTCCAATAGGGAAGGTGGGCGTGGGGTCAGTGGTGAGCCACAGCCGGTACTCGGGGTGCGGCTTGACCATCATCTCCAGCTGCTTCTCCAGCTCGCGCAGGAACGACACCAGCAGGTGGCAGTTCTGCAGGATCAGCCACTGCCCGTGCGAGATTGCACCCTCCAGCAGGGTTAAGGCTAACTATGGATTAACAAAAAAAGAACTATTAGAGCAAAGGAGACGGGGATTTCTGGGCCAAATTGTACTAAGTTGAGATATGGTTTAAAAAAAACGTCATATTTTTCTATTTCAAATTACAAAAAAACAGCCTAATTCAATGTGTAGAAGACAAGAAATCCTAAAAATAAGTTTATATCACGAATATTAAGAGATATCGATTACTATAATCGATTAATGTGAATGAGTTTCAACAATTGAACACAATATTACTTGCACTAGATGATTGATTCAATAAAAATAATTATACACATTACAATTAACATAATGTTCGTAGTTTAAAAAAAAAACAAAATATATTAAAATCTTAAAGTTGATTCTCGTTTACAAATCGATTTATTACTTGTATTTTGTCAACTGTATTTTTAATCTGTGCTGGCAGTGAACAGCTACAGAATACTTTTTGACAGCTCTAGTAGACTGTCAATCACTCGTTTCGTATTATCATTTAATGCGTGTACGTTTTGACTTTGAGTGTTTCCCGTTGTTTTATTGATATTTTCCTCGGCCACTGCTTTCTTTCTACGGACTTTTGATATTACTAAACTTGTACGACCCTTGCTATCATACCGGACACAGATAATCTCGTTTTCTCGAGCTGTCGGCTTCTAATTCTTCATGGCTACTAAGGGGACGCATTCAGTCCAAGCATTAAGTCCACCTTTGTACGGTGTATTTTTACATTCTTGCATAAAGTTTTAATAAATAAATAATAAGTCGAAAAAGTAATTTTGTTTATATTTTAGTCAACAGCTTTAGAAGAGGTAAAAATCAGCTGTTTAGTATAGGTTGATGCAAATTTATTGCATAACCTCACTTTTAAAACCTCCTATAACTCTGCTCTCGGACATCCAAAAACCGACGAATTTTCAATGATGCTTTGTTCATATATAAGCTAATAATTGACACCAATTTCATCTTTGTACACCCAGGCCCAAGAATGTATGAAAGCGTATCCGTCTCCTTTTATGGAGTTAGAAGCTTATGTTCTTGTTTGTGTCTTACGATAGTGTTATGAGAACAAAATAGTTACGAAGTGAAGAAAATATTATATACAAAAGGATCTTATTCGTAATTGTACCTATGATTTTACATGTATACCATCACGCCTGTATTCTCCGAAGGGTTTGTACCAATGTACAATTATTGTACACCCACAGTTCGCCGGATGTGTAAGTCCCATGTAATAGCGGGCGAGCCTATTGCCATTAACAGGGCACAAATCCTAACTCCGAGCTGGTACAGTGAATTTTTTAGAAAAACCCAATAAAACTTTGCTTTACCTGGGAATCAAACTCACATGGGACATGGCAACATGGGGTACATGAGACCTAAACATATCGGCGAACTGTGGGTGTACAATAGTACACCTCTGCCTAACCCTTTGGGGAATACTGGCGTGTTGTTTTGTATTGATGTATATTCTTAGATTCCTTACCCCTTCCTGTCCCTGCCCAAGCGACAAGTACTTGAACTTGCCACCGCCGAAGCCGTACCGGTCGGCCAGCTTCATCAGATCAGCCGTGGGATCCGAGCCAGGACTCAAGATGAATACCACGGGAGTGAATGGAGTTGTTTGCTCGTATATCATGTCCAAGCTGAAAATAGTGTCATTATTATAGGAAGGAGAGCACATAGATAGTACCACTTGTTGAAAACCGAAATACAGGCTTTGCCTAGTTCGGTTGCAGTGGCTACATCCATTTATTAGAAAATGATACCGCCAAACTGTTTTTTTCTTTATGCCTTTTGATGGCAAACAAACCCACGACCCACCTGATGTTAAGTGGTCATCGCTACATATAAACATCTGCAATACCAAAGGCCTTGCAAATATGTTGCCATCCTAGAGTCAAACGAGGAATGCGAGCAAGTAAAATCTTTTGAAGTGTTATCTCCATACCTGATAACCGGCGGCGTGATATACTCCTCCCCCATGGTGACAGTGATGTACTCGGTGAGCGCGCGGTAGATGCGGTCCACGCGGAAGCAGCGCAGCAGCATCAGCAGCTCGAACGGGTCCAGCTTGTCGCGGTACTTGCCCGGGATCTCGTTCAGCTCGGGAGTATCGCTGTCGAACCACTGTTCTCACGACGATGAAGAACACAAATAAATTATCATCATAAAAAGTTTTTACTTCAAACAAGAGACGTACTCTAAGGGAGTGTAGTGCCTATGAAAATAAACCGCTTTCACTATGAAATTAAACTCAAATTTGCGTAAAAGTTGTTTATTGTTATGTCTACTGCACTCCTTCAAAGCAAGTCTCTCGTTTACCTTAACAACCTGTATTTATTAAGTGTACATAGAGAATTTATGAAGAAAGGGCCTTTTGCAAGGAGTTTAAAACACACTGGATGGCTGCCAGGATGGCGGAATTTGTTCGAAAGAGTCACCGCGGCCATGGAATGCAAAGGGCACTAGAAGGAATACGGATGAGTTTTAGTCAGTTAGAGTTTGATCCTTCCTTCTGCTCCGCCCAGAGCGGAAGAAGTAACTTGATGATTTCTCATTATAAGCAAAAAAAAGAGTGAACGGCACATTCAGTTTTTCCGCCTCGGGCTCCTAACAGGCTTAATCCGGCCCTGGACATTTTTTTTTAAATATATAGGTGAGCAATGGGAATGTGGGTATACGGTCATCTAAAGAGATGAGTTACCAGGCCAAATAAAGCTGTTGTTTTCCTAGAATTGGACGGATAAAATCGAATATAAATCTTAATTGAAATCAGTTGCAAAAAAAAGCAACTTGATCTGACGACCGTGGTTACTTATCTCTTTTGTTGACTGTACTTGTTTATGTAATGGTTAAAAGTCACCTCTTGCCATTCGTCCTGTTTGAAAGTGATGTGGTCAGGCAAGTCAGAGAAGGCCTCCGGGAAGTCCTGACTCAACTTCATTACGTCTTGCCAACCCTATAGAAATAACATTTTAGTTCAATATCAGGTACCTAATGTTTATATTATATAGTACACTAGCCTACTAGCGGAGGGTTCCGTATCATTTACACATCTATAAAAACGGCAAAAAAACACGTTTGTTGTATGGGAGTCACCCTTAAATATTTATTTTAATTTAATAATTTATTTTTAAAGTGAATACATAACTAAATATTCTGTGAATATTTCAAGCGTCTACTTGTTGCCGTTATCAATATCGAGCAAAAGCGTGCAAAAAAAAATCACGTCTTTTGTATGGGAGCCCCCCTCTAATATTTATTTTATTCTGTTTGTCTGGTGACAGACGGACAGACAGGCAGACAGACGGGCAGCGAAGACTTAGTAATAGGGTCCTAGGGCTTTGGGTACGGAACCGTAAAAAGTGCTAAATTTCCAGGGACACAGAGTGGTGCTGACCTGCGCAGGTATCCAGGCGGCGGGGCAGGCTCGGCTGGACTTCTCGAGCGCGACGTTGCCTTTGATGAAGAAGTCCAGTTGCACTTGACTGATGCGGTCGTCACTCTGCTGCAGTTTTATGTTCATTTGCAGGGAGAACAGCAGCTTGTGCCGCTCAAAGATACCTGAAGGCCAATGACTCATTTAAAATGTTCAATGTCTTAGATGTCGTAGTAGTAGTTGACTCGTTAGCTTAGTAGTCCTAAGCTCAACTGCTACGCTAAGGGTCCTGGGGTCGATTCCCAAGTCGAGCAACGTGTTATTGAGTTTTTCTATGAAATTCTCAATAGCAGCTCGGAGTTAGGATTTGTGCCCGGTTAATGGCAATAGGCTCGCCTACTATTCATGGGACTTAAAAACATACCGACGGACTGTGGATGTATATTAGTTACGCCTCTGCCAAACCCTATTGATATTAATGCTCATGTGAAAAAAAAAGAGAATTAATCTTCTTAAACATACATACATCACGCCTGTATTCCCCGAAGGGTTAGGCAGAGGTGTACCGATGTACACCCACAGTTCGGTATGTTAGGTCCCAGTGGGCGAGCCTGTTGCCATACAAACCCCCTGGCTACGCTTTTTTGACAGATTGACACTGAGTTGAGATGACGATCATCATCATCACCATATCAGCCGCAAGACGTCCACTGCTGGACATATGCCTCCCCCATAGATTTCCAAAAAGGCCGGTTGGAAGCGGCCTGCATCCAGCGTCTTCTTAGATCAGATTTACTAAAGAAACTATATAAACGTCGCGCACTTGGCCGCAACGGCTTCTTTAGTAAATCTGATCGTTGCGGCCACTGGTCGTGGCCGTCTAGTGCGCGAGGTGCCTTAATCAGGTCATCCGTCCACCTTGTGGGTGGACGTCCTACGCTGCGCTTGCCGGTGCGTGAGATGGCGATACCTTTCGTAATCTTCTATATATATAAAAGAAAGTCGTGTTAGCTATTTATAACTCAAGAACGGCTGAACCGATTTGGATGAAAATTCGTGGGGAGGTAGCTTAGAACCAGGAGACGGACATAGGAGTTTTTTTTTGTAGGTATGGGGTAGGTAGGTAGATAAGTAAGTAGGTAAGGTAGGTATGTTGGTAGCTGCGGGTTGTTCGAAAGAGATACCGCGCCCCCGGAACGCAAAGGGCACATGAAGGAACATAGACGGGTTTTAGTCAGTAAAAGTCTGACACTCCCTCCCGCCCCGCCCAGGGCGGGGGAAGTTATTTGATGATTTCCCGTCTATAAAAAAAAAGGTATGTTGGTAGATAGATAGGTAGGTACAGTTTGGTAGGGTAGGTTGGACTTGGATTTTTGTACTGATTTTCAGGGCAGGACTACGCCTGCCGGGTCCGCTAGTAACAAATAAAGATTAAACTTACCGGTACATCCGTAGTCGTAAACATTCTTAGTGAGCATGTCTATAATATTTCTCAGACGCTTCGTTAGGATTACATTCGGCATCGCTTTGCGCAGCGAAAACGAGAACACCTGTACACAAAAAAATGTAATGTATTGTCTATTAAACACATAATTAGGTAGTTGACATCACTATCTATACAGGAAAAATTTTTAACCTGTGCGTAAATTTTGCCATAATAAACTTCAACACGTTTTATTAAACACGTATATTTTATTTTGATATGTCTTAGTACTAAAAAAAAAGTTATCGCTTACGAAACATGTTTACTTAAAAACCATATTTCATTGTCACTCGGCGCTAGCGCATTCCCCACCCCCTCACCCCAGCCATGCGCCCGGGCGGCGGCCGCGAGTTGTCATTGATAGTATGGCGAATAGATTATGTCCTGGATGTTTTGCTTATTTCAAACTCGGATAAGGATGACATTTTTTTTTTTTTTTTTTTAACTAATCACGGAAATGTGTTCTATTACTGACACTGAACTACCAAAAAAAATTTACGCACTGGTTAAAAACTTATCCTGTATATCCAGCAAGGTTATACCACTATTTAAGTCCGGGGATAGCAAAGACACCAACTGCAGTTCCCAAGGTGTTGCAACACCTTGGGAACTGCAGCTCCCAAGGTGTTGCAACACCTTGGGAACTGCAGTAAGTGGGCCATCGTCTGGCCGTAAGATCGTTAGACCTTACTGCCCACACGATAAAGAAATAATTGCAAGAAACCCATAATCTGCCCACATATTGTCTAAACCTTAAAGAGTAAATCCTGCCGATCCTATATCTAGATATAGAACGTGTCTAGACACGTGGGAGCGGGTCAAGCCAAGTCACACTGTCACCCTTCTTTTGTCGTTGAAGTGAACCACCAATACTATTGTACTTGGCTCTCATTTCAAATTTATGTTTTTGATGGAATGCGAATACTTACATCGAGATATGACGACAGAGAGTACTGGTACATGGAGTTAACGCCCGCCATGTCGGACAGCACGAAGAACAGGATGGAGCCACGCTTGGCTACCGGCCGGTACCCATCCCGCAACTCTTCTATGTCTTTCGTTGTAGTCGCTGCTAAGTCTAGTTTTTCCATCACCTGGGAAATTAAGCAAATGACGTCATCGTTTTGTTAAGAAATATCTCTCACAAGTACTATTTAAATAGATTTATTTAAAACGACCGATATTGTATTGTCATACGAACTGCACATTTTTACGTGACTAAAAACGTAAACAACAATATGAAAGCTAATGATAAAACCTAATCTATGTGGATACCAATTAAATATAAGCATGTAGGTATGTACCTGCGGAACATGTTTATATTTTCTGATTCCGACATAGCCTTCCTAACCGTATTTTTGAATTTAAGCAAATCATCACCATCATCATCATATCAGCCGAACAACGTCCACTGCTGGACATAAGCCTCCTCTAAACATAACCTAGCCACAATGACCGGTCTTCCGCTTCAATCACTATCAAATACCTCCAATTAATAACACTATTTTGTGGCAGTAAACTACTTGTTAACTTAAATATTAAAATTTATCCTCGAAAAATGCTGAAGAAAGGCAACATACACATAACCTATTTCTGCCGCAAAGCAGCGTTGCTGTGTTCCGGTTTGAAAGGTGGCCGGTGAGTTTACAGGCACATGAGACATCTCAACTTTATCTCTGGAATGACGACGCATTTGTAAGGCCTCTGGTATTGGAGATGTCTATCAAGGTCTTACTTATCTTCTAGTGCAGGTTCGCGCAGGTTTATTCGAGTTAATTATAATTTAGGCTCCATTTAATTACTTCTATAGCACATCAACTAGAAACCCCAGCTGCCATTAAGCTTGGTCCGGATTATAAGGTTTACCTCAGCAGCCTTGGACTTGGTGTTCTCTAGCGTGGTGACGAGCTCGACGTTGTCCAGCATGTTGCCGGTGGAGGTGGCCAGCTCTCTCAGCAGCGAGTCCTCGAGCCCCGACAGCAGGCTCTTGTTGGCGCTCGTCTCTATGATGAGACTCTCGCGCATCTCTTCTAAGTCCGCGCGCTCGGCGCGGACTACCACGCTTAGGAGCTGGTCTTCTAAACCCTGAGGAGCATTGGTGTGTATGTCAACGGGATGCAATGAAAGGTCCCATTCTCCCCGTAGATTGGCAAAAGTAAACTGTGACGTTACATTTTTGACAAATAAGCGGAGAGAATACCTAACTACGCACTCTAAAATGACATTTTACATTTGAATATGACGTAAGAATTAACATTTTTACGTCACATTCGCTCTGATCAATGGCGACGCTTTTCGAATATTTGAATGTTCTACAAATTTTCTGCACGTTTTTAGAAAAATAATTTCTTAACCAGAAATAAATTATAGTGAAATATAAGGATGGAGGCATAATTCTGAAGTTTAGTTTATAAAGTTTATAAATAGAAAATATTTGACTTTCAATTGAATCACATAGATATTCCCTATTGCGGCTGTGAACCCGTAAAAAGGCATAAAGCAAACGCCATAAAGTCCAAGTAAGTTAAGTAAGTAAGTTAAGTTAAGGCATTAAGTCCGCCTTTTTACTTTTTATGTGCATAAAGTTTAAATAAATAAATAACACGATACTTCCATGTCTGTAGAACATAGGTGTCGTTGTACCAACCTGCACGGTGACGGTGTAGTTGATGACCACAGCTTTCGAGTAGGTGGCGGGGTTGAACTGTGGGTTGCCGAGCTTGGTGGTGAGGTACATGCGGAAGTTGGGGTCGTAGTCCACCTCCGAGCTGCCCAGCATTACGAACGTGCGACCGCTCTCCACTGGAAACGAATGCCAGTCAATTGTTGTCCCACGCTAGTGATTGTTCGTGTATTGTGTGTTAAAAACTCACATAATACAAATATCCTGGTTACAACTATCTTTAAGTCATACAAATACTTGTTCTGTGCGATAATCAAACCCGAGACACACAGTGCAGTAGACAGTCCGTTAGCAATAAAATAAGAAAAACAAAAAAGAAACACGTTTAGGGCATTAAATAAATCATAAAATAAAATCATCAAATCTACTGCCTCGTTGGCCTAGTGGTCCTGAGCGCGACTGCTACGCTAGAGGTCCCGGGTTCGATTCCCGGGTCGAGCAAAAAGTGTTATTGGGTTTTTCTATGAAATTCTCAGTAGCAGCTCGGAGTTTGGATTTGTGCCCGATTAATGGCAATAGGCTCGCCCCCTATTACATGGGACCTAAATATACCGGCGAACTGTGGGTGTACTTTGGTACACCTCGGCCTAACCCTTAGAGGAATACAGGCGTGATGGTTTTTAAAATCATCAAATAACTTCCCCCGCCTTGGGCGGGGCGGGAGGGAGTGTCAGGCTTTTACTGACTAAAACCCGTCTATGTTCCTTCAGGTGCCCTTTGCGTTCCGGGGGCGCGGTATCTCTTTCGAACAACCCGCAGCCCCGGCAGGCATACGTTTCTGGCATGGGGACGTGATTTTGTTATTTTCTTATTTTTATTATTTCTTGTTATTGTAATACAAATTTTGTAATAATTTCAAGTGTTTATCTATTACGGTAAAAAAAATATAGACTGTGACAGACAGACGGAGAAATGCGCAAATGGACAGACAGCGGAGTATTAGCAATAGGGTTCCGTTTAGCACTCTTTAGAACCGAAAAAAATAAACATTTCAATATAACTAAAAGGCGGTGTTAAACGCTAGAAGCTTTGTTATAATCCTACTACTATTATAAAGGCGAAAGTTTGTATGTATGGATGGATGTTTGTTACTCTTTCACGCTTAAACGGCTGAATGGATCTGGATGAAATTTGGCACAAAGATAGATTATAGTCTGGAATAACACATAGGCTACTTTTTATCCCGGGAAAATGTACGGTACCCGTAGGATAACACATCAACTGTGACGCGGACGAAGTCGCGGGCAGAAGCTAGTTCAACATAAAACATAATTAATTAAAAAACATAACTGTAAAATAATTGATTAAATGTTTAAGTACGTACCTTTAATATTCTTTTCCAATACATTATCCACAACAGGATCTATGTACTCGTTCACATCTTGGAACAGTACCGGCATGCCGTACTTGATAGCCATCTCCAACTGCCGCAGAAACTGCGGGTCGTTGAACAATAATATCTGGAAATAATCATTTTGTTATAATGTTTTTTTTTTAATATTCAAGAAGCGACAATTACAATAATTTATCCCGGAACGCAGCAGTAAGCCTGGCAGTAATGACCTATACAAGTATACACACACAAAACATGTGCAGACAGGACATGCACCAAAAATTACAGACTTAGGAGTAATAGAGCACTTTGGGAAAGAGTTCGTCCGGGGAAGTACTACCACCATACCTATTTCACCTGCAAAGCAGGGTTGCTGTGTTCCGGTTTGATAGGTGTCGGTGCTGGTGAAATTACAGGCATATGAGACATTTCAACTTTGTCCCTGGGATGGCAGCGCATTTGCAAGGCCTCAGGTATTGCAGATGTCTATAGACAACTGTGAACACTTAACACCAGGTGGGCCGTGGGCTTGTTTGCCATACAATGGCATAAAAATAGACCAGTAGGCAGGAACGCACCTTAAGATTATTCTTGGCCTCTTTCTTCTTGATCCAGGACAGCGCCTGTGTTTGCGGGTCAATACACAGCGGGAACCGAGACGCTCGGATTGTGAGGATGCCGTTCTGAACCGATAGTTCGTCCGGCGGCAAACCTTCGGAGTTCCAACTGTAAAGTTATTAACTATTTAAATAGTGAGTCTGACGAAGTGAAGTTTGAATGAGAGTAGATGATAATGTAACGCAAGGTTTCTCGAACGAAAATCAACGTACAATTTATGTGACAAATTGTCAGTGGCGCGTAAGCTATTGTGATTGGTTGTTGATACTTCAGTCAACCAATCATAACAGCTTCCGCGCGCTTGATATTTTGGCACATTCGTTTCTCGTTTGAGAAACCAGGATAATAGACAAAGATTCGTTTATATTTATCATTCGATTATCTGTTATACATATGTAAATTACATTTAAATATTTGTATAAAAGTATAAACATGTAAAATTCAAACAATGAACCCAAAAAAAAGTTGGAACTTTGACCTGTAAATCTCCGTAATCCTAAAGCTCCCAATAAAGGTCCCGGACGAAGAATCCCAATGATGGGAATAATATGTAACTTAGGTACAGCTTAGTTGTGTATTTTTTACCCATTTTTAGGTATTATTAAATAATATAAAACAGACCTCCACAAAACTCACCCGCTAATCTCAACCTCATTGGTCAAATTCTTCTCAATAGTGAACGGCATGGTCAAGGGTATGCCTCTCTCGATGACGTCACCCATCCAGTCCTCATACAACATGACCTGTCTGAAGGAGAAGGAGAAGGGGCCCGCGTAGCTCAGGAACGAGGCGGACAGGAGACAGTTGCCGATCAGCCGGGACTGTTCCACGTACAGCGCTGCCAGGTCTATCGTCCAGCGCTTCTGTTCGCTTGATAAGCCAGACATTAGCTTGTCGGCGGCGACCAATCTTGAAAGGAATGATAACAAGTCAAAGTCAAATCATATAGGTACACTCCCGGACTCCTAAATCGAGCCACCTAGCTTAACGAGTTTGTATCTTCCTTATCTTCAAAAAAATATATGAATGAAAATGAATGAAAAATCAAATTCAGAACAATAGTACATGAGCCTAATGTTGATTATGCCAGCTACGAACTTGCATAAAAACTTTTTGATCATTCATACAATTTTTTAAAGTTATGGACGTTACTAAATCATTATGCTAGGTGGCTCGATTTTGGAGTCTGGGAGTGTATTACATAGAGCATAGCGCGTCATATACATGAAGAATGAATTGAATCTAGTTACCCCTTCGAAAAATAGTTTCGTATGAAATAATGGAAGAATGGGTAAGAAACTCCATACTTACTCTTTTAAAATATTTTTTACATTTTTTATTTTATTTTATACGGGATTACATGTGAAATCGTTGTAGGTCGCCTAAAAATCTATACTAATATCTATACTAATATTATAAATGCGAAAGTAACTCTGTCTGTCTGTCTCTTCTTCACGCCTAAACCACTGAACCGATTTCAATGAAATTTGGTACAGATATAGTCTGGGACCCGAGAAAGGACCTAGGATAGTTTTCATCCCGGAAATCCCCCGGGAACGGGAACTATTAATCCACGCGGACGAAGTCGCGGGCAATAGCTAGTATATTATAATATGTACAAAGTACTACAAATGAGACAGGCCTTTGCCTAGAGGGGGACAGAATAGGCTAACAAAAAAAAAACTAATGAAGAAAATATGAGTCTTAATGCCTGCCACTCTTCTTGTCTTCCTTTTATGTCAAAATAAACTTGGAAACTTCGTATTGAATTCAACAAGTCCCATCGGTACGTGCCCGATATCGAATTCAAAACTTGCATTAGTGATTTTTAGTACCTACTGGGCCATCACGACACAGATAAAAAAAACATAAAATAAAATAAATATTATATTAAAAATATCATCATCATCTGCCTAGCCTTTTTCCCAACTATGTTAGGGTCGGCTTCCAGTCGAACCGGATGCAGCTGAATATCAGTATTTTACATGGAGCGACTGCCTATCAGACCTCCACAACCCAGTAATGGGTAATACGATACTCTTGGTAAGACTGGTTGTCAGACTTTCGGGCTTCTGACTAACAGTAACGACTGTCAAAGATCTACAAATGACAGCCGGGACCAACGGCTTTACGTGCTTTCCGAGGCACGGAATCATTATATTAAAAATATAATGATACTGCCTCGTTGGCCTAGTGGTCCTGAGCGCGACTGCTACGCTAGAGGTCCTGGGTTCGATTCCCGGGTCGAGCAAAAAGTGTTATTGGGTTTTTCTATGAAATTCTCAGTAGCAGCTCGGAGTTTGGATTTGTGCCCGGTTAATGGCAATAGGCTCGCCCCCTATTACATGGGACCTAAATATACCGGCGAACTGTGGGTGTGCATTGGTACACCTCTGCCTAACCCTTCGGGGAATACAGGCGTGATGGTATACTTATTTTTATATATTAAAAAAAAATATAATGATTATAAATAAGCAACCACGAACCTCCTCATCATAATATCAGTCTCCTCCTGCAGCTCCTGGCGCCTCAGCATGGCGGTCTCGTACTTGCTGTTCAGTCCGTCAAGCGTGCGCTGCAGCCGGCCGATCTCGCGGTTCAGCGACGCTAGGTAGTTGCACGCGTCCGTGTACTCCTTCTCTAAAGCTTCCACCTTGTCCTGCTTCGGCTTTACTTCTTTGTATACCGCGCAGTATCCGAGCACGGCTATTACGAATTTTAGGAGGCCGTATCTGTGAAATAATTATTATGTTCTTTAGATTGATTTTCGTCACGGCGGCTAGTCTTAATGGAGATTAGACAAGGCTATACAGGAGATATTATAGAGCATAGTGTGTGTGCAAACACAGGTGCTCGTAACTCTGTAACTCTCCTGTTCTGAAGGGACGGCAATGCAACACAACCGGGAAAAAATCTGGCGCCAGACCAACGGCTTTAAGTGTATATGACAGGGATGGCGAACCTTTATCGGTGATAGTGCCATTTTTTATAGAAAAATAATAATGTGACTATGACGTGCCATCAAAGAATCTTGGCTTAGTCATTGAATGGAGAAAAATACAACTAGAAGCTGTTAACACTCTTTGTTTGCAACTAGTTTGTACAAGAATCGTAATATTTACTATTTTATGTTTATTTTAATAAAAGGTTAGTGTGATTTCTGCTGTTGTAAATTGTTTTCGATCAAATACATATACAGTTGTCATATATTGGCGTGCCCGAATTATTTTGTCGCGTGCCACTACTGGCACGCGTGCCATTGGTTCGCCATCCCTGGTATATGATATGATAACCTGATTTATGTGGAAAGGTGCAAGTGTGCAATGTGTAACGTCACTCTGCGACCCATGGAACTGGAGCAGTAATTAAGGACGTAACTTGACGTGGGTAAAACTGCAGGTTATAACTAGTAATTGGGTAGATGACACCACTAATCAATTGACGTACTTTTTATGAGCTGTCAAAACGCCATTCCCCATAGATTTTCTATGACAATACTCAACTATGACGTCACTTTTTTGTCATCTCAATTCACTAACTATTTATTGATTTCAAAGCAACTAAAAATCGAATTTTATAGTTATTAAAAAAATCATCAGGTTTTTAGGGCTTAAATTAAATGTTTTTTTGTGAAGTTGTTTCTTGAAATTATTGGTTAGTGGTGTCATCTACCCAATTGTCAATCACTTAAATAGCTTTAAAATACTTCAATGGATAGAAGGATGACGAAAACTGGATTACTGCCTTCTTCCTTCCAGACGAGGTTTATCTTCAGCAGTGCGATGGAAGAGTACCTGGAGGCCTACCATCATCTCTTAAAACAGTACCATTTTAATATAACTCTGTAATTTCAGTTATTATATTTTCAACTCTCGGCGCTGAGCCAACGGTTGAAAATCCAACAGAGCGTAAAGCAAAGTAATATTAAAAAAAATAGTATTGCAGGCTGGTTTCACAGCTGTCCGGGAGATCTGCAGTGCTCTGAAACGATGACTCTGTTTCTATTCAGTAGTATATTATACGGGTGGCGCTGTACGGGCTTAACCCGAAGCGGGTCGCGTACGAACCAATCTATGTCGCTGTGAAACGATGCTTGCCTTACGTGTGTCTCCCGAACAGCTGTGGAATCAGCCTTAACCTTTTGAACGCCACTGTCGAGTTTAGCCGACAAATGCAGCTTTCATTTGTCGGCTATACACGACTGTGGCGTTCAAAAGGTTAACCCTTTCAGTGCCCAGCACCCGGCTCGCGAGTCGAATGATAATTCGTTGCAGCTTTCATTGCTTTCATTTGTCGGCTATACACGACTGTGGCGTTCAAAAGGTTAATAGATGATGGTAGACCCCTAGGTAATGTTCTACTGCTTACCCAGCTTTACTGATCTGCTGCATAGTGTCCAGCTTCTTGCTCTTCTTCATGTGCGCCTTCACGTCCTTGACCTGCTTCTGCGTGATGACGTCACAGTTCATCTCCTGCAGGTTGCGCAGGAAGTTCGGGTCGGCCATCATGCCCTTGGCGCCCTTCCAGTTGATCTCCTTCACGCCGCGGATTATAGCCACGCATTCGCATACAGTCTGGTGAAGGGAAACAAGAGAAAGTATTTTAGTTTATAACCAAGTTCTCTTGAAGTTATTAGGGTGTATATGCTGCATACGCGCATGCCTGTACTATATTATATATTATCACGCCTGTATTTTCCGAAGGGTTAAGCAGAGGAATTTAGAAATAGAGTTCAAAGTTCCGTGTAAGATAATAAATGCCACGCGAATTATATTTTGCATACAACTTTCATCTCTATTTCTAATGTATTTTGGTAGAGTATCAATAAATAAACAAAAACTGCCCGAAGACCTCTTTCGTGGCCATATTTTTTTTTAATTCGAGATGGCTAAGGTCTTGATTCTAGTTTTGGTCAGAGCTGACAAAGACAAAGTCAACGATAGAGTGAGCTTTAACTTCGAAGAGAGTTTAGGTTGGTAGCGTTCAGAAATACAGGCGCAGGTAGAGTTCCACTCCTTTGCAGTTCGCATTATAAAAGACGTTTCGGAACGCTTGATGGAATGACAATACATTACTTTTTGGCAATTCATTAATTATGTTCTATTTTTTAATCTTTTGATGTTTGCTTTTTCTCGCCATTGATTGTAAACCACATGGTTATTTAAACTGTTGTAAATATCTTAATAGGTAATATGTTCACACGGGTGTACTACGCCCACGGAGTAAGGAAAGAAGCGGAGATGGCGCAAGGTAAAATCTCTTACAAAAGAAGCGTCGCCTAAATACGGGGGATAGGGGGACGAGGTACGGCGATGGCCACACCCCACGCTGGAAAACCCGCCCATTTTTTGTAAATCCATCTAGCGGTGAAAGGAATAACAACAGTGTAACTAACCTAACTATTTTTCATTTAGTTCATCTACTGGCCACTATGGCGTTACAAAGCATGACACTTTTTTCCAGAAAATTCTGTGTGTGTTAGTATGGCGGGACCACATTATTTACCCAACTACGGGCGAAGCCCAAAAGGTGGGTAGTGTAGTTTTTTTTATAGTGTCATGTGGTACCTACCTCGGTATGTTTGGTAGGTGGGTAGGGTGTGCAGATAGATAGGGTAGGTAATAAAATCAAAAAGTTGTTAAAATCATCAATATTTATTGGACAATGCTTATTATTGGCCACTAAATAACAGTTTTATTTAAATGCTGCCTTTTCAAACAATACAATATTTTCGAGCTTACTGTAATAATTAAGTCTCGTATTACAATAATTTTGGCTTATAGCTTTAGTTAATAACGTGACGTGGTTGAAAATTGGATCTTGATCATGCGCATGTGCATTTAATGATGTGAAAAAATCTTCTCCTATTAGACTCTTAAGAGTAGCATGAACAATGTTACGCGGTTTAAAATTACAAACATTTAAACTTTCTTTTTTCATTCTCCTTATGATTAATTCTGTGCGTAAGCAAATTTTGACAACATCATCAGATGGGAAAAAAAGATGGCCGCGGCTTTTCAGGGAAATAAATCTATGTCCTGTTTTTATTTGTAAAGAGTGAAGGGCGAGAATACATTCTTCGCATTTTATTTTTTTCTGCAGCACTCGTACTATGTAACCCGCTATATATGAGACAATTTGATGAGTGTCAGAATATTCGCTCTCCAAAATCCTACTACTTTCCACCATAGTGTCATGAATAAAATTGTCATCATCAGTATCTATTCTGAACCTTTCACTGGTGTTGTTGATCAGATCAACAGCGCTAAGACGCGAAGAACAAGACAGGATTCCTATGTGCTCAAGGGGAATGCAATTTCCTCTAAAGGAATCCTTTAACTCCGTATTGATAAGAGTTTTTTTGTACGCCGCCTGGAACTGTCGCGCCTTTGGGTTATTATTTGTCCTTCCATGTGCTCTAATATTGCCAAAGAATAATTCAAGGTGATCCTGGCTAAACTTATACAAAGGCAAATAAACAAATAAACAATTTAGGTAACGCTCCTTGTTGCAATTTCTTATAACCTTTTTTTGTTATAAAGAAATCATTTTGATGAAAAACAATAAACAAACACAAAAAAAAAACAAACAAAAAATGACGATGAAAAATCGGAATGAACTAAACAAATTTTTGAATACTTTGTTGGTGTCCAGTTAGGTTTATTTATAATATGTATCCATGCATTTCTAAAATCTGTATTAACAGGGAATCTAAAATGATAACAAAAATAAATTAAAAAATAAAACAAATAAATTACATGCATACATATAAGAATTTCATAAAATAGGGTCCTGTCCTGCTGGCATGATGCACATAGTTTTATTTGTCAGTTTGGACCGACTACTTACCGACAGATGGCGCATTTTTGTTATTTTAAATTCTTCTTGTTTCATATATCAAGGTATGTTATTTATCTTTGAAACAAGTCATAGCGTGCCAAATTAACTTAAACAAATTATTTGAACCGAAAATTGGTCACAATAATTTGAATTGATAATGATAAAACACATAATAGATAGGAAGTGGTTAGTTAAATCTATTCGACAACAGATGTCTCTAGCTACAATCTCGCGACAAAACGAGAAAACGTGTTTTAAAATGAAAATATTCATTTTGGGGACTTGCACGTGGAATGTTATTCCATCAATATGTTTCAGTTTTGATCCTGAACATTTTTTGCATCCAACAACAGCGCACTTCATTGTTAAAACAATTTAACAATTAAAAACTATTAACGTGCAGCAGACCCGAACGCTATGACGATTCATTCGAAACTAAGATTTTTAGCCCCGCCCCCTGTGACGTCATGGCCTATATGAAGGCGACAGACCTATTTGCCTTGGACCACCTCCGCTTCTTTCCTTACTCCGTGACTACGCCAAATCGTATTTCAACTGACCGAACACTAAGTCGAACGTCTAAATAGTTCATAATATCGAATGGTCAATAAATCGAACGTTCAATACATAATATATCGAACACTCAATACATCGAGTGTCCAAAATATCGAATGTTTGTTTGATCGAATGCTCAAGGCATCGCATGTTTATTCTACCTTCTATTATCTGTAGTAAGTTTTTAGCTTTTTTTTTTCTTTTTTTGAGACTTATATATGATTTATTTTTCAAACACAAAACTTAGTTAAATAATAATAAATTCAAATTCAAATTCAAATTCTTTATTGTGAACTAAGTGTACAGAAATTAGATGTTAAGTTTTATCAATATGTAGGTTCTTAGAACTTAGTAGCCTGTTACGGCATTGCAATGTCATATGTAGTAATACATTTAAGGCACATTACATTAATATTGCTGATATCACTAATACATTAATTACATTAAATATAAAGTATCAAATAACACTGTCACAGATTTTACTTAATAATTAAATTACAAACTATGTACAGTTAAAAAAAAAAGGAAAAGTCATAGGGCATCAAAAAACTCATCCGCATCGTTGTCAATGGGACATGTGCCCAGAAGGCTGGCAGCATTGCCACGTTGTATGGCAATGCTGATTCTATGGCCCAAGAAAAGGCCAGCCCTCTCGTTACGTGAAGAATCGACCAGTCGCTTGGCTATATTGCGAAAAACTAGATGAGCGCTCGGTACCCATGGCCCATGTGTTTCAACCCCAAACGGCTCAAACATATAACTTTCATGATATAGAAGTTTGTCAAGTTTTTAGCTGTTAGTCTTCCATGCTATAAAAATAAATAAATTACTATATCGGGCTACCAACCTGCACAGCCTCCGGTGGGGTCGCGAACGATCTGATCTCAGTGATATCGTTCTTATCAAGGTCTGCTAGAGCGAGCCTGGCAGCCTCCAGGGCCGGGAGAGCCGCCGACAGAGCCTCCTCAGCCTCCGCCTTCTCCTCGGAGATGACGGCACTCTGCTCAGTGATCTCTGCCGACTTCACCGAAGCAACGTTCTGCTTCGCCACTGCTGCGGTTGTGGCTGTTGAGAGAGGGAGTTAGGGAGATGGGTAAGGAGTTTATGATGTCAATCGTGAGAAAACCTGGGCCTGTAGCCATGTAAAAAACGATAAACGCAAACGCTGAGTAGGCTTTAATAGATCTTCAACTTTATGTGCTTGGTTTTAACTTGAAGATCTAGTGAAGATTGCATAGCGTTTTCGTTCTTTCCAGTCGCTAACGCCTGGAAATGTTTAATAGATTTTTAACTTAAGGCTCTGGGGTATAAAGTTGAAAATCGATTGGTACCTACCGAGCGTTTACGATTATCGTTTGCGGCTTGGCTAGAGGGCCTGGGCTTATCTATACTAATGTTATAAAGAGCAAGATTTGTTGGTTTTTGTGTGCCGAATAAGCTCCGAAACTACTGGATTTTAACCATTTTTTCGCCATTAGATAGTTATAGTATGTAATAATTATAGAGACTGTAATTAAACATCACGCTACGACAAGTAAGTAAGGGACATAAAATAACAACCGAAATATATGGATTACTAATAAAAACACTGTTCCATACGTTTTGATCACTTTTATATAAATGCTTTTAATTATATATAAAAAAAATATACCATCACGCCTGTACTCCTCGAAGGGTTAGGCAGAGGTGTACGGATGTACAGTACAGAACCCACAGTTCGCCGGTATATTTAGGTCCCATGTAATAGGGGGCGAGCCTATTGCCTTTAACCGGGCACAAATCCAAACTCCGGGCTGCTACTGAGAATTTCATAGAAAAACCCAATAACACTTTTTGCTCGACCTGGGAATCGAACCCAGGACCTTTAGCGTAGCAGTCGCACTCAGGACCACTAGGCCTTTTACTGGGTCTTTAAACTGGGTCGACGTTTAGAATCACGTACGGAATCCATGGCAAAAGTTCGCGTTACCATGTCCCTTCCCCGATGTATATCAACACTTGCGCTTGACTAACCTTTGGTGATTTCCTGCAGCAAAATCTCACACTCCTTGGTTTGCTCGGCGACGATGACTTTCTGCACCGCCAGCTTAGCGTTCAAGTCTTCTAACTGTACGTTAGCCTCCTCTATCTTAGCCAGCCCGCCTATCAGACGCTCGCACTGACACAACATTATAACTTAGTGAGTATACTGTGGATACTGGTAATACTGACCTACTAGGTACAAATCTAGATAAAGTTTTCTCAAAAAATAATTAAACCATCACCATCACGCCTTTATTCCCCGAAGGGTTAGGCAGAGGTGTATCAAAGTACACCCACAATTCGCCGGTAAAAATAAATAAACAAGCTTTTATATTGCATTGTCACGCGAATTGCATATGTATATAAAATTCCAGCTCAATCGAACATCGGGAAGTGGCTCAAATTATCTGTAATTATTTGATTAAGTTCCTATGTCTTTCTGTCTCCATCATCAGACCTGCCTTCCACCGTCTTTTAATACAGTATTATTTTAATATTACATTGCCTTGCACACTGTTGTATTTTCAACGCTCTGCTCAGCGTAGAGAGTTGAAAATACAATAACAGAAAATACAAAGTAATATTAAAATGGTACTGTTTTAATAGATGGTGGTACGCCCCCATGTCTGTGACATCATATCATATTGCATAGTCAAGCAATTTGCACATTAACGAAATAGATTTAAAGCCCTAACTTGAATGACAAATTATTTACTGCGCCTATATGAGCGATAGCCTTAACTACTCGTAGTACTAAACTAAGTACATATTCCTACATACCTGTGCAACAATAAAAGCATCCTTCTCTTTGAGTAGCGACAGGTAGTTGGTGAGGAAGTCCATGTAGTGCTTGGGCGTGACGTAGTTGTTCCTGCGCAGGCGCAGCAGGAACTCGAGCGAGTAGAACGCGATGCTCATGTGCACGTGTACTACGTGCTCCACTATGATCGGTCGGAACTCTTCGGGGATCTTCGCCACCTGATAATTGTAAGGATAGAAGTAAGGAATTCTATGTCTTTAATCTTTGTTGACAGGAAGACGCTGGATGCAGGCTGATTTCAACTGGTCCTTTTGGAAATCTATGGAGGACGCCTATGTCCAGCAGTGGACGACCTGCGGCTGATATATATGATGATGTGTTCTTGTTGTGTTTTCACATAAGTTTGTGAATGTTGGTTAGTAGAAACCAATACCTTTTTTTTAATAGACGGGTAATCATCAAATAACTTCCCCCGCCCTAGGCGGGGCGAGAGAGAGTGTCAGACTTTTACTGACTAAAACCCGTCTATGTTCCTTCATGTGCCCTTTGCATTCCGGGGGCGCGGTATCTCTTTCGAATAACCCGCAGCCCCGGCAGAAACCAATACCTTAGATATGTTATGCATAGAAACTCATTTTTAACCCCCGACGCAAAAAGAGGGGTGTTATAAGTTTGACGTGTCTGTCTGTCTGTCTGTCTGTCTGTGGCATCATAGCTCCCGAACGGATGAAGCGATTTCAATTTAGTTTTTTTGTATTAAAGGTGACTTATGTGCGAGTGTTCTTAGACATGTTTGATGAAAATCGGTTGAGCCGTTTAAAAGTTATGGGTGTGAAAGTAGGAAAGAAAAACTAAAAATGATTTGTCATGTGGGTTATTAAATTATTAGTAACCTATGTATTTACAGCTTAACAAATTGACATTATAATAAGTATGTACCTATAAAAAGTATAAAATAAAAATTAAATTAAAAATTTAAAAAACCCCCGACACAAAATCCTAAGTTCCCTTTAAAAAGTAAAAAAATAAAAAAATACGTCGCGTTGGGGGACCGCTTGGGACGGTCGTAGTCGTAGGTACCCTAAATGCAACATCGGTCCCCCAACGCGACGTATTTTTTTATTTTTAAAGGGAACTTAGGATTTTGTGTCGGGGGTTTTTTAAATTTTAAATTTAATTTTTTTATTAAATAAATAAACAAAATAATGCAAATTGGGCAATGGCCGTGTAATGTTAAAGTATTTTTTTTGGTCCCGCTCCTGGGAAAGGCGTCCCTTAATCCTTCTATTTCTCTCGATGTTGTACCACATTTGGACAATTCCTCGTCCACGTTTCTACATTTTGCCAAACAAACACGTTGGTTACATGTTAAAATAAAATAAATAAATGTAATGAATACGTACATCAGCAAGGAAGACATTGGCCACCGCCAGTAGCGCCTGCTTGGGCCACGGGAACTGCCAGTCGATCGTCGTATTGTTCACCAAACCGGGGAAACTTCGACATCTGATACATAAAACAAGACATTGTAGTTACTGATGTTTAAGAATTTGAGTTGATGTTATCTCTTCATCACATTGGTTGAATGGTAGAGAATGCCTAGGGCATTAAGTTCGCCATTGTACTTTTTGTTGCGTAAAGTTTAAATAAATACACAGACTACTACTGGTTACTGTTAGTCAGAAGCCAGAAAGTCTGACAACCAGTCTTACCAAGAGTATCGTATTACCCATTACTGGGTTGTGGAGGTCTGATAGGCAGTCGCTCCATGTAAAATACTGATATTCAGCTGCATCCGGTTCGACTGGAAGCCGACCCTAACATAGTTGGGAAAAGGCTAGGCAGATGATGATGATGATGATGAAAGTTTAAATAAATAAGACAACACATATGTTATATAATGACGTTTTGGGTTGCACAAAGGTGCTTCCTGGAGCATTCGCCTTTAAGGCCGGGACACACCGGATGCGTGGCGTGACGTGATGCGTGACGTGACGTGCATACGCGCGTGCGAGCACTGTCACACCGGCCAAGACCGGTGCAGCACACGTCACGCACGCACGCATCACGTCACGCAGAACTGCTGCACGCAGACGTACTAACGCAAGATCATCCAATAATGCAATAATTATTCATGCATATAATTAATATATGCATTAACAATTGAAATTTTCTAATTTTTGTACTATATTATATAAATAAAAACAGTAATTTGAACTATTTCCAACGTATTCCCAATTCTCTCCCATAATAATAATTTGTAACTTTTATTTTTGTACTCTTTATGTTTGGTGTTCTAGAGACATATGTGCGGACGATTTCTATTAGGTTTTCCTTTAAAATTGTCTCCATTGCGAAAAAATACACTCGTAAACTGCTTTCTGTTTGTAAATAAATACAACTTTGCGTGCGTGCGTACGTGCAGCAATGACTGATGCGTATGCGTGCGTGCCCGGTGTGGCATCTAACAGGGAGCGCCATATAATACAACGTCATCACTGCACGCGCGTGTGCGACGTTGCCGTTCCGCTACTCACGCGTACGGACTCGGTTTGTGACAAGATGCGGCTCTGCGTGCGTGAGTCACGCGCGTGCACACGTCACGCATCTGGTCTGACACCTTTCTTACAGTTTCATACATTACAACTGGTGCGTGCACGCCACGCATCACGCCACGCATTTGGTGTGCTTTGGCCTTTAATGTAACGTTACAGTTAAACTTTCATCAGTGAGTGAGACGAACTAAACATTTTGATACAACCTGTAACATCAATGCGCACTTGTAAACTGAAACGTTACACAAGCTAAAGCTCGTCATTCAGGGAGGCAGTATTGTAACATATCGAAAAAATCGAATCTGTAACGTTACATTACAGGCGAATGCTCCTGGTAGCAGTAAGAGCAGCAGCATGAAAAAGCACTTTTCAATGATTAATTGATAATGAACTAAAACAAAACAGAAATAGAGTTGAAAATTTGAATTTTTGGTTAATGGTGTCTGCTACCCAATTATCTTGTATGTCTGAGTCAATATTAAAATGTTAAAATTACCTGTTTCTTAATATATCCCCGCTAGGAGACATGGACAGCACTACGTGAAGATTTTCAGAGCATCTATCACAGAAGAAGTGCCACACCGAGTCCCTGAAATAATTTTTGTATGTACTAGTTTCTCCTCGCGACTTCTGTGTGTTATGTGGGTGTGATTTATCTTTATTAATTATGTATGTATTTATAAATTATATAAGTATGTATATCAGTTGTCTGGTTACCATAACACAAGCTCTGCTTAGCTTGGGATCAGATAGCCGTGTGTGAGTTGTCCCAAGATTTTTATTATTATTTATGTGTGTACTTCAGAATAAAAACTAATTAATTAAGTCCTAAATTATCCCATGGGAACAAAACCGGGATAAAAATGCCTTCAATATATTCTGAACTGCATTCACAGATTTTGGTAAAAATGTACAGTCAGCGAAAAAAAAAAACCAAAAAACATGTTTTTATCCCAATCGATCCAATTTCATGTAGGGATCAAAATACTATGGGACCATTTAACAGACAGTAATCGCCATATACTTTTCCCATACATTTTAGATTTAGTCCTTTTTGGCAACAAACTATAACTAATTAAAAATAAATAAATAAACTATTTTTATATAAACTGTTTATTTATTTATTTACTTTAATTATAATAATATTATATTCATTCGATGTTAAAATCCCTTCTAAAATCTTGTTCTGATTCACCCCATGTCCCCATTGACCCCGATTGCTAGTACTTGTTTTATAAAAGGTGTCGCATACTGACTTGCCAACTCCATATCCAGCTTCAGCGCTGGCTCCGCGCACGGCACTGATGATGCCGTCCTTCTCGTCGTCGCCGAACAGCGCCGGGATCATGCCGATCATCAGGATGTTGTTGATGAACTCCAGGAAGCCCTCCTCCAGGATCTGACGGGATACATGGTGGTTAAAAGCGCGTATACAGAAAGTGGGCAACGTCGCAAACAGCTGTCAAATATTTCCCTGTTTTGATTAATTTGTCAATATTACTGTATGAAAATAAGAAATATGGCTAACTAATAAACTAGAATATTAATAATGAATTGCCCCTTAACGATGGTTACCTGTGCTGCCCCGAACAAAAACACAGTTTTCTTATTGTCGACGCCGAGCGCGTTGTACAGCCTCTTCATGTCGTCTTTGAGCGTGTTCTCCGTGTAGTTACGTGTTATCACGATCTCGAACACGTCGCAACCTGAGTGATAGATCAATTGACTGTCAGTGCCATCTGTATGATAGTTAAGATAGGAAGAGGCAACAGGGCTCAATGTTCGTATGTCAATGAAGAAATGACACATATTTCTTCATTAGTAATACTTTGTTCGTATAATAATAAAATAGTTTTAAGCAAGGTACTTCGTATTCACGTATATTCCTGTATGATCCTGTATACAAAATATTGTAAAACGTTTATTATTAATGAGTAAATATGGAGTTTCTTGCCCATCCAAACAACTATAACAACTATATTCAATTTTATTTTTCCGGGAAAGTACTACCGCCATATCTATTTCTGCCACAAAGCAGCGTTGCTGTGTCCCGGTATAATTAAAGGCACATGAGATATTTCAACTGTGTCTCTTCGATAGCAACCCATTTGCAAGGCCTCTACTATTATTGCAGATGTCTATGGCCAACGGTTACCACTTAACATCCGGTGGGCCGTCGGCTTGTTTGCCATTCAATCTTTACAATATAGTATTATATTGTATACTACATACCAGCAGCAAAAGACGAAAGCTTGCAGATGGACTTCTTCCCGGAGCCGCCCACACCGATGATGAGCGCGTGTCCGCGGTCCATGCGCAGGATGCGCTGCGTGCGCGTCAGGTGCTCCAGGCAGTCCTCGAACAGCACGATCGACAGCTTGCCGATGCGGTCGTTGTACTCGTCTAAGATCTATCAACATGCATATATAAACTCAGGACTTTATTCCCGTGGGGGTAGGCAGAAGCCACAAAAGGTCACGACCCGCTACGATCCTAACATAGTCCTTTCGCCACACCGCACGGTGCAACTCTATAAAAATGTCTGTTTACAAAATCAAATACTGTGTATTTACTTTGTCAAACTTTTCTAGTGGTCTCCATAAGTAAGTAAGCTAAAAGCTGTCTAAGTCCTGCTAAGTATGCTAAAAGCTGTCTTGTGATGTGTGTGCGCATATACAATAAAATCCCAGAAGAATTAAAACTATTAAACAACATTAACTTATTTAGAAATAAATTGTATAAATGGCTTAATGGACACAATTTTTATGACATGAATGATTTCTTTATATTACCTACTAAGACATAACTTGAATTTTGTAAAATTATGTTTTAGCGCTATTGATTAATTTAATTATAACTGTGACATTTTTTTTTATGTACCCTTGACCGAAATATTTTGCATGCAATTTATAGATATTATCTATATAGCTGAACATGTGTACTTTAAAACCAAACTGTAACATCTTTATACCATGTTTAACGCAAATAAAGATTTATCTTATCTTATCTTATCATAGAAAACTAAACTCAGTGTGCCAAATTTTTGGTGGCGTATATAAGGTTTTTTCTCAAGGATTTGGTCTCTCGGATGCTATGGCTGGGGCGATGAAGCAGAGTCAACAACGAATGTACAGTCAACGAGTAGGTGATATTAATATCATGACTCATAAATAACTTTTAAATATTATAAATTTTATTGTAACGGAAAAAAAATAAGAAAAATTCCTAGTGTGGGGCAGAGACTTAAAAAGAAGAAAGAAGAAGAATATAAGAGTACCTCTTGAAACAGAAAGTAGACCGCTTCGTAGTCGAGTAGATCTTCATAGTATCTAATTTCCTCTTCATCCAGGGCGTTGCGATAGTCACCGAACAACATCGGGTCGCGGAACACGTACTCCTCCAACTGCGAATCACGATGACACACTAATCAACAGTAACTTGGTACAGTACGATTCAAACTTAATGGCGACTCGGCAGTTAGCTGCGAGTGCAGGTTCGCACAGGTTTATTATAGTTAATCTTAATTTAGGTTCCATTTAATTACATTTTTAGTATAAATATATAACTAGAAATCATTATACTACAGCCTCTTGATGTAAAGGTCGCAAGCGCAGACTGGTGAGAATGGATCTCTAGTTTTGATTCGCAGGATATAACATTAGAAACACAGACGCAGCTTTGAATCTGCATGTGTCTGCTCACTTATATATACACGTAACAAAACTGATCAAATGTACGAGTAGGTGCACTATCCTGTAACACCTCTGCTGACCTCCCTTCGGGAAATACAATCATGTTGTAAGTTAGCATGCACTGTCAGGATAGCTCTACGCACAGCAAAACCTAGTAATAGGGTGCTGTTTGACACCCTTTAGGTATGTGTGAAAGTGTAATTTAGAACGTATAAATGAATAAATAGAGATAATTAATGAATGAGCGGTACATTACAGTGAGTTCTACTTCCCGATCCTCTTCCTCCTCGACCTCCTCCTCGACGGCAACCTCCGCCGGCCCCTCGGCGGCCACCTTCTCTGGTTTGTTGCCGAACTCTGCCAGACAAGGCGATTATGTAAGTGTTTAAATTTTTATGGTAACATTTTTGAAAGTAATAACAGCTAGTATAGACGAATAAGACCCACGTGCGCCAAAAGAGCAACAGTTAAATTACAAATGTGTAGGGTATAATGGGCACGTGTTTAGTGTTAGCGACGAAAGTGCTAACAAAGTTTAGGTGCTCTCCGTGTCTCGGAAAGCACGTAAAGCCGTTAGTCCCGGCTGTCATTCGTAGACAGTCGTTGCGGATAGCCAGAAGCCAGGACGTCAGACAAGCAGTATTACCAAGAGGTATCGGGTTGCCCATTAACTGGGTTGTGGAGGTCAGATAGGCAGTCGCTCCATGTAAAACACTGGTATTCAGCTGCATCCGGTTAGACTGGAGGCCGACCCGACGAGAAAAGGCTAAGCAGATGATGATGAACTAAAGTGCTGCACAAATGTACTCTTTTTGTTGCTCACACAGTTGCTGTGTCCGGTGACGCCCACCGAACACAGTTGTAAAATTCCAACCATTCTGAATTGAGACGTAGGGATATCGACTAGTACTATAAGTACAGTACTTACCATCTTCTTCCTCTTCAACCTTCACATCCTCCTCGGCCACCACGATCTCCTCGAGCACCACGGGTTCTTCCTCGGGGAAGTACATCACCACGTGCTCGCGAATGTGCGTGCGCATTATGTCGTTATCCTGGTTACCAATAGTATTATACATTAAAGTATTGACAGTTTGTTACCTTAAAGGCTCGAGCAGACCGGATGCGTATGCGCAGACGTGCGCGTGCACCACTGAGTTGTAATGTATGGAACTGTATCAGACAAGACACACCGCTTGCGTAACGCATCCGGTCTGCACGAGCCTTTATCCAACATGAATGAAGTTTCTTACACTTATTGCAAAAGAAAAAAAAAGACATTATGTAGGTATAAGAACACATATGACATATTTTTTATTTTGAGATATGTAGGCATATGGAGGTATGTGTAGGTATATGTGGGAGAAAGATGTAAAAAATAACCATGACTTTTTCGGCTATCATGGCGGCTTTGATGGCCCTTACTCTTACGGCCTCATTGTATTGAACTTTATTTCAATGGTAAGTTAATTAGGTTACTCGTTTGGCTCGGCTTTGACTTTCAAAGACCTTTTTTTTTCAAATTATCTCGAATGGAAATGTGCTAATCGGCGACACGACCAGATATTTAGTGCTATCTCACGACGAAGTTTTTAGCAAGGATCTCCATAGGCAGTTGAATGCAAGTGACGAGTATTTAGCGCTTTACGTTAATAATAATAATAATACCAGCCTACTATTGTCCCAATGCAGGGCAAAGGCTTCTTCTCATATAGAGAAGGCATTGATCACCACGCTTGCCCAAGGCGGATTGGCGATTTCAGACTCATATTTATATAAGTCCAGGTTTTCTCACGATGTTTTCCTCCACCGATGTCAGAGATGTCCGAGATAAACTTAGAAAGTACATTATGGATTGAAAAAGTAACATTTAAACTTGCCCGGTATCGAACCCGCAACGTCATGAGACCTTAACCACTGGGCCATAACGTCATATTTACAAATAAAGGCTGGTATTATTTTATTATTATCGTGTCGTGATGGCCCAGCGATTAAGGCGGCCGCCTCTCATGCACGAGGCTGTAGATACGCAAACGGGCACGGGTAAGTACTAATGTGACTTTTTCTAATTCATATTATGTACTTTCCAAGTTTATGTTGGACATCACTGACATCGGTAACCATGTCAGAGGCCCCTGAGGCGGTTTAGAAATTCTGACACTAGGGTGTGAGGGGTCGTTAGACCTTACTGCCTACACGATAAAGATAGATTTTATATTTTTTATAAGTAGGGGTATAACTTACTTGCACACTAATCAGTCTGTCACAAATAACTCTAGTGAACTCGTTCCGCCAACAGCGCACGACGCAGCGCTTGTCACTGAAGTAGTTAGGATGCGTGAGGCACATGCCGGCCGCTATGCGAGACAGGTCGCGCAGGTTGAAGATGTAGTGGAACTTTTGAGGAGTCGGCGGCAGGTCCACTATTATTATCTATGGGTAGAATGATATATCTGACAGATAAAGGAGCTGGAAATGGGTCTGAATATCGACGGGTTTGACGGGCCTGTTGGTCTAGTGGTTAGCGGGCCCTGACTGCTAAGCCGGAGGTCATGGGTTCGATTCCCACCCAGGACAAACTTTGTGTGATGAGCATGACTGTTTGTTCTGTGTCTGGGTGTTATTTATCTATAATATGTATGTATTTATAAATTATATAAGTATGTATATCAGTTGTCTGGTTACCATAACACAAGCTCTGCTTAGGATCTGGGGATGCTTGGGATCAGATAGCCGTGTGTGAGTTGTCCCAAGATATTTATTGTTATTATTTATTATTAATATACAGATATGAAAGCCGCTTTTATTGTTTCAAAATCTTGAAAGGACTGTTGAATTGACTAATAATTAATATGAATAAAGACTAGACATATTATAGTACACACGACAAAATTTTGAGAGCTCTTGAATATTTTCTTATTTTTAAATTCTTATCGTGTATTAAATTTGACTTATTTAATTGTACCGAATATAGATAGTATGAAATTATTTCGAAAAAATTGCAATGTTGTACATGTTTCTTATATAAATAAATATGTGATTAGGTATACAAGACTCTATACGCCAAACAATAACGATTATAATCCTTTGATAAGCAGCTAAATATGTAGTACAATAGTACTTTAAAGTAGTTGATTATGTACGTGACATTTCGCCCAACAAACTTCCCAGTCGTAAACGATCAAGACTACCCACGTTCTGCTTAAAGTATCAATTTATAGTGACAGTACATATGGGGGGCGTAGCTCAGATGGTAGAGCGCTCGCTTAGCATGCGAGAGGTACCGGGATCGATACCCGGCGCCTCCAAATTACTTTTTTTGTTTTTATATTATAATTTGCATTTTTTCTTCAGTCCAGTTTTAATTCAAAAGGAAACAGGTAAAGTAATTATGGAGTATCCTGCCTGTCTTTTTCCATACAAACTACGTTTTGCAAGGGACAATTAGATTTAATTATTTTTTCTTAGATATGTCATAAAGCCGAACATAAATGATTTTTGACATTTTCTTAAAATAACCTTTAGCACTGTTGGATTTCCAAAGCTTTGTTCAGCACCAAGACTTCAACTACTACTGTTTTATGAGATAGCGTTAGGCTCCCAGCTAACTATAGGCAGTCAGCTCCACAATATTAGTGAAGTCATCATCATCATATAGGTCGCAGGACGTCCACTGCTGTCCAGCAGTGGCAATCGGCCTTATCGTTTGTCCAAACGATAAGGCCGATTGGAAGCGGCCTGGATCCAGCGTCTTCTTGCGGTTTTAATCAGGTCTTTCGGTATTAACTAGTGCGGTAACCTTACCTTATATAAATCTAGGGTCATCTGCACAATCTTATCCACGATCTCTTGTATGTCCTCCGGGAAGATTTCGAAGTGTCCCTTCAGTATTGATATATAGATATGACTTAACGTGTTCTCTGAAGGGAATTGGAGGTTGTAGACTGAGAACATTGAGATAAAGCGGGGGTCCACCTAAGGAGAAGGAGGTGAGGTATTTTAGATTAAGGCTTCCTAATCTTTTATGATGGTTTTTCTTAAGGACAAGCTTCTATCCGCGATTTTGGTAGCGTGGTTTTTTCACCAGCGTTAAGTCACGTCTTTGGTTACTGCTTTCTCCTTCGGGTCGTAGCGTGATGTTATATAGCCTATACTAATCTTCATGAATTGGGCTATCATATACAGAAGAATATTTTTTTCCAATCAGGCTGTCAGTTCCACAGATTTTAAACAAACAAACAAACTGTTAAGCTTTATTAAATTACGAGTAGTATAGTTAATCGTTAAGTACTCACGTCATTTCTGCCACCACCAGCCTTGCCCATAGCAGCGAGGAAGCCAACATCCTTGATATTCTTCCAGTTGAGGTCCTTACCGCGGTCGTAGAGGCCCTTTCTCTCAAACAGCAGCTTCAGTAGAGCTATAGGTTGCTGGGTGCCGTATGTGTCCACCTTTAGAGATGACATTATAGTTAGTGACCTGATGTAGTCTACGCCTATCTACTTGTGCCCATTTACAAAATCCCGAGAGCTTTCAACACGCGGGTTCTTATCGCTTCGTCTGCCGAATCGAATCGCTTAGAATTTTTAAATCGGTGGACGAGATCAATAACACGCTCAATAACAGGTAAAAACTGTCCAAATAGACCATAGAAACTCTCTGACCACACTCTAAACCTCACAACAACATTAAAGAGATGATTGAGCGAAATAAGGGCTCCCAAAGTGTTTGCAAGACACATGAGTATTGGGCAAAGCTGAAAAGAGAAGACAGCAGTGTAGCGTCAACCAAAGCAGAGGTATTGGAAGAGATGGAAAGGTTCTGTGTACGTTTCGGTTGCCAAATCTGTTAACAGTGCGGCCAAAGACCTAAGAGCCAAGCTGACCCGACACTGAGTTAAGCTGATTTAGGACCAAAGACACTGTGTTAAGCTGATTTAGGACCATCCTAATCTCGCACAGGCTGATGCCTGTGCAAGATTAGGATGGTCCTAAATCAGCTTAAAAACAACAAGGTGCCGGCGGAATATAATTTGGGATATATGATATGTTTAGCGTTTGTGACCTATGAGAAAGCCTATGATTCGGTGAAAACGTGGGCTGTGCTTGAATCTCTCCAGCGATGTCGCATTGGCTATCAATATATCGAGGTGAAGAAATGCTTGTACAACAACGCCGCTATATCGGTCCGAGTTCATGAGCAGAGTTCGAAGACGATTCCTTTGTAAAGAGGAGTAAGTCGGGTAGAGGTTATATCTCTGAAACAACATTATTTTCTGCCACTTTGGAGAACGCCATCAAGTTCCCGGAATGGAAAGGATTTGACATCAACGTTAATGGCGGTGTGCACCTTTGGTTTTCCGACGATATTGTTGTCATGGCAACATCCATGGAAGGTCTCAGCACGATCCTCGAAAGCCTAAATCTAGTTTCCCGAGTTCGAGTTTTTCGGTCTTTAAATGAACATGGAGAAGACAAAGGTAATAATTATGCAATGCCCATATTGTACCCACGTCACCATAGTTTCAGTTGGGAACTCGATTCTTACAGTTGTTGAGATGTATGTCTTCCTAGGACAAACAGTTCCACTAGGTAGGTCCAACTTTAAAAAAGAAAATGCGGGAAATTACGTTAACGTAATACAGAGAAAAAAACTAGTCCAAAATACATCAGTGCTTTAAGTCGAAAATCTTCGACCAGTGTGTTTTGCCAGTGGGCTATGGAGAGAGTTATGCTCGTATTCATCTGCGAGATCGAATCGGAAACGAGGAAACCCGCAAACGAACCAAAGTTACCGACTTAGCCCAGCGAATCAGCAATTTGAAGTGGCAGTCGGCAAGGCACACGACACGTAGACGTGATGGCCGAGTACTTCCCCAGTCAAGTTCCTCCACACTCAGCTCTACTTCTACAAAAAGTGCTACTAGTGCTTTGAAAACAAAAACTACTACTTACAATAGGCATATTCATATCATCAATGAACACCAGCATCTTCTTGCCGACCGGTGGACCGAAAGTGTCCTTAGTCCTCTTCTCCACAACGGACTCCAAGTTGCGTTGCACATCCATCGAAGACGTGCGCGACGAGAAGTTCATTTGTTGGATAATCTGTGGATTGTAGTTTTAAGAAGATTTTATTGCACACACATACCATCACGCCTGTATTCCCTGAAGGATTATGCAGAGGTGTACCAATATACACCCACAGTTCGCCGGTATGTATAGGTGCCATGTAATAGGGGGCGAGCCTATTAGCATTAACCGGGCATAAAACCTCCTAAAAGTCTTAACTCCGAGCTGCTACTGTAGACTTCATTAGCTTTTTTTTTTAATATTTATTTCACTAATTTTATTATTATTCTTATTTTATTATGTTTCTAGATTTCACAATTACTTTATTAGCTAGTTGTCAATCTCTTCTGTATGCTGTGGTCTTCTATAAGTGGAGGAACCTCCTATAAGGAGTACACCAACGTAACAACTTTTGTTGACTTGTGTTCATATCTCACGATTTGTGAATATATTTTGTTGGAGAAACTAAATAAATAAAAAAGTTTGAAAACAAAAAATCCAAAAAGGGAAATTTGGAAGCGCCGGGTATCGATCCCGGTACCTCTCGCATGCTAAACGAGCGCTCTACCATATGAGCTACGCCCCCTGTGGTAAAACAAATTCAAACAGCCGTTCAGGTTCTCAAGCGATAGTTCCATTTTGCAACTGCGCATGTCCATTTCAGCATATGCATACCTTAATCATATTGTGTCTGAACTCAGCGAGGGGGAATCGCTATTGAATTTTGCCAAGGGGCGTCATTTTTGTACTCGTGAATGTATTTGGTTACTTACTTTTTAGATTACTAATTTATTAACTTCCCTAGGTATTAAAGTGACCCTCATGGATGGAGTCAGGGTTTTAAAATGAGGAGTCTAACTAAAATTATTATCAATGAAAAGACAGTATGTTATTAATTTTTATACCCTTTTCCAAAATTCGGAGCTTTTTAAATACAAAATAAAGTAAAACAAAAAAAATACCATCAGCCAACATCACGCGTTGTTCCCAGGCGGTTCACCCTTCCAAGTACTGACCGCGCCCAACGTTGCTTAACTTCGGTGATCGGACGAGAACCGGTGTATTCAACGTGGTATGAACGTTGGCGATGTCTCCGTTCAAATTGTTAACCAGTAGGTACACTCTTGTTTGTGATTGGACGCTACAGCTGAGGGTCTGTGTCGTCGAATTTTACATTAGGAAGCTCCCAATAACAGTCGATGTCTCGATTTGCGTCTGGTTTTTGACAATGCAGTCGCCATCAAAGGGACTTGTAACAATAAATCTGGAAATATGAGTATGCCTACTCCTTTGGGGAACACGAGCGTGAATATTATGTAAACGTTATAATGTAATTTATTACAAGTTCACCTTCTTCTAATATTTTTTTTTTCTTCTTTACGTACTTCTTTTTTTTTTTGCTGTGGGTGTATATTGATGCACCTCATCCTAACCCTTCTGGGAATACAGGTGTAATGGTATGTGTTGGTATTTAAACTTAATGCAACAAAAAAAAAATCCTTAGCCATTCTCTACCAGTCTACCAATTAGCGGGTTGTAGGTAGGTACTTACATATTTTTCAGGTGGTAGTTCCCGCAGGTAGTTAGTAATTATAGCAGTCTTTGATGTTCCCGTTTCACCGACGAGTAGCACGGGCCGTTCAACCTGTTGGCAATAGTTAGCTAAGTAAATAAATAAGTAAGTAAGTAAGTAAGTAAGGTATTGTAGATTTTATATACTTTTTATTGTGTCTAACCTGGTCTTGAGAAGTTGTCTTCAAGTAAAATGAATATAAAGTATAGCGTGTGCAAAGTGTCTGTAAGTTATTATGACAAATAATTTAACTAAACACGAATAAAACAATTTCGAACTGTTTATTATTCAAATATTATATGTAGATATGTATACGGAATAAAAATTAAAAACTTTTTTATTTTTCGCTTTTTAGTATCAACTTTCTATCATACAAATTCATGAAGGAATGGTATAAGTACTACGTGAATTAACAAGACACCACTTAAAAGTTACAAGAAAGAAGAATATGCAATTTCGTTCTTTTTGGTGGAGTCGAACTGATGATGAATACCATAGACGACCAATAACAGTAACTCTTTGAGGAGTTTTGTGATGAGAAGGTGGTTTCAGATGCTTGATTCATCGGTATCTATCTTCACCAAATTTTAGGACTAATTGTAAGGCCTTTGCCCAGCAGTGGGAAAATAAACAGGCTAACAAAAAAAAAAATGTGAGGAATCCACTTAAAAAAAAAAGATTTTTCCGTCTTCGAGTAATCGGGGAAAATACATAAAAAAAAAACCCAACGAATTAAAACCTCCTCCTTTTTTTTAATGGGGTAAAAATGCCTGCCTGTTTTTTTTATTAGCCTGTTAGTCCCACTCCTTCCATGGTTCACGCTTTCGTGGCTTATCCTTCCAGTTTATGAAGATACTATCCAGTTCATCCTCCCATCTCCTTCGTGGTCTGCCGCGACCTGGACTCACTATTTCAGGGCACTAATTTTATGCTACTTGGGCCCACAGTTTATAATTGCAATTTTTTGTTAAAAGAAACTCGGAAACTGAACCAATTTTGCCTAATTTTTGACCTTGAAATATTTATAGACGTCCAAGAAAGCTTTATAAGGTTACAAAATATAAAGAAATTGAAAGACAACTTTTATTGCCGGCACAAAGTTTGCCGGGTCTGCTAGTAATACAATAAATGAACTACTTCGATTTGCAATACTCACACTCTCCATGATCTTGATAAGCCAGGTGAGTCTCAAGGTGTCGACGGTGGGTACAAGTATGGAGGGGAACTTCATCTCGCGGTCATGTATGTACTCCGGCACCAGCCACTCCCACGCCTCCCACGTCTTGGTGGCGAGCTCCAGGCAGTAGTCGTATAGCGATGGGAAGCCCATTGGGAAGTGTTCTGTGGGATTTAAGGGCTGATAGATCTCTACTTATGTACAATTTCCACCAACCAGGTCTCGTCGGAGCACATTTCACACTGTGCTAAAGACATGTAAATGGAATGTAACTCTCCAGACCGATTCCGGCCACGGCGGCTAATCTTATGGTACTGATACACATGCTAATTTCTAGCATGCTCAAACCAATCAGTGCACGCGAAAATCAAAGTCACGTGAGCTTCCCGTGCTGTGATTGGTTTGAGCATGCTAGTAGCATGCTAGTAATGAGCATGTGTAATTGTACCTTTAATGCAGACTAACCAAGTACGCAGTAGATAAGTATTATAGTGCACAAGTGTGTACGCAAACACAGGTGTACTCCCTCTTCTCTAACTCCCATAGCCCGATGGGACGGCAATCCGACACGACCGGAGAGAGATCAGGCGCAGGACCAACGGCTTTATGTGCTTTCCGAGACACGGGGGTGTCACACCACCAACTTCTAAACTCCGGGCTGCTACTTAGAAATTCCTAATAGAATAACCCAATAATACTTTTTGCCCGACCTGGGAATCGAACCCAGGATCCCTCGCTGAGCAGTCGCGCTTGCGACCACGAGACTAACGGGGCAGTTGCTTATACATAATAGTTAAGGTTCATATTTGCATGGAATTTATACTGCTTGGAACATACACGCTGAGCTAACCAAGTTCCAGTGTGAAATGCGTTCCTGCGCGGCCTGGTTGGTGAAATTTAGGAATATTTACGAACATCTGCATTTATAGTTATTTCTGAAGTTAATTTTCGGCATTTATATCGCCAACATCCATACTACGTTGAATACACCGGTTCTCGTCCGATCACCGAAGTTAAGCAACATCGGGCGCGGTCAGTACTTGGATGGGTGACCGCCTGGGAACACCGCGTGACGTTGGCTTTTTGCAGTTTGGTACCGGTGAACGGTTTTATAAAAGTTTTAGTTTCTTTTTACAGTAATAGAATGTTTTTATTCGTTACATATTTTTAATTTCAATTCAATAACACAAGTAACTAGCCTTTGCCCGCGACTTCGTCCGCGTAAATTTTCTTACGGGTTTCTAATATTTTTTAAAAAGAAAATAACAGTCAAATAACGTAGTTTCTTAGTAGCGAAATAATTTTCAAAATCGGACCTATAGATCCGGGTTCCGGGATTAGCACGTTAAAGAACCAACCAAACGATCTCTTCAGCTTTATATATTAGTAGCTTTATGATATTAGTTTAAGGCTCTCCGTGTACTACCGATTTTTGACCAATTTCTTTGACGGCGAAAAGAAATCTGTAAAAAGTCGGCCAAAAAATCGGTCGTTCGCGGAGAGGTTGAGTAGATAGAATATTTAAAAACATTTGAAAAAATATCTCAAAGCCAAATGCTACTATACCATATCGTATTTTTAAATGACCGCAATTAATTGAATAGATGCCTATAATTATGTCATTTTTTCACAATTTGACCCTAAAATCGATAATTACAATAGGTACTTAGGATTATGTTTTTAATTTCATAATTTGATGTATACTATATAGCACACTCAAATTTTATTATGCTTTATTTTAAGCCAAAAATATGTTGTTTTGTACGCCTTAATATGGCAAAACATGCAGATCTACTTATTATTTTAAGACCTTACTCAAATTATTTTATGTATACACATGTTTTACACCATCACCATCACGCCTGTATTCTCCGAAGGGTTAGGCAGAGGTGTACCAATGTATACCCACAGTTCGCCGGTATATTTAACTCCCATGTAATAGGGGGCGAGCCTATTGCCACTTAACCGGGCACAAATCCAAACTCCGAGCTGCTACTGAGAATTACATAGAAAAACCCAATAACACTTTTTGCTCGGCCTGGGAATCGAACCCAAGACCTCTAGCGTAGCAGTCTTGTTCAGGACCACTAGGCTAACGCGGCAGTTAAAAATTCGGTCGTGGTCGGAAAGGCTAAGTAAATACATTATTTCATTACTTGTAGTGGCTTTCTTCTCCGGCGTATCTTCGACGAGCATCATCGGGCATGCTTTCTTGACATACAGGTCAAAGTCAAAGCGGCCGTTGTCTATAATAGCGGCTCCGAGGCTGTTATACATCGACTGCAATAAACACTAATAATTAATAACTGGTCTTGTTGAATAACGCATGCACGCGGCGGTGGGTTCGCAATTGGGCGTAGACAAGTACCAAGGTGACTTTTTCTATTTTATATATACTTTTCAAGTTTATTTTGGACATCACTGATATTATTTAGGAAAAACATCGTGAGGAAACCTGGACTTATAATTAATACAAGCCTGATATCGCCAAACCACGTTGAGCAAGTGTGGTAATGCATCGAAAGAGGTCCTTGGCCTGCAGCGGGACCATCACAGGCTTGTATTATTATTCTAAGGGAAATTATAGTTAAGTTCCTAGCCCTTCTATGGCTCTTTGCTATTCATCGGATTGTGATGGAAAGCACTGGTGTACAGCATTATTTTCGCATTTTACCTTTTTTAAATAAAAAATGTACCTTAAGGACGCATTTGCAAATCTGATAAAAATAAGTAGTTTTTCGGTGTATTGTGCTGCAAAACGGAACTAAACCACATGTAACTAATAATTACCACAGATAGATTACTTCTTCATCTTTAAATCGTGGTAACTTTTTATTCGGATATTTTGATTTATAATATTTTAAAAAATTATTTCCGTTGCCACTTCACACGAAAATAACGATATCGTGTTGAGTTTTGGGTCATTTTTCTCCTATTTAATGACATAAACTTATTTATTTTTAAATATTTTATGAATGCAGACATGTTCAACTCAAAAATTTAGGGTAAAGAATTATCAAAATGTTACAAAAAATATCAGAAAATAAATAAAAATCAAATCTATTTTTTCACTTATTTTGTTCTAATACGTGAATCTTAATGGATTGAATTAGGGGTCATTTTATTGGTCGCTTTCTTTGTTTATTCCAAAAACAATTGACATTGACATGACATGACATTTTAGTCTGCGCTCGGGCGCCGTCGTGGGTGGACACTGTGTCGATTGTAATCAGCAGCTCGTGTTGAAAAAGATCGCTGTACGCATACAAAATAGTTGACATACCAAACTTGATACTTTAACATTTTATACGGTCCACACATCCAAGGAAAGATTTTATTCACAGTTTCTTATATTTTTGCTAGAAGTGGGGATTATAAATTCATATTTCGTTTCGGACTTGATGGAGTGACCTGAAGTTGTACTTCCAAGTCTGCTGGTGGAACAAATAGACGAGTAGAGCTACGGGTTGAAGTTTAGAAACGTGCTGCCTCGATAGGGTTCCATGAAGTAGTGGGGGGGGGGAAGAGGAGGGGAGAGGGGAACTATCCCCCCTAACTTTGCTTGCCGGAAATGCGTATATTTTTTAATGATTTTTAATCGTTTTGTCACAGCAAATGTAGATTCTGGAGGTTCTGGGGGTGATGGAGGGCATTAAGCACCCAACCTAATCCAGTCAAGTTGGTCTGAGTCGGACTCCGGGCGCACTCGGAGCCAGACATTACGACGTAAATTCCATTCCTAACATAAAAATTTTGGACTTTTCTTTAAATGCTTTTGGTTAAAACTTCGTCTCTAGCAAAAAAAAAATGTTGCAAAGGTAACAAGCCCCCTAGAAACCCCTTATATTCTCACATTTCCTCCAGCGAGGCAGCACGTTTTAAAACCCAACCCGAGCTACGTGTGCCGAGTTTGGACTCCTTTTGTTATTAGTTATGTCAACACCTTACAACAGGACTTCATAGAGTGACCTGAAGGTGAACTTCGAAGTCTGCTGGAACTAATAGACGCGTGGAGCTGGTTGTTAAGAGTTACTTTAAAAACCTCTTATAACTCAATTGTTTTTATAGATGCCAAGGCCTAATACGTTTTGGAATAGCTCTCGTAAGAAGCTTCATGCCTGTAGGCGTAAAGCAGAAAAGCGAATACGGTTTGTACTTATTTGATTATCAAAAATACATGTACGTTATTATGAATAAAAAATAAGTATTAGTTTCATTAAAATAAATTATTATTATTTTTATAGGCAAAATTCTGAAAGTAGGCGTGATACCAGTATCGCGACGTATGTAACATCCGAAATGTGCCCGGAGAGAAATGACCAAACGAGTTGTAGTATTCCTAATGAGAACAGTTTGGAAATATCTTACGGAAGTTTAAAATTACATACATTACTGATATATACAACTTTACTGTTATATTCAAATACTTTTTTACTCTAAAAACCAATACATATATTTTCTGTATTGTTTTAGAACACGAACAAAGAGGAAACAGAACCTATCCAGGTTTCAGTAACTACGGTTATTTCATGAAACAGCTTCAAGAAATCGTAAACCTTTATGTTTAATTTTAGTTTTGTTTGTGTTTTTATTGAAATTCGATTCTATAAGAACTGCCTCCTTCCAGAACTGAATGATCCAAGATTTAAAAGATACATTGAACTTCGAAAACATTCTTCACATTGTCCTAATAATGTTATAAAAACTAAGTTTTTTTTTTATTACCCTGTTTTCGATAGTTTTGTTCAGTATTCAAACATTTTTATGAGCTTCATCCTTAACTATGTAAGGGAAGTCAAAGTCAAAGTCAAATCATTTATTTCAATTGGACCATTAAATGGCACTTTTGAACGTCATTACATGAAAAAAAACAATAATATATTGAATCTAGTTTCCCATTCCAATAGGAATTTTTTGGAAGTGACAAATGTATGTAAAACCCATAATGATATGGTACCATCGAACCAATCTGATTATGATCTGACCTGAATACTACAAAATGTGCCAAATCAACTTCATTTTCTTTCTACTTTTTGACATCCATATCAAATAAAATAAACGCTTAAAAATTAAATAAAAGTATCAAGCCGTGTCAGTTTACTCATAATTTCGCCGCTTCGCGTGCATGTCGCTGTGTGTGTAAGCCGTGCACATGTAGTAGTAAGACTCAATACCTAGAATTGAAGCGTGTCAATTCGTAAATGCGTCCTTAATAGAAATAAAACTCATTTTGTATTTAAAAAGCAATGTGAATATACCAAATTGAGTGCATCCAATTTATTTGATTTTGCAGTTTGTGAATTGATTCATAATTTATGTATGAATTTCGAAAACAAATCTCCGAAAAAAAAAATATCTTTGGAGGCGCCGGGTATCGATCCCGGTACCTCTCGCATGCTAAGCGAGCGCTCTACCATCTGAGCTACGCCCCCGATATACACTTTACACGAAATACGACACCGAATCAGAAAAGAAAGATATAAAATAAAAATAAATCTTTCATTTTGAGCACGTAACATTGATACGGCGCTACCTTGAACATCTTAAGTAATAAAACGTTAAAAATTATCTGATTAAGTGTTGATAAAACATGTTGTGCTAATATTTAAACAAATGAGAGCTACTTAATTTAATATTGCAGAGATGAATAATAAAAATAATAGGGCTTGATTCAAAAAGCGGTACTCCTAGACACGGGGCGTATCGTTAGGAGATTCCTTTCTCAGGAGCCCTGACCACCGGTGGCTTGGACCCTGTTCCCGACGCCGGTAGGCTACTATTTTTTATATTTTAAAATGTTTTTTTTTTTTTAAATGTATTTAACATGTATATGTAACTAATAAATGAGAAAAATAATAATAGGTAAACACATACAATAATATCAGCCTATTCATGTCCCACTACTAAGTAAAGGCGCATTCTCATAGAGCAAAAGGCACAAGCATTGATGATGAGCAATAGTGGGGCTCTTGCTGATCATTATAATAAATATAATATAAACTTGGAAGTATATTTTTTGTTTCAACATAAAATATAGCATGCATGTCATGGTGTCCGAAAGTATTAGTGTACTTACCGACATGAACGCACTTTCCACAACGGTAGTGTCGATTTCTTCGTTAGTATCCTCATTGTTAGGTAGCAAGCCGCTGAGCATGTAGCACAGCTGCATTACCTGTTAATATATTAATCGGTTTAAGCGAAAGGTGATCTTTAGCTACCCTTCGAATATAGCGTAGGTGTCCGTTCGAACATTCAATTAAGATGGCTACCGTGACCCTAATGGCTTTTTTATAAAAACGTAACCTAACTGTGACCTTAATTTGTAATTTTTTTTTTAGTCAGCTTTTGTATTTTTTTTTATTTTTTTTATATTTTGCGTGCCTACTTCCAGGCAGAATGTACACGGCTCACTCCTATCTACTCCACCTGATTTTTTATGTAACCTACATTCCTTGCAAATAAATGATTGATTTGATTTGATTTGTATAGTGCACATAACGGGCCAGTGGAAAACTAGCATTCGGCCCTGCGTCAGACATAGAATACCTTCAAAACATCAATACAAATGATCATCATCATCAATATCAGCCGGACGACGTCCACAGCTGGACATACGCCTATCCTAAAGATCGGTCCTGCGCTACCTTTACCAGCCCCCCTAGCCAAGTCACAAACGATAAGCGCAAACGCTGAGTAGGCTTTAATAGATCTTCAACTTTATGTGCTTGGTTTTAAGTTGAAGATCTAATGAAGATTGCATAGCGTTTTCGTTCGTTCCAGTCGCTAACGCTTAGAAATCTTTAATAGATTTTCAACTTAAGGCTCTTGGGTATTAAGTTGAAAATGTATTGGTACCTACCGAGCGTTTACGATTATCGTTTGTGACTTGGCTAGGGGGGCAGGTCGTCAGACCACCTCATGGGGACTTTCTCACACTGTGCCTTCCGATGCGTGGTCGCCACTCGGGAATCTTACCACCCCCAAAAGTCGTCTGCTCTACGAGCTTTCTGCCTAGCACTGCCACTTAAGTTTTGTAATTTAGAGTGCTATAATACAACTGATACTAAACTTCAAATTTCATAAAAGCAGCTAAGAAAAAAAATGTAAATGAAAATATATATTCTGCTTTCATCCCTTATTTTTTAAGGATGGGAAATCATCAAATGACTTATTTTCCATCCTGGGTTAAAGCGGAATGGAGTGCCACACTCTTACTGACTAAAACCCATCCGTGTTCCTCCTAATGCCCTTGGCGTTCCAGGGCCGCGGTGACTCTTTCCAACAAATTCCGCAACACAAATCCTCTCTAACTACGTATACTAACCAAATTAAGCGGTGTCTGCGGCACAATAGTCTTCAGTGGCGTCTGCTGCTGCAGCCCGAACATGCCGAACACGATGTAGTTGATGGCGCCCGTCACGTAGTGGTCGAACAGGCCGTTCAGTTGTTCGCGCTCCTGCTCGTTATTCCGGCTTTTCAACCATCTGGATGGGGGGGAAGACCACTTTTATAGAAAGCCAGGAATATGACTTTTTTTTTACCTGCCATCTTTCTTGGAGTACTCATGAATACGAACAACTTTTGCTAAATGACCATTAGCGTATCTAGAGATAGTTTTCAGGGGGGGCCTGGCCCCTAAGATGCCATGGCCGATGCGATGCAATGCGGTCAGGCGGAAGGTGAGCCCTACAGCCTGGGGTGGGCACAAGACCATTCTGGGGTGGGCCCGGTCCACCCGGCCCCCCCCCTATATACGCCTATGTAAATGACCACCAAATATTGTTCGTATTTAAGAGTACTTTCACCCCCAAAAGATGGCAGGTGAATGAAAAGTGATCTTGTACCTACATTTTTTTGTCATATCATTCTAACAAGTATTTAGAAATATGTTTATTACTATTAAGGCGACGAATTGTTTAACAATAATTGTAGACCAGGCGCGCGCCCCCCGCAACCCGCACACACCCCGGTAAGTAAGCTTTTTGTTATTTTATTTAGTCGGAAATGATAACTTGAGAAAATCCTTCTACAATTTTAAAGAGTATTAAAATTGTAGAAGGATTTTCTAGACTTGTTTATATACTTGTCTACAGAGCAAGTTGAGAGGCTAAAATCGGTCCCGTTTGTCCATAAGATGTGAATCTCTATTTAAAAAGAGGTATGTTTGATATTTTTTTCTCTGTTACTAAAGTTACTTAATCATGTAATGAAAACTAACAAAGTAAGGCTTTCATCATGAACTATTCAGAACACCAACTCACATTTTTATAAGTTTCGTAATTACTGACAAAAATAGAGATCACTGATGCCAAAATTTCCAATTCGTCCTCTTAAAGGGTTTGTACAAAGGCTGTCCACTTGTCCAGTGACTGCTCCGATTATTGGCAGGCATGAAATATGGAGTAAAAAAGGTCCCGGTATCGTGTCATTACTGTTTTTGTGTACAACGCTGTTTTGAGGCAGAAATACGAGTACGTATAATAATAATAAATAATAATAAATATCTTGGGACAACTCACACACGGCTGTCTGATCCCAAGCTAAGCAGAGCTTGTGTTATGGTAACCAGACAACTGATATACATACTTATATAATTAAGATAAATCACACCCAGACACAGAACAAACAATCATGCTCATCACACAAAGTTTGTCCTGGGTGGGAATCGAACCCACGACCTGCGGCTTAGCAGTCAGGGCCACTAACCACTAGACCAACAGGCCCGTCAAACAGGCCCGTATAGTGGTAGTACTTCCACGGATGAGTTTCTTCGCAAAGAACTCTACTACTGCATAAAGACTTGTGACTACAAATCAGTCCCAACAAGGCTGATAGCCCAGATTCTTAGCGTCTACAAACACCATGCCTGCGCGGGACACGGTGGCGTAGTTCAGGTCTCCCACTTCGAACAGCAGCGCGCAGTAGGGCGCACTATCTTCGCAAAGAACTCTACTATGTACTACTTCACAAAGACTTGGAAGACTTTTCTATAAACCTGTCCCAATACGGCTGATAGCCCAGATTCTTCGGATCAACAAACACCATCCCTGCCCTGGACACGGTAGCAGGCGAGGCGTAGTTCAGGTCTCCCACTTCGAACATCAGCGCGCAGTAGGGCGCGAGGCGGATGCGCTCGCCGTTGGCCAGGGTCAGCAGCTTGTTGTCATCCATCACGGAGTTCATGTTCTCTATCCAGAGGGCGTCCACGTCGCCGTCGAACAGGGAGTAGCGGAGCTCGTCTTTTTCTAGAGGTCTGGCGAAGAATGTTTATAATGTAGGATGGTAATGGCGAACGCAATTGTCTTATCAGTAATGTAGAGTGAAAGAGTAAGGCGATTCGCACACTGCCCCGTGTCACGCTCCGTGATTCGTGGCGACGGAGCTTTGGTGATCTGCAACACTGCGCGTGAACGCGTTTTCTGTGTGTTGCACTACGCGTGTTGTCTATACAAACACAGATACTTGCAAACAACGTAAGAACACGCACTCCCGCGCTACGCTCCGTGATGCGGGATCACGGAGCGTGGCGCGGGAGTGCCAAATTAGGAGTACATGTGCAAGAGAGGGGGAGAGAGAGGAAGAGAGAGAGAGAGAGAGATAGAGATACAGAGAGAGAGAGAGAGAGAGAGAGAGAGAGAGAGAGATACAGAGAGAGAGAGAAACACAACAAACAAAAAGAGTTAGAGGAAAATACTCCCACTCCTTCCCCCTTCATACATATGGCATTATCGCTTGTAATTTGAAGCCGCGTTTGTGATACGAGTAAGTAAACTATATACTTTATTAATGAAATTAGTTTATAACTACATAGTTAACCCTATTTACATTCTGTGCCAAGCACCCAGCATATGCCAGCATTTGGAAGTGTTAAATAACTTATTCTTACAATATTACCTGTTCATTTCCCGGAATATTTTAGAGTATAAGCCATCAGTCCAGTCCCTGGTCACAGGATCCAGTATTCCATACAGCTCTATTACTGAGCAAGCCTGGAAAATTATGCGTATGTGTTTTATTCATTATTATACATACGGGGTGTAAGACATCATATAGCCTTAACTATGCATATTGCCCATCAAACTAAGTAATCTTGAGCAAAAATTGTGGCTAGGAACGATGAACATTACGGTAGTGCGTAATGAAACGCACGCAAAGTATTGTACTTTCGGGTGCATGCCAAAATACAGGGATCGATAAAATACCCCCAGTATTTAATGTAAAATTGGGTTGCACAAAAACGACCCCAAAATGTTAGAAATTTGACCTTGAATATCTTTATGAGCAGAAGTTACTTTAGGTATGATCCGAAACAAAAAAAAACGCATTATTGGGAATAATAACTATCTTTCCGCTTCGTTAAGTCTTCTTACACGGCTTCAATAGATCTTCAACTTTATGTGCTTGGTTTTAAGTTGAAGATCTAGTGAACATTGCATAGCGTTTTTGTTCTTTCCAGTCGCTAACGCTTAGAAATCTTTAATAGATTTTCAACTTAAGGCTCTTGGGTATAAAGTTAAAAATCTATTGGTACCTACCGAGCGTTTACCATTATCGTTTGCGACTTGGCTAGGGGGGCTGGTATATATTATCTCATCTACTTTCCGGCTATGGAAAGTAGATGAAATAATATAACTAAATAAGTCTAAGACCTTCATGAAGTAAGTCTTACCTTAGGATTAATAACAGTCAGTTTAGTGGGCATCCCCATAAGAGTCTGCGCCTTGACGATGGTGTGTATTATGACCGTCTTGCCTCCCCCGGTGGGACCCACCACCATGCTGCAGTGCCGCGTCATCATCGTCTCGTATAACTGCACTACTTTGTCCACCTGTAGAGATATAATACTTTTTATTACGTGGTCATAATAGGCAATATAAGCAAGGTTTTATTAGGGAATATGCATGTATTTTTTTTACATTTTTATTCGATAGTTAGATAGCTGTTGACGGGCCTGTTGGTCTAGTGGTTAGTGGCCCTGACTGCTAAACCGGAGGTCGTGGGTTCGATTCCCACCCAGGACAAACTTTGTGTGATGAGCATGATTGTTTGTTCTGTGTCTGGGTGTGATTTATCTATAATATGTATGTATTTATAAAATTATATAAGTATGTGTATCAGTTGTCTGGTTACCATAACACAAGCTCTGCTTAGCTTGGGATCAGATAGCCGCGTGTGAGTTGTCCCAAGATATTTATTTATTTATTTAGCTATAAATACTAATAGTAAATATAAAGTAATTTAGTAGTTAAAGATGGTCAATACGCGCACAGCACTTTAAACGCCCGCCATTTTGGCGCGCTTGGTGTGACGTTATAGTTTATGACAACAAACAAAAAAGCGGAGAGAACATCTGTCTACACACTCTGAACTGATATTTCACATTTGCGTTGTACGTCCGGCATGCCCCTCCATCACCCCCAGGACGCAGGAAGTAAAAAGGGATTTCTACTGAGCAACAAAAAAAAGGGTAATCTTCTCTATTACTATAGTATCGTGATCTATAAATCTGTCGTCACACTAAAAACTAACCTGATGAGCCAGCACAATATATCCGTCTTTCTCCATCACCTCAGTGACCGCCGCGTTGAAGTCCGGGTACCCCACGCGTGGACACTCCAGCCCAGGGAACAAGTCCTTGATCAGACCCAGGAACAACGGCACGTCTTCGAACACGAACTTGGGATGGTTCATGTCTCTGAAGGAAGTGGGTGAAAGGAGAATAGAAGGGTGGAATTTAAATAAGATATATATCAATTTTGTTTTAAACGAGCTTTTATATATGTCGACGCAAGGCTGACGTAAACTTTAAAAATATTATCTTCGAGTTTAAATTTAACAGTCAAATATCAGTGGATATGTTTAAATTAGTTGAGATTCAATTATTGTAATCAGTTTCCTATTTTTCAATGTAAAAAGCAGTGTTATGATTCGCCGTTACTATAACTGTGAATCATAACTCTGCAGGTTTATTAAAACTTAGGTTTAAAAACGTGTTAACTATTGCTAAATTCATTTATTAATTAATAAGCGATATGCGTGACTTTAAAGCTGATTTCTAATTAAGTTTTGTTTAACGAACAGTTGATTGAATTACTGTTTGTTAACCGGAAAACATGGCGCGCGATTAAAAAAATGTTTTAAGCAATACAGAATTAATTTAATGTTAAAATTGAGAACTAAAAATAATAAAACGAATTATCAAATCGTAATTTGTTACTTCGATAAATGTTACGTGTAATTTGTAATAAAACAAGTGTAATGACTTCGCAACGACGCCGCCATTTTGAGATGGCGAGGTGGAGCCGTTGCGAAGTCACATTTGAACGGAGAATTTTGTGAAGACAACTAGTGTTTGAAAAATATCTTGTGAGTACCGTTTTTATTATTAATTTAAATTTGAATTTGGATTTTTAATTGTGTTATTTTAGTAATTAGAATAAAACGTGAAAAATAAACTGTGTGTATTCATTTTTGCAATGAGTGAACCTAATGGTGGAGATAGTGACGTCAGCTCTGCTGACGTCACGGTTTCTAAAAATCCGAACGGTCCCGGTGCTCCGTTATCAGAAGTGGGATCGATTCCCACTTCTGCCCGTCCATCTGACTTGAATAACGAAAACTTAAACGCTTCTGTTAATGGGGTACCGACGGAGTTTTTCACTCAGATGTTGCAAATAATGAAACACATGTCCGATCGCATCACGACACAACAAGATACGCCCAAAGTAAGAATAAATGATGTGTTTTTGCCGTCATACGATCCGGACACCAATATTGGGGTTAGAGAGTGGTGTCAACATGTGACCACAGCCATGGAGACTTATAGCCTGAGCGATTATGAAGTGAGAATGAAGGCTGGCAGTTTGCTCAAAGGTCGTGCAAGGTTGTGGGTCGACCATTGGCTTGTGTCAACTACCACGTGGCATGAATTGCGTGATGTTCTAATAACGACTTTTGAACCGGAGAACAGATACTCCCGGGACATTGTGCGTTTTAAGGAACATACTTATGATAATTCCAAAGACATCGCGCAGTTTTTGTCACAGGCTTGGGTGTTATGGAGACGTATAACTAAGGATAAGTTATCGAATGATGACGCAGTTGAGGCAGTTATCGGTTGCATTGGAGATGAGCGATTGAGAATCGAACTGTTGAATTCCAGGGCCACATCGGTACCCGAACTTATTTCGGTTGCATCTTCTATACGAAGCATTAAGCGCCCTCACCCAGGTACATCAGGTGTACAACCGGGACCCGCTAAGCGGCCACGTTTTGACAAACCCTCGTTGTTTTGTCAAAGCTGCAAAAAGCCCGGTCATGATACACGTGACTGTCGTTACCGTGACAAAAATGATAGCACTCAACTGCGCCAACATGATAATAAAACCGTAGCTCAAAATATAGGAAAACCTACGTGCACGTTCTGTTCAAAGATAGGTCATACTTATGAAACTTGTTATAAGCGAGAGCGTGCAGTGGTTTCCAACGTAAACTGTGTAGGTACATCTAGATTGAATTCGATGCCATTGGTAGTTGGGAACTTAAACATACTCGCGATTTTTGACAGTGGAGCCGAATGTTCGGTGATGCGCGAGTCTGTTGCCGCTAAACTACCCGGTAAACGAACTGATCGAGTAAACTACTTGAAGGGATTAGGTCAATTTACGGTCTTATCTCTTACGACATTGACGACTATTTGTATCATCGATAGTTTACAGATAGAAATTGAATTTCATGTGGTACCGGATTACGAAGTGTGCTCAGACATTCTGTTAGGTATGAATCTTGTGCAGAACAACAACTTAAGCGTGCTAGTGAACTCTCAGGGTGCAACTTTGGTTCATCAACCGGTTGTTTACCATATGCGGTCTCGAAGTGAAAAGTTTGATAACCTAGATTGTGACTTGACTAATAACGAGCAAATCAACGAATTAAAAATTTTGTTGAATAAGTTCGAACACTTGTTTATTCACGGTTACCCTCATACACGGGTCAATACCGGTAAGCTAGAAATACGCTTAAAAGATGAAAGCAAGTGTGTCGAACGCAGGCCTTACCGATTGAGCCCAGTTGAACGCGAAAAAGTTCGTGAAATAGTCAAGGAATTACTAGAGCATAACATTATCCGGGAAAGTAAATCACATTTTTCCAGCCCGATCATTTTAGTCAAAAAGAAAAATGGAAAGGACCGCATGTGCGTGGATTACCGCGAACTAAATAGGAACACTCTGAGAGACCACTATCCATTACCGATCATTGCGGATCAAATAGATCAACTGGCGGGGGGTTATTATTTCTCAACATTAGACATGGCAGCCGGGTTTCATCAGATACCTATTTCAGAGGGCTCGATTGAAAAAACAGCCTTTGTTACGCCAGATGGTCTATACGAATATTTGGCCATGCCTTTCGGGCTTAGTAACGCGGTGTCTGTTTATCAGCGTTGTATAAACAGGGCCCTGGCTCACCTCTTAAGTTCGGTAGACCAGGTTTGCCAGGTATATGTTGATGACATTCTATCAAAATGCAGGCTATTCGATGAGGGCCTAGCCCATATCGAACGCATATTGATAGCCCTCCAAGGGGCCGGTTTTTCAATCAATGTCGAAAAAACTGCCTTCTTTAAACGCTCCATCGAGTATTTGGGCAACATAATTGCAGACGGGCAAGTCAGTCCCAGCCCAAGAAAGGTGGAGGCTTTAACGAAGGCACCGATCCCGAAAACTGTCAAACAAGTGAGGCAGTTTAACGGATTGGCTGGATACTTCAGACGCTTCATTCCCAATTTTTCGCGTGTAATGGTTCCCCTATATGAACTGACCAAGAACGATGCTAAGTGGGAATGGAACGATAGGCATGATGAGGCTCGAAACCATATCATACAACACCTGTCTACTGCGCCTACCCTTACGCTATTTCAGGAAGACGCACCAATCGAGCTCTACACGGACGCCAGTAGCATTGGCTACGGGGCGGTGCTCGTACAGACCGTCGGCGGTCGTCAGCATCCAGTCGCGTACATGAGCCAACGCACCACCGACGCCGAGAGCCGTTATCACTCGTACGAGCTCGAGACTCTGGCGGTGGTAAGGGCAGTCAAGCATTTTCGGCATTACTTATATGGCCGAAAATTTAAGGTAATAACAGACTGTAATGCCTTGAAAGCGTCCAAGAACAAGAAGGATCTGCTTCCCCGAATCCATAGGTGGTGGGCCTTCCTGCAGAATTATGAGTTCGAGGTGGAGTATAGAAAAGGTGAGCGATTACAGCACGCGGATTTTTTCAGTAGGAATCCATCCACTGAAATATCCGTCAACTTCATGTCGAGAGACACTGAGTGGCTGCAGATCGAGCAGCGCCGCGACGAGGTGCTGCGCCCGCTTATAGACACCATGAGCGGCGACAGTCCGGCCGAAGGCTACGTCCTGGAAGAAGGCGTGCTGAAGAAGACTCTCACGGATCCTATACTAGGTATACATAAACCAATCGTAGTCCCTAGATCATTCCAGTGGAGCTTGATCAACTCTTTCCACGTCGCTCTGCAACATCCCGGGTGGGAGAAAACCTTGCAGAAGCTGAGGGAAACATACTGGTTCCAGAAAATGAATACAATCGTCAGAAGGTTTGTAGACAATTGTGTTATATGTAAGACCTCGAAAGGACCGTCAGGCGCTATCCAGGCCCAGCTTCATCCAATTCAGAAGCCTACCGCAGCGTTCCAGGTCATCCACATGGATATTACTGGCAAGCTGGGTACGAGAAGCGCTGAGGGACGAGATGAGTATGTAATTGTTATTATTGACGCATACACCAAATACATCTTACTTAACTACTCAAACGACAAGAGTCCAAGCAGCAGCCTCTGTAGTGTGTAAACACATCGTATGTAGACAGCCTTATTCATAGTGCTTCCTCAGCAATATTATTTGTAACTAACTTGATATTTTACACACAATAAATCGGACCTTCAAACCAAACACACGTATTATTTATCTTCATGTAACCCGCAACTACCAGAACACCACATGGCGACCCTGCCAGTACTACCAGTCCACATGTTACTTTAACCATCAAAGCTACTGCAACAACTTTCAATCTTCTTCAATTTTTGGAACTGCCGCTTTGAATCAAATCAAAACTTCGTCTCATCAAGACTTTATACAATCTACAATTATCTTGCTGCAATTACTGGGACATCAAGATCATACTTTTATTGGAGCACCTAATCAGAAGAAATATAAGAAGAACACCAGATAAACTATAAAACTACGTACTATGGGAACTACAAGAAGCAAAGAACAAGTAGTTATTGCACAAACTGCACTTGGGAGCAACGACGCAAAAGCGACGGCGGAACATCTTCAGACGAATAACATCCTTCTGACCATAATATGCGCCTGTATGCTGTTAGCGGTTCTCATCGGATTCTTTCACCTGTACAAGCGATGCCACGTGAACTGGATGCAGAAACAAATGAGGAGTGAAGCCTTGGAGCGAGTCCTGTCCCGTGTCAGCTACCGACGGCGCTGGGAGAACAGAGAGCGCGAGGAACCAGAAACCAAGGTGTAAGATTAACCAGCAAGTAAGTCGTAATCGATACCTACGCGCGTTGTAATTTGTAACAAATAAATGTATAATTGAGTGAATTTAAAACTTTCTTGTTTTGTCTAATTTTGTGTAATGTTAAGAAACCTAGTTCCTACTTATTGAATTAGATTATGAGTTTAGAATTAAAATTATCTGACATTTATAAGCAATTAAAACATTGTACGGATTCAATTTCTAAGTTAGGTCCTTCAAGAAGGATAGGCAGTAACTTTGAGAATAAGATTTCAGAAGCTAAGAGCTTGTATGAGTCATTTAAAAATATTTTTAGTACTTTGCCAGAAAACGTGTCTAAAGAATTATTATTTTTATGTTCATGTATAAACAAATGTTATGATAAAATTTTAAAATTTGAGTCGGAATTTACTTTAAGTAGTAGTCAAAGTCAGTGTAGTGAAAATAAATTTGTAACAATGTCTGTGTCAGGTGAAAAGTTTAATTTAAAGACGGCTGTAAGCCTGTTACCTAAAATGAACGGTGACGAAGAGGTGACTAGCGATCTAATCTCAGCGATTGAACTATATGAGTCAATGCTTTCTGATGGTGATAAGGCGACTTTAATAAATTTTGTGTTGAAAAGTCGATTAACAAGTGGAGCAAAAATGCGTTTAGCTACTTCTTATAGTACCATTGAGTTGCTATTAGAAGATATGCGAAAATATATACTTACTCGTAAGTCAGATACTGCTTTACAGTCTAGATTACAAAAGGCTAGGCAAGGCGAAAAGTCAGTTACAGAGTTTGGTCAGGAAATAGAGAAGTTATTTGTAGAATTGACTATTTCTCAGGCTAATGGCGATGAAAAAGCTTATGACGTATTGCGTCCTCTCAACGAAAGGAATGCTATTAGATGTTTTTCCGAGGGTTTAAGAAGCCAAAAGCTAGGAACAATAATTTCGGCACGAAATTTGACCACATTAAAAGATGCAATTAGGGTAGCCGAAGATGAAACTAGCTCGACTTCGGACCATCAGACCGTCATGTCATTTAATCGACGCACTTTCCGTAATAATAATTTTGCCAATCGTGGATTCCGTGGTCGAAATTATTCAAGATATTTTCGAGGCGGTAGGCAACCACATGGCGCGCATCAAAATTTTGCTGCGCCAAGGAACACGTGGCGAGGCAGCCGTGGGGCTCAGGTCGCTCGCCGCGGAGCGTCAAGTTTCAGCGCAAGGCATGTTCGCGGAAATCGTGGCAATTATGCAAACCATTCTAATAATATAAACTTAAATCATTTTACTGCAAATGAACAACAACAAAATCAATCAAATGTAGTAAATAATGGTATTGATCATTCTTCAGAACCTAATTTAGGAGCATTTTTTCGTACCTAATGTAGTTTTAACTTGCGATAGCATTAATTGGGTACATTTAAGTTTAAATAATATACAGTTAGAATTTTTAGTAGATACAGGGGCCTCTTTATCTTGTGTTAATTATGAAATTTTAAATATAGTTCAGCTAGAGTTACATAAATGCGATTTAACTATCCATGGTATTGGTGGTAGTTTAAAAGCTATAGGATTTGTTTATTTGTCTCTAAAATCTAAGAATACGATTTTTAAACATAAGTTTTACGTTTTTAAGAATTTACCATGTAAGTCGATAGGAATATTGGGTCAAGATTTTATAAAACGGTACGGTGGCGTTATAGATTATGACTCAAATAGTTTATCTCTCAAAGTATCGGAGTGTAGAGTTACATTGCCGTTACATTTTTATAACTATAATTTAACTATCGCACCGCGATGCGAGGTTATCAAATATGTACCTACGCGAATTAATTACGACTGTGTAATTTATCCTAAGGAGATTTCTCCAGGTATTTTTTTGGCTAGTACAGTAGCTAGGCCAAAAAACGGTAAGATTCCCGTGAGAATTTTGAATACTACGGACAAGGAGGTAACCCTATGCTTGAATGAGTTTGAGCTCGATAAATTAGAAAATTACGAATTTTGTCATTTTGATAGACCAGATGTTAATGTAGAGAGAATTCGGTCATTATTTTCATTACTTAATGTAGGTTCATACTTAAATACGGAGGAACAGTTGTCTATTGAGCAAATCTGTGCCAAATACTCGGACATTTTTCATTTACCAGGCGATACGTTATGCGTTACTAATGTTTATGAGCAGTCAATTCATTTAAAAGACAATGCTACGCCCGTTTATAGAAAACAGTACAGAATTCCGTTTATGCAGAAAGAGGAACTTAATAGGCAAATCGATGAAATGTTACGAGATGGAATTATAGAGAAAGCTAGCAGTGAGTGGTCCAGCCCTTTATTGCTAGTGCCTAAGAAGTTAGATAGGAGCGGTAAACGTCAATGGAGAGTAGTAATAGACTACAGACAATTAAATGAGAAGGTACAGGATGATAAATTTCCTCTCCCAAATATTACCGATATTTTAGAATCGTTATCAGGTGCTTTCTACTTCAGTCATTGTGATTTAAGTCGTAGTTATTTTCAATGTAATTTATCAAAAAACTCTAGAAAGTACACAGCATTTACTACCGATAAAGGACAATTTCAAATGTGTCGCTTACCGATGGGTTTAAAAATTAGCCCATCTGCATTCAGTAGGTTAATGACAGTTGCTATGTCGGGTCTAAATTACGATAAATGTATTATTTATTTAGATGATTTGATTATTTTTGGCAGAAATTTGGCAGAACATAATCAAAATCTCATGTCAGTTTTTGAAAGACTAAGAAAAGTAAACTTAAAATTAAACCCTTCTAAATGTGAATTTCTAAAGCGACAAATTCTTTACTTAGGACATGTAATATCATCGTCAGGTATTTTGCCTGACCCTGAAAAGATCCGAGTCATTGAAAGTTATCCGACACCGACATGCGCGGACGACGTCAAACGTTTTGTTGCATTTAGCAATTATTACAGAAAATTTATTCGAAACTTCGCAGCTATTGTTTTGCCACTAAACAAATTATGTAGAAAGAAGGTTCAATTTGAATGGACTACAGAATGTCAGTATGCTTTTGACACTCTTAAAAAGTTACTCTCTAGTCCACCTGTATTAGACTACCCAAATTTTTCAAAACAAAATGAATTTATTTTACAAACAGACAGTTCTGGTTTTGCAATTGGCAGTGTGTTAAGTAATTCTAACGGAAAACCTGTCGCATTCGCTAGTAGAAGTTTAAATAAAGCCGAGTTAAATTATGCAACCATTGAAAAGGAACTTCTGGCGATAGTCTGGTCAATAAAATATTTTAGGCCATATCTTTATGGAAAGAAATTTGTAATTAGAACCGACCACAGGCCTTTACTTTACCTTTTTAATATGTCAAATCCATCAAGTCGTTTAACGAAATTTCGACTTTTATTGGAAGAATATGACTTTACAGTAGAGTATGTCAGAGGAAAGGAAAATGTAGTTGCTGACGCGCTATCTAGAATTATTTTGACTTCAGACGAGTTAAGACAAATGAATAATAAATTGGTTAATGTAATGACCAGAGCGCAATTTCGCAAAAATCAGCAATTAACTGATTTGACAACAAGCAGTACTAGTATTACTACTAAGACTTCGGATGACGATAGGTCTGATCAGCCTAAAGTCGCGGAAGTACTTAAAAAATGTGATTCGGATGTGGAATTAATTATTTTATCGGAAAAAGATCTGCGCAGATCACTAAAATTAGTAAAGAATGCAAATTCGTTAATCTTTTCAAAGAATAGGAATTTTGTATATTGTAAAAGTAAAAATAATTTATTTGCAAGCTCATCTTCTTTATCAGTAAACTCGCGAGACGATTTATTGAAAGAAATGGCATTACTTTGCAAAAAATTAAATATAGAAGAATTAATAATTATGAAAACGCGTAAAAACAAAGAGCTCATTGAAAGTATAGCTAAATATATTACTGAAAATAAACCGAGTATTTTTCCTCGAGTATGTGTGGTAAAGGACGTTCAAAGAATTTATGATGACGACGATAAAAAAGTAATAATGAATGACTTCCATTTGTTACCTAGCAGTGGCCATGCAGGTATTAGGAGAATGATTAATAATATTAAAAAATATTATTATTGGTCATCACTGGAAAAAGATTAATTATTGGAAAGTATTGGATCATTAGAAAACTCACATAAAGTGTTAGGAGCCTATTTACGAATACAAACAGACAATCATCCTTCAAGTTGGAGTTCTTGGTTACAGTATTGGTGTTTTTCATATAACACTACTGTACACTCAGAAACAAAATATACTCCTTACGAGTTAGTGTTTGGACAAGTGTGTAGACTACCTAATAATTTATGTAATATTGTAGAACCATTGTATAACTTTGAAAACTATGTATCAGAATTTAAGTACAGATTACAAAAAGCTCAATGAGATGCAAGAAATAATTTGATTGTAAGTAAAGAACGTAGAAAATTATACTATGATAAGTCAATTAATCCAATTGTTTACAAATCAGGAGATGCACTATTGTTAAAAAAAGAGACAGGAAATAAATTAGATATATTGTACTCCGGCCCATACATTGTAATAGAAGACCTTGCACCTAATGTTAAAATTAATATTAATGGAAAAGATGTCATAGTTCATAAGAATAGAACTAAATTGTATACGGAACCATAGTTAAGTTAATTTTAAGTTTGTATCAGTATAAAAAAAAAAAAAGAACTTGTATTCAATTTTTTTTTTTTCATAATAACAGGGATGATGTAGTGTGTAAACACATCGTATGTAGACAGCCTTATTCATAGTGCTTCCTCAGCAATATTATTTGTAACTAACTTGATATTTTACACACAATAAATCGGACCTTCAAACCAAACACACGTATTATTTATCTTCATGTAACCCGCAACTACCAGAACACCACACCTCGCAGCTTTGAAACGTGTCGTGCACCTGTTCGGAACCCCAGTGCAAGTCGTGGTGGATGGAGGTCGAGAGTTCCTCGGTGAGTTTAAAATCTACTCTGACCGTTTTGGAATTGACATACATTCCATTGCGCCAGGAGTAAGCCGAGCAAACGGACAGGTCGAACGAATTATGGGCACCTTGAAAAACGCATTAACCATCATCAAGAACTATGACACTGAAGAGTGGCAGACGGCGCTGGAAGCTTTACAGCTCGCTTTTAACTGTACTCCACACAGAGTAACAGGTGTCGCACCGCTTACACTACTGACCCGCCGCCAACACACTGTACCCCCAGAACTATTAAGGTTAGTAAATATTAACAACGAATGCATAGACTTCGACTTGCTCGAGCAGCACGTACAAGATAAAATGACAGCAGCGGGACAATATGATAAGCAGCGATTTGACAGGACCAAGGCGAAAATGCGTCCGTTCCAGCGAGGCGATTATGTTCTAGTCAAGAACAATCCCCGAAACCAGACGTCTCTAGACTTGAAGTATAGTGAGCCATACGAGATTTATAGGATCCTGGACAACGACCGATACATGGTGAAACGTGTGACTGGCAGAGGGCGTCCTCGTAAGGTCGCTCACGACCAGCTGCGCCGAGCACCACAACCAGGCGAGCAGGAAACCGTGTCGACGAATAACGAAGATGACCCTCAACAAGTGGCCGCCCGGCTGGCTGATGACTCATCGACCCACGTCGATGACACCCTGCAACAATCTACATCTCAGCTAATCAGCGCGCCGTCGTCGCAGGAGCCACAGCCGTCTACCTCCCAAGCCACCCAGCTGTTGGACCCTTAAACAATGTGAGTTTGACCTTCATTTCACTTTCACCACTTCTTACTGTTATCTTGATAACCACTGTGAATTTGAGTTATAAAACGACAGAAACAGTAAGGAGATTTATGATTGGCTTCTGTCTTTGTTGACTAGCTGATACCATTATTAACTACAAAATAGTAAGACTGTACAATCCGTATCCCTGTGTTCCTCCTACACTCTTTTCAGAGCCCCTGTGGACCACGGTCAAAAATAATAAGGCCTAGGCCACAGCATCGTGCCTTCCCATTCCTTTAGAACCCCTGTGGACCACGGCGTACAAGACCGCTCAGCACCACAGCATCATTCCCGTGAGTTTTTATCAACAAAGTCGTAATACAAGTTTTCAGAGCCCCTGTGGACCACGGTCAAAATAAGGCCTAGACCACAGCATCATCTTTCCCAAATCCTTTAGAGCCCCTGTGGACCACGGCGTACGAGACCGCTCAGAACCACAGCATCGAGCCCTAACAAGCTGTATATAAACAGTTACGTAAGAGCTTTATTTCTATTTTCTTTACTTTTAGAGCCTCTGAGGACCACGGTCATAAATATAAGGCCTAGACCTCAGCATCACCCTAGTTCCCTCTTCCTTTAGGGCCTCTGTGGACCACGGCGTACAAGACCGCTCAGAACCACAGCATCATCCCTATCTACGAGAAATCATATCATGCATGAATGCGTGGAGCATTTGCATTGACATAACTTAATAAACGTGTGAGTACGCGTGTAGCGTTACGAGCACTTCACAATATCTACACTCACTTCCCTATGTACAGCAAATCTTATTTGTTCATTATTCATATGAACTTTATTCGTTAAATTTTACTTCGATATTTATAACTTAGAATACCAAAAGCTATGGCTGATAACTTGGATTGTTGGAATCGGTTATCATTAAAAAAAAATCATGCTGCATTACCTGTGTTAAAATACAAAACTTTTTGGATTTATTTTTAAAACAACAGCAGCTCCGATCCCAAACAAGTTGTCAGGCTAGTGTACCTGTGAATGGATACCTAGCTCAGAAAGAAACAATTTTCATTTTCAGAACCGCGACTGGTGCAGAGCACGCACACCGTCTCGCAGAATGGCCGTGTCGACGCAAGGCTGACGTAAACTTTAAAAATATTATCTTCGAGTTTAAATTTAACAGTCAAATATCAGTGGATATGTTTAAATTAGTTGAGATTCAATTATTGTAATCAGTTTCCTATTTTTCAATGTAAAAAGCAGTGTTATGATTCGCCGTTACTATAACTGTGAATCATAACTCTGCAGGTTTATTAAAACTTAGGTTTAAAAACGTGTTAACTATTGCTAAATTCATTTATTAATTAATAAGCGATATGCGTGACTTTAAAGCTGATTTCTAATTAAGTTTTGTTTAACGAACAGTTGATTGAATTACTGTTTGTTAACCGGAAAACATGGCGCGCGATTAAAAAAATGTTTTAAGCAATACAGAATTAATTTAATGTTAAAATTGAGAACTAAAAATAATAAAACGAATTATCAAATCGTAATTTGTTACTTCGATAAATGTTACGTGTAATTTGTAATAAAACAAGTGTAATGACTTCGCAACGACGCCGCCATTTTGAGATGGCGAGGTGGAGCCGTTGCGAAGTCACATTTGAACGGAGAATTTTGTGAAGACAACTAGTGTTTGAAAAATATCTTGTGAGTACCGTTTTTATTATTAATTTAAATTTGAATTTGGATTTTTAATTGTGTTATTTTAGTAATTAGAATAAAACGTGAAAAATAAACTGTGTGTATTCATTTTTGCAATGAGTGAACCTAATGGTGGAGATAGTGACGTCAGCTCTGCTGACGTCACGGTTTCTAAAAATCCGAACGGTCCCGGTGCTCCGTTATATAGCATTGTCATGCAATTTGTCTATGTATTCAAAATTCTAGCTCAATCGAACACCGGGAAGTTGGTTAAATTTAACTTCTACGATTTGATTAATTTCTTATGGGCACCTTCCGGATTCATCAACAGACCGTCTCTGTGACATCATTACATTGTATTATCATGCAAATTGAAATTTTCACAGAGCGTGTGACCGCTAGAGCAGCAAGTACCAATAATAAAAAAGTAACAAATTAAAAAGCGTACAAAAACAATTCTTATTATCGTACGGTGATATAGAACCCTTCATAAGCAAGTCTAACTCCCAATTGGTCGGTTTTTTTAACTATAAGACGATTTTTTTAAGACGAATACCAAAAAAGTTAATTAATCAAACAGGTAACACCAACCGCAGAGCTCTCATAAGCACCATGATCTCGCTAAGGCCAGGCGAGTCCCTGCGCAGCTTGCCTGCCATACGCAGTACAGCTGTAAGGGCTCGCAGCCCCCAGTCGTAGTGAGACTGCTTCGACAACTGCTGCTGAGCCACGTGGTACAACATCGTCATCTTCTTCGCTAACACCTGGTGACGAATATGGTCGTAGCTGATTATGAAAGCACTGCTCCGAACTGCCTCATAAGCCTAGTGGTTTTGAGACTGGTGCGCTAGAGGTGTTAGATTCGATTTCTTGGGGTCGAGTAGTGGTATTGGGTTTTTCTATGAAATTCTAAGTAAGTTCAGAGGTAGGATTTGTGCCCCGTTAATGGCAAAAGGCTCCCTTATCACATGGGACCTAAACATAACTGTAAACTGTTGGTGTACATTGGTACACCCACAGTTCATTATTGGGCACACAGGCGTGACGGTATGTATGTGTGTATGTATGCAACGGCGCGGCCGGAATCGCCTCGGAAAATACAACCGTTAGCTGTAAGCGCGCCACCTTTGAGCTGTTATTGTTTTTATGTTGTCAGTATTTTAGTTCAGTCAGTCTCAGTTAATTAAAGTCAGTGTCAGTTCAAGTTGATTTCAAAAGTTAAAATGAAGCTGATTCGAAGTCGTGTGTTGTCCGTGGGTTCAAATCCTATATTTACTTATGTCAATTACTGCCAATCATTGCTTTCAACTTTTCGCTAGTAGATTTAATTCTGAAATCAACCTAATCAACACTAGTTTAAAGTTGAGATTCGTTTAACATCATATAATAACTTTACTTTTATTTATTAGATTCTTACTTTAGCAGTCAAAAATCCGTCAGAGAACAGCGAGATCTGGCAGATCATCTCGAGGTCCGGCAGGATGCACACGACGGGCCTGAACAGCGCCTTCACGGACTCTGGCAGCTCGGTGCGGCCGGCGTACCCAGGGTTCATCGTGATGAAGATGCCCACTTTACTGTCCAGCGATATCTCTTGACCTTCAAACTGGAGGAGACAGTTTCAAATGTTACAATTTATTTTGAGAGTTCTTCAGACAATAGCGTCATTATTTGCCATGACTTTCGCAACCACCTGTACGTCTATACTAATATTATAAAGAAAAAAAGTTTGCTTGTCTTTCTGCTTTTTTGTTTGGAAGAGAAAATCCCTGGAAGTACAAATTATACATTGATACCAGTATCTGTAATGTTTAATTTGTAGAGAAAGTTTGAAAACAGAAGCTTCTTTATAATAATAAGAAGAATATCAGCCTATTATTGTCTCACTGCAGGGCAAAGGCAAGAGGCTTCGTATAAAGATGGCTCGCGCATTGATCACCGCGCTTGCTCAAGATGGATTGGCGATATCAGTCAGACCTATATGAAGACTACCTTCAACCCGCGACTTCATTTTTTTTCCACCTTAAGTTACATCTTTAATAACTGCCCCGCTCCCGAGTGTCGTAGCGTGTTGTTATATACCCTATATTATATATTATTTCTAATGGATCTGGCTATCACATAATTTTTTCAATCAGACTGTTAGTTCCAGAGAGTAGCGCGTCTAAAGACATAAAAAAATTCAGCTTTTTTTAAGTCCAGCAGTACTGTAATTAGTCTTTTATGCGCCCTGTGCGAGCATATACAAATGCGCCCTTGACAAAAATACCTGGTCTTGGTCTGGTAATTTCTGCGCCCCTCTAGGGTCTGCACCATGTGCCTGGACACCTCTGGCACCCCCTAGTTACGACCCTGAAGTCCAGGTTTCCTCACGATATTTTCCTTCACCTATATCAGTAATAAAAGCTCGTCAACTCACAGTAAACCTCTTCAGCTTCATCAACAGCGCAGACCTAATACACTGTAGCTGCGAGGATATGACAGACAGCACGGAGATGTCGATCCGGTTGAACTCGTCGAAGCAGCCCCAGGCGCCGCACTGGCACAGCCCGGCGAGGATCTGTCCCACGGCGCGGAAGTCCATGCCCTCCCCGCAGTTGGTCACCACGCACAGGAGCCCTAGGGCTTTTGCTAGGTCTTTCGTTGTTTCTGTCTTGCCGGTACCGGCGGGACCTGTGACAGATGTGCTTGGTTGACATGAACGAAGTCGTAGACAGAATTGGGTACACGGGGCCCGCTAGGCCCAAACGAGTGCTTCGTCGTCAGTCGAATAAACGAGCTTGTACGTATCGGTTGTTGTTCTTTATCCACCACCCTTCGGATATAACAAAATCTAATAAAATTAGTGTTTCTTGAGAGAACTTAACTAATCATTCCAAGACATAACGTTGGAATGATTAGTTAATGGTGTCAACTGCTAAAATTAGTAATAACAGAAGAAGACATTTACCAGCAGGCGCCCCGCCGAGTTGCATGGTGAGTGCTTGTGTGATGGTGAGGTAGATGCGATCAGTGAGCGGCGTGACCACCAGGCGACCGTTCAGACCCATGTACTCGTAGCCGTACTCGAATATACCTGCAAATGGACAATACTTTGCCTATATTTTCTGAATCAGAAAGTTCATACAACATGTAAACGCTGTTAGGCTATTGAATGTCTTTGATTTTGTTTTTCCATGCAATACGGCTTCAAATATATGTGGGTTTTCAGATTATGATCTTAACGCCCGTACTCCACTAAAGCGGAGAGATGTTTTGTGAACAACCAATAGGATGACTCAGTTGTGTTGAAGCTAAGCGGTGAGATGTGAAAAAAATTCTAGCAGATTGGTTGAAAAGATATCTCCTCTTCGCTTTGGTGGAGACCGGGCCTAAATTATTAAAATTAGCACGACGGCCATATTTTCCGTAAGTTACCAGACATGGAGCATTTAGGTACTAATATTTTAGATAGCCGTGTGTGAGTTGTCCCAAGATATGTATATTTTATAATACATGATTTTTCATAGCGAGAGATCACTCAATCGTTCGCCCTTGACTAAACAAGAAATTTCGAGAGCTCATTGACCTAAGGTGCTGAAATTTGGCTGGTGGTTACTTTACAGGTAAGAGACGTCTGGTAAGAACAGATATTACAAGTGCCCAACCAATGGGGTCCTAGAGTTCCACGCGGAAAAAGTGGCGAGTAAAAGCCTAACACTAGGAATGTCTTTAGTATCGAGGGTGTGTTATATATGTTAACCCGTAACAACTACCTGTGGGCCATACAAATATTTGTTCCGTGCGGGAATCGAACACGCTACACGCAGATCAACAGCGAATCGCTCAGCCACTGCGCCGTGTCTTCAAATTTATACAATTATACTTACCAGTGCACTGCTTAACCCATAGACCGTCATCTTTCTTGAGCCAGTAGAACCGCAGCTGGCTCTCCCACTCGAACTCGCTGGCGTCCGTCACGTTGTCGCGCACGAACCCGTCGATGATGTCGCGTGCGTGCACGTCGATCGTGGTGATCGTGCGGAACTTGAGGCGGTCGTTTGATGACAGGTCTAGGGAAGAATGTTATCGAGTGAATTGGAGAAGAACGTGAAGAACCGAATGAGACTGGTGCTTCACGAGATACTTAAGGCTGAAGCTACATTAGGCCGCGACGCGACCTGCGACACATGAGCGATTAAAACAAATAAATGAATGCTCACGTATATGGCTACGCCGTACATCCGATATTATTAGCGAACTTTGATTTCTTTATGCGATAGGAACAACATCACTGTAATCACGGTTTCGGCTACATCAACATATCAGCGAAACTTATACGAATATACACCGGACTTTCGCTTATACTGTAGCCGTACCATGTTTATTTTGTTTCGCTCTTGCAATCGCATCGCAAATCGCTGCCTACTGTAGCCACAGCCTCACTATCTTCTCTATATAGAATAAAACAAAGTCGCTTAGATTATTAATCTCCGGTACGGATATTAATGCGGTTTTCATCATTAGGTAAAGTGATTTGAGAGGAAGGTTTATAAGTATAGAAAATCACGTTACGACCAACGGGAGCGGGGCAGTAACCAAAGACGTAAAGCGGGTGACACCGCGGGGTATACCTATAGCTATAGTGTATTATACTGACTAAACAAAAAATCTTACTACCCTCTACTACCTAATGCTTCTGAAACTAAAAATTATGATAGGTAGAAAGATTTTGTGACAGTACTATACCATCACGCCTGTATTCCCCGAAGGGTTAGGCAGAGGTGTACCAATGTACACCCGCAGTTCGCCGGTATATTTAGGTCCCATGAAATAGGGGGCGAGCCTATTGCCACTAACCGGGCACAAATCCAAACTCCGAGCTGCTACTGAGAATTTCATAGAAAAACCCAATAACACTTTTTGCTCGACCTGGGAATCGAACCCGGGACCCCTTGCACAGCAGTCGCACTTGCGACCACGAGACCAACGGGGCAGTATGGCAGGGGATCCCTTCTTTTCGCATAATATTTTTTGTCCTAATATACTTCGGCATAACGATTTTGGCACAATTTGTTTTGGCATAATAATACTTTGGCATAATTTTTTTAGGCATACATTTTATGTTGGCATAATCGCATAAATTTGATTCGCATAACGTTAGTAGGCCTAATGACTATTAGCATAACGTTAGTAGGCCTAAAGACTTTTAGCATAACGTTAGTAGGCCTAATGTTGTTGGTTAAAAAATTAATATGCTGTGCAACAAAAGTTAGTCACAGAACCGAATTGCTGCAAAACCGACTTCACGTAGTCTTGTTTGTCCTACCCCTAGAGTGTTATTTAAAATCGCGTAGGCGCGTAGGGGCGAGGCGGCCCGCGGGCTGAGGAGCAGGCGGCTGCGAGCGAGCCGCCGCGGCTGAGGCAACAAGCCGAAGCTGCGGTGGTGAGCGAAAGCCGTCTGCGACGATTAGCACGCGTGGGGCCGCCGGAGGGCCGCAGCGCCGGAGCCGTCACAGAAACCCTGCCTGCTGCATGCTGCTTGCTTGCTTGCTTGCATGCTTGCTTGCATGTTGCATGCTTGCTTGCATGCTGCGTGCTTGCTTGCATGCTGCATGCTTGCTTGCCTGCTGCATGCTTGCTTGCATGCTGCATGCTTGCTTGCTTGCAAGCATAAAAATTGTATAAATGTGTATAGTATCTAATATTTTAGGTGTTAATAATTATTTCACTGTTATACCTATAAAAATATGTTTTAATATTTTTATGCGTTATTTATGCTTAACTTTTATGCTTTAGGATATTATGCTTAAAAAAGTTATGCTTTAGAACTTTATGCTTAAAAAAGTTATGCTTTAGAACTTTATGCTTAATAAGTTTATGCTTTAAAATATTATGCCTAATCATTATTATGGTTACAGACATAATGCTTAAAAAAATTATGCCTAATCATTATTATGGTTACAGACATAATGCTTAAAAAAATTATGCATGAGCTGTTATGCGTAATTATATTATGCGAAAAAATAATTATGCCAAACAACATTATGCTAAGTTATATTAGGTCTTAAAATTTTATGCTAATGGATAGGGAACCGTATGGCAGTACTTTATTGTAAATTACTTTTAAAAGTGCCTTTGGATGGTCTAATGATCTAGTCTAATTGAAATAATAGACTTTGACGTTGACATGTACTAAAGGCAGGCTTACTCTGTCTCACTTTGACGACAAGTCCAGCTAGCTGCGAGTTCTGATCCATGAGGTGCTCCTTCATGGCGCGCTTGTTGCCCTTACGTATGCGTATGAACGTCTCCTCGGTCTCGGCTGTCCACCACACGCCGTTCGCCGCTAGGCACACCATGCCTTGGTATTCCAGGATCCATTCCGTTCTGGACAAAGGGGGAGGGGAATTTGAATTTATTATTAGTTTTTTTATAGGGTAAAAAAAAATGTTTTATTTTCCACCATACAATTTCATTATGTTTACAGGTTTAACGCCTAATGCACGCCACCATTATTTCAGACTTCCGCTACACAATTGGGTAGATGACACCACTAATCAATAGACATACTTTTTATGAGCTGTCAAAACGCAATTCCCCCATAGATTTTGTATGAAAATACTCAAATTGACGTCACTTTTTTGACATCTCAATTCACTAACTATTTATTGATTCAAAAGCAAATAAAAATCGAATTTTATAGTTATTTAAAAATTCATCGTGTTTTCGGGGCTAAATTAAACTGCTTTTTTTGTGAAGTTGTTTTTGGGATTATTATTTAATGGTGTCATCTACCCAATTACAACTAATCATGATTGATCATATGTAAGTACTTATTGCTACTACAAACACTAAACTATGTCACAGTAATATAATGATACCTGGGTATTATTGTCACATTGCAAGGCAAAGGCCTCTTTATGCAGAAAACATAATTGATCACGATGCTTGCTCAAGGCAGATTGGCGATGTCACTTACATTAAAGGCCTATTCAAACCTGAGCGATATTCGCTGCCGCTGTGGGTAGAGGCACATACCGCGCGGGTTTCGCTCAGGTATTTAGTATCAAGTACCGCGGCTAGAGCGACCTGAGCGATATCGGCTGCCGCTGTGGGTAGAGGTACATACCACGCGGGTTACGAACGGTAGCGAATACCGCTTAGGTCTGAACAGTAATATTACCGCATACCCACTGGGTTTTCTCTGCCGCAGACGGTAGCGAAACCGCTTAGGTCTGAACAGTAATATTACCGCATACCCACTGGGTTTTCTCTGCCGCAGACGGTAGCGAATACCGCTTAGGTCTGAATAGGCCTTAATCCGGAGACTGTATTTTTTTATTAATTGCCACACTAGGAATTTCTCCTTTATTGTGTGTGCGTTTATAAACATATATAACCTCACATACACTAGCAGCCAGATTTGGATCAACTATCTCTATGAGTCATACAACGATTTGTTCCGTGCGGGAATCGAACCCGCGACATGCAGCTGAGCAGCCAATCGCTTAGCCACTGCGCCATCCGTGCCGTTAATTAAAGATAGTGAAGATCAAAAAATTTAAAACAACATTTTTGCATTATATAAATACATACATAAACGAACGCCATTTCCCATTTTTTATTATGTACAGTCAGCAACAAAAGTACATTAACATTTCAGATTTTTAAACCCTTATTATTGAAAACAATATATCAAAGTAGGTAAATACCAACGAGCAGAACAACCAGTAGAGAGCGCATGCGGAGGCTACCGCGGTCACCAAGCGTACGCTACTTCTAGCGAAACTCGATAGTGCTGTTCGCAACATTGCGACGATTATATCGATCTAATTTAAAATATATCGACATAATCTTTTTTTTTTTTATATTTTTATTGCTTTATTTTAATAGATGCTTATGCCCTTGGCTTTGCTAACAAATGTGCAGAGAATGAATAATATGTATGTTGAAATACATATTACTAGTATAAAACTTTACCTGTACATAACAGAAAAAACTAAGTAGTAAAACGCAGGCATGCCTGGGTTTTACACAAAATTTAGTTTAAGATCATTACATAATTAAAAAAGATTTTTTTACCGACGTCAAAAAAGGAAGTTTTTAACACGACACTTATTTTTTTTTACGTTTGATTACGACAAACTTTTCACAGTGTAATCTGACTTCAATGATTCTTTTTTTAAAGAGTAGTGTATACAAGCTGTTGTTTCGCCTTCTCAAATTCAAGGAGTTAACTATGCTCGTGATTCTTAACACGAATCAATAATAAAATAAATTTGTTTTAAAATTTATATTTTTTGACGTGATTTTCCAATTCGAACTAGCCATCTCGCCAGAGGGTTTAGGCGCTATGCACGCATTGATATAGCCGCGCGCTGCCTACCGCATATGCAACCGGGGCGATTCTGATTTTTGCAAGAGGAGTATTCTGAAATACTGTTATTTAATAGTTGCAACTAAATAAACAAATATTTATTTATTAGATATTCACCAGGTATCGTAATTATATTTGATTACTTCTTTTTTTATGACAAGCTCCTAAATTTTGACGAGGATGCAAATCAACAGCTTTTATATCTCAAAGTTTGTTTTTGGACTAAAAGGGGCTGAATGGCGCTAGTATGTGAACACTTTGCAAGCCTCCCATTTATTTGTGCACGTTGTTAACGCCAATGTAATAAAATTAAAAAAAAAGTATATTATATGCATTAAAACTTGCTAACTTCCCAACGATGACATTGAGAAGAAATTTGGATTAAAGCTACATAAGAAAGTTATCTCTGATTGTATAAATTAAATCTTGTAAATAAACACCTGTTTTATTTCAAAATCAAATCGGAAATCTCCGTTTCAAACAAAGTCAAATAATCATCGATATCGATATTTCTAAAGTACATTTTTGGAATCACTAGATAATCCGTTGTCATTTGTTTGTGAATTCTTCACCCAATCACAGCGGCGAGTCTTACCTCTCCCCCCGCCGTTTTTAGGTGACTTTGATTTAGAACAAAAACTTGCCGATGATCTCTCTACTGGTTGTTGTGCTCTGTGGTAAATACGAATGGATTAAAATAAAATTAACTCTTAGGAGTTGCCTAAAATCCTGAATAGAATTGAATTATGTTATTTCGTGTCTTTTTAAATGATATTTAAAAAGTAAAATTGTTATGCGACTTTTGCTGCTGACTATAACACAATAAAAAATAAATTTAAAAAATCATTGGTTACCCACCGTGGCACCTTCCAGTTCCTCCCGTAGTAGAATACAGCCTTCTTGGTGATAAACCAATTAGTTTTTCGCATTTCAATGAGTACCAGGTTCATCCAGTCTTCGACGCGACCTTCCGTGTACACACAATGACGGAACTCCATTATCTAAAGGAAAACATTAGAAAGATAACTCTAAAGTCAGTTAAACTGAGTGATAGCAGAAGACCCATAGTTTCGGCATGTACAGGATATTTGAGACGTGTCACTAAGGGCAGGTATCTCAAAATGACCGCCGCTTTCACAAGTTTTTGGCGATTTCTGTAATTTCTAATACTCATACCTTAAATGGTCCCATAGAGTCTTTTGATCTCTACATGAAAAAGGTTTTTTTTGTGTTTTAGCATTTCTTAAGCTGATTATACATTTTTACAAAAAAATTGTGAATGCATTTCAGAATATTTCAAAAAGTTATGGATGGTCTTCTAAGAACGTTTTCCTGTAACTATAACGGCTAAAGTTCCTGCCCTTAGTGACCCGTCTCATTAATCCAACCTGTATAATAGTCCAAAGTAAGCTAATACAGTGAGAATTCGTAAAAAAAAAAAATTTGTTGACAATAGATTTAAATGCGACAGAAACAGAGTTGAAAATTGCTTTATTACGTGCAAGGTAAATATTGCAAACAATTTTCAAATAAAAAAAAATACAACTTTATTTGTGATGTATTGTCAGTTCTATGGGAAACTGCTGCTCCATACATTTTGTTAATATGTAAATATAAATTGACGTCTCTACGTATGTACGATTACATCGCACATTTGTTAAGTGCGCTAACATAAGCATTTTTGTTGTTATTTAAACTAATTTCGCACTAATATTATTGAGTACACCTTTGACCGCTTTATTGTAAACAGGTTTTGCAATTATTAAACATTTTATCAAGTCAGCAAGAATAGTTTTTCTTACATCTAAACTTATCATATTTATGGGCAACCAAGGGCTCGTACAACGTAATTGTATTCATGCTAGTGACAAGACAACAATCATGCAATCACGTCTGTAGTCTCTAAAGGGTTTTTTTTTTATAGATGGGAAATCATCAAATAACTTCCCCCGCCCTGGGCGGGATGGGAGGGAGTGTCAGACTTTTACTAACTAAAACCCATCTATGTTCCTTCATGTGCCCTTTGCGTTCCGGTGGCACGGTACCTCTTTCGAACAACCCGCTGACTCCCTAAAGGGCGAGGCAGAGGGGTATCAATGTACATCCGCAGTGTGCTGGTATGTTTTTAGGTCCCATGTAATAGTGGGCGAGCCTGTTGCCATTAACCGGGCACATATCCTAACTCCGAGCTGCTACTGAGAATTTCATAGAGAAGATATAAGCAATAGCACTTTGCTCGACCTGGGAATCGAACCCAGGACCCTTCAGCAATCGTGCTTAGGACCAATAGGCTAACGAGGCAGTTACAAGACAAGTTAATAAAAACAATACACGGGCATAGTACCTCCTTTTCAGCGGAAATCATTTGGGCAGCCACGGGACGGTTGGTGTGGTCCACGTACAACTCCAAAGCGCGAATATTATCGAACATCTGAAACACACTCGCTTATTTCATTTAACTTTAGTTTTTTTTTATATCATTTCAAAGTCAAAGTCAAGTCAAAGTATTTGTTTCAAAAAGACCATTTACAGGCACTTCTGAATTGTCAAAAAGTTACAGGTTAAACTTGAAGCTAGTTGGATGGCAAACAAGCCGACGGCCCACCTGATGTTAAGTGGTCACTGCTGCCTATAGACATGTGCAATACCAGAGGCCTTGCAAATGCGTTGCCATCCCAGAGACAAAGTTGAATTGTCTCATGTGTCTGTAAATGCACCGTCATCTATACCGGAACACTGCAACGCTGCTTTGCAGCTTGGTTTGGTGTGAAACTGCGCTATTTTTTTATTATGTTCTTAGAACGTATCCCAAGACTCGGAAGCAATGTTCAGCATGCCTCTTGAAGATGAAGAGAAAAGATCGACTGGTGCAGATGAAGCCATAGCAGATATAACAAATCTTGATATAACAATTCTTTAGTCTTAGATTAACAAACATCAATCCATCCAAACTTTCGCGTTTATAATCGTAGTAAGATTGAATTAAAGATGCTTACTTTAATCATATGTTCCTGCACACATGAGCACTCGCTACTGCCGAGTATGGAAAGCAGTTCGTCCGTAGAAATGAAGAAGAAGCGAGGAAATATTCGCCTCTTTGAGTCCAAGTAATCATTCAACGATTTCTGGCACCTAAAAATGGTTAAAAAAAAAAAATTAGGTAACCTTAGCATACAAAGTATTACCAACTATAGGGCAGGGTTATTTAAATAGAGTCGTAATCTACCTATCAGCCTTGCTGATATTTGTTGTTTTTTTATATTTTTACCAAAATATCTAACATGAAAATAAATGTCCACCAGTACATACATTTTGACCCTCTTGTGTAATATTTTTGTAAGGAACAGCTGTTTATTTACTGACTTAATATTACTTACTTTTGCAGGCCGAGGCCCAGATTAATGAACTCCTCTAGTCTGCCGCTTATGGTGCAGCAATCCACCACGTTTAGCCTTTTAGCCGTATCCAACATGATCTGTAATATTTTAAATAACACGTGCTCAATTTATTGCAAAGGCAAAAAAATGTAGTTCCTGCTTAAATGATATTTTGGTAGTGGCCTCTACGTGTGGCCGAAACCAACACGTAGGCCCCTTCACATGGCTTTAAAATGAAATAAATCACCAACTGACATATTTTATCCCTGTATGCACTAAGCAAGTGCACCCAAGGACAATCCCCGACTTGCGCAGGACTATTGCAGGATATGGAAACAAAGAATAGGAATAGTCCTATTCTTGAAAACTAGTCCTAGAGACTAGTCCATTTAAGCCAGCCAAACCCATAGGGGTTTGGCTGGCTTAAATGGACTAGTTTCCTGGTACAATGGAAGGACTATGGCCCCTGCCTAATCAAAGTTTTTATGACACGGTCAAAATGGCAAAAAAGGGGGTGACTTGCACACCCGATTAATGGGCCTCGAAAACTGGTATTATGTACGTACTCGTATATGTTTTATTTCAACTCACCTTCCTAAAGACCCGGTCAATATCATCGAACTTCCTGGCTTCCTCGGGCAGTTGGACACGAATGTCGCCTCCGACGAAGATTCCTTCCAAGTAGAGCCACTTGCGTTGCGTCGCGAACCACTCCTCGATGACCTCCGATATGAGGGCGAGGCGACGCTCCCAAGTGTGGACCACGGAGAGGAAGGGACCGATGAATCTGGAGAAACGTTTTAAACATCATCATATTGGTTTATTGGCTTTGCCTACGGGATGGAACGTTTTGATGCCTGTAGTATTGTGACTTGGATTTGGTTAGTAGACACCATTAAACAATAATTCCAAGAGCAACTTCGCAAAAAAAACACTTTATTTTAGTTCTGAAAACCCAAATATACGTACAAGAATGTTCTTGTATGTAAATTAGATTTTTAGTTGCTTTGAAACCAATAAATAAATAGTTAGTTAGGGAATTGAGTTGACAGAAAAGTGCCGTCATAGTTTAGTATTGTCATACAAGATCTATGGGGGAATCGCTTTTCGACGGCTCGTAAAAAGTACGTCAATTGATTAGTGGTGTTATCTACCCAATTATTGGTAAATAGTCTCCAGTACCGCAAATATGGATGGATTGTGTGCAGAATGATATGAAAGAGAAAGTCAGTGATAGCATGATGGTTTACAGGACGGCATGGAAGAAGAAAACGTGTTGCGCCGACCCCAAGTAACATGGGATAAGGGCAGGAAGATGATGATGGTCTCCAGTACCGCAATATAAGCATATTCTACTCAATACTGACTGCGAGGCGGCCATGCTCTGCAGCGTCATGGAGTCGTCGTCCAGCTTGACGGAGATCTCGTCGCACGGGTTGAGCGTGTAGCCGCGGTCCTCGCCGCGGTTGAAGTGCCGCTGCACCGTGAACGCCATGTTAGCCCAGATCTCTTGCACGTCCTTCACTCCTCGCTCTATCGCTAGTTCCTGTTAATGGAAGAGATGGTTTTAGAAGATTTCCAATTCTACTAAGAACAACTAAGGTTAAGGTTACTTCCTGTTTAGTAATTTTACAAATTGAATTTTTTTTCGCAATCGCAGATAATTTCAGTTTGGTAGATCTAACTGCGTGCGAAATTATTGTTTTGTTTTTTTACAGTCACAGTGATGTAGGTTTATTTCTATGATTGATAATTTGGATTTTAAGCTTCATTATGGTCACATATGAGCTCTTGAGAAATCGGGATAAATCAGAATCACTGGGAATGGCTTAAATGAAGTGAGGTAATTTTTTTACTGCATGTATAGTACGACTCAAACTTAATGGCGGCTCGGAAGTTAGCTGCGAGTGCAGGTTCGCGCAGATTTATTCCAGTTAACAATAATTTAGGCTCCATTTAATTATTTCTATAGCAGAAATATATATCTAGAAATCATTAAAAGGAAGCAAAATTAATATTAACTGGAATAAACCTGCGTTAACCTGCACTTGCAGCTAACTTCCGAGCCGCCATTAAGTTTGAATCGTACTATACGATAGTTTTTACTTTTTTTGTATTTCTAAGCACAAAGCCGATAGTTCTCCCTTACCTTTATTTTTGACCTTCAATTTAGTACCTAGGTAGTAGGGTTTTAAACTAAACTAAACTTTAACTTTATCCGCCGTCGATCAGTTTTTAAAAGCTTAATTTCAGATACCGGCACACCCTTGAAGCTGGAACAGCAACGCAACGACTCTGCATAGCTACTAGCAACTTACTTTAATGGCATGGTTGACAATAGTCTCGGCAACTTCTTGATACTTGTGCAGCTCCATAGCGAACATGTTCTCTAGCGTGAAGCGGTCCGGCGACATGTCGAAGTCCTGATCTGAACACATATCATAATCATTCTTTTCAAAGAGAATTTCATTATACGATAAACTTAGAAAGTACATTATAGAATAGAATAGAATAGAATAGAATAGAATAATTTTATTTGCAAATATGGGTACAATAGTTGTTATAAATCAAAATCAGTTCAGCCATATTTTACCATTCGGCATGCAAATATTTACATTAATATTAACGTTATTATTAAATTATATCGATTATATCACATTATTATTCAAATTACAGTACTTATATTATTAAATTATCAATTACATCACATTATTATTCAAATTAAAGTATATTATTAATTTATCAATAAAATATAGGTAACATTGCTATTAAATAATCATTATCCTGAATAAATGTATTTTTCTGTTAAAAACTCAGTTACACTGTAGTATGTTTTTTCTAACAAATATTTACGTAGTCTATTCTTAAACATTACTGTATTTAAATCTTTCCAACCACTTGGTAATTTATTGTATATAATTGGCGCCATGTAATATATACTGTTGCGCATCAAAGCGGTTTGACATGATACCTGACACAGTTGGCTATTGTCACGCCTATTCCTTGGGAACACATCAGATAGGCGTTTAAAACGACTTGGATTTTGCTTCACAAACATAGCTACCTCGAATATATATATACAAGGAAGTGTAAGGATTTTGTATTGTTTAAAATAAGGCTTGCAACTGTCTATAGTTTTAAGTTTAAACATCGATCGGAGACATCGTTTTTGGGCCTTAAATGCTGTGTCTTTATCCGTTGAATTCCCCCAAAAAATGACGCCGTAGCGTAGGTGAGATTCAGCTATGCCGTAGTAAGCAGTTAGAAGTGCTTTTATATCTACTATGGAGGATAATCTATATAAAACATACGCAGATGAACTCAGTCTTTTACATAACATATCTATATGTGTTTTCCAATTTAAACTATAATCTATTTGTAAACCTAAAAATTTCGTATCTGCTGCTTCTTGAATACTATTATTATTGTGGTGTATGTGAAGATTAGTTAAACCGGGAGTACGCTGTCTAAAATGAATTATCTTTGTCTTATTTAAATTAATAACTAAATTATTCCTGTCTAGCCATTTAATTAGTGTGTCAAGAGAATTATTAATATCATTTTCATATGTAATTGCGTTATTACAAGGGATGGTTATTGTGCTATCGTCTGCAAACATTGTTATAGGTTGTTGGAGGGACACAGGCATGTCATTGACATATAATATAAACAAAAATGGGCCCATAACGGTTCCTTGTGGTACACCGTATGAGATTTTACGTTCTCGCGACCTTGCTACCTCTTCATGTTTATCAAGTACATTAATGCGGCTAACTTCGGTTATTTGTGTTCTATTTTCTAAATAGGATTTTATAAGATCAAGCATGTTACCTCTTCTATAGCATATAATATGCAGTCTTTTCCCAACTACGTTGGGATCGGCTTCCAGTATAACCGGATGCAGCTGAATATCAGTGTTTTATATGGACCGACTGCCTACCTGACCTCCACAACCCAGTTACTGGGCAACACGATACCTCTTGGTAAGAGAGGTTGTCACACTTTCTGGCTACTGACTATCCGTAACGACTGTCAAAGAGCTACAAAAGACAGCCGGGATCAACAGCTTTAGGCGCTTTGCACATAGAGCAACAATTCTGGCAACAAGCTGTTTACATATATTTCAATTGAACTGCGCACACATGGTTATGTGTACACTCGAGTTTAGAGTTCCGGTGATCGTCAACAGTGTTCACTTTGTGTTGTTAAACTGTGCTTTTAATCGATGACTAAGTTAGTTTTGAATTGCCGCAACTAGCAACTGTTAAATATTATACCAGTCTTTAAAGATCGCCGCGTAGATTGAGCAACTCGGCTATGCAAGTAGCAGATTGCCATAAAGTTGCGGCAACCGTAAACGTTATAGCAACTATCAACTTTTTACAGAAAACTTTTAAAGTGTTGATAGTTGCAAGTGTAGATGTGCAAAGTGCCTTATGTGCTTTCCGAGATACGGAGGTGCCTGTGCTGATCGTTGGACGGTACTAATGTTCTCTTACTAGTCTTGTGCATGAGTTCCTTCCAATGTCTCTCTCGCATGGCTTCGTTCTTTAGCGACACCATCAACGGGACCACGCCTTTGAACTGCCTCATCTTTAGATCGAGCATCTGACCACTAGCTGTTAGGCGAACGACCTTTGATAATTTCCTATGAAATGTTAAAAACATATTATTATGTTGACTGTTAACACTAAAGCTCATTACGCCCAGACTCCACCAAAGACTGCAACTGCAAGTATCCGGGCAAAGTGGACTCAAAAATCGGTAAAAATATCCGACTTGAAGGACCAATATCAAGTACCAGACGACGAGGATGGTCGCCTAGTACTTGAAATTTGTTCTTAGTCTGTATACAAGTAAGGTTGAATGTGTAATAAAAATAAAACAACCGATTACTATATGCAGATCTTGAATTTTGACAACTTTTTTGACGTACTCTTTGACCTAAAATGAACTTTTTCGACATGAGCCTAACCAAATGGCGGTTAGACCATGTACACACATTGACAATAGTTACATTAAGAACTTGATTCTCAACAAGATGTCTCATAAAAAACCAACAGGATTCTATGTTGTGTTAAAGCTAAGCGGTGAGATGTGAAACAACGCAAGCTGATTGTTCGTAGGAGACATCTCTCCTCTCCGCTTTTGTGGACAACAGGCCTCATTTCCACTACATATCGCAAATAAATTCTAACCTGAATTCCTTAAAGAACTGCTCAATACCGTCCACAAGTGCTTGAGGGTTCAGATCCGCCCACAAAGTCTTGGACCATATTTCCCTGGCGTTCTTCTGAGCTTTGTATATCTTGTAAACCTGTTCCATGTAGCCAAAATCTGTTCTAGCGCGGTTGAAGTTAGAAAAGTCTGCTAGAGCATTCTCGAAGAGTTGTTCAGCTGCTTGGAGCAACCTCTTTTTGCCTTCCAATTCTTCGAAATATTTAAAGTATTCCTGTTGAAAGTTACATTTAAAAGTATTGTTATAGTAATATTCTCTATATATTTTATTATTTATATATATTTTTTATATTTTTAAATTACAAACTATGTACAGTTAAAATAAAAAAGTAAGTTCAAAGGGCGTCAAAAAACTCATCCGCATCGCTGTCAATGGGGCGACAACTCAACTTTTTTATTTTAACTGTGCATAGTTTGTAATTTAATTATTATTTAGTTTTTTTTTTTTCATTCTAATTAAATGTAAAATTATTAAATAATAAATTCATATAATAAAGCTTTAAAAGTATTTTTAAATGTTTTTATTTTTTATATTAATATTTAAAAATGTATTTAATATGTCTAGAAAATAAATAAATGGAAATAATATTCTCCAGACCAATTACGATCACGGCGGCCAATCTCTGTCGAGACTAGCTAACTAGCTAAGTACGTTGGAGATTTATTATAGTGTACAAGTGTGTGCGCAGGTGCTCTTCCATCCGAGTCCGACACAACCTTTAGGTGCTTTACGAGGCACGGGAGTGTCACACCAACTGCCAGAGTACGGGTTGCTAATGAAAAATTTCTAATGGAAAAACCCAATAACACTTTTAGCCCGACCAGGGAATCGAACCCAGGTTCCCACGCTCGACAGTCGTGCTTGTGACCTTGAGACCAACGGGGCAGTATTTTAACCCATTAATGAAAGCTGTAAATTTCTATAGCAATAGATAAATCTTTATTTCTTATCTCCAGCAGATCGGTTAATGGCAATAGGCTCGCCCCCTATTACATGGGACCTAAACATACCAACGAACTGTGGGTGTACATTGCTTAACACTGCCAAACCCTTCGGGGAACACAGGCGTGTCGACATGTATTTTATATTGTTCTTACCTCCATAAGATTGAGTCCTCTGTCCATATCGTCACCAACGGTGCTAGGGCCTTCATTGTCAAACTTCTCAACAAATTCATCAAGTTCTCTCAAGAAGTTTGATATCTCTACGACATTCATTTTAGAGAACTTGTCTTTTGTTTTTTCCAAGGTCGTGGCCCTGAACAGTGTAGCTTGGTAGAGATTCGACCAGTTAGAACTTAGGTCTTTCGCAAATACTAGATCTTCATCTGGCACCTGTGGGATGGTTAGGTGTGGTCTGATAAATCTGACGTGGAAGTAAGCGGGTGAAGCTTATGATCCTGTTAAATGTCGATCTCGACGTATTACTACACAATTAAACCAGAAAGAATGCACTTCGTATTTTTTTAACTGACTTCAAAAAAAGGAGGAGGTTATCAATTCGACTGTATTTTTTTTATTATGTTTGTTACCTCGAATTTCCCGACTGGGTAACCCGATTGTCATGATTCTTTTTTTATTTGAAAGCTGGTGCTTCCCGTGTGGTCCCATTGTCACCATTTCAATATCTGATGATGGGATCTTGTAGAAATCGGGGGAACTCTTCAATAAATAACAGCAGATTAACCGCGATTGTTGCTATAGCATATTTAAGCATTGTTTACACCATCACACAATATAACATCACGCCTGTACTCAAGGGTTACACAGATGTATACAGTAGTATTTAAAAATTTCTCATCCAAGTAAACGAAATCGCATATTCTGCTTTCTTATGACTTTTTAGTGGTGTCTCGTTAATTTACATAACATGACAGTTTTTTTCATGGATTTGGATGACAAGAAGTTGATACTAAAAAGCGAGAAATAAAAAACTTTTTTACAAAAAAATTACAACCGCCTTCAAAAACTAAAAAGAGAAAAATAACTTTAGCTTTGGAAGTCGGTGGCAATACAAAACAACAAACAGAAATAAAGCCACCGACTTCCAAAGCTAAAGTTATTTTTCTCTTTTTAGTTTTTGAAGGCGGTTGTAATTTTTTTGTAAAAAAGTTTTTTTTTGTGTATTTGTATTATGACGGAGGACACGCTACAGAGTAGAGATACCGCGCCTCCGGAACGCAAAGGGCACATGAAGGAACATAGACGGGTTTTAGTCAGTAAAAGTCTGACACTCCCTCCCGTTTTTTAGGCGTTTATCGTAGATCACATTGTTAATCGAAGGAGACAAAACTTACTTCAACGTTATGTTGCCTCAGCATATGGAATATCTCCTGCATGTTCTGGAACTTGCACTCGGCGGTGATCGTCATCTGCTGTATGAGAGTGATGGCCGCCATCACCGACTTGAAGTCGTCCAGCCCTTTGATGTTCATGTTCACCGTCTGCCGTAGTTGCTGGGTGGAGAACGTGGTACGATTAGATTTGTGTCTATGTAGATGTGAGAATTATATTGTCAAGTTCTTGGAAAGTAGGTTATCTGCGACTGTTTTTAAGTTCTTGAGAGCTCTTTGGGGAAGTGCGTGTATTTTTTTTTTGTTTTTTCTTTATGATGGAAAACCATCAAATGACTTCTTCCGCTTTCGGCGGTACGGACGAGTCATAAGTCATTTATGCATTTGTTTAACACAGGTACATTAATGATGTTATAAGTAATAAAGAGAGCGCTATGTTATGCCAGAGGCCGTACAAATGTCATGTCTAAATCATTAAATTAAAGAATAAGCCTGCACTAAAAAATACTTATTAAGCACAGCATAATAAAAATTAACTAATAAAAAATAGCAATACAAAATAAATGTCAATAAAAAGAGAAACACAATAATAATGCAAAATAAAATGTCACAAACTGAATACAATAATAAGACCATGTCGATATACAATACTAATCTCAATTTATGATGCAAGCAATGTGTTTTATTATTATAGCATGTCAGTATTATGTCATAGATAGAAGAGTGAAAGAAACATTTTAGTTCTTTTTACGGAATATCACGTTTGTGATGTAGTACGAGTATATAAGATGCAACGGAAACTTCATATCATCGGAAAGACAGCATGCTAATTAGCCTGCAAAAAGTTTATCTCACCTCAAGCTGAGTCTTCATATCCAACATACTAGTTCTGGTCTTCAACGCGATACACGCTCCTAATAAATCTTTCCACTCCTGCGCATGGTCTTGCACCTGCTTTATAATCGGCCTGAGATTGACCCGGATGGATCCAATGTCTACAAACTTCACGTGTGCATGGAGATCAGCTATGATGTCTTCAAAGAAGAAGAACTTCTCGTCGTACTTGAAGATTTGATCGTATTTGGCGACGTATTTCTCGCAGGAGAGACTCTTGTCGTAGGACCAGAGGTGGGAGTACTTGTGCCACCTAAACAAAGTATTTGGTTTATGTTATTGGGATTTTTTTTTACTAGCATGGGAAATCGTCCGCTCTGGGCGAAGCGGAAGGGAGTGTCAGATCTTTACTTACTAAAACCAGTCTGTGTTAAATTACGCTTTTTTCACTGCTTCGAGTCGTTGCAAATCATTAGTATTTTATTGTTATACAGTTATTGTCGTAGTTTCTTGCCCATTTTTGACAATACGAAATTACCTTTTGGAATTGGCAACTCGTTTTTTTTTCAATCTTGTATAAGACGTTCAAAAGTGCATTTCAATAGTCTAATTGAAATAAATGATTTGACTTCGACTTTAGCGCTTGTCATTTCACTTCTAAGAAAACAAACATAAGGTCTAAATTACAACTAACGACGAGATCTAGTGAATTTCCTTTATTATAAAAAAACGTACTTAAGTATGTAAGCGTTGATATCCGAAGTGACTCTGAAGATGGTGTCTTGTATGAGCCGCGTGATGTCATTGATGGCTTCCACCCGTAGAATATCCTCGAAGAACGAGAAGGTATAGAATTCGTTGGCAGTCTCCCCCACTATCCGCTGCGGAGGACACGGGAGACAAGTCTTCTTTATCCAGCGAGGGAAAGTTGTTAGCCTGTTCGAAAGTAAAGTAGCATGCGATTATGAACCTAATGAGTTGCAATTAACTAATTCTTTTATTTGTACTGATTATGTTATCCTGTGTAAGATGATGATAGGCTATTAATTGGGATAAGACTTAATATAACTACTTGTCTGAACTTTTCAAAGGGTTTGTTGGAAAGATTAGTACGAGCAGGGCAATTTGAAGGTAATTAAATTTCGGTCACGGCGGCCAATCTCAATGGAGACTAGCCAAGTACACAGGAGACATTATAGTGCACGAGTGTGTGCGCAAACACAGATTCATTCTCTCTTCTCTCACTTCACTTCACTCACCCACAGGCACGGGGGTGTCACACCACCAACTTTCAAACTCCAGGTTGTTACTGAGAAATTTCTTATAGAACAACCCAACATATAACACTTTTTGCCCGACCTGGGAATCGAACGCAGGACTCCAAGCTCAACAGCTCGCGACCATGAGACCATATGGGCAGTGAATACTCACTTGCTAAAATAATGTTTGGCGTCATATCCGAGTATGTTGCACACTTCCGTCTGCGTGGGGCGCGTCGTGATGTCCGGTGGTACTAGTATGGCGTCCACTTGGAACAGGGGCACGTTCCCGCTAAGGTTCTGTTGGTAGCATTCCAAGTTTTCTAGCGTCAATCTAGAAGCAAGAATATTAATTTGTAAGTATTTGGATTACAATGTTTGGTTTGTTTCTTTGTTTCCGACTATAGGGTCGGTTCATATCTGACGGAAAATGCGTCGCGTTTTATCGGTCGCGTAACGCCAAAACAGTCAAATACCTAATAAAACATTCAACCTTTCACACCTAACCGATGATGCGTTAGCGCGTCTACCTAAGAGCGACGATACGCTCGACGCATTTTCCGTCAGATATGAACCGACCCTTAATCTATCTAAATGCCAAATTTCATACAGATATGTTTAACCGTTGAAGCGTGAACGAGTAACAAACGTCCATCGTCACATACTTTCGCAGTTATAATATTACAAGCGAACTATCCGCGACTTCGTCTGCGTGGCGTACTTCACCCACGTTAAGTTATGTCTTTGGTTACTGCTCCACTCTTATAGCTCGTGGCGTGATGTTATATCCTTACTATCCTTACTAATATTATAAATGCGAAAGTAACTCTGTCTGTCTGTCTGTCTCTTCTTCACGCCTAAACCACTGAACCGATTTCAATGAAATTTGGTACAGATATAGTCTGGGACCCGAGAAAGGACATAGGATAGTCTTCATCCCGGAAATCCCCCGGGAACGGGAACTATTAATACACGCGGACGAAGTCGCGGGCAAAAGCTAGTAGCCTATATATAGCCTTCCTCGATAAATGGACTATCCAACGTAAAATCACGTTCGTAACGTGTGGAGGCTTGTAATTAGCTATTTGTTAATACCAAATTCTGTATATCACTGGTTTATTAGTCTGTAAGCCTTCTGTAAAATAAAATAAATAAATAAATAATAAATAAATATAATATTTTTTCAATTCCAACCAGTAGTTCCTGAGATTGGCGCGTTCAACCAAACAAACAAATTAGTATAGATTAGTAGGAAGTAGGAAGAATAAGGTTCGTGTTCAACTGGAAAAAAATGTCAGTTTTAGATAGGTTGATCTGCTGGCGTATATCCACAAATCATCATCAGCCTATCGCAGTCCATTGCTGGACATAGGCCTCTCCCAAGGTACGCCACTGAGCCCGATCTTCTGTCCACAAGTGCGCGCGCGCAATTTCAAATGAGAAGATCTGTCAGATCTTACCTTACAAGACACAAGAAGATCTTCTTCTCCCAGTGCGTGTAGTAGGCGTTCATCATGACCGAGGTGCCGGTGCAGGTGCCCAGGATGAGGTACTCCAGCTTCATGAGGATGGGCCCGATGCGCTCGTACATGCGGCTGAGAGCTGCCACGCGGTCTAGGCGCGCGTGCTCTAGTTCCACGAAGAAGGCCTAAGGGTTAGATGGATCATTTTAATAAAACATTTTGCCGGTAGTTCTGGTCATGTGGGTGTACTTTACACCTTTGCTTAGTCCGAGGTGTGTACCTAAGTCAAACTATTTTACTTTTACGGTAGTAATTTCTTAATACAATACTTGGCACAAATTATTATATAATAGTTTCTGAGTAAAGTACATCTGTACGACGGGCCTGTTGGACTAGTAGTTAGTGGCCCTGACTGCTAAGCCGGAGGTCGTGGGTTCGATTCCCACCCAGGACAAACTTTGTGTGATGAGCATGATTAGCAACATATTTAGCGCTAAATGTGTTTAAAGTATCATTCTGTCTCTGTCACCTTCTAACAATGTGACAGGGATGCAATGATGTTCTAAATACGTTTAAGCAGTAAATGCATTTAGTGATTTTGGTGAAAGTGGGTCTTAAAGTATGGAGTTTTCTGCCCATTCCAAACTACGTTTTGGAAAAGGCACCTAGATTTTAATTATTTTTGTTTCTTGTATATGTCGTTCAAAAGTGCCTGTAAATGCTCTAATTGGAATAGATGTTTTGACTTTGACTTGAGTCCTACAAGACTATTTACCAGGCACCTTACCTTGCAGGGATAAATCCACGTGTCGTCAGGGATGCCCGTGTCAGGATCCACGTAGTTCTCCGGCCTCAAGAGCGGGTACAGATCAAACTCCTCGATTTGATCCACCAAGAACTGGATCTCCCTCTCTACCATCTTCAGTTGCTTGTATACAGCTTCTAGGGCATGTGCGCCTATATTTTTGATTAAAAATACAAAAATGTTAATATTTTGTTTTATAAATTAGAAAAAATAAATAATTAGTAATAAATTAGTAGTAGGTCGAGAAAAAAGTGTTGTTGGGTTTTTCTATAAAATTCTCATTAGCAGCTCGAAGTTTGGATTTGTGCCCGGTTACTGGCAATAGGCTCGCCCCCTATTACATGGGACCTAAATATACCGGCGAACTGTGGGTGTGCATTGGTACACCTCTACCTAGTCAAGTGTCCAAAAAAGTAGATAAATTAAAGGCATTTACTTTAATTTATCTACATTTTTTGACAATGATTGATTCTGAGATGCGATAGCGACTAGATTTTTGAACGGCTTTAATAAGTAGAAACGGCTTTCTAACCTTTAGTAATATCCTTGATATACTCTCCAATGCCGAGTGCAGTCCACGTGACCCTAGTCAGTCCCGGCAGGATGTGCCTCTCCATGTCAAGCAGATGCTTCTTCATGAGAAACGTCTCCGAAGGGCTGATGGACAGCGTGCACTCATTGTACTTGTTTATCACGAGGGTTAGAGATTCCAGTTCGTAGTATATACGAGATTTCTGCATAGCCACGTCGCGAATACATGATGGTAGACTGAAACCTGTTGACGGTGTAAGTATAGTGAATACTTGGGTAGTTGACACTAGTAACTAATAATGTTTTTGAAAACCACATTTGCTAACTATTATTACGATTTTTTTTGTATTATCTTTTACCTGAGAATCTTCAGGTTCTGAAGATATTGAAGGTCAAAGTTTTTATCAACTTTTTACCACGCTATTTCACGTTTTAAATGTTATAAGTAAACTTTAAATACTACTATGATCCTGTATTCATGCACCCATAAGCATAATTATTTGCGTGTGTTATATTGCATGATATAATAGTATATTTTTTTGTCGCTAAAATTTACTTGGTTTGATGGGCAGTACGTAACCGTAATTAGCGGGTATGTGATGTGTTTTTTACATCCCGTATAAAACTACGTACAATACATAACAGCAGCAACTGCAGCATATCCAGTAGCAAAGAACCCCATAAACTTTCTTCCCCTCCATAAAGCCGGGCTTCTACTGCAAGTAAAATGGACTCCGCTTGCATTTGCATTAGAACCCCTGCTTTGTGCTTACCAAGTTGTTCCAACAGTTCAGCCTCGCGAATCACGAGGAATATGTGGTTGTTGAAATTAGGCGCGAAATTCAGTTCGTACTCCTGCAACAGCTTGTGCACTGTGAGGTCACGCCACGTCACATCCGTCTGCGTACACAGAAATAATGATCATTTATCGAGACACTGATAATAAAAAAAAAAACTCCAGACCGACTTCGGCCATAGCGGCTAATCTACCCAAAAACGCTGCCTACGAGCAATATTTGGTTTGAAGGTTACTGACAGCTGTGTTCCAATCTATAAATCTCATAATTTATTGACATTTCCTTGCCTTTACATCTCAGAAACTGCTCTTTTTGTTAAATGTAATCGACACCTATTTGTAACTTTATCGGAAAGCAGATACCGAGATGCAACTTTACGATCTCAATATCAAAACTTGTTACGCACAGGTGGATACAGGACTGCTTTGTTGAAGAAAAGTGTTTTTGGTATGGCACCGGCTATTTTTAACCACATTCCTAAATCTATAAAAGAGGAACCAGTGACAATCTTCAAAAATAAACTTACCGCTTTATTATTAAACAATTGTTACTACTCCGTATCGGATTTCCTAGTTGATAAATTTTAGTTCCGTAAGTTTTAAATGTTTCTTTTAATTCAATGTTTTGTATGATGAACTGCATCAATGTTTGCATGCCAAAATGGTAGAATGTACCAGGATTCCCAACATCACTGTGACCATCTCATTGTAAATACCTACATTCTAAGCAAATAAATATTCTATTCTATTCTATTCTACAGACTAGCCAAGTACGCAGCAGATATAATAGTGCACAAGTGTGTGCGCAAACATAGGTGCACTCTGCTAATAGCAACTACACAATTTTTCTGATATGTGGTGTATAATATTCTTACTTACCAATCCTTCCTTAGCTAGCAAGGATGTGGAACTAGGCGACCTCACATTTTCATAATGTTGTCCCGGTATTCTCATAAGCATCACTAAAAAATTGTAATCATTCAGAATCATCATATTCTCAGGTTTCAAAACAGTGCTACTTGAAGCCTAGTTTTAAATTAAATTGTTTTTTTTTTATGAGCCCCCATCTATTTTTTATATATGTCGATGTAGACAATTGACTGCTACATGCCAAATCAAAATGGTTATTAAAAAAAAACACCCATTTAACCCCCCGTGTAAACTGGAATAAATGGTTTATATGAATTAAGTTTTGTTTAGGAAAATAACCATTATTTTGAACAATATAAAAGTAAGAATTAATTTATGTTGATGTGAGTTCGTTAGCAACTTTGGCCTTTTACGAAATTGCTTTTTTATGCATGTTTCTTAATACAGTTTTTGCTTAAACTGAGTACATGGGAGAGATATAAGGAAATATGGGTTATTCAACGGCGGGGAGTTTTTATTTATGTTTAGAATGATGAACGTGAACTTGAGATGAGTTTTTCTTGAATGAAATAAATAAAATAAATAAATATCTTGGGACAACTCACACACGGCTATCTGATCCCAAGCTAAGCAGAGCTTGTGTTATGGTAACGAGACAACTGATATACATACTTATATAATTTATAAATACACACATATTATAGATAAATCACACCCAGACACAGAACAAACAATCATGCTCATCACACAAAGTTTGTCCTGGGTGGGAATCGAACCCACGACCTCCGGCTTAGCAGTCAGGGCCACTAACCACTAGACCAACAGGCCCGTCAAATGTAAGCTGACACAGTGCATCCGATTTTTTTTGACTAAATTCTGCCGCCGATTCGCCCGCTTGGAAGTCAAGTTTTCCATGTCAAAAAAAAACTATGTTTGCCACCGAATTTGGCAAAAGCGATACTTTACAATATTTTTACTATTATTAACCCAGAAATCTGAGATAAATCCCTTTTGCGGCAGGGCTAGGGCAATTTAGTCGGATCTCCTTTAACTTGTAAGATTTGATTATCCACAGATACCAGGACAGGTAGAAGTAAACAAAAGCTTGTAATAATAATTACAAGTCATGCTATATATATTTTTTTTTGTTATTGGATGGCACACAAGGCGATGCGATGCTGTGAGGCACACAGTTATGTTGTTTTCTTTTTCTTTTTTTTTCTTTTGTATTAAATAACCTTTTTGTTAGGATATCTGTGTGCACATGGTTTGTGTCAATAAACTTTTTTCTTTCTTTCTTTCGATGGCCCATCTGATGTTAAGTGGTCACCGCTGCCTATAGACATCTGCAACACCAGAGGCCTTCCAAATGCGTTGCCATCCCAGAGACATACCGCGCCAACCATGTCGTCAAATTACACCATATGAGGGTAGTAAAAGTACTTACACGCCTTATCCCTTCGTCTCTTGGCAGCGATCTCCTTGTTGACGATGTCGGTCGGCTGAAGGGAGATGGCGGAACCGCCCGTTTTCTTAGCCACGTGAGCTCGACCCGCAGCTGTTAGCTCCATGCCGCGGCCGGCGGCGGGTGCTGCGGCTGCACCAATACAGTCAATACAATTAGACCTTGAAAAGGTACTTTTGAAAGAGAAAAAATGAATCAATTCCTGTTGCACCTTTCAAAAGAAAGTTAGTTAAAAATGGGCAAGAAACTCTATACTTATATAATAACACCAGTTTACTATGATCTCACTGCAGGACAAAAGCCTCTTTTCATACAGAGAAGGCACGAGCATTGATCATCACGCTTGCTCAAGGCGGACTGGCCATTTCAGACTAATATTCATGTAAAGTCTAGGTTTCCTCACGATGTTTTCCTTCATCGATGTCAGAGATATCCAAGATAAACTTAGAAAGTACATATGAATTGAAAAGTCACATAGATATTTGCCCGGTATCGGACCCGCAACTTCATGTATGAGAGGCGGGCGCCTTAGTACTGGGTTATCACGACATTAGGTACATGACATACTTTCTCTTTTAAATAAATATTTTGTATAAGTAGATGAACTATGTATATTAGGGGTTATAGTTTTGGTTACAATAGTATTAGACCAAGAACTTTATAATTTTTGATATGACGAATTTTTATTGATAATTACAGAAGTCGGGTTGTAAAGCAAAGTCTGTATAAGTACAAATTGTAAATCTTACCATCCTGTTCAGATTGGTTTGCTTGGAAAATAAGTAGATAGTTGAATTACATACAAAGAGTGAACGGAGAAAGGGCATTTAGATAGTTTGACCGCAGGAAAACCACCATAAAAAAATATGAGTGTATAAAAATAAATTATATTTGCACCCGCACACGCAATGCACCATTTCATAATTATATAATGTATATGAAATGGTGAATATGTGCTCCGCACGCATGCGGGTCTATCCCTTATGTACGATTTCCACAAATCAGGCTTCTACGTAATAGTTAAGGTTCATGTTTGCATGGAATTTATACTGCTTGGAACGGCATGCGCGCGAAGCTACCCGATTTCTAAATCGTATATTATGCGTTAGCAAATCCGCATGCCACTAAAAGCGCTCCAACCGGTTTATTATGTAAAATAAAAGTAAGTTTTTTCTTATATTTTTTTGCCCGAGTAGGTAATAGCTTGATTATGTCCTCTAAAGTGCAAGTATAGAGAGAGACACACTGATGACAGCTCACTATGCCTAAATTATAAGTTTTTGACACAATAGCTGCTGCTATTTTTAATGACTTTGGATGACAAGCAAGCCCAGGCATCTGCAATATCAGAGACCTTGCAAATGCGTTGCCATCTTAGAGACAACGTTGAAATGTCTCATGGACGTGTAATTACATTGGCACTCATACCCTTCAAACCGGAACACAGCAACGCTTCTTTGCAGCAGAAAAAAGTATGTTGGTAGTACTTCCCCGGACGAGCTCCTTCACAAAGAGCACTACTACTACTACTGGTTACAATAACATCAAAGTCCAACATACCAGGTTCCTTTTTAAACTCGACCTTCAGGATATTCTTCTTCATCATATGGTCGACGAAGGTGGCTGCGCCGTGCACCCACTCCTTATACTTCGTGGTCTCGTACTCCCTGATCACTTTGGAGAAAGCCTTGTACTGCTTGAAGGCGTCTATCTTCTGCTCGCAGTCATTTAATTCTGGCACCTAGGATTATTTTAGAATGTATCTTTTTACTAAGCTTCAAGCCGTGATTTTGTTTGTGTCAAGTTATCCCTCGAGACCACAAAAACAGGATAGAATTATCCTATGTATTAAGCTAGAGCAGTAAGTATGCGAAATTTCAGCTAAATCAGTTCAGCCGCTGAAGCATGAAAGAGTAAGAACCAAAAAAACATCCATTAATTCAGCCCTCCATCCATTCTCATAAGTTTCTCAACTTAATATTGTACGCGGATTTGGAATTATTCGTGCGCGAGTGCGTTTCGTACTTGGCCGGTTTTTAAGTGTGCTATTTTTAGTTTATTTAATGATCATGGTAACGATATCCACATCATGGTATAGAATACATACTGAAATAAACTCACGTCATTTTCCCGTGAGAGCCCACCCAATGAACCCCAAACACCATACAAAGCTACCTGCTAAGATCCTTACATGGTAAAGATATAGATAAGGTATACCTTTTGGAACTTCATGATAGGTTGTTTCATCTTGTTGAAGAGCGCTCTCGCCCAGTAGATGGCGCCTGCGACAGGCGGGTGGTTGCGCAGGAGTGGCGGGTTCTTGCGGAACCGCTGGAAATAAAAATCATATTATTTAACTAGCTTCTACTCGCGAGTTTGTCTGCGTGGAAGACAAGTATAAGTACCACATACTTTCTATATGGAATCGACAGTTGTGTAGCTTTAGTACCAGCGAAAGATTATTTGAAATCAGACCAATATTTTCAGGGATTACTAACCTCTAAAAAAAAACTTACTGCGATACATACATAAAAAAAAAAATACTTTTACATTTTTTAATAACTGGAAACTAACGTATTAGCAGTTCTTCTTTTTTTCGAATTGATATTGAAACTATGTCATTAAATCCTTTTTTTATTCTTTAGTGTTTGGCCCCAGTACATGGCCACGTTTAGCAGTTTTGCATCCGCTTGTTTAAAAATATTCCATTTTACGTAACTCGCAAACAGTAGATGTGCCTACTAGGTACTCACAGTAAACTTATCCTCTATAGCGGTGATCTCCTTGATGAATTGCCTCATGACGAGGTCGAACTTGGTGGCAAGCTGGTTTTTTATCGACTCGCGGATATCGAACTCGAGAAACTTGATCAACACTTTCAGAGCTTCTTCTGAGGATCTAGAGGGAAGAAGGTATGATAATTAATAATATTTACGTATTCGAATTTCAGTCTCGGCGGCCAATCACATGGGGAGACTAGCGAAGTACGCAGGCCAAATATAGTGTACAGTCACGAGCAGAAACATGTATACATTTGGCAAAAATGAAAAGCCATTTTCTCGTGAATTAACAATTGCAACGTTGAGATAAGATCGATTTCATAGTAATAAAGGATCCAGAATATGATATTCGTAACACCACTATATTTTAATCGATCCTTTGGGCAGCAACTGCTTTAGAATGTCGCTAAGTGTATACATGTTGATGCTCGTGACTGTACAAGTGTCAATGAAACAGATGCACTCTCATAGCCCGATAGGACGGCCATCCGATACTTACAGAGTGAGATCAAGCACATGACTACCGGCGACACGTGCTCAACACCGCCCAAATACAATTTTACCCAACCTAGGAATCGAACCTTGGGATCGCGTGTGGTTCGGGATAAACAGCACAGCAGTCTCACTGTGATCAGCGGAGCAGTTAAATATTATTTTTTTTGATTATAAATTAGCTTGACTGCCCCGTTGGTCTCGTGGTCGCAAGCGCGTCTGCCGAGCGAGGGGTCCCGGGTTCGATTCCCAGGTAGGGCAAAAAGTGTTATTGGGTTTTTCCATTAGGAATTTCTCAGTAACAGCCCGGAGTTTGGAAGTTGGTGGTGTGACACCCCCACGTGCCTCGGAAAGCACGTAAAGCTGTTGGTCCCGGCTGTCATTCGCAGATCTTTGGCAGTCGTTACGGATAGTCAGAAGCCAAGAAGTCTGACAACCAGTTTAACCAAGAGGTACCGTGTTTCCCAGTTACTGGGTTGTGTTGGGTTAGACTGGAAGCCGACCTCAACATAGTTGGGAAAAGGTTAAGCAGATGATGATTATAAATTAGCTTCTGCCCGAAACTTTGTTCACCTGCATTAGGTAAAATCTTTGGTTATTGCTCCGCTCGCGCGAGTCGTAGCGTGGTGCCATATAGCCTATGTTACTCAGGAATAATGTCTATTAGTGAAAACATTGCCAAAATCGGTCTCGTAGTTGCGGAGCTAATTCAATACAAATAAACAAAAAGAAACCTCCGAACTGCCGAACGAGAACTGCCTCGTTGGCCTAGTGGTCCTGAGCGCGACTGCTACGCTAGAGGTCCCGGGTTCGATTCCCGGGTCGAGCAAAAAGTGTTATTGGGTTTTTCTATGAAATTCTAAGTAGCAGCTCGGAGTTAGGATTTGTGCCCGGTTAATGGCAATAGGCTCGCCCCCCATTACATGGGACTTAAATATACCGGCGAACTGTGGGTGTGCCTTGGTACACCTCTGCCTAACCCTTCGGGGAATACAGGCGTGATGGTATATAAACCTCTTTATAATGTTAGTATAGTTAAACTAACCTCAAATTGCTAAAACTCTGATTGATATAATTCTTGGCCTCCTCCTCTAGATACCGGACTTCGTTCCAGAAGTCGCCCATGATGACGTCCCAGTTCTCCTTGTTGTCGAACACGAACTGGCTGAAGTCGATCGTTCGGATCGGGGTGATGAGATTCTTGAAGCGTTTGCGCACGTCGTCGATCTGCGTCGGGTCGCTGATGATGGCTTTTAGCTCTTTGCCGAATATGCGCTCGAAGTCTATTATAACCTGTGAGGGATTTATGGGTCATTTTACGCTGAATTTGTTGCGGGATATATTAATTTAAAACTTGGAAGGGGTCTGGGACAGAAAATTTTACCGTGCGTCACAGTCAACAAAATAGATAAGTAATCATGCCGTTACATATACTTATCATAAGTTTTTTAGCCGCTATTTAATCAAATTTGATTTAATAATTAGTAGACAAACCGATCGTTAATTAAAATTAAATGAAATTCGCAGACATCCATCTGTTTGGATGGAAACTTCAACTATATCTGACAACATTGGTCACTTAATTCATTTAGTGAAAGTACAGTGGCGACCAAAAGTCCATACCCAATCTCAAAACGTATTAGGTTGACGTTTAGTTTGACTTACGACCTTTTACTTTCAAGAATTGACACATGTATCATCGTTGTGAATGTAGTTCATAATTTCAACATTTCTAAATGAGACAAAATGGTCTAGCGGTTAAGCGCGCCCAGTTGACGGCGTTAATCAATGAGCCGCGAGTTCGAATCTCACATTATTTTTGTCTTTTTGTTTTTTACTCAATTTGAAGAAATGAACAGAAATATAATATTCTTTAGCTTGTTCGCTTTGTTCACACATTTCGTAAATTTAAAAGGGTAGTCATAGAAAACTAATAAAGAATTTAGATTTCTGTGAGGTAGACATGAGTTTTGTGCATATTTAACTTGATTGGAATGAGCGTTGTCGTTTGGTTGTGGTTGTTGGTTAGTAACGAGTGATTTAATAGATACTCGTAGTGGTATTGTAAGTATTCTCGAAACGCAGGCAAATAATATTACTGAGGCGAGGGCGACTATTATTGGGCTGCATAAAAGTGGTCCCAATTAATATCTTATGAAACCTGACTGAATGTGAGTATTATATTAACGAATTGTAAATTAAACTTTTATTTGAAATTTATACCTAAGATACCTAAAATTATTTGGTGGCATTTCGATTAATACTTATTATTGATTTTTAAATATATAATGACGCCAAAAAAAATGTGTTTATTATGGAATTTATAAATAAATAGTTTTAATATATTAAAATTTGTTATATTAAATAAATATTATTAAATTATATAAAAAATTAAGTCACTTTAGTATTTTGTTATAAATGCCTAATATTACTTTTTTTGTTGTTTTAGAGGAATACTATTATTAGTCTCCGGAGCAAGAAATACGAGGAAGAGGATAGATAGCCTATCCTACCTACTCAACAGCGAAGTGGATTAAGTTTGGTGGTTTCGCACTGGATAACATACTGTTTATAACAACAGCTGCATGCATCATAAACCAGAAAAAATACGTTTCGTTTTTAATATGTGGGGATGACGTGCAACAGTGCTACTTATGAAGAAGTATTAGACGGTGTTATGCAACATTTAATAACCTGGATGTTTTAGTTTTAATAATTAGGTGCAACAGTGCTACTTATGAAGAAGTATTAGACGGTGTTATGCAACATTTAATAACCTGGATGTTTTAGTTTTAATAATTAGACGGTGTAACTAAATATTTAGTCATAATTATATTATATATTCGTAGATAGTTATTTAATGATCTTAAATTGAGGTTTAGTTTCAATCTTCTTTTCATCAAGAAAACGAATTATTAAACTATTACCTCACTAAGTTTATTGTGACGTTACATAAAAAAAACCTGTTCATAAAGTCGTATAGTTTAGTTTTCAATTAACTCTGCTGAATACCAATTCAGAAACTTAATACGTGAGCATCACCAAATTTATTTGTGTTATTAAAATATCCTTCTCTTATTATGAATTTTATTGACTAAGTGGGTATTCAACAAAAAATCTTATGAACAGTTACAAGAGAACTTCTTTTATTTCGGTAGGAATGTGACGTTATAATTCTCATAAGTTTGTTAATTTTAAAATATTTTTTTGTTATCACACAGCACGCCTTTTTTTCCTACTTCCAATTACAAAAAGTTAAAATAAAATCACATAAAAAGTTAAATAAATAATACAATAACTAATATTTGCTTCTTATAAAAAATAAATAACAAGCATGAATACGTAATAATTCAACATAAACCTAAAAAGATTTTGCCTAACATTATTATGGTTTCAAGAAACAAAAAACAGCCACACATAGTATAAGATTTGAACTCGGAATTCAATGATCGTAAACCCTTTCTTATCCAAACCAGCTGCCAGGCCATGTTATATTTATGCGAAATTTAGCAATGCAATGGTAAGAATACGTCGCGCGTCGGGTAGGCCTCGTACGGTTAACAGAAATATAATGCCATTTCGCGTAGTGCGACGATGGTTCATTAGTGTGTGTTATCTGTGGAATGTTGAGACATCACTCGTAAACACACATGCGCACGCGCTGACTGGATCGCGCCCGTGTTCATAGGAAAGTGAACCTTAGCGTGGGTATGGATTTCTGAGCGCTTACTGTACATGATTTCAGACCCCTTACGAGCTTAAACAACTCATCGATGCATTTCTACCGTCTAGGTGTTGTACTTTATATGGAACAAATATTTTTTTACCTAACCATGTTTCATCGGATCTCCTGATAAAACTTGTGTCACATCTTATTATCTTCTGTGAGTTGCGAGCGAAAAGCTACCATATTATAATAAACTTAGAGCTGAGATATAACGTGAACAATAGCAGCTGGTCGAACTCCCATCGCACCCCCTTGCCCGCATGGATCTATGTTCCTTTGGATCTCCCAGTATAACATTTGTCACATCTCGAAAGACTAGCCTTAACCTTAACCTTATTGTAATAAACTTAAAGCTGAGATCTACCTGTATCACATCACCCAGGTCTCCTCTCCATTGTCTTCTGTGAGTTGCAAGCGAAGAACTAGCTACCTTATTGCAATAAACATAGAGCTGATATCTACCTGTATCACATCACCCAGGTCTCTAGCAACAGTGCCCACATAGTCGGTCTGCGTGAACAACAGCGGCTGGTCGAACTCCCATCGCGCTCCCTTGCCGCACAGTTCTATGCTCCATTATCTTCTGCGAGTAGCAAGCGAAGGACTATCTGCCTTATTTTAATAAACATAGAGCTGAGATCTACCTGTATCACATCACCCAGGTCTCATCTCCATTATCTTCTGTGAGTTGCGAGCGAAGGACCAGCTACCTTATTGTAATAAACTTAAAGCTGAAATCTACCTGTATCACATCACCCACGTGTCAGTTCCATTATCTTCTGCGAGTTGCGAGCGAAGGACTAGCTACCTTATTGTAATACATTTAAAGCTGAGATCTACCTGTATCACATCACCCACGTGTCAGTTCCATTATCTTCTGCGAGTTGCGAGCGAAGGACTAGCTACCTTATTTTAATAAACTTAGAGCTAAAATTTACCTGTATCACATCACCCAGGTCTCTAGCCACAGTGCCCATATAGTCAGTCTGCGTGAACAACAGCGGCTGGTCGAACTCCCATCGCGCGCCCTTGCCGCATATTTCTATGCTCCGTCTGGTCTCCTGGTACAGCGTGTGCCATAACTCCATTATTTTCTGTCCACAGCGAGTCAGGGAAAGGACTTTTTCGTTGGAGAAGCTGGAAATATGTGAGTTGTCAGTCTGGTGCTTGTTTTAACGAGAGTGATCAACTATTTATACGTTTTTACCCGACTACGGGGGACGCAAAAAAGGCAGTTATGCTTAGAATAGAATATAAATTTATGTGCAAAGAGGGTATACAATAGTTGTTATAATACATAAATCGAAAATAATAATAATCGTTTTTTTTTTATTTTTTTATACATAAATCGAAATCGCTTTAGCCATATTTTACCATTTGGCATGAAAATATTTACAGATTAATTAACATTACTATGACAGGCAGGCAGGTTATGCTTTTGATTGTATAATTAATCTATGTATGTATATTTGTTCATGTTATCTGTTACCTCATAGTTTCTAAACTACCTTGCCTTAAAGGTTATGATCGCTTACTACTGTTACAATTTATTGTTTTGTTAGGCTGGGTGACATATGACCTCGGCTATTCTCTGAACATCACTATGAACAAAAGTCCCTTTTAATGGTCTATTGAAAAAAGAAAATGAGTTTGACTTTGAATGTCGAGTACTTACTCAAAAAGCTTATACACGTCGAGGACTCTTTCGAGTTTGTTATTAAGAGCCCACGAGATCCTAGATATAAGTGGCACCATGGTCTCATCGGAGCGGTACCCTTTAGACAGCACCCACATCATGTAGATACTCTCCACCATTTCTGGGAGGATTTCCAACAATAGAGGCAGCGGTGAATCGCCTTCAATCACCTAAAACAATACCTAATTGAATAAAAACTGCTACATATTAAATATCTGCCTAGCCTTTTTTGACTATGTTAGGGTGTGCTTTCAGTCTAACCAATTATATCAGAATACCTTTCTTATATGCAACATAACTTTTCGTCATAGAAAAAAATACTATTCTAAAAAATAAAAAATATTATTCACTTAGATTAAAATGCTTAGGCGTAAAATAAAAAACACTGAATAAATTTTCTAGTACTTACAGTAAAAAATCGCATCAAAGTGGACAGGAACTTCAAATTGTCATTCGCCATATTGTATTGGTCCAATAAGTTGTCTTTGTACTGTGTAAAGTCCTGTAAGAAATATTATTTTACTATCAAAATACGAGTATATAATAACAAGCTTCTGTCCGCGGGTCGTCGGCGTCACATTTTTTTATAATTTTCCCACGGGAATGGGTTGAAACAACCACAATCTATCACAAATACCACACTACAATCCATCTCAGTGCAAAATTACATTCTGCTATGCTATTCTGAAATAGGCAAATCACTTTGAAAGTCATCTTGCAAATCACGCTTACTTCGCAGAATACCAAATCCTACTGAAAAACGTCTGAAGTGATTTCGCAAATGAACTTTTTAAAATAGCACTCCGTTCCGCCGTTTAAGCGTGATAGAGTAACAAGCATCCATCCATCCTCACAAACTTTAGCATATATGTATAATAGTAGCTTCTGCGACAAATTCGACATATTATCCCACAGGAACAGTAGATCCCGAAAGAAAAAGTATAAAATGTGTTTATTATCCCCCCCCCCCCCCCCTAACAAACAGTATCATCAATGAATACGCAACAGGTATAATTATATCATCAATGAATGATCATCATCATCTGCTTAACGTTTTCCCTATGTTGGCATGTTTTTTTTTTTTTTTTTTTTTTAGACGGGAAATCATCAAATAACTTCCCCCGCCCTAGTGTCAGACTTTTACTGACTAAAACCCGTCTATGTTCCTTCATGTGCCCTTTGCGTTCCGGGGGCGCGGTATCTCTTTCGAACAACCCGCAGATGTTGGCATGTTGGCGTCGTCTACATGGAGCGACTGCCTATCTGACCTCTACAACCCAGTTACTGGGCAACACGATACCTCTTAATCAGACTGGTTGTCAGACTTCCTGACTTCGACCAAACGACCAAGGTGAGTATCATCAATGAATAAAAATCTTATTAAAAAAATAGCAGTACGTCAATATAGGTGGACTTGGCTTTCTTCAGTTGCTGCAGAATCTTGACCACAATCGGTTGCTTGAGCTGCTCGACCAACAGCGATATCTCTGCGTCTCGCTCGCGCCAGTACATGTACTCTGCCACAGGACCGTTGCCATCGCGTGTCTGACCAAAAATTAAAAAGCTACTGAAATATTCTTTGTGAAGAAGCTCGTACGGGATACTTCTTACTTCATATTTTTTTAAGGAGAAGCGTATTCGTTGGAATTGGGTATTAGACACTGCCAATCAATTGACATACATACCACCACACCTGTATTCCCAGAAGGGTTTAGGCAGAGGTGTGCTAATGTACACAGTCCACCGTTATGTTTTAGGTCCAACGTAATAAGGGTTAATGGCAATAGGCTCACCGCATATTACATGGGACCTAAACATACCAGCGAACTGTGGGTGTAAACTACAGCTCCGCCATCTGCCTAACCCTTCGGGGAATACAGACGTGAATGTACGTATTCAAATATCTTTGCAATATAAATAAAATTTAAGCGACAAGTTAGTAAAACAGATGGCGCCACATAACCCTAAGAAAAGTGGCGCCATCTCTTTTACTTATCGCGAGCTATGAAACTATGAAGTTCGCATGTGGTGGCATAGGTATCGCTAATCTGTAACTTGTGTGGTGGCTGAAGTATGCGGCGAGAGTACTGCCACAGATTAAATAAGTACAGATACTTCACTCCATAGAAAAAACCCAACAATTAACGCTTTAATTACCTACAAAACGGTCGTGCGCGGTAAAATGTACTTTACGCAGACGCGCGATAGTATGTACTTCGTCGTCTGTCGTGTTATGCTAGAGAGAGAGAGCAATAACGCGCGTCACACAAGGGCTGTCTGGACCGACTGGATTCTGCGCCCGGGCGCAGGTGAGCCGTAGGCACTTAAGAGAGTAACCTTGAACGAGTGACGGAGGCCTGGTACTGCTGCTGGAGTCGCATCGCAACGTTTGCCGGGGTAATTACAGACTCATGAGACATTTCAACTTTCATGCGTATATGAACTTTAACTATTATGTAAAAGTCTGAATTTTCTTTAGTACAATGATGAAACGGTGCGACCCGTTTGGTGAAAATCGTACATTTGTCTCTGGGATGGCAACACATTTTACAAGGCCTGTGGTATTGCAAATGTCTATAGGCAGAGGTGACCATTTATCATCAGGTGGACCGTCGGCTTATTTGCCATCCAAAGATATTAAAAACACCTACCTTCCCCAAGCAGGCTGCGATAGTTTTATCAATATGGTGCTGCCACATCACGACTCCGTGCTCAAGCATGCCCAGTTGTTCAGGATCGAGAGGATCTGGAAAGTGGCCATCATGCAACCACGTCAAGTCCGGCATCGGGAGCTGGATGTCACCTTCTATGTGCTCTATGGTCCTGGAAACATACATACATAAACTTACGCCTTTTTCCCATGGGGATAGGCAGAAACCACAGAACGACACCTGCTACGATGATTACATACTCTTTTCGCCTCGTTCACATTCATACATCTGGTCATACAACGCCGCGGTTACGATAATAAAAGAAAATAAATATATTTAGCACCAAATACAGCTTCACTGCTTAACCAACTAGGTCTAGGCCTTTAGTATAAGTCCAAAGATAATGGCGGCTTCGAAGTTAGCTGCGAGTGCAGATTCGCGCAGGTTTATTTAAATAAAGTTGCGAGCCAGAATTTGGTCACTTTGACTGCCACTTACCACTTTGCTTTGATAAGAAAAACCCAGTTTTTGCTCGACCTGGAAATCGAGCCCAAGACCTCTAGCGTAGCATTACAGGACCATTAGGACCAACGAGGCAGTCATTTAGGCAGTTATTTTTGAATAATGTTATATACAAACCAATCGACAATTGCACCGAGATTTGTTATATCTGCTATGACTTCATCTGCACCAGTCGGTCTATGCTCTTCGTCTTCAGGAGGCACGCTGAACAAAGCTTCCGATTCTTGGGCTATGTTCTAAGAACATAATCAAGAATTAACGCAAGTTTACACCAAACAAAGCAGCTAAGCAGCGTTGCTGTGTTCCTGTATGAAGGGTATGGATGCCGGTACAATTGGGTAGTTGACACCACTAACCAATAATTTCAAATCACAACTTCTCTAAAAAAGCACTTATTTTACCCATGAAAACCGATAATTTTTTTATTTATTCTAAAATTAGATTTTTACTTACTTTAAAATCAATAAATAGTAAGTCAATTAAGTAGGCCGATACGTGACGTCACAGTGTGCTATTGCCATTCAAAATCTATGGGAGAACCGCGTTTTGATAGTTCATAAAAAGTATGTCAATTGATGGTGTCAACTACCCAATTACAGGCACATGAGACATATCAATTTTGTCACCACCAAACCCACTATGCCAATCTTAATGCATTTTAAGTTTTACATAAATTATATACATACATACACTCCAAGTCGCCTATACCTCGGACATTAGCCGCAATTAACGCTCTCCTGAACTCAAACCCAGGAGGCCTTGATATATTTGCGGATGAATGGAAGATGATATTGTTAGAATGTTTGAGTTTTTGTGAGAAGAATGTATGACTGAGTTAAATAAATTATATGTTTAAATAGTGTAATTGCCTTCGGCTGTTCTATTTAAAATTAAATAAATAAATACATACATAAACTCACGCCTTTTTCCCATGGGGGGTAGGCAGTTAGCACAGTTCTAGGTAATTATAATTTTTCAATAATATTGTATTTTCTCTATAAGTGGTTATGTTAATCTTTTCAGAAAATACATAATTATCTAAAAAATTTCTAAAGGAATTACCGAGTCTGCAGAGAACTTCGCCAGTATTCCTGAACTAGTTTGAGTACTCAACTCCGCCTGCATATTCCGCATTCTAAAAGAATTAATTGTTACATTAGAAACTACGCACCTACAGACAATAATAGCATATTAATTATGCTATTAGTGAGGCAAATATGTCATAACGTCGAGTCTGGATTGCAGCCTCAGCCAAAGGCGAGGGCGTAATATAGCCGAGACTGTAATGATAAAATGCTCACGCGTTTCATAATTATGCTATTTTTTAACACACTCGTGAGGAATAAAGGCTCGAGCAGACCGGATGTGTAGACGTGCACGTGCACGTAGACGTGCACGTACCTCTGAGTTGTAACGTATGGAACTGTATGTGACAGGACACACCGCTTGCGTAACGTAACGCGTGCACACGTTACGCAAGCGGTGTGTCCTGTCACATACAGTTTCATACATTACAACTCAGTGGTACGTGCACGTCTACGCATACGCATCCGGTCTGCTGGAGCCTTAAACATGATTCCAGATTTATCACTAAAATCAAATTAGCCCATATACTGTCGTATGCGCAATGTATTGCTTAAGTTCATTGCGTACTACCATGAACTGTGTTTTTTTTGCACTGAATATGAAAGTCGTTTTCCGGCAATATCTTTACTCAATTTTATTTTGCGTTCCATAGGCAGTATGCGATGTATCTGTGTGGGTATGTGATGTGTCTTTTTACACCTTGTTTTCATGGCCGACCACTTCACAGTTTCCGCTTCCTTCCGTATCAAATAATCGGTTTTATTTAAAGGATGGTAAATCATCAAACGTCTTCCCCACCGCTTTGGGTGGAGAGGAAGGGAGTGTCAGTCTCTTGATGACTAAACCACATCCATGTCCCTCCAATGCCAATTGCATTCCAGGACTGCGCGGTGACTCTTTCGAACAAATTCCGCTACCCTGGCAGACACTGATCATAGCGGGCCCCGTCTACTACATCACTTTGAGGCTCGTGTGGAACACAACGCGACCTGGTTCTGATCGGACGGCAAGCCACCAAACGCTCGCTATCCGCAGGTCCGCGCTTGCGGTGGCCGGGAAACGCCCTGCGACTCCCGACGCCCGAGGCGTCTTCATCCATTGCGGCAGCTGGAGCGTAAGATTTGTGTCTCCCACACGCGATATGCCCCTCCTTCTCGGAAGGTGGTGAGAATAAGGGTACAGACAAGAGCTTTTTTTCTGACTGTTCGTTTAAAATCACTATAAAAACTGTCTTCTTACCTTCTCTCGGCGTTTTCTCCTCTAGCGATGTTAGACATTCTTCTATAATCCGAAGGGTTCAGGTAGTTGGCCTAAACAAATAATAATTCAAAAGTTAAAATGAGGTCATCCTTACCTCTAAGAATAATTAATAAGGCAAACTTAGCTATCGCATTAAGTCATGTACCTGTTATACCTACACAAATAAATAATAATAATGTAAATAAATCAATCAATAAATCAATTGACGTATGATTCATATTCATATGTTTGATTGATATAATATTTTGATATTTTCGTTGTGTTCGTGATTGCTGAAAATATTTTTTTTTATATTTAGTATATTTTTTGGTACCTAAATACACCGAAAATTGGACAGTATGGAAATTCTTCAAATTTCAATACTGTCCAATTTTCGGTTTATGTAGGTTAATTTTGTATAAAAATATAAATAAAAAATGTAAAGCTGTGCAAAGTCCGGGCGGATCACTAGTAATAAATAAATCTGTAGAACTAGTACCTACATGTCACCCGAAAATAAAGTTAATTTAAGTAAATGAACTAGTGAGAAGAGTTATCGAAAAAGGATTTGAATTATTTTAATTTTACTTTGCCTTGCACACTGTTAGATTTTCAACAGTCGGCTCAGCGCCAACAGTTGAATATCCAACAACTTAGATTACATAGTAATATTAAAATGCCCCCTGCACCTATAATTACAACAGTGCACTTACCTGTGAGCCAGACCCTTGCGTTTTATTGTGGTGTGATCCGGCGAAGGACACTTGCCTGACGAGCACCGATTTCGCCGCCACTGGAGCTACAGAGATCTCACGTAACTGAGTACCGAACAGCGGGATGGCAGCCTAAAAACAAATGTAGTTGATCGTTTATTTTGCACTTTCGCTTACCTTGGACATCTCTGACATCGGTAAAGAAAAGGTCGTGAGGAAACCTGAAACCTGAACTTATTAACCCCTTACTGCATGGACTTTTGCATCTTTGTGGAAAAAATATATGTTGTAGTTTTGAGTTTAGGGAACCCAAAAAAAATAATTTAAAAAAAAATAGCCCCCTTTTTTATATTATTATTAACGAAATAAAAAATGTGCATATATGGTACATTATGCATTACATTAAATAATATTGTTTATACCAAATATGGGACGACATGCAACCAAGATCTTTAGTGTTGCCAGCATTCAAACTTGAATAAAATTTGAATTTTAGAATGAAAACTTTGGTGTGCAAATATGGTATGCGGTAAGGGGTTAAATAAGGTCTGAATTCGGCAAACCGTCTCGAGCAAGGGTGGTGGTGGTGATGCATGCTCGTGCCTTCTACGTATCAGAAAAGGCCTTTCCCCTGCAGCGGGACAGTAATAGTAATAGGAAAATTGTTTTTTTGTTAGATTCTACTATTTTTTTTCAACGTTACATTATATCATTGTGAGTAACGTTAAAATCGGCGTACTTAATCTTAACGCGTCGGGGTCCATAATTTATATTCGTGTAACTGTAAATTTCCGAATATATGGAGGTAAATATTAGTGAGTTTTTCTACTAAATCTTAAAATTAATTAACATTTGCAGGTAAAATTTAATATAAAATAAGACTTATTTTTTTACATTGACTGCCACCTGTTTACCCATATTATGCAAATTATCATCATCTATCGTATCAGCAGTTGGAAATCCACTGCTGGACATGGACCTCCCTCATAGATTTCCAAAAGGACCGGTTGGAAGTGGCTTGCTTCTTCATCTTCTTATCTTTTATTGATTACCGCTCCGCTCCCTTGTGTCGTAGCATGATATTATACAGCTTATAACTGGCACGTGGCTACCCCAAAAAACAAACTTTATAATGTAAAAGAATTTTGTTAAGCCCGAATGCAGTTCCTTAGCTTATACCATACAAACAAACAAACTTTTCAATTTTATAATATTAAGTATAGACTTACCTCTTTCAAATGGTGTGAAAGAGTGATAAGCACTTTGCCATTGAAGAGTCCAGTGAGGAAGTACTCCGGCATTTTGAGCTGGATGACAGATTCATAATCGTCTAAGGGCACGCCCTCTTGCGTCTGCCGCACGAAGTACAAGTAACGCCTGTTGCGGTTTGCGTTTTGTAGAGTAATCTCGCCGAATATTACTGACAGTTTGGGATACTGGATTATGCGGGGGACTGGTCGCTGTAAGAACGTACATAGGTATTATGTACACACAAATTACTACTACATCCACGTCTTGCATACACGGTTACCTATCTCCTTTGCCGTGTGTACTTATAAGAAAATGAGCTAAGTTAATGCGTGCAGTTGTAGGTCTGTATTACATAAATATAGAATAGAAGAATAGAATTGATTTTTAATATTCTTTTAGAGCTCTTTGTGAAGGAGCTCGTGGGGGAAAGTAGGTACTATCATACCTAACTATGCCGTTACGGCTTGAAAGGTATGGGTGCCGGTGCATTACAGGCAAATGAGACATTTCAACTTTGTATCTGGGATGGCAACGAATTTGCAAAGCCAATAGTATTTCAGATGTTTATAGGCAGCGGTGACTACTTAATATCAGGCGGTCCGTCGGCTTTTTTGCCACCAAATAATAAAGAAAAAATAAATTATAACAGCTTAAAGCTCAAATTCCCTTGCCGAACACATAAGTACCTATCAATAATTATCTAGCAAATAAATGGGTTTAGTTTTGCCAAAATGAACCAACACGTTAAAATTTCTCCCATTTACAAAGTAATTATAGGTTAATTAACGTTGATAAATTTTAAATCTATTTGAAGAACAAGTTTTAGATATATACTGAACTGTAATTGCCGGGTAGTAACGTACCACATTTGGTAAATTATATAAGATTAAAAAAAGAGAGCATGTAGCGGAGATGAGAATGTTGAGATGGATGTGTGGTGTGAATGATAAGGTTAAGAATGAGTACATTAGAGGAAGTTTGAAAGTAGTGCCAGTGACAGAAAAGTTGAGAGGGAACCATTTGTCTTGGTATGGGCATGTGAAGACGACGGATGACGCATGTGATCAAAAGAGCTATGAATATAAATGTGGATGGATGGAGAGGAATAGGGAGGCCAACGAAAAGATGAATTGATTGATATAAAAGAGACCCGTCAGAGATATCATGGCAGTTGACAGGACGAAATTGAAAAAGAAAACGTGTTGACCTTAAGTAACATGGGATAAGGGTAGCAAGATGATGTTAAGGGTTGTCTCGTTTTGACAGAACTAAGCCCTATATCGTAGTTATATCTAGTTCTATGACATGCTAGTGTATCTTAAAATAAGACTCAGAACTACTTCATTATTATTGGTGGGGTGGTGTGACACCCCCGTCCCTCGGAAAGGTCCCGGCTGTCATTCGCAGATCTTTGACAGTTGTTACGGATAGTCAGAAGCCGGAGTCTGACAACCAGTCCAACCAGGAGGTTTCGTGTTGTCCAGTAACTGGGTTGTGAAGGTCAGATAGGCAGTCGCCCCACGTAAAACACAGGTATTCAGCTGCGTCCGGTTAGACTGGAAGCCGACCCCAACATAGTTGGGAAAATGCTAAGCAGATAATGATGAACTACTTTATATACTATATACAACTCTATTTAAATAAATGCCACAACAATATTTATCGATACGGCCGTATGTATAAATTGACGTTATTCTTACGATTATGGTATAAAATTCCAAAGTTCCGTCGACCTCCGGATCAACTTCCTCGGGCGCTGCAAATAATCTATTTTGAACTTTATGTCTTTCGATTTAAAGATCTGCTAATTCCGTTCAGCCGTTTAAGCGTGAAAGACTAACAAACAAAGAGCCATCCATCCATCTTACACTACTAACCAATTGCCACAATTTTTATGATCTCTCAAAACGCGATTCTTCAAAGATTTTGTATGGCAATAGAAAACTGTGACGACACTTTTTTTTTCGTCAAAGTAACAGAAAATCTAATTTTACAGTTAGGTACAAATTACATTGGGTTTTCAGAGCTAAAATAAAGTGTTTCTTTACAAAAGTTATGTCTTGGAATAATTGGTTATTGGTATCAAGTACCAGATTGTAAAACATATTGGACTTACGCGGTGGGAAGTAATACGAGTCTTCCGCGACAAGGCCATACTCTGAAGGCTCTACCATGTCCTCTTCCTTCTCCTCCGCAAAAGCTTCTGCTGCAGTTTCCACATCCATTTCTGTACATAAAACAATATTTACATAAGTTCTAATGTGCTGTTGCTACATGCTATTTGTGCTGATCTCTAAGACCATAGCTCATTATAACACCATGGCCACAACTCGGTATATCATTTGCCGTTCAAGTTCAAGCTTTAAAGCGTGTGTGTGACTGAGAATTTTATAGAAAAATCCAATAACATTGCTCGACCTGGGAATCGAACCCAAGACCTCTAGCGTAGCAGTCGCGTTTAGGATCACGAGGCAGTCAGGCATTTTTAGAATAATTTTAGTAATAAGTATGTATAGACAAATAAAAAAAGTTATTGTATATCTTACCGGATACTTTCCCCGTGGTAGAAAAACCTAAACCTGTAAAGAAATAATTAAAGCAACTTTAATCTTAACAACAACGGTAGTAGCAGAGTTCTTTGGGAAGGAGCTCGTCTGGGGATGTACTAACACCATATCTATTTCTGCCGCAAAGCAGCGTTGCTGTTTTCCGGTTTAAAGGCCTATTCAGACCTAAGCGGTATTCGCTACCGTCTGCGACAGAGAAAACCCAGTGGGTATGCGGTAATATTACTGTTCAGACCTAAGCGGTATTCGCTACCGTTCGTAACCCGCGTGGTATGTACCTCTACCCACAGCGGCAGCGAATATCGCTCAGGTCGCTCTAGCCGCGGTACTTGATACTAAATACCTGAGCGAAACCCGCGCGGTATGTACCTCTACCCACAGCGGCAGCGAATATCGCTCAGGTTTGAATAGGCCTTTAAGGATATGGGTGCTGCAGGCACATAAAAGAGAGCTATTTCAACTTTGTGTCTGGAATGGCAACGCATTTGCAAGGCCTCTGGAATTGCAGATATCTACTGGGTGGAATTTTATAATGCTACCTGGAAGGAAAGTACATTGAAGAAAATGTAGCTCATTTCGAGCATGCATTAGTTAATGTACTCGTTTTTTCCGTCCGAATAAAATAAGTTTAGATTGAAATTTCAATGTTTTTGTTTAATTTAGTTTACCATGTTTGCAGAGATTTGATCTTAATGATTGACCCTATCGATTAGTGCCATAAAAGTACAGGATGCAATTTTTTCGGATTTTAGTCGGTTTGATTCCCGGGTTTGCAAGCGTATTTTCAAAATTATTTAAATGCAGTTTTGTTTTTTAAAAAAAATAAAGGAATGTTTCCTTTTAGTAAAATTTGCTAACTTAAGGATTTAGAGTACTTTCCCTCCAGGTAGCATTATAAAATTCCACCCTGTATAGGCAGCGGCGACTACTTAACATTAGCTGGGTCGTCGGCTTGAACCGCAGATTTATTAAATATGTTTTATCAAAATCGGTTCAGCCGTTTCATGGCTATCAGCTCTTTTATTAGCTGCGGTAGGGATCATACACTGAGTTCTCATTTAAGGACTTTTGACCAATTTGTCTTGTGTGTATTCAAGATTAGGCCTAAATCAAACTAGTTACATTACACATTATAAAATAAATTGCAAAATACGTACCTCCTCTGCTTTTTGCACTTTTTACACTCTTCATGCTCTTCACACTTTTAAAACTCTTTTTACTTTGTATATCTGCCGCGGACTCCACATTATCTGGCTCTGGTGGTGGTTCTGGGGTACCCTTTTTACCCTTCTTCTTTTTGACTTTTGGTGGAGGTGGTGGGGGAGGCGGTATGATTCCTGTAATTTATATAAGGTTTAAGATATTTATTTCTCAAAAGATTACAATAATGACTTACTGAGTAAATCCGTACTAATATTATAAATGCGAAAGTAACTCTGTCTGTCTGTCTGTCTCTTTTTCACGCCTAAACTACTGAACCGATTTCAATGAAATTTGGTACAGATATAGTTTGGGACCCGTGAAAGGACATAGGATAGTTTTCATCCCGGAAATCCCCTGGGAACGGGAACTATTAATCCACGCGGACGAAGTCGCGGGCAAAAGCTATACAAAAATAAGTAAAAAAAAATAACAATAACCGATTAGCGTTTTTAGTAGGGTAGAAGTTAAAAATGTTAGTAAAGTTACACAGTGCATGCATATGTTTAGTAATGCCTATGTCACAGTGCATTAGGCTGAGCGGTTTTATACAATAATAAATATGAAAATAAAACAGATGAAAACTAGGATGGAAGCCTCTCACTTAGGGATCAAACAAAACAGGCTCTCAGTTTAATTATAATGATCCAAAATTTGTGAATGCAGTTCAAAATATGTCAAAAAGTTATGGATGTGCTTCTAGAAAGATTATTCTATAACTATAATGGTTAAGGGCCTTAGTGACCTGTCTTAAAAATCTATCCTGTATACTTGAATTGCTTACATAATTACAAAATACATGTATATAAACCATCACGCCTGTATTACCTGGTTGGTCACACGTGTACCAATATACACCCACAGACTGCCAGTATATTTTAAGTACCATGTAATAGGGGGGCGAGCCTATTGTCATTTAATTGGGCACAAATCCTAACTCCAAGCTGCTACTGAGAATTTCAGAGCCAATAACAATTTTTCTTCAACCTGGAATTTAAACCTCTAGCGTAGCATTCACGCTACGGCCACTAGACCAACACAGCAGTTTATACCCAAATCAATTCTGTAAATAAAAATACTATCAAAATGAAATGATAACTTACTCCATTCAGTAAATTCCTTATCTTCATGAATAAGCTTGTCCACAATCATCTTAGAGACGTACATTGTTCTCTTGTTCATAGAGATTTCATTGGTCTTTAATGGTGCTGTTAAAAGTTTAATCATCCTCTCCTTATTGTCTCCTTCATCCATCAAGTTGTAGAAGAGACTATCGTCGTCTATGCCTACGAATGCAATGACTTGGTCCTTGAACCATGTTACCCGTGGATCATTGTGGAAATCAATGTAGAGATCTGGATCCTCAATTGTGTCTTCAGAGGGACTCCTGGTCACGTCTTGATTGGCCGCCATGTTTATTCCTTATTGTTAGGAATCTCTATACAATATAGAGAAAGAAAAAAAAATTATAGGATAAGTAATAAAGATTGTTATGTACAGTCTGCAGCAACAGTAGATTAATATTTCAGATTTTTAAATCATAATGATTGTGCAGAATATCACACGAAATACGAAATGGATCTAAAATTAAGATAAAATTATCTCTTAGGTACTGCTTAAAATTCTAAATAGCAGTGAATTGTGTGATTTTGTGTCTATATAAATGATATGTAAAAGTAACATTGTTAATCGACTTTTGTTGCTGACTGTACCTATACCTATATTATAACTTGCAAGTACCTATAGTAGGTAGATAGTACTGCTACTAGGTAAGTAGGTAGGTAATACATAGTTTGGTGTGCTTGCAGAGTGGGCCTGCTCAACCAGCATCTACCAACTAAACATAGGCATTAACCAAAGTCTAGCCAATTTTAAATGTCTTGTAAATTCATATGTTGGTGCAGGTACTAGGTGAATAGGTATAGGACAAGAAAACATTGTGTATACGCACAGACAAGCAAACTAGAACATTCTTTTCCCAACTTTTTAAATTGTTCCTGGTTTACTAGCTGACCCGGCAAACATTGTTTTGCCATAAAAAAATTTAGGAGTCGTTTTATTTTTTAGTGGTATATAAAATAGTTTACTACCTATTCTCCGACCTATTAAATATATAGAATTTCATAAAAAACAGTTAAGCCGTTTTGGAGGAGTATGGCAACTCAAATTGTGACACGAGAAGTATATATCTAAGAAGATGTTTTGCTGTTGGTGCACCAATCAAATAAGTAAGAAGAAACTGGGCTCGACCTTCTGAACCTAATTGGGTTCTATGGTTTTCCAAAACTGTAAAGTTCATAATTGAAGAATAGAGGGTGCAAGCTTAAATACCAAAATATTTTCTAAAGATCTATAAATCTAAGATTTTGCCCCAACTCAATCTAAACTTTTAAATGAATAGTTCTTACTGGAGAAGAGAATAAACATAGTATTTGATGATATTGCTTACTTTTCTTAACAAGGCTCAGGTTCTATCCAGTCCAGAAATCTCACATTTCACACAAATTGCAATATAATTACGTACTTATACACAGCATTAACTTTAGATAGATCCAATCGATATAATTGTTGACTGTATCCAAGACGTAAATAAAACAATGAAATCAAAACAAGTTTTGGCTGCCATAGTTACAAAACTTTTCTTTCAAAGTGACAGCGATTCAAACTTTCGCGCTGTTTACGTTTCTCGTTCGGAAACATTGTCAATTTTTTTTGTATTTTTTTAAGAAATGAAATTAAAAAGGTCTTAATTGAATGAACATAGAAAATAAATGGTAAACAACCGTTTTATTATAAACTAGCTTCTGCCCGCGACTTCGTCCGCGTCACAGTTGATGTGTTATCCTACGGGTACCGTACATTTTCCCGGGATAAAAAGTAGCCTATGTGTTATTCCAGACTATAATCTATCTTTGTGCCAAATTTCATCCAGATCCATTCAGCCGTTTAAGCGTGAAAGAGTAACAAACATCCATCCATACATACAAACTTTCGCCTTTATAATAGTAGTAGGATGAGTTCTAATTGGCTAATTTGGGCAAGTTAATAACTGACTTTAGAAAAGAGTCTAAAATTCAAAATAATATTGATAGTGTTGTAGTAGGTAATATGAGTACCTAATTTACAATCCAGGAAGGAACTAAATAGGGAAGTTATACTGTTATAGATAGACATCAAGATAGGTAGGTACCTAAAACTACAATACGTAACCGCAAGTACAAGTTGCTGCGGGTTGTTCGAAAGAGATATCGCGCCCCCGGAACACAAAGGGCACATGAAAGGAATATAGACGGGTTTTAGTCAGAAAAAGTCTGACACTCCCACCCGCCCCGCCCAGGGCGTTATTAGGGAAGTTATTTGACGATATCCCGTCATAAAAAAAAGTACTTACAAGTTGCAAACTTGAATGCTGCAATATTTTTTAGGTATCAAATATTAAAATCATCTTACCTCAGAATGTTAGGATAATATATGATGACTGAATTTTATATCATTGTGTTTTTCCTGGTAATAATTGCTTTAAACTAAATAGGTATATATCTTTACCGTCAGACCCTTCCCGTATGCCAGTTTAGAGTGAGGAAGGCTACATTCAATGGTTGCGGGGGTATGTTTCATCGATATTTAGTAGCTACTAAATATCGATAAAACAGCAGCCCCCCAATCATCGTAAGATAGCCGTATTGTTACAGGTAGGTTTAAATAGACAAAAAATAAAAGCCCTTTATAAAATTTTAATATTATATTATTTCTTTATCAGTTTATCACAAACCTCGCACTACAAATTAGCTTAAGTAACTACTACTAGACATAGCCCCCCCCCTAAAGATATCCAAAAGGACTGGTTCGAGGCGGCCTGCATCCAGCGTCTTCCTGCAGTGAACGCCTGCGGCTGATATGATGATGTTGATGATCTACCTAATAGGTACTACATAATTTCAAATTCGTACTAAACTTTAGATGGGTTACTTATGTATACATAAGTACCTATGTAACTACGAGTATAGTACATATCGAGGGGTGAAAGGCTATTTGTTTTAAGCGACATTTTGGGCGATATTGAGTTATATACATATTCGGAATCAGCGAATTTTTCTGCGTCGAATGAGCCCGGTTTCGTACAATTCTGAGCACTTTTATGGCGCTTAAAACAATGCAATTTTAGTGCATGATTCTCAAACTTGATGTATGATCCGACATCAAATTTGCCATATTTTTTTAGTATTTCATTTAAGCTGTACACATAAACAGAGAATCGGGGCATAAGCCGTTATTCTCGTCCTAAAATTTCAGTTCGATGGCAGATAAATCGTTTTTCGATATGGCTAACTTTAGATGAAAAGTCCCTTCATACATTTTGCTTACGACTACTTACACTATGCAATGTCGCTTCAACCAATTTGCCGTCAGCCAAATTCATTAAGACATATCGGTTCAACCCTTTTCACTGCAACTGTTTTGCACTCTGTTTGGAGCTTCAAACAATATTTCTGTTCTCAAAACTGGGTTCCTTAGTCGCTTGGACAGTTTATCAGTATTCACATTTTATAAATACGTCACTTAAGATAAATCTAATACCAAGTGATTAGATTAAAATCATTTTTTCCTGTATCATAATAATAAATAGTTTGTCTTTTAAACCATCCAATTTTAATACGACAATAACAATCTATGTAATTTAAAACAAATAAAAGTTGACATAGTTTTCGTAAACCGTAGCAGTATTAGTATTGTCCCGCCCCGCGCAGGCGCATCAGTCAGTCGTGATAATGTGGAGGAGAGAGACAGGACGCGTTTTGTTGTACTTAGTTTGGGATAAAACCGAATAGAATAAACTTTTTTTTTTTTTAGAGATGGGAAATCATCAAATGACCCCCCCCCCCCGTCCTGGGCGGGGCGGGAGGGCGTGTCAGACTTTTACTGACTAAAAACCATCTATGTTCCTTCGTGTGCCCTTTGCGTTCCGTGGGCGCGGTATCTCTTTCGAACAACCTGCAGCCCCGGCAGGAATTTGGCCCTTAGTGGCCCCTTCCAGTGGCTGACACCTCTGTGCGCGGAACATTAACGCGCCGTCGACACGGTCTGTCGTTAGTTAATAACGTACGGACGGTGAGCTACCCATTGCTCACCGCTCACAGACCGTGTCTACGGTATCCACCTGCGGGAGGCGCAATGGTGCCGTTATTGGCAAACCATTGCGCCGGCGGACGCGGCATCAGCGGCGGCTGCGGCGGTGGCGGCGGTGGCGGTAGTGCGGGGCCTTCCCCCGGCCCTGGCGGGTACGGCGCAGGCCTTGCCCCCAGCCCGGTGATCGGCCGGCTTGTTAGCCCCGCGCACATACATGCGTCGCAGTGCGGCGGGGCATCACAAGCCGCGGCGTTGTGACCGGGCTGACCGCAGCGGAAACATAGGGCGCTGCGGTTCACCTCCGAGGCGCACCGACATGCCACGTGCTTCCCCACGTGGCAACGGTAGCACCTCAGGGGCCTGGGCTCGAGCAGTCTAACCTGCGCCGATACCCAGCCCACCAGTAAACGCCCCGCCCCAACGATGGCTTTAGCCGCCGCCACTGGGCAGCTGACCATGATGGTCTGCATACCCGTGCGTTCCGGGCGGATGATGCCTGCCCTCACCACCTCGGCAAGGCATCCAACCGTCTTGGCGACGGCGGCTACCACCTCCTCCGTGGTGACGGAGTCGTCCAGACCCAGGATGCGCAGGTCTGCGCATCTGACGGGCCTGGACACTCGGTCCATGTCCGCATCCAGGGACGCTCTGAGCCTCTCTGCTAGAGCGTCTGCAGACGGGCCGCTGGTGGCACCGGGGACCTCCAACATCGTGGCCCCCGTTGCCGTCACGATGCCTTTCAGGACGGAAAACCGTGCCTGGAAGGCCGCCAGCTCCAGCTGAACCATGTTAAGCACCTGGTAATCCACTGGCTCGGGCTGGGTTCCCTGGCTCCCCGCCTTGGGCGCCTGGCGGGAGCCGGACCCGAGGAGCTCAGCCAGGTCGGAGTCTCCTATTCTCCTCTATGAGGAGCTCCATTGTGGCTGACAGACGAGCCACCTCCGCCTGAAGCTGCGGGACCTGGCCCGCAAACCTGGCCTCCGCAGCCGCCGCAATAGTGGCCGAAGCCTCCTCCATGGCCCGAGACTTCGAGCCCTTCATCTTTTTTCGGGCTACGCTCGCGACCGCCTCCTTAACCGCCTCCATGAACCTGGACTTACGCTCCTCAGAGCTGCCAGGTGCACCTGCCTCGTTGCGTGATGTGTCCGGCTGGACCACATCGTCGCCACCAGTCTCGTTCAGGGACTGCCCTTCAGCGACAAGCGTCGCTGGTCTCCTCCGGGCAGTCACCCTCCCTGGGCCTCGCTCCTGGACCCCACCGCGACTGCTGGTGGGGATCTTGCAAGCCGAGGCAAACTCGCCTTCGGAGGGCGCCTAGTCCTCCGGTCTGGGCCGCTTCCGGAAGAACTTCCCGGGCGGCCCAACCATCTTGCGGTGGGAGCTCCCTGAGCTACCCACGCTCACCACGCTAGGGGCCGAGTCGGACTACGACCCGGCATCCCCCTTCCCTCCTTCTACGTCTTTTGGTTTCATTGTAAGGTCCATTTTGATTTCCACGAGTAAAAACTATATCCAACCAACCAACCAAGAAACAAGTGGTTCGCACTAGCGACTGATGTTCCATAGGAACGCCCGTCAGCCATACATCCCGTCACGGTGCGCCGCCGCTTGGGATTCGGGGTGACTTTTTATAGAGGGTTTCTACCTCGCGGTCCGGGCGGTTAAGCCAAGACCCTCGGTGCCAATCGAAGCCGCGAGACATGATCCACGACACTCCGATATGGGGTTACGATGTACGACGGTGACAGAGAAGAACCACCCTCCTCTCTGTCTGCTCGGTGGCAGGGTGAGTGCACGCCGAGCCCGTCCTCACTCCTCCGCTGTGCCCTCTGCTGATCAGAGGGACACGCGGAGAAACGCCCTCGGTCCGAATCGGACCCCGCCCGTCAGAATATTGGCCACAAGCAGTGACATTCCCCAAAGAATAGGAATCTCTTCCCATTCCTCAGGGAAGATCACTACCCGTGCCCGGAGTGCACCGGCCAGCTAGCTGCCGTTCCCTCAAGACGTGTCCGAAGGGACAAGCAGCCGACGACGGTACGCGTGGAAGTTTTCTGACCAGCACCCCAATAGAATAAACTTGTAAGTATAATTACTTTAATATTGTCATATTGTGTCTATAAATGAATAAATTAATTTGATTTGGATTTGGTAATAATGCTTACATTTATATCCATAATTTATGTTTTCTTTTTCGGCCATATCTCTATTTTGTAATAAGTAAATATTTTCCTTTCTTTTCAAAAACTAATAATTAAGTACTTGTTTGATTTATTGTACTGTATTTTTTTTATATAACGAAACTTACGATCTCATTAAGACTGAGTGTTAATTAAGTTAAAGATGCGTAATAAATAAAAAAAATCTAATTAACAGAACTTTTTTTTTATTCCTGACATAGTAATTATTCGCCCATATCAATACTACAAACTCTTAACTTACTATAAATCTGTCATTATTATCTTGTTTCAACAACCAAGTTATATAAACTCCTTTCGAAACCTGAGACATCAAACAACTCATTAAGAATGTTCATCGTTGCTTAAGTCAACTTGCCTGTATCGTTAACAAAACCCAAATGGTAGTTAAACAAAATAGCCAATTCCTATTATTATTGAGTAACGTCGATTCAATCATTTTGCCTTCTCCTGCATTGGTACTGTAAAGTCACTTAAACCATTTTGCCTGCTGCTGATTAGTGACAAAGTTGGAAGTTGAATCATTTTTCTTTACTCTAAAAATAAGGCGATACAGATCATTTTGTATTAAGCGACATTTATCTTGGAACTTATAACTGTTTTTTTCTTAAAAAATATACCAAAACATAAAGGGATTTTTTTGCAATAAAGATTTGCGATCCCCATTAAAGCGAGTGCAGTAGTTTTTTCATGACGATTTTTTTTCCAAATTTTGAATCTTTAAATGGCTCTCCTGTAAAGTTGGTGAAATGTCGCTTAAAACAAATAGCCTTTCACCCCTCGATATAATTGCTTATCTTAGGTACACGTATAAAATATTCATTGTAATATCTTGTTTTTGGTCAGTCAAGTCTCAAAATAATTCATAGATAACACAAACTTAATAATATCTAATTAAACCTATGTTGTTATGTACATCAAATAATACAACGAGCTATTTTTCAACTAACACTAGGCTACATAAATTTTATAGTTGTTTTTTTCTTGGCAATGATATTACTAGTTGTATCTGAATGTATTGAAAAATTGGCGCGCAGGCCTTTCTTTGGGGTAACCGTTATTATTACTGCTATCAAAATCTTCTAATCTAGAATTAAAGTTATTTTGTACTACCTGTCTAGATCCTAAGCTACCAACTGATGATTGTGGAGCGGTATACGAAGACGGTCCAGAATATAGTGGGTTCATTCTGTACTGCTCATTTTGTTGAACTGTTGTCGGGTGCTCTACAGAATAGTCCACGTTTGATGTCATTATTTGACGCCCTTCATTTTTGATTTGGTTTTCTCCATTTTCAGGCCTAGTAATTTCTCTAGGAGCACCAAACTCATCAATTTGGAAAGCGCTAAGGAATTTTTGTTGGTCTTTCTCATCCTCCAATTCGTAACTTACTGAAGGTATAAGTTGGAACGAAACTAAATTTGACATGTTGTTGTTAGTAGACTGAGTCAATTTGGCATTTTGTTCAGTATTAGTAGTGGTTTGCTGGTTTGTTACAGAATTCTGGTCAATAGTGTTGTCTTCTAGTTTTGTGAAAAGGTAGTATGATTGGTCTTTATTGTAAGTGAGGACCTTATTGTCTTCTGATGGATGTGGTATAGTGCCTACAATTTTATCTTCTAGACGTGCTGATATCCCATTCTCACTATTAAGCAAACTGTTAAGAGTCTCTTGACTAGTAAATTGCTGTGTTTCGTTAGGCGGCCCAAACTGAAGCTTGGCTGAATTTAAATCTACAGTTTCTGCTTTAACTACTTCGAATTGAGGACTTGATTGCTTCACATTGTCAACTGCATTGTTTTGATTAGTGTTTCGCTGTAAACTAAACATTTGTGTAGTCTGCTGTTGAATGTTGCTGGGGTTGACGAGGTTTGCCGGACTTGGACTGTTATAAATTTGATTAGTTACATCTGGAACAGACCATTGATATAATTGACCACTGTACAGTTGGTTTTGACTGTTAAGAAGATTTTGTACTTGAGGATTAGGTACTTGGTATCGTGAGTAAAAATTACCTTGAGTTTGTTGTGGAAGTGTAATTTGATTTGTTTGTATTTGTTGTGGCTGATTAGAGTTATCTGTATATTTTGCGGTACCTGTAAATTGATTAAGTTGATTAGTATTAGGTCGTTGGGTAGGAATACTGTTTATATTAGCGCCAAAACTATTCAGATTGTTACTGGAGTATTGTGAAGATGTAAGTTGTGATATTTGATTCGTAATTTGTGACAGTTTTTCATTGTTCAGGTTTTGAAATTGTGCCAGTGCTGGTGTTGCTGTAGACGATTGTATATCTCGTTGTGCTATGGTGTTGTATTCTCTGGCTACGTTGATAGAGTCAGTCAAAAACGAATACACGAGCGCCTGTGAATCAGAAAGATTATTTGAGTTTTGATTTCCAATAAGTTTAGCGATTGGAATAAAATTAAATGCATTTTTCTTGGGGATAAAATTGTTACTCATAACTAAATAGTTGCTGCTTCCAGTGTTTAGTATTTCTAGTTTATCAAAGTCGGAATCACTTCGATTTTTAAACAAAAATGCTGCGATTCTCTCTGGTATAGTTATTTTTATGGAAACTGTTCGCTCTATAGTATTTGGTATGCCTGTTTCTTTAAAATAAGGCAAATTAGCGAGCTGATTATTATTTTGGTATACAAAATTGTTGTTTGGAGGTTCTAAACTTATTGCTGGTTTTGCAATAATTCTAGAACTTTTGGTTGACATTGTTGAAGTTTGTGGTACTTGAGATGTCAAAGTTTCACCACTGTCAGTGGTTGTCCTTGATGCTAAGTAATTATCTGAATAGTCTAGGGACTTAAATTCTTTCTCATTTTGATATTGACTATATTGCGGTGGAGAGGCAGTTTTCAAAATATCGTCTGTATCTTTTACTATATCATTTACAGTTATATCAAGTTTTTCTTTAGTTAGGATATCAGTAAATGTTAAATTCGGAAGGTTGGAGTTAATGCGAGATTGTTTTGTTAGAGAAAATGAAGGTTGATTTAAATTTTCACTAAAAGACATACGAGTGGGGGTAGGTCGGGTTGGAGCTAATCTTATTTGAGCATTTTGATAATATATTGGTTGTGGAAGATTTTGAGGTAAATACAGCCGGGGTAGGGTAGTAGGGTTACGTGGTGGAGGCAGATAGAACCGAGCAGTTGATGTAAATGGCGATGGAGTAAGATACAGGCGTGATGCTTTTGTAGGCAGTGGAGATGTTTGTGGAAAACTCGTAATTCGTCCAGAAAAGGTGGGACGAGTCGGCAATGTTGTGGGGGCGATGTATATACGTGTAGTTTGAATTTCAGTTGTTCGTATTTGTTTGGCAGCAGGTGTGGGCCTAGTGTAAACATAAGGTTCTTCTGACTCTGATTCGGATTCTAGCTCTGGTGAGATTATTTTCTCAGTTTGAGAAGATGTCGGTGCATCATATACATAAGGTGTATTTTCCTCAATGAGCCTTTCCGTGGGTGATGGAGAAGAAGGTGATGGCGCAGAGGGTCTCGCGTAAGTGTATGGAGTAGGCTCTGCTATAAGTCTTGCCGATTTCGTCGGTTTTACAATCCAAGTTTTGACTGTTATTCTGGACTTAGGTTTGGCAATCTTCGGCTCCTGTATAACCCTACTAAATGTTAATGTTTTTGTTATAACTGTTGAAGGAATGTCTTTAATAGTACTCACCAAGTTTTGTTTTAATTCTAGACCGGCTGGGTTGTTTACATTATTTGAATATCGTGGCGTATTGGAAGCAGGTGTACTGTATGTGTGCGGTTGTTTATCTTGATTTTGACTGTTTTGTAGTTTAGCAAATTGAGCTTCATTATTCGTTTGAGGTAATCTTCTAGGTTCTGAATACTGTGCACGTTGCTTGTTAATTTGTCCTCTTTGAGTGTTTTGGGCATTGCCTAACTGGGAGGTGCTCACAGAGCTTGTTTGTCTCTGTGAGAAGTTATTAGAGATTTGTGTAGGACGTGGTGCTTGTACTTGTGAATAACCATTGGAATTAGCCAAGTTTGTGTTTCCATTTTGTGAAAACCTGCCCGCGTGACCGTTAGAAATTAGATTTCCAGACTGTGATGTTTGTATAGTTTGGACTCTACCGTTTTGATTATCACTTATTGCGTTGTATTGACCGTTTTGTCTTTGCCTTTGGAATACTTCTGAATCTCTTTGCGACGGTACAAAGTTAGAGTTCAAAGGTGCTGGAACGTATCGAGGATCAGGCGTCGATGCTGAATAAGCGAAATCGTTTGGATTGCCTTGAATTAAATTTTGTTGTATTTGTTTTGTTGGAACATAAACATTGTTTGGAGCCCGTTCTGGCCCAGCTAATAAGGCTCCGTTGGGGAATAGTTGTCCGAGTGGTGGCTTGTAGTCTTGCATCACGATGAGATTGCTCTTCATTGCGGTCTTATCATAGGGGTTTAGCATTGGGTGAGTCAGCATTTTCTTAATGTCCTTCATGAGTTGTGGCCCTAGTCTAAGATTTTCAAATTGTTCGTTGTTGTTGTTGAAGAACTGCTGAGAGTTCTGGCAGTCGACGTTCATCCACCAGTCACACACGAAGACCGCTTGGTTGAACAAAGTTCCGTTAGGACAGAGGAACGACTGGAAGCCATAGGTTGATCCAACGGTGCAGACTCGAAATACTTGGCAGTTGGCTTCTAAATCTGCGTAGTAACCTGAAATTGAGAATGGTAATATTTTAATCAGGTATTATGAGAACGAGAAAACGAAAAAAAGTTTATTATCATCCACAGTCCGACTTCATCTACTGCTAAATTCTTATAGGCCTGTCTTTGAATATACTAATTTCTACACTCTTGTGTGGTAGAACCTATCATAGAACCTAGATAAGGCCATCCAGGTTCCACTCACCAGAATCCATGTTTGATCTCGCGATGAGAACAAAAGTTGAAACAAAGATTTTTCGTTTATAAAATCAAGAACTGGACTGCTTCTGCTTGACGTTATTAATTTCGGTTTTCGGTCCACAATTTACATCTATTTAATAATATATTTTGATAAAATTACCTGGTTCTCTGCCGGCGCACGAGAAGGATGTCCTAGGTATAGCGCCCAGGGTGGGGTAGTCACTGCCGGGTTCTCCTGGAACTGCCAGCCGGATGTCCCACCCGTGACCGTTGTGGTCCTGGTGCTGCGGCCCTCGACCATTCTGGGCTGAAGCCCATGTAATGGCGAGGCACACTGAAATTAAAGAAATATATTGGTATTTTTAGTGCTAATAATACTTAGTGAATCTTGTGCTGTGTTGCGGGGGAGAAACTTACCGCGATGAAATGTGGGGGGGGGGGGGGGAAGATAGATGTCGTATTTCTTAACGTAGAAACAGACATTATACTTTCCTTTAGTTATCAGCTTATATCTAGACGACATGGTTTTTGACAATGTGGTTAAGCGATCACCTGTTGGGTTGCGTATCGCGGGTTCGATTCGCGGAACCAATTTTTGTATGGCTTACAGGTAGTTGTTCTGGATCTGGCTGTTTATGTACCTATGTGCGTTTATGTCAGAAGTAGTTTAGTATAAGAGTAAATGTGGCAATTAATCACCAAAAACAGTCAATAGGGCTAAAATAATCAGGAAATCTACTATTTCTATATGCCTAGTGTACATAAAAACACTACTAAGCACACTACTACTAGCTACTAAGTAGTTCATTCCATCCGGGATTCAACGACTTAAGGTAATAGCTAAAGAGGCAAATGAAAGAGATTAATTAAGCGAGCTTTTACAAAATGACTGCAGTTGAGTATCTTAATTGGCTTTGAATCTTTATAGCATTTCTCTGAACTAGTTCTATTAAATAGTAGAGACGCTGAATAGTCAATAGAATAAGTAAGAGTATTTAATAGTACCTTTAATGAAGTTAATTTGTTTATTATTTGATTATTAGGGTATCAGCAAAATTAAGATTTTAATTTGTCAATTTTATTCTTTTGAATGTTTTTACGACAATCTATTGCTAACTGTAATGAGCCAAAGAAATACTTGAAATGAATGGAAGCAAACTCTCTCTATGTAATTTGAAAGGAATGAATATTTCTTATTAATTCCCATTGGTATTTTATACACAAAAAATGTATTTACTCAATGGATGCTTGTTTATACACAAATCAAATGCTACTCGACTCCATTTGTGTTTCGTCAAATGCATTTGATTTGTGTTCCTAGTTCGACAACAACTCAAAGGAGTCCAAAATGAATTGGAAAACCCGTAAAACCGATAATATTGTTTCGTAATAACTGCAGTGTCGTGTTTTATCAGTTTCCCGCTACTTTCACACTCAATTTAGTTAAGTGTTTCCGAGAAGAACCCGTTGGAGTACATTTTCGGGAGGAAATAGTTGCGGGGTAACCAGAGATGGTCGTGTCAGATGTACAGACGCTAATGAAAGAAACAGAAAAACTCTCGAAGGAAAGAATGCGCTATGCGAGGATAAAAACAATAGAGTTGTTTTTTCTCAATCATTTTTTGTTTTTCTGTATTTTTTTTAATGTGTAATTTTTGAATAAAATATACAAATAATTAATAATTTTATTAAACGCAAATTGAAGTCCTTCTTTAATCTATAGGTACATATTTTTATGAAAAAGTATGGGTACACGTATAAAACAGGAAGGTTGTGTTTTATATCAAAAATAATTTTTAATGATCAAAAATGTTTTATCATCTACTAAATTATATAATTTATATTATGTATGTTTTATTTGTATACTTTTTCATAAAAATATCTACATATTTATACCGATCTACATATTTTTTTAAATACATAAACAAAGGAAAATCTCCCTCAAATGGTCAATGTTTTTCTATCGGTGACAGAACCTAATCCGTGCATCAACAATTCCATATATAGTCACCTCGTAACTAGTTCCTACCTATATCGTTAGTCTCAATACATTAATATTCTTATAACTTGCAAATGAATCAGCAGATTTTTTTTAACCCAAATTTTAGGGTTGGTCCTATTGTAAAAGTTGTTCATAATTATGAGCACCACGACCCCTTTTCACCCCCATTTCTAGTAAACAAAAAATAAGGTTGTATAACCATATAATTGACGCTAAATATAGCTTACTATTCACGCTCACACCACACAGTTTCTACAACAATCGTGTCGCAAGTATCAAGACTATGGAGACAGTTCACATAGTTTTTGCTGGTTAGAGTAATCTGGAAGCAAAAACCGCGTCGTTGACGTACAATATGCTCACACGATTGCTTATGGTACTGCCACAAGGTCGCTTAGAGCACAATGTTGGTACTGGTGCAGTATTTATCAAAAAGTATTTTCTAGTAGTCCTAAGCGCGACTGCTACGCTAGAAGTCCTGGGTTCGATTCCCAGGTCGAGCAAAAAGTGGTATTGGGTTTTTCTATGAAATTCTCAGTAGCAGCTCGGAGTTTGGATTTGTGCCCGGTTAATGGCAATAGGCTCGCCCCCTATTACATGGGACCTAAATATACCGGCGAACTGTGGGTGTACATCGGTACACCTCTGCCTAACCCTTTCGGGGAATACAGGCGTAATGGTATATTATTATTATTATTTTATAATATAACATAAGTCTGAAATTTCCAAACCGCCTTGAGTAAGCGTGGTGATTAATGCTCGTGGCTAGTTTTCTTTACGATATCTCCCTTTCCCCCGGTATCTATTGGTTTAATTGAAAAACTAAATAAATAGCACCTAGTAGTAAGAAAAACTGTCTGCTTTATGTGCGGGGAATCCTAACTGATTAGCTACCCGCTCAGATTTACGACATTGTAACATCGAGTAGTGTTTAGCTTCTGAAACCAATTTTGCTAGAATTTGTAAATCTATTTCTTTGGTAACGAACTACAAAACGAAGTAAGGTACAGTTACTTAGTTATTCTGTTTTTTTTTAAAAGTGTAGTTAGTATTTTTGGAAATGCACACTAATATAATACGAAGCTAAAGCTGAAGAGTTTTTTTGTGTTTCATAGTAGGTAAGGCTATTTAACATCACGCTGCGAACCACGAGAGCGGAGCAAAAAAGCTGGCAGAAGTTAGTGTATTTAAAATGATCACTGCAAAAAATCATTCCTATAAGATCGTATCTACACTTAAAATAAACATAGGTACCAAATAATTTGCTTGGACACATAAACAGAACTTGTAGTAAAGTAGGTACATCATAATTACATACCCAGTTCCGTAAACTTTGACCCAACTTTGATGGATCGCTTTGCTTTTGTTTTACATTCGAAAAACGAATATTGAATGTTCGGGTTTTCTAGTTGCGCGATTGATTGGCTGATGGCCGAGTGGTGGGAACCAATCAAAACTAAGTACGATTTCTACTATGTTTTATTGATATTGGTTTTTTGAACTCATTCAAAGTGTGATAGGGATAATGGGATTAGTTAGTGTTTGGTTTATCGTTATATTCTGTTAATTGTTTGTTTCAATTCAATAAAAAAATAGAAGACTAACTGAATTTAAGTTCTATTGTTTTACTACTAAATATCAGTCAGTCTTCGGTATGTTAATGGTAAGGGAGCTTGAGGCTACGGGTACAAAAAACTTTGTACGGGCTACTGGGTTTTTTATTTATGGCTAAAGGAGAAATTACTTATTTGTAGATATTCGAAGAGTTTAAACAATGGTTCGGTTAAAGTGGTTATTTAATTTGGTATCTAAATATACGTTTATCTAAATGACTAGGGAACTGCCCGGGATTTTGTCCGCGTGACTTATTTCACCAGCGTTAAGTTACGTCTTTGGTTACTGCTCAGCTCCTGCATGTCATAGCGTGATGTTATATAGAATATGTTACTCAAGAATAATGTAGCATATTGGTGAAAAAATGGTTAAAATCGGTTCGGTACTTTCGGAGACTATTCGGTTGAAACAAACAAAAGACTTTCCTCTATAAAATATTAGTATAGATTAATTTGATAACGGAGACATTAAGCTAAATATCAAACAACAATGTCATTACTCAACAGCGGCATTGATAACACCACAGCTTAATAATGATTTATAAGCGAATACACGGACTAATCTACAATAAACAATGTATATTCATCATGCGCCAACCGTTGGATCAATCGGCTTATCCAATCCATTAATCATATATAAAAAAATAAAACAGACCGTAGTTCAGTTCCCACAGATTAAAAATTAAAATACAGACTATCACCATCTGTCACATGATACATTTTTATGTCATTAGGCAAAGGCAAGTTATGTTATAGAGCCTCTTGAATGAGCTTAGGAATACATTATAATAAATTGTTCCGATGAACCATATAGGTACCTACCATAGTGCATTTTTGTAGTAGAAAGTTGTCAATTTAATGATTATTAGGTAATCGTTACCTATTTGGTCCAATTTAAGATGTGACGAAAGGTCAGTGTGCTATGGTAATATGGGAAAATAATGTCGATTTTAAGTTTGTTTTGGAAAAACAACTTTTTATTAACGTTTATGTCGATAAAATATCGATCAGAGAAATCGGCCTGTGAATAAAAGAACTTATGGACTATTTGGGTTTGTGTTTGGATATGATTCCATCTAACAATCTGATTATTTTTTAGTATACTTCACCCTACCCCAGGGTACCTACTTATCCTCGTCCTTCCCTACGGGCATTATAATGGTTTTTGGGGATTACTAACTATTTTGTCTGCTTCGGGTGCCAAAAAAGTGTTTAGTCTTTCAGCTAGGTACCTACGATATGATGGAATTAATATAGTGTACTTATTTAAATGCTAACCTACGTGTAAATAAGAAAGCTAAATGATAAGGAAGCTATTGTTCAGGTTCTGTATATATTGTAAACTTCACCTGTTAGGTAGGTATATTCTTATGTTGACATATGCGATCTACCCGCATAAGAACTTCTGATCTATGTATAACGCGTCGCCAGTCATTATTACATTAGTTACATACAGTGATACAACAGCTGATAAATTGCTTGATTGACTTTGATAATAAAGAAAGTGTTTTCTGCAAATTACTGCACCCGCGGTGACTGTCAATTGTTTTTGATCGAGCACATCAGCAATGTTGGTGCCGACAATCGTCCCGCGATAGTTCAAGACTGGCGTAGTGTTTGTGGTTAGTGGGGAGTGAATCCTGATTTCTGATCACCAGGCGGTGGGCGTGGGGGTAAGTAGTACCCGCTTTTTATTTAAGGCTTTGGGATGTCTGTATGATAATATTGAAGAAAATACGATGACCATTGTATGAAAAGAAATGCTTAATATTTATGTCTTCTAAAAAAACCCCTTTGCAGCAATTATGTGCACCTACGATAGGAAGTTACAAGAACTGTTTACGAAAAAGCTCCTCTTTTGTGCTACGACAAAAAAAAAAACAATTTTTCTTTATAAAAAAAAAAACTCATTTTGCATTGTTTTGTTGCAATTCTCCTCCTCACATAATTGAAAACAAAAGCGGCCACACAATCCAACACGGGATGCCGACTACTCCACAACCCGCCAAAGCTATTCATTTGTCTGTAGGCACTGCATCATGCATGAGGCTGGCCAGCCAGTCGGCCATAACTGTCAGATAACACGAATACAAAGTTATTGAATTACTAGCCACACAATAACACCACTGTATAGAGATGACTCAGAAGTTTCATGAATTCTAATAGGACACTTCCAGTTGCTCGAACGGTTAAAACAATGTTCCAGTCCACAGTTCGCCGGTATGTTTTGGTCCCATGTAATAGGGGGCGAGTCGATTGCCTTCGATGTAGTAGGTATTCCAGTTGAAAGTCTGCCCAGATGCTGTTGAATATCAGTTTTGTCATGGGCACAATATCTTTCCTACAAGCACACCAAACCTTCGGCAATATGGGTACTCTAAATTTAGCCAGGCTTCTATTTATAATGAAATGAATGATATCCTCCATTTAATCTTTAGATTTATGTATCTTGCATATTCATATCAATTTTATATAAAAACGGTTCATTTATTTCCAAGATCTTGAGCCTGAAAGTTTGAATGAGATATCGTGCGGCCTTTTAAGACTTTGGCCGTTAAGGCTTTGGTTCATAATGATATAATACCTTCTTATAATGATTATATCAATATAAAACACTCATTTGTATCGACGTGATCAAGAATTCAGTCGTAGAAGACAAGTCATGCAGAGTGGATCTTCGTAGTAATTTTATTTAGTGTTGGCATGTGCTACGAGAATTAATTGCTACGGAACCCCACGGCCTGACACACGAGAACTCAATTTACAGATAAGAATTGCCTATTTACTAAGTCAAATGATTTTAGGTAAAGCTAATAACGTGGTGACTTTTAATAGCAAAATAACAGCTTATAACATATTGTCCCACCATTGACTTGATTGTTGACTGACCCACTGATTTGATTGTTTGATTGCTTAAGACGGATTGGTGATTTCAGGCTAATAATAATAATGAGTCCAGGTTTCCTTACGACGTTTTCTTACACCGATGTCACGTGGTGGTATTTATTGAATAACTTTATTGAACAGCTTTCGCCCGCGACTTCGTCCGCGTCAAATTTGACATATTATCCCAAGGGAACCGTAATTTTTTCCGGGATAAAAAGTATCCTATAATATGTGTTATTCTACACTACAATCTATTTCAGTGCTCATTTCCATCCAGATCCCTTCAGCTGTTTAAGCGTGAAAGAGTAGCAAAAATCCAAACAAACCTTCGTATTCATTATAATTATGAAGTAGGATATTAGTAGGATTTACCTATTCAAAACGTCATAATCTCGTATGCTTTACACATCTCCTGAATAGGCCAGCTAGAGCCATGAGTATACCGCGGAATTATTTAGATCTTCTAAGTAAGTAGCTAACTCCTGATGGGAACAGGCCACGTCTTGTAAAGACATGCCATGCCATCCACCTCGCAGTAAACATAAAAAAATTAGGCAAATGATAAAATTCGTTTTTCAATGGAAAACTAAGTTCTATGGAGTGTATTAAGCAATATTTTATTTAAAAAATATCAATTCGGATCCGTAAGAAAGTTCACGCCAGTGAAATCACGGGCAGAAGTTAATTATAGATATAAATAAAAGGGTTATTTATTTATTTCTGACTAATTTAACGACATGACCAACTAATAGTGAACTATAATAAATCAAAAAGGTTAGTCTTACATAACGTGTGACCATAATAAACTTCGATTTGAATTTCTTCGGTGTTTTAGAAATGGTTGTTTATTTTATAAAAGAGTTATGTCACGGCTTGTTTTATTTTTATGGTAAAATTTTATGGGGTTTAAAGAACCTTTATTTGGTCATATAAGTAGTTATAGTTACGGTTAGAATCAATATGGCGTAGTTTAGAAATCTTACGTTGTCATCGGAGCTACGCGTGATTCCAAATGATCTAGTTTTTGTAATATTTTGCTTTTCAGCATTTAAGAAAACCGTAAAGGGCATAAATCGTTTGGTAGAGTCACAGGCACATTGGGTAGAGTACCTACCTCGTTAGCCTAGTGGTTCTAGCGCGATTGCTACGCTAGAGGTCGTGTGTTCGATTCCCAGGTCGAGCACCTCTGTCTTACACTTTTTTTTTTTTTTTTATTGACGGGAAATCATCAAATAACTTCCCCCGCCCTGGGCGGGGCGGGAGGGAGTGTCAGACTTTTACTGACTAAAACCCGTCTATGTTCCTTTCATGTGCCCTTTGCGTTCCGGGGGCGCGGTATCTCTTTCGAACAACCCGCAGCACCTCTGTCTTACCCTTGGCGTGATGGTATGTTATGTATAAAACGTTTGGTAGGGTAAATATTATAAACATAATTATGTTTTTTATAAATACAGCAAAATGCAGCCCCATTTACTATTTACTATTCCGATGCCCTATTGCAGTTGCTTCAACGGTGTTAACGATTTTATTTCTGAAAGGTATCAATTTAAACCTTTGGACGGATGTAATGAAAAAGGTAACTGCATCTGTGTGCAGCCGTGCGATTCTTTAACATATTTCAACGTTGCGCTCGACGTTGAGCTCATCGACGACGCTACTGTCAAATCAACTTTACGCACAACGCATAGAGTTGATTTGACAGTAGCGTCGTCGACGAGCTCAACGTCGAGCGCAACGTTGAAATATGTTAGAGAATCGCACGGCAGTGCGCTACCCACACTGCTCCAGTGCTGCAGCAGTCCGGCACTAAATGTATAAATTGAAATAGCACTGAGTTTATTGAACGACTTTTGTTGTTGACTAATCCTTGTTTGCATAGAGCAAGTTTCTTCATTCATATAGATACTCATGATGGCAGAAGAAACCGTAGGGTTTTTGTCAGCGAGAGTCCCGATATAACCCTCCATGTTCTCCAGATGGAGGGTATGCATGAGGATATCCCACAAAAAAAAGGTTTCTTCAAAAAACTACCTCTCTGTCTGAGGTTTCAATTCTTTTTTTTTCTTAAGTAAAGAAGAAAAAGAAGTGCTGGTCTTATGACTCTCACAACACAAGTATTATAACTATCTATGTAAATACTAGCTTCTGCTAAATGTTACTATTCGAATTCTTTACCATTTAATCAGCACTACTAGGCATCAGCATCATGCATTTTAGAATATCCATCATTCTTAAACTGAAATTTACTCAAGTACTCGTAAAACCCTCACTTCTACCCGAGATAGTTTCATATCATATATTTATGCAGTTGCATATGCCTTGGGATGTACCACGATCATAAATATGAACTCCTAAGACACACGCTTGAGATAAACCAAGTTTTAATTAAATTTTGCAGTCGTAAATGTTAAGCATCCCTCTACGTATAATTTTCCAGATTTAGATATGCTTGAAGGCAAAAGCCGCTGCAGGCAAAACCTTCTTCTCATTTACAGAAGAAACAAGAATAAAACACCATGTTGGCTTTCTCATACCGGCGAACTGTGGGTGTACATTTGTACATCTCTGCCTACCCCTTCGAGATATACAGGCGTGATGGTTTGCTTTCTGCACCAATTTTCTCAAGATATTTTACTTAGTCAATAAGTCAGTTAGAGTTCATGATAAAATAATGTCTTGACTGTTTTTACCGTTGAACCAGTTAAGTTTAGAAGTGGGTCAGTCATTGACATTCATAAAATGTTGGAAGTACAAGGAACTGAAAACTTACTTACTGAAAAGTTTCACTGTAACTTTGTAGTTTATTCAACTACAAAGTGACATGGTAAGATTGCATATACATAAATAATATAATAATATCGGCCTATTACTGTTCCACTGCAGGGCAAAAGGCTCTTCTCATACGCAGAAGGCACGGCAGACGTATAATAATTATAAATTCAATATTACTTTGCCAATGTTAGTGATGACCAATATAAACTGAGAAATTTCATATGAAATAGAAAAAGTCACAGTGGCAATTGCCCGTGTCTGAATTCGAACCCACAGCCTCGTGCGTGAAAGACTGGCGCCTTAACCACTAGACCATCACGACATACTTTTCATCAAATAATTTATAGTAAAAACGTGAAATTCTAAAATAATAAAAATAAATGCTTGAAAACTGAACATAACATACAATCACGCCTGTATTCCCGATGGTTTAGGCAGAGGTGTACCAGATCACCGGTATGTTTTTAGGTCCCAGGTAATAGGGAGCGAGCCTATCAAATCCTAACTCCGAGCTGCTACTGGAAATTTTATAAAAAAAACTCAACAACAATTTGGGACATGGGAATCGAACTCAAGACCTCTGCGTAGCAGTCGCGCTTAAGACCACTAGGCTACAACACAGGCAGTCCAAAAAAATACTTACAAAAGATCACCAAGCTCCACATATCAGAAGATCACGCACTACACTTGCACTAAACCGTCCTATACAAGAATAACACCTCTATTTATTAAAAAAAAACAACAAAATGATCACAAGCACTGGTCGTGGCACTACTCTACGACGCGTGTATCAACATTGTGAATGATCCGCGGCCGTTGTCTGGTAGGTAGAGGAACTCCGCCCTACCATGTGGTACTTAGTATGGAAATAATTGGCGAGCATAGAAGCGGTATTACCTTATGTGTATCGAAAATGCCGATGTTAACGACCTATATTATGTGACGTCATTAATTAAGCTTAGTTTTGCAAACACGCAAAGTCGGGAAGCTGAAAAGCTGAAGAGTTTTTTTGAAGTGAAAACTTCTTTAGCGGCGTTGTGCACTTTTTTTGGAATGGGTAAAAAATGTTAGTGCTTTTATACTGATAATTAAAGCAATTCGTGCAAAATTATTCCCTAACCATTCAAAAATATCAAAAATGCACAACGTTAATATTCAAGTTTTCACTTCTGCCGGCACTCCCGGAGTGCAACCCGTCGTTTTTTTTTTGTTTGTTTAAATACCCTAATCTATGGAACTGCCTGTCGGATTAGAAACATTAGATCTTTAGCTCTCATATAATTTGGTTCATGAAAGTTGGATTAATGAGGAATAGTATGGGCTATATAACATCACGTTACGACATGTGCGAGCGGAGCAGTAACCAAAGACGAAACTTAACGCGACTGAAAAAACACAAGGAATAAGTTGCGAGCAATAGTTATTTTTTATATGTGTGCCAAATTTCAGCAAAATCCTTTTAATCACCCGTTTATGAGTGAAAGAGTAACAAACATCCGTACTTTATCATAAACTGAATTTAGCATTTATAATATTAGTATTATCTGACTTCCACGCAGACAAAGTCCTCACCAGAAACTAAAAAACACACGCGATAAATCTAAAAAAGTAGTTATTTAAAAAAGGAGTTTCACTACTGCATGGATTTATTGTTCCTACACTGATACAAGTCAACTTTGTTCTCAGCTCACAATACACTATTGGTTCAATATTATTTATGACCTACCGATATGTGACGGCTCTTTAGTTTTTATAGTTCTTACGAAGTTATATTTACGAGTACCTATTATGATAAATGAACGATTATGTTGACTCTCATTCAATAATGTTAGGTACGAAAGTTGAAGTAGTAATGATTTTATCGTGTGTTTCCTACAGGAATTGGGTAGTTGACACCACCATCAATTCAAATACTTTTTATGAAGTTATGAACTGTCAAAACGCTATTCTCACATAGATTACATTATCGAACAGTGATGTCACTTATCGGCCTACTCAATTGACTTACTATTTATTGATTTCGAAGCAAGCTAAAATTTAATTTTACAATAAATTGATTTTTTTTTAGTTTTCAGGGCTATAATAAAGTGTTTTTTTAAAGGAGTTCTATTTTGGAATTATTGGTTAGTCAGCTACCCAATTAAAGGCTAATTTGCACTAATTAAAAACGTGTGACGTCTCAACTCAGTCACAATCAATGTCAAAAATTAAAGACAAAGGTGATGGCTAAATGACTGCCCCCGGGCCAGATACATTCTGGAATGTATATGAATCTTACATAACCTCATAATATTTAAAAAATAATTCATGAATTATGTAGTGTTTAATATTTTCCTAGCACTTTCGTGAACTATTAAACATAATAAAGTATCTAATTCGCTTTTAAATATACAACCTCATTTTCGTTTTTAGTTTTATTCCTTTTAGTTTTATTTCTTGTCAGTTGAAGAAAATTATATACTGTCACGCACCTTTTTTCCTTTTTAGGCAATATTATTTTACCATTATATTATTCCCAAAAAGTATCTGAAACTTTTTTACATGAAATACTAATATTTAGCCATTCAGCATTACATTGTGCTAGGTACCATATTTATACATGGTACCTGGCACATGGGGCAGTGGTCTATACTTCCATTTAGCCATCTCCTTTGACAGATTGAGTATGAGATTAGATTGCAATCGTTCCTAAAAGTTAGTAGAATTGCCCCATATATACTGTGGATACAGCGCGCTTCATTCACAAGCTGTCTAGTTATATTTTTGTAGGTATACATGATAATTTCAAAAAGATTTATATAATTATAATTACTTAACTTTTTTGACTGGAAACTGAATTTCTGCAAGCCTACAATTTCACCGTGTTTAATAGAACAGCAGTATTTGATACGGAAAGCGGTCTCCTTTATTCTAATCATAAATTAATCGCCATGTTTAGCAACTTTGACAATTCCTATTAATTATTATGAAAAAATACAAACTGCAGAAGATAAAATAGAAAAGCTTTGGTAATCTATTTAAATTTCATTTCCCGTCGTATAAGAGTAGGTAGTGTTCATCCGTTCTTAAATTTGAGATCATTTCCAAGTATTACAACATCTTTAGAAGTTACTTTTCCTCGTTATTACTTGCTACGAGGATGGATACACTGCGGATCACTATTGATTTTATATAGAGATTTTTTCCAAACTAGGTACCTAAGTATATTGATTATTATCAGCATACTAATCAATGCATTCACAACTTAAGCACTAAACACAGGCATTACTTAACTAGACAATGTAATGTTAAATAAAAACGGTTTTGATATTGATTGTCATGTGAATGGCGATAAAAACCACCGCTGTACCAATACCGACGTCTCGTACAAAATAACGGCAGAGTTACACGGTTCGACAAGCAATTCGGATGAAACAACTAAGTTGACTTGTGTGACCATAAAAGTGAGTCGTTCAAAGTCGGTCATATTCACAAAGCACATATGCAACAAAATGTTTCAGCAACACTGCAATTTGCGCATAAATTGGTTGAATGGATTTAGTAGACTAGTAGAGAAGGTATTCTATATCAGTCAACTGTGTTCAACTAAATCCATTCAACTAACTTCGACCTTTTGTTGCATAAAGTAAAAATAAATAAGTGGAATTCTTGTTTGCCGTTCATATTTATGATTCTCAGACTCCTATAACCTAGAAATCTTTAAGCCACGAGCAGAAAAGCCTTAGCTAAAAGTCCTAGTTAAACAAGCACCATCGTTGACTAACACAAATTATCCTACTATTATACAGGAAAAATTTTTAACCAGTGCGTAAATTTTGCCATAATAAACTTCAACACGTTTTATTAAACACGTATACTTAATTTTGATATGTCTTAGTACTAAAAAAAAAAGTTATCGCTTACGAAACATGTTTACTTAAAAACCATATTTTATTGTTACTCGGCGCTAGCGCATTCCCCACCCCCTCACCCCAGCCATGCGCCCGGGCGGCGACCAAGAGTTGTCATTGATAGTATGGCGAATAGATTATGTCCATGTTTTGCTTATTTCATACTCGGATAAGGATGAATTTTTTTTAATTTTTTTTTTTAACTATACCCGGAAATGTGTTCTATTACTGACACTGAACTACCAAAAAAAATTTACGCACTGGTTAAAAACTTATCCTGTATAGTAACGAAGAAGCCATGTCGATTGTTAAAAAAAACCCTTTAACTTTTCGTCTCACATTTAATCAATTTGGTTGAATCGTCTAACATTGCCATTACGAACAAACATAATAATTGCACATTTAGTTCTGTTGGATGTAATAAGCGTCGGCTCGTATTGTGGTTCATATGTAATTTTATTGCACATTGGACAATATGTGGAGCAGAAAGAAATATTGGCTATGTTAATTAGTGGTTTTCTTTACATTATTGTGTGCTTGACATGGATTCAGATGGTTTTATGTTGTATTTGATCTCGTTATGAATCATTAGCTGTCTTAGTTAATTATACTCTGTTGTAATTTCTTGTAGATGTAGCTAGTAACTGAACGATAGCTTTAACAAATAATAATTAAATGAATGATGAGAAGCTTTTTCCTCCCCTCTTTTTTCCTATTGTTACAATAACCTGAAAAACTTGAATATGACATTTAAAAGTTTTTATTTTTTAATATCATTAGATGTCAAACAGGCTTACGACCCGCCTGATGTTAAGTGGCCACCGCTACTTATAGACATCTGCAATACCAGAGGCCTTGCAAACGCGTTGCCATCCCAGAGACAAAGTTAAAATGTTTCATGTGCCTGTAATACATGCCTGGAACACAGCAACGCTGTTTTGCGGCAGAAATAGGTATGGTGGTAGTACTTCCCCGGACGAGCTTCTTTATTGCTAGTTTGCGAATAAGGTAACTTTATACCGTAAAAATATTAAGCTTAGAAGCTACCTAGTACTCATGCCTTGTTAACTAACTACCTATTCCTCTACGTATCCTCAAAATTTCAGCCACACTAAAATGAGGTATGTAGGGCGACTCTCAAATAAGCCTATTTTTTCTTCCTTTATTTCTGTATTCAGTCACGCTTTCCGAGTATTTTTTTGAATACGAAGAAAAATCCCCTTTATTTTTCCTACTGTACCTGGAACCAGAACAAGGTTTACATGAGTTAATATAAAGTAAATTAAATGTCGAGCAACATACAAGCAACGACAGGTGTCTGAGAATATAAATATTGGATCCTTTGCTATGAAATATCAGGAAGAGGGCGCTACCATTCACATGGGCATATTAAAAACACAAGCTTATTCTCGCGACTTTATCCGCGTGTTAGTTGAAATACATTTAATTTTATCACGGATTACACTATCTGAAAATAAAAAAAAAGCTATCCTAGCCTTCTGCCTGGCCTTTTTCCAACTATGTTGGAGTCGACTTTCAGTCTAACCGGATGCAGCTGGATAAGCGTTTTACATGAAGCGACTGTCTATCTGACCTCCACAACACAGTCACTAGGCAACACGACACCTCTTGGTAGGTAAGACTGGTTGTCAAAGTTCATGGCTTTTGACTGCCCGTAATGACTGTTACAGATCTGGGCATGACAGTCGGGACCCACGGCTTTATGTGCTTTCCGAGGCACGGGCTAAAAATAAAAACGATGCTATTAATTAAATTAGGTTCTGGTTTACCAGTGAGTATTTTGTAAATTTCATCCAAGTTTCTGAAGATTTTACAGCCTGGTGGATGAACAAACATCCTAACTACCTTTTCATGTGTTCGTACGTAATAGGATTTTTCTCGGAAGAGTGCACTGTATACCCTGAAATCGTGAACTGATTAAAAATATCCTGTTGGTTCTATATGGAATCGCGCACTAGTTCCAGTTGGAAACGGACGTGAGATGCGTTTTTAAAAGGAAAATTAAATATTTTTATGCTTGGAGTGAGAGAAATTGGATATTGCGGCGTTGGCTTGTACAACAGTACTTGAACCAGAATGCAGTTCTGTAGTACCCACTGCCTATCAACTCAAATTAAAATAAAAACGTAGGACGTAGGGTTTTTTGGAAATAAGTAAGTAATGTAAGCCCATTACTGTCCTACAGGGCACAGGCCTCTTCTCATGGAGAAAAAGTACCAGGAATGATCACCACGCTTGATGAAGGCGGATTGACGATTACACGCTTATGTTGGTTGTAAGTCCAGGTTCACCGATGTCAGTGATGTTCAAGATATACTAGAGAGTACATATGAATAACCCAACCTCCCCCTCCATCCCTCCTCTCCTCTACCTAACCCTTCAGGGAATACAGGCGTGATGGTGGTACATATGAATAAAAAAAGTCTGAATGCCCGGTTTCGAACCCGCAACGACATTTGCAAAAGATCGTTAAAGAGAAAACATAAAATGGCCATAAGAATTTTATCAGAGGACCTCTAGGATACTTAAGTGGTTAAGTATTAATGATTACTAAATGTTGTACCGATGACGTAAACTGCTAAAGTTTACTGATATTTAGTCGTAAGCATATTAAAGTGTATTTGATAGAACGAAAATTAATTTATAAAATATGGTTAAGTGGGTGCATATTACCTCTGACTAACCCTTCGGGGAATACTTTGTATGATGATAAAATAAGAACTTTGTTTTCTTCGATTATTGTGTTCCCTCTAAACAAACTTGGTACAATTCTTATACGTACAAACATAAAAGATATGATTGAGTAATAAAAAGCATATAAACATGCTTCCGCGTCCATATTGACCATTAAGATGTGCACGAAACAATTTGGATCATTAAAATAAGTCAGTCGTAAAGATATGGCAAGTTATTGTCAGATTTTATTGCCCAGTTTCATGGCCGAGCTGGAGAGGGTGGAAACTTCCATCTTAGAACTTTGATGCCTAGAAAAAGTTTGTGGGGATAGTGGCATTTTAAATAAGTTTCTTGCTCTGCCTCTGTCGCTATGTGCTGCTCGCGCCGCCTCTTTGCATTCATCTACCTTTGTTTTTAAGAATGCTAGCTGTGCCCCGCGGTTTCACCCGTGTCTTTGGTTACTGCTCCGCCCCCGTGGGTCGTTTTAAATTTTTCTCTCCGTAAGAACCATCCTCGTACTTCAAGGAATATTCGAAAAAAAAACAGCCAAATCGGTCAAGCCGTTTTCATGTTATGGCGTGACAACGGGAAACGGGTTTCATTTTTATATATATAGATGTCTTGAATATCTTCCATCTTTTTGTGGTTGGGGGAATTCTTCTGAAGGTCAAAGGTGTACAAAATCTAGTCGTAATCTCAGCTCAGCGACTATTGATGTCAAAAACTTGTCTAAAATGTAAGCAAATTAGAGCTATTTTCGACAAATTGTGGCTGAGATTAGAATGCGTTATTAAAGTCACGGGAATTGCACATTTGGGAAAAACATGCTAGCTTCCGCGACTTTTTCCACGTCAAAGTTAATATATTATCCCATGGGAACCTATGTGCTTTTTAGTCTATAATCTGTCTCTACGTCAAAATTCATCCAGATCCGATCAGATGTTCTGGCGTGATTGAGTCACAAACATCCAGCCATCTAAACTTTCGCATTTATAAATAGTACTGCCCCGTTGGTCTCGTGGTCGCAAGTGCGACTGCTGTGCAAGGGGTCCCGGGTTCGATTCCCAGGTCGAGCAAAAAGTGTTATTGGGTTTTTCTATGAAATTCTCAGTAGCAGCTCGGAGTTTGGATTTGTGCCCGGTTAATGGCAATAGGCTCGCCCCCTATTACATGGGACCTAAATATACCGGCGAACTGTGGGTGTACATTTGTGCACCTCTGCCTAACCCTTTGGGGAATACAGGCGTGATGGTATATTTTTTTTTTTTTTATTAAATAGTACCTATGTAGTAAGATTTGATTTCCACTCAGACGAACTCGCGAAAAGAAGCTAGTTCGTAATATTAACCATTTATCTCGCTCGGAATCTATCGACGACAAAACATAGCTCACGTCTTTGTTCTCAAGTAAAAATATTTGCAACATCCCAGCTCCACAATGCGCAAGTAAGGAGATTAGATAGGGCGTTTGCTAATCTCACGTTGCTCTAGATATTGGTATTGATCAATACGCGCACCTGTATGTGTGCACACGGCCGCGTATTCGTCACATCATGAGGTTTTGTGGTAGCTAGTGGGTTCTAGGGTTGGTTCGCTTGAGTGCTCGAAACGTATGTATTTTTAAACCGAGTTCAAAAAATGAGGAGTTTTTTTTTTTGTGTTCATCGAAAGAATCGTCGATTGTTGACCGATTTTGAAAATTCAAAATACCAGCAGCAAAATAATTTTGAATTAGCTAAGTATTACCGAACTTAACTAACGTATTAATAATTATATACTAGTCCAAATCCCAATCCGGTATCGTGATCACAGCACTTATCTATTGTTGCATTAGTAAGACGTTGCATTTCTGTGTTTACTAGCGACTTGAGTTTGACCATCTGTCTAAACTAGCTAAACAGTTTAACAATCAGAATAATTTAAGAATCATTTATTGGTTCATTGGTACACACCAAAATAACATAAGATTTAATATTACAGTATGTTATTTTAAATACATACTTTAGTTATGTTACTTTATAATATTTATAAACGTGTTATCAATCGTACTACATGAATCGTACAAACTAGGCAGCACCTGTATCTTGGGGGCCACAGTTACAATAACTTAAGATTTAAATCATGACATTTGGGAATGGATAGAGTACCTAATCTTGCTCCATGATTTTTTAATGATTTATTTCACATTTTACATGAATATCAAAATGTGAAATACTCCACACTACAATACCGCTAAACTCCGCAAACAGCACGCGGCTAACAAGTAATATTCGAGTTTATGCGACACGAGATTCTGATATCAAATCTCGAGACGTATTCCCGTAGTTCCCAGGAGGAATTATGAGTATATTGCAATGTCAGTTCGCTTTGAATTCAGGAACACTGCTTCTGACTAAACATTAAACTGGGATTCAAGCATTTACGCGAGCAGAGAGTACCTACAAATGTTGTTGGTTCATTGATTAAGGCGTCTGCTGCTAATACACGAGGTTGTAGGATCGCAATCGAGCATAGGCATGGGCAAGTACTAATGTGAATTTTTATATTTAATAAAATGTACCCACCTATGTTTTTTTTTTATGCCATTGGATTGCAAAAAAGCCCATGGCCCACCTAATGTTCAGTGGTCACCGATACCTATAGACCTCAATAAATATATCTGCAATACCAGAAGGCCAGACCAGAGGTTAATCTTCAACACGACTGGCATTAGTGATAAGAAAGAAACCCCATGGGGAAACGGTATAGATATTAAATTAATGTAAGTCTCAAATCGTCAATCCGCCTTGAGCAAGCGTAGTGATCAATGCTCGTGCCTTCTCTGTATGAGAAGAGGCCTTTGCCCTGCAGAGGAACAATAATAAGGTGATTGATATCTTATTTTTCAGATAAAATCCTCTATTTTATGTACAAAAAACTACGTAGATATTTGAACAATAAGAATTGTACATGGTAAATGAGAGAGATATTATAAGAGGGAATACAATGGACGATCCTCGATGAATTGGGGACCGTTTTTATTATTAAAAATATGTCGGAATGAACAGAAGGCGACTACAACGCAGTATGTAACTACAGTACATCTTTTCTCATGTTGCCATGAGTTTTACGAGTAGTCGTTGTATATTCGTCCTATTATGTTTTGTTTGTTTTAAACAAAAGATACGGAATTAGAACCGATTTTGTGTACCTGCGGCAACTTTTCAGCTGAGTGAAGAACTAATTCGTATGAATTAGTTCTTATAATAACTTTTCTAGGTCATGCTGTTTATTGTTTGGTGCTTTGAAACACATTTAATTTTGGTGTGAAAAAGCACGCATCGTACTAACGGGTGCATCTAACAATACAGAAGTCATGGGGGAATTTAAAGTTTACTAAAAATATTTCAAACTTTTTTCGTAAATGTTACTTAATGTAAATAGTGTTGAAACTTTAACTTTTAATATCTCTATTACCCAAAGGCTCCTAAGCCAAACCTAATGGCACAAAGTGAAAAAACATATGGGAGTGATAGGAAGAACAAATAACTTTTCGATTTCATAAATGTCTTTTTACGCCCTTTATCTCAATACTAGTTCGCTCCTTGAATATACTAAGCGTGATATCAAAATGATTTATAATGGCTTCCAAATCACTCGTCAAACCGCCTTGCAATCCTATTGTATGTTAAATAAAATTAATTTTATCCCTTTTTTGCACTTACTATGCAAAACAGCTGAGCTATCCACACCGTGCGAACCGATTTATAGTAAAATGACACACAGACATAAATTAGATTGTGAGAAAATAGATAACATTTAGTGTTCATATTCTTGATGTTTGTATAGAGTGACGAAAGATCCAATAGGTTTTGCCTCGTGTTTGTTTAATTTTAGTGCTACTGTGATTTATGAGAAGTGAAACTAATCTTTCTGAAGGAATTATTGATGGTAATGGTTATTTGTGACCTACTAAGAAAGAGTGTTATTAATGAATCGTGCATGTTCTAGTTGAGGAAAGGGCATGGTATGCAAATGCCCCGACTTTTTATTTTTTATTTCGGTATGGAATTTTCTGAGCTGTATATTGAGAAACAGCCTTGCCTGCACACCAAAGCACTGCATCTTGGTAAAAAATAAATTGTTAATAATGACAATATTTGCCAAATTAACATGAAGATGAGGAGGTATGCAAGTGATTCTTTGTTCTTATTACGTAGAAATTAAGAGGAAAGAAATAAAGAAGCTACCGCTCTGCGGATGGAAAAGACACATATTCTTTTTTTGTGCCATTGGATCTGGATGGCCCACATGACATTAAGTGGACACCGCTGCCTATTAGACATCTACAATACCAGAGGCCTTGCATATGCGTTGCCGTCCTAGAGACAAAGTTGAAATGTCTCATGTGCCTGTAATTACACCGGAACCCATACTCTTCAAAACGGAACACAGCAACGCACCTTTGCGGTAGAAATACGTATGGTGGTAGTACTTCTACGGACGAACTCCTACACTAAGAGCTCTACTGCTAGTATGCGAGTAAGGTATCATCTACTACTACTAAAACTACTATCCTGTTTTATGAGCAGGACCATTTTTAAGCAAAAACAAAACAAAATAATGCTAACTTTCAGATAGCGTAGATATCGAATATAGTTGATACATTTGCGCTACGTGTCTTTGTCTCAACATTGTTGCTATATACACGATCACGTGTTTTATAGCAAATAGTTCTCGTATTTCTCTCTTGCGAGTGTGCTATAAAATTGATGGTCAGTTCGTTTTATGGGCGGAGCCTGAATTGAAAGACGGGACGAGAAATCACATGAATGATATCTTAACAAAGAATTGTGTGTATTCCTGGAAAGGGTAGGTAGAAGGGTTTAAGTAGAGTGACGGGTATGACCATGTTTAACCTTGTTTGATAGTTCACTAGTTTCTGCCGGCGATTTCGTTGGCGTGGAAGTCAAAGCTTAACTAAGTATACAATAAGAAATGACACTCAGAAATGGTGTAACTTTCTACTAGTGAAGAATTTTTGAGATCTTCAAAAAAAAAAAAACAACAAAATCTACCTATTCAAAATATTAGAACTTTAATCCGTGGAATTTTCTTGACCCCTTCTAATTTTTTGTAAAGTTTAATAAATAGTAGGTACGTATTCATGAATAATAACTTTCTATTAGCAAAAGAATTTTTAAAATCAGACCAGTAGTTTCAGAGATTTCCACAGGTTCCAGACGTTCCAACGTCGACGTCGTCGACGTTCGTTCGTTCCTGCCGGGGCTGCGGGTCCTGCCGGGGCTGCGGGTCCTGCCGGGACTGCGGGGCCTGCCGGGGCTGCGGGTTGTTCGAAAGAGATACCGCGCCCCCGGAACGCAAAGGGCACATGAAGGAACATAGACGGGTTTTAGTCAGTAAAAGTCTGACACTCCCTCCCGCCCCGCCCAGGGCGGGGGAAGTTATTTGATGATTTCCCGTCTATAAAAAAAAGAAAAAAAAAAGACGTTCCAACAAAATCACAAACAAACGCTTTATAATCTTAGCTTAAAACTTTATAATCTTAGCCTAGATTTAACCCTTATTTACTTCAGAACAGTCGTGTTTACGAATGTAGTAGCCAATTCACTTTGGGAGTTTTAAATTCGTTGCTGGACGGTAGAAATAAGTATGTCGTCTGCAGGAGGAGCTCGACTATATTTTAGTACTGCAACGAATGATACAGAGAATTCCCTAGGAGGTACTTTCCTTCCTAGAGTTAGTATTACGGCATACACTAAGTTTGGTATATCTGGTAGTTTATCCTACCGTTCCCACTATAATATTATAAATGCGAAAGTTTGTGAGGATGAATGGATGGATGTTTGTTGGATGAATTGATCTGGATGACAAATTTCACTGAGATTGTAGTGTGGAATAACACAAAGGATAGTTTTTATCTCGGAAATATTTACGGTTCCTGTGGGATAATATATCAAATTTGACGCGAACGAAGTCGCAAGCCGAAGCTAGTACTAATATAAAAGCAAAAGCTTCATTTATTCATTCACTAACTAAAGACGAAATCACGGAAACTACAATTAGTTTCAAACTTCAGCATCATAGACCAATGCCTACGATGCTGAAGTTTGGCAGGTGACGACAGTTGAGAATTGATTTTGCAATAGGAACGAATTAAGGGGATCTTTATCTTCATCTTTATTTTAACACGGACGCTTGATTACACTTATTGTTTCTTGTATTTTAGCTTTGTTTCTTTATTAAGTCCCGGTTTCTTCTTAACGTTTTCTTTCATTGTATACAGTGATGTCCAAGATACACTTAAGTAACATAAAGCAACCATATCTACTTTTAGTATTAAACAAAATGAAATTGGATAGCCCTATGAATGTTTATCAATTAAAAACAACAAAATAAAACCACGATCTATTATTATTTATAGAATTATTAGGTCACGAAACACATTCATCTTCTCACATTATAAAATTAGCTGGCAGTCTGGTGAGTTTGAGACCGTTTGCCGCCAACGTTTTTATTTAAATGGTTCGATACTTTGACTATCTACTCCATTCAAGATATCATCATCATCTGCTTAACCTTTTCCCAACTATGTTGGGGTCGGCTTCCAGTCTAACCGGATGCAGCTGAATACCAGTGTTTTACATGGAGCGACTGCCTATCTGACCTCCACAACCCAGTAACTGGGCAACACGATACCCCTTTGTTAGACTGGTACTCCATTCAAGATATCATTAGAAAAAAAACAACGGTACTTAATTTATGGCAAATCATGTCGGTCATTTTATGCCTAATTTAACACCATCTCTACATATTATAAAACAAAGTCGGTTCTCGCCGTCTGTACGCTTAGATCTTTTACAGTCTGTTATGGATTGTAATATGGTTTTCATCAATAGATAGAATTATTCAAGAGGAATGTTAGTACGTTTAGAATATTAGCAAGGAGCGGAGCAGTAATCAAAGACGTTACTGACCGCGGGTGACACCGCGGGCTATATAGCTAGTACATTTTAAACTCGGGTAGGCCTATACTCATGTTTAACAAAATATAAAACCTTATCTATATAAAAATACTGTTAAAGGTGATGGCTAAATGACTGCCCCCGGGCCAGATACATTCTGGAATGTATATGAATCTTACATAACCTCATAATATTTAAAAAATCATTCATGAATTATGTAGTGTTTAATATTTTCCTAGCACTTTCGTGAACTATTAAACATAATACCGTATCTAAAAAAAAAAAGAAAAAGTTTTCATCACAAACATTCGCTTATAAATATACAACCTCATTAGTTTTATTATTTTTTGAAAGTGTCAGTTGAAGAAAATTATTTACTGTCAAACACACCTTTTTTTCCTTTTTAGGCAATATTATTTTACCATTATATTCTTCCCAAAAAATTTCTGAAACTTTTTTACATAAAATACTAATATTTAGCCATTCAGCATTACATTGTGCTCGGTACCATATTTATTCATGGTATCTGGCACATGGGGCTGTGGTCTATACTTCCATTTAGCCATCTCCTTTCAGAATACAAAATCTAAAATGCTGTATACTTTTTACTGGGACAAGCTCGGCACAATATTTCCAACCACTGCTACTTCTAAGAACCAGAATCAACAGTGGAGATTACTAGAAAAACGCGAAGCCAATGAAGCACGAAGAGTCCAGGAGAAACGATTCATCAGTCTTGGATCCCCCGACGAAATTCCAAATCTAAAGTGCTACCAAAATATTTTAACTACAGTCAGAATAAACAGTACAACAACCCTTCACGAAAGCACTTAAACAATTTCCTTCTCATTAACGTTTCCTAAAACAAACATCCCGTCATGCGTCATGTAAATATTTATGTTAATTAATTTCACTGATAAATCTCGTATCTCTAGATGTCGTGACACAATTTGCTGACATTGTCGTTGATGACGTAATTGATATCAGCTGTGTGATTCTGTAAGACCTCGCTCTAAACTTCGAAGCTGAATCCGCTGTGACTTTCTTGATTGGCATTCTAAAAACTCGGTTGATAATTCGAATTTACACTAGCGCCACTCTTGCGAGCGTGTCAGCGAGTTGAACTAAAGATAAAGTATGAGATCACGTAAGAAGTGGCATTCTATACGGTAATTCCACTGTCACTTCGGCGCTCACTTCGCACTTCCAAGTGTCAAATAAATCAATGTCATTTTGAACCTTAAGCGAAGTGAGGCTGAATAGCGACTTGAGATGCGAGTTCATGTCTGAATTTTACAGAATCGACGTACAGTATTAGGGCAGAGGTCTCGTTAGTTATGCATAGGTATACGTAGGTAGAGCGACGTAGAAAGTGGGATGACGGCGACGCTAATGTTTTTGTGACGTAATAGGTTAATGCTTTGCTATTTGGGGTGAGCAAGGTCTACGTCTTATTTTTTTATATACAGGGAGAATTTTGATTTACTTTGTCTTTTAGAGAGTGAAAGTATGTATGAATATATTTTTAGACCAAAACCGAGTTGTTGAGTCGTTTGAGACTTAGCCGATTACGGACCCAGGTTGGCCGCTGTAAAACTAATTTGCCCAAATGGGACATTCTTCACCCATCCCAAACGCAGTGCCAGTGTGGAGCACCATCACAGGACATGCCTCACCTCCTTAGTTGCTCGTCGTGCACAACCCTCTACGATCCCAGACCTAAACGAGGGCAATGATAGAGCTGGACCTACAGGTTGCTCAATACTGGTCGTACAAAATTCTAAACGAGTCAATTGATACGAAACAAAGAAGACCAACCCGAATATTTTTATAATAATACTTTTATATTTAAGAGTTGGTCTTAAAATAAATTGTTAGTATTTATGTGTAATTCCAGCCCCAGAAATATACGCAGTAAATTAAAAGTCAAGTTTGTATTACGTATAAAAGAATAGTATAAGCTGTTCTATTTTATTTTACAACCCACGGGGGCCAAGCAGTAAAGAAAGGCTTAAACGTGGGTTAAAAAAACCACGCGGTCGAAGTCGAGGGCAGAAACTAGTCCTATTATGCGAAAGTTTATGAGGATGGATAAATAGATGGATGTTTGTTACTTTTCCATACGGTCCTTAAGCGGCCGACCGAATCTGGATGACATTTGGCACCGAAATCGGTTGTAATGATGAATAACATATGGGATACTTTTTGTCCCGGAAAAAAACGGTTCCCGTGGGATAATATAGAGGAAAAATTTTTAACCAGTGCGTAAATTTTGCCATAATAAACTTCAACACGTTTTATTAAACACGTATATTTTATTTTGATATGTCTTAGTACTAAAAAAAAAGTTATCGCTTACAAAACATGTGTACTTAAAAACCATATTTTATTATCACTCGGCGCTAGCGCATTCCCCACCCCCTCACCCCAGCCATGCGCCCGGGCGGCGGCCAAGAGTTGTCATTGATAGTCGAATTGGCGAATCGATTATGTCCATGTTTTGCTTATTTCAAACTCGGATAAGGATGAAATTTTTTTAATTTTTTTTTTAACTAAACACGGAAATGTGTTCTATTACTGACACTGAACTACCAAAAAAAATTTACGCACTGGTTAAAAACTTATCCTGTATATGAAATTTGAAGCAGACGAAGTCGCGTGCAGAATCTTGTATTTTGTAATTTTTTAATAAGACTGCTAAGGTATTTAGTATAATATTCAGAAGGATCTCACTATAATATTCAGCTTTATCCTAAACTTATCATACTGCGGTCTCCACATTGCGTACCGACCACATTATTGCAGGCCCAAATCCTCCTAAAATTCTTCTCTCTGGTTGTTAGAGAGGCGCCCGTTATTAGTGGACATATTTTGTGGTCTGTCCCTGATTTGGCGGTCCATTGTACATGAGTACAGTTGTGAAACTATTTCAGTTCCTGAGGGAATTCGTGGCCGGAGTTAACCTAACGTAAATTCCGGACGATTTTTAAGAGGTCTTGGGTTCGAGTGCCAGTACGTCGATTCTGTAACATTCAGACATGAACTCGCATCTCAAGTCGCTATTCACCCTCACTTCGCTTAAGGTTCAAAATGACATTGATTTATTTGACACTTTGAAGTGCGAAGTGAGCGTCGAAGTGACGGTGGAATTAGCGTATAGAATGCCACTTCTTACGTGATCTCATACTTTATCTTTAGTTCAACTCGCTGACACGCTCGCGAGAGTGGCGCTAGTGTAAATTCGAATTATCAACCGAGTTTTTAGAATGCTAATCAAGAAAGTCACAGCGGATTCAGCGGTGTTATTCTGTAAAACCCTCTTTCCGTGAAGTGAGCGTGTGGCGACCTGTCAATCCCTAGCATCGTATAGTGACAGCCCAGTTTTAGCTTACTTCACTTAATTCACTGAGGGAGATTTCTTACAGAATAAGCCGGCAGATTTGAAGTTTAGAACGAGGTCTTACGGAATCACACAGCAGGTCGAGAAATGTGTTATTGGGTGTTTTTATGAAGTTCTCAGTATCAACTCGGAGTTAGGTTTTGTGCACGGTTAATGGCAATAGGCTCGCCCTTACATGCCGATGATCTCTGTCTAAACCATGTTATAGAATTATCGTATTTCCAAAAATTTATTCGATTTGAATTGAATACCTTTACTTTTGTCAGCGTATAAAACATAATTTAAAACAGGTCTAATAAATTCATTTGTATTCTACTAAATTAACTCCTTTAATTTATTTTAACTAAGTAATGTTTTTCTAACCGGGTAATATATCAATTCGAACGTATTCAATTTTTTTTTTAATTGGTACCACCAACAATTACTACTATACTCGTATTTTAAAGAGGAAAGAAGTAAAGTTTCTGAGTTTGTGAGGTTGTAGGGGTAATCTCTGGATCTACAGAACCGATTTTGAAAATTCTTTTACCCATAGAAAGCCACGTTATTTGTGAGTGTCATAGGCTATATGACATCACGGTACGTCTCACATAGCCAAGTCACATTAATTCATCATCTGCCTAGCCTTTTCCCAACTGTGTTGGGGTCGGCTTCCAGTCGAACCGGATACAGCTTAAATATCAGTATTTTACATGGAGCGACTGCCTATCAGACCTCCACAACTGGTTGTCAGACTTTCTGGCTTCTGACTAGCAGTAACGACTGTCAAAGATCTACAAATGACAGCCGGGACCAACGGCTTTACGTGCTTTCCGAGGCACGGAGGAAACTCGCTATGGTAAATGGTCACCCATCCACAGACCAACCTCGGCAAGCGTTGCTTAACCCGGAAGATCGGTCTATGCGGCTGTAATTATTTTACCACGAGCTCCTCCAAGTCCAAGTCATATTAATTATATGAGACCTAATCATAGGTACTGTAGTAATGTTTAAAAAAATAAATATATCATATCTTATCTCACGGGAGCGAAGAAGTTACCAATGAAGTAACTTGCCGCGGATGAAATAAGCCAAACGAACGAAAACGCGTGCGGTAGCTATAGTAGATAATAATTGTATAGGTATAAACTGAAAAACCTAAAACTAATACCTAGAGATAAAAATAAATTACCTATAGTTTAAGATAACAAACAATTTATTTTCTTTTAATTTAACAACACCATTGCAGCGTGCAGCAATTTGTATTGTACATTGCTTAATGAATAGCAAAATTGCTAATCGTCTTTTTAGCGAAAAATTCTGGTAAAACAGCATTGTTTGACTGCCTCGTTAGTCTAGTAGTCCTAAGCGCAACTGCTATGCTAGAGGTCTTGGTGTTAAATTGGGTTTTTCTATGAAATTCTCAGTAGTAGCTCGGAGTTAGGATTTGCCCGGTTAATTGAAGTAGGCTCGCCTCCTATTATATGAGACCTAAAACATACCGGCGAACTGTGAGTGTATACTGGTACAACTCTGCCTAACCTTGCCTTTAATACAGACGTGATGATATGTACACATACATACAATCACGCCTGTATTCCCCGAAGAGGTAGGCAGAGGTGTACCAATGTTCGCCCACAGTTCGCCAGTATATTTTTGGGTGTGTTTTTGGGTTTTTCGTTGTGTTTTGGTATGTATGGATGTAATTCCAGTAAAACAACTATTTAGTCATACATTCACTTTAATGTATTGCGCAAATAACACCAGGCTACTCCCTCGGTTCTAACAAAACCAGCTTTCTTATACAATTCACAAGCATTGTAATTATCTTTTAGGCAGTACGCAACCACAATTTTCCCATCTTCAATCAAAATATTACAGACCAATTTTAGAAGCAGCATTGCGTAGCCTTTCTGCCTGTGTTCCTTGACTGTGTACATATGTGTTAAGTTTCCAGATTCGTTAATAAGAAGCCAGCAGATCAGGGAGTTGTTTAAGAAGAGGCCGTAGCCATACTTGTTGTCAATGAGGAGCTTGAAGTAGGTAGTCGAAGAGGGGTAGCGATGAGGCCATGTGGAGTCGATCAGGTCCACGTATTCGTTTGTTAAGAGCTTGAAGGTCATATCTTCTGGTAGGCTGTCAAGAAAAAGAGTGAAGTTGTGTTAGGTATTGTGCTATGAGGCCTATAGTCAGGTACGTTCGGGCATAAGCCAGAAGTCCATAGGTCCATAAGGCCACTTTGGAGATTGGGTAGGCAACTCGCAAGGTGGACCGATGACCTTTTGAAAATCGAATGAATGCGGTTATCCTCGACCAATGTCTAACAGTTAACTTTTTCGGCTAAATTAATGATCACTGATGATGACAAACAAAAGTCTCTCCAAGGCATCCCTTGGTATTGCGTTGCATAAAGGCATTGTATGATTTTGAAAACCGGTACAAATACTTAATTAACGAAAAAAATTATGACATAACATTATAATGGTCCAAGATCATAAAGTCGCCATGCGTACATCATTTGAACATGACTGAAATTATGAGCAAAGAGTGAAGTATGTCGTAAATAAGGTATGCGTACTGCCGAGCTTCGATGCTTTACCCTTTTTCAGGTCTGCGGGTTTTTCGCAAGAGATACCGCGCCCCCGGAACACAAAGAGCACAGGAAGGAACATGGATGGGTTTTAGTCTGTAAAAGACCCGCCCCGCCCAGGGCGGGGGAAGTCATTTGATGATTTGACATAGGTAAAAAAAATGGTGTAAAATTTGCAACTTTTTCGAAAAATGTCTATTATCGCTTGAGTAAGTGACATGGAAGATTTCCCATCGGTAAAAAAACAACCTAATTCAGTCATGTTGAAGTGAGACTGTTTTTTATATATTTTTTACAGGATATTGTAAAATTTCATTATTCGCTACAGAAAGTAACGTTGGAATAAAGTTTGTTGGTTCTAAAAAACCGTGTAAAACATTGAAAAACCAATGACTGATCTGTGCTTTAATTGTTATCATTTTAGACTAGATTCCACGACACAGTAAATCCTAGCGTAGCCTGTATTTTGATTATTTATATTTTATCATATAAAATCATATACCTACTTTTAAAATAAATGTTAGTGAGTAAGGCACTTTTTAAACTTAAAAGCACTTGAAATAGGGCCCAAAAACGAAGCTGGTAAGAAGATAGAATGTTGATGAAATATTCCTTTATCTATTCACAAATTTTGAGCCTTATTGATTTAAATATGACGTAGGCAAAGCGACACTGAGTTCCCAGCCTATAATAACTAGCACAGTGCAACTTTAACAGTAGCACACTTCTAAAAACCGAATTAATTGGCTATACCAGCCATTAGATATACAGAAACAAATAATATATGGCTATAATTCCGAGAGGGCATGTAATTTGCATACATAAACATATGTTAATTCTGTTTTACAGTGAATTATGAAGATGTCTGCATAATAAAGTAATAAAATGACATAAGAGATGTAACAATTGTAATATAACAATAAAATACCGGTATACCTTGAAATTGCAACAGTCATGCATAGCTTGTGCCCGCGGCTTTGCTCGCGTTGCGGGTTTTATTAATCCTTTAGGAATGTACTACTCGGGATATAACGTATCTATGTTTTAATACAGGTCATGGTCTAACCGTTTTTTTTTGCCGATGGGAAATTATCAAATGACTGAATGATAAAACTAAATGATGAATGGGAATGTCAGACCTTTACTGACTAAAACCCATCCATGTTCCTTCTTGTGCCCTTTGCGTTCCGGTGGCGCGGTATGTCTTTCGAAAAACCCGCAGCCCCGGCAGGCATCGGTCCTGGGTGGCCCCTCCGAATATTTGCTGACATATTCTCTTTGAGGCGCGCGTGGAACACGAACGCGCCGCCGACAGCGTACCATCGTATCAAGTTTTAACTTTAAAAAAAACTTACTCATCATTTATATAAAGTGTTTTTGTCTCCAACACAAATGTCGCTGAAGGCAATATCAGCTCTATTTCCACATGAAGGACTTGGAGGAGTGTCTTAATTAGTTCGATGACTTTATACGAGACATATGGCACTATTATCGATCTTCTCCAATCAATGAGTTTGGTTTCACTTAACGCAGCTCCGAGGTTTTGCAGGTCATCGCCCGGACATTGAATGATTACTTCGTAAAAAGCATTCTGGAAAAGAAAATAAAATATAAAATATATTTTGTTTTGTTTGTCGGAATGACATCGCGGAAGGCGCGTACGTGGGAAGGGAACATTGGGATGGTTATTAGTCAGTAAGAATCTGACAGACCCCTCCTCCCACACACAGTGTTTTCTGAACCCCAAAAAAGTGACATCTGCCTTTTATTGAATATTTCTAATCAATAGTTCATCACAAATGCAAGAGTAGAACTCCCAAGGGTCAATTTTGAATACCTGATTTTTAAAAAAATCTTAAAGTTTTCGTGACCATGAAGGTGAAAACACACAAAATAATTCATACAAAAAAATCTATATATAACAGAGTTTTTTTTGTATTGGATGTTTATGGAGCTAAACTAGGAGTATATTATCCCACTTTTATTTTATCAAAAATGGCAATAGAACCCACAAAAATAATTTTTTTCGTGGAATCAGTTTTTTATTTTTTATTTTTTTTCTAGGTCGAAGTAGAACCTGGGTCTGGTAGAAATAAATTCCTTATACTAAGGCTTATCACTCAAAAAAATATGGTGTTCTAGTTGGGCCTAGGTTTTGAGAAAACGATTTTAATGTACTGAGGTCAAAATTCTAAATTTAGGGTTATCACAAAAAGGTTAATTGACTATTTTATAATTAAATAAAATTTAAAACCAACGGTACGGTTGGCGCAGTGGTTGAGCGATTGAGTGGGTTCGCATTTCGCACAGGATCAATATTTGTATGGCATATTTGTTCCCAGTCCATTTATTTGTGAGTTTATATGTTTGTAAACGTATCCATGATACAGCAGAAATTCTTAGTGCAGTGCAACACTATATTATAATGTACCCAAATGCAAGTCGAATTTACATACAAAATATGCTGTACCAAATGGTATTACCGAACAGTATTTAACACCATATAAAAACAAGAACATAGTTGACAAACACGATTGTTTTAATAATCAAGGTTTTTTTTATATATGTGCCTCCAAAATTCAATTTATTTACGTACAACGGATGTAAAAGTGTACGTCCGCTTTTGGGTCATGTGTACCAAATTTTTAATTAATCAGTTTAACATATAACTAGCTTCGTCCGTGTGTAAGGGTGAAATAAACAAGAACAAACTTAACGTTGTAGTTGATGAACACGTTCTTCCATACATTAGAACCGCAAATGTAAGTTTTTGCGCGCAATATTGAAAGATTTACCATGTTATTATTAACTTTGAAACCCATCTGCGAGGCCTCTGGTATTGCAGATGTCTACAGGCGACGGTGACCACTTAAAAACAAGTGGGCCGTCAGCTTGTTTTTGCCATATAATGATATAAAAAAAATTATGTCATACATAGATGCGTGAAATCAACCTATTTTCTTAATTTTACGTAAAAAGTGTTTTAACATTTATTGTTAGTATTATAATCGGTATAAAACTAATAATAAATATTAAAACACTTTATTTAAGATGAAAATGCTACAGAATATAAGTTAATAAAACCTTAAACACAACAGGTCAAAATTTTGACAACCCTAACACATATTTTTGAAAATCGTTATCTCAAAACCTAGGCCCAACTAGAATACCTTATTTTTGTGAGTGATAACCCTTAGTATAAGGAATTGATTTGTACTAGACCCAGGTTCTACTTCGACCTAGAAAAAAAATAAAAAAATAAAAACTGATTTCGTTAAAACATATTGTTTTAGTAGGTTCTATTATCATTTTTGATTGAATCAAAACGGGATAATATGCTCCTAAAATAGCTCCATAAACCCCCAATACAGACAGAACTCAATTGTATATAGATTTTTTTATGCGATTTTTTTTGTGTGTTTTGACCTTCAGGGTCGCGAAAACTTTAAGATTTTTTTAAAAATCAGGTATTCAAAATTGACCCTTGGGAGTTCTACTCTTGCATTTGTGATGAACTATTGATTTGAAATATTCAATAAAAGGCAGATGTCACTTTTTTGGGGTTCAGAAAACACTGTGCCACAGTACGATGGACATCCATGAGAATTTTCCACCCCGGCACCAAAAATAAAGAAAAAGGAGGTTGTTGGCTGCTTAACCAGCTTAGTGCTTTAAAATTAAGCGCTAAGGGCAGTCCTTGTGGAGTATGGACCTCGGCTTAGGGCAGGGATGGCGAACCAATGGCACGCGTGCCAGTAGTGGCACGCGACAAAATAATTCGGGCACGCCAATATATATGACAACTGTATATGTATTTGATCGAAAACAATTTACAACAGCAGAAATCACACTAACCTTTTATTAAAAAAAACATAAAATAGTAAATATTACGATTCTTGTACAAACTAGTTGCAAACAAAGAGTGTTAACAGCTTCTAGTTGTATTTTTCTCCATTCAATGACTAAGCCAAGATTCTTTGATGGCACGTCATAGTCACATTATTATTTTTCTATAAAAAATGGCACTATCACCGATAAAGGTTCGCCATCCCTGGCTTAGGGCGTATAAAAAGGGGTGTTCTTTTTTTTAGTATATCCATGACAAATATAACCACTAAATGATAGACTCGTTATTTTGTTAAATATTTTGTTGCACCAAGAATTCAACTAAGCTGGCTGAAATTGTGCTTATGTAGACAAGGCGTTATTTTAAATGTGAATATGTATTGTTTACATTCTAAGTTAGACCTATAACATTTTATCAAACTGTTGTTCTACAGTCCGGCTTTCCCCCATTCCTTTCATTTATCATTTCTCTCAACGTTATGCCAACTCACCAATACTATAGGAATTTATGTAGGGTATCTCGATTCTCGTTGTCTTCCACGCAGTCTATTGATTGTTTATTTTGAACTTAAAACAGCTATTTTTTATCCTTCCCAATTAACGTAGGAGAAATACGAATATAACGCTTTTAAAATTAAATAAGAGGGTCACTTCTTGAACAGTCAAAGCTCCATCTATGTACTGTTTAGGAAGTTTGTTTACAGATTAGTTCGCGTTAAAACCACCAGATGGCAGTTCACATACACTTCTCACTTTCAATACAGGACATAATATTTTCGTCTTCATAAAATCAGCTGATACAATACTCATCAAATAAACTATTATCTTTAGGATTGTTGACTACTTTATACAGTTATTTCGTAAGTCTATGTGATTTGATTAAAATAATTTATAGTAAGGGCAAAAAATAAATTGGTACCCACCTTTTCATTCAACGTTACCATTCCATTTTGCACGTCACCAAAAGGGCAATAAACTTTGAAATTACTGTCAATCCCTCTGTCAACCCACTGCTTCTGCATCGCCAGTACCGAGTTCCCTGGTACTCCTCTTGGCCAGTTCTTCCTGAAGGCACTTTGAAGTTCGCTCCATCTTTCTGGAGGTAAATACTGCAATGGCTCTTGTGACATTATTCGTGTCGAAGTCTCACTAAGTTATTAATAGCGCGTGCTGCTCCTTTTATCTTTGCATTTATTGCTCTATTATTAACACTTGTAGTCGCATGCGGTTATACTCGCCTTTTTGTGCATTGTGAAATATTTTTCGTCGCTGAAGATTTTCTCTGAAGTATAGGAGTATTTTCTTCCAAATACTTCTAAATCCTATAACTTGTCTTGTATAAGGATTAGACTTTCCATGATTTCTTTAAAATTATATTATTTGTTTTGTAATAATACCGGCCTAATATTGTCCTACTGTAGAGAAAAGGGCCCTTCTCATACAGAGAAGCAACACGCTTGCTCAAGGCGGTTTGGCGGTTTCAGACTTTTATTAATTGTTTATAATATTCACGATGCCAATATATTGACCATTATCCTTGTGCTTGCTCAGCTCTTCTGTATAAGAGAGAGAGAGAGAGAGGTCTTTGCAATGCAGTCACAGACAGATAATTATTATTATTTATGGTTGCTATGTACAGATACCATGATAAGACACAATTAACTGATCCTAGCCAGCTGACATAATGCAATCGTTGATAAAAACAAGGACACCTTGGCCGCATACTGTCGCATCATGGACTTAAGATAAATAAATACTTTGCACTTGCATAACTGATAAGATAGAAACGGCCTTAATTTTATGATAATCATTGTGATGTCATAGTATATTTGTAAATGATTTATTTTTGGGCACCGTAGTAGTAGTAGAGCTCTTTGTGAAGGAGCTCGTCCGGGGAAGTACTATCACCATACGTATTTGTGCCGCAAAGCAGCGTTGCTTTTTTTTTTTTAAGACGGGGTATCATCAGATAACTTCCCGCGCCCTGGGCGGGGCGGGAGGGAGTGTCAGACTTTTACTGACTAAAACCCGTCTATGTTCCTTCATGTGCCGTTTGCGTTCCGGGGGCGCGGTATTTCTTTCGTATAACCCGCAGCCCTGGCAGGCATCGAAGTTTGCTGACATCTCTTTGAGGCGCGCGTGGAACACGAACGCTGCGTTGCTGTGTTCCGGTTTGAAGCATATGGGTGCCGGTGTAATTACACGCACATGAGACATTTCAATTTTGTCTCCGGGATGGCAATGCATTTGCAAGGGCCGATGTCTATAGTTATTGTTTTCATTATTGCCGATGTCTATAGGTAGCGGTGACCACATAACATCTGGTGGGCCGTGGGCTGGTTTGCCATCCAACAACACAACAACAAAAGACTGATTTTGCGTGAAGTTTCATGAAGAATCTATGTGCAAACCCTAAAACATACAGTTTTTTTTGTGGTTTTTTATTTGGTTCAGTATCATATCAGTAATAGTACACATTTTCATTCATTGTTCATTATATATAATGTTTTAACTTGTGTATTTTAGAATTGAAATAAATTAATGAATGAGTTTATTGCTGATGAAAATACCAGTCATTAAGGCGAACGCACAATTAATACTTAATCTTGAGATCATCTTTCGTGAGCATATTTCTGAATTTTATGACCTTTTGCGTGCATGTTTCGGAATTTTATGATCATGTGCTTGCTTACTACCCTACAATAGAAGAATATTGACAAACACAAACATTTTATTGCAGTATTTTATTATGTTACGAGCGAACTCTACCTACAGCTAGAAATCAATTAATGTTAAAACCTAAAACTGGAACGAGTAATGATAGTTAAAAGTTTATTAAGATATTGTTAATTTATTCACTTTACTGTACTACGCAAATAACATCTAGCTGTATTACCCAGTCTAGTGAAACCAGCATTTTTATACAGTTTACAAGCACTTAAATTATCCCTGAGGCAGTACGCAGTCACAATCTTCCCATCTTCGATCAAAACATTACTGTACGTCGATTCTGTAAAATTCAGACATGAACTCGCATCTCACGTCGCTATTCACCCTCACTTCGCTTAAGGTTCAAAATGACATTGGTTTATTTGACACTTTGAAGTGCGAAGTGAGCGTCGAAGTGACGGTGAAATTACCGTATAGAATGGGCCTTATTACGTGATCTCATACTTTATCCGTTAAAATTTCCCCGTCAATTTAGTTCATCTCGCTGACACGCTCGCAAGAGTGGCGCTAGTGTAAATTCGAATTATCAACCGAGTTTTTAGAATGCCAATCAAGAAAGTCACAGCGGATTCAGATTCGAAGTTTAGAACAAGGTCTTACAGAATCACACAGCTGACCAATTTCAGTAGTAACACCGCGTAGCCTCTCTGCCTGTGTTCCTTGACTGTGTACATATGTGTTAAGTTTCCAGATTCGTTGATAAGGAGCCAGCAGATCAGGGTGTTGTTTAAGAAGAGGCTGTAGCCATATTTGTTGCCAATGAGGAGTTTGAAGTAGGTAGATGAAGAGGGGTAGCGATGAGGCCAAGTGGAGTCCACCAGATCCTGGTGTTCATTTGTTAGAAGCTCGAAGGTCATATCTGCTGGTAGGCTGTCGAGAAAAAGAGTGAAGTTGAATTTGGTATTGTGCTATGAGGGTCCAATAATTACGGAGGGTGGAGGCAGGGAAATGATGATGATGATGATGAGGCTGGGTCGGCGACTCACTCAGAAGTAAACTTCATGAATAAGCTGCATCATTTGTACTGATAACGCTTGTCATATCAAGTTAGTAGTCATAACTTTTATTTGCCATAAAATAAGTTTCCATAATAAATGTTACAAATCATTACTTGCTATAAATAACACATAACATTATCGATATTTGACATAAGTAACATTAAAAATTATTTAGAAATGTTTATTCTTTTGTACAAAAAATAATATCATTAAGACATTTAGTCTGTAATCAAATGATTTATTACAGCAAACGATCTATAAACAGTAAACAGTTTGCCAAAATGGAAACGTGACCGTTTCAATTTTGACTAACTGTATCTCTACTTGTCATCAAGACATAGACACCATATCCAGTTATTGTCATGTCATGGACATAAAATAAGAACTTTGCTTTCATAAATGATAAGGTATCTTTTAATTTTAACATAATCATTGTTATGCCATATATTTGTATATGATTTATTTTGGCGCGGTACATATTGTGGGTATTTCCCATTATTTACACAAAGGTTTACCCTACATAAACCTTAAAAATGCATGAAAAATAACCTTAACACAATAATCGGAATTTTATGACCTATCGCGTTCATGTTTCGGAATTTTATGACCTTTTGCATGCATGTTTCGGAATTTTATGACCTTTTGCATGCATGTTTCGGAATTTTATGACCTTTTGCATGCATGTTTCGGATTTTAATGGCCTTTCGCGTGCATGTTTCGGAATTTTATGACCTTTTGCATGCATGTTTCGGACATCTCCGATTAACTGCTGCTTAGAAGAATGCTAAAACATATACTTTTATTTGTGTTACGATAATTATGACATAATCAACACAATCCCTCTATCTAAGTGATAATTATATCTTGTGAGTTTCAATCACCATGTGAATGAATGTTATGTTGTGGTAGTATGTTGACATGTGTATGTGATGTCGGTATCTAGTACGAAATAGACTTTTTTTTTAAATATCTTTGGATGGCATATAATCCGGCGACCTACTCGATGGTCACCGCTGCCTATAGAGATCTGCAATACCAAAGACATTGCAAGTGGGTTGCCATCCTAGAGACAAAGTTGAAATGTCTCATGTTCCTGTAATTACAGCGGCACCGATACCCTTCAAGCCAGGAACACAACAGCTGTAACGTGTATGTACTATTAATAAACATGAAAGAGGCAAGCTCATAGGGTAACAAAAAACTCATCCGCATTGGTGTCAATGGGACAAATGTCCCAAAAGGCTGGCAGCACATTCACGATGTATGGCAAAGCTGATTATTCGGCTCAAGAAAAGGCCAGCCTTCCGGTCATGTAAAGAGTTTGTCTTAGTTTAGAAGAATACCATCACGCCTGTATTAGGCAGATTAGTTAGGCAGAGGTGTACCAATGTAAACCCACAGTTCGCCGGTATATTTAGGCGAATTAGTTTAGAAGAAGATTTTAAATATCTCTAGGATTAAAAGATATTCACTGATATTCTTTGAATAGAACTTTAGTTAAGTCATGTTCAATTGCGGCACGATTTCAGAGGGGCGCCCGCTGGTCTTTGCATTTAAATGTACCATTAGCGAGTAATTGTGACAGGAATGCTGACTGGAATGTCAAGTAGACTGAAGATACAGACTGCTTCTGATAGTTAAAATATCATAGCTATATTGAACATACCATCACGCCTGTATTCCTCGAAGGGTTAGACAGAGACTCTGTCTAACCCAACTCTGTCACAGAGTTGTACCAATTTACACCCACAGTTTGCCGGTATGTTTTAAGTCCCATGTGATAAGGGGCGAGCCTATTGCTATTAACCGGGCACAAACCTAACTTGGAAAAAAAAATATTATAGTTATGTTTTGTTTAAATCTAATACGAAAAGGAAACATTATTTGGACGTTTTATTTGTGCTTTTGTGTGTGTGTTGCCTGTACGCAACTTCCCAACAACCTGTTACTTAATGATGGCTTTGTCGATTTACCTCAACGATCACGGTCATCTTTTTAGAACATTTGCCTAATTAAAAAACATAATTTAAAAATAAAATTAATAATCTGACTATAGGTACGTAACGACTGTCAAAGATCTAAGAATCCACCTCTGACCTAAACGGTGAAAACTTAATAGTATAGTTGACGCCTACTCAAGTAAGAGCGAATACATGTCCTTTGAGTTACCTACTTAATGGCTTTATGGTTCCCGACAGAGTATGTTTGATGTAGGTCGCGGCAGTGGGCCAGCGAGTTAGGCATTTTAGCTAACAGAATCATCCTCCTACATACTCCGAACGGAGTTAACGGGACCTTATTACTAAACCTTCGCAGTTCATCTGTTTGTCTGTCAGAGAGCATTATCATTATTTCAATCTGTTCGTGTGGGTAGTAAGGTTTTACGACTCCACACACCCTAGTGTTAGTGTTTCTAAAACGCCTCATTGGACTCTAACATGGTTACCGATCTGCCCTGTTGGTCTCGTAGTCACAAGCGCGACTGCCACCGTGGTCCTGGGTTTGATTCCCAGGTCTAATAAAAAAAGTTCTTGAATTTTTCCTTTAGGAATATTTCAGTAGTTAGGTCGTTGGTGGTTGACACCTCGCGTCACGAAAAGCACTTAGGCCAGCGCCTGATGTCTCACTGATCGTGTTGGATTACCGTACCAAAGGACTATGAGAGTGATGAATGCAGGAGTGCACCGGTGTTTACTCACATACCTTTGCACCACATTATCTCCTGCGTACTTGGCTAGTGTTCATTGAGAATTATTATTATTATTCTCCACCCATCCCAAACGCAGTGCCAGAATGGAGCACCATCAAAGGACATGCGGCACGTGCACCATCTAAGATTTAACCGAGGCCAATGATAGAGCTGTACAGGTTGCTCAATACTGATAGGGCAAAATTTAGTTCAAGTTAATCGACACGAAAAGAAGAAGAAGATTATAGGTACTACAGATAGCCACAAAAATTTACTCGATGATGGTATACTGGTAGATATGACAATTTACATCTAATATTATGAAACTTTTATCTAAATTGTAATCTTATTATTATTAAAGAAGGATTTGTATGTACCTATGTGTATAACGAATAAATTTAAAAACTACTGGACCGATTTCGAAATTTCCTTCCACCATTAGAATGCCACATTATCCCTGAATTAACATAGCCTACATAAAATCACGCTACGATGCAAAAAAAATAAGAAGAATAAGATCAAGGAAACACTCAAAGTAATTTTATCCCTGTGAAAGTCCAATCGTGGTATGAAAAACACATAATAATACTAGCTATATCCCTCCCTATCGCCCCGGTCCCGCGGGGGCTGTAAGCGGTGACCGAGGAAAAGGGTTATCCCATTGGGACCACGGTCATGGGATGTAGTGATAGTTTGAACATTATTATAAACTATATAGCAGTGGAGGGTTATCGCATCAATCTTGTTTGACATTTTGAATCGTTTGTCAAAGAAACTATATAAATAAAATGAATAATACCGGTCTTTTATTGAGCAACTGCAAAGCAAAGGTCTCTTCTCGTACAGTCTGTTGTCAACATTATCTGACCCACCCTAAACACAACCGAAATTGGACCCTCTTCCTATGAAAATAAGGTTTAATTTCAATTTATTGATGAATACAGACACGCATACTCCCACCCAACGTTGTCGGAGCCACCGGCATTATATCATTTTGTTAAGCTATTTTAATCATTATCTCGTTGACATTAAAGTTAAAAATCTTTTAAGTCACCCTACATAATTAGAACCTAATCTTTAATTTCGTGGAGTCTTAACAAGTTCTTGTGGCTTGGCGGTTTGATGTTGGATTGGCGAGGAACAACATGTGGGTTCGAAAACACAGTCCACCTGTTATCAGTTTTCTTTTTTAATTTGATTTCATTTCTACAAAATTGTTTGCATTATTAAAGAACGACCAATATGATTTACGCCTAATAACTTATCTTGTAAACAGGTGGGTAAATTAAAAAAGTTTAAGTTCACATATATTTGCTTCGTGAGGTAGATAATAAATTCGTCTACTTAAGTGACAAAAGTTACACTACGCCTATTAGCAGTGACTGCGCACACACATTTGTAAATCGTTTCGCATAACTCGTTAAGTATTTTTAAGCAATTTGGTGTAAAAAAGCATCATGTCGCAACTTAATGACTATACCAAACATAAAATCATATTTTTACATGAGCAGAATGTTGGAATTAGAGAGATTGGTCGTCGTCTTAATATAGCAGTAAGTGTTTTTTTATACCTATTTTATTTAATTGATTGTGATTAATGAACGCGTAGTTGGCTATTTTACTATTACATTCACTCCTTACAAGTTACATAAACGGTTCCAAAAATGTTTTTTTTGTTTTAGAGAAATACGACTGTAGCTAAGACGTTATGGAGACAAAGTAAATATTCAGCGGATTCGTGCAGGGGCAAAAAACATCAAGTATAGTCCCGAATGCGATTGCCCATTAGTGTAACCGCAATAAAACACGATATTTCAGTGGAAACAGTGAGAAGGCATTTACACGCTGCTGGAATAAGGAATTATAAACCGGCACAGAAAATAGCATTGACACCAAGAAGAAGGGTCCGTTTTGCCCAGGAATATTTAAATTTTAATTGAGAAGAAAATGTTGTGATCTTCACTGATGAAAAAAAAACATTTAAATCGAACAAAGATGAACGTAACAAGGAACGGTGCGCCATCACTCCGCTACTAATTAATCTAGGATATTTTTAAACACACCATGTAAGTAAATGCTCAATGGATAGATTGTTAAACCATTAAAATGTTGCCAATTACGTGGTGATGTTATTGTTATAAATAGTTTTTTTTTCTATTTAAATGACATGTTTATTCACTACGTATAATAGGCAGCTATAAATCTGTAAAGCATTTCACAGATGAATTAATTTTCTCGATAACAAACTTTCAAGTAAACATGCCTTTTTTAATGTTTATAAATGGTTAGATTTGATTATGGCATCCTCATATAAATTGTATTTTAATTTAGAAATATGTGAGCATTTACTTACTTTATCTTACCTAAGTGTTTTAATGAAATAATAAACATTTTAAATTTGCAATTGTTTAGTTTTATTTCTATGCGTTGTCCATTAAAGAACTGTAAAAAAAGTATAGTAAGTAAGTTGAATACCAGTTTTACAATGAATACAAATATTTATTTTTCAACTACCCACTACACCACAAGTTATGCCAAAATATTACCATTTTAGAAACTTTATATTTGAAGATTATCCGTCTATAGTTCTTTACAATAATACAAGAAATACTTTTAGAATAAATTCTAAATTGAAAGCAAAACAATTATCTTTGTCGCAGGAATTGATCTCGCAACTTGTCACTCTCAGTCTTACACACAGACCACGAGACCAGAGTTACTTGACCGAACTCATTAAAATAAGCTATTACACTTATTATATTATAACAAGTTGTTATAAGATTTAACCCAATGCTAACGTGATAAAGATCAAATTTGCGTGTGAGTATTATTATTGTATTTGTTCCTTCTCAGTTCTCGAGCACTTGACTGATAACCTCATATAAATTGAAATTAAACCTTATTCTCATAGGCAGAAGGTCCAATTTCGATTGTGTTTAGGGTGGGTCAGATAATGCTGACAACCGACTGTACTTCTCAAGGCGGATTAGCAATTTCAGTTATTATATTAATTAAGTCCAGGTTTCCTCACGATGTTTTCCTTCACCGATCTCAGGGTCAAACATAGTATTTTTTTCTGTAAGTAGGCAATTGTACTTGTGTTTCTTACTCGTCCGTGTCAGGTACCTAATTGTTATTTTTTTATTTACTAAACGCCTCCATCGCCATCCCCTGTCAGCCTTAGGATATTGACTAATAAAAATAACATACTACTAGTACAATTACTAGTAGCATAGTACAATTACTACCGTAGTATAATTTTACCTGATACCCTATACATATACCAATATGCATTGTAAAGTGAAGTACCTACTTATTATTTTTTTAGTAATAAAAAGCAATCGAACATCTTACAGCACTTACTCATTTAATTAAAGACAATTAATAAAATAATACAAACCAAAAACCACAAATGTAAATAAAACGCCATGATAATTAGACACATATAGGTAACTGACAGGCAATTCCCTCATTTCCTCAAACACGCGCGTGTTAGGAGGATTCAATTTAATCAATAAAGATGTCGCTGAATGTTCCTGGAGACGTCTTTGATCGAGGGAATCAATTTGAGTAGTATTATGTGGGAGATAAAGAGCTGGCTGAAACTTCGCTCATCGTGTATTACAAGTCATATAAACGAATAAGGAATCAAACACATTGGGGTTCAAGCGATTGTGGGTTGAGATGGTTTTATGTTGGCAAGTAATTAAATTGCTTGAATTTGATTTTTTAGGTATGCAGCTGTGCTGTTGTAAAAAATTGTTAAGGGACTGTCGGGTCGCCCCATGAAGGATTCTGTAGTTGTATTATTCGTTAACTCGTAAAACCTATTAAGCTAAGATAGTTTTTAACTCGTAAAGCCTCCTCAGCTAACATAGTTTTCCTTTTAGATATCATTCTTTTTTACCATATTATTTTACCACTTCTTCGGTGTGATGTTGGGTTGAAGAGGTCAGATAGGCAGTCGCTTTGTGTAAAATACTAGTAATCAGCTGCATCCGGTTAGACTGGAAGCCGACCCAACATAGTTGGGAAAAGGCTAGGCAGATATATCAACGTTATTAATATGTACTATGTATATGCGAAATTACAGCTTAGTAGTACTAAAAGTCTAAACTTAGTAGCAAACAGACAGACAGACAGACAGACAGACAGACGGGTAAACGTGACGGATCCATAAGGGTTCCTTATTAACTCCTCACTAAAAAACAAGCTCTCATTTCCACACAGCTCATCTATAATCTATCATAGTATAATTATAGAACAATGTAATTTTCCTTTTACTTCGCATTTTTCCTGTAGGTAATATTAAAATTCCATTAAACAGTAAGCTGGGTTATTCCCAGAGAACACAAAAGAGTAATAAACTTCTAATGCGAGACAGGGTATAAGCTTAGCATTATTTATGTCACCAATATCCCGGACTAAAATGAGAGACTTTTTCTAATGGCTCTAAAATCCGACTCACAGCTAGATCCCTGTATCCTTTTGGGATTCAAAACTGTAGCTTTGGTTAGACCAAAGATCTTGGAGGCTTATTAAGGTGTTCTAAACCTAATACTTATTATATTAGACCTCGTGTATATTAATATTATAAAGCAGATGAATTGTTTCGATTTGTTTGTTTGTTTGAACGCGCTATCTCTATATCTATGATATAGCCGCGCGACAACTCTGCCTACCGCATACGCAACTGGATTTTTGCAAAAAGAGTATTCTGGAATACTGTTTTTTGATAGTTGCAACTAAAAAAACAAGCATTCATTAAATATTGGCCAGATATCGTAATTATATTAGATTACTTCTTTTTTTCAATGACAAGCTCCTAAAATTTGACGAGGATACAAATCAACAGCTTGTATTAAGTTTGGCGTGAACGAAGTCCCGGGCGGAAATTAGTATAAAATAAACAATAAACAAATCTATAACGATATTGTTCCGCTTTATTAGGCGTCTATCGTTTGTTATTAACGAGGCTTACCACAAAGCGGATTGGATGAAATTGGAATTGACGCACCATTAGATCTAATTGAATTAAGTATTTCATAACCATTTCGGCCATCTTATTACTACTAATAATATCATAAAATTGACGAGTTGGTGAATGTAATCCACTTATATCTCAAACTACCTTTTTTGGATTTATTTGATAAGAAAAGGATAATGTGGCTTTCTATTCGGGCCTGTAGTTCCAGAAATTAGCGCGTTCAAGCAAAAAGCAATCAATCTCCTCAGTAGGAATATTAGTAGAGCTCTTTGTGAACAAGCTCGTCCGGGAAAGTACTACCACCATACCTATTTCGGCCGCGAAGCTGCGTTGCTGTGTTCCTGTTTGATAGGTATGTGTACCGGTGTAGTTACAGGCACATGAGACACCACTTAACATGGTGGGCCGTAGGCTTATTTGCCATTCAACGATATTTAAAACAAAGAAAAGCGCGCGTATGTACAACGCGACTGTAATCTCGTAGACGCGTAAATGTGTGTCCGCCCTTATGCGTTATTAGGCTTATTCAGCTAAGTCACGGAGTCATGTATAACATTATACTGTGGGCTTAATTATGTTAAATTGGGTGTCAGTGACTTGGTACTTATTTTATATTTTATTTTGTTTGAAAAACCTTTTTTTTATTTTCGCAAATGTTAGCCATAGCTATGCATGGTTTGTGAATACGTGATCTAAATAACTAAGCTGTGTCTCTAATAAAAGCGTGCAGTTTCTGTCCCTCTGTAATTTTATACAAACCCTATAAAAAAAATCATAAAAAGTAATTTTCATAGTTTTGTGAAAATGTTACAATCACGAAGAGATTTACTAATATAATTTTGTTCTGCCAAAACTAGTCAAAACACAGTCTGTCTATAATACCTATTTTTATTTGCCAGATTGTGTTGCATTTTTACAGTTTAATGTTTATCCAAAACTCAAAATAGATTTATATTTAATTTGCGTTAAATAATCAAAATTGAATAATGATGTACTTTGATGTCTTAATTCGTTTGGGCTGATAATTATTAACTACCTTAAAAATATCTCAAAAAACATAATTCCCATTGCAATGACTCGACCCTAATCAAAGCCTCTTTGTGAAACGATAAAACAACCTTTGAGAGTGTTTTTTTACAGCTATATCAATTCTTTCCCTAGTTTTTTCCTCAAGGAGGGAGAGTGGTCCATAATGCAAACAGCCATTCATCACAAAGGGACCAGAGGGCGGGTCCCAAGGCCGAGAATGAGGCGACATGCGGTACTGACAGCATCAAAATATACAGGCCTACTAAGATTTACTGGTTTAAAATATACGGGCACGGAATTATAACTAGGTATATAGAAGACTAGTATCGCAAGCTCTTTATTTGCGAGTGTTTACTTAAAACATACTGGTGAACTGAGGGTGTATATTAGTGTGTAATAATATTTCTTGTCTGTATTCCCCGAAGGGTTAGACAGAGGCGTCTCTGTCTAACCCTTCGGAGAATAGAGGCGTGATAGTAAGTTAGTACGTTTACTTCAAGATCTTGAAAATCATACATACATAATCTCACACTTTCTTCCCATGGAGGTAGGTAGAAACCACAGAACGCCACCTGCTACGATCCTTACATACTCCTTTCGCCTCATCCACGTTAATACATCTGGTCATTTAAGCACGCCGGTTATGAGTAGGTACTGCGCAATCAATAAACCGATTTTGATGATACTTGATACGGATACAAACGATACACGAGTCTAAAAAGTTAGTGAAGGCTGTTAAAAAAATATGTTGGAAATATAAAAGCGCTTGCTTGAAAACTTTTTCCAAAAATGTTCCCAACTAACTTTGAGGACTTTTGTACCTAAATGTATTTTGTATTATAAACATAATTATCAAGTTGTATGAAATATACAATAGATATGTAACTGCCTCGTTAGCTTAGTGGTCCTAAGTGCGACTGCTACGCTAGAGGTTCGATTTCCAGGTTGAGCAAAAAGTGTTATTGACTTTTTTTATGAAATTCGGAGTTGGGATTTGTGCCCGGTTACTGGCAATAGGATCGCCCCCTATTACATGGGACCTAAATATACCACATCTTTGCCTAACCCTTCGGGCAATACAGGCGTGATTGTAATGATATGCAACCGCTCTCTAATGTCCTTAACATTGTGTTTTTTTTTCTGATAGAAATTGTCTCAATATTGTTTTACGCGTTATATAAATATTTTCTCTACTTCCTATCTTTCACTGTCCCAGTTAATATTTTATTGAATCTTCCTTTTAATCTAGGCCAAGGTTGCCCTTGTCCTGTGAGTGTCGTGTTACATCGAGTGTTTAGGTAAACTAAATGGAAAGCAATATTCAACCTTGTCTACCTGTAAATAAGAACAAACAAGTCACCAATCCATCTTGTAGAAGGTGATTGCAGATCGTTTGACGGATATTTTTCTAGAACCAATATTAGCAAAAGAAATGTAGTTATGGCGTAGTGGTTAAGGCCTCCGCTTCTCATGCATAGGTTGTGTATTTGGTACCGTACAAGCCCCAATCAATATGATTTTTGAAATTTATAACTAATAAATAATATAATAATATACCATCACGCCTGTATTCCTCGAAGGGTTAGGCAGAGGTGTACCGATGTACACCCACTGTTCGCCGGTACCTATATTTAGGTCCCATGTAATAGGGGGCGAGCCTATTGCCATTAACCGGGCACAAATCCAAACTCCGTGCTGCTACTGAGAATTTCATAGAAAAACCCAATGACACTTTTTGCTCGACCTAGGAATCGAACCCAGGACCTCTAGCGTAGCAGTCGCACTCAGGACCACTAGGCCAACGAGGCAGTTCAAAGAAATTTATAACTATATACTCTTAAAGATCATCTTGGGTAACTTTATCACTGACATCGGTTAAGGAAAACATTTTAAGGAAATCTGAACTTATAATTGATAGATATTTGAAATTCAGGTCGAGCAAAGTGTTATTGGGTTTTTCTTTATGAAATTCTCAGTAGCAGTTCGGAGTTAGAATTTAATTGGCTGTTTCAATAGGCTCGCACCCTATTACATAGGACCTAAAACATACCGGCGAACTGTGGGTGTACATTGGTATACATCTGTCTAACCCTTCGAGGAACACAGGCATGATTATATGTAAATTACCTTGCCTTCTCTGTATATAAAGAGGCTTTTGTTCTAATTACTTCAGCATTTTTCTTTTAGTCATAACAAGATTTTACCAGACATTGTAATAGCCAAGATCAGCAGATATTTAACTGTATAAATAATAACGTAAGAACGAAAAATCCCTAAAACCCTAATGGCCTCATTTTATGGAGGCGCCATTAATTACAAAATTATGTTTTGCTCGTTAGCATTAGATAGGGCTCAAGTTGAATACCCTTCTGGAATGCTGAAAGGGTCCGCATGACCCGCACTTACCCTTCGACCTTCATGTCTGGTGATAGGGCTGCTAATCGTTTGATTTTAGACAAGTCTTAACATTACTTTGTAATATACTTAGTATAGTATAGCTACCGCCTGCGATTTCGTTCGTGTTAAAGTCAATAATATATTTTTCCGGGATAAAAAGTAGCCTATCCTTGATTACAATCTATATCTGTGCTAAATTTCATCCAGATCCTTTCACCCGTTCTGCCGTGATTGAGTTACAAGCATCCGTCCATCCAAACTTTTGAATTTATAATAGTACTAAGATAACTCTGTGATTACTGGATGTGTTCACTGATATTCAGCTGCATTCGGTTAGACTGGAAAACAACCCTAACATAGTTGTGAAAAGGCTAAATCAGATGATGATGATAACTTAGAGTTATCATCATCATTTGCTTTATTTTTTATGAGTCAAAGTTCTAATCAACGCATGTGAAGAGGAGGGGTGACACACATGTGACCAAAAGAGTAATGAATATAAATGTGGATGGATGGAGAGGAAGAGGGACGCCAAAGAAAAGATGGATGGATTGTGTGAAGAATGATATGAAAGAGAAAGGAGTCAGTGATAGTATGACGGCTGATAGGATGGTATGGAAGAAGAAAACGTGTTGCGCCGACCCCAAGTAACATGGGATAAGGGCAGGAAGATGATGATGATGAGTCAAAGTTCGGAATATTGATTGTCTGTAAAAACAATAAGAACATGGTTTCCACACAAGAGAAAACAACAATACTTTTTGTAATTTCAAAATAAAACACCAGCTTTGTTAGCAAAAAATCCCAAAAAATTGTCAGATGCGTTGACCTCCGCTAATTTGTGATAAGGCAATGAGCCAGCCCTATCAGAGCTGTAAATGTTTTACGCGGTGAATATCAGAACATCGTATGCTTCCGATAACGCCTGGAACGATGTTTGGGGGGTAATACGAGGAGGGGTGGAGGGGGGAGAGAGAGGGAAACACCTTCCTTATCATTCGTTTTTAAAAGGTGTAGCTAGCACGTTGCATATATTTAAGGTACATTTTTTTTCACATACCATCACGCCTGTATTCCCCGAAGGGCTACGCAGTGGTGTACCAATGTCCACCCACAGTTCGCAGGTAGTTTAGGTCCCGTGTAATAGGGAGCGAGCCTATTGCCATTAACCGGGCACAAAATCCTAACTCCGAACTGCAACTAAAAATTTAATAGAAAAACCCAATAACACTGCTCCACCTGAGTATAGAACGCAAGACTTCTAGCGTAGCAGTAGCGCTTAGGACGACTAGGCTAACGAGGCAGTTCGAATGTTATAAATACTAATGTTATGATCCTGTTGTTACTATCTCGTGACGTTAGGGTTCAGTCATGAACGTTACAGTCTGTAGTATAATTTTGTGCGAAAAATGGAATTGCCTGTGTGTCCGTATCTTGAACATAGTCGGACAAACTTGTACTTACTTAAGTCTTCTTATAGTAAGTACTTCAGAGTCTTTGTACTGCATTATGTAGAATTTATAAAGGTGAAATTAAAGGTGATACTCTTCGGAGAGAAACTATATCAGGGAAGCCATTAGCATTACTAAAAAACCAGCTAAGTACTAAAAAATATTTAAGAAAAACGGATTTTATTTTTAACGATTCGAAAAGTGCGAGTGGGTCTAGAACATGAAGGATTCCATACTACTACTATACAGTATTCGAATCCAGCAAAACAGCAAAAATAAATAAATAAGGCAACCTCCTTTATTTTTTTACTTTTCGTGTCGATTAACTTAAAAGAAATATTTTTTTGTTTCTGTTTGTTATAGCGACTATAGAAATACACACCCTGTGAAAATTTCAACTGTTTACCTTATTACGGTTCATGAGATATAAACCGTTTACAGACAGACGGACGGACAGCGCACGCTTAGTAATAGGGTTCCGTGGGCACCCTTCGGGTATGGTACTCTAATATTATAAAAAAAAAACTTTATTTCAGGCAAGTCAACATTGTTTACATACACCCATAGATTAAAAACAAAAAAAAAACAAAACAAACAGAACAGAACAAAAAGAACAAAACAGAAAAAAAAACAAAAACAAAAAAAACACAAAAAAAAAACAAACAAAATAAAAAAAAAAAACAAAAAACACAAAACAAAATAGAACAGTTTTTCTTACACATGTATGAATAGGAAAACGAAATCCATGATACAGGTAGATAGTATTTACCTACATGAACAAAACAGTCACAAGTCATTTATTTCGTACCAAAATATATTGTGTAGAAATTCAAAATTTATAAAATAACTTAAAATTAGATAGATAATTAAGTATGTAAAATTAGTTACAAAAAGTGTTTTTCATTTTTAACAATAACTATTTTTTTGCAATAATAATACTAATTGTCTTTTAATAAAAGAAATATTTTTATTTGTACGTACCCATTTTCATTTCCACATTAATTCTCAAGATTAAAATAAATCCAAAAGTGCATTCACAACTTTTATAACGGGGCCATAGTAGTAGTTCAAACATTCAACTGTAATAGTTACCACTTTAGCCGGGCAGTATGAATAATGCCCCCCATCAGTAGCAGCCAATGCTGTTTGTAGAAACATCACGGATATCGGAATAGCGAAATCTCCATTTTTACTTTTACTCTACTCCAGTTTAACTGTTTAAAAACTTGAAATTTAAATAAAAGAGTATTTTGTTGACTTTACTGATCTTAATATGATGATGAAGTTCCTTTTTTACATTGGCATTATGTGTTTTTCGAAGGCTTTTTGTTTGAGACAAAAGCGCACGGGGTTATCCACGAAGTTCTTACGTATATTTTGCAATTTGTAACTCAATATCCAGTTGTATCTTAGCGGTTTCATCCGCGTTATGTACGCGTTGCTACTTTAGTTACTGCTAGGCTCTCGTGTGTCGTAGCGTAATGTAATATGTTATGCTATATAGCTTGTATGTAACCATCCTTGATAAACAGGTTTTATAACGCAAAAGGATTTTTCCAAATCGAACTAGGAGTTCCTGAGATTAATATGGATAATTTATGTAAATAGACAAAAGTAAATTAATATAAATATGCAGCGATAGGCTCGCCCCCTATTACATAGGACCTAAACATACCGGCAAACTGCGAGTTAACATTGGCACACTCTGCATAACCCTTCGGGGAATACAGACTTAATGATATGTATGTAATACACGTCATTGTAATTCCTATATCCCTAATTGACAACACAACGATTTAACCCAACAATATCACCTAATTTCACCCCGACATCACCAATTACGTCATCAAAACCCAAGCTTTTCATATAAAACCGTTCTGACGCATACAACACTCCTAACGATATTTCATCTTGATGTCTACAAATGTTTGCACTTGCGTTGAATTACACGAATATCATATTCTCACATTTATGGCCTTCCGCCCTCACGGAACCTTTGCGTAAGATCGAAGTCATATAGAGAGCGGGAGCGGTGAGAATTGCGACCACAGAAATATAAAAAAATATATCTGTGAATGCGACCGTCCGCAATTTGCTTGCATCTTTAGCGTGGATGCCAATTTGACGGAAGATTCTCTGCGTTTTATGTGTCGCGTAACGCTAGAACAGTGAAATTCTAACCCCAATGAGGGGCCTCCGGCCACATCCGACGTCTTGTAGGACCGATTATGGGACCAACCATGTGTAGGAATATACAACACACACACATGTGCACATGTGTACATTTATGGCCCTCCGCCGTCACGGAACCCTTGCGTTAGAGCGAAGTCATATTAACAGCGAGAGCGGTGAGAAATGCGACTCTCCGCAACCTGCTTGCATCTTTAGGGTCGGTTGTGTAACGCTAGTACAGTTATATAATCAATATATTAATAAAAAATAATTTCAGCCTATTCAAGTCGCACTGCAAAGAAAAATAAATCTTCTCATACAGAGAAGACACGAGCATTGATTATCCGCCACGCTTGCTAAAGACGGAATCTATACCAATTAATATCACTCGTATAACTACGAAAATAAATACGAATTTACGAGTATAAATACGAAAATTTGTTTATTTATTTGATAGTGTTTGTTTCCCTTCTACACCTTAACTACTCAACCGATCATCATAGAAAAAAGAACAAGATACCCATCACCCAGAAAAAAATATTGTTCCTAAGGGATACAAAATAAGTTTCAAAGGCGAGGGAAGCCGCGGGCAAAATCCAGTGGCGCGGTCAGAAACTACAGTAGTATTTGTATGGACACGTCGACGCTAACGCGGGAAATATACTAGGTACTGCAGTAATTTTTCAGTGGACACTTGTAAATTGCCTTCAATTTTATATTTTTCACGAGCACTGTTTTGCGCTAGCAGTGTGTTTTTCGAATAAAATCTTTACATAGTATAAACAAAGTCGCGACCGCCATCTGTACGCGTACATCTTTTAAAGTACGCAACGGATTTTAATACGTTTTCGTTTTTTTTTTTAACAGATAGAGTAATTCATGAGGAAAGTTTATACTTATAGAACGTCACGCTACGAGAAATAAGAGCGGACCTTTCACCATAGACGTAAGTGAACGCAGGTACACCGTGGGGTATTTCAGCAGTAAAATATAAAATTGATAACGGGGCCGTGCTTTCAAGTGGTCGGCTCCGGTGTGACAGGGTCCACCCATAGCAACAAGTTACCCACCTTATGCACTACAGTTTTGGCACTACTAACGCAGTTACAGTCAAATCAAATCAAATCAAAGCATTTATTTCAATTAGACCATTTACAGGCACTTTTGAATTGTCAAGAAGTTACAGTTTAAAATTGAAGCTAGTTGCTCGTTCCAAAACGTAGGTCTCTATGGAGAAAAACGAGCAAGAAACTCCATCCAGTCAACTGAATCGTTGGACTTCAATTAATGACGTTTATCATCATCATCAGTCTGCAATAGTCCACTGGACATAGGCCATAATCGCACGCCACTTAGCTCGAATCTCGGTAACTCTCATCCATTTACTCTCACCAATCCTCCGAAAATTGACGCTTTACCGAACCTGAGGGCGTCCCACCTTATACGCTTGCCGATTCGCAGTCTCTACTCAAAAACACGTCTAGCCCAATTATCCCTTTACCAGGCCTCGGACAAATTCTTTTGGCTTTTTTGACAGATTGTGGTACATTCCTTACCAAAACCTGGTATTTTTTTTTAAATCTAGGTGGGAAATGCTCAACCCATAGCCTGGTTAAGGGTTATCATCGGTTCTACGGCTAACCACGTTCACGTACATCCCACGTTTGATATTGATCTGTACCTAAATCTAGTACCTATAAATAGGCTCCGGAATTGTAGTAATTGGTACTATTGCTTACCTACACTACATAACTTATAATTTATTGTGCATCTTTCATTACGCGAAGGAAATTATGAATATGAACAACTTTTACTATGCGACCAATTCTAAACTATTAAAAAAGACCTGCTTTTTCATACATTTTGATTATATTAAAATGAATAGTGTATAGATACAAATAAAGATTCGTGTTTTTTTTTCATATTTCAGGATAAAGTAAAAGTAGTTTTCATGAGAACTTTAAACCCTAGAAAGATGATCAGTACCTAAGTAAAAAGTCAACCTGTGTAGTTAGGAATTACTTTTGATACAAGTTCAGTGGTTCCGACTCGCCTTCTATGTGACAAAGGCACTATAGTACCCACGCATATGATGCGTTATTGCGACAGAAATATTTGAGTAGGTAAGTAGGTACTTTTTATTTTGTATGTTACTCGTGCAGAAAGAGATTATAATATCATCCCATTATTGTCCCACTTCAGGGCAAAGGCCTCTTCTTGTACTGAGAAGGCACATGCATTGATCACCACGCTTGCTGCTCAAGATGGATTGGCGACTTCTAAATGATATCCTACTTCCTACTAATATTATAAATGCGAAAGTTTGTGAGGATAGATGGATGTTTGTTACTCAATGACGCGTAAACCGTAGAACAGGTTTGGATGAAAATTGGCACATAGATAACTACTACATTAGGATACTTTTTATCCCGTTAATGTGTTCCCTTGTGATAATAGTTCAACTTTAATGTTGAGAAATTTACTTTTTCGCGGGCGAAGCCGCGGGCAGTTGCTAGTTAATGTAAACCAGGTTTCCTCATGACATTTTCCTTCACCAATTTCTGAGATAAACGTAGAAAGATTAGGTTTTTTGTGTAATGGGTTTTAAAATCCCAAAACAAACTATTCCTCAACAACATTTCTTCCATTTTTTCAAATAAGTAATTGAAAAAGCTATTTAATAATATAAAACAGTCTCCTTTGAAACACCCACTCTTGTGAACCAATTTTATGGTCGCTCATTTTTACATCTGTTTTAAGATTACAGAAATAAAATTTATAACTAGAATCAAGATCCCGTCTTGATTTTAGTCGTGGAATTTTATTTGGAGGTCCTTTCGATGGAGACGTATCAACTTTGGTACCTTTTTAGGGTTCCGTAGGCAGTAAAATGGAAAACAAAAACCGTTGCGGTTAGCGTGTTCGTTGCTCCATTGGTAATGAAATCAAATTCGCTTCACAATTCATTCATTTTCAATCTTAATGCCGTTTTTTTTTCGTTTTCAGGTTTACCCATTTTTTGTCACAAAGCAAACTTGTACTACGTATACGTCCGTAAAAAATAATATAATATCTGCTTAATACAATTGCTGCCACAGAAAAACTCATTAAAAAAAATCTCGACTGTGTGAAAAATCATACGCCATTTTGAACAATTGTATGTATCAAGACAAATCATCATTTTTATCAAATCAGTTGAGCCATTGAGTATAGCTACAAGATAAGTATATAACGGAACGGAAATACATAATGTAATAATGAAATTCTCCAGGCCGATTCCGGCCACGGCGGCTAACCTTAATGCAGACTAGCCCCGTACGCAGGAGATATTATAGTGCACAAGTGTGTGCGCAAACACAGGTGCACTCCCTCTTCCCTAACTCTCATAGCCCGATGGGACGGCAACGACACGACCGGAGAGAGATCAGGCGAAGGACCAACGGCTTTACGTGCTTTCCGAGGCACGGGGTTGTCACACCACCAACTTCCAAACTCCGGGCTGCTACTGAGAAATTCCTAATGGAAAAACCCAATAACAGTTTTTGCCCGACCTGGGAATTGAACCCGGGACCCCTTGCTCAGCAGTTGCGCTTGCGACCACGAGACCAACGGGGCAGTCATACAGACAACACATACATACAGGACGAACACACAACCCTCCTTTTGAGCTTCCCCGCAGTCGGTTAAAAATATATGACCTCGGCAAAAATCAAAATATTACTAGTACTATTTTGGTTATACTGCTCCACACCCGTTGCTCATAGCGTGATGTTATATAGACTATGTTACTCAGGAATAATATAGCTATCTATTGTTAAAATTGGTCCAGAAGTTTCGGAGCCTATTCGGTACTAAAAAACAAAAAATCTTTTCTCTTTATTATATTAGTATAGTAATAATTGTGCATGTTCGTTAAAAAGCCAAGGAAGAGGGAGGCCAAAGAAAAGATGGATGGATTGTGTGAAGAATGATATTATATGAAAGAGAAGGGAGTCAGTGATAGTATGACGGTTGACAGGTTGGCATGGAAGAAGAAAACATGTTGCGCCGACCCCAAGTAAAATGGGATAAGGGCAGGAAGATGATGTTCGTTCAAAAGCCATATAATAATACACCATCGTGCCACGGCTTTTGTGACCCTATATAATACAATTCTGGTTAAAAAAAACACCTTTTAACCAGAATTACATTACACGTAGTGCTCCCAGTAATGCATTTACGAAGCATGGTTGCGTCGAGTTTTTCGAGTTAAAAAATAGCTCGATACCTTTCAGGCTAAAATGAGATTTTTCTTAATAACTAAGTTTGCCATGTAGCTTTAGTAAAGGGTTTTAAGTAAATATTTTTTTCTAATATACACGGGAAAAGGGATATGTGACCCAAACTTTTTGAAAATGTTAAGTAATTATTCACAAAATACATACCTACAAACAAACTATCATGCCGGTATTCCACGAGGGGTTCGACAGAGGTGTACCAATGTACACCCACAATTCGCCGGTATGTTTAATAAAGACAATATACACTATATAATGTTTGATAAAGACACTTTCTGAAAATTATCACAATTTCACAAAGGAGCTTTCGACGTTTTCAAACTAATGAAACAATTATCAAAATAATGACAAGACATGAAACCCTGAAGACTATAAACATTTTATTACAAATTATTTTAATCATAAAACATAACTCGTTTTTAAATAGCACCTACAGATAATTATAACATACTTACATACATACGTACATACATAAACTCACGCCTTTTTCCCATGGGGGTATGCAGAAACCACAGAACGCCACCTGATACGATCCTTGCACACTCCTTACTTATAATTATAACAATACTTATATAAACAGATATTTTATATACTTATATCGTCTTTAATTAAAAATCATTTATCTAGACTTGTCTTACTACTCGTATTTCATTATATACTAGCTTATGCCCGCGACTTCGGCGTAAATGTCGGTTATCGTGGACACAGACAAAGTCGCCGAATAAAAAGCAGACAGACAGAATTAATTTCGCATTTACAACATTAAGTATGGATTATTTATATACATGGCTTACCTTTTATCTTGTCTGTCACCTGCACACGTGGCCTAATGAGTGCGTCAGCGGATATGGTGTTCACGAAGCAGAATTCTGGGCTAAACAAAAGATTAAAAAACATATTTTGTTTGCCATTTTTTTTTATTTGCCATTGAAACGCTAAGAAGTACTTACTTAAACATAGCTGACTTTGGCTTAATTCTGCAATCTACACAGACGAATCCACTGGCAAAAGCTAGTAACGAATAAAGTAACGCTTCTTTGACTAATGAAGAGCAATCAAAGTGCTTCGAAGCATGTTTCAAACGAGTGGTTCTGAGAAGACGGGAGATCTGTTCCATCAGTGACGGGCCATGAACTGACTTCAAAGGAGTACGGAACCCATACCATACCCGGCATACTTCGAGAATGTGAAGCATTTCTAAAGGGTCTCTTAGTACCCGGGACAGTCACGTGCATAACATGTTTACATTTGGTAAAATTTAAAAGCTCTTTTCTCGTAAAGCAACGATCTTTCTTCTTCTTCTTTATCGTGTGGGTAAAGGTCTAACGACCCCACACACCCTAATGTCAGAGTTTCTAAACCGCCTCAAAGGCCTCTAGCATGGTTACCGATGTCAGTGATGTCCAAGATAAACTTAGAAAGTACATAAATGAATTAGAAAAAGCCACATTGGTAAGTAGCAATATGACTTAGTAATTTTCGCGGGCAAGTGCCCGTGCCCGGTTGCGAATCCACAACCTCGTGCATGAGAGGCGGGCGCCTTTACCACTGGGCCATCACGACTAAGGTACGATTGCAGCGTTGAGATAAGGTCGATTTCAATTTTCAGGATAAAATATTCGTGACACCATTATATTTTAATCAATCCTTCGGATGAAAATTGCTTCAGAATGTTACTAAGTGTACAAATGTTTATGCTCTTGACTGTACACTAGCGTGTCTGTTGCCATCAACCGTGCACAATTTACTAAGAAGTCCCTAAAGGGAAAAATCCCATTAAAAGTTTTCCGGAATTTGGATTAGAGTCTAAACCCCATGCTTAGCAGTTGGGTCGATAATAAGATTAGGTGATTTTGTTATTCTGCAGCACCATCCTGAAAACATGTCTGCGTCGCTGCTACGCTAGACGTCGTGAGTTCGATTCCCAGGTCGAGGAAAAACCGTTAGTGGGATTTTCTATGAAATTCTCAGTAGCAGCTCGGAGTTACGATTTGTGCCCAGTTAATGGCAATAAGCTCGCCCACTATTACATGGGACCTAAATATACCGGCGAACTGTGTGAACATTGGTACACCTCTGTCTAACCCTGCGGGGAACACAGGCGTGACGGTATGTGTTAATTGTGAGGTTCAGGTGAGTCAATCCTTAGAATAGGAGGGATGACAGCTCACTTGACGCTAACTTTATCTACAGACACCCTCAAGCTCACTTAACTTAAAATCACTAAGAAAGACTTTTACAGAATATCATCACAAAATCTAGAGATTGACAGTTCCCATCGAACTCACTTCAAATAAATGCTGCTAGGAGCTTCAAATCAGTCTTACTAAGCATTTCTAAGCAATTAGGTCAAATGGTAATCACCCAGTGGAAAATACCTTAAGTAGATAAACCGGATCAACCATTTGAAAGGCGACCTTAACATTATAGGAAGTAGACTGATAATGCGTAACTTTATTATTTATTAAACTACATTCACACATCACGAGGCAGCACTACTTAGCGAGACGTAGGATGTAAGCAGCAAATCACGTTCCATTTTCTATAACATCGGGTCAACTGTCTTTGAGCTCTGTGACCTACTTTCAGTTCATCCGGAAAACTCAAATAAAATCGCACTTCTATCATCAATAATTCCTTAATATTCTCAATGAAACGCTAACGATAATCGTAATTGTGCAACGAGCCGGCAACAATATGCCAAACACCATTTAAGTCATTAATAATCGTCGTAAAACGAGAAAATTTCAATGGGCATCCCATCGTCGGGCCGGTTATCCATTAAATAAATTTTATTCGTGTGATAAGGCGCGGGGCGGGCGGCGGCTGGGCGGGCGCCGGCCAGACGCCCCAGTCGCCGCCCGCCGCTGCCACAGCGAGGACGCATGCCGCTCAGATCCCAGCCGCGCTAATTTTACACGCCAGTAACTCTCCTCTGCTACACATACCGTTGACCTGACAGTGAAGTGTGACCGTACAGTGCTAGTGAGTCAGCAGCGGCTCCCGCCACGGCGCCCTCACAGTGAGTACTGCACCTTCCCAAACTTTGACGGCGACTTATCTCAATCATCCGTGGAGCTTACGGCCATTTTATACGAACCAACCTTGAGTCGTTGTCAGTATTTTGGTCATTGTGACTCGCAGCTGACTTATGATTTTTTATCTGACGCCGCGCGATGGTTCAGCGTACTACAGAAATAGCGTGGAAGGAATTTCATTAATGTATCGGGCCGTGAGATTTATTTGGTTTAGCTCCGAACGATTAATATTGTGGAAGTTGTGTGAAAACAAGGGCGATATTCATGTCAAGGTTTTGACACCTTATTATACTTACGTTAACGTTCGGTCTGGCTCGTAAAGTACGAAAAATGAGAAGAATAGCTTGTTTGTAGACATTACGAGATCATAAACTTTATCTATTTTTATTCTTGAGTTTTTTACAGGTATGAAAAGAGAGAATGCGATGTAATACAGTCTTGATGACTCTACTAAAGATGTACCTATCTACGAGTAGATGTAGCTCTAAGATTTCGCGGACTTGTAAAAAAATGTTGGCAATGTTCGTAGTATGCGATTTTGTTAGTAATTTGAAATATGCAAAACATAATATTGTTATTACAAGTTAACGGGCGAGCATTTATATAAACGTTATTTATTTCACACCCTATTAAAGTTCTGATATAATCGGGCTTCAGTCACGAACGTACAATTATATTGTTACTTTATTGCCTACGCTTGTTTCAGTGTCTTAATAAATGTAGGTAGGTACCTATTATTCGATTGTAAGACAAGAAATTATTGTCAATTATTAATGACATAATAGTGCCAGTATCTGACAATTAACTCGTAATTCTATCATTATTGTTTAGTGTTAATTAGTAATTGCTAGTTGCTACGTAAGGTTTATCATTTATTTTAGAGACGTATTTACAATACGTATATAGAGAATAATAATATTTTTTTTTACTACGTACAATTTATAAAAGAGGTCGCCCTCTGGGCATCATAAAATTCGTCCGCATCGCTGTCAATGGGATAAGTGCCCAAAAGGCTGGCAGCATTGCCACGTTGTATGGCAATGCTGAATCTTTGGCCTAAATGTTGTTAGGTTAATGAGTCTAGATGAAAATGTAGATCATCTCCTTTTAATCATTTTGGCTTCCTATAAATGCTTGATTAAAAATAATACCTATATTAAAGTCGATAGAACTCGTTAGCCCCCTATTACATGGGACCTAAATATACCGGCGAATTGTGGGTGTACATTGGTACACCTCTGTCTAACCCTTTGGGTATACAGGCGTGATGGAATATAGAACTCGTTAGTTATACCCCAGATAGAGGTAATGGGTTCAAAGACAATGTCGTACTAATGTTTTTCTTGCGTAAGTACGAGTAGACAGTATAATATAAAGACCTTTCATAAAGGGTTTAAGTAGGTACCTAAAATATCATAAAAAACCTTATCCAAATAACCAAAAGTCGCTAACACGCAATGGACTAATCTTGTAACCAATGAAAATATAATAAATTGAACATACATATCATCACGCCTGTATTTCCCGAAGGTTTAGGCAGAGGTGTACCAATGACACCCACAGTTCGCCGGTATGCTTTTTTAGGTCCCATGAAATAGGGGGCGAGCCTATTGCCATTGACCGGGCACAAATCCAAACTCCGAGCTGCTACTGAGAATTTCATAGAAAAACCCAATAACACTTTTTGCTCTACCTAGGAATCGAACCCAAGACCTCTAGCGTAGCCGTCGTGCTTAGAATCACTAGGCTAATGAGGCAGTACAGAAATAATTAGGTATAAGATTGACAACTAAAAATAAACCCAAACTAATTATATTTTTATTTCCTACTACCTTCTGTCCGCTACTTCATCCGCGTGAATATTTTCACCCGTGTTGAGTAACGTCTTTGGTTACTTTTCCGCTCCCGAAGGTCGTAGCGTGATGTTATATGATCCATGATACTCACAAAAAACGGGGCTTTCAATGGTTAAAAGAATTTTCAAAATCGGTTTAGCAGATCCAGAGATTACCCCCTACAGCCTCACAAACTTTACCTCTTTATAATATTACTAGCTTGCGCCCGTGACTTTGTCCGCGTCAAAGTAATATATGATCCCACGGGAACCACACATTTCCCGGATAAAAAGTGGCTTACGTGTTATTTGACACTACATTCTAGCTCAGTGCCAAATTTCATCCAGATCCGGTCAGCCGTTTAAGCGTGAAAGAGTAACTAACATTCATCCATCCACACTCACAAATTTTGCCATTTATAATCTATACTAATATTATAAAGCTGCAGAGTTTGTTTGTTTGTTCGCGCTAATCTCAGGAACTACTGTTCCGATTTGAAAAATTCTTTTTGTGTTGGATAGCCCATTTATCGAGGAAGGTTATAGGCTATATAACATCACGCTATGAGCCACGGGAACGGATCAGTAACCAAAAACCTAACGTAATGCGGGTGAAACCGCGGGGCACAGCTAGTATTAGATATATATACCATCACGCCTGTATTCCCACACATGCAAACTCCGAGCTGCTACTGAGAATTTCATAGAAAACCCCAATAAAATTTTTTGCTCGACCTGTGAATCGAACCCAGGACCTCTAGCTTAAGCAGTAGTGCTTAAGACTACTAGGCCAACGAGGCAGTAGATAGTATAGATTAATAGGGAAAACCGTACATTTCAATTCTGAAGCATAATTCAATAAAAATCCGCCTCATACATTATTCATTTGTTTCTCACGTAAAAAAGGACAATATGTAATTCCTAATTGCGAACACCGATCAATCAATCTCACTCCTACTATCCCACTAATAACACTAGTTTACATGAGTTTTGTTCATGACATGGAATATATACGGTTACGTTACTTTGGGTGTCCACATCTCCGAAAAAATATTTAAAAAAATTCAGCACGTCAGAATTTTGAAATATTTATTAAGAACATTTTACAAAAAACTTCGTCTAAATAAGCAATAGACAGTTGAAAATGGGTAATGTAAGCTCTTTTTTATGAATATTTTCATATGTATCTCTCACAACAGACCAACAAGTAGTCATATAGCATATTTTGGTCCCAAAAACTTTGATAATTTTGCTCATACGATTTTAAATCTTGATGAAATCACTCACCGTGTTCATTACTCACACTACCAAGATTTTTTGGAAAAAATCTAAATGGGAATGCAAAAAATGAATTGTCTGTGACATATTTACTCCCATACGCTCATAATGTTGCAATAGATTTTCAACAATTTGTTTGTAATTATCACTTTTTTTATTTCAACTTCCGCAATTTCCGCTATTGCAGCCTGGAGCTAAGTAATTCCGCTTTTGACTTAGACAACTACAAATCTCTTATAACATCGTTGAGTTCAGATTGGGTTATCATATTAAGTGAACTATCCTCATGATCAAAAAGTTATCTGAGCTTGATTGTTCACCGTCACTGTGCTCATGCGTTGTAATACTACTTGTTGTATCTATGTGAATTTGGTCACTTCAGCCAGGTGGTGTGGGAACTGGTAAATCCTCTGATTAAAGCTTAGTCACTGAAGGAATGTCTGCATATTTGATTATTTATTTTTGTTAAAACCAGAAGGGTTTGTTAAACAAAAGTAACAATCGGTTACGTGATTAGTTGGCTCCCTCCATATCATTGGTTTACCAAATTTCAGTGATCTGTTTTGACCTGAATACCAGGAGCTGAGGATCAATTTGCTATTAGTGCAAATCACATAACCCAGAACCCAATTTTTATCTTGATTTGACACCGAAATCAAAAATAATGTAAATAGGCTTCTTGCAATGGTTTTGTTACAGGGAAACCATGATTTAACTGAACAATTTTCCCACAAACATAACAAAATCGATTTGGATGTAGTTTACAGCCTCTAGATGACATATTTATATAAAAATAAGACATTCAAATCACACAGGTATTTGCAAAATCGAACGATAAACCTATTTAAACAATTGCGGGTAGATACAAATCAAAGACCTCTATATCTCAGAATTGTGACGTGCTACAAAAAATATAAAAATATTTTTTTAACTACAGTCCATGATAGCCTAAATAAATAATATATGATTCATTTCATGAACAAAAAAATAATATTTTTTTGTAAACTAGTGTAATTAGTGCGCCAACGAATTGGTGTACGTATTCTTTTACTGTTTCTGAATAAGTTCGTTTTATTTTACAGCGGTGTTCGCGTTCAATGCGAACGCAATTAGGTGCTATTGAAAAGTGATTATTCGCTTTTAGCTGATCCGGTGTTCGCAATTAGGAATAACATATTGTCCATTTTTACGTGAGAAACAAATGAATAATGTATGAGGTGGACTTTTTGTTTTATTTTTCGCTAATCCTTAATTGTCCTTTAAAATGAATACAGATTTGTTCGATAAAAAATATTTTAAGGCTTGTTAAATAATTTAGGTAGGTTTGTGGTTTTGTATCGATGTAGGTCACACCGGTTGATGTAGATTTAATGACACAGTCGTCGTAGTAGCTGAGCAATTAGCTGCTGCGCTGCGTATCGCGGGTTCGATTTCCGCACGGATCCAATATTTCTATAGCCAATAGATTGTTGTTCCAGGTCTGACTTTTCGTGTATGTGAGTTTGTATGTTTGTAAAAGCACCCACAATACCTAAGAGAATCAGACGTTTTTTAAAAAAGAAACAAAGAAGATCATGCTAGCCCTAATTATTGACCCATTGACTATCATTAACCTATATCTGAAAAGATTTTTTAACACTCATTGTGTTAAAAATTGCAGCATTGACGAACCCGCTTGTTCAAGGCGGATAGGTTATTTCAGTTTCACATTAATTGTAAGTCCAACTTTCCTTACGATGTTTTCCTTCATGACGTCACTGATATCCAAGATAAACTTAGAAAGTACGGTCAACAAAAGAGATAAATAACCAGACAGTCTATTATAGTTAAAAATTTCTTTCAAACCAGTAGTCGTTTTTAAATAAAATTAATTTTAATTAATAAACTGTTTATTTTCTATTAATTAATATTAAATTAATTCAAAAACTTCCATCGGTTTTTGTAAAACTTTGATTTCATTAGGCGACTCTGGTTACTTATCTCTTTTGCTGACTGTACGTTATGAACGAGAAAAATACATTGGCAGGTACTTCTCTCTGTATGTATAGTTAACCAGTTGGTCATCATGACACACACATATTCTATCTGAAGTTTAATTTCATTAAGTGACATTTAAATAGTTTATCCATCGGATATCCATTAACGTCCATGTATTATGCATCAGGCAGAGGAAAACGAACTAAAGCCTAACGACCAAGGCTTGGGCTGGCGATCGCTTTTTGTCATTAGTATTTGCTCTATCCGATACCCTGGGGGATGAATAAAGACATATTACATAGCCTTTAACTACGAATACTGCCCATCAAACTAAGAAACGAAACTAAAATTATTGCTAGGAAAAGACTTTTATTTTTCATGTATGAAAAACACGGAATTATTGTACATTTGGTTGCATCTTATGGTACAGTGGGTACTTAAAGTTTAGTTCAAGCATTTAATTTTTTTTTTCTTTTTTTGTTATTATTTTCATACCTATGTCGCTCACTGGTATGGTCTCAAATATGGTCAAACTTTCGGATGTGTTTTACACCCCTTTAAATTGGTTACTACATCCTCAAATCAGACGGTCTGTTAGTCTACTCAATTTGGACCAATCAATGACTCCAAGCCAATTGGGTATCCAGAATGAAAATCTGACCAGTCTAAAGCCTGTACCTATGACTTTGAAACCTCTCTTCCGGAATTTAACATTTAAACAAATCGTCCTAAAACAAAACATTGAATTAATCTCTAATACTAATACATCCATTAATTGTACTTATCTCTAATCCATTTCTTCCTATCTTCCATTACTCCAATCGCAGCACTTTCGGATTGATGGATGCCTGTCAATAGCCTGACAGCTGTCACTGAGCGACGGAAACACCCGAAGTGATTCGTTTATCATCGGCCGAGCTTCGAGCTACGAACAAACACCGTTCCATGGATGGCGGGCGGATATTACGTGCGCTGTGGACGGATATAGGGATGTGGTCAGACGATGCGGTTTGGGGAAAACTGATGTTCGTTTTCGTTGGGCATGTTTGGATTACGTGGGGCGCATTGAAATGGAATGGGTGAACGTAATTAAATATACAACTGTTGGGAGTACCTTGGGCCGGTTTTCTTATGCAATCTTGCTGACTGGCTTATTTGACATGAGCTATACTAACATAGGTAGTTCATATCGATACGAAAGAGGAAACTGGTCCTATAAATGCTTTGGTATGAGAGATGTCCCGTTTATCCGGGCATTCAATGGTAGTAGTAGAGCTTTTTGTACAGATGTTCATCCCTGGAACTACTACGACTATACCTATTTTTCTACATATTATGGTATGCAAATAAAAATGAATATGAATATGCTGCGAAGCAGCATTGCTGTGTACCGGGTTGCGGGGTGCCGGTGAAATTCACGGCACATGAGGCATTTCAATTTTCTTTCGGGTATGAATGCATCTGGAAAACCTCTCTACACTTTATGGTTATATTGATAAAGCCCTATGATGGTAGGACAGATAAATGGAACCCTACTACTAGATAATATTCCACGTCTTAGTAAAACAGAACCCTCTGTTTGCAAACCCGTTCTGCAAGGAATCCTAAAAAAATCAAGCTCGTTGCTAATCTCGCTCATCATCTAATCTTATAACCACGCTAATGACCTTTCCACACGAGAGCAAAAGGTTAGCATTTCTAAAGATATTTAATTTATTAAAGCTGTACCTACTTACTTACAATCAAGTCTGGATTGACCTTTACGCGGCGTCGGGCGCATAGTGTGCACAATACCGTCTAGCTGTGAACACATTTTAATTAACGTATTGGATTCCTGTCGGATTGTAACGTCTGATTAAATATTTAATTAATTATAGTGCAGTGGAAAGTGAACGTTTTAGAAATGTTATGGTTATTTCATTTGACGTTATTGAATATAATACAAAACTATAATAGTAATAATATTTGCCCTGTTTCATGGGACCTAAACAATTAAACATACCGGCGAACTGTCAGTGTGCTTTGGTAGACCTCTGCCTAACCCTCCGAGGAATGCAGCCGTGATGGTATGTCAGCTTATAATACTTACTCTGACCGCAACGAGGTGGTAAGACCCAAGCTGACATTGGTTAGGGTTCCAGAGTGAGGAATCTCCTTACTATGCGTGCCGTGTAAAAGACAAGCGCCTTCTGCCTCTGATTCTGACTCTTGACCCAGTCCTTAAGCGAAAGTTTCTCTAGGTGTTGGTCGGAATTTAATAAAGATAAAGAATACGAAAAAATAATATTTGCAAATGAACACCAAATGGTAAAATGTGTCATTGCACTTAATGTTATCTGTACCTACCACATTTTAAGCAAATAAATAACTAATTAAACTGTTCATAAAACAGAATTATTTTTTCGATTGTAAAAGCTTCTTATTTTTTCACCCTTGTCGTGTGTGGGTTGCTCTCATTACACATAACTTTTAACCCTTCAAACCAAGCTAAGTACATTTATATACTTGCGCAAGAAACAGGTCTTAATCATTAGTGCGTAGTGGCACAGGACCCACGGCCATTTACTACTGCACTGTGTAACACACATAGACAGTGTGTGTACACTGTGTATGTGTGTAGTTTTAATGATGTTTTCATTCAAGTATATCATTAAATATTATAATTAATTAAACAGTATAAAACTCGACCCGCTTCGTGTTAATCATACTTAACGTTTTAACGTGACATGCTAAACCGCGTGTCCATAATTATAATGATTATATCACGTACGTAATTAAGCTAAACTGCACACTTTTGTAGATTAATTAATGATTCGGAACAAAATACCACACAACTGCCTCGTTAGCCTAGTGGTCCGAAGCGTGACTGCTACGCTCGAGGTCTTGGGCTCGATTTCTAGGACAAGCAAACTGGGTTTTCTATCAAATTCTTAGCAGCAGCTCGTAGTTAGGATTTTTGCCCGGTTAATGGCAATAGGCTCGCCCCCTATTATACATGGGAACTAAACATACCGGCGGACTGTGGGTGTACATTGGTATGCCTCCGCCTAATCCTACGGGGATTATGTGTACCTACTACACAATACATAGCTACCAGATAAAGGTCGCGGGAAATCGCTGGATGCGGGCAGTTCAGGACCGCTCATTATGGCTCTTTAGGGGAGGCCTATGTCCAGCATTGGACGTCGATTGGCTGGTATGATGATGATGATGACATACGAGTGAAGGGACATAAAATATAATTATAAGGAAACAATGACTCATACACAGTTTTTTGCTGGCAACCAGTACCTACTCGTAAGCTGCTATAATTGGTTTACCGAATTATCAACGACCAATCACAGAAGCTTTATGTGTACTTGACAACATGTCATATGAATTGTAACGATATAACATACCTGAATGCTCATCCTTTTTCGATTTATGGTAAGGTGTGTAATATAATTAGTACCTATACATGATCTGACAAAGCACATGCAATTATAGGTATAGAAAAAGGGCCAGAATATCCTTCTAAAAAAAATCAGTACATAAATCAGCGAATACCACAAATGAAAGCCAAATAGGTCAATAATTGCGGTTTCAGAATCAAAGACATTTAGATCCTTGAAGGAACTAGCTAATCAATAAATAAATGATCCCAACATCCCATCTCAATTCAGGTAGAGTAAAAGGTCCGCTGCCACCAACCATTGACTCAAATTAGAGGGTCCTGCCATCGTGATTGACATTTTGTTCTGATTAAATGCTCCCGGACGTTCCATTTTATACCAGAACCGTTCGTAATAAGTTTTACAGTCGATTGATCACGAGTTTGGATGGGGAAATTAGGCCATTTTCTCTATGTGAGATAAACATAACTTTACTTACATTTGTTGTGTAAGTAGTAGTAGTAGAGCTCTTTCTGGAGGAGCTCGCCCAGTACGTCGATTCTGTAAAATTCAGACATGAACTCGCATCTCACGTCGCTATTCAATTACATCAAATATTCAATCAAATTCAAATGACATTGATTTATTTGACACTTTGAAGCGCGAAGTGAGCGTCAAAGTGACGGTGGAATTACCGTATAGAATGCCACTGCTGGGAATTACTACCATCATACCAGTTTCTGCTGCAAAGAAGGGTATGGCTGCTGGTGTAATTACCGGTACATGAGATATTTTCAATTTAGTTTTTCGGATGGCAATGCATCTGCAAAGACTGGTATGGTATGGGCAGGTCTATAGGCGGAGGTAATCACATTAAGAACCCATTAATTAATGTTAATTGTAATCCATGGCACTTGGCAATCTGGGTTATCAGGGTCTGCCTAACAAAAGGGGATTGGTGATCACTTAACACCAGGCAGGCCATCGGTTTGTTTGCAAATTCAATAGGCTTGGTGTTTTAACTTCAAACGGCTCAAATATCCAGCTTCCAAGAAGGAGAAAAGATGTAAAGGTCAGACGGAATATCAGATTTTGTGAAATTCATCATCATCATCATTATATCAGCCACAGGACGTCCATTGCTGGACATAAGCCTCCGCCATAGCTTTCCAAAAAGACAAATTTTCTGGAACTCTATACCTATAAATACAGACAGACAATTCCAAGTTGTCTGTATATATCACGCAATACATAGTGCTTACTAAACTTCAGTTCGTATTTACTTGGTCGCCCATGTCAGGCCTTGTTACTTGATAATTATGAGGGCACGCGTCGCTTAACTTCATTTAACTCAAAATTAGATTGTTTCAAACACAGGGAACATTCGCGTGGCTCCTCCGCCTTGTGGAGACACCCTAAAACTTGGTTACTGTGTGTGAATGTGCCTTTATTTACTATTACGGCCGTTTTATGACGTTTGTGTGTGTATTAAGTAGTTATATTTTAATTCGATAGCTGTCTGTAGAACTTATGTCTAAACTATTACAACATTTTGAAGTTTTTGGAGCTTAGTCTATTTTGCTTGTAGTCTTGGTTTACGTATCAGGCAAGATGTTCCATCTTTTTGAGTCGATGATTTTAGATCATTCTATAATATTTGAGCCCAGAAGGTGGCCACGTTTAATTAGCGTTTTTAATGTCCTCGAAAGTGCATGTGTAGGTACACTTTTTAATATTCGTTTTACAAATGCAATTCACAGTTCTTCAACTGAAACCAGTTCTCGATTCCGTATGAAACCAAAATAATCTTTTAATCAGTTCTCAATGCAGCGCACTCTTTTATAAATTATACTACTACCTCGGCAGTACTTTGGATGTCGGTTACTATTATAACCTACATAGTGCATATTTCAATGATATAAAATGGGTCAAAGACGTCTAAAGGGCGTTGACAAATGACAAGCTAATATGATAAAGATGCCAAACCACATCAATAACTATTATCTTCAAAACTAATAACCAGTAACACCTCTATCCGCTAACGATGCTCACTAACAGCTAACCTCAAAGTATCAACATTAGCTAAAATCTACAAAGAGACCGCAAACCTCAATTTATGCCAATTTGGCGTAATCACAGCGGACCTTAATCCGCGGTGGACCATGCAGTCAGTTTAGTCCACGTCCAATTAGCCGATTGTCCCCAAACGCTCGATTTCAATTGCAAACCTAGCTTATGTCAAATTAATACTTATATACCCATATGTATGGGGATTGGGGAGAATGAGGACTAAAGGAACTGCTTCGATGGTTTTTCTTATCGGAAAAGTTAATCGAGATTCTTTTGTCAGAAACAGACAATGGATAGAATCAAAGGGTTTATTGGCTTTGGCAATTTCTGGAGTTGGTTTATTGCGAGCTAAGGGCCTGTTTCACTAGACACCAGTGGCGAAGGGTCAGCTTTCATAAAAGGGAAGCGGATAATTACAATAAGGAATACTTTTGTGAATGTAATACCATCTATCGCCAAAGTAAAAGGCAACAAAATCGATCACTTTGTTAGTTTAAATAGATTTTATTTAATTATAATTTATAGAATACATATTAACGGCAAATAAGCGATAACATAACTTTTGGCCATTTCTTTAGGGCGCAATTTCCTTTACATTAGATAATATCGACTAAATCTTCCGGACACAAACTTAAAAGCATTTCCATGTTATATCCTAAAATATCTTTAAATATCTACTTTGTTACTTCCATTCCTGAAAACTTCTCAACGTTAGTGGACAACTAGGTCACCAGCTAAATGGGTTAGTCCGAAAACGATTTGTAGCCAGTCCCAACGATTCAGAGGCGTCCAACAAAATGGTGGTAAAACCTCATCTATACACATTTTTCATTGTAAAGAATGATTTTACAGTGGTGTAGTGGAACACTGAAGGATGAATGTGGAATGTTTACTCTTCAGGAATAGGTTTTTAGTCACGAGCATACATTATGGAGTGACTGGTAATTGATGACCGATACTTACACACATGTACATACCATCACGCCAGCATTCCCCAAAGGGTTAGGCAGAGATGTACCAATATCCACCCACAGTTCGCTGGTATGTTTAAGTCCCATGTAATAGGGGGCGAACCTATTGCTATTAACCGGGCACAGATCTTAACTTCGAGCTGCTACTGAAATGCGCTAGCGCCGAGTGACAATAAAATATGGTTTTTAAGTATACATGTTTCGTAAGCGATAACTTTTTTTTTAGTACTAAGACATATCAATATAAAATATACGTGTTTAATAAAACGTGTTGAAGTTTATTATGGCAAAATTTACGCACTGGTTAAAAATTTTTCCTGTATAATTTCTTCATACTTGACTAGTCTCTATTAATATTGGCCGCCGTAACCAAAACTCAATCGGGAGAACGTTCATCCTCTTCATCCGAACGACGTCCACTGCTGTACATAGGCCTCCGGTCATTGTGGTTCCCCTAAAGATAGCCAAAATGACCTGTCCAGCACTGCCCTCATCTAGCCATTTCCCGCAGAATGTTATTACGTGTACAATCTTTCAATACACTGATTCAGTCCACCAACCACTTGATGGTTGATATTCCCTTTAGTGTCAGGCCTGGAGCCGCCTTGTGACTATGAAATCGGTTCTGCAGCAGACTATGCGCATGTATTTACATTTAAAAACCAAACATTTGCATGCAATACTGGTGTGCTGAGTATGTAGATACCTATAGGATGTACGTATGTATGCACATTTGCGTTAAGAAAATCGTGGTGATCAATGCTCATAATATCTACTCTGTATGAGAAGAGACCTTTGCCTTTGCTAGTAGGACAATAGTAGTTATCGCGGACGCAGATGAAGTTGCGGAATAAAAATTAACCTATATCCTTTCTTGAGATTCAAATACCAGTACCAAATTACATCAAAATCGGCTCAGCCGTTTAGTCGTGAAAGCGTAACAAACAGACAGACGCGAGATACTTTCGCATTTATAATGTTAGTATTAAGTATGGATTTATATCTATTAATTTATAAATTTTGCGGGGTCTCGTTATAAATTTTTAATCAATTGATTTTGAAATCTAAAACTTCCTAACAAAGGTTTAGTTTACTAGTAAACTGGTAACCCCTGAACGTTGCATGAAATAAATCTTCCGTTTATTTCTCTTGTTATGTTACCAGTTGTAACAGCAATTTATGATTGCGACTCAAAATTGGAAACGAACGCATCGTACGAATTGGTTTGAAAATATACTATAGTAGGTACTACGAGTGTTGTGTAGTGTTGTGTGAACTACGCTAGAGGTTTTGGTTTCGATTCCCAGGTCGAGCAAAAATTGTTACTTGGTGTTTCTATGAAATTCTCAGTAGCAGCTCGGAGTTAGGATTTGTGCCCAGTCAATGGCAATAGGCTCGCCCCTATTACATGGGACCTAAAACACTGAACTGTGGGTGTACATTTTTACACTTCTGCCTAACCCTTCGGGGAATCCAGGCGTGATGGTATGTTATGTTATGTTGGTACTAGTGTTCGAATGCGGGCGCTCGTCCTGTGTCAATACAGCGGTCAGCGTTCGAGTTAGTATGTTATAAATCACGAATTCAGAGGAAACATTTGTTTGGCATTCGTGGCTTGTCATTTGCTAGTGATCGTTTTAGTTGTGGTTATTATGAATCAGTGGGTTAATTCATTCAATATATTATTACGAAAATAACGTTATCGTTTATTTAATGTTAGCGTTAATAAGGTCCGTTATTTCACGATAAATATAAAGAACTAGACTATTAGCCATTTACTAAAAGAAATATCACCAAAAAGCAGTAATTTCACCAATATATCACAATAATATATAATACACAGGATACTTTTGATGCTAGATATTAAAAAAAAAAAAAAAAAAAAACGTACTGTCCTATATTTAGCATATGTTGGAGCTCCTGCAGCCTGTGATACAGGATTATTCTAGTACAGGCATCTAACATTATTTTACCTACACTGTTATTTTTAGTTTTATTGTGTATTTTATCTTTTAAATTTTTGAATAAAGATTTTATTATTATTTTTATTTTTTTTTATCCCGGAAAAATGAGAGGTTCCTGTGGGATAACTAACGAAGTCTGAGCATAAGGTAGTAAATAAATAAAATACTATATTTATATCATCGTAGATTACCATAATTACCTAAATTGCAGACCAACCATGTTTCAATTCTCATGAATGAAAACTAACTCGCCAAGTATTCCAGCGACTCTATTCACACTGTCGGTAATGTCACTAAGAAGGGAATTCAAAAGACGTTTTTAAGTCCATTCATTCAGTTCCACATAGTATTCAAGTATCATTCCAACGTCTGTACCCTTTTGAGATGGTAAAAAGAACTAGAGATTTTAATATCAGCTTAAAAAGACGCGAGGGATAGCGACTTTACTTAAATATTAATACCGTTTCTCGTAAAATTAGGACCGCTGCTTGCAGTTCGTTTTTACAAAGTGTACAGAGCGGAGGCGAACTAAAAGCTCATTTATACGAGGAGAATTTCTCTCTCTTTAAAAGCGAGAATGTTCGAGTAAGCGAGATTCGTCAAGCGATTATTGTACATAATACATGTATTTATAATAAAGAAAGGCTTGTAAGGTAGCTTTCTAGAACTGTGTTTTGACAATTCTTCCGTATATTGTTTTGTTTATACGAAAGAATCTTGGGCGTTTTTCTATGGGGGCTTGGTGTAACATCAATAGAAACAAATTGTGTTCTAATGTACAGCATGCTTAAATAACGTTTTCATTATCTCGACAATAACATAAGAAAAACAATTCTCGCCTTTCATCACGCTAAAAACATAAACTTTAGCCAACCTTTTTATCTTTACTCTTTTAGAAAATCACCTACTTCAAGCGATGATGTTTCCTCGTGTAAATGAGCCATAAGACAGGGAAGAGCAAGATAGTTAAGACGCGCAACGCTGTCAAAAAACTGCAACTAGTTTAAAAGACCATCAAGATAGTAAACCTTAACATACTTGCTTTAAGAGTTACTTTGCTACTTTCCGTACGCTTCCTGACGGAATCTTTGGGGCTTTGCTTCAGTAGGTATATTAGTTTAAGAGCTTACTTTAATCTGGCTTCAAAGTCAAAGCCGAACACTAGAGTTGGTTTGATGATCTTAAATAGGGGGGAAAGGGGGGGGGGGGGGAAGGACCGGGTATTGTGGTACGACTTGAGAAATATCTTAAGTGGGTCTCTGTAGTGCGATTTTCTAAAATGCAAACTCGAAAACGACTCTCACTAAAGTGATCGCGCTCACTTCGATAACGAACCAACTTGTCATTGGTTTAGTATTCGTTCGCCGTGGTGACGTCTCCGGCGTAATTGTGTTTAACAGAATACCATTTTGTAATCTCACTGCGGATTCAGCTTTCGAATTACGAAGTGAGGCTTAGAGAATCACACTGCTGGACTGTGATAGCTTGAGTTTGTACTGATGTGAAGTGCGTTTGGGAGTTAATTCATATATGATAGGTCAGTAGGTAATAATATAGGTGAAAATCGCAAACTCATTTCAGTGATAATCAATGTCAGTAAGTAATTTAGATATATTTTTGACTGATCGACGCTGTGATTAGAATGTAAACTATAGTTAAAAAAACCGGTCAAGTGCGAGTTGGGAGTTCACGCGAAGGGTTCTGCCACCATACAATATTTAACACTGCTTACTTGTACGGAAACACCCGTTAATTTTTATTATTTTTTGTTATAGTGGCAATGGGAAGACACACTCTGTGGAAATCGGGTTGTTGTACATTCGTCACATTGCAAACTCGCCACGAAAAAAAGTATGTGTAAATTCGTCACAATTCTCTATATATTAATTTTGTTTGTTGTAAATTCGTCACATCCCCGACGAACCAAGCGTTTTCAATGTCCTGTTCCTTTATATAAGTGCTAATGCAGCACACATGGCTAAGTGCCTTTTCTGTTCTATGTCATTCAGGTGTAGGTCATGTGCTTAACTGGCAAGAGCTTAATAGCGTGTGCAAGAGTATCTTTAATTTCGAGCGCTAAAAATCAATAATGTTGGTTGTTATCGATACATTAAGATAAATAAATGAGGACTTGTATCAATTTTACTATAACCCTCATGCATCTGTGACGAATTTACACATATTTTAAATACATGTGACGAATTTACTTTGTGACGAATATACAACAAACCAAAATTTCAACTCTCTACCTGTTGCGGCTTATGAAATACGACCCGCTGACAAACATACGGATACACAGACGGACGGCTTAGCGAAAGGATCACGTTGACCCTCATCGGATTCCTAAAAAAATACATTTTATTCTGTTCAAGTTACATTTAGGTACGTCACACGTACATTGTGGTACCCACCGCATCTCATCTCATAATGTCTCCGTAACCACCAAGTCGTAGTCCTGAAACGCAGTACTCAAATCAAGGTATCTACTAACAATTACTTGTATAATCGACAAACAATCACGCCTGTATTCCCTGAAGGGTTAGGCAGAGGTATACCAATATAAACCCACAGCTCGTCGGTATGTTGAGGTCTCATGTAATGGGGGGCGAGCCTATTGCCATAAACCGGACACAAATCCTAACTCCAAGCTGCTACTGAGAATTTCATAGAAAAAACCAATAACACTTTTTGCTCGACCTGGGAATCGAAGCCAAGACCTTTAGCATAGGAACCACTAGGCTACCGAGGCAGACTCGAGAGGTACTTGTTTAAATGAATGATATATAGCAACCCCTCAAAAAAACGTCACTGGATGAAACCAATTGCTTGTCACGTCGACAGTCGGTATCATTTTCGACACGCGAATCAATCATATCAATCAATATTGAATCCATACTCCAGCTTTCAATTAAGTTTAATGAAAAATGATTCATACGATTTTAAATGGCTACCAAATCGTGCGTGCAGTGAACAGTGACTTCTGAATATACTCCTGCGTATAATAATGTCATACTTCATAGTACTTACTAATATTATAAATGCGAAAGTAAGTGTGTTTGTTTCTTTGTTTGTTACCTTTTGCACGCCTAAACCACTGAACCGATCATCCTGAAACATGTTGTGAGAAGTACAGAAACGGATATAGGGTACTTTTCATGCCGAAAAACAATACTGTTCCCGAGGAACTCAACAACAACGGTCTTAAGATAATAGATGGCGCCACGTGTCTTTCGAATCTTGTTTTAATCCCCTAACTAGATTTTAGGATTTATTATCCTCCAGCATAACATCATAATATCAATCCGCGCGCCGCACACATAAGGTACTTTTAATTCCGGTAGTACGTTCTTGTGGGATATTTTCCGACAAAAACGCGGGCGAAGGCGCAAACAAAAGCTAGTTTAAAATATACGCGGAGGAAGTCGCGGGTAAAAGCTAGTTATGTCATATCTGCGGCGTTTGCACGAAGCCTTATTACTGGTCAATTTTGTGATGATAATTGGAAAAATGATTGGTTGCCCGATGAAGCCCTGCAAAAGGCTCATTTTGACAGGCTGTGTTTTACGTCATTTATGTAAGTAGTTATATTAACTACCTAACCTATCTATCGACCTATATCTGATGTTTTGTGAGAAAAATAATATGTATTTAACATGTAGGTAACAGTGGACACTCTCATGTCCACTATTCCCTTGTGATACTGTGCTAAATCTTAACCTGCTATTCTATATAATTTAATTATGTAGTAATACATTCATTCAACAGCAGACTTTTTTGTTCCATATTTCATACTTGGTGCTCTAATATAAGTACCTCTGCTTCACTCGCGCTGTAGATTATTTCAATCAGCACAGGAACAGTTTATTTTATCGGGATAAAAGGTGCCCTATGTTCTTTATAGTACTCCTGAGAACGGCTCTGCAGAATTTCTTGATAATCGTTTGAGAAGTTAAGGCGTGAAAGCGGAACAAACAAACAAACAAAAAAATAAAGGGTCTTTCGCATTTATTTATTTCCATTTTTCCACCCTCTGCAAGATCTAAATTAAAAGTCACCCTGTATACAGTGAATTGAAAAAATATATTCATTTTCATTTCACCAAAGTAGTCTGTAGAAATATCACCAGCCTCTCAATGCCTGTTAATTTGACAAAGAAGGTAAAAAGAGGAAAGAAATAATATATTTTCAATCAACCTCTATTTCTCCTGGCGACATCGCGGGGCGCCGCTGATGGCTTTTTCTGCTTCACCGAACACCCGCTTGGTGTTAGAAGGTTTTACAACAAAAAGTTTTTTTAAAAAGTGGCGTTTAGAGTATAAACTTGAGCTATTCTATAGTAGCTTTTGCTTGCGACTTCGTTCGACGTAGACGAAGTTGCAGATTAAACATCAGCTTTCGTTCTGTCTCCTTGTTAAAATTCATTACGATCGATTCAGTGGTTTTGCAGTGAGATATTAGCAGACAGACTTAGTTACTTTTGCAAATATTAGTATGAATTATTTTGATTTACAGTTGCTTTTTTTTATATAAGAGGGGGCAAACGAGCAAGCGCTGTTAGGTACGTGTGTGGTTTTACCTGTCTAATTATGATCGATCCATTCTAACGAATCTCTCGCTTGTGCATGAGATGATAAGAAACTGGCAAGAAAACCCAACAGGCCATCCCGACACAAAAAAAAAATACCGCTACAATTAAATAGAATAGGTAATTCCAATGCCAGCTGAAAATCTTTTTGAAAAATACATATTATATAGGTACGGTCGAATTGAGAAACTTCCTCCTTTTTTTAGTCGGGTAAAAATGTAACCGCAGCCGAGTTCAGAGCTAATCTATCAGACAATACATCAAACGTGCTCAAAACCAACAAATAACTGCCGTGCATAAACAATAATAGGATTCTAAAATGGCCGACCACTGACCTCCCTCTATCAAATTTGAAGTATCGCCGATTCGGCAACCATTTTGGTTGATAACCCTTTGTAATTCAGTTTGTAGAACAATGAAAAGTAATGGAATCACAATCATGTACTGTGGGGGTTTTTAAAAGGTTATTCGTGTTACTAAAAACGCTTAGTAATGTTCGCCTGTGTTGAAAGGAACCTTCGTCAATTTTTGATACAGAAATAATGTTAGCGTGCGATGTTGTAAAATATGTGGTGCAAGATTTTGGAGCCGCCAGAGTAACGTCATTTTAGCATGGCTGAAATTTTGAGAATAGGTAACAAATAATACCTATCTGATAACTCATTTATAGAAGGTGTAGTTTTGTGCATCCTCGTTAAATTCAAGTAGGTAACTGTGCTAGTGATTTTCAACACGAATCAATAAGGTCTGCCCCCACGACCGATAATAATCGGCCCGATTATCGGGCCGTTTTTTTTGACAGATTTCTTCACTGGTTAGAAGAAACAGCCGAGAATCGACCCGATTATCAGCCTTGGGGGCAGACACTAATACAATAAATATAAGTCTTTTTTGATGATTTAGGTGATTTTCGAATTCGGACTAGCCATCTTGCCACTGGATTTAGACAGGCGGGGCAATGAACCCACACACACAGTGATATAGTCACGTGGCATTGCCTAAAGCATTCTCAATAGGGCGATTCTGTCCCTTAATAGAGGTGTATTCTGAAATATATTATCACCTATAAATAACAAAAAAAAAACTAGTATTTATTAATTATTCATCAGGGTGTCAAAATTTTATTTGATTATTTATGCGTTTTGTGACCACCTTCTGAAAAAACCCAAAAATGCTAGTATATTAAAACCAGTCGTCACACTTGAACGAAACTGTTTTATTATATATTTTATTATATTATATATTATAACTTTTATACAAATAAAAGTATGATAAGTTTTTTTTTGATGTCATCATTCTAACTTCATTTCACTTTGAAAAGGCAAAGTAAATGATTCGCATTCTGCACTATCAAAACTTATAATAACCAAATAACTATACGCTACACTTACGTGGAACTTGGTACATTATCACGATAGTTGTGGAACTATTTCATCTCGCGTCAGCAACTACTCCACCTTCATAAACTTCCAACTGAAATCAAGTTGAGCATTAATATAGCAACAAAGGTCGATGAGAGGGTTCGTTATCTACGACATGATATAGACGCACTTGTTTATTTAACTGCCTCGTTAGCCTAGTGGATCTGCTACGCTAGAGGTCTGGGTTCGATTCTCAGGTCAAGCAAAAAGTCTTTTCTATGAAATTCTTATTCTAGAAGGTGAGACACATATATATTATTTAGATAATTGACATTATGCAGTAGACTGCATCGTTAGCCTAGTAGTCGACTGCTACGCTAGAGGTCTTGGGTTCGATTTCCAGGTCGAGCAAAAAGTGTTATTGGGTTTTTCTATGAAATTCTCAGTAGCAGCTCGGAGTAAGGATTTGTGCCCAGTTCAATTAAATTATTTTCAATTCATTTATTGCACCATGGTTAATGGCAAGAGGCTCTATAACATGGGACCTAAACATACCGGCGAACTGTGAGTTTACATTCGTACACCTCAGCCTAACCCTTCGAGGAAGACAGGCGTGATGGTATGTTATACAAGCAATTGTAATTTGATACCTTGATTTGAGTACTGCGTTTCAGGGCTACGACTTGGTGGTTACGGAGACATGAGATGAGATGCAGTGGGTACCACAATGTACGTGTGACGTACCTAAATGTAACTTGAATAGAATGTAACGCACATTTTTAGGAATCCGAAGGGGGTCATCGTCACCCTCTTACTAAGCCTTCCGTCCGTCTGCTCAAAAGACACACGGAATAAGTCGCGGTTGAAGGCTAGTATACTATCCAGAGACAACACAGACACGTGTATACAAAGCTTCTCGTCTAACTCGGTCAAAGAAATAATTCTAGAAGCTTTAAGTATCCATGTAGAATTGTCCAAGGGACCCATTTCACTGTAGCATCTTGGAGTTAGGATTTGTGCCCAATTTAATTCAATTCAATTTATTAATTGCATCATGGTTAATGGCAAGAGGCTCTATAACATGGGACCTAAACAAACCGGCGAACTGTGAGTTTACATTCGTACACCTCAGCCTAACCCTTCGAGGAATACAGGCGTGATAGTATATGTGTGCGTTATTTAAGCATTATTCAACAAAAAGCCACACGGAAGAAGTCGCGGTTGAAAGCTAGCATATACTATCCAGAGACAATACAGCACGTGTATAAAAAGCTTTCGTCTAACTCGGTCAAAGAAATAATTCCAGAAGCTTTAAGTATCCATGTAGAATTGTCCAAGGAACCCATACCACTTTACGTTCGTATAAAACCGTGAGTGCACGTATACTTGAGATCTGTCTGTACCACAATGTTGTTTTAATTTCTCTACTAAAATTGAATTTTATGAGTATGTCTCGTGTGTTTTATTATCTTAACTAGCTTGTCTGAGACTTCGTGTACGTAAATGTTATTTATTTGAAGGGTTTTTATAAAAGCACGATAAAGTAATAATAGTAAGTTTAAGCGTAGTAGTAAGTTACACCCAATAACAAAGGCAAGTGGCGAGCAAAAGCTAGTATATTATTAAGTAAAAAAAAGGCCAAAAGGTAACATATTTAACTGGTAAAATATGGGTAGGTATATATTATCAGCCTTACTTATGAAAATAACGCTAAATAATACTTAGCTACTTGTCAAACCACTTTCAACGGTGTCTCAGGTGAAAAATCTTACCTATAAACATTTATCAGCGTTGTGATGTTGTTATGTACTAGCTCAGTGACAGAACATTTAAACAGCGGCGACCCGTTGTTTAAAGATAGTTAAGAAGTAAGATGGCGGGCTTCAATCAGCTGTGACGATGACATTTTTGTTCTATGGATTCTATTGTAAATTTTGACAATTATGCTAAATTGTTCGTTCGATTTCGTTCTTTAGTCGAATAATTTGGTCATGTTCTATGCTGACGTCTAAGTGTTGGCAGATTAAAATAGTGTTTCAGTCAGTCAATTAAGAGGTAACTAAGTATGAATTAGCGTTATTTTTATAAGTAAGACCCTATACGTTTAGATGATTTATAAGAACTGAACCGACAAAGCAATCCATAAAAAATTTAGACTAGTCAGTTTTCATAATGATACGACATATAAAAACTTCAAAGAAAAAGCACTTACTTCTTGAGTTACCGTATATCATTTTCAAATGAAGTTATTTGACTAACACTAATATTAGTGCCCTTACACTATTTACGAAACATCGTACAACATTTTTTAGGTTTAACAATTATTTTACTACACCGTCATGTTTTAACAATTATTTACAAAAACATACAATTGTTCTTTTTTAAACAGATTAAATGAACTTTACTTTGCCTTAACCCAACCTCCTCTTATATAAGTTTTTTTTTACCAAAATGTCATTAAATTATACTTGTAAGGACCGCGCAGCAACATATTGTCGATAACATCCATTAAAACGTGGGCGAAGCTAGTGAACCGTAGGTAATCTAAACAAAATTGAAACAACATTCTTTATTATTTTGAACACAGTGATATCATTCAACGCTCTAAAATCGATCACTCATCCGCTGTATGCAGCTAATATCTAAATATAGTTGGGAGCTCGCCTCTGCTCATAATAGATATATTTATTGACCAGATCGACCAATAATGTGCCGATACTGAAGTCGTTACGCGCCACAAAAATCTGCTCTGTCTATTTTTGTCTTATTTGATGATCAACGTTTTTGTTTGAGGAGATAACATTCGTCTCCTAATCTGGTGAAGAAATATTTTTGCTGTAATAGTAAGAATACTAGCCTGTTACTGTCCTACTGTAGAGCAAAGGCCTCTTCTCCAACAAAGAAGGCAGGAGCATTGATCACCACGTTTGCTCAAGATGCTTTTCGCCACAATTTCGTTCTCGTAGTTTTTTTCATTCGCGTTATCTTGTACGTCTTTGGTTACTCCCCCGCTTCAGTGGTCCGTAGCTTGATGTTATATAGCATATACTATGCCTCATGAAATTGACTATCATATACAAACAGATTTTTCGACCATCCGATTCCAGTGAATAACGCACTTAAACATGCACGTCCAACTAATTTATATTAGTACAGATACTCCAAGATTCCTGTTTTTTTACCAATGTCCAAGATAAACATAGAAAGTGCATACGAATTGAAAAAGTCTCAACTGCTAATTACCTTGCCACCTCATGCACGGAAGGCCTTAATCACTGGGTCATCACAACAGTCTATTTACCGTTATTTTTGTAATGGGTACGGACGCCACCACATCAAGCTACTACATACAATCTGTCAAATTTCTTTAATAGATTTTCAACTTTATCGCTGTAGGATATGATTCAAAGTTGATTGCGAAAATTTTTCAGTTTCGGGTAGCTTGCTGTGCTGGCGACTGTACCATTGTATTTCTTCGAAAAGTTTCATATATTTTTGGTGTACGGAATATCATGTGGCAAATACTTTACAAAGGATATGAAACGCGCCATATTGCATTGCTCGACCGGCTCGCCTCGACTCGCCTTCAGAACACGGAGTTGGAAAATCTCATATTCCTGAAATATTTGTGAGCTCAAATCCTTAAGTGATATACTTTATGCAGCGACTGCAAGCAAGCTGAAAGCTGTAAGTTGCATTATAGACGTGAGCTCACTAGGTGTGTTATAAGGATACTTTTATATAGAGCATATAGCTGGTGGGATAAGTATCAAGAATATTTAAGTGAGATACAACTCACTATTGAAAAATAGTTTGATTACAAATTGCAAAAAACATGATATCAATTGATGTTCTTTATTATTAATACGAAATAAGTTGACTACAGATTGGTTTTTTAGTTATTTACTTAGCATCACTGGTGTACTTTGCACTTATGCATGTCGTTTGCTGAAAACACGGCAGTTGTTTATTATGTTTTCATGTCTTGAAATTATATTTGCTAAGTAAAACACCTTGTCTTATCTATTTGGATAAAGTATGTAACATAGCGCATTTTATGGATGTTGAAAACTTCTTATCAATTCCCCAGGGGTGGGGAGAGGTTTGTCAGACTCTTACTGACTAAAAACCATGTTGGTGTTTCCTTCTCACCTTTCACCGGGGATCTCGTGAGAGTACGCACCAGCTTCTTCGGTCAAAATAAAACGATATCAAATTCATTTAAATAAAAAGTACATCTATGCAAAAAACAAACCGATTCAGCAGAAGACATTACAATTCATTACCTTTTTCCTAGTCCCAACGTCTCGAGAGCTAGTTGAGTGAGAAAGCATGAAAAAACTAACAGACTAGACAGAAACGAATCGCCTGCATTCTCCCTTTAAGTTCATCACTCGTGGGATTGTCTATTCACTAAAGTACCTAGTACTTACCATCACGTAGTGAGAAATTTCTAATGGTAAAACATAACATCTTCCAGGATTTTGTAAAAACTTTATTGAAAAGAGTGTCCGTGTAGTTTCTTGGTCATGTATCTTCGTAGAGACCTATCTCCGTTTTAGAACGGGCTTCAACTTCAATTCAAGACTGCTTGGTTTTACTGGAATTATTGTTTTGACTTTGACTCTGACAAACTTCCTGCGTATTCTCTGGTATTGCAGCTGTATTGTCTTTAGACGATGACTTATTATCACGTGGGCTACCTGCTGTAACTAACCATATAAAAAAACGAGAGTCTGAATGAATACCATTCGATTCAACTCTGAATTATCATTGGAATGGTAGCCATGTTGGAATGTAATATGGAGGATATTAAAGCGCTGTATGGCTTTGTTTATTCATGTATGTACTACGTAATGCACATTGTGTAGGCTAACTGTTTATTTTTTTTACGTTTTTTTACATAATCTTTGTAAGTAATGTATAAAACACGACGATAAAGATGGCTGCTGCGTTGTGTCTTTTGGATTCAATTCCTGAACAGAAAATATATGTGTAATTTTTTTGTGCGTGTAATTTTTTTGAGATGGGTAGGTATGCTTTTGTCTAATCTAAGTCTGATTTGATAGAGACGAAGTCGAGGATGGAGTGAGCTTACCCAGAAGTAGCTTGTTCACTCTAACTCTGAAGAGATTAAGGTTGAATGCGCTCGGAAATACAGACGCAGGTAGAGAGTTCCAAGAGCTTACATGTTTGCTAACGCACCCACGATACACTAGAGATAAGCAACGTTATAAATGGACCTATCTTCTCCAACGATTCAATATAGTAATGAATATTTGTGTGCCCAAATAATGTACCATTACATTTCATACAGAGCCCAATTCGAAATTCGCTTAATCAAAATAATGATTACAAACAACCACCATATTCAATCTAGGAACTTTATCAACTGCACTGCATACCGTTAAAGTTAATTGATAGCCAAATTGTTTATAATTTCAACGAAACAAAATTAAAATAAATGCCTCAACGTACCTGCGAAAATTCCCATTAATTGCGAAATAATTTCCCAACTCATCATAATAATTCGCAGTGCGAAATTCTGTAGTATTTACTCGATTCGCACAGTTTCACCTCTTTAATTCCGAGCATTTATGCCGCTTGTGTTGGGGTAATATTCGCCGTTAGGAGCTGTTTATATTGCCGAGTATATTCTCAGGAATATTATCACTTATACCTACGCGGCATAATCTCATAAACATTACACATTTATACGTTTTGCTTCGGTACAGAATTTTTGGAGTTCCGCTTCTTTTTTTTCTTATATTTTCTCTGTTATCGTAGCTAAGCTCAACGGAATTCGGAACAAAAAAAATACTTTTAAGCTTTTTTCTTTGATCTTTTTTTTTTGTAAGTTCGTGTGAGTGTAGGGATTAGGGCTTTTTAATAGAGAAGCTGTAATTAAGGCTTCTCGTGGTCGATGTTGTGGGATCACAACTGGGCACAGCTAAGTACATTTAAATATGTATTTGCCTTGAACGTCACTGATATGAGTAAAGTAAAATGTAGTGAGAAAATCTAGACTGTATAAATCTGTATAAGTCCGAAATCACCAATCCGCCTTGAACCAGCGAGGTAATCAATGCTCGTGTCTTCTCTGTATAAGAAGAGGCTATTATTGTGACTAAGTCCCATCTCGGCACCCTATCATTAAATTATTAGTAAGATACACGTATAAAATGGAAACACAGTATCAGTATAGTAAGTAAATCACCTTCATCATCATCATCATATCAGCTGCAGGACGTCCTCTGCTAGACATAGGCCTCCCCCATAGATTTTCAAAAAATAAAAACATGCAAATCACCTTGATTATTTAAAATATGAACATAAATATTTTTCAATGATCACAAAACAAGTTTAATTTAAAACACTAGTGTATAGTGGACAAAGTAAAATATATTTTTATGGGTCTTTCACAGACATAACGAAGTCCGCCTTGCATGTAGCAGACACATTAACCAAGTAGTTCCTTTATATAGGTATGGGTAGATAAGCTCCATTGATTTCTTAAGTACCCTCTTTGCTACAGAATATTTTACCGGTATGTTTTCCTGTGCAAATACCATCACGCCTGTATTCCTTGAAGGGTCAGGCAGAGATGTACCAATACACCCACAGTTCGCCGGTATATTTAGGTGCCATATAATAGGGCGCGAGCCTATTGCCATTAACCGAGTACAAATCCTAACTCTGAGCTACTACTGAGAATTTCATAGAAAGATCCAATGACACTTTTTGCTCGACCTGGAAATCGAACCTAAGACCTAAGACCACTAGGCTAACGAGACCGTCATGTTTTCTTTACTTGATTATTTTTGTATTCTTCTGAAAGTGTTATGTAAGATGAAAGGTAACAGCATTGCCTGAATACAAACGGTTGTAGAGCTGAGTAAAACATTGTTTATTTAAATCGCGTTGTGAATAGATTTCTTGTTATTATCTTAGCAAAGAAAAATGTATCTTGAAGGTAGCATTTTAAAAATGGTTATAGGATGCATTGATTCTATATCTTTATGATTTGATATTATCTTTATTGTTTTTCCATATGTATTTTTTAGCTGGTAAATAGTATAATTGATTGATTCATTACGGATCTTGTAGGGCACGGAAAAATGAATGAAAATTTTTCAACACATTTGTTCGTAAACTGGCTCTTATTGCACTGCTTTTACGTTTATATGTAGCGTTTTACTCACGCGTGCTTTTTACATTGCATTAGAACACCATTGCCAAAATAGGACGCTTAATTTTTTATATCAGCAATGCGATTCTCTAAGCCTCACTTAGTAATTCGAATGCTGAATCCGCAATGAGATAACAAACTGGTATTTTGCTAAACACGATCACGCCAGTGACGTCACACAACCAAAGTCAAGTGGGTTCGTTATCGAAGTGTGCGCGGTCACTTTAGCTGCGAGACTCGTTTTCGAGTTTGCATTTTAGAGAATCGCATTACAGTAAAGAAGACATTATTCCAAAGAAGTTAGACAGGAAGCTAACAAAGGCGTTTTTTTTTATTTCGCCAAAGAGATTGTTGGATCTCAACAGAAGTCAAAAAATTTGGGCAAGATTTTTTTACTTCAATAAAAATCACACGGCTTTCAAGACCATTTACTTTTTCTTCGTAGAAAAAAAGGAATATTTTGAAAGGCCCGTTTTTCAATTCCAGGCGCCTACGGGTCCCTAAAAAATCCTATGCATAACGAATTCAGGCATGTCCAATAAACACAGCCATATTTGGGAACAGAAAATAAAAAATACCAGTTACGTTGTATTGGTTGCTATTGCATAGTCGTAAACTGTATAGTTTCCAAATACCAGTTTTCACAAAAAACTACATACGTAATGTTTGTTTGTTTTTGAATAAAAAAATGGCTATGCAAAAACTGAAATTCAAAATGAAAACCGAGATTTTATGTATTTTTTTTAATGAAACGTTCTTGGATGGCAAACCAGCCGACGACGGCCTGCCTGATGCTAAGAGGTCACCTCTGCCTATAGACATTTGCAATACCAGAGGCCTTGCAAATGCGTTGTCATTCCAGAGACAAAGTTAAAATATCTCACGTGCCTGTAATTTCGCCGGCACCCATACCCTTCAAACTGGAACATAGCAACGATCCTTTGTGGCAGAAATAGGTTTCATGAACTCCTTTACCACGAGCTACTAAACTACTACAAAACTTGTACTGTTTGTATTTGAATAAAAAAATGGCTGAAAACTGAAATTGAAAATGAAAAAATCGTGATTATATCTATTGAACACGAGTCTCTAATAAACCCTAAATCAATTTACGGGGGCGAACACCACCAATCAATTGACATGCTGTAAATGAGTTGTCAAACATGATTTCCCGATCTCCTCTATAATTAAAAATACATTTTGTATGGCAACAGGGTACTGTGAAATACATTTTGTATGGCAACAGGGTACTGTGACGTCACTTATTTTCCAAGTCAATTGACTAACTATTTATTGGTTTGAAAGCAACTGAAACTTAAACAGAGTTAATAGAAAATTAATCGGGTTTTGCATAAAGTATTATTTTTAGAGAAATTGTGTCTTGATTTTTTTTCTAGCTACTCCAGCATTTATACTCTAGCTGTGCCCGCGTCTTCGCTTACCGGAACCTTCGTGTAATTTAAGAAGAAAAAGAAGAAGAAGAAAATAACACTTTGCACGACCTGGGTATCGAACCCAAGACCTCAAGCGTCCTGCTTAGAACCACTAGGCTGACGAGGCATTTGTGTTAGAATATGTCGTTAGTTAAATTATTTACAAGATACAAGTTAAAAATTTAAGCTAAAATGCTAAAATATTATGTAAATGCTATGTTATCACAATACTGTACATTATTCTAGTTGGTCTAGTTTAGAACATTAGATAAGATAGCGTTCTCTAGCTCAGCACGCCTCGGCAGATTGCGGCCGGGCTGGCAATGGCGGAATATTAGCCAAGCGGCAATGACATTTGTAAATCTGACATTGACACCAAAATTTTCTGCTATAAATATATCAGATTCGCGAGTAAACAGCGCGTATTTTTCTAACGACTATTGAGTGATCTTTAGGTGTGATAATAAACTATTTTTTGGCTGTCGCTTCGCTTGCGTGGAGGTCAGAAAACTACAAGATATTGAAAAATTATCTTAAGGGAACGTACTAACGGGAAGAAAATTAATTTAATCCGTACTAATATTATAAATGCGAAAGTAACTCTGTCTGTCTGTCTGTCTCTTCTTCACGTCTAAACCACTGAACCGATTTCAATGAAATTTGGTACAGATATAGTCTGGGACCTGAGAAAGGACATAGGATAGATTTCATCCCGGAAATCCCCCAGGAGCGGGAACTATTAATCCACGCGGACGAAGTCGCGGGCAAAAGCTATTGGATTGGCTGGGGCGCTGCGGGTCACGGGTTCGAATCGCGTAAGGAACAAACATTTCGATGGCCTACATATTGTTATTCCGCGTTCGGTTGTTTAAGTATGTAAAAGTTTTTTACCCACAACACAGGAGAAATTTCAAGGTTGGGGTAATAACATCTTAATCCAAATTAATATGATAAATGCTAAAGTAAGTTTGTTTGTTACCTTCCACGCCTAAACCTCTGGATCGATGATCCTGAAACTTTGCATGTTATACGTTGTCAGGTGTACAGAAACGGACATAGAGTTTTCCCTTTAACTCGAAAAAAGTACTATTCCCAAAGAAAACAATGTTAAAGTGATACGATAATAGATGGCGCAACGTCTCTGTCGAATTATAATTGAATTTTAAATAAAACCGATATTTACGCCGACGAAGCTGCGAGCTAAAGCTAGTATTTCTTATAAAAAGAGATATATGCCCCCAATATGCCTCTTATTTTGATAGATATGATAATGCGACTGCACGCATCACTCATGCACACATCCGACGTAGCGTTACTTTTAACAAAAAGCGTCCACGTTCCCGAGGTACGCCATTTTTCCTCAAATTGCTCCTGTTTTAACGAAACATCAGGGCTGGGTGAGATCTTTATCACAAGGGAGGGAATGAAAGGTTTATCTTTGTGCGTAGCTTTATTCTTGTGGTCCGAGATCCTAGAGTCGCTGAGCCTACGTCATATCAAAATGGCTGAATTTTTGAGCATAGATAGTAAATTTAAATTATGGATACTTGCTAGTTTAAATGCTGGGCCCTTTTTAAGGTATCGGGTACCAAATAAATATAAAATAAATGTATAGTATGAAAATCAGAAAAAAAAACAGATTATAATTTTTGTTACAAATCTACTAATTTAAGTGTATTTGGGTGCCATTACATTAAGAGCTCAGCGGGACATTATAACTACCAGATAAATGGTTTCAATAGGTATACCGGGCGAAAATGATCACAGGACATCGAAATTTTTAAATTCAGACTGTATAACTTTTCAATGCATTCCATCGAGTTATCGTTTAAAAAAGGGTGCGGCGCGATACTGCACTGCTTTTGCAGCTCCTAAGCCTCTAATGGCTCTCAAGTGCAAGGATTTGAACAAGGAGATAAAGTTCCCGATACTTGGAAACTGTAGAGCAAGCCTGCAGTGTCGAGAACTTTCAAGAAGAAACAGCTTTTGATACGGAAAACGAAACACCGCTACAGCGTTGTAACGTGAATACCGAAGTTGTGCTTTTGCAAGAAATACTTAATTATGATAATATATTTCTGACTTGATAATCTGTTGTGAGATTCTGCAAGGTGGATAAGCGATTTCAGACGTAGGTATATTATGTATAAGTTCTGGTTTCCTTACGATGTTTTCCTTCACTGATGTCTGTGATGTCCAAGATCAACAAGGTTTTTTTTTACAGAATAGCGCTGTTGAACGATCTTGGTACATATTTCACTAGCGTCTACCCGCTATTTCGACTTCGTAGATTTCAGAATCTAGATAGAACCTTAAATTATTAGACGAGAACACAACACAGGATAAAAATCCTATGCATTTAGCTAGATCAATATGCATACGTGTGCTAAATTTCACCTAATTTCGTTCTGCCGTTTAGGAATGAAAGAGTTACAACATCCATCTGTTAAAACACGCAAAATTTAAGTAAAAAGTAGGGTTTTATCATTATCATCATAACAGCCGAACAACGTCCACTGCTGGAAATAAATCTCCCAAAAGATAGCCACACTGACCAGTCCTGCGCTGCCCGCACCCAGGCATTTTCTGCGACCTTTACCGGGTATGGTAAGTAGGGTTTACAGTACCCTACACATACTCTGAAATAGAGAGATCGATAGAGTATTACCTGCCTACTCCCTGGCAATTTACAGACAGGTACAAAGGTTATTTAACCCAATAGTGTGCTATAGGCCGCCAGTATCTAAATACTCGTACATTCGCCTATCGTTTGTTTGCCCGGGCCTCGCTCACCCGACCATCCGTGTTTACCAACCCTGCTTCGTCAGGGTTGACACTTTACTAATTGCATTTCAGATAAATCCCCCGGGTATTGCAGGGTTAAATGATAATATATCAAGGGTTTCATTAGTTTCTATTTCGGTTTTTGTGATTAGTTTTGTTAGTATTGATTATGTAGTTATGATCGTTTATCTCGACTGTAAGCTAACCTAGTGATCCTAAGCCGACTGTCAGGAAGAGCTAAGTGATATTGGGTTTTCCTATAAAATTCTCAGTAGCAGCTTGGAGTTAAGATTTGTGCCCGGTTTGTGGCAATAGGCTCGTCCCCTATTACATGAGACCTAAACATACCACGAACTGTGGGAGTACACTGGCACATGACCTCTGCCTAACCCTTCGGGGAATACAGGCGTGATGCTATGTGTGATCGGTTTTCTCTACAATCTATTTTGCTATTAATGTTTGTTGAGGCTTCGACATTTAAATTGATTGGTAAACAAAATGAATTTGCTTTTGAAATTCGTTGTATTGCCAAAACGTCCCAAGTAGACTTTATTTAATAGTGCTGCTCAATCCAATAAGACTATTTAAGTTCTTTATGTGTAACTTTCAAATTTTGTACCATATTTTAAAAGGTACTATGGATTATGAAAAAAAGAAACATGTGTTGTTCAATACATTTTGATGTCATGTTTCATTTATCGAATACGATTCTCGCATGGATCAAACATTTGTATGACCTACAAGTAGTTGAATTCTGGGTCTGGTAGATTGCCTATGAGAGTTTTTTTGGTGCTAAATGCATCCACGTTTCATAAGAAATTCCTAGTGTGGGTAAACGATTTTTTTTCGTACATAATGATATGAACATACCGGTCAAAATCATAACTCTCCTTTTTGCTTCGCCGTAGTAAAAATACCATAACATCACACCATGACATCACCCACACTTAACTATAAAACAGCTATTGCTCATGACGTAAGCAGAAATGAGGCTGTTAAGGGATTATACAGCACACACTCAACTGAGTGTAGTGATAATAGCACTGCGGTCACGAACACGCGACTCGTTGCGTTGCAATTAGCAATAGCAATCTATGAGGCTTATATCGGCGGAGATTTATGACGTGATAACAGCCATTTATTAGAACAGGCTACAACGTGTTCTGCAATTTTGTTATTATACGGAGATATTATATTTATGAAGCAAAACATTAATCTACAATTTTATTGCATTCACTTTTCCTTTTCCACGTTTTATGCAAATAAATGAAGAATGAAGAATGAATGAATGAATGAAGTAGGTTGAAACTTGGACCCTCAAGAATAGAAATTCTTGAGGGTCCAAGTTTCAACCTATTTCGGAGATTTAGAAGGTGACATTTTTTTTTTTTACGTAAGCTATTTTTATATTTTCTAACTAAACTTTAAATATCCACACGACCCCTGCTCTGTTACATGCATCCTTAACTATCCATAAGAACTGTTCGAGTCATATTATGTATCGTAAATGCGTCTGATGGCAGTCGCGCATTTCATATTTACATAAATCACCTCTTCTCCGTCGAATATATTGTAACGCGACAGAACATAATCAGTGTAGTCAGCTGCACTCATTACCAATTAATCCTATCTTCATATAACATTAGTTACGTGGTGTTAAAATCACTCAATAAATTAGATGTTACTTGGCTATCAGAGACTTAACATTTCAAACTTATTTATAACGCCTGTGCGTCCAATGCAACGCACAATGTTTTGTTGCGTGCGCAAATACCTAAAAACTGTTTTTTCACCATAAAAATAAAACCCATTTTTCAGCATTTTTTTTTCCTCTATGTTACTTAGTTTGATGGGCAGTATGCGTACTTAATGGTTATGTGTGTTTTACACCCCGTATAAAACATAACATACGGAGACAAGGTACCATCATAAATTATTTCTGAAATATTTCGACATTCGTGACCGCTGCGTCGCTTTCAAGTATGGGAATGTCAAATGTATTTATGCCACAGCAATTTCTCATAGCTCTGGAACTTCGAAAATATGCTTTTGATATCATAAATTCAGGTACATACGTCCGAGTTTTGTTTCTATGTCCGAGCATTTGTGTCACGGAGTTCAACAATAAATTGCATGCATTTTTCTCGATTTGAGAGTGGTCTCGATTTTTCTTGCTTATTCCGTAAAGGAATTTTTGTTTTTTCTTTTTCTTTGAAGAAGATTTCCAAATTCTTATTTTAAACACAACCCGGAATTGTGTCGTGATGGCCCAGTAACCGCCTCTTGTAAATAAGGTTGTGGGTTTGATATTGAACTACGGTCATCTAAGTTTATCTTGGGCATCACTGAAACCGGTGAAGAAAAATCATCGCGAGCAAACCTGGACTCATACTAATATAAATCGAAGCATAGTTTCAAATCTCTGGTAGTATAATTATAGTTATATAGATTACTAGCTTCTGCCCGCGACTTCGTCCGCGTCACAGTTGATGTGTTATCCTACGGGTACCGTACATTTTCCCGGGATAAAAAGTAGCCTATGTGTTATTCCAGACTATAATCTATCTTTGTGCCAAATTTCATCCAGATCCATTCAGCCGTTTAAGCGTGAAAGAGTAACAAACATCCATACATACATCCATACATCCATACATACAAACTTTCGCCTTTATAATAGTAGTAGGAAGGATGAAAAAAAAAACTTTGTACAGCGTCACTGTATTAGCAGAAAAATCAAAATCAGATAAAATATAAGATAGAGAGAAATTCTACTTTCAAATTTCCATCATATAATCTGAATCTACATCACATAAAGTTCACGTCAATCGTATTTACTATTCGTATACTACAGATTCCGAGAAATCCTCAAACCCTAGCGAACCTGTGCGGTTTATTATGTATCAAATATCTTCTCAAAGGTCCATTCAAATCATCTATCTCGTACCTACATTTGTACGAATTTTAAGCTTCATTGGATCCATTCGAGAGACCGTGGTACCCCATTTGAATTAATTCTGTATGTTCTTGCCACAAAGGTGTGATTTAGAGTGATGTGACGATGAATAGTGAATCAACTGGTTTCAATTACACATATTATAGAGTACGTACGAATTTATTTGAACATTTTCAAAGAGAAATTGAAAACGGCTCGAAGGACCAAAAATGTAGGTGATGAGTGGACTGTATATTGTTACGAAGTTTTTGGTCCTTGTTATTTTTTGAGCTGTTCATACCCGATTGCGTTGTTTATTATGTAGTAAATAGTATAGATACTATGTAGAAGTATTATGTTTTGAATACATGAAGTCTGGTCTTTTTGGTCGTATTCATTCGATATTAAAAAAGTATATAGCACTTCAGGGGTAACGATAACCAATTATGAGCCGGACCAGCAGGTTCGGGGATTAACGCGATCAAAACGACAAAGTCTATTAGTATACATCGCTTATCTACAATATCAGTTGTGGTTATTTCCAATACGTTTGCTAACCAAATTACCTATCAGAATTCCTTTGACAACAGTAAATCCTTTCAGCTAAACCTATAGACAATAAAGTACATAGAGAGGCAGTAGATCCCTCACAGAGTCCGGAAGGATAAGGCGGGGACAGTAAACACCATTCATCAAGCCGCAGTATACAGCGTCTGACAAACAGATGCTACCGAGAAGATGGCCGACCTTACTTCATCAGCTTTATATCTTGGAACTAAAATACAGCAATCGTCTGGACGTCTGTTTGACTATAATTGAATTATTTAGTTATGTTGGTAGTAGTTTTATTGTTCTAATGTTGGCATCTGCTTGGATACGAAATAATTTTCACTAGCTTTTAGTTGTTTATTTAAGAGCTATGGAAGACTTACAGCTAAATAAAACAGAATAAGAAATATTAGGTGTAACTGACACCCAATTACAAGTCTTCACTTATAAAAAACAGGCTGGCTCAGATGGTGTGAACAACAATGCACTGCTAACACAAAAAGTAAAAGCGGAACAACATCAAAACTTAATCTAGGAACACCATAATCTAATATATTTATCCGCGATTTCGTATGTATCTCGCAAAAGTCCAAATTCTAAATTATAATGTGTTGAGCTTGATCAATATCAAAATATATGTGTAAAAAATTTCATCTTATTTCGTTCAGCTGTTTATGCGTGGAAATGTAACAAACATACATCCATCCTCGCAAACTTTCGCATTCTAGTAGAATAAGTAAAGATACAGACAAGAAGGTTTATTCATTGTCTTTCAGGGTAAATCCTTAAAAAAAAAGAAAAAAAATCCTTATAAATACGAATAACTTTTATTATGGGACCAAAACTGATAAAAACAAGCCAGTTACCTAATTGAAATACAATACAATGAAAATAAATGTAGAACAGCAATTTTTTAAAATAATTATGCTCAGTGTCTTGTTTTCAGTAAATGCAATCGTTTCAGTCGCCTTTTAATTACGCGTATGACGAATTAATAATGAAATGAAAAAAAGAAAAAAATTAAATGCATGAATGAAATTCTCAGTAGCAGCTCGGGGTTTGGATTTGTGCTCGGTTAATGGCAATAGGCTCGCCCCCTATTACATGGGACCTCAATATACCGGCGAACTGTGGTTGTACATTGGTACACCTCTGCCTAAGCCTTCGGGGCTACAGGCGTGATGGTTTATATATGAAAAAAAGGAATATTAGTAGAACCCAGAAAAGCTGGTCAATTAAATTTGATTATTATTAAGTAAAACATCTCAGAGAAACGATACACAAGTTTAAAAGCGATCTGATTTTAAGGGTTCATTCCAACTCCAGAAAGAATAAAACGGAACAGTCCCCACATTACGAAAAAGTGAAAGAAATTTAAGAATATTTAAGAAGCAGCATTATTTAACTTTGGTCGCAAAATATAAAATTCATGTTAGCAACACGCAGCTGCGCTTAAACTTTCTAACTTGAATGAAACAATTTTATTCGTTGTTTTAGAAATAAGTGAAAAAGTACCACCATACCAATTTCTGCCGCAAAACAGCGTTGCTGTGTTCCGATTTCAAGGGTATGGGTGGCGGTATAAATAGGTACGTGAAATATTTCAACTGTCTCTGGGATGGCAACGCGTTTGCAAGTCTTCTGGTATTGCAGATATAATGAATGTTCGTGTCTTCTTTTTAAAAGAAGAGACGTTTGTCCTGCGGTGGAGCTATTTTAGTCTGGTGATATCTACATCTACACAAATATCATAAACAGGAAAGATTTGTATTTTTTTATATAACGAATAAACTTAAAAACTACTGGACCGATTTTAACCATTTTTTCACCAGTAGATAGCTACATTATTCCTGAGTAGCATAGCCACAGCAAGCTACGACCCATGGGGGCGGAGCAGTAACCAAAGACGTAACTTACCGTGGGTAAAATAAGCCACACGGACGAAGTCCCGAGCATTTTGCTAGTTTGTATGTATAAAGATTATATTTTTCTTACTCCTCCGCTAATCTTTTCTGATTAATTTCGTTGCGGGATCCAAGACAGTTGAATCGTTTCTCTGGGACTCGTCGAGCTTCATTGCCTCGGCGCTTTTCTTGTGGTCGCCACTGTTGGTTCTGGCTTACAGAAGTTGCAGTGGTTTGGGAACAGTGTGGCGGGCTTGTCCCATAAAAAAAAAATATAAAGATTCATACAAGCACCAACTCATAAAAATGTAACCCAATAAAAATTACAGCAAAGAACACCCCTTTTAAAACATCCCCGAGGCTCTTATGCACTGGCCCTATTACATATCTTAATCCGTGTCGACCTCGCATGGGACGTGTCGGGATGTTTATACCCCGGAGCAAGCAAGGGAAGGGGGCAGCTGTTATAGCTGATGACTTTATTATGACGTCACTAGTATGCAAATTAATCTGCTCTGCCTTTTCAAGTGTTTTATCGTTGGCGTTTGAGAGAATAGAGTAATGTTTGAAGGGACTGTAGGAACAGCGGGTTTCATATAACTGTTGTCTAGGTATACAAGGTGTTGATTTGCATCCTCGTCAAATTTTAGGAGCTTGTCATAAAAAATAGAAGTAATCAAATATAATTACGATACCTGGCCAATATTTAATAACATACATACATACATAAACTCACGCCTTTTTCCCATGGGGGTAGGCAGAAACCACGGACCGCCACCAGTATTACAGAATATTCCTCTTGCAAAATTCAGAATCGCCCAGTTGCGTATGCGGTAGGCAGAGTTGTCGCGCGGCAATATCAATGTGTGCATAGCGCACCCTCTGGCGAGATGGCTAGCTCGAATTTGAAAATCACGTCAAAAAAAAAAAACAAAACCAATTTATTTTATTGTTGATTCGTGTAAGAATCACGAGCTATTAATAATAATCTCCTTGAATTCGACGAGGATGCAAATCAACGCCTTGTATTGTGGTCAATAGGTAACTAAACTCGATGAAATGTTGTAGATAGGATAAAGACATTAATAATATTCTGGATTATGGTTAGTCAGCTTCTTGTCAAATAACTTCATGTTAAAATATTTTTCTTCAGAGTATCTCAAGACTCTGAAGATATTTTGAATTACGTAATACCTATCAATTATTAGAAGGGATGCGCTAGACTTCAAAATATTTTTTGTCCACTTTGCAGCTCAGTATCACGTTGTATAGTATTTAAGAAAAAACTATTGGGGCATAAAAAATATGTTTTTGTAGAATTCAAATGAATGCTTTAATCCAAGTCAGTGTCCGGTTATGTGCCTATGTTGTTTTCTATACCTTTTTTATTACCGTGTCTTTGCTCTAAGTCAATGTTAGTTTTCGAAATATATGGACGATCTTTGTTTTTTTTTTCAAATTAAGAATACCTTCTTATTTCATTAACAACCTGTAACCAGCCCCAACAGGCATAAAAAAGTGGAAACCAAAGCCGAACAGTAAACTGAAAAAAAAAACCTACAAATAAAATTTGTGATACAGTTTAACCGTGCAAATTATACATTTTAATTGAGCTCAGTCGATTGGACGAACGCCTCGCGAATTTGATTTTCGTGTTTGTTGAAAGCACACTTAAATATTCTGCAGTGTTATTGTGTTAAAATCTCCCTCGGTGAATTCACGTGAAGTGAAATTGACGTGAGAGGTCATATTTTGTAATTATAAACTTTAATTAAATTCACTAAAGAATTTAATAAAAAAATACGCTCTTTTTAATGTTCCCCTCTCTAGAAAATTCTCGTGTAACGCGCGAGCGTTTACAAACATAAAACTCACATGCACAAATTAATAGCCAGACCCTTAACAACTATGTGTAGGTCTATACAAATATTTGCACCATGCGGGAATCGTATCGCGACACGTAGCGCAGCAGCTTATTATTCAGCCACTGTGTCGACTAACTATTCAACGAGAGAATGGAAAATCATTAAATGGCTTCTTTCGCTCTGGGCGGAGCGGAAGGGAGTGTCAGACTCTTACTGACTAAAACCCATTCGTGACAATTTCCGTAACCCTGGCAGACCGCATAGCACTGCAGGTGTACGATACAATAAAGTACCGTGTAATAAACGTTCAGTCACCTAACAATGTAAACGCTTCACCAACTGCACTCAACATGTCAAAATAGTTTAGTTAACGTGTTGCATTCACTGTAACTATAACTGCAACGCGGCAACGCAACAGTTTCTAAATTGTGGTTACTATGTATAGTTGTATAACTTTAGTACAGTAAAGGTAGCCAGGTTCAACTTTATTTGTAGTTATATGAATAGTACAAACGCCAGCACATCAAGCTACTACAATCTGTCAAAGGAGATGGCTAAATGGAAGTATAGACCACTGCCCCATGTGACAGGTACCATGTATAAATATGCCACCTAGCCCAATGTAATGCTGAATGGCTAAATATTAGTATTTCATGTAAAAAAGTTTCAGATACTTTTTGGGAATAATATAATGGTAAAATAATATTGCCTAAAAAGGAAAAAAGGTGTGTTTGACAGTATATAATTTTCTTCAACTGACACTTTCGAAAAATAATAAAACTAAAAACTAAAATGAAGTTGTATATTTTATAAGCGAATGTTTGTGATGAAAAGATTTTCTTTTTTTTTAGATACTTTATTTTGTTTAATAGTTCACGAAAGTGCTAGGAAAATATTAAACACTACATAATTCATGAATGATTTTTTAAAAATTATGAGGTTATGTAAGATTCATATACATTCCAGAATGTATCTGGCCCGGGGGCAGTCATTTAGCCATCACCTTTCTTTAATAGATTTTCAACTTTATCGCTGTAGCATATGGTTCAAAGTAGATTGTGAAATTTTGTCAGTTTCGGGTAGCTTGATGTGCTGGCGTCTGTACGTTACCCGTGAATTCGACCGCGTAGATTTTGTAGGTAGGTACTTACTCTACAGACTATCCACAACTATTCAACAAGCTCCTTTGAGGAGGGGTAGCTGAAAATAATAATAACGTCAAACTAAAATATTCACATGTTTGCTTTATGACAAGATTCATGTTAATTTTCGAGAAATAATATTTGTTGTGTTGTTTTGATTTGTTGGTTGGGAAAAGTATTCCATTGTCTTATTCCACACTACGCGTTCAATGCAAAATTTCATCCAAATCCGTACAGAGTTGTTAAGCGTGAAAGAGTAACAAACATCCATCCATACAAAATTTCACATTTATAATATTAGTAGGAAATGGGGTAATAGGATTAGTAGCATAATAATATAAAGGAGTCAGTGATAGCATGACGGTTGACAGGGCGGCATGGAAGAAGAAAACGTGTTGCGCCGACCCCAAGTAACATGGGATAAAGGCAGGAAGAAGAAGAAGAAGAAGAAATAATAGATGGTAAAGTCCTAAAGCAAACTGGTGCATGCTTTTCCCTCTCTTTAGATTAAAGTGATATGAAACTTGTTATCAGATTGAACAATGGAACAATCTTCAAGTTCTAAGGACCAGTTCTCGTATTTTTAACCACGTCCGTATTTTAATCTCAGTCTTAATCTGCCAAAAATACTTCTACGTTTAAAAATGTAGGTCATTTTTGACATTGATTGTCACTGAGGTCAGGTTGTGGCTAGATTTAAATTATGGAAATTTGCCCTCTGATGCAGTTTAAAAGTTACATTACTTAAAGATTGATTAAAGTAAAGATATTGAGTTTATTAGTTAAGAATTATGGGTTCAAAACTAGGCAAGTATGTAATAATGTAACTCTTTCAAAACACATTCATGTACTTTCTAAGTTTATCTTAGACATCATTGACATCGGTGAAGGAAAACATCGTGAGGAAACCGAAGCTTATAATGAGCATAATAATTCAATTACTGTTAATTACTGAAATTGCAAATCTGCCTTGATCAAGCATGGTGGCATCTCTGCACAATGCCTCTCAACTGTCGGGCAGGCTTCTAAACGGCGAAATAAATGTCTAATCAAAATTTGACAGTTAATTGCGTAAGAATAAGGGCGCCCACACAAAACCACGATGCGATGCGATACGATGCCGCATTGCATGAACTATTTAGGAACTAGCTCGCAGATATTTGCGATGCGATGCGAATTCGCAGTAATGTGTGGGAGCCCTAAGTCTATAGTATATCATCATAGTAGGACTAAAATACGCTGGTACTTAGCTTTGCTTGGTGCTGGTTATATGTGAATACAGTTTGATACTGTTATTATCATATAAAAAAATAATACAAAACAAAAGAACGACACCGATTATTCCCAGTAACCATTCAACATAAAAAGAAACCCAGTATCATACTGACACAATACTAATAGAAACAGAATTTTTATGCGCGGACGATGACAATTTGTCAAAATAAAGTGCGTTACCTTGAACCAAATCCCTTCGCTAAACCCGTCGTGAAATCCCTGCAAGCGTAGGCACAGTCAGCAACAAAAGTAGATTAACGTTTCAGATTTTTAAATCCTTTATATTGAGCACAATATCAAAGGAAATACGAAATAGATCTAAAATTAAGAAAAAATGAACTCTTAAGTTATAAATAGCAGTGAATAGGGGGAATTTGCATAATTATTTTTAATTTAAAAGTAAATAATCATTTTATGTAAGAAATAGTTTAATAAAAGATTTTTTAGAATAACTATAAAATTGTAAAAGATGAATGCCATTGGAGATTGGTTTATATCTCTTTCTAGCAAAACGAAATTTAATACCAAAAATATACCATCACGCCTGTATTCCCCCGAAGGGTTAGGCAGAGGTGTACCAATGTACACCCACAGTTCGCCGGTATACTTAGGTCCCATGTAAATTTAATACGGAGTTTATAATGGCCGTTGTAACCAATGTCGTCATTGGTCATATCGGATCTCTCTGTCTAATTGGTGCTTAAAGAATAGTTGTAAATTTTTGTGTACTTCTGAGCTCATTTTAATTATTTTCACTTTATTTCATCTCTACTTCGGTATTTTCATGTTTTGTTAGCAAAAGCGAAATAAATTAAATTAATTAATTCGTGTAAATAAATTCATGAACATTACCTATTGTATTTGTTCATCTATTTAAATTCTTCTGTCTATTTAAATTATATTATGTAAAAGTAACATTGTTAATCGACTTTTCTTGCTGACCGTACATGTTATAAAAATATCTGCGAGAAACGGAGAAATATTATGCAAACGAGAACGGTGGGAATTACGAGAAGCATGGAGTTTTACTGCGCTGTTACATTGATTATATGTTTACCGTAACGCGTTGCTGTAACGTGTTATGTTACGAGTGGATACGCGTAGGTGTGTAGTTTGTGTGTAAAGGTTGTACAAAGCTAGATGAAGCTGAAAGTTATGTGATTTTTCTATCACCGTAGTATTTTTTTTTTGTTATAAGCCATACCGGAGAAATTTTTCATTAAGTATGGAGGTTTTTAAGGACAAAATTTCAACTTGTTGATTCAATCATGATTGATATGATACACCAAAAACCATTTACGCTTTTTGGGGTTTTGGTCTGTTAGCTGCCAGCACGCCACCCGCCAGCTGTCGCCATTTATATCTAACGACCCACACGAATTAAAGCTCTTACTTGTTATAATAAGCCATACTTTTAAGCTTTCTAACTCCCTAAAGCAGTAACAACTAATTTCAATCACCACTACAAGAATTTCAAACAAGAAAATTTTAAACAAGCTCAGTGTAAAGTTAAACCCCACATCAAAACTTTCCGCTAAGTGCTAGATAATGTTCTAAAACAGCCGTCAGCTCATGAATTCCCCACAATATGGCTAAAACTCTCCCTGATAACGGTTGCCATAGTTACGTGTGCAAAGAGTTTTGTCATTACCTACCTCGGTAGCCACATTCTGACCGAATTTTCAAACGAGTTTACTTGAGCGTGAGTTTTTTGCAAAGTGACGAGGTGTGTGAAATCCTTTTGAAGTTTTTATGTAGCCTTTGTTTATTGTTTGGTCCTTTTAAAATGTTGGTCTTTTACATATTTTTGGTCCTTTTTCTTGTGTGTGGCAAAGTCAAAATGATGTTAGCTACATTTTAATTAATCTTCACGTTATGCATGCTAAGATAAAATGGTAAAATAAAATAAGTATTTAAGTAAGCTGTTAAATACTAATTTCAAACACAACTTTTCTAAAACACTTTATTTTGACTTCGTAAACTGTATTAGTTTTCAATTAACTGTAGATATTTATTTACTTTTGAAATCAATAAACAGTTAATCTTGAGTTAAGATATGCTATATTAATACTTAAGTTTTGATGCCGAAGTTTAATAGTGAATTTAATTAAGCAGGCCTCAAAGATTATGAACTTATGATACACCTACTTGGAGAAGTTTAAACTTGCACAAATCTACAAATGACTCAGAATCGTGAGCAAATTCATTTTACACATGTATTATGCATACTTGTGCAATTTAAAACATTAACTTACCATCACGCCTGTATTCCCGTAGGGTTACGCAGAGGTGTACCAATGTACTCCCACAATTCGCCGATATATTTAAATCCCACGTAACAGGAGGCGAGACTATTGCCATTAACCGGGCACAAATCCTAACTCCGACCTGCTACTGAGAATTTCATAGAAAAACCCAATAACACTTTTTGCTCGTCCTGGGAATCACACCAAAGACCTCTAACGTAGCAGTCGCGCTTAGGACCACTAGGCTACCGAGGCAATTATATAAGTTTGCACAAGTATATCGTCGCTTGTATGACCTTAATTACAGAAACAAAAATCTCCCACTTATCAAGTTTCTAAAGCAGACCAATAAAAAACAAATGAATTCCTATTCCGATACAAACAATCCCCCTTCAAACCATAATTTACACATCCAATTGTACGCCTCACAGTTCACCAGTTCACAATACAAGCCCTTCCACATAGTAACATCGAACAAAGACATTGAATTGGTACCTGTTGTTTACGTATCTTGTGCTCTAAGATCCCTATAGACACTAGAACTACGTTATTGTGACTGAATTTTTAGAAAGGGTAGAGAAATATTTAATTTAAGGGGTATGGTTTGTTTTGTGTGTTTGCGGATGAATCTTCTTAAAAATTTACTCGTGTATCTGGTATTCTAATTAGATAAATAAAATAAATAAATAAATAATTTTAATTATAATTATATTATTTTTATTTTTATATAATTTCATAATTATAACATGTTTTGTTTCTTTAATAATTAACGGAATTGGTAAGGTACCATTTTAATGTATAGTAGTTATATATCAACTTAAAGCGTCTGGCTGAAAAGTTTCTAGCAGTAATGTATCTATCTATCGATTTTTGACAACACCTACAGATTTTTTACATTAAAATCAGCCATCACACTTGAACGGGAATAAAGAAAAGTATAATTTGTACCTGATACCTGAAAAATAACCCAGCATTAAAACTAGAAAATACCAACTTAACTACGTAGTAATAGTTAAGTAGGTAATAAATAAATAGTCCTCCATCTATTCTTAAAATTTCAGCCATACTTCGATGACGTAGGTCTAGCGGCCCTGGTATCTTGGAGCAGAACCTCTTTACACCCAAAACGCCTCTTTGTTGGATGCCTCACGTTATATCCCTTAATCTGGACCCTATACATGCCCCTTGCTTACCGACCTACTCTGATACTATGTACTGTTTCCGAATGTGGTCCTGTTTGAATATTTATTGATACAGTGTTTTGAAGGGTTTGCGTAGAATCAGAATCAGAATCAGAACTTTATTTGCTCTAAATGTAGGTACAGAATTGGATATTAAACATAAATAAATGATCAGCTACATAAGATGACAGACATTTGTGCTGACATGTCTTCGGATGGGAAATGAAGAAAATGACTTTTTCCGCCCTGGGGAAGGCGAGAGGGAGTGTCAGACTTTTGCTGACTAAAACCCATCCATGTTCCTTCTTGTGCCCTTTGCGTTTCGGGGGCGTGTTGTCTCTTACAAACAAAAAGCAGCCCCGGCAGGCATCGAACGAGCTCCTTCACAAAGAGCTCTACTAGTACTAATATTTCTGCTTATAATTATTTCCCTCGATATAAGCTACGGTTACTGCTAACTGCCTCGTTAGCCTAGTGGTTCTAAAAGCGACTGCTATGCTTGAGGTCTTGGGTTGCATTCCCAGGTCGAGTGAAGTGCTATTGGGTTTTTCTATTGAAATTCTCAGTTGCAGCTTGAAGTTAGGATTTGTGCCCGGTTAATGGCAATAGTCTCGCCCCCTATTACACATGGGACCTAAACATACCGGCGAACTGTGGGTGTACGTTGGTACACCTCTGCCTAACCCTTCGGGGACTACAGGCGTGATGGTATTAGCTACGGCTGTATTGCTGGAAGCGACAAGAAAAACAGTGACCTAAAAAATTCAAACGGTACCAGAGCTTTGGGCAACGTCACGTACACCAATAACTTGTAAAGGCGACAAGAAAAGGTATAATAAAATAAAATAAGATAAAAATCCATTGGCAGGTTCCTTATTCATCGTTTAGTACTTAATAAGAAATGTGAAATTCGTGTCTTGCAAGACGGAAAATGTGGGCTTTTTCGTTGCCTCACACCCGGGTTAAGGCATTACACTGAAGAGAGACTGCAAAACATAATTAGGCACAATTTTTCCAAGCATATACCTACGTAAATTCACAAAATACTTAAAGGGAAAATGCATTGGAAAATCTAAGGAAAAACTTTCGCATGATTTAATCAAAGTAACTTAAGTATATATTAATAAACATGGTTATTGTATTACAAGTGTAAGATATCACTTATTGCATGTAAGCCACACCGTCATCATCATTTGGGGCTGCGGGTTGTTCGTAAGAGATACCGCGCCCCCGGAACGCAAAGAGCACATGAAGGAACATAGACGGGTTTTAGTCAGTAAAAGTCTGACACTCCCTCCCGCACCGCCCAGGTCGGGGGAAGTTATTTGATGATTTCCCGTCTATAAAAAAAAAACCGTCATCATCATCCTCATCATCATTATATCAGCCGCAGGACGTCCACTGCTGGACATAGGTCTCAGCCATAGATTTCCATATCGTGGACGTAGAAGAAGTCGCAGGTTAAAAATTTATCTATGTTCTTTCTTGGGGTTCAAACTTACTCCGCCCCAAATTTCATCAAAAATGGTTCTGTGGTTTAGTTGTGAAAGAGCTACTTACAGACTGAGTTACTTCGCATTTTTATACTCGTAATATTAAAAAGTATGGCTGTCTACTCATTAACATTTAATTGCTGCCATTTCTAGCAGGAACCACTTCAAAACTTAATCTCGGACAAGCACAACCAACAATCCGAGCCCTCACTTCTTTTGCGCCACACAATTCCTATTATCACCACTTTAATTAAGCAACACAAAGCTAATACACAACTTCTCAACTCTTCAGAGATTCGCTAGATTTCTTTTGTCCTCTTTTGTTCCTTATTTACGCCCTTGAGAGCAACCGAGACAACGCTATTGTGGTCGTGACGTTCATATTAAGACAAAATTGGAGAGAAAATAAATATGAGTAATATAATAACAACTTAGTGTACGTGTCTTTTGGGAGTAAAGACTTGATTCAGAAAGTTTGAGGAGAAAATAATAGGTGTTTAATAAACTTGGGCGGTTGAGCGTTCTCCGCAATGAATAGGACACCCTCTAGTATTGTAAAACATGGCTTGGGAGTTATTTTATCACGAAAGTTTAGGAGACTTGTAAATAAATAACAGCTGTGCGTTTGGGTATTTCTGAGAGGTTATTCTATAGAATAATATTGAGTATTTTCTGCAATGCTATGGAAACTTTTTCGTGACTAGTAGTGAGCAGGTTCCGATTTTCAAAAAAATCTATTACAATCATGACGGGCTTAAAAAGGGAATCAGTCATAGCATGCCGGTTGACAGGACGGCATGGAAGAAGAAAACGTGTTGGGCTGAAGTAACAAGGGGTAAGGGCAGGAAGATTTATTTAATATTCTACCAAACAATTTTTGGTTACCGCGGTCAAACTCAATGAAAGCTAACTAATCAATTCACATACTTTTAAAGAGCTGTCAAACTGTGACGTCACTTATTTACCAACTCAAATATTGATTTCTAACTAACTAAACATCTAATTTCACAGTTAACTAAATATTAATAGGGTTTTCAGAGATAAAATAAAAAGATTTTTCAAAGAAGTTGTCTTGAACCCCTATCATCACGCCTGTATTCCCCGAAGGGTTAGGCAGAGGTGTACCAATGTACACCCACAGTTCGCCGGTATATTTAGGTCTCATGTATTAGGGGCCGAGCTTATTGCCATTCACCGGGCACAAATCCAAACTCCGAGCTGCTACTGAGAATTTCATAGAAAAACCCAATAACACTTGAGTTGTCTTGAAAATATTGGTTTATCGTGCCAATTTTGTACACACACTTTCAAATAATAAACACATATCTAATAACCTAAATCAAGTTACCCTCGTCATATAATTGGTTATAAGTTATAACCAATTATGTTTCTCATCTAAAATTCTGCATAATTCCAATTAGTCTATGGCGTACTCTTGATCGCTTTTCAAAACCCCCAGGGCCTGTTATCTCTGCTTAATGAAAAGACAATTAGTTTTCAAAACTTTATTAAGGTGGTTTCACACCGCTGCGGCGAGGATTAGATAGGATAGGCGAGAATTGAAATTACGCTCACGCTGTCACACCAAAAGAGGTACAGCGCCGTCTGGAAAGATTTGTGTATCAATATTGCAAAGTAATAAAAATTCTATAATAATTATATACAGAGGAACAGAGGGTGTACATTGATACACTTCTACCTAACCCTTCGGGGAAGCTGCGGGTTGTTCGAAAGATATACCGCGCCCCCGGAACGCAAAGGGCACATGAAGGAACATAGACGGGTTTCAGTCAGTAAAAGTCTGACACTCCCTCCCGCCCCGCCCAGGACGGGGGAAGTTATATGATGATTTCCCGTCTTAAAAAAAAAACCCTTCGGGGAATACAGGCGTGATGGTATGTGTAAATATTCTATGTATGTAGCAATATAGTTCAATGACGAACAAATATTTCAATTTTACACATCCGCGCGCATTCAGAAGTTTCTCACCAAAGTTGTGCGAGTCGAGAATCGAAAAATCGGTTCGCATAACATTGAACTGTATTGCTGCAAGAATAGAGTAGGTATTTATTTCCTTATAATGACACGCCAGCAATATAAATAGACAGGGCATTTACACTGTAGTAGACTAAAGATAGCATTCACATTTATTTAGCAGTGTCTATTCCAGAAAATTGTATATCAAAGTTACGAAAAGCAAGCAAAAAAAAACTTATTGAATTTAAATTCTCGCCCATTCAATCCACGTCTCGCATCGCCGGTGTAAACCCACCTTTAGGTACTCTCCGCGCAGCACTTAACTCTTGGTTAAAGTAAACAGTCAATCAGTGTATCATTGATTAACGAAGAGTTATTAACCGACCTAGAAAAAGGAGGTCGATGCGTGTACTTAGATATTGCTGGAATTGCAAGATATTAATAAAGGTACCTATGTTAATCAATAAGTGTTAAGTGTTATTGGGTTTTTCCACTAGGAATTTCTCAGTAGTAGCCCGGAGTTTGGAAGTTAGTGGTGTGACACCCCCATGCCTCGGAAAGCACGTAAAGCCGTTGGTCCCGGCTGTCATTCGTAGATCTTTGACAGTCGTTACGGATAGACAGAAGCCAAGAAGTCTGACAACCAGTCTAACCAAGAGGTATAGTGTTGCCCAGTTACTGGGTTGTGGAGGTCAGATAGGCAGTCGCTCCATGTAAAATACTGATATTCAGCTGCATCCGGTTAGACTGGAAGCCGACCCCAACATAGTTGGGAAAAGGCTAAGCAGATGATGACCTATGTTAATCAATGTGGATTTTTAAGACCCGAATTCGGGCTGAATTTCGTGTGTTAAAGTCAAAGTATTTATTTCAATTAAACCGTTTACAGACACTTTTAAATTGTTAAGGAGACGGTTAGTCAGTCAGATAGTTGAAGCTAGTAGATAGGTCTCTATGGAGAAGAACGATAAAGAATCTCCACAGACACTCTTTTGAATAAAGTTTTTTCAAAATTCTTGTTAAAAATAATAATAAATATCTTGGGACAACTCACACACGGCTATCTGATCCCAAGCTAAGCAGAGCTTGTGTTATGGTAACCAGACAACTGATATACATACTTATATAATTTATAAATACATACATATTATAGATAAATCACATCCAGACACAGAACAAACAATCATGCTCATCACACAAAGTTTGTCCTGGGTGGGAATCGAACCCACGACCTCCGGCTTAGCAGTCAGGGCCACTAACCACTAGACCAACAGGCCCGTGAAGGTAAAGAGCAATATAAAACAACAATAAATAAATAAAAGTATAAGGCATGGCAGTTTAAAGAAGACTAATCCCGACTGACAGCACCCGTGTCAGTGTATGTAAGTACCTACATAATATGTTTGTCCTCGTATTTCTCAAAAACTAGAAAAAGCTCACACGAACGTAAAATTTCATTTGCAAACGTATACCATCACGCCTGTATTCCTCGAAGGGTTAGGCAGAGGTGTACCAATATACACACACAGTTCGCCGGTATATTTAGGTCCCATGTAATAGGGGGCGAGCCTATTGCCATTAACCGGGCACAAATCCAAACTCCGAACTGCTACTGAGAATTTCAGAGAAAAACCCAATAACACTTTGCTCGACCTGGGAATCGAACCCAGGACCTCTAGCGTAGCAGTCGTGCTTAGGACCACTAGGCCAACGAGGCAGTTTCGATTTGCAAACGTTTCTATCTAAATATCTCTACTACGCTACAAGTCATATATTGTACGCAAAACGACAGCATTTTATCATAATTTAAGATAAACGAGTTTTAATATGTACAGATAACGACCGGTAAAACACACGGACCAGGTAACGCTATCTATTTTACGATACACTTCCTTCGCAGAGATGTTTTGACGTCATAATATTGATTTTGTACTAAAATAGTAGCTATAACAACGAGTACACGAAGCCACGATGTCGCCCCGCACCATTATTTTACTGTGGAGTGACGTCAATGTTCTTTGTGCTTCAAAATGCGTGAGACTGACCTAAACCGCTGATAGATAGGAAGGTTGAAATTAATTTGATGATTAAGTTGAAGGTTGGAGCTTGGTTTTGCTTCTTTCTTCTTTATCGTGTGGGCAGTAAGGTCTAAACGACCCCACACACCCTAGTGTCAGAGTTTCTAAACCGCCTCAACATGGTTACCGATGTCAGTGATGTCCAAGATAAACTTAGAAAGTACATATGAATTAGAAAAAGTCACATTGGTATTTGCCCGTGCCCGGTTGCGAACCCACAACCTCGTGCATGAGAGGCGGGCGCCTTAACCACTAGGCCATCACGACATAACATAACTTGGGTTTGCTGTGCGTAGGGATCTATGTTGGATTCAAAGTGCAAAGTGCTAATAGGCATAATAATACCAGCCTATTATTAGCCCACTGCTGGAAAAAGGCCTCTTCTTATACATAGAATGCAGGACCATTGATCACTCACCGCGCTTGCTCAAGGCGTTTGGCAATTTTAGATTTATAATTATAATAAGTCCAAGTTTCCTCAAGATGTTTTTCAAGTTAAGCTTAGTAAGTAAGTACGAGTACATTATGAATGGAAAATGTCATATAGGTACTTGCCCGCGCTCGATTTCGAACCCTTTTTTTTAAGGATGGGATATCATCAAACGGCTTCTTCCGTTCTGGGCGGAGCGGAAGGGAATGTCAGACTCTTACTGACTTAAACCTACCCGTGTTCCTCCTATTGTCCTTTGCGTTCCAGGGCCGCGGTAACTTTTTTGAACAAATTCCGCAACTCTGGCATTTTGAACCCACAGCCTCGTAAAAAGATACATAAAGAAATATAATCATATTATAAAAGTCCTTCATTCTTCATCTCTTCAAAAGCAACATGGACGAGTGCTGCTTCGTAGTTCACTATTTCAATTTTAAATTCTCAGACACTGTGGTCGAAGCGCGACCCAGTTTCAGTTCGCTTCATATTTTTGTTGGAACAATTGAAAAATGTAAGATTTTTTTTTTCTTTTTACTTCGTTACTTAAATGTGTATAATTCACTCGGAATCATTTTCTTGTTTTATTCAAATTGGTTGTGAAATACCTACCTAATATTTATCTTATCTTTACTTAAACTGTTCTGTAAAATGTAATTCTCCAGGCCGATTCCGGCCACGGCGGCTAACCTTAATGCAGACTAGCGTACGCAGGAGATATTGTATGTAATATAGTGCACAAGTGTGTGCGCAAACACAGGTGCACTCCCTTTTCCCTAACTCTCATAGCCCGATGGGACGGCAATCCGACACGACCGGAGAGAGATCAGGCGCAGGACCAACGGCTTTACGTGTTTTCCGAGACACGGGGGTGTCACACCACCAACTTCCAAACTCCGGGCTGCTACTGAGAAATTCCTGGAAAAACCCAATAACACTTTTTGCCCGACCTGGGAATAGAACCCGGGACCCCTTGCTCAGCAGTCGCCACGAGCGACCACGAGACCAACGGGGCAGTCAACTGTTCTACTAATATTAGAAATGCGACAGTTTCAATGCTCATGTCTTCTCTGTATGAGAAGAGGCGTTTGCCCGGCAGTGGGACAATAATAGGGTGGTATGATGAATCTTTATCTCAGGCTCGGTGGATCGTCGATCTTCTCAGGATAGCTGGTAGGACCTGGATGAGAGTTGCCGAAAATCGAGCTAAGTGGCGTAAGATTTGAGTGGCCTATGCAGGCAGCTTCAATTTTAAACTGTAACTTCTTGACAATTCAAAAGTGCCTGTAAATGGTTTAATTGAAATAAATGCTTTGACTTTGACTTATGTCCAGCACTGGACTATTGCGGGCTGATAATGAGAATGATGATGATGATGATGATGATGATTATGTGTCTTTTATACAACGCCGACATGCAAATATTTCCATTTTTTTTTTGTTTTCCACCCAGGGGTATCCCCCATATTCAGAAATTATCATTATTATCGTGAAGCATTTGACAAACAAGCATTTGAATTCAGTTTCTAGAATTTGTATAATTTACCGAGCACTCGTGGTTTGAAAGCCAGCGAATGGCTATGCAATTGCATCTGACATGTAATACTACAGTTCATTATGAAGCAGACCGGATAATTAATAACGCAATCGTCGTTAAATTAGTACTCGAATCTGTAATAGACTGTTATAGAGGCAAAACCAATACTTAATTACTAACAGGCTGGGATAGTAAACCTATAGATATGTAGGTACTAGAGACTCGCCCGCTTCTTCTTCCACATGGCTTACTTATTTCACTCGTATCACGTCTTTGGTTACTGCACCGCTCCGATGGACCGTAGCGCGATGTTATAACTTTTGTTACTGAGGAATAATGTACCTATCTATTAGTGAAAAAAGTTCAAATCGGTCCAGTAACTTCGGAGCCTATTCGGTACGAACAAACCAACAAAACAATTTTTCCTCTTTATAATAAATACTAGCTTTTGACCGCGACTTCGTCCGTGTGGATTAATAGTTCCCGTTCCCGGGGGATTTCCGGGATGAAAACTATCCTATGTCCTTTCTCGGGTCCCAGACTATATCTGTACTACCAAATTTCATTGAAATCGGTTCAGTGGTTTAGGCGTGAAGAAGAGACAGACAGACAAACAGAGTTACTTTCGCATTTGTAATATTAGTACGGATGCCCGTTCACCGTTTCACCCGTGTTTAATTGCGTCTTTGGCTACTGCTCCGCTTCTTCCTTTCTCCTGAATGACCCTATACAGGAAAATTTTTTAACCAGTGCGTAAATTTTGCCATTACAAACTTCAACACGTTTTATTAAACACGTATATTTTATTTTGATAAGTCTTAGTACTAAAAAAAAAAGTTATCGCTTACGAAACATGTTTACTTAAAAACCATATTTTATTGTCACTCAGCGCTAGCGCATTCCCCACCCCCTCACCCCAGCCATGCGCCCGGGCGGCGGCCAAGAGTTGTCATTGATAGTATGGCGAATAGATTATGTCCATGTTTTGCTTATTTCAAACTCGGATAAGGATGAATTTTTTTTTTATTTTTTTTTTAACTAAACACGGAAATGTGTTCTATTACTGACACTGAACTACCAAAAAAAATTTACGCACTGGTTAAAAACTTATCCTGTATATTGCTGAGAACTGCATTAAAATCCGTTGCGTAGTTCTTCTTCTTTATCGTGTGGGCAGTAAGGTCTAACGACCCCACACACCCTAGCGCAAGTACGCGTAGTTTAAAAGATTTAAGCGTACACACAGCGGGACCTACTTTGTTTAATACTATGGAAAGATAGTATAGAAGTACAGTTTCCTACTAAATATCCGAATACCTATTCCAATAACATATTTTTATTCCACATTTCTGTCGTAATATTAATCCTGTAAAAAGTCCCCACAAAAATCCGTGGCAGATATTCCAAAACAGGTGGGTTGGAAGTGAAAAAAAATTAATCAAGCTATTGCAGCCACAGTGGCAAGTAAAAACATGTTCAGACACGTCGGATGCAAAGGAAAAAGCTTAATTAGACCCGCGTCAAAGCATTACTGGGAACCTTATTTTTCATTGGCGAAGTCTTTACCTTTTTGTAAGGAAATTTAATGTGTCTTAATTTATTTTGTGGTGGCAAAGATTTATTAGTACTTAGTGGTAATACTCAGTAGCAGCTAGGAGTTAGGATTTGTGCCCGGTTAATGGCAATAGGCTCGCCCCCTATTACATGGGACCTAAAACATACCGGCGGACTGTGGGTGTCCATTGGTACACCTCTGCCTTACCCTTCGGGGAATATAGGCGTGATGGTATGTATGTCTGTATGCTAATACTTAGATGTAAAGATTCTATCGTTATAGGTAGTAACTATTAGGATAGTTTATTCAGCGAAAAGTCTCTCGATTTGGGTCGATTTGAATTGGAAAACTAACTACTCTATAGCATCTTGGTTTAATTTCGTACAGCACTAACTTTTGCCTGTGAATTCGACTACGTGAATCATCTTACAGATCTACTGTTTATCTTATTACAAATATAGCATATAAGCATTCAGGTATAACATGACGTCATATTATAAACTACTTATTTTTATAAATTACTAGCTGACCCAGCAAACGTTGTTTTGCCATTTTTTTTTTTTTTTTTAGGGATATGAAAAACAGATGTTTGCCGATTCTCATAGATACCGGATAAGCACAAAAAATTTCATCAAAATCGGTCAAGCCGTTTCGGAGGAGTATGGCAACGAAAACTGTGACACGAGAATTTTATATATTAGAAGACTAGATTAAGTTAAAAATACCATTTGTTTTGGTAACGTCATGTAATTTAATTTCTATAGTTTGTTGTTATAACAGCCATAGTTATTTAAACATACTCTGAGAAAATGTCAAGTGTCTACCTATCACGGTTTAAAAGTCTGTAACAGACAGACAGCAGAGCCATAGTAATAGGGTCCAATGGCCCCTTTTGGATACGGAACTCTAAAACAATTTATTACAGAATTACATTATTATTAGTATAACTGACAGGCCGTCGAGAGCACACCATCGGAAATTTTACAGCGCCAACCCTAATAGAAATATGAAGGGTTGAAAGTCTTCGAAGAATTTATTACAAGATGAATGATGGAACAGGATTCCTTGCCGACGTTAATGGCGGACAATGACAAATGTTCCCTGTTCACCCTTTAATTTCCTCTCAGCGCGAAACTTCACTTTGTAACGTGTTTTATGAGTTAACTAAGGTTAATTAGAGCTCGTGTTTTCATGATTTTAGAACTCGGTTTTGAAATTATCTTTTATTTCTTTTTTAAATTTTGTGTTTTTTATTAGCGTTTTTTTTTTTGTTTATTTGCCACTTTAACTAAGGGTAACTTTATATAATCAATTTAGTACCAAAAATAGTTTTTGAGTATTTATATTAATTTTTACTAGATTTTGTAGGTTACGAAAAGTGTTAATATAAACTAATGAATGCCCGGTCTATTTTGAAAAATACATCCCGCAGTATGTGAGATGAGGTGAACTATCAAATGGAATCACAATTCACCTGAAGCTCACTTCATATAAATTCACTAAGAGATTATATTACTGCAGAACCATAAAGCAGAGTTTACAAACTTTACTCTTTAGACACACTTTTAATCCCTAATGCCTCTTAACTCAAATGGTTTTACTATGTCAGTACTGGACCAGAATATAATTACGATTATTTGTTATTTATTTATTAATTCAGTAAAAGATTTACGAGGACAATCAGAACAACTGTAGGACAATAATTATTCTATTAATTTAAAACGTTCACAATTAAGTCGCAATCTCACCACATCGACAATTAATTTACACTAAAGGCATTTTTGACAGATTGAGACTGAGTTTAGATTGGGATCGTTCTTAAAAGTTTGTACAAATTGCCCCCCAGATCACCGGCACTTTTATTGCCTTAGTTGCATCTAGTGCAATAGATTACTGCTAAGCGTGAAGTAACAATTAATGGAAAGCCAATGCAATTAGGATTTGTATCCTTTGCTAGAAAATGCAAATACTAATCCTAATGCAAGCCACACACGGTCTGCTATACTTGCACAAAGAGCTTGCACAAGTATGCATATGTAAGTCTGAACTTGCGCAAGTATACCGTTTGTGGCTACGGTAACGCTTGCTGCGATGCTTCCAGGTAAACTCTGTATCAATATACGAAGTATATGTACGATTATCGATACGGGAGATTATTTCCCATATCGATCCATCTGATAAAGCATTTTTTCTGGAAATAGTATTCCTAGTAAAGCTCATACGATTCAAATTTCACTGTAAACGTGCTTAAACAGCTAAGACTTCATGAGTTCCAACCAAAGGGAATCCCAATGAGAGTATATTTGCATGAAAACCGATATTGACTGAGGCCGACTATCACAACGTCCGAATATTTACCGATCACGGAGCGCCGAATATCGGTAAATAAATAAACAAACTTGATTGTGTTCGGCTTTCGTGTTTGTGTTCGTGATGTTTGCTGTTTGTGTTGCGTCGCTTTTGTCGCGATGTCTGTGTTAGTTTCAGGTTAAAGGTCAAGGTGAACTTGGATATTGAGTTACTGAATGACGTCGTTGACAGATCAAATAAAATGTATTGCTGTTTGTGAAGGAGCTCGTCCGGGGATGTACTATCTCTTAATCTATTTTTGTCGCAAAGCAGCGTTGCTGTGTTCCAGTTTGAAGGGTATGGGTGCCGGAGTATTTACAGGCACATGAGAGTTTTTGTCAGGCCTTTGGTATAGCAGATGTGTATAGGCAGTGGTGACCACTTAACATCAGATGGGCCGTCGGCTTCCTTGCCATCCAATGATATTAAAAAAAATGCAGAGATAAACAAATAGATATTTAAATAGATCTCTCTGAAAACCTTGTTAATTAAAAATAGCAGTAACTTTTATTTTGCATACTGAGTAAAATATTATTCATGCTTATTTCTTTAGCACAAATAAAAAGCCCTATTTAAAATTGCTAATCTTCTATGTAAAAATAAAATCTTCATCTTCGCACTTTTATTTATACCAAAATTTCGTGTCTTCATCTACATCTTTACTAATATTATAAATGCGAAAAGAAGTTGTTTGTTCGTTCGTTACCTGTTCACGCCTAAATAACTGAATCGATAATTTGAAATTTTGCATATACGTTGTCAGGTGTACACAAACAGATTTAAGGTACCTGTTATCCCGAAAAAAGTACTGTTCCCGTGGAGAACCACATAACGTCCTTACGATAATAGATGGCGCCACGTGTCTTTCGAATCATGATTGAATTTTTTAAATATCTGATTTATTTTGTGTTCATGTAGACGGAATTCGCGCGCAAAAGCTAGTATAAAATAAAACAAACTAAAGTAGAATAATCTTGATTTATTAAGTACCTTGAAATCTCTGCGAAATAATAAATGTTTCAAGCACGATGCTCAGCGTAATGAGATGTAACTTAGCTTGAATTGTTCATGAGCTCAAGTCTGCTTGCTGTTACGACACGGTGTGACGGGCGGCCACGGAGGCTTTCACTTGCAAAATGTGAAACTCTTGTTTAACTGTGCTGATTTAATTACTGTTAACAGAAGCACGTTTTATGAAAGAATTTTTCATGTATTTTTAGTCGTAAGCGACAGTGGCTGGTATTGTTATGACCAAGTTCCATTTAAATATACGACTGGTGTAGTTTATAACAAAATAATCTCGAAAAACATTAGCGATTGAATACAGAAGATTTTATAGTACACAAATGTGTGCGCAAATACAGATGCACTTCCCTCTTCCCTTAGTGTTATAATCCGATGGGACGGCAATCCGGCTCGATCGGAGAGAGATCAGGCGCAGGACTCACGGCTTTTAAAAGCTTTCAGAGGCACAAAGGTTGTTACACCACCGACAAACAAACAACTCTAGGCTATTACTGAGAAATTCCTAATGGAAAAACCCAATAACACTTTATGCCCGACCTGGGAATCGAACCCCGAACCCTACGCTCTGCAGACGCGCTTGCCACTGCTACTACCTACAATATATTAGGTAGTTCACTACGCTTTAAAATCCGGCTTTTCAATCAAGAAATAGGCCAAAAATTCATTTGTTCAAAATGTTTGTGCAATATTTTTATATGTATTGGATGGACCAACTCGGCTTGTTTGTATTTAATCCTACTAAAATATATGTTGTGCCTGGATTTTTACTACCTTACTTTCATCTGCAAACAATAATATGTTCTCTCCATCCAAAGTGATTCAAGATCCTATAGGAGCTAGGCTTACGTCATCTGTCATGGGTGAAATTTTGTAGATAAACAAAGGAATATTTATTGAAAAGGGGCGGCCTTACTTTATCAAGTGGGCAGTAAGGTCTAACGACCCCACACACCCTAGTGTCAGAGTTTCTAAACCGCCACAAGGGCCTCTGATATGGTTACGGATGTCAGTGATGTCTAAGATAAACTTATAAAGTACGTTTGAATTAGAAAAAGTCACATTGGTACTTGCCCGTGCCCGGTTGCGAACCCACAACCTCGTGCATGAGAGGCGGCAAGATGTATCATTATTATTTTAGCTTCAACACAAATGCAGTTCTAACCTCCAAGACAAAGATCTACAATATCAAAATCTTCACAATATCTGTGGGCAGTCGTATCCCCAATAGTCTTAACTTGGAAATTAATCCTGACGGTACAAAAGTAATACGATATTGCTATTTAAACACGATACCGCACTGGAAAAACCATCCACATAGATACAGTCAGGAACAAAAGTAGATTAACATTTCAGATTTTTAAATCTTTATTATTGAGCACAGTATCAAAGGAAATTCGAAATGAATCTAAAATTAACCCTTAGATCTTGCCTAAAATTCGGAATAGCAGTGATATGTAAAAGTAATAAAATTGTTAATCCACTTTTGTTGCTGACCGTACATGCGTTTTTATCTTCCTGCATTGTTTCATATCTCGTTTATTCGATAGCAAAGCTCTATTGGCTAATTGGTGTTGAAAATAATGTATGCATTGGAATGCGAAACGATAATTTTAATTTTAATCTCGTAGAAGCGATCGTATTTCTCGGATTTAATAGTAACTAATGATTCGGTATTTAACATGACTTGGTGTTGTGTTAAGATAAAAAATGTTATTCTATGTTTTGTTCTAATCCTATGTGCAGGATATTGATTCAAGATACTTAGGTCCTGTTTCTGTACATTTGGCAGTCAATTTCTGTTCTATTTTTGAATAAAAGAAATATCTGAGGGGAATTTCTCGTGGTTTTAGGAACGTTCGCATTTCAATCTGTCAAAAAATGGTTCTTGTTTTTGACAGATTCCAATTTTAAAAGCGATCAGTTTTTACGTCAAACTTCAACACTTGTGTTGCGTTGTTTTTTATCTGTGTACCTTACTAGTAGGATAACCACCTTTCACTGAACTGGTACTGTACTGTTCATCTTTGTCTCTGTCTACTATTGCAAGAAATACAAACATAATTACACACACACACATCTACAATAAATGAAATAGATTATTTCAATTAAATTCATCATTAAAAAAAAAAAAAAAAAATGACCACTAACAGCTTTTATTGTAAATCCCAGACCTTTTCACAGGATCTCTGTACACAAATACATGGACAGCAATATACTAGTTTGTACATAAAACAAGAGGACGTGGAGTGCCCCAGTATTGCCTCACTGGGGCAATAACAAGTTCATTGAACCGGAATCACTGACGGACGGCTCGCCTCTACAGCTTAGCCTGATAACCCAACGATTTCTGTTACCCTCCTTTACCGTCAAGCAATAATGATCAAGTGGGTTCAAGCGGATTTTATTATTCAAATAATAATCGTGGACGGTTGAACGGTTTTATAAGTTATGATATTATGAGTTTAGAAAGTTTTCTTTGGTAGTGTTTTATTAAGTTTTGGTTAGAGAAGATGTTCGGTTATAGATTTTGTAGATAGTTGGTATCTATACATCACTTCGACACGATTTAGCACTGAATTTTTTAACTCGCACTAAGCATTTGATTCCTAATCGTAAAGGGTGTAATAGACACTGAATGATGCTAAAAGATACATATTATTCCTATAACTGCGGTTTTTTTTTGTTCTGGACCATATCTGGGACCTTTGACCTTTATGGTTACGGAGATAATGAAGATGAAAGTTTTAATTATTTTTTTCCCGAACATTCGTAAATAAACTTTAAACACCCAAATGACCCCTGTAATATTAGGTACATGCATCTATAAGCAGATGGGCATTTGTTACATTGTGCAATTAATTGTGATTTTTTAAATAATTCAGATCATTTTGTTATTAACTTATAAGTGATACACAGAATTAAGATTTTGAGGTTTAAAAAATACACGTATTAAATATATATTTCTTATCTTTTCAGGGTAAGCATCACTAAGGACGAATTTGGTGTGATCAAAACAACCGAGCACAATTCTGAAGCCACTATGTGAGTAAAAACAAACCAACATGATTCACAATAACATACAGGTAACGTTTAACAATGCATAAAAACAGAATTAAAAAAAAAAATAGCTGTCATGGGGATTGCCGACAGAAGTGAAAATTTAAAACTTTGGAGTCTGTTGCAACACGTTATATAACATGTCGGTGACGGGAACCCATAAGTTTTGCCCTTATCAAAAATTGCTCGACGTGGCTATAGAAGTTTTCACTTCAAAGACTACGGATTTTGCCACAGTGCGGAATGTGTTCGAAAGAGTCATCGCGGTCCTGGAACGCGAAGGGTATTAAGACGTACATGAATGGGTTTTAGTCAGTATAAGTCTGACACTCCCTTTCGCTCTATCCAGACCGGAAGAAATCAATCAAAAATTTCCTACCAGTAAAAAAGAAATATAATTCAGTATTCATATCGTCGAAAAAAATCTATGCCCAACAGATTGATAACTTCAAAAATATCAGCAATATTGCAGTTGTATTGTAAATCGCTTCTTTAGACGCCTCCATTTTCCCAGACTTAAAATAAATCAACCCTACTTCACAGTAGGTACCTAACACCCGGTAACCGCAAGTTTTAAACATTCACCGTCACGTTAGGTACTCTATTACCTTGCTAGGGGTGTGCCGCTGTGCTTAGTTTTATGTAAAATCGATGGCCGCTCATAAAATGTGGCCCCGACGGCAAGAGTTGTCTGGTGACACCTTGATAGGGATGGACGGGTGAGGGTGAAGTGGTGTGACGTCATGATTTAGATAAATTATGTAGGTATTTGGTACCTAATCATTTGTTACACTTGTATGCTGGTATGTTTAAGGATCGAAATTAAAAAAGAAAGAAGAAACCGTTTTTTTTTATTGGTTTGATCATGTTGTCTCTCTCAGATGTTCTTGATTTTAACTAAGTAATTTAATTCACTCCGGTTACTTCATAATGACAGTTAACGCTCGTAATGAACCAATGAATATTTAAAAAAAACTTTTTTTTTTAAGAAATGTTCAAGACTTCAAAAAGCTTCGTATAAAAAAGCAGGTTTCATAAAAAAAAATATTTTATGTTTTTTTTTAAATTGTATTTCCAATAACATGACCCTTATTTTAAATTCATAACAGTAAACCTAATATTAACATGCCCATTAGCTGGCAAAATATGGAGCACCTTATTATAAAAGAACATCTATGTACCCGTACCTTAATTACCCATGTTCGCAAAGAAATAAATGATTTGATTTGAAAGAAAATCTTTTCACCGCCAACCCTTCACGGCTGTGTATGTGGACGCCACTGTCCCCATTTACAGCGAACTGAGGATTTCTTTGTTGTCAATAACCGAGTTGAGGGAAATCGAAAAATAAAAACACGGAACTAACTGCCTCGTTGGCCTAGTGGTCCTAAGCGCGACTGCTACGCTAGAGGTCTTGGGTTCGATTCCCAGGTCGAGCAAAAAGTGTTATTGGGTTTTTCTATGAAATTCTCAGTAGCCGCTTGGAGTTTGGATTTGTGCCCGGTTAATGGCAATAGGCTCGCCCCCTATTACATGGGACCTAAATATACCGGCGAACTGTGGGTGTACATTGGTACACCTCTGCCTAACCCTTCCGGGAATACAGGCGTGATGGTATATTTATTAAAAACACGGAACTTCGTACAAAATCCATTAGTAACCACCCACCACCCACCACGTCCAGGGACAAAATCCTTTATTTTTCTCCCGTTTTCATTTGTTTGTTTTATAGAAATGACTTGTCAGTTTCAAAGTCGGGAAAAAAGGGGAGGTATTGTGGCGTGTTAATTGAATCTCACGGAAAATCAAGAATGAACATTGACTTTTTTTTGTTCGTTGGTTGCTGTGCTTTTATCAGTTGAATGGGTTTGTGTGGATGCTTGATTATTTGGTTTTAGGACCGTATTATGAAGTGTTAACCTCTGCCCGCAACTTCGTATAAGTACACTTCAGAATTTGATCTTATAATATCACACGGAAACTCAAAAATGGGATAAAAAATCTTATGTGTAACCTAATCAATATTAGGCGTTAATCTAAATCAATGTTTATATGTGAGCCAAATTATTCAGACATATATTAAATAGTGATTAAGTAAAAACATTCAGGCCGACTTTCACCAAAATCAGTAAACATATTTAGCGCTAAAATTTGTTTAAATTATCATTCTGTCACTGTCACTTTCTGACAATGTGACAGGGATGCAACACTAAATACGATTAGGCACTAAATGTATTTGGTGAAAGTGGGTCTAAAAATTTTACATTTATAATAATGAAAAAATAAAAAAATACCATCACGCCTGTATTCCCCGAAGGGTTAGGCAGAGGTGTACCATGTACACCCACAGTTCGCCGGTATATTTAGGTCCCATGTAATAGGGGGCGAGCCTAATAATAATGAAAAAATACCAAAGCTTATTCTCGAACAGAGAAGGAACGTGGATTGACGATTTCAGACTTAAATTCATTATAAATCCAGGTTTCCTCACGATGTTTTCCTTCACCGTTGTCAGAGATGTCCAAGATAAACATAGAAAGTTTATCTTAGAAAATTAATGGAATTAAAAACTCCACCACGCTTTTGTAACATAATTTCAGGCAAACAATATTTCCCTCATAATAATGAGAGAAAGCGGAATGTTTGCTTTCGCGAGCTAGCAATGGAAGTATTATTTCCATCATTAAAATAATGGTTTCAATTAAATATGAGAGCGGTTTGAGTTTTGAGTCATTAGAAAATTAGCAGTAATGTTAAATACTAAAGGTTGATTTTTCAGTAGTCAGATTATGTTAATAAGGAATATAATAGTAGAACAAATGTTAAATCGTTATATTTTCGTAACAGCGGTTTCAATGTGTAAGGTTTGATATGTTATCATCTATTAGCTAATGCCCGTGACTTTGTTCGCATAAATGTTGATTATCAGAGGGTTTTCGCGTCAAAATAGGTCGAGCCGTAGCGGAGATTAGCCGGAACAAACAGACAGACAGACCAACAAACAAAACTTTTACAATTTGATTTTTTCGGTCATACCAATTGACTCGCCCTTACATTGGACCAAAACATACCGGCAAACTGTGGATTTACATTAGTACACCACTGCCAAACTTCCCGAGGAATACAGGCGTGATGGTATGTTGTTATTATTGATTTTTTCGTGTAAGAGGTAACCTTGTTCATATTTATTATGTAAAAACCTGTTATTTTGACAATACAAACATACACTTACCACTATTCTAAATTTGACAGTTCAAGCGTAACGCGACCGAAAATACGCAGCGTATTTTCCGTCACACATACGTCCACTATTACCTTAAAAACTACGCACACACATACACCCACACCACTACAACCCTCCCTCGCCCTAGCACCCGCGAAGTTATTGTACCATTCACCCCGGCGGGTGCAGACTAATTCCCTTCCAGTCAGTCGGTTGGAACAAACGATTAGGTAATTGGGACAAACCGCGGTAAAACTTACCGTTTGCCCCGTAATATGCGGGCAAGTGTGCCGGGAATGGATCCCGGGGTAAGCAGAGGGGTAACGAAGAATAAGCTGTAATTGGATTTTGTATGTGTGTGCGTGAATGTTGTTACTATGTTGCTCAAGTGACTATGGCGACTGTATGACTGTATGTATGTACACTCAGCGGCATGGAATGTGGCCCAAGCGCGTTATGTAGCTTATTATCAAAATTGAACTCAAAACAGCGTTTTTTTTTTGTTGTAAATCTTAAATGTTTATTCGTGTCCCTAATGCGAATGATTAATTAACAAAAAAAGAGTTAACATTTAAAATTTAACAAAATTACAAAAAAACGACATTATGGTCAAGTTTAAAAACAATGTTTATGAATGAAATTTACAAAATAACGCTATGGTACTTAAAATTAATAGCGGGTATTTGCACCTCTAACTCTGATGAACACCTGCATGTGATCAGGCATGCTGGGGATTACGTTTTTTATGTCCACATGGGGTATTTCTTCTCAGGCGGCGAACTGAACGGGTTTTATCTGACTGATCGTCCCTGGAGGGTTGGAATTGGATCGGGTGTGTCTTTAAAGCAGGTCCTAGCCATGTTCTCTCGGATTCATGCCTGCGCTTCGTGCCGGCCACTCCAATTTTGTAATTCTCGCCGCCAATAGTTAATAATCCACGCAACGAGCTGTGTGATGTCGGACATTATCTTGCATTAAGATGAAATCTTTGCCATCGATGAATCCCATGAATGGTTTAACATGTTCTTGGAAGATCTCTTCAATGTATTGCATTGCCGTTAGACGGCCTGCAACTGCTGCCAACTCTATGCGCGCTTCTGAACAGATCCCTCCGCAAATCATAACTAATCCACCATGAAAACTAACGATTTCCCTGGTAGTGATTGGCAGAAACTTCTCTCTATGCCTTCTCTATCCACGTTGGCGGCTATCTGGACCTCTTAAGGCCACTTTGCATTCGTCAGTCCACAGAACTTTACTGCATTGCTCGTGAGTCCAATTTGCGTGTTCGCGAGCGAACCAAAGTCGAGCTACGCGATGGTGCCTGGGCAGCTCTGAACATCGAATTGGTCTTCAAGCACGCAGATCCCGTTCCTCCATTCTTCCTCTTGTTGTTCGCTCACTTGTGTTGATCCCACTTGCCGTTTGTGGCCGCTGCCGTATTTAAACCGCAGTAAGAAACCGATTTCTCAAAATTACGAGAGCAATAAATCGGCCATCTCGATCTGATGTCCACCTAATACTACCACTTTCTGGTCTCCTTGTGTAAAGGCCAGTGTGGTCGTACCTTGTTAAGGCGTACCTGAGATTTGAACGAGGTACATTTAAAGTTTCGGCAATCTTTCGCTGCGTTTGCCCCTTACTCCGAAGCAACACAGCCTGCGCAACATGAGCTGAAGTTAGAGGTATTGTGATCCAATTCTGGATGCATAAATGACTACAGATTAATTCAAAAATCAAACAATAAAGATTAAATGCACGACCATTTGAAAATCGAGTTTTAACTCGCCCATGTTTTGTGCGTTTCGGTAACGAACTAACGTTAAGGATCACAGAAATTAAACAAATTAACTTTTTTTTTGTGCTCACTCTCTTAAATTAACAGAAACAAATGTCCTAACAATCTACCATTCGAAATTCTCATATGCGATATCTAAATCACCTATTATCGGTTTCTTTATGTTTGGGCCAGATTCCGTGCCGCTGAGTGTATATACATTTTTGCGGTATTTTTTTTTGTTTCGTGTGTTTGATCACAATATAAGAAGAAATTTATTACGAAAAATGTACCTTATTTGGCTAATACAAGTATGTTACATGTAACTTATTTAATTTAAATACATTAACTTAAAAGACGGAGATTCTCAAAGTATTAGTCCGGTCAATTTAGACCAAAAAATGAGTGTGAAGTTACATAAAGTCCCAACAAGCTGAATTTCTGTGAAATTGTTTAAAACATAATTATAAACAATGTCTAGAAGTTCCCCATCATTCCCCTGTAAGGAAAAAAAAATATTCAAGGTCAAAGGTCAAAAAAATGAGTTTTTCGCGATTTTCAGCAAAACGGTAAGTTTTATCATAAAAGTACCTCAGACAAAAATTGTAGATCATAAAATTATCTATAAAAACTGTATCAATACTTTTTTCTTACGAGCCACCGCTTCTGAGATATAACGATTCAAAAAGTTATAAAAGTTGTTATCGTCATAATATGCACACGTTTCCACGCCACCTATGAGGTAGTGTACTTAGCGCGTTTTTTTAACCCCCGACGCAAAAAGAGGGGTGTTATAAGTTTGACGTGTCTGTCTGTCTGTCTGTCTGTCTGTCCGTCTGTTGCATCATAGCTCCCGAACGGATAAAGCGATTTCAATTTAATTTTCTTTGTATGAAAGGTGACTTATGTGCGAGTGTTCTTAGACATGTTTGATGAAAATCGGTTGAGCCGTTTAAAAGTTATGGGGGTGAAAGTGGGGAAGAAAAACTGAATGTATTTACAACTTAACAAAATCGACATTATAATAAGTATGTACCTATAAAAAGTATAAAATAAAAAATTTAATAAAAAATTTAAAAAACCCCCGACCTAAAACCCTAAGTACCCTTTAAAAAGTAAAAAAATAAAATACGTCGCGTTGGATGACCGGTCGGGACGCTCGTACCCTATATGCAACATCGGTTCACCCCCATAACTTTTAAACGGCTCAACCGATTTTCATCAAACATGTCTAAGAACACTCGCACATAAGTCACCTTTCATACAAAGAAAACTAAATTGAAATCGCTTCATCCGTTCGGGAGCTATGATGCAACAGACGGACAGACAGACAGACAGACAGACAGACACGTCAAACTTATAACACCCCTCTTTTTGCGTCGGGGGTTAAAAAAACGCGCTAAGTACACTACCTCATAGGTGGCGTGGAAACGTGTGTATATTATGACGATAACAACTTTTATAACTTTTTGAATCGTTATATCTCAGAAGCGGTGGCTCGTAAGGAAAAAGTATTGATACAGTTTTTATAGATAATTTTATGATCTACAATTTTTGTCTGAGGTACTTTTACGATAAAACTTACCGTTTTGCTGAAAATCGCGAAAAACTCATTTTTTTGACCTTTGACCTTGAATATTTTTTTTTCCTTACAGGGGAATGATGGGGAACTTCTAGACATTGTTTATAATTATGTTTTGAACAATTTCACAGAAATTCAGCTTGTTGGGACTTTATGTAACTTCGAATGTCTAAATTGACCGGACTATATGTGGATACTTATATTTTTGGGATCGATCACTTTTAACATTTCAAAGACAAGGAATAAATGAGTTAAGTTACGTCCTTGGTTTCTGGCCCGCTCCCGTGGGTCCCAGCGTTATGTTATATAGCCTATACTATTCCTTATGAACCTGCCTATCATAAAGCATTTAATTTTAGTACACAACTTTTCAACAGCCACAATATCATTTTATTTTAGCAAAGAAAAACCGATAAATTGACAATTAACTGTCAAATTACATTTTTAATTGCTTTGAAATCAATTATTTTTGTTAGTTAATTGAATTGGCAAAAATATGACGTCATTGTTTGCCTTATAAAGTCTATTAAGGAATCGCATTTTGACAGCTTATAAAAAGTATATCTATTGATTAGCTGTGTCTACTATCCAATTTCATGTTACCTAGTCAGATTATCAGTGTTCCCGTTCACTGGTACTGGGAAATACAATTTATACCAAAGCCTGATACTTAACATAATACCGGTACAAACACTTTCCAAGAATTTCTCGAAATTCTGAGATGCGATGACAAGGCTACGCTATCTGCTACGCCAAGCATGTGCTACGCGGACATTGCTACACGATCCGCTACGAGAGGCATTTGCTACGAGATGTCTACGAAGCTACGAGCAACATTACGTAAGGCATGTGTCTTGCTGAGGCGTGAACTATTGACTTTCGTTAAGTTACCCTAATGAAGGCAGTCTAAATTATGTCGTAGACTAGAATAATAGACTATAGAAAAGCCTTCGGATATGCCATGTGTTTTTTTTAAGGCAAATGCCTCCTCCATTATTGGAAAATATTGTTAATTTGTAAAAAAATTGGAAAAAATAGGATTGTGCCCGGTTAATGGCAATAGGCTCGCCCCCTATTACATAGGACCTAAACATGCGAACTGTGGGTGTACATTGTTACACCTCTGCCTAACCCTTCGGGGAATACAGGTGTGATGATATTTTGATATGTTGTTGTCAAAAAATATTACTATCACTAGCCAGAGCTATTTTAGTTTCAGTACGAATTTGTTACAAACACTCACTGTAGGCACTCAGTATGTAGATATTTGGTAGATAGTAGATAGTTGTAAGGGTATATTCATCACGAACCCTTCAACAGACGCTGTCAAATGGGATAGTGCACATCCATCAAAGTCGTAATAATGTGCGTGTCGTAAAATGTACTGAAGGGACTTTCCCAACAGTGCTGTATACAAAAATAGTTTTTATTTTTATTTTGCGGCACAGTTGGTGCATTTGAGTGATTGGTTGCTGTGCTACGTGTCGCGGGTTCGGATCCCGCGCGAAACAAATATTTGTATGCCTTCCAGGTCTGACTGTTTGTGTATGTGAGTTTACTTATGTTTACTAGCTTTTGCCCGCGACTTCGTCCGCGTGGATTAATAGTTCCCGTTCCCGGGGGATTTCCGGGATGAAAACTATCCTATGTACTTTCTCGGGTCCCAGACTATATCTGTACCAAATTTCATTGAAATCGGTTCAGTGGTTTAGGCGTGAAGAAGAGACAGACAGACAGACAGAGTTACTTTCGCATTTATAATATTAGTACGGATAAATGCACCCACAATCCTACTACTATTATAAAGGCGAAAGTTTGTAAGTATGGATGTATGGATGTATGGATGTTTGTTACTCTTTCACGCTTAAACGGCTGAATGGATCTGGATGAAATTTGGCACAAAGATAGATTATAGTCTGGAATAACACATAGGCTACTTTTTATCCCGGGAAAATGTACGGTACCCGTAGGATAACACATCAACTGTGACGCGGACGAAGTCGCGGGCAGAAGCTAGTATATGATAAATCCGAGAGGGGCAACGCTTTAAAAAATATAAATAGAAAAAGAAATAAGAAATATGTAAGGATCGTAGCAGGTGGCGTTCCGTGGTTTCTTCCTACCCCCATGGGAAAAAGGCATGAGTTTATGTATGTACCTACCTATGTAAATAAGAAAGAAAATAAAGTACTCGTATATTTTAAAATAGTAATGATTTCTAAAATCCCCTATTTATTAATGCCCTTACCAAGCGTGATACTTATTCACCAAATCATAACCTCACTACGTTTCTTTAGAGCGCGTTGTCCAATAACTCCCGTTTCGACATAAGTTTGTTCCAAGCTTAATAGAGAGACGGTCCCCTTCAAGCAAAGCCAAGTAACAGTTAATAGTCTCAGTTGTCAACGTATTTCGTAAGCCTTTTACGAAACTTGGCGGGTTTGCGACTTGGCGACGTTTCTACGGCTTCCAAGTAAAAGCTTTCTATATCTTGCCGGTTTTATAAGATTGTTTTTGCGTTTCATATGTGAGTTATGGTTTGATTTTTAGTTGGTAGTGGTTTTGATTTGAATTGTTTATTTTATCAGAACGAAATTTTAGTGGAAATAAAGTACTACTAGTACATCGTTATTTTAATGATATTGTAGAATATTGACACGCTTGATAAATAATTTAATGGCAATAGGCTCGCCCCCTATTACATGGGACCTAAATATACCGGCGAAGTGTGGGTGTGCATAAGTACACCTCTGCCTAACCCTTCGGGGAATACAGGCGTGATGGGATATATTTTGATAAATAAGATAATCTTGTCATCATAATCATCAATATATCAGCCGAATGACCTCCACTGCGTGGCATAAGTCTGACCGGTCCTGCGTTCGGGCATACAATTTCTCGTGACCTTTACTAGGTCAGGAAAAAACCATACACATAAAGAAACTCAAACAAATGGCATTATTAAAATTCCTCCGCATCACTGTCAACTAGAAATGTGCCCAAAACGCCACGACACACGATAGCAGAGCATTAACCAAAAAGTTATATATATATATACCAACACGCCTGTATTCCCCGAAGGGTTAAGCAGAGGTCTACCAATGCACACCCACAGTTCGCCGGTATATTTAGGTCCCATGTAATAGGGGGCGAGCCTATTGCCATTAACCGGGCACAAATCCAAACTCCGAGCTGCTACTGAGAATTTCATAGAAAAACCCAATAACACTTTTTGCTCGACCCGGGAATCGAACCCAGGACCTCTAGCGTAGCAGTCGCGCTCAGGACCACTAGGCCAACGAGGCAGTTAAGGCCAAAAAGTTATATTTTTGGTTAATGAACGCAGCTTAAACCGCGCAGCTTTACTGGTAAATAAATAAATACTTGACCTGCAAAAACAATATTTATTTTAAACAACATCAACAATAAAACAAACGAATAAATTGATTAAATATTTATCAAATACGAATCCCCTTAACGTAATTAAATATGTAGGTAAAACAAAGAGTTTAAAATAAACAATATTAATATTCAACAATACGATCAATTTATTTAGATTTTAGTTAGTTAATGTAATTAGTAAGTAAAGTTGTTGAATTTTAACTAGAACGCTAAGTTGAAGAAAAGTTTGTGTGCCTCGAGTTTTGAATAGTGGATAAATAAATTATTTTGTTGGTACTGTGTTGTTTACTTTAACTTAATTTGTTTGACGTTGTTTCGAATACAATATTTATATTGAGTTCAGTGAGTTCGTATTTAGTTATACGACTTATATAAATAACTTGGTTCTGACTGCGACTTTAACTGTGTTCAGCGACGTGTTTGAAAACTTCATTCTTTATTATTTCTTATTACGAAAAAAAAACGTTGTCTCTCCCTAGGAATTTCTCCTGTATCGTAGCTGCGTTTACAAACACATATAAAGTCACATACACAAACAGCCAGCCCCGGAACAACTATCTGAAGCCCATACAAATATTTGTTCCGTGCGGGAATCGAATCTGCGACACGCTGAGCAGCAGCCAATCACTCAACCTCTGCGCCATTCGTTCTGAAAAACTGCTTTGCTTTCGTGAGTTGTAAACCAGTGGTTAAAGCGCCCACCATTGGTACTTGCCCACCCGCGGGCAAGTACCAATGTGACTTTTTCTGTCAGCCGCATTGACGGTCTGCCTTTCTCTTCTTAATTTTAACGTAGCATTTATCTCATAGCACAAACTTCCAAAATTAGCTAAATACAGCTCATCCAGCCACAGCCTCCACACTACAGTTCCCTGAACAAACCGCTTGCAAGCAATATTCAACCCTATTGGTGAACACCGACAATATGTCTAGACACGTTTATCGTGAGACAGCCCTCGGTTAATGTACTACTACGCTCATATGGCTACTGATAATGTCCATTATCGGTAGCTACATGACACCGGCATTATGTTACCGCCTTGCCTCACCCATATGTGGTGGACGGGCAAGCGTGTGTTTAGTGTTAGTGGACTGTGACGTGAACTGTCTAAGTGTACATGGGGTGTAACGAGATACATTACATAGGTGCTCACTACGTATAGTGCCCATCAAACTATGGGACATGGGGCAAAAATTGTTGCTGTCTTTTCTCGTAAGCAGGGCGCTCAATTCAACCTTAATAACGAGTTGCTTATCAATCTATACTAATATTATGAATGTAAAAGTTAGACTGTCGGTCTGTCTTGCTGTCTATTAAGCTTGCACGACTAAACCACTAAACCAATTTTGGTGAAATTTGGTACTTGCTAAGTATGAACTCCTAGAAAGAACATAGGTCTATTATGCGACTTCGTCTGCGTCCGCGGTTGCAAACATTTACGCAGATGGGCAAATGATAGTAAACGCATAAAAGATAACTAAGATACCTACATCTTATCATGTTCATATTGATGAAGATGCCATCAAATAAAAACATATCAAGATGTTAATACAAACACATTATATTGACTTTGTGAACGGAAGACATTTGTTAAATTGAAATACCTCTTGTCTTCCGTGCTGGGGTAAATTTAATTAATTACACGTCTCAGAGGAACCGAGTGTTATTCTCATATACCGCAGTTTGCACTACAAGACGGAGATAAAGGCAGCACCGTAATTGGCCCTGTGAAAGCATCTAGAACAGCGCCCTTAAAAAAAATACTGGTCCTGATCTGGTCATTTCTGCGCCCTTCCAGTGCCTAGGCAAAGCTGGCATCGCCCTAGTTACAGCACTGGATAAAGGATGTTGTTTTGTGAAGAATCTATCCTAACAATATAAAGAGGAAAGATTTGAATTTTTGTATGTAACAAATAAACTTAAAAACTACTGAACCGATTTCAAAGCCGTTAGAAAGTTACATTATCACTGAGTAACATAGGCTATATAACATTACGCTAAGACTCACGGGAGCGGAGCAGTAACCAAATACGTAACTTAAGGTGAATGCTCCGACCAGCCCGCGAAGTTTAAATTTTCTTACGTTTTTTGCAATTAGGTTTAATGTTGATTAAAGTATGATTTGCGGGCGTAAGAAAATTCAATGAAAATTCATTTCCATATTATTAAAAGCTATCGGAATATGTGGAAATAATTTTCAAAACATTCGGTTCCGAGAATTTCACCTACAGAATTTCCAATATTTATATTCCAGCCTTCTGGGCACATGCCCCATTGACAGCGATGCGGATGAGTTTTTTGACGCCCTATGACCTTACTTTTTTATTTTAACTGTACATAGTTTGTAATTTAATTATTATTTAGTTTTAACTTTGATGGTCCAAATGAAATAAATACATCTTCATTAGAAAAAAAAAAAAAAGTTTAATGTTGAATAAAATATTTATTATCAGCAGATTCATTTAAAATATATACTCGCGTACATAAAAAATAGGTCACATGGAAAAATTCAATACCTATTTCCTAGTTGACTTTGAATTCAATATTTTCTTCTGCCTCACCTTCTACTGCGTGGTTTTTTCACCCGTGTTAAGTTACATCTTTGATTACTACTCCACTCCCGTAAGTGGTAGAGTGATGTTATATAGCCTATACTATTCCTTGTGAATCTGCCTCCAAAATACAACAAGAATTATTCCAATCAGAGATGTAGTTTCAGAGATTAGCGCATTTAAACAAACAATCAAAACACGCAAAAGCTGAAGAACCTTTATTAATATACATAGATTGAAGATAGATAAGTATATACCTATATGCGCAATATTCACAAGCATGCTTTAAATAAATTGAAACAATAGCCTAAAAGAAAATTGCTTTTAAAAATTGCCGAATGTGCAATATTTTTGCACGTGAGTGTAGTTGGAAAATATTGTGCCTGTATTTTAACAAAAATGAAACCCTCGGTATATTGGTTATTCATTTTAGCCAGTACCTAAGCTACCTACTATTCGATCGAAAATAGTCTTTTTCAGTCACTCCAGTCTTTTATTTCTCGTTGGGTAGCGATGAGAAAAAATTGTGCATGGTTTTTGAAATTCTAGGTGTTATTCCTAGATAAGGATACACCTTTATATGCTGCCATTTGGCTTTCGAAAAATGCTTCGTTGATGCTGTCAGGTATTCGTTTTAACTCTTTTTTATTCGACTTAAAAAAAGGAGTTGTTACCTTAATCGAATTAATACTTCTTACTATGTTGACGGGCTTGTCGTAGACCTACTGATGTCACATACATATATATTGTTTAGTGTTTTAGCCAATGCTGAGTTTTTTTTTTTGCCAGCTTTGTCTTACAGCAGGGTAAAGATTTCCTTTTTTCCTTTCAAAATCCCTTCCAAGTATAACCTTTCATTTAAATTCCAAATAATAAAACCCAAAAAATAAACATTCAAAAATGACATCTATGCCAACCAAGACTTGAGGTGTACACAAGCCTCAAATCATTAATCAGACCAAAGTAATACAATTTATTTCTTGATACTTTATCCAGAGTGGACATCGATCAATCGGCTAGGGCAATAACCCAGGTGTTTTCGTCTGAACCTTATTTATAACTCAATCTGGCACGGCCTTAACGAGCGTCCCTCGTAAATTGTGAAGACCTGCCTTAAGGTGCATGTCTTGAGGTTATCGCCTTTAGTCTTAGATAGTGGAACGGATTTTCTTGTAATTTTTGGTACAGCGAGCAAAAAAAGTAGATTAACATTTCGGATTTTTAAATCCTTATATCAATCGTCACTATATCAAAGGAAATACGAAATGGATCTAAAAGAGAAAATGAACTCTTAGGCATTTGCTTAAATTATGAATAGCAGTCAATGGGCATTGTTCATTTTTTTTTATATGTTGTAATTAAAAACCCGTTTCGAGGAATAGCGTCACTGAGCATTATGGACTAATTAATAATGAAAAATATTCATATTTTACTGATATTTTTGATAAAATACGATTGACCTTCATTGCCCTTCAAATTAGGTCAGCGCTGGCCGTTTTGTATCGTTGCCTCAGAAAATAAAAAAAAGTAAGTGCCAAGTATTGTCAACCAGTTGTCAAGTGTCAAATTATAACGCAAATGTCAAAAGTTTTTGAAACTTAATAACAGTTTAAAGTTTTTCAAAAATAATATTATTCCTGCGACTTTCCTAATAATCTTGCTCCATTATTCCGACACTCGACAATTTTTATAGTGTAAGAGTTATGGAATACAGGAAGTGCTTTGTTCCAACTTGCAGTAATAATAGCAATAATAGTCCAAACAAAATTTTTGTCCGTATAAGGGAAGATTTACGAGAAAAGTGGTTTATCATCGCTCATTGTGGTTTAGGAAACCGAACAATTATGTCACCTCGTCGATTGTGAACACCTTAAAAAAGCACTCTCTGTTTAAAATTAACAGTTACGGTTTGAAATTTTCAATTTTAGATTTGTTTATGTATGAGTTATGTTATGACGCCTATTGACGTTTGACAGACGTTGTGTTGACAGATTTAAACTTTTAATTATGTAAGTAGTTGGGCAAAGACACAATGTTTTGAGCCAATGATGACGTCATCTATTTTAAAAAATATATATATTTGAATATTTTTTTAAAAAATAACCATTGAGCCAATCATCAAAATATTCAAATTAGTTTCTCAAAATGGTCTAAATTTTTAATAAATAAAATAAAATGTAGTGGTTAAAATTTTTAAACTATCCCCATTGGGTAGATGAAACCACTAACCAATAATTTCAAGAAACAACTTCACAAAAAAACATTTAATTTTAGCACTAAAAACCCGATGATTTTTTAAATAACTATAAAAATCGATTTTTAGTTGCTTTGAAATCAATAAATAGTTAGTGAATTGAGATGACAAAAAAATGACGTCATAGTTGAGTATTGTCATAGAAAATCTATGGGGGAATGGCGTTTTGACAGCTCATAAAAACTACGTCAATTGATTAGTGGTGTCATCTACCCAATTGTTATTTCGTCCGCCATAAGCAAGCGTGGTATCGTGGTATCAATGCTCCTGCCTTCTTTGGGCTAGAGGTAGATGTTCCGAGTCCGTGGTGTGTGTATAGGTAGTGTTGATCACAGCAAAAAGCGACAAAATCATTTAAAAAAATGATTCGTACTATGAAACCTTAATCTAATTTACATCATCGCCTAACTAATTGTAATAAATAACATAAGGCTCACAATAAACCGCCTATTCTTAACTGATATTTAATGAGAAATCTTATTTAATTAAATTAATTATCTCATTGCAGTCTAACAGTAATATAATTACACGAAAACACTCGTTAATTTTGTTGTTAAGCGTTAATTGTGAGTTTTGTTTTGAGGGCTCTTGTTTCACGGGAGAAGTTAGTCGTGAAATGAGATGGTTAATGTGTTGAAAGGTTTCAAGTAATACATGTTTTGGGTTTATTTATTGCCTTTGTCGTGATGGGCGCCCGTCTGCCATGTATGAAGCTGTAGATTGTCCGGTTGCGACCCTGGGCAAGTACCAATGTGACTTTTTTTGTTTCTAGGTATCTCATAAACATCTCATAGGGAAACCTGCCAATCAGTCCTGAGCATGATGATCATTGCTTGTGCCTTCTCTGTATGCCACATGAAGTGGCGTTTGCCCTGTAGTGAGACAGTAATAGGCTGGTATTACTTTGTTATTGTCTTTGACAGCGTTCCGGATTCGTCGCTTTTTCATTGCTCCAACAAAAACGGGACTGGTTTCTGGTGGTCTATTACTTTTAGACACTAAACTTTCTGACTTTAGACAGACGCTTTAGAGTTCCAACATTTAAAGTGTACTAGCAAAAGTTACGTTCTTCATCAAGCGATTCTAGAGTCTCAGTGTCTGAGTTTTCAGTAAAATACAATGCATCGAATGGAAAAAGATAGTATAAAATGGGGTGGATATAGTGCAAGTTTAATAATAATATAGTTTGTTGCCAACAAAGATACTAAATCGTAAATTATAGTTCAGTAATACATTAGAGTCCTTCAACCAAGTATTTTAACGTTAAAATCCTGTTTCAAGTTTTGTCCCGGTTTATCTCTGCATACCTATTCACTACGCTATATGGGAGCTACTGAAATATTCTCGTATTGACATAATAAATTTCTTACGCCATGGCAACAGCGAAATTCAACCACATACATCCACCAAAAGCCTCAAGGTTACAACAACATAATTACTTGAGAAACAATACCCCATTCTTGTGTCAAGTTTTGTAATTCAATTGTAAAGGGTTACTTGCCAATCATATTTTATGGAAATATGTTAAGGCTTTTGTCTCAAACTATCAAAGTCGCAAGCATACAAATAAACTACCTTTGAAACGAGCTAGACGATTCTAGGTCGTCTGAGGGTAAGGACTGTAAAAGAGGTCAAACGTCTGTGAATGTTTGAAGTGTATGTTGTTCAAGATATTATTATATAGACTAGGTTATATAAAACTAATTATATAATTTTCTAAGTTATAATTGGCTACAAAGCTACAAAGGTTATGTTTCCACATATACGAGTCGTTTTAATTGAGTATTTGATACCATTAACCAATAAGGTACTTATCCATATGTTAAACCATTATCCATTTACCATTTTAGGCGGGTCGTTAGCATGTTTGCCAACTTTAGTAGTAAAAAAAAAACTAAGACATTTTTCTAAAGAAACTTTTTATTTTAACCCTGAAAACTCGATTCATATTCAATAAGATGTAAAGTTTAAAAAAAAAGAAGTTCGTCAATTGAGTCGGCATAAAAATGGTGTCTTTTGTCTTACAAAATCTATGGGAAAATTACGTTTTGACAGGTCATAAAAAGTACCTCTATCGTGGAAAAGCATCTGCGGGTTGTTCGAAAGAGATACCGCGCCCCCGGAACGCAAAGGGCACATGAAGGAACATAGACGGGTTTTAGTCAGTAAAAGTCTGACACTCCCTCCCGCCCCGCCCAGGGCGGGGGAAGTTATTTGATGATTTCCCGTCTATAAAAAAAAAAAAAAAAAAAACGTGGAAAAGCATATGTATGTGTGTGTGTGTAGTGAACTGACCGCGACTTCATCCGCGTGCTTATTTCATCCGCGTTGAGATACGTTTTTAGTTATTGCTCCGCTCCCGTGTGTCGTAGCGTTAAGTTACATTGCCTATATTACTCAGGAATAATGTAGCTATTTATTGTGAAAAAATGGTTAAAATCGGTCCAATAGTTTTATAATAATTATAAGCATAGATTAGTGTAGCGACGACTTTTTATTACATAATTATTATGAATCCCGATGCTAAACTGAAAATTGCTAAAAACGTAAGAAAATTTAAATCTCGCGGGATACCCTAGCGCTTCCACCATAAGTCTGCAATTCTAATATGTAGATATAATCTCCGTAAGTTTGTAATTAATTTTAAATCAAAACTGCTTTAAGCCCAATTCAATTTAGCTTTGAACTAAAACCCATCGCATACATTAGATACAAAATTAATTATTCAATAGTTATCAGCGCGTCTAAAGTAATTCTCGGGACATAATACACTTTGATTGGAAGCCGTTACAGAAGCCCTGGGGTGAAGTTCGTCAATTAAACAGTCGTAGCTGTTCCCTGATCCGACAATTTGTGAATTTCCATGTATAATCGAGCTGTGACGTCACGCCTCGTAACTTGGTGACGCGAACAAAAAGGCGATTATCACGGCTCAATTACGTGACTTTGGATTAAGCGAATGGATATCACTAAATACTAGTCATCAGGGAGAATTCTTGTGAAACGAATTAGGTTGGGTTTTTGCGAGAATTCCAATAATTAGGAATGTGATGTGAGGACGAAAAAAGCAGAAGCGATCTTGTTCTTATAAGAATTGTATGTTTGAAATGTTCATAACAGGTGGAAAACGTCTACCTACCATGGATTCAGTACCTACATGATTCTAAACTCCCAGGGATTACATTTTTCCCCGGATATTAAAAAAGGATCAATTCTGTTTCATACATTTTGAATGCTAGTCTATAACATTTTTACACAAAGCGAATTTTCATCGCTGTGCCTCTAGAATGATGTACTGAATCAATGATAAAAGTTTTCATTACGTTAGGCATTGGTGTATCTACCGTAATAATATGTTAACGGTTTAATTATTCGTGCTCATATTTTTCTCAATTTTAAAACCAGAACATACCTACAACTAAAACCATAACAAAAAACGACGACTAATTAATAAACAGTCCACGGCCCAACAAAAGACCGCGGTACTATACATACCTTTGTATAAAATTCTGCCATATTGAAATATGGCCAGGTTTCCAATCAAGTTTTCACTTGAGTGCATGAACGAGTTTCAATGGTCGACGTATAACAATGTAATCCCGTTATCGTGGCATTCATCCATCGACAGTACGATACGAAGCTCACAATAATTTATTACGCAACAACGGGGGATGGATGGATGAAACTCTATTACCGCCATCCAATAAGGTTAATGTTCGGAGTAATGATTAATGAGAACTACCACTTTTTCTGTATTATTTATTATTATTTTCGATGACACGATTGGCTGCTTCGCTGCGTATCGCGGATTCGATCCCGATTTGATTGTTCTCGGAAAAATATGGTGTATGTCCTACTACAGATAGTTAGCGCATGTTATACCATCACCATCACGCCTGTATTCCCCGAAGGGTTAGGCAGAGGTGTACCAATGTTCACGCACATTCTTTTCACTCATTTTCCAGGATTATTAATAACCATCACCATCACGCCTGTATTCCCCGAAGGGTTAGGCAGAGGTGTACCGATGTACACCCACAGTTCGCCGGTATATTTAGGTCCCATGTAATAGGGGGCGAGCCTATTGCCATTAACCGGGCACAAATCCAAACTCCGAGCTGCTACTGAGAATTTCATAGAAAAACCCAATAACACTTTTTGCTCGACCTGGGAATCGAACCCGGGACCCCTTGCACAGCAGTCGTATTTGCGACCGCGAGACCAACGGGGCAGTTAACGGGGTCGGGGCGGGGGGGGGGGATTATTAATACTTATTTGAAAAGAGTGTTTGAAGAGAGTTTTTTGCCCGATCTTACCCATGGTGATCTAACTACGTTTTAGAAGCTTCACCTTTCTGGCTAACTGACCGACTAGTTTACAATTCAAAAGTGTCTGTAAAATATAAATATTAACAAATACTTTGATTTTGTCTCTACGATACAGAAGATCTAGTGTGGAGCAACGTTCAAATTTGAAAAAAAAAAATTATATGTTTTTACAATATCTTCACAAATCTTATTAATAAACAAATTCGCTCCGCAACGTTAACATTTAAAAGCTACAAAAATATTAGTTCCCAAATTGCATTCCTATTTTTTGTTACCATATGTTTTATGTTAATTCCGATGCTTTTAAGAATACACATGGCTCTGCTGCATTTTACACAGATTTTTCTAATGCGAAATCTCAAATAAAGATAAAACAGATGTGAAAAAGGTAAAATAAATACTGAATGCTAACGTTTATTTCTCTAGCGGTTGGTTTCAGCGATTTAATTTAAGCAGAGAATAGCAGTATCATTAAAGTTTTACCGCAACAGCATCGCTTTATTTTTTACCGCGGTTAGGAAACGTGTTAACTGTATCTTAAGCTTTGTAAAAATAATACTTGTGAAAAATCTTGCGTGACTTATTTTTATACTACGTTGCAATATGTTTAAGAATATAATGTAGTAACTAGTAAGAATGTTTTTAATGAATTTGATTTTATTTGTGTTAGGTACAAATATTTTTATTTATAGATTTTTTTTATTTTATTATTTTAATTGATGTTAAATGTGTTGTGTGTGTGTGCGGGTGTACATTGGTACACCTCTGCCTAACCCTTGGGGGAATACAGGCGTGATGGTGGTTAAATGTGTTAATGTTATTTTTTTTTGAACTATTCACTGTGGTTCGAATTTTATTGTTGTAAGTGTATTTGTAATAGATTAGAATAATTATTTTTGTATAATTCGTCACAAATGTATGTAATTTAAAATTAAAATTGGTCGCGATAAATACTTTTTCTAATTCTTAAAATTGAACAAAAAATTGCGTAAATAAAGTTTATTATTAATTTTTTGTTGGAATAGTAAACTTAGATAAAAAAGGGGTTTTATAAAAACTAGATTTATAAGTTAAAATTTAAAATATAGTAAAATATTTGATTCGATACTTGTTATTATGGCGGCCAAGGTAACGATGTGAAAGATATACCTAGCTTTATGACAGTCGGACGGACAGACAGCCAAAGGATACAAGACCCTAAAATGACATACATTAAAAATATTATTTAATCGTCTGCTTCTGGGCCAGACTAAAGATGGAAGACTGGCAATCTTCTTCCAAGATGCCATAAATCTGAATGCGATAATTAAAACCAGATAGACTAAGGGTCGGCACATATCTAACGGAACATGCGTCAAGCGTATCGTCGCTCTTACGTAGACGCACTAACGCATCATCGGTTTAATGTGCAAGGTTGGATGTTTTTTCATATATTTGTTTGTATTCTGGCGTTACGCGACCGATAATACGCGACGTATTTTCCGTCAGGTATGCACCGACCCTATAGCCAGGTTGTGTTAGAACAGCTCTCTATGAACTGTGTTGACTGGAGGAGAGGCAGCGAACCTCAACAGTCTAGAACAGCTTTTATATAAATCTATCGCTGATTTTGCTATTGTGAATATTTATTAAGGGTTCCAAGGCTCTGAGAATATATCTGAAGGTTACCGTGAAGTTGAAAGTAACTTGTCAATTTATTTATTATATTTGCTTTTGAAATACCTACATATAAATATATTTTATTTTAGATTTCGCCGTGTTGGCACAAAGGTTAATGCCTAAGCCTGTCATGCATAAAATGGCGGGTTCGGTGCCGGGAATAGCACCAGTGAGACTTTTCAATTCACATGTAGGTATCTTCTAAGTTTGTCTTGGACATCAACTGGTATTGGTGAGGGAAAACGTCGTAAGAAAACCTGGACTTATAATTAAGTCTGAAATTACCAATCCGCCTTAACGGTGGTGATCAACGCCCCCGTTCCTCCTCTGTTTGAGAAAGCTATTTTACCCCACAGTGGGATAATAATAGGCTGGTATTATATTTTTTTAGATTTAAAAATAAAAATAAAATAAATATACCATCACGCCTGTATTCCCCGAAGGGTTAGGCTGAGGTGTACCAATGTACACCCACAGTTCGCCGGTATATTTAGGTCCCATGTAATAGGGGGCGAGCCTATTGCCATTAATCGGGCACAAATCCAAACTCCGAGCTGCTACTGAAAATTTCATATAAAAACCCAATAACACTTTTTGCTCGACCTGGGAATCAAACCCAGGACCTCTAGCGTAGCAGTCGCGCTTAGGACTACTAGGCCACCGAGGCATTTTTTTAGATTTAGAAGAAGATAATTATGTAGGATCTATCTCTTTGTTTTCTTCTAAGAACAAAGAAAACTAGAATAGCAATGAACTCATAGCGCCTGCATTCTTCAATGTTAAAAATAACATGAAAATTTTACTATTGTATAAATTATATTTTATTTTTGTTGATAACATGAAACTACGAACATGTCTGGTGGACTAAGAAGTTTCAGCTGAGTTCGCTTTCATTCTCAGCAATTTAGCATGAGTAATATCACTTGTTTTCAGAAAATAAACAATAAATCAGATTTTATCAAGATTCTTATAACAGATATGCAATAAATATTTCTTCTTTGAAGTTTGGCTCGATCTTAATAAATTAGTTGCTTGATAACTTCAATTATTGCTTTCAAAGCAATCTAACATGGATAAAGTCTTTGAAAAACCCAATTTAACTTGTCTTGTACCGACACGATTTCTAGACGATCGTCTTGCCTAAACATCACAAAGAAATATAATAATAAATTCTACCTGTAACCAGTGGCGGCTGGTGGGTCATAGAACTGGTGGTGCGCTTTACTTGCTCGCTGAGTATTAAGATAAGAAATTGCAGTAAAACAAAATTTTACAGAATATAAGTATAATTTTATTATTTTTTATACATTAGGTCAATGCTTATATTCAATATAATCAATGTTTATATTCATATTTACTCACACCACACTCCAACCAAAACGAAATAAAAACAATTACTTAATGTAAACAAACAATAATAATTACATTAATTACGCAGCGCGTCACAGAGAAAGTATAGAATACTGATAGATAAGACGAAAGGTCATTCATTCAACATGGCCGGCCGCCCGCCGGCCGTCGTCGTCGTCCCGGCGAAGTTCGTCAAACATCGAGTGTTTTCGGGAATTGTCGGTTCGCCCGTGCGGCGCTCGAAAACGGGCTAGATGCTCGGTACATTTTCTATGAACTATCTTCTGTCTCACGCGCCAGGCATATTTGCTCGTACGCCATACAAGTTATATTAGCAGTCCTCGTGCGCTCACCGAAGCGCACGAGATATTTTCTACACAGAGAAAATAAACTGAATACTTAGTATTGGAATTTTATTTTTTTAATGTTTTTGTATGTTTCAAAAATAAATATTAAAATCGTAAATTATAAATAGAGATAAATGCATTTTGTAATTTTTTAATCTTTTGAATTGGTGGTTCAGCGCACGAGCGCACCTAAGGTACAGCCGCCACTGCCTGTAACTTTCAATACAGAATTCAATCCATAAAAAGGGTTCCATACATATTTGATCGTAGTAAAATGGAGAGTATTGCTCCAATATTCGTGTTTTAGCAATTGGTATTCTATTGTAGGTAGTGGCAGTCGATTGTAAAATATAACGCGCAGTCAACGGTTAGGTATATTGAGTTACCCATCGCGTTGGCGCGTTGAGGTACACTAGACTAGGTCATCGTTCTGTTGTAGAACCTAGATACGTTTGTATTTGATTTATGTTTGAGTAGCTTTTGATCGCGACTTCGTTTGCGTGAATTTTCTTGAGAGCCCTATTTTTTAGAATAAAATATAGACTTAGCGGTTAGGTAAAACGTGGCTTTCTATTAGCGTAGCGAATCAGAAACAGACCAGTACTTTCGGGTTCCACCTATAAAAAAAAAGAAAGGCTTAAATAAGTATATATTGAATTTTCATGCTTTCAAGGTATTATGTAAACTATGTAAGTAGTATATAACTATGTATGAATGTGGACGAGTCGAAAGGAGTATGAAAGGATCAAAGCAAATGGCGTTCTATAGTTTCTGCCCACCTCTATGGGAATAAGGCGTGAGTTCATGTATGTAAGCAGCAATAAGGTATCCAATTGTTGATAAAAACCATACATAGAACATTCAGTCTTTAAGCGATTTGTAATTTTTTTAACCATCCCTTGATTAATAATCACATAAAGATTAAATAACAAACTCAATACAAAATAATCATCGCCAAACGAGATGGAGACGCGAAAAGCCTAAAAATTCATGATAAAAAGATTACCTACCGCTCCATCACGAACCGATCTCATCAACACCAAACCTCATTCCGTATCGAGTTGCCCCACTCCGCCGGATCCGCCGCTGTGCCCTCACAAACGTCGGCCTGCCACTATTGTAGCTTTATTGCACATCCCATAACAGTCCCGTTTCTTTATCTGTTTCGATTTCCAGTTATCTCCGGTGCTCTATGTGTTTTGTTTGTACAACAAAACGTTAACTGTCACGTTATATTTTTACGTGTTTTTATACCACAATTGTCGAGCGCCAAGTGTGCGTTTATCTATACGCTTATGTTCTTATGCGATGCTTTGCGACACTATAAGGTAATCAAGATCAAAGTTTAACCCTTTATTTCAATTAGAACATTAAAAGTCACTTATAAAAAAAAATGAATCTTCTAAAATATAGTTTCGTATGGAAATGAATGGGAAAGAAACTCCGTATTAACGCTTTTAAGACAAATGTTTCGCAATATTCTATAAGTATAGAATATTGCGAAACATTTGTCTTAATCATCAAAGTAAAAACATAATTTAGCTGCAATTTCTTAATGAATATGCACTTTGTAATTACTGAAATAGAATGGTTTATTTTCAAGATACAATCCAATATAAGTATACTGGATTGTATCTTTTACTTTGACTTCGAACTTGCAGCAATACGTCCAGTATAAAATTTTATATTCAAATAGCTTTTATAATGTGAATGTGTTTGTCAATACTGTCATTTCCGTCGTATTTTTTCAATTTAATCGTGTAATAGTTCTTCTATTTATTAGATTTCATCATCTATCGTTTCCCATAACTAGAAAACTTTTCTATTCCAATACACAACTTCATTGCATTTCCTATCCGCGTCTGCGTTACGTGGTATGACTGTTAGTTCTTTGTTTTGCATCTGTGCGAACAGCGAGCGATCGAGATGAGATTGCCAGGTATATCGCGACGCTTGCATGCTATCAGATCGTGCAGTACAGATGCACTAGATACCGTGGGTTTGATTTAATCTGGTTTTATATACCTACACATGCTGGAACTGCCCCGTTGGTCTCGTGGTCGCAAATGCGACTGCTGTGCAAGGGGTCCCGGGTTCGATTGGGTTTTTCTACGAAATTCTCAGTAGCAGCTCGGAGTTTGGATTTGTGCCCAGTTAATGGCAATAGGCTCGCCCCCTATTACATGGGACCTAAATATACCGGCGAACTGTGGGTGTACATTGGTACACCTCTGCCTAACCCTTCGGGGAATACAGGCGTGATGGTGATGGTATGCTGGAATTTTATGGTTGTTTTCCTGCGGTAGAACGATTTGCTCTCAGAGGTACTATCGAAACATAGAATTCAACTTCATTATCATCATTTAAGCCGCAGGACGTCTGCTGTTGGACATAGGCCTCCCCCATAGATTATCAAATGGTCCGGTTGAAAAAATAAATATGATTTTCGTTTGCACATAATAATACAAAACATAAAAATATTCATTATAGTATATTGAAACATTACGATTTAAAATTAATAAAAGTAAAATGATTCTGGATAATTATATTATATCCAGAATCATTTTAATTGTAATTATTTAATTGTATTAAATCGTAATTACGCCGTTAAAAATAAATAAAAGGGATTTTGAAGTAGGTTTGTTCGTTTGGCAGAACTAATCCTAAGTGCCTCCATCCACGTCCGACTTTCTTTAGGACCGATTATCGGACCGTTCAATAGATCCATAGTTTCGTGGGACCGACTTTTGTGGGATATCTGCGTTGATTTATTAGAATTCATATATTCCATTCTCTCCGACGAATAAATTGGTCACCGATTGTATGACGTTGCCGGCAGCCTTATTGACGTTTATTTTTACAAAACCCCATTCTCCTTCATTCAATAAAATAAAACGTGGGCAGGTAAGCCACATTATGAACTGTGTCCCAACCCCATTTTCACCCTAATTCAGCTAATGTAACGTCAAATGTGCGATGTCAGCGTCGAGTCAGCAGTTTTACGTGAAGACTGGAACCTGCAGAGTACAGACACCACATCGATGTCGTTTACTTAGTACATTGTAGATATTGATTGTGATTTTGACGTATCTTAATATACCCGCGAACTGTGGGTGTACATTGGTACACCTCTGCCTAACCCTTCGGGGAATACAGGCGTGATGGTGATGGTATCGTAGATATTGACCTGTAGGTATAAGTCATTGAGGTAATCCATACTAGTTCATATTTCCTACTAATCCTACTAATATTATAATTTTGAAAATTTGTGAGTTTAGATGGATGTTTGTTACTTTTTCACGCTTAAACGGCTGAACGAATCTGGATGAAATTTGGCATTGAGATATAGTATAGTCTGGAATAGCACATAGACTTTTTATCCCGAAATAATGTACAGTTCTCGTGAGATGATATATCAATTTTGACGCGGATGAAATAAAGTTTTTTAAAAATACTGGTAGCGCTGTATTCGTAACCGGCGACGTGCTTGTATGACCAGATGTATGAACGTGGAGGAGACGAAAGGAGTATTGTAAGTGATCGTAGCAGGTGGCGTTCTGTGGTTTTTGCCTACTCCCACGGAAAAAGGCGTGAGTTTATGTCTGTATTTAGGTATGTATGTCATTTAGTTATTCAACAAATATTTTTGAGTCATAATAATAACAGATGCTGTAAACACCCGTATAACCTAATCTTTCAAACAATTTCTACATTTTATTTTACAAAACTGCAATAGAACATCAAATATTGTTTCACAGGTAAACAAATGCAGCATATGAATTCAGACGCTGGGACTAGAATAATATTAGATAGAATGAGATTACGTTCCACGGTCCTATAAGACGCATTCTTAGGAGGACTGGGAGGATCGTGGGCACATCGCGCGCATATTGCTTCGTAAATAACCACGATAAATGTTTTCGAGACCACACAATGTTTTAGTCTTGTAAGGAGCGTTACTACTTTGATGTTTTAGAGATATTTAGTGGTATGTATGGTTTTTGGAGATACGTTTACGGTTTGGGATTTTAAAGAATTTATTTTAAAGGGGGTGTAGAGGTAATCTTCGGAAGTACTGGTTTGATAAGAAAAAATCTTTAACTGATTGAAAGCTACACTATTGAAGAGTATTATGATGAGAGAACACTCTTTGCATTATATACTGACAATACTGCGGTACCACTTTTTATGGTAGTGCGGAATCGCTCGCTACACATTGTACTTTCGTGTGTATATAACAGTACTTACAGAAATCATGGGAGAGTTTATATTTAAAACTGGTATTCGTAAAAAAGCTTGAGAGCTTGAACAATGGAATTTTGACGCTTCAATATCTCCATAACCAGAAAGGTCACAGATATTGCATGAAACAAAAAAGATCCCAATGATAGTAAACTTACCTATTTACCTAAGTGTCATTTTACGCCCGTAATTGGTGAAAACATAATATAATTCTATTTTTTATTGTTTCAGGTAGAGTACCGTTAGCTGATTCATCTCATTAAATGCTGCAGGTGATCAAACAGTTGTCCTGTATACGGCGACAAGAACATTTTATTTTATTTTTATTTATTCATAACAACTTATACCTACTATCACTACAGGGTTTACCCTAATGCGACAGTTAACAACTTGATATCAGATATGTCCAAGTTAAACTTAGAAAATACACATGAATTGAAAAAGACCCATTGGCACTTGCCCGGGTTTGAACCCACTTCCTCATGCATGAGAGGCGGGCGCCTTAACCACTGGGCCAACACGACATGTTTCCAATCCCAAAATACTTCACCAAATCTTTCGCCAGAGTGAATTGCACTCAACCCAATCGACCCTCTTCTCGAGAGAATCAAGCCTCTACAAAAATGATTAAGTAACAACAACCTGTATGTCCAAGACCTTCAAACTTCACTAGAAGTACCTCTTCAAACGCAATTTCGGACACAAAGAATGTGAATTCTTTACCTTTTTTTGGAAACATCATTGGATGGCAAACAACCCAACAGCCCACCTGATATTAAGTGGTCACTGCTGCCTATAGACATCTGCAATACCAGAGGCCTTAGCCTTGTAAATGCGTTGCCATTCCAGAGACAAAGTTGAAATGTCTCAAGTGCTTGAAATGACACCGGCAAACCTTCAAACCGGACATAGCAATATTGCTTTGCGGTAGAAATAGTTATGGTGGGAAGTACTTCCCCGGACAATTCCCTTCACAAAGAGCTCTACTACTACTACTAAAAACACGCTTTTTCCACTAACTAAATTCTCGTTTTCCGCCAAAGGTTTTTAGTATTTTCTGTTTATCGTTGAATTTGCTCCACAAAGCGGACTGGATTGACGTGACAATAGGAGGTGTTCGTACACAACGAACAAAGCGTACGCGTTATGTACGCTCTGCGGGTCATAAAGGCATTTCTAGTTCGCTTTGTTTCTGTGGTGTTGAAATAAGCGGGAGATTGATGTTTGATTGATCGGTTTGAATCGATGTTTGATTATTTGTATATTGATTGATACGGTATTAGGCAAAGTTGATAAGTGTGACTTCTGGCGTAAATTTGGCTTTTAGTAGAATCTTTTCATTATCTACTTATTGTTTAAATGATGACATCGTCACCTGCCTAAAAAACATGGTTGATTGACCGTGTTCAACCTCATTTTGATAGGTCTTTAATGCTTGAAAGTGGATGAATATAATAAATTTGACAGTCCGTCCGTGAGATAACAGGCAATGATTCAGATAAAAGTACCAATAATTTAAACTTAATTTAAAGTCAAAGCATTTACTTCAATTTGACCATATACAGGCGCTTTTGAATTGTCAAGCTAGTGCTTTGATTCAAAAGAGATAAAGTTTGTTTTCAGAGGTACCTAATCTCTGAAAGTAGGTAGTAGTAGACCTTTACTAATCAAAGCTAGTTTATAGCCGACTGCAAAAGGGTGTTATGATATACTTGGCTACCACGTGGAAGAAGTCGCATGTAACCGCTAGTTACATACATATTGAAACATTGGAAATCGCGTTTGCGTTTTTTTTTTCTGTGGGTGTACATTGGTACACCTCTGCCTAACCCTTCGGGGAAAACAGGCGTGATGGTGGTGGAAATCGCGTTTTTAATACCTCAATGATCCAATCGGTACTGTGACACCAGCAAAGTCACGTCAGTACTAGTAGTAAGCTCAAAGTTTCATCATTGAAAGTGGAGGCACTGTGAAATGTCTTTTTGTTCTCCAAACATAACTCCTGACACACAACTTTTAGATTCCACTTATGACGCTTTATTTGTACCAAAGTCCCCATTTTCGAATCTCACTAACTTGGTAACCATCACACCTATATTCCCCGAAGGGTTAGGCAGAGGAGTACCAGTGTACACCCACAATTCGCCGGTATATTTAGGTCCCATATAACAGGGGGCGAGCCTATTTCCATTAACCGGGCACAAATCCAAACTCCGAGCTGCTACTGAGAATTTCATAGAAAAACCCAAAAGCACTTTTTTGCTCGACTTGGGAATCGAACCCAGGATTTTTAGCGTAGCAGTTGCGCTTAGAACCACTAGGCCAACGAGGCAGTTACTCCCAACTTGGTACTCAGAAGGAAATAGTCATTTGGATTCTAGAACTTCACAAAGGCGTCTGCTGGACTTTTTCCGAGTCTAACATTCAAGTCCTGCTTTTACGTAAATATTTACGCGGAGCTTCACTCACTGAAGTCTGATTTGCTACTCTTTTATATTTTCCCCTTTTAAAGTTATGCAAGTTTGTGATTTCATACATTTTTATGGAGATTCTCTTCGTAAATGAAAATAGTATTTTATTTTTTACTTTGTATGTATTCTTTTACGCAAGAGAAATGATGGAGTACTAGAAATATTTAGAAACACTTTTCTTTATTATGTTTCTTCTTATTTAAGTTTGGGTGGATGGATGTTTGTTACGGCAATTACGCCAGAACACCTGAACGGATATCAATGAAACTTGGCACATCATAGGTAGATAGTATACTAAAATAACACATTATAATAGGATCCGCTATATAAATAGTAGGTACGATTCCCGTGGGATAATATATTAACTTTGACACGGAGAAAGTCGGGGGCGGACGCTAGTAAGTTATAAATAACATAGTGAGTCTGTCAACCCACGAAACCGTAAACCGTTTTACTATAATAGTAAGACTTTTTTTTTAAGATGGGAAGTCATCAAATGACTTCCCCCGCCCTGGGCGGGGCGGGAAGGAGTGTCAGACTTTTACTGACTAAAACCCGTCCATGTTCCTCCTTGTGCCCTTTGCGTTCCGGGGGCGCGGTATATCTTCCGAACAACCCGCAGCCCCGGAAAAAGCCCCGGCATAAAGAAAAATTCAGCACAACATACATAATTATAGTAAAATAAAAGACAAAAAAAAAGTGACAAAAGACACGAGAAACAAGAGTAGAAAACCAAAAAAAAACACTTTCGGCATCTAGCACATTAAATTGAGTGGGTTGTTACACATGTACATTTTCAATACTCATTGACAATGTAACTAAGGGCTGGTTTATGGAGATGTGTCGGGCGTTTAACTCACACGTATGGTCATGTTTATTTAAGACTAGCTTCTGCCCGCGATTTCATCCATTGGAACCTATGTATAACTCTATACCACAATATATGGCAGTGCCAAATTTCATACTCGTATACATCCGTTCAGCTGTTTAAGTAGTAAAGAGAAAGAAACATCCATTCGTCCATAACCTCACCAACTTTCGCATTTAAAATATTAGTAAGATGTTGCGTTTCGCTTTAAAGCACGCAGTTGATAATGATGTGCCTCACGTGGGGTATGCTTCGGGTGTAGAATTCTGCTTGCGGTAGGGATCGTTTTACGCCCTCCATTTATTTTTATTATAAAACGGCTATTGGCCGATTTCAATAGTTAATTACACGAAATTCATATTATGCTCTCAAAACCCTCCAAACATACTGACAAGATTGTCTTCTATTCTTCCATTCGTCCGTGGGCACATCACAGTACGGCTTGACATTCAAGAGAGCGTAAAGCGCGGACCGAACACGGGAGACGGATAGGAACGGCGAACAATGTATGCTTCTTAATACAGGAATAATTTAACCGGGACAAACAATTGGAGAAGTTCACCATGCAGAACGTAACTATTCACAAAAGGAGAATCGCATGACTCTTTTCTTTGTGAACGAGCCCTTAGTCTTATTGTAACACACACAGAAGATCTATCATTACACATGGACGGTAACACACACAAGTCCATTTTAACACACAAACAAAATAAAAGTTGGGTAAAACTAATTTCAAGGGAGGCGATGCGGGAACTTTTCTGCTATAATCCATCAAAAGCCTTCGACTATCGATGTTAAGATAGTTCTACATTGGAGTTTGATAGTTGACGGTTCTTTGATAGTTTCTAGGTGAGGTAATGTGGAGTCCTCCATTGTATTGACAAAAAAAGGAAAGTGTACCTAATACTACAAAAAGAATGAACTATATCGAATAATGAATATAGGAGCTTTGCGTACAATATTTAAAGTTGTGGATGACACTAATTTCGCGTATAAATAAAAACTAAAAAGCTATAACACCCGTTGGTTTTAAGGTGGTATTAGCCGGATATTTATAGATGGTAGTGTGACACCTGCGTGCTTTGAAAAGCAAGTAAACAAGCCCGTCGCACTATTCCCATCCACTGTAACTTCTAAAAGCCAAAATCAACTGTGTGGTCTACACAATTGATTTTGCCAGAAAAGCGACAAAGCCATGAATTTTTGCGGGTCCCGGACAAACGATTCAACTGTCTTGGATCTCGCAACGAAATTAATCAGTAAAGGTTAGTGGAGGTTTATACCTTCGCTAACCGCGCCGTATTGGGGATATTGTGCACAAAAGCACGTAAAGCCGTTGGTTCTGCGGCTGATCTCTCCCCGATCGTGTTAGATTACCGTCTTATCGAACTATGAGAATGAGGGAAGAGGGTGTGCACCTGTGTTTGCTCACACACACTATAATAATAATATCTCCTACGTGATTGGCTAGCCTCTATCGAGAAAGATTTTCGGGGGTTACGGTTAACTAAACAAAATAATATACTTATAAGTACACTAGCAAACTGCCCGCGACTTTGTCCGCGTAGCTTATTTCACCCGCTTGAAGTTACGACTTTGTTTACTGCTTCGCTCCCGAGCGTCGTAGCGTGATGTTATACAGTCTGGGTAACTCATTAATAATGTAGCTATCTATAGGTGTAAAATGGTTATAATCGATCCAGTAGTTTCGGAGCCTATTTGGTACAAACAAACAAAAAAAAAACGACGGGTTGCACTCCGGGAGTGCCGGCAGAAGTGAAAACGCTAAAGACGTACACTAATATGACAATTCGCCGACACGAATTGTCATATTTGTGTACGATAAATTCGTAAGATTTTCGGTCAGGTCACGTGTCCTGACGCGAGTTTAAAAATTTTTACCCATTCCAAAACAAGTGCACAACGCCGCTTACGAATTTTCGATCGGAGTCACGTGTCCTGACTCGAGTTTAACATTTTTTACCCATTCCAAAAAAAGTGCACAACGCCGCTAAAGAAGTTTTCACTTCAAAAATCTTTCCTCTTCACAATATTATGTAAAATGTAATTTGTAATGTAGGTATTACTAATACAGGTAGTATAATATTATAGGTAATAGGTATAGGTATAGATATCCATAAGATACTTTACGGGCTCACATTTAATCATTGTACGATGTACGGTTGATCAATAGTTGAAGATCAACCCTCCCAAATTCCACTGAATCATTATATACTTCACGGAAAATCCCCGGATTCACGCATCCTTAGCTTTTACCTAATCATTTCTGAATGAGGATTTAAGGATATTGTTAATTTACTATTGAGGATATTGTTAGTTTAATGTTATTGTTATACAGGATAAGTTTTTAATCAGTGCGTAAATTTTTTTTGGTAGTTCAGTGTCAGTAATAGAACACATTTCCGTGTTTAGTTAAAAAAAAAAAAAAAAAAAATTTCATCCTTATCCGAGTTTGAAATAAGCAAAACATCCAGGACATAATCTATTCGCCATACTATCAATGAAAACTCGCGGCCGCCGCCGCCGCCCGGGCGTATGGCTGGGGTGAGGGGGTGGGGAATGCGCTAACGCCGAGTGACAATGAAATATGGTTTTTAAGTAAACATGTTTCGTAAGCGATAACTTTTTTTTTTAGTACTAAGACATATCAAAATAAAAATACGTGTTTAATAAAACGTGTTGAAGTTTATTATGGCAAAATTTACGCACTGGTTAAAAAATTTTCCTGTATAAGGAGATTGTTATGTTTTGTGTATTGTTATTCTTTCATCATTATTTTCTATCAGAAACTGTAATAGATTTGGGAATCTTTGTATTTTTTTATATAGAAAATAGGTTGATTTGTAGAACTAGTAATTTCTATTTTGCAACGATAACAGAACTATTATGAAACTTGATTAATAGGCTACGGACACGAGGCAAATTCTTGAGTGAATTTAATCAACTTGCTGAATTGTCTGTCTGTCCAACTTTACCTTTCAACTCATATATTAACTAAGTTATTTGAAAACAAACTAGACTTTGCCTGTAACTTCGTTCGCGTCGAGAGTCGTGGAAGAAAAGTAGCCTATATCCTTTCCTGGGAGTAAAACTTAGCTCGTATCAAATTTCATCAAAATCGGTTTAGTGGTTTATTCGTGAAAGTGTAGCAGACAAAAAGACAGAGGGAGGTACAATTGCATTTATAATATCAGTAGCATCTCTGAGTCAGGATTTGTATCCAGTTAATGTTAAAAGGCTCGCCCCCTGTTACGTTGGACCTTAAACATACCGGCGAACTGTGGGTGTGACGAATTGGTGGATTCACCTAGGTACCCATAAGACCACATCTCACCTTCTCTCTCGCTTACATAGAAGTAACATACCTATCATAAAGCCTTTATTCCCCAAAGGGTTAGCCAGAGGTGTACCAATGTACACCAACAGTCCACCGATATGTTTTTTAGGTCCCATGTAATAGGGGGCGAGCCTATTGCCATTAACCGGGCACAAATTCAAACTCCGAGCTGCTACTGAGAATTTCATAGAAAGCCCAATAAGAAGAACATAGAAGTAACCTATTCAATTATGCCTTGTATCTACTCACGACAATCACTATGGAATGAATGATATATGGATAAATTTGGTATCACGACAATTCGACCCTACAGTTCGACTCCATCATCTCGACCCCGTGATAACTCAACCCTGACAAGTTGACCCCGACAACTCGATCAACACGCGTATTCAGAACATTTTTCTTTAATCTTAAAGCATCCTTAAAACAACTGAATAAAGTCGACTTTTGTAATCCATACTTTAGTATTATACCTAAATGCGAAAGTAACTGTGTATCCAAGATTGCGGAATTTGTTTGAAAGAGCCACTGCGGCCCTAAAATGGAATGCAAAGGGCGTTAGGAGGAACAGGAGGTAGGGTTTTAGTCAGTAAGAGTCTGACACTTTCACACTGAAGAAGTCGTTTGATGATTTCCCATCCAATAAAATTTGTCTGTCTGTTTCTTACGCTTTCACGGCCAAATCATTGAACCGCTTTTTATTCGGCAACTTCAACTGCGTCCGCGATAACCTACATTTACGCGGACGAAAAAGCAAATGCACGACTGCTACGCTAGAGGTATTGGGTTCGATTCCGAGGTCGAGCCAAAAGTGTTATTGGGTTTTTCTATAAAATTCTCAGTAGGTGTTCGGAGTTAGGATTTGTTACTGCCAATAGGCTCGCCCCCTATTACATGGGACCTAAAACATATCGGCGAGCTGTGGGCGTACATTTGTACACCCCTTTTTTTTTTTTTTTATAGACGGGAAATCATCAAATAACTTCCCCCGCCCTGGGCGGGGCGGGAGGGAGTGTCAGACTTTTACTGACTAAAACCCGTCTATGTTCCTTCATGTGCCCTTTGCGTTCCGGGGGCGCGGTATCTCTTTCGAACAACCCGCAGATTTGTACACCCCTGCCTATCCCTTTAGGGAATATAGGCGTGATGGTATGTAAAGTCACGGGCAGAACGTAGTAAAAAAATAAAATATTTCTACAAAAACCTTCCTTTATAAAAGTACCTACGCAATAAAAAGCAATCTATCTTCATTATTAATTTGATAGAAATTGATACAAATGGCTGAAGAACACGATTTTATTTGACAGGTAACTTTATCTAGGTAACTGTTAGCGACGGCCGATCTCATTTACTTTATATTATGTTAGATCATTTACTTTGGCAATTTCTAACTTTGATATAATTTTCGTATTTTGAAGGTACGGAGATAATATTTAATTCATACTGTCATAGATTAATATTAGTATTAGATATTCGTATATTAAGTATTACGTCGCATATTGATAAAATATCATATCAGATATTAGGTTCGTCGTAATTTTAGTAATATTAGTAGGTATTAGGTATTCAAGCAAGTGTTGGTAGCAAGCGTGGTAACCTATTTTAGTAAAACCAAAAATATTCCTTTAAACCTACATGCATCGTACGTATTTAATACTTGTTCCATTCCGTTACGATAATGGAATTTCAGCCAAATCCCGCACCTTATAAGACCTAGTTTTAAACACCGCAATATCTACTTAGTTGATTCGAATAAAGAATAACTCTTTACGAAAACACATACCATAATATCTCTTCGGACCCTTTTACACTGCGACAGCCAAAACCAATTTCAACCCAAAATCTACCAGTCAAACTCCGCTCACTCAATCTTGATCCTTTGTCCCCCTACTATTATGCCCAAGCCAGAATAACAGGGCCACGTCCTGTGTGTCATTTACCTAACACGACAGTTCACATCGTGTTGGTATCTTGTCACTATCCGAAGCATTGATTAGTTTAGCGACCGTCTATGTTCGGGGAGATTCACTTCAGCATCCTACTATGCGGTGAGTATGAAGATGGTTTTGATCCTTTGTGTCTATTAGGCACTAATTTAAATTGCTTCTGTTTCATTTATAGGGGGTGTGAAAAGACATATGACATACCGTTAACTATGCATACTGCCTGTGAAACTAAACAACATTTAGGAATGTATTTATTGCTATGAAACTACTGTTATTTTTTATGTGAAATATCACTGTTTATTGGTAGCGCGCAATGTAACGCATGCAAAACATTGTGCTTACAGGTGCATTCTGCAACAGCACATGGATTTAAAGGAACTATTATTTAAAGTTAAAACTTCCCTGCAATATCTTTATAACCACAAGGTTCCAGAACACAAAAAATCGCAATGATGAGTATAACACTTACAACTTACAGTTTCGTAAGTGTACCTATTTTTACACTTTTTATATTGTAAATGTAATGTAAAAAATGTAATTCTCCAGGCCGACTCCGGCCACGGCGGCTAAACTTAATGCAGACTAGCCATGTACGCAGGAGATATTATAGTGCACAAGTGTGTGCGCAAACACAGGTGCACTCCCTCTTCCCTAACTCTCATAGCCCGATGGAACGGCAATCCGACACGACCGGAGAGAGATCAGGCGCAGGACCAACGGCTTTACGTGCTTTCCGAGGCACGGGGGTGTCACACCACCAACTTCCAAACTCCGGGCTGCTACTGAGAAATTCCTATTGGAAAAACCCAATAATACTTTTTGCCCGACCTGGGAATCGAACCCGGGACCCCTTGCTCAGCAGCCGCGCCTCTTTATATTAGTTCCAATGTAAAAATAGCTTGTTTTTTTCTAATTATTGTGGTTGAATAAATCTTATAATAACCTTGTGCCCTTCTCTTGTGCCAAGGAAGGCCATCAATATGCGAAATATTTTCATGGCAAAAAAACAATAACATAAAACTTATTTTCTTTTTATTCGCCACAAGTTAAAAACTCGGGTCACAATCAAGATGAAAACAAGAGTATTGTGGCAGTACTTACTTAGGTAAACAGTATAGTTATTGGCCACTTAAGCCACCTCAAGACACTATTTATAATATATAAAAATATAAAACGGGTAGATGTAAATGAAATAATTTTTAATAATAATTTTTAAAACATTAACGTATTTATTCAATGGTATGGCTTACATACTCGTTTACCATACACGTTTTTAATAAACTCAACATAAAGATACAAATATTGAATTGTCAGTTATTGGCCACCATAATCATAGTAATTGGCCATGTAATGTTACAGTAATTGGCCATAGAAAACAAAATAATAAAATTAAATTATAAAATAAAAAAATTAACAAAAATCCAATAACCCAGCGAGGGTTATTGGATTAAAAATGTTCTCATCATCAGATGGCTCGGAATCATCGTTAATTACGTAACATTTGTGGCATATAAAATCTACTAATTCGTCATCATCCGGGATATTTTCCACATACAATGAGACCCGAAACAAGTACCTGTAGGCTATACAAATTATTTGTTCCGTACGGGAAACGAACTCAAGACACGCAACGCAGCTGCCAATTGCTGTCATCAACCGTGCCATAAAGACAAGATATGCCATTTCTATAAAGATACTAAGTTATACATTCCGTCAAGTAACTAAAGAAGAATCTTCGCAATTATAAACAGTTAAAATCTAGTCATAACCTTATCTCAGAGACAATCAATGTTAAAAAAGGGATAAGTTAGTGCAAGCATTTTTGACTACATAGATAAGATCGTTTCGTGAAATTAATATAGTAATTGACATAGGGGGCCATTTACTGTAAATGTTATTTAAATTATTGACAGTAATTGGCCACTACATTTTTTTAAGCTTATGTTATGATTTTGTCGTTTTACACTTCAAATACGCGTACTATGCATATCACTCTATATATTGTACGGATTTTAAATCACTGAACTTTGTAAATTAATTTCAGAATATGATATTCTAAAATTATATGCTCTTAACATTTATTAAACAAATTTACCTATTTTCAATACCGGCACGAAAAAACCACAGACTACAAAAGAACGAGTTCACCTAGCGGTGTTTTACCGAAACATTTTGAGAGTTAACAATTGTGTTGTCATAGTGTATTTTAAAATTTACCATGTAGTAATGTGGGTTGCTAGTTTTTCAATACCGATGTTGAAATGGCTAATAACTATGTAGGGGCCAATAACTACACTGTTCCCCCTATTTTATATTATGGTATTTACATCATTTGAAAACTTTCCCAATTTTTCAAATTATTTTCAAAAGTCGTATCAAAGTTACTAAAACGCAACACAACCTCATTTAAATTCAACAGCCACACAAGAGTTATTGAATAAGCCTATTGAATACACCAGATTTTTTAAGAACAATAAAGGCAATGTTGTTGTCATATTACGTCTCACGTATCTGAAAACGTTTTGGTAATAAATTACATCTCGGTTGGTAACCCTCCGTCGCTTGGTTTTACCACTAGGCATTTTACCGAAGGGCGTAAGCGACGCGGAGTCGAGGCGTAAGGCTGAGGGTACAGTGCAGCGATTTGTAATGCGACTGGAAGAGCGAAACGAGATAAACATGATATGGCTACATTATTAGTGAAAATCTGGTATATATTCGTATAAGTTTTGCTTATATGTTGTTGTAGTTCGTTCCTATCGAATAAACAAATCAAAGATCGCTAGTAATATTTGGTACACGGTGTACCCATATAAGTGAGCATTCATTTATTTGTTTTAATCGCTCATATGTCGCAAGTCGCTCGTGGCCTAATGTAGCCTCAGCCTAAATGCGCGCGGTTACACGGCGAGGCAACGACAGACGTGAGACGACGCGAGTCGACGCGAGGCGCAAGCTAATTTAATATTATCACATCGTAATTTAAGCGTTGTTTTAAATAATGTATCGTTGCTCTACTTCGGGAAGAAAATGTTTACAAATTAAGTAAGAAGGTATATATGTAGATTATTTATAGAGTACATACTAGCTTCTGCCGGCGACTCCATCCTTGTAAATATTGGTTATTGTGGACTTGCACGAAGTTGCATAATTATTAGCCTATGTCCTTTCTTGGGACATTCACACATTATCTTGTACTAAATTTATATCAAATTCGGTTCAGTGGTTAGACGTGAAAGCGTAATAGACAGACAGACAGACAGACATTCAGACAGAGTTACTTTAGCATTCACAATATTACGGCATTTCAAAACCTAGTAAGGGACACTTTTTCCAAAAATCGTTTTATTGCATAATTTTGCTAACCAAGTACGTCCCTGCCAAATACAAAAACACCAGCGTTGAAAACTCACATTAAAGCGGTGAAATTTAATCATCGATACCCAGTAAATGCACTACTCGTCTCTGATCTAATTTACGTTTATTCGCTCTCCTATAAAATTTAGTTTTAGGTCCTTGCTAGGTTTTGAAATGGGGCAGCCTACAGCCAGCAGACAGCATACAGCCTTCGACGCTTTGTACCTTCCACATGCTACTACAAAGATTATAAACGCGTAAAGATTTGGTACTCACATAAATAACAACAATGATTTACTTAAAATTAACCCGTATTTGCATTACTCAGTAAAGTTCAAATTAAATTGATAAGTGTGCGTGTAACAAAAACACACATGAAATCCTTTCTGTTCGCCTGTTATGTCACCCCGACGCTCCCAGAATGATAATAATTATTTTACTGAGCCGAGACTGTAATTATAAAATTCTTACGCACGTGGAACACTCTAGTGAGGAAAACTATTTCATAAACTTCAGTATTTAGGGTGAGGCTAAACGAGCGTAATTTTGTGAGTCGCAGAATTTCGGTCGCGTAATTTCTGCTACATTCGGTTTCATATAAAACTCCTGTTTCATTCACACGGCGACGCAAAATGAGTTGTCAGTTTCAGAAGAAAGTCAATTACGCGACCGAAATTCTGCGACTCACGACTCGCAAAATTACGCTCGTTTGGCCTCTCCCTTAGGGAATTTTTTAATTCGAACTTCCCACCAGCTATTAATAAGAGTCAATCGACACGAAAAGAAAAAGAAGAAGAATTCAAACTTCGAACCCTGAGATTACTCGTCCCCGGTTGAAAAACAAAGCCACCGGCCAGATTTAAAAGATTGAATTTAAATATTTTTGTAAATAGAACACTTATTACTGTGTCTGTTTCACCATTGTAACCCTAAATGCTTTGCCATAAGAGTCACTTTACAAGCAAGTATATTGATGATCACTTTTCACATAGGTACCATACCATACCATACCATACCATACCATGTCAATCAATAATCAACTCTTCCACCTAAAAATCAAAATTCAAAATTGCAAATTAAAATTAGCAACACACAAAGTAACATAAGCCCTTTTGTAAGTGAGTCAAAGTAACGGCTTCATTATCCCCTCTAGCGGGCAAGGCTGAATCGGCGAGGATTTCAATTATCTCAGGGCTTTTAATATTAAAAGTAAAACTCAAGCGACCGCACAGGGACGTGGGGGAAAAATGTACCCTTTAAAATTACGCGGGAAACTCAGGGTTAATGGCATTCTTGACCCAAGTCTGTGAAGTGAGAAGTAAATGTGTAAGGTGTTAGAAGCTGGGTAATGACTTAATGTAGCCATCTTGTTATGTATGTAATGTGTAAACGTATTTTGTGCTCACTTTTTCGTACCACTCCACACAACCCACGCATGCCTCTACACACACCTTTGCCTAACACTTCAATGCAGGCGTGATGTTATTTATTACCCGACTGCGACAGAAGGAGGGTTATGTTTTTCGAGGGTATGTTTGTATGTATGTATGTATGTATGTATGTATGTATGTAAGTGTGTATGTATAATTGTTTGGCACGCTCTGCAGGCTGAACGGGTCGATGGATTTTAGCTTGAGAGGTGTCGTTAGATTCGTATTTACTGTGAGAGTGACACTGGGTATATAAAAAAAAAAACAAAATGGCGGATTTTTGGCGCCAAATTCAAATGTTTGGCTCGCTCTGCAGGCTGAACGGCTCGATTGATTTTAGCTTGAGAGGTGTCGGTAGATTCGTATTTACTGTAAGAGTGATACTGGGTATAATAATTTATTTTTTAAAACACTAAAAAAATAAAAAATAAAAAACGGTAATTTAAAAAACTAAAAAACCCGACTGCTATTCTTTAAAAATCCCTAAAACAAGATAAATTGTAGCAGTCGGGACCCATTCGGGACCATCTGCAATGTAATATAGGTATGTGCTCTCAATTCACTAATCCTCCATTTCTAGAATGGGTCCCGACTGCTACAATTTATCTTGTTTTAGGGATTTTTAAAGAATAGCAGTCGGGTTTTTTAGTTTTTTAAATTACCGTTTTTTGTTTTTCGTAAATTCGAAAAAAACTGGAATGACGTTTCTAAATCTGCTTTTATTAAAGTACCTACTAGTTTTTGCCCGCGACTTCTGCCGCGTAATTTTTTTACGTCTATTGCTACGTCTCGTCTACGTTCCGCTGCCGTAGTTCGTAGTACGTTATACAGGAAAAAATTTTAACCAGTGCGTAAATTTTGCCATAATAAACTTTAACACGTTTTATTAAACACGTATATTTTATTTTGATATGTCTTAGTACTAAAAAAAAAAGTTATCGCTTACGAAACATGTATACTTGAAAACCATATTTTATTGTCACTCGGCGCTAGCGCATTCCCCACCCCCTCACCCCAGCCATGCGCCCGGGCGGCGGCCAAGAGTTGTCATTGATAGTATGGCGAATAGATTATGTCCATGTTTTGCTTATTTCAAACTCGGATAAGGATGAATTTTTTTTTATTTTTTTTTTAACTAAACACGGAAATGTGTTCTATTACTGACACTGAACTACCAAAAAAAATTTACGCACTGGTTAAAAACTTATCCTGTATGTATAGCATATACTATTCTTCATTAATCTGCTATCATGTACCAAAAGCTTTTTGCCTATACCCCTTCCTCAAGAAAACTGGGTATATAACCCAAAAGGTTTTTTATTATACTTATCTGACCCGTATTTTCTTAGATTAGTCTGATCAAATAAAAAACTCCTTAGCGTTATAGTATTAATATAGATTTTTATAACTGGTTAAAACAATACATTACTCTTGACATAACAAACCCGATTATGGCTAAAACTATCTTTTTGAATTAAACAAAACAACCGCAAAACTCAACTTCACCTTTCAAAAGCAAACTATAAATTACCCTTTTATTACAAAGTTAACATTTGTACGTAACTTTGAATAAAAGTATTCACAATTAACATAATTAAGGGAAACACCAAACTATAGTTTAAAATCGAACTGAAATTCGGGAAAAACACTTACTTTTTTTCGAGTTTAGAAATTTTTAGGGCCTCCGTCTCCGTCCGGACACCGTCTCTTAAAACAATACCATTCTAATATAACTTTGTAATTCCAGTTATTGGATTTTTAACTCTCGGCGCTGATCCGAGGGTTGAAAATCCAACAGTACGCAAGGCAAAGTAATGTTAAAATAATATTGATTTCGGAGATGGTAGAACTTCCAGTTATTATGAATTTTTTATACGTATCCTTGCGCTCGTCTTAAAGCTAATTGGGTATCTTTTACTAGATGTTCTTTGAGTCTCGGCTTTTTATAGACTTACAAGATTTCTTTCGTAGAAAAGAAATTATGGGAGCTTATTTTATTGAATCGTTTGAAATATCTATTGATTCAGACCTGAATAGGCCAACGCAGCGCTCTTTTAGACGCGTTCTGAGGTTTCTTTTAAAAGCGATTCTTGCAATTTATTTTTATTTGAGTCTTATTCATTTTGCTTTGGTTGATTTAATATAAGCCTGAAATGGTCAGTTCGTTATAAGCAAGCGTGGTGATCAATTTTCGTGCCTTCTCTGTAGAAGAATAAGATTTGCCCTGCAGTGGGAAAGAATACCAGCCTGTAATAAATTATGTTATGTTACCGGCGAACTATGGGTGCACATTGGTACACCTCTGCCTAACCCTTCGGGGAAAACAGGCGTGATGGTAATAAATTATGTTTTTTTTGGAATTTGCCTATTACTAGGCAAAATTCCATAAAATCATCATTTACAATTAGTCATATTTATTCATCATAGTTTTACACCTTTACTCACATTTCTCCTTTAAAAGGATCCCATGAAAACTTAGAACGTATAATTATATAATCACAGCTTTTGACCCAATATTTAATAAATCTCATAACGATATCTCACCACTTATAATATATTCAGTAACACCACAGCTAAGCCATCCCAAAAATAATAAATTAATAATATATTTTATTCATTACACACTTTGCGGAAAGCTCTACAAACGAGTGGGTTTTAAAAAATTCATAAAATTATGAATATACTGAAATGGAATGAACAAATTTTGAATATAAATTCAGTGACTCTTACGAAATAATTGAAGCACCATTTATGAAGGCACTTTTTCATTCTTCATCATATTTTTGAATTCGTTATGTTTTGATGAGATGGTGTTGACTTAAGTTCAATTTTGGCATACGCAGTAAGTTATCTCTGACTCGTGACTTCGTCCGCGTACAAATCAGAGACTTTCACATTACATTTATCAGTATCTTTATAACTTACCGGGGTTGCCTCAATTTTAAGCTGTAAAATAAATGCTTAAGAAAGTTTTAAATCTTTTTTTTTATTTATTATTTAGATTTTTAACTAAAAATCTAGATTTAAAATGACTAACAATTAACTCAATACTCAATTACTAACTATTGTACTAATAAATAGTAGGTAATTTTGTTGTTTAATGACGTCCCAGTTTGCTATATTATTGGCGTACAAAATCTATTGGGAATCCCGTATTTCAGACCATAAAATGTATGCCAATTGATTGGTGGCTTACTACCCAATTATAACAATAGAAATCAAGGCAACAAACCACTGAATTCCGTACATAATAATCAGAAAACAAATGAACACTACCTTCATCAAAGGCCCTAGTAAAACAGGATTGCATAAATAAATCGTATCTACATTCAAAAGGACTCCCGTCTGCCTTGCGTTTTTCCCTTCCCAAAGTAACTTAGTCACAATAGCACCGTATTTCCCATGGGAACTGCGTCGGTATTAAGAAATAAAGCCCACTTGTGGGACCCCACAGGATTGCTTTCCGTGATTTCCGGTGATTTCGCAATAATGTAAGGATACAGTGACAGCGGATAAGGGAGTGAACGAATGAATGAATGAATGTTTATTTGCAAGAATATAGGTAGCTAACATTCTAAGATCCTTCACCGATTTCAGGGATAAACATACGCTCCTGTGTTCTCCGAAGTGTTAGACAATGGTGGAGGTTTAGATTCCATGTAAAAGGGGCGAGCCCAATGCCATTAATCGGGCACAAACCCTAACTCAACTCTGAATTTCTCAGTAGCAGCTCGGAGTTTGGATTTGTGCCCGGTTAATGGCAATAGGCTCGCCCCCTATTACATGGGACCTAAAAATATACCGGCGAACTGTGGGTGTACATTAGTACGCCTCTGCCTAACCCTTCAGGGAATACAGGCGTGTTGGTTTTTATTATTAAACCCTAACTCCGAGCTGCTACTGAGAATTTCATAGAAAAGCCCAATAACACTTTGCTCGGCCTGAGAATCTAATCCAAGACCTCTAGCGTAGCATTCGCACTAAGGACCACTAGGTTAACGAGCTATGGGTTTCACTATATATATATTACATTTCTTAGCACAGTGTGGTATGAAACAAGGACTGTAGAAAGTAGTGGCGCACATAGATTATTGGTTTTGTTATTTTTGTGTTGTGCGTCGCATTCGCGGGAATAAATGGTTTTTCTTTCTTTCTTTTCTTTCTTTCTTTCTTTCTTTCTAGAAAAAAAGGGAATAAGGAAAGAAAATAATCCGTAATGTCGACTTAAGAGCATGAGACGTAAGAATGATGGCAGACATTAATTAGGAATGTAGTGGGGTGTGAAGTTACAATTGAAAAGAATTAGCCTTTGACAGGGGATTCGCCCGAGTTAATGTCGGAAATTATCCCATGGGAACTTGCCGGCGGAATTAAAACTATTATTAGTATTAATTCAGGATGTGGTCACAATTGTTATTTAATTTTATTATTATTTATTTATCTATTAAAACAAAATTTATAAAGGACTCAACTTAGAAACTATGCCCCACAGAACCGTTTTCACGGTTTGTGTACGGGAACGGAAGAAACAGTATTAAAAATATGGTTATTATTGCGGACACTTAATTTTCACTAATTTTACTCGCAGAAATGTTTAGTTTAAAATCATATTTAAATATTGTTTAAATATGTTTATAAACAACAACACTGTATTAATATTTAAACATATTTATATATTGTAAATTATGTATTGGTACGATTCATGGCACAAATTGGTATTGGTTTAAATTTAAGCCTATTTCTGCCACAACAATCCAACCCACAATGTCTTAGTAAACCATAGAAATACGCCAACCTAACTCATGTTATTTATCCAGCATAAAAAAGGTAGGTAGCTTAGTTATAACAGACAAACTTGATCAGCATTAAATATCAAAATTATTACGATTCGAAAAACGGAAGACATTTTGACGTAGATTGATCCATTTTGGCAGAACTTATCCCAATTAATCGGTAGCACCCAAAATTTGTATTTAACTTTTGTACAGAAAAGCAAATAAGAACATAATATATTATTTCGTTTCGTAGAACAACAAGTAAGAAAACGTTATCCATAGTTTAGGTCTTTTTAACACATTTTCACATTTTACCCTTTATTAAATTTCCAAAAGTGGATTTTTCCTTATTGCTCTAAAAGCAGCTATGTGACGTAAGCAACTTTTGTAAAAGAATCCCAAGTTCTATATAGGTCAGACATAAGCTTCTAGTGGCCAATGTAGGTCACTCAAGAGCTTCAAGGTCTGTTTCAAAATGAAATATTTCAAGTATATGTTGAGCCGTGTTATCATCTTATCATGCAATATCTAGAGAAGGATACTTATGTTAGTTTTAATAATAATATAACATAACACACATACCATCACGCCTGTATTCCCCGAAGGGTTAGGAAGAGGTGTACCAATGTATACACATAGTTCACTGGTATGTTTAGGTCCCATGTAATAGATGGCGACCCTATTACAATTAACCGGGCACAAATCCTAACTCCGAGTTGCTTCTGAGAATTTCATTGAAAAACCCAATAACACATTTTGCTCGACCTGGGAATCGAACCCAAGACCTCTAGCGTAGCAGTCGCTCTTGGGACTCTGAACGCGGATCCGTGGGGGCGCCCTTATTGAGGACGTGGTGAGCGCTCTGTTCCCCTCGCGGGGAGAACATCCTCCCCCGCCCATGGCTCCGCCGCCTGCGATGCCGGAAGCGGACCACACCGACGACGACACACCAGAGGTGACTGGGGTAGACCTGAGGGTGGCGGTACGTAGGCTGAAAGGCAAAAATACCGCCCCGGGACCCGACGGCTTGCCTGGGAAAGCCTGGGTCCTGGCCTCAGAGGCTCTAGGGCCCCGATTGGAGGGGCTCCTAAGCGCATGCTTGGAGAGGGGCCAGTTCCCACTTCGTTGGAAGACGGGGAAGCTGGTCCTCATTCGGAAGCCTGGGCGCCCTGCGGACTCACCGTCCGCATACCGGCCCATCGTGCTGCTCGACGAGGTGGGCAAGCTCTTTGAAAGAGTGATTGCGGGCCGCCTCGTCGGGCACCTGTCTGGGATGGGGCCGGACCTTGCGGACTGCCAGTTCGGCTTCCGCAGGGGGCGCTCTACGGTGGATGCCATCATGCGCGTCAGAGCTCTCTCGGCGGGGGATGCTGTGTCCCGGGGCAGGGTTGTGCTGGCGGTGTCGCTGGACATCGCCAATGCGTTTAACTCCCTGCCCTGGTCCTGCATTAGGGAGGCACTCCGGTACCACCGGGTGCCGAACTACCTCCGTCGGGTGGTCGGGGCCTATCTGTGTGATAGAGCCGTGATCTACCCTGGTCGAAATGGTGAATGGAACCGGCGAGAGATGTCGTGCGGTGTTCCGCAGGGATCGGTGCTGGGGCCGCTCCTGTGGAACATCGGCTACGACTGGGTGCTACGTGCTGACCTCCCCGAGGGCGCCAGCGTAGTGTGCTACGCTGATGACACGTTGGTCCTGGCGCAGGGGTGGTCGCACGAGGCGGCGGCCGACCTTATGACACGCGGGGTTGCGATAGTCGTCGAGAGGATCCGGCAATTGGGTCTCGAGGTGGCCTTGCACAAGTCCGAGGTCCTGTGTTTTCATGGGCCTCGGAACGCGCCACCGTCGGGATCCCAAATCACGGTAGGAGGGGTTTCCGTCGGCGTCGGGTCGACGATGAAGTACCTGGGACTTGTCCTCGACAGCCGATGGAACTTCGTGGAACATTTCCGACGTTTGGCTCCGTCGGCCGCTCTTAAGCGGCTCTTGCCCAATTTGAGGGGGCCAAACGCCTCCTGCCGGAGGCTCTACGCGGGGGTCGTGCGTTCGATGGCCCTTTACGGGGCCCCGGTGTGGGCGCGGGGCTTGAGGCGGCTTGCCGCCCATTACCTAAACGCGTCCCAGCGGGTGATCGCCATAAGGGTCATCCGCGGATACCGCACGATCTCCGGCGAGGCAGCGAGCCTCCTTGCCGGATTGCCGCCATGGGATCTGGAGGCGCTGGTCCTCGCGCGCCTACACGAGTGGCGCGCGGAGGCACTGGGCCGGGGCGAAACTCCGCTGCCGCGGCAAATTGCCGCCCTGCGGACGGAACTCCGGCTCGATCTCATGGCGACATGGAGAGAACGACTGTCGCAACCTCGTGCAGGGCTCGCCTCGATTGAGGCGGTAAGACCCCTCTTTGAGGAGTGGCTGGAGCGGCGCCACGGCGCCCTCACCTACCGCCTGACGCAGGTCCTCACCGGACACGGATGTTTCGGGAGGTTCCTGCACCTCATCGGGCGGGAGGAATCGCCCGGGTGTCACCATTGTGAGGATCGCCCCGAGGACACGGTGGAGCATACTTTGGCGGTGTGCCCTGCTTGGGCTGAGCACCGCCGAGTCCTCGAGGCGGCCATCGGCGGCGGCGCCCTCTCGCGTCCGGCACTGGTCCAGGCCATGGTCCGGAGCGAGGGGGAATGGGAAGCAGTCGCCTCCTTCTGCGAAGCTGTAATGCTAGAGAAGGAGGCGGCGGGACGGGAGAGGGAAAGGAGGGTCCCCCGTCCCAGCGGCCGCCGCGGTAGACGATCCGGGCGTCGGGAGCCACGTGACGACTCCCGGCCACCGTAGACGCGGGTCTGTGGACGGTGAGCAATGGGTAGCTCACCGTCCGTACGTTCACTAGCGACAGACCGTGTCGACGGCGCGTTCGTGTTCCACGCGCGCCTCAAAGAGTTGTCAGCAAAACTGGATGGGGCCACTGAGGGCCGATGCCTGCCGGGGCTGCGGGTTGTTCGAAAGAGATACCGCGCCCCCGGAACGCAAAGGGCACATGAAGGAACATAGACGGGTTTTAGTCAGTAAAAGTCTGACACTCCCTCCCGCCCCGCCCAGGGCGGGGGAAGTTATTTGATGATTTCCCGTCTATAAAAAAAAAAAAAAAAAAAAAAAAAAAGCAGTCGCTCTTAGGATTACTAGGCTACTAAGGCTGTTTTAATAACAATATAAGCTTTAGTTTAATAATATAGTGGATCTATGTCACAAGTACAGTCCCGTGCATAAATGTAAACGGGGCCTAAAAAAACGCTTACAATTAATACCAGCTTTTTACTGTCCCACTGCAAGGCAAAGACCTCTTCTTACACAGAGAAGGCACAACGCTAGGACAAGGCGGTTCAACGATTTTAGACTTATATTGTTAACTATACGTGCAGGTTTCCTTACGATGTTTTTCCTTTACCGATGTCAGTGATGTTCAAGATAAACTTAGAAAGTATGTATGAATTTAATAAGTCACATTGATACTTGCCCGAATTTGAAACTTATGTATGAAGCGCTAATTAACCGCCCATAAGAACTCATTAATACACATTATATTTTAATAATAACATGAGCTCTAAAAGTACGATATTTATAACACCATAACGTTTCAACAAAAACTTTCTGTGAAAATCTCTTTAAAATGTTACCAAAAGTATTCATGTTGTTGCCCGTGACTGTACTCATATGAGAAACTGTCAAGTACCAGTATTTCATCTCGACGCACTCTTGACAAGGGTAAACATAAATAGGTAATGTAATAACTTCTTCCGTTCACAAATATTAAGTTCTGAACCTTTGTACCTGATATTATAGTTAAGCCATAAAAGTATTATATTAGCATACTTTTAGAATTGCTATAAGCTTTGCACTCAACAGTCAACCAGAGTAGGTAAGTATTTTACTATTGATTGTTACTGCTTATGCAAAAATAATATCTTTCTATATGTTGTTAAGATTCATTTTTATTAGGTGCGTTATAAATTTTGTACTCAAATTTACAAAATCTCTGAGTAAACAAGACCTTAATACCGGTCTATTATTATTAGTATGTAAGGATCGTAGCAGGTGGCGTTCTGTGGTTTCTGCCTATCCCCATGGGAAAAAGGCGTGAGTTAATGCATGTATGTACCTATGTGTTATTATTTTACTGCAAAGCAAAGATCTGTTCACATACAGAGAAGGCATGAGCATTTAGGAATTGTAATTAATTAAGCGCAGGTTTTCTCACAAATATTTATATTGCCTCTTTTTTTAGGGTCCCATAACCAAAGGGTGCCAAACAGAACGGTATTACTATGACTGTCCGTCTGTTCCTTCGTATGTCACAAGACTGTACTGACACCTCATGACCTCACAAACAGTATCAAGAAACAAGACACACATTTTCGGATCGGGCTCTACGCACACAGAGACAATTAAGATACACGTATAGCACACATACAAACATTAGCGTCCGACGGCTCACGGGCGTCCGATGGTGCCTGCAACATATCGGTGTCGGCTCCGATGTCCGATATCGGAACGGACAATGTCAAAGGCAGGTTCATATTTTATACATTTTACTTGCCCCGATATCGTATCGGCGTCCGATACCGATATCGGATCGGATAATGTGGAAACGCTCTCTGCACCGTATACAAAAAGAAAAGCAAAAAAAATATAGAAAAAAAAAACAAAAAGTGAAAATAAAACACACAAAGCCAAACCCAACGAAATAGAATACTTTATTTTCAAATAAACAAACCAAACTTGAAATTTCAAAGCCAACAAACAAAGCTGCAAAACCGTGGAACACCGCAAAGCATTCGGAAAATTCTAATTAAAATTAGTCAACTCAGTTTAGAAAGCCGGACGGGAATCGAAAATAAAAATAATTCACCGCCCGCCGGCGCCGGCTCTCAATCCCGGAGTCATAACCACAGAATTTCGAGCAAAATGCAATTTAATTAAGTTTTGTTTAGTCCATCGAGCGTTATATAATTAGTGGTAGAATGGAAAGAGGGATCTCGATCTCTGTGAAATTATGTTTAATACTGTGCCTCGTTGTGGGTTGTTGCAATTGTTGCTGATGAGTTTACGGCGGTTGTTTCTTATAGGCAGGCAAAATGCTTTTCTATTAGGAATTCTTGGGGACTCTGTGGTGATTTATAGTTAGAATTGAGCCCTGACAAAATGTCAAGATTTTTTATATGTCGAATCCCGCACCCTCGGCCATGGGCAGAGGTGGAACACCGCGGTGGTTTTAGCCGGTAAGAGTCCGGCATGCCCCTCCGTCTCTCCCCATGACTTTCCGGAACTACTGGTCCAATTTTGAATGTGTTTTTTTTTTTGCAAATGAAAACACGTGTGAAGTTGCGGGCAAAAGCAAGTAACAAAATGTTAACAAGGAAAAAATCTTACATCATTCTTCAGTACTATGTTTAAAAACCAAAAACTTTTTTTTAATTTTCGAGAAAAAGTGAATCATCATAAGAGTATTGTATGCTGGCGTGGCCAGCATGTTTTTTTTGCACTGAGTAATATGGTCGAAGTGCCTATTCTTCTATCATCTTTAAATTTTGCTTACCCATTAATTTTCCAAGTTCCAATATTTTCCTCGTCCTTTATCCTCTCCTTTGGGGAATAATAGTAGGTATGTTATAAGAGCTTTACAAAATACGGCAAAGCCTATAGAGGTTGTTCGTTAGTGGGTGTCGTGATTTCCGTCAAATTGTGTTTCAAAGTCAATTTCGATGGTAATCAAGGGCAAGGCGGTGGTCGGGTCTCCGTAATTATTTCAAGTATAGGTGCTCGGCTACCGTTTTGTCTATTAATTATCTTTGGGTACAAGCCTCTGAATACCCACCGACTTGGTAGATGGTAGAGTGAGTTCGAAGGCAAACGGTATTGTTTGTCGTTTGGTGGTTAATCCTTTTGTTTTGCTGCGATTTAACTTATTACTTCGAAAGTTTTATGTTGAGGATGGTAGTCAAGAACCAGAATGAAAGGGGAATAATTAATGAATACTATATTATTATAAAATAATCAAAGAATAATCTGAATCTGAAAAATGTATAATCAATTATTTAAACAGAACATTTGTTTAAACTTTATGCAAAAATAAAATACAATTAAAATTACAATGAAATTAGTCAGTTTTCACTAGTTGTTGTTTCAATATTAGATATCGCGGAGGCAGACAAGTTGCGGAATAAAAGTGTCCCTTCTTAGGGTTCAAACCAAATTTCATCAAAATCGGTTCAGTGTTTTAGTCGCGGAAGCGTAACAGACAGAGGCACTTTCGCATAATATATACGCTAAGTTCATAACTTTTATAAATAACTGATTTTAATGTGTTCGCAAAGTTTTTTGATCGTTTGTTCTAGTTAGAGATAAGTTTGACCTGGTTCGTCTGCACGAATAGCTACGGAACCATTAATGTATTAGCGTGCATGAAGTTTTATTTAAATGTGTTAGTTGCCTATCAGAACCAATTAATAAACTGTATGAGAAGAGGAGTTTGCCCCAAATTGGGACCATAATAGGTTGGTATTATTATTTTTAATATTATTCGAAAGGAAAATTTAAATTTATAAAAGTTGTTGTCGTTGTTTATTTGTTGAAATTTTGAACAGTTCAGTGTCCTTATTTTTATCCTAACAATTCCATATTGCCGTATTGTTATCTAGTAAAAATCCTGACTTTCAAAATAATGGGATCCAATTTAGTAGGTAATCATTTATTGCCATTTATACCTATCTTATAATATCACTATTTATACATTCATGAATGGCAAATAAAAAAAAAGATTACCTATTCAAAATTAAAAATATAGGTACTAGTCTTAAAATAAAATAAATAAATAACCTAAACCTTTTTTTACATCATAAACTTATTCGCTTTAAAAACTCTATGACCTTAGGTGTTGCCAATAAAAAAATACAGGGACGGAGTAAAAACATCATTCAATCACTGTCTTATCTAACGCCCAGTGACGTGTACAGATAGTTGGGTAGAAAAACTAATATTTTAGATAAGAGATTTATTACTTGTTTGATGAGAAAAAAGCAAATATATGCACTTTAGAACGAGGATTTGACTAATAAAATTTGTTTTTAATAAAAATAGAAAGTTTTTTTTTCCAAAACTAATTTATAATACAAAATAGGTAGAAAGATTATTTTCTTTTTAAATCTGTTTAGGTACTCTGTGGACTTAAATTGATTTATTTTAGATTGTTTTATGATTGATTGATTTCAGGTGTTTTAGATAGCTATCTATATAAGTCTTATAATTTACTTATTATTTGAAAGATACGCCTAAATCCGTTTAGTGTCGGGAGCCCTGGTCTTTAATATAACGACCTCATGACGTCACAACCCTTAGTCTTTTTTAAGGATGGTGAATCATCAAATTACTTCTACTCCCTTCCGCTCCACCCAGAGCGAAAGGGAGTAGAAGTGTCAGACTCTTACTGACTAAAACTCATCCGTGTTTCTCCGACTGCCCTCTACGTTGGGTAGCGGTGACTCTTTCGAACAAATTCCGCAACTCTGGCAGGAACTGGCCCTAGCGGACTCCGACAGCCCTCAGTCGTGAGGATACAACAAAATAAACCCGACAAATTCTTCACGTACTTACTTAAGTATCTCCTATTATAATATTACATCCTTAACATATTACCATCATCATACAAAAGTAAAACTTCGCTACAAACTTGGTATCTTTTAACAAAAACAATTGAACTCTTGCAATTCCAACAATGAATTTTCCAGATTATTCCGGTTCGAACCAGTTAACGGCGGATTTCAGCGGTAACGTTATATACAGGATGACATTGAATAGATGCGACAAATTTAACTATACAATATTACGTGTTATCAAGAAAATTTTAGACATACCAAAAGAAAAATTAATAAACTTTTATTAGTGTTACGAAAAACGTTAAAAAATTTCAAGTATCAAAGAATTTCGCGCACTACCGTTTTCGTGTAGCGGCCACGATACGAGTTTAAGTACATTCTCGCTATGAATGAATCGCTCCGCCTCCCGTCAGCCCGGCCGCCGCGCCCGCGCAGCGGGATTCTTTCGCCCGCGTATGATTAAAGAAAAAAATTGTGATACTAAATTTCCCTTCATACTTTCGTCGGCTTAGAACGATCAAAAATACAATAAAAGTAAATAGTAAAACAATGATAACGTATTAGGTATAATCTGAATAATGTTTGTCACAATAACAAATCAATTAGGTAAGTATTGTATTTTTGGCGTATTTAAAAAGTTGGAATCACGGTATTTACAACAATTATTAAGTATTTACAATAAATTAAATAGATAAACTTACGTGTATTTTAATAATTGTTCAAAATGTCCACCACCGTTTTGTAAACACAATCGAGCACGGCGCGGCGGCGGCGCCGCAAATTGTCCTTAAGTTTTAGTAGCACTAATGTTTGTGATTTCAGTTTCAAATGCACTTATGATTTTGTCTCTTAGCTCGTCTAAAGTTTCGGACTCTTCTTCCCACAAATAAAAGTCTAACGGTGTTAGGTCAGGTGATCGTGCCGGCCATGCTATGGGGCCGCGGCCGCCGCGACCTATCTACCTATCACCGTATTCACTTTGTAAATATCTTACTGTGTCCACACGACAATATCGAGATACTGTACGTTGGTCAACGGTTCACGACTATTTCGTCTCGTCCTAGGCATTGTTACACAAACACAAGACAACAATACGAATTATTCGCGATACGTAAAGCAGGATTTGCGGAAGGCGCGCGCGACCATGACTAACAAATGTTTTAGGGCGACTAATTAACGAAGGAAGGGTGGGCGGCGGGGCGGTCGCCGGGAAGGGATGTCATTGCGCTGGCGCACACGCGAGGTTTGGCAACGTCGCGCGATACTTATCTTACACTAGCAAATAAATTAGGTAAATGACCGCTATGAACGGCAACGTTTAATAACATTGTAGTACTCCACGACGATTACTGAGGACTGCGATGAGTCGGACGAGATTTCTTGATACTTTAATTTTTCTTATTTATTTTGCATATTTTTTTTTTTTCTGGAATGCCGATAATTTGTATTTAAATGAAGATAACAACATCAATGGGCCATTTTAAAACGATAATAACTTAATTTTTTTTAACAATTTAGATTGTAGAAAAAACATAAAATAATTACTATGTTACTGTAACTGAAGCTCCCATTTCATTTTGTCGCATTTATTCAAAGTCATCCTGTATATAAATGTGAGGATTAATAATAATAATATTAATAATAAAATAATTTATTTCCAAAGAAAAAATTTACAATATTTGTCGGAATTATTAGCTAGTAGTTAACAATGTAGTATGTAATAGCATCCGCTGCCGAACTAGGTTAGGACCTGTATTTCAGCATACGGCGCCACTCCCCGTAGTATCAGAAATTAAACTAGCTTATACTATTTTATACAATATCAAGATATTAAACGAGATAAATGAGAAACAAATGGAGTGTGTGAGGGCCTCTCTTTGTATATAGGCGTAGTGTACGTGTGTGTGTGTGAGAGGGTGTGTATTGTTTGCATATTATCTGACTTATGAATACTGATTCAAATTATGCAATGACTTTATCCAGGTCCTTTTTATATACCAATTATGTTATTGTATTTAGTTTTATTGCATAACCTATATATTTTATTTTATTGCATAACCTATATATTTTATTTTATTGCCTTGTATATTATTGTAAATTATTAATTGATAAATCCTTAATTGATAGAATCTGTACAAATTTTACCGTAAAACCGCCAAAAGCTCCTCAGTATCCTTGTAATCCAAAGTTAGTAACCAGGCTTCAACAGTTTTCTTGCATTTGTGTTTATTAAGGGGATAGATTGTAACAATATTGTTGATTTTATTATACAAAAAAGGACCTAATGAGCAAAAGAACTTCCTGATGAAGGCAGTGTGAAACTGTTTTTGATATTCACAAACCCTATTTTTGCGTCGTTGCGTATTGTTTTGGGGATTAAAAGGCAATTCATGATGTTGCTTCAATATTAGGGCCGAAACAAACAATTGTCTCACTGTAAGTACTTCACAGTCTTTATAGAGTAGTGCTGTAGGGTACAAGAATGGACGAAAAGTGCTTACCTTAAGTACAGCGCGTTGAGCGATTTCGAGACGCTTCATAGTTGTAGCTGGGGCGCCTCCCCAAACAGAGATGCAATATGAAAGCAACGACTGACAGAGTGCGAAATACACTTGTTTTATAAGTTTAGATTCAGCAACGTATCTTAATGTTTTAAAGACTGGTATAAGTTTGCGGATTCGCCCACTTAACACCTCAATATGTTTAGCAAAATTTAAATTTTTATCTAAAATTAGACCGAGATATTTAATTAATCTATTTATCCTTTACTTACAGCGCATAATTGTACCTACGCGGTGGCGATAGGAATTGTTACACATTGTGAACATTCAATTGAGCGTATATACGACTTTACTGTTTGGTAATAGAGTTGAGAGTTTTCACTTTATAGCTGTAGAATTTCGAATCTTCATCAATCTTGATTGTGACAGATCTTTTATGGTGGGTCCACACGATACAGACTTTTGTCTGTACAGATATCTGTACAGACTATAAAGTCTGAGTAAAAATTTTTACTCAGAGGTCTTTACCAAATGTCTGTGCAGACTTTTCATCAGTTCAGACTTCGATTTTAATGAATAAATTAAGTAATTCAATAATCATGAGTTTTGCTCCGACAATCGTATAGACATGTACGCAGACTTCCGACTTTTCTGATACACCGACATTTGTCTGTACTGATTTGTTGTACAGACAAAATTCTATAGAAGTCTGTGTTAAGTCTGTGTCGTGTGGACCCACCATTACGGTTAAAATCATCAGTACCTAATGGCAGTATCTACCACTATCACAGATATATTTTTATATTTCTGTGACCACTATACAAAATTTTAAGACACTATTTGATGGTTACTATGGATAAACCGCCGCCTTTAGCCACCTTTTGGAATGGCCAAGAAGATTCAATATCATTATTTTTTCCTTATACGTAACAGTCAAAGTGCCTTTGAACGGTCAGATTGAAATAAATGTTTCGACTTTGACCATTTTGACTTGATTGATCTGGCATAACATATATTTTTTATTCCATTTTTATGTTCCCGTTATATCTCATGAAAACACAAAAATGGAATGAAAAAATATTTCCTAAATTATCTTTAGGACTAGGGTAAAACCCGGATAGTTGCCTCGGGGGGATACATGCCCCGGTTTTTAATACACTATGTTAGGAATATAAATAGTGTTGGCACTTTACTACAATAAGTAGTGACCCCCCTGCTGGCCTTAGTGCAGCATAAGCCATCGGCATAGGCCCACCTGTTTTGTCCGTGTCAGCAAAAATCTTCCGCGGCGTAACTTTGACGGGCGTTATAATTATATTGGTAAGTAATTACTATTGAATATTTTTATTACTGATCGCGGTTTCAGTCAACTTTTTGTTTCTTTGCATGCATTAGAGTTTAAGTAACATTGTTTATAATGTTTTATTGCTAATTAATAATTATTTATTTCGCAAATAAAAAGGGCAAGTACCCGTATCAAAAAGGATAGTTGCCCTACTTACTTTCGCGGATAGTTGCCCCTAGAGTGACTCAAATTTCTTTAACAAACAAAGCGGGATTATTATTATTTTTTCTGTTTTTTCTAATATACTGTGACTCTAACTTGTTGTAAATAAAATAAATATCTATTTAACTATTTTATATATTTATTTTAGATAAGCAAAATGCCTTGCAAATATAAGCGAAAACCAGGCGTGGTGCCAAGCAACATTAACTGGACAGATGATAGCTTAGCACTTGCCTTAGAAGAATTAAGACAAAAAAAAAGTTTCAATGAAATTTCTCGAACATACGGAGTATCCTTTAGAACCTTATTATCTTATTAAAATCATTAAAACTGAACATTATTTAATAATGTTAATTAATATTTCAAATTGTACTTAATAAAATATCTCAGGAAATTATAAACGCTATTAAATAAATAATAAAGATTACTTTAATTGATATAAATTCCTTTGTTTTCAAAATAAAAATCATACCGAGGTTACTATCCCCGCACGAGGCAAGTATCCCCGGAAGGATTTTCCACGCTAGGCTACTATCCGCCATAGTAGGCAACTATCCCTTTTCTGAGAGGTGAAATAAAACAGTATTTATTCAAAACCAGTGTTAGTTAGGTATACAAAAATAGGCTTTTATAGAAGATAAAAGACCTATGTTTTGAGATACATACTTAATATTTTTCAGCCAGTTCATATTTTTACAAAATAAAGTGGAGAACGTTTCGAAACTGGCAGCGAAGTGGGTGGACTTGGTTGTTGGGCTCTCTTCAATTAGGACTCCATGCACGTTTTTACATTTAGTTTATTTATTTAACGACTTTAACAATGATTTTGAGCTAATGTTAGGCGCTCTCTAAAGTTTTGTAAATTCAACACGCTTCGCCCGGTGTCGTCGATGGAATGGGCGGTGGCGCGGGCGTCCCGCGCTCACCGCGCTGCGCAGCTACCCCGCGCACGCCTCACCGCTGTGACGTATTACCGCTGTGACGTATTACCGCTGTGACGTATCCTCGCTGGCCGCTGCGCGTCGCCTCCCGCGCCGTGCCGTATGCGTGTGTGTGAGGCCTTGCGCACGCACACATGCAAGGCGTCAACAAGTTGCCCCCCTCGGCAAGGGACTGTAGCTTGTAGATTCTTCAGGTCGATCTTCGACTGGTAGCGGGCACAGCCGATTGAAGGCGCGCCGCAGAGTGCCCGATGTAGTCTTCACGTCTGCTACCCTGGTCACACCGTCGGAGCCTGGATACACGCTGGTTACTCGCCCGAGCAGCCATCTGTTTGGTGGCAGTCGATCATCCTTGACGAGCACCATCTCTCCAAGTCGTAGGTCTCTTCCTCCTCTGCACCATTTCTGTCTTTTTTGCAGCTCTGTAATGTATTCCTTATAAAATCTATCCCAGAAATGGGTCTTCAATTGTTGAGTTCTCATATATCGTGAGAAAGTGCTCAACCTTGTAATGTCTTGTGCCTGAGGAGAGGGAAAAACAGTTAATGTTCGCCCAAGAAGGAAATGTGAAGGTGTGAGGGCTACTAGGTCTGAAAGATCAGACGATAAAGGAGTTAAAGGCCTAGAGTTTAGGATCGCCTCTATCTGGGTAAGAACTGTGTTCATTTCCTCATAAGTAAGGTTTGCAAGAGCAAGTATACGTTTCAAATGATGCTTAACTGATTTCACGGCACCCTCAGCTAAACCATTAAAGTGTGGGCTATACGCTGGAGAGAATTTAAAGTTTATTGATAAATTTGAAGCATATTCACTTAAATAGTTTGCATTTAATTTTAAAAACCTAGCCAATTCATTACATGCTCCTACGAAACATGTACCATTGTCCGAGAAGATGTTGACAGGTTTTCCTCTGCGGGCAATAAATCTGTTTAAAGCAGAAATAAAGGTTTCTGAGCTGAGATCAGTCACAAGCTCTATGTGTACTGCTCTAACAGCCAAGCACACAAAAATACAAAGATATGACTTAATTAAATTACTGCCTCTACCCTTTCGGTTCAAAATCATTATTGGTCCCGCATAATCTACAGCTGTATTTATAAATGGATAGTCAGCATGTAGCAGTATAGGATGTTTGGTGTCATATCTATAATGTGAATTAGAGAGCCTACCACCAACTCTAATCAAACCATCAGAATGAAAGAATGGATTCAAATTAGTTAATTTATTTTTTAATGGCAATTGTTGTTTATTTTTCAATAATTCACACTCCTGATGGAATGATTCATGCTGTGAAATTCTGCATAATGTAATCAAAGACTGATTAAGTTCATATAAAGTTAAAAATCCTATACACTTATTTTGTGAATAACGACAATTATGTATAAATCTTAATATATAAGCTGTAATGCGCTGTAGCTTACTAAAGTCTGAAAATTTGCTCACATATTCTACTGATTGTTGCTCTGAGATATTTAAATGACATTGAACCTTAAATTCTGGCAAGTCATCTTCCTTAACGTTTGTAGGGGGGCCAGGCCAGTTAGACTCTGGTTCAATTAAAAATGCTACAGTAACAAGTTTAGTACTTGTTTATTTACAAATAGTTTGGTAGGTAGATAAATATCTACCTGCATTACAAAACAATATTTTAAGTTACATTGTACTTTAATAAATTGTATTTTATTTATTTTTATTTGTCTAATATCACCTAATGATTTAATAAAGTTAAACCAAGCTGCTTGAATCTCACTTGACACATCTTCATTCCATGTTATTTTTAATGACCATAATTTTTTGTAGAATAATTTTAGCTTGCAATATGCAAGGGTTGATGAGTCCAAGTGGATCAAATCTTTGTGCCATAGTAGACAAGATTGTGCGTTTTGTGATGTGTTCATGTTGTTTAATGTTTGCTGAAATTAAGAACACATCTTTACAACCCCAAAGTAATCCTAATGTTTTTGAATACTCATGGTTACTTAAATTAAGTAACTCATCTTTGCTATATTCACCTACAAGTTGTTTTATAATGTGTGAGTTATATTATCAGTGTCTACGCCGTCCCATCCCTAAACGCCGGCCCATCACTATCGCCACGACGACGGCCGGAAGCCGGATGACAGCGCGTGAGCAGACGCACTCCGACTCCACCCAGATCCGCCATCAAGCGCGCACGCAATCAGACATTTTATTATCCATTACCATAACCAGTGCACAATTTAATACAAGTACCAATTAGTATTGTAATTCAGTAAAAGTCATTACAGTTTTTATTATAACAACCACAAGGTGTTTTACTTACCACGCTACACAAATCAAACTACAAGAAGCAATCTAGAACAAACAAGTACACTCAACAAGATGGCGACCGTGACACGACTATTTTCTGTGCGGGAAGCGCGGAATAATTAGAAGAAATAGAAGATAGCTATCCACGGAAGTACGGACCAGTCGAGATTGGAAGTGGAATCCAGGGCCTGGCAGCAAGCTACATCAATCACAAGGTGTGCCCGTTCCTTATTCCTACCTACCAGACATACCCGATTCCGGTACCTATCTATTCTTTTGTTTGTGTGAGCATTGTAATTGCTAAGAATTTCGGCTGCGAGTGTCTAGCTTAACTGGGTGGAGTCAGTGCTTGCACATAATATTCTAACCGTACCTATTATATACGGAACAAATAAAGTGGTACAGCTACGTCTAATGTACATTCAAGCGCATGTACGTACATATACTGTAATGTAACCCCAATTACCTAACGCTATTGTCTCTCCTATCTGTCTATTTTATTGCCATTTTGCATTCCCCGCCTAAAGAGACGTTCACGTACATACTTCTGTGACACGTGTCAACACGTAACACTGCACGCTGCTAGCTTTTGCACCGCCTTACAGCGCATCTTATAACCATTTTCAGCTCAAGCACCTACCTAAAGTACCTAGGCATAGGTACATACATAGAGCGCACATCGGCCGGCGCACGTGGCGAGTAACGCCTGCCTGTACCGGACTAACCTCCCTGCGCACGTGGCGATTGTACAAGGCGAACCGGAGCGCCGGGACCTCAACAAGTGGACTACTGACGCTGGTTTGCAGCTGCTGCATGTATGGTCGCAAGGTTTGCGTGGAGATCAGGTATTCAGTTAACGTTTTTTACTAATTTTGGTGGGCTTAAGCCAGTGTACTTCTATTTGCATTATGTCTGACACGGAGTTAAAAGAATTGAGACGTCAAAGGGGATCCATAAAGGGAAGGCTAACAAATTTTAAAAACTATTTAAGTGAATTTAAATGTGAAGATTCTTTATCTAAACAGCAATTGTTGGAATTAAAATTAAGACTAAGTAAAATTGAATCGTTATTTAGTGACTATGATGTAGTGCAAAATAAAATTGAGATAATAGATTCCTCTGAGGAACTAGACTCAGACAGAGTTTCAACTGAAAATACTTTTTATAACCAAATAAGTTTAGCACAAGAATTATTATCTAAATCATATAATGCACAAGATACTTTTGAAAGTACTGTATCACAGTGCGGTGAGAAGAACTTCAACAATATTAAATTGCCTACAATTAAATTACCCAATTTCGATGGAAATTTCAATAAATGGCTCGAGTTCCATGACACTTTCAGTTCGTTAATTCACAATAATCCAGATTTAAATGAGATAAACAAATTCCAATACCTTAAACTGTCACTAAGCGGTCAAGCAGCATCAGTAATTGAATCATTAGAAATTTCCACATGTAACTATGCAGTAGCATGGAAATTGATTTGTGATCGATATAATAACACAAGACAATTAGTGCACAACCATTTAGTTTCACTTATGAATATACCAACTTGTATAAAGAAATCAGAAACATCACTAAGAGCACTAGTTGATCACATATCAAAGCACATGCGAGCATTGAATAGTTTAAATGAAAAAACTGAAAATTGGGATACCTTAATTATCTTTCTATTCAGTCAAAAATTGGATTTAATTACCTCCACCAAATGGGAGGAGTATAGAAATAGTTTACCAGATAAACCTACACTGAATAATTTTTATGAGTTTTTAAGAAATAGTGCTGATATATTGGAAATGGTCAATGCAAGCCACGGTGACAATCATACTACCAATGAAAAGCCACAGAAGTCAAATGATAAACAATCTCGTTCTGAACGGTCTCATAAGACTTTTGTTGCCGCGGCATGCCAAGACAATCCAAATAAACCTAAATCTAAATTCTGTGTAATATGTGGAAATGAACATTTAATTTACTATTGTGAGAAATTCAATAGCCTGTCTATCGATGAAAGAAATGCAGAAGTTACTAAACATAAGCTGTGTACAAATTGTCTGCGGAGTGGGCATTTTGCTCATCAATGTCAAGCCACTCCGTGCAGATTTTGCAAAAGGAAACACAATTCCTTGTTACATAAAACTAATTTGTCTAGTTCTAATAATGTAGAAAGAAAGGATAATGCTAATCCTCCTACACGTGTATGCAATCCAATTGCACTATCAACCTGTATCGAAAACCAGGTACTTCTATCAACGGCAATTGTTATATTAAGTAGCAATAAGCAAAGCCATGAGATCCGATGCTTATTGGACTGCGGCAGTCAGTCATCATTCATATCGGAATCTCTAAAATCTAAACTATGTATTGATAGCCAATCTATTAACACTGTATCTGTAACTGGCATCAATAACATGACATGTGCAGCTCTAGAATGCTGTAACATAACTATTAAATCTTGTACTAATTCATATAGTAAAGAAATTAAAGCATTTGTTATACCACATATAACAAGTAGCTTACCTAATTCTAAAGTTGATGTATCAACACTAAACATGCCCAAGAATATCACACTTGCAGATCCTACTTTCTATAACCCGTCGCAAATAGATCTGTTGTTGGGAGCTGATATTTTTTGGGATGTGATTTGTCCTACTAATCAGATCAAATTGGGAAATTCTAATCAACCTGTACTACAAAACTCCCAGTTTGGTTGGTTAGTAGTGGGGCCCATCATGTGTCCTAACTATGTACCAAGTAAGGAAATTCACTGTAATTTCAGTCAAGCCATACGACAACAATTGAAGCAGTTCTGGGAGCTGGAGGAGCTGCCAGAGACATCGAAGCTAACGGTGGAGGAACGTGCTTGCGAGGACCACTATGTGCAGCACACGCGCCGCCAGGAAGACGGCAGATTTTGTGTTACGTTGCCTTTGCGTGATAAACCAGAACTATTAGGTGATTCTCATGCTCGAGCTAAGCATTGTTTGTATTCACTAGAAAAAAGACTCAAAAGGCAACCTGACATAAAGGAACAGTATGTAAGCTTTATTAATGAGTATGCTAGTCTAGGTCATTTATCTGTAGTGGAGCGACCTGACCCAGTGAATCTATTGCCACATCATCCAATCTTAAGAGCACAGAGCGAAACGACAAAATGTCGAGTAGTATTTAACGCTTCTTCAAAAACCGAGTCAGGTCTCTCTTTAAATGACTTGCTTATGGTAGGGCCTACTGTTCAGGACGATATTTTCTCAATATTGATCAGGTTTCGGCAACATACGTACGTACTGACTGGCGATATTGAGAAAATGTACCGTCAAATTCTAGTAAAAGAATCTCAGAGGTACTTGCAAGTAATTTTGTGGCGTGAAAACGAGGAGGAGCCTATGAAGTACTTACAGCTTAACACTGTTACCTATGGTACTTCATCAGCCCCCTTTCTAAGTACGCGATGTTTAATCCAGCTGAGTCAGGAATGTGATGACCTGTTGATCAGAGAGATAATGTCTCATGATTTCTATGTAGATGACCTGATTACTGGGTGCAATGATGAGTCCACACTTGCAGAAATATATCAACAGATCATTACAAAACTAGAGTCAGCTTGTTTCAATCTTCGAAAAGTCAAAAGTAATTCTAATAAATTTATAAATTCTATTGCAAGTACAAGTAATTTTGAGCAAACAAACTTTAAGATTATCTCATCACCAAGCCATGCACTCGGAATAGAATGGAATCCAAACACCGATAACATTTTAATGGTATCCTCTAAACTATATGATTGTAATAATGATACTCCATTTACTAAGCGTTCCATTCTATCCCTTACTTCTAGTCTATTTGACCCTTTGGGTTTACTAAGTTGTTGTACTATTGTATGTAAAATAATTCTACAAATGCTATGGTCTCAGAAACTAGCCTGGGATGATGAGATACCTCCTAACATCAATCAAATGTGGAAAAAATTTATTGATAATGTATATCACTTGCAAACTATTGCTATACCTAGAAATGTTTGTTGTGCTAATCCTGTAACCATTGAGTTACATTCATTTTCGGATGCCAGTATGAAGGCTTATGCTGGATGTGTGTATGTAAGGTCAACTGATGCTCTAGGCAACTGCACCGTACGGCTTTTGTCCGCTAGAGCTAAGGTGGCGCCACTAAAGACGACAACCATACCCAGGTTAGAACTTTGTGGGTCACTTCTAGTTGCTCGCTTATGCAACAAAATTTGTAAATCACTACGTTGTGATATTTCTAATAAAACATATTGGTCAGATTCTAAAATAGTACTGGGTTGGCTGTGCACACCTTCTCATAAGCTGCAAACTTTTGTTGCTAACCGTGTAGTATCCATTAATGAACTGTGCAATGACAGCAAATGGCTGTATGTCCCTACATCACAGAACCCGGCTGATATAGCCTCTCGTGGTGTTTTTCCAGACGAAGTGAAATCATTGTCCCTATGGTGGCAGGGACCTACATTCATTCACGACGGCGAAGAATATTGGCCAAGTCAAGGCAGTAATGTAACTTATGTAACACTACCTGAAGTGCGGGTAAACACTGCATGTGTCAACAAGACGCAATCTCCTAATTTTGTAATAGATATTAAGAATTATTCTAGTTTCACTAAGTTAAGACGTATTGTTGCATACATATTTCGTTTTTATAATAATATAAGGAATCCCAAGAATCAAATTAAACAAATGTTAACTGTAGAAGAATTAGCATATGCAGAGAATAAGTTAGTTTATATCTCTCAACAGGAGAGCTTTAGCCCGAAAGGTTTTTAGAAAATGCATTTTATGCACTCGTATGAGAGGAGCAGTTGCCAAACAAATAATGGGTAACTTACCAGCTCCTAGGCTAACTCCAGGTTATCCATTTGAAGTCACAGGTACTGATTTTGCTGGGCCGTTTTTATATAGTGATAGAAAAGGCCGTGGTTCCAAACTAATTAAATGTTATTTTTGTGTTTTCGTATGCTTTAAGACTAAAGCTGTACACTTAGAATTAGTAAGTAGTCTTAGTACAGAAGCTTTTATTCTAGCTTTACGTCGTTTTATAAGTAGAAGGGGTAAACCCCTTGAAATATGGTGCGACAATGGCACAAATTTTGTTGGTGCCAGTCGTGAATTGGGTATGTTTCTCAAATCTAACTCTAACTCTGTGTCAGAGCCTTTTGCAGAAGAAGGCATAAAATTTAAATTTCTACCTGCATACTCCCCAAATTTTGGAGGTCTGCATGAGGCGGCTGTAAAGTCTGCTAAGTACCATTTGAAAAGGGCCTTGGGTGATTTCCATTTTACTTTTGAAGAGCTCACAACTCTGCTCGCACAAATAGAAGCAATATTAAACTCACGGCCCCTTTCCCCTCTGTCTTCTATCCCTCACGATCTGTCCCCTCTTACCCCAGGGCACTTCCTTATCGGAAGATCTATGACGTCGCTGCCAGCGCCAGATCTACAGGAAGCTAAGGGCAGCAGCCTACACCGGTACGCCCGGATCGAGCAGGCCAGGCAACACTTCTGGCGACGATGGAGCCACGAATACGTCTGCGAGCTACAGCAGCGCACCAAGTGGCAGAAGCGCCACCCGAACCTGTCACCTGGTCAGTTAGTTCTGATTAAACAGGAAGCTACCCCACCATTGAAGTGGCCTCTGGGAAGGATTGAAGCTGTTTTCCCAGGCTCTGATGGCGCCTGTCGAGTCGCCGACATCAAAACCACCAAGGGCATCGTGCGCAGAGCAGTGAATCGTATATGCCCACTACTAGAAGATGACTCTTGAAACGAGAGGTTTCAAGGCGCGAGAGGATGTCTACGCCGTCCCATCCCTAAACGCCGGCCCATCACTATCGCCACGACGACGGCCGGAAGCCGGATGACAGCGCGTGAGCAGACGCACTCCGACTCCACCCAGATCCGCCATCAAGCGCGCACGCAATCAGACATTTTATTATCCATTACCATAACCAGTGCACAATTTAATACAAGTACCAATTAGTATTGTAATTCAGTAAAAGTCATTACAGTTTTTATTATAACAACCACAAGGTGTTTTACTTACCACGCTACACAAATCAAACTACAAGAAGCAATCTAGAACAAACAAGTACACTCAACAATCAGTCATGTGACCTAATGACATATATTCCTTAATGAATTCAGCATATTGCCTTTTGAATAAAGGGTCACGCTTGAATCTACGTTCTAACGATATGAACCTAGACAGGGCTTGTTCATATGAATTGCCCAGCTGTTGAGGCGATTCTTTTAATGGAATTGTTACAATGAATCGACCATCCTTTCCACGAGTAGTTGTTTGTATAAATTACTTTCACATTCCTGTTCTTCTTTGGATGCAGGTTTGTGCTCTGTAACTGTTTCAAGTTCAAAGAATTTACTTAATTGATCCTGAACTTGATCATCATAGTGTGTACTTAAATGATTGCAGTGGACTGTATTAATGCTGTGTTGTAAAGAGCGTGTGGGTCCAGATATCAACCATCCAAACTTTGTTTCACTTAATGTGGGCTTATTTCTACCTAATGAAATCTTATTGTTTAACAATACACTCCAAAATAAGTCCGCTCCAAGAAGCATATCCACTTGGGACGGTGTGTGGAATAAAGGATCCGCTAATGTAATATTTGGAGGTATATCCAGCCCTTTATGGTTGACTTGTTTGCAAGGTAATGCTTGAGTAATGTGTGGAACCACCAAACAATGTATACTCTCAGAATATGAATTATTAAGTGATGATATAATGGCATCACAACTTTTAAATATGCAACTAGATTGATGATTTAACCCTTCAACTAATGTCGAGGTTGAATGAGTGGGTAATTTGAGCTTGTCACATAGGCTTTTTGTAATGAAACTTGATGTGCTACCGTTGTCTAATAATGCACGGACTCTATGTTTGTGACCACTGTGGTCTATAACATTAATGATAGCCGTTGATAGCAACATAACGCATTGAGAGTTATTAGTGGCTGACATAACCACACCATCTTGTGAGCTTGTTGAGAACTGTGTGTTTGACTGTGATGTACAAAGCACTACACTACTTGTATTAGGAGTAGGGTGTGTAGAAGTAGGTTGAGAATCAGTACTACCATTGTTTGTACCCTGTGTACTGGATGGCCCATTCAAATGCAACATAGTGTTGTGTCGTTTATGACAGTGGCTGCAGCCACCCATCCTGCACTTAAATGATTTATGACCACTACGTAAGCAGTTAAGGCACAGGTTAAGAGATCTTGTCTTCTGAATACGATCTTCAATGGAAAGTGACTTAAAACTAGAGCACTGATAAATGGCATGGTCACCCTTACATAATGGACAACTGTACGGTCTGTTTCTAATTGAAGACTCAGAGTTGACAGTAAATGTCTTTTGCTTATGTGTACTTTCACCTTGTTTGTGGGTACTGGCACTATGCTTTCCCTTCAAACCATTATTATGAACCTCTGCAATAGTTTCTAATAAATCAGCTCGATTCTTAAGAAATTTGTTAAAATCAGCAAGTGTGGCTAAGTCATCTAAGGCATTACGGTAAGTTTCCCATTCCCTACTTGTCACTGAATCCAATTTACTTGAGACTATGTGTATAATGAGCACATCCCACCCATCTGTAGGCAACTTGAGTGTTTTTAAAGCTCTAATGTTACGATTGACTGTGTCAATGATGTTGCGCAGAACTTTAAAGGATTCTTGCGTTCCATGTTCAATATTAATGATAGCTTGAACATGATTGTAAACTAGAAGCCGTCTATTATTGTAGCGGTCACATAGTAGCTGCCATGCAACATCATAATTCTCATCGGAGAAGTCAAGGGAACTTATTATTAAAGCAGCACTATCCTTTAAAGCAGCTCGCAAGTAATGGAATTTACTAATTCTTGGAATAGTGTCATTTAAATGAATTAATGAGATATATGTGTCATGGAACTCAAGCCAGTTGTGATATTGACCCGAAAAGGTAGGCAAGTGTATTGTAGGAAGTTTAAGTTTGATCCCACCTTTATTTCCACAAACAGTACTAGCACCTGTAACTGATCCAGTGCCCGCAGAGGTCTCCTGCTTACTCAACAGCTCCCGGGCAACAGCAACCGCAGCATAGTACTGGGTCTCGTAGGTTTCACGATCTTTGTACTGCTCTTCTGGAATATCAGATACATTCTCTAAGTCACTTTGTATATTATCATATTCAGGATATAACTCCTCTATTTTTGTTAACCTTAATTTTAATTCAGTAATTTGTAAGGTACTTAAAGTATCACAACTTTTTACTATTTCTAAATATGTCTTAAATTGAGTTAATTTAGCTTTAAAGGTTCCACGTTTTTTAAGTAATGACTTGTAATCCATGATAACGACTCACTTAATGAAATTAAGGTAAAGACAAGCTACAAAAATCTTCAAAGTAATTAGTGCAAGGTTATACTTAAACTTTATCTGCAAGGAAGCAGTGAGGGTGCGCATGAAATAAAGGCAAACACCAAGCAAGCACGTGCAATGCGTCAGCAAGAGACCCACGACACGCAAACAAGCCACGTGGCGCACGTGGCTCGCTCACCAGCCCAAGTTGCCTAGCCGCAGAAAGCAACAGCGACCACGTTGTCGCAATAAAGTATTGAGCTGTGAACACAAAATAACAAATATGAGTTAATGAACACTATATAATCAACCATACATATAGGGGCGGTACCAGATACTAGGCCTGAAAATGGGAACTTTAAAGAAACGAGTAGAACACTCGTAATAATAATAATTTGAAATAAAGGGACGTGCACGTGGAGTAGATTCGCCAAAAATAAGGAATAGTAATTATGGAATAAGGAAACACGGCACTCAGTTTACACTAAAGGTTGGCACTATAATTCTTGAGCTCCATCCATGATGTATTTTTCCTTCTTTATAATTTGCACGACTCCTCGTGTCGTGCTTTAGTCCACGTAATGGCCGCCTCGTGCGCAATTTCTTTGTTCTGTTCGCGTCGCGTCGCCCGTATCCGGCTCGTCAGGACCAAAATGGAGAACGTTTCGAAACTGGCAGCGAAGTGGGTGGACTTGGTTGTTGGGCTCTCTTCAATTAGGACTCCATGCACGTTTTTACATTTAGTTTATTTATTTAACGACTTTAACAATGATTTTGAGCTAATGTTAGGCGCTCTCTAAAGTTTTGTAAATTCAACACGCTTCGCCCGGTGTCGTCGATGGAATGGGCGGTGGCGCGGGCGTCCCGCGCTCACCGCGCTGCGCAGCTACCCCGCGCACGCCTCACCGCTGTGACGTATTACCGCTGTGACGTATTACCGCTGTGACGTATCCTCGCTGGCCGCTGCGCGTCGCCTCCCGCGCCGTGCCGTATGCGTGTGTGTGAGGCCTTGCGCACGCACACATGCAAGGCGTCAACATAAAGCTTTTTCGAAAAGTGGGGCAACTATCCGGGTTTTACCCTATGCCTAGTTCAGAAATCTACGCAGACGAACACGCAAGCAGAAGAAGCAAGTACAAAATAAAAGCCAACTTCACTAAAATCCTCAATAGGTACGAGGACTAAGCAAGTCGTTGCTAAGCGTCTAGTTTTAAGTTTTTATCTGAATCTGAAGTAACAAAGACTCGCATTGTTAAGCTTAGCAGCATCCCGGTCCTTTGAGACACCTTCACATAAATATTTGTAAGGGAATTGTAGCGAAGCGGTACCTACGCTCGCAAGCTTGTATTACGTAGTGAGATATGGAAGACAGAAGACTGTGATAAAATTCATTGTAGAATTTATAGTTCTCTTATCTCCATCTTTTTTTAATGTTTTGAACAGTACCAGCTTCTATCCGTGACTTCATCCGTGTGGATTTTTTACCCGCGTTTTTTGAAGTGAAAACTTCTTTGGCGGCGTTGCACATTTTTTTTGTAATGGGTAAAAAATGTTAAACTCGCGTCAGGACACGTGACCTGATCGAAAATCTTACGAATTTATATACGGCACTCCCGGAGTGCACAACCCGTGGTTTTTTATGTTACTGTTACTGCTCCACTCCCGTGGGTCGTACGGTCGTGATGTTATAAGGTCTATGCTACTCAGGAATAATGTAGCAATCTATTAGTAAAAAATCGTTTAAATCGGTCCAGTATCTTTGGATTTTATTCAAAGAAACAAAAAATGTTTCTTCTTTTATAATATTAGTATATATAATATTATGATTAAATAAAGAACACCTAACATCGAATTAAAGAAAAGGTTCAGATCGTTCGACCTTAGCCTTCATCTACCATCTTCATCAAATCTGTGAATGGATTTGCTAGCATTTATTTGAACGTCGAATCAGACTTTCAAACGAAATTGTTAGTGCCTAACTAATTGGCGCTGAGTAATCAGAGCAGAGTCGTAATAAGATTAATTGCGTAATTTATTCCAATGTCAGATCTTACGTACACGTGCCACCATAATTTTCTCAATTGCTCAAAACTTTTATGATTATGAAAATGACTTTAATTGGATCTTCTTCCTGACAGTTCTATATTTCGTTTTGCTTCGTCCTCAAACATCTACAATCTATGTACATAGGAGAGTTACAGTTACTAAGCTAATATAAAAGAAATAATACCAGCCTAGTATTGTCCCACTTCAGGATAAAGGCCACTTTTCATATAAATAAGACACAAGCATTGATCGCTCAAAGTGGGTCTGCGATTTTGCCTTACACTAATTATAAGTCCTGTACGTCGATTCTGTAAAATTCAGACATGAACTCGCATCTCACGTCGCTATTCAATGACATCAAATATTCAATCAAATTCAAATGACATTGATTTATTTGACACTTTGAAGTGCGAAGTGACGGTGGAATTACCGTATAGAATGCCACTGCAGGTTTCCTCACTATGATTTCCTTCACTAATATCAGTGATGTCCAAAATAAACTTAGAAAGTACATGATTCATTTAAAAAGTCGCATTGATACTTTTCCTATATCCAAAACATAACCTCAAACTTATAAAAAACACAAGACAATTTGGGATACTTTGCAAAACTTTTGGGTACTTTTTTCTCTTTTCCAAAATCTTTTTATATCATCTTCTCTTCTTAGCGAGACTACATAGCTACATGAATACTTAAACTTTTAATTCTCGCCTATCTTATCCACGTCTCGCCTCGCCACCTTTAGCCCAAGCGAGACGAGGCTATGCTACCGTCACAGTAGAGGATTATCCTATGGCCTCTGATACAATGAAACGAAATTGGATAAAAGGGAGTCGCACTTTGTGTCCCGGGTCCATTGAAGCACTACACATTATTGTCCGGATTATGTCAGAAAAGTTTTACAAAGACTAGCCCTTAGGATAATCTCTCTATCGTAAGTTAATAATACAGCCTTCCCGAAGATAAGTAACGTATTTGATGAAGGAAATCTTTCTTTTAGGCATTCATTAATTAATTTGCTTTTAATACTCTCTGGGGATATAATTGTTTCGTATCGTCTTGACTTGATTTTGCTACTAAAAGGTTTTTATCTTATTTTAATTTATTAAGGATAATCTGAGGGTATTGTTTACATCAAAAGACGTATTACGTATCTAAATCTATGCTTGTTTGCGATATTAAGGAATTTGTTTGTTTTTTTTCTTGAACGTGCTTTTCTTTGCAACTACTAGTCCGATTCCGAATTGTTTTTGTTAATAGGAAGCCACGTTATCCCTGTATGTCATAAGCTACCCCTAGTCTACTTTGTCCTACTACTGGGTAGCAGAAGTCTTCTCCCGCGGTCTTTCGACCCAGCTCTCGTGATGTGCATTCAGATCATTTCTCTACCTCAATCTAGGCTGTATATATCATGGAAAAGATTTGGAATCTCTAAGAAAATTGACACAGATATAAGTTACAGGGAAAAATTAATATTACATAAAAGGAAAAGCGTTACATTGATTGGCAATATAAATATGTATAGTATCCGAATACGGATATTCGATTTATTTGTATCAATCTATTGATATTTCTTAGGAAGTTCTTCGTCACAGCCCAACGGATGACTGACCAACATTTTTATATAATATTATCTCGGCTATTCCCAGCTAAGAATGCGTATGATTCATTCATTCATGGCACATGTCACTCCGGAGCCGCCATGATTTATTTCGACAACAACGCCCGCCCTTGAGTGAACTCAACCGGTCCATTCAATAACGAACGTGACTCACTCAACTGTTTATCCGTTCATTCGTTCATTCAGCAAAGTGCGCGTTGAGCTGAGAGATTTTCTGTTGTTTTTCCTGCCTGGTACACACAGACGAGCGGCGCCGCTGTTGGATTTATTTTGTGGATTTTTTTAGGCAGGTACGAAATATACACTGAACATTTTTTTTATCAGTACACAACCATGCTTTTAAAAAAAAAACTGATTCAAATAGTTTACAAATTGACGTTGGTTTTGTGCTAGTAAAACAAAAATGATTTATATTTCGGATATTTTAAACACACACGGAACAATTTTTTTAAAGGTAGTGTTAGCTTTTCCTTTACCATTTTGTTTTCAAATGTGATTAAGATAGTTAACAAATTGATGTTGATTTTTTGCCAGTAAACCAAAAATGGTCTGTATTTGTAGGTACTGGAACAAAATAAATATACCGAGCTAAATTAATACTAATAGGTTAGGCAGATTACTAATATTGTGCACCTAATCATTTAAGCCGTAATCATCTATTTGATCGGATCGGATCGCGTTTACTGCTAAGCCGGTTATTGTAGTTACCGATTATTGCAGTAATGTTACTGACATAGGTGAATTAACTTAATTGTTATTTTTTTGTTTGATCATTGGAAAAAAGTGAATGTTGTTAACCGACTTCAAAAAAGAAAGAGGTTCTCAATTTGTTAGTATGTACTTCTTTTTATGTTTCTTTTCTCGAAACTCCATAATTTTTCTACCAATTTGGAAAATTCTTTTTTTTGTGGAATCGCTGTTGTCTTTAATCACGTGCAGAGTCAGTGAAAACTTTTGTTTTTCGTCCAATTAACGTGGGTAGATACTTCGTGTGAATATACGATACGGTAAAGGAGAATTCAGTCGATGAATTTTGTAATTGCTCTGTGAAAATAAATTATTTGTTGTTATTTCCGTGTTTGATTAATTTAAAGGGTAGAATAATATTGCGTTAAATTTTAATAAAAACACGGGTAAATATTTGAAGAAGAAATAACTTGAGTGCAGTTCCAAAAAAATATTTTTAAACAACTTTATAATAAAATTGTAATTTAAATTAATACTTTTAAAATAATATACGTAATTTCCATCTCTGGTGTATTTTATACGTTATCTGCATGTTTTCTGGTAAAATATAACTGTTAATTATATTTTTAAATCGCTATGACTTTTACCTGTTTTTGCTAAATAAATATTTTATCATCATCATCATCATCATCATCATATAGGCCTCCCTCATAGGTTTCTTAGAAGACCAATAGGAAGCAGCCTGCATAAAGTGTTTTCCTACGGTCTTTATCAAATTTAAAATATTTGATATGGTCAACCAAAGCACGACCGCATAAAGTTCGGAAAAGCTTCGGCGAATTCCCGCAGTTTACATTCCTACCGGGACCCACGATTTATAGTGGCTCCTTCACGGCTTGTAGCGTATTTTATTAATGGCTTCAATATACGCCACCTCTGTATTGCTTGTGGACAAGCTTAAATATATTGCAGATAAATGTGCCAGGGTCAGTTTGGTGCACAAGGAGCGGTTTTGCAACCTCGTTTTTCAGGAGGTTGTCATAAAATAAATGGTTAATTAAATGAACTGACGATACTTAGTCAATAATGAATAAATGTTTTTTATAGAATGTTTGACATTATTTTTGAATCGGCAAGGCGGCAAGTTCGATCTTCAAAATGTCCCTAAAAATGTCCTATTTAGTTTACTAATAATTCATTACATAGGTAGTACATTATCATTGGCTAGCTTTTTTACAAACTTACAGAACAGAACACACTTTTTGTAACACGTACTACATAAGCTTACACTTTTTCCCGGAGTACTTACGTAAAAAGCACTAGAACATGTCTCCAAAATTCAGTGAAATATTCGTAAAATAACCCAAAATGTAATTTCCGTACATTCGCAAACCGGGCACGTAGACGCTTCACCACAACTCCACAAGGGATCACGGGCCGAGCTATGCAATTCTGTCGCCTCCGCATTTACTTTGACAATTCTCTTTTTTTTTACCGTTTTTTTTAGAGTTCCGTAGTGAAAGGGTGCTGGGATTCTAAGGCTACGCTGTCTGTTTGTCCGTCTGACATAGGGCTGTATCTTTTGAAACTAAATGAATACTTAAATGGAGTGTATTACTATTTACACATAATTATATAGCGGCTATGATAATAAAATTAAGTACAAAATGAAAAGGGGGTCCCCTTAAAAGTGTATTAGTGTTATTTTGGTTAACTATAAAATAAGTTATAATTATAAATATGTATGATACTGTGATACGGAACCTTTTCTTGTGCGAGTTGGACTTTCATTTTGCCGATATTTTTTAATTCGGTAATGGAAATTGTGGCTTGAATGTACAACGAATTTCTGATGATTTTCTCTTGTAGAATATCTTTAAAAAATTGTCGTGATTGGTAATTCAATACATTTATTGTAAGAACAAATACTAATTAGAGCTAATTAGCGAAATGACCCCGAAAACTTAGTGTAGAAACTAGGTTAATTTTGAGTTATAGTACTTTGAAAGTTTACCAAAAACAACTAGGTACTTGTAAGTCCTCTACCAAACTCTGGACACAAATTTTATATTTTCTAATGGCTCACCGACGAGGAAAATTTTCCGAAAACCAATTGATTACGTGTAGTCCTTTTAGTTGAAAAACAAAATAAATTAAAAACCAAACACACAGCCAAATGAAGTCCTCCTCTTTTTTTTAAACCGGTTAAAATGCTTACAAAGTTTTGTAACTCATAATATCAACCGAACACGACCCAAACTTTTTCAGGGTTTTTTTTCACAAATTGGCTCTAGTTTAGTCCCTTTTTTGGTAGTATCGAATATCCAATCACCGCGTATAATTATTGTGTAGGGACAACGCTATTGAATTACTTACTTACCTATACAAAGGCTTGCTGAAAAATGATAGGTAAATAAATTGGTAGCCTTGTCAATATTTTTGTATTTAGGTTGGTATAGTATTTTTTTTATCAAAGATATGAAGAAGCCTGTTCAAAACCGGACAAATACTATTGAGACTTATTAATTCATAATGTTTTTTTTTTAATAATATTGGATGGCAAAAATGCCTACGGCCAACCTAATAGTTAAGTGGTTAACCGCACTACGTACTAACTCAATGCTATTTAAGTATTATTTTTGACATTGGTAAAGGAAAACATCGTGAGTAACTGTACTTACAATTAACATGTCTGAAATCGCCATTTCGCCTTGAGCAAGGGTGGCGATCAATGCTTGTTCAGAGACAGTTTCACCCTGCAGTGTGACAATAAGCCTCTCCGCCCACAACCGATTTTTTGTAGGATCGATTATCGGACCGATTTCATAAATCCATAGTTATGTGAGACCGACTTCTTGTCGGTATATCAGAATTCGTGCGTTCCATTCTCGCCAACAAAAAAATCGGTCACCGATTGTCGGTCGACGGCAGAGGAGCTAAAAAGCTATTATTGTTATTGTTAATTTTGACAACGTTTTATGACCAAAACATAAAAGCGTGTTGGTACTGACGTCGGCGGAGCCAGCGTCTGCTCGCGTCATTCAAACTTCATAATGTCCTGTTGTTATTGAAAAATAATAAAAATTTAATGTCGTGCAATGTTGGATGGAGGAATTTCACACTCGCACATTGCGCATACGCCACCCACACAAACATGTACACTCGTCACTAACGTTCGTTATTCTGGCAAAGAGTTGAGTAGTACTGTTTATTGTTGTGCTCACTTATGGTTTTTGTAGGATAGAGATAGGCCTGAAATCCAATTTTACTAATTAAATACGTTTAAAATCTCTAGTTGCAATCTTAAGATTGCGACTAGATCGCTGAGTTAACTCAGCGATCGAATCTATGTCAAAAAATTAAGGTAATTTAGAGGCTTTTTTGACGGATTGAGAATGAGATAAGATTGCGATCGTTCAATGTTAGTAGAATTGCCCCCTTGAAGTCACTGAGGTAAGAATTAGTAATTTATGTGAAAGAAGTTATTTTTCCGGGACAAAAGAGAATAAAATAATGATAGAAAATATCAAACTGTTTAAAAAGCGACCGTTAATGAAATTAATTCTATTATGTAAAAGATGACAACGATGTACAAGCATTGTTTGATCTTTAGATTAAATTTTTGATATTTCATACATAGAAGCTGTTGGCAAACCATTTTTAATTAATATATAAATTAGTTTTAATTGTTTAAGGATTTTTTATTTTTTATACTAGTTAATGAAATATAGTTACATAATCGTATAAGAAAAAGTAAGAGATTTCCATGCCTACTTAAAAAAAGTTTTGTTTAAAAAGTTTCACATTGATAACAAAAGCATTCATAAAATCTATTGTCGCCAAATGAGTTCACGCCACAAATATTAGGAGCATTCTGTATAAAATTAATATAAGTCAGACATTAGACATTTCGTAAAAACAGTCAGTAGCGTTTTTAAAATCTTCAATGAATTACGTCACGCAAATTCATGCCAACTTTCCTAGAATTAAAACGATTTGAACTAAAATGATTTTAAGTGAACTACTTCGAAAATGTTAAAAACGGTAATACGACTAATAATACGCTTATAGCCTAATAATAAATATACGAACTCATTCATAAAATTATTGTTAAAAAGAACGTTTCAAAAAAAGCCGTCACTTTTCAATACCGCCTGGTAATTTTCCAGATTCTTCAAATTTCGAACGTGGAATTCCATCGTCATCCTTGTTTGCTTCATTCATAAACGTGCAGCGCGCGCATGCAACGTGACCGATTCCAAATTCAAACAAGGCTCAAGGCTATCAGTTCCGATTTCTTTGAATCGATTATTTTTAGAGCGACTTGCAATTGAAAACTTTTGTCATTCTCTCGGAATCCGCTTTCGTCGCGATTTATCAGGAATCTCAAACTTTTCCGAGCAGAGGAATGCTATTTACAGAGTAGGTACGGAGTGAGTCGAGTACTTACCGTTTAAATGTACTTACGTAGTTACATATCTCTACAGCTGCATCATTGCTGCTATAAATACGCTGATAGTGCCCGTAAATAGATTGATACACATAACAAACACCTCGGTCTAATAAATCATAGGAAATTTTCATGAAACGCTTAAGTTTCAGACAGTTCGGTTCATCATTATCATCAGTTATCTAACTACTGATATAATGATGTTACTAAATTAGCGATACTAAAAATGCTATTAAATTCAACAACAAAAAACAATAACAACAACTAAAATCTGAAAAAAAAATTGAACGTAGATCTATTTGACATTGACATTGCCTATAGGACGTGTACAAATAAGTCCGGTATTCGAAATTCAAAAACAAAAGCTTTCAACTTCTCAACACATTCATAATTTCAAATAAGGAATTGTCTATGAACTCCACGGAATGTCACCTTCAATGACTCTTGTTTTGCTTTCGTTCACAAGTTGGCGCAAAAATTATATGAATGAATTAGTGTACCTAGTACAGAGTACTATTATATGCGTCATCGAACGTAGGTAGTGAACGTATTTATTTAATATTAATGTATGAACTTATTGGGATGTGGCAAATAAATAAATCCGTTTTAATTTGTATAACCTAAATTTATTTTTTTATCTGTTCTAATAATTCTATATTAAACTTTTTTTCGCCAGTAAATTAAGCAGCAACTTAATGGCATTTCCGCAATAAGAAAATTGTCTTTTAATGCCATAATGACGTTATTAACCAGTGTTTTTTTTTCCTTGTTTCAGGCAACGACTGTACCTCAATACTCCACGCTGCCGAAATGACGGGGCCCTTATGATATTCCGACTAGCAACCCTATCATAAACATTGCCATTTTAATAATAATGTGTCAAATCCTAGGATAGCAAATACGAATAAATGTTTTGATAAAAAAAATATTAAATTTACGCTTTATTTTTTTTTTCGCGAAGCTTATTTTAGTTTCCAAAAATAAAACAAAAAAAAAGCGACCATTAATTTTTATACCACAATAACTAAAGTAAAACAGTGTGTGTGTGTGATTTTGTACGTGATATAAAATGACGGTGTGGCATTAATTGCGCTAGCTTCCGTTCATATCCGACTGAGTATATATCGGCGGGAAATTCGTGGGGTGAGCCAAAATGTCGTCGCGAACGGGGCAGCGTGGTACGTCAGTTGCGACTAGCCAGCGGAAACACCGCTCGCGGTCCACCACGAGATACGATATGGAGAAGAAGCCGAAGAAGAAGGACTTCAGGACATCAGGCACTACCAGCCTGGTGTCTATTCCCAACAGCATCAAGCTGCCTATGCTCAACAGTGGCCTCATATCGCTTGGTGAGTCTTTTTTTAAATATTATTTATACCAAAAAGTTTTACTTCCTTTCAGAGTTGCCATAAATAAAAACAAACGAAACATTTTACATTTTGGAGCACATTTTAGTACCAATTCTATTTTTAAATTTTATGATTGTTTTTTAGCGGTGTTCGAATATTTATTTTATTTTCGGTGTCAAAAAATAATGTGTTTTTATTGTTTAACATGAAAAGTAATATTAACACGACAAATAGAGAAGATATTATTTATTGTATTTCATGGTAATTATTCATTGTAAGTTGGCTCCCATAATTCAATGATTTTATAAAAAACCGATCCTACGTGTCCATATTTTCATAACCAAAACACTTACCATAAACAAACGAAGCACAGATAACAAACCAATTTATCGCCGCGAAAACTTGAAACAATAAAACCTATTCATAATCTTTATAAATTATCGTGCAACTTATCCGCCCTGAAAACATCTGGTAGAACAAGTACCTAATAACTATTACCCTTAGGCATATTGCTACAAATACGACCGTTATCTTCTTTATTACAAAATAAACTTTACTTCATTGCAACACAGTATATTTTCTATTGGCAACATAATTATTGCAAATATTGTGGCGTAATTTACACAAACCTTCTGTCAGGTGAATTTAACAAGCTTAAGAGCCTGCCAGGTAGATAGGAACTCATTAATTTATATTACAATATTCGTAATACGCAATTTATAATTTTAAATGAGGTAGCAATTTCTTCAGTAAGTATGGTTATTCGATTATTAACATAAAATTAAAAATTTGAAAATCTTGGAAGCAAAATTCGTTTAAAAATTGAATTCACCATCACGCCTGTTTTCCCCGAAGGGTTAGGCAGAGGTGTACCAATGTACACCCACAGTTCGCCGGTATATTTAGATCCCATGTAATAGGGAAAAATTGAATTCGATATGTATAATGCAAGATACATAATTATGTATCTTGCATCATTATACATGGAATTCAATTTTCTTTGGATTTAAGTAAGTCCAAAGAGTCAGTTGGGAATGCAATCTGCCTAACCATTTCTGTACTATATTGTCTTCTAACTATATTGGAGTCGGCTTCCAGTCTAACCGGATGAATCTGGATACCAATGTTTTGTATGGAGTGATTAGGTAACACGATACTCCTTGGTAAGATTGATTGGCATACTTTCGGACTTCTAACTACCCGTAACGACTGTCAAACATTTGTGAATGACAACCGGAACCAACGGCTCCACATGCTTACCACAGCACGGGAGTATCACACTACCAGCTTTCAAACGCCTGGCTGTTACTGAGAAATGTCTAATGGAAAAACCCAATAACACTCCCTACCTGGAAATCAAACCCAGTACCCTACTCTCAGCAGTCTAAATCCTTAACAAGTAAATACGGAGGTCTAGGTTACACTAATATTTGCTCCACCCGGAAATCAAAGCCCGTTAACACGCGTAGAACAGCCGCCTTCAATCTCTACGCATAATAGAAGGTAAGCAGCCATCATACCATTCTCATTTATAATAATGCTAGGAAATGCTATGAAGATAAAATAAACAGTCGATTTACATGTTATTCCCGCCGTGGAAATACCGAGGAGTAACAAAAACAAATCATGGTAACAAGACGATGGCAGATATATATATACCATCACGCCTGTATTTCCCGAAGGGTTAGGCAGAGTTGTATCAATGTACAGTCAGCAAAAAAGATAAGTAACCAGGATCGCCTAATGAAATAAAAGTTTTACAAAAACCGATAGAACTTTTTGAATTAATTTTATTTTAATTAGTAGAAAATAAACAGTTTATTAATTAAATTAAATTTCATTTAAGAATAACCACAGGTTTGAAAGAAAATGTTAACTATATTAGACGGTCTGGTTACTTATCTCTTTTGTTGACCGTACACCCACAGTTCGCCGGAATATTTAGGTCCCATGTAATAGGGGGCGAGCCTATTGCCATTAATCGGGCACAAATCCAAACTCCGAGCTGCTACTGAGAATTTCATAGAAAAACCCAATAACACTTTTTGCTCGACCTGGGAATCGATTCCAGGACCTCTAGCGTAGCAATCGTGATTAGGACCACAAGACTAACGAGGCAGTTCAATGATTGCAGAGTGATAAATGATGCAGACGAGTTTTGTCTGCTTTATATAAACAAGAATGTAGATTACGTGTAATGGCCACAACCTTGGAAGGGAATTCTAGTGAATTTACAGTACTTAGGCATATTATTCAAGTCAGACAATCCTTTTGTTAAAATTAAATGTAGGACAAGAAGACTTTTATATATTATTGTGTACAATTTATTTAACGGAGACACTGTCTATGAGATAATGAGACTAAAAAGCTGGCAGATTTGCCACGTTGTATGGCAATGTTGATTCTTTTGCCCAAGAATGGCCCAGGCTTTTGGTCAGGTGAGGGATCGACCAGCCGAAGGTGATGTCTCAAAAAACAAAATGAACAGTGGTACTCCATGACTTGCCAAACGTCAAATGGTTGAGACTTACCTATAGCTTCCAAGAAGGTTCTTATGTTACTGTTATTATTTTTTTATTTATGAATAGGTAGACAAGTTCCTAATAATATTATGGTTCTTGGGATTTGATTATTTGACAACCGTTGTCATCTGAAAGATATTTGACGTTTTGCCGACGCTAAAAGTCTCTAACCGACTTCATTATTCATGTAAAATGGAAAATATATCGCCTCAAAAACCGACTATTTTACTATATACTAAACTAAATCTCAAGTGACTTTAGTACACAACGATAATGGGAAATAACGTTGGTAGCCATTTGCATTATCTAGTTCACAAGTAATGCCAAAACATATTTGGCTCTTTGGCATAAACATTATGAGTTAAAAGGCGATATAATCCCGCTAAAAGCTTTGTTTGATCTGTTATCTAATACCACATACACTACCATAATTATGTTGATAATAACAGTATTATCAGCTCGTCATTATCAAATATCGAACATAAAATTTGTGGCCCGCCAAAATGTTAGCAAGTTATCGTTTTTGGAGGGAAAATTTAGGCAATGGCTTCTAGTTTCTGAAAAATCAAAAGGTAAATTCTTATAGGTAATTAAAAACATGCAAAATCTGATCGCAATCCAAATCTCTGCGACCATCTATGTCAAAAATGTAGAATGTAATAAAGGCATTTTTGACAGGTTAAAATTACAATACAAATGTTCTTAAAAGTTTCAATTATACCCCTGTTGGCATTTTTCTTTCGTTAAAGTTAAAACTAGACAGGGCAGACCATAGTTAGTTAACTATTGTGTTGTTTTAGACTTAGAAACATGGTGAACGGAAAGGTTGTAAACTATTATCTATAAAAAAAAAACGATTTTTTACTAATCTTTCCCCAAAACTAGTTCCATAAATCAAAACTCAAACACGAGCATCGATAAAGAATAAAGCCCCAATTTCCAAATTCAAATTATCTTTTTTTACCAGCCAGCAATGTCGATCTGACAGTCGAACAAAGGCACTTTCAAACTTGGAATGTAACAAAATTCAAATGGAAATAAAGTGAGATACATCCTTTGTAATGTAAACTCTATTTATTATTAGACCTATCTCTACTAGAGTTCGAAACAGGAATAAATAAACGTCCAAACTCATCCATGCGAGTGATACGTACGAAGAACATCTCAATGGTCGTTCGGATACACATACATTTATAAATAGCATAATATATGTGGAGCGAATTTTCCATTGCGATACATCCGCCTCTGGGCACCCGAAGCTCAGCGTACGAACAATTTATTAAGATAAGAAGAAACTAAACGTTCGGTTCGGAATTTGAAATATTTAAAAAAATATCGTTCTTCGCTCTGAATTGTAAAAGATGCAGTTATAATTATAGTAATTGTAGACGTGCTTGTGATTTTTAAATAAAGAACTTCATCACAACTATTTGTTGATGCTTTAGCAAAGACTCTTTTCTGGAAAAACTATCGTGGTTAATATTTTCTATTTTCAAATTCTTATTGAAAATTGATTATAATTACACTCCACTTAGTTATGAAAAAAATATTAGGTAAGCACCGACTTGTAATTAATATAACTAAGTGTGAGATCTCACATCTACATTGAGCTAACGTGGTGATCAATGCTTGTGCCTTCTCTGTATAAGTAGAGGTATTTGCCCTGCAGTGAAACACTTGCAGGCTGGTATCATTACTACCGACTTGTCAAAAGTTTTAATTTAATCGCGAAGTGAACTTACAATAACTTGAACGAAGCGTTGTAATCTTCAAAATAATATCGAAGATTAGCCTACTTAACGTCAGATTTGATCGGTAATTGCGGTAACGAAGATTAATATCTACGGTGGATGATAAATTGAATCCTTGTTACGAAGCATAAGGACTGCCAACCATGATTTATGACAGACATTAGAAAAGAACGTATTCCTTTTTTAAATTTAAACCAATGTATAAAAATTGCGGTTGTTTAAGAATCTCGGCATGGACTAGTACAGTTCTCTTAAAATTAATTTTAAAAGATACAATTATTAAGTGACTGCGTATGCGGCAAGATAATTTATAGCCAGATAAACAACTTTAAATCATTAGCATAAAACCCAAAATTTTGATTTAAATATTCTATATCTTAAATTATGACTCTGTAAATCAAATAAATTCGCCCATTTTCCTCTACGAAAAGTTTGTACAGATGGAAGGATGTATCATAATTTTACCGCATTTTGGACTTTCCCTTAATATTCTGAAATCTACGCAAACAAAGTAACAAACAGAAGCTTTATACAAACGGAATACCTAACAGAGATTCTCAGAAACTTCAAACAAATGATTCATTACCAGAAATAAAATTAAAATAACATAAAAACAATATCTTTCCAAAAACATTGTCATTTCAATTTGCGTAAATCTTCTAACAATTCAGTTTATCTAAACATTATGTTTCGCGTCGGTAACGAGTAGTGCTGTACGAAAATAGATTCTAAAGGCTGTTGGCCCACTCTAGGTCAAGAGAAATGACGCCAGTACGTGTTTGTTTACAATCTATAGCAACTAAACGCGTTGTTCTACGGTTTTAGGCGCGTGTATCATCGCCATTTTGTCCGTAGACAAATAGGTTTTATTTTCGTTTTGTTGTCTATGAAAGGACGTGACGCGGGAAGTTTGTTAGCTGCAAAATTTTGTTTGTGGTATTTTATGAAGGTGATTTCAGTACCAGTTTATGTCGCATTCTGATATGTATAGTAACATCGGTTTAAAATAAAGTTCTTTGGCTTTGGTACCTAATTATCACGTGTATTTAAAAAAACATTTTGCAAGCACGACTCTGTAATTTTGTTATCAAAAATCTAAAGGTCTCTCTTCTCTGTGGGTAGTCTAAAACGTCAAACAAATTGACAGCTCGTTCGAAATTCAAAACTATTTTTAGGTACTCCTTGATTGAAAATATTTTATTCCGTACCGTAAATTGCTTTTCTCCCAAGAACCCTAGACCTCTGTAGCTACATAAAGTAGGTAGATTTAGACATAAATAACGTTTAGTGGCGGTCACGTCTTGTTTGCCCGGAGCGGCTGCCTCCAATTAAGCTTGGCTGTATGTAATTGATTCCGTTGCGCGACGTCATTCTATGTTCTCTATGATTTATGACATTACGTGACCTTTTATAATTTCAAATAAAGAAAGGTTTATTCAAAGTCAAAGTTAAATCATTTATATTTCATTATGACCATTCATAGGCACATTTGAACTTCATTTTTAAGAAAGAAAGAAGCAAATAATAATATTTAATTTTGTTACCCGTTCCAAAAGGTAATTCTGTATGGAGAAGAATAGGCAAGAAACTCCATAATAACTCTTTTAAAATATGTATTACAATAATTTGTATATTCTGTTTATTTATTTTTCGGTACAAGAACATTTTTGTACGAAACAACAGCTGAACGATAATGAGTGTGTTACCGTGTCGCATTTATTTTCGTCGGTCTCTGAAGCGTAGGTACGTAGCTACTTACATAATAATGAAGTGTTTTGTAATAGGCGCTTACACTCCACTCAATATAACATACATACCATCACGCCTGTATTCCCCGAAGGGTTAGGCAGAGGTGTATCAATGTACACCCATAGTTCGCCAGTATGTTTAGGTACCATGTAACAGGGAGCCTAGTGCCGTTAACCGGCCACAAATCCTAACTCCGAGCCAGAAAAAAGTAAAATAAAGTAAACCATTCGAGTTCCGTAATTCTCAGTATCAACTGAAAATGTCGTAGAAAAACCCAATAACACTGCTCGACCTGGGAATCGAACCCAAGACTTCTAGCGTAGCAGTCGCGCTTATGACCACTAGGCCAACGAGCCAGTCAACATACCACTCAATAAAAAAAATATCGTGAATAAGCTACATTATTTCATAATAAATACAAAGGGTTAAAAAATGTCCTAAATAAACATGCAGTCATTTCAATAATATTACATAGTAACTGGCGTTATTTGGTCGTAATTTTCGAAAGCTTTCTTATTTATAAAATTCTAGCTATATAAATACCCGCGGTGTCTTTGGTTACTGCTCCGCCCCCGTTGATTATAGCGTAATATTCTTATGTGCAAACCTTCCTCTTGAACCACTCTATCTATTCATGAAAACCGAATTAAAATTTGTTGAGTATTTTAAAAGATATAAGCGCACAGAGAGACAAACAGCGGAAAGCGACTTTGTTTTATACTATGTAGAGATACCTAAGTATATATTCCATCACGCCTGTATTCCCCGTAGGATTAGGCAGAGGTGTACCAATGTACACCCACAGTTCGCCGGTATATTTAGGTCCCATGTAATAGGGTGCGAGCCTATTGCCATTAACCGGGCAAAAATTAAAACTTCGAGCTGCTACTGAGAATTTCATAGAAAAACCTAATAACACTTTTTGCTCGACCTAGGAATCGAACCCAGGACCTCTAGTGGGAACTGAGGCTACTAGGTTTAGATACCTAAGTATTAACTAGAAAATTCTGAAAATCAAAATAATACGTCTCCACTTATCTCTGGCATATCTCTCTGTTGATTATGTGAAACAATAAAACGAGTTCGCAGAATCCCCTATGTAATAAGCTCAACGAACTATGTAAACAAAATATTATTTTATTTCTATTGCGTTTATAAATGTACGTACACAATCTTGATACCACGGAATAAGAGTGAGCAGAAGGCTCATTTGTTACATACCATCACGCCTGTATTCCCCGAAGGGTTAGGCAGAGGTGTACCAATGTACACCCTCATTTTGCCGGTAAGTTTTTAGGTCCCATGTAATAGGGGGCGAGCCTATTGCCATTAACCGGACACAAATCCAAACTCCGAGCTGCTACTGAGAATTTCTTAGAAAAACCCAATAACACTTTTTGCTCGACCTGGGAATCGAACCCAAGACCTCCAGCGTAGCAGTCGCGCTTATGACCACTTGCCCAACGAGGCAGTCAATCATTTGTTATGGCTATATTACACGGTTCAATCAATTTGATTCACTTTGGTTGATGGGCGTGGAAATGAAAGTAATGGCGATATTAAATGGGCCACTTTATTTGTTTACACGATTCAATTTGGTTGATTTACCCAAATTGAATGATGTAATTGATGTGCTAGAAATTCTTTTTCTTCTTTGTATCGTTAATTTGTATCGAACACGCTGCTAACGTAGGATCAAAACGACGAATTTCCTTGCGGGGTTAATATTCAAAATTTCGGTAGTCCTTTAGTATAACTTGAAGAAACCTCATCGCAACGTAACACTATACGACGTCCTATTATGTTTATGTGTTTTGACCCATACACTTCTGATTGCAATGTCCCATTTTGATTTGTTACATCGCCGTATCTAGGAAAGCACGTAATGCCGTTTGTCCCATCTGTCGTTTGTATATCGTTACGAGTAGTCAGAAGCCTGAAAGTCTGACAGCCAGTTTTACCAAGGGCATCGTATTACCCACTAACTGGATTGTTGAGGTCTGATAGGCAGTCGCTCCATATAAAATACTCGTATTTAGCTGCATCCAGATGAATTGGAAACCGACCCTAACATAGTTGGGAAACGGTAGATTAGATTCCATTAAAATATACTCCAAAAATGACAAATCAAGAGTTATATATTCAAGTTTCAAGTCACATTACCATAAAAAATGTCCCAGACCTTTCATTAATCATGAGTCATGGAACTTCTGTCCCTACATTCCTCTGTGGCATAACCGCTCATGGCAGATAATCTCGTTTATTATCAATAAAATACTATTACATTACATGTATTAGGTAACCACGCTCTGGAAAATTGTATGGAAATAAATATGGATATTTACGTTATTTATTACAAATGTAAACAGCTTTATTGGCTTGAAGATCGGTTGCTATGCGGATCCGGGAAAGAAATAGTTTACCTATGAATAACTTGAGTTGTGTCTATTCTATCTATGGGTGAGTTAGTGAGTGCAATTTTTTAGGATTCCGTACCCAAAAGGGTAAAACGGGACTTACTAAAACTTCGCTGTCCGTCTGTCTGTCTGTCCGTCTGTCACCAGGCTGTATCTCATGAACAGTGATAGTTAGACAGTTCAAATTTTTACAGATGATGTATTTCTGTTGCCGCAACAAACAACAAATAAGTACTAAAAACCCTTAGATTATAAATAAAAACCAGAATAAAATAAATATTTAAGGGGGCTCCCATATAACAAACGTAATTATTTTGCCGCTTTCAGAGATAATGGTACGTAACCATCCGCGTGCGAGTCCGACTCTCATTCGGCCGGTTTTTTTTTTCATGATGTTCCATTTGTAATCTGATAGCCTTCAGTTCCGTGGTAAATAAAGTGTGTTTTAGCGTACGTAAACGTACCTATAAGTGCTTTTCTAACCAAATGTTTGTTTTCATTTAGAAGAATCTATTAAAATCCTGTCCTATATAAACGTAAAAGTTTGTGAGGATGGATGAATGGATGTTGCACGCTTTACCAGCTGAACTGATCTAGCTGAAATTTAGCACGCATAGAGATATTGATCTAGCGTAATACTTGGGATAACTTTTAATTCGTTGTTCTGATCCCATGGGATAATTTCGGACTTTGGCTTAATTCTGAAGTCTCCGCAGATGTACGGCGTTCGTATTTAACGTAGTCGTAGGTAGAAGCTTAAATAACGAAATTCACTGAAGTTTTGCTCCCTAAAACGTGAGTAAGTGATTCTTAGAACTTTGCAATACAATGTTTAGTATAATGAATATTTTGCATGTTATTACAAAATATAAAAAGTATATACTATCTAAACAAATAAATAAAATTGAAGTGTCTGTTTGTAATTTCAAACTACTTACGGTATACTTACATCAAAATTAAAAAATTAAAAAAATGCCTCTCTGTCTGTTCGTTTCGTTTAATCTCTGAACCGGACTTTCACTCGCAGATAATGTTATAAGGAGTAACTTAGGCTACTTTTATTTTAGAAGTTTTATTTATTTGAATAAAAAGAGAGGGTTACGCGATAACAAAATTGAAACCAATAAAATAGTAAACGCGAACGAAGTCGCGGGCAAAAGCTAGTAGGTAGGTACAAAAGCTGCCAAATTCTGCTCTAAAGCAGCAACTTCCAAGGTAGAAAATTTCAAAAAACATAAATTCAATGGGTATCAATTGAGTACCCATGACAACACCACAGACTAAAAATATCACGTAACAAAATCCAAACGATACGATTGTTATTCACATAATCCCCTAACAAGACAGCTCAATTTGAAAACAATAAATTTCAATCCTATTAACTTCAGAAAAAAAATAAGCCATCCGACAACCGTAAGATAAACAAAATAATATTTGAAAAAAAGAAATCCGTGACTGCTTTATTTTCTATGAAATTCACAGTAGCAGCTCGGAGTTTGGATTTGTGCCCGGTTAGTGGCAATAGGCTCGCCCCCTATTACATGGCACCTAAATATACCGGCGAACTGTGAGTGTTCATTGGTACACCTCTGCCTAACCCTTCGGGGAATACAGGCGTGATGGTATATTTTATATATGAAAAATGGTTCCGTGTATTGGGGATGGGCGACACCGTTTTGTATCATTAATCCGTTTGTCCGGGGAACACTTATCCCTTTTTCGGCAATAATATTATTGGTTGTACGGGGCCTATTGGGATCTTGTAGTGGTGTACTAAAATCATACAGGATTAAGTAACAGGAAAAATGGGAAAATAATTGCGGAGGATGGAATAGTGCCTACTTTGTTTTATTTATTTCTTTATCTAACCGGTAGGTAAATAGCAATATGTCATAAAATACAGTCAGCAACGTGAGTTGGTTTTTTTTTAGATTTTTTGTAGTAGTAGAGCTCTTAGTAGTTCAACCGGGAAAGTACCACCATACTTATTTCTGCCGCAAAGCAGCGTTGCTGTGTTCCAGTTTGAACAGTATGGGTGCGGATGAAATTACAGGCACAAGAGATATTTCAACTTTGTCTTTCTTTTTTTTTTTCTTTTAAAAAACCTTGCCCCACACTAGGTATTTCGCCTGTATCGTGGGTGCGTTTACAAACACATAAACTCACATACACAAACGACCAGACCCGGAACAACTATCTGTAGAAAATACAAATATTTGTTTCGTGCGGGATTCGAACTTGGGATTCTTTGGGATGGCAATGCATTTGCATGGCCTCTGGTAATCCAGATTTCTATAGGTAACAGTGCCACTTAACATCAGGTGGCAGCCGGATTGTTTGATATAAAAAAAAAAAACCTATGGAAAAATGGAAGGTTCTCGTGGGATGATTCAGGACGTAGAGTTAATTTTGAAGTCAACGCAGACGGAGTCGCGGGCCGAAGCTACTTTAAAACATTTATTAAAGCTGTGAGTGATAACATAATAGCAGCCAATAAAGTATTTAAAAAAAAAACAACTTTTGATCATACATTAACGTAAAAATGAAAAAGCAATTTCATTATTCATAAAGAAAATAATTAATAAATTAATTAGTAATAAGAATAAAATTACCTTTATTTCTTCATAAAAAATATTCTCCATGAGAGGAAGGTTGTAAAGCAAAATTTAATTATCTGAGCAAAGCCCCGCTCTGTTAAAATAATATTTGAGTAGTCTGAGTAATTACTAAAATTACTGAAGACTTCGAATTACGTCATTTTCAGGGCGCTCTAACAATGATGTACCTACGTGTGTGTATTTAGGCATGTTTGATACTTGAGTTTTTTGTTCGTAAGTGTATCAGAATGACTAAAAACTAATGAGCACTTTCTGATTTGGAATGGGTAAAATATATTTGTAATTTATGTACTTCAAATCGTAAAAAGAAGCTGTTGGCTAACTGTAAAACATAAATAAAATTATTATGTATTAAATGCCACAATACCTACTAATTCTAAAGTTGAAGAGTTGGTTTGTTTAGACGCGCTCATCTCCGGAACTGCTAGTCCGATTCTAAGAATTATTTTGCTAATAGGGAGCTCTATAGGCTATATTTCACTATCAAAACAATTAGGGATCCGTAAGAACACTCACACAGGCAAAATCGCGGTAAAAAAACTAATGTAAATCACAAAAACTGAATCAAGAACATTCCGTAAAAAAACAGGAAGCAGCAGTGTTTGACGGGAAAAAATTGTTTCTAATATTTAATGGCTAAAAGACTCATTTATTCTGAATATATTGAAAAAATATAGACCAGGCTTACTCCTTCGCCATAAATCAAAAACAAAACCAACTATTTCTCGCACTAATAACCTACACTTAAACCAAAACAAAAGAATACCCAATTACCAAATGGGCAAATGACCAAATCATACAGCGGTGACCAAACTACGAAACTCAATGAACTGCATACATTTCCCCTTCATACGATATTATACATTCTGGCGACTCCCCTATAATCCTTTATCCAGGTCGTAGCACGAGGGGTGCCATATAAAGGCCGTGTTATTAAGTTATACATAATTTTGAGGGGTCCTGAATGAATTGGGCACTTGAACAGGAGATAAAACGGACCTTCAGAGGTCCGGTACGATGTTCCAGCCAATACTCTGTTATTGAACGGGGATAATAATATGAATTTTGGATTATTCGGTTGGATGGAATTGTGTAGTTATGACGTATGTACTTGTAGATTTTGTGATTCTGAAATGGTAATGTCGGAAAAATCTGGAGACAAATCCATATTTCCATAGTAATATTATAAATGCGAAAGTAACTGTGTCTGTCTGTTACGCTTTCAAGCCTAAACCACTAAAGTGATTTTGATAAAATTTGATACAGAGATAGATTACACCTTGAAGATAGGCTACCTTTTGTTGCGAGAAAAGGAGTTGAAGATTAAACCATGACACTTTGTATTTAAGCACTTGATAAAATATAATTAAGTAACGTTTGATAAAGCATTTTTATAATATTAGTATCATAAAACTAAAAAAGGTTGGCCATAGTAACACGCGAATGAAGCCGCAGGCAAGAACTAGTAAATAATGAGTGAATCTCTAAGTAATTGAATAATAAGGGTATTTTTCAGTTACTTATTTATCAAGCCAAATAAAAACGGTAAACAATTTTAATTACTCACACGAGACGACGAGAAGAATGGATGAATAATATTTACTGAGCGCCAAACAAACGCGCCAAAATCTATTTGTTTCATACATCGCTGATTTTCATTGATTTTCGCAATGTAAACAAGTGGGAGCCTTCTGTTGTTTGACATCACAGTTTGACATCGCGCTAACAGAGGCGACGAAGAGAAATGTTTTTATATTGTGTTTGTCGGCAATGGAAAACTCGTATTCAGCCAAGCTAAACCTTGTAAAGGGGAAAAAACGTTCACATTTTATACACGTCTATCGCCGCTACAATGTTCCACACATATTTACCGAGGCAGAGTTCTTTGAACCAGAAAAACCGATAACTACAAAATGCTTTTAACAATATTTGTTCTACTCAATCACGCAGATACATAAATCTCTCGCCCAACAATTTTAGTGCGGCCATTCATGCTGTTTGGTATAGAGATTGATAGATTATCAATCATTTTTTGGTAGGCACTGGGCGATGACCGTGTCGGGGTTGGCCGAAATCTAATAAAGTAGGTAGGTCGTTTGTTAGGGCGAGTCCATTTTCTGGGTGTCCCGTTTCTCTTGTATGTAGTGTTGACGTGTATAGATAACTCCATTACATGGTTAGAAGGAATCGGGGTTTGGGTTTCAAAAGTTACTCCGGTTTCTAGATTGATGTGCTATTTTTATTGTATTTGGGAAGGTTTTTGTTAACCACGTATTTTCGAAGTGCTACCTTAGTTGATGAAATTATCATAATACGACAAAGAGCGATGGGATCTTGTGAGTGCGACGAAATCGTGATATTTTTTTACAAGTCACAGTCTCACAAAAACAAAGATGACAAAATCTTTTTTACCGGAACAAATAAATCATTTTATTACTATTTGTTTCCCCCAATTACAAAAAGCCATCAAACAATTTTAAACTTTCTTAAAATTCTCTACAATTTCATTGCATAATAAAACTATCACCGTTTCCGTAAACCGATTCTCTGCTAACACACATCAAACGAAAGCAATAAAACAAAATGGCTGTCAATTTCCCGCGCGAATGAGAGCTGTCAATGCAGATTTGCGCGCCACGAGCAATGACGAATGTTACCGAAATAATCCCATTCGTGTCTATGGCGGGATGTCGCGAGTGACATATCCAGTGACGTCATCATACGTCAATTTAAATAACTCGGCATATTGACAAGTATATTGTTTTGCGTTGGTATTAATTATGCGTGGATCCGGTTACTTTAGTACCTAATATGGTAGCTTTTATGCAGCTCTTTATTATTTCAGTGTAACAATTTCGACGTAAATTTTACTGGAATGTGCCAGCAATTGTTGTATAATAAAAGTTTTAGCTTTTGTTCACTAATATTCAAAACAAAAGCATAGTCATTTAAGTTAATATCGAAATAAAAGCAAATTTATAAATTAAACATGCACACAATTTATAAAAAACCTAAATAAATATTTATCCTTCAAATAAGGATGTGTTATTGGAAAAGAAATATCATAAAAATATTTGGAATTTTGCATAACAATGCCTTCCGGATATTCAGAAATATTTAGTAGATAAATGGGATATTCTTGCACAACTTACTTGGCATCTGACCTCGACATAGTTGGGGAAAGGTCTAATAGCTCATGGTTTACCTTAGATCAATATATTGATTGTTTACCTTTAGGGAATGAAACGCCATCCGCGTTTGGTAAAAGAAAAGCATGAGGTATGAATGACGATAGCTATGAAGCAAATTAATACACAAATCAAAGAAATGATTGAATACATAGTGTATATATAATCTGACAGGTAGACTCACCGGTAGTATTACAGTAGGTGTTTTAATTCAGGTGAAAGGACTCATGGATGCGAACAACTTAAATAACAATAACTTGTCTGAAATTGGACTATCATCCACAATACTGTTATGTAAAACCACAATTTCTAGGAAAAAATAACCAGTTATTCCACGTAAGCTTTCGTCTCAATAAACAATGTTATCTCACCCTCAAATCAAAATAAACAGGTCTAATAGTAAATCTACAACAATTCTTTATTACATGGCTATCCGCCAGTTATTTTACCTGGCAACGTTTCTATTCCTTTTGGCTATCGATATTCAACCTACTTTTTTATTTCCTGCATCGAACGTCGAAATTCCATAAAGTTTTATTATTCCAGTCTGACAGTTATGCAAATTGTGGCTTAGTTTTGACAGCTGCGGAACTCCTTGGTCAATATATTTTTGTTTATCTGTGGTTCGCTTAATAAGCATAAACAACTGGATTATGATCGGACAGTATTTTTGTCCTACACTGACTTATTTGGTTTTATAAAAAAGAAAAATTGATTGATTGATTTCTTCGATTTGTTGAAATCAAAGAATATTTATGTATATTTAATATTAAGCAAAAATTTCCGAAATTCAACCAAATAAAGTTAATTTGCTATCAACATTCGTATGTTAATTATAGAATTACTAACACTTATGAAAGCCGTAGGTAAGTAACAGTAACAATCGAACTACGAAAAAGCGGGCTCGCACAATTTTCATGCAAAAAAAACTACGAAACACAATAATGCTGAAGCGACACTTATTTGTCTCTCCTTACCAAGCCAAGGGTAACGGAAACACTAGTAGTGCGGTTTCTGAGAAAATAAAAGAGGAAAATAACGGGAAAGAGGGGGGGGGGGGGAGAGGACAAAGAGGGGGAGGAAGATCACGTCCTTGAAGCGGTACGCGTCATGGGATTTCCTGTTTCCCCACAGATAAGGGACTACGCAGACGACCGACTTGTGCGACCAAGTCTTAGGCTTTGTCTTATTAGAATGCGACTACGTGATCTTCGTAAGTTCGCGCGAATTTTAGTCGTATGGTCAAACATACTGATGTCGAATAGGTGTAATACTTGGCATAAGCGGGATGTAGTAGCGCGACTGTAATGTCTGTTTGCGTTTAGGAGCATAACGTCAAAAGCGCAAAATGACAAACGATCGCAAATTGTCAAAAGAGCAGAATGTCAAAAGCGCACATAGTCAAAAGCGCAGATTGTCAAAAGCGCAGAATGTCAAAAGCGCAGAATGTCAAAAGCGCACATAGTCAAAAGCGCACAATGTCAAAAATCATACTTAAACTGGGTAATTGCTTGGCTTTATTTATTATTTATTATATGGTATTAAATATCTAAACGTCGTTATTTTTGGTTAGTCTAGACTCGCAATAGGAAATGAAATACTAATTTGATATTTTTAGGAAACATATTTATTGATAATGTAAACTAAATATAAATCAACATAGCATAATCAACGCTTTTATAATTCTACATTCTAAATAATATTTATTTTTTACGAACAAATGGTCAAAATAATTATTTACTAAATAAACAAAAACAGAGTTATCATTTTTATAATCAGCAATATTTATAATTAAACAGTGTCTCTTACATTAATGATCAGTTTTAACAAAACAAAAACTATGGAATTTTTGTTACTTTTTCAAGATAAGTTGTAAGAATATAATTTTGTTCAGAAATGTAGGAATCGTGAATAAGTTCCGCTCCATTTTATTCAAATAATGTTATCTTATCCTCAATATTTTCCTGGTCTTGCATAATTTACTGAACTTAAATAATTAAAACATTGTTTTCATAGAACGGAACGCATCCTGTCATTTCATAGTAACTTAAATTATTTGCGGGTAGTTTTTTTAAAGTTTGACACTTTTTCTAACAAAATAAGACGGTACTGTTTTTCTGTCGAATATTGATTAATTAAACTGAACTTTTGAACTCTGTTTTTAATAAAACATTATTGAAATATTTGAACTTATCTACAGAAAAGTAAAAAGTATGTAATCTTTTGCATTTAATAATTTTACTTCTGCATAATTATTACAAGTGTGTTATGGATGATCAAGAATTTGAGATAGTTACCACTCAAAAAGGTAACTTAGCACTACTTCGCAGCGGTTATAGGTATACAAAAAATGTAACCAACAAGGGTGGAACCACGTTATGGAGATGTTTTTGTTTTTTGACCATTATTTTTAATTATTTTGACCATTTGTTCGTAAAAAATAAATATTATTCAGAATGTAGAATTATAAAAGCGTTGATTATGCTATGTTGATTTATATTTAGTTTACATTATCAATAAATATGTTTCCTAAAAATATCAAATTAGTATTTCATTTCCTATTGCGAGTCTAGACTAACCAAAAATAACGACGTTTAGATATTTAATACCATATAATAAATACTAAATAAAGCCAAGCAATTACCCAGTTTAAGTATGATTTTTGACATTGTGCGCTTTTGACTATGTGCGCTTTTGACATTCTGCGCTTTTGACATTCTGCGCTTTTGACATTCTGCGCTTTTGACAATCTGCGCTTTTGACTATGTGCGCTTTTGACATTCTGCTCTTTTGACAATTTGCGATCGTTTGTCGTTTTGCGCTTTTGACGTTATGCTCCTAAACGGTCTGTTTGCTATTCGCTATGGTAGCAACGCTTACTCGTGCGATGATCGCATAGTCGCGTTCATGATGACAAATGGGTGAACGTAAAAATCTCAAAAAATATGCGAATCTCACAGACCATTTTCGCAAAAAGTCTGCCGTCTGAGTTGTCCCTAAACGATGGGAACGCTTTATGTTTTTCTTATTGGGCAAATATTTTGCTTTTCTACCTAAAGAATCACAAAATTAGTTTCTAAATATTCGTTCTCAGTTCCGCTGCCCCGAATATTTATTCGTCGTTAATTTTCGGACGAATTCGCGTGTTGTGTCTGATATTCTTGTTAATTATATTCGTGTTGGAATGGTTTCAATAAAATAAGACAATTGGACCGATGATTTTACGATACTGCGAAATGACAAACGAAAATAGTTCATTTTAATTTATGTTAGACTGGTCGTTGAGGCCAAAATAAACTCTATTGTGGTTTGGTGACGGGAATTTAAACAGCAAATTCGGTTACTTTAATTCGGGGATTTGTTATAAATAACGCATTTTATAATACTATAAAAGTTTTATCAGTTATAACACTAACTGTAATCTTAGCTCCGCTGAAGTTCTAACTAAACCTAGTACAAGGTTTATTTATTTTGTGACTAGGTAAACACGCCCAAGATTAACAGTAGCTGACTTTAAAAAAAAATTGCTCTGTTAATTTCAGTGTAATTCATCGTAGTGTAAAAAAAAAACTAATATTGACTGTATTTTTTTTACATCCCGGGAGTTGATTGCCATTGACTACTTTTTGAGTTTTGAGGACACAAATATACACTGAATTTTTATATACAATTTATTATTCACAAAAGGTAAATCAAAAAAGGGTTGAAACTCAACAAATGACGTGAGAAACAACTTTACGTAAAGTGAGTCTGTGGTAAGCTGCCGTCCAGACCAGCAGTGCGATTCTCTAAATGCAAACTCGAAAACGAGTCTCACGAAAGTGATCGCGCTCACTTCGATAACGAACCAACCTGTCATTGGTTTAGTATTTGTTCGCCGTGGTGACGTCGCCGGGCGTGATCGTGTTTAACAGAATACCATTTTGTAATCTCACTGCGGATTCAGCTTTCGGATTACGAAGTGAGCCTTAGAGAATCACACAGCTGGAATTGACAGCTCACCTCAACCTCACTTTTTTTTTTGTGGTGGTTTATTTTCATTGATTTCCTTATGAGTGTCTGAGAAGAACGTAGGGTTATATCGGACTTGTACCGACTAAAACCGCGCAGTGGGTCCTGTTGGAAGCCCGGTATTCGCTTGAAGTATTATCCGCGCTCCCAAATCTCACTTCACCTAAGTTTATAGAGGGGGATTTTTAAGGTGATATTCATATCCAAACATCCAAAACTTTCGCCATTTTCATCGGCTATTATCATTCTTTGTTATGGTTACTCTTCTATAACAAAAAGCGCGACCCTTCTTTGCCTCTTTGTCTACTTAGTGTTAGGGTAACAAAGTGTTTCTGACAATTTAAACATCTCAAGGTCACGGTTAGCCTATTAACCCTAAAGTTTCACTGTGTGCTTTTAGTTAGTGCTTACCTTTCTTGCCCACCAAGGGGTTACAAGTAGAAGTCTTAGCAACAAACGGGCACAATAGGAACAAACAATATAGATGTAAATTGGTTCTTTACTGCCTGTATATAATAAGCACGTGAAGTCCTAGGTTTGATCTCCAGATATATACTTATAGTAGGTACTATGTATGTGTATCTAGGTATACTTAGTTCCTTTTTCCTGTCACCGCCAACAAATGTATAGGCAGCCTACAAGCGAGCGTTCAGACGCGGAATTCATGAATACGTTTTTATTTATTATTTTGTTTTTATTATGCCACTGCACGTCAAAGTCATCTTGTCATCTAAGAAGGCACAAGTGATTACCACGCTTGCTTAAGGCGGGTTGGCGATTTCAGAGCTATATTTTTATTCCAAGTAACGTTTTCCTCACGATGTTTTCCATCACGATGTCAGTGATAATCACTTTATCAGCCAATCAACATCCAATGTCGGACATAACTGCTTCGTGGTTAGCGCCATTCGGCCGTTACAAATGACTAGACCGCACGTTTTGCGTCTGCAACCGCTTGGTTACCGCGTGTCTGTAGGGCTAAGAGCTTATTCTCACTGGTGCTTTATCGATACTCGACAAACTCCTCGAATTAAAAAAAACCCAAAACGGTGTTAAAAAAAACAGGTATGGTTTTTGGAACACCGTTTCGGATTTTTTTTTATTTTATTATTTGGTATTTCTGCTGCAAAGCAGTATTGCTGTGTGCCGGTTTGAAAAGTGTGGGTGCCAGTGTAATTACAGGCACATGAGACATTTTAACTTTGACTCTGGGATAGCAACGCATTTTTGCAAGACCTCTAGTATTGCAGATGTCCATTAGACAGAAGCCAGCACTTAACATAAGGTGGGTGCCGCCAGCTTGTTTTCCATCCAACAATGTTTAAAAAAACCGCCCGTACAAATCAGCCCTAAGACTTTTCACAGCGCCAAGTGAGCGTTTTCAGAACTAAGCGGGATCGACATCAAGGTTAAGTAAACGATGTAGGTAATGGAAATTGGTAGCGCGAACCTTTTTGTGACGCGCAGTAACGAGTTTTACAAAGGCTGGCCATTATAAAAACATGTTACTTTAACATAACGTAGAGCCTTTTGTTTGTGCTTGTCACAATGGTGTTTATATACTTAACTAGCTTTTTTTTTTTTTTATAGACTGGAAATCATCAAATTACTTCCCCCGCCCTGGGCGGGGCGGGAGGGAGTGTCAGACTTTTACTGACTAAAACCCGTCTATGTTCCTTTCATGTGCCCTTTGCGTTCCGGGGGCGCGGTATCTCTTTCGAACAACCCGCAGCCCCGGCAGGCATCGGCCCTCAGTGGCATACTTAACTAGCTGTGCCCGCGGCTTCGCTCACGTGTAACGGTAATAAGTATTGAATAATATGCCATCATAATCCCCAAGAGAACTTAGTTGGTCTAAGCTTTAATGCAATCCCATTGCTATTTGTTTACCAAATCCAATATGAAGATAGAGGGACGAACTTGTCTGCTACCGTAAGGACTAGCCCGCATCGATAGAGGACAAACGTGTGTGGAAAAGACAGAGAGAGGACATTCCCCACATCTCAGGCTAGACGGAGATAGAGCACCTTAATAAGTTAACTTGTCAATTAGAAAGCTTCAGTGGATTAACACCGCAGGAAGACGCTGGATGCAGGCCGCTTCAAACCAGTCCTATTAGAAATCTATGGGGGAGGCCTACGTAACGTAGAAACAATTTATTTTTTCATTCTTTATTTTTATTATTATTAAAATTTTACGCAACTAGCGTAGAAAGGCAGATTTATTCCCCTAGTTTTTCTTTAGCAGTCAACGAAAGGTGCTAAAGAGACAACAACATAAAATACTCTTTCTCTTGTCCAATACGTGACAGACTGGACGCATCACTATCACAATTTCGCCTCAATACCTCACCTAGCTACACTACCTTAATTTGCGGCCGGCGCAGCTTGCCGGATTAGTACCGGACACGGCCCGGACCGTGTTTCAAACAGCCTGTTTTGGCCGTGCTTACAGTTCAGTACACCTTGTTTCATGCATGTACACCCGCCTGAAAATTTATGAATGAACGCTTTGTAAGCTTGCCGTTTGAAATACATAGGTTAGCGTTGCTTTTTTGAGTTTTATGGTGTTAATAAGACAGTTTTTGAAAAAATCTTATTTGGGTATGATAAAAGTTACAAAGTTGCAATAAAGGTCTAAATCTAGCATTTTAATTTAAAAGAATGTTAATTAAAGTAAAAGTATTTTTTAAACCTTTCAACAGAATCTTTTCACCTCTTTAACTACCCACATTATCTTAAAAAACAACAGCACCAAAAAAAAAAGATCAAGATATCTACACAAAGTTACAAAAAAATCTGGTAAAATCCAGTTTACACCAGTACGATCCAGAGCAAACCGGCACGCGGCGGTACAATCCGCCCGCGGGTCTAATTGGCGGTACGACGCCGGAACTAGGTGCTCGACGGTCTTCCGTTCTACCCGCTGAAAGCAGGTTTTGCCGCTAGATACATTATGCTGGGCATAAATGCTAGCTTTTTGAGAGTAGAATTATGTTATTTTACATTTTGAGACGGTATGGAGAGTGTAATAGACTATTTAGGTGTTGAAAATTAGTTTTTTTGTAGTCATGTGGTTTCTTTTTGCTAAAGTAGGTGTGGTGACTACTTATAAGTGTCATTGCGCAATGCCATCTTAATATGTGTGTATTCGCCTCCTGAACTATTTTTAATTATAAATTCTAGAACTTCATTTATTTATTTTTAAACACAAAACTTAGTTACATAATAATAAGTAAATTAAAAACTATGTACAGTTAAAAAAAATATAAAAAAAAATAAAATTCTTGTAGATAACCTACTCCTTTCATGATGGCTCCTGGGTAAGGTATCCGCTTCTCATGCATGAGGTTACGGGTTTGAGGATATACGGCAAGTGCCAATGTGACTTCTGCATTTGCATGTACCTACTTCTACATTATATTTCGGTGAAGGAAAACATCGTGAGGAAACCTGGACTTACATTTACATAACTCTAAAATCGCCAATCCACCTTGACCAAATGTGGTGATCAATGATCATGCATTCTCTGTATGAGAAGAGACATTTACTCTGTGGGATAATATATAGGATGCTATTATTATTACAAATTTACAACCTCCACCTTTCCCAAGGTCACATCTAAACAACATTACGTTACTTACATCGATTACAACGTAAACATACGACGATTAGTATTGAAGACAAACAACCTCATTTGGGGACGGACGCATAAATTATGCGATCCTGGCTACACAGTGAGTAATGGCCCTATTTACACTTTTGGAAGCCGAAGAATACAGGGCTGCAGGCAATGTTGAAGTAAACATGCTGTATCGATTAATGGCACTAATTTGTTTTATGTCTGCCTTTGTAACAAGGACAATTAAATCTATTTGCGAAGACTTTAGCAGCTTTAATTATTCTTTCTTGTTTGTTGTGTCTAGCTGTGAATTCTTAGCTGTCTCGGGTGCTTTTGAATTTGTTTTTATTATATTTTACTCTAGGCCTTTTTTAATGTGCACGATTTTTTACATTGCTCTCACATTTTAGTCGTAGATTCAACATGAATGATGTAGGTAACCTTTTGTAATATTTAAAGAGTGTTAATAGAGATTCTTGCTCGTTCTTCTCCATTCAGAAATTTCTTGTTTGAAACGATGAACTATCTTAAAGCCTGTAAATGGTTTAATTGAAAAATATTATTTGATTTTGAAGAGTAAAATTCATTGAAATTTTTGTGTTGGATTTAGTTTTTTTTATTTTATTTTTTTTATTAAATGGAACATTCATTCAATGTAAGATGGGTGCAATGGATGATAGGTGTATTTTTTATAATAAATAAAAAAAAAGAGTTTTTAATGTATCTCAAGGAATTCATCGCCGTTTCATCCAAAAAGATTAGGTACTATCTTTTACCTAGAATTTAACCTAGAATAAATAATAAAAAGACCTTTATTTGGAACTTAAAAATACAAATAACAATGTTTATAAACATCGTGCAGCTAAAGAACAAGACACGCTAGCTATAACATTACCAAATTACCTAACAAAAGACACATATTAATACAAAATTTTACCTTTTTCTCTACTACTATAATATATGAACCACTAATTAGTACTTAACCAAAGACTAACTAGGCTAGACCCATACCAGTTCTGCTATAAATTAATTAGAACTTTGTAATGTACCCGTTTTGTAAAGTTTATCATAACATTGATAGTTCACAGAAACTAGCTCTCGTGAGTCAGAGTCAAAACCGCAGATAATTAGGGTAGGTACTGAAATCTGTGGCCTTGTATTTTACAGTTAGACATTATATTCGGCAATGTCAACACTAAAATAGCCCTTAAATCTATTACTATTAAAAGCGTTACTATATTTCTTTAAGCTTGGTATACCTTTCTTAATTTTAGGTAAGCCTAAACGGGCCAAACCCTGATGTCTAAAGTAATGAAATTACATATATACCATCACGCCTGTATTCCCCAAAGGGTTAGGCAGAAGTGTACTACCGTACCACCCACAGTACCGCCGGCATGTTTTAGGTCCCATGTAATAGAGGGCGAGTCTATTGCCATTAACCGGGCACAAATCCTAACACCGAGCTGCTACTGAGAATTTCATAGAAAAACCCAATAACACTTTTTGGTCGACTTGGAAATCGAACCTAAGACCTCTAGCACAGCAGTCGCGCTTAGCACCACTAGGCTAACGAGGCAGTCCTTTGATCTTGAATTGAGCTTTCTTGTATTTTTTTCAGGAATTTTCATCTTGATTAATTCATGATTTTCATGTTTTTTTTTTAATTTAGTAATTTAAAAAAAAAACATGAGAATCTTGACAGAATGGTCTGCAACCTGATATTGGTCTTATTTTTAATCACGTGTACTTTATGTTTATTTTGAAAATCATAAACATTAGTAAAGAAAAACATCATGAGAGATCCTGGACTTATAAATTAATAAATTGAAGTCTACGCAGACAAGGTCGCAGGCAGAAACTGATAAGTAAATAATATACGTAATTTTAAAATCGCTAACCCGCCTTAAGTAAGCGTGGCGATCAATACACGTGCTTTCTTTGTATGAGAAAAGTCCCTAGTCCTGTAGCGTGACAAATAAAAAGGCAGATATTATTAAATTAACATCTTGTCAACTGCCCCGTTGGTCTCGTGGTCGCAAGTGCGACTGCTGTGCAAGGGGTCCCGGGTTCGATTCCCAGGTCGAGCAAAAAGTGCTATTGGGTTTTTCTATGAAATTCTCAGTATCAGCTCGGAGTTTGGATTTGTGCCCGGTTAATGGCAATAGGCTCGCCCCCTATTACATGGGATGTCATGCTCCGCAGCAGAACCACTTTGACTATATTATGTAAAAAATTGCAGGATAAAATGTATATAATGTCTATATTTTTAACCGACTTCATTGTAGCTTAATATCAAAAATTGTATATTGTTAGTTTCTTGGAAAATATCAATTCAAAGTGGTCATGCTACAGAGCATACTCTCCAGCAGAACCACTTCAAAATAACGGTTATTTTACGCTGATTATGCACAGGTTATAATATAAACAAATGTATATTTATTGTATATCTAGATAACATCCACAATTTTGGATGAATACTTACTAATATTTAGTAACATGTAAATGTTTTATCGGAATGCGCCTACCATAAATTTCTTAGCAAATAACAAGGTTAATAGATACATACATTTATATATTCTCTTTACGATAAATAAGTTGTGTATCAAGATAAAAACATCGACAATTATTTTATAATTATTATTTAATTTCGTTTACCTATACACTTGCTCACAGACTTCTACCCATCGAAATACGCGGAACTTAATACCAATATAATATGGAATATCTCTTAATATAAAATCAATAAATATAATATCTCCTATTTTCCTTAGAAAGCTTTTTTTTTGTTCCCTGGACGTTTACTGGTGTAGTAAACAGGTATGTTACGTTTATACGTACTTGTCTTTATATCTGTTTGAACAACTATTATTTTCCTGCAATGAGTAATTCATATGTGAATAAATAAATAATTATATAATCTGATTCACGCTTTACATTTTTACTTATTTATTTTTTTGCTGATCTAAAGAGGGTAGGTGAGTGTTAATGAAGAATACATTAACCTACATTTTTTCACTCCATTGCATTCGGATAAAACATTTATATTTTACTAAAAAATTGTAAATATTTATCCAAAATTGTGCATGTTTTCTTAATATACAATAAATATACATTTGTTTATATTATAACCTGTGCATAATCAGCGTAAAATAACCGTTATTTTAAAGTGGTTCTGCTGGAGAGTATGCTCTGTAGCATGACCACTTTGAATTAATATTTTCCAAAAAACTAACAATATACAATTTTTGATATTAAGCTACAAAAATATAGACATTATATACATTTTATCCTGCAATTTTTACATAATATAGTCAAAGTGGTTCTGCTGCAGAGCATGACATTACATGGGACCTAAATATACCGGCGAACTGTGGGTGTACAAACCCTTCGGGGAATACAGGCGTGGTGGTATTTTTTTATTTTTTTTTTATTAACATCTTGTCCTAATTGTCACCATCCATCCTAAATGTCCCTGTAAATTGCAACCCATAAAAGCATACTATCACAGTTTTAATTCCACATAGTGACATTTCTTTTTAAAAAACAAAAGCAGAAATGCAGTTCATTTCCCGGCAAGATCACGCCTTGTTGCCATCCGGGCGCTGACTAATGTTGGCTTGTTATTAACTGCCCAGACGACAACCGACTTATTCTAGAATAGCTGCAGTAAATTAAACAAGCCTGGACTTAGTTTATCATGAGATGTTTTTGTTTCGTGCTTTTTTAATGGTGAGGCGGGAATTAAAAATTGGATAAAAGTATGGTCATCGTATAGCGTATACAAGAGAGTCGAAATGTAGGGCGTCGTTTACATTTTTAAGGTTTCGTACTCTGCTGTTTGTCCGTTTGTCACATCCGTCACAGTGTCCGCGTATCTATTGAATTGTAATAGATATACAATTGATATTTTCACACAGAGTGTGTGTTACTATGGCCGCTATAATAACGTTAAAAATAAGTTAAAATTAAACGGAGTATTACCATACGATAAACCCACTTTTTTAGTGTTAAGTATTATAAGGTGGAACGCTCAATGACTAACACTGAGCGTTCCATCCGACTCGCACATAGCCGGTTTAAAATTTTCGTCTCGCCTCTTGTCTCCTCACCTCGCCTCTCTGTCTATATTCTCCGAAATCCGTTTAAAAGATTTACGTACGTTTTTATTTGAATTCTAAAACTACCTAATACTTCACCGCTATTTTCTGTGTTTATATAAACCAGCAATAAAATAAAAATAAATTAACTTTCCCAGCAAAATAATCTGTAATAAGGTTTCAAATGTAACGCTATTCAAAATCACTAAAGCTCACCGCGGCCGTCCAATTTGTTCCCGACCAAAATGAATACTCTGGGAATATTTTCCTTTTTTTTTCGTTTGTAAATAGAATATGTACCTAATCGGCTTTGCCAGTACTTCCTTTGGGAATTAAAAAATAATCTTGTTTGTGGTTCGACTACTTGCCTATTTAATTTTGAAAATGTTCTAGAACATCGCTACGTACTTATACCTATTTAAAACTTGATATTGAGTCTCGTCTGTAAGAAGTTTTTCAACGAAAACAGATATAGGTTAGAAGTAGTAGCGCTCTTTGTGTGTTGGAAGTACTATCACCATATTTATTTCTGCCGCAAAGTAGCGTTGCTCAGTTCCGGTTTAAAGGGTGTGGTTGCTGGTTTAATTACAGGCCCATGAGACATTTCAACTTTATCTCTGTGATGGCAACGCATTTCCAAGGCCTCTGGTATTGCAGATGTCTATAAGCAGCGGTGATCACTTAACATCAGGTGGGCCGTCAGCTTGTTTGCCATCCAATGATATACGTAAAAATGGTATGCCTTCTTCATATTTGAAAGTATACAAAAGTCAGACAGAAAATTTATTTTCGCATTTTTATAATCAATTTTTACGTTACACGGATGTTTTATAATTTAATGTCTGTCTAATAAAAGTGGGAATGCTATCAAATAAGCCATGATGGATTAGAATCTACTAATATATATTAATACTGCGACCTTGCGTGCTTCTCAGCTATTCGAAATCAATCTTATATAACCTAAGACTAGGTTTTAAAGAACACAGGGTCTAAAATATTATGAGATATCAGAAGAGGCCTGTGCCCTTTAGTGGGGTAATAATAGGCTGGTATTATTATTCATATATAAATATAACTACCTCGTTAATCTAATGGTTCTAAGCGCGACTGCTGCGCTCTAGCGTAGTCTTAGGTTTGTTTCCCAAGTCGAACAAAGTGTTATTGGGGTTTTCTACGAAATTCTCTGTGCAGCTCGGAGTTAGGATTTGTGATCGGGTAATGGCAATAGGCTCTCCCCTTATAACCTAAACATACCGGCGAACTGTGGGTGTACATTGGTACACCTCTGCCTTTGGGGAATACAGGCGAGATGATGGTGTGTAAATAAGTTTATTTTAAAAAGGTCACAAACGCCCACGACCACTGATGAGCTCGCTAATATGTTGCTGACCTTTGAAGAAAGCCACACCTATAGATACACGTTCTTCCAGAGTTTACGTAGTTAGATTTATTTTGCAAATAAAGACTTGATAACACTTTAAGGATTACAAAAAAAAATATGTTAATCATGGGGACTGCTGACAAAAGAGAAAACTTAACATCATTATCGTAGCATGTCGGTGACGCTTAACATTAGCATATCGGTGAAATGAACCCATAAGTTTTGCCCATAATTCAAAAATTGCACACACGAGGCCAAAGAAGCATTCTCTTCAAAAATAAAAATGCTCGTCCATTCAACCACAAAAGACCCAAAAACATTTTCATCGCGGATAAACTACAGACACCTACGTCACAATCAAGACAATCCCCTTAATAATTGCACCAAACCTCCGCACAATACCACCTCATCATCAGCTACTCAAGAACCGCTCCAACTGGCGACACTCAAACGTAATGTCATCTATTCAATGTAGCAATTTGTCCTGTGTGTGACGTGTTGCAAAGGAAAATGCAGAGGGAAACTGTCCGCTTCGTCACGTGAAAGCAAATGTGTGTTCTACTTAGTTGAACACGCTTTTAAAGTGTAATTTCAGCATTGCTTTTATGTTACAAATTGGAGCGTTTTCTGTTATCTTTAGAAATGAAATAAAGAAATAAATTTTGTTTATTGTTTCACAAATAGATGGCATACACAAAAAGATAACTTAGATGAGCAAGGGGCAAAAATGCTGAAAAAAAAATAATTGTATTTGATAGCCAGACTCATGAACAGACATACTATCACGCCTTTTTCCCATGGGGGATAGGCAGAAACTACAGAACGCCACCTGCACGATCACGATCCTTACATACTCCTCTTGCCCACCCACGTTCATCCATGTGGTATGGTTTATACACGCTATTCTGCTCTGCTCCCGTGTGTCGTAGCGTGATGTTATACACACGAAATTTACACGGACGAAGTCGCGAGTTGATGCTAGTGTATATTATGAATCGTCTTTATCGACTCCGTGATAGAAGCTCTCTTACATTAATTTATCAAATAAAGTTAGTTGGCTTCGAGTAATAAATCTTAATATTCTTATACTTGTTTGTTATCCGCGTTTGTTGGATAATTAACTTAGCGAAATGGATTGAATTACTCACTAATTTGAATTGCAAATGGAACAAACTTTCCTATGTCCGTTATTATTTTTTGTAATTGATCATTAGAATTTTTTTAGGTAATTAGACTTTTGATTACTTTGTTTATTATGTTTTATTTTTTTAATTGAAAACTAAGTCTTGTTTAATAAAGAAAATAGAAGAAAAATAAGTCATATTTAACCCAATCAATGTCTTTTTTTTGTCTAAAATTAATTTTACGAGTTCAATCAAATTTTTTGATTGCCCCGTTAGCCTAGTGGTCTTAAGCGCGACTGCTACGCTAGAGGTCTTAAGTTCGAAACCCGTATCGAGCAAAGTGTTATTGTGTTTTTCTATGAAATTCTCAGTAGCAGCTCGGAGTTAGCATTTGTGCCGGGCAACAGGCTCGACCCCTATTGTGTGGGGCCAAAATATACCGGCAAGCAGTGGGTGTACATTGGTACAGTCGGTTGTCAGCATTATCTGACCCACCCTAAACACAATCGAAATTGGACCTTCTGCCTATGATAATAAGGTTTAATTTCAATTTATATGAGGTTATCAGTCAAGTGCTCGAGAACTGAGAAGGAATAAATACAATAAATATACACACACGCAAATTTGATCTTTATCACGTTAGCATTGGGTTAAATCTTATAACAACTTGTTATAATATAATAAGTGTAATAGCTTATTTTAATGAGTTCGGTCAAGTAACTCTGGTCTCGTGGTCTGTGTGTAAGACTGAGAGTGACAAGTTGCGAGATCAAATCCCGCGACGAAGATATTGTTTTGCTTTCAATTTAGAATTTATTCTAAAAGTATTTCTTGTATTATTGTAAAGAACTATAGACGGATAATCTTCAAATATAAAGTTTCTAAAATGGTAATATTTTGGCATAACTTGTATTAAGTGGGTAGTTGTAAAATAAATATTTGTATTCATTGTAAAACTGGTATTCAAATGCTACTAACTAAGGGTATGCAGTGACAACGCGCAAACATATTTTTCCTTGCCTTACTAAATTGCAAAAACAACTTCTCTTTACAATTTATTTTTGTCTATTTTATAGGTAGTTTTTTTATTATCATGTCTTAATGGAGTGATTAAATAATAATGAAGGGATAAAATACAAAATAATCTATTTGCCTAGTGATAAGGTTGGCTGCTTGTGCTGTGCAAGAATAAACTTTATCAAAGTATTTATATGGTTTAAATTCTTTAGTCTTGTGGTCACTAATCGTTGTTTACGTTCGAAATCAAGTTTAACCTAAATATAGCTTCTGCTCAGGTGTTTCTTTTTTAATTATTTTATTATACTTTTTTTACAGTTCTTTAATGGACAACGCATAGAAATAAAACTAAACAATTGCAAATTTAAAATATTTATTATTTCATTAAAACACTTAGGTAAATAAAGTAAGTAAATGCTCACATATTTCCAAATTAATATACAACATATTATGAGGATGCCATAATCAAATCTAACCATTTATAAACATTAAAAAAGGCATGTTTTCTTGAAAGTTTGTTATCGAGAAAATTTATTTTATCTGTGAAATGCTTTAAAGATTTATAGCTGCCTATTATACGTAGTGAATAAACATGTCATTTAAATAGAAAAAAAACTATTTATGACAATAACATCACCACGTAATTGGCAACATTTTAATGGTTTAACAATCTATCCATTGAGCATTTACTTACATGGTGTGTGTTTAAAAATATCCTAGATTAATTAGTAGCGGAGTGATGGCGCACCGTTCCTTGTTACGTTCATCTTTGTTCGATTTAAATGTTTTTTTTTTCATCAGTGAAGATCACAACATTTTCTTCTCAATTAAAATTTAAATATTCCTGGGCAAAACGGACCCCTCTTCAGCTGGTGTCAATGCTATTTTCTGTGCCGGTTTATAATTCCTTATTCCAGCAGCGTGTAAATGCCTTCTCACTGTTTCCACTGAAATATGGTGTTTTATTGCGGTTACACTAATGGGCAATCGCATTCGGGACTATACTTGATGTTTTTTGCCCCTGGACGAATCCGCTGAATATTTACTTTGTCTCCATAACGTCTTATCTACAGTCGTATTTCTCTAAAACAAAAAAAAAAACTTTTTTGGAACCGTTTATGTAACTTGTAAGGAGTGAATGTAATAGTAAAATAGCCAACTACGCGTTCATTAATCACAATCAATTAAATAAAATAGGTATAAAAAAAAACACTTACTGCTATATTAAGACGACGACCAATCTCTCTAATTCCAACATTCTGCTCATGTAAAAATATGATTTTATGTTTGGTATCTTTTTTACACCAAATTGCTTAAAAATACTTAACGAGTTATGCGAAACGATTTACAAATGTGTGTGCACAGTCAATGCTAATAGGCGTAGTGTAACTTTTGTCACTTAAGTAGACGAATTTATTATCTACCTCACGAAGCAAATATATGTGAACTTAAACTTTTTTAATTTACCCACCTGTTTACAAGATAAGTTATTAGGCGTAAATCATATTGGCCGTTCTTTAATAATGCAAACAATTTTGTAGAAATGAAATCAAATTAAAAAAGAAACTGATAACAGGTGGACTGTGTTTTCGAACCCACATGTTGTTCCTCGCCAATCCAACATCAAACCGCCAAGCCACAAGAACTTGTTAAAACTCCACGAAATTCAAGATTGGGTTCTAATTATGTAAGGTGACTTAAAAGGTTTTTAACTTTAATGTCAACGAGATAATGATTAAAATAGCTTAACAAAATGATAATTATAATGCCGGTGGCTCCGACAACGTTGGGTGGGTTTATGCGTGTCTGTATTCATCGATAAATTGAAATTAAACCTTATTATCATAGGCAGAGGGTCCAATTTTGGTTGTGTTTAGGGTGGGTCAGATAATGTTGACAACAGACTGTACACCTCTGCCTAACCCTTCGGGGAATACAGGCGTGATGGTATGTTGTTGTTATAGCGGCAAGAGAAATACATTATCTGTGAAAATGTCAACTGTCTAACTATCACGGTTCATGAGATACAGCCTGGTGAGCGACGGACAGACAGCGAAGTCTTAGTCTCATTGGGTCCCGTTTTACCCTTTGGATACGGAACCTTTAAAAAGACTTGTATAAAGTAAACCTACTGATCCACGTACACATTCCATCCACGGCCACTTGTTGCTACGCAACTCGCCGAGTGCATCGCGCATGCGCGCCTCTTAACCTCGCTCAATCGTAATGAGACCGGCTTGTTTTTCTTGCCAGCATAAGTGCCTTCTTTTCTTTTGTCTTCTTTTCTGAAAAGAATATGGACATGAAACGTACGTATATGATGTTCTAGTACAGCTATTTTTTTAAAATCTTCCGCAGTGACTTTAGGAGAAATGATAGTGGAGGGTCTTGCTCGTTCTTCTGCAAAGAAGCTGAGCTATGTTTTGGAACAAGCAGCTGGCTTCAACTTCTGTAAAACTTCTTGACAATTCAACAATTCATGTATTTATTTAGTTAGTTAGGGAAATCATCAAATTACTTCTCCTGCCATGGGCGGGGCGGGCGGGAGTGTCAGACTTTTACTGACTAAAACCCATCCATGTTCCTTCTTGTGCCCTTTGCGTTCCGGGGGCGCAGTATCTGTTTCAAACAACCCGCAGAACAATTTCTGTATATGGTCTAATTAAAATAAATGATTTAAAATTGACTTTGTATAAAGTGAAGTATTCACATTCACTGCGGAAGCTTTTTACAAGGCAGCATCACTTGACAGCGTACCTCAAGTTTACTTCACCGACCCCCGTGCCCCAGCTAAAGGTAGTTGGAGGAACACCGTGGGATTTCAGTTGGTAGGAGTCCGACACACTCTTCCACCTACCCCGAGGTGGAGGCAGTCCATTAGGTTTTTTTTGGTGCTAACGTTTCACACCTCACCTCATCTAAAACTCACTTCTGCCATTTATTTACAAAAATAACTTATTTTTATATTAAGGACTTCACTTGAGATTTTGTCTGAACAGCACTGCCCTCGTCATTGTATAATTATCTTGATCTTTACGATTGTAGGTCATGACATGACGATCGCAATAAAGAGACACTTACTTACCTTAATGATGTACTTACCTGGTTTTGTAACGACCGTAACAGACGGTTTGTAATAGCTATTAACTTGATACTTAGCTATCGTTCTTAAATTGAGTAGGAAAATATTTCAGACCACACATTACACTCCTCAATAAGGCCCGGACAAGACAAAAAAGGAGGGGAGATATCTCGTAAACAACCATCATCATCTGCCAATCCTTTTCCCAACTATGTTGGGGTCGGCTTCCAGTCTGACCGGATGCAGCTGAATACCAGTGTTTTACATGGAGCGACTGCCTATCAGACCTCCACAACCCAGTCACTGGGCAACACAATACCCCTTGGTTAGACTGGTTGCCAGACTTCTTGGCTTCTGACTATCCGTAACGACTGTCAAAGATCTACGAATGACAGCCGGGACCAAAGGCTTTACGTGCTTTCCAAGGCACGGGGGTGTCACACCACCAACTTCCAAACTCCGGGCTGTTACTGAGAAATTCCGAATGGAAAAACCCATTAACACTTTTTGCCCGACCTGGGAATCGAACCCAGGACCCCACGCTCACAAGTCGCGCTTGCGACCACGAGACCAACGGGGCAGATATGGTATGGTAGGTATGTCTCGTAAACAACCAATAGGATATTATGCTATGTTGAAACTAAGCGATTGCCATAGTTGTGGAGTTTCGTCGAAAGAGTTACCGCGACAATGTAATGCGAAGGGCATTAGAAGGAACACGGATGAGGTTTAGTCAGTAAGAGTCTGACACTCCCTTCCGATCCGCTCAGGGCGAAAAAAGTCATTTAATAATTCCCAATCCTTAAAAAAAAGCGATGAGATGTGAAATAAAGCAAGCCGATTGGTTGTAGGAGACATCTCTCCTCTCTGCTTTGGTGGATACCGGGCCTAAGGGTCATCGCTTGTTATAACACCACTGCCCCTACACAGCAAATAATTTGCCATTCAAATTAGAACTTTAAATCATGTGCGTTTAAATTATTTGTACAAAGTCGACACAAAAAAGGTGACGGATTGCAGGCGGCGGGCGTGAGAAAAAAGACAAGAATATTCAAATTGAGCTTACTTTTTTTAAATTCCATCAATTTTGTAAATAAATTATAAATTACTATTTTATGTCCCTCTAATGAACAATATATCTCTAAACTAAAGTAGTTAAATAAGTATTTTAGTGGTTTGTCCAAACTTAATTAAATCAAGATCGCACTAGCTGATCTTGAACTAAATTATTGGTTCTGGCTACTGGCTTTAAATGCCATGAAATCAACGAAGAAAACTCGGTAAAGAGCGATTAGTGTGAAAAGTGGGATTCCAACAGTTAAGCCTCTTGCTTTGCACCTCGTAAACCTGTCTGAAGAAGTGCACTGGAAACTATACTCTATTTGTATAAGGATTAAGTACAAACTTATGTGCTTAAGTTAGTTTTAGAGGTATGTCTTTGATATACTTATTAGTTAGTTTAGCAATTGAAGCCAATAGTTCATTTTTGGTTATTGTGCTAAATGCTAAAATTACGAAGATTGAAATTCATGACTAGAATGCAGGCAAATTTTTGAGCAGTAAACATCGTATTTATTCTGTGTTAATTGTTGGGGTTGCGTATCTAAAGGTTTTCAACGGTGCCCTTATGCTTTAACCGTTTGTCTCTCATTATATTTTTCATAGCCAATCTGTTGAAATTTTCATAGTAAACTTGTTGCTATGGCCTCTATAATAACAATAAGAAAATCGAAAATAAAATCTGGTGAAGAATTCTTAATGTGCGATTTACATAGGTATTTGAACGATATTTTCCTTCACCGGCTAACAAAAAATATTACTTCAAACGTTATTATATTAGAAACAATAATTTTAATTAATAAAGTAAGTCAAATCTATCAACGACATACCTACTAAAATTCCAAACGTGCTACACGATTATAGCTTTTATTAATATGCTCTGACGCACCACAGAAAACCTTCATTCACACCAGCATTACGCACAAACATTTCTTCCATATTGCTAGTACTATAGTATGTACTTACTAATCAAGTGTCGGTGACGTCATGAAATATAATATGGCGTCGCCGAGCGTGTTGACGCGATCATAATACCGAGAAGATAGGCATTACGAGGTTCATGGATGGAATTCATTATATTAACTTCATGAGATTCATCGTGAAATAGGAGTCGATATAAAAATAGTTTGCTATCACGTCTATATTCTCCGAAGGGTTTGGCAGAGGTGTTCAATGTACAGACTCAGTTCGCCGGTATACTTAGGTCCCATGTAATAAGGGGCGAGCCTATTTCCATTAATCAGCCACAAATCCTAACTTCGAGCAGCTACTGAGAATTTCATAGAAAAATTCACTAACACTTTGCTCGACCTGGAAATCGAACCCAAGACGTCTAGCGTAGGTATCGCACTTAGGATTACTAGGCCAGTAACGAGGCAGTTAAATACAAATTTTGCTTTTCTTAAATATCATTGAATGACAAACAAGCCAACGACGGCCCACCTGATCACCGCTGCGCATTTGCATCTGCAATACCAGAGGCAAATGCGTTGCCATCCCAGAGACAAAGCTGAAAAATCTCAGGTGTCCATACCCTTACCATACCCTTGAAAGCCGAACACAGAAACGCTGCCTTGCTGCAAAAATAGGTATCGTGGCAGTACTTCCTCAGACGAGCTCCTTCGCAAAGAGCTCTACTACTACTAAATGTGTTTAAAGATAAAATATGATGACGTTTAAGATCTTCCTTTCAAAGGCGAAAATCCCCAAAAATATTCCAAGCACGATCGTTTCAGCAAAGTCCTTTATATTACTTGAGTTGTACAAGTATTCCCTATGCGATCATTTGTAAAAAACGTGCCAAGGACACAGTACTCATATTTAATTATACCCGGGTTTTAATTCACTTATTTTCCCGGATATAAGTACCTTTGTGACGCTCTGGGTCAGTCTCGGTACATGTTTCAGTAATGAGAACTGTAGTAGGTACTCTGTTTAAGTAATTAGAAAATGTTTTAGTATTATTCCTTATGGGATATTCAAGGTTTGCATGCCCCCCCGGGGGTAAAGTAGTAAAAGATAGGATGAATCATGTCTCTTTAGTCAATACCTGACAGATTCAAGGTTTTCAGGGGTGATGCAATTAAGATAAAAATTGCAGCAAATATTCTTTAGTTCTACTTGTTTGTAAGAGGTTATCTCTTGAATTACTAGTTCGAGTACAAAAATTCTTTCACTGATAGAAAGCTACATTATGCTATGTTTTAGAGTACCTATACTTGACTTCCACGTGGACAAACTCGAGGGCAGAATCTCAATTTACCTTTCCAGAAATATATTTGAACCTTTTCAGCGAAAACCCTTATCAACCATCTGTTGTTACCGCTATTAATACAACCTAAATGATTACCTACGTATGTGAAACAAAAAACAAAAAAATATATTCAAAAACCGATTTGCTAAAATAAATAAAAAGTAAATCATTTACGAAATCCTTGTTCACTGAGGCATCTGTCCCGAAATTCCTCTGTGTAAACGTGGAACACATTTGTTGGTACACGGTCTGCATAAATAATGAATGGAGTGCCAACCCTGCTAAGGTCGCTAGCAAATAACTCAATACTTGTCACCGGGGCTTGGGAGAGCTCGGCAACCTTGTTGGTATTTTTCCACCTCCTTTAGCAGCCTTGAGCTAGTTGCTCTAGTAAAAAGACCTCTTGCTTACATAGAGTAATCAACTGTCAGAGCCATCTACACTGCTCTTCGTTTGCAGGCAGTTAACTTGGAAGTACTTTTAAACAAAGCTGTGTGGTTCTGTGTGTGTGGAGTGAATTCTTTTACATCATTCTCTAAAGTATAATATTATAAGCTTTTATAAGCAATAAAAATAAATATTTATGGGTAGTTTTAAAGAAAATGGCTGACATCAGTTAAGTTACAACTAATAATCCGCATTCAGCAAGTATGATGATCAATCCTCGTGAATTATCTGTAAAGGCATTTGTCCTACAGTGGAACAATAATAGGCTGACATTATTTTTAATTTTGTAGAAAGAACAACAAGAATTAAACAAGAGAAAGAAACAAGAACAAGCTACAAATCTATTTATATAAAAGCGAAAGGTCACTCACTGACTACACACAAAATCTGGTAAATACTTAACTGAGTTGGAATTCGGCAGTTTGTTTCGGCATGTCATTCCTTCTTCGCCTTTGGTTGATTGCTATTGAACTGCGCTTTTATACCTTTTGTTATGTAAAGTTTAAATTAAAAAATAAATATAGGTCACTTAACGTTGAGTGGTTACCGCTGCCTCTGCATTACCAGAGGCCTTGCAAATGCGTTGCCATTCCAGAGACAAAATTTAAATTAATATTGTAATGTATGGCACCCATACCTACCCCTCGTATCGGCACATAGCAACGCAGCTTTTCTGAACAACGGTTACTCATAACTGCCTCGTTAGCTTAGTGATCCTAAGCGCGACTGCTACGCTAGAGGTCTTGGGTTCGATTCCCAGGTCGAGCAAAATGCGTTATTGGGTTTTTCTATGAAATTCTTAGTTGCTGCTTGGAGTTAGGATTTGTGCTCGGTTAATGGCAATAGGCTCGCCCCCTACTACATGGGACCTAAAACATTCCGGCGAACTGTAGTTGTTGGTACACCTGTGCCGAACCCTTCGGGGAATACAGGCGTGATGGTATATAATGTGGTTACTCATAAAAAAACTTTCTATCCTATAACAACGACACGTGCGGTGTCTTGAATAATGGTAAGATATTTAACAATGTGTCGCGGTATCCTCAGCAAGTACATCAGAGTACGTGAAGTCGCTATTTACATGGTAACTGGGTGTTTATTCGGGGAGGCACGAGAGAGCCTCGCTCGGAGAGTACTCCGGTTGTGGTACAATGAGAAGCGGGTAGCGGTTAAATAAAAATGTGAGCTAAAGTATACATAAAAAATTGGTGCTTTTGCTATTTAAACTTTTTTTTTTTAAATACCATAAAAAATTAAAGTATGTTATATTAGAATGAGTTCTTTTATTAAGATAAAAGTTATAAACCATACTTCACATACACCACACTTCCATACTTCTTCCTTTTGTGTATCTACTGAAGTATAAGTTCAATAGTAGCATTTGTAAGAAAATTCATGAAGAAAAATCAATGTTTTATGTTAGATGCGCCATTTACAGTAATATATCATTTCCAGAACTTACAGCAATGTAAAGTCCTGTAGTGAAGAAAGCTCGAATTAAGCTTACCTACCCGTTTTTCATAAAGATATTGATAAGTAAATCTTGTACGACATTTTGAATAAGGTATGGTTTTTAAATTCATTTAATTGCCAGGAAACTGTCTAACTACAAGCCTACATATTGCTCTTACCTTATTTACAAAATTTTATCAAGTTTAATTACCTATTTATTGAGCAAAATAATTATGACCTTTTTACTAGACATTGTTTTTGCAGTTATAAATAAAAATGTTCTTGTTTCCATTGCTTACAAAAATTGAGGCAGCCCCAGTTAGTTGCTGAAGCTGTTCTTGTGTTAGGGCTATCTCTCTGCAGTTAAAGATAATGTAATAAAGTATCATAATACTACCGTATTACACGCAATCAATGACAAAAAATAATTAAGTTCTCTTGGAAAACGTGACTCATCAAATTATTCCTAACTAAAGAAACTATGTCACCTCTACTGCTCATAACTTGCACCACACACCAAGGGTAGACACAAGGGGGTCGCGACCGGCGCCACATCGGCGCGTCGCCGCAAAAAACACGACCATCTAACACTGACTGTAGGCCTAGCACAAGCTAGCAGACACAAAAGAATTCTATTTTCAAATTTGAAATAGAACTATTCCATCGCATTTTTTTTTTATCAATACAAAATTAAATTAAACGTAAAATTACAAATTAAGGGATCGTGAATAAAAAAATACCAAGTAATGCTAGCAAGACACCGCGGTTTCTTTTCGACTGATTACTGCTGCTCTCCGGTGGATCATAGCGTGATGAATATAGCTTATAACATCGATAAACGGGCTGAATAACGGAAAAAAATAGACTAGTATTTCCTGAGATTAGCGCGTTCAAACAAACAAATAAAATCTTCAGCTTTTTAATATGTGTTAAGAGATTTGGTAACTGAAAAATAACTGTAAAGTATGTACAAAAAATATGGTATTCCTTTTTTCGAATACCGCCTAAAATGTGTCATGAAATAAAATAATGTTGTTACGTTTAGTCAGCGAGTTTGTGCTAGGCCTTCGGAACAAGATTCTGAATTGCAATAAAAATAACTGTTATGTTGGTAAAGGCTATATTTCGATTACGTTCACCGAGTTTCACTTCCCTTTTGTTTAATTTGCGTTTTGTTTCTGATTCTCGTTTTAAAGTTAGTTGATTGGTTTTTTGTTTCTTTGTTTTTATTTGTGGGTTATTGTGATTGATATTTAACTTTTTATAAACCTGACTGACTGGATTTGAAAGGATTTTTGAAGTGAAAACTTCTTTAGCGGCGTTGTGCACTTTTTTTGGAATGGGTAAAAAATGTTAAACTCGCGTCAGGACACGTGACCTGATCGAAAATCTTACGAATTTATCGTACACAAATATAACAATTCGCGTTAGCGAATTGTCATATTTGTGTACGTCTTTAGCGTTTTCACTTCTGCCGGCACTCCCGGAGTGCAACCCGTCGTTTTCTTACAAGCAGTTCCCCAAATGATCTAGTCAGTTCTTAAAGATCTGAGGCCATTTTAAGCAATTTTAATGTAAATTTAGTTAATTTGCAAAAAAGGGATGAAGCTGTCAATAGCGTATAGCTCTTCAAAAGGCTCAATAAAGTACTCGCAATATTGTAAATCGGCTCTATATTTATGATCTATGAACGTACAGTCGAACAAACTATTTGGTATACAGGCAAAAATACTCAATTTGCAACTACACTACCAATATACCTCTGCGGGTTGTTCGAAAGAGATACCGCGCCCCCGGAACGCAAAGGGCACATGAAGGAACATAGACGGGTTTTAGTCAGTAAAAGTCTGACACTCCCTCCCGCCCCGCCCAGGGCGGGGGAAGTTATTGGATGATTTCCCGTCTATAAAAAAAAAAAAAAAAACTACCAATATACCTACCTAATTATACTGTTACAAAAAAAACGCAGATATAAAATAAACTACCCAGCTTACTCACAACATTGTTTAAAAATAGTTTTAAGTTGCCTGTAGACTAATTAGCTTGTTCCACTGTACCTATGACGACATACTTTTCAACGTAAATTATTTTATGTACCCTAACTAATTAATGTTTTGTTTTTTGTTTCATGTACGCTCTGGCATAATCAGGTAAGTGAAAACTTTATACAAATACGAGTGTTATTTCTGAATTTAGTGAACTTTGAGTTCGTTTAGTGGGTAACTAGGAAAGTTTGCATGCTTTCTACTTGTTTAAAATACAACTGTGGCCTCGAAGATATGTTTTAGTGCTCTACAACATTTCTAAAGATGCTCCTACACGAGCAATACTTGCGGCATTGTATTTTTGGTTCTTGTACTTGTTTTATGATTGAAATACGTGTATCGTCATACGTTGCTTCTTTTATAGACAAGTTTTTAGTTAATTTAGTTTAGACATGAAGCAATGTATGATGATTTTACCAATCGAGTTTTAGTCAGGGAATTATAAAGTGATTCTGAACTTCTTTTCGACTATCTTCGTGGTCATATTTTAATAGAAGTTTTACACATAGGATACCTACACTAGAATGTTTTACATAAAAATACACCAAAGTCTACAGAGTGCAATTTCAGTACATTTTTATGCTTAATAAATCTTGAAAACTTAATCTTTAAATTCAAAATGTATTAAAAGGAGCTAAAGGTTACTCAGAATAATAACCTAACTACAATATAAAGTTAATGGGCGATAAATCGCTATTACAAAAGATTAACAGAATATTTTATTATTTCAGAACGAGTCACGTTTAGACCGGAGAGTAAGTTAAAGGTTTTCAAAAAATTATTTGTGTTTAGAAAGCTATAGGCTATTCTGGATAAAGAAAATACGTCAGCCATTGCTTTTTCAACCTCCTTTATTTTAAAACTCTTTGGTCACAATTCTTTTTTTGTTTCTTTTTGTTGTTCGATTTTCAAATCGTTCTTTTTTTGTTTTTCCATGAAATGCAAGATGGCGAATTTTCTTGAAATATTCAAATGAAGCCAAAGCTTACAATCGCTAGAATAGCAGCACTAATGCTTCCATTTGTTGCCTTCGTAGATGAAGATTATAGTAATGTGGTAATTAACTGAACATTATTGTGCGTATTGTAATTTAACCTATGTGTTAGTTTAGATACGTCTTATTGAGAAAAAACTTTTCATCTCAAGTTTATAAGAGTAGGTAGGTGTTGAAATAATATTTCACCAAAGTTCAACATAAAAAAGTGATATAAACAAAGCTTCGATTTTACTTAAATTAACGTTTTTCTACACAAAATAAAATATTTTAAAAAATCTTTTCAAAATAATATTATAAAAATAACGTTACAACGCTACCGTTATTTCAATGTTAGTGCATAATAAACTCCGTTATTTTACGATAATAGCATAAAAAGGTATAGATAGATAAAGCAAGCATAATATTTATAAAGCAAGGCAGACTATTAGCCATTTACGAAAAAGAAATATCACCAAAATGAATAAATTTCGAAAATAGAACACATTAACTGCTGTTTTTTGAACGTTATTTTTCAAATGCAATGTAATACGCATATGGAGTAGGTAGTCATACAAATCTAAAAATTGGTGGTTAGAATATTCTGCAAATTGTTAGCAGAATATGAAATATAGTATAAAACTAAAAGCTGATAGTAGGTATATCCTCAAAATTCTTTCTTCAGTTGAATAAAATCCCGTAGGTATTACCATAAAAGCTGCACCGAAATCCACTCGCTAACCAAATTCCGGTAAAATTCTCGCAAAGAGTGAAATCGAAAATATGGAAATTCTGATAAAATACGGAACTATTCAGAAATTCCAGCACACATTCAATATTTTTATAATGTTGAGTATAAATGTGAATAAGTGCAAACGTAAAATTAAATCAAATAAAAGTGTGTTCGCTTTGAGAATGAAAACATGGAATTATTTTGCAATTTCGCAAACAACATTTTTTTTAAAAATCATAACAGATGCAAAGTGAGTGTACAACATATTTTATGTTTTACAGTTTGTCCCGTAATAAAAGTTGTTCACATTTATGAGTACTTTTAATGTCTGAAAATATGTTTTTTTTTATATAATCGTTGCCCCTCACTGGAATTTGCGGTGGATGCGTTTACACAAACATAATTATAAACTCACATACACAAACAGCCAGACATGGAACAACTACCTGTAGGTCATACAAATATTTGTTCCGTGCGGGAATCGAACCCGTGCCACGCAGAGCAGCAGTCGAACGCTCGACCACTGCGCCAACCGTGTCGTCTTTTATTTAATAAATAAATTTTAATTAAAAGTCATGTTGTATCTCTATTTGCACCAAGAACTAATATAGTTCCGTATGTCGTAACATTAGCTGCAAACAGTTGCACAACGCCAATCTCATATTGGAACTTATTTCCGTTAGTTCAGAATTTCATTTCCTTCTTGTAATAAATGTTCTACAAAACCGATTTACGTAGTTGCACATTACGTCACCTTGTTTATAATTTATATTATGTAAGTAGGTATAGACGACACTTTAGGCTATATTAATTATACCTACAATGAGGGCGTAGCAAGGGGGGGAGGGCGGATTAGCTCTCCAAAATATTACAGTAATATTACTTAAAGAAGATTAATTCTCTTTTTGACACATGAATATTAATTTAATTTCATGCACTTTTTGGTGCTTTATTTTTTTGAACCCCCCTCCTCTGATACTGAACCTTGGTTTTTAAGCCGTGTCTCAAAAAGAAGGTATATTCAAAATAGCCAAATAATATTCAAAAATCATCAATACAAAAATAATTCAACCCACAAAAAACCCAAAATTCAGTTAACACGTTGTTTTTAACAAAACTTAATCAAATACACGTAGGGCGTATAGTTAATACAAACGTCATATCTTTTCTTATCTCTGGGTCATCTACTAATTTATCTAATTTTTCAAATGGAGTCAAGCTACCAATGGAATACTTACAATAAAACAGCAACGAAGGCAACATTAAAACCAAAGTGTTAGCTATCGCAAATTAGCTTAGAAGCTTCGGTTAACGGACTCAGCTACTAACTGGTGATATATAGTCGACACAACTAGGTCAACGCTTATATACTTAACGTTAGTTATATAGTATACTTTATGTCAAAATATACACATCGTTTCTATATTAGAGCAACTTCTGATACTTATTCAGGTCAAATTCTTTGAAAGCAATTTTATTATATTTGTTTATCTTAGTTTAGTATGGTAGTTTGGTAGAAGTTTGTGGATGGAGTAGGTAAGCGAAGTTTGAACTCGTAAAGTATAGCTCCCATTCACGAATAATAAAATTTGGGTAAAAAGAGTTCTATGTAAATACACTCAAAGTTAAAAATCGCAAATCAACATTCAACTGAAATTGGTGTAAATTGGATAGCCATTTGTATACAATAATGATCTATTGTAAAATTGATGTTGAAAGCAAATTGTTTTGAGAACGTTCCGAAGCTCACTAGTTGTACTACCTAAGAGATAAAGTATTGGTAAATGTAATGTGTTGTATAATTTATCATTTAATAATTTAAAAAAAAATAAAGGCTTTTAATTGTTATATTTGCTTTTCCTTTATCAGTCAATGCGTTTTTTTATAGTAATAAAAAATAATATGGTTGACAAAACTTTATTTCATAATATTTTGACTGCAATCAAACAGTACCCTTATAATAATTTGAAACATAATACATAAATAAAAGCTGCCACAAAGCATTTTTGCAAAACCGGTGCGATTTTTCAACGCTGAGCATATTTGAATGTAAAATAATATTTTCCGTAAAGTTCAAAAGCCAATCAGCAGTGGATTCAACATTTTTGTAAACTTAGTTCAGCCATACAAAATAACTTAATGTAACATGAGATTCATGAACGCAAACACGCCCTTAAGGGCTAGTTCAGACATGCGGGAACCGCGCGATTCTATTTTCTGGCGGTTGGGTTGTCGTAACAGCGCGGCTTGATTAACTGCGCGATTATGTCTGAACGATTACTGAATAACTCATACAAATAAGACTCGCGCGATTTCCATGCGAGTCTGAAATCGCGCGGTTCCCGCCGTGTCTGAACTAAGGCTAAAAGTTTTACTCGCTCCATTTTAATATGAGAATACAATAATGAAGGCGTTAACATGCTCGCAAGCTAGATGCTACGACGTTGTATGTCTTATAATATGAACAAAACTTCAATTCACTTTGGAAATATGACATTGCAAGAAGTAAATTACCTACGTATAAACCAATAACATTATATTTGCAAGGTGAGAATGTTATGTAAAAAAAAAACAATAATTTATAACCTAGAAATCTATCTATATAAATAAATAAAATAGAAGTATCTGTTTGTAATGTCAAAATAACAGCTTTTTACTATAAATGCATATTAAATGGATGTTTACATGGTAATTAAAATTAGAAAGCCCATTTTTTGCCTGTCTGCCCATTTGTTCCGGCTAATCTCCGAATCGGCGGGACCAATATTAACAGAGTTTTAGCTCTGTCAGATAGCTGATGTTATAAGGAGTAACTGTAATAAGCAGGCTACATATTTTAGCAAAGGGTTTACACCACAAAAAAAGCCGTGCAGATAACCGACATTCCAAGCGAAGTCGCATGCAGAAGCTAAGAAAGTACCATAAATAAAATAAACCAAATTGATAATAGTCTGTCCGGCAAACTTCCAGAATAGAAGTCATTTAATTTCAATACCAATTCCGCTAAGAGCAAGCAAGAATTACTTTGTGCAAAAGTTTCTATTGAAATGGACGTATGAAACAATAGAGAAAAGCAAACGACGCGACGCCATGTCCAAATTAAACGTATTGTTGGCTGTATTTTAGTCACATTGTAGTTAAAAATATTTCAGAGGGTGATACTATTGAATATTTGCCCCAAACTAGGAATTTCTCCTACTGTTTCGTATTTGCGTGTAAAACCATATAAATTCACATACACAAACAGCCAGATAGGATTGGATCCTTAATTCACATTTTTCGCTGCCACTGACGTGTAACAAAAGTTCATAATTTCAGCGCAACAAAAGTTCATAATTTCAGCGCAACAAAAGTTCATAATTTCAGCGCAACAAAAGCTCATAATTTCCGCGTAGCAAAATTTTATAATTTCTCCAAAAAATTCACACTACTCTTGTAACAACTTTCTGTTATCCGTGACAAAATCTAAACTGCTGATTGGCAAATGGAGAACATGACTTCTTGCGCCAAACATTTTATATTGGCAACTCTTTGAGATATTTTCACAAGTTCTACATAAGCCGTGCCCAGTTATCGGTGCTGTAACACTTTTGCAACATGATTTTCCCCAAGACGGCAAAAGTTTTACTTGCTAGCTGTCAAGATTGGCATCGCTCGCAAAAAATAGTTTTATCAAATACTTTTGTGTTATTTGGAGTGTTTATTCATCGATTTTAGTAATGTTATTGAAGCAAAAAGTATGTAGTATTTAATTTGAAAAAGAACACCGTTAGAACTTTTTAGTTTTTTTTTGCTGCCGAAATATAGAACAGATATTTAACAAAAACATTAGTAAGCAGTATTATTGAAATACCTAATACATATTTTTTTTACTATTAGGTTAATGTAAGTACATTAGTTATTATAACAATAGTAATAGAATAATTAGAAGCATAGCTTTGCTTACTGTGAAAGTCTGTTTCAGTATGGTTTATAAATCTAACAAACAAACGCTTCGTAGTTCGCTCTTAACAAATAGACGAAAATAAATTAACAGCTTCTAGTGTGTAAGTAGATTTCAATAATCTATCTTCTAGAGATTATGTTAGAATTGTTTTCTATCCTCTTTCATAAAAAAATGTCTATCGTTAAATTAAGAGCTAAAATAGGCGTTTAAATTATTGGATTACAATCTAGAAACACGGTAGTGTGTCAGCCAAGTTTCGCCCAAACTTGGCTGACACACTACAACTGGTTATTCTATGCACTCGTTATTTAATTGTTTATTCGTCTGGTACTGAGTTCACTTAGTTCCTTGCGATTTAGTTTTTGAACTTTGTTTTAGAAAATATTTTTACTTGATTAAACATAATATAGGTTAAGTACCCAAATGTTGTTTATACAAACATGAGTTGTAGAATATTCAGGCGCACGGGTCGAGGGTTCCGAAGAATTAAATAAAAGACGAGCAGAGTCTTCAACCACTTATATTGTTGTTCACAAGCTTCCGATGATTGCTACAGTACGACTGACTTACGACTGACAAATTTTGCCGTGAGGCGGCTATATTTATGACTTTCCTACGTGGGTGCAAGTAGTGCCATGACAAATAAAATAACAAAAGGTGTTTGCACCAATCACGTCACAGTATTTCTCCCATATGTCTCTACGGTGGTGGAAGTAGTGGGTAGGGCGCGACATCATCAACAAATGTTCCACCAATCAAATATGCACATTTTTGTCATTAAATTTACTTATAATCTAGAATCATATATTTACCTTAATTCTAGATGTATCCTAAGTTACATTAATGCTAAAAATAACCTAGGACTAGATAATCAAAACATACATCATTTGATAGCGCAAAAGCATCTATATTTACATGAAAATCAAATATTGTTACAATTATAGATTTAATCTTCCTATTGTACATATTTAAAACTACAGAAAGCCCTCGTGCTCTCTTACAATTCCACCCCCCGCAAGAGGGTTCAACCGATTGCGCTTCCGTCAGTAGGGAGCACGACAACTTTTACTACGGGCCGACGCAGCGTACCCTTTGTAGTTTTGATATCTACAATTCTAACAATACTATCCGCACCTGGATGCACTTTGGCTATAATGCCTTTGGTCCATTCACTACGTGATTTGTTGTCATCGACCACTATCACTACATCGCCCACTTTTACGTTCGGCACTACACTGTTCCACTTTTGTCGTTGCTGGAGCGTAGGCAGGTACTCGCGCAGCCATCGCCTCCAAAAGAGGTCGGCCAGCGCGTTTACTTGGCGCCACATGCGCCGCGAGTCGATGTCGGCGGCATGCTGACGCGTACACGGAGCATCTCCCGCGGCAGTGCCAAGCAGGAGATGGTTCGGTGTCAACACGACGGGTTGCTCAGCATCGGTGCTCACGTAGGCTAGTGGCCGGCTGTTAATTACCAGCTCGGCTTCTGCGAGGAGAGTGAGTAGCACCTCCTCCCGAGGCGCGCGCTCTTTTAAAGTAGAGCGCAGCGCGTTCTTCACGGAGCGCACCAGTCGCTCCCAGCTCCCGCCCATGTGCGGGGCGGCTGGCGAGTTAAAGTGCCAGGCGATTCCCCGACCTGTCGCCTCGCTTCTAATGCGACCCACGTCTAGGTCGCGCAGAGCCTGGCGTAGCTCGGCGTGTACTCCAACGAAGTTGGTCCCGCGGTCGGAGACTTTTATGCGTGCTACTACGTATAGGATGCGTGTCCACGTACTATACCTTTCATAGGGCAGCGCGGGTTCGGCCTTAGTAGTGACGTTCACGTTGTGTACCCGCTCTAGGTCTGCCTCTGACACTGCGTCAACTCCAGAGTCCACCGGCCATTGCTCCTGTGGGCTGGAAAGAAATGAGGGACCCGAAAGCCACATATTACTGTTGACGGGCCACTCCAACCGGGTGCCTTTATCGGCTGGGTTCATCGCCGAGGGAACCCAGCGCCAGTCTTTCATCTTTGACCTTTTATCTATCTCTGCTAACCTATGAGATACAAAACGTTGGAAGTCGGTTGCTTCCGAGTGGATCCATTTGAGTACTGTCCTACTATCTGTCCATAAGACCTTTCGGGTGATTTCAACTCCTAACTCTTTCTCCACGGTGTCGGCTACCCTGCAGGCCAACACTGCCGCCTGTAACTCAAGGCGTGGGATTGAAATCACCTTTTTAGGTGCCACTCTAGCTTTCCCCATCACGAAGCTAACGCGCCTAACGCCGAGTGCATCTTTTCCCACCAAGTAGGCGACTGCCGCGTAGGCGGATTCACTAGCGTCCCCGAAGACGTGAAGTTCTACCTCTGATAACTTTATACCGTACCATCGCGGGATGGTTATATTGTTTAAGATTATAAGGTTCCGTAACCACGCGAACCATAAAGTTGCCTCCGCTTCATGCAGCCTCTCGTCCCACTGGATTCCTGTACGCCATATCTGCTGCATTAATATGCGCGACTGAATGACGCATGGATACAGGAAACCCAGCGGGTCGAACACCGACATTATGAAGCGAAGAAACTCTCGCTTCGTAGGAACAACGTCACCCTCTATAATTGTCTTCGGTAACTTTTTAAATGATAGGTCAAAAGCCAATTCATCGGTCCCCGGTGACCAAATCATACCTAAGGTGCGCTCTGTGGCGCCCTCGTCTTTTTCTAACGAGACTCTGTCGGGCATCTCTATTTCGAGAATCTCCCTGAGTTGTGGCGAATTGGTGACCCACCCCCGTATATTAAACCCGCCTTCGGCGTGGATGTGAGCCACCTCCTCTATGCGTTTGCTAGCCTGCGCGACGGACCATGCACTATCTAAATAGTCGTCCATGTAATGACTGTTATGTATAGCCGACACTGCTTCGGGATACTGACTATTAAATCTGGCCGCATTTTTATTCAAAATATAGATTGCGGATGTAGGGGAAGACACAGCACCGAAAATCATTGAATTCATGACAAACGTGTCAGGTTCTCCACTATTATTTTTATTCCACAAGAAAAGCTGTGCCCCTCGGTCACGTTCTCTGATTTTTATACGTAGGAACATGTCCGCTATATCTCCGGTGAATGCTACCGGTCCCAATCGGAATCTAATTAGAATTCCTAAAAGAGAATTTAATAGGTCTGGCCCCGCGAGCAAGCAATCGTTAAGAGCGGTACCTTGAAAAGTGGCGGCGGCGTCGAAGACTAGTCTCAATTTCCCCGGCTTATTAGGATTCTGTACCCCAAAGTGAGGTAGGTACCACACCGGATCTTCGAAGCGGCCGTCCGCTTTACTCGCATAACCCTCGCTAATTAATCGTTCAATTTGATTTTCATATGCTTCCGCGTACGTAGGATTCTTATGCAACCTACGTTCTATTCCCGACAGTCTCTGTCGCGCATAAGCATAGTTATCGGGTAGCTGTGGATCGTCACGCCTCCACAACAATCCTACTTCCCATTCGCCGTTAATAGTGAAGCTACTGGTTTCATCTAATATTTTTAAAGCTCTGTCGATGTCTTTATGAGACCTAGGGATTTCGGTTATACCTATTGCTTCTAATTCGAATTGGTTTTTCACCATATCATGCAGTTCAGACAGAGGTTCCGCTAAACAGTTCACGGCTTCGTAGCCTACCCTAAACCCTTTACCTATGGGCCCATGCAGAACCCAGCCTAGCTTGGTCAAAGATGCAACTGGCTTACCGGACTTTCCTCGGCGAATCTCCTCGCCGACCAGCAACTCCCAGTTGTCCTGTCCCAGCAACAGCATCGGCTTGACTCCGCACATTTCCTCCAGGCCCAAGTCACGCAGGTGGGCGAGCTCCTTTATCAACGCAGCCGGCACCGTTTGGGCGGGCAAATCCAGCCTCTTGAACGTACGCACACTTATTTTGTGATTCACTTTATTTGGCCCGCGCACTGTCACATATATTTTCCTTGAGGATTTATCAGACACCTCATTACCGCGCGCACTTTTTAGCACTAAAGGTATTCTATCACCCGTTGCCTTTCCAGCTATCGAGTCGTCGATAAGCGATACTGTAGCTCCGTCGTCCAGTAGAGCGTAGCAATCTCGTTCGTTTCCGTTCACTGACACGGAGACGGGAATTATCTTCAACAACGCTTTGCCGTTATATTCTTTCACATTAGTGACGCTTTCAGTTTTATGCTCTCTATCTACGTGCAGTAAGTCGTGATGTGCATAGTGGCATTTCGAGCATTTGCTTGCTCGGCAGAACTTCTTCGCATGTTGTTTTATTATACAATTAAAACACATCCTCTGATCTTTTACAAATTGCCATCTCTCATCAGAAGTTAGTTTCGCAAACTTTTCACACTTCGGTAATTTATGATCTCCCTTGCACATAGCACACTGCACATTGTTCTTATTATCTTGTTCGCTGTCGCTTTGTACATGTAATCTCTGAACATTTTTAAAGTGAATGCCTGGCTTACTATGTGCGCTTCTCAAACTTTTAACATTAGCCGTTTGACCGGCAGCGCCCATGTCCATCTGCACATAAAATGACGTAGCTCGGGCTAAATGGCTCAGGAATTCAGATAATATCTCTAGGCTGGGTGACACTCTCACATCGATGCCCTGAGACGCCGCCATACCCATTGCGAAGTCGCCATATTGAGCCCTCTGCACAGGCGTTAATTTACTCAGTAATTCACTCACCAGTTGTGGGTTGTTCAGGTATCCATTCGCGTGCACATTCCTCAACAGCGACACACAATTCCTCACTGTAGATGAGAACTTTCTCAACTCACGACCACTTTCTGTTACTTTCGGTAACGCACGCACTTTCTTCAACGCACACTCCAATATTAAATTAGGATGTCCGAACTCTTCATCCAGTGCCTTCATAATCTCCGATGGGTTAGTTGATGTCCGCAATAAGTCTTCTACCGCTATTTTTGCCTCTCCCTGCAGTGACGTTTTCAAGCGCGCTAAGTTCTCGTGCGGCTTAAAGTTGTACATAGCTGTTGTGTCCCAGTACATGTTCTTGTACGATAGCCACTCTGCCGGGTCACCGTTGAAGTATGGCAACTCATAGGCTTGCCTGGGTACTGGCCGCGGACGAGCTAGGTTTGAAATAGCTTCTGCCAGCTGATCTATTTTCCTGTCTCGCGGCTTGCTTCTCTCCGTTTCTTCGGCGAACGATTGATCCCATTCAGGCACTTCACGTGGTGGCACTCGCGGAACACTAGCCGTTACTATCGGCGTATATTCGCGGAACTGTACGGTCGCGGGCGCACACTGAGGGAGCGCAGATATCGAGGTCGCATATACTGTATGCGGTTGCGCGGTCACTGTTTGCGGCGCGGTCACTGTTTGCGGTTCGTACGCTGTTTGCGGCGCGGTCACTGTCACTCCGCGGTAGGTCGCGGCACTCTCGGTTGCAGGCACTCCGTACGCAGTCGTTACTACTGCGGGCACTGGCACTGGCACTGTTTCTTGCGCGTCGTGAGCTTCTGCGATCACTTGTGTTTCACTCGGCACTGAGTGTGTGATCCAATCTTCCACACGGCGTGTTGTAGTTTCTTCATCGGACGAGTCTTCTTCGGCGACGGCATCTATCTCGGCCAGTTCCGCCTCCAACTTCTTCTTGACGAGATTTTCCCTCAGGCGCACTAATTCCCTCTCAGCCTTGTACTCGGCCCTCCGGCGGAGGTAATCGGCACTCTTCTGGCCGCTCTTCGATGAGACGTGGCTGGTTCTTGATCTCGGCGTCCGTACCACCCGTAGTATCTCCGATTCCCGAGGCACTGCAGCCGCGTCGCGATGGTCAATCACGCGTCCGGGGCCCGCCAATGGAATCACGGGTGCGGGTAATGCCGACGACACTGTAGGCGCTATCGAAGGTGATCCCGGTGCCATTTCAGACGGCACTCCTGAATCGGCTTCCATCTCTCGTCGCTTGTTCAACGCTGCCTCCAATTTGCGCAGCTTGCTCCTCGTGGCGACTGAGCTTCGTTCACTCATCTTGAATGCTTCAGACTTCTCAGGCTTGAAACTTCAAACTCTTCAGGCTTGAGATGTAATTCTTCAGACGCAGGATCCGGCTCGAAGGACCAAAATTGTAGAATATTCAGGCGCACGGGTCGAGGGTTCCGAAGAATTAAATAAAAGACGAGCAGAGTCTTCAACCACTTATATTGTTGTTCACAAGCTTCCGATGATTGCTACAGTACGACTGACTTACGACTGACAAATTTTGCCGTGAGGCGGCTATATTTATGACTTTCCTACGTGGGTGCAAGTAGTGCCATGACAAATAAAATAACAAAAGGTGTTTGCACCAATCACGTCACAGTATTTCTCCCATATGTCTCTACGGTGGTGGAAGTAGTGGGTAGGGCGCGACATCATCAACAAATGTTCCACCAATCAAATATGCACATTTTTGTCATTAAATTTACTTATAATCTAGAATCATATATTTACCTTAATTCTAGATGTATCCTAAGTTACATTAATGCTAAAAATAACCTAGGACTAGATAATCAAAACATACATCATTTGATAGCGCAAAAGCATCTATATTTACATGAAAATCAAATATTGTTACAATTATAGATTTAATCTTCCTATTGTACATATTTAAAACTACAGAAAGCCCTCGTGCTCTCTTACATGAGTATTTTTTTTTTATAGTAGGTAGGGAACGCGTCGTCAACTGGTTACCCTCTTTTCGAACCAATTTGAATGCAAGAGGGGTAACCAATTGATGACACTATCTACACGTTATGGTGTACATTATACACTAAGCCACACCACCATTCTACGTACTTACAAACATAAAAATTGTAGGTAGATACGAGTAAATCATCATAAAACTTATCCTGCAAATAAGAACCTACATAAAAAACAGTTACAACAACATTTACCAAAGAAAAAACAACAAAACAGACAACACTTTAAAAGTGCAAATTACCTCTAAAATTTCTGTAAACAAGATCCGTCGTTACTTGTTTACATTTGTCCCTCCATTAACCCTGACTTCAAAAGACTTTCCGCCAAGTTTCGCTGCCACCTAGTCCCGAAACTTGGTCCCGTCAAGTAACATTTAGGGGCAGATCTGGCTCCGGTCCAAATTCCTCATGTCATGTCGCGACGGGCGGCGGCGCTTCGTAAGACTCTGCGAGACCTTTGCTTACGATTTCATTGTTGATTTCCGATTGGTTGACGGGATTTATGTCACCCAATAATTCTATCCAACGTCTTGTTTTTCTTCGATTTGTGTCAGGGTTATAGGACTTACAACCGGTTTCTGTTAAGAAATGAACTCAAAAAGTTATCTAATGTCAAGCAGGCGTAAACTCGTGAAGGTGGCCGCTTTTCATGCATGAGGTTGCAAGTTCGGAACAGGGCAAGTATCAATGCGACGCGACGTTTCAATTCATTCACTTTCTAAGTTTATCTTGGACATCTGATCACTGACATCGGTGAAGGAAAACGTTGTGAGGCAAGCTGGACTTATTAATGTTAGTCTTGATCCGTGATCCAATGCCTCTTCTTATGTAAAAAAGCACGAGCTTCTCTACAAGAGAAGAGGCCTTATCCCTGTAGTGGGGCAATAAGGGGGTATTATTTTTATTTGAGCAAGCGTATGTGTTTTGTAGCCAATCCGATCCATTTGAGCCATGTTTAATTTTAACACATCTTTGATTTTCGTTCCAAAAACAGGTACACCTTAAAACAGTATACGCTTTGACCCGGTTTTTAAATTGTAAATACTATACGTATCATAAAGCATTTTAGTATTATTTTATACGACAAACACAGCTTGTTAATGAATGAAGTCTTCAAACTGAAAAAAATTATGTGCCTAACAGATTATTTTAATTTCCAATTCAAAAATCTAGGCTCTGGTTGTTACTACCTTTGGAACACATGTACTGTGTGATTTTACAGATACAATTTCAGTAAAATAATACTAAACTGGTTGTTACTAAAATCACAGTGTTACGGGATAAAAGGCCCAGGATTTAAAAAGTGCCTCGTGTTTTTGGAATTCACGGAATTCAGATTTCACAGGCTTTTTGGCGGCAGCAAAAAAAGTCATTGATTAAAAGCTCGTACAGGTTTTATTCAAAACAAAATATAAACTTTCATCATTTTCCAGGTAGATCACTTATTTCTTTTTTATTTTAATACCTTAATAAAGCGAAATAAACTAAAAATTGTTTTAGTAAAATAATTGAACAAAGGCTATTCATTGAGCCTCTTGTTCAGTTCAGTATTCGGAATAACTCGAATCCGATTGTAAATTCTAACTCAATCTTCAAATTAATTATAATTTAATTAAATTGAAATTAATATAAAATTTTCGTGGGAATGCTACCAAGTCATCTTAGCAATTGTATCATTGATGCGATGACAGCCCGATGCGGACGAGTTTTATAATTTTATTATTATTTATATATTTAATGGTTTATTTATGATGGATTTAGATTTAAGTTGAAAAATAAATAAATGGCATTATTCAGTTTTTTATTCGGAATGTTATATTCATATTAATCTGTTTCTATCATCTTTTATTTCCAAAGCTACATAATATCTAACTTACCAGTTCTTCCAAGAAACCGAATACAAAAAGCGTTATATAACTCAATACCAAAAGCCAAACAAATGGACGTTCAATTCCAGAAGAAATCTAGAAAAGATTGCTATCAATCCGCATTTTGGTTTGCAAATGTTTCCAAGCCTATTTCCTTGTATCCCCGGAGAGGCATCTGTTTGGTCTGGGTAAAATGTTCCCACGTTGTCTGACTATAGACGATTCCGTTTTATCTTTAGTCTTTGTTTACTATTGTTTTGTTGCCACATCAAATCACAGTTTTATTACCTATGCCTCCAAGGTATCGTATTATAAGGGCTCGGGATGAGAGCGACAGTTTTTGCGCACGCCCTTGTGCACTATAATATCTCCTGAGCCGATAGGTAGTTTTCACTGAAGTTGACCGAAATTCTGTCAGCACGTCTTATTCTATACAAAATCAAAAAAAGAAAAGTAAAAAGTCGAATGGGGCTGTGTCGAGCACACGGCCGTTGGTTTAATGAGAAACGTCAATGTCAGCGAGTCGCATTTAATGTTCAAGATTGAAATTTATTTCTTTACAGTTGATTTTCTGGCTTGAAACCTGTATGTGATTTTACAGACGTTTCAAGTCAAAAAACTATCTGTTTATATTTGACGACGTAAACGTTATTAGTTTTGTAATAAAAAATATCAGTAGCCAGTAGCCACATGTAGGCTACCCTGTTTGCCGTTGCAAATTTGCAATATCCCCAGTGGCTGTCAAAAGACATGTCTTCACGTCGGACGTTTCCCGTCGGCGCCATGTTGGAAAGCATTTTCTCCTGGCGACGTGCAGCGACATCTCTCCCCACGGACACAAGTTGAGAGTTCCATTTTCAAAGTTTGAAATCGCTTAAGTGAAACATTTGATTCGAATTCAATTTTGGAATTTTGAATTGTTGGTGCGATTTCTTGGTGCTATTATTTGTTAGTTTATTTTGTATCCAAATAAAACTGGTTATTGTTTCAAACTATCTTTTCTCCTTGAATTATTTTACCGCTGCCAATTTCGAATCTGTGAAAATTACGAAGTTCTATTACCAAAACTTATAAATAGCTATTATTGTCTTGATTATTCGTAAACATAGTTTTTTGACGTTATAATGTGCATTTTAATGGTCCAATTGCTTCGAATTTATAGCTAGTTTGGGAACTTCCGATATAGAAATTAAAATTTTCGCAACTTGAAAAAACAAACCTACCTTTTTAAAGCCATCAGTATAATTTTTTAATTATAGTAATGAATTGCTAATTAATTTCCTTTTTACATTGATATGTCGGCCATCAATAAATTTTAAATCGTCCACGCTAGTATTGTCTACTTTTTCCGGCGCTAACTATCCATCTGACAGCTGTCATTATTGACAACGTCATTTCATCAGTCTTGCAAAAAGTATTTAATACAATAATCTTAATTAATAAAAAAACTGAAGCTAACAAAAGGAAAGTACAATTCAATACTTTCTAATAATAACTCATCTCAAACACTCATCAATTCTCGATTACGAAAATTCCGAACTTTCAGACGATATTTCTAAGACAAAATCAATGTTTATCTAGAAGGAGTATCCACAGCTGCCGTCATTAGCGAGGGTGGCACGTTCGTCAGTGCAAACAAGTCTTTCGATACCCAAGTTAATCAGTCTAGTTAAGGTGCAACCTCCACGGTAGCCCGCGAAGTTCAAATTTGCTTACGTTTTTTGCAATTTGCAAGTTAGTATTAAGTTATATGTTGATTAAAGTATAATTCGCGGGCGTAAGAATTGTGTATTTTCAGAATTAAAACCATTTAAGTCAGCAATAAAACTCCATAGGGCCAGGTAAACCCAAAGAATGACTATTTCATGAAATCTTGACATTTTGGAATTATACCGACTTATGGAGTTATTTTACTGATTTTAATGGTTAAAATTCTGAAAATACATACTTCTTACGCCCGCGAATCTTACTTTAATCAACATTAAACCTAATACTGACTTACAAATTGCAAAAAAACGTAAGAAAATTTGAATTTGGCGGGCTACCGTGGAGGTTGCACCTTAATAGGACGACGATAATTGGACTACGTTGTATCTATGATCTCGCGGCTTCTAGTGCCTTCAAAGCCTTGTTTGAGGTCTGGAGGCCTTTGTGTTTCTTAGGAAGTTTTCCGAGTGTAAGCAATTAGGTAGATAAGCTAAAAAAAAGTTGATGTCGTATTTTTTTTCGTTTTCCTTCTTTTCTATTGTAATACACAGCTTTAATATGCCTAAAAGTTGATTTCAAAGGAATTTCTTATCTTTCTTGATAATTAATAATGTAGTAGTTATAATATTAGACTGTACATTATTTCCAATTTCTTGTATGTGGGAACATTACATTTTTACACCGAGTTTATCCGAGCGTCAAGTTAGATCTTTGGTTACTGATCCGCTCCCGTGAGTCGTAAATATTATGTAGCCTATAATATTCCTCGATAAACGGGCTGTATGATTCAAAATGATTTTTATAAATCGGAACCGTAGTTCCAGAAATTAGCGCGATCAAACAAAAAAAGCTCTTCAGCTTTATAATATAATTTAGTAGTACAGTTTGGTACAGTCTACTCTACATAGTATTAAACAAAGTCACTTCCCTTCGCCTGTCCCTCTGTGCGCTTAAATCTTTTAAACTATGTAACAGATTTTAATGTGTTTTCATCAATAGATAGAGTGATTCAAGTGAAAGGTTCATACCTATAGAACATAAGCTAGGACCAATGGGAGCGGAGCCACAAAGACGTAACTGAACGCGGGTTGTTTAGATCTTTTAAACTACCCAACGGATTTTAATGCATTTTCGTCAATGGATAGAGTGATACAAAAGGAAGGTTCATACCAATAGAACATCACGCTATGACGAATGGGAGCGGAGCCACAAAGATGCAACAAAATTTTAAATCTTTTAAAAAAGTTTAAATCTTTTATACGCAAAAAGTTTAAATCTTTTAAACTACGCATCGAATTTTATTGCGCTTTCATCAATAGATAGAGTGATTCAAGAGGAAGGTTCATACTCATAGAACATAAGCTAGGACCAATGGGCGCGGAGCAATAACGCGGATTCCACCACGGGGTAGATAGTTAGTTGATCTGTAAGTCAATGACCTCTTACAATCATCCGATCTGTCTGTAAGTGTCTACAATTGGATTAGTTGAAATAAACTTGACGTTATGTCGGGTTTATTGTTTCAAGGGTTTACGGGTTTCGTCTCGCCGTCGTCTCGTCCTCGACATGGAGGGCTGTGGAGTACATCTTGTTTCCGTGTAAATGAACTTTAAGGTTCATTGGTGAAGGATAAGGAGCGGTTTGACCTTTGTGTGCAAGCTGGTTATTTATCAGCATTGGTAATAGGGTTGTTTTTGCTTTGGCAGATTTTCTTTTTGCTATATCGTTGAATTTTTGTTTTTCATTTTGTGATTCCCTGTTACTATTATAGGATTTGTGGGGGATTGATGGTTTGTATATGTCACCGGAAAATAACAAGATCCGTAAGTTTATCAATTTACTAGGAAGTTTATAAACTTTCGTAAGATTCTAAACGGGAGATAAATTGTAATATTTTACGTCCACATTTTCGTAAATTGATAAATCCCTTTAATTAAATTAAATTAATAATTAAATTAAAAAACCCTGATGACCCCTTTAATTCGGCCTTGTCACAAAACCTTGTCTCAACCGACGTCTAACTACCCACTATCAAAATTTCAGCTTCAAAGGTCAAGTAATATTCCAAATTTCGTGTTTAGCAAGGGAGTGAGTGACCTTTCGCTTTTATTTATAAATACATAACTAATAAAGAGCCGTATACAAAATTAATGAAGCACAAAAGACGAACGCTTCGAAACAATAATTACGCAGCAATGGTCGCTGTGTAACCTAGATCAACTTAAACATAATATAACCATCGCGCCTGTATTCCCCAAACGGCTAGGCAGAGCTGTGACCAATATACACCGACAGTTCGCCGGTATGTTTTTCAGTCCCATGTAATAGGGGGCGAGCCTATTGCCATCAACCGGGCACAAATCCTAACACCGACCAGCTACTGAGAATTTAATAGAAAAACCCAGTAACACTTTGCTCGACCTGGAAATCGAATCCAAGACCTCTAGCGTAGCAGTGGCGTTAATGACCAATAGGCAAACAAAGCAGTTATAAATACATAACTAATAAAGAACTGTTTACAAAATTAATGAAGCACTATATAACACATTACAAAATTAATCATTACACAGCAATGGTCGCACTGTAACCTAGTTTAAAATAAACTACAAGTTAAACCGAGTGTAACAAAACTAGTTTTATATATTCTAATCCGAACTCCTGAATTGGAAATCGGTTAAGCCCTCGACGCATATAAAGTAGCAACAGTCTAATGTACTGGCCGCTGCGCATACAGAGTGTCCTATTTTCTAGCATTTATCTGGGTTCCGTAGGCAAAAAGGAAGCCTTTTATCTGTCCGTCTGCATGTCTGTCCTCGGCTGAGCCGAGAGACTCTTAATACTAGAAATCCGTAATTTGACATGGGTACAACGTTATCATTATTCATCACGCCGACTAAATTGCAAAATTATATTTAAAAAAAATCTTATTTTTTTTGTTCCTACCGTCCGCTACACTTGAAGTGGCAACGATTTCAATTCAGCGACCCGTCTCGTATCGCAGCTAACAGGAGCTGATAACCTTGAAACGGGTGAACTGATTTTCATAAAAACATATTTTGGAAACGTTGCTAGGAAATCCGCCTTCAAATTTAAAAAAAAACGCATTCAAATCGGTTCACCCTTTTAAGAGCTACGGTGCCACAGGCATACACATAGTGACATAGACACGTCAAACTTATAACACCCCTCTTTTTGAGCCCGGAGTTAAAAAGGAAATCTATCACAGCTAAGTAGGCTTTACATCTACGGAACCTTACACTGCATACCTACCTCGACACACACACACACACACACACAGCCACACAGACAAAGTTAGCCGTTTTTTCATAATCCTATTTAATTATTTTGGTTTGTTATTCATTGGCTGGACCTATTTTACGTGAAGAATTGGAGATTGTAATTGCATACTTTGCGATCCTCTTCCTTCATCATCTGCTTAGCCCTTTCCCAACTATTTTGGGGTCGGCTTCCAGTCTAACCAGATACAGCTAAATACCACTGTTTACATGGAGCGACAGACAGTCTGTCTGACCTCCACAACCCAGTTACTGGTTACGATACGTCTTGGTCAGACAGATTGTCAGACTTCCTGGCTTCTGACTATCCGTGACATCGTCGACTTTGCGATCCTCTCCAATTTTGCAATTTTGTAGACTATCTATGTCATAAAAATAAATAACTCAATTCTTTTAACATACATACTGTAGTGTTTGTAGATTATATTATATAGTTCTGTCGTCTCATGCGTACACGCCGCGCGCTATAGTGTGGTGGGGAGCGGGGCATACTCCCCCTCCCTCGCACACTTTGCTTAGAGCCACCGAGCTGAGCGGACGCGCGTGCGGCGAGTTAGGCAGTGAGCCGATACCTTAAGATGAGTAAGTGCACAAACAGTACACATACCATCACGCCTTTATTCCCCGAAGAGTTAAGAAGAGTTATACCAATTGTACACCCACAGTTCGCCGATATGTTTAAGTCCCATGTAACAGGGGGCGAGCCTATTACCATTAACGGGGCACAAATCCTAACTCCGAGCTGCTACTGAGAATTTCATAAAAAGACCCAACACCTTTTTGCTTGACCTAGGAATCGAACCCAAGACCTCTAGAATAGCAATCACGCTAAGAACCACTAGGCTAACGAGGCAATCATAAGAAAAATAACTCAATCCCTTCAAGTCACAGTTATATCAATTACGCGACGAACATTTGTCTCCCCAGTTGTGCTCAATAAAGAAAATCTTCAGTCGAAGGGTCGTTGACCTTACCCACGCACTTACAAGAATTTATCGAATGCTCCCCGACCTGACTCTAGTAGTGTTAATATATTTACTGACAAAGGAATTTCTAAGGAGCTCTTTCAACTCACATGATTATGTACGTATTTTGTCTTGTTTTGTAATGAACTGAGATCCCAGATTCGTCTTATATTATTTTAACATGGCTGAAATTTTGAGAATATGTAGAGGATTATTTGAATGAATTAATGATAACTGCCTCATTAGTCTAGTGGTGGCGCGACTGCTACGCTAGAGGTCTTGGGTTCGATTCCCAGGTCGAGGAAAGCGTTTTCTATGAAATTCTCAGTAGCAACTCGTTTTTAAGTCAACTCAACTCGAGTTAGTGCCCAGTTAATAATAATAGGCTCACCCCCTATTACATAGGACTCAAACATACCAACGAACTTTGGGTGTACATTGATTCACCTCTGCCTAACCCTTCGGGGAATACAGGCCTAATGTATGTATGTTTATTATGAAACTACCATAACTCAAATTCTCATTTCCTTTTATCTAACGTATACAGCGCTATTTCCATTAAAATTATTACATTACTGTCGTCGTTTATATCTCTGCGACTTTAAATTCGCTCAATATCATCTGTGTTACAACTATAGTTATCTAATTAAACTTCGGTAGCAGTTGGTAACGAAGTAATTATAACGTGAAAATTAATCTGAGAACAACTTTGAACTGAACTTTATTATTTTGAACTAGTTATATATCACCCGCGTTTAGTTATGTCTTTGGTTACTGCTCCGCTTGCTTTGGTCGTAGCGTGATGTTTTATACGAATGAGTATTTCTCTTAGATCACTATATCTATTGATAAAAACCGTATCTGAGCTATACTAATTTGAGTCTGATTAAAGCTTATATTTTTGGTCGTCTAAAATGATAGTTTCTTTTTCCATGCATTTTATCTTTCTTTTAAAGACTTCATAAAAGGTAACTAATGGACTTATGGTGTTTTACCATGTATTCAGAATATGATTCTGGATCCAACTCGGTTAAAATTATTGGTGGGTATTAAAAAAAAAAAAACAGGCGTTCGACCTACTCGGTCAAAAGTATGGACAACCTGGTTTTCTTTTTTATAGACCAAACATGTTAACTCTAAGTAGTCTAAAATTATGTAAGTACTGAATTCATGTAAGTACTGAATTCATGGTAAATGTTTTTGTAACAATATAGGTACCTTATCCACGAAATCTTCAAACACACGCAATAATATTTAATGAACCTGAAAAATAGCGAATCCTCAAAAACATCGTTTCAAAAGCCAACACTAAAACACGGACCTAGTTGAGCTGATTTGCTATTATTTCGACGCGAAAATGAAGTTCAGCGGAATTCCGCGCCAACGTTCATATGAACGGCGTACATATTTAACGTACCTATGTTGCGCTTTTATTGGATTTCCAGTGGTTAGTAGTTATTTGATTATGTGGGTAGAATACCGAATTGCATATACATGGATAGGGTATTTACCTAGGGGCTTAATTTCACCCCAACCCCAGGGTTTGTCTTGATTTTTCATTTGTTTTGTAACAAGCCCAAGAATCTCTGCGGATTAGAATTCATTTGTAGTAGATACTGTTGTCATCTTTGGTGACCGAGATATCGAGTTATGTTCACGAATCGAGGATGACCAAACAAGTGCCACATATAAAAAAAACCTAATGGTTCCATACCTATTCTATATTTGAATCCCAGCAAAGAATTCGAAACAAAACTATTTCAGCCAGGTTGTTTCGGTGTAAAACCTTCATAGTACTGTAATAATAATATTCTCCCGACCGAATTTAAGTTTGATCTCAAAGAAGACTAGCCAAGTACGCAGCAGATACTATAAAGCACAAGTGTGTGCGCAAACAAAGGTGCACTCCATCTCCCTCACTCACATAGTCCGATATTTGCCCAGACTATTAGCACAGAATAGGCTATGGACCATCAATTTATGTAAAACCCATTAATGCATTCCATCACATTTTCTACGTAGTTTCATGTCAATACAAACATGCAATATGGATGGATTTGAATTCACAATATCTCGCTATTGGATCACAAATTTAAACGTGTATTTGCTTCTGATATTTGGTGCAAATATATCGAGTATTCGAGTTACAATCTATCCTAAAATTTGATATGCCTATGTCGATTAATACAAATATTTCGACTGTTCTGTTTGTGGTAGCAATGTTTATGCTTACATTCTAAAACCATTTTTTATACCACCACGCCTGTTTTCCTCAGAAGGGTTAGGCAGAGGCATACCAATGTACAACCACAGTTCGCCAGTATATTTAGGTCCCATGTAATAGGGGGCGAGCCTATTGCCACTAACCGGGCACAAATCCTAACTCCGAGCTGCTACTGAGAATTTCATAGAAAAACCCAATAACACTTTTTGCTCGACCTGGGAATCGAATCCAAGACCTCTAGCGTAGCAGTCGCGTTTAGGACCACTAGGCCAACGAAGAAGTCCTATTTATTTATGTTTATTTGAATCTGTTGTGCTAGGAAACTGGACCTCTCCTAGTTGTGAACTTCTCTTTGTGGCTATTGGCCTAGTTCTGTTCTGTTCTGTCTTCTGCTTGATATAGAGGAAAGTGGAAACAATGTTACTTCTCCGCTGTTCGCTTCTGATTCATTTCGTTGCGGGATCCTAGACAGTTGAATCGTTTCTCTAAGACTCGTCGATCTTTATTGCATCGGCGCTTTTCGGGTGGTTGCTATCGTTGATTGGCTTTCAGAAGTGACATTGGCTGGGAATAGTGTAGCTAGCTTGTTCAGTTTGTGGTATTAATTACAGATTCCCACTTATTTGTAACTAGCTAATACCCGCGACTTCGTTCGCGTCAAAGTTGTTATATTATCCCGCGGGAACCGTACATTTTTTCGGGATAAAAAGTATCCTATGTTTTATTCCATACTACAATCTATCTCAGTGCCAAATTTCATCCAGATCCGTTCAGCCGTTTGAGCTTGAAGAAGAGACAAACACACAAACTTTCGCCTTTATAATATTATTGTGATTCGATGTTAGTGATTGCAAATATATTGCTTTTAATCCATATAACAGTATTTTTATAGAGATACGACTTTAACATTAATATCCTCCCAACCGAATTTCGTTTACAGCGACCAATCTCAATGGAGACAAGTCAAGTACGCAGAAGATATTATAGTGCACAAGTTTGTGCGCAAAGACAGGTGCGTTCCCTCGTTCCTCACTCTCATAACCCTATGAGATTGCTTTTCGACACGACCGGGGCAAAATCAGGCGCACAATGGGGTGTCACACCACCAACTTCCAAACTCCGGGCTGCTACTGAGAAATTCCTAATGGAAAAACCCACGCTCATACGAAAAAAAAAACAGAAATCAACTTCAGACATGAATGAAATTCCGACTCCTATCTTAATAGGGTAGCAGAAAAGGGTTGTTAATGTTAAACAGTTTCACAAATTACGTTTCGGAATCCCTTTTACCCGGCACCCTTCACCTCTCTACCCGTGGGTATCGTAAAAACGTCAAATAACATCTAATAATTATGTTAAGAGGACTCAACGGGTCGCTTTAACTGGTACAAACATGTTATCTACTATGATAAGGCTTTGATAACGGGATTGAGAATCACAACAAGACAAACCACAAGCTCTCTAATAAAATTAGAATTGATTTAATTCAATGTGTTATATTACTATCTCGTAACAGTTCAATGTACATCCAAAATATATAATTATATACATCTAAAAATACATGCATACCAACACGCCTGTATTCCCCAACGGGTTAGGCATAGGTGTAGGTATGTACCAATATACGTACACCTACAATCTGCCGGTATGTTTAGGTCCCATGTAATATCGGGCGAGCCTATTTCCATTAACCGGTCACAATTCCAAACTCCGAGCTGCTACTGAGAATTTCATAGAAATTCTCGCAAACACTTTTCTCGACCTGGGAATCGAACCCAGACCTCTAACGTATTAGTCGCGCTTAGGACCACTCGGCTAACGAAGCAATCCAAACAAAAAAGTACCATATTACTTACAAAAACCCGGAATGTTATGAAAAACATTCATTATTTATATCCTTCAGCCTCAATGGGCATCGCAAAACAAGATACACATAACACAGCACGTGGCCTAACATATTATATCGGTTGCTCATATCAGCTCAATGATACGGGGTTGGGCGGCGTCCAAATTACAGCCAACGCAATTATTTAGCTCTCGTACGAAAAAGGGCGACGTTTGGAGCCTAAGTTGAACTTGAGTTCTTAACTGTTTCGCAGGGGAAATAAATTTTAGAGTATCTAATGGACTTAAAAAAAATAACCTCAAAATTATGACTTGAATTTAACTAATAAATATGTTTATATATTTTGTCAAAAAGAAAAAAATAAACAATTTATAATAACTAATACCAGCCTATTTCTGTCCCACTTCAGAGCTTAGGCCTCTTCTCATACGGAGAAAGCGCGAGCATTGATCACAATTTTAGACTTATATTAATTATAAGTCCAGGTTTCTTTACAATGTTTTCCATTCCCGATTTCAGTAATGTTTAAGATAAACTTAGAAAGTACAAATGAAATGGAAAATCACACTGGTACTTGCTTTAAACAACTTATTTTTTCAAAAATTCTTTCTTCATCAAAAATGTTTACAAACAACAATGCTTTCATTCGAAATTCAAAAAAACTCTACCTCTATAATACTCTGTAAGCAAAAAAGGTTAATACAGAGGCCAAGGAACTCAGCGCGCTCAAAGGGTCATAATTTATGTCTTACTTACGCCAAACAAACTTCTCTATGGCCATTATACTTTCGACCGTCATCAGCATCTTGCCTAAAATATGGTGCTTTTGCCCAAATGGAGACGATTTTACCTAGAATTTTTTAAGAAGATTGAACTTCTACTTTGATGGCATACACAAATAATGTCTATGTAGTATGATTTTGGCTTTATTTTAAATTTTATTAAAACAGTGTTTGTTTGATTACGGCTTTCTCTGTATTTGCTAAACTGTAGGCAATATTATGGAATTAGTTTCTTTCATGAATTGAAGAGAAGGTCTTCTTTCCAGGAAGAGGTCCAATCCTAAATAGATAAATAAATAATGCTTACTAACGAAAGAGGTGTTCACTAAAAACGTCTAAATCAATGTGTACCGAGCGAAAGTTAAGAAATGAAACTTTTTTGTCACGGTCATAAAATGTCATGATAAAGTAAATAAGCGGATTGGAAATTTCAGACTTATATTCATGCTATTATAGGTCCAGGTTTCCTCACGAGGTTTTCTTACATCGATGTCAGTGATGCCCTTGAGAAACATAGAAAATACATATGAATTGAAAAAGCCACATTAGTACTTACCCGTTTTCCAACCCGCAACTTCATGCATGATTGTCATTCGCCTTAATTGGGTCTGACATAATTAGAATATCAAATATTTAATGAATTTTATTTTTTCTTTCAATTTATGCATGATTTTCAAATATTATTAATAAGTTGTCTTTTAAATTGTCAGCTAGATTTGCCCACCATATTATATAACATATTTGTACGCCTCCTGGCATAACATAGCGCTCTACTCATCGAAGAAGACCTGTATTTCTTTACCTATGTTAACAAATAAATAAATTCTATTCTATTCTATTCTATTCTATTCTATTCTATTCTATTCTATTCTAACCACTGGGCCATCACAACTTCTGCAACTAATAAGAAATAATTTTATCCTATTCTCTGTTGTAAGATTTTCTTAATAAAGACAGATTTCCTACAATAAAACAAATAAACATAACACTTACCGTTCCCATTGTGTTCGACGCCATTTAACAGCGATGGGGGAGCCGATACTTGTGCCCATTGTTTTTGAACTGCGTTGCCGACTTGAGGAAGTTAGATTGTAGGATTAATGTACCCTTTTATCTCCTGTTAGAGCAGTTCTCAGTTTCTAAGCAAACGGTGACGAAATACGAGGTTGGGGCTGTATCTGCTTGGATAGCTTGGTAACTTTAAAAGTTTTTTTTTTTTTTATAGACGGGAAATCATCAAATAACTTCTCCCGCCCTGGGCGGGGCGGGAGGGAGTGTCAGACTTTTACTGACTAAAACCCGTCTATGTTCCTTCATGTGCCCTTTGCGTTCCGGGGGCGCGGTATCTCTTTCGAACAACCCGCAGCCCCGGCAGGCATCGGCCCTCAGTGGCCCCATCCAATTTTGCTGACATGTCTTTGAGGCGCGCGTGGAACACGAACGCGCCGTCGACACGGTCTGTCGTTGTTTAGTGAACGTACGGACGGTGAGCTACCCATTGCTCACCGTCCACATACCCGCGCCTACGGTGGCCGGGAGTCGTCTCGCGGCTCCCGACGCCCGGAGCGTCTACCGCGGCGGCCGCTGGGACGGGGGACTCTCCTTTCCCTCTCCCGTCCCGCCGCCTCCTTCTCTAGCATTATAGCTTCGCAGAAGGAGGCGACTGCTTCCCATTAACTTTAAAAGTTAGTTTTTAAGTTGATGCATTTTTGGTTTGCGTACAAAAGGACCAAGTTCATTCTTGTACAACAAAAAAATAAAAATAAAACATATTTCGTTATTAGACTGAATGTAAAATCCCAATAAAAAAATGAAGCATTTTTATTTTCATTTAGCAATTTACCTGTTCAGATTTTATCTATTAAGATGGTCTTAGCGTCGATGTTTAAAGAAATTACGCGTCGGAACGTGGCATGTCCGTCATTTTAAGTATCAGGCATGCATTGAAATAAAGTTCAAATTCGTATCGCGTACTATAAGTCGGCAGGTTGTGTCTCAAAGCAACAGTTTCCTAATTAGTGCCCAAACATAGATATATCAGTGATGTAAACCCTCCTGAAAATTATTACAAAACATTTGAAAACTAATTAAAGTTACAGTTAGCTTGACAAAACAATGTTTAAATGCCTATAGTACCTACTCATACCAGTGTGTTCTCATTTAAATGCAATTTGAGCATGCAACGTCGCTCCGCCGGGAAATTGGAATATCGCACAAAATGAAGTAAGTTTGTAATACATTATAGTTAATACGCGGTGAATATAATGCTTTGGGAAATGAATTTATGACGTCAGCATAGTGTCTCAATGCTTGAACTAGTTGGAATGAAACTTTCATACTGATATAATAAAGCTGACGAGTTTGTTTGTTTAAAATCGAGAACTAGGTATCAATCGGATTGGAAAGTTTCTTTTGGAATTTGATGGCTAGATTCATCCGTACTAATATTATAAATGCGAAAGTAACTCTGTCTGTCTGTCTGTCTGTCTCTTCTTCACGCCTAAACTACTGAATCGATTTCAATGAAATTTGGTACAGATATAGTCTGCGACCCGAGAAAGGACATAGGATAGTTTTCATCCCGGAAATCCCCCGGGAACGGGAACTATTAATTCACGCGGACGAAGTCGCGGGCAAAAGCTAGTAAGGAATATAATAGGCTATATGAGGTGTTAAAAAAATTACTATACAAATTTCGTGTACTTGCTCAGTATCGAAAAACTAATATACTTAATGCAAAGATTTTTGAAACCTTATATATCATCACGCTACTACATACGGGAGCGGAGCAGTAACTAAAGACTTAAACTAAACGCAGGTGAAAAGAAACACGCGGGCAAACTCGCGGGTAGAAGCTAGTTTAATATCAAATCTGTGAGTTGGTTGCTAACAAGCAATTAGGGTTTGTGTCTTCGTTTATCTGGATAATGAAAGGAAGGAACGCTACTGAACTCGTCTCTAAGGAATATTTGTGAAGGACCATAGGCATTTCTAAATTACTAATTGAATCTAATTCTCTGAACCATACTGTCGTGTTTAGGTTAACCGTTGTTAAAAATGCTGTTTTATAATAACGTTCCATTTAATTTAACAAGGATCAGGGGCCAGTTTTACAAACTTTTACGAGCGATCGCCATCTGTCAAAATGCTTAGAATTTATCTGCATTTTGTTGCTAAGTTGAAGTTGCGACCAAATTTTAAAAGTTTTTATTTAGTAGAATTTGGCCTTCAGACTTCAAAGTTACATAAATACTAGCTGACCCAGCAAACGTTGTTTTGCCATATATATATATATTTTTTTTTAGGGATATGAAAAATAGATGTTGGCCGATTCTCAGACCTACTCGATATGCACAAAAAATTTCATCAAAATCGGTTAAGCCGTTTCGGAGGAGTATGGCAACGAAAACTGTGACACGAGAATTTTATATATTAGATTACCGGTTGGACGCAGGCCGCTTCCAATCGGGTCTTTTGGAAATCTATGGGGGAGGCCTATGTCCAACAGTGGACGTCCTACGGCTGATATAATGATGACGATGATGATAAAATTATAAAATATTTATTTAATCGCTGACATCGGTAACCATGTCAGAGGCCCTTGAGGCGGTTTAGAAACTCTGACACTAGGGTGTGTGTGGGGTCGTTAGACCTTACTGCCCACACGATAAAGAAGAAGAAGAAGAAGATTTAATAAACTGTATTAAATATAGGTAGCATAAGTGCATTATCTATAGAAACACTATTATGTTCAAAGTAAGGTGCTTCATTCAATTTCTAACGGAGTATAGTGGAAGATGAATGTTATTATAGGGAAAGCGTACCTAGTCTTTGAGTACGTACTTATTAACATTATGAAACCTAGTAGATGCAGCGCTGAAAGCTCTCTACAGTATTACAGTTAAAAATAGAATCATCTTGTTATCTGAAGGATTATGCAATTTTGATGCAGAAATCTTGGTAATAATTTTTATATACTTCCTTCGCGTCAAAATTTATCATCCAACGGGAACCGTACATTTTTTCGAGATAAAAAGTATTCTATGTGTTATTCCATACTGCAATCTATCGCTGAGCCAAATTTCATCCAGATCAGTGAAGAAGAGACAAGCACACAATCTTTTGCATTTATAACATTAGTGTGGTTTTTTTTCTTGTAATACTCTTCTCTTTGCATACGTAGATGGTTGATACAATTATAATCAAATGGGTAACTTATATTAAAAGCAAAATGCAATAACAATATTAAAATAATTAAAACCAACATTCAACAAAATAAGTCAAGTCAAAATTCATCTCGCGATTGTCAACCGGAGATTCCACCAAAAGATCCAACCCTCTCTAATCCGAGGATTGATCGCGTAAATTCAAAAATACAAGCGCCTTACGGCTTTTCAAGGGTTAGCAACAAAAATGGCTGCTAAATTGATAAAGCAGGCACCGTGATGGCACTGATAAGTCACGATGGAACGATAATGCGCGCCATGGCGGGAACCGACGAAGTTTTACGAATTGCTAAATGTTTGCGGACATTTTTCAAGAAGTTTAGAGCCTTTTGTTTGGTTGTTTTCTGTGGTTGTCTTGTCTTGTATTTGGAGGTATCCTTTAAATATTAAATTACGTGTTATTTATAGCTGTCATCCAGCAACTTTTACTAGTGCACATACAAAAAACATTTCGCCAAAAAATGTGAATACAATTCATCCAAGTTGACTTATAGTAAATAAGAAAAAAAAAACAAAAAACATAAACCCGACTGCGTGAACTGAGACATTTGAAGTTAAAATTTTCAAGCTTAGGTACTTAATAAATGAACTGAAAAAACATAGAAACAAGCCAAAAAAAATAAAACTGAATTTGAATGATCATTGTTGCCTGTACTAAACGCCGTAGAAGGAGGGTTATGTTTTTTGAATGTAAGATACACTCTGAAAACATTACCCTATTTCTGGCGCAATCGGGTAAAAATACAACAAACGTCGTAAACAGCGAAAAGTTTCATAATTATTATCTCCATGACACAGAAAGTGAAAACTTTTTGTTCATGAATAAAAAAATAGTATCTCACTTTACAAAGGACCACTCAACAAGAGTACCTAGTACATCTATCATCATTCCAGAGTGGACCATTCAAGATGCTCAACCCTGGCCCCGCCTGTGTTTAGACACATAATAACGATCCACCATCGCCTCCTCAAATGGCTTGTACTCGTTATGTTATGGCCCATTTCTACGTGTTTATCGAAGGGTTAACTTTGAAAGTGTTGCTATACGTGATCGGAAAGTTTGTAGGGGGATTCCAAAACAGTCTTCGTTTTTAGAGGTGTGTTAATTAAAGTGTATCCAACTTAGATGATAACTTTTGAAAAATAAGATGCTGTATGGGACATTTTAAATGATTTATAATCTATCCACGACCCGAAAAATTAAGTGTCTACGTTAGCTTATTTTCGAAATAGTTAAAACAGTGTCTTTTTATTTAAAGTTGCAATATTAGCAGGAAAAACAATATTTCCATATATTTTCCCAGCTTTTGACCAACGTTTGGCTAATACTATCTGCAATCCTATTATGTTAAAAACACCCACGCTGAATTAAGGTGAAATGAGCTTAAGATGAGTTTACCTCAATCTCATTCAATCCCTGTGATGACAGCTGTCATCCCATACTAGGACTTGACAGTTCAACATAACCTAATTTTTACACATTACACCAGCCGATCACTTCCATCATTTTTCATGAAAATAATTAAGTTATTTCCCTCTAAGTGGAAAGAAATAAGTAAATTGCGCTATCGGAATATTTTAATCAAATTAAAAGCCCATTATCATGGATCATAGCAGACGATCCCTAGTAATAGCTTTACGTAATAAACAAACATAGCAAGTAATAAAAGGCTAATAAAGAAGATTCATAGTTATTTTATTTTGTGCCGTTATTAGGCGATTAGTGAATTGTGCTTGTCGTACCTAAGTTGTATGTAAACATAATTAGGATAATAAAATAATGTTTTCCTTTTATTATAATTACTATTTATATATTACATGGTACCTAAACATACCGGTGAACTGTTTATGTAAATTGGCACACCCCTGCCTAACCCTTCGGGGAATACAGGCGTGATGATATGTATGTATGTAGGTACTAGCTATATACCCCGCGGAGTCACTCGTGTTCAGTTACGTCTTTGCTTACTGCTCCTCTCCAGTTCGTCGTAGCGTGATGTTTTATACGTCTGAACCTTTCTCTTTAACCACTCTATCTAATAATGAAACCCACATTATAATACGTTGCGACATTAAAAAATCTAAGCGTTTAGAAGGAGAGACGGTCGGAATCGATTTTGTTTTATACTAAGTAAAGATAAAAGAGAAAATTGAATTGCATTAGAACATTATTTTCGTATAAATTGTAGAAATAGAGTAAATTGCAGAGGTGAATAATAAAGATTGCGCAGAAGGGAGACGTAACATTATTGGACTGAAAACGAGGCCATTTTTTACTTTTTCAATATCGATAGAGCGAATTTAGCTATCTCTTAAATAGTTTAGATCAAGGCTGATATGACGCCTATAAAACTATTACAACAGAAACATACATACATACAATCACGCCTGTATTCCCTGAAGGGTTAGGCAGAGGTGTACCAATGTACACCCACAGTTCGCCGGTATGTTTTTAGGTCCCATGTAATAGGGGGCGAGCCTATTGCCATTAACCGGGTACAAAGCCAAACCCCGAGCTGCTACTGAGAATTTAATAGATAAACCCAATAACAATTTTTGCTCGACCTGGGAATCGAACCCAAGACCTGTAGCGTAGCAGTCGCGCTTAGGACCACTAGGCCAACGAGGCAGTTACAACAGAAACATTGTCAGAAATCACGTTGATTGCATCTATTTACACAATCAATTTGGTGTCTAACAATGCAATAATGTCGCTCGATGCTGTGTTTTAACCTTTTCTTTTGTAAACAACTATTACATGTCATAATACCTTTGGTTTTTTTTGCACAAGTCCCAAAAGTAACTAAAGTAAGAATCGTTAGTGGGCCGCGCAAAATGTCTAAATCGACCGTTTGGCCCGACTGTTAAAGAAGTTGAGCACCCTTGGTTTAGACAACGCACATAAGTACTGGATATTCGATTACGAAAAACGTACGGTCAGTGTAATTTTCTTACTTTCTTTTCTAAATCAAAATAATACAAGTCTCCAAGGGTCTCAGCACAAACTACTCTAGGGAATTGGAACGTCTCAGACTAATCAAACAATAATCCGGTCGACAAAATCACGGGTTGTTCTACTTAGGAACCACTCACCATTCACCATTCACTCATTTATCATTCGCGGCGACGAGATGGTTCATTCACTCATTCGATTATTCTGTACTTTTCACTGTTGATGTGAATTTTTCACGATAAATCTTCGCTGGGATCTCTCGTTCCAGATTTTTACTTACGATATTATTTATTGAATGTTTTTATTTTCTTCGCGTAGGTGTCTTGTTACGCCGGGTATATAACACGCTCATAAACTATTTATCAGGATTCACTTATAAATGAAAATAAATTGCACCTTCATATAAATTAAACAGCTTTATGGAAACGCAGAGAAGAAGACCAAAGACAAAACTTTTTTTAATAGATACATAACCACTAAAAGCGTGTTAAAAAGTTTTGATACAAGGCATAATATTTATTACCTATACCGTAACGTCAAAATAAAACTTATAATATTATGTTGGTCTTCCGTTTATCTATAAACTCGATCGTATTAAGTACTGAAATTAATTTACAGAACACGTCACCTAAACATCGGTATAATTAATGAATGTCTCATTATTTGTCAGCTATTGAATCAACACAATAACCAAATGTAATTATAACATGATTATATGTATTAGAATAGATAAAGTAGTATATGTATTAGAATAGGTAAAATAAAGAGTGGTGTGGCTTAGATTACAACACATAGAAGAAAATTACACTAAAACCTTAACTTAGAGATAAATAATTATTACCTAACACGTATATATTTTATCTTAAATATGCTTCCATCTCTATCTTTCAGTTGTAGTGTGACAGTCGTGTGAAAATGACAGAAATAATCCTTGGAGTTTAGATCGACTCAATAAATTGCTACTGATCTCTGTAACATCAGTAGCAATTTATTAGGGGGGTCTAAAGTTCTCGCCCCGTTTTAATGTATTGAAGTTTTAATTTAAATGACTAATTATTTATTGTAAAGCGAAGTATTTATACAATTTTGAAGCTGACATACTAGCTATCATTTTTATTCCATTAGGGTCTGCTCCCACGACCGATAATCGGCCGGATTATCGGTCGTGGGGGCAGACCCTCATTGTTCTAAATTTTAATTGTCAATCCTTTAAAACGTCAATTTACTTTTATACAAAATAAAAATACAGGCTGGTTGAATTTATTTATGATGTCATTTAACACTCGCAGACTGTATAATTCCTAAGTCTTTGAACTATAATACAAAGCTGCTTGTCTGAACAATTTCTTATACAATTACGTTAAGTATATTATGCCATAGAGTACGTAACAAAGCACATGCAAACTAATGCGGGTGCACCCTGCTCTGATTACACGTGCCTTTGTAAGCTGCTCGTCTTCAGCGTTATGTTTCCAGTTTAAACTGGATCGTACCGGAGAATTCTGGTTTAGAATACAGTTATACACAGTGAAGCAATGGGGGTGACTGTAATGTGATCGGTGCATAGATTTAGTGGTAGATAAAGAAAAGGTTAGATGATAAAATGACAGGATTTTTTTATTCTATATTTGACATTTTACACAGTTCGATTTTTAAAACGCTAATAATATTTTTCGTTGAAGTAAAGATGGCGATTTGACAGTTCGTCAAAAAATATGTCAAACTGTCATTAGTGTCATTTATACTTCAGATAACAGTTAAATTATTGAAAAATCAGCCTTAAGTTCATGTTAATTTAAAAGCCATTTTACTTCGGTACAGAAAATCAGCCTTCAACAATTTACTTTAACCGCAAAATTAACATTAACTGCTGTAGCTGCCAATGTCTTCTAACAATAGTGAACTACTATAATCTTAGTATTACTAATAACTAAATTTTAGTATAGTATAATATACTAACGTTATTTATTCCACAGCGGACGAGAACGGTTCCATATCGGAAACGATACCGGACCGGCCCGTCGAACTCAAGAACTTCCCGAAGCTCTGCGACCAACGGAGAAAATATCCTGTATTATACAAACTAGAGTTTCAAGTAAGTTTATAAACATATATTTCCTATAGGATTTATATTTTATTTAATAAAGAAGCAAAAACTACTTAGTAGTGGTATTCTGCAAAAATCTTTATCGATGAATTTAAGTAGAATTTGGAGAAATGACAGCTCACCTAAAACCCACTTCAATTGTGTAGTTGACAATACTTTTTATCAACTGTTAAAACGCGTTTCTCCCATAGATTTTGTATGGCAATATCGAACAGTGACGTCACTTATCGGCCTACTCAACTGATTAACTATTTATTGATTTTAAAGCAACTAAAAATGAAATTTTACAATAAATTGAAAAAAAACGGTTGTCAGGGCTAAAATAAAGTTTATTTTTTTGAGAAATTGTGTCTAGGTATTCTTGATTTGTGGCGTCAACTACCCAATTCATTGAGGAAGATTTTCACAGAATAGACCGCCAGATTACAAAAATGTTATTCTCAAATTAACTGTCATGTGCAAATTCCAAGCGTACACTCTACTCTAATTTTCGTTTTGTTAAAATCAAAATCTAGGACAAACGGAATTCGTGAACGCTGCGGTTATACAAGAGCGGCTGTAGCACCCTCGCAACGGACGCTCTTGTGATTTTTGATGTAATTGGTCAGTTTAACATATCTACATCACTATGTATGTAAAACTAACCAATTACAGTAACTAAGCTGAACGATATACCATCTCACCTGTATTTCTCGAAGGGTAAGGCAGAGGTGTATCAGTGTACACCCACAGTTCGCCGCTATGTTTAGGTCCCATGTAATAGGGGGCGAGCCTATTGCCATTAACCGGGCACAAATCCTAACACCGGGCTACTACTGAGATTTTTTATAGAAAAAGTCAATAACACTTGGCTCCACCTGGGAATCGAACGCAAGGCTTCTAGCTAACCTAGTTAGCCTAGAGGTCTTAAGCGCGACTGCTATTCTAGAGGTCTTGGATTCGGTTCCCAGGCCGACCAAAGTTATAATGATCGAGTTACTCTTTGAAATTGTCAGTAGCAGCTCGGAGTTAGGATTTGTGCCCGGGAAATGGCAATAGGCTCGCCCCCTTTTACATTGGTCCTAAAACATACCGGTGAACTGTGGGTGTATACAAGTACACCTCTGCCTATCTCTTCGGGGAATACAGGCGTGATAGTATGTTGTTGTACATAAACTAAATAATTAACCATAATCCCAAAAAAAGAAAAATACCATCACGCCTGATATCCCCTAAGGATTTGGCAGAGGTGTACCAATGTACACTCACAGTTCGCCGGTATATTTAAGTCCCATAGGGCGAGCCTATTGCCATTAACCGGGCATAAATCCAAACTCCGAGCTGCTACTGAGAATTTCATCGAAAAACCCAATAACACTATTTGCTCGACCTGGGAATCGAACCCGGGACCTCTTGCACAGCAGTCGCACTTGCGACCACGAGATCAACGGGGCAAAAAAAAACACTTAAAACACAATATGCCCTACAAATCCTCAACTTATTCATGCCGCGTCCCACTTAGCTTCGTCCGTTTGGTGTGGGGCCAAAAGACTCCATCTTAGGAGATAATAATTCATTGTAATGGCCGCTCGGACATTACCACGTACCCGGCAGAGTGTAAGCTTTGTTCATTGATAAACGTTCTTAGGAAATTAAGTGTCGGCAAAGATATGGGGAGCTTAACTTTATCCTTACTTGATAGTTGATTTTTTATGAGATTTTTTTCTGTATCGTTTTTTTTTGTCTCTTCTAACCCATGGTTATAGGCATAGCATAATGGTAGTTGGCAATAGGCTCACCTCCTGTTACATGGGATCTAAAACATATCGGCGGACTGTGGGTATTCATTGGTACACCAATGAACACCAACAGTCTGTTTAGGCAGTCCGCAGTATGTTTAGGCAGAGATGTACCTCTGCCTAACCCTTCGGGAAATACAGGCGTGGTGGTATGTATGTATGTAACCCTTGTTGTCATTGGATAGGTCGTTTAAAATATTGCGGGTCGATACAAATTTTTAGAGTCAGTGGTATTTTTCCAATTATTAATAAAGTTTATTTTGGAGAACGTCACAATAATGATAACTACGTTAAACGTACAAAAGCATTTTATTAAAGAGAAAAATGGTTTCATCACTACTTAAACTATTGTCTCTAAGGACCAAAACTGGTGCTTGACTAAAATTGCGTGCCTAATAGATTTTTTTGTAGCAAAGTTTTGCACATTCTAGTGAATTAAAAATGTCTACCATAAATACATTCTCTAATCTGCTCTCACAGGGTCGGCATGATTTAAAATATAAAATACATGATGATCCAGTAGATGAAGAAGCCTCATAATGAGGCTGTGAGTTCGGTACCAATATGACTTTTCAAATTTCATATGTATTTTCTAAGTTTATCTCGTATAGCACTGACATCGGTGAAGGATAACATCGTGATAAAACCTGGATTTATACTGAATCTACGCTAAGATCGCCTACCGCCTTCAGCAAGCGTGGTCATCAATGCTCGTGGCTTCTCTGTATGAAAAGAAACCTTTGCCTTGAAGTGTAATATTAATGGGCTGGTATATTTGATACCTATTTACAACCTTAATAAATTATAAATCTACATTTTTACCAATAAAATACCCAAGACTGATGTAGAAGAAAGAAAAAATAAATAATCTACAACAAGAATCAACATTTACGAAGTAAAAATCGATGTTATAATTAAAAAAAAAGGAACAAAGAAAGGAGACATGATTAAATTGTCAATTTATGAGCCGTCTCGTTGAAAGAAATTGTCTACAAGACGCACTTCTTCAAGAAATCGCAGAAATTGTAATTTGACGTTGTAATTTTGAAGCGAAAAAGCGGATTTTATTAAGTCGGTTGTTTCATAATACGCCCATTCTTTGGCGTCGGCGAAATATCTCCCATAACAAATGAAGCCCCGAAAGTTGAAGTCTTCAAAAGGCTTCATAATTTTGATGTTGTGAATAGAAAATCCTGCTTTTTAACTTGATCATCGTAACGATCGTTCTCTTTTGTGAAGTTAATAGAAATTTGAGATTTATCAGTTATTTGAGTACTGCGATCATTGAAAGTTATTTCTTTTGCTTCTTCGTTTATTTACGCTATTCTGTTTTTTGTTTCTTTTTTATTAATAGGCTTTCCTCTGAGCCTTTGACCTTTGAACTCACTTATGTTACTTTATGTTTTTCATTTCCTAAGATCCTTTTAAGACCAAAATTTGCGAAAGTTCTATTTCAATTCTGTAGCTATAATTTTATATTATCACACGCTTCCAAAACTTAAAGTAAAATTTAATGACCTAAAACCACGAAACTTCTACCATAAACTAGACACACCGGCCAAGAGCTGAACGGTTCCGTCGTAAAGCCTTACAATTCTTGAAACTACATACAAAAGAACGTTACTTGTGTTTAAACACGTTTTAATTTTTACCTATATTAAATTGTTAATATATTTTTGTTATAGCGACAACAGTAATACACACTCTGTGAATATTGTAACTACACTCCCAGACTCCTAAATCGAGCCACCTAGCATAATGATTTAGTAACGTCCATAACTTTAAAAAATTGTATGAATGATCAAAAAGTTTTTATGCAAGTTCGTAGCTGGCATAATCAACATTAGGCTCATGTACTATTGTTCTGAATTTGATTTTTCATTCATTTGTCATTCATATAATTTTTTTTAAGATAAGGACGATTCAAACTTATTATGCTAGGTGGCTCGATTTAGGAGTCCGGGAGTGTATATACCTGTTCAATTCATAAGATATAGCTCGCTGACAGACAAACGGACAGACTTAGTAATTAAGTCCCGCGGGCCCCCTTTTATACGGAACCCTAGAAATTGAATCATAGCCGAACAACTTTTCGAAATAGATTATAAAGTTGTGGCATAATTCACTATACCGAGTTAATCCTTCGGTTAAGTTTAAAAAAGAAATAGTATTTCTTTGTTGAAGCTTCTCCCTGTGCGTCGGTAGTTTTAAACAAACTGAACGGTATTTTTAACCAGCAGTTTCGTATGAGGTATTGCTTGTAGAAATATGAAGAAGAATTGCAGTTTTCCGTGCATAGTCGACCAAGAAATGATGAAAATATTTAGTTTCATTTCACCAATTCTTATCTCTATTATCTTCTTTTTTATCGTGTATAGTAAGGTCTAAACGATCCCACACACCTTAGTGTCAGAGTTTCTAAGCCGCTTCAAGGGCCTCTGACATGGTTACCGATGTCAGTGATGTCCAAGATAATCTTAGAAAGTACGAATGAATTAGAAAAAGTCACATTGGTACTTGCCCGTGCCCGGTTGTGCCACAACTCGTGCATGAGAGGCGGGCGCCTTAACCACTGGGCCATGACGACACGATTGACTATTCTATTGTAACCTGACAATAGTGGAGAGGCCAAAAGAAAATTTTGTATGTTATGGATCGCATTTTTTGGGAATACGCTACACACAACCCTCTTAATTATGTTCGTTTGACCGCTGCCGTTCGTTAGGGACTTTCGAGTCGGATTAATTTAATTGGACAAAAGGACCAATAATTGTTGAATGTTAACAAAATATATGAAAATTAGCATAGTTAAGGAAAACATTATATTCTGTCTGTTTATCTACACTATAAATATATTTACTATGATACTATAAGGAGGAAAGAATTGTATTTTTGTATATAACGAATAAACTCAAAAACTATTGGACCGATTTCAACAATTATTTTGTCGTTCGAAAGCTACATTATCACTGAGTAAAATAGGCTATATAACATCACGCTACAATACACGGGAGCGGAGCAGTAACCAAAGACATAACTTAATGCGGCGTCTTCATGCTAGTCTAATAAAAAGAGAGAAATTACAATGAAAACAAAATATTCTTCTAACAGTAGAAGTAAAATTAAAAATGTTGAATGCAGCAGTGTCAGGCAACATGGCCGACGCCTGGTGCACTGAACATAAATTATCTAGGTTAACCCTCGACTGACGTGACCCACTTACACTTAGTATTTTATTCCATTATTTAGTACGGTGGGATATCAGGCTTCCGTTTTTTCTATGGTGGATATTGGATTTTATGTTTGAAAATTTACCGACTTTCAGTTTGATTTTGTTTTTTTGTAATCGATATACCTATCTGCGCTACGCTAGAGGTCCTGGGTTCGATTCCCAGGTCTAGCAAAAAATGTTATTGGGTTTTTCTATGAAATTATACGCAACTTAATAAATAACAAGTAAATTGAACACTGATTAATATTTATGTGTTTATGATACTTGTAATGGAATTCCATCACATAAAAGCTTGAGCTTAATTTAATCACGAGACATAATCAGACAGTCCAACCAAAACGTCACTCCCACCTTAACTCTCTGACGTCTGTGGTATGCCAAACTCCTGACCCGTCAAGGAGTTTCGACGCGATCCAATGATGGGATGCGTTATTATTTATTTATTCAATTTGTTCAAGGTTACAAACAATAACCCCACTAAAGTCGTGATGGCCCAGTGGTTAAGGCGCCCGCCTCTCATGCACGAGGTTGTGGGTTCGCAACCGGGCACGGGCAAGTACCAATGTGACTTTTTCAAATTCATATGTACTTTTTAAGTTTATCTTGGACTTCATTGACATCGGTAACCATGTGAGAGGCCCTTGAGGCGTTTTAGAAACTCTGACACCAGGGTGTGTGTGGTCGTTAGACCTTACTGCCCACACGATAAAGAAAGACCCCACTAAACTGTAAAGTGTTTGCGTTACATATCTGCTTTTGGAAAATAGTCCTCAATACCGTTTTCAACTACAAACAAATATCAACCAAATTAACCCTCAATGCAGTTCAAATTAAATCCACAAATTGAATCACCATAAAATAAGCGTAACCTTTAACCAACGCCATCTCTACAATCTATCTCGAAGCAGGCACTTTACCGATATTCCACCTTCAAAAAGCTAACGTATAAAAATGGCAAAAAAAAAACTTGGAACCGTCTTTTGTGAACTTTATCGGAGCATCGGGGACGAGAGAAGTTTTCCTTTTTTGTTTGCTTTTCCATCACTTCGTCAGCGTCCGGTGAGATATAACCTCGAATAAAAAAATATACTTACGGACGACCGGGAAATTTTATCTGCCCTTTGCCTTTTTACAAGTTTTTATCGTGTTGGGTAGTGGGAATTTCTCACACAGTTTGTATGATAAAAATTATTGACAACTCTGTTCGTGGCAGTAATAACATGGTACACAACTTAAAGGTTAATTTATTTTATAAATTGGAACCGTTTAGAGTAATTAGCTTTAAAATATTATGGTTACGTGCTTGTTTTTAATGATCGAATTTAAATAAATAATTTGACTTTCGACTTTGACTTTAAGCATTTATTTGGGACAAGCTTTTAACATTGCTAGTTCAACGACATTCTTTTTTACTAAGCACGGGAAATCAAATATCTTTATCTCTGCGGACGCCAAGGTTTTGGCTTCATATTTCAATAATCCATAAGTTTCCACCAACGTGACCAATGGACTGTTTTTCCCGATAACCAATTCAATGACTGCAATATCTTATACCGTACGGTCAGCATTTTCTGAAACGACCACGTTTTAAAATGTTGCCAGTGCTGCGCTTGCAGATTCGCACATCACAGTTAATGATACAAGCAAAATTACAAAGTCGGTTTTTGAAATTCGAATATTATTGCACCTATTTTTTACCCGACTGCGCCAGAAGGAGGGTTATGTTTTTTTTGAGAGTATGTATGTATAATTGTTTGGCACGCTCTGCAGCCTGAATGGCTTGATGGATTTTAGCTTGAGAGGTGTCGTTAGATTCGTATTTACTGTGAGAGTGACACTGGGTATATCAAAATAAAAAAAACAAAATGGCGGATTTTTGGCGCCAAAATCAAATGTTTGGATCGCTCTACAGCCTGAACGGCTCGATGGATTTTAGCTTGGGAGGTGTCGATAGATTCGTATTTACTGTGAGAGTGACACTGGGTATATCAAAATAAAAAACTAAAAAAAATAAAAATAAAAAACGGTAATTTAAAAAACTAAAAAACCCGACTGCTTTTCTGAGTATTTATGAAAAAATCCTAAAACAAGAAATTCGTTGTACCCGATTGCACTTAAAATTGTAGCAGTCGGGACCCATTCTAGAAATGGAGGCTTAGTGAATTGAGAGCACATACCTACCTATGTTATATTGCAGATGGTCCCGAATGGGTCCCGACTGCTACAATTTTAAGTGCAATCGGGTACAACGAATTTCTTGTTTTAGGGATTAAGAAAAACTAAAAAACCCGACTGCTTTTCTGAGTATTTATGAAAATAAATACTCAGAAAAACAGTCGGGTTTTTTGTTTTTTAAATTATATTAAAAAAGAAAACAAGAACGCACGTGTTTATTCGATACGAGTTTGATTTTCGAACGAAAAATTTATGTCACAAAATTTTAAGCAGGCGTATGCTTCTATATTCTTCATTCTGTTAACCAATCATACCCGCTTACTCGCATTTGACAAATTGTCATATTAATCATGCAGCTAACCAATCATATCCGCTTATAAATTTTCAATAACTCATACTTCAAGAAATCATCAATAACTGCTCCGTTGGTCTCGTGGTCGCAAGTGCGACTGCTGTGCAAGGGGTCCCGGGTTCGATTCCCAGGTCGAACAAAAAGTGTTATTGGGTTTTTTCTATGAAATTCTCAGTAGCAGCTCGGAGTTTGGATTTGTGCCCGGTTAATGGCAATTATAGTTTCGCCCCCTATTACATGGGACCTAAATATACCGGTGAACTGTGGGTGTACATTGGTACACCTCTGCCTAACCCTTCCGAGAATACAGGCGTGATGGTATATTCTCCCGCTCTGGGCGGGGCGAGAAGAAGTGTCAGACTTTTACTGACTAAAACCCATCCATGTTCCTTCTTGTGCCCTTTGCGTTCCGGGGGCGCGGTATCTCTATCGAGCAACCCGCAGCCCTGGCAGACAGTGACATATTTTAATGTGTACATTTTTGTTTCAGACGGCAGTCAAAGTGGAAACGCACTCGTGTCGACACGCAACAAAGAAGACGAATTCACATAAAAACCAAAATCAAAAAGTCATACCATGTAAGTACCTAAGGACTACTTACTTTCCTCTTTCGTTCATATTATATAAATTCCTACTCAACTTTCTTCGCCTCCCTTCTAAATATTTATGACGTTATTCTTTAGTATATTCGCCAGTTTGAGTAGGCATGATTTACATTACAGTTTGTGACTTGGGATTTAGTAGGTAGACACTCTACATATAAAACACGGTTCTTGTAATTTGTATCGAGGCTTTCACAGTGAATGTTTTATAAAAACGAAGCCTTTTTCAGTTACTTTACATTACCTTGTCACGAATCATGGAAGGATTCGACTCGAAGGACCAGAATAATAAAAAGGGTACTTACTATTTCCGTAAAAAGAACTTTGTTCATCTATAACGGTTATAAAATACAGGTAACAAAGCTGAAAGTCACACGTTCTTCCAATCAAGGAGATGCTTTTTTATTTTGGACCATACCTTTCTATTTTCGGAGATATAGGTCAAAGCCCCAACGTTTTTTTTTCAGGAAATCCAGTTTTTTTATAATTAATCTTTAAATAACCCATGACCCGCGTATATCTATACCTATACACTTTTAGGTTAGAGCCAGACGAGCGTATTTTTTGCGTTGTGAGTCGCGTTATTTCTGTCAGGTAATTTCTGCTACATTCTGTTTCATACAAAACTCCTGTTTCGTTCACACGGCGACGCAAAATGAGTTGTCGGTTTCAGTAGAAAGAAAGTTACGCGACAGAAATTCTACGACTCACGATTCACAAAATTACGCTCGTTTGGCCTCACCCTTATGAGTTCTGCGTGCGTAACTGAACGCTACCATAAACAGTGATTTTCTACACCGAAAACTTATGTACTTAGTTTGATAGACAGTGTGCGTTGTTAACGGCAACTTAACGGATCTTTTCAATTAAAAAAAAAACTAGTATTATTCAGTTAAGTTATGAAAAGCTCGCCTCATATTAAACGTTCGCGATTAAAAGGTGTGTTAGTCCATCTACGACTTTATCACCTCATTCTTAACATTCCACAAAGTACGTTTTTATTCGCGGCTCCCCATAAACCTTGCTATAAAAGAGAAATCTTTTTTATGACTTCACCGTGGTCTTAGCCCGTTAAACTCAGATCTTGGTTCGTTCAATGGCGTCAAAAGTCGTTGGTGTGTAGGAAACTTTATTTAAATGTTGCTTGGTTATGACGCGGCCATTTTTAACTATAAATTGGTCTTTTCAACTTGTCTGCTCCTGAAGTCTGTGAGGCTAAATTGGGGTAGTTATAAAAACTTTCCTCTGATCCCGCTTTTGATGTTAAATGGCTAATAAAGAGCAGATTGAATCTAAAAGCCTCTTCAAGTTCAGTGTTAAGAGTTGTTTAATAAGATTATTTTAAAAAGGGTTTCGAAATTGATCATTTCTTAGATGCTAAATTTTAATATTCGAGCTTAAACAAAATATTTTAAAGCAATAGTTCCAAAATATATCATCATCTGAAAATATATTTTTTTTCCTTTTTTTTCCAAAAATTTACCAGCAACCTGAAAAGTGGCCATTATATAAATAACAGCTCAACTTTTATTAAGGGATCAACCCTTAAATCGCATAAATAAATCTTCCGATCCATAAGTTACTGTTCGCATAATTGGACCAAATGTAGATCAGTTGTATTTTTATTCGCGACTTAACGATTGGCCCTATAGTAAAAGTTATTCATAATGATGAGTACAATAACTACTTCTCAGATATCTGGTAAAAAAAGCCTTGTATTTCTCTCAATATTTACTTTTCTTTACGCAATTATTAAATTGTATTTATCCTAGTTAATAAAACTTTATTTTCACAATCAAAATACATTGCTTGTTAATAACGGAGCTGACAAAACAATACCGTAGTCAGCATTCAATCTGAACCACCACCTGCAATTTGTCGCCGAATAAAGACACAATAGAAACTTGTGAGTTACGGAAACTGCTGTGTACCGTTCAACAGCTTCGTTACCGCGCGGTTTTGTCTGGTGACGTCTGAAACAAACGCCGGTATTGTCTGAAAGGGCCTTTGATTCGAGCGCAGATTTAGGTGGAATTATTTTGTAGTACCTATAGTGCTTGATGATGTCTTTTGATGTTGGTTTGGTGTGGGAGATGTTATTCTTATGACTTAATAAAGGTTCTGTTTTTGCCTTTTATGTACGGAACCTTAAAATGATCGCATTTTGTTTTTTTTTTTTATATATAGAGATGATTAATAGTTGTGGCTATAATTGATCACTCTTTAGTTTCAAATACCTAAGTCACAATTAGAAGTCAATATTTGTAAGACTTATTAAAACACTACCTGCCTAACTGCCTCGTTAGCCTAGTGGTCCTAAGCACGACTGCTACGCTAGAGTTCCTGGGTTCGATTCCCAGGTCGAGCAAAGTGTTATTGGGTTTTTCTATGAAATTCTCAGTAGCAGCTCGGAGTTTGGATTTGTGCTCGGTCAATGGCAATAGGCTCGCCCCCTATTACATGGGACCTAAATATACCAGCGAACTGAGGGTGTACATTGGTACACCTCTGCCTAACCCTTCGGGGAATACAGGCGTGATGATGGATATTATTAAAATACGGAAGCTGATTTATTTAAGCAATATTTCAAAACACGCGCATTGCTAGATCAATAGGAAATCGACATGAATTAAATGGCAATTATTCATAGTTATTATGAATTACCATTCTAATCAACATTAAACCTATTTACCTAAACTACATATCAAATGAGTCTTGCATGTAATAAAACAAAACATATCATTATTAATTAATTTGATTGTTGATTGGCAGATTGGCGATGATTGAAATGTTCGTTATTATTTCCAATAATAACGAACATTTCAATCATCGAATAAATGCAAACGTATCGTTAAAAATTTCCACCCAATTTACATTGTACAGTGAACAAAAGAGATAAATAACACGCGTCGTCGTCTGATACATTGTACAGAGATCGGTTATTATATAATTTTCTTTTTTCCTCAGATGACTACAACCGCGTGGTGCTAGAGACGGTCGACCGGGAGCCTGACTCCGACTATATTAATGCTTCCTACATAGATGTAAGTACCCTATACTACACTAGGGGACTCCTAAATCCAACCGTAGCGCGTTTTTTTTATCAGGTTTATAACCTCACAGCATCAAAATAATAAAAAGCCAAAGAAAAAGTTTTCATGCAGTTTTGAAGCTAACGTACGTCATTGTCATTCCAATTTTGAATTCATGAGGTTTTAAATAGTTATAGTCCTGTAAAAAAAAAGTTGATTGGTTCGATTTGGGAAGAGTCCAGGAGTTTATTGTGTTGTAATTCTTCTTTTCAAATAATGTTTTACCATAAAGTTAAAAGTTACAACACATGCAGTAAAAATGAATATTGGTTGTGTAATTGAAAGGTGAATATATTTGCCTGTATACTAAATAATTTGTTTGACGTTAGTAGACTAGTTAGTTAATCCTATGCACCGGACTTTTAGCTGTACTACCAGCTAACATAAAATAAATTAAAATTGTCCAAATTGTAATTATATAAATGTATGCCATTTATACATATAATTACATACAATTGTACGTGCCGAAGAAGGCATATTTTTTTCCAATCCCCATCTAAACTAGTCGTGTTATCCCAGTGGTTAAGGCGCGCCTCTCATGTATAAGGTTATGGGTTCAATATCGAGCAAGGCCTATGTCCAGCAGTGGACGTCCTGCGGCTGATATAATGCGCTTGGTATTATTATTACAAACTAAATCAGTCCGCTTTATTCGCTCAGAGAAGGCTTCATTATTATCCCCAACGCCATAGCCTTTATTTAAAAGCCACGGCTCATCTTACAGCGTATTATTACGAACATATTAATTAAATGATCTTACCGAAGCCAAATTATCTTTAATTAGCAGAGGGTAATTTCCAGAAGCTATAGCAGCTCGTCAATTAGTTATCGTATTGCTTAGTACGGTGAAAATTGATACTGTTGTGTTCGCGGGGTTAGACAAACACCGAGATTTTGGTGTCATGAGTTTGTGAATTTCATTTTTAGGAACTGAATTTAGCTTAAGGTGATATATCGAATTATTTTACCTGAAAATTTGAGGCACAAGTGCGAAAATGTGTGTGAAAGTAGAATGATGAGATTATTTTCTTACTCGTCGATAAAGGGTTCTAATAGAGTAATTGATTTCATAACTCACAATACTACATAACCAATGGAAAGGACATCGTAACTAAAACTTAACCATGGTATTCAGGTTATAATTCTAGACCCGCAAACTATGTAAAAATATCAACTGTACTATACAAAATTGCAACACCTACACAGTCAAAATGAGCTGATGTTTTTTCATTAACCGACGAAAAATGCTTAAGCCGAGGCATCTAGGATTACTTACTGAATCTGTATGTTATAGTAATTTGGTACATACACCTATACCAATACAAAAACATAAAAAAAGGAAAACAACAAACTCAAATATCAATTCCACTAACGCAAGCAATTTTCAAAATGTCCGTCGCTCAGTACATAAAGGTTCTGAAGTAACAAACGTTTGAATTTACCATTTTATAAGATGGGTTCGGACCCATCATGAATCCGGTCACGTCTACACATAATGACTGTACGAATTGTTGGGCTCAATATCCGACTCAAAGGACCCGAATCAGAAACTGAATGACCCTAAAGGACCAAAGAATATCAACTAGATATTGTGTAGAATTGAAATCGGTCCTAAGCTTCCTGATAAAAATAACCCTTCGGGGAATGCAGGCGTGATGGTATGTAATTTAATTGCAGAAATGCAACACATGTATTTATATGGAAATTCAGTATGGGTACAAAAAACGATTTTATTTTATGCTGTAAAAATCGCATCGCAATGCGCTCTCGCTCCAATAATCAAACAAATGGCTGGCATTGGTAAACAAAAACGGGTTTTATTTCCGTAGCTTATGATACAACGAATGTATACGATATATTCAAATAAAATACTAGTAATAGTTTTAGTATCAGTAGAGCTCTTTGTGAAAGGGCTCGTTCGGGGAAGTACTACCACCATACCTATATCTGCAGCAAAGCAGCGTAACTGTGATCCGGTTTGAAGGGTATGGGTGCCGGTGAAATTACAGCACATGAGACATTTCATTTTCGTCTCTGGGATGGCAACGCATTTGCAAGGCTTCTGCTATTGCCCAATATATTCACCAACTTTCAATTAACCGCTTACTTATTCAAACAATTGTATAATACATACAAATTAAACATAGAACTACGTAATCGCTTGTTTCAATCGTTGTTAAACACAAGCCAGATAAGAATACACCAGATTTAAACAAAGCAAAAGAACTATTAAAACAAATGAATCACACACTTCATTACCAACTAAATAGGTACTGTTCACCCGATCTTACGCTATTATCTCAAGACTGTGCTGAAAATATCCTTGTTTCTGCTTAAAATTCTACACTATCAAGCTAGCAACTTCACAGAGACTAGTTATAATAATGCAAGCTAAAAGGAGAATATTAAGTTCCACGTTTGCGCCAAAGTCTATTTAATAAAACAATTTTCTCAGTAGCAGCTCGGTGTTAGGATTTGTGCCCGGTTTATGGCAATAGGCTCGGCCACGGGCATGGGACCTAAACATTCCGGCGGACTGTAGGTGAATACAGGTACACCTCTGCCTAACCTTTCGGGGAATACAGGCGTGATGGTATGGTAAATTTTCTCTGAAGAAGCGCTTTAGTGAAATTAAAATTCCATTGAATTAATGCACTTCTTGTAGGCAACTTGTAATCGCCTACACACTCCAAAAAGGAAGCTTTTATAAGTATTTCCTTTGCAACGTAATTGCAGAAGGTGATCATAATTTTCTTGAGTTATCTGTAAGCTCTCAGTGCGCACAAGCTGTGCTTTGCCTTGATTAAAAACTAGTACATACAGATAATGTATTATGTAGTTACTACCTATATACCCCACAATGACACTCGCGCTCAATTCCGTCTTTAGTTACAGCTCTGCTCCCGGTGGTGACTGCATGATGTTAATCTCTCTATCAACCACTAAACCGATTTTAATTAAATTTGGTACGGGGTAGATTTTAACCCCAAGAAAGGATATAGGCCACTATTTAATTGCGTGACTTCGCTTTCACGGACGAAGTCACAGGCAAAAGGTAGTAAAATATAAACCAAACAGCATCTTGCGAATATTGTAAAAAAAAAAACACAGTTGGTAGGTCAGTAAGACCTATTCAGAAAAATTGCGTTCGAACCCATTCTGACTGTACCTATTGTGTTATTGAATATGGGTCCACCTTTTCAGTTTCACTGACGTTTCGACAACTTGTGTCGAATCGTAGATTGCAATCTTATTCAGGAAAAAACATACCCTTTCCCTTGACCCTTTGCGTAAAAACTTCTATTTATATTATTACCTTACCTACTTCCTACTTACACATTTTGTTTTGTATAAAAATATTCGAAGTCTTTTGTTTCGATGACTCATTTAGTTTTATTTTTTTTCATTTGTTCCCGCTCTTTTGTTAAGCTTAACAAAAAAAGGTCATTTTATATTTATTTATAGGGTGGTATTTTTTTTTTGTTATTTCCATTTTTTTTTTATAGTAATGTAATAGTTTAGCAGTTACACCAACCCAAAAAGATCTATGTATTTTCTTTTGGATTTTATGTTTAGTTATATTGCTATAGTAGCTGTGCCCCGCGGTTTCACCCCGTTACGTTATGTTTTTGGTTACTGATCTGTTCCCGTGGCTCATAGCGCGATGTTATGTAGCCTATAATCTGTTATTCTGAGGTACGGAATGTCTCGCAGAGTCATTATATTATGGTGCGAAGTTATTTTAAAACTGTCATATCTCCTAAGATATTCATTGAAATTAAATGATGTAAAGGGCAATTTTGTTCAAAATTAAACACTTGTGATGAATAACGTATTTATGTTGATAAGGATTAATACTATGTTCATAAAAACACCTTCGCAAATAATGCATTATTTTAAAACAAATTTTCTGGTCATAAAAATGGCTATAGTGAGTCAACCTTAAATGTTAGGCATGTATTACCGCGGACTTTTTTTAGTATATTTTAAGAGGAACAATTCTCGCTTACATTATTTTTGCGTAACTTGAACCGTTTACGCAGCGCACGCAACGAAAGCCCTCAAAATGATTTTTTTTTACCCCCGTCTTTGCCACATTTTTACCGATTGCTCCGCTCCAATTGATCGTAGCGTGATGTTATATATAGCCTATAACCTTTCTCGATAAATAGGCTATCCAACACATTTTTTTTTTTTCAAATCGGACCGGCAGTTCCTGAGATTAGCGCGAACAAACAAACAAACTCTTCAGCTTTATAATATTAGTATAGATAACAATGCAGTTGTTGGCAAAATTGACAATATTAGCATTGCTGTATATTGCTGTAATAAATCACCTGACTAAAACTACCTCCTTCGATAAAAATCTATCATTTTATCTGAAAATCTTAGTTGTGGGTGAAGTTATATTTGGTTTAATTATATCTCTGATGTGGAAATTATAAGCGCGGATGTGAGACCAATAGAAGATTAGATTAATAACGTAATGTCATAAATCGTGTAACAGATGAAGGATATTAAATTTTATTGTAGTCGTAAAAGTCACGTTTGATATCCAGTGCAGCCTCGCGACTGTAAACTATTACATAGAGTCATAGATACACACATACATACCATTACGCCTGTATTCTCCGAAGGGTCAGGCAGAGGTACACCCAGTTCGCCGGTATGTTTAGGTCTCATGGTTCGCCGGTATGTTTAGGTCTCATGTAATAGGGGGCAAGCCTATTGTCAGTAACCAGGCACAAATCTCAATAAACTTTTGCTCGACCTGGGAATCGAACCCAAGACCTCTAGCACAGTCGCGCTTAGGGCCACTACGTTACCGAGGCAGTCAGGATTACATAGATATATTTACATATATAGGTATGTATGAACCTGCACTGGCTTGCTTACATATACGGTTGTAATTTGAGGTCCCCTACCTCATTAAGAGCCGCAGTGGCGAAGATTTGATACAACTCGATTCCCGAAACAGTTTTCCTTGAAAAGTTCGGAACAACATCTGCTACTCTACCGCCATTGAATAATGGCACAGTCAGTAGTATCTACTGTCCACTATTGTCATAAAATAAACAACTTGAAATATTTGAAATATCTTTTGTGTACTAACCCTAATCGCCGCATCACAAAATTATTACTCCATGTATTAACTAAGTAATAATGTATAGCATTGGCAGGCTTTGTATTAATTACATATATGTACATATTCGATATCTGAACTGCACTGCACAGTTATACGATTTCATACGGATTAATTGCGTACCAATATGCGCACAATCAACTATCAAGTTCTATATTGATTTACAGATGTGTAGAATCCATACCGATTCTGTGTAGTGCTAAAGATTTAATCTGAATAGTTAATACTATGCACACACAGGTACAGGTATGTTTTATTCAAACATTATGATTACTGTAATCAGTAATCATAATGTTTGAATAAAACATACCTGTTCTGATGAAATTTCTCATTTTAACGGGTGCATCGTTCATGAAGGCTAATTAGAAAGGTTATGAAAAATGTAATATTCTTGGGATTTTATTGCGATACTAGTGACGCGCCCCGGCGTCGTCTGGGTTTAATACGTGTGGCAAACAGAAGGTCACATTTTTTGTGTGAGATTTTCATCGTAAATACGTTTGCAATTTCAGACATTTCCAGTGGATACACAAACAAAAAAAAATCCTTCATACTCACCTTGTCCTGGCAATTACGAACAGAACAAAAAAAACTGCCATATTCATGTAGCAATAGATTTAGTATCAGTTTATATGCAAAGCTATTTAATTTAGCTATGCATCATAGATGTGTACCCAAAATCTACCGATACAATCTACATATATTGAACTTATTTCTCTTGTTCACAGAGTATATTAAAACCAAACGCGTACATAGTAACTCAGGGTCCAACAGAAGACACAGTGGTTGATTTCTGGCGGATGATATGGCAGGAACGGGCCGCAGCCATCGTCATGCTGACCAAGACTTTCGACTTCATTAAGGTAAGATTTTCAACTTTATTAAGGTACAACTTTCAACTCTATTTAGGTAAAACTTTCAACTCTATTTAGGTAAAACTTTCAACTCTATTTTTAGTTAAAACTTTCATCTCTATTTTCGTTAAATTTTCAGCTCTATTTAGGTAAAACTTTTGACTCTGTTAAGGTAAAACTTTCGACCTTATTAAAGCAAGACTTTCAGTTCCATTAAGATAAAACTTTCAACTTTATTTAGGTAAAATTTTCGACTTCATTAAGGTAAAACTTTGAACTCTATGTACGTAAAACTTATAACTCTATTCAGGTACAACTTTCTATTTCATCTTTCGACTCTGTTACAGCAAAATTTTCAACTCTATTTAGGTAAAACTTTCGATTCTAATGATAAACTTTCCACTCTAATAAAATAAAACTTTCCACGTTTTTAAGATAGAACTTAAGACTTGGTTAAGGAAATAATTCGGAAATATGTTCCAAAATCTCGTCTGAGGTATTATTTTTGTGTCTTTGTTCTTATCTATTTTCAATAGATTAGATAAACTAGCTTAACACAAAGGATAATATTTATTAAAATTTATAATAATTCAGGGGTTAGAATTCTGAAGTCAGCGCAGAGGCAGTCGCAGGCAGGAGTTAGCAATAAAATAAAATAAAACCAATGCGACAGAAAAAAAGCCACTCCGGAAAATAAAATAAAAATAATAGTCCCTACTCATTAACACCGATTCGCGACATAATTACTAAAGGGCCCACTTGCAAATGAAAGCTATTTCTTTCGCGCAATTTGCTTTCAACACGATTCCTGTACAAAATTTGTCGTTATTTCATACTCCATTTCCTTGAAAATGAAATACTGAACACCTCTTAGCTTTTACTAACGGGACATGGAACTCTTGATGGCAATTGAACAAAATTGTTTTTGTAGCGGCCTCAGATAAAAAAATATTGTAGAACAGGGTTGTCAGACTTTTTTAACAGGATATTATCGAAGTGCTTTATACAAATGTCATGTTGTTTGTGTATGTGAGTTTGTATGCTTTTAAATGAACTCACGAATCACGATACAGAAGATATTCATTGTGTGGGCTAAAAAAAATTGTAATATTTTGGTAAAAAAACATATTGAAATCTTTGAAATTTTGCAGATCTGAATTTTTTGTTACGAGTTTATGAGATCCTTTGCGTAAGTACGTCCATACGGATTATAAAAAATATAATATAATATTATATCGACACTATAATAAAATAAAATAACATACTCGTATTATATGAATGATTAACTCAACTTTTTTTCTACGATGAGTTCTATTTATTATCTATTTAAAACCATCCCTGATGCATAACATTTTAGCATATATTAACAAGCCACATGTTTAGCGGAATATATTACATAATACTGAAACACTTTCTTTGCATACATTACATTATGTAGAACGTTCAAGTTTTACAAGTATTTGTTAGCAATTCCTCGTACCACCTATTGGTTTTATGACAGTCAGTTTGATGTATATCTTTTTATTGACGTGTTGCCCTTGCCTAGATTTCTTGGAACGGAACGGTCATGGTGGATATTAAGAAAAAAACCAAAGAAAAATTAAAATAAATATACCTATTATGTTACTTATGTATGTATTTATAGATTTTTTCCTTACGGAACATTCAATTTTCATATGAAATAACAGCTTATAATTTTATTAGCTTCTGTCAGTGACTATGCCCGCGTTATAACCAAGTTTGTCATAAAGCATTTGACATAGAAGTAGATATCCAACAGTAAAGTTGAGTTTATAAAATTGTGACAAAATAAACAAAAAAACCTCTAAATAATAGATAATTAAGTCATTATACCTTCGATCTGTCACCAAAATCTCTTACCGCCAATCCGTTCTCAAACATTGCGATTCGGAACAATGATGATTTGTTCGCCATACAAATATTTGTTCCGATGCGCAAACTGACTGAACAAAGAAGACTATGTCTGTCATAGCGGTATTCAGGTCGTGCAATACCATTATTTGGTTTGGGCTTTTGCGGATCAAAACACCACAATTGCGTTCGGCTTTGATGACAGCAGTTTTCCGTTATTTGCAGTCCCAGTGTGGTTTCGACCAAATCATTGATTAACTTGCTTTGAAAAGCAATTGTTTGGTTCCGGGTGATCTTTGATAAGACTCTATTTTGTTAGATTTAACTAATTAATAACCATTAACTACTCCAGATCATTTTTAAATATATACAGCCTTAAAATTTGATAACATAAAAAAAACATTGCACTCAAAATTCTACAATTCTTCAAATAATTATAACGATATTAGATATTTAACGCTGTATTTTTTTCTAACCATAAGTTTTGGATGTATGATCATCAAATGTACGAACCATAAGTTTTGGATGTATGTACTGGATGGTAATGTAATTTGGCATTGATTTTTTGACAATTTAAAATTGTGAGTTACATCATTTTGGTTAAACTAAGCTCGATTTTGCTACAAAAATCTGAGTTTCATGTTTAACAGAAGATAAAGGCTACATCATGTCGCAAAGATAAAATCCCTATCCCTTTTAGTACGAGATCCGTAGAAGAAAAATATACCCTCATCCGTTATTTAATAATTTTAAGGTTTATATGCAAGATCAGACATAGATTGATACATCGCACATGGGTTGCCTAGCTAAATCGCGTACCAAAGGTGTTAAATATTAAAAAATAAGGGCCAATTTTTTGGGTAAAATCCCCCCATCTGTTATTTAGGTAAATCGTGCATTAGCTGATAGAATATACCCCAAGGAGTCAAAAAAAGTAGGGTTGCCTAATCTCATCCGGGGCTAACTGTAGGGTTGCCTGGTTTGAAGGTGGGCAAAAATGGAGTAAAATACCCCCATCTGTTATTTAATCGAGATGTATGTCAAATGAAAGGTTATTTTATTCCCAATCCAACTGTATAGGGTTGCCTTATCAAAAATGGGGCTAAGTCCAGGGTTGCCTAGATTTTAGTTGTAAAATTGTCATGTTGAAAAAATGGCACCTAGTAGCAGTTTCGGTCAATATCTCCTTTCCGACTCATTTTACGATATAAACATGTTGAACAAAATTAAAGAACAGAAAATTTCCTACAATTTGTGGTAAACAATTTTTTTATAAGATCTATAGTTCTGGCGTACAAGTGCCGCAAAGTGTACTTCAACATGTATTTTGGCCAAATAAACTTTTTAGCAATATTTCATCATTTACTTCCATATTATGTATTCAATTGTTCTTAAATTAAAATGCATTTAAGTCATTGATATTTATTACAAATAAATACCAATAATTGACTTTAGTCCTAGCAGAATAAACCAACATTTCTCTCAATTTGTACGTAATGATTTTGGATATTTAACGCTGATTAACTTTAACTTTATAAATACACTCTCATCTGGTATTTAATCGAATGTTGTATCAAATAAAAGGTTATTTTATTCTCAATCCAACTGTATAGGGTTGCCTCATCAAAAAGTTGGCTAAGTCAATCGTTGTATAGGTTTTAGATGCAAAATTTTCATATTGTAAAAATGGCACTCAATACCAGTTGTTTTGACAATATCCCCTTTCCGGCTCATTTTACGATAAAAACAAGTTGAACAAAATTAAAGAACAGGAAATTTCCTACAATTTGTGGAAAACCATTTTTTTTATGAGATCGATAGTTCTGGCGTACGAGTGCCGCAAAGTGTACTTCAACATGCGTTTTAGCCAAAGAAACTCTTTAGTAATATTTTATCATTTACTTCTATATAGGTATTCATTTGACCTTAAAATAAAATGCATTTGAGACATTGATGTTTATTTTAAGTAAAAACAATCATTGGATTTAAGTCCTACCAAAAAAAAAACCCAATTTGTACGTAATGATTTTGGATGTTTAACGCTGATTAAATTTAGCGTTATAAAATACTCTTACCTGTTATTTAATCAAGATGTATATCAAATGAAAGGTTATTTTATTCCCAATACAACTATATAGGGTTGCCTTATCAAAAAGGCGGTGCAAGCGTCCAACATAAAATAAACCTCTTTAAATTCATATTTCAACTTAAATTCAAGTACTAAAGCGGTTTTATCTCGTACACGTTCAAAGAATTTGACACTCAATTCATGTCGTCTTTATCTGACAGTAAAGAATGTTCCATATGGATGTCACAGAGTAAAAAAGGACAAAAGGACCAATTTAACTACTGCCCAGGACTTTACGACTGAGAGATATACTGACATAATTATTAATTAATATTTAAAGATTGGTTTTAGTGATAAGCTTTTTTTTCATGGGAAAATCCTCATGGATAGCCTCTGCCTCGGAGATAGCGAAAGGGTCTGTCACTCTTACCAACTAAAACCACACAGTGTTTCTCCAACTACCATTAGGACATAGGTCTCGCTTTGAGCATTCTTCGATAGGCCATTTCTTAGTGATAGGTCTGCCTAATCTAACTTTTTCTATTCTTACCTGCTTAACCTGCCTATTCTTATGCCAAGCTGACATAGTTTTGCGAGCTTTTTTTGAGTCGCATAATTTAGGCCACGAGGCAAAATGTTTCGTCAGTTTAAGTTTTATCAGTTTCCGATTTCAGTTTACGAAAACAACGACAGCGCTTGTCCCACGCTTGACATTCAATTTCGAGATAAAAATCGATACGTCCCGCTAAAATCGGAACGTCTATCAATGCTGCTCTGAAACTACAGATGGACATAAGCGGCAATGATTATTTACTTTGCCGTGTCCTCCTAAACAGTCGGGCAAAAAAATATAAAAGTGTGTCAAAAATAGAATAGGCCTTCTCATCAAATTTTGACCTACAACTGTGACAGGTTGTCGAATATATCACATGATTTGAGAAATATTTCACGCCCAAAATTTTGTATTACGAATATTCTGGAACAGTTATAAAATGAAATGCAAGCTAGCGGCGCTTTCTTAGACATTGTTAACTTTGAATTGTGGAGTTAGGTACGGAATTGTTCTTGGATTTTACATATTTTATAAAGTGGTGAAGGAACCTACTACATTGTTATAAGTGCTTTGTGTGAAGACTCCGCTATGCACTGTTGTAAATTTGTATATGAAACAGGATACATACATACATAAACTCACGCCTTTTTCCCATGGGGGTAGGCAAAAACCACAGAACGCCACCTGGTACGATCAGGATAATAATGAATAGTCATGAAAGGATAATCATGAATATATACAAAAATAACAATAAATCGCCTATCACCCGTATGTTATTTATTTACAATTATTATTGTGTAATTACCCTAAACACAAAACTAATTAATAACTAGCTTTTTCCCACGACTTCGTTCGCGTCAAATTTGATATATTAGCCCTCGAGAATTTGCGGGTTTTTCGAAAGAGATACCGCGCCTCCGGAACGCAATGGGCACAAGAAGGAACATAGAAAACAACATGGAACATGGAAATGGATGGGTTTTAGTCAGTAAAAGTCTGACACTAAGGGTGGGGGAAGCCACATGATGATTTCCCTTTTTTAAAAAAAAAAAAACCTCGAGAACCGTTCACTTTTCAGGGGTAAAAAGTATCCTAAGTGTTGGTCCACACTACAATCTATCCCAGTGCCAAGTTTCATCCAAATTCGTTCAGCAGTTTGAGCGTGAAAGAGTGAGTAACATCCATCCATTCATCCTCACAACTTTCGCATTTCAAATATTAATAGGAGGGATTAGTAAGATATTAGTAGGATAATTTACAAAGTGTGTATAATTATAAAAAAGCTCATATGGCAATTATTGCCTTGGCATTTCTTGTCGCGGAAGACGCTGCGGGCGTCGGGACTTCGGGAGCCACGAGACGACTCCCGGCCACCGTAGACGCGGGTCTGTGGACGGTGAGCAATGGGTAACTCACCGAACGACAGACCTTGTCGACGGCGCGTTCGTGTTCAAAGAGATGTCAGCAACTTCTCAGTAGTCAGTAAAGGCTGACACTAAGGGCAGGGAAGTTATTAGATGATTTAAAAAAAATGATTTGAAAAAAAAAAAGCATTTCTTGTCAAAGAAACAGTCAGTTGGTCAGAAAATTAAGACTTTCAAACGTACGCAGGTCGGTATGGAGAAGAACAAGCATGAAACTCCACGGACACACAAGTATTTAAAAAAACCCTAGTTACATCATTATTCGTGTATATACATTTAGATAGCAGAGAACGTCAGAAACATTCACCCAACTGTATTCCGGACGGACAGGCAGTGTTTTTGACGGTTTTGACACTTTAACCCACGGGTCCTGTACAACTACGTAATATATTTATATGCATAGGGTAACTCATGAATATTAAACACTGTATATTTTACGGAAACTACTATTTCTATTTAGATTTTAGCTTGTTTTGTTTTTTTATGGGCCGATTTTTAAACATCTGTAAACAAACTTTTTATCCTGGAAAATGGACGGTTCTCTTGGGGCTGATGTTGGCATTATACGAACGAATTTGCAGGCAAAAGCTAGTGCTATTATAAATGAAGGTTATTTATGTGTTAAGTTATAGCATCCTAATATCCTAATCCTACAAATAATAAAAATATAATTAATAATAAATAATAATAAATAATAAATATCTTGGGACAACTCACACACGGCTATCTGATCCCAAGCTAAGCAGAGCTTGTGTTATGGTAACCAGACAACTGATATACATACTTATATAATTTATAAATACATACATATCATAGATAAATCACACCCAGACACAGAACAAACAATCATGCTCATCACACAAAGTTTGTCCTGGGTGGGAATCGAACCCACGACCTCCGGCTTAGCAGTCAGGGCCGCTAACCACTAGACCAACAGGCCCGTCAATTAATGTAAAAGTTTGTGAGGATGGATGAATGTTTGTTACTAACAGGCTTTAACGGCTGAACGGATCTGGATGAAATTTGGCACTGAGATAGATTGTTGTGTGGAATAACACATGGGTTACTTGGTAACCCGAAAATGTACACTTCGGTTCGGTAGATGGCAATAGGCTCGCCCCCTATTACATGGGACCTAAAACATACCGGCAGACTGTGAGTACACCTCTGCCGAACCCTTCGGGGAGTACAGACGTGATGATATATGATGTAATGTAGAAAGCTACACTATCACCAACATCATAGGGTATGTTTATAGTATACCTTCTTGACTTACACACAGACGAAGTCACAGGCCGCTAGTAGTCAACAAGGTTAATAAAGACATGACAAACAAGATGATTTACACGTGCCAAACACTGTAACCTTAATAACATCTACTAATTAATATTGTAGATGTAAAAGTTTACTTTGTTCCACTTTCGCGTACCTTTGTCAGTATAATATATATAGTTAGCTATACTATGTAGCTACGTATACCTCCCCAAGGTGATAGGAAGAACTTTACGGGCTGAAAATGTGGCCAAGAGATAGTTTTCGCAAACATTTGGCTAAATAACTAATAGCTGCCTCGTTGGCCTAGTGGTTCTAAGCGCGACTGTTACGCTAGAGGTCTTGGGTTCGATTCCCAGGTCGAGCAAAAAGTGTTGTTGGGTTCTTCTATGAGATTCTTAGTAGCAGCTCGGAGTTTGGATTTGTGCCCGGTTAATGGCAATAGGCTCGCCCCCTATTACATGGGGCCTCAAAACATGCCGGTGATCTGTGGGTGTACATTGGTATACCTCTGCCTAACCCTTCGGGGAATACAGGCGTAATGGTATATATATTTGGCTAAATAAATAATGAGGGTATAGAGTATAATAGTGTCAAGTGTTTTGTCATCTGTATTGCACGAGCGAGCTATCGTGAAAGTATTTGATTCAAGTCCCATGCTGCATTTGAGTTGATCCTACCTAATTTCATTTTGACAATTCAAGAATATTCATTGCGTTATTTATGTTGTCGAAAATACGAACGTTACAGACAAGAGAAGCAATGGATTACTAACTTAGGTACTTTAAAAACTTTCAGATTGTGAACCACGTGAAATTCAAGCTTCCTATAATTATTGTCGTTATCTATACAAACAGTTTTGTTGTTTTGTTTATAAAAGGCACGCTGAAACTGCTGGCCCGATTACAAAAAAATATTCCCTGATAGACCGGTGAACTGTGAGTGTACATCGGTACAACTCTGCCTAAACCTTCGGGGAATACATGCGTGATGGTATATGTTTTTTTCTCTTATAGACTAACACTCAGTTGCAGAAAGCTATCCTTAAAATCAACATTAGTTAATGAGTCATTATCGCTAATTAGTTCATTAGATTTAAAGGCGTTGCACAAAACTGTTACGGCTCCCTAAAATGGTTCTTTAACTAAAGACGACATTAAATATTATTGCAAGTTAAAAATACATTTTGAATGAAGTGATTGAATGGTTGCATTTAGTTACTGCAGTTCTGTCATGTCAACACGAATGCATTTGCTAAAATAAAACGTAAGTGAACGTCAAAACGTCAAAGACATTTTTTAAATAAACCGACGGCAATACTGCGAGTTGTATTTATATCTATTTTCTGTTTATTCACGAGAATTATCTATACTTCTATACTAATATTATAAAGAGGTAACATTTGTTTGTAAGTTTGTAAGTTTATAAGTTTGTAAGTTTGTATGTAGGGGGTAATCTCTGGAAGTAATGAACCAATTTTAAAAATTGTTTCACTGTTAGAAAGCTACATTATTCGTGAGTGCTATAGGCTATATAACATCACGCTACGACCAATTGGAGCGGAGCATCAATGAAAAATGTGGCAAAAACGGGGAAAAAATATTCTTTTTTAGGGCTTTTGTTGCGTGCGCTGCGTAAACGGTTAAAGTTACGCAAAAATAATGTATCAGAGAATTATTCCTCTTAAAATATTCTAAAAAAAAGTCCGCGGTAGTACATGCCTAACTTTAAAGGTTGACTCAGTATAGCCATTTTTATGGGCAGACAATTTGTTTTAAAATAATGCATTATTTGCGAAGGTGTTTTTATAAACATAGTATTAATCCTTATCAACATAAATACGTTATTCATCACAAGTGTTTAATTTTGAACAAAATTGCCCTTTACATCATTTAATTTCAATAAATATCTTAGGAGATATCACAGTTTTAAAATAACTTCGCAGCAAAATAATGACTCTGCGTGACATTCCGTAGCCTTTACCTCAGTTGCCTCAGAATAACAGATTATAGGCTACATAACATCGCGCTTTGAGCCACGGGAACGGAAAAGTAACCAAAATCCTAACGTAACGCGGGTGATACCGCGGGGCACAAGGGGGTAATCTCTGGATCTACTGAATCGATTTTAAAATATATTTTACCCATAGAAAATACGTTATATGTAAGTGTTATAGGGTATTTTACATCTCGCTATGACACACGGGAGCGGTAACCCGAGACGTATCCTAGAGGGTGAAATAAGCCACGCGAACGAAGTCGCGGGCAACAGCTAGTTATAAATATACTTAATTATAAATATTATTCATTCCTGTCTGATGGCATTTTAATATATACTGAGCTTAGACTTGCCAGCTTGCGGGTTACTTTTTGTACTATTTGACAAATTGTAGACTTGTGCACATTAACCAAATCGCCTAACACTTGCTGGAATGATCCTGTAGCGAAGAACCTCAAACAAATTAATAACTGTGTGAGGCCATCAATGGCTTTATTTCTTCGAGTTTCAGGTTCTAAATTGAGCATCTCGCAAATACGTAAAGCAACTTCTTTAGAAATCCTGTATCTCACACGAAAATCTTCTCCGTCATGTTTTTCAAATAAATTTATCCTATCTGGAATTACACGACGTCGGCGTCGTCGTGGAATATACTGCTCGGGATCGGATAAAGAAGAAAGACTTTGAGAGGGACATTGTAAAAACACTGAAATATAGGCTAGAAATTACTATTCGACGGGCCTGTTGGTCTAGTGGTTAGCGGCCCTGACTGCTAAGCCGGAGGTCGTGGGTTCGATTCCCACCCAGGACAAACTTTGTATGATGAGCATGATTGTTTGTTCTATGTCTGGGTGTGATTTATCTATAATATGTATGTATTTATAAATTATATAAGTATTTATATCAGTTATCTGGTTACCATAACACAAGCTCTGCTTAGCTTGGGATCAGATAGCCGTGTGTGAGTTGTCCCAAGATATTTATTTATTTATTATTTATTATTTATTCACAAAACAATTCACAGTACACGGATCTTAATGACAAGTTTAATGGGCGCTAGACAGGACATTAAAAATTATAACCTCAAACTGTCAAATTAATGATCCTTTAGCGCTAATGACGTTTTGTGCAACGTAAAAATAAGCTAAAGTCCCGATTTGACGTTACATTAATTAAAGTTAATGGAGCATTAAAATTAGGGAGAAATGCTATTTTGTGCAACACTTTAAAGACTCATTAATATTTAAGGTCGCTTTAAAAATTTAAAGAGCGTTTCTGCAACTGACTGTTAATCGCCAAATGCGACAAGCTATGTTTTATACTTAACTACCACACGAACATAGTCGCAAGCTGAAGCTAGTTAATAACAAAACAATCACCTAAGCGTTTTAGCAACATCGTATCCCTCGACAGGCCCTCAAAGTTCACTGCAACTTCCCTCTTCCCTCTTGAGAGGAACTGCCTCAACAAATCATAAAGCGATCAAACAATGCCTTCCCCTCTTGTTTGTTTAATCCTGTCAGATTAGGTGGCTGCCTAACTCCGCCGTATAGGTATCAAGAAGATATTCGGATTTCCAGATTACTGTAATGTTATAATATTAATGGGAGGATAGGGCAAAGGGCCTCTGTTTAGTTGTGTCAACAGCTGTTCAGTTGTAGACGTTATAATTTCTTCAAGTTGATTCTATAAAAAGCTGAGTATTTAATTTTAAAATGGCGAAATGTCTGAAGAAAAGGCCAGCCCTCTGGTCATGTGAAGAGTCAACCAGTCGCTTAGCGATGTCCAGAAAAGCGCTCAGATGCCCTGGCCCTGGTGTTATAAATACAATTTACATTGTATGTGATACTTACAAATTAACTTACTTTTGCTCGCGACTTCGTGCGCGTAAATATCGGTAAAAATTAAAATTCAATCATGATTCGAAAGACATGTAGCGCCATCTATTAAAACAATAACGTGATTTTAGTTTTCTTTGGAACCAGAACTTTTCTTGGGGATGAAATGTACCCTATGTCTGTTTCTGTACACCTGACAACGTATATGCAAAACTTCAGGATGATCGGTTCAGTGCTTTAGGCATGAAAAGGTAACAAACAAACAGACTTACTTTCGCATTTATACTATTAGTCAGGATTACGACTGCATAAATAGCACACAAAAAATCCATCTCATAAATCGGCAAATGCTTACATACAAATAATAATGGTTTGTTCAGACTAACAAGCCAAACTTGTGCGCTCGTTAAGTTTTTAAGCACTGTAAAAAATGCAGAGTATTCGTAGCTCGTGTAGCTTTTATTTTATGTAGCAAAAAGTAGGAGCGCGCTCGTATGAGCGGAGTTCGAATAGTTTGTCGTGTGAATCGAGTTTTATTTTCAAGTGGATTTCAACACCCATGTGAAACCTCAGTGTTATTGTTTAATTTCTTTTTTATTTTCTCTTGTCTTTGATTTAAAGCGGCAGTTGTACTGCAGAATTGGTTAGTTTAAAAATTAGAAAATATATGTTTATCAAAAAGTTCAGCAGTAAAACCCTTTTTTGTTTCCGGGGTGGAATATCCTCATAGATGTCTACCGGGGGGGCTGTGACACTCTTCCTGACTAACACATTTGGCACATTGAACTTAATAAATAATAATAAAGACATTTTAAACGCAGAACCAACAGAATTGAAATATTTATGTAATTCATACATTTTCTCCTCAAAAAGGTACACTTGAAAATCGGAGATTTGGACCAAATAACTTTTTTTTGTAGGTCTGAAAAATCTGTGTTACAAGTAACCATCGCTCAGTGGAGTCATACAATTGTTTATACTTATACCTTTGCAATTATTGAAAGATAGTCTCATTTTGGCTTAACTAAGCTCAAGTGTGTGCTGAAACAAAAATATCGATACCAACTTGTCAACTTTAGGCCTTCAGTACTAATTTATTTATTTTTCCTCACCAGGTGATGTGCGTCCAATACTGGCCGCCGAACAAAGAGAAAGATGAGACATACGGCGACATCAGCGTCGGCATCGTGCAGGAGGAGGAACTCGCCAACTTCCACATACGAACCTTCAGACTCTACAAGAGTGAAAAGAGTGTAAGTACCTACAACTAATACATACCTACATAAACTCACAACTCTTTCCTATAAGGGTAGGCAGAAACCACAGAACACCACCTGCTAAGATCCTTACATACTCCTTCTGCCTCGCCCACGTTCATACATCTGGTCGTACCTACAATTTTATCAATAATCTATAGGTTTAGGGTAGCGAAGAGATAATGACACTTTCGCAATAATCACATAACTTACACCTGACTCTTCGTGAATCTGAATCTTTCTGATTGTTTTTGATCCTGAATCTTAACAGTAAATGGCAGTAAGAGGAGAGAAGGAAGAGAAGGGGGGCTTTTTTTTTGAGATGGAAAATCGTCGAATGACCCCCCCCCCCCCCCCTGGGCGGGACGGGAGGGAGTGTGCCTTCGTGTGCCCTTTGCGTTCCGGGGGCGCGGTATCTCTTTCGAACAACCCAAGAGAAGGGGGGCTGAGCTCCTGCTCCCTCTTCTCTTTCTTCTGAGCAAAATAATCTATTTAATATAATAAAGCTGAAGGGATTTTTTTGAATGTTTAAACGCGCTAATTACTGGAACTTCCAATTGGATTGATAAAAATATTTTTGTATCGGTATGATAGTGAGATTCAAGAGGAATAGTGTCTAGTGACTTTATAACTTGACGTAACGTCTTCGTTAAGTGACTGTTTACACCTGTTATACACCAGTTATCTAACCAAGTTTGGTCCAATCCCCAGAGTGCGCATACTATCACGCCTGTATTCCCCAAAGGCATAGGCAGAAGTGTACCAATGTATACCCACAGTTCGCCGGTATGATTTAGGTCCCACGTAATAGTGGGCGACCCTATTGCCATTAACCGGGCACAAATACTGACTCCGAGCTGCTACTGAGAATCCCGTAGAAAAACCCAATAACAGTTTTTGCTCGACCTTCGAATCGAACCCTCTAGCGTAGCAGTCACGCTTAGGACCATTAAGCTAGCGAGGCATTCACCCCAGAGTTATTAAGCAAAATTTACAATGTAAGACTCCCTCAAAAATATAGGTACTCTTTCACAGTATAAAAGCACTTCTCTGCCTACCATTTTCTTCAAAAACAAGCGCGGTGTTACAATCACTTTATTTTTGCAATCTCCAAGAAAATCCCTTTAAAATATTTGAAAGAATCTCTTTATTTCAAAACTTTGTTTACACAAAGGGGTAGAGAGAAATATTTCAGTTTCAAGTATTCTGCACGTTTATTTATTTCTTGATAAGCAGATTACTCTCACTTTGCAACAGACGTTCAAGATTTTATTAGTAACGATTTGATTTTTTTTCGTAAACTAGAAGTGGAGTAATGATTTGATGGTTTGACTCGTATGTTACTACAAAACAGGCAATAATTTTACTGCAATATGTATATATGTATATTTATATATATATATACCATCACGCCTGTATTCCCCGAAGGGTTAGGCAGAGGTGTACCAATGTACACCCACAGTTCGCCGATATATTTAGGTCCCATGTAATAGGGGCGAGCCTATTGCCATTAACCGGGCACAAATCCAAACTACACTACTACTGCTACGCTAGAGGTCCTGGGTTCGATTCCCAGGTCGAGCAAAAAGTGTTATTGGGTTTTTCTATTAAATTCTCAGTAGTAGCTCGGAGTTTGGATTTGTGCCCGGTTAATGGCAATAGGCTCGCCCCCTATTACATGGGACCTAAAATATACCGGCGAACTGTGGGTGTACATCGGTACACCTCTGCTTAACCCTTCGGGGAATACAGCCGTGATGGTATATTTATATTTTATATTTATAAATCCAAACTCCGAGCTGCTACTGAGAATTTCATAGAAAAACCCATCACTTTTTGCTCGATCTGGGAATCGAACCCAGGACCTTTAGCGTAGCAGTCATGCTTTGGACCACTAGGCTAACGAAGCAGTTTATACCTATTTGAATGGGTTTTAATTTAAACCTCTATCTATCCCTTCAATAATTTTAAGCGTGATGTCATGTCAATATTTAAAAAAATGTTTAACACTAAAGCTCCTAGCAGTAATAACACAGTCGCATTAAGTAATCGTTAATGATTTTAATTAATTAATTGCAGACAGGAGTACAACAGAGCAATTCAATAAATTAATTAATCAAATTAATGTTTTATCAAGTAATGCCTTTAATTTGATTGTACATGATTGCTGTTTATTATTAATTCATACAATATAAATTCGTCCATTGAACACGTTGTACGTTAATTTTTGATAATGTTGGCGCAATGTATGTATGGATAATTAACATTATAAAGCAGTAATATGCTTTATAATGTTAATTATCCATACATACATACATCCATACTGAAAAGTAAGTCGGTCTGTTACGCATTGACGAATAAACCACTGAACCGATTTTAATAAAATCTTAAATATTCATTTAAAACCAAGTAGCTTTTGCCTGCGACTTCGTCCGTGTGAATTTTGATTATCGTGGACGCACACGCAGTTACAGCTTAAAAAGCAACTATGCCATTACCTTGATCTCACTCTACCTCAGGTTTAGCCATAATAAGGTAACAAATAGACAGACAAGTAATATTAGTGTGGATGAATATGATTGACCTATAACCACATCACATACCATCACGCCTGTATTCCCCGAAGAGTTAGGCAGAGATGTAACAATGTACACCCACAGTTCGCCGGCATGTTTAAGTTCTATGTAATAGGGGGTGATCCTATTGCCATTAATCGGGCACGAACCCTAAATCCGAGCTGCTACTGAAAGTTTCATAGAAACACCCAATAACAGTTTTTGCTCGACCTAGGGGAATCGAAGCAAAGACCTCTAGCGTAGCAGTCGCGCTTAGGACCACTAGTCCAACGAGGCAGTTTCCAGAAGATTCCATTTTAAAATATTCACTCTTAAATTGTTCACCATAGTAACCACTCCTTTCTTCCTCAGGTGGTGGTAGAAGAGCGGTTCATCCTCCAGTTCCACTACACCCAGTGGCACTCCCACACGTGTCCGTTCAGCAACGCCCTCCTCGAGTTCAGACGACGGGTGCGCGCCGTCGTCGGCAGGAGGCTGGCTACTAACCCTGCTGCAGGACCCATGGTGGTGCATTGCAAGTAAGTGGTCTATTTACAGTGGCATAGAGTTCATTATGCAATAATCTCCGAAGAATGTGAGTGGTTTTCGGTAGGAGGCTTGCTACTAAACTATAGGCCATTTCAATAGTAATTTTGTAGTTTTCACTGCCCTGTTGGTTTTTTGGTCATATTTGGAAAAGTGTTGTTTTTCCATTAGTTAATCTTGAGCCCGGGGTTTTTGAAGTTCGTGGTGTGACATCCCGTGCCTCAGAAGCCATGTTAAGCTGTAGTCGTGCATCTGATCGCTCCCAAGTCATATCCCATCGGACTATGAGAGTGTGGGAAGAGAGAGTGCACCTGTGTTTGCGCACACACTTGCGCACTTGACTAGTCTCTGCTGAAATTGTCCACCAATTGGGTAGATGACACCACTAATCAATTGACGTACTTTATATGAGCTGTCAAAACGCCATTCCCCCATAGATTTTCTATGACAATACTCAACTATGACGTCACTTTTTTGTCATGTCAATTCACTAACTATTTATTGATTTCAAAGCAACTAAAAATCGATTTTTATAGTTATTACAAAATCATCGGGTTTTTAGTGCTAAAATTAAATGTTTTTTTATGAAGTTGTTTCTTGAAATTATTGGTTAGTGGTGTCATCTACCCAATTGATGACCAAGATTCGATCAAGAGAAATAGTTTACAGCCACTCTTTTAAAAGCCGAATAAGTCTATTTTATGTATTCTTTCAACTTATATATCTTTCTCTAATACAAACCGTCTACCAGCTTAAAACAAAAACTCCTGACATTTCGCTTACATTGCATTCATTTTACACGACTTTAGTCTGGCCTCTGTGACCTCGGGGAATACTCTGTGTTCACAATTCCAGTATAAAAATATTACTAGAGCATTGCAGCTATACTGTAATGTTGAAGCAGAGGATATGAGAAATTAGTTTAGTCTGTGAGTAGTGTGTGTCGAGTCAGCAAATAACGTTTGATGTAGTCTCTCGCTGTTTACGTAGCCAGTGGCTAGTACAGAGTTATCATTTACTGTAAGGCTGTCCGCCACCGTGCGACAATCGGTGACCGATTTTTTGTCGGAGAGAATGGAACATTTTACACACATACATTACATCATCATCATCATTATTTTACATGCATACGTCCTACAAAAATTCGGTCCCACGAAACTATGGATCTATTGCACGGTCCGATAATTGGGCCAACAAAAAGTGGGACGTGGGGAAAGGCCCTTTTTTTTTTTATAGACGGGAAATCATCTAATAACTTCCCCCGCCCTGGGCGGGGCGGGAGGGAGTGTCAGACTTTTACTGACTAAAACCCGTCTATGTTCCTTCATGTGCCCTTTGTGTTCCGGGGGCGCGGTATCTCTTTCAAACAACCCGCAGCCCCGGCAGGCATCGGCCCTCAGTGGCCCCAACCAAGTTTGCTGACATCTCTTTGAGGCGCGCGTGGAACACGAACGCGCCGTCGACACGGTCTGTCGTTATTCGGTGAACGTACGGACGGTGAGCTACCCATTGCTCACCGTCCACAGACCCGCGCCTACGGGGCAAAGGCCCTAAGTGACATGTTTTTGCGATAGTTTGTTTATACGGGGTGTAAAAAAACACATAAAAATCCCGTTAACTATGCATACTGTCCATCAAACTTAGTAGGATTAAGATAAAAATTGAATTGTTGGTGTGTACAATCAGTTTATAGTAGCAAATCAAATTAAATCTCAAATCTTTATTGCATTCCATAATGTGAACATACAGGAGGTAGGTAACAATAAATAGAAACAATTATGGACCCTGTTGAGCACAGCAAAGTAGTGAATTAGAAGAGAAGAAGAGCGCTATCACAATTTCTATAAAGGGTAATAAATATTTCGTAATAGTTATGTTATTGTAACTATTACACGCAAAACATTGTGCTTACAGGTGCTTCCAACAGTATACAGAAATCGTGGAGGTATTTAAAGTTCAGTAAGAAAACGTAAGAATAATTTTGAACTTTGACATTCAATATCTCCGTAACCAAAAGATTCCTAGGTACGACCCAGAATAAAAAAACAAAACCGAACATGAAAAAACATGTAATTTAAAAAACTAAAAATCCCGACTGCTTTTCTGAGTATTTCTGAAAAATCCCTAAAACAAGAAAGTCGTTGTACCCTATTGCACTTAAAATTGTAGCAGTTGGGACCCATTCGGGACCATCTGCAATGTAATATAGGTATGTGCTCTCAATTCACTAAGCCTCCATTTCTAGAATGGGTATACATACTCTCGAAAAACATAACCTTCCTTCTGGCGCAGTCGGGGTAAAAATATGTTGCTTTAGCTTTTGTTAAGTTTATTTTTACATCCGTTATATAACATGGCAATAATGATAATATACTTTTACCCTGGCGAAGATATTTAGAAACATAGCCTAGCACGATTTCAGAACACAAACATTTTGGAACAAAAACTTTAAACTCAAGGCAGTCTACACGTTCGATCTTGCTCCTACAAACGTAAAAACTTTGAGCAAGTAGGTACGTGTAGAACGAGCATTAGGGTTGTAATTAAGTTTAATACGTGTCTCCGTGTGTACCTACAAGTTCATTAGTCTAGAACGCTTTCGGGTTAAGGTTTACCTTTACACAGCCGGCTCGGGGAAATGTACTGCGGGATAATGAGCATGGCAACTGAAAACAAATAAGCATCGATCTTGGCTTGGGACTTAGACCCAACATAATATCTTGAAACAGTATTATTTTAATACTAACTAGTTTTTGCACGTGAAAAACTAGTAACCTTAGTGCGTATGGAAGATCAACTAATATTAAAAATGTGAAAGTAATTCTGTCTGCCTGTTACGCTATCACAGCTAAACCACTAGACTAATTTTGATGAAATTTGGTACGGGATATGTTAAAGAAAGCATAAAGGCTACTTTTAATTTCGCGACCTCGTATGCGTCTGTAATAACCGACAACGCGGGCAAAGTCCGGGCAAGAGCTAGTTTATCATAAAAGCCTTGGCAGCTTTTATGCCACTTTTATGACACTCATAACAAATAGAGAGGTGTAACAATTTTTTAACATAATTTTTAAATGTGTCTCTTTGTTTCAGTGACGGCGGCGGTCGATCAGGAGTGTACTTAGCCATTGACGCAAACCTCGAGCTAGCCGAAGAAGAAGATTGCTTCGATGTGTTCGGATTTTTGAAGAAACTCCGGCAATCTAGGAAAGGCCTTATAGAAAACGAGGTATGTGATCCATAAGTGATTTCCAACTGTCGGCAATAAGCCCAGAGTTCAAAATCCAACAGCTTACGATTTACTACTGTAACCTTACAATGTTTAACATAGCAAGACTGTTGTCACCAGCTGTTTCCACTAGGTCATAACAAAAATTACAAAATAATGTGATACCTACTAGTGTGTACAAATACACATAATATTTGCAGTAGGTGTACGGAAAGAATAAGCCCCATCCGTATATTACAACCACCGTTCTCAGATTATTTTCGAGAAAATCAGGGTTTTTTAAATCTATCGTGCAACATGCGAACTACAACTGACATTTCCAACATCACTCCATCAAAGTTCACCGCGACGTTAGCCTAAACATATACAAAATCCCGACAACAACTGTCGGCCAGTAGACCACCAGACTCAACACCCGTCTCGTCAGAGGATCCTCCCTTTTCGATAGAGGGAGAGAAACTTTACACCCTGTTTCTCATACCACTACAACCCAATGAGAACCCAATGTGAACTAAGCTTCGCCCGTCATTGTACGATACTGATTTACTGAGAAAATATAAGTAATAAGTCTTTTGTTCAGAATTCGAGGGACAGACCGTCTGAGCTTGTTTTAATTGGGTACTTAGATAGGATATTCGACGTGATTGCACTTTCAACGTACCCACTTCTATTTACGGAGAGTTTCAACAAACAATATAATGAATAGAGTTCTACGAAACGCTTATTAACTGAAACAACTGAAGACAAAGGAAGAAGCGAAAAGCAAATGCAAGTTGGAAATACAGTTGTAAACTATAAACTGTTTTATTAAGTTAAATAACATTCAATTTGTAAACTTATAGCCAATCATATTTTTTTATAGCTTATGACTCCGACTTCGTTCGCGTAGATGTCGGCTATCACAGGTTGTTTTTGCGTGGAACCCTAATATTTCTTTCTAAAATAAAAGAAACCTAGGTTACGGACAATACAAACTGACACTTCAATTTTATTTATTTGTTCCTTTAAATGCTTCGGTTTTCGTAAGAAAAATTAATATGTCATATTCTGACTGACAGACTGATTTGTCAGCAACTTATGACAGCAGCTTACGGGCACCTGACAATTCGTCACATTCATTTTTTGATCCTTAACGTGGCTTGCTGTTGGAGTTAAGTGGCAGAAATCGTTACGTAAGAAAAAGGCGTTATGCCCCTCGAAACTACCTTTCCCTTCTTCTCTTTCTCTCTGTTTATTTACTATAAACGGGTGTTATTAACTTCGTTACTGTTTTTTTTACCGGGTTTAAGACTTATCAAAAAATTACTACGATTCTAAAAAAACAACTGCCCACTAATAACCTACAATACTCTCCCCCCAGGAACAATACAAGTTCGTCTACGACACGTTAGAAGAGCACGTTGTCTGCGGAGTCTCCTGGTTCCCCGTCTCCGAGCTGTCACAGAGACTGAAGCAGAAGTCCCAGAGGGACCCCGTGTCGAAGCTCAACGAGTACCAGAAGGAGTACCAGCAAATCTGCAAGCAGACCCCGAGGTTCACGATAGGGGACTGCGCGGGGGGACACCGGGGAGACAATAGGGAGAAGAACCGGGATGTCCTCGTTGTGCCACGTGAGTTTGGGGTTTATGTTAATGACAAAAATTATCATTCTTTTCGTCAGTTTAGAAAAGAACAGCTGTTTCATATAAAAGAACAAAACCTTTACGGTCGAAATATATGGAACAGCAGATTTTTTTGGCGAATAATATAAATGACTGGATGTCTTTCCATCTCAAAAACAAATAAATAGAAAAAGGTATTAGACGTACATATAATAATGTATATCTATTTTACCTATATTTGTAAGTTTAAAAATAGTAGTAGTTCTTTCTTAGGTTATCTGCTTTTTTTCTATTTATCAATACACCGGCCATATTATCTGTTCACCACCTGTGTAAGAACAGTAGACATTGCTCACAAAATGTTACTTACATTATTTTATTACTTGACATGTTAAGTCTACGATTGATTTTGTTTCAGCCGACAACTTTCGCCCTTACTTGACGTCGTTCCAAGGGAACAGTTTCACGGACTACATCAACGCTGTATTCGTAGACGTAAGTACTTAATTACTACGTATAATATCTACGACCTAATTCAGTAGGTACTACGCTAGAGGCTTGCATTTGCAAACCAATTTTCCATTGCGGAAGCTACTTGAATCCGATTTGTGTAGACAAATGACTTTTAGATAGAATAAGGGTAGGCATTTTAATTTAGTATATTCGATTTTTAACTTTATAACATGTATAATCCATCTGGAAATTTGTATTTTTTATTTATTTATATAATTTGTAGCATTCTGAACCTATTTTATTTTTTGAGTGCAGTAATTTTGTAATGTCGTATGTATTAATAATTATTCAAACATAAACTCATATACACAAACAGCCAGACCCGAAACAACTATTTGCAGGTCATACAAATATTTGTTCATCGCTCAACCACTGCGCAAACCGTGTCTTCACCTTAAATACACATAATATTAGGATGTATAATAGGTATTGAATGCATTTTCAACACTCGATTGAAAACCACCGGGGCATTATCGGGCAATTTTATAAGACGTCGTCTACTATTCATACCGGAAAATTAAAACTCTTCAGCAATCCAAACCTCGTCCACTTTTCATAGGTACCGGAAAATTTGCAAATCTTCAGGTAGGCAAAACCACATGTATAACCGTGGGCAAAACCACAGGCAAAGCTGCGGCCAAAGCCACACGGGCAAAGCCGCAAGGTATGACATAAAATAGTCTTGCCTTCTACTGAAATGAAGCACAATTTTATAACACAAAATAAATGCAATTTCCTTGGAAAAATGTCCCCTGAGTTACTTAGAAAGTTCATCTTTTAACTTAATGTTACTTTATTATGACACCGCGGCCACACTTAGTTGCAGTGTTAATAGTACGTTCTTTGAAGTTGGACAGTGGTTTACTTTATTACTGTGGAATGAAGGTGCACTTTTATTTAGAAAAGTTTTTATTTATGTAAGTACCTATAGGTAGTTCTAGGTCATCGCTGATTGTACGAGTACGCTTTCGATACAGCAAATAATTAAAACATTCAATTTAGGGTTTTCAATCGTGTAAGTTGAAATATTATAAAAGGTGACGACTCGCAGACGGTGCGTTGGCAATTAACGGTTCAATTTGCGAAAATCTCCAAAAAGCGTGATCATTATCATCTGCTTTACCTTTTCCCAACTATATTGGGGTCGGCTTCCAATCTAACCGGGTGCAGCTGAATACCTGTGTTTTACATGGACCTACTGCCTGTCCGACCTCCACAACCTAGTTACTGGGCAACACGATACCTCTTGGTTAGGCTGGTTATCAGACTCCCTAAAAGCGTGATCATCAACTAAAAATCATTCCCCTCCTTTGGAGCCCAGCCGCAGTGGGGTAAGTTGAACTAGACGGGCTAGTATAAACGTTGTCATTTCCAGGGCTACACCAAACCGCGCGAGTACATAGTGACGGAGTGGCCTCTGGTCAGAACCCAGGGAGAGTTCTGGTCACTGGTCTATGACTACGAGTGCGCGGCGGTCGTCGTGCTGTGCGTGCCTCCTAAGAACTCTGTGAGTATACCTCGAGATAACATGTCTTGATGACCATTTTATGGACTGAATATTGATAACTAACATCTTTTGATAACCAGTTGATGGACTGCGTATCAAATGAAGTTCTATCTAATATTACAATGAATATAGATCTTTAGAACTAGCTACCTATATTCTTGCAAGTAAACATTCATTCAGAATGTGTAAAGAGTTTTACTTGCAGTTATAGCCCAGTAGTTGAGGTGCCCGCCTCATTGGCACGAATGCCTTTGGCAAGTACCAATTTGCCTTTCTCAATTCATATGTACTTCCTAAGTTTACCTCGGACATCACGGACATAGGTAAAAGAAATCATCGTAAGGAAACCTGGACCTTTTTAATCAATATTAGTCTGAAATCGCTGCTCCGCCTTGAGAAAGCATGGTGATCAATTGCCTAATGCCTTCCCCTTCTGTATGAGAAGCGGCCTTTGCTCTGCAGTGGGAAAATAACAGGCTGATATTGGATAGTGCTGATATTATTTTTCTTGTTTGTTACATTATTTCATCAAGAACTTGGCAACACTGTCTGACATTGTTTTTTTTTTGTTGTAGCAACAATTCCCGCCGTTCTGGCCCGAAGGTCGTCATTCCAAGAAGTACGGGCCGGTGTTCACGATAGACCACGTGTCTCACAACCACTACACCAACATCAAGACTTGGATATTCAGGATCAATAAGAAGGTACATTTTGAAAAATAATTATAATCCTACTTATATTATAAGTTGTGAGGTTGGATGGATAGATGGATGAATGGATGGATATTTGTTACTCTTTCACATAAATATGAATCTAACAAAGCATTTTGATTTCAAGTCCATATAATAGTACAGAGGACTTGGTGATATTAAAAGTTCAATTAAAACTCGTTTACGTAAGAAAATGAGTTACAACTTAAACTTATAATATTGGCTCTGTAAAACAAAGGTTTCTAGGTTTGGTCTAGAACAAACAATGATTGCAAGAATGACACATACATTTTCACCCGTCATCTAACTTTGCCTTACAGCAATATCTGCCAGACATAATGTCTCATCATCCTTGTCCCTCAGATCATTTCCCTGACCGAGCTGATGGCCGGCGTCAAAGCGCCCACGAAGACAGTGCAGCTGTTCCAGTTGACTTGCTGGCCGATGGGCCACAAGGTGCCATCGTCGACCAACTCGCTGGTGGAACTCATGAACATGGTCGAGCGATGGCGGCAGCGCACCGACTACGGACCAGTCTGCGTCGTGTCGCCGTGAGTACTTCATGAACGAAGAACTGGAGAAAATACATTAGTTTTATAAAGAGCTGTACTTTATGTCCATTAAATTGTTGGTGTTTAGTGACGGGCGAAGTCGTGCCGGCGTATACTGCGCTGCCAACGCGTGCATCGAGCAAGTGATCCAACACGGCGAGGTGGACGTGTTCCAGGCAGTCAAGACTGTGCGCCGGCACCGACCCCAGCTTGTAGAGAACATGGTATGTACCCAGACAGTTTCAGCGTTTCAATGACGTGTCCTATCGACACTAATACATGCCCTTCCTCCACAGACCGAGTACAAATACTGCTACGATCTGGTGCTTCACTACGTGCTGCACTATTTAAATAAAGACATGAATGAAAAGAAGTGAGAGTGCGAACTCAAGGACGAACTCTGGTTCATCGAGTTCGGTCGCGGCGCGGCGCTGCCCACGACGCCCGAGGACACCCCGCCCGCGGCCCCTCGCGCGGCCCCCCGGCGCCCGCGCCGCGGCCTGTCGCTGGACCGCCTGCTGCCCGCGCCGCGCCCGCCGCTGGCGCACGCCGCCACCGACGAGCCGCGCCGCCCGCGCCGCGAGCGCCCGCCCCTGCGTCGCTCCTTCCGCCTCGACGAGCACGACGCCGCCGCCGCCGAGCGCCGGCGCGCCTTTGTGCGCGGCCCGCGCGCGCCCTCCTTTGACGAGGGCGAGGACGACTGCGAGTGTCACGCCGAGCTCGAGCAACTGTCCGACGCGATCGACGACGCAGACTACGAACCGGAGTTCGCCGCCTCGCCCCCGCGCGCCGCGCCCCCGCCCCGCGCGGGCTCCTCGGACCGCGTGCTGCACGACGCGTCGCCCCGCGCGCCCGCCCGCGCGCACTCACAAGGTGTCTTCGAGCGACGCCTTCCTAAGATATACAAGTTCGGCCTCATGGATAAGTCTAAAAGGGCGAGCTCGAGCGCCCTCTACGAGCGAGCCGAGCGGTCGCCTACCGAAGCGTTCTACAACGCGACCGGCTCCACTCGACTCAGCTCGCAGGAGCTCTTCGAGAAGTTCTGTTCTGAAGAATTCACGTCTCTGTACGGACGGGACGACGACAGGCGCCGCAGACCGCCGCACTCCAAGTCGACGGGCAGCAGCGGCTCGGACGTGCGGCACGAGCGCACGTGCTGCCGGCGCGCCACGCCGTGCGGCTCGCAGCCGGCGCTGGGCCGGCGCCACGTGTGCGCCGCGCCGCGCTCCGACCGCTCCACCGACTCGGAGGACATGTCGCCGCGCCGCACCGCGCCCCACCAGGCGCCGGTCGACTCGGACGCGGACACTAGCCAGCAGGACGACTGCTCGCGATCCGCTCCACTGCTCAGCCCAGACAGGTTTGAAGCACGTTTTACGTTTGACATTTCTGAGCGCAGTGAGGTCACATCCAATCGCGACGAGACTCCTTCTGATGCGACCGAAACGCAGAATCTGACGCTGTATGAGGAAGCGCACTCAGACCGCACTAGTCTCTGTGAGTTGTATGATGCAGCATTCTCGTCTCATCGACCTTCGTTTCGTCGAGACGGATCGCGTCGCCGCGTCGACCTGAGTGCGCTTGATTTCCGCGCCATCGATGATGAAAGTCCGCGTCACAGTCGCCGCACTTCACAGCGGAGCGTGGACGATACGTTGCGACAGAATTCAGAGACGAGAAGTTGGGCTTCTGATTCTGTGTTTGCGACGCCGGAGCGGCATGCAGCAGGTGACGTCTCCCCATCGTCGAGTGGGACTCATCCCTCGCTGACCGTGCCGGAAGGCTCTCCGCGTGCCGACTCCGCCGCGGCAGACTCGACGGTCGCCGAGACAACGATCGCCGACACGACAGTCATCGAAGAAGAACCGACGAGCGTCATCGAGCGTGCCGAGTACGCGCTGGCGCTGCGGCTCGGTCGCATCGAGCTGGACGACGACGCGTCGGAGCGCGCGTCGTCCACGCCGGCCGGCAGCGCGCGCCTGTCGAGCCGGCCCTCCATGCACAAGCTGGAGCCCATTGAGCCGGAGCGGCTATGCGGCGGCGCGCGCGGCTCGGACGGCTCGTGCGAGGCGCGCGGCCGGCGGCGTCGCGGCGCCAGCGAGCCCCGGCGCACGGGCCGCTGCTTCCCGCTCTGACTGCGTGCGGCGGCGCCACCGGGCCGGTCGCGCCGCAGCCGCCGCCGCGAGCTCCCCCGAGTGCCTTCCCGCGCCGTGCGTCCGGCGGCCATGTCACCGTACCGCGTGCTGCGCGCCTTGCGCCGCTGGCCGGCTCCAGCCCGGCGCTCCGGCGCCCCCTCGTCCGGCCGCCGCTGTCCCTCTGTACATTCACCCCCCTCTAGTTCCCGCCGGTCGCCGGACCGTAACTGCCAAAATTTCTAAATAAATGTAACTATTAATTATTTCGTCTAGGTACTCGTAAGTAGTGTAGCGCCGTCTTTTTCGGTACGTTAGGTAGGCAGTGCCTAAGTCGACTACGTGCGTAGAGCGTAGATTCTAAATCTCGTAGATAGAAATTGTTCCCGGGGCAGCCGCGGGCGCCCCGGTCGCAGTCCACGACTGACACAGGGTCATCGTTTAGCTAATTACACTATAATTAATGCACTGCCCACACTGACGCGTGTGCACGCTGCGTTCCAATTAGTTTCTCGCGGGATGTTCATTCATTTAATATTGCTATAAAATTATTAAATAACTGAACATGATGTAGGTTTCAGTCGAGTTAAAAACGCAAAGTCGCCATCTACATGTGAGACAACGTGAATGTCAGTCGTCAGTGCGGGCAGGTATAACGCATCGCACATGTAACGAGCGATGCGGACTAGTGACATAGTATATTAAATATATTACTTTTAGGTGATTTATGTGCTTTTTATATTGAGCTGAAGCGTTTCTTCACGTGTCGTGGAGTTCCTGGGCACACGTCAACTACCGTAGTTAGACTGAACCTGGTACTGTTCTGTATAAAAGTGTCTCAATATTTAATATTTTATATTCTCGATACCTTACGTTAAAATGTTTTGGTGTCGTATTTGTCGATGTTATTCAATGTTTGTCTAGTTTATTCCTATGTGTTAATATTTTGTGTCATTATTATATTACACATGACGATATACAGGGTGGAAATTTATTATGCTACCTGGAGGGAAAGTACTCTAAATACTTGAGTTAGCAAATTTTACTGAAAGGAAACATTCCTTTATTTTTAAAAAGAAACAAAACTGCATTTAAATAATTTTGAAAATACGCTTGCCACACCCGGGAATCGAACAGACTAAAATCGGATAAAATAGCATCCTGTACTTTTATGGCACTTATCGATAGGGTCAATCACAAGGATCAAATCTCTATAAACCTGGTAAACTAAATTTAACAAAAACCATGAAATTTCAATCTAAACTTATTTTTTTCGGACGAAAAAAACGAGTACAGTAACTAATTGCATGCTGGAAATGCGCTTCACTTTCTTTGATGCACACGTTCATTATTTGAAGGAATTCATTTTGAATAACTTTTAGAAGGGTGTTGTGGTGAATATTGAAAATTTTACTACGCTACCAAAAGTTACTTAAAATGATTTTTTTAAAGGAATAAATTCATGCATCCAAGAAATGAAGCTCATTTCCAGCAACTACTTAGTGAATTTACTCGTTTGTTTCGTCCGAATAAAATAAATTTCCACTAAAATTGCGTGTTTTTATTTTATTTTAATTTACCATGTTTGCAGGGATTTGATCCTTATGATTGACCCTATCGATTAGTGCCATAAAAGTACATGATGCAATTATTTCGAATTTTAGTCGGTTCGATTCCTGGGTGTGGCAAGAACATTTTCAAAATTATTTAAATGCAGTTTTGTTTCTTTTTAAAAATTAAGGAATGTTTGCTTTCAGTAAAATTTGCTAACTCAAGTATTTAGAGTACTTTCCCTCCAGGTAGCATAATAAAGGTGATGGCTAAATGACTGCCCCGGGGCAGTCAAGCACTTGAAATGTATATGAATCTTACATAACCTCATGATATTTAAAAAATCATTCATGAGTTATGTAGTGTTTAATACTTTCCTAGCACTTTCTTGAACTATTAAACATAAAAAAGTATCTCAATTGCTTTTTAAGCTATTTTTGTTTGACATACCATGTTTGACATTTCTCCACATTGGAAAAAGAATAAACAAACCGTTGCTAGGCAACTGATTTTTTGGCAGTTAGAGGCAGTTGTAAACAACCTTTTCCAGCCATGTTTTATTTCCATATACATTATTAAACCTAACATGGCTAGTAGGTGCTCTAAATGCGAGTTTGTTTGGTTGTTACTTTATCAGGTTATGTTATGAAGAAAAAGCCGTCAGAGCCGTATAACTCGACCTAATTATATAGCCTCGTTTCGTTAGGAAAAGAAAAAAAAAACTTGCTTTTTTAAAACTACAACACACAGAATTGTGTAAAAACCATAATGCAATAATCTTAAAAATAAATCTTAAGTAATATTCCAAGTAAAAAAAATAAAAAGTATTTTTGTATGTTGATTTGATGAAACGAAGCGTGGGTCTTCCATACTTAATAACATTATAATAACGCACATAGCACGCGATTCATTTTAAAAGTAAATTAACGTGAAGTATGCTGTATTATAACTTATATCGATTTTATTTGAGATGAAAATCTTAATTAGCAAATATGTTTTCAATACCTGAATTTTGTGATGAAAAACTTTTTCATCACAACCATTCGCTTATACATATACAACCTCATTTTCGTTTTAATTTTACTCTTTTTCGAAAATGTCCAAGTGTCAGTTGGAGAAAATTATATACTGTCACACACAGCTTCTTTCCTTTTTAGGCAATATTATTTTACCATTTATTATTATTCCCTAAAAGTACCTGAAACTTGTTTTACATGAAATACTAATATTTAGCCATTCAGCATTACATTGTGCTAGGTACCATATTTATATATTACTGTGGGGCAGTGGGGCAGTGGTCGATACTTCCATTTAGCCATCTCCTTTCCACCCTGTATATATTATATAACTGTAACGGATTACGTATAAGCCTGTAATTTGCTGAATATTTCGCAAAGATAATGTCGATATTTAATATTTGCAATATCGTGCTATGTGTTAGTTTTATACATATTTCAAATGTGCCAATTCTTCCATAATAATTATAAATCTGTGTTGGAATATATTTTCGGCTCGTTGAACTTATTTATTATTTCATATAATATTGTTTCACTAAGTGAAACCAACATGTTTTATTAAATTTTGACAAATGTTTGATTGTTTATTTTGTTGTTGATAATTTTAAGTAAATAAATATTCTTAAAATGAATGTTATACTTATTTTTATTTTGGTAAAGATACCAATCTCCAATAAATAAAACTAATTATGAATAATATTTTTGGGCTTGAAGTCCTTGTTTGATGTTAAGGTAAATGTTAAGATACTTCCAATTATTTATTTTAGTGGACGTATTTAATTAGTAGCTCATTTGTTATTGTTGTCCTTCCATTAATTATGTATTAAATATTTAAAATGAATGTGTATAATTATTGAAAATTATTCAAATATTTTTAAATGGCGATGTCAAAGTAAGCTTAAATTTTTACAACCTATATATTACATTATATTTTTCTTGTGTGCATTGCGTCGCAATATTGCTATCAATCCACTTGATAGATTAATAATCTTATTTATAGCAATTATTGCTCCTAATTATAATATTTTCCTAAGCCTTTTGATGTGAAAATTATATTTAAAATTTAGTTAATAGTTCGTCTACAAATATATTTATGCAAAATGTAATAATTTATCGAATGTAACGCACAACCAGCCAATCCTAACAAATGACTAATATATTATAAAATATAAATAGTAATACCCTTATGACTGCAAACATTTTTATAGCGCCATTTTTTGAACAAGTATACGCTTTTCAATAGCGGCTAATGTAGTGAAAATAATGTCAACGCCAATAGTTTACAGTGATTCAAATATTTTGTAAACAATAGGAGATTTACCCGCTTTTGTAATGTCTTTAAAATGGGCACGCTTTGCAAAAACTACGAATTCGGAATTTTTACAATTTTGATAGACGATAACAACTGTGTTGGCGACTGTACAACGTTTTTAAAAGACATTATTGAGAGTTAATTAATTTAATATGTTGTATTTTTTAAATGAGGAAGGTAGAAATTACAGTTTTTAGGTTCATTTTACTAGCAGACGAGTGGTCAGAAAAACAGTGGTGGGACACGATATAGACACAAGTAAATTCGGTATTGTACATTAGTATGTAGGAAGAATTTTAAGCACTATTTCCATTACCTATATCCAATACAGATTTACAGGTGATCCGTTTATCACACTATCGCTTGAAAATTCCTTAATTTTTTTTTCTGAATAAGGGCCTCCGCCCACGACCGATTTTTTTGGACCGATAATCGGGCAGAAAAACGGGCCCGTTTTTTCAAAAATTTCAACGCCCACGACCGTGTTTTTGTCGGTGACTTTCGAGGGAGGAGCTTAAATAGCGGTCAAATTTTATATCGCAACTTTTATTTGACAGAGTTACCGATAGTATAAAAATAACGTTAATAGATTTAAGGTTATTTAAGTTAAAATTTATCGTTAAATTGTTTATTGACGATATTTTTATCGTTTTTTTTAAACAATTGATCCTTCTAAGATGGAAGTAGCGCAGGACGGAGGTGTGGCGGGTCGCCCACCTTAGCGTCGCGCTAATGTAGTGCCTAACAATACTTTGCCCGATTCTTACGAATGAGAATTATACACGCTTACTTTTACATCGTTCTGAAATCAAAAGCCATGAGATCCATCATAGTACCTAATAGAAGCTATTGGCACTATTATTTTCGATAAATAACAAAAATAAATAAAATAACACGATCATTTGTGAAATAGTAAGAATGCGAAGTAACGCTTCCTTGCAGTCAAGGCATATTTGTGTGTAAACCTTATCGACTATACATGCGTAAGGTAGCCTTTAAAGAATATATTAATCGATCAGACAGGAGCGCTACTAACATTTAACTCGAATTATTACAAAAAAAGTGACGAATTTCCAACATCTTTGAGACGTCTTAAAAAAAAACACGCGATAATAACTATTACTCGACTGGAGTTCCAGTGTTTCAGCTGCAGAACGATGTAAAAGTAACCGGATATGTTATTATTAGACCTGGTAATCGAACCCACGACTTCACGTTGATCAGACGCGCTTTGCGACCACAAGCCCAATATAGTTAGTCAGTGACAATTAATATAAACGTATAAAACGGCAACTTACCTAATTTAACGGTAAAAATAACGATTAATTCATATTCTATGTTAATGTTAATTAACGTTATATTACTGGTAATGTTATCAAATAACGTTAAATTTATAAAGTTACTTTTTTCTAAATTTTCGAGTTCATGGAAATTAACGTTACGTAACGATTATTATTTTTTGATTTCATAACGTTAACAAGCCCTGGATTTAAGTCATTACATATTTAGCAAGCTTAGTTGTTGGAAACGAATGTTATTTTCATTCTTAAGAATTTATTAAATTCGTTTGATTATATATTTTTTTAATCCATTAACGTTATTTTTATATGAACGGTAACTCGGTCAAAGGTAATTTTATAAATATTTACCGGTATTTAAAACCCTGCGTAAATCAACACAATATTATTTACTTATTTAAATCACAGACGATTAATTTAGAAAACCTTGATTTACCATATTATTAATAAATAAATAAGCTTTTTAATAATAAATTATTGTTATTATTCAAATGCTTCAAACTCATAAGTACTAACTTAACATAACACCACAATTGTACACTTAATTCGCAATAACTGCTTTTGACTTTTGACTTTAGCAATGACACAACGTTCTTCCCTAGTAAATCCATGACGCATAGGGTAAGTGCCCCAGTGAATGAACACACCCCAGTGAATTAACAAATCCGAGTATCTTCCAATAAATAATAAACTAAGATATTACCTTCTACCCAACGCAGTATTTTTTTTGTAATTGCTGCTCTTTATTCTAGCATAGTAACAACATTCATGTATTGCGATACCGTTCGTTTTAAAATGACGAGCGTTTAAAGTTGGCAGTGCTGGTGTAAATTTTCTTTGTTCGGGCAAGAATTTAGGACTTGGGTCAGACGCAATTTTTTTGATATCACTTTGCAGCCGTAATTAAAGTATGTACTATAAGTTATTTATAAATTCGAGTAATGTAGTTATAATATATGTATCAAATCAATTTTATTGCAATTTTAGCTAGCTTTAAGTAAATAATTGAGTGTTCCAGCATTGGCATTAAAAAACGTTTGAAATCCAGTGAATAAACGACCGTTAATTCACTGACCAATCGTTAATTTCATGAAATCTAGTAAATGAACTATAACATTTTCATCATGTTAAAATATAAGCTTTCGTCATAAAAATGTAACCAATAAATAAATGAATACCACATTTTGAGTTAGTAATCATCATTTTAGAGAACGGAGAACTAACAAAATAGATCAAAGCTCTGAGACTCTAACTCCCAAGCTCATAAAGGAAAGACGGGAACGGAACGGGCAGTCTTCAGTGGGTGCAGGTTCAGTCGGAATAAGCTCGGCTTATAAGGCAGATCCTGAAATCCATCAAACGTGACACACCTCAAATGCTGACGAAGCTGGAGACTAACGATGGCAGGATCATCTTGTCTAAACTAGAGCTTTTAAGGGAGGTAGAGAAGTTCTAAAAACCCGTCTCTAGTCCAACAAAAGACCCAAGAGCTAGACTGACCTGACACTACACCGATGAGTTCCCGGACGTCAGCCTATATGAGATAAATATGGCTTCTTAACAACTTAAGGACAACAAGGTGCCGGGGAAGACGGAATCACTTCTGTACTACTGAAGAGGCCTATGTCCAGCAGTGGACATCGTTCGGCTCATATCATGATGAATTGATTGTTGACGTTGGCTAGGCTTATGAAGGTATATAATGATTAAGTAAGAGATTGAAGGCTTACAATTTGTTAAAAAAAAAAAAATGATTGTAGCAGATTTAGAGGCTAAGGATTTATGTTCATTTATTTATTCCATTTTGAACTGCATTTGATATAATAATAAGAATTTTTCGTAACTATTAATTAAACAAAAACTTGTGTTCATTCACTGGTTCTAATGCTGTACATTTACTGGAAAATTTCATTCATTCACTGGGGTTTTAGGGTATTTTTCAATATATTGCCAAATATCTAAAAAAGTATACAGGTTATGTCGTAAAACCAAGTTAAAAAATATTTTTTAGTAGACATAGATTACCAAAATGTAAAAACCGCATACTTTAGAGGCAACATAATGTAATGATTTTTTGAAGTCTGAAGATTGCTTAAGTGTTCATTCACTGGAGCATTTACCCTATTTTCTATTTTTCACCGATAATCGGCGGCCAGGATGCGTAGATTTTGTTTTTGGACCGTTTTTTTCTCGGCCGTGGGCGTTGATGTACTAGAATCCATACGTTCCATTCTCGCCGAGAAAAAATCGGCCGTAAAAAATCGGTCGTGGGCGGAGGCCCTATTGCGAAAGTTTTCAAACAAAACAAACTTTATGGTTCGATGTCGCTTGAAAGCTTACAAGCCACAAAAAAATCCTAAATGCCTTTTTATTTATTTATTATTTTGGTTTAGATCACGAACTTTGTTTGTCAAAAATCATTCTACGAAAGTCTTATTTTCCAGAAAAATCGACGAAAAACTTTTGCAGTTTTTTTTAAGCACGTGTTTTCTGCCTTCCTCTATGTATTTTTGTTTTTATATAATTGTTTTTTTTTCAATTGTTTATTTACTACCTAGGTACGTAGATTATGGTGTTGTAAATGCTTTATTGTAAGTTAAAATTTCATGTGGACCATATTCGATGTTTTTTTAGTAATAGTTATCTATTAACATGTGAACAATTTTCTTTATAATTAAGTGGAGAAACTTTGAAAGTAATGACGTCACGCCGCACCGACCATCTTTATGTAAATAAATTAGAAAAAAAAACTAATTAATGTAGTCGAAAGTACCTACTTATACCAAATTATGAATATTGTATACCATATACATATAATGAATTTGATTATTTATTATATATTAGGAAGAAGGTGAAAATTGTAACTATTACATAATTTATATAGAAACATTGTGATTTCAAATTTTCAACTTCCAAAATATTGTAAAATAACTTATTGAAATATTGTTGTCATAAATGTTATTTGAAAAGGTAATTTTAAAATTTATACATGGAACTTAATGGGAAATATATTTATTTGTTGTATAAAAATTATTTGTTTTATTTTTATATCTGCCTATAGGTACTTATGAAATACCCTTCTATTCTATTCTACTATTCTACTAATATTACAAATACGAAGTTTGTGAGGATGGATGGATGGATAAATGAATGGATGTTTGTTACTCTTTCGAATCTGAATGAAATTTGGCACTGAGATAGATTGTAGTGTGAAACACATAGGATACTTTTTATCCCGGAAATAAAGTACGGTCCCCGTGGGATAATATAAATTTGACGAGGACGAATTTGCTGGTAGAAGCTAGTAAAATTCGGAGTAGTAACAAGACACTTCTCATAGCTGTTAGTTGCGAAAACTGCCATTAAACGAAGTTATTGAGCAAACATTACTTCAGATAAACGAATTCTTTTGCTGGTTTGAAAACTCACTGATTTTGATAGCGCACCATAGTGCGCTATCAAAATCAGTGAGTTTAAAACAGTTTAGTATAAAACAATGTTTTGGGTGAGTAACATATTACTCACCCAAAACATTGTTTTATAGGTACATGCTATGGACCTCGTAACTGCCTCGTTAGCCTAGTGGTCCTAAGCACGACTGCTACGCTTGACGTCTTGGGTTCGATTCCCAGGTCGAGCAAAAAGTATTATTGGGTTTTCTATGAAATTCTCAGTAGCAGCTTGGAGTTTGAATTTGTGCCCGGTTAATGGCAATGGGCTCGCCCCCTATTACATGGGACCTAAATATACCGGCGAACTGTGGGTGTACATTGGTACACCTCTTTTTTTTTTTTTTTTTTTTTAGAGATGGTAAAATCATTAAATGACCCCCCCCGTCCAGGGCGGGGCGGGAGGGAGTGTCAGACTTTTACTGACTAAAAACCATCTATGTTCCTTCATGTGCCCTTTGCGTTCCGGGGGCGCGGTATCTCTTTCGAACAACCCGCAGTTGGTACACCTCTGACTAACCCTTCGGGGAATACAGGCGTGATGGTATTATTATTAAATCAACCAAAGCAAAATGAATAAGACTCAAATAAAAATAGACAGCTACGGTATTTGTTCGAAAGAATCATCGTGGTCTTGGAACGCAAAGGGCATTAGGAGGGACACGGATGGGTTTTAGTCCGTAAGAGTCTGACGCTATCTTCCGCTCCGCCCAGAGCGGAAGAAAACATTAGATAACTTCCCATCCTTTAAAAAATAAATGGAACATATACATATACCTATGTGGATGGATGGAGAGGAAGAGGGAGGCCAAAGAAAATATGGATGGATTGTGTAAAAGAGAAAGGAGTCAGTGATAGCATGGCGGTTGACAGGACGGCATGGAAGAAGAAAACGTGTTGCGCCGCCCCCAAGTAACATGGGATAAGGGCAGGAAGATGATGATGATGATGATGATATAGGGGTCGTGGTGGTATTTAAACTTTAGTTATAACTTTCAAAACGTGTGTTCATAAAAAGGTTGCAACATTGACCTTATATTTTGAATATCTCCGTTTAACCTACCCATTTATGGTCCAAAACAAAACAAGATCGCTATGATGAAAATAACATGTAACTTTAGACTGTGTTAAGTGTATTTTTACACCCTTTAATGTATCATTACAGTTTTAATTATTGCCCAAAGACATTTTCGGAGACGCTTAACTTCATCAGCAACAGTTTACGAGCTGAAGTGTCGTAAAAAAAATACAAGTTGTATATTTAGGGAGAGTAAAAGTCCTCATTATTATTTAATTAAAACTTAATTAAGAACCTTGTCTCGTAAAGAATAATTAGTGGAACACAGAAGCTTAATCACGAGGGAGACCACGGAAATGTGAGGTAATAAGTTAAAAATATGATCTTTTCTCATCTTGAAGGTAGTAAATATTCAAAGAAAAATCTTATTTCGTCACCGTTGAAGAAATGTTTTGTATGATTTTCGTAAAATAAATTCAGTCCTCGTAAGAAGGCGTAAAATGCTTTATGAAACGCAATTCATATTAATAAAAATCAATTGCCGCATGTATGAAAGATAAATCACTTGGCTCGACCGTTACGGCTGATTTCTTTTGCTGTGTTCTTAAATTGAAAAACAGGACAAGATTTGTAAGAAAAAATGTTTTTGAAAATTCCAGCGCTCCAGCTCTTATAGCGCTGGGTATTGAAACTAACTAGTAAGCATAATTAACTTCCTAACAATACGTATTTATTTCTCTACGCAAACATTTTTTTTGGATTTGCCAATTTTAGCCATGCTAAAATGATATAGGTCTGGAGAATCTGCGATCTCAATCCCACAGAATAATACCTACATGAAAATACATTATACCAAAACAATTGAAATGAGAAACATGAGAGTAAATACCGTCTCAAATTCACGCCAATGTCGATGTAAGTAAACACCAAATATAACGTTACACCAACATACAGTAACGAACACAAGTGTTTGTTCGTAATTAAGATGATTATATACATTTCTAGTAGAGTACAGTATAATTATATTCTCCAGCGGCTATTCTCAATGCAGACTAGCCAAGTAGGTACGCAGGAGATATTATAGTGCACAAGGGTGTGTCAAGTGTGTTTGTTTTAAGTACCATCCGAGGACGTGCGTATGAATACACAAGGCACGACCGAGGACCTTTTCAAACCGAGGACTTTTTCGAGGGTCCTCGGTTTGACTTGACCAAAGATTCGTATTCTGCGAGCGATTTTGAGTCTTTCTGTATACTTAATAAGAAAAAGTTGTCTGAACCTCGGTTTGATCAAAAATATTCATAATCTTACACTCGATTTGTGTATCCACCTAGTGGCGCCACTGTCGCCTCACACACAGCCTCTTTACACTCATTTCACGTTTGTTGTATTATACGAGGACCTATGTGTTAACTTTAACACAAAAGTCCTCGGTTAGGCAGCTTTTCCGCGCAATGTGTATTTAAGACCTCGGTTAGGCAGCTTTTCCACGCAATGTGTATTTAAGACCTCGGTTTGCTAGATTTTCCAAACAGTGTGTATTTTAGTCCTCGCTTTAACAGTTTCCCTCGTGTGTAGTGTGCTATCACTGGGAACTCCTCAACAGTTTATAGCATCGTCTTCAAATTTAGCGTACGCGTTAGGTTTACATAGTATAACAAATATAATAACCAAATTGTGCTGAAGCTGCAGCCGGGGTGGTTTCTTCATGAGGGAACTCCTCAACAGATAGTAGCACCGTCTTCAAATTTGGCACACGCATTAGGATTACATAGTATAACAAATATAATAACCAAATTGTGCTGAAGCTGCAACCAGGGTGGTTTCTTCATGAGGGAACTCCTCAAAAGTTGGTAGCACCGTCTTCAAATTTAGCATACGCCTTAAGTTAACATAGTATAATAAATATAATAACCAAATTGTGCTAAAGCTGCAGCCAAGGTGGTTTCTTCATGAGGGAACTCCTCAACAGTTTATAGCATCGTTTTCAAATTTAGCATTCGTCTTAAGTTAACATAGTATAATAAATATAATAACCAAATTGTGCTGAAGCTGCATCCAGGGTGCTTTCTTCATGAGGGAACTCCTCAACAGTTGGTAGTACCGTCTTCAAATTTTGCATACGCGTTAGATTTACATAGTATAACAAATATAATAACCAAATTTTGCTGAAGCTGCAGCCAGGGTGGTTTCTTCATGAGGAAACTCCTCAACAGTTGATAGCGTATAATATTATCTGTTATGTATTTTTCATTGTACTTTTTGATTGTTTAAAATTTTGCTGCCGTCACTTCACCTAGGAAGACATTTCTACTTTTGATTCTTCATAAAGAGCACACGGATTAAGCACCCATGACAATACAACAATTTATGGTGAAAATAAAATCATAATGTTGTGTAATCTAAGCAGGGGTGTACATAGGAGTAGCTTCTAACGATTTGTTTAAGGATTCAGTCAACCTTTCATTTTCTCTCTTTCTGAAGAAACCACCCTGGTTGCAGCTTCAGCACAAATTGGTTATTATATTTATAATACTATGTTAACTTAACGCGTACGCCAAATTTGAAGACGGTGCTACCAACTGTTGAGGAGTTCCCTCATGAAGAAACCACCCTGGCTGCAGCTTCAGCACAATTTGGTTATTAAATTGGTTGTACTATATAAACCTAACGCGTATGCTAAATTTGAAGACGATGCTATAAACTGTTGAGGAGTTCCCTCATGAAGAAACCACCCTGGCTGCAGCTTCAGCACAATTTGGTTATTATATTTGTTGTACTTTGTAAACCTAACGCGTATGCTAAATTTGAAGACGATGCTATAAACTGTTGAGGAGTTCCCTCATGAAGAAACCACCCTGGCTGCAGCTTCAGCACAATTTGGTTATTATATTTGTTATACTATGTAATCCTAACGCGTATGCCAAATTTGAAGACGGTGCTACTATCTGTTGAGGAGTTCCCTCATGAAGAAACCACCCCGACTGCAGCTTCAGCACAATTTGGTTATTATATTTGTTATACTATGTAAACCTAACGCGTATGCTTAATTTGAAGACGATGCTATGAACTGTGGAGGAGTTCCCTCATGAAGAAACCACCCTGGCTGCATCTTCAGCACAATTTGGTTATTATATTTATTGTACTATGTAAACCTAACGCGTATGCTAAATTTGAAGACGATGCTATAAACTGTTGAGGAGTTCCCTCATGAAGAAACCACCCTGGCTGCAGCATCAGCACAATTTGGTTATTATATTTGTTGTACTTTGTAAACCTAACGCGTATGCAAAATTTGAAGACGATGCTATAAACTGTTGAGGAGTTCCCTCATGAAGAAACCACCCTGGCTGCAGCTTCAGCACAATTTGGTTATTATATTTATTGTACTATGTAAACCTAACGCGTATGCTAAATTTGAAGACGGTGCTATAAACTGTTGAGGAGTTCCCTCATGAAGAAACCACCCTGGCTGCAGCATCAGCACAATTTGGTTATTATATTTGTTAGGCTATGTAATCCTAACGCGTATGCCAAATTTGAAGACGGTGCTACCAACTGTTGAGGAGTTCCCTCATGAAGAAACCACCCTGGCTGCAGCATCAGCACAATTTGGTTATTATATTTGTTATACTATGTAATCCTAACGCGTATGCCAAATTTGAAGACGGTGCTAATAACTGTTGAGGAGTTCCTTCATGAAGAAACCACCTTGGCTGCAGCTTCAGCACAATTTGGTTATTATATTTGTTATACTATGTAATCCAAATTTGTATGCCAAATTTGAAGACGGTACTACCAACTGTTGAGGAGTTCCCTGATGAAGAAACGACTTTGGCTGCAGCATCAGCAAAATTTCGTTATTATATTTGTTATACTATGTAAACCTAACGCATATGCCAAATATCAAGACGACCCTATCAACTTTTTAAGAGTTCCCTCATGAAGAAACGACCTGGCTGCAGCATCAGCTCAAACTGGAGACTGACTGGTGACTGGATCACTAGATAATCCTTATGCGTATGGCATATTTGTTAGCGCGGAAAGAGCTTGTACGAAGACTCTCTTTCTATAAGTAATTATTTTAAGCCTCTCTTTGGGAAGCACCGAAAAACGTAAAGACATAAACTCGTCCTCGCTTGGTACTTCATTTTAGAAAATGTGTGTTAGAAATAAATCGGAACATTCTACATAAGTTAATAAATTATCTTAAACGTAAAAATTGGTTTAGGTATGTAGATTTTCCAAGTCCTCGGTTTATACAAGTTCTACACGAAAACTGTCCTCGGTAAGGTGAAATAAAGTCTAACACAGCGTCCGCGCTTCGTACAAGAAATAAGAAATATTGTGTGAAAGTACGTCCTCGGAAGGGCGTCCCAGGGCTTACGTAAGAGGTCCTCGGTTAACTTACACAAAGTCCTCGTATGTGCATCGCTGGTCACATTTAGCTGTGTATTTCAGGTCCTCGGTACGATAGCCGTAATTCATATAGAATTTTTTTGAGATAGCACTATCTCGATGCGCTCATTACAATGGATTTACTCACCTCTCCCTTTCTATCTTATTGAAAAAGGCCTGCGACGTATTTAAACCAGTTTTTTGGAGGGTCCTCGGTTCGTACAAGTACATACAAAGTCCTCGTAAGGGTGTCTGTACAAACAAGGGTGTGTGTGTGTGTGTGTGTGACACAGGCGCACTCCCTCACCTCTCATAGTGAGATGGGACGGCAAACCGGCACGACCGGAGCGAGATCAGACACAGGACCAATGGCTTTATGTGCTTTCCTAACCACGGGGGTGTCACACTACCAACTTGAAAACTCCGGGCTGTAACTGAGAAATTCCTGATGGAAAAACTTTACAAGAATTTTTGCCTGACTTGGGAATCGAACCCAGGCCCGCATGCCCAACAATCGTATTCGCCACTACTAGGCCAGCGGTTCAAATTGACGCCAATATGTCGATGTAAACAAACACCAAATATCAACGTACAGTAACGAATACAAGGGTTTGCGTGTAATTATCTAAATTACCAGTAATTACACGACGTGGATGCTCCGCGACGCACCGTATTGGTACAATTAGTAAGGTAATTTCTTGGGGTTTACGCAACGACAGCGTGTTTACCAAGGTAGGTCTACTAAATGAGGAAGTTACTCGGTTTGTCTGTGTGTTTGTTACCTCATTAGGGCAAAACCACTAAGTTATTAGGTAAAAATTACCCTTAGTGAGTACTTATGTGATGTACACTTTTTTTTTTTTTTTTATAGACGGGGAATCATCAAATAACTTCCCCCGCCCTGGGCGGGGCGGGAGGGAGTGTCGGACTTTTACTGACTAAAACCCGTCTATGTTCCTTCATGTGCCCTTTGCGTTCCGGGGGCGCGGTATCTCTTTCGAACAACCCGCAGCCCCGGATGTGATGTATGCTTAGACCCACTTTCACAAAGATCACTAAATATATTTAGTGCCTAAATGTAAATAAAACATGATAGCATCCCAGTCACATTGTAAGAAGGTGACAGACACAGAATGATGTTTTAAACACATTTAGCGCTAAATATATTTAGTGATTTGTGGTGAAAGTCGATCTTAAGGTGAGCTTTCAACCTCAAGCATCAGAAGTACTATTCAGAAGTAAAAATCTGTCTAGGTAATTAAGGTATCCTTACAATCCTTAGCATAAACAGGTACTTACTTAAAGTTACCTGTTTATGCTAAGGATTGACAACTCATCTAAAACTCATCAGTGTAGGCTGGCTGATCGCAATAAAAGACAAAAAAGTAACTTAGAATTTGGATGAAAACATACGTATTACGATTTTTTAAACAAGTTGCAAACTAGGAATTAATAGCATCTTGTTTTATTTTTCTCCATTAAATGGCTAAATCAAAAATTTTGATGGCACGTCATAGTCACATCATTATTTTTTTGCAAAATATGGTACGTTCACCGATAAAGGTTCGCCATTTCTGGCATAGATACATAAAATTGAGAGGAAGGTTCGGCACAAAAACTAACGAGCATCATCGGTTTTGGAAAATACAAAAAATAATATCAGCAAAATAAATACAAAAACATGAAAATCCTTAAACAACTCATCACGATACTAATACGTTTCACTCAATTTAGTAGCTGTACATGACTGTACACTATATTTTATAACAGTGTGTAAAAAGCTCGGGGTCCCTAGCGCATCATTTAGTATGTTTTGCTGGGTAATGCAGTTTGTGAGCGACAGTACGCGTAAGGACCGGTCTCCACCAAAGCGGAGAGGAGAGGAGATGTCTCCCACAACCCATCAGCTTGCTTTATTTCACATCTCCACCGCTTAGCTTAAAAAAAAATATCCTATTGGTTGTTTCTCAACTCTCCTCCGCTTCAGTGCAATCCGGGCCTTATGGACAGTTAAAAGGCGAGGACGCTGCGATACTCAAAAAAAAAGAACTTTTTAACTAAACAAAAAAGAAAAGAAAATAATTCCCGTCGGGAAACATAATAATATGTTATTGAGTTTTTCCATTAGAAATTTCTTAGCAGCAGCCCGAAGTGTAAAAGTTGTTGGTGTAACAACCCCATGAAGACACGACGTGATGAAGGCACGAGTAGGTATACAATACATGTGTTTACGCACGCACTTGTGCACTATAATATGTCCTAGTTAGTGTCGATTATTCGACTATTGTCCACGCTCATGAGCTTAATATTGTAACCTATAAAGTGCGCTCCTCATCGCATCACGTCGCATCTCGATGTGAGCTTACCCTAATGCACTTCGTGAGCGGCAGTATGCATTAGTGCACTGTGTTATACGACATACGAGAGTCTGTTATACGTTTCATGTTATTAGACGCTAGATTAAGTTGCTGCGGTGAATAATAAGGAAGCTTTTACCTAATATGCAGTACAAAAGAGATTAGAATTTAAAATAATAATAAAACGAGAACACAAGGATAGGATAAAAATGATCATATGTAATAACTTAGACCTACCTAGCCTGCCGGGGCTGCGGATTGTTCGAAAGAGATACCGCGCCCCCGGAACGCAAGGGGCACAAGAAGGAACATGGATGGGTTTTAGTCAGTAAAAGTCTGACACTCCCTCCCGTCTCGCCCAGGGCGAGAAGTTATTTGATGATTTCCCATCTATAAAAAAAAAGTCTATATCTTTTCAAGTGTAAGGTAAACTTAAAATTATCACAGAGTGTTTTATTACTATAGCCTCTATAACAACAAATATAAAAACAAAATAGAATAACTTAAAAAACTAAAGGGACTATACCAGAAACGTGTATTTTTCGGTGTATTTTGCTAGATCTTAAATTTTTTGGGTGATACAGAACCCTGCATTTGCGACTTTAACTTTTTATTCCTGTTTTTTATTCCACTCAACATTCAGTACACGTATTATTTAAACTATTTATTTGAATTAGACACCCGACGTTACTCAAAACGTGTTTGAAATAGGATTGTCAACCCAGCAATGCATACTAGACGAACCGAGACGCGGCTATTTTAACAAGACCTCTACTGCTACACCAAATATCCCCTTTAACGTCCTTTATTCAAGTGTCTTTGGGAGGAGAGGTAGTTCATGTTATGCTGGTGTTATGGTACAGAAGTGCTTTGTTAGTTCGTGCATAACACAAGACTAACTATACGTTGGGAGAAGACGAACAGTGTTCATTTTGATACTGGAGTTTTTGTTTCAGATATGGGTTATGAGTTATATTGAAGCTCACAGTAAGTATGTACTGTAATAAGGGTTTTGATGTGATCACAGTTTCGGTTAGGGTTTAATTTGCAAATAGAAAGACTAACTGGCGATGGCGGTATAGTTTGAGATGTATGTAGAGAATTGACTGTCGAAGTCCCTCTCTCGTCGATGAGACCATAATATTTATTAAAATTATCAACTTTTGAAAGATTTTTTTTAAACACTTTAAAATTAATAATAATTACTGGAATTCGCCATATTTTCGAAGTAGTAGTCTTATTTCCATTTAATATTATTTCTAAAACTGTATTGATGTTTGAAGTCATAATTATTAAATATCTATAGTTCAATACCTACCAATTTACAAACAAAATTAAAAGTCGCAGGCTACATATACAAGATGCACAAATCTAAAAATTTAGTTTACAATGAATTCTCAACTTTATTTTGAAGCTCTTAAACAAGGAAGTCACACGACACTATATCACTGTTACTGCGATATCTTCAAAAGTATGCCTATTTACTTCGGAAACGTAGTCATAACACCACGAAATGAAAACATTAACTCACCTCTAAAAATATCGAACTGAACTCTCACTTGATCGATAACCTTTAAAAAGTTGCGTGATTTTTATGCGTAAATAAAAGATGATAAATAAACTAATTTATCTTATAATTTACATAATATACACAAATGTTACACAACGGTCAATTATCTACTGATCAGTCAAATAAACATAGTGTGGAAAAGGCTTCAACGCACAAATTAGTTACCATAGATTCATACAGATTTTTGACACAGACTTGAATTTTTCACCATTTATTTAAAAAAAACCGCTGTTCCTTACATTTTGAACATGTACCCAAGTACAGTTTTTTAATGTCATTGGATGGCAAACAAACCGACTGCCTACCTGATGTTAAGTGGTCACCGCTACCTTTAGACTTCTGCAATACCAGAGGCCTTGCAAATGCGTTGTCATCCCAGAGACAAAGTTGAAATGTGTCATGTGCCTATAATTGCACCGGCACCCATACCCTTCAAATCGGAACGCAGCAACGCTGCTTTTTATGGAACAGCTGTACCTACTTTTTTTAATAAATGATGACAAATTTCAACCCTGAAGGACATTTTATAATCTGAGAGACTGATTTGACGGCTCTAAGTATCCAACTTGAAAATAGTGTGCTTTATGTTTATGAGTCGAAAGCACATTATTGTTTGACTATATGAAACTGTCAATTTAGTCTCTGAGATTGAAAAATACACTTTAGCCAGAGGATCATGTACTAAATCTATGGTTAAACTAAGTGCATTGACGATCCTTACATCGTATATTTATCTAGTATCCGTGTTCTTGGTAGCCTCCCCTATGCCCTCCATGGCTTCCAGAGCTGTGACCTCCAGACGGGTACGCGTTGTTACTGGGTCCTGATCCTCCAAATCCACTGGAACCGAAGCCGTTGCTAGGTGCAGATCCAAAGCCGCCTTGGCCTTGGCCTTGACCATAGCCTTGGTTTCCACTGCCGTATCCTCCTTGGTTGCTGGGGCCTACGATTCCACCTTGAGGGATGTTTGATCCGGGTTGGGGGAATCCTTGGGAACCTTGGCCAAAGCCTTGTCCGCTGGGGTAGGAGCTCTGTCCGCCCTGACCGTAACCGCCCTGGTTGCCGCCGTAGCCGCCCTGGTTGCCGCCGTAGCCGCCCTGGTTGCCGCCGTAGTCGCCCTGGTTACCGTCGCTATGACCACCGCCGCCATGGCTGCCGTATTGATATCCTGCAGCCAAAAATTTAGGTTAAACTAGAAACAGTAGTTTATTTCAGAAGGAGACGGGTAAATCGCTCATTTGTGGAATGCTTGTTGAAGTCTAAATTTAAAAAAAAACAATTATATATACCATCACGCCTGTATTCCCCGAAGGGTTAGGCAGAGGTGTACCAATGTACACCCACAGTTCGCCAGTATATTTAGGTCCCATGTAATAGGCCGCGAGCCTTTTGCCACTAACCGGGCACAAATCCAAACTCCAAGCTGCTACTGAGAATTTCATAGAAAAACCCAATAACACTTTTTGCTCGACCTGGGAATCGTACCCGGGACCCCTTGCACAGCAGTCGTACTTGCGACCACGAGATCAACGGGGCAGTTAAAAAAAACAATTATAACGGGAAATATAAAAAAAAAGACTATCCGCGACTTCCGCCGCGTGGCTTATTTCATCCGCGTTAAGTTACGTCTTCAGTAACTGATCCGCTCCCGTGGGTCGTAGCTTGATGTTATACAGGAAAAAAATTTAACCAGTGCGTAAATTTTGCCATAATAAACTTCAACACGTTTTATTAAACACGTATATTTTATTTTGATATGTCTTAGTACAGTCTGTTGTCAACATTATCTGACCCACCCTAAACACAACCAAAATTGGACCCTCTGCCTATGATAATAAGGTTTAATTTCAATTTATCGATGAATACAGACACGCATAAACCCACCCAACGTTGTCGGAGCCACCGGCATTATAATTATCATTTTGTTAAGCTATTTTAATCATTATCTCGTTGACATTAAAGTTAAAAACCTTTTAAGTCACCTTACATAATTAGAACCCAATCTTGAATTTCGTAGAGTCTTAGCAAGTTCTTGTGGCTTGGCGGTTTGATGTTGGATTGGCGAGGAACAACATGTGGGTTCGAAAACACAGTCCACCTGTTATCAGTTTCTTTTTTAATTTGATTTCATTTCTACAAAATTGTTTGTATTATTAAAGAACGGCCAATATGATTTACGCCTAATAACTTATCTTGTAAACAGGTGGGTAAATTAAAAAAGTTTAAGTTCACATATATTTGCTTCGTGAGGTAGATAATAAATTCGTCTACTTAAGTGACAAAAGTTACACTACGCCTATTAGCATTGACTGTGCACACACATTTGTAAATCGTTTCGCATAACTCGTTAAGTATTTTTAAGCAATTTGGTGTAAAAAAGCATCATGTCGCAGCTTAATGACTATACCAAACATAAAATCATATTTTTACATGAGCAGAATGTTGGAATTAGAGAGATTGGTCGTCGTCTTAATATAGCAGTAAGTGTTTTTTTTTATACCTATTTTATTTAATTGATTGTGATTAATGAACGCGTAGTTGGCTATTTTACTATTACATTCACTCCTTACAAGTTACATAAACGGTTCCAAAAATGTTTTTTTTTTTTTGTTTTAGAGAAATACGACTGTAGCTAAGACGTTATGGAGACAAAGTAAATATTCAGCGGATTCGTCCAGGGGCAAAAAACATCAAGTATAGTCCCGAATGCGATTGCCCATTAGTGTAACCGCAATAAAACACCATATTTCAGTGGAAACAGTGAGAAGGCATTTACACGCTACTGGAATAAGGAATTATAAACCGGCACAGAAAATAGCTTTGACACCTGGTGAAGAGGGGTCCGTTTTGCCCAGGAATATTTAAATTTTAATTGAGAAGAAAATGTTGTGATCTTCACTGATGAAAAAAAAAACATTTAAATCGAACAAAGATGAACGTAACAAGGAACGGTGCGCCATCACTCCGCTACTAATTAATCTAGGATATTTTTAAACACACCATGTAAGTAAATGCTCAATGGATAGATTGTTAAACCATTAAAATGTTGCCAATTACGTGGTGATGTTATTGTCATAAATAGTTTTTTTTCTATTTAAATGACATGTTTATTCACTACGTATAATAGGCAGCTATAAATCTTTAAAGCATTTCACAGATAAAATAAATTTTCTCGATAACAAACTTTCAAGAAAACATGCCTTTTTTAATGTTTATAAATGGTTAGATTTGATTATGGCATCCTCATAATATATTGTATATTAATTTGGAAATATGTGAGCATTTACTTACTTTATTTACCTAAGTGTTTTAATGAAATAATAAACATTTTAAATTTGCAATTGTTTAGTTTTATTTCTATGCGTTGTCCATTAAAGAACTGTAAAAAAAGTATAATAAAATAATTAAAAAAGAAACACCTGAGCAGAAGCTATATTTAGGTTAAACTTGATTTCGAACGTAAACAACGATTAGTGACCACAAGACTAAAGAATTTAAACCATATATATACTTTAATAAAGTTTATTCTTGCACAGCACAAGCAGCCAACCTTATCCTAGTGCAAATAGATTATTTTGTATTTTATCCCTTCATTATTATTTAATCACTCCATTAAGACATGATAATAAAAAAACTACATATAAAATAGACAAAAATAAATTGTAAAGAGAAGTTGTTTTTGCAATTTAGTAAGGCAAGGAAAAATATGTTTGCGCGTTGTCACTGCATACCCTTAGTTAGTAGCATTTGAATACCAGTTTTACAATGAATACAAATATTTATTTTTCAACTACCCACTTAATACAAGTTATGCCAAAATATTACCATTTTAGAAACTTTATATTTGAAGATTATCCGTCTATAGTTCTTTACAATAATACAAGAAATACTTTTAGAATAAATTCTAAATTGAAAGCAAAACAATATCTTCGTCGCGGGATTTGATCTCGCAACTTGTCACTCTCAGTCTTACACAGACCACGAGACCAGAGTTACTTGACCGAACTCATTAAAATAAGCTATTACACTTATTATATTATAACAAGTTGTTATAAGATTTAACCCAATGCTAACGTGATAAAGATCAAATTTGCGTGTGTGTATTTTTATTGTATTTATTCCTTCTCAGTTCTCGAGCACTTGACTGATAACCTCATATAAATTGAAATTAAACCTTATTATCATAGGCAGAAGGTCCAATTTTGATTGTGTTTAGGGTGGGTCAGATAATGCTGACAACCGACTGCTAAAAAAAAAGTTATCGCTTACGAAACATGTATACTTAAAAACCATATTTTATTGTCACTCGGCGCTAGCGCATTCCCCACCCCCTCACCCCAGCCATGCGCCCGGGCGGCGCCGGCGGCCGCGAGTTTTCATTGATAGTATGGCGAATAGATTATGTCCATGTTATGCTTATTTCAAACTCGGATAAGGATGAATTTTTATTTTTTTTTAACTAAACACGGAAATGTGTTCTATTACTGACACTGAACTACCAAAAAAAATGTACGCACTGGTTAAAAACTTTTCCTGTATAGCCTAGGTTACTCAGTGATAATGTAGCTTTCTAACGGTAGAATTTTTTTTCCAAAGCAATATCTTGCAACGATTGCCTTGCTAACGTGCAGTTTTATTTAAATAAATACGTCGACCTAATAAAAGCGTGTTAAAAATAGTCAAGTATCTAGCATTCCTAAATATTTTACGAATGAATTCCTAACTAAACAGTACAATTGCACTAATACAAGCTCCATTTCACAGGGCAATAACATTCAACACAACCACATCACGCAATAAACACAAACGTTATCATCACAAATATACACAAAACATTAATTAATTTAATTTAACGATCGGAAGAGCAGAGTTTATCTAGTACCTATAATAACATAAACATTTATACACGGAATAGGAAAAGTTTTTGATGAAATAACAATTATTTTCGATGAAAAAGGTCAACGAGTATATCTATACTAGCCTATAACTGTGCGTGTTGTTCGAAAGAGATACCGCGCCCCCGGAACGCAAAGGGCACATGAAGGAACATAGATGGGTTTTAGTCAGTAAAAGACTGACACTAAGGGGCGGGGGAAGTCATTGGATGATTTCTCACCTCTAAAAAAAAACCTATAACTATACTAATATTATAAAGAGGTAAGATTTTTTTGTTTGTATGTAACGAATAGACTCCGAAACTACTGGACCGATTTTAACCATTATTTACTAATAGATAGCTACATTATTTCTGAGTAACATGGGCTATATAACATCACGCTACGACCCACGGGAGCGGAGCATGAACCAAAGAGGTAACTTATGGCGGGTGAACTAAGCCACGCGGACGAAGTCACGGGCAATTCGCTAGTTGGTTTTAAAACTCTAGATGGAAGGTTGTAATCATGTAACTGTCAGATGGACCACTTGATGATGAACAGTAACTACTGCATCTACTTAGGGAGTAGGCAGCGGTATAGGTATACCTATCTATTACAACACAGATATAGGTATATTTAACTGTATTTTAGGGTTAATTGTTACCATTAAACCAGCACAAATATAGATCCAGGGCTGTTACAGAAAACATCATAATGAAAACCTCAATCACAATGTGACCAACCTGAGGCCCGCCACACTGTTCCCAAACCACTGCAACTCCTGTAAGCCAGAATCAACAGTGGCAACCACAACAAAAACGCCGAGACAATGAAGCTCGACGAGTCCCGGAGAAACGATTCAACTGTCTTGGATCCCGCAACGAAATTTCGCTTGTCAACTTATAAACGACCAATACCATCGCTTCATTTATATGACGTGAGATAAGCTAGCACTGTAATTGGTTAGTTTCACACAAATGACTCGCTACGCATCCATGTCATCGTGGAAATACAGCCTTAAGCCATACAAATACCGTTCAAAATAACAACGTTTAAAGTTTAACACTATATTAATTAAAGAAAGACCTTTCATTTTTAAACACTGCTCACAGAAACACGACTGCACCAGTTCTTTTGCTCAGGATGACTCAAGTGCTTATCGACTTGCTATGCCTGATGTATACCTATGACCACCAGCCAAGGATCGTTGACACACTTCTCTTATCAGTGTTTGCGCATTGTGGAATAATTATGTTGTAACTAGTGTTTGCCCACGACTTCATTCGCGTTAAAGTTGATATGTTATCCCACGGGAACCTACATTTTTTTGGGATAGTAAGTAGCTTAAGTGCTATTCCAGGCTATAATCTATGTTTGTGCTAAGTTTCATTCCAATCCGATCAGCCGTCAAATATTTCTAAAATAGTAAGTAGTATGATTAGGATAAATACTTTAAAAGTACCAATAAGATTTTTCCAATTCAAATGTATTTTCTAAGTTAATCTTGAGCATCAATGCCCGCCACTTCGTCTAAGTATGTAGACTTCAATTATGAAGTTACACCGTGAAGTTATAGGTTAGTTGTTGGGATCATTTTTGACTTAATTATATAATTATAATTAAGTCAAAAATGATCCTACAGGAACACAAAACGGTATAAATTTTTTTTTTTCTCGAATCAAAAGTATCCTATGTGTTATTCCACACAACAATCTATTTCAGTGCCAAACTTCATCCAAATCAGTTCAGCGTGTTCTTTCACGCTTAAGCGTGATTAACAAACATCCATCCTCAAACATTTGCATGTTTAATCTTAGTAGGATGCATAAAGTATCTTTTGAGAGTAAAAGATACAAGTCCCGATATATGCGCCATAGTGTAAACAGATGGTGAATTGATAAATTATAATATTGTGGAACTTACCGTGGCTAGCTACAGCCAACGCCAGGACCAAGCACATGATCTGAAAGAAAAAAAAATAGTCAGAAAAACATAATGACAAAAACAAATAACTTTCAGAAATACCAAGACTTCACTATGCTTGTAGGCAGGTGACAAAGAGTACAAAGTTTATTTTACAAAATAATGTTTGAAATTAAAAGAAGTGATTTTTGTAGTGACAATTGTCCATAATTCAGCTTAGTAAGTGGTGGTTTGTTATTAGTTTGCTTAGTTTAGTTCTGCCAAAGCGAACCAACCTACGATTTCCCAATAATTAAATGAATTACGACAGACTGATTCAATAAGCCAAAAGTATTACACTACTGTAGGTACTGAAATTACAGTTAATTTTGATAGATTTAAAATTACTTCGAAAAATGTGGGAAATTCTGATGTGGGTTGGTTCATTTCAAAAGCTTATATCCCTATTATTTTAAACCTTAATTACAATACTAACCTTGAATGCCATATTGTTAATTAAACTGGATAAATAGTTAAGACGGTAATTTCGAAGTGTATGTCGCCACTTTCAAATCATTACCTTATATACCGCGTGTTATCTACAGAATTTGTGCGTCTGACCTCTCCAAGATACTATGGTTCTCAGAACAGATAATAATTATATGCACCATAGTACCTATATAATCTATATCTATAAAGAGGTTAAGTTTGTGAGTTTGTAGGAGGTAAACTCTGGATCTTCTGAACCGATTATGAAAATTCTTTGACCCATAGAAAGCCACGATATTTGTGAGTGTCATAGGGTATAAAACATCACGATACGACCCTCGGGGGCGGAGCAGTAACCAAAGACGTAAGGCCGTTTTCACATTAGGACGTTAGCAGCGCGACAGTAGCGCGGCAGAGGTACATTCCTTCACATTACAAGAACAGATCAAAGTTTAGGTCAGTATGGCGCACTTCATTTTAAAAATAGATGCTGTGGGCGACAGCTCTTCTGTTTTTTTATTATGAAATTCAGACAGGGCGACAGTCGCGCGACAGCCGCGCTGCTAAAGTCGCCTAAATGTGAAATCGGCCTAACTTATGGCGAGTGAAATAAGCCTCACGAACGAAGTCACGGGCAGTATGCTAGTGCCTATATAATAACGATATAAACAACAACATATGTCTTATCGTGTTATGTGGAATAGATGATGCCTACTTACATTTATTTACAAACATTGTTTTGGAACCGGCACGTGATCTAAAATCGTAGAAATTCTCGTCAAAAGCTGGATGAGGATACATGTCATTGTAGTTTACTTTGTTCTGGTAACTGGAATTTGACTGAGGATTAATTACCTGCCAAATGCGGGTCCCAGATCTCATATGAAAGGTTCTGTACTACCATTTATTTAATATTTAACACTACACACTAAATAATTACAGCCGCATAGACCGATCTTCCGGGTTAAGCCACGCTTGCCGAGGTTGGTCTGTGGATGGGTGACCATTTACTATAGCGAGTTTCCTCCGTGCCTCGGAAAGCACGTAAAGCCGTTGGTCCCGGCTGTCATTTGTAGATCTTTGACAGTCGTTACTGTTAGTCAGAAGCCCGAAAGTCTGACAACCAGTCTTACCAAGAGTATCGTATTACCCATTACTGGGTTGTGGAGGTCTGATAGGCAGTCGCTCCATGTAAAATACTGATATTCAGCTGCATCCGGTTCGACTGGAAGCCGACCCCAACATAGTTGGGAAAAGGCTAGGCAGATGATGATGATAACATGAAAACTGCAACCACATATTTTTTATATGTTGTTATACCGCCATAGAAAATTCAAACTCTGTGAAAATGTCAACTCTCTACCTATTACGGTTCATGAGATACAGTCCGCTAAAAGGGTTCCGTTGGCACCCCTCCTACTAAAACGCGAAAATGTATGAGGATGAATGGATGAATGGATGGACACTTTAACAGCTACAAAGAATTAGCCGAGCACACATATAGAACTAATTTAACACAGATACTCTTCTTTAACACGTATTTGTGTTCCCTTGGAATAATTTAAAAAATATATTTAGGCTAGGTTAAATGCTCTAAGATTTTGGTACTTATATGATTTTTTTAGAGATCAATGTAGCCGGCAGAAGCCTTATTGCTCTAAATATTTTTAATACCTAATATCTCTACAAAACTGCTACGCTAGAGGTCCTGGGTTCGATTCCCAGGTCGAGCAAAAAGTGTTATCGGGTTTTTCTATGAAATTCTCAGTAGCAGCTCGAAGTTTGGATTTGTGCCCGGTTAATGGCAAAAGGCTTATTACATGGGACCTAAATATACCGGCAAACTGTGGGTGTACATCGGTACACCTCTGCCTAACCCTTCGGGAAATACAGGCGTGATGGTTATATATGTATATCTCCACAAAAAAGCCACGATACAAATAAATCAAGCCAAATTTCTCTTTGTAATAAGATTCCAACTGTAAAACATTCCGGTCCACTTCCTAAGACCTTGAACTAACTTGTGCAATATATTTTATTATCTGACTATTTATCTTTTCCTGTTTTTGAAGGTTTCACCGCAGGGGTACGAGACTGCGAGACTATTACTTGCGATGTACAACATTTTGTTTTCGCCTTGACTTTTAGGAAGATTTTAGTTTAAGACCCGCTTTGACCAAACTCACTAAACATATTTAGCGTTAAATGTGTTTAGAATAGAATAGAATAGAATATGTATTTATTGTAAAAACATGAGTATACATCAAATAATTTGTGCAAGGTCTTAAAATAACAGGTGGATCTGCATGTTTTGCCATTTAATGGCGTACAAAACATTTTTTTTTAAATTATCATTCTGTCTCTGTCACCTTCTAACAATGTGACAGGGATGCAATGATGTACTAAACAATTAGGCACAAAACGTATTTAGTGATTTTGGTGAATGCCGCCCTTAGTCTGCAGATTAGTAATTTTTAGATTTCTGTATCCAAAGGGTCCCACGGCACCCTATTACTGCTTTCTGTCTATCTGGATGTTGGTCTGTCTGTCCGTCACAGGGCTGTATCTTTTATACCATAATAGGTAGACAACTGAAATTTTCACAGAATGTGTATTATTATGGCCGCTATGACTACAAATGAAAATAAAATAAATTCAAAAAATAAAAGCATGTTCCCCTTTTTTTTCTCGGCATTAACACATAAATGAGAGAATACAATAAATTATAAATATTTACACAAAAACAAGTACTAGTCTACACGAAATTAATTAATTCAAAATAGCACTCCTCTCCACCAAATTGTCTAACAAACAATACAATTGTATACACAACCACCTACACAATTCTAAACACACACTTAACTCATTGTATTGCAACATCAGTAAATAAACGCGATGTTGCCAGTGCCATAAACGCAGTTATTGCCAACATTATGAACCGAGTAACGCCTTATATGGCCTTGTCACCTTGTTACTGACATTTTATTAGGAAAACTGTCCTTCCCTCGTATAAATTATACTCCCCATACACGTTCGTAAAATTTCACGACATTTCATAAAACTAATTAGGCTTATAAATTTTATGACATAATTGTTAATGCGTCGTAATTTATTGCTTCCATGTTTTCGTCGGATTTTGCTACACTTGAATGTCTCCTACGAAGTAGGTATGTTAGCCTTCGTTAGCAAAAAGTTTGCCTGTCAAACTGTCACAAACACATTTCTGGTGTTGAATTTAAAAAAATATGGCGTCAACTTCAAACTTTTGAAATTAGAATGGAATATGTGAGTATTATCCAGACCGATTCCGGAAACGGCAGCTAATCTTAATGAAACCTAGCCAAGTACGCAGGAGATATTATAGTGCACAATTGTGTGCGCAAACACAGGTGCAGTCCTTCTTCCGTAACTCTCATAGTCCGATGGGAAGGCAATCCGACACAACCGAGAGATCAGGTGCAGGACCAACGGCTTTTACGTGCTTTCCGAGGCACGGGGGTGTCACACCACCAACTTTCAAACTCCGGGCTCTTACTGAGAAATTCCTAACGAAAAAACCGAATAACACTTTTTGCCTGACCTGGGAATCGAACCCAGGGGCTCCCTCAATAGTCGTGCTCGCTAGCACGAGACCAACGGGGCAGTCGACCGGAATAACCACTGTGAAAAAGAAGCTAATTATTCAAAAGAGGTTTTTTTTATTTTTAATTACCGTGCTTTCCATGTGGAATTTAAAAATAGAATGTACAGTCCAATATTAATTTTCTCTTTGAAGAGTAATGAAAACGTTTTTTGCAATTCCCTCTTTTTGTAGTGCACTGTACGCTTTACAAACAAAATTGACAGTGCGTTAATTAAAAATTATTTCTTTGATAAAGTTCCGCTGCTACATTATTGCTGCGATGCATTTAATACAGGTTGCTTTTATACTACTATACTAGCTTAACCCCGCGACTTCCACTGCATAGTGTTTTTTTCTCCTGTCTTGAGTTACTGCTCCGCTCCTGTGGGACGTAGCGTGATGTTATTTTTGCCTATACTATTCCTTGTGATTATATTTATTTATTACTTTTATTTTTCCATAAACTAAGGTATAAATTACTAGCACCGCGTTCGGGTGCCTTTTCGTTAAGGCTTTCCCTCCATTATACCATCACGCCTGTATTCCCCGAAGAGTTAGGCAGAAGTGTACACCCACAGTTCGCCGGTATATTTAGGTCCCATGTAATAGGGGGCGAGCCTATTGCCATTAATCGGGCACAAATCCAAACTCCGTGCTGCTACTGAGAATTTCATAGAAAAACCCAATAACACTTTTTGCTCGACCTGGGAATCGAACCCGGGACCTCTAGTGTAGCAGTCGTACTTAGGACCACTAGTCAGTCAGGCAGTTACGTCCCTCCATTATCTTTCTTTAAAAAACAAAGAACGCCAAAGAAAAGTAAATTAAACTTTAAATTAATGAGTGGACTACCGAGTGGTTTTATCAAAATGCGAATTTCTTTTCAATTCATCATTTTACTTGACAATCGCAGTTTCTTTTTAATAATAGTTTGAACAAAATCGGCAATCTATCGAGATAAAATACGGAATCAGGCAAACGCGCCAATTCTGATAAAAAAAAAGGAACTGGATCAGTAATGCATTTATATCTGTAGACTCACAAAGAGAATCAATGAATTGATTTCACGGACGTTTTTTCTTACTATTTGAGTGATTTAAAAGCATTGCGGTGCCGCACCGCGCACCGCCATCCTCGGCGATGCCTGCTATGACGCAAAAAATTGTGACGAGCAATGCATCTCGCTTAAATTTGGTTAGGTTAAGAAAAATTGACATGCTACGCAGCGCGATGCCGGTGGCGCGATGCAACGCGTTGAGTTAGGCTTTTGACATATTTTTATGTATGTATACCATCACGCCTGTATTCCCCGAAGGGTTAGGCAGAGGTGTACTAATGTACACCCACATTTCGCCGGTATATTTAGGTCCCATGTAATAGGGGGCGAGCCTATTGCCATTTACCGGGCACAAATCCAAACTCCGAGCTGCTACTGAGAATTTCATAGAAAAACCCAATAACACTTTTTGCTCCACCCGGGAATCGAACCCAGGACCTCTAGCGTAGCAGTCGCGCTCAGGACTACTAGGCCAACGAGGCAGTTAGATATTTTTATTTATTTATTATTATTATTCTCATTTATTTATTGTATATACATATAAGTTACATTTTTAAATATTAGTATAAAAAAATAAAAACATTTAAAAATATAAAAAATAGTAGCCCACCGGCGTCGGGAACAGGGTCCAAGCCACCGGTGGTCAGGGCTCCTGAGAAAGGAATCTCCTAACGATACGCGCCGTGTCTAGGAGAACCGCTTTCTGAATCAAGCCCTTGATCCAACCGCCCAACGAGAGCCTCCTTAGGTGTTGGTCGAGGCTATTGGCTATTATATTATTATTTTTTTTTTTTTTTTTTTTTTAAACTGAGCGACTAGCCGCTGCATTGCCAGTGCCACTACTGGGTTCGAATCTTTGTTCGGCTTGAGTCTTGTGTTTAGTCCCGGGATTCAAATTCAAAACTTTCCACGCTCACCAAACGAGACGAGAATAAATTGGGTTGTTCTGCTAAAACGAACCAATCCTTATCAAAATGTTTCCCATTTTACAAAATTAATTATAATAATTATCAATATCAGTAATGCTGAATACCTAATCAAATTTTATAACGTAAAATCTTTTCGAAGCCCAAGTTTAAAAAGTAGGTATATACATTAACCTGTTATTGCGGGTTTTATTTCATTTCAATTCTAAGAAACATTAGGCTCATAAAGTTTCAAAAAAAAACCTAAACACCATTCCATAAGATTCAAAGCTTCTCACATCGTAAACTATACCTTAAACTTAGTTTGGAACCTCGAGAAACCAGCACTAAGTCGGGTAACGAGAAGCAATCAGTTCGAGTGTCGTTCCCATACCGAACTCCTAAGGTACCCGTCCTAATGATGATTGTATGGGAATTACACGCATGCGTTTAATTCCCGGTCATTATTTCTGTGTTCCGCGTTAGTTTGTTCCGACTTTAGTTGCTAGTTTGTTAGTTTGTGATGGTGCTTTTATTCCCTTGAGAGAGGCTGTTTCCTTGCTCTTGACTTGGGTTAAAGGTGGGTCGATTTTGACGGTTACGTGGTGTTAATATTATGTAAGTATGTTCTGGTGAAGTTATTTGGGGAGCATGCAAAAAAGTGTCTTGGTTTCACGCATTTTGGACAGACATTAAGGGCCAATTAATTAATGTGTAGGTCGAGAAAAACACGTGCGATTATGCGATTATAAAATGAAGTGCGCTTGTCCTGTCTAGGGGCACGCCTAAATCTGCAGGCAATTATGATAATGACTATGTTAAATAAGGGAATCATTGACCACCTTCACTATCATTGCTTTCACAAAACTTAAATCACAAAGAATCAAAAATTCTTTACTTTTTCGTATAAACAAAATCGCTCTATATCAGATGCAAAATCTTCGGAACTCCATCTTCAACGATTCACCCCGTACGTGGGTAGAAATATAGCCGGGTAAGCGGTGACGTAGCCGCGAGGATAGCCTCACAGACGTTTATAGCCGTCGCGACGGTTATAGCCGGCCATTTGTCTATCCATTTGTCACAAGACACGCGATATTTGCGGCCCCAGATAGCAACGGTTTTATACCGCGGGTCGAAATTGGGTAGGCGGAGCAGGGAGATGCGTGAGTTTGATTGAGGTGAAGCTTGGACCTCTTGTTTTTATCTTGTTAACTTAATTACACCTAGTTAATTAAGGAGATTATGTTGAGAGGTTGGCAAGTGGTGATCTGTCCCTGTCTGCAATAAAACAACTTGCGATCCGCCAACTACTTGCCACGGGTCAAAGAAAAGGTAGGATGAAAAAAGAAAGAAAGAACGATGTAGAGATGGAAAAATAGAATGAAAGAAAAAATAAAGAAAGAATGAAATGAAAATTATAAATATTGCGAGTCATAACCTGTTCCGAGGTTCGTGATTAATAATAATAATATAATAATAATCCAACTAACTAACTAATATAACTAGTCCATTTAAGCCACCCAAACCCATAGCCCTATTCTTTGTTACCATATTCTGCAATAGTCCTGCGCCAGCCGGGGATTGTCCTTGGGTGCATTTGCATAGTGCAAGCAGGGAATTGCCGGTTGGTGTTCCATTTCAGTGTAAAGCCTTGTAATAGGCCTCTGCGAGTTGGCTTCGGCTCCTCGTATGCCTTTCAAAGGTCCGGGACCCTAGGGTCCCGAGATGCGTAACGTAAACAAATATAATAAATTCTTTATTTCAGACACAGAGATCCAACTATCCAACAGATTAAGCTTACACATGGATGGTGTAGGCAAATACTACACGTGGTACACGTGTACACATTTCATACCTCCAGCGTAGCAGTCACGTTCGGGACCACTAGGCCAACGAGGCATATTTTATCTTAAACCAAACAAATCGAATGTCCGACTTATTCACCAAAAACAATAAGTACCTACTTGCTACCTACAAGAACAGCTCACTTTATATTCAACCTTGATCCTTATTCCTTTCCCACAAAAATACAATACGAAAAATCTATAATAAATTCAGTAAACAAAGTTACATTAATATTTAAGGCTTGTATCTCATTGCCCGAAGCCACTTTCTGGCTTATGTAATCGGTCGCGCGGGCCCAATTACAAGGCAATGTGGGTGGATGCGGGGAAAAATTTCAAGTCATTTTTCTTCGTCGAGCAAAAGCGAGTGTCATTCGTGATGAGAGTGTTATTTGAAGGTGGGGAGGTTACTAGCGAATAGGACCTTATGCTTGTGTATAGAAAAGTGATATTAAAATGTCATGAGTTTGGGTTCACTTAGTTAAAGTACATAGTAACTAGTTTTTTTTCATACTGGTTTTTTTTACGACTTTCCCCGCGCGATCATCGGTTATTAAGAACTCGCCGTTTAAAAAGTATATGATATATCCTTTATTTAGCTTCAAGCTTAGTATATACCAATTTTTTATCAAAACCGGGTCAGTAGTTTATCTGTGAAAGCGTAACTAAAAAAACAAATAAGTGAACAACGTCACTTTCGCATTTAGAAATTAAAGTATGTATGGCAACATTTTCTCCGACAGCATCGTCGGTCACCGAAATTATGCACCTACGAGGTATAACGTATTGGTTATCTAAACGCTTTACGATTCTATATAGTTATATAATTTATACTTACGATCTTACAGAATAAGTACTTCCACGTCTTACATAACTTTTAAAACAGCTAATAATCCGCTAGGTAGCCAATAGCCATCAACTAATAAATAGGGAAATATTTAAATGTTTGTAAATTTATCAAGTCATAAAGTTACCATTTTCCATAAAAATTCACACTTTAACCTTGTTGACACTTACAAAACTTTTAAATCCAAGATGGCGAAATTCAAAATGGCGGCGCTTTAAGGCGGGAAGATTTGTAATCCAAAATGAGTTAATGGGTTCTGTGAAGACCTTCACTTTATTACCGTGAAAGGATTCAAATTTATTCTGACTTTAATCTATCGAATAAAAATGCAGCGAGAAGTCTGTCTGCAACCATTCGCGAAAGAGTAAAAAGAATGACGTTTTTAAAGACTTAAATGCTGCAGTTGACTTTTTTTTTATCGGAGAGATCACTTTTCTTACTTTAATTGATGGGTTTGTTTTTTCCTTTTTAGGATTCAACGGTAATGACAAATGGTATCCGGTAAGGAGACACTTGACATTTTCACAGAGTGTAATACTATGGGTTTTTCTTGTGTGTAGTGTTGAATACTGTAGGTACGGCGCAAAACAAAATATTTTTATTTTTCTTTTTTTCTTTAAATGGTTAATTAATGACTTTATAATGTATTGCTTAACGTAACGCTGTTTTCGGATCTCTGCCTACTCCTTATAATGCACAGACCCAGACCCGTTGTACGAAATGGCTATAACACGGCAAATTGATAGATTAATTTCTTGGCAAATCAAGTTTGCCAACTATCCAAAAAATCAATAACATATTTCATATTATTCTCTTCCGACTTTTTAAAACAAACAAATCCATCAAACAAAAACTCATTGACATTGGAAAAAAAATCCGCCATCTTGAAATGACGTCATCCACTCGACCACGTAATTCGATCAATAAGAAGTTGGATGGATGTGCCATCAATCTTCAAGGATTACAGCGCGGAGGGGATCTAATCACTGCATGTCTGTCGATAGCTGAAGAATCTCGCAATGAATGCTCGTCATCCATCTTTTGAAACGTCTCTCTGAGCTTTAAGTAAGCTTTATTGAAGGTTTCTCATTTTATTCTTGTAATTGTTGGGTTTTGTAGGAAAAGAGCGTATACCTTTCGCTGTACCATTTGTATAAAAAAATATATCTACTACCTGTAATCACACAACCTTAAATATCTAGGAAATATTTTTTTTTGTTTGTTTGTTTGTACCGATTAAGCTCCGGAACTACTGGACAAATTTTAACCATTTTTCCACGAATAGATAGCTAAGTTATCAGGAAGTAACATAGAATATAACATCCCGCTACGACACAAGGGAGCGGAACAGTAACCAAAGACGTAACTTAACGCAGGTGAAAATATCTACTAGCTAGAAGCTAGTATATTATATAGCTAAAAATGTGTTTATTTATTTAAACATGACGCCTTAACAGCGAAATACTATTGATATTTTGTATACCTAAAAGACTTATAAAACCGCAAGTCCAATATAAATTAAAATGAACACAACTTTAGATCACAAGTAACTGTGTTTGTATTGAACGGAGCTAATTCGAGCGTCACGGCGCACTTTACAGTGGTTATAAATTGCTTTGAAACTTACAGATTTTCATTCGGACCACTCTTCGAGATGTTGGCCATTAAGTGAGCGATGGTGGAGATAAGAGATTTCTTTTTCTTTCTTTCTTTCTATTTCCTACTAATGTTATAAATGTGAATTTTTTTTAGGATGGATGGTTGTTCGTTACTCTTTCACGCTTAAACGGCTGAACGGATCTTGATGAGGCAAAGAGATAGATTGTAGTGTAGAAGAATTTATGTAATCGGTCTAGAACTTCCAGAGACTTCCTCTGACAAAAAAATCAAAACAGCAGTTGGCATAGGATTAATCAACACACTTGTTCATTGTTGAGCTCGTTCTCTGAAAACACTAGAAACCGTGAAATAATGGTTGTTTACCAACAGCGTAATTAATGGTTTTGAATTGGTAGTACAATCGATTTCGATTGTTTTTCTTATACAATCAAAAGCTGATTAACTATTGTGTAAACAAACCTCAAAAGCAACATCGAAACAATTATTTTTTTAATGGTGTGGTGTTTTTTATGTGGAACGATTTAAAATTAGAATACTTTGAAAACTTAAAACAATTGATAAGAGAAATCATATTTTTTTATTTCACCGTTTAAATGGCTAGACTACGCTGTCACTATCTGTTCAGTACCTTTTTATTAGACGATTCTATCCCACTCCTGGGCAAAAGCCTTCCTCCATTCCTTCCATCCTTCACGATTTCCTGATTCATCTTACCAGTTTTTGAGAAATTCCATCTCGCCTGTATTCCCCGAAGGGTTAGGCAAACGTGTACCAATGTACACCCACAGTTCACCGGTATATTTAGGTCCCATGCAATAGGGTGCGGGCCTATTGCCATTAAGAAATTCATCCAATCCATTTGAGGAACTCATACAGCATAAACCACCATCGCCTTCGTGGCCTGTCTTGACCCCATATTAGTGTCATAGTAGTGACTGCCCCGTTGGTCTCGTGGTCGCAAGCGCGACTGCTGAGCAAGGGGTCCCGGGTTCGATTCCCAGGTCGGCCAAAAAGTGCTATTGGGATTTTCCGTTAGGAATTTCTGAGTAGCAGCCCGGAGTTTGGAAGTTGGTGGTGTGACGCCCCCGTGCCTGGGAAAGCACGTAAAACCGTTGGTCCTGCGCCCGATCTCTCTCCGGTCGTGTCGGATTGCCGTCCAATCGGGCTATGAGAGTTAGGGAAGAGGGAGTGCGCCTGTGTTTGCGCACACACTTGTGCACTATAATATCTCCTGCGTACGTGGCTAATCTGCATTAAGGTTAGCCGCCGTGGCCGGAACGGCCTGGAGAATTAATTATTTTTTAGTGTCACCCTTAATCCATGATAATGTTAAATTTCACGTCACTATTTCGTAATCTCCGCTATTTTCAAAGCCTCCTCGCCCCTTGGGTATCGCGGAAATCTCAGTACATAGGAAGGGTTTTAACCTCCAGTCTACCAACTTAATTAATTTTAAGGGCAAGCCGCATCACTTGCAAATTGTCAGGAACGCCCGCTTAACCCTTGTTATAACTCTTGGAGATCATCTATTGATGGATAGGTATTTGTTTGTTGAGCTATTTGCATTTTGATCTTCTTACTAATAGCTTTAGTAACGGGTTATAATTTTGGTTTGGTTGTTGTGGGATGTTTGGGGAATAAGGGATTTGGGAGCTGTATTGTGTGTTTAGAATTGCATGTTGTTGAAGTTTTTGGTGACTGTTCTTCTAGGTTACTAGATTATACAAACTCTAGTTGTTAACTGCCTCGTTAGCCTAGTGGTCATAAGCGCAACTGCTACCCTAGAGGTCTTGGGTTCGAGTCCCAGGTCGAGCAAAAGTGTTATTGGGTTTTTCAATGAAATTCTCAGTAGCAGTTCGGAGTTAGGATTTGTGCCCAGTTAATGGCAATAGGCTGACCCCCTATTACACATGGGACCTTAACATATTAGCGAACTGTGGGTGTAAAATCATACAACTCTGCATAACGCTTTGGGAAATACAGGCGTGATGGTATTTCTAGTTATTATATGTATTATTAGAAAAATAAACAACGACAATAATATAATATAACGTTTGTTATTTTGTTAAAATTAATGCATTTTTGTTTTTGGTAAGTGACTAATAATCTTCATTATATTTATCGAGAAATAACAGAGCCTTTTAGGTCTTTGGAAAAGGCTTCGTTCAACAGTGGACGGCTATAGGCTGATAATTATGATTATGATACTGATTATACGTCAACATAACAATAACGTTATAACGTTATCTTGCACTCAAGATAACGTGATAATGCTATTGTTATGTTATATGTTACTGAGTAACACGATATTCCTTATAGTCCACTGACTATAAGGAATATTGTATTACTCAGTAATTGAGCCGTTGAGGCGATACAGTCACTCCATGTTAAATACTGATGTTTAATTTAATGTTTATTTATTTATTTATGGAAGACTTACAGCTAAACAAAACATAATATAAAATAGAAGGTGAAACTGACAGCCAATTACAAGTCTTCACGTATAAAAAACAGACTGGCAGAGATGGTGTTAACAATACACGTACTGCTCACACAAAAAATAAAAATAAAAGCGGAACAACATCAAAACTTAAGCTAAGAACACCATAACTAAGATAATGTATTGTTGCTTAATTCGATGGGTAGTAGGCGTAGTTAACTGCAAGCAACGGTTTTATGTAATGTGTCTTTTAACACCCCGTATTTATCATGTGTATTATAGATTGCGTTGCTTCACATATCACCTGTATCGTGGGTGAGTTTATAAACGTATAAACTCACATACACAAACAGCCAAACCCGGAGCAACTACCTGCAGGCCATACAAGTATTCATTCCGTGCGAGAATCAAACCCACGACATATAACACAGCAGCCAATTGCTCATTTAATGCGCCAACCATGTCGTCAAATTCAGATATTAATTTATCTAAATATCTCATTTTAATAACCTAATTACTACACTATCTCACCATTATATTATTCTTACAATAGCTAAACTTACTCTCAGCAGACTTATTAAGTCACCGAACACAACACCGCTAATGTTTGCATGGGTTACCTCGAATTATACCCAAAACAACGCTTAGGAGAAACTTAATTTTCGGTAAAATTTTAGACAAATTAATTATCTTAACTCTAAGATAATTAATTTGTCTAAAATTTTACGTATGGCAATTAGCTTGTTACTTTCAGTTTAAAGCACAAATTAAGTAGTTCTTTCAAATAACTATTTTAACATACCATCACGCCTGTATTCCTCAAAAGGTTTGGCAGAGGTGTAACAACGTACACCCAAAGTTCGCCGGTATATTTAGGTCCCATGTAATAGGGGGCGAGCCTAACAAACATAACTATTGACTATTCTAATTAACTTTTTTTCTATATCAATAATATTCGATTATTTACTTTTCGATTTTCGACCAAAGGTCGTAAAGGACCATTATGTCCGTTTCGACCTTTGACCCCAGAACTATCCATTATGCTTCAACAAGAACTTAGCCACGTTGACATCGTTAGTAGGTCTTTTAAAGTGCAGGTATTGCAGTGCAGAGAGCAGGATCAATAATGAACTAAAAATGTTTAAGTTACTAAGTAAGTGTTGGACACTGAGCATGGCGGTTGAGAGCTTTGTCATGCTCACTTTAATGTCTCGCTAATGGTGGCGCGTACGTTGGTTCCCTTGAAGATGGTTGAGCTAAATGGTCCCGATACACGCGTCGTCGCTTAACTGCCATGTCTTACATGTTTTTTTTTTTTTTTTTTATTGCTTTATATTCACCTTCATTGTTTTCACATTATAGAAGCAGCAAGAATATTGTAACTAAGATTTTGTAAAAACCAAATTAAAAGAAAAGAGTGTCCATGGAGTTTCTTGCTCGTTCTTCTCAAAAGTGTTTGTAAATGGTCTAATTTAAATAAATGCTTTGACTTTGACTTTGATAATAAAGATATTGTTTGTAGTATGACTCCGTAGTCAAGAATCCCCTAACTTACGTGTAGCGGGAAGGACCGGAAAAATAGTCATGTTATCAAAATTACCAATGAAATCAATTCTACAACACCAATTTACATTTCAAATTTCCGAACACCTTATCTGATCGAATATTTCGTTGATCAGTCCCGGTCAGAATGATCAGCATAAGTGCATCAATCACGTAGGCACGTCGGCTCAAATGATTGATCACGTTAATTAGACAAAGGGTCGGTTACACTGGACGGTAATCATTTCAAAGGTAAATGTCAATTAGAGAATTGTGTTGTATTGTGTGGCTTGATACAATGGCCTTGATACAAGCCTTCTCGTATGCAAATTCGTACGATTCTATATGAATCTGACATTGAAATCCGTGTGAGAATATATTTGCATGGTTACTGAAATGCCTTTTTTATTTTTTGATGTTACTTTAATTCAATTATAAGTCTTCTTTTTATGTCATTTGATGGAAAACAAGCTGACGACGGCCCACCTGATGTTAAATGATCACCGCTACCTATAGACATCCGCAATACCAGAGGCCTTGCAAATGCGTTGCTATCCGAAAGACAAAATTGAAATATCTCATGTGCCTGTAATTACACCAGCACCCAAACCCTTCAAACCGAAACAAAGCAACGCTGCTTAGCGGCAGAAATAGATAAGTATTTCTCCTAGTACCACCATCATACGCGGGTAGTACTTCCCCATACCATTACGCCGGTATGAAGACTAGGAAGAGTTGTACCAACGAACACCCGCAGTCCCCGATATGTTTAGGTAACATGTAATAGGAGGCAAGCCTATTGCCATTAATCAACAACGTAACTCCGATCTGCTACTGAGAATTTCATAGAAAAACCCAATAACAATTTGCTCGACCAGATAATCAAACCTTCAGCGTAGCAGTCGCGCTTAGGACCACTAGGCTAACGAGGCAATTCCCCCACCCACCCTTACTATATAAACACTTATCATTGAGAGGCACTGCATGCGGTAGTTAATTGTGTTTGTGGACAAACGGAGTAATTAGCATTTAACTGTGCTTGACCTGTGTTTGCTATGTTATATTTAGCTAATGCACACGTCACTGAAACTGGTCCTTTGTATTAGTTGAGGTAACAATACCAATTAATGTGATTTTAATAAAAGACGCACTCAAAAAGATAGTATGAAAACTTTACTATATAAAACTAAGTTTATTGTATGGGCTGAACAACTTGACTACAAGTGTTGCGGAATTTGTTCGAAACGCAAAGGGTATTAGGAAAAACACGGATTTGTTTTAGTCAGTAAGAGTCTGACACTACCTCTAGCTCCGCCCAAAAAGGCTAAACAACTGAATGTCAATCGGAAAGGAAACATTAGAAAGGTAATCGCATTTTTATTCTACAACAATCAATGTCAAAAATGAAGGTAAAATAAGACGCTTTTGATTGATTTCCCCGCTGTTGTTGGCAAAACTATAGCCAAACCTTGTTGTAGGACACTATATGACAAGTTTTACTTCCAATGAAATTTTCAGCGACAGTCGATAGCATATTGAATATGCCATCGACTGTCGGTGCCGACAAATGTAATGAAGTTTCAATATGAAATGGGCCTTATTATATAAAGTTACAATCGTTATTCATATACAAGTTGCATCAGAATTTCGATAACTAAGTTACTATTACTGTAGACTGTATACTACACCTTTATTAAACTCTGTAAAATAATAAATACGAAATTCTAACACAAAAGTAGACATCACTTCACCATTAGAGTACCATATCCAAAATAAAAGCTCAAACAGGTAACACAATATCAATCTTGTTAAACCGAAGGATTCCTTTTAAAGTAATCCTACACTAAGTGCGTGACGTCATCGGTTCGTTGGCACAGGAGAGTGCCTCCCCCCCCCCCCCCCGTATATTGACGCAGCTGAGAGAAACACTTACAAACACACGCCGTGTTGTGTTACGAAACACACGCCGCCCGCGCATTGGATCGCACGATGACTAGGCCCGTAGTGGGGCCAGAACGCGAAGACAGAAGCGTTTGAAACTTACGCGCGCTGTCTCGCTCAGTCCCGTCGCACTAGGCTTCCGCCTTAGTCACTACAATATGGACGCAAAGGTGACTTTCATATGTTTGATACTTCGCGCCCGTCGTCGCAACCGCGCCAGGCTCGCAGTGTGGACGCACACTTAGTAGTTTTGTTATGTTTTAGCAAAATAGTGTGAAATGTACGGAACTTGAACAGAATGCAACTGCCTCGTTGGCCTAGTGGTCTTAAGCGCGGCTGCTGCGCTAGAGGTCCTGGGTTTGAGTCCCAGGTCGAGCAAAAAGTGATATTGGGTTTTTCTATGAAATTCTCAGTAGCAGCTCGGAGTTTGGATTTGTGCCCGGTTAATGGGAATAGGCTCGCCCCCTATTACATGGGACCTAAATATGCCGATGAACTGCGGGTGTACATTGGTAGACCTCTGCCTAACCCTTCGGGGAATACAGGCGTGATGGTGTGTGTGTGTGTGTGTGTGAGGGTGTGTGTGTGTGTTTTGAACAGAATGATGCTGTGGTCCTTTTGAGTTGACCCCTTTGGATCAAAGGACCAATAATAAATACTAGGGCACAACCCAAATATGCTACGCTAAGTTATATTTAAATGTTGTATCAGTGCTACGAAATTCGTAGCCAGTCGTAGCTTTTCGTAGAGGTGCTACGAGAAAGCCTACGAAAACTTTTACCAGACATAGGCCCTATTTTGGTTTCGTATAAAATTATGAACAATTAGAATTAAGGAGGTTAAATCTTTGATGTCTATGTGAATAAAGTAAAGAATGCAATAAGATTCTAGTTTTGGAGGCACGGTTGGCGCAGTGGCTGAGTAATTGGCGTTGAGTATCGCGGATTCGATTCCTGCCAAAAAATATATATTTGTATGGCCTAGAGGTAGTTGTCCTGATCTGGTTTTTTATGTATGTGAGTAATCACACCTACAATACAGCCACATTTTTAGGGTGAAAAAACATTTTTTATAAAGAAAATCCACTATAAAACACATACATACACAACAAGCACATACACATACATAAACTCACGCCTTTTCCCCATGGCGGTAGGCAGAAACCACAGAACTTACATACTCCTTTCGCCTCATCCACGTCCATCCATCGAAAAAGAAAATAATAAAGAAATAACTAATTATAGCTTCCTTTTCTCATACAAACAACATCATTCATTACCAAAACCCATTGAGATTAATAATACTCGTATTAACATCAAATTAATCCACACATTGCGGATTGGGAGAGAGGCCATAACACTACATAATAATGTGTATTATTATAATAATATGTGTTATTATAATAATAGCGATGACGGAACGATTGTTGTTGAGTGGGAGGCTTCGTGGCTAAATAGCTGTAGTTGGAATGTTATTATCCCTCTTGACTTGACTGGCACGTGGTATCGTGGTCGTAATCGTGAGGTCCGGGGTTTCATTCCTCGGTCAGGCAAAATATTACGTTAATCTATCAGGTCTCAGTGAAATTTTATATTCTAAGTCAGAGATTAATAAACAATACCAACATGTCCTTGTTTTTCTTTCTTCCTTCTTCTTTGTTTAAGAGGACGAATTGGAAATTTTGGCATCAGTGATCTCTATTTTTGTCAGTAATTACGAAACGTATAAAAATGTGAGTTGGTGTTCTGAATAGTTCATGATGAAAGCCTTATTTTGTTAGTTTTCATTACATGATTAAGTAACTTTAGTAACAGAGAAAAAAATATCAAACATACCTCTTTTTAAATAGAGATTCACATCTTATGGGCAAACGGGACCGATTTTAGCCTCTCAACTTGCTCTGTAGACAAGTCTATAAATACTCTTTAAAATTGTAGAAGGATTTTCTCAAGTTATCATTTCCGACTAAATAAAATAACAAAAAGCTTACTTACCGGGGTGTGTGCGGGTTGCGGGGGGCGCGCGCCTGGTCTAGAAATATTGTTAAACAAAATTACTTTCCAAGTAGTTTATCTTGGACATTGCTGAAATCGGTGAAGGTAAACATGTCAGGACAACCTCAATGCCGTTTCTACTAACTAGCAGAAACGACCACTAACGAAACGACTCGACTCGTTTTTCAACTAAAAAGATTCAAATCTAATCGCAAGGTTGTTCGAAAGAGATACCGCGCCCCCGGAACGCAAAGGGCACATGAAGGAACATAGACGGGCTTTAGTCAGTAAAAGTCTGACACTCCCTCCCGCCCCGCCCAGGGCGGGGGAAGTTATTTGATGATTTCCCGTCAAAAAAATAAATAAAAAAAATAAACTAATTTCTGCAACAATCAATGTAAAAAATATAGATTAATTAGAGTCAATTCTGACAGAGGGAGATTATATATAGATTGTTCCTAAAAGTTAGTAAAATTATAAAGTCTAAAATCACCAATCCGCTTTGGGCAAGCATGGTGATCAATGCTCGTGCCATCTCTGTAAGAGAAGACGCCTTAGCTCCACAGTTTGACAATAACAGGCTGGCAAAAACATTGCATACGCTTCTAGTGAACGAAACACAGCATCCAACGAACAAACACAAATATCTATAACAAGGAAACCGCGGCGGCTGACCCTGGGCGGCTTTCCGAGCGATTTATTGCGCAGCCCGATAACCTTGTACCGGCGGCATATTAGGTTTTATTACATAGGGCCATTCATTATTATCTATTATGAACTCTGTGTTGCTAGGCGGGAATTTACCTGGTTTAGTACTAAAGCCTTGTTCATTATTTGAGGGAAGTATTTAGGCTGCTGGTTAGGTACTAGCTTCTGCCCGTGGTTTTGTCTGCGTGGAAGACAAATGTGCCATTAACCATAGTCTATGGTATTTCGCAGTAGTGTAGCTGTCTATCGGTGGAAGAATTTTTGTAATCGGACTAGAAGTTCCAGAGATAAGCTCGTACAAACAAACAAATTCAACTTATTTTACAACGTCCTTCAAAATACTTAATTAAGTTTAAAAAAATATATATGTATATTCCCAAGATACAGACTCACGTCTAGTTTGGGGATCACCGTTCAGATAGCCATGTATGATGTACTTGATTAAATAAATAAATATATTATGTATTACAATATTATTAAAGAAAAAGATTTTGATTTGAAATAGATAAAGTGAAAAGTTACTTAACCGATTAAAAAAAAAGCTTTATCAGCGTGTAACAGCAAATTAACTCGGTCAAGAGGTAGTGAATCAAAATAAAATAATTTTTATAAACAAAAGAATGTAGCGTCAATTTTGCAACAGAAAATATGCGACTCATGTTATAACGTTCATTTGGCTTTATCCTAACAGCAATAAACTTTAAAGCAATCACCATTGCTCATGAAAAAATGGAGCCACGCTTTTGTGTGTATGACAGTTATAAAAAGACACAATGAGATAAGGACTTATTCTTGTCATTAGCAGTCTAAATTGCTTCATCACAATTTATCATACCTTACATGTAGGTAAAGTATCATATCAGCTATATACATACATACATATATGTATATTACATAAGGCCTATTCCCACCGCAGATAATTATGGCAGTGCTTTATCTAGACGGCTCAAATGTGCCGTGTGCCCCCGGCCTAATCACCCCGCCCGTAATTTATAACTACCACAGAGTGGTCAACAAATGGAGTGTTAAAACGTGGGCGATTACGCCAGCACAAACACAACGTCGATCTAGTTGGAGGATAACATTAACTATTCGTAAAGAAATTAATAGAGACCATTCGAGACAGACCAAATGGGAAAACTGCTGACGTACTACTGTAAGTATTAAGAGATAAAAGTATAATGATAATACCTTACGCGGAAAATGTAATTTGACATTCCGTTTGATGGCAGAAAACCGTTACATGAGGAACATGAGTGTCTTATATACTTAGGTATCGTAACAATTAATTCTGAGCGTAAGTTCTAATGTACGATGCCCGGGTCAGCAAAGTGTGTTTTTAAATTAAGTACATCAAGCCCGTAGTTTGGAACTTGGTGATGTGATGCTGTTGGCCCTACAGCCAGTCGTATCAAATAACCGACTCATCGGAATATGAGAGTAGTGGAAGAAGAAGTGCAGCTGTGTTCTCGTGCGATCTTGAGCACAATAACACCTTCTATGCAATTGAATAATCTTCAATAAAAACATGACCAAATTATAATTCTAAATCTTATTCTTAAAAAATCTTGGAAGGCTTTTCTACATACATGTGAGAACTCCATTCGCTGCCTCCTCCGTGTCACCTCCCCCACAAATGGAGATAAAGATTCATCTTTTTTTTACTTAAACTTTGATGTCGGTTTATCTACGGGCAATTTATCTTTCAGATATCCCTTCTAACGAATGTATTTTATGTTGAAAAATCGTGATGAAACCCTGTCCCTGTACTGTCCCTTCATTTGCAAATTAATTGGGTATTCTGAGAATCTTGTAATTTTAATAAAAATAAAATATGTCCACAACGTAATACCTACGGATAGAGCAGGAATATGCTTGAGGAATTCTAATTAATTAATTAATAATAAACAAAATTGCGTCTTGAATACAGTTGAAAATTGAGTGCAAGATATAATCTCACGCGGCGCTTATTACTACATTATTTAGCAATTTTAGCCGTAAAAGCCATTAAAAAAAACTACCTAATAAAAGAAACAGAGTGCCAAACGTTCTACATCCACCAATTTCTGTAGTTTTCAACAGAAAAGTATAATTGGACACACAGTACACAAATCTCTGAAACATAAACCAAATATCTCCGGAATTCCTCAGAACATGGTTAGTCTAGCACTCTGTTACTAGGCCAATGAGACGTTAGGGGCTGGCTAGCAGGATTTATGGCCATGTTCATGACCCGACCAGCGCCTCGCACCAAACACACTACACAACATTATTTATATATTACTGTAACGTTTCTAGAGGAGCTTTGAAATCAGCGGACTAACGCACGATTTCACTGTGATAAAGAAAATTCAGGCTTCTGCCTAATTAGGTAAGGTTTATGTTTGCATGGACTTTATACTACATGGAACGGCATGCACGCGGAGCTAACCGAGTTCCTGGCAGTATAAATTCCATGCAACCATGAACCTTAACTATTATTTATAAGCCTGAATTTTGTTAAGCACAGTATGAAATAATTATTTCTCAGCATATAATTCAACACACACCTGCAGTACATTGCCAACAGGTGCGAATCTCCTGCATTTAACTGCACCACTGCAATACTATTCTGGAGAAATCCACCTTATGGCTAATTGATAGCTACCTTGCATAGTAGTAGGTAGACCACGCTAGTATACCTCTTGCTCTCGCTCTCTTGGATGGCAAGCCTGACTGTGATATGTTCACGGACGGATGGAAGACAATTTTGCTGACAAGATCGTATCATACGATCCATATCATACTGATATGATTGAGTATTGTGAGATGAGCGTGTGAATATCGTTAAAAAATGTATATATTTTTTTGTCTTTAGCTAATGTAATTGGCCAACAGCCGTGTTATGTTAAAGTAACATAAATAAATAAATACTGGGCTTCCGAATCATGGTGGTAGAAAAATCCGAGGGGTTTTACTACGACATAACCATACGTGTTCTTAAAATAAAAATAATAATAAAACCAGCCAAAGGCCTCGTCTCATACAGAGAAGGCGCGTACACCTCGCTTGCTCAAGGCGGATTGGCGAATTCAGATTTATATTAATCAGTCCAGGTTTCCCCACGATGTTTTCCGTCACCAATGTCAGACTGTCGCCTAAATTAACCGAAAGAGATTTTTCCCGAACAAACAAGCTTTAGCGCCACAATCGCGGAACTAACCGCCATTGTACCGGCTCAACTGTTCGACACACACACACTATATTGCCGACAGCGCCGCACGCCGCCACTATCCTGCTGTGTTTGATGCCGGCCTGCAGGGCTGCCACATTACTCATGCTTTATTACGCGGCCAGTTATGTATTTGGCTACTGCTGCGCTTCCCTCGGTATCAGCGTGATGTTCTATACGTATACACCTACTATTTGAATCACCTTATCTATTGACGAAAACCATATTAAAATCCGAAGCAGAGTTTAAAAGTTCTGTCTGTCCCGTTTTGCCCTTTAGGTACGGGATCCTAAAAAAACAAATTGTCAGCTAACCTCAAGCTCATCATCATCACGATGTCCACTAGTGGCCATAAGCCTCCCCTAAATTGACCAAAAGAGATTTTTACCGAACAAACAAGCTTCAGCGCCACAATCGCGGCACTAACCGCCATTGTACCGGCTCAACTGTTCGACACACACACACTATATTGCCGACAGCGCCGCACGCCGCCACTATCTTGCTGTGTTTGATGCCGGCCTGCAGGGCTGCTACATTACTCATGCTTTAATACGTGGCTAGTTATGTCTTTGGCTACTGCTGCGCTTCCCTCGGTATCAGCGTGATGTTCTATACGTATAAACCTTCTTCGAGAATCACTTTATCGATTGCTGAACACTACATTAAAATCCGTTGCGGAGTTTAAAAGTTCTGTCTGTCCCGTTTTGCTCTTAGCGTACGAAATCGTAAAAAAAACAAATTGTTAGCTAACCTCAAGCTCATCATCATCACGATATCCATTACTGGACATAGGCCTGCCCTAAATACACCAAAAACATTTTTCCCGAACAAACAAGCTTCAACGCCACAATCGCGGACCTAACCGCCATTGTACCGGCTCAACTGTTCGACACACACACACTATATCGCCGACAGCGCCGCACGCCGCCACTATCCCGCTGTGTTTGATGCCGGCCTGCAGGGCTGCCACATTACTCATGCTTTATTACTCTCATTGTTATTGCAATTATACTGGTTATCGTTCTTATGAGAGAAGCACGTAATTGTGGTGTGCTTTCGACTATTAGTTGGTATATTGTGAGTGTAAGTAAAGTTTATTTCTCTGTATTGTTATTTACTAGTTATATACACTCACTCACTCCAGATTGAAACGGCATAGTGTCCCTACCCTCACCACGAGATTTAGTGACAAGAGATGAAAGGGATTCAAAGGAATTCCTTCTGCTGACATGACAGAGTTCAAGATACCTCATCTGAATGGCTTATTGTGTTTACACAGATTGCCAAGTTGCAGAAAACAATAAAAAAAAAAAAACTAGTTATATACCCTGCGGTATCACCCGCGTTCAGTTATGTCTTTGGTTGCCGCTGCGCTCCCGTTGGTCGTAGTATGATACATATAAACCCTTCTCCTTGATCGGCTTATCTATTGATGAAAAGTGCATTAAAATCCGCTGCATAATTTAAAAGGTCTCAGGGTAGGTACAAGGGACAGAAGGCGTGAAACGACTTTGTTTTAAACTACATTTTATAGGAAAAACAAACAGTAGTATACGAAGAATATAAAAAGTGTCTTAACATGTAATTTAACAAAATCTACGCACAAAATTATTTTCCACAGATTACTACTTCAGATAATAAAAGTCGATTAGCAAACACTAACTGTAGTCAAAGTATATAGACAAATTACTGGTAAAGAAAATGATCGAATGTGATATTAACAATCACCACGTGTAGATTGGCAAATCGAACGACAACCACAGTTTGCGGAGGGAGAAAAATATTTTACAAACATCAAACAAACATGTAGATTGAATATTACACGGCTGACAGCCCTGAGCGGCTTTCAACCGTGCTTTGATGAACGCGCGGAAGGTGGTCCGGCTGCTAACCGCTCGCAGACTGTCCACCTAACACCAACACGTGTGTCTATACACTCAGCACGTTATTAAGTATCTGACTCTGTCAGGCGTGAACATGGGGATAGTAAACAAAACGATTGGCTTTTGAAGCTCAAATATACAACTGATGTAAAAAGACACTTACTTGCAAGTTACATGATTGGTTTAAAGAATTTATTTTTCATTAGAACTTACAGTCCGCTTATATTGAAATACCTACAAAGTAGTATTACAGTACAGTACAATTTCCTCCAGAGAAGTTATAATGTATACAGGATAAGTTTTTAACCAGTGCGTAAATTTTTTTTGGTAGTTCAGTGTCAGTAATAGAACACATTTCCGTGTTTAGTTAAAAAAAAAAAACTAAAAAAAATTTCATCCTTATCAGAGTTTGAAATAAGCAAAACATCCAGGACATAATCTATTCGCCATACTATCAATGAAAACTCGCGGCCGCCGTCGCCGCCGGGACGCATGGCTGGGGTGAGGGGGTGGGGAATGCGCTAGCGCCGAGTGACAATGAAATATGGTTTTTAAGTAAACATGTTTCGTAAGCGATAACTTTTATTTTTAGTACTAAGACATATCAAAATAAAATATACGTGTTTAATAAAACGTGTTGAAGTTTATTATGGCAAAATTTACGCACTGGTTAAAAAATTTTCCTGTATAAATGTTTCTTGAACTTATTTTTAATTGTATTCACGTATGTGAACGTATGTGTATGTTCTTCCTATCATTGCGATATTTTTTTAGTTTAGTTACATACCTGGGAAACTTCTAGTTTGGAGATATTGAAGGTCAAATTGTAACTTTTATTTTATGGAAACATGCGTAATATACAGATGCATGTACCTGTATGCACAATTTTTTGTGTGAATTGCAATGCATGCTACCCTTAACTGTAATTTTCGACACCAGAACTTACAGCAAACTTTTCGAAACTTTGAGCAAAAATTAGTACTGGGTAACAGTATTTTTTCTCAATTTTCTCAAAGTTACTTGGTTTGATTACTGCCCAGTATGTGTTGTTAACGGATGTGTGATGTGTGTTTTAAGAAACTGTGTAAATACAGGGTACAGAATCACAAATGTAATGATGCATGTCCTATCATTGTTTTGCCACTATTTGTGAAACTACGTATACATTTAGTTTCGGACCAGGCAACCCCAACTGCAGGTAGGTAGCAGTACAACTTTGATCATAAATGATCGAACGAAGCAAACTAACTTGTCAATAGTTTGGGACCTAGTTTGTGTTCCAATATTTAGTAGAAGGAAACTTACCTACTAGTGAAGTTGTGAAACTATCTATTCTAAACAAGACAAATATATCTGCTTCTTCTTTAGTTCGTCGTACTTGTCCTGCCATCCCACTAATTCCTGGGACGGGTGAGGGAAAGGAGGGTCCCCCGTCCCAGCGGCCGCCGCGGTAGACGCTACGGGCGTCGGAAGCCGCGAGACGACTCCCGGCCACCGTAGGCGCGGGTCTGTGGACGGTGAGCAATGGGTAGTTCACCGTCCGTACGTTCACTGAATAACGACAGACCGTGTCGACGGCGCGTTCGTGTTCCACGCGCGCCTCAAAGAGATGTCAGCAAACTTGGATGGGGCCACTGAGGGCCGATGCCTGCCGGGGCTGCGGGTTGTTCGAAAGAGATACCGCGCCCCCGGAACGCAAAGGGCACATGAAGGAACATAGACGGGTTTTAGCCAGTAAAAGTCTGACACTCCCTCCCGCCCCGCCCAGGGCGGGGGAAGTTATTTGATGATTTCCCGTCTATAAAAAAAAAAAAAAAAAAAAACCCACTAATTCCTACTATGATACTATAATAGTATACTCTGTGGTATGTGTGGTGGTATGTGGTGGTGTTGATACCCCGTGCCTCGGAAAGCACGTAGGGCCGTTGGTTCTGCAGCTGATCTCTCCCCGGTTGTATCGGATTGGCGTCCACTCGAACTATGAGAGTTAGGATAGAGGGAGTGCATCTGTGTTTGCGCTCGCACTTGCACTATAATATCTACTTGGCTAGTCTGCATTAAGATTAGCCGCCGTGGCCGGAATCATGTTACAAACTATACTACATTAATATTATGTATAGATGGATGGATGTTTGTTACTCTTGAACGGATACCAATATATACCATCACGCCTGTATTCTCCGAAGGGTTAGGCAGAGGTGTACCAATGTACACCCACAGTTCGCCGGTATTTAGGTCCCATGTAATAGGGGGCGGGCCTATTGCCATTAACCGGGCACAAATCCAAACTCCGAGCTGCTACTGAGAATTTCATAGAAAAACCCCTTAACACTTTTTGCTCGACCTGGGAATAGAACCCAGGACCTCTAGCGTAGCAGTCGTGCTTAAGACCACTATATAGGCTAACGAGGCAGTTACCCCAGACAGTTGCAGGTTTTGAACGGATCTAAATGAAATTTGGCAGATAGATAGATGGATTGTGGAATAACACATGGGGTATCCCATGTGTTATTCCACAATCCATCTTTTATCCCGGAAAGATTTAGGGTTATCTTGTGATAGCCACCCAACCACGTTTATCGCGACTTCAGTAGCTTTATTAATGTCCTCCAAAGTACAAGTGTAGGTGCACTTTAGGCACTGTAGTACATGGGCTATTGCCTGGATACAGACCGCATAAAACTGGTCCTTTTGAAATCTTTGGGGAGGCCTATCTTTAGCAGTAGACGTCTTACGGCTAATATGGTGCTGATGGCTGGTCAAGAGCACTGAATTCGCATGAGGTATCAGTGTGATCAATGATCCCCCATTTTGCTAGGTTATGTTTGCAACGACCTACTTAGGGGCTATATAGGGCAATTCGATAAATAAAGTAGATAGACGCAACGGCTAATGCAGAATTAATTAAGTCCGGAACAAACTTTAAATGTTTGCACGTTATCGAACGGTCACCGAACATAGACGAAGTTGTCCGAGTGGCAAACTTTCAACTACTCGTGACACTCGGGTTTTAGACAAGGAGGGCAAACTTGAAGTGTGAGAGGGGTCGATTTAGAGTGTATTGCTTGTTCAAGTTTCGAGTATAATCCATTGTCTTTAGGGAGATGCGCTAAGGATGCACACGATATTCAAATTTCTTACGTTTAATGCAATTTTTAGTTTAGGTTGTATGGTATAAAAAAATGACGTGGCAGAAATGCCTTTACAGAATAATAATATCATTACAATCGACAATATAGGTCTCTAAGTTATAAAAGCTTGCTGTCGTGCCTTTTTTATACCATACAACCCAATGCTGAGTATAAGGTAGCCAGATTTTTGTATTTGATAGATAAATTTATGAAGAGTAGTATAGGCTATATATTATCACGCTGCTACACACGGGAGCGGAGTGGAGGAATTACCGAAAACGTAACTTAACGCGTAAAAATACCTACACGAATCGAAATCGCGGACAGAAGCTAGTCCTTTTATAAAGCGACTTATGCGACCATCTTGAGCCGATCCAAAATATTATAAAGTCCCATCCTTTGATAACGGGTCCGTACTTAGCAACAAAAGTCCCGCGAACTTGCAATAATTCTATTAGGACATCGCCTAAAGCAATCACGGGTTGACCAAAAAGGTAAGAGGTAAATAAGCTTTATATAATACCAGCCTCTTATTGTTCTACTAACTTTTGTCGGCGGCTTCGCTCGCGTTAAGAAGTATAATCATTCATCTCCCATTTTATCCTCTTAGGGGTGGAATTTATCAAAACCCTTTCTTAAGGGATGCCTACGTCATAGTAGCTTTATGCATGCAAAGTTTCAGCCCGATCGGTTTAAAATTGACAAAGTTTCATTCAAACTTTCATCCCCTATTTTATCCCAATTCTACCCGAATTGATCAAAATCCTTTCTTAGCGGATGCCTATGTCATAACATCTACCTGCATGCCAAATTTCAGCCCGATCCGTCCAGTGGTTTGGGCTGTGCGTTGATAGATCACTATGTCAGTCAGTCAGTCAGTCATTCAGTCACTTTTGAGTTTTATATATATTTAGAAGATTACAGGATAAGTGCCTTTTCTCATACAGAAAAGCTCGAGGATCGATCACCACGCTTGCTAAAGGTGGATTGGCGATTTCAGACTTAAATTAATTATTTGCGGCTTCGCCCGCGTGTATTTGGTGGATCTTAGCGTGGTGTTATGTAGCGTATACTATTTCTCATGAATCTGGCCTTTTCCAATCCGACCGATACTTTCATAGATTAGCTGCGTTTAAAAAAACAAAAGCTTTCATACCATCACCCATCACGCATGTATTCCCCGAAGGGTTAGGCAGAGGTGTACCATGTACACCCACAGTTCGCCGGTATATTTAGGTCCCATGTAGTAGGAGGCGAGCCTTTTGCCTTTAACATTTCATAGAAAAATCCAATAACACCTTGCTCGACCTGAGAATCGAACCCGGGACCCCTTGCAGAGCAGTCGCACTTTGCGACACGAGACCAACGGGGCAGTTCGGGGGGTTCGGGGGCGTATAGATTTCATGTTCAAAACTTCTGTCGAGTCCGCCAGTTATTTCTTAGTTTAAGATATTAGTAGAACATTGAAAACATATTGAATTAGCCTATGCCCAAGGCAAAAGCCAATCCTCGGGTCACAGAAAGTGTCCACCAACCGTTTCGTAATTTCCTTAAAACAAGAAGAAATTAATTAAACTATTTAATTAATTCTAAGTAGATTTAAAAGCATTAAAATTCAATAAACAATCCTTTAACCCCAATCCTTTGACAGCTTCACTCAGCTGTATTTCAGAACACTCCCATTGAAGACAAAAGAGCACTCCGGTGTCCTTATTTCATCAATACCTCTCAACGCCAAGATATCATCTTCAAGCCTTTCTTTGTTAGAAAATGATTTATGTTGTTTACCTTTACTGAATGGCTTTTATGCTATCAAAGGTTTTATATCTTTGGTAATGCAGTCGCTTTATCTTCTTCTTTATTGTGTGGGCAGTAAGGTCTAACGACCCCATACACCCTAGTGTCAGAGTTTCTAAACCACCTCAAGGGCCTCTGACATGGTTACCGATGTCAGCGATGTCCAAGATAAACTAAGAAAGTACTTAAGAATTAGAAAAAGTCACCTTAACCACTAGGCCATCACGATAGTACACTATCACGCCTGTATTCCCCGAAGGGTTAGGCAGAGGTGTACCAATACCAATGTACACCCACAATTCGCCGGTATGTTTTAGGTCCCATGTAATAGGGGGCGAGCCTATTGCCATTAACCAGGCACAAATCCTAACTCCGAGCTGTTACTGAGAATTTTATAGGAAAACACAATAACAGTTTTTGCTCGACCTGGAAATCGAAAAGCTAGAGGTCTTGCCTCGAGCGTAGCAGTCGCGCTTCGGACCACTACGCTAACGAAGTAGTTAAGTATATTATTATTTATGTTGTTTATGACAATTGTCCTGAAAATTTATGAGGATGCAAAACTAAATCTTGTCTGAAAGATACATCAGCTGCTTGAGGCAAGTGACAATGCGACACAACCTTCATACTCACCTATAGAAATTTCTGAATTATAAATTGTAAATAACATTTTACTACTCTCATAAATATAATATTCTCTGAAATAGAAATAGAGATAATGGAAGTGCTGGTTTTAAGCCAAACAGGCGGACGTGCCTCAGGCAACAACATTCCCAGTTAGTATTGGTCCGCAATAAACACGTTCCATGGTTTATTTACCTCGTTTTATTTTATACGAAGTCTTTTCATGCTCACCAGGTTTTAAAGAGTTACAGTTGTATGTGTGGCTTAGAAAGCATAGAACTGTTTGTTTGTTTGTAAGAGGTAATAATCTCTGAAAGATCTGGGCCGGTAGCCATGTAACAAACGATAAACGCAAACGCTGAGTAGGCTTTAATAGATCTTCAACTTTATGTGCTTGGTTTTAAGTTGAAGATCTAGTGAAGATTGCATAGCGTTTTCGTTTTTTTTGAGTCGCTAACGCTTAGAAATCTTTAATAGATTTTCAACTTAAGGCTCTGGGGTATAAAGTTGAAAATCTATTGGTACCTACCGAGCGTTTACGATTATCGTTTGCGACTTGGCTAGAGGTGCTGATACGATGACAAAAAAAAATATATAAAGTTAAAGAGATTCCATTGCCGAGAGTCAAAGGATTTCTTTCATGTTCTGTTCATGTAACACTTATCCTTACTAATAATATTATAAATGCGAAAGTAACTCTGTCTGTCTGTCTGTCTGTCTGTCTCTTCTTCACGCCTAAACCACTGAACCGATTTCAATGAAATTTGGTACAGATATAGTCTGGGACCCGAGAAAGGACATAGGATAGTTTTCATCCCGGAAATCCCCCGGGAACGGGAACTATTGATCCACGCGGACGAAGTCGCGGGCAAAAGCTAGTGTTTTTATAAAACACTAGCAAACTATCCGCGACCTCGCCCGCGTGGCTTATTTCACCCGCATTAAGATACGTCTTTGGCTACTGCTCCGTTCCCGTGTGTCGTAGCGTGATGTTAGTTACTCAGTGATAATAAAGCTTTCTAAGAAGTTTTGAAATCGGTTTACTAGTTATAAGCAAAGTCTCTACTGACTATATCACATCTTCCTGTTTTTCCTTTCTAATACTGCGTCTCTATTTCGTCATCCAAATCTTAACTTAACTTCTACGCAGACGAAGTCGCGGGCAAAAGCTAGTTCGACTTTACACTTCAATAAAAAGTAGCTTTTGAACCACTTGTTACTAACTTAGTATCGCAACAGTGTTAAGTGTTGGTACTGCTGTTTCCACACAACAAAAAACAACTTCAATAAATTAAATTTCCTTTAACATTTTCACTTTTACACAAAAACTTTCAAGAATAATTGAGATCCACAATCACAAACTTGTTTTATTTGTTGCAAAACAAAATAAACAACTTCTGTCTACTCCATGCCTCCTCTGTTCCCGCTCTTTGTAACCTCAGAATAATGATAATATGATTTATTTGATGCGATGACTCGATATTTTTCCGTGTGCCCGTTATTTTATTATTGGTGGAGGCGAGTCTTTGATCTTGCGCAGCGGTGCTCAAACAGAGAACAGTGCCTAAAGCGGTCTCCATAGTTTTGTTTTACGACCCAATGCCTACAGTAAATAAATTTAAAATCGCTTTTAAAGTACGGACGTGGGTTAAGCGATCGATATAAAGGCAGTCGAGTTTCATAGGCATTCAGCACAATATTTTATAACACAGAAATTGCTGGAAGACTGACTACTTTCTCACCATTTTGAAGTGAAGGAAACGCGAGCGAACGATAAACGAAAACACAGTGGTTTTTCGCCCTGCCCCCCGCACCCAGTAGTGGGATGACACAGTCTAAAAATAATTAAAAAATCCATACTAAAAATATAGGAAAAGCTGAAGAGTTCATTTGTTTCTTAAAAAGCGCTAATCTAACTACTAGTCTGATTAGAAAAAAAAACTTTTGCGTTATACATATTACCCGTTTATCGAGGATGGTTATAGTCTACATAACGAAAGTTGTACCGGAGCTATAACTAAAGATGTAACTCAACACTGGTAAAACTTAGTAAATAATATTCTTATAGCATTCCATCAATTGATTATTGCAAATCCATGTGCAGCGAAGTGGAATAAACAAGGGACGGATCCGCAAAAAAGGTTTGGAATCACTGGATTAGGATCACAGATCCGTGATAAATATCAGTGTAGTGACCAAGACCCTTTTATGCTTTATAAACTAAATGGTCTACCGTTACATATTTTATCCCTTCATCTCTTACATTTAAATGGAATTCTAAGCATTTTCTACACTATTCAAATAATCGTTGTTCAAGATCCGAGAATCCCACGTCATTTTAACATGGCTGAATTTTTGAAAATGGAATTATGGCTGGCAGAAAGTGTCTGGCTATAATGTATGTTTGTCTAACTTTATTATATCCTGTAAAATATACTTATGTATGTTTCTTTCTTTTACATACGTTGTCTACATTTCTTACTGTACAATCTCCTATTACAGGTATGTTAGAAGTTTATTGTTGATAGATCGTTTTGACATTAGCATATTTTTTATAGAATGAATGTAACTGTACAACATAATGTAATACATTTTTTTAGAAAAATGAGTATGTATAGAGTTTCTTGCCCGTTCTTCTCCATACGAAACTACCTTTTGGAATTTGCAACTAGATTCAATAGTTTTAACTAATTAAAAGTTCATAAGTGCCTTTAAGGTGAATGCTCCGACCAGCCTGCAAAATTTAAATTTTCTTACGTTTTTTGCAATTTGCAAGTCAGTATTAGGTTTAATGTTGATTAAAGTATGATTCGCGGGCGTAAGAAGTATGTATTTTCAAAATTATAACCATTAAAATCAGTAAAATGACTCCATAAGTCAAGCTTCATGTAAAATGTCAAGATTTCATGAAATCTTGAAATTTTACATGAAGCTTGACTGGCTTTTACTGATTTTGCGGGCTGGGCGGGCTGCTCGGAGCATTCACCTTAAATAGTCTGATTGGAATAAATGACTTGACTTGACTTGATTTGATTTGACTTGACTTGAGATTTCTTATGAAGAACCTTTGTGTTATTGTCATGTTCCTTCATTACATGTTTTTTACATGTTCTTCTCGTTTTTTTTATCTGGTCATTCTGGTAAAAGAGAAATTGAGTGTCAAAGTTCTAACTTTTATTTGTGTTTTTTAATGTTATAACCAAATTTTAAATACCCCCACGACCCCTGTGCTGTCGGGGACACCGCGTAAACACAATGTTTTGCATATTTTTAACACCAAAAGTAAAAGTTGTTCCCAGTAATAATTTTGCTCGATATTATTCAGTTTGTTAGGCAGAATGCGTAGTTAAAGGATATGTAATGTGTCTAATTATACCCTTTAATTTTATGTTGATATCACATACTATCATACATACCATCACGCCTGTATTCCCCGAAGGGTTAGGCAGAGATGTTCTCCCACAGTTCAGTATGTTTCAGTCCCATGTAATAGGAGGCGAGTCTATTGCCGGTAACTGGGTACAAATCCTAACTCAGAGCTGCTACTGAAAATTTTATACAACAATCCAGTAACACTTTGCTCGACCTGGGAATCGAACCCATGACCTCTAGCGAAGCAGTCGTGTTTGGAACCACTAGACTGAAAAGGCAGTCCAGGTTTGTTGATATCAGCGTCCACTATAACAAGCTGTTATCTGAATTTCAGTTTTCCACTCGCAGCGCCTGAATCACGTCGCATCCCGATTACTAGGCAATGCCGACAACCTAGGGTTTTATTTTTGAGCAGGCGCGTTTGTCAAATTTCCGAGCTACATATACGTTTGAGAGCGAGTAGTACGGACTTTCATCCAAACACGATGAAGTCAAAAAAACCGGCCAAGTGCGAGTCGGACTAGCGCACGAAGGGTTCCGTACCATTATCCAGTATTTGTTGTTATAGTAAGCAACAGAAATACATCATCTGTAAAAAATTCAGCTGTCTAACTATCACGGTTCTTTAGATACAGCCTGGACGGACGGACAGACAGACAGACAGACGGACAGCGAAGTCTCAGTAATAGGGTCCCGTTTTACCCTTTGGGTACGGAACCCTAAAAAGATAACATTCTACTACGGTAGAGCGAATTGAGCCGAAAGGCACACATATTGCAATTGAGCTAGACTAACACATAGGATAAAATTGATCCCGTTTTTGGGTTCCCGTGGGGTAATATATCAATTTTGACGCAAACGTATTCACGGGCAGAACCTAGAAATACCATTTCTGTATTCCACAAAGTAGAGACTTACTTTCCATCACATGAGTTTACAGAAAAATGTCGCTGATTAAAATCAACACGTCAAATAAAGCATCGATGTTGTGACTTAGGCAGGTACCTACTACAGAAAAAAAACTTATTATAATTACCATATCCTATTATTGTTTTTTTTTTATCTTTACTAATAATATTATAAAAAACCTCGCCTCACTAGGCTACATCGTTGGCCTAGTGGTCCTAAGCACGACTGCTAAGCTAGAGGTCCTGGGTTCGATTCCCAGATCGAACAAAAAGTGTTATTGGGTTTTTCTATGACATTCTCAGTAGCAGCTCGGAGTTTGTATTTGTGACCGGTTAATGGCAATAGGCTCGCCCCCTATTACATGGGACCTAAATATACTGACGAATTGTGGGTGTACATTGGTACACCTCAGCCTAACCCTTCGGGGAAAACAGACATGAGGGTAATGATATTATAAAGAGGAAAGATTGTTTTGTTTGTTTGTACCGAGTAAGTTCCGAAGCTACTAAACCGATTTAAATATTTTTTTCACCAATACATAGCTAAATTATCAGGAAGTAACATAAGCTATAAAACATCACGCTACGACACTCGAGAACGGAGCAGTAACAAAAGACGTAAAAGTGAAAATATCTACGCGGAATATATACAAAATCGCGGGCAGATGCTAGACAGGTATAAATAAAAATACGAACATTTTGCAATCCATCACAAAAGGAGCTGGATTTGAGTGAACATACAAATGCTCTCAAAACTCAATGTAAGCCGACACATTTAAAATGATATCTGATATCACGCACACATGCAAACAGTGACCCAGTTCTTGTGTGTGTGTTCTACTGGTACACTTACATACAACAACGGTGCTATCATAGAAAAAACATAAATACATGAAATGTAAGGAAATTCTTAGAAAAAATATTGGCTTGTTTTTTAAGTATCATCATCACAATATTAGCCTAGAGCCGTCCACTGCTGAACAAATCCCCCCCAATCCTCCAAAGAGCAGGATTATTAAAAAAGATTTAACACACACATATCATCACGTCTGTATTCCCCGAAGGGTTAAGCAGACGTGTACACCAATGTACACCCATAGTTCGGTCATTTTTTTCGGTCCTATGTAATAGATTGCGAGCCTATTGCCATTAACCGGACATAAATCCTAACTCGGAGCTGCTATTGAGAATTTCATAGACAAACCATACCAGTCGGGCTAAAATAAAGTGTTTTTTAGTAAAGTTACGTCTTAGATTATTGACAAGCAACCTGAAACACACTAACTACTTATTGCTATTAAGATTAATTTGCAACAAGACTTTGCATCTGAATTTACATTAAATTCACCCTCCAGTTACAACAAGCACCAATTCAAAGTTACAAAGAAAAATAAACCTAAAAGCCGAGAAACAATAACACCGCTAATAAAAACCTTGTTTAACTTCAACTTCAAACCAAAAATAAAACTCGGTTTAAATATTAACACCGTCGTACCCACTAGTACTCGTACAAAATCATTTGGGAGCACTCTGATTTAATTACATTCTCACTGTTAGCTGGTGTTCATAAAATTGTTCCAAGTTCTGTTGTTAGCTTGTAAAATAACACATTAGCCGATTACAACTTTGCTCATTAATTAAGCCAACGATTTGATGAGGGTTTTACTATCGTCATAAACATGTACTTTGTATAATCTTTCATCAATTCGTGGCTGAGTTGTGTGGAGAATGATATGGGCTAAATTTAGCAGGGCAATAGTAATAGGAAGTGACTGCCCCGTTGGTCTCGTGGTCGCAAGCGCGACTGCTGAGCAAGGGGTCCCGGGTTCGATTCTAGCAGCCCGGAGTTTGGAAGTTGGTGGTGTGGCACCCCCGTGCCTCGGAAAGCACGTAAAGCCGTTGGTCCTGCGCCTGATCTCTCTCCGGTCGTGTCGGATTGCCGTCCCATCGGGCTATGAGAGTTAGGGAAGAGGGAGTGCACCTGTGTTTGCGCACACACTTGTGCACTATAATATCTCCTGCGTACGAGGCTAGTCTGCATTAAGATTAGTCGTCGTGGCCGGAATCGGTCTGGAGAATTACATTTTATTTAGTAAGAGGAAGATGAAGGAGGTTGGTAAGGGGTATAGTTATTGTTGTTTTACGTATATTTGTATTGTGTTTTATGGGCCTTAGTTGCCTGAAATAAAAGAAATAAATAAATAAATAGCGGTCATTACACTTTTCCTAATTTTTCTTCGCACGAACTTGAGCTAAAAACTATTTATCGTTTAAGTTTAAGTAGTTAAGTAGTTTCTTGCTAGTACTTCTCCATAAACAGATCTACAGACAAAAACTAGCAAGAAACTCCAAGAACAATCCAGACTAGACTTTTTTTTTGATTGTCCTAAAAAATCAATCAATCCTTACTAATATTATAAATGCGAAAGTAACTCTGTCTGTCTGTCTGTCTCTTCTTCACGCCTAAACCACTGAACCGATTTCAATGAAATTTGGTACAGATATAGTCTGGGACCCGAGAAAGGACATAGGATAGTTTTCATCCCGGAAATCCTCCTGGGAACGGGAACTATTAATCCACGCGGACGAAGTCGCGGGCAAAAGCTAGTCTTAAATAAAAATGAATGGTTAAGCTCAAAACTCGAGAGCAGCTGCTCCGAATTGGCAGATTCTTCTTTTGTTGTACTTATAATTTCCCGAGCAAGGATTTTATGAAAGAATCTTTTAAAAAAGTTGGAAACCCGTGCGAACCCGAAGTGGTTAGCTAGTCATAAAATAACTTTAAACATTACAGTTCATCATTTATTTCTTTTTCACGAAAGAACTCATGTCTCAACTGGTCCCAGAACGCCATCCTCTTCTCTTCAGGTAGTTTCATCATCTTCAACTGTTGTCCCATGTTAAGGACTCTCAAACTCTTGTTGGGAATCAGAGGTAGCCATTGTAAGCCTTCTAATACGTCATCTGATGAGTGTGGTGTTGGATTTCTGGAAGTTACATGAAAATAGACGTTAATGATGAAGAATTTTAGGTTTAAGGTCTATTGGAAAGATTTGTGGACTTTATTATTTATGCTTAGTCCTACCAAAACTAATTATATCTCAAACTCGTCAAATCTGTTTTCTTACTATCCAGCACAATTACATGTCCCGAACTTATATTATGCTTAGCGTTAGATATTCGAAATCATTACAAAATCAATAATGTGACCTACCTACAATTACAAGACAAATTAGCCTACAAACAATACTGGAAAAAGAAGAATAATTTTTCATTACATAAAGAATTAATAAATAATTAACTCAAATTAACTGGATAATTCATTATTACCCACATATTAATAACATTTATAAAGATTCAATTTAAATGGGTATACAATACCGCTTGGCACAAACAAATAAGCTCCTTTGTGAACTTGTTCAAACAAATTTTAATTTCAAAATACCAAATGGAAATACCGCACAAAGTACCCCAGTGGCCAGGTAACATCTAACTTCACAATCTTTTAATACCATCAAAGCAAGCTCACCGTAAACTGACAAAACAATTAGAAAATAACTCGGCATTAAGGATTTAAACCACAACCACTTAAATTAAAATTCATTAAGAGAGAAAAGGGCAAATATTTAATCTGCATTAACCTTACCCGTATTTAGCGAAATTCGCCAATAACCTCGCAATCTTCTTAATGAAGAACATTTCATTTAAAGTCTCGGCTGTATTATAGGTGGTGTCGAGAGATTTACATTTAAATTGGTAACAGATTTCATCGCCCGATGTTGCTCCACTCAGGTTTAAATTGCGAAGGAACATGTTCCACATGATGTTGAAGGAGCCTCGGAAGGTGAAGCGGTACAGGTAAACATTATTACAGGACACTTGGGAGTGCAGGCTCGCCTGACGGAGGATCGGGTAGATCACTTGGTCCGACACATACTTCGCGTACCTCCGCAAACTCCTCTCCCCAACCGTCCCATTAACGAAATAGAAATCCATTATTTTCCTCCTTATCTTCTTGTACAGTTTCGATCCGTATTCGTCTCTTCTCCCTTCAAATGGCAATAAATACTGAAAGTTATAATTTAAATACTTTAAAAGTTTCCTGTTTCTCACGAAACCGACCAGTTTGTGGAGGGAATCTAAGTTGGTGTAGCCTATCATAACTTCCACGGCATTATTTGTAATCTTACGCTTGTATACTTCTGAAGGGAGTTTGTTCATGAAAGCACCTTTCCCTGATACTTCGACTGTTGGGGAAAATGAATTGATAAGCCTCTGATTGTCTCTGACTTCTGTGCTATCGTACAGATCATGGCTGGCCACTAATAATTTCCTTACGGTACTCGTAGACAATAATTCGTACAACTTCGTTCGATTGAACTTTTCAAACGGTCCATTGAGATTCCAGTATAATTTGTTCGTGATCTCGAAATTATAATTTCTGTAATCGGCAGGTGATAATGCGCTGCCATCTTGAATAATCACTCTGTTGAATAAATCGTCACCAGCAGCAGACAATAGAAGTGATGCTACTATGGGAGCAGTTGATCCTGACCCGAACACAGTTACTTTGTTTAGATCACCATTAAAATAGCTGATATATTCTCTGATCCATCTCAAAGCAGTAACAATGTCCTTGGCTCCCATATTGCCTTCAGCAAAGTTGTCTCCAGTATTTAGAAAACCAAAGACTGAAGTCCTGAAGGAGATAGTAACTACAACAATATCTTCATCGATGAAAAAATCAGGGCCATGCATGTGTGCTTTATCGTGGACCCAGACAATAACGGGGAAGTAGACGTGTTTGATGATAGGAGTGTAAATGGAAAGGTACAAACAGTCTTCAGTTAATCCTGATGCACAATTCTCATTGTATGGAATGCTGTAGTTGTAAACTGTCTTCTTGAACCAAGGAAGCGGGTTTGGTGGCTGAAAATAATTAAATAGAAACGTACAGTATCGTCACATAAAAACAAGCTCATACAGTTCGAAATAGCTTGATCAGATTGAACTCAAACGTAAGGATATACAATATGTAACTAGAGTAACGCACACTTACGAGTCCCTCAATTAAAAAATTAAGTTCTAATCATAATACGAGCACTGAAATTTTGCTTTAATGAGCATCAAATATTATTTATTTATAAAATTAGTTTTCCTAATTTTAGGCAATAGTATTGGCATAGACGCAATAGTTATGTTTATCGATAGATTTTATTTACAACTGCGTATTAAAAAGCCCTTTTGCCTTGACTTACGTTTAACTTTCGTTGGGTTCCACTGAATATAATTTAGGTGGTTTTAATTATTTTAGGAAAATAAATTACCAATTTTAGAAATAACTGAAATCCATTTAGTAGTCGATTCTGAGTAAACTACTTTTAGGGTGTGAGTTTAATATATTACACTTTGCATACAAAGTTTCTATTTTATACTACGTCTATTCATAATAGTTTATGCACAAAAACATCAGGAGGCTAATCAAAGACTATTTACCTTGAACCGCAGCTGTCCAATCGGAGGCACTGCATATGGAATTTTCCAAAATGCCGCATAAGGTTTATTCTCATAAATAGTAAGAAATTTTCTTCCAATAATCTTACTGCCATTTGTTTTAATAATATACTCGTCATCACTTTTTGAACTACATACAACAATAAGACAGAAAAGTGGCAACAAAATTACACAAAATTTCATAATAATTTTCATGAATAAAAAATATCTGATAGAATATTCTAGTAGTACTAAATACTATCATTGAACTAAATGTGAGTGAGTTAGAAGAACACGTCATTATAAACATTAATAAAATCCGTGAAAATGTTTTCATAATATTTGAAAATGTTTTAAATGACCACGCTAAAGTTTTTAATGGTTTATCTGAAGGTTACTGTAATGCTTCATTTTCAGGACGTATTTCAGTTTGCTGTTCATTGATAATCTCGGTCTTGTCTTTTTCTTTCCTTTTCTGTTTTTATAAAAACGTTTCCCTATACTATTAAGTTCTCCTGTATCGTGGTTGCGTTTACAAACACATAAACTCACACACAAACAGCCAGACCCGGAAAAAACTATCAGTAGGCCATGCAAATGTTTGTGCCGAGCGGGAATCGAACCCGCGTCACGCATTATAGCAGCCAATCTCTCAGCCACTGCGCCAACCGTACCGATCTCGAGATCAACTTGAACGATAACTGGTTGATGGTATTTAATAATAGTGATGAGAGAACTGCCTCGTTAGCCTAGTGGTTCTTAGCACGACTGCTACGCGGTCCTGGGTTCGATTCCCAGGTCGAGCAAAAAGTGGTATTGGGTTTTTCTATGAAATTCTCAGTAGCAGCTCGGAGTTTGGATTTGTGCCCGGTTAATGGCCATAGGCTCGCCCCTATTACATGGGACCTAAATATACCGGCGAACTGTGGGTGTACATTAGTACACCTCTGCTCTCTCTCGGAAGGTACATGAGAGAATAATCTGGAATTATATCTACGAGCCAAACAACCGGGTTCGACCATTGAAGCCTTGTTATGGCCGTTGGCCGCTTGCGGTTTTACAATAACTGAATTTCAATAACCACCGCGGTCTGGTTTACGGCGGTCAGATGGGCAATTCACGACCTCATCCCACCGGCCCCCTTCCATCATCGGACATCCAGACCTTAAGTTACCACCCCCACCTTGTTGCCATTCCATCAATTCGCACTAAACGTTTCTAATCGTCTTTTATACTGAGCACTGCAAAGGAGTTGAACTCAATACCTACGTCTGTATATCCCACAGAAATATAAAAAACAGGTATATCCGAACGCATTCAACCCTAATCTCTTTAAAGTTAGAGTGAACAGGCTTCTTCTGGGTAAGCTCACTCCATCGTAGATTTTTTCTAAGTGACCTCTAACCTAGACAACAGCTTACCCGACTCGAATAAAAATTCTTGTAAGTTTAACAACGATTGCATTGCAATCTCAGTTTCAATATTATGTCAAAAAATAATTTTAATTTGCTTACATTTTGTTCAAGTTTTTATGTTGATGGTCGCTTAGATTGCGACTAGGTTTTAAACGTTTTTAGTTACGACAATTGGCCTCCTTGACACTGACTAGATTGTGACCTCTGAACGTCATTTAGTTAGTAGGATTGGCCTACTGTCCGCCTTGCACTACCTACAGTAAAACACTACGTCGTAGGTAGTGCCTTTTGCTATTTGTACTTACGATACCGGCTAGTAACCGGTAGCATTTTATTTCTTTTCCAATTTCTAGGCCACAAAAATTATCTGTTATAGCCAGTTATTTAACAGCAGATACTAAATTAACAGTATTTTATAGACATAATAAAGATATGTGGCCCGATAACTTGATATCATTCATCAGGTATTATAGTTAAGTTCGATAATTTCACTAATGTAGATGTCACTCAAACAATATGTTTTTTAAAATAATTAATATTTTTATTTATTTTATAGTATGTATCAATTTCGTAGTATGCGAAGAAAATCTAGTAGTAGAAACAACACATGGTTCAATATTAGGCAAAGTCTTGAAGACGTTAATAAAGAATGAGAAATATTTTGGGTTTATGGGGATACCATTTGCTGCTCCACCTGTCGGTGATCTGAGATTCATGGTAAGTGATAATCACTTATATACATTTTATATGGATTAAATTGTCTTTTATATGGATTGGTATAATTTGTTAAACTATTACTTAATTTTCGTTTATACAATTACAAAAATCTTAATATAATCTATAAATCTACTAATGTAAAACGTTCAAAATCTAGTCGAAATTTTAACGACACTCAATGTAAAATTAGTTAGGTAAATTAGAAGCATTTTTGACAGATTGAGACTAAGATTAGATTGTAATCCTTCTCCTTTCTAAAAGTTTGTGAAATTGACACCCTAAATTACATGAAATACTAAGAAGCTTACTAAGAATTCTACAATCTTTTTACATAAATCAGGAACCATGTTTGCATAACAAACGGATCCCTTCACTAAACCATTCACACTACATTGAATAATGTGTGACCAAAGAAATATTACAATACCGTATCATATATTTTCCAGCCACCTCAATCCGTCGACCCTTGGGACGAAACGCTAAAAACGACCGCAGAAAAACCCGCCTGCATTCAATATAACCATGATGTGAAAAAAGGACAACCACATGGAGTATACGGGGTCGAAGACTGCCTATACCTTGATATATTCACACCAGCTTTAGATAACAAAGGACGAGCAGCAATCGTGTTAATAGTCAACGATCATTTCCATAATTCTTACAATAAATCTAAGGATTACGCCCCAGATTTCTTCATTGAAGAAGACGTTATAGTAGTAACTATTAGTCATAGAATGGCATCTATTGGTTTTCTCTCACTAGAAAATGAACTTCTACCTGGAAATTCTGGTCTAAAAGATATAGTAGAAGGCTTGGAATGGGTGAGAGATAATATAGAACTGTTTGGTGGTGATGCGAGTAGGGTGACTCTGATGGGTCTGGAAGGAGGTGCAGCTGCTGTTGATCTACTCATGTACTCCAAAGCTAAAGACCTTTTCAGTGCAGCTATACTACAGAGTGGTACATCTTGGTCTTCAGCATATTTACAAGAGGATGTCAGAGAAAGGGCTTTTAAACTAGGAGAGCTAATGGACGTAGGTACAAGCAGTGATGTTAAACTCTTGAAAGAATTACAACAGATTCCTGCATCAGAATTGCTTACAAGAGATTTGCATGCGAGTCCCAACGACTATTTCAAGTTAACACAAAACAGCGTCATTGCCTTTGGTCCAATCGTTGAAAACCAACCAGATGGTCTTATAACAGAATACCCAGAAGATTCAACAGAAAACATTGACATTCCGATAATGATTGGTTCAAATTCTAGAGAAGGCATGGAATCTATGATACAGTATCTTATAGAACCAAGATATATTAGTTTTCTTAGAAAAGACTTTCCTCTTTTACTGCCCAGACGCTTGAGATTCCAATTTGATCCCATAAAAGATGTTTACGATGAAGCTGCAAAAGAAATAACAGATTTCTATTTCAAAAATGGGAAAATTGGTATAAAATCTGTTCCGGATTTGGTTACGTACATGGGAGATGCATCAACGATTTATGCCGTGGATTACACAGCAAGAGTATACTCTAAAAGGTCCTTGAAACCTGTTTATTACTATCATTTCGATTACATCAGCGATCTGAACGAAAACAAAAGGAGTTTGATGAAGCATTCAACATTGGAAGAAGGGACGTGGGGTACTGCTACAGGAGATGAAATGTGTTACCTATTCAAGTGTCCCAGTTTAGTAGATGAGTATTTGAAGCTAGAAAAAAAAGTACCAGAGGAGAAAATTGTTCAGAAGAAAATGATCAAAATGTGGACGAATTTTGCTAAGTATGGGTAAGTAGCATGAAAAAGTATCTGCTTGGCTTATACGTATAGTTAATGACGTGTTCACATACAACGAGATAAACTATTTTGCAGTAAAAATACATGACACAGAATAGTTTTGTAGTTAAATACCAGTACCTATATAATTAACAGAGTAACTGATCACATGGTTAAAACGATCTCCAACCATATTTTTCTCCATTTAGCCACTACTAGCCACTTAGAGATATTAACAGTCCTTATAAAGAAGATGGTATCTACAGTAAACCTCGTTAACCTTGTGGTCCTAAGCGCAACTGCTACGCTAAAGGTCTTAGGTTCAATTCCCAGGTCGAGCAAAGTGATATTGGGTTTTTCTATAAAATTCTCTGTAGCAGTTCGGTGCCAGGATTTGTCCCAGGTTTGTGGCAATAGGCTCGCACCCCTATTGCATGGGACCTCAACATACCAGCGAACTGTGGGTGTACATTGGTACACCTCAGCCTAACCCTTCGGGGGATACAGGCGTAATGGTTTATGTTATGTTATAGTCAGAGCCATTACCACTCACTTGAGAGATATCACCAGTCCTTTTAAGGAAAATGGTTACTACAGTGATCTAGCATCTAGTAAAAAAAAACGAATTCTAATACATTTCCTTTCAGGAACCCAACTCCAGACAACGATGAAGATCTGGAAGGCCTCAAATGGCCCCCGTACACCCTGGAGAACAAGGAATACCTCCACATCGACCAACACATGAACATAAAGAAAGATTTGTACAAACGCCGGTTCAATTTTTGGGACCAGTTTATAGAGAAGTGGGAACAAATGGCTGTCAACGGCGTTATCACTGAATCTGTTAATAAAAAGGATGAATTATGATGACAGGGCGTTGTTTTCAATTCAGATTAACTTGTGGCTAGAAGAGTGGCTGAGTCATTGGCTGCTGCGCTGCGAGTTGCGGGTACAATGCCCGTTATATTTGTATGGCCTTTTTTTTTAAGTATGGGCAATCATCAGTCTCTTATTGTCTATACCCTATCCGTCTTCCTCTTAAAAAAAAAATTAAGTAAACTACCTTTTTAAATGAATTACATATGTTACGGGTAATGCTAGAAGGTGGAGTAAACCTAGGTTTACCCGGGCTAACTTAGTATTACCCAAGCTTCTTGGGTAAAGTCCGAATAATAAGTAAAACAAATTTTAATTCGGGGTTTACCCATGCTCACCTAGGTCTACCCAACTATGGCTGGGTAATGTTAAAAAATTGTCTAATTAATTGGTTAAATGAAAATCCAGGGGCATTTTCAACATTTATTATTCCAAAAACATACATAAATGCTCTTCAAGCGAACATAATCGCTTGAAGAGTATAAAACTAATAACTCTAATGGCAAAAACTAATAGCAGTCGTTATTATTAAAATTGGTATTATTTATTTGAGCAAGATAAACTGCTGTGACATTTTGAATTGCAAAATTTTCCTGCAGCTTTGCATGAACACTTCTTTGTAGCACATTTTGTTTTGCAATTACACCTTTTATAACCCTGGCCTCCTGAAAGCGACTGTTCATTTGCAAGCTCTCGTAAGCTTTTTTTTTCTGGTGATATATTTTAATAATTATAATTTTAAAAAGAACGACGAAATGAAGTGTTGTAGATGTATGAACCCAGGCACAAGTACACAAGAAATAAACTTGTGTGAAATTTGTACTACTCAACAAAATATAAATGAACATAGATTATCTGCCCGATTGAGCTTAGAAAATCAAGCTAAAAAAATGAAAGCCTTATCCAGTTTAAAATTTCCTCCATGTTCTGTTGGAGATACGGTAAGAGTCCAAATACCAGATGTCGACATAGGAAGAGGCGAGTTTTGGAACGTGCTTATGGCAGTTGTGGAAAAAGCTGATGATCAGATCATCAGCTTTTTCCACAACTGTGTTTTCGTAGCCTATACAGATTCTGTATAGGCTACCCATTACATTACCCGTAACACATACATGTCACAAATTCAATGCCACAAATGTGTTATATTAAAATACCTACAGTAAAACCGTTTTGTTAATAATCATAATAATTACTTCGAAAAATTGAAAAATCTTGGACGTGGATTGGTTTGCAACTAACCACAATTTTTATACAAATGACTACGATCTGCAGTAAAACAGAATAGCACCACAAATCTTTCTGATTGGTATTTAAAACCACATTCACATTTATATACTATTAACCCCACTAATATTCAAGTAGGAGAACAGTTTAACCTGCTAGTGCTTAAGTTGTTTTACGATGCCTTAACCCTATATTGCTGGACGTGACTCAATGCCGTACCTGAAACTACTTGCTTTAAGTCCGGTAAAAGCAATGTACTTTGCTTTTTTATCACCTACCACAGGAAGCCAGGAGGATTCAATTACTTAAGTAGGTTGCTTTAGCGAGCTGCATTTGTAAAAGGAGACGAGATCTAGATAAAGATGGTTTTAAGATTTTCATTGGTAATTTTTTTCTGACCAACTTTCATAGTAGTTGTCCTGTGACTGCCCTATTGATGTCGTGGTTGCAAGCACGACTACTGGGCATGGGGTACTTTTTTTTTTGAGATGGGAAATCATCCAATGATTGATGACACTCCCTCCCGTCCCGCCCTGGGCAGGACGGGAGGGAGTGTCAGTACTTTTACTGACTAAAAACCATCTATGTTCCTTCGTTTGCCCTTTGCGTTCCGGGGCATATCTCTTTCGAACAACCCGCAGCAGGCATGGGGTACTGGATTCGATTCTCTCGTTGCTTAGTTACAATTCATCATACTATGTGATATCAATCGGAATTTATAAGTGCAGTAGGTTTTTTTACATTTTTGTCACCTACATTCGGGGAACTAGCTAAAAAGTTGTTTAACGTTGTCTCTTTTATGTAATATCATCAAAATAAAGACTTATGCTTAGTATGCACTGTTTTTTAGCATTTCAAACAATATTATTTTATCTTGATTTTTCGTAAGTGAAAATTTCGTATCTTCTTCAATATTGAGCTCAATAATTAGAGCTTAGAAATTATATTGCCAAAGAACTTTTGTTACTAACCATACCTATAACCGATTTTTAAGTCGTTCATGGAATTCAAGATATATTGAACAAGGAATATTGAACTCTATGTCTTAGAAATCCCAGAAATGAATATTATTTGCAAATAATTCTTTAACTTTCAACCTAAGATCATGGCAATACCGGTCCTTTGAGTCTCCACCCGACCACTTATTGGAGCGGAAATTAAAGGAACGATCATCTCAGCAATATTATATACTAATAAGACCGCTACGAAAAGAAAAAAGATTAAAAAATATACCGATATCTATTCGAAATTTTTTTTTCATAAAATTGCCTTCCTCAATGTCATTTTGAACGGAAATTTATTTCAAAATTGTTGATGATGGAATAAAATCACAGATTCGCCAAGCAGGTAGTAATAGAGCTCTTTGTGAAGGAGCTCGTCCGGGGAAGTACTACCACTGTACCTAATTCTGCCGCAAAACAGCGTTGCTGTGTTTCGGTGTGAAAGGTATGGGTGCCGGTGTAATGACAGGCACATGAGACATTTTAAATTTGTCTTTAGTATGGCAACGCATCTGCAAGGCGTCTGGTATTGCAGATGTCTATAGGCAGCGGTGACCACTTTATATCACTTAATCGGTTTAGTTTGCCATCCATTGTTACACAAAAGAATCCGCACGGAACAAATATTTGTATGACCTACCGGTAGTTGTTCCTTTTTTGGCCATTTGTCTATGTGAGTTTACTAGTATCTGTTTGTAAACGCACCAACGATGCAGAAAAAAATCCTAGACTAAAATAACAAATTCAATTATACTTTTCCTCAATCCATTAATGAAATCCATCGCTATATTCGTAATACTACACAAGTAGCTACAAAAAAATCAGATAACACTCAAAGTACTTAAGTCACCATAATAATAATTTATCGTACACCAGATAATAATTGCTTAGTGGTAAACCCAAGATTAGTAGCAATTTATCTATAGGACACGTCAGGTATTCAGCATGTGTGATAGTGTACTTAAACAAACAAATTATTAATAACACATAACCAAGATGGAAGGAATTAAACCGTGTTTTGTGATTTTTGTTTTGTTTTTAGTTAATTTAGTTAATGCTGATGTTATAGTAGACACTAGTTTAGGTAAAGTTGCTGGTGTAGAAGTCAAATCGATATTAAAGGATGAGAAATATTACTCGTTTATGGGTATTCCTTATGGGAAACCGCCGGTTGGTGATCTTAGGTTTTTGGTGAGTCTTTCTTTAAATTAAGTTTAGGTGGAGGATTTTTTTCTTATCTTATATGTTTATTGTGTTGTTATGGTGAAGTGTTACGTTCGGGTAGACTCTGTAATGTTCTAATTGAAATAAATGATTTGACTTTGACTTTAGCGGAAGAACCTTTTGGGTGTAAAAAAGTCGCATGCTCTTCTTAACATTATGATCTTGAAGACCACACACCCACACCATTCATCATCTTCGAAACCAGAAGTTTCCCAGGTAAGTCTGGGAAACTTCTGGCTACGAAGATGTTGATGGTTAAACTTCCAACATTTAGTAACGTTTTTTACAGAACATGATTTAGATGTTACAAGGAATCATGTGCTTTTTTTTCTCTCTCTTCTTATTTTTGTATGAATGCTGCATGTTCTAGAATCTACATAAATTTTAGTAATAATGATGTATGTATCAAATACAATGTATATTGTTCATGATAAATAAATAAATAAAATTAAAATACCCCCACAACCTCTAGTACAGTTGTATGCATCCATATAAGCACAATGTTGATTAGTTTATTCTCAACAATAGCTTTTTTCTATGTTACATATTTGGATGGGCAGTATGCGTAGTTAACGGGTGTTATGTGGTGTTTCTCGTTACACCCCACATTTTACAGGGCCTCGGTAGCCTAGTGGTTCTAAGCGCGACTGCTACGCTACAGGTCTTGGGTTCGATTCCCAGGTCGAGCAAAAAGTGTTATTGGGTTTTTCTACGAACTTCTCAGTAGCAGCTCGGAGTTTGGATTTGTGCCCGGTTAATGGCAATAGGCGCGCCCCCTATTAGATGGGACCTAAAAAAACATACCGGCGAACTATAGGTGTGCATTGGTACACCTCTGCCTAACCCTCGGGCAATATAGGCGTGATTGTATGTATGTATGTACTTTACAGGGCTCAATATACTCAACCATGTCAGAGGTCCTTGAGGCGGTTTAGAAACTCTGACACTAGGGTGTGTGGGGTCGTTAGACCTTACTGCCCACACGATAAGAAGAAGAATATACTCGTAGATATAATAGTATTCTTTGTATTAGTTTTAGTTTAATATTATACAAATGCAAAAACCACCCCCTGTTTTCCATTATGAGAAAAGTGGTAATATTAGATGAATCACAGCACAATGGCAACAATACCGTATCTGCATCCTATTCCGCTATGCTCGTATATATTAAAAGTTGAAGCCATATCTTCGAAGTTATAATAGTATTCGCTGACGTCGCTCCGCCGAGCTCTCAATATTTTATTTTCCGTTATTGACAACTAAACTTAGTCCATTCTCATAGTTACTAGTTCTACTACAGAATAAACAGACATTACTTATGTCAGATAAAATTCTAAATTTCCTTCTACTTTTAACGATCCCGTACTCGTAGTAGTAATTTTGACAAAATATTTGTTTTATCGGAATAAATAGTAAGAGACACATAATATTTCTTTCTATTTTCTCTTCCCTTATGTTTGTTCTGTGTTTAATGTTTATTATTCTATATAAATCTATACACATCTGCCATGATGTCTCTTCACCACCTTTCGGTTAGAAAATTCCCAAGGTATTATGTGCCTTTGTACCAGTTATTGCATAAAGTTAAAATAAAAAAATGAATGATTAGGACTTCTGTTCTCATATTCCAGGCTCCACAACCACACGAAGGATGGACCGACGTTCTAGAAGCCAAGAAAGAAAAAAAGGTGTGCTCCCAGTTGCATATCCCGCTAAGGCCTTTAAAACGATATGGATTCAGTGGCCAAGATGATTGCTTAACCCTCAGCGTGTACACTCCAAAACTACCAACTAACGAGGAAGTTAGCATGCCAGTCATAGTGTTCCTGTACAACGAACATTTCAGATTAACACACAACTCATCCAAGGACTTTGGTCCAGATTTCATTGTCAAAGAAGATGTGGTTCTAGTCACAATCAATCACAGAGTAGGATCTATAGGATTCTTGGCCTTCAACGATGAAAAGCTCCCAGGGAATAATGGAATTAAAGATGTTACTTTAGCTCTCAAATGGCTCCAAGATAACGTGGCCAAATTCGGTGGAGATCCTTATAGAGTCACATTAATGGGAGTCGATGGAGGAGCAGCTCTAGTAGATATATTGTTGAACTCGCGCAAGGCTAAAGGTCTATTCAGTAAAGCAATCATACAGAGTGGAACTGCTTTTAATCCTGTGTATATGCCACCAAACCCTGTAGCAAAAGCCACAGCGCTTGCTAAAGTACTCGAAAGATCAGCGGTTACCAGCACCAATTTACTTCAAGAGTTGAAATCTTTGTCTTCGTTCGAAATCACTACCTCTGATTCAATTTCGGTGGACGCTGATGAGGGTAGAGCAAAACAGATGGCAACTTTACCGTTTGGTCCTGTAGTTGAGCCAGATCATCCTGATGCAATCATTACCCACTTACCCGAAGAAGGGCCGATCGACATCGATATCCCAGTCATGATTGGGTACAATTCCAGAGAAGGCATCGAAATCAACGAACGTTATCTTCGCAAACCTCAATACTTAACATTCGCTGACAGAGATTTTCTCCTGGCGCTTCCTGTTCGAGCTGGTTTCCATTTCGAATTGAACTCGAATATTTACTTTAAAGCCATAGATGAAATAAAAGAATTTTATTTCGATGAAGGTTATGTGAAAGTGAGCAAGCCTGGAGAGTATCTGACTTATACCGGTGATGTGTTGAATTTCTATCCTATTGATTATGCTGTGAGGAAGTATGTGAACGAGTCTAGTTCATCTGTTTACTATTACACATTTGACTATAGTGGAGAACTTAATATGAGGAAGAATAATGTCGTGGACAAAGCTCTGACGATGGAGGGCACATGGGGAGCCGCGACTGGAGATGAACTTTGCTATCTGTTTATCTGCAAACCAATTAGCAAGCTTTATAAAAAAGTTTTGGAAGATGAAGACAGTGAAGAATTAAAAGTTATTAGAAACATGGTTAAGTTATGGACAAACTTTGCCAAATCTGGGTAAGTTTAAAAAGAAAACATGAGATTGCTTTAGTAAATCTTACCTGTTTATTAATAAACCCGGTACAAGTTATACCATCCTAAACCGCGAATAAAACATGGTTAAACTGTTATTAATGTTTGTTGAACTTAACTCTGAGTTTATTAGAGTACAACCGCTAGTTATCTCTTACACAAAAATATTGGTCATTAAAAAGCTAAAGTACATTACAATTGGACATTGTCCTCCTAGATTTAGTGCCTTAATAATCCTTAATAGAATAATGGTATATTGTACGTGTGTGTATGGTATACTGTTATATTTTAATTTTAGATCCATTCCATCTATTCCATTTAGAAGGATTTTTACTTCATTATCATCATCATCATCATATCGATAGACGTCCACTGCTGGCCATAGGCCTACGCCATAGATTTCCAAAAGGACCGGTTGGAATATTCTTCTTTACTTAAGAAAATGTAATTTCAACTAATTCTTGTTTTGTCCGCAGCAATCCTACTCCAGAAGGCAGTGACTTCATCTGGTCTCCAGCCACCAAAGAAGACAAGGCCTGCCTGGTCATCAGCGATGAACTACAAATGAAGAAGAATCTTCACGCGGACAGGGTCAAGTTCTGGGATGACTTCCTTGCTAAATACAAGGCGATGGCAGTAAATGGTGTTGTCAAAGATGTGAAGGATGAATTGTAGATAGTGGAATTGATGTATCTTTGTAAATAATGTTTGAAAATAAATTAATTTTAAGTATTTTTTGTCGTTTTATTTAGAAACCTCGCGACTTCATCCGCGTCAAAGTTAATATTATGTTAGCCTACAGGAATCGTAAATTTTTCCGGGACAAAAAATAGCCTAAGTGCTATTCCAAATTATAAGCTATTTGTGTGCCAAATTTCATCCAGATCTATAATATAATAAAAACAATTGCGTGCTTTTTGGCAACAAACTATATTATTTTGACACTGAAAACCCTTTTTAAGATTTCGTTCTGATTCACCCCTTGAAACGCACGGGGTGAATCAGAACGAAGCTTTTAATATTCACTCCGTTTTAGGGTACTTTACAGCACCGCCTTTAGGTCAAGCAGATAATCATACACATTTTATTTGCCGCTCACAATGTTAAAAAGGTGCTACAAAAGGCTTAAAGCAGAGAACAATATTATGGACCCTGTTAGGGCACAGCAATATATACAGATATTGAATTTACCATTTTCATCAGATACGTCCGGCAACGAAAAAAGACTCACGCTAGCTTTTACACATCATTTAGCGAACAATGACCCACAAACAATTTCAAGTACTTATTCTTCATTTCAAAAATAGAAGCTCAATCAAAGTCAATATCCCGAATCGATATCTGCCATATTACTGAAACAACATGTCTCAGTAATCAAAAATTATAAATAGTTTCTTGTTTCGTTTGTACGAAAAATTGTTAAAGAAAGGGCAATGACCTCTATTGCCATTGCCGTAGGTAATGCTTCAACTATACTTAACTAAATTAACACAGAGTCATTTGGTAATTTATAACATTACTGTGAGTTTGTATTATTATAATTTTACATCTGCTCCGTTTTTTTATAAAGTTACCAACTCAGTGATAAAATGAATAAGGGTTTTAAGGCATTTGCTAAAAAATTACCACCCAAAGTCAACCCATTTTAGTAATTGTATTGTTTTTATATACCTAACGCTGAATAACTTTAAATGTGGTATATTTTATGTGTATATTGAACTATTATTGCTGGAAATATGATAAACACATTAGGCATATTCAATTATTTGAGAGAGGTTGATTTTTTTTAACAGAACTAAAAGATCAATTACACTATGAAAATTAAAAATTAGAAAGCAACAACCAAAAAATTGTATTGCCATAGGTTTCTCAATCACCAATTTAGTTTACCAAGCGTGATGATTCAATATCATCTAGACACCCACACATCACAATCGTTATCAAAAATTTGCTATCATAATGGCGGGCTTAGAAACATAAATATAATATAAAACCGAAAATGCCTAATACATAGTTTAACGGAATATCCGAGGAAAACCCAGATAATTAGTTTTGGATAATTAATTATCTACAAAAGATAAAATACAAAGAACACGTACACCTTTGGTTATCTGTTGCCTTACTGAACCAGTCGATATCAAACACAATGTGTTACTGACAATAATAATAAAATCGATAAAAACATTAACTCAATTAAAATGAAAACGGTAACATTTTTGTTCACAGTTTTAATTATAAACCAGTGTTTAAGTGATGAAGCGGTTGAAGTTAGTTTAAAACAAGGTGTGGTTAAAGGAAAAGTAGAAAAGACTATATTGAAAGAGCAAGACTTTTATACGTTTAAAGGTATACCTTTTGCTGAAGCACCCACAGGAGAATTAAGATTTCAGGTAAAGACGCGGCCCGTTACGGTATTTGCGAAGTATTTCGGGTAACCAGACCCGTGAAAATATTTAAATGTTTGAACGACTCTCTTAGATTTATAGTTAAAATGGAGTATAGAAAAATAAAAGGTTTAGGGTGAAACAAGGGAAATGGATTTAATTGTTTTCATTGGTGGGAAAAGATTTCTGAGTTAATTTTACTTGATGGGAGTTTATTTTCAATAGACCCGTGTTTTTTAATCTTATTTATTTTTTATTAAATAGCTAAAATATTTCAACTTTGCCTAGATGGCTCAGAGCGCGAGTGGAAAACACAAACTTAATTATAATTTCGAAAAATATGTAAAGTCTTTTTACCCGACTGCGACAGAAGGAGGGTTATGTTTTTCGAGGGTATGTTTGTATGTATGTATGTATGTATGTATGTATGTATAATTGTTTGGCACGCTCTGCAGGCTGAACGGCTCGATGGATTTTAGCTTGAGAGGTGTCGTTAGATTCGTATTTACTGTGAGAGTGACACTGGGTATATAAAAAAAAAAACAAAATGGCGGATTTTTGGCGCCAAATTCAAATGTTTGGCTCGCTCTGCAGGCTGAACGGCTCGATGGATTTTAGCTTGAGAGGTGTCGGTAGATTCGTATTTACTGTAAGAGTGATACTGGGTATATTAATTTCTTTTTTAAAACACTAAAAAAATAAAAAATAAAAAACGGTAATTTAAAAAACTAAAAAACCCGACTGCTATTCTTTAAAAATCCCTAAAACAAGATAAATTGTAGCAGTCGGGACCCATTCGGGACCATCTGCAATGTAATATAGGTATGTGCTCTCAATTCACTAAGCCGCCATTTCTACAATGGGTCCCGACTGCTACAATTTATCTTGTTTTAGGGATTTTTAAAGAATAGCAGTCGGGTTTTTTAGTTTTTTAAATTACCGTTTTTTTCATTATATTTACAGCCACCAAAACCGCACAATGGTTGGAATGGCAACCTCGAAGCCTTTGAGAACAAACCCACATGCATGCAGTTTAGCTCAAGTATGCGGAACAAAGAGCCTTTTGGAATATCTGGCTCCGAGGACTGCCTGTACATCAGCGTCTTCACACCTGACCTCAGAGGAAATGCTCCCGTCATAGTTTTTGACTACAACGATCAATTTAGAACCTGGTTTAACGGCACCGACACTTATTCCCCAGACTTCTTAGTCGAAGAAGGTGTCATAGTCGTCACCATCAGCCATCGACTTGCCATTCTCGGATACTTGACCACTGAAGATGGTGTTATTAAAGGTAATAATGGCTTGAGAGACTTCATTTTGGGATTAGAGTGGATTAAAAATAACATTGAACAGTTTGGTGGTGATCCCACTAGAGTAACAGTTATGGGAAGTCGTGGTGGTGCTGCACTGGTGGATATTCTACTTTATTCTGAAAAAGCAAAGGGTTTATTCTCCGGTGCAATACTCCAAAGCGGAACGTCTTTGGAAGCCATGTATTTCTCTAAAGATCTCAAGAAGAAGGCATTCCAACTGGGCGGAGTTTTGAATATTACAGCGGCTGATAGCAAAGAACTGTTAGTCGAGCTCCAAAAGCTGGATGCTGAAAAAATTCTCCTCGCCGAAATTGATACGATAGACACAGACTCGATAAACAAATACCAGATAAGTTCATTCCCTTTCGCACCGACTATTGAAGATGATGTCGAAGATGCAGTCCTCACAACATTACCAGAAAACGGAAAAATTGTCAACGACGTACCCGTTATAATTGGTTTCAATTCTCGAGAGGGTCTTGACATAGTCTCTCAATTAATATTTGAACCGAAACTCCTAACTGATGACATGGAAAAGAACATAGTAAAGCTTCCAATTAGGACCGACTTTAAATTCGTCCGTGAAAGTTCTAAATACAGGGAAGCTGGGAAAGATATTATAGACTTTTATTTGGAGGACAAGTCTCTTCATTACTCAAATATTCTGGAGTATGCTGTGTACATGGCGGACTGCTTACAGAATTATGCTGTAGATTTAGCTGCTCATAAACTAGCAGGAAGTCTCTCGTCTGATGTTTTCTACTATGTATTCGACTTCAGAGGGCAGTGGAATGAAAACAGCCAGTTGTTAATGACCAGGGCTAGGACAAGTATGGGGCACCATGGAGCCACGGTCGGTGATGAGTTGTGTTACTTACAAGTATGCTCTCGCATCAAAAAAAGCTATGATCAGATTTTAAACCTTCCTAGTGAACAGCCTGAGGTTAAAGTGATGAAGAAGATGGTCCGTTTGTGGAGCAACTTCGCTAAAACAAGGTAAAAAGTCAAAGTCAAATAATTTGTTTCAATTATATAATTAAAAGGGTCCTTTTGAACGTCAATTACCTACATAAAAAATAGAATAATGATTATAATTGAATCTAGTTGCCCTTTCAAAAAGGTAGTTTCATATGGAGAAGAATGGGCAAGAAAGTCCATACATGAGTATGTATAAAAGAGTTTTTATAAGCATTGTTTATGTTTATTTTATAAAAATAATCATAGAATAAAAAATAACGTACAATTGTGGGATTGCCGCCTGTCAGTTTAATTAAATACATGATAGGGCCCTGCCCCAAACAGGCACAAACTATTATGAGACAGAATCCTTGAAATTATATCCTTGCTATGTGAAAGTCAAAGTTAAAGTCAAATCATTTATTCCAATTAGGCCATTAAAAGGCACTTTTAGACGTGCACATCAATCTCTAAATTCCTTGCACACTACACGTCCTTTTCTTTTCTTTTGAATAGAAATCCTGATGCATGTCTCCTACCCCCTATTGGTAAATAAGACTAATTAAATAAAATCAAAAATGGAGTTACTCAAAACCTACGACCAGGTTGCAAGAAGGCTTGCGCAGTTCTTCACGCTGCTTAGCTAGACAGTAACCCGTGCACATCATACTATCCGCAAACTAACACACAGTTCAAATTTCAGGAACCCCACACCGTCGAAAGATGACAATGTTCTCAAAAGTTTCACCTGGAAGCCGATAAGCAAAGGGCCAGACACCAACTACCTCCACATCACGAGGCAGCTCAGCATGAGGACCAACCCTCTTGGAGAGAGGAGGAAATTCTGGGACGACTTCTTGGAAAAGTATTCCAAGATGGCGGTCGATGGTGTGGTTGATGATGAAGTACACGAAGAACTATGATGAATTGTGCCGTGCTTGTTTTAGTTTATAAGATAAAAAAATAAAATTGATTATCTTTCTAGAAAAATACTTGTCGTTTTATATACTTAGTTTTATTGTATGAAGACTTTGCCCTATATGCTAGAAATTAATCCTGTATCTTGGGTGTGTTGACAAACATATAAACTCAGATACACAAACAGCTAGACAAGGACAACTATCTGTAGGCCTTGCAAATATTTGTTCCATGCGAGAATCGAACCAGCAACACGCAGAGGAGCGACTAATCGTAAACTAATGTACGATTTCCACCAATCATCGACATAATAGTTAAGGTTCATGTTTGCATGGAATTTATCCTGCCTGGGACTTGATTTGGTCCGCGCTTATACCATCCCAAGCACAAGCAGTATAAAATATAAAGTTCCTCAAAGAATCTCAGGACATCCACAGCTGGACATAGGCCTCTCCCATAGATTTCCAAAAGGACGGGGTGGAAGCGGCCTGCATTCAACGTCTTCCTTGGGGGCTTAATCAGGTCGTCCATTATGGGCAACTACCCCCCAATGAATGAGGAATAACTTTATTCTGTGTTTATAAGTAAGAGAGACACTGTAGCTATTTTACACATCCTTTAAACCAAGTTCCTGGCTGGAACTTGGTTTGCTCCGCGCTTATGCCGTCCCAAGCAGTATAAAATATAAAGTTCCATGCAAACATGAACATTGGTGTCGATTCTGTAATGCACAAGCTAAATTTAATTTAGACTATTTCTATCTTTTTCTTTCCAATCAAACAAGAAAGGGACGGACGTGAATTAGACTTGTCAATTTTAGTTGATCTAAAACCTCTATACAATTATAGTTGGCATGTCAGAACGCGTCGATTAAAAACACGGAAAAGTTCAAGGCAAAACTAATTTGACATCTCTAACTTAGTTCTAAGGTATTACCGTCCTTTTCTTTCGCTGTATCTTAGTAAGAGATGTCAATTCTCTAATTTTAGTTTAGTTTGTGAACAAGGGAATCGGCACCATTATCTATTATGTAGAAGCCTCGCCTTGTAGATTGAACTTCAATACTGCGAAATTTATACACCGTACTACACCTTCTTCAAATATTTCCGTACAACTTATTACACACAATAAATACATAGTTAACAGCTTCCAAACATTGTCTTAACTCAACATGTCTGCGTTCAAAACATTCTTGAACAACAACTAACGACCCCAAGTTTACCTGAACAGGCTTATAATACTTATTGACTGATAATATTGTAGAAGAAATTCATTATTATGTAGGTAACATACTTCCTAAGTAAAACTTTTAATAAACCAAAGTTTCAATGTTAGAACTCAGAAAGTCTAATAATTATAATCATTATGGACTGAGATCCCAAAGATGGCAAAGCTACGGAAATTTGGCATGGTTGAAATTTTCAGAGGAAATGTATACTTAGTTAAAAAGGTATGGTAATATTTTTATTATTTAAAAAAAAAATTAAGGATATACATACACGCTGATGAAGTCACAGGCAAAAGAGAGTTAAATTCTATTCTATGTTATTTTACCGGTGCATGGCAAAATGTGCATTTACTATACACATCTCTGCTCACCCAATCAAGGTTTTTTTAAACATCACAGACTACGAGTTGTCATATTTTCTCGACAAATGAATTTCATTCATCATATCTAACAACTGTCGCCATCTAGAGTATAACCTAAAAACTACAAGCACAATGTGTTTTCATACCATGTATATAGATGGCGCTAGCATGCAAGCTTAGTGGGAATTCAGTTTTCTTTTATCAAAACGATCACCTCGATGACTAGAGTAAATTCTAACATAGTTTGATTTTTATTTATTGGTTATTTTCATAATAAGTCATACATGAAAACACTTTATTTTTTCTTGGCATATGGTGTTTTTTTTTCACGGAGTGCCTCCGCCTCGGCGTAAGTTTTGAATACCTATGTGTATTGTCGGTACTTCATTTACACCATCACGACTGTATTCCCCAAAAGGTTTGGCAGATATGTGCCAATGTACATCCACAGTCCGCCGGTATGTTTAGGTTCCATGTAATAGGGTCGAGTCTATTGCCATCAACCGGGCACAAATCCTAACTCTGAGCTGATAGGTACTGAAGAATTTCATAGAAAAACCCAATAACTTTGCTTGACCTGGGAATCGAACCCTAGCGTAGCAGTAGCGCTTAGGACCACTACGCTAACGAAGCAGTGTTTAATTACTTTTACAAAAAAAAACACAATCGCAATGGAACTGTTAATTAACTGTTCACATTATTAACTCCATTTAAAGTTAATTACTTTAAACAAATAGGTATAAAGGATGGAAAGTCGTGTTTGTTTTGTAAACTGCGTTTTTTGTTTAATGTCGGTAATACATGTAAGTGCATTCTTTGACCATGATTGCAACACAGTGACAGAGAAGCGATGTTATTTCGCTTTGAAAAAAGATACGTTACTTTTAACGTAAAGCACAATTTAAACAAATAAAAGAGATGTCAGCAAACATTGGAAGGGGCCACTAAGGGCCGATGCCTGCGGGTTGTTCGAAAGAGATACCGCGCCCCCGGAACGCAAAGGGTATAAGAAAGAACATAGATGGGTTTTAGTCAGTAAAAGTCTGACACTCCCTCCCGTCCCGCCCAGGGCGTGGGAACTTATTTGATGATTTCCCATCTATAACAAAAATTTTAAAAAAAACCGAGCGATTGGCTGCTGCTCTGCATGTCGCGATTTCGGTTCCCGCATGAAGCAAATATTTGTATGACCTACAGATAGTTGTTCTGGGTCTGGCTGTTTGTGTAAACGTGAATTTATATGTTTGTAAACGCTTCCACGGTACAGGAGAAATACGTAGCGAGGGGCAACGTATACAAAATATGGTTACTAAAAACGTTCAAAATGTAGTCGCAATTACATTTTAACGGCAATCAATATCAAAAACTTTTTAAAAATGTAGACAAATTCCAGAAATGCACATCTTTCGGCTGATATGAAAATGAGCTTTGTTCCGGGTCTGGTCATTTGTGTATGTGATTTTATATGTTTGTAAACCCACACACAATACAGGAGAAATTCCTAGATTAGGGACAAGTTAAAAATAAGCTAATTTTAGCATTAGCGCATCATGAACTGTGTGCAACCTTAACACAGGTTGTTAACATAATCGGTTATATAATCTTGTAGGTTACGTACCGTACCGACCGGTTCAACCAGTCGGTAACCTGTTACCAGCGGTTATGCGTAAGTAACTGTATTAGTAAACATCGGTTCAAACAAAATTATTTGAAGCATTAAAATAATGCATTTAGTTCCGATAAAACGAACCAACGAATCTAAATTTCTCCTATTTTTCGATGTACGCGTAACATACCGGTTATTCGGCAGAGGTGTACCAATGTACACCCACAGTTCACCGGTATGTTGGTCCCATGTAATTTGGGGCGAGCCTATAATGTACGTGTAGTTGTAGTGATTTTGGATATTTAACGCTGATTTATTTGGAACCTATTATTATTATGACCCTTTGAGTCCCATAGCTGGACAAAGGCGTCCCTTCCATCTTACCATCTTTTTCTGCCCGTTGCTACATATTTTGATCAACCCTTTAGGCACAGATTACAACTTTAGGTAGGAGTCTAACTCGACTCGCCATCTTCTCGTAGGCGTACCGCTACCCCGGTTTCTTTTACTTGGCATCCAATCGGTCGATACTTTTGCCCAGTTCTGTACACAAGCAAAAAAATTGGTCGCATCCGTGCATACCCAAAAAAACATTCATCTTAGTGACTGCCTCGTTAGCCTAGTGGTCTTAAGCGCGACTGCTACGCTAGCGGTCTTGGGTTCGATTCCCAGGTCGAGCAAAAAGTTTATTGGGTTTTTCGATAACATTCTCAGTACCAGATCGGAGTTAGGATTTGTGCCCAGTTAATGGCAATAGGACCTAAACATACCGGCGAACTGCGGGTGTACATTGGTACACCTCTGCCTAACCTTTCGGGGAATACAGGCGTGATTGTATGTATGTATAACATTCCTAGTTTACCGTAGTTCTCTATATACATAACTCGATTTGAATTTAGTATTTACTTACTCAAGGTGTAGTCGTAATGATTTACGTAATAAAACAAAATATACATAACATTATTGGCCTTGCCTATGTACTCACAACCGGTGTGACAATAACCTTTGAATGAATTACTTCTTATCACCAATATTTCATTTAAGGTTATTGACCTCTACCAGTTTGTTGACCTTCAAAATACCGATTAAAATACAATCTGTATATGTTGACACCACTTTTGACGTATGCGTACTTAGCGTAATTATTTATGGGATAAGCCATTTATTTAGTGCACACATAAGACAGCATAACACACAGAAACACAATAAAAAGAAAAAAAAAAAATAGAATATAAAAGTAGGTGAGCACGGGGGTGTCACACCACCAACTTCCAAACTCCGGGCTATTACTAAAAAACTTCTAACGGAAAAATTAAATAAGACTTTCTTTATTTTTGGCAGCCCTACCAATAACAAACAAACAAAAAAATATGAATTAAAAAATACTTCTTATAATATTTTGCGAGTATTTTTTACACATTCTGACGAAACGCAATACTGTGAAGAATTGGACGAGGTTCTGCAAATGCCAATGATCCAATAATCAATTAACTGATTTAGCATACACTCCTCGGGCATGGAGTTGAACTCACTTCAACCTTGTAATATATTATAGAAATACTAGTGTTAGTTATGGGTACGTTCAATAACGGCATTCTAGCATGACTTTGAGAAGGATTTTTGCACAAGTTCGAGATTAGACCCAAAACGAGATAATTTTCAAATTTAGTCATCGTTTTTTAAATTAAAATACTAGCTAACCTTCCAAGCAAGGCTTTACGTGGGTGAAAATTTCTAGAGTTTCCGGGGGATCTTCTAAAAAGTATCTTTCATATAAACCTTGTCGGGGAAAATGACAAACATAAATAAACAAAAGAATCCGCCAAATCGCTCCAGTCTCCGAGTTTTGCGCTTAGCAATATATTTAGCCGTTCATTTTTGTTTATATGGATAGATAATAAAGATAGATAGAATAATAATAATAATACCAGCCTATTGCCACAGACCCTTAGCGTTGCAGTCGCATCCCAAAAACAAAAGGTTTATTTAATTTAATTTTTATTTTTAATAGCTTATTATCCTCAGCAATTATTGTTACTTTTTTTCGAGGAAGATTTCTACAATGTAGCACAGCCGATAATTAATCATATAACTAGCCTCCAAGATGTACTTGCCCTTCACTGACCTGGAATCTAGATAGATATTAAATACTAACGCAGGTAGGTAGGTACCTATAAATTACGTTCCAACTCTATGAGATCAAGGCAAACCTAAGTGCGTTGAAGGAAACTCGTTTGGTACTTTATAAACATTGAACGGACGAGAATTGTATAACAACCACGTCAACGCTACAGGAGGGTTCAGTCTACTCAATTGAAACACCATTTTCTTTTTTATTTCAGTGATTTAATAGACACCACTAATCAATTGACGTACTTTTAATGACCTGCCAAAACGCGATTTCCCCATAGATTTTACATGGCAAACTACCTCATTTTTTCGCCATTTCAATCGAGTAACTATTTATTGATTTTGATGCAACTAAAATCTTTTTCATAGTCAACTAAACATTACTCAACACAACACAGAGGACTAAAATAAATTCTTTTTTTAGAGAAGTTATGTTTTGGAATAATTATTGGTTAATGGCTTATATATAATACCCGGTTATATACGCCAAACCGTCTTGTTAGACCTCATGGCGGACTGTCAAAAGTTTTCAAATTTAGAACAGGGTAATGTCATAGGAATATATCTTATTAAAAAAATAAGTATGGATTTTGCTAAGCCTGCCAGTCTCTACAGTACGAGTGAGTACCTTCTTGGTTTATGAAAAGATTTTCCTTATATTGAACAGCTTGTTAGTTACACGATAGGTACAATACATAATTTAACTTGTAAATATGATTGTACTATGGAAACAAATATGTATATACTAAGTATTTAGTACTTTACTTCAAGGGCTCAAAAGTCAAAATGCAGGAGCTCCGCCCAAAGCGGAAGACTCATTTAATGATTTCCTAAACTTAACATAAACATACCATCATGCCTGTATTCCCCAAAGGGTTAGGCAGAGGTGTATCACTTGTACACCCACAGTGCCATTAACCGGGCACAAATCCTATACGAGCTGCTACTGAGAATTTCATAAAATTAAAAGAAAGGGTATTTATGTTTTGACTCTTCTCTCTACACTAATAGTTGAACTTAGTTTTACTAAAATGAGCCAACCCACAATAAAAAAAGATAATTTATTTGCTCAAACATGTGTATACAAGAATAAGAAAGGTGAATGCAAGATAGTCGGGAAGATAATATTTAAAAGTTCAAATGTTTGCCACATGTGATGTACAAATATTATGAATTTATTAAAAATTGTTAGTTAAGTTGTTGGTTAAGTGGTTAGTTATTTATGTATTATAATTATTTACTTCAAATTTATTTAATTAAAAATAAATGACAATATAAAATTCTAATATTAAACTACACTCGAAACCGATGTGCTTGTGGCGGAAGGAGTATGTAAGGATCGTAGCAGGTGGCGTTCTGTGGTTCTGCGTACCCCCATGGAAAAAGGCGTGAGTTTATATACGTAGGTATGTGTGTATTAAACTATGTAAAAAAAAATCCTATCCTACTATAATAACCTAATAATGTTATGAATGCGAAAGTTTGCGAGGATGGATGGATGTTGGACACTCTTTCATGCTTTAACGGCAGAACGGATGAAAGGTGATGGCTAAATGACTGCCCCCGGGCCAGATACATTCTGGAATGTATATGAATCTTACATAACCTCATAATATTAAAAAAATCAGTCATGAATTATATAGTATTTAATATTTTCCTAGCACTTTCGTGAACTATTAAACATAATAAAGTATCTAAAAAAAAACAAAAAAACTTGTCATCACAAACATTTGCTTATAAATATACAACCTCATTTTCGTTTTTAGTTTTATTATTTTTCGACCTTTTTTCACCTTTTTTCCTTTTTAGGCAATATTATTTTACCATTATATTATTCCCAAAAAGTATCTAAAACTTTTTTACATTAAATACTAATATTTAGCCATTCAGCATTACATTGTGCTAGGTACCATATTTATACATGGTACCTGGCACATGGGGCAGTGGTCTATACTTCCATTTAACCATCTCCTTTGACGAGAACAAACTCACGGGCTGAAGCTAGTTATTAAAAATTAATACCTACTTATAATTACATAATACAATTTAAATACTAAACCAATGCTACCAACATTATTAGCAATCAAGAAAGCAAAAAATATTCAATATTATTATTAACATCTAGCAAATGTCAAAAATAAAGTTCAAATATTAAACTAAATGTGATTCCGTAAGAAAGTCATTAATATTAATATTGCGCTATATTTGTTAAAAATGACCGAAGTTTTCTTTTTAATTGCGTATTATTAAGCTCTTTCCATTTTTTGGCAACTTGTTAAATAATAGGAAACATGCAAAAAACACAACTTTGGTTACTGCTCAACTTCCATGCGTTATAGCGTGATGTTATATAGCCTATGTAAGTCTTCATAATTAGGAGTAATGTAGCTATTTATTACGCCCAGTAGTTTAGTAGCGATTTAAACAAACAAACAAATCTTTACTCTTTTTGCAACTACTAGTACAGTCATCATCTGCTTAACCTTTTCCCAACTATGTTGGGGTCGGCTTCCAGTCTACCCGGATGCAGCTGAATACCAGTGTTTTACATGGAGCGACTGCCTATCTGACCTCCACAACCCAGCATCTGGGCAACACGATACCCCTTGGTTAGACTGGTTGTCAGACTTCTTGACTTCTGACTATCCGTAACGACTGTCAAAGATCTACGAATGACAGCCGGGACCAACGGCTTTACGTGCTTTCCGAGGCACGGGGGTGTCACACCACCAACTTCCAAACTCCGGGCTGTTACTGAGAAATTCTGAATGGAAAAACCCATTAACACTTTTTGCCCGACCTGGGAATCGAACCCGGGACCCCACGCTCACCAGTCGCGCTTGCGACCACGAGACCAACGGGGCAGTCTGCAACTACTAGTATACAGTATCTATCAATAATCAGCCTCTCCGCCCACGACCCATATTTTTACAGACATTTTGTCGGCGAGAATGGAAGATTTCTGTACTTTAATATACTTACCTACCTATACCAACGCACACGTACGTTCTAATACGTTTTCATGTTTTTGGCAGATTTCTCCCTAGTGTCGGGCAGATTTATCATTTTTGTGATGGTCACACTATCTAGCATAGATCTTCTAAAGGCCGTCACTCGTAACCGTCGGTAAAACCAAATTTCGTCCTTGACGTACTAACAATTTCGCAGCTGTGTATATATATCCCATATATATACCCAATACAAATCTTCTAGGAACTCATAAAATGCGAATCAGCAAGTTGAAGAGGCAGTGGGCAGGGTACATGGCACGCAGAGCTGATAGCCGATAGGGCCGCAAAGTTCTCAAATGGAGACCACGCACCGGCAAGCGCAGTGCAGGACGTCCAACCACAAGGTGGACGGACGACCTGATGAACACCGCAGGAAAACGCTGGATCCAGCCTTCAACCGGTCCTTTTGGAAATCTATGGGGGAGGCCTATGTCCAGCAGTGGACGTGCTGCAGCTGATATGACGTTGGTGAAGAACTCATATCGGAATATCGCAGCACGGAGGAACGCAGCGTTCTACTTCTATTACCGCAGCAGTGTGCAACCTCACAGCCGTCCGTTATACATAATGTACTAAAAACAGATATCGCAATAACGCATCCGGTATTATCGATCGATAATAACGCGCCTATGTAGGGGGCAGCCTTTATAATTAGAGATTACATTGCAAGAATGCGAATCTATGAATGTTTTTGTGACTTTGTTGTTGGAGCGCCATAACAAATAAATAAACAAAAACGGAAAAATAGGAAAATTTCTCATGTTGGTCATTTTTACTGAACTAAATATGCGGAATATTTTTTGGTTGTTAGTATCAGTATTAAGGCAGATTTAGATAGGGTCAGTGACTGGCGCCGAATTCGAGACAAGTAAGCGCTGACCGGAAAAAATCCCCGTATAAATTGATTTCAAGTCAGTACAGTGGCGGGAAGTCAGTGCTGACTTGTAAATTCGCATATGAATATAGAAGTCAGTCTAGACTTGTGCACTGACCCTGTCTAAATCTGCCTTTAGTACAAAACCATTTCCATTTATTGTTCAATACTTTTTATGTTTTATTTTTTGCATTTCAGAACTGAAATTACAACTGTTTAGTTTGTAGCTGGTTAAATAAGTAACCGTTTGATAGTATTTTTATTGCTAATAGTTTAGCAATAAAAATACTATCAAACGGTTACTTATTTAACCAAATCAAAACAAAAAATACGTATTAATTAGAACTCTTTTAAGTTTATTTTGTCAAAATGGATATACTTACATCTTTTCCTGTAGATACGTATTTCCCAACTTGTGAGTGGTTGCCCCTTGCCTACGTCACAAGTCATAACCTTGAACTACCAAAAAGCCTTTTTTAAAAAGAATGACGTCGTACTTCAAATACATGTTAAAATCCTAACTAATATATTATTATTCCATGGGGACCGAGCGCTCATCTAGTTTTTCTTTCTTGGGCCAAAGAATCAGCATTGCCATACAACGTGGCAATGCCGCCAGCCTTTTGGGCACTTGTCCCATTGACAGCGATGCGGATGAGTATTGATGCCCTATGACCTTCCCTTTTTTTTAATTAACATTACATAGTTTGAAATTTAATTATTATATTATTTTGTAAGTTACTTTTACGTTGTAAAAATAAAGTTCTTATTATAAATATTATAAGTTTGTTTGCTACCTTTTCAAGCCTGTACCACGGAATAATCTTGAAATTTTGCAAATACGTTTTCAGGTGTATAGAAGAAACAGGCATAGGATAACTTTCAACACGAAAATAGTACTGTTCTCGAGGAAAACAACAATAACGTTTTTATTATAATACATCACCACGTGTCTTGCGAAGGAAATTTTAAATAAAACCTACATTTACGCGGACAAAGTCGGGGGAAAAGCTAGTCAAAAATGTTACGACATTCATTTGCAAGAACTCGATATGCTGGTGATAAGATTAGTTTTTGATTAACAAGCAAATTAAAGTTAATAAAAATACATATATATTATTGAATGCAGCATGGTCTACGCTATAAAAATAGTTAAATTTAAATATTTCATAATTAACTGAGAGCAACACCTTTCATCCGTCTTAATCCATCTACATTTCAACAGCATGTGCGAAATAACTTTCGCAGTTAACATAAAAGATTCTAGACTTAAATTCGGACGTAATTACGCAAACAGTCAGTTACACATACTAAAGACATCGTAAAGGTCGATAAGAAAGAAAGAATAACTGCTTATTGACGTGAAAATGATGCACAGGACATAAACAATTTTGTTTACAAAACAAAAACAAGTTGATATTTTGGTTCAGTAAAAACTATCCAGAGATAAACAAGCATATAATTATGACACGTTTTTATCAACACAAGATGACTTTAGTATGTGTAACTCAATTGGGTAGATGACACCACTAATCAATTGACGTACTTTTTATGAGCTGTCAAAACGCCATTCCCCATAGATTTTCTATGACAATACTCAACTATGACGTCACTTTTTTGTCATCTCAATTCACTAACTATTTATTGATTTCAAAGCAACTAAAAATCGATTTTTATAGTTATTTAAAAAATCATCGGGTTTTTAGTGCTAAAATTAAATGTTTTTTTGTGAAGTTGTTTCTTGAAATTATTGGTTAGTGGTGTCATCTACCCAATTTGGGAGTGTTTGTGGCTTGGTTCGTTTATGCGCAACTAAGTCCATTTATCATAAGATTTAGCGGCGCGCGTTTATCTAATTAGTAATTAAAATTCAAGGTTTACTGTAAACCTAGAAACAAGATTAGACTAGATTCTTCAAGGTAATCTAGATTCACCTAAAGATAATTATGCTCTTTAAATATAACGGATAGAAACAAACTGCCTCGAAAGCCTCGTGGTTGCAAGATCCCGGTCATCATAGTCCTGGGTTCGACTCCGAGGTTGGGCAAAAAGTGGGAATTGGATTTTTCGATCAGGAATTTTGTCTCCGAACCAGCTGTAGGAGCATTTTTTTTCGTTTTGACACATGTCAAACGCGTGTTAAGAGATGAGCTGATCGATTAAGGACACTGGGACAATTCATTTTTAATTGATAGAGGTAAGTAACTACTGTAGATAGTGTTTATTATTATCGTAATATTATTCTCAAATATTTCCAGCATACCTGTTGTGTGTTTCTTTTTAAGGATGGAAAAGCAACAAATGACGTCTTCCCCTCTGGGTAAAGCGAAAGGGAATGTCAGACTTTTACTGACTCAAACCCATCCGTGTTCTCCCTAATTCCCTTTGCGTTCCAGGGCCGCGGTGACTCTTTCGAACAAATTCCGCAACCCTGTCAGGCACTACCTGTTGTGTGCTTGCAATGCTATTCTGTCAATATCTCCCTCGATTAATTTAGGTAACGTAAGGGTGGCCTTTCGTCTGCGTAAACTTCAGAATAAAGTCAAAGTCTTGACAGAAGTCAAAAGACCCGAAGTCAAAAAAAAATCCTGGGTGGCAAATTTCAGCTTATTTTGTTAAGCCGTTTGAGTATGACATCCATACATCCATCCACCAAACTTTCACGTTTATAATAGTAATATAATAATCACGAATATAAAGCCCTGCTAAAAACAGAAAAATTATAACCTTTACCCCGACCGTGACCTCGAATGACCTTAAATGTCTGAAGCACGCAAGAAAAAGGCGTCTGAACCGGCACGCTAGGGACCACCTTACAGGCCTTGTGATTATTAAATCAATGTATTTGACCCCGGAGACCTTTGATAAGGTAGATTGATTATTATGAACAAATCCAGTAGCGAATGCCTTGTCTTAAGTGGTTAATTACAAAGTGGTCCTTAGGAGAATCCCATTGAAAACTATGACGCACACAAAATATCTATGAATATGTTAATGTATTAATGTAACTCGTTGATTAGTCTACATTGTCGCATAACTGGTTTATATAGCAATGTATTTGTTTATTTAATAATAGGTACGGTCAGCAACAAAAGTTAACTAAACAATGTTATTTTAATGTGTAAAAATAACAAATACAAAATATTTTTTTATTTTTTTTATTTGATGTGTCAAATAAAAAAAAATTTTTTTTTTTTTAAATAAATATCGCTAAAATAGTCACGAAATAACTCAGTTCATTGATATTCAGTATTTTAGGGAATATCTAATTTTATACCCCCATTTTATTGTAATTTTAAATCTATTTCATATTTCCTTTGATACTGTGCAGAATTTAAAAATCTGAAATGTTACTGCTACTTTTGTTGCAGAATGTTTTACCTTTTTTTTTGTTTTCGAGGGTACACCTTCAAACGGCGCCCGCTCTTTGGGGATAAGACCGGGGAGTGTGGGATTCTTACCTCACTACCACCCCGCTGGACACCATCAGCACATGGAGAGGGTTCCGTTTCCTCTTAAAAGACCGCACCAGAACCCTCCCTGTGCAACGCCTGTTAGAGCACGTCTCTGGGAAGACTGTAAAGGGCCCTCCCCTAAGCCTCGCTGTGTCAAGATAAATTCCTTTTTAGGGTTCCGTAGCCAAATGGCAAAAATTGGGCACATTTGTTCAGACGCTGATATAGACTAACATATACGAAAACTGGGCAATTCTGGCAATATTACATACATACGGGTAGAATTGATAACCTCCTTTTTTTTTAAGTCGGTTAAAAAACGGAACCCTTATAGATTCGTCATGTCTGTCTGTTTGTCTGTCCGTCCGTATGTCACAGCCACGTTTTTCCGAAACATTAAGAGCTATATATTTATATATATACAGGGTGGAAATTTATTATGCTACCAGGGGCCTATTTAATAAAGCTGACAGGTGACATTTGACAAAATAACGGTGACAGCTCCAGGTTTTGTCAATTTTCTGTTTAATAAAGCCCAAAATACATAGAAAATCTTGACATATTTCTGTTTGACAGTAGATTGACGTTTATTTGAATACATCACGTGATGACATGCAATTGCGAATTGTCACTGGAATTTGACCGGCAACTAAGCCGTATGTTGAGAATTTTAAATTTCTTTTTTCTTGCTGAAATGGTTAAAAATATATTACGTCGAATAGGGACAACGAATACTTATAAGAAAATTATCACTTCAAAGTATAGACTATGTATTTCTCATAGAAGCTTTCACTTTTCACCCACTTCCTCTTTTACTCCTTTTTGATAGAATTCTCAAATCTTTTTCTTTTATGGAGTTTGCATTTATGCCCGGTTAATGGCGATAGGCTCGCTCCCTATTACATGGGACCTAAACATACCGGCGAACTGTGGGTGTACATTGGTACACCTCTGCCTAACCCTTCGGGGAATACAGCCGTGATGATATGTATGTGTTTTCTTTTATAATATTACTATATAGATGGAAACTAATTGTGTTTCTAAGGTGCGAGCGATTTTATAAGTAAAACGATTGAATCGATTTTGTCAGATCAAGCTTTAATATCAGTGTAACATTAAACAAATTACAAAATTAAGTTATAGTGAGCGGAACACGTTGCATCATGTGATAGATATAGCTGAACATTTCTGAAATGATGCCTGCGCACTGTTAGCTCGAACGCAAAGGCCAGTGGTACTTCGCCGTATGTAGATTATAAGCTGAAAACATAAAAACAAAGGTTTATCAACGAATATAAATTATTCTTGTGGTGGTAGGTCATTTGACATCACGAAAGTTGCACCTAAAATTTTACTAAAGCAAAATAGTTTGTTCTATTTCTTCTGAAACGGATGAAGTGTCCGGTGGTTGTGGAAGTCGGTCGGCTGATATGATTATGATAATTAATAATATTAACAGAATTCGTGTAGAAGAAAATCTGCAAATAAACATGTAATAATCTGTAATACATATAGCAATGGTACTTACTTGAGGTACTGATGTGTTCATTGGACTTTCTTTAAATCCGTTACGAGATTTTAGTTTCTTAAAGAGTCAGGAATATACACTTCTTCATAAATCAAATAGCTTTTTACTAAGAAATAATACGATAAACCACAAAAAAAAATGACATAAACATAATTTCAATCACAATGATAAAAAATAAATGACAAAATTTAAAATTCACTAAAATGGCGGCATCGTATGGTCATTTTACTTTATATCAAATTTGGTAGGATTATAAAAAGCTCCAAAGACAGATGGCGAAAGGATTTGACAAAAGAGCGCAGCGCGCGCAGCGTAGTTGTTCTAATAGACGAATGCGGCCAAACCAACGAGGTAGTCATATTACGTTTTTGGTTGTAACCTCTTTTATTCCCTATAGTTTTAATTATCTGATATGGTAGTCTACATTGTATTGACAGTGTCTGACTCAGTTACGTCAAACTGAAAAATCATCATAGTCCGACAGCTGTAGTTGCGGCTTTTCGCGTTGAAAACTCAGCGATACATTATTTCGTTTGTTGTACATGATTTTACGAACTAGGGTAACTTCAGAGCAAGCTACGGGCGTATTCATACGAAAAAATAGTCTACGATACCTACATAACAGTCCTTGAACAAGTGTGGTGGTGTTTCATGTTTCTTGCCTTTTCTGTATAAGAGGAGGCCTTTGCTCTGCGGTGATATAGTAAAAGCGGAGTATTTTCGATGGTACATTATCAAAAAAAAGAAAAAGAGTAGAAATTCTGTATTTACGTGTCAGATCAATGTACCGTACTATGTACGTACTGTATTTACGTGCCAATAACGGCGCGAAATTTTTTATTGCAAAAAAAATTCAACTCTATTTTTAATGTTTAACTCATAAACATTAAAAATAAAGTTTAAAATTGTTTTTCAAATCAAATTACTAATTTATAAAAGACAAAGTGCTCAAACATATAGCTACTCTGTTTATACTGCCCCTTTGATGGTGGTCGAGAACCATCTTGTTGGACTATAGTATAGTTGAAATATATGAGTTTTTGACGTTCGAATACTTGGAGTGGATTCTCGTGTATACTTTTTAAAATGTTAAATTAATTTACAATCGCTGTGATTTTGTATAATATGCATAAACGTCTATTGTTCCGAAAATGTATCGATGTGCATTCATTATGCAAGAATGCAAGAAGATAGATCATTGTTGACCGATTCGCAATTTCAAGAAGAGCTGTCATGTACAACACGGATCACATTTATCATGATTACGGGAATTCTATTACTAATACTATGCCCGGATAACAAAGAAGGCGATCAAACTGGCTAAGGTGGCCTGAGCAGTTTTTATTATGGATTATGGTCAAATAATAATAATTGTGTTATCAAATACTTAATTCGGTGAATTTCGGTGAGTCGAATGACGTGCAAAGGCTGGTTCAAATATCAGTGGCCGGGAAACATATAAGTAATTATATCAACTGATTATTTCAAATGTAATTGAGTAAATAAATACAATAATAATTGTACTGTGCTGTTTCATTTCTTTTTACTCGATAAGTTTTTGTTTGATGTGTATTTACAGGGAACTGTCATTCAAATTCAATAAATATTATCAACCACTACTCAAATAAAAACTCGCTAGTTCGGAATACTAATGATGTACTCCAAAAAGATATGATAATTCCTAAATATTTTGGTTGAAATAAGTAAATGTAACTCAGTATGAGTACGTATTTATGCGTCCAAGGATGTTGGCATGTTGGCTGTGACACATGCCAGAATGGCAAATACTAGGGCAGTGACATTTTGCAAATCAATTTTATTAATATCGATTGTAAGTCGTTAAAATCTCATTCTCTTTATTAATATTTTAAAAATGCTTTATTATTTTGAAATTTGTTTTTAAATATTTATTTAATACAAAATATAAAAAATACATTCAAAACACAATCGATATTTATTCAAAACAAAAAATTCTTTGTACGTACCCTTTTGTCGCGTTGCAAAATGGTCGCCTACGTACCGGACACATTTAAATGTAAAAAATTATATTTTAAAATACATGCCGTAAGCTTCGTTTTCTATAAAAAATATCGATAATCCATCATATAAAAACATCCCATCACTAAACACATTACGTTACACACATATCACTATGCTTGAATTTTCTTTCAATTTGGTTTTCTTTATAGACAGTAATATTTTGGCAGTATTTAATTTAATTAGTAGTTATTTAGTTAATTCCGTATTTTACGACTATAATTTTAGGTCGCAGCAAAAACATTAAATCATAATTTGTAAATCGCGGTAAAGTTCAAGAGTGAAAAGGAACAGAAAAATTGTCACAGGCATATTTATCTTGCATGACCTATGTCATACATGTCGGTTTTATTAAACAGCACTTGTCAAGACAATTTGCCAATTTTGACAAAAAAGTCAGCTTGTCAGCTTTATTAAATAGGGCCCTGGAGGGAAAGTACTCTAAATACTTACTTGAGTTAGCAAATTTTACTGAAAGGAAACATTCTTTTATTTTTAAAAAGAAACAAAACTGCATTTAAATAATTTTGAAAATACGCTTGCCACACCCGGGAATCGAACAGACTAAAATCGGATAAAATAGCATCCTGTACTTTTATGGCACTTATCGATAGGGTCAATCACAAGGATCAAATCTCTACAAACCTGGTAAACTAAATTTAACAAAAACCATGAAATTTCAATCTAAACTTATTTTATTCGGACGAAAAAATTCCTTCAGTAAAATTTTCTTTCCTTTCAGTAAAATTTGCTAACTCAAGTATTTAGAGTACTTTCCCTCCAGGTAGCATAATAAATTTCCACCCTGTATATATACCATCACGCCTGTTTTCCCCGAAGGGTTAGGCAGAGGTGTACCAATGTACACCCACAGTTCGCCGGTATATTTAGGTCCCATGTAATAGGGGGCGAGCCTATTGCCATTAAGACATTACATTAAGAGCTATGCTGTTGAAACTTGGTAAGTAAACGAGAATATTAATATATTTTACATATTATGATATTCCTAAGTTAATATTCCTAGATAATAGAAATGGCAGTTGAAAACTCGGAACTGGTTTAATATTTTTTAAATAGTAAACAAAAAAATAGGAAACCCACAATGTGTTTATTAAAATGCTTGGGAAAAATACAAAACTGGTTTGTAACTTGTCAGCCTTGTACATTTGTTTATCGTCATATACTATGTCTAAGATAATAAATTAAACAGTATAAAATATATTACCGCAAAAAATACTCGGAAATAATAAACAAAAACTTTAAGACGGATTAATTTACTCACCGACTTATAATTACTTATAGTCGTAGGGACTTAAAAGCTTCTATGATAAAATTAATAAGCAAGTAAGTTTTGATTGTAAAGCTTTTTATTTATCGGTAACTTTATAAACCCGATTTGTACAAAAATCAAAAATAAAACTCGAGTACTGAAAAGTATGAAACACGAAAATATTCCCACCTGAAATTATTATTGTTAGTAATGTATTTAATATGACGTCACATAGTCTATGACCAGTCAAGGATGCCTCATTTGTCAAATTATGATAAGTACACATACATATCATCAAGTCTGTATTCCCCGATGGGTTAGGCAGAGGTGTATCAATGTACATCCACAGTTCGCCGGTATGTTTTAGGTCCCATGTTATTACATGGGACCTAAAACATACCGGCAATAAAGTCGCCCCTGTTGGGGGCGAGTTTATTGCCATTAGCCGGGCACAAATCCTAACTCCGAGCAGCTACTAACAATTTCATGGAAAAACCCAACAACACTGCTAGACCTGGGAATCGAACCCAAGACCTCTAGCATAGCAGTCGCGGAGAATAATGGTATATTTTTTCTTATTTTTTTAACAATAACAATTTATGCTAAAAATAGCAAAGCAAATAACGATCAATATAGACATTAAGCTTATCTGAACGACGTGTGTCATTTTGAACCGTTTCGTCGCAAATGGCTCGTCAATTAAAAGTCGATCATATCGACAATATTATAGACATTAAACGTAGGCGGCTGAGGGCCCATTAAAAAGTTATGTTTCTGTTTTGGAATACACAATTCATGAGTGTGTATTTATAGAAATAGAAATAAAAGGGTTGAGTGTTTTTTATTTATTTTTTATTTTTTATTCGAGATGGGTAAGCTCTTGACTCTAGTCTTAGTCAAAGGTGACATAGTCAAAGTCTACGATGGAGTGATCTTAGCTTAGTGTGCCCAAAAACCAGTGTTTAGCAGTTTCAATTTTCAAATATAATTTTACATAACCCTTCGGGGAATACTGGCGTGATGGTATGTATGTACATACATACACGGTGAAGGGAAATTATGATAGAAACTTTTACCTTGGATTTAGTTCCGGGCAAAGAAACTTTTTGTCGGTTAACTATAAAAAGAAATCTGTTGTTCCATACAAAAATGCAAGACCTACACGATGCAAAATGATACAAAATGATAAATCATCAAATCAAATGAACGATCATAAAGATATTTATGAAAGGTCATTTGAATTGACGAGTATTATTTATTACTAGCTTTTGCCCGCGACTTCGTCCGCGTGGATTAATAGTTCCCGTTCCCGGGGGATTTCCGGAATGAAAACTATCCTATGTCCTTTCTCGGGTCCCAGACTATATCTGTACCAAATTTCATTGAAATCGGTTCAGTTGTTTAGACGTGAAGAAGAGACAGACAGACAGACAGAGTTACTTTCGCATTTATAATATTAGTAAGGATTAAAATACTTTAATTGGCTGCCGATATTTCGATCAGCCAATCAAAATTACATAGTACAAAACGAAGTCGCTTCCTGCCGTCTGTTCTGTACGTTTAGATCTCAAAACTGCGCAACGGATTTTAGTGCGGTTTTCATCAATAAATACAGTGACTCAAGAGGTAGGTTTATACGTATAGCACATCTCGCTACGATCTAACGGGAGCGGAGCACTAATCAAAGACGTTATTGAACGCCAGTGACATTAGGGGGTTTAAACCTGCCGGGGCTGTGGGTTGTTCGAAAGAGATACCGCGCCCCCGGAACGCAAAGGGCACATGAAGGAACATAGACGGGTTTTAGTCAGTAAAAGTCTGACACTAAGGGGCGGGGGAAGTTATTTGATGACTTCCCGTCTTTAAAAAGAAAAAAAAAAGGGGGTTTAAACGCGGTTTAAAAACGTATAAATGTTCATTTTTAGAGTTCCGTAACCAAAAGTTAAAACGGGACCCAATTGCTAAGACTTCGCTGTCAGTCCGTCTGTCTGTCTGTCTGTCTGTCTATCTGCCCGTCCGTTTGTTACCAGGCTGTATCTCATGAACCGTGATAGTTTGACATTTGAAATTTTCATAGATAATGTATTTCTGTTGCTGCTATAACAACAGATGTACTAAAAAACAGAATAAAGTAAATATTTAAGTGTGCTCCCATACAACAAACGTTATATTTTTGCTCGTTTGTGCTCGATATTGATAACGGCAACAGGTAGACGCTTGAAATGTTCACAGACTACTTAGTTATATAATATACTAGGTTTTGCCCGCGACTTCGTCCGCGTGGATTAACAGTTCCCGTTCCCGGGGGATATCCGGGATGAAAACTATCCTATATCCTTTCTCGGGTCCCAGACTATATCTGTACCAAATTTCATTGAAATCGGTTCAGTGGTTTAGGCGTGAAGAAGAGACAGACAGACAGACAGGCAAAGTTACGTGTACTTTCGCATTTATAATATTAGTACGGATTCACTTTAAAAATAGATAATTAAATTGAAATTAAGCAAATATTTAAGGGGCTTCCATACTACAGACTTGATTTTATTGCCGATTTTATAAATACGGAACCCTTCGTGAGCGCGTCCGACTCGCACTTAACCGGTTTTTTGAGTACCCGTGTTATGTTATTTAGTCCTCAATCATCATTCAATGATTATGTTCAAACGTGTTTTAAACGTAAACTTTGTAATTACACACAAGTACACTTACCGTGAATAATTGATAGAGGTTTTTAGTGCCTATTAGATATTTAAAAATCTCCTTGAATCTTTAAATAACTTATTTCACTAACATCCGTATAAATAATTTGAATTTGATACATGACTGAGCAATGGTACAGTGGTGGGGAATCGCAACGCAGCCTATAGACTGCGTGACAATTAATTTTCGACCGCACTGTCAGTTGTCATCTCTTAACTATCATGGCTTACATCCTTATTATTATTTTGTTTTTAGTTTTTTTATTTATACACCTTCATTTTTTTTTGCATAAAGAAGCAACATTTTTGTAAAAACCAAAATTGGAATAAATGCTTTGACTTTGATTTGGACGTGACCCTCCAGAAAATTAAATATTGAGCCGATTTTTGAAAAAAATCTGCTGTTCCTTGCAAATCTTCAAAATGTTTGAAAATGCTGTTTTTTTTTTTGCAATGCACGCTGGTAGGTTTCTTGTCAACGACACTTCCATCCAGCAGTGTGATTCTCTAGGCCTCACTTCGTAATTCGTAAGCTGAATCCGCAGTGAGATTACAAAATGGCATTCTGTTAAACACGATCACGCCGGTGACGTCACCACGGCGAACGAATACTAAACCAATGACAAGTTGGTTCGTTATCGAAGTGAGTGAGTGTATACGGGGTGGAAATACCATCGTAACGAAAACTTCAGTACATGATTCCACACCCCCTCTTTTTTAAAAATGGGAAATCATCAAATTACTTTAACTGCACTACACTACTATTACTATTTTATTTATTTTAATTACTAGGAGCTTAATTAGATAACTATATTGTGAATGCTTTGGTCTTCTATAAGTGAAGGAGTACACCTACCTAATGCCTTGTCGTCCTTTATCTAAAAATGCTTGGTTATACCTTTGTTGGAGTTACTAAATAAATAATAAAAAAAAAAAAACTTTACAATTGACTAAATTACTTATAACGTTGATTAAAGATGTCATTTTTACTTCCGCAGGTAAAATAGGCGCTGTGGTCGTTTTTATTTCGAATCGTAAAAGAGCTATATTGTCTACGTCAGTTTTGTTTGACCTTAAAAAGGAATCAAAATAGGATCCAATTTTTTTTCTTTTTTTTTTAAGTAATCATCAAATTACTAGTTTATCTCAGGGCTCAGCGGAAGAGAGTGTCAGACTCTTACTGACTACAACCCATCCGTGTTCCTCCTAATGCCCTTTGCGATCCAGGGTCACAGTGACTCTTTCTAACAAATTCCGCAACCCTGGATTCTAGATCTTGAGATAATGCTTTTCGGCGGTTATCTTTATTATTCATAGCTAAATTAAGAGTTTATGTGCAATATATGCAGCCTTAAAATAAGATAACATAAAAAACCCATTAAAAAAATTAATTAATATGGCGGTCATTTAAAAAAAAATGGCCGTTCCGTATATCTTGACCTTCTAGCTGCGTAATAATGTACACATTTCAAAATCAAATTCTTTATTTCAGACATGAGTCCATAGAATTTAGTATTGGACAACAGACAAATCGACTAAAGATTTCATCTCTCCTGGAACCTTGTACCTACTGAAACTATCGTAAAAAAATGTCATCTGCTGTAACTTTTTACCTTTGTTGGGGTCAGCTTCCAGTCTAACCAGATACAGCTGAATACCAGTGTTTTACATGAAGCGACTGCCTATCTGACCTCCACAACCCAGTCACAGGGCAAAACGAAACCTCATGAAAAAAAAAAATTTTTCGATGTCCCTTCGATCCGCTAAACCTAAATTTAGCAACCATTATCATCACATAATATGTCATTAAATACAAATGACTATATGATGCAAGCCTTCATAATTCATAAAATAATTATACGCTAAACAGCGACAGACAGACACGTGTATGTCATTAAATTAATATATTCAAACCATAAAATAAATGTCCTAGCAAATTTTCATCGCGTGATGTACCTATAATATGTAATACTGCTAGAATATTTTGTCGCCGACTGTACTTATATTGACTGTGATGATGATTTTTACTTATTCATCCCTTATTACGGCCCGGTTGACATTGCCTATAAAAATCCAAGTGTTAGTTGCTAGCGCGCCGCCCGCAAGCTGTCACCTTTTTATCTTGTTATTGCAAAAAATATTTTAAAACACTGGATTTAAAGCCCGAACTTAAATGGCAAATTATTAACTGTGCCCGAGCAATGACCTCTACAAGTTCTCTCTATGAGTTTTTATCCGTTAATTATTAATAAGCCGCAAAACAATAAAACTAGCGTTGAAATTACATCGCGTGGAAATAATAAATGTCGCACGGATTTATGCAATTTTTGACACTATTACTGAAGCATTTTAGTTTAGTTCATGATGGAATTAATAAATATGTAAAACGCGCTACCTTTTATGAACTTCGTAGTTCGCAGGCAACACTTATTTACTACATAATAGATCGTTTATTATGATGTGTTCACGCCTTGAAAGGCCGGCTTGTGAATTTGTAATTCAATCAAATTTTACGAGTTGTGCAAAGTATTATGGGTTGTGCAGAAAAGAATAGACCATCAAATGAGAATGTAAAACACCATAAAAATCAGTACCTAGGTAACCTCATAATACCATCCCATTGACTCATTTTAAACACCACTTAATCGTAAATAGCCATTAACTAAGCATACTGCAACATATGTAATACAAGCATCCGCCCGCGACTCCGTTCGCGTGAATGTTAATATTTACATTATCCCACGGGAACCGTATTTTGTCCCGGAATAAAAAGTAGGCATCCTATGTGTTATTCCACACTACAATCTATCTCAATGCCAAATTTCATCCAGAACCGTTCAGCCGTTTGAGCGTGAAGAAGAGACAAACATACACACTCACCTACTTATGCCTTTATAATATTAGTGTGATTGAGCAAACATTTTTGCTGTTATTTTTTATGTGAATAATCACTGTTAATGTTAGCGTGCAATGTGACGCACGCAAAACATAGTACTTACATGTGCATGCAGTACTACATGGTACTTAAGTGTGGATTTTTAAAGTTTGGTTATCTGTACTAATATTATAAATGCGAAAGTAACTCTGTCTGTCTGTCTGTCTTTTCTTCACGCCTAAACCACTGAACCGATTTCAATAAAATTTGGTACAGATATAGTCTGGGACCCGAGAAAGGACATAGGATAGTTTTCATCCCGGAAATCCCCCGGGAACGGGAACTATTAATCCACGCGGACGAAGTCGCGGGCAAAAGCTAGTAAAAAACAAAACGTGTTTTCGTAAAAACACTTTAAAAAAAAATTGAACTATGAAGCTAACCAAAAGATTTTCAGTTGTGGGTTACAAAAATAATATGTTCGCAATGATGAGAAAAATGTAACATTTAGTTTAGTTAATATTTTTCTACACTCTTTATATACCTCAGCCTAACCCTTCGCCTGCCGGGGCTGCGGGTTGTTCGAAAGAGATACCCCCCCCCCCCCCCCCCCGGAACGCAAAGAGGGCACATGAAGGAACATAGATGGTTTTTAGTCAGTTAAAGTCTGACACTTAGGACGGGGGGGGGTCATTTGATGATTTTACCATCTTTAAAAAAAAAAAGCCTAACCCTTCGGGGAATATAGGCGTGATGATATGTAGTATGTAATGGCAATAGGCTCGCCCCCTATTACATGGGACCTGAAAACATACCGGCGAACTGTGGGAGTACATTAGTACACCTCTGCCTAATCTTTCGGGGAATACAGGCGTGATGGTTTAACACCTTTTCGTAACCAATAGGGTAATATTAATCAGATCACAGCAACGCTCTGTTACGAAGACCTACGTAATAAGCTACCGGTAACGCAGCGTAACGTGAATTTCCTCGTTCCTTGTACAATTATCTGCTATGATTACCGGCCATTTAGTGTTTAGGATACGCTAACGTAACCTAGGGTTGCTTAAAACGCGTAAACATTAATAACGTTTTATTTAACTAGCTTTGATGTATGAACGTGGACGAGGCGAAAGTAGTATGTAAGGATCGTAGTAGGTGGCGTTCTGTGGTTTCTGCCTACCCTTATGGGAAAAAGGCGTGAGTTTATGTATGTATGTTAATTAGCTTTTTTTAACAAGCTTCTAATAGTAGTAGAGCTCTTTGTGTAGGAGCTCGTCCGGGGAAGTACTACCACCATACCTATTTCTGCCGCAAAGCAGCGTTGCTGTGTTCCGGTTTGAAGGGTATGAGTGACGGTGTAATTACAGACCCTTCAACGTTGTCTCTAGGATGGCAACGCATTTGCAAGGAATCTGGTATTGCAGTTCGGATGTCTGTAGGTAGCGATGATCACTTAACATCAGGTGGGCCGTCGCGTCGGCTTATTTGCTATACAAAGACAAAAAAACTGTTTTTTTAACCTTCACCTGCCCCGGTGTCTGTGGCTCCTCAAATCTTACAAGTTAAATTTGAGCCACTCCCCGATGTTCGATTGAGCTGAAGTTTTGCGTAAATGTGCAATTTGCATGACAATGCAATATAATGATGTCATAAAGCTGGTTTAATGATGGAGTCGGAAAGAAGCGATGAAAACTTAATCAAATCTAATATGATAAAAACCCACTTCCCGGTGTTCGATTAAGCTGGAATTATGAATACAAATGCACGTTCCATAACAATGCAATATAAAAGTTTATTAAAATAAATAAAATGAACTTGGTTAAACTATTGCAACTAATGGTTTAGCCAATGTTTCGGTGCTTTATTTTAAAACTAGCTGTTGCCCGCGACTTAGTTCGCGTTCAGTATTTTTAAGTTAATAGTGTTCAAACTGTTTCTGTCTAACCCCTATGTGACATAGCGTGATGAATTGTACCTAAGATTACAGCTCAAGTTACTGCCAACACAATGCCAAAAGTTTTGTTCAATTCGGTGCAGGAATTAAAAAGTTATGTGCGTACATACAAACAAACAAATAAACAAACAAACAGACAAAAATTCTAAAAACCATTTTTTTTGGTTCAGTATAATGTATTTAACATGTGAGAATTACTCTTTATAAAAAATATTGAATGTACAGAATTGGCCTCGTTACGATTTTATTATATGTATATAGATAACTTTTTCTTAGGTGAGGTTTTTTGAGTAAAAACCAACTAATTTCCTATCTATTTATCACTCTGTTTAGTATCCACTATTTTTGTCTCCCACTGTACTTGTCGACTTAATTTTTGTCATAATAAATAACTCTCACAAATCATTCACTTTATTCTGACAAACAAAATGGCAAATTAGCATAATAGTGTACTTATGAAATGTTTCTGAAACAACAAAACATCTTTGCACAGTATTTTATCGACTGAAGACGAAAAAACACGTGTATTTCTCGGGATTTTGAACAATTTAAGCCTGTGTTGTGTTTTTTGTGATACCTACTACTGGCTAAAATGTGTACCAATCATAACAACGCTAAGTATACGACGGTCAGTGTATTATTAAAAACGTTTCTGGATTATATACCTAGTCATAGCTGAAATTAAAAAATCGGGTGGGGCTACGCGAAACGTCACGATCAGCGGAGTCGCTTTTGTTACAGATTCAATTGTAAACTATTTCGTTACACTCGCGTTTTTCTAACTTGGTGCCTTTAAGTGATTTTAAAGAGGTTTTACGACGAAAAAAAAATTTGCTTTAACTGCATTAATGAAAACACATTTCGCCACTAAAATAATGTTTTTTTTTTTTCATTAAAAACTACATACTATTCGAAGTGTATAAATTGCACCTGACTTATATTTTTTTCTAATAATGTCATAAGCTATATAGAACTGAGAATTGTATTTTAAGTTCATCATATTCGGCTGCGGGTTGTTCGAAAGAGATACCGCGCCCCCGGAACGCAAAGGGCACATGAAGGAACATAGACGGGTTTTAGTCAGTAAAAGTCTGACACTCCCTCCCGCCCCGCCCAGGGCGGGGGAAGTTATTTGATGATTTCCCGTCTATAAAAAAAAAAAAAAAGTTCATCATATTCACAAAAAGTGCTAAGTCTAGCTAGGTACCCTAACTAATTTTATAATTTATGCAAAAGTAAGTTTGTTACCTTTTTACGCCTCAACCCCTAAACCGATGATCCTGAATTTATACATTGTCAGGTGTATGTACAGAAACGGACATAGGGTTTCCTTTCGAAAACCGAAAAAAGTACTATTCCTGAGAAAAACAACAATAAAGTTAATCTTAATTATGATAATAGATAGCGTCAACAGTCCTTATAACCATGATTGAATTTTAAATATATAGACGAAATAGCGGGAAAAAGGTAGTTTTTCATAAATGTGTTTCGAGTTTTAGGTATTTTTATGAAAACAAAAATATAAGGAAGACCAAGAGAAAAATACGGGCCAAAATCATTGCCCCCAAGTTTTTTTGACATTATGCAGTTTATCAGTTTTATTTTCAAAAATAATATATTCGTTTGCCCTAACGAGTTCAGTCAACCTTCATTTGTCTTACAAAAACCCGGGCCAGTGCAAGTCAGTCTTGCGCACTAATGGTTCCGTACCACCAAAACAGTTATGTGTTGTTAAAATTAAACCCGCCACAGACCCCCAGGCCTACTTTTATCCAAAAAATAGTTCATAGTAAAAGTTGACTGCGATTATTGGCTACCTACTTATTACGATTGAAAACATACAATTATTTTTTATATTGATACCGAATCATCACATGACTTCCCCCGCCCTGAGCGGGGCGAGAGGGAGTGTCAGACTTTTACTGACTAAAACCCATCCATGTTCTTTCTTGTGCCCTTTGCGTTCCAGAGGCGCGGTATCTCTTTCGAACAACCTGCGGCTCCGGCGAAAACATACAATAAGGTCCCGTTTTGATCCCTTTCGTACGGAACCCTAAAAAGGGTAAAAACTGACTTACACAACATTACTTTTACGATTCGAAATATAAACGATCACAACGCTCATTTTACCTACGGCACGAAAAAATAACATCTTTGGTCAACGTTATAAGTAATTTAGTTAATTGCTTTAATCAAGGCCACAGAACAATGGGTTGTTTATACTAACATTGTAAAGAAGTAAAGTCTGTTTGTGTTTTTGCTCGTAAGAGGAAATCTCTAGACGGCCTGATAAAGACTGCAGGAAAACGCTGGATGCAGGCCGCTTCCACGCGAGACGACTCCCGGCCACCGTAGACGCGTGTCTTTGGACGGTGAGCAGTGGGTAGCTCACCGTCCGTACGTTCACTAGCGACAGACCGTGTCGGCGTTCGTGTTCCACGCGCGCCTCAAAGAGATGTCAGCAAACTTGGATAGGGCCACTGAGGGCCGATGCCTGCCGGGGCTGCGGGTTGTTCAAAAGAGATACCGCGCCCTCGGAACGCAAAGGGCACATGAAAGGAACATAGACGGGTTTTAGTCAGTAAAAGTCTGACACTCCCTCCCGCCCCGCCCAGGGCGGGGGAAGTTATTTGATGATTTCCCGACTATAAAAAAAAAAAAAAAAAAGGCCGCTTCCAACCGATCCTTTTGGAAATCTATGGGGGAGGCCTATGCCCAGCAGTGAACGTCCTACGGCTGATATCATTATGATGATGATGACGATGATGAATCTCTAGAAGTACTCGTCCTGTTACATAAATTCTTTAACTGGTAGAAAGCTACACCAAGTGTCAAAGTCTATGGTGTAATAATGTTATCCAGACCGATTTTGGTCACGGCGACCAATCTCTATGGAGACTAGCCAAGAACGCAGGAGATATTATAGTGCACAAGCGTGTGCGCAAACATCTTGTGTTTCATCTGTGTTTTACGCTCATAGTACGATGGGACTGCAATGTAAGACGATCGGGGAGATCTGGTCCTGCACCTTGCAGGACCAACGGCTTTACGTGCTTTCTGAGGCACGGAGGTGCCACACCACCAACTTTCAAACTCCGGGCTGCTACTCAGAAACTCATTTAACATACCATCACGCCTGTGTTCCCGAAGGGTTAGGCAGAATTGCACCAATGTACAACTACAGTTCGCCGGTATGTATTTAGGTCCCATGTAATAGGGGGCGAGCCTTAACCAGGCACAAATCCAAACTCCAAGCTGCTACTGAGAATTTCATAGAAACATCCAATATCACTTTTTGCTCGACTTGGGAATCGAGCCCAGGACCTCTAGCGTAGAAGTCGCGCTCAGGACCGCTAGGCCAACGAGATAGGCAACTGGGAAACCCCTAATGGAAAAACCCAATAACACTTTTTGCCCGACCTGGGAATCGAACCCAGGACCCCACGCTGAACAATCGTTTAATGAAAGTTGAATCATAATTTCATAATATTATTTATTTGAAAAGATTGAGATAATAATACAGTTTGATCACCATCTGTTTTTTCTCACGTCTCAAATGCCTATGAATACACAGGCTGACTTTCATTTCACTAGGCATATTCATCCTACCAGGGTTGCGGAATTTGTTCAAAATAGATACCGCGGCTGCGGTTGTGGCTCTAAAACGCAAAGGGCTTTAGAGGGAACACGGATGAATTTTAGTTACTAAGGGTCTGACACTCCCTTCGAAGAAAACACGTGATGATTCCACATCCTTAAAAAAAAAGGTACCATTTTGTAGGTAAGCACAGAATCATTTGAAGGGAGTTATTGATCATGAATTTTGGAGTCGTCATAATGACTGAACAAACACTTAACAAAACCGAAAGTTTTACCACCATTGTGATCATCCTGCGTGTCATCCTGCAAGGGTTGCGAAATTTGTTCGAAAGAGTCACCGCGGCCCTGAAACGCAAAGGGCATTATGAGGAACACGGATAGGTTTTAGTCAGTAAGAGTCTGACAAGGGTATGTCATTCCGCCCAGAGCGAAAGAAGTCATTAAAAGATTTTTAATCCTTGAAAAAAATATATATTAACAGTGTGCATGTTGGAAGGGGCATTTTGATTGCGTTAAAATTCAGCTTTTGTATACGTTGGGTGGACCGAGCATCCACTTACGGCCGCTTTCTATAATGCGATCTGTAGATCGATCCCAGCTTACAACCAATCAATAGCCCAGTTTGCTATCGGCGATTGCTACCTCCTTTATTTGATTGGTTGGCGGGCAGGGATCGATCTACAGATCGCATTATAGAAAACGGCAGTTAATGAAGCAAATGAGACTGTTTCGTTTATACGACCAGGCTAAACTGGTTCCCTTCCTGTTTACCTCTCCATGTATCATAGGCATCAACAGCCTATCGCTGTTCGCTTTTGAAGGCCAATACTAATTTAATCTCAGTGTCAAGAAGGCAATTCTCGTAAATAAAACCATTCAAAATTTATTAGCAATCCCATGTCAGCGACTATTAATGTCAAATCAGAGACTTGATAAAAACTTTTGAAAATTGTCCCTTTGATACTATGACTAGTACTAGCCAGAATCGCCCCTCTGATAGGTACCAATCAGAGTGGCGATTCACGTAAGTCTTAAAATATTTGTGTGTGTGAAAATGTCCTAGTAACTGCCTCGTTAGCCTAGTGGTCCTGAGCGCGACTGCTACGCTAGAGGTTCTAGGTTTGATTCCCGGGTCGAGCAAAAAGTGTTATTGATGGGTTTTTCTACAAAATTCTCAGTAGCAGCTCGGAGTTAGGATTTGTGCCCGGTTAATGGAAATAGGCTCGCCCCCTATTACATGGGACCTAAATATACCGGTGAACTGTGCGGTGTACATTGGTAGGTACATCTCTGCCTAACCCTTCGGGGAATACAGGCGTGATGGTATAAAAATGTCCTTAATAGTTTTCAAGTTGATCAAAACGTTTGCTTGCGAAAGTGCCAACCCTATTCATATAAACAAAACAGAAGTATCGAAGCATAATTATACAATTATCTATGATTGTATTATTTAATAGAAATATGAAATACTCTCTCCTTTCTCGGCGCTTAGTCGCGACAGTTTGACAGCCACACGTTTTTAATTGACAACAACTGTCAGTTCTAATCGTTGTTTACAAGTTGTTAATTTACAAAATAAAATGAGTTTAAAAAATAATAAATACATGTCCTCTTTATAAAGTCAAAAACAAATCATTTAGACCACTTAAAGTCACTTTTGAAAATCATTTAAAAGAAACAAAAAAAATGAATTTACTTCCAAAAGGTACCTACTTTCGAGAAGAATGAGCAAGAATACTAGATATCGTACGTGTTAAGTATCATAAACACGTCAATCCAAGAGCCTGGTTGATTATCTAATAATTCAAGCATTTACGAATAAATATTGGATTTAAAATTAATATTAATTTAAATATTTTATTTTATAAAACGCGTGGGTATTTCAAAATAAACGTGCATGCATAAGTAGATTGATATCTATTATGATGACTGTACCTACTGACTATAAATGGACATATTGACAAACTTGACATTAAACAAAAATATAATTTGAACTATTGAAGAGTTATAAGTTATTTCGTTATGTTAGATGCAAAATAGTTTTTTTTACTAATGCAGCTGGTAACGAACATAATAATATGTTGTAAACCAGTTTGTTATTGGTAAAACATTTGAAAATTTAGAAATATTTCAACAGTTAAAAAGCACATTTATTTGTTGAACATTAAAGTTAGTATTTCAAACTTTAAATGAATATTCAAAAATAGTAACTTTTACCCGTCAATGTCGGTTATCGCGGATTCAGGCGAAGTCGCGGATTAAGAAATTAAATTAAGAAATTAAGTAACCCCCGATGCAAAAAAGCTCTAAAAAGTTAAAAAAAAAAACTCTCGGACTTTTTTATTTAGTTAAAAGAACCTATTAGATTTTTTTGCCGTTGGTCCTGCGCTTGATCTCTCTCCGGTTGTGTCGGATTGCCGTCCCATCGGACTATGAGTGTTACGGAAGAGGGAGTGCACCTGTGTGTGCGCACGCACTTGTGCAATTGTGCACTATATCAATCTTTTTCATACTTGACTAGTATCTGCACTAAAATTAGTCGCCATGGCCGGAATCGGTCAGGACAATACAAACATTAATATTTTTTAGATAAACGTCGCCGCGTCGGGGGACCGCTAGGTGGTACACAGACAGACAGACACACAGACACGTCAAACTTACAACACCTCCCTTTTTGTGTCGGGGGTTAAAAAGTAGCGTACTTATGTCCTTTCTTGGGATCCAAACTTACCTCGTACCAAATTTCATTGAAATTAGTACATTGGTTTGGTCGTGAAACCGTAACAAAACTTCTTTAGATGAAATTATAAATAGAACTAGCTTCTGCCCGCGAATTCATTCGCGTGTAAGTTAAGATTCATATTATTCCACGGGAACCGTAATTTTTCCGGGATAAAAAGTATCCTATGTGTTATCTATATCTATCTTCTTCTATCTATATCTATATCTATCTATACATATAATAAAATCGTAGCGAAGTCAAAATTGTACATTAAATGTTTTTTTGAAAAAATGTAATTGCTATGAGGTCGGGGAATGATTCTAATGGCAAAAATATAGTTTTTAGAATTTTTGTCTGTTTGTCTGTTTATCTGTTTGTCTGTGCGTTTGTGCACGCTAATCTCAGACACGGCTCAACCGATTTGAATGCGGTTTTCACTAATGTATAGTGGCAAGCTTAACTTAAAACTTAGGCTATAAATTATCACGCTATGCTTAACTTTTAGCAATCACCTTTGCAACCATTCAAGGATTTTGATGACATGGCATTGAATACTTAATTTCTTAAGTTACACTTATGACCACGTGAGCGAAGCTGCGGGCATCAGCTAGTTCCACACTATAATTTGTCTTAGTGCCAAATTTCATACAGATCCGATCAGCCGTTTGTAAATAAGAGACATACACACAAACTTTAGCTTTATATTATAAGTGAGATTAAAGGCTATTTGATTTGAAATATGACCTTTAATAAGATGATAATAATTACTTATGTTCTTTTCTTAAATATTATAATACCTATTACAAATTACATAAATTAAATATATTTATAGATTCAATTTGCACCTAAATGGCAATGTATAATTCGACCAAGTACTTATGCAGATGATGTTTAGGTGCATTTTACAACTTTTCTAAGAATATCAATCATGAAATGACTTGCGATGATTCATTAAAGCATGCAGCGTAGGTTCCACTAAAGCACAATTGAACAACATCTTTATAAAGCGATGAATACTACATTATACATACACACATACATAAACTCACGCCTTTTTCCCATAATAATAATAATAATAATTACCATTTATTTCAGGCAACAAAGGCCCATAACATAAATACCTTACAGACTAACATACATATTTATAAAAACAAACACCAACATATAAACTACGGCGTCGTATCGCGCTGCGTGGTGTCGCGTAACCTTCCATAGGGCTAAGCAGAAACCACAGCACGACTCCTGCTTCGATCTTTACATACTCCTTTTGCCTCGTCCACATTCAGCCGGTTATGAGTACTGCGCACCCAACCTTATTGAAGAACCTCGCCAATAAAGGCAACTACAATACTGCAGCAAGTTGTGGTTTACCTCATTTATCGCCAAATAATTTAATTATATTTTTTTAATTGTTCTTGTTAAAACCGCTAGATTAACCGGTTTTAACAAATCACCAACGACAATGTCGATGTCGTTATGTACCGTGTCGACGGCGCGTTCGTGTTCCACGCGCGCCTCAAAGAGATGTCAGCAAACTTGGAAGGGGCCACTGAGGGCCGACGCCTGCCGGGGCTGCGGGTTGTTCGAAAGAGATACCGCGCCCCCGGAACGCAAAGAGCACATGAAGGAACATAGACGGGTTTTAGTCAGTAAAAGTCTGACACTCCCTCCCGCCCCGCCCAAGGCGGGGGAAATTATTTGATGACTTCCCGTATTAAAAAAAAAAAATGTCGTTATGTGTTGACCATATTTATTCCTATGATTCAGATTGATTCTCTTATAAATATTTACTAATGGAAATTCAATAAACAAGTGACGAATTCGCACTCGTAAACGATTAAATTCCATTCATTGCGAATAATTATTATTTTCTTTGTAATACAAAGTAGGTGTTGTACAGAACTTGGGTAAAGATATTTAGATGTACCTACTTAAGATTATCTTGGCCATCACTGACATCAATTACATAACTATCTTCCCATTAGGGTTTAACCTTGTAATAATTGTATAAGCTGTTAAAAATAAATAAAAAAGAACACTTAGGTTCATTCAATTTAAACGTCTTTTTCTAATCGCATCAGTAGATTTTCTTATTACTGAATACTCAATACTATACTCAATACTTACTATACTTACTCAATACTCAATACTATACTCAATACTTCAATCCTAATGTACAGTCAGCAAAAGAGATAAGTAACCAGCGTCGCCTAATAAATTCTAAGTTTTTCAAAAACTGATAGAAGTTTTTAAATTAATGTTATTTTTATTATTAGAAAATAAACAGTTTATTAATTAAATTAAATTTAATTTAAAAACGACCAATGGTTTGAAAGAAAACTCCAACTACATTAGACGGTCCGGTTACTTATCTCTTTTGTTGACCGTACATTAAAAAATATTAAAAAACTACCATTAGAACAAAAGACGAAATATCTACAAAGTATGTACTTTATTTTATCGTACACGATAATTGTCAATGATCACCAAAAATCTACGCTATCATCTACGTAGGTATTTTATCACAGATTAAAGCAAATTACTGATTAGGTACCAGCATCATGATTTGCATAAATAAAAACCAGCAACAAAAATAAAACCAATACAATCGCCATTTAATAAATATCATTTACTAATTTAACACTTATTTCCTGAAATAAAACAATAATTTATACTTGACATATTGACATTTCCGCATAATAATATTTCGCGCGCTACTCTTGAACTTTTCCAAATTCAAATCTAATAAACGTCAAACAAAAACCCGCGTATCGAAAAAAGAAACAAATTATTCAGCCCCAATCGAGGTAAAGGTTCAGATATTCAGCCAGTAGTAAACACTCATTTGTAGCAGTTAGTTGAAATGCCGGCGCCGACGGGGCAGGACGCGAGTGCCAGAGACAGTGACGTGCACGTCATCGATATCGACGTCGATGTCGATCAAGTGGTTGCACCTATCGACAATTCGGATATACCAGTGATACATATCGATAAGCCAAAGCAAGCAAACACCATGAACGGAAATGGTAAGTTTCATTTTGCACTATTTAAATAAAAAATAATTACCTTTCAAATTATCATTGCAATCAAGTTTAATAGCAAGGTTCATTTGCCGGCAAAACATTGACCTATAAATAAATATCAAGACGGCTTACATCGTCTGTCAAAAATAATTATGCGTTTTCATAACACACGCATAATTGATTAATTAATCTCGAGGTTTTATTTATTCGTTAATTGTTATCCAAATGTTCATAAACTTATCTCACCTTTCCCGTATCTAATTGATTTAAAAGGCTTGTGATTTTGTAAAATTAAGTACCATGATGCATATCTATTAAACGAAGTGTCAGATTGACCTCAAATAAATACCTTTGATTGATTATGTAATAGTAATTAATGTCTAACTATTATAAAGATAAATAATAACATCACGGAACAATTAGTCCGATTGATAGGTAATTGCCTGCCTTTCGTTACTGATATCTTGCATAATTAGAATAATTAACGATAAATACCTAAACTAATTTATAAATCACCGCTTGTGAAGAAAATCTAGTAACTTTTATGAACGTGCACTGCACATTGCTTTGTTTTCTTTTTAAAAACGTTGCTCCGCACTAAGATTTTCTACTGTATTGTTGTGAGTGTGTTGACAAACAATAAACACACTTACACATACATACAGACAGACATTCCAATTTTAGTCATCTGTCAAAAATTGTATACTTTAGCTACATTTTTGTCAATATTTTGACATTGATTGGCGCTGAGGTGAGATAGCGACAATTTTTTGAATGTTTTTACATACACCATCACGCCTGTATTACCCGAAAGCTTATACAGTTCGCCGGCATGTTTAGGTCCCATGTAATAGGGGGCGAGCCTATTGCCATTAACCGGGCACAAATCCAAACTCCGAGCTGCTACTGAGAATTTCATAGAAAAACCCAATAACACTTTTTGCAAACTTTTCAACATAATAATACGTACCATTTAATAGGTGCATGCTGCATATCAGTGGTCGTGCAGGTATTTCAAGTTTAGTTTTGACATTTAAAATCCGTTTAGCTAAAATACTTTAAAAAATAGTTTAAACTTTGATCTTTGATATCTACGAATAGTTTGCAAAACAAAAATTGAATGCAATTATGATTGCATGAGATTTCCGAAAATATTATTTTTTTAAACCGTAAAAAAAATAACCATTTAATATAGTAAAAGGAGAATTACACAAAGATCTAAATACCCTAACCTTAGCGTGAATGCTATCTGGGTCTAGGGTTCGATTCCCAGGCCGAGCAAAAAGTGTTATTGGGTTTTTCTATAAAATTCCCAGTAGCAGCTCGGAGTTAGGATTTGTGACTCCACATCTATTACATGGTACCTGTACATAAAAGTAAATTAGTACACCTCTGCGGCTCTGCTTAACCCTTCGAAGAATACAAGCGTGATGTTATGTATGTTGTTTAATTTCCCTTGTTATAAGTCTTGCATTTCGGTAGTAAACCTCATTATTACGGTACTGCGTAGTCACTTGTGATGCAATGACTTGCATAATGATGGTTATAAATAATAACAAAACAAAAATAACAACAATGCTGCGTGAAAGTACTTGATGTTAAAAAAACAAGTTTACGATTTCATTCGGTCAATGATCACATTGTTATATTCGACTTCCACTGGAAATTATGGTTGCCACAATATATTGTTTGAACGGAAGCAGACATACACTCAGCGGCATGGAATGTGGCCCAAGCGTGTTATGTAGCTTATTATCAAAATTAAACTCAAAACAGCATTTTTTTTGTTATATATCTTAAATGTTTATTTGCATTCTTAATGCGAATGATTGATTAACAAAAAAAAGGGTTAACATTTAGAATTTAACAAAATTACCAAAAACGACATTAAGTTCAAGTTTAAAAACAATGTTTATGAATGAAATTTACAAAATAACGGTATGGTACTTAAAATTAATAGCGGGTATTTGCACCTCTGGTTCTGATGACCCCATGCATGTGATCAGGCAAGCTGTGGATTATGTTTTTAATGTCCACATGGGGTATTTCTTCTCAGGCAGCCAACTGAACGGGTTTCATCTAATTGATAGTCTCTGGAGGGTTGGGATTGGATCGGATGTGTCTTTAAAGCATGTCCTAGCCATGTTCTCTCGGATTCATGCCTGCGCTTCGTACCAGCCACTCCAATTTTGTAATTCTCGCCCCCAATAGTTAATAATCCACGCAACGAGCTGTGTGAGGTCGGACATTATCTTGCATTAAGATGAAATCTTACCATCGATGAATCCCACGAATGGTTTAACATGTTCTTGGAAGATCTCTTCAATGTATTGCACTGCCGTTAGACGACCTGCAACTGCTACCAACTCTGTGCGTGCGTCTGAACAGATTCCTCCGCAAATCATAACAAATCCACCATGAAAACTGTCGATTTCCCTGGTAGTGATAGGCAGAAACTTCTCTCTATGCCTTCTCTATCCACGTTCGCGGCCATCTGGACCTCTTAAGGCCACTTAGCATTCATCGGTCCACAGAACTTTAGTGCATTGCTTGTGAGTCCAATTAACGTGTTCGCGATCGAACCAAAGTTGAGCTACGCGATGGTGCCTGGGCAGCTCTGAACCTCGAATTGGTCTACGAGCACGCAGATCCCGTTCCTCCATTCTTCTTCTTATTGTTCGCTCACTTACGTTGATCCCACTTGCCGTTTGTGGCCGCTGCTGTATTTAAACCGCAATAAGAAACCGATTTCTCAAAATTACGAGAGCGATAAATCGGTCATCTCGCGCTGATGTCCACCTAATACCACCACTTTCTGGTCTCCTTGTGTAAAGGCCAGTCTGGTCGTACCTTGTTAAGGCGTACCTGAGAGTTGGAAGAGGTACATTTAAAGTTTCGGCAATCTCTAGCTGCGTTTGCCCCTTACTCCGAAGCAACACAGCCTGAGCAACTTGAGCTGAAGTTAGAGGCACTGTGATCGAATTCTGGATGCATAAATGACTACAGATTAATTAAAAAATAAAACAATAAAGATTAAATGCACGATCATTTGAATATCGAGTTTTAACTCACCCATGTTTAGGTAACGAACTAACGTTAAGGGTCACAGAAATTAAACAAATTAACTTTTTTTTGTGCTCGCTCTCTTAAATTAACAGAAACAAATGCCCTAACAATCTACCATTCGAAATTCTCATATGCGATATCAAAACCACTTATTATCGGTTTCTTTATGTTTGGGCCACATTCCGTGCCGCTGAGTGTATTATGCACTTTACTATGCGAAATTAATTTCATCCACACTGTACTAAATTTTTTTTTTTTTTAACTAGCCTCTGACAAAAACTGACAATAAAATCTTAACAATATAGATGTTTGAAAGTAAAGTAAATACCCGTATTTCTCAGGTTTATGATAAAATAAGATAACAGTTTTATTATTTTGTCATGAACCTGGGACATATATTTAGAAGTCGGTAAAAAAAAATCTGGGTATCCGGATGTTCTCACTCACAGAAAAATAAATCAACATGAATCAAGATCAACATGAATTTCCATGCGACTAAAAAATATATGCATGATCAATAAATAAATAGTCGATATTTACGCGTCACGAAAGGCCCTGAACCACAAGAAGTCAACAGACTCACCAGTCTATGTCATGACCGCCGCATGCGCCGTAACCATTGCATAACCAGTGGGCCTACCACAATCTTAGATCAGTACCATTTAATATTACTTAATAATTTCCGTTCTTGGATTACAAACTCTCCGCAAACTGCCTAAAGTTAATAATCTAACAAAGGAATTTTAATATTAAAATAATACTGATTTACGAGACTGTAGTAGACCCCAACTACTTTAAAAACAAACAAATTTGACAAATAGTATTGAAAACTGTATGTAACTCTTTGTTTGTATGTAGAAGATCGCTCATTTAAACCGTAAAGTACGATTTCTAAAAACCGGGCTCCGACACTGTCCGGTTGATGCAAATCGTACAGTCAAGCGTTCTTTTTACGTGATGGTGGGTTCACACGATACAGACTTTTGTATGTACAGATATCTGCACAGACTATAAAGTCTGAGTAAAAATTTTTACTCAGAGGTCTTTAACAAATGTCTGTGCAGACTTTTCATCAGTTCAGACTTCGATTTTCGCAATAAATTAAGTAATTCAATAATCATGAGTTTTGCTCCGACAATCGTACAGACATGTACGCAGACTTCCGACTTTTCTGGTACACCGACATTTGTCTGCACTGATTTGTTGTACAGACAAAATTCAATAGAAGACTGTGTTAAGTCTGTATCGTGTGGACCCACCATTACGCGCACTCTACGAGCCCCCGGCAGTTCCTCTGCTTAACCTTTTACTTTACGGAATACAGGCATGATAGTGCGTGTGAAAATTCCTAGGATTGTTATATTAACACGAAGACGGTTTAATGACAGTTGTTGACACACGCCCGTCCTGTCCACAAGATATGCATATTTAAACATTGAGTTCCACAAATATTTTCATTCAAAACTAGTTTATTTTTAACTGGATGATGTTTGAGTTAACGCGTCCCCACATGTCAAGCCGAGTCCAGTCAAAGAATTTATTTCAGTAAGACCATTTACAGGCACTTTTGAATTGTCACGAAGTAACAGTTTAGAGTTGAAGCTAGTTGCTCAATCTAAAACGTAGGTCTCCATGGAGAAAAACGAGAAAGAAACTCAATGGACACTCATTTCTTTCAATTTGGTTTTCGAGCGATACACCGACCGACCGGTACCGGAGCAATAACATAAATTAGGTATTAGCTGCAGCCCGCGATTTCCACCGCGTGGTTTTTTTACGCAGTTAAGTTACATAATATTTGGTTACTGCTCCGCTCCTGTGTACCGTAGCGTGATGTTATATAGCCTATATTATTCCTCATTAATCTGGCTATCATAAACAAAAAAAAATGTTTGCAATCTGACGGCTAGTTTCAGAGATCTGCGCGTTTAAAAAAAAACGCAAACAAGAAATTAAAAAAATATTTGGCCTTTATTTTCTATTCGTATAAATTCGGCAGTAGTGATAGATACAGATAGACATACAAATAGCATTATAACGGGATTAATCCTTATATATGAAAATAGAATCAACTGTTCCCTAGTAAAATGCAGAGACACAATGTACTGAACAGATATTTTTTCTTCAAATTTCAGGATTGGTCCTGTAGTGAATGTTATTCGTATTCATGACCACAATGACCCTATAATTTAAATTATACAAAGACTTAAGGATTGTTTTCTTCTAACGACATTTTTGACCCTTCGCCACTTCTTCTTAGCGTTTCGATGACAAACTATAAATCAGTATTATATTGTTGCGGCCCAGAATTTGGCCACTTTGACTGCGTTGTCGGAGGCAGTCATTAAATCTAATTTTTTTTTGCTTACATTATAACGGTTTTTTTTTTAAGATGGGAAATTATCAAATGGCTTTCCCCGTTCTGGGCGGGGCAGGATGGAGTGTCAGACTTTTACTGACTAAAACCCATCCATGTTCCTTCTTTTACCCTTTGCGTTCCTGGGGCGCGGTATCTCTTTCGAACAACCCGCAGCAAAATATAACTGTTACAGTTGTATACATAAAAATAGACGTAACAAATATATAAAAAGCTGTCTTAGGCATTCCCTACCAGTCAATCAAAGGTAGTGATGAAATAACATGCCAGGTGCAAAATATTGTACGCAAAAAAGAAACATAAGAGATAAAAAAAACTCAAAGCAATTACATAAATAAATTATAACGTACACAAGTACAACACATAATTAAAATTTTCCGTACTTATACATATATTAATAATTTACTATAAAAACATAAAGGTACATATATACATACGTAAATACCTACATATACAATACTGTTAATTTTAAATACACATAATATAGTCGGTAGTGTCAATCAGTTTGATATTGACATCGTAATTACCACCTTCACCAGTTAGATCAATCAATACGTATGCATTGTTACTAGGTTTAACAACTTTTAGCTATTTAAACTAGGTTTTTCTAGTTTCTGGAATTTAGTTTTTGCTTCCTTAGTTACAAGTTATGTGTTTTTTTTTTATATAGATGGGAAATCATCAAATTACTTCCCCCGCCCTGGGCGGGGCGGGAGGGAGTGTCAGACTTTTACAGACTAAAACCCATCTATGTTCCTTCAATCGGTTCAGTGGTTTAGGCGTGAAGAAGAGACAGACAGACAGACAGAGTTACTTTCGCATTTATAATATTATTAAGTACGGATGACGCGGAAGAAGACGCAGGCAGATTTCAATTCGTACTAATATTATAAATACGAAATTAAATCTGTCTGTCTGTCTGTCTGTCTGTCTCTTCTTCACGCCTAAACCACTGAACCGATTTCAATGAAATTTGGTACAGATACAGTCTGGGACCCGAGAAAGGACATAGGATAGTTTTCATCCCGGAAATCCCCCGGGAACGGGAACTATTAATCCACGCAGACGAAGTCGCAGGCAAAAGCTAGTTGGGTTATAAAAGTAATAACTTAAGTCGAATAATTTATTAAGTTTTTTGTTCCCAGACAACATTCAAGTTTTTATACAATAATCTATAATCATTTAAAAAAAGCAATCATCAAAATATCGCTAAAGCTAGCTAGAGATTATCGTGTTAAAAATAGCCAAATGCTATTTTACACGCGAACAAGTCATGTTACCTTATAATAACATAAAACGAGATTCAAAGATATTTATTATTTGTTACTATGGATTTCTTTTTTGTCATTTGACTAAAAAAAACAAATTGTCAAGGATCCTAGAATCACAGACCTACGTCAGCCAGACGCATTAATGGTCGAAACTTTAAAGCGCGTTTGAATTTAATTTAAAGCCGCTGCTGATAGATTTTAGCATTCACTTGTAATGAGCATTCTAGCGATAGCGAATAGTAAAATAAACCAAAGCGTTATTGCGAGAATCCAGCGCCTCTCATGCACGAGGTTTTGGGTTCGCAACCGGGCACGGGCAAGTACCAATGTGACTTTTTCTAATTCAAATAGGTATGTACTTTCTAAGTTTACTTGGATGTCACTGACATCGGTAACCATGTCAGAGGCCCTTGAGGCGGTGTAGTAACCCTGACACTAGGGTGTGTGTGTTCGTAAGACCTTACTAGTACACGTTAAAGAAGAAAGAAGGAAAGAAAGAAGCGAGCATTCTAGCAATACGACGGTTTTGCTTTCAGCTTTATGCCGAGCCGAGCAATTTTGTCATTGTTCTGCCACCGCACCGTCATTCGCAAGAATGATCGCGATGACGTTTGGTTCTATGCTTGAATCTGTTCGTTGTTCAGTTCGACAAATTTAAAAACAGCGAATCCTCGATGTTCTGTTACAAGCCTTCTTTTTTATCGTGTGGGCAGTGAGAACTAACGACCCCACACACCCTAGTGTCAGAGTTTCTAAACCGTTTCAAGGGCCTCTGGCATGGTTACAGAAGTCAGTGATGTCCAAGGTAACTTAGAAAGTACCATATAAATTTTAAAAACTCACATTGGTACTTGCCCGTGCCCGGTGGAGAACCCGCAACCTCGTACATGAGAGGCGGGCGCCATCACGACACTATGATACAAGTGAATGCTCAAGTCTATCAGCACCTTAATGTTTGTTGATCTTAAATATTGACGATTGTAGCACTAATTGACAAGCTAAGAATCCATAGATGTTAATTATACTTGCTTTGGCTAAGCATTAGGTATTCCTGTCACTGTCACACAACTGTCAAAGTACAAGTGCCAGATAGGGACGCAACTAAGCACTTGCTAAGTAACGTTAATTATTCTTGACCTTAGTCTTACCACTATACGTACTCTCTAAGTTTAACTTTGGACATCTCTGACATCAGGGAAGGAAAACATCGTGCGGAAATCTGAACTTGTAATTAATTAACTCCTGCCCGCGATTTCGTTCGACTACAAATTTTGTATATTATCCCACGGGAAACGTAAATTTTCCGGGATAAAAAGATCATCCATCATCCATCCAATCTCAAAAACTTTCGCAATTTATGATATTAGTAGGATAGGAAGTATATAAATGTAAGTCTAAATCGAAATCAAAATTATGGTTTTCTTACTCCTCCGCTAATCTTTTCTGATTAATTTTGTTGCGGGATCCAAGACAGTTGAATAGTTTCTCCGGGACTCGTCGAGCTTCATTGTCTCGGCGGCGCTTTTCTTGTGGTCGCCACTGTTGATTCTGGCTTACAGAACTTGCAGTGGTTTGGGAACAGTGTGGCGGGCTTGTCCCATATATGTAAGTCTGAAATCGCCAATCCGCCTTGAACCAAAATGGTGATCAATGCCTTCTCTGCCGTGCCTTCATGCCTTCTCTGTATGAGAAGAGGCTTTTGCCCTGCAGTGTGACAATAATAGTCTAATATTAGCCTTACGTAATTGTAATGTTATATTTCCCGACTGGAATGTTTCTGTACAATCTATTGCTTCCTTTAATACTGTCTTGACCAGTTTGGAGTTATGGTAATTCTAGGGGAAAGCTTGTCTATGGTAAACTTCCTTGAAAGTGAAATGTTAGTTGCATTGAGACTGTGGAAGTATTTATCTTTTGCTATTGATTTTGCCGAAGAGTTTTCTTAGGGTCTCGATAGCCATTGTTCACATGTCATAATATTGTCTTAGTAAACTATTTGTAAGGTAGAGATGTTCAGAAAAATTCTGAAATTCGACTTAATTTTAGCAAAGCGAATCAATCAACTCTCAATCTAAATAATTATTTAAAGTTGGTTAATATTTTTTGAATTGCTTTGCCTTTTTTATGGCCGGATCGTTATTCAAGATATTGCACATTTGAATTAACCTACAATCCATCATAGATTCATTTCTTTATAATTATTTCTGTCATTGATGGTTATTCGGGAAACTGATAAATCTATACCATAAAGTAATATCATAAAGTAATATCATAAAGAGGTTAAGTTTATGAGGTTCTATGGGGTAATCTCTGGCTCAAATAGAACCGATTTAAAAAAAAAATCGCATAGAAAGCCACATTATTTGGGAGTGTCCTAGACTATATAACATCACGCTACGTGTCTCGGGAGCGGAGAAGTAACCAAAGACATAAGCCACGGGAACGAACAAAATATAAAAATTACCATTTAATTTTCAACTTTAACCCTTTTTATTTAGGTTCATTATCATCCATCGTGCTCTTGCCATCGCCAAGTTGCCAGCTGTTTTAGAATCCAGTCACTTGGCATGAGACGATGGGAAGAGACCAGATGGGAATACCATAATGCCTTGCCTTTAGTGTGGGAAATGACAAGGGTTGCCAACCTTACTGTATAATATATTAGTATCGTACTGTATAAGAAGTCCGACTACTATACTCGTATTTCTGAAAACAATATTTTACATAGTAGGCTTACCTACTATATTTTATAGAGATCAAACACAAAGCAATAATATGTATTTCCCTTTAAGCACATAAACAATAAAAATAAAAATAAAGGCAAAACATATACATAGCAAAAATATTAATTTTAAGAAAAAAATGATTTTAAAGCCTATTTTATTTCATCTTGTCCGCTATCTACTATCTATTTTTATGGGTAATATTTTTAAAACTACCATTTTTAACAGACAAAGAATTGGCAACCCTAGATATGACACGTGTTGCAAGACTTACCATAATAATTATACTCTTCTGCGATAGCTGCAGCTGTGGAAAATATCAAAGAGCGTAATTATAATAACTTAATCCTATACCTAGTCCGACTGCCGGGGCTGCGGGTTGTTCGAAAGAGATACCGCGCCCCCGGAACGCAAAGGGCACATGAAGGAACATAGACGGGTTTTAGTCAGTAAAAGTCTGACACTCCCTCCCGCCCCGCCCAGGGCGGGGGAAGTTATTTGACGATTTCCCGTCTATAAAAAAAAAAAAAAAAAAAAAAAAAAAATACCTAGTCCGAACTACCTATTAGCTCATGCCTGCGAGGTCACAGACAATATAATTATATATTATAATTTATATTAATTATTATTCTTCTTACTTTGTCCGCGTAAATGTCTGATATCATATCACGGACGCAGAAAAAGTCGCGGAATAAAAAGTACCCTTACACAAAGTGCCGCCGGCAATGTCCTAAAGGCAGATTTAGACAGGGTCAGTTCACAAGTCAGTTCTCGGCGCCAGTGCCCGCACCTAGACTGACTTCTAAATATTCATGTGCGAATTTACAAGTCAGCGCTGACTTCCCGCCACTGTACTGACTTGAAATCAATTTATACGGGGTTTTTTTCGGGTCAGCGCTGACTTGTCTCGCTTTCGGCGCCAGTCACTGACCCTGTCTAAATCTGCCTTAACAGTCGGCCAACCCGCCTTTCATCCGGCGCGGCATAAATCCACTGGCTTTGCCGCACAATGAAGCCGCCGGGCGCACCGAGGCTTGCCCGGCGGCAGTGCCGGCGGCAATGAGTGTAGGAACCTTAAGAAAGGACATAGGCTACTTTTTATTCTAGAATTCTTCAGCGGCCGCTATCCCACATTTACGATAGTCAAGGCAGTTCCTCAAAACAAAGCAAAGGCTCCTGAAGGACTCCTTAGCAGTGGACGCGATGTGGTCGTAAAAATTTAAAGTACATATGAATTCAAAAAGTCACTGTGCTTGTGTACTTGCCCGGTATCGAACCCACAACCCGCAACCTCATACATGAAAAGTGGCCGTTTGGCCTATCACTAAGCTACTCTACTCGTATAACGACGAAAAGAGCGCGCGTGAAAGCGTCGAAGGACACATTAACATATCAACACATAATTATCTTTATTAATACTTATATATTTATTTATATTATACAGGAAAAATTTTTAACCAGTGCGTAAATTTTGCCATAATAAACTTCAACACGTTTTATTAAACACGTATATTTTATTTTGATATGTCTTAGTACTAAAAAAAAAAGTTATCGCTTACGAAACATGTTTACTTAAAAACATATTTTATTGTCACTCGTCGGGGGATCGGGCGGCGCGCGTATCAGCTGAGTCCGCGCGTGCGTAGGTACCTATCAGCTGTGTCGGCGCTCGCTCGCCGCTGCGACGACGTACCTACGCGGTGCGGTTACTGACCTTTTTTAGTTTGGACTGCGATATGAAGTTACTTGTTAACGTAATTCCAACTTTTCTTTATACTTTTATGGGCTTAGTACCATCAAAATGCATAATAATAAACTTGAATGAAGCACTAAGATAGGTATGCAACATAAACATGAAGATAGATAGATTCTCGTTGCTTAATAAATACACTTGCACCATTTCGTAGTATTCGCGGTGAGTAAAGTTTGACATCGTGATTGATACGACGCGAGTACGCGGCAATTGCAGGGCGCAGGGGTTGCGCGGGGTAAGAACGCTCGGACGTCAGGACACCAATTGCGCGTGGAACGTACTGACGGCGGGCGGGCGGCGGCGGCCCGGCGCTAGCGCATTCCCCACCCCCTCACCCCAGCCATGCGCCCGGGCGGCGGCCGCGAGTTTTCATTGATAGTTTGGCGAATAGATTATGGCCATGTTTTGCTTATTTCAAACTGGGATAAGGATGAAAATTTTTTAAAAAAAATTTTTTAACTAAACACGGAAATGTGTTCTATTACTGACACTGAACTACCAAAAAAAATTTACGCACTGGTTAAAAACTTTTCCTGTATATCAAATAACGCCGCATAGAAACGGCTGCTGTGACCCAGACCTGGAAAATAACAGGTCTTTAAAAATATGTAAATATTCCATATGATTAATACAAGCTGTTGATTTGCATCCTCGTCAAATTTTAGGAGCTTGTCATAGAAAAAAAGGAATAATCAAATATAATTACGATACCTGGCCAATATTTAATAAATGCTTGTTTTTTTTAGTTGCAACTATCAAAAAACAGTATTTCCAGAATACTCTTTTTGCAAAAATCAGCATCGCCCAGTTGCGTATGCGGTAGGCAGAGTTGTCGCGCGGCTATATCAATGCGTGCATAGCGCCTAAACCCTCTGGCGAGATGGCTAGTTCGAATTGGAAAATCACGTCAAAAAAAAATATATTTTATTATTGATTCGTGTATCAAAATCACGAGCATAGTTAACTCCTTGAATTTAACGAGAATGCAAATCAACAGCTTGTATATTATGGTCTCAGCCTTGTCCAAGCGTCACATTACCTTGCACTGGTAATTTTGTAAAAATGTAAAAGGCGTAATCAGTCAAGAATTACGTAGATAATATATCTGGCTGATTTATCCATATAAGACCTTATTTTATTTGGTAATATTCCAATGAAATAAACTCTGTTCTAAAGGATATGGCTAAATGGAAGTATAGACCACTGCCCCATGTGCCAGGTACCATGTATAAATATGGCACCTAGCACAATGTAATGCTGAGTGGCTAAATATTAGTATTTCATGTAAAAAAAGTTTCAGATACTTTTTGGGAATAAGATAATGGTAAAATAGTATTGCCCAAAAATAAAAAAGGTGTGTCAGTTGAAGAAAATTATATACTGTCAACAGTATATAATTTTCTTCAACTGACACTTTCGAAAAATAATAAAACTAAAAACTAAAATGAGGTTGTATATTTATAAGTGAATGTTTGTGATGAAAAGTTTTTCTTTTTTTTTAGATACTTTATTATGTTTAATAGTTCACGAAAGTGCTAGGAAAATATTAAACACTACATAATTCATGAATGATTTTTTCAATATTATGAGGTTATGTAAGATTCATATACATTCCAGAATGTATCTGGCCCGGGGGCAGTCATTTAGTCCGCCATGAGGGCAGTTGACTGTTTTACATAAAATAATATCTATATACTGTAATAATAAATAATATAAAGACAATTTTCTTTGTTTGTGTATTTGTGCTGAATAAACTCCGAAACTCCTGGATCGATTTTATCAATTTTTACACCAATATGTAGCTACATCATTATGGTAACATCCTTACTAATATTATAAATGCGAAAGTAACTCTGTCTGTCTGTCTGTCTCTTCTTCACGCCTAAACCACTGAACCGATTTCAATGAAATTTGGTACAGATATAGTCTGGGACCCGAGAAAGGACATAGGATAGTTTTCATCCCGGAAATCCCCCGGGAACGGGAACTATTAATCCACGCGGACGAAGTCGCGGGCAAAAGCTAGTAGGCTATAAACACCACGCTACGACCTGCGAAGGTTGAGCAGCAACCAAATATGTAACTTAACGCGGTTGGAATAAGCCACGAAGTCGCGAGCAGTTCGCTAGTTGAAATATAATTCACTTAATATAGGACTTTATATTACTGATAACGCCAATTATGTTTCAATCAAATAGATTGCACCCCCGGTATCGTGACCACGTCATACTGGTCACAGTACGTACTTATTTGTTTTATTTTTGTACTAGGTTTTGCCCGCGACTTCGTCCGAGTGGATTAATTATTCCCGTTCCCGGGGGATTTCCGGGATGAAAACTATCCTATGTCCTTTCTGGGGTCCCAGACTATATCTGTACCAAATTTCATTGACATCGGTTCAGTGGTTTAGGCCTGAAGAAGAGAAAGACAGACCGACAGAGTTACTTTCGCATTTATAATATTAGTACGGATTTATATAATTTCTTAACGCAACTTACTGTAGAATTAAACTTCGAAAACGATTTCGTGCACGTTTTTTTTTCACCCGCTGTAAACACGTCACACACGGCAACTGTAAACTTGAATATACATCTCATCTCATCTCATCTCATCTCAATCTCATCTCATCTCATCACATCTTCCCATCGACCTATTATGAGTGTAAGATAATTTAAAACTATACATGCCGGCCATGCCGGGTATCTATTATATGAAGATGCTGTGTATGAAGCGCTTTGAGTTTCGCCTTTTGGTTGCTGCTCCGCTTCCGTATGTCGTTGCGTGATGTTATATAGCACCAACAGGTACTTCCAGTTTTATTATATTATTGTAGATTAAGCCTGCGTCCAGAGTCTTCTTGCGGTCTTAATCATCTCGTCCGCTTCCAATCGGTCCTTTTGGAAACATATCGGGGAGGGCTATGTCCATGATGTGCTGATATGATGATAGATTAAGCGTTTTGTTCCTGAGATGGGTTCCGTGACCACGTACAACGCCCTTACGACCTTCCTATACCTACCTGCTTCATACTTTACACTTTCGTAATTAAATCATCGACATTAGGTGCTAAGTTCAATTGTTTGTTTATCATTAATTGTCAGAACTACGCAGGATGTGACAAGTTGTTAATTACAAATATTTGAGCAGCTCAGTGCTAATACTAGTCATAGTAATCATGCATGACAATTAGCTATGCGCCGGTAAATAATGTTATAATAACTATGAGTATGTTGTATGTTGTCATTATAGCAATTAATGTGTGTGTAAGTGTCGTGATGGCCCAGTGATTAAGGGGTGCCTTCTCATGCACGAGGTTGTGGGTTCGCACCCGGGCACGGGCAAGTACCAGTGTGACATTTCTAAGGCCCCTGAAGCGGTTTAGTAACTCTGACACTAGGGTATGGGGTCCGTTAGGCCTTACTGCCCACACGATAAAGAGGAAGATAGCAATAAAAATACAATACAATATAACGATGCACGCACAGCACGCCACGACCTGAGTAAAACCCCAGGAAAACGCTGGATGCAGGCCGCTTGCAACCGGGCCTTTTGGAAGTTCTGCGGCTGATATGATGATTAATTAATCATGTCAAATCTCATCAACTTTACCTGTGTAGCTGGCTGATTGGATGTCAGTATAAATTATTGCTCTTTTTTTATGTAAAACCTCTTTAAAATCACATAGGGGTGGTTACTTTGCATTTTTCCGCCGCATTCTAAGGGGTAAGACACTTTGCTCGACCTGGGAATCGAACGCAAGACCTCTAGCGTAACAGTCGCAGTTACGACCACTAGGCTAACGAGGCAGTAAATAAATAATACCTATATAATTTAATATGCTAAGCGTTAGCTGTTTCGCGCGGAAGTGACGCATATTTCTGTCTAAGACATTAACATTATTCTTATGTGTAAGTTAGTTTTTGAATGTGTTTGTTACTAGGAAACAATTTTTTGCACGTGCGTCAGTCATGAACACGTGAATAAGTTGTTTTTCTCTCTTTCTTTTATTCAAAAATCTTGATTCGGTAGGTAGGTTCTTATTGAGGTAATACCTATTTACATTTTTTCCTTACCGTGAAAAATTTGAGTCATATCTGCCAAAAGGAACAGACCGACATCAAAATCTATACCATTTTTCGAACTAGTTGAAATTATTTTGTGCGTAAAGTTTTTAAAGGAGATGGCTAAATGGAAGTATAGACCACTGCCCCATGCGCCAGGTACCATGTATAAATATTATGGTACATAGCACAATGTAATGCAGAATGGCTAAATATTAGTATTTCATGTAAAAAAGTTTCAGATACTTTTTGGGAATAATATAATGGTAAAATAATATTGCCTAAAAAGGAAAAAAGGTGTGTGACAGTATAGGTATAATTTTCTTCAACTGACAAAAAATAAAACGAAAAAGAATAAAACTAAAAACGAAAATGAGGTTGTATATTTATAAGCGAATGTTTGTGATGAAAAAGGTTTTTTTTTAGATACTTTATTAACTTTAATAGTTCACGAAAGTGCTAGGAAAATATTAAACACTACATAATTCATGAATGATTTTTTTAAATATTATGAGGCTATGTAAGATTCATATACATTCCAGAATGTATCTGGCCCGGGGGCAGTCATTTAGCCATCACCTTTCTCAGTTTAAGTTTGGGAGTCAACACATTGCTATATTGAATTAATTCGTTTTTAACAAAAAAAAACGATAATTGTGGGTTAGCTCATTTTAACGAAACTAAGTTTATAATAAAAGCAAAGTTATTGCTTTGTAAGCTTTCTATTGACAATTTTGATAATACCTAATCCGAGCCAAGTGTCTCTTCAGACACAAAAAAAAAGGATTTGATCGTAAAATAAGATAAATAAACTTGACTGTGACCTCCACGGTCAACGGACTTACAAGCCGCTCAAGTAGTTTTTTTTTGCGGTCAAAAGCTTGCTAACCCAACGAGTGTAATGACCATGGTAGCCTTTATTAGGTACCTATCGCTTGCCAGGGTTGCGGAATTTGTTCGAAAGAGTTCCCGCGGCCCTGGAACGCAAAGGGCATTAGGAGGAACATGGGTGGGTTTTAGTCAGAGTCTGACGCTCCCTTCCGCTCCGCCTAGGGCGGAAGCAGCCTTTTGATGATTTGACATCCTTAAAAAAAATGTACCTATCGCTTCCATTGTGATAGTCCGATATTTAGGGCCTATTTACTATTTCTGTAATAAATTACAGTTATATGATTCAGGGAAATAAAGGCTTTAGAAGTCCGTTATACTTTGTTATAAATACTTATGGTATAATTAAATTGTTGTACTCTGTCATTTTTAGGCTCCGAACATCAAAATGAAAAGACGAAACCCTTATAGAATCACTATGTTGTGTGCCTGTCTGTCAAGACCCTTTATCTCGGAAACTCATGGGAGTAACGACTTTAAATGAAAACTATATACTCAGTCCCTTGAAGCTGTGCAAAAATCAATCTTCTAAATTAACGTAAAAAAAACATACAGCCGTTTATGCCGCAAAAACGTTTTATATTTCGACACTCTCAAGGAAATCAAAATTCATAAATTAGTTCTTGATATTAGCGCGTTGAAACGAACCAACTCTTCATCTTTAGAATATTATAAGTATATGTATGTAGGTTGAAATTATTTTGTTAAGTAATAAAATTATAATTTTAATTAATTCATGGTTCGAAGAATAAAAACATCCGCTTAAACATGACAAAAACCTAACAATACAAAAACATCAAGCATTATTCAAACATAATGGTGAGTTTTTAATTATAAATAATTTGATGAATGAAATGTACACGGTTATGTGGGAAAATATCTGCTCATTAGTTAAATAAACAATCATCTTTGTAATGGTTCTACATAAGTTAACGTGATTATTTTTTACATTGCCTACTACCAGTCTAAGCTTATTACTTTAGACTGTTTAAGCAATGTAACAAGAACTGCCTACTATATGCAACGGCAAAGAGGCCATTTTTTGTCAGTAAGAGTTAATCTCTAGAATTCTAGAAGTCCTGATCCAATACCAAAAATATTTCACTAATAAAAATCCTTATTATTGGCGAGTATCATAGGTTATGTTTTAAGATTAAAAAAAATGTTTTTAGTACAGAACATTACCAACGCTGCTGCGCCGCGATGGACGTAGCCACTTAACCACCCCAAAACATAATTATCGATTACCATTAACTCGAAAAGAAGAACAAAAAGTACCTAGTAAAAACAGCTCATTCATATACAAATCATTTTTGCTCATGCAAACCTAACGGTTTCAAATAGAACACAAAGAATCACATAAAAAGAATTCTTTACACTATGATACTTCCATCTAACTTTATAATAATAACTAAGTAACGGTAGTAATGTCATGATGGCCCAGTGATTAAGGCGCCTGCCTCTCGTGCATGAGGTTTATTTTGCGGGTTGCGGGTTTGATACCAGGCAAATACCAATGTGACTTTTTCAGCTCATATAAATATTTTCTAAGTTTATCTTGGACATCATTGACATCGGTGAAGGAATACATCGTGAGGAAACCTGGACTTGTAATTAATATAAGTCTGATATCGCCAATCCGCCTTGAGCAAGCATGGTGATCAATGCTCGTGCCTTCTCTGTATGACAAGAGGCCTTTGCCCTGCAGTGGGACATTAATAGGCTGGTATTATTATTTTATTTTTAACGGTAGTAATGTAAAAAGTTTCATTTTATTTCATGGTGTGATTCAGGCGTATTTTCAGGTGTAATATACAAATAAATAGTGCTAACATCACGAGCATTTAATGGAGTTTAAATTGCTCATGTAATTTTGTCGTACGGTATAGAAAATTATGTAAAATCAGGGAATAACTACGCAGAGTGAGTAGGTCAGGTAGTTGAAACTTTGAATACGAGTATGTAGGTAGAGGTACAGTCAACAAAAGAGATAAGTAACCATGCCATCACATATAGTTTTTTTACACGCTGAAGGATAGTTTCAGTTAAATTTTGTTTTAATGATTAGAAAAGAAACAAATCATTAATTAAAATTAAATTTAATTCGCAGACATCCATCAGTTTGGACGAAAATGTCAACTATATCTGTCACCCTGGTTACTTCCTGCCGGGGCTGCGGGTTGTTCGAAAGAGATACCGCGCCCCCGGAACGCAAAGGGCACATGAAGGAACATAGACGGGTTTTAGTCAGTAAAAGTCTGACACTAAGTGCGGGGGAGTTATTTGATGATTTCCCGTCTATAAAAAAAAAAAAACCCTGATTACTTATCTCTTTTGTTCACCGTACATAGCAGACTTGCATTTTTAAGTGAGTTCAAAAATAGTTTTAGAAATACATACTTACTATGTCTGGCGCGCTTCCAAATACATGCGCATATTTTAGTAAAATAAAAGAAATGACCTAGATTTGAACTGAGCGGGTCTGAGCACTATCTATTGTGTATTTTATCAATAACTAGCTTCCAACCGTGACTTCGTCTGCTTATTTCAGCCGCGTTAAGTTACGTCTTTGGTTACTGCTCCGCTCCCGTGTGTCGTAGCATGATGTTATATACCCTATACCTCCCTCATGAATTTGGCTATCATTTACAAAAATATGTTTTACAGTGCGACTCGAAAAAAAACCTAGAAAAAAGGGTCATAGATTTAAAAAATATATTGTCTGCCTCACAGCTGCCACAAGCAAGCCCACTACAGCAAAAATGCCCGACCTGGTACCTATTTACTTATCAAAATAATACAAAGTTTTGATGTAAATCTAGCTAAATCCATTCACGGCTTCCAATGGCAATTACGGCCCATTTTCCACGGATTACCTATCCGATAAGCACGGCGAAGGTCATCATACCATTGCATAGTACTTCATAATTATTTTCTGTGAAAAATATTTGTTTATTTTCCCCGGGGTCGGCAATTTATGTGATGGCAACCCTATTTACGAAAAACATAATGATGATGAACTTATGGGTTATAATTAGTCTCCAACGGCATACGGCATAGACAAACGATTACATTTATTTACAACCTCTTTAGTTCGTTTGACGTTACGAAGATCATTGTCAATGCCACGCGAGGAATTGTTTACGTAACATATCGCGCTGAGACGTAGCGTTGCGGACACTTGCAACACAAGCCTTATATTACAATGCAATCAAAGCCGTATAATTAATACTTAATTTAAAAAACATGCATAAATTTCATGTCCGTTTGTTCCGGGTAATCTTCGAAACGGCTACACTGATTTTGACGGCATAGCAATATGTCATAAACATTAGGTAGCTTAGGCTAATTTTATTTTATGAAGTGTAATAGAGCTCCGCGTGAAAATCAAACCCCGTGATAACGTAAGGCATAAGTTAGTGATGATATATTTATTAATCCTTTGAAATCCGTATTAATATTATAAATGCGAAAGTAACTCTGTCTGTCTGTCTGTCTCTTCTTCACGCCTAAACCACTGAACCGATTTCAAAGTTTGGTACAGATATACCTAATCCGGGACCCGAGAAAGGACATAGGATAGTTTTCATCCCGGAAATCCCCCAGGAACGGGAACTATTAATCCAAAAGCTAGTGTCAATATAAGTATCTAAACCTATGAATGATATAGGCTTCCAAAAAAAAATTTTGGAAAACAAAAGATGATAATTTCATAAATAGGTTTATAATTGCCAAACGTGAATTTTAATTATCGTTTAACCCAAAAACTTAAGAAATTTTGAATTTGGGGAAATCAAATTGTCGGGTCGCCCTAAATTTAAGCGTTGCTCTTTTTTGTTAGTTCTTCTTCCTTTTGGAAAACCTTTTGGACCGGTTTTTTTAGATTTAATTATGTTTTATTCCATAAGACGTGGCTTGACTTTAAACACTGGTCTTTATATCTTATCTGGGTCTTATATCATGTACTGAATCCATGCTGTCGGTACCGTGCCTCAAAAGGTAAAACGAAACTTTTATAGAACCCTCACTTTGTTATCTGTCTGTCTGTCCGTCCGTCCGCCCGTCTGTCAAGACCCCTTATGACGGGAACGCGTGGGCGTATCAAGTTAAAATTAATACTATATACTGAGGGCTACAGAACCTTGTATTTCTGAAAGCTTACAATTAAAAAAACACCTCCAAGAATTTAGGGCGGTAAACGAGCAGCCCCAACAGTATTTAAATAATACCTAGATCCATATACCTACTTAAAATAGTTTTCTATGAAAATGGCTTAATGTTCTCTTTTTTTCCATGGAGTACCTAATCATATGTTCTGACGGTTAAATACCCGAGTTCTTTTTTCAAATAACAAGCAATTTACACGTGTATCGAATAATTAGGTATTTCTGCTAAATATTAGGTATGCCTTAGATTGTTTTGTAATTATAGAGGCCTGAATAGTAATCTATTGTTAAAATGACGGTACTAATACCAAATAGCATTGTATGTACACGTGACCTACCTATATTTTGTTCTCGTCTCAACTTTAAACACATGCATTTTTTCTAAACGCCCCAGACTAATAATTTACACAATTAATGACACCTGGCATTACTACCTACCGGCCATACCGATGTTTAAAAAATGGCAATTCAAAATGAAAATGATAACAAAAACCTTTAAGTAGATAATTTTCAAATAATATGTAGAAAAAATAAACATCCTCGAACTATTTGTGGAGTATCATTAAATAGGTTAAATGATACATCGATAGTTATATGACTTTGTTTTTTTTCTTTTTTACTATATGACGTGGACGTGTGGTTGTCGGCTTATTGAATTTTAAACATTGTCATGTCTTTAGTGAAAATCGCGAGATTAAGACAAATCGATTGACGTAAGAATCATCTAAATCGGGCCCATAGATTTACTAGACGTTAATAAATCTATGATCGGGCCACAGTTTGATCATTAGAGCGCTGAAAAGGAACAAACATACATACTTACATACTGATAAACTCATTATCCGTTACGTCTCGCAGCCGAGTAAAAAATAAACAATAGCATTTTGACATTTGACGCCATGATGTTTCGATGAACTGTCGCAAATGCCATTGCGGTTTCGTAATTCGTCTGTATACATTTTTTTTTGCGTATAGCAACAGCAATGTGCTCGAGCAATTATGATCGATTAAACCATAATGAACTTAACTAAACAGTTACAGATTTGATAATTACATGTATATTATATTCCGCGCGGAATTTATATTTTACACACAATTTTCAACCCTTTTTGTGTTTTTATAGGTTATCTTAAAATAAATGAAAACGGCTCAAAGTCAAAGCATTTGTTTCAATTAGACCATTTACAGACACTTGAATTATCCAGTTTCTCGTTCTAAAATGTAGTTACGTAGGAACATATTGAGGATCGTGATTCATAACAATAATTGATATAAAATTATTAATACACCTACAGACTGGCAGTTATTAATACCTACATTATAATATGTTTCCATGTTTCCTATAAAACTTCACCCTATCATTAAAACTTGCAAGTTTTCTCTATACCGATTATTAAACAGTCAAACACATGGTCGCTCCCACGTTCGCACCTAACATTAGTATAATTCCATGTTCATTCTATTTCCACGTAAAAAAAACTAGGTCTATCTGATCGATAGCAGAAAAGGGCATTATTCATATTACTGTGACTCGCAAAATAATACAAGCTGTTGATTTGCATGCTCGTCAAATTTTAGGAGCTTTTCATAAAAAAATAGAACTATCTAATAACAGTAATCCAGAATTTACTTCTCTTGCAAAATTTAGAATCGCCCAGTTGTGTATGCGGTAGGCAGAGTTGTCGCGCAGCTATATCAATGTGTACATAGCGCCTAAACCCTGTGTCGAGATGGCTAGCTCAAATTTGAAAATCACGTCAAAAAAAAATTCAAGACCAATTTATTTTATTATTGATTTGTGTTAAGAATCACGAGCATAGTTAATTCCTTGAATTTGACGAGGATGCAAATCAACGCCTTGTATATTGAGATACTAGCTTTTACCCACGACTTCGTCTCTAAGTGGAAGTCAAAGACGCCATTTTGGCGCTATCTCAAAATCCTTAGCTATCGTCTTCCACATATAAACTAAGTTTTTTTTTAAGGATCATAATTGTTTTATTCTGCTTTGGGCCAAGCGGAGGGGAATGTGAGACTGTTGCTGACTAAAACCAATAGAATTCGTGTTCCTCCTAGAGCCGCGAAGACTTAATAATGAATTACCTATGTGCCTGTCAAATTTCAGCTTCATAGGTCAAGAAGCATTCAAGATGTCATGCGTCAGATTGAATGAATAGGTGACCTTTAAATTTTTGTACTTAACATAGATTTATTAGGTACTTCATGTGTCAACTAGCGTCTGAGCGGATTATTTTAACCACATTATTCTCTAGATTCCTGCTTTCTTGCTTTTACTGTAGACGTATGTTTACCATAGACACAGGATATCCAAGAGGATTATCCATGTAAAGTCAAGCCTATAAGATAGGCAGCAACTGTAGGACCTCCTTGGTAGAAACTATTTTGGTACCCGCCAAATTTCAGTTTGTTGATTAGTCAATTCGTTTTCGAGATACCGATACCGTGTTTGATCAGTAAGTGAATGACTTCACTTTTATATTTTAACTATAGAAGCGAAGGTCATTCACCCACAAACTTACAACTTTTTGCCTCGTCCATTGGGACTTTTGACCTGCAATATTTCTGTAACCACCACTTTCCAGGTATGGTCCAGTACAAATAAATTATCGCAATGATGAGAAGACCGTATAACTTTCGTCTTTTTACATCCGTTATTTAATGAACTGAGTATTTTGTTATGAATTTTAAGGTTCTGTACCCAAAGGGTAAAACGGGACCCTATTACTTTTTTTTTTTTTTTATAGACGGGAAATCATCAAATAACTTCCCCCGCCCTGGGCGGGGCGGGAGGGAGTGTCAGACTTTTACTGACTAAAACCCGTCTATGTTCCTTCATGTGCCCTTTGCGTTCCGGGGGCGCGGTATCTCTTTCGAACAACCCGCAGGGGACCCTATTACTAAGACTCCGCTGTCCGTCCGTCTGCCACCAGGCTGTATCTCATGAATCGTGATAGTTAGACAGTTGAATTATGCATTTCTGTTTACCGCTATGACAATAAGAGGGCTCCCATACAACAAACTTAATTTTATTATATTTTGCCGTTTTTATAGGTACGGAACCCTTCGTGCGCGAGTCCGACTCGCACTCGGCCGGTCTTTTTTTTGTAGATTGAACCTACGTGATTGAAGACTATGCTGATTTCGAAGCTATGATTCAATAGTACCTACGGCTTCCTATTAATGGTATTTTTACCAATCCATGTGCATGTAGGCACTTATATTATGTCATTTAAATGCACTCAGCGTCGTGAACGCATTCGATCTGCGGTAGATCTATTTAATTAATTCATGTCAGGGTTCTGTTGTTGTCGTTTTATTTCGACAGTACGTACCTATAGGTTGGCGTGTTACATAAGTGACCTACTCACTTCACGGGTGAAGAAAGGTAGAACGTCCACATTCTCTGGTTCGAGTATTACAACCGAGCTTGAGCTTGAACATTATATGCAAAGAAAAAGATAATAATAACGTTGATGTAGGTAGATTCTTTATTTAAAATATCTGTAAGGGTTATTATGGCATTCGAAGGTCGGATTTATTTGCTACTGTAAGTAATCGCTGTAATTACCTACCTACAGTGATTACTTATAATAGGTACATACCTAACTAACGAGATGTATCTGTATATCGATGTTTGGATTGGTTGGCAAGTTTATTACCGTTGAACTTGAAATTTTATTATGAAGGCAATAATGGCAGTTAGTTGATTAGTGATTAATCGAATTGGTGCCAATAATTGGCGCTAACAGTAATGTCTTTTATAGTGAAGTGAAGCTTACTATCCCGCCCTAAATTAAATCCCTACCCCTGATTAGGCGCCCTACTCCATTATTTTGTGTTCACCATGTTACTTACTTTGTGGCTTAGTATAAAATACTTCCAAACAGATCTTGGTAAGTACAAAGTTCTTTCAGTTCCCATTTTTCACATCATAATCTTTACGAACCTTCATTTCTTTATTTATGGCTACGTTTAATGATTGAATATGCTGCCATCTAGCGTAATGGTGTGATACTACGAAAATACGTAATGAACCGATTGACTACTTAGTTTGACGATTAACAATAGTGGCGCTAGTTGGGCATGGATTTCATTCAATAAGTATTTTCATTCATTCAACCGTTCGTCGCCATAATATTATTCATTTATTTTGACATTACGATCATTCACTTTAAATCACTTCTCTGTCAAACAGCTGATGGAAAGTTGGATTAGTTGTTCGAAAGCGAAAATTATTTTTACTAAAATAATAATTTCGAATCACCGCTACCGACTGCGTGGCCTAAAAACGTTGTTGGACTTTGAGCGTCGATAAAAGAGATACCTTATCGCGTAATTATTTTAATCTTTTCTTTTTATAAACAACTTGTTACCATTGCAACTTTGAACTTGATTCACGATTGTGTTTGTGTAAATAAGTTCACAAAATGACGCAAGGTGAGTGTTGAATCTATTTAAATTATTGGTTCTATCATTAACTTTTGTGTTCATGTAGATTTCATCGTTTATGAACCGGTTTCTTGTGCAAACGAGTGGAAATATTAGGCTTATTACCGGGCTGCCACAAAGGGGTATTTACGGATGCGTTCTACCATTCTACAGATAATTAGCTCGAATAAGATTCCTATAGTAGAAATAACTTTGTTATTTATTTATTTATTGATTTATTTATTTAGGATCTCCAGCAAACAAAAAGATATACACATATATTATGACTTTTAAACAATTTACAAAGAATCCTAATTTAGTATGGATGTGCTCTTTGATACAGTTAGGATTTGTATGCGAAAATTTAATTTACCAGTTTACTGAAGAAAAAACTAAATTGATGCTAATTTTATTTACAAAACTATTTTAATATGCAATCCGGTTTTAGACCAGAACTTTCTGAATTTAGATAGTTCCAAACTTTAATGACAAATATATTTTGTCTCTAATTTAGGAGTCTTTTGCTTTCCTGTTTTTTATTTTGATAAAGGTATTATTCCCAGCATAGTAGTAGAATAAGGATGTAATTAGGTAGTTGTAAACCAATAAAAACTCTGCCGACTAAAAAGCATGATTAGTGAGAACATGCATTATTTATTTAAAATATTAAATTAAACAAAGGTTTAACTACTTACAAGACATTTGCATAAATATTTATTAAAACAATACAAACGCTACTTCTGAAATAATATTACCTTGAAGGCTAATATTTAAAGATGATACAAATAGATAATAATAAAATGAAAGGAAAGAATAATAATAACAACAACTGCCTCGTTGGCCTAGTGGTCCTAAGCACGACTGCTACGCTACGGTCTTGGGTTCGATTCCCAGGTCGAGGAAAAAGTGTTATTGGGTTTTTCTCTGAAATTCTCAGTAGCAGCTCGGAGTTTGGATTTGTGCCCGGTTAATGGCAATAGGCTCGCCCCCTATTACATGGGACCTAAATATACCGGCGAACTGTGGGTGTACATTGGTACACCTCTGCTTAACCCTTCGGAGAATACAGGCATGATGGTAGAATAATAACAATTCTTCCGACATCCGAATTATGTTGTTTTTGCGAGATTTCTAGAGTGAAATATTAATGTGACAGATTGTCAAACGTGCGAAAACTGCTGTAGTTTTTTTTTTAGAATCATCAACAACACATTAATCTTGCGTTGTTTTTGTTTTTTTAGAAACCAAGTGTAAGCAGGTGAAAGTAATGTTTACATAGTTTCTACATCTCTGATCTTATTTATATAATAAATTATGGAGTCCATTCTCTGCTGCTTTACAATATGTTTAATAATAACCTACCTAACTATACCTTTGTTTCAAGTTAACCACAATTTTGAATGAATATTGCAGACATATTCAAATACATTTATGTTTGTACATTCTGTTTTGTATGTTTGAATCTGCGTTAAACATAACTTTGTAAAAATACTAGTACCTTATTTAATCCCTTGAAAATGATACCTTATAATTACTTACATTTTAAATGTATGCTAGGTACTTATTTACATAACAATATACAATAACAAGTTAAATCCCTTTAAAAAATATGTTGATAAGTCACACACCTGTGACACACCTAGAATATTTATTTCTTTTAAATCCATAGACATACATCATAAATGTTAATAAAGTTCCAAACACAAATTAATTGGAGGTGTTGTTACTGTCACAGGTAGGACAAAAAATTAAACTTGCTAAAAAAATATTATCCTAACAAAATATACAGGGTGTATGTTTTCTACAGTTAGTATGCACAATGCACAATTTAGTTAATACTCAAAAATATTAGACATACAGACTTTGTTAATAATATTAACTGTATATAAATTAATAATCTATGCATACCAGTAAATATTATAAAGATGCAAAGTTAGTTTTTAAGCACTAATCTCTGGAAGTACTAGTCCGAGTACAAATATTATTTCACTAATAGAAAGCTACTTTATTTGTGAGTACTATATTTTATGATATACCTCTCATTTAGATGAAAGCATTGGTTTTTGTACAAACGCCAGCACATCAAGCTACCTAAAACTGTCAAATTTTCGCAATCAACTTTGAACCATATGCTACAACGATAAAGTTGAAAATATATTAAAGAAATTAGGCAGATTGTAGAAGCTTGATGTGCTGGCGTCAGTACAAACAAATATTATCATTACATCATTACATCTGAATATACATGCGTATATGTGCTAGATGTCATATTCAGCAAATATCACCAATTACGCTTTAGTTGTCATATAATCTTGATACAATGGCTTAAATTGATAATAGTAGGTAACATACTCTTATGGACTATTGTTGTTATCATATCCTATTAACAACCTAATAGCACTAAAATACCTACAGAACAATTTTGTCATAAAATACTAAGCAAAAAGGAAAATAAAAGGAAGGTCAAACCAAGTGAATCCAGTTGCTTGTTACTGCAAAATACCAGTTTGTTACCAAACCTGCTTGTTACAATCTTGAAAACAGCAAAAGAACCAGATTAATTTTGTTTGCTCGTTTTAGTGTGCAAGGTGCAACTTTATAAATAGGTACGTTGTTAAGTAGTTAAGTACCTACCTATAATGAAAAAAGAATAGAACTGACTTTGACTGGAATTATTAAAAGATTCAACGAAAATAATAAAATAAAGGTGGTCCTTTTTGTTTCGGTTAACGAATCTTAAAGTCATCAAAATGTGACAAAAGACCAATCCCATTGTGTTTACAGGACTTTATATGGAATTATTTTCAAAAACAGTTTTACCTTTCTCAAATACACTTACATACTAGACAATTATATTAATATATTATTACATATTCAATTCTTTTGTTACAGGTCTAACGCATTTGAAACCCAAATCGAGTAGTGTCGCTGAGGTGAGCCATTTATTTTTTATTTACATACATAAGTGTTGGTACGTCTACGTATTACAGATTTAAATAAAATAACCTTCATATCAACCAGTTTTAGTTATACCGGCAAAATTGCTACGGGCGACTGCCATCGCATACCTACTTCCGTAAAAAAAAACTAATTTCCGTATCAAAAAAAAAAATTACATTGGTGGAAGAAGAAAAATATAATTGGAAAAAAATATGAAAATTGCGACCTTTATAGTTTATCAAGAAACGTGTGTGAACCTAAAGACCAATTTTCGTAATTAAAAATCTAGTCACGATTTCAACTCAGCAAAAATTGACATTGACATTTACTGTCAAGAATATAGATAAATTAGAGACATTTTTGACAGATTTAGACTAAAATGAGTCACTAAAACTTACGAGAATTGCCCTCTAAAAACAAGAAGCATAAACACCTTATTATTCAACAAAAATATGTATTAAAAACAAATTCTTATGTGCTTAACATCAACAAGCAAGTCTGTAACTGATAGCACTTATTGAGGCCAATGTCCTAAGATAACTCACTGAACTATTACACATCACATTGAATGAAGTACGTATTATTCAAAATATCTGTAAGCAGGTATTTTACATGTAAATTGTATTCACTAAACCCAGAATAAATTGAATGCAAGTGAACTTGCTAGTTAAAATTCAATGAAAATAATGACTTGCAATACAATACTTTCAAAGCCGCTTACACGTTGAAATCTTCTTATAGAAATTATTAAATTAAAAATTGAACTCTAGCTTGACATTTAAGCACAGCTTAACTTAAGTCTAACTTAATATACCTGCATACAACCATACTTATGCCTCGGCTACATTGTCGCGATAACGCGAAGATTTGCATTGTCGCGAATGTGACCAAGCACTTCGCCTCTTCGCAAATCATCATCGCGAACACAAAAATGCTCTTCAAGCCGCTCTCGGTAAATTTCCGCACATCAAAGGGGTTTGGCGCGATAAAAGATCATGTGGTTGGTTACACTTTCGCTTCGCTCACTTCTTTCACTTGGTTCGGACTTAGGTTATCGCGACGTTTTTTTTTACGTATGGGAAATCATCATTATGATTTCTCCTGCCCTGGGTGGGCAGACTTTTACTGACTAAAACCCATCCATGTTCTCTTTGTTCTTGTGCCCTTTGAGTTTCGGGGGCGCGGTATCTCTTTAGAACAACTCGCAGCCCCGGCAGATCGCGACGTTACGAAGTTTTTTCAATATGGCCAAACACTTCGTCGTAGAACGAACACGAAGATTTATCGCGATAACGCGTACTCGAATCTTCGCGTCCTAATGTAGCCGTAGCATTATTACATACATAGATAATAGTATTTTTAAGTATGACTTGACTTTTCAACTTGTAATCATATAAAGTCACCTCTAATTTCCGGATTTAGGTAGTAGTAGCAATTTTTTTTTGTACACTTCTTAAAAATAATTTTGTTCAACATCCAAAGGTGCCTTGTCGCTTGTATCCATTTTGATGATTAATTATATTAATCCGCTTAAAGCCTTGACCGTCGTGGGCCGATATCGAGGTACCTAACGACAATCTTACAGATACCTTTTATTTTTATAAAAGGATTATGAGGTGCCAAACAATTATTTATTTCGTTGCTCACCTTAGAAGATGTATTTTTTGATGATGTAAATTTTTGTAGTACACTGTACTGTTATTTTTTTTTTCTAATAAATAATGATTAAGATGTTAATCTTTGGCAGTTTTAAATAAAAAGAATAAAATAGACAAAATTAATCTTAAAATCTGCTAGACACACAAATATCTTGCTTTAGAAGGGCAAAAATTACGTACTGTAAAGGGAGCCACAGTATAAAATAAAAAGATTGGTAACCTCTGCGCTATAGTATTAGGGCCAGTCATTTTATTTTTAACCTGCCTCTAGAAATTAATTAGATAATTATTAACGTTCGAAGTATAATATCAATTTAAATATCCTGCTAGTTAGCAAACATAGGCAATAGTTAAGTAATTGCTTGTTCTTTAGTTTCTAACATGCTAAGTTACCGGACTGTTATGCGAAATCCGTATCTCAAGCTACAATGTATGTTTTTTTTAATTACAAACGATTTTACATTCTCAATGAAAATAACTAGCACTACAAGTTATTTATAGACAGTAAAATGCATGTATTTATGTACCTACCTGTTTATTTATATTTAAAATGTAAAGGTTAAGTGCTGCACTGAAGTGTAAATTCAAAAGACTGTAATTCAAATTACAATGTTTTGCATTAACAGCGCTCATTCTTTTTTAGAGGCTTAAACATATCCCTATTTTTTTTTAATTATAATATTGATTGATTACTTCTTTAAATTACGATTTGAAGAAATAATCAAAGCAAGTTGGTAAGTTATATTTACTTATTTATGTTAGCTCAAAGACCACAAGGAACCCGAACTGAACCGAAGGCCGAACTTTACCGCATCTAGCCCTCTTTGTGGCAAAGTACAAAAATCATGCAAATTAAGTTATTGAAAATGGTCCGAGCTACCATCTTAAAGTAGGAGACCTACCTCAAAAAGACCCATAGGGTCATAATAACGGGCCCACCAGAGCCAGTGCCTGGCAGAGTGGCCGAGTTTGAGGGCATTAGGATAGGAGGAACACGGATGGCTTTTAGTCAGTAAGAGCACTCTTTCTGACTAAAACCCGAACTGATTAAAAGCACATCTCGGAGTGTCCGAACACTCCCTTCCGCTCCGCAAAGGGCGGCAAACGAAATTTGATAATTTCCCATCCACAAAAAAGGTTAATGACAGCAGTCCTCGTTAAACAATAGGCACCTACTTATGCTATCCTTTTCTTTGCAGGCGGTTCACAGGGCAAGAGACACATACAACCGCGGAGTAACCCGCCCCATAAAATGGCGTCTCCAACAGCTGAAGAACCTCCTTCGGATGTACGAGGAGAACCGCAACGCTATGATAGAAGCCCTGAGGAAGGATCTGAGGAGGAGCAAGATGGAAGCAGTGCTCCTGGAAGTGGACTATTTGGTCAACGATCTGAAGAATACTATTCATCATTTGGAGGACTGGGCTAAGCCTGAGAAGGTAAGGCATCCTATTCAAGGAATCAAATCAACGTATTGTAAGCCACTGCTGTTAAACAGTTTCTCCTAAGTTGTGCTGCAACATCGGATGATCACGCCTGCATTCCCCGAAGGGTTAGGCAGAGCTGTACCAATGTACACCCACAGTTCGCCGGTATATTTAGGTCCCATATATTTAAAGGGAGCGAGACTTTGGCCAGCCATATATTCCCTTTTGTTTTTATTAGACCAGTCTAATGCCTTCCCTTTCACCTCGTAAACTGTTTACTACAGATAATACTTTGAAAAACATCTTATCAGAGGCAATATGCAGGACGCGGCCAAAAAACGAAATTGTGCCTTTAGGATCAGAAATATCTTTCGTCTAAAAAAGCTAGTAGTCGAGAAAAGATGAACTTAAAAAGAAACCTATTAAAAACAGAACACGTTCTCAGACTACGTGACAAAACAGTAGTAATCAAAAATAGATCAGATACACGTTATGAATATAAAAAAAAATACCAACAAGTTGACTATCTTTATAAAACCTGAGTTGAATACATTTGTTTACAAAATAACATAATCATACCTCACTAAAATGTCCATTGTTTTAAATAAACACAAACAGCACTTAATCAATTTAACACTGCATTATCTTGTGTACACATTTATTTTAAACAAAAAATTGCATAAAATACAACGATAAAAGTGTTTTATGTACACAAAAAAACTATAATTACATTTAACTGCCATTTTGAACTCTTAACACAACATTGAAATTCGACATTTTGTTTCGACAATTGTTATTGAATAGGGGGTGCGACGACGTAATGAAATCTGTTACCATAGATTCAGTAAGTAAATCATTCTAGATCCCTCAGAGGCTAACATTTTTCGTCGGTTATTCAAAAGAAATCAGTTGTTCCATACATTTTGACCGCATTTATTGTATGCAACAGCTGTTTTTGTTTTTAATAACTGAGGAAAAATTCTTTTCCTAGGGGTCTAGAATGATGTACTGAATATTGCTACTGCTACTACCGGATTTTGTGTCAATGTTCCGCCGGCCCGTTATAGAGTACCTACCTACAGGAAAAGTTTTTAACCAGTACGTAAATTTTTTTGGTAGTTCAGTGTCAGTAATAGAACACATTTACGAGTTTAGATAAAAAAAAAAAATTTTTCATCCTTATCCGAGTTTGAAATAAGCAAAACATGGACATAATCTATTCGCCATACTATCAATGAAAACTCGCGGCCGCCGCCCGCCCGGGCGCATGGCTGGGGTGAGGGGGTGGGGAATGGGCTAGCGCCGAGTGACAATAAAATATGGTTTTTAAGTAAACATGTTTCGTAAGCGATAACTTTTTTTTTTTGTACTAAGACATATCAAAATAAAATATAAGTGTTTAATAAAACGTGTTGAAGTTTATTATGGCAAAATTTACGCACTGGTTAAAAATTTTTCCTGTATATTTGATGTCTATTTATGGTAGACAAGTAATAACAATGCAAAGACAGGAAAAGGGAGGTTAAAAGAAATAGATGGATTGTGTGAAGAATTACCTATACTGAAGAATTATATTAATGAGAAGGGAGTCAGTGATAGCATGACGGTTGATAGAACTGCACGGAAGAAGAAAACATGTTGCGCCGACTTCAAGTAACATGGGATAAGGGCAGGAAGATGATGATTTTTGATGCAAAACTACCTGATAGGATAGGTACTAGTGACTATCTACTTGATAGTAGTCAAGAGTTAAGTAGTTTTTCCTTATTAAACTACAGCGCAGATTTATCTTGCTTAGCTACCTTTCTGACTAATGATAATGATCATTTCTTATCAACAATACTTAGGTACGATGATATTTCTTGTGACATTCGACTTCTATTAAAAATGCATAAGTATTTTTTTTTTCTTTAACTGCGTACATTATTATGTGCATTTAGGAAATCACATTTTGAAATAACAATGTTCCAAGTCATCGACCGATTTACGTCATTCTCGTATGCATTAAATTAACTTCAGGCCAAAGTCCTCATTTGGTCTATGTTTTTATTAAATACTGATGTATAATAATAAAAGCGTATTAAAATAAACTCTTTTGGTCTTTCGAGACTCGAGACATCGACCTTAGACTCTTTAATAAAAACGTTTTAAATTATGAGAATTCTCAAAATCGTTCTATTTTTAAACTATAACGGTAGTTATCGTTACATTATGATACAAGCAAGCTAAGTTTGGCCCAGATTGCAGTGTAATCATAAAATGCTCTCGCGTTTCATATTATTATGACGATTTTACACAAAACAAGGAAAAACAAATAAAATAACTTAAACTTCAACATTTTAGACAAAGCCGTGTTGTTTAGCAAAATGACGCGCGTTTTTCATTATACGAACTTTGAACCCTGACGGTTACTCGCCCTCGCTGTGCAATAAGAGCTACTTTACAACCGAGTGTGTTATTGAAAAAAAATATTTATCTTTCAGTCTCAAAGTTATATTCAGGGAAGGACATTGACCACTACTGTCGGTTTAAAACACACCAACTACTAATACGTATATAATACTAGACTAACTTTTGCCCGCGATTTCATTCACGCAAATGTCGGTTATCGCGGATGCAGACTCATCATCATCTGCTTAGCCTTTTTCCCAACTGCGTTGGGGTCGGCTTCCAGTCTAACCGGATGCAGCTGAATACCAGTGTTTTACATGGAGCGACTGCCTATCTGACCTCCACAACCCAGTAACTGGGCAACACGATACCTCTTGGTTAGACTGGTTGTCAGACTTCTTGGCTTCTGACTATCCGTCACGACTGTCGTCGCGGATGCAGACTAAGTCACAAAATAACCATCCACCATCATGCCTGTATTCCCCGAGGGGTTAGGCAGAGGTGTACCAATGTACACCCACAGTTCGCCGGTACATTTAGGTCCCATGTAATAGGGCGCGAGCCTATAAACACAAAATAAAAAGTAGCCTATATCATTTCTTGGATATGAAACTTACTCCTTACCAAATCTCATTAAAATCGGCTCAGTGGTTTCATCGTGAAAGCGTAGCAGACAGACGGACAGCATCACTTTCACATTTATAACATCACAAACCCATGCTTAATATAACTTCATATAAAAGGCAGCATACAAAGCAATAAACTCTGCATCATTGTCTACCTTTATTCTCATGCATATTTACACACCATTGTTCCATTATAAGTACTATATAACCTTGAACTTCAACTCAATGTTGGTATAAATGGCACACAACGTATGCCTACAATTTATTCTGTTATAAAACCGACTCTAAGCGCTATTGCATAAGCTATTAAATTAAAAGTCTTATTATAGAAAAATGAATATATTAATGACTGCCTCGTTAGCCTAGTGGTCCTAAGCGTGACTGCTACGATTGAGTTCTTGGGTTCGATTCCCAGGTCAAGTGAAAAGCGTTATTGGGTTTCTCTATGAAGTTCTCAGTAGCAGGAGTAGCAGCTCGAAGTTAGGACTTGTGCCCGGCTAATAGCAATAGGCTCGCCCTCTATTACATGGGACCTAAACATTCCGGCGAATAGGTGTACATTGATTCACCTCTGTCTAACCCTTCGGGGAATACAGGCGTGAAGGTACGTTATAGTGTTTTATTTATACAGACTATTGAATGTTTAAAACCTGATTCCCCTAATGTTTATGCTCTCTCCCAGTGCCTGTCTTCCCCCTCCCCTTTGTTCCAGTTGTCACATTCACGAACGAGCATCTACCACTCTAATTTATACCTTAGTCTACGCAGACAAAGTCCTAAATTGGGATAAATAAGTTAAAATCATCCCCAAACCAAAATAACATAACCTAGCATTTGTAGTGTAAATTCTCATAAAGATACAATATTCGTAGCTGTTTAAAAACTCATAATATTTTTGCTTCGCATAACCTGTTTATGTCGACTTTAGACTCGCTAACGGATTCTTCAATGTCTCACTCAAACTTGTTTTTTAAACAATATATTTTATGCCCACGCATCGATTTTAATAGAAACTTCAATTGGTTTAGGTTCCATTAAAACTATATTGTGTGCAGAACTTTGCCTAACAAATATTGCAATTATTATATTTTCTTTCTATGACCGAAACATTCTTTGCGAAAGGGTACCTGAATCAAAAGTTCTGTAACCCTTAACCAGGCTATGGGTTGAGCATTTCCTACCTAGATTTTTTTTTAAAAATTACCAGGTTTTATTAAGGAATCTACCACAATCTGCCAAAAACGCCAAAAGGATTTGTCCGAGGCCTGGTAAAGGGGTAACTTATGTTAGCGCCTTTCCCGATTATTAGAATTGAATTGAGTAATTGAAAAAAGTGATACTGAAGAGTTTTCATATCCAGAAACTTATCGTTATCATCATCATCATATCAGCCGCAGGACGTTCACTGCTGGACATAGGGCTCCCCCATAAATTTCAAAAAGGATCGGTTGGAAGCGGCCTGCCTCCAGCGCCTTTCTGCGGTCTTAATCAGGTCGTCCGTCCACGTCGTGGGTCTGTGGGTGGCAACATGTGCAGGACATAAATGTAACTACCCATAATGCTCATAAAAAAAAAACTTAAATCGCATCTAACGACTTAGGGAAAACACTTGATAAACTAGTCTTTGAAGGTTAGTTACTAGGTAGAAACTACCGTAGTTATGGAATCACGTTAAATCAACCGACCAATTCACTGACCGATCCCAAAGAATTTGTCCACCTTAAATAAAGCTGTCAGGCCAGTTCCTGCATATAACATAATTATTATTCAACTGTTTGTCTCAAATATTTGCATACAAAAACTAGATAAAACCGAATAGACATGACATCAAAATCCGAACATAAAATTGTGTAACGAGTGACTTTGTTTTTTGCAAGTTATGCTAATCTATGGATTAAATCTAAACCTAGTACTTTATCGGCTTCACTACGAATTAGTCTGCTAACAAGAAATACCCACTTACTATACAGGATAAGTTTTTAACCAGTGCGTAAATTTTTTTTGGTAGTTCAGTGTCAGTAATAGAACACATTTCCGTGTTTAGTTAAAAAAAAAAAAAAAAAAAATTTCATCCTTATCCGAGTTTGAAATAAGCAAAACATCCAGGACATAATCTATTCGCCATACTATCAATGAAAACTCGCGGCCGCCGCCGCCGCCCGGGCGCATGGCTGGGGTGAGGGGGTGGGGAATGCGCTAGCGCCGAGTGACAATGAAATATGGTTTTTAAGTAAACATGTTTCGTAAGCGATAACTTTTTTTTTTGTACTAAGACATATCAAAATAAAATATACGTGTTTAATAAAACGTGTTGAAGTTTATTATGGCAAAATTTACGCACTGGTTAAAATTTTTTCCTGTATGTATACCTACTACATCGTAAATGTCAAACTACTCTTGTAATGACATTTACAATATCAATACCATGTCAGAGGCCCTTGCGGCGGTTTAGAAACTCTGACACTAGGGTGTGTGGGGTCGTTAGACCTTACTACCCACACGATAAAGAAGAAGATATCAATATCATCACCATATCAGCCGCAAGACCTCTACTGCTGGACATAGCCTCCCCACGCCATAGATTTCCATCAGAACCAGTTGGAAAGGGTCCGCATCCAACCTTGTTAATGTATTCGTCCAAAATATTTTATTTTTCATATCACTTTAAAGTGTAGTTTATTTAGATTCAGATTTAATCAGGAAAGCCACGGCCACGTTTCAAAACCGTAAACAGAATTATGTCATCATTATAAGTATCAAGCAAAAGATTTCCACTGCTAAATATGACGGCACGTAGCTACGCACAGAAATCGTAAACTGAATTAGCTTAGCTTAATCATATCAGCCGAATTGGGTAGAGTTGACATACTTTTTATGAGCTGTCAAAACGCGACTCCCCCGTAGATTTTGTAAGACAATACTAAACTATAACGTCGCTTTTTTGACATCTCAATTAACTATTTATTGATTAAAAGCAAACAAAAATCTAATTTTATACTTATTCAAAAATTAATCGGGTTTTCAGGGGTGAAATAAATGTTTGTTTTTTAGATGTTGTGTATTGGAATTATTGTTTAATACGAGTAGTATCTACTACCCAATTACGTCCATGGTTGGTCATCATTTTGCCTCACATTAGCGGCCCTGAGAATACCGGTCTTACGCTGCTTGCTAATTCCCTTGACCTGCGTCTGGTCGTTGATCCACAAACAAACAGCCAGACCAGGAACAACTATCTGTAGACCGTACAAATGTTTGCTCTTTACGGGAATCGAACCCGCGAGACGCAGCACAGCAGCCAATCGTTCAGCCACTACGCCAACCGTGCCGTTTACACTCCCTCTTATAACAAGACCTGGACAGATGAGGCTCAGGACCAACGACTTTATGTGTTTCCAAATTCTTCGCTGCAACTAATAAATTACTGATGAAAAAACCCAAAACGGGCACCAAAACGCTTCTATGCCTAAGAACGGAATAAGAAAGTGAATAAATAAATCTAGAAACTTCAATCTTCCGTTTCACACGTTGATTACATAATAACAAGCCTGAGTAATTATAGACACGCAAATATGTTAAACCTACTAGCAATTAATTGTTTACAATCATGCTTCACAATGAACTATGTACCTGCCTATTAGAGTTCTCAAAGTCGTTCAAACCTTGACTATTAATAGTAGGTAAACATGACGTCATTGCTTGCATTAAGTAGGTAGGTATTCTGAAAGTAGCTCGGCGGATAAAAATACCTATTTGTAAGCAATGTTCGAAATCCTGACTTTATATGCTAACAGCCTGTCTCGCACCGCAGACCTAAACGTTCTTACAATAATGAATCCTGCAAATCATCTCGTCTTTCAATACCAGCATATTATGCTCTTCTCATACAGAGATGGCATGAGCATTGATCAATCACCACGCTTGCTCAAGGCAAATTTGCGATGTCAGACTTATATTCAGTAAAACTCCTAGTTTCTTCATGATGATTTTCCCTCACACAATGACAGCGATGTCCAAGATAAACTTAGAAAGTACATATAAAATAGAAAAAGTCCACTGCTTACCATACCCGAGTGCAAACTCTTACAACCCTAAATAACTCCAAATACCAACGCACTAATGTTCAAATTTCCTTCTCCAGCCAGAAAAAGGTCTAGTGAACGCATTGGATGATGTGGTCATCTACAACGACCCCTACGGCGTGACCCTTGTCATCGGAGCATGGAACTACCCCCTGCAACTGCTGCTGCTGCCCATGTCTGGTGCCATCTCCGGAGGTAACACCGTGATTGTGAAGCCTAGCGAGCTGGCAACAGCGTGCGCTTCCTTCGTGGCTGAGACCCTGCCTAAATATTTGGATAATGTGAGTATGACTATTTTCTTAAGTACTATACTATAGAAATATTTGCTAAGTTATTAGGTAAGTGTAATGAAGCACCAAGATGTCATCATAGTAAGCCAAAAATATCCCAAAGATGATACTTCCACTCGTATAATGGACCGCCAACAAGAGCCAAATCCGAAAACCTAACAACTATGACAGATGTAATGATAAAACCAGAGTAAATGGTTTTAAAATGTGTGTATTGGAACTGATTTGGATTGTATCATGGTTATCAATCTGCCTTTTTCAAATATTTGTGGGTAAAAGAAGTTATTGGTCCAGAGGCTACATTCAAGAGCTACTCAGTCACACAAAACTGACATTGAGCTGTTTGGCGGATCAAAGGACCAATAGTTGTAAATTTTGGTCCTCAGTAAGGTTAAACTCATTAGTATCCTATTGCAATTTTACAAATAGTATGCGTAATACTCCCCTTCACTTGGTCAAAGTTGGACTTTCATTAAATACAATGTCAAACACACCAAAATATTGCCCCAGTTTTGCGTCTTATTTTGGAGCCATTTTTTTTCATATTGTAATTAAGAATTTCCTTATATTGAATGTGTCCTTATTCTCAATTTCAAGTAAAAGTTTAAAGTTTATTTTTGTCGCAAGGATGGACACCAGTGACCTTCTGTCTCCTAGTAAGGACAAACTATCACCAGTCTTATTATGGTAGAAGATGCTTTACCGCGTTCATATTATATGCAATATAATAAGGTTCATTTTGTTGGCGTACACATACAACTGTATATGAAATGTTGCGTTACATGTTGCATTGCATGTGGTGCTGTACAGTCAGCGTCATCATTTCATCAACTGGTTACCCTCTTTTCGAACGAATTTTAATACAAGAGGGGTAACCAATTGATGACGTTGTTTGTACCTAACGTGCACATTCTAGATAATGCTGTTCTTACCTTGGCGTATTGGTAATAATAGGTACTAGCACAAAATCGACTTTATTCCAATGAACATAGAGTATAATCTTGTATTACCCAATAAATACAAAACGAAAAGATACTTATACCCAAAACCCTATATTCTAGGATGCAGTAATAGTAGTGGAAGGCGGTCCCCAAGAAACCTCAGAGCTCTTGAAACAGAAGTTCGACTACATCTTCTTCACTGGAGGCACCAGCATTGGCAAGATTATCTATGAGGCAGCAGTCAAGAATCTCACACCAGTCACATTGGAGCTCGGAGGCAAAAGGTATTACAATACTATTCTATAAAAAGTCATTATCAACTTTATGTACGTGTGAAGAAGGAAGATATTGCAGTGGCAAAAAAATATTGGGAATAAGTAGTTTAACTGAAATTGAACTTTGTATAATTTAGTTACGGTGACTAATTCATTAAACATTTTTGTTTTGCCAAAACAGTGATAACATCAGAGCATGTTTATTTCCCAAGCTAAATGTGTTTTTTTTTATCTTAAATTATTTATCTTAAATGTAATTAACACAATCATAATAACTAGAATTTTCTAGTGATAAAACATCATAAAGAATATACCACAGCAATTCTGCTATGGTATATTCTTTATAGTAATTTATTCTTTAGGCTATTCAGCCTTATTGAGTTACGTATTTATTATTATTTATTTATATTTTGCCTGTGTTGTCCCAAAACAGGGCGAATGCCTTCCTTTAAAAAAAAAACAATTCTCCTTCTCTTAAGCTAGTGTGAAGCAATTCAACCTTTTCAAATATCGAACAATATTCTAAAGGGCTGACCAAACAACCATAGATAATAAACAGCGACATTGTTTAGATATGTTATCTGTTTTATAATCGGATAATTAATTTAAATCTCGTTGTATTACTTAACATAATTATTGTCATTGACGTCCAAACGTTACACAGCAATGATAAGAAGAAAATGGAATGTTAAAACATATTGTATTGATTTAGATTTCTATTTTGTAAAAACCAAATTAAAAGGGTCTCCATGGAGTTTCTTCCTCATTCTTCTCCATAGAGGCCTACGTTTCGGAACGAGCATCTAGCATAGCAATTTGCAGTCTATTGTATCAAGTATCAAAACGACAGAATTGTACCCAAACCTAAACGGTATTCGTTTTCTTTACACGGTTGCACAGTTAATGCCCTACATTACGTGTCTTGGGATAAAACAGAAGAGGGGTTATAGGTACTCGTAGTACGGGTCACTAACTTTTTAATCTTGAATTTTGTTGTTAAGTAGTTTTAGTATTAATTAGGCCACATTATTGCCACATTATTATGTACTTAATTATTATGTAATTTTTACCAATTTGGAACGTGTAAGTGCTATGCACACTTGTAAGTGACAAATTCACTCTAGATTTTATTTATTTATAGTTAATTAAGACGGTACAGTGCCAATTGCATTAATTAACATGGAGACATAAAAGAAGTTTAATTTAAGTTTAATTGTTATATTACCCCACAAAAAATATTAGTGAATAAGTCGTTGGAGTGCCATAAAATAAATAAGCTTTGCTAAGACCCAAAACCTTGACTCCACAGCCCAGTGTACATCGACAACACAGTAGACGTGATGGTGACAGCCAAGCGCATACTCTGGGGGAAGTTCATCAACGCTGGACAGACGTGCATAGCCCCAGACTACATCCTGTGCACCAAGGAGGTACAGGACAAGTTCGTGGCTGCTGCCAAGAAGATCCTCAAGGAGTGGTACGGATCAGAGCCACAGAAGTCACCGGATTTCTGCAGGATTATCAATTCAAGGCATTTTAGGTAAGTCTTTATTATTATTTACTAGCGAGCTGCCTGCGATTTCGTCCGCGTTTAGTTACGTTTTTGGTTACTGCTCCGCTCCCGTGGGTCGTAGCGTGATGTTATATAGCCTATGTTACTCAGTGATAACGTAGCTTTCTAAGGGCAAAAGAATTTTTGAAATCCGTTTAGTAGTTTATAAGTTTATTCGTTATAAACAAAAATACAAATCTTTTTTCTTTATAATATTAGTATAGATTTCAGTCGGGGGCGCTGATCATGCGTCAAGGGAATACCGGGATCCCAACTCATGGCAGCGGGTGGAACGGCGGGGTTTTAGTCGGTAAATGTCTGACATAACCCTCCCTTCACCGCAGCGAAGGGCATCCATGAGTATTTAATAGTAGAGAGACTTTTACTTTTTATTTTTGATAGATCGTTTTGACATTTATATATTTTTTTATGGAATGAATGTAACTATACAACTTATTGTAATACATTGTTATTTAAAAGAGTATGTATGGAGTTTCTTGCCCGTTCTTCTCCATACGAAACTACCTTTTGGAATGGGCAACTAGATTCAATATTAATGTTTTTTTATGTAATGACGTTCAAAAGTGCCTTTTAATGGCCTAATTGAAATAAATGATTTGACTTTGACTTTGAGAGCACCTTTTTTTTAAGGATGGGAAGTTATCAAATTACTTCTTTCGCTCTGGGCGAAGCGGAAAGAGACTGCATCTGCCACCAGAATTAAAATGTCTATTTTCCCGCGCAGTACAAATGTGTGCTTATTCAAATTAATTAATTGATTTTGATTTGTGATATTTCGCTTTTCAGCCGCCTCCAAGCCTTAGCCGATGCTAGCAAAGACAAAATCGCGATCGGAGGTTCTTACGACGCGAACGACAAATTTATAGAGCCCACAGTGATCACAAATGTTGTGGCTTCAGACAAAATCATGCAGGACGAGATTTTCGGGCCCCTACTCCCAATAGTACCTATTGAAAACGCTTTTGAAGCTATTCAATTCATCAATGAGCGGTAAGCCTGGTTTTTTTTTGTAAACTTGCGTTTCGTGATGCTGTATTGTGATTTGAATTCAAAGATTATGGGATTAGAGTTGATTTTAGCTAGGGTGGCCTTATCGGGAAAAAGAATATCAAAGTTTTTAATCGTTTTTTTTTTTTTGCTTAAAGTAATATTTTGTGAAGGCAACCCTAGCTACGCTGTTTTGTTTGTGTCGCTTCAAGCGCCAGCGATGAATTGTCTGATTGCGGGACCAAGCGGTCAGTATAACGCATTCTGGTCGCTTGGTCGCAAGTCAGAGGCAAATATGTATGTTTTTTTTGTTGTTGATGTATTACAGTTCCGTGGTATTATAGTACCAATGTAATTCGAGATTCAATTAATATTTGTTGGGGTTTTTACACTTTACATTTGATCACTTGGGTGCCAAACTCGATGAAATAATACATAGAGTCCATAAGATGGTTTAAATGAAAATACAAAATTAATAATTCAAGTTGAAATCTGTGGGTGAAATAAGACATTGTTTTCATCCTAAAACCATACAAAACTAAAGGCTTTAAGTTTTAGCATTGCCATACAAAATGGCAATGCTGCCAGGTATATGGGCTTTTGTCCCATTGACAGCGATGCGGACGAGTTCATTTGAATATATTAAATGATTTATATTTACATAACTTGATTGTATTGTCATATCAAATAACTATACACATAATATAATGATATAATATTGTGTGCATTACAAAACAAATATTCGGTTAGTTAAAACACTTATTTGGCGTGTGAACATATACATAAAACGTGTGCGTTCGTGTGTTTTTGGAGTGTTCTGTTTGCCTTCATAGAGTGATCTTACTTTACATGTTAATGATGATTCATAATAAAACATACATACATCTTAAAACCACAATAAAAAAATAACTGTCACTTCAAATATAACTTTAATAATTTAACTGTTTGGTTCCGGACTGCTGCAACGCGGGCGCGTCTTTCTGTATAGCTGTCTTTTGTCATACTATCAGCACCAGATCTAAGGGGGGCACTTGCTCCGGGCGGCAGTTTCATGGGGGCGCCAAATCCGAAATATCGAACAAATGAAACCTCTTTTCCTACAATCTCATAGATTTTTATCAAGTAATCGAATCTTAATATAATATGTTTCAGATGTGGTAAAAAGCTAAATTTACTAAGGATTTTTCTTAACAAATGGTCACAAAAATGCTACTCATTGGCAGTTTTAACAGTTTTTCTCAAACATTGAAGGGAGGGGGCGCCACTATAAAAGTTTTGCCCCGGTTCGAAAACAAAAATCGTAAATCCGGGGCTGCATACTATTGAGACGTGACGTTTTTCGTCCTGCCGTCGTGCAAAGGCGATACCAATGTCACGGCATTCTTGAAATTATTTCGATCTGTCACCCTGTTTTGTCCCCTTATGAGGACAGATCGGGAAAAACAGTTTGGTCTGTCCTCCTGTTCGCAACTGTCCCCTCGTTAATCTGACCCATAAGGAGACAAAGCGGGGTGACAGATCGGAATAATCCCATTCCCGACACGTCAACTGTATGAAAATACGCCCGTCCGTGCGTAGTCCGACATCCGCAACACCGGCATCGCAGCTGTCTGTCACCAAACACATAAAACAAAAAATCCCTAACTCAGTAGATTCCATCGAACGTAGTAAAAGTATTTTAATATCCATGTAATCCCCATTCCCCATACAGTGCACAATTTACAGGGACAAAATATATTTATTTAATATTTATTATCTACATGTCGACCCATTGCTACCAATATTGAATCGATTTATTCATCGAAACTGGGGTTCGATTTTGTCTCATGTGATGTTCGATTGTCGAATTGACTTTATTTTGACATTAGATGACAGTTGTAAACACAAAGAATAAGTAAATCAATAGTATGTCGCTGAGGATCGAGAGATCGTTTTACTTAATGTTTTATCAGAAATTTCAATATTGTTTTATTTGTATTTTGCATTTATATTTGGAACAAGTATCTAGTTCTAAAAGGGCTGACTTTTAATAATCAAAAAACTTTTAACTGTAAAATAAATATGACAGGTTGACATATTGTACAAAACAAAACAAAAGCTGTCAGACCGCCATATTTATTCTTAGACAATTAAATTATCTGACGAATAATAAATCGGCCCTAAATGACACCAATATACATTCAAAATAATAGTCGGTTCGTATTCGTACCATTTCCATGGGAAAGTACCATGGTGGCCAGTGGCCCATCATTACCAGTAAACACCATTATCCATGGGAAGGAGCCATGGAGACCACAGAGTGAAGCCATAAACAATTTTCAGGGACCATCCGTTAGTGCTTTACGTGTTCAGCAATCAAAGCAACATACAAAAGTTGTTCACTGAACAGACCCGGTCGGGCAGTATCAGTGTGAATGATACTATCATGTTTTACGGCGGTAAGGAGAATACATTACCATTGGCTGTTTGTAAAAACATATACAACTTTTATAAAACGGTAGCATTGTATAAAAAAAAACTTGGAAGTGTCTCGAGAACAACATAATTTGAAAAAAGAGCGGATAGTAGGTACAAAAATATTATGCAGTCGATTAATCGATAACGAAAATGTGGAGCCGAATAATCGACTAAACATTTCGATGAGTCGATTACCCCAATTAAACAATTTATTTAATATATGACAGGTTTAAAAATTCGTTTCCAATTTAGACAGAAAATAGATCGTTTGCAAAGAGCTGTACATTTTATTAATTACAGTCTGACAAAACCACCAAGTAGCGAAGAGATGGCATGCTACCTCGATAGTAATAATAATGGAATAACAAAATTATCGCGAGACTATACTGCGTGAGTAATAAGCATATTATTATATGCACACGCGCACGGCACCTTTTCTTAAAGGAAACTTTAGAGCACTTTCTCAAAAAACAATTCTTCATAAACTTAGGGTTTATTTACAATAAATTGAGGTGCACCATTCATTTTTAGAATAAGCATTAGAAATTCTAAGGCAGTAAAAAATAAATATCACACGCTATTTTTTTCAAACCAAATGTCACTTTTTTGAAAATAGAATCAAAACTGGATTTTAAAAAGTTTTGTATGTTATTGCAAACAGTCGTCGGGTTATGGTGGTACATATTGGTTTCGCTTGGTCTCTTTCTTTCGAGGAGAGGGTTGAAGGAAAAAATATATCTTTGTAATACTAGACCACGCTGTTTGACAGACAAACATTTATCACGGTTTATCTTACTAGCTTCTGCCTGCGACTTCATCCACGTGGAAGTCAGATACACTAAAGAGCATAGCCTATGGCATTCGGCAGTACTGTAGCTTTCTATCAGTGACAGAATTTTTGCTATCGGACCAAAACTTCCAAAGATTACTGTGACTGACGTCTATGACTCGATACATTCCTTATTCAAACAAAATCGATCAAATTCTGTTTTCATGAGGTTGCGTCGGAGTTGATATTTTGCAGACATAACCAAGAGTATGCGGAATTATTATTGGTTACTCGTTTTGTCAAAATGTGAAAGGTAACCGATTGCTTTAGGTATTGCTGAACTGATTTGCTGTCAAATGGTCTAGTATACAAAGCATAGTAATATTTCCATAAATAAATGTGGTGGTTACATCTTTGGTATATTTCTGTTCACGTTGTCTTCAGGTGGTCGGTTATGGTGAAGGATGGTGGTGGATACCTTTTATAATAAAATGCATATTTATAAAATTAAAAAAAAAAATCTGTTCAATTTCTCTTTTGTCGCTTATTACCAAAAATTGTTATTTCAGTTTTCTGTTAAAGTTATTGTTGCCAGACTTAAAAAATGTAGTGTTGCAAGTATTTTTTTTTGTTTAACTAATCTTGCAAAATATAGCAAAGTTCTCGAATGGAGACCACTGATTAAAACCGCAGGCAAACGCTGGATGCAGGCCGCTTCCAACCGATTCTATTGGAAATCTATGGGGGAGGCCTATGTCCAGGAGTGGACGTCCTGCGGCTAAAATGACGATAAACTAAACTTTAACAGATAACTAGGTACTCTTGTATAAAATCTAGAATATAATCTCTCTTCTGTAGTAAATAATAGCCTGTTCGGTGGTGGTTTGACATATTTTGTTGTATATAGAGAGAAGCCGCTAGTGCTGTACGTGTTCAGTACGAGTAAGAAGGTTCTGTCCAGTATCGTGGACAACACTAGTAGCGGAGGGATGTGCGTTAACGATACCATGATGCACATGGGAGGTTTGGATATTTTCTCTCTTTTTATAGTTTTTTTTTATTATATCACATTAATCCACATTCTGCAGATGGAGGCGAGATGAATTATAATACTTGTCGATAATGTAAACAAAATAAAAATATTTGACACAATGTCAATACTGATTGTCATGTATTTTTGACAAGCCGTTTATAAGTTTTGCTGAAAACAGGTATCACAACTTGTTTGTGGGTGTAAACGAGGGGCTAAGGGGTTTATAAGATAAAAATCATTAAAAAAAAAACGGTAATTTAAAAACTAAAAAACCCGACTGCTTTTCTAAGTATTTATGAAAAAGCCCTAAAACAAGAAAGTCGTTGTAGCCGATTGCACTTAAAATTGTAGCAGTCAGGACCCATTCTGGACCATCTGCAATGTAATATAGAAGATTATATTAATGACAAGAATGCTTGGCTTAATGCTGGTCCTGCTCCACAGAGACTCGGGCTCACAAATTAATAGATATTGTTTTTTGGGAATGTTTCTTACCCCTTTTTCATTTTGATTGACCTTAATAACGTTTACCGTTATTTTATTACTATTTATTACATACCACGGATCATCAGACGAATAGGTTCACTAAAAACCTTAGTTTTGTATAGTTTAACATAATTTATTTCAATTTTGTAAATGTGAGTACCATGGAGCCATTTATTTGTTAAGTTACTATGTGTTGGACCCTGAGCATGGCAGTTGAGAGCTTCGTCATGCTCGCTTTAATGTCTCGCTGACGGTGGCGCGTGGGTTGGGTCGTTTGGTTCCCTTCAAGATGGTTGACTGAAACTGTAACTTCTTGACAATTCAAAAGTGCCTGTAAATGGTCTAATTCAGTCTTTCCCAAAGTGGGCGATAACGCCCCCTTGTGGGCGCTGCAGGCCTAAAGGGGGGCGGTAAGAGACCCAGAGAAAAAATGGGGGCGTTGAGTAGAGGCTTGGGGGGCGATTTGTAATTTTATCTAGTTAGGACGACTCTTAGACACCGACTGAGCTCTCGACACTCGATTACAACTTGTGAATATAAACTAGTATTAATTAAGAAATTGTTTAAACTCGGTTCGATATTTCTCTCCGTGTAGTTCATATGTCCTGTTTTATTTATTTAAACTTTATGCAGTAGAGAGACACCCCCCCCCCCCCCCCCGTCATGACAAATTTCTAAATGGAAAAAAGGGGGCGTTAAAAAATAATTTCTTCTCAAAGTGGGCAGTAGACAAAATAAGTTTGGGAACCTCTGGTCTAATTGAAATAAATGCTTTGATTTGATTTGAAAATATAGGTATGTGCTCTCAATACACTAAGCCTCCATTTCTAGAATGGGTCCCGACTGCTAAAATTTTAAGTGCAATCGGCTACAACGACTTTCTTGTTTTAGGGCTTTTTCATAAATACTTAGAAAAGCAGTCGGGTTTTTTAGTTTTTAAATTACCGTTTTTTATTTTTTACTTTTTTTTATTTTTAACATACCCATTGTCACTTTCACAGTAAATACGAATCTAATGACACCTCTCAAGCTAAAATCCATCGAGCCGTTCAGGCTGCAGAGCGATCCAAACATTTGAATTTGGCGCCAAAAATCCGCCATTTTGTTTTTTTTTTTATTTTGATGTACCTAGTGTCACTCTTACAGTTAATACGAATCTAACGACACCTCTCAAGCTAAAATCCATTGGGCCGTTCAGGCTGCAGAGCGTGCCAAACAATTATACATACAAACATACATACATACATACTTACATACATACTCTCGAAAAACATAACCCTCCTTCTGTCGCAGTCGGGTAAAAAGGGCTAGGTCAAACCAAGATGCTTTGCGACGCGACTAGAACTTTTACGATAGCGTCCTAATATCTAACTTATTACTACACCATAAGGTAGGTACATGCTCGAAGACCTGTCAAAATTCGCCGCACTGCTTAGCGCAATGCATCTCGGCGAATTTCAGCTTGCTATCATAGAAAGTACGCGTCTCGTCGCGTTGCATCTCGTTGTCAGCTAACCCTTAGGCCAGTGACCCATTCAAGATGCTCAGAACTCTTAAATAACTGCCTACTTTCAAATTCTAGGTACCTAATGGTTGCAAGCCTGTACAAAATGTTTCTATAGACTAACTATTCTACCAAACTGTTCTTTTCCTTTCTGCCAGTATTTATTAATAGCATGAATAAGCATGATTTAAGAATGTTAAACTTAATCTTCTTTGTCGTAATAAAAATGTAAGAACTACTGCTGAGATTTTTACTTGCTAATTTTTTCAATTTTGCAAAATTTGTGTTACAAAATTTATAATACCCCCTTTTTTCTTAAATTATTTAATTTATTGTCCCCTGATTATTTTTAACACAATCAGGAGTCTAGATTTTAGACAAATAAGAATCTCAACAGTCAAAATCTAACCTTATGCTCCTACTAATAAGGTTTCTTATCACAGTTGAGACCCTCCCGTTCGGGGGCGTCGGCGCAAGCGGCATAGGCGCCTACCACGGCAAGAAGACGTTTGACACATTCACGCACAAGAAGAGCTGTCTGATCAAGAACTTCTCGCCTATTGGGGAGAAGTTGGCTTCGTAAGTCACTTTTGAACGATTTTTTAACCAACAGGCCACATAAGATATACAACCTTAAAAAATATCAGCTGATTCATACATTTATGTTCGCATAACTCGCGTATGGATCAGTTGATTTTTGTTCGTGTTTTCGACCTGCTCCTATAGTAAACGTTGTTCATATTGATGAGCACAATGACCTCTTAGGTTTCGCATAAACAAAAAGTAAAGTCAATAATAAGTCAAGTTAACAGAGTATATTGAATAAGGGTTCAAGTCCCTAATATCCTATTGTTTGTTTACGAGACATCTTTCTTCTCCGCTTTCTTGAAGTCCGGGCGTATGACGACATTGCACTGGGCAGGGCAAAAGGTGACAGACTGTATCGGATCTTTCAGCTTCTATCACTTACCTGTAATATAACATAACATACCAACATGCCTCCGTTCCCCGAAGGGTTAGGCAGAAGTGTACCAATAACACCCACAGTTTAGGCGGCGAGTCTATTGCCATTATAAATAAATAAATAAATAAATAAATAAAATAAATAAATCTTTATTCAAAAATTCAAAAGATAAAATACACAATAAAACTAAAAATAACAGTGTAGGTAAAATAATGTTAGATGCCTGTACTAGGATAATCCTGTATCACAGGCTGCAGGAGCTCCAACATATGCTAAATATAGGACAGTAGGTTTTTTTTTTTTTTTAATCTAGCATTACATAATGTCTAATTTATTTATTTAACTTAAACTCTACTAACTTACAACTAAAACACATAATTATTGCAGAAAAGTCTTTGCATCAGCAGAATTAAACTAGGTTGCAAAAACACACTAGAGGCGCTCTTGTATATATTAGATATTTGCTTATACATTAAAATAAATCGACGGTAAGTGTGTCAGCGCAGTGCATGGTCTGTTACTGTCATGTCAGCAACATGTGTTCAATGCGGAAGTCTAACACTCTATGTGCCCTCGTAGTCGATCGAATTGATGTACCTAAATTCGGCTAATTTCCTAGAAGGGCACTCAACATCTCCTGTCTTATGGTTGTTGGGCTTCTTAAAACGCGAGCACGATGCACATTTAGGTGCGTCCGCCTTCTTCGTGCACTCTGACACCAAGTGTCCTGGTTCTCCACAGTGACTACACACGGACATCATCTCTTTGCATGATTTTGCTGCATGGCCAAATTGTTGACATTTGAAGCATCTGGTAACCAAGGTAAAGTCCCTAACAGGGCAGGAAGACCAATTAATAAAAACCCTTGCTTGCGATATTAAGGCTCTACGTATCTTGGCTGAGACTTCAATAACAAAGTTACAGGTAGATGCATCTTTTTTCCCGGATTTATGGCTTAATTTCACTTCGGCCAGAAAGGTTTCCAGTGACAACGCTGGAAACTTATCGGCGATGTTCTGCTCGTACAGGAACCTGAAGACGTCAGCATCAGCCAAAGAGGTGGGCACTCCTACAACCGTGATCCGTGGTTTGCGCTTGTTGGGCTCGTCGGCGGTGAGTCCTGATGTAGACATCTGGACTGCGTGCTTGAGTTTATCAGCATCCTGTTTGGTCTCAGTGCTGATAATAACACCTCCATTTTTAGTTCTCCGCACACCACGTACATGTAGCTTCATTTCATCAGGACGTATGATGTTTTGCACGAGGTTCTTTGTGTCGTCACTCGACTTCAATTTATCCTTAGGATAAACTGCCACTGAACTTAAATTGATTGGTCGAACGAATTCCTTGGATCCCTTCTTCACCATATCCGCGAACGAAGCATTTCCCACAGCTCCAGAGTCCTTAATTGTTTGTTTAAGCTCCGAAATTTGTTCTGAGAGGTTGCGTTTTTCTTCTAGGGCATCGATAATGTTGAGGGCTTGTTGGGCTTTCTGCTTCAGAGCTTGATATAGAACTGCCATTTGAGAAGTGTCAGATTCAACTTTACGGCATAGGTTGGTTATCTTCAATTTCTGCTCTGAGTTGAGTTTGCCATCCGTGGCAATAGAGCAAACCTCATTTAACTTCTGCTGAATGTATGACATCCATTTTTGAATGTCGGGCGTGGATACATATTCTATAGTGAAATTAGGCTGGAGGCTTTTTGCTGGCGAGGCATTGGGTTGCACTCGACTACTTGAATTGCCGGGGCTGTTATCCATTTCACTATTTCTAAGTTTCCATTATTTATTAAACTATCACTTAGCAAAATACTTAAGGAGGTCACAAGTATTGCATAAAATAAATACTGCTAACGCGCACGTCTGTATACTGCGAACGGCCGCGATCGAATCGAATTAACCGGACACAAATCCTAACTCCGAGCTGCTACAGAGAATTTCATAGGAAAACCCAATAACACTTTTTGCTCGACCTGAAAATCTAACCCAAGACCTCTAGCGTAGCAGTCGCGCTTAGGAGCAGTAAGTTAACGAGGCAGTTACCAGTATTTAACCGAAATTTTATCTCTTTTCCAGCGGCCGCTACCCACCATACTCGGACGGCAACTTAAACTTCATAAGCGCGTTAATGCGCAAGCGCTTCGGTCCCTCGCTGAAGTTCGTGCCATACTTGCTCGCGTTCGCACTTGGCGCGGGAGTGTCCTACGGCATCTTCGCTTGGCAAAAGGTAAAGAAGTAATGGCAAATGTGCTGTATTTTTATGGATGGGTTGTAAAATATTGAAGCTTGTGTTCCTTGAAATGGCCTAAGGCCTTTAAAGCGTATCCTATTTTAAAGGCGACTTTGACCTGTCCTTTTGATGTTTAATTACAAATTATGGCAACATCAAACGTCAATAAGGACTTATAAAGCCCGTCAGGAAGACCCCTCCAATATTTTATAACACACCTCTAACTTAGGTAAAAAGTATTTGTTAAACTATACCTTACCTTAATACGTTCCATCAAGGTTTATTTTCGTTTAAAACAGTAATTCCCCCTTTATTTTTTTACAGGCGTAGGTATTGTCAGTATTGTAATGGATATTATATTATTCATAGTATTTTTTTATTATATTTATAAGCAAGCAATACTACGAACATATTGTAAAAAGTCCTATTAAGCGCAATGATATGTAAAAGACTTAATGTAATATTCCATAAAAAATCTTTAAAACTTAATGACTTGTTTTATTTCCCAAAAAAACTTTCAAATCTCTTCTCCAAACTTTAAATTATTCATTACATCATTATGAACTTCAACTTCCAATGTTGCCACTACAGTCACTGAGATGCCAGTTTCAAAAATAATGACAGACGTCAAATATATTATTTTCATTAAAAAAAAAACCCTGCTTTCAAACAGAAATTAAACTTACGATCTACAGAAAAAAATGGCATTTATAAACCAGCCCTGGCTTCTTAAGCATTCCAATTTTAAAATAAATCTATCTCAAGTAAACCAAAACAAATAGTCTTTTTATAAAAATCTAGGTTTACAAACTTTTCTTTAGTCGATTAAAATAATCGACTATTGAACAAATTACTTCACTACACTACCTAGCATAAAGAAAAACATACGAAGTCTGCAATACTGTACGAAGTTTATTAAACTGGCAAGTTATTTATTCACTTGATCAAGTACAGTGTGACCAGTAATTCACATGTTTTTTTTTTTTTTCATTTTTATCGTGAGGTGAAGAATTCCCCCTCATGGATGCCCTCCATGTCGAAATCTTCCCGATTAAAACCCCACAGTTCTACCACTATGAGTCGGGAGCCCGGTATACACTTGACCCATTATGTGCACCTCCAACTGTGTTGACACTCCCTCACCATGTGACATCCCAAAGCTAGCTAAGAGCCTTTGCCCTTGATTTCTATCTTACATAATTTTCTACTGTAAATATGCTCGATTTTCATTGACGCCGGCTTTTGCTGTGTCAGGACTCCATTGTGTGGTTAGTTTAGCCAGTAAACGGCAGACGAGGTCAGCCCAATTCCAATTAAGTTGAGTGACTTCAACAGTGACACGCAACTGTACGCCCACACAAAATAGTACAAATTACGGTAATCAAATAGAAGAACTAAAAAACATGACGTGACATTTTGCGACACTGTGTGAAGGAATACTAAACGTGAAGTAGGTAAACCGAAATACGAAATGTTATAAAAAAAATAACCTTGAAGAAAATATACGTGTCATCAATGATTCAAAATGCACATAAATTATTGCCAATTGATATGACCGTATAGGCATAATAATGCCAATAATATGACGCCTGTATGTCCTCTAGTGTACAGTTGATATCCCTCCACCGATATATCGCACATAACGGTGTTTAGTAAGTCCCTTGTAAAAGGCACAGCCCAGATATCGAAAAAATAAAATAAAAAAAAATATCTTGGAAAAAGATCTTACTAGTAGGATTACAAGCACCTAGTAGACCTCCTTCGTCCGGTGAAGTACTACCAGTATACCTATTTCTACCACAAAGCAACGTTACTGCGTCCAGGTTTGAAGGATGTGGCACTGGGTGCTAGTAATATTCCAGGCGCATGAGACAATTCAACTTTGTCTCTGGGTTGGCAAATCCTTTGGCAAGGCTTTTGGTATTACAGATACTGTCTAAAGGCAGAGGTAACCACTTAGCATCAGGTGGACCGTCCGCTTGTTTGCCATCCAATAGCATAATAAATAAAGACTATTTTATAATCACGTCCTTACGACTAGCTAATCAGATATACCTGCAGGTACGTAAGGGAAAAGGACTGTCAGGAAGTCTACTCAACCCTGCGTCTCTTGTACAAAGAAAGTAGGACACACCGAGGAATAATGCATGGCCTCACGGTGTTGGACAAATATGAACAAGGCACCTCAACTTGTTAGTATTGATTCTTATAATCAGCTGAGGACTTCTTGTCTCGGATTGTCACGAACTATGAGAGCTGGCTTTGTAGGGTCTCTTCACACATAAGCGGGTCGGCGTATTCGGGTCGGCAATCTTATTTTAATGTTTAATATCTAATATTGATAATGCCGAACCGAAAGCGTCAACCGCCGAATGTGTATAATTAATAAAAATAAATAAAAATGCTAGCCAGTGAGCACTTTTCATCTGCAAAACCCTTTTCCAACTACATATCTTGGTGTCAACTTCCAGTCTTAATGGATGCAGGTCTATAGAAATATATTACGCCAAGCGAGTGATTATCTGACTTCCACAGCCCAGTTACTAGGAAACACGATATATTAAGGCTGATTGTCAGACTTTACTTTCGGTCTACCGAAAACTTACCCGTAACGACTGTCAAAGATCTGCTAACCACAGAATAAGCCACAGATAGGGTCGACACATGGTTTCTACATGATTGCTAATGGAACCTTTTTTCTGTTTTAATGTCTCAGCAGCATCTGCTTAGCCTTTACCCAACTATGTTGGGATCGGCTTCTAGTCTATCCGGATGCAGCTGAATACCAGTGTTTTACATGGAGCGACTGCCTAATGCCTCTTTTTTTAATGACTATAAGGTATACCTTAAGAAAAACCTTTTCTTTTTCTTTTAATTTGACTTGTTTCTTTTTTTGCAGGCGGCTTCGGAAGATTATTAAAGCCGAGACTGAAATGGCATCAACCTGGATTGCTGCGAGTTATAATCCTATAAACTTTTTTTTTTTAAACACACATTAATAGATTATAGTGTCTGACACATTTCTTTATTTCAAATTATTCTAAAAAAAAACATTTTATTGTCTTTTGAAAAGGCATAATTTTATGAAACATTGTCGATAGGAATAAAAATGTGCCTTTGCTTTAGTTATAAGTAGCTCTCGCAACACACTATTAATTACGTGATTTAATTACGAAGCAATATTAGTCTTATTTATTACTTTACACGTTGATATTTGCCATGACTTTATGAATTATCGTGCAATTATTGTCTTAGTTTATATATCGAGGAAATAAGCATTTATTTTTATACTCTTTTTATTAGCCAAGATTTTTTCGTTTGGCAAGCAATTTAAGGAATGTCAGTATGCATTCGATTTGATTCACTTGCCAAACATGCTTGGCTCATTTTTTACTGCATTCCGTTGGCTTGATATTCCAAACTCTATTGCATTTAATTTTATAAATCACTGAGAAATCTGTTTGTTTTTTTTTAAGCTGGCAATCCTATTAAGTAATTGCTTTCTTTTTAAAAAGATAAAAAATAATATTGTTGGTATGAAATTGCCGCTTTATCAATTTAATTCAACCTGCTTATTACTGTTCTATTTAGACAAAAATATTTAATGAAACTGTAACATGCAATATGAGAATGCACGAATTTATTAGTGTAGTGAAAACTTTAAAATTGAATACTGATTTAACAAGTTACTAGAAATATAATTGCTAAGTAACCGTTCTAGTTGTTTTAAATTATGAAGAAAATGTTATTCTCGTTGATAAGCATTACAAATATAAGGTTGTTGGATACTACGTTTAATTGTATTTGTAAATAAACGGGAACAATGGATATTACGAGAAAAAAAATGACTATTTTTAGCACCCTATCCTTTTCCTTCATTTTGACAACATCTAAATAAACTTTTAAACTAAAAATAAGCAGAATCGTTCCGCTTATTTGTAAATAATTTGGTCTTTCCAGCCAGTCACATCCTGAGTCACATCCCAGCAGGATGCGATTAGTTTCTCGTTGGTACGGTTAGCAACAAAAGTAGATTAACTGAAAAAAAAAACATTGTAATCGTAATAAGGCTGATAGAATCCGATGCACTGCAATTTAGCATTTCCGATAAAAGCTCTGAGTTTATTTTATATTGATTTGAATTTCTTGAATATTATGCTGAACTTAAAAATCAAACTTTAAACGACTTTTGCCACTTACCGTACAAGATCAGAAACAAAAAAGCATACCAACCCAATTTTCAGCAAATTATTATCGACTTTTTTGTTTGTTACTACCAGAAAAAAGCAGGACAATATGACCCACTCATCTCGTTAATTATGATTAACTAGGTACCAATTTGAGACTCGAATAATTTTAGAAGAAGAGTATTAAAAATATCTTTAACTCTTTGGAACTATGTCACTAATAAAAACAACATGGACACAGATCTGCCTAAGCGACAATAATATTCCAAAAAGCAGCGTGCATCAATGATTAGAAACAGAAGGTGATAGGAGACAACACATAATAATATATAGGTACATAGCGGTTTTTACTTTACATCAATGAGAGATATGAATGAGTCCATGACTCATTAATTCACTACTATAAACACAACGCCCGCAATAATCTAAATAATTCGGCTCCCGTCCAGTTTCCGATGATAAGAAACAAGTCAATCGCGGCTCGACCAACGAAGTAGCTCTGTAAGTACTCAACTACTTTACAGTTTTTGCGCGTCCTTAGCGTCACTATGTTTTGTTTTATAATGCTAATTAATTGATTGACAACATAGTCGATAGCCTTTTTGTACCATCAAGTACCTATCATACGACTCTGTAGGTTCCTTGTTATCTGCTGGATATATCAATAATAGAACCCAAGAGCTGGACCTTAACATTAATTATGTGTTGCATATAAAATGACGATAGTAACAGCGTTATTAAAAGTAGATTGGCGATATCATGGTCACAAACATGTGTGTGACGTCACATATAGAAATAGGTACATTGCCCATAGAAACTCCGGAGAAAGGTACCGGTCTAAGTCTAGGATGACGTTTTTTTGACCTCATGAACACCGTTAACTAGTCTATATGTAGGTACCTACATTATTATGTATGACCTCATAGTTCGCACTGACGGTGTCAACAGTTTATTTATATCCATGCAGTCATTTTCTCATAAACCAATGATTACTTGTAAGCAGTACGCCTTTACTGAATATTACATCATTGCACTAACCCCATAGAGGAAGAAGAGAGACGTACGCTAAATTAACTAAAAGTCCGGTGTTGTATGTGTATGTTTAATACACATAGATATTATGGCATTGAAGGAATGTTGTGTTTATTATTGACGCTATAAAATCTCGTAGATTTTCGATTAGACAAACCTTGACAGTTTAAGCTCAATTTTGAAGATTATCTTCGAAGTACACCAATTCAACAAACAAATTTTTCATCCTTGTTCTATCTCACCATACTGAAACTGTGTAGCGTAAAACTTGTAAAAAAAATGTTTAGGGAAGTATTAATAGAACGTAAAATTTTGTAACTTGCTACCTAATAGAAACCTTGACCGGAGACCAGACAGAGCTAACCATAATCTGCTTTTATTTGCACCCAACGAAGGTTTACATTTTTTCAAAAGTGATTTTCGAATAATATTTTTACTCTGTACATCTTACGCTGTTTAGGACGTGTATCCGATTTTTTCACAAACGTCAAAACAACAATATTGTTGTATGGCAATAAAAAAAATTGGTGTATTTTCAATTTTTACGTACATTACACCATTAGGCGTTATTAAAATATTATTATAAGCTCTAAGATTGAGTCCTAAATGGTATATATTTTTCGTACTAAACAAATTTTTATTATTCGCAAAATGTCCGACACTTGAAACTGATGGTATATTTTCTAGTATTGCAACATTAGTGACTTACGAACGAAAGTGCTTGTGATGAGCAAAGACGATTAAAAAGTGTCGATAAGCCAATATTCTGCAGAAATTAGCCACAATCTTCAGGTATCTACAAAATATAATAAATAACACCCTCGCATGTGAGGGTACTATGTGGTGGTGCTGTACTTCTTCCGCTAGTTCAGGTGCTTATTCACATTTGAGGGCTTGTCTGACTACTCCCTACCCATAATCCTATACGGCGGCCATATTTATAAGTCATGAAAGGCGTTGACGCTCGACACCATCATAATTATTTGCGTTGTATTGTTTCACAGGACCGATGGCTGCGATACGCAAAAAATTAGTGATCGTCGGTGACGGTGCGTGTGGTAAAACATGCCTGCTCATCGTATTCAGCAAAGATCAGTTTCCGGAAGTGTACGTGCCGACTGTGTTCGAAAACTACGTCGCCGACATCGAGGTAGACGGCAAGCAGGTTGAGCTCGCCTTGTGGGATACGGCTGGCCAAGAAGACTACGACAGGTTGCGGCCACTGTCGTACCCCGACACGGATGTGATCCTCATGTGCTTCTCGGTGGACTCGCCTGACTCGCTCGAGAACATCCCGGAGAAGTGGACACCCGAGGTAAAGCACTTCTGCCCTAATGTGCCCATAATCTTAGTGGGCAATAAGAAGGATCTGCGCAATGACCCGGCCACGATTAACGAGCTTCGCAAGATGAAGCAGGAGCCGGTGAAGCCGCAGGAGGGCCGAGCCATGGCGGAAAAGATTAACGCGTTCGCGTATCTGGAGTGCTCCGCCAAAAGCAAGGAGGGAGTGCGCGAGGTGTTCGAGACAGCGACTCGCGCTGCATTACAGGTCAAAAAGAAGAAGAAGACTAGGTGTTCCCTGCTGTAATTGTGCTGTTGTCGGGAGAACTCTGATTTATGAATTGTACGCATACTGCCTGATAACTTAGTTTGAAACGACTCGGACTGTGCAGCAGTCGCGAGGTCGGCCACACAGTGCTTCCTTCCGATACTGACTGCTGACGCGAAGTCGCGACCCGCGTCGCACGCACACTCACTCAGTATTTGTGTGGCTACTCTTTCACAATTGGTACTTTGTATATTTTATAGATTATCTATAAAGAGTAAGCGTAAATGCCTTAACAAATGTAGTCGGGGGCATGTGGACCTCCCGTCTCCGGCAGGGCCACTGGAATTTTTCATGCTATAATATCACGTTATATAATCGAGTAGCATTTCTTCTACATATAGATTATTCCTCGACCGGTGGCATCTCACCGAGACTTGTTTAGTTCGGTATTTTGTATTTTAATTTTTCAATAAAATAGTGGTGTATAAATTGTGTAGGATGTTTATTTGACACGGAGCGTGAGCCCCACTCATCTAAGTGCCTGTCAGCTAGACGCGTCTCTGAGACGTCCAATCTGATTCTTTAGGGCAGTTGTATTGTAATCTATTGTTTGTGTGAAATCATAACTTCCTAATATAATTTATTAGTAATAAAGGAACCCCATGTCAACAATTCTTAACTAGACTCTTTTTGACTTTTTATAAAATTTTAATGCAGCATTTATAAAGCAAAGGTGTTTAGAATGGGGGATATTTAAGTTAAATATGATCATTTATGTTATGTTTCATTAGTCTTGTAAGTACAAAATTATCGTCAAATATAATTAACAAAATAATTATTAGATTTCCTTTTATATAATTTAAGATTTATTATTTTGGATTTACTCCAATTACAAATTTATTAACCAATAATTGAAAGTTTCAATTTAGGCACTCCTTGACATTTTTAGTAGTTGTAGCGGGTTGAAGCGGCGTTTGGGCGACAGCATGAATTGTTTCTGTCTGTAGTTAGTGGGGCTGCGGTAGGGCACCGCGGTGCCGTCGGGCAGCTGGCGCTCCGGGCCGCGCAGCTCGGGCGCCCAGTCCGCGTACACCAGCGCGTCCACCGCGCACAGCTTGTCCACGGCTAGCGGGGTCACGATGTACACCACCGACTTGTCGAAGTCCACACTGCGGACCAAACCTGTAACAATACAAATAACTCTAGTAAACGCCTGAGTGTGTCACGTTCTTAGTTATCATATTTAATCAGCACTTTATTACACTTATTGATAACACATTTTACGATATTAATTATATTTCTATGCATACCTCTTATGCTATTTGTTTGAAATTATATACATTATGAGTAAACTGCATATTTTTTAACTGTTAAGAATTTGTTTGCTTCAAGAACATTTGCACCTATTTCAGTGGTACCATAGTCACTAGGACATGCATATTATTCAATAATCAATATAGTAAAATCAAATCATATTCCACTTTTCAAAAACTAGTTGTAAATTTAAATGTGGAGCACCAGCTTTGGTAGAAGTTTGAAAACTTGAATACCAGTTATTTATTTGGGATATCAATATTAATAAGTTTATTATGGTTGTTTCTATTATTATGTTAATTTGGCTACCAGTATTCAATACAAAAAAAAAGCCTAAAGTAAAAATCAATATTGTAAAAAAAAAGAAACTAGTTTTTGTTTCTCACTCTCTGACTCGTTTTTGTAGCCATTTTTTTTTAAACATCAAAAGTAGTTACCGTGTCCGTGGCATAGCAGTGCGTTATCTTGCAGGGTAAACACTTTTCCCTTATCTCCTATGGCGAGTTGACAGAGCGCTACTATTTTTCCGTTAATCACCTTCAGTACCGCATCATTTGCTACTTTCACATTTGTTAGTACGTTCACATCTGACAAGCGCACTCTAGAACAAAAAAAGGCAATAATTTAGTAGTGTTCAATGTCACGCTAGATCTGTGTTTATAAACAGTATACATGTGCCTAACTACCTATAGAAGTTATGCCACCTGTTGCTCCACAGTGGGAAACATGAAAGCCTACCCAGATGTTTTCGCGAGCTGTTGTAAAGTGATGAAAAACAAAAGCAGATCTATGTCATAGGTACATTTTGCTGCAAGGGTTATTAGCTAGGTGTGTCTAATGATTCGTTGCGCTATGCATAGTAAAGACGCAATGAAACACGGTAATGGCGTAGTAGAAACATGCACGTAGTTCTCACGAAATGTGCAGTAGTCGATACGAATATTCCAGCTTAATTCTGAAGTTACAATTCTTTCATAGAACCTGAAATGATATCTGAACCGATGCTTGATTAACGAGCCATTGTTAGCCTTCGCGTGAATCACACTCAATTCCCGGACAAACATTATCTTGTTACTCATAATAATTGTAGCTTACAGTTATTGTGATAATCGAACAGGTCATTCATAACGATCCTCCAATTGAAATAATCAAAATATATGAATGGAAAATCCCAGCCTGTTCATTTCATCTGTTGCACAGTTGCTATAGGACTGTATTTTATTACCGATTATGTAAACGTTGGCTGAAATATCTTTATAACTGCAAAATAGATTCGTTTTTTAGTCTTATACAGGTTGAACTAAGATCAAGTATAGGGCATTCGACAATAATGCATTTATATCTAAAATTCCACGAATACGTATGTTTTTCAATGACTTGTAGGCCAAGGTGGGTAATGATTCATACCGTACGCGATAAAGCCACGGGGAGACTCTGCAGACAGTACCCGAGTTTGAACCAGCATCGAGTGTTGCCGGAAATAGCACGGGATCGTGAATGTGAAATCGCCGAAACAGATGGAGGCATTTATCGAGTAGGCTAATGGGTAAATATTGTGTTTCTCGCTCACTCCCACGCAGGCAATGCAGCCGTGTAATATATAGGCGTTCTCTCATAGAAAATGACCGCTCGCATGTGTGTCGTACTTGGCAAATTGTGTCACTGTTACTATTCAAGATCGCTACTGATTTACGCTAAACAAGATTTTTTTAGTGTTTGCCTTGACTTACCGGGTATCTCGGTACCTTACTGGGAATATTAATCTGACAGTTACGGAATATTTCATGCGTAGTTAATAAACTTCTTTCTAGTTGTCTCTCTCAATATAAAGCTTGGTTTAAATTAGACAGCCATTTTTCGGTTTTCAATATTTTCAGAGATTTTCTAAAACAATGCAGTGCATTCTTTAGCTGCTGATAGGTATACTCAGTTAAAGTAGAACATAGGTTGATTAGATTCGACGTAACCTTTTTTTGTAGCCTTTGCCTGCAAATTCGTCTGCGTAAAAGTTTGAAATCGCGCACGCAGACGGACTCGCCGCAGATGAACAAATAGCCTATGCTCTTGCTTGGGGTTCAAGCATACTTCGTGCAGAATTTCAACAAAATCGATTCAGTAGTTTAGCTATGTCTGCCTCGTTAGCCTAGTGGTCCTAAGCACGATTACTAAGCTACGGTCTTGGGTGCGATTTCCAGGTCGAGCAAAGTGTTATTGGGTTTTTCTATGAAATCCTAAGTTGCAGCCGGGAGTAAGGATTTGTGCCCGGTTAATGGCAATAGGCTCGCCCCCTATGGGACCTAAACATACCGGCGACGGTGGGTGTACATTGGCACCCCTCTGCCTAATCCTTCGGGGAATACAGGCATGATATGTATGTATAGTTAAGCCGTAAAGTGTAAGCGTAAAAGACTGACTTTCACATTTATAACATTAAGTATAAGAAGATACTCACTCGTATGGCACAATCCCCAAAAACTGAACTCCTTTGTGAATATTCATCAGTTCACCGAAGTACGCCAAATAGTTCAGATATCTTTGGTCTTTCGGCGACATCGCCGTATTATGTTTATCTGAACCTTCCGGATGCTGCGTCAATATAAAAGTGTAATCCGAAGAGGGGAGATCAACATTCAAGAAGAAGCGATCATTCTTAAAGTTTTCATACATATTTCTAACGGCGTTTGGTTTCAAATGGCATTCGAAGCGTTTTTTGGCGACTTTGGTATCTATTTGCAGTAAGAAGGTTGGTTGTGCATGTAGGATGGTTAGGAGGATGAATTTGAGTCCCATTTGCGTGCACATGCCCATGGTGTTAATTATCCAGGGCATGGAGCTGTAGGCCTGGTTGGAGCGGCAGTGGGCGAGGACCTCGGTGACGGCGGTCACGTAGCGGTTAGCGTTGTCCATTGTGTTGATCATGCCTATGTTCAGCATTCTGGAAAGATGAGGGTTGGTTAGATTTCTATGTGAGAGTGAGTTAGTACCTAATGTATGTAGATAGGTATAACAATACCTACATTTGGTGAATGGATAGCAATGAGATATAAGTGTGGTGATGATTTAAATAACATACAAAAATCATAACCCTTCTTTTAACTTCGGCGTAGTCCGGTAAAAATACAAAACAATAGTTTTTTTTTATTAAACGTTGACTCGCACTACGAGTTTCCACTGTATCGTGGGTGCGTTTACAAACATATAAACTCACAAACACAAACAGACCCGGAACAACTATCTGTAGGCCATAAAAATGTTTTCTCTGTGCGAGAATCGAACCCGCGACACGCAGCTCGGCAGCCACTGCGCCAACTGTTTCGTTAATGATTTGAAAGCTTCATATCTGCTAGAGGCAGGCTCGACCCGAGGCTACTCAAGTGGAGATTTTGCCTCAACATGAGGCACATCACGCCGTAAAGCAAAGTTAGGTAAGCAAGGTTTGTCGCCTTAATACGAGGCAGTTTGTCAAAGGCAATTTAACTTCTAGGGGATTCTTTGAACCAGCTTTGTACGAAGATACGTACGCATACAATACTGGTATTTTCTATGGACAAAAATTGAATTCAGGTAAATAAGTGTATTTAGTGCCTCGTGGCTAAATAATTACAGCCGCATAGACCGATCTTCCGGGTTGAGCCACGCTTGGTCTGTGGATGGGTGACCATTTACCATAGCGAGTTTCCTCCGTCCCTCGGAAAGCACGTAAAGCCTTTGGTCCCGGCTGTCATTTGTAGATCTTTGACAGTGGTTACTGTTAGTCAAAAGCCCGAAAATATGACAACCAGTCTTACCAAGAATATCGTATTACCCATTACTGGGTTGTGGAGCTCTGATAGGCAGTCGCTCCATGTAAAATACTGATATTCAGTTGCATCCGGTTTGAGTGGAAGCCGACCCCAACATAGTTGGGAAAAGGCTAGGCAGATAATGAGTGCCTTACAGAAACAGCTTCTGTTTTGCTCAACTCGAGCCTGGTTTTAGCAGTCACCCAGTTACTTGCTGCAATTCTAAATATTAATGGTGTGCAACTGTTGCCTTCTATCAGTCAGGGCAAAGACTCTCAACCAGCTTTTATTTATTTATTTGATAAGAAACTAAAATACATCACAAATTGAGTAAAAAAATTCAAATCTCTATTTCTGTTATCTTTTGACTACAAGTACTTTCACCCCCTATTACACGCGGCCTAAAACATACCGGCGGACTGTGGGTGTACACTGGTACAACTCTGCCTAATCCTTTGTGGTAGCATGTATGTATCCACTGAGGGCCGATGCCTGCCGGGGCTGCGGGTTGTTCGAAAGAGATACCGCGCCCCCGGAACGCAAAGGGCACATGAAGGAACATAGACGGGTTTTAGTCAGTAAAAGTCTGACACTCCCTCCCGCCCCGCCCAGGGCGGGGGAAGTCATTTGATGATTTCCGTCTATAAAAAAAACAAAAAAAAAAAAAAAAAAGCATGTATGTATCACTACTTTTGTAAATCTAAGTCTGTCTATTATGTTATGAAAGGTTTTACTAACAGCAAGACATCCAAATAGGTCATACATACATTTCTGGAGTTTTTAAATGTGTGTAGTTGGGTCCAAGCAGTGGTGTATTGACTACAGTGGCGGACACATTCCCTGCCACAGTGAACTCTGCCTGTCCTGGGTCTAAGTCTATGACTAGCACAGGTCCATAGACTAGGAGACAGTTCACGTAGTATCTGAGGAAAGTCGACTTCCCCAGCCCTTTACCACCACAGACAATACCTCGGCTATGTTTTTCTGAAATAACAAATAATGAAGGCGTGTTAGGATCTGACCAGATTGTATCTAGTGGTATTGACATATGAAATAATATGGCGATAGCGGATTTTAATTTTTTTTATCCTTTTACATAAGTATTGCAATCTACTACTCTTCCTTCTACCTACACATTAATTCCCATTTATTAATTCATTCACTCATTCATTCCCACAATAATATTATTTTAAGATGATTAAATTATTACATCTGTTAAAGATTCATATAACTTATTGAGGTATATAGCTACCTAACATAAATCATAGATTGACTAAATCTGTTGTGATTAAAAAGAAATCCCCCGAATTTCTAACAACAAATAGCTACAAATGTAAAAAAAAGTTAATTGCCATAGGTAAAAGAGAATCAGTAAACTTTGTGTTTACTTACGAAGTCCACAGCTAACGGCAAAATCCCAAGACTCATTCTCTTCGAAATACCTCCAAGGCTTCTTCAAAAGGATGCTACAACCAAGATCAGCTGAAGCCTTCCTAAGTTTACCATGAGCCTTATTGCACTTTGCAAACAGGTCCATAAACACGTTGTTCTCAACGAAATCCATCCTTGCATCGATCAACTTTGACACACTTATTATACCATCAAATGGTCCTATCGTAGTGACTATTTCCTCAGCATCTCGCACTGTTAATCCTTCGGCAGTCAATTTTCTAAACACACCATAATCACTATTTGGATGTTCAATAGTTTTGAAGCATTGAGCAAAACTATTATTCGGGGCGTACAAGTCAACAATATCTCTCAAAACATACCCAAATACTTCCACTTTGCCTGCTATAGGCTTAACTCTTACTTTGCCATTGAGATAGAGCTCGGCTGGATGTCTCAATATGAAGACGTAACAATTCCTCCCCTGATATGCTGTTACTGGCTTTGCTATTTCTTCATCAGTTGATGGTTCTCGTTCTGTATCGGACAGTAATGTATGGTCAAACTCTGTCGTTGTTTCTTCCAGAGGCTTGTCTGTACTTGCATCCAGATCCTTATCTAGGTTGTCAATAATATTTTTGTCAACAAGTTCTTTCATTACATTATCAATACCTAGTTCCTCGGTAATGTTATCATTTCCTAGGTCCTCCAAATTGTTGTCATCATCTACATCTTCAATAATTTTATCATCATCTAAGTCCTTAATAGTATTTTCTTCACCTAATTCTGGTGCTAAACTGTCTGCATCTTCAACAACCATGTCTGTGCTATTTGCTGAGAATAAGTCAGTATAGTTTGTAGTGTGCACAATATTTTGCAAATGTCTTACTGTGGGATGTTTGTATTCCTCCAAAATGTCACTGAGCCTTTGTTCTGGCATGTCTGATACAGTTATTGATATAAATGGAGACGACTCATTGGTTGCTACAGAATTCTGTGTATTACTACTGTCAGACATATTATGTTCAGCTTCATCACTTTTAATCTTTAGGGCTTCCATTATTATAACATCATCATCATCGCTACTTTGATTTTTACTAGACGGCTTGATTTTTCTTTCTTTCTTCTTAGATTTACATTTCTTTCGTTCTTTTTCTACTTTTCTTTTCTTACTCTTTACGGTTAGTTTGTTTTTGTCAAGTTCTTCAAGAATTTTAGATGCTAAAGCTCCATCAGCATCAAAAACTTCAGATTCTTTGTCACAAGAACCTGGCTCCGATGATGTCTCTATGTCTGAAAATTTCACACCTGCACTTGTGTCTAAATCTTCACTAGACTCAATATATTCTGATAGAGATTCATTGTTTTGCTTGCTTTCAGATATCGATTCGTGACTGTAGAAGTCATGCAAACTAATTTCATCTAAGTTATCCTCGGTACCTGAGCTGATTTCAGAAAAATTGGACAGATTATCAATGGCACTACTAGATGTACTTTTTTCAACGGTTTTGGAAGTAGTCGGTTCTTCGCTTTCAGAATATGTGAGGTCTAGATCTGAAAATCCGCTAACAGACGCCGAATCGTCGAGGCGCTTGTGTGCTTCAGCTAGATCGCTACTGGACTCCCCACTATGCTTGATAAGTTCATTGTCACTTCTCTTAAACCCCTGCAACATTTGCCTCAGTTGTTTCTTTACTATTTCTTCTGATTTGTTATCTTTTTTCGGAGGTTGCTTCTTCGAAACATGCGCCTTCTCAAAGAACTCCATTTATAACTATGATAATAAAAATTGACAGGCTAAAACAAAGGATAGCTAATTAATATCTCAAATTCCCTCTATATCGATTTCAAAGGGTATTTCGTTTCAGAACCCTGGATTTATGAAAACAAGAAAAGCGATTATTTCGACCAGCCGGCAACATGCGTGAATTTCTGTCAAGTGTCAATGTTAAAATTACTGTCAATGGCAAAAAGGTATTGATTATTCATATTAGTCGTTCAGAAATTTTTACACGTCTCAAAACTTTATTACTACTATATAATGTAAAAAATAATGTGAAAATATAAAACTGTTACATAATGAAATATACAAAACGAATAATATATATATAAACATTTTTATTTTTCTGGATGCTGCACAGCGTGTTACATGGTGGACATTTCCATTTCCAAAGTCAAAGTCAGAGTCAAAGTATTTATTTCAATTAGACCATTTACAGGCACTTTTGCCAATACGTAGGTCTCTATGGAGAAGAACGAGCAAGAAACTCCATGGACACTCTTTTTCTTTCAATTTGGTTTTTACAAAATCTTGGTTGCAATATTCTTGTTGCTTCTATATGTGAAAACATTGAAGGTGAATGTATAAAAAGTTATAAAATTATAATAAAGATGTAAGCCATGGCAGTTAAGAGGTGACCAATCCCAACGCACCCGTTCACGAGCATGACGCGTGCATCAGCACCATTAAGCTCAACCATTTTGAAGGGAACCGAACGATCCAATGCAAGCGCCACCATCAGCGAAACATAAAAGCGAGCATGACAAAGGTCTCCACCGCCATGCTCAGTGTCCAACACGTACTTAGTAACTTGACCAATATAATATGGCTCCATGGTAATCACATTTAACTCACATTTCCATTACCTACACCTCGATATTTTCTTTCAGGAACTGCGGACGCGATGGTATGGTATAAAATCTTGGTATCGTTATCGTGTTTAGCCTGAATACTTCATACTCCGCGCTACGCCAGCCAACGTGCATACGTTCAACCACGGATACGGTCCTGTATTCCCTATTCCCCGATTGAGTTGAGACATTACAACAATGGTAGAGCTGCACGTTTTGGGTTTGATAACCCGCTCCTTACTGCTGCGCATCTTTCTACTACTAGTTCAACTTATATAAAATTCGACTAGCTTTGAATTACATTTTTCATTATACTTAGTTAACAATATTGTTTCGAGAAATTCAAATATAATAACCGAGTTTTTTTTTTGCAGTTATTTCTTTAGCGTTAAAGTGTGGGTAATTATAAGATGTTGTTAAGTCTTATTAACTAAATGGCTCGGCTTATTGGTTGGGTACAGAAATAATAAAAACGTGATACTAATTTTATGATATTTAATATATATAACCACTCCTGACGTTCGAGATAAATACATTCCATGATTGTATCAACATTCAATACATTCCATACGAATGACAACTACTACTAGGCCGCTGATGGAAGCACCCCGAGTCTTACGAAACAATAGCTGATAGGAGTGCTTCCATGAGCGGGCCGTTAACATACAGTGGTGCTTGACATGAGACTGCGCTACGAAGGGATTAGTTGAAGTGTCCTAAATGCGGCTCACAATCTCTTGTCAATGCCTGTGTTCGTAAAAGCTAGACACTTATGACGCCTGGGTGAAGGTAGCAATGAAGTCGGTGACGATCTTCTTCAGCTGAGTGTCAGACTCCGGGGTGATCTGACCGTCCTTGGCGATGGTGGCCAGCAGAGTCTGGTGGCTGGTCTTGATGTGCTGGGTGAACTCCTTCTCGAAAGCCGTGATCTTTGCGGGGTCAAGTTTGTCGAGGTGACCACGGACACCACAGTAGATGATGGCGACCTGTTGATGGAAGAGTAGAATTAAAATTTGAGAATTTTCTGTCTTGTTAGGTGCAGTATTTACTCAATTCACATAGGCTTCAATTCGAAATGTTAATCAAAAGGGTTAAAGTTCAATCATTGGTTTCGAAATATAACAGACTAGCTTCTGCCCGCGACTTCCTCCGCGTCACAGTTGATGTGTTATCCTACGGGTACCGTACATTTTCCCGGGATAAAAAGTAGCCTATGTAATATTCCAGACTATAATCTATCTTTGTGCCAAATTTCATCCAGATCCATTCAGCCGTTTAAGCGTGAAAGAGTAACAAACATCCATACATCCATACTTACAAACTTTCGCCTTTATAATAGTAGTAGGATATTTACCTGTTCCTCAATAGCCATGGGCACATACTGTCCCTGCTTCAACAGCTCAGTGAGACGCATACCACGGTTCAGCAGCTGCTGGGTGGCGGCGTCCAAGTCAGAGCCGAACTGCGCGAAAGCGGCGACCTCACGGTACTGGGCCAACTCCAGCTTCATGGAACCGGCCACCTGGGATACAGAGAATAATGTTTAGAGGTCATTGACGTCGCGTTTATGAAGAGCAAGTGTTGGGCAGACATCACTGTATTTTAATATTTATTCATTATTATCAGCTTCTACTATCATTACCCTAGCAACAGTTAAGAACTTGATGTCAGTGATATCCAAGATAAACTTAGAGTGCACATATGACAATAATATAGGCTAGTTAGTCCCTTTTTGTACAGCATATGCTTACGACAGACGCCGACCGACGCTAAATATGCGAAGGGTGCATAAGACATCTGATATTTATCTTATTTTGTATGTAATTTCCTTGGTTCTATACCTGAAAGAAGAGTCCTTTTTAAAGCTTATTTAAAAGTGACAAACCTGCTTCATAGCCTTGGTCTGAGCAGCAGACCCTACACGGGACACAGACAGACCGACGTTGATGGCGGGACGGATACCCTTGTAGAAGAGCTCAGTCTCCAAGAAGATCTGGCCGTCAGTGATGGAGATCACGTTGGTGGGAATGTAAGCAGACACGTCACCAGCCTGGGTCTCGATGACGGGCAGAGCAGTCAGGGAACCACCGCCCATCTTGTCCGACCTGAGTGTGGGAAAAGGATTGTTGATAGTATTATGAATCATGAAGAATTGGATGCAGAATTCGTTGCGGGATCCAAGACAGTTGTATCGTTTCTCCTGGACTCGTCGAGCTTCATTGCCTCGGCGCTTTTCTGGCGGTCACCACTGTTAATTCTGGCTTATAGGAGTTGCAGTGGTTTGGGAATAATATGGCGGGTATGAATTGGATGTGTGATTTGAAAGATAAGAGGTGCTATATTTGTATGATCCAAATTTTTCGGCATATATTAAGTAAGAATGTCATCAAAAACAATTTTTGCTATAATTACTATTTACAACACTTTATGTGAGTGTGGTTGGATATTCAATGAAAATAAGTTGTCAAAATGGTAGTATTCAAGACTTCAAGTATTGGGGCATATTTATTATCCTTTCTATGGTACTTCTGGCGATACATAAAATCATCATGGTTGTTTTGTAATTTAGTTGTGAATACTTACATCTTAGCGGCACGCTCGAGCAGACGAGAGTGGAGGTAGAACACATCACCGGGGTAGGCCTCACGACCCGGGGGACGACGCAGCAGCAGAGACATCTAAACACAGTACTCACAATTACTCGACAACTCGCGAATTTAATATTCACCTAGATTATCTTTTTTTAGAGTCCTTTTGATATTAAATGGGACTTGTTTCGTGTACTCGACTTTGAAAAGTTAATGGATGTCACAAGAACATAACAAGCGCAATGCGGAAAAATACAAAAAAAAAATTCAATCTTCACTGGGAATTCCAGTCTCCAATCAACTTCTTGTCAGAATACATAACTCTATCTTTTATTATGTGTTTCAGTTATACCTGACGGTAGGCAACAGCCTGCTTGGACAGATCGTCGTAGATGATGAGGGCGTGCTTGCCGCTGTCGCGGAAGAACTCTCCCATGGCGCAGCCCGAGTAGGGGGCGAGGTACTGCAGGGGAGCGGCGTCGGAGGCCGTGGCAGACACGATGATGGTGTAGTTGATGGCACCTGGGGGCAAACACGTGGTGAGATACTTGGTGAAATTTCTATGTTATGATAAGTGAAGTGTGATGGTTGTGTAATAAATTCTTATAGTATATATATCTCTCTCTTCTATAAAAGGTCATGTAGAAAGTTGCTGCAGGGATTGGTATATTGGAACAATTGCCCTATTAACAGCTTATATCACATTTACTGAAGAATTAATATATATCCAATACCTATTGGATATATATTATAGTTACACAACCAGTCAAATTGTAGAAATTTCTGTCTTTAAAAACAATTTCTCTACACTCACATTGTTTAGACAAGTGTACCCTTTTATATAACAATACATAGATTAAATTACACAATTTCTCAAAAATAGAATTTTCTTCTTCTTTATTGTGTGGGCAGTAAGGTCTAACTACAAGGGGAACTGTAGAAAACAATAACAGTTTTCTGCATGAAATAATGAAGAAAAAAAAAACAATGCTCACCAGCATCAGTCAACCTCTTCACGATCTGAGCGACGGTGGACCTCTTCTGTCCGATGGCGACGTAGATGCAGTACAGCTTCTTCTTCTCGTCCTGTCCCTGGTTGAAACGCTGCTGGTTGATGATGGTGTCGATGGCCAGGGCAGTCTTGCCGGTCTGACGATCTCCAATGATCAACTCACGCTGACCACGACCGATGGGTACCAGGGAGTCGACGGCCTTGATACCTGTGGATAATAATGGCATGTAGAAAAAATATTGTTGTTTTTGTCGTATGATATTGTAGTTGTTGCATAATGGCACATTTGAGTGTTCCATCACATTTTTATTATGGTTTAAATAAGTAAGGTACCAAGTTTTTATTTAGTAGATAGTAATTGTTATCTAATTGTCAGTATTTTTAACATCTTGATTGTATAATCAATTGAATTAATTGTTGAAGATACAAAACATTATTGTTTAATAATTACAGGGCATGAACTTTTTTTTAGCCTGTGTATGACTTCATGGGCTTATGTGATACAACCCACCAAAGTTTCTTCAGAATCAGATCAACGGTTCAGGAACACATACAAGACAACCACCAAGATTTATATAAATAGATTATAGTATTTTCCACTCACCAGTCTGCATAGGCTCGCGCACAGACACACGCGGGATGATACCGGGGGCCTTGATACCCACACGCATACGGGTCTTGGTGCCCAGGGGCCCCTTGCCGTCGATGGCGTTACCCAGAGCGTCGACCACACGACCCAACAGCTGTTCACCGACGGGCACGTCGACGATGGCACCGGTACGCTTGACGATGTCTCCCTCCTTGATCAGCTTGTCGTTACCGAATACTACCACACCCACGTTGTCGGGCTCCAAGTTGAGGGCCATACCCTGGGAGTGAGATGGGGGAGTTTAGCACAGTAATAAGATGTTGTACTTAGCAAATGATTTCGTGGATTTTAATTTTGTCTTTCAATAAACAAATAAGTAAAGAGATTGTAGTCATTGCAGTAACTGAAATGAAGAATTTAAATTAAAAAGAAACCAGAAAAATAAAGATCATTAAATCATTCAGGACAATTTCATCTCTTTTTGTTTCAGCATTTTTCCTGTCCAGAATTCCAAATGCATGCCTGGATTCTTCAGACTCATGATGTGGGAAGAATAATTGTAATCCTGTATTCTTACACGGCTAATGAAGACTGCCGTTTAAGGCTACCGGGCTACAATCATTCTTACGGAGAGAAGATGTGATGTTCACAGATTTCGGTATGCTGGCTGCAATTCTTCATTAGGTTTCTTCTTCTTCTTCAGAAATGTTTAAAGATAACAATATACTTACTTTGTATGAGTAATTAAGGTTTTAATAATTTAAAGCCAGCAAAATTTTATTTTTGTCATATTGCAACCTAATTAGATATTAAATAATATTAGGCTAGTGTTCAGAATGGGAGATGATTGGGTTGGATATTTGTGCAAGGTAAATAAAAAAATTCTGACCAGTTGTAATAAATATACAAACCTTAAGACCGGAGGAGAATTCCACCATCTCCTCAGCCTGGATGTTCTTAAGACCGTAGACACGGGCGATACCATCACCAATGCTCAACACACGGCCAGTTTCTTCCATGTCAGTCTATTAAAAAAATAATTTAAAAAAATTTAATTAAGAATGTATGTTATGGAGTCAGGATAATTAACAACCAAAAATAAAATATCTGCAATTATAATCTTCTTTTAAAATTATTCCAAAGAGTTGCAAAACCATAAAATTTGTTGACCCCATTCAAATTATATTCCAGAATTAGACATGCAGTTCCTGAAAAAAAGTTTCCTACTGGAAATTACATTTCCATACTGCACTAGAATTAATTATATATTCTCCAAATAAGGATTACATAAATAATCAGCTTCCCATTATGGTAATACTCTGCTTATGACTTTGAAAATAGGACCCTGCTGCAGGAAACTAGGTGTGAATGAACTGCCTTACTGAAATAGGTCATGGATCAATATCATCTCCACAGTAGTACATAGTAGCATCTGACTGTCAGATAACATAAATCAGTGCTGTTTAATTGTCCAAGTGCTGATACTAATTAGTGATAAGGGTTGGTTTATGTAACACTTGAAACTAACCTTGGGTGCGGCACCCAGGATCCTTTCCTCCAAGATAGTGGAGATTTCAGCGGCCTTCTGGGTGGGGGAGACATGGAAGTTGCGAGCTGCAACCGACACGGCGGGGGCCGCGATCCCCGCGACCTTCGATACCTGCCGACCGACATAACCAACATCAACACATTTCACGTTACATTTATACACTAAACCGACACAGACACACTCCTTTCCGCTTTTCACTGAACATTGTATACTTTATTTCACTAATTTCATATTTCTGGAGACCTGAAAATCGAATCGCCCATTATTACATAACACCGATCATACACAACAGAATAATGTAATATGCCGTCTTTATGAAAATATTATCTGGAATGGTTACTTATGGAAAGATATAGTTACATAACCAACTAAAGATCAGACAATATATGAACTAATCATCAATGATTCCTAACCCGTGGACATTCTGCAAGACGTGATAACCGGGTAGAATTTTTATGTTACAGTTTATCACACATCTTGTTCTTGATCTAAATGATAGTTACCTGCGAAGCGGCATTGGGCAAACGCCTGGCTACTGAGCCGGCAATACGGGCTGAGATGAGAGACATGTTTCACAAATTCTTATAACTATGGCAGACGAATAGTTAGAGGCCCAAGGTAGTCGAAGTTCTCCGCTCGCGACTCGTTGCGGTAGAACAGGAAGTGACTTATTCGATCGCCGATTCTCTATGGTTATGTCCGCAGTAGATGGTGCGTTTAGAAACTCAGATATAGAAAATGTAAATATCACAATAATCTACAGTGCGTAAATATAATTTTAGTTTAGCAATAGTATAAATAAAATGGCTTATGTATAAATGTCTTAGGTCTTATTACAAAGCATAAATTCCAAACAATCAATGCTGAAATAATATTTATTTCAAAACTGATATTGAAATATCAATAATCTCATCAAAACTTTGAAAGAATGAAACTTATTCTCGAACTAATAATTTCAATCAAATATCAATAACTTATAAAGAGTGGATTTGTCGTCTATGGTTATAATCAATACATTTTTTATCACATATCGAACCCTGTAAATGATCATGATTTCCACAGATGATTTCCGTCTTAGCCACGTTTCAGCGACATCAAACTGCAATGTTTTCAGAACGTTAAAGAACAGCTGACTGCGGAGATATTTTTATAAATGGATGAAATTAATTCAGTTATCATGTAAAGCTTAGTAGAAATCATGCAATGTTTTATTTAACCGTACTCCCGTAATGATGGTTAACATTACCAACTATTGAAAACTAAGTACAGACGCCAACACATCAAGCTACAATCTGTCAAATTTCTTTAATAGATTGTCAACTTTATCGCTGTAACATGTGGTTCAAAGTTGATTGCGAAAATTTGACAGTTTTGGGTAGCTTGATGTGCTGGCGTCTTTACATGAAAACGTCCGGTTGCAAAAAATGCTGCTTAATTAAATAATATTTAGGGATCAAACATCAGCGTACTTTATTTTTCAAAAATATTTGCAATTAAACTTAATTAATTTTAAATATAAATCGGAATTAACCCAGTGTGTAGACACACATACGTTTATATTCTTACGAGTAGGAGTCTGGAACGCTTCTGTTCTATAAGTCAGTAGCTGTCAATTGTCAAATTGACAGATCAGTGTCCACCCACCCACTACTGTCAAGGAAGGGATTCGTTTCACAACAAAAAGTTCACTATTTGTAGATATTCTAGCATGAATATAATGCTTACTCTTCAATTTTCGAATGTGAAAAGAGTTACACAAAATTGAAAAAAGGATTATACAAAACTACAATTACGGAACGTATCTCACTAAATTGATAATTTGATACGACTCCAGTTTCTTTTTCAGTATTTAGTGATAACGAAATGTTTAGTGCTGTTTGTCTTATTGTAATTTCGATCAATGAATTGTGAATACCTGTTGCAATGGCTATATTCGAAAAAACGTCGCATACTAAAGCCCTAATAGATGACACAGAGAAACTTAGCTGCACAGTAGAAAATGCACAAAACATTAACAAACACACAGTAAGTGATATTTTTTGTTTCGAAATATTTTACGGTCTGGTGCGGTGACTTTTTCCTTGTTCATAATAAAGTAATAAATTCACCCCATAAAATTTAAGACGAGAAAGTTAAAAGGTCATTATCAATTTTATTGGTTCTTTTTTAAAGATGGTAAAAGGATGATCTCTGTTCCGTTTAGTACGTTCATAATGAGCGCAGTCAATATATTCAGTAGACTTCGTCGTAGTTTCAAATTACCCATTTTTTACCATTATCTAAAAAGAAATGGATTGCTTCAGGAATACATATTGCGCGTTCATCGAGGTCCCACAAAGGAGAACAGGTGGAATGTGTCGCGTCGCTACCGGGACTTCGCAGCCCTACACGCGGGGCTCCAGCAGGCCAACATAGAGCTGCCCATACCACCCAAGAAACTCATCGGAAACATGCAGCCGGCATTCATTGCTGAAAGACAAATAGCTTTACAAGTTGGTATCTTATTATTTATAGCTAGATGCTAATTAACTTACCATAATTGGTAAAACTATTAATATACATGAACATCTATATTTTCTTTTATGAACAAATATTAAATCCAAATATGTCAGAATATAATAGGTAATGGTTGATTTCCTTGTTTAATAAATGTGAATTGCTAGACTTTCATGTAATTCAAATAGAAATATGTATTAATTTACAATTTATAATCAATCCATGGCCTTCTCACAAAAATATCAGAATAATTGTTCCATTCATATTCAAATTTTGTTGCAAAGATTTAAAAAACCTCACCAACTTGTTTAATCAGATTATTTGCAATAACTATTTTATTTGTACAGTTGTTCCTTATCTTGGGGCCTACCACCATCTCTTAAAACAGTATTATTTTAATACTAACTTCTGCCTGCGGCTTCATTCAGGTGTTTGTTCTTCACCCATGTTAAATTCCATCTTTGGTGACTGCTCTGTTCCTATGGCTTGTGGCGTGATGTTACATAGCATTCCTTGATAAATGGACTATCTAACACAAAATCATTTTTTCAATTCGAACCAGTAGTTCCTGACATTAGCGCATTCAACCAAACAATCAAATTCTTACTTATACTTTGCCTTGTACTCTGTTTGATTTTCAAGACTCAGTGATGGGCTTTGTCTTGCACATTCTTAATGTAGCCTACCAAGTTGTCCCGCAGTCTCCTTCGTGGTTTGCCGCATCCCAGTCTCACTTTTAAAGGATTTGTCAACATTTATTTCACTTTTGTTCTGCAAATTCTTCAGATCTTGAGACTAAATTCGTGTTCACAGTCAAGTAATAAAAGTCAATGAATGAGTCACCAAGGAAACGTTAATAGTGTCCTGTCAACTGAGTTCAATACCCAGTATTTTGTTAGTCATCATAATATTATTGTGAACTTAGTAGAGCCATAAGTTTGCCAGTGGACTATGTAGCTTGGGTTCTTATAAACAAAAATCTGGCACACACAGCTAGAATTTATATTATCTCGTCATACAAATAGTTCCACTTGAACATTACAACTGCCCCCTTGGTGTCAATTGCGATTGCTGAGCGTGAGATCCTGGGTTCAATTCCCAGGTTGTGCAAGGTGTTATTGGGTTTTTCCATTAGGAATTTCTCAGTGGTAATCTGAAGTGGAAAAGTTGGTTGTGTGAAGCCTTGGGAAGCATGTAAGCCATTGGTCCCGGCTGTTATTCATAGATCACAGATTAAGATTTGACAGTGGTTTTTTGTAACTGGATGACTTAATAGTGGTAAACATGAGCCTATATTAACAATGTGGTGTATTTTCAGAACTACATCAATGAAGTGCTGTCATATGAGGTGCTAGCTTTATCACTACAAGTGAGGAGTTTCCTGGATCCCACCAACTATCCACTGGATATGGCAGGTGAATACCACAATTATTTTTTATTTACCTGTTGACCCATGTTATTTTAATTTTTTAAGTTCAATGTCTATTTTGCTTTAGTCAGTTTTGTAGATTATCAGTAAAAATATGGCAAACAGACTGTGAGCTGAAAAATATGATTATGATAACATTATAAAACTTTTAGTTTTATTATCTAGTTTAGTAACTATAGATTGAACATAAATCTCTACTAGCTAAATAACTTATTGTTACCTACCGATAATATTAAAATGGCATTAATAATCAAGACAAAACAGTTTCTCATTTTTAATAATAATACTAAATACTGTAGGTAAATTAATAAAATATAGTTTTATAGGATCTCTCATATCAATTGCTTATTAAAAACAAACCATATAGGAAAAAAATAAGTAAATGAATGTGATAAGTACTAGACTATCTAGGACATAAAAACATGTTTGTGTTGAACTTTTAGGTGAACACACTTTAATTATTGAAATATTGAGAATATTTCAGTAATTAAAGTGTGTAGGAATACTCAAATATGACATAACATGCCATCACGCCTATATTCCCCGAAGGGTTAGGCAGAATAGTACTAGTGAGCGAGTACACCCACAGTTCGTGGGTATGTTTAGTTGCCATGTAATAGGGGGCGAGCCTGTTGAAATTAACCGGGCACAAATCCAAACTCCGAGCTGCTACTAATAATATCATAGAAAACCCCAATAACAGTTTTTGCTCGACCTGGGTATAGAACCCATGACCTCTTACGTAGCAATCGCGCTTAGGAACACTAGACTAACGAGGCAGTTAATAAGAATACTCATATTCATAATTATTGCTATACTAAATTGCCATCAACACGCTAGGAAGCAGAATAAATGCTAATTTAGTTAAAACACTAATATCTGATTTCATTAATACAAGGTGAAGCAACATGTAATGCCTTAATAATGCAAGCTGTTGAATTTTTTATTCTCAGCAAAGAACCGAACACAATCGAAAAATACAAGTAAAATGAATTGTCTTGATGGCCCAGCCCCCCTAGCCAAGTCACAAACGATAAACGCAAACGCTGAGTAGGCTTTAATAGATCTTCAACTTTATGTGCTTGGTTTTAAGTTGAAGATCTAATGAAGATTGCATAGCGTTTTCGTTCGTTCCAGTCGCTAACGCTTAGAAATCTTTAATAGATTTTTAACTTAAGGCTCTTGGGTATTAAGTTGAAAATCTATTGGTACCTACCGAGCGTTTACGATTATCGTTTGTGACTTGGCTAGGGGGGCAGTTAAGGTTAAGGCGCCCACCTCCCTTGCATGAGGTTACGGTTTCGAAATCGAGTAAGTCCCAATGTGACGTTTTCGATTCATATGTGCTTTCTAAGTTTATCTTGGACATCATTGACATCGGTGAAGGAAAACATCGTGAGGAAATCTGGACTTGTAATTAATATAAGCCTGAAATCGCTAATCCGTTGTGATCAATGCCTTCTCTGTTTAAGAAGAGGCGTTTACCCTGCACTAGGAATAATAGGCTGGTAGGAGAGACGAAGAGAGCTTTAACATTTTACTGTAATATTATCTATACTTTATATTATGAAGAGGTCAAGTTTGTGAAGTTGTAGGGGGTAATCTCTGGATCTACTGAACTGATTTTGAAAATTCTTTTACCCATAGAAAGTCACGTTGTTTGTGAGTGTCATAGGATACATATCATCACGCCAAGACACACGGGAGCGGAGCAGTAACCAAAGACGTAAATTAACGTGGAGGAAGTCGCAGCCAGTTCGCTAGTTACTTAATATATTTACCGTTCTATCTGTTTTTACAACAGTTCAAATCAAAGATCGTATTTTTCGTGCTTTTTTTTTATTTTTTTATACCACTGTAGGTGGCAAACAAGCTAACGGCCCGCCTGATGTTAAGCGGTTACCGCTGCCTATGGACACTTGCAGCACCAGAGGCATCACTCGTGCACTCGTGTGCTTACGTGAATAACGTATTTACTTTAGCTTCAATAACAGTATCGTGCCAATGTAAACTGATACTTACTGGTCAAGGCTGAACATGATCCGTTAGTACTTGAAATCGCATGGCATAATATTGCTAAAGAATTGTTCGAATCACAACATATTTCGTTGTGGAATTCAATTAGAACAGATATCCAATGACAATCGTATTTTATGACAAAAGTAATTAGGAAGGAAAAGTTAAAATAAAGAACATTATGCAAAGTTGGAGGACAAATGATCTGTGGAGTTTTGGAGATTTAGTTTGATATGTTTTTAACGATCATTTTAATAATAATATTATTATCGAAGAAAATCGTTGGGTAGTTTTTCAAGAAAAACAAAATCGTTGAATAACCCTATAATTACATGTTTATTGGTATTATATCTGAAAGTAGTGCTAGATGATGAGTTATTACCTCTGTATTAGCATTGGCTTAATATGGAATTACGATGGGCTAGAAAGTAATACAAATGGCTACACAGTCATGCCCAGTTCCACCTTTCTGCCTCGTAAATCTATACTAACATTACAAAGCCCTGACTGACTGACTGACTGTTTGTGACTTTGACTGTTTTTTGTTTGAACACGCTAACTACAGATCGTAAAAATGTAAGACTACTACTACTACAGATTGTAAAAATTCTTTCGTTGATTCATATCAGCGAAAGAATTTAGATAAGGTATCGTCATAGCATCATAGCTACCTTATCCCTGAGTGCTATAGGCTGCATTTTACTATCAAAACAATAGGGAGACGTAAGATTAATTATATCATACATTATTTTTCCGGCGTTGCGGTCAAAACATTGAATTTTATAACGTCATACAGTGCGTGCAGTAACGGGAGAAGAAGAAGAAGAATATAATCATAATGCATGCTTTACGGTTTCTTTTGAATTGTTACAGAACAAGCACTTCAGACAGTGTCAATCGCGCTGCGGGGCGACGGTCGATACGAACTGAAAGGTCCACTACCCGACATTGGCTGGCGGATACGGAAACATTATTTTTTAGTAAGTAACAAGTACCATTCATCTCATCATCATCGTCATCATCAAGTCAGCCGCAGGACGTCCACTGCTGAACATAGACCTTCGTCATAGATTGCCAATAGGACCGGCTGGAAGCGGCCTGCATCCAGCGTCTTCCTGCGATCTTAATCAGGTCGTCCGTCTACCTTGTCCATTATCTACACTTGTACTAATATAATAAATCTGAAAAGTTTGTGCTTAAACAGTCTCTATCGCGCTCTATCAGTCGAAAAGTAAAATAATTTTTGTACATTATAGCTAGATTTATGAGGAATAGTATTGGCTCTATAACATCACGTTACACCACACGGGAGCGGAGTATAGTAACCAAAGACTTAACGCGGGTGAAAAAAACATCGAAGATGGCAGAAGCTAGTCTTGTAATAACTGATATTAAAATAACAGCCTACACATTGGTGCCGATTCCCTTGTTCACAAACTAAACTAAAATTAGAGAGTTGACATCTCTTACCAACATACAGCTAAAGAAAAGGACGGTAATACCGTACAACTAAGTTAGAGATGTCTAATTAGTTTTGCCTTGAACTTTTCCGTGTTTTTAATCAATGCGTTCTGACATGTCAACTATAATTGTATAGAGGTTTTAGATCAACTAAAAATGACAAGTCTTATTCATGTCCGTCCCTTTCTTGTTTTATTGGAGAGAAAAAGATAGAAATAGTCTAAATTAAGTTTGTGCATAACAGAATCGACACCATTATTGAGTTCGCTGTGTACGAAAATTTAGCTACTGAAATTGGATATCTCGCATGACTAATATATCTTTATACTGAGGGCAATGTACTAGCCAATAATCTGTCTTGAACATTGCATTAACGACCTTATCTACCTACAGACACGGTTTGCCCGAGTATCTTTAAGATTAAATATTTCTGAGGTAGCCAATGATTAACATAATTTGCGTGTATATACTGCCTCGTTGGCCTAGTGATCCTGAGCGCGACTGCTACGCTAGAGGTCCTGGGTTCGATTCCCAGGTCGAGCAAAAAGTGTTATTGGGTTTTTCTATGAAATTCTCAGTAGCAGCTCGGAGTTTGAATTTGTGCCCGGTTAATGGCAATAGGCTCGCCCCCTATTACATGGGACCTAAATATACCGGCGAACTGTGGGTGTACATTGGTACACCTCTGCCTAACCCTTCGGGGAATACAGGCGTGATGGTATATTAATTTTTTTTTCATGGAATCTAGATGAGATAAAACCTTCATAAAGAGCGTGTAAAAACATCCGGTTTGTGCAACAGTTATCGCTTCCCTTTTTTTTCTGACGTGAATAAAGCGTCACTGGCGGCGGTAACCCTATTAGTAACCGTTTTGTAATTTTGTTTTTAAATTTGTTCATTTTCAAAACTTTTTTCATTTAAGCATCATTCAGCAGTCGGGGTTTTTTTTTATACCACTGTAGGTGGCAAACAAGCACTTGCAACACCAGAGGCATCACTCGTGCGCTACCGACCCCGTAAAAATCTCAAAACTCTTTTCTTGAAGAACCCCATGCTGTAGTCTCTTGGGATTACCTTAGCAGGGAGCGCATTCCACAACTTAAGCAACTTAGGCTTTCTGTGTATTCCCAAAATACTTATTTACAATAATTTCAATAAAATCCAGTCTCAAATAGATTTATTTATGGTACTTACTTACAATCGTATGTACCAGATCACATAAGATATTTTGTTTATTATTTTATTTTAATTAGTCCATACTGTTTCACTGCTTGCCCAAAGGCCTGCCTAGTCCGTCCAAGATACTATCTTTTTGGGAAATTTTACATCCCCTATTAAATATTTATTTTATCACGAGATGATTTTTTTTATGAACCCTTTATAGATATGCTAGCCATCGCCTTACAAGCAAAAAAAAAATGTATATCACACAATATTTTTATTTACGAAGAATTTTATAAAGGCACATGATAATGTCGCGGGAATCTATTGACGTCCAATGTTATGAATCATAATAAATTCACACTCGGCTTATCGGGCAAGTGATAAAAATAAACTAAACGCACATGTTTTGACTTCACAATTAGGTTCAAAGTGCCTTAACTTTGAAAAATAAACTCAATAATGTATTGTTACCTTATTAGTAACAATCATAAATACTTTTTTTTTATTATTGATTCGTGTTGAGAATAATTAGCATACTATCTCCTTGCATTTAATGAGGATGCCGAACTGCAAGTTATCTCTAATATAATAAAAATATTTTTTTATTGTTTGTATCGAATAGGCTCCAAAACTACTGGACCAATATTAACCATTATTTCACCAGACTTACCAGACATTAATTCATCAGACTGTCTCGTTGGCCTAGTGGTAATAAGTGCGACTGCTACGTTAGAGGTGTTGGGTTGAATTCCCAGTTCGAGCAAAAAGTGTGATTGGGTTTTTATATGAAAATCTCAGTAGCAGCTCGGAGTTTGGATTTGTGCCCGGTTGATGGAAATGGCTCGCCCCCTATTACATGGGACCTAAAACATACCGGCGAACTGTGGGTGTACATTGTTACACCTCTGCCTAATCCTTCGGGGAATACAGGCGTGATGGAGACTGCTCTATTATTCCTGAGTAACATAGGCTATATAACATCACGCTACGAACCACGGGAGCGGAGCAGTCACCAAAAACGTAACTAAATGCTAGTGAAAAACTCTCGCGGGCGAAATCGTGGACAATTCACTAGTACATAATATACTGTTTACCATCCTATCGTGTTAGTGAATGTTTAACATTGAAAGCCTAACTTTACAATAATGTTTATTATTGCAGGTAACGGATACTGAAAGTCGAACAAACTGTATGCTGTCATGGCAGACATATGGTGCCGACAGGTATCTCAGTGATAAAGATTTGCAAACTGCTTTCAAGAGCCTAATTAATCTTTCTGTAAGTATTTTTTTTTTTTTTTTTTTTTTTTTTTTTTTACTTTTACATAAAAACGGCCATTAGGCAATTGGCTAATGGACGTTCAATAAGAAAAGAAAAAGAAAGAAAAGAAAAGATAATAAATAAAATATATAACAATAATAAAAAGTTATATATACTATAATAAATACATACGTATAACATAAACATAAGTATGCAAATTGTTAGCTGACTAATTAGCTAACTTGAGGTATTCACGACATTCAGAATTATTTCGAGTACGTTACGATGAACGCAAGATCTAAGGGGCAATATACCGTCATTCACCCTAAAGTTCAGTGTAAACAGAGCAATAAAAGAGTTATAACAGTTTTTGTTTACTAATCGATAATGAATTAAAATACTCACACATAGAGTTTATAATTGTTTGCGATTCCGTTCGGCATTTGTTATCCTACACGCAGTTACGGAATTCTTAATTGACATTAACAACAAAAATCAGCTGTTACAGATATTTAGGTCGTGTTGCATTTTTAGCAGCTGATTTGGTTTTCATATTTTGATGTTAATCTCATAACCGAAGTTGTGCATATGCATTAGGGTGTCCCTTATTTTTCAAAGTTTGAAATTTCTAACGCATAGGTCTTAGTTTTGATCATTTGCCTCTAAAACACTCGGAAATAAATTTTTACCTTATTTGGAGTACGATAACCCGTGCCGAGTTGCATCGAATCATGTTTCATACATTTGCGCGGCAGTAGCGGTGCGTATTCATGGCATTTGCTATTTGTTCTTAATTATTCTCGCGATTAACACATATTGTTTTACATTTAAATGATGGCAGAGGAATTAAGAAGCAATAAAAAAATAATTTTCTTAGTTGGTGACGTAAATTATCAAATAACAGGCGCAAAGTTACCGTCTAATCGTCAAGTTCTTTCAGTACTTTTTTTAACATTCGAAAAGTTAAATTGACTGTTAGTGAAAGCGCTAATCTCGTTATTCGGGAGTGTATTTTAAATGTTTGGAAAAAGCTAGAGAACCAGGATAGAGAACCAGGGCGTCCAGGGTGTTTAGCGGGTGTAGACAAACCGTTAGCCGAAAAAGAAGAAAGGGCAAGACAAGTGAAATTAAATAAAGGGAAAAAAAGATGTGAGCAAATGTGTTTAGGAGGTTTATCGTCATCTGCTACTACGCAAGATTCTATTTAAACGCCAGGACATCACTATCAACATACCATCTCTAATAAAAGCCTAAAGGAGCCCTTGACATCCACCTCTCAAATGCTAAGATCTGAAACTACTAAAAAAAGAGGAAGGAAAGACTTTATCACGCCTAAGTTACTTGCAGCTTTAGATTGATGTCAATTAAGCATAAGGGATTCTGTCTATATATGTAATTCAGGCTTAATAGAAGCACTAGATCTTAGCTGTGATGATTTTCCGATAAATAAATCTTCGAATATGGAACTGTTGACAAATAGATCTCCCAAGCAGCCCTGAGTAAGTTTAGTCAACATCTTTGGTACTTGTCAGAAGAAATTGCCGTTTTATTACAGTTTTATGATGAAGTTAATTAACAAACCAAAACGACCATTGTAGAGAATTTCCAAAGAGAGACAGTTTGTATGATTCTGGGAAGACATACATTCCATCCGAAGACAATATGTGTAATTATTTGTATAGTTAGTAGGAGTACAATGAATAGTTATTTATTATTATACTGTTTTTTAATTTACTATTTTTTTATTATTATACTATTTATTATACTGTTTTCAATACATTGTTAATAATACAGCCTTATTTATTGTTGCAAGAAAATCATTAAGTGATTTTGTGTCTGTCAAGAGCACAAAATTTCTCAATTAAAAATTAATAAGAATTTCCTCCAGAGACGTCTACATGGGATGGAGATGTTTCTATTCAGAAGCGAAAAGGAAAGTGCTTTTTTTAAGAGCAGTTAATGATACAGCTGAAAGATCTGTAAAACTTATGCAAGATTTCCATGGTTTGATCACTGCAAAGAAAGAGCAAAAGCAATTTTTGCTACGCTGTGTTTAGGAGCATAGAAATCTGTATCAAGACTGTAAAAGAGACCCTCAATAGAAAATATCTTACCTGATCTGTAATTTTATTTTCTTTTACTAAATATTTAATTAAAAAAAAAAAAAACAATTGATTTGATCTATGTAGCGGAAAGGGTTGAAATAGAAGTTTTCAAAATCTTCAGAGTTCTGTCGGCACGGGTTAACGTTGACGTAGAAAGATGAAATTTTGTATTTAAGTAAGTCTGGGTAGTTTAAAAAGAAATAGAGGGTATGCATTTCGATATCAAAAAAAAAAAATTTTTTCACCCATATAAGGGACACCCTAATATGCATGAGTAGTTTTACCCTCTGAAAGATCAGTAATTCAGTAGTGAATCATATAATATTGTAAAATGAACTTACTGTTTATCAACTTAAGGTACATATTAATAATACCATCAATTTTCTTTTTTTTCAGCACCCCCACATAGACCCAGTATTAGCTATTCAAAATTTAGAGACGGGAGTATTTGTAGTTAGGAGGATACATGAATTCGGGAGTGTAAGAGACATACTCTATGGTACGGAGTATAATAAGAACCATTTAGCGAAATATGCCAACCCTAGGATAAGGAAACCGTTTACATTAGGACAGCTCGCGCATTATGGATATCAGATATTGATCGCGTTGAAGTTTTTATATGAAAAAGGAATACCTCATGGTAAGTACATACATACCATCACGCTTGTATTCCCCGAACGGTTAGGCAGAGGTTTACCAATGTACGCCTACTTACAGTTCACCGGTATGTTTAGGTCCCATGTAAAGGCCTATTCAAACCTGAGCGATATTCGCTGCCGCTGTGGGTAGAGGTACATACCGCGCGGGTTTCGCTCAGGTATTTAGTATCAAGTACCGCGGCTACAGCGACCTGAGCGATATTCGCTGCCGCTGTGGGTAGAGGTACATACCGCGCGGGTTACGAACGGTAGCGAATACCGCTTAGGTCTGAACAGTAATATTACCGCATACCCACTGGGTTTTCTCTGCCGCAGGCGGTAGCGAATACCGCTTAGGTCTGAATAGGCCTTAATAGGGAGCGAGCCTGTTGCTATTATTAACCGGGCACAAATCCGGCTCATGGTGTAATAAGAGTATGGGTGCCGATGTAATTACAGGCACATGAGACAATTTAACTTTGTTTCTGATGTAATGGATGTCTGTAGGCTTCGCTGATCACTTCATATTAGGCGGACCGTCAGCTGGTTTGCTATGCAATAATAAAAATATATTTTTAGGGGTTATAACCCTAAATCAATTTAGTTTGATCAATTTTGTAGATTTTCAGCATTTTTGGATATGTGAAAATTTTATAACAGTAAAATCTGATTTGCTCGAGTTTGTTTTCGTTTTATTTAGCTGTATGAACGAAAAACGAATTTACAATTAAATCAACAGTTCGAACCCATCAAAAAAATATATAAACTATGTAAATGCATGATTGAAATAAATGATTTTACTATGACTTTATAAACATTGTCTGATCTTGCACTCTCCAGGCCACATCCACCCCGGCAACATAGCAATAGAAAACCAGCGGGTACTGCTGATGGACATAGAGAACATTCTAGTGGGCGTGCCGTGCCTGTACCGGCCGCACCTGCTGCAGCTGCGGCGCGGGCTCAGCGCGGAGGCCATCGACGTCTACTGCTTCGGACGCACGCTCTATGAGATGGCTGTCGGATGCCCGCTGCTGGAGTACCACTGTGATAGTCTTGAGAGTGAACCGCTACTTCGGAATGAGGATTTAGGTATGTGTCATGATTATGTTGTGATGTGAAAGGTCGCGGGTTGTCGAAGTCTGACAACCAGTATAACCAAGAGCTATCTTGTTGCCCAATAACTGGGTTTTAGGAGGTCAGATAGGCAGACGCTCCATGTAAAACACTGGTATTCAGCTGCATCCGGTTAGACTAGAAGCGGACCCCAACGGGTTGGGGTCCGCTTCTAGCGGCGACCTTGGGAAAAAGACTAAGCAGATGATGATGATGTGAAAGGTCGCGGAAAATCGCTGGATGTAGTCGGCGCAGGACTGGTCATTGTGGCTATCTTTAGGGGGAGGCTTGTGTCCAATAGTGGATGTCGTTTGCCTGTTGATGATGAATGATTTATGAGCTTAGTTCTCCTGAAATGAGGTAACTTATACTTACATTTGACGTAATTAAATAAATTACCTACGGCCAGAGTGGTTGGTTGGTGGTGGTTGGTGGAGTGGTCAAAAGGTTGTCAGACCGACGCGACGTCTACGTGTTTTTTTTTTTACGGATGCCTAATTGTTTTCGTAATAGAATATAGCTTAAGCAGTCATGAATGACGCAGCTTTCTATAGTTATTAAAGTTAGTAAGAATTGAATTAGTAGTTCAAATTATGAGTTTAGCGCCTTCAACCAAACCAAGTCTTCAGCTTTATAACATTAGTCTACATAAAAACATCATTTTTTTTCCAGAATCTGTTCTACAAATGTGTCTATCAAGATCGTCGTGCAAGCACGGCGGTCCGACGTTAGACCACTTGCTGCAGCACCCGTTCTTCGTGCGCGCACACCTCAACGGGCTGGCGACGGTGCCGCCGTGCGAACGATTGCACCTCAAGTTCCCAATCGCGTTGAAAGAGGAATTGAAGACGGCTGTGACGAATATGGAGGCAAGGCTGAAGAGTGAACAGAAGTTGGTGAGTTGGGTTGATTTTTGTTAGTTGTGATCTTCGGTAACTTAGCTGTTTTATACAGTAAATTAGTTGTTTCCCGCGACTTCGTTCGCGTTATGAAATAAAAGTACCTAACTAAGTTACTCTATATATTATTAGCTTACTACGAGTAAAAGGCTGTTTCAGATATTAGCTAGAACAAACAGACAGACAAAACTTTTAGAAATTGTCTTTTTGATGTGACCTTATGTAACTGCCTCGTTATCCTAGTGGTTCTAAGCACGACTGCCATACTAGAGGTCCTGGGAATCGAACCCAGGACCTCTAGCATAGCAGTCGAGCAAAAAGTGTTATAGGGGTTTTCTATGAAATTCTCAGTAGCAGCTCGGAGTTTGGATTTGTGCCCGGTTAATGGCAATAGGCTTGCCCCCTAATGGGACCTAAATATACCGGCAAACTGTGGGTGTACTTTGGTACACCTCTGCCTAACTCTTCGGGGAATACAGGCGTGATGGTATATATAAATAAAAATAGGTATTAATGAATTATGGAAACCACGCACCGGTAAACGCAGCGTAGGATGTCCATCCACAAGCTGGACAGACGACCTGAAAAAGACCGCAGGAAAAAGCTGGATGCAGGCCACTTCCAATCGTTCTTTTTGGAAATCTATGGGGGAGGCTTATTTCCAGCAGTGGACGTCCTACGGCTGATATGATGATGATTTATGATTATAAATATTTTTCATGTTTTTCATACGTTTTGTTTGTGCATAAAAAACTATTTTTTTATCGCTTTTTCTTTTTATTTTAGATGCGAAGTGCGAGAAGAGAAGTCCGTATTCAGGAAATACTCGGTTCCGAAGAAGAAATCAAGAAACAAAAGCGAAGAGCGGTAAGTTATTGAATCATAATATACAAACGCTGGCAGCAAACTCATAGGTATTTGAATATTATAGGAGACGTTGTACAAGTCCTCCCTAATAAAGTCTTGTATCTAGCTAGAGGATCCTAAGTCAGTCAGCCCGTTACCAAACTTGTGGGCTTGCCATATTATCCTTCCATTGCGAGATGAACTACTTTGTATAATGGTGCACTTTTATGTGGCATCAATATCCAGGTGTAGAATCATGTAATTGAATCCATTGGCAAAACAAACGATGTCTTTTGCACTTGCTATTTATACAAGACTAATATTCATCATCTTTGTATATTATTTCAATCACGCCTGTATTCCCCGAAGGGTTAGGCAGAGGTGTACGAATGTACACCCACAGTTCGCCGGTATATTTAGGTCACATGTAATTGGGGGCGAGATATTGATATTATTTCGTGAACTTCAATATTTAATTTGCAGAAAAAGCGCGAGAGTCTATGGAAGTCAACGTCATCATTGGCTGAGACGGTGCGGTCACAGAGTGCAAGCACCGCCTCCTCGCCGACACCGCCCGCGCTGTGTTAGTATTTATAATTATATTCGTCTATTTCTTTCCTGTTTTTTTTTTTTAGCTTTCGAAGTTTATCTTCAACACCACTTTTATCAGTGGACGCAAAACATCGTGAAGAAGCGTGGTGATCAATGTTTTTGCCTTCTGTAGTTGAGAAGTGGCCTTTGCCCTACACACAATAATGACAAAAATGGGCAAATTAGGCAATTTTAATTTGATATGCCTTTTTGATACTTAGGGGGTAAAGACAGTGTTTTTAGCCGATACGATAATTGATAGACAAAAAATAGTATTTTTCACATATCTACCTAAACTTCAGGCCCTATAATATGCCCCGAAGCTCATGCCAAAATGTAACTATGTACAGCTCAGGACACGGACAGTCGCGGCACGGGCCCGTGCACGCCCGGCGGGGGCGCCAGCCCGTGCGACGCGCGCTCCTCCCTCCTGGCCGCCATATGCTCCTTCGACAAGACGCGGCTCGCCAGCGTCGTGGACTCGCGATGACCACGCACACTCCACGGTGGGACTACGCATTTATGTTCAATACAGGGGGACAATTCTACTAATATTTAGGTATGATAGCAATTTACGCCCACTTTCACCAAATCTCTAAATATGTTTAGCGCTAAATGTGTTTAAATTATTCTGTCTCTGTCACCTTCTAACAATGTGACAGAGATGTAATGATGTTCTAAATACGTTTACGAGACTAAATGTATTTAGTGATCTTGGTTAAGGTTGGCCTTAATCTCAGTCTCAATCTGTCGAAAATTCCTCTTATATACCTAAAATTTTTGACATAGGTATTGAGATGAGATTGCGACTAAATTTTGAAGCTTTTAATTAGTAGAATTGGCCTTGGTTATGTTTAGCGATGGGCTCGAAATGGCAGTCTTTGGTGTTGTTGTTTTATTGTACTTGGTGCTGTCAAAACGATCTAACATTTAACTTAACATCTCAATTATTTAGTGTCCGACCGAAACTGGTTTTTACGACCGAAACCGAAACCGAAAACGAATTTCGGCAACGGTCTCAGTTTCGGCCGAAACCGAAACCGAAACCGAAACTTCCTAACAAGGATCATGTCAATGTTGCACTCGGTTTTAGTTTGGGGGTTTTTAAATCGAAAAACAGAAATGAAACAATACTTTTACTATACGGATACCTATGCAGGTACCTATTAAAGTGCTAATAGTGCGTGTTAATTTAAAAAACAAAAGAAACACAATTATGTACCTAGGTCTAACTATACTTGCCACTTGTACACCTTGGTGAAAATTATTCAAATGAACTTTGAAACTCTGAATCCTTAATATTATCACCACTAATGCACTAAAGTAAGTACCAAGTACCTAACTAGTGTTTGTTTAGGTATAGGTAATGCTATACCTAAACAAACACACACATATATATACTTTGTTATGTTTATTGTTCCGTACCTCAACAATATAGATTTACTACCTAGTAAATTACTACCGACTCTTATGCTATATCACGTGATAAAACTTACCGAATTCAAAATAAATCACACGAAAACTCACAACAAACAAAACTAACTGCAAACACAAGCCTGTCACGACATGATTAGGCACGTGGACGCGGCAAAATCTTCGACGCTTGGATGGAATTCACCGCACCGAACATGACCGAGCAAAGCGCGAGAACTCCCGAATGCAGTTTCGGTTTCGGTCGTAGTTTCGGCAGGTTTGCTGCCGAAACCGAAACTAAACCGAAACTCGATTTTTTGCCGAAACTCGACCGAAACCGAAACCGAACTTTCGGTCGGACACTACAATTATTAAATTAATTTCATCAAACTATCATACGTATACATCAAAAACTTCGTTTAGAAAAGGATTAAAATGGCCTAAATCATTACAATTACTAATGTCGACTTGGGTTGGTACGTTTTGGCAGAACTAAACCATATTTTTAATAAATCTACTACTTAGACTACCTATATTTTGATGTAGCAACACCTTACTGACAGCGGCATCGACAATGTTGCCACCTTTTCTATTATATTGAGTGGTATCCAATCAGCTGTTTGTACCTATACCACGACGCTTATTGAGTAGGATCTAATGAAAGATCAATATTATTTTGATAGCGAACGTTAAAAGGGGACCAAAGGCCTTGCCAGCCACGAGTGCTATGGCTAAATAATATACCTGTACGTTAGGAGCGCTCTTTTTTAAATTATTCGTGGGACCGTCAGAAGCGCGCCCCCATTGATATCGTGTAAATAAAATTTATTGGTATGATGGCGGATCTTTCAGTAAAATGACTAATTTAAAATTGAGCGCCGGTTGTAATCTAAAGTTTGGGTACCTTTTGTAAAAAAAAAAAAATACTTTCAAATCTTGCAAAATTAAAAAAAAGTTTAACTTTCTTGCTTTAGACGCCTTTGTGTAAATGTATGGTGTGGTATGAACGTCGTGTTTCGAATGTAAAAAGTATATAGCTCCCGGACTCTTAAAATAAAATCTCCCAAGTTTTGTACAGTAACAAAAGCAAATCAAAATAACCAAGTAAAAAAAAGTTTTCTTTGAATGGTTTGGTGTCATCATAGATTTTTAAAATGTACCTGTAACATTAATTTTAAAAAAAGTTGCCATGATTTATGACTCCGGGAGTATATTTTAATAATACATTTTAAAAATCAGTATTGGGACAAGCGAATTCATCATGAATTTTATTAATATTAAAGTAAATATTTCACGCACGTAATGTTTTTGTTGTAAGTTGTTCGCGTTACACATGCTTAAAACATTCTTGATACTTGTCGGCACCTCGAATTTTATGCAGTTTTATTTTTGCCACAGATTTAACGAAGTTGAGAAACAATTGCCTTCAATATCAAGTATTATCCCCACACGACCGATAACCGGCGAAATTATCGGGCCGATTTTTGCCAGTTTTTTCTCGCCGACGAAGAAATCTGTAAAAAATCGGCTCTATAATCTGGCCGATTATCGGTCGAGGGGGCAGTCCCTTATTGGATACAATGCAACTGCTCAGCACTTGATCCTCAATGAATGGGGGCTCGCAACTCAAAATGCAACATTGGTGTCAAACAAAGAGATTTAAAGATACCCGATTTCCGACCTAAAGACAATAACTTACAGTGGGAAATCGGTTACTTTGTTTTGTGTAATTACGTCCTTTTTTTCTTATCACAGCAGGCAATTTGATAATATATCATAGGAAAAACTATCAAGATCCGATGTATATTTTTCTAGTAGCACACAATACCACCTTTCATGTGCGCATTATTATACCAGTTAGTCGAAAGCAGTAGATAAGGTTTTTTGACGTGAAACGACTTCAATTGTAATTGGTTGCTGACATCTTTAGTGATATTCTACCAAAATATTAAATGGACGTAGTTACGCGAAAACGATCCAACCCTCAAAGTGTTGATACGCAAAAAGGATCCAACTCTCAAAGTGTCCACTTTGAAATTTGGATCCTTTTTGCGTATAAACACTTTGAGGGTTGGATCGTTTTTGCGTAACTACGTCCAAATTACTTGACACTGTTAGTATTTATGAGAGATTCTTTGTATAATAGAGTTACTGGTATTTTATATCTGATATTATTGATATTTAATGTTACGGCGCATTTTCTTTTGAATTATGAATTTATACTTTAATTGATCTTAAGCAGCGTGGGCTAAAATGTAAAAAAAAAGATATTTCCAACCTTAAGAACAAGAACTTAAAAGTTATTTTTGACTTTTGATTCAGAGTATACTTTTAGCCCATTATAACACCACAAACAGGATATTATGTGACAGATCTCTGAAACATGCTTTCGATAAATTTCATTGTTATTTTATGTAACTTATAGCTATAGTTTAAAATAGCCAAATAAAAACTAGTTTATGTTATTTGTGGTGGTAATTTTAATCCACGGCTATTTTTCGGAAGGAATTAGAAGTAGAACGGCCTCGTAAGCCTAGTGGCCTAAGCGCGATTGCTACGCTAGAAGTCCTTCTATGAAATGCTTAGTAGCAGGTCGGAGTTAGGCTTTGTGGCCGGTTACTGGCAATAGGCTCACCTCCTATCACATGGGACCTAAACATACCTGCGAACTGTAGGTGTATATTGGTACACCCCTGGCTAATCCTTCGGGGAAAACAGGCGTGATGGTATGTTATGTTATGAATTAGAAATTGGATAAAATAGGAAACGCATGCGCATGTTACACAAATATCTGGATGTTCATATAACCTATATTGACATATAGTGATGTCTGTCAATGCCCCTTTATATCAGTTTCCCTGTATTATAATAATTGGTGCTCAATTATATTTATTTGTGCAGAATGTGGATTGAAGCTATCACCCAACCATAAGTGTTAAATTATTTAGTACAATACAAATTATTCAAACAAATCCAATGCAATGTATTAGTGTAACAAAATATTTTGATTTATTACGAACAAATAAAATATTAAACACCGAAAAACGTAATTATTGTAGTTGTAGGTTCATCCAAGATCTTATATGATTATAGGAAGTTATTAATTTATATAATTGTAAGATTCAACGTGATACGCGACTGGTCAGGCATTATGTTATTGGTTTATTATGAAATTATTTTTGGAATATATCTATGTAGAAGCTTTAATGTTCTAGGGTAAGGTACATAAATTATAAAAATGATTAATATATTTTGTTGTAAGTGTAAGAAAATATACAGTTGCGATTATTATTTGGCTTTTATTTTCACGAATCAGTGAACGGAAACACTCGTGTTATTGTTTCTATTTATTTGTAAGCTTACATCTAATTAAACGTAACATTGCAATCCTTTGCTTGGAACATTCGAAATAAAAATGTGATTATCACTAAATTAAATCAACTTTTTTTAGACACACATACATGCTCAATGTATATTATATCAATATTCTATAACCACAAATTGAAAACAAAACACCTAAGCGACCAAAGAGGTCCACATTCAAAATGGTTTTTTTTTTTTATTCAATTCAATATGTGGAATATAGATCCGAAGTACTTAAAATATACGAAAAAATATATTTTTTAATAAATTTACAGAAAATATAAATGAAATAAAACTGAACCTTGAGATAGCTGAACTGAAAAATTATTCAGTTGAGACATAAATCTAAAACCGATAATATTGAGATAATCCTACACAATAATACTTACACTAACATCTAAATGTATAACTATACTCTGCCATCAATTAGAAACACTATAAATAATGAAATAGGACACAAAATAATTTCTCACAGTTAAAAAAAATCATTCATTTATCACAATTAGAAAGTAGATATACAACTGTACTTAACCACTTTAGAAACACTGAAAATCAAGTAGCACTCCTAGGCCCATTTTCACCATTAATCACTAAACATATTTAGCGCTAAATGTGTTTAAATTATCATTCTGTCTCTGTCACCTTCTAACAATGTGACAGGGATGCAATGATGTTCTAAATACGTTTAGGCACTTGATTTTGGTGAAAGTAGGCCTTCATTTAGAGAGAAATCTTATTCTTAGTATGGTTCCTAACTTTTACCGCTACGCGACGCCACCTAGGGACCATATTCAACTTAAATATTAATTAAACTGTACAAGTTACACGAAAATCTAAAACCAGTAATTGGATAGAATGTAGTGTTTAAAATGTTGACTTATAAAGTTGAACATGGTCCGATACGTAAGAGGCAGTTAAAAAATTAAAGTTTTGTAAATAAAACTTGTTCAACATGTTTCAGTATTGTTGTAAACATGTTTTACAAGACAAAAACATTTGTTTACCATGACATAAGGCTTTATAGTGCACACGTAATATATAATTAGAAAAACGATTCTCAACCTATGATTTGCACTGTTTCTTCTTAGTGCAATTGCAAAGCTGTAACCCCATTTTAAACATCATTACTTTTATGTTTTATCATTCTGTAAGATGAGAACTCCAGGAAAATATGTCTTCAGAAAGATTCGCTGTATACATACTGCAAGTCATTATTAAATTTAACAAAACGATACAAAAATAGACACTTGCGCATGCGCATATGCATGCGGTTTTATATTATATTTGTATAGTATACTATAGTGTGCATAAAAGATGTTACATAAGGCTTACAGCTAAAGTACAGATATGGACAACGTTTGTGCCATTACTTAAACATTCAATTCTAAACTTCTCTAGGTTTACATAAGGTTGAGAATCGCTCATTTACATACTAAGCAAGTAATAATTTTTGAATTAGATTAAAATATTGCTCGATGATTAATATTGATTATCTTTGTTTATCAGTGTAAATTTGATGAACGGTTAAATCCAGTAATGTCTATATTACGCAGAAATTCCGTTGTAAAAAGTTTACACTGCAAATGTTAACATGATGAAAACTGAACCAATTCTTGTTGCCAATCATTTTTAGCGTTGCTTATGAGCTGCCATGTTACTTTATGAAACTGGGCAGTGTAAAGACAAAGTCGTCATTATTCCCGAGCGAGAACGAAATAGAGCTATACACGACGTATAGCGTCATCTCTTTCTCGCACTGGTAATTCTGACTACTTGATGACGATTGATGACTCTTTTTAAGTTGATGGTATTACATCACAAATACGACAATTCGATGTTGCATTTTCCATGAATTTGCTTAGTACATACGCTTGTTATTAATATAATGACATGCTTACATACGCGCTAACAGGAATTGTCTCAATTGTATTTTGAAATTCGAATCGGTTGAAATAGTCGTGTTGAAGTAGACGTCGCACTTGCAGTGAGGGAGGGTCATTGACCCTGCGTTTGTCAGTGATGGTTTTCAAAGCTGTTACTCCAGTTCGATGATATCGTCGATATCATCCAGATCGAAGTCTTTCAGCGTCATTGCTGTGAAGGAAACATTGTTTTGACAACTTGCATGGTTCGAGAAGACAGCTATTTTTGATATATTTTTGCAACCATTTACCATAATTGGGTAGATATGACACCATTAAAAAATAATTCCCAGACAGAACTTCACAGAAAACCTTTTTATTTTAGCCGTGAAAACCCGATGAATTTAACAATAACAATAAAATTCGATTTTTAGTTGCTTCGAAATCAATAAATAGTTAGTGAATTGAGATGACGAAAAAGTGACGTCTTAGTTTAGTATTGCCATACAAAATCTATGGGGAATCGCGTTTTGACAGCTCATAAAAAGTATGTCAACTGATTAGTGGTGTCATCTACCAAATAGTGAAAGAACAATTGAAATGTCGGAAATGGAAAAATATGTTTTTGTTGTATTTTCGATTGAATATTGCTGTTGATTTACAATATCAATATAATGAAGATTATTGTTACTTAACATGAGCCTAAACTTAACCAAAAGATTCGTACTTTATGTAGAACAATCTAATATAGAACTTATAGTGTAAACTTTAGATATTAGCTAAAATACTATGTTTCTAGGTATATCTAAAATTGTGCGGCAAGCAGGTAAAAAAAAATATTGTTAATAAAGTTTAAAATGGCATAGAAATAAAAACACTTACGTGCAGACTTTTTCTTTTTAACCGTAGTCGAAGAGATCACAGTAGAAGTCGACTGCCTCTTCTTAGATTCGCTCTTAGGTTTGATAGAAGTCCCAGATGGGAGGATATTGCTGTAAAAAAAGTATTTATTAATTGAAGTAGAAAGTTAAATGACTATGTTGTTGTGTTAATACTTTTCAGTGGCAAAAATTTCAACTTTTCCACAATTCTTCGCTCACTATATCTCGGCACTTCCTCTTCCCTTACTCTCATAGTCCGATGTGATGGCAATCCGACACGACCGGGGAGAGATCAGGTGTAGGGCCAACGGCCAACCAACGTGCTCTCCGAGACACGGGGGGGTGTCAAAGCACCAACTTCCAAACTCCAAAAAGAAAACCCAGTAAAACTTTTTGCCCGACCTGGGAATGGAACCCAGGACTCGCTCAGCAGCCGTGCTTGCGACCACGAGACCAACGGTGCTGTACAGGACAGTACTAGTATTATAATGTACTATTAATTAAGGCGAAAAACTTACGTCAGGTCCACAGTCTCCGGAGGCTTCAGAACAGATTTGCCTTTCTTGTCCGTCGATTTCCCAGCACCGGTGTTCTTCAACAGTTTGCTAGTATGTGCACTGCTTAAATTGTCGAAGCTTATCGTGTTCTTCCCGCGATTTTTCTGCACTTCCTTAGTTTTCGGTTGGTTTTTAGTCAACAAAGGTGTTATTCTCTTCATAAGAGCTTCTTTGCGAAGCTGTTTCTCTACTGCTTCATCTATATGTTTAGGTACTAGTTCCTTTGGTACTCTGGTCAACTTTAAATTTTTAGCGTCTGACACAATGTGCTGAACAGAAATATTTGACGTTTTTAATTTCTCTGTTCGAAGGACGACAGACTTCTCTGTTCGTGGGACTACAGACTTCTCTGTTCGTGGGACTACAGACTTCTCTGTTCGTGGGACTACAGACTTCTCTGTTCGTGGGACTACAGACTTCTCTGCTGGGTAGTCCACAGCTTTAATGTGCACGACGTCCTTCAGGATCGAAAGCGGGTTGTCAGGACTCGCGGCCCGAGAGCTACTACTGCTGCCGCTGCTCGAACTACTAATCTTTCGCACTTTCTTGACGTCTTTTTTCTTCTGACTCTTATTTACTTCGGTTTTATTTGTTGGAGTTTTGTTCGGTACTGTAACCTCGGTTATATTGGTTAAGTCAACCGAAGTAGTAGTGGCAGGCGTTGGTTTAGCGGCAGGTGTTTTAGCGACGGGTGTTTGTATAGCGGAAGATGTTAGGTTAGTTAGGTCTACAGTCGCGGGCTTGTAAGTTTTCGGTGCAGTCGGGTTCGGTTTGGTAACCTGAGGACTTATATTGGTTAGATCAAACGTCTCATAACGGGTGGGTTTTGGCAGAATCGGTTGAAATTTAGGAACAGGAGAAGATAGTTTTTTAGCTTCTTCGGTTGGTTTCGTTGTAGTTGGCTTTGGGTTCTGTATGATAACATGGTTTGCGTCCAAGGCGCTGGAAGCCGGTTTTGCCTTAGGCTCATTTAATTCAGTGCGAGAAATTACTTCGATTGCTCCTGTTTTCGATATTCTGAGTATATCGCCCGGTTTACATGCTGCCCTGTTGAGTATAGGGGCAACTTCAGGTTTTTTAGTAGCTAAAATGGACTCGCCGGGTGCTGTTTTAAACGAATTAAATGTGACTAGTTGCGGATGCGCGTGAGTTGTCGCGGGTGGGTCGGTGCCGGAGATTTTACTCAACGCTGGCATCGGAAGTTGATCGGTCGGTATTAGAACATATTGGGATGATTGTGCACCGTTTGGCGAGATGACTTGTCGGAGCACCAATTTCTGTGCTATAGTTGGTTGGGTTTGAGTGGCTGGTTGAAGTTTTGGCAAGGCCGGTTGAAGTTTTGGCAAGGCCGGCTGAAGGTTTGACAAGGGCGGTAGTGGGAGTTTGACTCCTGGGTTTTGCGCGCTGGTGAGGGATACGGGCACTGGCGCCTGGTGGATCATGGCGGGCGTAGTGGTCGCAGGCGACATCGTCACGGGCACGGCAGGCGCGGCGGACTCCTCGTCATCGCTGTCCAAGCAGATGGTGACGTCGTTCGGCAGGATCTGTTCGGGCACGCTCGGGGGCGGCAGGCTCGGCGGCGGCGCGGTCGCCTGAGCGGGCGGCGCGGCTGCCGGCGCTTTGTTTATCTGTGGTATTTGTACTGGCGATGTCAAGTAAGGCCTGATCACTATCTTAGATGGCGTGTTAGATGGCATGATTTTTTTGGGTGCTGATACGGAGGTTCCGTTTCCGTTGCCAACAGTAACTCTAAACCCTTGTTGTGCTTCTAAGCCGCGCGTTTTTGGCTTGTTGAGACGGTTGTTTAGAACGACGGGCTTGTTGATCACGGCGGGCGGGGGCGGCGGCGGCGGGGCGGGAGCGGGGGCGGGGGCGGTGGGCGTGGGGCGCACGTCGCTGATGATGACGTCATCGTCGTCGGGCAGGATGCACTCGACACGCGGCTCCACGCGCTCGCCCTTCACTAGCGCCGTCCGAGCCCCGATATGCGCAGTTGTTTTGATGCTACACAAAAAAAAACCAGTTATCATTCCCTAAAGATTATGATTCCTCATGGGAAAAACAATAACACTACCCGAACTGGGAATCGCACCCAAGTTCAGCAGTAGCAAACAAACGAGGCAGTTAATGCATGAAATTAAAAAAAAAATGTCTAAGCCCCCCGCCTTAGTACAGTGTGTTTTTTTACATTATTTACATTAAATAAAATAAATAACGAAATACTTACATGCCAACTGGCACCACAGTATTGCTGGCACTGGCCGCTGGTGTTACCACAGTGGCTAGCGTGGCTGCCTTGGCCGCCGCCTTGGCCTTATTCATAGCAAACTTCTGCTCGATCATATCTTCTCTGAGTTTAGCGCACTTGGCCTTGGAGATCTTGGCGGTTTCCTCGAAGGTCCTCTGCGTCTGTATCATCTGCTCCTTCATCTGTATGCTAGCAGCCGCGTCGATGGCTGACGTGGCTGCTGCTTTAGGGTTCGCGCTGTGCATCTTTTTTAATACCTCTTTGCCTATGATCTGTTGAAAAAAAAAACATTTTTAAAAATAAATAAATAAATAAATATCTTGGGACAACTCACACACGGCTATCTGATCCCAAGCTAAGCAGAGCTTGTGTTATGGTAACCAGACAACTGATATACATACTTATATAATTTATAAATACATACATATTATAGATAAATCACACCCAGACAGAACAAACAATCATGCTCATCACACAAAGTTTGTCCTGGGTGGGAATTGAACCCACGACCTCCGGCTTAGCAGTCAGGGCCACTAACCACTAGACCAACAGGCCCGTCGCAAATTTTTATAGTTGGCGCCAAGCTAAATGGCAATAGATTCTACATTTTTGATTTATAAAATATACAAAACGTCTTTATTTTTAACTAGCGATTTATCCGCGACTTCGCGCGCGTGGCTTATTTCACCGGCGTTAAGTCTTTGGTTACTGCTCCACTCTCGTGGGTAAGAAAGTGATGTTATACGTATAGCCTATGTTACTCGGTGATAATGTAGTTTTCTAACGGCGAGATATTTTTTGGAAACGGTCCAGTAGGTTTTAAGCTTATTCGCTACTTACAAAAATACAAATCTGTCCTCTTTATGATTTTAGTATAGAATGTGTAAATGATTTGATTGTTTGGTTGCAAAAAGGGTATGGTGATACATAGATGTTTGTTTTTAATATTAATATTCCAGAGACGGTCCGTTCATAAAATTTAAAATATTTATACACCCTTGATAAATCGGTAGTGAATTCAAGCCATTAAAACAAAAAGACTGCTCACCTTCACAGCTATATCATAGATGGGTCCGCTGCACACAAGCTGTCCGGTCTGTTCCGCCTCCTTGTAAGCTCTCAGCGTACTATACTGCGCGGCGAGCGTGGCCGCGTCCTCATCCAACATCGGATTCCCGACCAGGTACGTGTGCGCTACAATATTTATAAAATTCTGATTCTTCAGTAACGACATCGGTAAAGGCACTATTTCATCTTCCGCAACTTTCGATACCGGTTTCTCTGGTACTTTTTGAGGACTGGAATCAATCAATTTCGTTCTAGTAGTGACCGTTAACATTGGTCCTTCATCATCGCTTAATAGTATGCTTGAGTTGTCAATGACACTCGTGGTTGGTGTTTCAGTAATAGGTGAACTTGCTCGAACATTTTTTTGTGATCTAGAATATGTTTTAAGTCTATCCTTCGGTTTTTTAGGACCAAACATCTTCTTAGGAGTACTTATGTCTTTTATTTCATTGGTTATACTGGGTTTGGTATCAGCAGTGAAAAAGCTGTCTTTAGTCTTTTCTGTTTGTGTCTCGTCAGCACTTAGAGTGCTTTCGTCTGTTTCGACAACTTTTGATGAGTTTAAGTTTTTTGATTTTTTTTTTCCCTTGACACTAGCCATGTCTTCGTTGTCGCCTGGTACGAAATCGGTATCTCGTGCGTCAAAATCGTCATCATCTAAATTGACGATTACGTCTTGTGCTAAGGAATCTATGTTCCTTTCAGCGGCGATCGCAGCTTTTCTCTTTGTTCGTAATTCGGGAGTGGGATCACTGGTGATCCACTCCGGGTCGGCGTCGCTGGGCACCGCGTTGGGTTCCGCCGAGTTGTTGATGGACTCGCACATGATGTTGGTGACCGTGGGGAGGGACATTTGCTGCGGGAGTAGCACCTTCGCTATACTGGCAGTCAGATCGTCCGACATGTCCTCTTCGTTCACATATCCTTTCCGCACCATATTTCTAACTTTCTTGACTAGGTTCGCGATATCAGGGTTTCCTTTTTTACTCTGGAAGTTGTATTTGAGGAGGATGTCTGTGATTTTTTCCACCATGATTTCTTCTTTGTTGATGGTATTAAGCGCTTTTTGGTCGATGGGGGAAATGTGTGCTGTGTTGTCCATTTGCTGGTTGCTGGTTCCTGGTCTTACAACTGGTGGTTCTTTGCTTGAGCGGCTTTTGAAGTCCTTTTTTTCCTCGTTCTCTTGTACCGGTATGATGGAAGACTTCTTCCCCTTCTTAGTCTTGGGTTCGTTGGGAGCGTTGTCGTCACTGGCGTCTTCTGTCTTGACGACGGTAGACGACGCGCTCTTTGGCGGCGCGTTATCGCGAATACGCTTCACCGCAACCGTCGGGATATTAACGATCAGTTTGTTTTCCATTTCTGTGACAAAAAATAAATGGTTCTTAAAACTTTAGAGTTTCTCTTTAAAACTAGGTATAAACATTGCTATCCCGTCAAGTAGATATGTCGTATGTGAAAATAAAATATCTAGTTTTTAACAAAAGCAAAAATGGATGTGGAAGTTAAAATTATCGTTCTTTGAAAACTTGTGTTTGTTCTTTGTTCTTGAATATTCTAGAACTGTTAATACAAATGTTCCTTACGTTTATGAGCTTGCTCCTGCTGGAACTGCATCCAGGCGGCGTTCCGCTCGTGCTCGGGCAGGCCCTGCTCGCTGGAGCCGCGTAGCAGCGAGTCGTGCTCGTGCACCGCGTGCAGCAGCACGTCGCGTGCTACGCGTAGCAGCGCTACGTCGTGCACGCCTACGGCTACGCCGCCTGCTACGCACGAACCACCCTCGTCGAATCTAGGTACGTAATCATTTAGTTAGAACAATTGAAGTCCCTCTTAAGTCGTTTGCAAGAAGTGCTGTTAAGGCACAGACAATCATTTGAATGAAGTAGCATTTCAGTATATCAAAACATACCAAAATTACATTTTTATTTTTTGTAAAAAAATCTTGTATTATACCGCAACATATTAAGGGACCATCCTAGACCAAAAAAAGCTATTAGGAATCTAAAATGCTTTAGCGAACATTATATGATATCGTAAACAGAGGTATGTAAAAAAATACTTTAACATCAAATATTTAAGGTTGTTTTTTACTTGTATAGCTCTGTGAGTTCAGCCATGTTATAGTGGCGGTCGATCTGCTGTTCGTCGACCACGCGGCAGGCCACGGCTTGCTTCGTCACTGATCGTTCGTATATCTTCTGCTCCATCGTACCCTGGATGAGATGATGATTGCTTAGAGAAGACTTTTCTATACTCAATTAGACATAAACAGCTTAACAGATAAGATATGAAAGACCACGTCCGGAATGAATACCAAGGCTTTCTTTTAATCCAAGTAAATTAAAGTTCCTATATGATTCCCCAAGTTTGGACAGTTATAACAGATGTATAATTCACATAATGATCAGAAAGAAACATATTTTTCCCATGATTGTGATATTCTAATTTGTATTGGACCAGATTAAATGGATATTAGGGAAACATTGCATGTTCATAATTTAAATCACATAAATATAAGTTTTAAATTTAACCAAGCTTTCAATTAGGCCTACAATTTTGTTGCTACCAAAATAGTTATGTCTCAATGTTACTTAGTTTGATAGGCAATACCCGACACCGCGCGATACACGACGCCGACTTTACGTGTGAATTAGTTTTTAGTAATGTAATTATATAGGTTTTGTATAGTATTTTATCGTTATTGTATGTACTAAAATATGTATTTTCTATGGGCCTTGATGCCTGATTTAAATAAATAAATATGCATAGTTACCGGCATTGTGATGTGTCCTTTTACCCTCCACTCTCATAATAATTCCATAGATCCTTACCATAGCAACGAGGCGGTATATGTAGCAGTCCTTCTTCTGTCCGAAGCGGTAGACGCGGAAGATGCTCTGTATGTCGTGCGCGGGGTTCCACGACGTGTCCATGATGATGACGCGGTTGGCAGCCGTCATGTTCAGGCCGAGGCAGCCCGCGCGCGTTGATACCAGGAACAATCTGGGTGGAAAATGTGAATTTTTTACCTTAAAATATTATTTATGACTACAACAACGGTCACGTTTAGGCTTCGTATAGTTGCAGTAATGGTTGTAGTAATTAGTTCATAAAGCTAATACTTTAGTGAGTTTTTTCCAACAAATTGCGACACAAGGTATTTAGCTGCTAAATTTAATAATCGGCGTTGTTTAACAAACCAGTGCAGACTAAAGAATGACTAAAGAATAATAAATCTTATTTTCAATGCCCAATTTGTTGTTACCCAAAGACCCGTACACACGTTCACAACGAAACTGGTTGATGTTTGTACAACTATGCACTTTAACACTAGCTGGTTCCCAGTGTTTTACATCGAGTGACTGCCTATCTAACCTCCAGTAAGTGGGGCTTTACACAATAAACAATAAGGTTTATTATTCAATGACATCAGAAAATCCCTTCCTCTTACTACAGGCGATAATTGGGTACAAACTCACTTAGTCTTATAGTTGTTATCGGCGTTGAACTCGCGGCACCACTTCTGGCGCACCTCGGCGGGCACGGAGCCGTCCAGCCGGTAGTACTCGTGCCCTAGAGACCACTTGTTGATCTTCTTCAGGAAATACTCTAGCGCGTCCAGACAGAACAGCGATGTGGAGAATATTAGACTGGAGACAAGAAAATGTGAGATTAGAATGTGTCATAGTTGATCAGAAACCTTTGCTTTGTACCTACAAAGACGGACACGGATAGTCAGAAGCCAAGAAGTCTGACAACCAGTCTAACCAAGAGGTATCGTATTGCCCAGTAACTGGGTTGTGGAGGTCAGATAGGTCGCTCCATGTAAAACACTGGTATTCAGCTGCATCCGGTTAGACTGGAAGCCGACCCCAACATTGTTGGAAAAGGCTAAGCAGATGATGATGATGGTTTGTACCTACAAAGCTAACGTTTACCCGTGACTTCATTGTCTTCAAGTTGGTACATTTATATGTTATCTAATCTTACTAGTTGGTCCTTCTTCTCCTTAGAGACCTACGATTACGAACGAGCAACTAGCTTCAATTTTAAACTGCAACTTCTTGACAATTCAAATGTTCCTGTATTTGGTCAAATTGAAATAAATGCGTTGACTTTGACTACTATTATAAATGCGAACATTTGGATGGATGGATGTTTTTTACTCAAATACGCTAGAATGGCTACTTTTGATCCTTGATAAGAGTCGTCGTGAGCAGAAGCTAGTGTTTTATAATTTTATAAATCACAAACTACAAATAAAAAAATCATATTACAAAGAATATTGTTTTTTTCTTAAGTTATGTCTTGGAATAATTTTTGGTTAATAATATCTACTACCCAATTAAATAAGTTTCCACAGATAAAGAACAGATACTCACACTTTATCCCCTAGCGCGACGCACTCGTCCAGTATCTTGAACACCACAACGAACTTGTTGGAGCTGTCCAGCGTCTCCAGCATCTTGCCGCCGTCCAAGTACTCCAGCCACCACAAATCATCCGTCACACTCGGCTTGATCTCCTCTAAGTCCTCGGTAGCTAGGTCATCTTCCAATTTCTCCGCTAGGAAAATATTCATGAGTTAGAGTGTATATTAGGTACTTTGTTAGCTAGATGTTAACTTTCTTGTGCATGCTGTGGTTTTTTATAAGTGAAGGAGTTTACCAAAATAATAAGTCGATTAAATATTGTTTCATGTCATGATTTGTGTATGCCTTTTGTTGAAGATCCTAAATACATAAATAAATACTGTATATTTATTTGTTTATGTATTTAGGATCTCCAAAACTGAAGGCCTACCACCGACTATAAAAAAGTATTATGTTATATTACTTTGCCTTGTTGGATTTTCAACGCTCGGCTTAGTGCTGAGTTCAAAATCCAACAACTGAAATTACAAAGTAATATTAAAATGGCACTATTTTTAAGAGATAGTGGTAGGCCTTTGATAGGCTAGCAAAGTATTATTCAAGCTAAATAGAAACTACATGCGTGAGAACTCCATGGCTAATCTTTAAATGAGCGAAACAAAAAAAGTTATCGTTTTACCACAGTGTAACTATATACATACAGTGGTTCATAATCCATACATTTGACAGGACTTGAGAAATGTCAAAAACATTGATATTTCTCAATAGTATATCATAACTACATATTTATAATTTTATTCTGAACAACAACATTGCAGTTGGCAGATTGTTTTGTCGGCGAGAATGGACAATGAATTTTAATATACCAACGCACACGGCCGACAAAAAATCGGTCAAAAAGTTGGTCGTGGGCAGAGAGGCTAAGCCTTTCCGCATGCCCTAGCCTTAGCCTCCCTAGGCACGATTAGTCTGCGATACCGCTCACTTTTACCATGCTTCCGTAGGATAGTTAGACCGTGGTATTATGTGATATTCGTTATCGCTAGTATATGGTGTATTGTAGGGTGCTATAAAAGCGGCCGAATAAAGTTAATTGAGGAGATACCTGTAATTTCATCTCTCATTTCCATAGCTTGAAACAATAAAAAATAATTATCAAATTAATTAATTAATTAGTAATTATCAAATGTTGTTTTAATCTTTTACAGTAATTTGCACCTGCCATGATATCTCTTCACCACCTTTGGTTGACTGGTAGAGAATGCCTAAGGCATTAAGTACGCCTTTGTACTTTTGTTGCATAAAGTTTAAATAAATAATAAATAAATAAATTAAAACCATTGATTATGTGACATTAACACCTTAATTTATTATTTATTAAATATGCATAAAGTTGGGACAAGGCAAAAAAGATTGCTCAATAATAAAAGTCCATCTTTCCACCATCACCCAATTTTAACTTGCTGCGAAATCTAATGTTACTTTCGAAAACCATCTGAAGAACTATGCGTTTGCGCGCTGCTTCAGATCCGAATCTGATAAACACTACATCCATTTTCAATTCGAATAACATTCAGATCCCGATTAGGATTTAGATAGAAGCAGTGCGTAAACGCTTACAGACAGCACATTTCCAGATCATACTCGAACTCTGGGATTCGGAATCCCAGATAAAAAATCAACAAAATAACACCTACCTTTGATCTTATTCTTGTCCTCCCGATCCCTAGCCTTCGTCTGAAAGTTATGCAGCACTTGGGGATGCGACCAAATCTTCTGCAATACGTGGAAGTCCTTCAAGATGCTCTGTTTAGCCTGCTTGCCATAATTATGCAAGTAATGCTTGTACAAGTCCCACTGGCATGGCGTCAGGGTGATGAAGACTGTGTACTCGAATTTCTTCGGCAAGTATGGGTAGAGGACTGAAGCCTCCTGTCGTTGCAGACAGCCTTCCAGCACTTTGTGCAAGATGTGAGTACGAGCCTTCATCAGTTTTATATCTTCCTCTCTTGAATCTCGGTGCTGGCCGTTCATTATTGGATTTTCGAACCTATTAGATGGAGGTAGAGTTTAGTTTCGAATGAAGGAAAACTGTTTGAATAATTTGCTTGATAACTTTTTTGCAATCCATATATCTAAAATAATAGCGGATAAGAGTATTTTCTTTTTGACAAAATTTAAAGGTTTTATACCAGATTGGATTGATAGGCAGGACAGATTGGCATTGATATGTCATAGAGGTGATCTTTGCCTAGAGAAACAGTTTATGCCCGACAATCATACAGCACAGCAAATTTTATAATTTCCAACTTACCGATTAGAATACTCCGAATAAGTTCCCAGCAAATTAGGCTTCACGAAGTTCACCATACAGTAATATTCTCTCAGATTATTCTGCATCGGAGTTCCCGTCAGTATAATTCTTCTTTTCGTAACAACCCTGCTCATTGCAACCGCGAGTACTGAGCAATCGTTCTTTAGCAGATGTCCTTCATCGCAGACTATTATATCCGGACCTGGGTCCAGTAGGGCTGTCCGTATTTTGTTGACGATTGTGGGTCGTATTTCGTCGAGGAACGGGTCGAGTGTCGAGAGACTTCGGAAGAGTTCGTATCCTATGATGAATATGCCGCCCCCGTTGTACCAATCTTCTAGTTGGTAGGCTCGCTCGTATGTTTTCTTTAGCTTTGATAGTTCGAATACCTGTGGGAAAGGTGTTTGTCCATTGATATGAAAAAAAAAGCTTTCAAAGTTAAGAAATATTATGTAAGTACCGAAAAAGTATTTCCAATTAAAAATCGATCGTATTTACATTACGTATGCATCATGAAGATCTAAACAAAAGGATTACTACTAAGTCACACTCAATCACTCCTACTGAATGGAGTTCTATAGACAAAGAAAAGACGACGACGCGGTTGGCGCAGTGGTCAAGCGATCGACTGCCGCGCTGCGTGTCGCGGGTTCGAATCCCGCACAGAACAAATATTTGTATGATCTACAGATACGAGGGGAGATCAAAAAGTAATGAGAATCGGTTACTTCAGGTCCGCATAAAAACGCAAAAAAAGTTTTTTTTGCTTGCTTATGTACTCACTACTTCAGCCTAAAAAAATCATATACATATATCACGATTTCCGGGAGTTATATTCATTTGAATACGAACTGTCGAAGAGATAACACCAACTTGGAGAAAAACGAAATTAGAGCAGTCATCAAGTACCTCTGTTTGAAAAAAAATTCTACAATAGACATACACAGTGACTTAGTGGGAAAATTGGGGGACTCTGCTCCTCCATATTCTACAGTTGCTCGCTGGACCAAGGAATTTAAACTGGGCAGAGCATCCACTGAAGATGAACATCGCGAAGGACGCCCATCCACGTCCCTCACTGAAGACAACGTGAAAAAAGTCGAAGATGTTGTGTTGCCAGATCGAAGAGTGAGCATCAGGCATGTAGCTGAGGTCACAGGGATCTCATATGGCAGCATTCAAAAAATCCTTGCGAACGAGTTGCATATGAAAAGGGTCTCCGCGCGTTGGGTACCCAGGATGTTAACCGACGAGCAAGAGCAGCGGTTCACAAAGCCGCAGTTGCGATGGCTGCCATTCAAGAAACGGGATTCGAACTGCCCGAACACCCTCCCTATTCGCTAGATCTGGCTCCTAGTGACTTCTACCTCTTTCCTCGGCTCAAGGAACACCTCCGAGGTAAAAAAAATTGAAGACGATAGCGAAGTGATGGTCACTTTTGAGGCGTTTTGGGAGGGTCAAGAAAAATTTTTTTTTCAAAGGGAATCCTGGGTTTAGAAAAAAGATGGAATAAATGTATTGATTTGTAAGGAGACTATGTAGAAGAATAAATTATTATTTTAACTTTAATTACCGCGTTTTATCTTCATTCTCATTACTTTTTGATTCGCCCTCGTAGTTGTTCCGGGTCTGGTCGTTTGTGTATGTGTTTGTAAACGCACCCACGATACAGGAGAAATTCCTAGTGTGGGGCTACGTTTAAAAAAAAAAAAAGTAATTGGGTAGATGACACCACTAACCAATAATTTCAAGAAACAACTTCACAAAAAAACATTTAATTTTAGCACTAAAAACCCGATGATTTTTTAAATAACTATAAAAATCGATTTTTAGTTGCTTTGAAATCAATAAATAGTTAGTGAATTGAGATGACAAAAAAGTGACGTCATAGTTGAGTATTGTCATAGAAAATCTACGGGGGAATGGCGTTTTGACAGCTCATAAAAAGTACGTCAATTGATTAGTGGTGTCATCTACCCAATTAGGTCAGTCTGACTGTCAGGCTATTTTGAAGTACAAACCTTCGCTAACTTTAAGGCACATGAGACCTAAAGTAGCAGGTTAACTAAAGCCCTATAACCAAAGAACGCTTTAGTATAGAAATCAAAACCTATGAACATAATAAATACCTGCAATTTCCTCTTTATTTTACGTTGCTTGAAAAAAACAAATGAAACAAGTTGGTCACATGGCATAGGAACATGTTAATTAAAACAATTGTACACAATTTTTGATAGCTCTTTGCACAGCCACCTTTTACAGTTTGCGCAATTTAGTTTTGTGCAAATTTTTAATTAGTTGCCCCGTTGGTCTCGTGGTCGCAAGTGCGACTGCTGTGCAAGGGGTCCCGGGTTCGATTCCCAGGTCGAGCAAAAAGTGTTATTGGGTTTTTCTATGAAATTCTTAGTAGCAGCTCGGAGTTTGGATTTGTGCCCGGTTAATGGCAATAGGCTCGCCCCCTATTACATGGGATCTAAATATACCGGCGAACTGTGGGTGTACATTGGTACACCTATGCCTAACCCTTCGGGGAATACAGGCGTGATGGTATATTTATTTTATTTTATTTATATTTTAATTAGTTTTAGAATTGAAATTGAATTTATTTTTGTTAGTACAAATAAAACGCATAAGTGTGACACTCCACAAAGGTAGAAACACACGGCGTGGAAAGCTGAGAGCATGCACCTGTGCAGGAGTCTACCAATCACATTGGTTGAATATCACATCACATGTAAACTCCACGCATGTGATTGGTCGATTCCTACACGTCTCCTTTCCGCTAAGCTTGTTTCACAGTGAAGTGTCACCCTATAGATAGTGCAATCCACAAAGACGCGCCCCACTACTATTCCTTCTAACCGTTTATAGTATATGTGTGCAAACTTCCGTCAATGTTTGAGTGTTGTCGGTACACACTAATTACCTATGAGTGCACACGCACACTACAATGAATAGACTAATCAGGAGAGAGCGTCATGGTCAAAATGAAAGATGCTGGAAAAGTGGTGGGACGCGTCTTCGTGAATTGTACTATCTGTAACTACTCACTACTTTTAAAATTTCTTCTTACCTTGATCTCGTTAGTTACGGGTCCGATCCACTTGTGTATCTCATCCACCCAGTTCAGGACAGTCGATAGAGGGCAGCACACGAGAACGCGCTGCATTTTCACTCCAGGATGAGTCAATACCTGGAAATAATATTGTGAAATGTTCTGAAGCTGCTTCAATGGTTTTGGACCATTCTACTAAGTTACTGGCACTATCACAATCTAACATCAGTATCGATCAGCCAAAATTGCCTCAATTTCCCTATTTTTTTATCGATTGTCGCCGATATAATTCCAAATTGATTTTCAACGTTTTAAATTAGTAGAATTGGTGTTCAGACATCAGCTATAACTTATATGAAAGTAAAATGTTATGCTATTTTCAGAAATCAACCATTAGTTTCGAAGCTTAGCGGTTTGAAACAAAAAATAAACTAACATTGAACTTTATAATATTAGTAACATACTACTACTTTATCTTTTAAATGTTTTTTATATTTTATATTAATATTTAAAAATGTAATTTATATGTTAATTGATGAATGAATAAATGGAATTAGTAACATACTACTACACACTAGCACACTATCTTCCTTTATAACACCCTTTATTCCTTTTTCTAATGTTTATATTAAGTTTCATAAGCAACACATACGGTATGCAGCAGCGCCAGCACCTGCAGCGTCTTGCCGAGCCCCATGCAGTGCGCGAGGATGCAGCCGCCGCCCGGCCGCCCCGCCGCCAGCTCCGACAGGCTCTCGAAGCACGCGTCCCACATGAACTTCACGCCTTCATACTGTATTATAACAAGAAGATGATACACTGCTTTTACAAATTATTCAATTCAATTCAAATACTGTGTCCATTTAGTGTTAGTAAATACAAAAGAGCTTAAGAATATATGTTAGTACGTTATACAAGAGGAACTATTTAACATGGATATGTATCCAATGCCTCCATAGAGGACTTTCTATTTGATCAGCAATTACCCTCAGGTAGCTGTTGGAACTGTCCCTAACCCTGAGCATCAGCGATGCCGCTCGCTTACGGATTATGCAAGATAGATAACCACTAAAACGTCCATGGATACAATTTTTTTTTTTTTTTAAGACTTCTCATAAAGAAGTATGGGATTTATGACTTTTTTGTCATTCGAGTTAAATGTTAGCAGCGCTTCTGTGTGATCAATGAATGGATTTTTCAATGGCTACCGTTCGCATGTGTAGCCAAGCGTCGATAAGGTTTACACACACATATGCATTGACTGCAAGGAAACGTAACATCGAGGCTTCGGTAAAGTTCGGTTTTGAAGAGTCATTTCCGTCATGCCTTTGAGATTATCTCTCGATACCCTCGATACTGTACTTTTGTCCTCAACTACATACCTGATGGGCCTTCATAACTTTGGTGAAGAAGGGGTGTACGGTGACGACGGGGCGGTTCTCTTCGAAGTCGTACTCCAGACACACCTCCTCGTTTATGACTAGCACGTTCACGCCCTCCTCGCAGCCCAGTAGCTCCCTCTGTACAAACGAGACAAAATTAAATCTATATTAATAAAAATGAATAGCTTAATGTGCTGCTAAGCGCAAAACTCGAGAACAAGTGGACCGATTTGGCTGATTCGTTTTTTTATTTTATTCTTAATTTCCCGGACAAGGTTTATGTGTGAGAAAATGTATAGAAAATTCACCGGGTAACTCGGAAATCAGCACCCGTTCGAAGCCGGGGCGGTTCACTAGTAATAGTATAAAAATACCAGCCTATTATTGTCCCACTGCAGGGCAAAGGCCTCTTCTCATACAGAGAAGGCACGAGCATTGATCAACACGCTTGCTCAAGCTGGATTGGCGATTTCAGACTTATTACAATTATAAGTCCAGGTTTCCTTACGATGTTTACCTTCACTGATGTCAGTAATAAAAGTACAGTAAGCGCTCAAAAGTGGATAGGCACGCTAAGGATCAGTTTGTTATGAACACGGGCGCGATATAGTCAATGCGTGCGCATGTGTGTTTACGAGTGATGTGTCAACATTCCACAGATAACACACACTAATGAACTATCGTCACACTACGCGAAATGGCATTATATTTCTGTTTACGCGTCTTTTTTTTTTTTTTTTTTTTTTTTGTGTTTTTTTTACTGCCCCGTTGGTCTCGTGGTCGCAAGTGCGACTGCTGTGCAAGGGGTCCCGGGTTCGATTCCCAGGTCGAGCAAAAAGTGTTATTGGGTTTTTCTATGAAATTCTCAGTAGCAGCTCGGAGTTTGGATTTGTGCCCGGTTAATGGCAATAGGCTCGCCCCCTATTACATGGGACCTAAATATACCGGCGAACTGTGGGTGTACATTGGTACACCTCTGCCTAACCCTTCGGGGAATACAGGCGTGATGGTATATTTTTTTTTTTTTTTTTTTTTTTTTTTGATTTATAACGTATTCAAGTTTATTATATATGTTTTATAAGAAGCAAGTATTAGTTAATGTAATATTTATTTAACTATTTATGTGATTTTTATTTTAACTTTTTGGAATTATAAGAAGGAAATAAAACAAAACGTGTTAAATGATAATAAAAATTTATTTTTAAAATTGACAAACTAAACTTAAACTTAACTAAACTTAACTTAACTTGAGCTTAACTTAACTTAAACGTGACTTTCACTTAATAGTAATTTTATTTTACTTAATAGTAGTAGCTAACTTAAACTTAACTTACATAATAACATAACAAGGGAAGGATATTTTAATAACACAAATATAATTGTTGATACTCGCATATTAGGTTATTGTATCGGTATTTAGCAGAGTTTATTGAAAAATAATATATGATTTAGACTTAAACATTATTTTTAATGTAACGTCACAATAAATCGTCTTCTCGCATTAAAAGTGTTTAATCTCCAAACTTACTAATTTTAACAATAATTATGAAATTATTATAGACAATATGAATTAAAACTTATACAACTAAAAGAAAATGGCTCAAAAATAAGATAAAAATTATAAAATAAAATTAAGTGGTTGATTAAATCACGTTAATCACTAAGTAACATGGCATTCAGTTAGGAACGTGTCAACTAAGGTATTTCAGTCTTACTGATTATGTCATCTAAATTTAAGATCTAGGTATAAAGTACTTTTTTCTAATTATTAGGAACTTTAAAAAGTAGACAATTTTAAATTAAAACATAACTTTTCACAAAAAATATCTAAAACTGTATACAATTTAGAAAAACATTGTTTTATTGGAAAAGATCAGGACAATATTATTCATAATTTTATCACAAAAACTGTACAATTACAAGATTATACAGTTTTAAAGGGAGAATTGATTCAAAAAATTGCTACACATTTGTAGCAATAAGTGTATAATTTTGAGATTATATACTTTTGAAGAGACAACGCGTGCACTGCTTGGTCGATTGAACTTAACTAGAAGTTATATGGTATTCGCGCGATACAAGTTCTAACTTCGGCCAATTTAAAACTAACCAATGCGCCATCTAGCGAATGTTTGTTGAACTATGCTCTTTTGACAATATTTAAGAGAAAAATACTGGTGATACCAAACGTTTCCCCATATTAACTCAATTTCGAATATTTTTGGAAATTGTACACTTTGAATGCGAAAAGGCGAAATGTATTGAGGTAATAGCTTAAGTGTTAAGAAAAGAAGATTTAAACTAAACCTCAATTTAAGATAATAAAATCATCATCTGCCTAGCCTTTTCCCAACTATGCTGGGGTCGGCTTCCAGTCGAACCGGATGCAGCTGAATATCAGTATTTTACATGGAGCGACTGCCTATCAGACCTCCACAACCCAGTTAATATAATTATAATAAAATGATTACGGATAAATGTTATTAAAAATATAGTTATACTGTCTAATTATAAAAACCAAAAAATCTAGGTTATTAATATTTTGTATATCCTCCATTATTATTAATGCAGTCAAGTAGCCGTTTACGCATGGACCCTACAATATTGCTGCAAATTTCTGTTCCCCTTAAATTTTCCCACACCTCCATGCAGTGAGTTTTTAACTCGACTACACTCGTCTCGTCCCGTAACTCCCACCTTTGCGCCATCAAACCCCATAGATTTTCCATGGGGTTGAGGTCGGCTGATCGCGCTGGCCATGGAACAACATTTATCTCAGGGTGATTGCGAAACCACTCACGCACAACGCTCGCCCGGTGAATGGGGCAATTATCCTGGACAAATGTTATTTGTACCAACTCATCAGCTGGGTATATTTTGCGCACAGTAGGCAGCATGACACCGTCTAAAATATCTACATAAGTAGAACTATTGGCGCGTGAAGGCATAAAAGCAAGTTCTCCTGGCCCTGCTGCACTCATCCATCCCCACATATTAATCGTAATAAGCTCGGACTCCGTATTTGGGATAACGTTTTTATCACACCAGGGAGTGTTGTCCTTGCGCAATAAATTGAGCCTACCCTTTTGGCTGGATTTAAATGTCTTTTCGTCTGAAAAAATGGTTGAACTCCAGTCAAAATCTAAATAATCCCGTGCGAATCGTAATCGTTCTTCTTTATGCGTTTCTGTCAAGAAAGGCTTTTTAATTGTCCTTCTATGGTGCAAGCCTTCTGCATGTAGGGCACGGCGAACAGTTTGTGGTGAGGTGTCGTATAGTTCGGCAAAGTGTCTCGTTGGCGTGAAACTATTCAATTCATATTCGCCCACCATATCTCGTCGCTGCGCCTCGTTAATTAGCGACGGCCTTCCAGTTCGCTGTCGAGTATTAAGGCTACCCTCTTCCTCATGCCTCTTGATCCAGAGACTTACAGTACTTCTCTAAAACAAAAATAAACTAATATTAAGCAGCTATAGCATAATACTAAAGCGACTTCCTTTTTATAATAATAATATTTATTTAATATTAAAATATAATATTAAAACTCCGCATTTTATAAATCCAATAATAAACAATTACACTAGTTTACAAAATTTCGCAACAGAGTAACCGCATATACTTTTTAATTAGCTAGGCATTACTGATTACTAATATAATTATCAAGTATCGCGAACACGTCAATTTAAATTAAAAAAAAAAAAAAAACAAAATCCCATGATGAATTAAAAAAAAAGCAATATAAAGAATGAATCCAAATGTCACCAAATAATCTTAGTAAATTTCAAATAAAAGTTTAATTTACAATTCAATATAATACTCACATTCAGTCCGGTCTCATTTGCTATTTGTGTTCTATTACGGCCACTTTTATACAGCGCAATAATTTCCGCCCTCTCCTCAATATTAATATTTGCCTGCATTTAAAGAATCAATTTATGGCCGGCGCTCACTGCCGGCATGGCACGGCATGGCACGGCAGATTGTGCTGCGGCATCCCGCAGTGTGCCGTGGCATCCCGTGGTATCCCGTGGCACGCAGTGGCATTCTGCTGAAAGCCTTCGACTTGGCCTCTTAACCGAAACGACCGCTGCACAAGTTACAACCTTATTTCAACTTACTTAGCAATCATAATTACTCGACACAAAGTGACCCATACGATTCGCGATGCAATGGCGTGCCCCGGCAACCTGTGGAATGAAACGGCATGACTCGGCATGCCGGGGCATCGTGGCGGGATACCACGTTGCCGTGGCGCGTCGCGTCATGCCACAGCATCCCGCGGCACGCCGCGGCATCGTGGTATCAAATAAAGTAAAATGAACTCTACAATCATTGAAATAAGATTCAAAATAACTTGATTAGTAATAAAATTCTTTGCCATGCCATGCCGTGCCATGCCAGCAGTGAGCGCCGGCTCTTAGAGATCTATTAAATCACACGTCACTGACCAACAACTACAACCAAACGACAACGCTAATTCCGATCAAGTTAAATCTTCATTAAACTCATGTCTACTTCACAGAAATCTAACATACATACATAACATACATAAACTCACGCCTTTTTCCCATGGGGGTAGGCAGAAACCACGGACCGCCACCTGCTACGATCCTTACACACAAAACGCAACAGACAACAGAAATCTAAATTCTTTATATTTAGTTTTCTCTGACTACCTTTTTAACTTTACGAAATGTGTGAACAAAGTGAACAAGATAAAGAATATTATATTTCTGTCTATTTCTTCCAATCGAGTAAAAACAAAACAGGCAAAAATGTGAGATTCCACGGCTCGTAAACGTGAACGTTATCGTGCACGACAACGATGATACATACATGTCTATTCTTGAAAGTAAAAGGTCGTAAATCAAACTAAACGGCAAACTAATACGTTGTGAGATTGCCTATGCACTTTTGGTCGCCACTGTACAATGCAGAATAATATTAAGGAGAACCCAATCGACAAGAATAGTATATAGCAATACTTTTACGAAAGGTATCCAAGTAGAAAGAAAACGTAGAAAAAATATTTTGAGAATTGGAAAGTTTGTAGCAAGAGCCCACACGACTCGATCTAGTTTCCGTTAAGAATCTGGTTGATAAGTGCCATCTTCAATTCCTTGATGTATTCTATTCACTTAAAAAAACATTATAGTAAGACAAAGAAAATGATAACCTTATATAAAACCTGAAATAATAGTGAAATATTTTTTAAATTAATGATATGCTGCTTGTCAAATTTGAATATGAAAGTAATATATATAAAGTAATAGTAGTAATATATAGTAGTAAGTGTTATTGGGTTTTTCAATGATATTCTCAGGAGCAACTCGGAGTTTGGATTTGTGCCCGGTTAATGGCAATAGGCTCGCCCCCTATTACATGGCACCTAAATATACCGGCGACCTGTACATCGGTACACCTCTGCCTAATTCTTCGGGGAATACATTTTTTTATTTAATGGCGGCTTGGAAGTAAGTTGCAAGCGTGTCGCGCAATTTTATTCAAGTCAATAATAATTTTGGTTCCATTTAATTACTTTTATAGCATAAAAATATATCTTGAAATCATTTAATGGAGTCTAAATTATTATTAACTCGAATAAACCTGCGATTATCTGGACGAGCGCATTCAATAAGAGCTACTACTATTTAAAGTAAGTAATACCTTGGCCAGGTATTACTTACTTGTTGCTAGTGTTAACTTTGAATGCTTTAATTGCTTACCAATTTGCTCTGCTTAGCATTCAGTCTTCTCTTTCTCTCGAACTCCTCCATATTTGCCACCACAGTACTGCGGGCTAAAGATTTCTTGTCGATAACCTGGAAAAAAATGTAAGAACATTTGAACTACAGCTGTTGCTTCATTGCAATTTATACTTTAGTACAATGAAATAAGAGTCTAACTCCGAATTTATTTTTTGGCGCAAGTCAGTCCAAGTTTACTCACCTTCCTAATATTACGACGTCCTTTATATAAGCTTGCTTGAGACCTTTTAGTCATGTAGGCGTCTGGTGATTCACCAAATAGTTCCCTTGATAATATGCTGGAAATAAAATAAATAAATAATTTAACACATAAGCTATTATCCTTCTTGGCGTATCGATGGTAAATATAAATACATTTTTTGTTAGGCCCAGAATTCAGCCACGGCAAAGGATTTTAATGCGTCGTCAATAGATAGGAGTAATTCAAGAGGAAGGTTTATAAGTATAGTCTATAGAGCATCACGCTACGACCAACTGGAGCGGAAGAGTAAAATGAATGAATTTTCCAGACCGATTCCGACCACGGCGGCTAATCTTAATGCGGACTAACCAAATACGCAGGAGATGGCCCAAGTGTGTGCGCAAACACAAGTACACTCCGTGTTCCCTACCGGGGGGAGAGCACAGGCGCAGGACCAATGGCTTTACGCCGGTTTTTTTTTTAAAGTTAGAAGTTTAAACTCATACCCGAGTTGTTTCTGCCTCTCCAGGAACTTCTTGGCGGAGCGGCGCGCTCGACTGGTGCGAGGTCGTATGTGCGAGTCGGGGAAGTCGCCGCGTCTCTCTATGAACTCGCTCACTAGCTTCGCGCGTTTGGCGTCGTCCACACTGAGTACAATTTTTAAAATGATAAGGTATAAAAACTACAATGAACTCGTCTTTCATTATTAAGGAACATAGGAATAATCATATAAATTTCAGTGAACTAAAGTAAGAAGTAGTTAGTTATAGTTCAATACATCCAGTATTAAACTATAAAAACGTTTACATTATAGAATTTATGGGGCCATCACACAATCTTTGTAATGTAATCTCCGTTGGTGGAAATTTTTTTTTTTTAAAGTTCTTTAACAGACTTTAAGTTCCGAACTCATAAGTTTATTTACATTACAGACTTATAAGCTCTACTTGTTCATTTAGATTCTTAATACACCAACCTTTTTTACTATAAAATTTAGAGAAAAAAAATTAAAAGAATTTAGTTACAAGACTCATTAAAATACAGAATGAATGCCTGTTTATGCCAACCAAGCATTATTTTATGACATATTTGTAATTTAAGCTTAGGTTAGCAACTTACTCTAAGTTAGTTTTCGGCACAAATGGGCTCACCCACAAATATTTGGACACTAAATAAGCTTTTAGGTATTGAATACCTTTTTATAAGTTTCTTACAGTTCAACAACTAAACTGAATCGCGGTCTTTTCACAACTTAACCAATTCCGAAGTTTCACAATTTGGTAGAATTTATATCCAGGACAAAATAAAGACAAAAAACACAGTATCAATAGAGTAACTTTTATTATTTATTCCTTAATATTATCGACTAACATTTAATCACCTTATTTCTATTATTTATTATTATATTCTTATTATAGACTTAAACCTAATTTATCTTATCCTAGTTTCAGATGCGTACATTTCAATTTCATAAATATCAAATGTAAGAAGATGTTGTTTACAATACCTGGTTTGGTCCTTCTTGCCCATTCTTTTCAGAAGCTTCTCCTTGGTGGTCACCCATTGCTTCTCTTCCTCAGAAGAAGAATCTTCTTCATTCTTTGCTTTGCTGCCAGACGGTTGATTTTTCGACGCACTTTTCTGAAGTAACAGAGAATGAAATAACTTTAGTAAATCTTGAAAAGTCATTCAAATAATACTTGTATTGCGATATGGAAAAGATCAATTTATTATAATTATTTTATTTTTTATATTCTTTTTTTTTTATTTATACCATCACGCCTGTATTCCCCGAAGGGTTAGGCAGAGGTGAACCAAAGTACACCCACAGTTCGCCGGTATATTTAGGTCCCATGTAATAGGGGGCGAGCCTATTGCCATTAACTCTTATTCTTCTCTTTTATTCTTTTTTTTTGTTTCTTGCAAATGACGTTCAGTAGTCGTTGCTATGCTAATGATCTAAATGAAATAAATAATGTAATAATAATTGATTTGTCTTCGACTTTGAAAGAGTATATACCTTATTCCTCGTAACAGGTCCCTTAGAAGGCGTATCATTTACATCATTGGTGACGACAACAGGCGCATGCAGAAGATTCAGTTCCTTGTTCATCATTTTATCTGCAGTGAGCATCAAGTCTGCGCCGTCAGCTTCCAAGGTCTCCTCTTTCTTCTTAGACTTGTTGCTTAGTTTGTTCTTGGGTTCAGTACCATCGGAAGGTTCTTTCTTCACCTTGACACCGGTTCCGTCGGAATCACTGTCATTGTCGTTCATTAGGAGGTTCTTTGCCAGAGTGTTTTCTGTATGCTTTAGTGGCTGTGGATGGAAGGCATTATTATTTTTGGTGAATTAAGAATTTATATTTTGGATGCAGGCCATTTCCAATCGGTCCTTTTGGAAATCTATGGGGAGGCCTTTGTCTTGCAGTAGACGTCCTTTGGCTGATATTATGATGATGATGATGATGACGACGAAGAATTTACATTTTTACGTATTATTTGTATACAAACTGGACGGTACTCACAACTACAATAGAATTTATATTATATTTCGAATTTTATACTATCAAAAAGAGGAAAGACGACAAGGTTTCATTATTTCTTTATAATAATTTAAATAATAGTATACTATAAATGCGAAAGTAACTCAGTCCGTCTATCCATCCTCTTTCACTAGTAAACCACTGAACCAAATTTGGTACAGTTAGTAGGTTTATTCCGTGACTCGTCTCCGTCTGCGAAAACCAACTTGTACGCGGACGAAGTCGCGGGAAAATGCTAGAATATTATAATGGTAAAGTACTTACTACAGGTGGAGCAACTTCATCATCCACGTTAGCTCCGTCATCGTCTGAAGGCTCCAGCTCATCATAATGGTCAGAATTCGTGGGACTTCCGGGACGACTGCCAGTTTCAGACGTGTGGGCTCCCTTAGCTTCCCGCTTAATCTTCAGTTTACTCTTGTTCAAGTTCAACTGAATTGTTCTATTCAAGGAGTTCAAGTTAGTCAACCTGAAAGTATATAATCATTGATATAAAAAAATATTTGGCAATATAAAATAGACAAATGACGAACGTTAAAAAAAAACGTTTTTTGGAAACTAGATAACCTATTATACTTTTAACCTATTGGTATCGTATTACCCATTACTGGGTTGTGGAGGTCTGATAGGCAGTCGCTCCATGTAAAATACTGATATTCAGCTGCATCCGGTTCGGCTGGAAGCCGACCCCAACATAGTTGGGAAAAGGCTAGGCAGATGATGATGATAACCTATTATTTTTTATTTTTTTATTTATTTATTTTTTTTATTGAAAGGAACAGCAAACAGTTACATAATAAGAGCTTAAAACTAATTTAACAATCAATGATAACAATAATGTAACCCACAACACTGTCCACAGGTAGACATAATAGTTTAATAAGAAAAAAGAGTGTATCGCTAGGAGTTACAATAGTACGTGCGGTTTTAGTTTTGTAGGCAATGAGCATTAATAGTTGGAATATAGTTAGAATCTTAGAATTGAGACAAATTTTAGACAAAGATTACATAATACTACTATTATAAATGCGAAAGTTTGGATGGATGAATGTTTGCTATCCACTCCTGATACAATTTAGCAAAGAGATAGATTATAGTTTGGAATAGCACATTGGCTGCTTTTATCTCGAAAAATGGATGGTTCCCTTGGGATAATACATCAAGTTTGATGGGGATGAAGTCGCAGGCAGATGCTAAGAAATTCATAAAAAAATGATAAAGGTATTGCTACTTTACCTGTCAATCTCCTGGTCATCAATGTTTTTGCTAGTAATGCCTTGATACTCAAAATATGTCTGGACAAAAGATTCCGGCAGTTTCTCCAAAGCTACACAAGAATTTTGATATAGTTTAGCATCTGCACCGTTAACCGGATAGCAGTGCCATCCATGACGGTCTACAAATGCAGGTGTTCCTTCTAAGACCCTTTCTTTTAAAACTTCTTCTTTCTTTATAGTAATTCCTTTCTTAGATATTTCTTCTTTCTTGGCAATATCTTCCTTCTTTGCCGTTTCAACTTTTCCTTTAGATTTCCTGGTTAATCTTTTTGTGCCTACTGCTTCATCAAAAATAGGCATTGTTGGTTCACATTCCAATAATTCTACAGGCTCATTAGAAATTAATGACTCTTCCTTCATTTCTGCTTTTTTAGTAACATTGGCAGTGTCATCTTCTTTGTCAGGTATAATTTTGTCATAAACATATTGCATGTATTTTTGGTAATTAGTTATCTCGTTCTGGTCGATAGCTGTAAAGCCAGTGAAAGTCCCCACGTCATCATCAACTTGATCAGTAGAATCAACATTGTTACACTGTATTTCACTTTCTTTAGCTTTACTGGTTTGAACTGATTTTGGCTTTTCTTGTTCTTTTCTGCTTCTTAAGCGCAATGGTAAATTTTCAGCTTCGGAATCGGTAGAGTCGTCTTTTTTCTCCTCTTGTCTGATTCTGTCTTTCATTTTTCTGGTTAAATTAGCAACTTCGTTAGTAGTTGGCTTATCTTTAGTCGCCTGTGTAGGCGTTTCTTTGATAATAGTCTTTGGATCAGCTTTTTTCTGTTTAACTTTACGTTTCTCAGTTTTCTTTTTCCCTGTGGCCTTTTTATTTTTACAACTATCGTTATCAGAACTGCTGCTTTCCATTAAGCTTCCCTTAGCAGTTTCAATAGTTAAAGGTTCGTATGTCTGCGGGACTAGAAGGCTCATGCTCATGTCATCTTCTTCGTAATCAGGTTCATGTTGTCTACGTACCCTGTGAGCACTCTGGCTGAAGATGTCTTCGCTTTGTAGTTCATGCATAATTTTATTGGTAGCAGCGAATTGTTCGAATACGTCGACATCGTAACTATTACTATTATGTCTTTGTATTGGTGCAGAAACCAAGACATCTAAAACTTCTGGCTTTACTTCTGGAATAATTGTCATTTCGTCAGGTCCATGAATTGGTTCCATTTTCACATTAACCGTATCTAGATTCTCAGGCAAATCATCCATTGGTTCAAGTTTGACTGAAATTATTCCCTCTTGATTGATTTCTGAACTAGTAGTGTTAAAACATGACCTTAGTTCTGCCATTTGAACTTGAGATACCCAACTGGTTTCGGGTTCGGTTTGATTTTCCTCCTCAGTTTCATTAAAGTCAGGTTCACAATGGTCTTCATTATCAAAGTCATCTAAGTACTCAGGGCTATCTGGATTGCTAGCATGAGACTGTTCTAGATTCAGGAATGCTTCCTCTGATAAAGTATTTACACTATTTATTGTTAAGCCTTCTATCATACTTTCATCATTATGATCATTCACATTGAATAGGCTAGATTCAATTGAGAAAATATTCATACACATCGATTGTTGGACTTGCTCAAAAGCAGAGTCTCTCAATGATTTTGGATTAAAAAACCTGTTGATATTACTTAATTCTTCTACTTCAATAATTTGTTGTGGTTGTTGTAAGACTTCAACACACAAGGATACGAGTGACTTGATTTCATTATTTATCTTAATTGATGGGGATGAACACCTTGAAGAACAGGTGGAAACTGAATAATTAGATTCTGCTGTACTACACCTTGTTATTGCCACTTCTTGTTCTTCGCTGGCATCCGTTTCGTTTGACTTGAATATTATTGCCAGCATTTTTTGGTGACACAGCATTTTAAGAGGTGGTACAGTTGTTACATCAATATGGGTTGTGATTTTTGGGCTCCTTTCCATGGTGTTAACGGGACTACCAGACAGGACTCTCAGGCACTGTTGTATTAATGTATCTGGCTGGTATTTCTCATCTGTAAGTTCATTTTGTATGTGTTCATGACAAACATCTTGGACATGTCTTTTATCATATGCTTCATTTATTACAAACCGTAAACACAGATTACTAAGGGTATCTGGGCATGTTACTATGGTTTTATTAGGCATTTGATTTACAGCATTATTTCTCTCCGAGGTACTGGCATTATTTTCTGTGCTGATTCCTCCATTTGCAGAATAATTTACATCATTACTATCTTCAATTGCCTTTACAACAAAATAGTTGCACACACATTCTTTGCTCACATTAAGCCAATCTGTGCTTATAAAAGGGGCACAAACTGATATAGCTTTCTGACGGTAATAATTCTTAAAAAAATCACTTACCATTTTTGTTGTGATTTTATTATCAGGAGGTTTTTTATTTCGGCTGTCCTGGGCTAAAAAAGACTGAGTAGGCTTTACTTTTTTTACCATCACAGTGTCATTTATCCATACAGTATGTCGCCCCTTAATATTGAGTTTTTTATTCAATTCAGATGGCTTTTTTGCTATTTTGATAGAAAGTTCTTTGTTGAGAAACACAGTTTTAGGATTAAATTTTGGTTTCTCCTTAGATTTACTTGTTGAAGTTGTTTTAACTGGTTCTTCTACTATTTCACAGTCACTGTCACTACTGGCTTGTTTTGGTGTTCTTTCTATTTGTTTTGGTAACTCCCTACATTTTGTCAAATTGTTGGTTTTTAGAAAGTCATCATATTGTTTAGCAAGATCCTCTTCCATTTGCATAAGGTTATGTTTAGCTAGTTTAAATAATAAAAATGACTTTTTCACACAATAATCCATCTTCATGGTGTCAGTGACATGGGCAGTGTTTATTTTCTTTTTGATAAAATCTTCAGATTTTTGTGTCATCAATGTACCTAGCTCAGAAGTTGTTTTCACAATACTATTTAGGAAATAACAAGCTTTTTCTGATTGTTCTGCTGTTAGAGCAATATTCTCCTTCATGGGGATATCATAAGGTGTAGTGGTTTGCACACCAGTGGACACAGTAGGAATAGTAGTTGTTTGGCTGCACATCTCGAAGGTCCTCTTTGCCTCTGGGTCTAACACAGGTATTTCAAGTGCTTTGCTCTCAGTGGACGTAGTTGAAGACACTTTCTTAATTTCTAAATTAGTACCTTTAATCTTTTTGGCAATGAAGTTTTCAAACTCATTGTTAACACCCCACTGTTTTGAATGTGGTGGTGGTACGGCAGAAGAATCTGAACACACTTCTACATCATCACTTTCTACGTCTTGAATTGTCTGATCTACTTTAGCTTTCTTCTGTGGCGACTGATTGTCTGACCTTTTACGTAACTTTTTCCTCTTTTGGTTCCCTGTAGAATGAACCAGTCCACCCACTGATATGTCACTGTCTGTAGAATCAATGTCCTTATTGCCTCTTCTGCCAGGTACGTACTCATCATCAGAGTAATATTTCTTACCTCTTCTCCTTGGTTCATCATCATCATCAGATAATTCTACATTAGCAAAAGGATCCTCATCAGAGTTTTCATCATAATGTAATTTTGGAACTTTTTTGCGGATAGGCCTTTTAGAAGTATCTACAACCAGTAATGCATTGTCAGCATTTGATTCTTTGTCTTGATTCTCTATAACACTGTCAACATTGTATTCAAAGTCTGACATAACTGGCATTTTACTATTGCGCTTAGTTTGAGTTTTATTGACGTTATTGCTACTTTCAACAGCTTCATCGGTAAAGTCAAGATCTTGATCGTCCGTAGTAGACACCAGGTTTGTGTTATTCTTTTCATTATTTGCTAAGTCACTTTTAATTTCTTTCAATTGACTCAGGCTCAAATCTTCATTGTCGTCTGATTCCACATTGGAAATATCTACACAAGTTTCGTTATTGTTTGCTGAACTCACTGCCATTGAGTCTGTTTTGTCAAGAGTATCAACTTGATCTTTCCCAGCAATATCTCTAGATGCTTTTTTAGGCTTATCTTTCCTTTTTTTATATAAATTTCTTTTTTTACCTGGTGAGGGATATACCTTAAGATTTTCAGGACTGAATGTTAAGCTTTGATCTTCGTCATTTTCAGTTAAATTATTTTCATCAGCTACTTTAGATGTTTCAGGCTGTGTTTTTAATTTACTTAAAGTAATATCATCAAGATCATCATGATCAGAGTCACTAAATATTTTCTTATCCAAATCTCTATTTTCTATTTTAGATATATCTAATTCTAATAAATCCTTGCTCTTTTCATGAGTGTTTGAGGGCTGAGTCCCATTTAATTCTTCTAAACTTATGAGGTCATTTGATAGGTTTGCGGTATTATTTTTTACTGTACTTACATTTGTTTCAGTGTGAGTTTTTCTTGGTCTACCTCTCTTGGGAGGAGATACAATTTGAATTGAGGAATCTTCATTGCTAAGGATTGGGTTAGAATTAGTTTGGTCAATCTGAAGTGATACTTTTCGTGGCCGACCACGCTTTTTCTTAACACTGGGAACTGTATGCGAAGTTTCCGGATCTGAACTAAGTCGAGAGCTAGAGATATTCAAACTATCTTGATTATTCCCTGACTGTATATTAGATTCTGGAGGTACAGGTTTAGGCTTAGGCTTTCTACCTCTTCTCCGAGGTACAGAGCTACTTATAAGGGAGGATTCTAGATCAGTGGTTTCTTGGCTGACGTTGCCCTCTTTAGAATCGAGAACAGTACAGTTGTTAGGAACTAACTCAGCATTCTTTTTAGTTAAATGTTTCGGTTTCCTGCCTTTCCTAATAACTTTTTGTGGTTCATAGTCAGAGTCTAAATCTTTTGTAATGCCGTCGTTGCTTTCAGCTACGTCTAAGTAAGAATCATCTAAGGTATTTTGGTCCGTCTTGGACTTCATCTCTTCCGTGTTGTCATTAACTGTGCTGTTTACTTCGTTTTCGGTACCTACATCTATGGCTACCTCATTATCATTATGACTTAACTTGCCGCGATCTGGTTCCTTGGGTTGTGCAGATACTTTTGTAGGCAGGGTGATGTATTCCTCTTCCTGATACATTGAAACTGCTTGAAATTGATCAAATGCATCCTCAGTTAAACAGAGGTTGCTCGTCTGCGAATCCGTATCCTCAGACATGTTGTTGGATTATGGTGGCTTAAACCACTTGATCAGTTACATATTATTTATTTGCACGTTAAATTGTAAATTATCGCGTTACAAACACTATTATTTTCATAATAATCAAGAAAAAGAAGATTTTTTGTTGTTAGCATCAGAGAGTATTCGGATTGCCAAAAATTCAGTGCAGTGTTGCCATTGCCAAACTAAGTACCTAACTACACCTAACTACTATTGTATTTATTTATTGAGCTAGATCTAGATTAAACAAAATGTACAGAGCCGTCAGTTGTTTATTAGTCCAAAAAATTCACTGACAGTACTTCACAGTCTGCGGGTTGTTCGAAAGAGATACCGCGCCCCCGGAACGCAAAGGGCACATGAAGGAACATAGACGGGTTTTAGTCAGTAAAAGTCTGACACTCCCTCCCGCCCCGCCCAGGGCGGGGGAAGTTATTTGATGATTTCCCGTCTATAAAAAAAAAAAAAAAAAAAAAAAAAAGTACTTCACAGTACAAAAAATCATTAAAGTCAAAAAGGGGGGAAAAAATATTTGGTCCAAAACAAACCTTTGGCAAATTACTTTATAATAGACAATTACAAGCTCTTTCAAAATGGGTTGACAGGACATTATCACAGATGTGGCTGTAAATAAAAAAAGACTTGAAGAAAATTGTTGTTATAAAACCCAACCTCCTTTATCCTCGCGTCTCTTGAAAGCAATAGATTTTGCAAAAGCATAAAAACATTATGCACCAAATCGATGGTCGGGAAGAAAATAAATACCAAGCGACATTTCGGTTGTTCTAACTTTTCTAGCACGTGAAACCAATTAAGTTTTTTTTTTAAAGTTGGAAAATCATAGAATGACTTCCTTCACCCTGGGCGGGGCGGGAGGAGTGTCAGACTTTTACTGACTAAAACCCATCTATGTTCTTCTTGTGCCCTTTGCGTTCCCGGGGCGCGGGCGGTTTATCTCTTTCGGACAACTCGCAGCCCCGGCAGGCTGGAGCACGACCCCTTCCCCTTAGGGGAAGCCGACCTATTATAACATCACCTATATCACGAATTTTATTATAATTAGGAAAATCGAAAATTTTATCAGCCTGGGGTATTTTAAGAACAGTCACATGTCCGAATGTTTGCTGACATCTCTTTGAGGCCTTTTTTAAAGGCGTGAGTTTATGTAGGTATGTATGTATGTATCTCTTTGAGGCGCGCGTGGAACAAAACGCGCCTTCGGCGTCGACACGGTCTGTCGTTAAGTTAACGTACGAACGGCGAGCTACCCATTGCTCACCGTCCACAGACCCGCGTCTACGGAGGCCGGGAGTCGTCTCGTGGCTCCCGACACCCGGAGCGTCTCCCGCGGCAGCTGCTGCTGGGACGAGAGAGTCTTCTCTGCCTCTCCCGTCCCGCCACCTCCTTCTCTAGCATTACAGCTTCGCAGAAGGAGGTGACTGCCCATTCCCTCTCGCTCCGAACCATGGCTTGCACTAGTGCCGGACGCAAAAGTTCGCCGCCGCCGACCTATCATGGTTATTTTTTTTTTAAACACAACACCACCTATTTGCCGCTATATAGGTAAATATTTCCTTTCCACCGTCGAAATTAACATTAATGATACCGAACGAAAGTTTTGACTTCAACGATTATGACATTGACACACACAGTTGATTGACACATTGACACATTACAATGGCGAATTGTGTTGACGTTTTTGGGAATCTTTAAATTTTGTCAAACCCATAAAAAATTAAATCATATCAAAACTTCTTAATTAACAACAGGAATTAAGGACAAAATTTCATCGGGGTGTTTATTGTTTAACTACATTTCTTATAAAAGTGGCAAATGTTTTACAATCAAAATGTACTTTCCAATTGGATGGCCCAAAGTTCTGAAAAATCTGGGTGCAGATAATCAAATTATAAAACAAATCGTTTCAAATAGGGACAAGATATTGTTTGCTTCATTGAGCGATGACTGCCTCGCAGTATGGTTTTGCAAGGTATGTTTATTTTTGTGTGAACATTGAGGTCATATTGACAAGCCAAAATGTTGGTGCCACCTTTGGATGGTCCCTGTACCCATCCACAATGAAATTAAATGTATATATGTCTGTTTTTATAACACTATGTTTTTATTAGTGATTTTAAAAGATTAGATAAATAAAAATCGTTGCTATGTCTTTATCTGGCAATCTTAATTATCTTTTATTATCATTATAAAACATCTCCAATACTTTTTGTCAGTATACATGGCTGCAACATCTTTCGTTTACTAAACTTGAGTTAGTTTTGATTCGGCAATATATCATTATAGCATAATGTTTGTTTTCTCACTGTTATTGTATTGAGTCACAACATAATCAACAATATTTTGTATTCATCTTATTTTGTGTCTATAAATCTGAAGTCAAAGAACCAAACATCGTATTTATATTAGTTTTTATGTAGCCTTTAAATGAATATGCAAATTATTACTTAATACTTTGACTGATAAGGATTTTTAAACATTCTAAATATTACAACTGAGGGTAATTTTTGCCTGTCCTTAGTGTTAATATAAGTATTATAGTCACAATACCTGAGGTAGCAAAGTAAATTTGCAAGGATTTTTTTACCTAGTTTTTAAGTGTCCCTTTTGCACCATAGCCTATTTTAGATGCTTCTAATGCCCTTGATCTCTTTATTCTAGCCAACTGTGCCCATAGTGTACCATAAGAGGAGTACTGAATCTCTACAAAGACTCGGATTCAATGTCGGAGTGGAATGGAAACCAGACTCGTCTATGATATGCATTTCGGTAAGTGAAAACGGCTGCTGAATGTCAAAAATATTGAATAATTGTATTTTTATTGATTATTGTATCCGATTTCAAAAGCCCGTCTGCTTTATGTCTATATCAATTTAAAATATATTTAAAACGCTATTTCTGTATATTCACATAAAAACTAAAAGATATTTTATATGTGGCATTTTTTTCTGATCTGCATAACTTTTGCTTGCAAAGTGTTTAATTTGGAAAATAACAAGCTACCTTTCAGCCATTATCTCTAACAACAATTCTTTTTCCCATTCCAGACATCAGAAGGTCACCTAATTCTTTACAATGTAGAAGCCCACAGTGAACAGACCGCATACCAACAATATGACCCACCCACCGCGAGCCTGCGACGAGACTCCGCTGAGCTGTTCGTAAAAGAAGTTATACCATCACTGAAGATTACCCTGGTAATATTTTAATAAATATTTGTTGTTCTATAAATTCTGTAATTATAACCAAAGTAGCTTGTGCCCGCGATTTTGTCCGTGTAGATATTTTCACCTGTGTTAAGTAACGTCTTTGGTTACTGCTAAGGTCCCGCGTGTCGTAGCGTGATGCTATATGGCTTATGACATTAACAAATAACGCGACATTCGATGGGTAAAAGAATTTTTAAAATCGGTTCAGACATCATACTCATATCAGCAACAGGATGTCCACTGCTGGACATACGCCTCCCCCATAGATTTCCAAAAAGACCGGTTCAGAATCGGTTCAGTAGATTCAGATATTACCCTCTACAATCTCAAAAACTATCTCTTTATAATATCAGTATAGATTCAGGAGAAGATTAATATAAAGAAGGAGATTGCTAAGGTGCATAACTTAAGTTTTAATACTGTATGCAAGTGACGTCAATTATTCGTTTTATTTGAATTTTATTTATATTAAAGTTATAAATCTGGTAATAAAAACGGTTTACCAGCCAGTATGTTTGAGTATTGCGAAATAGACAAGTGAAAGAGTTTTGTTAAATATTCATAACCGTAGATAACAGAAAGTACTTTATATGTAAAATATATTGTGGCCTACTTGGTCAACAATAAAAATACTGTTACCATTATTTACGGTATATTCAGATACATTATATACAGAAATCTTATTTCATTCTTTGTGATTTAGTTGGCAGTTATGCACATGAGTTAAGATACTTGTTAATAGGATGACACAATGTCAATATTCTAATTGATGATAATATATCACAATGGTTATTCATTTCAACATTCTCAATACTATCTTTCATTATCAGAAATCAGAAAATCAGAAATCAGAATAATTACCACCACCACCATCACACCACCATCCATATCACCACCATCATATCAGCCGTAGGATGTCCACTGCTGGATATACACCTGCTCCCCATAGAAACTACCTTTGATAACTTTGTATTAAACATGCTGAACGGGTTAAGTGTAATGGTGCGATTACACGGCGCGCGATAACACGAGTCGCGCCGTTCGTGTTGGTGCGGCTCGGCTTAATTCGGACGCGAGCTTATTCGTTTACATGGCGTGTATAAGCCAAGCCGCGCCCGCCGCGCGCGCCTTTAATCTGTGTCCAAAGACCGACAAGCGATGGATCGCCCCAGGCGAGCCGATCTGCGCCGGACGTAGCTGATTACACGTGTCGCGTTATCACGAGCCGTGTAACCGCACCGTTATGTGACCATCAAGCATTGGAAAGGGTCCATACAGCCACACATTTCTTGCAAATAAATATTATTATTATAAATGCACAAAAAATTGTAAGCTTTGCGGTCTTACTACGCTAGTAGAAAAAAAATAATTATTATCTCTTTATGTTTCATTTTTAAGGCCGGTTAAAAAGTAAGGATTTGAATGTTTTAATTGTTCACATGTATTTTAGCAGTATTTAATCTTGATTCCAGTTAAAGGAGGTGTTAGTATGGGACGGACAGATCACGCGCATGTGCTGTATATCGGGCACGGAGATCCTGGTGTGCACCACCAGAGCCCACCTGTTGCGCTACCGGTGGGATGGTACGCAGAACCGGGACTACTGTCTCGACCTCGGACGAATACCGTTCTCTATTAACCAACAAGTTTCTAAAGGTAAGAATGTGCTGCTGAGTTAAAATATAGAATGGTAGCTTGTGCCCGGGATTTCGTCTGCATAAAAGTCAAGTGTAATATTACCCGCCGGCCACAGCCAAGCGCTTCATGCGACAAGATGCGCGACAAGCTTCGAGATGCAAAAACAAATGGTAGACAACGTATGAAGTATGCCACAGCTACCGGCGACACTACATGCGACGCTACACGGGGCGCTTCACGAAGCGCGACAAGTAGCGCGACATGTAGCGGCTACAAAATGCGCGCTGTGCGAGTGAGACAAATGTACTAGCGAGTATCGACGCGCTGCTTCATCAGTGGACGCATTCAGGCTTCACGCGACAGAAACAAATAATTTTGTTTTTGACGCGCGTTGCGCTTATAAAAATTATGAATACTGAACAATTTATGAGTGAAGTACTGAGTAGACCAGCAATATGGATGTCAAAACATCCACATCATAAATATAGGCATATTATAAAAAAAAAAATATGGGAAGAAATTAGAAAGGAGAATTTATAAACCAATAACGCATAGAAACCTAGTACGACTGCAAAAAGTGAGGCAACTAAAACTTTAACCTCTCTGGGCGAACCGTCAGTCTTCAAGGTCACGTTCCTTCGAACACAGCTCGCGAGCATTTATCTATACATTTAAAATATGTTTTAATTGAAATCGATCGATCATCAAACAAACACATTAATATTCTAACTTATCCCCCAGGGAAGCATATTAGGACCAATCTTATTCCTATTATACATTAATGACATAACCGAAATAACAAATCATAAATGTATTTTATTTGCTGATGACATTTCTATAATTGTTACATCTGACAAAAAAACTGACGGAATAATTAATCACGAAAATGACATTAATAATACGATTGACACATTAATAAAATGGCTTAATAATAATAATTTAAAAATTAATCTAAATAAATCTAAATACGTACAATTTAATCAATCTCCAAATACTAAATATAAATTTAAACTTAACATATTGAAAATCAGCGAAGTTGAACAAACGAAATTTTTAGGAGTTATTATAGACCATAACCTGAACTGGAAAGCACATGTAGAAAATGTATGTAACAGGTTAAATAGGTTTGTATATGCCCTAAGACAAGTTAAAAATAAAACTGATATAAAAACAGCAATAACATGCTACCATGGGCATGTTGAATCTATTCTCAGATATGGTCTTATAATATGGGGAAATAGTACAGATAGTAACAGAGCATTTGTTGCACAAAAAAAATGCATCAGAGCAATTTATGGGCTAGCGCCTGATGAGTCCTGCGAGCCAATATTTAAAAAACTTGGTCTATTATCGCTGCCATGTCTTTATATCTTTGAAGTATGTATGTTTGTATGGAAACATAAAGATAATTTTGTAAAAGTGTCTGATTTAAGCTCTAGGAACCGGAGAGATCAAAATAGAATCGTTTTTTATGACACTCCCAGATTGTCCAAATACAGCAAAAGTTGTCTGACTATGTGTGTAAGAATTTATAATAAAATCCCTACAGAGCTTAAACAACTAAATAGTAGATTGTTTAAAAGTAAATTGTTTGAATGGCTGAATGCCCATAATTTCTACTCCCTCAAAACATTCCTTGAAAATAAATTATAATTTAATGAATTTATATTACAACAAAATTTTGCATGCTATAGTTTTAATAGCTAAACATGTTGAACTCCTGTTTTAATTTTAAGACCTTTAAATACCATGTTTTGAAGCAAATAAAGATATTGACTATTGACTATTGACTATTATCTCAATACAGTGTTTCTAATTATGAAATAAATACCTACCCACATTGCTTTCAATTTTGTTCAAAATGTTATATCATCGTACTCAATAGCGTAAACAGTACCTAGGTACATAAAAAAAAATGTGTACCTACTACTTACGCTATTGAATACGATATAACATTTTACCAGTTTCGAGAAACGAATTTGGCATTAGGTAGGTATTATAACAACTTATCACAAAATCATTTTAATAATTTTAATAGTTTAGCCGTTCTCTAAATACGTCCACCTTTGACGCCGTCGCTGTCGCAACTACTCGAGCTGTAGCATACCACTGCAAATCGTGTCGCTGTCGCAACTCCTGTCGCAAAGCGTGAAGCGTCGCCAGAGACTGTGGCCAGTCCCTTAGACGACGAGCGAACTGACTTCGTCCGCGTGGCTTCTTTCACCCGTCTTACGTTCCGTCTTTGGTTACTGCTCCACTCCCGTGGGTCGTGGTGTAGTGTGTTATACAGCCTATGAAACTGGCAAATAATGTGGCTTTCTATTGATGTAAGAATTTCCAAAATCGCTTCTGTAGATCCAGAGATTACCCTCTACAACAATACAAACTCACAAACTTTACCTATTTACAATATTAGTATAAATATCCTATGGCACTCAGCATTCAAAGTCAAATCATTTATTTCAATTAGGCCATTAAAAGGCACTTTTGAACGTCATTACATTAAAAAAAAACATTAATATTGAATCTAGTTGCCCATTCCAAATGGTAGTTTCGTATGGAGAAGAACGGGCAAGAAACTCCATACATACTCTTTTAAAAAACAATGTATTACAATAAGTTGTATAGTTACATTCCTTCCATAAGAAAAAAAATATAAATGTCAAAACGAATATAAATTATTGTAGCTTTCTATCAGTGAAGTGTTTTTTTGTAATTGGATCGGTACTTCCTGTTCCTTCTATTTAGTGTCAGTAGTTCCTACTACCTACATGTGACTGTTCCTAAAATACACCAGGCTGATGAAATGTATGTTTTTCCCAATTATATTAAAATTCGTGTAATTAAATTTGTTTACATTCGGTAATGTTAGAATAGGTCGGTTTCCCCCTAATATTTGTGGAAGTGGAATTATTAATTAATTTTTTACTCCTCCGCTAATCATTTCTGATTAATTGCGTTGCTGGATCCAAGACAGTTGTATCGCTTCTCCGGGACTTGTCGAGCTTCATTGCCTCGGCGCTTTTCTGGCGGTGTCCACTGTTGATTCTGGCTTTCAGGAGTTGCAGTGGTTGAGAATAGTGTAGCGGGCTTTTCCCATTCCCTCAATGATTTAGTGTCCTTCTACTATTTGGTTTATTTCGGCAGTACTAGGCGTCATTTTAAATTGTTGGCCGATAATTTCAGCTGAGCCGATATTAGAAGACAATACGCACGTGAACGACATAGAGTACTCCCCGCTGGTGTGTGGTTTCGGTATAACACTCAACGACGGACGGGCGGCGTATCTGACGGCGCCTAATCTCAAATTTGATCCTAATGTAAGTATAAATAACACTTGTTTTTGCTTAATTTTTATCGGCGTCTCAGTAATAATGAAAGCCATACCATATTGTGTCGACAACTCGATATGTTGATAACGCGAGAAATTTTTCTTATCAATAACAATGTGTTGTGTAAATTTAATAAAACATATTTTGACAATCCCAGATATTATTGGACACAGATCTAATGGTAAGAAACTGTAAAGCGAGTGTTGTGATTATATAGACCCTAAAGCACGTTTTGAATTCCCGGTATCTCGAACGAAGCGCGCAAGTTACTGTGATTGATTGTTCAAATATTTCAGTCAACCAATCATAGCAGCGTATTGACAATTTGTCACATTAATGGCCTACGCAGACTGGCGGACAGGACGTCAGTTTTAAATGTATCAATTGAATTTAATAGTTATCCAATTGATATAAAGTATATATTTCAATGCTCAGTGATCAGCCTCGAAGCATCGCAGCGCTGGCCATTACTTTGCGTTGTATTTCGTTTGAGAAGCCGAGGGTTAAGTCCCCTCAAAATTTTAAACTCGTGTGTCTCTTAAACCTTGTAGTTTTCCTTAATAGGCACATTCTATGGTTTTTGCATTTTCGCATGGCATATTCGGTCATTGCTCTAATTGTATTAAAATCCGGTAAATACACAATGAACTGTTTTTTATTATTGAAAAACGTTAACGATGACGATACATATCGATTCAGGACGTTAAGGCCCATTTGCGCTAGCCTGTTGTCGGCCAACTCTGAGTAAGTTACTAGCACAAGCCTATTATGTTTATGATTTTGTTATTTAACTATGTGTATCTAAATCGGAGTCAAAATTTTGGGGTAAGTGTGTCCAACAATCAGTTTTACTCTTTTTCAAATTAATAATGCTTGAAAATGTAGATAGGTCAATGACCGTTATAGCCAGGCCGAAACGTAACAACTATAATTAATTTCCTAGCCAGATTCTTTGTGTGGTAGGCAGAAGAGTAAAGCATTGACAATATTTTTAAGCGTGTTCCATTTATATGCTATGAAAGTTTTGAAACATTACAGTCCAGTAACTAACTTTGTTATATTTTTAGTATATACAAGTATATAAGGGAAAATTAGTCTGCTAGGATAATTTGAATAATAAATAGCTTTTTATATTAATGAATATATTTTTATTTGTAGGCTGTTCAAGGCATCTGGGCACCCGGCATCGATGACGCGACTTGCGCAAGAGTCAATCATAAGTTTAGATTAATTGCTATTGGCAGGAAAAAGTAAGTATGTTATGTTTTTAAATGGTAGCGTCTACCTAGAAACTCATATTTTTAATCCTGTTATCGGCTACAGTAAATATACTCCAAATAAATAATGTACTTTAATCCAAAATCTTAGTCCACAATCCTTGTTGCTTTTGATTCACCTTGTCAAGATAACAGATCGGTCGGAATCGGGATGTCGATCGACATTGAGATACATTATAGAATTTGAAGTTAACTTGGCTCTGTATTAAATCAATTTGGGTTAGTTCTGGCAAAACAAACTAACACACTTCAAGATTTCTTCCACTTCGCATAAGTGATTACTGAGATTACATTGAACTGTTGATACTGGATAGTGATGTAACACATTCGACACATTGTATAGAATGTGTCGAATGTGGTACATCATGTGGTTTGACGTTATTATTTTAATGATTTTTTGGGTTGAGTCGTTGTGGCAGATCTAAGCTCAATTATCAGCCGCAAGAACAGCTAGATGCAGGCCGCTTCCAACCGGTCCTTTTGTAAATCTATGGGGAGGCCTATGTACATCAGTGGACGTCCTGCAGCTGATATGATGATGATTATTAAGCTCAATGATTGACTGACTATTTTGTCCTGTGTTCTAGTTCTCAAGTGGATGTATTCACGATAGACGAAGCTACGGGTGGTCTGGAACTGTCACATACAATGGTGCTCAGTTCCAAAGACTTCCCCGGCGATCCTGGACCTGTTAAATGTATGAGGTAATAAGTAATAGGTTTTTTAACCAATGTACAGTACGGCCAACGTATCTTAGCGAGTCTGAAATTAGCCGTTTGGCTGCGCAATGGATCTTTTAGGAACAAAATTGTCTACTGCGCAGCTAAACGGCGAACTTCAGACTCGCCAAGATATGCCGGTCGTATTGTGCTGCCGAACAACCTTTTTGGTGCACAGGCTAAAATGTTAATCTTTTTATTATACCGCCAATATAAATTTTTATGGTGTGCTATTTTTTTGACCGGCTGTCCTGGCGAAGCGTTAAAATACTTATACGATTTCAAATTCCGAATAAGTAATCTTGATATTTGTTGATTTAATTTCGACTTTATTTCAACACTGGCAAAGTTGAAATCTGTTTAATAGTGGGCACCTCGCTGGCCACCTGATTATTCTAGTGGTGGATAAAAAAATGTTGACAATGATGTTTTCAGATGGACAGCAGACGGACGGGCAGTGGCTGTCAGTTGGGAGCGGGGAGGCGTGTCCGTTTGGAGCACGTTCGGAGCCCTGCTCATGTGCACGCTGGCGTGGGACTACGGACTCAACCAGGACCTCAGCAAGTCCAACCCACTGGTTGTCTCGAGTTTAGTAAGTCCATCTCACTGTTGAAAGGTAGCCTTGCGCCTTGCAGAGGTATAACACAGGCTAAAAATAATAATAAATAATAAAAATTATTGTTGTTATGCGAAAAAAAAGATTGATGAAAAATAGTACGCCGATGCCACTTTTATGAAATAGATTATAATTTTTTCACTACTAAAATCAATATTAATTTTATTCGCGGTTTTATCCGAGTTCAGTTACGTCATTGGCTTACATCTCTTTTTCAACGAAAAAAATTTAAATGTCCAGTCTTTTCATGATCTCTTTTGATTCGCTTGATTGGTTTTATAACAAGAAAATTTAAAAATACAAACGCTTTCTTCAATTTAGACGGTACGTTATGTATAACACCTGTGTACAATTTATCCATGTTTTATTTTTAATTTATTTTTTTGCAATGAAGCAGAGGTGTTATTTGAAATGTTATTTTGCTATAAGACTGAAAAAACACAGTAAACCCACTGGTTTACTGTGTTTTTTCAGTATTTTAGCCATCTCAAAGCTATTCAGTATAGGTATTCATAATGGTTACCTTTTGAAAATGTGTAATGTTGTTTTTTTCTAGGAATGGGCGACAGAAGGTTACCAGCTATGGATGGTGAAAGTGGAAGGAGATTCCAGTACTAACATAATTCAATTAGACTTTGTCAAAAGTCCACTCACCGTTAACCCTTGTATGGTAAGTTATCACTGATTTAAATTTTAAATATCTGGTGAAAATACTCTTTTGAGTCTTTTCCCCTTTTTATTTTATTTTAACTGATTCGTTAACCTGCCGGCTCTAAGCGCGAGTGCTACGCTGGAGGTCTTGGGTTCGAATCCCAGGTCCAGCAAAGTGTTATTTGGTTTTTCTATGAAATTTTCAGCTCGGAGTTAAAATTCGTGCCTTGTTATTGTCAAAAGGCTCGCCCTCTATAGTATGGGACCTAAACATATCGGTGAACTGTGGGTCTACATTAGTACACCTCTGCCTAACCTTTCGGGGAATAACGGCATGATGATATGTATGTATGTATTTTATTTTACCAAAGACAAGCGTATGTGGTAGCAAACTACACGGATAAAATCATAGACAATAATTATCTGCCTTTTTTTTCAGAGCAACCAAAGACACCTATATCTGCAAGCCGACGACAAACTCTACATCAACTTAGAAGACAACCTCACGAAGAGAACCAAGATCTCCATCATAGACTCTTCTTCAGAGATCTACCAAGCAGAAAACGGGCTGCCCGACCAGCCTAACTTGGAATACGAGAGCAGTACCAACTATAGGGAGTTTGTTGATGACAACGAGTGCAGGAAACAGTGGATCGTGTTGCCCTTGCCCGCTACTTATATTGCTACTAATTGGCCGCTGAGAGTGAGTTTTATTTTCTACTTGGTTTTATCCGCGACTTCGCCTACGCAAGTGTCGGATGCAGATGAAGTCACATAAAAAGCCTATATCCTTATCGAGATCACACGCTACCGCTAAGTCACAAAATTTCATTACGATCGGTATAAATAAATAAAAGTATTTATTTATTTTTATTTAATTTATTCGGCCTTCATGATATAACAAACATACATACAGAGATGCTTTTGCAGTATGTTAGTATTGATTAATGTAATAAATAACGATTAAAAGATAATTTCACACCATGTTTGAACTTCTTCAAAGATTTTTCGCGACAAAACATAGTGTATGTCCTTCTCTAAGGTCTAATCTATCTCTGTACCAAACTTCATCAAAATCGGTTCGGCGGTTTAGACGCGAAAACGTAACAGACAGACAGAGATACTTTCGCATTTATAATATTAGTAGGGAAGTAGGGATGCTTTCTTGTGTCAAATGTGCAGTGTGCAAAAAGAGCTTTTAAGAGTTCTGTTGGTAAAACGGGACCCTATTATTTAGACTTCGCTGTCCGTCTGTCTGTGTGTCTATCACCAGGCTGTATCTCATGAACCGTTCTAGTTAGATAGTTTAAATTTTCACAGGTGATGTTTTTCTGTTGCCGCTATAACACCAAATACTAAAAAACAGAATATAATACATATTTGAGGGGGGCTACCATACATCAGATGTGATTTTTCTTGCCGTTTTTATAGATAACTGTACGGAACCCTTCGAGCGCGTGTCCGACTTGCACTTGACTAGTTTTTATAATAAATCAAGTCCTTAAACATTCTCATAACATAATAACCCGATATATTTACCCACAGTACAGCGCTCTAGATGAGGCGGGAGTGAACGTATGCGTGGCGGGTCGCACAGGCCTCGCGCACTACAACTGCCTGTCGCGGCGGTGGAAGCTGTTCGGGAACGAGGCGCAAGAGAAGGACTTCGTGGTCGCCGGCGGCATGCTGTGGTGGAGGGAATACATCGTTATAGGTGAGCCAGAAACTTGTGTTGTTAGACCTTTGTGATAATTGAGAATTTAGGTAAAAGAGGGGTCAAGAAATACAGGTTTCTAAGGGTGTGTTAAAGTCGAGAGACAGGCTATTAAATTGCTTTGTTGCTTGGAGTAAATGTCATTCCGTCATTTTGGTGTTTTTAACAAGTGACTTCAATTTGAATTTCTATGGTATGAGGAGCGAAGTGGTTTAAGGAACATGTTATGTTTTAATTAAAGAGAAAACCTATAATATTTTTTCTATATAATCTTCCATGTATGTAGTACACTGATTCCGATAGCGTATTTCACTTGCATAATTCAAAACCAAAATCACAATAAAAAAAATGTCCCTGGTTCAATTTCCGCAGATAACAAATATTTATATGACCTACTTATTCCGGTCTGGTTGTTTGTAAATGAAATCATTTGTAATAAACTCATTATAAACATTTGTAAACACACCCACGATACACAAATTCCTAATAAAGGGGATCTTATTTTTAAATTTAAGATATAAATATCTCATTATCTCACCCCCCAGGTTGCTACAGCATCCTAGACGGGCACGACGAGATCCGCTTCTACCCGCGCGAGGCGAAGCTCGACAACAGGTTCGCGAAGATCGTGCGCGTGCAGTCGCAGGTGTTCGTGCTCGACATACTGGACGACCAGCTTGTCGTGTTCGGCGCCGACGCGCTCGTCACCATATACGAGCTCAACTGTGTGGATAATGGTCAGTGTGATAGGTGTTCAAAGATGGTTGACAAAACTGGAAATGAGATGTGCTTTTCATTATTGGCATACTTTGATTGTGTCGGACCATACCTGGGAACTTTCTGGTTGACATAATGAAAAAATTTTTTCACGAAAACAATATTTAATTATTATAACCAAACTTTGATTTGATGACCCCTGTTTTGTTCCGTGCACCTGTAAGCACAATGTTTTGTGTTACATTAAGCGCTACCATTACTAGTGATTTTTTGCACCAAAAATAACAGTTGCTTCCCAGCAATCTATTTGCTCAATGTTACTTAGTTTGATGGTCAATCTGTGTAGTTAACGGCGATATTATGTATGTTTCTACATCCAGTGTTATGTAAAGAACTCAGAATCGTCTATGAGGAAGGGACTCACAGAGGGGCAGTATATACCCAGAAAACGAAAAGCTTTGAGACAATCTGAAAATTCTTTGGCCTTGTCTTGGGTCAAAGAATCAGCATTGCCATACAACGTGGCAATGCTGCCAGCTTTTTGGGCAACTGTCCCATTGACAGTGATGTGGAAGAGATTTTTGACGACCTTCCCTTTTTTTTTAAATATTAACTGTATATAGTTTGTTATTTAATTGTTATTATTTTAGTTAGTATTATTTTATGAATAAACACTAATTGTATCTGAAAATTCATCCAACAGATTATTATATCTTTATTTTTGCAATAGAACTCAAGTACATGTATCGTTTCAGCGGGTAACATAGAGATGCGGTGCGTGCAGGCAGTGGACGTGTCGGCACTGTCGCACCCCGCCTGCGTGGTGTCAGCGTCACTGTGTCGGCTGCAGGACCCGCCGCATCGACACCGCTCCTCCACCGTCTGCGTGCATGTACAGCGCCAGCCTGATTCACTGGTAAGGAAGGATGGAGTTAGGAAGGGGGATTTAAACTGTCTTCACAATTTAGTGTAAACAAAATGTAACTGATGACACGGTGGGCGCAGTAGCTGAGCGATTGGCTGCTGCGCTGTGTGTCGCGGGTTCGATTCCCGCATGGGACAAATATTTGTATGGCCTACAGATAGTTTTTCCAGGTCTGGCTGTTTGTGAACGCACCACAATAAATTCGTAATGAGGGGGACAACTTTTTTTTTAAGTATCTTTTGAAATATGACTTTAATGCCTAGATATAAAGTTTAGTTTGCTTTGCAACTTGAAACTTTTTTTTTAGAAAGAACGTCTGTCCAGTTATTTAAATAATTACACAATTTTGTTACTGTCAAACTCGACAGTTTGTAAGGATGGATAGATTTTTAGCACAATTATTATAGGTATTGCTTGCACATTAGCTTAACACATAGGATAAATTTATATCTAATTTTTGTGTTTAAATGACATTATTTAGATTTTTGGCTTAGTACTAAATTCAACCCCAACGAAGTCGCGAGTATAAGCTAGTTTGAAATATTACAATAGTGATTCATATTATTTTCCAGGTGATCAACGCTAGCGGTAAGCTGATGATGGTGCAAAGAGAAGAGTATGATGTTGATGAGGACAATAATCCGGTAAGTTTACATTGGGTAGATGACACCACTAATCAATTGACATACTTTTTATGAGCTGTCAAAACGCGATTCCTCCATAGATTTTGTATGACAATACTAAACTATGACGTCACTTTTTTGCTAATTCAATTGATTAACTATTTATTGATATCAAAGCAACTAAAAACCAGATTTTAAAGTTATTTAAAAAAAAATCGGGTTTTCAAGGCTTACTACTAAACATTAAGGCTCACTTTTACCAAAAATCACTAAACACATTTAGAGCTAAATATATATTATTTAAATTATCATTCTGTCTCCGTCCCGTAACATTAGTCACTAAATGTTTTTAGTGATTTTGGTGAAAGTGAATCTATGTTTTTTTTTTCGAGCAGATGAGTCTTGAAATTATTGTTGTAGTCTTGACAATTGACTAGTAGACCCCATTTGTCTATTAGACAATTGTCAAGACTGCTAAGAAATGTCGAATGTTTTAAGAGGACACTTAAATGTGCTCTACAAGACCCGTTTCCCGGAAGATAAATTGTAAAACGCGCATAAGTTGAAGTTATTGGTGGTTGTTTGAATGTTCAGTCAACCAACCAACCACAACAACTTATATTATGTGCTTTGCAACTAACATACATTTTTCGTCCTAGAAACCGTAATTGTTATTTAGTCAGCAAAGAATTCATGTCGACTTTCTACTTTTAATTTGTTTCCAGGCAGAGCTTAATTACGCCAAACAAATGAGACCACATGTGCCTGTTTTCAAACAATTTGTCGGAATATTCACTTACGTAACCTTTTATCAGAGTGTAAAATTGAATACTTGGAATATTTTGTATGCGTACGTAAAACTAATTAACTACTTTGCGCTGTTATGTAACGAAAACGCATACATTACCTGTTAATCCGCGTGTCATTGAATGCTCGGCACGCATAACTAAACGTGCCCATTTTACGCTGCACTACACACAGGTAGGCTGAACAAAAAACAACTTCGTTCGTAAAATATTTATTTATTCAGGTACACTTCGTTGCTTTGGATTATACCGCTCAAACTTAACTTCTATCATGACCTATGTGTATTTTTGCATGTACTACGTCAAATGCAAGAACACACTAGCGCCGTGAGTAACTAAATAGGTTACCTATACACGGAGAAGTTAGTTATAGGAATTATTTACATTTGAAACTTAAATTAGCTTAATGATGTTTAGTTCTGATGGTGAGCGTCTTGCCATCTAGTGAGATGGGTCCGGCGGCCCAGCGCCGGACAATCCGGCCCTTCCCTCCGTACGTGGTGCCCGACAGGTGCACCCACGGCCCGGCCGGGGGCAGCGGGTAGATCGGCAGGATGTCGAACGTGGGCACCGGCGCGATGATCGGTGGCGTGTCGATGACGGGGGTTATGATGGGCTGATGATGAACTTCGGCGACGGGTGCGATTTCGGCAATAGGGGCAATTGGGATAGGACCATGTCCGATTGGGCCAATAGGTCCATGTCCGATAAGGCCAAGTGGGCCGAGGGGTCCAAGTCCAATGGGTCCGTGACCAATGGGGCCGATGGGGCCATGACCAATGGGGCCGATGGGGCCATGACCAATGGGGCCGACGGGTCCGTGACCAATAGGGCCAACGTGTATTGGCTCCAAGTATGGCCTGGTGATTACGGGCGTGATCGGCGCAAGGGTTTCAACGATTGGCTTGGCAATGGGTAATGCCACAGAGTGTACATTAGGCCCGGTTCGTTTGACGACGGCGTTGAATCCTGTGAGTGAGTCGGCGGTGTACTCCACTAGGCGGACATTGCCGTCAGGTTCCACCAAGGAGTATGCTCCTCGCACCACGTCGCCGTTGCGGGTCTCCCACTGTGCCTTGTTGTCGCCCGTCGACGGGTCGTTTACCGCGTAGTTAAATCCGTAGTTTGGGTTCGGCTAGAAACAAAATAATTGTAAGAAAGGAACATATTTCATCGAGATTCCTTTCTCAGTACATCAATATTAATTACATTACGATTCGGAAAGAGGCCGACTATAATGTAGATATATTTTGTACTTACGATTTTATCAATCGTGGCAATGGGAACGTATGACAGCGTCGCGGGCGGAATCGCCGATGCGGCAGCAACCACAGCCAGCAGGCAGGTGACCTGAAATACACAAAGATATACATTAAAAAAAAAAACGAATACACGTTTGCTGGACCATGATGACATGTTTGTTGGACCTACTGTTTTAATAACATTAAAACTACTTATTTAATGGTTTTAAAACATTAGGTCCTATGATGTGATACCAGATAGGAACATGGTAAAAGACTTGAGGTATTGATGGCGCCTAATACGTGGCTAAATTTAGAGCCATTTCAATACAGACTGTCATCGCCATACTAAGAAGAAGAAGGAAGGCGTTGCAACTTATATTTCTGGAGATATTACAGCTTTTCTACTTTTCCCGTCACAAATACAGAATGAAATTATAAAATTACAAATTAAATTGAAAATGCGAATTAACCGATTTTGATGAAATTTCGTATGGGGTAAGTTTAAACCCCAGGAAAGGACATAGGCTACTTCTCATTCCGCGACTTCATCTGCGTCCATGACAACCGACATTTACACAGAAAAAAAGGCAAAAGCTAGCACAAAAGTGCTAGTGCTTATTAAGATGAAGTCCTATAGAAAAGATGAAACAATCTTCAAAATTCCGGAAACTATTACCGTAATATACATGTTCATGTTTCTGACAAGGTGTTCCAGTGAGCAAACGAAGTGCACTGTATTTTGTCATTTGCGACATGCCTATTTATACTTCGCTATAATTATTCGACCCGGCAGCGCCCCGGTTTCTGTCAAACATCTTGTTCTTAACCGGTCTGTTTCAGTACTTTTTGCCTGATTTAGTATTCATAAATAGTTATACATAACTGGTAGTTGTATAGGTAGGTATGTGATTTACTAATGAGTTAATTGGGGTTGTTATGCGTTAAAATGACGCATTAATTTGTTGTTTCTTTGCGTTTGGTCGGTGGACGGCCGAATGTGTGTTCCTTCATGAGAATACTAGAACTGATATTCTCTTTCTTTTTAGGCTAAATGCACAATAAACAGTATTTACTTTAACCAATAGAAATTTGACATCTGCGTCCATATTATTAGGACATTTGTATCTAAGATGACATACATACATCTAATTTCTATAAATCTATTGTGTAATCTCATGTCAACGGTGCAGTTAAACTGCGCTTATAATTTAGTTTACAAACATGTAAATAAATATAGGATAAGTAATTTGCGCTAAAACTTTTTCAAGACTTTTCACTAGTTATTCTGAAATCAACCCAATTTACACTTATGTAAAGTTGATATTTGTGTAAGAGGAAACAAGAATTGGAATAGAATATAGTGGTGGGTATCTAGCGCAATCATTTACAGGAACTAATGAGGCATGAGGCATTGTGAGGTCATACAAAAAGTTCGAATTTATTAGGCTTTCAGAATCTTGTGCAGGTTTGGGCTAGTCCAGTGTCAGCTACCATAGAAGGAAAATCTCAGACGTAGTTACATTATTGGTATAGGATTTTTATAGAGCTCATTATCTGTATAAAATAGAGCATTCAATATTATTGTTCTACGGTATGAATCACTTTTTTAACCGACGTTAAAAAGGAGGAGGTTCTGTGTTCGGCTGTATGTTTTTATTAATAATTAAGCCTCGTGTTCTAGTAATCTTGACGACAAGTTGTAAGCATGATGTTCTGAGTTCGATTTCCGGTAAAAGTTATTGGGTTTTTCTATTAGGAAATTCTTCTCTCCTTCTTCTTAGCGTTTCGATGACAAACTATACTATGGATTTGCATTCTCGTCAAATTCAAGGAGTTAACTATGCTCGTGATTCTTAACACGAATCAATAATAAAATAAATTTGTTTTAAAATTTATATTTTTTGAAGTGATTTTCCAATTCGAACTAGCCATCTAAAATTTGACAACAGCTTGTATTACTTATAACAAATAATACAAGACATTTTATACATTATATTGTTGCGACCCCAAATTTGGCTACTTTGACTGCCGTGTCGGTGGCAGCCATTAAATTTTTCTACGTGCAGCTGTTAGGACACCCAGGACATGATGTAACATAGGCTATCGTATGTGCTGTACCGCACAAACAGCTCGGCAGGAAATTCTTAATTGCAGCTTGAGGTCCACATGCCGGGGTTGCGGGTGGTTCGAAAGAGATACCACGCCCCCGGAACGCAAAGGGCACATGAAGGAACATTGATAGGTTTAGTTAGTAAAAGTCTGACACTCCCTCCCGCCCCGCCCAGGGCGGGGGAAGTCATTGAATGATTTCCCATCTCTAAAAAAAAAGCTTGGGGTCCAGATGTAATCCCATGGATTGTGTTCCTATGTATTTGTAGGTATTTATAAACTAGCACTTCATTTCCGTGCGTCCACGCGGCGTGCATTGTGACCATGGAGGTAAAAAAGCGTACTCGCTTTTGATAATGTGTGACATTTTATTTTGTAAAATCCAGGGTTCAGAGACATCACATAATATATTAACTCGAAATGTTCTCAATCTGTCCTATTATTACCTGGCAATGTTCCAATATTATACTTGCCAATGAATAATCAATCATCTCAACTGACGTCTCTGAGAGTGTCAGTAACGCCACTTCACTGTTTTGGGAAATAGGTATGATCTACTAAAAAACATTTAAAATTACAGAGCTAACACGATGTCCTTTCTCTATGTACGCTCAATATTGTATGATATTTTTTATTCTGTTCTAGAGCTGGCTTTCTTGCACTAATATATTATTTGCCATTATATACAATTTTTTACAACTACCCACCATACCTAATATACTGCTACTATATTCGTTATTTGCCACAATGTGAACACTAGCCGTAGCGTTCGTGTTCCACGCGCGCCTCAAAGAGAGTAAACTTGGAAGGGGCCACTGAGGGCCGATGCCTGCCGGGGCTGCGGGTTTTTCAAAAGAGATACCGCGCCCCCGGAACGCGAAGGGCACATGAAGGAACATAGACGGGTTTTAGTCAGTAAAAGTCTGACACTCCCTCCCGCCCCGCCCAGGGCGGGGAAGTTATTTGATGATTTCTCGTCTATAAAAAAAAAGCCGACTACGCCATTCGGCCTAATGTTTTTACTTTTAAATATTGTATTTTCTCTGTAAGTGATTTTGTAAATTTTTTGAGAAAATAAATGTCTAAAACCGTAAGTCGTATATCGCTGCAAGGATAATTCTTAAATAACAATAAAATAATACCAAAATACTGTTTAAATGCTTTTATTTTACATATTTACAGTAGACACGTTTCTGTACAATAGTATTTACAAAGCATTTATAGACTAGATATTTTAGCCTTATCTTCGACTAAAATAGAATCAATAACCCAAAACGCGTTGAAGACAACGTAATACAAGTAATATGGCTACTTCAATAACACCTTATACAAGACCACTATGGTAAAATTATAAATATACCAAGACATACAATTCCTACATCTTTCAATATACCTTTCAATGTTTCGTCTTCAAAATTAAACTCCTACCATAAGGGGTATAGGCCCTGTCGTCCACTTGTAAACTTTACCGTCGATATATTTCTTGCTGAATATCGTGACGTACGGTTTGTCTAACAAGGGCCCCGCCAAAGGGACCCAGCCTCCGTAGGAGTGCGTGAAGGGATCCCATGGGAGGCTCCACTGTCCGAGGGTCGTTAGCTTTGGTAGGTTTGCAACAATAGGAGCTGCACCAAAACCGTAGTTGACAGGACCAATTATAGATGTTAGGGGAGCCGTTGCCTTTGCTAATGGTATGACTGGGGGGTGTACGGCCGGGCCAATCTTCTTGACGACAGCATTGAACCCGGTGAGGTCATTGGCCGCGTAGTCCACCACTCGCAGAGTTCCATCAGGCTCGACCAATGAGTACGAGCCCTTGACGGCGTCGCCGTCTCTCGTCTCCCATTGCGCTTTGTTGTCGTTTGTTAGTGGATCGCTGACAGCGTAGTTGTACGCGTAGCGGGGGTAATCCTGTAATGATAATAAGGTCGATTTTAGTTATAACAAATCCTTTTTTATTTTTTTATCTTCTGGGCTAGGTCGTTTAGACTTGAGTTATACTTTAATAACTATTGATTGTATACTACAAACTATTTTCTACTCTATTAGTTACGTTATAAGTTTCCTTTTTCATCTTAGAAATAAAAGGCATACAGCACATTTTGGGTAAAGCAGTTTTTATAAGATATTCTTACAAAAATTACACCACTTGTCTATGTTGTAATCTGGAATACTTACAATTTTGTCAACGACTGGAGCTACGTTAATGGCACCAGCGGAAGCAGTAGCAAGCGCTACGGCTAGTGTGCACGCAATCTGAAATTATATACATTAACAGTTAAACCATAGTTGGTTAACTAGCTCTCTTCATCAGGAGATAACTTGTGTCTGCTCATAGCAGAAAAAATATGCAAATCACATAAAAATAGTGTAGCTTTCTATCAGTAAAAGATTTTTTAAATTCCGACCAGGACTTTTAGAGATTACCTCTTACAAACACAAAAACATACTAACTTTACTTCTTTTTAATATTAGTTAGTATAGATGAACAACAAAACCTTTAAGATTTATTTATTTTATTTAGGTTTTAAAACTTAAAAAGTTTATCAGTCAGAAATGAGAAAAAAATATGCTTTTTCTCAAAGCTTAGCTTTTAGGTCAGCTGCGGGTTGTTCGAAAGAGATACCGCGCCCCCGGAACGCAAAGGGCACATGAAGGAACATAGATGGTTTTTAGTCAGTAAAAGTCTGACACTCCCTCCCGCCCCGCCCAGGACGGGGGGGGGGGGGGGGGGTCATTTGATGATTTTACCATCTTTAAAAAAAAAAAAAAGCTTTTAGGTCAAAAACTCGCTCAGTCAACTAATACAAAATATGAGTTACAGAGGTAATCGATCCAAAGTAATCACCGTGTACACATTATATCAATTAATAATTACCCACCATTAAAAATCGATTCATATTGTCAGCGAGTGATATGCAGAATGTTCAGTTATCAGTTTAAACAGTCCTTTTATAAGTGTAACGATGGTACAAGTAGCACGACCTGTTTCTACGTTACTGGTTCGTTATTCACATGAAACATGACCCAATGTATGCAAAAAATGTTGCCAGTTCGCAAATATTTTTTATGTAGGTGCGTGATGATTTCAGTACCTATTTGGCATAGTATTTAGGGTTAGGTTAGGGTACCTTTAAAAGTCTGCGAACCTCAAATATACGTAGATACTAGAAGTAGCTAAATCCACTAAAATAAAGGTATAATGATTACTGCATCAAACATCAAAAGATTGTCGGCACGGTTGGCGCAGTGGTTGTGCGATTGACTGCTGCGTTGCGTGTCGCGGGTTTGATTACCGCATTTCCAAATATTTTTATGGTCTACAGATAGTTGTTCCGGGGCTGGCTGTTTGTATATGTGAGTTTATCTGTTTTTAAACGCACCCACGATATTGGAGAAATTGTTAGTGTGAAGGAACGTTTTAAAAACAAATAAAAAACTTAATTAAACATCAAAAATCACAACCGAAATAAAAAACGAATTACCTGATGGGAATAGATTGCCAGCGAAATAAAAATTTATTCTTCATTCCTACATTGAATAAATAATTCAGTAATGTTGTGCAGTTATAACATGCAGTCATATGTATAGTTATTAAATAAAAAAGTTAAGTTTCATATACTTTTTTTATTGTATTGTATTGTACTGAAATGTGTATTTTCGATGGGCTGCTTGATTTAAATAAATAAATAAATACATTATCGTAGTCGGTACCAAGAATTAAATAAGTATTTATTGAAATAAATATTTTTACCTAGACACTCCCATCACATTTAACTTAGCTTATCTTGATCATTTATATACACGTTAGACATATAGAACCCTTGCTGAATTTCCCCATTAAACTTGACGAACAAAAACCATTCATACTCACATTGATATACATTCGCGATTTACGACCGCCACTGTCAGTCGTGCGTGTTTCCAATCAATCATCATACAGTCAGCAAGTGGTATAATACGGTTGGGCCTGGAATACTAACGGCCGCCGCTCACTGGACCACAGCAAAGCCACTTGTGTTTACCACAAATTGTAGAATGATGATTATTTTTTATTAAAAAAAAAGCTTTGCCCTAAACTAGGTATTTATCCTGTATCGTAGACGTGCGTTTGTAAACACAAACTCAAATACACAAACAGCTAGTTCCGGAACAACTACCTGTAGGAGTGTAGGCCATAGAAATATTTGTTCCGTACGGGAATATAACCCCCGACACAGCCAATCGCTGAGCTGCTGCGCCAACCGCGCTGACATCATACATTTTTTGTAGCATCAGCTCAAACTGAGCGTTCAGCGTAGTCGCGTCTGAGTCAACTCACAAGCTGTAAGAGTAGTTACCGTTCGCTACTAGTGGTCACGTTCTGTGGCGCAGTGGGTGACAGAGCTTAACCACTATAGTAGTCACAAATTCCACGAAATTTTGAAGCAACCTACTACATGTCTTTCGTTTAAATGTAGTGATATAATATTATAAAATGCCATAAATCTATTGAATAAAAAAGTGTCTTGCACGTTACTTACAGCAATTATTTATTTCAATGATTTTGCATGTTTAACACTGAATTATTTTTAATCTATTATAAGCATATGTTTTGTGTGCATTGGCCTCTTTTTTCTGGATAGTAATGTCACAAATCTAGCTTATTTAATGAGTACGACGTAATTAAATGAATTATTGCAAGATAGTGGGCTGGCTCGTTTGTGTAACTCCTGGCTTTCATGCTAAACATAACTAAAACATAAGAAATATACCATGCTAGTGTCTTCTATATTATCTTAGTATAATAGTCTTACTGCGACGCTTGCGTAACACTCGTGACAGGATCCTGAAAATGACTGTTGTCCGGCCGGACTGCCCAATCCAAATCAAATCAAATCACTTTTATTTGTTAACACAGGTACAAAAATTATAGATGTTATAATTGATACAACCGAGCGCTATGTTATGCCAGTGGTAGGCTTACAAATATGGTGAGCATCTAGCTCAAGATTCAAATTTAAAGTTTCTAAAAGAGTATATTTCAAAAATCATGCATAAGTATGGCATGGCACTAAGTGGTAGTAGCTATAGGTTCATCTTAAATGAAGTCAGCACAATCTGCTACTATGTCGCTTACAGCTTATAGACAGTCAATATCTTTATTTCAAACCCAATTAGTAATAATAACTACTAATTAATTTACTACTAATAATTAAAATTAAATATTCAAAAGGAAACAAAAGTTTAAATGCACACCAAAGCATGAAATCATTATGCTAAAATATCGGCAAGATAGTCATTGAAAAGTCTTATTATGTAATTCAGCGGATATACTGCTAATTCATGCAGTAGTTATATTTAATTACAGGTTTTCTAATTTCAGGATTTCTTTTATGTATACAGCGCACTCCAGTTATTTACATTAAGAGAGTGCCTCCTTTGATATTAGTTAGAGTGCTATTAACTGCCCCGTTGGTCTCGTGGTCGCAAGCGCGACTGCTGGGGTCCCGGGTTCGATTCCCAGGTCGGGCAAAAAGTGCTGTTGAGTTTTTCCATTTTCTCAGTAGCAGCCCGGAGTTGGGAAGTTGGTGGTGTGACACCCCCGTGCCTCGGAAAGCACGTAAAGCCGTTGGTCCTGCGCCTGATCTCTTTCGTGTCGGATTGCCGTCCCATCGGGCTATGAGAGCTAGGGAAGAGGGAGTGCACCTGTGTTTGCGCACACACTTGTGCATTGTAATATCTTCTGCGTACATGGCTAGTCTGCATTAAGATTAGCCGCCGTGACCGGAATCGGTCTGGAACTACAGAGTACTATTCAAATAAAGAAACATTGCTGATCGTAGTTTTGTTAATTCGGCTGCCTTATTGTGGAACTAGCTATTTATCCTGCGGTGTCACCCGCGTTTTGATTCGTCTTTTGTTACTGCTTCGCTCCCGTTGGCCGTATGTTGCTGTTCTTTATGTATAAACCTTCCTCTTGAATCACTCTATCTATTGATGATTACCGCATTAAAATCCGTTGCGAAGTTTAAAAGAGCTAAGCGTACAGGCGGCGGAAAGCGACTTTGTTTTATACTAAGTAAGGTTTAAAGTAGGTAGCTATTCAAAGAGGATGACAATGAAAGCTTCGCCGCGAGACATCTCTCGGAAAAGTTTCAGCACAGAATGTATGGACAAATGAAGGCCAATTCTACTAATTGTTAACGTTTAAAGTTCTAGTTGCAATCTCATGAAAAAAAAAAATGAAAATGTTAATGGTAAATTGAAATAAATGCTTTGACTTTGACATGTAAGCGACAATCAAAGTAAAAATAAATATAGGTAAATTAGATACATTTTCTACAGGTTGAGACAGATTAGATTAGGTTGGTTCCTAAGTTTGTAAAATTGCCTCCCTCAATGAAAGTAACAAACTCTTAGCTTTATTTACGCGGAATTAATTTTACAGTACAATACGACGGACTAATTAGGCAAAAACATGACACGATATTCTTCATAATTTTCTTTGAGGGCAGTAAAACAACTTGGTATTACCACACGGTGGTGTATGCTTTATTAGTGCTAGTCTGACTTATAATTAGCAACATAAATATTAAATATCTTATGTACAATAGTTTTCTTGACTTATCCAGCCTTAAAGCTCTCTTCAAGGGGACTCACTTGCGAAGACAAAGAACAGAAGGAAGTAATGGACAGCGGCATTAAGACGTTTGTAATGAGATAACAGTTCTATAGTAAATCAGTGTTTGCCGTAAGCTCCGCCCGCGCCCCACGGGTTGAGTAAACCCTGGCCAAGGTCAGCTATCGATCCGTAACCACCAATAGGCGCTTTGACATAACCAGCTCCTAAACTGGCACCACCATAACCGGCTAGAGCATCGCCTTTCAGCCCTCCGTATCCACCATATCCTGCCAGAAGACCATCACCTTTTAGCCCTCCATATCCGCCATATCCGGCCAGACCATCGCCCTTGATTCCACCATACCCGCCAATTCCTACAAGAGCATCGCCTTTAATTCCTCCGTATCCGCCGTATCCTGCCAGAAGACCATCACCCTTGAGTCCTCCGTAACCGCCAATTCCAATCAGATTATCGCCTTTTAATCCACCGTATCCTCCAATACCTGCAAGACCTCCATAGCCTCCATAACCTCCAGCTAATATTGGTCCAGATTTGACAATTGGAGCTGGTAGAGGAGCAGGGTATATCGGTCCCGCTTTATAGATAGGAAGAGGTGCAGAATATACTGGTCCGGCTTTGTAAATGGGACCCGGGAGTCCTGAGTACGATGGTAATAATGGCGCAACGGGTGCATAGGGCTTCGAAATTCCGATAGGAGCAATTGGTCCGTAGGATGCAATCGGCGCAATTGGTGCAATGGGAGTTTTGATGATTGGTGCTATGGGCGCGATTGGGGCTATCGGCGCAATTGGTGCTATCGATATTGGCTTCACAAGGTTTGCGGTGGATATAGCTCCACCGACAATTGGTCCTGATATTAGGGGGGCACCTGCTAACCCTCCTAACTTAGCAATTGGTCCTACAGATATCGGGGCAATGGCCGATGCATGGCCTAAAACCGGAATAGGCGCCTTGTAGATGGACGTTGGTACTGACACTGGGTGCAGGTTAGGTCCTATGCGCTTCACTACAGCGTTGAAACCTGATTTGTCATCTGCCCAATATTCTACGATACGTATACTGCCGTCCGGTTCCACAAGTGAGTAAGCCCCTGTAAACAAAAAAAAAACGATAAATACTGATTGTCAAAAAATTTATGTGTAAATCTCTGAAGCCTACTTGCGAAAAAATTAAATTCAGAGTTACAAATAATCTGTCATACATACATTATGGGCCTGTGTTAGCAACTAATTCATGCCGTGCCGGTCATATCATTACCTTTTACTACGTCTCCGTCTCGCTTCTCCCATTGTGCCTTGTTGTCTCCCGTGTGAGGGTCTTTCACTGCGTACTCGAAGGCGTATCTGGGATATGCCTACAAAAAATAAAAGTACGCAATTAATATACGGACAAATAATTATGGTAGGTACAGGCATGTCCATTAAACTTACATAATAATCTACGGAAGCATGACCCGGCGCATATACAAGTCCTCCTCCTAATAGTCCGTCAGCCGCAACAGACGCCGTCAAGGCGAGGAGACACGATATCTGCAAAATTCAAACACCACTTCACAAATGCATCCTTCAAACATGATAATTCAAAGCAAGAACCGATTGCACCGACCGCTACGTAAATATTCATTATGCCGGAGACGCACTGACGTGATGTCAAAAACGCACTGCTTGGGAATCAGCACTTTGAAGGCATTTATAGGCGATTGGTTTGGAGACCTTCATGTCCTATGTTGCGGATGTGGAATGTTCGGCGCGCGCTCGCTCTAGCTGCAACAACAATCACCCAGAGTTGCATCAGGCTTCCTCATTTTCATAGAACAGCCTTCGGGTAGTGAAAACGCGAGTTAATATGTAAAGAGGGCTCGATGCCTCGCTATGCAGGACGCGCGGGTCAGCGCGCGAAACTGTTCAGGTAACTTCAGATCGGAAACTGATCGAATGCGGCGATGATTTATATGATTACCATCCTTGATAACTTAATATTTGTAAATGTATGGTTTCTATGTATCGTATTTCTGCAATATAGTTAAACGCGTTAATGATACGTCGTTTTGCTCCAGTTGCGTGCGGCTCTGGGTGTAAACGCCCGGTTGATTGCACGCTCCACTGACGGATGTCGGTCAGTGTGATCATTATCAGATATTACTTGTGTAACATTACGCATCAATCTTTTCGCACCTGTTTTGTATGATCGTGAACTTGATAGTAATTATTGATTTCAAGGTACAAATACTATACCTAGTTTACTGGTATAAAAATATAGACTTTGAAATCTAGTAACATAAACTGGCAAGAACAAAACATTATGCAGGCTTATTTTAAAGGCAGTGTAGATATTTATTATATTACTGGTTTTCAAATTACGGTATAAAATTGCTTAACGAAACATGTAATTTAAGTGCATAAAATTATTTTACATATTATTCACCAATGATATAAGACAGTAATTACTAGTCAGCTCTGGAGTAATATTGTGTTTTATTCAACTCGTAATAATCTAGATTGGATCCGCTTCGTTGCCCCACATTTGTATATTAATTACCAGATAACTTGATAGCTACCTGTCAAACAATATTCTAAAATTTATAAGCGTAGGACCATGGAAGCAAACAATGCATACGCACTGAATTGTACTTCTTATACTTATTATAGTTGATTTTGAAGTATGTACCGATTGGACCGATGGATGTTCCCAAATGAAAAAAAAAAATAGTAAACAAGAGATACAACGTTTAGTAAAAACGTACGTAATTTTTTTTACTTTGAGAATTTCATACTAAAATACCATCCAACTTCGGTGAATTTAGAAGAAATAAATCTTTTAAAGAAATCTTGTTCTGACAACTATGAACGCAACAAAATTTCAATCCAATCGATCGAGCCCTTTTTAGTTATAGGAAAATTTCGACTGTGTCTAACAAACATAGCTAATTATCTCTTTTGTTAAATGTACTGTATCATATTTTTTCCTATTGTCCTCAGGCTTACAGCTGCCTCCCTGCCACAGTGCTCGCATCCTGCGTGGAAAGCGTCTGGTCTTGCGGCAGCATCGCCGGCTCCCAAACCCAGCTCTCCCGAGCCCTATGGCTCTGGTGCGGAGCCCTAGGCGCGAGAGTGTGGCTCCCTCTACTGCCAAGAGACGCCACGAGACATCCAGATTCGGGAAGACATACGTTCATGGCTAAGAGGATCATGTTGCCGTTCCATCTTAATATTTATCCACTGAGTAAGTACACATGTGTCTACCTAGTGAGAGCTACACACAGTTCTTCTTTATGTTTTACAGTGACCATCAGGCCACCAGAATTGTAAGCCCCACTATAGTTCTTAATGCTCTGATGAAATGCTTTGCTTTGAGTCGGATTAGTGTAGACTCGTCCAGGTGTCAACGGTCACCATTATGTGGTATAAGACTGAATCAGAAGGCATATGCCTAAATGAGTAATGAATGGGTGGAAAAGGAGAAGCAGGCCATAAAAAAGATGCATGAATTGTGTAAAAAAGCTGGAGTCAGTGCTAGAAGAGAGAGAGAGAGAGAAAGGGAGGGAGAGAGAGAGAGAGAAGAGAGAGTGTTGACAGGATGCAATGGAAAAAGCAAACGTTTTGCGCCGAACCCAAAAAACATGGGAAAACGGCTAGAAGATGACGAGTGTTTTATGCCAAAAATCGTATAAATTAGTAAAATAATATAATTCGTTTTATTGTTCACAGCGATTTTATTCGACGACGCTATCCTGCTGGGTGCTGAAAACGACACAACACTATACGCTTCAGACTCAAATTCAGTCTTTTCGCTGCCCTTTTGTGTCGTCAATAGAACGGTAAGCTCATTTCTTATTTAATATTTTAATGAAATAACAAACTTTTATAAAAAAAAAACAATCAAATTATTTCCAAATCAATTTTGGGTATGTGAATTTAAAACCTTATTTTTCAGGTATTATGTGTGCATCCTCATTTTTATTACCAGAAGGAACTTATTTAAAACCTATATATTTCAGTTACATCCCGCTTCCTCCGTTACAAATCCAATTATAGCACTTAAACCAATAAATACGAACATAACTTTTCTAAGTTACAAGCTATTTTATGCCTTATTGACTAATTATATCCTAGCTATTAAACCGACGATGATAAGTATGATGTATCCACAAGATATCCTTATTGGTCTGGGTACCTACAAACAATAGTGCTTAGTGATGAAATATGGCGTAACTCTTGAGTCAGCCAACCATTGGAGTATACTAGAACCTGTGTGATTTGTTTTGTTACATAAAATTCAGTTGTATGCTCAAGCACCAAAGGTTATGTTTCGGTTATTCTCTAATCAGTCTTTCGATTTCGGTTCCGTAAGCAAAATACGCGCTGAGACGTGGAATTGCGGACAACACCCCGTTATACCAAAATAGTCTTTCGGTTGACATTTCGACGGTCTGACCTGGCATGAGCCTCTTACTGGTTAACCCCGGTTTCTTGTCCGAAAATTAACGCAAAATTAAAGTGACTAAGCAAATAATGCAGGTCACATATAGGTTCCCTATTCCCGGTAACTTGTTCGCTGCCAGTATATTTCGACTTCGTCGTTGTCACCTCTGACCTCTAGTTTGTGTCAGAGGGGACAAAGAAAAAGTCAAGAGCAAACCCATATCGAATAATATCCAAAAAAAAAGTACTAGTTTGGTCCAGTTTTTGGCAGCACATAGATTCATCTTCATTTATTTCCTATTCTTCAGAGCCAAGTCTACCTCCACCAAATCCTACGCCAGCTTCTCCGGCGCAACTTGGGCTACCACGCGTGGGAGATAGCGCGGTCGTGCGCGCAGCTGGCGTACTTCCCGCACTCCTTGGAGCTGCTGCTCCATGAGGTGCTGGAGGAAGAGGCTACGAGTAAGGAGCCCATACCTGACGCACAGCTGCCCTCTATCATTGAGTTTGTGCATGAGTTTCCTGTGTATTTGCAGGTGAGTGATTTTTTTTTATCAATAGAAAAATCATTACCCCTTCTGGGGTGGTTGAGTAAAAAATTTGTGTGAAACAGTGTTGTGATGAAGACTTTCCTATACTGATATCATTGATAATTTTAGTGACTTAACCCGTGCCGCGACTATTACAATGTTTTTATAGAAATGGCCGAACCGCCAGCGGTTTGTCAAAAAAAAACGAATCGTTTTGGGTTTAGTAAAACGAAGATTTCATCGTTTTATAGATGAACACAGTAAAAATTATACCTTCCCGTTCTCAAAAGTTAAATTAGCTTTTAGAACTACATTTATTTTGCGTACTATTAAATAAGTCTTACTTGGGATTATTAACTAAAATGAAATTTTAGAATACAATATTCGTATTTGATTGTAATTGCTGCTAATATGTAGAATAAGTACATAATTCATATCACATATTCACACCTACTAAATGCATATGCAAATAGATTTATAAAAGATTGCGCGTGAAACAGACAAATGAACAAATAGCCCATTACACATGCTGCTGGTCAAATGGGACGGATGGCATGCAAATCATTGAGGGTAATGACAGGCGTTGTCATGCAAACAAAAATCACCTTGTAAAATGTATATTTTATTTTGTCTCACTGAGTATAATGGATGGAAGGGACAGAGTAACGATTCTAGACCTCTAGCATTAACACGTTTGATAACCGACGAAAAATATTAACGGCGGCGGATCTAGAATGATGTATTAAGGGAAATAAATTAATCGATTCAAAACATTACTAATTGGATTTAGGGCTGACTTTTCAGTTGTCAGATAATTTTTGTCTAGAGAATATAAATTACAGTTCGACATTAAGTTGACATGTTCACACATTCTTAGTTGAGTTATTTGACGATTGAAAAGGGGATTTTTGGATTTGTTATATTATCTATCTATACTAATACATAGGTATTACTATAACGCGGACGACGGATGGTTAGCTAGATAGCTACACTATATCACATCAGCAAAAAAAAAACAAACAGATATACATAACAACAACACAACAATATACATATCTCTTTCAGACAGTGGTCCAGTGCGCAAGAAAGACAGAGATAGCGCTATGGGCGTATTTATTCTCAGCAGCAGGCAAACCAAAGGAATTATTCCAGGAATGTTTACAACGAAAGATGTTAGACACAGCCGCCTCGTACTTAATCATACTACAGGTATATATGCAATGTTTTCATATAGAAATACATTAATTATAAAACATAATGATTCTGAATTAATTATGTTTTCTTCTTGCAGCTGTTAAAGGTACATTAAAACAATACTGTCCGCTTCTTTCGCGTATTTTACGCGAATCTCTACCTTACAGCCAACTCGACCAAATGTACTTGGTTGAGAGTAGCAATACTTCTTCTTTACTTACAATTTCGGTGTAAATCCTTTCAAGCCTACAAGTAGCTTTGATTTGTGCTTTTGTCACATGGAACAGTGAACCGAAAGCGTGGCGTGGCAAGAGCGAATTTTGAACGTGCTACGCTCCGCATTCGCTTTTCTGTTTGACGTGACTATTTATCACAACTGTTCGCCTCGCTTTCGGTTCGCCATGCCTTCGCTATGTGGCAAAAGCTTTGGATATATACTTTAATACGTGGCATACAATATACCAATCTTGATACTTCTCTACTTCTTTAATGAATAACTGTTGTCACTGTTCAATGTATGTAGATTAGCCAATATAATCTTTATTTAATTACTGATAAGGCAGAATATTCACTGTTAAATATATCGTCTGCCTGAATGTTGATGAGTGTTTAGCATATGTGTTTTGGTATGTTGTAGAACTTGGAGAGTTCGACGGTTAGCAGACAGCTGGCGACACAACTCCTCGACACCGCCCTGCAGCAGGAGAGGTGGGATCTCGCCAGGGATCTTGTCAGATTCTTGAGAGCTATAGGTGAGATAAAAATGTTTTGAAAGTATAGCTTAACGTTGATTCTCATTCTATTCTTAGGACGAGATTCACAGATCCTATCTTCTATCTACTTCACACAAATAAGAATCTTATTCTTACGGCACAATGTTAATTATTCGTTTAAGCGAATGTGTCAGCTAGATTTAACATTGTGTCAAATTAATTAATTTATTTTAAATTGCATAAAACTTATTTTTGACAGACAAACAAACACGACACAGATAATGGTTCCTTTTTAAATTTGTAAGTACGGTTTCCTAAAAATATGTTTCCTTCTAGATCCTAACGACGTCGATTCGCCGAGGAACTCGGTAAACGTTCAAGCGAAGTTCGGACAAGTTGTGCAGTCACAGACAGTCAGTCCAAATGCAGAGGATCTGTCAGTCATATTGGGTAATATGCAGGTAAGCAACCTTACACATACCCTTTTTTTTACTGCGGTGGGAATAGGACATTATCCCATCTGGGAGAAACGGGGGGTGTGCCCGACTTACGGCTAAATCCACCACGGTATTCCTCGACCGACCTACGGGCGAAGGTACGGGGATCACACACGCATTCACTGCACTCTCGCCAGATACAACACATATATACCTATTAATTTTAATGTTTTTTTTATGTCATTGGAAAAAGCCGACGGCCCACCTAATGATTTGCCCAATCAGCAAAAACTAGGCTTACAGACATCTCAAGACTACTATTTCTCGCTCTTAAATCCCTCCTATATGATCGTATAAGCCTGGATTTGGGCACCAATTATAAGCATATTTAGTATAATATCGTTCTTATATCAGTCTAATTTAATGCTGTTTGCACTTACAGAAATCTAGTCAAAATTAATTTAAGCCGACTAAGGCTAATATTGCTTTTACGTAAGTATCTTGTAAGCCGGTATAGGCTTATATTGGTCTAAGGTTAGAATGTTTTGAGGCAATACAAGCTCATTATGATTTTACGTTTCAAAGTTACAAAAGAAAATAAAATTTAAAACAATTAAAGTTGCTGTGAAGTTAAAGTTTATTCTAAAGCACTGCTATTATCAAGTGCGTGTATCTAAGTTTTACGGTAAGCAATCGTATTGCAAATTATTATTTACTGTTAAGTAGACCTCGTTTTACGCTTCAAAATTCATGCGCCTTGTTAAATAAGGTATTTCCTGTTCTCGTTTAATTATTTTATTTGTTAAATTGTATTGATAGTGTCGCCATTAATATAGCTACATTTTACAAGCACACTATTAGATTATTGTAAGATTGTTTACTCTTATTTTAGCATTCGGTATACTAAAGATAACTCCATATTGAAATATATCCATTATTAATTACTATTAAATTTTAACCATCTAAATATATATAACTCAAAGGTGACTGACTGACTGACATAGTAATCTATCAACGCACAGCCCAAACCACTGCACGGATCAGGCTGAAATTTGGCATGCAGGTAGATGTTATAACGTAGGCATCCGCTAAGAAAGGATTTTGATCAATTCTACCCCCAAGGGGATAAAATAGGGGATGAAAGTTTGTATAAATCTTCTTAGATTTTCGACTGATTGACCTGAAATTAAAGATTGGAGCTACTATGATGAAGATGTCCGCTTAAATAGGATTTTGATAAATTCAACCCCCATGGGGATAAAATAAGGGATACGCGAGCGAAGACGCGGGCAAAAGCTAGTTTTAGCCAGAAAAATCTTACTCAAAACTATTAAAAATAGTATTCCCAAAATCGATCTAAGATCAAACGCTCTTATGTGGGTCTTGTCTTTTTTATTGTAAATATTTTGATCCAAAATCACTCTAATATCATACTTATCCAGTGCTATTGATCTTATAATAGTTTTAAGTAAGATCAGAAATGCACGTACTCACAGTACTCTTATGCAATGCTGATATTAGTCTGACATCTTACAATAGCATTCAGCAAATCTATTATAAAATCAAACGAGCTTAGAAAATACGCATATAAGAGCAAGTGTTCTCAAGTGCAATTAGTCTTAGTAAATGCTCTTATAGGAGTATGTGGCTTACAATAGCATAGTAATATACTCTTATATACATATATGAGACTTGGTTATGAGACTGAGCGTTTTTGAGGCCATACCGGCTTGTCTAAAAGTAATATATTATCGATGGCTCTTATAATTGTACTAAAACAATTATAAGAGCGCTTTAAGCCTACTACTCTTATAAGTGCGAGCTCTGAGACTATTTTGCTAGTTGGGTGGTTATCACATCAGTGCTTATAGACATCTGCAATACTAGGACAATTGTTGCTATTCCAGGAATTCAGTTGAAATGTCTCATGTGCCAGTGATTACACCAGCACCGGTACCCTTTAAATCACTGCCACACGGCTACTTTCAACTCTATTCACTTTAGGCTTTCTGAGAATATGATCAAAAAATCAAGAACCGACTAAGGTCCACTCGTGCCAAAATCTAAACTCGGAGTTTATTGCTAACACGAGGTTAAATTACACAAACACTCATTTTTTTTTGTCAAGCTTATCGTTGACTTTTGCTCAGTTGGCGGGCGGTCGCGGGCGCAGCTTCAGCACGACGGTGTCTCCGCGCGAGCCCTCGCCCCCCGCGCACGCGCCCGCGCCACCCGCGCCCCCGCCACATGCGCCCCCGGCTCGAGCTACTGCTGCCGTCAAGAGGAAGAAGTCCGTTCCCGCCAGGGCTGATAGGTACGTACAGTTAGGGAACTTTATTGACAAGCAAGTTGGTTATTGGTTATTTTCTTTTTTTGTTGTAAATACGAGTTATCATTCTTTCTCATTTTGAGATGGCTATTACGTAGCCAATTGACGTTGTTTTGGTTTAGCTTCTGCCTGCGATTTTGATTGCATGGAAATCAAATATACCATATAATATAAACTGTAGCACTTTGCAATAATGTTATAATGCCTTTCCATCAGTGAATGAATTTTTGCAATTGGACCAACACTTCCAGAGATTATTTCGTAAAAACAAACTTCATCTCTTTGAAATATTTTAGCATGAATAGTTTGTTGTATTATATTGGTACACAGTTTTTGTTGCTGTTCATATGTCACCGATAGCATGAAGATATACATTTACTGTTTTTTTGTTACGATAGTTTTGATCTCGCCCGACGAAACTCCGAATTACCCACATTACGCGAGGCACGATCCGGCTCAAAGGACCAAAACGTGTCGGGGTATGTAGCGAGGTGGCGGTACCCTTAATGTGAAGTGTCTATGTCTGTTTGACGGCTGAGCAAAGGGTCCTGAGTTCGACCCCCGGCCTCAAAATGTTATTGGGATTTTTGTTAGTTTCTTTCTAGCCTAGAGTCTAGCTCTGTGCCTGATTAACGGCAAAGTCGTACTCTAGTACATGAGGCGGGCAACATTTATTTCAAAAGAGTCCGTATGGAGTTTCTTGTCCAATTTTCTTCATACAAAACTACCTATTGGAAGAGGCGACTAAATTAACTTATTTTTTCTTGTGGATTTCGTACAACATTGCCTTCTAATGGTCTAATTTAAATAAATATTTTTGTCTCTGGTCATCACAAAAGCATGATCTCTTAATTACTAAGTTCATAAGGTTCACATAAAATCTTACAGGAATCGATAAAACTGACCGCCTTGAAGTAAAACGCACATCAAAAACGTTAACATTTCTTTCAAACAGAGACTCATACAGCGGTACAGCCGAAGAATTCTTCATAGACATGATGATCCAACGCCACGCGCGTCTCCTCCTATCTACGGCCCGTTTATACGCGCTAGGCAAGATGGCGGCCGCGCTAGACTTGCACCTGGTCGCGTGGCTCGCCGGGGAGAGGGAGCGAGCGGCCAGGGTCGATAGCGCGGTGCTGTGTGTCAAGAGACTGCATGAGGACTTCGCGTGGCCATACCCTGTGGTTAATGATGCGGAGCAGTATCTGCAGAGGAAAGGGAGTACTGTTACTAGTAAGTGTACCATGTTGAATAGGCATATCACGTAGCTGTTAACTATGCCAACCCAAGTCTCTTTCAGCAGGAATGATTGCAAGGAAACGAATTAAACTTTTGGTGTGATAAAATCACTGTATCACACGCAATTTCGGGATCATGGGTATTGTTAGAGTCTATACATAATATTCAAAGGCGTTTTCGTCGTTTCGTCGTTTTCGGCGTCATTAAAACTTGAAATTTTACCTTCAATATCTCCGTAAATGGATAACTTTCTGGCAACGGGACCATACCTGGGGAATGAAAAAAAAAATCGCAATAATGGGAAGTATGCATAACTTTTGGCTTCGTTATGTGCCTTTTACATCTGCTACAGTCTTATGTATTGTTTATTTGATCAATTTTTTATTTGTAAATAATGTAAAAGTCATGATGGCCCAGTAGTTAATTCGCCGACTTCTAATTTTCTAAGTAAGTGAAATTGTTTTAGGTTCGTACACCCCGTCCGCGGATTCGGACAGTCTATGCGGTGACAGCGGGTACATGAGCCTCCCGCTCCGCGCCGCGCTGCCTCTGATGACGGGCGCGGTACCCGTGTCGCCGGGGCCTGTCAGGTGAGCATCCGCTACTTTTAATATCAATTGGTACAACAAACTTCAACTCTTCGTTATTGACTTTTGTGGAAGAGACTTTTTGAATCATATTTCACAAAAAATATTTTCAATCGGGTTGTTCAGTTCTTAACTGAAATTTAAGCCATTGGAGTTTCGTGCAGATCCTACTACTATTATAAAGGCGAAAGTTTGTATGTATGGATGTTTGTTACTCTTTCACGCTTAAACGGCTGAATGGATCTGGCTGAAATTTGGCACAAAGATAGATTATAGTCTGGAATAACACATAGGCTACTTTTTATCCCGGGAAAATGTACGGTACCCGTAGGATAACACATCAACTGTGACGCGGACGAAGTCGCGGGCAGAAGCTAGTTCTTCCATACAGGACCAATTTTTTGTTATCATTATACACGTGACTTTCATTGAAATATTATGTGGCAAGAACTTTGAAGTTGAATTTTTCGAGATTTAACTCTAGAAGGAAATTGAATTGAAAAAATCATATAGTGGGCACCAATGGCCTTATAACAATTTTAAACGAATATATTCCCCAGTTCTGCGGGCGAAGGCAGTGTAGCGGAGGGTGGTGGGGTGGCGTGGGGTGGCGACGCGCTGGGGGCGGGCGAGGAGAGGCGCTACGCCGCGCTCATGGAGAGGCTGCACCACCACCAGGCCGAGAGAGGCTCGCACACTGCGCATGTGCAGCTCAGGTCAGTCATTATTCAAGTAAACTATTACTTTGATAAATGTGTTTTTTCTTGCAAATAGTTGTATAGTGGTTCCGGGTTTGATTGTTGGTGGGTATGGAAATTTATATGTTTGTAAAAAGGCCAGAAAAAAGGGCCATGCTTTTTTTGTCTTTCTATGTCAAACAGCCACCGCCGAGCATTCCAGTTTAAAAATATGGCCCATGGTGTAACAAATATAAACGAATCATGTCATTTTTCAGTTTTATTCAGAAAGTCGGCGACCGTTTGACGAATGACAAACCATTTGGTGTTACACGATCAGCGGCAGTAACATTTTCCCATAAGATACAAATATCATCTTGTTTGGTACTTATTTTTATAACCAAGTTTTGGCCGCGACTTCGTTCGCGTGGATATTTTCACCCGTGCTGAATAACGTATTTGGTTACAGCTCCGCTCCCGTGGGTCGTAGCGTGATATTATATAGCCTATGATACTCACAAATAACGTGCCTTTCTATGGGTAAAAGAATATTCAAAATCGGTTTAGTAGATCCGGAGATCCCCCCTACAGCCTCACAAAATGTGCCTCTTTATAATATTAGTATAGTAGATTAATATTACATCATCTCTTCCAACATTCCCAGATACTACTTGCAACTGATGACGGAAGCAAGCTGCGTAGAGTGGGCGGTGATCGTAGCGGTGGTGCTACGCGACGCGCTCGCCGTGCTACGGACTACGAACGCGGCGCGGGGCAACGACGTCAGCCTCGACGCCGTGCGGCGCCTGCGCAGGACGCTGCAGGACATCTGCGCCTGGACTGATGCTGAGTGGTATGTGTAGTATGAGAAATATAGTTTAAAAAAGTAATTAAATATTGTATTAGCGCAATAAGGGCTAATACTATAGTTTTTTTTATAAAAATAATAATACCAGGTTATTAGTGTCCCACTGTAGGGCAAAGGCTTCTTCTTATATAAGCGTGAGAGTTATAATATTACTTAATAAACAGACATTCTAGATGGTGATCGCCAAACTAGGTGGCCTCGTTTATATTAGGGCTCAAAGTTGCGTTGCATTATTATTATTGCACGTAACTGTGCATATAAAATGGTTATCAAAAACCAACATTGCAATTTCAATTCCAGTCTCGGCTACAAACCATTCATGATGGCGATCAGCAACCAGATTCCGTTCCTCACGTCCATCATCAACACTCGGGAGCGCCGCCTGTCGATGTCCAAGTCCCGGGTGCGTACCTCCAGCACCAGTTCCTTAGGCCCCGAGACGAAGGTGAAGCCGCAGACGCAGGAGGCCAAGCTTCCTCCGCCGCAGAAGGCCGAGGTGTCGAAGCAAGCGGGGAGGAAGGAGTCCGGAGGGTCGGAGCCTCCGCCCTCTGTCAAAGTGTCCCCGCCACGCCCACCTGCGCCTGCGCGGAATGACGTGTCTACCGGCTGTATGATTATGTAACATTTTGGCGAAGGTTTTATAAAGGAAGGCTTGTGTTTACCGTTTAATATGAAAATAATAACAAGAGTGTAAGTATGAAATCTGTTGGTTGTTGGTAAACACGGGCCTAAGTAACGTCTTACAGATTTTGACTTTGGTGTAACTTTACTCCGAGATTATTACAAGATGGATGTAGAGTTAATAAAGAATAAACTTGTGAGTATCAAGTTTTAGGACTCTTAGGCAAGGCGACTACGGGCGGCAATCAAAGCGAAAGTTTTTATGTTATAGGTGGTACAAAATTGATTCTGACAAGTCTTTCTGTATGTACCGAACGTTTTTATCACGAATAGAAAATTCTTTTGAACCTAGTTTTTATCTACAAACAGTAGAATTAACATAGTAGACATCAGTCGAGTTCTAGATAGTCGTTAAAATTAAGAATTTAAATTTTATTAATAGAATACATTTCGTACTTTCGTACTCTAGAAACTTTCTTGTATATTAAATTCTTTTCATCTTCGTCTCGACGTGTTTCCTAATTAACGTTCTAACTTGTTTTGTAAATAATTAGGTAAAATTAAAATGAATCTTATAGTAAGTGACATTTTCAACCTTATAAAAATAATAATAATGATGAATTATGATAATTTTGGTGCTGATTAATGTATACATCTCAATATTTATTTGTGTAAATGGATTCATTATTTACTTCTCTAGTCTATGTGTAATGTTTAATAATTTATTTCTATCAATCAGTTGTTGAGGCTGGTCTAGAGTTGAGGATGAAATATTAAGGCCGGTGCTCACCTACATTTAATCAAACGATTACATATTATAATATAACAGTTCTAAATTTGTTTCTTTTTTTTTGTGAAAAGTGACGGAAAATGTTACCGGTTGATTAAATGTCGGCGAACACGGGCCTTGATTACACGAAGATAGGTACCTAATACCTCGTTCATTTTTGGACGGGGTCATATTTTTATACAATTATTTTAATTTTTACGACGCTAGCTTTCAGTAACGTTATGTAAAGTACCTCTTTTATTTGCACCTCCCACATCCTCACACTTCTCTAGACCATCGACTCTAAATTAGACTAATTTAACTATTATCTATTTAAGGTTATTACACTGCCCGATGTCCTTGAGGATTTGACATCTGAATTATTATTTTTTAAATTTAGCGCCATCTACCGATATCCACTATGCTACGAAAAAAGGAACTTAACATTAAGCAAGAACACAGATGTGTCGCAGAGTTGTCATTGTTTTTGCCTATTTTATTCGCTCTCTGAGAGATTAAATACCTACATTTTGTTCTTATATTATGTTTTATTTGGTACATCGTAATTTATGTTTATTTTATTATACACGCTTACTTTTACATCGTTCTGGAACCAAAAGCCATAAACTCTGTCATAATAACAGAAACTCAAATATAAAAAAAAAAAAAAAAAAAAATTAAAAATTTAATTTGAATTGCCTCGCTAGCCTAGTGGTCCTAAGCACGACTGCTACTCTAGAGGTCCTGGGTTCGATTCCTACCTAGGTTGAGCAAAAGGTGTAATTGGGATTTTCTACGAAATTCTCAGTGAAGTTTGGATTTGTGCTTGATAAATGGCAATAGGCTCGCCCCCTTTTACATGGGACCTAAATGTACCGCCGAACTGTGGGTGTACATTGGTACACCTCTGCCTAACCCTTCGGGGAATACAGGCGTGATGATTGTTTAACTTGTGAAATAGTGAGAACTCGAAGTAAACGCTTCTTTGCAGTACATGCATATTTGTGTGTAAACCTTATCGACTATAAAAATGCGAACGGTAGCCTTTGAAAAATCCATTCATCGATCAGGCAAAAACGCACTAACATCTCGAATGACAAAAACTTTGACTTTGACTCTGACTTTGACTTTTGACAAAAAAAGTCTCAAATTTTCAAATTCTTAGAGACGTGTTAAAAAAAATAACGCCAATAGTAATTATTACTTTACTGGAGTTCCTGTGTTTCGGCTCCCGAATGTTGTAAAGGTAACCGTGTAATTAAAATATTCACTTAATCGGTTGTCGGAAACGAAAATAGTTAGGATGACCTAGCTTTCAATATTTATCTAACTAAGCACGGGTGCTACTATGTGGTACATTCTAAAGGTGATGACCAAGTAAGTGCTTATCGGATCTCAGTAACGAAAATAGTTGTGCTCATACATGATACATTCTGAAAGTTTGGTACTTAAGCAAATAATTAAAAAAGAAACACCTAAATCTATGTTCTCCGTGAAACGAAATTCTTAAGGGTAAAAACAATCAAAAAAATAAACACCAAAGAAATAATGTATCTACTAAAAGAGTAGGTATGTCGGTCAAGCATTTGTTTTTATACATAGGCATAATAGTCAGGCTTACTCTATGATAGATTCAAAACCTAAACAAAATTACAAATTTGATTTTATTTATTTACGTACTTAATTTCAATTCTTATTTTACGAAATATTTACATTTGTACTATTTACAATATTGCTTCATTCATAAATTATTCAAAAAGTGAACTTTTGGTTTTTATTTTGGAAAAAATAACATGCGTATAGTCCACCCTTGACAAGAGCCATCAAGGCACTGAAGTTTGGCGTCTCAGGCATAGCGGGGGTGCCTCGTGGGGGGAATTGATGAAATTTCGAGTTTTTAGTTATTATTACAAAATCTTAACAGAAACAAGAAAAAGTAAACAATGCGAATTGTTTGATATGTCATTACATATTTTTAGGTATAAAATTCATGTCGAACTATTCAGCCGTTTTACCAACAATTTGCAATTTAGATTGAAAAATGACCTGTTTAAAATATTTTTTTCCGAAATTTGGGCAAGTTTATTACAATTCTAATCAATGCGAACTGTTGAGGATGACTTTAAGTATAACATATATTTTTTATATGGAAAACGTACGGAAGGATTCCTCAACAAATTTCTTTAAATATAAGGTGTTTTTAGGACTTGAGCGATGTAATACCCTTAAATATTTATTATTGTACTTATAAATAAATAAGTATTAGTAGTAATTTAGTAGTTAATATTAAATTTTCTCATATTTTATTTGGAAATTGAAGCAGATAGTGTTGGTAGTTATAATGTCTATAGGTTAGACTTCTTGGACGATATTAGTATGAGTTTATTGTTTATTATTATGTCATTGTTTGGTGTATAAGTAGTGAGTTATATGTAGTGAATATTAGGTAGAATTGTATTAGATTCGACGCCAAAGGCAAGAAAACTTTAAAAAGAAAAACAAGTCTTAAAAAAAATCGTAAGTATCGTAATGTACCAAAGTCTCGATAACAGCATTTATCAAAAGGAAATTAATTAGGTATTAGACACCACTTATCAGTTGACGTACTTTTTATGACCTGTCAAAATGTATTTTCCTCATAGGTTTCGAACGTAGACAGACTATTCTCTGTCTACGGTTTCGAATGACAGCTGTGATGTCACTTTTGTACAGACTCAATTGACTAACTATTTATTCATTTCAAAGCAAATTAAAAATCTAATTTTACAGTTAATTGAAAATTATTCGGGTTTTCAGGGCTTAAAAAAATGTCTTCTTTATTATAGCTTTATATTAATGGTTGGTTCATGGTGTCTAATATTTTTGTCTCATAAAAGTATCACACTCCAAAAGTTTTCTTGCCTACAGCTGTGTTAAAACCATTAAATGGCAACTTTTTGAATAGCTCCACTGCCAAATGAATTTATTCATTGAAAATTATACAGGCTAGTAGTTAAATCTAAGGTTCCATGTGTTTCCTATTAACAATATATCTGTAGTGAAATTAAAATTAGAATGTTAAAACTATAAAAAATCTTGAATATTAAGTTTTTTTGTGGGGCAGTTTTACAACGATCTAGTTAGAATGGGATTTAGGCTTCGAGTGCAGTCATAGACCATTTTCATTGACCCAAAGTTACATATAACCAGTCTATTAAAAAATAAAGGCTGTTTTTCCGAAGGTATTATAAATGAATGTTATACTTTACCAACTATTTCTCAGAAAAGTTTTGATATTATTTTAGCCGTGTCGATACTACCGCCATCTATCACCCACTCGATGCCTCAATCTAAACATAGATCGATCATTAATACTAACAGTACAAGTAGATATAGAATAAACATATTATTAACAATATGTTTAATTATTTAATTTAATAAAAAATATAATTCACATTTAAATCGTCCATAAGAACAGCAATAACATAATTGGTTTAGTGTTGTAGCGTATATTGCTCATTTTAGTGATGCGATTAATTTATTTTTGTGTTGCTCAACTTATAATCTCAACGTTTTATTTATTGCTCACAACAATACTGTGACTTTGTAAAATTGATTATACTTAGTTTCTTTTACACAACGGTCTTGCTGTGATAATTTATTTTAATTAAAATAAATAACAACTTTCGCTCTATCGATACAGTTGAAGTGTACAGTTATGATACAGTAACAATTATACATATGGGGTTTAAAATGACACAGGACATGTCCGTTCACTACGCATAAAATTTTGACATTTAATATCTATGTTACCAGGTTTGGCCAGAATAAAAAAAGTGATCGCAGTGATGGGAATAATATAGTTTCAGCTACGTTATGTGTCTTTTTACACCCATTATTTATATCGCAACCAGTGTTCATCAAAAGCATATGAAAATATTTTCACTTCAGTATGAAGTGCAGGTTACAAAAATGCTGGCAATACAGCATATGCACTGTCTTATGAATTAACCAATACGAAAAACAACATGGCGCTATATGATAGAGTAGACGCTCAGCTTTAAATCGTTTCCCGCCATCTCGGTGCCAATTTTTCATAATAGTATCCCCGAATATAAATTATAATTATTTTCGTAACTTATTAATGTTTAAAATGCCGATTAGTACAAAATATTTAATTTTGTTGTGACCATAATAAAAATTTACAAATTTTTATTTTATAAGTATAACATCTTCATAGTCATCTTTATTTTTAAGTTTTATTTTTTTTCTTCAAATGATATTATTTAGTTAGATAATTTATGTAGTAAGAAACACACCGTTAACGCCAATTATTTATTTATCACTTATTAATCGCATGTAATAAAACCCTCCATTGCCGCATATCAATCAAAATTTTTATACAAACACAGCTCATTCATGCTCACTTTTGGGAATTTTTAGAACCGCATTTACATACATACATGTTTTACCTGGTTGGCCGTTTTGTAAATTCAGTACCTACCGAGATTTGGCGTTCTCAGTGTGTTTTACAACTTAGATAATTATTACATATTATTATTATGTTAGTAATGTGAAGATTTCTTGAACATAAATCTAGTAATGTCTACTTATTGCAAAATAAAAAAATAGCATAGATCATTCCAAAATTGTCTTTGTGAATTATTAAAATAGCAATAATGTTTCAGCATTCCTTTTACACTAAGATTAGTATGATAATTAGGTCAATTATTAAATGAGTGTAAGTGGATTTAATGGGGAATTATTAATTATTTTTTCAAGTCATTTGATATTCTTACCGGTGCTAACATACTTAAGAGAACCGAATAAGGTTCTATATTAATATGCAATACATTATTTTTTTAACTTATTTATTAATCGTCGATTTGAACGTAACCAAAGAAAATATTGTTTTAAATCAAAGCCATAATCCGAAGCGTGGCAACACGTAAGTGGAATCTAGCCCGAAATTCTAGCTAGAATTTAGTACTGTCTGATCATATTGTCCACCAGATTTCAAATATTGGAAAAGTTTTAATCTTTTTTTCTCCCTTCGTTTTAACTATCTCTAGACTGTCAAGAATGGGTGCGTTTGCGCTTCGGTTATTTTCTAAAAACTTTGTTACGTTCAAACAATGTTTGGCCCTGTCATGGAAAAAGGAAATAACATGTTTGGAAATTCTCTAACAAAATTTTTTTAATGGTGTTTCCACACTATTTGGCGCAAAGAAAAAAGCGGCGTCTCAGTGTGTAAACCCCATTTGACTACATTTTAACAATCCAAGTATATCAATCATCCCTCTTTTTATTTTGATTTGGATGTTCGTCATTGTAACTTTTATAACAAGATTTGTAATTATTGTCAATTTGGTGTTTAAAAAATATAATGTAAATTACACTATGTTGTTTTTGTTCAATTATTTTCCTCAAATGCGATGGCGAAGTTCATCTTTATTAACCAAACAATACGAATCATAAGCCTTTATTTCGACAATTACATTGAAAAGGTTGGCGTGGGCACCTCTAGGCCCACTAATCTATGTAAGAAACCACAGGCCAAAAAGGCGAGGCTGGAAACGAATGGCGGAGAACGTATGTGAGGTATTTCTATACTACTCCACTTATTTAGTACAACTGCACGTCGGCATGAACAAAGATTACTGAGGTGCGACGTGAAGTTCAAGGTAAAAAGGCCGTTGACCAACTCTATTTCTTCCGCCACGGTCAGCAACAAAAATGGTTAAGTAATAATCAGCCAAGACTGCACCTGATATTATCAGCGATTCAGCGCAAATAGCTGCAAAAATTCATTCATTGGTTGATAATGATCTAAAACCCGCCAATTAATATTGTGTGCAATATTAATTTCGCTCGGTACCGTAGTTGTTATCTTGCACCTCTTGTAATTTAATTACCTTACTTTATTCGTATATTATTTTAGTTTATAATAAATTAACGAAAACTGCTCAAACAATATATAGCGGTGCTCTGACTGCACTGATCGTATATATATTTTTTCTTTGCATTTTTGTTTTCTTAAGATATATGCTGGTATGTATAGTAGATTTCTACCACGAAGTAGATTTACTTTGTAATTTCTACTGTTTCTACCCATATTCTCGTACTACTCGTAGGTACCGGTACCTGATTCTCAGTATTTTTTTAGTGTACCGTATGTGTATTTTCAACGATGCCTTTTGCGGAGTATTTGCCTCGATTGATAGTTTATTTCAAAGATATTTTATCTGTTTTCTTATTGCCAGTAGTAAAAACTTAATCGGGGAATTCGGTATTTTTATTTGTTCAAAATAATCAATTATTAGATATAAAGTAGCTGTAGCAGTGTCATTCTTATAGAAATAAAATTATTTTATTAATAAGTAATAAATTTTGTCTGTTTTTAAATGTTCGATATTTTTGGTTATTTTCATAATACAAATATTTTTCTGTGGTAGCTTATTTACAAGACATCAGTGTCAGCCAAACAATCGCATTGACAACACTGAAATGAGCTGTCAAGACGTTTTACCTTTGAGAGAATGTAGAAACAATTGATTTTACACGTTTTATATAGTTGTTTTTCTGAGATTATTTACTTTGTTTATGAAGATTAAATATCTAGCCGTCTAACTGTCACACGATGGCAGCTGCGGCTCAAAGCGATTTATCGATCGCGGAGCTGAAGGCTGAGATCGAGAGGCTTGGCCGCGAGCTCGATCAAGCCAGCAGTGAGAAGATCCAATCGGCGCAGCTGGGGCTGGTGCTGCTGGAGGAGAAGAGCTCCCTGCAGCAACGATGCGACGAGCTCGAGAGCCTGTACGAGAACACCAGGCACGACCTGGAAATCACACAAGAGGTTAGTGGCCTACATTCTGCTCATTTCACTCTTCATGCATTAATGGGTACATTAAAACGTGCCGAAACGTACATTTTAATCCGTCTTTAGACTATTCATATTATGCACTACTTTCAAAAGTTGCAAGTGAAAATTATGAGTATAACCTACATAGTCTGTAACAGTTAGCTGCTTCAGCTCCTCTGTACATTCAGCATACATCGTACATTATTGCAATTGCTACATTAATATCTGATTACTGCTACTTTCTTATTTATCATTCAGAAAAATTGGACACAACTTTGTTAACAAAGTTTAGGATACTTTTTCTAAATGAGAAAGTTAGTTTTGTAGTGTTGTTGTACTTTCATGAATATATTTCAATTTCGTTATCGCTCTTTTGTGGAATAATTAACTGTTATTTTGAAGATTCAAAACTTAAGAGTACTTACATACATACATACATACTTACATAGAGTCTTGTTTCCATAGTTCAAAGTTATTTCATTAAATTAAAATTACTTGATTCTCTAACTATACATATAAATTATTGAAACTTTTCTTATAAAGCTATTTACAAGAATATACTTTTACCATATTTCCTGAAACATAGTTGAACATTTCTTTGATTCATAAATAAGATTTATTACAGTTGTTTGCTTATCAGTGCATACCAAAATAATTTATTGAATGTCGGAGTATGCTTTGTTGCAAAGAAAATCCAAACTTATATGCACCATAATTATTATTATCATATAATTAGCTAACCATTAATTTACCTGCTGTATGAAAAATGTTATTTGAACTATAATACCATGAGTCATGCAATTTTTTTAAGTAAATTATAAATTGTATGAGAATTTTAATGGAATAATAATGATGATAAAGAATTTAGAATACGTCTGCAGGTATCGTCAGATTGAAAATTCTTCTTCAAAAAGAAAATAGAACTTTCTAAATAAAATTCTTGACACTAGACATAACTACAAAAAATTTAAGTTAGAAATATGTTTTTTTAGTTGGTCAAAAACGAATAACAGGCAACTGTATTTAATATTAGCTACTGCCGGTGACTTTTTTTTAGAGGATAAACATATGCTATGGCACTCGGCAATGGTAGAACATTTCTATCAGTGAAATTATATTTGTGGCACCAGTAATTTTAGAGGCTACCTTTTATAAACAAACTAGCTTCTAACCAACACTTTGTCTGCATCAATGTTTATATGTTTTCCCACTGGGACCATACATTTTTCTGGGATAAAAAGTATCCTATGTGACTATGTGTTATTCCACACTACAATCTAGCTCAATGCCGAATTTCATACAGGTCCATTCAGCCGTTTAAGAGTGAAAAAGTAAGGGCCCGTGCACACCACGTTTTGTAAACGAGGCGTTCACGCGCGTTTTAGGAACACGCGTCGGCATCGGCAGCGCGATTATGATTCCACATTGCAGTTCGCATTTATAATATTGGCAGAATTAGTAGGCTAGTTATAGGAAATAGGTCAAACTTTACTTTTTTATAAAATAAGTATCACACACTGAAAAAATGACCAATGATTTCATATTGATTTAAAATACTTTCTTTTGTTACCAGGCTCTCATGAAATTAGACACAACACAGAAGGTAACAACCCGGAGTGGAATAGAGCAAGAAAATGCTCTCCTCAACGAGTCGGCTGCTATGGAGAGCTCTCTCACTCTCCAGATCCTAGAGCTGGAGAGTGAATCCAAACAGGTATGATATACCTCCATTTACAATACTTATAAAGGATCTAAGCAGCCCTGAACATATTATTTTGATAACAATTGAAACTCAACCTTAGCGTCTTTTGAATTAGGTTGTAAATTGTATACATACAAGTCAAGTGGCACTTTCGACAGCCAGTGTTATTTTGCCGCCACTTGGAGGTCCTGTTTCTTTTTTTTATGTACTTTAGAGGTATAAACAAAATATACTTTTTAGAAGTATTATTTTAATCGAATTTTAGAAGGATTGACCCTCTATACTTACAAAATATTCCTTAATTTAATTTCATTGTAAGATATTTCGGTTACTTCAACGGTTCAACGGTTTCGGTAACTTTCATTCTATATTAGGCGATTCGCACACTGCACCGCTTCCCGGAGCGTAGCGCGGGAGTGCGAGTTCTTACGTTGTTTACAAGTATCTGTGTTTGTATAGACAACACGTGTACACACGGAAAACGTATTCAAATCAAATCAAAGCATTTATTTCAATTAGACCATTAACAGGCACTTTTGAATTGTCAAGATGTTACAGTTTGATATATTGAAGCTAGTTGCTCGTTCCAAAACGTAGGTCTCTATGGAGAAGAACGAGCAAGAAACTCCATGGACACTCTTTTCATTCAATTTGGTTTTTACAAAAACTTGGTTACAATATTCACGCACAGTCTTAGTGCTAAGTCGCTACGCACCTCGGAGTGTGTGATTCGCCTTAAGAATCCATCACCTAGCTAGAGTAATCATAAAAAATACTATAAATCTGAACCAAGAAGGCGATATAATGTCCTATCGGTTTATGTTCCACAAACTTACTGACTGAGAGTCTAATCGAAGGTGAGTAAGAAATTACTGATTAGGTTTTTATAGTTCTAAGCTTTTTACGAAAGTATTAAAACAGATTTTATGAAGTAGATTTGTTTGTATACACAAAGATTATATCTCGAGATCTTTACATATGACGAATTGTATGTGGGTACCTACTTACACTGTGCAAATTAATACCTATAACTGATAATGTAAGTAATTTACCACAACTGATAAGAGAACACTTAAATAACTTTAAAATACCGTTGTACTGTTATAACCGGTGACAAACTGCACACTCAAAAACGACACATGGCGTATGGCGATGTCTTCCGCTGATGTATAACAGTTTAATTTTAAGTTATGACGAGCTTCTCATTATCTCATTTAACAATTTTTCCCGAGACACATCTGACTGCATGCCTACGCTCGGTTTAATGAAATGGGAGCAATTGGCGTGAATCATCCGCGGACCCTCGGAGCAGTGCGCGCGAGACGCCCCTACTCAACACACTCCTACATTTTGTATTGGAGTACCATTTTTACTGGCAATATTATTTTCATCGCAGAAAATACAGCTAACCGTGATTAATCACAAGTAATCGGCGCGTTGCAGCAGTTGATATGGGCGCGAAACAAATACACCTCTCGTCCGTGATGTAATGCTCCGAATGGCGTAAGCGCAGCCGACGGGAATCCATAACACTGATCCAGAAATACATTTTTATTTGCCCGGCCTTGATTCACGTATTCACGCATTACTCAATGGTGTGTAGATTTTTAGCAATGCACACGAGTTCTGTGCATTAGTGTATTTTTTTAAATTATGCCGAATATTTAGTGCGTGTGCCAAGTGATTGTGTGTAAATATGTTTTAGTGTAGTGCACGGATTGCCGGCGCCACTGAAAAATGAATGAAGGAGGCGAGGTATTAATGTGTTATTATTTCGTGTTTATCCGCCTGGCTATCCCGAAGGGGAGGTCGGTAGACATTACTCGTGTTTCACGTCAAGGAGTGTTTACAGTAATAATGGACTACTGTTGACACTTGTTTAGTTGTTGGCGGCTCGCCAGGAAAACAAGTACAGCTAGATTTAATCTCCATTTACGGGTTTATCGACATAAAGTTGTCCCGTCCCAAACTTTACGTCTCGCGCATGCATAATTTATGAATCAATTCAATAGGGTCCTTTTATGTCGCGACTATCTGAGAGATAATGCCCGACAGGGAATTGTTCTGAAAACTATTATTCGGTTAGTTATTTGTTAGGAATCTCATTCTCTCCATTGTGGCTTAGAAACCGTGGAAACGGAATATCTTAATACCTTGTTTGTGTATAACTTGACAAAGTAATTGGAACTTAACGGCCCCTTTCCAAGTATAGGCACTCAGGGAGATTATTTTACAATAAACTGCCCCGTTGGTCTAGTGGTCGCAAGTGCGACTGCTGTGCAAGGGGTCCTGGGTTCGATTCCCAGGTCGAGCAAAAAGTGTTATTGTGTTTTTCTATGAAATTCGCAGTAGCAGCTCGGAGATTGGATTTGTGCCCGGTTAATGACAATAGGCTCGCCCCCTATTACATGGGACCTAAATATACCGGCGAACTGTGGGTGTACATTGGTACACCTCTGCCTAACCCTTCGGGGAATACAGGCGTGATGGTATATACAATAACTTTACCTCGATATAATTTATTCAACGTGTTAATTTCACCTCAACTTCGTTAATTAATCATGTGTAGCTGGAGTCACGAGCTATGAGTAAGTGCGGTCGCCCGCGAGCCTGTAGGTCGGTTCTCTTATCACTTGTAACAGATTTGTTTACAATGTCTGACTCAGAACGCGTAATATCGTCCGGTGTCGTGCCTGTTCGTGTGCCGGTGCACTTATTGTGTTCTTATGATTGGGCTTTATGACGGATTTTATTGGCTAAGAAAGAACAGGACGTGTATGTGATTTTGTTGCCAGTGGCAGTGTCTTTTTATATGTGTGGAAGTCAAAGTCATAACTGTCCTAAGCTGTGAGGTGACATCTCCTACCTTCAAACCTAACGTAACCTAACTGTCAAGTTTAAGTCAGTTTCACCTTACGCTTCCAAAATATAAAATTTATGAAATACCTACTTCATTTCTGTAGTTAATTTTTATTGATTTCCCATTTGATGAGTGTTTACAAACTATCTCTGTTTTACCTATGACCAGATTTTCACAACTTTGTACCGTATACCAGTATCACGCAATCCTCCTGTTTGATCAGATTTTTATCTCCTTAGGGTATTTGAACAACCAGTAGACTTACTTCCTAAATCTCTTGCTTCCTTTACTTCTTAGGCCAAGATTAATAAACATTACTTAGCACGTACTTGGCCTAGAATATACTTGTCTCTATCTTGCACTTGTAGTTTGGCTGTGGTGCGACAGTGACAGGAATAATGTATGGCTAATGTGCTGTGTAAGGATTAATAATCTCAGCGAATCACGTCGTGTACTTCCACAGCAGTCGGTAACACTCATTTGAATAGACAACAGCTTACTCCTTGCAGCCGCCTCCAGCGCATCAGTTCGATCGTCCGTAATTTTGTAGCGCTGTGTATCTCATCATCATATCAGCCGTAGGACGTCCACTGCTGGACATAGGCCTCCCCCACAGATTTCCAAAAGAACCGGTTGGAAGCGGCCTTCTTCCAGCGTTTTCCTGCGGTCTTTATCAGGATGTCTGTCCAGGTTGGACGTCCTACGCTGCGCTTGTAGCTGTGTATCTAAACTTCATTAATCTTAACTTAAGGCACTAAACGATGTCATAGCATGTCTGCCTAGAATGGCATTCTAAACGGAAGCTGATGAATAAGTACTGTGCGACAGATTTTTCAAGAATAGCAATGACGCATATAAGTCTAGGTAGTACATATAGGTACGTCACACTCACACCTGACTCGTAACTAGAGCTTTCTATAAAAATCGATACACTAACAAATGACTGCGTCGTATTGATTGCCGTTCCTCATATTTTGTTCACGTGAATGTCGCTTCAACTTTGTATAAAAAACGTCCTTGAAAAGATAATAAGTTAATAACATACAATGGGGCGGATTGTATACCTTTTTTCTTTATTGTGAGGCAATCCTCAAGGGTACCTTTTGTCTGGGGAGAACGGAGGGCTTTGGGCGGGGTACTTACCGGCTAAAACCTCACGGTCTCTCATGCTACCGCAAGGCGGGAGTCCAGTATGCAATTGATACATGATCCGCGCCCCCGATTGGTATTGACTAGCAGCGGGTCCCTTTAACATGTGCAGCCTATCCTGTGACTGCACTATTACCTAACCTGGTCTACAGTCGAACTGCCCCCATGTTCGCTGCTTGCAAGGGTAACATGAAACGTATTGGCCATTTACCAATGTAAAACGAGTTTAAAGACGAAGTAAGGACTCGTAAGATTTTTTATTATTTTGAACTTTGATGATTGCATTGCTCCAAATACAACATTCAAAAATAAAAACCGTGTTTATCTTGCTACTAAATCATGATTCATGACCCATTTTACCCTCAAAGTTAGGCTATGGTATGGTGAAAAATGCAACTTATGTAAACGTCATTGATGTTGTTAATATTCCGCAACGTTACCTAGGTATAGTTTTCTGTTAGCTTATTGACCTAAGTGAGGGCTGACCGTGTTACGTTTACGATCAGCCGCACCCACTCGTTGCCTATTTACGAAATAGGCGGGGCTCGTCGCTAAAGTGCTTACAGCCTGTATTACTTATAGGTAACCAGTACTTAATACCCCATATTTATTATTTTTATAAGTACCACATATTAAACCAAGATTAACTAAAACAACTTGCCATCATTGTCTAAGAAACACAAACATTCCCAGAATTATTTACAAAAAAATAATAATTAGCCGCTGCTAATTAGTGATTAAAGCTCATTGTAAGTGTACTGTTCTTTGTGAGTTTAAACCCCGCAGAGTCACCCGCGTTCAGTGACGTCTAGTTACTGCTCTGCTTGCGTTGGTTGTAGCCTAATAATCTATACGTATAAATCTTTCTCTTGAATCACTTAATCTATTGATGAAACACATTTAAATCCGTTGCATACTTTAAAAGATCTAAGCGTACAGACGGCAGAAAGCGACCTTGTTTTATACAATGTATGTAGAGACAAAAATCAATAACATAAGTAAAACATAAATTACATACAGTTTTTCTTCTTTCTATATCTCGGCCATGGCGAGTATAATCGCTCGATTTATACGAGTATATATGTATTGTCATACGAAGTGTAATTGCGAAAGCTCCAATAAAAGCATTAATAAATGCTTTCACATTTTATGTAAAAAAAAGTTTACTGTTCATGGGTGTGGGTTATATTAGTCCATTAATTACTCTCAAAGCAGCAATTATAAAATATATGCATAGGGGTCGTGACGTTCTACCGACGCTTTATGATATCAAGCCGTAAATCTATATTAGCGCCTGTAACACCCTACCTACAGGCTTCAGGGTCGTTACCGACAATGATGGCTTAGGAGGAATTACCCGACAGCTCGCTCCATATTACAGTAGTCTAGTCATATTTACTTCATAAAGCTTGATGAAATTTTTTAGATAGGACTTATCCTATATACCAACAAGTAATCAAATTTTAAATAAGTAACCACAGACAGAAGAATAAAGATCCTTACCGCAGCTAACATAAAAGCTGATAACTTTAAAACGGCTGAACCGATTTTGATAAAACTTATTTAAGAACCATCGCTAAGAAACCTGCATCAAGTAAAGTAAAACCGCATTCAAATCGGTTTACCCGTTTATGAGCCGCGATGCCACAGACTGACACACAGACACATCAAACTTATAACACCGCTGTTTTTAAATTGGGGGTGAAAAATAACGATTTTCGAATGTCGTAATGTCGACTTACAGTTCATCATCATCATGTCACACCACTAAAGATGGCCACAATGACCAGTCCTGCTCTGCCCGCATCCAGCGGTTTACTGCGACCTTTAGCAGGTCGTCGGTCCACCTCGTAGGGGGCCTTCCCACACTGCTCCTTCCGGTGCGTGGTCGCCACTCGACAGCCTTTTGACCCCAAAGGCCGTCCGTTCTACGAGTTTTATAGTCAATAATTATATAATATCTAAAATCGCCAATCCGCCTTGAGCAAGCGTGGTGATCAATGCCATCCATCTCCATCCGTCGTCTATTTCTATAAAAAAAAACCTTTGCCCTGCAGTGGGATATTAATTTGCAGGTGTTATTATTAAATCGCTTACGAGATTTTGAATAACGTATCATTTTGAAGTTAGTTATTTGACGGGAAACTGATTAACCAAAACCCTAGATATTAGTGTCTTTATCCTGTCTACAGACTTTATTGAATAGGCTTGTGAACCAACCGCAACTTCGTCCGCATGGCTTATTTCACCCGCGTTAATATACGTCTTTGGCTACTGCTCCGCTCTCGTGGTTCGTGATGTTATATAGCCTATGACACTCACAAATAACGTGGCTTTCTATCGGTAAAAGAATTTTCATAATCGGTTCAGTATATCCAGGGATTACGACCTACTACTTCACAAACTCACAACTTTACCTCTTTATAATATTAAGAAAGTGTAGATGTCAATCTTTTGTAAAAGTGCTCTGTCTGAAAAGTCCTCTTAAAGACAGAAACAAAGTCGTAAAATAATACTCCGTCCGGCGTTGATGTGTTTATTGTCTTTTTGCTCTTTCAATTTATTGAAAGTAAAAGTTTACTATGGCTTTTTGTGAAAGTACTTGACTTTCATGACGATCCATTTTACGAAATGGGTCAACGTGAGCAGAATTAATGATATATTTATGTAGGATCTCCAACAAAACATATACACTAATCGTGACATACAAACAATAGTCATCAAAAGGGAACAAAGCTAAAATCAAGCGATTGCAATTCGAAGCTAAAAGGCACTATCATTGATCAACGATCTGTAAATATCCGATTAATATTCATGCATAATAAAGTTATCTGTAAATCCGATACATAAATTCAGTTTATAGTCAATTGCGGTTGAACATCGCGTTTACTACGCTTCCACGTTTTTCACGCCATTCAAATGAAAACTCCGTGACGATAAATCATATACACGTTTCCATCAATATGGTTTTATCACTGCTCGAACACTTTATAATGTGGAAATTGTATACAAGCTAGATTTATTACTTGTTAACGCTTTTATATTCAGGAAAGTAGGTTCACGTATTTCATGCTGGCAGGTTTTTATGAACCTGTACTCGAATTTTAATATAATCTATTTCTTTTTCCTACATATTGTTTCGTCTGTCGCAAGCGACTACTAAGCGTGGGGGTTTAATCCCCGAGCCCGGTAATTGACTTTTTCATTTAAGTAGCCGCCCGGAGTTTCAATTTGTGTCCGGTTTATGTCATCGGGCTCGCCCCCTCTTGTTCCCTTTCAGGAAAAAAGCCGATATGTAAATTGTCTGTTTTTTTTCGCAGTTACGTCACGAATTGGACCGGGTCGTAAGCGAAAGGGATCGCTTGCTGGCTGAAAGTTCAGAGCTCGGTCACGACAAGGTGTCCCGCGAATCAGAGCGAGTGGCTCTGAGGGCGGAGCTCCGGGAAGCCAGGCAGAGGGAACAGAGGCTGCTGGTTGATATAGGAGACTTGGAGGACGAGAATATATCGCTACAGAAACAAGTTTCAGCGCTTAGATCGTCCCAGGTTAGTTACCGAGTTCTTTATTAATTTTCAGAGAAAATTGTTTTAAAAATGCTCGTTCCATTTTATACCGGCGAGAATCGAGGTCAATCCCTAATGAAACAAAACGAAATGGGCTGTTAGGTACTATGCAGCCATTGCAGAATTTTATATGAGCCATCTAGTCACAGAACTGTGCTTCATTTAGTTTGCCGAGTTACCGCCCTTGCGGGTTGGGTACATCTGAATGGTGAATGATGTATGTAGATACAACCGAGGACAGCGGTGGTTTACCACTTTTAACGTTGTTACTAAGGGCGTTTGTGTGAATAGTGGTTCTTCGCAACTGTCCGGGATTCTACATACCAAAACACGAAAAGTTAATGAAACAGAAGAGAAAAAAGAAATGTTTTAATTCACTTTGTTGAAAAAAAATATATATCAGGCTACACAGGCCCAAGAAACGATACTAAAGTTTCACAAACACCAGATTATTATCTTCAACACAAGAGTTTTCGACGTGCTAAATATTCAAATAGACTTTTTCTTCATCAGAGTTTATGGTCCGAAAATATTCCCCTGGCATCACAATTGCCCATAGATACTGTTTAGTGCCCTATTGATATTTTACGCGTAACTTTGGAGCCGTGCCCATCGCTAGTCGCGAAACCTGCCGCCTAATTGATTGGCTCATATATCTTTATGCAAATCGTATCTGGGACTTATGGACTATGCAATTTTCCAAACTGTTTGAGAATTTGGTAGTTAACGGCGCAATATTGCTTATTGGAGCAATGAATTTAAATGGATTTGTGTATTAAGTGCTATACTTTGCATTGGTAAGGACTAAGTTTCTTTTATGTGTGCGAGATTTAATTAAAGCAAAATGTTAAGATTTTTTATCTTTTGAGAAATATAGTCGATAAATAAATCTTGAAGTCTATTAGCTACTTTAAGACCTTTTTAATTTTGAGTTCGAAAACTGGACTTTCTATCAAGCCGATGTATACGAGCCAAGATACCAAAATGGCTGCTGATATATGCAACACAAAATATGGCAGAAACAATCAACGGTCCCACTTCTTGCAGGTTGAATTCGAAGGTCTAAAGCATGAAGTCAGACAATTGCGCGAAGAGGCTGAGAATGCCCGCGCCATGGCCGAGGAGACGGCAGCGCTGCGCCGCATCGCTGAGCGGCAGCTGGCGGAGGCGCTGGAAGCGCTGCAAGCTGAGAGAGAAGCCAAGTTTGCCGCCAAGAAAGAGCTTGACGCGCATCTTAGCAGGGAAGCCGCCTATAATATCACTAACTTGGCGTATAGTATACGAGGTAAGTTGATGAATTATCGTCACTTTTGCAACAATAGAATAAATAGGTATTTTTTATTTGTATTTTTACCGGGCACGGCAATATGTAGAGAGAGAGGAGGAAGGGTTATGTCGGACTAAAACTTCACGAGGGTTTCATACTGTTATCATGAGTTGAGAAGCGCGATTCGATCGCTAAGGATGATGACAAAATGTAATTTAACAAACATACTACCCACTACATTTTCTATGGATTTACAAATTTACATTTCCACTTAAAATGCAATAGAACAGCAAACGTTTACTTAATTAAAATCTGAGCTAAACGGTTTGGAGGATTGAGAACACCTCGTTACGACCATTTTATCCGAATCGAATTTTTTGCCTCTGTTTATTTACACTACGTATTGATTTTCAATCTTCAGGCTTCGTAACTAACGTGTATTGAAAAATAGAAGCATTTTTTTGTTTAAAGTCACGTGTGTCGCCACGTCCTTCATTGTGAATTATTTTCAAATTTGAATTTAGAATATAAATATTTTGATGGCAATTTAATATTGTAAAAGTTTTACAACTACCCTCTCTTTGCTTACAATAAAATACTTATTGCGAAATTGCGAAAACAGTTGATTATGTAACTTATCCGACGTAGCAGTGCTCTGGTACTTTATAACTTTGGAAAGAAGCCTTATGGCCAACGTGAGCCCAAAAGGTAAATGGGGTGTTTAAAATAACTCAATTGTTAAATGTGATTGTTTGTTACGCAGAAAATTAAATGTTTAAAAAGCCCTATTAGTGCCTTTTTAATTACCATGAAATTCAAAGTTTGACTTGGGAAGCCATATAAATCAATGAAGACTAAGAAAATCTGTTAGAATCTCTTCACCTGCACACCATTTTAGGTTCCGTATTTGACGGCTTTTACCAACTTCTACCATATCGAATAAAGTATCTCTGTAAAAAATTGAATATAATGGAATATTTGAAAATAGCTAATACTCCGTGGTGTCACGCGCGTTCAGTTACGACTTTGGCTACTACTCCGCTCCCCTTAATCGTAGCGTGATGTTCTATACCTGTAACGCTTCCATCACTATCTATTGCTATTGTATGAAGTTCAAAAGATCTAAGCGTACAGAGGCACAGACGGAGGGAAGCGACTGTGTTTTGTACTATGTAAAGAAGATGTCCAATTAACTTGTTCGGCTAGCATTTACGGTAACACCATGTTATGAAAGACTAATCCAAATACAGGCAAGCTAGGCTGTCATGGAAGGCTAGCTTAACTAAATTTCCCGGCGGGGAGTGGCACTAAGTGCTAGAATACAGATGTTTAACCTAGTTCGGCAATAGAAGGTGTTTTCAAATAATTGTCTTAAAATATCTACCCCTTTCTTTACGTAAACATTTTGTGAATCCATTTTTGGATATGAACTATAATTATTGATGTCAGGTATGCCAGATGACGGCACGGAAGACGAGGGTGAGCCCGGTGGTTCATCATCGGCCGAGCTTGCCAACGCGATGGGCGACCACCACGCTGACCTCTTCTCCGAAGTACACCTGCACGAAATATCACGACTTGAGAAACAACTGGAACAGGCACATAATGAAAATGTAAGTCTTTATGATGATTATGTTATTAACTTTTGGTCGCGATTTCGTTTGCGTGAATTTCGGTTATTGCATTGCCTGTCTTTAACACCTCAAGGTACCTCTTCGTCAAATTTTATTATGATTCAGTCAGTGGCTTTGTATTTATAAGGTAACTAACAGACGGAATTACTTTCTTATTTTAAATATAAAAGTGGAGATTTTCATGTGTAACATTTTTGTTTAGTTAATATTTAATTCGTTTCGTGCTTAATCATATCTCATCACTTGGTATTGGAAAAAAATGGCTTTTAGAATAATACGCGGACGAATTTGATCGTGTCTGTATCTTGCTAAAACCGACTTTGACTACGACTACAACATTAAAAGTTAAACATATTCAGGGCCCATATCACCATTTTTCAATCAAAACTATTCACCAAATATATTAAAAAACAGAATAGCATTTGTATTTTCAGCTAGAGTATCAAGCCTTCATTGTACAATTTTAAATTTCGAAATACGAACAGGCACGTTCTGTTTCGCTACTCTAATATTCAAGCGAACTTCACTCCACTCTGTATGCATATTTCAGTCTCGTTTAACAAAACTGACCTCATTCGTGAACTTCAACGTTGTTACCTGGAATGTTTCATGAGATTTGGGAATTGATACTAATTAGATAACTCAAGGTAACTGCGGACTGGATATAATGTACCTACCAATTTATGTTTCGGGGTTATGACTCAAACTGTCTCATCTTTTATGCAGCTTTGGCTTAGCAGACAGTTATTGTATAATGGAGTTTGATGTAGGCTTTATTTATGATCATAGCTGTCGTATTGGAGATGCAAATTCATTTCCCATGGTATTGGACTTATTGATAAGAAAGTTGCCCCGACCGATTTTCGGTCACGGTGACCCATTTCAATCGATCTGAGACTAGCTAAGCGCGCAGCACATATATCACAGTGGTAAAAAAAATATTTGTTTAAATATATTTCTTGTACAACTGGGTAGTGGAGTATAGGTGGGAAGCGTATAAGTGCAAATTATTCTTATACCTTTAAAGCTTTTTTTTATTTTATCATGTTGGATATGTCTGCACAGAGTCAACTGCAAGCGTCGATGCGCAGTGCGCAGGTGACGGCGGAGAGCGAGAGCGCGGCGGCCGCGCTGCTGCGCGCCGGCCTCACGCGCGCCGCCTCGCGCGTCACCGCGCTGCACGCGCTGCACTCCGACTGCGCGCCACTGGTGCGTACCATTCTTATCTGATTGTACATCTAGTGTCTAGGTGAACGGAGGAAGATTACATTATTATGTGAAAGAAGCTAAACAGGTGTAAGTTACATCACCATGATTGAAGGGTTTGGCTCTTAGTGTTCATCATCATCATATCAGCCGCAGGACATCAACTGCTGGATATAGGCCTCCCCCATAGATTTCCAAAAGGACCGGTTAGAAAAGGTCTGCATTTAACGTCTTCCTGTGGTCTTAATTAGGTCGGCCGTTCCCCTTGTGGGTGGAGGTCCTATGCAGCGCTTGCTGGTGCGTGGTGTCCATTTGAGAACTTTATAATTCATATTTAGGTGTAGGTAAAATCCACATGATCGAAGGATGTGGCTATGAATGTAACAAAATTAAACACGAATTCGTTTTTCAGGCCTAAAAACAATCTGACATTTAATTCATTCGATTTTCTTACGCACATATTCACAGGATGACGAGAAGGTAGAAACAGGCGGCGTATCAGCGCGAGCAGCTAAATGGCTGACCTGGTGGCGCGTGTCCGGCGGCGAGCTGTCCGGCTTGGCCGCGCTGCTCAGCGAGTTGTCGTCCGGCGCGCTGCCGACCGACGGCACGGCCGCGTCCGCTGCGGCGCTGCAAAGAGCGGCGCTTGCGCAGCTTGCTGACAGAGTCGCCGAGGCTGAGGTGCGCTGTGCTGCCTTGCAAGCTGATGCTGATCTATTGAGGACGCTGGCGGGAGGTAAGACATAATTATTCTAGATTATGTAATACATATGTTATAAATGGCAGCAAGTACGTCGGCCGTAGCAAAGAGAATCTTCAACGGTGGGGTTTTGCAAACCACGGCCTACCTTATATCTTATGCCGCATGCCTGTCACCTGCACACTTGAAGACCTAGCGAGAGCGTCAGTGGATGGGGTAGACGTAGCAGAAGTCTGGGGCAAACAAAAAATTTAGAAAATATGTTTTAATTCTATTTATATGCTTTTACTTAGAAGGAGGAAGAAGAATAATAGCACTTTTTGCTGCTTATTGGTATTCAGATTATTATGAATTAAGCTACTAACACATACGTCCTATTCCAGGAGCGGGTCGTGCGCTATCCACTGCGGGTCCCGCCCTACTGTCTGCGGCGGAGACTCTTGCGCAGATCTACCACCACGTGTGTGCTGTCAACGGCACGCAGCCCGAGCGCGTACTGCTCGAGCACGCCGGACAGAACGACGGTAAGCATCGTACCTTAGACTTCAATATTCTATTGAATAAAAAGTTCATTGACACTATTTTTTTTTGTGTTTGTATTATCAGCGAGTAACTGATTTAGATAACTCCGTTTTTAGGTAGACCAGTTAGTCTACCATTTATTGTTTAGTAAAAGATGTAATTATTAGGTGTTTCAGACGAGAAGAGAATCGATTTAGAAATATTAATAAATAACCGAACAGTTATTATGTAATAGACCGATTCTGTATCAGGACTAGGAATAGCAATCCGGTCTTTTTACAAATCCGGATTTCTGTGTTCTCGTCTGATTAAAATCCGGATAATTCGGATTTTTAACAGTTATTATTTAATAGATCGATTCTGTATAGGCATTGCAAAATCCAGATTTCTGTATTCTCTTCCGATTTAAATTCGGATTATCCGGATTTTAATCGGACGAGAATACAGAAATCCGGATTTGTAAAAGTTATTTTCGAATTTTGAAGAATCTGGATTGCAATCCCTAGTCACGACTACAGTGTTATTTTGTTTCCCCCGCAGTGTCAGGCGCGGAGGGTCGCGGCGCGGAGGCGGAGGCTCTGGCGCTGGCGGCCGGCGAGCTGGAGGGACTGCGAGCTGCCGGCGGTGTGGCTCGCTCCGCCGACACGCTGCTCGACCAGCTCACACACCTGCGCCGCGCGCTCGACACCGCGCTCGACTCGCGCAACCGACACCAGCCGGGTATGTACATTATATCTCTCCGCCGACACGCTGCGAGCACCAGCTCACACACCTGCGCCGCGCGCTCGACACCGCGCTCGACTCGCGCAACCGACACCAGCCGGGTCTGTACATTATATCTCTCCGCCGACACGCTGCTCGACCAGCTCACACACCTGCGCCGCGCGCTCGACACCGCGCTCGACTCGCGCAACCGACACCAGCCGGGTATGTACATTATATCTCTCCGCCGACACGCTGCGAGCACCAGCTCACACACCTGCGCCGCGCGCTCGACACCGCGCTCGACTCGCGCAACCGACACCAGCCGGGTATGTACATTATATCTCTCCGCCGACACGCTGCTCGACCAGCTCACACACCTGCGCCGCGCGCTCGACACCGCGCTCGACTCGCGCAACCGACACCAGCCGGGTATGTACATTATATCTCTCCGCCGACACGCTGCGAGCACCAGCTCACACACCTGCGCCGCGCGCTCGACACCGCGCTCGACTCGCGCAACCGACACCAGCCGGGTATGTACATTATATCTCTCCGCCGACACGCTGCGAGCACCAGCTCACACACCTGCGCCGCGCGCTCGACACCGCGCTCGACTCGCGCAACCGACACCAGCCGGGTATGTACATTATATCTCTCCGCCGACACGCTGCTCGACCAGCTCACACACCTGCGCCGCGCGCTCGACACCGCGCTCGACTCGCGCAACCGACACCAGCCGGGTATGTACATTATATCTCTCCGCCGACACGCTGCGAGCACCAGCTCACACACCTGCGCCGCGCGCTCGACACCGCGCTCGACTCGCGCAACCGACACCAGCCGGGTATGTACATTATATCTCTCCGCCGACACGCTGCTCGACCAGCTCACACACCTGCGCCGCGCGCTCGACACCGCGCTCGACTCGCGCAACCGACACCAGCCGGGTATGTACATTATATCTCTCCGCCGACACGCTGCTCGACCAGCTCACACACCTGCGCCGCGCGCTCGACACCGCGCTCGACTCGCGCAACCGACACCAGCCGGGTATGTACATTATATCTCTCCGCCGACACGCTGCGAGCACCAGCTCACACACCTGCGCCGCGCGCTCGACACCGCGCTCGACTCGCGCAACCGACACCAGCCGGGTATGTACATTATATCTCTCCGCCGACACGCTGCGAGCACCAGCTCACACACCTGCGCCGCGCGCTCGACACCGCGCTCGACTCGCGCAACCGACACCAGCCGGGTATGTACATTATATCTCTCCGCCGACACGCTGCGAGCACCAGCTCACACACCTGCGCCGCGCGCTCGACACCGCGCTCGACTCGCGCAACCGACACCAGCCGGGTATGTACATTATATCTCTCCGCCGACACGCTGCGAGCACCAGCTCACACACCTGCGCCGCGCGCTCGACACCGCGCTCGACTCGCGCAACCGACACCAGCCGGGTATGTACATTATATCTCTTTCTACTGTTAGGCAACTGGAGCTTTCGTACTGCAGTCTTGGACATTATTCCCTCCAAACACACTTTAGCATTTGCAAATGTAGTTAAACTCAATCCCGTTTTTTTATCCTCCTCCTCTTTATCATATTTATGGAAATGCGAAAATTAGACCCAAATAGAGTAATACCTTTCCCCTCCTACCCAGGTATCCCAACCGACTTCTATTCCAAACCCCGGACCTCCTACTGCACTCCTATAAAGAAACTAAAAGATCAATGTAATTGCAAGCTAAAGATAGCAGACACGAAGCGAAAACTGCACAACTTAATATCTCGCTTACAATCCAAACGTGATGAGAATGTTACTCCCCAAAGAAGTGTCAAAGAAATCGCTAACTTCTTCGAAAACATCTCGAAACATTCGCACTCCGACGTGGACGTCGTAGGCAATGCGAATATAAAAGAACCTATAAATAATTGGAATAGTAAGACAACTTATAATAATAATACGCGAATGCCGTTCCCGAATGCCCTTCCTTTCCACAATCCTGGAAACATGATCATGTCCAAAAATATGAGCATAGGGAACAGATTAAACTTACATTCGGTGTGGAAAAATACCGTGTTGAATGGCGGGAGTGTGTATTGTAAGAACATACCGTGTCAGAGAAACGATGCTACGCTGTCCTCGGGACTTAAGACTTCGCTGAGAACCAGCCTGGTGACGTGTGTTATGATGCTGCAATACATCATATGATGGGCAGAGGACGCGGATGGTTCTAAAGGTGCTGTTGGCTTTATATGCTGGTAATTAATGAAGGGGCGCTGGTACAATAGGGTTGATTGGTGAAAGCTTCCTCGCTAGAGGGCGCTGTGATTGGCATTGTCAAAATTATCTTGAACTAGCTTCTGTTCGCGACTTTTTTGGTTTTAAACACCCGTGTTAAGTTACGTCTTTAGTTACTGCTGCGCTCCTGTGGGTCTTAACGTAATATTATAAAACCACACTCACAAGTAACGTGACTTTCTATGGGTAAAAGAATGTTCAAAATCGGTTCAGTAGATCCAGAGATTACCCCTCTAAAACCTCACAAACTACCTCTATAAAATATTAGTATAGATAAAAAACTACCCATTGGCGACTAGTAAAAACACTTAGGGTTTATCTTGCGACGAGGTTTTCAGCAGCGAACACTTGGTTGTTTATGTATTGCGGGCTAACGACCAAGTATAATGTGCCAGCAAATGAGTAATTAAATGATCCCACAACTTTTTATAATTAATTAATTTGTTATGTCGTTTATTGCGTCCATAATTTACATAGTTATCTTATTATGAAAATTTAGCTTGAACATGAAATTGATTCCTAATAGGTTCGAGTGGATATCACTAACCAAATTCCCTCAAATTCCAATTACAAAACCAAACTTCACAAATTACAGTAATGGACTCCGAAGAACGCGGCGCGGAGGTGGTGGAACTACAAGAGCAAGTGATTAAGCTGAAGTCTCTGCTGTCCACCAAGCGCGAACAGATCGCGACGCTGCGCACCGTGCTCAAGTCCAACAAGAACACGGCAGAGGTCGCTCTGGCTAACCTCAAGTCTAAGTACGAGACGGAGAAGATCATCGTCACGGAGACCATGCTAAAGCTCAGGAACGAACTGCGCTTGTTGAAGGAAGATGCTGCGACATTCTCCAGTGAGTATTGTGATCTTTAGACAGTGTGTTTGATAATTTTTTGATGCTTTCTTTTCTTGCTTTTCTGTGAAATGTCAAGGTTAGTGATATTTTGTTGGCAGTATGTATTTTTAATTTTGGTGAAATGGTTTATTGATTTTTGTGATTTGTGTGACAAAAAATATCTAGTATAGCTAACTGGTAAGTATTGGAAAGGTATACTGTTGCAAATTTTTATAATGATGGTGAAAATGATTTTTTTGGTAATTTCAACAATTTTGAAAGAATACTCTTTCACGAGCGCGACTCGAACTTCATTGCAATTTAAACCTTATATCAATAACATAAAAATCACATGAACCGCTTCCTTCATATGTCACAACTTGTTACTGTACCGTTCTAAACATACACCGTTGCGTGTGTAGGTCTCCGCGCGATGTTCGCGGCTCGTTGCGAGGAGTACGTCACGCAAGTGGACGAGCTGACGCAAGCGCTCGCCGGCGCCGAGGAAGAGAAGAAGACGCTCAACCAGCTGCTGCGGCTCGCCGTGCAGCAGAAACTGGCGCTCACACAGCGTCTGGAGGAGCTGGAGGTAACGTGCTCTTGGTTACTGGGGAATGTCCTCAGAAGAAGGTCCTCAACCAGATGCCACGACTGACTTCTTCCAACTTTCTTCTTTGTCCAGTATGTAATAGTGTGTATTGTCCCGGCAGGTGGACCGCGAGATGCGCACGCGTCGCGTGCCGAAGGCGGGCGGGCCGGCGCGCGCGCGTGGGAGAGACTTCTAGCGACTGGTGTCGGCGCTCAAGGCCGCCGCCGCCGCCCTGCGCGCGCTGCTCGCGCCGTCCCACTCGCACCCGCACCTGCACAGCTAAGGGGGACGAGAGCGACACGAGTGACTTGCGACGGACTCTCGCCACGCAGCGCCCCCTTGCGGACTCGCGGGGCGGCCGACGCGATCGATGGCGTCACGAATTTATAGTGTTTAGTGTCGGGCGCGAGTGTCGCCGCGAACGAGGCGGCCAGACTTCGCCCGCGACATTTTTATAACTGTGGGTCTCTCTGGGACTAAATTATTTATACGTTTTATAAAATTTTAATCTAATTAATCGTACGGGTGTGCGGCCGGGGGGCCTCGGCGACGCGCGGTCGGGCGGAGCGCCTGCACGGCGACCGTAGCTCTGTGAACCGTCAAACTGTGCAGCCGTGCAGCGCGCGACGCTCGACCCGTACACTAGGATATAGGAACGAAAACATAGAGTTAATTGAATAAAAAGATAGCCCATCGCCGGAGCCCCCCTGCCAGGTGAACGGTTGGTGTTGTAATATTAAAGTTGACTGATTTTTACCGTGAGGCAGATGTTGTTGTCCCGCACCGTGCGGGTGTCGCGTAGCTTCACGTGTTGCGTCTCTTCGCGTACTTCACCCGCGCACCACCGATCCAGATTTGATATCGAATTTCCTCAATAAAACTATCTATCTATTGCACCTCGTCAAATTGATGTTTATCGAGTATTTTTGTAATAGGATCAGTGTATTTTATTACGCATATGAATTTATCACCGTTGTTACGATATCACAGATGACAGGCGGGCGGACGACGCACTGGGTACACTGGCGTGATAGTTAATGTGGAGTACCCGCGGTACGTTACCACTGCCCGGTGTGTCGCCTGCGCCGTGAGATGCAAATTTTCTTATACGTGTGGGAGTTGAACGGGGGTTTTGATGAAACAGTGCGAAGTTATTTTTTATGATATACATTATATTTATTGTTCGAATCTTATTATAATAATAGAATCCTCTACTCGATACGAATGTTTAGTACGTCCAAATAAAAATTTCTAAAAAGAAAAAAACATATTCGTCGACGTCCATCCATTGTGTGCGCAAAAGACTATGTAATCTGTTCTGTAGTGGATACGTTTGTTGTGTTGTTGTGGCCCTCTGCCGAATACTTTCGTCCATCTTGTTCTAGTTGTACTCGTAGTGTTTCAGTATTTTTTGTTAGTGACGTTTAGACTGTTGTGGCTCGGAGTCGGACTGTACCGGACTCAGTTGTCACTCAACTGCGGACCGCTGCGAACGTGACGAACGTTGCTATTAGAGGTTGAATCTACCGGGGTTTGTTGATGAGTGTTGTAAACTTCATTAAAAGACATATAATGTGAGGACACGTGAGCGTCGACTCCGCGCCACTGTTGTGTTACTCTGCCGTCCTGTGGCCTCGCCACACGCGTCCATTTCTTGTCCATGAGCTGGTCGCGCCCCTCTGACGTACGCGCACTTCTATACCGAACCACGAACTAACAAACACCACTTAACTCGTTATATAAAACTAACTAATCAGTTGTCGTCCTTGTTGCTCAAAACTTTGCTCACGGGCGTCGACCAGCGAATCTATTGATAAGACAAAATTTACAAAAAATGAAAAAAGATTTTATTAAGTGTTACGTATTTATTGTTTACGTTATCGGATGTGATATTGGCAGCTTCCCGTGATACGGTCGCGTACGACCGCTCGGTGACATAGTCGTTGACCTCTCCTAGCGTCTCAGTGACCTTAGGCTAGTTGGACCGTTCCATGTAGTGGGCACTCGCCCTTAGTAGGTATTTTTACTGGTTTAGGATAGAGCTAGTTACATTAACCTTCAAGTATACTTAGTAGGTAATCTAGCGAGGACAGTCTCCTCGTGTAGTGGAATTAATTTGCAATATTAACTGTCGTAGCGTAATTAGTTTGCATAGCTCAAAGGGCGGCGGACAGCGGCTGAGAGCCGCGCGCGCCGCAGGACCATCGCCTTGCATTTATTGTTTATAGATAATATAATAATATATTGACTAGCTTTCATTAGAGCATTCTTCATGTACTTAAACGATGGACTTACCAATTGTTAGCTTTACTATATATTTTTCTTTTCTAGTATTATTTTGTTCGTATGTAGCTTAGCAGCAGACATCGTTTATGTATTCTTATGTCTAGTCACGGGTAGTCCGCGCGTCTAGTGCTTGTTTCATCGATATCAGTTAAAGCATAATGGAACTCGTACTAGAGTCGGTTTGCATCGACATAATCATATTTTTATATGCTATTTGTTATCAGAGCAGTATGTTTTTCGATAAATGATATTCATTGCAAGATTTGCATTTTGTCTGTATTTTACGACATTGTTGAGTTTGCCTTATTCACTTGACATGTTTTCGAAATCGTTTATTTGATTCAGATGTATTGTTAATTGTTACATATGGCCGACTATTATATGTTTAGTGCGCTGAAACTATTTCGCCGCTGCGTATTATGGGTTAAAGTATTAGTGCAATTTAAATTTGGTTGTTTCATAGACATAATATATTTGTCAGCGTATTATTATGCAGTATTTGTACTTGGTGGGCATCGCTCGATGTCTGCTGCCACTTGCCGGTGGTGGTGATCACAGCGATTAACCAAAAATAATATTTTTTTTCTTTATACATTATTACATAACATTTAGATAATTATTTTGCCTAGGCATAGATATTACGTTATATTATAGAGTAACTATTGATTATGAGTTATATTATTTAATAACGACTTTTTGTTATAAAATGCCCGCTACTTTATTTATTATTGTATTGCGACATGATTTAGGTGTTGGACAACTCGAGGCATGAATGTTCCCACTTCCCGTGGTCTCATTTTTATCTGTAGCTGAGTAAAACGTCAATTAACTTGGAGCTGGGTGCGGCTGCGAGCTCTGCATTATCGTTCAGACTTACCTTGCTAACCAACGTTGTGTTGTGATGACTTGTGAAACAGTCTGCTTGCCCCCGAGCCCACGCTTCTCGATACATATGGCACAGTTTGATGGTTCACTCTGGATGCAGAATAATATAATTACTCGCTTTCATTTCAGATGGCCACTTTTCTTAATAACCAGATTACATGTCTTTTAGAATCCCTTTAATCCTAATGAGCTTTTTTCGAGTATATGCGGTGTTGTGTAGATATTCACCGACAGATGTAATGAACCCGCGCCGGGAACATATCATGACAGAGCGGATTTATTTTCACTGTGTAAGGCACACCGTGTTGTCACAATGACTGATTTGAATCATGTATGAAAATAATAAATTATATATTTAAAACATGTTGTGTGGTTTTTTTGTTGTAACACCCTGTATTACTTCAGTTTTGCAGTAACTTGAATTAAAAAGTACTGACGTGACAGTCTTCTTGTAAGACAATAGGGGCCACTTTCACCAACACCATTGATACATTTAGTGCCTAAAGGCTAAACGTATTTAGAACATCATTGCATTCCTGTCACATTGTTAGAAGGTGACAGAGACAGAATGTTAATTTAAACACATTTAGCGCCAAATATGATTAGTGATTTTGGTGAAAGTAGGCCTAGATGTTACTTTTCTCAATTGTAATGCTCTCAAAATTTCTGAAATATTCATTTCAGTTCTGTTTAGCTAAGATTTTAGCATAATAAGTTTTATATTATACAACACTATCTCCTAATACTAGCTCTAACGTGATAACTATTTGTGTATAGTGCTAATTTACCGCAGGAGTGGAATAATTCTGTCCACCCAGGGCGAAGGATGAAATGGCCCACGGGCTGTATGGTAATTACAAAGTAAGGGCTAGCACTTCTTGACATACTTTTATACTCAACACTCGATATCAAAACGTGGTTCTGCCGAAACTAAAAACAAAAAAAATATATCATACACTAACTGATGTTGCATTAGTGCGTCGGCCGTACTAACGATAATACGTCACACGCATCTTCCGTCAGATGTGCATCCACCCTAAGGCTCACAAATGAAACAACGTGATGAGTTTAATACGCATATTATGTACATACAGACTGAGAATGCTTCAAGTTACAAATTGAAAACAAATAATTTACTCTTACACGAATACAAATGCATATTTACAAGACGTCTTTTGTGTACGTATGTAATTTCCCTTAATTACGGATACAATACTAATATTTACAGATACACTCGAGTATTTAGGACCTTATGTACAGTTAGCAACATAAATGTGTGCACACATGTCATGTTATGGTGACTGTACCTACTAGTACATCGGGAGTATTTGCAAGTTAAATATTCTAAAATTCACTACAGATTATATAAATTTACGCACAAATAGTACTAAGAAGTGCAGAACGCATGACAACATTTTGAAAGTTGCTAAAATACTCATGCTTACCTTTGATAATGTTAGAATAAATGGAATGGAAAAATGTATGATCCAAGATAGTTTCTGCACTTTTCGAACTAAATTACACGAAAGGTTATACAAATACATAAGTAACTTTAGACTAAGTTATCAATGAAAACATCGAATCTACTCTGTACTGTTATAGTACCCGCTACTAAAGTAAATACTGTGACTACTACAAAAGCAAGTGACCTCACGGATCCATTCTTAAATATAAGTTTATTCATAATATTACTAAATTTACCTCTATGTAGCTGTAAAACTTATGAAAGAAACAAAATGCGTTACACAGTCAACTGTTTTTACTGTCATTAAATATCATGATCATGTTTGATTGTACACTTACAATCATTTAAAACTATTATTTGTAAAAAGTACGTGATTATTTATGTTGAATACACAATAGACAATTTTTCAATGTGGCAATACTACAATTTGGCAACATTCTCTAGCTCCAAAGCCCCGGATTCCTTACGCCGATAATTACATTACATTGATTACAGCATTTTTATCACAGTCTGTAAACATATCTACGCGTCCCTTTTTACCCGACTACGGCAAAACAAAAGGCGAGTTATATAGTTTCTAATTCTAAAAAAGCTGACTAATAAAATGTGTATTGTTTTGAGAAGAACCTGTAGGACAGGCGAACCGTAGTAAACCCGGTTTCTAAACGAAATTTAACGCAAAATTAATATGAGTGAAATTATTGAAATATTTAATTTGTCACACTTATTTTTCGTTCTAAAAGTCAGTAAACTTGCAGCATTTTAATTTTTCAAATATCCAAAAATAGTACTAAACTTACTTTTTTCCCCAAAATATTGTTTTTGTTAGTTGAAGTGAAATGCGTCTTTATACGTCTTTTTGTCTTACTTAAACTTGTTAAAAATGTTTCGCGTAAAACTTAGTATTCATTGGTTGACTAGACTGTTATAGGGAACACGGCCGTATACGCATACTCTTTGAAAAAACTAGAGTTAGATTATTTACAATTTTATGTAGGTAATAAAGCCTCTTTGCTGCTTTTCGCTGCATTTTAGAGCCATTTGATACTTAACGTTAGCTTCAAGTAGGCATTATGTACAAAAGCTTGCAAGATTGACAAAATGATTGAATTTTATACGTTAGAATATAAGATGAATAGTAGCTATTTACCTAACTGCAAAAAGCTTCACCAACATGCTACTAAGCTAGGTCGAAAAAGTAATCGAATTGAATATTCCTTCCGTAATTAAATATAGTTTAGCTGGATGAAATGTTTGAACACTTACGGTGACAATTGAGCGAAATGTCATAGATATGTATTATTTTAGGTCTATCGGGCTCACAACAAGAGTTCACGAATATCTCTTAATAGTTCATCTGAATTCGTAATAGTATTCTAGCTAATTTATATGATCAAACATCACCGAAGAAAACTTAGTCATTATGTCATTCTTGCAAAAAAAACCATAAACACGTTTTAACTTAAAAATGCTCATACAATGTCCATTATAAAAAGGTTAACAAAAACTAAAATAAATTATACTTTCATATTTGTAGATAAAAAAAATTGTCACTTGTGAAATACGTTTGCATAGAATATGAAGAGAATACGATAATAGTTACGAGATATAATGTTAGTATATAATATAGATATTATAGTTCTTGAAAATTCTAACTGCCTGGTTTATAAATAGAGTGGCCACGAGAACAAAGATGAGATTACATTTTAAAATACTCTGCTGACATGACGTTTAAAGTAATGTTGCCAGATTACTTAATTACCGCCAGAAAGAGAATATAAGAAATAAATTATATTGTTATATTTGATTCATTTAAAAAGCATAATCAAACCTTGTTTCACTTCGAACTATCCAATTTATTTAATCATCGTGTAGATGGCTTTCGAACCCGCCCCCGCCCCCGACCCCTTCCGTACTATAATTTTTGGTCCTTTGAGACGAACGGTGTGCAAGTAAATAAATTCGTCTCTTGGAGCCGTTGTTCTCATGGCCTTACAATATCATTAGTAGCCACATTATTACTAATTACAAATTGTGAAAACATACATAATACGGTTATAATTATTATTATGAATAAATAGTACACGGTAATAAATAAGACATTACGAATCAGTGCAGTTGTGATAAATGACTAAATGATTTGAACTTTATTTTCATCTTATTTTAAATTTAGAATTATTTGGTGATAAGCAGAACTTACAAATAATGTTTTAAAGTAAAATTAAACGCCGTTGAATGAGTTTTGAGCACTAGCTTTTAGAAATATCGTTCCAGAAAAGGTGGTAATGGATAGAATGGTCTTAATAGTAAATGATAACTCTGAAACTTCCTGCGTTTCACCAGAGATTTCACTTTACACGCGACCGACAGTCATCATTCTTATCTTTAATTTTAAACGGTCGTAGAAAAGCCCACTCCTGGTTGAGCTGTTTTATCAAATCTTACGTCTCTAGATACCCGAAAAGGCGTTTTTCTTAGTCATTACACCTTGGTTAGTGCTGTTAGTTGCTAAACAGCAAACATACGTCACAAAGTTGCCGTCTTTAAAATTTTTAGTTGTCTGTAACCTACCTGCCAGAAAAATCATCACTCCGAACAGCGCTCAATTACCAACCACACGCCATTTTACAACTTGACTAAATCTAGGACATCTGCTTTGGGTGGTACAGCGGACGGTCTGAAGAATTGGCACAGGTTGTCAAAGACGTCGATGCGTCGTTCGCGCGCCTCCCACTCGATGGCGTCGTCCTGATCGCCCGAGAGCTCGTCGTCTTGTCCTACGTCCCAGGTGTCGGGCGCCTGTTCTGTTACCTCTTCGAATTGTACTGATACATGGGCCCCGTCTTCGGCTCCTAGAACCTGGGATAGGATTTATTTTAAACGATACAAATTTTGCGTCTGTAAAAATATACATACCATTACGCCTGTATCCCCCGAAGGGTTAGGCAGAGGTGTACTAATGTACACCCACAGTTTGCCGGTATGTTTAGGTCCCATGCCTATTGCCATTAACTGGGCACAAATCCGAACTCCGGGCTAATACTGAGAATTTAAGAGCGTGCATCCAGAAAGTTGGCAACGTCGCAAACAGCTGTCAAATATTTCCCTGTTTTGATTAATTTGTCAATATTACTGTATGAAAATAAGAAATATGGCTTACTAATGCACTAGAATATTAATAATGAATTGCAATTAAAACACTGAATTTGATGTTGTACCCGTTTTAGGTGTAAAAAAGGCATTTGTAAAGTTTCCAAATACTTTTTTTACATCTAAAACTAAATATTCGGTGTTACGATATTAATTATTGCATTTCATAATGAATATTCTAGTGCATTAGTAAGCCATATTTCTTATTTTCATACAGTAATATTGACAAATTAATCAAAACAGGGAAATATTTGACAGTTGTTTGCGACGTTGCCAACTTTCTGGATGCACGCTCTTAATAGATAAACCCAATAGCACTTTTTGCTCGACCTGGGAATCGAACTTAAGACCTCAAGCGTAGCTGTCGCGCTTAGTAGCACTATACTAACGAGGTAGTTAACCAACGCGCATGCAAACGTCAGAAAAACTTGAATGCGCGTCGTCCGCTCTGAATGGATTAATTAATTGCGTCAATTTAATCTGAGCGGTAAAAATAATTAATTCTAAAACGAGCCAAGTTTATCAAACAACACGTTACCTGCGCCAAGGCGTGTGCGAGGTCGGCGGGCGCGGGCTGGTTGTGTCTCCGGCGAGCGAGCGCGCGCGTGCGGCGCGGCGACAGCGCCACCGCCGAGCTCTCCGACCGCGGCGTGCCCGCGAACATCACCGACGCTAGCCGACGGAAGCGGTCCGCCTGGAACAAAATAGACATAGACAAATAATATATAGGTGAATCACGCAGCAGTTCATAATTTGCTACAAATATAAACTGAAAAATCTCGACATTCGTAAGTACTGAAGAAAAACCGGGTTCCGTACCATTATATATAAAAACGGCAAAAAAATATATGTTTGTTGTATGTAAGTTAAATATTTGTTTATTTTTAATTATTTATTTATTTTTGAAGTGATTTTTTATCTAAATATTCTGTGAATATTCCAAGCGTCTACCTGTCATCATTATCGAGCAAAAAAACGTACCTTACGTTTGTTGTGTAGGAGCCTGGTAACAGACAGACAGACGGACGGACAGCGCAGTGTCAGTAATAGGGTCCCGTTTTACCTTTTAGGTACAGAACCCTATAAAACGACTAAAAGCGATCAATCATCACCTGTTCCGGACAGTTATGATCTAACGCCTGACACAGATCGTTCCTGAGGTAGTGCAGCACGGCGGCGGCGGCAGCAGGGTCTCTCGTACGCAAGGCCTCCTCTGCCTGCTCGCGGTAGCAGGCCTCCCGCAAGGCGGCTCGCCCGCACTGCTGCGCGCCCGCCAGCGTGCTGCGGCGCAGGCGCAGCGCCCACAGGTCGTCCAGCCGCACGCGCGGGCTGTTCTGGTTGCCCGGGTTGCCGCCGAATAGGTAATGCATCTGGAGGACATTCAAAACATTCATAAAAAGCCGACAAAGTGCGAGGCAAAGATTTTTATGTTTCGTGTAATTTACATAAACCTTCATCAACTCTCTCTATTTTCCAAACTTAGACAGTCGGAAAGATGAAGTTGCACTATTAGAGTTTTTTTTACACCATTTTGGCACGAAAGCCTATAATATAAAAGATCACTTCACCAACAAAAATCGATTTATTGGTCCTATTAACTAAAGCACACATACATTACATAAACTCAAGCCTTTTTCCCATAGGGGCATGCAGAAACCACAGAACACCATCTGCTACAATACTTACATACTCCTTTCGCCTCGTACACATTCATACATCTGGTCATACAAGCACGCCGGTTACGAGTACTGCGCACCCGACCTTTCTGATGAAGTTCATCATTAAGGTCAGGGTAGGTCTTTCTAGGGCGTCCCCTCCCGGCAGATGTGAGTGACAATTCACTCACATCTGCCATATAAATCCCTTTTGTTAGTCGCCTTTCACTCATTCTTTCAACATGACTAAACCATCTAAGCATACTCTTTTCAACCTTTGTCACTACATCTTCTACACTACACACTCTATACATTAGAATGATTAAATCTCCATACCTTCTTAACCGGATCATAAACGAGTTGGTGTGCGAACCGCGGGCGCGGCTCGTTGGGGCCGAGGCTGTCGTTCCGGTACACGCACGTCCACGTCAGGCGCTTCAGGGAGAACACCCAGAACGTGTTGTACACGCGCTTGTCTTTCTCTTTGCTCATGCCCTGTAGGATGGAACCGTGACAAAACATTCATGTAATCATACTGAATGATGTGATATACATACAACACACCATCACGCCTATATTCCCCGAGGGGTTAGGCAGCGACGTACCAATATACATCCACAGTTTGCTGATATATTTAGGTCCCATGTAATGTGGGGCGAGCCTATTGCCATTAATCTATTTGATGGTTGAATGGGTTCATCCATTGAATGGGTTACACAAATCCTAACTCCGAGCTGCTACTGAGAATTTCATAAAGAAACCCAATAAAACTTAAGCTCGACCTGGGAATCAGACCCAAGAGCTCTAGCGTAGCAGTCGCGCTTGGGACTAATAAGCTAACGAGGCAGTTACGAGGATGATGTGTGTGTATATCTTATACAATTTATTTATCTTTATTTTTCCGTGAGGGAATCGATCTCGCGACACGCACGTAACATTCAGTTGCTTAGCCACTGCGCCAGCAATGTCGACTATTGTTTTCCTTAAATGTATATTTTTACATCGGATATTACTGTTGCTTACTCTCTAAAAAATTATAACGAGTGAAACGTCGTAATGAGAATTTTTAACATGGATTCAGTACATGATTCTAGCGTTAGCATTTATCACCGGTTATTAAAAAAACAATCCATACAAAAGTGGAACAGTTAAATAACGATAGACCGTGTCGATGGCGCGTGGAACAGCTATTTTTTTTACCTGTTTTTTGCTAAGTATAATACTTACCGACAGCACATACATCTCATCAGTATCAGGGTCTAAGGTAGCCCGCTGCGTGAAGCCGGCCTGCGGCGGCGGCGGCGCGGCGGCCCCGCGGCACAGGGCTCCACACTCGCCCGTGCCCACGTCCCACCACCACAGGTCCACCAGGTGCTCCTTGTTGCGCTGACCAGCGAACATGTAGAGGCGGCGTTGGATCTGAACGTGGAAAGCATAATTATGGCGTTTACAAAAAAAAATACAGGTACATTTCAAGTATCAAGAACAGTGTTTCCGTGCGAACGGAAAAAGGACCAAAAATATGGTCCTTCGAGGCGAAGTTGATTTAAGTGACTTTAGTGGTTATTTTAATTAAACTAGTGAAAATAGTACTCTTTTCCCCCTTATTAGTATTAGGTATTAATAGGCGACTCCTCACTTTCTCGACTACTTATTGCGATCGCAAATTGACATTGCCAAGGGCATTTGTCAATTAGAGCCACATTCCTTGACACCATTTCTTACATCAGTCATGAGATAAGTGCACTGGCACTTATGTCATGCACTTATACACTATAAAAATAAGATTGAATATGGCAAAAGCAGCCCCAGTGTCTACGGTACTTACAGGATGGAAGAGCATAGAGTGCGAGACGCGCGCCTGCGGAGCGTTCAGTTCATGCCGGTCGCTCAGTATTAGCTGCCAAGTGTTCGTCGCTATGTAGTACGCGTACAGACCTGAATACTGAGGGCTTACCACTTCTTCGCTGTGAAAAAAGAAATCCAATATAACCTTAAGGTTGTAATTAATGTCTTCCAAAAACAGTACAATCATTACTGTTCGTTTTGTACATTAACGTGACTAAGACGAAAAAAAAGCGCCTCTGTCTCAAAAATATTTAAACAAAATTCAAATAACTTTTTTTTTTAAATTACACAACTTCAATTCAACAAACTCAAATTCCAATACAAATAATTGATTTATATTAAACCATTTAGGGTCAGTTCACACCGAGACGCGGCGCCGCCCGCACCTTTTATTAGAGCTACTCAAACTATAACTTTATTTATTACAAGAAAAGATACACATTCGTCGTGCCTCGGTGTGAACTGACCCTAACAGGCACTTTTGAACTGTCAAGGATCATAATTAGTAAGTCAGAAAGTTAGGAGCTATTTTATCATAGAGTAAATAAATGTGTACATACGTATTAGCGGGCAGCACTCTTCCTCCGAACACATAGATGGTCTGTGTGTCAGGGTCAATGCACATCTGATGGTCAAAGACGAGTCGCGGCCCGCCCGCAGCCGCCGTGTCGTTGCAGATTTGCGACCACTCGCCGGAACTGACGTCATACATGTATAGGTCGCTCTGTGGGATGTTGAAGATTTGAATCAATTTAATCTTTTAGTTGACTACTACTTCAGTTGCATTTGCTCCACATTGGTATTCCTATTGATAAAGTAACAAGGATTCCTAAACATAGTTTTAGCGAGATTAGTTACTGTTTTTGCATTATCTATTTAGAGTTTAGAGAATACTAGCTGACCCAGCAAACGTTGTTTTCACACAAAATTTTATTGAAATCGGTGCAGCCGTTTCAGAGGACTTTGGCAATAAACACTGAGACATGAGAATTTTATATGTAAGATTATACAATAGGAAATTAAATTAAAAATTTTAGAAATCCCTGACACAAAAACCTAAGTTCCCTGTACTTAAAAAAATAAAACAATAATAAAAATAACTCAATCTTAAAGTACCTAAGTATGTATAAATAATTCTAAAAAAATACGTCACGTTACCCCCAACGCGACGTATTTTTTTAGAATTATTAAAGACCCCTCTTTTTGTGTCGGGGGATAAAAATAGGTATCAGTACAAATGGACAAAAGAACTTACGTTCATATTGCTAGGTATTCGCTGCGCGTTATCCAGATACCTGTAATAGAAATGCAACAGTTAGTCTCTTTTATCTGTAGACATTTTAAAAATGGTTACTATTGATATTGATCCAACACGCTTGCTTAAAGCGGATTGGTGATTTCAAACTTATATTGAGTACCTAGGTTTTTCTCCACCTATGTCAGTCATGTCCAAAATGCAGAAGTCCATTAGAAACAACTTATCAACAATAACTCCTAATGGCTCTTTATCCGTACAAAAGGACCAAAATTCTTTTAAACTGTATAAGGCCTTTCATTCATGTGTAAAACATACCTGCCAAGAGTAAACAGCCGCCGGTGCACGGGATCGAACACCATCTTGTGGCAGGACCGTGGCGAGGGTCCCCCGACCAGGCCGCTGTGATGGCACAGCAGCGACCAGCGCTCGTTGGTCGTACAGAAGGACCACAGATCATCTAGGTCCTCTGAACCGTTCCAACCGCCGAACAGGTATAGCGTACCTGAGGGATAAGGGTAGTGTTACTTCTATCATGTCTATGAATAAGTCAAGTATTTTGATAGGGCTAGTCTAAAATGCCTCGTTAGCTTAGTGGTCCTAAGCGCGACTGCTACGCTAGAGGTCTTGGGTCCGAATCCCAGGTCGAGCACAAAGTGTTAATGAGTTTTTAGGATTTCTGCCTGGTTAATGGCAAAAGGATCGTCCCCTATTACATGAGGTTTAAACATACTGACGAACTGTGGTTGTACATTGGTATACCTCTGCCTAACCCCACGGGGAATACAGGCGTGATGATGGTATGATGGTTTATAGTTACATACCTGTGGTAGAGTCTACGACAAGTTGATGCCCGCCGCGAGGTCCGGGCTTGTTGTAGCTCAGTGGCTCGCACAACTCATTCGGATCCACGCCGTTTACTGGCGCCTCCTAGGTAACGACATGGACAGATGTTTATACACTCTCTTTGCAACAACTAATAAAAGAGTAACAAAGGCAAAATAAAACTCGTTTTGGAATTAGACAGGGTTTAAGTACTGAGTTAAAGTGTACCAACGTGCAGCTTTTACATGTACAGTTAACAAAGCTATTTGGTATACAGGCAGCTTACTTCGATTATTTTAAACAAGTTGCGAGTGTGCTGAGCAGTCAATTATTTTAAATAACTCTCTTAAGTGTGTCATAAACTTAAAAAGTAATTACGCATACAATAAAAATTAATATTGGCAGTGTAGTAGAAAGATGAATAATTTTGCCTGTATACCGAATAGTTTTGTTGACTGTACAAGTCAAACAACAGCAAGTGACAGTAACTTACAGCAGTATCAGGTCTCGGGTCTCTGTCAGTGCACAGCAGGTCATGCTGCCTGGCGGGGGGAGGCGGCGGGGCCTCCCCACTCCACAGCCGGTCCTCCACTTGTGACGAGCAAGCTGACATCTGCCGCCACACTGGCCTGTAGGGCTGCCATGACATGTACCAGTCTATCTCACCCTCTGTTAAACGTTATTAGATTTCTCGTTACAATATGATTTATTTAAACTTCATGCACAAAAAAAGTACAAAGGCGGACTTAATGCCTTGGCATTGGCGTATTTACAGTTAGTTTTTTCCCTAAGATGCCATGGCCGATGCGATGCAATGCGGTCAGGCGGAAGGTGAGCCCTACAGCCTGGAGTAGGCACAAGACCATTCTGGGGTGGGCACGGCCTACCCGGACCCCCCCTATATACGCCTATGTGCCTTGGGCATTTTTATTCTTCTTATCATACTTTCTAAGTTTATCTTGGACATCAGTTACCATGTCAGAGGCCCTTGAGGCGGTTTAGAAACTCTGACACTAGGGTGTGTGGGGTCGTTACACCTTACCGCCTTACACGATAAAAGAAAACAACATCAATACAATCTCTTACCAGCTACAGCCTCATCAAAGACCACTTCGGCTTGCTTAAAGTCTCCCTTCTCAACGAGTGCGTTCCACAGCTTGGCTTGTATGGGCGCTTCGAGTCTTACACCACTTTCCCGGGATAACGCTTCGAAAGCATCTTTGTAACGACGGCGGCGCAAGTGCTTCAGTAGCAAGCGTACTGCTTCTTCTTCTTTACGCTAGAATCAATGCTAAACCGTTGGAGAATCTACTATGAATTTATTCAAAATATCCAGCCTTTTCCGATTCGACCTTATGCTTCTAGTCAACCTTTTTTTTTGCATTCAGGCTAAGAAGAAACAGAAAATAGCAACAAACTCAAAAGTGTAATGTTTTAGTTTATTCAAAAAATTCGAAGGTTGATATTGAAATGTCTTTTTATCCTTTAAGACTATAGGCTATATGACATCACGCTACGACATTCGGGAGCGGAGCAGTAAATAAAGACGTATCTTTACACCGGTGATTAAAACCACGCGAACGAACTCGCGGCAGAAGCTAGTTAAGGTCTAAAATACTTTATCTACTTCAACCTCAAATAACGTTTTCATTACACAGTTACATATATTCTGTCCTGAAGATAAACATAGTAACTTGCAGAACTAAATTTAAATAAATATTTACAATGTGTTACTAAAATAATTATTGTTTGGTCCTTTTTCCCAAGAAAAAAAAAACTTTATTGTTATATTTAACAACACATTAGCCTCTGTTTATATTAATGGTCTGAGAAAGTGAGGATATTATGATAGAAACCACGTCATTTGGGAGTGTCATAGGCTATATAACTTCACGCTACGATACACGGGAGCGGAGCAGTAACCATAGACGTAACTTAACGCGGGTGAAATAAGCCATGCGGACGAAGTCGGAGGCGGAAGCTAGTTAAAAATGAAAGGGGTTTAAAGAAACATGTCTGTTTTTACTTGCTTATTAAATACTCTAAGGTGGCAAAGCTTTCAGCCTACTAACATACATAGCTAGTAACATACATGCTTTTAGACCAGTCTTTCCCAAAGTGGGCGATAACGCCCCCTTGTGGGCGCTGCAGGCCTAAAGGGGGGCGGTAAGAGACCCAGAGAAAAAATGGGGGCGTTGAGTAGAGGCTTGGGGGGCGATTTGTAATTTTATCCAGTTAGGACGACTCTTAGATACCGACTGAGCTCTCGACTCTCGATTACAAGTTGTGAATATAAACTAGTATTAATTAAGAAATTGTTCAAACTCGGTTCGATATTTCTCTCCGTGTAGTTCATATACAACATCCCCCTTAATTTATTCTCATAGTGGGCAGTAGACAAAATAAGTTTGGGAACCTCGGTAATTTAGACAATTATTATTAATACTCTCAAACTCTTCAGATAAAGGTTTCTTTTTTTTACCAATGGGAAATCATCCAATGACTTCTCCCGCTCTGGGCGGGGCGGAATGGATTGTCAGACTTTTACTGACTAACATCCATCCATGTTCCTTTTTTTGCCCTTTGCGTTTCAGGTGTGCGGTATCTCTTTCGAACAACCCGCAGCCCCAGTAGGCCAGATAACAAAGGCTGGCGTAATAATAAATTCCAGATTATGAAAAGAAAGAATATGTTTTAGGCTAACTTACCAAATTGATGGTCTCCACGGCATGGCTGATGAAATCCTCCTGATTCTTCCCATTCAGCTCCACATACCATATGGTGTAGTTGTACGCTGGGCCCCAAGATTGCAAGGGCACAATCTTGAGGTACTGTATGGGGAGGTATAGACCTTCTGGGGTCCTGATGCGAAGCCTGAATGTTTCTGAGGCACTATCCTTTTTCAGACCACTAGGCAATAAGTATAATTATAAATATAATCAATCTCATATACAAGTGTCACAGCAATTGGATACAATTGGGAAGAGATCAGGTGCAGAAACAGCACCTTAGGGCCTGTGCACACTACGTTTCTCAAACGCGCCGTTGACGTGCGTTTGTAGCGATACAGACGCGATACACACGCGAGTCAGACAAAATCAACTTCAATGTGGAGCGAAAAACGCGCTGTCGACCCACGTTTCAAAAACGCGCGTCAACGGCGCGTTTAAAAAACGTAGTGTGCACACTGCACAGGCTCTAAATGTGCTTTCTGAGGCAACAAGCATGTGCGATATACCAAACTATGGGCTTTTACCAAAATACTCTTAATAGATCTATCTATTAAATTATAAATGTAAAAGTAACTCTATGCGTCTGTTATGCTTTCACAACTCAACCAATGAACCGATATTAATGAAATTTGGTATATGGTAAGTTTGAACCCTAAGAAAGGACATAGACAACTTCTTATTTCACACCTTCGCCTGCATCCGCATTACCGGACATTTACGCTGACGGAGTCACAAGCATATGCTAGTTTCTATATAACACCAGCTGTTATTGTTCATTTTATTGATTACACTATGTTCACACTAATTTAATCTTATAAACATTTGTAATCTATAAAAAGTTGTAGATAAGGTTGTAATAAAAAAACATGTTTATACATGTGTTCTATGTTGCCAAGGCCGGCCCAGGAAGAGGTGGCGAGATGACCTGGACTCACACTGAGGGGGCTGGTACGAGGTGGTGCAAGAAAAGAATATTTGGAAGAATTTGGGGGAGGCCTTTGCCCAGCAGTGGGAAATTACAAGCTAGTAAAAAAAAATACCCTACAATAGGTAATAACTTATACAAAATAATAAATTTTGCTTACACACAGAAAATCTCTTAATTTAAAATAATTATGTAGTGCCAAATGATTTTTTTTAAATAATATTTATTGAATGTATTAGGAGTGACCTTCAATTACCATAGGTTGGTTTAATGTAACTCCTAAGATAGGAATTTAGAGGTCCCTTGAAAGAGTTTATATTTATTTTATTAAGACCTGTGGGTTGCGACCCTGACCAAACTAGTATAAAATGCCTACAAAACAATTGCAATGCCACAACAACTATGAATGTGAATTATTTGTATTTAAGATACTGATTCAAATTGTTTTTGAGCTTGCTGTTTTATTTTAAATTTTTGGAATCTAAAGGATATTTTTTTGGTTCTTTTATTGATATCATAGGTACCTTAATGCAAAATTTAATAGGGTTTAAAATATTTATTATAATTCCCTCATTGAAAAATTAAAAATAAGAACTGCTTAGTAAATTACTTACCCACTTAGCAATAGAGATAAGTTATATTCAGTTGTTCCACCATAAATTTGAAATCTCTTAAGGTCACTGACATGGGCTTTTATGTACTTCCCGAACTTTATAGTTTCCACTAAGGCTGGTGACGTTAATTTTAACATAATGTACTGATGCGGCGAGTTGCTGTCTGTGAACCATCGGGATAGCTGGTCTGTGGGGTTATTTACCATAATATTCCTGAAAATGGAAGTGCGTGTTTTATACCAACATAACTATATTTACGCACAACCTCTAGGCGATTGCTTCGGCACGGTCAAAAGCAATAAAATCACGCATCACGCAGTCGAAAACATAGCAAAAATCAGGAATAAATAGCAGACCGGGATTTTTTCGCAAAAATAAAAATTGCAATATACACATTGAAATATACACGTACTGGGGTACATAGCTGGCGGAATAACTTGAGAATTTATGTATATTATAAGTAAGTTTAACAGTTTCATAATTCTCATCCATTTTGATGTAATTTTATACCAAAATAGATGCAATGGAATTTTTGTTATTATTTCAGAACTACGGACTACGGCTGATCAGCTTTGACAAACAGACTTGCTTGACAGAATAAATAGATAGAAAATAATGTTGCTATAGTTAGCAATACGTATCTCTCTATCTTTAATTTTTATTTTTCGTTGTTCAATAAATCTCAACGCAATATACTCAAAGGGGGTATTATTTTTTCTACATTCGGAATTCTGACTAAAATGTATTGTGTTATGTAATTTTTATCTCCCAAGTGTACAGTAGGTTTTCTTTAAAATAATTCTAAAAGCCCAATCATATCATTCAAAACTGTATATATTTTTGTTGATTTTGTTTTCTTAATCTTTGCATAGTAAATGTATATAAAGATTAATAAAAGAAATAATCGTAAGTTTCGTATTATACACTGCAAAAGCATTTCGAAAGTAATTTCACGGCAACTTTTTTCGTAATGTCAAAATAATGACAACAGCAAACACCTTTTGTACGTTCAAAAACACGATTTTTACTCATTTGATTCAATTACTTAGTGATTACAGATTCTGATCTTTGTAAGTAATACTGTTTTTTTTAATTATTGAAGTATATTTTAACAAAAAACTTCAATATGCGGCTTATTTTCTTCTATTGTAATATATCATAATAGAATACTTCAGTCGGTAACCTTTAGCATTTTATTTTATCAGTATTCAGAACGCACAATAGTATTTGCTTGCTTTTACTTATCAAAAATATTTTGTGCAGTTTATCCATTTATCCAAGGCCGTTATGAGTTCCTTGCAATCAATGTAATTATTTACAATCGTTATTTATATGGTCAAGTGCCATGGAGGACGAAATTGAGGAATGTATTAGAAAAAAGACACAGTGGTTGCAATTACCTGCGACCGTAAAAAAGGTAAACTATTATGTTATTGTTATAAACAGTATCAATACTAATGATGTTTATCTTCGCCAATTAGAGAACAGAATAAGACTGGGGTTAATATTACGAGTATTATTTTCTTAGCACATATTAGCTAGAGATATATCTATAGGAAGTAAGGTAAGACAAACAAATTTTTGTTGTTTCAGCTGTTGGGTGATTCTCCTAAAGAATATGAGAGGTACATATTCGAATTCAGTATTAAAAATCAATTGAGATACAGAGGAAGTCTTGGTAAGTTTATGTGAACCTATTGAATAACATCATTTATCTAATGTATTGAAAATAGCTTTTGCAATCTTCAAATTGGATGTTTAATAAAATTATTCATTGACCTTATTTTGTTTATGTAAATTGTTACATTTCTATCTTTAATCTCGCGCATCTGCATAATTGATGTTGATGTCAAAATATTGATAGGTATGCATTTAAGAACGATTTTTTGTTAACAGTCAGGACTGTTCGGAAAGATGAGAAGAAGTACTATGAGACACTTATACACAGCAGCATACAAAGGCTCATGCTCTACCCCTATCACCTAGCCGACATGATTGTTAAAGGTAAGTTATTGTTATTAAGCATCACAAAACGGATGTGGACACCACAAATCAATTGACATACTTTTTTTGAGCTGTCAAAAACTGGCCCCCGTTTTCCCTCATACATTCTGCATGGCAATAGAGTGCTGTGAAGTAATTTATTAACCAACTCCAATTGAGTTGGTTATTTAAAGAACTGTTTATTGATTTCAATTTAAGGAAAAACTCAATTTTACAATTGATTGAAAATCAATTGATAATAAAGTATATTGACAATAAATAAAATGTGTTTTTAGAGTAGTTGTGTTTTGGGATTATTGGATATATTTATTTAAATGTATATGAAAACCAAGCATGGAGGAACTTTGCAAGGCAATGTTAAACTAATATCTATGTGCGTATGTAGTTAGCAGTCCTATTGCTATCTAGCTTAACCGGCTAATATGGTCCAGGCATGGTTATTCACTTAAAAATAAACTAAAGCCTTGAAATTTCATGAGATCACTAACCAAAAAAAACGTTTGCAACGGCATTGTATAAAATAATGTGTGTGCTTATACGAAAGAAAAATGTGCTTATACAAAAGAAAAAAAGAGAATTAAACATACAAAAATATCTAAGTATGTAGGTTTTAATATTTTTTCTTCTCATGTATGTTATCAAATGGTAAATATTTGTTGTATTTCACAAAGCGGTATTGTATAAACTTTAAAATAATTTATCAGTCTATATTTCCTCATAATATTTAAAAATAACTTATCATGTTTTAAATCTAAAATAAATAATTTGTAGCTTTTACCTGTGACTTCATCAACCTGAATGTTGGTTACCGTAGGTAGACACAGTCATGAAGTATAAAGTACCTATGTCCTTATTTAGAGCTTCCTTTTAGTCAAATTTCATTACAATTGGTTCAGTGGTTTTGCTATTATGAAGTAACTAACAGACAGACTTACTTACTTTGCAATTATGTATAGCGCAAGGGGCAATAGCCCAAAAGTTAAGATGCGGACTAGCAAATAAGAGATTATGCATTCAAGTCTCATTGGTGATGTGTGATCACTACTTCTTGCATAGTATATTTTAAAACGCACCATCACGCCTGTATTGCCCGCCGGGTTAGGCAGAGGTATACTAATGTACACCCAAAGTTCGCCGGTATGTGAGGCTACTGCCATTAACTGGGCACGATATCTACCTCCGAGCTGCTACTGTGAATTTCATACAAAAACCCAATAACACTTTTTGCTCCACCTGGCCTCTAGCGGTCTAGAGGCCAGGTGGAGCAAAAAGTGTTATTGGGTTGGCTAACCAGGCAGTTAAGTACAGGCAGTATATTTTAATATGATAATTTTTTCTAGGTTTAAGAATAACCCCATTCATTTACTATGTGGAGGTGGTGGCTCTCCTCATAGAGTTAGAGAAGAGCTATGATACTATGCCTAATTTTACAGCTGCTGACTGTGAGTATTATTCATTTGTTTTTAAAAAAACCTCTCATTCTGGAGTTTTAACTAGTAACTGTGTATGAGGCAAATATCAATGAGGTTTTTTTATTTCATATGTACTTTCTAAGTTTATCTTGCTTGAACATCACTGGTGTTGGTAAAAGAAAAAACAATGTGAGGAATCCTTGACTTATATATACTTATACTTGTGTATAAGTCTGAATTCACCAATCTGCCTTGTAATGGTCATGCCTTTTCTTCTCTGCATGAGAAGAGGTCTTTGCCCTGCAGTGGCACAATCATGGGTTAATAGCCATAGCGTTTACATTGGGGTCCAACGTTTACTCATGTTCACATAAAATTGAGAACTGGAGTATTCTATTTTCAAACTCTGATGCCAATGTAACCTTCATTTTCTTTCCATTAGGTCTAAGACTACTTGGCATTGGTCGAAATGAGTACCTAGAATTAGTGGCAAAAGCCCGGTCTTTAGGGCGACGCGGGCGCTGCAAAGCAATCCGAGCACTACTTCCACGGGTCCCTTTAAACATACCTATGCAACCGTGGTGGAGAGTAGAACTTGGCTATGTCCTAGAAGATGATGTTAAGGTAATTTTAACTCTATTTCTTTGTGAATACGTTGGAATTTCCGTTGTTTTGTTTTGATTAACCTTAGACTGATTTGAAGTTGTGTTATTCTTAACTGGAGTGCTAAAGAGTTTTGTTTACATTAGTGTTAGTATTTGTTGAACATAGATTTAACTAGACAACAAAGTTTCTATTACCCAGTATTTTATGACCTGATGCTGACGCTTCAGATGAAAAAGATACTTATGTAAAATAGTTTAGGTTTATTTTGCAGTGTTTTGCATAATGTAATCATTTAGATTAGATGTGTAAATATTAAACATTGTAGCCTTTGCTTGCATATGGCATGGTCAAGCATAAATAATTCTTATAAGTGGAAATGAAAGTAGTTCATTCTCTTAATGTAAGTAGTCATAACTCTGACCTTCTTGCAATGTTCTAAGGTTTTTTAGCAAACATCGTTCGGAAGAAAGAGACGATAAAATGACCGAAAGGAAACAATGACTCAATTAATAAATAATATTTGAAAAAAGAAAAGAAATTGGATTAACAGCTCTATTTAGATAACTCTAAAGTTTATTTTAGCAGCAGCACGCTCGAAGAGTGTGTTATAGCAACTCGTGTCTTTCTTCAGACCAATGTTTCTTACTTATAACTTTGTCATACTAACACATTGCTCATTTCCACGGCAGCCTCTAGGCGAGAGCGAGAGGGCACTAATAGACTTGCTTATCGACCGCGGATCGCAGACCGCCGGCACGCTCGATTACTATGTCGTCAAGACTTTGTACAGGTATGATATTAACATTTGTGATTATGCTCAAAAGGTATGTCCTAAAAAAGCTTTGAAAAGGGATCCAAACATCTGTTTCCCAATTTGGTAGTATCATTTGACATACTATTTATGAACTGTCAAAACACGATTCTCACATAGATTTTGTATGGCAATAGCACGCTGTGACGTCACAACGTGGTTTATTCAATTGACTAACTATTTATTGATTTTAAAGTAAGTAAAAACCAAATTTTACAATAAATTGAAAAATAATCGGTTTTCATGGGTAATATAAAGTGTTTTTTTAGAAAAGTTATGACTTGAAATTATTGATTAGTGGTGTCAACTACCCAATTGACAGAAAGCAGGGTCACCTCTCTGTATGTGTATTATCCCTTTCTAATAAAGGCGATTTAAAATCTGATTCTTTCTTACATAATATGGCAATGGCTTGGCATTTTAAAATTGCAGTTTTGAATTTACTTTCCTTGTGAACATTGTCACCTGTCGCTTCTGGTACTTAGTCATCTGATGGAAGCTTATAATTTCATGATCCCAACTCACACCTGTCCAACATTCAAGCCATTATGAACCTTAATACAATTGTTTAACGTCTATATTACACTACCTCCACAGGCGTGGCCTAATCTACCTGGACGTGCCAATAACAGCAGCTGATAAGGTGTCAGTTCCTCCGCTCAAAGGGTTCGTGATGAACCGAATAGCTGGCGACTACTTTGAGACGCTGCTTTATAAAGTGTTCGTGTCTATTGATGAGCATACCAGCGTGGCGGATCTAGCGGCTGTGTTACAGGTCAGTGGGGTGACACCTTTATTTTATCTCCACATCATCATCATATTAGCAGCAGGACGTCCACTGCCGGACATAGGCCTCCCCCATAGATTTCCCAAAGGACCGGATAGAAGCTGCCTTAATCCAGCGTCTTCCTGCGGTATTAATGAAGTAGTCCGTTCACCTTCTCAGAAAAATCTCTACATAGTATAAAATAAAGTCGCTTCCCGCCGTTTGTCCCTCCGTACGTTTGAATCTTTTAAGCTGCGCGACGGATTTTAATGCGGTTTTCATGATGGGATGTTTTATATGTATAGACATAATCATCAAGCCACCACCAACAGGAGCGGAGCAGTAGCCAAAGACGTAATTGACCGCGGGGTGTAAAGCTAGTAGATGATATATTTGAGAGTAATTTGAGACTGTCGTAGGATCGTATACATACAAAAAGAAAATTGCTGACGCTATAAATCGGTTTTAGAATTTATGTGAATAGATAGGTGGGATTTTGTTTCTGGATGTCGAATCCTTTTTACATTAAAAAATGAAGACGAGAAAGATCACATTCCGTCTACAAAGTTCCCAGTTATAACTTTTGTTCAATGTTTGTACTTAGTGTGATAAGCAGGATGAGTTGTAAACGGGTATGCGATGTGTCTTTTTGCAGCATGTATACATAGGCGTATATAGGGGGGGGGCCGGGTGGGCCGGGCACCCCAGAATGGTCTTGTGCCCACCCCAGGCTGTAGGGCTCACCTTCCGCCTGACCGCATTGCATCGCATCGGCCATGGCATCTTAGGGGCCAGGCCCCCCCTGAAAACTATCTCTAGATACGCTAATGCTGATGTATATGTTAAATCTTTATACCATATTTTTTTAATCACAAATTTAAGAGTCTCTTAACATCATTACAGTGGAAGTTAATGTATAAAACGTCACGCTATTACAATGAAGAAGTTTAATCGCCCTTTTAATCGCACACATTTGTATAGTGGATGTAATAACTTTAAAAGGATGTATGATAAATGAAATACAATAGTCTTTTTCTATTTTTATCTGACACGAGTTTTTAGATTGCAGTTGCAAATTGAACTCTATGCTTTTTGTTTAAAGTTCATTTTGATTTGAAATTTTGTTTTGGCTATTTTGACGCAACGAGCTTGTCACATTTAATGAAATAATTAATATGACACTGATATAATGTCGAAACAAGGTCGCCTAGGTGACATCAATTCAGAGATAGCAATTTAGCGAATTGAGAATATTTTTGGGCGTAACTCGATTATTATGAAAGTGACATAGTAACGAAAACTTCTACCATGGATTCAGTCAGTCAGGTTTTCCAAACAAAAGTGCAACACCTGCATGGTCAAAATATATGGAACAGCATTATTTTTTAAATCCTGACAACAAGTCTTTCTAAGCGGCATCTTGTTACCTATTACCAGGGTTGTGGAGGTCAGATAAGCAATCGCTCACAGTGCAAGCAATGGACCAGGTATTCAGTTGCATCAGATCGAATGGAAGCCGAAAGGGTCGGCTTCCAGTCTACCCGGATGCGACTGAATACCTGTCTTTTACATGGAGCGATTGCCTATCTGACCTCTACAACCCAGTTACTGGGCAACACTATACCTCTTGGTTAGGCTGGTTATCAGACATCCTTGATGATGATGATCTTAATTCACAGTACTACGGCAGGACCCCAGTACACTTACTCTCTTAACTTATCCACTGTTTGCAGGTGGAATGCGAGCTGGTGAAGCAGGCAGTGTCGCTGTACTGCCGGCTCGGCTTCGCTAACAACCTGCAGCCGCCGCCCGTGGCGCCGCAGCACCCCACCTGGAGGGACGCCGTCACCACGCACAACCATCAGCCGTGAGTATATAACATTCAAAAGTGTCGCTGCTCGATCGGTAAAGTAAATTTCGTTTGAAGACTTCTAACGGTTTTTTTGCAAAATCCAGTAAAGACTTACTAAACTACTAATACTTATCTCGACTCATCAATTATATAATTAATCAATCTATCAATTATAGTAAGATTTTTTTTCTTTACAGATACAGGCAAATAGCACCGTTGACGTTCGACCCCAACATGGATGACGACACAATACAAATGGAACCGATTCTTATAAAACAAACGCCGTCCACTTCTAAACAGGTAATGTTGATGTTTTAAATAGAAAAACATACATTGCAGGTAGCCATAGGCTGCCGTGACGTCACCATCAGGTGGGCCACCTGATAGTCAATCATTCAATCTTTACCTATAATACGAGCACTTTGCCCGCGACTTCGTCAGCGTGTATTTCGTACTTTCCTCAAAAAAAAAAATCATACAAACAAAATCCCCCCTTTTCACCCCCTCAAAGATTGAATACCTACCTACATAACAAAAGGAAGCCGTGTGCAAAATTTCATATTCCTAGCCCCAGTAGTTTCGGCTGTGCGTTGATATGTCAGTCAGTCAGTCAGTTTCTTCTTGTATACCTATATACGTATATACATAGATTAGAAAGACGTAAAGTGGTTTATTTGTTTGTAAAAGGTAATCTCTGGATATACTAGTCCGATTACAAAAAAACTCCTTCATTGTTAAAAAGTTACATATTGCGAAGTGCCACACGGTAGGCTTTATGGCATACCTGATTTTTATACAGGCAAAGTCGCTTGCAAAAGCTAGTAACATATAAGGTGGACCCAAAATAAATATTAGCTGTTTATTTTTGGCAACATTAAGGATCTGTTTCACCACGTTCCATTTAAATTACTTTTCAGATTACATACAAAATCTGTTCTATTTTCGAATATATCTGATGAGGTGTCTTTTGATAGGTATTAGAATAGGCCCTAAGCCAGTGAAACAGCTGTTAATTTCATAATTCGATTATTCATTTCCAGAGTCCAGATGAAGGCTTTGAACCTTCGAATAACAGTGGTCGAAGAGTTGCCGTTCTATTCGATTCCACCTTAGCTGCTTATCTAATGATGGGGAATCTATCACCAGTATGTATACACATAATAATCTGTAAATAATCTTGTAATACATACAAAAGCGATAGGTCATTCACTGACTTGTTCATTCAATAATTCGTTCATTCAATCATTTGTTTATTCACTCAACTGTTAATTTACTCATTCGTTCAATCACTCATTCATTCATTCATTCACTCTCGAAAACTACTATACTAGAAAGGTTTAGGTAGTTAACTAAAGGTAAACAAATCGTAGAAAAGGTTTTTTATAGTTGACACTTCCTTGTTTAAAAATACGTTACAACAAAATCAATTTTAATTTCGATTTATACGATACTTTCCTCTTTTATTAATGTATGTTAATCTTTATCATTTATTCGTAAACTACTCTTCATATATGTCATTGTTTGGATACCACTTTTTTGTTAGTTTTATAAAATAGTAAAATATTTTGTAATCTGTCTATTGTAAAGAGCCTAAAAAGACAGGTTCCCAAAACCTTTTAGAAGATACGATAAATTAGATAACGTCGCTAAATTGAAGAGTACGCCCGTGATGTAGTATGGCAACTAAAATTGCAGGTATTACGTTTAGTCGATTAACCAGGCGCCTTTGAAAATTGCGAGGGTCATGTAATAAAACAAGAACAGAAAATGTTTAAATTAGATAAAATGATTGATAATACCACTGAACGTTTTATTATTAACGTGGCAGATAGTTCCTCAAATTCTGATATAGACTAGAGCCTATTATTATACGACTTTAAATAATACGATTTTAAAATTTGAAGTGAAAGGTTTAGCATCCATGAGTCACGTGGTTTGTTTTGTTTACATTTAGTTAACTACCTAAACCTTTCTAGTATAGACACGTAAAGCTGAAATTTGACATTTATACATTCAGTTTATTTTTTACTCGGCTCATATCTTGAATGTAACGCAAGTCCACAAAATGACTATGAATAATTCCAGGATCTGAAGAGTCATGCGGTCACATTGTTTGAAGTCGGCAAGCTTCCTGACGAAAGTCTTGATAGTTTACTAATGGAACTCGATAAGGTGAGTTCTATTATGATTATTTTTTCATTATTATTTTCTGCAATAGTGGGTGTTTCTGCTATTGGGATAAATCGTAGCATTTTTTGTCCGTTTATTTGTCACGCTCTATCAGCATCACCAATACCTACAAAAGCAAACGCGAGGCTCTTATAAAAATAATAATATGGTTTGTCCTTTTGGCCTCCTCCTAACTGCCTCGTTAGCCTAGTGGTCCTAAGCGCGACTACTACGCTAGAGATCTTGGGTTCGATTCCCAGGTCGAGCAAAAAAAGTTATTGGATTTGTGCCCGGTTAATGGCCATCCATACCTTCGCCCCATTACATGGGACCTTAACATACCGGCGAACTGTGGGTGTACATTGGTACACCTCTGCCAAACCCTTCAGGAAATACAGGCGTGATAGTGTGGTATTTTATTATGTTTCCTTTTAACTTACTGACGCTACACAATCCGATTCCAAATCAAATCACAAAATAATCTCCATAATGCCAGGTGGTAGCTGACCCCGAAATAGAAGGTGAAGCGCGTCGGTACCTCGCAGCCGCTGCATGCCTACGGATAGCGTTGCGAACATTACGACCGAAACTACGGCCGCTTGATCTGCTGCGCTGTGAAGCGCTGCATGCGCTGGGCGCGGCCGCACGGAGCAGGCTGCTGTCTACCAAGTACAAGTGAGTGTTATCACATGTAGAACAAACCTACAATCACGAGCATAAACATTTATATGTCGCAGGTTTATGATAAAATCAGGTTTAGGTTTTTGATCAAGAACCGGCAGATGACAAAATGTTACTTTGTTTTATCATAAACTTGAGAAAATCCAGGTTTTTGATCAAAATACTTAACTTGTTTAGGTTAGGCAAACTGTGGGTGTATATTGCTACACCTCTGCCTAACCCTTACGGAAATACAGCCGTGGTTTGTTATGTTAATAATTTTGTCTTTGCTCAATTTAATCTACTTCGAAAAAAATCACACAAATACCTCACATAGATCACTATCACCATAATTAGTTTCTAAAGATGCCTCTTTATAAAATTTATTATAGACTAGCGATATCGACGGCGCCGCTGTGCCGAGAGGCCCGCGCGGGCGCGGCGGCGGGCTCCCTGCCGCACGTGGGGCCCGCGCCGCCCGAGGCACACACGCCCTGGATGAGGTTGTATCTGTACCATGTGGCGGGGTACGGACCTCCCACGCTGTTACTCACTAAGGGTAAGTTTGTGAAGTCTAGGTATTAGTTTGGGTGCTTTTCGAAGTGACGTGAAATTCTTGCTGCATTTTTTTTATTTTAAGGTAACTAAAGCTCTTTGATGAAATCTATACAACGTGTCCCAAAATTCAACGATAAGCGGGCGCCAAAAGGTTGACCTGCTCCTGAGCACTTAAGGAAAAATAATAAAAAATATATACCAATTTATTTTTTTTAGTTACAAAATAAATTTAAAAATTCTTTGAAAATTTACACCTTGTATGATATTTTGAACTACCACGGCCACAATTTCTTAAATATGCTTAAGATTTTTTTTGTATCGGATACCTAAGTAGTACTACTATTCACCACAACTCTTAAAAACACCACAATGCTAGCAATTTTTACACAAAAAATTATCAAAATATTTTTTATCCCCTCAATTTTTTAAAGATTTTTACTTTCAGTGTACTTTGACTCATGGTCTTGCAAAAAAAAAGTATGAACACCGCTATGGCAAGTTATTTTCAAAGATGACGCAACTAATCAAGATTCCAAAATAGTATAATACCCTAAGATGTAAACAAGAACCAAGTAAAGAGAAGAAAAAATTGAGGGAAAAAAAATATTTTGATAATTTTTTATGTAAAAACTGCGGGAAAAAAAAATTTGATATATTTTTTTTATTATTTTTCCTTAAGTGCTCATGAGCAGGTCAACCTTTTGGCGCCCGCTTATCGTTGAATTTTGGGACACGTTGTATACATATTATTAAGAGGTAAAGTTTGTGAGGTTGTAGGGGGTAATCACTGGATCTACTGAACCGTTTTTGAAAATTCTTTAACCCATAGAAAGCTATATAACATCACGCTACGTACCACGGCAGCGGAACAGTAACGACAGAACCAAAGGACAGAAACTTAACACGAGTGAGAAAAGCCACGCGGACGAAGTCGCGAGTAGTTCGCTATATACAATATAATCTGATTAAATAATTAACTAACACATATTAAGAAGAGTGATGTCTACTATCCTACTGTGCAGGGACTATGCTCTCAATAAAATTCTTAAAAAAAAAAACAACTAGCTTTATCTCCACAACCAGGATTCCATAATGCAACAAGCATAGCAACATAAAATCATCTAGCACCGTGTACTCCCAGGCACCCAGCTCCGCGGCGTGCCGCGCCTGCTGCTGGGCTACTCGCGGCTGTCGGTGTCGTGGTGGGGCGCGGAGGCCGCGCTGGAGGGCGCGGGCGCGGCGGCGGGCGCGCTGCCCGCGGCCCCCGCGCTGCTGGCCGCGAACACGGCCCTGCGCCGCGGGCCCGTGCTGCTGCAGGCGCTCGGCGTGCGCCAGCCCGCGCCGCTCAGGCATCTCATGTTCCCGCCTGAAGCTGACACGTGTGCAGGTAGCTTGTTTAAATTATATACTTTCCTTTTTTACACACCTATATGCTCGTTCGTTCAGCTGATTGAGATTGTTTAACAATAAAATTCTATTGTGTCTCGTTTATTGTCATTCCAAGTAATATATATAAATTACTAAGTTTAATATAATAATATAATTATGTTGATAAAAAGTAACAGCACCACAGCAAAACAAATGATGTAACTTACCAGTTGATGGCTGTTGCGAAATGTCAACTGATTTTTATGTTGTCATTATAAAATGTACTCTAATGATGTAAAACCTATTTATTTTTATTCTAATGAATTTTCAAATAGTACTGTTTCATACAATTTGTTGATGTTGTAATGCTTTTTTGTAGGAAACATCTAATTTCTCTTCACATATTTCAGAGTTAGTCCCATATAAAAGTTATTGGTATTCATGACCTGGATTTGTTTAAAAAAAAGTGAATCATAATTTGTGTGTGATGAATGATCTGCCAAATATTTTAATCGAAACTTAGCAGAAGGTCTGAACTTGCCCCGAAAAATGACAACACCCTTCTCTTTACCAGAAGTTTCACATGTTATTAACTCCCCAGAGTCGCAAGCGATGTGGTCCCGTCACGCGGGGCTCCGTCGCCTGCTGAAGCGGCTGCGGCTGTCGCGCTCCGTCGGATACGTCACGCTGGCTGACATCGGAGTGCCCGACCTGGGCTGTGCTAGGCCGCCTGCTGCTGTACAACTAGGTATAATCGTTTAGACTCCATTTAATTATGTATACAATTAGAAATAATCAAATGGAGGCTAACTTATTATGGACTTGAATAAACTTGCGCGAACAGCTACGCCATTACACTTGAATCGTAATTAAATCGTATTATAACAATATCATTTCTTCTTTTTTTATTTTGGTCTTCAAAACCCTCGTTTTGAAGACCAAAATAAAAAAGAAGAAGTTGTAGCTACCTCTAGCTGGTGCCGTTGTACACACCGCAACAGAAGTCGTTGAACATGTACGACGTTCCACAATCGGTTAATATAGTTGACATATCAAAATCACTTTTACACGTAATTTTCTTATTTGCGAAACAAATAATAAGTTTCACTCAAAGACAATATATTTGTTAAAAAACCACATGTCTAAGCAAAGATTTAAATTCAATGAACGTAAAAGCAATTCAACACTTCCAATAATATTAAATTTTTTTCAACAGTACAACAACGAAAGAAAAAAGAAATATGCGGCATGGCGAAACCAGTCAGCGAAGTGTCGCTATCATCGACAGACTCCACAGAGAAGTACACGGAGGAATACTCCAAAACCCTGACGAGGCTACAGTCCCCCATAGAGTCTCACTTCGCCGTCACCCCCACCACTGAGAGCAAGAACAGCTCTCCAGCAAACGGCTTCACGAGCGTCGAATGCGGGCAGTTACTATGCGACGAGTTAGACAACCTAGCACTCGATGACGTCACGAAACACGCCCACAGCAAAGAGTCCATAGCTAACAGTGACGATCTCGTTCCTATACATTCATCATCAGCCAGTATTGAAGACTTAGAAAAAAAGCATTCCAAAGAAAACTCGACCAGCAAAGAGTCTATAGCCTTATCAGACGATTTGGTTCCGATTCATTCTTCGTCGGTCAGCAGTGAGAATTTGAGCAAGAAGTGTGAGAAATCGATCAACCAGTTGGACGACTTGTTGAGTCCTGCTGAGGAGTCCATCTCGATGTTTACGCAGTTGACCGACAAGTTGACGGAGATGTCGGCTGCTGAGGGCGATAGTGGCGTGGATACGGCGCACTACGTGTCTGATGATGAAGCTTGTAGACCTGAGGTATGCGGAGTACATTGTGTTACTATTTATTTATATTAATTGCGGATGTAATCGACATGTCGAGGACATCATTTTAGTTTCAATTTATTTAAAGGTATATGCCTGGAAAGATTTGAGGGAGGCCATTGCCCAGCAGTGGGATATTTAAGGCTATTTACAACATACAATTATGTAATATACATTTGCATAATTCGGAGTCAGAAAAAATATATAAATTGTCAATCAAAGCTTTAATCATTAAAATATCGATATTTCACTTTTTTTTGATACACTTAACATCTGCGTGTGCGCATAATAAACTATACGTAACTTGACTGTTTCAGAGGTGGACGATAGTAGATCTGCAGTTTGGTATACCGCTGTTCGACGAGAACTTATGTGAGAAGACGTGCAGGTGTATAGTGGAACGAATAGCTAAACCTGAACTGTAAGTGCTTGTGTCCATATTCTGACATACAATAATTATTATACCAGATTTTTTCAAGCAAAATTAGGGATTAGTAAGATTATTCACGCACGAGGAAGGTCTGCGTTTGTTGTAATTTTTGTTTTATAAAATATAGCCTATAAGCTTTTAGGGATAACGTACCTTCTTATAAGCAAAAGAATTTTCAGAATCGGACCAGCAGTTCTGTAGATTAGCGGTTTAAAACAAACAAACTTTTCATTTTTACAACAGAAGTAAAGATTGTGCGCAATACTTAATGTGTAATTATCGCCTTTGCAGATTGGAAAAAGTGAAGGAGGACAATGAATTCATACGTTCAGATATATTGAAGTTTGTTTCACAGTGTCAGGTAAGACTTACGACAACACCACTTTACTGAAATATGTAGATATAAAGACACTAAAAAAATCCTGGGTAATTGAGAACTCCAAAGTATTGATCCTCATAATTTATATTAATGTATGCAGTGCCATCGCCATGATAAAAACACCAGAAGTCCATATAAGCGAATACTCCTCTCTATACCTTTATATTTTTCAGAAAATAGAATTTTATTGCGCATCCTTTTACATACGAAAATACCTTTAGGAGTGGGCAACAAGATTCCATTTTTTTTTCTGACTTGTAAATGATATTTAAATGTGCCATTGTCTAATCAAAATAAATGAACTAACTTGATTGAAATAATTCTAAATAAACCCTTGATTGCCTTGTGACGATCATAACTTGATGATAATTAATTATACTATTTTATATTCCAGTACTATCCCGGTGAAGACATGGGAATCGTCAAGCGGGGCACTCTAGTTCCCTTACCTAGGAAGAACCTGGCCTTCGAGAACGGCAGGATCAGCGAGTGGACCGGCAAATGAATACCATCTCACCCGCACACGCCATATCTACGATTAGAGCGATAGAGATAGACGTATGTTTGTCGTTCCGGATTTGAGCTTTACTAGACGTTATGTAGAATGTTCTTATTTTAAATGTGTTGTTAGTGGATAGGGAAATGATTCTTTCAAGCCAGTTTCATAATGTTCGATAGGCAGTATGTACTAGATAAGTTAAAAAAAAAACAGAAGAAAATAAATTATCTGCCAGTTATGTTACTTGTCAAAGATATCACACATTATATACTTTTTATATTATATAGGATCAAATTTGGTCTTTTTTAACCGACTTCAAAAAGAAGGAGGTTATAAATAGACATTTCCAATATCCACGACAATACAACCTCCTTATTGCGAGTAAACAGCTTCCATAAGAGTATGCGATATTCAAAAAGTAGTATTTACTTAAGCATATTCTAAGCTTGTGGGATTGTAGCCGAGAACACCGATAAAACCGTAAAAACTGTCACAATATAATGCAACTGTAAGTCTACATTGCGTTCGATATCGAACATTCAGATTGAACCTATAAGGTCCATGACAGATCGATCAAGATGCTGTGTGTGAGGCCGGGCAGATGTTAACTAATAAACTAATACTATTAATATCGATACATCGATATAAACGATCGATTATATTTTGATTTGGCCGACCAACCTTAATCAAATTTTACTTACATATATACCGCGTCTGACAAGAGCGTCTGTGCAGAAAATGTAATCGATGTTGAAGATTTGGTTTCTTACATTATCCGTACTTATAATATTATAATGCGAAAGTAATTCTGTCTGTCTGTTACGCTTTCACGACTAAACCGTTGAACCGAGTTTCGTGAAATTTGCCAAGGGGACAGTTTGAACCCCTACAGAGGATATAGGCTACTTTTTGTTCGCTTACCGACTTTTAAGCGGACGAAGTCGCGAGCAAAAGTTAGTGATAATTTTTTATGATAATTAGGTATATTGGAGTTACTCGGTTGAGCCTTCCAGAAGCTAATACATAACTATGTGTGCAAAATTATAATTTTATTACCTTTAAATGTAAAATAATTAAATAAATATTATTATAAAAGAATAAACCATTCTTACTAAGAGATTGTTGTTAATGAAATGTGAAAATTTAATGTGCATCTTTAATTTTATTTTAATATTGTTTTTTCTAAACACAAATGTCAGTATTGTATTTGTTATTTGTTCATTATGAATCAGAGATTTATTTATTGTTATATTTGTACTTATAGATACGATTTTAATGATTCCTTGTTTTTTTTAAGATAAAATAATGTATGTTGTGTCGTTAGTAACTGTGAGTGAATTCTTTTAACACGTGCAGCACACAAGTGCTAAATGCACAACATATTTAACAGAATCGCGCCTTTAAAGAAACTAATTAAGATGGCGTCCTGGCGGTTAAACAAAGACTTATCATGCCCTTTCACTCACATAGTATAGCGAGCGAGCGAGAGAACATGATAAGCTCTGCCCTTTCCAATTAGGTAGTAGACCAATCAATTGACATACCTTTTATGATTCATAGATTTTATAAAGCAATAGAAAATTGTGACATCGCTTGTTTGCCAAGTCAATTGACTTACTATTTATTGATTTCAAAGCAAATAATCTAACTTTAAAGTTAATTGAAAAATGAATCAGGTGTCAGGGCTAAAATGAAGTGTTAGAGAAGTCGTGTTTTGAAATTTTTGCTTTACTACCCCATTTACCAGTTTCTTGTGTTTCCTTACGATTGATTCTTCTCCATGCTAAAGTTGACTCACTGTTACTACTTAGTCAGGTACACATGCGTGGTACAGTCAGCAACAAAAGTAGATTAACATTTCAGATTTTTAAATCCTTATTATAGAGCACAATATCAAAGTGAATACGAAATGAATCTAAAATTAAGATTAAATGAGCTCTTGGGTATTGCCTAAAATTCTGAATATAAATTTTGTTATTTCGTGTCCATTTAAATTATCGTAAAAGTAACATTGTTTTTGTTGCTGAACGTACCACACGTAATATTATATTTTAAAACTATTTTGCCCTCATGGGTAGACGGCCATAGCTATTATACTACTAGTAAGTATCCGTCCCTTATGCCTCACCACACTTTGAGATTGAATCCGTCAATTAGAAGAGAACAGAAGAAATATTAAATTTCTTTATTTTACTGTGATGAAATGTCAGCAAGTGTGGTTAAGCCATAATGCGAGCAGTGTTAGATATTTGCTTGTAATGTCACACAAATGAATCAACTTTATGTTTTTATAGCTTACTTCCGTTTTTATTATGATAAGATGATAATAATAAAGTATTTGTAAATAATTAAGATTTTTTATTTAAGTAAAATTTCTGTCAATTTACTTAATAGTACAAAGAGGAAAGATTTTGTTTGTTTGTACCGAATAGGCTCCGAAACTACTGGACCGGTTTTAACCATTTTTTTACCAATACATAGGCTACATAATTTCTGAATTACATAGACTATATAAAATTACGCTACGACGCATGGGAGCGGAGCTGTGGAGGACTTTTTTTTTTTGTTATAGACGGGAAATCATCAAATAACTTCCCTCGTCTTTGGGACTGCCCAAACACTTAACGCGGGTGAAATAAGCCAAGCAGAGTCGCGAACAATTCGCTTTTATGCTATTAATTTATAAAATGGTATGCTTTGAAATGAGAAAGAGGAAAGGTAAAGATAACGCTTTATACTACTACAAACCACCGACTGTAGCCAATTGGTGGCTATCGTACCAGCCATAAATCTAGTAACACATGTATTTTCCGCAAATAAACTATTCTTGAGGAGTACCGATTAATGTAGCTGTCTATACATGAGTACAAGAGCCAAGCTGCTCTTGTATTGTAGCGGTCAATAAGAGATAAGATCGATGGTAATGTAAGTATCAATACCTCCGGATGCGGCTTGTTAACCTTATGAGGGGCTAAAAAAAAATGTTATGTGGGTACCGAGGACAATAACATATCAGATAAAAATAAAACATGTATACCATATTGTAAACTGAAGATGTTATTAATATTATGATGATGTTATTATAAACACGTTTAGTTACCGGGTTATATTGTACCATTCGCGCTAGAATATAAATAAATACCATCACGCCTGTATTCCCCGAAGGGTTATGCAGAGGTGTACCAAAACACCCACAGTTCGCCGGTATATTTAGGTGCCATGTAATAGGGGGCGAGCCCATTACATGGAATATTATTTATCATTATTAGACTACTAGACAATAAAGAAATGAAAATATTTTATTGCCATATCTAATTCGACATAAATAATTTACCTTTATTCTTCTAATTCTAAATAAGCGGTATTTTATCTATCAAATAAAAAATAAGAGATCTGTCTATGATTCATCCTTGTTTTTGGATTCTGCAGTGGGTGGGGAACTCCTCAGAAATTTTCTGTTTTTGTATCTAGCTCTTAATTCAATAAAAATAAGGTTCAGAATAGAAATACGACCATCTAAGTTCCATTGTTCAAATGTCATGTCAGTTCATAATGACAGTTATTCTTTTTTTTTCGGAAAGTTCAAGAGAATTTGAGAAACGTCACTCAATTTGTTTTGGTTAGTTTGATTTTGACGTCTTGGGTGAAAATTGTTCCTCCGGTTTGATTAATTATTGTGCATTTGTGAGAAATCTCTGGGGTTTTATAGCATATACACTGGCCGGATTGAGAGGCAACGATTGCGACAGTATGGAAGTGGATCAGTTTGCGGTGGACTTGTACTCCGGTGAGGGTTCGCGGCTGCCTCTCATCGACGAGTCGACGGCGTTCGGGACACAGGCGCCGAAAGACAGGTAACCTTTCACGAAAAGTGCACGTAAAATACAATATGCGAAGGTATCGCGGTGATAGCCAGGTAACGGGGCGCGTGGTCAGCCTCCAAAAATGGTCAACGCCGAGCGCTACGAGGTATAAAAAAAGTTTCTCTATGTGCTCACCCACGCAGCAGTTATGATTCTATGTCTTATAATTAATTATATTACAATGGTTTTCGACAATGTTTGGACTAGTCGGCCTTTTTTGCCAACTATTAAGTGGGTCCATAAAAGGAAAGGATCAAAAATGTAACTTTATGCTTGGTGGTTGGTGGACATACTCACGTTTTGTATGAGAACTCATTGATAATACAGAGTATGAGTTATCTGTTGTTAGACCACAAATTACTGATAAGAGCTGCAATAATGTTGCTTTCATACACTCCAGTGAATAGTGTAAGCTGACATAGATATTCACTGTTCACTTGTACCCAGTTATGCATTGAATCTGTTTACACATAGAAATTGAATTTGATTAATAAAATAAACAGAGGACCTGTAGATATTTTTTCTTTCGGTAGTGTTATAGTGATAGTGTGGTGTATAGAATGGGGCAATTGTTATACCCTCAACAGTAATAAAAAAAAACTTTTTGGCCTTAATCATCATTTTGGACTTTTATCAACATTTAGTAAAGACAGGGTTTCTTCTGTTATATTTTATTATGCAAGCCATTCATCCATTCAGGTAAAGAGCAGTGTCAGATTGAGCCCACTAAATGCCCTGATGCATGCCACTTCTAACTGGTCCTTTTGGAAATTTATAGGGGACGCCTAGACCATTTTAGGCATTTTTTAATTTGGCAGCCAGAAAGTTGAGCTAGTTCCTAAACATAGGTAGGCCTGTATAGAGAAGAAAGAGGAAGAACTCCGTAATTTAAAAAAAATTAGGTTTTAACAAAAGGCTACAATAAGGCTATGTTTCAGGGTTTTGGCAAAGGTTTTTAGGATTTTTAATAGTTGTTTTTATTAGGTTTGCCTCGCTATTGCATTGGTACTTGTAATGGTAGTTGTAAGTGATGATAAAGAAAATCCTTGTTATGATAATCTTGTGCTTCTACTATATGAGAAAACATGTCTTTATTGTGCCACCTTAGATGTGTTTGCTTAATTTACTTATTATGTCTTGATGCAGTAGTAAAGGGCCCACATTTCATGCGGTTCTTAGTACGTAACCGGGCATGGGCAAGTACAAAGATGACTAATTCTATTTGTACTATTTAAGATTATCTTAGACATTGCTGACATCAGTAACCATATCAGAGGCTCTTGAGGCAGTTTAGAAACTCTGACACTACGGTGTTTGGAGTGGTTGTTAGTCATTACTGCCCTCGTGATAAAGTAATAAAGATTTAATTATGGGTTAATCTGACAGTGATAATGATCTATTTCTCTACTTTCCTACAGATTGATAGCCATATTGGATCAAGTGGAGATGCGTGTGGAGCGACTGCGGCGGGACACGGTCCGAATTGAGGAGGAGCGTGACTCCTTGCTGTCCACCCTTGACAGCATCAAGCATTCAGAATTGCTTGGTGATGTCTCTGAATGTAAGTGAATTTGTTGACTGTTGTTATTTTACCTGAGTGTAGTAATTAAGTTGAATTTGTAGGAATTTTTTTTATTTTAGATGTTTATTGTGAGTTTTTTGAACAAGTCATCACATTCTACGAGCTTACTCAAGTCTCACTCAAGGAGCCTAGTGTGTGCGTTTATCTATACACACATACAGGTGCCATATGTGACACTCAAAGGTTTAACTGTTGAATGTTATCAAACCACAGGTTGATTGAATTAAAGTGATTAACTCCAATGTTACTGAGTTTTATCTAGTAACACTGTCGGTATGAAAAACTGTCTAGTGTTGAGTGTGTGTGTGGCTTGAGATGTAATGAAATGACATTATAAGACCCACTTGTAACAAAACGTAACCATTAGTTGCTAACATAAAGTCAATTACGAAATGGCTTATACATACAGGATAAGTTTTTAACCAGTGCGTAAATTTTTTTTGGTTGTTCGGTGTCAGTAATAGAAGACATTTCCGTGTTTAGTTAAAAAAAAAAAAAAAAAAAAATTTCATCCTTATCCGAGTTTGAAATAAGCAAAACATCCAGGACATAATCTATTCGCCATACTATCAATGAAAACTCGCGGCCGCCGCCGCCGCCCGGGCGCATGGCTGGGGTGAGGGGGTGGGGAATGCGCTAGCGCCGAGTGACAATGAAATATGGTTTTTAAGTAAACATGTTTCGTAAGCGATAACTTTTTTTTTTAGTACTAAGACATATCAAAATAAAATATACGTGTTTAATAAAACGTGTTGAAGTTTATTATGGCAAAATTTACGCACTGGTTAAAAATTTTTCCTGTATAAAGGGCCTGTCTTATCAAGTAAATTGGAGTTAAAAGATAACTCTGGCTGGCAGATGCAACCATAGGAGTATCTATTACATTAGAGCCCATGTTATCATTATGTCAATGACCCAATTTTTCAATATACCCACATATTCTATTTTTAAAATATACCATGCCTTTATCTCAATATTTACCTTATTATCTGTGTGTTATTCAACCATATTGTACAGGTGACAAGGATGACATAACACGGTATGCCGAGCGCATCCTGGCGCGCGCCATGACGGTGGAGGTGGCCGTGCGCACCGACAGAGATCCGCAGCAGGAAGAGGCCTTGCACCAGGTGAATATCACTACCATTTGTTATTGATAAATTCATTTATATACATACATACATGTATTTCCAAACGCATTTAACCCTAAGGCGATTCGCACACTGCACCTCATCACAGGGCGTAGCATGGGAGTGCATGCTCTTACGTTGTTTGCGAGTATCTGAGTTTTATAGAAAACACGCGTAATCCAAGACACAGAAAACGTAATTCACACGCTGTCGCTAAGGCGCCACGCACCTCGGAGCGTAGCTCCGGGCAGTGTGTGATTCGCCTAATCTCTTCGAAGTTCGAATGAACAGATTTCTTCTGGGTAAGCTCACTCCAACATCATCTCTGACCTAGACTAGACTCAAGAGCAAACTCATCTCAAATTAAGAAAAAAAAAATAGGTATATCAATACTAGTTTTCCCAATTCTGTCTGAATGGAAGTCTATGTTAATTCCGTTCTCAGCTGATGTCTCCTATCAGTAAACACCTGCCGAATTTCAGCTTTATATTTGTAGTATTCGAGATTTGTCGTTTTCAAAAGATATCAAATAGTAGGCCTGTCTTACAGAAACTCAGCAATCAGCTGCTTACTAGGTAGATTAAACTTAGTTTAGTTCGTGATCGTCTGGGTTTTACGACCTAAGTTCAAAGGTCGTAAATCCCAGACGATCGTAATCGTAAGATCGTAAAGAGAAATTATCTGCCTATTATAAAAAGCGTTATCACATAATCGTCATTTTTTACAACCACATTTTTACGTCGATATAGATAATTATGTATATTCCGACATTAAACGAGCATGCTCTTTGAAAACACATCACTATCAAATGATGTGATGCATCATTTAAAAAAAATTGGGATTTATTCAGAAAAAACGCGGCTGATTTTTTAAAAAAGAAAAACAGTCATCGATTTCTTTTTAGGAAGTCTTGAGCTAGAGGGATTGAAATATTGCGTGACAAATATTTACAAAAAAAAAAATTCGTAATAGGTGATGATAGCATGTTCTTTCTATCTAAATACTATGACGCATAAGAATTCGTGTGTTTACCAAATTGGTCAATTATGCTGAAATAAACTATAGTTAGTAGATCAATTAATTGAACGTCAGTTACTTTTAACTGATGAAATGGGCGTCATGACCTTTATCTATACATAAATAAAATTAAGAAGAGAAGAAGAAGAGAAGAGAACAGCTTTTCATAAAATGCATATAAAAGTATATACGGTACTAACATTAAAAAAAAACAATTTTTTAAATGTTTGTCTTTCTGTCCGTCTGTTTGCTCCGGCTAATCTCTGAAACGGCTGAACCGATTTTGACGGGACTTTCACTCGCAGAGAGCTAATGGTTTAAAGAGTAACTTAGGCCACTTTTATTTTAAAGTCGCGGGCAACAGCTTGTAGTCCCCTATAATCGCCTTTCACGACACCCACGCGAAGTAATACGATTACTCGTTGACACGCCATCAGAACTGCTTATCTCTTTATAAGAAGTTGTTTGTGCAATCTGGTATCATTAAATACTTAACTATGCGCTTCTATATTAATTTGCTATGACGTCATGATTATCAGCTGAAGGAGTTGAATCCAGCTTATTAGGCATGGGAACTGTTATGAGACTATTCAAAAGTAAAACTTATTTTATATAACTACTCTATCTCAGTAGCAGATAGGAGTTAGGATTTGTGCTCGGTAAATGGCAATAGGCTCGCTCCCTAATTCATGGAACCTAAACATACCGGGGAACTGTGGGTGTGCATTGGTACTCTTCTGCCTAGCCCATCGGGGAATACAGGCTTGGTGGCATATTGTAATCTATATAAAAATCCGTCTCAATTAAAACCGAGGTCTAACTTTATTCTAAGCTCAAGCCTTTGAGCTTAGCTTATTTTTATAGTAGTATGATAAAATGACTTTGCAACCCTTCACTGTTCCCTTCCTTCGCCATTCTTCTCCACACCAAACTACCTTTTGGAATGGGCAACTAGATTTAATATTTTTAATGTTTTTCTTTCTTGTAAATAACGTTCAAAAGTGCCTTTTAATGGTCTAATTGAAATGAATTATTTGACTTTGACTTCATCCAACGGTTTTAACTGAATATTATTTTGTCTTGCACGCCATTGGATTTTCAGCTCTCTGTTCATAATCCGAATGTTGATAATCCTTTATATGAGACGATGGTAGAAGGCCCCCTTTAAATAAAATGGGCACATAGCTTATAATGGCCCTGCCAATAACTGCCACAATGAACTGTCCGAGGGCCCATTCAATTCATGGATCGTTATAAATTATTGTATAGCCACTTTTATGCTCTACGAATATGAATCATACAATTTTAAACTAGTTCGCTGTATTTTATCGATACCATTGGCTTTTAAGGAAGTAGGTCCTCGAAAATCGGACCAATCAGGAAGTTTTATTTTGATAATCACTCAAAATAAAACTTCCTGATTGGTCCGATTTTCATCATCAAATAATTTTATAGTAGGTATTCGTAGAGCTCTTTGTGAAGGAGCTCATCGGGAAAGTACTACCACCATACTTATTTCTGCTGCAAAGCACCGTTGCTGTGTTTCGGTTTGAAGGGTATGGGTATCGGTGTAATTACAAGCACATGAGACATTGTAACTTTGTCCCTGGGATGGCAACGCATTTGCAAGACCTCTGGTATTGCAGATATCCATAAGCGGCGGTGACCACTTAACGTAAGATGGCCGTAGAATTATTTGCCATTAAAATTTTAAAAGGTTTTAATAATTACGGTAATCGGGCTAACAGTAACTGTATGTTGCATACAATGTAACAGTCGGCCATGACTTACTAGCCGGGTTAAAATGTCAATGCTAAGTGCTGCGGAAATAAATTGTAGCGAGTGGCTGCCGGTAACCGACGCTTTATGTTGCACTCAGTCATTGCGTTTTTATTGCTAATGCTAACTGAACCGTCTTGCTATATGCTGCGCTAAAGTAATCTAATTTACTCGAGGTTAATGTGTTTACAGAGTTGTACTGACTTTTCTATTGGGTTATGATCTGCGCAATATAAATAACAAAGAAACACGAATATACCACAAAAGCTGCAGAAAATATACAACACTCCCTTGGACACAGCCCCGGGTGTAGCTTACTATCGCATTATCGAAAGTTCAAACCTATTACACTAGCTTTTGCCCTCGATTTCGTACGCGTGAAATGGAAGTCAAGTATAGAACAGCCTAGGCTAATGCTAAGAAACTACACCTACGCCTTTCTATTAGTGAACGATTTCTTGTAATCGCACTAGTGCTTTCAGGTATCACCGCCTACAAACAAAGAATAGAAAAAAGCTTTTTTTATTATTCTGCCTCACTCCTCGGCAAAGGCCCTCTTCATTTTTTCCATTATACACGATTCATTTTTAATATTAATAACATACATAATTAAATGTCACCATAGTTTGAGCGTAGATATATGTATATCGATTTAATCAATTAAAGCTATTGCTCAACGCAGATACCGAAGACTATATTACTCTCAATTGTATTTGTTACTTAACACTTACATTAAACATGGATCTTACCATCTGGTCTGGGCATCTGCACTGGACGGTAATTAGCAAATTGTTCGTTTCGACTGTATTCTTAATAATTAACTGCGAAAACAAACTGACCATAGCCTGATGGAAGCAGAAGGTCTGAAAGCTAGACCGACAGTCGTTCTCATACAACTACATATTTTATTAAGATCACTTTAGACTATATAATCGTGCAAAATGCTCATTTTATCAAAATTCTACAGTAACAGAGAAAGAGCATTATTTTGTGTATTATCCAAAACCATACAAAAACTAGCTGACCCAGCAAACGTTGTTTTGCCATATATATATATATATAGATATTTTTTTTAGGGATATGAAAAATAGATGTTGGCCGATTCTCAGACCTACTCGATATGCACAAAAAATTTCATCAAAATCGGTCAAGCCGTTTCGGAGGAGTATGGCAATGAAAACTGTGACAGAGAATTTTATATATTAGATGTCAAGAGTATCCAGAATGAATACTCTTAATCTTGTTTTGGTTTTATGTTCGTTTGATATAAACCGAGCGTTTTTTAATGGTTTTTCGTGTTTGAATGATCGTTATGTTACAAAGGCTTGTCCAACGAATGACGGCAAAACATTTTCACGAAACGAGTGCTCGTGGTAACTTCAATACTTAATGCTAACAGGAGCACCAAACTTAGGTGGTTTCTGGTTTCATTTCTTCTCCGCACTCATTTCTTACAAAACGTCGTATTCTAAAGTCTATGACCAGCGTAATTCTGCAATTTTCAACCGTATTTCTGTAGGTTTTTAGTATGTTATCAATAAATCAATTATTACTGCTCTATTTGTGTTGACAGTAAAGTATTCAATATTATAAAAGACTGAACCTTCTGTGTCCATTTATGTAACGTACAAACAGTCACAACAAAAACAAACGATGACTTAATACATTTGTATGAGTGCGATGTCCTCTTCAAACGACTAGCCATTGTTTACAAGCTACAAGCGAATGCACTTACGATTTGCAAGTTAAATCACTTGTCTAGTACCTACTTGTTTATACTATGGCAATGATGGTCATAGTATTGGCCCTTGAACAGAGAGAGTTTGGTAAATAAAACAAATAGAAATAGTAGGGCATCCCGAATGTTAAATATGAAATTATATTCAGTTTTTTGAATGTCAAAAGGCTGTTATTGGAGTCAGGTTATTTTACCGCTGCGTAAAGTTCGGTATATGTTTTTACTATTATTACTGTGAATACTTTATACCTGCAGAGGTACAAGCGCCCGAAGTAAATGTTGCGTAGGTAATGTGGTTCGATTTTTTTGTTAAAAATACCCGTTTTCATATAATATTTATATAAATTGAAGGCTTTCTACTTAATATCAATGGGCGATACTAATAGTGCTTCTCATATTAAATTAAACCAAGTTGAAAATTAACTGAAATACAGTGCTAGACAGTTTCAAATTATGTATAATCGTATCAAACCGTCAAAACCACAATAACGTCAGTTTTTGCGGTAACTAGAAGCTGTACAACTTTGCGTACTGCCTATACCAGCTTTCAAAGCGACACAAGTCCCTACTTATATTTATACTATAATGTTTTGTAATCCACCGCCTACGGCCAACAATTTAATTACGTCCGTTGATTTATAACTTGAACCACAATGACCAATTTATACAATTTACTGTTCTTTATATTCGAATAACCGCTTCGTTGTGCGGGCCAGAAATAGCTTTACGTATAATTAGCGACGATACGGAATATGGTTACATTTTTCCAAGTAAAGTTAATTAAGTAAATACTTACACACAATGTTGTACTTATAAAATATTTACAACTAGCTTTTGTACTGCACTTCCTCTGCGTGGGACTCAAATATTCCATAAAACATGTCCTATGATACTCGGCTATAGTGTGGCTTTCTATCAGTAAAACAACGTTTTGTAATCAGACCAGAAATTACCTCTTTCAATCAAATTGTACCTCTTTAAAGATCCAGGTTCCATTGATCCATGATTTTTGTATGAGTGAAGACCGCGCTGTAAAGAGAAACATATGTTTCTTTTTACATCGCGTTGTTTTTGGTGTTTACTAACCATATATGTAGTTTAAACCGATAGGAAAATATAGGTAGGGTTAACAATTATTGCCAGGGTTGCGGTTCGAAAGAGTCACCGCGGCCCCAGAACTCAAAGCTCTGCTCCGCCCGAGCGGAAGAGGTCATTTGATTATTTCAATCCAACCAACCTTACATTATAAGCATATAAGCGTAAACACCAACCGACATTGACCATATTATTGTAACACCCTATTGTATCTGAAACCTACATTTACAAATAAATTTGATTTGAAACATTCTCTAAATTCCAGGTAAACATGTACATAGACCAGCTAGTGATCTCGGTGCACGACGACGCGGTCGTCGCGCACACGCGCTGCCAAACGTTCATGAACGCGTGCACCTCCCAGCCTGACCCCTCCACGGGCACAGACAAGAACTTCGAATCCGCCATCTTAGGCTGCACACTCGACGACCAGAAACGAGTCAAGAAACGCCTCCAAGGCCTCCTAGACTACTTCGCAAAGCTCAACGTCACCACCTGTTCGTGAGTAACCGCTCTGCTTGACAGCAACCTTGTCATTCGCTTAGCGGCTGTACTGCCAGATTCTCGTTAATGCCTGAAGACGCGGTGCCTATTGAGCGTATGTTGTAACTTGTAACTGAAAGACTGTGAACGATAAATTGTATGTCTTATGGTTCGTTTGTGATTTTAGGGTAGGTCTCTTTTTTTTAGAACTTTTGGTTGGAGGTTTTGACATCACGAGAAATTGGTAACATTAATAGTGGATTGTCATTAAAGACTTATCAGTCTTAATTGCATTTAATTACAAGAAATGATTCGGTTGATTTGAAGTTCTTTCATCCGTAATTAATAGCATTTATGAGTTTGGAACGACGTCATATAAAATTGCATCAGTGTAAAATGACTTGACTAGTATTCAATTTCATGCATAAAATGTAAATCCAGTGTTGATATGTTTTCTTTATTACAAACATGTAAGAAAGACTTCCTATCTTGCAAAATAAAATAAAAAATCAAATTGGCATTTAAAAAGAAAATATTTAATAATTTTATTTTTATTACACCATTCCCAGTACTACTTGATTCGTGATAATTTATATCGACCCAATCGTCCATTAAATTTAATGTTAAAACCCTTATTGGGTAAAAGTCTGAATACACGTGATGTTCAAAAATCTCAAGTTCTGGTATCCTATTTTCAGTACTATATTATTTTTGTATCAATATGTTTGAGCTCTTATCTGTAAATCGAAACCGAAGCATCTATATCGCTATTTCATTTTATTACGAACTGAAGGATAAAGACAGACATATAGATAGAAGAGCAACGTTAATCAAAATAGGCACCTCACTCATTTAGGCCCGCAGTTATTAAAAGCTTTGATAAATGTGATAATCTATGTGTTTAATTAGTAAATTTTGTTTTTTTTTTTAAATAATAATTCCATTGCCTATCTCAGTGGGATTCATTTCGTTCTACTATGGACCATTAGTGTAGATAACTTTAAATCCAGATGTTCTGTAAATCGTGTTAGGAAATACTCTATGAAGTACAGTCAGCAAAAGAGATGTGTATTCAGGCAGCTAACAAAAGTTCTTTTTATAACCCATGTGTCATGTCATGTGTCAAAGTGATATTTGTCTTTTGGAATTGCTTGTCCTACACTTAAATACTCCAACTACTATTATCTTTAAGACGATCCTAAAGATCTCTCTGCTGCAAAGCGACAGAACACCAGACGTATAAAATAAAATTCACCAACACATTCACCCATAAGTATGTGCGCCCATGTGTATTTTTTTGCCTGCTAACCAAACTGTTTTGTTGACTGTACGATGCATAGATTCACTCTACGTCGTGTACTTGATAGTTCCATGTTCAAAAGCTTGTTTAATATAAATTACATAGACAGATAGCAAAAAGCATTTCAACGTTTCAAACTAAATTGTCGTTGGAATACGGCATTCTGTCTGACTTAACCTATTATAAATGTAGTACATGTGTTACGAATAAGCAAATGTAGTATAAAGTTATGCTACATATCACTTTTTTGAAGAAGAAGAAGAAGCTTTCATTATTGGGGTACCTCTATCACTTATAATACGAACAAAAAGCTTGTTTAATATAAATTACATAGACAGATAGCAAAAAGCATTTCAACGTTTCAAACTAAATTGTCGTTGGAATACGGCATTCTGTCTGACTTAACCTATTATAAATGTAGTACATGTGTTACGAATAAGCAAATGTAGTATAAAGTTATGCTACATATCACTTTTTTGAAGAAGAAGAAGAAGCTTTCATTATTGGGGTACCTCTATCACTTATAATACGAACATAGATTATAGACACTACAAACAAATAATTCCAAGACACTACTTCTAATAGAATCAGTCAATTGCGATTCCGACTCTCAAGCGAAGGATCCCGTACTACCTTACAATATTTACATAGTTGCTTTGAAATCCATAAATAGTTAGTCAATTGTGTTGGCATATAAGTAACGTCATAGTTTGCTACTGTCATACAAAATCTATGGTCGAATCGCGTTTTGACAGATCTGACAGATCATAAAAAGTATGTCAATTGATTTGTGTTGTCTTTATCAGAATTACAATAAAGTACCTAACATATCGAGTTTTATACAAAACTCGAGTTTTAAGAGATTATCATAATTATAATTCCTCTTCGTAACTCTTGCCAAAACGCGCACATCTATAATGTCTTAAGAATCAAATTAATAACATCAAACTAATTCGAAATATCAAATGTGGTACATTACTGTGTTACATGCTGATAGTAACAACTCAATATACATTCAAAATAATTGTCAATCATCAAAAAATATTAAAAAAATGGCAGAAATGTTCACTTAGTTTGGTCGTTGTGACAGAAGTAATCCTAATTAATGAAAGCAGTATTCTTTTTACGTAATATAATTATCATGACTGTCGTATTTGCAGATTATGCGGTGTGTACAAATAAAGCATTTCAGTTGTAAAGAGGCTCAATTTTGTAATATTTTTTTTTGGAGTATACATGCTGTCGTTTAATTCATTGCGCATGTTTTAGGAGGTGAAATCACTTATGAATACTCGCAACTACTAGGTACTAAAATGTCAAGCCTGAAATATGAAAAAAATATCAGCTGTTCCATACATTTTTAATAGTGCTTTTTTTAAGGAACAGCAGTTTTTTTACGCATTTCGCAGTTGGCCCCATCGTACATGTTGTTTGAATTCATGAGAAGTTTTACCACTTAAAGATAGGCAGTGAATAAAAAATCAACTTGTATTGACTAATGACTGCTGAAATTACTTTTCAATTATTTTCGTGTATGCTTCTATGTTATAAATACTTACTTTTTAAATAATGCAGTGAGTGTAAAATTTTAATGGTGATCTTAAATTTTTGTATAATTTCATGTCCATTTTTAGTTTTATTTTTTCCTGCCTGCATGAATGGTGTACCAAAATTTTTATTCATCATAAAAAATCTGTTCTAACAATTAATATTCACATAAAAGAAAATAATATTCTATTACTTTAGAATATAAAATTGTACTTACTTCATCCAAATAAAACCTATGCTCAATTATGTAATTGTATCTATTTAAAGTATTAACATTTATATAAAATCATTAAATCACCTCACTAAAAACAGTTCGTGTTCTAATTTAACTTAATGCACTAGGCAAATGTTTATTTTAAAAAAAGAAAATTTATTTAAAAATCGAAGGCTTTCTGGATACAAAACTTTTTAATTTTATGAGTAATGTATGTACCTATTTGTGTATCAGTCTGCGCATTGCGTGTGTGTGACTTTGAACACATAAAAATAGTACTTTCTGTAAAGCTATATTGCCCCAATCACAGTGTGATAATTTACTATAACTATATTACCTCAGCCTAGTGCGTTAAGCCTTTATCGATATCGCGCCCCTCCCTTTTTAAATAAAGAATAAAAGAACAAACAGAAATATTTATATTAATTATATTATATCGCCAATTATCACCTACTTCGACATGTAGTCTTTCAAGGATCTTTAAATAATTAATTAAAATTGTACTTTATTACCTTAAAATTGGTTTTATACTTGCAAATCATCACAATATTTGGTAAGCTGTGAAGAAAATTTGTATGTTGTGTATGAGTGCTTGAGATCGCCTAATTTCCAATGATTGTAACAATATTCGCTGTGAAAATGACACAAAGAGTTTTAGAAAAACTTCGACTTTATCTTTGTCACAAGAAGATTGTCACCTGTCATATTCATCAGCGAGTACTGGGGGCCTACTAAAATCTTGTAAAACAGTATTATTTTTATATTACTTTGTGAATTCCACTATTAGGTTTTTAACGTTAAGCGGTGGACTCAGAGTTGAAAATCCAACAGTACGCAAGACGAAGTATAATACAGTAGAACCTCGGTTATCCGACTAATTGGAACCGAGACTTGTTCGGATAATCAAAAGTACGGGAAATCAAAATGTGGTTTTTTTTGGGACAAGATCAAAAAACAAAAACAACACCTTTTCTCGTAAAAACAGTACAGTCTATTAAAAAGACATACATTTTAACGTTGAAATATAACCTATGAAAAGTAAGTCTCGCAGCCTTTTGAGAAGGAGGTAGGAACAAATTCGCGCCAACGTTCGGATAATTAGGCGTTCGGAAAATTGAGGGTTCGGATAATCAAGGTTCTACTGAATACTGTATTCAGAGATGGTAGTACGCCCCTCACTGTAACCAGTAGTACTATATTGTAAGTACAATCTGTATGTCTTATTTAGTTACGATTAGCTTGTTAAGTCAGCTTAAGGTGAGTGTACACTACTAATGTTATATCGAGTTATCAACCGTGGCCGGTAGCCACGAATACGCGGCTAGCATGTTCTATAGCCGTTTAGTATAGACGTTTAGCCTTATTCTGAAGATCTCTCTATCATGTAAAGGCGCTCATACATTTAAAAACGAACCAAGATTTGTTTGCCTGATTTTTGTAAACGACATCTTATAATACAGGGTGGAATTGGGTAGTTGACACCACTAACCAATAATTTCAAGTCACAACTTCTCTTAAAAGCACTTTATTTTACCTATGAACACCGATTAATTTTCAATTTATTGTAAAATTAGATTTTTACTTACTTTAAAATCAATAAATAGTTAGTTAATTGAGTAGGCCGATAAGTGACGTCACAGCGTTCAATTGCCATACAAAATCTATGGTAGAATCGCGTTTTGACAGTTCATAAAAAGTATGTCAATTGATTGTGATGGACACTACCCAATTATTATCGGAGGTTTGCAAAATTTGTAATGCTAATTTTATGGGACTTTTTTTCGTTTACTAGTGTCTAAACCACAGCTGATAATGGTAAGTTTCACCCTGTATAATACTATTGTCGTGAGAAGGCTTTTTGTAAAAGCATCATGTATTTTTCATTGCATTTTTTAGTGAATTAGCAATTTCTTGAACAATTAGGTTTTAAAATTGTTATAACGGCGGCAGTGTCGTCTTAAATACATACCATAATGTGTAATCTTATTTATTGTGTTTTATTTAACTTAAAACCTAGTTACGTTGGTATAAAGTTCAATTCGTTCCATCATATCAGCCGCAGGACGTCCACTGCTGGACATAGGCCTCCCCCATAGATTTCCAAAAAGACCGGTTGGAAGCGGCCTGCATCCAGCGTCAATGTTTTCACTTGTCATATTATTAATAAGTACATTTTAGGTTTTTTTTTTGGTGCGTTGTTTAATACTGTATTGTTGCATTGATTAAATTAGTTTCACAACAAATAACAAGAGTAAAAAGTTGTTGTTTTAAGCACTCCACTAGTACGTAAAATTTTATGGTTAGTAGGAGAGAAAAAAACAATTTTTTTAGGTATGTATATTATATTCGGTCAAAATATGGGTGAGCAATCAAATAAGTGTAGATTGAAGTGACGTCAAAATGGGAGCCTGAAAAAATAACAGATAAATTATAGGAATACCCATAATGCCCATAGTGTAGCAAAACTTTTTATGAAGGAGCTCGTCCGGAGAAGTACTATCTACAACCAAACCTACTTCTGCCGCGAAGCAGCGTTGCTGTGTTCCGGTTTGAAGGGTATGGGTGCTGGTGTAATTACAGGCACATGAGACATTTCAACTTTGTTTCTGGGATGGCAATGCATCTGCAAGGCCTCTGATATTGCAGATGCCTAAAGGCAGTAAGGCAGGTAGCTACTTAACATCAGGTGAGATGTCGGCTTGTTCCCCATCCAATGACATTAACAAAAAAAATCACACATATTTTACATTAATTTAATAGTTGAAGGCATAAGTATATCTATAGATTCTTAGTATGTACTCAGTGCAAAGACTTACGTTATATTATCAATTCCAAAGTCTGGTGTTGTGAGGTCCCAAGTGAAGTCAGGTAGTATGTCGGTGCTTTGTGCTGCACATTCCGGCGCGTATGCTAGGTAGCATGCTGCGCAAATCTGCGGGAAATTAATAGGACACTATTTTATAAAAAAAATAAACATTATTTCAATTCGTGTAGCTGTCATAATCCTGTGTCTTATGTAGCTCGCGGAAAGCGGTGGTAAGCATCGTCGTACCGCGGCAGGCCGATGCTTGCCGGGGTAGGCAGAAACCACAGAACATCACCTGCTACAATCCTTACATACTCCTTTCGCCTCTTCCTCATTTATACATCTGGTCATACAAGCGTGCGGGCTACAAGTACTGCGCACCTGACCTTTCTGAAGAACCTTACCAATAAGGTCAGGGTAGGTCTTTCTAGGGCGTCCCCTAGCCCTCCGCCACTCACATCTGCCTTTTAAAATCCCTTTTGTTAGTCGCCTTTCACTCATCCTCTGAACATGACCGAACCATCTAAGTATACCTACTTACTCCCTTTGCAGTTTAGTCTCTGAGATAAAAAAAATACACTTTAGATGCAAAAGTAATTTTCCGCGTACAACTTACCACAGCGACGAATAGCTTGTACATGTTGATATAGTTAAGCTTTAAGTTGTAAACTTTACACTTGCACTAAATGGCAGTTTCGCGCCTATTTTATAGGAGGTAAGCACTAAGTAGCAAGCGCTTCATTATGCAACCGGTAGCGGTAAAGGCAGGGTCATACTTTTATTATAAATTTATTTGTTTAGCTAGCTTTGCAAGTTTGTAGGTTCCGTCGCGGCGCGTATATAAAAAACAGTATTATTTCAATATTATTTTGATATTATGATATTATCCGACGTGCTCTCGTCGCCGTCGACGTTCCAGCTGTTTTAGAAACCAACGGCTTGGCACTCGACGATGGCAAGAGACCGAAAGGGGTGTCTTTATTTCCTTGGAAGATGGGTAGGCCTTTAGTGTAGGACGCTACGTGTGTCGATGCGCCATCCCATCTTCCTAATTCTACGTGCTGTGCTGGCGCTGCCACTGCGGCTGCAAAATCTCAAACGGCGTAAGTATGGTTCCCTCATTGATAACTATATTTTCGACCCGTTTGGGGTGGAAACCCTCGGGCCGTGGGGGTCCGTGTGCCCATACCCTTTTTAAAGATCTGTCCAAACGGTTGGTTGACGCTTCTCGTGACCCAAGAGCTGGCTTTTTCCTTTGCCAGAGGTTAAGCATTGCCATCCAACGTGGCAATGCCGCCAGTCTTTTGGGCACTTTTCCGGTTGACGGCGATGCGGAGGCATTTTTTGATGCCTTATTAGTTTTAATTTATTTTTTATATTATTTTGTCGGTCTCGGTATGATTATATCGAAATAAAGTAATATGAATTCTAAATTCATCGAAATAAGGATAAAAAGAACTTGACCAGAAATAAAATACTTTGCCGTGCCGTGCCGCGTCAGTTAGCGTCGGCCCTTATGTCATTTTTACATAATTTTATGGTTTTGCAAATTGCCTTTCTTGAAGAAGTTGTAGACGTGTGTTCAGATAACTGTAGCATGTTTTTTTAGAAACGCTGTTCTACTGATAAATACCCGTGTTACCTGATAAGGGATCATAGTATATAGAGTACCCATGTAACATGACCTACAGGAGTATTCATAAAATTACTTCTTCCGCCCTTGTTGGAGCTTAAGGGAGTGTCAGACTATTACTGACTAAAACTCACCCTTTTTCTTCCTAATGCTCGCGTTTCAGGATCGAGTTAACTCTTTCGAACAAACTCCGCAAAGAAGTATGTACTTAGGAATATTTAACGAAGGCATGAACAGGTTTTACTTATCTTACACTAAGCCGTCGTAGAACTGATTTGTAAAATCAATTCCTGTAGTTCGTACACCGTTATTTTTTGCAGAAGAACACTGCAGTACGCAATTTGCAGCTGCACCTATTTCAGCTAACCAGCCCTACAGAATTTGCTGTTTTAGAAACTTGAGTTATAGGCACAGGTATGTTACAAACTGCATTATTCTGTAATGGACACTGTAGGTGATTGCTAACTGCAGCAAATTGCAGTTTGTCAAATATTAAAACAAAACACGATATTTGCAAATAATTTATTTTTTTATAAAATGAATAGTTAGATAAGTACAAAATATTTACATAGCTTTGTTATTTTAATATCAACTAACTAAAAAACATTAAAATATGACTAAACAGCTTTCTTAATCGACTAATAAGGGTCGTTGTCTAAGGACTTGAAAATTATTTTTTTTAGGACAAACTTAAAAAAAGATTGAATGAACGAAGTCGTCTGTATTTCCCTGCGACGTTAATTTTTTTAAATAATTAAATATATTTTCAAATAAAACTTGTGTGTTTCTAAATCACAATATTAAGCTGGTATTGACTGTACTTTCAACAGCCATGGAAATACTAGGTTTTTCAGATACTGGATAATTATTAGGACAATTTATTCTAAAATACTTCCAAATTTGAAAATTGCATTCCAGGGTATTTTATCCTCTAGCTTGAAGCAACAAGGTTGAATTAAGTTAAAAGTTGAGCAGTTCCACAGGTTGGGCCGTGTTATCATCACAGTAGTCTGCAAGCGTTTCTCAGCACGTTCTTCTTCTTGCCGCCCGGCCGGTGCTTCGTCGGCCGCAGCAGGATCGTGCCGTTGCTGTTATGGTTTGTGAACGTTCCTGGAAGCAGATTTTTGTTTTTGTTAAGATAAACTTTATAAAGAGATCGCTGAAGACGCGTACGTTCCCGGGATCCCCGGCGTAAGTGGGGGAAGGGAACACTGGGGTGGTTTTTAGTCAGTAAGAGTCTGACAAAACGCCTTTGCCAGAGCGGCTAGGGCGGTGGACATCCATGAGGATTTTATGGTGAGTATTATTCTTTATTTGGTTTTTCTGCAATTTATTTAAATCAAATTAGTCTTGCCATCTAAATGTACTAGATATTTAGTGTGGTGATCAGTTTGGTATTTATTTTGTTGTAGGAAGTACCTACATTCCATCTCCATCAAATTAATTATATTAAGAGATCCTCATTCCACGTTACTGTGACTACTACACGTGGTACGTAGTGCCCCCTACACAAGTCACATTAGTGATGTTCTACGCCAAAATAGCCCACTCCCTGCCAGGTCAAAAGACCTTTTCCTAGTACTGGTTGTAAAGTAATTCTCCGGACCGATTCCAGCCACGGCGGCTAATCTTAATGCAGATTAGTGCACAAGTGTGTGCGCAAAATCAGGTGCACACCCTCCTCCCTAACTCTCATAGCCCGATGGGACGGCAATCAGACACGACTGGAGAGAGATCAGGCGCAGGACCAACGGCTTTACGTGGTTTCCGAGGCACGGAAGCAATTGTACCAGTGCTGGTTACAAATGGATCAAAGAAGAAGCTTACCTATGACGGGTGCTTGGCATGGCGGCATTGCGTCGGCGTCGTCACGCCGCATATCAGATAGGCAGCGCGCCGCTAGTGCTCTGAACACCGCCCCAACGTTGACGTCTTCTTTGACTGACGCCCGCATTAGTCGGCAGCCGAGCGCACGCGCCACTAGCTCCGCTTCGTCTCTGGAAAGAAGAACAAAAAATGTTTGTGTTAGTATGAATTGATATAAATCATGCAGTGTTCCAAGAAATAAAGTTAGATAGATGGTGATCACACAGCATTATGGAACTAAATAAGACAAGTTTCAAAGTAAACAAATCATATGATAATTGTAAGTTCTGATACTGTTGATTATTTCTGCGACTTTTCAGAAGCTTTCGATACTTATGCTGTTGATTCAATGTTGTCAATAGACAGTAATCAAGTTAAGATTCTAAATATCTATTCTTACAAGTGACACTACAACGTGTACCTACCTTATATGTTATTGGAGTCTTTGAAGACTCAAAGACTATTATTAGATTATTTATCTTCTATAAAAATTGGTTTACCTCAGGGTTCTGTGCTCAGTCCCGAGTTATTCTTTCTATATGTAGTTTACTAAGTGTGGAGAATATTGCCATTAAATTCTCATGCTATTTGCTTAAAAATCAATAGAGGAAAGGGGTTGTATCATTTACTTTAAAAAAAACTCAAGAACAAAAAACAGTAAATTCTAAAAAGTTCTTACGGTCCGACAACGCATTGGTCCATTAAATCAATTTTATTTTGAACTATGATTGTGGGGATCTCCCCGCATTCATTCTCGACCTGAAAAAAGAGAAAAACGTATTTACTTTCAACACTTCACAATAATATATTCAATGATCGTATTATTTACCTATTCCTTGAAGATAACATGGATAAATTAATAAAAACTGGTTTCGAAGGTCACGTTGTTTAATAAGTACTTAGTATTAACATATAAAATATTTGTAAGATTAACGTCCTAGACTACAGTCGGGGCTTCCTTCACGTCCACTCATGATTTCTATGCTGTCCACAACCGTTTGCACTTCCGAAGAGCTTGGCAGGAACTTGGCGTACAAGATCCCTCGACCACCAGCCGAGCAATTGATACCCAAAACGTAATTATCATTCACTTTTTTGAAAATATACTTCGCTATATTTTTATCACAACCACGATACATGTCTTTCACTTCTGCGTCACCGTAGTAGAGTAAGTTGACTGTCTTCCCGGCATTGTTGATGTATGTCGCTTTCATCACAGTCTCGTTCACCGGTAAGCTAAGCTTGCTACACTCATCGCCTGCCACTGCCACATCTTCCTGTGACAACTTCTTGAAGCTGAGCTTCTCGCAGCTGTCTCGCTGCCTCTGGTTCGGTGGCCAGAAGTACACGCCATACATTTGTGCCGGCAACTCGTTCAAATCATAATTCTCCCCTGACGCGTAGTATTGTGTACATATCGACTCTCTACTATTATATGCTATAGAGTTCACTGCACACAATAAACAGGCGAAGGTAAGGACGAACGCGTGATTCCCGTGCATCTTCGCTAATTATTATAAGATTTCAGATGAATGTACTCCGGTCAAATATAGTTGTGGGAATGTAAACATTCGATGCGCGTTACTTGATAGCTGTGTATTAGATAGTGTAGCCGTGTCGGTACATGGGTGGCTGTGTGAGCGAGTCACGACCTCACTTATCTTAATGTGCTGCTTCAATTAACAAAATACCTAGAAACATGGAACTGAATTTTAAGAGCTAGGCATTAAAATGCATGATTTAAAGATTTATGTTCCGATAGACCAGTTTTAGGTAGAAAAATATCCGAGTTTCTAATAAAACACTAACGTTTCTTACAATTTAAATGTGAACAGTTTCTTAGCTACTCGTGACTTGATCTCAATAAAAATGGCGCAAAAAGTGATCTGTATAATAACCAGAACGAGAAACATTAACATGTATGTACCTACGTACAAGTTAGTTCAATCGTTAACAGGGTCAAATGCGGCCAATGACCAATGTATCTACAAGTATTTAAGTACAAGTAGTAAGTAGTATAATATTATCTGCACTTGCCAAATGCTCGTAATGCGGTCCTATTTACATGTTTATTATTGCTCGAGAACTGAAATCAAATCTGTTTCAACTATTTAAGATGTTGTGATCCGATTAGCATGAATTTGCTGTGCAAAGCGGTTTTAATGCAGAACTTTATGTAGGGTCTTTGGTTTCATTTAACTTATTGAATGCCAACTATGTATTTTTTTTATAACAGGTTCATGTTAGGTTCAGGTTATTTTTGTAGTAATTTATAATTCATTCCGGCCAAAACGTTTTTCTTAGTTGGGTAAACAAATTATGGTGTTTATCTTAAATTAATGCGATATCTCACGACTAAGTTCTATAAATATCTAAGTTTTAATGAAATTTGTAAACAATAATGATAACGTTTCTCCAATCAGCAAATTGTATAGATTAAGAGACAAGCTTTATTTTGTTTGGGGCTTTGGCTGGTTTAAGCGGTGATGTTCTTTGGCTGGCTAGTATTGTCATCTTTCTGTCTAGCCTTTTTCTAAATATTTACGGATCAATTTCTAGTCTATCAGGATGTTGCTGAATTTCAAGAAAATTACATTAAGCGACAGCCTATCTGACCCTCACAATCAGTTACTGGAAAGTAGCTATACGTTTTAGTAGCGTAGAAACAACTCATAATGGCGTGTGGCTGAAAGGGCTTTATAGTCCAGGAATGGTAGGTACATATTTTTAATGGTCAAGTCAGATTTTGGAAACACTATAATATGTAAATAGCATGATATTTTGTAATTAAAGGATTACCTATTCACAATATTCGCACTGAAACATCAACAAAAACTTTCTTCAACCCTTCTGATTTTTCACGAGTCACTAGAGTCACCAAAGCTCAGCCAAATATTATTAGTGAGAAAACAAATGCTAGTCACCTTAAGTTTCCACGAGTGTAGCGACAGGAATGAGTCGCGGTCTGTGGTGCTGAAAGCAAGCACACACGCGTGCGCGCCGCGGTAGTACGCCTTCGTGATGGCGTCGAACTCCTCCTGTCCTGCCGTGTCCCATAGCATCAGCCGGACTTCCTCGCCGTCGATCCTGAGGACGGAGTAGAGGAAATTATAGTAAAATGAAGCAAGAAATTAAATTGATTTTGAAGGTCTAGTGTTCTAAATAAAATGGCTTTACTAAATAAAGAAAATAAATGCCGAAGTTCTGTAGGGGCCTACGTTGGGGCCGGTAGAGCCAGTGCCTGCCAGAGTTGCGCAATCTGTTCGTAAGAGCCACTGCGGCCCTGGAACGTAAAGGTCATTAGGAAGAACACGGATGGGTTTTAGTCAGTATAGATACTCCCTTCCGCTTCGCCCAGAGTGGCCGAAGACATTTGATGATTTTCCATCGCTAAAGAAAAGCGGCTTACGTTGCGATACGGGTGTCGCTTTTTTCAGCATTTAAATATTATATTCTAATTGTAATAAAAAAGTAGCATAACTAAAAAAACACGTGAACAAAAACAAAAATTCTCTACAGATCTACAGATAGACACAAAAGATAAAAATGTTATTTAATGAAATGGAATCATGATTAATTTCCAAAGACATGTCTAGTTAATTGAATTGCCATCATTTCCTCCAGCCAATTGCGTTCATTCCATGACTTAAGGATGCTATCAATTCTACATCAGACCACACTTGCGGTGCCTGCTTGATTACCCTAATTAGAGCATATATTCTGCATCTAGAACACGACATCTCAGCTCAGCAAGACTTCGTTTAATTGGGTAGATGACACCACTAATCAATTGACGTACTTTTTATGAGCTGTCAAAACGCGATTTTCCCATATTTTTTTTATGACAATACCCATAAACCATGACGTCACTTTTTTGTTATCTCAATTCAGTAAATATTTATTGATTTCAAAGCTACAAAAAATCTAATTTTATAGTTATTTAAAAATATTCGGATTTTCAGCGCTAAAATAAAGTGTTTTTTCAGAGAAGTTGTGTGTTGGAATTATTATTTACTACGCAATTAAATCACATAATTATCAGACTTTCTAGGTCTTCTCGGTAATCACTCAATTATTTATAATCTCAGTTCGCTGTGGGTGACTAATTCGAAGTCTTAATGACCTGGGTCTGTTTTTGTTTTTTTAATCTAGAAATGAGGTCTTCTGGGTTATCTAGACTTGGTGTTTTGTTGCTAAATTACTGAAAGTAGGTGTATTATTTTTAATTTAAAAATGACGCAGCAGATTGTTTTTAACCGACTTCAAAAAAGGAGGAGGTTCTCAATTCGTCTGTATGTATAATATTTTTTTTTTTTTTTTTTTTTATGTATGTTCACCGATATCTTCGTTAATTATAGACGGATTTCAAAAATTTTTTTTTTGTTGGATAAAGTTCACTTCTGGGGTGGTCCCATTTTCAACAGTCCAGGATCTGATGATGGAATCCAGGAGAAATCGAGGGCAACCACCGAAAATTGTATGCTCGTATGGTGTTTTTGTTACGTAATCATGTCTTACTCAGGTATATACTTCAGGGTGTCAACATCTGATGCTGCTAACCTGATGATGATGCTACAGTACTCCTTAACGGTAGTAGTTTTTGAGATAGGGACTTTTTATTATATTATGTTTGTTCGCGGATAACTTCGTCATTTATGAACCGATTTTGATTATTCTTTTTTTGTTGGAAAGGGTAAACTTCTCAAATGGTTCCATTTAAATTTCATATAGATCTGATGATGGATTACGGAGACAGACAACGGAACTCTTCAAAAAATTACAGCAAATCAACCGCGATTGCTGTTATCGCATAAATATGCATTGTTTACGCAATTACACAACATAACATCGCGCCTGTACACTCGAAAGAGTTACACAGATGTATACTTACAGTAATATTTGAAAATTTCTCATCTAAGTAAACGAAATCGCGTATTCTGCTTTCTTATGACTTTTTTTACCGGTGTCATGTTAATTTACATGACATGACAGTTCCTTCATGGATTTGGATAAAAAAATTGATACTAAAAAGCGAGAAATAAAAAACTTTTTTACAAAAAAAGACAACCGCCTTCAAAAACTAAAAAGAGAAAAATAACTTTAGCTTTGGAAGTCGGCGGCAATACAAAACAACAAACAGAACCAAAGCCGCCGACTTCCAAAGCTAAAGTTATTTTTCTCTTTTTAGTTTACTTTGAACTTTTTTAGGGTCAAGTAAGCAGTTGCATCCAAGATTATGCTTACATAGGTACCTACAGTTTATTTAAGTGTTTATTTTTCTTCAAAGCAGGAACAGATAGAGGGAATATATTAATAACTATTATTGTCATCTTGGGCCCACTAACGCCAAAAACTTAAAAAAAGTTACTAACTTAGCTAACTCTATGTGGTAGCGGAAATAAGTAGATTTATAATTTTAGTTTTAATGGCAATAAGGCTCGCCCTCTATTGTATGGGATCTAAACATACTGGCGAACTGTGGGTGTACATTAGTACACCTCTGCCTAAGCCTTCCTTCGGGGAATAAAATAAAAAATAAACTAAAAAGGGGTAAAATTTTAGTTAAAATTCGGTAACCTAAAATTAAAGGCAAAACACTCACTCAATCTGCCGCTCCAAGAAGTCGACGCCTATAGTTTTCTTGTAGTCCCTGGTGAAGGTGCCGCGGCAGTAGCGCTGGATCATGCTGGACTTGCCCACGCCGCCGTCGCCTACGATCACCACCTTGAGGGCCACCTCCAGGTCCTCCTCGCGCATCGCGCCACCGCCGACCCACACATTAGTGTTCAGTGCTTTGGTTCTGAAATAGAGGAAACAACGTTTGGTTAACGCAATGGCGATTGGCAATTGGGGAAACGCGGATGGGCTTAGGTCAGTAAGAGACTGACACTCCCTTCGGCTTCGCCAACAGCGGAAGAAGTACCATCATAAAAAATATTTGTTTGGTAATATTGGTCTTCAAGACGCGAGTGAACCGGATCATTCTAGTCAAGCGTGTTTCACCTTAGGTCGCATCATCACTTAAGACCAGGTAAGTTGCGGTCAAACGCAAGCCTATTAAAATATTAATAAAAAAAAATGGGTTTATTCATTGAAAAGGGATAAAATAGAACTAATTAGCAACGAAAACCTCAATAACTAGGGGTTATTACTGGGTGGATCTGAATCAAAAAACTTTTTAAGTTTTATCTTCGTCATCAAATTTTATACTCATCGTACACATAGCTCATAAAACTATGAAAAAAAAACAAGACAACAGTTGACAGCACCTGTTTATGCGCAGAAGATATATTGCTCCTACAACTATAAAAGGCGCGTAATACGTAGCAGCTTTATCTTGTATTCACAGTTTCTTATTCCAGTAAAGCGATACATATTTAAATACTCATATTGGTATATAAAAAGTGTATTCGCAAGTTCAAAAGCACACAACTGTTTAACCCACAAAGGAAAAGTAAGTAAAAACTCTGCATGTTATGGATCGACTGTCGGACAAGCCATTAATTTGTTACAAACATTACAAAGTACGCAGGTGACAGCGGTTTCGAAAAACTGGTTTTAAAACATGAAAAATAAGGTCGTAATTAGTCCGTATGGCCATAAGCGCCAGATCCAATGACTCACAGGCGCCTTTAAGGTAACGTCTATCATAAAATGACCCCTGCAGCAGTTCGTGAAGTACGAAATGATAGGTCTCACCTAATTAGCAGTTCTTTTAATGTACTTTGTTATTTACGGCAGGTTATTTATAAGGGTAACACTTTAGTTGATTGTGTTTTCTTTTTAATTTGAGATATGAAATGAGATATTGTGTTTGAGGGTTTTGATGTCAGTCTCTCTCGATTAATTTCAAAGTAATGAAGGGGGCCATTTGCCCAGGAGTAAGACATGAAGCTCCTGTATTATTGAAACAGCATAGTCCACAAGGGTTCTGCTAAGCCAATTAACAGACTATCAGACATTCGATAAAAATGAAATCGAATGGACTCGACCAACAGAAGCAGAATCATCAAATCATCATCATTATCATCATCATCATCTATCATTATCATTTAATCTAGATTTGAAAATCAAAATAAGTCGAAATAGCACTTACACCGGAGATCCGGCCCCCTAAGTCCCAAGAGATTTCGTTTACTTGTTCATTTGCTGAGCATGAATGACGGAAGGATAATGTCATTTTTGGATTAGGATGCGAACTTGGCAGATTTAGGTAGAGATTAATAAATGATGATTCTAAAAATAAAAGTCTTGAATACTCTATAATAAAAGTTAAAGAGACATCATAGTAAAACCAGGATTCTACTAAGCCAATTAGCAGAATGTCAAACAATCGATAAAAATGAAATCGAATGGACGTGACCAAAAAAGCAGAATCATGATCATTAAATCTAGATTTGAAAATCGAAAAAAGTCGAAATTGTCAGCACTTACACAGGAAATGGCTTACAGATCCGGTCTTCCCAAGACCCAATAGATCTCGTTTACTTGTTCATTTGCTAAGCATGACGGACGATTCACAATTCGTTAAATCATTGTAATTTTACTTTCGACGCATTCCGCGTTTCTCCAGTCGGCGTCGGAGGCGGATTCCGCACAGTCATGCGACCAGATGAGCCACTCCGATTATGTCAACATTTGCAGAATGTTCGTTTTTCTTTGCAAGGCTTGGAAGCGACGCGGATGGAGATTTATATGTGGAGATAGATCAATATTTTAACAGCGGTTTGAGTAAATAAATGAAATGGTTTTGTGGTAAGATTTTCCTTAGCTTTTGGCACGTGTAATTGTAAGGTGACACTTTCGAAAAGCAATTTTTGTCAATGCCTTGTATATAGTAAAGAATACTCGTTATCTTTTTCATATTTGGTATTGTAATGGAGATTATAATATAGCTACTAATACAAAAGTAATGTTAGTAACTTTTCCTGGAATCACGTTTTTATCAACCTGAATTTTATTTGTGTTTAAGAGAACTTGATTATCTGACTACTAGAACTCGGAATAAGGAATTTTGCATACGGCTTCCTTTCACGATATGGGCGAGTTTTGAGAAAAATAAAACGGAAATTCAAACCTTAAAGGGCGAAAATGTTAATCAACTTAAAATGCGGCACGGTTGCGAACCTAAGAAAATAATATAGATTGACGTTATTCGTTATTTTACTACCTCTCTAACAGAGCCTAAGGGATAATAAATAAAATAAATAAATAAATATCTTGGGACAACTCACACACGGTTATCTGATCCCAAGCTAAGCAGAGCTTGTGTTATGGTGACCAGACAACTGATATACATACTTATATAATTTATAAATACATACATATTATAGATAAATCACACCCAGACACAGAACAAACAATCATGCTCATCACACAAAGTTTGTCCTGGGTGGGAATCGAACCCACGACCTCCGGCTTAGCAGTCAGGGCCACTAACCATTAGACCAACAGGCCCGTCAAAGAGGATGTTCAGATTGTAGTGAGATTATGAAGAAAAATAAAGTGCTAGTGACAAGTATACAAGTGTTAAACAATCTACGGTCACGCTACATCCATTTTGTAGTTTTTCAAAAAAGTGTATAGGCTAGGCAAATACCGTGTCGAACAATTCCTAATAATGCAGTGTGGAAATGAAAAAATATCGATAATGAATTTCCCATACATCGTCTGAATGCATCAGAGCGTGTAAATAGGTTGATTGCATTACGATTATAATCCGTGTTTGCACTTGAAAAACATCATTAACATTATAGTGTGCGTTTTGCATGCTCCTGTTTTTGTGGTCGTCTGGTCAACGTGATCTAGTTCATGCAATTTTGCGTCAGTTTTTGTGTTCATTGATGGAAGGAAGTTATAGTTCTAAGAATCTAGGTGTTACATTTGTGTTTGTGAATGAATTTGGTGTCAGAAAGGTAAGCACCGTACAAGCGGAATTAGTTAAATGGTTAAGAAATTAAGGTTTTTGCATTTTGGATGCGAAAGCATATTTAGCTTAACTAACTTATTTGTAGTTTATTTGTAATTACTAATTGTTTCCAGTATGTAATAAAAACCAACATGTTCTTTGTTAAAACTATGAATAATTAGGTATTATTTTTTTATATACAAAGTAAGTACATACCAAGATACAACTCGAATAGAAAAGATCATGAGAAAACATAATTGTTAATTAAGTAATTATTTTTCTGTAGTTTCTCAATTTATTTAATGATCTTTTGGGATATTAAATTAAGTGACCAACCAACTACTTACGTCGTAAAAACAATGATGACCATCATAATATGTTATCATCTTTACAAAATTAAACTGAAGACATTGTTTTACGAGTCCCGTAGCTATTCACAAACTTGTTTAATTTTTTTATGAACTCCGCGGTAATTGAAAGAAGCCTTAAGTATTTCTGTAATGCAGTTTGTGACTGGTTTCTGTAATCTGGAACTCAGATCCTTTTGCAGATCTTGGTCTACATTTATACATATATAAAACTTGGTGTTCACATTTTATCCAAATAGCCACAAAGAATTTAAACAGTATCGTTCAAAAAAAAATATTAAAATGAAGCTAGATATTGAGCTCCTAAATGGACCAGAATGACATTACCAGCAATACTTTAAGTAATAAAACAGCGAGAACGTCATTAAGATTTTACGGAATTACATTCTACGGCAGTGTAGAAGTTACACCCGCATCTTCGTTCACGTCATAGTTGATATATTTAGTAAGGGTACCTACCAAAACAAATCCTTAACATTCCGTAAAATTGTAGCTTTCTGTCAGTGAATGATTTTTTGTAATCAGTTCTTCCAGAGTTTACCTCTTACAAACAAACGATCACTTTTACCTCTCTATATTCATCCTAGCTTCTGTCCGTGACTTCGTGTCCATAGAAGTCAAGAATACCATAAAAGCCCATACCAATTGGTAATTGTCCAGCTTTCTATCAGTGAAAGAATTCTTGTGATCGGACCAGTACTTTCGGAGATTACCTCTTACAAACAATGTACCTATTTATTAGCTCAGATGACTTAGTACCTATCTCCAAGTATGTTTGTAATTGAACTTAAACAATGATTAGGTACTGAAGAGAACAAGTAAATCATCGGTTACGATGGCAGTTGGTTCTCTGAGGAATGCGGTAGCGTAGCTCTCGACTCTCCTATGATTTACTTATGATTTATGCACTATTGTAACTTCAATTCGACGTGTTATTACTATATGACGTGGAATATTCCCATGGCAGTATTTTATTTTAAAACATAATGATTATAATATTGATTCCTTTTTTGTTATGACATGTGGAACCTAGGTGATAATGGAATGCGGATAATGTATCAAGATAATACCGGACTCCCGGCTTGTGGCAGCAGAGGGAACCGTGTTTTTGTTAGAAAGAGTCTGACATATTCGATAGATACCCTCCGTTGTACCCAGATGAAGGGAATCGCATGAGGCATAAACGTAAAAACCAACACTTGAAAAGAGTGTCCGTGGAGTATCTTGCTAGTTCTCTCTTCTTCTTCTCCAAAGAGACCTACGTACTGGAACCAGCTACTAGCTTTCTAAGTTTTTACTAAGTTTCTGTGTAACTTCTTGACAATCTAAACGTGCCTTTTAATGGTCTATTGAAATAAATGCTTTGACTTTGACATTCGATACCTACGGGAAAAGTGTGCAACTAACGGTGAGCGGTTACCGTAGCAAATGGACGTTTGCAACACGAGTGTCGCAACACGCGCGTTGTCCACCCTTAAAAAACCTATTCAGTCGCATCAAGAACCCCATACTTTTATATACGTAAAACATAACATACCATCACGCCTGTATTACCAAAGGGTTAGGCAGATGTGTACCAATGTACCTACACCCACGGTTCGACAGTATGTTTAGGTCCTATATAATAGGGGGCGAGTCTATTGCCATTAACCGGGCACGAATAAACGTAAAAGTATTGGAATAAACGTCAAAGTGCGAGTAAAGTGAAGCTCTGGGAAAGTGTTCGACCTAGTTTGTGTCTCGAAGACAACATGTCTTGCACGCAAGTACCTGCGCAAGAGTGCTCAGTCACACGTGAGGCAAGATCCGATCGTTGATAAATTGATAGTTTCGATGATACTGAGTGATGTAAGTAGGAAGATAATGCTGGTAGTGTGTTTACGTGAGAGATGTTATGATGGAAAAGTAAAAGTTAGGTAATAGAGGGAAAAAAACACCAAGTATGGAATATGAAATCTCAGAGATAGATGCATGAAAAGAGATTGTTTGAATGCAGAATATACCCACAATGTGTAACATCTTAGGTAAATGTACACCCTGAAAGTAGTTTGCTTAGAATATGCTATACTAGAATAGATTTAAGCTGTTCCTAAAATAGGTAATTTTTTCATCCTTAAATAATTACACCGGTCACCTCTCCGTTGAACAGTGGAATTTGACTACTTTGTGGCTTTGGTTGACTGGTAGAGAATGCCTAAGGCATTAAGTCCGCCTTTGTACTTTTGTTGCATAAAGTTTAAATAAATAAATAAATAAATAAATTTAACAAAAGCCTTACTTAAGTCAAGGCAATAAGGCTTTTTAAAACGTAGTTGTAAATAAAATCTATCGTCAAACATAAAATAAATAAAAAAAACCTTATATTAAAAAGTATAAGGTTTTTACAAAAAATAACTCGAGCCACCTCCACAACGAAAAAAAGTTTACCTATTTTAGGAAAAGCTAAAATCGATTCAGTTGCCAATTCTGAAAAAATTCAGGGTAGGCGTTTCATATGTTACAAGTTGTATAGAGGCAAGACGCAGCAACCAAGTCATTAAAGGTTTAAGCTTACACAAAAGCTGCAGAAGGAAATAACCTAAAGGTTTATTTTATTGCACGTAAAATAATGAAGGTGTTAGAAAATAAATTCTAACAGCGCAAGAAAATTACACAATACCCCATCGTATCTTCAGCAGTTTCCTTACAGACCTTTAGAAACCTTACCAAATAAGGCAATATTACAATCCTGAATGGAATATGCAAATTTAATTGGCGATAAATTGCGTCTGCGCAGATCCATCGACAGATTGCCAAACGTTTTATCTCTCTCATTTATCTATTGCAATTAGCTGCTTTGCACGGCTCTCCGGATTTATGATCGCCGTTGCGAATCGTTATTAATTTGTTGCTTTTTTACTTGAATTCTGAGTTAAAAATGTTGTTTTTCTATGTTGATTATTACTGGCGTTTCGTTGTTTGTTTTCGCTTTTTTATTAGATTTACAGCTGCGATTAGATTCGCTATGGTAGCGTTCGGTGTGTATTTCTTTCTCATTAAATTTTATTCATTTATCACATTGTGGTATTTTGGCTAGGTGAAATTATACTTTAGTTTTTGATTGATTTTCACCACATAACTATCATTACCGGTAGTATCAGCAACGTAGTCTTTAACAATATACCAATTTTTTTTTTACAACTCAGGTCATGTAACTCATTCAGAGAATAGAAAAATAACTCCATTCTTTCCGCAATATTGTTAAGTCACTATACTAAATAATACCAGCCTATTATTATCCTACCGCTGGGCAAATACTTCTCATACAGAGAAAGCATGAGCATTGATCAACACACTTGCTCAAGACGAATTGGCAATTTCAGACATCACTGATTTCAGTGAAGTCCAAGATAAACTCAAAAAGTACTTACTGTATACGAAATTGAAAAAGCCACATTGATACTTGCCCGTGCCAAATTGCGAATCCTCAACCTCGTGTATGAGAGGCTGGTATTTTACTACTGGGCCATGACAACAATACACTCACAACAACAATTACACTAAACGGTTGTTTAATTTATAAGTGCACCTGACCATTGACTACAATTGACTATTCATCAAAAAGGAGCCTGACAGTTTGACAGCTAGAAGTAGGCCACAACTTTTTATATGAAGTGACGCCCTAAGCTATACTTTCTTCGCTAATAAACTCATCGTTAAAGGTATAGCCCCAGGCTGTTGACGATGGATGCCAGCCTTTGCTTTCCATCTCAGCAGAACATGTACAGTCAACAAAGCTATTTGGTATACAGGTAGCTTACTTGCAATATTACTTTTAAACAATGTTGTGAGTGTGCTGAGCAGTCATACATACATACATACATAAACTCACGCCTTTTTCCCATGGGGGTAGGCAGAAACCACGGACCGCCACCTGCTACGATCCTTACACACTCCTTTCGCCTCGTCCACATTCATACATCTGGTCATACAAGCACGCCGGTTACGAGTACTGCGCACCTGACCTTTCTAATTCTTTTAAATAACACTCCTATGTGTGTTATAAGCTTTAAAAGTATTTTCTCATACAATAAATATGAATATTGGCAGTGTAGTGCAAAGATGAATAATTTTGCCTGTATACCAAATAGTTTTGTTGACTGTACTTACATTTAGGTACCATTTACGTAGAAATTATGTCATTGGCGAGAAAATGTCGTTTCAATGAGTAACGGCTTGACTATCTGTCATTTGCTTTGGAAACAATGATAGTTAATTACTTATTTTAAAGCTTGTTTCTCCAGTGGAATAACAAGTGGTAACGGGAAGATCTTCTCTATACAAGTATACAGTATAAAACAAATTTGCTTCCTGTCGTCAGTACCTCGGTATGCTTAGATTTTTTACACTAAGCAAGAATTTTATTGCGCTTTCCATAAATAGATAGAGTGATTCAAGAGGAAGGTTTATGCGTATAGATAGAGCATAACACTTCAACAAACGGAAGAAGTAAAATTGAAATTATATTAAATTGTCATATTCTCGTATATACACTTCTTTCGAATGCTTCGTAATTTAGGTACTTATACTACTGCTTATTGGAAACAATTAAATAAGTTTTAAGTTGTGTTAAAATCTAGCATACCTACGTCAAAAATAATATGTATTATTTTCAATTTATATTTCTCCATAAAGCGATCAAGAATTGTCCCTACGTGCTCATGCGAAATTGAAATGACAATTTTAACTTTAGATATATATTTGTTTCGTTCTCATTATCCACCATGAATATTAATGAACATAACTAACCATCGGTTGACTGAACCGATTTCGAAACGTCTTGAATGACCTAGTCATTTCAAATTTAATTTTGAAAGTAATGACTTGTTAGAGTCTAATAAGAAGGATAAACTTTCGTCAGTACTGTAGTCGTACAAGAGAGTGTACCCACAAAATATATCATTAGTCATTTATGTTCTGTGGTGTATAATTTACTACCTATTAGATTCCAATAGTTGCTTTATTAATTCGTTATCGAATATTGAACATATAAAACTTAATTTGTGGGTGATTCACTTGCTGCTTTTATCAAAAATTGTTACTGCTCAAGTCCATCATTTTGCCCGACCTGGGTATCAAACCCAGGGCTCCTCAGCAGCCTCGCTTGCGGCCACTCCTAAGAAGCAACCAACTGCAGAAAATTGTAATGATTAAGTTCATAAATGAAATTCCAAAATGCATTATTGATTATCAAACGGTCATTTCACATTTCTTTACCGCATGTATTTTATTAAATAACGTTGATCGTTTGTCATCAAGACTGAAGACAACTTTCATTGGCGGTACGAAGATCACCGGGTCAGCTTGTTAACAATAAATAAATAAAGTAAAATCTTAAATACATGTATTGACAGGCCAGACACAAACGACAGAATGATAGATCCATCGCTTTCGCTAACGTGCTCCAATACCGATGATGATCTACACTCGATCGTGCGGACTCGAGTCAATGCGGTTATCGATTACCGATACCCGATCGATACAGTTACGTATTCAGAGGCGAAGGTTTGGACGAACCGTGTGGACTGCGGTTACGACAACGGTATGTGGGTACTGGTTGGTATGTGGTTTTACAGTTTTTATTGTAAAATACCGTGGAGACTTGTAATCTGCCAAATTGCCAATAATTTCGGCTAGAAGGTACATCAAAGTTCTTTTTTGTATATCATTTGATGGCAAGGAAGCTGACGGCTCAACTTATGTTTAGTTGTCACCGCCGCTTATTGACATTTCCAATACCAGAGGCGTTGCGATTGCGTTGCCATCCCAGAGCCAAAGCTGAAATGTCTCATGTGCTGTAATTATACCGGCACCCCATACCCTTCAAACCGGAACACAGCAACGCTGCTTTGCGGCAGAAATATGCAGTGGTAGTATTTTTTTTCCCGTACGAGCTCCTTCACAAAGAACTCTACCTACTACTCTATTTCTTTATTTACAAAATAAAAATTGTAATTTTGAACTTGGATAAGGTAGGTTGCTTGCTTTTCTAAATCTTTCACAAAACCATTCAGCTTTATTTGCTGAACATTCTGTGTGGTTTACAAGTTGATGAACTGTAAATCATAAAACATTTTCTCCGATGAGTCAGCGAAAACATTTCTCATTGTGCGCTTTACCAAGGTTTAATTTACCAACTAATTGTGGGTTTTCAGGCGACTGCATGGCAACTGCATTGATTCCTAAATAACACTAGCCTATTATTGTTCAAACTGCAGAGCAAAAACTTCTTCTCAAACAGAGAAGGCACGAGAGAGAGAGATTGATCTCCACGCTTGCTGAAGTCATGCCCAGATTTTCTCACGATGTTTTCCTTTACTCATGACAGGGATATTCGAGACAAACTTAGAAATAGAAAAAGCCACATCGTCCACTACACCCTCATGCATGAGAGGAGGCTCTCCATCATCTGAACGCCAATTTCTAAATCCAATTTCAAATTAAAATGCTAATAGCTTAAACTCCAAAGTATCTAAACATTATAGACACTTTTGAGTCAGTTCATTAAAATAAAGATAAACCTAGTTGTCTTTTCCAAAACATACATTCATTTATAGAAAATGGAAAAGTAACAACACACCAAGTTTCAAAACGTATTTGAAAAGTAATGTTTTCTTTACAGCTTTTCCATTATCTAAAATAATTGATGAGCTAACTTTAGTGAGCGCAGTTTTATGTCTCATCTTACACTAGGTATTAACTATAACTACAAAACAATAAAATGGACAATTACGTCGGCACATAAAATCAGCAATCATAATAAGGAAATTACAGAAAGCTTGCTTCACCCACAATTATTTATAGGTTATTAAGTGGTGGTGATTTTGTTTCGTACAAGCTAAACTTATTATAGGCTAGCTCTACCTTTATCTCTATTATTTATCAAGAAAGGGACGGGCATAAATAAGAGTCATCAATTTAAGTTCATCTTAAACCTCATACTTCCATACAAATGTAATTGGCATGTCATAACGTAAACACGGCGAAATGATCAAGGGAAAACTAATTTGGCTTATTTTACTCAGAAAAGTGTAACCCCTTTTCTTTACTTGGCTGCCTGTAGTAAGAGACGTCAATTATGTCATTTTAGCTTAGTTTATGAACTAGTAAATTGGTGCCAGGCTTTGTATTATGCACTTAAAATCTTATTTGTCCAGTACCTCCCGATACGGTCCTAATGAGCTATACCTAGGGCTGCTGCCCGTACTTTATTATAAAGTATTACGCGTTATTTCGAGTAAAAGTACTTTATACTTTATGAGGGCAATAAAGTAGGTAGTTACGTGAAATAATTTATTTTACCTTTTTTGACTTTTGATGGTGTTATAATTTTTTTACTATAAAAACAAATTTTGTGTTTGTCGGGACTGGTCGCCACGCCAAAGAATGCACAATATTTGCTTACAAAAATGGCCACACTTCTTTTCTAATACCTAGTCTATATAATTATTATGACAGTTCCTGAATAATTTTTATGTTCCCGTCTCTGAAAATGTTCTCAGATGTGACCAACACATGTGTTGGTCATCCACCGTGGCATGATGTCATCGACGTGCATAGCATACATTTAGCACTTACGAGTACACTAAGCTAACTGCCTAGAAGTTTTGATATTCTCTCGGCTATAAATCAACCATTTCATTCTTTCTTACCGTTTTCAAAATCTGACATAGATAATTTTAACGAGTAACTTTCTTTCACTAATCCACACGTCTACATAAATTCAAAAGTAATTCAGTCTGTCTGTTTTTTTTTCTATCTCATTAAATGGCAAACAAGTTGAGAATCCACCTGATGTAAGTAGTCACCTTTGCCTATAGAAAATACATTTGCAATACCCGCCTAGGTCTTGCAAATGCGTTGCCATCCCGGAGACAAAGCAGAAATGTCTCATGTGCCTGTAATTAGACCGGCACCCATACCCTTCAAACCGAGACACAGGAACGCTGCTTTGCGGCAGAAATAGGTATAGTGCGGGTAGTGGTGCTAGTGATGGTAGTACTTCCCCGGACGTGGTTCTTCACAAAGAGCCACAAACCCACTGAACTGATCCTAACGTTTGGTAGGTAACTTGCTCGAGCGCTGGGAATGGACTACTTTTTAATCCGCGACTTCGTCTACCTCTGCAACAACCGACACTCACGCGTACTAAGTCATAGTTAAAAGCTAATCCCTTATTAATAATTTCCATGACTTTAATACTTATTTTCCGGTGTTTGACAGCAAAGTGAGTGGCTTTCTAAACCAGTTCGGTGGTGGGCATCTATCTAAGTAATTGTGACTTCCTGAAGTGATCGGCACGTCGCGTCGCAATAATACGCCGTGAAATGATGTTATCAATCACGTCCAATAAGGTGGACGATGTAGGTCGTGACAGGTATTTAATGAAGCCACGGAAATGAACGGGTGGAATGGTATTATATTGCCGGTGAATTACAGGCACATGAGACATTTCAGCTTTGTCTTTGGGAATGCAACTCTGGTATTGCCGATGTCTTTAGGCAGAGGTGACTTCTTAACATCAGGTGGGCCAAAGCTTGCTTGCTATCAAAAGATGTTAAACAAAAAAAAAATTAAACCTTTGGAAGGTTATTAAAAAAAACTAGTGTTCCATACAAAAGTGGACACAGACAAAGTGGACAAAGTGTACAGTCAAAAGGTATAGGTGTAGGTTCGCCGAAAAAAGTTAACGCTAACATCAAATCAAGCCCCCCTCGGCTTGATTTGATAGAATCACATGCTGAATTTATGGTATGTACAACTTTTAATACGAATTCCCTTTCACCTTGTTTATATCTCAACTTGCTCTTGGAATGCTGTCAAGAGATGATGGCAGGATGTTCATTTAATGTGAAAGTATAATTTATTGTTAATTAATGATGATTTATTTATTGGTCTAGCTGATGTAACGAAACGAAAAAATGTGAATTCTATTTGGTTTCTCCCAATCTTCTTTTTCGAATAGTCGCTTTTATTTTTGGATGATTGGGGTCAGTCAGACACATTTTTAAATTCTTTGAAGTCAACCTAATTATGATGGGATGAGCTGGATGCGGGAGGTGTAGTGATGGGACCAGTCATCTTTAGGGGAGGCCTATGACCAACTGTGGAGGTCGTTCAGTCGATATGATGATGATAATGAGCTGATCTCGTATTGGGATCCTGTATTTACAACGGATGTAATATGTAATGAGAAAAGATACTTGTTTTTCGACTAGTCGTATTTGCTACACCTTTTCCTTTATTTATGTTTGATTATGAAGCTGGTTGACATCCGTAATACGCCACACCTAAAGGTCCAGTTGAAAACCAGTGTCAGGTATAAGTAGTCTGGCAGTTTTGCTAAACTGGGCCAGTTTGGCGCAGCTGGGGGGCACGCAATAATGACTTTTTTTGTAAGTATTTTAATCAAATAACCTTTTTATTATGTTTGTGCTCATACTCAATAATAATAAAACCACCATTTTGTATGAATTTAATTGAAAACAGTGTCCGTGGGATTCCTTGCTCATTTTGCTCCATAGAGATCTATCAGCGTTATGAATTGAATAACTAGCTTCAACTTTCTGACTAACTCCTTGACAATTCAAAAGTTTAGTTGAAAAAAGTACTTTGACTTTAGACCTTTGTGTACCACACATAGTACCAGTATCGCAACATGTAAGTTACAAGTACAAGCATCACCATTCGCCATCAGCATTTTTCAACACCGACGATCCCAGTGACGAATCTAAACACAATCCGCAATGCACAACAAATATTCACAAGACACAGTAACTCTGTCTCCCACAAATAACGGATTGGTGACGCTCAGGCTTCACAACAATTACATCGACACGATACCCCCCGCGACACCCATTGTCTTGTACTTGGAACCGCGGCCATGGGAGCGCGCAGCTCATTATAATACATCGAACACCTTTGAATATGATCTGCGGAAGTGGGGTGCAATGTCAGTAGATATGTGTTCGTATTGGAATGGTATTAGCTTGTTCGAGTTTGTATTCTGATGGTTTAAAGATTAAGGTACGAAGAATGTAATATTTTGTTGATGTAAGAACTTGTATGAAGGCAATGTGGTCTTTTGGATCTTTGCCCAGGAGTAATACAAAAAAGGATGCAAACAAATTGTAAGAACTTGTAGATTAGTGATGATTCCGCCTTAAGGAGTCTGACCACTACACCTTATCATACCGTGATCGTGCTAGAAGGAGTCTGACCACTGCACTTTTTAATAGATTACAGGAATATGTTAGACAATAAAAAGCTTTGTTTTGAAATGTATGAGAGTATGCCCCATCCCGTTTCATTATAGATTGTGCCATGCAGTTGTTGGTTTATACGTTCTAGTGCGCATAGTAGTCCGTGTCATGTTTCTGATACGTTCATAGCCCGATCATGGTATACTAGCCAGACTAATACAGACAAAATTGTATTGAGTTACATGTGCAACGTTCTCTGAAACTCTAAACGGTTTCCATTCCCAGACAGACTTGTAATGTACTTAACAGGAGATTTTGAATGACGGCAATTTGACCTCCAGCAACGGGAGACTGTCGCGATCATATGTCCATTTCATGTAAATCGAATTCCAACCGACAACACATGAGGAAGAAGATCGCTATTTGCTTACACACGCATTTATACACGCCGTTTGCCTTATAAGGTGATCACAACAGCAGGTAGTAAAGAGTATGGTCGGCATTGTGTAAAGTTGCCTATAGCAATAATGTTTAGCGTTTAACGAGCGTAATACTTCAGATCTAAGCTGTGCTGGTCTAACGCCTACGCACTAGTAACTCGCGTCGCAACCGCTACGCGATATTTTAGAATTATCCTTGAGATGCGAGAACTGGTATTGTTTTTTTTTAAACGCATTCGGAATAAATCCTCTTTTTTGTGAAGAGGCCTCCTCTTCTGATATTTTTATGGAACAGGTGGGTTTTTTTAAGTTAATAATAATAATGAATACCAGCCTATTATTGTCCCACTGTTGGGCAAACATCTCTTCTCATACAGAGAAGCCACGAGCGTTGATCTTCACGCTTGCTCAAGGCGGATTGGCGACTTCAGACTTAGATTCATTAAAAGTCCAGGTTTCCTCTCTATGTTTTTCGTCACCGATGTCAATGATGTCCAAGATAAGCTTAGAAAGAACATATGAATTGAAAAAGTCACATTGATGTTTGCCCTTACCGTGTAACCTTGGGCCAACACGAAAAATTATTACTTAGAGGATTAGTCATAAGTTGCCCGAAAAAAAAACCTGGCAACACAGATTGTAAGCTTACACCATGAATGATTCAAAGAGGATCCATAGTGAATCGTAAAGACAGACCAAGGCAAGATCACATAATGCCTATAATAATACCACGAACAATGGCTTGACCTCGACACGTAAACCGACATCCGCGAAGCTTTGCGTTTTATGTTTTATTGTGAACCAATTTAAGTCGAATTTGATTGAGACATTCCCCATTGTTAGTTTTTGTAAGTCGAGATTTGAGATATTTTTGATAAGCGTTTTTGTTGCAATGATTTCCGTTAGGTAATATTGGGTGGAGATGAGTTAATTCTGGAGTTATTAGATCTTGCGCAATAGGTATAACATTTCTTTAGGATGGGAAATCTGTAAATGATTTCTTTTGGGCGGAGCGGAAGGTAGTGTCAGATTCTTACTGACAAAAATCCATCCGTGTTCCTCCTAATGCCCTTTGCTTTTCTTGTGGTCGCCACTGTTGATTCTGGCTTACAGAAGTTGCAGTGGTTTGGGAACAGCGTGGCGGGCTTGTCCCATAAAAACATAAATAATGCCCTTTCCTGCCCCGCGGTGAATCTTTCAAACAAATTCCGCAAACTTAGATACGAGATATCTACGTGGCTATTTTTATTGAATCGTGCAAAAGGTTTAAACTTAAAGAAGAAAGGGCACCCATTCATTCGATCACGGAATAAACACGGAATCTCAAAAATTACTTGACTTATGAAGCTGAAATTTGGCAGTTATGTAATTTATAGGTAGGAGACACAAACTGTTATGTTTACGACGTGCTTGGAGACATCAGATAAGAACGGATTTTACGACAGGCAGAATTAAGGAGGTCTTTGACTCCCACGCGGACAAAGCCGCGGGCAAAAGTAAGTTATATAAATTATCAAAATAACCGCTTCTATAACAAGACTGTGAAAAAAATTAAAACTAATGACGGAAATATTTAGTATTCTGTGCTACTAGTGGTATAACTACAACGCCAATTACTGGAACAACTGGTGCCATGGATTTAAAAGTAAAAGTAAAAGTAAATAAGACCATAGACAAGGTAATAAAAAAAAACCACCCGCAGGTTCGAAAATTAAAAAAAGAACATGTTACGTAAAAATGCCGTAAAATCAAGATCGAGTTCTCATAAATCTTTGGTATAAGTGTCGATTATCGTGAGTTGTTAAGTAGGTAAGGATGTGATTACATGTTGCGGTGGCGAGGTGTCGGCTCGCGGATGGTCATTCAACCTGTAACGGAATGCCAGCGATTGTTCCCGACACCTGATCGCAGATAGCAAATTATGTATCAGTGCACTATTGTTCACTTGGAAATTATAAGCGGTGACTTTATGGTTGGTGTTAAGATCTCTTTGAATATGTGTGTGCTTTCTTTTCTTTAGTAGTTGTATCACACTAATAATTCAGCTGTCCATTGTGCCGTAGGCCTAATGTATGTATTCCATTTGAATTTCGAATTGGCAATAAAAACGATTATTTGACAAGCACAACACGTATCAACCAGTATTGTGAATAAAACCTATAAAGTAAATTAATATTACGTGGGAAACGAGTATGTATCTCTATTTAAAAATGGAACCATAGAACCGCGATTATTTACTAAAAACTTCACTGTTTCATTCAAAAACTACCAAATTATTTGTTTTGTTATTTAGGGCTAATTTTTCAATCATCGGATAATTTTATCTGAAGAATAAATATGACAGTTTGACGTATTTTTTAAACATAAGCTGTAAAGCCGCCATATTAATTATTCCATTAAAAGTTATTTGATGATTGAAAAATCGACCCTTAGCCACATATTGTAAGTAATAAATTTTGAAATAAGTTCTGTTGTTAGTAACACGCAGCAGTATTTAATTGTTAGCTACGCACATAATCATTATAATTATGAACTTTACAATTATGTTTTTTTCTGTGATTTTTTTAGGAAAATAATTATTTTTAACGATAGCAATAAATATCGAATGTATTAGGGAATTAGGTACTAGGTAGTCCGATATTCAAAAACAATACAATAAAATATAATCTATTTGACGAAGAAGGTTATAAGTTACAAAACATCACGCTATAATTCACGCAAACAGAGCAATAATCAAAGACGTTACTTATCGCGGATGAAACCACCGGGTGTTGCTAGTTCAAAAATAAAATAGATATCAAACGATACATCCTGTAATTAGCTATTGGAATGCTCGTCGCCTGCAAAGGGAAAGTGCGTGATGACATGTGATGTGTGCATGTGTGTGTAGGGACCACAGATAGCTACTAATAAGGACATTCCCTTTTACACCTAGTTGCTCAGGTTACGCCACTGTATTGAGAAAAACCTGCTGACAATTAGGCTTGAATCCACAATGCTTCCAACACTACATTAAAAGTTTGTTTGTTTAAATGCGCTAATCTCAGGTAGGTACTACTGAATTTTTTTAGCTAGGTAATTGTTACATAATCCGTAAGTGATTTTTTTTTCCGTTCTACCTATTTTGCCCCACTGCTGGGCAAACGTCTCCCCCATTTCTTTACACTCATCCCTATGCGTTGACTTCTCTGGCCAATATACATTATTTAATTATATAAAAATAAGATCCGTAACAAAATTTATGCGAATGAAGTCGCGGGGAAAAGCCAGTAAAATATAAATAATGACCGAAGAAAAATCCCTACAAGAAAATCACTAATACTATAATAAAAACAAAAGGCACCCATAAACAATTATTAAAAACAAAACCTTAGAATCTTCACACCCATTTGTCAAACAAAATATCTTAATTAAGTAATTAATTTACTTATCAAAGCTAATCGTATGCATTTGTGTCTCATAATGTGTCGTAACGAAAGTCTTTGAATATATTACATTATAACATGTATTTACATACAAATTGCTACAACGCTTGTATATTTAACGATATTATGTAAGTTAATGACAAATAGGAGCGTGTCAAACATATTTCAATAAATAAATGGCTTTATCAACCGTCTGTTTTGTTTCCTCGTATTTCCTTCATTTTTATTGCGTCTGAGCAAGTCTTCTTTCTAATTGAGATATTAATCTCTGTTTACATTTACTTTGTAACTTTTATTTGTAGTCTCTGGTGTAGAAAGCTTTTTAACGTGTTTGATAATTTTTTATAATAAGTACTAGCTTCTGCATGCGTCTTTGTTCGCGACAAAGTAAATATTTTATTCCACGGGAACCGTACATTTTTTCCGGCATAAAATGTAGCCTTTTTTTAACATACACAGACACATACATACCATCACGCCTGTATTCTGTTTGTCTTCTGTGTTTTGTTTGTTGTGTCGTGTGTTTAGTATTGTTGTTTGTTTGTGTGCCATCCTTTTTTTGACGTGACAACGTCTTATAAATTGGTTTGCCGGGTGACACTTCAAGAAACTGCGTTACGCTCCGCTCACGTTATGCGCTCACAATGAGAGCGAGTGAGAGGCACGCGTCCCTTACACTCGGGCATGGTCAGCCCGCCTAAGAGCGAGAGAGACAGACATTTCATCCTTCTTCCTACTATACGAATGAATATTCACATTAAAATTATTTTACCACTCAAAGTCGTTGTCACGTAAAACTTTCGCCCGTATACCGACTTTACAGGCAACCAATTTTTTTAATTGGCTTGTAATATCCCACTGCTGGGCAAAGCCCCCCCCCCCCAAGTCCTTCCAAACAGTCCCTTCTTGCACCACCTCGAACTATCTATCGAGAATACCACCCCGTCCCCGTCCCTTTCTATCTACTGGAATTAGCTATTCCAGTCTATAATCTATCTCTGTGCCAAAAGTCCAAACCCGTTTAGCCTTACTGGCGTGAATAAGTGAACAAACATCCATCCATCCACACTTTCGTATTTATAATAGTGGAAAGATGATTAAGTGTTAGTATACATCAAGCTTACATTAGAAGATTAAGAAAATGACACAAGTTATAAATCTTCTAAAATATTTCTGTTTGCTTAAATATTCTTTAGTTATCTTGGACATTGATGTTTAGCTTAGTGATTGGTAAACTTCCGGTACTCTTTCGATTATGTAGGTAGGTGTGTCCAGTTATTTCCATGCTCTTATGTAATAAACGTTCAGACAAACAAATTCATCAGCTTTATAATATTAGTATAGATATTGTTACGAGCCGGGTATGGGATAAATTAATTACTACCACTCAGACAATTAAATAACTTTATTAAACACAAAAACACTTAAACTTAATCACAAATACAGTACTGATCACTATTCGCTTAGATATCGCACTTCAAGTTCACTTCGATTCGCTTCGTTGTATCGCCTGAATCAGACTGACTCTCGTTTGTCGGCGCTTGTGCTTTTATACAACACACCAATGTTCACGAACATTCTGGCAATGTCTACTTGTACCGAATAAAGAAATAGGTACCTTATGCCCTCGGCGTACGGTCGAAATTACAATGACAACTAACTTCCAACTAATAATAATAGTGGAATGCTTCTCGAAGTTTCTAGCGCAAACACACTGTAATCACGTTCTTTCTAGAAAGATCTCGTACGTACGACGTAACACTGCCCCCTCCTTAGACATGCTCGTCCCGAGCATCATTAGCCCCGTAGTATCGGGCCAATCGGTCTACATGGACAATCTTAGGCGCACCTCGTAGACCCTTCTGTATTCGGTAGGTGACATCGTTGATCCTAGTCACGACTCGGTATGGTCCATCCCATTTTGCTTGCAATTTCGGAGACTTCCCCTTGCTCCGCACTGGGTTATGTAACCACACCAGTGAGCCCTCGTCGAAACCCCTACTGTTTGCCTTGCGGTCATAACGGGTCTTCATCTTCTCAGACATCTGTTGGCCGGATTGTCGGATATGCTCATAAACATCATTCAACTTGTTACGCAAATCATTTGCGTAATCTGTTACACTACGTGGAGCATCAGGAGGAGTTCCAGTGATTAAATCTGCAGGCAACCGTAATTCCCTTCCAAAGTTCGCGAAGGCTGGCGTCACAGTCGTACTTTCGTGGACTGCGCTGCGGTAGGACAGTAGAAACGGCTGTATGTGCTTGTCCCAATCCCTTTGCCTGCTTTCCACGACTTTTGCCAGATATCTCTCCAACGTTTGGTTGAATCGTTCCACCATCCCATCAGATTGTGGGTGGTAAGAGGTGGTTCTGGTTTTGTAGGTACCCATCAATCGACAAGTTTCCTGAAATACTTGCGATTCAAAATTCCTTCCTTGATCGCTGTGTATCTCTAAAGGTACTCCAAAACGACAGAAAACTTCCTGTACTAATTTATCTGCGACAGTTGTAGCTTCTTGGTTAGGAATGGCGAAGACTTCTGGCCACTTTGTGAAGTAATCCATGACCACCAGGAAGTACTTGTTTCCGCTCTCACTTTCTGGAAATGGTCCCGCAACGTCTAGTGCTATCCGTTCCCAAGGGGCTCCAACGTTGTACACCTTTAATGCACCTCGGCTGCGTGTGTGGGGTCCTTTCACGGCCGCACAACTGGTACATTTGCGACACCAGTCCTCCACATCATCTCGACAGTGGATCCAGTAAAAGCGTTCTCGAATTTTAAGTAGGGTCCTTTTTACCCCCATATGTCCTCCTGAACATCCATCATGGTAGAGCCGTAGAACATCCGGTACCTTAGCTTTAGGGACAACCATTTGTAGATGACAGCTGTCCCCTCGAGCGTTTTCCCATTTACGGCACAAGACTCCATCCTGGATCACCAAGCTGTTCCATTGCGCCCAATAACTCTTCGTGATGGAACTCATCGCAGCCACATCACTCCATTTAGGTTTAGGAGTACCAGCTTTGACCCACTCGAAGATCGGTTTGATGTCCGCGTCATTTTGCTGAGCCTGCTGTAGGGTTTCCTTCCATTCATTGCTGAGATCTGTTCTAAGCATCCTCACGGGCACTACTTCCTTAGTCTCTTGCCTGGCACAGTGCTTACAGTCTTCAGGACAAGGTCTTCTTGACAAGGCGTCTGCGTTACCGTGAGTTCTCCCACTGCGATGTTCAGTTATGAAGTCAAACTCTTGTAGTAGTTCAATCCATCTCGCCACTTGCCCCTCTGGATTCTTAAACTGTAATAGCCACTTCAATGCAGCATGGTCAGTTCGTAATTGGAATTTACGTCCCAGCAAATATTTACTGAAGTGCTGCAATGTCTTTACTACGGCGAGTAGCTCCCGTCTTGTAACGCAGTAATTTCTTTCTGGTTTGGATAAAGACTTGCTGAAGTAAGCTATCACAACCTCTTGGTCTCCTTTCCGTTGAGACAGCACGCCCCCAATTCCAGTATTACTTGCATCGGTGTCAACTATGAAGTCATGTTCAGTGTCAGGATACCCTAAAATAGGTGTGTTGCACAGACGTTTCTTTAATTCCTGAAATGCGACGTCGCAGTTCTCGTCCCAACAGAATTGCCGCTTTTCCTCAGTGAGTTTGTGCAGAGGTTTCGCAATGTCGGCAAAATTCTTGACAAACCTTCGATAGTAGGAGCACAAACCCAGAAATGCTCTGACCTGTGTCTTGTCTTTCGGAACTGGCCAATCCTTGACGGCGATTACTTTTTCTGGGTCTGTTTGAACACCTTCCCCCGAAACTATGTGTCCTAAAAAGTTTACTTGCTGTCTGAAAAACGAGCACTTTTTCGGACTTAACTTGAGATTTGCTGTTTGGATTTTCGACAGCACTCGGTTGAGGTTTTTAAGGTGATCTTCAAATGTACGACCCACGATGATAATGTCGTCTAGATATACAAGACATGCGTCTCCAATCAATCCGGCGAGTACTTGCTCCATCAATCTTTCAAACGTCGCAGGAGCATTGCATAAACCGAATGGCATAACTTTAAACTGCCACAACCCTTTTCCTGTTGAAAATGCAGTTTTCTCCTTATCCTTGGGGTCTATTTCTACTTGCCAGTAGCCACTTTTCAGGTCAAGTGTGCTAAACCACTTCATACCAGTCAGCGTATCCAGTGTGTCATCGATCCTAGGCAGCGGGTAGCTGTCCTTCTTCGTGACGTCGTTCAATCGTCGATAATCTACACAGAAGCGCATACTGCCGTCCTTTTTCTTTACCAGGACCACAGGAGAACACCATGGACTCGATGAAGGTTCTATAACACCGTCCTTCACCATTCCCTCAATCATGGTTTCCACCTCTTTTTCTCGTGCAACTGGCAGTCTTCTTGGTCGCTGGCGGATTGGTAACTCGTTGCCTGTATTAATCTTATGCTGAACAAGTCCAGTTCTACCTATGTCAGCATCGTTTGAAGAGAAAGTGTCGGCGTACTGAAGTAACATCTTCTTAGCCTTGTCCATTTCTCCTTTAGTTAAATCGGTGTTCTCCAAAAGCGTTGACACGTCAAATTTTGCACTACGAATTTTATTTCCGGTAGGCGGATCCTGCAATTGACGCATCCAAGCTACTTCCTCGCAAGTACCGATCAAAGTGCCCTTCTTGATCACATGCTCCTTGTCACTTGGATTCAGTATGCGTACTGCTGAGACGTTGGTGGCCTTGACCAGAGTACGTGCCATCTTCCATGGGAAGTCATTGTTCACCCTTTCTATCAGAACACTTCGATCTTTGTGTCCAGAATTCTGTGGTAAACTAACTGGCACAATTGTTTCTGATCTGCGAGGAAGAACAATCTCTTTCAAGCAGTACACTTTTCCTGATGGTGCACCTTCCATGAAGATTTCATCTGAACCACATTTCAATACTCCTTGATCAACGTCGATCTCGCAACGATGTTTCCGCATGAAGTCCAAGCCCAAGATGCAATCGTCCACTATATCGGCCACGATGACATTGTGCTGGTAAGTTCTATCACCCAATTTTAACTCCACCTCCTTCTTGCCTCGGACGATTATGTGCTGACCGGTAGCTGTTAGTAATCGTATACGGTCGTGGTTATCGACGTAGTCCCCAAGAAACCGACTTGCTAGGTGAGAATTGACGACCGTGTGAGAAGCTCCAGTATCCAACGTCAGTTTGCATGGTGTTCCGTTGACTTCGCCTTTGATGGTCAGGCTGTTCCCATCATGTGCTTGCGAGATCAAGATTCTCGGGGCTCTTTCAATACCAGCCAGCACCCGCCCCCCAGTCCTGGCATTTACTCGTTTCCCTGCTGTGGCTGGGCAGTCACTTCAGCCGCCCTTCCCTGCTGATCTTCTCTCGGGCTGCTGCGCTTAGGACAGCTTGACCGAAGATGACCCCGTTCTCCGCACGTGTAGCACCTAGGACTGTACCCTTGTGGCCGGTCGCGTACAGGTGATGCTACAACCTCCCTGACGCGGTGTGTTCGGTGGTCCTGCCTCACTGCCTCTACTTCTAAGGCATGGGCCAAGGCGTCTTTCAGCGTCTCATGATGCCCAAGTCTCACAGCGGCTCTAACTTCTAGGTCGCGTATTCCGTCAACGAACGCTTGTACCAGATTCCCATCGATAAGTGCAGGGGCAGACTGGTATGCTTTCCGAACCAGCTTTTCAACTTCGAGGGCCCACTGCTGTAGGTTCTCGGCACTACGTTGAACACGATCCTTCAACTTAGCACGAAATACGTGCTCCAGGTGCGCGTCGCCGTATCTGGACTCTAACGCCTCCAGCAGCTGCTCGTAGGTAACATTCTTGCCGAGCGCCTCAAGAATGTTTAGGGCCTGGTCTCGGAGGCCCAAGGTGAGCGCGGTCATAGCTTGCGGCTCTGTCCATCCATTCGCCTTCCTAACGGCCTCAAATTGAATCTTATAAGCCGACCACGAAGATGTGCCATCGAATGGAGGCACCTTAAAGCCCCGCGCTGAAGGTGCAGCAACTACTGAAGCTACAGTGACGTCTCCAGTCTTCAGTTCCCCCAAAGCCTTCTTCACCCCAGCGATCTGAACTTCGGCTTCTGAGAGGCGATTCTCGTGCTGCTGTACCTGATCCTTCATCACCTTTAGGTCTTTGCCAAAAGTTGCATGAAGATCCTTTATGAGGAGCATCTGCTCGTCTTGGCGGCGGACCTGCTCCTCTTGGTGGCGGACCTGCTCCTCTTTGTCTCGCTGCAACTGTTCTTCCAACCGGCGAGCCTGCTCCTCTTGACGGCGAGCCTGCTCCTCTTGACGGCGAGCCTGCTCCTCTTGACGGCGAGCCTGCTCCTCTTGACGGCGAGCCTGCTCCTGTAGCAGCGCCATTAAAGCTGACAAGTCTGGCGCACTTGATGCTGTAGCAACTGCAGATGGGCCAGCGACTTGCACTGACGTAGGCTGGTCACCACCCGGTGTCTGTGTTGGAGAACCTCCAAACCGCCTTTGGTCCATGTCCTGCTGTCGCTGACTCCTGGTACGGATACCGTCCGTGTCGTCCTTCGGTAGAATCGGCATAATTTATCCCACTTCTGACACCAAATTGTTACGAGCCGGGTATGGGATAAATTAATTACTACCACTCAGACAATTAAATAACTTTATTAAACACAAAAACACTTAAACTTAATCACAAATACAGTACTGATCACTATTCGCTTAGATATCGCACTTCAAGTTCACTTCGATTCGCTTCGTTGTATCGCCTGAATCAGACTGACTCTCGTTTGTCGGCGCTTGTGCTTTTATACAACACACCAATGTTCACGAACATTCTGGCAATGTCTACTTGTACCGAATAAAGAAATAGGTACCTTATGCCCTCGGCGTACGGTCGAAATTACAATGACAACTAACTTCCAACTAATAATAATAGTGGAATGCTTCTCGAAGTTTCTAGCGCAAACACACTGTAATCACGTTCTTTCTAGAAAGATCTCGTACGTACGACGTAACAATATGATTGATATATTGATACTAAACTTGTAATCGTAGTTTTGCCTCGACAGAACGATTTGCCCTTAGCAGTACAATCGAACCATAGAGTTAAACTTAACATGTTTTTTGTTTTGTTTTCAGATGTAATTTAACATAAATCATCATTAAAATACCTCCATATTACCTAGGTTTAAAAATAATTGAATTAAAATGATTCATTGTTTTGAGGTCTCTTTCGAGCTTTGTTTACACAATTGTTAATCTGCCATTTTTGATTATTATTTGTTATTTTAAGTTTTAAAAAAACCATAATACGTATAGACCGATTGTTGTACTACCAAGACCAAACACATTGCGCTGCGTAGATAGATCAAGACGGTTACACCTATGACTCTTGTGCCAAATAATATTCTTTTTCTTTCTTTTTTTCTGTAATGTAAGTAAAATTCCCCCAGTTTATAACAATGAGGAGATACGTAAAAAATCCTTTACAGAAAATCTTTCTCGTAAAATATAATTTTATGAACAAATTTTAGCATAAACTACATTTCAGAATGCTCAACTGTAATGTGTTAATGAATATTTACATATACAGCGGCGCAGGCGCAGCGTTTTGTCTGCCTCTAATGGCTAGCGGTTATTTGGTTTGGACCACTATTTGAACGGTACATAGCACGGTGAAGCTGCAGAGTACCGACTGTCCAAATAAATGAACTGCTTGCGCCCGCGCATCCATCAAATTTAGATTAGATCACGTAGAGGTATTAATATTTAGTAAATTAAAGTATAATGAAGCCTCGTTTTTTGTTGCTAGATATTATACCTAAGTACCGAACTAGAGTTGTTATAAATTAAAAAGCATGATAAATTGTTCTCTTCATATTTATTGACCGTGCTTGCAATATATTTCTGAAAGTCTATGAATGTAGGTACATTATTTATAACTTAGATAGAAGAGAAAAGAAAAGTTGCAAACATCTGCTTGTAATTGCATTGCTGGTATATTTGAGGAAAATTGTATGGTAAGTCTAAATCGCCAATCCACCTTGAGTAAGCGTGGTGGTCAATGCACGATGGGACAATAATAGGCTTGTATTATCAAGTACTCCAAAAAAAAAAAAAAAAGTTGGAGTGAATTCTCAGTAGCATCTCGGATTTAGGATCTGTGCCCAGTTAATGGCAAAAGGCTCGCCCCTTACACGGGGCCTAAACATACCAGCAGACTGTGGGTGTCCGGGGCTGCGGGTTGTTCGAAAGAGATACCGCGCCCCCGGAACGCAAAGGGCACATGAAGGAACATAGACGGGTTTTAGTCAGTAAAAGTCTGACACGCCCTCCCGCCCTGCCCAGGGCGGGGGAACTTATTTGATGATTTCCAGTCTATAAAAAAAAAAAAAAAAAAAAAAATAAAGGCTGTGGGTGTACATTGGTACACCTCTGCTTAACCCGTCTGGAAATACAGGCGTGATGGTATGTACGGAGTGTAAGACAAACACTCGCTTACAAAAATGGAATCCGCTTTTATCCGACTGTCTATATATCTCCGTCCACTAGGCTCAGAATCTTCATTGACATTTCACAAAACGCGTGGGTTTTAAAAGACGAGTTTAAGTAAACTTGTTTGCAATAATCCTGACCCAGTAAAAACACAGTTATTTCGCTCCCCGGTCCGTCGTTATTGCATGCGCTGGATTCACACGTCGATGGGAAGAACTTGAAGTTTGCATGGCACGTGAATAAATATATATGCGAATGCAAACGTTATGTGTGAACAGCAACATAGAAAATGCAAAGTTGTTGATTTTCTAATGAGTGTATTGGCTGTTTGAGTTGTAATTAACTTGGAACTCAGGTTAAATAAGACTTAATTACAATAGTATCTTTACCAACATTGAAGATAGAAGAAACAGGCTTCTTCTTCTTTCTCAACAGCGCAATTCGTAAAAAGTAGTCTAGACATATTATGTTGGTCAGTAAGTAAATTCGATGAAATTCTGTAGATAAGATAAGGGTACTATTACTATACTAAACCAACATGTTAGTAAAATACCAGTAAATCAGCTTCCCATGACATAGTTTCATTTCAACGTACGAGAATTTTAATCATTATTATTTTGAACTTAAGCTATTTGTCCGAAGAAAATTTGTCGAGATGCTAAAGCATATTGATATTAGTGCTTTAGCATATCGGCAAATTTTATCGCGCTTAGTTACTAATTGACCAAAATATAAATAACGAAACTACTTTTGCATAGAGCGAAAAGTCCTCATATAGAAACGAGTTGTAAATGTCAACGCCAATCATGTCATCCCAATCACTCGCAATATTGAGCGAGTGAAAACGAATGATAAACCTCTTTTGTTAGCGGCCATTTTTAATTACTGTCTTTAATGGCGCGAGTTATAAAGTCAACCATAAATCGTAATAAAACCTCAAAGTAAATAAAGATTTGTCCTAAGAAAGTTTACACCGCACCATAGATTACACTGCAACTGCAATTAATATTTAACGGTCATAAAACGTCTAGACTGGAAAATCTCTCTGGAATACTACAAAAGTATTACAGATATAACCTAAAAAGGAAATGCAAACGGGACATAGTATTAAGTGGACATTTTCACCGAAGACAATCGGAGACAAAAGATGTGGAATGCAAACGGGTTATAAAATGGCCAATAACTTCAAGTGATTAATGTTTTAGAACGCGCACTGAGTCCAGTAACGGTGCAGCCTGTCTAATAGAATTACGGAGTCTGGCAACACATAAACTTAGACTCTCCATTCACTTAATAGATGCTCTTTATTTTGGTTTGGAGTAAAGAAACTACATGATATGAAAATTTATCAGGAATTGTTACGTTGCAATACAATATTTGGCTTATTGATTTTTGAGCATTCTTTTTTCATGAAATATTGGTCAAACAGATTTAATTTAATTAATCTTTGTTACTATCACCGTTTAAAAGGATAAATATAATTACCTAATTTTTGACGGATTATGGCTTATTAGATAATACTACAAAGTTTTAAATATTTAACTATTCTGTCAAACTTATAGTTAAAATTATAGACATTTACGATGTTTAAAATAAACCGTCCCACCACAGTACCTGTCAATATTTCCTAAAGCTCATTTTGTATTCCACCAAGTATTTTATTTTAAGCAGAAAATATTCAAACGTCTACATTGGGAATATTCCAATACAAAATGTATGTGAATAAATATTCCCAGATCTCTAGCATTTCAATACATCCTACGCTTGGTGTCGAAACGAACTCGTTTATGAATGGCGCGCGTCCTTGCGCACACGCAGGTGACTGCCCTTACCGTAAACATGCGACTACAGACCCAATAACATGTGCATCTGTCATGCGCTCTCTTACTTTTGTTTTAATAGCCGTATGCAGCTGCTGCATCTCAACCTGTGATCTCAACGGTGGGAGCTGTTGCGGTTTTAACTTACAAAGATGAGAGTGGTTTAATTAAAAATATAATATAATCTTTAATTTATTATTGGTTAATTTTCGTCAAAATTTGAAAAATAATGTTGATCACATTATTTTTCAAATTTTGAGCTGTTATCTGAGCGGTGTACAAGCGCTTGCAGTATAGAAAATACTTATGTCAAACCTCCATATTTAACTTAAAAGCGAGCTAAAAATCGTCCGTTAATCTTATGTTAATTCTAGAATGATTAGTGTCGCCTTATCGTGTATTAACCTCTCATCAATCTTCAAGTCATCTCTTCAGTTATAATGTTTTTATAGGTTGACATTACCCTGAAGCATTTGAGTAAAAATAAACTCTACTCTTGTCCTCCATATCATAAAAACATTTATTGAAGCTTTAGGCAATATTTATGCAGGCTATACGCAGCAAAGCAATTTATTTATTGACGCCATATTCCAGTGTCTGCTAGCAAACATAAAGAGAACTGTACAGTTCCCCGATTCACAAATACATTAGTAAAACATTATTTTCATATCTACTTTTGCCCACATGACTGTAAAGATGATAAATAAGTATGTATAATCATTGTCATTCATTGTATTGTTGTTGTAACGGACTATGCATAGATCATGGGATTACTTCCCATGCTTACTGTAAGACGTGACATAGGAATTAATTCAGAACAAAAGAAAAAAAAAGGTCAAAGGTCATCCATTTTAATTCTAAGTAATTTACAAATACGAAATAATAAGTACCTAGGTAATGCATTATCGACAAAAATATTTTTTTTGGGATTCATGTTTGCATGTACAACTTGTCCAAATTTTGCTAAATGATGTCCTATGATACGATATTAGGTCCTATGGTCGAGTGGTCCTATAGGTATGATACGCATAAGAACACAATTCGAAATGCCAATTAGATTGATTGACAATCTTTCCATTACTCCGTTCAAATCGTTACACAGTCTTCAAAACATTGCGACTAAAGCCACCTAGTTTCTAAACAGGAATCAAACCTCCTTGGTCACGGGACAGGTGCGCGTGCGCAGCTGCTGTTCCGCACAAGTTTTTATCGAACTCGTTTAATAAAACCTGCAGTATGTTACACCGGGATTGTTGGCCTTTGTTCGAGTTTTAGTATTGCTGAAGTTCTTTCGTGGTTAGATTTTGATTAACTCGAGTATATTTACTTATATCAAATAAAACTTTGATAAATTTTGTGTTTAGGTTAATTATTACCTAATATAGGGTTGTAAAATTCTCTATTACACATAGTAAAATTATGACATAGTAAAATAAAACATTAAATAAAGTTCAATTCAAATAATATTCTTCTAAAGATTGTGGAATACCCCACATCTGTACTTCCATGCTACTATTACAAAGAACTATTTTTTCTTGCTTGTAAGTGGTTATCTCTGGATTTACTACTTCGATTTAAAAAATATTTTCCTGATAGAAAGGTAGGCTATTGCCGAGTGCCATAGGGTATTGTTTTATGGCACACTTGACTCCCATTCAGACGAAATTGCGGGTAAAAGCTAGTCTTACTGTATAAAAGCGAAAGGTCACTCATTCACTTCCTGACTAAACCCAAAATCTCGAAAACTACTTGACCTATGGAGCTGAGGCAGGCAACAGAAACCAGAAAACCACCGCTAAAAACGGATTTAACTTAACATTTCCACGTGAACGAAGTCGTAGGCAAAAGAAACAAATAAAAATTAACAAAACATTGTTTCTGTCATATTAATACACTACCAACCGTGACAGAGTGACGTGTTCAGCCACTACCTGACAACAAAACATGCAACATGTCAGGCAATTAAACAATTTTACTTTCTACTGTTTATAATGAGCCTCATTAATATAGGTGTGTACATGTCGAATTGTAGAAGCACCAGAAACATTGAAGAATATCAGCAGGCTACAAGATCTGCGGTTGTTCGAAAGAGATACCGCGCCCCCGGAACGCAAAATGCACAAGAAGGAACATGGATGGATTTTATTCAGTAAAAGTCACACTCCCTCCCGCGCCGCCCAGGGCGGGGGAAGATATTTCATGTACCCATCTTGAAAAAAGAAAGCCTACTAGATTCTCAGGTTCCAAGACTTTCATGCACGGGGTTGTGGGATTGCAACTAGACACAGGCAAGTACCAATGTATTTTTTTCTTCTATTTTTGTTTAAATATTTGATTAATAATAATAATGTTTCCGACGCCGGTGGGCTACTATATTTTATATTTTTAAATGTTTTTATTTTTTATATTTATATTTAAAAATGTAATTTGTATGTATTTTAATTGAATAAATGTGAATAATAATGAATATTTGAATTTGGGACATCATTAATATCGGTTTCAAGGTTATCATGGTGGCAGGATTTCTGAGTGTCATTTTCTTATTTCGATGTTATTTTAAACTGTAGATACGACCTTTGAGATGCTGCTTAATTAAGAAACATCATCGTAAAAAGTATAACCTACTTAGGAGGTTGTAATAACGTTGACATTTTGGCAGCAACACTCGAGATTCTACACACCTATGTCATAGTAATAGGTACATATTATTCTTAACCAGTGTAGTTATGAGAGTAGATCGTTACCAGGCCTTAGCTCACACATCAATTAGGCCAATTTTAATTGAATCTCAATCAATCAAAACGCGCAGAGATAAATAACTGCATTCCAAAGCGAATCGAAAGTATACTCTCATTAAATTAATAAACTAACGGCCCTTAGCGCCATAAATTATAAGATTTAATCATTGCAACCTACTTTTACTTAATCCACTTTTAAACTATACTCGTTCATCAACAACAGTCTACCATAAACAAGTAAATTGATGTCTATGGAAGCTTCCGTGCTCTGTTTCCGTATTTTACATAACATTACATCATGTTTATAATTTTTGACAGCAAAGATGTAATCGGGTGTACCCATTGTAAAATGATGTAACGATTTTAATGAATAGGCACGTTTTATGTAACGAAATGTCACATTAACCGAGTGCGCTGGTAATGATGAAGTAAATGGCATGTGAACATGTTGCTACATTACGTGTTGCATGTCATTTGTCTTGTTTATGACACAGGTGGTGATAAAACTTGGACCTCGTATGTTATTCGTCATAAACTTGCCGACGTTATGTCATAATAATTATGTAAAATGTCATCTTATGTGCCGATAGAATTGGAGTTATTATTATGTTTATTTTATGGTATATTAAGCTTCATTACTATTATAATTAAAGTGGAAAAAGGCAACAATGTTTTAATTAATTCTCTTTGAAATGTGCAACGCGTTGATGTCTTTTGTTCTACACATTGAGTTTGGTACAAAAAATCCTTAATTCTCTCGGATTCGAGTAACAGTACTATAATAAACATGGGTAACGAATATGATATAGTTAGTTAAGGAGCCGGAGCCACGGAGCGTGAACCGTGACGCCTCTGGACGTCGACCCAGTAGCCAGCGCCGAATTTACACCATTCTGTTATCTCGACTTACATGAGTTTTTGGGAACTTTGGTAGCAGCTTGTTAGAATACAAAAACTGACTTTGTATAAAGCAAAATTTGTATAAAGCACTTTACGTTCGTTGTATTAAAGTTCGATATACAATATCTGGCTCAAAGGTTTAATGTAGAAGTTAATTTGAAACTCGTTTTGTAATAAGACTCCTTAGTGTCCTAGTTTTTCTTTGGTTGAAAGCCGAGTACTTACTTGATAAATTTAATTTGAAAAGCCTAGAAAAATTAACATCCAACGCGTATAAAATTGAAACTTGTAGAGCAGCACTTAGTTCCTAATTCAAAGTTGTTGCTTAGCATCAAGAAGAACAAATCATACCTTAAATAGATATACAACACACGCCTGTATTCCCCGAAGGGTTAGGCAGAGGTGTACCAATGTACACCCACAGTTCGTTGGTATATTTAGGCAGGCCTCCGTCACTCTATGTACTTGCGCGCTATAATTGCCTACCGCCCGGCCGAGCGGTCTCGGGCCGTTTGCGAACCAAATTCAGTGCGGTTTTCGCAAGCGCACGCACGCACGTTGTTCAATTTTAATAGTTTCATTCGTTACCTACGACGATGCCGTCTGGTGCCTTATGTGCTGTAGATGGGTGCAAATCAAGTAAAAGAAGGAATAATTTTGTTTTATCTAGATGTATTGCACAGTCAGCACCAATTTATAAAAAAAATATTTTATAAACATTTACGATACAATTTTAAACTGCCACATATAAGTCAGAGCATAATTATTCACAGTTCTCAATAACATAGGCACAAAAAGTTATGTTAATTTAATTTTATCGAAGAGGCGGCCCTACGATTGTTGTGGGATCGCGCGGTGCGAAGCGATCACAACTGTACGCTTGAGCATTTAGGCACATTTTAGTTTGCAGTGGTTGCTGACGCGAGTTGACGCGACGGAGTAGGCTATTATAGCAGTAGGTATTGGAAATTTTCTACTGAGTGAAGTATCTGTACTTATTTAATCTGTGATTTAGGTCCCATTTAATATTGAGTGAGCCTATTGCCATTAACTGGGCACAAATCCTAACCCCGAGCTGCTACTGAGAATTTCATAGAAAAACCCAATAACACTTTGCTCGACCTAGTAATCGAACCCAAGACCCCTAGCGTAGCAGTCAAGCATAGGACCACTAGGCTAACAAGTCAGTCGATAGATATACAAGGTAAAAGAAAATGAGAAACATGAACATAATAAAATTAGATATAAAAATAAAACTTAATAAAGTCGTCATACTTATAGAAAGACATTTATTACTTAATCCTGTAATATAGTAGCGTGATACACAGTCATGCGTTTGATTATGATCTCCTCTATCAACCAACTAAATACTATTATTATTTATTAGTATTATATCATATATTTCACACAGATTATGATAAATCATGCATGGTCATAGGTTTTGAGAGAAAGTTTTGGCAACACTGTTATCCATGCACGTTAAATTATAAATACCAAAGTATTTAGCTTTGCCTGTCTGTTTGTTTATTACCTCATCACATCAAAACCACTGAACAAATCGGAATGAAGTTTGGTAGCCTGAGATTTGGGTTAGGATATCGAGCCATTACCGCCGACTTAGCGTAACCGCCAAAAACCAAATTTTACAGGAGAAGGTTTTTAAAAATATTTTTGCTAATAATTGCGCTATTAATGTGAATTAGCATTTGCAATAACTTAAATAATTGATTTATTTTGGCGGGAAGGTCGACGAGGCATGGTCCGTTATTATTTATTTATTTATTCTATCTTAATCGTTTCCTTTTTTTATTAGTATGTTTAAATAGGCCTTTGCCAAAATAAAAAGAAAAAAGTTTAAATAAAGAATACTCAAAACTAAAGTATCTCTTTATGTCAAATGTAGTTCTAATCTTGAAAAGTATACTTGTAATGCAAAATATATGTCACACATGCGCACAAGAGTAAGTAATAGTCCTAATACAATGAAAATAACTACATTCCTACTCATTTCTTACTAAAACAAAGGTGTACGGTTATCGTCAAGTCGCAAGCATTAGAGAAACTTGCGATTATCCGCAAACGCTGCACATTTTATTGGTTTTCCCCGCTTTCATAACAGTGACACATAAACATGCTATTGGTTATATTTTACCGACGCTCATTTGCGTCAACGCTCTGTAATTAATAATTTTACAGCTTACTTTAGTATAAAAGACTTTAATTGTCAGGTGATTTTCTAATTATCATGTTATGTTTTATAGGTATAGCACTAGCGTCTGCCCGCGGCTCGCTTCAGCCGCTTAGTTTATATCGAATAATACTATTCCTTATGAATCTGGCTATCACAATCAAAAAGGTCAAAGTCAAGTCAAACGCATTTAAAAATTAGTAAAGGTTTTTTAATTAGTGTTTTAACTACAAAGTTATGATACACATAGTAAATCTTTGGATAGAGCCACCAAATAGGTAACAGCACAAGTCACAAACACAAATATAGATCGCTGTACGTCATTCAGCGCTGCCGAGTCCCCGGATCCGATCTAGTCAGTCCGATACTGTTATTCCCCAAAAGGTGCCCTAAGCCTATTTCTGTACCCCCCAGGGGATTGCCTATAGTGTGTAGTGGCTTAGTTTATAAGTTTTACGCCCTGGCTAGAAGCCTTAATTCATTAAGACTCCACAGGAAAGTCTAGCTACATAGCAAATAGCTCCGAAAAAAAAATTACAATCTATGGTCAAACTTCTCCTGTTCATACTCGTATATAAAACTTTTTGGTTTCAAACAAAAAATAAATAATTGAAATCTACTCTATGCTGTAACTATGACTTCCCTTTAATGGAAAAATCCAATAACCACCCGACGCAATAAAGATCATAAAGATCAATAAAACATAAAAAATAATCTTAATGAGCACAAAAGTTAATAACAATCTTAATTAACAATCAATCCTCTAATTAGATCTAACCTATTAAGAAGGAAAATAAAAACACGTCGAGAAAGCCCGCGTGTCATTGAGTGTTACCAAGAATATCATATAAAAACAGATTAATAGTTTCACTGACTATTAAAATGTAATCAGAGCCGTGAGACATTAAAATTAGCGATCGGCAATAAAAACTTAAAAGCTTTGCATAGTTTGCTAGTTGACCTTCTTTGTCGATACTTCACATGAGAAATGAAAGTAAAAAGTATCCCCGCGGTAAGTTTTATTGTTTAAAGTAATATTTATGGTCAGAAAAGTTGATTCCTCTTTGTGTTAGCGACCTACATGGTGGTTTTTTAACACCAAACAGATCTTAGAAATTTTAAAGCGTATAATATGGGGTTTCTTGCTTACTTTTCTTTATACGAAATTACCTTTTGGAAGGGCAACTAGATTCAATTATTTTTTCTTGTAAATGTCGTTCAAAAGTGTAATTTAATAAAAGAAAAAAAGAATTCTAATTAAGTACAATTATTATTATATAATATTACTAGCTGTGCCCCGCGGTTTCACCCGCGTTACGTTAGGTTTTTGGTTACTGATCCGTTTCCGTGGCTAATAGCGCGATGTTATGAAGCCTTTAATCTCTTATTCTTTTTTTTTATAATTGGGAAATCGTCAAATAACTTCCCCCGCCCCGGGCGGGACGGGAAGAAGTGTCAGACTTTTACTGACTAAAACCCATCTATGTTCCTTCATGTGCCCTTTGCGTTCCGGGGGCGCGGTATCTCTTTCGAACAACCCGCAGAATCTGTTATTCTGAGGTATAAGCTACGGAATGTCTCGCAGAGTCATTATTTTGCTGCGAAGTTATTTTAAAACTGTGATATCTCCTAAGATATTCATTGAAATTAAATGATGTAAAGGGCAATTTTGTTCAAAATTAAACACTTGTGCTGAATAACGCATTTATGTTGATAAGGATTAATACTATATTCATAAAAACACCTTTGCAAATAATGCATTATTTTAAAACAAATTTTCTGGCCATAAAAATGCTTATAGTGAGTCAATCTTAAAAGTTAGGCATGTACTGCCGCGGACTTTTTTTTAGTATATTTTAAAAGAAACAATTCTCTCATACATTATTTTTGCGTAACTTTAACCGTTCACGCAGCGCACGCAACGAAAGCCCTCAAAAAGAATATTTTTTCCCGTTTTTGCCACATTTTTCATTGCTGCTCTGCTCCAATTGGTCGTAGCGTGATGTTATATAGCCTATAGCACTCACGAATAATGTAGCTTTCTACCAGTGAAACAATTTTTAAAATTGGTTCATTACTTCCGGAGATTACCCCCTACATACAAACTTACAAACATACAAACTTACAAACTTACAAACTTACAAACAAATTTTACCTCTTTATAATATTAGTATAGATAATTAACCTAAACGCAAAACTTATAAATAAATAATAATCAGATTGCAAAGTAGGTATGTTGTAATTTTGCAAATTCTCATAACTCATTCAGAAGACGTCTAAATAAAATCGGTAGCTCTCATAAATTCAATTTTTACGACCGAAAACTTATCTAAATATGTGCATTTTTATTTAAGTCAATGAGTTGAAAACTAGATTATTTAGTTATTTATAATAAAGTAACAGGCTTGTTACGGATACAAAACGTAACATTATAAAGGAAAGAGGTAATATTAGACATAGATCATACCTATTTGTAGCAATTTTGCATAACATTGATTCCATTATAATCCTAAAACTTACCGACCGGTATTAGTAAATCATGGTAACATACAAATGCTTTCGTATTTTCGCTGTTATTGAAGATTATTTTATAAAGATTTTTCATAATTTTTGTAAAGATTTCTTACATTCAAAATTTTCACAAATGACAAGTCAAGCATTCAAAGGCATTGCGGCTGGTAAGATAAACTATCCGTTTTGCATATAGGAACCGAGCGTTAACTGTGCATGTTGTGGCTACCGTCTGTAACAGAATCTGGAAGACTCCGAACCACAGAGTTAATTATTCTGCGGTTACCTATAGTTCGTAATCGTAAGTAGTTCATAGGAAATTCAACTCTACACAGTATGAAACAAAGTCGTTTACCGCCGTCTGTCCGTCTACACGCTTAGATCTTTTAAAGTATCCAACGGATTATAATGCGGTTTTCATCATTAGATAGGTTCAAAGGGATGGTTAGGTTGAGTGGTCCACTTATAGTAGATGGATCTTCTTCTACGACCAACGAGAGGGGTTGGTTACTACGGGAGGGGGTAGTAACCAAAGATGTAACTGAACTAAGATGAAGAGTTTGTTTTTTTGTCTAAATGTGCAAATCTCCGGAACTACTGGCTCTATTCTGAAAATTCTTTCGTTAATGGAAAGTTACTTCTAATAAGTGAAGTTACACAGGCTAAATCTTAGTATATATATATACGAAGTCGCGGTAATGGCTAGTGGTCCTATAAAAAGGTGCATTGATACATCTTGGATTGAACTGATAAAAGTCATTGCTATTTTGAAGAAAACGAAAGAGATTAGTATTTACTTATGTATTTTTTTTACAAAGTGTACCTAAACTTTACAATAAGTACCCATTCATCAGTTATACATGACGCGACGAAAATTAATCTACTATTTTAGAGACTAAGGTTATTTTACAAAGACCAACTTCCAATAAACATGATTATTATTACCTTATATGTATTATGTAATTTCCCGCCGCAAATGATGATAAACTCTCCATACTAGTACCTACGATAAATAAAATCCAAGTATTAATTGGCTATACTATAAGTTACTTGCCAATGGTATTTAAAATCAAGTAAATATAAAGTATAGTATGGAATAACAAGTAGAAACTTCCCCGCTAGTCTAGTGGTCTTAAGCGTGACTGCTACGCTAGAGGTCTTGGGTTAGATTCCCAGGTCGAGCAAAGTGTTATTGGGTTTTTCTATGGTTTTCTCAGTAGCAGTTTGGAGTTAGCATTTGTGCCCAGCTAATGACAGTAGGGTCTCTATAACATGGGACCTAAACATACCGGCGGACTGTGGGTGTATATTGGTACACCTCTGCCTAACCTTTCGGGGAATATACGCGTGATGGTATGCGTGTGAGTAAATATAATGTATTGAACGTTCATTGCAAATACTAGTTACCAATTTGCGGCGTTTTAAAAACTGGTTAAATAGCTACTGAAACAGGTCGAAGAGGAAACAATTGACGGTCGACTAGTAGTTTGTCCTTCAAGACGCTTCTTATTAGCATTAACATTTTTATAAAACGAGCTCTATTTTATGTTAATTTAAAATACACTTTTGCTAAATAATAAAGATTTATAAAAGCAATTCTCTCCACCGAATTTGGAGACTAGACAAGTACACAGGAGATATTATTGTTAGGTACAAACACACAGGTATAAAATCAAAGCAAACACAGGTGCACTCCCTCTTCACTTACTCTCATAGACTTAAACTTACTTTTCCTATAATAAAAGAAAGATGGTCAAGGTAATTTGGTTTTTTGTTTGATTATCTCAGCATTTAGGTACTTTGTAAACTTCTGGCTCATTTAATTTCCAGAAATTCCATGTATCTTTCGCCGGTAGTAGAACAGACGTTCCTACCATGAAAGCGTTAAAAAAAAATGATTCTCATTGGGCCTAAAAGTTGTATTTGATTGGCGATAGAAGAACAACAAAAGCTCGCCCCCTTTTGTTAGGTAGGTATATATGTAAATCGTTCAATTATAATCGATTGTGACAAAGACAAAGAGACGTCGAAACAATACCTTTAAAAACGATTAACGATCTACTAAAAACTCAACAGTGAAAGTGTTTACCAATAGAGGTACGAAAAACTCCGCTATGTGCGCTCAGCACGTAATTAATCATTCTTCGACTTTTTACGTCCAAACTCCAAACCTTTTTTAACACATTTCTTCTCGGCATTTCATTCATCACTAATAATAATTATTTCACTTACACAAGTTGTGAGAAACAGTCCGTTATGGTGATATTGCATCACGTTTTGTTGTGCTTTTAACTTTGTAACCGTTTAGAGTAATCAAAACTAATGGTGAAGTTGATCTTGATTATTTTGGTTTTGTAAGTATTCCATTTGTCTTTCCATTTGAGGCTCTCATCAATCTTGAATCTTATATGGCGAGAATGTACCTACCTGCCATGTTCTTATTAGGTGCTTAGGTAAATGTATTTGTATTTAGCAGTGTCCAAAAAGACCGAAAATGGACCATAAGTCCATTCTTACTACTCTTATTGTTGGTTGGATGGACCGGTCGTGAACGGCTTAAAAATTTTGCAGGTTACGACAATGGCTTATGGTTCCAAAAATACTACAACAGTAACTTTAAAGCCTGGGTTTGTCTGCAAAATCTGTGTCCAACAACCTTTAAGTACTAGGAAAACATAAGTACAGGACAGCGTTGAGCACGACAAGAACAAGTAAGTAGTAAAGCGAAATGTTATCATTATGGCATCTGCGCCCGCGCGGATGGCGGCTGGGCTATTAGCGTCAGGTAAATGAAACGTAAAGTCCTGGCCACCGCATTATAAATTCCTCACGCCAGCGAAGGCAAAAACATCACAAGGAATCCGTTCGCGACTGCCCAAAGCTTTTTTGTATTCTAAGCAGCGCTCGCAGTAATATGAAGGTAAACTTGTACTGGATTCAAGATTGTTTGGACAAATGACTGTGTGTTATGCTAATCTTTGTCCGAACATTTATGGACGTTGAGTCATTTCGTCTCTTTTAGATTTAATAAGTTTAAAAGGAAAAATACGACATAACAGTTATAATTTTCATTTATTTGATTTGTGTATGTATTTTGACTCAATCGTTTAGTCCTTTTCATGCATACCTAATTCCATCTTGGAGTATATAAAATTGGAGCCTTTTGGTAAACACATTTTGGGATTTTCGGTTTTGGATCGAGTATCTGCTAGTTTTTAATCATACAGTATGATTTCATTTATGACTTGCTTTATAATGGATTTAGAAGTTTGTAAAAGGACACCTATGAAAATCACTTAAGGAACCTAACGCCTATTTGATATGACTTAAAATTTTGCGCTTAATAGAGTTTGAATCTTATTTCATATAATTATAGCAATACAATGTTTTGAATGGTTATCTTTAGTATCTCTATTCATTTATTATCTAAGCGGTCGACACCAACTTCCTTACACCCGTAGAGCCACCGGCTATAAACTTATTGCCCTTTAATCTAACCACAAAAGCTTGCAAACTTACAGTAGGCTTCGGCAGTCGATGTTCCTTTACAAGTCCGATTACCATCCCGTATTCAGATTTAATTGCATAAAATATTATTATCCACTAACAATAAGCACTTTACGATCACTTCACTTAAAGCACTTGTACAAGTCAGAGCATAAACTGAAGTCGTGAGAAAATCGCGGAATCACGAAAAATATTGTACCAACGTCCAACACGCATAGAATATGTGTAGAAACTGGCGTGCGCTTGTCGCGCCTGGAGGCGTTTGCGCAGCCTTCGCCGGTGGAAAGTTCATCGAACGAGTAGCTCCCGCGTGAAGTGAGACGTGCGATCACATGAGAAAAAGCCTTTGAGAAAATTTTGCTCACCTGTCTATACAATCTAATAGGCTTTTGTGGGTTTGTGTGCTGCATGCGCGAATACGATAAATGCGATGAATGTAGAGTCCACATTCTATAATACTTAGGTCGCATACTATTACTATAATGTGAACGGTGTGTGGTTGATAAAGCAACGTCTATAGAAATACTTTAGTGGTTTTTCTGTAAAAAATTAAAGCCAGTGAACATTTTAGGGTTAAAAGATGGCATTAATAAAAATGGTTTTTTATTATTTTTTGTCTATTTATTTACATTTGAAATACTGTATTTACGATCAACAGATTAACTCAGTTTTTACCTGAAATCAATATAAATGTATAGGAAGGATTGGGAAAAAGTAAAATTGTAGAATAACCAAAACTTAGCGATGTTTAAAATCAAGCGTATTCATGCGTTTAACGAAACGTTTTATTTTCTTCCTATGAAAGTAGCTGTCATTCTCATTCCATTCATCTGTCAAAATTTGTCATCATCTATCCACCATCAGTCCGGATGCGAATCGTGACTTTCAATTTCTTGCAAGTTTATGTGAATATCTATTTGTTTTCTACACTCCAGTGTTGCGTGGACAGAATCCATAATGCCTAAGGTTTCAGGTAAATACGAATGTTTAATACTTGTTACTTTTATAAAATGCTACATCATTCTTTTAGTAGCTATTGAGGTTATTATAGTTTTTCCAACTGTCATTTAATTTTGATATTTTTTCTTATTTTGCTTTTGAAATTGCAACAGTTGGTGCAGTTTTCTTGTAATTATAGTTTAAATGATAATTGGATACGATACGACTTTGGTAGTAAAAGTGCGTCGTCATGACGCGGCCCCTATTCGTTCGTAAAACATACCCGGCATTTGCAATGTTTTCTTGCAAAAAAACCCTCATTTGACTCTTACAAACTTGAAACGTTTGTAGAATTGTTTTAAAAGTGAACACATACTAGTTAATAATAAGCCTGAAGCAATGTTACACTGTTTGGACCTATTGCGTTTAACCATACAATTTTCTAGAAAATTGAGTTAGGCGTAACTTTTCTCCAAGTTTATTATTATAGGGGATTATGTATGAAATTTGCTGTACTATACTTAACCCGCCCCTAAGACGACCCACTGACCATAAACACTTATTTTTGCCTATTTTTACCTTCTCACATGAATACTAAAGTAATAACAATATAACTGACAAAAAATTCCTCATATTTATGATCACACAACTTCTTCTTTCTCTCATAAAGTAAAATGTTTTATTAAACATTTTGAATCTCTAAACTCAACTCATTCATATCAAACCTAGTTCTAGTGTGTTTCAAGGCCAATATAAATAAAAATGCTAAACACTACCATTTAAGTCTATAAACATGTCTACCAATGCCAATATAGTAATTAATCATCATAGCCATTACAGTAAAGGTAAAGTGGGGCAAGGAGCTGTACCCAGGAGTGGAGGTGAACACCGATGATGATCCCGTGGTGTTCAAGGCACAGATCTTCGCCCTCACCGGCGTGCAGCCCGAGAGGCAGAAGGTGGTGTGCAAGGGAGTCACACTGAGAGATGACAGCTGGGCCAACTTTAAGTTAACTAATGTAAGTTTTAATATACATTCTACCTACTCTCTAACTGTATTGAAGGAAGACAAGGAATGATGATGACACTACCTTGTTGGAGAGAGAGCAAAATATGCTGAGAAATTAAAAGTGAATGTCCTTGATTATTTATGAATTTTGTTTAGTCAACTTCTCTCAATAACTCCTCTTCTTTGGAAGGTTGTAACCTACATGATCATTACAATAGGTTTCTTTTTTTTAATTATTTATATCTTTGAAAGTAAAGTAACAAACCATTCTGCCATTTTTAATTCAAACTTTTATTAATTATGTAACTTATTTATGCCATTGGGTGGCAAATAAGCTCATGGCCCACTTGATATTAAGTGGTCACCGCTACCTATAGACATCTGCAATACCAGACGCTTACAACATGCATTGCCATCTCAGAAATGAAGACTTGATATATTTACATTGCAAGTTTTTCAACAGTATTCCCAAAATTGTATTTGCACAGTAAATAACATTATTATTTTGGTGGCCACTTATCAAATTCACTAGCTACCTACTTCTGAATGTTGATGACCTGTAACCTTGATATTTAATGTTAACATGTGCCAAAGTAATGACTCATTTAGTTATTTTAATACCTACCAGTTTTAAATAAACAAAAGGTAAAAATTTATCAAAATACAGAAGCAATTTTGCATAGTAATAGATGGTAATAGAATAGTATAAAGTATTTCTACTTTTCTATAAAAGTATAGCATAAAGTATTATGATGACTCTTTCTCTAACCACCTTGAATCATATTTGAGGTGACTTCTCAAGATCATTTGGACAAACATTTCATATTTTTTCTTAACACTGTAATATTTATAGAGTTATGAATATAAATGTGGATGAAGGGTGAAGAGGGAGGCCAAAGAAAAGATTTGGATTGTGTGAAGAATGATAATGATAGAGAAGGGAGGCAGTGATAGCATGATGGTTGGCAGGATGTTAACAGGCAGAAGAAAACCTGTTGCACCAACCAACCCCAACTAACATGGGATAAGGGCAGGAAGATCATGATGATAACAAAATAATATTTATAAAGTATCAATATTTACAACTATACTATATGTCGCAGATTAAAAGCCAGACTAGGTCCATTCTTGGGGTTCAACCAGTTCGACTATACAAAATTTCACCAAAATCAGTTCAGTGGACTAGCAGTAAAAGTGTTACAAACAAACAGACACAGGGTTACTTTTGCATTACAATATTAATGGCATAGATATAATGAAGGCACTCTATTCTAGAATGCTCTAGTGCTGGTGATGGGCAGCAAGGAGGAGGACGTGCCTGCCGCTCCGGTGGAACAGACACGCTTCGTCGAAGACATGAACGAGTCGGAGCTCGCTACTGCTGTAAGTATACACTTTGATAATTAAAAACCGTAGCCCCACACACTCTGCTGTGGCAACCTAGACATAAATCATTAGTAACATCAAAGAAGGTTCGCCGTCCGACCAGGACCAGCAGTGTGATTCTCTAAGTCTCACTTCGTAATTCGAAAGCTAAATCCGCAGTGAGATTACAAAATGGTATTCTGTTAAACACGATCACGCCGGCGCCGGTGACGTCACCACGGCGAACGAATACCAATGACAAGTTGGTTCGTTATCGAAGTGAGCGCGATCACTTTAGTGAGACTCGTTTTCGAGTTTGCATTTTAGAGAATCGCACTACAGGTCGGCGATACGTTGTGTTCCACTCGCGCCTCAAAGAGACGTCAGCATAATAGACCAGGCCCACTACCGCCAGTGCCAAATTCCATAACCTGACAACTAGCAGGGTTGCGGAATTTGTTCGGAAGAGTTACCGCGGCCTTGAACGCAAAGGGCAATAGGAGGAACACGGGTGGGTTTTAGTCAGTAAGAGTCCGACACTCCCTTAGAAGAAGTAATTAGATGGTTTCCCACCCTTAAAAAAAAAACACAAAAGCCTCTCTTGAGAAGTTGGAGTAGATTGAATTATACTTATCTGTATGAGAAATATTCTCAACCCTAATCTCTTCAAGGTTAGAGTGAACAGGCTTGTTCTGGGTAAGCTCACTCCATCATAGACTTTGTCTATGTCATCTTTGACCAAGACTAGAGTCAAAAGCTTACCCATCTCGAATAAAAAAATAAAAAATAAAATCTCTGAGATCTTGAGTCTCATGTCTGTCTGTTTGTCTGTTATATGTTACGTGAATGTAATTCTATTGTTTCAGATGGACTTGCCCGAGGGTTTGATTAATTTGGGGAACACATGCTACATGAATGCTACAGTACAGTGCCTGAAGACAGTACCTGAACTTAAGAATGCCTTGCTTAGTTATGATAAGGGTAAGTTGATTGAAGCATTTAATCTTCCACAGAATAGAAGGTGAAGACAATTGACCAATAGGATTTGATTTTCATGTGGCAAAATGCTATGTTGTATGTTTTCATTGGAAATCCTTAACTCGCTTTGGACTTAATCTGAGCACGTTTTATTTATGAGAGTACATTGCGGCTGGATTGTAGGTGAAATTCTTTTGGAGTTTATGAATTTAATTTCTACTCTTTTCCTTTTTTGAATTTTCAAACAAACAACATTTTAAACATATTTTATTTATTTATTTATTTATATTTTTTTTATTTGCCATTGATATGTATCACGAGTATCCCCAATTGCTCCCACCCAGCACTTCTGATTTTTTTTATATGCAATTCTCTGTACACTAATTTTCTCAAATTTATCCCTGTAGCGTCAGGCGGCGGCACAGCGGGCGAGCTGACATCAGCCCTGAGCGACACCATGTCGGCCCTGGAGAGCGGCGGCGCGGGCGCGTGCGCGGGCGCGGCCGCCAAGCTGCTGCGCGCGCTGCACGCCACCGCGCCGCGCTTCGCCGAGCGCGGGCCCGGCGGCGGCCTGGCGCAGCAGGACGCCTCCGAGTGCTGGACCGAGATCGTGCGGGCGCTGCAGGCTAGGCTGCCCTCTGCGCCTAATACTCCTCCAGACAGGTCAGTTGAATGATATAAGGCAGATTATCATTGTCACTGTTTGAGTAAAGAACAGACTTGAGAAAAACCATTACTTTTTCTAAGATAGTAAAATTTTGCCCGTTTACAAGCCACAGGCGAAAATCAGACTTTTTTAATCTAAAGAAACAGTACCTTTATCTCATCAAAAATAGTATAGGAAAGACCAGAAAAATTGATCCAATTACAATTTTTTTTATGCTGTTGGATGGCAAACAAGCCCACAGCCCACCTGATGTTAAATGGTCACTGCTATCTATGTAAAAAACATCTGCAATACCAGAAGCCTTGCAAGTGCGTTGCTATCCCAGAGACGAAGTGGTAATGTCTCAAGTGCCTGTAATTACACATGTATCCATACCCTTCAAATTCTCGCTTAGATATTAAGGAATAAGAATAATTTATTGGTCCATTGTTACAACACAGAATAAACATGATAGTACTTAATATTATGGTTTGCTATGTAAGAAATTAAATTTAAAAAAGTGTTTTAAATTGTATGGTGGTCCCCAAACTAGGCAGCGCCTGTATCTTGGGGGCCTGTAATAATACATATTAAAACACAATACATTGATTAACAAATAATAGTTTTGTCATCATTATCTTTCTGCCCTTATCCCATGTTACTAGGGGTCGGCGCAACACGTTTTCTTCTTCCATACCATCCTGTCAGCCGTCATGCTATCACTCCCTCCTTTCTCTTTCATATCATTCTTCACACAATCCATCCATCTTTTCTTAAAATATTATAAAAACGTCATCTGTATCCAGATCATCAGTGATCGAGCAGTACTTCGGCGGCACCTTAGACGTGGAGCTGGTGTGCTCGGAAGCTGACGAGGCTCCCTCTCGCACCAAGGAGACCTTCCTGCAGCTGTCCTGCTTCATCTCGCAGGACGTCAAGTACCTGCAGTCGGGGCTCCGATCTGTGAGTTATTTTTTTTATTGTTTTTATATTCTTTTCAACTACTGTAATTTATCTATACTAATATTATAAAGAGGTAACATTTGATTGTAAGTTTGTAAGTTTGTATGTAGGGGGTAATCTCCGGAAGTAATGAACCAATTTTAAAAATTGTTTCACTGGTAGAAAGCTACATTATTCGTGAGTGCTATAGGCTATATCACGCTACGACCAATTGGAGCGGAGCATCAATGAAAAATGTGGCAAAAACGGGAAAAAATATTACTTTTGAGGGCTTTCGTTGCGTGCGCTGCGTAAACGGTTAAAGTTACGCAAAAATAATGTATGAGAGAATCGTTCCTCTTAAAATGTACAAAAAAAAAGTCCGCGGCAGTAAATGCCTAACTTTTAAGGTTGACTCACTATAGCCATTTTTATGGCCAGAAAAATTGTTTTAAAATAATGCATTATTTGCGAAGCTGTTTTTATGAACATAGTATTAATCCTTATCAACATAAATACGTTATTTATCACAAGTGTTTAATTTTGAACAAAATTGCCCTTCACATCATTTAATTTCAATGAATATCTTAAGAGATATCACAGTTTTAAAATAACTTGGCAGCAAAATAATGACTCTGCGAGACTTTCCGTAGCTTATACTTCAGAATAACAGATTATAGGCTACATAACATCGCGCTATGAGCCACGGGAACGAATCAGTAACCAAAAACCTAATGTAACGCGGGTGAAACCGCGGGGCACAGCTAGTATTTTATAAATTTAATATTATTTGTAAATCTGTTATGTTAGCGTAATTGGCTCATCAGAGCCGTGTTAGCATAAATAAATAAAAAATAAATAAATACTTTCATGTAACACGGGCTTTACTAAATTATCAAAATAATGGGCTTTTACTTAGTCGATTGAGATCAGTTTTCAACTTTTATACCTTTTTATCATGTGGAATAAAATTGACATAAGACAGTTTTTGAATAGATTTTTTTAAATTTTGTTTTATGACTAGGCGTAAACGTTAGATGAAATTCACCAAAGTGTTCAAGTTCTAAGGCTTTTTGTTTATTTTACAGAAAATGTCAGAGCATATCACAAAAATGTCACAGACGCTAGGAAGGGATGCGATCTACACGAAAACCGTAAGTTACACTAATATATCGAATATATGTATCAAACTGTAAGGGTCAGTTCACACTGAGACGCGACGCGACACTGCGCGCTCATTTTAGTAGAGCTACTCAAAATATAAGTTTATTTACTACACGGAAAGATACACATTTCATTGTGAGAAGGTTCAACATATTCTGAATTGGGTAGATCCGTAGATGACACCACTTATCAATTGACGTACTTGTTATGAGCTGTCAAAACGCCATTCCCCCATAGATTTTCTATGACAATACTCAACTATGACGTCACTTTTTTGTCATCTCAATTCAACTATTTATTGATTTCAAAGAAACTAAAAATCGTTTTTTATAGTTATTAGAAACTCATCGGGTTTTTAGTGCTAAAATTAAATGTGTTTTTGTGAAGTTGTTTCTTGAATTTATTGGTTAGTGGTGTCATCTACCCAATTCAAACAATGAAATGTGTATTCTTCTAACGTCTCGGTGTGAACGGACCCTAACTCTATTTATTATTATTTTTTCTTTCTCATACTCATATTATTATTCTGCTTTTTACTTATAATTGTTCTTTTTCCAACAATTACACAATATTTCTCTGCAGAGCAAAATCAGCCGTCTGCCCGCGTACTTAACGGTGCAATTCGTGCGCTTCTACTACAAGGAGAAGGAGTCGATCAACGCCAAGATCCTGAAGGACGTGAAGTTCCCCCTAGAGCTGGACGTGTTCGAGCTGTGCTCGCCCGAGCTGCAGGAGCGACTTATGCCCATGAGAAACAAGTTCAAGGTTCGTGGAAAGAAACTTACTACTACTACACTAGGAATAGGGATAGTATAGAACTGCCTTTAGTTAACATTTTCTACAGAAGAGAACTATACAGTTTGAGGGAGCTCAACTTTATAATAAGTTACCTAAAGAAATAAGAGACTTCATCAATTAACATTTTTTTTAATAGGTTACAGTTGTAATTTGCCAACCAACAATAATAAACGACTACCACTGTATTTAGGATAGATCAAACGACAACCATGTTTATGACTTAAGATAATTTTTATTTTCGTTAAGTTTCTTTGAACTATCATTTATTATTATTATTTCTTTTTGAGGAATAAAACTTCTGTAAACCGAAATTGTAGAATGTAATCAATTTTAAAAATTAATCCGTTGCAATAGATCCTCTGTCTACATGGCTTCTATCTTTAACGAACGGTCTGCTTCGCTTATCGGTTTTTTTTTTTCAAGAATAGTTTTAGATATAGACATTTAATATACATTAAACTGGTTACGCGCCTAGATATAGAACACTAGCCGCGTATCGCAGCGATTAAATGTGCTTTGCTGAATTTTATGCCAACATGCAAATATGAACTTTAACATAAAAAGTACATGGTGTATTTTGTTGTATCGGACCCAACGCAGCGGGAGGCGTGTCCTTTGAGTGTTCGACATCGAACATACTCGATGTTAAACAAATGAGTTACAGTGTCCTGTGTGTGCTGTGTTCACTAAGCTGTACTTGAGGTTTTGTTAGAACAATAAATCTTCAGTAACGTTGTTTGTTTGTAGGAATTTGAAGATGCCAACGTAGAGACATCTCTTAGTACGAAGAACCACGGCGACAGTTCAAAGGAAATTAAGAAAAAGGACCCGACGAAGACTGTGCCCTACTGGTTCCCTGATGGTATGATAATTGTCCACATGTTTCGCTTTTTTCGACTAGGTATAATCTTCACAGTATGGTTTCATTACAGCTGAATGAGATAAACTTCCAACGTTTTCTCTATTCCCTTGTTTCTTATATTGTTGCATTCACCCGAAGGCACAATGTTTTGCGTGCGTTACATTGCGCAATCGCAATATAATAAAAATTGATGCCTATCATTAATTGTTGCTCAATATTACCTAGTTTTATGGGCAGAGTAACACATACTGTCCATAAAACTAAGTAACGTTACTCGTACGCGTTACAAACACCTACCTGTTGGTATGTGATGTGTCATTTTACACTCCATAAATGACGTTAAAAAGTACATTTTAATGGTCTAAATAAAATAAATGATTTGACTTTAACTTTAAAGATAGATACACATTCCATTATGACAATTTCATTGCGAGAAGGTGCAACATATTCTGAATTCAAACAATGAAATGTGTATCTTTTCGTGTAGTAAATAAAGTTATATTTTGAGTCGCTCTATTAAAAGGTGCGTCGCGTCTCGGTGTGTACAAATCCTAATTAGCCACGCTTCCGTCCCCAGACGTAGGCAGCAACAACAGCGGCTACTACCGCCTGCAGGCAGTGCTGACACACCGCGGGCGCTCGTCGTCGTCGGGGCACTACGTGGCGTGGGTGGCGCGCGGCGACGCCTGGCTGCGCTGCGACGACGACGCCGTCACGCCCGTCTCCGAGGACGAAGTGCTCAAGCTCAGCGGGGGCGGTAAGTGACACTACATCTTCATCTTAAAGAGTAATAAAAAAACATATACCATCATCCATCACGCCTGTATTCGCCGAAGGGTTAGGCAGAGGTGTACCAATGTACATCCACAGTTCGCCGGTATATTTAGGTCCCATGTAATAGGGGGCGAGCCTATTGCCATTAACCGGGCACAAATCCAAACTCAGAGCTGCTACTGAGAATTTCATAGAAAAACCCAATAATACTTTTTGCTCGACCTGGGAATCGAACCCTTGCACAGAATAGAATAGAATAGAATTTATTTATTTGTTAACATCAGCAACAACAGCAGTCGCACTTGCGACCACGAGACCAACGGGGCAGTTAAAAACATAAATTTCAATATTATAATGTTTTTCTTGTAAATGACATTCAAAAGCGCCTATTAATGGTCTAATTAACTCTGCTAATCTTTTTTGATTGATTTCGTTGCGGGATCCGGCACTTTTATGGCTTTTAGGAGTCAGTTGGGTGGGAATAGTATGATGAGCTGCTCCGTAAAAGAAAAATACAGAAACACGTGATAGAGTTGATTTGATTTCTACCTTATTTCAACGAGTTTAAAGTTTATAAAAGGTGTATAATCTTTTTATGATCCGGGGATTTTTACAAGTATCATCAAAAACCCTTACATTTTGTTACAGGAGACTGGCACTGCGCATACCTCCTTCTCTACGGGCCCAAAATCCTCGAGCTCCCCGAAGTGACCGACAAGCCAGAGCCGATGATTACCGAACGCGACGACGAAGACCCGCCGATCGCTCTCGCGTAACATCACCCCACGTTGCTACCTAGCTCCCATTTGCTACAACCTGCTTGACTTGACTGTGACTCGCACAACTTTCTGTAACCGTAACGATTGTGACAAGATATGTGTCAATAGTGACCAGTGTCACGAGTTTGTGACAAGTGTCGCGGGTTTGTGACATAAGACGTGGGTTTGTGACAAGTGTCACGGGTCTGTGACATATGTCGCGGATATGTGACAATCATCGTGTCGCGAATCTGTGATATGTGTCACGGGTCTGTAACATGTGTCGCAGGTTTGTTACATGTGTCACGGTTCTGTGACCTGTGTCGCCTATTTGTGACATGTGTCTTATCACAGTAGTGTTAGGCCGCCTGATGTATAGAGGTACGAGAGATTGGGTTCACTTTCTTCTATGCTGTAATATTTTATAATAACTGAATTAGTCTTTGTAAAGGTTAATTGAGTGTGCTTATATTAAAAGATAAAGTCCCTTTTAGACAAACTATTTTTAGCTTAGAGAAATGATCGGATTGATGAAAGCCCCAAAAAATCAAACAATATCACAAAGAGATGTCATCTCTTCCCTACTACCTCTGTTTTACATTCGGATATACCGAACTCAGTTGTTATAATTTCGAGTTTCTTGTCATTGGGGATCGATCTCTGTAACTTAAGGGAGATCTTTATTATCTATAGAAATTTATTTAAAGCTGTAGGCTGCGGCTTTACATAGCTATACGTACATAAAGCGTATTTAGTGATGTAAATGAAATCTGCTTTGGCATTGGGGCATTTCTCCACTGACGTCACCAAGAAACGAGAATGTGACGGTCACATGTCCACTGCGACCAAACTCGGTGGTTCAGTTTTCTCTATGCAATAATTCGACACGACAGATGAGGGATTAGGCGCAAGACCAACAGCTTTACGGGCTTTCCGAGGCACCGGAGTGTTACAACATCAATCTACGAGCTACTACTGAGAAATTATTAATGGAAACCCCCCATAACATTTTGCCCGACATGGGAATCGAGCCCAGAACCACCGATGAGCAGTCGCGTTAATTCCCTCGCTGATTAAAAACTGACGGACGTCGCGTTGTGACAGCGGTGTCTTTATAAAATCAAATGTGTTTTGTATTGCCAGTACTTCGGCCCGTCATCAGCTCGGGCCGTGTTCTAGTTCTTTCGGGATTAAAGCACTCTTGTGACAGACGTGCGGTGGACACACGCCCTTAGTAAATGTGTGTATGATCGCTACTTCGACCCTATCATGTCGTTTTCATTGACGTCACGGAGACGGTGGTGATAGACGAAGTGTCGTCTTTGTCACTCATACTTATGCTGTCTCTTTCTAAAGCTCGATGTAGCATATTAACGCCCGAGCACTGTACATTGCTGTGCATAGTTTCCTACCTTTTGTATTTTGGTATTTTGTAGCCTAAATTGAGTAAGTAGTAGAAACCATCAATCAATAATTACAAGACAAAACGTCTCTAGAAAAACACTTTACGTTGCCCTGAAAACCATGTATTTTTAAACTAATTGGAAAATTCGATTTAGTTACGAGTACTTTGATTTTAATAACTGAAAAATTAAATTTAGTTGCTTTGAAATAAATAAACAGTGAATTGAGTTGGTAAACAAGTGACGTCACAGTTTGCTGCCATACAAAATCTATGAAGGAATCGCCATTTGACAGCTCATAAAAAGTATATCAATTGATTAGTGGTGTCAACTATCCAATTATATCGATAGTGTGAAATGGTAATGTCAAGTCTGTATCTTCTGGGCTAGCTCTTTCATTTCGCATGTTAGTTATTTTCTGTTAACTGTATGTATAATAAGCAAGGTAATTGATATTGAAAAGCAATAAAATACGTTAAATGTTATAACCAAAAGTGAACCCTTATTTATGTACGAAATAAAGCATTTATATTTACACCGACACATAAGTAATAGAACAGCAGCTTTATATACTTAGCTAAATATTATAAAGTCAGTTTATGCAATTCACTTGCGCGCTAGATTCATTGCAATTTGAACCTTATGTCAATGTTATAAACAGAGGTCGGAATCAGGTAGAGTTTTTATGTACTCACTCTGATTTCATACAGCGAAAGAATAAAGTGGATATGCCTTAAACCCTGAAATTAATTTTAGTAGAAAAACCCATGATTTATTTAATACTTTTACACAATTTCAACCATCAGACATCGGATGTCCGAAGTTGCGAAATTCCAATGCGCACACGCACGATGTTGCCACATTTGTAGTTCGCACAACATATCTGGTGAGAACAAAATAAAACAATAGAGGAAATGCGGAGCACTCTCCGGCAAATCCCGGGAAGATTCACATTAATATCAACTTTTAGATGCAAGTACAGACGCCAGCACATTAAGCTATCCCACACTGTCAAATTTTCCCAATTAAATATGAACCTTATCTTTTTGTCAGCAAAATTGGATGGGGCCACTGAGGGCCGATGCCTGCCGGGGCTGCGGGTTGTTCGAAAGAGATACCGCGCCCCCGGAACGCAAAGGGCACATGAAGGAACATAGACGGGTTTTAGTCAGTAAAAGTCTGACACTCCCTCCCGCCCCGCCCAGGGCGGGGGAAGATATTTGATGATTTCCCGTCTATAAAAAAAAAAAAAACTTTTTGTCATGAAGTTGAATATCTATCAAAGTAATTTGACAGAGAGGTAACTTGATGTGCTGGTGCTGGCCCCTGTACATAAATAACTACCTAATTCAGACCTCTGGTTATAAGCCACATGAAGCGTGCTCGTGTTTTGTAAATATGACTGTAGCAAATTTTGTTGAATTGTGCTGAAGTTTAGACGTAAGTCGCGGGGTTAGTAATTCGTTAATTTATTGTAAATTGGCATTTTGAATGCTGCTGTTACATGCTTGAGGCATTTTCGTTTAACTCATCTCAGTAAATATCTAGGTTCTCTATACAAGACGTATTGAATTTTATAAGACTAATTATACTAAACAATGATCGAAAATAAATTTGATTATACATTTAGTTGTTGTTTTTTTTTTGTATATCCAAAGTAATATAGAAAATAAATAAAACGACAAAACGAGTATGTAAGGATCGTAGTAGGTGGCGCTGGTTTCTGCCTACCCCCTACCCTCATGAGTTTATGTATCATAGAAAAAAACTTGTTTTTTACCTTTCCCACCTTTAATTTGGGGTTGAGATAAGTTGCGTAATATTAAATAGGTCCAAAAATAACCGAGCCATTTTCACGATTAAGTTGAAAATACAGACCAAGTGCTGTCTGAAAAGAATAAATAAAACCTTTTTGTAAAATGAAGGTTAACGTGCAAAAGATATACAAACTTTTTAATATCCACAGATAAAAAATACACTGTCAATATTGTGATCTAATTTATCAACAATAATATTTACCAAATATTTATAAATGTGCTTGTGTAATGTATTTGTCAGTTATTTTCGTAATTTCCTATGCAATTGCTTGTATTGTTGCTGTCCGCCATTATACCGGCTGTTTTTCACCGATTGTAATCAAAGTAGCAACTTGCGATGTCCGAGTTTCTTTTGTGGATTCGCTTTAGGACAAGCTTACTACTATTACTTGTTGAAACGGATACCCTTCCCTAATAATATAGGATTTCAGTTATCACTAGCTTTAAGTATATTACTTGGTAAGTGATTTTAAGTTATGTTGTATTTTTGTATGAAAGCCAGAGCTAAGAAAAGTTCTAGACAATGGTGTAAAAACCACTATTAAACCATAACGTTGGTTTCATTCCCTTGGCTTCAAGACACAAAATGATAACAAGTCGAAATTAGGACTTGCCGGAAAATAAACTTATGCAAACGTGTTTAAAAATCGTATTTTAATGGCGTCATTCTTTCCGATATCAAAGAAAACTAACAAATTGTTTTTTCAACGAGCATTCCTACAACTATTATTAATGGAATTGCTATGAAACTTCGCACCAGTTACATCTCAACTCTTATCGCTGACACTGACTACCCCAAAAAAAATTCAACCGAACTTGGCCCCTTTCTCACACTAATATTTTAGTTGGGGGATAATAATTGCAGGTATAGGAAATGCTATATCAATACAAGTAAGATGTATATGCTTGCTTATATTCCCGATGTACTGCGGCAAGCCCGGCCGAGGAGTTCTGAAGGCAGTTATCCTGACTTATGTTGTTGCTGGTAAGACAATACTTTCAATTCCCGAAATCAACTGTATATAATTTGGTAAATGTGACCTACCTACAATAAGGCAGTAAGGCTTTATCCAAGACTGGGCCAATAATACCTAAATACACTAAGATAAAATATAGTGGCGTAGCTTGCCTTACACATATATGTAAAAGTACTTTGTGCTGGCCTTAGACGGGCCCTGTATCAAAATTTGTTGGGGGGCTTTCTGCCTAACTCCGTCGAAGCACAAATAGAGGGTATTTCTTTTTTTCGGAAAGTTTAGCTAGCGTACTGTTTCGGCGCTCGAACGGCCTAAGAGGTTGAGTAATAGTGGATACAATTTTATGAATTTTGCTAACACGGGTTCGTTTTCCGGTACCCTGCTGCTGGAGACGTTGCCGTAACTTTGATATGGCGGTGACTGCGTCTCTAATAAAATGTAGTAAACTCTTAGTAGGTTGTACAAATACGTTTATTTACGCTTAGGGCCTATCACAAACATGGGATTAAACGCTCGGGAGGTAGTGCGAGTGTTTGCCTGCAGCACGCTACTGTCATACAACCTGTCCAAGCAGCGGCACGACATCTTGTTAGAACCTCTGAAGAGAACTGCGCTGAGCCTGGACACTGAAATGGAGCAAATGAAGGATACAATGAGGTTTGGCGTTCTTTCTAAGTCACGATTTGCAACTACGGCCGCGTACCTATTGACCGGACCTCATAAATACTTAATTTAAAAATTGTTTACACCGCACTTTCATCAAATATTTCAAGTCCAAATTCTTGAGAATTATTAAACTGATCTTGAACTTGGTATCTTGGTATCGGTATGCGCAAGATACATGCTTACTCATCCCGAATAAGTAAAATAACATATTGAAAAAATAATATAATACATAATGAACGAATGAACATATTCATCTATCGTGGGTGCTTTTACAAATATCACTTACATCATACACAGACGACCAGGCCCACACCTGTATACCAAAATATTTTTTCCGTGCAGGCATCGAACTTGCGACACGCAGTGTAGCATTCAATCACACAACTACTGTGCCTACCGTGAAATTGGTTCTCTAATCCCGTAACCACGATAGAAATCTGTCTAGTAAACATAAAACGCGTCAGTCTACCTAGGCTACAAGACTTACCTGCGTCATCGCACCCATATGACCACCCGTGCGTGTGATATTCCCTTGAATAACGCTGTGTTTGACAGCCAAGGGTCAGTGATGAGTAGCTACATTACATTACAACAGGCTTGTGGCATATTTTTTTATGTTAGCGATGAAATAGTATTTACGCAATGAAACTAACATGATAATTTTATTATCCACACTTAATATTATAAATGCGAAAGTAACATTGTATGTACATTTAGGCGGACGAAGTTGCGGGCAAGAGCTAGTTAATAATTTGCTATAGGTTTGTCATGGATTTTAACTTTATACTTGGATTGTACGAGTTGCAGTAGCATAGAGACACATTGGATTCAAATTTCTTATTTTAAATATTTTAACTCGGTTGGAGTTTAAAATTTTACGCTAGGATTTCTATCGCCCCTGGATTATGTACCTACTTATAAAACCTTAAACCTAAAAACAAATAACGTTATTTTTACATGTGCTATAGGTAAACATAACAATAAACTGATACCTATTGATAAATACTTTGGAAGAAGTTTTAATTCTCATAACATTTACAACGTGGGAAAACCTCGAAGATTAAGAATACAACATTTTGCAGGTGTTAGGGAAAACCGACTTACCAACGATATTTTTTTAAGGTTTCTTGGTAGGTATATATTATTAAAAAAATCTTCATCAAGCGTATAATATGGGTTCTTCATCTTGTTTTCCCTATTTAGCTAGTAGGTGCCTAACTTTTTAGTTTGATCTCATCATTGGTATTAGATATTCCATAATGATTTCCTTCTAGATCAATTCGTGACATAGTATCTCCCATAGAACATGAGGTAAGAGATACAGACGAAATAGAAACCAAACGACAAGGGAGTGACCATTTGGATGGCTTGCTGAAAATCCGCTCACGTTCCAAATATATTGAGGCCAAGTATCAGTTAGTACCTATTATGTTTTCTTCAAAAAGTTGTACTTATATTATAACCATTTGAACGTTAAAGTCGTGTATACCCGACAAATGCTTCCTTGTTTTTCTTGTCTTGTGTTGGACACGTTTTTGTTCGTCGGCTATACACGACTGTGGCGTTCAAAAGGTTAAAAGGTGTGTTTCAATCGGGAATTAACCCTTGCCCCCAAGATACGGGCACCGCCTAATTTGGAGACCACTGTTTTTTATAAGAAACGCAGACCGCTAAATGTTACCCAATTTTTATATTATTTTAACCTAATTATAAAGAACCATTGTAACAAAGAATAAGCTTACTTAACTTGCGGCCTCATCGTGAAGCTTTTCCCTCGATAGAGGTTTCGCATTGATCAGTCCTGTATCGTGATAACATATGTGCTCTGGAAATGTAGATCTATGGTTAAGTCTACTACCTATTTTAGAAAACATAAACTCAATTCTTCTTTTTAGAAATATACCAGAAAAGAGCAGAGACGATTATTATCTAAAGATGTATGAAAAGAAGCTAGAATATAGATGTCAATTCGAGCTGACCCAGGCGATGGCTATATGCATCGAAGCCTTTAGCCTAGCGTGCGAAAGGTGTTACAAACTCTTGTCTCCGACCTATGCTGCCATGTTCTGTGAGCTCCTGAATTCCAAAAGTATCTGCAAATTTATTCAGCCTTTCCTGCAGAATGACACTTGTGATAGTACGGAACAGGTAAGACTGAGGCACGGTAGGGTATGGGGACCAACATCTTTAATTTCTACTGTTGAATTTTTAACTGCCGGCTCTGTCCCGAGTGTTGAAAATTCCACAGTGCATAATGGCGCACTTAAACTGGCCATATTTTTCCAACTATTTGAGGCTGAACTGTATTGCCAGCAATGTGAGGTGTTTGAGTGAAACAACGTGTCGCTAGTAACGCGGTTTATTGGCAACTAAATGACAGGCGCATACTCACAGGTATGCATACAACCTATCCTACATCACACAATGTTTCAAATATTTGTTTGAAAATAAATTGTCCTTTGAAGAGTAACTAAAGACAAAGTAAGTACCTACCTAATATTTAAATAATAGTGTTTAAGAGATACATTTCTAATAATCAGTCTGTTCAATTAGTATGACAGTGGACCTAAATTCTTACTTTTAGTCCTACATCTGATAAACCTAGCTGCTGGTAACTAAGTAGCTTCGACACAACCTCATTATTTCAAATGTAATGAAACCTAACATTTGCAGATGGATCCTGGTTTCGGCGAAGGGTTCGTCGCACTCGAGGAAGTTAAGGAAGAATTAGGCGGCAGATTGAGACGTGCCAACTTAGAGTATATAGTTACATATGAACGTAACTTGTATGACATTCAGGTATCTACCCAAATATGTATATGTTTGTTCATGTTTAATGCAAATAGAATGAATACTTTGAATGTTATGTATGTATGCCTATAAAAGGTATGAATATTCTTACATTAGAAATACTATTGCACTTTGCTGCTTGTTGAATAAATAAATAAATGCGAGATCTAAAAGCATCAAAGATTTTTTATGTCGGATTTAGAGGGGGCTCCGCGAAAATAATGGGCAAAACGAAAAAACCTGACATTTGTGACTTCATCTGTCTTCCATCAAGCCTGACATCAAACAATTAAAAAGAGGTAGGTACAGGCACCTCTCAACTGAATGGTTTGGAAGCACTCAGTTTATCTTTAGATGAGATATAACATAATAGAATAGTTGAGAAGCCTCTTCTTCTCTGTCTTCTTTAAACTCACCCCCCAGGACGCAAAAGAAACAGGCGAGCTTGTGCTACAGTCCTTCGAAGAGAAGCACATAATCATGGAAGTGATCATCGTGATTCTCAACGTCACCATGGCCCTACTGTTCCTACGCATCGTCGTGGCCGCCGCGACATACCACGAGATGTATTTGACGAGCATCAAGTTCGACAATGTGTATGTTACGGGCTACTTCAAGATGCTGGACGAGAAGAGAAAGAAGAAGAATAAGATGACGCTGTTGCCTTTGAAGAAGGTAAGTCAAAGTCAAAGCATTTATTTCAATTTAACCATCAGGCACATTTGAATTGTCAAGAAGTTACAGTTTAAAATTGAAGCTAGTTGCTTGTAAGAAGATGATATTATAAGTTAGGGCTGCCATCTGTCAAGGATTCTACGGATAGGTCCTAGTTTAGAAGGCGTCTAAAGTCGTTCAGAAGGGGTTTTCCAACCCTGGCAACCCTGAAAATTAAAAATATGTTTTTCCCAGCACTTTCTATTAGGTGATGGCAAATCTAGTATGTCGCTAAGTTAAAGAATTCCTGCTGTCTTAAAAAAAAGATGCTCTTGAACACGGTGCTGAACTACGTGCTCAAACCAACCTTTGCAAAAACCTTATGACGGGTAAATAAGCAAATAATAAATACGTCAGATATTCATTTTTATACCTTTTTGTGGCAGGAGCCATTTTAGTAAAGGAGAGAACCTGTTGGCGATGCCCAAATTAGCATTGAACAATTGTACGTTTTAGATGGAGCGAAACAAGTACACAGATATACACTCAATGTGGTACACCGCTTCGCCGCACAGCAAACTTGTGACACAGACCTTGAAGGTGATGTTAGAAGTGGTGACAGCCACTACATTCGTGATGCTGGACCGGCTGTTCTATGAAGCCCTGGATGTGGTGCGACAGCATGCCCAGACCGAAGTTGTGCAGCAAGGGACGCAGGATTTGAGAATTGAGGTGATAAATGGCAGTGCACACAGAACAGCTATAGTCTCGGACAGTTTTCATGGATTCATTGATATTAGCAAAAATACATGATAAATAGAATTGGCTGCCCCGTTGGTCCCGTGATTGTAAGAACGACTACGGAACCTGGGATTCTGGCTTTGATACCGAACTTAGGCAAAGTGTTATAGGATTTTTCATTAGAATATCTCAATAGCAGCCCGGAGTTTGAATGGTGGTGTGACATCTATGCCTCAGAAAGCACGTAGCCGTTGGTCCCGGACTGTCTTTCGTAAATCTTTGAGATTTGATACGGGTATTCAGCAACTCGAATTTGACAACCAATCTTACCATGGGGTATTGTGTTACCCATTATCTGTGGAGGTGAAATAGATGGTCGCTCCATCTAAAATACTGGTATGCAGCTGCATCCGGTTAGACTGGCAGATGATTATAAATAGAGTTGAAAATTGTGCGTAGGATATAACACTGTGCGGTATTTATTATCTTAATACGCAACTTTCAACTCTGTTACTGTTGTATTTTAGTTCATTATAAATCAATGAACGAAAGCTGCTCGACCATATTGCTAGTCTGTCTGCGCCACATAGCTTATTGTCATTAGCAGACTTATCCTTTAAGAATTGTCTAACGCATGCCTGCTAATTGAAACCTCACCTCTTTAAATCTCTCGAAACTCACACAGAATCCAGTTTTACGCAAATCTAATACTTATACCATCATCCATCCATCACGCCTTTATTTCCCGAAGGGTTAGGCAGAGGTGTACCAATGTACACCCACAGTTCGCCGGTATATTTAGGTCCCATGTAATAGGGGGCGAGCCTATGGCCATTAACCGGGCACAAATCCAAACTCCGAGCTGCTACTGCGAATTTCATAGAAAACACCAATAAAACTTTTTGCTCGACCTGGGAATCGAACCCGAGACCCCTTGCAAAGCAGTCGCACTTGCGACCACGAGACCAACGGGCAGTCCTTGCGACCACGAGACCAACGGGGCAATCTAATAGTTATATCTTCCATTATCCTCTCTTAGGTGGAAGGCACAGGCCTGCTAGCCACTTTCTTCCGTAAACTGATCTCCAATCTATTGGCAGACCAGGGCAAATGGCCTGACGTCACCAACGAACGTTGCGTGCCGAATCCTCGCGCCATGCCAACCATATATTTCTTCAAGATCTATGGAGGATACGTGTGGATACTGTTGCTGTTGTATGTCAATCCGTATACAATTAGGTTGAGAAGGTAAGGCTAGGAAATGCAAAAAAAACTGAGCCTATACCAAAATCTCTTAAAACATAATTAATATTGCTTTGTAATTTCAATTGTTGGATTTATCAACTCTTCCCGTTGAGCCGAGCGTTAAAAATCCAACAGTGCGTAAGGCAAAGTAATACTAAAATAATATCTACTGTTTTAAGTTACGGTGGTAGTAAACAGGCGGTTCGTTTCTTAATTTCTACCATTCCCGCTTTTCTCTTTACTGCAAGGATGCAGCTGCCTCTTGCAGTTTACAGTCTATCCATAAATATTAAAATGAACGGACTACCTATCTGCTGGTGAAATTATAAATAACATTTCAGACTTATCTGCAGTTACTTTTATCCACGCCGTGAGAAACAACGCGTTTTGCACCTCTATAACGATATCCTTAAAAAACGGATGAAGATGGATAAAACATTGCGCAGGTAAGCCCTTAACTATAGTTAGAATGCCAGCCTGGTTACTCACTTAGACTTACAAGTTGACAAGAACTTGAACCTAGGTAGGTTGAAGTTCTTTTACAGCTTCGTTAAAAACGCTGATAGACAAATGCTTAAAGACCTTCTTAGATTTTTGAATCATCATCGTATCAGCCGTAGCCTTAGAACATCCACTGCTGGAAATAGGCCTCCCCATAGATTTTCGAATGAACCGGTTGGAAGCAGCCTGCAAAATATTAACGTCATTTCAATCTGTATGCAGGACAGCTGTCCAAGCAGTACGCGCACACTATCTCTCTGGTGAGAACCTCCTCAGTTTGCGGATGAAGTTTCCTAATATCCTGGGATGCTTAAATGCCCTGCCGGCTGCACGGATGACCTGCCTCATTTGTGGCGAGACGGAACCGCGGACTGAACAGAGAGGCGAGCGAAGTGTGGGTAAGAAAGCTTGTGTTAAAGAAGTTTTCGCTTTATAGTTTCACCCATCTTCCCGAGGCAGAGATAAAACTTGTGACTTTATTATCCTTATCCATGTCTGTGGACGGCTGGTCCATGGACCCATATCTAACGGAAGATATGCTGCTTGTGTCGCGTTACGCCAGAACAGTAAATTAATGAATAATAAGACATCCGACCTCCACGCACTAACGGTGATAGAAGTGACGTATCTTCAGTCAGCAGGTGTGCATACGCCCTTAGTGTCATCACTCATTTTAAGAGTGTGGCTCCGGCACAGAAAATAATTTGCCATTCAAGTTACAGCTGTAAATAATCAAATAATTTATACAAGATAAAATAGATGGCAGCTCGTGAACGCCACGCTGGTAGCTAACAGCAGTGTGATTCTCTAAGCCTCACTTCGTGATTCGAAAGCTGAATCCGCAGTGAGATTACAAAATGGTATTCTGCTAAACACGATCACGCCGGTGACGTCACCATGGCGAACGAATACTAAACCAATGACAAGTTGGTTCGTTATCGAAGTGAGCGCGATCACTTTAGTGAGACTCGTTTTCGAGTTTGCATTTTAAAGAATCGCACTACTGTTCGAATTTTCGAGGCGATTCTCGCCAGGCCGCCCGGCAATGGTTGCCGTGTCGGAGCGGTCACATTGAGCGATGCCCATTACACTCCCATTTGATTTATTGTGCGTGAAAGAAAATCACTTGTGTTTAGTTAGATATGCTTTTTACAAGCTTTTATTTACTTTCACCTTTGGGTGTCTGTGGTTAATCAAATCTTACAAGTTAAATTTGAGCCACTTCCCGATGTTCGATTGAGCTGAAATTTTGCGTAAATGCGCAATTTGCATGACAATGCAATATTATGATGTCAGAGCCGGTATGATGATGGAGACGGAAAGTATCCATAGGAACTTAATTAAACGATTATGAATCAAATCTTCATTTATAAACTTCCCCGTGGTCGTTTGAGCTGGAATTTTTAATGTATGCACATTGCATGACAATAAAAGCTTGTTCAAAAAAATATTAAATAGAATTTGTTTAAAGTTTTATTAATATCTTCAGGGCAACAAACACCAAGCCGTTGGCACTGCTGCTGCGTGCCAAAGTGTCCTTTTGTGTATTGTGGGGAGTGCTGGCAGGAAGCGGGCGCGCGGTGCCTCGCTTGTGACCCCAACCTTAATGAACTGAGCGATGTCGACTCGCTCAGCGACGAGGATCAGCTCCGCTATTGATGATAATCCGGCCTAAGTACCGAAGTACTTAGTTTCGAAAATATTTATTAGCGAATTTTGGTTATGTTTCTGGCAGTCGTCGTCAGGTTTTATTTGTATCGTGAGACATAAATTATGCTTAAAGATATTGTTTAAGATTAAAACATTTGTTGATTATATCAATCGACTGTTTGATTTTCGCATCTCAATGCAAGACAACAACTTATTTTTAAGGTCTTTAATAGCGATCAAGTTCATCTATCGTTGTCGAATGGTGATGCCATCTAATTCGCGACGCAGACAGTCGCTCCGTTAGCCCTGCAATGTGGTTATTTTGACTCACAGCTCAATAACCAGACGCAGAGCAATAACCGAACACAATTGAGAATTTTCAATAAAACTACAAAAGAGTAAAGAGTTCGGTGTCCAGGGGCGTGGTACCCGTGCGAGCTCGACCGGTTGTATCGGAGGGGTGTACTTTTAAGCGAAGGGTGTAATTCATAAGGGATCAGGGAAAATGCGGGGTACACGCGTGGCTACGGGGGCCTTGCCCTTGGTAACGCGTCCTTCGCTGACAGCCACCGCTTGATCATAGGTCGACAAACTATCGATTCATCTCACAAACGGCACGACTTTGTAGGCCTTGAGTTGCATTTAGAATTCGACAGAATAAAACTCCATTTATTAAACGTAACTTAAGTTTATTCAGAACAGTCCGTATTCAAGCTGTTCCCCAACGGTGAGGTTGCTTACGAACTGTATGTTTTCTGCGACGTCATTGCACAAGGCCGCCAGACCAGTGACGTTATCGTCTTCTCCTGGGCTGAAGTTGTACACCAACTGGAAATATCAGAAACATGGTGAAAAAGCCTTGTTGTAAAAAAACACAATCGGAAAATTAACCGATTGGATTCAGCCGCCACTTAAATGTCACATCCCAGTGGAATAATGGAAGTTTACCAAATTAATAGCAAACATACAAAAGAAAATGCGGTTACAATTTAGAACCTAGTAACGTCCTCATAAGTGAATTAAATAAATAATTGAGTAAAATCTTTTTCTTGGCGACTTGGTATGTCAGTGTTGAGACCATTAGTAGGTATAGCTGTATTATTTATTTTTTTGATAGGAAGTCACCAAATGTCTTCACCCGCCCTTGGCGGGCGAGAGAGAGTGTCAGACTTTTACTGACTAAAATCCATCCATGTTCCTTCTTGTGCCCTTGCGTTCCGGGGGCGCGGTATCTCTTTCGAACAACCAGCAGCCGTATTATGTTATAGCTGTATTGACATTTAATTTATGTAAAATAAATCAAAAGTGTATTGTCTGGCTGTTTTTTATTTATCTTTGTACTTAACACACCTAGGTAGGTACTCACCGATTTCCCGAAATCCTATCCTACTATTTTATAAGACCTAAAGGAATAAAGAATATAAGTTAAACAGAAAGGGAAGAACGTAGCCAAATTGTAAAATCCCGTTTTCAGTTTTTGGCTTATATCTCAAAAACGTGACGTCCTAGGCAAAAAATAATGAAATTTTCGCATCCCCCTTGTACCACACCCCCTGGGGTGCAAGGAGCTCGATCTACAGATGACCTCAGATCGACCTTGGCCTTGGTTATCTTGACTAAAAACTACAGCGTAGTTTTGAAAATTTCATTCCACACAAGTAGCAAAACCGAATAATTTGGCGTAGGCTTTACAGCAATACCAGGGTCACAGACTGTCAAGGAAGTAGGTATAGATAGCTGTGGCCCAGGAGTGCTAACGCAAGTTGCGTCCTAATGCAAGACCGAAACTTGCTGGTATCAGAAAACTCTTTTTCAGTTTTTGGCTGATATGTAGGTATCTAGAACAGCACAGAGGACGCGTAACCGTTTCTCAAATGTAGAAGCACTACACATAACCTCGACACATTGTTCCTAGATGTTACCATTCTTGTTTTGTCGATACGGTTAAGAAAAAAATGTTTTAGAAAACGAAAACGAGCTGTTTTGTGTTAGGCAAAAGTTTGCCTAACACAAAACAGGCACCTAAGTAATAAAAAGTTATGAGAGGACCCATGGGACTGAAAATTAACCTTTATTTTATTTTAAGGATGGGAAGTCATCAAATTACTTCTTCCGCTCTAGGTGGAACAGCAGGGAGTGTCAGACTCTTACTGACTAAAACCCATCTATTATTCCTCCATGCCCTTTGCGTTCCTTTTTCGTACAAATTCCGCAACGAGTTAATATGCTTACTGATAGGAATTCGTCATAAGTGATCCAGCCATCGTTGTCAGTATCCGCTTGTTTGAACTTCTCCTTGCGTAATTCCATGCCGCTCTCATCGCCCAGACTTTCCAGCACTGCCCCGCTAAATGGTAATAATGATAATAAAATAAGTACTTATTAAGTAGATTCAAATATAGATCTATGGCCTGAAGCTGTAATGCGATGCTCCGAGGCCGATTATCTAGGATTGAAATGTCTACCTTATTTCGATTCGATAACTATTAAATGCAATATAAAGTCCTCTATCTGCCCAGTTTAAAAAAAAAACAAATACGTTTTCGTAGACTCAATATGTCGCGATTTAAGTACCCTTTGTAGAGCAAGGTCGATCGCAACCATTATGGTATTGCTTGTTCTTCCTGAGTGCTAAAGCTTTTTATTTTGATTAACCTACGCTATATCACAAAGCATTATGGAGTTCAAAGAAGAAGAAGATGTCCATAATTATATTATGGGCAAAACATCATGTGACGAGACTAACAAATCATCAAATCCGAGCATGCCGTTGGACTGGTTGTCGAAGAGTAAGAACAAGCTGTGCAGGTTGGCGATGGTCACCTCGTTCCACCCGGGGAAGCGCTCCACCACCTTCTGCATACTCCATCTGCGGTCCTTCTCCTTCATCTCCTAACATACCAAGTTTTCACACATTTAAAAACGGACACGGAGAAAAATACAAGGTTAATTTTCATTCACCTGCCCTATTTCAGAAGGCGAAATTACTCATGTATACGAACTCTGCTAAAGGACCAAACCAGAAATATTATAAAAAAGCTGGTGTTCCATACATTTTAATCGTGTTGTAGAGTATTTTTGTAGAAAACAGCAGATTTTTCTTTTTCACATTTCAGAGATGGTTCTATTATGAAAGTTGTTTATATTCGCGAGTACTTCCCCAGAAATATGGCAGGTTAATGAAAAGTTACCCTGTATAATATCAAAATGCCTTTTGGGGGCGGTCCTAGAATTTTTTGAGTTCTTTTTGTTACCAGCATCACACCACGTTGTAGGTAGGCAAGCCATAGCTTGTAAATAGGGAGACTGATAGATACCTTCTTTGTACCTACACCAATCAATTGTCCAAGTTCCAAGATAGTACCTACTTAAGATCCACCAAATAAAACAAACTTCTCACAAACCATCTTACATGATTATACTGGCGTTGCTCCGCTAGTCGTGTGTAGAACAGGTCCACTAGCTTGTCGTAGTCCGTCTGGATATTTCTTTGCTGATCTGCTACTTTACCCTTAGCTTCACCTAGTTGACATAATTCTTTGAATAGTTTGATCAAGTGTTTGAAAACAGGAATGACCTAGTTATCCTTGGCACTTGGTATTTAGTTAGTAGTAGTTATGTATCGGTACTTCCATCATAGCACCTAAAATCGTCGTGCAACTATTCCTTCCCCGAAGGATTAGGCAGAGATGTACCAATGTACACCCACAGCTCGCCGGTATGTTTAGGTCCCATATAATAAGGGGCGAGCCTAATGCCATTAACAGGCACAAATCCTAACTCCGAGATGCTACTGAGAATTTCATAGAAAAACCCAATAACATTTTGGTCGACCTGGGAATCGAACCAAAGACCTCTAGCGTAGCAGTCGCTTTGTTGGCCTAGTAGTCCTAAGACCACAAGGCCAACAAGGCACATAACTAACACACATAAAATCCCATGTAACACGGGGCAAGCCTATTGCTAAGCAGAAATCCAAAAGTCAGGGCCTGCATAGTAGAAAAACTCTGCCGGAAAGCCCATGCTTTACCTGGGAATTTAACCCAGGCAGTCAAAGACTCGACCAGTGAGTTCCAATCGTTCAATTGACTACCTGTTGCACTAAAATCCTCTTGTCTGTAGAAACATATTGGTTTCCGTTTCACCGGGTACTCGAAGAATCTGCCCAAACTTGAGAACAATGCACTTATTTGATGACCCATCTCCGGTCACTGTTATTTTATATCTGACCACGTAACTAATATAAATTAAATCTGATTATAGGTATCTTTACTTAAGCTCGACTTTTCAATCTTCAGGTAACTTAGATCTAAAGAATAAATACGGCGGTTTGATATATTTCCTTAGAGCGTCAAACAGCAATATTTGTTCTTCAGTTATTGGTAACTTTATCAAAGTACCAAGAAATCCAAGAAACTTATTTACTCTCTGACGAAAGCCTGTTACGCAAGATTTTGGCAAGTTGACATGACGGACAGTTTTTTTTTTTCAAATCTCTTTGGTTATGATCAAAACCGGGAAGGAGGCTTTATTGAATTTTTGAAATTCGAAAATCAAATATGATGCCTAATCATAGTCTACACAAAAAAAAAAGTATTTTATGGTAATAATTAACGAGAGTCATTGTCGTGCTTTTGTTTCTATTATGTATTCATAATATAGAGAGAAATCCTATTTTTAAAGGGGAATGCAGTGTGCGTAGGGTAAGTGTGTGTACAAAAATAAAAGACCATTTTCTATCAATCACTTGATTAATTTCTCATACAAAATTCATTTAAAAAATTTCAAAAATTTGACATTATATAGCGTCGTACATAAATTGATAGGATTATAAGGATGAATGTAATGTAATGATGAATGAATTATGTACCGAAGGTAAAATAATGTTAATGAAATACGGTAGGCAGTAAAATAGTCTAAATTAAAATATAGGAACACTACTAAAAAACAAAAATTCAGTCTCATTACACACATTAGAGATGATTACAATAATTACGTAAGCTAAGGTAGTTAATATAATCTAGCGGAAATATCTGTGAACCTTACCTCCACTTAGTTATAGGTACCTAACTACTTTCCGTCATCCACGTTCGCTCACTGATCGCCGCTGATTGGGCGACGCGGATGACAGCCACATCCACAGCTATTCCAACTAGGTACTTATAATAGATTAAAGACTGTTGTCCACTCGCTATGACAATTTGTAAGCTGGACTACACTACATGAATATATGTATATGCAATTGCTCAAGTCAAACTAAACGTGACAATGTTATGGACGCTTCTAAGATTACAATCTAGAGAAAACTAAAAATAAAATAAAATAGTAGACAACAGGCTTCTAAAGCGGTGATCAAACCACCATTCCACCATTCATGGTTACTTAATTCCGTCAGTCTTAAAAACTTTACAAAAAAGAGGTAGTTTATGGTTGATCTTTGAACACCACTAAGCGCCTCGCGGGGAGTTAGGACCAAGAGAAACTGGTCCTTGCGCCCAGCGAGCCACGTGTACAAAAATACTACTTACTGTTACACATTGATATTGACAATATCATTCATCCACCCTTTGCTGAAGATGTGGTGGTCCTCTGCGCGCCCTCTCGACTCTGATACGAAAGCAAAGCAAGCATCGCTCCTGACTATCTAATGCACGGTGCCCATTGACAAGATTTGCGTGGCTTGACTTCCACAAGGTGACGTTTCCACAGATGTAGTTAACACTAGCAAGCCGATTTGCTGAGAATCATAAATGCAAGGCTATGGACCTAGTGTTAAGTTGTGCAATTAAACTTGCTAGAAGGCATGGTGCATTAGGTGTGATAACAAATAGAAAAGCCAGGTCTCGGATTGCCACAGTTGAAAACGTGACGCCATGACAGCAATCAACTGTCATGTTAACTTTAAATATTTGACTGGCTTGTCTATGCTATCTATTGTAAGAAGCGACCTTGTTTACTGGGACATTCGCGAAGGGGAGATGGATGCACATAAATCCTACACTAAGACTAACACAACACAAGCTCCTAGTTAAAGTTACAAAAATAGCACGAAAATGGCTTATTACATTCGCTAAAATCTCATAATTGTATCATTATTATTATGCAGTTTTAGTGTTGCGTCTCACTTCGCTCCCACACTCTTACCACAACATTGTGACGTGTCTCAACTAACTGCTGAAATGTTCCGAATGCTTACAATCCTCGTGATAGATATCAAAAACTTGTACAAAAATTATCATTAAGTTTCCAATATTATTTAGTTCTCAATTTTATTGTATTATCACAAAACCACAATTATACTGCTAGCAGCTAGCAGATTACACAAAGTACACATCGCTTTACGACAAAATATACCTTTTGGTTTTGTGATACTCCGAAGTGTGTTTACTCAGGTCGACATTCGTCTAATATTATGCCTTACAGATTCAGCGCAATATTAAATTAAACGCGACACTTAGCAGCGACAACCTAAGACCAAGCAAACATACTTCGGGAATTCACATAACCATTTGAGTTACAAAATAATTTTAAATAAAACATAACCAAATTATATCAAAATATTAAATGCAGTCATTAAATTAAGTAATGCTTCAGCAGCTTTCAGCTCAGTTGTACAATAACGACCTCGGGTCTAGTTGTTACCAATACTCGACTTGTCTGATGAAGTGATACAATCTACAATTCTAAACAAAGGTAACTTGTAATTATGTGGTAGGTTTGGTGGTATAGATCAGCGCGCAATATGCCCTACATCAGATGTCGCCTGCTACTTCGTTCCCTGCAAGGAGCTCTGAGACAGCACTAACACGGATCATTTAAAAGTTTGTTCACGAAATGCCGGCAGCACTCTACGAGTGCACCGGGCTCAAGATGGATGGACTTGCTTTGCAAATCCGTTACCTAAGTTTCAAACGACAAAAGAATCAGTATTTACTATAATTATGAGATTCGTTGTCGGCTAAAAAACATACTGTGATCGAAATCAAGAAAAATATTGAAAATATAATAATGATAAAAAAATGCATTTCATGCAACACATTATTTTAAAAATAACGTAATACTTTAATAATGGCACTGAACAAAAAGTAAACGTTAATTCCATCACTTATTTACTGGAAAAGATAAATATTTAATTATTAATTCATATGCGGAATTCGTCAACACCGTTAAGACGCAAGACACTGCACATATTAACCTAACTATAACGCTCTGCTCGGCACGGCTTTCGCTTTAACTATTTCAACTAACTTGGTGTTACAATATAGGTACGTGATTATCTTATTATATTAAGGTAAACAATTCACACTATTTTATTTACATACCTGTATAAAGTAAGTCTATTTTATGTACATTTCAAATGCGTTAACTGCAACAAGTTACAATGGGTACATACTTGTGCAACGTGTAATGTAACACGTTTCGTGAGCGTTCAACGAACAAAGTACAAACAAAGAAACTAATTCTATGGCAGTGATCAGATGAATCATTGGTTTGATATCGATCATTGACTTACATGATTATGATCGTCTAACCAGTAAAGGAATAAGCGAGTCTATGATACTTCATTACGTTAACTAGTGTTACATTACACGTTACACAATTCTGTACTTATCCTAATAGAAGCTTTGCTTCAAAACTACGAGATGCTGAAAAAGAGTAAATTCACTTTAAGTGGGATAAACTTGATTACAATAATTAGTAGAAAAAGTTACGCCACCGTTGTACCACGAGTACCTACTACCTATTCACTTTGTAGTGCTTCTGGGCTCTTGCAAAGTTCCTATTATGAACAGCCTGTAATAAAAAGTTTGTCCGAACAATTAAGGCGGTGGGTTGTTGTTATGATTAATATTTTTACATATTTTTGTAGTGCGTCCATAAGCGAAAAAACTACACCACTATTAACGTGGCCACGCGAATGGAGGCGCAAAATACAACAAGCGTTCGATCATTAAAAAGTTGTATTTTCGCCATTGCCGATAAAAAAATGCACATTCGACTATTGATGTGATCATTCAGAAAATTCAAAATTCGGGTTTCCCAAATTTCTAATCCGGCAACATTTATACGGACGCCATCTTAAATGCCCCCCTCTTTAACTTGACAGTTGACACTTGTGCGATATTCCGGCGTTTACTTTTAAGTAATCTCTATTTCCTATTATATATAAAGAAGTATACTGATACCTACGCCGCTCGTGTCGGACATGGCTTTATTACAAAACTGTACCTACTGTAAGAAATGGCTTAAAGCGCTGACGGCACACATAGTGCACCGCCTAATATTATGTATTATATTTGTTTACTTATCCTATTAAGGGAAAGACTGCTAAAAACTGCGAAAACCGTACCTACGCGAGCGTTCTTAGACCACGAATAAATAAAACGCACCCATTAAATCTACCGACGACGTCTTGTGACCAATAGTTACAACTTCAAACAATAATTTTCCCATCTTAAGTAATTAATTTCAGACTCATATTCCAGTCAACGTTATCTATAATTATCAGTACCTTAATTTATGTCTACTGTCCACACCGTTACTAGAAAATTTTTGTTTGAAGCATTGAATTTTTAGGAATACCACATAGTTAATAACTAGAAGACTTACGCTACAATAATCCTAAGTACAAACGTGAAAATGTAATTCTAACCGTATCATAACTTACAGTAACGTTATTATGCTTTAGTTTAGTTTATTGGGAGAAAGTTCTAGCGTTGATTACGCAATTTACACGAGCTAATTACCGCGAAGGGATAACAAGAGCTACCGGACAAACTACACCGCGCAGCAATTACTCAGTATACGAGCTACGAGTACGGGGATATTGTGTGCCCATACCTTAAGCAATACTTAATACAAGTCCAAGTTAACTACAATACAATTGGAACTTGGTGAGACTTAATCAACTGCTTAGGTACACAAACTAGCTATAATAAGGGTACATCGAAGCAATAACTACTTGCAAATATAGTTTGCCCATGTAACATCTCAATTGATTGAAGCTAAGATTATTTCAATTTACTATAAATTTGATTTACTTATATATATTTTGGGGTCTAATAAGCTGTAACAGTACTTTTATACTATACATAATTTATACGCAAAACAAAAGCTTCACGGAGGAAAAGATTTTGCAACAAAAAATGGCGGCCTACAGGAAAACAGTGTTGGGGTATGTTTGCTGTAAATGTACTCCTTGCTCATTTAAAGGCCCGCTTGGAAGAGTAAACAGACTCAAACGTAAGCTTGCCTCGAGGCAAGACGCGAGGCATAGCGCAAAATTAAACTTCGCCTGCCTCTACCAAAGGCATAAATGTACAACATTATATTGAGAACAAAAGCTTTTCCTCCAACTCGGCTCTTGATACACACATTATCTTGACATTAGACATACTATATAAGATTAAATCCCGTATAATATACATGGTTTTCATACAATCTGTCTTAAGTGAACGATTCTCTAACTACATTTTATCAAAAACTGCGCAAATTGTTTGCAAACGATAAATTGTAGGATAACTTAGATCAGATATTGTTTTTGAGACTTGACGTTAGAAAAAAACAATAAGGAATAATAATACGATACCAGATTCATGCTAGGGTAGTAAGGGCAAAAACAAACTCATAATACGCCACGCCACGCTACGTCACGGCATTAGTCGTACTCATTGGTCACATTTTACCTCGTGAAGCTATTCTTCGTCGTTTGGCCAATAAGTACGCGTGTGGTGGCGTCGGGTGTTACAAGTAAGCGGCCTTTAGTGCGTCAAATTATTGAAAACCATGACGGGAGGAACAGTGCACACAATCTAATACAACGATACTCGAGTGATGACTTAACCGTCTCGCATGCAACTAAACTTAGATTTAAATTATTTATCTAACAATTAATTATATTAAGTGAACACATACTGACTGAACACATAGGGATTTTATATCGAAGTCACCTAACATACGTTTTGAAAAATATCATATCGATTTAATAGTTTTTTTTTTATTCAAAAGAATTTCGCTATAATATTTGAACTAATACAAAATAATTTGTTTACGACCACGCCAATAAAAACTAATTGAAATTAATATTAATTTAGATATTAGATTATCTATTAATTAGCTAGTGAGACTGAAGTGCGTGGAACTAGCTGTGAGGCACGCACAGGCAACATCCGATTAATGTTGCACGCGGGGTGACCGTACGCTGACTTCGCCGTCAACAGGCATTATAATATTATTATTTATCAAAATAAATAAACCAGTTTAATAGAACGCCATACTATCCTCACTCAACCCTAATTCATTTCTAACGTTACATTTAATAAACCCGATCAAGCCGGCAGTCAAAGTTTTGCGACAAAAAGAACATTACGAAATAAAATAAAAAAAAACTTTCACATTTTACGTATGAAAATAAAAATATCACGTCTCATAAGCAAATACGACGATAAGATCATCAGCTTAGATTCCAAACGAGGTACGTTTGTACATTTGCCAAGTGTTTCAATAATACTTAGAATTTTGGTTTAAATCGCGACACCGCAAGCCGCGACTGCCGCCACCCGCCGACCGACACCGGCGCCGGCGCAACTCAACATCTTTAAGACAGTCTTCTAAAGTCAGTCTTAAAGTTTTATTGCATTGATTCTTTTGCTCATCCATACATTTTCTCATCCCATCGTACCAAACCGCAAAAAAAAAACAGAAGAAGCCTTCGAGCGATAAGAAGTACCTAAGTAACTAATACGAACATAATTCTAGCCGGGCGCGAGCACCGCCACTAACGCGCGCCAACTACGATAAAAATATATATGCACCTAAATCATTATGCAAAATAACTTATCATAAAAATACATATCAACGTCTGCATCAATTAATTAACCAAGTTAAAAAACGCAAAAAATGTAACATTGTGGAAAAATACTTTTCAAGTTATCCTTTAATTTATCTCACATAAAAACATCTTTTACATCACATTGTGATTCTCTATAATAGTTTATCTTTACGATTTCTCTATTCGATTATATTAGCGATACATCGCAGGGATCGGACCGGAGAGTACATTTATAAGTAATCGACATTAAATATTTAGTGCACCGACTATGAGTTTGGTGTAGTTCTACAGTTAAACAGATTAATGACAGCTATTTATAATTGCGGCATCTAAATTACATCGTAAATTACACTGCAAACATTGTTTGGTCCTTAGAGACTAGTCAAATACGGAAACGAAAATCAAAGTACTGGTAACGAAAAATACATCAGGACTCATGGAGAACATGGTTTGCCCATTCACGCTCAAGCCAATGGGCAAACTCAAATTCTCCGCGCAAGCTATGCTCGATTGAATTTTTCCAAACGTTAATAATAAAATTGGCACATTGTCAAATAAATCACAAATAAAACGAAACAAAATAAAATACGGCAGACCTTAGGTCCACGAACTTAGTTGGCCTTAATATTAGGTACAATAATATTAATATACTTTGATGTATTGCTTGCCGTGGGATGAGATGTCGCGCGCGGTGTCGGGCAGCGTCTCGAACAGCACCACGAGGTAGCCCTCGGGCGTGAGCGCCACGTCGCTGGGCCGGTCCTTGTCGTCCAGGCCGGGGCTCTTCAGGTCCACGGCCCACAGAATACGCAGCTCGGACGTAAACACTAACACACGGTGGTTCTTAGAATCGGCGACTATGATGCGTCCGTCATCGTCAGTCACTATACCCGATGGGCGATTGAGTTCACCGATTCCAGAACCTTCGCGACCCACACAATGCAGCACTTTAGACAAAGTCGGGTCCACCATCAACAGTCGATGATTCTCAAAGTCAGACACTATGATGTTGCCCGATGTCGTAAAACACACACCTCTAGGCGTCGTCGGCCCTTTCAGCATTTTAGCGGGGTTAGCACCCTCGAACACGAACTTAGTAATGTAAGTTCCGTCACTGGTAAACAGTTGAATGCGATGATTACGCGTGTCAGTCACAATAATATTGCCTAATGTATTTACGGCAACATCCCAAGGATATTGGAATTGTCCACTTTCCTTGCCAAATGCACCAAACTTGAGAATAAAGTTACCAGAAGATGTGAATATTTGAACTCTATGATTGTCCTTATCAATCACAATGATGCGTCCGTAAGTATCCGTGGTGATGCCGGCCGGCAGATCAAACTCTCCAGGCCCATTGCCTTTAGATCCGAACATAGTCTTAAATTCACCTCTACTACTAAATATTTGAATACGGTTGTTCCTCCTATCGGCAACAATAATATTTCCTTCTCTATCTATACAAAGACCCCAAGGTCGGGATACTTGTCCTTCATCTTGTCCTTCGCGAGCGAACGAGAACATTGGAACACCAGGAATTGCGCTTCTTGTTGGTCTCACTGACACAGACATCCAATATCCTGGTATCGATTGACCAATACCGCGGCCAGGGTTAGAATCCAGAGCTAGGCTTGACGAAATGCCGTGATCATAATAGTTTGACGATCGTGTGTGTGGTCCGGTATAGTCTGGTAATGATCTCAGGCTGCTTGATCCAGACATGTTATAATTGAGATGCTGAAAACTCTGAGCCGTCTGTATAGATTGTAAAGATAGTAGAGACTGGCGAGACTGCATCGATGATGAGGAGCCGAGAGAGTGCAATGAACTAGACGGCGCGGATTGCACGTCGCACTGTCTCTTCAACTGGTCCACTAAGTCGTAATTAGGAGGTATGAACACGATTCGTTCCTCTGTTACATACATGTTTTTAAACATACAAGAGAAATAGTCAACCTGAGCTCTTCCCTTTTCTTTTGCCATAAACAAATCAAGCCCTTCAGAGTCCATGCTACGTACTAGGGTCTCATTTGTATGAGCTAAGCCGGCTAATATGCCTCGAAGTGTATTCATATGATCTGTCAATTCATTCATTTTAGCTTGACGCATCTTTTCTACTTTATCCAATAAATATTTCTCGCGATCTTCGATAGCCTGAGCATAACATCGCATTGCTTTCCTTATTTTTAAATTAGCCTCTGCGGTTTCTTTCTCATAAGCCTTCGACATAGCTACAGCGCGATCTATGGCAGTTTTGATTGCTTTGGTTCCGGTCTTCGTGTCTTCAATCGCTCTAAAAACTCCGATACGACACATGTCAAGGGCACCTTTAATGGGCGTATAATTGTGATCCTTATGCACCCACAGTGTGCACTCCTGACATATAAATACGATGCATGGTTCACAGTAATATCTGACCTGATCGCCGTGTATCTCGCAGAACATGACTTCTTTCTCGTTGTTCACGGAGTTAGGCCTGGCACCTATGGGCGATATTTGGTGTATAGGGAGCAGCGTATGCTCTCTCAGTTGGCAGTCAGATGTAACCTTGTGACAGCATTCGTGGCAAAATAAATCGTTGCACTCGAGGCAGCGCGTCGTCGGCGTGCGCTCCTCGCAGCGGAAACAGGTGATGGACACCGAGGACGACGTGCCGGGCGAGCCGCTCGAGTTGTCTTCTTTGGATTGGTGCTGGTGATTGTTATTGGAGGTAACGTTGTACTCACGACTTATGGGTCCATGTGGGTTCTGAAGAGAGCTGCTCGCTGGCAGAGCCCAGATGTCATATGGCATGCTAGACGATGCCGAGGTGGATGCTGTGGTCTGCAGGCCCGATGGTTTATTCATGTTTTCGAGGAGGTTGCATATGATGTGCGTCATAGCAAGCGGGTCGTCCGGGTCGTTGGAGCTGTGACCTGAGGCGCTGGCTGTAGACGTCGAAGGTAAACTCGATGCTAGTGACTGCGCCAAGTTAGCGAACGACGTCATTCTTCGCGTCTTTCGTTACGTCATCAGAACTGTAACAAACAAACGCGGTGTTATTTTCGTAAACACTGGGAGGTATTAATAATGATGACGGTTATGGAGATTGGGAAGCACTACAGATTTTTTTTGTTTGTTTAAAATACCACATGGTTCTCTTATGAACAAAAAAAATCTAATTAGGTACCGTATAGTCCGTAACAACTGAAATTCCACAAAATAAAAGATTGTTATCTAACAAATTAATTTTCAGGTATTTAATAATTCCCACATACACGCACACATGCTGTTTGTAATTTTTAATAGTAGTTGCTACTCACTTTTTTTTTTTAAAAACACTAAAATATAAAACGTAAATATTGGTAAATAATATACAGCAAAGTGCTGTCACTGTCACTAACACACAACAACTGATATATTTTACTAATAACAAACAAATGAATTAACTAATAACAAAACGGCCGCAGTAGCGCACCCTATCGATGCTCCTGCGATGAACTGATGGTTGCACTGAATCTTTTCATATGGTGCAGTTTGCGAAAAAAATCCATCCCAAAATCTTTTGTGCGCGCCCTACCACTACCCCTTGTGATATCGTAGGTAGAGAAAGAGTGAGATGGCAACACTTCATAGACGAGGGTGCGATAGAGAACCTCTATATGTCGCATTCCAAAATTTTCCATAATTTAGATAAGGAGGTTTGCTATGATTAGGGTTGGCAAGGGACGGGACTATGGACGCGGTAGTCAAAGGGAATTTCGCAAGAGTTTGGAATTTGTTTGAATGTTCCCTGTTGCCTAACCATGAGGAATTTTAGCATGAAGTTAATGTTTTTAACAATAGGTTGCTCAAAGTGAGATTTCTATAGGCCGAAGATTGTACGCCTACATGAATTAAATTAATAAAAATAGGATTCAGGTCCGGAACTTACTAGAACAGCAACCGAAAACTACAGTAGGCGCATCTATCACCATCGAATAGTACACATCAACGGGCGGATGTGGAACAGAGAGCACACGTAGTAGTCATAGAAAAGAAAGGGACAGCAACTATTTCCTATTATCGAGATCTTGTATTTTGGGAGGCACAGCGGTGGCACCACATGCACCGTGACCTTGTAAGACGAGTGCGCGTGAGGTAGGTCTGGGTAGACCCTACCGCGGCCATCTTGACGCCCCCGCGCTCCCCGAACTTTGTATAAGTGCGTAGGGTGCCGAAAATCGATGCCTTCCCTAGCTGCCCTTACATTCTACGTAGGGCGAAACCGCGGATAAAAATGCTATTATAATATCACGACAGGAAGGCTCCTTTGAGAGTTCAGCCAATTGTGGAACAAAGCTAGAGAAAAAATTTGATCCAATTCCGAAATAATTTAACGATAGCGCTTCAGTTTTCGCAATAGGTACGATAACTTTAGTTGCGAATTCACATGTGTGAATGAAGTATAAAAGTAATTAATTTAAGCTGAATCGAAGATGGATCAGTCTCTGAAGCCCTCAATGGAAGCAATCAAAAAGCCTAAACAAAACATCTTCAACTAAAACGCTTGAAATCGCTGACGGGAGAAGTTTAGATAGCTACAGCGAAGGGATTTGCATTTCGTCCCTTTAGGGCTGAAAGGGGCAAGATATTTTCATGGACAATAATGCAGGGAAGGATAGAGACACGTAATAAAAACAAAAGCAACTTCATTTTAAAAGAATCTTGAATGACTTTGGAGTGAACGAACAAAATAAATAGCACTAATTAGGTGCGGTGACGTTAAAATTTGAAGATGCCATTGTTATTTATTTTGCTTTTAACGACAAATAGTTTAAATACTGTTAGTGATTTTTATCTTTGTTTCAAGAATCTTGACAACAAAGTGGTTGACAAACTTTGAAAAATTGTAGGAAAGCAGATAACAAGATCTAGGTATTCTAAGTATTATGTTCTTGGGTATTATACTTCATTCAATGTAACATTAGAAGAGCAACGTTACAACGCTTTCGTTGTTTCAATGTTAGCCTATAATAAGGTCCGTTATTTCACGATAAATATTATGCGATGTAGAAAAAAAAACAAAATGTAGTAACTTTAACATTGGCCGCTATTTTTCTAATTTTAAATATTTATGGAGTTTATGTATAGGTATCTAAAATGCCGCGTAGATTGTAAGAGTCGATTGAAGGAGACTTCGGATTCCGTAGACTATGGACTAGTGACGCCATTTTACGCATTATAAGATAACACTCGCTGTGAGTGACGCGCTACACACGTACACATCAACTATAGACCCGACGAATGATCATCAGGCATGACTGAAATCAGTCCCAAACATCATAATCAATAGAACGGTGATAACAGTCCCAAACAGTCATATCGTACCTGCGATACCTACGTATAGAATAGACGTCAACTTTACAGAGAGGATACTACGCAGTACGCACACTATAATAACTACAGGTGGAAGAAATGTATTGAAATCGTGAATAAAAACTATACAATATACCTTTCATTACGCACATACACCGTTTTCTAAGTGCAGGTAACATTCTTTGTACATTTGTAGTAAAAAAAATGAAAGCTGTCGTTTTTTCTGTGGGTATGGAGTGAAACAATAGGTTTGCGCAGATCGGGCATGTTACGACGGTGCTCACCGCGCCCAGCGCCCTTCCTAATGCGCAGTGGTAGCTAACATTGCTCAATGATTTTGTTTGTAACTAAACTGGGCACATAAAGGTAAATAAAATAATTTTTTGAACGACAAGCGTTGATTTAAAAATCGACTATATTTTACTGTGTTCATGTTGACGATTTAGTTACTCATTTACATATTTATTTATTAAAACCTTTTGCAACAAAAAGTACAAAAGTAGACTTAATGCCTTAGAGGCATTAGAACGAATCGAGAATATATTTCTTAGGGAACATATTATACACAATTTGATAGAGAAGAATAAAAGTTATGGAAACTAAAATAGATTTCCCAAAACCAAACTTTGACTAAAATAGAAAAGATAATACCCCGGAGCAGACAGAAACAACAACAAGAAATAAATCTTTGTTATCATAAAACGATAAGAGTAACAAACTTGTAAAACAACCCAGTTTAGTTTGAAACAGACGAAACAAGTAAAGGTCAGCAAAACTAAAACATTGAGCATCGCTGGACAGAGCGAGAGAAATCTACCTGAATGAACGACCAGTTGCGACTTGCGAACACTCACTACCAGCCAAGTTTCATTCAACATTACAACAACTAAAACCTTTGTTTTATAAACGTTTATTTTATAGGTGGCAAAGTTTGCAAATACAACAGGCACTGAGTACGCGGAGATAGCATCGCATCCTTTCAATAAAAAAACAAATAAGATCGTCAAGAGGCGATGTTTTTAAAGTTACACACACGTTTTAGCAATCGTAATATATTTTAGATAAGTGGATGAATGGTCTCAAGACTAAACGAAATACGATACTTGTAGCTTCGTGTGCTACGCTTTCTAGACTTCTAGAGATCGTGACTAACGTAGGAGGTAGCGGATACCGGATAGGTCGCAAAATTAAAAAGCGTTGATAGCAATTCGGTCACAGGAACTTGACCTAAGACACTACTGCTACTGATAATGGAATTAGAAGAAATACCAATTAGTCCCAATAGATAAAAGTACAGGTCAAGTTGAATGTGTTAGTAAATAATGCTTTCAAGATAACAATTTTAATAAAAGGCAAATATCTACGTTTCTACAAGGTTCAACAACTTTTGAATTTCCGCTCTCTTGTGGAGGACCTCAGGAGTTATTTTTGAAGTTTTAAAACGTATCCAATATTTATAATATTATGTTGACAGCATCCTCTTGATAACTTAAATTTTCGAGTTTCCAAAACGCAAATAAATAAACTAGCCGTGTGGTAGGCTCCGAATACCGTCCCATCACGTCCCGTCCTACGGGTGTCGTAAAAGGCGGCCGGCCAATCATGTGTACGATCAAATTGGGATCCCCAGTTTGACGGAATAATATCATTAGATTATTACCTTACTTATTAGGCTCTATAAACATAAGATCTGACTACTAATTACACTCAAATCCCTAGTCTTGACTAATTGTCTTATGAATATTCCGGAAATGTTGATCTAAGCACTGCCTAAAGGGCTTAGATCAGAATTTCCGGAATTCGATGAGACTGTGCTGGGAAATGTTTGACGGAATAGGAAACGGCAGTAATCCCAACGGGATACACTGTTCTCTTTGAAATAACTCGATTTAGGGGAGACGACTTCGTGGAAATTTACGGATACCTAGAGATAATCTTACTTTCTTTTTGTTACTAAGCTATAAGCCTAGTTTTCAAACCGTTGTTAAATTTAGCTAAACAAGCCGTTATTATGTTAACGTAGTGTACAAATTATAATGTGTAAATAACAAATTTCTGCCCGCGACTTCTTCCGCCTCAAAATTAAAGTAGTATCCATTTTTCCGGGATAAAAGCCTGTGCTATTCCAGATTATAATCTATCTCTGTGCGAAATGTCATCCAGATCCATTCAGCCGTGCCGGGGTGATTAAGCAACAAACATTCATCTATCCAAACTTTCGCATTTATAATAAAAAGATGAAAGATGAGACAGGACAACAAGGTAGAAACTAATAGGCTTTTAAATTATCATTTAGTGCGTAATTCCGCGTATTAGCAAGGTAGGCAGATACGTAAATAATTCCTGATGTAACACTATGGAAATCGATCCGTGACTCAGCTTCAAAGACATAATAATATAATCGATTATCAAAACCACTGATATCATCGATATTTTAGCAGTTATCAAACAAAGGAATATGTGACGTAGTATGAGCTTCATGAAGTTCATTTTTTAAGATGCTATTGGGTTCTGACTGATTTCTGGAAGCCCTACTCCGGCGTTAATGGGTACGACTTGAATCCATGTCCTTTAGAGCTTTCCTCTTTCTGATGATATTGGTACATATTTTGGCTCAGTAGCAGTTAGGATATGTGCCCGGTTAATGGCAATCGGCTTGTCCACTATTACAGGCGAACTGTGGGTGTACAGACTACAATACACCTCTGCCTAACCCTTCGGGGAATACAGGCGTGACGTATTGTGGTATATTTTCACTCGAAATAAAATTGAACAAGAAAGTTCGAAGTATAACAATTTAATCGCAAGTTCAACCAGATATTCGGGTAAATCTCTTTAGCAAAAATAAACGAAGTTTTCAGGTTCAAACAACTTCGACCTTTTGACCAGTTTTGAACTTCGATTCACAAATTAAAACCTACGTCACTCGAAAGCTACGTTAAACTAAGGTTTCTCGATCGCAATAAGTTATCTATTTTGTACATTTTGTGCGTTACCACTCGGTGTACGGTAGTATCCACTCGCACATGCGCTTGAGTTAATTGGTAGGGTCAACAGTAACATTAGTGATGCATCATGCGTTGCCAGAATCGTTAAAAAAACAGACTGCGCCCTCTATCATATTGATTTTTACTCGCTCGTTGTCCGTTTTAGTAAACGATTGGGACATGACATAAAACAGTTTACGGCCGCTACTTTAAGGATTATCTCGAAAACTACTAAATAGAATTGGTCTTTGCGTACATTTCATAGATGCGTAGTACTTAAGCCCCGAGATTCTAGTTAATTCATAAATTATGTAACGTGGGTTCCGTCTCTACGCATAGATAAAATAGGAGGGGTGCAGTAGCGTTACCGTATCTAAGTAACCCCTTCCGTTTAAGTATAGATTTTTCGTCAAGCGTGGGACGGAAAGCAGCTGATACGACGTAAAACAACTGTTTGACTCTAAAATTCCATTTCAATACTCTAAAATCGAGTTACAAATCTCTAAAATTGATATCGCATTTCAGTTGTAATACGAAAGCGTCGCCCAATACGTAGGAAGCGTTTCGAGTGTCGAAGGAATCGTGGACGCGTAGTATAGTTATGTACATATAATTGCGGAGTCCGCACGAGGGGTGAACAGCGCTTGGCGCATGCGATCTCGCATCCCGAAGGGTAGGCAGGATTACCTTGCTCGAGATTACGAGAAATATGCCCCCTTACACACAGAGCCACAGAAATCAATAGTTTTCCCTTAATCAACACTTGCCCTGAAGCTCCATTTGTTTTAAATAGAATTCGTGAGGGTGAAGATTTTGACAAATAACTATTTTCATTTTACCTTCAAATTAATTATGGCGAATTATGAAGATTTATATTATTCATATTTTATTTATGTAAAAGCGATTGAAATGATATAAAATTGTTTAATTAAATAAAAAAATAGGCTTCTGTGAAGTAATATGACACAAAAGACTATATTTTTACTTTCGTTTATTTGTTTAGACTCTATGTATGTATATTATATTATGTAGTGTATCATTTGCCTATTTGATCAAGAAATGCTCTAAACATAATTATTAGATAAGGTTAGGGATAGTTAGCAATTTAATATGCACGGAGTAGGTATTTCAATTGGTAATTTCTAACTTATACTTAGGCTCTAACATGCAGTTGGATATAAGTACAACATTTTCAAGTAGCTTTATACTAAAATTGTCTACACAACAATGACTATGTCTAAAAACTAAATAGTGCTACTAAAAACTAAATACTACAACACATATCTAAGTAATATTTCTACACAATAAGAATTCAAACATCTTGAATTGTATAAAATGTTCAATAGTCAGGCAATTCAGTATTATTGCCTGACTCACACATCAATGCAATTATAGTCTTCGAAGACCTTGCAGTGACCCACTGAGGTCATTGATTCTCTTGTGTAGCAATTTATGATCACACAGCTATGACTGAATATTCAAGAATAAATATTGCATGTATAAAACTAACTTTAACTAATTTCTGTCTAAGGGATGCAACATATAAAAGTCAATATTTATTTACCTAGTCATAATTTTAATTTTCCTTAAAACCTTGTGTAATTCAGAATTCAGGTTCCTCCAAGAAGGCGGGGTTTAAATTAAGAAGAAAAGAAAACCTTTACTTACAGTTTCACCACCAAGAAAAAAAGAAAAAATTACAGATTAGTAATTATGATTAAAAACATGAAACAGATTATATTATTACAACATGATGACTACAAAATCTCCTCATGTGTGAGTTATTAAAAATTGTAGGTACATTGGCTTGCAACAGAGGTCATTGACCTCCCACCTCAATGGTTCAACATGCAAACATGAATGGGTAAAATTATTATTGTTATTTGAAAATGGAACTAAGGGGTGATTTCAAACAGAATAAAACCAGTTTTTGAAAACTTGGTTGGGTTAATGAGTACCCCCTCTTCATTATATTTTCTTAATTTAAAAATGGTTAGCATGAAAAAAAAAATAAAGCATGTGTTTGAAAACAGAAATGGTTTTAAAAAGAAAAAATTATGAGTGCCATTGACAAGCATGTTTAACTGAAAAAATCTCAAGACTCCCAAACGTTCAAGATCAATATTTTAATTCTACCTTGAACTTTGAAGAGGGAAAGTAAAAGGCCATGTTGTTATTGATTCTATGTAAAACCATAACTTTACTTGTTATTTTCATAATAAGAACACCTTTTTAAAAATGTAAATTGTAATTATAATCTTTGACACCTTTAATACAAAACAATATTATTTCTATGTAGAAACAATGCTTTTTTTCTTTTTTACACTTAACAATAACATTTTTTTTTATTTTGGCCTTTTTTCCCCACCCCTCTTTTATGATCCCTAGCTTGTTAGTTGTTAGTGACATTAGCTGCTCTTGTGAAAATGTCGACAGCGGGGGTTTCTTTTACTATAGACCTTTACCCTCCTACTATTATTTTTATGAGACAAAAACGAATACACCTTATTTTTCATTCTAAGCATGTTAAAGCGTGCTATTAGTGCATGATGCGCGCAGTCCCATGTAATTAAATATTAATCGCGAGCTCCGTATCCAGGACCCTTACAATGGAAATGCACGCAGAGATAAAATGATTCATCGCGCTACCTACTGATACTTACGAAAATATCTTCAGTCCTTGTGGGAGAACCGCTGAATCACAAGTAAACATACGTACTACGCAATAATGCGTACACACTTTACATTGTCCATTTAAAACGTATCTTATTTGTCCCGTCAAAGATAATTATTCACGAAAATATTTTCTACGATGCAGGTAGATTGCACAAAGATAGCTTTTACAACGCCAATCAATATTTTAGCATAGAACATTGATTTTGATAATTTTATTGCACTAATTTTAAATACTGCTGAGCATCACAATCGCTTTTATTTCGCAATTATCGTTATATTTATTTATTATCATAAAATAACACCGTAAAAACATCAGCGGTGAATGAACGATCAATTGATTTAAAAAAGATATTTGTCTTGTCTATGGGAAGTTGACAACAATAGAGATGTCGCTCAATCCAGAGACAAACAAATATTGCTCTTTAGTCGATTATTTTCTTTTTTTGGTTCTGTAATATAGGTTTTCCCACTGCTGGGGAAAAAATAGTTTCAATAATTTATAGAGTAGATTATTTTGATAAATCTTGTTATAATCAAAAATAATAAATACATGAATTTTGCATACAACTAATTATTAATTAATGTTAATTATCGAGAACCAGATGAAAAAAAAAAAACAAAAAGTCGATATAAATATCAAAGCAAAGCGATCCATAATCGATTCGATCGATAAAGATTGTTGCTGTCAAGTGTCAATAATTCGCGCCAAAATCCGGTAAATGAAAAGTAACCTATTGTGAAGTGCGTAGTGTGTACACCGTGTTTGTTTATTATATTTTTGAAAACCACCTAATATTTAGTTCTGTGATTAGTGTGAATAGAAATAATGTCAACTCCATCAAAGCGCCCGTCATCACAGGCATCGTCGGATGCCCCAACACCATCACGGAGAACCCGATCGTCACAACAACTTGTTGTTCCCGAAACACCACAGCGTTCTTCTGGCACTCCTTCTAAAAGTAAACTTTACTTATTGTAACGCTATTTAAGTTGGCTATGTATTTTAGAATAACTTTAACTCATTATACACTTGATAAAGTATTGAAATAAACTTTGAAAAACTTTCGGTACCTATTGTTTGTGTTAATCTATGTTTTTAAACCAAACCAATTCATTGTTGACTTATCTAGTTCTTTTCGGAGACGAAGACGATGCATTATCAATATGTCTTGGTATTTATTTAAAGAAATTAAACTTATTTTCCAGATGGAACACCCGGTACTCCGCGAGGCACCCCACAGACTCCCGGCACTCCTAGGAGGACGCCGCGCACTCCAGGTGAAGCACCGGGCACATCACCTGCTCGTGCCATGGCTTCCAGTCCACTCGGTATGTTTCCGCCAATTAAACACATAACACAAACCTAATACCCAATAGGACCAATAAACTATAATAAATTATTGGTCAGTGGGCTGTATTAGGGGCAGGGTTTACTCCATAAATGTATTCTACGGTCACAGCGGGTAATCTACTGCGGGTTGTTCGAAAGAGATACCTCGCCCCCGGAACGCAAAGGGCACATGAAGGAACATAGACGGGTTTTAGTCAGTAAAAGTCTGACACTCCCTCCCGCCCCGCCCAGGGCGGGGGAAGTTATTTGATGATTTCCCGTCTATAAAAAAAAAAAAAAAAAAGCGGGTAATCTAAGATTATCCACTGCAACCGGAATTGGTCTGGAGAATACATTTATGGAGTAAACCCTGCCCCTAATACAGCCCACTGACATAATAGCCAATAAAAGCTTAATGCATAATAGCCAATTATGCGGGAAATATTAAAGTGCACAAGTGTGTGACACTAACACAAAGGGGAGAGATCAGGTGCAGGGCCAACAGCTGTACGTGCATTCCAAGGCGTAGGGATGTCACACGGCCAACTTCCAAACTCCAGGCTTTTACTGAGAAAATCATAATGGAAAAACCCAATAACACTTTTTGCCCAATCTGGGAATCAAAATCAGGAACCTGCATGTAACAGTTGTGACTACAAGACCAACACTCTTAAAAAGACTGTGTACGAAGGGTAGGTGGACACTACAGGTTGCTACTGAGAAATTACATATCGAAAAGTCTTATTCAGTGGGATTCAACACCCAGGGCTACTAGACAAATGAGATCAACTCAAGTTAGATGTCTCTATTCTAACAAATATTCCAATTTAGATAGCAATTTCAAATACACAATATTGCAAAATACATTAAAACGAATTTTAGCTTTAATTCCAAAAATGTCCCATCAGCACTTTTTAAATTTTACGCTTGCCTTGCATATAACTGCCCCAATTACTTCAATTTGTTTACATATCATTGCAAATCTTATTTGAGTCATCTTTGTATGTCTGCTGACACTACTATACATTACATTTTGATTTTATAAACTGAAAAGTGTTTTACAAACACAAAACATAATTATCACTACAATAGTAGATTAGTTTTGATGAATAACTTAAAAATACTGCATTAATCTTAGTAAAACACTGTACGATATGTACTTAAAATTCTACCCTAACGAGTTATAGTGAACTATCAACTTAAAAGAGCAGGCTAAAAAATCCCATATAACTAACAGAATAAGGTCAAAAATCGCATATGAGTATCTATAACATTGTGATTGTATGATCATTCAGGTACGGACATAGACATGAGCTCTCCACTGAACTACGGCACACCCAGTTCCCTGAGCACCCCTCGCTCCAACTTGCGTGGTGCCATGACTCCGGCGAGACAGAGGGCTGATCTGAAGAGTAACCAGCATGGACGCAGTGTGCCTGCTCCGAGCGCTCCTACACCTACTAGACGGGTAAGATTTACATACAAAAAGTTTACATACAAATAAATTTACATACAAAAATTGTATTGACGGGCCTGTTGGTCTAGTGGTTAGTGGCCCTGACTGTTAAGCCGGAGGTTGTGGGTTCGATTCCCACCCAGGACAAACTTTGTGTGATGAGCATGATTGTTTGTTCTGTGTCTGGATGTGATTTATCTATAATATGTATGTATTTATAAATTATATAAGTATGTATATCAGTTGTCTGGTTACCATAACACAAGCTCTCCTTAGCTTGGGATCAGATAGCCGTGTGTGAGTTGTCCCAAGATATTTATTTATTTATTTTATTTATTTATTTATTGTATAGTATAATAAATAGTACAGGGTGAATAAAAACAAACTTTTGAAAGGGATTTTAGTGCGAAAATAATATAATTTGTTTGTAATATGATTTGTTGCCAAAACATTCTAATTTTATTTCATTTATGATTGTGACTTTTTTGTCAACAAACTATACTTTTCCAGTGTTATAATCCCTTTTAAAATCGTTATCTGATTCTCCCCGTTTGCCAATGAAGTTGGCAAAATTGCAAGAACCATCAGATTTAATCTTTGTGCCTACTTATAGTTAATTTATCATTGAGGCTTTGGAGGTTAGCATTTATCATTATTTTACGTCTCTTTGTGAAGCATGTAAATAACACAATTCTTATGTGGAGGTTGTAAAGATTTTTTTTATAAATTAGCCTTTGCTTTAGCTTTATTTAGTCCCCCCGCAAAATTATAAATATGCTGACATCTTCTACCTATAAACTGCCCTAACTGCCCAATTTAAGCTTCATAGGTCAAGAAGATTACTTTTTTTTATTCTAGAAACTTCGTATTTAGTTAGTGAATGAAAAACCTTTTACTTATATTAAAACCAAAAAAATGAAATACCAAAAAAATGGGTAAGTTTAAATGAAATCCTAAGAAAGACATAGGTTACATCAATTCCGCGACTTCTTCTGCGTCCGCAATAACCTACAATTACGCTAAAAAATTGAGAGCAAAAACCACACAAATAAAACAATTTCAAACTTGCCTATTTAACCTCTACTAAAAAAATTACAAGAGTTAAATAAAACAACAAAATTGAAACATTTTGCTAAGCCATTTTAATTAAATTAATTATTACACAATACAATAAATTAATCTGTATTCACAATATCAATTTGTCAGTTTGTTACGTATATACCCTACTTGCGTATATATCCGGCGAATATATCCGCTAGTATTGGTATCTTGAGCCACTTTACTAAACAGTACAGAGCAGGCATGATGATGCTCATCTTGATGAAGAACCCTATTGCATTGTTAACGTCTGATTCGTTGATGTTGGTCATCTCTGTGAATGTCTTTCTGAAGTCTTCCGTTGATTCTCTTTTATCTTTCTGTTGGAAATTTTATGGTCATTAGAAACTTATTGATACTTAAAGAAATTCTTTTCTGGTAAACTATTAGCAAATTAGACAATCTATTGTAACCCAATATACTCGTAATCTACAGGGGGCTTGGAAATTACAAATTAAACCTACACGAACCTGCACTCACAGCTAACTTCCGAACCGCCATTAAGTTTAATCGTTCTATAACATTGTCTGTCTGTTTGTTTGATACCTTATCACGGCAAAACCACTGAACCAATCGTATTGAAATTTGACTGTTAGGTACGTAGTTTGAAAACTGGAAATTGACCCCCACCCAATTCAAACCCCCTTCTACTCAATTTACTTTTTTATTTGAGATGGGTTTGCTCTAAACTCTGGTCTAGGTCAGAGGTTACCGAGACAAAGTCGACGATTTTTTTTTTAAGACGAAACTACGAATACGAATTTACGTTCAACAGTCAAAATTACGAACTACTTTATTTGTCAACTAAACATCTCAGGTTTTTGTACACTGCCAAAAATAAAGTAGCTTACAAAGATCTCCATCGTCTCTCGTACATACGTACCTTAGCAAAATCCACGTTGAAAGCGCAAGCCCGGCACAGCGGACACACGATATAGTCCGGCTTCTCCCGTATCCGCCAGTACTGCGTCAAGCACCTCTCGCAAAACCTGTGCCCACAGGTCAGAGCCGCCGGGTCCAAGATCGAGGACAGGCAGATCCTGCAGCTGCTGATGATGGACGAAGCCTTCACGTCCAAACTCGTCGCGGACTCGTACTCACTCCTGCTACTAGGGCATGACAGTTTCATCGGCAACTCGGATCTGGAGTCTCTCATCTTTCTAATTATTCTTTTCTTTCTCAATTTATTGCATTTTTTTGTATTTTTCCATGTTTTAGCAGAATGTGTCATGACAGATATTTTTTTTGTTTTTTTGGGTAATGTCAGAAGTTCTGTTGATGGTTTGTAAGAAGTAGGTTTTATGATACCATAAACTTGTTTGTCCTTAATTATTTTATTTACGTCTTTGCGTGATGTTATATAGCGTTACTCTGGAATAATGTAGCTATCTATTGGTGAAATAATTATTAAAATCGGCCCAGTAGTTTTCCAGTTCATTCGTTATAAAGATACATAGAGACCGTAAAGAAATTATAGAAAACCATACAAATATTTCCTCTTGATAATAATAGTCTACATAAGTATTAATTTACTTACAAACTTTTCGCAAATGTAGGTACTCCATATCTTTTGCCTGTTTATTTGTTTATTAGAAAATGTCATGTTCCCCAGCCTGATCATACTGATTATAATACACATTTGCCCTAGAAGCGCCCAATTGCTTACAAAATAACGACCAATAACAACATACATATTAACCACTCATCCCCAACAGATCGAAGACACGGGCGCGGAGGTGGCGTCAGGCGAGCCACAGCTGGTGGTGTGGGGCACAGACGTGGCCATCGCCGAGTGCCGCGACAAGTTCATCAAGTTCATTCAGAGGTTCGTGGAGCCTACCGCGCTGACCAACGAGCCACTGTATGAACAGAAGTTGGAAGAGGTGAGGTTTAGATTAATATTTGTTTTTCTCATAACAAAATGTTGGAATAATAGTAAGAATATTAAGTCAACTCATGTCTTCTCCACCCTGGTGAGGCTGGAACACTGTTACTATACAAAAAAAAACTTGTGTTGGCCCAAATGGTTATGGTTAAGGTGCCCACCTCACTTGTATGAGGCTGTGGGTGTAATAATGTGCTAAGTTCCAATGTGACATTCATAATGTACTTTCTAAGTTCATCTTCGACATCACTGACATTGGTTTCATGTTGGTGCAAGATAAACTTAGAAAACCCATATGAATTGAAACTGTGACTTTGGTACTTGCCCTTCGACACCTTAACCTCATGATTGAGAGACGCTTTAATCAGTAGGCCACACGAATTTATTCTACTCTATTTATGTTTCACTTATAAACCTAAAAGCTGGTTTCTCTTTCAGATAAATACATTAGAAGAGCCATTCCTGGATGTAGACTGTGAACATATCAAAGCATTTGATTCCAAACTGCATCGTCAACTTGTGTGCTATCCTCAAGAAGTAAGTTTGTCCCAATAGTACTCAAGGCTAATTAGCCAAGTTTTTATTTGAACAATATTTATTCATTGATGAAAATAAATTTGTAATATTCTATTGATTTTAAAAGACTGTTCTTGGTGTTTCTTCTTCTTTCTACTGTTTAAAATCAGGAACTACCTTCAACTTACTGACTATCTCCATGATAATTCAAAAGTGCCTGTAATTGGATTATTTGAAATATTGAATTGATGTTTACGTTAATAGTGACCACCATTATAGTTCACTGAGCACAAAATATAGACTCATAAATATGATATTTTTAAGTGGGACAAGCCCGCCACACTGTTCCCAAACCACTGCAACTCCTGTAAGCCAGAATCAACAGTGGCGACCACAAGAAAAAGCGCCGAAACAATGAAGCTCGACGAATCCCGGAGAAACGATTCAACTGTCTAGGATTCCGCAACGAAATGAATCAGAAAAGATTAGCAGAGGACTAAGGAAAACATAATAAAAAATATGATATTTGAAGAGGTATCATAAACATCTGTTTGTGTTGTAGGTGGTGCCAGCATTCGACGCGGCAGTGAACGAACTGTTCTTCGAGCGCTACCCGGCGGCGGTGCTGGAGCACCAGATACAGGTGCGGCCCTACAACGCGCCGCAGAGGCACATGCGGGACTTGAACCCTGAAGGTTAGTCACTGAACACTGGGATTTGAAGGCTTTTAAAAGCAATAAGCACATTGTACAAAATTATTATTGTTTTGGTCCAATTTTGTAGCTTTTGATCACGACTTCGGCCGTTTGAACGTTGGTTATCGCGGACACAGACATAGTTGTGTACACACAACCTTCAAAATGTTTTATTGTATTTTATAAGACAAACTGTTAAGGAAACACATGTATTAATGCTAGTACTTACTAAATAATACAAAAGTAAATTGTAACTCAAAACTTTTATAACATGCAGCAACTGGTTACATACCCACATTTTTTTTAATGTTTTTTGTTAAAGATTCTTTTTCGAATTTGGCTAAAGTGTAAACATTAACCTAAAATTATTAGCTCTAACCCTTGCAAAAACACAAATTTTAACCCAGACCAACTCACTTCCCAGACATCGACCAACTGGTAACGCTCTCCGGCATGGTGATCCGTACCTCCAGCATAGTACCAGAGATGCGCGAGGCCTACTTCCGCTGCGCAGTGTGCGGGGCGGCGGCCACGGCCGAGCTGGAGCGCGGCAGGGTGCCCGAGCCCGCGCACTGCAGCCACTGCAACACCGCACACTCTTATCATCTCATACATAATAGATCACATTTCAGTGATAAACAGCTGGTTAAGCTGCAGGAGTCGCCTGGTAAGATATAATAACATTAACTATATTAACATGTTGTTATATAATTTTTCGTTTACTATACATGGCGGATGGTATTCTTTTTGTCAGTTGTAAAATAAAAAAATCTGCATTTCGATACATTTTTATCTTCTTGAATGTAATGTAATATTCTGCTTTTATATAGAACAGATGACTTTTTGTTTTATAAGTGACAAGCAGTTCTTGGTCTGGTCATGTTTGTGAAATTTCTTGTGTGTACAACAAAGATTTATTTAATTAATTGAAAACCCGAAAAGGGGTCAATTGAACTTTGAATATCACTATGAACTAACTACTTTTTGTTTTCCATTATATCACGGAAAAAAAACAACAGCTGATCCAGGCTAAAATGTGTAATTTACATACATTTTTTTTGGTTGACTTGATTCCGGCTTTGTTATTTTTTGTTGCATAAAGTTTAAACAAACAAATAAATAAATACATTGCTGATTTTATTTTCGCGATGTCAGCGTAGTTTCCTTCGTAAAATTTGTTTATAATGATGAGTTCAATAATCCACAGATTTGATGACACATTTTAATTAGTGTATTATCATCTCAGACGACATGCCGGCGGGTCGCACGCCAGCCACAGTGAGCGTGCTGGCGCACGGGGCCCTGGTAGAGGCGGTGGCGGCGGGCGAGCGTGTGAGCGTGACGGGCGTGTTCCGCGCCGCGCCCGCTACTGTACACCCGCGCAAGGCCACGCTCAAGGCTCTGCACCGCACGCACGTCGACGCACTGCACTACAAGAAGGTGCACAGTGATCGGTTGTTGGAAACTGAGGAGGGGTACGTACATAATATAGCTTTGATAGCTTGCCTCGACAAAATTTTTTGGGTTATAAAATATTACTCATAGTTTTTTCTCAAACGTAAGTTAAGATAAATCGTTTATCTCATAGATTTGTGTATGTACCAATACCCATACACAACCACATCAACAACCAACACACACTACACAAAACCACACCAAGCACACAAACACACTACTTATACCAATTTGATTTTATTTTTTCATATGTAGACATTATGTATAAAAACGATGTACCTAAAGCTATTATAAAATAGTATAATGTAATCATATATACCATCAAGCCTGTATTCCCGAAGGGTTAGGCAGAGGTATATAATGTAATCATAGTAGTACATAATCACATATTTACAAATATTGTAACTGTAAATCAATCACTCCTAACATTTCAAAAAACAGTGAACCAATTACTAGTTCGTAAATTAACTCTAAGGAAAAATACGCCAGTGGGTGAGACGAACAAACAAACTCACTTTCACATAACAGTATAAAAATAATTCACTTCCACAGCAAAGAGCACCGCTTCCCTCCGGAACGCATAGAGCTGTTCAAGGAGTTGGCTGGCCAGGCGGACAGCTACGAGCGCCTAGCGCGCGCCATTGCGCCCTCCATCTACGAGAACTTGGACATCAAGAAGGGATGTCTGCTGCAACTGCTGGGAGGGACCAAGAAGAACTTCAATGCCGCTGGACGGACGCATTTTAGGTATGGTAGTTGAGATGGTATATTTTTTTAACTCAAGTTTAATGTCTATGGCTCGTTCTATAGTTGCACTGAGCCAGACCATTTTGCGCAACGTCAAACGTAATAAAAATTCTACCAATTTCTGAATTGGGTAGTTGACAAAGACACTTTATTTTATCTCTAAAAACCGATTCATTTTGAATTAGATTAGATTATTCGATTTTTAGTTGCTTTAAAATCATTAAATAGTTGATTTGCCCACTCAACTTGTAAGAGATAGTTGAGTTTGGCAAATAAGCAACCTCATAGTTTACAATGCCATACAAAGTCTAAAGGCCGATCGCGTTTTGATATCAATAAATTGATTCAATGAACCTGAAACAAATACTTGTAAATAAGCCCATTCGTGCGAATACCATAAGAATATTCCACTGCAGAATTTCAGTTTTTTTTTTTTGTATATTCCATTATTTCTCCACCTTACAGATCCGAGATCAACATCCTGCTGTGCGGCGACCCGGGCACAAGCAAGTCGCAGCTGCTGCGCTGGGTGCACGCGCTAGTACCTCGCGCGCAGTACACGTCCGGACGCGGCAGCTCCGCCGTCGGACTCACCGCCTACGTCACCAAGGACCCGGATACAAGACAGCTGGTGTTGCAGACGTGAGTTACTGTTTATTGGAGCCCTAAGTAAGTTTTAGGACTTCAAACCAGTCGAACAACAGATTTTCTGTCGAGTTTTGGTCTTAGATACATAAACTTTATATATTTTTTTATGCATTGACTATGTGAATGTTGTTGTGTACAAATAATCTATCCAGTAATGTAATCAAAAGTGAATGGCTAAATGTGTTGCTAAGAGTAAAACTAGAGAACTGGACCGATTCGGCTGAATAATTTGCTGTCCTATTCGTAGTTTCCTTTTGCAAGGTCCGGTCGGTCTAGAAATATCTTAAATTTTCAACCGTGCAAAGCCGCGACGGTTTGTTAATTCTAAAATAAATGTGTCATAACATGTTTCCTCATTATTTTTGACTACATTTTCAGTGGGGCACTAGTACTCGCAGATAACGGTATATGCTGCATCGATGAGTTCGACAAGATGAATGATTCTACGCGCAGTGTGTTGCATGAAGTGAGTATCATTAAATAACTAAGGTACATTATATACAACTACATAACACGCACACACATGATGATATGGACTCCACTATAATATTATCTTTATGTGCATCATAAAGCTGAGAAGTTTGTTTTTCCGTTTGAACACACTAATCTCTGAAACTACTGGTCCGATTCTGAAAATTCTTTAGCAACTAGGAACCTACGTTATTCATGTGTTCTGCAGGCCATATTTTAATGTAAAAAGAAAATTGAGATCCGTAGAAAAACCACGCAGACAAACTCACGACCAAAAGCTTGTCTTCGGTAATAATGACAACTCCTCACAATAACCTTCCAGGTAATGGAACAGCAGACGCTATCGATCGCGAAGGCGGGCATCATCTGTCAGCTGAACGCGCGCACGTCGATCCTCGCGGCAGCTAACCCGGCCGAGTCGCAGTGGAATAAGAACAAGACCATCGTGGAGAATGTGCAGCTACCGCACACACTTATGTCGAGGTTAATCACTTAATAAAGCTACTTAGCTTAGGTTACTTAAGTTAGTGGTTAAGGCGCCCGCCTCTCATGCACGAAGGTGTGGGTTCGCAACCCGGCACAGGCAAGTACCAATGTAAGTTTTTAATTCATTATGTACTTTCTAAGTTTATCTTGGACCGACTGACATCGGTAACCATGTCAGAGCCCCTTGAGGCGGGTTAGAAACTCTGACACTAGGGTGGGGTCATTAGACCTTACATTTTTTTTTTGTTAATGTTAAGGTTTTTTTTTAAATCTAATTTTAAGGTTGTAAATATTTAATGACAATCTGTAAAGACTGTATTATCATAGAAATAAAGCTATCTATAATTTTATGATAATAATTCCAGCCCAGTATCTCTTCAAAGTTAGAGTGAACAGGCTTCTTCTGCGTAAGCTCGCTCCCTCGTTTACTTTGTCTCTGTGACCTCTGACCTAGATTAGAGTCGAGAGCAAACCCCTTTCAAATTGCCCCACTCATGGGCGAAGGCCTCTTCACCCTCTATGTTCTGTGTTAGGGGGTTTGGTTTCCGCACTTAGTCCTACAATGGACCATTGTGCGTGACCTCTTCACCCTCTTCACCCTCTTCTCATACACAAAAGGTATTGATCACCATACTTGCTCAAGGCAAATTGGAGATTTCAGACTTATTTAACTATAAGTCCAGGTTTCTCTATACCAATGTCAGTGTTGTCCAAGATAAACTTAAAAAGTACTTATGAATTGAAAAAGTCAAATTGGTACTTACCCGAATTTGAACCTATAACCTTATGTATGAGAGGCCTTAACTACTTGGCTATCATGACGTTTAACCCAATAATTGCGTGTATTTCAGGTTCGACCTGATATTCTTGGTGCTGGACCCACAAGACGAGGTGTTCGACAGGCGCCTCGCTTCGCATCTCGTCTCGCTTTACTATAAAGACTTCACCAATTCGCAGGACGATGAGGATATTGTGGTGAGTCTTCTAAAATATACACCCAGTTTTTATGTAGATGTTTTGTAAATTTGACTCTGTGCCTATTGTAATAAGGAGAATATTACATTAACAATATCCATTCCGACGAAACCTTGTTGGACGATTATCTTCCCTAAACCTTAGGTTTTAACTGCCAAATTACAATAGTGTAGCTATAGCAGTGTTCTGTTAAGCACTGAAAATAAACTTGTATGTCTTTGTCGTAGGGTTTAAGGTGCAATGATAACAAATATTATTTCTCCATATTTCAGGACATGGCGTTAATGCGCGACTACATAGCGTTCGCGAAGGAGCACGTCCAGCCGACGCTCAGCGAGACCGCGCAGCAGAGGCTTATAGACTCCTACGTCGATATGAGGTAAGTGTTATTCTACTACTACTGCTATCGGTACTGGGGCCTGCTAGGCATCATATACCCTATACATTTTGCATTATTTAACAAAATGAGGAAATTAACGGTAAGCAGTTTGTATATGGCAAAGTTTAGCTCCAGAAGTCGAAAATTAATCTAGCATTATGACCCGAGCATGAGTGTCCATGGAGTTTCTTGCTCGTTCTTCAACACACAAAACAACACACACACTTAACGCTTCAAAAGTGCCTGTAAATGATGTAATTGAAATGAATGCTTTGATTTTGACTTCGAATCACTTGTGTTGCTCTAAATAAACAAAATAACCTATAGATTGTTAATAAAAAATATGTGATTACCAGGCGTGTAGGCAGCGGTCGCGGTCAGATCTCTGCGTACCCGCGACAGTTGGAGTCTCTGATCAGACTCGCGGAGGCACACGCGCGGCTACGCCTCTCGCCCGTCGTAGAAATATCTGATGTCGATGAAGCCTCCAGGTAATTATATATCAATATCATAATGTACAGGCATTCTTACGTGTGACATTGGGATCAGGTTTTTTCTTCTGGTCATGGTAGTGTATGCATCAGGTTGGAAGGGACATCGTCAACTTTTCCCATGGATTCATTCAATACATGATTCTAAACCACAAACGATACAATTTTTTAGATTTTCATGATTTCCCACCAATTATAAAACACTACGTAAAGTTGACCATTCAATACCTTTCAGACTACACCGCGAAGCCCTGAAACAGTCGGCGACGGACCCGGCGTCGGGCCGCATCGACGTGGGCATCCTGACGACCGGGCTGGGTGCGGCCGCTCGCCGGCGTCGCGCCGAGCTGGTCACCGCGCTCAAGGCGCTCATACAGCCCTACTCCAAGCCACACACGATCACACATTCCAAGCTGCTGCAGGAAATTAATACTAATTCACAAGTTGTAAGTGGCTAATTTAGCTTGTATTTTTGTATGTGGGGTATATGAATAGGGTTAGCATGGTGTATGTATAGGGATAGCTGTAAATTGCACGTGTGTTTTATATTTACGATGCAGGAGGCGGAATAAGCATTTGTTTGAAACCTACCTCTAAGCTCGTGAAATACGTTGTTACCAGTATGTCCTAAGTTTTCGGTTTCAACTTTTATAACAAGCGCGTTGACTTATTAATCACTTCTTAGACTAAAACACTGCATGTGTCCAAATCATAAACAAATAGCTTATTTAATTAAGATAAACGTTGCAATTAAATAAAAGATTGCAGTAACCCTGCAGTGTTTGGGATGAGCAACTATGCTTAAAATCTTTTAATAAATAGTCTCATATTTTTGTGCCCGGTTAATGGCAATAGACTCGCACCCTATTACATGGGACCTATAACATACCGGCGAACTGAGGGTGTACATTGGTGAACCTCTGCCTAACACTTCGGGGAATACACGCGTGATGGTATATATAAATTTTGTCGTTATCTTTCAGACGGTGTCCCGAGAGCAGTTAGACGAGGCACTGCGTGACCTTCAAGACGAAGGAAAGGTCACCATCGTCAGCCACACCCACCTGAGACTATGTTGATCTGAGAGTAAAACACCGCCTTGATTTAATTCTAATGTTCGATCTATTTTTGTAATCTGTTAAATATAAGCCATATTTTTTTTGTAAGCTGTCTTTTTAATTAGTATTGTTTATACCCAAAATAACGTTGAAGAAACAAAATTGTTCCACTGGGAATAGAATCGGCAAAAAGTGTTTCCGCGTTTTCCATTAAGAATTTCTCAGTAGCAGCATGCAGGTTGGAAGCTAGTAGTGTGGCACCCCCGTGTCTCGGAAAGCACGTAAAGCTGTTGGTCCCGGCTGTCATTCGTAGATCTTTGACAGTCGTTATGTATCTATAGTCCGAAGACGGAAAGTCTGACAACCAGTCTTACCAAGAGGTATCGTGCTGCCCAGTAACTGGGTTGTGGAGGTCAGATAAACAGTCGCTCCATGTAAAATACAGCGGCATCCGGTTAGACTGGATGCCGACCCCAAAAGGCTAGGCAGATTGTTTGATTTTGTTACAAAAAATTAAAACACAATAAAGTTCAATAAATTATCTTTATTTACACAATATTTCATTCCGTGTATCAAAAAGCCTGTGGCTAAACAACAATACTCAACGAACTCCCAACTACACGTAGTCAAACAACACCGCTGTGCTTGTTCACACGAAACCTCACTTGTGCGTACAAAATGTTTCGTGTACCTCTTCACATGTACGCAGTACAATCACGAACATAAACTTGTATACACTTGTCAAAATTTCAAAGCGATTTCATTGAGAATTAATTATTGCAACTTTGAGATAAGACCTATTTCATAGTAAGAGCATTAGCCAAAAACTGAGAAAGAGTTTGATACCAGCAAGTTTCGGTCTTGCATTAGCACGCAACTTGCGTTGGCACTCCTGGGCCATTGCTACACCTACTGCCTTGACAGTCTGTCACCCTGGTATTATTGTAAAGCCTACTCCAAATTATTCGGTTTTGTTGCTTGTGTGGAGCAAAATTTGCAAAAACTACGCTACAGTTAGTCAAAATCACTGCCAAGGTCGATCTGAGGTCATCTATAGATCGAGCTCCTTGCATTTCAGAGGGTGTAGTCCAAGGGGGATACGAAAATTTCATTATTTTTTGTCTAGGACGTCTCGTTTTTGAGATATAAGCCAAAAACTAAAAACTGGGTTTTGAAATTTGACTACGTTCTCCCCTTTTTGTGTAAAGTATATTTTTTTTATTCCTTTAGGTAAAAGCCATAAGGCTGCCATAGAGAAGCTTTTTGAGAGTTAAGAAAAATCTTTTTTGCACAAGGAATAAGGAAGTAAGAAATGCGTTGCACTGGAGGAAGATTATGTAGAAAAATAAAATAAGTTTGTTTAAATCCTTGCATTTTTTAATATTGATTCCAAGAATTTTTTATTGACCTCGTAGTATGGGCTTTAGAATATTATATTCGTAACATCTTTTCATTTTACTTAATCCTTTAGGAGGAAATTACGTTTGATTGTTGCTAAGTGTTTACATGTTTATGCTCGTGACTGTACAAATACGCCTCAATTTCTTCAGCCATTTTGGACTTGAGCAACTTCTGTCCAAATACTGGCTGGACAACCGGACGTCATGATGTCACCCGAATACTTATATTTTATTTCCGGATCCGCGTTTAATAAGATAACCGGATGTCAAGATGTCACCCAATTATTTAAATTTTATTTTCGGATCCGTGTATAATAGACAACCGGATGTGATAACGTCCACCGCATAATTGGTTAGTAGACACCATTAACCAATAATTCTAAGACACAATTTCCATAAAAAAACACGTTATTTTACCCCTGAAAACGCAATTAATTTTTAAATTACTGCAAAATTAGATTTTTAGTTGCCTTACAATCAATAAATTGTGAATTGAGTTAGCAAATAAGTGACGTCACAGTTTAGTAATGTCATACAAAATTTAGGGTGGAATCGCGTTTTGACAGCTCATAAAAAGTATGTCAATTGATTAGTGATGTCATCTACCCAATTATTTATTTTTCGAATCTGGATCCGGAATCAAAATACGAACGCCTTGTTGACATTGACAGCGTTCGCTCCTTCCATTCGGTCCAAAACCCGAATTCAATACTTGAGCTCCACCCAAATTGAAAATGATGTAAATTCGGACGGATACACTTCGGATCTCTTCATACAAAAAGTACTACGGTTTCTCTAGATTGATTTTTCTCGGATTCGGATCCGGTGCAGCATTGAAGGTTTCAAATCTAATTATGTTGGCTACCACCCAACCACGTACATTTAGCGATTAGTAGTAAATCAATCGCATCGCACTTACTGGTTATAATTGATAGAAGATTAGCTTTGACGAACACAACAATAATTTTAAATTACAATAACAACATATTAACAAAGTAAAAAAAAAAATGGATAGAAGTAGTCTCAATATCAGCTGATCCCTATATTTCTTTCAAGCAGGTACTCCGTAGCTTCACAAGCCAAGTAAAAAAAGCCTTCCAATTTAGAAGAATAGGCGCCAACAATAACAGAACTTTGAAATTTAATTTTTTCAAAGAGTTAGAGGAAATAGTCTACATTTGCCAACCAATAATAAATTTGAATTATGTTTGTAACTGAAGAGAAGATTAGAGTCGCTATACACATAATCGGATCGGCGCATTGGGTTCGGCATTTTCAATAAAAACATCAGATGGTGATCCGAATAGGCCAGCCTTTCCCAAAGTGGGCGATAACGCCCCCTTGTGGGCGCTGCAGACCTAAAGGGGGGCGGTAAGAGACCCAGAGAAAAAATGGGGGCGTTGTGTAGAGGTTTGGGGGGCGATTTGTAATTTCATCTAGCTAGGAGGACTCTTAGACAACCTTAGAAGGGAAGTACGCGGAAGGCGTTGTTTGATTGATTTTAGTAGAGGACCCCCCCCCCCCCCCCCCGTCATGACTAATTTCTAATCGGTTACGGAAAAAAGGGTGCGCTAAAAAATAATTTATTTTCAAAGTGGGCAGTAGACACAATAAGTTTGGGAACCTCTGGAATAGGCTGACTCGCTTAAGTGTATAACGACCCTTACTTTTATCCACTAAAGGTACTGATATTTAGAATTAAATAAAATACCAGAAAATGGAAGTTTACATACTTAACATTAGACAGTGGGATATTGGTCGCATTATAAACTCTGTTGACTGATAATAAAATACAGTTTTCAATAACATAATCAAAACATTTAGTTACATGGTCATTCTTCAACAAAATCATAGATACCCGTAACCTTAATTCATAAGATACATAAAACAAATCTTTTGACTATATATTTTAACATAAATCATTCTAATGCAACTCCATTGTTTTTATAATCAACAGAAATTTTACGTCTAAAATGAAATAAAACTCTGAAATAAGTAGATTTTTGTTAAAAAAGTTTCAAATTAATATAGTAAGTAGTTAGACTGTTTAATTGGTCTGTATGAAGCGTATAAATAGGTTTGGGCCGGTATTGCAGAACCTAACTCAAGACTTTTTGCTTAAAACTAGTTTAAAAGAGGATGCAGTGACAAAGATTGAAAAGAATATGCTTAGATGGTTCGGTCATGTTGAGAGGATGAGTGAAAGGCGACTGTCCTGTGCGAGGAGGAGGGAATTTATATGGCAGATGTGAGTGGCAACGCTGGGAGGGGACGCTCTAGTAAGACCTACCCTGACCTTATTGGTGAGGTTCTTCGTAATACTCTTAACCGGAGTGCTTGTATGGATAGAAGTATGAACGTAGACGAGGCGAAGGGAGTATGTAACTTCTGGCGTTCTGTAGTTTCTGCCTACCCCCATGGGAACAAGCGTGAGGTTATGTATGTAGTTTCAACTCAAATGGTTTAAAACTAGTTCTAAATAACGCTTGGAAAGTCAATAGCTAGGTTCTATAATACCACCCCTAGAAGGGGTCTTTAAGATTCAATTATTTTAATACTTTACTTCGTAAATTACTATGCCATCTACTTGCGACAACCGTGCCGCTTTAGGCCTATCTCAGTGTTGCCACATTATAATGTGACAAAACTATTGGACAATTTTAGTCGATTACACAAAATCGACTAAATCAAACACATTCATAGATCTCTTTAAAATGAACAACAACAATTCTTGTTTTAGCAAGGAGTGGTAGTTAATGGAGGATTAACCAGATAGTGAAATCACATGATAAAAAAACGACTCTTTTGCATCTCACTATTTGTTTAAAGGTGCAAGCAGATTGATGTCGATCGACGTCGACCTGTCAATAGTCACTTAAAGCATTATCGATTGTCGATCGATTAACATAAACCGGTTACAATACGCCACCACTGGATCGATATAAAAATCGATGTCATCTCACAACCATGTCGAACAAATCAATTCAGTTCTGACCGGCCGCAAACTGGTTGCACCTTTAGTTTATAAACTATTCCTCCATTTACTAGCCCCACAACGAACACACGCTCAACTCAAAACAGTACAAACGAGTTGTAGCTATACATAATCGAATGTGCGTAACAATTGTAATAATATAACTAATGTACTTTTATTATCAAGAGGAACGTTCTGTGTCCTTGGGGGCGCGGTCCTTCGGGTCTGCCGCCGGGGGCGCGGGGGCGGGCTGTGTGCCAGCGGGGGCGGGCGCGGGGGCGGGCGCGGGGGCGGACGCGGGGGCGGGCAGGGCGGCGAGCGAGGGGCGCGCTTGCATAGCATCTGCGCGAGCGCACGCTTCGAGCACGTACTTGTTGAAGAGGTCGGGTTTGTCTAGGTACACGTGGTGACCTGCGCCGTTGATTACCTGTACGTGGAAAGCGAATAATTAAATAAATAAATTTAATATTTTTTTTGTATGCCAAGCAGCCCGTTCCTCAAACGAAAATATTTAACGATGAAAACAACAACAACAACAACAACATATGGGTGTGATTTATCTATAATATGTATGTATTCATAAATTATATAAGTATGTATATCAGTTGTCTGGTTACCATAACACAAGCTCTGCTTAGCTTGGGATCAGATAGCCGTGTGTGAGTTGTCTCAAGATATTTATTTATTTATTTATATTCTGAATTCAAATAATGAAATGTGTATCTTTTCGTGTAGTAAAGAAAGGTATATAGGTCGCCCTATTAAAAGGTCCTACTAAAAAATGACTCCTCTACCTGAACATAGGTATTGACGGGTCCCCGGTGTTCAGCCAGCACCTGTCCGGTGCTGTTGTCCACCCAGGAGCGTGAGCCGTACAGCACGGTGATAGGCAGCGCGGCGTCGATCTCGTCCACGCGCCGCACCATCGGGTTCTTCGCCCAGCCGAAGCCGGTCATCAGGGTGTGGAAGGCGCTTTCACCGCTGTGGAGAAGGAGGAGTTATGATGAGGTGGTCTATTAATGTCTAGAAAGATGAATGGTTTACAAGTTTGGAATATTAGATTTGGAAGTTCCAAATTAAGATTGTCGCCTTGTGATATCCTTCGAAATCGTTATTTGATGTGAATTGTGATTTTAGCGTGTTTGCGACGTCATTTCAGGTTTTTAGTTAATTCATAATCATCGTCGTATCAGGTAAACGACGCCCATTGCTGGACATATGCCTTCCCTGAAGTTTGCAACAATTAATGGTCCTGCGCTGCCCGTATCCAGCGATTTCTAGCGATGGCCGGAACCACACTGTGCCTTCCGCTGCGTGGTCGTTCTTTATGAAGCCCTTAGTAAGGCACCATGTTCGAATGTAATTCAATTTCACCTTATATAATTCCAAATACCATATTAAAACTATACAAAAAATATCACATAACATATCCAAAAACTCACCTAGGAGTCTGAGAGTTGCACTGATAAATATACTCAGGTATGATCCTCTCGGCATCGGGCACAAAGTTGAGGTACTTCCTGGAGATGTCGGGGCGGGTCTTGCTGACCAGCCACTTGCCCGCCGGGCCGGCGGCTCGCACGGCCCACAGCGGGTTGAGCGGCTGCACGGCGGTCGCGATGGCGCGCACCCATAGCGGGAGCTGCGCCTTCTCGTACGCGTTCGGAGGACGCTCTGCGAAGCCCCAGGGGTCGGCTAATACTAGGTGGCGGACTCTGAAAAGAGGTTTTTTTTGCAATGAAGTTGATACCTTCTACGAGATCTTTTTTAACGTCCAGCTTGTTATATTGTTCTAACGTAGTACGCATAGATGTTATAGGAATGACGGAAACTAAGTCTATATACTTCTAAAGTAATATTATGAAGAGGAAAGATTTTTAATTTTTTTGTTCGCGCCTGTGATTTCAGCCGCGTGTATGTCGGATCAAAAAGTTCCCAATGTCCTTTCTTGGGGTTCCAACTTACCCCATACCAACTTTTATCAAAATCGGTTGAAAGGTTTAGTCGTAAAACCATAACAGACAGGCAGACAGAGTTACATACATAAACTCACGCCTTTTTCCCATGGCAGTAGGGCGAAACCACAGAACGGCACCTGCTACGATCCTTACATACTCCTTTCATCTCGTTACAGACAGAGTTACTTTCACATCTATAATATTAGTATGGAGTATGGATATATTTTAGTGTAAAGGTTCACGTTACCTCTCCGGGTACTTGATGGCGTACGCCGTGGCGATGTACCCGCCGAGGCTGTGCCCCAGCAGGATGAACTGCGAGATGTTGACCTCGCGTCGCCACTCCTCCACGGACTCCACCCACTGGGACTCCGCCTTCTGCGCGTCTGAAGCGAACTTAGGACGGGAGCTGCGGCCGAAACCTGAGGATATGGTTGTAATTGGTGGTTTGTGTATGTGAGCTTATATTATGTCTGTAAAGGCACCCACGATACAGCTAACTAACTTTACTGCTGAGCAGCGGTCTCCCCCATACTTCCTTATGTGTTGCCTTCCACAATTCCCTATCATATGAAAGAGTGGAAACCAACACATGGCAACAGAAAAGCTTTTTCTGATCAATTTCCGATTTCCCATAAACGTCTTTAAGTCATAACGCCAGGTACGTTTTTTTTTATAAATCCTACTACTATTATAAAGGCGAAAGTTTGTAAGTATGGATGTATGGATGGATGTTTGTTACTCTTTCACGCTTAAACGGCTGAATGGATCTGGATGAAATTTGGCACAAAGATAGATTATAGTCTGGAATAACACATAGGCTACTTTTTATCCCGGGAAAATGTACGGTACCCGTAGGATAACACATCAACTGTGACGCGGACGAAGTCGCGGGCAGAAGCTAGTAAAAAATAATTCTATATTATAGCACGCCTCAACCAAGTCTTTATATGAAATATGTTTACAGATTTCCATGTCAGTCAGACCGTCAGTGTGTTAAAGCATTCTTAAACCCCAGACGGTCCGGAACCATGAGAGCCCTGATCCGAACTGTGTGGACAGCTAAACATATACGTATCTATACGAATCTATACAAATATAATAAAACTATAGAGTTTTTTTGTTTATTTAAACGTGGTAATCTCTGGAACTCCTAGTTCCTCCATCTTATATGATTGCCAGATTTATGGTTATATGGCATCACGCTACGACACACCAGGCGGAGCAGTAACCAAAGACTTAACGGGAGTGGAAATAAAAACCACGCGAACGCATTCGAGGGCAATAATTAGTGTAAAGAATAAGTTGCCATAGCTTCATCGTTTTGTTCGCTGACATCTCACTAGGGTGAGTGACACTTGGCTCAAGTCCAAATGCCCTTCGCATTACTGCTTTACACGTGGACGCTATTAATTACGACTTTTCTTTGTTGCAAGTGACTATAAATACATACGTAACTATACGCCAGTATTTCCCGAAAGGTTAGGCATAAGTGTCACCCATATTTCATCAATTATGTTTAAGTCTACTTATCATCATCATCATATTAGCCGCAAGACGTCCACTGCTGGACATAAGGCTCCCCCATAAATTTCCAAAAGGACCGGTTGAAAGCGGCCTGCATCCAACGCCTTCCTGCAGTCTTAATCAGGTCGACTTTAAGTCTACTAACTGGCAAAAAGTTTCGCCTAGCGGTTTCTAAACTATTCAATGATAAATATAATTTCGCGGAATCTTGATGACTTTCCCACGAAACCCACTGATCTAGACTAAAGATACTGATAAATCCTGATGGACTAGCCCTTTAGTCCGATCTGGGAATCAAATCTAGGACATCAAACACAACACCAATAGAACAGTGTAGCAGTAATAGTTATTTTTCATATTTAAGCTTATCAAAAATATTACATGGGACCTAAACATACCGGCGAACTGTGGGTTTACATTCTAGAAGCCGACCCCAACATAGTTAGCAAAAGGCTAAGCAGATGATGATCCCTCCCTAACCCTTCCGGGAATATAGGCGTGATGGACATGGTATGTATGAAAAAATGTCTTACCTAACAAATCAATTGCATAAACAGGTCTGGTAGCTGCAAACGAGTCTAGATTAGGACACCAGAGCGCTAGGCCTGCGCCCATGCCGTGTAGGAGCACCAGCGGAGTCTTGGGCGACTCGTCGTTCAGTGATATCGTCCATATCTTGTCGCTTTGCCCCACGACGCTGCCTATATCCACGTAGAAACGCTTGTACGCTGTTTTTAAGCCTGGAAAAGAAGTCAGATTAACATTTATTTTTCTGAAACAATTCGACACATACTGTATAGGATAAAGTGTATTTGGCAATTTAAAAAAACATAAGACAAAGCTCTACTAAATACTAATGAAGCTCCATATATTTTATCGTTTCGCAATTTAGAAAAATATCAAAGGACCATTGAGATATTTTTGGTCCTAAGTTCCGAGGTTTCTGAGAGAGTGGCCAGAGCAGGCAACACGCAGGGAAGAGTGGATAGTTATGAAGAAAACCTATACCTAGTCGTCGGACAATACGTAAAAAAAAATACGACGTGTATCTTATTATCCACACAAAATGATATCGAATATTTGAAATTCGAAGCCTAGATTAATTAACGTTAACATCATTTCCTATTCTTCAAACCACAACACGCGCTATTTAATTATTTCGTTCAAAACACATTGTCATGACAGTGCAAATTAGCATGTTCTCATCGACCATGCGCGGCGTCTACAATCTGCCCTATCTGTTAGAACGTAAGAACCAAATTCCCTAAGCAGCTAGCCACGATTAGCTCGATATCACATCTCCAAATTCCGGCGAATTTTCTGCCGTCTCACGATGGTGAGGCAAAAATCTTGATATAGTTGTTTTACGAGGAGCAACTTTTAAGTGGTCTTGCGTCAGTGTTTGTAATTGGTTACGAATTCATTCATAGGTGTGGGGTTCGCTTCGACCCTTGATCTTGACTTGTGGAAAACAGTGGATGAGGTCTTTGACGTGACGAGTGTAGATATTATAGCGTGTGGAAAAACAAAACTGCGGAGGAGTAAGACTCTCTACCTAGTCTGTTTTTCTTTAAAGTTACGAGTGAACAGGCTCACACTGTCTTCGACTTTGTCTTTGTCACCTCTGACTTAGACTAGAGTCAAGAGCCTACCCTCGGATAAAAACAAAAAAGCTATTCCGGTTTCAACCGTGTATGTGTTGCACTTTTGTATGGTACAGCTTTTAATTATCTACTAGAAAATTCAACGCTGGGAGGCTTGACTCCCCAACGATGTAGGTATATCATGTACTGAATTCAAGGAAGGAGTGCTCAGTGCGACTTGTCAAGATATCAACCAAGTGGATTAAAACGAATGGCCGTTCAAAGACACGTTTATATTATCTTTATAAAATCTTGTTGGTTCAGGTTTTAAGAGCCATTTATGTATATTCTCTCCCCCATAGCTTTCTCCTCTAGGCTTATATCTTAGTAAACAGTTTCAAGCGGTCTTTGCGGGATCTAATTAATCAATTAGAAATATTCTGAATACCAGGAAGTAGTATAGTTGCAACGCAAATTATAATAATTATTATTAGAGGATTACTAATCGGCAAGCCAGCTAAGGTCATCCACTGTATGAATAAGTTGATAATGCGAATCTTATCTGTGCATTTATAGTAGGAAACTGATAAAAAAAAACAATAATATACGTTTTTAAACTAAGGCAGATCCGCTGAGGTCAGAAGGACAAGGTCACTGCTTTTGGAACCAGCTAACTGTCGATCTTCTTCTTAGCGAATCGATGGCGAATATAGATTGGATAATATTAAAAAAAAAAAAAAATATCTTGGGACAACTCACACACGGCTATCTGATCCCAAGCTAAGCAGAGCTTGTGTTATGGTAACCAGACAACTGATATACATACTTATATAATTTATAAATACATACATATTATAGATAAATCACATCCAGACACAGAACAAACAATCATGCTCATCACACAAAGTTTGTCCTGGGTGGGAATCGAACCCACGACCTCCGGCTTAGCAGTCAGGGCCACTAACCATTAGACCAACAGGCCCGTCTTGTTTTGTTAGTAGACTGTTGGACCTAAGGAGGGCCGATTACGAGGTTTTTGCCATCGTGGCGAAAGGATTAGCCAATCGACAGGAGGCGATTGCCCAGGGTGTGCCGGACGTAACAGAAGTAGAAAAATTCATCAGAGTAGAGTAATGTAGGTCGAGCAAAAAGTATTATTGGGTTTTTCTATGAAATTCTCAGTAGCAGTTCGGAGTTTGCAAAAGGCTCGCCCCCTATTACATGGGACCTACATATACCGGCGAACTGTGGGTGTACATTGGTACACCTCTGCCTAACTCTTCGGGGAATACAGGCGTGATGGTATATAAGAGTACATCGCTCGGGGAGGCTCCTTTCACGCACCCGATTCAATATGGTGATCTTACAGGCCGTTAACCATACCGCAAATTCTAGCAAAAATAATATGACCTAATCCTAATTAGATTTTGTGTAGATACACGATATCTAAGTGGTTTTAAAACGGTTTAATTTCAGTTAGTATATCCGCGAAATTACCTCTCTAATAGGACGAGGGAAAGCGGTTCAATATCCGCTCTAACCGATACTTGTCTCCGGTCTAGGAGTTAGGCCGGTAACACGCGTTTTATGTTACATAAGAATGCCAATTATACTAACTTAATGACGTTCAAATTAAAGTTGCAATGTCAGTGTCAAGGCCAATTCGCGTATCTCTAGAAGCGTTCAAAATCTAGTCACCGTATCATCATAAGCCGTGTTGTTAATGAATAATTTATTTTATTTTAATTACTACTTTGTTTCTAGTTAGTACTTTGTTAGCTATTTGTTAACTTTCCTGTGCATGCAGTGGTCTCCTATAAGTGAAGGAGTACACCTACATAATACTTTTGTTATATTGTTTTTATGTCATGATTTGTGTATATCTTTTGTTGGAGATCCTAAATAAATGTACCAAATTAGAAGTATGTTTGGAAAATTGCGACTGGGATTAGATTGTTATCGTTGTTAAACTTCCGGGAATTATCCCTATGACAGTCGACAAATATGTACCATTCATTATTTCTTTGTCGGCGAGAAGAAATCTGTCAAAAATCGGTCCGACAATCGGCCAAAAAATCAGTCATGTGCGGAGACGCTTAAAATTATTACGATTTTGGCATTTTATTATTGAATAGATGCTTGTGGGTATCTTTTAAGCCTCTACATTGATCGCATTAAATTTCCGATAATTGATAACCTCTATTCGGAACATCTTAGACACCTTATATCACCATACAAATTCTGATTCAGTCTTGTATAATCAAGGGCAAAATTGTCATCAATCCTGCTCCAAAGTCCAACCATGTGTAACTGGAAAAGTTCATTAGACTGTCGAACGTCCTATTTATCGTGTTGATAACACGTCATGCTCCTGATTGTTATCAGCTCGTAGGCTTGTGTGCACCGTGTTCATGTAATGTTTTATCATGAAGAGTACATCCCGGAAAATAGTTATAATGATAATACTGTTTGTAGTATAGACAGTAGCAGCGAGATTTAATTCCTACCGGCTTCCCTTTGGAAGTTCGGAAGAACGGGTACTCTGCCACCATTGAAAAAACCGCTCGATCAGCAGAATGTACCAAATGTCTACTACGGTTTAATAATTGACAGAATATACAATTTTGACAAGTAAAGTTGTATCATACATAGTATAAAACTAAGTCGCTTCCCGCGGCCTGCTCTTCTGTACCTACGCCTAGATCTTTTATGCTACGTAACGATTTTATGCGGTTTCATCAGTAGATAGTGATTCAACAGGAAGTTCTACACGTATATGTAGAACATCACGCTAGCACCAGCGGAACAGTAACCAAAGACGTATCTGAATGCGATGTAAAATTAAGCAATTTTAGCTTACGAAAAAGGACTGTTCGCCACTGATAGACAGTGCAGTTAAGATAACTTTTCAGTTTTTTTGCGTTTACAATAGAGATCACGTGAGCAATCGGAATTCGGAAGGAGCCTAATAAACGAAAAACATTCTACATCCCAAAGACGTCAAAGTAAAACTGCATTTAAAAAAAATCTGTGTCATAGATGCGTCCGACCTAATCCCGCGCATGCAGTGTCGTGTCCCCCACAATTATATAGGCAAATTACCGTTCAGCAATAGGCTTAGTCCGGTCGAACGTGACGTAAGAGGGAGGGGTGTTATAACATTGAATTTTGTTCGGTTTAATTTTAAAGTGTATACGAATTATCTACGTTTTTTGTGGACTGATTGCCGTAGAACTGACTACTTTCTGGGTAGCTTACGATGTTTTTTTGTTATTTTATGAATTGTAATGTCAGAATCAGCCTAATGGGCATTTTTGCAGCTGACAGCGAGGCGCACGAATTTTTTGAAGGCGTTTACGTTTTAATGTTAATTGTCTAGTTTATCATTTAATTGAAGTATTTTGTGTCTTTAGTAAGTCTCTAAATACACGGTGGAAATGACATTCTGACTCAAACCGTTACTTTAAATTAAAGACATGATTCTCGACACTGCAACGATAAGATTATATTTTTTTTAAATCAGCCGTGCGATTCTCTAACATATTACCTACAGCGCTGCGCTCGACGTCGAGCTTGTCGACTACACTACTGTCAAATCAACTTTACGCACAACGCATAGAGTTGATTTTACCGAAGTTTCGTCGACCAGCTCGACGTCGAGCGCAGCGCTGAAAAATGTTAGAGAATCGCACGGCTGCTGTTCCATACTTTTTGGCCGTGTAGGTGTTGCATTTTTCACTATTTTATATCAATGACCAATAATATTGCTTTGGTGTCTAGAATCTTGCACTGTAGAAGTTTGAGTCACAATGTCCCTTCCACAGTGTCTAGTATAAATGATACTAATAGGTATCCTGCTGGTGTTGTAAGTGGTTACCAGTTAACTCTGCCTATTATGCCATTAACTCCATTGAACTTGCCCTGCGTGTTACTACATTGCTCCGGTCACGGTCGCCACCTACTTAAAATTTAAAACGTCATATGAGCCCGTCATTATACACCAGTAGGTACTTATGCCTTTCAAACAATAGCACTTTAGGATCCCTTTTTTTTAAGGATGGGAAAGTAATCAAATGACTTCTTCCGCACTGGGCGGAGCAGAAGGGAGTGTCAGACTCTTACTGACTATAACCCATCCGTGGTTCTTCTAATGCCCTTTGCGTTCCAGGCCCGCGGGTATTTTGAACAATTCCGCAACCCTGGCAGAAGGACCTTCTTGCAATATAAAAATTACACATTTGTCTCAACATCTGTGTGACGAGTCGCTGGAATGAGGAGAGGTGCTCCTAAACTGGCAATACTTTTACTGCAATTTGTAGCTGCAATATTTTTGAGTGGTCACCCACACATTGCCGAGAAAATGAGGGCCGTATAGGAACGCCGAAAAATATGGTAGAGTATATTAGAAATGTTTTATGTACGGTCGGGCCATCGTTGCATATTGCAGCCACACATTGCCGGAAAAATATGTCAAGGAGCACTAAAGTAAATAGAAGCCAGGATAATAATAAAAAAATTTGAAGGGAAATTTAAAAAATAATATAAAGATATTACTTACATGATAATATTTTTTTCTCGACATTACGGAGCATTGCATCTGACTGGCGCGTCCAGCTGAACCATCCACCGGTCCAACTAGAAGAAAACATTAAACAATTAAAACAAGGGATTTGGTTAATTAGGCTTTTTAGACTTAATAGAAGGTAGGTATTTGTTTATTGAGCCACATCAAACTTTGAATAACATAATTGCTGATGTTCTATCTCCCTTAGCTAGGAGACTAGCTTTAATATTCTGATGAGCATTTAAAGGTAAAATTACAACCATCTTGAATACCAAGAATTAATAATTACGTGAAGATGTTTCAATTAAAAATCCCACTTCAAAAACACACCAAATTATCTAATAAACAATTAAACTGCGTACGAAAAAAGCAGTGAAGAGGAGTGCAATTTTTAAATAAAACATCTATAACACACTTGGTATTTCTATCCGAAGGGGTCTGGCGGAAATGAATAATCCATTGCTTTTTAAGTTTAAAAAGCTTTTCTGGTCAACATTGTAAAGAAGGCAATGAATATTTTTAATTGGGTACTTGACAACACCAATTAATTGACATACTTTTATGAGCTGTCCAAACCATATTTCCCTTTACATTTTGTATGGCAAAAGAAAACTGTGACGTCACTTTTGTCTTTGTGCTGACTCAATTGACTATTTATACATTTCAAGGCAATGAAAATCTAATTTTACAGTTGATTGAAAATTAATAGGGGTTTTCAGGGATAAAATTAAGCGTTTCTGTAGAGAAGTTATGTTTTGGAATTATTGATTAATCGTGTTTATTACCAGATTGACAAAATTAAAGGCATCGTGTGTCACGTAATTATTCTGCAAGCATTATTCGTATAATGACATATTTTTATTTTAAAAGATACCGTTTGTGATCAGTATCCATTAAAATTGGCTCAATAAACAATTTATTTTAACAGTTCCACACACACTCAACAGTAAAAAAAAACTAAACATTAAAAACAAATTAAAATGCAAATTAAAAAAAAAACGGTAGGTAATTAGTTTTTAGGGTTAGTTATTTTTAGACGAACAGTATTGTTAGAGATTAATTAGTCATAATTAACAGTTTAATTTAAAAAAAAAGGTAACTACTACTATGATTTACTGTTAGTAAGTACGACGTTATTGTAATATAAAAAGTAGTATTAGTAAACTTCTTTCTATATTATAATAACGTTGTTTATAAATCATACTGTTTCTTCTTTTTAGTTTTATAAATTATACTGTCTTTGAAATAAATACCTATGGTATGATTTGAATAGTATTTTTATTAACAAGTAGATGCTAAACAGTAATGTGTACTGTGTTTAACTTTTTTAACATAACTTTATACTTAGTAAGAATAGATCGAATTTTTTGACGTAAGTACTAAAAATAATGACAGAATCTAATAAAGTATTGATTGATATATTTTAGTAACAACAAAAAGATCAATATTTCCCTTTGTTCAATACCGGTTGACCAGGCGAGTGAAGGTCAAGCCTAGACGCAGTCCAAGGTCGAAAGTCAGTCATTATACGTGGTATATAGAGAGATGACTCACTGAGCAAAGTTTGAAAATATGCCCAATCATGTTTTAGAACTAAGTAGTAAGTACTTCAAAATTTTGACTGATTCTCGCTGTCCAGTTTTATATGAACCTTCACCTTTTAGCATAATTTATGAATAGCCTTCACCTGAGAAATGAGAAATGAGGAGATCCGCAGAACTTAGGTAACCAACACCGCTTTCAAAATCACGCTGCGGGTTGTTCGAAAGAGATACCGCGCCCCTTAACGCAAAAGGCACAAGAAGGAACATGGCTGGGTTTTAGTCAGTAAAAAGTCTGACACTACCTCCCGCTCTGCCCAGGGCGGGAGACAATATTTGATGATACCTATCCCATCCGAAAAAAAAAGTCTCAAAGTCCGAACTTCAAGTGGCAATGGGCATGGCACATAGCTCGTAGAGCGGATGGCCATTGGGGTCGTAAGGCTCTCGAGTGGCGACCACGCACTGAAAGGCGCAGTGTAGGAAGGTCCCCACGAGGTGGACCGACGGCCAGGGAAAGGTCGCGGAAAATCGCTGAAAGCGGGCAGTCACCGGTCATTGTGGCTATGTTTAGGGGAGGCGTATTTTTTTTCCTTTTTGCAGCCGTGGTATCACTGTGACCATAACTAAGGGAGCGTTCAAGTAATACGTAACGCAATTTGGGGGGAAGGGGGGTCTCGTAAAACGTTACGATGCGTTACAGGGGCGGAGGGGGTCTTTCTTACAACACGTTACGTAACATTGTTTTTTTTTTAGGAGAATGAAGGATGAAAACAATTGTGTGTAAAGCCAAAAATTTATAAAAAATAAACAAAATACGCAGGTGTTGCGGATTAAACATCTCTTGTTTTATTTAGTATTATTACCGTAAAGGCAATTAAAACTATACCAAGGATAAAATCTGTAACATACTTTTTGCGACTTTAGGGTAAAAATGGTCACTTGAGTGTTACGTAACGTTTAGAGAGTGGGAGGGGGAGTACAGAAAAACGTTACGGTGCGTTACAAGGGGAGGAGGGGGGGGTCAAAAATCTTCAAAAATTGAGTTACGTAATACTTGAACGCTCCCTAATCTATTATGATCGCCGCTTTATGGTTAGAGATCGCCACCAAACCCAGCAGCTGTGATGAACTGCAGGATTAGCTTTGGGGCAATGTCCATTAGTTCATACTAGGGGAGGCCTATGTCCAGTAGTGGACATCGGGGTGCTGGTCAGAAAACCTCCACGCGTGCCGTCGGCTGCTTGTCCCTCCGGACACGTCTTGAGGGAACGGCAGCTGGCTGGCCGGTGCACCCTGGGCGCGGGTAGTGATCTTCCCTGAGGAATGGGAAGAGATTCCTATTCTTTGGGGAATGTCACTGCTCGTGGCCAATATTCTGACGGGCGGGGTCCGAGGACGGACCAAGGGCGTTTCTCCGCGTGTCCCTCTGATCAGCAGAGGGCACAGCGGAGGAGTGAGGACGGGCTCGGCGTGCACTCACCCTGCCACCGAGCAGACAGAGGTCCTTCTCTGTCACCGTCGTACATCGTAACCCCATATCGGAGTGTCGTGGTCATGTCTCGCGGCTTCGATTGGCACCGAGGGTCTTGGCTTAACCGCCCGGACCGCGAGGTAGAAACCCTCTATAAAAAGTCACCCCGAATCCCAAGCGGCGGCGCACCGTGACGGGATGTATGGCTGACGGGCGTCCCTATGGGCCATCAGTCGCTAGTGCGAACCACCTATTTTTTTGGTTGGATGGTTGGATAATGTTTATACTCGTGGGAACTACTATGGAATTTATAAATAACCAAACAAGCGCAAACAAAGCTGCAGAAGGAGGGAAGGGGGATGCCGGGTCGGAGTCCGACTCGGCATCCAGCATGGTGACTGTGAGCCCTTTCGGCTCCCACCATGAGTTAGATGGGCTGGAAAAGCTTCTCAGGAAGCGGCCCAGACCGGAGGATCGGGTGTCCTCCGAAGAAGAGCTGGCCTCGGCTCGAAAGATCCCCACCAGCAGACGCGGTGGGGCCCAGGAGCGAGGCCCAGGGAGGGTTGCTGCCCGGAGGGGACCGGCGACGTCTGTCGCTGAAGGGCAGTCCCCCTCCCCCTCCCTAAGTGAGACTGGCGGCGACGGTGTGGTCCAGCCGGACACACCGCGCGTGGTGGAAGGTGAACCTGGCGGCTCCGAGGAGCGTAAGGTCAGGTTCATGGAGGTTGTGCGGGATGCGGTGGCGAGCGTCGCCCGCAAGAAAATGAAGGGGTCGAAGTCTCGGGCAATGGACGAGGCTTCGGCCACCATTGCGGCGGCTGCGGAAGCCGGTTTTGCGGGGGAGGTCCCGCAGCTTCGGGCGGAGGTGGCGCGCCTGTCGGCCTCCATGGAGCTCCTGGTGGCAGAGAACAGGAGGCTCCAGGCGGACCTGGCTGAGCTCCGCGGGACCGGCTCCCGCCAGGCGCCCAAGGCGGGGAGCCGGAGAGCCGAGCCAGTCGAGCCAGTGGATGACCAGGTGCTGAACCTGGTTCAGCTGGAGCTGGCGGCCTTCCAGGCACGGTTTTCCGTCCTGGAGGGCATCGTGTTGCGTCCTCCACTGGCGGCGAGCGGGACGACCGCGGGCGACAGGCGGGCCTCTTATGCGGCCGCCGCGTCTGCGCCGAGGCCGGGTAGCCAGCCCCCCAGCAGGGCGGGGCCGACCCCTGCGAAACCGGCTCCGGCAAGGCCGGTGCCGGCGCAAAATGCGCCCACGAGGAGGGGCAAGGCGGCATCCCAGCCGCCTCCACCCCCTCCGCCCCCTAGCTCCAACCCTCCGGCCGCGGAAGCCGAATGGCAGGTGGCCGGGGCAAGAGAGAGGGGGCGCAGGGCGGCCAGATCGGCCAGAGCGGCCACCAGACGGGCGGAGGAGCGGCGGCGACGTGGTGAGCGCAAAGCCGCGGCCAGGCTTCGCGCCCCGAAATCCGCGGCTGTAGTGGTCACGCTACAGCCGGAGGCGGAAAAGCGGGGCGTGACATATGCGCAGGTGCTCACCAGGGCCAAGGCGGCCATAAACCTTGGCGAGTTAGGGATAACCGGCCTCCAGCTAAGGGTCACCGCAACTGGGGCCCGAATGCTGGAGATCCCCGGCGCCACCAGCGGCCCGTCCGCGGACGCTCTAGCTGAGAAGCTTAGAGCGTCCCTAAACGCGGACGAGGTGCGGGTGTCCAGGCCCGCCAGATGCGCAGATCTGCGCATCATGGGTCTGGACGACTCAGTTTCCGCGGAGGAGGTGGTGGCCGCCGTCACCAGGGCGGGTGGATGCCGTGCCGAAGAGGTCAGGGCAGGCACCATCCGCCCAGAGCGCACGGGCATGCAGACCATTATGGTCAGCTGCCCAGTGACGGCGGCTAAAGCCATTGTTGGGGGGGGCCGCTTACTGGTGGGCTGGGTGTCGGCGCGGGTTCGCCTGCTCGAGCCCAGGCCCCTGAGGTGCTACCGTTGCCACGTGGGGAAACACGTGGCATGTCGGTGCGCCTCGGAGGTGGACCGCAGCGCCCTGTGTTTCCGCTGCGGTCAGCCCGGTCACAAGGCCGCGGCTTGTGATGCCCCGCCGCACTGCGATGCATGTGCGGGGGCTAACAGGCCGGCCGATCACCGGGCTGGGGGCAAGGCCTGCGCCGTACCCGCCAGGTCCGGGGGAGGGCCCCGCGCCGCCGCCGCCGCTGCCGCCGCCACCGTTGCCGTGGCCGCACCCGCGGCCGCCGCTGACGCCGCGTCCGCCGGCGCAATGGATTGCCAATAACGGCACCATTGCGCCTCCCGCAGGCGGACACCGTAGGCACGGTCTGTGGACGGTGAGCAATGGGTAGCTCACCGTCCGTACGTTATTTAACGACAGACCGTGTCAACGGCGCGTTCATGTTCCGCGCAAAGAGGTGTCAGCACAAGGAAGGGGCCACTAAGGGCCAAGGCCTGCCGGGGCTGCGGGTTGTTCGAAAGAGATACCGCGCCCCCGGAACGCAAAGGGCACATGAAGGAACATAGATGGTTTTTAGTCAGTAAAAGTCTGACACTCCCTCCCGCCCCGCCCAGGACGGGGGGGGGTCATTTGATGATTTTACCATCTTTAAAAAAAAAAAAAAAAAAAAGTAGTGGACATCGTTCGTCTGATATGATGATGATGATGACCCTTCACCTTAGGGGAATTAGGGTGATGTCAGACTCCTACCGATTTACACCACACGATGTTTGTCCTGCCACCGACAGTCGGGAGAGCGGGATTAGCGCGTGGATACGCCGCGCCCCCAGATCAAGCAATTGCTTTAACATGGAATGGACTAAGGAGACAAAAAATAATTTTAGACGCGACTTTTCGAACAGGTTTTTTATGTTTTGCAAATAAAAAGCTACAGCAAGGCCAGTTTTTTTTTAGTGACGTAGGTTTAGAAACATTTTTATTACTTTTGAAATGATATTATAGACTCTTGTTATGATGACTTGCGAAAATGTTTGAATTATATTTATTCTGAATTCTGAATGTGTTTATTTTATTACCTTTAAAGTGATTATAAATTATAATTATTTTTTTTTTAGTTTTTCTTCAACATTGGCAAATGTTTAATAAACAAAATAATACCTATATTTCATTTGAAAGACAATTTGTTTGCCCATAAACAACTTTAGTTTCAGCAAAATAATTTGTTAGAAATATTTTATCCTAACCCTAAAATTAGTAAGTATAACTGATTAAAATAAATAAATAAATAAGTAAGTAAATAAATAAGAAGTAGCCCATAAATAAATAAAAATAAAGCACTTGACAACTAATATGGTGACATCAACTGGAAATATATCTTACTTCCATATAATGGACAAAACAGTTCCAATCCATGTCCTGCTAACTGTACTGAAATTTAAAAGAAAAAAAACCATCGATATTTAATTAAAAATATATAAATATTAACATTTAGCCAGGATATAGGGAGAGTACAATACAACACAAATTTATAAACAACAATATTTTTTTAAGATAACAATAATCATGCCTGCCAATTAATTAATTAAATTGAAAAAAAAAATGGATCAAATCAATTTAAGCTTGTCATTGTTTTGGTAGAACAAAATGGACTAGTGTTTTTTTCCTAATATATTTTTTTTTGCTTCATTTAAATTTCGTCTTAATATTGACGTGAAGCAAAAAAGAAATTGGGGTTACATTAGAACCTTATCAGTTCTGTTAGGTACTAATTAACAGTGATGATTCATGACGGCTTGCAGCATTAAATGTAGGTCATCCAAGCAATCATGCTAACTCACTCTCTAGCAACATACATGCATACACAAATATTGACTCCTATACATAATGGCATATATTGTTGACTGATGTAGTCAATAAGTACCTCTATTAAATTAAAACTACGTTAAAAAATTACTTGCACAGAAGGGTTCAGTACTCATTGGCGTATCTAGAGTTAGTTTTCAGGGGGGCCCGGCCCCTAAGGTGCCATGGCCGATGCAACGCAATGCGGTCAGGCGGAAGGTGAGCCCTACAGCCTGGGGTAGGCACAAGACCATTCTGGGGTGGGCACGGCCCACCCCAGAATGCGCTATCTATATACGCCTATATATCTATATACGCCTATGTCAGTACCACAGTATAATATTACGATTGGCCAAATAGGGCTGAAAAGTTTTTACTATGGTTTAAACAATACAGCCGTTTAACAGACAGACAGACGGTCGAGTGCGGGCAATACGGGTCAATTTCGACCCTTTGCTTATAATTAGGCTTAAACCTCTAGTTTTGAATGCTATATGATCTAAGTTCATAGAAACTTGTTTGCTACCTATTTCATCATAGTGAATGACAGTGCAAAATAACAATTCATATGTATCATCATGAGGATCACACTATTTGGGCTAACAACCAGTTAGACACCCACCAAAAAAACAATACAAATCTAGTTTACTAACAAAATTTTATGACTGTGTAGAATTTATTGTTTAATTATTATTGGTACTTAATATGAAAATTAGAAGAAGAGTTGTATTCTTTTTTGTTGTTGTTTATAAAATGCCAGTCTGAAGGGACGAAGGCATATGGACCGCCAATATATTCTTAGTGCTGACAACGGTTGTATCTTGGTGGTCCTGAAGTAAGCTGTTTGGCTGCCCAGTAGATTTTAAGAAACAAAATTCTTTACTAGTTATCTGCTAAATTCAGGACCATCAAGATTCGTCAGCTGTGCTGTGCCTCTAATATATGCCCTTATGTTTAGGAGTCATAAACTAACAACACACTTCACAGATAATAAAAGGAAGTCACACAATGAACACAACACTTAAGCTAAATAACTTGCTTATTGTCGAACACCATTGGTGCTTGCCGAGTTATATTATTATCTGAAAGAATATCAACATAATTTATATTGATATTTTTTTTTTGTACAAAACATTTATAATATATTATTATAACTAGCTTGCACTGTCCCACTGTTGGGCAAAGGCCTCCCACCATGTCTTCTATCAATTGCGATGTAACACTATGTGTTACTGCCCCCCTAGCCAAGTCACAAACGATAATCGTAAACGCTCGGTAGGTACCAATAGATTTTCAACTTAATACCCAAGAGCCTTAAGTTGAAAATCTATCAAAGATTTCTAAGCGTTAGCGACTGAAACGAACGAAAACGCTATGCAATCTTCATTAGATCTTCAACTTAAAACCAAGCACATAAAGTTGAAGATCTATTAAAGCCTACTCAGCGTTTGCGTTTATCGTTTGTGACTTGGCAAAGGGCCCTGATTCTCAAACTAAGAACAATCTGTTAATATTTTCTTTTCAGTAATTTTTAAGCATGTAAATGAATTTAATATTTTCCTTTTTTTTACACTCTATATAATACCTTGTTTTACTTTTATAATCATATACTTAAAATTACAATACTAAATGTATTTTAAATGCAATTTTATTATTAGTTATTGTTTGATATTTCAATGCCAACAGTTATAAATAAATAAAGGTTTTTATGTTATTAGTGTTACGTAGCTCTTTCGTAATATATTTTTATTTCTTACTGATATTATAGAACATTATAACTTGTAAGCATGACTTGGTATTTTCTTATCAGTGATCTTATGTATGGGATAATAGTTAGAATTGTTTGATGCAATACTTTGAAATCAACACTGCACAATATAAGATAAAAAGTTCCATTACAAGTTTACAAATGTAATTTATATTTATTAATCTATTTTACATTTTAATTATTATTAATTAATTTTACTTGAATGTTTGTCTACTGTATAATTAAAAAAAAATCTGATTGGTATGATTCAAAGAATTTAAATATACTTACTACTAACGAAAAATGTTAATACTAACTTAAGTACTGGCAGGCTTAAGCCCAAATCAAGAAGGTCAAGAGTAATATTTTAAAACAAACCTTTTTTTTAATAAAAAAAATCTAAGAAATAAATATCTATGTACTACAAATCTACCATGTCATCCGACTTTATTTCTATGTAAAAATTAGATGGAGAGCTTTCGAAAATAGATTGTGATTGAGTTTATAAAGGCATAAGAGAATATACAACTGCACTAAAATTTCAAATACAGGTGCAAGTGAATAAAAACAATGATATGATTGTGACAATTACCTTAGGAAGCCAATAATGACATGATAAATGAACGGCATGAGATATTGAGTCCAAATATAACAACATGGAATGTTAATTCTTGGCATAACAGAGACATCAAGTGCGGACTGACGAATACCTACAAAAATATGAATTCCTAAAACATTAAATTAAAAACCATAAAAGCAGAGGCAAAGGCGGCTTGATATGAAAATTATGAAGCAATTGCGCAATAGTGATAGGCCGAAATAACTCGAGTTATCGAAATACAGATCAAAATTAAACTGAAAATAAATAAATATGTACCTGGATTCAGTAGATTCAAGATTCAATTCACTACCCATTTGGTCACTGGTAGAATTTCAATGAACACTCAGCACTTCCGCGTTATGAATAATATTATCGTTATCAGTGCGATTACAACTAAGCATGCAGTTAATTCTCTAAATGCGAACACCGAAATGAGTAAAAACAAAATGCCAAAAAATAAATTGACTACTTCAAACTTGACATAAAATTTAACTAACTGTCAGTGTCAATGTCTAGTTTCAATTTGACGTTTACTTTTTTAATGGAAACGTTCAAAACATATTGTTCTCCACAAATATTTAGATTTTTTTGTTTATCATGATTTCATAATATACAGATCATAATTATTGAAATAAATAAACATTAATTATTATTTAGGATCTAATTCAAAGAACGCAATATTTTGTTTTAACATTTCCGGTATAGTATATTTTTGAACACACAACGGGATACTGCGACGGGAAACAAAAATAAAAAAGGACTTGTGACCATTATTGTTACATTGAATTGTATACATAATATAATAGAATAACATTACATTGTACATTAGTTACTTAAGACGAGATAACTTCCAATTATTTCGATACTTACTTGGTTTTGGGACGACACAACACGGCCTGTTGCTATGACAACTGATTAGAAAACATAAAAAACCTAAATATATAACTTGATCAAAACAAAACACATTCGATATCAGAAATGCAACTATCAACAGTTCAGCCAGTGTTCAAGCTAGAGTTGAATCACAAAGTCACGCCTGATGTAGTGACCATTGCGAAGTATGATGGAACACACCCCTGTCTGACCGCATCTGCTGGCTACGATAAAGTTAATGTTTACATACAGTATTAATATAGGCCTCTCATAGGACATAAGTAACTATAACTGCCTTTTCTAGACATGATGAAAACTTCACAATTCGTAAATTGAGGAAAAATGGTGATAATAACCGTTCACTCAATGTTGTTCTTAACCTATCTACAAGTCAATTTTCTATTCCTTTTGGGCAGGCTTATATCCAGCAGTATCTACTGTCCAAAGGGCAAACAGTTGAAAAATAAATAAATAATGTTAATAACTAGGTATTCTAAAACTCTCAGATTATAATCCATCACCCTCACGGTGGTGTGGTCAGCGGGCGGGCGCAGCGTTCTCAAGCGCATGGGGAGGTCTCTGAATTGAACCTCAGCCAGGCCATCATAGCTCTTGCAGCTGGGCCACTGAGACCTGACACTGGCAGAGATATGCTGCTTATTGGATCTCCCACACAGATTCTAGGTGAGAGTTTTAACATGCTAACTTTTCTTATTTGTTCGGCTTCGGGCGCTGTTTAGTAAATTTCTCGCGACTGAAGTCACCTAAACAAAGTTTATTTATTTAGCCAACTTAGCAAACAACCATTCTGATCCTTCCACAATCCTTTCGATCACCAACCATATGTTTCGAATACCCTTACGCAGTTTCCATAGAAAACCGCAAGGTTTCCTTACGCATCCTCATGCGGAGCCTCTACTCGCAAAATCCCGTTAGATCTAAGTTTATGAATATCTAATTTTAGCATACGATGTCCACGACAATACCGACCTTTTCTTCAAAGAGGCCCCTGATGGTGTCAACGTGATTATAACTGGTTTCTTCGGCAAGTATACGGAAACCCTGGCTATAATAGGCGGCAATAGTTCCGTGCAGGCCATCGACTGGGAAGGGAATGAAGTCTTCTGGAATGTCGTCAGCGGTAAAGTGTGTGCTATGATCACTTTTGACTTCGATAAGGATGGGGAGAATGAGGTAAGGAAACGAAATCACGTTCTCTTCGTCTCGTAAAAGCAAAATAGGTTCTTAGGTAAGTACATTATACATCACTTGTATATTTGTATAAGATAACGGGGATTTTTTTTATTTTTCGCATCGTTATCCTCAAATTAGGTATTGATTTGTGATTATCATGACGGCACTATAACGTCAGAGGAGTATGAGGCAGCGCAACTGCTTACCTATGAGTATCACATGTGAAATTGGCGAAATTTTTCTAAAAGTCCCAAAAAATAGTCTATACCTGAGAATGAATTAGCAAACTTCTTTGATTTTCGACTTATTACTACCCTAATTCCAGCTGCTCATCGGTTGTGATGACTCATTCATCAGAGTTCTGAAAAACAATCAGTTCATAGCTGAAATTGCTGAGACTGGACCCATACTGTGTCTTACTCCAGTCAACGAAGTAAGATTCGCGTATGGACTTGCTAACGGCACCATCGGAATCTATGAAGAGGGCATTCGACTATGGAGAGTTAAGGTATAGTAAATTGTAAAGAGACATAGGAACTGACACAAACTTACATAATATTACGCCTGTATTCCCCGAAGGGTTAGGTAGAGGTATACCAATGTACACCCACAGCTCGCCAGTTCGTTTAGGTCCCATGTAATAGGGGGCGAGCCTATTGCCAGCAACTCGAAGATAGGATTTGTGCCCGGTTAGGGCACAAACTCCGAGTTGCTACTGAGAATTTCAATAGAAAAACCCAATAACACTTTTTGCTCGACCTGGGAATCGAACCTGAGACTTCTAGCGTAGCAGTCGCGCTTAGGACCACTAGGCCAACGAGGCAGTTCAGTTATACAGACTTACACTGAATTAAGTTTCTTTCACACAGTCAAAACAAAACGCGCTAGCCCTCCAATGGTCAGGTGATACCCTAGCATGCTGCTGGTCAAATGGTCGCGTGGACTGGCGCGAAAGTACCGCAGGCCAGGTGTTACGCCGGGTGCAGATGCGAGCTAATGCAGCTGCCATGTTGTTGGCAGACTACCGATCCGTCGGCGTGCCTGATCTTGTCTGTGTGTCTGATAAGGGCGAGGGTGAGTAAAATTGTAGATGATAGGATGTCGTCGTACCTAGTAGGTATTTGGATATAAATATGGTATATCTATAGACTTCCTCCTCAAGTTTAGTAGTCTGTAAAGGACTAGAGAATTTCTAAGCAGATGGTGCAGATGCCTGAACGCCGGGTATCGTATGTTTTTGTGGCAGTGTGTACTTATCTTATACCAGAGGAAGTCATGTGGGTCCAGAAGTGGACTCTTTTCTAACATATGTGCTTAATTAGCTGTGTTATGTAAAACATTACACTTTTTAACAGTATTTGGATTTCCGCCCTACCAAGAAAACACCGGCTTCAACACAGCCTCCAAGAACATGATGTCAGAGGAGGACCGTTTGGCTATCACAGAGCTCTTCAACAAGAAGCAAGCGCTCATGGTGGAACTGCAGCATTACGAGGCCAATGCTGCCAACGGTAGTGCGAATGCGGAAAGCCTGGAGCGGCCAGCCTCAGCTATGCCTACTAACACGAGACTGCAAGTGGCCGTTCTGCATACTCCTGAAGAGGTACGTCCTAAACTTGAAATTCAGGTTTAGGTTCATTGGAGGTCAGCGGCAATTCATGCGATGAATACTAATACTTTGATTAGACAGTCAGGCATGTCTTTTTCTTTTCGCGTTGATGCGATGGTGAGAGACGTTACAGGTGGAATCAACATTGAGGCAATCGGTAAACTGGAGAGTGACATTTAAAAGCTCGTAAAACCTGGTGTAGGTGCTCAAGCCATTTTTTTGGCTTTAGAGTTTAGTTTAGGGTCTTTAAATATTTCTCATTTACTTTTAGGGCAGCATACATCTAGCTGTATCAACCAACAACGAGACAGTAGTCCGTGCAGCACTAATACTGGCGGAGGGCATCTTCGAGAGCGGTGAGACCTTCGCCCGCCATCCTCACCCGAGTCAGCTGAGGTCCTTGCTACATGTGCCGCTGAAACCGCCGCGCGATGTGCCTGTTGATGTTCATATCAAGGTACACGTACACTCAAGCTGTTTAAAACTAGGTAGGTAGCTGTTTAAATCGACGTAATTCAATCTGGTTAATAATGAAAGAAGAAACGAATGTCGTGATGGCCCAGTGGTTAAGGCGCCCGCCTCTAATGCAAGAGGTTGTGGGTTCGCAACCGGGCACGGGCAAGTACCAATGTGACTTTTTCTAATTCATACGTACTTTCTAAGTTTATCTGCTTGGACATCACTGACATCGGTAACCATGTCAGAGGCCCTTGAGGCGGTTTAGAAACTCTGACACTAGGGTGTTTGGGGTCGTTAGACCTTACTGCCCACACGATAAAGAAAGAAGAATCTGGTTTGGTGGAGATCCGAAAATCTCTCCATATACCTACCTACTTTGTTCATAGTTTATGTAGTTTTACGCGTTGAACTGCTATGTGATTAAACTAGCTCTTGGCCGTGAATTGTCTTATGGAACAACTTAACTTTCTATTAGGAAAGGAATTTTCAAAATCGGACCAGCGGTTTCGGAGATTAGCGTGTGGGATCAAAAAACCAAACGTATTCTTTAGCTTTATAATATTAGTAGAGAAATTTAGATACGCAGCTTTTTCCTCGATAACTTTCATTAGCATAAGTCTTGTCGCGATGGAAATACAACTTTCGTACGTCATTTAGTGGTAACCGCTATACTACATATTTATCTATATATATAGTCTTGATACTTAACCCATTTTAATGTTGTACAGGCGCTAATTGGCTACCCAGACAGCGAGCAGTTCCACATATTTGAGCTGACGAAGCAACTTCCTCGATTCTCGATGTACCAGCTAATCAACAAAGAAATACGAAACAAAGGGAACAGCTACGTCACATTCCGCATTACAGAAAGGGTGCAAAGAATCTGTATCTGGGTCAACCAAAACTTTCTTCTTGATGAAGAATTGAGCCTTGAGACAGAGGAGACTAAGGAGCTTCATATAAATCTTCTGTGTTTGAGAGACCATTCTTCTTTGTGCATGGACTTTGGGTCTGACGGGCAAGTGAAGATAAGTACTCATGACATACGGCTGGCTGGAGATGTGATACAAAGTTTGGCTGTTTATTTAAATTTGACTGATATGCAGGTATTTCAAGTCCTTTATATTTCTGTTTATATGTGGTATAAAAAAGCTCATTTTCATACTTGCTTTACTCAGACTGACAATAATTTATGATCCTTTCTAGTAATTTGCTATCTGCACTAACAACTCATGCAAAATGATCAAATTGATCCGATCTACATACATTTGATGTTGAACCAAAACTGCCAGCACAAAAACCTTTTCAATTGGTTTATATCTATTTGTAAAATTAAACTAAACAACATTTTTAAAATACAAAAAGTAAATAAAATCACTAGTGTACTTAAATAATTTATTAAATTTAAATCAAATTGCTTACACTCTACATTGAATCTCACTGACCGTACAATTCTACAAAACCAACACATTTGACAGGGTTGAAAAAGAACATATTATTATGGGGCGGTTCCCTCTGGCTCACACCCTTCACTACTTCCTGGGCGATAACACCGCCGATAACGGCCGCAGCACCTGATACTGTGCCGAACACATCTAGCAGTAGAGCATCCACAATAAACCCAGCTGGCAGGGACAGCTCCTTCACCAACTCGTCCCTCATCCGTAGCAGAGTTTTGGTGTCCTCCTTCCTCTTAGCCGGGTCTGGGTCTCTATTGTACTCATCTTTGAAACGCAGAAGAATTTTCATTACAAAGTAGGAGGGGTCGCCGCGACGTAGTCTTGAACGCATCTCAGGCTTCATCCAGTCCACAGACAGAGCATTCTGAAGAGGAACGTATATTGCTCTGCGTTTGACGTTAATACTGACAGTTTCACGAGCGTTTTTCTCGGCTTCATCTGATCCACGTTTCACGGCTTTGTGTTGTACAATTTCTTCCGAGTACTCGTGGTCGACCAGGTCTGCAAACATGTAACCGAACATACCCCAAACATCGCCACAAAGGAATTTCTTGTTGCCGTCGCGACAAGCATTGTTAATGCGCTCATATTGCTCTTGCTTCAGGCCTGTTGCACAAACAATATCAAACTCTCGGAAGCATGGATCAGGCAGGTCATCGACTGATTTCGTGTCGTAGGTAATCTCTACCATTGGGTTCAAAGCCTTTGCTCTAAATAGCGATGCTTCCGCTCTATTCTCCCCGATACTGTCAGGGGGAGCCAAAAACTGGGAATACAGATCTATTTCTTTCAGCTTCTCGTGATCTAACAATGTAACACTCTTAACACCGGATAAAATAACATTCTTGGCAATTTCAGCGCCGAGGCCCCCTAAACCGATGATTAAAACTTTCGCTGCACGTAACCTTTTCTGAGATTCCAAGCCCCATAGACGGATTTGACGGTCATACTGTTCTGCCTCTGCTTCAGACAATTCCATTTCGCTGTTTTCAACCATTTTAATATAGATTTTCACGAAAAATAACTCTCAAACCCCGGTTCTGACGATAATAATTAGACAGAATTTGACAACACCCCCACGCCGGCAAAAACCACAGACAATGAAAGCCGATGCGACGCCATTTTCCCGTAGAGGTGTTATTTAATAAATCGACTAAATTCTATTTTGTAGTGACGTAATGTTCTGTACCATAGACAAATTATGGTTTGGCGGGATTTTTTATACTTTAAATGAACTTTCAGTCCGTAGCCCAATTTCCTGAAGCTGAAAAAAAACTTCGTGAGGAAATGGAGCACGTATCACAAATTGGGGAAATGAGATCCCGATTGGCTGCAGAGACAGCCGAGCGAGCACAACTAATAACCGCATTACTACCAGCAGCTCAAGATGCAGCTGCTTATGATTTGTATGACTTTTAAAATCTTTTTTGTAATTAGTAAGTGTAATAACCAAAATATGGAGCCGTAACCGCTTATTTTCAAGGAAGGAGATGATGAACCGTTACAAAGAAGTGGTGATGCTCAATGAGGAACTTCTCACAGGATGCTACATCAGACGCTCTACTCAGGAACAAGCAGTTACTGCGCTCAAGAGTTTGCACACTATTTTACAACAGGCTGTTAGGCTAAGAGGTACTTTCTTCTTATCTGAAAGTTTGTCTTCGGGAAGGTCTTACAATAAGTATGAAAACTAAACTTTCTTTACAGTTGGTAAATACGGCAAGGCGGTAGTAGCAGCAAGTAGGAAAGCAGTACAAGACAATAATATAGAAGCGCTTATCAAGATCATTCAAGTTGGGGACTCCTCAATTAATTAAATAAACAGAAAAATATTGTAATAATTTAATATCATTATAAAACTTAAACTATCAGTCAATCACTGTGTGAATAGAAAACATTACAAAATACAACGCCCATAATTATTTAAAAATACAACATGTCATTTCACTTATTTTCAAAACATATCATGAAGTAGTTTTTGTCCTTATTTTTATAATATTGTACTTATAATTGACAAATACTGGGTAAAACGGGATGAATACAAACCAATATCTGCATCTTCATTTAACTCTTTTTACTGTACAGCACTCACAGGGTACTAACAATCAATGTTCAACATAGGAAATTATTTATCAAAAAAATATACATTTACATCATACACTAAATTGCCTCGTTAGCCTAGTGGTCCTAAACGCGACTGCTACGCTAGAGGTCTTGGGTTCGATTCCCAAGTCGAACAAAAAGTGTTATTGGGTTTTCCGTAAAATCTTCAGTAGCAGCTCGGAGTTAGGAATTGGGCCCGGTTAATGGCAATAGGTTCGCCCCCTGTTACATGGGTCCTAAACATACCGGCGAACTGTGGGTGTAAATTTTACACCTCTGCCTAACCCTTCGGGGAATACAGGCGTGATGGTATGTTATCATACACTAATTTGCTTCGTCGCATAGTGCACATCATCAGCACTGATATTCAATAGCAGCCTCGGCTCAGCTGGCTTGGGTTCCAGTAGCAACAGTCTTAGAGCAGCCAGTCGGGTGCATATAGCTTGCGCTTGCGACGGTGTGGGCGCGCGAATACACGGGGCGGTCTTGTATGGACGGCCATCGAGGGAAACTATGGCGGCCGCTGTCTGTAGTGCGCGGGAGAGGGTCGTCTCGTCTGACCCTGTTCTTTCCACCTGCACCATAAAACGTTTAATTAGGATGAAGGGTAATATTAAAACTAATTGCGATAAGTTCAGTAATTTTTATGAATGTCACTATGTGTTTATATATAGCCAGCTCTGGGACACATAGTGAAGAATTCAATCGCATAACTATGATCTGCGAATACGGCCGAGGTTTCTTGGCGATTATGAAGTTAGCCGATCAGCTGCGCAGTAAAGAATTTTGTTCCTAAAAGATCCATTGCGCAACTAAACAGGTTCACCCATGGAATCCATGGAAGGTCTTTTAAACATCCAGTGTTACTAGAGCTTTGGGCATTAAAAAAATACGAATAAATCTCACCTCAGCAGCCACAGCTCTCAACATAAGCCTCTCGGCAGGCGAACAGTTCCTGATAGCTCGCACAGCAGCGCTCGAGGCGGCCTCACCGAGCGCTTGCTGCACCTCCTTCAGTCCTGCGCCCTCAGGCCCGGCCAGCTCTAGCGCGCGGGAGCACAGGGCGAGCGCGCGGCGGGCATCGCCTGACACCGCTGCTACTTTTCTAAAAGAAAAAATGGTCATAATTCTTAGAACATATTGAATTGAAGAAAGAAAATGGCTGGTGAAGTTCTAACTTCTATGACTGCATAGGCAACAACTTGAGATTATTAAAACGATAAGATGTAGGACAAGAAATACTAATTCTTATTTCATTTTGGAATGGTTTTATTTCCGCAATTGGAAGAGCTTGTGAGGCTGTAGAGGGGGTAGGTAATCTCTGGATCTACTGAACCGATTTTGAAAATTCTTTCACCCATAGAAAGCCACGTTATTTGTGAGTGTCATAGGCTATATCAAACCACGCTACGACGCACGTAAGCGGAGCACTATCTAAAGACTTAACGCGGGTAAAATAAGCCACACGGACGAAGTCGCCGTTAGTTCGCTAGTATCATACATTCTGCAATATCATTCTGCAGTGCTTCTTCTTCTTTCTGTGCCGATAGACTACTTTCAAATTTTATCCGACCAGTATTGGGCAACCTTTACAGCTCTGTCATTGCCGTTTAGGTCTTGGATAGTGCAGGTTGTGCACGACGGAAAGTGCTAGCAACATTTGAACATACCTAGCAATAAGCTGCACAGCATCAGCAGTAACATTAGCGCCAGCGAGTCTCGTGGCCACGATGTTCTGTAGCTGCGTGTGAGTGTAGGGCGGGAAGGTGAGGCGCGTCAGGCCGAGGCGGGAGGCCACGCGGGACGCCAGCGCGCGCTCGGGCAGGTCCATCGTGTTGGCGACCGCCAGCACCGTCAGCAAGGCCGTGTTGTGCGCCGCCCACTCCATTATACTGTAGAGCACGTCTTGGCGGCGGGTGCAGAGGGCGTCTAGCTGGAAGTCAGAGTAATGTTATTATGTAAAACTTTCGTTTGGTGAATTTAGGTGAAGTGAGAGTGAGATGAGTATTAGGTGGATGACACCTTAAGCTCACTTTACACAAAAACACTGAGAAAATTACAGAATTGACCGGCTATATGCACATAGGCACATAAACTCATGTCTTTTACCCATAGGAGCAGGCAGAAAAAACGGAACGCCACCTGCTACGATCCTTACATACTCCTATCGCCTTGTTCACATTCATACATCTAGTCATACAAGCACGCCGGTTAAGAGTACTGTGCACCCGACCTCACCAATAAGGTCAGGGTCTTTCTAGGGCTGTGTTCATTTTATACTTCGAAGAAATCTTCTTTGAAAAGCTATAAGCTCGAAATATGCAAAGCCAATTATTTACCTCATCTACAAGTAGCACTGTGGGTGTTCTTCTAGGTCCAGGATTTGTGAATCTTTTTTCTAACAGTGCACAGGCTTGCTCCCATACCACAGATTTACCTGTGAAATTAAATAAAATCTTTTTTTACTTTATGTTATTGGTTATAAACATTACAGGTAAAATTATTCAAGTATTGTTGATTAAGATTGATTTTTCAGATGTCAGTTCACTTTTCACTAACAAATGAATAATAATTATGATGGCTTTTATATTAAAAATAGCTATACAGGGTGGAAATTTATTATGCTACCTGGAGGGAAAGTACTCTAAATACTTGAGTTAGCAAATTTTACTGAAAGGAAACATTCCTTTATTTTTAAAAAGAAACAAAATTGCATTTAAATAATTTTGAAAATATTCTTGCCACACCCAGGAATCGAACCGACTAAAATTCGAAAAAATTGCATCCTGTACTTTTATGGCACTAATCGATAGGGTCAATCATAAGGATCAAATCCCTGCAAACATGGTAAATTAAAATAAAATAAAAACACGCAATTTTATTGTAAATTTATTTTTTTCGGACGAAACAAACGAGTAAATTCACTAAGTAGTTGCTGGAAATGAGCTTCATTTCTTGGATGCATGAATTTATTCCTTTAAAAAATCATTTTAAGTAACTTTTGGTAGCGTAGTAAAATTTTCAATATTCACCACAACACCCTTCTCAAAGTTATTCAAAATGAATTCCTTCAAGTAATGAATGTGTGCATCGAAGAAAGTGAAGCTCATTTCCAGCATGCAATTAGTTACTGTACTCGTTTTTTTGGTCCGAATAAAATAAGTTTAGATTGAAATTTCATGGTTTTTGTTAAATTTAGTTTACCAGGTTTGTAGAGATTTGATCCTTGTGATTGATCCTATCGATAAGTGCTATAAAAGTACAGGATGCTATTTTATCCGATTTTAGTCTGTTCGATTCCCGGGTGTGGCAAGCGTATTTTCAAAATTATTTAAATGCAGTTTTGTTTCTTTTTAAAAATAAAGGAATGTTTCCTTTCAGTAAAATTTGCTAACTCAAGTATTTAGAGTACTTTCCCTCCAGGTAGCATAATAAATTTCCACCCTGTATAACCTGCGGTGTCACTCGTTTACATTCAGTTATGTCATTGGCCACTGCTTTGCTCCCGTTGGTCGTAGTGTAATATTCTATACAAAAAAATAAAAATAGGCCCTTAAAAATACCTAATACAAATGCCTCACCAGTAAGTTGTTTGTATATCTGCACGTAAGCTTGCCTGGGCTCCGCTATCCTCATGCCATTGACCTCAACAAGCTGGAAGTCAGGCAGGTCTATTTCTTCCTTCAAGTACTTGAGTGCTGAGCTGACTGTGGCGGTCTTTCCTGTGCCTGGAACTCCCGATATGTACATGCACCTGGAAGTAATTACTTCAATGTAGTATCAGGATTTATTTTCAAAGTATAAAGAAGAAAGGAAAGAAATATACTTTATTATATTGCTTCACAAAGTAATGGTCTCTTTTTTTCACATTACAATATAAATATTATTGAACCCCCCCCCGGGGTTCAAGATAAATGCTAGCAACATACTAAATCTTTGCAATGCCTGTGTAAGTGAGTGTGTACATTGGAGAACATAACACTTACCCACTGGTTCCATCCAAAAGTTTAGACCTAACAAATGATAATATTTCTTCCATTTGACCCTCTCTGCCAGGTAAGGACTTGTTTTCTTTCAGAAACTCTGTAAAAGCCAAGAAAAATCGAATTTAAAGCTATGGTTTTACATAGTTGACACTTAACTATGAATTTATTATTTTAGTAGCGGCATTTCAATTTGTCTCTGGGATGGCAACACATTTGCAAGACCTCTGGTATTGCAGATATCTATAGGCGGCCCAGTGACCACTTATCATCTAGTGGGCCATCGACTTGTTTGCCATTCAATGATATTAAAAAAAAAAACATGAATAACAACAGTATAAATAATCTTACCATCAATATTATCAATGGAGTGTGCTCTGTTTCGTAAAGTAGGCGTTAGCTGACTAGTCAAGATTCGTTTAGTTACACTGCGTTTAGGAGTCTGTGCCGGAGTCCTAGTCCTGGGTGTCTTAGGGGTCTTCGGTGTTTTAGGAGTCCGAGGAGCAGGTTTGAAGTCATCATCACTTTCTGATATTTTATAGGCTGCCCGTCTTGGAGTTCTTTTTACTGGTGAGACTTCCGGTTCTTGATAGTTTATAGTAGCTTTCGGTCGTCCTCGTTTAGAAGTAGGAGTACTCTGTCCCTCATCCTCAAAGACTAGGACCTTTTTAGGAGTCTCCTCATTCGTAATTTTAGATATTGATTGCTTTCTTTTCGGTGTAGTCGGAACATGCTGCCTTATGATAAGCGTAGGGATTTCATCGTCAGAATTTTCTTTAAGTTCCATAGACAGAACATCTTCTATGTTGTTCTTGGATAACTTCTTAGAACTTTTTGGTGTTTCTGCAACTTTTTTTGGTGTTGATTTCGGTGTTATTTTTTTCGGTGAATCCTTTTCGTTTTTGTCAGCTAATATTGCTCTTTTGAGCAGTAGCTTTGTGCCATCATTTTTACTGACGCTCCAATTCTTCTCCGAGATTGAAACCCTACTCATTCTTTTGACTAAACTACTTGGTGTTTTCGGTGTAACCGTCTTTGATGGTGTCTTAGGTGTTAACAGAGCTATCGCTTTACGTTCTTGCTCAAGAACCGGCTCAATCTGTACTTTGCGCCTGCTCATGGCCAGAAGACGGTATCTACATATGTAATGGTACGGCTCGTTAATAATTTCGTCCATGTCTCTGGTGATTGTGAGAGTGATGGTGCATTTCTTAAAGAATGTTTCTATAGAGACATCTTGGTTGAAGGGACGATGGTCTTCTATTACCTAGAAATGTTATTTTTTTTGGTGTTGTTACCTAGTTTTAATGATAGTTACTTAAAACCTTAACTTTTTTTCTTTTTCTTTGTGACTAAATAAAAATGATTAGGTACTGAAAATATGTAATGATTATTGTTACAATTTCCTATTATTTCTGGAATATGAAATGTGTTTGAATGATAATGTTATTAGGTCAAATTGAATATTCAAAAAATAATACCACAGGTTGTAAAATTACCTCTTTTTCATAGAAGTTAATAGGTTCCATATTACTAAAACACCAGTTAGGTAGGTCGCTAGGCCTCGAGTACCACTGAACCTTGGCTCTGAACGGGTCATTGGAATTGGTACTATCTTCATACAAAGATATAATGCGTGCAGTATCACAACCAGCCTCCGTATCCGGTTCTGCCGCATCAGCATTCGAAATAAGAACGTAATCTCCAATTCCAGCTATGATATTCCCAAATTGAAACTTCCTGATCAAATATAATGTATGTTTTAGGTCGGTTAGGCAAGAAAATAAAATAAAGTTGTTTTGAATTTACAGGTTAACTTACTCGTAATGATGGAACGATGGGGTTAAACTTTGCGGTTCGTGTATTTCCTCACTCATCCATGTCACAGTTTTCGGCATTACTCTTTTTCTAGGCATTTTGATACTTAAATTATTATTTTATTAATGAATTTTAAAGTCCCGTAACTCGTTACCAATGCGTTCGTTGCAATAGTAAATATATTGTCAATTTTCGCGCCAATTTTATGGATGCAAAACGAAACGCACTTTATTAAATTATTGTATTGTTTATCAGACTGATAGAGTTTTCACATAGAGTTTATTTATGAAATTATTTTAGTACATACATTTATATATTTTTTGTCAAACTGTAATAATAACTAACAAAGAATTTAATTACTTGATTACCAAACGAAGAAGACAATACTGCGTGAAATGAAACTGACGTTTACAAAGCTAGCTTTATCGACATACTAGTTCCTTACTAAATATTTAATTTTCAATATTTATCTGAGAAAAATAATTTCAAGAATAGTTTTTCTTGTAAATTATCGCTATTGTTTGCAAAATTATTTAATGGTTGAATTATTTGAACACTGTTTCTATTCATAACTACTTCCATAAACATATACGAAAAGTCAAAAGATTGTCAAAAATTGATATTGACAATGACATGACATTGACAATGACATGTCAGTGAGTTTATGTCATAAACACGTGAGTGAATGTATTTGTTGGTTAAAATTACAAAAATATCTTCAAAATGAAGTTAAAACAGAAGAAAACACCACAGAAGCTGTTATCTGATAAAATAGCGGATGCTCTTACGGTAAAACCCCGTGCTGACATAGAAGATGATCAAGTTTTCGGCACAAAACCTAAAACTGTTACGCGTGATGATTTGGGGTCTTCAGACAGCGAAGTCGAGGCGGCTATCAGCGATTTCCGTAAACGAAACGTGGATTTATTGAGCGAGGTTAGTAAAAAATACGAAGGCCAAGTAATTTCTCGGAAAGATCTCGAAGAATCGGATGAAGAAGACAGTAGTTCAAACGATGATTTGCCACACCAGAAACAACCTCAAAAGAGCAAAAAGGATATTTCAATAGACTCAGATGGGTCAGATTCTGAGAACGAACAGCCAGCTACAAAAGATGACGAAGAGAAATCATCAGATTTAGAGGATTCGGATTCAGATGCTGAAAGTGAAGACTACAGCATCACTCAATTTCAAAAACAGTTGAATGCTGATTCTGATGATGATGAGGAACGTAGTGGTGATGAGGAAGGCAGTGATGATGAAGATGATGATGACGGAGGTGAAGGATATGACATCAGTCAAATGGAAGAGCCAATGAAAGAAAACTTCGAACATGTTAAAAAACAGAACTTGTCGGAAGACGCAAAGAAGGGTATTTGTGTAAGAAATCAGCTGTTGCTATGGGAGAGCTTGCTGGAGATGAGGATCCACCTTCAGAGATGTGTGAACACAGCCAATCAGATGCCTTTGCCTGATGCTCATAATGAATTGAAGAAGAATGAGGCATATCTAGAAGAGACTAATGCTACTAAAGCTAATGTCACCAATGTTTTGGATAAGTAAGTTTAATTATTTATCATTTTGGTATTAAAACAAAAGTTTATATGTATTTTGTGTTTTGTGGGTGTACATCGGTACACCTCTGCCTAACTCTTCGGGGAATACAGGTGTGATGGTTTTTTTGATGGTATTTATATGTATTTTATTCAGTCACACTTTACCAAGAGAATTAGCTGAAATGGTACATTGCACAGGCATGCATTACACAGGTACATTGACATTGATATAACATAAATTAACATAACACATAGGATCAGTTTTATTCCGTTATTGTGTTCCCCTGGGATAATTAAGGACTGATGATAACTTAATCCTGAAGTCTATTCTGCAATCAAATTTTAGGGTGTGTAGAAATGCATATTTTAAAGTTAAGTTTTAGTATTTAGAATTAACTTATATCTTTTTGTACTTTCAGATTACTATCCCTTCAAAATTTGCTTCTAAGTAAATATCCAGAAACAAAGGCCCTTTCTAATAAAAAATTAAGCAAACAACAGGCTGATGCGAAAGAAACTGCGAAAGAAGACAGCGATGAAGAAATCCCAAGCGATACTGACAATGAGGAGATACCGTCAGACACAGATGCTGAAGACGAGACCGTAAAAGAAGTTCAAACACCTAAAACTAAAAGCAAAACAGCACCAACTAAGAAACGCAAGCTTGAAGAATATGAAATGGACATCTCCACCTCGCATAAAGCATTTAAATCATTCAGAGATACCTCAATACAAAAATGGAATGATAAAATCCGTCTCGCAACAGCTACGAACATTAAAAATGCACCAACAAACACAGTCCTCCAACAAATATCATATATTCTGTCTGACAAAGAGAAATTGGTGAGACGGACACAGCTCAAAAGGTCCGAATATGACATTGTTGGTTACAAGAAAGATATTCCTGAGGAAGTAACAGAAGATGTTGATGAAACAGAAGTTAACCCAGTAACGAGAGACCGCAAAGACAATGATGAATACATACCAGAAATATTTGATGACAGCGACTTCTATCACCAGTTACTTAGAGAATTAATCGAATGCAAGTCCGCAGATATTTCAGACCCAGTACAGTTGAGTCGTCAATGGATAGCGTTGCAGCAAATGAGAAGTAAGATGAAGAGGAAAGTAGATACCAAAGCCACGAAGGGACGCAAGATAAAGTACGTAGTTCATAATCAGTTGGTGAATTTTATGGCTCCGGAGAAATTAGCCGCATGGACTGATGAGAGCAAGAATGAATTGTACAGTTCGTTATTCGGTAAATTATTTGAGCAAAATAATATAGGATTAAATGCCAATGTTAATGGTTTTAAGTTAAAAGATTAATAAAAACTATTTTGTTAGATATTTTTGTCTTTTATTCAGCTACTTATAAAATTAATCTAATGAAATTAGGCTAATGAGTGACTGTGTATTTATTATTTGAAAACAAAATGTTTTCGTTTTGCATATTATTATCCGAACTGACGTAGGTACGGTCAGTAACAAAACTCGATTAATATTTCAGAGTTTTAAATCGTTAATATTGAGAAGGGAAGAAGTCCTGAGAAGCAGTGCATTGTGTTTCTCGTGTCCATTTAAATGTTAAGTAATGATGATAAGTAACAGATAAAAATATTCGGGACATTCAATTCCCACCCAAGATGCTTATTGCAACAACGATTTAGAACTCATATTACCTTGAAAATATAAACCAACAATAAAAATAAATCCATAACCCGAGTGTTTCCGGGAGCGTTGCGTAAGTGGCTCCGCGGTGCGATCGCCCGCTGTGTGTAAGCGTGACGGGCACGTGCGCGTGCGCCGGTGAACATGCCGCGGTCGGACGCCGCGCCGTGATACTGCCCGTATGTCTAGGGACGGAATATTTCATGTAAGCCGGACTGTGGACTGGACTTGAGTCATTGTGAGTTACAGATGGGCTTTGCCTTGTGCGAGTTATGTCTTTAATATTGAGAAAGAAGGTGAATCAAAGGGTCAAGCACTAGTTCTCGGAAAACTGGAAATATTCGTTTTGCACATAATATTTATTTACTTTCAAGGCTTCATTTGTATCAATGGACCATATTTTTTGTGCTTGTCATACTTATAAAAATCAACCAAAACACAGTTGACATTTCTACGCGTGCCTATTTTTTTGCGCACTATTCCATTTTCAACGCTTGGCCCAGCACCTAGAGTTGAAAATCCAACAACTGAAATTACTAAGTACTAATTATTAAAATGGTAGCTGCGGGTTGTTTGAAAGAGATACCGCGCCCCCGGATCGCAAAGGGCACAAGAAGGAACATGGATGGGTTTTAGTCCGTAAAAGTCTGACACTCCCTCCCGCCCCGTCCAGGGCGGGAGAAGTCATTTGATGATTTCCCATCGGTAAAAAAACAACTGTCCTATGTAGGCCATACAAAATATTTGTCCCGTGCGGAATCGAAACCACAACACTCCGCCAACAGCGTCTTCAAAAGCGGTAATATTTAAAATGCACATTGCACTTTTCCTGTTACAAAGTTTTCAGACTACTGATCATTTGTCCAGATTCCCGCGCGCCCCCAGTGTGCTATCTGCCTCAATAGCCCGGGGTCGAGAAGGGGTTATCTCGCACCACACAAACAACGCATATTATTATGTAGCTGTGTGTCTATCTGCCAATAAGATTTCATAAGAAACACGTAGGTAACACGTTAGTTAATTAACGAATTTTAAGAAATTGCACAGCGTACTTTTGACCTGTTGACAATAATTTAGGTATTTAGCTTTTTTGTTGTTCATAATATGGGTATTTAGGTAACGGCGGTTAATTAAAAGCAATGGTATTGTTGTTTTTACAAGACGTATCATGATGGCCTAGTGGTTAAGACGCTCGGTTCTGATACGTGAGGTTGTGGGTTCGCTACCGGACGCGGGTAAGAACCAATATATACAACTTTTTTTTTAAATTTAGTAGGTATGTCCTTTTTAAATTCTCTTAAACACCACGGACATCGGTGAAAGAAAACATTAAGAGGAAACCTGGCCATTAATTTATTAATAAATTAAAAAAATTGAAATCGACAATCCGCCTTGACAAGAGCGATAATCAATGCTCGTGCCTTTTCTGGATGAGAAGAGGCCTTTGCCTTGCAGTGGGACAATAATAGGTTGGTATTATTAGGTACCTTCATTTAGGTAGGTACAGTAAGTTTGATTTGTTCTGTAATAGCTTCCAGGAATCACTCGGCTTTTGACCTCGATTTGTCAGCTATCTCGGGTCATCATATCACACAATATTTTGTCAGTTTGTGATTATAGCATAGTTTGGTTTGTGACAGCATGCATTGCATTGAAAAGGTATATATATTAGTACCTAACTACTCTTGCAACTATGAGTATCTACCGAGTTTAGGTGCTATTGTATATTTTTTACATTCTTAGTTCATACATATGTTTAAATTGCAACTTCTAGTGTAGTGTATCTGATGTTTCCAAATGACCATAATATTTAGATACATACACACGCCTTATAAACTCACGCCTTTTTCCCAAGGGGGTACGCAGAAACCACAGAACGCCACCTGCTACGATCCTTACATACTCCTTTTGCCTCGTTCACATTCATAAATCTGGCCATATACCTACAGACACACTGGTAATATTATATTATTGTCTACCATGATATATATAGTATGTATACTTAATATTATTATACTGAAGAGTTTTTTTGAACGTACTAATCTATAGAATTAGGTACTCCGATTTTGTTTTTTTTTTCGGTAATTGAAAGCTACGATTTCAAGGTAAATTTTGAAACCGTATCTAAGTTTCAAGCGGACGATCACGACTTTGTCGTAGAATCAGGTTAGATATAATACCTAGATATTGCGAGACAAAAGAGAATAAAGAATTTCATAGGAAGGTCTTGGTATGGTAAAGCCAGACTCCTTTTGATATTAAAAATAGTTTGCTGATGAAAATTTTATTATGAAAAAGGTAGCCACTTTAAACGTTTTTTTACCTGTAAGTACATTTAAGTGGACTCTTTTTAAACTCGGATACAATAATTACTGTAACATTTGATGTTATTTATATCTTGCCTTGTGAACTGCCTCGTTAGCCTAGTGGTCCCAAGCGCGACTGCTACGCGGTCTTGGGTTCGATTCCCAGGTTGAGCAAAAAGTGTTATTGCGTTTTCTATTTAATTCTCGGTAGCAGCTGTGGGTTAGGTTTTTTGCCTGGCTAATGGCAATAAGCCCCATATTACATGGGACCTAAACATACCGGCGAACTGTGGGTGTACATCGGTACACCTCTGCCTAACCCTTCGGGGAATATAGGCGTGATGTTATGTATGTGTTCTGTAACATAATTATATCACTTTGCCACTCATGATTCTCCTTATTACTCGTGATTAAAAACTCACCTTATTCTCTCCTTAGAACACATTTACTCCCCAAAATAATAATTACAAAAAAAAAGATAAAAACTAATAATATTACAAATTGTAATAAGTTGTTTACTCACCTTTCCCCACGTCACTATTATGTTTACAAATAAAAATCACACGCCCTTGAGTCACCTTATCTAATTGGTCTAGTAGTTAGTTTACATAAAAAACAAACACTTAGGGCGTACATATAAAACTGCAAACACCTTTGCAGCTCTCATCATTAAAACAGACGTGTTTACGAAGTGCTTAACGAGTGAAACAATTGACGACAACGGGGTGTCCTGTGGGATGATTGGTGCAACTCATGAGCGGTAGCGGGGGACTTGTGCTACCTACTTACGTACTTACTCATAGTTGTATTTATTTGAGTACTTTTTTTGTTTGTTATTTGTACAATACATACAGTTAGTAGGGTAAGGTAGGGTAGGTAGGTAGGGTGGGGTAGGGTAGGGTAGGTGGGTGTTAGGTAGTTATCTATGATATGTATGTATTTATAAATTATATAAGTATGTATATCAGATGTCTGGTTACCATAACACAAGCTCTGCTTAGCTTGGGATCAGATAGCCGTGTGTGAGTTGTCCCAAGATATTTATTATTATTATTATTTATTTATTATTAGTTAAAAATATGGAGAAACTACGTTTCCTGTTTTTTTTTTCATTGATAAAAGCATGTGCTTCGCTCAAGGTAGCAAAAAAATCTGTGATTTAATTGAAGCGTGGGAGAGTATGCAGAGTTTTGAAAGTTTTTATATTTCAGTCTTCTGCTGAATGATTCGTTTTAATACCAATAGAGATATTTTATTTTTGTCTAAGGTGAGTGATTTTAAACGCATTCTCATTAAAACGTTCAAACGGTGCAATGTTTTGCGGAACGGAGTATCAGTCTTTTACTGACGAAAACCCAACCGAGTTCCTCCTAATGCCTTGGATTAGTTATTGGATATTGCGGTGCTACGTCCACGCTCATTCCATAAATAAGTTTAAAGTACAACATTAATAAATGTGATGTTATATTGTATACTTGCCTTTACACGCGACGAAGTCAAGCACCCAAACACCTAGATATAGTGTAGCTAAAACATCTACCAGTAAAAGATATTTTGTAATCGGATCAGTACTTCCAGAACTCCCCTGTAAACAAAAATATAAAAACATAAACTAACTTTGCCTTTTTATAATGTTAATATAGCTTTTAAGTGTCTTAACGTTATGACAAATGTAATAATTTTGCGACGCCGCAACTAACAGTTTCGATAATTAAAAAATTGCTTATCAAATTGCCTTTACAAAATAGCTTAATTAACAATATCTTTTTTGTTGGGAAAATATTAGGGGAGAGTTGGATATTACCGCGCGGTTGATAATTCCGCGCATCAGCATAATTCAAAAACTATCCACTAGTTCTACGATGTAGTGCGTATACATCGAAGCTAGACATGCCTACACCCTACCCCAAGCACCACCGTTACGGTCCGCGCGACGACGGAGGTAGCATACGCTGAAAATGGTTTATTTGTCACTCCTTATAATTTTTCGTGTACTTTCGGTAAGAAGTGAGTAATACTGTATTTATATTGTAATACTTTGATACTATACATTTGTAATGCTTGTATACTGTAGAATTAATGTCAGAATACGTTTTTACATACTGTAATATTTTCCATAAAATTATGTGGTTAAAAAATAAAATGATCAAGTTTGATAATTCCGCGCTGGGGGAGTCGAACTATGAAAAGTATGTTTTATTTACATTAACTTGTTTTTACCTCGACAAAAGAGTTATGTATGATGTGTCTGTATGTGCGTCTGTTCAAGCATTTTATATCCTAAGCTAAAAAACTCAATTTTGATTGAATTTGAGTAATTTATTGAGTTTAAGATAAACAATTGTGTATGATATCGATTGTTGTGATTAATATGACTTTTTGTATGAAAACACATGTAATATAATGAATAAATATTATACCTACATTTACTTTTATTACTAACTAATGTTAACCCTGGGCACGGTATTATCAGACCAGTTTGACAATACCGCGTTTTTTCATTTTTTAGTAAATTGACAATAATTACTTTTTGTTTAAATTTTGGAAGTTTTTGTTATACGGTATGCGTACCTGAATAACTGTCCTACTAATTACTCAATTTTGTTTCTTTAAATATCAAACAGTTTCCTAATTATAGGTCCAAGTCCTTAGGGGCTCGGTAATATCCAACTCTCCCCTAACGTAGAGTCGTAGACTGGGTAATATTATTTTTGATTAAGCTTTAATATTTTGGCTTCATAAATTATTAATATTTTAAGTTTATTTATGAAAGTAAAATAATTTAATCAGCGCGCTCAGCAGACCTTATAATATTTAACAAGAAAATAATCATAATCCCCGCACTCGCTCATAGCTTGCGACGCGTCCAATGGTACTTCTGAGATAACATCTGGGCGGGCCGCCCGCCCGACAACACAACCAGTAGCAAGACCGCGCGCGAACGAAACAAACGTACACACTCAATCATCGCAAAATCATCACTAGTGAAAATAATCGACTAATAAATAGTCACCCGGAAAATAATCGACTATTCAGAAAAAAGTGGTGTGGTTCTAAAATTAAAATTATAAGTGAAGTGAAGTGCTGGTTGGTGAGAAAAAGTTTGGATGTGAAAACTTTTTGTAAGTACAAAGTTTTTTTTCTTATTTGGTTTTAAATTGGAATGCTTTTACTGGGATTAATGTAAGTGTTTTCTAACGAGATCATGTGTTCAAAGTATTTATAAAATTTTTGATTTATAGGGGTGTAAAAATATTAAAATATTTTTTTAATAGGTGGCTGTTTGCGAAGTGTTTTTATCGTTTTTTTTTGTCAATAGTACTACTGAAAGCAAGTGCTTTCTTTATTCTACAAACTAGCTTCTGCCCGCGACTTCGTCCGCGTCACAGTTGATGTGTTATCCTACGGGTACCGTACATTTTCCCGGGATAAAAAGTAGCCTATGTGTTATTCCAGACTATAATCTATCTTTGTGCCAAATTTCATCCAGATCCATTCAGCCGTTTAAGCGTGAAAGAGTAACAAACATCCATCCATACATACAAACTTTCGCCTTTATAATAGTAGTAGGATAACGATTTGAAAATCCATTTTTTTAAGTGTTGAAATTGTACTTTTTCCACATCAAATGGGACGCTTCAATATAAAATTTATTTTCCACTATCTTTGATACTAGGACTTGCCAGTAATTAGGTACTGGCAAGAGAATTTCATACGGAATAAGAATAGGTATAAATAAAAAATAAAAAAACGTTCTTAATTCAAAAAGCCCTATTCATAACGAAAAACACATTTGTTTGCGCAGATATTAATTGACTTTAGGTATTTAACGATAACAAGTATTGACTGATTGAAATGTTTTGAATATGACTCCAATTATATTCAAGTGACATTTAATTTAAATACTAATTGCCAGCGAGAGATATTAATACTCTCTTCTAAGTATAAACAAACGTTAATAAGTCAATTGTCATACTAGTTGGCATCGACTGCGTTCTTTGCGTGATTCGTTCATCACTAACTAAAACTACTAATACACGCTTACTTTTACATCGTTCTAGAACCGAAAGCCATAAGCTCTAACATTGTATCAAAAACTATTGGCACTATGATTTAAAAAAATAATAAAACAAAAAATTCTGAAAATTTAATTTGTGAAATAGTGAGAACTCGAAGTATGTAACACTTTCTTGCAGTCAATCCATATTTGTGTGTAAACCTTATCGACTACACATGCGGACGGTAGCCTTTGAAAAATCCATTCATCGATTAGACAGAAGAGCTACTAAAATTTAACACGAAACAAAAAAAAAAGTAATGAGTTTTCAAGGTCTTAGAGATGTCTTAAAAAAAATATAACAACGCCAATAGTAACTATTACTCGACTGGAGTTCCTGTGTTTCAGCTCCAGAACGATGTAAAAGTGACCGTGTATATTTACCACTTGTATTTTGGGCTAAAACACCTTATGAATAGCATACCTAGTGAAATAGCATAAATGATGAATGTGGCTCGAAACCTATTCGCTTCTAAAGGAGTGGGCAGAGTACACCGTCGAGCGTACTACGAAACATGACACGGAGTAGGTGCTATGCCCACTAGAACGTATCAACAGTGTATCAACCGGCAATTGTTTACAGTCCGTGGTAGGCATGTGACGGTGTTGGTCAGTGACGGAACGGTTTAGTGTGATAGTCCCGTACTTTCGATATTATAATATTTTTTGATCGACACGTTCCCAGTAAGGTCAAGGATACGATGTAGTGGGCAGACTCCTTTATAAAGAGAAGAGGTCCAATTATGGAACCAATAGACCAATACTTGAATGGTTTTCGAACGTTTTGAAGAGTCCATTCTTTTTTCAAACTTTTAAAAGTACGCAAACTGTGTTCGTAATTCAAAATATACATGGTCAGGTCATAAATTCTGTCAAAAACTTTCAATGTAATTAATGATATACTTTTTGAGAATGATTTAAAAATTATATATGAAATGAAAGATAATTAAATGTACAATAAAATTTTATTTACATTATTCGAAATGCCCCCCTCCATTTTGAATACATGCCCTTAATCGGCGCGGCCAATCATCGATCGCAGTACGCACCACATTCATATCTATTTCAGCCGCTGCTTTAACCAGAGATGCTCGGAGAGACTCCAAATTCTGATGAGGTTTAGCGCAGACTTTCTCCTCCAAATGTTGCCATATCTTGTAGTCCAGCGGGTTTAAATCTGGACTAGAAGAGGGCCAGTCTTCATGCTCGATGAAGTCAATTTCATGGGCGGTCAACCAGTTTTGCGTGCTTCGTGCCTTGTGAGCTGGTGCAGAATCCTGCTGGAATATCCAATGTCTGTTTTTGAACATTGTTTGAGAAAGAGGTTCCACTATGTTCGTTAGGACGGTATTTTGGTACACCACAGCACTGGTTTTCACACCTTTTTCACAGAAAAACACCTCAGTTAAGCCTGAAAATGAGACTCCAAGCCAAACCATGAGTGAGGAAGGATAATGCCCTCGCTGGACCCTTGGAATACGCGCGCTTGCTTCTTCACTGCTGTGGGCATACACCTTATCATTTTGTTTGTTGTAACTTTCTTCGATGGTAAAATTTTTTTCATCTGAAAATAAAATTTCGCGGTATTTTTTTCCCGCGTACCGCCGTAACAAAGCGCGGGATCTTTCCAGTCTAATTTTTGTCAAACGCTCGTTTAAAAAATGTCCGGTCTTTTTACGATAAGCTCGCAGTCCCAGGTCTTCATTTAACACTCTTTTGACCGTGGTTCTGCTTAACCCCATCTGAAGGGCTAAGATTTTTTGCTTACGCACGGGATTTCGTTGAATTCGCGCCTTTACTGCTTTGATGACCGCTGGTGTCCTAACTGTACGAGGTCGGCCACTCCTCTCACGATCTTCGAAGCTTGAATCTTCAGTGTATCGTTTGATAGTGCGATACACAAACTGTAGTGTTATTTTCAATTTTTGTAGAATGTTGAAAATCTCTTTTGGCGCGTAACCACAGCGGTGCAACGCGATAACAGCGACTCTATCTTCCTTCTTCGACCACTCCATATTTAAAAATGAATAAAATTTAATTTCTTTTTTTATTTTCGGCAAGCGCAAATGATCTACTTTTAGAAATAGTCGACGTTTATCTAGCCAGTATTCGAAAATTAAAATAATAAGGTTTTAACAGAACTTATGACCCGACTGGGTATTTATAGTACCTACCCCTGGATGCGGGATTAGTCGTGCCGACATAATTAATGTACGAGTTAAAACGCTTTTTTTATTATTACTTCGATTATTTAATGTATTACAATTATTTTCTTTAAACTTTATCGGTCGTCATAGTCTTCGAGCCGGACTGTCAAGTCTTTCTTATTTTAAACATCATTTATCTCATAAATATCCAAACAAAATAAGGTTGTACTGTGGTTCAGTCAGCCAGAGTCTCTACAGTACCTAGTAATACCTACTTAGTTAATGCAATGTTATTGTTATTAAGTTTCTACTGACTGAAACAATCCATCATGGCAGTGTGGACCTTTCCATTAGACCTATTATTGTATTACTTAATGTTATCCCGCAATCAAAATAATGCTCTCTTTATTATTTAGCCAACAATGTATTACGTCAATTTCAGTGTTTTGACCCTGACATCGCTCTAATAGGTGTCATACTATGATAACTCATCATTAAAAAGACTGTCATCATTGTTCTAATGTGTAGAATTGATACACTGACTTACTTTATTTTAGTTTGGTTTAAACATTTCGTTTTGCGCAGTCTCTGAAAAATAAAAAATAATAATACCAAAACCGTTCCAGTCAAAAATTCGAAAACACGATCAAAATGTATGGAGCAGCAAACTGTTGATTTCTTTTCTAATTTAAAAGTTGGTCTCGTATTAAAAGTAAATTATATTTATGAGTACTTTCATCGCCCACTAGTATTTTTTTCTCAATATAATTAGGTAATTAAGATCTGAATTTCTGAAACTTCTAAATCGATACCTATATCGTTGGACATTGAACTCAAATCAGCTTGGCCATTTGTGTAGAAAGTGTTAGGTTACACATTCAATATCGTCGTTCGGTGTTTCAGTCAAGGTCGTAGTACTAACATTTTGCTGCCTTTCGCGGTTACGACCATTGCTAGTAATAAAATAATAATACACAAAGATGATTTTTTGATGACATTCTATAATAGACTTTATGATCATTATCTTAAAGCACCATTAGCCTGCGAGAGCGCACTTGAAGATGATGAGTCGTTTGATATAATTTGCGTCGATATTCGAAGAACTTTGCACTCTAAGGCAATGTAAACAATGTTTATTATTCAATTACAACAGAAAATCGATTTTCAGTGACTATTAGACCTCTTGACCTATTAATAATAATATCTTTATTACCAATTAAGGGCTACAAAGTGTATTTTCCCTAACCGCAGATAAATATTTTACAAACATTTTATACTTATGAAATTCTTAGTAGCAGCTCGGAGTTAGGGTTTGTACCCGGTTAATGGCAATAGGCTCGCCCCTATTACATGGGACCTAAATATACCGGCGAACTGTGGGTGTATTGGTACACCTCTGCCTAACCCTTCGGGGAATATAGGCGTGATGGTGTCATGGTTATCTAAAGAGAAATTCACCATTTTATAACAACTACAGGACTTAAATGAGTTTTCTAAAAGAAAATCCTAAATTGTTTTCGTACAAAGCTTTTTATTTTGGTAATGTAAAAATGATTTAATTTGGGCGTGTGGTATTTGGGTGTGTACCAAGATGCTCCAATCCGGGCTTATAATCCCAAGCCCTTGGGAATTATTATCCTGGTTAAAAATATGACAAGAATGGTTACTACGCACGCGATTTTTTGGGTTACAAAATATTATATTTTCACGATGTTTTTCACAGGTTTTCAGAAGCGAATCAGAAATAAATTGAATGAATTATCGTCTTGGCAATTCTTTTGTGTTTTGCGGAAAATAATGATATAAGCAACTATGGTAAAGAGTATTCTGCCTTTAATAGTTCAATGGCTGGTGTTCACCAACGCTCTAACAATCGGTCACATATTAAAACTATTCTTCATATATTTTGTTCTTAGAAAATCTTGTATCTCTAGACTACTACTAAGTACTACTACTACTAGATATAGGGCTGCCATCCGTCCGGGTTTCTCCGGATTGTTCTAGTTTAGAGGGCGTCCGGGGGACGTCCGGGAGGGGTTGTCAAAAAATGTCCGGGTGAAACCCGGACATTTTTAGTGTTAAGCGAATCCCGATTAATTGAAAGATAAACGATAAATAAAATAATAATCCTGGGATGTCCGGGAAAAGAACTAAATTTCACCCAAATGTCCGGGGTTTTTAAGTTTTTGCCAGGCGTCGGCAATTCAGGTGATGGCAACCCTAGATATAGTAAGCTGCAACGTTTTTTATTGTTTGACTGTTTGTTTGAACGCTCCAATCTCTGTAACTAACAGTCGTATTGGAGAAAATATTTTTGTAAATGACAGACAGTTTCATATAACATCACGCTACGACACACGGGAGCAGTAAGCAATGACGTAACTTAACTACTACTGATGCTTGTCAATAAAACCACGCGATATTGGTCGAGGGTAAAAGTTACTCGCAAATAGACAAGAAATCTCGAAAACTACTTGACCTATGACGCTGAATTTTGGGAGGTGGACGTCAGTTTTGGACAAATTTGAATTTGATCCTCAATAAGGACAAAGTTACGGACGAAATATAGTTTTGAATATAGAACTGTTCAAGTAGGTAAGTACCTAATCGTTTGATTAAATTTTGGTGAACACAGGCTCCAGTCCTTGTTATTTACGAGAAGTGATGTGAATAAAGTGGTTACTTTAAGCGTACACGACCTATTTTCTGACCGATTAAATAATCGGGTCGATTTTTGCCAGATTCCTTTGTTGGCGAGAAGAAATCGGTCGTGTGCGGAAACGCTAAGTTTTAATAAAGCCTTTGTACAATAAAGTTTAAATCTACAATTCTATATTAATATTGTAAAGCTGAAGAGTTTTTCTGTTTGTTTAATCGCGCTTATCTAGAGAACTAACAGTCGGTATTGGAAAAAATATTTTAGCCAGATAGCCAAATTCATAAGAATATGCTATACAGGAAAAAAAATTAACCAGTGCGTAAATTTTGCCATAATACACTTCAACACGTTTTATTAAACACGTATATTTTATTTTGATATGTCTTAGTACTAAAAAAAAAGTTATCGCTTACGAAACATGTTTACTTAAAAACCATATTTTATTGTCACTCGGCGCTAGCGCATTCCCCACCCCCTCACCCCAGCCTTGCGCCCGGGCGGCGGCCGCGAGTTTTCATTGATAGTATGGCGAATAGATTATGTCCATGTTTTGCTTATTTCAAACTCGGATAAGGATTTTTTTTTTTTTTTTTTTTTTACTAAGCACGGAAATGTGTTCTATTACTGACACTGAACTACCAAAAAAAATTTACGCACTGGTTAAAAACTTTTCCTGTATAACATCACGCTACGACACATGGCAGCAGAGCGGTAACCAAAGATGTAACTTAAAGCGGGTAAAAAACCACACGAACAAAGTATCTACTACTACAACATATTAGCAGTAAATACTCCATGCTCCCTAACCAAATAACTCGAAAATTATTAAACCCAGTATTTCCCGAATACAGTTAACGAATTTAAACCAAATATTAAGTAAATGGCTCATATCCTTTGCACGCGTACCCACGTTTTAGAAACGTCAAATTAAATTATTCGAATTACTTTTCGATATAGCCATTTTGAACGTTTGTTTACCTGTACATATTAGGTTATGTTATGTGGATTCTTTTAATAATAAAATAACTGTTAATTATAATACTGTTAATTACGGATTATTCCTAACCTGACCCGAAATCCTAACCCGGTCGCGGGTTAGGTTAGGAACATGAAAAAGAAAAAAAAATTGTTCCTAACGTAACCCCCTTCCTAATTACTGTTACATTATGATGTTATGTATCTTACATGCATACCATCACGCCTGTATTCTTCTAAGGGTTAGGCAGAGGTGTACCAACGTATACCCACAGTTCGCCGGTACGTTTAGGTCCCATGAAATAGGGGGCGAGCCTATTGCCATTAACCGGACACAGTCCTAACTCCGTACTACTACTGATAATTGACTGCTACGCTAGAGGTCATGGGTTCGATTCCCAGGTCGAGTAAAAAGTGCTATAGAGATTTTCTATGAAATTCTCAGTAGCAGCTCGGAGTTAGGATTTGTGCCCGGTTAATGGCAAAAGGGTCACCCCTTAATACTTGGGACCAAAATATACCGACGAACTGTGGGTATACTTTGGTACACCTCTGCCTAACCTTTCGGGGAATACAGGCGTGATGGTATGTATAGTTAATGAGATCAGGCTTGCAGTAAAAACTCTATCAATCAATCGAATAAGCGGTATATAAGTGTCACAATAATCCATCTCCCTCACTCGACCTTGCACCGACGGAGATAACGCACTGATACACTGAATATTTTATATTACCGGGTCATCATATATCATCATTATCTCGATTGATTTATTTATGTTTTACCGAGTACTTCTTAACTGGATGCTTCTGTTTTATAACTGAAATCGATCGCAGATTTTTTTTGGTTTCTTTAATAAGCTTAGTAACATTGCTATTCAGGAATAACAGATCAATAAGCATCAAACACTTATCCTTAAAATAGGTACAATTATAAATCAGCGTTATCTTAAATCGTTTGTTACAATTTTTTTTAGATGAGGTAAATTTTTATGACTGTTGGTTTTTTTGGTAAAACTAACCCCCATATTTGGCACAAGAAGGGACATGGATGGGTTTTAGTCAGTAGAAGTCTGACACTCCTACCCGCCCCGCCATGGCGGGAGCAGTTATTTGACGATCCCAACCGAAAAAAGAAACCCCACATTAGGTTCACCCACCCACAGCATGTACGTACATATATTTAACAAGTTTACACCGAGTTTACTATTATTATTTTTTATATTATAAATGCGAAAGTTTGGATGGATGTTGCTCAGTTATGCCAGAACGACTGAACGGATCTGAACGAAACGCATAGATTTTAGTCTAGAATAGAACATAGGCTACTTTTAAGGATGATTCACGCTACACCGTGCCTGGCCCGAGCCAATTGTCGGCCGTAGCACGGGCATCTAAATATTACATATATATTGTATGGACACACTCACGCTATACCGAGCGGCAACCGAGTGACGGCCGATTCAACATTTAAGGAATATTAGATGACCGTCTTACGGCCGACACTCGGCTCGGACCCGACACGGTCTAGCGTGAGTCATCCTTTATACCGGGAAATTGTACGGTTTACGAGTGATAATTTCTCAACTTTAACGAGGACAAAGTCGCGGGCAGAAGCTAGTTCATAATTATATTATTATAAAAAAAATGACTAACATAGGTCAAACTATTCAACTAATATTAAGGTGTCGACCTAATAAGGCTTGACGTTCGATATTCGACACTAGACAAACAAAAATGTGTTCACATCAATACTCATTCTCGTATTCTCATCGCATCACTGAGGTTGTCATACGTTACGCATGAGTGAAGAAGTTGCTTTATTCCGTAAATAAAATGTGTTCGAATTTCTGATATTATTCCCGAAGAAAATTCGACATTTTTAGGATCGTTTGAGGATGGTCCTTGGATCAGATTATGGGAATAAAATTCAATGTTATTTGAGCAAAGTGTAATATTGATGCAGAGATTATCTGTCGATATATTTTTAGGTTTGTATGTTTAGGTAATATTTCTTAAGCTTTGGAGAAAAGAAAACCCGGCAAGTGCGAGTCGGACTCGAAGTACGAAAGGTTCTGTACAATTTTCACTATTTTTAACTATCCCGGTTCTTGAGATACAGCCTGGTGACAGACGGACGGACAGACAGACAGATAGACAGACAAAGGGACAGCGAAGTCTCAGTAATAGGGTCCCGTTTTATCCTTTGGGCACGGAACCCTAAAAAGTATATTGTTGTCGCGCAGTTTAATGATTTCAGACGTACATTAATTATCACGATGCAAACTCCTTTACTGATTGATACCTTAGTGATTCGATGTCCAAGTGAAACTTAGAAAGCTTAAGTACTGTAATATAGACCTAAAACCAATGGGTTCAAGGTTTTCATTTGATTGTCGACTATTTCAGGACATTTTTTGTGGAACCCGAAACGCTGTTAATTTCCTCTGATGTGCCGATAGGTACCCAAGTAGCACAAAACTTCATTATAAGATGTCACAAGAGGTAACATCGGTAACTTTAGCACTTATGAAGAGTTATTACAGTACACTCGACCTGCAATAGGTGAAAAGTGAGCTTTTGCCTGAATAAGAACGTTATTATGTGTCACAGAGACCACACTGTAACGCTTGCAGCGTTAATATAGGTAACAAGTTAGTATTGTACAGCTTTAAGCAATTTAAAGGATTTTTGTGGACTTTAACTAAACTATATTCTGAACTGAAGACCACAAGTGTACTCTTAGACCACTTGCATTTTAATAAAGAACACGTGAGCTACTATAATGTAATCAGTTATTCTGTGGCTTCAAATAATAAAGATATAATGCCTTTTGCTGCACACAGTGGAATTTGTGTAATGTTAATCAGCTTGATACACGCAATCGTATAATAGCTCTTATAAAGGCCACATGATCACTATGGGTGAACATTATATGATGCTAAGTTAAAGCAAACTGCTCTATATTAGCTCACATGTTACCCTTAATCTCCGTGAGAGCTGAATACTTGTACTATCGTTGACAATTAATCTACTAGTGCCGTTAAATAAGACCTTGAAGACTTCCTTATTCAGCACTTCACATCACACTTCGTGATTACCTACAGTTATTTGCATACATGTTACCCACTATCAAGCATTACGTGAATCTGTTGCTGACTTGTGTAACACAAGAACCAACCATAACAGCTCGTTACTGATTTATCTACCACGAGTGGACACTTAAACAGCTCATGCCGTTTGATTGTGGTTACTAAGGTACACATTGCTTGTCTGCCATTTTTTAGATTCTAACCTATCTACATACAATATTATAATAATTTGTTTCTATTTAGTCAAAGAAAATAACAACCGAATTTGAATAGAAAATGTAATGATTTTATACGTAAACAGCGTATTGTCAAATTACAAGGAAAAATAAAAAGACTTTTTTTTATAATATTATCATCAACCTATTTTATACTATAATTAATTAATTAATTTTCAAATAAACAGTGATATTTTGAGAGCGCGTGAAAATTTTCGTCTATAATTATATAGTATTTCACAATAAACTCTCTTTCCCATTCGAATTTCATGGACATGGAGGAAAAACAAAGTTTTACTTAACGTTATTCTATATTTCTCACAAACTCTTTACAAAATGGTTCACAGAAAAGATGTCAAAATAATATTAAGTAGTAGGGTGAAAATTGTTCACAATTTTGCCACTTGTGAATTGTCAGCTCCTTCAAAGAGTTACTAATATCCTGGGGTGTATTTTGTGCTGAAAAATAGGTAAAAAGTACTCTATTATTCAGCCCTTGTAGTGTAAAAAAGGTAACGCATACCCTGATAACCAGTCATTATTCAGCTCTTGGGGCGACTGTTACCTTTAATAAAGCTCAAATAACGCTGATATAGTGCAACCAGCTACATTATTCAGCTAACAGCTGATTAATTTGTGCCCAAATCAGAGTTATATCTGCTGAGTAGGCGCCTCTAACGCTATTATTCAGCAGGTTTATTCAGCATAAAATTCCATTGTGAACAGTGATTCAGCTACTATTCAGCGCTTCTGTGCTACTTGGGTACTCTATGACGTAACGATGACGATGACGTACAACCATCGGAAAGTAAACGTACAGTTTGTTGATTGAAACTTGATCAAGTAAGACGATAATGCCGATAATAGTACTTACTTGATTGGAAATAAAGGTCATTGAACTAGTCCTAAAATCCTCCCTAATTGCGTAGCAACAAAATGTTTTGTAACACGTCGTGTTAAGATCGTAATTACTTTTGATATAAAAACAGTTTATATACAAAGGAACTCAGTATTTTTGATTAAAAATACACGTTGCGGTATGTGTGTTTTTGATTAAAAATTGCGTCGAGTAATATCTGTTTTAAAATTAATTGATATTCATAACCTTTTTAGATTTTAATCGAAAAATAGCATGGTAGCAAGGTTCTTAAAAAAAAAAGGTACGGTGGTACGGTTTGGTTTTAAAAAATTGTTTATGTTTCTAAAAACAGAACAGCTAAATTTAAAACTAGCTTTCGCTCGCGCCCTCGTCTTCGTAAATGTCGGTTTTCGCAAATGCAGACGAAGTTGCGGAACAAAAAGTAGCCTATGACCTCTCCTAAGGTTCAAACTTACCCCGTGCCAAATTGCATTACAATCGGTCCAGCAGTTTAGTCGTAAAGTGTAACATACAGACAGACTAGAGAGTTACTTTGGCATTCATAATATTAAGTAAGGATTAAAATCAACATTATCGAATAACTCGTAGCAAACTCGTAGCACGCTACGAAAAGTCGTAGCAGGTTCGTAGCCAAGTAGCCTTTAAATGAAAATTATAAGTTTTTTTCTTGGCATTATTGTATTATTGTTTTATTATTATAGAAGTTCTTATCACAAGTAAATTTTGTCCTTCAATAATGTGTACTCACAATATGATTGATGGAGGTGTCACTTAAGTAGGCTTTCACGGCGAAGTTTCATTGCGACGTAACGCCTTCATGGACGTCACGGCTTGAAATCATAGACATTATATTACTAATCTGTGGAGTGAAATGACCTTACAATATTACTGCGTTGTATATCTTGACGTGAAAAATAAAATTGAAATATGACTTTCTTTAATTAATAACTTTTGACTTTGCTTCTGACTTATTAAACTAATCTGCTGTGATCACTTATTCGCAAACTTTAATTATGTTAAATGTTACTACAAAGGCACTTATTAGACATAACTTTACAAAATCTATACTAACAAAGCTGAAGAGTTCGTTTGTTTGGTTGGTTGAACGCGCTAATCTCAGGAACTATTCGGTTCGAATTGGAAAATTCTTTTTGTGTTGAATAGTCTGTTTATTTAGGAAGGCTATAGGCATATATAATACATAAAATCTTGCTACGAGCAATAGGTGCGGAGCAGTAACCGAAAACGTATCATAAACCGGGGAAATGAACCACGCGGACGAAGACGCGTGCAGAAGCTAGTAAAATTTATTATGACAGTATGGCTAATTAAATCGTATCTAGGTTTAGAGTGCCTATGCTAACACAAAACGTTAAAGAAATTAAATGATATTCTGAAAGTTCGCCTAATAAAAGATATACTCACGAAATTTCCATAAATATTTTAAAAGTTTTAACTTATACGGTCTTATTAATTCTTGAATCTCGAATCGAAATTCTACTGAGAGCTTCGCGATGTTTAAGACGTAGATTTAAAAAAATAATCAAGACGCTGTCAGTGTTTTTTTACCCCCGACGTAAAAACGACGGAGTGTTATAAGTTTGACGTGTCTGTCTGTCTGTGGCATCGTAGGTCCCGAACGCATGAACCGATCTTGATTTTGTTTTTTTTTGTTTTAAAAGTGAATTAGTCGGTAGTATTTTTAGCTATGTTTCATCAAAATCGGTTCAGCCGTTTAAGGTTATCAGGTCTTTTGTTAGCTGCTCTTAGATGAATAACGGGTGTTTACATTTAAGAAAAATGTTTTTTTTTCTTTGATCGTTGTGACAATTGTAAGAAATCATTCATTCCAGACGACATTGATATCCCTTGGTTAGCCAGGGTCGTATTACTTCGGGTCGAGTCTCGGAGAGATTATGACGTAATTCAAGGAGAGTGGCTTACATAAGGTATCAATAACATTAGAAACTTGATATCTGTACCCTAACTGAGTTGAACTTCGATTATGTAAAAGTTTGATCAAAGTATGTCCATAATTCGTTTTCTCTTTGTTCTAAAATTTTCGATTAACGTCCAAGCATTTACTTTTTTTATTAAAAAAATTATAGCCACTTTTAAACTACTAACGAATCGGTCAGTTAGACAGAAAAGTTGAAGCCAGCTGCTGCTGCTGAAGGATACTCTTAAAAAATCCTGATTACGTTATTGTTGTTGCTGCTATATATGATAACAGTGAAAGTAAATAGCAATAAAGAACAATTAGGAAACAAAAATAAAGATCTAAGCCAAAAAGTTAAAATATAACCAATCTTGACTGACAGCGCCCATGCAAGAGTACGGGCGGATCGGCACCATTTAGTTAAACCGTTTTAAAGGTCACCGAATGATCCAACACACGTGCCTATGGAGGCACGTGTCACTTAAATTCCCGCAAATGGTAGCGAGACATTTAAGTGAGCATGGCAATGCTCTTAACCGCCATGATCACGTCAAACATAATTATACAGGCTGGAATTTTCGAAGCGTATCTGGAGGGAAAGTACTCTAAATACTGGAGACAGCAAATTTTACTCAAAGGAAACATTAGTTTATTTAAAAAAAGCAAAACTTTATTTAATGATTCAGTCAATCATAAGGATCAAATCTCTGCAAACATGGTTAATTAAATTAAACAAAACCATGAAATTTTAATCTAAACTTATTTTAGTTGCTCGAAATGAGCTCCTTTCTCTTGGATGCACAAATTTATTCTTTTAAGGAATTCATTTTGAGTAACTTTTAGTAAGGTATTGTGGTGAATATTGACAAGTGTACTAAGCTAGTCGTTTCGAAAATTCCACCTGTTTACATAACCATTAATTTAATAATTGTTCTATTATAAATGCAAAAGTTTAATTTATCGCAGGGATAGATTTTAGTCTGGAATAGCACATAGACATAGACTATTTAAAATGTATCAACTTTGACGGAGGCGAAATCGCGGGCAGAATCTATTATTACACATAAGTGCCTACTTCATAATTTGCAGACTATTGAAAGATTAATCCTCTGATAAATTATCTAATTTTAATTTAGGGCTGATTTCATAATGACCACTTCAAATCGACTTCCTACGTCACACAGAAAAGTCACGTACAAAGTTTATTAATTTTCCGACAAAATATTGCAGATATTTAATAAGGAAAATATTATGTTACTGCTGACTTTTCGATACCACTCGGTGTCATTTATTATATCGACATGTCACGTGGGCGATAGCAATATTGTTTGATAACAATAAACTGTTATAATAATATCGAGCCATTACCGCCGACTTAGCGTAACCGACAAAAACCAAATTTTACAGGAGAAGGTTTTTTAAAAATATTTTTGCTAATAATTGCGCTATTAATGTGAATTAGCATTTGCTATTACTTAACTAACTGATTTATTTTGGCGGGAAGGTCGACGAGGCATGGTCCGTTATAGTTTAAAATGTCGTTTGCGATGAAAAACGCAGTTTAGGTAAAAATGTCGCTTACGCTAAGTCGGCAGTAATGGCTCGATATATGTGTGGCTATGTCTTTATTGTACACAGATAAGAGTGCTGTTGCTTCTATGCATGTATATCTGTATTCTTTAATTTCTTTGCGGGATCCAAGACAGTTAAATCGTTTCTCCGGGACTCGTGGAGCTTCATTTCCTCAGCGCTTTTCTAGAGGTCGCCATTGTTGATTCTGGCTTACATGAGTTGCAGTGGTTTGGTAATATACTGGCGGGCTTGTCCCATAAAAAATGTGTATTCTTCAGACCGAATGCGGTCAATAATAATGCAGATTAGCCAAGTACGCAGGAGATAATTATTATAGAGCACAAGTATGTGCGCAAACATAGTTGCACTCTCTCTTCCCTAACTCTCACAGTTCGACACAACCGGAGAAATTACCGTAAGATGTTTTCACCTTGTCAATCTGTCTTGCACTCACAAGGCAATAGTACCAACATCACGGCAGGGGGACATCTTACGGTGGACGGTGTGTAGGAATAAGTTGTCACTTGAAGTACGTTCGATTGCAGAATTGTACTGTGTACCTCAGCAAAGTGTAAATTGTTTATGTGCCAATAAAGCTGTTTTTCTGAACTTATAACGTGGATCTGGCGATCTTGGGATGTTTTACCATTAGAGAATTCTTAATGATTCAATTCCATGTTTTATTAATTTTGCCCTTAACATAAAAAATATACCAGTCTTTTTATATCGCGAAGTATCTTCTATATTTAATCATTTACTGAGAGTTTGCCCATGCTTTTTACGATAATATTAGAAAGAAAGATTTTTTTATTTATGCACAAAAATGAATGAAGTCTATAAATAAAGTAACTGATAATGAAGCTGGCAAGGATTTCCAGTGGTAACCAGAAAACATTTTAAAAATATAATAATATTGCGTTGCGTTAAGGCAGTGTGTCCCAGCCCTAATAGTGTTCATATTCATACTAGAGAACTGCCCGCAACTTCACCCGCGTGGCTTATTTCACCCGCGTTATGTCTTTGGTTACTGCTCAGCTCCCGTGTGTCGTAGCGTGATATTATATAGCCTATATTGCTCAGGAATAATGTAGCTATCCATTGGTGAAAAAATGGTTAAAATTGATCCAGTAGTTTTGGAGCCTATTCGTTGAAAACAATAAAAAAAAACATTGCTCTTTATAATATTATAGTACGAGTATAATAGAGTAGGTATGGATTTTACAGAGATTTGGTGACATGAGTTGTCAATCCCATACTAAAAGATAATCTCAGTTCTCAGAAGCTATCGAAGAAATAAGCGTTGAAACAAAACAATTCCAACTACGTAATACTTGTCGAATGAAGTGTTACTATGTGTCAAGTATCAAGTTAGCCTAAGGCACCTGTCCCACCGCTGACGATTAGCGAGAAGCGAAACCTCAAACTAGTTGGCGGTGAGAAGCGAGTGTGTCGTTCCTATAGTTTTGCCGCAGGGCTACAAAACGGCTATTATAAGTACTGATATATGCCTAAGCTAACTAACTGCCTCAATGGCCTAGTGGTCCTAAGCACGACTGCTACGCTAGAGGTCCTGGGTTCGATTCCCAGGTCGAGCAAAAAGTGTTATTGAGTTTTTCTATGAAATTCTCAGTAGCAGCTCGGAGTTTGGATTTGTGCCCGGTTAATGGCAATAGGCTCGCCCCCTATTACATGGGACCTAAATATGTGGATAACCGGCGAACTGTGGGTGTACATTGGTACACCTCTGCCTAACCCTTCGGGGAATACAGGCGTGATGGTATATTTATATTTATATATTTTTATTGATATATGCCTCTCTTTTGTCTCTCTTTCTATTATACGTTTTTTAAATAGCTAAACATTCATTGTCGCCAAAACTAAACATGTGAGCAAAACAGTCCTGTAGCTTCAGTTGAAGTCGGTGAAATAGTAATTGCAAAATTGCAGGACATACAAGTAAAGTTAATAAACATAACATAACACGCCTGTATTCCCCGAACGATTGGGCCACCAATCACCATGGGATGGGTTGGGATGTACCAATGTATACCCACAGTTCGCCGGTATGTCTAGGTCCCATGTAATAGAGGGCGAGCATATTGCATTAACCGGACCCAAATGCTAACTTCGAGATGCTACTGAGAATTTCATAGCAAAACCCAATAACACTAGAAACTACCACTAACTAAGTAGAGTTAAATAAAAGCTTTTGATAATAAAATACTCGATAGCTAATCGCTTTTTTTTTAGCAGTGAGACATGATCCTTACCGGGCTCTCAATAGTTCAATAGCGACGTAATAATGTTATATGAATCCCAACAATGACGTAAAAGGGTATATCGGAGACGTTTTAAACCCCATTACTGGCCAATTTGGACAGTTTCACACCGATACACACGTTATATGGTGGAAGGTATTTTTTACACGACTGCCCCAAAAAAGTGTTATGTTTTCAGGGTTATTTTTTTTGTTGTATGTGAGTTTTTGAAAATAGTATTGTTGGTGCTGGTTGTGATTATATGGCGGAGGTTTGTTCGAAAAATAATTTAGTATGTTATAGCTAGATTCATTAGGAATAGAATAAATAGGCAACATAACATCACGGACTCACGGGAGCGGAGTTGCAACCAAAGATGTAATTTAGCGAAGTCGAGAGCAGAAGCTAGTTACCTATGTATGTTTTAGTCAGCTACCAGTATCAATATTTATTGAGAAATCAAATAAAACTTCTTTGCGGAGAAGTAAACAAACGTAATCCAAATAATTTCGTAATTAAAAATGAATTTCGTAACGTCCAATATTACAAACGTAATCATCTGATTTCATAGATCTCTACATAGTATAAAACAAAGTCGCTTCTACCCGTCCGTCCTCCTGTACGCTTAGGTATTTTAAATTACGCAACGAATTTTAATGCGGTTTTCATCAATGGTTAAGGCGCCCGCCTCTCATACACGAGATTGTGGGTTCGCAACCGGGCACGGGCAAGTACCAATGTGATTTTTTCTAATTCATATGTAAGTACTTTCTAAGTTTATCTTGGACATCACTGACATCGGTAAGAATGTCAGAGGCCGTTGAGGCGGTTTAGAAAGTCTGACACTAGGGTATGTGGGATCGTAAGGCCTTACTGCCCACACGATAGGGGAGAAGATCAATAGGTAGAGTGATTCAAGAGGAAGTTTTATACTTATAGAACATCACGCTTCGACCAACGCGACGGGAGCGGAGTAGTAACCAAAGACATAACTGACCACGGGTGACACTACGGGATTTATAGTTAGTCCTTTATAAACAAAATTTGTTATTCAGTAAATAGATGTTGTTATTAAAAATAATAAACTACGCGGTGGCACATGCGCATGATAGTAATTTTTATTACTTCCCTTATTATGATAAAGCTAGGAATTTGTAAAGATTATGTTAGATCATTTTCCTCTAAAATATTTGGCAGAAATCGTTTATGTATAGGAAAAATTTTACCTTTTGAACTTTTAAATTAAATACTTAATTTTGCATAAGTACTGCATATCGTCAAGCATGGAAATCCATTTTCCCTTCCAATACCCACCTACTTTATAAAATTAAATGTGTCTGTAATTAAAATTGTATTTTTGGAAATAGTAGAAACTGCTGATTGTCGTATGGAGTTCGTATGGAGTTTTTGCCCCTGAGGTATGCTGTATGTCGAAAAATCGATGGTATTTCTTAATTCGTCTCAAAAACAACCAAGTACAAAAAAGTAAATATACTTACTTTTCATTCAAAAAGTAAGTATAAAGTGATCCATTTTAAATCTATTGGACACTCAACGTCACATTATCATAAACCATTGATCTACAATATAATGAAAGCGCCTCAATTTTGATAAATCGGAGACCGCTAAATAGGGCTGTCATCACCTATATTCCCGACGTCCGAGAAAATCTTCAAAAGCCCCGGACATTTAGATGAATTCGAGCTTTTTCCCGGGCGTTCCCTGAGAAAACTATATTTAAAATAAAAATAAAATCATCGTTTGCGTTTTTTTAAATTATGATTCATTGCTGGTCTTTTAATTAATCGGAATTCCCTTAACACAAAAAGCGTCCTTTGAGAATCCCTTCCGCATGTCCCTCGGCAGTCCTCTGAAGTCAAAGTCAAGGTCAAAATGAGAGCATTTATTTCAATTAAACCATTTAGGGTGAGGCCACATGAACGTAATTTTGTGAGTTGACACTCGCGTAATTTGCTTTCTACTGAAACTAAACACTCATTTTGCGTCGCCGTGTGAACGAAACGGGAGTTTTATATGAAACGGACTGTAGCAGAAATTACGTGACCGAAATTACGCGACTTACAACTCAAAAAACGTCTGGCTTCACCCTTACGGGCACTTTTAGTTAGTCAGAAAGTTGAAACGATAACCAATTCAGGAAATCCCAAACGTCTGGCATCCCTAACCCTGGATAATGTAGTAGGACTATAATTTATTCATCCAATAAAAGGTAGGTACTGAAATGAACAAGCTTCATAAATTATTACGTGTACCGATTGTAATACTCAGAACCTAAAATTTACATAAGACTGTTATTTTTACTTCGTACAAAAACATACATTATAATTGTGCCTACTTTTTTTTATTTTACATTGTACCTTCTTATTTGCACGTTATTATTTCAAGTGAAATGGTTAATTTACATTAAAGCAAGTTTTCAAAAAAGCGTAGTTTATTTTCATTTTTTTCCATTTTTGTGTTGCGAATAATAACGGTATTGTCAGTACACCAATGCATTTTATGGCTTATTCCACATTTCCCCCCTAAAAATCCCCCTTAGGGGGGATAAGTGGAATCTATAAAAAACAGTCTGGAATTCCCCCCTGGATAATCCCCCTTAGGGGGGAAAACTGGAATCGAAAAAATACTTATTCCACAAATCCCCCCTCGAAAGTACCTCCTGAGGGGGATAATTGGAATCTAAAAAAAAAGTCTAGAATTCCCCCCTGATAATCCCCCTTAGGGGGGAAAATTAAAATAAATAAAAAACAACGTCCCGAAATCCCCACTGAGGTCCCTTACGCTCTTCTACCGGCGCTAGGCGCCGATTTGTTTGCCGGTGCTGCTCTACCTGATAACCTAGAATGCATAAGCTAGCTTGGAAGTAATTTTGACCATTCTAAGTTTAGACTTAGAATGGTCAAAATGACTCCCAAGCTCGAATTCGAGCTCTTAGGGCCATACCTCACCGAGATGCCATGGCGACGTGGCCAGCGACGTTGCCATGGCATCTCGGTGAGGGATGGCCCTTATTGTGTTAGCACAATGAGGAGCCCCGCGAAGCGGAACTACGTGGACATAGTTATATAGCTATACTGAAAAATTTTATGTTATTCGACTTTAAATAGGCAGACATGTTGTTGTTGTTTATTTATTAGTATCTTGCCCAAATCTGTTAAGTCGTTTTAGCTTGAAACCGTAACAAACAAACAAACTTACTTTCGCATTTATAATATTAACAAGCATTCTAACTATAATACCTATACAAACTTCTTTAGCGTTTTCGTTTTAATCGTAAGCAATTGACAGTCATGCATCGATCTGTCACCGAGTACATTTTCATTTTGTTTTTGTTTCATTTTCATTTTGCATTCTTCTTCTTAGCGTTTCGATGACAAACTATACCGTTGGCATACTATATTGTTGCAGCCCAGAATTTGGCCACTTTGACTGCGTTGTCGGTGGCAGCCATTAAATCTTCCTGCGTGCAGCTGTTAGGGCACGCATTTTGCATTGGAAGTCTTTAAGTACAATATTTTTCTAATAAAATTATGGCTTCTACTTCTAGTGGCACACCGATGCTTAATTTTATTTATAAAAAAAATAGTAAAATTCTTTTACGTGCTGGGCACCAATACGGCTATAAAAAAAGTTACAAAAATGGATCAGATGTGTGGGAGTGTGTGCACCGCAAGAAAACCAAATGTCGTGGACAAATCACCATGCAAGTAAGTTTTCATGGTAGTATATCTAGTCTAGTCTTACAGGTGTAATTGGAGCATTCACACTGTATGCTTACAATTTTTCAAATTCAACTTTAATTATACAGGGTGTTTGGTGCATCGTGTGCCAAATTGAAATGGTCGACTGAGGGGGTCATCTGCTATCCTTTCAGACCCCTAAACACTTCTCATGCCCTGTGTATTATTTTTCATCGACTTTTTAAAGTTTTATAAAAAAAATACCAAAATTTTACATTCAAGTACATTTTTTTTTAAAAGTACACGTCGTAGACTCTGTGTTTTAATTTTATTTAGATGTGCATTGTACTACAGTACTTTTAAATTCAAAATTAGTGACATTAGCCATCTAGTTTTCTATTTATTTACTCGCAAAGTTTTGGACTTCAATTAAAGCTGTCCATTTTACAGCTATTTACATGGCTATAAAAAAAAAAACCAAATGAGACCGGGATCTAAGAACTTCGTCAAAAGTTCTCTAGTCTATCCTCTTGCTAGTGATGTACCACATGCCATAAAAATCTTTTTACAACTTCGTAAATTCGCTAGAATTGTGAATCGAGTCACAAAATACAAAATTCCAAATTATGGTTTAAACATTTTGTTTTGCTTAAATAACACCTGAAAAACGTATTAAATATATTATCTCACTCTTATAAGATAAAATCTGTCTCATACCTCTCTTTTTTGGGGGAGGGGGTACTAGAAATAATAAAAAATGCATTTTTAACATTTTTTTTGCATATTCTGCTTAAATTGTTGGCCTCTATTGCGAACGCAGGCCAGACATCTATTTCGTATTTCCACAGTTGTTGTACGAAGTCGAATTTTCTCCTTAATTTTATTGAACGCCGTTTGAATGCGTTGAAGTAGTACATCCCTAGTCGGAACCTCCGTGGCGTATACTAGTCAAAAAATAGTTAAAAGTCTAGCGAAGTTAGGCCTGGGAAACGTGCCGGTCATGGAATAGGGCCACCAATCCGCGCATTATGGAACACATTATCAAGATATTCCCTCACAGTCAAACGCCAATGCGCGGGACAGCCGTCATGCTGGAATACTTTAGGCACATTTTCATTACATACGGGCACCTCGGCCACTAATTCGGGCACGTCATTTTGAAGGAACTCCAAATAGTTGTCGCCATTGAAGTTTTCGGGCAGGTAATGCGGTCCATCTACCTGATTCCAATCACTCCTGCCCAAACGTTTACACTAAACCTTTCCTTTCTCTTCTGGCTAAAAGTCAGAAATCTTTTCAAAGGAGGTTAAGGAGGAAATGCAACTTCGTACAACAACTGTGGAAATACGAAATAGATGTCTGGCTTGCATTCGCAATAGAAGCCAACAATTTAAGCAGAATATGCAAAAAAAATATGAAATAAATGTTAAAAATGCATTTTTTATTATTTCTAGTACCCCCTCCCCCAAAAAAGAGAGGTACGAGACAGACTTTATCTTATAAGAGTGAGATAATATATTTAATACGTTATTCAGGTGTTATTTAAGCAAAACAAAATTTTTAAACCATAATTTGGAATTTTGTATTTTGTGACTCGATTCACAATTCTAGCGAATTCACGAAGTTGTAAAAAGATTTTTATGGCATGTGGTACATCACTAGCAAGAGGATAGACTAGAGAACTTTTGACGAAATTCTTAGATCCCGGTCTCATTTGGTTTTTTTTTTTATAGCCATGTAAATAGCTGTAACATGGACAGCTTTAATTGAAGTCCAAAACTTTGCGAGTAAATAAATAGAAAACTAGATGGCTAATGTCACTAATTTTGAATTTAAAAGTACTGTAGTACAATGCACATCTAAATAAAATTAAAATATAGAGTCTACGACGTGTACTTTAAAAAAAAATGTACTTGAATGTAAAATTTTGGTATTTTTTTTATAAAACTTTAAAAAGTCGATGAAAAATAATACACAGGACATGAGAAGTGTTTAGGGGTCTGAAAGGATAGCAGATGACCCCTTCAGTCGACCATTTCAATTTGGCACACGATGCACCAAACACCCTGTATATCGATGGGTGTAAGTAGGTTGCTCAACAATTCGTATTCCCAGTGGTTTTATATATGCCCATACTCGCCAAGTTTAGGCATAAACCCTTCATTATCTTAGGAGACGCTTACGTCTAGCAGTGGACTTTTTAGGCTGAGATGTGTAAATAGTCATTGGATTTTATCTTTTGTCTTTAACATCGCTACAATAGTCTTTACATCAATTCATATTGTCACACATTTACATATTAAAGCAGATAAAAATACCGTTAACTTTGTTTTAGGCAAATGACGTCCTCAAAGAAACCACCCACAGTTGTACACCAGATTTTAAAAAAAACGAATTGGCCTTAAAAATTTATGAGCTCAAGGAAAAAGTTTCTTCTCCACAATGTCCCAATGTTCCCGCTGTGTATAATTCAGTTCTCGCAACACTTAAAGATGCTGCAACAGATTTATCGGCAGATTTCCCAAATTTCAAAAACGTGAAGTCGACATTATATCGGCACAGAAACGCAACGGCAATTGTAGAGAAAATGAACTTCAAACATGTAGCTGATGTTTCAGTTCCACCAAAATTCCGAAAATTTTTGCTAGCAGACTACAATGATGGGGATATTCGCTTGCTGGCTTTTTGTACAGAAGATGCTCGCCGCCATATGAAACAACTACTCCTTTTCTCAGTAATTAAGGCTCAGATTGCAGAATGGCAACCACAATTATACAAATGTGATTATGAAATCGCAACAATGAACGCCATTCAAACTGTATTTCCGGATGTTACAGTAAAAGGGTGCTATTTCCACTACTTGCGAGCAATTTGGAAGAAAGGACGTGCTTTAAATTTAACTAAATCCAAGGTCCAGAAAAGGCAAGTGGCGCTATCCGCTGTTCTGCCTCTCTTGCCAGAAAACGAAATTATAAATGGAAAAAGAGTGAAAAAAGAGTTTTCTTGGAGTTTCTTGCTCGTTCTTCGAGCAAGAAACTCCAAGAACACTCTTTTCAAAAAGGTTTTTACAAAATCATGGTTACAAAATTCTTGTTGCTTCTTTAAGTGAAAACAATGAACGTGACTAAAAAACAAAAGAAATAATACCTAATAATAAAGAAGTCAACCATGGTAGATATGAGATGACCCATCCCATCTGACAGCGCCCGTTCACGAACATGACGCGTGGCTCAGCACCACTTAGCTCAACCATCATAAAGGTATCCAAATGATCCAACCCACGTGCCACCATCAGCAAGACATTTAAGTGAGCATGACAAAGCTCCCAACCACCATGCTTACCGAGTCCAATACATACGAACTTAATAAGAAAACTAAAAATTAATGGTTAAACAATTAAATGCATATTATTTTAATTTTTCTAAGAAATGTCCAATTGTGATGCTTCCGCTAATGAACTCCATTTGTGTCTGGTGTATAAACTCATTCATCTCAATACTTCCTCTCATCCTATTTTTTACGTGAATATTTTTCAACACTTTGTTGGCACGAACTTCATTAACGGATGCATCTTCCAGCAGAACATTCAGTAGCTGTGTTAAGTTAGGCTTTTTTTTCGAGACAATTGCATTAATTTTTTTATGCCAGGCTTCTAAAAGGTTTGTAGTCCTGTGACGTTCGCCAAAGACGCACCAGATTTTGATGAAGTTCTCATCACTTAGCCATTGTTGTAACATATATTGGCGAAATTTTTTGCTGTTATCATCGTCTGGGCTTTGGCTGGCTACATAAAACCACCCATTTATAATTTCGTTTTCTGGCAAGAGAGGCAGAACAGCGGATAGCGCCACTTGCCTTTTCTGGACCTTGGATTTAGTTAAATTTAAAGCACGTCCTTTCTTCCAAATTGCTCGCAAGTAGTGGAAATAGCACCCTTTTACTGTAACATCCGGAAATACAGTTTGAATGGCGTTCATTGTTGCGATTTCATAATCACATTTGTATAATTGTGGTTGCCATTCTGCAATCTGAGCCTTAATTACTGAGAAAAGGATTGCATACGATTTTTCGGTTTTCCCACTCATTAATACATATATTAATGGCACAATATTCGTGCTCTCACCTGTACTGCCTAGATCGCCATGAATAGTATAAACTTGATAAAAAGGAAAAGGGCAGATTTTAAAAGTCCCATCTCCGAAAAATATTTTTAGTTGTTTCATATGGCGGCGAGCATCTTCTGTACAAAAAGCCAGCAAGCGAATATCCCCATCATTGTAGTCTGCTAGCAAAAATTTTCGGAATTTTGGTGGAACTGAAACATCAGCTACATGTTTGAAGTTCATTTTCTCTACAATTGCCGTTGCGTTTCTGTGCCGATATAATGTCGACTTCACGTTTTTGAAATTTGGGAAATCTGCCGATAAATCTGTTGCAGCATCTTTAAGTGTTGCGAGAACTGAATTATACACAGCGGGAACATTGGGACATTGTGGAGAAGAAACTTTTTCCTTAAGCTTAAGGTACTTTGAGTTGTTAGTATTTTTGGTTGTTATTAGTGTTACTTTCATAGTTTTTTAAATGTTGGAGGTACATACAATAATGTTTTTTTTAAGTATTCGTAAACTGTCTAATTACAAGTCAACCGAGTTGCCAACAAGTGATTGTTTTATATTATATTTTTTCTCCATTACTACTTTCTGCAAATTGCCAAAAAGTTGATTGTTTTATATTTAAGTAAGTGATGCTATTAAAGAAAACTTTCAGGCGGGATATGCTAAATAATTTAGTTTTTCTAGGATACCTACCTACCTAATCTGTTGTAATTATTATTTTCACTAAAATCAACCGATTTCTTTCATCGCTGTTGGTTTGTGATTGTTTTTACTTTTCATCATATTTTATAATAACAAAATTCTGTGAAAAAAAGGCTGATTAAATTTTATTGTCGAATCACTATTTTTTTTTGTCTTCAAGAGCGTAGTAATTCAAAGTAAAAATAGGGGGGGGAAATTGGAATAATCCAAAATGAAAAGGGGACTTTCTGGATTGTTTTTACATAAGGGTTCAGTTTTCCCCCCTGAGGGAGATTCTCTCAGGGGGGAATAGTGGAATGACTCAAAATGAAAAGGGGACTTTCTGGATTTTTTTTACATTAAGGTCCAGATTTCCCCCCTGAGGGGGATTCTCTCGAGGGGGAATAGTGGAATAACCCCGAATAATAACGGTATTGTCAGTACACCAATGCATTTTATGGCTTATTCCACATTTCCCCCCTAAAAATCCCCCTTAGGGGGGATAAGTGGAATCTATAAAAAACAGTCTGGAATTCCCCCCTGGATAATCCCCCTTAGGGGGGAAAACTGGAATCGAAAAAATACTTATTCCACAAATCCCCCCTCGAAAGTACCTCCTGAGGGGGATAATTGGAATCTAAAAAAAAAGTCTAGAATTCCCCCCTGATAATCCCCCTTAGGGGGGAAAATTAAAATAAATAAAAAACAACGTCCCGAAATCCCCACTGAGGTCCCTTACGCTCTTCTACCGGCGCTAGGCGCCGATTTGTTTGCCGGTGCTGCTCTACCTGATAACCTAGAATGCATAAGCTAGCTTGGAAGTAATTTTGACCATTCTAAGTTTAGACTTAGAATGGTCAAAATGACTCCCAAGCTCGAATTCGAGCTCTTAGGGCCATACCTCACCGAGATGCCATGGCGACGTGGCCAGCGACGTTGCCATGGCATCTCGGTGAGGGATGGCCCTTATTGTGTTAGCACAATGAGGAGCCCCGCGAAGCGGAACTACGTGGACATAGTTATATAGCTATACTGAAAAATTTTATGTTATTCGACTTTAAATAGGCAGACATGTTGTTGTTGTTTATTTATTAGTATCTTGCCCAAATCTGTTAAGTCGTTTTAGCTTGAAACCGTAACAAACAAACAAACTTACTTTCGCATTTATAATATTAACAAGCATTCTAACTATAATACCTATACAAACTTCTTTAGCGTTTTCGTTTTAATCGTAAGCAATTGACAGTCATGCATCGATCTGTCACCGAGTACATTTTCATTTTGTTTTTGTTTCATTTTCATTTTGCATTCTTCTTCTTAGCGTTTCGATGACAAACTATACCGTTGGCATACTATATTGTTGCAGCCCAGAATTTGGCCACTTTGACTGCGTTGTCGGTGGCAGCCATTAAATCTTCCTGCGTGCAGCTGTTAGGGCACGCATTTTGCATTGGAAGTCTTTAAGTACAATATTTTTCTAATAAAATTATGGCTTCTACTTCTAGTGGCACACCGATGCTTAATTTTATTTATAAAAAAAATAGTAAAATTCTTTTACGTGCTGGGCACCAATACGGCTATAAAAAAAGTTACAAAAATGGATCAGATGTGTGGGAGTGTGTGCACCGCAAGAAAACCAAATGTCGTGGACAAATCACCATGCAAGTAAGTTTTCATGGTAGTATATCTAGTCTAGTCTTACAGGTGTAATTGGAGCATTCACACTGTATGCTTACAATTTTTCAAATTCAACTTTAATTATACAGGGTGTTTGGTGCATCGTGTGCCAAATTGAAATGGTCGACTGAGGGGGTCATCTGCTATCCTTTCAGACCCCTAAACACTTCTCATGCCCTGTGTATTATTTTTCATCGACTTTTTAAAGTTTTATAAAAAAAATACCAAAATTTTACATTCAAGTACATTTTTTTTTAAAAGTACACGTCGTAGACTCTGTGTTTTAATTTTATTTAGATGTGCATTGTACTACAGTACTTTTAAATTCAAAATTAGTGACATTAGCCATCTAGTTTTCTATTTATTTACTCGCAAAGTTTTGGACTTCAATTAAAGCTGTCCATTTTACAGCTATTTACATGGCTATAAAAAAAAAAACCAAATGAGACCGGGATCTAAGAACTTCGTCAAAAGTTCTCTAGTCTATCCTCTTGCTAGTGATGTACCACATGCCATAAAAATCTTTTTACAACTTCGTAAATTCGCTAGAATTGTGAATCGAGTCACAAAATACAAAATTCCAAATTATGGTTTAAACATTTTGTTTTGCTTAAATAACACCTGAAAAACGTATTAAATATATTATCTCACTCTTATAAGATAAAATCTGTCTCATACCTCTCTTTTTTGGGGGAGGGGGTACTAGAAATAATAAAAAATGCATTTTTAACATTTTTTTTGCATATTCTGCTTAAATTGTTGGCCTCTATTGCGAACGCAGGCCAGACATCTATTTCGTATTTCCACAGTTGTTGTACGAAGTCGAATTTTCTCCTTAATTTTATTGAACGCCGTTTGAATGCGTTGAAGTAGTACATCCCTAGTCGGAACCTCCGTGGCGTATACTAGTCAAAAAATAGTTAAAAGTCTAGCGAAGTTAGGCCTGGGAAACGTGCCGGTCATGGAATAGGGCCACCAATCCGCGCATTATGGAACACATTATCAAGATATTCCCTCACAGTCAAACGCCAATGCGCGGGACAGCCGTCATGCTGGAATACTTTAGGCACATTTTCATTACATACGGGCACCTCGGCCACTAATTCGGGCACGTCATTTTGAAGGAACTCCAAATAGTTGTCGCCATTGAAGTTTTCGGGCAGGTAATGCGGTCCATCTACCTGATTCCAATCACTCCTGCCCAAACGTTTACACTAAACCTTTCCTTTCTCTTCTGGCTAAAAGTCAGAAATCTTTTCAAAGGAGGTTAAGGAGGAAATGCAACTTCGTACAACAACTGTGGAAATACGAAATAGATGTCTGGCTTGCATTCGCAATAGAAGCCAACAATTTAAGCAGAATATGCAAAAAAAATATGAAATAAATGTTAAAAATGCATTTTTTATTATTTCTAGTACCCCCTCCCCCAAAAAAGAGAGGTACGAGACAGACTTTATCTTATAAGAGTGAGATAATATATTTAATACGTTATTCAGGTGTTATTTAAGCAAAACAAAATTTTTAAACCATAATTTGGAATTTTGTATTTTGTGACTCGATTCACAATTCTAGCGAATTCACGAAGTTGTAAAAAGATTTTTATGGCATGTGGTACATCACTAGCAAGAGGATAGACAAGAGAACTTTTGACGAAATTCTTAGATCCCGGTCTCATTTGGTTTTTTTTTTTATAGCCATGTAAATAGCTGTAACATGGACAGCTTTAATTGAAGTCCAAAACTTTGCGAGTAAATAAATAGAAAACTAGATGGCTAATGTCACTAATTTTGAATTTAAAAGTACTGTAGTACAATGCACATCTAAATAAAATTAAAATATAGAGTCTACGACGTGTACTTTAAAAAAAAATGTACTTGAATGTAAAATTTTGGTATTTTTTTTATAAAACTTTAAAAAGTCGATGAAAAATAATACACAGGACATGAGAAGTGTTTAGGGGTCTGAAAGGATAGCAGATGACCCCTTCAGTCGACCATTTCAATTTGGCACACGATGCACCAAACACCCTGTATATCGATGGGTGTAAGTAGGTTGCTCAACAATTCGTATTCCCAGTGGTTTTATATATGCCCATACTCGCCAAGTTTAGGCATAAACCCTTCATTATCTTAGGAGACGCTTACGTCTAGCAGTGGACTTTTTAGGCTGAGATGTGTAAATAGTCATTGGATTTTATCTTTTGTCTTTAACATCGCTACAATAGTCTTTACATCAATTCATATTGTCACACATTTACATATTAAAGCAGATAAAAATACCGTTAACTTTGTTTTAGGCAAATGACGTCCTCAAAGAAACCACCCACAGTTGTACACCAGATTTTAAAAAAAACGAATTGGCCTTAAAAATTTATGAGCTCAAGGAAAAAGTTTCTTCTCCACAATGTCCCAATGTTCCCGCTGTGTATAATTCAGTTCTCGCAACACTTAAAGATGCTGCAACAGATTTATCGGCAGATTTCCCAAATTTCAAAAACGTGAAGTCGACATTATATCGGCACAGAAACGCAACGGCAATTGTAGAGAAAATGAACTTCAAACATGTAGCTGATGTTTCAGTTCCACCAAAATTCCGAAAATTTTTGCTAGCAGACTACAATGATGGGGATATTCGCTTGCTGGCTTTTTGTACAGAAGATGCTCGCCGCCATATGAAACAACTACTCCTTTTCTCAGTAATTAAGGCTCAGATTGCAGAATGGCAACCACAATTATACAAATGTGATTATGAAATCGCAACAATGAACGCCATTCAAACTGTATTTCCGGATGTTACAGTAAAAGGGTGCTATTTCCACTACTTGCGAGCAATTTGGAAGAAAGGACGTGCTTTAAATTTAACTAAATCCAAGGTCCAGAAAAGGCAAGTGGCGCTATCCGCTGTTCTGCCTCTCTTGCCAGAAAACGAAATTATAAATGGAAAAAGAGTGAAAAAAGAGTTTTCTTGGAGTTTCTTGCTCGTTCTTCGAGCAAGAAACTCCAAGAACACTCTTTTCAAAAAGGTTTTTACAAAATCATGGTTACAAAATTCTTGTTGCTTCTTTAAGTGAAAACAATGAACGTGACTAAAAAACAAAAGAAATAATACCTAATAATAAAGAAGTCAACCATGGTAGATATGAGATGACCCATCCCATCTGACAGCGCCCGTTCACGAACATGACGCGTGGCTCAGCACCACTTAGCTCAACCATCATAAAGGTATCCAAATGATCCAACCCACGTGCCACCATCAGCAAGACATTTAAGTGAGCATGACAAAGCTCCCAACCACCATGCTTACCGAGTCCAATACATACGAACTTAATAAGAAAACTAAAAATTAATGGTTAAACAATTAAATGCATATTATTTTAATTTTTCTAAGAAATGTCCAATTGTGATGCTTCCGCTAATGAACTCCATTTGTGTCTGGTGTATAAACTCATTCATCTCAATACTTCCTCTCATCCTATTTTTTACGTGAATATTTTTCAACACTTTGTTGGCACGAACTTCATTAACGGATGCATCTTCCAGCAGAACATTCAGTAGCTGTGTTAAGTTAGGCTTTTTTTTCGAGACAATTGCATTAATTTTTTTATGCCAGGCTTCTAAAAGGTTTGTAGTCCTGTGACGTTCGCCAAAGACGCACCAGATTTTGATGAAGTTCTCATCACTTAGCCATTGTTGTAACATATATTGGCGAAATTTTTTGCTGTTATCATCGTCTGGGCTTTGGCTGGCTACATAAAACCACCCATTTATAATTTCGTTTTCTGGCAAGAGAGGCAGAACAGCGGATAGCGCCACTTGCCTTTTCTGGACCTTGGATTTAGTTAAATTTAAAGCACGTCCTTTCTTCCAAATTGCTCGCAAGTAGTGGAAATAGCACCCTTTTACTGTAACATCCGGAAATACAGTTTGAATGGCGTTCATTGTTGCGATTTCATAATCACATTTGTATAATTGTGGTTGCCATTCTGCAATCTGAGCCTTAATTACTGAGAAAAGGATTGCATACGATTTTTCGGTTTTCCCACTCATTAATACATATATTAATGGCACAATATTCGTGCTCTCACCTGTACTGCCTAGATCGCCATGAATAGTATAAACTTGATAAAAAGGAAAAGGGCAGATTTTAAAAGTCCCATCTCCGAAAAATATTTTTAGTTGTTTCATATGGCGGCGAGCATCTTCTGTACAAAAAGCCAGCAAGCGAATATCCCCATCATTGTAGTCTGCTAGCAAAAATTTTCGGAATTTTGGTGGAACTGAAACATCAGCTACATGTTTGAAGTTCATTTTCTCTACAATTGCCGTTGCGTTTCTGTGCCGATATAATGTCGACTTCACGTTTTTGAAATTTGGGAAATCTGCCGATAAATCTGTTGCAGCATCTTTAAGTGTTGCGAGAACTGAATTATACACAGCGGGAACATTGGGACATTGTGGAGAAGAAACTTTTTCCTTAAGCTTAAGGTACTTTGAGTTGTTAGTATTTTTGGTTGTTATTAGTGTTACTTTCATAGTTTTTTAAATGTTGGAGGTACATACAATAATGTTTTTTTTAAGTATTCGTAAACTGTCTAATTACAAGTCAACCGAGTTGCCAACAAGTGATTGTTTTATATTATATTTTTTCTCCATTACTACTTTCTGCAAATTGCCAAAAAGTTGATTGTTTTATATTTAAGTAAGTGATGCTATTAAAGAAAACTTTCAGGCGGGATATGCTAAATAATTTAGTTTTTCTAGGATACCTACCTACCTAATCTGTTGTAATTATTATTTTCACTAAAATCAACCGATTTCTTTCATCGCTGTTGGTTTGTGATTGTTTTTACTTTTCATCATATTTTATAATAACAAAATTCTGTGAAAAAAAGGCTGATTAAATTTTATTGTCGAATCACTATTTTTTTTTGTCTTCAAGAGCGTAGTAATTCAAAGTAAAAATAGGGGGGAAATTGGAATAATCCAAAATGAAAAGGGGACTTTCTGGATTGTTTTTACATAAGGGTTCAGTTTTCCCCCCTGAGGGAGATTCTCTCAGGGGGGAATAGTGGAATGACTCAAAATGAAAAGGGGACTTTCTGGATTTTTTTTACATTAAGGTCCAGATTTCCCCCCTGAGGGGGATTCTCTCGAGGGGGAATAGTGGAATAACCCCTTACAGCGACCTCTAGAGACGAAAAAGATAACTAAGAAAATAAAACAAAATATCATATTATCTTCCATTATGTTTGTAATATATAAGGTTATCTACCTATTTGTATTTCCGACAAATAATCTAGGGACACATAATATAACAGATTATAATCGAACGGGTTTTGTGACGTTAACGAGTTGATACAAATATTATGAGACGAAATCTGATGTTTATGTTTTAGTACACAATGTTTGATATTACTCATCTCATAGAATACGTATTAGGTAGATATGATGTAGGAACCTAGTGAATTCGGTCAACATAACATTGTATTCGTGAGTTATTTTTAATAGATTTGATACTGAGAAAAAGTGGCTCACGTAAAATAAGGCAGATCAAACAAAAGAAAAAGGGATGAGTTAAAAGATGATAGGGTTCTGAAGAAAGTAAACACTAAGATGACGGATAACAGAGGTCGAAAGAAAAATGTAGAAATAAATAAGAACAAAGAATTAGGTGTTGCATAGTATAACGGGCTGGTGTCCGCAACTACACGTCGTAGTAAAGAAAACGTTCAAAATCTAGTCGTAATCTCACCTCGGTGACAATTAATTTATTGAAACTTTATGTATCAAAAAAAGTACAAAGGCAAAAAAAAAAGGAAAAAAAAGAAAAAAGGTAAAATATATATTATTTATTTTTTATGTATCAAAAAAATGTACAAAGGCGGACATTCTTTACCAGTTAAGCATAATTTATTTATTACACGACTGCCCCCAAAAAAAGAGTGTTGAGTTTTCAGGGTGATTTTGAAACTATGCAACAAGAAAAGTACAAAGGCGGACTGAAGGCAGGCATTGGCGGGTATAGGCATTCTTTATCAGTTACCCAAATGTAGCAATAGTTTTTGAGACAATTTTGACGGATTGAAACTCGCTAATGTGAAAATAATGTGAATTGAATAATGTGATTGTTCTAATGTAAATTGTCACTCTGGTTTCGGTGTAGCTTACATTAAAATACAAGTTCGTTTGCCTATCAATATATTCTATGAATAAGATGTTTTGAATAGGGCAATCCATTAGCATTTGTAGTACCACAAAGGTACCTATGAGTACGAGATACGAGTAGGTACCCCAAGTAGTTAACGAAGGCGCGATCGATTTAATCTCGTACCGGCTTTGTCATTCCTCTTCACTTCGGCGCCTATTGACGACCAAATTATTTTCGATAATTGCTTTCTAACTATGATGAAGTCATCAAGAGGCTGTAGGCATTTGTCTTTAGGCCTATAATTTTCTTTTTTTTTTGGTCGTGACGTCTCAGTCTCATTCCCGAAGTCCGCCCGAAGCTACAGCTTCGCCTGCCGCCTGGTGCCTGGTGAAACAAAAAGGTTCACAACCAGGCACGGGCAAATATCAATGTAAGTTTTTCTATTTGGCATGTACATTCTAATTCAAGGTTTATCTTAGATATCACTGACATCGGTGAAGAAAATAAGATATTTATAAACATGAGTATATTTTTTATGGTTATCGGTCTGTCTTCTTATTCTGGCTTATCTCCGAAACGGCTGTACCAACGTGTGTTTAACTGACAGATAGCTGATAACTAGGAGCTTAAGGCAGCTAGGTTACTTTTATTTTTGGTTAAGTATTTTTGACTGCCTCGTTGGCCTGGTGGTGCTAAGCACGACTGCTACGCTAGTGGTCCTGGGTTCGATTGCCAGGTCGATCAAAAAGTGTTATTGGGTTTTTCTATGAAATTCTCAGTAGCAGCTCGGAGTTTGTATTTGTGCCCAGGCTCGCCCCCTATTACATGGGACCTAAACATAATCGGCGAACTGTGGGTGTACCTTGGTACACCTCTGCCTAACCCTTCGGAGAATACAGGCGTGATGGTATATATATATTTATTAAGTATTTTAAATGCCTTAGATTCGTCAGCGGACGAAGTGGACATAACCTAATACTCATAATAGATATAAGCAGTGTAGAGTGTAGAATGAGATAAGACAGATGTGACGCGGAAGTCGGTGACATCTAATTATATTGCTGATAATGTATTGAGATTAGTTGTGTTATTTTCTTCATGAATAATATTATCTACATATACTAATATTATAAAGAGGAAATATTTTTTTGTTTGTTTGTTTGTACCGAATAATCTCCGAAACTACTCGATAGATTTCAATCACCATCCACCAATAGATAGCTTAACTATCAGGAAGTAACATAGACTATATAACATCACGCTACGAATCACGGGAGAGAAGCAGTAAAAAAGACGTAAAAAAATATCCACGCAAAGGAGGACGCAGGCAGAAGCTATAGCACGGTAATAATAATACAGTAGTGTAACTCGGCCGCATGACAGAAATAAATGCCTACAGCCGCGCGGTACGTAAACATGCGTTAGGAGCTGCCCGTCTCCAGTATTTTAATCTGTCTGCACCGCGCGCGCACCCCAGGATCGAGGCGCGTAGGTATAGCTCGCGTTTCGTCCGTTTGTATGAAGTTGGAGTACTGTATTATAATATTACCGTGGCTATAGTTTGATATAATTATAGCCGCGATAATATGTGAATGTGTCGAGGAGTTGACGATGTCATTTGAAAGTAAGGGATTGATTCATCAAGCGGGAAGTAAATGTATTGCAAATATCATATTCATTTAATTGTTCTTTAATGTATATAGAAGAAGTTACATAAAGCTAAAGTGAATAAACCCTGTTGGCGGCTGTTGAGGCCCAGCAACATAGTATTATCTTAAAATTTAAAGTCAACATTACAGTTTAGAAATTAACAAACCTTACTATGTATGTCTATAGGTTATAAATTACGTATAATATCAGATATAGTTACTGAGATCCGTATTTTAATATTAATATTTTAGAATATCTAAATAAATAAATCTATAATTATTTATGTTTTAAACTTTTGAAACAATATTATTTGGTATTGTGCCCACGGCTTCGTTCACATGACTAGAACGAACGCCACCTGCTACGATCCTTACATACTACTTTCGCCTCGTCCATGTTCATACATTTAGCTAGTTTTCTTGTAAATATACTATGACTTGAAGTTCCCATACATTAACGACCAAAGAATATACAAGGCGTTGATTTGCATCCTATGCTCGTGATTCGTAACACGAATCAATAATAAAATAAATTGGTTTTTTTTTTTACTTGATTTTCAAATTCGTGCTAGCCATCTCGCCAGATGGTTTAGGCGCTATGCACACATTGATATTGCCGCGCGACAACTCTGCCTACCGCATACGCAACTGGGCGATTCAGAATTTTGCAAGAGGAGTATTCTGGAATACTGTTATTTGATAGTTGCAACTAAAAAAACAAGTATTTATTAGATATTGGCCAGGTATCGTAATTATATTTGATTACTTCTATTTTTTTATGACAACCTCCTAAAATTCGACGAAGATGCAAATCAACACCTTGTATATTCTTTGGTCGTTAATGTATGGGAACTTCAAGTCATAGTATATTTACAAGAAAACTAGCTAAATGTATGAACATGGACGAGGCGAAAGTAGTATGTAAGGAAGGATCGTAGCAGGTGGCGTTCTGTGGTTTCTGCCTACCCCCATGGGAAAAAGGTATGAGTTTATGTATGTAGGTATGTAAAACTAGCTTTTATCCGCCTCTTCGTCCGCTTAGAAGTCAAAGATCACTCAAGCCTGTCGCAAAACCCTTTCTTTACTGACGTCTTTTACTTTTGAACTACCCACCTGCCTTTCAGCTTCATAGGTCAAGCAGTTTCCGATACTTCGGGTTTAGCCAATGAGTGAATAACCTTTAGCCTTTATAAGAAAAAGATAATAGGTACCATTTTTTGCAAAGCGGATTCTTATTCTGTAAATAGGCTGTTCTTTTTTTTTTCTTCTAATGGCCTAGCTATTATTGATACCACATTTACTTCACTTACAGCTCAACAACCGTAATATAAAATAAATAATAATACCAGCCTGTTAGTGTTCCACTGAGTATAGGTCTCTTCTCCCGTCATGGGGGTGACGCATGCCGGACTCTTACCGGCTGAAACCATCGCGGTGTTCCACCTCTGCCCATGGCCGAGGGTGCGGGATTCGCATAAGCATTCACCGCTCCCCCGAAAGGAACTAGCTAAGCCTACGGGCTAATAATGTTACCTGTTAGAAAACTTTTTGGTGTCTTAACTTGAGAAGTAGCCTGTAGGCACAATATTTTAGCCGTCTGACTGCTTATTTAAATCACAGATTGTATAGATTTATCCATTGAATAGCCCAATTTTGTGATCAAAAACTACTTTGTTACCCAAAATAGCCAGACTTTACGAAAGAATACATACTATTGTTAAATTTCTATAAACTGTTTATACCCTAATTGATATTAATTTCAAACAATTCTGTCTGGAAGACTGGAAACTTTGCAAGAGACAGCTGGTCTGCTACTGAAATGAATACTCATAACTAACTAAACTATCTTATCTACTTATACTACTCTATTTCTATTATATTTTTAGATAGATTGTAGCTGTTCTCATTAATTTATATACCTAAAACATCTTATAAAGTTCTGATTATGATTCTGATTATTATAAATGTGAAAGTTTGTTTATTTATAATTTCACGGCTAAACTACTAAACCGATTTTAAAGACATTCGATACAGACTAAGCTTGAACCCTAAGAAAAAAGGCCACTTATTATACCGCGGATCAATCACACGGACGAAGACGCGGACCTTTTCGCGCCTCGCATGACTATATCGCTGTGTGCTGGTTGGATTCTAAAATCGCGTACTAAAGAAAATACCTATTTATGCTATTACTGATTCATACTGAGAATCAATAAAGTGACTTTTTCTATGTCAGAGATTGAACAGTTTCATACGCCAAACAAAGATAATGTGCTTTCGGTATATAAACATAAAGCACACTTCAAGTTTGACACATAAAGCCAGATCAGTCAACTCCTGTAGCAGTTACCTCCTTGAATTTGTCGAGTATGCAAAACTGCACCTTATATAATAATAACTATAGTGTACTTTTTACTTCTTCCTTCTGTCCTGGTAGCGTCGCGTGACTTCCTAATGAGAGACGCGTGCAAGATGGTAATTCCTCTGGATGTTGCTCTACTTAAACAAATTGTTTTTGCTCACCTAATGGATGTACTACGTGAATGTCTAGTGAAGGCTGATGGATGGAGTTCATGGTCGCGGCAAGCTTTATCTAGGTGGTAAGAACTACTGTTTATTTGTATACTAGCTACTAACGAACTATCCGCGACTTACAAAATACAAATACAAAATAGTTTATTGTCACAATATTAGCATTTTATAACATTAGACGTGTTGGAAGCCTCCTTTTAAGCAAACAATGCCTGGTACTTGGTCTTTTGTTACCTATTACTTCGCTCCCGTTGGTCCTACCGTGATGGTCTATGCGTATCAAGCTTTCTCTTAAATCGTTCTATCTATTGATGAAATTTCATCAAAATCGGATGCGTAGTTTAAAAGATCGAATCGAAGATTTACAGGAAGCGACTTTGTTGTAGTATAATCAAAGTGGCATCCCGCCGTAGAGGTCAACTAAAAAAAAAAAAACTATAATTGAAAAGTAAAAATAACGTATGTACCAGAACGCCTTACCTATGAATTCTTACAGTGTTTTATGAACAAAGAATAAATTACACCTTGATGATTTCATAATATTGGACAGTCGTTACACGTGGTGTCAAATAAATTGTCTCCCAATCGAAACGTTTACAAATAGTGTCAATTAAACGGGTCAGGTCAGTATCTGATGACGCTGTGACACGCCCCCGCAGTTGTCACGGTATTGTGACGTCAATCAATCAATTGACCGAGCCTACCGTCTGGCTGACAGCACCTAAACAGTAAACATTGTTTGACACGCACTTCGCGACGCAAAGAATGATCCGCTAGATCCCGCTGTACGTGCATCGCTAACATAAATATTATATTCGATTCAAGTCGACTTTTTAAAACTTTTATAATATTTAGTTTGCCGAGCAGTAGAACATTATTTATTGTGGGTGCTTAGTTGGTACTAGTAGTTCAGTTAATTCTGTATGTTTGTGTCTGTTGCATATATTGTATAGGTATTCAATTGTAATTAATTGTAAATCCGTTATTGGCTGTAAGTCTAGTTTATATATTTTAAGTAAACATTTCAACCAGCAGTAGATTTTGTGAATAATAAATTAATTAATTATAATCTAAATAAAAAAACAAAATACAAACAAAAGCTCAAAAAGCATTTGCATGTAACGAAACTTTCCTGTGACGTGTGTCGACGTAGTACAAGGTTTCCTTTTCTATTTTGAATTTACTTCGTTGAAATTTCGAGACTACAGGTTGTGAGAGCAAAGGCTCGAGAATATGTCACACACACATGATTATGTTACTTTTTGTTTTCTAAAATGCAACAGTAACGAAGGATTTTAGAGGGAGTTCCGTAGTGATTTACGGACTGATTTTACGAACTGAATTTCATCATCAGTCTGCAACAGTCTACTGCTGGACATAGGGCTCTCCAATCGCACGCCACTTAACCCGATTTTGGCCAACTCCCATCCAGTTGCTACCAGATTCCCTTTTTTTAAGGGTGGCTAATCCTCAAATTACTGCTTTCGCTTTGGGGGCGGAAGAGAGTGTCAGGCTCTTACTGACTAAAACTCATCCGTGTTCCTCCTAATGCCCTTTGCGTTCCTGTCCGCGGTAACTCCTTTGATCAAATTCCGCAACGTCACTAGCTACCCTGCGAAGATCATCGCTCCACCGAGCCTGAGGGCACCCCACTTAACGCTTGCCGATTCGCGGTACCGCAATATAATAAGTAGATAAATAAATCAAACAATGTTTCTGTAGTATTTCAAACTCCAATTGGTACCGTTTAAGAGATGAAGTTTGTTGAGTTTACTTTAGGGATTACAAGGCCGACTTGAAACCACAATGTGGGTATACTTGAGAACTCCTGAATTTGTATAGGAACTTTAACTATCTATCGATTTCGGAACAACAGGATCTTTGTTACGGCTTAAATTGAAGGGTCTACTCTCCGCCCAAGTAGCAAAATAATGTCATATAAAAGGTACAATAACGTTTTCAATTTAACTTTCAGCCATACGAAAACGTTTTATAATAGTTTTTTAAACGTAAATATAACGCGGGTTTGGGCGCAGATTATATAACATTTCAATCGAGTAAAGGTCGTGTTGCAGTCGCGTTAGCGACAAATTATGTTGAGTAAAAGTCACGTAGACGTTGTGAGTTTAACTAATAAGGTTTGTAATCGTCTAGTAATCCAATGAATAGCTATATCATCGTATGAGAGTGTCAGCGACAATTTGTGTGACTTTTATTGTGTTATGGCAAAATTATATTATAAAGTTAAGTAAAATGTCGTATGAATCATTATTAAGAATTCTTTAATATAGAGAAAGCATATTGCGGTGGAAGATGAAGAGCGATGACTTATACATGGGAATTAAATTTTTTCGATGATATGTATGGTTATCTTTGTCAATATTTTCATGGGCCTTCATAATATTGGAGTTTTCATATTGTTTATAAAAATAAAATATATTAATTGACAGCAATAGTCTCGGCCATATTGCCAATAGACATTGGGCGACTGCATTTCGACCTTTACATAACTATTGGTCGTATACATGTTTTTATACGATTTATGGCGTCCACCATGACGGTTACAATTAGAGTTCTGTTGGAAAATAGTAAAATCCTTTGCGTATAGTCATGGAAATACTTCTGTTTTATTCACAGGGACATCGTGGTGATTCTGGCGTTGATAAGCTTGTGAAACTCTCATTAAGTTTATCACATTTTATTTTAGTCATAGATTGGCACACGTTGTAGGAATAAAAAATATTCTATATATATAAAAATGAATTGCTGTTCGTTAGTCTCGCTAAAACTCGAGAACGGTTGAACGGATTTATCTTATCTTAGTCTTGAAATGTTCGTGGAGGTCTAGGGAAGGTTTAAAAGGCGAGAAAAATTTAAAACGACCCACGAGGGCGGAACAGTAACCAAAGACGCGGGTGAAACCGCGGGGCACAGCTAGTCAGTTATATTAGAATAACGTTTCCAACTAAAAGTTATTTAATGGTTTTGTATATGACCTATTATGACGATTTTATAATAGATAACTATAAAACCATTACATAACGGTTTGTTATTTAAATGTTGAATAAAAGGTTCTAAATTTACGGAACATGGCGAGTCATCACTATTGTCCGACTAAAACGTTTACTCGACTTAACATTATATAACCGTCTTATAAATTAATTGAGACGACGTTTACCAGACGCATTAATATGATTTAAATATATATAACTAATGCGTCGAACTGAATACTATTTTACAACTGTTTAGTTACTTCATAACTATTTCAAACCCCTTACATGACTGTTAGTCGTATAATTCTAAACTTATATAACTTTTTTGCTAGTTGGGCGTTCGCTCTTGTCCCAGAACATATACATTGCGGAACTATGTTCCAAGCTTTTGTTTGTTGACCCGTATAGGATTTATGTCCCAAGAAATGGGTTGCAATTCGCAATTCGAGGATTTGTTTTGGAATTTTGTCAGCATTTTATTCCTTTGGATCTCGTATAATCAAATTGGAAACAGTTTTTACTACTAACGTATTAAATAATAATATACCATCATGCCTGTATTCCCCGAAGGGTTAGGTAGCGTGGTATCAATACACCCACAGTTCGCCGGTCCAGGACCTCTAGCGTAGCATTCGAGCTTAGGACCACTAGGCTAACGACGCAGTTATTATTAACATATTAGAAGTATGTATTTCAAAGGCATCGCGTTTATTCCGCACATCTTTATTCAGGATTGCTGTAATTTAGCACCTAACTACAGGCAACTACGATAAAAAATACTATGATAACACCGTTGAATGAACTCAAGCAAAAAGAAAAAAAAAAACAAATGACTGTCGAGTAAAGATGGTTATATTACTATATCTCCTCTCTCTCTCCCTTCCTTGGTCCCTTCTTTAGTGGACTTTCGAGATAGCTAAACGTGTGATCAAATTACTATAAGGAAAAGCTCAGCGAATACTAAGCCTTTGACCCTGTAGCAGATAAAGGCACACAAGTATGAAATCGTGTCCGAGGCTTACGTGCCTCGTCGACGGTCAAGTACATGATTATGTATCTGTAAAAGACTCATGTTAGATACAAAAAGTGACACAATATAAGAGTAGACATAAAATAATCATGGTCTATTTGAAAAGTAGATAGTTATAGTACGAGAGCCCACGACCAAAATTTTTGTCTCATAGCAATACGGCCAAAACCGCATCAAATCGATAGGTACGATTATCCTGAACTCGAAAATACCAATATCAGACATTTTCCGCGTAGCGTTTGATCTGACCGAATTTTCAAAATTGTCAAAGAATTTTACCGAACTGCATCATAGCAATATGTCTGATTTGTAGACTGTAGTTGAATGATAGTTCAGAGATACCGGAAACATATTTTTCAGACGTTAGTGGTGTAGCGCAAACCCGTAAAATCACTTAAAAAATTAAAACTGAGACAAAAAAAATGTCTCATAGCAATACGTCTGAAAATCTTTTTTATTAGTAAATTTTGGTTATTTGATGCGAACAAAACAATTTTCAGACGGAAATGTGAACGCATTAAATTTTGAGACCGTTTTGAAAATGTTAACAAATTTTACCGATCGGTATCATAGCAATATGTCTGAAAATTGTTGGACATGATAAAATAAGTTGTCCACATGTGCAAAAAATTTATATCAGACAAATTAAGTGTAGCACCTTCTCTATCAGACAACTTTTCGATACTCAGATATCATTTAAAAATCGTATTGAGGCATCTTGAATTTTCTGTTACAAACCAATGAATACGTTGCGACCCTAAAATTTATTAGATGATAATTAACAAAGAATTTACCCGAAACCGTAACATTGAAGTTGAAGGACTGAAATAAATCGTACAAAAGGAGTCGCACAAATTTCGTTTTTGGGAGTATATGCTACACTTAAAGTGTCTGAAAACAGGTTTTTGGTAATCATGGCAGCAATACGAAAAGTTGAAAAAAAAAAGTATCCGTATTGCTATGATACAGGTCGGCTAAATTTGTTGACATTTTCAAAAATGCGCTCAGGCTATATGCTACGCGCAAAATGTCTGAAAACAAACTTTTTCGTAATACAATTATAAAATCTATGTACATTTTCACTATCAGACGTATTGCTATAACACCGACTGTCTTTTTTTTTTGACACAGCAGAAATGGCCTCCCACGCAGTTGCTACACTTTCGACCGTTACTACACACCTAGTCGGGTTCAGAATCATACAATCTAACGATTTTATAGGGTTTTTGCCGTATTGCTATGAGACATGGTTTTGGTCGTGGGCTCTCGTACTATTAGTTGTCGTTGCTATATTGATTGACATATAGAAAAAGATTATGTCTATTAAAAAAAAACTGAGTATGTCTGATTTGATCGATTAAGAACATACGGTGTGTAAAAGACACATCACATTGTCCGATCCCCATGCCGGAGGCCCATCAAACTAACTTTGAGAAAAAAATAATGCTGCGAAACGCCTTTTATTTTTGGTTTTTATAACTAATCTTTAACATTATTTTTATAACTAGCGTGTCGATTGCACATGGAAACAAATAATGTGTTGCGTGCGTTACATTATACCCTGTCATATTACATATATTTTGCAAACCAAAAATGAAACTCGTTTCGATTTTTGCTTAGCTTGTTGGGCAGTATGTGTAGTTAACGTCTAAGTGCGTCTAAGCCTCTAAGTCTTTTTGACCGATTTCATGAAAAAAGGAGGTTATTCTATGTTCGACTCTATTTACTTTTTGTTTTTCATTTATGTTCACCGATTTTTCAGCTAATTATCTACCGCTATTCAAAGTGTTTATTCGAAAGGGTATAACTTCTGAGGTGGCCCCATATTAATTTCGTGAAGATCTTCACACCCCGTATATAAACGCACACAAATATCGCACCTACGATATTGATCTAATTTTCTATACATAGTACGTTTATTTTTGGCTTCAAAAACAAAGTTTTCTCTCCCAAGAGTAGCTATGTCGCGATCCCAAAGTTTTAAAAGCTTGTTGCTTGTTCAACTTTGAATATGTCAATATGAATTGGAACAAAGATCAAAGTTTTTCGCAAGGTAAAGCCATTTGGAAGGATGAGTTTTATTTTGAACAGGATTATCTTTTGTTAAGATAGATAATGATAAGATGTATGTTGATAACAGTCTGTAACGTTATGTTTTGAATACAAAGAAGCGTCGTCGACTGAAAGTGTTATTAATTTTTTCTATGAAATTCTAAGTAGCAGCTCGGAGTTAGGATTTGTGGCAGGTTAATGGCAAGAGTCTCGTCCCCTATTACATGGGACCTAAACGTACCGGATGCAAACCGTGGGTGTAAATTACACCTCTGCCTAACCCTTCGGAGAATACAAGGCGTGATAGTATGTATCGTCTACTGCTATAGTATTTATACTCGAATCTACGTTTTTTTGAGATGTATACGTAGATGTAGAGATTAGATTAAAGAGCTCTAGTCTTACAAGACTATGCCAGATCCAAGATGACCAAAGACATAAAAGCCTACTATATTCACACACGAGATAATATCTCTTGTTAAATACGTCGTTTATGGGCGCGTTCCCACTTTGTAGTGACTATTATTTTATCGTTCGATGACAGTCGTCCCTAGCTGTTCCCACATAGACAATGCGTTGTCACTGCAAAAACAAGTCGTGAACGACAGTTAATCGTGTCCTACCTTCATTAAAATGCACAAGCCACGACGCGATTATCTGTCGTTACGACATAGTGTGAACGCGCCCTATGTGTCAAGTGTCGCGTATCATAGAAATTATTCTACGGATAACAATATCCCTGTGATAATATCGCACTTGTATGGAGAGGCCTTCAAGGACCCTAAAACAATTAAAATAATAAGTTCTGCTTGAAAATTCTTAATTGGATTACCTAGTAGAGAACTATAAGTACCTATGTATATTTGGAGCAATTAATATTTTTTATATTCGAAGTCTGGAACTCAAATCACTCGGAAAGCTTGTTATAATTCTAAATTGATATCGATGACAATTTTTTCTGTAATTCTTCCAATATATATAAGTTCAGACGCTTTATTATCCCAGCAAGCCTCATTATGGTAATTAGTTAATAACAATTTAAGTCTAAGGATAATGATGCAATTTGGCAGACGCTTATTATCGGTGACCTTAGATAGTACTTGGAGTTTGGGGCAAATATAAATCTAAACTAATAACTTGTAAATAGAAAAGATGTGCAAACTCAAAAACTACTTAACCGATCTAAAAATTCTTTCACCTAAGCACCTGTAGCCATGTAACAAACGATAAACACAAACGCTGAGTAGGCTTTAATAGATGTTCAATTTTATGTGCTTGGTTTTAAGTTGAAGATCTAATGAAGATTGCATACATCGATTGCATAGCGTTTTAGTTCTTTCCAGTCGCTAACGCTTAGAAATCTTTAATAGATTTTTAACTTAAAGCTCTGGTTTATAAAGTTTAAAATCTATTGGTACCTACCGAGCGTTTACGATTATCGTTTGCGACTTGGCTAGAGGGCCTCGTTAGCTACATTATCAGCGAGTAACATAGGCTATATAATATATTTATTTTTAATTTGGCAGCCGTACGAAAATTCATTCGAACTGTCGCGGGTAAAACCATAGCAACACAACTAGAAATTATTTTGCAGCCACAAGTTTTTATGTTGCTGGCAACGTTAAAATATTTGATGTAAATAATGTTTTACACTTTTTATTCACATTCTTTTCGTTCCAATTTTAGCAAAGGTTTAGGGAAACCGACATAGGCTTGAAAGGGAAGGTTTGGACGGCTATTGAACAGGCAAGGTGAACGCATCGCCTTCAAATTCCACTGTTTACAAGATCTGTTCCACCCTTTAAACCTTGTAACCAGTATTCGATTGCGCAAACACAAGGCCATACTAATATCCTTCACAGATTAAGGGATTCCTTAGAGACAATTTAGTGACAAATCACTGCGTGCAGGCAAAGACTTAGGTTCTGCTCGAAGTCACAATCTCTCAATAATGAATTAAATTACGGCAAACTAGTTCAATATGACAAATGTGTAACATTATTTACTATTTACCAGTAACAGTTAATTGTACGTCCCAAACTTATGCTTAAAATTAAACAGCGTTTAATATCAAATTACTTGCTAACATACGGTTAAATTATACAATGTCAGACGTAACGGGCCCGTGTTAGTTGCATTATAAATCATTGGATGGCAAACCAGCCAACGACGACGGCCCGCCTGATGTTAAGTGGTCACCGGCTCACCGCTGCCTATAGACATCTGCAATACCAGAAACCTTGCCAATGTGTTGCCATCCCAGAGACAAAGTTGAAATTTCTCATGTGCCTGTACTTACATCGGCACCCATACCCTTCAAACCGGAACACAACAAAGCTGCTTTGATGCAGAAATAGTATGGTGGGAGTAATGAGCTTCCCCGGACGAGCTCCTTCACAAAGAGCTCTACTATTACGATTAACTTGGGATTATCAAATAACCCTGTGAGCGGGCCGATCGATTTCACGTACCTAAACATTGTTCGGGGACTAAAGTACCCCATTATATGTTCATTGACCCTACACTCTAATTGTTAGATATTCTACATTTTCGAATCCATTGAGTTTAAATGGAAACGCTTTCACGGTCGGAAAGATTGTTTTAAAGGCTCTCGTGATTCCTGTTGCTAATTGGATTAAAATTGCTCGGTTTTCAATTACAAATTAATTGGTGCTAAGCAATTAATTTTTAGCAAAATATTAATAAAAAAATATTGTTTTCTGGTAGGTACGAATAATTGTCTAAAACAGAGAGCTGTTCTTTCCAATAACAATTTTAAAAACTTACTGATTTTTCCTTGAAGATTTTTTATTTATTAAGATTAGCGAACTACCCGCGTGGTTTATTTTCCCGCGTTGTGTTATGTCTTTGGTTACTACTCCGGTCCCGTGTGTCGTAGCTTGATGTTATATAACCTGACACTCACAGATAGCGTGGCCTTCTATGTGTAAAATCATTTTTAAAATCGGTTCAGTAGATCCAGAGATTACCCTCTACAACCTCACAAACTTTACCTCTAATATTAGTATAGATTTATTCGATAAAACACTTACAATAGTTAGTTTAAAGTTATCACAAGTCACTTAAAACTATTTGTTAAAATATAAATAAAAAAGCAATTGAAAAGTAGATAGCAAACAACTTTTGGCGAAACATTTATCACTATTTATTCTTCAGCACAAAGCTGGTCACTTACTGAACAACTGAAGTCCAAACTCAAGATTTGCCAGCGGGCAATGGAGCGCAGCATAATACTTACTTTTTTATTTTAACTGTACATAGTTTGTAATTTAATTATTATTTAGTTTTAACTTTGATGGTCCAAATGAAATAAATATACAATAAATTAAAACAAGAACATATGACAATTGAGATAATAAAAAAAAAATATTCATGGGCTCAGTAGTTAGAGGCGCTAATCAGATCGTGGAAGGTGCAGGTATACGGACAATTAGGTCACTCCAGCAAATGGGAAATTATCTGATCAAGGGCTCCGCAATCGCACTGGGTGCCAGACGGGTCCATGATGCCCCATTTCGCCAGATGATGTTTGTAACGGCCTACTTGGGACGCAGTCAACACAACAGAAAATAACTAATATTAACATTTTATACCGACCTTAAAGAATACAACATATTAACTAGGTATAATAATTATATTATCACTATATTGACATTCACCGCCCTCTACCGTCAATCACGACCTGCATTAACAAGAAACATGTTGTAAACACGATGCCACGTCGTGACGTCACAATACAGGTGCTTTTAACAACGTAAGTATGGCGCCAGTGTAAGGCTTCGTACAAACGGGCCACCGGTGGCTGGCTACAAACTGTTGACATGATTTTTAACACGTTTTGTATGGAATCGCCGCACGCGTGTGACTTATATAGTGTCCGCGACACGCAACCGGTGGCGGTCACTCTCTAATTAAAAACGCTGACACTCGCTACTGTACAGCAGGAGAATGTTACAAATTGTAGCAACCATTCCGATTACTAGTGACGGCCACCGACCACCTTCGTTTGCGCGGTACGAAAGACGTGGCGCGCAACAGCCAATAGTAGCTGTGGTCGGTGGCCCGTTAGTGCGGAGCCTAAATGATGACATCGTAACCTTGACAATGAATGGATGTATGCTTTAGATAGCTTTATTATGACCTACTTAAGTATATGAGATATACGAAAATCGATACTATGATATTGATAAACACAGGCTTACGCTCCACAAAACGGCGGTGGCTTTTGTAAAGGTATCATTCCGTGCGGAGATCTATAGGCAGACGGCTTGACTATACCATACGGATGTTTTCATCATCATCATCATATTAGCCGAACGACGTCCACTGCTTGACATAGGCCTTCCATAACGATAGTCGGACAGGCGTAAACACCACCAATCCATTAATGTAGGTACTTTGTATAATTTGACCACCAATTTGTTAACATACTTTTAATACGCTGTTAAAACGCGCTTCCGCCTTAGATTTGGTTTGACAATAGTGTGCTTTTTTTTTTTATTTTTTTTTTATAGACGCGAAATCATCAAATAACTTCCCCCGCCCTGGGCGGGGCGGGAGGGAGTGTCAGACTTTTACTGACTAAAACCCGTCTATGTTCCTTCATGTGCCCTTTGCGTTCCGGGGGCGCGGTATCTCTTTCGAACAACCCGCAGCCCCGGACAATAGTGTGCTGTGACGTCACTTAGGTACCAACATATTTGTAAACTCAATTAACTGGCTTTTATTGATTTCAAAGCTACAAAATTTCAAATTTTACAGTTACTTAAGTTTCATTTTTTAGTAGTAGTAGTAGAGCTCTTTGTAAAGGAGCTTGTTCAGGGAAGTAGGTACTACAACCATACCTAGGTATTTCTGCCGCCGAGCAGCGTTACTGCTTGCCGGTTGGAAGGGTATATTTCCCGGTGAAATTACAGACACATGACACATTTCAGCTTTGTCCCTGCTTATTTGCCAACTAACAAAATAAAATAAAAAAAGTTAATCGGGTTTTCAGGACTAAAATGAAGATTTTTTTCTTAAGAGGTTGTGTCTTGGAATTATTGGCTAATGGTGTCTACACCGGTATTCACTTTGTTACCTGTTAAAAAAAGAAAGATACAGGAAAACGTTCTTTCTAAAAGTTTTGTTCGTGAAAAATCTTTACTTTTTTTTACGTAAAACAATTCTTAGGAAAAAAGTATTCACTGTCAGTCATCATTCTTTGTACCTGTTTTCTTTTATTTCTTTTTTTTTTGTTGGTAATGTATGTCTCCCTTGACAGAATAATCTTTTTGGAAAGAAACCAGGCGCTAAAGTTTTTTAAAACATGTGGAACTTCGTGAAATATTACCTTTTGTATTCGAGATTTTGTTGTAACAATTTATGCAGTAGGTACTCTTTAATATGAGTGCGGACTACCTAGGGGAATGGGGTTAACGGGGTGTAAAATAACACATCAGATAGAATAGGTAGTACACGTCAAAGTATGTAACATTGATGAAAAAATATGCATTATAATTATATTACTGGAAAAAGACTTTTAACTTTGGTGTAAAAAAATACTGTTGGTAGTGCGCCATGTAACGCAAGATACACAATTGGCTTAGGTAAACTTGTTTTCTTAAAAAAAATGAAAAATGGTGGAATTTCGTCCTTTAATGTACCTAATCAGAGGTTCCCAGGCCTGGTCCAAAACAAAAGAATGACCGGAATGATGGGAATACCATACAACTTTCAGCCTTGTTGAGTATTTATTTACCTCCGTTATGTACCTACTAACATAATGGCGGTGGAAGAGTCGAGGTTGCTAGTGGGCACCGTAATAAGCCGGCTTGCAGGAAGGCGTATTCGATCACATTTAGGGTCGAGACGTTGTTCATAAACTTATGCAGGTGAAGTTGCAATATTTTCCTCTTTTTTTTACCGATGGGAAATCATCAAATGCCTTCCCCCGCCCTGGGCGGGGCGGGAGGGAGTGTCAGACTTTTACTGACTAAAATCCATCCATGTTCCTTCTTGTGCCCTTTGCGTTCCGGGGGCGCGGTAATTCTTTCGAACAACCCGCAGCCCCGGAAGGCATCGGCCCCCATGTAAGCAGGAACTACAGAAAGCCACGTGCGATGATGCACGCGTATCTCTTCCTAGTTCGAACCACGTGCTTTTTGAAGGACATCACTGATAAGTACAGTTTATTAACATTTAACCTAAAAAAATATCTGCAATATTTAGAAAAGATATGAGATATTGTTTTGATAACGAATGCATAACCTACTTATTACAATATGTTATCACTAAACAGCATATAACTATTGTTCCCGTTCACAGCACTAAGGGCTACTGGGACACGGTTGGTTACACATTGCGAGTTAGCGTGCGAGCTGGCCCTGCTACTGATATGCAGCAACTTGCACCATGTGAAAGAATGAGGAATCATCTAACGACTTCTTTCGCTCAGGGCGGAACGGAAGGGAGTGTCAGGCTCTTACTGACCATCGGTGAACCCATCCAATTCCCTTTGCGTTCCAGAGCCGCGTTGACTCTTTCGAACAAATTCCGCAACCCTGGCAGGCATGTGATAACATCATGTGAGTAATGTGAGTTGCATGTGCGAGTCGATGAGTATCTTGTATGCGGGTTACTGCATCATTTGAAATAATCATCATCGTTTAAATTTTACTCGCTACTCTTATCGCATTAAAATAGTCTTATCGCGTAAGCGGGCAATGCGAACCGGGATATTGCGGGATAGACCATCACTTTTTTTTTCTTTTCCATGGTACACGAGTCCAGGGCGCTACCCCCTATCTCTTAAAACCGTAGTATTATAATGTCAGTTTGCTGTTGGATTTTCAATGCTCGGCTCAGCACCGAGAGCTGGCTATTTAACTACTGAAATGATCCTGTTTCAAAATACGGTGGTAGGTTCCCAGGTAAATGTGGAGTGGTAAAACTAGGCGATTTTTCAATCGTCAGATACCTCTTAAAAGGAGAAATAAATATGGCGGTTTGACAGCTGTTGTACAGACAATATGTCAAACTGTCATATTTATCCTTGAGATAACATTTATCTGACAATTAAAGAATTTACCCGAAATGTAATTTTAAGTGTCCGCTTTAGCCCATTTCCATTGATGTTATTCCAATTAACTTTATCTTTACAACTTTGTTGTGATCGTTCGGTCAAAATTCAGTTACCTACAGGTCGAATGTTATCGCAGTGCCCGAGAGGGAATGCAATCAGTTGACAAACAATATTACGGATATATTCGAAAATATTGTGATATTTTTGCTTTAGTTAGGTGTGGAAGAATGAGGGACAGGGTGTAAAGTTTCTCATGCATTATTGAAAAGGGAAGATCTTTCGACCAGACAGGTGTTTTTTCTGGTGGGCTACTACACAACTGTTGTTGTCGGTCGATTTTATATAATGGGAACTCAGGAGAATTCCAAAAGAACTCTTGAGTTAATTTACTTTTTCGTTTATAACGCTTACATGGCTAAACTTGAACCGATTTTGATGAAATTTGGTGTACCAAACATCAAAATTGGTCCAATAGTTTCATAGAGTCCTTTTAATCCCTCGCGGATTTCGACGGACTAAGTCATGGTCAAATGCTAGTTGATCATAATTATGTGAAGACTACTTACGCATTGTACGAAGCATTCTGTCGACACGGTTCTCTTAAATATTGTATTATTTTTTAAGAAGGTATTATCAAACTTCTTTGCTTCACAAAACCAGTGCATCGTTATCAGTTTGTACCTACGCAGTTCCCGAAAACAAAGTGAGTTTATCTAAAAAACAGTAACATTTGTTTACGAAGCTCATGGCCCAATTAACGACGAGTGATATACAACCTTTTGCCCGCGGATATGCGCGTTATTGTTTGCCGAAATATTAGGAAAATTATTAGTTAAAAATAATAAAAGCAGCTTATTATTTCCCCGCTGCAGGGCAAAGGGCTCAATTCGTACGGAGGAAACAAGAGTATTGATCAATCATTGATTGATTTGACAATCCATATTTGATATACCTACTAAAGCTAAAGAATTGTTTTGGTTTGTTTGTTGGTTTAAACACGCTAATCTCTGAGACTAAGTACCAGTCGAATTGGAAGGAAAAAAAAATACCATCACGCCTGTATTCCCCGAAGGCTTAGGCAGAGGTGTACCAATGTACATCCACAGTTCACCGGTATATTTAGGTCCCATGTAATAGGGGGCGAGCCTGTTGCCATTAACCGGGCACAAATCCAAACTCCGAGCTGCTACTGAGAAAATAATAATATTTTTGAATTGGAAATAATAATACTTTTGTATATTATTTTAGTCAGCCATTTTTATTAGCCAGTTTCACGAGGAACAACTCGCAACGACTCTCGGGAGCGGAGCAGTAACCAGAGACGTAGCTTAACGCGGGTTATACAAACTTAGAGGACGAAGTCACGGGTTGATGCTAATGTTTGGAAATAGGCCTCCCCCAAGCCAATGGCGACATCGACAGGAAATGTGGCTTTTTTGTGAGAGTCTGATTAGACGATATTGTGATTTTATTAGGCAGCATTCAATTCTCTGGGACATTCAATAATCAAAAATTCAAATTAGATTCTTAGCTTCAAAAGTTTGTGTTTTTTATGAATTAGAATTGTGAAGATCATATTGCGTTATCACTTTCACAAAATACCTATACGCAGCTATTTTTATATTTACTATATTGTAATTGGTGTTACAATCCCATTTCTCGGAATCTTTATTTTTAATATTTTTTCAAGAACTGAACTAAATGTTCGTATTCCGAAACTAACTAAATACAGGCTTAAGTAATTAAAACTTTTAATTAATACGAAATATTCGCGCTAAGGTTAGAAATAGCTTAATAACTGTTGGCATTACACACTTAAGTTTGTGTTTACTAAGTTATTAATTACAAAATTGATATCTAAACTACCTCTAAAATATATTTAATTGACTACTGTCGTGTTTACTCGCGAGGCAAGTTCTGAAGTTATTTAGAACATTCAATTTGATAAGCGTACGATTGAAAGTCTTTATGTACTTGCTATGATTTTAGGATGTCTGAAAATAAATAGGTACAAAAATTAATATAATATAATATAATATAATATAATATAATATACCATCACGCCTGTATTGTAAGTGGCGATCTACACTCTCTGCTATTTGATAGATAACTTTTGTTTAGCAAGGAAAAATACTTTATTATTATGGTGAAACACTTTTCTCATTTACTGTACTAAGTGAAAAATCAGAAAAGATATGAAATTACTTGGATCGGGTGCGTCGGCCACAGGTACCTTGAGCACTGGGTGCGTAAGCCACGGACCCGAATTTAAATGTCGCTATGGGAATTGACAGCTCACATAATTCAAATTATTCCAGAATATCTTCTGGAAAAATGTGAAAACTGTTGGATAACTTTTGTGAACAAATTTTGAACATCAGTACTAATTCCTCAAAAAGAAAATAAGTACTTTTCTTAATCCACGAAACGGAGGGAGAATGATGCTGTGTATCCTCTTTGCATAATTCTTGTGCCTTATATCTTCAGACCCACAGTAGTAGATTATTATCAAAGAAGATTTTTATGTGTATTGATATTTCTTTATTTCTTTTGTTTCAGAATCACGGGAGGCTGTACTTGCTGCTACTGATTGTGAAAAGATATTTTTGTTGGTAAGTCAACTAACATAAGCTAAAGTAAAACTTAAACATGTTATTGCAACTCTTACCACTATTCTAAACTAAAAGAGTGTAATTTTAAATGCAACGATTGTAACAAAACCTTCTTTCTATCAAATCAAAACAAAATCTTTTTAAAAGTGTGCGTTCTATTTTCTGTCTTATGACACTGACGTTAAGGTCTAATAACTTCTTTTTTTTTCCGAAAACGACTTTTTCCTCAAGGTCTTGACTATAAAAAGAGCTTTACAGAAAATGAAAATTGCGGAAAATTATATTGTTAACGATAAACCTTCGCAAGTGACGCCACGGGCCAAGGATTTACGCAAACTTTAATTTAAAAACGTTAAACGGTACAATAAAAACTCTTTACGGGCGTAGGAAAAAAAGATTTTGACTACTGGCAACATTTTGTGTACTTTATTTTTCTATCTAAACATTTTTACAAGATTTAACGAAGTTATTATAATGAGGCAGCGATGTCCATATTTATAAGACTTTTTAAAAATAATTTGTCACTAAATTGTTTTAGTACATATGTTGTTTTAATTGGAAAACATAACATCCATCACGCCTGTATACCCCGAAGGCTTAGGCAGAGTTGTACCTACTAATGTACCTACATCCACAGTTCGCCGGTATGTTTAGGTCTTATGTAATAGGGGGTGAGCTTATTGCCATTAACCGGGCACAAACCCTAACTCCAAGCTGCTACTGAGACCGCGTCGACGGCGCGTTCGTGTTCCACGCGCGCCTCAAAGAGATGTCAGCAAACTAGGAAGGGGCCACTGAGAGCCGATGCCTGCCGGGGCTGCGGGTTGTTCGAAAGAGATACCGCGCCCCCGGAACGCAAAGGGCACATGAAGGAACATAGACGGGTTTTAGTCTGAAAGTCTGACACTCCCTCCCGTCCCAGAGCGGGGGAAGTTATTTGATGATTTCCCGTCTATATAAAAAAAGCTGCTACTGAGAATTTAAACATGACAGCACAGTTTATATTTATTTTGATTAAACATTTCTAGCTAAATTCGCAAAGTACATAAAAACCTTCAATAAATTGCTTTAACTAACCGAGTTTCAGGTAACATTCTAGTAATTGACCACAGCGTTAACAACCGCATAAATTGAATTAAATCAACAAGCTTATTCGAGTTCAGAAACCTTAAGAAACATACGTAAATTGAAGTCAAAATGGTACTCGCCCGGTTTAAAACCGCAACCTCATGCATGAGAGGCGGGCTTAACCACTTAGTCATCACGATTTTTTTTTATAATTCTAGATAACTATTGTTATTACGATATTGTTATATCAATGCAGACGCTGTGGGTTTTTCGAAAGAGATACCGCGCCCCCGGAACGCAAAGGGCACAAGAAGGAACATGGATGCGTTTTAGTCAGTAAAAGTCTGACACTCCCTCCCGCCCCGCTAATGGCGGGAGAAGTCATTTGATGATTTCGCATCAGTAAAAAAAACAAAGCAGACATCTAAAAGGTTCCGTTATTTTACTATAGATAAGTACGAATTGAATCTACAAATTTTTACATAAAATTTGAAACAATAAAACCGCAGTCATTTCTATAATCATAATACAATAACGTTAGTTATTTAGCCGTTATTTATCTAATACGTTACGCAGAGATTATTACTAAAATATAGATTAGGCATTGTAACAGTCGACCTTGAATCACGGTCACACGTCTAACAATTTGTCTGAAAGCTTTCGTACCTTTGTTTACAGAAGTTTTCACCTTGCTACATGAATATGCTAATGCTGTTCACATTTCACTTTACAGAAATCTGCTGAATGTTGTAAATAAATAAAAAAGTGCAAACTTATCTCTTAAAGTCTGTCTCGGGGTTTTGGAGTTTCTAAAAATATCCTTAGGATATTGTTTAACTTGTAACTACGCATACTGCTCCTCGAACTAAGGCCGCTTTCACATTTAGGCGACTTTAGCAGCGCGGCTGTCGCACGACTGTCGCCTCGTCAGAATTTCATAACAAAAAAACAGAAGAGCTGTCGCCCACAGCATCTATTTTTAAAATGAAGTGCGCCATACTGACTTAAACTTTGTTCTGTTCTTGTAATGTGAAGTAATGTACTTCTGCCGCGCTACTGTGAACTGTCGCGCTGCTAACGTCCTAATGTGAAAACGGCCTAAGGCTCTAGACAGACGCACTGCAAATTTGCAGTTTGAATGCAGTTAGTACGACTGTAATGACAGAGGGACTGCATTCCAACTGCATTCAAACTGCAAGTTTGCAGTCCGTCTATCTAGAGCCTTAAGCTCGCAAAGCATTGCGCTTATGTGGTGCATATAACAGTACAGGGGTTGCAAGGGTTTTTAAAGTAAGAACATTTAAAACTGATTCTCCTAAAAAAGCGAAAAAAAAATTGACTTAGAGCTTCAATATCGCTGTAACCAAAACGGTCCCAGTTCCTATGGTCCTAAATAAAAAAACTAATCTCAATGATGGGAGCAAAATGTATCTGTTGCCTTTGTTAAGTGTCCGTTTACACCTGTTATACAAGATGTCATTGAATTACCTAATAAACTTTTACTACGGGATTAAAATAGTCAGCTAAACCATACCGATCAGACCATACGTTAAATCCATAACAATGTACTTATACGTAAAAAATCAAACTTGACCACTCGAGCTATTCCATCTTTTTATTGTTCTACGTACAATCAGCAAGAAAAAAGATTTGGCAGTGTTTTGTTTATTTTTGCTGACGCGTAACACAATAATCTTGCTTATACACAACCAAACACTCATAACAAAGAGCATATACAAGAAAAACATCCCAGCATCGTGAGCTATGTATAAAAACAAGAATATCTACGTTATCACATTTCGGAAGGTCACGTGATGACCCGCCTGTCTGATTGGAGGAACGTGAATAGGTCGCGGATCGGCGTGATACATTCGGTTCAAACTACATTATAGGGATTACACAACAGATGATAAACAGGAAAACTTAGGTGATTTTAGTACATACACATACATAAACTCACGCCTTTTTCCCATGGGGGTAGGCAGAAACCACGGACCGCCACCTGCTACGATCCTTACACACTCCTTTCGCCTCGTCCACATTCATACATGAATGATTCATATGTGATTTTAGTATTTTGTTAGTAATAAGGCGGGCGGCCGAGGGTTATTTTGGCTATCTTTAGGGGAGGGCTATGTCCAGCTGTGGACGTGGATCGGCTGATATGATAATGAGCTCATTAACTCGTGAATTTTCATTAGGTAATATGAGCATCTGTTATTATCAGGGATTGGATAATAATTTGCATATTTACCTCAAACTTAAGGTGTTGGTTTAGTTTGCAATGGACTTTTGTATCAATAAATCCTGCGATTGGTGTGGTGCTTTTTTCAAATCAAATATGTTTTTTCTAATTCGTATCCATAATCCGATCTGATCTGATTATCTAGTCCCTAGTTATGTACGATTCCTAGGTATGTAGGTCATCTCCAAATTGATATGATTATCATAGCACGGAGCTTGAGAGAATATCTGATGACAGATGTTTTTTAGAAAGAAGAATAATGTGGTTATTTTCATATTTTCGGTTTTTAAAAGCTTTTATTTTTATAATAAATAGGTACCCAATACAGAAAGGCCATTGGAATGACATATAATTTTATGCCGATAAAATTAACTATGTCAAAAAAAAGTAACATTAGCTCAAGTAATACGGAAAGGATAAAAAAAACTTGAAATTAATTTTGAATTTAAAACTAAAAACATTTAACAAAACTAATTGATTTAGTTATAACTTGTATCATAAATGTTAATTACGTAACTGGCCGCTAGCTGATCAGTAGGTCACCCCCCATGGGGGTCGTAAAGGGCAACTAATGGTGGCAATTGCGTGCAAAGTGGGATCAGTCTGTAAGATTATTATTACTGTGGGGGATGCCTACAGTTGGAGGTCAAATGAAAGCTTGATAACGTTGAAAGGCACTTGCCGTATTTATTGTTGTCTATTTAAATATAAACTGTCACTATACGACGATCAGCTACACGTTATTCGTTCTTGAGGCTTCCAGTGACCCCCCAGTTTTTCTTATGTTGCAGGTCCCCACTTTACTTCAGGGGCTCAGTTCGTGAGCGTTCAGTTCTCCGGATCTTCAAGTTGTTGTAGTCGCGCCGGCTTGGCAATGAGTGAGAGCGTGAGCGTTCGGCTCCTCAAGTTGTTCTAGACGCGCCGGCTGGGTAATGAGTGCGATTAGTGAGCCGATCGGGCCTACTTATATACAATTTCTCTTAACAATTTCAATAAAAGTATTTCAAAATACCCTCAAATTTTTACTTCGGAAATATTTGTGAACCCGTATGTGGGTAGATCGACATTATTTACAAGTTACCTATTCATACAAATTCATATTCTAAACAATCAACATAGGCATTATCTACAAGCTAGGTACTCATTATCTCTAACATAAATCTTATCTACTAATTAAGTACTCAAAACAATTAATACAAACATTATCTATTAGTTAGGCCCTCATTGTCCCTAACATTCTCCCCCCGGCGTAGCACTGCGAGCCTCATCCCTTCGGTCCAGGACGATGAGCCTTCTTACAGGTCGCCTGTAAACTCCCCCGCGAGTCCGCACGTCCGCAATCCGTACCACCCCGTCCGGGCCCGGTGCCGCGCGCACGATTTGGCCCCGCGGCCACACGTTACGAGGCAATAAGCCGTCGGCGATAATAACGACGTCACCCGTTCGTATTTGTTCTGTTTTCTTCCTGACGTCGCCGCGCGGAGTTAGCGTTGGTAGGTATTCGTTCACCCACCTTGCCCAGAAGCGATCTGCTAATGCTTGCGCCGTCCGCCAGGCGCGCTTATCGCCTACGTCACAAGTTCCAGTGACCGGCAATCCTACTGCTGACCCCAGTAGGAAATGGTTCGGTGTTAATGCTTCGTCGTCGTCGGGGCTCACTGATACGTGAGTTAACGGTCGCGAGTTTATTGTGTACTCGGCTTCCGTCATAACTGTGTTCAAGACTTCTTCCCGCGGCGCACGTTCCTTTAGTACGACCGCGAGAGCGCTTTTGACGCTTCTTATTAATCTTTCCCAGGCGCCTCCCTGATTTGGCGCTCCGGGCGCAATGAAACGCCATTCCATTCCTTTTGTTAACGCGAAGTCCTTTAGCTCATGCGACCACTCTTCGTATGCTTTACGTAACTCTACGTCAGCGCCGCGGAAGTTCGTGCCGTTATCGGACATTATTGTTTTAGGCCACCCGCGGCGCGAAGCCATTCTACGGATAGCCATTATCGCCGAGTCTGTACTTAACCCGGCTAACAATTCAATATGCACCGCTCTGGTGACGAGACAGGTAAATAACAATCCCCATCGTTTCTCTCTGCGCCTTCCAATTGCTACCATCATGGGCCCAAAACAGTCTACTCCGCATCGTGTAAAGGGCCGTGAGTAGGCGTCGAGTCGCTCGAGCGGTAGGTCTCCTTTGACTGGCGTCGGTGCCGCAGCTCTGCTTAGTTTGCACGTCACACATTTGTTCAATATCATGCGCACTGTAGTTCGTAGCTGTAGTATCCAATAGCGTTGACGTATGTTATTTACAACGTGCTCGCGGCCGGCATGTCCGTTCGTGACATGTTCGTGCCGTATAAGTAAACGTGCAAGCGGATGTTTACCGCACAATATAGGCGGTCTTTTTCTGTGGTCGGGCACGTTCGCGGCGTTAATGCGCCCGTTTAAACGTAGGATTCGATCGGTTTCATATACCGGGTCAAGCTTGATCAGCCTACTAGATCGTTCCAGGTCCTTTCCCGATGCGAGTCGTTCTACTTCTTGTGGAAAGCTGACGCGCTGCGCTTCACGAATAAGCGTTAGTTCGGCTTCTTCGATGTGTTTTAGTTCTAAGGTAGTAGCGCGTTTCCTACACTTGTCTATAAATAAGTGTACATACGCTGTAGCGCGCAACATTCTTTTATATGATGAAAAACGTGTCATATCGACCACGCTCTCACTGGCCATTACATGGGCCGACATCTCCGTTCCTTCGTCGTTACATTGATGCGTTTCTATCGGCCAGGCTTCCTCTGGTTCCTTGAGGAACGCGGGGCCAGTAAACCATCGGTCGTTCTGAGAGAGGCGCGTTCTGTAGCCTCTGGTTGCATCGTCTGCTACGTTGTGTGCGGTCGGCACCCAGCGCCATCGTTCAGCGGGGGTGAGTTCGGCTATCTCGCTCAGCCGATGCGCAACGTAGGGCGTGTATCTTGCAGAGTCGTTTCGTATCCAATGCAACGCGGTCTTAGAATCACTCCAGTAGGTTACTTCGGTCCATCTATGTTCTATAGATCGTAGCCTCCGTACCGCCATATTGTAAATAGGCGGCAAGCGAGTGTCCTTCGTCCGCCAAGGCAATTCAACTGCATAGCGACCATTTACGAGTCGCGCCGTATTACATAATACTTCCTTCGCGCGCTCGTTTTCCTGCACGGGTTTGCAATCCCTCGTTATTCCTAGAGCGTCGATTGCAAAATGTGCCTTAATTAGTTCATCCAGTTCGTCATTGTGGTAGGTTCGCGCGCGTTGCTCCGGCGCGCTTACATGGAGCACAGTGACGCCCTCTTCTGGTTTTTCTTTGGCCACTATCGTTCGTGGCACCGTACCGTGTACTACCCATCCCAACTGGGTTAGCGACGCGGCCGGTTCGTTCCTTTCTCCGATCTGGAGATTTCGCGATACTATTAAGTGCAAATTGTCTGCACCTATAAGTACGCGCGGTCTTGCATTTGCATAGCAGACCTCGTTCTGTGGTAATTGTTTCAAGTGTTCATAGTTCAAACAACTTGGTGCGATCGTTTGACTGGTGATGTTGAGACGTTTGACGGTTCGCGCCTTTATGGAATGTGGGTCAGTTCGTGTTCCCCATATCTCCAAATCTACGCTCTCACTCTCGGGTTCTTCCTGCGTGGCCGTCAGGCCGTTCAGTCGCAGGGCGCGTTTCGATCCACGCGCGTTCACGGCTCTAGCGGTTTCCTCGTCGATCAGAGTAATCGTAGAGCCCTCATCGAGTAGAGCGTACGTGTCAACTTTCAGTCCGTCCGGTCCTTTGATCGTGACCGGGCACACCTTTAATAATACCGCGCCTGTTGACGTCACTGTGTGAGCCGACGCGTCGACCGCTTTTTCTTTTTCAGTGCTTTCCTTAGCGGTCGTAGAGGTTCGCTCTATGGTGTGCAACAGTTTGTGATGTGGGTGGCGACACTCGTCCATTCCACATCTCTTCGCCTTACAACTGGCTCGGTGATGACGATTGTTTAGACAACGAAAGCATACACGCGCTTCCTTGGCCCATGCCCATCGTTCAGGTACGGTCATCGCTTCCAGCTTCTTGCATTCGTTCGTCGCATGTTCGAGTCCGCAGCATAAACATACTTTGTTTTCTGTAGCTGTGTATGTGGCGCCATCTCGCCTCCGCTCGTTCTGGCGGCGCGCCGGCACGTTGCTCGCTTTGGTCGCTATCGTGCCCCGTGTCGGCTCTTTATTTGCGTTGTTCGTAGTAGAGTAAGCGTAGCGCACGGCGCGGTCTGCCTCTCCCATGAGGAAGCGAGACAGGGTTGCGATTTCGGGTTCACTCGCGCTTCCGAATTGATCGGCGTAGTCACACCATCTTGTTCTAATGTGTAGACTCAGTTTTTCTACTACTTGGCGGGCCAGCATAGGGTTCCGCAGGTACCCTCTCTCGTCTATGCTTGACAATACACAGACTATGTTCTGTAGTTTTATTGCGAACGCGTTCAAGTCGCTAGCTGATCCCGCGGGGCGCTGTAACTTTCTTATGTCGTCTAGCGCTTTGTCGATGATAATTTCAGGGCGACCGTAACATTGTTCTAATGTTTGTAGAATGATCGCGGGATCTGTAGCGGTATATAGAAGGGCGGCGACTGTTTCACGCGCTTCTCCCTTCAGACATATTCTCAGTCGCGCTAGATTCTCGGCCGGTGAGAATCCGTACAAACGCGTCGAGTCCCTCATCGCTGATCTGAATAGCAGCCATTCATTCGGCGCGCCGCTGAAGTAAGGCAGTTCTTGCGCTTGTCTGGGCGGCGGGCGGCGCTGGGCCATTCGCTCTATGGCTTCAGCTAGTCTGTCTATTCCCCTATCTCTTGATCGCGGCGGGGTGGGTGACCGTGCTCGTCCTGGAGTTTCTATAGTGACTCCTTTCGGCGCCTCCTGCGGCGCAAATTGGTAGAAAGAATGCTGCGACGTTTGTCTTGCTAATCCTCCTGGAGGCCCGCGCTCGGTACGCTCCCCCCGTGGTTCGCACAGGGCCGATGCGCGGACAGCCGATGACCTGTCCTGTTCCGTGGTCGTTGGAGGTAGCTCGCCTCCTCTAATCTGGGCATTCTTTAACCAATCAGTGACTCTATGTTCCACTTCAGACGCTTCGCGTGCAGTGACGCTTCCTTGGCCAGTTTCTTCATGAATCGTGGCAATGTCCAAAGCTAGTCGCTTCTTTACGAGGTCTGCTTCGATCTGCAGTTCTCTCTTTTGAATTTCGGCTAGGCGCTCCTGGGCATCGAACTCAGCTTGCTTGATTCTGGCAATAACGCTAACAGTTGATCCGTGCGATCGTTCGGTTTCCGCTCTGGATCTTCTTCCTTCCCTGCTTTGCTCAATGTTAGACGCGGTTGCAACGGCAGCGGCGGCGGTGTTCGTGGCGGCTCGTAGCGTCGCCTTTGTTCTATCTGTATCCATCGTCGTTTGTGCGGGTAACGTGGGCGCGCGAGTGACCGGGTCGGGACGCGCACGTGCGTTCGGGTCGGGGCGCGCGCGCGGCTTTGTTCCGGCGGGTACGGACGCGGACGCGGAAACGGACGCGGACGTGGACGCTTGTGCAGACGGTGACGCGGGGGGTTCTTCGTATATCTTCCCTGTTTTCGCGTCGATCGCTGCTTGGCTCCTGGTCTGCGTCATCTTCGACATTTGACGTCCCTAACAGCCCTAACGGCCCTATCAGTCCTGTTGGAGGGCCCGCAGGTGGCCGGGATACGCTCCGCCAGGGATGGATGCGTGCAGGATCGGACGGGTTCAGGGATCTACCCAGCAGAGGGCAGTGTGTCCTACGGGGCGCTCGGGAACCGGTGGGAATATCCGGCTCCTTCAGCAGTGCCTACAGTCCGGCCCCCGCACCACACACAACCTTACCGGCGTAGAAGTGCGACTTCGGTTCGCGCCTCGAAAAAGGCACTCTTCATGAACCGGTGGTAATGCACAAAATTACCACACCGCCTTGAACGGCGTTAACTCCGACCCCCACCGTTTGACACCGTTAGGTGGCAGGGATACGGAGCCGCGGTCCACCCGCTTAGAAACAGGATAGAAATAACGTTTTATGACTCCGGACTTGCGTCTTGAGCAGCTGACTTGCGTCTTGAGCGGCTGACTTGCGTCTTGAGCGGCTGACTTGCGTCTTGAGCGGCTGACTTGCGTCTTGAGCGGCTGACTTGCGTCTTGAGCGGCTGACTTGCGTCTTGAGCGGCTGACTTGCGTCTTGAGCGGCTGACTTGCGGCTGACTTGCTTCTTGATCCGGCTCGAAGGACCAACCAACTTCTTGATCCGGCTCGAAGGACCAACCAACTGTGGGGGATGCCTACAGTTGGAGGTCAAATGAAAGCTTGATAACGTTGAAAGGCACTTGCCGTATTTATTGTTGTCTATTTAAATATAAACTGTCACTATACGACGATCAGCTACACGTTATTCGTTCTTGAGGCTTCCAGTGACCCCCCAGTTTTTCTTATGTTGCAGGTCCCCACTTTACTTCAGGGGCTCAGTTCGTGAGCGTTCAGTTCTCCGGATCTTCAAGTTGTTGTAGTCGCGCCGGCTTGGCAATGAGTGAGAGCGTGAGCGTTCGGCTCCTCAAGTTGTTCTAGACGCGCCGGCTGGGTAATGAGTGCGATTAGTGAGCCGATCGGGCCTACTTATATACAATTTCTCTTAACAATTTCAATAAAAGTATTTCAAAATACCCTCAAATTTTTACTTCGGAAATATTTGTGAACCCGTATGTGGGTAGATCGACATTATTTACAAGTTACCTATTCATACAAATTCATATTCTAAACAATCAACATAGGCATTATCTACAAGCTAGGTACTCATTATCTCTAACATAAATCTTATCTACTAATTAAGTACTCAAAACAATTAATACAAACATTATCTATTAGTTAGGCCCTCATTGTCCCTAACAATTACGTAATAGTGCATGATTGTGAATAAAGTGATATGCATGAAGGGCAATCTCACTAAACCTTTATGCGTAATTTCTATATTTTATCTGTGGAATAAAATTGACATCTGTCAGTTTTTGGAGGGAAAAACTGTCGATAATTTGAAGTTTTTTCACAAGCTAGGACTTAATCTTTTAAACAAATTTCTAGTGTCACAATGTTAGTTACCGTGGTCACCATAGTCCTCCGAAACGGCTAGACCAATTTCAATAAAATTTTGTGTACATATTGGGTAGCTCTGAGAATCGGCCAACATCGATTTTTCATAACCCTGAAAAAAAAAATGGCAATACAACGTTTACGAGCTCAGCTAGTTATAAAGGTAACAATTTTGCTGAAATCCTCCCTTAGACTTTTGATTTGATTACAGCGAAGAAGATTTTAGTCTTCAAGATAATTATTGAAAAACTGTGTCTTGAATATTCCCGGTGCTGGAAGAAAAATTAGGGTCAACTTAATCTTCAGCGACCGCGACACGACCGCGACTCGACAAGTTCGCTTGTTTAAGTACATTAGGACGGTGGCAAAAGTAGGCTAGGACTGTTGCTATAGAGAAGGGGTGACCAACTTGATTAGGCCCAAGATCTTCTGTTTACTGAATAGACTGTGCGATCTACTTTTACATAATCAGTAGGTAGGTACTTCATTATAAACTTAACCTTTATTTGTATTTCACATCATATTTATTTATTTATTATTATTTTTATTTTTAACCAAAATTTGAAACAAGAATATTAAACAGTATTATAACTACTTTTATTAGCGTTGCATCTTGGATCAACTAGCGACTAACACTAATATCTAATGGTTGGCCGCCGCTGCTGTCTGCTATAGTTTCAATCTTCCAAAAGTAATAAAGTTGCTTAATGTATGGTGATATTTCCATATGCGTAAGTACATAAAGTTGTTTTATGGTGACAATAAAATAGAGTTACTCGTGGTCATTAAATACTCGTAGTAATTATTCTTTGGTTATGATCTACTTTACAAAGTGCCTATATGTAAATAGGTACAAATGTAGACATATGAGACATTGTTTCTGTGGAAGCAATGCATCCGCAACAAAAAGCAGTAGTACAATAATAAACAAGTGGGAGGCTGAGAGAAAACAGTGGCGATATACACAAAAGGCACACATACTATTTTCTTTATTAACCAACTAGCTTTTGTCCACGACTTCGTCCGCGTAAATGTCGGTTATATTTAAAATTCTATTATAAATACAAAGAAACGTGGTGCCATCTATGATCATAAGAACGTTATTGTTGTTATCCTCGGGAACAGTACTTTTTTTTGCTATATACAAGGTTTCCGTTTCTGTACACCTGAAAACGTAAATGCAAAATTTCAGGAGGACAGGTTCAGTGGATTAGGCGTGAAAAGAAACCCAACTATTATATTAAGAATCTTAGGAATTCTTGTAACTAAAAACGTTTAAATATTAGTCGCATTCCCATGTCAGCGACAACAATGTCAAAATCACGTCAAATATTTAGGTAAAACTAAGGTATTTTTGACAGATTGTAACTGAGATTACAATGTAATGTTACCTAAAAGCTACTAGAATTGCCCCCTAGTTCTCCTCGTTGTGACCCCAGCCTAGAGAATTTTATTAAAATACGCTTGAGCTCTCATAAATGTGAGTGATTAACGTCGACAAACACTCTATCCAAGATTACTGTTTATTTAAATATGAAGAAAGATATTAGGTTTGAGGCTTAATCACTGTGAAGAACTTGCAAATTTGAGCTTTCTGTATTTAGCTTAGGGCTTAAATTCGATACCTTAACTTGGTTTCTTAGAAGTCCTAACCGGTGTTTATCTATTCGATAGTGTTATCCCTTTGATATTGCATTTTTTTTTTAATTAGATATGTACAACTGCCTCGTTGGCTCAGTGGTCGTAAAGCGCAACTGCTACGCTTGAGGTGTTGGGTTCGATTCCCAGGTCGAGCAAAAAGTGTTATTGGGGTTTCCTATGAAATTCTCAGTAGTAGCTCGGAATTAGGATTTGTGTTCGATCAATCTCAATAGGCTTGCTCCCTATCACATCGGATCGAAACATTTCGGCGAACTGTGACAGTACACTATTGCATAACCCTACGGGGAATCAAGGCTTGATGTTATGCAATGTTTTGACCGTTTAACCTTGATTTTGGAGAACCCCGTTAAGTTTAAACCAGTAACCTTAGTGAGAAGGCACACATACTAGTACACAAGGAACTAACTTTGAACACACAAATATGTTTACCTCATCGTGGCGTCTGATCTAACTTGAGTGCGAACAGGCTGGTACGAGCTTTGATGTTTAATGACTTTATCGCCATATATTGCATTATGTAAGTAGCATACATATCTACATCTACACTATTACTATAAAAAGGAGAGATTTGCATGCGTTTATTAAAAGAACCATCACGCCTGTATTCCCGGAAGGGTTAGACAGAGGTGTACCAATGTACACCCACAGTTCGCCGGTATATTTAGGTCCCATGAAATAGGGGGCGAGCATATTGCCATTAACCGGACACAAATCCAAACTCCGAGCTGCTACTGAGAATTTCATAGAAAAATCCAATAACATTTTTTGCTCGACCTGGGAATCGAACCCGGGACCCCTTGCACAGCAGTCGCACTTGCGACCACGAGACCAACGGGGCTGTCCGTTTCGATTTTATATTTGCCATTAATACGCTCGTTCTTCTAGCAGGCGTAGAGCGTCGTCCACCCAAAAAATGGACGTACGACCAGATTAAGACCGCAGGAAGACGCTGGATGCAGGCCGCTTTCAACCGGGTCGCAGGTCCTGCCATTGTGGCTATCTTTGGGAGAGGGCTATGTCCAACAGTGGACGTCCTGCGGCTGATACGATGATAATGACTTTTATTCTATAACATCTTATTTACGTATTGTGAATATGTCTTATGTAATTATATCTGCTGTGCAATTACTTGGGAGTTATATAAATGGAATATTGTAGGTAGGTACATGTTATCGCATCATAAATAAAATAAAAAATTACCAGGAAGTGTCAATTATAATTAGTTGGCGAAACTTCATAGAAGTTATCAATTTCTAATGACTACAAAACAAAAGTAAAAAAATAATCCAATTTAAAAAATCCAATATTAATCATCTGTAATGACAAGTAATATTACAGCCATCATCAAATCAAATCAATATCTTCTTCCCATCTTACTGCCGAACAGCTATGGCCACTTGAAATTATTAGTTGAGACAATCTTGTTGTCGACAAAAGCAATTTGGCAATCGCAGGCAGCCATTAGATGGAAAGCGACTCACTAAGGAAATTACGAAAAGCAGTTTGAGATTGATTTTGTTGTATTGCTAAAAAACAAGTCACAAGAAAGCAAAATACTTACGCAATTTCGTTTCCTTAGAAGCCATTTTTTTCTTCAAACTATTACCTGCTCTGATTTTGGTAAAATTCCAATGGGACCAATGTGAAACTATGTATGTCTTTTCAAATAAAAAAATGCAAATCCGTCTAAAATATTTATACTGATGAATTGATGACGGAGTTACATAAAAAAAGAAAACATTCAAACAACAACAAAATTATTTATTTTATAAACATTCGAATTTCGAACATCCTCCATTTTTGAAGCCGGTATTACAGCGATTTTCATTTCTACTACTACGCAATTAGAGTACAACTTTCTTCGCTATACATCAGTATTTGTGATACAAATCTATTTACCTTTTTACCATGAGTCGTAGTAAGCAAGGTGCCAGTGCTAGCAGACACATGTTGTGCTTGTCAAGATGTGCCGATAGCACTAACGAGGTGACACCTGCCACGAGTGACCTTTAAGGTCGTCGTGACCCCGCACGAGGTGCAGGACAACTACTGTTGTGGAGATTCTAGACGATTTCCACGAACGATAAGGAGTATTGAACCTATTAAAGCGTGTATAGTAAGGTGACTTCGTTTCAACCGCTATGTTATATCTTTATGTTTGCATTGCCATATAACGTGGCAAAGCTGCTAGCTTTTTGGGCACTTGTTCCATTGACGAGTTCAAGAGAAAAATGCCGGAAAAATGTTTGTAAAAAAAATAAAAATTTATAAGTACTTGGCTCTCCGAGTATCTATTTACATTGATGTAAACCGAACTTTGCTGGGTTCTGTAGCCCAACAACCATAATTATTATCTCCTATTCACGAATAGTAGATTAAAATAATAAAAAAAGTGTTTCTTATAAAGTTATTTGCCAAACCATATAACTAACCTTAATTAAATACTCTACTCTCGTTAGCAATCATCAAAATTCCACTAAAGTAGGATTAGCAGGATATTGCCTATTTGCAAGACATTTGCGATCACAATCAAGCTCGAGAGATAACTAGGTATATACATATACATAGTAATAGGTAACTAGGTACCTATGTTATTATCGTCACCGATTGAATTAATTTGTCATTAGTATTAAGCTAATACATCTAGATTACGTGGTGTAAACTTAATCTGTTTATAATCTAGTAAGCACTTAGTTCACTATAGACTTCGGATTATAACGTCGGGTGTGAGTTAACACGATGTGTAGAGGACAAATGTGTGAGTGATATAGTGTTGTGGTGAGTGAAATGTAGTAGTGATAGAAAAGATTTTTTTTGCATATAGAAAAAACAACATACTCGTATCAGATGTTTCAAAAAATTTGAACGTTGAAAAAACTTATTTAAGAGCGTGCATCCAGAAAGTTGGCAACGTCGCAAACAGCTGTCAAATATTTCCCTGTTTTGATTAATTTGTCAATATTACTGTATGAAAATAAGAAATATGGCTTACTAATGCACTAGAATATTAATAATGAATTGCAATTAAAACACTGAATTTGATGTTGTACCCGTTTTAGGTGTAAAAAAGGCATTTGTAAAGTTTCCAAATACTTTTTTTTACATCTAAAACTAAATATTCGGTGTTACGATATTAATTATTGCATTTCATAATGAATATTCTAGTGCATTAGTAAGCCATATTTCTTATTTTCATACAGTAATATTGACAAATTAATCAAAACAGGAAAATATTTGACAGTTGTTTGCGACGTTGCCAACTTTCTGGATGCACGCTCTTAAATTGGACTTGCAAACATTTGAAGGTACTTGCATGAAATTATCGTAAGTACTATTACTAAGTTTTAAAATAATTTAATAAATACCAGCCTATTATTATCCCACTACAGGGCAAAGCCTCTTCTTATACAGAGAAGGTACAAGTATTGATCAGCAACTTGCTTCATGCGGATTGGCTATTTCAGACTTATATTAGGTACTAATAAATCCAGGTTTCTTCACGATAATTTCCTTCACCGATGTCAGTAATGGTCAAGATAAACTTAGAAAGAACATATGAATTGAAAAAGTACTTACGCATTATCGAACCCGGTAACCTCACGCAAGAGAGGGCCATTACGACATTTTCTATATCACTATCTATTTTCTATACTACTTACTATAGCTATATAACTATCATATTAATAAATAAGAACCAGGTTACCACACCCACACTATACACTTATAGCATCACAATTTGATGCTAATTTCGTGCTTAAGTCAATGATTTTAAGGTCAATAATCGTGTGAAAACTTATTGTTATTGTGTGTGTTAATGTATGTAGTTGATAGTTGTCGTACAATTAATGCAGATGAGGTCGTAAGGTCCGCTTGTTTACAACTTGGTCATTTGCACAAAGAAAAATCGCATCTCGTTGTTGACTCGATTACATTCGATTTATTTCTGGAATCTCGATTCAAAATCGTTTCTATTTTGCGATCATTTGAAAATATTACAATACTAGCAAACGCCCCCGACTTCATCCGCGTTGCTTATTTCACCCGCCATAAGTTACGTCTTTGGTTAATGCTTCGCTCTCGTGGGTTGTAGCGTGATGTTACTTTGCCTATGTTACTCAGGAATAATGTAGCTATCTATTGGTGAAAAAATGATTAACATCGGTACAGTAGTTTCGGAGCCCATTCGTTACAAACAAACAAAAAATCTTACTTCGTTTAAATATTAGTATAGTTGGGCCTGAAATAATCTGTCTCGATAAATTTTTGAGAAGTGACATGGAAGATTTCTGCAGAATAGACCGCCAATTTGTAAGTAAAGGACACGAAAGTCAGATATTATTTTATCCCATATTAATTACTGTCGATTAAAATAGACAGACAGCAGATCTAATAAAATTGTCGCCATCTTAAAATATAATTTTACTTCCAAATATTTGTAATTACAAACATTTTATCAAAGCGTCCTCGACATTTTTTATTTTTCTCGTGAAAATTTCCAATTTAATTAGGAAATCTTATTTAATTAGGACAATTAGTCGACGTTCTGCTTTATCTTCATAAACTTATTCTTAGTTTTATCATATTTTATTACTTTCATCTTTCTATTTCTTTGTAGGTAATATTTATCCATGATTTTGTTATTTATCCTCCTGATTTATAAATCGAAAAGTGAGCTACAATTGGTGATAGAGAGGCGAATTACAGGCAAAAGAAAACAGCTACACTACATCTTAAATATAAGTATTATTAAGATTATTTTTTATGTACCGCCTCCATTACAAAGATTATTTAACTGCGGACGAAGTCGCGTTAAAGCCAGTAATGTATAATTATCTCAAAAGAGTTGTGTTTGATGCGCTGCCGCGCTGGTATTCAGTAATTGCAGTTCTGTTGGTTCTGTTAACCCACATAATCTATATATATGTCGCAGTAGGATAGATAACGCCGTAATATAATTATATCCCTAGGGATATAATTATATACCGTAACATAGTTATACGAAAGCGATTCATTACTATCTCACTAGGAATATAGTTATAAAACGGTCCAAGTTTAGTGATATACTTATATTACTAGATAAAGTTTAGTGAAATAGCTTTCGGAGTGTGCGGCGCAGGCGATGTATTAGGAAAAGTTTTAGAAAAGCGAAATGAAAGTCATAATTGGAACATCAGTTGGTATCCTGAAAAACAGCTTTCAAACATTACTTTGAATGATCCTATACCAAATGAAAACTTGTCACTGAGAGAAATATGCCAAAAATTGTCGCGCTTTGGTGGCCAAGGTTATTTAAAATGTTCCTGTAAAAAATCGAATATGCAGTGTTCTACTAAAAGATGTGCCTTTTTTTTTTTTTTTTTTTTTTTTTATAGACGGGAAATCTTCAAATAACTTCCCCCGCCCTGGGCGGGGCGGGAGGGAGTGTCAGACTTTTACTGACTAAAACCCGTCTATGTTCCTTCATGTGCCCTTTGCGTTCCGGGGCACAGTGGGCTGAAAATCGGCTCTAGAAGACTTAGGGTTTTCAATTTCTAAGTGTCGGTTTTTTTGCCGGATATCGCTTCTATTAGTTATTACCATACACAAAAATGACACCCGAGTTAATTCTGCTCAAAAACGAAGGAATTATAATTTTTTTACGAAAAAATTGTATGGAGCTAGCATGAAAAATCGAATTATCTCTGAAACGGCTACGAAAACCGTAATATCCTTACAGGTGGTTTTAGTACTAATTATTTATGATTTTTTGACATACTTTATATAACGGTTCTAGATGCCTTTTTTTTTAAAAAAATCGTCGAAGAATTTGAATTTATTTTTACATATAAAACGGTTTCAAGTAGTGTTTAAATTACGGAACATAGACTTTGAACAATAGCTAACACTAAATAGCATCACCCCTATATCCCCGAAGGAGTAGGCAGAGGTTTATAGTACACTCACGCTTAGACAACTATGTTCGAGCTAGATATTTATCATCACAAAATGAGTTTTAAAACTTTTCATTCACTCATATCAGCCTATAGCCGTCTGCGGGTTGTTCGAAAGAGATACCGCGCCCCCGGAACGCAAAGGGCACATGAAGGAACATAGATGGTTTTTAGTCAGTAAAAGTCTGACACTCCCTCCCGTTCCGCCCATGACGGGGGGGGGGGGGGGGTCATTTGATGATTTTACCATCTTAAAAAAAAAAAAAAAAAAAAAAAAGCCTATAGCCGTCCACTGCTGAACTTAGGCCTCCCCCTAAGAGCGCGACCCATCCCAGTCCTGGGTAACCCGTACTCATCCGCCACTTGCTAGCTTCTTTAAATCGTCAGTCCACCGTTCAGCAGGGCGTCCCACACTATGTTTGCCAAAACGAGGTCTCAGCACCGTATTTAGCCTTTTGTGCGCCCTGTGCGAGCTTCTATAACGGCGTCCTGTGCGGACTTCTATGGAGGCACCCTTAAAATAAATCTGGTCCTGGTTTGGTCATTTCTGCGCCCCTCCAGGGTCTGCGCGCTGTGCCTGGGCACCGCTGGCACTGCCCTAGTTACGACACTGCGTGGTCTTCACTCTGACACGTATTTGCTCCGCCAACCGTCTCTTCGTCTGCAGACCTGGCCGGCCCACTTCGGAATGTCGGTGACTTTAGTTCTCTGGCGGATGACTTTATTGCGAAATTAATGCACCAGAGGAACCCCGAGCATTGCCTTCTCCTTCGGGTGTTTTACACCAAATTTCGCGCATTGTGTGTTGGGTGGCATCCGGGAAGATGCGCGAAATTTTTGTATCGTTGATCCCACATTCCCTTAAAACCAGGGTGTTTAACCAGTGCGTCCTACCTGTGATAACCTATGGAGCCAAAACGTGGACACTCATCGTGAGGCTGGGGCACAAGTTCAAGGTCGCTCAGCTTGCCAAGGAAAAGGCAATGCTCAGAGTTTCTCTGGTGAACAGATTGCGTATTGAAGTCATCCGACAGAAAACTAAAGTCACCAACAGTGCTCGCAGAATTAGTACGCTGAAATGGAAGTGGGTCGGTCTTGTCTGCAGACGGACAGACGGTTGGCGGAGCAAACACGTGTAAGAGTGATGACCACGTTTAGGCAAACATAGTGTCGCCCTGCTGAACGGTGGACCAACGATTTATAAAAGGTGGCAGGCGGCGGATGGGTACGGGCTGCCCAGCACTGGGATGGTTGGCGCTCTTCCAAGGAGGCCTAAGTTCAGCAGTGGACGGCTGTAGGTAGGCTGATGTGAGTGAATGAAAAGTTTTAAAACTCATTTTGTGATGATAAATATCTAGCTCGAACATAGTTGTCTAAGTGTGGGTGTACTATAAACCTCTGCCTACTCCTTCGGGGATATAGGGGTGATGCTATTGAGTGTTAGCTGTTGTTAAAAGTCTATGTTCCGTAACTTAAACACTATTTGGAACCGTTTCATACGTAAAAATACATTCAAATACTTAGACGATTTTAAAAAAAAAGAAACGGCATCTAGAACCGTTATATAAAGTATGTCAAAAAATCATAAATAATTAACCATAGTAACAAACAAATGCTTTCGTATTTTCGCTGTTAATAAATATTATTTTTCAGATTTATATCCATATCTTTGGAAACATTTCTTACATTCAAAATTGTCACCAAAATTTTCACAAACGACATGTCAAGCATTCAAAGGAATTACGACTGGTAAGATAAACTATCCGTTTTTCATATAGGAACCGAGCATTAGCTATTATTTAAGGACTTATCTTTTAGTTTTAGATGTGGGTATTACAGACGTTGTCATAAAGCGGCGGTTATCAAAGGGTCTTATGCTTGGTTGCTCTAAATTTTAGAGTAACATTCTGTATCTAAAGTTCTTAGTAAGCTTTTTGTTTTAGGGTCTAAAACAAAAAGCTTTAAACTTTGTAGAATTGTTCGATGTAAAATATGAATTGTTACTTTATTTCCACTTCACGAAATTTAATAAACCACTCCTGTCGGTCAGATATTCAACAGAACTGTCAAAATGGTAAAAACATGTTTTTCGCTTTTTGTATTTTAGATAATTTCAATTTGTAGCTTTGATAATTGAGTTATGAAACTCTCTAAACATTGTTTCTGTTATAATTAAATCAATGAGTATTTACCGAGAGAATACAGACTGTTGGTCAATCCTACTTTATCCTTATCCTTAAATCCTACTAGTGTTAATAATATAAGTCAGAAAACCAGTCCATACAAGCCACCCAAACCCATAGCCCTATTTTTTGTTTCCACTTTCTGCAATAGTCCTGCGTAAGCCGGCGATTGTCCTTGGGTACATTTGCATAGTGCAAACAGGGATAATTGTCGGCTGGTGTTCCATTTCATTGTAAAGCCATGTAAGGGGCCTCTGCGAGTTGGCTTCGGCTCCTCGTACGCCTTCCAAAGGTCCGGGACCCTAGGGTCCCGAGATGCGTTACCGAAAGAAGTTTCTTGCTCGTTCTTCTCCATAGAGACCTACGTTTTGGAACGAGCAACTAGCTTCAACTTTAACTGTAACTTCTTGACAATTCAAAAGAGCCTGTAAATGGTCTAATTGAAATAAATGCTTTGAATTTGAATTTGAAAAAATCACATAATATTATGAAGGCGAAAGTTTGTGTGTATTTCTCTTCTTCGCGCTTAAACGGCTAAACGGATTTGGACAAAATTGGCACTGAGATACATTGTAATGTGGAATAACACATAGGCTACTTTTTATCCTGGAAAATGTACATAGGATAATTATATCAAATTTGGCGCGGATGAAGTAGTAGTAGAAGCAGAAGCTAGTAATATTATAAATGCGAATGTTTGTGAGGATGGATGGATGGATGGATGGATAGATGTTTGTTACTCTTTCGCGCTTAAACGGCTGTACGGATCTTTATGAAATTTGGCACTGAGATAGATTGTAGTGTGAAATAACACTTAGTATACTTTTTATCCCGAAAAGATGTACGATTTTCGTGGGATAATATATCAAATTTGACGCAGCCGAAAATTGCTGGCAAAAGCTTGTTAATGAAGGTTGCCATAATATTAGTCTTAACATTTATTTAAACTTTATGCAACAAAAAGTACAAAGGCGGACTTAATGCCTTAGGCATTCTCTACCAGCATAACATTCTATATTTTCTTTTGTGATTGGATTCTAGAGTTATCGAATACATACTCTTAATTAGTACCCAATACGGGGCGCGCTTTATACATATCATACGTATATACATTGTATACACTCTTTTGTGTGCCCTAATTTACATTTTATTTATTTCGCTCAATGTTCTTTTATATAACTTTTTTGTTTTATTCTACACTAGCTTCTCCTCGCGATTTCGTCCGCGTTTTTCACCCGCCATAAGTCACGTTACTGCTCGTCTCCAGGGTATCGTAGCGTGATGTTTAATATAGCCTCCTCCTGAATCTAGCTATCATATAGGAAACGATTTTTCCTAATTCTACGGGAAGTTCCAGACAGTAGCGCGTTTATACATACTAACAATTCTATACCCAGGTCGAGCAAAACATGTTATTGGGTTTTCCTATGAAATTCTCAGTAGCAGATCGAATCTAGGATTTGTGCCTGGTTAATGGCAATAGGCTCGCCCCCTAATAGGACCTGAAAATACCGGTGAACTGCAAGTGTACATTGGTACACCTCTGCCTAACCCTTCGGGGAATAGAGGCGTGATGGTATGTGGTTTAAAAATAAGTTGAAACTTATCCTTCTACTTCTCCGTAACCAGAGGGTTTCCAGTTGTGGTCCAAATGATGGAAAAACTCATTCATACGGCTTTTTTAAGTATCTTTTTACATCCATTAGACATATTATTTCAGTTTTCCTGTTCATTCTTGTATATTTTTCGTACCCGATATATCTGCCCCGTATATGGTTCTTGAGACGAATTCAGGATAATAGGAAAAACGATCAAATGATAATGAAGGATCAACCTACGCTAAAAAAGTCTTAGTAATTCTCGGAAAAATCCTTTAGTAGGTACTCGAATATTTTTTCTCGGATTAACGGTCGGTTAAAAATAAACAAAAATATGGATAGGATATCGAAGCGATTGGACCCCTCATCCGTGCATGATATATCTGTAAATGTACGGTCCTCATGGGATATTATGTTTTTGTCATCATCATCATCATCATCATATTATGTTTTAATGCGAGCGAAGTCGCGGGCAGAAGCTTTTACACCATATTTTTTAAAGAATAGTAACAAAAAAAAAATACAAATATTTAAATCCTTTTTGATACGGGCAAATGATTTTCACCCTTTTGTGCGACCTATAACGCTTGTAATCACTTTTCTAACCGAATTCTGAGCGACGGCGCGGTTCAAGCAAATCTTTTTATCGACCTTTTAAGCCCAGTGAAGCAGATTATTTGCGAGAAATGAGATCATACCATGAAAAACGTCTACTGTAAGTACATGGGTAGGTACACTTAGGTTGAGGTTTTGCGTATCTAGTCGTGTATGTGTTTTCTTGGAAGGATTTAGTCGGCCATTTGTAACTTACCTTTACTTGATCTTATAATTATATTTTCCCTTTTTTTTAGGTACATACATTTAACTAACAAAAATAAACAACTTTTTTTATAAGGTTTTCCGCCCTCGTCCGACTTTTTCTAGGACCGATTAATTATCGGACCATTCAATAGATCCATAGTTTCGTGGGACCGAGTTTTTGAAGGTCGAGTGCGTTGGCATATTAGAATTCATATGTTCCATTCTCTCCGACAAAAATATCGGTCACCAATTGTCTGACGTGGGCGGTAGCGTAACGGGTGTAAAAAGAAAAAAATAAAGAATGCTACATGTTGTTCCCATAATTTTGATCTTTTTCCCACCAATAGGATAAAATATTGATTTTTCAAACAGAAAATTTATATAAATAATAATAAAATTGCAAACTATGTACAGTTTATAAAAAAAGGGAATCTCATCAGCATCACTGTCAATGGGACAAGTGTCCAAAAGGCTGGTAGCATTGCCACGTTGTATGGCAATGCTGATTCTTTGGCCCAAGAAAAGGCTAGGCGTCTAGCCACGTGAAGGATAGTTTACACACAAATAACGACTTCCTCTAAAATAAACTTCCTACAAATTAAAATATCCAATTTAATGACAAAATTAAAAATATCTAATTTAATGTAAACAAACGGCTTCTGTTTACGGCACGTGTTACATTACCCTAAATATTTTCACTCTAAAAATATGTAACATTTTGTTGAAAATAAACTGAATCCTCGTCTAACTGAGAACTCACGTAGACACTTCGCTGACAACGTTTGACAGGAAGAGTAAATCTATTACTTCAAGGTCTTGTGGTACGTTCGTGATTTGAATGCAATTGGGTAGGTTAGGTTAGGTTAAGCACTACCTCATTAACCTAGTGGTTCTAAACGCGACTGCTACGCTAAAGCCCAAGGCCTGGCCTTGGGTTTGATTCCCATGTCGAGCAGTGTTATTGGGTTTTTCTATTAAATTCTCAGTAGTAGCTCGGAGTTTGGATTTGTACCCGGTTAGTGGCAATAAGCTCGCCACATGACACCTAAACATACCGGAAACCTATGGGTGTACATTGGTACACCTCTGCCCTTCGGGGAATACAGGCGTGATGGTATGTTATGTTACAAAATAAAGCAAGCCACAAATCACACAAAAAATGCTTCATTTTTGCCCAGAAAATCCGATAATTTTTTTAATTAAAAGTTAAATTAGATTTTTACTTGTTTTAAAATCAATTAATAGTTTATTATTTGAGTTGGTAAGTGAGTGACGTTACAGTTTACAATAGCCATACAAAGTATTTGGGGAAATCACGTTGCTTTTCTACTAAGGATAAGATCAAACGTTGTGTATAAGCAGCTGATTGGAGCCAGTGTACTTTGTCTCGCGTATCGAGAAAATAATGAGATAATATTATTGAACACCCAGTTTTCATTTTTAACAAGCTACATACAAGGGTTATTTTTGTTTACCAAGAGCAAGTACAGACATTTTATTAATATGACACTGGCTGCTTTTCAACATTTTCCTTTTTTATCACAATAAAACCTTTCTCAAGGAGCACCAAAAAGATCCTTATAATATTTTCACAAATTCCAAGAACCACGAGACGTTCGTTATTCAAAAAAAAAAGGACAAGAGTTTCCTCCAAATCCGGTTCCGTTAGAAATTGTCCCTCCTATTGTTAGCTAGCTTCTAAATCTGGGAGTTACGTGGGCTGAAAACAAATGTAGCCATTTCCTTATCCCAGATTTTGTTATTTTAAGAATTTAGCTCTTCAATATGAGTTTATATTTTATGTTCATAAAAACTTTATGTCATGTTTCCTTTTGAGGATCTGTGGCTCTTTTTTGTTACAGAATATATCTTAATAATAGGTTTACTTTGTGTAGTTTAATAAGCTTAAATGGTTGTTCCCAAATAAGGCACCGTCTGTATCTTGGGGGTATTTAACAAAATATTTGAAAATGGGCCGAGTAGTCAAAATTAAAGAAGTCAAAGTAAAAAAGAAAAAATATTAAGTTGTATCACGGTGTGAGGGTGAGTTTGTTTATAATATTCTCCAAAACGGTTACCGGCGGCCAGTATCAGTGGAGACTAGCCAAGTACGCAGAGTTCACAGGCGCACTCCCTCCTAACTCTCATAATATAAATAAAGAGTGGGGGGAGGGTTAATGCAAGGGGATGAATACATATGGCATCCGAAGACCATTTCAATCCGAGGATATTTTCGTGCCTAGCATAATTGTTCCAGTGAAGATCAAATATCCAGTTTATAGAGGCAATGTCATAGAAACGGTTAATTATAGATAAATTAAAATAAATATGCTGCATAATAATATGGTTAGTGATTCTGGTGAAAGTGGGACTTAGTTATATTTATTCAACTAAGAAACCTTTGTGGTGTACATCTGTAGAACATAAAAGTTATTTTGCTTTTCCTAACTTAAGTTACTGATTAACTTACTTTCAATGTTGTTAAGATTTTCACTAACAAAGTTGTTAACTTGGCCAACTTGATTATTATAAATTCTTTGAAATCTGTTTTGATAATACATTGTATGTACTATTTGAGAAAGGCCGGCCAATTAATGTTACTTAGCCTACAGCCTTAACATTATTATCTTGTAAGTTTTAGTTTTATTACTAATTTGTGGTATTATTACTAAAACAGGTTAGAAAAACACTACACACCGTTCGCCATAAGACTTCGCGTTGGCTCAATTGCTTTGTGAGTGCAAGACAGATTGACAAAGCAAATAGTGCCAATATCATGTCAGGGGACAACTTACGGTATTGGCAACTCAATTGAGTAACTATTTATTAATTTCAAAGCAACTAAATTATGATAAGATAATAAAATATGTAGAAATCTAATTTTACAGATAATTGAAAAATAATCAGGTTATCTGGGCTAAAATAAGGTTGCTGTTTCAGGGAAGTTGTGCCTTAGAATTAATTGGTTAATGGTGTCTATAATCATGTTTACGGGGCTAAATTAAAATGTAATTTTTGGAGAAGTTGTGTCTTGGATTTGTGCCCGGTTAATGACAAACCGCCCCCTATTACATGGGACCTAAAAACATACCGACGAACTGTGGATGTACATTTGATAGACTTCAGGGAATACAGGTGTGAGTATGCATGTGATCTGGAATGAGCGAACAAGCAAACTAAACAAAGAAAACCAATTTCAAGAGAGGTCTTGGGTTCGATCCCCAGGTCGAGCAAAAGGTGTTATTGGGTTTTTCTTTGAAATTTTGTAGTAGCAGCTCGGAGTTAGGATTTGTGCCCGGTTAATGAATAGGCTCGCCCCCCATTACATAGAACCTAAAAACATACGGGCGAACTGTGTGTGTACATTTGGTACACCTGTGCCTAACGGTTTGCTTTAAAGGAGGGACCCTTTAAAAAAGCGATTAAAGACAAAAAAAAAAATATTACATAATTATAACCTCATCCACATGTAAAGAGCGGAAAATGTGTCTCCGGGCGGACTCAGGAAGATAGCAATCTGCCCCCTGTCAGATACATCATGTACTCAGTTATTATACTCTTTGAGGTACTCCTATGTGGCTTCAAATGTCACCAACAGACTTTGAGATACCCTAATCAAATTCAATGATGCAAACATACAAAAAGTGTTAACACCAAAAAAGTTTTTATCTTTTTGTTCTTTTTCATTTTCAAAAAAGGAAAAAGAACAATAGAGAATAGATTTTCAATGGTGTAAACTTACAAAGCAAAAAGAAAGGTTTTTGTCTTTTTGATTTTATTTTGAATAAAGGATAGATTCTTAATGATGTAACTTACAAAAAAAAACCGCAGGAAAACGCTGGATGATTCCAAACCGTCCTTTTGGAAATCTATAGGGGATGCCTTTGTCCAGTAGTGGACGTCTTTTTTTTTTATAGACGGGAAATCATCAAATAACTTCCCCCGCCCTGGGCGGGGCGGGAGGGAGTGTCAGACTTTTACTGACTAAAACCCGTCTATGTTCCTTCATGTGCCCTTTGCGTTCCGGGGGCGCGGTATCTCTTTCGAACAACCCGCAGTAGTGGACGTCTTACGTCTGATATAAAGATAATGATGAAAATTACAAAAAGTTTAAACACCAAAAAAGAATTTATTTTTTGTTTTTATTTTTACTTTTTTGGATATAGAATGGGGTCATATGTCGTTTTGTCGTACACGTGGCCACAACAGACGATGTATAAGCATGAACGCTATTTCGAGGTCGCCTACCTCTTAATTAAGGAGTTGTGGCCAATTAATGTGAGGGCGTGTATTATTTCCCGGGAGCAGTCATATTATTTCTGGAAGATCTTATTACTTCCGACTTAATTATATTTACTTAACACTTATTCCAAGCCTAGCCTAGTGGTCCTAAGCATGACAGGCTAGTGGTCTTGGGTTCGATTTCCAGGTCGAGCAAAAAGTGTTATTGAGTTTTTCTATGAAGCAGCATTCTCAATAGCAGCTCGAAGTTACGTTATGTGCCCGGTTAATAGCGATAGTCTCGCCTCCTATTACACGAGGCATAAACATACCGGCGAACGGGGGGTGTTCATTGGTACACCTCTACCTAATCCTTTGGGGAATACAGGCGTAACGATATGTTGTATGGCGAAATCGCCGTACTCGTACTCACCATGTTCATAGAAAATATGCCGTTCATTTCTTATTTAGTGTTTCATAAATATCTATCCATATACATCATTAGATATATGTAATTACTAGCTGTGCCTCGCGGTTTCACCCGCGTCTTTGGTTACTGCTCCGCCCCCGTGGGTCGTTTTAAATTTTTCTCTCCGTAAGAACCATCCTCGTACTTCAAGGAATATTCTAAAAAAAAAACAGCCAAATCGGTCAAGCCGTTTTCATGTTATGGCGTGACAACGGGAAACGGGTTTCATTTTTATATATCGTCCCCGTAGAGCGAAAAGTCATTAAGTCTGAAAATGGCCAAAATGAGTTATCAATGTCACTAAGATCACCATTTTTTTCTCTAAATATCTGCCTAACCGTCATTCTTGTAGCTGCGTTGGTTTTTGTTTTACGAAGTGTGAAAAGTAAGTAAGTCTATATTTTGGACCCCACGGCGTAATGCGAGAAATAACTAAATTAGTTAATGATTATAACATTAATATAAAATTTATATAACTTAGACTTAAAACGACTTAATTACTTTTCTCTGAAATAATCAAAGCAAACATATGCGTTTAGTTAGCCTAAAAATCACTAAATCGATTTAGTGAGTTTTTGAAATCAATAGTTTGTTAAAACAGACGATAGCGAAAATTAACTAACTTGACATAGTGACTTCTCACTCTTTATTTTTAAATGATATGCACAATACTTCAAAAGCGAAAAGTAATTAACCCATTTGAATGATTTGACCGATGATAATTAATAACAATTGCCTATAGATAGTTACTTTAGAATTAACATCAATTTCATAAAAAAATGAGAATACATCGGTTATGGCGCCTCCGAAAGATGTAGAACCATGACCATGACCAGCCACATCTGCTAAAGGGTCCCAAAAACGAAGGAAGCTCGCTAGATTGAGCTAAAGCTAGTTAAAGCTACTGAATCAAGCCGATTGTTGTGTCTCAAAATTGAGCCAGCCGAGTTGTACCCTCAGTAGAGGTAGATGACAGTTCCAGCCCATCAGGAGACATCCTGGGTTGCCAGGTTAGGCTCAACTCTTCACCTCAACCGAAACAATTTGAACGTGCGGCGGAGTACTCTAGGCGAATTTTTTTTTTTTTTTATAGACGGGAAATCATCAAATAACTTCCCCCGCCCTGGGCGGGGCGGGAGGGAGTGTCAGACTTTTACTGACTAAAACCCGTCTATGTTCCTTCAAGTGCCCTTTGCGTTCCGGGGGCGCGGTATCTCTTTCGAACAACCCGCAGCCCCGGCAGGCATCGGCCCTCAGTGGCCCCATCCAAGTTTGCTGACATCTCTTTGAGGCGCGCGTGGAACACGAACGCGCCGTCGACACGGTCTGTCGCTAGTGAGCGTACGGACGGTGAGCTACCCATTGCTCACCGTCCACAGACACGCGTCTACGGTGGCCGGGAGTCGTCTCGCGGCTCCCGACGCCCGGAGCGTCTACCGCGGCGGCCGCTGGGACGGGGGATTGTCCTCTCCCTCTCCCGTCCCGCCGCTTCCTTCTCTAGCATTACAGCTTCGCAGAAGGAGGCGACTGCTTCCCATTCCCTCTCGCTCCGGACCATGGCCTGAACCAGTGCCGAACGCGAGAGGGCTCCGCCGCCGATGGCCGCCTCGAGGACTCGGCGGTGCTCAGCCCAAGCAGGGCACACCGCCAAAGTATGCTCCACCGTGTCCTCGGGTCGATCCTCGCAATGGTGACACCCGGGCACTCTAGGCGATGGGAGTTAATTTAATTATGTATTTATTTAAACTTTATGTAACAATGAGTACAAAGACAGACTAAAGGCCTTAGACATTCTCTACCAGTCAATCAAACTTGGTGAAGAGATAACTCGGCAGCTCAAGGCAGGCGCAGAAAAACAAAAAATTTCGACAACTCAACTCATGAGACAACTCGTACATTGTGAGTTGGCCGCAGAAAAGTTTAGTAATGTCGTGTTTATGAACAGTGAGTACTGCCGCAAGTGTGACGTATGTGATCGAAGGACTTGAATGAAGGTTGTGAGCGCATCTGTGCGCATTCCAATTCTTGAAGAATGCGTTCCTTGGTGAAGATACGGTTCGGTTTATGCTCTGTCGGATCTAAGTAATTCAATGTTTGCAGACAGAAACGAAAGCAGGAATAATAGATACAGCTACCCACCATACCCTACCCATCTACCCAAACTAAGCTTATAGAGACATGCAAATAGGCCGATGCGATGCAATGCGGAGGACAGTATGAAATCGACGGACACGTTATTAACTAACATACCCTACGATGTCAATGATATGGTGCAGACCCTGCCGCGTCAGTTGGATGACGATATCGCACATCGCATAATAATGCAAAAGTCGTGAGTTATTAAGCGATGTAGTAAGGAAATCTACAGTAAAAGCTTGGGTGCGATATTTGACAATAAGGCGCAAACAATAACACAGTCTGTTGGGCTATGTTGGAGCGTGGCTTGGCTGGTCCAGTTGAAGGTCCGAGCAGAGCGAACGAGGAATGAACGAGAATACAGTTTTCGAGCCATAGGATTGTCATTGTTTATCAGAGACTGAGAATAATTATGCCCATCTACACACTATGCTATGGGACGAGACTAAATACCTGGGCATGGCACCTGGACAGAGTGCCCACTCAACATCACATACGGTTGCCGAGCTGAACAATTAAGCTTCCCTGCGATATATCTCGGCGACGCTAGTCTGATTGTGGAAGGAGTGAGCACACTGCGGTGTAACCCCTCAGTGTGTGTTGTATATGGCAATGAAGATGTTACGACTACAGGTAATGGTGGGAATTTACAATACCTTCCGATTTTCGCGACATGCAGAAAACATTACCCGAAAATTGATCAACGATCATGAGAGTTCTTCGAGCAGCTAATTGAGATGGAGTCTGCTTTATACAATCTCCGATAGACAATCCCCATATCAGTGAAGTACTGCATAAGTGAGACATCTCCGTCATGATTAGACAGTAATATAAGCCCACAGCTTTAGAAAACCATACCAACCATAAGCGCAAATGTACCAGTGTGCATGGTTTGCAGATCACCCTATCGCTCTCATAGTTTAGCACTCCATACAACTTCTAAGTAATCGTATTCGCGCGACACAACACCTGAATGTTACTTAGGTTTAAAAAATGCTTCACGTTCAACCAACGGCTGTGTACCCCGATACAGCCCCACCCGCTAAGTTTTTTTGATTGTTGCACTCTCTTTTGTTTTGTACCAACTATTTAATAGTATTTTGATTGATTTATGTCTTGTAATTATTAGAATACAACTTTACTTAATTTATTAAAGTAGTTTAATTACTTATTCATATCATACTTAAAAGAAAACTTACCACACAAGCTTCGAATATTCAGTTAGGTAGTATTTACAATACACATTTCGTACATCTTACGGTTAGTTCCACTTTACTTAACTCTAGTTATTTTTCCTCATAGTAATTTAGAACTGAGCGAAAAATCACTAACTACGGTCGACAACTAACTAATTTTCAAATAAGTCAAGGATTTTGTAGGGAAAAATTAATTAACTTGGTTTTTTCTACTTTTCTCAATAATTAGAAGTTTTTAAAGTATTGTAGATCTTATACTATAAACTTAATTTTATTACCTTCAAAATAAAGCTAAAACGGTTACGATATGTAATGGCAGATGAAAGTTATGACGATTTATATTTTCAAAATCTTTAACTCTCATTATCTCAAAACATGGTTTTTCGAGTTAATGACTTTTCGCTCTACGGGGACGATATATAGACTAGCTGTGCCCCGCGGTTTCACCCGCGTCTTTGGTTACTGTGCTCCGCCCCCGTGGGTCGTTTTAAATTTTTCTCTCCGTAAGAACCATCCTCGTACTTCAAGGAATATTCTAAAAAAAAAACAGCCAAATCGGTCAAGCCGTTTTCATGTTATGGCGTGACAACGGGAAACGGGTTTCATTTATATATGTATATGTCGCAGTAAGATAGATAAAGCCGTAATATAGTTATATCCCTAGGGATATACCGTAACATAGTTATACGAAAGCGATTCATTACTATCTCACTAGGAATATAGTTATAAAACGGTCCAAGTTTAGTGATATACTTATATTACTAGATTAAGTTCAGTATTATAAATATATTAATTAAATAAAACCAAATTTTATTGGTTTTATCTATATTAATAAATCAACTTTATGTATCCTGCAGTTAGTTGCAATACTTTGTGACATTAACACGTATTAAAGTAATAATAATTGAAACGATCATATTTTTTGGAATTTAAACATTAAAAATATAATTAAAACTAATCAAACATTAAAAATCTTTTAAAGCCCAACAGTTTTGAAATATCTTTATTTCTTATCAACAAGTTGAGATCTTGGTTACTTTAAAAGTATTTTTTATTTTTTGTTCAGACAAGAAGAGGAATCATGACATCTATAATTACATAGCACTGAATGCTTCTTACAGGCACATCTTTTCTGCGGGTTGTTCGAAAGAGATACCGCGCCCCCGCACAGTGGGCTGAAAATCGGCTCTAGAAGACTTAGGGTTTTTAATTTCTAAGTGTCGGTTTTTTTGCCGGATATCGCTTCTATTAGTTATTACCATACACAAAAATGACACCCGAGTTAATTCGGCTCAAAAACGAAGGAATTATAATTTTTTTACGAAAAATTTGTATGGAGCTAGCATGAAAAATCAGATTATCTCTGAAACGGCAACGAAAACCGTAATATCCTCACAGGTGGTTTTAGTACTAATTACCGGTCGGTAAGCTTTAGGAATCGGGTATAAATCGTGTGTGGAGTGGAGTGATGACCCAGTGGTCCTCTAATACACGAGGTTGTCGGTTTGCAACCAGCCACGGGCAAGAACCAATGTGGTTTCTTCGTCTTCATATGTACTTTTTTAAAAAGTCGCCACAATCTTGAATAGCTCGTCGTAACTGGTATGGTGGATAGCAAACGACTAAGAGGTCGCCGCCCAATAAGATGGGCAGATCAGGTTCGCTCCACGCTGAACACCCAATTCCCCGGCGCACAACCATGACGCCAAAGACTGATACAGATGGCGAGACACCATCAACAAGAAGCTAATCCGTAGGAAACTTCACGACCCTCATTAATGAGGAATACGACACTAGGAGGAGGATGTACCTTTTAATTTATCTTGAACTTTACTTTTTCTTTATCGTGTGGGCAGTAAGATCTAACGACCCCAAACACCCTAGTGTCAGAGTTTCTAAACAGCCTCGAGGGCCTCTGACATGGTTACCGATGTCAGTGATTTCCAAGATAAACTTAGAAAGTACGTATGAATTAGAAAAAGTCACATTGGTACTTGCCCGTGCCCGGTTGCGAACCCACAACCTCTGGACACCTGTGGACTTCACTGACATCGGTAAAAGAAAACATCATGAGGAAACCTGGCATTATAATTAATATAAGTCTGAAATCGCCAATCCGTGTTGAGCAAGTGTGGTGATCAACGCTCGCGCCTTCCTGTATGATGAAAGACCTTTGTCCTGCAGTAGGACAATAATAGGCTGGTTTTATTAATAGCTAAATAGATCTGCCGATCTAGCCAAGTCACAAACGATAATCGTAAACGCTCGGTAGGCACCAATAGATTTTCAACTTTATACCCCAGAGCCTTAAGTTGAAAATCTTTTTAAGATTTCTAAGTGTTAGCGACTGGAAAGAACGAAAACGCTATGCAATCTTCATTAGATCTTCAACTTAAAACCAAGCACATAAAGTTGAAGATCTATTAAAGCCTACTCAGCGTTTGCGTTTATCGTTTGTGACTTGGCTAGGGGGGCTGAAGCCCACTCTGAAAAGGCCTATATTGGTATTTAATTACGACTTCCAATTATGGATCCGGTACGTTATAATTACAAGATGCTTATACATAAATATCTCAGAATGTGGAAGTCAAGGCGAAATAGTTTGTACTTATGCCCACGTAATCAAAGAGGCAGAAATTAGAGATAAGTACGCTTAATTCCAGAAAGCGAGTCCTTGCCTCCTAAATATGTTCTTAGAAGATTCTATATTAGATGCAATATGATATATTAATATTGTTAGGAATCAGAAGTGAAAGAAGAGAAAATGAACAATCTTTAATTACATTAGCGTGAAAAACCATGAAATCCACACTTAATAAAAGGAATGACCCATTCATGAAATAACATAACCAGAAAATAAATAAGCACACGTCAATGGTAGCACGTCTGTTCTAAGCGCCGTCCAAGCAGTCCAAGAAAGCAGCCACGGCGCGCGCATCCTTCTACAAGCTTCCATCAGTTGACAGGGCATCACGTGACCTTACAATATCGTAGATATAAAATATTATATCCAGTATATTCTTGACTAACAAGAAATATTTGCAGTATATTTTTAACTGCCTCGTTAGCCTAGTGGTCCTGAGCACGACTGCTACGCTAGAGGACCTGGGTTCGATTCCCAGGTCGAGCAAAAATTGTTATTGGGTTTTTCTATGAAATTCTCAGAAGCAGCTCGGAGTTTGGATTTGTGCCCGGTTAATGGCAATAAGCTCGCCCCCTATTTCATGGGACCTAAATATACCGGCGAACTGTGGGTGTACATTGGTACACCTCTGCCTAACCCTTCGGGGAACACAGCCGTGATGGTATATATATATTTTTGACGAAAATATAATTTGACTTCCAATGGGACCTGAAGTACAGTAAGTATTTTATTTTTAATGGAATAAAAGCGCTGATGGATGATGATTGGTTGGAATTGCGAAATTGGTTCATAAATAGGCCGAGACTGCGAAACGCGGCGATTCCCTCGATATTTTATATTTCGTTGAAATTATTCTATGTAATTGGGTACTGAATCCATCATGGATGATTTGGCATCTCGACTGTTCGAAAATGTCAAATTATACTACACTAGCGCACCGTCCGCGACTTTGTCCACGTGGCATATTTCAATCATGTTAAGTTACATCTTTGATTGTTGTTTCGCTCCCGTAGGTTGTAGCGTGATGTTATATAAGCTATCGTGAAGCGTGAAGCTATCTTTTAGAAAAAAAATGTTAAAATCGGTCCACATAGTTTCGGAACCAACAAACAAACAAAAAATCTTTCCACCATGTAATATTATTAAAGACTGAACAAAAATACCATACGGTATGTAAAAAGTCACAGCAAATAGCCATTCGTACACGTACAGCCTGTCAAACTCACTAAAATCACTGTTTATGTGGGCGTATTAATATAACGTATTTCTGTACGGTATTTTCGAAAATATCATATATATCAATCAAATATCAATAGAAAGAAAATTACCACTTTGACCTTTAATAACTACATTAACCAGAAATTTCTAAGGTATGGTTCAGAAGATTAAAATGGTTTTTTTTTAGTTTGTTTTTGTCTCTAGTTTTGGTCAGAGGGGACAAAGACAAAGTCGACGATGAATTGAGCTTACTCAGAAGTCATAATTATGAGAAGAACATGGAACTTGTTTTCTTTTACACGTTATAATACCACAGTGTGGTGGAAATAGTTTACAAACTAACCAAGTTTAAGTAAGCTTTTCAAGAATACTGTTTTATTTACTAAGTTAGTAACTGACTCCACTGACGCGGTAGTCTAGTGGTCCTAAGCGCGACTGGTACGCTAGAGGTCTTGGGTTCGATTCCCAGGTCGAACAAAAAGTGTTATTGGCTTTTTTAATGAAATTATCAGTAGCAGCTCGGAATCAGGATTTATGCCCAGTAACCCCTTACCTTAACCTTAACTGGCCGCAAGTGGCGCTGGGGAGGCTGAGGCCTCCTAGTCCATGTGACCTAAACATATCAGCAAACTGTAAGTGTACATTGGTACACCTCTGCCGAACCCTTTGGAGAATACAGGCGTGATGGTATGTAAGTTTGTAACTAACCTAACCTACCGTAGTACCTTATAATAAATCACAATACTATAACACTTAAAATAACTATGAGCTAACTTTGAAACTCGAGCCGATGGAAAGTACATAGTTTCACTAACTTGTAATAGTAAAACTAAGTTTAACTAAGTAATAGTATCAATATCGACACACTCATATAGTTTAAACTTTTAACTTATTTTAGTTGTTGACGAGCGATGTTTAAAGTTTGTTATGACAAACTGTATTTTGCTCGCGACTTCGGCCTGCGTACTACGCTAGAGGTCCTGGGTTCGATTCCCAGGTCGAGCAAAAAGTGTTATTGGGTTTTTCTATGAAATTCTCAGTAGCAGCTCGGAGTTAGGATTTGTGCCCGGTTAATGGCAATAGGCTCGCCCCCTATTACATGGGACCTAAATATACTGGCGAACTGTGGGTTTACATTAGTACACCTCTGCCTAACCCTTCGGGGAATACAGGCGTGATTGTATGTGTGTATTTTAATATTTTTTTTACTTGTGTACATTTCAATTTATTTACTCTCGTACAATAATTTGCACCTGCCATGTTATTTCTTAACCACCTTTGGTTGAGTGGTAGAGAATGCCTAAGGCATTCAGTAAAAGTCTGACACTCCCTCCCGCCCCGTCCAGGGCGAGGGAAATCATTTGATGATTTCCCATCGGTAAAAAAGGCTATGTTTAAATAAATAAAGCGTAAAAGATGGACAGAGTTGCTTTTGTATATATATAATGTAGGATTTACTAACAAAACAGTCTGTATTCTCTCGGTAAATACTCATTGATTTAATTATAACAGAAACAATGTTTAGAGAGTTTCATAACTTAATTATTAAACCAACAAATTTAAATTATCTAAAACATTAATATTAATAATAATTACATAAATATTGTGTATGGATTAATCCTAAAGTATAAATGTACAAAAAGAGCTCTTAATCTAAATCCTAAACCTGGGTTTTATTTATTTCTTATAATGAGACTGAGATTTACAACTTATTATAGTTTTATATTCTATTTTTACACATAATATACAATTTGCGTTCATATTTGTCTGGTATTTCTTAAAATATAAAACACTGTCAAGGCAATTGGAACCTTAAATCCTTTAAGTTAAGGTTCAGTATTCTTATAGCGGTGTTTTTCTATCTGAAGAGAGTCATCGTCTTAAAAAGCTAAGCGTATATACTTGATAGATTCGTAGAAGAAGACTCAAACAATACTAGAGGTATTCTCTTATTTCTATTGTTAAAGTTAACAATGACCATTCGGAAATTGATCAGGAGTACGATTTTATCGATAACTATTTATATTAATGTAGATAAATTAATTGATAATTATAATAAATTTGACTGCCTCGTTAGCGTAGTAGTCCTAAGCGCGACTGCTGCGCCAGAGGTCTTGGGTTCGATTCCCAGGTCAAACAAAGTGTTATTGGGTTTTTTTGTTATGAAATTCTCAGTAGCAGCTCGGAGTTAGGATTACTGCCCGGTTAATGGCGATAGGCTCGCCCCCTATTACATCGGACCTAAACATACCGGCGAACTGTGGGTGTACATTGGTGCACCTCTGCCTAACCCTTCGGGGAATACAGGCGTGATGGTATATTTATGTTTATAATTAATGTCTCTAGTAATTACGATAACATGTACTGTGTAAACTTATTCATGAATGTATACGATAACATAGTCGCGAAGGTTTCCAATCTAAATGCAAAGCACGATTCGTAATAACATGTCGCGTACAAATATTCGGATGTAAGCCTAAATAGAACCATAAGTTGTAATGCATAAAGTTTAAATCATCAGTGCAAAAAAACATGTGTATTTAAAACCGATGGGTACAAGAAAGATTTCGAAAATCGATTTTTTACATTCGAGGCCACTTTCGTAGCAGTGTGTGCTACGCCGTAGAGCGTCCCGTAGCACAGGGGTATTAAGGATACGCTACGCGGCTATTAATTCACCTTTTCTGAACTGGGGGCCGGCCAACATCATATTTTATTATTACTTTGCCTTGCACACTGTTGGATTTTCAACACTCGGTCCAGCGTCGAGAGTTGAAAATCCAAAAACTGAAATCGCAAAGTAAAATTAAAAGGGTAATGTTTCAAGAAATGGTGATTGGCCCCCTGAACTACTTGTTTAGTGTAGCACTAAACCCTAGGTTGGAGTCAGTATCCAGTCTAACAAGATGAACCTGAATATCAGCTAATACATAGTGCTACTGCCTATCTGACCTCCACAACCCAGTTACTTGGTAACTCGACACCCCCTCGTAAGACCGGCTGTCATACTTTAGGGCTTCTAACTACCAGTAACTACTGTTTATCTACGAATTTCTATCGGAACCAACGGCTTTAAGTGCTTTGCGAGACACGGGGGTGTCACACCACCAACTCCTAAACTCCGGAAAAATCCAATAACACTTTTTACTTGACCTGGCAATTGAACCCAGGACCCCACACTCGTCAGCCGCTGCTACTGAAAGGTTTATTAATAGAAAACCAAATAACATTTGCCCGACCTGGATATCGAACCCAAGACGACACGAGACTAGCGGGAAAAGAAATATTCATGAATCTAATATTTCGTACATCATATCATTTCACGGTTCACTGCGCGATACTTGCGACGTATTCCAATAATATTATTGACATAACAGAGGCTAATACGAGAGATTTTTTTGTACATACGACTACACAACACAACGTACAGCTAAATTGGCGGAATTGTTAAGAATATTATTTGTACGAATATTAAAGAATAATCTTGTCGTGTTTCCAAATATGAGAGTAGGGAGTATAAGATATTATTATTTATTTATTAATTGCATTCTTGTCTATATAAAAACAGCCTTCTTTTGTTTTTTTGTCTGTTTGGCCTTCTGAGCTAAATTGAGAAGTAGGAAGAATGAAAAACAATTGAACCATTAAATAGGTCATTGTTTGGTTCCAATTTCTAAGATGACAAGTAGAGGGTCATTCGTACCTTTTAGGAAACATCGCAATCTGAAGATTGCTTTGGAAGGCCAATTCTGCTAATTATAACGTTCAAGATGTAATCAAAAAGTTATTTCAGCGACAATAAATGTAAAAAATAAATTAAGTACTTTGTGAAGTACTTTCACTGCTTTATGAAAGATAAAATGCTAAAACAAGAACAACTGAATACATTATAAATTAATGAATCATTTTATAAAAATTGAATTCTAATGTAAAAACCAATAATTTTATCGGCGCACTTGCTCGTAAAGTGTCTTTTTATTTCATTACTTTTAGAGTCATCGTGTAGACTATTAACACCCACGTGCTTGCAGAAGGTATATGTTTTAAACAACAAAAAGCAGTATAACATATCAACACGCCTGTATTCCCGGAAGGGTTAGGTAGAGGTGTACCAATGTACACCCACAGTTCGCCGGTAGGTTTAGGTCCCATGTACTCGCATTACGTGGGACCTAGACATGAGCAAACCTAATGCTATTAACTGGGCACAAATACTAACTCCGAGCTGCTACCGAGAATTTCATAGAAAAACCCAATAACACTTTGGCCGACCTGGGAATTGAACCCAAAACCTTTTTGCGTAGCAGTCGCGCTTTGGACTACTAGGCTAACGAGGCAGTTAAATAAGAAACAAAATGAAAAAAAAAAAAACTTTGACAAATAAAGGACAATTTATGGCAATGTTTACGCACAGCTCAATCTGTAAGTGAACCAGAGCAGAAAGATAAGTTTTCAGGTATACAACAATTACATAATGTACGAAACACGGTGATAACTTTATCTGTTGTCTCATTCGATTGGGTTTGCTATTTCAGTGAAACATAATGCCCTAAATATAGATACATTGCATTACGTAATGCAATGTATCTATATTTAGGTTAATGGTGTGTGTAATGTTAATGTTGTAAAATGTCATATTAGCCGCAGAACCGATGACCGTTGGGGCGTATTCTTGAGTAGAGACCGCGAATCGGCAAGCGTAAGATGAGACGCCCTTAAGCTCAGTGGAGCGACGATCTTCGCAGGGTAGCTGGTAGCAAATGGATGAGAGTTCTCTAGAATCGAGCAAAGTGGCATGCGATTGGAGAGCCCTATGTACAGCTGTGGACTGTTGCAGGCTGATAAATGATACTAATATTGTGATGTACAACGTATAAAATGGGAGAGCAGGCTAATGCGAGCTGAATTATGTGAAAATATAAATAAAGTTAATTCTCCGTATTTTTTGTTAGAAACATATTTTTCTAGAACCTTAAAATTAGATTATGTAAAAACCATTAAAAATAACAAAAAAAAACTATAACTTATCAAGAAATTCTTCCGCATCGCCATCAACTGGAAAAGTGCCCAAGACCTCTAGCGTAGCAGTCGCGCTTAGAACCACTAGGCCAACGAGTCAGTTGATGTTAAAGTTAATGAAAATATTCTCTTAGAAAACAAACACCGGTCCTGAATTCCCGTTGCTGTGACCGAAACCTTTAATCATGTCAATCGGTTCAAGAATCAAGAACACCTGACAAGTCCGGAATCGGGATCAAATAACAAATCATTTGACGACCTTCAATTTTAGATTAACAGATGTCTTGTGATGAAGGAATTGTTTTACTGGGTTATCTGGCCATCGTTCATCAGTGGAAATTATGTTTTTTGTTACCTCCTATGCTAAACTTTTCTAAATAATTTAATTTCATTGCGGGATCCAAAAGAGCTCGACGAGTCAAGGAGAAATCTCCTTAACTCGTCGAGCTCCATTGCCTTGGCGCTTTTCTGGTGGTCTCCATTGTTGATTATGGCTATCAGGAGTTAAGATGACAAAAACGAAAAATTATCCTTTAGATGAATAAATTTAAAAATGGAAAATTTTTTTTGCTTATTACCTAACCTGTTTCTATTGCCATACTTATTCGGAGTAAGAGTGAAGCGATATTGTGTATGGAGTTTACGAACTTTGGAAATAATGACCCTTAAAGCGTTTTTCAACTTTTCCCTACAATATCTTACATAGTTATACAGGAAAAAATTTTAACCAGTGCGTAAATTTTGCCATAATAAACTTCAACACGTTTTATTAAACACGTATATTTTATTTTGATATGTCTCAGTACTAAAAAGAAAAGTTATCGCTTACGAAACATGTTAACTTAAAAACATATTTTATTGTCACTCGCGGCGCGCGTATCAGCTGAGTCGGCGCGTGCGTATCGCGTAGGTAACAGCTGAGTCGAAGCTCGCTCGCCGCTGCGACGACGTACCTACGCGGTGCGGTTACTGACCTTTTTTAGTTTGGACTGCGATATGAAGTTACTTGTTAACGTAATTCCAACTTTTCCTTCATACTTTCATGGGCTTAGGACCATCAAAATGCATAATAATAAACTTGAATGGAGCACTAAGATAGGTATGCAACATAAACATGAAGATAGATAGATTCTCGTTGCTTAATAAATACACTCGCACCATTTCATAGTATTCGCGGTGAGTAAAGTTTGACATCGTGATTGATACGACGCGAGTACACGCGGCAACTGCAGGGCGCACGGGTTGCGCAGGGTAAGAACGCTCGGACGTCAGGACACCAATTGCGCGTGGAACGTACTGACGGCGGGCGGGCGGCGGCGGCCCGGCGCTAGCGCATTCCCCACCCCCTCACCCCAGCCGTGCGCCCGGGCGGCGGCCGCGAGTTTTCATTGATAGTATGGCGAATAGATTATGTCCATGTTTTGCTTATTTCAAACTCGGATAAGGATGAAAATTTTTTTAATTTTTTTTTTTAACTAAACACGGAAATGTGTTCTATTACTGACACTGAACTACCAAAAAAAATTTACGCACTGGTTAAAAACTTTTCCTGTATATACGTACATATTTCCATTAAAAAAAAAGAATTTTTGATCTACTAATAAGTCACTTCTAAGGATTTCAAAGTTACCGTCGTACCTGATACACGAAAATTTCCGTATAAATTGTTGCTATTTTTGTTAGTAATGGAAGAGGTATATTTAAGTATTCGTGGGTTTCAGAATAATTTAATTGTAAAACCACAACGGAGATGTTAGCCACGAATATAATTGTGTTAACATAAATAACATTCATTGAGGGAATGAGGAACCAAAATAATATAAAAATAGAAGTCTATATTAAGGGCTGAAATATTTTTATAATCAAAATTGAGAGAAAGAATTTAATAAAATCGTGCTCGAAAATTTGAATTTACATTGGTTTTATATAAAGTGTTGAGCTAATAAAGAACCATTTTTAAGTGAAATCTCTAAACTGTTGAATGAAATTTTTAAACTTATTTTGCTCTCCGAAGTAAATATTTTTGTCAGATTTGACGACAAGACTGGCGCAGTTGCTAAACGATTGGTTGCTGCGTTGTTTGTCGTGGCTTTGACACTCGTACGGAACAAATACATATTTGTATAACCTACAGATAGTTGCTCCGGGTCTGGCTGTTTATGTATGTGAGTTTATATGTTTTAAACGCACCCACGATGCAGAGGACAAATTTCTAGCGTGAGGCAACGATTTATTAAGAAAGAAAAAGAAAATGATGAGATTAGACTGCTAACTTTCCTAAAATCAATTCTTTTTCTGATAGTCCCCCGTCATCTCTTCTAATAGTTAACTTCGTACAGAAATAAGTAATACTAACACTGCCTCACTGACCCATTTCGTTTAACATGAAAAAGCACTTAAACTTTCTTATCGCGTCATTTTAACATTATACTGACCAGCTCGTGACGTCATCGCCGTTGGTTTAATCCCCTTTAAATTGTTGACTTCCAATAATTGGAATTCCTTCTGTCAAAACGAAAAGCGTAAACCCAAGTCAAAATTTCTCTCATTTTTTCAAGAAATTGGCAATTTAACGCCGATTAATTTTAGATATAAGTTTGGCAGGTACGGTCAACAAAAGAGATAAGTAACCGGACCGTTTAATATAGTTGAAGTTTTCTTTCAAACCGGTAGTCCTTTTTAAATGAAACTTAATTTAATTAGTAAGCTATTTATTTTCTATTAATGAAAGTTAATCTCATTCAAAAACTTCCATCGGTTTTTAAAAAACTTTGAATTCATTAGGTGACCCTGGTTACTTATCTCTTTTGCTAACTGTACACTGTACTTTTATTAAAATATACTAGCCTATTGCTATCCCACTGCAGGGCATAGGTATCTTCTTATACAGAGAAGGCACGAGTCTTGATCACCACGCTTGCTCAAGGCGGATTGGCAAATTCAATTTTTTATTATATTCCAGAATTTCTCACTTAGATTTTCTTCACCTATATCAGTGATGTGTAAGGTAAAATTAAAAAGTACATATGAAATAGAAAGTTACATTACTACGTGTCCATGCCCGGTTATGAACCCACAACCTCTTGCATGAGAGGTATGTGCCTTAACCACTGACCCATCACGACACTTGTTAGTACAGTTTTTGCTGAATACTAATGTAACACATTTGGCACATTAAATCAGTTTGACGCAATTAATTTAATTATTGTGCATTGGCTCCTTTTGGCAGAATTAAGTTCAATTCAACCCTTGTCGGACCCATTCATTTATAATAGTGATAATAGACTTGTGAAGTGGTAAATTAAGATGACGTCTCCACGGACTAGGGATGATTAGGGTAGTTTGGGGCGAGCCTACTCTTTGATGTAAATTCACAGATTTCATTAAACGTGATTTTAAGTAACGCTGACTTCTACTTTCTTGTACTTGCTTATATTTATTTCCTTTCTGTGAAAACTTTTAATTGATCGTGATTTTGTTGGTCACATAAGCTTATTTTTGAACTACACCTTAGTTCAAAAATAAGGTTTCTGAAAAAAGCGAAATAAGATAATTGTTAATTAAGAACATACTCCTTTTTAAGACTACTTAAAAAGGAATATGTTTTTAATTCGACCCATACGTTATTTTTTCAAAGCATCTTATGACGTACGTACGATATTTCTCAACCGACTTTCTTTTATTTTACTTCATGATTTCAAAGCTTCCGTTTTATTTGCTCGTAAGTAAACTCCTTAAGGAAGGAGTGAAGGAGGCACAACAGGATAACAAAAACAAAAAATAATTAAATGTCCCATAATTGCTCTCTTAACGCTCTAGCTTTTCCCCACGACTTCTTCGGCATAAAAATTGGTTATCACGAAAACAGATGAAGTCACGGAACAAAAAGTAACCTATGGCCTTTATTGGGGTTCAAACTTACATCGTACCAAATTTCATCAAAATTAGTTTAACGGTTAAGTCGTGAAAGCGTAACCAACAGGCAGACAGTTATTTCGCATTTATAATATTAGTGTGGATTTTTTTGTACTTATAACATTGTGAAGTATATATTGAATACATTTTCTAGACCGAGCACCCTTGAAAACATAATTCAAACCAGCTTAAAGTTACTCTGAATTTTTATAATGTGGAGTAGGATACTCGAAATGTCATTATAATATACTCACGATAGGTACTATAACTTTATTTTAAAACACAAAAAGCATTAATTGCTGGCCAAGTACTTAATAAGTCTTCCCTTTTCAAACTTACTGAAGCGGTTAGTTAGGGCTTAGCACAAAATTTGCAATCTACTAAATATTCTTTTGTTAAAGTGGGAAAAACAAATTGGTTCTTATAAACTCTGGCATAAATATAAAAGTCCTTTGTTGTTGTTTTTAAGGGCTATTTTTGAAGCAATCAGGGGCTTACATTACATGTTGGTATAAGGTCTGAAAAGTCACGATAATTTTGCCTGCCTCTTTGGTAAAATCGTCACAATTTGGTTGAAGACACCACCTTCTTTATCGTGTGGGCAGTAAGGTCTAACGAACCCACACACCCTAGTGTCAGAGTTTCTAAACCATCTCAAGGGCCTCTGACATGGTTACCGATGTCAGTGATGTCCAAGATAAACTTAGAAAGTACATATGAATTAGAAAAAGTCACATTTGTACTTGCCCGTGCCCGGTTGCGAACCCACAACCTCGTGCATGAGAGACGGGCGCCTTAACCACTGGGCCATAAGGACACTAAGACACGACCGACCGATCAATTGACATAGTACTTTTCATGAGCTGTCAAAATGTGACCACTCATAGATTTTGTATGGTAACTAACTATTAGTTATTTTATAGTAACTAAAAATCATAAACTTAAGTATCTAATTGATGTTTCAGGGACTATATAAAATGTTTCTTCCGGGTAAAAACCCCCAATCGGAAAAGGCGTTTATAGTTTTTTGTTCTAAAATTCCAACTACCTATTACTAATTGGCGTATGCCGTTATCCTCACAATTATTATTGACTTACTTTTGTCGATGGCTTGACACACGTGGAATTCAAAAATACATGCCACCACGCCTGTATTCCCCGAAGGATTTAGTCAGAGGTGTACCGATGTACACCCATAGTTCGCCGCACCCATATTTCGCGGGAATGTTTACGTCCCAAGTAATAGGAAAAAAAATATTAAAAAAAAACCAGCACATACTACTGCTACTACTACTTTATTAAATAAACAAAAATCTATATCGTATGTGTTAATCCAGGACATGACCTAAGTGTGTTCCAAATTTAAGCGACTCACGGTTGAAATATAAACAGCGTTACAAACTTTTACATTTATAATGTTAAAAGGATAAAATGGGATGTGTCCTAATCCTAATGTTAAACCTTTTGTTTAAGTTTCAATTAGCCTAAGGGTTAAGTAAGTAATTACCAGATATTGTATTCAGCTAAATGCTAAATCCCACAGCCAGCTTTTTGCAGGTGACGTGTAGGTTGTATTATGCAAAAGAGGACACTGTTGAGAATATTTAGAGTTAATTCTCCCATAACAAAAGAACCCACGTCAAAATTTTCCCCCCTTTGTTAAAGTAATTATAACGGTTTTGGCTGGAACACTGATTCATTTTATATCTAGGTATTTTTTACAAAAAAAAGTTGCCAATCTTTAGGAATTTCTCCAGTATCGTGGGTGCATTTACAAACATATTAACTGACTTACACAAATAGCTAGACCCGAAACAAATGTGTAGGCTACAAATACATATTTGTTCCGTGCGGGAATCGAACCCACGCAGCGTGCCAGCCAATCGCTCAGCCACTACGTCAACTGTGCCGTATTATAAAGTTTACATGTACAAAAAAAAACATTGCTGGATAGTAATGTAAACACCTGCACATGCGCGCCGCTCGCGAGCTGTCACCTTTTTATCTAGTCATTACAAAAAATGTTTAACCGCACACGATTTAAAGTCCTAACTTGGATGGCAAATTATTCGTCTTTTCCTTAAAAGTCCCATTGTTTAGTAGATCTTCCGTAAGAGTATTATGAGGTACTAAAAGTTTTAAAAATAATAAATTTTGTAATTCTTAAGGTTTTGTTTTTATAGAATAGAATATTCATTTATTTGCTGAGAATGTAGGTTACAGACGCAACTACACTTTTCCATTTACCGTAAAACTTAAAAGCTTTTTTTTTTCATTGAAGCAAATAATAATGTAATATTTCTTGTAATAAATGAATTGGTTCATACGAAATTACAGAACATTTTAACGTCACAATCGTGAAATGAATATTTTACTTCGCTGCCTCATTTTTATAAAACTCCGTACTAGGCATACTCATTTTTTATTTGTAACGTAAATATAATAAAATGATCTTCTTGTAAGTTAAGCAGAATTCTTTATACAACTCATCCGAGTTAAAAGACTTTCGTTAATGCTCTACTTCATTCGAATAATCTGTTGAAGAGATCAGTAATATCAAAAGAAACCGCTACCTATTAAAATTATTTCTGCGTAGCGGGGTAGCTACGTCAGCTACGACGTAGCACTACGCGTAGCCGTGGCGTAGACAAAAAATGGTCGCCTACCGCCAACCGGTAATCCGATGACCCATTACTTTAATTGAGTTTTTTTTGGAAAAGTCTTCATCTTTTATAACACATTTATCTTGTAAATCCGTGTAAGGATGTTTTATCGGTTTTTATGATGACTCTACTTTTGATGTTTAATTGTTTTGTATGGGAGTGTCGCTACAATATTTTATATAGACTATTAAAATTATAGTGTCCAGGTTTCTTTAATTTTTCTTCCTAATATCGCCATATTCTGTTTTTTCATAGACAGTATCCATATTTCTACAATAATTTGTTTGTTTTTATGCTTTTTTTTTTGGTTTCATTAAGGAAGTACTGGCCCAATTACATTTTTTTTACTGTTATGAAAATACTTTTTTGCTAAGTGCCTTAGGCTTTGTTTTATGGTACACTTACCTTTTACGCGGGTAAAGTCGCGGGCAGAAGCTAATAAACCACAAACTTATTCCATAATTCATGAAATCATTTCCTTGTTACAGACAACAACAAACAACAACAACAACAAAAGTCAAAAATGTCATCACCCACCCGTCACCACACTAAATAGATCAACACCAACCATGGACATAGACGAGAAGGTGTCGGGTCCCGGGGGGGCCTCGCAGAAGAACTGGTCCCATCTGAACACCAGTGATGAACTGCCTCTGGACATGAGGTTCAACCACGGCCACATGGTGTCCATGACGGTGTACAGTGTGCTGATGGTGGTGTCCGCTACGGGGAACCTGACAGTGCTGTCGCAGCTGATGAAGAGGAAGAGGGCCGGAAGGGCGAGTCGCCTGGATGTGTTGCTGATGCATCTGGCTGTTGCTGATCTTATGGTAAGCGGTTATTGATTTTTAAAGTACCAATGTGACTTTTTCTAATTCATATGTACTTTCTAAGTTTATCTTGGACATCTCCCGACTAAATGAGAGTTAAGGAAGGAGGAGTGCATCAAGGGAGTGGATCACAGCAACGCTACTTTTCGGCAAAGATAGGTACGGTGGTAGCACTTTCCCGGACGAGCTCCTTCACAAAGAGCTCTACTAATATGTACCTCATCGTACCTTTTTTTATTCTTGACAAAACCGAGCCTTTATCTAGAAACAGCAAATCTCACGGAGATTGGCGGTTTTTAGACGCAGACACTGTTTTTGATGTTACTCTGATTATCAATTAAATCAGATTAATTCTAAACCTTTTTTGTTTTACCTTTGAAAGATTAACCCAACTACGCGCTTCATAAAAAGTAGTCTTGTTATATTCTGATCAATAAGTAACGAAATCCGATGAATTGTAGACAGAATGAGGCCCTAGAAACCTAGGTAATATGCTTGTGGTTTTGTTAGTTTTCCGTCAAGTAACTTAATTTCAATGTTAATGAAGCGAGCTGTCAGTAAAGTCCCCTTTAACTTCCCAACAAAGGAACGTCAACCACTAAGCCTATAACTATAAGTTCAAGTCTAAAACTTCGCGGGTCTGTGGACGGTGAGCAATGGGTAGCTCACCGTCCGTACGTTCACTAAACAACGACAGACCGTGTCGACGGCGCGTTCGTGTTCCACGCGCGCCTCAAAGAGATGTCAGCAAAATTGGATGGGGCCACTGAGGGCCGATGCCTGCCGGGGCTGCGGGTTGTTCGAAAGAGATACCGCGCCCCCGGAACGCAAAGGGCACATGAAGGAACATAGACGGGTTTTAGTCAGTAAAAGTCTGACACTCCCTCCCACCCCGCGCAGGGCGGGGGAAGTTATTTGATGATTTCCCGTCTATAAAAAAAATAAAAAAGTCTAAAACTTAAAGATACCTACCTAACCTAGAATACTATGGCACCGACTTCTCAGTACGGTTGGCGCAGTGGCTGAGCGTTTGGTTGCTGCACTGTGTGTCGCGAGCTCGATTTCCGCACGCAAAAAATGTTTGTATGGCCTGCAGATAGTTGTTCCGGGTCTGGCTGTTTGTGTATGTTTTGCGTGTTTGTAAACGCACTCACAATATAGGAGAAATGCCTAGTGTGGGGCAAAGCTTTTTTTAAGAAAAAAAGAATAAAAAATAAATATACTTTTAGGAATTTACAATGAAAATTGATTAAAAAAAACAACCTCAAGTTGCAGCGCTTTTATTTTGTTTACAAATCAAAATCAAATTAAAAAAAATAAAAGAACTAACTGAACAATTTACTAATTTAAAAGAAATAACAATAAGCAAATCAAAATTACAAAATTAGGCAGGTTGACTTTCCAAACGGGCAGGGGTTCCCCTTAGGCTAGTTGACGGTACCGAAAAAGTGTGTCGAATGAGGCGCGCACGAGCTTATATAGACTCGCCGCCACCACTCGCTACCCCCTCCACGACAACGTCTCTTCGCTATTCCTCCAACACGGCCTCTCCTGACTGGAGGACGTCCCCGTGCTCCTGTGTCTCACGCTGCTGGACATCCACCGAACAGAGGGGCACAGGCTCCGCAGCGGGTTCGTGAGGCACATCTTGGTTGCTCCTGGCAGCTTGCTCAAGCGTGGACTCCACATTTTCATCATCGTCTGTACCTAAGGACACAAAACGAATTTAAAAAATATCACATCGGATCGGGACCCCGGTTATTACCGAAGACACATCGATCCATAGTTAATAAAAATTACAAACACCAGAGAGGAAGCACGACGTTAGCTATCTCTGACCGTAAGAAATAGTGGCACGACGTTAGCTTATTTCTTACGATTAACAATATGACATAGGCACGCCGTTCGCATATCATATCAGTTCGCCTACATGGCAGTGACGCGACGTTAGTGTACCATTCGGCTCAACCACATGGCAGTGGCACGACGTTAGCGTACCATGCGGTTCACATCACTGTGTGGCAGTAGCACGACGTTAGCTTGCCATACAAGTGCAACACAGGCTTACCCTCGAAGAAGGCAGCACACGTATCTGGAGTCCACTCCCCTCGCCACGGCACCATAAACTCTGCCGCAGCCTGGGTCGCCTTTCCATACGAGCCTGCCAGCAGTTGCAGCTCGTAGCGACCATGGGGAAGCGCCTTAACCACTCGGTATGGTCCGCACATGCCAGAGTCGAGCTTGCCAGTCGCTTGTGCCTGTTTAATTACAAAAACAAATGAATTAATTTCAAACAGTCGAGGAGGTTTACGATTGGCATTTACAGTTGAATCTTGTTGGTGCTGATTCGTCTCCAGCCGTTCAGACGCCCTTTGCCTATGCATCTCTCTTAGTGCTTCTCTATTTGGATGCGAGTTCTCTAAGGCGACGTCTCGAACGAGATGACGGATGAGTGGCGTAGCCGCTTCGATGCCTACCAGTAGGTTCAAGGGTGATAATCTTGTAGTTTTCTGCTTGGTTATGTTTAAAACCAACTGCAGTCGCCACATAACATCTGACCACTCGTTCTGTCGGTGATTGCACTCTATGCGAACCATGTTGAGCAAGGTTCGGCAATAACGTTCAACCTGCCCGTTGGAGTGATGCATTTCAGGGGTGATTAGGTGCATGTCAACTCCTAATTCTGTTACCAGCTTTGTAAATTCTGAACTTAAAAACATACGACCGCGGTCTGCTACAATTAATTTTGGAGTACCGAATAAAGAAATAACGTTTGTAAAAAGTCTTTTTAGCTCTACAGCGTCTTGACCAAACATGGGATACAAGAGACAATATTTAGAAAAAGCGTCAATTACAATTAACACGTATTTATAACCGTTAGACTGGGGTAAAGGTCCTAATGCATCTACATGTATAACCTCAAATGGAACACCAGGTTTTTCCCATGAATGTATAAGCTGATGGGGAGCTCTAGGGATCTTTTTGTGAGTTATACAAATAAGACAATGATTCACATATTTTTTGACAAATGATTTAAGGGAAGGGAACCAAAAGTGTTTTCTGATAAGTTCTAATGTTTTATCAACTCCCAAGTGATCGTGTTCGTCATGAAAAATTCGAAGCAGGCTTAGTCTATGACCTTTGGGCACAAAACATAAAAGTCTAGGATCTTCTCCTACTGGAGTATACTTATAATAGAGGAGGTCATTCTTACGAACATAACGACTAGAATCTATTTGCTCATCAGCTAATTTTTGAAGTAACTGCTGGGTCTCCTCGTCAGCAGCCTGTGCTATCCGAGCCCAGTTTTGCTGTCTGCGTGCTTCGCAAACATTAACCGCATTACGGCTCAAATAGTCAGCATGTGACATAGAGGTGCCCTTGCGATACTCCAGGGTAAAGTCAAAATCCTGCATATATATCCACCATCTGGCTACACGCGGTAACAGGTCTTTCTTTTGTTGCGTGGCTTTCAATGCGTTACAGTCAGTTACGACAGTGAAATGAACGCCTACCAGATAGTGTCTATAATTTTGCAAAGCTTTAACGACGGCCAAGGTCTCGAGCTCATAGGAATGGTACCTTGGCTCGGCACCCTGAGTTCGTTTACTAAAGTAGGCGACTGCTCGTTTGTACCCTTTCTCATGAATCTGAAGAAGCACTGCGCCATAACCAATGGAACTTGCGTCCGTGTGGACTTCGATAGGCAAATCGGGATCGTAAATGGCTAAGACAGGCTCACTTGTAAGTAGTGAGATAATATCTTGCCGTGCTTCTTCCTGTTCACTGCCCCACTCGAAAGGGACATCTTTTTTTGTAAGTTTGGTAATAGGAGCAGTCTTAGTGGCAAATCCAGCTATGTAGCGGCGAAAGTAGCTTGCTAGACCCAAAAATTGGCGAACCTGCTTAACTGTTTTTGGGATGGGAGCCTCGACCAAAGCTTGGACTTTTTGTTCGCTCGGCTGTACCTGACCCTGACTGATAGTCCGTCCCAAGTATTCTATTTTGGTAGACAAAAAGGAGCATTTCTTTAGATTAATAGAAAAACCGGAATCAGTCAAAGTCTGAAGCACTTTGCGAAGGGACAACAGACCCTCTTCGATCGTATTGCTTAGTATCAGCACATCGTCAATATATACAAGGACTACGCCAGACTCCAAGTGTGAACGAAGGGTTTTTGACATTATCCGCTGGTAAACAACAGGTGCGTTCGCTAAACCGTAGGGCATCTTTAAATATTCATAGTGCCCCTCGGGTGTAACGAACCCTGTGAGCGGTATCGAGTCACTATCCATTGGAATTTGGTGGAATCCTGTAGCCATATCAAGACTAGTGAAGAACTTATGTTTGCCTAATCGATCAATATGATCGTCGATCAGCGGTAACGGGAAACGGTCTTTTACAGTGATTTCGTTGAGCTTACGATAATCAACGCACATACGGTCGGACCCGTCTTTCTTTTTAACTAATAAGATAGGGCTCGCGTATTCCGATTCAGATTCTTGAATGATATTCTTTTCAAGAAGATCTTTAATTATTTCACGAACCTTTAAGATTTCTGAATAAGAAAGCCTGTAGGGCCTGTAATTAACCGGTGTAACACTGTTTAGTTTAATTGACATACTACCGGTGTTAACTGTGGACGTTGCTGTCCCAGAAATAAAAAAGTTCAAAAACTCCTTAATTAGATTTAACAAATTACTTAAATTTTGGTCAGTTAAAGGAGTCTTAATCGGAATCTGCGTAGCCGGCATGGTACACATAACGTCATGTATAGGACGAGGCTTGCAACTAAGATATTGCTGGTCACGCGTACGGACATAAGTAACGCCTTCACGGTTCAATACGTCGGTACCGACAATAATGGGAGTATTCACAAATTCGGGGGACACGGCATGTAAGTCTACCTCTAAAGTAACGCCATTAAACTCTATATCCAAAGTGACAAAGTAAGTTGACTCGACTTCATTACCGCCTATACCTCTTAAAACTCTGAAAGCTGGCTTACGCGCGCATTTAAAATGTTTCAGCAACGATGAAGAAATCAAGGATATACTAGAACCGCTATCTATAAGAACATCGACAGGAATTCCCTGTATGACTGCCACCACAACATCTTTGTTCCTATTAAGATAACGTTCCTGGCAGAAGTTGACATTGTTTGTGTTACGATTATCAGACTTGAGTTTTGCAAAGCAAGTTTCAATTTTATGACCAGGTTTTTTACAGAAGGCGCATGGTTCAGATTTACTCGAAGCCTGAGCAGAACTATCCCTCTTATTTTCGTCATTGTTGCTGTTATTAGAATCAGTTTTAGACTTTTTGGAACAGTGAGCCTGTATGTGACCGTGTCGGCCACATATAAAACATTTGCCTTCCTCGAACCTACGTTTACGAGTATTGGCATCATGATTCGATTTAGAGGGACGATCATTACGCGTACTATCGCTGGGTTTCTTATTAAAAGTTGATGAATTTGATTTGACATAAATCGAGAAAAACTCTACTAATTCATTCGGCATTAACTTTGAATTCGTGGCGGAGGCGCGGATTTGCGGATCCGTGATGCCCCGTATTACTATTGCCGAAATAAGCTCGTCGCTCAACCCCTTAACTATGCGTAGCCTTAACAGAGACCGGCGGGCATAATCAGCGTACGTTGGGTATTTATCAGAGTTAGTACTCATGACCTCATACAAGATGTTTGCAATGTCTGGTTTCCTAGGACACAACGGTTTAAACTCCTTTTTAAAATTGCTCCAACTACGATCATTAGTGACCCATTCATTGAGCCAGGTCCTAGCATCACCTTTCATACAGTTACCGATGCGGGACAGACACTCGTTATCATTCCAATGATTTAAACTCTTAGCACGGTCAACTTCCTCACACCAGGTATCTATATCGTTGATGCTTGGATCAAAATTGGATATGTAATAAGATTGGTTGGATCTCACCATCGTGTTGATTGAACGTATCGCGTCGACGATACGATCGGTCGCGCTGGCGTCGCAATCCGTTACAGCACTCACGGGTCGCCCCGGCGAAGACGGCACAGTGGAGCCCCGACCTCCTGCCACCGACCTCCGACGCTCAGCTATCGTCGCAGTTGCTGACTGCGGCCGAGGTGGCGTCAGCGCAGGCGCATCGGCCCTGGGCTCATGTAGCCGCGGTGGCGAGGAGCGGCGTTGCTCCTCCAGCGTATTCAAACGATCTATAATTTGTTGCATTTGTTCGGTTAACACTCGATTAGGAGAGTTATGTTGTTCTGAAGTACGTCTAGAACGCGACAATCGGCGCCTAGAACCGGAATCATCACCATATTTTGAGTGTGCAGCACTGTCTCTAGGACGCGAGTCGCGGTTCCTAGATCTACTTCTATTTTTTCGGCTTTTATTAGGCATTTTTTTTTTTTTTTTTTTTTTTACTCTTGACGACGACGGTAGGTTACAAAAAATAAGCTAAGCACGGTAAAAGAAATGCGTATAGCGGGTAAGCAGGCTTATGTAGCTAATAAGCTAAATGAATAAAAAGGGATCTTAAATATGAATTCACAAATCTATTTACGGCCTCGCACAGGTAAATTAAAATCACTGGGTAGTAAGCGGAAATTGGAACGGACTCACCAAAGTTGTTTCAATCGTATCCTTTACCACAAAATCACAGCCACTACACAATATCACGAACACTTACGTATCGGCAAACAAAACAAAATAATCTCACTTTTGTAACGCGACAAGAAAAGCCGTTACTTCACTGATTTGAATAGCCAAACTGCCATATAAAATTTAGGATGCAGAGCTAACTAAGTCACGTGGAAAATCGTATCCCACTTCTGATTTTAGGAATTTACAATGAAAATTGATTAAAAAAAACAACCTCAAGTTGCAGCGCTTTTATTTTGTTTACAAATCAAAATCAAATTAAAAAAAATAAAAGAACTAACTGAACAATTTACTAATTTAAAAGAAATAACAATAAGCAAATCAAAATTACAAAATTAGGCAGGTTGACTTTCCAAACGGGCAGGGGTTCCCCTTAGGCTAGTTGACGGTACCGAAAAAGTGTGTCGAATGAGGCGCGCACGAGCTTATATAGACTCGCCGCCACCACTCGCTACCCCCTCCACGACAACGTCTCTTCGCTATTCCTCCAACAATACCATCACGCCTGTATTCATTCCCCGAAGGGTTAGGCAGAGGTGTACCAATGTACACCCACAGTTCGCCGGTATATATAAGTCCCATGTAATAGGGGGCGAGCATATTCCAATTTTTTTTTAAGAATAAAATATACAATATACGTACTTATAAATGTATAAAGTTAACTCGTCTGACCCATTTCGCAGACGTGACGACACGAGATGGTCCGACTGTGTAACTATTATCTCATTAAAGTTAGTAGGAATGCGTCAGCAGATCGTTTTTATACGTAAAAGATTATGATAAGAGGTAGAATAAACGTAACATACCATCATGCCTGTATTCCCCGAAGGGTTAGGCAGAGGTGTACCAATGTACATTCATAGTTCGCCTATATGTTTTAGGTCATTTGTAATAGTGGGCGAGCATTAACCGGGCACAAATCCAAACTCCGAGTTGCCACTAAAAATTTCATAGAAAACCCCAATAAAAATTTTGCTCGACCTGGGAATCGAACCCAAGACCTCTAGAGTAGCAGTCGCGCTTAGGATCACTAGGCTAACGAGGCAGTTAGAAAGAAGCGGTGAGAGGCAGGTAGAACTATCTTCGATAAATTAACACGTGTTCCATTGGGAGTTCTATAGAAATTATTGTAATGTTTATTTATTTAAAGCTGAATAATAAATCTATGTATTCTAATTATAAGTTTTGAATATACATTAAACTATTACTGCTGCATTTGACTACAAATTGAATTAGATTGAAGCAATTAATTTAACTATTGAGAGATTGTGGGTTAGCTGTTTTTTGTAGAACTAAGCTCAATTGATAAGTGCAATAAAGTTCAAATTCGTAGTCCAAGAAATAGCCCATGAAGTTGATAAAAGTTTTTTAATTAAAATAAGATTGGCCTCTCGCCAGTTAGCGGCGTTAACAGCAAAGTTAAATGCAAATTAGTTTTAAACTACAATAATAATCGCAATCAAGAAGGATTAAGAGTCAGAGCAAATTAAACTAAATCATGCTCGGTCAGTCTTCTTATATTAACTGATAGATATAAACTAAAATACATCACAATTCGCGTAGAAAATTGTGTTCAAAATATTATTCTTCGCGGCAATATTTCGTTTTACTTTATTTCTGTTATATTTTAGTTTATTATCATCAATCTGTCTGCGGGTTGTTCGAGAGAGATACCGCGCCCCCGGAACGCAAAGGGCACATGAAGGAACATAGACGGGTTTTAGTCAGTAAAAGTCTGACACTCCCTCCCGCCCCGCCCAGGGCGGGAGAAGTTATATGATGATTGCCCGTCTTAAAAAAAAAAACTTCAATCTGTATCTCTGGGTGCCACGGTTTGCATAGAATTGCTCACGTACTTGCTGTTAAGTATTTATAAGCATCACGTCTGCCGCTACAAATATGCAGCCAATAAGATTAACAGAAAGGTCGGGTGCGCAGTACTCGTAACCGGCGTGCTTGTATGACCAGCCCCCCTAGCCAAGTCACAAACGATAAACGAAAACGATGAGTAGGCTTTAATAGATCTTCAACTTTATGTGCTTGGTTTTAAGTTGAAGATCTAATGGTACCTACCGAGCGTTTACGATTATCGTTTGTGACTTGGCTAGGGGGGCAGTTGTATGAATGTGGATGAGGCGAAAGAAGTATATAATTATCGTAGTAGGTGGCATTCTGTGGTTTGAGCCTACCCCCATGGGAAAAAATCGTGAGTTTATGTATGTATAGGAGATTAACAAAATACAATTTTTCGTATTACAACAACAGCAAAAATGTAAAGGCATCCATAACCAAAACACAAACTAATTAAACAAACTCGAAGGTCGGGAATCGTTCAACAAATTATTTACACGAGGGCGCGCCGCTGCCGACCGAAGCATTTAATGCAGATTGGAAGATAATTTACACAGCATTAAAATATATAAAGTCTTGCGAACAAATGGCCGGCGCTGTAACAACCTTATCTTTTATGTATTTTAGTTAAATTGCTCGCCAGTGTTTGAAGATGCTGCGGTTTCGTTTGAAAAAATATTTGGTAATGTGAGGTTTTATCATTGTTGTAATATCAGGCAATATTGTGCCACTTTAGGCCAAATGGGTTGTTCGAAAGAGATACCGCGCCCCCGGAACGCAAAGGGCACATGAAAGGAACATAGACGGGTTTTAGTCAGTAAAAGTCTGACACTCCCTCCCGCCCCGCCCAGGGCGGGGGAAGTAATTTGATGATTTCCCGTCTATAAAAAAAAAAGGCCAAATGCCAGTTGGGGAATTTGTTCGAAAGAGCCGCCGCGGCCCTAAACCGCAAAGGGCGTTAGGAGGTACACAGATAGGTTTTTCAGTAAGAGTCTGACACTCAATTCTGTTCCGTCTAGAGTGGAAGAAGTAATTTGATGAGTTCCCATCCTTAAAAAAATAGCAAAGGCCTTTTCTCATAAAAAGAAGACAGTAGCATTGATCATCACTCTTAGTCAAGTCGATTTTCTCAGTTAGGCGGCATTAGCGATTTCATTTAGATTCGCACGAGTGCAAATTTCTGACTTTTCCAGTGGAATTTCCGAATTTCTTTGCTTGTAATAATTTGTGCAAATTATTATATAATTAAGAATTCAAAAATTTTGGAAATATTCAATTATGGATAATTGGAGTAATCGAATAAAAAAGTCAAGTTGTCACAACTTAGGTGGATCATTAATTTGATTTTTGCTGAAGAGATCATTTAAACTAATTGCGTCATGTTTTCGTATCCAAAATATAATTTAAAATAGGCTCGAAAAAAACCCGCCAAGTACGAGACGGACACGAAGGGTTCCGTACCATTATATAAAAACGGCAAAAAACACGTTTGTTTTATAAGAGCCCCCTTAAATATTTATTCTATTCTGTTTTTTAATACTTGCTACCCTTTAGGGGGGGAACCCTAAAAAAGGATTTGAAATGTATCTTTCTTAAGGTACAATATCAACTTACAACGGGCACATCATTTTTTTTGGGCTGCCACAAACTCAATACATTTAGCAAAAAGATTTGTTTAAGTCTATTTTCAGTATTTATCTTGTCAGCGTTTAATTGTAATACATTTCCATTTGGCTACTAATTATACTTTTAAATAAGTTATCTTTTTGCCCGCGGTATAAATGTAATTTTCTAGTTTTCTTTAATGTGGATAATTTATATATTTTGCCTATACTAATATTATGAAGAAGTAAAGTTTATTTATTTAAACCTTATGCACAAAAAAGTACAAAGGCGAACTTAATGTCTTAATGCTTTTTTAGAGTTTGTGAGGTTGTAGGGGGTAATCTTTGGATCCACTGAACTGATTTTGAAAATTCTTTTACCCGTAAAAAGCCATGTCATTTGTGAGTGTCATAGGCTACATAACATCACGCTACGACACACGGCAGCAGAGCAGTAACCTAAAACGTTACTTAACATGGGTGAAAATATCATCGCGGGCAGAAGCAAGTTGTTTATGTGATATTGATATTATGTCGTGTCCCCTTGAAACTTTCTCTTTGAATTAATAATAATAATAATCCGCAGGGCAGCTTGTGGCGAGCTGTTGGGCAGTAGCGACCCCACGGACCTGATCTCCCGGGAGAAGTCTTGTTCTTCATCTCCGGCTTGCCTTTATTGGCCGGCCGGAGTGAACACTGACGAGGAACAGAGCTCCCACCTCTCTCTTGCCTTCATTGGCCGGTTTGAGTGGAGAATCGCAAGAGCATTCGTGTTCGGGGGAAGGAAGTATTTCAGTAAGGTGCTGGTAGGGATCTTGACCGTACTTCCGGGATTGTCCTGATAGCCGTGAAATACCTCTCCACTCCTCAAGCACCTCAGTCTGTGTTGCCCTCTTGTCGCTACGTCACTACGTGCTAGCGGCCGTTTTAGGGGGCCCATTTATCGAGTGTGCTAGTCACCCCCTGCCATTTTATATTTGTCATAAAAACATTGATTGGCAGGGGCCATAGTCTTTCCATAGTGTCAGGAAACCAGTCCATTTTAGTCACCCAAACCCATAGCCCTATTCTTAGTTTCCATATTCTGTAATAGTCCTGCGCCAGCCGGGAATTGTCCTTGGGTGCATTTGCATAGTGCAAACAGGGATAATTGTCGGCTGGTGTTCCATTTTATTGTAAAGCCATGTAAGGGGCCTCTGCGAGTTGGCTTCGGCTCCTCGTACGCCTTCCAAAGGTCCGGGACCCTAGGGTCCCGAGATACGTTAACAATTAATAAATAATAATAATATTAAATCCGCAGGGCAGCTTGTGGCGAGCTGTTGGGCAGTAGCGACCCCACGGACCTGATCTCCCGGGAGAAGTCTTGTTCTTCATCTCTGGCTTGCCTTTATTGGCCGGCCGGAGTGAACACTAACGAGGAACAGAGCTCCCACCTCTCTCTTGCCTTCATTGGCCGGTTTGAGTGGAGAATCGCAAGAGCATTCGTGTTCGGGGGAAGGAAGTATTTCAGTAAGGTGCTGGTAGGGATCTTGACCGTACTTCCGGGATTGTCCTGATAGCCGTGAAATACCTCTCCACTCCTCAAGCACCTCAGTCTGTGTTGCCCTCTTGTCGCTACGTCACTACGTGCTAGCGGCCGTTTTAAGGGGCCCATTTATCGAGTGTGCTAGTCACCCCCTGCCATTTTATCTTTGTCATAAAAACATTGATTGGCAGGGGCCATAGTCCTTCCATAGTGTCAGGAAACCAGTCCATTTTAGTCACCCAAACCCATAGCCCTATTTTTAGTTTCCATATTCTGTAATAGTCCTGCGCCAGCCCGGGATTGTCCTTCGGTGCATTTGCATAATGCAAACAGAGATAATTGTCGGCTGGTGTTCTATTTCATTGAAAAGCCATGTAAGGGGCCTCTGCGAGATGGCTTCGGCTCCTCGTACGCCTTCCAAAGGCCCGGGACCCTAGGGTCCCGAGATAAGTTACCAAATAAAAATAATAATAATAACTTTATTCATAACATACATTATACACAGTAACATGTTCCCTGACTCCCAAACTAGGTTTATTGCCTGTGACTTGGGAGTCAGTTCATTGGAATTGCCTTCACGAGGTCGTTGTGTGTTACATGTTTTCTATTCCTTGTTTGTAGACTAACGATTTTCGTCACGTAATCCTCCTCCAGTTATGTTCACAGTTCAGAAGTAAAAGAATTTGATTATTTGATAGGGATTAGTGGATGTTACAGTTTTACAGGTATTTAGGTTTGAAATATTAAGATTTAATGTCGATTTCAAAGTTTAAGTAATATTTTTTTGTTAGCCTAGTGGTCCTTAGCGCGGCTGCTACGCGGTCTCGAGTTCGATCCCCAAGACCAGCAAAAAGTGTCATTGGGTTTTTCTATGAAATTCTCAGTAGAAACTCGGAGTTAGGATTTGTGTCCGGTTAATGGCTATAGGCTGCCCCCCTATTACGTGGGACCTAAAAATGTACCGGCAAACTGTGGGTGTACATAAGTACACCTCTACTTAACCCTTCGGGAAATACAGGCGTGATGGTATATTTATAACAATTTTAAGTGCCGAGCCCGTGTTTCTAGGTTTAATATCCTATTAAAAAGGGTTAATAAAGATAACTAACGGGTTCATCTATTTATATTCATAAAACATAAGCGCTGTACGCTATAACATGCCTATAAATAAACAACAAAAGTACAAAAAAAGAACTCGAATCCCAAAAGATTCTTTCACAAAAGAAGAAATGATTGCGTATTATTTACTTCCTGCAGATTTGCGAATAAATAAAAAAAAACATACGATAATTGCCCTATTTCCTCAAAGGGCAATCTACCGATTTCCTGATCCGCTGAACATTTTTTGCCCTTTGTAAATAAAAATGTCTCCTTCCCTTGTCTGAGGAACACGATTTTCAATAAAAAAAATGTCCCTTATTCGAACGAACACGTGTCATGAACATTGATTAACATGCCCAGAACGCCAATTGTATTTATTTAAAAATCAAGTCGCAATCTCAATGACATTAAATTTTAAAAAAAGAAGGTCAATGAGATTTGTGACAGATTGTGACTGAGATTTAATAAAATATTCACAACCTTAAAATGACCGAGGCAACCCAGCCTTTTAGTCACGAAAAGTGTCAACCAATCGTTTGAAAAACCAATCGTTTGAAGAAAAGTTATTTATTTACACATACATAAGTATAACAACAGAAAAGTGAAACTTTTTTATTTAAAAGTAACGTAGCAAAACTGTGCTATAAAAAATAAAAAAGAACTTAACAAACTACAATCTCTCTATAGTTAACTGTACAGTTTAAACACGTTTAAGGCAGGTTTTGTGCAAATATATCCTCAGAAATACATAGAATATTAATAAGACGTGCGGCTCTAGACATAAGGGTAAACTTGAGCTAGTTAGTTCTAGCCGCTGGCACAACTAACCACATAGAACTAAATAAATTTACATATCATATCATATCATCACGCCTGCATTCCCCGAAGGGTTAGACAGAGGTGTACCAATGTACACCTGCAGTTCGCCGGTATGCCATTAACCGGGCACAAATCTAAAGTCCGAGATGTTACTGAGAATTTCATGGAAAAACCCAATAACACTTTTTGCCTGACCTGGGAATCCAACCTCAACATCCAACTTGGGAATACCTCCTTTTTTGTTTTTTTTTTTTTTATAGACGGGAAATCATCAATTATCTTCCCTCGCCCTGGGCGGGGCGGGAGGGAGTGTCAGACTTTTACTGACTAAAACCCGTCTATGTTCCTTCATGTGCCCTTTGCGTTCCGGGGGCGCGGTATCTCTTTCGAACAACCCGCAGCCCCGGCAGGCTGGGAATACCTCTAGCGTAGCAATCGCGCTTGGTACCACTAGGCCAAAGTGGCAGTTATATAAAGATAGATAGATATAAAAATACAAGATGATATTTGGTACACCTCTGCCTAACACTTCGGAGAAAACAGGCGTGATGGTATATTATTATACATATAAAGGTGTAGTAGGGGTGAATCAGAACGGAATTTTAAAAGGGATTTAAACGAACTCTTTCAAAGAACAGAATTGCCTCGTTGCGTATGCGCTAGGCAGTGTCGCGTGACTATACAACTGTGTGCATCCGTGTTCATAGTCCCGCCTGCCTAAAGCTACTGCCCCCCTAGCCAAGTCACAAACGATAAACGCAAACGCTGAGTAGGCTTTAATAGATCTTCAACTTTATGTGCTTGGTTTTAAGTTGAAGATCTAATGAAGATTGCATAGCGTTTTCGTTCGTTCCAGTCGCTAACGCTTAGAAATCTTTAATAGATTTTCAACTTAAGGCAGAGCCTTATGTTATAAAGTATATAAAGTAAAAAGGGGGTATAAAGTTGAAAATCTATTGGTACTTACCGAGCGATTACGATTATCGTTTGTGACTTGGCTAGGGGGGCTGGCAAGATGGCTGGTTCGAATTCGAAAATCAAATTAATAAGAAAAAAATATGAATAAATTATTGATTCGTGTTAGAATCACTAGCATAGTTACCTTTTTGAATTTGACGGGGATGCGAAACTGCATCTTCCAACCAATAATTCAGAAAACAAATTAGAGTTCCCTTTGGCAAGAAACTATATTATTTCAACGTAAACGTTTTTTTTAACTCCATACTCAATTAATTCTTGTATTCCATAATACACATAAATGGTGTATAGGTAAGTACAGAATCATTATGGACCCTGTCGGGCACAGCAAAAACATAGGAGAGAGGAAGAGGGCTATGCAGCAATAATTTAATATCTAAAATCTTGTTCTTTTTTTTTCTTCTTTTTGTCTTTTTCTTTTTTTTCTTCTTCTTTTTATCTAATTCTCAGTAGCAGCTCGGAGTTTGGATTTGTGCCCGGTTAATGGCAATAGGCTCGCCCCCTATTACATGGGACCTAAATATACCGGCGAACTGTGGGTGTACATCGGTACACCTCTGCCTAAACCCTTCGGGGAATACAGGCGTGATGGTAAAATCTTGATATTATAATAAAAAAACCCGTGCGGCACAATTGTCCCCCACCCCCCCCTTCTACGGTAGAATGGTCCCCCAGGTTCCCCATCAGCAAATGAAACAGTTCGCAGTGTTGTTGCAGGTGACGTTCCTGATGATGCCGCTGGAGATCGCGTGGGCGGGCACGGTGCAGTGGCTGGCGGGGGACCTCATGTGCCGCGTCATGATGTTCACCCGCACCTTCGGCTTGTACCTGTCCAGCTTCGTGCTCATTTGTATCGCTGTTGATAGGTGAGTCAACATGTCAATATTATCTTACTACTGTTTCAAAGCAAACTCACCAAAGTTTTACTACAATCTGTTTAATAGTTTAGGAGCGCGTGGAGGATAAACATACAAACATTTTTTTTTTTGCAGCAGGCATGCTTAAGGTATTAGTAGAACTTCATCAGAAATTTTTTAGCTAAAGCTTTACAAAGACCAAGTAAAACTCGAATAAATCTCTTGTGTTTAAAAAAAACATAACATAACTATAAAGTTTTGGGGGTGCTGTGGGCTTCCATTGGTACACCTCTACCTAACCCTTCGGGGAATACAGGCGTGATGGTATGCGTAAACCATACTTCAAATATTAGGTACACATAGCCGATTCTAACATGATAAGTTCCTGGCTTTACATTCACGGCCAGAGCACCCACTTGTTGCGGCAAACAGGAACCCTTGAGTTTTCCGGAAAGGCTCAACAACACGACAAAATTATAAAACTGCTTTGAACTTTGAAATATAGGTATTTGCTTTGATTTTTTTTTACATTCGGCTAGAAGTGACTACTCTGTCTAAATCTTTAAAGGTACACTATATACTTGCCAAGCTATATTATGAAGCTGAAGATTTAGTTTGTGTTTTTGTTTACGTGCTTATCTGCGAAACTACTGGTGCGATTTTAAAAATTATTTCGCTAATACGAAGCAACATTATCCCTGAGTGCTCTATGCTATATTTTCATATCAAAATAATATTGTGTCCGTTAAAAAAAAATACACGGACTAAGTCGCAGGTAAAAGCGAGTCTTATCAGTTAACCAAAGGCGCTTGTCGAGTTTAATTGTATGTCTGCATAGTTTTTCTAAACAATCGATTTTTATAAAGTTATCAAAAGTTTTTCCAGACTAATAAATCTTACTATTCTGAATCTGATTATAGTTTGTTATTTTACTGTAGACTAGCAAACTGCCCGCAACTTTGCCCGCGTGGTTTATTTTACCCGCCATAAATTACGTCTTTGGTTACTACTCCGTTCCCGTGGGTTGTAGCGTGATGTTATATAGCTTATGTTACTCAATGATAATGTAGCTTTCTAACAGCATAAGATTTTTTGAAATCGGTCCAGTAATTTGTAAGTTTATTCTCAAGTTTATTGCTCTTTATAAGATTAGTGTAGACATAGAAAGATATAGTTTGTAGTTTGAGATTATAGTCTGGAATAACACATAAGCTTTAGCGCATACTTTTTATCCCAGAAAAATGTAGGTACATTTCCCTTGGGATAATATATCAACTTCGATGCGGACGAAATCACGGACATAAGCTACTAAATAAATAAAACAAGACCGTATACACCTACGTATATAACACAACATTCTACCCACGTACACGCAGGTACTTCCCCAGGCTAAATAATGACGTATGTATAGCAGTGCTCGTCGAGACGGGTCGTCGAACGAGATCGATCTATCAACTGTCCGAATCACAAGTGTGAAGGTTGTTACTACTCGGATTTGCGAATTACATCCCTATTATGTATATATCCTGAATTTTAATGCACTGGCCGTGTTTCGTAACGTACCCACGATACAGGAGAAATTCATAGTGTCCTAACGTTCTGTTTAGACGGGCCTGTTGGTCTAGTGGTTAGCGGCCCTGACTGCTAAGCCGGAGGTCGTGGGTTCGATTCCCACCCAGGACAAACTTTGTGTGATGAGCATGATTGTTTGTTCTGTGTCTGGGTGTGATTTATTTATAATATGTATGTATTTATAAATTATATAAGTATGTATATCAGTTGTCTGGTTACCATAACACAAGCTCTGCTTAGCTTGGGATCAGATAGCCGTGTGTGAGTTGTCCCAAGATATTTATTTATTTTATTTATTTAAAACAAGAAAACATAACTCTAACATAACATATGTATAAAAATATATCAGCTGTTCAAAAGGTACATTTTAATCGTGATGGAGTTAATACGGAACAGCAGTTTTTTTTTTATATTTCACTGTTAGTCCCGTACTCAAAATTATTTGTATTCATTAGTTATTTATATATAGTTATTTGTATATACCATGAGTGGCAATTCAAAAGCGCCTGTAAAAGGTAATAAATGCTTTGACTAATTGAAATAAATGCTTTGACTTTGACTTTGATTTTAAACAACATTACATCTATAACGTATAATAGGGTTAACGGGATAATTTTGACTTTGTCTTTGACTTTAAAGTATGGAAATAGGCCAGTAAAACTAAAATTAGAGGCTAAGCTGTAAATCAAGTCCTACCCATTAGACAATGTAATTCAGTCCTTCAATAGACTAACTTTTGATTACAATCATTAACCCTTTGTTGTTGTTTTAGCAATTACCGGGCTACCAGAGCCAAAGTATGCGGGGAATGAGTAAACAAAAGTTACGGTAATGAAAACAGTTAGTTACAAGAATGTGCGTGTTTGGAATTTAAACAAATAAGTTTTAAATGTTCTCGAATTTCACTAAAATATTACTTAATACCTGTTGCCCGCGGTTTCGTTCGCGTTGTGGTTTTAAAACAAATTACAAACGACCTAAGAAAAGCTACCATCTTGCTATCACGCCTGTATTCCCCAAAGGGTTAGGTGGAGGTGTACCAACATACACCCACAGTTTGCCGGTATATTTAGGTCCCATGTTATAGGGTGCGAGCCTGTTGAAAAAACTACAAATAAACGACATAAAAACTACATATTACTTAATGACTTTTCCTACCAATTTCAGATACTACGCCATCTTGAAGCCGTTGAACGTGACATGGGAGGCGCGCGTGCGCAGGGCGCTGATCGTCGCGTGGGTGTGTGCCGGGCTCGCCAGTCTGCCGCAGAGCTTCATATTCCACGTCGAGGAGCATCCCGATGTTAAGGGGTAAGAGACCTATTGTTTTGTTAATTAGTGGTCAATAAAACTTCTACGATTTTGCTGTTTTAAATTTAATCAAAAGTAATTAGGTTTAAAGCACGCTATTGTAATAATAATGTTAACATAGTTTACAACCCACAATTATATCTTATCAATAAACAAAACGGCTTTCCTAAAAAAAAACAGAAAGTACGAAACAGTAAACACGAAATAAGTACAATATTTAAAATTGTTTTTATATATTTGTTTCTTTTTTATATTTATTTTAAAAAAATGCCCCTTATAACATGCCAATTATATACGAAAAATAGAAATGTAATTTTTCTCTGCAAGCAATTTTCGAAAACTTTTCGGTATCACAAAGGTGCGTTGACACCAGATCGTTCACCAACTATTAAATAGCTAAGGCTGGTGAAACCTATCAAAAACCAACTTCATAAACATATTTATTATTGGAAATATGTATGAATGTGTGTATGAACTTAATTGGAAATGAGGTCAGTTCATCCGCCTTGGGACTGTGGTGACGCACTGAGAAGGTCAATGAATCGCCGCAGATTTGGGATTGTGACCTTTGATAGTATCGTGGATGGGAACCAAACAGTTGCTGAAGTGATTGGAATTACTTCCGCCTTTTAAAACCCTTTGAGAATTCCTCCAATTTGACTTTGTATTTTGTAGTTTTTTTGTAGACCTTTGGGTTTGTTAGTCTCGAAGGCCGTTATTTCTTAAAAGTTATTCTTTAGACCTTTTTACGCATATTAATTAAAGAGCTCAGGGTCAATCTCGGGGTGCTGGTCAGAAAACCTCCAAGCGTGCCGTCGGTTGCTTGTCCCTCCGGACACGTCTTGAGGGAACGGCAGCTGGCTGGCCGGTGCACCCTGGGCGCGGGTAGTGATCTTCCCTGAGGAATGGGAAGAGATTCCTATTCTTTGGGGAATGTCACTGCTCGTGGCCAATATTCTGACGGGCGGGGTCCGAGGACGGACCAAGGGCGTTTCTCCGCGTGTCCCTCTGATCAGCAGAGGGCACAGCGGAGGAGTGAGGACGGGCTCGGCGTGCACTCACCCTGCCACCGAGCAGACAGAGAGGAGGGTGGTCCTTCTCTGTCACCGTCGTACATCGTAACCCCATATCGGAGTGTCGTGGTCATGTCTCGCGGCTTCGATTGGCACCGAGGGTCTTGGCTTAACCGCCCGGACCGCGAGGTAGAAACCCTCTATAAAAAGTCACCCCGAATCCCAAGCGGCGGCGCACCGTGACGGGATGTATGGCTGACGGGCGTCCCTATGGGACATCAGTCGCTAGTGCGAACCACTTGCTTTTGGTTGGATGGTTGGAAAATGACAATACTCGTGGGAACAAAATGGAAACAATAAATACAAATATAAATAAAGACGCAGAAGGAGGGAAGGGGGATGCAGGGTCGGAGTCCGACTCCTCCCCCAGCATGGTGAGCGTGAGCCCGTTGGGCTCCCGCCATGAGGCGATGGATCTGGGCCAATTCTACAGGAAGCGGCCCAGGTCGGAGGACGAACGGGCGTCCTCTGACGGCGAGCAGCTGGCCTCGGCTCGCAAGATCCCCACCAGCAAACGCGGTGGGGTCCAGGAGAGAGGCCCAGGGAGGGTGACTGCCCGGAGGAGCAGTGTTGCTGGGCGACCGGCAACACCTGCGGTGGCAGGGCAGCACCCGACCCGCGACGAGTCCTCTGACGAGGCAGGTGCACCTGGCGGCTCCGAGGAGGAGCGTAAGTCCAGATTCCTAGAGGCGGTCAACAATGCGGTGGCTAGCGTTGCCCGCAAAAAAATGAAGGGGTCGAAGTCTCGGGCCATGCACGAGGCTTCGGCCACTATTGCGGCGGCTGCGGAGGCCCGGTTTGCGGGCGAGGTCCCGCAGCTACGGGCGGAGGTGGCCCGCCTGTCGGCCGAAATGGAGCTCCTCATGGAGCAAAACCGGAGGCTCCAGGCCGACCTAGCGGAGTTCCGCGGCACCGGTTCCCGCCAGGCGCCCAAATCGGGGGGCCAGCGCGGCCAGCCCCAACCCGTCGCAAAGCCTGTGCCGGTGGAGAACCAAGTTTTGGCCCTGGTCCAGAGGGAGTTGGCGGCCTTCAACGCTCGGTTCTCCGTGCTGGAGGGAATCGTGCTGCGGCCCCCTCTGGCGGCGAGCGGGACGGCCACGGGCGGCAGGCGGGCCTCCTATGCGGCCGCCGCCTCTGTGCCGAGGCCGGGCAACCAGCCCCCCGGCAACCAGCCCCCCAGCAGGGCTGTGGCGGCCACCGCGAAACCGGCTCCGGCGACACCGGCGCCAAATACGGTGCCCCCGAGGAGGGGCAAGGCGGCGTCCCAGCCACCTCCACCCCCTCCTTCCCCAAATCCTAGTCCTCCGGCAGAAGCCGATTGGCAGGTGGCTGGAGCCAAGGAAAAGGGGCGGAAGGCGGCCAGATTGGCCAGGGCGGCCACAAGGAGGACGGAGGAGCGGCGGCGGCGTAGGCAACGAGCCGCCGCGGCTAAGCTCCGCGCCCCGCGATCCGCGGCTGTAGTTATTACGCTGCAGCCGGAGGCGGAGAAGCGGGGCGTCACCTACGGCGAGGTGCTCTCCAGGGCCAAGGCGGCGGTGAACCTCGGTGAGCTGGGGATCACCGGGGGGCTCCGGCTCCGGGTGACGGCTACGGGGGCCAGAATGTTGGAGGTCCCCGGTGCCACCAGCGGCCCGTCTGCAGACGCTCTCGCGGAAAAACTGAGAGCGTCCCTTGACGCGGACGAGGCCCGAGTGTCCAGGCCCATCAAATGCGCAGACCTGCGCATCCTTGGCCTGGACGACTCCGTCGCCGCGGAGGAGGTGGTGGCCGCCGTCGCCAGGACGGGTGGATGCCCTGCCGAACAGGTCAGGGCAGGCACCATCCGTCCGGAGCGCTCGGGCATGCGGGCTATCACAGTCAGCTGCCCCGTGGCGGCGGCCAAGGCCATTGCTGGGGGCCGTAGGTTGTTGGTGGGCTGGGTGTCAGCGCAGGTCAGACTGCTGGAGCCCAGGCCCATGAGGTGCTTCCGCTGCCACGTGGGAAATCACGTGGCATGCCGTTGCGCCTCGGAGGTCGACCGCAGCGCTTTGTGTTTCCGCTGCGGTCAGCCCGGGCATAAGGCCGCGGCTTGTGATGCCCCGCCGCACTGCGACGCATGTGCGGGGGCTAGCAAGCCCGCGGATCACCGGGCTGGGGGCAAGGCCTGCGCCGTGCCCGCCAAGGCCGGGGGAAGGCCCCGCGCCACCGTCGCCGCCGCCGCCGCCGCCGCCGCCGCCGCCGCCGCCGCTGCCGCCGCCGCTCCCGCGGCCGCCATGGAGTCTGCGCCCGCCGTCGCTGCAACGGCTACTCAGGGGGGTGCAATGGACTGCCAATAACGGCACCATTGCGCCTCCTACAGGCGAATATCAACCACTGCGCCGCCGCTCAGGATCTGTTGCTCCAGAGCATGGCGCAGTGGTCGATACACATCGCCGTGGTCGCTGAGCCGTACTTTGTCCCGCCCAGAGAAACCTGGGTGGAGGACCTTAGCGGCTCAGTGACCATAATTGCGTCGGCCGCCGCCGGCACCCCGTCCCTTGAGGGGGTCAAGAAAGGACAGGGGTGCGTAGCAGCCCGGTTCGGGGGGATCGTTGTAGTTGGTTGCTACTTCTCCCCGAACCGAACTCTCGCCGAGTTCCACAACTCCCTCGTGGAGTTGAGTGTCGTCGTCGGAAGCCATTCCCTCCCCGTGCTAGTGCTCGGGGACTTCAATGCCAAGAACGTGGCTTGGGGTTCTCGCTGCACGGATGTGCGGGGGAGGATGCTGGAGGACTGGACCCTGGAGAAGGGTCTAGTCATCCTGAATCGGGGTTCTGTACCCACGTGCGTGCGGATGCGGGGCGAATCGGTGGTAGACATCTCGTTCGCCAGCCCCGCTCTGTCGCCGCGGGTTCTTGACTGGCGCGTTGTGGAGGGGGTGGAGACCTACTCCGATCACCGGTACATCCGGTTTGACGTCTCCGCCCCGGACTCCAGCGCGCCGGTCGTGCAGGCCCCGAGTGGTCCGCGTTGGGCGCTGAAGCAGTTGGACCGGGAGCTCCTCCTGGAAGCCTCGATCGTGCAGGCCTGGGTGTCATCACCGGACAGGCCTGCCGACATAGACACTGAGGTGGAGTGGTTCCAGGGGGCCATGTCCGAGATTTGTGACGTGGCAATGCCCCGAGTCCCGCAAGGCGGCGCCCGCCGGCAGGTGTACTGGTGGTCGCAAGAGATTTCGGCGCTGCGGGAGGCATGCGTCGCTGCGCGACACCCGTACGCCCATCATCGCAGGCTCCGCATTCGGCCACCGAATGCGGCGGCCATTGAGGCGGAGCTGTACGAGGGGTACAGAGAGGCGAAGACCGCCCTCAACGAGGCCATTTCGCGGGCCAAATCTCAGGCCCGCGAGGAGTTGCTGGGGACTCTGAACGCGGATCCGTGGGGGCGCCCTTACAAGACGGTGCGGAACAAGATCCGCACCTGGGCCCCCCCGCTGACGCAGAGTCTCCGGCCGGAGCTCGTTGAGGACGTGGTGAGCGCTCTGTTCCCCTCGCGGGGAGAACATCCTCCCCCGCCCATGGCTCCGCCGCCTGCGATGCCGGAAGCGGACCACACCGACGACGACACACCAGAGGTGACTGGGGTAGACCTGAGGGTGGCGGTACGTAAGCTGAAAGGCAAAAATACCGCCCCGGGACCCGACGGCTTGCCTGGGAAAGCCTGGGTCCTGGCCTCAGAGGCTCTAGGGCCCCGATTGGAGGGGCTCCTAAGCGCATGTTTGGAGAGGGGCCGGTTCCCACTTCGTTGGAAGACGGGGAAGCTGGTCCTCATTCAGAAGCCTGGGCGCCCTGCGGACTCACCGTCCGCATACCGGCCCATCGTGCTGCTCGACGAGGTGGGCAAGCTCTTTGAAAGAGTGATTGCGGGCCGCCTCGTCGGGCACCTGTCTGGGATGGGGCCGGACCTTGCGGACTGCCAGTTCGGCTTCCGCAGGGGGCGCTCTACGGTGGATGCCATCATGCGCGTGAGAGCTCTCTCGGCGGGGGATGCTGTGTCCCGGGGCAGGGTTGTGCTGGCGGTGTCGCTGGACATCGCCAACGCGTTTAACTCCCTGCCCTGGTCCTGCATTAGGGAGGCACTCCGGTACCACCGGGTGCCGAACTACCTCCGTCGGGTGGTCGGGGCCTATCTGTGTGATAGAGCCGTGATCTACCCTGGTCGAAATGGTGAATGGAACCGGCGAGAGATGTCGTGCGGTGTTCCGCAGGGATCGGTGTTAGGGCCGCTCCTGTGGAACATCGGCTACGACTGGGTGCTACGTGCTGACCTCCCCGAGGGCGCCAGCGTAGTCTGCTACGCAGACGACACGTTGGTCCTGGCGCAGGGGTGGTCGCACGAGGCGGCGGCCGACCTTATGACACGCGGGGTTGCGATAGTCGTCGAGAGGATCCGGCAATTGGGTCTCGAGGTGGCCTTGCACAAGTCCGAAGTCCTGTGCTTTCATGGGCTTCGGAACGCGCCACCTTCGGGATCCCAAATAACGGTAGGAGGGGTTTCCGTCGGCGTCGGGTCGACGATGAAGTACCTGGGACTTGTCCTCGACAGCCGATGGAACTTCGTGGAACATTTCCGACGTTTGGCTCCCAAGTTGGCACGGGCGTCGGCCGCTCTAAAGCGGCTCTTGCCCAATTTGAGGGGGCCAAACGCCTCCTGCCGGAGGCTCTACGCCGGGGTCGTGCGTTCGATGGCCCTTTACGGGGCCCCGGTGTGGGCGCGGGGCTTGAAGCGGCTTGCCGCCCACTACCTGAACGCGTCCCAGCGGGTGATCGCCATAAGGGTCATCCGCGGATACCGCACGATCTCCGGCGAGGCAGCGAGCCTCCTTGCCGGATTGCCGCCATGGGATCTGGAGGCGCTGGTCCTCGCGCGCCTACACGAGTGGCGCGCGGAGGCACTGGGCCGGGGCGAAACTCCGCTGCCGCGGCAAATTGCCGCCCTGCGGACGGAACTCCGGCTCGATCTCATGGCGACATGGAGAGAACGACTGTCGCAACCTCGTGCAGGGCTCGCCTCGATTGAGGCGGTAAGACCCCTCTTTGAGGAGTGGCTAGAGCGGCGCCACGGCGCCCTCACCTTCCGCCTGACGCAGGTCCTCACCGGACACGGAAGTTTCGGGAGGTTCCTGCACCTCATCGGGCGGGAGGAATCGCCCGGATGTCACCATTGTGAGGATCGCCCCGAGGACACGGTGGAGCATACTCTGGCGGTGTGCCCTGCTTGGGCTGAGCACCGCCGAGTCCTCGAGGCGGCCATCGGCGGCGGCGCCCTCTCGCGTCCGGCACTGGTTCAGGCCATGGTCCGGAGCGAGGGGGAATGGGAAGCAGTCGCCTCCTTCTGCGAAGCTGTAATGCTAGAGAAGGAGGCGGCGGGACGGGAGAGGGAAAGGAGGGTCCCCCGTCCCAGCGGCCGCCGCGGTAGACGATCCGGGCGTCGGGAGCCACGTGACGACTCCCGGCCACCGTAGACGCGGGTCTGTGGACGGTGAGCAATGGGTAGCTCACCGTCCGTACGTTCACTAGCGACAGACCGTGTCGACGGCGCGTTCGTGTTCCACGCGCGCCTCAAAGAGATGTCAGCAAAATTGGATGGGGCCACTGAGGGCCGATGCCTGCCGGGGCTGCGGGTTGTTCGAAAGAGATACCGCGCCCCCGGAACGCAAAGGGCACATGAAGGAACATAGACGGGTTTTAGTCAGTAAAAGTCTGACACTCCCTCCCGCCCCGCCCAGGGCGGGGGAAGTTATTTGATGATTTCCCGTCTATAAAAAAAAAAAAAAAAAAAAAAAAGGGTCAATCTCATTATGGTAATATTTAAAAGATTTTCGTCAGATTTCTGCAATTATTAAAGAAAATTAAAAAAAAATATGTACCGTAACGAAAAAGATTGTTAGTTGTTACTTGAATATTTTAAGTCTGAAAATGTACCTATTAGAATATTTGGGACAACTTGTTTTAAATACACCTTCATTGTTTTCACATATAGAAGCAACAAGAATATTAAGTCAATACTTTGTAAAAACCTAATTGAAAAGAGCGTCCGTGGAGTTTCTTGTTCTTTTTTCCATGTAGACCCAAACTTTTTAACAGACGTTTTTGAACGACAACAACTTTAACATCTTTAACTTTCTGACTAAGCAATCGACTCTTTGACATTTCTAAAGTGCCCGTAATTGGTCTAATAATGGTGTTATCGTCTATTGAAATGAATGCTTTGTCTTTAACGACGGAAAGTAATAATGAGAATATTGAGATTTCCATACAGATGAGTAGTTACATAAGTAAGAATAAGCAATACCGATTAAGACTGGAGAGCCTTAAGACGGTCCGGACCGATTTTTTACCGATTATCGCACCTTTCTTTACCGGCGAGAAGAAATTTGTCAAAAATCGGTCCGATAATCGGTGAAAAAATCGATCGCATACGGACATGCTTATTCTCAATGTGGTTATAGCTGATAATAAAGGGTCTTCAAAGGTACAATTTATCGATTCTAAGATAAATTTTATTCGAGTTGAAACCAAATCTATTATTCTATCTGTGTATTTTGGAACGGCCAATGTAAATGTCACAGTAATCGAATCAAATTCCCAAATGACGGCAACTTGGAATAAATGCGTCAAGTTTACTTTTAAACATATTTTGTAGTAGCTACTGCCCGCGATTTTGCCTGCTTGATATCCTTATTCCTTACTAATATTATAAATGCGAAAGTAACTCTGTCTGTCTGTCTGTCTGTCTGTCTCTTCTTCACGCCTAAACCACTGAATCGATTTCAATGAAATTTGGTACAGATATAGTCTGGGACCCGAGAAAGGACATAGGATAGTTTTTATCCCGGAAATCCCCCGGGAACGGGAACTATTAATCCACGCGGACGAAGTCGCGGGCAAAAGCTAGTACCTACCATAATAAATAAATATAGAAATAATGTAGCTTCTAGTTTACTATTATGGATTGTTTTTTTTTTTGTAATCAAACCAGTTTTTTCAGAGATTACCTACCTCTTACTCAAACAAATAACAAAAATTTTACCTTTTGCGAAAGTTAGAACGAATGGATGTTTCTTACTCAATCACACCCGAACGGCTGATCAGCCGTGCGATTCTCTAACATATTTCAGCGCTGCGCTCGACGTCGAGCTGGTTGACGAAACTTCGGTAAAATCAACTCTATGCGTTGTGCGTAAAGTTGATTTGACAGTAGTGTCGTCACGAGCTCGACGTCGAGCGCAGCGTTGAAATATGTTAGAGAATCGCACGGCTGGATGAAATATGGTACAGAGCAGAAATAGATTAAATGTTTCGTATAGTACAAAGGCTTCCGTTCCCAACTGACTTGGGACTTCGGCCTAATTCTGAAACCTACGCAAACGAAGCCGCGAGCAGAAGCTAGTATAGATATGTTAAATAGCACTCACGTTGCAGGAAATTCTATAACAAATACAAATGTAAAGCGAAAATTGTTATGAGATATTTATATCAATACCAACTCATGAATATACTCAATAACTTATGCCCGTGAATTCGGCAGACCGTTTTTTCTTTTAATAAGTAGTCTATGATACTCGCTGATGCAGTTTCCTATTTGTGAAATAATGTTAAAATCAGTTAAGCAGTTTTTGGATTTATCTACACCTACACTAACACATATTATAAAGAGGAAGGATTTGTATTTTTGGATTTTTGTATGTAATGAATAAATTTAAAAAGTACTGGACCGATTTCAAAAATTCTTTTGCCGTTAGAAAGCTACTTTATCACTGAGTAGCATAGGTTATATAACATCACGCTACGACTCACGGGAGCGGATCAGTAACCAAAAACGTAACCAAACGCGGGTGCGAACGAAGCACGAACGAAGTCACGGATTGTTCGCTAGTCTATTACAAACGTAAATACAAATCATTTTTCTTCATTATATTAGTACTAGCTGACCCAGCAAACGTTGTTTTGGATATGAAAAATAGATGTTGGCCGATTCTCAGACCTACTCGATATACACAAAAAATTTCATCAAAATCGGTCAAGCCGTTTCGGAGGAGTATGGCAATGAAAACTGTGACACGAGAATTTTATATCCTACTACTATTATAAAGGCGAAAGTTTGTATGTATGGATGTATGGATGTATGGATGTTTGTTACTCTTTCACGCTTAAACGGCTGAATGGATCTGGATGAAATTTGGCACAAAGATAGATTATAGTCTGGAATAACACATAGGCTACTTTTTTTCCCGGGAAAATGTACGGTACCCGTAAGATAACACATCAACTGTGACGCGGACGAAGTCGCGGGCAGAAGCTAGTATTAGATACATATCGTTTGATCTGATGGTTCATAATAAACATATTATGCTAACAGGAAGGAATCTTAACGTAATAATATTGGCACTGGTTCAAGCAAATTGTTCTACATTTACGCCTAAAGTTCATCCTGTAATCTAGATGATAATATAAATGTTTATGATCTTGATCTAACGGGCGATGATAGCTGATAGTTCTCGCACTATTCGTATTAGAGTGAGTCGGATGTGACTGTGTCAGACGATAATAATAGTTATGAATCATAGTAATATAGAGAGTTGGTACAGCAGAATTTCACGTGTTTGATCTAACAAATATAAGCTAAAACGTGTGTCGGTACAACGATAAAATCGGCAGGATTTTGTACTCGGTGGAGGAGCCATCATAATGAGGACTTTCATTATGTATGAAAAACCATCTAACCGGCTTACCAAAATTACATGTGTATGTTTCCTATAAATCTGGGCGGCAGCCGGCAAACCAGGCACATTAATCAGTAGTTTAAGGGCTTAAGTAAATAATACTAGAACCCACATTAAAAACATTAAAAAGAGTTAATCTAAAAAAAAACCATACAAATGTGCCACCTACACCGACATGGTCAGAATGTATGATCAGCTGATTCCCTTTTATAAAAAGTGACGAAAAACTTACAGTTTTGAGTTTTACAAACGTGTACTGAATTTATGGAGAAAGCATAGTGTTATTTCCAATATTCACTATGCCCTATGGTAAAAGTTTGTGTGTCTTGGTTCACAGTGTATTTGAAATAGGAACATGAATCTAAAAAATACCGAGGAAGATCTCGACATTGATTGGTCCGTCATCCGGTGCCCTTTTTTTAAAATTGGAATCTACATTTAGAAATTGTCTGCCGAGCTACGTTCAACAAGTGTAATAAAAAGAGCCTACACTCAGTAAAATTCCATCATTACCATCAACCAATACAACTGTCATAAAATTTGCATTTACGATCCCAATCAGCATACTCCAGCTTTCATGACCTTCCTTAAGTAAAAGGAACGTTCTTGGGCCTTTAGACGCCAATCGTAAAACTGGATTGATAGATTAATGTGATCGGGTTATTGAGCTTACAACTAACAAACTAATAATATAGAGTACCAACGTTTATTTACATAAACATGGTTACTCTGTTTGTATTGAGGGAATTTCCGTTTGGTATAAATACAAAGTTTCTGAAGCAGAATATTACCGTTTATGTGGTTAGGTTATTCGTTTTGTTGGTTTGAAATATGATTTATGTCTCGACTTTATTTTTTTGTGTCGAATTTAAAAACACATCACATAGCTATTAACTGCCCATCAGACTAAGTAACGTTAGCGTCTCCGCACACTGACGAAGAAATCCCTGAAAAATCGGTCCGATATAATCGGTCGTGTGCGGAGACGCTTAATGGAAAAAATTGCTGAGCAACGACTTTTATTTCTAGTGTAGAAATCCACGTTAAACAATGAATCACGTTAAATTATCTTAGTAATTGAAGTCATTTCAGAGCTGCTCATTTTTCATAAATTTTTAATTTTCTACCATCAGAAATTATTCCAAAGAATACCAATCCAATCTAAATGTAATAAAACGGTATTTAAGTACTTCCTAGAGCGCTAAAAAACTGAAGTATACGAAGACCGCCTGAATTAATTTAAAAGCAATCGATGATAAATTGGTTCAGATTAAATTGAGTATACCTACAATAATACATTCAGGAAACTCATTTTTCAGTTCTAATGGCTCTCGATAAGGTAATGAGATACATTACATCATTACAATAACTGATTTATTTATTTACAACCATCATATCAGTAGCAGAAGTTGCTGGAAATGCTACGCAGTCTCCTATTCCTGCTGCCGAGTTTAAAAAGTTTTTCTTTAGGTGTGGGTGATGGCGTAATTACAGACAAGTGAGACATTTCAGAGGTGCAAGTCCCGTAACTTTAACAACGATCGCATGTTAATTTTAGTCCCAATTTGTCCAAAATACCAGAAACTTGTCTACATTTTGCTGAGATGAGATTGCGACTAGGTTTTGAACGCTCATAGTTAAGGATTAGTCTGCCACTACTACACTGAGACTTAGTTTGACCGTCATTCACTAGAATTCGCCTTCAGTTAATTATATCAACAGCTAACATTGGTCACTTTTCATGTATTACTCCTATTACCATACCCATATTATCACCATTACATAACATTCCTAAATAAATACATAGGACAAGATTTGCTAATAAACTAAAAGTAAAATTAACATCAAAACAAAAGAAAAATAAATAAAAAACAGTGAATGGTATCTTGTACATGTCGTGGAGCAATTAGTATACGAGTATCTGCAATGATTCTGGTAATGTAGATATCCTAGGTGGCTGTGACCACTTAGGTACAATATTATCCATCCAATAACATAGGTACTTAAAGTTACGAGTTCCCTAATGTGGTGTGGTAGTAAACCTTTCGAGGTTTGGAGATTAATCGAATATCAATACACACAAGTGCGTGTGTGGTTATTTGTATTGTATAACGACTTCGCCAGTGATTAGGGCTTGAACTAATTTCAATATAGATTTTCGTATGTCTATTATTATATCATGATAAATACATTGATTATGTAACTGAAAATTAAGAGTAGTTATTTGGAACTTTATAAAAGTAATGTGTTTTATGTTTGATATCGAATAAATTCTGGATTATATGACGACTATTACTAACTTTATCATAGAGTAAAAAACCGGTTAATAAATGAAAGAATAATGGGGTAACAAACAAAAAAAAAATTACAGTTGAATTGACAAATGTCCTCCTTTTTTAAGTCTTTTATAAATAAACTGTTGTAAAGGAAATAAGAATCGGGGAGGGGGAGCTAAAGGCTCCTTAAATTGAAGCAATTGGTGATGTACTGCAGTAGTGTGGGTGATAAAACAATGTCCGTGTACAGTCGGACGACTGTACACGGACATTGTTTTATTTCCCTACATATACTGCTTCTGGATAGCAATAGGCTCGCCCCGTATTACATGGGACCTAAATATACTGGCAGGCTGTTGGTGTAAGTTGGGTGTACCTACATTGGTACACCTTTGCCTAACCCGCCGGGTAGGCTTGCCATTACCTAAATCGAACATTTGGGTGAAATTTTGTTTTTTTTCCCGGACATCCTAGGATTTTTATTATTATTTTATTTATCGATTATCTTTCTATTAATTGGGATTGGGGTCCGGGTTTTACCGACATTTTGAAACAACCAAATTCTCAATAGCAGCTCGGAGTTTGGATTTGTGCCCGGTTAATGGCAATAGGCTCGCCCCCTATTACATGGGACCTAAATATACCGGCGAACTGTGGATGTACATTGGTACACCTCTGCCTAACCCTTCGGGGAATACAGGCGTGATGGTATTTTTTTTTATTTTTTTTTATATATCCAATGAAACGTAGACATGTAATAGGTACTAATAAATTTTCTGTTTCAATTCCAGATACTACCAGTGCGTGTCATACGGCTCGCTGCCGACGGAATGTCACGAGTTCGCGTACTTCTTGGTGAACATGATCCTCATGTACGTCATCCCGCTGCTGTCCACGCTGTACTGCTCCTCCGCCGCGCTGCTCGAGATTATCCGGAGGGCCAATACTTCTAATGGTAAGCGAAGTTGGTGTTTAGACGGTTAACTCTATGAAGGACACTAAACGCCCATAGGCGTTGAAACAATAAAACTTCTATTCTGTCTCGTTTTGTGTTCTTTAATGTATTAACTGTCATATTTTGATTAGACAATCAAATTCGAACTTTAAAAATCTGCCCGTCAGTTAAGAGGATAGGATAGTGGCGACATCTAGCGCGCTACATGCAAACTAGAAATGACATTACTTACGTCGCCATGTCAAAGTTCTCCGCGACATTAGTATGTAGTAGAAAAGGTTTTAATATGTGCGGAATTATTGAATGTGATCCAGTAGCAGTTATAAAACACATTCCCATCAATTGGGTAGATGACCACCAATCAATGGACGTACTTTTAAGAGCTGTCAAAACGCAATTCCCCCATAGATTTTGTATGACACTACTAAGCTATGACGTCACTTTTTTGTCACCTCATTTCACTAACTACCTATTTATTGATTTCAAAGCAAAAAAAAACGAATTTGATATTTATTTTAAAATTCATCGGGTTTTCAGGGCTAAACTGTTTTTTTTTTGTGAAGTTGTGTCTTGGATTGGTTTAAGTGATGGTGTCAACTGTCAGCTACCCAGTAGTCCAATACCTTTGTTCATATTGTATGCGATATGAGTATTTCCAAAAGAATCCTTTGAAATACAATTTACGGGGTGTTTATGCGTCATTGACGATATTATCTTCCCTGATTTCGTTATTTAAATATATTAATTACCTTTACTGTGATGTTTGCAGATAAGATGCGTCGTAGCGGCGTGGGTATCCTGGGCCGTGCGCGGGCGCGGACGCTGAAGATGACCGTCACTATAGTTCTAGTCTTTTTCACTTGTTGGTCTCCTTACTACTGTTATTGTTTATGGTAAGTTTATAACAAAGCTATAATTATTACTAGCGAACGACGAGTCTACAAAGTTAGCCTAAGTGTTTTAAGCTAAATCAATATCTACACTCCCGGCCACCTAGCATAATGAGTTTATATCGTCCTTATCTTCAAAAAATTATATGAATGACAAATGAATGAAAAATCAAATTCAGAACAATAGTAAATGAACCTAATGTTGATTATGCCAGCTACAAACTTGCATAAAAACTTTTTGATCATTCATACAATTTTTTAAAGTTATGGACGTTACTACATCATTATGCTAGGTGGCTCGATTTAGGAGTCTGGGAGTGTATATGTGTGCCGAATTTCAGCTAATTCTGGTCAGCCATTTAAGAAATAAAAATGAACCACCAACCTAACCATTTGGCCAGCCTCACAAACTTTTGCGTTTATTATAGTAGTAGTAGGAGAAAGTTTAGGATAGGAAGCATTAGAATTATTGCTTTGATAAGCTTATACATATTAAAGACTTCACTTGGCATGTCACCGTAGCTTGTCTTCATGACGAAATGATTTAAAAAGAAATTGCTTTGCGATCACTATTCAGTTAATACACACTCAAATATATTAAGTATTGGAAAGATGAAAAGTTTATAAATACCTAACTTTTTGGTTGACTGCACCAAAGAAAACCAAGCAAATAAAACGGTTAACAACTTTTCCTACCATTCTCCCCAGGTACTGGATCGACAAAGAATCTCTGAAGAGCCTTGACCCCGCCATCCAGAAGGCGATGTGGCTGTTCTCGTGCACCAACTCGTGCGCCAACCCCATCGTGTACGGGGTGTTCAACCGCAACCGCTGGACGTGGCGCGCCGGCCGGGTGAGTTACTTTGTAAGTCTCACTGCATCTACCTACATGTTATTTATGAAACTCGTAGTTGTTGTATTCACATGCTATATGGCTTGGGAACCCTAAAGGTGGTTTTCACATCAGTGAAGCGTGTAGTGGATTGGATGGGCTAAAATTGGGCGATGGTCTGTGTCAATAAACAGCTTTTCTTTCTTTCTTTCTCTCTTTCTTTCTTTCTAATTAAAATCACACACCAAAAGATGTACCTCGCCAGCCAAGGCTTGCATATGGCAGAACCCGCGAGCTCGCGCAATATTATGTGTGTCCTTTTTACAAAGTAATAAATACTCTATAAAGTTTATAATATCGTTCAATATTGCACGAAAGATAAAATTCAGGCATTCCGATATTTCACACCAAAGACTGGCGAGACGAAAATTAAAATATTTGTTAGAACAACATTTAACTATGTGGCTACCAAAATAGAGTATTTATTTACTTACACTAATTCTCGCCCATCCAATCTACTCCTTGCCTTACCTGTGTAAAACCACCTTAGGACGCCTGAGTCAATACATAACTACAAAAAAATCATAATTACTACACTTGTAAATGCTTGAGACAGCAGAGCGAACACTTTTCCTATTAAAAAAAATCGGTTCACACTATTCCATTAACACTTCAGTCCAGTGATTCAAACAAGTACTAAACTGGAATAGCTATTGTCTATAATATTCCAGTCATTTAGAAGTGTCAATATTACAGCAGATTCACCGTGTACACTTTTCCAGTGGCGCTAGAATGGAAAAGTAGTGAGTGGCATTCCAGCGCTGGTCTGGAATATTACTGGAATAACGCGAACCGCGCATTCAACTTTAAAAATTGTGACATAAAATCTTCCAGAACGTCCGATGTCGAAGCGGCAGCATGCGACGTGGTTCAAGACTGCCTTACGGCGAATCTATGGAGATATCAGCAGCAACATTGGCAAGAGCGAGGAACTCTCTAGGAAGCGAGAGGAACGGCCGGCGAGACTCCACGTACAACATACAGAACGGTTCACAGAAACATTGGAACACCATCAATAATAATCATGTTAGCAACGGCATGGTTTAGCTATTCACTCACTCTTGCCTTGTAATTGTGTTAAGAAAATCTTTTGGGAAAGAGACGACTGTTCGTGTAAAAATCTATTCAGGTGCTTTGAAAGGTATGCCTGAAGGACGTTGGTTTAGGATTTTTTTATGTTTATGATGGACTATGCACTTAAACCACCTCACATTTATTGCTGATTAATGTTGTTACAAAAAAAACTTCTGCTAAAATGATCAAGACTATTTGGTCATTGTTTATGCTCTTAACCAAGTAGTGATGGGCATAAAATAACGGTTACTACCGATGAAAATTTTATTGACAAAAAATTTTAATCGGTTTTCAAAATTTTCTTTTTCATGTTTCTGTGCGCTATCTCTTTGAAATAGGGTTGAAAATCGTTCTGGAATTCCTAGTAAAAGAAAGCTTTAAGGTGTAGTCTTGAAAAACATATCTAGGTCGCGATAAGACAGAGAATGCGGTTCGTACGGTATGTGCCATGCCTTGTGAGTAGAATAATGTAAGTGTAAATTGTTGAGTGTTACGCACTGATATGTAACATTCCTTAAGTGAGTTAGCTATAAATATAGTCCTTAACTATTAGCTGATAGCTAGTTTAATGAGGCTTCATCGATTGATATTGTTACTCATTATGATTGACAATAGACGTTGATTTTCTAGTTCCTCAACACAACTAGGATACTCATAGCTTTCCAACATGTAAAGTTGATACATTCCAATGAGAACACGCTTAAGTTATTTCGTATATATTTATTCAATAAGACTGACTGACAGACGATAAGTCCTTAGTAGGTATTTTGATACCAAACACTAATTGTTATTTCTTTAAAGGTTGTTTTTGTTTAAACTATAGTTTTAATGTAAAGATTCTTTTATTTTTTGTTTAGTAGTGTAAATGTGTACCTTGGCTGTGAGGTGATAGAGACTCAGCTCTATACATACAAAGAGATATGAAATTTTGTACCAAATCTTAATCCTAAGTTAATGCAAGATCTAATTTTTTAAATAAATAATGAAATTATATCGTTTTTTTTATTTGAGACCCTAGGTTGACTTCGAGACTGATAAGCGCGAAGTTCTGAGTTTGATTCCCAGGTCGGCCAAAAAGCGTTATTGGATTTTCATTTAGGAATTTCTCAGTAGCCGCCCGAAGTTTGAAAGTTAATGGTGTGACACCCCCCGTGTCTCGGAAAGCACATAAAGCTGTTGGTCCCAGCTGTCATTCGTAGATCTTTGACAGTCGTTACGGATGGTCAGAACCCGGGAAGTCTGATAACCAGTCTTACCAAGGGGTATCGTGTTGCCTAGTAACTGAGTTTTGGAGGTCAGATAGGCAGTCGTGTGCAACCCTGGTATTCAGCAGCATCCAGTTAGACTGGAAGCCGTCCCCAATATAGTCGGGAAACGGTTAGGCAGACACATTACATTAAGATCTTAAGTAAAAAGCAATTTTCACACAAATATTTATTTAAAATAACATCCATTTTAAATAAAAACAGGGAATCATGAGCCGACATCAATAAATAATTTGTACTTACATTACAATATTGATATGATTTTAAACTCAGTAATACAAGACTTAATACGACAATACATACACATAATAATAGATAATAATACATAAATAACAAAATAAGTTGTCCCTTACATATTAAAAGATATTCGGGTACAGATCCAATAGATAGAAATACAATAGAAAATAGATATTGATAGACTTTTGTTAAAAATATCTCATAATAATACCATCGTGTTTTTTTTCTATTATAATAACGGACTAATAATAATTAAAGTGCGGACTAGAGACTATAATGAACATTATATTAGTCTACGTACACAAATGTGGATACATTATATTTTAAAATGGTAAAATATCTTAATATAATCCTTACAGCTAATATTTGGCCACAATTAAATGACTTTCCCTCTGCTGTGGTCGATAACATAAATTATTTTGATATAATTTATTATGTTGTAACTTATTCGAATAATTATTTTACTAAATTAAATTGCTTTAGAGAATCACTTGGTAACTCATACACTACTAGGTCTGTTTCACCAATTCTGAATAACAAAAAAGAAACAAAAATATTCAAGACGATCAAAAAAAAACTTTTCATTTATTTTAATGAATAATGTTTTGAATTTTTTTTATGAATGACACCACTAAAATAATTATATCAAATCAGAAAATGGTGAAACAGCTGAGAAAATAAATACATTTTCTAACTACTACTAACGGTAATTTTTATATCGTTTGCAACGATAAAAACAATCGATAACAAATTTTATCTAAATTAATAAAAGAACAACACTAAGTGTCATTTATTCATTTGAAACAACTGGAATGCAGGCTGTATGTAACATTACAATTCTGAAAATTTACAATAAAACACATCACATTACTGGTTTTACCAACAGTTAATTTTAAATGATGGAACTAAACAATGCAATGAAACGCAAATTAAGTACTTTTTCGAAATGACGAAACTTGTCGAAAAGTACTAACGATTCAATTTTGTAATATAACATTGAGTAAAACCTAAAACAATATCAAATTAAAATCAATGTTTGTAAAATCATTTTTGGCGCATAATTATAGTACCTACTTATAATACAAACACATTCTAGAAACATTACAAACACGTTGACTCGACAAATGTACATTCATACAAAAATAGATGGAAAGTTTCAGCCATAGATATTTTTTTAATATGTCTCCAAACATTACATTTCTGGTCGTTTATTTATATGTCCCATCACTAGACAGAACCTATAAATTCGGTTCAATATTTTTAAATTTCGTCTCGAAAAATCCTTAGAAAAAGGAAGGAAAATTTTGGTAGTAGCAAAATAGCTGAAATATGCTGATAAAAAATTCATATATTCTAGTGAAATTACATGTCTTCAATCTCTAAACGAGAATAATATCTTAGGCGACGTGTACACATATTCACTTCATACTCGAGTTTCAATTTAATGCAGACACGTATTATTATAGGTATAGAGTCGAAAATTCTACACATCATCACAACAGCTACTTTAAAGCTACATAAAATGGCACATATAGAACACACCGACACATTATATTAGCTCCATCTAACATTAACATCAATATTTTAAAACTAAATACTAGATTATGTAAATACTTTATTTCGGTAACCAACGTTTGGCAAATATGATAATGTTTTTACACTTGAATAATACGGTGTATAGAGAGCCTTATTAACGGTTCAAGAAAACACATAACTACCTAGAAATAATTAAAATATGATATTTTTTTAAATAAAATGTGTTGGCTTGTAATAACATAAAAAACTGACGAAATTATAAACTAATTCAAACATCAATATTTTACACAAAAAACATACATTCCATCACGAAATAACAGTTTAAGCTGCAACGTTATTTTCCTAAGAATAACGGTAAAACTATAACGTTATTTAAATACAGAACAGTTTTTTTAACTTGACGTATTAACGAGTTATTTTACGTAATAATTTGAATTTGAAATTTCGAACACGAATTTTGATATTTTTTTAATTCGATATGGTCTGATTCTAAAGCTTTTGTCTTTTACTCGTTTATCGTTTTTTATTATGTGTAATATAGAATCGTTTCTTTTTGTTTTTTCCTCAATAACCAGGACGATATTCTTTTTTCTGTCCACAAGAGTCAATGGACGACGTATGTATGTGTAGCATTCTTAGCTCAATGGTCTCCTTTTTCAATTTCGGTGAGTTCTTGTGAGGGCGCCGCATCATTCTCTTTGTTGAGAGCGCGGCTCTTCTCTATGTCACCCTGAGATAGTGACGTCACGATAATGGCGCCCAAAGCATCACACACCACGTTGATCGTTGTACGGAAGCGGTCACTGGAAAGAAAAACGTTAAAATTGAATCATTTTTACATATTCATTTCACGTTTTAGATTTTTCTATTGGTCAGAAAAAAAAAATGCAGTTATGTGGAAACTGATTAAGACCCCAGGAAGACGCTGGATGCAAGTCGCTTCCAACCTGTCTTTTTGAAAGTCAATGGGGGAGGCCTATGTCCAACAGCGGACGTCCTAGGCTTCATCTGATATGATGATGGTGATGATTTAGAAACTCCATTCCATCAAAACTTGAGCATGATAATTAGTCCTATGAAATAAAAATATATAGGAAGATATGCATGACCACACCATTGCAATAATGATGTCAGTACTGTTAGATGTAGGTATGCTAACAATTAATAAAATGCCCTGATGACACAATTCATTAAACGGACAGTAAATAACTGGTATCAATTACAATTACCTACTTGTAATTTATCCTCATTCACATGAAGATAGATAGGTACACTAGTTACTAATATTTCAACTCTAATAGCAAATATTTTAGCTCCATCATATTACAGCCCATATCGCAGAAAATATCATAAAACCTTCGTAAAAATGAGAACTTTCTATAGTATAATTTAACTCTTTGAAGGAATTTAGTGTCCGACCGAAACTGGTTTTTACGACCGAAACCGAAACCGAAAACGAATTTCGGCAACGGTCTCAGTTTCGGCCAAAACCGAAACCGAAACCGAAACTTCCTAACAAGGATCATGTCAATGTTGCACTCGGTTTTAGTTTGGGGGCAGGTATTAGATAACGTTTTAAATCGAAAAACAGAAATGAAATAATACTTTTACTATACGGATACCTAGGCAGGTACCTATTTAAGTGCTAATAGTGCGTGTTAATTTAAAAAACAAAAGAAACACAATTATGTACCTAGGTCTAACTATACTTGCCACTTGTATACCTTGGTGAAAATTATTCAAATGAACTTTGAAACTCTGAATCCTTAATATTATCACCACTAATGCACTAAAGTGCCAAGTACCTAACTAGTGTTTGTTTAGGTATAGGTAATGCTATACCTAAACAAACACACACATATATATATTTTGGTTTATTTAACCCACTCGCTGATGCGAGTGGGTTAAGTTAACCAAAAAAAATTTTGATCGTTAAGTCAAACTTGATTCTTATATGATCCATGTATTACTTTGTTATGTTTATTGTTCCGTACCTCTACAATATAGATTTACTATCTAGTAAATTACTACCGACTCTTATGCTATATCACGTGATAAAACTTACCGAACTCAAAATAAATCACACGAAAACTCACAACAAACAAAACTAACTGCAAACACAAGCCTGTCACGACATGATTAGGCACGTGGACGCGGCAAAATCTTCGACGCTTGGATGGAATTCACCGCACCGAACATGACCGAGCAAAGCACGAGAACTCCCGAATGCAGTTTCGGTTTCGGTCGTAGTTTCGGCAGGTTTGCTACCGAAACCGAAACTCGTTTTTTTGCCGAAACTCGACCGAAACCGAAACCGAAACCGAACTTTCGGTCGGACACTAAAGGAATTACAAGCTGTTAAATACGTAAACGAACAAACAATATAAAATTAACGATGGAAGCTTTTTGTAAGTCTGAAACCATCAAATGACTTCTTCCGCTCTGGGCGGTGCAGAATGGAGACACAGAGTCACACCTTATTTAATCTGTGGTCACACTGTTACTGACTAAAACCTAACCGGGTTCCTCCTAATGCCCTTTACGTTCCAAGGCCGCAATGACTCTTTCGAACAAATTCTGCAACCCTGGCTGACACTGGCTCTAGCGGGCCCCGACTATGACCCTAGCTATTGAGCTCAAAATTGTTCCTAGCTCTATATAATTTTCTGTAACAATAAAAAAGACTGAAGACTTACAGCAGCCAATCAACAGCGAGGATGATGGAGACGTCCTCAGCGGGCAGGTTGACGGTGTCCAGCACCATCACCATGGTGACCAGGCCTGCCTGTGGGATGCCTGCCGCGCCTATACTGGCTGCCGTGGCGGTCACACTGCGAACATTTAAGTCAATGGATACCATTGTATCAATACATTTTATCAGGTCGTACTTTACGTTTTTAACATTCGAAATACATTGAAAATAGCGAAATGTAAGTAAATAGAGTTTATTCAAATCATAGCCGTTTTAAGGAACTTTATTGTCCAAACGGTTGGCTGACACCTCCCGTATCCCAAGGACTTGGCCAGAGACAAAGTATTGCCATGCAATGTGGTAATGCCGCCAGTCTTTTGGGCACATTTCCAGTTGACAGCGATGAGGAGGTATTATTTTAGTGCTATTTATTGATTATCATGCATTATTGATTTTTTATAGGATACAATATTTTACATATTACGCAATAAGTAAATTACAACCAAAAATATCAGTTTAATGACTATTAAAGACACAGTGATCTTACCTAACAGCAATGATCTTGCCAAACGACATCTCAACCTTCCTGAGCTGAGCGATAAAGATGGCGGCGACGGCCTCATACAGCGCCGTGCCATCCATGTTGATGGTGGCGCCGATGGGGATGACGAACCGCGTGATGCGAGGGTCCAGCCCCATGTCGTCGCAGCAGCCGATCGTTATTGGCATTGTTGCTGAGCTGGAAATGGGGAGATGGAATTTAACGACTATAGTATTTTCGAACAGCAAGGCTACTATAGGTATTCCGCCGACGACCTTTTATTTGACCGATTTCTTTGTCGGCGAGAAGAAATGTGTCCAAAATCGGTCAATAAATCAGTTGTGGGCGAAAAGCCATAAACTCAAGGCCGTGGTATAAAATAATACTAGCCTATTATTGTCCCACCGCAGGACAAAGACCTTTTTCTCATACAGAAAAGGCACGCTTGCAGGCTGATTGGCGATTTAAGACTTAAATTTATAAAGTCCTGTTTCCTCACGATGTTTTTCTTCACCGTCGCGTCGCCAGTGATAAGCCCACACAGCCTCGTGCGTCAAAGGCACATTAAATACTGGGCCACCACGATGTTGCCGTGGTATTACAAGTAATTTTATGATAGTATTTTAAAAGCTTACCTAGAAGCAGTACCAAAAGCAGTAGCCATGACCTGACCCATCTTGGCAATGTATCGGCAGGGCAGCTTCTTCGTGGCCAGGATGAACAGGATACTGAGAGTTCCAAATCCGTGGAGGAACAGCCCCAGGATTACCGTCATGAAGTACAGGCCCAACCGGCCCACTAGCTCCGCAAATGAATCTATCTCCATGATCTTTGCTGTCACCAGGAAGAACACACCAAGTGGTGATAACCTGGAAGATTGAAAGGCATAGATTAGACCACATCTCTCATTCAATCCTTAAAGGCTCAAATATTGCCTAGAAATAAGCATAAGTAATAATGATTGATTAAAATGATGTTAGAAGTTCATAAACAAATATATAGTTACAGGACATCAGAAAACTATTGAATCCTACAACATATTTCACAGCACAATCCTTTCCTAGTATTCCTATAACGCAAATTTTATTTTATTATATAAACTTTGGACATCCAGGATTTCTCCTGCATCATGTGAGCATTTACAAACATATAAACTCACGTACACAAACCACCAGACCCACAGCAAATTCCTGCCATGTAAATTCCGTGCGGGAACGAAATCTGCGACACGCAGCGCAGCAGGCAATCGCTCAGCCACTGCACCAACCGTGTCGTCGAACTTTCCATTCCAAAGTTCCCATGATTCCTTTGTCATACTAACCAAATAACCCATCCAGTGATGATCATCATGGCTTCTGATAAGGCGTGGAAGAACTCCTGCAGCGGTCGACTCTTGTCTCCCATCTTGCCCAGGGTGATGCCCAGCACGATGCTGAAGCACACCAGCCCCAACACATTGCTGCCGCTCTGGTACTCGCCCGTGATCTGATACGTCTCCAATGCACCTTGAGAGTGAAAACATAAGGTTTGAAATGAGTGCTTTTATTTTGGATGATTTATGGAGATGAAGTCCACTACACGCTACATGATTCTGAGTCTTGTTGCATAGAGTATTAAGTACATTTTGCTTCTGAACTGTCTAGAAACTGGACAATTTATGACAACCACCAAGAAAGACCAAAAATATATTTATTTATACTCTTTAACACATACATTTGTTTTAGCAGGCAAGACTCAAGCTAACAAAAGTAGTCATAAACTGCTAATTGTCCAGTTCCAAGTAACGAGTCTGGGTAGAAGTTACACATTGAATAACATGCCAAGTGTCACCCTCTGGAATTCCGATAAAGAACAAGAGAATATGTCCAAACGCGAAAAGACACCTTAAGTATGTGCCCGAATTACTGGTGCAAAGTTTAATAAGTTTTCACGGATTGCCGGAACTTTGAAAAGCTCCTAGACTTCTGTTTGGAACAAGTAATGGCAATCATTGAAAATGCACTAACTAACCTAATAACTACAAATCATAACATAAAGACTAGAGCTACTGACTGTTCTATTTATGAACAAAGACTTAGTTACTTTATCTTTTGTTCACAAATGGGAGTCATTCATCATCATTTTGTAATAAAAGTCATTGTTCAGTTGGCTGTTCACAAATTGTCTGTACTCTGAACTCGGTCGTTTAGTGATTTAGTTCTTCTTAAAGCGGTGTTGGGTTACTCTTGTGGGGTGAGCCAAAATTAGCTGCTATGTCTTGGTTCTATTATATTCTACTAGTTTCTGCCCGCGACTTCGCTCGCGTACGTGGCCATTCTCGATTGAGAATTAACTTATTTATCTTCAATTTTTATTATTCATTTCAGGGACTGCAATTTAATGAGATCTAGGTGATCCTATGTTGCCGTACACGTGTATGTACAAACTTTAAGGAAAATTTTGCAGCTTAATGCGCTGGCATTAATCTGTAAAAAACTGGCTTTTGCAGTACAACATGAATTTGAAATTATGTTTTTATAATAAAGTTGAAAACTGTCAAAGTTTTCATGACAGATTGGGGTAACTTGATTTGCTGGCCTCTGCAGCGCAACATGTATGCGGGCTGTTCAGGACCGGGATGTTACAGCAGTGGAGGTCTATTGCCTGATAATGATGATGAAGCGCAACATCTAAAACTAACATTTATTTTGTAGAAAAGTCAATTATCGGGAGGGAAACAATATTTTTATTACCTAGTTGACTTTTAGTGTCATTCTTGTCGTAAACGAGCCTCGTGCGGTAAGACGCGATCGTCGCCTGCGCAAGATTCTCCGGGAACACGTTTCTGAAACAAACAAACAGTAATACAATGTAAAAAATTGCACACAAATGAAGTGAGTGTAGGCATAATAGGCAAATTACATGCATATGTCACCGGAAAATAACAAGATCCGTAAGTTTATCAATTTACTAGGAAGTTTATAAACTTTCGTAAGATTCTAAACGGGAGATAAATTGTAATATTTTACGTCCACATTTTCGTAAATTGATAAACTTACTGAACTCACTCGTAAAATAATAAGTAAGCAGTAACCAAACACTACGCGCGATCTGATTGGTTGGCTGTCACATGTCACTTCTCCTTCCTCGCGGCCGCCAGCTGGACACAAGCATTACCACTATGAACATTGACCAATCAGAGAGCAGTGTGTTATTTTACGTATTTCAAAGATCGTATATTTAAAAGAGTTTCTGTGATTGGTCGAACCATATAAAATCTTACGAATAGATATTCGTTAGTTTATAAATTTACCGTATGACGTCGGAAATTGATAAATTTACGAAAATGTGGACGTAAAATATTACAATTTATCTCCCGTTTAGAATCTTACGAAAGTTTATAAACTTCCTAGTAAATTGATAAACTTACGGATCTTGTTATTTTCCGGTGACACATACATTATCTACTGTTTTACTTAGGTTTTGTATTGAACGTTTAGTCTATTTTATTTTTAAATTTAAAGGGAAAGAACGATCGCAATTTAATATAGTCCCAAATGACGATTGACATCGATTGTCGCTGAGATGAGAATGCAACTAGATTTTGAAAATTTTCATTTAGTAGAATTGGTCTTCTGAAGCCAGATATTAAGTAAGTACAAGCAATAAATCAATCAGTCGGTAAATTTCGAGACGAAAACTAAGACCAGTGATAAAGTTATAAAAAAAAGAAAGACCATCTCGTCCCGAACCTTACATAGAAAAAATTTTTCTAAAAAGTACCTTTGTAATCCAAATTGTAAATCCCATTACTCATAACAAAACAGCTTCCGATATTACATAAACAGCAAACACGTGTACGAGTTGACTGCCCTTGAACCGGCCACAACAACACGCCCAGATTGCAAAAGTGCATAAGTGGACAATAGTCACTGGCCCTCCGCCAGTGAACAGCGACCATTCACGATTAACCTATTTTCTTAAGACGTGCGTGTCTTTTGGAATTAACTAGTCATTTTACAAAAATCTTTAGTCATTTGTTCCTTATGACCATTCATGTTCATGTTCATGACCATTAGCCTCTTAATTTCCTGCCCGTAGCCGTTGGCCGAAAATACGGTGGCCATACCATCACGCCTGTATTCCCCGAAGGGGTTAGGCAGAGGTATAACAATGTAGACTCACAGTTCGCCGATATATTTAGGTCCCATGTAATAGAGGGCGAGCCTATTGCCATTAACCGGGCACAAATCCAAACTCCGAGCTGCTACTAAGAATTTCATAGAAAAACCCAATAACACTTTTTGCTCGACCTGGGAATCGAACCCAGGACCTCTACCGTAGCAGTCGCGCTTAGGACCACTAGGCTAACGAGGCAGTTAGCCTAGTGGTAGGGTGGTAGTAGTGGGGTAGTAGCCGTTGGTCGAAAATACTTCGGTCAGTAGGACAAATTCCAGATATGTATAAATAGTAGACGGGGCCCGGTAGGGCCAGTGCCTGCCAGGGATACGGAATTGGATCGAAAGAGTTACCCTTCTTCTTAGCGTATTGAAGGCATAAATATAATATAAAATATATATGAAATAATATAATTTTGTCAGGAGACTGTTTGGCCCTTAGGGGGGCCCACTAGAGCTTAAATTTGCCATCGTGGTGAAAGGATTAGCCTATCGACTGAAATTGATTAACGCGAAACGCGAAAGAAAGAGAGAAGAGGAAAGAAATACCACGGCCTAGGAACGCAAAGGCCATAGAGGAACACGAATAGGTTTTAGTCAGTAACGGTCTGACACTCCCTTCAGTGCACTCAAAGCGGGATAAGTGATTTGATGATTTCCCAGCCTTAAAAAAAGGAAATGTAAAAAATGAACTGCCGCAACTGCCTCGTTGGCCTAGTGGTCCTGAGCGTGACTGCTACCCTGGAGGTCCTGGGTTCGATTCCCGGGTCGAGCAAAAAGTGTTATTGGGTTTTTCTATGAAATTCTCAGTAGCAGCTCGGAGTTTGGATTTGTGCCCGGTTAATGGCAATAATAGGCTCGCCCCCTATTACACGGGACTTTTTTTGGGGAGAGATTATTTTTTTTTATGTCCAGCAGTGGACGTCCTGCAGCTGATATGATGGTGATGATAAAATTATCTGCCAGAAAAGTCCCATACTGGGTGTTGGAGAAACAGGCCAAGGGTTGCATGAATAGGTTCAGTAGTATTTTCTTGTTGTTTATGACGAATTCCCCAATTCGTCTTTCAGAATTATTTATTTATTTATGCTAACACGGCTCTGATGAGCCAATTACGCTAACACAACAGATTTAACCTATACATATAAAAAAAGAATATAAAACAATAAAAATAAAGTAAAAACAAATATATCAGATAGTCTTGCTTTCGCAAAAGCTTAGACACAAGGACATAACAATTTTTATTTGGTCCGCAAATAGATCGCAGTTCGGGTTGGCAGAATACTAATTACAATGGAAATTGTAACAACTACTACATGTAACAACATATAGTAGGTGTTACAATTTCCATTGTGTTACGCTTTGTGTTACATATTAGATCCATTGTATATCGTGTCAGTCACAACCAGGAAAACAATATTAGCCTAATATCACAAGCTAATTATAAATTACTAGCTTTTGCCCGCGACTTCGTCCGCGTGGGTTAATAGTCCCCGTTCCCGGGGGATTTCCGGGATGAAAACTATCCTATGTCCTTTCTCGGGTCCCAGACTATATCTGTACCAAATTTCATTGAAATCGGTTCAGTGGTTTAAGCGTGAAGAAGAGACAGAAAGACAGACAGAGTTACTTTCGCATTTATAATATTAGTACGGATTGACACAAATAAATAATATTCTATCCTATTATTGTCATTGTTGACTAGCACATGACTAGCTTTTGACCGCGACTTCGTTCGCGTTGTGTTTTTTTTCACCCGCTTTAGGTCTTTGGTTACTGCTCTGCTTCCACGGGTCGTAGCATGGTGTTATATAGCTTGTACTATTTCTCCTGAATCTGGCTATAATATACAACATAAAATTTTCAATTTAACTAGAAGTTCTAGCGATTAGAATGTTTAAACAAACAAAAAACTTTTGAGATTTACTTATTATATTAGTACTAGCTTTTGCCCGCGACTTCGTCCGCGTGGATTAATAGTTCCCGTTCCCGGGGGAGTTCCGGGATGAAAACTATCCTATGTCCTTTCTCGGGTCCCAGACTATATCTGTACCAAATTTCATTGAAATCGGTTCAGTGGTTTAGCCGTGAAGAAGAGACAGACAGACAGAGTTACTTTCGCATTTATAATATTAGTAAGGATAAACATATACCATCATCACGCCTGTATTCCCCGAAGGGTTAGGCAGAGGTGTACCAATGTACACCCACAGTTCGCCGGTATATTTAGGTCCCATGTAATAGGGGGCGAGCCTATTGCCATTAACCGGGCACAAATCCAAACTCAGAGCTGCTACTGAGAACTTCATAGAAAAACCCAATAACACACTTTGCTCCAACTGGGAATCAAGCAGACATCCAAATAAAAAAATGCAAAATAAATTCGCCCCAAAATTATGAGGGGTAACAAAATTACAAGAAAATCGAATCATTCCATTAACAGCCGAAAGTGAAGTGGGAGCTTCCCGGAGGCGACCGCAGATAAATATAGTTACAGGGAAATATTCAGGACTGATGAACGAACGCGTTATTATATACAGACACTAAGACACCATGTATAATATCTATACTTTTAATATTATAAAGAGGAAAGCTTGTTTTGTTTGTACCTAATAAGGTCCACAACTACTGGACCGATTTCAACCATTTTTCCATCAATAGATTGCCAAATTATCAGAAAGTTACATACCTAAAGCAAATAATTCGATTGTAATAAAATCAAATCCCAGGTTCAGAAAGAACCAAAAGACATACTAAAAGACTGATGTATTATCATTATACCAATTCTTTCATCAGGATAGTCTCACTCCTTGAACATAATAAATTATGTGTACAAACAATTACGTACTATGTAATCTACATAACATATCGGTACATTGTAATCGAACTTTGCGAAACGTTTGCGTTCCCGTGGGAAGTACAATAAAGTACCATTAATTACCAGCTTCGCGTCTGCTGGGACTTAAGCTGTTAACTAATTGAGTTTGCCAATATCGAAAAGCGATAGAAACCCTATTTTGAAATTGTGTTAGTTGAAGTGTGAAAGGGATTGGTAATATTACATAATAGACTAATAGTATAGTATTATAGTATTTTTTTTATTGGGACAAGCCCGTCACACTTTTCCCAAACCACTGCAACTTCTGTAAGCCAGATTCAACAGTGGCGACCACAAGAAAAGCGCCGAGACAATGAAGCTCGACGAGTCCCGGAGAAACGATTCAACTGCCTTGGACCCCGCAAGGAAATTAATCAGAAAAGATTAGCGGAGGAGTAAGAAAAACATACTTTCCACTTCCTTCCAAACAAGCAGGAGACAGAACAGAATTAGGCCAATAGGCACAAAGGGATGTTTACAACTGGGAGAAGCCCAGATTGCCAAGCACCACGGATTGCAATTATTATTAACTAGCATTACAGTATTATTATATTACAGTCTTCGGATATTCTCGGGCATGAGACTAAACCTAAAGCTTGCTGCGGGTTGTTCGAAAGAGATACCGCGCCCCCGGAACGCAAAGGGCACAAGAAGGAACATGGATGGGTTTTACTCAGTAAAAGTCTGACTCTCCCTCCCGCCACGCCAGGGCGGGAGAAGTCATTACATGATTACCCTTCGGCAAAAAAAAAACACTAGCTTCTACCCATGTCTTCTGCCGCGTAAAAGTCATGTAAACCTTAAAACATTGGTAATAGTGTAGCTTTCTTTCTATCAAAGTTTTTTTTATAATCAGACCAGTGTTCAGAGATAATCTCTATCAAACAAGCAATTGTAACTCGTCTAAGTAATGACATTATAGATGGCAAGCGACAACCCTAATAATAAGCATAAAGGCTGAATTATGATTCACACATCTGTTTTAGATTATAAATGAACATCATTGGGAGCAACCCTGTAACTCTTGCCATATTGAATTAGTTTCACATAATTAATGTAATTGTGAATAGATTGTACTATAAAGCTGGTGCCCTTAGACAGTAAGGCGAGGTCGCAGCGGTCGACAAAGGACATGGCAGGAGGGCCTGGATAAATTCCTCCTAACCTGGAAAGATGAAGCACGGTATCGTGAAAGATGGAAGGAGTGGATGGAGGGCTTTGCCTAGAAGTGAAACTGGCAAGTAAAAAAAAATGAAGATTGTCGTTTTGCCAGACTTAAGTTCATATGATAGGTCATCATATCAGCCTATAGCCGTCCACTGCCGTATGTACGCCTTACCTAAAGCCAACAATCCTGGGCAGCCTGTATCCAGGTACTGCTTGTTATCTTCTTCAAATTATAGGTATTTGTATTGATGAGCGTGGGGTCCTGGGTTCGACTCCCAGGTCGTGCAAAAAGTGTTATTGGGTTTTTTCCATTAGGATTTCTCAATAACAGCCCGGAGTTTGGAAGTTAGTTGTGTGACACCCCCGTGCCTCGGAACGCAAGTAAAGCCGTTGGTCCTGCACCTGATCTCTCCCCGATTGTGTGGGACGACCGTCCCATCGGCCTATAAGAGTTAGGGACGAGGGAGTGCACCTGTGTTTGCGCACACACTTGTGAACTATAATATCTCCTGCGTACGTGGTTAGTCTGCATTAAGATTAGCCGCCGTGGCCGGAATCGGTCTGGAGAATGACATTACATTACATTTGTATTGTATTGTATTGTAAAACAGTCTGCTACCCGCAATTGAACTCCAAAATTATTGGTAAAGTGTGTACAGGCAGCCCTACGCACCCGTATATAGGACATAATATAAATAGGTGAATGAAGTGACAAGCGTGAAGCGCATCGCTCCTCTCGCACCGGCTGCAATTGACGACGAATTACCTATGTCGCCATGCGTCACGCATAGAACACGCATAGCGTGCCATACACGCACGGTGCCGGTGAATGTCTTTGATGAGTCAATAAGAGGGATTCACAACACGCTTCATACAAAACGTAATCTAGTCGTATTTAGAAGGGGCCCCTCTAGGTCCAGTGCCTGCCAGGGTTGCGGAGTTTGTTTGAAAGAGTCACTGCGACACTGGAATGCAAAGGGCATTATAGGAGGAACACGGATGGGTTTTAGCCAGTAAGAGTACCTATGTGACACTCTCTTCCGCTCCACCCAGGGCGGAAGAAGTCATTTCATTATTACGCATCATTATAAAAAAAAGTCTAGTCATATTTTAGTCACATTACCATCACGCCCATATTTCCCGAAGGGTTAGGCAGAGGTGTACCAATGTGTGTACACCCACAGTCCGCCGGTATGTTTTGGGTCCCATGTAATAGGGGGTGAGTCTATTACCATTAACCGGGCACAAATCCTAAGTCCAAACTGCTACTGAGAATTATATAGAAAATCACAGTAACACTTTGCTCCACCTAGGAATAGAACCCATGACCTCTAGCGTAACAGTCGCATATTTTGGTGAAAAAGTTAACTAATTAATAACTAGTTAACAACTCGACAGATAGTATTAAGTTATTAGACGGAACGTAACAAACCACAAGCATTAATATCTGTGGCCTTATTCTGGTGAAAATTACCACTTACATTTCAGCATAGTAAACGTTGCTCAAAGCAACCAAAGTTCGGAATTGAAGCGAATGAGTTTCATTGCCCTAACTTATCCATTGAGCGTTACAAAGTTCATGAATATTAATGTGACAACTAAAGTCGTTACAATTACTAAACTGCAAGTTAATTAAGAAGCGACAAAATTCACAACTAGTGTAGCGTTCATTCAATTTAGATTTCAATCAATTTTCATCTATATTGCAAGCGAAAGATGCTTAACTTTATGTCATTGGATGGCAAACAATCTAAAAGCCCTCCTGATGATAAGTGGTCACCACTGCCTATAGACGTCTGCAATACCAGAGGTCTTGCAGATGCGTTACCAACACGTACACACGAATAAACGGTACAAACACATACAACTGACAACGGTTTAAAACATATCCTTCAAACCAAAATACAGCAACGCAGGTTTGCAGCCTTTTTTTTTTTTTTTTTTTTATAGACGGGAAATCATCAAATAACTTCCCCCGCCCTTAGTGTCAGACTTTTACTGACTAAAACCCGTCTATGTTCCTTCATGTGCCCTTTGCGTTCCGGGGGCGCGGTATCTCTTTCGAACAACCCGCAGCCCCGGCAGGCATCGGCCCTCAGTGGCCCCATCCAATTTGCTGACATCTCTTTGAGGCGCGCGTGGAACACGAACGCGCCGTCGACACGGTCTGTCGCTAGTGAACGTACGGACGGCGAGCTACCCATTGCTCACCGTCCACAGACCCGCGTCTACGGTGGCCGGGAGTCGTCTCGTGGCTCCCGACGCCCGGATCGTCTACCGCGGCGGCCGCTGGGACGGGGGACCCTCCTTTCTCTCTCCCGTCCCGCCGCCTCCTTCTCTAGCATTACAGCTTCGCAGAAGGAGGCGACTGCTTCCCATTCCCCCTCGCTCCGGACCATGGCCTGAACCAGTGCCGGACGCGAGAGGGCGCCGCCGCCGATGGCCGCCTCGAGGACTCGGCGGTGCTCAGCCCAAGCAGGGCACACCGCCAGAGTATGCTCCACCGTGTCCTCGGGGCGATCCTCACAATGGTGACATCCGGGCGTTTCCTCCCGCCCGATGAGGTGCAGGAACCTCCCGAAACTTCCGTGTCCGGTGAGGACCTGCGTCAGGCGGTAGGTGAGGGCGCCGTGGCGCCGCTCTAGCCACTCCTCAAAGAGGGGTCTTACCGCCTCAATCGAGGCGAGCCCTAGGTTTGCAGCCTAAGGGATTAAATACACTTATTCAGCTCCATTCAGCTTTTGTCCATAGGAAACTATTATAGCAATATTTAAAAAACTATTATAGTGATACGCGTACGCGTGCGTTCAGCTTTCCGTGGCTGAACGGATGCTATACAAAACTGGCACTTTCTATATAGACAAACAGCTAAAAGGAGCTGAATAAGTGTATTTAGGCCCTAAACAGGTCTGGCGGACGGTGGTAGACTGGTAGTAGTACCCTGAATGTGCTCCTACACAAACAGCTCTAAAACTTCTACCAGCCTCCAATTATCTACTCCAACAAAAGGATGGAAGGTGTTAAACAATTGACACACTGTCACAGCGTCGAGGACCGGGCAATAGAGCAATAAATCAGGTGATGGGCAATTATGGGCAATAGCGCGATGCTCGACAGCTGTGACCTCCGATCTTTGCGGCCACGGGAGAACTGTGCTAACAATTGAACCGTTAAGTGGATTACGTGTTTATACTATAGCACTGTATTACTTCTTAAGGTGGAACCTCCACGGTAGCCCGCGAAGTCCAAATTTGCTTACGTTTTTTGCAATTTGCAAGTTAGTATTAAGTTATAATGTTGATTAAAGTATAATTCGCTGGCGTAAGAATTGTGTATTTTCAGAATTATAACCATTTAAGTCAGCAATAAAACTCCATAGGGCCAGGTAAACCCAAAGAATTACTATTTCATGAAAGGTCATTGGGCGCAATCCGACCCGGTCGCGGACACAAATGTAAATGATAAAAAATGAAAGAGTATAAATTGAATTAGCATTATAAATGGTTATTTTATATATAATCCATGGGAGAACAAAATTGGAGCTAAAAATATATTTATTGAAAAAATCGAATACTACTATTAAATATAAGTTGTCTTTCTTTAAACATCTTTAAAACTACGCAACGGATTTTAATGCGGTTTTTTTTAATAGATAAAGTGGTTAAAGTGGAAGGTTTATATGTATAATAACATCCATTAAATAGTGGAGAAATACTGTTATTTTTGAGGTTTCTAATGTGATGTCGTAAATAATTCCGCTTACATTGCAAACGCAGGCTGAACCCTACGAGATTTATCAAAATAATGTACTAAGTATTGTACACATTGAAAAGGCCTACAGAAAACTCCGCGATGGTATATGTCTATCTCTTATGGATATCCCACAATAACACTTTTTTGTCATTTACTTTTTAATTAATTTATTTTTGAAGCGATTTTAACCAATATAACATTAATCCTTATTCAATTAAATACCTTAAATACATTGTTGATTTAATATAGATCTATATGGCCTTTTACAGCATATGATTTAAATGAATATTTTCGAAAATATTACAGATTTAAAAATTGCGGGACGTAGCGTTTGCGGGGTAGCGGGCCGCTATGGTTTTCTGTAGTGTATTTAGTATCAGCATTGCACCCGTTTTCTTATTCTGGGCTAGGCACCAACAACAAGTTGAAGCTCCTGCGGTATTTTTTGATGAATTCACGGTAGATATTGATCACGCCGAATAAATTGTAGCTACATCTATCGCTCTGCATTGGAACTACTACGGCAAAACTGACGTTGCCTAGATGGCGCTATCAAAGTTCTTCGCGACATTAGCATTTAAAAATCCCGACGACAACAACAGTCGGGCAGTAGCCCGCCAGACACAACACCCGTCTGGTCGGAGGATCCTCCCTTTTCAACGGAGGATTAGAAACTTCACACCCTGTTTCTTATCCCTCCAAACTGGTGACCCCGAGCATGAACGTCAGCGCAGCATCCGAGTAGTTACTTTATTCGTCATCATCACTTCCTCAAGCTCTCTAGCAACGAGTCACACAACCAGCCAGCAACCGCGGCTTCATCGGGTTTCCTGACCACGAGCATGCAGCGGACGCGCATTCCTGGTCATCCCCCTCAGCCTCATCAGCGACTTTGGCACAGCTTACTGCACTTCGACCGGTCAGCAAGCAGAGACGCCACTTCTCTCCTGATCGACACCACAGCAGCCAAACCGCTACGCAATACTACAGCAATCCGACTCACTGGAGCATAATGCAGCACCATCCCGACTCACTGGGGCATCTCTGCGTACAGTTCCGACTCTCCCTGAACTCTACGGCATCCGGTTCCAACTCACTGGCCCGGCACGCATCACAAGATGTATGGACGACTCATCGTGCTTCGAGTATCAACCTCCGGTCTTGGAGGGGAGTGATGTTGCGACATCTATCGCTCATTATTCGAACTATTACGGCAAAACTGACGTTGCCTAGAGCATCAACATCTCCTTAGCCTTTTCCTAACTATGTTGGGGTCGGCTTCCAGTCTAACCGGATGCAGCTAAATACCAATGTTTTACATGGAGCGACTACTTATCTGACCTCCACAACCCAGTAACTGGGAAACACGATACCTCTTGGTTAGACTGGTTGTCAGACTTCTTGGCTTCTGACTATCCGTAACGGCTGTCAAAGATCTACGAATGACAGCCGGGACCAGCGTCTTTACGTGCTTTCCGAGGCACGGGGGTGTCACACCACCAACTTCCTAACTCCGGGCTGTTACTAAGAAATTCCTAATGGAAAAACCCAATAACACTTTTTGCCCGACATGGGAATCGAACCCGGGACCCCACGCTCCTCAGTCGCGCTTGCGACCACGAGACACGGGGCAGTGACGTTGCCTAGATCGCGGTATCAAAATTCTCCACGACATTAGCATATATACAAAATCCTGACAACAACCGTCGGGCAGTAGCCCGCCAGACACGACATCCGTCTGGTCGGAGGATCCTCCCTATTCTACGGAGGATGAGAAACTTTACACTCTGTTTCTCTTTCTTCCAAAAAATAATGTGAATATAAAAAAGTTTTTTTTTTCAATATTCCCACCGTCCACAAGAGAGCGACCCTTACCATGGTAAACTAGAGACATTTATCTATATATCCTCACAATTTCATTTCTGTCCGCCGTGGGTTTTTCTCCCATACTAATGGCCCATTGACCTTTTGACATTTTGGAATTATACCGACTTATGGAGTTATTTTACTGATTTTAATGGTTAAAATTCTGAAAATACATACTTCTTACGCCCGCGAATCTTACTTTAATCAACATTAAACCTAATACTGACTTGCAAATTGCAAAAAACGTAAGAAAATTTGAATTTGGCGGGCTACCGTGGAGGTTGCACCTTAATGGATTCGTTCAAGAAGGAGGCTTACCGAATCAGAACTGTAATCAAATTAGTTTGAAATATTTTATTATTCTTTGAGTGAATTCACAAGGATTGCATTGCTTGGCATTAGTTACAGATGCTGGTTTGTCATTAGTTATGCTCGTATAAAGATTAAAATAAGTAAGGATTGTGTAAGGCGCATTTATCGTATTAGGTTAGTCTGTTATGGTGAATTTAAATGAATTAATAAATACAAATATTGAGGCATCAGTAGACAGTAGAGTGTGTGAAGAATGATATGAAAAAGAAGGGAGTCAGTGATAACATGACTGTTGACAGGACGGCATGGAAGAAGAAAACGTGTTGCATCGACCCCAAGTAACATGGGAAAATGGCAGGAAGATGATGATGCTGAGGTGTCAGTAGACGAAAGGCTTTCCTAAGCTGGCAAATACCGTATTTTAAATAACGGTTGTTCCGATTTTTTAAAACCGCAATACCATCACGCCTGAATTCCCCGAAGGGTTAGGGCAGAGGTATACCAATGTACACCCACAGTATAATCGAAATATTCATGATTTTCCTAGCTTAGGAAAGCTAGGCACAAATAGGAATAGGAATTCAAAATGTTTTAAATGCCCCTACGGCATTTGTAGTGTTAGATGCACGTGTAAACATCATCATGATATCAACCGAGCCACGTCCGCCATTGGTCATGGGCCTCTTCTAAAGATAGCCACAATGACCGGTCCTGGGCTGAACGTATTATGCAATTTCCCGCGGCCTTACGGAGGTCGTCGATCCAACTCGTGGAGGGCCTTCCCACACTGCGCTTTCCGGTGCGTGGTCGCCACTCGAGAGCCTTGCGACCCCAACGGCCGTCAGCTCCACTAGCTACTATATATATACCATCACGCCTTTATTCCCCGAAGGGTTAGGCAGAGGTGTACCAATGTACACCCACAGTTCGCCGGTATATTTAGGTCCCATGTAATAGGGGGCGAGCCTATTGCCATTAACCGGGCACAAATCCAAACTCAGAGCTGCTACTGGGAATTTCATAGAAAAACCCAATAACACTTTTTGCTCGACCTGGGAATCGAACCCAGGACCTCTAGCCTAGCATTCGCGCACGGGACCACTAGGCCAACGAGGCAGTTCAAGTACTAGCTACTAGTATCAGTATTTATCACACGAAATTTATCATCAACTAGATTCTGCCCGCCACTTCATGCACGTCAAATTTGATATATTATCCCACGGGAACCGTATATTTTTACGGGATAAAAAGTATCCTATGTGTTATTCCATACTATAATCTATCTCAGCGCCAAAGTTCATCCAGATCCGTTCAGCCATTCAAGCATAAAAGAGTAACAAACATCCATCCATCTCAGAAACTTTTGTATTTATAATATTAGTGGGATAGTAAAATTAGTAAGATAGGATAATTCTTGCTCAATATTACCTAGTTTGATGGGTAGTAAGGTCTTATGAAATCACACACTCTAGCGTCAGAGTTTCTAAACCGCCTCAAGGGCCTCTGACATTGTTACCGATGTCAGTGATGTCCAAGATAAACTTAGAAAGTACATATAAATAAGAAAAAGTCACATTGGTACTTGCCCGTGCCCGGTTGCGAACCCACAACCTCGTGCATGAGAGGCGGGCGCCTTAACCACTGTGCCATCACGATATCACCAGCTATGTAATGTGTCTTGTTACACAAAGAGGTATGTGACAACATAATCATTTGCAACTGGAACCGGAGAATTCCACACCGTTACCTCTACACACGTAATATTTAAATCATTCATATCATATATCCGGTTAATTTGGCCCGGGTCAGCCGGATGGCGAAATTACCAGCTACATGGCACCTATTAAGAGTGTTAAGCCAATCATCCTGCGTCATGAGTTGTATGATACAAATTAATACTGTAGTTGTATGTTCTAGAAATGTCACGCGGTTTTATTTATGTAAATCTAACTGTTTTCCGCGACTTCGTTTACGTCAAATTTAATATTACCTCATTGGAACCGTACATTTTTCTAGGATAAAAAGCCTATGTGCTATTTCAAACTATAATCTATCGAAGTGCCAAATTTCATCCAGATCCGTTCAGCCGTTCTATAAATTTCAAAGAATGTCAATATCTGACAAATATGCATACCTCTGTGTAAATAAATGCAGTTACTAAATTGCGCATTAAAGTTTCTTGTGCACTCTGCCTAAGATAATATAAGAAATTCTTGCCCAATTACAATCTACTTTCATGATCTCAACAAAAATAAAAATAGAAAACAGAAAATATACCCTTTCCAGATTAAAAACATTAATCAACAACAGGTTTGGTTATTTAAAGATTAATATAATGAAAAGGTTTCCACAAAATTGCTTTGGGTAATCCCGACGCCATCTTGAATCAAGTCTCTCTGAAGTAATGTAAGGCTTTGCCTTTGCATAATTCCACTTTTGTACAGAAATGTACCTCTTATATTATGTAACCTTTTCCCGGTAATATGAGGAAAATATTAAAGGGCAGCCTTGCAACCCACGGCCATTGATTCGCCATGGTAACCTTAGTTATCTTAGAAGCTTTGATAAAAATTGTAGGTTTCATCTTCCAAGAAAGGGCCACGTGTAAGGGAATTATAGCAATTTTGTAAGCATTCAATACTTTTTCTTACGAAGTGATAAATGTTTTTCATTTGTTTGCAATAGGCTTGCCGCCTATTACATGGGATCTAAATATACCAGCGAACTATGGCTTTACATTGGTACACCTCTGTCTACCCGTTCAAGGAATACAGGCGTGATTTTATGTTATTCCTTGTAAATTAATAATATTTTTTTGGTTGTTTAAGGTATCTAAATTATGTCAATTACGACGTACTAATATACAAAAAATCATACACAAAAGTTTTTAGAATTCCGAATTCCGATTATTGCAGCCGACATGTGGCGGCCATCCCAATCTAAAACCCAACCCAATAGTTTTGAAAGCAATTGTGCACTTAACCTAAAAGTAAGCCCAAATCTTTCAGTTTTGACACCAATGAAAAAATAATGTTAAAGTCTCAAATATTAAGTTTCAAATTCAAATAATTTGTAAGGATCCTCGGTCTATTTACTTCCAAAATTAAAAACTACATTATTCAATTTTACTGACCTGATCAAATCCAACAGCGTATCCGACGTCAGGGTGTCCTTAATCATGAGCTTGGTGGCGTTGGGCTGGGTGTAGGCCTCCGGATCCTTGCCTGGTTTGATGGTGGTGACCAGGGCTATCCCCAGCATCACAGCACATACCGTCGTCGTCATGTAGTAGATGATCGCGCGGAGACCAACCCTGGAAGTAATGGGGAGTTCGTTGCAATACGTTATACGAAAAATACGAACTTAAGTTCATTAAGTTCGTCGTAACGTAGTTCGTTTTCGTAACGGTTCGTTTCGTTTATACGTACAAAACAACGTATGGAAAATCTATGAACAAGGGAGTCTACCATCATCTCTTAAAACAGTACTATTAACCCCCGACTCAAAAAGAGGGGTGTTATAAGTTTGACGTGTCTGTGTATCTTTCTGTGGCACCGTAGCTCTTAAACGTGTGAACAGATTTGAATGCAGTTTTTTTTTTGATAGCAGGTTTCCTAGCGATGTTTCTTAGGTATGTTTTATCAAAAGCTGTTTGGCTTTTTGAAGGTTATCAACTCTTTTGTTAGCTGCGGTAGGTATCTTTTTCTTCTGTCGGGGGTTACTTAAAATTTTTAATTTTACTATTTACTTATTTAAATAATTATACCCTTGCTTTACGCACTGTGACAACAACTTAAATTACAAAGTAATATTAAAATGGTACTGTTTTAAGATGGTAATAAGCCTTCCGAAATCCTCCTTCCTTCTAAAATCCGCAGTCAAAACTCTTATCAGAGGTACTAGCAAATAAAACCCAACTTACTTGCCGGACAAACTTAAATCCAAAGACCCAATAGCAGACACAATACTGGAGACCAGCAGTGGGACTATCAGAGACTTCAGCATCCTGAGGAATAGCTCCCCGGGGTACTGGAAGTACATGACGTCACGGCGGGTCCACTCCTGGCCCGACGCCCGCAGGCCGCATCCCAGGATGGTCCCGGAGACCACGCCAATGATTGTCAGCAGCGTCAGGAGGTTGCCCCGCATGAAGGACAGGCAACGGTTTCTTCGGATTTGGAGCGGCATGGTTGTTGGTTGATGTTTCTGGGGGTAGGAGAAAATAAACCTTTAATGTTTGTTTGTTTTTGGACGTATTTTTATGAAATTCTCAGTAGCAGCTCGGAGTTAGGATTTGTGCCTGGGTAATAACAGAAAAACCCAATAACACTTTGCTCGACCTGGAATCGAAACCAAGATCTCTAGCTTAGCAGTCGCGCTTAGGACCACTAGGCTAACGTGGTAGTTATTCTATTAATTACTCCAAAAGTACTTCCTGTATTTTCTTTATTGATTTTAGACTATAATAATACATTTATTAGAAAATCTACAAGATTTAAAATTTAGCTCTGCCAAAATAAAAAATATAAGCCGCTTCCAACCGGGCGTTTTGGAAATGATGATGATGATGATGAAAATTTAAAATATATTCTTAAGTCTTTTATGCCTGAACTAGGTAGGTAATTCAGTAACACTGTATATTTAGCTTAGAACACTAATTAGTTCATAAACTTGGTCTAGTCTAAACTAATAGAGATTCCTGGGAATGTCCAGCGAGCAGATTGAACATAAATCATAATAATTATACACTGATAAAATGACAAGACAATGCCTATCGTATTTAATCGGGTCGGATAGGGCGGCTACATATTAGATTATTGCGAGACATTTAATTTTTAAAATGTTACGATTTATAAATTCTTTTGTGACTGTTATTCAATACTTTAGGCACTTTAATCGTTTGGCTAAGTATTAATCTTTAAGTATTAATCTTATTTAATTTTTGTACGTCAAAATGGTACAATACAAGGATTCTTTAATAAAAATAAAAATAAATGTTTTCGTCCACAAATAACATCCATCAACTAAAACTTAAACTTAAGATAATTATTACGATATAAAAATATTTATTTGTGGGAGACGTGCTTAAACTAAGCCGTAGCCTGTATTTCAGGACACCAGAGACTGCTGCACGACTTTATGCCTTTAACTTTCTCCATCTTATTATTAAACCTATATTTCGCAAATAAACGAATAGTCATTTTATTCTGATATTATTTTTAATAAGCGACGATAAGCACCTACTCTGCACAAGGTGACAGATTGCACGTCAATGTCACTTCCATCCTGTATAGATACCACAACACAGCAAATGAAAACTGGGACATATCCTAATGACACAGTGCCCATAGTCACCCTAGTGTGACCGCGCTGCGTTCCTCAGTTAATATTAGTAGTAGCTCTTGGCAGAGCACGTCGAACTATTGTAGTCGTGGCCGGAGCACGTGCACTAATAACACTGAATAAATTGATGCACAAGTGTCCACCAATCTAACTCAAAGTGGTGAAAAGAAAATGTTATCAGCAATTTCTTTTTTCCTGAGGGTTTTCTTTACTTAGTATTAGCGAACTATCCGCGCCTTCACCGCGTTACGTTATGTTTTTGGTTACTGCTCCGCTATCGTGTGTCATAGCGTGATGTTATATAGCCTATGACACACAAAAATAACGTGGCTTTCTATAGGTAAAAGAATTTTCTAAATCGATTCAGTAGATCCAGAAATTGCCTCCAACAAACTCACAAACTTTACCGCGGGGTTGTAGCTAGTTTAATATAATTAGTTGTATGAGTTGTTTCGCGAGCGTGACGCAATATAGAATATGACATTTTATTAATAAACTATATAATCATTATTGATTTATCTACTATATCTTTTTTTACTAGCTTCGCACAAACATAAAAAAAATATGTTATTACTTAATCTTATTTTACATTGATTTAAAGTTAGCCTAAGATTTATTTATTGCTTTTATCGGATACTAAAATTTTCAGATTTTTTAGTATCCGATAAAAGCAATAAATAAATCTTTTGCTCCTCTCAGCATCCAGAATCCGTATCATTAATCAAAACATCAATATTTTGCTGTGAACACATTCAACCAATCACAGCTTCCATTTTCGCGTTGCGATGCGCGGGCGCACGTGGGAGCATTGGGCGGGACCCCACGCGCGGATGTCGTCGCGGAAATCTTTATTTAGCGGTATCGCTATCAATGCGCGTCCCCCTTCGCTCACACGCAGCGCCCGACATCTACCTGTCTGCTACACTAGGCTAGGACAACTAGCTGATGGGTACGTTTCGTTTGGTGTAACCTCGACTTTATTTGTACGGGTTTTTCATTTTCTATTGTAGCGATAAAAAAGTAAAGGTAAATTGTACTCATTAAAAGCGTTCAAAAATTTGTTAGCGACAATCAATATAGGGCAATCCGTACTAATATTATAAATGCGAAAGTAACTCTGTCTGTCTGTCTGTCTTTCTGTCTGTCTGTCTCTTCTTCACGCCTAAACCACTGAACCGATTTCGATTAAACTTGGTACAGATATAGTCTGGGATCCGAGAAAGGACATAGGATAGTTTTCATCCCGGAAATCCCCCGGGAACGGGAACTATTAATCCACGCGAACGAAGTCGCGGGCAAAAGCTAGTTAGAAATATTTTCGACAGATCAAGACTGATATTATATTGCGATCGTTCCTAAAAGTTTGTAGAATTGCCCCTCTGATCGTGAAGATGTGATGACCCAGTTGTTAACACACCACCTCTTATGTATGTGGGATTTATTTATTTAACACTTTATGCACACAAAATGTACAGCGGCGGACTTAATGCCAATGGCATTCTCTACCAGTCAACCTTAGGGTGATGCAGAGACAAATTGTGGTAGGTGCAAATAAGAAAAATGACTTTAAAATTAATCAATATTAAGATAAAAAATAAAACTGAAATCCGATCCTCCCGATCCCGATCCCGATCCGATCTGGATCCTGGGTTTGATTCCCCGATTGAGTTACAACTCGGGGTTTGGAAATTAGTGAAGTTACACCGCCGTGCCTCTTCGACCGTTGGCCCTGCGCGTGATCTTACCACGGTCATGTTGGATAGCCGTTTCATAGTACTTTGAGAATGAGGGAGTAAACCTTTGTTAAAGCACAAGCTTCTACACTATAATATCTCTTGCGTATTTGGTTAGCCTTTTTTATGCCATTGGATGGCAAACAAGCCCAGGGCCCACCCGATCTTAACTGGTCACCGCTACCTATCTGCAATACCAGAGACCTTGCACATGCGTTGCCATCCCAGAAACAACGTTGAAATGTCAGATCTGCCTGTAATTACACCCACCGCACCCATACCTTTCAAACCGAAACACAGTACCGCTGCTTTACGGCAGGTACTAGGTATGTGGAAGCACTACCAGTACTTCCACAGACTCATTCACAAAGAACTCTACAACAACTAAGTCCTTTTAAATTGGCCATGGTAACCGAAATTCAGTCGACAGAATTTAAATTCATTTGGTCCAAATATTTTATCACTTGAATCGATTACGTGACCCTTAGCACAATAGACAGTCGTACTGGTCCTGCCTCCGTTCACGCTCTTGTACATATTCGTCCCAATCTCGTTGAAATTGGGTTCCGCATCTCAAAGGGATACGCGGGATCATAATTATATCGAATACGGTTCAATCGCTTATGCCTATTTGATGTGGATTCGGTTCATTCTTTCTAACGTTGGTATTATTAGAAAATATATCGCATTGTTAGCAAAGTATAAGTGACTACTTAGAGAAACACTTGTCGAAAGTTTTAAGTTATTAAGTTGCTCAATATACTAAAATTGTTTAAAAAGAAAGATGGCTACTAGGATTATTGCAGTTCTCTGCTCTTTGCTTTTGCTCTAGCTTCCCGATTTTATTAACGCGAAAGTTTTTAAGCACGGATGGGTGTTTGTTATTCTTCCAAGCTTAAATAGCTAATCAAAATTCGCTGCGTAACTCAAAGGATAAATCCAATAATTAATAATACCACAATACAACAACACATTTACAACATTTATTTATTTACTATATTAATATTTCAATTTTTTACACATATGATATTTTTTATCTCTCTTATATTTTCCCTAGCCCGGCGTAGACCAGAAGTCTATGCATAAAAAGTTGCGAATCTAGTCAAAAATACTTGAAATATGTTACACTAAGGTACAAAAAGCGAATCCAGCGCTGTATATTACAGCAAAGCAAAGCTTAATCCTCACTTGTGCCGTTTTCTCTCGACAAGAGCTGCCTCGACCTGTATTTGAGCGGGGATTTGGAGCTAATAACTGCGTCTTATGTTAAGGTACCTCCCCTACATCTGCTTTGTACAAGAAAATGATGATATTCATATGAAGATACTTGCTTTTACTCGCGACTTCGTCCGTGCGATTTTTTGGTTTGTTCTCATTTGTTCTACTTAACAGTTTTATGGTAGAACTAATGGTTTTTTTTTCTCAAAAGTCCTACGATATTAGGTGTTACAAAATAGAAGAACTAATAGTCTTTATTCTCACTTTGCATAAAACTTTGCCTAATAGCAACCAGGGATTTATATTTTTTTATAGACGGGAAATCATCAAATAACTTCCCCCGCCCTGAGCGGGGCGGAAAGGAGTGTCAGACTTTTACTGACTAAAACCCGTCTATGTTCCTTCATGTGCCCTTTGCGTTCCGGGGGCGCGGTATCTCTTTCGAACAACCCGCAGAGCAATCAGGGATAGCGTAGCTAAGTATTAAGGAAATTTTCAAAATCGGAGCAGTAGTTCCAGGGATTAGAAACTTCAAACAAACTTTTAGTTGCTAGATATGATATAAAAGATGTTTTACAAGAGCTTTCGCACGTGATGATACTTAATTACATCTGACGTTTACTGGCTCAGTCAACTGCGCTACCAACCTCGATGGCTATAACTAATCCATTCAGCTTTGTCAACCTAACTGCACATCAGTAACTCCCCCTCCATCTCTGAATAGCTGAGGGATACATAATATACAACATAACTCACTACCGGCTGATCTTTCAGGGGGTTAATCTGACTACTATTATAAAAGTTTGGGTGGATGTTTGCAACTCAATTATGACAGATCGGCTGAACGGACCTGGATGAAATTTGGCATAGATATAGATTATATACTGGAATAGTAACTAGGCTGCTTTTTATACCGGAAAAATGTACGGTTCCCATGGGATAATATATTTACTTTGACGCTAATAAATAAATAAAAAAATGACTAAACACAAAAGCACATGAAATTGATTAATCAAAATTTCGATACAATTGCAATAGGCTCGCCCCCTATTACATGAGATTTAAAAGATACTGGCGAACTGTGGGTGTACATTTGTACACGTCTGCCTAAGCCTTCGAGGAATACAGCCGTGATGGTAAAGTTCGAGACAAAGTGTGGAACAAACATACAAACCTTACGGCGTAGGACTAGTACACATACATATTTTAACACATCAATATCATACATCCGATGGGATCCTAGCAACAGGCCGGGACATCATTAAAGAAGACTTTATTTACACACACAAGGAAGGCAGCTCAGGTGGCTTGAAGGACACTTGTTGATCCCTCCCGACCCCCGCCCGCCCCCTCCCTGCCTACGGGGGCGGCCTGGGAAATACCCTCTCAGGGCCACTACGACGGATAAAGTGCCTTATTAAGGCCCTTTGTTGTGAACCGGAGCCATGAGCCTTTAGCTGTAAGTCTAAGTATAGGATTTGATCAAAGCCTGCGCGTACATAATTTGAAATGTACACTAACCTTCGAGATCAGTAAGCAATATTAATATTAATCTTCTGATTGAAATTTGGGTACGGTGGCCAATTTCAATACATTAGCAAAGTACGCTGGAGATATATGGTATATGTAGTGTGTTCTCATCCCTTACGCACGTCTTTAGATAATGAAACGGTGTTTGACACAAACAAAGTGACTTTAGGCGCAGGGTCTACGGTTTTAAACACGGCACTGGGGTGTACAAAATTTCAAACTTCGGGAACAGTAACTGAGACAGGGACTGATAAAATCATAATTGAAAAACCCAATAACACTTTGCCCGATGGGGGCACCGATCCAAAGAACTTAGGCTTGGCAGTCGCACTTGCAAGCACACGACCAACAGGACAGTAACTCAAAGTTAGCAACAATGAGCCAAGCGTGTAAAAATTTTCACATTGGGTTATTCGGAATTCGAGTCATCATCTGCTCAGCCTTTTTCCAACTATGTTGGAATCGGCTTCTAGTCTAACCGAATGCAGCTAAATACCAGTGTTTTACATGGAGCGACTGCCTATCTGACCTCCACAACCCAGTAACTGGGCAACACGATACCTCTTTGTTAGACTGGTTGTCAGACTTCTTGGCTTCTGACTATCCGTAACGACTGTCAAAGATCTACGTATGTCAGCCGGGACCAACGGCTTTACGTGCTTTCCGACACACGGGGGTATCGCACCACTAACTTCCAAACTCCGGACTATTACTGAGAAATTCCTAATGGAAAAACTCAATAACACTTTTTGTCCGACCTGGGAATCGAACCCAGGACCCCACGCTTACCAGTCGCGCTAGCGACCATGAGACCAACGGGGCAGTCAGTATTTGAAATTCGAATACGAAAGAAAAAACCAATTTGAAATTTGAATGAGAAAAATACTATAATGGACTTCTTATCTTTAGTCCATCAGAAACCTTTTATGACATATGACTCTGGTCTAATCAGGCAGAGTAACAAAATACGGGTCTACAAAGCTAAGTCACTAACAATAAAGCGGGTAATGGAAAGCGCTTCGACACACGAAACAGGATCCTACTGTCCCTTGGGTTAACACGAACCCCGGATTATCACAGACATCAAACAAAGCAGCTTGATATGAGATAGCCTTACACGGTTTGTTTAATTAAGTCCTTTAATATTCTCCCGACATCTGCAGGCGTACATGACGAAAACTACTTGTAAACGTAGTGATCAAAGCTTTATTTTGCCTTACATCGTAGGGCAAAGTCCTTCCTTTGCCAACATTGAGTCAGAAACAGGCTGTTAACTTCCCGAAAAAACGACTCCACAACCCAGTGTAATTAAATTGATGTAAGTACACAAAACTTATAATAATATTATGTGCATTTTTTTGCAAAGTACTCGTAATCGGCGTGCTTGTATGACCGCTGTATGAACGTGGAGGAGGCGAAAGGAGTATAAGTAAGGATCGTGATAGGTGGCGTTCTGTGGTTTCTACCTACCCCCATGGGAAAAGGCATGAGTTTATGTATGCATAATAAAATGGGACATTAAAAAAATCCGTTTTGCTGTCAATGGAACAATTAAGGCACTAAATGCTTCGCCTCGTTGTATGGCAATGCCGATTTTTTGCCCCAAAAATAGGCCAACCCTCTGGTCACATGAAGAGTCGACCTGCCGACATCCCGAAAAACAAAATAAGCACACGGACCCTATAGTCCTTGTGTTTTAAAACTTTCACATTTATTGATACTGTATTTAAAAAATGTCTGTAATGTATGTGAACTGCCTCGGTAGGCTAGTGGTCTGAGCGCGACTGCGACGCTAGAGGTCTTGGGTTCGATTGCCAGGTCGAGCAAGTGTTATTGGGTTTTTCTATGAAATTCTCAGTACCAGCTCGGAGTTTGGAATTTGTGCCTGGTTAATAGCAATAGGCTCGCCCCCTAGTCCCATGTAATAACATGGGACTTAAAATATAGCGGCGAACTGTGGGTGTACATTGGTACACCTCTGGCTAACTCTTCGGGGAATACAGGCGTGATGGTTTTTTTAAAGAATGTCAGAAAAAAAAACTCATATTTAAAAACGTTAAAAATCTAGTCGCAATCTCATCTCGGCGAAAATCGATGTCAAAATCTTGTCAACCATGTACATACGTATAGATAAAACAGAGCCATTTTTGACAGGTTCAGACTCGAGATTACAATGTGAAGGTACCTAAAAGTTAATGAAATCACCCCCTCGACCCCCAACAGGATTACCCGGAACAAAAGCTTGCTTACTCAACCCGTGTTTGCATGCGTCAGGCGATAATCGTAACGAAGTATGGCGAATGCAATTTGCGCCAACGAGCATTTCCGCTCAGTGGCAAGGCGAAGCTGGCGGTGTCAACATGTGTACGATGCATGCCGGGCCAAGTTATTTATTCACTTATCTAGGCTATAAAATGAAAGGGTGATTGATATAATGACTGACTGACGTAGTAGTCCAAGGTTGAAAGAGTTGGGTGGAGTATGTTATATTTGACTGCCTCATTAGCCTAGTGGTCCTAGCGCGACTGCACTAGAGATCTTGGGTTCAATTCCCAAGTCGAGGAAAGCGTTATTGTGTTTCTATGAAATTCTCAATAGCAGCTCGGAGTTAGCATTTGTACCAGGTTAATGGCAATACGCTCGCCCCCTATTACTTTGGACCTAAACATACCGGCGAAGTATGGATGTACATTGGTACACCTCTGCCTAACCCTTCGGGGAATACAGGCATAATGGTATGTATGTATGTTTTAATTCATACCATAATATTTTCCAAAGGGGTAGGCATAGAGGTAGGCTCTATTGACATGAAATCTATTAATGTAAGATATATTAATTTTACGTCCAGGTTTTCTTAAGTTGTGTTCATTCACCGATGTTAGTAGACATTCAAGATAAAAAAAGAACATGAATTCAAAAGATCCTATTGGTACTTGCCCGGTGTTGAACCCGCAGTCTGATGAATTAAATGCGTCCTAACTACTGGGCCATCACGACACCAGAAGTAGAATTTTGACAAATACTTTTTTTTACCGATGGGAAATCATCAAATGACTTCCCCCGCCCTGGGCTGAGTCAGACTTTTACTGACTAAAACTTTTGCTGAATTATTTTATTTTATTTCCAATTTTTGATACGTCTAGTACGTACTTGTTCTAGATACTTCCAATAATATTTGAAATAGGAACGATAAAATTTTGGCATCAACCGTTTCGTTATCCACCTTTCAAGTGTGGCCTCTCTTTCCAACTCTGTCACACATCTCCTCTCAGTCAGATCGTTGAGTCAAATATCGGTATTCACCCAGCCACCCAGCAGCGTCAACAGTAGCACACTGACCTATTTTTATTCAATTGACACTCAACAATTTGCGAGGGGATTCCTGACACTCTTATCCTATTTCCCTTAGGGTTTTAAATACAACAATACATATATAATCACAACATCATATAATTTAAATAAAACTGAAACTTATCCACGTGAAAAGACTGCACATTTTTGAATAAAAACCCTTTCGAGTTTCAACAAGTGTTAAACGAACTATAGAATCACTCGATAGGACTATCGAAATCCTTCCTATACTAACATTACAATTGTGAATGTTTGTGACAATGGATAGATGGATGGATGTTTGGTATTCTTTCACGCTTAGACGGCTGAACGGATCAGAATGAAAGTCACTGAGATAAATCGTAGTGTGAAATAACACTCGGGATATCTTTTTTTACTTGTTCCCGTGGTATATAATATCGCATTTGCCGCGTACGAAGTCGCGGGCAGAAGCTAGTTGAATCATATAATTAAGGGAATAAGGTATCGTTTCGTTTAACTTCCCACAAATTCAGAAAATAACTCGAGATTCCTCACCGTAAAAACAGCTGTTCCAAATACATATTTTAACCTATAAACTTTTCTTAATTTAAATGACGGACGAGATCTACAGAATCCTGGCAATCACTGCGATTGTCTGTTTACGTCGCAAGGGACGAATGACTCGACGGTCGCCGTCGGTAAAAAAGTTTACGGGAAAGAGGACTTACTTGCTAGTAACAATAGCCAGGGGCGGATGTTGTTTTTCCTTTTGCAATTTTCTTAGATGAACATGTATAGGCTTTGTTAAAAGCATAAACAAGTTCAGTATATTTTAGAGGTACTTTAGATGATTTTCAAGAAATGTTATTTTTATTAATTTTGACTGCCTCGTTAGCCTAAGTGGTCCTAAGCACGACTGCTACGCTAAAGGTCCTGGGTTCGATTCCCAGGTCGAGCAAAAAGTGTTATTGGGTTTTCTATAAAATTCTCAGTAGCAGCTCGGAGTTAGGATTTGTGCCCGGTTAATGGCAATAGACTCGCCCCTAACATAGGACCTTAACATATCGGTGAACTGTGGGCGTCCATTAGCACACCTCTGCCTAACCCTTCGGGGGATACAGGCGTGGTGGTATGTATGTTATGTATAATGTCAAAACTTTACCGCGCGAAATAAGCGGACATGAAATATATAAGTACAGCAGCGGTCCCTCGCAAACTAACTGCCTGGCGATTGATAAAAATAGTCCAATAGGGGGGGATTGAATTTGTCATTCTATCCGGCACTGAAACCACTTGTTTTATTTATTGATATACGCAGTTGAAGTGGCTAATTCCGTGGAAGCACTGAGCGCTTCCTGCAGAACACAAATTAATCTGATCTAGATAATTTAATAGGGATCTGAAAATATTCGAACAATAGCAGTAGTAGAGCTCTTTGTGAAGGAGCTCGTCCGGGGAAGTACTACCACTATGCCCATTTCTACCGCAAAACAGCGTTGCTGTGTTCCGGTTTGAAGGGTATGCGTGCCGGTGTAATAACAGGCACATGAGACATTTAAAATTTGTCTCTGGGATGGCAACGCATTTGCAAGGCCTCTGGTAATGCAGATGTCTATAGGTAGCGATGATCAGTTAACATCAGGTGGGCCGAGGGCTTGTTTTAAGGCATATAAAAAAATTTAACCTAAATGTGTCGCTAACCGCAAAGCTCGAAAATGGCTGAACCGATTTGACTCATTCTTTTTTTTTGTGTCTGTAATTAGCCGGACCAGTTGTGTATGATGGATTTGTTTTTGGAGAATCTACTGGGAATTTCAGAAGGCAAAAGAGCGAACCCGGGCGAATCACTAGAACACTATAATAAATAAGAATATATAGAGAACTGACGACCACAATACCTTCTAGTCTCTCTGCAGGGCAACTATTCTTCTCATACAGAGAAGGCATGAGCATTGGTCAGCAGGGTTGTTCAAGGCAGATTGGCGATTTTAGACTTATATTTTATTGAAGGCTGGTTTCCTCACGACATTTTCTTTCACAGATGTCAATGATGTCAAAGACAAATGTCACATTGGTACTTGCCCGTGTCCGGTTGTGAACCTCGTGCGAGAGGATTAACCACTGGGCCATCACAGCATTAGATCATTACCAAAATACTACTTTACACAAAAGATTCGGTGCAATTCGATACTATTCATATTTAATACTATTGAATAAGATCATGAGAATGCCGCACTGAAACGACATCTACCAATGATCACACACAAATACTATCACGCCTGTGTTGCCCGAAGGGTTAGGCAGAAGTCTACCACTGTACACCCAAAGCTCGCAGGTATGGTTAGGTCCAATGTAATAAGGGGCGTACCTATTGCCATTAACCGGGCATTGGTCACCACGCTTGCTCAAGGCAGATTGGCGATTTCAGACTTAATTATAAGTCCACATTTCCTTACGATGTTTTCCTTCACCGATGTCAGTGATGCCCAAGATAAACTTAGTAAGCACTTATGAAATAGAGAGAGTCACATTGGTACTTGTTCGTGCCCGGTTGCGAACCCATAGACCCTCTTGCAAGAGAGGCGGGCTCCATAACCACTGGGCCCATCAATCACAATATGTATATTTCACTTATAAATGTTTAACTGCTGTCTGTTTTACTATTTGTTTGACTGCGTCGTGAACCTAGTGGTCCTAAGCGCGACTACTACGCTAGAGGTCTTGGGTTCGATTTCCAGGTCAACCAAAAAGTGTTATTGGGTTTTTCTATGAAATTCTCAGTAGCAACTAGAAGTCAGGGTGTGTGCCCGGTTAATAGCAATAGGCTCGCCCCCTATTACACGGGATTTAAAAATACCGGCGAACTGCGGATTTACATTGGCACACCTCTGCCTAACCCTTCGGGAAATACAGGCGTGATAGTATGAGTATGTCTCTTACCTGTATAGGCGAACCCAATCAAATAAAGCATAGTGCATTCTTTTAGCAATACATTCAAATACTTTAAAGTAGATAATTATTCCATTATATGTCTAAATAAAATAATAAGGTTAATAAATAATATAATTAATACATATAAATAAAGATAATGGAACTGGGAAGCAACAATGGCAAACAATCTCAACAGTTGGCGCCTTTCCCGCGGAACTTGATTGAGGAAATGAGTGAAACAGGATATTAAGTGTTGCTTTTAGGCAAAAGCTAACATTAAACAAAACCTCTTTATTGTACCTACATTTAATATAACATAAAATCACGCCTGTGTTCGCAGAAGGGTTAGGCAGAGGTATAATCATTGTACACCTATCGTTTGCCGGTAGGTATGTTTTTTTTTGTACTTACATTTCATCATATTAATAAATGGCACTAATAATACCCAATTTTTAATGTTGAATTTTTCGATGCACTATGAGATATCCGCCCTTTATATGTTGTACGAAGTAATATTAATAAGTATCATGATAGCCCAGTGGTTAAGGCGCCTGCCTCTCATGCATCAGGCATTGTGGGTTCTAAACTGGACAAGTACCAATGTGACTTTTTAAATTCATGTGTACTTTCTAAGTTTATCTAGGAGATCACTGACATCGGTGAGAAAAGCTGGACTTACTCGTATAATTAATATAAGTCAGAAATCGCCAATCCTCCTTGGGCAAGAGTGGTGCTTAATGCTCGTGCCTTCTTAGTATGAGAAGAGGCCTTTGCCCATCACTGACAACAATAGGGGGGCATTACTATTTTATTTCAGTTATTTATTGATTTTAGTTGATTAAATATAACAAAAACAAATTACTTTCAGGACAAACGAATTTTACAAAATATATTACAGTATTTTTGTTGTAAATGCGTAATCCTGAAGCGCCATAATTAGTACTACGCGGAAAAATATTTACAATGCTATTCCTGTTGATTCAATGGTCGAGATTTAGTAATCTGCAGTTTATTATGTTGTTTTATTTACAATAAACTACGACCCAGTAACTTAACTATAACTTACACAATTTTTTACGCATTTTCATTGATATCTAAATAAAGCAATTTCCATTCAACAATACCACGTCATATTTTGAAAATGTTACCGTTACAAAAAGAAAAGCGTATTTTCCAAGAAAAAAATATTACAATTAATATTTCCAGCACTTACCGTTCACAATAAAAACAGCTGAATTCAGTTATCACAAATCACTAGTTAGTTTTATTTATTTGAATTGTACACCGCATCACTTTCGTTTCGAGCGGTCGACGTATGGAGCGACACATGCGTCGCGGCCGGTAGTCGGGACCTCACTGACAAGCCACTCTGTCTGGATATCCTCCTGGCTAGGGATCAAAGTGGAGTGGGGGGAGGGGGGCACGTGACGATTGATCTGTACTTCCATGTCCTGAATGGAAAGTCCTATCGCAGTTGCGTTGGTCCTACGGCTGGCGTAGCGTGTCAACGCAAAATATTTATGATAACAAGGAATTTATTAGACTGTATTTCAGATTGTTGTAGTATTCATTCATAACTAGCTAACCGCCCCGGCTTTGCACGGGTGCTTTGGACTTTTCTTGTGGATTTTCCCAAAATTTTCTTTCATACAAACCTTGCCCTGGAAATTACGAATGCAACAAAAAAATAAGCCAAATCGTTTAAGCAGTTCTCGAGTTTCGCGCTTAGCAACACATTTAGCCATTTATTTGTGTGTAACATGTAATTATGAAAACACACTATTAGTCATCAAAAGTAACTTGGAATGATACCATAGATAAATGAGTTTATATCTGAAAAAAATGAACCCATGTGATTATTTCCATTTTACGAAGTAATTCAGATGAAATCAATGTTCATCTTTCATTTATTATTATTGAGTAATGGAGAACATTTGACAAATTGAAATAATTAAACGTAATTAATTAAATTATTGAGAGGTTGTGGGTTGGCCCCTTTTTGATGGAACTAAACTCAACTTAGGACTTTTATTAAAGATTGCGAACCGTAACTTGTGAACAATTTACCGCTTATTAATAAAATTATAATTACAACTTGCGTTATTGAAACTCGCTTTATAATTAAAACCATGTTAGAACAAGGACGGGGTAAACTAAAATCTTTATTGTTTACCTACTAAAAACTTTATTATATGCTGACATAGTCATTTACATCCAATTTCCTAAATATTTACAGTTTCACAAAGTGTAATGTAATGTGATTCTCCAGACCGATTCCGGCCACGGCGGCTAATCTTTATGCAGACTAGCCTCGTACGCAGGAGATATTATAGTGCACAAGTGTGTGCGCAAACACAGGTGCACTCCCACTTCCCTAAGGCCCCGTTCCCACTACGCCGGACCGGCAGATCTGCCGAAAACCGGATGCCGGACAGAGTGTTCACATTACACCGGATACCGGAAGAAATTCACAGTTGAATTTGGACCTGCGCGCACAATGGACGACGAAATTGTTGTGTTGTGGTGGTATCTTAATAGAAGGCAAAATAAAAGAAAACATTGGGTACACCCTATTTTAAAACTCGTTCACATTACTCCGGGCCCGGTCGTTTTACCGGCAATTCCTAGTGACAAAACGCTCGGTAAAAATGCCGGGCTCGGCAAAAATGCCGGACCCGGGATAATGTGAACAGCTTCATATAAATTGTACAGCCACTAGCCCTTCCGGCAGATTTACCGGCGCGGCAAATCTGCCGGTCCGGCGTAGTGGGAACGGGGCCTAACTCTCATAGCCCGATGGGACGGCAATCCGACACGACCGGAGAGAGATCAGGCGCAGGACCAACGGCTTTACGTGCTTTCCGAGGCACGGGGGTGTCACACCACCAACTTCCAAACTCCGGGCTGCTACTGAGAAATTCGTAATGGAAAAACCCAATAACACTTTTTGCTCGACCTGGGAATCGAACCCAAGACCTCTAGCGTAGCAGTCGCAAATAGGACCACTAGGCTATCGAGTCAGGCGGTTTATTTATTTTTATTTATTTATTTACACTTTATGCTACAAAAAGTACGGACTTAATGCCTTAGGCATTCTCTACCAATCAACACAGGCGTATATAGGGGGGGGGGGCGGGTGGGCCCTGCCCCCCCCCCCCCCCCCCCCAGAATGGTCTTGTGGCTACCCCAGGTTGTAGAGCTCACCTTCTGCCTGACCGCACTGCATCGCATCGGCCATGGCATCTTAGGGCCCCCCCCCCCTTAAAACGAACTCTAGATACGCCAATGCCAATCAACCAAAGGTGTTGAAGAGATAACAAGCCAGGTGAAAATTACTGAATAAGAGTGAAACAATAAAATTGAAGAAATGGTAGAACTTTTGAGAGGACTTGTAGCGCTCCATACGAAACGTTGTTTAGTCATATTTCAGTCAAAAAGTAGTAATAAAGGTAAAACGAATTGTAGATAGGATAATAGCACTTATATCTAGCCAGTTATGAGACAGATTTCCGTCAATTACTTTAATTTTAAAATAATACGTAACTCAATGGCCCGTTAAGGAAAATATGTTTGTTTGTGTAACCGTGTATAATTTTAGAACAAAGTGCCTACTTCTAAAAATACAAAAAATATTTACTCATTTTGCAGAATTAAACCTTTATCATTTTTACGTACTTTGTTTAATATTATCAAAAAAGATATTTGATATAAAATCTACTCTTACTTATACAAATAAAGGTGAAAAAATTTTTGGTTGTTAGTTTAAACGCTCTAATCTCTGGAACTACCAGTCGAATTGGGTAGATGACACCACTAATCAATTGACGTACTTTTTATGAGCTGTCAAAACGCCATTCCCCCACAGATTTTTTATGACAATACTCAACGATGACGTCACTTTTTTGTCATCTCAATTCACTAACTATTTATTGATTTCAAAGCAACTAAAAATCGATTTTATAGTTATTTAAAAAATCATCGGGTTTTTAGTGCTAAAATCAAATGTTTTTTTGTGAATTTGTTTCTTGAAATTATTGGTTAGTGGTGTCATCTACCCAATTGAAAAGAAAATGTTTGTATATGATAGCCAGCGTCATAAAGAATAGTATAGGCTACATATAACATCAAGTTACGCCCGAACAGCCGAGGAAAAACCAAAGACGTAAAATAACCCAATCGAAAAAAAAAACACGCAGACGAAGTCGCGGGCACAAACTAGTATTTCAATAAACGTAGCATGACGTAGCATCATAGTAAGACTTATTACGCCTACGACGTGCTACGAATTCTCAGTGACGTAGAAAGGCTACGTAGGCGGAAGCTACGAATATGCTACGCTATTTTCGTAGTCAATTAAGAAAAAGTTTACTACAGAAATAAAACATCTTAAAAAAAAAACAATGAGGGTTGGTAATTTCTGGTACTTTTTATTTTTAATATTCTAAGGATTTCTGTTTATTTTTAGAAACGAGGGAAGCTTAAAAATAGGACTTAAACATACCTACGCGTGGGTTGAAATTCAATGTCTAATAATAATATTATAAAGAGGAAAGTTTTTTTGGTTCTTTGTACCGAAAAATCTCCGTTACTACTGGACGAATTTTAACGATTTTTTCACCAATAGATAGCTACATTATTCCTGAGTAACATAGGTTATATAACAACACGCTACGACTTACGGGAGCGGAGCAGTAACCAAAGACGTAACTTAACGCGGGTGAAATAAGCAACGCGGACGTAGTCGCAGACGGCGGCTAGTTTAATTTATATTCGGCTTGATATCTTCCTTTTTCTTTCTTTCTCTTTATTTTTTATCTCTTATCTTAATTTCCTCGTTAGCTTAGTGGTGCTAAGCACGACTGCTACGCTAGAGGTCCCGGGTTCTCTGTAGCAGCTCGGAGTTTGGATTTGTGCCCGGTTAGTAGCAATAGGCCTCCTATTACATGGGACCAAAATATACCGGTGAACTGTGGGTGTACATTAGTACACCTCTGCCTAACCCTTCTGGGAATACAGGCGTGATGGATGGTGATATCTTCTATTCAATAGATATTGGAAATGTTTGTGTGTTTGAATATTTGCTCACTGAAGTGTGTAGGGGTTTCTGGGACAAGTGGCGCATTTTGTTAATGCCACTATGTTTTACATTTATCGATAAGGGGTACATTTCAATCGACATTCAAGTTTCCGTCCACGAGGATTAATTCAGTATACGTCCTAAATATAGTGTTTCAATCAAAGTTCATTGAAAAATCCCGGTGCAAGAAGTGATCCCACGTTTTGGGATTCTACAATATCTAAAGAAAGAAAAAAGTTTATTGACACAAACCATGTGCACACAGATATACTAACAAAAAGGTTATTCAATAAAAAACAGAAAAGAAAACAACATAACTGGATCTACATATCGAGCCAATACCGCCGACTTAGCGTAACCGACAAAAACCTAATTTTACAAGAGAAGATTTTTTTTAAATATTTTTGCTAATAATTGCTCTATTAATGTGAATTAGCATTTGCTGTAACTTAAATAACTGATTTATTTTGGCGGGAACGTCGACGAGGCATGGTCCGTTATAGTTTAAAATGTCGTTTGCGATGAAAAACGCAGTTTAGGTAAAAATGTCGCTTACGCTAAGTCGGCAGTAATGGCTCGATATCTACCTACCTACAATCAACAACTTAGTTCGCTATTGAGATTCCACCATCATCTAGTATAGGTATTATATAACAGCCTCGCTCCAAATATCCGCTTATCCGACACAATTATTGTCGCCACTCTATTAAAATAATTAACGCTAATTCGACGACCTTAACCGCTATAATTAACACATCCGACTTATTTTAATTACATTCAATGTCGGATCTAATTCATGAAACTATTCGCTTGTTTCCTGAAATTCAGAATTTTTGGTCACATCGAAACAAACATACCGTCACGCCTGTATTAGCTGAAGGGTTAGGCAGAAGGGTACCCTAATGTATACCCAGTTACCCACAGTTCGCCGGTATGTTTAGGCCCCACGTAATAGGGGGCGAGCCTATTGCTATTAATCGGGCAGAAATACTAACTGCCAACTGCTACTGATAATTTCAGAGAAAAGACCCAATAACACTTTTTGTTCAACCTAGGAATCGAACCTGTAGACCACTAGGCTATGGCACTAGTGTAAACTTTTGTCATGTGAAAATTCTTAACGATGCCTGGGAGCCCCTATATGGCAAATGACTCTTAAGAAGTATTGACCCTTGATTAAATTATTATTCCTACTAATCCGCACAATAAGTAAAATTATTAGGTACTACACTTGCTGTTACCTGCGGCTTCGTCCGCGCGGACTAAGTTTATAAACTTTTAAAATAGCCGTTCTAGTCTACCTATATTGACTGCTCAGCTCCTTGAAGGTATAACGTGATGATAATTGTTATTGTAGAAGTTTATTCCGCAGCTATCTACAACATTTGAACATTATAATATCTCGTCTTTTTACAATCCCGTGAGCATCTGTAGAAGAATACAAACATAATGCAACATTGCTCATCCCCCAAATAAAATAATGCTTATAATTCTACAATATACCTATTAGTGAAAACCGCAGCCAAATCGATTAATTAAATAAGCCGTGTCTGAGGTTAGGCCACAGAAACGCCCAATTTCTTTTTAAACTATGCTTTCGAATTTAGAACTTTTCCCGACTTCGTAGCCAATATACAATTTTGACTTTTCTTCGATTTTGGTAAAATTATGTAAAGATTATAGCCATACTATGCAACATCAAATTAAGGAAATACATACAACTCATCTCTACATAGTATAAAACCAAATCGCTTCTCGCCGTTGTCCCCCTGTACGCCTAGATTTTTTAAACTACTCAACGGAATTTCATGTGGATTTTTATCAATAGGTAGAGGAGAGGTTCAAGCGGAAGGTTTACATCTACAGAACGTAACGCTACAACCAACAGAAGCGGGGCTGCGGGGCAGTAACCAAAGACATAACTGAACGCGGGTGACGCCGCGGGGTATATAGCTATTAGCTAGTAAACATTATTGTACACCACAATGCAATTTCAACTCAAAATTTTGCAAAGAGAAGAAACAAACCGATATACGTGTATTTATGCCAAAAATGTTAACAATTAAATATTGACAATGACATCAGCGGTTAGTTGGCTCTAAATGTCATTAATGACGTTGACATGACACTGACTGACAGTTTAACGTAGTAGAAATCACCACAACGAACGATCGATGTTTTATTACTTTGTTGTTGTTTAATAAAAAATCGCGCAAAAATGAAACCAAGAAAGCTCTGGGGCGAAATGGAAGAAGAAAAAACAGACGAGACGTTATTGCAGAACGTAAATTTCAATCCTATCATCGAATTGGGGATGCAAAACATTCCCGAAATATCTATCACAGTGAAATCCTCGCCTATCGAACTTCCGAAGCAAAATTTAATAACTCACACGATACAACTCCATTCTCATGCTCGACAACTATCAGCTATATTGGAGCAACAAGCCGAAGCTGGCATGTTTGAAGGCGGTAATCTGGCCCCCTTGAGTTTACCACCAGAGCCACCAGAACCAGATTTAAAATTAGAACACAAGACAGTGCCACCCATACATTTTCTGGAAAAGGAGTATTGTGACTTTTCGCTAGGCAAAGGTCCCATGATTCTGCCTTTTACGCCTGAAAGTCACAAAAGAGCATTACGTCAATGCGCGGCAATTGCTCTTGGCCATGTTGGAGTTTCTACAACAACCAATGTCGTTTTGACTGCCCTCTCCGACCTTTTAGACTTGCATTTAACCAACATGTGCAAGTTACTCAGGACAGTGGTAGATAAGGAAGCTAGTGGCTTAAAATCAGGATACCCAGATGCAATAACAAAAGTATTTTCAGAACTCAATGTTGGTAATCTCCATGAATTCTATAATGACAGAGTGGTGAGATACCATGCCAAGACTAAAAAGAAATGTGAAGACTTGAGGGCTCAGGTGGAAGCATTAGCAATAGCCGATATAGCACCACAGTTGAAATTAGAAGAAGTGCCAGAGTTGCACTTTCCCGCTGCTCTAGACGGAGCATTCACACCATCTTTGGAACCTGGCTTTCAAATGCTGCATAGTTTGGAACAGGAACAACTTCAGGGGTTGGAACTCCTCGATGCTGTGTCCACAGATGATATAAAAATGGAACCTATGGAGTTTTCACAACCAGAGACAACTGCAAAACTGCCTTTATTATCACCCAGTGCCAAAAAGAAAAGAAAATGAATTATTTTTCTAATCTACCTACAACTTAACATAATGTTCATGCCGCAGCTATAATTTTAGTACATTCATGAAATAATAACTGCTAAACACAAAAACTATTTTCTTTATTTTTATTTTATATTCCTGTAACAATCATTGACTGTTCATTTTATAAAATGTTGCCCCACACCAAAAATTTCTCCTGTATCATGGGTGCGTTTACAGACATAAACTAACATACACAAATAGCGAGACCCAAAATAACTACCTGTAGGCCATACAAATATTTGTTTAAGGCGGGAATCGAACCCACGACACGCAGCGCAGCAGCCAATCGCTCAGCCACTGTACCGTCTTGCCACATTATCTTGGGAATTTTATTATCTGGTCAAACCAGATAGAAGCCTATTCAAGTAAATCGGAAGAAAACACAAAAATAAAACATCTTTATAACATAGCACCAAATAATTTATTCCAATTACTGTGTTAGATAACAATAAGTGCTGCCAAAACGCCGATAATTACATCACTGTATATACAACATGCAATAATTATGATTGTCTCGGATTATACACAAAAAATTACTTGGGAGTCAAACATTAAAAGTCATTGTAATAGACCTGATTTCATTGCCATATTTTACATTCTCAAGTCAAAATTATCACAATATTCTCATAAATTCTAGTCTAAGGCACTATGTGAAAATCCCTAAAAATATTATATTATTCATGAATTCAAAAGTTAAAAGTTTTTACTGAATTGTATGCTAGGACACGAACCTTTCAGTTTGTTATTTACACCCTAATAGATAAAGCATTTATTTAAAACATGGACACTTCATTCGATGCGGCGACTAGAATGATATTTATTAGCCCGGTGCGGCGCGTCTTGGGCGTCGACGGTCCGGTTCAAAAGTTTTGATTTCTGATAATATACACATAGTAGAAGTAATTTTGTTCCGATTTAATTTTGACAAGTTATGAGCAAATTTTGTTTGACACTGGCCGACCATCGGGGCTTTCATGCACACCTGGATGTGATAATTAAAATAGGCCACCGGACTCCGCGGCATCGAATGTAAACTCACTCCTTTTTCCAATTAGGCAAATGCTACAAAGCGCCACCAACTACGAAACTCACATACCTTTTTTACTTGTTGAAAAATCAAGAGCTTATTCTTAAAACAAAATAAGTATGAATGCCTAGTAGCAAATTATTAAAAACTGGTGCAGCACAACACAGGCAAAATACAATTTAAGTCATGACAAGAACATTTATGATTTTCTTAAACATTTAATGACTAATTTAAGAAATAAAAGTAAGTATAGATCTAGAACTCATTAAAGATAACCAAAGATCCATCTTAGAATTTGTTCCAAATTCAATTTTCGATTGGAACTGTAACAGCTTCTAGATCCAAACCTTCTTTCAACAAAAACTTAATAATTATGGAATGAAGATCAGTAGAGCCCATTTAATAATAAAGTCGGTATTCTATACTGTTAGTTGCTAGTGCCAGACAACAAATAACAAATTATTTTCATTAGTTATAAACTTGCTGATACTACTGACCAAAGAATATAATATGAAATTGTAAAAGTCTGAATAATAATTTACGCCAACATATTTTACTAATTTCTTATTTTTTATACCTACACAATGAAATAAAATATTGTAAATATGTTATGTATGGCTTAAATGGTCAAAGGGTTTTTCAGGTGCTCAACCCTCTGTATTCAAATTGTTTTGTTCATGTAAATGACTGTGATTGGTCAAATAATTTCTTGTCAGCCAATCGCAGCACCTTACTCCCCTGACATTCTATTGACTTTTATTTGGGGAACCAGCTTGCTAAGTACAGATTAAACTCTCAGAGTTTATTAACTTCTATTTGAAGATACAGTTACAAAATGAACAACAAAAAATATCATTTCATATTTGTCTTTTGATCATTAGTAATTTATGATAAGAAAGCAAGAGATTCATCATTGATTCATAATACGGGCAACATTAATTAAAGCTAGAATTAATTCTAATATCAGTTAAGAGCTATACATTTACACCTTGCGCCACTCGCTTCATTTGTTTTCACTTCTTATCTTTCTTTCGCCTAAATAGCAGGATATGAGGCTCTGCAAAGAAATGAAAAGGATTTTTAAGAAAAACAGTAGAAAGAATAAATCTTCTTTGTAATAAAAATGTCAATAGAAACTAATTTAACTAAAGTGCAAATTTATTAAAGACATGTTAAAGAAATAAAATTTGAGAGACTTGGGGTATGCCCAGTCTATTCTGTAAAAAATCCTTCTGCAAATTTAGACAAAGTATGTTTCATGCTGAAGATTCAGCCACAGTTTACTTAACCAACATTTGCCAGATTTTTTTATAGAATAGTACTTAGAATACTGTAGTACTGCAAAAAATATTTCATAACACAAGTATTACTGACCAGGTTGATGTGTCATGTAGTGCACCCACCCCTGGCTCTGCTGCACTCCAATGCCGCGCCACTCCTGCTCTGTCATCAAATGGTTCTTTGGTACCAACTTCACCATCTCTTTTGGCAGAACCACATGCCTAGAAATACCAATATTTGTGTGAGTTATACATATAGTTTTTTCCAATGATTTAAAAACATTACCACCCTTCTATTGCAGTTCATTAAAAATCATTATTTGTATTTAACTGTCAAAATATTATTGCTATGAAAGAATACTTCAAATAATACAGTACATAATTTAAAATCATTAATAAACACTTACAAACTTAATTGATAGCTTCATGAGATACATTCAAATTGATAATTTTTCTGTTAGATATCAGAAACATTGAAAATATTCATTAAAAAAAATGCAGAGTTAGAGAGTGCAAGTCAACTTGCCATTATATTCAAAGATTAAAAAAAGACTATGTGTAGAATAAAGTCTAGTCTAGTACTGTTTACAGCTCATAAAAACCGAACTTTCTAGAATACTAGGCACCCTAAATCAGCCCCATGATTTGCTTTGATTGCCCCAACAAACCTTTCAAAAGTTTCAAAGTTATTATTGATTCTTCTCTTCTGCATCAAGTTTTAATGTTTTACTTTTCGAGAAATTAATCAAAACTTTAGGGTACCGGTGGGACGTACCGGTCTTTCTAAGTAGAACAGACTAGAACGACCCAGAACTAAGAAATTAACCTCCATGAAATGAACTTTATTGAAAACTAACAAATTTTAAATAGGTTATTACTTTACATATAGATGTATTATGACTATAAATACTGTTAGTTTGTAAATCTGTACCTGTATTCGTGTTCCTCGTCGTAATATTTCTCAGAGTAATAGATTTCTCTCGCCGACATGGTGATGACAGACACAATATTTAAAACTGCCGAAACAGAAACAATTCGCTTTTTTATTAGAAACCTAATACTTCTTAAGAAAGCTCTATTGATGGAGATACAACAACAATGTTTACAAAACAATTACTTTACCAGTTTTCTAGAAAATCACAAAGAAAACTTGCACTCGTAACAAACACGACAGGGAAGCGTTAACGATTTTAAAATTCGAAAATGAGAATATTGCCAACACAAAAAAAAACGTTGGATGGTATTCTCGGTATACTGAATTGTTATTAATTTGATGGTTATTCAGTGTTACTAAAAATAATGGTAAAATTTGGCCTCCTATTTAGTATTTCATTATAATTATAATATGTGGGTGGGACCATGGAACATGTATTAAAGTGTGGCCTACATAATATATTCCTCACAGTTATTCAATAAAATATAAACAGATCTATATATTCGTATCGTTGCACATTTATCTGACTGAGAATGATATGTGCCATTATTTTATTACTATCTTCTGCCCGCGACTTCGATCCTAAATTATCAACGGAAACATCTATGCATGCCTTTCGTTCAGCCGTACTTTATTTTTCGAAAGGCCATCTCGCACTTCAACCTAAAGGTGGATCCACACATTGCGAGGCATGCGCTCCGCACGGCGCACAACGCATGCCTCGCCAAGTGTGGACCTGTATATTCGTGGCGAGGCATGCGCTCCGCACGCGCGAGTGCGAGCCAACGTATGTCGGCAAATGCTTCAAGATCAAAGTGCCTCAGTGCGAGCATTACGTTAGGTGTGGACGTAGCCGCGCATGCACGTTCGAGGCGTGCGCCGCGTACAATATCAACGCACGCCTCGACTGCGAAAATGATGAAAATCAAATCAAAATGAACGTTGTGCGCCGTGCGGAGCGCATGCCTTGCCAAGTCTGCGCGCCTACTTGCCTCGAGCATTTGCTTCGCACGCGATGGCTCGACCCGAGCATATGTTGGTATAATTTGTCAACACGCACGCCTCAAGCCGAGGCATGCGTTGTGCGCCGTGCGGAGCGCATGCTCGCAATGTCTTTATCCACCTTAAGAGGTTATTTACTGCTTAACCGGGCTTTGCCTACCTACTCAGCCTACTCTTCACACTCATACTCACAACATAAATAGTGGAAGACTATTTAGGGTCCTCGAAAGAAGGCACTTGGTTACTTACAATTTGTCTATCTCGTTTCACTCCACCTCACAGCAACGGTAAGACAGTATTAACTCTATACTGGCTGCTACTCAACACCTGAATTTAGCTAAGTACAGAACTATACGCAAACATAGATGCTTATAATTGTACACACCAACAAACTGCTGCTGCTACTGCTGTCCCTCGTTAGCCTAGTGGTCCTAAGAGCGACGCTAGAGGTATTGGGTTCGATTCCCAGGTCGAGCAAAATGCGTTATTGGGTATTTGTATGAAATTCTCAGTAGCAGCTCGTAGTAAGGATTCGTGCCCGGTTAATGGCAATAGGCCCCTTTTACATGGGACCTAAAACATACAGGTGGACCGTGGGTGTACTTTGGGACACCTATGCCTAACTCTTCTGGGAATAGGAATACAGGCGTGTATACCTGCGCGTGTGTATCTGTACACATCCGTCATTCGTGTGTAGACGTCGCGTCGGGGAAAACGACTAGGGAAGGGAAGGGAAGGGAAGGGAAGGGAAGGGAAGGGAAGGGAAGGGAAGGGAAGGGAATTTAGTATTATAGTTACCTGTATAGCAAGTAGCAATGCAGGGAGTGATAAATTAAAGTCGGGTGGGATTTTGAGTTTGAATTAAACCACATTGATACCTAGTTTATCATTAGCAAGACACATTTTATTAGTTGCCGATTTATATCACAGAAGAAGAAAAAATAGACTTATAAACGAAATTTTATGAAATAGGTTTATTTTTATAAAGATAAAAATATGAATTATTTTGCATTATCACACTAAGAAATTATATTTTTAAAATATCGCACATATTTATCATGCTGTTTAATGTACAACTATTTTAAAATAATTATATTATAGATACAATTTATTATTTGAAAAATATAAAACGTGGGTATTGTTAAAAGTGCCTGGAGGGCTTGGGAAGGTCTTGATCTAGCAGCATTTATTCACAACATAGGCTAGATAGACACAGAAAAGAAAACTAACCAATACCTATGTTCAAAATTAGACCTACATTATAAATGAGGCTTACTTAGCTTTATGCAAAATACACGCTTAGACGTAGAGTTGCGGGACACCAGCCCGTTATACTAATACCATTACTTAATAAGACCCACTTTCACCAAAGTCTCTAAACATATTGATGTCGATTCTGTTATGCACAAGCTAAACCTAATTTAGACTATTTCTATCTTTTTCTCTCCAATAAAACAAGAAAGGGACGGACATGAATAAGACTTGTCAATTTTGGTTGATCTGAAACCTTTATACAATTATAGTTGACTTGTCAGAACGCATTGATTAAAAACACGGAAAAGTTCAAGGCAAAACTAATTTGACATCTCTAACTTACTTTTAAGGTATTACCGTCCTTTTCTTTCGCTGTATGTTAGTAAGAGATGTCAATTCTCTAATTTTAATTTAGTTTGTGAACAAGGGAATCGGCACCATTGTCAAAATCACTAAAAATGTGACAGGGATGCAATGATGTTCTAAATACGTTTAGGCACTAAATGTATTTAGTGATTTTAGTGAAAGTGGCCCTTAGTGCCTAAACGTATTTAAAACATCATTGCATCCCTGTCACATTTTTAAAAGATAATTTAAACACATTTAGTGCTAAATGTGTTTAGTGATTTGTGGAGGATGTACACAGCATTTTATCAGAGCATACAAAAGAAATCCTATAGTCAGTCTTCATGAGTCGAAATATGCTTTTCTAATTCAATTTTCTTAGTGAATTCCACAGGACAGTGATCGCACGAGTACACAGTTTTCTCGTGTGTTAGTTGCATGTGTCTCTTCAGATGTGAGGCCCGAGTAAGTCGCAGGCCGCATATACAGCAGACATGGGGCCGGGCGCCGGTGTGAGTTAGTAGGTGCTGTTTTAAGTCGCTACGAGTGATAAAAGCGTGACAACATGTATCGCACTCAAAGTTCTTTTCACCTGTGTGTCGCCTGAAAAAGTTAAAGATAGTAAATGTTAGTTTTGAATGGGGATATTTTTAGACTGTCTAGGACACTTTCAATTTATATGTTTGGTGCTGGAGTGCTGCAGTGCTAGTGCAGTTGGTTTGACAGTTCGACACATTCAGCATGGATGGGTCAAACTCCACACAGGCAATCGTCTTTTTTCATACAGTTGAATCGTGATGTATATCGACACCACTCTCGCAAGTCGCTCTTGACGTGTCTAGGACCACACCAAGACAAGTAAAGAGCGCCGTGACGGGATAGGCTACTTTGACGCACGGTCCAAATGGTCTATTTATTCATTGAAAGGGTTTTTTGATATTTATCCAAAATGCATCACAAATAAAGTTGAAAGTTGTTTGAAAGATGTGATTTCGCGCGGAAATTATAATCTTGCTCGCAATTACCCAATTTCCAACTCTATTTCTATAGAAATTAAGTTCACTATCAATTTACCACTGACTACAATTCTTTAACAAAACGAATGCCTACCGTGTGTGGTACTGTAAGTGGCCTATAGTTCTGAAAGAGCGGGGACACAGCTTGCAGTCATACGGCAGAACACCTGAGTGCTTGCGTTTGTGCGCTGCCAAACCTGCTGACTGCGCAAACGTATCCCCGCATATTGGACATTGTAGAGGTTTCTCTCCCTGGAAATGATAACAATTAATAATTTAGTTAATTTACAATAATAAACAAAATCCGGATTTAATCTTTTTCTGTCAATTCTGCTGTCTATTTATTAAAAAGCCTAACTGATCAAAACTTCTTATTTTTCTTTTTATGTCATTGTATGGCAAACACATAGATTTATTAACGTCCAGATAGAGTGTACCGTACAAATCGCAACGTTCTAATAGAATGCATTTTGTGATGCGCGTGTGCGACCGGACCGCCCACCGCATGTGTATTATTATCGTTTCTGCATTAGTGTGCGTGACGTTTTCTAATACCAGACCAAAATGATTACCCCAAAATATGGGAAAATTCAGGCAGTTTTTTTATTCATGTTGACATATCTATACTAATATTATAAAGCTGAAGAGTTTGTTTGTTTGTTTGTTCGCGCTAATCTCAGGAACTACCGGTCCGATTTGAAAAAATATTTTTTTGTTGGATAGCCCATTTATCGAGGAAGGTTATAGGCATAACATCACGCTACGACTTACGGGAGCGAAGCAGTATTCAAAAACGTAACTTAAGGCGGATGAATAAAGCCACGCGAACGAACAAAATATACATTTACCTAAATTTATTAATTTGAAGAAAGCGCATTATTTAGTTTCAATTATAATTCATAACGTGTATGTATAAATATCTTGATATCTGCTGAAGCAATTTTGATGCAATAATATCGCAGTATTATAAGAGATGGTTAAAGTATTTCATACCCCTGGCAACCATTGACACCATTTTTTTTGTTAATAATAATGTTGATTTCGTAACATTTTACAATATTAAAATATCGCAGCACAAAAAAAGGGTAAAAATATTTCATACTTTGGCAATACTCAAATATTATGGAGTCGTTTTGTTTTTATTATGGTTTGCGTAATATTTTCAATGAAATACGTAGAAATTCATCATAAAATTGCAAACATATCTGTGAAAAGTAATGTTCGTATCCTTGTCTTTTTTTGGAGTGTAGTTTTTACACGATTTCACCGCACAAACAGTCATTTTTTCAATTATTTTAACTGCGATTTATAATGTAGACGCGCTTTGAACGTCAGTCGCGTAATGGTGGCCTGTGGGCGGGGCTAACGAACGAAGACGCTATTCTGGCGTCTTTGAATTTGAAGCATTTGGACAGCGCGTTCTAGGCATCTGGACGTTAATAAATCTATGGGCAAACAGTTAGCCATGACTAGTGGACGTTAAGTGGCTGCCGCTACCTAAAGACATCTGCTATTACAGAGAACTTGCAAATGCGTTGCCATCCTAGAGACAAAGTTGAAATGTCTCATGTGCCTGTTATTACACCAGTACCCATACCCTTAAAACATAGCAACGCTGCTTTGCAGCAGAAATAAGCATGGGTGGTAAGTTCCCCGGAGAAGCTCCTTCACAAAGAGCTCTACTTCAACTAATTAAATTGCTTTTTTGGCTGAAACATAGAATTTTACTCACAGTATGTATTCTCAGATGTACTTTCAAGTTCTGTGCCAATGAGAAGTTCTTACTACAATGTGGACAGGAAAATGGCCGCTCTCCTGTGTGAGTCAGCATGTGCGTCTTGAGACGAAATCTGGAAGTCAAAATTGTGCATAGATTCGGTTACAAGAACATTATTTACAAACAAATACTCGGACTTAATTTTTAAAATTTTGGTTTTTTATTTAGTAAATGCCTAGATAAAAAAAAAGATTTATGTCTATTAAAGTACTTGCCTGGATGACATAACTTTTCCGCAAGTGAAGCATTGTTGTTTCTGAGTTTTCTCATTATTTGTTTTTGAATTAATTTCTTTTTTTGTTTCCATACTTGTGTCGTTATCCATAAGATCATCATTTAAAGGTGTATGGTCCATAATACTATGATCTATACTCTCGTCAATAAATAATAGTTTTTCTGTCTCACTTTTTGGTGATAAAGAAGTCTCATTGTCTGATAAGAAGTTATCATTTTCTATGGTAATGTTTGTATTGTCCATCATTAATTTGTTTTCTGTACAATTATTTTCTAATAAGGCCCTCAGTTTTATATCAGATGTTTCACACAGCTCAATAAATTCTATACACTCGTCTAGTTTTTGAACACATTTTGAACATATCGTGTATGGAAGGCCATCTTCTGGTGCTATCTAAAATAAATTTGAAAGTAACCTATAACTTTTTCTTTAAATCTTGTTTCCTAGAGACAGGTATGAACCTCTGACCAGATAAAGGTCATGCAAGTATGGTACAAAAAACTTGGCTTTGAAAAAAAAGTAATAAGTGTGAAAGGTATATTTAGGTGGCCCTTCCACTTCCAGTCTAGCCTGAGTTAAAGACCCCATGCAGTGCCGTTTTTAATTGGTATATCGCTAACACCCGGTGTACTGGGCTCTCAGATTAAGTTAAAAGACCAGAGAATCCAGAGACCGGTCCTTTAGCTCTTACTTTATAATTTAATTATCAAAACAATAATATTATCATACTCACATGTACTTTTGCTATAGACATTAATTTCGTAGATATCATAAGAAATCCTGTATTTTTAAATATATTTACTAACAACTCTTCATTTAAGCAGACTCTGCAAATATTTGGCGTCATCTTGGACACGTAAAACTAATTTATTTTAAAAAACTTGCTAATTGTCTGTCTAATCGTAATCGACAAATAAATAAACATTGCTTTTGGCGGACATTAAATGTCAATGTCAAATAAATCTGTCAATTTATCTTTTTCTGTGATAGAGTTGGCCTAAGGGCTCAACTTAAAGTGCATAGTAAGTACGGTTTTATTGGAATAATTAAGTGTGTGAGTATCATTTGGCTAGGTGAATGCAGTCACGTAGAAAGCAGATAGCCTTAGCCCAGGGCTATTTTGTCAGTGTGAATCGATGAGACAATAAGGTCAGGATTAATCGATGAAAATCCCGGTGTATTAATTTATTGGTGAAAATAGCGGATGTATATCAGCTTTTACTTTCTTATGGAGTACACTGTAGTACAAAGGATAAAACAGGTTTCGTTCGGGAACGTAAAATAATTCCGTACAGTTTGTATGTATGATGGCACTTATGGTTGGTCGGCACTTTCAGTTCAATGACCTTTGCTTTTATCTGTCTGTCACTCGTCATTATATGATGCTCTGTGCACTCGTCTCTTGACCTTGAATGTTTACGACAAACTTTCAAGAAATAAAACTTGAAAGTTTCAAGTTTTATTTTGCACTTTATTTATTTATTTATTTATTATTAAGGCACATCAACAACATAAACACAGACATTTACAAATAACATAGAACAGAGGCATGGACTAGTGTTTACGTCAATTACAGACGTGCACAGCATTTACAACAAAAGAGCTAGAAGAAAAAACACAGCGTTCACGTTACAAAAAAAAAACAATAAAAGAAACAAAAGAACAACAACTATAGTTAAAATATCGGTAGTAGAGAGAATATAATTTTGAGTAATTATATTCTATTATACTTTAATTCGATCCTGTGAATATGTCGGTTAAACTTTATCATTTTCCTATCAGTGGCCCTTCGCGCGGAGCTTTACTTGCAGCTAGAGCAGTGGAAGTGCCGATAGAAGTTGAAATAGGAACAGATGAAAGAAAGTTTTCTGAAAATTAATCCCCAGCACTGCGTACCAACATTGGACGATGATGGTTTCATAATATGGGAGAGCAGAGCGATAGCATGTTACTTGGCCGATAAATATGGGAAGGATGATCATTATTATCCTAAAGATTTGAAACAGCGCGCCTTGGTCAATCAGAGATTGTACTTTGATAGTTCCGCTTTGTATGTAAAGATTAGGGCTATTTGTGTGAGTTCTTTAGTTAATAATCAAAAAGTTCTAAATCTGATATTATCCTCTGTTGTATGTGACCACTGTAACCAATGATTTATCAATGTATGTTCCAGTTCCCAATCTTATTCCTTGGAGAGAAAGAGATAAAGAAGCCCCTGAAAGATGACTTGAACACCACTCTTGGCTTCCTGAACCAGTTCCTCAATGACAGTAAATGGGTTGCTGGAGAACACCCTACTATTGCAGACACATCTATCTATGCATCATTGAGTAGTATTTTGGTAAAACTATTAAACTTTATGTTCATCACTTTCAAGCCTACCTAGTATCTTTTTATTTTTTTGTAAGTACCATCTTTTGTGTTGCGGTAACCCTGACCAAAATCTCAGGAATATCTTAGAGAGGGAAAATTTAAAAACAGAATTGTAGTTGCAGGTCATTGCACTCAAAATCAAAATGACCTATAATACGAGCTCAGACCAACAAAAAAAGAAAGACGGCGCGCCGCGAACATCAAAAGTGAAGCCACCTTTTTGTCTATGTGTGTATCGAAGGGTTGCCATTTGTTAAATTTTTTCCCTATAATTTGGGGATATTTTTGTGGGTAGCACTAGGATAATATTGTACGAGTAAGATATTGTTCAGTATGGTATTGTACCTCAATAGTTGCGAAGGCTTCTACTCCAAAAAAAAGAACTTATATTTTCAATCAACTTTATTGAATTCAAAAAGAACATAAAAAATCACTGACTCTAAAGAAAAAGTAATATGGTAGTAGTTATATAAATGGTATCGAACAAAAAATATTCCCTTTTAAAAACCTTGTTGTTGAGTCAATTTTTTAAATTATTCCATTATTTATATTATTCCATTTATTTTTTATTTCATTATTAATTGGAAACTTAAAATATTAAATACCTACATAAAAAGAAGAAAACTAGAAGTAAGAAATCATAATTATTTATATTAACCGAATGGGTAAATTTTAAATCGTATTATGGCAACCCTCACACTTTATGTCACTGCTTTCGTTCGTTGAGGTTTTGTGTTCCGAGTAACCTAAAATTCACAGTTTATTAATAGAGAAACGATGTTATTTCATGTACTTACAAGTGAAAAGTGATTCCGTGAGACTTTTTATGTAATTTGCTGTTGTTTTTGCAACTTTTCACTACACAGGAAGGCATAATTCTATGTTTTAAATCTAAGTTTACTTGACGGCGACTCGTGACGTACTAAGAGCGATGAGCATGGTTTTAGTGTAGGTGTGTGCGTGAGCGTGTATGTTTACTTGCAGGAGCACGGTTTTATGGCTTCACTTTCGATGTTCGCGGCGCGCCGTCTTTCTTTTTTTGTTGGTCTGAGAATACGAGTAACACTTCCCTATTTTTTTTTATAAGTTGAAAGCACTTCTTATATCCTTCCAATATCTATAAGTATGTACTAACATAACATTACCCCTGAAGGAGTAAGCAGCGGTGAATATATGTTAGGCAAATCCATGTAATTATGAATGACAGAGTTGGATTTTAGATTGGAGGTAAACTATATATTATTTCTTTCTAAATTACTTTTTCATTCATAAACCCATTGTTGTGACTATTCTCACATAAAGTTTTTCAGTTTTCATTTAATGAAATTGTATATTTCAGGCTGTAGGCTGGGACATTTCAAGCTTTCCCAACATTGAAAGATGGGTGAAGCTCTGCTCTTCCTTGCCAGGAGCTGAAGAGAATGATGCCGGAGCTAAAGCTTTTGGAGAAGCAGTCAAAAAGAACCTTCATTGAGAAATAAGATATATTTGTCTTATGAAATACATTGTAATTACATATTACTAATATATTAATGTTTAAACTTATTTAATGTACAAGAAATTGACTGTAATATTAATAAAAGACTTGTTTACGGTGACGTCTAGCTGTAAACAATAACATTAAAAGTTTTTTTTTTTTAAATCAATATGTCTTATCAATATTGCAGATTAGGAATATCAAACCTATTTAAAAAACTTTAAAACTAATTGTTGTTCATTACGAACTCTCCTCTTAAGTAAAGTTTTGAATTCATATCCAAAACCAGACATTATTTGTATAACTTCTTCCGGAATGTTTTCTTTAATAAGCAGAAGGTAGAAGACTCCATTATTGGCTAGTTTCTTTGGTATCATGTTGAGTAATCTGTCTGTAACCTCTCGGCCTTTAGCCCCACCAGCCCAACTAGCCGTAATGTCCTTACCACCACACTCCTTGCTCTCAGTCACCACATACGGCGGATTAAATATAATAACATCAAACATATTATCAGTAAAAGAACTAGCCAAGTCCATATTGCACGTATCGAAAATAACTTTATTATACTCTGCAGTTTGCTTAGACATTATGCAAGCTTTGAAATTGATGTCCGTACTTATACAGAAACAGTGTGGCAATGCCATACCAAAAGCTGTTATAACTACACCGCTGCCAGAACCTACTTCTAAGCAAAATGTGGGGTTTTTGTGTTCTAGATATTTTAGGTCTTTTTCTAAGGCATCTATGAGTAGAAAGCTGTCCTCGGCAGGTTCGTACACATGAGTGTAGTCAGCCGTATCAATATGCTCCTGGTGCGGAGTCTGCATGCTGTTAGTTGATGCTTCCTCTATCTGTAACCACACCACTGGTGCTCTGTTCAGGCTCTTGTGGTGTTGGCTCTGGGAGTACAGTTGTGCGGACACTCTTCTCTTTGCTTATCATCCGTCTAACTTCGTTAATTCTGTCCTGTAACAGGATGAAGGGTTTGGTTAGGAAAAACAGTCTATTTCCAATTTTCATTTGTTGTTTCCAGTTTATACTATTGAAGATATATATTCTTTTAATTTTTTAATCTTAAAAGAAACTTGTTTGTTAACAGGACTTTAATTTTACTATAATAATTATTAATGCGGGAGAGGCAAAAGGAGTAAGAAAAGATTGTAGCAGGTGGCATTCTGTGGTTTTTGCCCTTTGAAAAATGGGATCTCGCTCCCCTGTGGGAAAATGGTATTTTTAATTTTAAAATGAATTTATTTAAATTGCATTTATAACCGACCTGTGATGCTTGTAAAACATTCAGTACCACAGTGACCTTGTGTTTGCAAGATATCAGCTTCTTCACATAGGGGTCCAAGTCGGGATGATTGTTCAAAGCCTCCCTAACATTCTGCAGCTCTTCATTCAATGAATCTATTTGCTGTTTCAGTTCTAACTGAGAAATCCTGAAAATATACAATTTATGATTTGTGTTCTTGTTGAAATTGAAGATATACCACTCAACATAGGAGTAGTATCTAACAAACTATTTTGTTTATATAAAAGACAGACATGTATTGGTATTATAATAACAGGCTGGTGTCTATAACTCCATGTCTTTGTGTATTAAAAAAGCATAGAAAGATATTGTTATAGACATTCCATCGTAAAGTAAGATACATGCTAGGAATTAGAGTTACTGACACCAGCTTGTTATACCAATACCAATTAAACACACTTAGGACCATATTTATGGTTTTGGGATGCTTGTGAGTATTCTGCAGCATAGATATAATGCTCAGATATATAGGTTCATTAATGGTTGGCCTGTGATTGTTGACTGTGTAAATCTGAGGCGGAAATTGGGATTTTTTACGATGTGTTGTGAATTAATTTCTGGGGGATGCTTATGTCCAGCAGTGGACGTCCTGCTGCTGATATGATAACGATGATGTTGTGGTGATGTTTCAAGAGAAATAGGTTATAATACAGGTATGTATTGTTTGTCATGAATTACAAAAATGGGTCAGAATTTGATTTACAAGCATTAATTATTACCTTGTAGCCCTGACCCGATCGTCTAACTGGTCAACGGTGGGTTTCAGAAGTCCAAGTAAGCCCTCCGCTAAAGTATCCCTTGTCGGGTTGTCGCACAAGTTACCTGTGTTCTCATCAACTGATGTAGTAGTGCTCTCAGTGTCATCCATTTCTGATTAACTTACAATCACTGCTTCATTCTACAGTAATGTTGATTACAAATTTCAATGTAGTGGTACAACAAATATTTGTATTTTCTGTCAAGTGACCACAGTATACTTCTTCTTCTTCTTCTTTACGAGTCGATGATTTTAGTTTAGAATAATAATCTTATTTTTTTTTTTACCACAGTCTACTAAATATGTACTCATGTCATGTCATCAGTCATCATGTCAAAAAGTGTGTTTTTTAATCTCGCAGACTGATTTGACAGCTTCTTACGTCAAATATAAAAATAATGTGCTTTCGGCGCATGAACATAAAGCACACTATTTTCAAGTTTGACGTAAGAAGCTGTCAAATCAGTCTTCGAGATTAAAAAACACACTATAGTCAAATTGTCAATGTATTGTATTCTGAGATGTGTCACTTCAGTCACTTGTCATTGTCAAGCAGTCATGATTTTGATTGTATACAAATCCTCCAATCCTGGCGCTCTTTGAGGTAAGCCTACGTACAGCACTTGACGGCTATAGGCTGCTATTTTGAAGGTGATATAATCCTCCAATCACAACAGTTTTCTTTTGTTTGGTTGGCAGAATTACCATATCATCACATTAGGTACGTTCAAAATAAAAAAAGAGCGGTAATCTTGTTCCCAGGAATGGCAGGTTAATATATTGTTGTAATTATTGTATGTAGTCACTAATAACTACACTACCGAATTGGGAAACTGTAATGGTAGATGTAAGGTCGTTGTAAATAAATTAATAAATAAATATTATTTTCAGCATATTTATTTTGTCTTCTAAAGACCTCCTCAGTTTCTTACTTCCGTTTTTCAGTTGATTGCATTTCCGACGATGCTGCCTTGTGTTATTATTTTGCGAACAAGTGCATACAATAAATAGCATGGTGCTATTAGATCAATCGTTTCAGGCTTCTTTATCTGAACCGTTGATATCGGAGCAAACACTTGTGTTCAACATCCTATAAAACCGCGCTGTCGACTAACGGCTACCTCCTACATAATTACCGAACAGTCTTAATCATAATAATTATAACATACATAAACTCACGCCTTTTTCCCATGGGGGTAGGCAGAAACCACAGAACGCCACCTGCTACGATCCTTACATACTCCTCTCGCCTCATCCACATTCATACATCTGGTCAATACAAGCACGCCGGTTGCGCACCTGACCATTTTGAAGAGCCTCACCAATAAGGTCAGGGTAAGTCTTTCTAGGGCGGTTAATTATAAATTAAGAAGAATACAAAAAAGGACTATAAATTGTTTATTATTAAAATTAAGGAGGCACATGCAGGGCAGTTCATCACCTAGTAATATTGTTATTCTATTAGAACTACTTAACTTATAAATAAAATACGATTAAACTAGTACACTACAAACGGTTCTAACATCTGAGGTATTTACTACATAACATTACACAATTATTGGTGCCGATTCCCTTGTTCACAAACTAAACTAAAATTAGAGAATTGACATCTCTTACATACATACAGCGAAAGAAAAGGACGGTAATACCTTAGAACTAAGTTAGAAATGTCAAATTAACTTTGCCTTGAACTTTTCCGTGTTTTTAATCGACGCGTTCTGACATGCCAACTATAATTGTATAGAGGTTTTAGATCAACTAAAATTGACAAGTCTAATTCACGTCCGTCCCTTTCTTGTTTGATTGGAAAGAAAAAGATAGAAATAGTCTAAATTAAATTTAGCTTGTGCATAACAGAATCGACACCATTATGTTATTCATAGATTAGTTTGTCGGTTCCCTACCTAGATTGAGCAAATTACAATTGTTCAGTCAAGTACTGGATTTTGGTTTTGTATTCAACACTATAATCTACAGAAAGCGTATAAAAATAACTTGGGTAACTAGTTAGGTAATTTGATTAAGATATAAAATTATTGGTACCGTATTCAAATAAGAGCTGACTTTTCAATGCAGACTTTTCCCTGAGGAATAAATTGAATACGGCAGTTTGTCTATACAAAAGCTGTCAAACCACCATATTTGTTCTCCAGATAAAGCTTATCTGAATATTGAAAAACTGGCCCCTAATGAAATACATTGACTAACTAATTAGCCCGTGACAATTTGACTAATGTGAATTATGTTTGTTGATGATGTAATTAATTGTTTATCTAGATTTTGGCGGCGCAACATTTGACACTAACTCTAGCCTAAATAAAGCTATTTTCTATTCTAGTTCACATTGTGTCCATTAGCATTTTCATTTGTTCCTTCACATGTGTCTCCATGTCTGCAAAATCCCTTAGAATATCTTCAATCATTTCCACCAATATTGTTGGCCATTGTACTTCCAGGGCCCTAAGTCTTTGAGCAGCCCCACAAGCTAACTCAATTGCGTGAGACAGTTGACCGCGCCCACGAACACGCCAGCTCATGTCCTCCTGTGAAATAAATTATGTTGAAATTATTTTACTGATGATAATGAGTTTAACAGTTATCCTCAAATACTTACATCATTTTATGTTATAATGTTAAATAACGGGTTTAAAAAATGCACTAAACTAAGTCGAAAGTTAATTACTTTCAATCATTGTATTTTTAACCGTAACCTTCTGGTTACGGAGTTATAGAAGGTAAAACTAAGTACCCCCGCTATCCATGTACTGTGTTACATGCACCCATAAACACAACAAAGATTTGCGTGCGTTAACGCTTCCAACCGGTCCTGTTGGAACACTATGGGGGAGGCCTATGTCCAGCAGTGGACGTTCTTCGGCTGATATGATGATGATATTTTTACCTGCGACACATTTCCTTTTTTATATTGTAAGGCTTCTTTTGCAATGACATCCCTTAAAGCTGGATCAGCGGCTCTTAACCAGGCTTTAGCGCTAGCAGCACTGTTGCCACTTCGTCCTAGTCTCGACAGAAGAGGTTGTAATGGCGCGTCCGGTATAGCTCGAAGGACAATATCACTGAGTCCTCCATAAGTTCTATTTGCCGACTTTATTTCCTCATCCGTCACCTGTAAGATGCTCAATTTTATAGCTACCCAACACACCACCATTTAATTTTACTATGTATTTAAAATTCTTACCGGCTCATCATTAATCTCTTTTAATCCCCAATGAGCGAGCCTGTAGACTGCATACTCTCTCCAGATTTTCGCATTAATGGGGTTGCCTTCCGGTAGTACTGTTAGACCGGTGACGCCTCTTAATTCAGCTAAAGCGTGCAATTGTCCAAGCCATTGCAGACCCGTCGCTCGAACTGATATGTGGCTCACATTTGGAAACCTGATGAAGTAAATTGTTAGTTTGTATTTGGATTCAATAAAATGGTATAAAATATTTTCTTTACTAACTTAGACTTCAGCTCGGGTAGTGATTGTGCAACTGCATTATAATGGACATAATGGTAGGCGGCGCGAGTGACCGTGCGTGCACGCTCCCAATCCCAATCGCGGGCAAGACGTCGGACAGCACCAGCTCCCCACGCGCTCACCACTCCGTCACAGACTTCTACTAGATAATCAACACCTGCATAAAAAGAAGAATAGACACGTGTTAGTTAACATGTGTACCAAATATGATTTAGTTAAAAACCAAACTACCTTGTTCTCTGTCCTTAGACGTAGGTAATGTCTTCGGCACAGGCTCTGAAGATTTGAAGTTAGCTAAATTTAAATTCTTCACCGATTTCGCTCTAGCAGTAGATGCCCTACTAGCTGATGATGCCCTTTCATTTCTCCGCGTTATCGTTGCACTTCTTATGTTTCTACTCGTTCTGCTATTTAGGGAGCCTTCTCGTCGTAAAACCTTACTGTTATGATCACTTCCTGAAGTCGAGGAATTGGCAACAGAACCAACATTTGTACTACCTGATATATTGCTAGCGTTTTCACTTATATCCGAATTCTTGGATTTAGATCTGCGACTTTCCGGATCACAGACAGACTTTGACCGCATTGTACTAAAGTTTTCTCGTCGCCTTAAAGCTGTTGGCATGCGTCGGATCGGTCTTTTAGTTAGCTTAGTTTCCTCCTCACTGTCACTACTAGAAGACGGCAGTGAGCTAAAGGAAGAATCAACTATTGGTTCGACACTTGAAATGCTTTCCCAGCGTTTTAATATCGGTTCTGAGCTATCGGCCAATTTAACGTTTTCCAAAGAGGAAATTATCGGCAATAATATTGGCGGTAGTCTCAAATCACTACTAGTGGATGTAGAATGAGAAGCGTCTGTGTCTTGGGAGGCACTTCTGTCTGAAAAGTTAACTCTTCTCTCGGATGGTTTTCTGGCAGTTGAACTTCTTTGCAGCTTTTTCATTGGCGAACCTTTCGGAACATGATCTGTGCTTGTTTTCACATTAACATCACTGTTAGTTTTACAATCAGAGTCTTCGGTTTCGACTTGCTGCATAGACAGAACGACATCAGGAAGTGCTGCTACATCCAACGCTTGAATTCCGCCACTTTGTGTGATTGCTGCTGTAGCTTCTATGGCAAATTCTTTGTCAGTGTCTGGATTTTTGATAGGACTAGTTGCAGGTACGAAACATTTATTTTCCGATCTAAAGACAAGAGATATAATATAATACTTTTTTCATTTATAATTGAATAAGATTAATAATTAAAATTAAATGAAAACCTGAGCAATTCCCAGTTAGTACGGGCGTTGTTGATAATCTGATCTCGCCTGGCTTCTTGTTGCGCAGCTCCACCTAATGCACAGTAAGCTGCGTGGGCTGCTTCTTTATTATTTCGCCAAGCCATTGCGGCACTACGTACCTGTTGCAAACATAACATTGTTTCAAGTTTAAGGTAATCAAGGTAACAATAAATTACTTTCTTTCTAAACGAGTTTTGATATTTTCTTACCTGTTCAGTAACATTCATGTTGCTTAAAGTAAGCAAATTAGGAAGATATGACACAAGAAATGGTATACAGTCCCCACCCAAAGCCACAGGATTCCCGTCTAAGGACACATCAACCAGCGATACCGCTTCCGCCAGAGAAGACATATCTTCCACACTGGAAATAAGTAATATAATAAAATAAATTGAAAAACAGTTAAACGTTAAAAAAAAATGTACGCAATTTGTAGTCTTGAATTTAAATACCTTTGTAAATCGTTATTGCCAAGATATAGTTTTTGTAACTTCGGCGTGTTTTGAAATCCAAGCAGCTTCCTCAAACGGTTTCGTTTTAAATTCAGTTCCCTTAGAGATACAAGACCCTGGAAATCCGTTTGTCCGACACATTTGATCTGATTACCAGCTAAATTGAGCACTTTCAGTTCATTCAAGTTAGATAAACCGCAAACTTTTCCTATCCTATTTCCATGTAAATCTAGAACTTCTAACTTTAATAAGTTCGTAAGGCCTTCGATCCTTTTTATCCTGTAAGATTATAATGTACCAGTAAGATGGTTATATTTATGGCCGTAAGTATACTTCGTCATGATGAATGTTTACCTGTTTTTACCCATTAAAAGTACGCGCAAGCCAAACAGTCTTTCCAAAGAAGTTATTTTGTCAATTTGGTTGTCATACACATCCAGAAACACTAGTTTACCTAAGTCTAAAGGAGACAATCCCGACAAACTGTTTATTAGATTATGTTGTAAGGACAAAAGTCGTAAGCCGGGCTCTCCGACTATATGGGGTATTGACGAAAGTCCTCTCCTGAAATAATTTTATTCAATTAGTGTTAAATTATAATTTAACACAAGTTTAACCAATACAACATTAACAATCATTTCTTCCTGTTTTTTCCATTAAAATATGCCTTAAAAAAGGAAATAAATGATTTTAAGAAGAATTAGGCTACATCCAATATCAGCCAGTTGCTCCTCGGAAATTGTTTCATTCTTCCAGTTTTACAACTACTATTTTGTTTTCTCCGTTCAACTGTTGGTTAGTTTTATGACCAATATACCTATCCAGGCTGATCCTGTCAGGAAGTCGATCTTTTTCTTGTGGTGTTCTAGAAAGTTGAACTTTTCCTTCACCCACAGCTTGCAAATTGATTGTGTCATCTTTGCTATCTTCTTTCTGCACGTAATCATTGCTGTAAATTTTCAAAACTTCATTATTGAAATTAAGCACTTTCTAGATGTTATTAAATCGAATGAATTTATAAATATTTTAAATGATGTTTTCCATTCTTATTTACTTGTTTCAGATTTTTTAAATAGTTATATTTGGGCCACTTACCCTGATAGCGTTGTGTGAGATCGTTGAGCCAGTGCAGCTCTTGGATCTGGTAACGCTGGTCTTATTTGCAAAAACAAGCGACCGTCACCACCAGCACCAGGATCAACACGAGGCCCACCAGCATCTAGAGACTGTGCCGATCTGCCCCGTGTGCGGAATGCAATCTTCCTTACCTATAGTAAAAGAAAAGTGAAATACACTACGATCAATAAAGGAAAAAAGAATTAATTTACATATTTATGTAATTTAAATACCTCGCCCTAGTTACTTACATTTCCACGGTTATACGTAATAGGCATTATTCTAAAATATTATAATACTTAACAACGGTACAAAAAGATTTAAGAAACAGTTGGCCCCATTTGATACAATTTTATTTTAATAAAATAAATTCGTACAAAAGACAGTTTTGGTCCATTTTAATTTATTACTTAGAAATCAGGTTGCTTAGTTACGCTTAAAACGGCCTTGTCTTCTACTACTTGGTAGAAATCTAATGAGACAAGACTTTTCTTATTTATTTTAACTAATCAGACATAATTTAAAATCATTTGATGTGTATCCTTAACCCAGTTTCCTATTTTATTTATAATAGTTCTCGAAAACCAAGATAATTCATGTGCCGATTGATAGCAAATCATACGTTCATATTAAATAAGAGAACGTGAATGCAGCATATTTTATTTTCTTTCTTAGTGTTGTTCGGTTGGCAATTGGAAGAGCGTAATGATGTCAATGGATTGTCATCCATTTGTCAATGTCAATTCGATTTCACAAAAACAAAACAAAATTATTATACAACAACAAAACAATATCGCATCTAGTTTGACGTAAGAAAGGTCTGCTAGAAAAATTATTTCTACTTTATTTTATTTTCATAATTAGGTATTTCATTGAAAGTTGCATTGATGCGTAGAAGTTTCGAAAAGGTTTCTTCAACTATTCTTCGTACCTTTAAGAGTTTGCTGACAGCAGATTTACTGTCCCCTGTTAAGTTTGAAGAGAAAATGGTTCGATTCTTTCTGAATACATATGATGATCACAAGCCAGGAACCGCGGTAACGTTTGAAAAAGACGAGTTGACTTCTCAAATTCATGCTTACACTAATAATATTTCCAAACGCCTGCAACCTTCACGAAAAAATGTCGAAGGAGGTCTGTATGTCGGCGTTACCGGCGTTTCTTACATGTTCTATCATCTTTCTAAAAACCCATTATTGTCGGATAACAAAACTGTGTACTTAGAAAAGGGGCTCGAATACCTAAAGCCAGCCCTGGAGACCTCGGCTGGAGACAAGACTTCGTTCCTATTAGGCGACGCCGGTACTTACGCGTTAGCTGCTGTTCTGCTTAAAGAAATGGGCGATGAGAATGCTTCTGAAATGCTGAAGTCATACAAGTCTTTGTACACCCAATATCTCAACCCTAAGTTCCTCAGTTGTGGTGGAGATGAATATTTTGTTGGGCGAGCCGGCTACCTGGCTGGCGCGTTGTGGATGAGCCGAGAACTTAAAACACCAGTATTTACAAATGAAGAGTTATACAAGATTTGTGACGTGATAGTTACCTCAGGAAGGGAGTACGCAGTGAAACACCAAAGTCCTTGTCCCTTAATGTTTCACTACTATAACACTGAGTACCTTGGGGCTGCCCATGGAATGAGCTTCATCCTACAGATGCTCTTATCAGTTCCTGGATATTTGAGGTTTAACAAGTCTGCAGCTCATGACATTAAAGAAACAATAGAATATTTGGCTTCATTGCAAACCGATGAAGGGAATTGGCCCTGTTGTGTGGAGGAAATAGGACTAAGTGACCATAAACTAGTGCATTGGTGTCATGGTGCTCCTGGGACTGTCTATGTAATGGCCAAAGCCTACTTGATCTACAAAGATCAGAGATTCTTTGATGCTATCGTCAAGGCTGGAGACCTGGTGTGGCGAAAGGGGCTGTTGCGCAAAGGACCCGGCATTTGCCATGGAGTAGGTGGCAATGCCTATGTATTCCTACTCTTGCATAGAGTTACTGGTCAGGAAAAATACCTTCACAGAGCCAAAATGTTTGCTGATTTCATGGTCACGGAAGAGTTTATTAGAGATGCAAGGCTACCAGATAACCCGGAGAGTCTGTATGAAGGCACTGCTGGTACCGTCTGCTTCCTGTCCGATCTGCTTGTACCTGATAAGGCAGAGTTTCCGTTCCAAGACGTTTTCTCTTCTTACAATTTTTAAATGTCTTTATTGAATTTGCTTATCCTTAATAGTTAGGTATTTATTAAAGATGTTTTTGCGCACAAGCTCTTTTACTTACGAAGTAGAATTGTAAGCAACTTGGCTACGAAATGTATACTGTTGAAAGTTAGTAAGTTAATAAAGGTACTATTGCATGGTCTATGAAAATTTGTCATGGCTGAACTAAAGGCTATAGGTACTATAATACTTTCTATTAAAAACCATGATAGTTATCCTCGTCAAAGTCGACATGATGTTGACGTTAATAGGGGTTGTATTAACGTAAACAGAAGCTTCCCTCATTTTATATTCATAATTCCAGTAGACTTGCTGACAGTAAAGGCGTCTGCCCGTTGCGGCGGAATAATTTATTATAAGACCTATTTTCAATAAATATAAAAGTTTATTAGTTTCTTTAAATTGTATAAAAAACCTCAAACACTCACGTACAAGTGTCGCAACGGAATGCGCGGTTGATAGTTGCGTTGCGGTGTGCCGCCATGCCGTTGTGTGTGGTAATCATTTTCCCTACGATCGTAAACGTGCGGCATCGCGCCATCCGGTCCGGTCCTATAGGTGCCATGTAATAGAGGGCGAGCCTATTGCCATTAACCGGGAACAAACCCTAACTCCGAGCTACTACTGGGAATTTCAGAAAAAAATCCAATAACACTTTGCTCAACCTGGGAATCGAACCCAAGTCCTCTAGCGCAGCAGGCGCGCTTAGTACCACTAGGCTAACAAGGCAGTCAGAGTAATCCCGTTTTATAATAATACATGTAGGTACCTGTCTACTATTTAAACATGAATGGAGACCACCTGAGTATTATGTGTAGTGTACATCTGTAATAAATAAATTGCTGTGACTGAGTGATTGTCTGTGCGCCGCAGTGGCTCGGCAGCTTAATAGGAAAACTGATTTTTTTATAATCGCGCCCATTTTATTGTCAGTCGTGGGTTTAATCGAAATCGTCATAGTTTAATCGAATCCAATCACCATAATTGAAGTTTAATAGTCCAAATAACTGGTTACTATTTCAACAGATTTCAGAAGACGCGTGTTACTGAAAAACTGCCCGCAGTCAGTTTACAATCTTAAAAATTGAATAGTCTTTATTTCAACATGAATTTGTTCTGCAATGTATTCTTAACCCTTTCGCTAACTGACGTTGCATTAATAGTCGATATTCTTCAACATAAAAATATAAAAAACGGAGTAATATATCATTGTTACGATAACTATTTGGTGAAAGTTATGCACAGAATATTCAACGATCACGATATCCTGATGGCGAGTGCTAAAATTGATTACAATATTACTTATGATGTTACGAAGTCTTATCCTAGAGTTGGAATAGTGATCGACACGGCTTGTGAAGGATGGAACTCAGTTCTGGACTCCACCAAACCCTTTCAGGAGTATTCGTATATAATAATCACGGAAGACCTATCTATGACTACGGCGACTTTATCTAGGTATCCAATAGAAGTCGATTCGGATGTTATTGTCGCACATAAAAAAAACGAAGCATTTAATTTGTACGAAGCCTACAACACAGGATCTAATTACAAGGGAAAATTCATGGTTAGAATGGTTGGACGTTGGAATTCTTCATTGTCAATCGAGGATTTGAAGAGATGGAACTTGGAAGGTGCGTTTGTTAAGGCGGCGATAGTTATACTTCCGACGCCGAAGTTGGCCAACCAGACAATAGAACAATACATGGAGAAGCCTATCACATCGCAGATAGTCGTGGATACGGTGCATCGAATGAAATTTTTCACAATGTTGAAGTTTATGCGAGATATGTATAATGTTAGGTAAGTTTTTATTGAATTACTGGCTCAGCGTGTTGTGTCATCAATTTCGTCTTGGGGTTAACTCTGTGGGCACAGTTCAGTTCAACTCACAATGTGGGTTTTGCATCTCATTTTTAGTCACGGTGGGGCTTATACTCCTTGACTGAAATTCTTCCTAGGCTTCAGAGGGGCTACCCAATCTTAGCTCTATTTATATCTGTAGCTACGTTACGCCTGTAAACGTCCAATATTGTAAGTACTGACCGTTTCGCCGGTTGGCGTTTCTTATGAGTTTAGCATAAGAATTTAGCTTCTAGTCAACATTTAAGTTCAAAAAAGTTTTGGAAATTGAATATTGTTAGTCGCGTTTTGCTCCTCGTGTTAAGTTAATCTCATTGGTTACTGCTCCGCTCCCGTGGGTCGAAGCGTGATGTTATAGTATTCCTCATGAATCTAGCTACCACATAAATATATGTTTTTAATTCCGACTGGTAGTTCCAGTGATTAATTCTTCAGCTTTATTATAAGAAGAGAAATATCTTCATTTGGTTTATAGTTACGACATGCACCGAGTGAGCACGTGGGGGTACAAACGCAACGGTAGTTTCGACGGGATGGTGGACGCTCTGTATAAAGGCATGGCGGAGATAGGCGGCGCCCCTGTCTTCTACCGCATCGATAGAGGCGAGCACGTGCAGTACATCTCCGAGGTCTGGATGTCTAGGTAATTACTGCTGCTTATATAGGGGATGTTGTAAGGTGATGAGCAGACCTTGTAATAATAGCAAATAGCAATTGACTAACAAAAAGACCTACATACTGCCACCAGTATCTACTGAACACTGATGTTGTTATGTAATCAACAGAGCATTAAATGATACTATTCATAGGTAGGTATTCTTAATATGCACATATTGGCATGCACGAGTGATGACATGTAATATGGGTACGGTCAGCAACAAAAATTTAGGCAGCATTTAGGTACTTTAACCCTTATATTGACTCATTCGATGCGTTGGATTTGTATATTTTTATGTCATTTCAAAATTAGAATTGTTAACCCGGTTTCGTTATTCGCTAACCTAACTATGGTAGGTACATCCTGGGCAGTCGGCACCGCTGCCAATCTGGCTGAATAATACAGCGATTATGCCGATTTCGTTTTATTTTTAATTCAAGAATTTCTTTGTCCAATGTATTTTTCCTTCGTGAAATAGGCACAGTTTCATCTTCCGTCACCCCAAGTACCCTGGTGGGTTCTACACGATCTACACGCGTCCCTTGAGCGTCATCGTGTGGTACTGCGTCATCACCATGCTGGTGGTGACAGCAGTCACCCTGTGGGCTATGCTGGTGGTGCAGAAAAAACGAGGAGATAAGGAAGATTCTTCGTTAAGTATGGCTGGACTGGTTATTTGGGGGGCTATTTGTCAACAAGGTAAAGGATTAGGGACCAAATACACTTATTCAGCTTAATTCAGTTTTTGTCCATAGAAAACACCAGACACCAGTCTACAAAACTTTTGTTTTCTATAGACAAAAGCTGAAATGAGTTGTATAAGTGTAGTTCTATATATTTAACCTGCTTTTATTTATGTATTGCTCGAAACGATCAGACAAATTAATCTTAAAATAGATTTTCACTATATGGATTCAGATAAAACAATTGATTCCGCTGCAGCTGCTGCAGCTGTTGCTCCTTAGCAGTAAATTTGCTATCTATAAAAGGGGTGTAGAACGACACTTAACGACGCCGAAAGACTGGTTAAAATTCCAACAATATTTTACGTTTTATGACTAAAACAAGTTTATAAATAGGTATACTTTTGTGCTCACATTGTTTCGCGTGCAAAACTTGCTTATCTTCTAGGTATCACCATAAAACGAGAGGCAACTTCCACAAAACTGGTGATCTTCACCACGTTCGTGTATGCTGTGACCCTGTACCAGTATTACAACGCCACCATAGTGTCCTCGCTCCTGCTTGAGTCGCCTAGGAATATTAGAACTCTGAAGGATTTACTGGACAGCGATTTGAAGGCCGGCTCACATGATATTGTTTATGATCATGATTATTTTAAGGTATTTTCTTGATTTGTTAATGTAGGATGTGGTTAACGATAGCTCTACCTTTTTCTGATACCTCTGCGTGTCATTTAGCATTTACCGGCTAACTAAACTTTTATTTTGCCTTACTGAGAGACTTATGTTTGTAGCTGCTTTATTTTATGAAACCTCAAATGGGATTATCCAACTCTATCTATGTAATACAGGGAATTAAATAACATGAGAACGAAATGTCAGCCGTGATTTCCTGGCCTCGTCAATTTTCCTACGGATCCCATTTTTTAGGTGAATGGCACTCAGGAATAACATCGCTTCCTATTAGCGTAGGATTAATAGTTACGGAGATTATCGCTTTTAAACATACAAAGAACAGCTTTATAGCTTAACTAGTACACATGTAGGTGACTATACCTCACTGTCCTGCTTGTGATATAGCCGTGATTTTTTTAAAGTTGATTAGCACCAATTCTCAATTGAAGCTCATTTTCCAGCGCACAACGGACCCAATAGCCTTAGAACTGTACCACAAGAAGATAGTTACTGCAACGCACTACAACTTCTTCTCCGTCGAGGAAGGCATGTCTTTGGTGAAGAAAGGAGGCTTTGCTTTCCATGTAGAGACGACTTTCGCCTTCCCTATAATTAAGGCGACGTTTACCGAGAGAGAGATTTGCGAGACCAATTCGGTGCAGCTGTATCCATTACAGCGAATGGGCGTCGTTGTCAGGAAGAATTCACCGTATAAGGAGCACATTGCTTATGCGTAAGTATTGGAATCATCATCACCGTCAATTAATCAGCCACAGGACGTCCTCTGCTGGACATAGGCCTTCCCCATAGATTTTCAAAAGGACCGGTTGGAAGAGACATGCAACCAGCGTCTTCCTGCGGTCTTAATCAGGTCGTCCGTTCATCATGTGGGTGGGTTAATTACATGCTAACACTGAATTTAAGTAGGTCAGCATTACCCGCCCCTCCCTCAAACCCTAGTCTTGTCTTGTACCCTTGGCATATATGCGTTGAATACGTAAAGATCGCTATACATAAACGCGAACTGGCGCATTCGGTTCGGCATTTACAATACAATCTTATCAAAGGTTCAATTGGAAATGCCGAACCGAATGTGCTGATCCACTTATATATAATTATTACCCCTAACTTCTTAACTTCAAAACTGTTATTAATTACTGGCACCTAACTCTTTTAATACTTACTTACCTTCCAGCATCCGCAAGATGTACGAGGTAGGTCTGCCTCCCCGCATCCAATCAGAGATCGACGAGCCGATGCCGGACTGCGGGCACACGCCGGACTCCAGCGTCTTCTGTGTCGGCATCAGAGAGTTCTCTACGCCACTCCTAGCGCTCACATTCGGCATGGTCTCGTCTGTGGTCATCCTTATATGCGAACTCGCTGTTTATCGAGTTTTTAATAGTCCAAAAGAGTTTAAGAATTGATTTTGTAGTGTTTTAGTGTTTATCAGTACTGTTTTAAACAAGTAGGCTCACAGTAGAGACTGAAAAGAGATAGCGACTGCACATGTATGGTTTGGCATTGAGTCTTTATTTCGTAGGTAGTAAGGATAGTTTTTGTTCATCAACGTGTTACTAGCAACATAGGTCGTACTGCCAATTATAACGCACGGATCTGTCTTGGTAAATAATTTGCCATTCAAGTTAGGTCTTTAAATTGTGTGAGTTAAAATATATTTTCTAATGACAAGATAAAAAAGGTGACAGCTTGCGGGCGGCTCGTTGGCATTCAACGGCTGGATTAAAAAGTTTAGAAACCTTAGATTGCAAATAATGTAGTAATGTATGTAGCTGTCTATATTTACACAAACTGTATTTTTGCTATACACATGTTAGTCTGTAAGGTATAATTTATCTATAAAATAAAGTAGCTGATAATAAAACCACAAGTAATCTTCCATCTGTTTATTATTTTGGGTACATAACTTCCTCGCGTTACACAGTTACACTCCATAGTGGAATTGTGAAAAAATTACAAACATCCAAAACTGTAGGGATATTCACGTTCATAATAATTTATATTCTATTATCATGTATGTATATAATACACGGCACTATGGCTGACCGAGGTCTGTGCGTACAATCGGCGACATAACTCGACGAGTTTACACAAGTACATGGCTGACTATGAGCCAGGAATTTAAACACATTGTTTTGTGAACGTTGCAACATATAACATTGTTTAAACGCAGGCCGTTAAGGCTGTAATTTAAAATATTGTGATGTTTTTCTTTTGTTTCTTGTTTAGATGTTTTATCTTACAAAGCAGGTTAGTCTTAGTAGTGTGTGTGGAGATATGGGTGTACGTATGTACATTGTTTTTGTGTGTGTGAGGCGGCTCAGCCAATGCTAAGCGTTATCGAGCTTGCACACATAGAAACAATAAGCACGTGCAACACATACACACACATACGTCTTTGTAAGATAAAACAACTATTCAAAAAAAGAACGTCACCACATTGTATTTAAATCCCCGCCTATCGAACCCAGTCAAACAATCAATGTACAATATATAAAGCTAACGATCATTTATACCGGTATAAATGAAGACTTTTAATGCTGCACTGAATACAAGCAAGTGTCCGTTCATTCGACAGTATTGTTCGCTGGAAAGCTCACAAACACAGGAGCTCCTTAATCCACGGCGGGTGCGCAACGCAATTTTAACACTATTCATGTATTATAAGATTCAAATTTCAATGGAAGAATAACATTGAATGTTCACTCTTGATATCAACTAAATAATTTGTTTGAAGTTACAACACGCATATTATATCACCATTAGTTTGGATACAGACTGAAGTTAATCCATTCAGTGCGGGCGACGCACATGCGCGTTTTTTTGACGCGCATTCGCTTTGCCCGCACTGAATGGGCTTACATGAATTTCTCACTTTCATTATTGTTTTTGGTTTTGATGCCATATTTTTTTTAGTTAATTGTTCTAAGGCATAAACAAGTAATGTGTAATTCGAGTAGGACCTTCTTTTGAGACTTCCTCTTTTACTAAATGCCTTGTTTACTGCTGCATCACATAGATCATCGAAAAAAAAATACAATTGAAGTAACGAGGTTGTCTCGAAGGAGATTATCATGCCAGTAAACAATTCAAGACCGAATAAATAATAGATTTTGAAGTCTGAGAACGTATGTCGTTAGAACAGGGACATGCAGAATCTAGAATACAAGGACAGTAATAATGTATAATTGTTTTTTGTGTGACGTATAGAACTATACATGATGTCAAAAACGCTCGATGTCTTTTTTTGCCCTGATGACTAATTTGTCATCAGGGCAAAAAAAGACATATTTTAGATATCTTTGGTGCCGGATTGCAGTGGAATAGTGCAAGAATCGGACTGCACACTTATGTACGATTTCCACCAACCGGGAGGCATTGCAGCGCATTTCACACTGCTAAAGAAAATTCAGGCTTCTACATAATATTTAAGGTTCATGTTTGCATGGAATTTATACTGCTTGGACCGCACGGACCTAAACGAGTTCCCGGCAGTATAAATTCCATGCAAATATGAACCTTAACCATTATGTAGAAGTCTGATTTTTCTTTAGCGCGGCCTGTTTGGTGGGATTCTTATATTACGGTTGTATTTTTCCACACAGCAGGCTCGTCATCAGCGCCGTGCAACATCCGTACCATGTACTCACACTGGCAAGTCGTGTCAACTGTATGCAATAAGATAACCGTCCGAGTGCAGTCCGACACACAGACAGCCTTTCCGCTCACGACCGATTTTGTGACCGACTTTTTTTGACAGATTTCTTTGTCGGCGAGAATGGAATACATATGAATTCCAATAGACCAATGCACTCGGCCGTCAATAAATCGGTCATTGGCGGAGGGCCTACTCCGGTTCCCTAGCAGTCCGGCACCAAAGGCCCTTAGATCATTTTTTGATATTTCGAATAAACAAAATAAAAAAGTGACGGTCACATAACAAAAATCAAGTTTGTATTTTTAAGAACGAAACGAACGAACAGCGTTTTGAATCAGGGTGTTCTAAATTTGAATCGACATACGTATTCATGTGTCTGTGTTGTTAGTGGAATGCGGTTGTGTGTGTGTTGCGCGGGAGTGTGGAGTGTATTGCGTGCGGCGGAGCGAACGGTGCGGCTCACCGCTCCTCCAACATCACCGTTTCTTGAGGATACAGTTTTAGAGCCTTCAGTGTGCTGTTTGGAGGTTCCAGTGTGAGCTGCAACGACAGAGTTGAATAACATTACAATAATTATCAGCATCGATCATTATTTTAGTAGTAGTAGAGCTCTTTGTGATGGAGCTCGTCCGGGGAAGTACTATCACCATACCTATTTCTGCCACAAAGCAGCGTTACTGTGTTTCGGTTTGAAGGGTGTGGATGCCAGTGTAATTACAGGCGCATGAGACTTTTCAACTTTGTAAGGCCTCTGGTATTGCATATGTGTATAGGCAGCCGTGACCACTTAGCATCAGGTGGGTCGTGGGCATGTTTGCCATCCAATGTTATGAAAAAAATCGACGAGAAGGCAAGAAAATTCCGTCGCTTCTGGATATATGCCTCTCCTAAGCATTGCTACAGAAACCATTTTCTCTTTATTTTTAAGAATGTTCACATTCAAATGGTAATGTCAGACATAATCTGTCAAAAAATCGTCTAATTTACCGACATTTTTTACAAGTTTTTGACAGTGACGGTCTCTGAAAAGAAAATTACATGTGGAATAGTACTTACATCTCTCCTAGGCCAGCTGGAGATGACCTTAAAGTGTTCTTGTGGATAACCCTTAGACGCGAGAAAGTCTAGTAATGCCTGAAATCATATAACACAATTATTTATTTACTAAAATTGGTAACAAAACCAGCTTTCTTTTTAAATCAAATGAATATTGTTTGACGACCGAATACGTTGTCAGAGTCGTTTGTATAACAAAATTATGCTTTAGACTGAATATTAGTGGTAGTTTTAAGGCTCTTACATACATTTAACATTTGGGCTGGTATTTTCGACTCAGGTGTCGGGTGCTTAATGTTGTAAGCCTGTCAGGGTGCTTAGGAGCTTTTATATTTAAATTACTCATTATTACTTATTTACTATTATTTATTAACTTTATAAAACAATACAAATATTTTTTCTTTTATTTTGAAAAGGTCTTCACTGTCTCATGTTAGTTGTAAATAATGGTTTATGACACAAATGGCAACTTTACATAATGTTTTTTCGTTTCATGTTAATTATTAAAATTGGTTTAAATTCATTATAAACAGACCCATAAAAGGCAAACACAGAACAAAATAAGTCAACATACAACAGCGTAAATTAAAAAGGTACAGTAACTTACAGCGAGCGTGTCGTGCGCGTTGAACCGCCTCTCGAGCGAGTGGTCGTGCGGCGGCGGCAGACGCACGCGGATGCGCGCGATGTCGCCCGACGCGCCCGGCTCGGCCGGCACGCGGTCCGCCGCGCGGCTGCGCGCCTCCTGCGGGGGGGACGTGTGTGTCACTAGCAGGGAGAGCTCCCGCTGTACTACACCGCTGTGTGTTGCGCGATGTGGGGGGGGGGGGGGGGGTGATATGGGGGGATTAGGGGGTATGGTGGGGGGATATGAGGATATGATGTTATGGTGGGCTGGTGGGGGGATATGGTGTAATGGTGGGGGGATATGGGGGGTATGGAGAAGGGATATTAGGCATTTGGGGGGATATGGGGGTATGGGTTGGGGGGCATGGTGGGGAAAATGGTATGGAGGGGGGTATGTTGGGTATGGTATGGGGGTATGATATGGTACTTGAAGGGGTCCGTTGACAGCTGATTAACACCAATCTCAAAATATGGCCGTATTTATATGGCCGTTAATTTCAATAACTATTACTAGGGGCATCTTAATACGCAGGAGAAATCATAGTGCAATAGTGTGTGCGCAAACATAGGTGCAATCCCTCTTCTCTAACTCTTATAGTCCGATGGGACGGCAATCCGACACAATCGAGGAGAAATCGAGCGCAAGACCAATGGCTTTACGTGCTTTCTGGGGCATGGGTATGTCACACCACCAACTTTCAAACTCCGGGCTGTTACTAAGAAATTCCTAATGGGAAAACCCAATAACACATTTTGCCCGACCTAGGAATCGAACCCAGGACCCCACACTCAACAGTTGCTTGCCACCACGAGACCAACGGGGCAGTCAAGTTTATACCAGCCATCCGATTTATGGTGGTAAAGTAACCGTGGAGGTTTTACTCGGTAAGAGTCCGATATAACCCTCAGTTTTCCAAAGAAATAGGGTTCCCCCACAAAAAAAAAATGGGTGACAAAACATCACTGAGCCCTAACGAAAATGAAACTGTTAGCTATGACATAGGGTCTATCCAACAATTAACAACCATGTCTTTACCTCTTTCTTTGCTTCCTCCACTTGTCTTTCCGACTCCGCTCGTTCTAATTCTTGATTTTTTTCTAGTTCTATCTGTTTCTTTACTTCTTCCTTAGCTCTGTAACAAAGCAATTATAATGTTAGTTCATATAAAGAATGTTTTTGTTACAAGTTAGCTCTAGTTTCCCTTTCATACTACTACTACTACTACTATACTACTTTAATTTTATTTGTTAATTTATTGTAACATAATATATATCTTACATTCGATAATATAACATAATAATTAATAATATAGAAGTCTTAATATTATATACCTTAATAGTTACTTGACAAGTCATTGAAAATAATATGTCTTCTCCGTAAGTTAGCTACTAATAAATTTACTTATGTCCTCTTTTTAAAAATGTTTGACGTAAATTGATGGCCTGAAACACAGGTTTCCTTAAACCTAGCTCAGGCAGGTCTACATTATAGTTAGAATTAATTTTCCTCTATGACGATTATTGTAAATCATAGTTTTACTTATATTTTACTTACTTTTACTTATACTTTTTTTTTTTTTTTTTTTCATGGTGTATCAATTTATCAATAGGGAATGAAATATACCGTAATAGAGATGACAAAAATATATGCATTTAAAACTATGAATTACGCACTGATTAGACAGAGATCAGACATGGACTGTGACGTCACATAATACTACGGCCATATAAACTTTATAACTCCGTATGTTTCTAAATTAATTTCGTAGTTATTAGAAAAATATGTTAAGTAAAGTTTTTACTTCATCATACATTTTTTAAATAAAAAAATCATGCCTGGGAATAGGCATGATTTTTTTGTTGATTCATTATTTATTATCTTGTTTACTAAAAAGTAATTGATTTATAATATGAAAATCACTTCAGGATCTCCAACAAATGCCCCCCTCAAACTTTACACAAAAACCAAAATCTTTTCCTATCCACTTGACATTCGTAACAATAATCCCACCTGTCAGCTTCTAAACTGCGTTGGTATGCCTCGTCCTGCTCCCTCTTGACGCGTTGTCTTGCGTCTCGCTCCCTCTCGAGCTTCGCCTCGTCTTCCCGCGCTGAACTGAACCGTTCTAATGCCTCTACTAAACCTCCCAGCAGTTCTGATACACCGACGTTACCTGTTAATATAAAATGAGATCAGCTATGCTATTCTGAAATAGACAAATCATTAGGAAAGTCATCTCGATAGTCACGCTTGCTTCGCAGAATATCAAATCCTATTGAAAAGCGTCAAAATACTCACTCGATATAAGACTTCTCACTTACGTCATCACGTGGTGGCGCTAGAGTATCGAACTCACTCATTGTAAGAATACGAAACTAAAATCTCACCGCGGATTCAGAAGTGCTTTCACAATGAACTTTTTAGAATAGCACTACTGATTAATAAATGGGTACAATTTTTAAATACACATACCACCACGTCTGTATTTCCCGAAGGGTTAGCAGAGGTGCAACAATGTATGTGTTACATGAATAATATTCCAGTTGCAGGGGATCATCGTAACGAAACATTTACCATGAATTCAGTACATGATTCTAGACCCCACAGCGTTAATACATATCGTCTGTCACCTCAATCAGGATGTACTATATCATTATAGAAATGATAATACTGTTATCTTATCACTCACCGTTGATAACGGAGTATATCTCGGTGTTGGACCTAACTCGCATGATGATGACCAGCGCGGGCATCCTGTCCACCGGTAGGTTGCGTATCGTCATGCTGGCTACAGGCCCTAACGCGTTCGCCACTGATGATAATAACCTGTCGACATAGTTAATTATAACATAAAATACTGAACTGCCCCGTTGGTCTCGTGGTCGCAAGTGCGACTGCTGTGCAAGGGGTCCCGGGTTCGATTCCCAGGTCGAGCAAAAAGTGTTATTGGGTTTTTCAATGAAATTCTCAGTAGCAGCTCGGAGTTTGGATTTGTGCCCGGTTAATGGCAATAAGCTCGCCCCCTATTACATGGGACCTAAATATACCGGCGAACTGTGGGTGTACATTGGTACACCTCTGCCTAACCCTTCGGGGAATACAGGCGTGATGGTATATTTTTTTTTATATAACATAAAATACCATCACGCCTGTATAGCTCGAAGGGTTAGGCAGAGGTGTACCGATGTACACCCACAACTAACTAACGAACTAACTGTAACTGTGTGTGTGTGTGTGTGTCTCTATGTGTCTTCTTCATCGGTCTTATGCCATTAACCCGGTAGAAATCCTAACTCTGAGCTGCTACTGAGAATTTCATAGAAAAAACCAACAAAACTTTGCTCGACCTAGGAATTGAACCCAAGACCTATAGCGTTGTAGTCGCGCTTAGGACCACTAGGCTAATGGTGCAATTACACGGCGTGCAACAACACGAGCTACGCCGTCCGTTTAGGTGCGGCTCGGCTTAATCCGGGCGCGAGCTTAGTACGTAGCTGTAGTACCTTCATATTTTTATAGACTGCTCCTGTTGTGGTTATGCTCTATAAGCCTACCTTCTACGAATATAGCTTGTTACTACACTTACATATTATTGTTGTCCGGGTGCGTGAGGTCCCAGCCGTACACTATGAAGTTGGCGGCGAGGGTCTGCAGCACAGCCTCGCAGCCGAGCAGCTGTGCGCAGAACACGTTGGACAGCACTGACTGCTCGTGGTGCAAGTATACGCCTAGGAGTTTCCGCTGAGGGGGCAATGATGAGTATTAGTTGAGTATTAATTAAACTCGTAGAAAATCTGTAATTTAATAATACAGTGTAAACACCACCAATCAACTGAAATAATTCCACACATACCCTATAGATTTTATATAGCAATATCAAACTGTAACGTCACTTATTTGCCAACTTGATTGTTTATCTATTTATTGATATCAAAGCAACTAAAAATAGAATTTACAGTTTATTTCATCAGTTTATCAGGGCCAATATAAAGTTTTTTTAGAGAAGATGCATCTTGGAATTATTGGTTAATGGTGTCTACACCCGAATGCGGGGACAAGTTTACAGTCTGAGTTCATGATGGAGAGCAGCCCCAGTGTGAGATAAATGAACTTGAGTGATAGGGACAGCTATCAATTGGTCATTGTTCGAAATTCATCCTGCATTACGTAATCAGGGAGTTCAAACAAAACACATGGCATGTGACTTTCGGCTTCTTTAAGTGTCTTTCCACACTCGTTACAACTGACCTCTTTGGCAGGTTTGAGACAGGACTCCTTGATGGCGTCCTGTAGCGTGCCCTCGAAGAAGTGCGGCGTGTTGGGGCCGTACCGCGACCGGAACCGCTGCGAGAACTCAATGCAACCCAACGCCTCGTCTTCTACGCTGTCTGACACTACGACACGAAATGTACTTGGTATAGAGATTTTGTTCTCGTGAATATAATGATTTGTCGAGCTTTGGAAAGAGAAGACTGTACTAATATAGCGTTCAGAATCATAACATGCAGAGGTGTACCATTGTACACCGACAGTTCGCCGGTATGTTATTATAGAGGGATTAAAAAAAACAATAAAAAAAAACTCTCAACGGTCTCTTTAGACTTGCGTACCTTGCATATACATAGTTAAGAAGTTTAATAAAAATAGATTTACGATTTTTTTACATTTTAGACTTGTAATTTTATATGATATACTTCATCGTATACTTTTAATGCTATACTAGCGCACAATATGAATAAGCATGTTAGTTTTTTTTTGCTATTTCAATTTAAGCCTTTTTTTTTAAGATGGGAAATCATGGTGGGCCCTTCGAATGTTTGCTGACATCTCTTAGAGGCGCGCGAACAAAGCCATAAAGCGGAACGCTTTTTTTTTCATACAATTAAATGACAGATCCGAAGAACATTTATGCGGACAAAGTCGTGGGCACTATTATAGGTAAAGCGTACTCACTGAGCGGCTGCAGCCTCTCGGACTGCACGAGGTCGACGAACATGTCGTCCTCGCCGGTGTACCCCTCCACTGTGTCCTCCACCTCCTCCACAGAACTGTTCTCACTGTCAGAGCTCTCCACTATTATCTGGAAATTTATGTAACATTTATAGGCGTTTTTTTATATAAGTAGATGGGAAATCATCAAATAACATCCCCCGCCCTGAGCGGGACAGGAGGGAGTGTCAGACTTTTTTTGACTAAAACCCATCTATGTTCCTTAATGTGCCCTTTGCGTTCCGGGGGCGCGGTATCCCTTTCGAACAATCCGCAGCTCCGGCAGGCATCGGCCCTTAGTGGCCGGCCCTCCAATGTTTGCTGACATCTCTTTGAGGCGCGCGTGGAACACGAACGCGCCGTCGACACGGTCTGTCGTTAGGAAACGTACGGACGGTGAGCTACCCATTGCGCCGTCCACAGACCCGCGTAACATTTATAGGAGTAGTAATAAGAAACATATCACATAGGGTGAGTTCACACGGAGACGAAAAGATACACATCGATACCAGAAGTATCAATTAATGTAAGGGACAAAACACGGTTTTTCAGGAGAGCCAAAAAACGATTTTATTTTTTTAAATCTACATATAACTTTTTACTGTCTGCTCCAATTTTAATTGTGTCTAGAGCAAAGTTTCTTAGAATTTCCTCTTCTTTCATGCTCTAAACGAAAGATTTAGGAATACCCAGCGGATTAGAATATAGCATGTCCTTTACATTAAAAAAATATGTTTAGTTGTGCCTTACGTTACTAATATTTTATGTGTAAACCGTCAAGCATAGTGTAAGCAGCAAGAGAAATAGAAAATTATACGTAATCCTATTGTAAAGGACTTTTACAGTGTTGCAATTTGATGTAACTATAGATTATCTACTAAAATTATGGTATTTTAACACCATGGAAATAGGTTCTTTGCATGATTAATGTTAGTTTCAGCTTAGCTATCACAGATTTAAATGAAAGGAGATGGCTAAATGGAAGTATAGACCACTGACCCATGTGCCAGGTACCATGTATAAATATGGTACTAGGTACAATGTAATGCTGAATGGCTAAATATTAGTATTTCATGTAAAAAAGATTCAGATACTTTTTGGGAATAATATAATGGTAAAATAATATTGCCTAAAAAGGAAAAAAAGGTGTGTGACAGTATATAATTTTCTTTAACTGACAAAAACTAAAACGAAAAAGAATAAAACTAAAAACGAAAATGAGGTTGTATATTTATAAGCGAATGTTTGTGATGAAAAAGTTTTTTTTTTAGATACTTTATTATGTTTAATAAATAGTTCACGAAAGTGCTAGGAAAATATTAAACACTACATAATTCATGAATGATTTTTTAAATATTATGAGGCTATGTAAGATTCATATACATTCCAGAATGTATCTGGCCCGGAGGCAGTCATTTAGCCATCACCTTTAGAAATAATTCTTAAAAAACTCTAATCATGAATTAAAGTAAGGGACATGGTATTTAAATCGACTGAGGTTGTAAATTATTAACACTATGACTTACTTTATTTTTCAGAGAAAAAAAAATGTAAACGTCCGTTACATCATTTTTTTTTCATAAATCGTTTTACGCAGGCCAAATTTTTTTAACGTAAGGGATTTTTTTTTAAAGATAGAATTTTTTTAATAATACCAATCGATAGAGCAGAAAATTCTGAATCCAATGATATATATAACTCATTTTCGCCAAAATGTCCCTTACGTTAATTGATACTTCTGGTATCGACATTTCATTGTGAGAAGATGCATCATATTCTGAATTCAACAATGAAATGTGTGTCTTTTCGTATGTTATATTGTGAGTAGCTCTATTAAAATGTGCGCTTAACGTCGCGTCTCGGTGTGAACTAAGTAACATTATACAAAAAATATTTTTTGCTTCGTTAATTAATTTCGGAGATACGGCCAACATTCAACTTTTTGTGACGTTCTTTACGAAAACCACGTTTGTTGTAAACTAACATGCAACAACAAAACAGGGTGCATGCAACAGTAAAAAAGTCGTTCCCAGTAATCAACTTTGCTCAAAGTTACCCAGTTTGATGGGCAGTATACGCAGTTAACGGCTGTGTGATGTACACCTTGTGTGTCAGTGAAAGTAGTTATTTATTTAACTTCATCATCATCATCATCATCTCAGCCATAGGACGTCCACTGCTGAACATAGGCCTCCCCTTTAGATGTCCACATATACCGGTTGGAAGCGACCTGCATCCAGCGTCTTCCGGCGACCTTTATTAGGTCGTCTGTCCATCTTGTTGGTGGACGTCCTACGCTGCGCTTGCTAGACTACTACTTAACTTACTCTCTTATAATCCCTCTGCTTGCCGGGCCCGCGCCGCACGGTGAGCTCGTGTTGAGGAAGCTCCAGGCCGGCCATGGCGAGTACTGTTTCGTCGAGACCAGTCATCGGGGGCCAGCCTGTCCATTGCTGGGGGAAAATAATTATTGGTAACATTAGCTTTCAAGCATTCTAAAAAAAAATGGGTTAGTTCAGCAGGGGCTAGTATATTATTAAGTGTTAATGCTATTCAATTTTCGCGCGTGTATGAAGAAAGAGGGTTATAGCCCCCCCCCTATATCCCTCTTTATATCTCTATCGGGGGGGGGGGGGGGGGGGGGAAGAGAAAGGAACAGAGGTACCTACCGTCCCCGTCTACATAGACGGAAAGGAAGGAAGAGAGAGTGGGAGAGTCAGAGAGTGAGGGGGAATTGGAAAGAGAGAGATAGAGAAAGGCGGAGCTATACACGACCGATAGCGAAAGAGAAAGATGAAGCTATACACGACCGATAGCAATTAAAATAAGAACAACATTTTCTATTCAAAAGTCAAAGCAGTTATTTCAATTAGACCATTTACAGACGCTTTTAAATTGCCATTACAGTTTCAAATTGAAGCTAGTTGATCGTTCCAAAACGTCGGCCTCTATGCAGAAGAACGAGCAAGAAATTCCATGGATTCCTTGGCAAATAGTCGACATAACTGACCTGATATCTGACGGGTATGTCTGTGAGCGAGTATATGTCGCTCTTCACCTCCTGCACGGTCTTGGTGCCCGGGTACTTGAGCGTGTAGTCTTTGTCTTCCGCCTCCACGTGCAGTGTGTATGTTGTTGTCAATCTTTCTGCGACCCTGGTAGAATGTGATCAATGATAATTTAGGTTTATTTAACTTTTGTGGAAGAGATACCACAGTTTTGCCAATATAACGTAAGTAAGGTCTATCAAAGACATTTTATTTATGTTGTTAATAGGTTATAAAATAATGCATTTAAAAGTACTTTTTTTACCCGTCTGCGGCGAAACGCAAAGAAGGGTTATGTGTTTGGCGTATTTAATGTAGGACCGCCCCTATGCTTCACGCTCGTGTTTCTTCGTTTTATGAGCACTGTTGCTCACACTTCAGAGTCTTAAATCTTTTACTCTATGATATACATCACAAAAATCAAATCTGTTCTACATCTCTTACTATACAAACTCCTTTTTTATAAATAAGCATTACATTACCTTTGTACTTATTTTTCAGTACCTTTTTTTAGTCGGTTAACATGTATGTATAATCGCAAACAATTTCAGTGAACCACTTTTCACCTTTACACCCTCGTTGAAATTATTGAAAATTGATCAACCGCCATTATCCCCTGTCGTACAAACATGGTTAAATAAATAAAATCTTATAAAACAACGATAAACTCACTCATCATCAGCCATTAGAGCTTCAGCGGCCTTGAGTCGCAATACGGCGTTTTGCGGCAAATTGAGCGTTAGTAGCGGCGCGTTGTTGGTGGCGCGCGACCCGCCCAGCCCCGACAGCTGCTGCCGGCACACTGGCACGCCGCATTTATTCTCCAATTCCTTTTTTAAATCACCTGGATAAATTGGAAAGATAACATTTATTAAATAAGCTCACTCCATCGTTGACTTTTGTCTTTGTCACCTCTGACCGAACTAGAGTTGCTTATCTCGAATATTGAAAATAAAAGGAATTTTACTTTTTTCATGTACTCCCCGAAAGGGTAGGCATAGGTGTACCAATGTACACCCACAGTACGCCGGGATGTTTACGTCTCATGTAATCCCCTATTACACGCAAGCCTATTGCAATTAACCCGGCACAAATCCTAACTCCGAGCTACTGAGAATGTTATAGAAAAACCCAATGACACTTTCGACTTTTCGACCTGAGAATCGAACACAAGACCTCTAGCGTAGCAGTCGACGTTAGGACCACTAGGTTAACGAGGCAGTTGACACAACAACCAACGGTAATTGATCACACCAAAAGCAACAACACTCAACTTCACTTAGTTCGATGGGCAATATGCAGGGTAACCCCTTTTTGCTGTGCCCTACAGGGTGTATAATGTTCTCAATTATAATGTTTACCACCTAAGGCGATTCGCACACTGCCCCGCGCCACGCTCCGTAATTCGCGGCGACAAAGCTTTTGTGATAAGAAAAACCGCGCGTGGACGCGTTTTCAGTGTGTTGGACTGGGCGTGTTTTCTATACTTACAAACACAGATACTTGCGAACAACGTAAGAACACGCACTCCCGCGCTACGCTACGTGATGCGGGGCAGTGTGCCAATCGCCTAAGAATACATATGGAAAAGCAATGAAGATATTGAGTATTGAGTACTTACCGACAGTCGCAGCCACAGGCATTCTAACTTCATGTATCTTATTATTACAATGAACTTGTAGTTCTACAGTATTAGTGGGAATCAATTGTAAAGGCGTCGAGGTTGATGCTTGATTACGGTCTTCCCGGTCTGCGGAGTAAACAATCAAGTGATAACTTATTGATAAGGGTATCTTTACAAATGTGCATCTCTACATATTATAAAACAAAGCAGGTTCCCGCCGTCTGTACGTTTAGATCTTTTAAACTACGCAACGGATAGGTGATTCAAGAGGAACGTTTATGTGTATAAAGAAAATTACTAATTTTTCGTCAATTTATCTTGTCAACTTTATACCTTGATGTAATTTGTGGAGATGAAATAAACAGATTTTTATTTTATTTTATTTATAAACCATCACGCTGCGACTAAAGGGAGATTTCAGTGAGAAGGATGGGCTTGTAAAGGATGAATAAACCTTTCGTCTGTCTATGACCCAAGAGGGGCCGCCAGAATTTTTCAACCTTAAGGAGTCGCATATTGAAAAAGATTGAAAAGCACTGGAGATATATGTACTGGATGTATGTATGTTTGTATGTTCATACCTGGTGGGTGAGTTTTTGGAGTTATCACAGATATATCATCGTCTATCATCTCAACATCATGAGCGTCGTTATCATGTGTTGACGAGCTGGTCGCATCCTGTGGCATCACTCGGTTTATGGCTGCCTGGAATAGTCACGTTATAAAAATGTCAGATGTCATCACAATATAAAACACGGCATTAAAAATACGCAATTAAAATGGCGGTCAAACAAAAGAGTTTGTCATGCCATTTCACTCGCACAATATAGTGAGTGATTGAGAAGACAAGAAAAATGCCGCTATTTTTAATTATTTCTTCATTAGCTCGGTTTAAAATATATTATTACCAGATTGCGCATATAATTATTGGCGAACAGTTTCGGAGACATTGGTTGCTTAAATGAAGCGTATTGTAGGACAAATCTGAAGTTTGATTGTTCTGGGGTAAATCAACATGGTTTCGTATAAGGATGAAGGTCGCTGCACACATGTAACACCCGAAGCCACCACACGTGAGTATTGGCTAAATGACGAAGAGTAGATTAAAAAGAGATAATTTATACAAAATGTGGCGAAAGGTACGCTTTAGCCACGTGGCGTGGCGTGGCCTGTTGTAAGTTTATTTCCGCCCCAATAAGATTCAATTAAACCATAAAAATATAGTAAAACTTAATAAGTGCCTACTCATACTTTTATGCACTTACTAATAAAAAGACAATTCTAATAACTAAACATTATAAAGTTATTTGTTTGTTTGTTTAAATACACTGGAACCAGTCGGTTTTTTTTTACTATGGGAAATCATCAAATGACTTCCCTCTAGTGTCAGACTTTTACTGAGTAAAACCCATCTATGTTCCTTCATGTGCCCTTTGCGCTCCGGGGGCACAGTATCTCTTTCGAACAACCCGCAGCCCCAGAACCAGTTGGATTACTTAAGAGTTTATTAAAAACCATTTTGAAAAGAGTGTCCATGGAGTTTCTTGCTCGTTCTTCTCCATAGAGATCTACGTTTTGGAACGAGCAACTAGCTTCAACTTGCTGTAACTTGTTGACAATTCAAAAGTGCCTGTAAATGGTCTAATTGAAATAAATGCTTTGACTTGACTTTTGACTTTTGATTGGAAAAATCTTCTTATAATAGAGCCAGATTCATGAGGAATAGCATAGACTATATAACATCACGCTACGACACAAGGGAGGGGAGAAGTAATCAAAGACGTAACTTAACGCGGGTTAACAAAACCACACGAAAGAGCCCGCGGCAAGAAGCTATTAGTAGTTATAATATCAGACTATGCGACTAATGGAAACATGATTAGTATGAGATATACAGGGTGCTTTGAAATTGCTCGTATTCCTCTCGGGAGAAGAAACTATGACTAATTTAGAATGATTTAACCCCTATCACTTGGGGGTCGAAAATCCTCCATTTTCGAGAAAATCTACTTTGTTTTTATTTTTAGAAAAATCTGAATTTTGATAATTAAAAATTAATAAAAAAAAAACTTCATCACCTATCAGATTTCTTTTTTAATTTATTGCAAGTTTTAACATACAACATTAAATCTAACAGTAAATTATACAGTTTTCAGCTTTAGAGAGGTTGGTCAATTAGTAAGCTATCAGATCATAGAAAATTTTTGGCTAAAAAGTGTTTTTTTTTTAAATTAAATGTTAATTACCAAAATTCGGATTTTTCTAAAAATAAAAACAAAGTAGATTTTCTCGAAAATGGCGGATTTTCGACCCCCAAGTGATAGGGGTTAAATCAGTCTAAATTAGTCATAGTTTCTTCTCCCGAGAGGAATACGAGCAATTTCAGATCACCCTGTATACATTTGTATAGATTAACAGTACCTACAGCAGAACATTGTAACCGTAATCAATTCCATGAATGGAATGCAAATAAAATATTGTCCCAGCATTCTACAAGTTTTTATATTGCAACATGAATATACAATCATATCGATTGAGATAAATACGTACCTACTATTATTTTATAAAATATATACCATCACGCCTGTATTCCCCGAAGGGTTAGGCAGAGGTGTACCAATGTACACCCACAGCTCGCCGGTATATTTAGGAGCCATGTAATAGGGGAGCCAGATAAATTCTTAGGTTATTATGTTATATGCATGCCGGGATATGCAGCGCAGTGGCGAATCGAACAACCACTGCATTAACTAGGTAAATCTGTATGAACAACATGGTATGTTGTTCCAAGTTAAATACATTTTTGTTACCCTTTCATTCCAAATAAGTTCTTAAACTGGTAATAGTAGAAAACAATGAAATACTCTATAACCTAAGTCAAAAAATAATGATTACCATTGTACTGAGATATGATAGTTCTTATATACAACCATATAAAGGTTAAATTTGCGTAACCAAAATTTGAACAAATAAATAATTAACAAATGATTAAACCTACAAACAAAAACTTAAAGATATGTTTTATTTATAGCCAAGAGTTGAGTTCCTCTAGCAGCTTGTTGAGGATATCGTAAATAGGTCAATTTGTTGTTGTAATCTATACTAATATAATAAAGTTGAAGAGTTTGTTTGTTTGAACCGCGCTAATCTCAGGAACTACTAATTCGAATTGAAAAAAACTTTTTATGTTGGATAGTCTATTTATCGAGGAAGGCTTTAGGCTATATAACATCACGCCAGGAGCCATAGGAGCGGAGCAGTAGCCAAAAACTTAATGCGGGTGAAAAAATAAACACGCGGACGAGGTCGCGCGATGAAGCTAGTGGCTAAATATAGTCAACAATAGAAATACCTACAAAGGTATTAATTACATGTTTACAACACTGAGTGGTTTTTAAAAGCTCATAATTATAAACTGCCTCGTTAACCTAATGGCCAATAGCGCGATTGCTACGCTAGAGGTCTTGGGTTCAATTCCCAGGTCGGGCAGAGTTATTGGGTTTTTCTGTGAAATTCTCAGTAGCAGCTCGGAGTTAGGATTTGTGCCCGGTTAATGGCACTATGGCAATAAGCTCGCCCCCAATTAAATGGGACCTAAACATATCGGCGAACTGTGGATGTACATTAGTACACCTATGCCTAACCCTTCCGGGAATACAGGCCTGGTGGTATGTGTGTGTAATTATATGTTGCAATACTGAAAATATACCATCAAGCTCATAATTATAAATGATTGACTTCACTCATAATGACTAACAAGCTTTTGCCTGCGACTTTGTCCGCATGAATTTTCTTATGTACGATTTCCACCAAACGAGCGCACTTCACACGTGCTAAAGAAAATTAAGGCTTCTATAGTGTGTTTTTTAATCTCGTAGACTAAATTGACAGTTTCATACGTCAAATATAAAAAACGGTAATTTAAAAAACTAAAAAACCCGACTGCTATTCTTTAAAAATCCCTAAAACAAGATAAATTGTAGCAGTCGGGACCCATTCTAGAAATGGAGGATTAGTGAATTGAGAGCACATACCTATATTACATTGCAGATGGTCCCGAATGGGTCCCGACTGCTACAATTTATCTTGTTTTAGGGATTTTTAAAGAATAGCAGTCGGGTTTTTTAGTTTTTTAAATTACCGTTTTTTATTTTTTATTTTTTTAGTGTTTTAAAAAAGAAATTAATATACCCAGTATCACTCTTACAGTCAATACGAATCTACCGACACCTCTCAAGCTAAAATCCTTCGAGCCGTTCAGGCTACAGAGCGAGCCAAACATTTGAATTTGGCGCCAAAAATCCGCCATTCTGTTTTTTTTATTTTGATACACCCAGTGTCACTCTCACAGTCAATACGAATCTAACGACACCTCTCAAGCTAAAATCCATCGAGCCGTTCAGGCTGCAGAGCGTGCCAAACAATTATACATACATACATACATACATACAAACATACCCTCGAAAAACATAACCCTCCTTCTGTCGCAGTCGGGTAAAAATAATGTGCTTTCGGCCCATGAAAATAAAGCACACTATTTTCAAGTTTGACGTAAGAAGCCGTCAAATCAGTCTACGAGATTAAAAAACACACTTTACATAATAGTTAAAGATCATGTTTGCATTGAATTTATACTGCTTCGATCGGCATACGCGAGGATCTAACAGAGTTCCAGTTCGAATAACTATACCGTGTCGACGGCGCGTTCGTGTTCCACGCGCGCCTCAAAGAGATGTCAGCAAACTTGGATGGGGCCACTGAGGGCCGATGCCTGCCGGGGCTGCGGGTTGTTCGAAAGAGATACCGCGCCCCCGGAACGCAAAGGGCACATGAAGGAACATAGACGGGTTTTAGTCAGTAAAAGTCTGACACTCCCTCCCGCCCCGCCCAGGGCGGGGGAAGTTATTTGATGATTTCCCGTCTATAAAAAAAAAAAAAAAGTTCGAATAACTATAAAATGGAAAAAGATATAAAGCCATCGAAGATTTGTTTTTATCTCATTCTAGCAAAACTTAACTTATTTTTATTCAATAGATACTTTAAAAAATAAATTGTTTCTTAACTTCAGTAAATATTTAGCAACTTCTTACAGGTGACGATAATCGTAAACGCTCGGTAGGTACCAATACATTTTAAACTTTATACTCCAGAGCCTTAAGGTAAAAATCTATTAAAGATTTCTAAGCGTTAGCGACTGGAAAGAACGAAAACGCTATGCAATCTTCATCTTAAAACCAAGCACATAAAGTTGAAGATCTATTAAAGCATACTCAGCGTTTGCGTTTATCGTTATTCGTTTGTAACATGGCTACAGGAGCAGTTCACGTTTGATCATTGAATCACTGAGGTTTACATCAAGAAGTATTAAAGAGCGCATATTTGAAGTTAAAAGACTTCGATCTCTATAGTGATTTGAGTAAGGGACTAACTTATTCAGCTCCATTCAGCTTTTCTCCATAAAAAACACTATTCTAGGATAGAGACGCGTACGCGTGCGTTCAGCTTTCCGCGTCTGAACGGATGCGATACAAAACTGGCGCTTTCTATAGACAAAAGCCGAATGGAGCTGAATAAGTGTATTTAGTCCCTAATTTTGACTTTTGACTGTGATCAATGTTCACAGGTCAGTCCCTTGCTTACACACCACACATATAATGTTTTTGACGTGAAACATCTTTAAAAATCACGAAGTTTCAGTCTTATACACTACTAGCAAACTGCCCGCGACTTCGTCCGCTTTGTTTATTCCACCCGCCAAGTAACGTCTTTGGTTAATGCTCCGCTCCCGTGGGTCGTAGCGTGATGTTATATAGCCTATGTTACTCGGGAATAATGTAGCTATCTATTGGTGAAAAAATGGTTAAAATCGGTCCAGTAGTTTCGGAGCCTATTCGTTACAAACAAATCTTACCTCTTTATAATATTAGTATAGATAAGCGACCTGCGAACATACACGTTTTATGTTAAACCAACGGTCGTGTGTGCGACGCTGCCCTTCCCGATTTTTATCTAAGAAGTCATACAGACTAGTTATGTATCGAAGGCGAATGCGAATATTAAACTCCGATATTTGCGAATGCGAGGAGCTCGTGGCTAAATAATTACAGCCGCATAGACCGATCTTTCGGGTTAAGCCACGCTTGCCGAGGTTGGTCTGTGGATGGGTGACCATTTTCATAACGAGTTTCCTCCGTGCCTCGGAAAGCACATAAAGCCGTTGGTCCCGGCTGTCATTTGTAGATCTTTGACAGTCGTTACTGTTAGTCAGAAGCCCGAAAGTCTGACAACCAGTCTTACCAAGAGTATCGTATTACCCATTACTGGGTTGTGGAGGTCTGATAGGCAGTCGCTCCATGTAAAATACTGATATTCAGCTGCATCCGGTTCGACTGGAAGCCGACCCCAACATAGTTGAGAAAAGGCTAGGCAGATGATGATGATTCGCGAATGCGAATTCAAATATTTTGATTGTAAATCTGGCGCCAATTAGAAATAGCTCGTTTTTGGAAGCTATTTAACCGCGCAAGTTGCGCGCACATACAGCGTAGCCCAGTTGCGGAAGCCCAAATGACAATTTTGGAAGCCTCCTCTCATGGGCTTTCAAAAATACCTCCCTGTATGTTTTGCAATTTTTTGTAGTTTGGGAACTAGACCTTTTTAAACAAAGCTGTGAAATTACTACCTAACTTCAGATTTTGATAATTTCCACTTTTTCTGTTGCATCTTGATTTTTTTTTAATCGATTGTTTAAAACTTAGTTCTAATGCTATCCAAAACAATACAAATCAGGACATTATCCGGTGCAATTAAAGCTTAAACATGATAATTAGGTACCTAATATTATTTACATCTTAATAGAATAGAATAGAATATTCTATTCTATTCTACATCTTAAATATTTGTCTATACATTCACATTCTCAAACTTTTTGCATGAATTCTGCGAATGTGAATGTCAAAAAATATGCGATGATTTGCGAATGCGAATATTGGCTACATCAATAATACAGGCTACACATAATATTATCATTGCAATAACAATGATACACAACAAGATTGATAATAACAAGCCACTCCAGATGGAATAAGAGTCAATTAATTGAGTAGCAACACAACTTGGAAATGTGATGAAAGTTATTGCAATATTTCAAATGCACTCCAATTATTGAGTTTGAAAACATGTAAACATAAACATCTTATTCTTTCCTTTTAGTTAATTTATGGATTTAAAAATATAAGTTTTGTAAAAGAAAACATGACATACTACTGGTTCTAGATGGCACAAGAAAAGAATATTTGGAAGGACATGGGGGACACCTTTGCCCAGAACTAGGACAATAAAGGCTAGATAAAAAAAAGAAAAGGTATAGTACCGGAATGGTGGGTAAATAATCTTAAAACAGTAAGATATTACTCCTGATAAACTAAAGAAAATTAACTGGTGTCGCCATATAATAAAGTTATATTATATCATTACATAAAAGTAAACAATATAATATCATAGAGAAGACCATTCATAGTTATGTACCTATGACTCTGACATGAGATGACATGCAGATTTTGAAAAGATCAAACCACATTTTAAAAACAACTAGTTTCTAAAAGTCATTCTATGCTTTAAATTAGAATTATTGTTAGAAAATCTGTATTTAAAATATTAATTTGTTTACAATTTCATTAAAAAGTGATAAGTTTCATGAGTATACAAATGAAACTATAAACAAACCTTTTTATGGATAAAATGACATAAAGACTGTTAGAAATCCTGTGAATAGAACTAATATTTTACAGTAGCATGGAAACTGGCATAGTCTTTTTATTTTTTATAATATGAACCTTTATAGTTTAAAAAAAGAATGTTAAAGTAATGTACTTACTAGTAAGTCCCAATTTGCTTCTTCTAGGTGGTATATAGCTTCTGCAACATCTTCTATGGCTGTTATACCCTAGAATTAATTGAGTCATTTAATACGAAGCACAACGTAGCCTAATTACATATACTACGCAATTGAAGAGCGCAGTAAACATGAACCAAAAGTTTTACCTTGTAGCTTAGTAACTTCAAGGAAGTGAATAACGACTAGGCACAAAGAAACAATAAAGACATTTGTAACGTATAACACGTGTCCAAAGCATGATTCACAATCGAAAAACCTGTGTAGTTATACAAAAAGGACAAAGAAATTTTAGAAATATCTTTGAAAACTACGTAAAGACTGAAGCACAAAGAAATAAACGAGAATTAAGAGTCACTGTTGATGTACACTACATAACCTTTTTGGAACACAAATGAGTGGTGATATGAAAATTAAGATGATACTAACATATAAAGGCACTCTTACCTGAAAATTTGCTAGAATTTCCTCTCTGTTTTCTGCCATCCTGATATTATTGAGCTCAAAAAATACTATGACATTTGCGATTGCGACAAATCACTCAAACATTGACCATCGACAAACGGTAGAACGAACACATTGCCATGATAAAAAAAACAAAATTGAATTCTACCACAGATAAAAATTAACGTGTAATGACTAAAAACATCAAAGAGTTTTAGTAACGTATTGGCGGGTCGTTTAAAACTTTAATGATTATCTTAAAGGTATCCTGTTTTGGTCAGCTTACGTTTCAACAAGTCGTTGAAAGAATAATCTATCATGTTTTATTATTATGCATACAGTCGCTACACGCTCTTATAGGAAATTTATGACCATTGAACCTCGGGCTAATTCTGTCGTTTTCAAGTGTTTTCCACCATGTTCACATGCAAGGCAACCTTTTTTACACCCGGTTGTGTGTGTATTTACTGTATCCTTGCTATTACTGTTCATGGCTTTTTGAATAATCTTGGGTGTACGCCTTGGGCCTCTCTCTGATCAAGCGACTATACCCTTGATTCAGGTTCAGCAACCGTTAATGATACGGTGCCAGGGGTCAGTGGGTCATCTTAGGGGAGGGACTCCTGTAGAGCCTGTTCTCCCTAGCCCGCGTATCACATAATATTCCAGCCGTTCGTAAAAGAAAGTGGCAATTCACATCCAAACTGTGTTTCTGACTCTTAAAACTTTTGATTTTACGTCAAATGTTACGACGAGACGAATAGCGACAGCGTTATCTCAACCAACTTCTCCAAATTTAAAATAAGCTGTGCATACTTGGATGGTCATGATGAGATAAAGGTAAAAATAAAACATTTCCTTTCTTTTCTTCTGAGACGTGTTTGAATATATTTTTTTTATACACGTTTTAAGATACTTATTGCGTTACTTACCATATCTAATATATGAATTACAATATACAGCTGTAGTCTTCATAACTTATTAATGATTATAGGTATAACTCATTCATTATGAAACTGTATTAAGTGCGGTTAACGCGAGATCACCGCAGTTGAGAAGCGCGTAAGTGGCTCGCGCACGCGCACTAGTCCACCCGAGTTTGCGCACAATCTAAACTTTACGCGGTAAAATAGTGATCAATTGAAACTAAAAAACGCGGTAAATAAATATTTACACACATTTAATTTAAATTGAAAGTACTGAGTATTTAGTTTTCTCTAACGTAGAATGCAGGACATTTTTATTTGAAAAAAAAAATGATTAAAATATAAAAAAAAAACAATAAATATCTTTGACTGATTCTTCCTTTTTTTTTTGTCGTATTTTATTGAAATAAATTAATATTTTTTTTACATCTTATTTGATTGTTATTAGTGGCTTTTAATAAATATATGACGAAATACAAAGAAATATGGTGTTTCAGCAGACATGGCTTCTTCAGCCATGTACGCGCGAGCTTTGGCGTTGCTTGCTGTGGTGGTGGTCACACAGTCACTTACCATGGACGAAGGTAAGTCCAATATACGCAAAAATAATTTTAGATTTTGTCTAAATATTTTTTTGGTAAACTACGATTTGATTGGTTATTATGCTTCAGCTTCAACACCTAGGTACTATCGGAATCATTCTATACTACAATAAACTTAAGTAGGTACTGACCGCAGTTTAGTTATTGACCAAGATAGTAAAAAAGTAGTCATAAAGTAAGCAAAATGTACTTAAAAAAATAAAATATTAGAACGTGGGTTTAATGCAATGAGGCTAATATTGTTTAGGATCCTAAAACATGAAAAATACCTTTTATGAACCAAATTTTTGGTACCTATCTATGGGTGGTCTATTCCGAAATAAGATCGCGCTTTTATTATTAAATAGTGCCATCTGAGTATTAATTTTAATAAGGTCGAAAGCTATCGCGATGCTATCAACGATGTTTCGAATTAAGCGAATTTACGATGTCATGTAGAGCCATAATTAGTTTTTTTATTTATCTCTGTTGTCCCAAATAACAATGACATAAACAATTGATAAACGAGGCAGTGACCGAAATTAAACAAAATCCACGTAGGGTCGCAATAAATACCCATATTTGGTTGGGCGTTCTCAATGGAAATGCCGAACCGAATGTGCTGTGCTGACCCACCTATGGGTTTAGCGACAATTAGGTATTGGTACCAACCAAATGATGTCAAAAGTTAGATTTCACAATCAAAATCCGACTTGATCCGCTCAAATGAAAGTATACCTAAGTGAAAACGTGTTCTTCAGCATGAACTTACGAACTAATGAATATCTCAGATGATACCTAGATAAAAATAAGCCACAATTTATTTATTTATTTCAAGTTTGCAGAATAACGTCTAAAGTGCGTAACTTCTCCTTTCTTTCTCCATTTTATTCTTTTTATTTACAAATCGTGATATTTCTGTAACATCTTCAAAATAAGTATCAATTCATGCATATTTTTGATAGCAGTCAAGTACCCTATTATTACGATAACGAGTTCATTCAAGTCGTTTTTGTTGGAATTTTGCTCAATCTGAAAGGGTAGAGGTCGTTAAGATTGTACATGCCTACTAAAAATAAACAATTCGAGTCTCCAAGTTATCACTAGGCGTAGGAGTTGGTCGAAGGAATCTGACTACAATAATTGCTAGTAGGTGCTGTTATACCTTCGCAAAGACTGTGGCTGTGACTGTGGGTGGTGGCCTAACCTAGCTTTTAATTGGTTTGCACTTATGTAATTTAAGAGGTTAACTTATGTTTAGTGTTTTACATAGCAAATAAATAAATCATAGTTCAAGTACCTACATAAAAAAAAAACCTGGAGAATACCTTAAGCTGAAACCTGTAGTATAAACCTGGAGAGTTTGCTTGTTTGTATTATTATCTCTGGAACTGCTTGTATTATTCTGTAAATTCTTTCGCTGATAGGAGGCTTTCGTTATCCTTGTAAGCTGTAGACTGTGTTTCATGGTGGACGTTCGTGTCTTTCACACAGAAGAACTCGCGGGCGAAGGCTAGGTTACTGATAAAAATAAAACAAGACATATACCTAAACGAAAGGTTAGATCCTGATGAAAAATTCAACTTTTTACGGCCTTTCCCGCTTTTTACACACTTTCCTCATTCAACAAGCTTTTTAAACTTCAAAATTAAAATGTTCACCCTCGGGCACAGAAATACATCAGTCAAAGTAAACATAAATTCCCATTAGGACAGCCGCGATACTATTCCCGGGGTCATTAGCGACCGAGGAGAAATAGAACGAATGCACACACAGAATGGCATAATTAGATGGAGCGGAAGTTTAGGAATTTTCTTAGGATGTGAGCTGGAAGTTCAACGACTGGGCATTTTTATTTTTTATAGACGGGAAATCATCAAATAACTTCCCCCGCCCTGGGCGGGGCGGGAGGGAGTGTCAGACTTTTACTGACTAAAACCCGTCTATGTTCCTTCATGTGCCCTTTGCGTTCCGGGGGCGCGGTATCTCTTTCGAACAACCCGCAGCCCCGGCAGGCATCGGCCCTCAGTGGCCCCATCCAAGTTTGCTGACATCTCTTTGAGGCGCGCGTGGAACACGAACGCGCCGTCGACACGGTCTGTCGTTATTCAGTGAACGTACGGACGGGGAGCTACCCATTGCTCACCGTGCACAGACCCGCGCCTACGGTGGCCGGGAGTCGTCTCGCGGCTCCCGACGCCCGGAGCGTCTACCGCGGCGGCCGCTGGGACGGGGGACCCTCCTTTCCCTCTCCCGTCCCGCCGCCTCCTTCTCTAGCATTACAGCTTCGCAGAAGGAGGCGACTGCTTCCCATTCCCTCTCGCTCCGGACCATGGCCTGAACCAGTGCCGGACGCGAGAGGGCGCCGCCGCCGATGGCCGCCTCGAGGACTCGGCGGTGCTCAGCCCAAGCAGGGCACACCGCCAAAGTATGCTCCACCGTGTCCTCGGGGCGATCCTCACAATGGTGACACCCGGGCGTTTCCTCCCGCCCGAAACGACTGGGCATGGGGAATCTCTTTGACGATACATTATAGGCAAAGAGTCTGTTAATGTATTCTAGTTTTTTTAAGCATGTTTGTTAGTAGTATCATACCTATTACTTTGACACTTAATAACAGACTATAATTGTATCACTGCAGGGCAAAGGCTTCTCCTCATGGAGAGAAAGCTTAGGTATATTTTTCATTTAAATAGTTAGGTATACCATTTGAAATATACATACTTAAAATCTTTTATTACAATCTACGGCATACCTACTCTATTTAGCTATGTAACGGTATCAAAAGCCAAATATTGTTGCTGCTTTTACTCATCAATAACGATTTTTGAAATGGTTACTGTTTTTGAATAGAATTGCCTCGCTATTTAACGAGATTTTTGTTTACTAATTTACTTAGGTATTTCAATATGTCGTTGGTGAAAAAGAAATATAAAATTACGGAAAGATAAATATTACCCCAGTGATAAAATTACTCATCTGCGCGAAAGCTAACTCTATTTTGAGATAAAATTTGTGACGATTCCAAAACTAAGTGTTTCCTATTACAAAGATCAAAGACCTTGGTCCAACAAACAAACCTTCCTCTATATCAACAATATTAGGTCCTAAAAAGGCACAAACTTGTCGCTGAGGCTTTGAGGACTAGTACCCTGGTCCCTAACGCTCTTAATGCTCTACTGACACGTCATTATGATAGACAAAGCCACCGAATTTACCCGGTGAGGTAAACAAACCATCTCGTAATCTATTTGTCACGGTTTTGCGGAGCGTCGAGTGACCTCAGGCTTAAATGATATTAACGTGGAGGTATTATAGTCTGAGGAGAAATACTCGTACAAAACGAAGGTTATTTTCGTTTTAATTTTGAGTAAAGGCTGTGTGACATCGGAAATGGGAAAAGCTTTTGAGGAAACCTGCACTTAGTTCAAATAAGTCTAGAATCGCCAATTAATGCTAGTGTCTTCTGTATACCTTTGCCTTGCAGAACAATAAATAGGCTGGTATTATTATTATTTTTTGTGCCACGATGGTGTGTGATATTCATCATTTATGTAAAGTCGACTAGACTTTATAATATAAACTATTAACATAAAGACTACTTATATAAAGAGGCAAAGTTTGTTCGTTTTTATATTTTTTGTTTGTAAAGTAATCTCTGATAATGTTACTGATAGAAAGCTATATTACTGCCGAGTGTCCTAGGATATATTTGGTGTTCTTAATATATCATACAAAGATTCATATTACTACCATAAAATTTTACCAGCACCCATATGCAAAAGTAACAGTTATAATAAAAGTCCAAATAAAGCAGAAACATCACATAATCAGGTCAAGGGACATATGGTACTCCATATAGGGAGCATAATACTGGTTTCACACAATGCATGCGCATCGCAATGTTTACCAACTCTTGTAAGATTTAAATATTGTTGTGGGATGTCGTAATCCAGCTGTGAGTCAAAATTACTGGAACTTGTTTACTGTTGAGGAAAAAGAACTGAACGAAGGACATTTGCAAAGACTTAGTTGTACTTGTAGTAGAGCTCTTTGTGAAGGAGCTTGTCCGGGGAAGTACTACCACCGTATCTTTTTCGGTCGCTAAACAACGTTACTGTGTTCCGGTTTTGAAGGGTATGGGTGCCGGGAATTACAGGCACATGAGGTATTTCAACTATAAGGTGTTACCAAAATATCTGCCACGGATTTAATGGGAGGTAGTATTGTGTTTAAAGATTACAATAGTGAAGAAATTTCATACCCCAGAATAGTTAATTCAATTTGAGAAAATAAAGTAATTTAATAAACATTGACTCTACACTGCATAACGCGGTTCACAAATTAAAAAAAATATGACACATTATCAATAATTTATCTTCACTATTGTAATCTTTAAACACAATACTACCTCCCATTAAATCCGTGGTAGATATTTTGGTAACACCTTATATATCTCTGGTATGGCAACGAAAAACTACAAGGCCTCTGGTACGCAGACGTCTAAAGGCAGAGGCGATATTTAACATCGGATGGGCCGTTGGCTTGTTTGCCATCCAATGATATTTAAAAAAGACTTTCTTACATAGATTCGGATTTTTGGTATATCATAACTAGCAGACCCGAAATCTCTAATTGATTGTTTTTTATTGCTACTGTGTCTGCGCTGAACGTGATAACATGATGAAAAAACGTAAAAACCGGCCAAGTGCGAGACACATGAAGGGTTCTGTACCACCGTACAATATAAATTGAACTCTACGTCATATTAAAAGACGATTCTGGTCTTAGCAATAGTATACTGTAAGGTAAATTTTATTTACAGTACCCTAAAAGTGGGGTCTTCAGCCATAGCCTCAGCCTCAGCATCTTCATATGACCTGGAAGTGTTTATGCATCATCAGTCGACACTTGCATCTCGTGAGTTCACTAATGGAGACTGATTGTTCTACTGTGGTGGAAATAGCTTGTTACCATTTGAACACCGTTGCTATTTTTATACGGAGTGTTGCATGTCTGTCTTTTAGGTGACCCGGCTTCACGTAACTATGTCTTGTATCTTCTAGTAATTCCTGCATATTTATTTTAACTTGCTTTGTGGAAGGTTATAGTCTCATAGGTACTTACTCAGTACTCGTACGTGTAGTCCAATTAAGTTTTCACAAATTGCCGATTAGGTATCTACAAAAACTAAAAAAATCTTATTGAATCAAAACAAAGCAAGCAAGATTAGTGAAAATAAATGTAAGAACAAAATAATTATTATGGTATGGTATGGTATGGTATGTATTATTGAGCTATTTAATTAGTATACTACCATCATACCATCACGCCTGTATTCCCCGAAGGGTTAGGCAGAGGTGCACCAATGTATGTACACCCACAGTTCGGGGGCGAGCCTATTGCCAGAAACCGGGCACACATCCTAACTACGAGCTGCTACTGAGAATTCCATAGAAAAACCCAATAACACTTTTTGCTCGACCTGGGAATCGAACCCAAGACCTCTAGCGTAGCCATCGCGCTTAGTACCACTAGGCCACCGAGACAGTTAATAACTTAATTATGGATTGTTTTTTGACACACTAATACGTACTATATTTTACGAGTGTGTGCTGCTAAGCGTATGCTCACCACATCCCATAATTAAATTAACTATGACCTCTTGCGAAAACGAGGACGATTAGAGTGACTGTCTGGCCAATCAATCATCATCAGAACTTATTTGAAGGCTAATTTAAAATACTAAAATATCTCGTTAGGGAAGAGTTAAGTAATTCCATAAAATGTACAAAAGTAACCAAGTTTAAAGAGATAAGTGGCAGACGGACTGACGGATATTATGACTATGAATTTGTAAGGATTCTAGCATCACGCCTGTTTTCCCCGAAGGGTTAGGCAGAGGTGTACCAATGTACACCCACAGTTCGCCGGTATATTTAGGTCCCATGTAATAGGGGGCGAGCCTATTGCCATTAACCGGGCACAAATCCAAACTCCGAGCTGCTTCTAAGGATTCTGTGGTCACGTAAAAAGTTTTCGACTTAGACCTTGGTATTACAAACCTCATCATCTGCCTTGCCTTTTCCGGGCTATGTTGGGGTCGGTTTCCAGTCTAACTGTATGCTGCTGAATACTAGTAATTTACCTGAAAACCACAACCCAGTCACTGGGCAAAACGTTACCATTTCTTTACACTTGTTGTCAGACTTTCAGGCTTTTATATTTGTGTAAAACAATTCGAATTAGGTATACCTACCTAATACTACTTAAAACACTTTATTTACCATTTCACGAAATGAGTTCAAATAGTTATCTAAGTACATTCAAAATTAGGTACGAAGCCTATTTATTTATCCAAAATACCCCACTTGATGGTCGTTTACATTGTAAATTAATATTAATAATCTGGACTTGAGGTTAAACAAGCAATTTTGTAGGAAGAAAATATCTCAGACGTGTTCATGTAAAATAATAATAATATTCTGTAGCGACGCGGGCAGGTGGTATTAACTTCCATGTTCCACCATACCGTTCTTCTTCAATATTTGAAATTAGTTTTGCTTGTAAATAATTAAATTATGTGCGTAATTGCTCCATCAAGTTTATGCAATACCCGATACCCTTAATATTAGCAATTAGAAATACTATAATATTTAAAAAAATAATTGAAATACACTTGAGCTTAATAATTTTAGGGCAAAATAAACGAAACACTATTTACTTAGCAGTAACATTTTATAATAGTCGGTCATTATTTTAAGAATTGTATGGATGGAAAAGGTGAACGTGCATATTACCTGGAAGCCCCAAGGTAACTTAGATACTATTGGCTCCTTCCTTAGAATTGGCTTACATAGGTCAAATAAGTTCTAACATGATAATATAGATACTATAATAGAGGAGGCCTGTGTCCAGCAGTGGACGTCATTTGGCTGTTATGATGATGATGATGATAATGAATACGGGTACCAATGACACCCCACCCAAATTTAATTACAAAATGGAATAGTAATAATAGTATAATCATTTCAGTGGGCTAGCAACACATCTGGTGTGTACATTATATCTACATAATTTATTAAACTCCATAATTACTAACAAAGCCATATGAATTAGGACTTACGAAACCAAATGATGTACTATTTGATTGTGTTCACACATGTGTGTATGCCATACAATAACAATTAATGGAGCAGCAGACTTCATTAAAAATAATAAGTTTCATGCATTCGAAACTGGGCAAGTGCCTAATGTGACTTTTTTCAATTAAAATGTACTCTTTGAGTTTATCTTGGACGTCACTAACATCAGTGAAGGAAAAACATCGCGAAGAAATCTGGACTTATAGGTACTTAATTAAATCTGAAATCGCCATTTCGCCTTGAGCAAGAACGGTGATCGATCCTCGTGCCTTCTCTGTATGAGAAGAGGCTTTTGTCCTACAGTGGGACAATAGCCTGGTATGGTTATTATTATTAGTTGCTAAGGTTTGGCTTAGATATAATCACAGACGGACAGGCTCTGATTCGTTTCTGTTTTGTTTCTACAAAACATTCACAGCAACATTTTTATAAGTACAACAAAATCTCCCCGCAAATTCCTTTGTTGAAGTCATACTAGAACCATTGTTCTATTTTTGATCCAGAGACAAAACTTTTACCAAACACGTTTTCACAAGAGCAGATAGGTAAAGTGGCACTAAACTTCCGTGAATATTTTTATAAAACTGTTTAGAAAGGACTTACAATTTTATTCTTCTGCGAATATTTGAGATATCGAACAGGCAAGTGTTCCTAAAAGTTTAACATCTATGAAAATACCGCTCCCAAACCTTTAAGCCTTCTTTTAAGGGAATTTGTAAGCAGCCATGTTGCATAATTTGGTCCTTTTTTAACAAAAAAAAAAAGCTTTGTTTACTGATCCTGAGTTTGTAAATATGGTCTCGTAGTTTAAGACACATTTACAGAATAATATTATTTATACGAAGTTTGTTCTCACCTAAGCAATAGATTCTCCAAAACCAGTGCTACTTTGTTTAAAAGTGGTCAAGGAGATCGTAACGATTTATAAAATCTCGAACGATATTTCCAATGGCGTATCAATTTAAATTAAAGTTATTCCACGGAATATCCTAACTATCATTCATCATCATCATCATATCAGCCGCAGGACATAAGCCTCCCCCATAGATTTCCAAAAGGACTGGTTGGAAGCGGTTTGCATCCAGTGTCGCCCCAACTGTCATTACAACGATTTTAATTATTATTGACCAAAATATGACTAGTGTACTTTTATATGGAGAGGGCTATCGTTGCAGTCCCCTTAACAAAGATGGCACGGAAAAATGTCGATTTAGTAAATTGCATATTCTTCTACTTATTTGAATACCGTACATAGTTGTGGAAGAATATACCATCGATATTTATGTTATAAATTCCGTAGTCGGAATTAAAATATTGTTTTGAAATTCCTAGACTAAGTTGGAAAGAACATAGCCTAGAAATCTAGGAAACTTGAGTCAACACTGGACAATGACATAATATTGGTGATTAATTAAGTGATGAGCTAATACATCGCTCACACTTCTAGTCATTCAATAATATCTCAAGTAGCTAAATAGTCATAGCCATACCAAGAAACCTCTTTTCCTTTACGTTAGTAAATAGGTAGGACTTTCTTGAAATCAATCTAAAAGAAAAATTACCCATAAGTATTTTTCTGTGTGCTCATTATTTTAGCAATAATATATACTACCTATATCAATACTTATACTATAAAGAGGGAAAGTTTGTGAGTGTGTAAGGTTATAGGGGCAATCTCAGGATCTACTGAGGCGAATTAAAAAAAAAAATTACCTATATAAAGCCACGTTATTTGTGAGTTTCACATATAAAATTACGGTACGACTGGAAACGGAGCAGTAACCAAAGACGTATCTTAAGCTACGCGGACGAAGTCGCGGGCAAAAGCAAGTTTTATTTATACTGGTGAAGCATAAGATCTTTTAACCAAATACGGATTTAGGTTTGCCAATAAAATGCAGCAGTAAGCAGGTTGCAACAATGACCTCATCGCTGTGGTTAGTTACGGCTCTGCGCCTACGCATCTTGTCCAGAATTGGGTCCTACGAGTTTAATTATGTTGCCAAAGAGTTATTATTCTTTGAATTATTGATAAGCTGCACGATTTGTTTAAATAAATGCGCTTATTGTGTTTTTTCTGTGGAATATTTGGCGGCACTTTTTATCGTTCTAACAAACTGCTTGCGACTTCGTCAGCGTGGCTTGTTTGAACAGCCTTATGTTACGTCTTAGGTTAATGCTCCGCTCCTGTGTGTCGTAGCGTGATGTTATCTATATACCCTGTTACACTCACAATTAACATAGATAGTATATTTATATTGCTAATTACTAGACTCCTATCTCTAGTGATTAATATTGATTAAGAATACAATGAATCGATTGATTTTTTGAAACTCAATGATGTGTTGATGAATAAGAATACAAAATCCGTTTATCTCAAAAAAGATTTTAAAAAATCGACTGCTTGGAGAAGAAATCAAAGTAGCGATTAAAATAGGAATAAAGATAAATAAATTATAACATTGATCGACCTTTCAGTTTTCAAAAAAACATATTTTCTTTGTACCCTACTGAGCAAAGCACAGGAGCTTCTGGTATTGCAGATGTCTATAGACAGAGGCGATCACTTAACATCAGGTGGGCGGTCAGCTTGTTTGCGATTGGAAAATGTTGGAAAAAATAAATAATTGGTATTTGAAAATAATCTTTAGTTTATCTTTAATATCGAAATCAAAATACAAAGCTTCCTAAAATAAAGTAGTATAGCAACATGCTTAGGAATGACATCATAATTAAATTAGCTACTTTAGCACTTCATTAATGTATCATGCATACAATGAACTGTTATTAAATTGGAATATGAAATCATCTATGTAGGCAGCGAATTATGATTGGTATGTCAGTCAATCTCCGAACATTCACGACGTATTCGTGTTCGAAGGTTTGAAATGATCGAATCGTTTTTTTGAGCCAAATGAAGCAACAGTGGGGTAATTCAGGTATTATTAAGAATTTTTGCATTTGAATCTCAGTCTCAAACATACATACATACATACATAAACTCACGCCTTTTTCCCATGGGGGTAGGAAGAAACCACAGAACGCTACCTGCTACGATCCTTACATACTACTTTAGCCTCGTACACGTTCATACATCTGGTCATACAAGCACGCCGGTTACGAGTACTGCACACCCGACCTTTCTGAAGAACTTCACCAATAAGGTCAGGGTAGGTCTTTCTAGGGCGTCCCCTCCCGGTGTTGCCCATTGGCGTATCTAGAGTTAGTTTTCAGGGGGGGCCTGGCCCTTAAGATGCCATGGCCGATGCGATGCAATGCGGTCAGGCGGAAGGTGAGCCCTACAGCCTGGGGTGGGCACAAGACCATTCTGGGGTGGGCCCGGACCTATATACGCCCATGGCATTGCCACATAATCATAATCTCAGTCTCAATTCATCAAAAATACTTCTACTAGTAATTTACCTATATATTTCACAGCCAATTAAGTAATGGTTGTCGCAAAGGTGAGATTTTGAACGTTTTTTATTACGGGAATTGGCCTCCAGAAGTTGATGGTCGAAGGAGCTCTAGTAATTTGGAGACTATTTTCCTTGGTTAAATAAGCACAGAAAAATAGTCTCCAAGTTAAGTTTGTGTGAACTTATAAGTAAATAGGTTATTCACACGTACTTAAAATTTTTACTCAAAGTTAATTTATATTAAAAGTGTGTTAGTGTGTTTTAAAGTGTTATTGGGTTTTTCTATGAAATTCTCAGTAGCAGCTCGGAGTTTGGATTTGTGCCCGGTTAATGGCAATAGGCTCGCCCCCTATTACATGGGACTTAAATATACCGGCGAACTGTGGGTGTGCATTGGTACTACCAGTGTAAAAAATAAAATTGTATTTGGTGGAAAATTATTATTTTTTGAAAACTTTAAAATAAAATAAACATGGATGAAAACATAACATACCGTAATAATAACCTATTTAGAACAAGCTCTTTGCCTGATATTACTGCAGACAATTCTGATCTTTTTGATCAAACTATGGCAAGTTTACCGAATACTTCACTAAATATGAGTCAAACAATATTAGATCTACAAGAAAAAGTTAAGCAACTATCCAGTGACCTACAAAGCGCTCACCTAGAAATTGAAAACTTAAACTCAGAAAACTTTAGACTAAAAACTGACGTCCAAAAATATATTAAAACGATTAGTGTTTACAAGAAAATAAATGATATTGACCTAAATAACATGACTCCGTGCTCAGAACGTAAACATAAATCAAACCAAAATAATAAAGTAACGCCTATAAGGAAAAATAAGCAATCAATCACACCTGTGCAACAGGAAAAATATAAGGAATCAACTGAGGCTGTTAGAAACTCAGTAAGAAAAATTACAAAATCAGCAAACAGATTGGAATGTAATTCGACGCCAACCTCTGAACTGAATTCAACGCCTATCCACAAGGTCATTCGAGCGGAACTACCAGCTAGAAATTCAGACCAAAATATCGCAACAGATATGTTAGACTGTAGGCCAGAAACAAGCACAGAATTGAACCATACGACCACAAATACTTTAATAACATTACCAAAACACGTGATGAAACCAGAAGTACGCAAAAAGAAAGTTATTATCATAGCCGATCAACAGGGACGACACACACAGAGAATTCTTCAAAGACTTTTAGGTGAAGATTTCATAGTAAGATGTTTCTGGAAACCAGGAGCATGTCTGCAAGAAATCCTGACAACGGTAAAAACAGAAATAGGTTTGTTAAATAAAGATGACTACGTAATTGTCTTAGGAGGTGTAAATGATGCCAACCCAGTCCTCACCAAATTATGCCTAAGTAACTTTTTACATAATACAAAAAATACGAATGTTATGGTCTCTGAAGTACTTTTTAATACCCATTTAAATGAAAAAATGTTAAATTATAAACTGAAATTTATTTGTTCTCACTACAATCATTCAACTTACGTAGACATGAATTACTCAGAATATGTGCCAAAGTATCGCTTTTTACCGTTACATATATGTCAATTAATTCTGAAAGAAATACTAAGAAGTGTTTATAAACGAAACTATGACAGATATGCTAAGAAAAAGCTCAACCCTGACATTGCAACTACTATTTATAAAGACAAATGTACTCAGACAGAACTCAATTATGACGATAACGACAATTCTGCTACAAATAATGACTTTTTTCGTGTATAAACATATAAACATACTTCACCAAAACATAAACGGTTTAATGAGTAAATCAGATGAGCTGACAGTACATTTACACTCGCTAAGTAATAATAAACACTACAACCCTATCGACATTCTATGTATAACGGAACACAACATGACAATTGATGATAGTAAACTATTTAAATTACCAAACTTTGTGTTAGGAGACATTTTTTCCCGTAACAAAAGACATGGAGGGTCCTGCATTTTATTAAAATCAAGCCATAAATTTAAAACTTTACCTGAAGCCAAGAGGCTCAGTATCAATGGTATTTTTGAATGTAGTGGCATTGAACTAACGGATCACAGAATTATAATATTTTGTGTTTATAGACCACCTAAGAATAAAAAGGACTGCATGGACTTATTTTTTGCTGCCTTAACAAACGTACTGAACAAAATATGCTACTCAAATAAAAAAGTAATAATGTGTGGTGATTTTAATATTAATAGATTAGAAAGTAATAACGTATCTCAACAATTTGAACAATTACTAGCAAGTTACAACTTAAAATTAACTATAAATAAACCGACCAGATTAAGCAGCATGACTTGTATTGACAATATAGCCCATAATATAAGAGGGTCAAAATCTTGTGTTCTGGAACTTTCGCTTTCTGATCATACTGCACAAGTGTTAAGGTGCCCAGTAAAAAAAAGTTACCTTATTAAACACTGGTTCAAAACAAAGCGTGACTATTGTGAGCATAATATTAAAAAATTTGAAAACTGTATTAAAAATCTTAAATTTACGGAATGCTACTTAGAAACTAACCCTGAAACAGCTTACAATACCTTCCATGATTTATTTAAACTATTTTATGACTTATGTTTTCCTATCATTACTATTAAAATACCGATTTCTAAGAGACCGATGTGGTTAAGTAAAGGTATTAGGACGTGCTCTAAACGAAAACGTCAACTCCTTTGGAAGTACCGTTTAAATTCAAATCCTAAGGACAAAATGTACTTTAAAGAATATGCGGGAAGACTAAAGACAATTATTAAAAAAACCCAAAGATCACAAAATAACTTCTTCATAAACTCATCTACTAATAAAAGCAAAGCGATATGGAAAATCATAAACAACTACAAAACAGTAACACCAAAGGAGAATGTTAGTCAAATAAAAGTGACTGATAAATTAGTTACAGCACCAAAGGAAATAGCTCAGGCATTTAATAATTACTTTATTGACGATATTAAACCGACGCTAAAAGGAAATAATAACTCTTTTATAAATACACTGACGTACAATAAAGCCAATTCAATATTTTTAAGTCCGACAAATCCAAATGATATTGATCAAATAATCAAACTGCTTAATAATACAAACAGTACAGGTTATGACAGCATAAGTACAAAGATAATTAAAAGGGTATCTCAGCTTATCGCCCCCACACTAAGTCATATTATTAATCTTTGTCTTGAAAAGGGAGTGTTTCCGTCCAAGCTAAAATTTACAGTTATAAATCCCTTATTCAAAAAAGAAAACAAAGAGGAGATGAAATATTACAGACCAATCGCTTTAATACCAGTTTTTGCCAAAATCTTTGAGAGAGTTATTTATAATATTTTTTATAGTTACTTTGAATTTAACAACATACTTGCGAACGAACAATTTGGTTTCAGGAAAGGTAGATCTACAAGTGATGCATTGTTTAATTTTTTAAAGACTATAATGACAGGGCTTGATCATAAACAACAATTAACTGCGATTTTTATGGACATGTCCAAAGCCTTTGATCATGTCGATCATCAGATACTTTTGACTAAGCTTGAAAAATATGGAGTAAGAGGAAATGCTTTAAACCTTATAAGATCATACCTCACAAATAGATACCAAATGACACGAATAACACAAATCACAAAGATTACAAGGCTTGAACAGACTTATTCATCTGATCCAAAAATTGTTCAGTATGGTGTGCCCCAAGGAAGCATCCTAGGGCCTCTTTTGTTTATAATTTATATAAATGACCTCCCAAAAGTTATAAACCAGCAAATGGTATTATTTGCGGATGATAGCACGGCCATTTTTAGTAACATAGATAAAAATGAATATGAGACAAATATTAATAAATCATTAGAAACTATTATTAATTGGTTGACTCTAAATAATCTTAAAATAAATCTTGACAAAACAAATTACATGACATTTACAAATATAAACACAAAAACGAAAAAAATGCAAATAAATTACAAAGGTGAAATAGTAAAAGAAGTCAATGTCACAAAATTTTTGGGTATACATATTGACCGTGGACTGAATTGGAAACACCATGTTGACCAGGTCTGTAAAAAATTGAACCAACATTCATACGCCCTGTACATGCTCAGGAAAGTTGTGAACGAGAGTGCATTATTAAACGCATATCATGCATATGTGGGCTCCACACTAAAGTATGGCCTTCTGTTCTGGGGAAACTCCTCCAACAGAGAATATGCTCTTAAAGCCCAAAAGAAATGTGTGAGAAGCATAACCGGGCTTAAACAGACTGACTCATGCCGGGAAGTGTTCAAGAGTTTAAAAATGTTAACTCTGCCTTCATTATATATTTACGAAGCGGCAGTAATGATAAAAAGTGATATAAGTAAATATGAAACACTTAGAAGTGCAAGGCACAAAAATGAGCTATCGGGAATTAGATGTAGAACAGTTAAATTTAAATCTAGTATATTTGGAATGGGAGTAAAAATTTATAACAAATTACCAAACGACGTTAAATGTATTTCGGCGATCAATGTTTTTAAACATAAATTAAAGGAATTCCTCTTAAGTAAAGCGTACTACTCTATAAACGAGTTTTTTAACGACAAAAATTTGTGTTAGTTAAAATATTTTGTTTTTTCTCTACCATGACGACTGTTGTACGACTAATATTCTATTTATAATTTGACATGTACCTATAATAATTTCAATGTTTCAACTTGACTAATGAATGTATGTTATTATGACTTTTTATTTTATGTATAATTTGGATAATTTGGATGTATAATTTGGATAAAGTGTAAAATGTATATTATATTAAGGTATATAATTTAATAATAACGTTAATATTAATGTAAATATTTGCATGCCGAATGGTAAAATATGGCTGAACTGATTTTGATTTATAACAACTATTGTACCTACCCATATTTGCAAAATAAAATTATTCTATTCTTCTATTCTATTCTATTCTATTCTACACCTCTGCCTAACCCTTCGGGGAATACAGGCGTGATGGTATATTTTTTTTATTTATATTAATCAAAACTTGCACTTATTATTATTTACTGACGATTACTGTCGCCGTCATTCTAATAAAAAAAAAAACTAATTATCTTTTTATATTTCTGTAAATGCCGCTCAGTGATAAAATATAATTAAACATTTCAAGGCGACCTTAATAAAAAGTAACTTCGGCGTAGTTACTTACGTATTCTCTTCATTTTTAATACTACCTGACAATTTCCATAATCTTTGTACTTATTAAAAAAAGATTTTTGCTTCGGAACAGCCGATACAATCTGTTATTATAATTTCTTTCGAACTTCGAAATGCCATGGCCTTTGAAGAGATTAAAGGAAATAATGTTTATAAGAAATTTTAATCTCAGCCATCGTTTGATCGGATCCTCGTTTCCGCCTCGTGTCCGGTTTGCTAGAAATTCGGACAATCTTATCTGTTATATTAAACAGTTAATTTGAATTCCATTGCATCAAAGATTTTCCTACTAAACGTTCGCTAGAACATCGTCGGCACTGATTGGAATTTTGCTTTGGAAATAAGGGTTATTTTAAGCAGCTAGGTTTCAGCAAAGCAGTAAGTCGAGTAGTTTTCTATTCGTTACTTGATAATAAACTAAAACGTATCATAAAAAGAGTTCAAAATTCCGTAATTGCCTGCAAAAGAAATGCCGCTTGGAACATAATTCCGAGCGGCATTTGTTTCGCTGCACACAATTTTTAAATATGTATGTTGTAAAAATTGCTTTAGAATATTGTTACCTTTTTTTTTGTTGCCGGGGTGGAAAATCCTCATGGATGTCTACCGCCCTAGGAGCGGCGGAGGGGTCTGTCAGACTCTTACTGACTAAAAACCACCCCACGGTGAATCCAAATGATCGATTTATTTTGACTTATTGGTTCGTTTTTCCTTTGTACTCTGTTCATTATAAACAAGAAGTCATATATAACAATCAGTGCCTCGTAAGAACCGGTATGAACAGCTGATTATGCATTCTCCAAGCTTCGTTACTGTATTAGGTAAGGACCCTAACACTGCCCACGCTTCCATTTGATAGCCTAATTTGTACCGCCTTCACTGTCCATGAGCCTTGTGACAAATACACAAGCAATACTATTGTATATGTATGTATAGACATTTCCTGTTGAGCTGTTGAGCAAAACAAATTTTATAGAAATGATCTCATTAATAAAATGCAGCCAGACTAGCAATTAGCAGTGACGGAGATAGAGAATGGTCAAGTCCTGATGATGTTGACAGATTAGATAACCTAGTACCTACGTAGTTGTAAGTACAGAAAGCAATGAAAGTAGATTAACATTTAACATTTTTAAACATTTCTAACAACATTTTTAAATCCTAATTATTGGGCACAATAGCAAAGGGGATACGAAATGGATCTAGAATTAAGATAAAATGAACTAGATATTGCCTAAAATTCTATATAGCACTGAATTATGTTATTTCGTATCTATTTAAATGATATGTAAAAGTAACAAGCGCATCGCTCCAATGGGGCAAGTGCCCAAAAGGCTGGCAGCATTGACATGTTGTATGGCATTGCTGATTTTTTGGCCCAAGAAAAGTTCAGCCCTCTGGTCATGTGTAGAGTCGACCAGCCGCTTCGCGAATTGCATAAGTTTTGGGTGTACATTGACCTATTTAGTAGTGTAACACATTTGGTGAGATGAATTAATATGACCTAATGAATTGAATCATTGAGAGATTGTAGGTTGGCTGGTCTTGGTAGAACTAAGCTTAATAATCGAATCGAGCTAAGTGACGTGCAAGTGGCGAGGCCTATGTCCAGCAGTGGACTGTTGTAGGCTAATGATGATGATCATGAAGCTTAATTATTGCTACCGTGTGATAAAAGTAAGTAGCTATTGACTATAAATGTAGTATAAATTCAACTCAATGGTCCAGGTAATAAGCAATTATGTTTCCTTCACACTTAATACAAAAATATAAACTAATATTATAAACGCGAAAGTAACTGTCTGTCTGTTGAACGTCCACGACTAAACAGCTAAAATACTCGTATTTGGGTACGGAGCAAACCTAAGAAAGGACATAGGCAAATTTTGAATCCGCGTCAACCGATATTCACACGAAGAAAGCAGCTAGAACATAATATAACAAAACCAAAAAATAACATAATAAAGCCAGAAGTAACATCGGAAAAGCAAACGTAGATAATGACAGTAACAACTTGTCGGTAAACGGTTGCTATCGGATGGACTGATAAACACTGCCGACGTTGATTGACTACGCTTGACGATCAATTAAGTTCCCTTATACATTTAATTCGTAGACGATTACTTTACTTAGGACAGTAGCCTTCAGGAAGATGTGAACGAGAACAGGTTCTATTAAAATGTCTACATTAATTGCACTAGAATAATGTATTCATTTATCAAAGTCAAAGCATTTGTTTCAATTAAACCATTTACAGACAGGCCCCTCTTCTCCACTGGTAACTCATTGCAAGTGCCTAAAGTAACGTCATTATACAGGGTGTTTGGCAGAACATTAAACATACGATACATAGATGGGGTCATCTGCTATTATATTTGTTAATTTATTTGGGCCAGGGCCAGATAAATTAGGGCTGAGTAAGTAGCAGATGACCCCCACCATTTTCGTATGTTCAACGTTTTGGCAAACACCCTGTAGATAAATACAACATCCTGGTGCACTGGGTGAAGAAGTTTAAATGGGATTTGTTTAAGTATGCATTTTTTTGGAGGCAACCATCATACATTGTACATAGTTTATATGTTTGTTATTATAATTATGTATGTTAGTCTGTAAGGTATTTATGTTATGGGCCTTTGTTGCCTGAAATAAATGGTATATTATTATTATTCTCATTTATTTATTTCTATTACATATTATTTACATTTTTAAATATTAATATAAAAAAAAACATTTAAAAATATAAAAAATAGTAGCCCACCGGCGTCGGGAACAGGGTCCAAGCCACCGGCGGTCAGGGCTCCTGAGAAAGGAATCTCCTAACAATACGCGCCGTGTCTAGGAGTACCGCTTTCTGAATCAAGCCCTTGATCCAACTGCCCAACGAGAGCCTCCTCAGGTGTTGGTCGAGGCTCTTGGCTATTAAGCCATTGGCCGTCACAACTATCGGCACAATAATTGCCGTATTCACATCCCACATGTCGACAACCTCGCGAGCCAGATCATTATTATTATTATTATTATAGCTAATGTCTGGTCATCGAATGAAGGGAGGGAATTAGAAGGATTTCGGGGTTTTCTATATCTTAGTTTGATTGTAAAAAGGCTCACTAGGTGAAGAAGCTCTATCGGGGAAGTACTACCACCTTACTAATTTCTGCCGCAAAGCAGCGTTGCTGTGTTGCAGTTTAAGGGGTGTAGGGTGCCGGTAAATTACAGGCACATGAGAAATTTCACCTCTGTCTCTAGGATGGCTGCGCATTTACAAGGCCTCTGATATTGCAGATGTCTACAGGCAGAGGTGACCACTTAACATCAGGTAGGGCCATAGGATTGTTTGCCATCCAACATATATATTTTGATGCGAAATAATCATCCACAATATCAGCCACATCACAACCCGTCTTCACAGAAAAAAGCATAACGCTATGCGATCGGGGTCAGGATCGCAAGACGCGCTCACCAGGAAGGCCCTACAAGGCGATACGAGTTAACTTTTTATCTCGTACCGTTACTACATCGGCTCTTCTGTGACATCACTATGTCGCCACAATTACTAACTGTGATAGCCTTTGAGAGTGCACAGCTGTTATAAAGTAACGGGAGTTTCTTGATCCTGGAATGGCTTCACAGGATTATTTTGATCGATTCCTTAAACTTACCGAGCGGTATTTTATAAGCGTAGTAACAAACAAAATATGCTTTCGTATTTTCGCTGTTTATTGTTTATCGTTTGGGCAGTACAGTCCAACGACCCCAGTTTCTGAGTTTCTAAACCGCCTCAAGGGCCTCTGACATGGTTACCGATGTCAGTGATGTCTAAGATAAACTTAGAAAGTACATATGAATTCGAAACAGTCACATTGGTACTTGCCCGTGCCCGGTTGCGAACCCACACCCTCGTGCATGAGAGGCGGGCGCCTTAACCACTGAGCCATCACGACACTTCGCTGTTATTGAAGTTTATTTTCCAGGTGTATATCCATAATTTTTGTAAACATTTCTTACATTCAAAATTGTCATCAGAATGTTCACAAACGATCAGTCAAGCATTGAAAGGAATTACGAATGGTAAGATATACTATCCGTTTTGCATATAAGAACCGAGCATTATTCATGTTCGTCAAATATTCTGATGACAGTTTATGTTATAATGTTTCTGTCGGAGAAGTTTCTACATTTTGTCATAGGTACTCGTATGTAATGTATTCATAAGACCGATTCACGGCGGCAAATCCAAGTACGCAGGAGAAATTAAAGTGCACAAGTGTGTGCGCAAACACAGATGCACTTCCTCTTACCAAACTCTTATAGTCCGATGGGACGGCAATCCGACACAATCGGGGAGTGATCAATTCCTAATGGAAAAACCCAATACCACTTTTTGCCTGACCTGGTAATCGAACCCAGGACCCCACGCTCAACAGACGTGCTTACCACCACGAGACCAACGGGACAGTTACTCGTATACTACTTAGCTATAACAAGTGGAAGATATTCTTTTCACCACTTCCATCCCATATGTATTTCATAAATGCAATTTATTGTTTCTATAACTTGTTTCTATGGCATAAAAATGAATGGTATTCACAATTGGTTGACTTGGATTAGTATGTGTGATGTGTATAGATTTACAAATGGTTAAGATTAATATTCAGTTTTCCCACAGCAAACTTTTGAGCCGTAAATATTAATAGTCAACTATAACTACACGTTTAAAACAATGTACTTATTCCTCGAAAATAACGCATTCTTGATTTTATTACCAAGTGTGACGTTGGTGTTTGAAGATTATTTATTAGGATTGGTTAACTACCATTTTGCATGCCCAAAACGCGTCAAAACGTACAGGCAGACTGCGATGGATCGTTTGTAATATTCAATAGTTACCTGTACCTTACTCAACATCATCCTTGTTTTCAAGATCATTTCTAAACTCGTTTGTTAACTAGTATAATAGAAGATTAAATAACCTACATAAGCTGATTTTGAATTTTCTTATAGTTCCGTAGATAGGTACGTATACTATTTTTAGTCTTATAGCAATTATAAATAGCAGTGCAAAGTTTCATGAGAACGGAAATAAAATACAGTACGGTTGCGGAATTTCTCAGTAACAGTCCGGAGTTTGGAAGTTGGTGGTGTGACACCCCTGTGCCTCGGAATGCACGTAAAGCTGTTGGTCCCAGCTGTCATTCGTAGATCTTTAACAGTCGTTACGGATAGTCAGAAGCCAAGAAGTCTGACAACCAGTCTAACCAAGGGGTACCGTGTTGCCCAGTTACTGGGTTGTGGAGGTCTGATAGGCAGTCGCTCCATGTAAAACACTGGTATTCAGCTGCATCCGGTTAGACTGGAAGCCGACCCCAACATAGTTGGGAAAGGTTAAGCAAATGATGATGAATGTGTGAAAGTTTTATGAGCAAACTTATAGACGTATGCTCGCAACTTTGAACTTTGTCTGCATAGTATTTCGAATTCAAAGTCAAATCTTACTATACGTCTCCTACCTATAAACTACTTACCTACGTCAAATTCTGGCTCCATAGGTCAAGTAGTTTTTGAGATTTCGTTGTTTAGTGAATAAGTGTTTTTTTTTGGACCAGGAACCTTTGCAAGGCTTACGCAGAACAACCTAATAAGTTTCATTGTTATCGGACCAATGGTTTATAAACCCATAGAGGACAAGCAAAACATTTTTATTTATATAGAAGAAGAAGACTAAAAGTCTGTAATTCCGAATCTGGAATACACGATAGTAAATAAGTAAAACACAAGTAAAAACAGTGATCCGTCTCGTGTGAGTCAACAGTTGTGTCATACGGTCCAGAATAGCTTTCTTGGGAGCGACCGCCCCACGTTTTATTGGAACTGCCTATCTTGCTCTTGTTGCTTTTAAAATACATGTGTTTAATGTTTGGAAGATGGTGCTACTGACGGTGAAACTAACTTATTACTTCTAGTAACAATGCCAAGGTTTTATATTTATTTACAAAGCTCTGTTGTCCGCAATTTGTTGCGCGAGTTTTTTTTTACCCGCGTTAAGTTTCGTTTGCTGTTTTGCTCCTATGAGTCGGAGCGTGTTATGCAGTCTTTTCTATTGCTTATGAATTTAGCTATCCTATATACTTCCAGAGATTAGCGCGTTTTGATAATAAATACAGTAGGTTCAGCTTTATAAGTCTATAATAAGTCGATACCAATCTTATGATTGGTATCGACTTATTTTGATAGGAAAACAAACAGTCCTATACTAGAATTTACAAAGTATCCTAACATGTACCTAACTTAACAAATATATTACCCACTAGCTCCGCCCGCGACTTCGTCCGTGTTAATTAAAGTTAAAATGTTATCCCATGGGAACCGTCCATTTTTCTGTGCTGTAATCTATCTCTGTGCCAAATTTCGTCCAGATACTTTCAGCCGTTTAAGCGTGAAATAGTAACAAACATCTCTTCATATATCCTCACCAACTTTCGCATTTATAATATTAGTCGGATAGTAGGACTACATTATTCAACATGCTTTTCAATTATTTAATTTCTTATCCCAAATCAGCCCAGAGCAAAAACCACTTTATATTTATAAGTACTTACGTAGGCACCTCTAGGGTCTTGAGTTACGACTTAAAAGTTCGAAAACAGATTTAGAAAAAAATTCAAAGATCAAAATGCTTCTGCCCGCTATTTCGTCAGCGTCAAAGTTGATTATTATCCCACGAGCTCTGTAATTTTTTCCAGACTATAATTTACTATTAGGTACTACTACTAATCTGTGGTTTTTATCCTGATCCATTCCGGCTTTCTGACACGATTGAGTAACTAACATTTTCCATTCAAACTTTCGCATGTAAAGTAAGTAGTGCCTGCGACTTAGTTCCCGGTGTTTATTACACTATTATTATTCTTTTTTTCTTTCTTTTGGGACAAGAGTCTTTGTATACGTTCACATAAGAACCCTCCTATTGGACCAGTGGCTTAGGAACGCATAGAGAACAAACACACAAACACTCGTTTTTATTTAAATAGATCGGATAGATTTATAAATTATCATTATATTTTATTTTTAAAGCATATGTAAACGTAGTAACGAAAACTAAGATGATTTATCGACTGTATTTCCTCACATGAATGCCTTGAACCAGGTGTTGCAAGTATTAATTTCTCACCGTTATTATTCACGCCTAGGTGACGGACTGTTTTGATTTCCATTTTCAGCTCTTAGATTTAGATAATAGAACGGAGTTACCTATTATTAAACACAATATCAATGGTTACATACTTAATAAGAATATCTGTGTATCATGTTGGTGTCGTGGTCGAAAGCGTTAGTGTTGAATGTGGAGTCCTAGGATCTTGCCCCAAGGTGAGGCAAAGTCTCAAAGTGAAAAACCCAACAGGTTTTCCATTTGGATTTCTCAGTAGCAACCCGGAGTTTGGAAGTAAGAAGGAGTGTGCCAACCCCGTGTCTTACAAAATGAAGCCGTTGGTGCTTCGCCGTATCTCTCTCCATTCTCTAGTCAGACTATATGAGTGAGAGAAGAGATAGTGCACCTGCGTTTGCGCACACACTTGTGCACTACAATTCAATACGTCATCTGTACTTGGCTAGTCCCTTTACTAAAATTCAGTCGGGAATACATTAATAATGACATATTTCTAAATCATAAACCTATGTTTAGGCTTGGCATGCCCTCCACGCCCTCTAAAGTTCACTATATATCTCATCGTTTTACTCGATTTAGCAACAATATCCGCCTATCTCCCGGTTCAATGAGTTGACGGGCTGTTATCTCTCACAACCACGAATCCAATACAATTTATACAATAGATAAGGTAGGTACTCTTATCAATTGAACTTGTGATCTTTGTCACTATTTCAACGAATTTCTACTTGGATCATTTTGTGGAGTTACCACCATCAAAATCACGCCTGTATTCCCCGAAGGGTTATTCAGAGGTGTACGTACACCCACAGTTCGCCGGTATATTTAGGTCCCATGTAATATGGGGCGAGCCTATTGCCATTAACCGGGCACAAATCCAAACTCCGAGCTGCTACTGGGAATTTCATAGAAAAACCCAATAACACTTTTTGCTCGACCTGGGAATCGAACCCAGGACCTCTAGCGTAGCAGTCGTGCTTAGGACCACTAGGCTAACGAGGCAGTTACTGTGGACTTATTTAGTCGAAAATGTCTATTATTCTACCAAACGTGCTCTTTAAGCAAAATTTCAGATTTCTTATCTTGCTTGAACAGAAAACTGCTCCCTTTAACGAATTATTTTATCTTAGAAGATTTTTTATTCAAAATTCTACGAATTTATGTAAATCGCTGAATAATTTGAAGGTATTATTTCAGAAGTCACCTAAACTGAAAGTTGGTTTACATTAATAAAATGAAATGTGGACTAGTACTGTGAGGTACAAGCGTTCCTTATTGTCAACTAGCCAATTGGCTGCGACTTCGTCTGCGTGGCTTATTTCACCCTCGTTAAGTTACGTTTTTGGTTACTGCTCCGCTCCCGCAGGTCGTAGCGCGATGTTATATAGCCTATGTTAGTTAGGAATAATGTAGCTAACAATCATCATCTTCCTACCCTTATCCCAAGTTACTTGGGGTCGGCGCAACACGTTTTCTTGTAGCTAACCATTGATGAAAAAATTGTTAAAATCGGTCAAGTAGTTCCGGAGCCTATTCGGCACAAAGACGCACAAAAAATCCTCTTTATTAGTAGAGATATAGACGAATGAATTATTGTTATATTTACTTTTTCGGTTATTATCACTAATTCTCTACGATACTGGAGCTTATAGCATTTAACCTTTTGAAGTCGTTGACATTGTTATACCTAGGCAGATATATAGGTACATAAGTTGACATCACAAAACATATCTTTCAATTAGGTGATAAATTTGGGTACTGTAGAGATTGAGGGATTTATTTCAAGTACTATCTAAAATTGGAACACTTAATAATTATTTAACTTCGTGTATTGAGTTATTAATAATCATAATATTATAGTTTACACTTAACTTAATTTCCGTCAGCCGTATTTGTGATCCACATTCATACATCTAGTCATACAAGCTCGCCGGTTACGTGTACTGCTCACATGACCTTTCTAAAAAACCTCACCAATAAGGTCAGGGTGATTTCTGCCTTCCTCCATGGGAAAAGGGCGTAAGTTTATGGTCTGTCTTATATACTGCTTAATTTAAATTAGCGTTTATTTCATTTTTATAGCATAAAATATACAAATAAAGTTTGCATACTTTATTTTATAGCATAAAATATACAAAATAAGTTTGTATACGTCTCATCCAACCAGAGCCCTTTCAGTACCAACCAATTACAGACCTAAAGAAACAGTACAATAAATCATGAATTAAATATTAAGTAAAATGAATTAATTCGACAATAATAATCCAATTACCCGCAATCGGCGAAGCGTAGCACGAAAGCCTGTAACGAGCCAAGTCTGCTGACTTAAGTAAACGTACCGAACGTTTTCTTAAAAAAGATTTTCAATAAGAACAATAAGTACTTACGATTGCCATTTTTAGGAAAATACGCTGTTTGATTGTAGACCTTTTGAGTTTTCTGTTTACTTCGGAAACGATTTGTAAATAAGTTTAAAGTTATTTTAACTTGCTGCTAGGTAAATGTCTGATTTTACAAGAAGGGCGCCTGTATTTCCCGAAAGGTTAGGCAGAGATGTACCAATGTATACCAACAGTTCGCCGGTATGTTTAGGTCTCATGTAATAGAGGGTGAGCCTATTGCCGTAAACCGGGTTAACTCACTCCGAGCTGCTACTGAGAATTTCAAAGAAAAACCCAATAATACTGCTCGGCCTGGGAATCGAACCCAAGACGTCTAGCATAGCAGTCACGCTTAGAACCACTAGGCTAACGAGGCAGCTCTAGGTTAACGAGTAACGAGGTAGTAAATAAGAAATTAAAAGTATTGTTACTTATGCTACTAGGAAAATGTCGGGTCTTACTGTTATCTTAATAACTATTGTTATATTTTTAGGTACTACAATGAGATAAATCAATATAATAATAAAATATTTGCTTCGGATAGCGTAAGCCAAAAACAATTAACACAGATTTTGGACATTAAGATATGTTTTTTTTCTGTTCTGTAATGAATGACGGACGGAAGCATGAACCAGTTGCAGTATCTAACTATAAATTGATAAAGGTTATAATTGATTTGTTGTTAGTATAAACACACAATCTGTAGGTTAGTATTTATGGTATTTCCTATCATCACAACTCATAAATGTCTTATCATTTTCATCTTTATTATATAAACCGAAAGACGTCCACTGCCTGGACAGACGCTGCTCCTAAAGATCCCGTTCTGTTAAAGCTCGCGGGAAACCGCGGGATGCAGGCAGCGTAGGACCGGTCTTTGTGGCTAAATCTCTCATTAAACTTTGCAGTATTTTAAGTAACTTTTTGTTCCCTTCAATAACCTCCAATAACATCATCTTAAACTAAATGATCCCAATCATCTTTCCAGACGCAACAAGCAGCGTGATAGCAGCAGCCGGCATAGCCCGTGACGGTGGAGAGCTGGCCATCCTCGTACGAGGTCTGAACGGCAACAGCGCCAGGCGAGGGGAACTGCTACACGCGAAGGGAGCTGAGGATGTTGCCATCTCGCTCTACTATAACGGGAAGAGTAATAAGGGTAAGTAGAGCAGTACTAGGACGCACAGTTTCGATAAAAAATACAGATGCCTTTCCATGAATGAGCTGTCTAGTTTAATTAATTTAGAGGTATGGGTGAAGGTTATGTTATAATAAGGGACAGCTAAGCTTTTAAGACTGTTTGAAGACGCTGGATGCAGGCCGCTTCCAGCCGGTCTTTTTGGAAATCTGGTGGGGAGGCCTATGTCCAGCAGTGGACGTCCTGCGGCTGCGGATATGATCATCATTATCATCATCTTCCTGCCCTTATCCCAAGTTACTTGGGGTGGGAGCAGCACGGCTGCGGATGTGATGGTAAAGTTTATAAGCACAAAAAACACGAACTCTTCCGAATGTGGAAGAAGTATAATCAATGAAAAGCGCGAGAATTAACTGATATCTAAAATGTTAACAAATTCTAAGGAAATGGTAACTCAACCACTTCCTTCAAATGGTACGAATAATATGCTTTTACGCAAAGGAAACAGGATACATTTTACATCTGGATGAACCAGTAAGCCGTTTCCAATTACATTACAATGGATTCATCTTTCTACATACGTATATTCCTTCAAGCGTACAAATAACAAAGACAAAAAAACATTATGAACTCCCTAAAGAAAAAACAGTCAATTTCAGCCGAAAATACAGCGTGGGTAAAGAAGAAAAAGTGTATTTATGCTGTAGTAACGCCTAGGCATTAATGTTAGAGCGGCCACATAATGTGGTAAACGACCTCATTTTGTGCTAAAACTTCCACAACATATGTGCCGTAGCGAATAAAACCACTCAGTTGTATTACCGTACCTACCTACTTGTACTTTTATAAGTACTTGTTTATTGGGTAAATGGTGAACCTGGTAAACTTGAATATAAATAAAACAAGAATGCTAAAAAATAATTTAAAACTAATTTTGCCAAATGGGCCAAAATTCTTAACAATTTTGTATTAAAAATTTACCTCGGAGCTCGATAGATGGTGTTGGTCGATTAAAATGCAAGCTATATGCATAAATGCAGTTGCTAGTGTGGAACACCATCACAGGATATGCATCACCTCCTTAGTTGCCGTCGTGAACAACCACCTGCATCATCCAAGATCTAAACGAGGCCAATGATCGAGCTGTACAGGTTGCTCAATACTGTTCAGACAAAACTTAATACGAGTCAATCTACACGAAATGAAGAAATTCTTAGAAAAATCCATTTGAAATCTCTGAATTCATAGTGCAAAATCTGAATAGGGAAATGCATTTATGCCAGCGCTGCAAGGAAAAAGTTGCGTCGTAAATATGATTGAAGATGCATTCTGTTTTAAATAATATCTCGGTTAAACAAACTTATCAGATAACTCACAGTTTAATCTTGTTAACTTCACAATTAATTATGCCCGCCTGTTAGAATAATAAGAAGTCAAATTGACCTACTAATTTCGTCCATCCTCCATTTTATGACCTAGTTTGTTGTTATAGCTTATTTATAAAAACATATATTATTTTATTCTAATCACTAGCGAACCACCCCGGCTTCCCACGGGTTTAAACTTCAGACATTTCAAGTGGATTTCCAAAATATTTCTTTCATAAACACCATGTTCGGGAAATCAGAATACAACAAAAAAGAATCAGCCAAATCGGTGCAGCCGTTCTTAAATTTTGCGCTTAGCAACTCATTTAGTCATTCATTTTTATTCACATAGAATTATTAATTAGTACTGGCCCTTTTGGAAATCTCTGGGGGAGGCCTACGTCCTGCGACTGATATGATGATGATGATGATGATGATTAATTAGTAAATGGATTCACCGTGTCTTTTTTAATTTTCCTAGTATCCTTGGAGAGTCTCCACGGCGGTCATCTCAAGTCTGTATCCTGGGGCTTGGGTGAGCGTCCCCGAGGGACCCTAGCCTTAGTGATCACTCCCAGCAGAGTGAAGCTCATCGTAGGCTGCAAGCCTCTGCACTGGCACAACATGTCTGGCAGACACGATATGCTGGCGATGCTGTCCAATCAGAAGATGAAACTTGTAAGTAAAAGTGTTATCGAATAATATCGTCGTGATGGCCCAGTGGTTGGTTCGCAACCGGGCACGGGCAAGTGCCAATGTGACTTTTTACCCGACTGCGACAGAAGGAGGGTTATGTTTCTAATTCATATGTACTTTCTAAGTTTATCTTGGACATCACTGACATCGGTAACCATGTCAGAGGCCTTTGAGACGGTTAAAAAACTCTGATTCATGTTTGTGGGTTTGTGGGGTGGTAAGATCTTACTGCCCACACGATAAAGAAAGAAAAAGATACACCACAGTTCTTCTTTGTCGAAAACGATTACTAATTAACTTATCAATTAGTTTTTGGAGAAATCTTTCCTGTAATCTCTCTAAAGAGAAAACGCGACTGTATTGATAGCATACTTTAAACACAATTTAATAATTCTAAAATTAATAATGAAAAATCTGAATATTATGTTGACGATCAGAGTTTCAAGTCGAGTAAATAAAGCAGTATTAAATACTTGAGTGGGCAGATCTTTATTTTCAAGTACCCTTGAGCAAGGCCCAATCTAACGATACAATGGAGTGGGCTTGAAAATTTCTAGGACTTAATTTGAAAAGTTTAACAAAATAGGAAACAAAATTTAACAAATCAAATCAAATCAAATCAAATCAAATCAAATCAAATCAATTTATTTGCATAATACAGGTATCAAAATTAAAGGTGTTACATACAGGTACAGTAGCTTCGCCGCATTATAACCTAATAAGGTGTGCAAATTTTGAGAAATATAATCTGCGAAACTCAAAGATACAAAATAAATAATATAAATGTCAGGGGTACTAGATACATTGTCATAATTAAAATTAGAATTCAAAAAAAATATATAAATTAAAAAAAAAATAAAAATTAAAACATTGGTCAAATTAAATTAAATTAAATTATTGAGGCATGTCACACTATTATTATTATTCTAATTATACTATAAATTACCAGGATTATTGTAAAATTAAGTGAGCTATTATAATATTACAATATTTTTATCTTGTAAGTAATCCTTGACATTATAGTAACATTTACTTACTAGAAATTTGTACAGCTTTGATTTGAACTGAGGAAAGGGTAACTTTTTAATATTATCAGGCAATTTATTGTAGATCAATGATGCCATACAAATAATACTTTTATTGAACAGTGCTGTTTTCCCATATGGTATTTCAATTTCTAATGTATTTTTGTCACGCAATTGTCTGTAGTAGCTTTTAAAAGCAGTCTTATAATAATTTGGATTTAATTTGACAAATAAATTTATTTCATAGATATATAGGGAAGGAAATGTCAGAATATTTAATTGTTTAAAGTATGGTTCACAGCTGGTAGTATGATCTACATTACACATTGCTCTAATGCACTTCTTTTGCGCTTTAAATATGGATTCTTTATCAACTGAGTTACCCCAAGATATGATGCCATATCTCAGGACAGGTGCAACAAGTCCGTGATAGGCAGTTAATACGGCTTCTTTGTTAACAATCTTAGATAGCTTGTAGAGGGCAAATGAAGATTTATTAATTTTTTTACAAATATGTTCTACGTGTGTTTTCCATGAAAGTTTATCATCTATGTCGATTCCTAAAAATTTTGTATTTGTTACAGGACATACTGTTTTGCCTTGGTAGCTGACATTTATTTTAATAGGTTGTGTTCTTTGGTGAAACTGAATAATTTTCGTTTTGTCCATGTTAATCTTAAGATTATTTTCAGTCAACCATTGTACCACTGTGTTTAGTGTTTGATTGACTACATGCTCATATTCATTTTCATTGTCACATTTTATTAGTACTGTACTATCATCTGCAAATAGTACCATTGGATGACTTATATACTTAGGGAGATCATTGATGTATATCAAAAACAGTAAGGGTCCTAGGACACTACCTTGTGGGACTCCAAATTTTATAGTTTTCATGTTTGACCTATATTTAATCTCATTGCGTGTTTTTTGACATATATGTGTAATCTCTGTCATTTGATTTCTATTACGCAAGTATGAAGAGAAGAGGTCCAGCGCTGTTCCTCTTATGCCATACGTGCTTAGTTTTTGTAAGAGTATTATATGATCAACACGGTCAAAGGCCTTGCTCATGTCCATAAAGATAGCGCATATAGGGTTTATTTTGTCCATAGCGGCCAGAATAGGTTTTAGTAGGTCATATATGGCAGTATTTATTGACTTGCCTTTGCGAAAGCCTTTCTGTTCATCTACTAAAATATTATATGTTTCTAAGTATTTATACAATCTGCTATATATGACTTTTTCAAATATTTTTGAGAATATGGGAATTAATGCGATAGGTCTATAGCTCCCCATTTTTCGCTTGTCATCTTTTTTGTGAACTGGAATTACAATAGAGGTTTTAAGTTGTTCTGGATATGTTCCGTTGTACATGGATAAGTTAATTAAATGACTTAAATGAGCTGCAATAGTCGGGGATACATATTTTATAACTTTGGTGCAGACACCATCGTTGCCCACGCTGTGGGTATTTTTCAGTTGCTTTATTTCTCTATCTACCTCTATAGGTGTTGTAGGTGTAAGAAAAATTGAATTTCCTTTTGAATTGTATTGGAATTTGTGATTATAGGTTTTTTTTTGATTGGCAGTAATTAAATCATTTGTTTGGTCTGATTCTGAAGCTTGGTCAATGAAAAAGTCATTGAAATGATTTGCAATTGATTTAGGATCTGTAATTGTGGTAGTATCCTTCAGTATTTCAGTTATTGGTTCTTTGGGAAAGGTAAACTTAGACTTATTTATGATTGACCACGTCGCTTTTGATTTATTTTGTGATGTACTAATATGATAATTGTTTTGTGTCCTTTGAGTAAGTGATACTACTTTTTTAAACCTAGCGGCATATTGTTTAAAGGTGTTTTTATTTGCTTTTGTTGGATTAGCCCTATAATACCATAACATTTTTCTTTTAGTTTGACTACACTTTTTAAGACCTTTGGATATCCATTTAGTTTTTTTGTTTACCGATTTTGTTATAATTTTGAATGGGAAACATAAATTGTAGAAGCATAAGAAAAGGTCTTGAAAATAATTATAAGCTTCGTTCGGGTCATTTGAATGGTAAATGTCAGAAAACGTCAAGCTGTTTATGCAATTTTTGAATTTGTTTAGATTTTCAGTGCTGTAGTCACGTCTTCTAACACGCCAAGATTTTATCACACAGGTTTTTTTGACGGGGCATTGTAACAATTGTGCTGTGTGATCGGATATACCAAATTCAATGACTTCACATTTGCTTTTAGAAATATTGTGAGCAAAGTTATCGAGACAAGAGTTACTGCTAAGCCTAGTAGGTTGTTTAATTTCTAGTTTTAAACTGTGGCTTTCCATTAGATATTCAAAGTCTAGGGCTTGGCGGTTTCGTTTGAGTATATTTATATTAAAATCTCCGCATATAACAATTTTTTTGTTAGTATTATCACATATTTGGCGTAATAACCTCTCTAAATTACTGTAGAATAGGTTTATACATGAATTTGGCACTCGGTATACACAAGCTATTATGAGTCCATGTTGACTTAATTCTATAGCGGTACATTCTATGATGCCTTTAATAGAACTATTGGTATTAAGTGTTGTATATTCATGTCCAATTCTAGTTAGTATACACGCTCCTCCTCTCTTTACATCTCTAGAATAACTTGTTGCTAGGCGGAAGTTTGGTATGTCAAGTGTGTTTTCCTGGTCTTTCGTCATAAAATGTTCGGTTATGCATATTACGTCTATGGGTTTATTATTATGTGCTAATTCGTCTAGATGTACAGTTAGGATATCCGCTTTATTTATAAGACCTGCTATGTTTTGGTGGAGAATGCGTATATTATTATAAAAGAAAAAACTGTGAGGTTTGTCCATTTGTTAACCTCGGTTGAGTTTGAAAATAGTATGGAATAGTACCTTTTTTTAAAGGGTTATACGCACGATTCCCGTTAACTGGTTTACCTGTATTACATTCAAACAATTTAGATGAATTACTACTGCCGTTATGAATGGGCAGTGGTCTTTTAATTTGTTTTTCAAATTCCAATAATGCAATTTCTACTAGTAACTTGAAGCTTAACTTTTTAATAAACCTCTTCGGATTTATTTTCATTAAATCTGTACAATTCATTTCAATAAATTGGCAGTTACAATAATTTTTCAGTAATAATTTTATATTGTTATTCAAAAATTTTTCGTTTAAATAATGATTATATTGGACATTTATTACAAATACTTTATGGTGCCTCAATATGTGTAGTGAATTACTCAAAGCCGATAACACTTCATAGGGATTTTTATCATTTGAACCCATGGACAAGATAACCATGTCGTCATTATTTAATGATTTACTCAAGCTGTCACACGACTTCAATATTTCGCCACTCTTTGCCCACGGCTTGACTACACCACAAAAGTCGTATTCATACTTAAATTTAAGATTATTACGGTCATAATCATAAGATAATTGAGAAGCCAAACTACAGATCTGCTCGTCACCTATAATGTACAGTTTCTTAATTTCACTCCCTGCAGCGCCATCTGTTCGCTGGAATTTCTCTAGAGTTGGCATGCATAATACTAGTTCCGCTACGTTAAATTCTTCCGCTCCTACTTTTTTCTTTCCCCATGACGTATCATTGTCTGTTTGAGGTATATTACCTGGTTGTGGATTCAGGATTAGGCGGCTAGGTGATAATTGTGAATGTCGCTTGGGTGTTTCATTGGGCCCCACTGTTTTGTGATCGTTTAACGGCGAAAATCGTGATATACGCATCCTAATATTTGTGAGTTTTTTTAGGCAAGGCGAGGCAGCTCGCCGACTCGGAATCATATCGGCTGGACTGCTGGAGTTTAAACTGCTGGCAATATTTTTAAGGAATTCGATTTGTTTAGTTTTTTCCATTAATTCTTTCCTAAGCTCAGAGCATTCAAGGTTGAGATGTGCTATCTCCTCATGAGCGCTGGCGTTTTCACTTTTTAGATTTGTAAGTTGCTGGTGTAACTGTTGGAGCTCGGCCGAATCCGTTTTCGTAGCCTCAGGAACACTTTTTGTTGACAAGTCAAGGCCATCATACAGAGTAGAGCTGAGAAATGTGTCATTTAAATCGAAGTCAGACATATTCATATCAGACTTAGTTCGCCGCAATGGTTTTCTCAGAGTTACGTTGTCATTATCCATACTTGCACCTAAAAATTTATGACAGCGCCCTCTATCGTACGGGACTACAATAGTTTGTTATCGGGTCGTGGACGCGCGCCACTCTGTTGTATGGTATGTATGCGCAGGCGCAGATGTTTTGGCACAATTCTATTAGATGGCAGCACTTTCTAAGAAGTTTCAAATAACAACGGTTCTGAATTTTTTTCTTATGACGAGATCATAATTCATTCACTTCATTGCAACAATAATGACTCAGTCAACTCACTGGTGCTATGTTCCATGCATGTACACTGAATCCCGCCTGTTTTGATCACTTCACATCAGTTTAAATGTTGAAATATATTTGTCAAGTCACTGTGCTAAGATTGTGATTAACTTCAAATTCACGCAGCGCCGCGACGAGATAACACTTGTGCTGTCGATTTGAAGAGTTATCACTTTATTTATGTATGTTTTACTATTAAATCTATCACTTTTATATTATTTAGAAATAAGTTTTTAGGAGCACTGTTTAAGGTATGTTTACTAGATGAGCGCCATCTAGTGAACTTAACATGATATTAATTACTCTTTAATAACATTCAGAGAATTTGATTTAAAGAATTATTAGTTAAAAAATAATTAACGACATGGTTGGCGTAGTGCCTCACCGATTTGCTGCTCTTTGTAAACATATTCACGATACAAGAGACAATCATATGGAGAAGCAATAAATGTATTAGGAAAACTTGTTAAAAACAAACATCAATAAGCTAGTCAAACGCTGACTTCAATGTAATGTTTTAAAGAATCTTAATATTCTTACAGTACCATGAAGAAAATGCACCAGTAGAAGTATATAGCAGCGAAAGGGCTGTATTGGACTCTTTAAATTGTAACCATCATGAAGACACCATTAGGCCTCCAGCCCTGACAACTGTAGACGAGACTGACTACGATGAAGTGAGAGACTTCGTGTCGAAAGACGCGAGGAGGAAGCGAGAAGAACAGATGCAAGGAGATGATTACAGAGGAAACTATATTGATCCTAATATCAATTTGCCGCAACCACCTCCCAACAGAGGCGATATTCCGTCGAACGCTATTGAATCTTGTGATGGTATGTATTATTTCTTTAAATGTGAAATATTTTCTAAAGTAAACATTGTTACTACATCCATACATTTATCCAAGAACTTCAGGTCCACTGATAATGACCAACGGCTTTTTTTTCGGATAATCCTCATGGATACTTTCTGTTTAAAGACAACGGAGGATTATGTCAGAATTTTACCGTCTAAAATACCCACGGTTTCTCCTAATAACATCAGTTGGGACCGTGGTATACACTTGATGAATAGTCTACGCCTTCGACGGGTATTGGACCACCAGCGCTTTCATGACGTATGGTGTGACCGCAGTTCTCCTAGGTCTTTTACAAACGCGAATGAAACACTGCGCGCCGTAGTCACAGCATCGACCATCAGGCACCATCGATTGAGCAGAATCGTCACCATTCTTTTTTATCTTCCAGATGAGGTAATCCGTCAGCTGACTCTTCTTCGTCAAACGATCGAACATCTTCGCCGCGAGGTCGGCGAACAGAAGGGTATCATTGACAGCCTACGCACTCAATTGCGTCAGTGCTGCAACCGCGTGCCCACTCCACCTCCTGTAGACAGATGCACTGGATCCTCCTGTTACCCTGGTTATTAAACATTCAAATAATAATGGAATCAAAAATAGTCTTGCCCATTTTAACCAACTAGGCTATTAGTATTTCAAGAGATTTACTTTGCATTTATTTTATTGAAATTGTAGGTCTGGCGAATTGTAAAGGTAGTATTGAAAAAAAATGTATTTGTGTAAAGTTTGATTTAACGCAGTAAGTACAGATTAGTGTCTTTAGAAATGTATTTTAGGAATTTTCGTAATTTAATCTTGAATTGAATATTTCATTATATCACCAATCAGTAATATTGTAAGAATCTCATTAACCATCTTTCTTTATATTATTTTGTTCTTTAGTTTTGACTAACACGTGTTCTATATCTACATACATTTTACTATCACTTTTAGTAGCATCACTTAGTTCTTTCCATATCATATCATCATTACGAAGTAAATATACTAGAACTTCCTAATCATCATCTAACTTAAGGTGTATCAAGCAACTTTTATATTCAATGTGTGGGTTTTTATTAAAAGTGTTCTAAAAAATATCGCGTTTTATTTCATCTACTACTAGTCCATATATATCAGAACATTGGCTGCCTACAGAGTCGCGAGTCTCGCCCACCTAATATCAAGTTGCTTGATTAACCTTATTCATATTTGTGAATGAATAACTAGATCTGTCAAGTCTAATGATGTCGCGATGAATGGTGGCTCTGTAGGCGAAAATATAACGATGTTCCTTGTTGAAGGTGATTTAGGTAAACGAAGATAAACAATTTTGTTTTTGTTTATCTTGAATTATTTTTAACTTCTTTTATAAACTTATTGAAGAAGTTCTTAGCATCTGTCTGGGTTGAGTTTCTAAACTGTTGAGCTGTATCGATTGCTGTTATTAAAGCTATGCTGTTCATTAAGAAGTTATAACAAAGAGATCGTCATCCGATTAAGACAGCATTACATTACTGAGTTGATTTTAATTTTTAATCTTTTGCTGTTGTAAAATCTTTGATTTTACTAGTAAGCTCTAAATCTTAGGCGTGATAGAAAAGTGAAAGGAAACCGATAGCTGTAAATATTCCATTATATTGAAGAACTTTACCTTTATTAGTGTATGTAGATTTATATTGAGAGGCATCTTCTACTATCCTAATTAGGTTATTCAAGGAATAATTTAATTACTTGGAAACCCAAAAAGAGATCATTGAATTCATCATTATGAACAACTTTCACTATGGGATCAATCCCAAAATCATGAAAAACATCAGCTGTTTTTTTTATGCCACTTTTTGCATTTGAGAATAAAAGAAGGCGAGTAAAAACTACAGAATGACGCGGGTCATCATCATGATAAAATACGTTTTTCTGTAATATTATACATATGAAATGTGGTACAGGCGTGGATTGCCGGAACACAGCGACCGGGTACGAATGCGGCTCCTGTCCGCAAGGTATGGAGGGCGACGGCAAGAGATGTAGACCCATCACCTGTAGCAGACGGCCCTGCTCACAAGGTATGTGGAAAAGAAAATAGTATTCAAAATGATGATTATCTGTATATTATCGGTATTATTGTGGGATATGAAGACGTGTGTCGTATCGTAAATTGGGTAGTTGGCATCAATTTATCATAATTCCAAGACGAAGAAAATACTTTATTTTAGTCCTGAAAACCGTTAATTTTCAACTTTTTGTAAAATTCGATTTTTACTTGCTTTGAAATAAATAGTCAATTGAGTAGGTCGATAAGTGACCTCACAGTTCGATATTACCATACAAAATCTATGGGCTGATTGTGTTTTGACATAATTCATAAAAAGTATGACAATTGATTGTGGTGTCAACTACCCAATTCCATTTTTTTTTATGTATGGTGTTCCAAGGGTGTTTCCAAAAGTTACGATCCATCAATCGCTTTGCTAGTCGTGATTGTAACTGTAGCTTTAGTTCTCAAGAGTTCATTGAAAGTAATACATCCCTTGTTAACATAAATACGTACCATCACGCCTATATTCCCCGTAGCGTTAGACAGAGGTGCACCAATGTATAACCTCAGTCCGCCGGTATGTTTAGGTTCCATGCAATAGATCTCTTATTAAGTTGTACCTTTTTCCATTATGTTTTGACTCATAAGTATCACTCGTTTTCCAGTTGAAAGATGTGTAGACACAGAACAGGGTTACCGTTGTGAGAGATGTCCGGGGAGATTGACTAGTGACGGTCAGACCTGTCATACCGCCTGCAGTGCCAACCCTTGCTTTGGTGGGCGTAAGTACTTTGCATTCGCCTTTCAAAATATTCTATGATGATATGAAATAAAGGATATTTAAGGATGATTCTTTTGTCAGGTGTCCCATGCCAAGATTTAGCGGATGGAACCTATCGGTGCGGAACCTGTCCAGAGGGTTACCATGGAAACGGAGAAAAATGCTACAGAGTATCCTGTCGTCAAAATTCTTGCTACCAAGGTAAGCAGAATAAATAAGTACTTGTAAAAATAATATGTTATTTTTTCTATGAGTTTTCCCGTGGTTGATTAACTATTCATTATTTTTGGTCAGAATAATACCATCATCATCATATAAGCCGTGGACGTCCACAGCGGCAAGCGCAGCATAGGGCGTCCATCTTTCTAGATGTCTGTCCACCTTCTAGTGGACAGACGAACTGATAAAGACCGCAAGAAAACGCTGAATGCAGGCCGCTTCCAACCGATCCTTTTGGAAATCTATGTTTAGAATAAGGCATTTTCCCCTAAATGTTTTTTTTTAGGTTTTAATTTTGGTTTTGCAATTATTATAATTTCTCAAATTTAAAATCTAACTTAAATTCACAGGCGTAGAATGCACGGAGACAGCGTCAGGACCTCGTTGCGGCAGCTGTCCATCCGGATTCAACGGCAACGGACAACAATGCCAGCACGTGTGTGACTCCCACAGACCATGTGGGTCCAGACGATGCACTCCCAAGCCTAGCATACCGTACTATGAATGTGAGGCATGCCCTAAAGGATACGACTGGAATGATGAGAAACGGGAGTGCCAGCTTATCTGTGACGTCAGAAGACCCTGTGGAACGAGGCGGTGCAGTCCTAAGTCCAGTATACCGTACTATGAATGTGAGGGGTGTCCTAAAGGATTTGATTGGAATGGTGAGTTTAGTTGTCAAATTCGAATTGAAGTACAGCAAAAACAAAAAAATCTTGGACTATAAAAATTAGGTAAAAACCGTTGAGTAAATTGACAATGCACACTATTATACTAACCGGTTTAAATTACAAATATGACAAAAATAACTATTTAAAGTCTTACAAAAACTGGTGCTGCTAAATATCTAATATCTACCTGTATGTATTCACTCAATTTTCAACTGTCAGGCAGACTCCTAGAGTTTGAATTAAATTGTCTAATCAATATTTGACGGTTAACCACATATGTGTATCACTGATTTTCGTTCCCAGGATTTGCTTGTGTCGACATAGACGAATGCGACCTCATCCGTCCTTGTGACGAGGTCGTGTCCTGTCGCAACGAAGAGGGAGGGTTCACTTGCGGAGCCTGTCCCGCCGGCTTCGAGGGTAGCTCTGGATGGAGAGGATCTGGCAACGAGCGGCGCCGGGAGCAGTGCGTGGATATCGACGAGTGTGCTGATGGACGAGCCAACTGTCCTAGAGGCAGGCTGTGTGTTAATACTCCGGTGAGATTGTTAGGGATTAAGGATATAAGCTGCCTCATTAGCCTGGTGGTCCTAAGCGCGACTATAACGCTGGAGGTCTTGGGTAAAATTCCTAGGTCGAGCAAAAAGTGTTATTGGGTTTTTCTATGAAATTCTCAGTAGTAGCTCGGAGTTTGGATTTGTGCCCGGTTAATGGCAATAGGCTCGCCCCCTATTACATGGGACTTAAATATACCGGCGAACTGTGGGTGTACATTGGTACACCTCTGCCTAACTCTTCGGGGAATACAGGCGTGATGGTTTTTATATTTATTTATATGTATATAGTATTTTAGTGTCTCTATGCCAGATAACAAAAAATGTTATGCCATTGGTTGGCAAACAGGCCCACGGCCCACCTGATGTTAAATAGTCACCGCACCTATAAACATCTGCCAGAGGCCTTGCAAATGCGTTGGCATTCCAGAGACAAAGTTGAAATGTCTCATGTGCCTGTACTTACACCGGCACCCAAACCGCCTCCGCTCCCACTTCCGCTTCTTGATTTTAGATCGTTGTGAAATCTTTATCCCTAAATTGGAGTTGTAGAATATAAATAATAGTATTACATGGGACCTAAATATACCGGCGAACTGTGGGTGTACATTGGTACACCTCTGCCTAACCCTTCGGGGAATACAGGCGTGATGGTATAAATAATAGTGTTTTTCCTTTTGAGGGTACCAACCACTGAAACTACTGCATTAGCCCGGAATTTGGCTACGACTTTCACACCATCAGTTTCAGATACGCTTTTTTGGAGAGAAAGAACATGAAATATACTTCAATTGGTAATTCTTCCACCAGGGCTCGTACACGTGCGTGCCGTGCGGCGGCAGCTACTACATGAACACGACGCGGCCATGCCTCAGCCCGGGCGAGCTGGTGCTGCGCTGCGACCCCGCGCGCTGCCGCCGCTTCAACGCCGTCTGCGGCTACGGGTTCAAGTGTGTCTGCGCGGTACGTATTATTTATGACCTATGGACTTACAGCTAAACAAAACGGAATAAAATAAATTGTAGGTGTAACTGACAGCCAATTACAAGTCTTCACTGATAAACAGACTGGCAAAGATGGTGTGAACAACACAAGGCAGAACAACTTACATCAAAAGCTTAAACTAAAAACACCATGATCTAATTTAGGTATTTAAATTAGAACTTAAAGCTATCGTGGTTACATTTGAAACATAATAATTATTTATTAGCAAAAAATTTACGTAAAAAAGCAAAGGCTCAGGCACCTTCTGCTCTTTCTGCATCTGTTTCTTATACTGTGGCTCATTATATTATAAAAGGTGTAAAATGGCGATGAGGTGTGAAGTGTCATACTCATCCCTTCAAACTTTAAATGTCGTGTACGCTGTTCAATGCACTCGTATACGAAATGTTTTGTGCGCGTTAGTAAGTAGTGCGCTACCATAAATAGTAATTTTTCGCAGCAAAAATAAAAGTGATATACCAGCAACTTCTTATACTGAATTTTACTTAGTTTTATGGCCAGAATACGTAGTTAGCGACAATTTTATGTCTCTTTTTATACCCCGTATCCATAACGCCATCAATTTACTCTGGGTGACGCATTTCCATCGAAAAAAGAACAACCTTTCCCTATTCTTCACTATCAATCTCCATTCTAGACGGGCTGGGCAGGAGACGGTACCGTATGTGGTCCCGACAAGGATCTGGACGGTTACCCAGACCACGAGCTAGACTGTGCCGAACCTCGCTGCAGGGCTGACAACTGTCCTGAAGTCTCCAACTCAGGACAGGAAGACGCTGATGGCGACGGCATAGGAGACTCTTGTGACCCTGATGCTGATGGTGATGGCATTGCTAATCTGCCGGTGAGTAACGCTCTTTGATTTAATAATTATACTAACCTGTCTTGTTAGTCTAGTGGTTTGAAGCGCGACTGTTACGCTAGAGGTCTTGGGTGTACATTGGTACACCTCTGCCTAGCCGTTTGGGGAATACAGGCGTATAGTATGTGTGTAATATCAACCTATTGTCCCGCTACAGGGCGAAGGTTTTTTCTCATCTGTATGAGAAAAGGCCTCACTGTAGAAGGAACGAGCTTGCTTAAGGCGGCTTGGAGATTTCAAATTTTCAGTTGATTGACTTCTTTCTTCTTCTCCTTCTTTATTAATTGTTTTTTTTCTTTGACTTTATTCATTGTATAAGTCCATGTTTCCTCACGATATTTTCCTTCATCAATGTCAGATAGAGACAAAGATGTCTTCTATATAAGATAGGCATAAAAAAGATGTAAGAAAATAAAACTCCAAAAATATTTGTTTCTATTTCGTCTGGTATTTATTTGCAAAACAGATGTTCTCGAGACGACTCGGCGCCTTTGTTCTTATTTGTTTTATAAAGTTCTCGTGCAAATGATACTGTTCAATATATCTTCATAATTGAGACCATTGTTCCAAAAGTCTTAAATATAATCTCTCGCTTACAATACATTAGAATATTACGGCACTAAATTATTCTCATTTTCACGGAGCTCGGAGATAAAAGAATTGTAGAAGTCAATAGCTTTAATTACAGGGAGACAATACCGCCGTCTCGTTCATAACGAGAATAATGAATATCTTTCTAGCTTTTTTGTAGCAGTCACTTCACGTAGAAACGGTTCGGGTGAATGTTAAGAACGGTTGAAATAAATCGGTCTTTTAAATGTTGGCAAGTTTGATAATAATATAAAATCTATTATTTATTCTTTCTTCACAATTAAGAGCACATCAACACAATCATCTTAGGATGTTTTTTTTTCACCTTGGTAAGAGACTGGTGCCTGTAGTAGGTTTTGGGAATAAAACCTGTGTTATAGGTCACTCGGACCCTTAACACCTAGTATAAACAAACAACTGTTTTTCTTGAAGATATATTTCCTTTTATGTGTACTTCAACTCAAAACCTTTTATTAAAAGACATTCTGAGTTAAATCGTGAGGGTGCGAGGGCGTTTAAAGGATTGCAGAAGCGTTTTATGGGACTGTCAACATTTCTGCACCAATAATATAAACATATACCCATACAAACACATGCCAAATAAGGAACGCAACTAAAAATCTTTTGTTCCCAGGACAACTGCCCATTGACTCCCAACCCTGACCAACTGGACCGCGATGAAGACCGCAGCGATAGACGAGGCGACGCCTGTGATAACTGTCCTCGGAAGTATAACCCTGGGCAGGAGGATACAGACGGCGATGGACTTGGAGACGTCTGTGATTCTGACATGGATAATGATCGTAAGGAAATATCCTCCTAATATTATAAATGCGAAAGTTTGTGAGGATGGATAGATGGATGGCTGTCTGGTACTCTTTCATGCTTAAACGGCTGAATGGATCTTGATGAAATTTGGCAGTGAGATAGATTGTAGTATGGAATGACACATGGGATACTTTTTATCACGGATAAATGTACGGTTCCCGTGGGATAATATTAAATTTGACGAGGCAGAAGTCGCGGGCACAAGCTGGTGATAATCCTCTGGGCAAGGTAAAAGCCAGCCCGGTTTTTGGCGGAATATTGCTTTTTTTGTTAACTTAAATTCATGAGCTCCCCATTTTGTTCCAAAATTGATGAATTCATTGAATATGTCCAGATACACTTTTTCCTATTTTATTAGACCAGGATTCTCAAATTCCTAGAACCCATTCCGAAGTTGAAATTTCAGTGCCATTAAAATCGAATTTATAAACCGTTTTGCTTACAAATTGGTGCCTTGAAGCTCATAAACGGATTTGTCTGTTACCGCTACATCTAAACGAACTGGAACGTCGACTATGCAAAGAAATGGAGACTTTACAGTATTGATTTCAACGTTAGAAAGATTCTACCTTTATTGAGGATATATTAAGTACCTATTCTTGCTTTTTAGAAAAACGATGCCTCGCTCTAGTATTTTCTCTTGTATCGTGCGTGTGTCTACTAACATAAAAACTCACATACACAAACAGCCAGACGTGAAGCAACTATATAGCCCTTACTAATATACACGCAGCGCAGCAGCTTATTTATAGGTCAGCCACTACATAAGGTGTAAAAAAAACAACATTCCTTATTTCGTGTAGGGTCAGCGTCAGAGAGAAGGAACCCCCTTTGGTAATGACATAAAACCGTATAAACGTAGTATTGGGGGGTTCCTTTTCTCTGAAGCTGACTGTACTTGAAATACTACAAGGCAAAAAAAAGGTTATTTTGGTATATGTTAAAAATGTACTCGTGTCGTGTCTTCAAATTTTTCCGCCTTCATTAGTTTTCGCTGCATTTCAAACAGTACCACCAAACATCTTCAATATTCATATAACCCACGATATGTCTTACCCAGATTTACCAAACGAGATGGACAACTGCCCGCGCCATTACAACCCTGGTCAAGAAGACATAGACAACGACGGTATAGGTGACGCTTGTGACAACTGTCCTCGGATACGGAACCCTGCACAAGAGGACGCGGATAGGGACGGAGTGGGCGACGCTTGTGATAGCGATGTTGATAGAGACCAGTAAGTAGTTACATCTTTGTGATATTAGCGAAGGACTTAAGATTGCTTAAACTTGGAGAATACTTAAAAGCTTTAAAAAACTGATTTTAAGTATACCTTTGAAGCCGATTTAGTCTGTCTTAATATTTATATATAATACGTTACTTTAGGTGTTGGCAATATTATTTAAAATCTATGCCATACTCATATGGCATAGATTTTAAATATTGTAGCAAGTAGTATACTAACGAGACAGTACAGTGCGTGTGCTTAGGCGAGCGGCACGATGACGGCGTTCTCGAGGCTCCAGTGCGCCGGCACCGGTATAAATAAAAAACCGGTTGAAAATAACATACAATTCTATCAATTTTCTCTTTAGTTATTTATAGAAGTCGTATCCATACTCCCTTAACGAAAAATGAACTTTCAAGTAAATATGCATCCGAATAATCGATCTTTAGTCAGTTATAAATAGGGAACGAACAATCGGATGATGTTATGTTAATAAGATAATAATTTGCATGACTGTATTTCCCAAAGGGGAAAAGGTCAATATTGCATCCACGTTCCACCAGTATTATTAAAGTCCTGTGTTATCCAGCCATAAATAGAGCTTTGATTTGTGATGCGGTATTGTTTGATATAGGTTTATTTTTTAAACAAAAAACTTATAAATAATAATTTAATTACAAACTAATTGTACTTTATAAAAAAAAAGTTCATAGGACATGTCCAAAAAACTGTATGACAATACTGATTCTTATTCTTTGGCCCAAGAAAAGGCCAGTCCTCTGGTCACATGGAGAGTCAACCAGTCGCTTGGCGATGTCCAAAAAAGCTAGAAAATTAAATAATAATAAATAATCATAGCATATCAAGTTTTAGAACAAAATCTAGTTTGTAATGTCAAAATGGAAACTAGTCTATTTAAGCCACCCAAACCCTATTCTTTGGTACCATATTCTGCAATAGTCCTGCGCCAGCCGGGGATTGTCCTTGGGTGCATTTGCATAGTGCGAACAGGGTAACAACATAATGGTAGGCTAGTGTTCCATTTCATTGTAAAGCCATGTAAGGGGCCTCTGCGTGTTGGCTTCGGCTCCTCGTACGCCTTTCAAAGGTCCAGGACCGGTGGGTGAGGGACCGGAGATATGTTACCGAATAAAAATAAATAATTATAGCACATCAAGTTTAAGAACAAAATCTAGTTTGTAATATCAAAACGGATTTCTTTCCAGTGCCAGTAATTTTGTAAATCTCAAAAAAGGTGCAACATTAGAAACAAAACATCTATTCTTTCACAGGGACGGTATTCAAGACGGCATAGACAATTGTCCGACAGTACCCAACAGTGATCAGCTGGATGTGGATGAGGATAGCATCGGAGACGCGTGCGATGATGACGACGACGGGGACGGAGTGCTGGATGTTGATGACAACTGTCCTTTTATCAAGAACAATGATCAGAAGGACTCTAACAGTAAGTGGGGTTTTTGGAGTATAAGACCTCAAAACGAGGAGTGTTATAAGTTTGACGTGTCTGTGTCTGTCTGTGGCACCGTAGCTCTTAAAAGGGTTAACCGATTTGAAAGCAGATTTCCCAGCGATGGTTCTTAGATATGTTTTATCTAAAACGGTTCAGCCGTTCCAAAGTTCTCTTTTGTTAGCTGCACTAGGGATCTTCGACGCATAACGAGCATTTTCTTTACTTTCGAGCATTTTCTTTATTATACTCGTTTCTTACAGACGACAGCATCGGTGATGCCTGCGACAATGATAACGACGGTGACAAGGTAGTGAACGACCTCGACAACTGTCCCAACAATTCCAAGATATACCGCACTGACTTCAGGTAAATAAACATCATCATCATCATCACATCAGCAGATCGACCTATAGATTACAGACGTCGGTCGGCAACCCGCATAGTTATTATATTTCTAGTCAATTCTGAAATTTTTATTCAAAACTTTATAATATTGGTAATAATATAGGTAATTATATTATTCTTTGCTGTAAGTAAAACAGCACGTCTTAACAGACTTGTTTCACAAAATGTACAAAGTAGGTACTTAACAGGGTACAGGTACTTCACATACCTATTCCGAATTCAGGAAAAAAAACCATTTAACCTCTCGAAAATTCCTTTCTAGAAACTACATGACGATCCGACTGGACCCTGAAGGCGAGTCGCAACAGGACCCCAACTGGGAGATCACGAACCAGGGCGCCGAGATCCTGCAGACTCTGAACTCGGACCCCGGCCTGGCTGTAGGCTTCGAAAGCTTTAGCGGAGTCGACTTCGAAGGGACGCTGTTTGTGGACACACAAATCGATGATGATTATGTCGGATTTATATTTGGGTGAGTTTTGTTACTATTTTAGCTTCTGCCTTCTTCGTCCGTGTGATTTTTTACCCCGTGTTCAGTTAGGTCTTTGGTTACTGCTCCGTTCATGTGTGTCGTAGCGTGATGTTATGTTGCCTATCTATACTATTTCTCTTGAATCTGGCTATTATACTGGGTGTAAAGGACGTTTCCGTAAACTTCACCAGTGCACTCAGCACACAATTCTGACTTCAGAATAAGTGGAATTTCTTGCAGAAATATTTTAACATGTTTGCCTTTTTTCTTTAGATCAAGTTTGAAAAATTGGCCTGTTGCTTTTGTAGTCGTCGCTAATGGCAATAATGATTTTTTTAATCTATAAAACAAAGGCAAAATAAATTAATGTCAGTCAAATGAAGACGATACAGAAGGAATAAGAGCGAATTTTCACTTAGCGGAAAAGTATTATAAACCGCCATATCTTTTTACTTATGTTTTTATTTTCTATTAGCTTCTCTGAATGTTGACCTCAATAATAGTAAATAAAAGAAGATGTGTATTTAAAATAAAACATTTATCAAAATACTAAATGGTATTTTCACAAACACGTATGGAATTTTTTAATACATTTTGAAAGCACGCAGTATCGCAACTATTACGAAACTAAAATGTTCAATTTAATTAGAATGTCATGGCAAAAGGCTTCTGTCAAATAAAACTTGACAAGGGTTCTGTAGTTAAGCTGCATTAAACCGTTAAAAGGATCTAAAAGTTACAACGGTTCAATCTAAAATGAATAATACCATACATTACATATACGTGATGCGATAAGTTCGTTCCATCGCATTCGAATTTCAAATTCAGTACTTTTATCTTTTGTTTTTTAGTTTTATTTACATCCATACTAATACTAGCTGACCCAGCAAACGTTGTTTTGCCATATATTTTGTTTTTTTAGGGATATGAAAAATAGATGTTGGCCGATTCTCAGACCTACTCGATATGCACAAAAAATTTCATCAAAATCGGTCAAGCCGTTTCGGAGGAGTATGGCAACGAAAACTGTGACACGAGAATTGTATATATTAGATTATAAAGCTGTAGAGTTTGTTTGTTAGTTTGAACGCGCTAATCTCTGGAATTACTGATCCGATTATTAATATTCTTTCACTAATTAGGAAGCTACGTTATCCCTTAATGCTATAAGCTTTTTTTCTACAAGAATATTAGGGATCCGTCGTAAAGTACACGCGGATAAAATCACGAGCAAAAGCTAGTCTAGTCTATACAAATATTATAAAGAGAACAGATTTTTTTGTTGTTTGTACCGAATAGGCTCCGAAATTACTGGACCGATTTCAACCATTTTTAACCAATAGATGGCTACATTATTTCTAAATAACATAGGCTATATAACATCACGCTACGACCTACGGAAGCAGAGCAGTAACCAACGACGTAACTTAACGCAGGTGAAAGAAGCGAAGCGGACGAAGTTCGGGCATTTCGCTATAGTACACGATATTGTTGTTTCATTAACACATAAAAAATAATGGGCGAAAAACGTGCGATATCTTTTTATGCGGCCTGAATTTATACGAGTTGATTAAAATAGAATAGGTACTATATCAGAAAAGGGCATTATTTATTTACCCTCTAGATATTCATCTACAAATTGTTTCGTTTAAGAGCGTTATCAGACGGCAAATTAAGCTTTATTGCAGACGTCTAGTCTATCAAATGTGTCAATTATATGAAAGTGCTTTGTGCTCTTAAAAGGCTAATAAACGCGTCTAATTTACTGGAACTTGTCAACATACATAACGACAGTGTACTGGTTGACTTTCAACTCGTTGGCGTTCTTCCAGAGGGTAAATGTTGTCTTTTATTGTAGGACAAAAGTCAGATTATACTTCAGAACATTTGCTTCGTTAGCATCAGATAACTTTTAATAGAGGACATATGGCGGTTTAACAACTTTTTATATAAAAAATACGTCGAATTGTTATTTGTATTGTCTTCAGATGAAAGTTATGATCTGACTATTGAACACTGAGCCCTGGCTTTGATTTCAATTTCAGCTCTCCAGGCCTGTAATTAGCATTGCTAAATGAATTGGCTAGAGCTAATATGGGAAGAGAATTAGAAGTCTTTTACTTATACTTATTCTTTATAATTTATTTTACGTTAACATAGAACGGTCATGGGCCAATTACAGTCAATTACACATCATCCTATAACACTCCAACCATATACCGACAAGATCATTTTACATTCATCCGCGAACACAATCACAGTTATGTACGATTTCCACCAACCGGGCAGCAGCGGAGGGCATTTACATTGTGCTAAAGAAAATTCAGACTTCTACATAATATTTAAGGTTCATGTTTGCATGGAGCACTTATAACATGGAACACTTATGGAACATTTATACTGCTTGCACGGACTGAACCGAGTTCCAGGCAATATAAAATCCATGTGTACATTAGGCTTGGAGTCCTAGAGAACGTTAAGCGCGTACAGACCACCCAGAATGAGTGACAGAAGAATATAATGGCCTTTCTCATGTCTAGTTATCAAAACAACAAGCGGTTCTACGTGGTGATGTGGAAGAAGAACACACAGACTTACTGGCAGACGGCGCCGTTTAGAGCGGTGGCTGAGCCTGGCATACAACTCAAGCTGGTCAACTCCAAGACTGGGCCTGGACAGACGCTGAGGAATGCGCTGTGGCATACGGACACTACTCCTGATCAGGTAAGTTAATAACTTTACAGAATAAAAAAAGAACGAGTCTAGTAGAAAACATCTACCATGTTTGAAGATGATTAAGAGCGTTTGCTAGTGATCATTTATTTATTTTGGATTTCCAACAGAGGTCACACAAATTACATGGTTACAATGACAACTAGAAACATATTTCTGTGCTCCTCCAGTTACAGGAAAACACAACATTCACCTAAAAACTAGTTACAAAAAAGTTTGACAAGACGAGAAAATAAACAAACAAAGCATAAATTATGATACAAAAACAAAAATAAAAACGAAAGGACATAATAACAATCTCACTAGATAGTTGGACATTACTATTTATACAATACTAGCTTTTGCTCGCGGCTTCGCTCGCGTTACGAAGTATTCAAACTTTCATACCCTATTTTATCCACTTATAACATCTTCCTGCATTCCAAATTTCAGCCCGATCCGTCCAGAGGTTTGGGCTGTGCGTTGATAGGCTATGTCAGTCAGTCAGTCAGTCACCTTTGAGTTATACAGGATAAGTTTTTAACCAGTGCGTAAATTTTTTTTGGTAGTTCAGTGTCAGTGATAGAACACATTTCCGTGTTTAGTTAAAAAAAAAAATAAAAAAAAAAATCATCCTTATCCGAGTTTGAAATAAGCAAAACATGGACATAATCTATTCGCCATACTATCAATGACAACTCTTGGCCGCCGCCCGGGCGCATGGCTGCGGTGAGGGGGTGGGGAATGCGCTAGCGCCGAGTGACAATAAAATATGGTTTTTAAGTATACATGTTTCGTAAGCGATAACTTTTTTTTTTAGTACTAAGACATATCAAAATAAAATATACGTGTTTAATAAAACGTGTTGAAGTTTATTATGGCAAAATTTACGCACTGGTTAAAAATTTATCCTGTATAATATATATTAGATTTAGATGAGTCGTAGGTCTTTTTTATATAGCGATATCTTACGAGTAATGTAGTAATAAAGCTGTGACGTTTAGACAATTCATTGTAGTCCCTACAGAGACTTGGCAGTACGGTATTATACAGTATTTAAACATGTACAAACGTAGTTCATCTCCCCCCCCTGGATTTTAAGCCTAGAGTAATAATATTTTAACCAGTTATAGATAGAAAGATGGTGGTGGCCATGACGGACCGTTTATTTTTTTGGATAAACAAATTCTTTGGTTTCTTTTTAGACTTCATATTACCAGTGGAAAGATACTGTCACCGTAACGTAACACTTGCCTACACCTTCTTTTTTTATAACCGACCAAAAACGTTAACCCTGGGGTGTCTAGATTACTGAATTCGTAATAAACATTTTCGTCAGGCCGTTTTTTTCAACTAAGTATGTGTGTATTTTCAAACTTCGCGTGAGAACAGCTCTCCTCACTTCCCTTTTGGGAATTTCCTTATACTCGCTACAGAACAGTTAAGGAATTATAAATGCTACTTTATTTGATACAGGAATCTTTATAGAATCTTATCAATTTTAATAGTATTTATTATACTTGAGAATAAAAACGTGCAAATTAGGTACTTCATGAATTCCAAACTATATTAGTTTACCTTAGAAACCAATTTGCTTAGAATTTACCATTGTTTCGTAGGAACCTGAGTAGGTAATTTCTTGAATAAACTCCTCCGTAGTTGCTGTAAAGAATAATTCAACATTTTCCTTAGGTTGGTTTATTAAAAAAAGAAAGTCATTTTGAATTTTCATCTCTAATATAATCTACTGGGTATGTTGTTACTTATTATCAGAGAAAATGAGGTTGACTTTTTTATAGACCAGCTATTGCCCGCGACTTCATTCGCATAATCGTCGGTTATCGTAGATAATAGATGGAGACGCGCATTAAAAAAAAGACTATGTCCTTCCTTGGGGTTACATTTTCCCCGTACCCATAAAGATTGGTTTAGTGGTTTAGTCTTGAAACGTAACAGACAGACAAAGTTTTGCATTTATAATATTAGTATGGATAGGTACACAGCTTTGAACTTAATTCTTGTGTGCTCAACGAAATTAGTTCAAGTCTCAGGTAATATTAATAAAAGAAAATGTAAACTAATTCAGGGTTTATATTAGTCAATATGAAAATGAGGGAAAATGGGTGATTTTCAAAATCAAATGTAAGATAAACTAAGATAAGAACTTAATGAAACCGCATGTTAAATGACCGCATTATAGCAAGCTTTAAACTATTATGATATAGATACAACTACCAGATACAAAATACAAGTACTAATGTGAGATTTCCAATGCATAAATGCACTTTTTAAGAGTTTTTTGGACATAACAGAAATTGGCTAAGGAGAATAACGCAAGGAAACTTAGACTTCTAATTAAAATAACTCTGAAATAACCACTGCTTTGTTGCAAGCCTGTTATTCCATTACTCGTACCTTCTCTGTTTGAGAACAGGCCTTTGACTTGCAGGAGAACAATAAATAGTTGGCAGGTATTATTATTTTTTCAACTATCCAGGGATAAACAAACACAATTATAATAAGTACGGAAACGTTGGTAATCCATCCCCTCTCAAATTACTCCTGCCCACACTACTCAAATAGCAAGCAATCACACAAGCTCGTCACGACTCACGGACTGTCGACCGCGGACAATGCAATTTACACAGTATTCAATTTGCAGTCCTCACGTCACGTATGCTACCGTCATGCAGTAATTTAGTTTAATTAGTGCATGAGAACAGATGTCAGCTAATTATGTAGACAGGTAATTTCTGGGTACGTTTTGAAGGTTATGTTCAGTTATGTGAAGATTAATTCTCGTATTTGAAAACGGCAAAGACATTATTGACAGATTGTGACTACGCTAGAATACGCACTTTCCGTCTAAAAGTTACTAGAATTGCCCCCTGAAGTAATTTTGACATTAAATGGTTTATTTAATTAGGGTTTGGAATAAAATGACGATAAGCGGAATATGGATGCAATATTTGCATGTTAAGAGAACAGAAAATAGGTGTATGAAAATAAAGAAAAATCTGAGAAGTCAACCATTATCATAATTGTAGTCAAAAGACACTACTACTAATCAATTGACGTACTTTTTATGAGCTGTCATAACGCGATTCCCCCATAGATTGTGTATAACAATACTAAACTATGACGTCACTTTTTTGTCATCTCAATTCACTAATATCTCGTTTCAATTCATTAACTTTAATTTCAAAGCAAATAATAATCGAATTTTATAGTTATTCAAAAATACATCGGATTTTCAGGGCTAAAATAAACAGTGTCTTGGAATTATTTTTTACGGCGTCTACTATCCAATTAAATCTCTTTGTTTTCCCAGGTGACCCTCCTCTGGAAGGACCCTCGCAACGTGGGCTGGCGCGAGAAGACGGCGTACCGCTGGCGCCTGCTGCACCGGCCCAAGCTGGGCCTCATCCGGCTGAAGGTGTACGAGAACAACCGGCTGGTTGCCGACTCGGGCAACGTGTACGACTTCACGCTCAAGGGCGGCCGCCTCGGCGTGTTCTGCTTCTCGCAGGAGATGATCATCTGGTCTAATCTTGTGTATAGGTGTAATGGTAAGTGGTAGTTTAAAGATATTTTAAAAATATTGTCATATTGCTAGGCCATGGATACAGCCATGGATCCACTGACATGATTCTACTCCCCCCACCGTTTATACACGGTGTATATTGTCGTACATTAGAGTGTACTGCTAATTTCTTTGGCGTTGGTAATATCAATATATCATTATAGTGTAATGTGTCAAATATTTATTGTAACCTCTGAAGTTAGGTTACGTTAAGGTAATAAAGCACCGTTTCGTTTGGAAGATTTAAAGTAAATTTTACAATAACTTTCATCCGTAAGAATGCGCCACATTCTCTTTTCTCGAGAGTGACAAGTGACTACTATTCCATGTTACTGTAAACATTATTAAGGCTTCTCATCTTGCTTAGGGCGGTAGAATTAAAAGGAACGATTATCTATATAATTTTGTGCTTCTATATTTATATAAAAACCATTTCTCTCCACAGATAAAATCCCAGCTAACATAGCAACAGAGCTATCGACAAGAAACAACTTCGAAATAGATCACAATTTCGTCTACGTTTAGTTCATAACACAATAATAATCTTGTGACATTTCCAGTACATCAAATAAAAACACTGCCAAAATAAACCCTACATTGTTATAAATAAGATTAAATATTGTATGTAAATCGGGTGCACATTCTGTTCTAATAAAAAAAATCTTCAAAGCGTCGAATGCTTTGATGATTGCAAATCTGTATGTTGTTCAAATAATTGAATTGTGAACAGCTTTTGTTTACGATGTGAATTGTATTAGACTCGTGTGAATTGTTATAAGGTTTATTTTAGATGTAAGCTCTAACAATAATGCAATAAAGTTGACATTTATAAGTTTTGTGTTTGTTTGTTTTGCCGTATTTTTTTACAGTCGTAGGATGTCTTGGGAATAAAGCATTTCGTAAATCTGCCAAGAAGTTACTTTTCTTTTTATTTTTTCTGTTACACAACATGTTTATTCGAAACCTAATGCTTAAAATTCTGCAAAAAATGAAGTACCTACTAAGATTTCGAGGACATTAAACAATATCTATCTAAAGGATCTACAAAGGCGAAGTTCTTGCGAGTTTCAAATAGCAAAAGTACCTAAGTTTGCAATGAGGTTTAGGTTCTGCTTACAATAATTTCGGTATCGTACCTCCGTACTACCAGCTTTATGTCGTAGGTAGTCGTAATAGGAATAGGTGAAGCATTAAGTTCGAAAAGTTACTGATTATTTTAAACAGTTATAAAATATGCTTATTCGAAACCCTAATGTTTCAAGTTCTGCATACATGAAGTACTAAGATTTCGACGATATTAAACTATTTTGTTGATCAGATGGCGAAGTTCTTGCAAGTTGCAAATAGCAAAAGTACCCAAGTTTGCAACGAGGTTTAGATTTTGCGAACTGCCTTTTTTACCTACCTCATTTTAAATATTAAGAAAAATAACCATGAAAGGAAGCCATATAGTAAGAAAAAACCTTTTTGCTCATTCCAAATTATTATGTTGAAACAACAAAATTTTTTTAGTTCATTTGATATCTAGATATTTTGACAGCTTATTTGTAAAAAATAATTTTTATTGAATTTTCTAAGATTTATACGACATTTCCACAAAATGGAAATGGAAGCTGAACCCAATGGGCTCGTCGAAGAAATTGTTGCTGAAATGTCAGAAACCGATAACTCGACAAATGAGGAGACTCAGCCCATGCTGCCTCCCACAGGAGAAATAACCACAGAGATGGCTGCCGAACACATGATGAACAACGGGTACGGGGATCCAGTACTAGAGTCTCCATCTGCAACGTCAAGCAAGTCTAAATACAACAGCGCGGCGACAGAGATCAAGAAAAAGCAGATACAAGAATTCTTCAGAATCCTCCGTCCCCATCTGCCGAGGAAGTCAAAGAGTAAGGCTTATAAAATGCTACAGAACATCGCTAAGGGAACGGTGGTAGCCAGTTCGATCCAGCGAAGAATTAAGAAGAAGAAACCGAAAACGTCAGGAAGAAAGCAGAAAGCAGAACAGCTGAAGACAAAATCTCTAAGTATAGTGCGCAGAAATGCCCGCAGTATATGTGACTCGACAGACTCCTGCCGATCCTACTCCTCATGTCCTCACTGTGGTTGCTCACGCTCCTCCAGAATTGCTCGAGCTTGATGTCTAAAATCGTTCTTTATTTGCACGAATTTATCATGCAAACGCTTTATATAAGATTCCATTTCGAGTAAAAAGAAGTGTGTTTTGTGAAATTATTATGATTAGTAATGTAATTATTTATTTATAATAAATGGTTTCTTATATTCCAAATGTTATTAAGTATTTTAATTATATTATTATAGTTTTGTGGTGACATCCCTCTCACAACATGGTAACTACAGCTGACGATTCTTGCATGGTCATATCAAAGTTCACTGTGGCGTTAGGATCTATACAAAATCCCGACAACAACCAACGGGCGGCCCAACAGACACCAGCCGTCTGGTCAGAGGATCCTCTCTTTAATGGAAGATGTACCTTCGACCATGTTCTTCATACCATCTTAAAGTGTATATTTAGTAACTTAAAGGATCTGTCAACATCATCACGGCAAATGAATGAAACAATATTGCCAGTAAAACTTTAATAGGCGCTTCCACTCCGTATGAAACATTTATCCAACAACACATTTGTAGTTCCTATTTATTCTTTTCGTTTTCATTTTTGCCAAATATCCTTTCTCTTCAATCCGAATTCCGCTTGCCGTGCAACAACAAAAAGGTACTTCAAACACGTAGGTAGCGTAATATTGTCTGAACAATGTGTAGCAGTGCTGAGCGTGGCAGTTTCAGCGTCTAAGTAACATTCCTTGTCAAAATTAGTGCATGCTAACGTGCATTAACGAAACTTCTAACTTTAGTGCAACAAGCTTTAAGAGAAAGCTCGCTCTTAGATAATTGCGTTCCATATTATGTGCTCAAATAAAATGTAGATGCTGAATTTTAATTCAACTTTAAGGGCTTCAAAGTACTCATGAATACGTAAAACTTTTATTATTATGAGACCAACATTGAAGTGTGGATATAAAAATTATGATATAGAGCTTTTGTTGCATTGAAAACTTAACAGTTGTTTTAATTAATATTAATTAGCTTACATTTAAATACTAAGATATTATATTTTAGTTTTAGTTCGAGGTCCAGTGTGAATTTCATCGAGCAAAATTTTTCCCTTTGAACTAAGTTAAAGTCATGTCGCGGTTACCCGACATGGCTTTTGTCTAATCATTAGATTAGGCAGACAGTATTTTAAAACACATCACTACCAGTACCAAAACACAAACAGTACCTACACGTACCCATTATAAAAGAATACAAGAAATGCGATACAAAAAGACAAAATTAACAAAATCTGAAGCCAGGTAAGAATTTTTCAAAACATATTAAAAAGAAGAGCGTGAAAGCGTGGTAGTTGATAGCACTAACTTTTATTTTATTACTAAGTTAGTAATAAAATAAACTCTTACTGATTAAAAACCACCTCTGCATTTTTAAAATATTTAAGTGGTTATATTTTCTTGTTGAATTTTTTGAAGTTCAGAGGAGCGCCCCACGTCGTCTGCCCATGTTGGAAAGCTCTGAAATAGCCTACACTATCCCTCATGAATTTGACTATCATATAGAAAAATCGTTTTTCCAATCCGACTGTTGTGTACTCTGTTCTCAATTTCAGAGAGCGGTTTAAACTAACAAAAAAACTCTTCAGCTTCGTTATATTAGTATAGATGTACCTACCCACATCTTGGAAATAACATTACTTACGTAGGATTACATTTCCATTTCACAGACATGTTGCATTGCGAGCATCTTGTAGGTACCGCAATCTCGCTCGCAGCATTCTCAGGCCCGGCTTTGACCTACTTAGGATCGCAGCTAAATAGGTATATAGACATGTGTGCCACTTTTAATTCCCACTTTTGTAAGTGCCTAAGATTTTTCTAAAACGCGTTCGTCTAGCGAGTAGAGTATTTTAACACTTGAGATTTTTTAAACCTTACTTTTGAGTGAGGAAATACAAAACGGATATAAAATAATTATAAAACAAACTCTTATCTAATAGCTGGAATGCTGAAAAGCAGCGCTTCACATTATTTAGTATTTGTTTAGATAATATATGGCAGTGTTAATTCGCTTTTGTCGCTGACTGCATCAACTACATATATTTGAGTCACTGTAAAATTGACGACGCCTCTTTCTGCAAAAGAAACATTTCTTGTATGTTGTATGTGTGTCTGTAGACGTGTATTTTGATGTCACACACTACCAGCAACGAACACAATCGTAGGAAATTCGTAGAAGACCACACACGCTTGAGTAGTAGTAGGACGCTTTGCTTCCAGCGCCTTTAGACAATGCTGCGTATTGCGTTGCGGCACCGCGCCGCACCGTTCTTGTGTGCCAGCCCTTTATTCAGCGCCAGGACTGTGTTTGTCAGGCCTCCGCGGATTCAATTACATACAAGATTAAAACGCCATCCTGTCAAACGCACCACACTAATTTATTTGCTCCCAGTTAACAAGAGATATTATTAGACTTATTCAACTAATTCTACATTGTTTGACCTTTCTAACTAAATCTTATAGCAATTTCAATAAATAACTCAATTACTATTAACCATTGTTCGAAGTTTCAATGGAGTTATGAATAGAATTTGTTTATCATTATAAACCTGAATAGTAGAAAAGTCAAAGCATTTATTTTAATTATATAATTTACTTTTGATTTGTCAAGGAGTCGGTCAGTTAGAAAGTTGAGCTAGTTGCCCGTTAAGTAGTTTATATAAAGTAGTTTATATTTTATATATCTATCTGTTCCCTCTACCGAACTGACCTGTGTCTGTATAGACACAGACAGAAAGATCCTCTCTCCGGGCCCGCAGCAGGCGCACCAAGAGTCGGTGGAGGGCGGACAATGCCCTCTTCCGTGGTATTAAGTCAGTAAGATATCCAAGAAGATTTTCCAAAACAACAACGAAAAAAATGGCTCGTACTGTAGGCCCGATGTAGGCGGTCAAAGCCCTCTTCCGACCCCCTAAAACTTCTGCCACATCGGAACCAAAAGAATAAAGACAAAGTCAAAACATTTATTTCAATTAGACCCACACAGGCACTTTTGAATTGTCAAAAATAAGTTTGGGAAACTTATTCCATTGACTTAGGTCTCTATGGAGAAGAACGGGCAGGAAACTCCACGGACACTATAAAGCGTCAGTTCATGTACTAAATCCTCGAGTTCCTGTGAGTTACTCAAATGACTTTTCCTCACGACTTTGAGCCAATATTTGCCTTTCATTACATTTATTGGAAATGGTAATTTTATTTTATCTCGTGTATTTGGGAGTCGCAGTGTTTGTGCTATCGACTCGCTGCGAAATTACGCCGGAGCTTACTTATATTGAATTCATTGCTCCATGGCACTAAAGCAAAAAGTATTCCTTTGATTGCCTTTGAAAATAGCTTTCTGTGTGTGCTTTATCAACCGAGAGTTGCATTTACGAGGAGGAGAATCTTTAATAAATAAAAAAAACTGTGGCAGCCGCTGAAACTAAAGGGTCATTTCACGCAGGCTCAATTTTTTACTAATTTCGGTGGATTTTTTTATTTGTAGGTTTTCGGATGAAAAAATAAACTTGTTTTATTCTAGAACACATTAGTAGGTATTCTAGATGTTTTAGTAAGAAACAAACAACAGTAGTTGTTTTGAAAATATGACTTCCACCGAAATTTCCAACCCACCGAAATTGAAAATTGTTCACCGAAATTGCAACACCCACCAAAATAAAATTTTCGTATTGTACCATGACAGTTATTAAACAAAGAACAACTTAGCCGTTGACAACATTATGTAGCGGCTGCACAGGCGGGTATAGCAGGTGTAAAATAAGTTTATTTGTCTGTATTCGATACTGCATCTTTTGACATGGATCATAGACCACATTTAACACGTTTACTAAATTAACTTTAAAGAATATGTACGTATTTTTAAAATATGTACTACCTCTCACAATACTACCCTCCAAAGTTTATCCAATTAATTGTAATACCTCTCAGGTGTAATAGTAGAATACCGCACCGAGCAGTAAGTGATTTCTTGTTCCACCGAGTGTGAGATTGGAGGCCGAGCGCCAGCGATGGCTCTAATAACACGAATGCAACAAGAAGTCACGTCGAGCGAGGTACATAATCTGCTTTTTTTTCAACTACAACACAAAATCATTCATCGTTCAACTGATCCGTTCGAGATGCATCCGGAGCATCAGATCTGTCCGATCCATCCGAGATGCATACGATACATCTCTTTCATCCAATTCATCCGGGGCATGCGATGCATCCGAGATGCATCCGATACATCCGTTTCATCCGATTCATCCGGTGCATCCGATATAATGTTTATGATAAAGCTGGTTTACATCCGTAGCACGTCATGCACAAAGGTCCAGCTGAAAACCAGCGTCAGGCCCAAGTGGTCTGGCATTTATGCTGAACTGGGCCTGTTTGGCGCAGCCGTGAGGCACACGGTTATGTAGTTTTCTTTTTTTTTTCTTTTATATTAAATAACCTTTTTGTTAGTATATCTGTGTGCACATGGTTTGTGTCAATAAACTTTTTCTTTCTTTCTTTTCTATCTGTTTCATCCGATTCATCCGGTGCATCCGATCCATCCGAGATACATCTGATTCATCCATTTCATCCTATGCATCTGATCCATTCGAGATACATCAATTTCATCCTATGCATCTGATCCATCCGAGATACATCCATTTCATCCTATGCATCTGATCCATCCGAGATACATCCATTTCATCCTATGCATCTGATCCATCCGAGATACATCCATTTCATCCTATGCATCTGATCCATCCGAGATACATCCATTTCATCCTATGCATTTGATCCATCCGAGATACATCCATTTCATCCTATGCATCTGATCCATCCGAGATACATCCGTTTCATCCGATACATCCGTTTAATCCGGTACATCCGTTTCATCCGATTCATCCGTTTCACCCGTTACATCCGTTATGGATGTATCGGATGCATCCGATCCGTCCGAGATGCATTCGATGATCCGTTTCATCCGAGATGCATCATGCATTAGACCCAGCCGATGCATCAAATCCATCCGATACAACTAATCGATCCCATCCATCGAATACAAAACCTCACATCGTTTAAAGAAAAAAACAGTGCAGTAAGTATGTATTTTCATTACTGCAACGCTAAAACAGTGCACTAATGAAAATACATACTTACTTACTGCACTGTTTTAGCAACGCAGCAGTGACGAGCTTACTGCGGGCATTGAACACATGAACCCACAGCCATTTTAGTATTGATGCAATATCAGTGGCAATAAACTTACCACCGAAACCACCGATATTGCACCACCGAAATGAGAAACATGAAGAAAAAATTAAATAAAAACAAAACTATTTATGCTTTAGGTATTTAAAATATTTGGTCGCTAAGGGTACCCATTAACACATAACATACTCGCGTACCGTACCATAAAAAAATTACATTCATTCGTACAGTAACCCACCGAGATTGCATAATTTCGTATTCCCTCTTGGAATAAAAAAGTACTTAGTTATTGGCGCAAAACCTCGACAGGATCGGACACCTCACTACTGCGAGAACGCAAGAGGACGACTGGGCCTACGTGTGCGCAAGGAGATTGTTCGTTAGAATAGACTTGTTTACGTTATACCTAGATCGATTTTAACAAAACACACCGATATTGCACTTTTCGCGTGGACATTCCTTATCATAATGGTTCTAATGTCTGCATGATAACAGAAGTAAAGGTAATACGTTAGTATATATTAATCTATGAGTAAAGGAAGTAATAAATATGGTTGCTTTATGCATAGACCAACATAATCATGTGCAATTTAAGTACTAAATTTCCTTCACAACGTATTTAAAAAGGTAAATGCGCGTAAAAGTTAATCGCGGATATACCACCGTTATTGAGAAACAGACATATTTCTTTTTTTTTTTAATTTATATTTCAGAGATTTTTATTTATACTAGTGAGAGTAGCATTTGAGTTAGTTTTCATATTACACGAAAAAATATAAAATGGTCTTATGTATACATTTTACACAGTGATTTCACGCGAAGAACCTCAAAAAACGATGTCGGTGAAACTACCCTAAAGTATTAGTAGCAGTAGTAGAGCTCTGTGTGAAGTAGCTCGTCCGAGGAAGTACTACCACCATGCCTATTTCTGCCGCAAAGCAGCGTTCTTGTGTTCTGTTGGGTTCAAACTCACCCCGTACCTACCAAATTTCATCAAAATCCATTCAGTGGTTTAGACGTAGCAGACCGACTGACCGACGGACTTCCGTTTTTATAGTAAAGTTTATTAATCATTGTTATAGAGGTTCTAAGTTAGGTATAATTAATTATTAATAATAATTCAACTACAAAATTAAAACTAAATAATAATTAAATTACAAACTAAGTATGTACAGTTAATATAAAAAGTAAGGTCATAGGGCATCAAAAAACTCATCCGCATCGCTGTCAATGGGACATGTGCCCAGAAGGCTGGCAGCATTGCCACGTTGTATGGCAATGCTGATTCTTTGGCCAAAGAATAGGCCAGCCCTCTGGTCACGTGAAGAATCGACCAGTCGCTTCGCGATATTGCGATAAACTAGATGAGCGCTCGGTCCCCACGGCCCTAGTGTTTCAACCCCAAACGGCTCAAACATATTAACAGTTAGGTCATAATAGTAAAAAAAAAAAATCGGTAACAGTTAGCGGTTCGTATTTGTAGTAAGACAGTGGTCCACAAACTAGGCGGTGCCTGTAGGTATCTTGGGGAGCATTAATATTGAACAGCGACGGATGGAGAGTATAGTTTCAGTAATCTGTAGGCAATTTTCAGTACGCCATTTAAAACAATTACTGTATCGATAAATTGTCGCAGCCGTTCGCCGAGCGATCAAATAAAATAATTTATCGGCGCCTATGTAATTAAGCCGTGAAGTCGAGCGGCTGCTACGATCAACGATAAAACGCTGATAACTACCAGTGTTGTAGTTATATACGATCAGTAGCCATTAAGTTATTATTACCTCCCCTTTTATAGTATTACTAGTTTCTGATCGCGACTTTGTCTGTGTCAAAGTTGATATATCTTTTACCCCGTAGGAACCTGAAAATGGGATAAAAATTATCTTAGGAGCAATATCAGTACGGTAGAAGGGAAATCCTAACGAAACCAATATATGCATTTAGATCAAAATTCTAGACCACAGTGTAAAAATATTTCGTCTAAAAAAATCAGCTGTTCCATCCGTTTTGACCGTGTAACTGGTGCACGCTTGTATAGAACAGCAGTTTCTGAAAAAAAATATTTTGGTGATTCTAGAATCAAAAACTGAATCCATTATAAAAGTTTTCGTTACGATGTCCTTTACACCGTGTATATGAGCAAATTTTTTGATGTGTAGTAAAAAACTAACACACAATCATTCATCCACTGTCACAAACTTTCACGTTAGGTAATAATATTAGCACGAGTACGAATCATTCGATCACAAAAATTGAGGAAATTTTCTGTGAAACAGTAAATAAATTAAAATAGGAAACAATAAAACAAACAAGCTGTAATATCACAAATATAATATTTATTTTACCATTGTACATACTTTATATAACTCAGATGAAGTAGTTTTTATCACTCTGAAAAATATTGAATGAATCGAGAGTCTAGAATAAAATATCCCAATAAGGACAAGTCGTTTCTTTGAATAATAAAAAGTTGTGCTAAAGATAAAGATGATTCAAAGAGTTAAAAATTATGATTTAAAGATTGTGCTTTCGAAGCATCCGGATGTTGGAAGCGCTCTGCTCGCTCGCTCAACATTTCATTTTGGTAAAAAATAACAACTTTTACATTTACACGTTATGTACAATTACATTATTCGCTATTCTTCGTAAATTATTTCTTATTAATAATAAACTATATGGAATATAATTGGACTATTCAGAACATCTAACTTGACGTCTCAATTCCTTCGGTATGAATCGTGTATACGACAGGTGAATCGATATTTTCTATTGTTTTATGATTAGAGATCGGATAATTGAATGCATATTTAACTAAAGTAATTTTTTTGCTAAGAAACTTTGGGTTCTTCAACAAATAATTGATTTGAATAATAAAATCGATCGAGTATGGTTTTACAATGCCTAGAAATAATAAATTTGAAGAAAAAAAATGCACGACAATTTCGGATTTTTTTGGATTCAAAACTCCAATCCATACTTACTCAACACCTGAAGTTTAGTCAGGCAAATATGCATTTGATTATCTGATCCCTGTTGATACAGTAACATGCAGTTCAAATTATTTTATTTACTTAAAAGGAAATCATTAATTGCTTTGATATTTTAATTGTCTGAATTAATCGGAAGACAAACTTAAATTAAGGGCGAAAACACTTCTAAAATAGCTGAAATTTCTATTTAAATCGTCTTTTGTTTCTATTGCACTCGCTATTTCCAGAAATCATTAACACAGGTTATTAGATAAGGTTAAAGCCAGACGAGCGTAATTTTTTGAGTTGTAAGTAGCGTAATTTCGGTCGCTTAATTTCAGCTACATTCGGTTTCATATAAAAGTCCTGTTTCATTCACACGGCGATGGAAAATGAGTCATCAGTTTCAGTAGAAACTAAATTACGCGGCTCAAAAAAGGCAACCCTAACTCACAAAATTACGTTCGTATGGCCTCAGCCTAAGTAAGAATTTCGCTGTGATATCTGTAATAGGAGCTAGTATGAGCTTCGCGGTCGTTCACTGTGTTTTTATTGCCCAAACTACGTATTAAGGCCTATTCAAACCTGAGCGATATTCGCTGCCGCTGTGTGTACATACCGCGCGGGTTTCGCTCAGGTATTTAGTATCAAGTACCGCGGCTAGAGCGACCTGAGCGATATTCGCTGCCGCTGTGGGTAGAGGTACATACCACGCGGGTTACGAACGGTAGCGAATACCGCTTAGGTCTGAACAGTAATATTACCGCATACCCACTGAGTTTTCTCTGCCGCAGACGGTAGCGAATACCGCTTAGGTCTGAATAGGCCTTTAATCCCCCAAAGTTTCGCCGATTCATTGAACAGAAAATATTTCGTCGAATACCGTGAGATTACCTTCTTCCAAACGGTCGTCAAGACACGGCAATATACATTCATTCTTTATCTTGATTGAAAATCTAACATTACTATATTATTGTAACTTTTTCTGCACTTACAAAGCCGTAGGAATATACAAATAAATGTACAAAATTTATTGCTTTATCGCCCAATCAAATGCGATTTTGAGATATGATAAAACCCCTACTCATTGTCTATTAAAAAGTAAAATAATTTATTGCATACGTTCACCTTAATATTACATCGATGCTTAATTATATATTATAATAATCAGTATTTTATTAACCTTCTATTTAATATACAATAATCACCTTCATAATATTTCATGTTTCTACAATTATATACAAAGATGAATTTTATTTTATTGTACTGCAAAAATATAATAAAAAATGGTAAAATTTGCACAAAATATTTGGTATTATTGAACACATTGTGATGACTGTTATTTATTGAGGGACTTGAAATCATTATTAAAAAAAAACTAAGTATTGCAAGTTTTATTACATGTTCGTCAAGGACGATATTCGATTGTCGGATTTATTTAAACTATATATCGGGTGTAAGAAGACATTTACTGAAAATGAAAGTTACACATTTTGCCATAATTACATTTTTTTTTGTTTTGGGTCATATTTGAGATCCTACTGGTTACAGTGATATTCAAGGTCAGACTTCTGACATTTTGACAAGTTTATTTTACTTTAATCAATTCATTTTAGATATATCTAAACTTTAAACACCCCACGACCCCTTTACTATTGAAAACTGTATTTTTCACAGCAAAAATAAAAGTCGTTTGCCAGCAATAATTTTTGCTCAAAGTAACAGTCAGTATTCGTAATCAGAGGTGTCTTATTACACCCCATATAATAGATCGTCAATTATTATTGTATAAAATATAACAATGCGTTGTAAAAATTGATTAAAAAAAATACTCAAATAAAATGAAGGTATTCACAATAAAATACACAAGTGTAAAAATCTACATAAATGTAAAACAAAACATAAAATACTTATTTTAGTAATTGTGTTTGATATGTCCAAAACGGTTTAAAGTGGTGGTTAAAACAATTGAGTAGCGCTTGTTAGTGCTCACTGATTCGTAAAGCTTGTAAGAAGCGTAAACTCTCAAAGTTTTAACATTTGTCCTCAAAACATCGTGTTACGGAAATTGTATATACATACAAACGGGGTGAAGAGTTCAGTCTCTATACAAAATTTCGGCTCAAAAGCAATAACATTAAAAAATGCATAATATTTTTTTTTATTTCCTCAGTTTATTAATTTTAAATCATAGCAAACGTGTCAGGAGAACCAAATCTTTTACGGAGTTGTTTTTTTTTTGTAGTTTATTGACATCGATCAGCTGACTTTGTGTAGTGGTGTGTAGAATTAATATTTGATTTTTTACTTACTTAAATGTGTCTTAGCTCTACAATTTTGTGAGTATAGGTATTAAATGTTGCTATGTAGTTTGTTAACACCAAAATAATCCGTACCTTTGATATGTATAGCTATACAATTTCCGTAACACGCTGTATACGGTTCAAAATTGTTATAACTACTATGTACTAATTTATATACCTCAGTACCTTTTATTAAATCCTTTAACTCTGACAACAGTATGTACAACGTGAGCACTAGTATTGTCGTTTGTCTTTCCCTTAGTTCTTATTTCTGAACCGTTTATATTCTGTACAATATTTTTATAAACCTATAACGGGTGAAAGGGTCATCGTAAGGGGAATTTTGATCATAGATTTAGTACATAATTCTGGAGCCTCAGAGATTATTTTTACAAATTATTGATAAAAAATCAGCTGTTCCGTACAAAAGAATCGACCATTAAAATGACGTACTGAACCCATGATAAAGTTAACATTATAATGTCCCTCCCACCTCATATACAAATCTTGAGAGTAGGACAACTTGTATCCAAATACTTTGTCCTCTCGGCACTTTTAACAATTATGCGAAATCTCCAATACGATCCTAAGTTCAAGTAAGAAAGTAGGTATAAAATTATCCTACTCCTTAGATTCGATCTAAGTGAAACGAGTACGAAATGACATGCATTGGACCATGTATCTACAGACGATATATTAAATAGCGACACTTGGCGTATTTACAGCTAAATATAAATCCCTCCAACGAAGATGAAAGATAGAACGGCTGAAGTGATTTTGAACCTTACGCGTTAAGCACAAGGCCCTTTTTTGTTTAATAAAAATAAATAGATTTAGTTCACAGTCTTCCTTATAGAAGCGTCTTGATACATTTATATTCGAAAATGGTTTATGATATTTTGCGAACAATATTCATTTTCAAGGAAATTTTGAGCAACTGATCCAAAAGTTATGCTACTACAATGAATATTGCTCATGGATATAAAAGACAAGTATCAAGACCGAATTGTGTGTTTTTCTGCAGGATGATTAACGTTTTCATATGTACCGTCATCAAAAGAGATGAGTAACCATGCCGTAACATAAATTATTATTTTCTATTACATGCTGTAGAATGGTTACGAATAAAATACGACTAAATGTTTAGAAAACATAATTCAAATTAAATCAAATTTGCAGACATCCATCAGGTTTGAAGGAAATTTCAACTACATCTGACAACCCTGGTTGCTTATCCCTTTTGTTAACCATATTTTGTAACGAAAAATAACCCTAACTTTAAAAAATGTGTGATAATTAAGTAAAAAGGGTCCGATATGATAATTTTTAGAATTGTATTCAATTCAGTCTGTTAGCATCGCGCAGAAGACGAGAGTATCAACTAGGTAACATTGAAAAGGGTCCCAAAAGGCCTACAAGTCATCGAAACTCTAACTTTAAGTATTTGGTGTTAACAATTATTATGGCTAATACACTAGGTCAGTCCTTCACTACTGTTCTGTAATCTACTAATTTATTTGGTTGTCACCTTGAAGAGCTGGTGTTCTTTGGAGGCTTCATTTTGTTGTTACCTGTTACAGAAACAATTTTGAAGTTATATGCTGGTACATTGATAAGGAAAAAAGAAAAAAGGATTTGTCTGTTTGCCACAATGAAACAGACGATGAAGTGGATGAAGATTTTATTGGAACGTCAGGAGTATGTAGGTATATATGTATTCTCCAGACCGATTTAGCAAAGTACGCAGGAGATCATGTAGTGTACGAGTGTGTGTGCAAAAACAGATGCTTCTCTCTGCCCTCACTTTTTTATTCAGATTGTACCGACAATCCGGCACAATTGGGGAGAGATCAAATGCAGGACCAATGAATTTACGTGCTTTCCGACATCTTTATAAAGCAAATATTTTACCCTGTTATGGAATAATGAAGGTATAGTTATCATTGTGGATTTATCATCAATATTAAGGGACGAAGAGATATGTCTGAGGGAGTAGGTTGTATCCACAAATTGTGCCCAGAATGGGTTGGTATTCGTGTGTGGTAACAGTGTTGTAAAATTACCAGTTTCTAGCACATGGTCTCAGGTCTAGCAGGTGTAGGTGGCTGCGTCGGCGGCTGGTCTGCAGAGCGCTGGCGCGGCAGCTGTGACGAGTCCAGCACTATGGAGGGCCGCGGCGGGAGGTTTTCGCTCACCATGTGCGAGAGGGACAGCTCGCTCGAGGCGTTGGTGTCACCTGCGTATATGGAGATAAAGTTTAAAGTGGTGGTGGTTCTAGATGGTTCCCGAAAAGACGAAAATGATATAATTTTTATTCAAGAGGTACCAATAAAAACTCCTAAACAAACATGATGAAATTAAGATTATGATGTTTTGTATACAGAATCCAATACCCTATTTGCTGTGTACATAAGGGGTGATAAACTTAGCATATTCTAAATGTTCTTCAGTATAGTGACGAATGGATCAAAAGGTCCGATTCATCGCTATACCGGAGAACACCTAAATCACTTACACCTCCATAGTCTGACTAGAATACGAAAACAATACAGTACAGAAGTTCAGACGACTCACCAGAAGGTTGTCTCGGTACAGGCAGCAGCACTTCTCCGCAGGCATCGTCGTCTAACAACGGCTGCAGCGGTGACGGCAGCTCACGACTGTCGATAGCTGACGACCTCCTCAACGAGTGCCTATAGTACCGTGGAAGTTAGCGTTATAATAGAAGAAAGAACAACATGAACTGATGACATCAAATTCTTATGGACGGGAAGAAAGAAAATTATGAAATAAGAAGTAGATGTACCAAGATTGTTAGAAAGTAATTATTGTTGACTTCAAAGTTAGATAGGATAGAATAGATAACAATAGAATAAATGCCTTGACTTTCCTTGACAATTCAAAAGTGCCTGTAAAAGGTTTAATTAAAATAAATGCTTTGACTTTGAATTCGTAACTTCAAATACTATTTAATGATAAAATGAGAATAATGTTAATGTAAGCAGACATTTATGATGATGATTCACATGGGCGAATACCTGTGTTTTGAGGATCAGAGTTACGTTAGAAATAGAATGGATGGATGGATGGTGGATGGTTTTGGTTGGTTGTATGGATGGATGGATGGAAATGGATTAAAACACGACACAAAAGAGTCCACAATCCGTCCACAAACCTCTGATGCGGTAGTCGCCTGTCACCTACAGTGAGATGCGAGCTCGTCTGCGGGGGCACGGTGTGGTCGTCCGCCCCGCTCGTGTTAACGCACACGCTGATGCTGATCCCGCTCACCCCGCCCCCCTCACCTGCTTCCCCTCCCTCGCCTTCCTCCTCCTCGTATCTGCCAAGCCCACCCATTTCTAGGCTACAGTACAAATGGCTGGTGAGTAAGGATCGAGTTCAGGACGTTCACAAAAGCTATAAGCCGAAGCAAGCTCAGCTCTTCTTGCCATCCTTGCTTGTGGTGCAGTTCCGTTGGTTAGATTTTTTGGTACCGCAGTCGAATGTGTCCTGTTTGGAGGTTTAGTTTTTGTCCGTCTTTTACAATAATCTTGGGGTCGGAACCAATATTATTTCTGTTTGCATTTTTGGTTTTGTGAATTTTGTCCCGTTGTAAGCAAGCATCGAAAAGTGATTTCGCCTATTGCATTTACAGTGTAACAAATACGTAGTATTCAATTTTCAGAAAAGCAAAGTTTGATAAATGCTATTTATGTCATTACGCGGATTAACAGAATGTTTTGAAATTATCAGGACGTCATTATTGAGAGTAATGTGTGGCTAAACGTTACAAATTTCTTGAGATAATATAAGAATAAGTTATCATTATTTATGTCATGAACTCGATAAATCCGTGAAATTTTTAGAAACATTGTTTTTCTCAGCTGTTGATTCTTATGAGATACAAACTTAAAAACCATCCAATTGATACTTTAGATTTCATGTCTTAGTTACCTACCACTTCCTTCTTCAGAACCATCTTCAATGTTGCAAAGTTATTCACGTATTTTATTGGACTTATGTCAATTAAATTGCATATAAGGCAATGATCTAGCCGAAAAGTATGAGTGCAACACAGACTGGGATATATTTGCTCTTAAAAACATAGCTTTCAAATTCTATTCCCATCTTGGCACAATATACTGCTCAGCTACACCACTAAGTGATATTATTTACAGCGATAGAAGTATGCACAAATATCCTTCACCATGGCTACATAAATAGTGTACTTTTTCGCAAGCAATGCACAATTCTGCTCCATCCTCCATGCTCATCTCCTAAAGGGCCACTTACCGCCTCTGAATCAAGTTCTCCATGATGATATAGTCGTCTTCTTCGGCTCCTCGAAGATGCTCCTTCTCCATGAAGAGCGCGAACTCAGGGTTGGACATTTCGCTGGCGTGGCGACGGCGGACAGAAGGAGAGGCTGCTCGGGCCGGTGATAGCAGGCGAGAGGTTATTGGTGTCCTGATGGCAAAAGTTAGATTGAATTCGTCTTTTGGTAATTCAGGTTGAACATGAAGTCGTAGGGAGCTGAAGTTCCATTTATGTTGTGTGTTTATTTCTATTTTATGATCTTGTGCTAGGAATATGGGGAAACTTCAAATACAATTAGTTTTTTCATGTTTCAAAATTCTTGTTTCTAAAAAGTGCTACAATACTTCTAGTTTTCTTACCTTGGTGTATGCGGCGGAGAGAAGAGACCATACACGGTCTCCAGTTCATCGGTGATGCTGGTATACTCGTGCATGGCCAGCAGTAAGGAGCGTGGTGCTCCACCCACTCGTCTCTGGCCCGAAGGGATGCCGGTAGCACCACCCGTCGCCTCCCAACCGGACTGACGACCTGTCACAAGGTGGAAAAATCAATAAGCTATCAAAAAGTGTAGATCAGAATAGATAAACACTGACATCTTATGGTAAAAAACATCAAAAAAGATGGTCCAAATGAAATATATATATTTACTTATATCCTAAAAAAAAAACAAAAAAGAACATTGTTAATATAATGAAAGTGTACGATTACGAAGTTGTTTTGCTCTCAGAAGTATCTGGTACCTAATTATTTTCTTTAATTACGACATTTTAACTACTGGGTTCGTCATGATTGATATCCGCCCTATCTGCCATCCCGTAGAAGTCCCAAAAATATACAAAACATTGATTGAAAACAGCATACAGTTTGTCACGTTCAACAACAGATAATCATCATCAGTATACATTCTTCTTCTTCTTTTCGAGTCGATGATAATCTTGTAATTTTTGAACCCAGTAGGTGGCCACGTTTATTGCGGTATCAGTAGCGTTGTTAATGTCTTCTAAAGAGCAGCTGTAGGGACATTTTAGAGGACATTTAGTATACGTACTTGTTCCAGTGACGGAGTTGTGCACGGAACCAGCGTCGACGGCTGAGTTATCAGGTTCGGAGTGTGTTTGACTGTGCTGGCGGCGCGGCGCTAGATGCTGTGCCGAGTAGTGGCCGCCCATGCCGCAGTCGTTGCCGCCTTCCGAGCGCCTGGTAACACCACCACGTTTTACACCTTCGACTATTTGGTAATGACTGTCTGACTTTGGAAGATGTGCTGACTTGGGTCTGAGGTTTCAATGGGGCTTAGTTTTTTTTTTTCCAAAATCACATAATTTTATTTATCGAATTTGGTTCTTGACAGTTCCATTTAAATAGGGACTGCTGTGTTTCGGTTTCATTTTGTGACGTTTTAGAATGTATATCTTGAAACACCGAAGTCAGCGCATCTTCATAGAAAAATGAAGTACTTAATAATATTTCCACAAGAAAGTGGAAGAAGTGTGTGTGCAGTGGCAGTTTAGTAGAAGTATGTCTTTGTTGAAAAGTAAACAAAGTGGTTATAATTTTGAGATTAGTAAGTAATGTGAAGACAAGACAATCGAAAATACAACAGAGACAACAGTGACGTTAGAAGATTAAATAATCTTAATAAAGTAAAGTTTGTAAATTATGAAATTTGGAATTTAGAGGACGCTTACCTTATAGCCATCATTGTTATTACAATAGAACATAAAAATATTGAAGATGATAGCCACAGTATTGCAGTAAATACATCTCAAGTTGGCATACTATGGCATTTCATGGAAACATGACAGCTGATCGAAATAAATTAATAGATAGCCAAATAGAAAGACCAAATGTTGACATGGCTGAAGTAAGAGTTGGTTTGTGTAGAGATGTACAGAAAATACACAGACAGATGCTTAAATAAAACTGCGTCACATTAAGAACCGTGTGGTGTGTGACTGTCGAAAGTAGTGCTTGTTAATGCTACATATTGGTACCGAGCGTGTACACAAGCTAGATAAGTGATTATTTATTATACAGAGTAAGGCAACTACGTCTAACTACAATCGCTAAGAAGCTAAGCCAATCGCCAATGACTCTATTTGACTTACTGTTTCCACAACCGTCTCCTAACAGATGCAAGAAGGTAACAAAAAATAAAATTAAAAACAATTATGGCGATGATAATTTTGGTTTTATACAAATAAACACAGTATTTGCCGATTTTGTGAATGAAGGGTAATATAGAAGTGAGTGAGATTTGGTTGCTGTGGAAAATGCAAATGGTGATTGCATTCACGAAAATCGACAAAGATTTTTTGATAAGATTCTCGAGATTTTTGTAGGAACTTCAGTTTACTTCACACAACGTATTTTATATCAAACCGCTTATCTAAAGATTGGTTGCAAATATTTTTGGATACAATCAAAAACTTTCTGTCCAGAGCGGCCAAAACTCCATCAGATACAGTTCTTCCAAAACAAATGAAGTAATGGTTAATGAGAATGGCAATTAAGAACAAAAGGTAACGCGGTCATGCTTGACAGTACGACATGGGACCATCTGATGGCACTTCCATCGTAAGCTTTTCAGGTATTGGGAAACTCATATGTAAAATCTCAATCGGAATTTAATTCTTCCGCGAAAGTGAATGCACATGCTCTTTTGAACTCTTTGCGTGAATTTGATGATTCTATCTTGTTATATAAACTCCGTGATTCTATCAATTGCTTACCTTATAGTGACATGGAATTGGAGCCCAAACTATACTGAGTAAACATGTTTAATGATAGGTATTTAGTTAATGTCATTCTTTCGAATGGGCTTATTTACATATTACTACAATACCTACTTAATTACATACATTGTAAGTTACTGATAATCCAAAGTACTGCCTGAACAATTCTTAAACTGGAATTAAACTAGAATCAGTTCCAGACGGTTTTATTTCATTGGCCTTTTGCGAATTATAATGATCGCTGCTCAAAGACGTATAACTCAGTACATTATCCTCAAATGATTATTCAAAGTCGACTGTTCCTGTCACTTACCGTCTTGTGTTGGCAGTACGTCTGGTTCCCGCAGAAGTGGTGCGTGGGCGCAGGCTTTGTAGATCTGTCGGCGCCTCACGCACTTCCGGCAAGAATGCATCATCGTTCGACGACGTTATTAGACGAGGATGGGGGTAGATATCTAGATTAAATTAATTAGCGTGAGATTTTGAGTAAGCAGGAGAAAAGGATTCTTCTGTGTAAAGAGTTTTGGATAAAACGACTACTCTTATAATCTTACCTTTCTTCTCATCGCTAGGTTCCGTCCTGTTGCTATCGGAAGACCTCTGCCTCGCCGGTGTAATGGGCGGCTGTGCTTTGATCACAGTTATGTTAGGACCCGCATGACCTTCCCCAGATGACGTTGATATCGAGTCCGCCTCTGGTTCCTTATCCATTATAGCCTCGGGTCCAGATTGAGGCATTTCGTCCTGATGAGGAGAGCGGAAGATGTAGGAGAAACCATGATAGTTGAATTGCCATAAAATAATATTGAATAAATAATACCTTGAGTCATACCTTTAAAAAAAAGATGATAGATCTTATTAAAGATTATCAGATCAAGGTTTTATTGCTAATCAAAGTTTAAATTAAATTCACAGGTGGAAATGAGGAAGCTTAGTGAGACTGCGCCGATAAGCCAAATTAGAAAGCCAAGAGTGCGTACATTGTTAACGCGTGATTCAACAATTTTGAAAAGCTTAGTGATATGCAGTAATCAGAAACCAATTTTCATAGTACTATTGAGGGAAAAAACTAAAATACAATAACTACATAATCATGAAACTGCAGAGCTGAATATTCAGTTTGGCAAGCGTAAAATTTTACAAAATTATAATATCAAAGAGCATAATGAAACCAAATAAAAATTTGAAGCAAAAACGATTCACGGTGCTGTCCCACACGACACAAAAGCATTTCGTCTGTACTTGCTAGAATTAGCTTTCAATTTTGTTAGCCTATTAGGAATGTGTACAGATAGTTCGCTGGCTGCCCAAACAAACGTGCGGCACACTCGTGCCGTGAAAGTTTGTGGACCAACAAATTATAGGAAAGTTGGACAACAAAATATAAATTGTAGCAAAAGCTAAGTATACAGAGGCTGTAGTAATTTTGTTAATTTAAAAGCTTTCATACAAAGTTGCATATTTTGTGCAATAAGGAGATAATCCCGTTTCATTTTAAGGTGGAACTCTAGAAGAACACATTCCACCTTAGTGCTCTAAAATATGTCAACCAAATGGTTTAGACTTGCCTGATGTACAACCGATATTTCGCCGTCATCCTATGGTCGAAACAAAGAATTTGCATCATAATTTAAAATAGAAGAACTAAAATTTGGACTGCAATATAAGAAAGCTAATGATGTCCCAGTTTGATTAGAATAAACTCCATCAAAGTTACTCAGTAAAGAAATCTGTGTTATTTGATGTTCCTAAAGAAATCTACGTAAAGACAGTCCCACCAAACAGTCGTATAGTATCTTAAGACGCGGATGCTATGACAGGGTAATGTTCATTCATATAGCTTACACTTTCATCTACAGTAATCATTGGTTCTTTGTCATGGCCTATGAAACCCGTGCAGCTTGTTCGGGCAGCTACGCGGCAGAGAGGGATGCTTACTTCGGAGGGTTTCGACCGCTCGTCCTCCTCCTGTACTGGTCGCACGGCGAAGCGCGCCACGCCCGTGTCGCTGTCCGACAGCACCTGTCGTGACGTCACACATAGCTACCTAACTAGCACTTGGTACAACATCACCCGGAGATTTGGAAATACTACTACAGATAGTCTAATGGCCTGGTTTACCTCCGATAAGTTCTGGCTCATAATTTCATAAAAATACTGGTCCATTTTGGAATCTATCAAGCAGATAGCCTATTCGGATACTGTAAATCAGGCTTTGAATATCTAAATGAATTTTACTATGAGCAGCAATGAAAGCAATGTGATACAATCTGTTACACGTATATAACAAAGCTTTTACCAATTTCACAAACACAGAGACTCTTATTCAATATGGCTTTGTTGAGCTGGACAAATAATTCAGTTAGAGCGCTGAAACTAAACTGAAACTTGATTCAGAATACTAATTGAGCCCCAGGGGGTCTAATTGTGAAGTCGTCGTTCAAACACAAATAGTAGGAATATAAAAATATTTGTGTAGATTTGTCTTGTTTATTATCTACTGGATGTATGACGAGAATCTATGTACAGACGCCAGCAGACCAAGCTATCTCAAACTGTTAATTTTCCCAATTGAACACGAACCTTATGCTTTTGCAATTAAGTTGAAAGACTATCAAAAAGAATTGACAGGTTGGTAGCTTGATGTGATGAATTCTGTAAAAATTGAACTGTTGTTTTAAAGTTATTGCATAGACTTTTTGATTAAAGATAGATACACCGATCCATCCATGATCCATAGATCGATTCCATCGATCACGACAACAAGGGAAAAATATAAACTACGTTTTTTCTTCCAAAATCACATTGAATAAATAACCGTACAAATTACAGAATCTAATTTCAGTTTCCATTTCAAAATTATAGCCACAGTTCCCAAGGTAGGCAAACAAGAAGTTACAAGTAATACCGGTATAAAATACAGTACCATATAATTTGTATAAGTTACCCACAGTTTCGTTTAACTTAAACAAGTTACTCCAGAGAAGTTCTATTGGTCCAAGTTGAACTGTGAGAGCATAACTTAATGCTGCGCATTGCATATTAATGTTGAAATCTACTACATTGCATGTTGATAAGGTTCAAATCTCCGAATGACACTTAACCAAATACACTAAAGCGATTACAAATTGCCAGATATTTTTTGGATTTTCAGCCCTCAAAACAAGTAAAACAATGAACATGTATTTCTATAGCGAAACTTTATCCAAACGGTGGGTTGACACTTTCCCGTGACCCTAGAGCTAGCGTTTTACCTTGGCCAGAGACTTAGCATTGCCATCCAACGTGGCAAAGCCGCTAGTCTTTTGCGCAAATTTCCAAATTACGGAAATGCGGAGAAACTTTTTGATGCCATTACAGTTTTTTTAGTGTTACCTTATTTAAAGTCTATAAAACGGAAAAGCGAGAATTGTTCAATGGATTTCGAAAAATTGAAAAAAAAAAACTGACAATTTGTAGGTTAGGGGGTCACAAACATTGAATGAAAGACAAAAGTTTAAAATTAGCATTAACGCAAACACCAACATGCTAATGATGAACATAAAACTTCGCTATTAGTGTTCTCAAGCATTCTTGTTGAGTCGACATCAAACACATAATGAAAGTCATAGACACATCGAGGACAAAGACTGAAGATTGTATTGTTAAAGATTTTGAATTAAATGTTTTATCAAATATTTTCGAGGATCTTGGGAAGTTTACTTCGATGTTATAGATATTAAAATTAAAGTAGAACGTTATTGTCTCTGTTGGAATCGAACCAATGAAAGCTTAAGCATGAAGTTTCTTGCCCATTCTTCTCTATACGAAACTACTTTTTAGAATAGGCAACTAAATTCAATATGTTTCTCTCTCTCTTGTATATGACGTGCAGAAGCACCTTTGAATAGCCTAATTGAAATAAATGATTTGACTTTGACTTTGAACGAAAAACCGTCAATATTCAAATACTTGAAATTATATTTAAGGTTTAACAACATTTCGATTTCTCAAACTACTACTACTTTTATATTATTTTTACCAAATAATATTGCCACTACTTACCTCGGAGCGATCACTAGCAGTCCTTAGCCTGGCGGCTCCAGCCTGGAAGGTCGGTGGCGGAGGTCCCAGGGTGTCGGTAGACCCTCGGTTCACAAGAGACGGGTGTGTCGCCATAAACCGATGGATCACCGCTAAGTGGTTCATCGTCTGTTCTGCCACGTCTTCTAACTTTCTTAACCTAAATTCTACACTCTGGAAAGATTATATCATTGTAAGCGACGAAAGTAATGATTACATTTTAGTTAAAAGACACAAGTTGAACTTTAGGAGGTTGTCATTAAAGACATAATCAAATGACACCTTGTCAGTTTTTCAGAATTCACCTCTTTCATTTATAGGAGTCGCCCTGTTGCGTATGCGGTAAGTAGTGTACGACTATATAGTTGTGTGCGTGGGTTTATCACCCGGCCTGCTTAACCTTAGCGGGAAAGGTTCCAATTCCAAAAGAACCTGTTTTTGTTTAAATCCTTCTTTCCTTGTTGAGAATCACTAGCATAGTTACCTCCTTGACATTAACGAGGATGCAAAACTGCAGCTTTCTTAAATTAACGTAATACAACTGTGAAATTGAAGGTTTACCTGAACCGATTGTATTTGGCAATTAGCTTTTTGATTCAAGTCTTCCATTTTGGTCGTGATATGTTCTACCCTATCAGTTGTGTTTCTCACTCTCTCTTCTATAGAATTCGATAATTTAACTTCCTGAAATACATTTTTTTGAATTAGTTCATGGAATTGGTATATGAAATAGTATATGGAACTAAGAAACTCGTGATGCCCCAGCGGTGAAAGTGCCTGCCTCTCATGCATGAGGATGTGGGTTCGATATCAAGCAGGTACCAAAGTAAAATTTTCAATTCATATGTACATTCTAAGTTCAGTTAATCTTGGATATCGCTGACATCGGGGAATATAATTACTTATAAGTCTGAAATCGCCAATCCGCCTTGAGTAAATGTAGTGATCAATGTTCATTCATCCTCTGTATGTTAGGAGGCCTTTGCAAAGCAGTGGGGTAATAAATAGGCTGGAAATATTGATATGTCTGTTTATTTTATTACTTACTTGTTCCCTAAAATACCCTTCAACACACTCCTCCTCAAAATCATAAAGTCTTTCCATATCCTCCTTCTCTAAAAATAGTTTGAGCCCATTGTCATACTGGAACCGTTTGTGCGACACGTTCCTCGTCACCCACTTGCCTATCGCGTATATGTGGCATAACGTTATCAGCGGAGGAGGCAGCACCGGCTTCTGTTCGTACTCCATCACTACTGTGAATCTTTGGAACATCCATACCTGAAAGATTGGTTGGTTGATTTAAGATGAGGAAGCGTATTTACCTGTGTGAATAATTTCTTCGATTTTGCCTCTTTATTTTTAAACTTGTTAGCTGCTTAGCACATGTGCCTGACGCTAGTGGAGGTTTGCCCTTCAATATTTTTTGCTCGGCAGTGAATGTGTTAACAAACAAGGGGAAAATTCGAAATAATATAAAATTTTTCAAAATGAACATTTTAAAATTTGCAATTGTAGAAAAAATAAAATCAGAACATCAAAGACATCTATTGCAGACATATTTGATTAAGAGATATCAGATTAAATAAATCCTGAAGATAAACAAGATTTTTATGTAATCAAATACGTCCGCCATGCAGAAAAGTTTGCTAGAATCACTGATACTTACTGGGGAAATAGGTCAGACGTGATTCTATCAAAATACAAAAAAAGCAAAATGCAAATCATTCTCGCTACATTAGTTTTCCGTACCATCATTATTTTTAATACTATAAAATAAAATTTGTTCGAAACACGGTACTGTATAATGGCGACACTATAATTTACTCTTAGAACTTGATTTCGAAATTCTGGATTGCTTAAAGATATAAGAACACTGTCACTGTAACTGTCATGTTTTGCCAAAGAAAGTCATATTTGGCTTCTAGACACCACCAATAAATGAACACACTTTTCTGAGCTATCTAAACGCGATTCTCCATATACTTTGTATGGCAATAGTAAACTATGACATAAATTTTTCGTCAATACTTCTGCTTCTATCTTTTTTTTTTTAAACGTTGCCCCACTCTAGGAATGTTTATTGTATTGACGGTGGTTTTACAAACATATAAACTCACATACACAATCAGCCAGATCCTATCACACTACCGGCTAAAACACACAGACCGAAACAACTATCTATGGTATTCTATAGGTCATACAAATATTTGTTCCGTGCGGGAATTGAACATGTAGGGCAGCAGCCAATAGCTCTGCTACTGCGTTAACCATGCCGTCAATTGACTAACTATTTATTCATTTCGAAGCAACAAAAAAAATGTTTTTACAGTTGAAAAGGAATCGGGATTACAGGACAAAAATATTTTTGTTTTGAGAAGTTGCTTATTAGAAATATTAGTTGGTAGTGTCAAAGTATCCAATTATGTAAATCTAAAATATCCCAACTCTGGTACGGACAACTAAAAAGCAAATAAAGAAAAAATAAAAATAAAAAACCTGATGCGAGACTTCATTGACTTCATTAAATATATTGTTGAAGACGGCAATAAGTAGGTTTATGAGTAAAATGTTCGCGACGAGCAAGTATATGGTCATGACGACGGGCGTGATCCACCTGCCGGTCACACACTTGGGCTCTCCGGGGTCCTTCCCGCACTTGGGGTCGATCTCAGGAGCGAACACCTCGCCATACAACATGAAGTACGGTTGGAAGAATATCTACGGACAACGGGAGCTCAAACTAAAATGGCGGTAAAAATAAAATAAAAAAGGATAAAGTTGAAATAAAAATTTAAATAAAATTCAATCCAACTCAATATACTGGGAAACTAAATACTAATCAACTTAATGAACTAAAACTACCAAGGTGCTAATCTACTCAGGATGATAAACGAATACAACTACAGTCGACTATTTCACTTTGTATTACCTAAGAATTTCTTTTACTTTAACAAGACTTCGTTCCCATAACCCAAATGAAAACATTACAAAATCAAATATCAACTACGTAGCCAAGAAACTTTGCTAATCTTCAAATATAAAAGCAACCTTTCAAAATACAGAGTGAAAAATCTACCGTCTACTATCAATCGTCGAACTCCAACCGTAACGTAATCAAATCTCGCAACAGGCACTAAACAACATCGAAGCTACGACAGTTAACGATTTCGCCGCAAACCTGATGCGACACACCGTTGACTTCAATGAAGATGTTATTGAACACGGCTATGAGAAGGTTGACTAGTAAAATGTTGGCAATGAGCAAATACACGCTCATGACCACAGGGGGGACCCAGTGGCCGACGCGGCACTCCTCGAGCCCGGGCAGGCCGCAAGGGGGCGCCATTTGCTCGGCGAACACTTCTCCGTATAGCATGAAGTACGGTTGGAAGAATACCTGCAAAATGTTAGTAGATTTGGATGGTATACTTGATAATGGTTTATGAATTTGTTAGTTTTCAAATTATGTGCTTACATGGTGATGTGATGTGAACAGTTGTGACGTATGAACAAATATGATATTAATGCAAGTCTTATTTTATTTAGTAACTCTTTTGATTACATTGCAATCTCCAATTGAATCTCAAATTAAGAAATTTCAGTAGATTTAGCAAGTTAATACACATTTTAACATCTAAAGTTTTTGTATCTTCTTCGTAATCTTAATTTTATTAATTAACTAAATATGCAGATGAAAGTTCCCACTTACTTCTCTGATGAGATGCCAACTCGCTTCCTCATCTGGATACAATATGGCTTGCCGGGCAACGCCGAAAGACATTAGCACCACCAGTAATAGCACCACGAAGTATATCATGTTTTTTACCATCTTACCCATCATTGTGACTAGAGGACCTGTTGAGAAAGATAATAAATGAAAAGAAGGAATAGGGTAAGTAGTTGAGGAATACGAAGTCGATGGAAGTCTTGATATAGATGTAAATGAAAAAGAACTAGCGGCCGTAGTGTGGACATTAATAGTGATTTGATGTCAAAATTAAGAATTTTAATATGATGGTATTGATCCCTGTACTGTTGGATACACCCAAAAGCACAATGTTTTGCTTGTATTACATTGCGTACAACCATAATATTTCTTACAAAAAATAAAAGTAATTTTCCAGCAATAATTTATGATGACGATGTGATGTGTCTTTTAGTATCCCTTATATCGGATAGAATTTAAAAGGAAGAGACAGACAAAGAGAGCTGTAGTTACATGAATATAAAACATAAAGGCACAATTCTTACCTAAGTACTTATTAACACCCAATATATTCAATATCCTTAAGTACCAATAAATAATATCGACGCAGTAGATGACCCTGCCGACGTCCATGGACACGGACCGCAGCCTGAGGGTGAGGCCCACCAGGAAGAATATGATGAAGCCTGCGTCGTACGTGTTCCACAGGTTCCACGCCCACACGCTGAACTTATGTCTGCAAGAAACGATGAGACAGTTGGTAATTTAGGAAGAAGAAGAACGTTTGGAAGGGACATCGTAATGAAAACTTTTACTGTGGATACAGATGATTCTAAAACCCAAAGGAAAGAAATATTTGGTAATATATTAAAAAATCTGCTGTTAAAGATTAGCGCGTACAACTAATTTGTAAATAGAATACTATTTTGCTACAGCTGGTTTCAATGATTAATTGTTATAATGTGTTGAGTTCAAGTGAAAAATTCAAAGTCATAATTAAATTATTATGCATTTCAAATTTAGGTGCAGTCCATTTCAAAGAGTAGTTTCGTATGGAGAAGAATGAGCAAGAAACTCCATAAATAATCTTTTAAAAATATACATATAAATTGCAATTGTGTTTACGAGTAGGTTCCTATAGTAAATATTTAGTTCGGAGCACCTACAATGTACAAATATTGACCAACAAACTTCAAATTACTTTGCGATATGAAATTAAATTTCAAAGATCGAACTCAAACAATTTCGAAGTTCATATTATTATTGATAGTCTCGCCAACGATCCGCAAATAAATGAAATGATTAATGGAGCCATCATCTTAATTAAGATGAAGCAAACTTCAATATAAACTAAGGGAGATGACCGGAGTTATAGGGATCAGGGAAGTTTACGATTTGATTCCAATTTGACAGTTAGTATTGGAATTGAGATTTGGAATATTGTCGAACTTCGAACGTCAGATTTGGCAAAACGGGTGATGAGGGCATCTTAACGAATACTTTTTTCTATGGATGCAGTACCATGATTCTAGATCTCCAGAGCCTCTTTTTTGGCCCTTGGGCCATATACAGATAAAAATTTCATCCAGCCCTCACAAGCCATCCTTCTCACTAAAATTGTGTTTTTTAACCGACTTCAAAAAAGGAGGAGGTTCTCAATTTGTCTGTATGTATAATATTTTTTTATTTTTTTTATTTTTTATGTATGTTCACCGATATTTTCGTCAATTATTGACGGATTTGAAAATTTTTTTTTTGTTGGATAGAGTTCACTTCCGAGGTGGTCCCATTTTCATCAGTCCAGGATCTGATGATGGAATCCAGGAGAAATCGAGGGCAACCACCGAAAATTGTATGCTCGTATGGTGTTTTTGTTACGTAATCATGTCTTATTCAGGTATATGCTTCATGGTGTCAACATCTGATGCTGCTGTCCTGATGATGATGCTACAGTACTCCTTAACGGTAGTAGTTTTTGAGATAGGGGCTTTTTATTATATTATGTTTGTTCGCGGATAACTTCGTCGTTTATGTACCGATTTAGATTATTCTTTTTTTGTTGGAAAGGGTAAACTTCCCAAATGGTTCTATTTAAATTTCATATAGATCTGATGATGGATAACGGAGACAGACAACGGAACTCTTCAAAAAATTTCAGCAAATCAACCGCGATTGCTGCTATCGCATAAATATGCATTGTTTACGCAATTGCACAACATAACATCGCGCCTGTACACTCGAAAGAGTTACTCAGATGTATACTTACAGTAATATTTGAAAATTTCTCATCTAAGTAAACGAAATCGCGTATTCTGCTTTCTTATGACTTTTTTAGCGGTGTCATGTTAATTTACATGACATGACAGTTCCTTCATGGATTTGTATAAAAAAATTGATACTAAAAAGCGAGAAATAAAAAACTTTTTTACAAAAAAAGACAACCGCCTTCAAAAACTAAAAAGAGAAAAATAACTTTAGCTTTGGAAGTCGGCGGCAATACAAAACAACAAACAGAAGCAAAGCCGCCGACTTCCAAAGCTAAAGTTATTTTTCTCTTTTTAGTTTTTGAAGGCGGTTGTCTTTTTTTGTAAAAAAAGTTTTTTACTGTAGTGAACCTTGAACCATGTTTTTTTTCCTTTTCCCGGTGACTTCCCTAAGGGTCGGTCGCGACCCTTAAGGAGTTAACAGATTGAAAAACACTGGTCTAGATATTAATAAAATATCAGCTGTACCACAAAACAGTTGATTTTTTCGTTTTAAAGTAGAAAAATAAAACATGGATTTGCAGGTATTCAAATTTTAGAAGGTTAAAGTATATATGGCAAAATGTTTAATCAAAAGGTGTTGTTACTAGCTTACTTTTTGTTTACCAAAACCTAAAAATGTTGTCGAGTTATCCCACTGCAGGACTAAAGCCTCATCTCATACAGAGAAGGCACGAGCATTAACCACTATGCTTGCTCAAGTTGGACCTTCCATTTCAAGCGTTTTCTCAAGATGGTTTCCTTCACAAAAAAAAAACATACAGTACCAACAACTTACCTAATAGCAACAGGTTCGGACGTAATAATTTCCCTTATCTTCTCACATAAGAACGTTAATATATAACATATAGAATATATCTCAGGCCAAGACGGCGTCGGGTCCATCTTGACTAATACTGTATATGTAAACATCAATAGGAACAATATGTAGGCTATCTGGAAACAAGAATATAGGAATTAGTACATGTTTCACCATTACTCTTCTTCTTCTTCTTGGAAAATATGGATATTAACTAGTGTTATTTTGTGAGTGGACTGTTTAGCCCTGAGGAAGGCCAATGAGAGCATTTTTGTCGTCGTGGTGAAAGGATTAGCCAATTGTCAGGATTCCACCTATAGAATAGACGCAAAACAGCAGATATACTCGTAAAGTAAAAATTATTGAAATCAGGTAATTATTTACCAATTTTGTTTAAACAAAAGTCTAGCTCCTAAACTACAAAAAAATGCAGAACATACAAGGGGGGTATTTTGGAAAGCCCATGAGCAGAAGCTTAAAAAAAAAAAAAAAAAAAAAAAAAAAAATGTAAAATGTAAATGAAAATGAATGATGAATGATGTGAATGATGTGAATGTAATGTAAATGTGTGTAATGTATGTGTGGATAAATGTTTAAATTCTGGATAATTCTATCCAGAATTTAAAAATGGAACAGCATTTGTATGAATTGATCCGTAATGTGAAATTGGTGAAAAAGATCGTCAGTATTATTACAAGTATATCAAACAGTCTGCCAGTAAAAGTGCCGTCAAAATTGGTACAGACGTTTCAGAGATTAGCCAGAACATATAGACCGACAAAGAGAGGACTTTTTAGTTTAATTACCATCTAAAAATTCACATACAATTACTGAAGAGCTGTTTTTTTATATCACAAACAGACACTTCAATTTCATTTATTTGTTTCAACTACTAAATAGGTATCTTTTGGTAGCTTCCCAGATATACTTCTCAATTACCTTCTTCATCAGTCATTGACCTCAAACCTTTACAGCGTGAATTTTGAACATGGCAGCAGCATAAAATACAGCCACTTATTTCATTAAAAGCAACGCGGAAGGGAATTGTAAATCAATCGAACCGGCTGGATATCGATTTGTCATTTGCCGAGCGCTGCGACAAAGTGTACCCGAGAATGTTCATGAATATTGTATCGATTGTTAATAACTGGGATTTCAAATGGATTCTGAATTTCTGATAATGATAGTGTTCCTAGTACAGGTTGAACTTTGTAGATAATTATCTTATCGTGTAGTTAGTGGGTTATCGATTTGAATAGGTATCCTAATCCTAAATATAATTATTATAAATGCGAAAGTAAGTTTTTGTTTTTATGTTATCTTTTCGCGCCCAAACCACAGATTGAAGCGATCATACTGAAATTGCGCATATACGATGTCAGGTGTACAGAATCGGACATAAGGTAATTCTCATGCAGAAACAATGTAATATTCCCGAGGAAAACGACAGTAGTAACGACAATGTGTTAACAGATGGCGCCACGTGTCTTTAGAATCGATATCTACGCGGACGAATTCGCGGGCAAAGGCTAGTCAATCATATTTTATACGCCATTAAGGAAAAACATGACAGTGACTCGGTTAACTTTTTATGTAATATCTTGCATTTATATGTTTATACTCATATTTTATAAATTAAATATCTTGTATCTTGTACATAGAGAATACGAAACATGTAAATTTGAATATGAATATAACCGAATTTGCATGAAAGTATCTCCGCTAGCGAAGTTAGGAAGAACTAACTCGAAGGTAGTTAAATTCTCCAAAACTCAGTTAAATTTAACACGTAATTGTAAATATATGCAGTTGCAGCTTCTTCCTCGTTAACGTAAAATGGTACGGGTTTGAGAAAAGTAATTTAGTGCCTTTTGAGTAAACTGCAACCACCTAGGTACCTACTAAGTTAAAACTGTGTCGAAATTACGAATTCGCTTCATGTACGCAAAGAAGTCTTTGACTGAATACAAATGATTAAGAAAATTACGAAATTCAGCACAGTCCGGATAAATTGAAATGTAAGTGAAAATCCGTGATTTCAAACGTACCTAAGTACTACCTACCATAATAATGTAATTACAATAAATGTTTTTATTCTTCTAATAATATTAAAAAATATAGTTTGTTTGTATTTGAAAGAAATGAATGGTAATAGGCTCGCCACCTATAACATCGGACCTAACTGTGGGTGTACATTGGAACAACTCTGACTAACCCTTCGTGCAATACAGGAATGACGATACGTCTGTCAATGGAAATAATAAATTGTTAATACAAAGGGCTACCACTATCTCTTAAAACATATTATTTTACTTTGCCTTGTGCACTGTTAGATTTTAAACACTCGGCTCACCGCCGAAAGTTGAAAATCTAACATTGAAATTACCAAGTAATATTAAAGTGCTACTGTTTGATAATAAAACGGTAGCCAAAAAAATAATATTAAAAGAAACCAAGGAAGTGGTTTACAAAAACAATTGCGGCACACCATGGTCACAAAAGAATAACAAAAAAAGTGAAATTGGAGAAAAGGGGAGACAATTAATATACCGAAAACAAAATTATGTTAATCCTACAAAAATACCAAGCAGCAGTAAGAATTTCTCTGAAGATAATTATTGTCGGGTATGGTGTAATATAATATCTATGCCTTTATTCATTGTGCGGTAAAATAGAATATATTTATAGCACGAGTTTTTGAAAATACGAGAAAAGGTCTACACAGCGAAAATTGTGGAGCATTTGTTAAACCATTGTGTTCAAAATATAATATAATGTTACCCATAATAATGTTTTTAACGATAAAGGTGAATTGTTCTGAGGTTGTACCTTCTAACCTGATGGCGTTTTATATAATAAGATTTGGTACATCAACTATACTTGTATCAGTTTCTTCATTGACTTATAGTTATCACTCTAAAAGTTAAAATAATTACGACATTTTTGATCCCGTTCCCGAGCTTGAAGCTTTGAAGTTTTTCCTTTGTTTTTTATTAACAAACTGTACATACTTTGTAATTTTGTTATTATTTATAAGGTTTGTGTTTTGGTTAATAATAATGGAAGTACAGATAAAATCATCAACTGGTTACCTCTTTTCGAACCAATTTTAATGCAAGAGGGGTAACCAATTGATGACGCTGTCTGTACTTATATAGATTGTCTATTTGAACTAAATAAGTAATGTGTTACTCACCGAATCGGCCCAGAACTTGGTGATAGGCGCTGTGAAGAACTCATAAATCTTTTTCTTGAGTCTCAGCGGCCTCATCATCTTGTCTTCAGGCGAGTGGGGTTCCGGCAGCTCTCTGTACGAGGGCTCCCACCCTATTTTACCAACTTTCCCATTCTGATCGACACGAGTTTCGCATTCGGCCCCTGAGCCAATCAACGCCTGCTTGAGTCCAGACAAAATCGTATTTAAACGTTACAACAGTATGTTCACATCATAATAAAATAGAACAAGTCTTGATAATTGAAAACATTCATAGTAAGCTTGAATTGAACAATAAACAGTGACTAGATTCAAATAGTTGCGGCATCATTCTCCAAAGACCAGGCCGAGATGACAACGAATATGATGACAGTACGTTAGTAGAAGATTCAAGACGCAAGCATGACAATAAGCGGAATATTGATACTAACAACGCATACAATATCCAAATATAAGCTCACGACACCAAATCAAGTGTAAGAGACCACGTTCACAAGCTAAAATCATCCATATTTTGAGAATAAAGACAGTCATAACATAATTGTAAACGTAAAACGGCAAATATCGAAAATATATTTAAAATATTGAGACGACAGCTTGAGATAAAGATGGAAAATAATAAAAATCTAACTACGATCCACATTGAAATAAATTGAAATTATGTATAAGAAATTTTTTCGTCACCGTTTAAGCTCCACCTCGGATTTGTTTTAATTAAAAACCATTTTAATTAGAGTCGTCATTATACTTTACGGTGGCAGTAAACCGCTGCGCAAGTTAAGAATTTTCAAAAGCAACAAGTCTCTTTAGAAAAATGTCTTCTTACAATTTTAACACCGAAGTCTCTGAGTAAATTAGAAAGACGTCGTAAATTGAGCTTCTTTAGAAGGTCGTCTTGTACGAAAATGTTATTGGAGTGCTAAAATTCAAGGTGAGCTGTAAACGAATGACGTGTCTCGTAAAGAGAGGAATAAAGACAGTAAGGTGAACGGAGAGGCTGGAAGTACACGGAGCGCCACGGAAGCCTACTATCACGCAAAGCCATCGACGAACCGCGCTGACAAATATATTGTATTGTGTGTGCACATTGATGTAATACGAACACAAGAAGACATTTCGTGTAAAGTGTATGATGTGGAGGTAACAGACATGACTGTACCAATTATGATGTCAAAACAAAAAATTTTGTTCTCTTTCACGTTTAGAATAGTGCGGTTTGGAACAAATTGTGTCCAGTGGAATGTGTTCGGAATCTACATTTCTACCAATGTGTAGTACATTAGTGCGATTTGTGTTCGTATCACAGTAGACCATTCAGGTCTCAAAGACTCCTCTACCTTCGTCACTTTACACGGCTGTCCAGGCGGTATAATCTTCTTGATAGATAGCGTACGCCTTTTTGTGACTCCAACCTACATACGCAACAATCACAATAGTTTATTCTAGAATTATTATCTAAGCTCTGAAATTGTAAAATATAAGTACATAGTTATCTTCTTCCGTATGAGTGAACGTGGAATATGTGTGAGCACAAATAATTCCATCACCGACGAGTTTTATGTGGACTAGTCTCTTTACTTAAAGTTGGAAGATTGAATCTTCATCAAGTTACTGTAGTTTAGTTTTATTAAAGCTTTCTTCTATAGCAATGTAAAGATAACTTTCTGTAGCGAATCAAATCGTTCAATTCAAAACACAGCAAAGAGACTATTTTGAATCCCTGTTGAGAAATGTGTATTATGTTTGCTATAAGGGTGACTAAATAAATAAATGGCCAACGTGACGTCATACTTCCCATGTGAATGTAAAACTAAGATGGTGAGCAACAAAACACGAAATCTTACCTCAGCGTCGTTGGGGTCCTTGGTGCTTCTGTCATCTTCTATGCTCTCGTTCTCGAGATGTTCCTCCTCCGTCTGCGGCATCAGCTGCAGTTCTTCCTTCGACTTGAACTCCAGTTGGAGAATGTACAGCGGACACAGCAGGCTCAGAATTACCTTCACACATCACGACAAAGCCGATGTGGCAAAGGAAACGCTCGTCGATGCTAACTCACTTTGACTTAAGCGGTACATGCTATGTTTCTAATTGAAACGGGGTTTCGACGCCGATTATGTGCAAGTGAGATAGCAATATAATTTTTTATATTAAAATCTTGTGTGCATGTCTATGAGTCGAATTTAAGATTTAAATCTGCCATAATTTTGACACACATTCTTCAATAAAAATTATGAATTTCTGAAAAATCAAATTGGACTTGCATAAATCGGCGTCTTAAACAAAGTGCATGCGAATTTCCAAATGATTATAATATATAAAGCGACTCATTGACACACAGACATCAAATTATATATCTTTACAATCGAGTTCCTCTGTTATTATCTAAGTTAAAGTCTAACATCGAAATCTACTGATCGTGCCCTTTACTACTAACAAGGGAGACGTGTTATATTTATGTCGCACCCACACATAGAGGGAAGCTCTCTAATTGGACGTATTCATGATATACGCTACGTATCTACCACTATGCCCGCATAATACAAAAACACGTCTCCTTTATTTTCGCATTCTGAAATGTGCGAATGACAAGTCTGTGCGTTAATAAGATGAATGACTAAAAGAAAAGAGATCAAAAAAATATACAAAATTGCAATTACCTTTAGATTTGTATTTTTCCTTGTTCTGAGTCCTCCCATCCATAGATCGGCTAGTATTATTTGTGAGCAAGGGTGAGCGAGTAGCGCACGGTGATTGGCTGCGACGGCTAGGCTAAGACAGGTTTGACCAGACCAGTTCTGGAGTTCACAAGTCAGGAGCTGTTGAGCTTGATCATCATCCTGACGATAGCAGTAGTCTAGAAGCTCCAAGGCTAAATAAAGACGGTGAAATTTAAAATGGCTGTTGTGCAAAAGTCGTTTATTAAAGTTTACGGTCTAACGTGTTAGGTGTCCTGCCCTCGCGTCTCTAGTTTTATGACGCTGTTAAGTTCATAATAGCTTGCAGTATTAACGGGTAAACGTTTGTCTTTTAACGTTAAAGTGAACTTTTAACATGCTATTAATTGGATGTTGCTTCAAGATTACACTTTAGCCCGCTTGCACCAGGCGGGGTTATAATTATTATCCCGGTTTATTATGTATGACATGTTATTTGTAATTAAACCTCGATTTGGCAACTAACTATGAGTTGAGTTTTTGGTGCAAGTGTGCTTTACTTGTTTCAAGTTTAATTTAAACAAATCTTTTTTCTTTGAAATTTGTAATCAGAAACATTTCATTTCTTACGCCAACTATGTGATTACTTAAGCTACTAGAACTCAGTGAATTGAGTTCTTCATATTCAAGTAATCGAAAAGTTTTCATACAAATTGGCCATAAAATAAAATATGATTCCAACTTTGGTGATTATGCCAACTTTATCGATTATTTTATGCCAAGTATCTACCTACTTATAATTATAACAATATGTATCTACATATATTAAACTTTTTAGCTTAACGAAACGACTTTGTTACGATTTATTTGGCACTCGTACTGTTGAGGTATTAATTGAAATTCCTCTAAACCCTAATACTATCACTAAATCTCTTAAAACAGTATTATTATAATATTACTTTGCATTGTACACTGTTGGGTTTTCAACACTCTGCTCAGTGCTGAAAGTTGGAAATTCAACAACTGAAACTACAAAGAAATATTAAAATGGTACTGTTTTAAGAGATGGTACACCCTAAGGTAAAATAGATAAACCAGCAAATAATCATCCAATTGCTACAAATAACAATGAAAACAAGTAATAGTGTTCAATAGAAATATGTTCTAGAAATAGTTTGTCTAAGGCGATTCGCACACTGCACCGCATCACGGAGCGTAGCGCGGGTGTGCGTGTCCTTACGTTATTAGCTAGTATCTGTGTTTGTATAGAAAACACGCGTAGTCCAACACACTGAAAACGTATTCACGCGCAGTCTCAGCGCTAAGTCGCCACGCAATTCGGAGCGTAGCGCGGGGCAGTGTGTGATTCGCCTAAGAGTCCTTCAAACATATTGTAATCCTTACCTTTGTTCTCGAATTCCTTGCCATAGTGCCTCAGTTCCTCATAGACCTCCGTCTCCATGTCGTCTTCAGCTGCCTCGTGAGCCATCGCCTTGTAGAGCTTGCAGGCTACCAGCGACTTGGCTAAAGCCTCCTCGCCGTGCGTCCACATGAGTAATGCCATTTGATGCCGTTTTGTCAGTACTGCCCACATCTGGTGGATGAATGAATTCATACAATACACACTCCCCATAAAATACATCCTACCATTTACATTATCATCCATCATACATAACAATATTTTTATTAAGTCTTAAAAATGACGCTAACGATCGACAGTTGCTCCTAGATGATTCTAGAAGATTTTAAATTGTTTCTTAAATGGATTTTTTCTTTAGAATTTATCGGTTTTCACACTATTTAAAGTATGTATTCAACCAAGTATATCTGGCATAAGTCTTAACAAGATTATTTTTTGAATTTTTACCGTATTTTTTAATACAAAAAAAGTGTTAATTTTATTCCACCGTTAAAATACAAACCAGGTACTTGATCAAATTCACCATACCAAATATTATTTGAGCTAACCCTGACAAAAGCCGGCAATACTAACATCAAATCAAAAATCAATGCAAAAAGCACAAAAAAATCAACATTCCCTTACAAGAAGTTCATTAAAAGGATAGTCGAAGAGCGCCATCTCGGTGGTGACAGGCATGAAGCCGGTGATGAGGGACAGGCCGCCGGCGTTGTGTCGCGTGAACGAGGCACTGTTCCGATGAACGTTCACACTCTTATTCATCACCTTAGCGTAGATCGGACGGAACTTGCGTCTGGTGTAGTAGCACCTGGTCAAAGAAATAATGATGAAATACGTGAAGCTACCAATTGTAATGGGTCCTAAAGATTTAGGCGAACTGTGGGTGTATATAGGTACAGCTGTGCCTAACCCTATATAGGCGTGATAGTATGTGTTCATAATGGATTTTTAGTTTTTTTTTTTTTATATTTTTAATTCTACAGACATGCTTTACATGGCATACCATCACCACGCCTGTGTTCCCCGAAACGTTTGGCGGAGGTGTACCAATGTACACCCACATACTGCCGGTATGTTTAGATCCCATGTAAGGGCGAGTCTGTTGCCATTAACTGGGCACAAATCCTAACACCGAGCTGCTACTGAGAATTTCATAGAAATACCCAAAAACACTTTGCTCGACCTTGGAATCGAACCCAAGACCTTTAGCGTAGCAGTCACGCTTAGGACCACAAGGGTAATGAGGCAGTTCACTTCAATTCTATAAACCTATTATTTTTTTAAATCAAAGAACAAAAGCGATAAAAAAGAGTTCAAATAAAGTATTGAAGTTAATAAAAAATCTTTTGTAACGCAAATATTTAAATATAATATTCATATAAATTGTAAGTACTAAAAGTAAAATATGAAAATATGTAAGTTTTTTAAGTACTTTACATTGGCACTGTCAAAGAATTTCATCTTGTTACCATAGAAACGCTTCAGACAAATATTAATAAGCTTGGAGCGTATGCTCTTTATTGCACTCAAAGCTATGTTAAAATTGACTTTAAAATTACTTTACATAAAGTAAAATGTTCAACAGACGTAGAAAAAGTCTCAAACTAAACATATTTTATTTTATATCGATGACTTTATTTTTCTTTCAAGACGAGTAACTTATTTCTTTTTTCTTACTGGTAAAATCTAGTATTCAATTTGAAAACTATCTATATAAATGCCTACCAATATAACCTAAATATAAAATCTACAAATAATAATAAAATTACAAAGTGTTTTTTTTTTATAAATCATTAAAATTGCAAACAAGCCCACGGCCCACCTGATGTTAAGTGGTCACCGCTACCTATAGACATCTTCAATACCAGAGGCCTGACAAATGCGTTGCCATCCCAGAGACAAAGTCGTAATGACTCACGTATATACAATTTAAAAATAAATAAAAGAGGTATTTTTTGTTGCCCTACAAGTTCATCAAAAAAGTAACTGGCTATTCAGTGTGACTTACCTATATGCACCACCCATAAGCTTATTGATAACGAGCCCAATATCGTGTAGGGTGTACACATATCCCCTCGGCAAGTGCGGTCTGACGTCCCTCAGGATGTACCTCAGAGTGTTGCTTGGTCCACTCTTGGTGTTATAAAGCTCTTCCAACCTAGGTATTGTTAAGAATTTGCGCATTGAGACACCGTTTTCCAGAAGGAGTTTCACGAAATCTATACGGTCATGTTCTAACGCCTGCATCATAGCCTCGTCGAGAGCACCTGGAACAAAAGAAATTGTATTTTAGTAGCGAACTACCAGCGACATCGTCCGCGTAGCTTATTTTAACCGCGTTAAGTTACGTTTTTGGTTACTGCTCCGCTACTGTAGGTCGTAGCGTGATGTTATATAGCCTGTGACATTCACAAATAACGTGGCTTTCTGTGGGTAAAATAATTTGCAAAATAGGTTTTGTGGATCTTGAGATTACCCCTTACAACCTCACAAACTTACAAAATTTCCCTCTTTATATATATTAGTATAGATAAACTAACAGACATTTCAAACTTGCAGCGCCACCTACCGGGTCCATTTGTGAATCTAAACTATCTAATCAAAACAATTTATCAAAATGGATCTAGTCGTTTAGGAGAAGTTCAGTGACATATAAACGAACAGAAAAATAAAGGAGAATCTTGTAGGTAAACGAAAACGTCACATTGCATTACTTAATTATATCTATTTTCACGATATATGTTTAAAACTTGAAAAGAAATTTACATGAATATGTTATGTTTAATCATATCTTATATTATGTAGAAGCTGTTCATTACAAGTCTCTTGTACTCTGAAAGGTCATTGAGCCAGCAAGTAATCATAGTATAATTCTCCATTAATTCAAGCAGGAATTTTACTATAATTGAAAAAGATTTAATCTTCCCAATTAGACCTTACATTCCGAAGTATGCAAAGGACAGGATACGATTAAATCTATCTATCTTTGTCTAATTATAGTGGAACTGGTTGAAGATGCACCTGCTAAGTTGGCATGGAGTAAATTGCATGAACATAGGTACATGTAGTAGCATATTTCACTCTGTACGGATAACATTCCCGCGCTGATATAAAGGTATTCATTCGCTTTGAGTCGATTTTGGAATTAGAAATACGACTACTAGCCCGAAGCATTTTGGTTTTATTACAAGCACAATAATGAATATCTAAATATTTTTAATGTGTTATTTGTGTCACGGCAAAGTCAAAATGTATTTATAACAAGATTCTTTGCGCGACTTCGTCTGCGTCAATTTTCAAATTAAGCCAAATTTTAAATTATGCCACGAGTACGCAATAAAGGGATTAAAATTATTCAGTGAATACGCGAGATCAATAAATGTTGTATGTTAAAGATAGAGGATGAATATCCAACAATCCATCCTCACAAACGTTTATAATAGTAATAGGAAGTTGTAGGATTCCCTAATTTGTAAGTAATGTTGTTTATAAGCATAAAAAAAAACATACATTTTAGAACATATCAGGGTTAAAAAATCTAGATGTCATTAAAGCAGTACCTTCCTACCTATTTGTGCCCAGCAATAAAATTACGGCTAAACGTAGGTAAGTAACGATGGACAAGAAATACTTAGCTCTGCGCCTCGGAGGCATGCAATTAACAGCGGCCCTCAGAACTTCGCAGGAATGAAAGGCAATGGAAATAATTATTGGCTTTAACTTTGTTATTTACAACTTAAGTTTCATTATTGTTTCTTGAATTTAATCTTGCTGTAGCGCATTTTACTTTACAGATATTAAAAACATTAGCAATTCTACGCGATTACGTCTTTGATTACTGCTCCTCTTATGTTGGTCGTAGCGTGATGTTATAAAAGCCTATAACGTTCCTCAATAAATCCCACTTCCTTCCTAATATATACCATCACGCCTGTATTCCGCGAAGGGTTAGGCAGAGGTGTACTAATGTACACCCACAGTTCGCCAGTATATTTAGGTCCTATGTAATAGGGGGCGAGCCTATTGCCATTAACCGGGCACAAATCCAAACTCCGAACTGCTACTGAGAATTTCAACTTCCTTCCTACTGATATTATAAATGCGAAAGTTTGTGAGGATGGATAAATGTGGTCCTCTTTCAGCTTAAACTGCTCAATGGTTCTATATAAAAGGCACTGAGATAGATTGCATTGAAAAAAACACATAAGTAGAATACTTTTTATCCTGGAAAAATGTACGGTTCCCGAGTGATCATATAACAAATTTGACGCGAACGAAATCGCGAGCGGAAGCTATTGGGTTTAATAACTCAAAAACATTTTTGAAAACCAGATCAGTAGTTTCTGAGATTAGCGCGTACAAACAAACGAACAAAAAATTCTTCATTTCAGTATAATATTTTACATTACATTACATATAGTATAGACGTGGTTGAAAAACATTATTACCAGCCTATATTCTCTTAAAATCATGTAGTTGTATTATAGTTTTGGCGTAAAATGGGGCAAGGCTGAATGGGGAAATGGTGATTACCATACCTTGATTACCATATAAAAGGGGCTAGAGAGGGCATCTAAACGTGCCGATGTTGGTACACGGAGAGTAAAGAGACACATCTCGGCTATCACGTAGCCTTTAACTACGCATACGGCCCCTTGAACTAGGTAAAAATGGAGCGAAAATGTTTGCTGGGAAATTACTTTTATTTTTGGTGTAAAAATATCACTGTTTATGGTAGTGCGCACTGTACCGCATGGAAAATATTGAGATTACTACGTATGTACATTATAGAGGTTATGGGGGTATTAAAAACTATATTAAAAACTAGCTTTCGCCTGTGACTTCATCTGAACCGTAAATTTTTTACCCGACTGCGACAGAAGGAGGGTTATGTTTTTCGAGGGTATGTTTGTATGTATGTATGTATGTATGTATGTATGTCGCTCTGCAGGCTGAACGGCTCGATGGATTTTAGCTTGAGAGGTGTCGTTAGATTCGTATTTACTGTGAGAGTGATACTGGGTATATTAATTTCTTTTTTAAAACACTAAAAAAATAAAAAATAAAAAACGGTAATTTAAAAAACTAAAAAACCCGACTGCTATTCTTTAAAAATCCCTAAAACAAGATAAATTGTAGCAGTCGGGACCCATTCAGGACCATCTGCAATGTAATATAGGTATGTGCTCTCAATTCACTAATCCTCCATTTCTAGAATGGGTCCCGACTGCTACAATTTATCTTGTTTTAGGGATTTTTAAAGAATAGCAGTCGGGTTTTTTAGTTTTTTGAATTACCGTTTTTTTTGGGATTAAAAGTAGCTAATGTGCTATTTCTGAATATAATCGATCTCTGTGCCAATTTTGATCGAGCTCCGTTTAGCTGTTCTGGCGTGATTAAGTGTCAATCATCTATCCATCCCAATGGCATTTATGATAGTAGTAAGATATAGAGCATAATTATAAAACTTTTCTTTTCTTCAATGAAAACACATAAAAACATTTGGATTTATGACCTTCAATAAACATTAGTAACCAAAAGGCCATTTTGAAAAAAAAAATGTCACTTTTGACTTCGTTAATTGTGTTTTTACAATAGGTATTATAGTAATTCATAAATCAAATGAAATTGATACGATCTGCATTTTTTTATGAGATTGGGATACCTTATACCATTTTAAAACGACTTCAATAATCTTCTTCTTCTTATCGTGTGGGCAGTAAGGTCTAACGACCCCAAACACCCTAGTATCAGAGTTTCTAAACCGCCTCAAGGGCCTCTGACATGGTTACCGATGTCAGTGATGTCCAAGATAAACTTAGAAAGTACATATGAATTAGGAAAAGTCACATTGGTACTTGCCCGTGACCGGTTGCGAACCCACAACCTCGTGCATGGGAGGCGGGCGCCTTAACCATTGGGCCATCACGACACTTACTTCAATAATCGAAGCAGTACAACAAATCATCAAAGCAAGACCGCTTCACAGCGCAGTTTAACGTAATCCTCGAGTCGGGGGCGATCTCATCAATCGTAGCAATTGCAACTTTGCAATCCTGAGATCGAAACCATTTATCTATCAATACTACGATTCTACTTCGAGAATCTTTTATAAATTGATTGATAGGCATATTTGATCTGAAGGCGGCTCTTTCGGAGGAGATATCTCGCGCAACCAATCAGCTTGGATTTCTTTCACATATCATTACATAGCTTGTTTATGGGCTATTCGAGACTATAATGTCTCTGTGTGGCAAAATTTATCCAGATCCGTTTAGCCGTTCTAGCGTGATTAAGTAACAAACATCCATCCAAACTTTCACTTTATACGACGAACATACATTGATCTGTTATTGCTAAATATAGACTGGGATCTCTTTATCCCGAAAAAATATACGGTTCTCGTTTACGTAATATTTTTAACTATCCAAATGTATGTAAAATGTAATTCTCCAGGCCGATTCCGGCCACGGCGGCTAACCTTAATGCAGACTAGCCACGTACGCAGAAGATATTATAGTGCACAAATGTGTGCGCAAACACAGGTGCACTCCCTCTTCCCATGATGATCCCATGACACGACCGGAGAGAGATCAGGCGCAGGACCAACGGCTTTACGTGCTTTCCGAGGCACGGGGGTGTCAGACCACCAACTTCCAAACTCTGGGCAGCTACTGAGAAATTCCTAATGGAAAAACCCAATAACACTTTTTGCCCGACCTGGGAATCGAACCCGGGACCCCTTGCTCAGCAGTCGCCCTTGCGACCACGAGACCAACGGGGCAGTAAAAAAAAAAATCACACACAATGTATACTAATAATATAAAGAGGTAAAGTTTGTGAGTTAGTGACGTTGCAGGGGGTAATCTTTGAATTTACTGAACTGATTCTGAAAATTCTTTCACCCATAGAAAGCCGTGCCGCCTTCGTTACTTACAAGTGTCATAGCAAATATTATAACATCACGCTACAACATACAGGAGCGGAGCAGTAACCAAAGACGTAACGTAAGGCGGGTGAAATGAGTCACGCAAACGAAGTCGCGAGAGACAGCTATTTTTTATAATTATTTCGAAAAATGGGAACTACATTGACGAGGATAACGTGAGTTGTTTATGATAGAACTAACCCCATTCGATATTTGTATTAAAAACAAAGTAGTTAACAATCTAGTTACCGGTTCAACGATGTTGAATATTTTACAAGGTACTATCGATCCCTACTGCAATAACAATGAAAGCAGCAATTAAAACCCGGTTACACGGTACAAAGTAACAACAGGTACTTATGTTGTTCTCCACAATCGGTTTTTGTTATTTTAGCGTTCATTGTTGCGAAAAAGCGCTGTTATTTTTAGAGTGAAATATTTTGTTGTTGCTTGTACCGGGTGGGTACTTTATAGTTTGAAAATAAAGTATTTAAATCAATCACCTTGCATGGAGTTGATCCATTTAATTATATTAACGGGAATGGTTTGAATTAATGGACTTGTTAATTAATATTTCATTTTTATTTCATTGATTTGTAAAATGATATGTCACACGCTTCTAAAAATACATTTAACTGGCATACTTTTTTATGAGCTGTGAAAACGCGATTCCTCTATAGTAGTCTATTGATTTTGTTCGACAATAGCAAACTATGACGTCACTTAATTGCCAACTATTAAAGCAACTAAAAAACAAAATTTACTGGTAATTAACAGTTTTTCGGAATAAAATAAAGTGTCACTAGAAATTTCGCCTTTATCGTGGTGCTTTTACATACAAATTAACTTACATAAACAAATAGCCAGACCCGGAAGAACTATCTGTAAGTCATACAAATATTTGTTCCGTCCGGGAACCGAACCCGCGCTACACAGGACAGCAGCCAATCGCTTGGCTACTACTGCGCCAAAAGTGACGTGTCGTTATTGGTTAATTGTGTATCCACCCGTATGTCAATGCATAAAGAAAATAGCTCCACCAATATGGACATCTAAACATTACAACACAAATCCAAATATTACATCATACCCACATCTACAGCTGAAAACCTCGCATGACTTGCTCCCGATTAAACTCCCGTATTACTCTTCCCAGGAACGCCATTCCTCCAACAGATTCCTTTCTCAAAGGAGCTTCAATAGCGGTGAGTACACTCTGCAGGTTTCATTCGCAATACTGTACTGTAGCGAAACCCTCCTCTTTTGAGCATTAAGGGGATGTGCTAAGGTTCACTGCGAATTTTTTTTAAACATGTGTATGCTCTTGACTTTAGCCTAGGTCAAAGGTGACAAAGACAAAGTTGACGATAGACTGAACTTACCCAGAAGAAGCCTGTTCACTCTAAGTTTGGAATCAAAGTTCTTTACATTTTTTTTTTAATTTGAAGCCTTGATACCAGATTGAAAATTATAATAATTAAAATCGTTAATAAAACTCTTTAAGTTATAGTTGGCGACAACTGTAGTGTGTTTATGAAATAGCACATTTACGGGTAATTCTAACTTGGAGAGTTAATATATTGATAATTTTGATGTCATACCACAGACTACACAATGAATGAGCTGAGTTGAGTAGAGTTGTTTGCTCTTGGCAGCAAATGGAAATTAAAAACGTTCTTTAAAGCATGCCTGAACGTATGCACTATTTCAATACAGCTCGGTAATTAATACCCGCGATGAATTACCGAGCACAACGAAAACTACTGTTTCCGATGAAAACAACAATAAGGTTCTCATGGTAATAGATGGCGCCACGTGTCTTTAAAATCATGATTGAATTTTAAATATAACCGACATTTCCGCGGGCGTAGTCGCAGGCAAAAGCTAGTTGTAAAAAAAAAGTTGAACATCGTAACATTTATAAATAGGCAACATTTTCTGCCGCAGAGTTTAATTGTTTAATGAAATAATATAAAAGTGTTAATTTTTTTATTACTATACAACCGGCTACTGAGCTGCAAATTACAAAAAAAACCTACCAAAGTTTGAATTTAGCTGACCTACCAAAGCGCTTCCACCTTAATACGGAATAGCACCAGCAACCACATTCGTTACTTAAGAGAGAAAAACATTGCCTTTATTTCCATTGGATTTGTTCCGCAAAATATACGGAGCTGTAAGATTGTAATGGTCTAGCTAGATAGTAGTTATTACACTGTATTTCTGTTACAGTTCTGCTACATTAACTTTGTAAAATAACGTGTCCTATTAAGCAGAGCCGGGTGATTTTCAATTAGGACTGTATAACTTCAAAAGCCTTCCTCTATTTCAAAATTAGGGTCCATAATGATTCTGTATTTTTTAATTTTTAAGACCATTTATGTGAAATTGAAAAATATGGAACGCAATAAATAATTGAGTATATACGTAGAGTAGCTATACAATAAATTAATAGTTTAAAAAACACAAAAAACACGCTTTAGCTTTTAATCGTGGTCAAAGTTCAATTACAAGACCTTTCTAACAAGTCCAAACGATATTCCATCATGGAAAGCTAGTGCCTATCTTCCGGATTCATCATCAGACCTTGAAACCTAATCATAGTCAACGTTCATTACAAGACCTTTCTAACAAGTCCAAAGACGGCTATGATACGATCATCCATCATGAAGTTCCAGTTCATATCTTCCGGCTCCATCGTCAGATCAGCTCGACAGTACCATGTATTAATTAATTTATCTTTATTTATTTATTCTAAAATAGAACTAGTGACATTATATTAATATACTTTGACTTGTAATCTGTAATCCGATCCGATTGTATCTGTGTGTCTGTAATAATTATCTGTATGTAATTTCAAACACAATGTAAATTGTTTAATGAAATAAATAAATGAAATGAAATGAAATGTATTGTTATCAAAATCACATACAACTGCCAATTTTCATAACGCTACGATCTTTAGAAGATGGTTAAATTAGTTTTCTTAGATTTGATTACATAGTTACATACATACAGGTCGACCTAATAAAAGCGTGTTAAAAAGCGGTTTCATCCGTCTTAAGTTACGTTGTTCTTTGGTTACTGCTCCGCCCCCGGTGGTTGTAGCATGATACAATGAGATGTACCTAATTCGCAACGGCGGCAAATCGAATGTAGAATGTGCTTGAATATAAAAATCAAGTAAACAACTGTTGAGTTGATGATTTTTTTGTTTGTTTGTTTAAAAGCGCTAATCTATAGAACTACTAGTTGGATTCGTTTTGTTTTCTGTATTTGAAAGTTCAATTCTACTAAAGTAGCTTCAACTTGAAACTGTGACTTCTCGACACTTCAAAAGTGTCTGGAAATGGTCTAATTGAAATAAATGTTTTGACTCAACTTTGACTTTTGATTCATGACTCTCTCATGATTTTCTTTTGATTTCTTTTGACTTTTTTTGTGATTTTGTGTGTTTTTGTTTTGTTTTGCACAGCGTCTAACAACACGCTACGACTATGGGAGTGGAGCAATTAAAAAAGACGTAACGTAACGCAGATAAAAAAAAACTTGCGAACGAAATCACGGGCAAAAGCTAGTATACATAAATAGTATAAATAAACAACATTTATGTTTTTGAATAACACATTTGCGCTGTAATTAACATCACAGTTGCTGCAACAATAATTCTCGCGTTTTGACATTTTTATTACCAGCATTTGCCCTGAAAGACCAACCAGCTCATAATTTACCTAAAATAATAATAATAATAAAACCAGCCTGTTATTGTCCCAGTGCAGGGTAAAGGCCTCTTCTCATAGCGAGAAGGCAGGAACAATTAATCATGACGCTTGCTCACGGCGGATTAGGGGTTTCAGGCTTACCTATACTTTTAGATGTTCAGGTTACTTTTACCGTTGTTAGTTATGTCCAAGATAAACTTAGAAAGGACATACGATTTGGAAAAGTCAGATGCATTTAGTGTCAAACCCACAAACAACCTAATGCATGAGAAGCAATTTAACCACAGGCCCATCGATACTAACTCACTCACACTATATAATACTACATAATAATTTACTAAATTACTATTATAATACATGATATACTAATTCTGCTCGCGAATGACATATTTTGATAATAGTTAAAATACGTTAATAAAATAAACCTGATCAGTTTTTTTTTTGTTTGTTTCTTTAAACGCGGATCTCTCACCTCTGGAACTAACAGTCGGATTGGAAATAATCTTTGATATTATGATAGCTAGATTTATGAGGAATGTTCAAGGCTTTATAACATCACGCTACGGTCCACAGGAGCGGTACAGCAACCAAAGACGTTACTTAACGCGGCCAAAAAAGCCATGCGGTAGAATTCGCGGGCGAAGATCGCGGCTAATATAGAAGTGAAGTGTGTAATAAACTTCTTTAACCGCAAGTTTATTAAAAGACGTCAAAGTTCTATAGAAAGAAAGAAAGAAAGAAATGGAATCTGAAAGCAATTTTAAAGTTTTGCATCGCCATCTGATGCTATCACAACTTGGTAGCTAGTTTGTAGACAAAGTATTATCGTAAAATAAAACTTTACTCGAAGAATTAATTCAATGTTGCTAAGATGATACTACATTGTAATAAAGTTGGTGTTTCGCGGGAACATTATTATTCTAGACAGGGTAGACATTTTTAGAACCAAAAATTCTGTGTGAAAAAAAATTGTGAACGTTTTAAGTTGAGAAGTTGTAATAATGGTGCTTATTTGTCGGTCGGTGTCTCACTTTATTTTAAAACTAACAATGCTCGTTGTTTGTATTTTGATAATAAAGTCTATAATTTGTTTGATAATATAATGAAAAAGAAAAACATATAATATGGCTAGTTCCTTAGATTTGCGCTTTCAAACGAACGAACTCTTCAGCTTTATTCGCCTTAGCTTTTAAAAGCCCGGGGCCCTATGGTCCCCAAATAAGTAAAGACATATAAAATGATAATACACAAAGTAACTGCCTCGTTAGCCTAGTGGTCTTAAGTACGACTGCTACGCTAAAGGTCCTGGGTCCGATTCCCACCCAGGTCATTCCCAGGTCGAGCAAAGTGTTATTGGGTTTTTCTATGAAATTCTCAGTAGCAGCTCGGAGTTAGGATTTGTGCCCGGTTAATGGCAATATGCTCGCCCCCTATTTCATGGGACCTAAATATACCGGCGAACTGTGGGTGTACATTGGTACACCTCTGCCTAACCTTTCGGGGAATACAGGCGTGATGGTATATTTATATTTTTTAAATTTAATATACAAAGTATTTTACTTTTTAGCCCATGTTCTATGTTAGGGGGTTTGGTTTCCGCACTTAGTCCTACAATAGACCATTGTGCGTGAGCCGTGGTGGGGGTTATTCCAACCAGCCCACCTCCCTCCAAAAGCAGAACAGTCTTCCCGGTCTCCTCAGGGCGTCCGCAAGGGATTTTGGTCTTCTTAGTCCATTCATTGTTATTGAAATGTTTCAATATTCACTAGAATGTTTACTTACGTAAAGCTTTCTACATCTACACGTGTACTATCATCCCTTTTCAGCAAGAATCTTAGTTTCAAATTCGCTCTCAAACTATTTTTGGTGAAGATACATACATGATACAGAAATTCTTGCTCGTTTCGCCGTAATCCGCTAACAATGGAATCCACTGAGGGCGCAAATCCATTGTGCGACAGGGACAACCCTAGTTTGTGTTTGGAGGCAACATCCTTATTCCCCGAACGTGACCTGTATCTACGTCATTCAGTAGAAAGAGACAGAAGGTCAATGGACACACGTGTTAAAAAAATAACAGCCTATTATTGTTTCACTATTTCAAGGCCTTTTCTCGGACAGAGGAGGCACGAGCATTTATTACCAGGCTTGCTCAAAGCAAATTGGCAAATTTAGACTTTTTTTATTTGAGAGGGGTAAGCTCTTGCCTCGAGTCTTGGTCAAAGGTGACATAGACAAAGTCTACGATGGAGATGGAAGGAGCTGTCCCAGAAGACGCCTGAACTGAACTTTGGTTCACCCTAGGAATTTTTCCTGTATCGTGGATGCGTTTACAAACATATTATAGACTCACATACACAAACAACTAGACGTGGAAAAACTATCAATAGGTTATACAAATATTTGTTCTGTACAGGAATTGAACCTGCGACACGCAGCGCAGAAGTCAGAATATACGTTTTTGCATTATCATAATATTTTTGCGTATCGGACCCAAACGATGCCAATTGAACCCTATTAATAACACAGATAGACAGACACCTGTCTGTGTGTCTTTCTGTCTGACCATCTGTCACTGGGTTGAACATCTCAGAAACGGAATAGCCAGTCAGTTTATTTATTTTGTTTTATTTTTTCATGTTCGTGGACAAGGCGAAAGGAGGCGGTGGTGTTCTGTCTTTTCTGCCTACCTTCATGGGAAAATGGCGTAAGTTTATGTACGTGTATGTAGTGTATGCGGATCTCCAGGAAAACTTCAACGACTTTTTCAATGGTTTATTTAAGCAATATAATGAACACCTTAGAAAACACGTACTTCTTAATTCGTATTACTCGCCATCTTGCTCTTTTTCTTCACCTTTCACTCGTTCGACCACTCATCCAATCCTTCGTTCAGAAACATGCATTTTTACCGTTTAGAAATGTTTAGTTATACAGCCTAATCTTAAATTAATCCTACATGTATTTGTTTATTTATTCACAGAAATCAAGAGACCTAGTACCTACCTTTCGTGTTGTGCAAACTAAGTCTTTTGCAATATCTACATCTTTAGTCGTAGAACGCCGGATACCGCCGATACCGGCTTCTTTGAATCTATTTACAGTACACCTGATGCCTATCCACGCATCTCACACCACATACGGCCCGATATTGTGTTTATGAACGTCGTAAAATATAGACGTAATAAAAATGAAATAGAATCGTGCTCAGAATGGAGTCGTTCTGACGGCACTTTTGCGAGACATAGATATAAATTTAGAGGTACTAAATCCATATCTGTGTGCTTTCGCAAAAGTTGAATAGTATAAGATAAGATATTTGATAGTCATGTTTTCAACAAGGTGAGATGAGGATGGTGTTTCCGAAGAATAGTTTCTAGATGTGGTAAAAACATTAATTCTACTTTGAGGGGCAGTTGGGTACAAAAGAGCTATTTAGCTCTTAGCGGTCTGTTGTATGCTAAAGTCCAGTATGTTGATTTATAAACCCAATAATTATGCAGGAGGATGAGGACAAACGCATATAATAAGTCATTATTTTTTGACTAAACTCTAAAAGTCGAAAAATAGGAACACACCCGAGTTTTTTTTTACTTCTTGGTTATTGGTCCGTTCCCGTATCTTATAGTCTGTACTATTTCTCATTAATTTAGCTATCATAATCAAAATCAATAGGGCATTTTAACAAACAGACAACCAGAAACCACCCTTCAGCTTGATTATATTAAAAGAGATTTCACAAAAACGCAGCGGCTACTTCCATAAAGCATCTCCCTATATTCCCTAATGACCAGGCAATCATGCCGCGTTCAACACTTAACCCGGGAGTTAACGAGCACTAACCAGAGTTTATGAAGTAAAAAGTTTAACTCAGACGCTCTGTTTAGTAACAAAGTAGTGTTAGTACTTGTTCCACGACATCAAGTGAAGTTTTAACGCGTGAAAGATAAAAGAAAAGTGTAATGCAAGAGGAAGATATTGTTGCTTGGATGGGAGACGATTTGAAAGAAAAAATAGGGTTCTTTATTTTAGGGGGGAGCTACTTTTGACGGTTTGTGTTTAGCTTCTTCAACTTTTCGTATCGATGATACATTTATAGCGCTCATTTATATAGTGTTATTGAGTTTTTCCAGTAGGAATTTCTCAGTAACAGCTCGGAGTTTGGAAGTTGGTGGTGTGTCATCCCCGTGGCTCGGAAAGCACGTAATGCCGTTGGTCCTGTGATCTCTCCCCTGTCGTGTCGGATTGTCATCCCATCGGGCTATGAGAGTTAGGGAAGAGTGAGTACACCTGTGTTTGCGTGCGCACTTTAGCATTATAATATCTCCTGCGTATTTGGCTAGTATACATTAAGATTAGCCGCCGTGACCGGAATCGGTCTGGAGAACGCACACATATAACGCTCTATTTTTTCAAATCGAACCAGTACTTTCTGAGATTATCACATTCAAAAAAAAAAACTCTTCAGCTTTATAATATTAGTATAGATTACATTTTTGTTTACACACAGACAGAGAAGGGTTGGCCATTCCATCGCCGCAAAACATAGCCATTACATAAACGTATTTATCAACGAGTAACAAAAACAAACCTCACATTTTGCACGACTTTTGCCGACAAAAACAACTGAAGCCTTTTAATAAATACGGTCCGATTGCTACATCCGTCTGCGTCCCAATATTAAGGCCGTGTTCAAACCAAACTGACTGTCAGCCGCCGAATGTGAGCAGGCTCACTGTGAGCCCCACGGCTGTCCCATTTTAAAACCTAGTAAGGGCACACTTTTTCCAAAAATCGTTTTATTGCATAATATTGCTAACCAAGTAAGTCCCTACCAAATACAAAAACATCAGCGTTGAAAACTCACATTAAAGCGGTGAAGATACGGGGTAAATGCACTACTCGTCTCTGATCTAATTTACGTTTATTCGCTCTCCTATAAAATTTAGTTTTAGGTCCTTGCTAGGTTTTGAAATGGGGCAGCCACCCAGTGTAAACTTGAAAATAAACGGTATTGTGAATATAATAATGTCAGCGTCTAAGCATAGCGTAATAACGTATCGTTCGTTGGTTAAATGTGAACGAAAAAGTGAATATGTATGGAAATACAATAAACTGCGTAACGTTCGCTCACTTTCGGCGGCTGACAGTCAGTTTGGTTCGAACACGGCCTTACACAAAGTTATGTGTTACAACTTGCGTCTTTTGTTTTGTATAAATTGAGGAATTTGCAGTTTCCCTTGGGACCTTATTCCTCATATAAATTTCATTAATCAAAGGGAAATCTCTGAAGCGATAGAAGATCGATCTATGGGCTATGTAAACAGAACGCTGACTTGACAACTATATCGCGTTTACACTTTTGTTGCATTGTTATTTACGAGTGAATGGAAATGTAAAGTATTTTGTATTTCTGGGTATTTTAGGCCTGTAGTGATATTCTAAAAAGTTTATATGCAAAATCACTTCTGAATCCGCGGTGAGATTTTAGTTTCGTATTCTTCGAAGTCGAAGAAAGAAGTCGTTTAAAAAACTAAAAATTTAAAAAACCCCCAACACAAAAACCTAAGTTCCCTTTAAAAAGTAAAAAAATAACAAAAAAATACGTCACGTTGGGGGACCGCTCGGTACGATCGTATCCTAAATGCAACATCGGTCCCCCAACGTGACGTATTTTTTTTGTTATTTTTTTACTTTTTAAAGGGAACTTAGGTTTTTGTGTTGGGGGTTTTTTAAATTTTTAATTTAATTTTTTATTTTATGCTTTTTATAGGTACCTACTTATTATAATGTCGATTTTATTAAGTTTGAGACCTCACTCGAGTATATTTACAGACATTCGGTTTTTCTTCCCTACTTTCACCACTACTAATCACCACAACTTTTAAACGGCCCAACCTATTTTCATCAAACATGTCTAAGAACACTCGTACGTAAGTTACCTTTAATACAAAAAAACTAAATTGAAATCGGTTCATCCATTCGGCAGCTATGATGCCACAGACAGACACACAGACAGACAGACAGACAGACAGACACGTCAAACTTATAACACCCCTCTTTTTGCGTCGGGGGTTAAAAATTAGTGAGTTCGACAGACTAGCGCCACCACGTGATGACGTTTGCCTATTTCGGAATAGCATAGCAGATGACGGCGGGGCAATACCAGTAGGGGGCGCGAATCATGTATGAAGTGTTTACCGGGCTTCCAACTCAAGAAGGAAAGGGTTCCTTCTACCACCATGAATTGGGAGCGTTATTCATACACATATAATCAAAATAACAAAACTGTCATCACATAATCAAAGTCTATAAACTCGTTTACCTACCGAATTCTTAAGGTGAGTGTACACTAGAACATTTACTTGTTACATGGTACAACAGAACATGTTGCTGCTCAAACGTGTTATACTCTCACGAACCGAACATCGAGCACGACATTTGACGTTTTGTTACAATTTAATTTTACAAACTAATGAGTAATTTTTTGCAACAGTCAATGGAAGGTAATTGCACATTAGAAAGTAATGTTACAGGTAAAGGCCACCTCGCCTTGGGCATTACGTCGAACGTTCCTGCGAATGCTCAACACAGCGTTGAGTATTCGTCGAGAACATTACATTACATGGAAATTAGAGCTTTTGTTTGTGTAGTACCTAACAGTACTCTAATCTGTCAAATTACTTTGATAGGTTTTCAACTTTATTTACAAAGAATAAGGTTGATGTTCGATTGGATGTTGATTTTTTTTCTTCATTTAAATATAATACAATTATTCATTTCTATGAGGAAAAACATTATTAATAATTAAGAAAGTAATAGTAGTAGTACTATTTAGGTAGTTTGGGATAGCTTGATCTGCTGACATCTTTAACATTCGTAAGTACGTTACTCAGATATGTTTGAGAAAATAGTCATGTAAGTATATAGAAACCTTAATAGAAAAACATAGAAAACTTTTCATCCAGGAAAATAGCAAACATCTCTAGGGAAGCCGCAACAAAAGCCATTTCGTTTTCCGATAAGCGCGCCTCCACGTGCCTAATATTTAATATCTAATACCACTGGGGTAACATGCCCAATAGTCGGCCAAAATGGAAATATTGTTCTAATATTGACAGCTATATGAATACGAGTATTAGATGGTTTTTTTTTCTGTTATTTTTGTGTGAATTCGTATTCGAATAACACTGACAAGAGAGTATTTTGCTATTTTTAGGAGACTGTACCGATAGTGTGCTACTAAAGAAGTGTAGTTATAATGCATTCCCCAAAGGGTTAGGCAGACGTGTACCAATGTTTACCCACAGTTCGCCGGTATGTTTTAGGTCCCATGTAATAAGGGTACCATTAACTGAGCACAAATCCTAACTCCGAGCTGCTACTGAGAATTTCATAGAAATACTCAATACGATTTCCTTGACCTGGGAATCAAACCCAAGACCTCTAGCGTGACAGTCGTGCTCAGGACGACTAGGCTAATGAGAAATGTATGAAGAAAGTCTAGACATATTTTGGTCAATAAGTAATTAATCTAGATTAAATTTTGTAGATACGATACAGGTAGGTATTAATATCTAGGCTAGTAGTTAATTAGTTTCCCGTCTCATTGACTTCATTACATATTATATTAAAATTCAGTTTTTTAATGGAAAATTGAACCATATACTAAAAAAATAAGCTTAACTTTTCAGTGTTCTTTTCTCTTTTTATTTACTTTAATTACACTCGACATTTTTTTTAGATAGCCAAAGTCAAAGTCAAAGTTTTTATTTCAATAAGACCATTTACAGGCACTTTGGAATTGTCAAGAAGTTACCTCTAAGGAAGGTTCTCTCTGATTCACGCCAGAACGGCTGAACGTATTTGGATGAAAGGTACTGAGCTAGAATGTAAACTTTTAATCCTGGAAAGATGTACGGTTTCCGTGGGATAATACATCAAAGACGCGGACGGAGTCGCGGGCAGAAGCTTGTTTAAATATATAAATGTAGACTAAGTGTATAACATAATTATATTTGTAAGGGACGCGCTGTAGTAAAAGTCTTCTTACAACATTTCAACCTCTAAACAGTAGGTAACTAAAAGTCTTAACTAATATTATAAATACGAAAGTTTGTTTGTTTGTTTGTTTGTTACCATTTCACGCCTAAACTACTGACCCAATCATCCTGAAATGTGGAATATACGTTGTCAGATGTACAAAAACGGACATAGGATACCTTTCATCCTGAAAAAAAGTACTTTTCCCGAGGAAAACAACAATAACGTCCTTAAACGATAATAGATGGCGCCACGTGTCTTCCGAATCATGATTGAATTTTAAATTAAATAAAAAATCGGCCATGTGCGTGTTGGACTCGCGCACCGAGGGTTCCGTACAAACCTGTTAATATTATTAAAAATATAAAAATTATTAAAAATATTTTTATTATTATTATATGACGTAACTAAACATTTACGGTTTTCGCAACTATTCCTTTATCTGTGCTATAAGACGTTTGCTTCGTACCAAATAAGATTCTGAGTTCACGGGAAGTACCCTGTAGGTTTTGATTCCCTTGCGAGTGTTGAAAATTTGAAAGTCGCGGGCAAAAGCTACTACCTCTATAAATCATACAGACAAACCGGATTTACAATATGTATATCCAAATCCAAGTAAAATATTAGTGGGAATTTCCCCACATACAAATCAAAAGGCAATATGACGGTAAATCATTCTCCACGTCCAAACCCAATAAGGGTTCAGAATTCATGAATTTATTTATGGCAGGGTCCAAATGTAATTTATTTGTGAATACTGTGAATTGTTAAGGTCTGTTAATGAATGTACCCTTTAAAGTTTGATTCCACTGTATTTAAACTGGGGACTAATTTCAGTTTATTAGTTTTGGCATTAGCTATTAATTTTGTGAGGTCTCCCTATTTAGAGAAGTTTAGTTGGGGGGGTTTCGTAAATGAATGAATGAATATATGTTTATTTAACTCTACTACTACCAGTTCTAAAGATTATTATTTACCTGGTACGTCTATTAAAATGTTTACTAATATAAAAAAAAAGCCAAAGAGTTTTTTTGTTCGTTTGTTTAAAGCAACTAATCTCTGGAATTGCCAGACAAATTGGAAAAAAAACGTTATTTAAATAGCCAGTTTCATGATGAATAGTAAAGGCTATATAACATCACGGTACAACCCAAAAGAGCAGAGTAGTAACCAAAGACGTAACACAACGCGGGTCTAAAAAAAAAGTGGGCAAAATCGCGGGCAAAATCGCTGGCAGAATCTAGTATGCTAATAAAATATCAAGTTCACGTAAATAAGATGTCAGTAATTTGTTACCTAAATGGTTTTGAAGTACACAGTACTTTGCGAAACGGTGTTGCTAAGTCTCTTGTTAAGATGTTATTAGAAAATTAATTACAAAACTTATTAAATTGACGTTCTTGCGTAAATTTATCGTTTTCTGTTTCGTAGTTGAAATATGTCATTTAAATACGGGGTATAAAAAGACTACAGAAACAAAGCCGTTATCTACGCATTATTATTATCATCATATCAGGCGAATGATGTCCACTGCTGGACATAGGCCTCCCCTAAAGATAGCCACAGTGACAGGTCCTACGTTGCTCGCATCTAGCGATTTCTCGCGACCTATCTACGCATACATCTACTGCATATCAAACTAAAGTAAGTAGCAGTAATTTTATAATTGGGAACTGTCTTTTATTTTTGGTGTAGATAATCACAATGTAGGTAACACGTGTAAATCTTTGTGCAGGATACATGAAACAGTACAGGGTTCCTGGGTTATTCTACCCTGCAATGCAATATCGCTCTGATGGACAAAGGTCTCACTCAAGCCCTTTCAAATATTCATTTCTTGCGCCACTTCGAACCTAGTTTAGATTTAGTCAGTAAAAAAATTCTTAGTTAGTAAGCCAAATTGGAACTTAAGCCTTTGAAATCTCCGTAACCATACAGTTCCCAGGTAGATATAGCCCAAAACAAAGAACAACAACGAAAAATGAACTTTCGGGTTCGTTAAATATCGTAGAATGTCAATTGGAAGATATTTTGAAAGTTCTGAGATAAATGGGTTCACCATCCTTCTATTATATCCGGAAATAGAAAAGGTTCTGCTCGTGTACGGTCAACAAAACCGATAAATAAGTAGGGTCAGATACGGTTGAAGATTTTTTAGAAATCTTCAGATATCTATAGAATGAAATATTTAATGGAAGAAAACTTGTCAAAAATGTAGGCAAATTAAAGAATTTGTCAGATTGAAACTGACATTAGAATGTAAGCTATCCACAAGACCCCAGCACAAGCCGCTTCCAACCTGTCTTTTTTGGAATCTATAGGGGAGGCCTATGTCCAGCAGTGGACGTACTGCGGCTGATATGATGATGATGATGAATAGTCAAGATGATGAATAGACATATCTCTTTTGTTGTTTGTAAATTGTAAATGTCAAGAAGACCAATATGTGTTGTGGGAGAAATCATAATATTCATGCTTATATTCTTCTTACCTGGTGGCCATTCCTGACCGTAGACGAAGATCTCGGATCTGGCGATGTCCACTCTGTTCCAAGTGAGGGCTAGTGAAAGCTGTTCACTTGGGGACAGATGCTGTGCCCGGAACAACGCCGTCAGGATGACCTGGTCCAACTCCTGGACCTCGCCACCTTCTGCACGCTCCTGGATACGGAACACCGTGATCTGGGAAAGAAGGAGATTTGGTAAGTTGAGGAGAAACTGGGCTAGTACAAGCTTATATACAATTTTAACAATTTATATAAAAAAGGAAAAAAATATTTTGTAGCTACCTATACGTATATTACGGTTACCTACGTATTACGGTTCAAAAGATACATTCTGTTAAAGACGGAAGAACAGATGGACAGACATTGGAGTCTTAGTAATAGGGTCTCGTTTGGCGTCCTTTGAAAACGGAACCCTAGAAGGTAAAACAACTAAAACTTCAACAGGCTACAAAAGATTGTACGTGTAGTATTAATATTTCGGTAGGTACAAAGTATTTTATACTATGGCTAATAAATGTAGGCGGCCGCCTAATGGTACGAAAGTGGACCCGCTAATTGCATTACCAAATTCATCGTGGGTGAGTTGCTATCCCAAAGTTAAAGATGAAATTTCCATGCTAGTGTAATAGTTCTGGCTTGCATACCTATCCTTGCTACATAGCAGTAGATATGAGTAATAATTTCTCTTCTTGCCGAATAGAATTCATTTATTTGATAATATAATATATCATGTAAGGTAAGTACATAGGTCCTTTTGGAAATATATAGGAAAGGCCTATGTCCAGCAGTAGACGTCCTGCGGCTGATGACGATGATCATGATAGGAGAAGACAATGGCTCCTGCACACGCACTAATGTAACTTTTTCAATCTTATGTACTTTTTAAAATCTTGGACATCATTGACATAAAAAAAACAAAACATCGTGACCATAAATGTGGAATCACCAATCGGCCTTGAACAAGGGTGGAGATTAACGCTCGTGGCTTGTCTCCATGAGAAAAGGCCTTTCCTTGCAGTGGTACAATAATAGGCTAGAATTAATATTATTTATTGTAGGTTTCTTTTTTTACCGATGGCAAATCATCAAATGACTTCTCCCGCCCTTAGCGTCAGACTTTTACTGATTAAAACCATGTTCATTCTTGTGCCCTTTGCGTTCCGAGGGCGCGGTATCTCTTTCGAACAACTCGCAGCCTCGGATTTTTTGTAAGTTGGAAGATGCATAGTACCTACTTAACCTAAAAAGCTCCTTCAAAATGAGCTTCACTACTACTACATATAATATTAAAGCCCGCCATTCTACGCACATTAGCCTGAATATTATCTTCCGTGGAACATCTCATATTATTTTCTGCGTTTCATTAAATTGGTACTTACCTCCCTATAAAAGGCTTTATAAGGAATTTGGCTTTTTAGGATTCAAATTATTCAGGCTGAATGAAAGAGGCTTTTTCTTTCAATAAACGCCTGAAAGGAATGAAGGATTTTATTTGAATAGTTACTTTGTACAATCCCTACTATTCATTTTATTGTACGTATAAAAAGGAGGGGGTCAATAACCTCTAGCCTTAATATTAACTCGGTAATCACTTCAGAATTTTAATGGTTTATTCTAATAAAGCCGCGGAACGTAAAGAATTTGACACGAACTCCGTATAATCAACACTAATACTATATAGCTGGAGTGTTTGTTTGTTTGTTCCTTGTTTTAAAGGGTTTTTTAGGAGCTTCTGTTCCTATTTTGAAAATTGTGTCGTTAATGTTCTTAACAGGATGGCAAAAATAATACATAAGTTTAAAAAAATATATTTATTTTGTTTGGCACAGAATTGTGCTACGACAACATCATCCGCTGATGCAGTCATTAAGTCCTGTCGCGCGCAGGTGACATAGTATGCCGCACAAGATAATTGGTGGGCCATGGTCTGCGGAGAGACTTCACATAGGTACTGAAGATCTAATTAGATAATGGATCTAGTTAGGAGCCACGTCAGCTTAGAATTACACCTTGAATACTATCCTACTTCTAATATAATAAATCGAAAGTGTGTGAGGATTAATGAACGTTTGATATTATTTCTCGCTTAAGCTAGATTGTTGTGTGGAATAATACATAAGAAACGTTTTATTCCGGAAAAATGTACGGTTCCCGTGGGATAATATTATGTTATTATTAACTTTGACGCGGAGAAAGTCGCGGGTGAAAGATTTTGAAATATTTTATTCGAAAAGAAAATTATAGATTTAAAAGTAAAGGCAAAGTCGCGGGCAAAAGCTGACTGAGTGTCTTACTAAGTTCGGCTATTGACCTTAACAAAATATCTACCTATTTAGAAGTCGCTCGTTGTCCTTTAGAAATTGATACAAATTGGACTGTCCCTTGGAGTTTTATTAGGCTAATAGATTTTTATTGATGGGATCCAATGGTCGAATTGGCTCGCATAAACAAAGGTCGAAGGTCGGTTGACATCACGAAGATACTAAGGACACGCTAGGTGACCCATGTGTTTGCCTGCTCCGCGTTTAGTTTATTATGAAAGTAAAAAAAAATACCTGTATGCCTACTGGGTTTTGCCCGACTTCGTTGGCGTGGATGTTTGAAGAGATTGGCGTATTTAAACAAACTCTTCACCTTTATTATTTACTAGCGAACTATCTGCGATTTCGTCCGCGTGGCTAAATTCACCCGCGTTAAGTTGCGCCTTTGGTTACTGCTCCGCTTCTGTGGGTTGTAGCGTGATGTAATATAGCCTATGTTATTCAGTGATAATGTAGCTTTCTAGCGGCAAACGAATTTTTGAAATCGGTCCAGTAGTTTTTAATTTTATTCGTTGCATACAAAAATACAAATCTTTACTCTTTATAATATTGTGTAAAAGCAAACTTAACTTGAACTAAATTGAAAAGTATATTGTTAATTGGTCAGTGGGTCGTTTTAGGGGCATTCAACACTGCTACCATAATTATTTTACAGCTAATAAAACAAACACTGAGTAATAAACTTTGACAAAATGTCACGCCATCCAATTATAATGTCAGCCATTTCAAACGAATACAATAGTTTATTGAAACCACAAATTGATGCGGCTCGTAGACGTAACGAACCATAGAGAACTATTTCTATACACTAATATTATACGTAAGTACGTAGACAATTTCACGATATAAAAAAAGATTACCTTCTATTTTTAATCATAGGTATTCAAGTAAATGTCATCAAAGGCAATTTCGTTTCTAGTTTCATAGATTTCTTTTTTTTTTGCCATTTTTCAGTCATTAGTAGTTGACGCCACCATCAATTAACACACTTTTTATGAACTGTCAAAACTCGATTCTCCCATACATTTTGTATGGCACGTTGTGACGTCACTTATCGGCCTACTCATTTGACTAACTATTTATTTATTGATTTTAAAGTAAGTAAAAATCTGATTTTACATTAATGGAAAATTATCGATTTTCATGGGTAAAATAAATAAATAATAAATGGGTCGCTTTTTTAGAGAAGTTGTAACTTGAAATTATTTGTTAGTGGTGTCAACTACCCAATTATGGCTGACATTCAGCTGTTTTAATACAACGATGTAAATAGAAAATCCATTATTGAACTCACTATATTGTTGGCCCTAAACACAATAACTCAATTGCAAATTGATATTGGAAACTTTGAATGGAAGCCATCACTAAATGGTTCCAAGCTACTAACCTATTTTGCGCCCAAGTAATATGATTGTAGAAAATTGGCGCGTGAATTGGAAAATTAGTTTTTAACGAATTTCTGGGGCAAGAGCAACGGCAATGTTCCAGACAGCCGCAACGTTAATTTTTGTGTGAAAATTATAATGAATCTAGCTTCTGCTCGCGACTTTGTTTGCTCGGAAGTCAGATATACCTATATATGAAACACAACACTCGGCGGCAGCTGTTAATCAGTGAAAAAAGATTTGTAATAGGACCTACTTTCTGTAATTACCGTTTACAACAAACTATTTTATTTAATGTTTTATAATCTTCCTCGATAAACGCACTATTAAACGTAAGATCGCAACCGGGCACGGGCAAGTACCAATGTGACTTTTTCTAATTCATATGTACTTTCTAAGTTTATCTTGGACATCACTGACATCGGTAACCATTTCAGAGGCCCTTGAGGCGGTTTAGAAACTCTGACACTAGCGTGTGTGGGGTCGTTAGAACTTACTGCCCACACGATAAAGAAGAAGAAGAACGTAAGATTTTCCAAATCGTTCCTGAGATTAGCGTGTTCAAATAAACAAACTCGTCAGCTTTACATATAATATTAGTACAGTTAGCAAAGGTACACTTTTCTGCGTCATTATAATAATTTCATATTATTAATTTATATCTAATAAAAGTTCAATTAATAGAACCAAATGTTAAAATAAGTCAGAATAAAATCTTTAAAAAGTGCTTAAGTTAATTAAGAAAACGGTCGACTTTTCGTAGAACTTTTGGGCAAAATTACTTCGTCTACTTAATCACGCTCAAAGTTTTCGAAAGTTACTTTTGCCACGATGTAGGTACGAGGAAGCCATCTATATCAATAATTCAATCCTCTGTGATAAAACTTAATAAAAGGATAATTGAGTAGTAGACTCCATTAAATAATATTCCATGCCAAAAGTTGTCTAAAAACATTTTATTTCAGCCCTGAAACCCGACTAATTTTTAAATACCTATAAAAATAGATTTTTACTTTCTTTCAAATCAATCAATAGTAAGTAAATCGAGATGACAAAAAAGTGACGTCATAGATTAGTTTTGTCATAAAAAATCTATGGGGAAGTCGCGTTTTGACAACTCATTAAAAGTACGTCAATTGATTAGTGGTGTTATCTGCCCAATTGGGTAGATGACACCACTAACCAATAATTCCAAGACACAACTTCACTAAAAAAACACTTTAGCCCTGAAAACCCGATAAATTTTTGAATAACTATTATCATCAATTTTTTGTTGCTTTGAAATCATTAAATAGTTAGTGAATTGAGATGACAAAAAAGTGACGTCATAGTTGAGTATTGTCATACAAAATCTATGGGGGATTTGCGTTTTGACAGCTCATAAAAAGTACGTCAATTGATTAGTGGTGTCATCTCTACCCAATTGTTGTAAATCATGTAGGTAAAAACTTTTTACGAAATAGTTAAGGCTATTTTATATTGAAGATAAAATTGGTTTTACTTTGGATAAAACAAATCAACAAAATCCCTACCATTTATCAAAGTAATTGATTTTGAATATTTTAATACTGATTAATTTTTCATTTAAGCATAATTTTAGAGCATACCTGAACTATTATTGCTTTTGGCATTTGGTATATTGAATTCGTTTTGACGTAATTAAGTGATTTATTGAGAGATTGCTAGTTGGTTTGTTCTGGCAGAAGCTCAATTGTGTGTAAAACTTCCCAAATGTTTATTTATGACTGTAAATTGAGTCAAGTCAATTTATAAGTCCTCTGAGCATCTGTTGTGTGAGTCGATTTTTTTGAAATTAAATAATTACCACAATCCATAGCATTTTGTTTCAATTCTTTAAGACAAGCACAATTGATATGAATAAAGCCTTCAAACTAAATAAATATTATGTGCGTAATAAAATAGGTGTTTCCAATTTCAGAATGGATCGAATGCCCTCTAAGTGTAAGTGACAGGTGATAAATAAGCACAATGGTTCTTGATACACAATTTATTTTGTGTAGTTTATTTATTTAAAAACTAAATAAAAAGTATCTTGTAAGAAATAGGAGTAAGTATTAAATATTGCGGTTAAAGCGCTTTTATACATGAGGTTGTGGGTTCAAATCCGGGCACGTACCAAAGCGACATTTTTGAATTATGTTCTTTCTAAGCTTATCTTCGATATCACTGACATCGGTGATGAAAAACATCGTGAGGAAACACCATAAAAAATTAAAAAGTTTGGAATCGCCAATCCACCTTGAGCAAGCATGGTGATCAATGCACATTCCCTCTCTTATATAAGAAGAACCCTTTGCCCTGCAGTGGGACAATTATAGGCTGGTATTAATCAAAATCGCTAGCAAAGATAAATCCATTTTGATCCCTAATCCTTTGCTCCAAAGAGCTTTTTTGCTTCAATCTTTGAAGGTTGATCCATAGATAAGAGTACTTGTTGTTCAATTGTGTGAATACTCCTACAGCTATCGTCTGCGTCTAGACATAATTTAATTTTGCAAATAGCGCCTCTATGTGTATGTGTGTAGGGTTTAAGTTGGCATTGTTCTTTTGATGTCACCCTGAAAAGGATTCTGCGATGAACTACATATAGTTGATAAGATATCGGATTTTCGGTTTACTCTGTAGTATCTCAGTTTCAGCGTTCGTGTTTCAAGTGTTTATTTTGTTAAGGAGGTTATTGAGGGGAGGAGAATGTTTGTTGTAAACTTTTTTATTCAAAACTTCGTTGGTTGGCAAATAAGCCGCCGGCCCACCTAATGTTGAGTGGTCATCATCATTATCATCATACCATCACGCCTGTATTACCCGAAGGGTAAGGCTGAGGTGTACCAATGTACACCTAAATAGTTCGCCGGTTAGTTTGTATCCCATGTATTAGGGGGCCAGCCTATTACCATTAATCAGGCATAAATCCTAACTCCGAGCTGCTACTGAGAATTTCATAGAAAAACCCGATAACACTTTTGCTCGACCTGGAAATCGAATCCAAGACATCTAGCGCGCTTAGGACCATTAGGCTAACGAGGCTGAGTGGTCACCTCTGCCTATACCGTTTGCAATACCAGAGTCTTTGCAAATGCAACATTGAGTGTGACCTACCTACAAGATAAATAGGTTTAGTGCTAATAGGAGCATTTTATTATTTAACGGTAGCATAGCTAGATAAACTGCAGGTTAAATGAAACAAAGTTTTCACCACGTTCAGAACACGTTCGTACAATAAATACTTGTGCAAGTAAACCTATTTATAGTTGAGCTAGCTTAAACCTGCGACTGTGTCCGTGGAATATAAATCTTCCTTTGTTTTAAAACGTCTTTGTTCTAATAAAGTTTAGCGTGTCGCATTTCCAATTGTAATATTAGTTAAGACATTTTATTTTTTAAATCATTGGATGGCAATCAGCCTGTCACGGCTCTCCTGATGATAAGCGTTCACCGTGCCCTATAGATATCTGCAATAAAAGAGGCCTTGCAGATGTGTTTCCATCCCAGGAAAAAAAATTGAAATGTCTCATTTGTCTGTAATTACACCGTCACCCTTCAAACCGGTACACAGGAACGCTGCTTTGAAATATTTATGATTTTTCATATAATTATAGAACAAAAGAGAAAAACGCAATTAAAGACAAACAACTAATAATACAATGAAATACAAAATAACAGTCTAGATGAAGCTCATCCAATTTCATGCTGAGGGTAATAGACAATATAATGTAGTAGTGAATGCAACCATAAACTCTTTCTAATGGGCAGTAATTTTTGAAATTATTTAGCAGTAAAATAATACCATAAAACAAAGCTTTAATTGCTTTTTACACAGGCGGTTTATATCTGGGTAAAATATCATCAACTGTTTAGCCTTTTCCCAACTATGTAAAGGTCAGGTTCCAGTCTAACCGGGTGTAGTGGAATACCAGTATTTTACATGGAGCGACTGCTTTTCTGACCTCCACAACCAGGTTACTGGGCAAAAAAACTCTCTTGGTAATCTTACCAAGAGAGTTGTGTGTACCAATTTGAAGCCAGGAAGTCTGACAACCAATCTTGGTTGTCAGACTCCCTGGCTTCAAATCGGTGTAAAATATAGAAATCATTTTTAAGCGTAATATCTCTACATAGTAACTGCCTCGTTGGCCTAGTGGTCCTGAGCGCGACTGCTACGCTAGAGGTCCTGGGTTCGATTCCCAGGTCGAGCAAAAAGTGTTATTGGGTTTTTCTATGAAATTCTCAGTAGCAGCTCGGAGTTTGGATTTGTGCCCGGTTAATGGCAATAGGCTCGCCCCCTATTACATGGGACCTAAATATACCGGCGAACTGTGGGTATACATTGGTACACCTCTGCCTAACCCTTCGGGGAATACAGGCGTGATGGTATATTTGATGGTATCTCTACATAGTATAAAACAAAGTCGCTAAACGTTGTCTATACGCTTACATCTTTTAAAAATACGTGACAGATTTTAATGCGATTTTCATCAATAGATAGAGTAATTCATGAGGAAAGTTTATACGAATAGAATATCACGCTACGACCAACGGGAGCGGAGCAGTAACTCAAGATGTAACTGAACGCGGATGACACCGCGGGGTGTACAGCTAGTAACGCTATTATATTCCATATACTCTGTAAGCCGCAAAGGTGTTAATTAGATACGGGTGCCCCTATCCTTATGATTCGGGTATAGTTCCAATTTCGGACTGTAATTGGGAGAATAATGAAAAACCAGTATTGACATCCACAAAATCAAAACTTTTGAATAGTAGCGTTATGTTTACGAAATATGTTTATATGAAAAAAGATTTACAATTATCTAGTGTGCTAAGATTCCAGTGTCCAGCGAATAGTGCAGCAGAAAAGTTGGCATACCTAAATAATTGACCAGGCATGTCGAATTTAAAACAAGGTAAAAAGTTCAACATCCTAACACAAAATGAAATTTAACAAGAATGGCAATAAAAAATGCAGGGCCAAGAATATCTCCCTGTGGAACGCCTTCGTTTGCCGCCGCCCCGGGACGTCCATTAAACGTGCTAACGAGACACGCCCATCAATTGAACCTTTCTATTATACAGCAAACTATCGCTGAAAAGGGAAATGTTATTTTTTAAACTGAATTCTTCATTATGGCTATGATGAACATTGTCAAACGTTATTGAACGAACCATTTTTTTTATTTTATTAACAAGTTGATTTAATTTGGGAGGCAATATTGCGCTCTTGCTTTTAAAATTGTATGGACGGTCCGGCGTTTATTCTCGTGTAGTGATATATATTATATTGATACTATTTTTGGTTGGTAAAGGTTTCCTCACAACGTAGTAATTAGTGATAATCGTTTAAATTACCAGGGTGCTTACCACCGTCTTTTAAAACAGTATTATGTTAGTATTACTTTGTCTTCCGCTCTATTGGGTTTTCGACACTCGGCTCAGCGCCGAGAGTTGAAAATTTTACAACTGAAATTCCAAAGTAATATTAAAACAGTACTGTTTTAATAGATAATAGGAAGACCCCAGTTTTGCGTTTGGGGAGGCCTCTTAAAACTCATTTTGAAAACATTTGAAATGCTATAATTCTTGGAAGTACATGCTGTATACCTACTTTGTATCATGTTTACGGGAAACCTTATTTAAAACATAATTAAAACGAAACATCATAATATTAATTTCGTTTTTAATTGGCGAGGATCACGATCGCATTACATTACATTTATTTTATGTTTGGCATAGGTAATTGAAAAGCACAATTTATATGTATTTTAGTTAGGTAATTAATTTAAAATTAATTATGAATTTCGCATCAAGTCAGTAACATTGTCATAATTAATTAATAACGAAAGCTCATGCATAATAATCACAATAAAACTGAAGAGTATACATTATTGTATGTCTTTTATTCAGAGTCTGATTGGTTGAATTCGATTTTATCAGGAATAATGTTATCTGGATTTACAAATCAGTTACCAACGACAAACCAATTCATATTATTTTTGCATTGCGGTAAAAAATATATCACAAAATGATTTCCATCAGTTTCGAAACAAATTGATATATAAATAAAACTAAACCGGGATCTAGGTCAAAAGTAATTGAAACGTCACATCCTGAAAAGGTTAACTTATGAAGGAGCGCGGTGGCAATCTCCTGTAATTTATTATGCCCAGATGCATTTGACTTTAATATTGCGGTGGTTTTTCTCGCAGCAATTTTTCTTGCAGTTCTTTAGAACGTAACTAAATGAAATTGTACAGATATTACAATGTCATTGTAGAATAGGAGAACAAGAAGCCCGATGTCGTAATTAAAAACGTTAAAAATCTCATTTCAGTGACAATAAAATTAATGTGAGAAAAATTTAGATTTTTGACAGATTGAAACTCAGATTATAATGCGAACATTTCGAAGTTACAAGATTTGCCGTCTAGATGACATTATGCAGTTATTTGTTTAACAGGGCTAAAATTGAGTGATCTTACTACTACTTAAATGCGAAACTTTAGATAAATGAATGTTTGTTACTTAAGCACGCTAGAACAGCTGAACGGATCTCGGATTAAATCTGGCACATCTATCTCAGACTTAGAGAATTAAATCTCATATGACAAACACATAGTTATTCTGGAACAGCACATAGGCTACTTATTACACGACATTTAGGCGGACGAAAAAGCGGGCATACGCTAGTCCAGTCTATGACAAAATTTGGACACTGAAACATCCCCTCTAAAAGTGCCGTAATTACAGTAAATTCTCCTTATTTCATCCAGTATTTTGATAACAAAAATAAACGAAGCCCCCTCAGTATTTACGACAATAATATCCTCATAAACTCATAATATACATACGCCTAACAGCAAAGGAAAAAACATAATCATATCATATGTACCATCTCCATTTTATTATTCGAGGGGTTCACATGTTTTCGCAAAGCTAAAAGGTATAAGTGAACTGAAATGTGGGAGAAGATTTGTTTGTAATAAGAAGATAAACGTCGGTAAGAGTATTTGAAATAGGACTTTGTTTGCCTTTGATGATAAGCTTAAGACGGAGGAAGGATTTCTCAAGATTTGCTTAAATTTTGTCCAAAGTTCCAAAAGTTCTTACTTTTATAATTCTTTCCAATTTTCCCGTACGATAATACCAACTTATTATTAACCTACTGGACCTCTTCTCATATAGAGAAGTCACGAGCATTGACTACCACACTTGCTCAAGGCGAATTGCTGATTGCAGGCTTATGTTAATTATAAATCCAGATTTCCTCACGATGTTTTCCTTCACCGATGTCAGTGATGTGTGTGTGAATTGAAAAAGTTAAACCGATACTCTTGCATTACAGGCGGGTGCCTTAACTTCTGGGACGTTACGATAGTATTTCAATCCTCAAGTTATGAAAATCCTTCAAGTAGGTACTTACCAGGTTCTTCTTCCTGGTACACTGCAGCAGTTCACCGTACAACAGTTCTGCTTGCTGCAAGCCAACCTCGAAAGTCTTCTGAATGGTGCTGATCAGGTAATCCCGCATGGATTCCAGGACCGTCTGCTCGCCTGTCTCTGATGCATACCTGAGATGATGAAGGGTAATTAGCCACTATATTAAAGGTAGGCAGCATTTGGAGTCAAATTCCTGATGTTTGGGTATGTAGGTAGTAAACTGGGAGGTGTAGCAAGAGTTCAAAGCTTCTAAAGATTTAGGCCGAAATAAATAAACGTTATTTAAATATTAATAATAAATGTCTGTTTGTTTTTTCCGGCTATTCTCAAAAACGGCTAAACCGATTTTGACGGGACTTTCACTAGTAGATTAGTTGCTGTTATACGAAGTAACTAAGGCTACTTTTGTTTAAAAAAGTAATTAGGGTTCTGAAAAAACGGATCCCAAGATAAGCATCATTCGCTGCGGGTTGTTCGAAAGAGATACCGCGCCCCCGGAACGCAAAGGGCACATGAAGGAACATAGCCGGGTTTTAGTCAGTAAAAGTCTGACACTCCCTCCCGCCCCGCCCAGGGTGGGGGAAGTGATTTGATGATTTCCCGTCTATAAAAAAAAAAAAAAATGATAAGCATCATTCACGTGAACGAAGACGCAGGTCTAAGCCAGTTTTTCATAAATCTTTCCTAATTTATTTCCTTAAGTATTTACTTAAGTAACGAGAAAATATTTATAGTTAGAAGTGGAGGGTGTGGGTAAATATCAACAAGTACTTAATATTAAGAGTATGGCTATAGGTTACTCAAAGATAAACAGTCCTTGACATTTACTTTCACAACATTTACGTCATAGGCATATCCTTACTAAAAAGTCACCCAAACAAATAAATAAAATTGAATGGTCTGTTTTTGTGGTTAAAATAAGAGCCTTTTAGTAAATGCTTTTTACATGGTACAAATAACAAAAATAAATTGTCTGTCTGTTTGATCCAAGTAACCTCCTGTACGGCTGCACCAATTTTTATTTCGACTTTTATACAGATAGCCGATATTATAAGGATTAGCCCAAGCTACTTTTATTTAAAAAAGAATTAGGGCTTTCCGGGTTCTGCGCAAATTCTGCGCAAAGGATAGTATGTCAGAATTGTAGCAGGTGGCATTCAGTGGTTTCTGCCTACTCTCATGGGAAAATGGCGTTAGTCTATGTATGGTTCTGCGCAAAATACACCGAAAACCGGCACATAAGTGGACGAAGTCGCGGGTATAAGCTAGTCTACAAAATATGTAATGCCTACGCCTCCTGTTGATTAAAAAGGATATTTTAGGAAGATACTCTCGTCAGCGCGTTCCTGCGTGTTTCATAAATAGTCTAGTTATATTTTGGTAAATATGTGACTGAATTTATAAAATTTTGTTGATAGGATTAGGGTTGTAGTTGATTGATAGGATTATTTGTTTCTTTAAGCATAAGGCACACCTTAGATAAAAAAAAAAAAAAAAAAAAAGCATAAACTTATAAATTTCTAGCTCTATACCCCGCGGTGTGTCCTGCGTTCCGTGACGTCTAAAGGTTACTGCCCCGCTCCCGTTGGTCGTAGCATGATGTCTTATACCTTTGTTTCGAAGTTTTAAAGATCTAAGCGTACAGACCGCGAGAAGCGACTTGTGTTTTATCTACGAGTATATCTATACTAATAATATTATCAAGAGGGAAGATTTAAAAGTAACGAATAAACTCAAAAACTAATGGATCGAATAAACATTTTTTTTTCACCATTTGAATGCTACATTATGCCTGATTAACATAGGCTATATAACATCACGCTACGACACTCGGGAGCGGAGCAGTAATTAACGTCGTAACTTAACAAGCGTGATTAAAACCACGTGAACGAAGTCACTGGCAGAAGCTTGTGTGAAGATAAAGATAATTCAATTACAATGTACAATTTATAAAAATGACAAGAGGAAGCTTATAGGGCATAAAAAACCATGTTTGTTTTATCTTTTGTGATTCTTTAGATCTTACAATTCTGGAATATAACGACCTAGATATTTAAACAATAAAAAAACGGTAATTTAAAAAACTAAAAAACCCGACTGCTATTCTTTGAAAATCCCTAAAACAAGATAAATTGTAGCAGTCGGGACCCTAAACAATTATAAATACAAACTTACATACATACATACATACATACATACATACAAACATACCCTCGAAAAACATAACCCTCCTTCTGTCGCAGTCGGGTAATAAAGACACTCCTATTTTTTAACTGTGTACTCATACAATGTTTGAACACACATGATTGAAACCGAACCACGGAAATGGTTTTAGATACGATCTGAATTCGATTTCAGAAAACTAGATTTCAATATTTTCGGTGCATCTGTACTAGTTTGTAGTTTTATAGGAGATTTTCTGAATAAAGCGCAGATATTCGGTTAATCGTTTTTATATTTCAATTTGGTATTAGTAGGTACTTCTATATAATCTATGGGATAGGTATTATAAGAAAGAAAAATATTTTATTTTTGTTTGTACCAAATAGGCTCAGAAACTACTAGACAGATTTTAACCATTTTTTCACCAATAGACAGCTACATTATTCCTGATTAACATAGGCTATAACATCACGCTACGAGACACGGGAGCGGAGCAGTACCTAACCAAAGGCAGAAACTTAAGGCGGGTGAAATAAGCCACGTGAACGAAATCGCGAGCATTTTGCTAGTGTAAAATATCCCAAAAGAGTGCAAAATTACATGACACTTTAAATGACGCCACGAGGCGGCAACAATTTGGACTATAGACAACTTATTGCATTCTATTTTCTTCAGGAACGAACTTTTTTATCCAGAAGCAGCGTTGCTGTCACAGTGAGCAATAACCATAATGCACAATTTCCACCAACCGAGAGGCATTGGGGCACATTTACACTGTGCTAAAGAAAATTGAGGCTTCTACATAATAGTCAAGGTTCGTGGTTTTTTTTTAAAGGTGGGAAATCATCATATGACTTCGCCCGCCCCGGGCGGGGCGGGAGGGTGTGTCAGACTTTTACTTATTAAAACCCATCTATGTTCCTTCATGTGCCTTTTGCGTTCCGGGGGCGCGGTATCTCTTTCGAACAACCCGCAGTTCTTAGAATGATGGGAAGAATAATTATGTACTTTCGGCGTTAAGTGTATTTATGCACCCGTTATTTATTTAGTTTGAAGGTTTTACATACGCTATATCAACTAACTAGCTGTTCCCCGCGGTTTCACCCTCGCTGCTCAGCACCTGTTGGTCGTAGCGTGATGTTACATAGCCTATAGCCTTCCTCAAGAAATGGAGTATCCAACACAAAAAGATTTTTTCAAATCGGACCGGTAGTTCCTGAGATTAGCGCGTTCAAACAAACAAACAAACAAACAAACAAACAAACAAACAAACAAACTCTTCAGCTTTATAATATTAGTATAGATTGTGTTTGTCGAATAAAAAAATAAATTAACCAAATTAAAATGGTAAAGGATGGCCGTATTTTAAATTGAATTCTTAATTTGAAATTCGAATCCGATATTTCATGTTCACGTACGACTGTTTCTATTTAGTGATTATGTGGTTTGATGGGGACCATGGGGACTCAATGCGGTTTAGAGTGAAGTTAGATGATTAAAATGAAGCGTAACAACGAGGAATTTTAATAAAACGGAGGCCGAAGATGACAAATCTCTCTGTTGTAACCGCATACACGATATTGCAGCGAACCCAAAATTCTTGTTCCGAATCCAACTGTGTATGTACTTTGTTAAACGCGAAAGTTTGTGAGGATGGATGAATGGATATTTGTTACTCTTTCACGCTTAAACGGATGAGCGGAATTTGTTGGAAATTGGCACACATACCTAGATAGATATCTGTTTTTGTGTTTCGGTGTCAAAAAATGTAAGGAAATTAGAGGCATTTTTTAAAGCTTAAGCCAGGTTTTTTTTAAACGTTTCCTCACATTTGAAATTTCTTTTGTATCATGTGTGCGTTTACAAACATAAACTCACATACACAAACAGCCAGACCCGGAACAACTATCTGTAGGCCACTCGAATATTTGTTCCGTGCGGGAATCTAACCCGCGACTCGCAATGCAGCAGCCAATCGCTCAGCCACTGCGCCAACTGTGCCGTCAAATTAATCGTTCGTTTCTATTACTGTTAGTAGAATAGTCCCCCTTTTTTTCGGATGGGAAATCATTAAATGACGTCTCCCACCCTGGGCGGGGCGAGGGAGAGTGTCAGGCTTTTACTGACTAAAACCCATCCATGTTCGTTTCGTAACCCATTCATGTCTGTCGTCTGAATTAAGAAAATCACATTGCAATATCGGGTATATTGCAATGTATCGAATTCACAACATCAAGTATGAGAGGCGGCCTTCTAAGCTACTGGGCCATCATGACACCGAAAATTGCAAAAAAAATCATTAAAAAAAAATACATACTTATGAACAAAAGCGATGAGATCCGCCGCTCGGCCGCTGCCATCACAAACGACTACAGGCACAGGAGGTGTGTCGGTGACGTATTCCAGCACGGCGCGCACGGTGTTGGTGCCGCCTTCTATCACCAGGCAGACGACAGGCGTTGAAGAGTGTGTGTCTGTAACAATGACACGGTGTTTAAAAATATTTGGTTTGGAAAATAGAAAGGTCAGAGGCCCTTGTGTTGTTTTAAAGGGTTGGCTATTAGGGTCCCGTAGCAAAAGGGTCCAAACGCCCTATACCAGACAGAAAGAAAGAAAAGAAAGAAAAACCATCTATGCCTCGCGAAAGCGACGCATAGAAAAATAAAATTTAAAAATAACAAACACAACACACAGGGACAACACAAACAAACACAAGGACAACACAGGGACACAGACACAGGTACAGGGGACAGGGGGGGGAGGGGGATCACAGGGACAGGGATGAACGAGCAAAAGCAATACCTTTTACTCGTTCATCCCTGTCTGTTCCTCTGTCGCAGGGCTGTAGCTTTTGAAACGTAACAGGTAGACATTTGAAATTCACAAAGTGCGTGTTATACAATACTAGGCACTATACACATTTTATTATGTTTTTATGTTATAAAGCCGAAGAGCTTGTTAGTTTTTTTCGTTTGAACTTGATAATTCTTTTGCTAATAAGAAACTACGTTATCCCTAAGTGCTATACAATATTTTTTTAACAGAAAGTATTGTGATTATGTTTGTCGTGGAGGTCAAATTTTGCAACACAATACAATATTATTTTTTTTGTTCAAATTGTAAATCACCAAATTACTTCTCCCGCCCTTAGTGTCAGACTTTTACTGACTAAAACTCATTTGTTTCTTCTTGTACCTTTTGCGTTCCGGGGCCGCGGTATCGCTTTAAAAAAATACCGCAGCCCCACAATATTATATTGTATATAATTTATCATCGAAACGCTAGAAAGAAAAATTAATAAATTTTTCAAAGGAAAGTTCCCGTGAAAAGTATAGGGCCAAAAGCTAATATCAAATACCCATCCGTCTCCTTAATTCATTAACGTTTAATTAAGATTTCAATTAACGATATCGAGATATACCTGCAAGGTTAATTAGCAGGTTCCCGAAGTTTCTTCTAAGTTATTGCTTTACAACTTTTAGTAGATTAGGTAAGCTTCAGTAGTTCTACTTTGAAGTTTATGACGTTTTGTTAATAATATGAACCGTTAAAAAGATTTAAAGATATCTTGATGTTTAAATGCTGCAATTTAAAGTTTGATCTTATATGATACCAACTTTGTAAATTAAGGTTATCGTGTTCATATAGAATTTTCTATCAACGCTATATTTTTCACCTTTAAATTCTAAGATATGAAAGGTAATATAAAAAAAAAACTATTACATTGTTGTTTTATTGTTTACCGGCGAACTGTGGGTGTACATTGGTACACCTCTGCCTAACCCTTTGGGGAATACGGGCGTGATGGTGGTATTTTATTTTAAACCCATTAAGCCACATACACCGCCTGTATTCGTGACGTGAGAATTTAGTTTAAAGAGTTAATATATAACAAGAGTCTTATTACTAATAGAGATATCTACCAGATAAACTACTTACCTATACGTACTACTAAAAAATATCATTATGAATTTAAAAATAAAGTATTGAAAATAGTCGAACAATATATTAAAGTGAATGACCATTAAACCAATTTGGTTGAATCGATTAAAACACCCGAACAAAACTTGCAGATCAAACTACGGACATAACACATTGTTATAAGAAGAATGGCGAGAAAAAAGCAATATACACACATCAAAAAGCCGTAATGGTCAGGCAAAGGAAAATGGTCATTCAGCTTTAAAGAAAGGGACAAAGAAAATAATGTGTCCGCTAGCTATTGGGTCAATGACCTGGCAATAAAACTCTTGTAACACTACCTTAAATAATGCTATAATCTAATAATGGTAGTTACACACATAATGCCGTTGTGTCCACAAATGGGTCAGATAATTGCGATCATTCATCTCACACGTTAACGCACAAGGTACTTTTTTCTTTTATTTTTAACTAGCTTTTGCCCGCGACTTTGTCCGCGTGGATTAATAGTTCCCGTTCCCGGGGGATTTCCGGGATGAAAACTATCCTATGTCCTTTCTCGGGTCCCAGACTATATCTGTACTAAATTTCATTGAAATCTGTTCAGTGGTTTAGGCGTGAAGAAGAGATAGACAGACAGACAGAGTTACTTTCGCATTTATAATATTAGTACGGATGATGGGAAATCATCAAATTTTGACTTCTTTCGCTCTGGGCGGAGTGGAAGGGAGTGTCACACTCTTACTGACTAAAACCCATCCGTGTTCCTTTTAATGCCATTTGCGTTCCAAGGCTGTGGTAACTCTTTCGCAACTCTGGAACGCATATGTAACTACTTGTGCAAGTTCTGATTTGCATATGTATATCCGCATGTATATTTTAGCTCCTGTGTGGATTAAAATATCTTAAAATTATTACATAGGCACAGACGACAAAAAAAGTTTAAAGTAAAAAAAAAAATACACAGTAAAAACACAAATCCTTTCTAGGGTTCCGTAGGCAAAGAGTACCAAATGTCCCTAATGACTATGCTCTGTTTGTTCGCACAAAGAATCACCAAAACTCACACAAGAATCGTATTCTTTGTGTCTTAGGTAATATTGTACAGTGATACAGAATCCTTCATTTGGCACACTTGATTTTTTTACACATTCACACTGTCAAAAAGACACATTGTAAAATAGGTACTTAAGTAGATAAGTATAAGTACCCTTCGATGAGTACCAAAAACTTTACAAAAACGCGAGTCAATATCTAAGATCTTGCCTCAATAAACTGCTTACACTAATCCAATAAAAGTTTAAGCGACACACCTGTACTAGGGTTTATGTCAAAAAGAAGCTTTTATTTGAAGTCGTAAAGTCGGGCTTTTTATGTAATTTTTACGGCTTTCGGATGAATAGGAGTTTTCTTTAAGTGTTTTTGTAAGACGACGGCGAGGCGCATGGTGTCGTTGTGAATTTATTGTTTTTGATTTCAACGTATAGAAATTGTGTAAATGGGGTTTAAGGGTGCAAAAATAGATTAGTTATGGTACGGTAATCAGATTGTAGTGACTGGGGTGTAACTAAATGTTTAAATTACCTATATAATTAACTATCATTTTGCCCGGGACTTTATCCGCGTAGATTTGTACTTTTCCTGTAAACGTAACACCACTTAAAATCTTTTTAAGGGGTAGTTGAAAAACATTGTAATGGCGTCAAATTGCATTTACCAAATGCCAAATTACAAGTTGTTCTTCCCTTTTCACCCTTAGAGGTTGAAATAAATAAACCTTTGTTAGTGCTCGACTATCATTATAAAATGAAGCCGTGTACAAAATTTGATATTCCATTTGTTTAGGCTGTGCGCCGATACATCAGTCAGTCAGATTTTCCTCTCATATAACATGAATTGTAAAGTTGTTAAAATCCCGCGTCAGGTACTCTAGCTGTTTGACAGTTTTGCTGAACTACCTATTTGGTGTAGCTGTGGGGCACACTGTATTTTTTTATTAGTCTGTAGTATATTTTGTTAGGGTTTTTATTCGAGATGGGTAAACTCTTGACTCTAGTCTAGGTCAAAGGTGACAGAGACAAAGTCGACGATGGAGTGAGCTTACCTAGAAGAAGCCTGTTCACCCTAACTTTGAAGAGCTAATCTCTTCAAAGTTAGAGTTGAATTCTTTCTGAAATACAGACACAGTTTCACTCCTTAGCAGTGAATAGTGTGCGTAGTACATTTTGTTAAGTAAAATTTTAAGACAACACTGTTTTTTCTTAATTTACTACTGTTTATTTTCCTAAATGTAATAAATAAATATCATGTTTGTATATGCTCCACACAGGCTGTGACATAAACATATACGCGTATTTTCTATCTTTATTTTCTTTATTATCTAACCTTGGTAGGTATTAGCTTAATTACGTGTTAATAAATCGTCTGCGACAAAAACTGTGACAAGATTTATGACCTAATTTAGCCGAGGCTTACCTACAAATTTTGGAACACACACATGTAGGTAGGTATGTTAAGTACTATACAGGTCGACTTTTAATTTGTTGCACATAATTAAGGGGGTGAAAGTATTCATAAATACGAACAAGTTTTATCACTGACTCCCTTCTCTTTCATATCATTCTTCACATAATCCATCCATCTTTTATTTGGCCTCCCTCTTCCTTTCCATCCATCCACAATTATGTTCTTATGTAACTCTTTTGGTCACATGTGTGTCATCCCATGCCCATCTCCCATCCCCCATCCCCATCCCATCCCATCCCCATCTCCCATCTCTTCACATGCCCATACCAAGACAAACGGTTCCCCTTCAACTTATTTCAGCGTTATTTATTTAAACTTTGTGGAATAAAAAGTATAAAAAATGCCTCGCGTTGGTCCTATGATAAAAGTTTTTTTTTATCCTTGAGAACTTACACCCAAAATGTGCAGGGAAATAAATATCAGTCTGTATGTCCTATCCTTATTATATTTTAAAACAACAGTGAGGCAGTAAGACAGTCTAAGGTCATTCCTTTTCTATAGAGGATGCAGAACTTTCCAACCTGTTCCATAAGCTTCACACGTTGAATATTCCACGTTAATGACGGTTTCCTCTCCTCTCGGCCTGACGCCCTACATCGGAACAGCTATAGGCGTGCCCACAACGTGTCACCGGACGCGCGCGGTCTGTAACTGCGACACGATTGCACAAATTACGTCGCCCCCAGCCGCCCCCTATATTACTGATTGTGATTGTTAGCTCATAAGGCTGTGTTCCTACCAGCTTTGAGAGGATACAAAGCGAGGAATGCGTGTGAAAATGACACATACACTCGCACCTTTTTTGCGAAAGTGCCTTTTAACATTTTTTATTTATGTTTCAAACCATTATTTAGATAACAATTAGATATTAAAAGAGTCGAACAATTATGGTTTATGGTTTTTCTATAAAATTGTCAGTTGCAGCTCTTAGTTAGGATTTGTGCGCTGTTAATGGTAATAGGCTCGCCTGCTATTACAAGGGAACTAAACATAGCGGCGAACTGTGAGTGTGCATTGATACACATCTGCCTAACCCATCGGGTAATACAGGCGTGATGGTATATGTGTAGTAGTTTATTTTAAGATAGTTAAACGTTATGAAATTAATAATCTGAGGCTAAGCTATTATTTTTGGGAGGTGCGAGTTTTTGACGACGAGTGTTACTTCATTGTTATAACTCGAGCTAAGCTAGCTCTGTAATTGGTTAGTTTCCCACACATCCCTGGCTACGTATCCTCGCACAGCTCTAGTGTACACGTAGCCTAAAGGCATGGTGATGTTATTAGTACGATTGTGCGCTGAGGTTGGATTAGAATTAATTAATGTTTGACTGTTGTGATTAATAAACCAATCAAACATTGACATTTTGCATCGCGCTATGTTTAGAAAACCAATATTAAAAATGTATTGATACCGAGGGTATAGTGCTAAAACCCAATAAGTGTCAAAAAATCAAAAATTGCTTTTTTGGTCCATCTTAATGCGTTTTTTGCGCTCTTTACAGCGGTATAATCAAATAAGCAGATTTTACAGTATCAAGCAAATTACATGATTTAATAACCCAATAAAGTGCCAATGTTTAGCCATAACTGAAAAACCAAAACACAATAAAGTGTGTTGACTTTCTAAATGCTATTGTTGTTTTAAGGTTAAACCACATAAAAGGATTTATTTGCTTTAAGTATTTATACTTTTCATTTAAAATTTCATCAAGGCATATGGCAATACCCATTATTCATATTTATTGGGTTTTAGCTTTAGTTAACTAAACAAGAAAACATACAAAAAAATAAAAACTAAAACCAAATAAAAATACTTATCGGGTTTTACTGTTAAATTATATTTCGAAATAAACAGTTAATATTTAGTTATTTGGTACTTGCTTATTTCGTCTACCGACTTTCTTTAAACCTTGTTTGAGGAAAAACCCAATAAATGATGTTTTATCGGGTTTTACCCCACAATAAATACGCTATTGTTGACAGTTTGCGACCAGCTTCGTACAAGAGCACGTGACACGCGAGTATTTTTTTTAATGATTCTATTTAGTGCAGATTATTCGGGTTGAACACTTCGATTGGTGAACGAGGAAGACGACTTGTAAGTGCAACTAGCTTGCAGGAAATCCTCAACGACTGCCTCCAACTTAACTACCATTGGCCGGGACACGGGTATCGCTCTGAGCACCCCAGCAGGTATTGGCCCGCCACCACCACAAAAATCGGACCCCATCCCATAATGGGGCCCGATTTGTGGTGGCTCACGCCATCGGCCACACTAACTCCAGAAAAGGCGCGCGGGGAACACTACGCTCGAGATACTCTCGGGCCTGTCTCTGTTCGGGCGACGGACCGACCCCCAGTCCGCAGCCCGCAGGCCCCATTTCATAGTAGATCACCTTGAAATGAGGCCTGTGGGCAGCGGACTGGGGGTCGGTCCGCCGCCCGAACCGCCTGGTGCGTCCGCTCTTGGTGGGATAGGAGGAAGTAGCCTCCATCTCCCATTTTACCGCCTCCTTGGCGGCCACCACCTTCTCACAGAAGAATGCGACGGCGTCCCAAGCACTCTAACTCCCAACAATGGACAGAACAATGTCCGGAGCGAGAGGCTACACGCAGTTGTCGCGACATGCGACCCGGCCAAGTACAACGATACAAGTACTTCCCAAAGCACCCGTGTCCAAAAAGCACCTGCGTCAACCGGAAGGTAAGGGCACCATGACACCTCTCCAGCCACTTTTTCCACACGCTGCCGTTGTTCCGTGCCCTGCGCTGGGTCGCCCAAGTCGATCCTCCTCCCATTCCGCCACCAGGATCTGGCGGAGTTCTGCTCTTTGTGCCTCGTACTCTCGAGCCCATGATCCCTACGTAGAGCCTCCGGCAGGTACAAATGCCCCATCGAGATTGGGCAACAACAGTGCGAGAGGAGCCGTCGTGCCCATTTATTGGGGGCCAGGGAAAACATGGATTCTCTGATTTTTGCAGGCCACGAATCCTTCCAACGACTTTTGCGACCCCAGCTGTCACCAGTATTGTCGCTAGCCGGTGTGAGTTCCCCCGTGCCGTCACCAGTATGTCATCAGCATAAGAAATGACGCCGACGCTGTGGAAAAACACACTGCGCAAAACCCAGTATTAACCGATGTTCCACAGAGGCGGGCCAGAACCGATCCCTGTGGAACACCACACATCATCTCTCGCCGACCCCATCTTTCCTGGTCCGGGTATAGAGAGGCCAGTCAACTGACTACCCTCTCTAAAAGGCCCTGACTATACGGCAGATCGGCAGAGGTAGGTAGGCACCTTAAGATAAAAGAGCGCCTCCCTGATGCAACTCCAGGGCGTTAAAGGCGAAGTGTTGAAGGCGTTGGCGATGTCCATGTGAGACACCGCCGAGACAACCTCACCCCGGGATACTGCTTGATCCACAAGGACACCGGCGCCCCCGGCGAAAACCAAACTGATTGTCCGCCAGGTCCGCCCCTTATTCCTCAGGTGTCGGACGAGGCGGTCTGCAATTATTATTCTTTAAAACAGTTTGCCCACCTCGTCCAACAACACGACGGGGCGGTATGCGCACGGTGAGTCGGCCGGGTGCCCCGCCTTCCTAAGCAGGACCAGCTTACTGGTTTTTCAGCGGATTGGAAACTGGCCCCGCTCCAAACATGCGTTTTAGAGCCCCGTTAATCGGGGCCAAAGAGCCCCCAGGGCGAAGACCCATACACGACCTGGTATGCCGTCGGTTCCCGGAGCGGTGTTTTTGGCCTATAGCTTTTCGACCTATCGGTGCGACGCAGTTTTTCTCCACGTCCTGCTTTTAAGAGCGACGAGGAGTAAATAAATCTTCGCTTTTTTGTTTAATTTCTACTAAATAAATTGATAAAAGTACAATAAATATTTTATTTGTTTTGAGGTAAAACCCAATAAGTCGGTACCCAGTGCAACTTATAATTTTTTTATTAAAAAAACATACCACTTAAAAATTTAAAAGTTCTTTTTAATATTAATTGAATTTATACGCTTTTAGGAAAAATAATAATAAAAAATGTTTTATTTATATTTCATAAATATTTTTGTCCTTGAACCTTTAGCATTGAATATCTCGAAAGTAACAATTTCATACTTATTGGGTTTTAGCACTATACCCTCGATACTAATATTATGAAAATGAGAGATTTGTTTCATTTATGTTTTAACGCTAAAATCTCCAGAACTACTGCAGAAGACTTAAGGAAAAGATGAGATGTCTATAAGTAGTGGTGGTCACTTTTTTAATGTCATTGGATGGCAAACAAGCCGACGCGTCAAGCGAAGCGTCGCGACGGCCCACCTGATGTTAGGTGGTCACCGCTGCTATCCCAAAGACGTTGCTCACATTTGCAATACCAGAGGCCTTGCAAATGCGATGCCAACCCAGAGACAAAGTTGATATGTCTCATGTGCCTGTAATTACACCGGCACCAATACCCTTCAAACCGGAACACAGCAACGCTGCTTTGTGGTGGTACTTTACCGGGACGAGCTCCAACACAAAGAGCTTTACTACTACCTGACATCAGGTGGGCTATCGGCTTGTTTGCCATCGAATAATATGAAGAAAAAAAAACCTGCAGATCCGACATTATACTGATGAGCTACAAAATAGAAATGGTTAAAGGTAAGTGCTCATTTACTGAGCATTATAAATGAGCATTCGCACGTACGTCACATTACATGGAAATGCTTTTATATAATTTGAGTTTTTGTTTGCATTATGCCATTATTACTTACTAGTACTACATTATGCTTAATATACAATATTTAAGTGCTTAAGAAAATGTTCAGGTGTATAATCACCTTTAGGTAAAAGAAAAGTCTTGTTCTATTACATAATTTTTCTTTATAAAACCCCGAGTGATATTTAAATTTTTGGTTGAATAGATCCTAAAAAAATAATACAAGGCTATTACAGTGCCGCATAACATACCATCACGGCTGTACTGCCCAAATGGTTAGGTAGAGGTGTAGTCCCGCAGTAAATCCTGTTTATTTATAGTACCTACTTGGCTCCAATACGTACGTGGCTACGGTAAAAAAACATAATAATAATAGACGCAGTAGTGGAAAAATCCATTACTGTCGTACTCCTGCCCTTATCCCAATTTAATTGGGGTCGACACCGCCCGTCTTCCTTCGATCGGTACACTACACCTCTATTAGCCTTCTTTGCAAAATAGTCAACGCAGAATATTTATGCTACAGGAGCTTTCTTCATCTATTAATAGATAATGAACTTAAATTCAACAGAAATAGAGTTGGAAATTCTACAATTGCATGCAAGCAAAATATAAATATGAAATAAATGCCGCGCAGAATAAATCGTGCACACATTTTTTTTAAAATTTGCTTTTTAGGAAAACGTTGGTAGGATTTTCTCCTGTATCGTGAGTCAAACCCGGACCAACTAACATAAACATTTATTTGTTCTGTGCGGGAATTGAACCCGCGATACGCAGCACAGCAGCCAATTAGCTCAGTCACTGCCCAACTGTGCCGCCGCCAATTCATTTCTCATTAATAAAGCGGTATTGTAAGTTTTTACCATCACCATCACGCCTGTATTCCCCGAAGGGTTAGGCAGAGGTGTACCGATGTACACCCACAGTTCGCCGGTATATTTAGGTCCCATGTAATAGGGGGCGAGCCTATTGCCATTAACCGGGCACAAATCCAAACTCCGAGCTGCTACTGAGAATTTCATAGAAAAACCCAATAACACTTTTTGCTCGACCTGGGAATGGAACCCGGGCGCGAGTTTTTATTACATCCAAATATATCACTATCTATGTATTTACAGGCATTGACCCTGTAAACAGATATTTTCTACGTCTTTAGGGACTCTGAAGTTAGATTAGTTGTGAACCCAACAATTTCTTTGGCATCCTTGTTATATTCTGTTATAAGGAATCCTTCCTAAACTAAGAACTTTTATTGTTGGTGTAACTATTTAAGTGCGTGTAGAATTCGCACACGATGGATCATCATCATTTCCCTGTCCTTATCCCATGTTACTTGGGGTCGGCGCAACACGTTTTCGTCTTCCATGCCGTCCTGCCAACAGTCATTCTATCACTAACTCCCTTCTCTTTCATATCATTCTTCACACAATCTATCTATTTTTTCTTTGGCGTCCCTCTTCCTCTCCATCCATCCACATTTATATTCAAAGATTTAGCAAAAGTTTTCCACGATGGATACCGTACAATATTTAACAACGCATACAAAAAAAACACGCTCAAACTCGCTTTATAGTCTTTCTATTGAAGTTCAAAAGATGCAGCCGTAAGATAGACGGACGGACAGACAGCAGAGTCTTAGTAATAAATAGGGTTCCCTTTTGCACCTTTTGGGTACCTACCGAACCCTAAAAAGGATAGCGTTAACGGATTTGGTTTTGCCAAATTTAAAAAAGAATTTATTAACCGCTTTCAAAGTGTCATGATGGCCCAGTGATTAAGGCATTATGACAGCCCGCCTCTCATGCACGTGGTTGTGGGTTCGCAACCGGGCACGGGCTAGTACCAATGTGACTTTTTCTAATTCTATGTATTTTCTCAGTTTATCTTGGAAATCACTGACATCGGTAACCATGTCAGAGGCCCTTGAGGCGGTTTTGAAACTCTGACACTAGGGTCGTTAGACCTTACTGCCGACACAATAAAGACGAAGAACCGCTTCCTTCTTAAAAATACTATATTTTCTAAACACAAATTATGTTCATTACCGCCTATAACCCTTATAAACAGCTTAGCTCACTACATTGTGACGTCAAGAGGTTTTTATCAAAGCCGACCACACGTTCAATCCTGATCGGTATTTTATCAATTTCGGCACACAAAGAAATTCACCTTCAATCTTTCTTTACGGCCGTTATGGAGGATTTAGGGTACCGCCACCTACTCTCTGGCGAATATAAGGGTGTTTACTGGCACGTGACATTTGCGCTTTGAAGCTTATGGTGTTTACTGAATACTAAGTTATTTATTTCAGAGTTTTTATTTTATATGGAGTTCAAATTGGAGTTACGAATATATGGAAAGTTATATGGGGTTGATCTGTTTTTATATTATTGAGTCAAGAGCTTTTTGGAAGGTCAAATAAAATAATAACAATAATAGCTTCTGCCCGCGACCTCGTGCTTGTAAAATTTTAAGGTAATATGTATCATCCCACAGTGTCATCCAAAAGTGTTTTTTTTCTGGCATAAAAAGTAACCTACGTGTTAATTTACACTACATACTATCTCAGTGCCCAAATTCATCCAGATTCGTTCAGCCGTTTAAGCGTGAAAAAGTAACAAACATCCATCCACCCTTATAGACTGGCGTATTTATAATATTAGTAGGATAGTAAGTAGAATTTTTTTGGACCTTTATTTTAGATTTTTCGGATAGTTTTCAGCAATCATAATGTTAACTGCTTATTTTTGTTAATTGCTTATATTTTTAACTGCGTGTTTTTGTTAACAGCTTATTTTTGTTAACAGTTTATTTTTTGTTAACTGCTTATTTTTTATCGATTTGGGTTTGATTGTTTGCTGAAAAATGTTATAAAGGTTCTAAGTCTACCTCGAAATGTTGTTTCATTCTGTCAACGTAAATACAGAACTGCAAATGGTGGTAATAACATTGAATAATAGAAAACTACGTCGCTGGCAAAATAAAATCTATGTAAGAAGGTTGATATTTTACCGCTTCTGGGTATTCCGGGAAATCCGGGGCCGCACTGCGGTTTTTTTACCGTAAAAGGACAAAAATCTGTCGCGGCAAAAAGCTGCCAGGAATTGCATTGATTTGTTCCCGTTACAAAAGTCTTGAGGTTAAAAACCACGCAACTGCAATCACAGTGCGGCCTAGCGTTAAGACAGGATTTTATCTTCTACAAAAATCATCCAGTATTGTTCGAGATTATCGAGATTAGATTAGGTTGCACTGGTGGTTGATTGTTTTTGTTATTTATTTTTCTAAAGGCTACTGAAATGTCCATAAAATATATGTAGCGGGTAATAGCTTTTGCCCGCGACTACATCCGTGTAAATATCGGTTATCGCGGAATAAAAAGTAGCCTGTGTCCTTTCTTTGGCTTTAAACTTACCAAATTTTATCAAAATCTGTTCAGTTGTTTGGTAGTAAAAGCAAAACAGACATAGGTACTATAATTACATGTTGTAGTACCTAGTATGGATTGTTCTGTATTCTATAAGTGAAGACCTGTAATCGGCTTTCAGTTTAATTTACTGTTAGGTACTTGTCCTACCGTGTGACCTACCCTGACCGTATTGGTGAGGTTCTTCAGAAAGGTCGGTTGCGCAGTACTCGAAACCGGCGTGCTTGTATGACCAGATGTATGAACGTGGATGAGGCGAAAGTAGTATGTAAAGATCGTAGCAGGTGGCGTTCTGTGCTTTCTGCCTACCCCCATGGGAAAAAGGCGTGAGTGTACAGTATGTATGTAGGTACTAATCCGAATTTTTAAGCTGTAACTCTTCCATATTAATCCATTTTAATTCAATAAATAATCACAAAAAGTTCTCAGATAAATAAGTAAAAGAACTCGTTGTTCGAATTAAAATTAATAAATAACTTTCTTGTTAAAATTTCGCGACTTACATAAAAGTCTTTACCTCTCGAACAGACACACTATAATAGTACATTTGAAAGATAAAGAACTGTTTGTTATAAGTTTTCATATTATCTGAAATTGAATCTTAAGACCGTGAGCCTATGAAATTGGAAAGAACGGGTAAAGGCTCGTCTAGCTTGTTCAGAACACAAAATATTTTTGAAAATAATAACATTTTTACTAATCAAGCTACGTTGATTTTAAAAGATTGATTGTATTTTAAAGAATTGGAGGCTCGCAGAAAAAAAAAACAGAAATCCCGTCGTCCCGATGTTATGAAATTGTATTTGTGTTTTCTTTTTAGCGTTCCGAACCCAAAAGGGTAAAACGGGACACTTTTACTAAGACTGCGCTGTCCGTCTGTCACTAGGTCTCATGACCCGTGATAGTTAGAGAGTTGAAATTTTCACGGATAATGTATTTCTGTTGCCGATATAACAACAAATACTTAACACCAGAATAAGATAAATATTTAGGGGGGCTCCCATAAAATAAACATGTTTTTTTTTTGCCGTTTTCATAGATACGGAACCATTAGTGCACGAGTCCAACTCGAACTTGGCCGGTTTTTTACATGTTTCTTTTCATCTGTTTTAAGTGTTATGTCTTTAATAATTGTAACCGTTATAATTTAAGTAAAAATTAATAACTAAATAAATCTGGCTATCTTATCACATCAAAAAAACCGACATGTACCTACCTATTTTCAGAGATTAGCGCGATAAAACGAGCAAACAAAAAACTCTTCAGTTTTATTGTATTATTAAATACAGCGTGGAAAAGCCCTAACCAAAGCTTAGAACAGCTTTCCACTGGAATTGAAATGAGAGATTTAATAAAATTGTAATCTTTTTGAATACTTACCTAACTGTTTTTCTTAGAACTTACCGCTTCGCTGCGTTAATGAAACATTCTCGGATTGTTATTGTTTTAACCCTTTATTCCCATCTGCCCCCTTCGAGTTTGCCACCGGGGTGGTGGTTGGCACTAATAGGTGGCGTTTACCACCCCGGTGGTCAATGGTACCTATTTAGTTTCATTTGCCCCCTTCGTAGTTATAGTACAGGGGTTTATTCGCATTTCGTATTGGACATTAACAATAAAATACAAAAATATTGAGAGAACGATATTTTTATTAATACGCTGCGAGTCGTGGGTTTGATTCCCGCACAGAACAAATATGTATGACCTAAAGATATGTAGTTGTTCTTTAATTGAACCACAAACATAGGTATTAATCTTATCTCTATATCCTTACTACAAAATCGAGTTTATTGCTTATTGAATAAAAAATTAATAGACTATTTTTCTATGGAACATACTACCGGTAGTTTCCTTAGGGTCGTCGTGGGTATATAAGTTCCACATGACACATAGGTTATGTAGTCTTTTGTTTAAAGCAAGTGTCGCACCTGTCGGCATTGTTGTCATTACCTTTTCAGGGTAAAGATAACAATGCCTTAAGCCTGACCCTTTATAGCGAAGTAGTTTGAGAAAGTGTTATGTTATCTTGCTTTCTGTTATAAATGCGAAACTTTGGATGGATGGATGTTTGTTCTGTTTCTGAACAACTCTGGATGTTTGGCTATCTTACTAGGTATGTACTGTTATAAATACGAGAGTTTGAATGGATGTTTGCTACCTACTCAATCACGCCAGAACGGTTGAGCAGATCTGGATGTTTGGCACTGAGAAAAATTTGGTATACTTTGGAATAGCACATAAGTTTTCTTCGGCAAAAAGTACTTGTTTGAATAACCAGGGGTCGTAGTTAGCAACGGGTTAACGATTCTATTTAGTCACAGAACTCACAGATAAGAATACCGAGACTGTAAGAAACAAACTTCTTATCATCAACAACACAATCAACAGTTCGCTAGTACCGCAATACATATTCTCGGCTACACAGCGAGCCGAGCACGCTATCGACCGTGCATACATGTTGGCGTACAAAATGTAAGACAGACAGGCCACACAGCGGGGCGCGGCGCAAGCGGGGCGCGGGGGGAGGTGACCCTGCGCCGCGCGCCACCCAACACGCTCAGTGCCCTGCGCGCCGCGCCGCTCGCCGAACGCGCCAACGTTCCCTAACCCAACAAAATGGCCGACGCAGTAAACGTAGTCTTCCCTCGCAAATTAATCAAGGAATTCATCACCCTATACCGGAATCTACCATGCCTGTGGGACAAGCACTGTGTTTCATACAAAATGAAGCACAAACGGCACGAAGCAATCACCAGTTTAACGCAACTCGTTCAAGAATACGATCCGAGTGCGACTCGAGTGCATGTGTTGAGGAAAATCGAGAGTTTGCGCGCTTGTGTGAGGAGGGAGCATAAGAGAGTGCAACATAGCAAGGCGATAGCGGAGGATGAAGGAGATGTGTACACTCCACACCTGTGGTACTACGATTTGTTCTCATTCATGTTTCAGACTGATGAGATGAACGAGAGTTATGATAAAATGAAAGGCATAAGTGGCTCGCCTAAGTCAGAAGCAACTAAAGAGGTGAGTGAACATGTCTAGCTGTCTACTTGTACATGGTTGGCCGGTTAGTCTACCGGTATGTGACAACAATGAACGCAGTTAGATGTTATGTCCGATAGAGGGCGCAACACACTGAGGATTTGTTTTCTAATATGGACGAGTGTTGGTACTCATTTCGACTGGAATTAACTAATTTTGAAACAAATGTGCCTATGCTCAACAAACAATTGGGCTATTTATTTTATTTTTTACGACGGTCAATCGTGTTTCCAAGAATAAAATAACTTTATCCGAGCAAATGAGATCAGAGTTAGAATGTCATATTATATTACAAATTATTGTCGTTTCGTAGTTATCAACATAGTTCGACAAACAGAAACTTCTTGGGAAGAATCCGTAAAATAAGTTGAAGTTTGAATTAAAGATGGCATTGTAAATTCACCCTGAAGCCTAGAAAACTAGGGCAAGAGTGTAATTCCTAAGACCTAAGAAATCTGGACGTAATGTTCACTGTTGTTTCGAACTTATTTAGGCTTACGTACTAAAGTTCTTCAATTTATATACGAAACAGGACGTAATATCATTTATAGATATTCAATATTATAAAGCTGAAGAATTTGTTAGTATTTATGCGACGCGCTTATCTCCAGAACTAGTGGTCCGATTTTGAAAATTGATACGGTTTTAGGAAGCTGCATATGTTATCCTAGTGTGGTATAGGCTTTATAATTAAAACGAATAGGAATCGGTAAGAAAATTCACGAGGACGAAGTCGCGGACAAAATCTAGTTTAGTATAAGAAATTAGTGGCTTCGTTAATGAATGGTAAAACCGTTATTGATATTTAATTATGTTATTTTGACTTTGACACTGTCGAAAACTATGTCTATGTAATAATTTTCTTAGAAAACACGACAAGTGGGTTTTCCGGCCCGTAATTTTCGGCGCGTCGCTACGCTAATTGCTACCGATCAATAATTGAACGCTCGACTGTTGAACATAAAGCTGTAAATGGCTTGACAATAAATAACACTTGACAAACCGTTAATAATTGATGATGCGTCGGTAATTGAATTAAATAAACGTATAGAAGACATCAAATAATTAAACGAGTGATAAATAATACCAGTATATATTAAATTATCATCCTATTGCAGATTTAAGGCCTCGTCACCTACAGAGGAGGCAGCATTGATCACCATGCTTGCTTAAGGCAGATTGCCAATTCTTTGTATTAAATTATACCCCCAGGCTTCCTCACAATGTTTTCCTTCAGCGATATTAGAAATGTTCAAGATATACTTTAGAAATGAAAAACACACATTGGTAATTGTCCAGTATCGGATCCCTGGGCCATCACGATATCAAATTATCATCCATGACAAGATAAATCTTAATTTTACCAGATTAAATTAAGCCGATTTTCGTCACTCACCATTCTGCCTAAACACTCATCACTGTACTTAATGTCTCAAGTTTTAGTAGACTTACCGGCTTGTGGGTTTATGGCCAGGTGTGCAGGACCATTAATTTTGGAAGGTGCCTACCCAACTTTGTGGTTTGACAAACTTGAAATTCATTTAGGGTCAGTTCAAACCGAGACGCGGCGCGACACGATGGACGCTTTTTTTATAGATGGGAAATCATCAAAAAACTTCCTCCGCCCTGGGCGAGACGGGAGAGAGTGTCAGACTTTTACTGACTAAAACCCATCTATGTTCCTTCATGTGCCCTTTGCGTTCCGGGGGCGCGGTATCTCTTTCGAACAATCCGCAGCCCCGGCAGGCATCGGCCCTTAGTGGCCCCTTCCAAGTTGCTGAAATCTTTTTGAGGCGTGGAATACGAACGCGCCGTTGACACGGTCTGTCGCTAGTTAACGTACGGACGGTGAGCTATCCATTGCTCACCGTCCACAGACCCGCGTCTACGGTGGCCGGGAGTCGTCTCGTGGCTCCCGACACCCGGAGCGTCTCCCGCGGACGATGGACGCTGCACGCTCCTTTTAAAAAGAGCTCTAAAAAGCACTCAAAATATAACTTTATTTACTACTTGAAAAGATACACTTTTCTTTATTTGAATTCAGAATACGTTGTACCTTTTCACAATGAAAAATGTGTACCTATATTTTTGCGTAACGTCGCATCGCGTTGAGTCTTGGTGTGAACTGACCCTGATGACTATCAAAATGTTTCAACGTGATGTTAATTAGAAACAGCTTTACAGGGAAAATTAAAGGCTGATAAAGTTAAAATAAAGAGTTCGACTTTATTTTTGGAAGTCTATATTTAGCTGCAATCGAAGTTGGTCCAACTTTCAAAGTGGAGGTTTTTGGTCAATGTTTTTTTAGCCGCTGATCGGTAATTTGCCTGACCTAGTTTCAAACAGTTCGTGGCTTAAACTTGGCGAATCTACAGCAATGTTTTTTGAATGAAAACTTTGTGGTTAGATTAACTTTTTGTAGTTTGCACTTAATATTGTTGTGTCGTTGCCATTCATACACGAGGCTGTGGGTTCGCAACTGCACACGGGCAATTTATTATTGTGATTTTTCTATTTCTAAATGTACTTTCTAAGTTTATCTGGGACATCACTGACATCGGTGAAGGAAAACGCCATGAAGAAACCTGGACTTATAATCCGTCTTCAGCAAGCGTGGTGAATAGTGCTCGTGTCTTCTCTGTATGAGAAGAGGTCTTTGCTTTGCAGTTGAAAATTAATAAGCTTGTTCATTATTATTATTTACTGGTATATATTTTGGAGTTTTACACAACGACATTTTGCACATGTCGAATGTGTTGTTACTCGTACATATTAAAAACTCAACACACATTTCCCCAAGTTTGTTAAACAATTCAGGAGCTACATCTCACATGACAAAACTATTGGTTAATTGGCCATAAAATCACCCAACATCCATTGCTGCTTACAAACAAAACTACTTACATGGATGTAGTTTCTGCGCCGCGATGTACTTCTCAAGCTTCCGTCTCAGCACGATCTCAGCCCCGTACCGACCGACTGACCCGTTGTCCACAAGAAGGAAATAAGCGTGCCTGTTGTTTAGTACTGCTAGTTTTGATCTGAAACAAAACAATTTCATTTTAGCAAGTCTTTATTGAAATCAAACATTACCAAGGTTTTCTAAATTCCTCACATATCCTATGAATATTTAGAACTAGCTATGCGTTGTTAACCTAAGCGCGACTGCTACGCTAGAGGTCTTGGGTTCGATTCCCGTGTCGTGCAAAAAGTTTTATTGGGTTTTTCTCAGTGTGAACGCTCTATCAAGCAGAAACTATTAGCACTATTATTTTTAATAAATAATAACACAATTACACGAATATTTTAAATTATCATTTTTTTTTTTTGTAAAATACTGAGAACTCTTCCTTGCAGTCAATACATATGTGTGTGTAAACTTTATCAACACTCGGCAATAAATGCCAACAGTAGCCATTGATAAATCCATTCCTCAGTCAGACACAAACGCTACATTTCTAAATTCTTTATGAGAGGTATTATAAAAAAACAATGCCAATAGTAACTATTACTCGACTGAAGTTCCAATGTTTCGGCTCCAGAACGACGTAAAAGTAAACGTGTATAGTACACTCATATATCATATCTAATACGGATTTATTGCATCCAAAACTCTACCCTGAAAAGTTGTGAATAGTTGTGGAATATCTACAATCTTGTGAGCTTGACTTCGAAAGTTTCGAGATTCGCCCCAACATATTGGCAGGCAAGTTTAGGAAGATCCAATACTAAATACTTAGGAAGTTTGTCTTAACATGGGTAATTAGTCAAATAATAAATCTTTTAAAGGCATTTGATTTTGAAGTGATAGAAAATATAGCTGGTAAATCTTAGTCCATTACGACTATAAACGTTGACGAGCAGATCTGATGAGTTGAATTATGAACTTTATTCTTGCTGAAATATAGTCAAAAAGAGGTTCACGTTTATGCTCTTGTGGACTGGTGTGTATCATAAGAGGGGTCGTGCAGTGAGCCATGAATTTGTCGTGGGTATTAGCCTCTCCGCCTATAACCGACCGACGTTTAGTAGGGCTGATTATCGGACCGATCCAACAAATCCATAGTTTTGTGAGACCAACTTTCTGCCGGCCGTGTACATTGGTAAATAAGAATTCATAAATGTTCCATTCTCGCCGACCAAAAAAAGCTGATCAAAAAGTCGTTCGTGGAAACGTGGGCTTAGTTTTGTATGACAGCACAACAATCATCAAAATCTACAACTTTTAATAGCATTAGCTTTAAAAATTCATTTCGAAAATATTATTAACGAACTTTTCCGTATGTACGTATGAAGTGTGAGATCCCTCGGAAAGCACGTAAAGTCGTCGGTCCTGGCTGTCATTCATAGACTTTGACAGTCGTTACGAGTAGTCCAAAGCCCGATAGTCTGACAATAACTGGGTCATAGAGGTCAGACGCGCAGTTGCTTCCATGTAACACACTATTATTCAGCTGCATATGGTTAGACTGGAAGCTGACCTCAACATAGTTGGGAAAAGGATGGATGATAAGTATTAAGTTTAGCTAGCTCTTTGTGAAGATGCTCGTCCCGGGAAGTACTAACATCATACCTGTTTCTGCTGCAAAGCAGCGTTGCTGTGTTCCGGTTTGAAGGGTATTGGTGCCGGAAAAATTACAGGCACATGAGACATAACAACTTTGCATCTGGGTCTATAGGCAAAGGTGACCACTAAACATCAGGTGGGCTTTCGGCTTGTTTGCCAAACATCGCTTAATTTTAAAAAAGAACACTAAAATCTTTTCATTCATTTCAAGATTTTAAACTTAAAAGTTTATATAAGAAGTTGTGGTGCTTTAACTCTCTAAACACCCCTTAGTGTGTATACGACCTTAGGTAAAGCTTAGGTACAATGACAGAGGGCAAGTCATAACGGCTTTAAGTTCTCAGTATTCTCAAATTAATTACAATTAACGGCTCTCAGTGGCTGTAACTATAAATTAAATTGTGGACACAGTGGTACAAATGGGGCTGCTACATAAATAGGTACTACAACTGTTGCCAAAGTGATGTGAAGGTTGTAGAACAATGCAATCTGGCTGAAAAGTTGTATTTTATTCAAATACTTAGGTGAATTCCAGAAGGGATTTGAATTTAAAAGTATAGATTGTTTATTTTTTATATTGGGCAGTTGGTGGCCTTCCCTCAAGATGTGAGTACGCTATTTTAAATTAAATATATTAAATAACTAAAGCTAGTTATCGAGCTAGTTAAAGAGTCGCAGGCAGAAGCCTGCCTGCGACTTTGTTCGCGCCAAATTTGATATAATTATTATCCCACTTACATTTTCCAGGATAAAAAGTACCCTATGTGTTATTCCACATTACAATCTATATCAATGCCAAATTTCGTCCAGATCCGTTGTCGTTTAAGCGTGAAGAAGAGACAAACACACAAACTTTCGCTCTTATTAAATTACTATGATTAAAGAAAAAAAATACCTAAGTAGGTACTTACCCACGGACTTACTAATAATGGTGCTTTTCTTATAAAATAGAAGCAGAACTATTTATTAATCTGTGGTTCTGTAGTAAAGGCTAATGATAGACGATAGACATATTTTCATTCGAATATCGACTTTAATCGAATACTTTTGAACGCGTTTGTTAAACATACTAAGTACACGTAAAGTTTCTTTCCTAAGACAACAAAGATAGAGACTGTAACCAGCAAAATATTATAAAGAAAAAGTAAATAAATATTTTAATATAAAATGGTTGAAGCAACACTAAATAAAAACCCAAACCACACTTAATCCAAGTTATCCGTACTAATATTATAAATGCAAAAGTAACTCTGTCTGTCTGTCTGTCTCTTCTTCACGCCTAAACCACTCAACCGATTTTAATGAAATTTGGTACAGATATAGTCTGGGACTCGAGAAAGGACATAGGATAGTTTTCATCCCGGAAATCCCCCGGGAACGGGAACTATTAATCCATGCGGACGAAGTCGCGGGCAAAAGCTAGTAAGTACATAAATCTGGAAAGTTAAACAGTAACTCTTACTAACTCTGAAATTCTTGACTTGACTAAATGTTACCTCGAATGTACACAAGTACCTATTGCTGTGTACTACGTGCATTTAGGTAGTAATATGGGACGTTTACACTCGAGCAGGATCTATTACATCTACAAAATTTTGTTTTTATTTTATGAATACAAAAGAGCCCTATTATCTTGTTAGAGATAGATAAATATTTGAATTGGATAGTAATTGAATTTTTGTGCAAATGTTTTGTACATACATAAATATTTGTGAATAATATAATACCAGCCTATTATTACCTTACTGTAACGCAAAGGCCTCTTCTAAAGAGAAGGCACGAGCATTGATCACCACGCTTGCTCAAGGCGGATTGAGGGTTTTCTGACATATTAATAAAATACATAATATATTATTATATCTCCAGGTTCCCTCCCTCACGATGTTTTCCATAACATAACCGTCATTGATATCCAAGATAAACTAAGATACTACATACGCAATGAAAAATCTAACTCGAAACCTCATGCGTCGTTTTAGAAAGAAAAAGAAAGAAAGAAAAACCATTTATTCTTGCGAAAGCGTTTTGGGAGGTTCCTGCACATCATCGGGTGCATCACCGCGCCCCCGAAACGCAAAGGGCACAAGAAGGAACATGGATGGGTTTTAGTCAGTAAAAGTCTAATACTCCCTCCCGCCCCGCCCAAAGCGGGAGACATCATTTGATGATTTCCAATCGGTAAAAAAAGCGGGCCATTAACCACTAGGCGTTCATGACACGAATAATCCTATGTTTCGATTCCTACTTTCTTTTATCAAACGCATATTCCTAAACGAGCACCACCCTTAAATAAAACTAGCATATTTGAAAACATGTCATATATAAATATCGAGCAGTATTCCACTACACACATACTACAGCATATCGATTTCGAACCATTTACAATGTAATCGATAAAAACAACAAGGCATGAACGTACTACAAACATGTCCGCTCGGTTTGAAGTGGACCAATCAGCTAAACGGATTGTCATCTACTGCACAAATACGATGTACATTTTAACTGCTGGACGTTTTAAAATAATTGCACTTTTTCGATTGGATAAATGTTGTGTGTCTCGGCCCTATGTATGACACACATAGTTGTTCTTTGTTCTGTTTGTGTATCTGACGTTCTATGTCTGTAAACGCAACCACGATAAAAAAATTCAGACACTGACTTTTTATCGGCCGTGCGTTGGTTATACATTTGAAATTCATATGTTCTATTCTTACCTACACAAAAATCTGCCAAAATGTTGGCCGTGGGGCTACTCCCAAATTTTATATATATAGGTATATACACACATCAACAAAATCTAGGGATATTTTATATTTCATCAAATATCTAAAAATCTATGAAGAATTTTCTGGTATTGTAAATGGGAGAATGATAGGTTATTTTAAGGTCTTTAATAAAAAACTAAAAAACATTTCCTTTTTTTGTTGTTTTGATAGAAAATATTTTTTTTTCATCGCCGTAGAAATTTTGTATGACAAAAAATTTAAGTTTCTTCTTATAAAACTATAAATTTTAATTAAAATTGAATAAAAATAATAAAATCTGTTAATTAATAATCTGTGTTGCTACCTCTCACATTAATTACACATCGACATCGAATTTTAATACTTAAAATTAAATTGTCAATGTCTTGCTGCGGTATGAGGTCCCATGTTCTTTACAAATGATCGAAAAGGTGTTGTTCCGTCGTCAAATTTTGCGGGAAATCTGTCAAAGCTTTTCGTTGTTACATGTCCCAGGCATGCTCGATAGGATTTAAGCCGGGAGACTGTGCAGGCCAATCCAAAACTTGAATATCGTGGTCTCGGAAAACGGCAGACACCAGCCGCGCCATATGGAAAGGAGCATTATCGTGCATGAGTACAAATTCCTGGCCCATTTGGAGTCTGTGTGGGACAATAACAGTCTCTACTACCTCGTTGTGGTATTTTCGTGCAGTCATGCAGCCTTGGATCCAAACGAGCTGGGTTCGTCCGGTAAGACAAATTCCTGCCCAAATGATGATTGTGCCGCCTTGGTATGAGCGGACCTCCTGAGGGTGCCGAAGACGGCTAACTCGCCCTGAAGTTCTCCAAACACGTGTTCTTCGTGATTCCGGATGAAACCCAAACCGGGACTTATCGGTGAACAGCACCAAAGACCATTGTACTTCACTCCATGGTAAATTCTCCCGACCCCACGAAAGACGCTGACCGCGATTGCCACGTCGCAATGCTGGAACACGTAGCGGTCTTCGAGCATGAAGACCAACTTCATGCAACCTCCTTCGCACGGTTTGGTCGCTTACCAGTAGCTGGTGATACTCCTGGAGCCTTTGTACTAGTTGCATCGCTGTGATATTCGGTTGTCTTCTGGCAGTCATTTGGAGAAATCGATCCTGTTTCTGCGAAGTAACACGATATCTACCCGTGTGCCGTTCAGCCACATCCCCAGTACTGCGATAACGTGACCACAACCTTGATATCACGGTTTGGCTGGTGTATAGGACCTCAGCAAGGACGCGTTGAATGGCACCATTTTCTAACATGCCCAGGGCCCGTAACATTTCATCTCGACTCAAATGACGACGTCACATGACTCTTATAGCCTACACGACACGTTAAATTAAAAAAAGAAAAGAATCTAATCCCTTTTCATTAATTAATATTAATAAAACAATTTTAATTTTCGTTAACGCAACGACTTTCTAGCAATTTTACCGCCGTATTTTGTTTTTTCTTTTGTTTTTTTAATTTTAATTTTTAAATTTTGAATATAGAATACATGAGGTTTCAATCTGTATATAAACTTTTCATAGAAAACTAGAAAGAATTTAAACTACAAAGTCATAAATAATTTAGGATTAAGGTATCCCTAGATTCTGTTGATGTGTGTATACCATCACGCCTATATTCCCCGAAGGGTTAGGCAGAGGTGCAACAATTTGGGTACACCCACAGTTCGCCGGTATATTTAGGTCCCATGTAATAGGGGGCGAGCCTATTGCCACATATCCCACATTTTGACCAATTTGATTAGATTTCGTGATGAGGGGCAGTGTGCCAATCGTCTTAATGAACACAAAATCAGAAATTCCAGGAATCAAACAGCTTTCACCAAGCCTAAAGTTACTTCTTTCTTGTCACAGGAATCAGATGACGAAGAAGAAATCTCAGACAATGAAGACGTAACATTCGAGGTGACGGATCCCACAATGGACGAAGATTACTCAACACCAGGTTTCTCTATCGCTAGCAACATTGTGGAGATACCAGAGAGCACCTGTGACGACCGCAAGCAAGCCACAAAGAGATTCTTGGATGAGGATAATAAAAATAAGAAACATTTTACTGAAGTTGATGATGAATATGATGCTATTGGTACGTATCTATTTATTTATTGTTTTATTTAAACTACAGGCAACATAAAAATGTACAAAAGTGGAGTTAATGTCTTAGGGTCTGACCCCATGACCGATGATCGGCCCGATTATCGGGCCGTTTTTTTGACAGATTTCTTCGCCGGCTAGAAGAAACGGCCAAGAATCGGCCCGATTATCGGGCCGATTCTTGGTCGTGGGGACAGACCCCTAGGCACTCTCTACCAGTCAACTAAAAGTGGTGGAGAGATAACATGCCAGAAAGGATAACGTATCCTTCTTCTTCTTCTTGCCTTATCGTGGGCAAAGGCAACATTAATTTGTTTAAAACATTAGGTCACTTAAAATTAAATAATAATTGTTTTCCACAGGTGTGAATGTGGCCGCGAAACTGCGCAACCTTCCAGAGAACATGCGGATTCTTGCTGAGAAGCTTCTGAATGATGTGTTGTACCTGGCACAGATGCACGAACTGACAAACACGTCAGCTGTCACTACACCTAGAAGCAATACCTTTACGTAGGGCTTTGAAGCTACTTATTAGGAGACAAAAGTTGTAGTAACCATGCAGTACCTTTCCATAAGTCTTTGGAGTCAATAAAGAAGTGGCAAAAGTTGTAGCATACAATTTGAAAAAGTAACTTCGACTTCGCCCTTCCATTAATCATGTGAGGCTCGAAAGGTGGTTTAATAAAAAAAACAAGAAATATTACAAGGGTAATATAATAATTTAAGGATAATTTAAAAAAAGAAACTTTGTACTGAAAAAGTACATGTGATTTTGGGTTGAGGGGAGTGTAAAAAACCTCACCACGTATCACCAGGTACTCAGAACTGACACAAGCCTTTACGCGCAGAATCGAACAAATCGGATCTGTCAATCGGATATTCGACCCTTCGCGCGTCTTAAATCAGTTTTCCGAGACTTTGATTAGGTATATTGTCTCTTTGACTTTGCACTTGTGGGTTACCCCATAAAGTCTTGATTGGCGCTTTTCTAAAAATATCTGATTTATTACAAGTCGGCAGTACAAGTCTCTGTCATCTACGTCAAATTATACTTTTAATTATTCGTATGGTTTATAATATAAACATTTTAAAATATTTTTAGTGTACTTTTTAAATATAAGTTTAAGGTTGTATATAGCTTTTGAAAAACCATATCTTCTTATATATTTTTTTATTACTTTTTTATAGTATATTCAGTGTGATTTGGTTAAAAAAAAATGATGTTGTCAAAACCAGTGTTACCAACTACAAATATATTTATGTATACCAATCTAATAAAAGATAATAGATAACTTTTCTATTTATTTTGAATAGCCTCATTTATTTGCTTATGGATTAGGCAGAAACCACACCATCCCATTATTCGCTCAGTGCATTGATCACCACGCATGCTCAAAGAGGATATGTAATTTCAGAATTATATTAATTTATAGATCCAAGTTTCCTCACGATGTTTTTCCTTCACTGATGTCAGTGGTGTCCAAGATTTTTTTATTTTTTTTTATTCGAGGTGGGATTTCTCTTGGCCCTTGTCTAGATCAGCCCCCCTAGCCAAATCACAAACGATAATCGTGAACGCTCGGTAGGTACCAATAGATTTTCAACTTAATACCCCAGACCCTTAAGTTGAAAATCTATTAAAGGTTTCTAAGCGTTAGCGACTGGAAAAAACGAAAATGCTATGCAATCTTCATTAGATCTTCAACTTAAAACCAAGCACATAAAGTTGAAGATCTATTAAAGCCTACTCAGCGTTTGCGTTTATCGTTTGTTACATGGCTACAGGGGCAGAGGTGACATAGACAAAGTCAACGATGGAGTGAGCTTACCGAGAAGAAGCTTGTTCATTCTCTTAGTCGAGATTAGATAAATTTAAAAAGTAAATGACATACGAATTGATAAAGTAAACATACCAGCAAATACTGTAGGTGTACATAGGTACAACTCTGCCTAACCCTTCGGGGAATACAGGCGTGATGGTATGAAAGAAAACTTTAAAAGGGCATGAGAGGCGACCATAACCTTAACCGGGTCTGAGAAAAAGTCAGTTCAGAGAGATAACAAAACTATTTACATTCCGTACCTCACACATACATAAATAAACATCAAACGCCATCTTAAATATGAACAGTGAGATAAAGAGGAAACGTGGACAAAATTGGTCTATCTCAGCATCCCAAGCTACAGAGAGTGTGTAAATTCTTTTGCAGAAATTGCTAACGTGATAAGAATCCGGGATGTTCATGGATTTTTCCGGATATTCGCTAGTCTGGATGTTGTGGTGCCTTCGTGTTTTCAGTGGTTTCAATTGGTTATAAATTTGTTTTTATTGAGCTGTCGGGAGCAGTCGAATAATAAAACTCACTAGTAATTTACCCGCGACTACGACTGCGTGATTTTTCTTACGGATTCCTAATTTTTTACCCGACTACGGCGAAGCAAAAAGGAGGGTTATGAGGTTGACCGGTATGTATGTATGTATGTATGTATGTATGTATGTATTAGGGTGTCCCTTATATGGGTGAAAAAAATTTTTTTTTAGATATCGAAATGCATACCTTCTATTTCTTTTTAGACTACCCAGACTTACTTTAATACAAAATTTCATCTTCCTACGTCAACGTTAACCCGTGCCGACAGAACTCTGAAGATTTTGAAAATTTATGTTTAAACCCTTCAGATACATCACAGATAAATCAATTGAAATATTATTTTTTTATGAAATATTTATTAAAAGAATATAAAATTACAGATCAGGCAGGACTTTTCTTTTAAGGTTCTCTTTTTTACAGTCTAGATACAGATTTATATGCTCTTGAACACAGCGTAACACACGCTGATGCTTCGGAACGGATGAAAATTGAAGAATCTATTTTTTTTTACAAAAACAAAGAGAAGCAGGGCGTCCCAGGTGTTTAGCGGGTGTAGGCAAAACGTTAGCCGAAAAAGAAGACAGCTAAAGACAAAGTAAATGAAATGAAGAGAAAAAATTATGTGAGCAAATGAGTTTAGGAGGTTTAACGTCATCTGTTACTACGCAAGATTCTATTCAAACGCAAGGACATCACGATCAACTTACCAGCTCTGGTGGAAGTCTTAAGGAACCCTTGGCATCCACCTCTCAATTGGTAAGTTCTGAAGCTACTAAAAAAGAGGAAGGAAATACTTTATCACGCCTAAGTTAGTTGCAGCTTTGGATAGATGTTAATTAAGCATAAGGGATTCTGTTTATATACTTCAGGCAGTAGTAGAAGCACTAGATCTTTACTGTGATGATTTTCCGATAAACAAATCGTCGAATATAAAACTGTTGACAAATTGATCTCCAAAGCAGCCCTGAGCAAGTTTAGTCAACATCTTTGGTACTTGTTAGAAGAAATTGCCGTTTTAAAAGTTTCATATTCGACGATTTGTTTATCGGAAAATAATCACAGTTAAGATCTAGTGCTTCTACTACAGCCTGAAGTATATAGACAGAATACTTTATGTTTTATTAACATCTATCTGAAGCTGCAACTAACTTAGGCGTGATAAAATCTTTCCTTCCTCTTTTTTAGTAGCTTCAGGACTTACCAATTGAGAGGTGGTTGCCAAGGGTTCCTTAAGGCTTTCATCAGAGCAGGTAAGTTGATCGTGATGTCCTTGCGTTTGAGTAGAATCTTGCGTAGTAACAGATGACGATAAACCTCCGAAACACATTTGCTCACATAATTTATCTCTTCATTTCATTTACTTTGTCTTTCCCTTTCTTCTTTTTCGGCTAACGTTTTGCCTACACCCGCTAAACACCCGGGACGCCCTGCTTCTCCTTTTTTTTGTAAAAATATTTAGATTCTTTAATTTTCATCGGTTCCAAAGAATCAGCGTGTGCTATATGAAATAAATTATCTAAATTGTTTTTAAAGTACTTCTCACAGCGCTTGTAAATATTTTGTATTTTTTTTTCATCTCCCTCCTGGCATGTTGGTGATCCACAAGTATTTTTACACGGTTAGGTATAGCTCTGGTAGGGATTCTAGCTATTTCCCAAAATATAATACACTCCCGAATAACGACATTAGCGTTTTCACTAACAGTCATTTAACTTAGCGCATGTTAAAAAAAATACTGAAAGAACTTGACGATTAGACGGTAACTTTGCGCCTGTTATTTGATAATTTACGTCATAAACTAAGAAAACACATTTTTGATTGCTTCTTAATTTCTCTGTCATCTTTTAAATGTAAAACAATACGTGTTAATCGCGGGAATAATTGAGAACAAATAACAAATGCCGTGAATACGCACCGTTACTGCCGCGCAAATGTATGAAACATGATTCGATGCAACTCGGCACGGGTTATCGTACTCCAAATAAGGTAAAAATTTATTTCCGAGTGTTTTAGAGGCAAATGAACAAAACTAAGACCTATGCGTTAGAAATTTAAAACTTTGAAAAATAAGGGACACCCTAGTATGTATGTATGTATGTATGTATGGATGTTCATCTGTTCCCTCATAACTTCTAAACCATCCAACGTAAATTGACAAATGAGGTGTCATTGGAAGCGTCTTGATCGTCCGCTGGTTATAGGCTACGTTATGTTGCAATAAATTGTATATGGCGCCCTCTAGGGCTCATGAAGATGTGAAATAATATTTTTTTTCTTCCAAATATGGTCGTGTTGCATATCAAATTAAAGGGCTTAATTAGCACATTTCAAAAATATATATATTTTATAAGTAAATTGTACATAGCACCCTTTAGAACGCATCATAAACCTAGCTAACTAACCAATATTATTATTTAATATATTGTGTATATATGTTGCAGTTCCAGTAATATTACGTATATAAATGTCTAAATTTGAACCCCAAAATAATTTAAATAAAAAATAAGTTTAAAAAACTAAAACCCGACTACCAAAAACCACGTTCTAAAAAGTATGAAACAAGAAAACATTCCTCATCTGAAAGCCGTGGTCGTATGCCACCTAATTCCGGTAAAACAGTATGTGTTTAGTTATAGAACATGAATCTTTAGCACTAAAGTTTCGGGCAAAGTGGCATACGACCACGGCTTTCAGATGAGGAATGTTTTCTTGTTTCATACTTTTTAGAACGTGGTTTTTGGTAGTCGGGTTTTAGTTTTTTAAACTTATTTTGATAGTAAAAAACAGCGAAAAGAAGTAAAGATAAGGTGGCTTCCAATAGCGAAAGATTGTGTTTGTTTGTTTAAATGCGCTAATCTCTGGAACTGCTGATATGATAGACTCATGAGAAGTAGTATATGCTATATAACGTCACGCCACGACAGACGGGAGCGGAGCAGCCAGCAAAGACGTTAAAAAACCATGCCGATGAATTTGCGGGCAGCGGCTAGTTTTTACATAGTATATAACAAAGTCGCTTTCCACCGTCTGCGGTATTCATCAACAGATAGACTGATTCAACAAGAAGGTTTATATGTACGTGTAGTGGCCAGCTACCACACGACATGTCAAGCTGAGTGACGCTGTCAGCTATCTCTCTATTGTTTTCTGTTTTTCCTTCTGAGACTATTGTACAAATTAATTTGATTTTATTATAACTTCTATTCAGAATATTTACTTTTATTTACCGGACGAACACCTACATACGTATAGAAAACAACGCTACTACCCTGGAGCGGAGCAGTAGATAACCTGCGACAACATATGATAAAAACCAGTTGGACGGAATTTAGTAAAGATTGTAATTAAACCATCGATTACTTAATCATGTTCCATATCCCATCACAGATTTACTACTAGACTTATAACACATTCAAGAACTTAGAAGGAAGATCTATAAACAAACCAAATAGGAAAGAGAGGACCAGTAGTAAATACAAAGTAAATATGTGCAGCCCTGTTAACAGCTTGGCGTCCTATGTAAACATTGGATGGTAGAGCGAGCACCTACCGTGCGGTTAGGACCGACCAAATGTTTGTGCTATACCTAGCTCTGTTTCGTTCTAGTTTCAACGGCCATTTTAGCTTTTGTTGCTTATTTTAACAACAAAGCTTCTGGGTTTAAGTGATGTTAACAATTTATTGTTGTTGTTGAAATTGTTACAGCTCGTAGCGATAGTGCGCTTCGTTTAAAACGTAGTTTTGAAGTGTTGACGTCTATTTGTTTATACTAATATTCTAAAACTGAAGAGTTTTTTGTTAGTTTGAACGTTAATCTCTAGAACTATCAGATAGGCATATATAATTACGATATAGGCAGATACATCAGAAATATTGTAGGCTAGCTAGCTGTAGGCTAGGAAGCGGAGCAGTAAATTAAAGAAGTAACGAGTGAAACGGGTATTGGTATTTTATAGGGCAAGCCGCCACACTTTTTCTAAACTAGTGCAATTTCTGAAAGCCAGAGTCAACAGTGGTGACTACAAGAAAAGCACCGAGGCCATGAAGCGACGGGTATTGGTAAGTAGTAAACTCGATGAAATATTGTAAAGCGTAGTATAAGGGTACCTACTAATATTGAGGATTGTGCTCAGTCGCTACGATGACCAGAACTGATCGCTGTGGTCATAGCGATCAGTTTTTCAACCAGGAATTGTATAAAAAGAACCGTCTTTACCAGCCTCAGAGGAAAAAGCATCCACGTAATTAAACAGCAAGTAAGTTCTTACCTTGGCGAAGCCATCGCATGATAAGGTACATCTCTCCCTCTGCCGATCAGTTCGTTGGCGCCCTCCACGATGCCCCAGGGCGCTATACCTATGCTGACCACCCTGCCTGCTCGTTGTGACCGCTCCAACTGTAACGCATCGCCAACTTGACGGGTCACACCTGATGGAGAAGAATTTATTTATTTACTGGCTTTTATCCGCGAATTATTCGCCGTACGTGAGAGTTCATTTAATGTCCCACGGGAATCATACAATTTTTCCGTTGTAAAAAGTAGCCTATGGGCTATTTCAGACTACAATCTATCATTGTGCCAAATTTCATCCAGATCCCCTACAGCCGTTTTCATGTGATCGATTACATAATAAAGGTTCATCCATCAAAACTTTCGCATTTATAATAGTAGTATGGACAAAGGGACAAAACATTGCATAGGTCAACGACCCTGGAGGTACTACATGAGACATTTTAATTTTGTTTCTGGGGTGGCAATGAATCTGCGAAGCCTCTGGCATGCAATTTTCTATAGGCAGTGGAGTCAACTTAACTTCAGGTGCGCCGTCGGCTTGTTTGCCACCCAATGGCACCCAAATACAAGCTGTTGATTTGCATCCTCGTCAAATTTTAGGAGCTCGTCATAAAAAAATAGAAGTAATCAAATATAATTACGATACCTTGCCAATATCTAATAAATACTTGTTTTTTTAGTTGCAACTATCAAATAACAGTAGGTATTCCAGAATACTCCTCTTGCAAAATTCAGAATCGCCTAGTTGCGTTTGCGGTAGGCAGAGTTATCACGCGGCTATATCAATTTGTGCATAGCGCCTAAACCCTCTGGCTAGATGGCTAGTTCGAATTTGAAAATCAAGTCAAAAAAAAAAACAACTAATTTATTTTTTTATTGATTCGTGTTAAGAATCACGAGCATAGTTAAATCCTTGAATTTGACGAGGTTGCAAATCAACGCCCTGTATATTTGAAAAAACCGGGCCACTAGAGAAATAATCCTAATGATTTTAAAGTTGGGTGAATTTTGCCCAATTTGGATCATCATCATGCGGACCATCATCCATCATCATTTGTGTGGAGTTATATTCCCTCCATCCCGTTACTAGGATTGTTAAAGTGACGTTAATATTCCAAGTTACCTGTATTAGTGCCTCCAGTAAATATCCACGCGCCAGTGGTCTTGGCAGCTTTCAGCAGTCCTTTCCTTAGGACCTTCTTGAGCTTTGGCTGCAGGTCGAAGTTAGCCTTGCCTCCTTGGATGGTGATGAGGAGCTTCGGTCGGTCGAGGGCCCATTCTCTTGTTAACAGCTGGACTATTAGTTCGGGCCGTGTGTCGTGGGAGAGACGGACGTACTGTGTGGGGAAAGAAAATTGTTGATAGATTTAATTATATTTTTTTTCGATCGAATTGTTAAACGTTATTAAGGGTGGTAAGAGGTGAGAGCACTGTTCAGATTTGAAAGTTTCGTACCCACTAACGGGACTTCCTATTGCTAAGACTTCGGAGCTTGTCTGTGCGTCTGTTTGTCACTTGTTATGTTGTCACTTGTGTGACTTGTTCACTAGTTTTGTCACATACCTGTTTATCACTGGTAGACACTTGAAAACATAGAAGTGTGTATATTAGTAACAAATAGTTAATCAATTGAGTTGACAAAAAGGTAAGTGACGTCGCAGTTTGCTATCCTCATACAAAAACTATGGGGGAAATCCATATCCAATCTACTACCCAAAAATCTACAACCAATCATAGCAGATTACGTGAACTTGATAATTTGTCAGATTATTTTTTTATTTGAAAACCTGGAGGATCATCTAGTAAAGGGGTGGGGTCTGACTCTGAGGTGTAAGTGGAAAACCTTGCTCACCTGAGCTTTAGTTGGATGCGGTCCGCCCTGGAACTCGACAGTTCCATAAGCATCGGTCGGGGCTGACTGCGTGTGGCGTGCTGGTACCCATGCTTCCCCAGCGTTGGCGGTCTGGGTGTTGGAACCGTGCGCTGTCTTGCTAAGCCCGCACCAGCATCTGGAAAGAAAAGAATAATTATAATAATATATAAAATATACCATCACGCCTGTATTTCCTGAAGGGTTGGGCAGAGGCGTACCAATATAGGGTCAACTGCAGAGAAAATGAACCCCTTTTGCTAATAACATCAAACCGTATAACTGTAGTCTTAGGGGGTTCCTTTTCTCGGAAGCTGACAGTAGACCCACAGTTCGCTGGTATATTTAGACCCCATGTAATAGGGGGCGAGCCTACTGCCATTAACCTGGCACAAATCCAAATTCCTAGCTGCTACTGAGAACTTAAACACAACTTAACATAGAAAAACCCAATAACACTTTTTGCTCGACCTGGGAATCGAACCCAGGGCCTCTAGCGTAGCAGAGATAATTATAATATAGTATGCATTTTAATAAATGACTTAGTAGCAGTAGTAGTAGAGCTCTTTGTGAAGGTGCTCGTCTGGGGAAGCACTACCACCATATCTATTTCTGCCGCAAAGCAGCGTTGCTGTGTTCTGGCTTAAAAGGTGTCGGTGTCGATAAAATTACAGGGACCTTTCAATTCTGCCTCTGGTATAGGAACGCATTTTCAAGGCCTTTGGTATTGCAAATGTCTATACGCAGTGATGACCTCTTAACATCAGGCGGGCCGTCAGTTTATTTGCCTATTAACGAAATTAAGCTAGCAACTAGCTTCAACTTTAAACTGTAACTTATTGACAAGTGCCTGTAAATGTTTTAGATAATTGAAATAAATGTTTTCACTTGACTTTACTAAAAAAAATACTTTTAATAAAACGATGTTGATATTTCTCCATTTTTTTTGGCCAGTCGTAATTCAAACAAAAATATCTGGTCTATTGTACCCTGTGAGTCAATAAAAAATATCAAATCTATTCAACTATGTGTGGTTCCTGTCTATAGAATAGGCTCGCCTGGAAATTGGTGTCATAAAACCGGCCATTTGGAAGCCGGACTTGCGCACAAAGCGTACACCTTCTTTATGGTTTGCCATAATAGGGGGCAAATGAAGTGTATGTGAAAAGATACAGCAATGTGACTTACACACGCACAAGTGGTGTAAGCTAAGTATTAAGCTCATTTCAGACTACGCTATACTATTCTGTAATATAGCACAACATAAACAATCATTCAAACAATTCTATTTATTATATCTATATAACATAGATATAATAAATAGAATTGCATTGGGATAAGGACAGGAAGATGATGATTGCGTTCGCATGATGCGTTATAATCACAAGCATGCACACGGGTGCATATAATACAGCACTGTTAAAAAAGGGTGTGATGTGTATGGCACCCACTGTTTATAATAAAATACCCCAAAGCATAAGAGAGCAACCGTTACATAAATTTAAAAAATACCTTACAAAATTACTTGCGGATAAATGTTATTATTCACTAGCCGAATTTATAGCAGATAAGTTCCAAAATTGAATTCATTCTCAATTTATTAATAATCATAGTGTCTTGTTATTATTTCTTTTCTTACTATCATTTGTACTTCTTTTTCATAATTGTGACATGTTTCTTCTACCTACATACAATTTAAATTTATATAAAGATTTTATTCTGTTAATTATTTGGAAATTGTTTAATGTAAAATTCAATTTTTCTAAAGATTTGCATGCCATAATATTTGGCAAACATGTATTAAGCACAAATACTTTGTTTTATATTTTGTCATCCTACATACATGCACCTACGCGTGTGTGTATGTATACACATGTTTTTTGCGAATAAATTTATTATTATTATTATTATTTTGATTCCGTTAATTATCTCGCGACCCTAAGGTCCCGGACCTTTGGAAGGCGTACGAGGAGCCGAAGCCAACTCGCAGAGGCCTCTTACATGGCTTTATTACAATGAAATGGAACACCAGCCGACAGTTATCCCTGTTTGCACTATGCAAATGCACCCAAGGACAATCCCCGGCTGGCGCAGGACTATTGCAGAATATGGAAATAAAAAATAGGGCTATGGGTTTGGGTGGCTTGAATGGACTGGTTTTCTGACACTATGGAAGGACTATGGCCCCTGCCAATCAATGTTTTTATGACACAGATAAAATGGCAGGGGGTGACTAGCACACTCGATAAATGGGCCCCCTAAAACGGCCGCTAGCACGTAGTGACGTAGCGACAAGAGGGCAACACAGACTGAGGTGCTTGAGGAGTGGAGAGGTATTTCAAGGCTATCAGGACAATCCCGGAAGTACGGTCAAGATCCCTACCAGCACCTTAGTGAAACACTTCCTTCCCCCGAACACGAATGCTCTTGCGAATCTCCACTCAAACCGGCCAATGAAGGCAAGAGAGAGGTGGGAGCTCTGTTCCTCGTCAGTGTTCACTCCGGCCGGCCAATTAAGGCAAGCCAGAGATGAAGAACAAGACTTCTCCCGGGAGATCAGGTCCGTGGGGTCGCTACTGCCCAACAGCTCGCCACAAGCTGCCCTGCGGACTTATTATTATTATTATTAAGCAAACATACTACACATGCTATAACTATGGCAAACTCAGACGTGTCGTTTCGTTCGTTCGTTCGAGTAGAGCGCCGCGCGATCATAGATTTCATAGCGTATAGTAAGCCAATAATAATGTAGTATAGTAAAGTGTGAACCTGTTATAAATAAATATATGGTGAGCGATATTATTGTGCTATGAACTATATGCTATTATATTATAGCGTAGTCTGAAATGAGCTTTAGAGACACCCTTTAAGCCCTGAAAAATAACACAGCTAGGTCAATGGTTAAACTAAGTAGGTACCTATATAAAACATTTTTCAAAATATCAACAAGCGTCTGTCACGGAGACAGACGTCTTCGAAACTTTTTTTTATTTTTTTTTATTGAAGCATTGGCCCGCACACCCAATTTCTCCTGCGTTGTGAATGCGTTTACAAACACAAACTCACATACACAAACAGCCAGACTCGGATCGACTATCTGTTGGCCATAAAAATATATGTTTCGTGCGAAAATCGTACCCGCGACATATAGCGCTGCAGCCGATCGCTCGGCCACTGAGCAAACCGTGCTAACTTGTTTTTTCATCTTACTTCTTTTGCAAATGTTATGTATGCCTATAATTGTCATTTTCATTGTTATAAGTACTTTGTACTGTACTATCTGAATCAATGCTTGATCTATAAGCTGTTGTCGTACTTTATTAAATAAATCTCTACAAAGTATAAAAAAGTCGCTTTCTGCCGATTGTCCCTCTGCACGCTTAGATCTTATCCACTTGCACGTCATGTGGTACTACAGTGCCAAAATATTTTTTAGGGACTTACGTCATTGGTACTACAGTGCCAATATGAGGCATGCACAGATGTATGAAGTTGGTCCAACTACGGCTCTTTCCTATATTGACTGTGGTTTTTAATACACAGAAATAATAAGAGATGGCTCTGAAATCAACTCCAGTTCATTTTTCACTGCTCTGTGGCTGGTACAACGAATTGAAGTCAAGAGTATTTCGTGTGTGAGTGCGTGAAAGTGTCACCGTAATTATGTCATAAATACTTTTGTTTTATTGCATATTTATAAACTCCGCAACGGATTTAAATGCGGTTTTTATCAATGGGCAGAGTAATTCAAGAGGAAGTTTTATACTTATATAAAACATCACGCTACCACCAACGGGGGCGGAGCAGTAACCAAAAATGTTACTGAACGCGAGTATATAGCTAGTAATTAATTAAAATGGCATCATACATGGTCGGGTGGTTTTATTCCATCTAACTGACTCGCAATGTAAATCATTCCAGTTCGATGTGGTGTGACGTAGCTACATTGAATATTAATTATTATTAAACTCGTTGTTTGAAACCGCAATTCAAATGTGTCAATAAAATGATCGGCAAATAGTTATATGTATGCAATATAATATGTACCTATTTGTATGAACTGCCCCGTTGGTCTCGTGGTCGCAAGTGCGACTGCTGTGCAAGGGGTCCCGGGTTGATTCCCAGGTCGAGCAAAAAGTGTTAGTGGGTTTTTCTATGAAATTCTCGGAGTTTAGATTTGTGCCCGGTTAATGGCAATAGGCTCGCTCCCTATTACATGGGACCTAAATATACCGGCGAACTGTGGGTGTACATTGGTACACCTCTGCCTAACCCTTTCGGGGAATACAGGCGTGATGGTATATTATTATATTTTTTTTTTATCCAAACGGCTATAAGACTAATCTATCGTTTACTACGAGAACTAAGTTCGGCAAAAATATAGAACTAGCTTCTGTCCGCTGCTTTCGCCGGCAACGGTATTTTTACGCGCTTTGGTTCATTATAGTGATGATATAGCCTACTACTTTTCGTCAAATCAGTACCACCCAAAAGCACACTTGTAAGTCATAAAAAAGACAAGAAAATTATTTTTTATCTCTATCAAAAGTTCACTGGGGTATGTGATTATTCAAATAACTATATAGTTCAAAATTAGACATAAGGGTCTACGCCCACGACCGATTTTTTTTGGACCGATTATCGGGCAGAAAAGCGGGCCCGTTTTTTCAAAAATTTCAACGCCCACGACCGTGTTTTTGTCGGTGACTTTCAAGGGAAGAGCTTTAAATAGGTCAAATTTTATATCGCAACTTTTATTTGACAGAGTTACCGATAGTATAAAAATAACGTTAATAGATTTAAGGTTATTTAAGTTACAATTTATCGTTAAATTGTTTATTGACGATATTTTTATCGTTTTTTTTAAGCAATTGATCCTTCTAAGATGGAAGTAGCGTAGGACGGAGGTGTGGCGGGTCGCCCACCTTAGCGTCGCGCTAATGTAGTGCCTAACAATACTTTGCCCGATTCTTACGAGTGAGTAATGAGAATTATACACGCTTACTTTTACATCGTTCTGAAATCAAAAGCCATGAGATCAAAAAAAGTGACGAATTTCCAACATCTTTGAGACGTCTTAAAAAAAACACGCAATAATAACTATTACTCGACTGGAGTTCCAGTGTTTCAGCTGCAGAATGATGTAATAGTAACCGTATACGGTATGTTATTATTAGACCTGGTAATCGAACCCACGACTTCATCAGACGCGCTTCGGGACCACAAGCCCAATATAGTTAGTCAGTGACAATTAATATAAACGTACCAAAACGGCAACTTACCTAACTTAACCGTAAAAATAACGATTAATTCATATTCTACGTTAATGTTTATTAACGTTATATTACTGGTAATGTTATCAAATAACGTTAAATTTATAAAGTTATTTTTTCAAAATTTTCGAGTTCATGGAAATTAACGTTATGTAACGATTATTATTTTATGATTTCATAACGTTAACAAGCCCTGGATTTAAGTCATTACATATTTAGCAAGCTTAGTCGTTGAAAACGAATGTTATTTTGATTCTTAAGAATTTATTAAATTCGTTTGATTATATATTTTTTTAATCCATTAACGTTATTTTTATACTAACGGTAACTCTGTCAAAGGTAATTTTATAAATATTTACCGGTATTTAAAACCCTGCGTAAATCAACACAATATTATTTACTTATTTAAATCACAGACGATTAATTTAGAAAACCTTGATTTACCCTATTATTAATAAATAAATAAGCTTTTTAATAATAAATTATTGTTATTATTCAAATGCTTCAAACTCATAAGTACTAACTTAACATAACACCACAATTGTACACTTAATTCGCAATAACTGCTTTTGACTTTAGACTTTTGACTTTAGCAATGTCACAACGTTCTTCCCTAGTAAATCCATGACGCATAGGGTAAGTGCCCCAGTGAATGAACACACCCCAGTGAATTAACAAATCCGAGTATTTTCCAAAAAATAATAAACTAAGATATTACCTTCTACCCAACGCAGTTTTTTTTTTTGTAATTGCTGCTCTTTTTTCTAACATAGTAACAACATTCATGTATTGCGATACTGTTCGTTTTAAAATGACGAGCGTTTAAAGTTGGCAGTGCTGGTGTAAATTTTCTTTGTTCGGGCAAGAATTTAGGACTTGGGTCAGACGCAAATTTTTTGATATCACTTTGCAGCCGTAATTAAAGTATGTACTATAAGTTATTTATAAATTCGAGTAATGGGTAGTTATAATATATGTATCAGATCAATTTCATTGCAATTTTAGCTAGTTTTAAGTAAATTATTGAGTGCTCCAGCATTGGCATTAAAAAAGTTTGAAATCCAGTGAATAAATACCCGTTAATTCACTGGCCAATCGTTAATTTCATGAAATCTAGTGAATGAACCAACATTTTCATCATGTTAAAATATAACAACAATAAGCAATATGCATACCTGTTATTTGCATGGTTACTGAAATGCCAACGTTATGTGTTAGTTTTATTTGAATTGTAAGTGACGGTGCTGTTGGTGTGCTTATTATAAATAAATAAATAAATAAGCTTTCGTCATGAAAATGTAACCAATAAATAAATGAATACCACATTTTGAGTTAGTAATCATCATTTTAGAGAACGGAGAACTAACAAATAGAACAAAGCTCTGAGACTACTCCCAAGCTCATAAAGGAAAGACGGGAACGGAACGGGCAGTCTTCAGTGGGTACAGGTTCAGTCGGAATAAGCTCAGCTTATAAGGCAGATCCTGAAATCCATCGACACACCTGAAATGCTGACGAAGCTAGAGACCAACGATGGCAGGCATCTTGTCTAAACTAGAGCTTTTAAGGGAGGTAGAGAAGTTCTAAAAACCCGTCTCTAGTCCAACAAAAGACCCAAGAGCTAGACTGACCTGACACTACACCGATGAGATCCCGGACGTCAGCCTATATGAGATAAATACCTATGGCTTCTTAACAACTTAAGGACAACAAGGTGCCGGGGAAGACGGAATCACTTCTGTACTACTGAAGAGGCCTATGTCCAGTAGTGGACATCGTTCGGCTCATATCATGATCAATTGATTGATGACGTTGGCTAGGCTTATGAAGGTATAATAATGATTAAGTAAGAGTATGAAGGCTTAAACTTGGTTAAAAAAAAAAAAAATATTCTAGCAGATTTAGAGGCTAAGGATTTATGTTCATTTATTTATTCCATTTTGAACTGCGTTGATATAATAATAAGGATTTTTCGTAACTATTAATTAAACAAAAAATTGTGTTCATTCACTGGGGTTTTAGGGTATTTTTCAATATATTGCCAAATATCTAAAAAAGTATACAGGTTATTTATTTATTAAAACTTTTTGCACAAATGTAAAAATACACCGTACAAAGGCGGACTTAATGCCTTAGGTTATGTCGTAAAACCAAGTAAAAAAATATTCTTTAGTAGACATAGATTACCAAAATATAAAACCGCATACTTTAGAGGCCACATATGTAATGATTTTTTGAAGTCTGAAGATTGCTTAAGTGTTCATTCACTGGAGCATTTACCCTATTTTCTATTTTTCACCGATAATCGGCGGCCAGGATGCGTAGATTTTGTTTTTGGACCGTTTTTTTCTCGGCCGTGGGCGTTGATGTACTAGAATCCATACGTTCCATTCTCGCCGAGAAAAAATCGGCCGTAAAAAATCGGTCGTGGGCGGAGGCCCTAATACAATAACTCGTAATAAAAAATATGATTTCATTGCCTGTGTATATATATAAAGCGCAGGAGCGCGCTGTCGAGAATATCTTCCTAAATTACCTTAAAAATGACATTTAAACTTCTTTCTTTCTTAAATCAAATGTAAGTTCTGATACAACAAAAAAGAATAAATATAAAACAAGTGAGAATATAGCTGTGACTTTTTGACAACCCAACATTTTTAACATTTTTTACGTGAGGTTTTTATTTGAAAATACAAAATTACCAGTTTTTTCTGGAAGCTATTGGCAATGGATGATGAAGCCACGAAGGAAGACAACCAGCCTTCCACGAGTAAGAAAGATATAAGCCAGAGGACGAATTCTGGAAATGATTTATATGACGATAGAGGACATGATGAAGGTGCGTCGAACAGTGAAAGTTCAGTGTCTGCTACGTACTCCGCGAGGAGTCGAGTGGACATGGTAGACGCTAGGCCAGAACCACCCAAACCGCCTCTCGGCAAAAGGGAAGGCAAGGCTCCAGAGAGGAAAAAGCGAGGCAGAAGAAATGGTAGAATTGAAAAAAGACGGCGCTCTTATACACGACGTCAGTTTAGAAGAGCTCCTTTAAGGAGGAAGCAAGCAATACGTCATGTCAGAGCAGACGATAGAAGAATCCGCGAGCACTCAGTTTCAACGATGTTCACCAGGCTGTCTTCTCGAAGCGGCTCCCGATCCCCAGGCTGCGTTCATTGTGGACACCGCTGCTGCCGCAGAAGGTAGACAAATTTACGTTTTGAAATGTAAAGTGGATTTTTATTTTGTTTTGGAATAAACCTTTTATTTTGTAAACTTTGTTTGATTTGAACTCCCTGAGTGAAAGCGAAGCGGTTTGTCGTCAGATACGATGAGGCAAGGCGAAGATATACGTGGAGAAGAATTAGAAGCAAAAGAATGCCCAAGAAGAAGCTTGTTGGGACTAAAAAGTTGAAGAAAAAACCGGGAATAAAAATATTGTCGCGCCAGTTTACAGGTTAGGATGTTAGACATTAAGAACGGGTCCAATACATTGGCAATTTACCATGTTTATAAAATTCTAGTAGATCCTTGTCGTATTTATGTGATGCTGAATGAAGCAGTAGCTACTTGTTTATTTTTCGCGCCAATACTACAAAATACAAATTCATCACATTACCGTAAGCTGCTATAGGAAATGCCGCCTTATTGATAGCGTCTCACGAAAAGCACCGTAATTAGCCTTTTGTGCGCCCTGTGCGAACTTCTGTAACGGCGCCCTGTGCGAGTTTCTATGAGGGCGCCCTTAAAAAAAAATCTGGTCCTGGCCTGATAATTTCTGGGCCCCTCCAGGATCTGCGTCCTATGCCTGGGCACCGCTGGCACTGCCCTAGTCAAGGCACTGTCACGAATTAATATACCGCAAAATTATCGCTTCTCATTTTTTTTTACCCTTATAAACAATGCTTAAAAAATACTTCCACTGTCCCTATCTGTTTGCTATAATCCAAAGTAATATGGACAAGGGCGGTGGCCAAGTTACTGCCGATTATTTTCAAAGTGTTCTCAGTGAGCTCCAAAAGAACTATCTCAAACTCAACGGCATCTCTAACAGTTAGCATTTGGTTTAATGGCCCTTTGTTCCCATTGTTTTAACTCTGGCGCCACTGGGTATCAGTTTGTGGAAATAGAAGCTTTAAACAAACTGCATTATGTGGTATTATCCCGTGTTATGGCTGAGAAAAGCTATGATGTGTCTCCGGTACATACTTCAATCCTTTTGTTTCATAAGTCTCTACCTCATCATCACCTGTTTAGCTTTTCAACAACGATCTTGGGGTCGGCTTCCAGTCTAATTGGATTCAGCTGAATATCAGAGACTTACATGGAGCGACTGCTTGTATGACCTCCACAACCTAATTACTGGGCAGCACGATAACTTTCTACTTGCGTCTGTATTTCTGAATGGATTCAACCCTATTTTTCTTTTCATTCTTTTCAAAGTTAAGAGTGAACACGAACAGGCTTCTTCTGGCTATAATTATAGGTGTTAATTATGATAAAATAAATTTATTTCTCAATAAGTAATTTACTAGTACTTCACTTACTTGATAACATTTGGTAACCCAACATAATTATACACGTACTTTGACATACAAACTAAATAAGTAAAGTTTTCTTTATAACAAATCTAAGAAACTATTAAGATACACGCTTACTTTTACATCGTTTTGGAGCCGAAAGCTATAATCTCAAAAATAGTAACAGAAACTATTGGCACTGTTGTATTAAAAAAAAACACGAACATTTAATTTGTGAAATAGTGATAACTCGAAGTAACGCTTCCTTGGAGTCATGCAAACGGCAGCCTTTGAAAAATCCATTCATCGATCAGATAGAAGACCTACTAACTAATATTTAACACGAAATAAAAAAAAAATGTGATAAGTTTCAAGGTCTTAGAGACGTCTTAAAAATAAAAATATAACAACGCCAATAGTACCTATGGAGTTCCTGTGTTTCGGCTCCAGAACGATGTTAAAGTAACCGTGTATTAAATTGAATTTAATTTCATAATATAGTCAAGCAAAGTCAGATCGGCTCTAGATGTCACATGCTGTCACCTCTGTTCATTACCACCAACTCAACTCCAGAAGAAATGATACTGCCAGCGCAAACGCATTGTGAGGTGAGTATTATAGTATATACTTTTATTAGACGATACGATTGGCTCAATGGCTGTTGCATTGCGTGTCACGGGTTCGATTCCCGCAAGGAACAAATATTTGTATGTCCTATAGATACGATACGTTGCAGGAGAAATTCCCAGAGAGGGGAAAAGGTCACAAAAAAAAACTCTGTTTACTGCAATTTGTAATAGTGGTTCCTTGATAGCCTTGTAGGTAAGGTCAAAGGTCAAGACTACCTCATATACATGAGGTTGTGAGTTCACTACTGGACAAGATGTCCCAACCAATGTCCTAGTACCAATGTGTCTTTTTCAAATCATACGCACTTAGTCTACTTTGGACATCGCTAAAATCGATAAAAGAGAACAGTGTGAGAAAAGATTGACATACATTCATACCATCACGCCTATATTCCCCGAAGGGTTGGGCAAAGGTGTACCAGTGGTACTTAGTACCACTGGCCATAAGCCTTGACCTATCCCTTTTAAAAAATACACAGGCGTGATTTAATTTATTTTGCTTCTTATTAGGTGTCACCGGAGATGATCCACGAATCCCTGCGAATACTCACTCAATGGAAGCAAGGAGTTTCCACTGCTGTTATATTAGAACATTTAAAGGTTAGTTCATTTTATTTAAAACAGTTTCAAGTTAAGTCTTCTTACTACTATTATGTCTAATATAGCTAACATTATTCTTATCAAAGTCCCGCTCAAGGTCATAGCACACTTAAACGACTCTGCTCCAACACCGCTCCCACCCGACACCGCCCTAAACTAAGACGACTGCTCGCAGTAAACGCGGCGACAGCTAGCAGGCACCCAGCAGTCCAGGCGGAGACAGCTAGTAGACAGTCAGCTGTCCACCCGTCGTCTGACTGTGAGTGACTGAGCGGCGACGACGGCGGCGGCGCGGGCGCGGCGGCTGCTGGCGGTGAGCGCGCGGGCACGCACCGACCGCTAGTCTACAACGTGCGGCCAGGGAGGCGTCAACTACCGAGCAGTCTGACGGCGGTAAGCTCGCTGACAGCGAGCTGTCTGCTAATTTATGATGCCAATCTAAAATATATCTAAAGAGCAATATTTAAAACCCCTATTTGAATTATATTATTTTTGCCGGGTGGGAGCAGAGTCGTGTAAGTGTGCTATGACCTTAAACACGCACTCAAAATAAAAATAACAAAGGGCAACTTAAAAAAAAACAAGTGAGTATATAAAGAAAAATTGAAGATCTAGATAAAAGGTCTTTAATTTTTCTTTAAACAATTACTATACATACTTTATTCTGCTATGACAAGCCAACCCACATCTTTAAAATTTTTTTTTTTTTTTGTAGAACGTTGCCCCACACTAAGATTTTCTCCTGTATCGTGGGTGCGTTTACAAACACATAAACTCACATACACAAACGACCAGACCCGGAACAACTATCAGGTAGATCATACAAATATTTGTTCCGTGCGGGATTCGAACCGAATTGAACGAATTACGTCCAACTAATTTAACATGCCACATGTGTAACATTACTATCCATCACTGAATGTTTATTAAACAATCTTATGCTTAAAATAGGTATAAATGATGAATTGAAATTATTACAAAAAAAAAAATGGTTTTAATTTGGCGCTGTTTTGGTTTGTTCTGACAGAAATAAATTCAATTGTAAACTTGTTTATAACCCAAAACAAAGCCATTAACTTTGTTGGGGACTTTAGTGCCCCTTCAAAAGTAAACTCCGTCTCGTGACCTTGCCTCCCAATCGTACACTAATTGACCAGGGAATAAAACGGAAACCTACAAACAAAACAAACATCTCACAGAAAAGTGCACTTTGTATAAGAGAGGAGAGAGTTGAATTTCAAATGGTTATGTTTGGAGTATCAATTAGGTTTGAGAGTCTTTCGTGCAATGCAAGATATCTGTATTATAAGCACTTGTGAAGCTAAATGTAGATCTTTGCTGTGATTGGCTGAGATCAGGCGATGTAGTTCAAAAGGTATTCTTTTAGTAGCTGTGTTTGTGGAAATAAAAATACTTAGGTATTCTAAAATGATCCTTGTTAGGGAGTAAACAAGGTCGTTAGTGGTTAAATGTGGTGTTGTTATTTAGAAGTCTCGCTGAAGTAATGATACAAGTAAGGGAAGTGTTTTATTAGATGTTTGTGGCTGGAGCTTTTCTTTAATAATACTATTTTCATATTTTTTTTCTTACGAAGGCGACTGTGTCATCATTGTGTGTGTATGATGCACGTGTACATTAATTGTATGTGTGCATTTATTAATTTGTTATTTATTTATCGCATTGGTCGAGCTTAGAGAAACGATGGATACGTGCACGCACAATTCTACACACACTATTAAGGCTAACCGTCTTCGTAACATTTTACATTTATAATCGTAGTTGGAAAAATATTGCAACTTGTAACCATTAATGTCGTTTGAATACTATTCAGGCCATGATCACTCGTACAATGTACTCTCTAAAATTAATTGTTGCATAAACACAGGTACATGAGACATTTTAGCTTTGTTTTTGGGATGGCTACGCATATGCAAGGTCTCTAGTATTACAAATGTCTACAGGCAGTGGTGACCAATTTATATTAGATCAGCTTACAAAAAAAAAATGTGTTCTTGAGTTCATATTATAAATACTAGCTTTTGCCCGCTTTTACTGCATCTGCATGGAAGTCAATGAAAAAGTCAAATTCATTCTTAGCTGACATCTTCTAAGTATCTATAATCTATCTACCTGTCAAATATTAGTTTCATAGGTCAAGTAATTTTCGAGATTATGTGATTAATTAGTGAGTGGTTTTCGGTTTTATACATCAATATCCACTAGTACGTCTGTAATTATTTCTGAATATACATTCAAAACGATCATATACCTACTTAACATTCAGTTCATGAAACAATTCTCATTAATCCTACAAACGAAACAGAAAGCCGATTACAAATCAGACAACATTGATAATTTGGTATTGAATGCAAACGATTTAATAATAAACTTTCCTGTTTGATATCCGAGAATTACTTCAGAAATACTAATTATTAATCCCCGGGTTGAGGAGAAGTTTGTTCGCTCGTTAATTGAAGGCAATTCGATTAAGGATTCTCATCTCCTCTTTTGAGTAGTCCTCTCCTCCTTTGAGGAGGAACTCTCGAAGATTAAGCTGTGGTGTTTTAGGGATTATTTTGTGTATTCGAACAAATTTTGAATTGAATCGGAAAGTGCGAATCGGACTTGCATACCGAGAATCCCGTACTTTAAGAGCAAAATATAACATAACAGACCATCACGCCTGTATTCCCCGAAGGTTTAGGCTGACGTGTACCAATGTACACCCACATTTCGCCGGTATGTTTCGGTCCCATGTAATATTTCCAATAACTGGGCACAAATCCTAACTCCGAGATTTTTGCAACACTTTTTGCTCGACCTGGGAATCGAACCCAAAACCACTAGCGTAGCAGTCGCGCTTAGGACCACTAGGCTAACGAGGCAGTCAAAATATTTGCATCACTTGTACATTGTACACTTGTAAGCGTAATAAGATTCAAAATTAAACAAGTCTGTTCTCTTTTACCTCCTAAATCTTCCACTGTCTTCACAAACGTGAATGAAACAGAATTTGTAATCACTTTCAACACAGAACACATCTCTGAAAATACGCTATACAGAATGTGTAGATAATTCTTTACACCCACGTGCAAAATTGCCCTAATTTTTGCAGGCGAGTGTACGTCGTGGAATTTTAAAATAAGAAAAAAAAAAGATTAATGAATGACCCAAGCTTTGAAATCGAACCCACTAATTCTCTTTTTAAATTCGTATTTTCAGATAGACATCTGCAATACCAAAGGCCTTGCAAATGCGTTGCCATCCCAAAGACAAAGTTGAAATTCCTCATGCCTGTAATTACACGGCACCTGTACTCTTCAAACCGGAACGCAGCGACACAGCTTTGCGGCAGAATAATATATTTTATTTTAATGAAACATCCTGTATTTAAGCTATAAAACTACCCGCGACTTCGCTTGTTTGGCTTATTTCTTCCGCGTTATGTCTTCAGTTACTATTTCGCTTCCATAGGTCGTAGCGTGATGTTTTATAGCACATATTACTCAGTGATACTGTAGCTTTTTAACGGCAAAAGTATTTTTGAAATCGGTCCTGTAATTTTTGAGTTTATTCTTTACATACATACAAATCTTTCTAATTTATAATATAAGTATAGATATGTGTTACTAGCTAGAATTGAAAATTGCTACGTGCTGTTTCCATGCATGATTGGAACTTTTAATACCGACCTGTTAGATAGGTACGTGGATTCGAATGGAGCGTGCATTTCAATGATAACTGCAATATGTTAGCGTTGTAGCCGTATTTTTACGTCGAGGTATATTGTATGTAGCAAGGATCTAATGTAGGTCAAACGTTCGTTCTATGCTGTATTATATTCAGGTTATATTTATTTCTAGTTATACTGCAATGGAGTTGTAAATTTTATGGAATATTAAGGTTGACATGTGAATCTGTAGTGTTATCTATACTAATATTAAGAGGTAAGACTTTTTTGTTGGTTTGTTTGTAACGAATAGGCTCCGAAACTAAGAGACCGATTTTAACCATTTTTTTACCAAAAGATAGCTACATTATTTCATAGTCACATAAGAGGCTATGTTGCACCACGCTACATCCCACGAGAGCGGAGCATTAACCAAAGACGCAACTAAGACTTATGGATTAAAATTAGGAACCTATAAGAAAATTTATACTGACGTATTTACGGGCAAAAGCTGGTATTATGTAACTTAAAAACGTCAATTTCTGTCTCCCCAAGCTAATAAGGAAGAACACAAAAACTCCATCCAAGAAATAATAAATCCTTTCTAATTAAAATATTCCTTCACGGAAAAAAAGTCTACTTGTGTTCAAGGCTTTGGCGTCCCACATTAAATTTTAAAGTTCGCCGACTTTTGCCAAGTCTTGGTAGGGGGTGAAGGTTCTGAGGGGGAGAGGTGGGGGGGGGGGAGGGTTTAGAATACACGGAGGTGGCACAAAGAGTCACTTGAGTGGCAAGCTTGTATTTTCAGAGGGTTTGTGCGCTGAAAACAGAGCGTTTTAAGCATTTTTGGTGTGTTTAGATTCGATGTTTGGTCGTTTTGTCTCGGATGATGGATGAGGTATGGTTTTGTTAATAGTATGGATCGGGATATTGAGAGTTTATACGTTTTATTGGTTACTAGCTTTTGCCCGCGACTTCGTCCGCGTGGATTAATAGATCCCGTTCCCGGGGGATTTCCGGGATGAAAACTATCCTATGTCCTTTCTCGGGTCCCAGACTATATCTGTACCTAATTTCATAGAAATCGGTTTAGTGGTTTAGGCGTGAAGAAGAGACAGACAGACAGACAGAGTAACTTTCGCATTTATAATATAAGTACGGATTTTTACAACTCACATGTGTTTTAATACTTAGCTTCTGCCTGCGTCTTCATCCACATCAAAGTTAAGAGTTAAGTTAAGAGGATAGCGGTGGTCGTATAACACCTACCCTAACAAAACAATACATTTTATAAGCGAGAATAAGGTTTTCGGCAAAGTGGCATACGACTAAAGCTTTCCTCTTAACATCACTTAAAACAATATTATTTTTTATTCATACTTTTGAATGGTAAGTTGGGTTTTAGTTTTAGACTTATTTTTTACATTTTAATATATTCTCGCTTGTTTCAGAGAACGTACCCAGTGAATCGTGTGGACAGTGAGCTGTTAACAGAATTAAATGAAAAATTAAGAGTAGCTATTATTGCTGGTAATAATTGCAAGTTAAATAACACTAATAATGATAATATTCTCCCGATCGAAGTTTGGGGTGTCACAAAACGAACATCCAAATTCCGGGCAGCTACTGAGATGTTCCTATTGAAAAAATCCAATAATAATTTTGCTTTACCTGAGAATTGAGCCTAGGACCCCACGCTCAGTAGTCGCGTTTGTGACCACTAGACCGCGGGCACTAAACTTCTAGCTTACCCTTTATTGAAATCGTATCACCTCCAAAAACTTGGAGTTTGCCAAGAAGCTTTAAGATTTGGGGTTCCGAATGGAATCCACACAACTTTTCAGATTAAGTGGCTCTTAAGGGAACTCCATGACAACCAAAGGGGGACAACTCACCCCCGTTCATCCCTAACCTGTTGATATCCGGACTTTTTCCGGATAATTTATGTTGAAAATATACTTACTTGTTTCAAAACTGTGGATGTTCACCAATACGCCTCTGCCTAACATTTTAACAAAAAATACGCTGTCGTAAACTTTACCTACCGCTGTTTCTTTTTAATTAAATCCGTAGCAAATCTCTTTACGTCCCACTAGACTAAATATTAAGGTATAAAAGACAAGGTTCTGCCTACGACTTCGTTCACGTGGGAGTAATATAGGTGTATAAAACATAGCCTAACTCGGCAATAAAGTAGCTTTCCATCAGTAAAATATTTTTATAATCAGACCAGTACTTCTAGAGACACATACATTACATACATACATACATAATCTCACGCCTTTTTCCCATGAGGGTAGACAGAAACCACAGAACGCCACCTACTACGATCCTTACATACTCCTTTCGCCTCGTCCACATTAATACATCTGGTCATATAAACACGCCGGTTACGAGTACTGTGCACCTGATCTTTACTTCTAGAGGTTACATCCTATAAACAAGGCTTTGGACTTAAATATTCAACTTCAAGTTCAACTTCTGCAATACAAGAGGCCTTGCACGTGCCAACCTAGAGATAAAGCTGAAATATCGCATGTGCCTGTAATTACACCGGCACCCATACCCTGCAAATAGGAACAGCAACGCTGCTTTGCGGCTGAAATAGGTACGGTGGCAGTGCTCTCCCGAATGGAGTTCCTTCACAAAGAGCTCTACGAATGGTTTTCTTTTGTATGTCAAGGTATCGTGGAAACGTTAAGCGAAGACTGCTGGACCTTAGCTGGTGAGCTGCATAAACGCAAACTATCTGCGAACCACGTGTCGCTGTTTTGGAAAGCTTACGTCGACACACTCAAACCTAAGCCTATAAAGGAAGCGGTAAGATTTAATATAAATAAAATAAATATACCATCACGCATGTATTCCCCGAAGGGTTAGGCAGAGGTGTACTAATGTACACCCACAGTTCGCCGGTGTATTTAGGTCCCATGTAATAGGGGGCGAGCCTATTGCCATTAACCGGGCACAAATCCAAACTCCGAGCTGCTACTGAGAATTTCATAGAAAAACCCAATAACACTTTTTGCTCGACCTGGGAATCGAACCCGGGACCCCTTGCACAGCAGTCGCACTTGCGACACCGAGACCAACGGGGCGGTAAGATTTAACCTCATCTATAATAAGTACCTAATAATAATACTATCCTATTACTGTCCCAGTGCAGGGCAAAGGCCTCTTCTCATACAGAGAAGGCACGAGCATTGATCACCATGTTTGCTCAAGGCGAACTGGCAACTTCAGACTATTAATTAGATGTCGAGGTTTTCTCACGATGTTTTCCTATACCGACGTCAATGATGTCCGAGATAAAGTTAGAAAGTATAAGCAAATTAAAAAGGTAAACCCGGCAAGGACCAATATGTCCTTGCCGGGTTTCGAGCTCGCAACCTTATGCATGAGAGGCGGGCCCCTTAACCACTGGGTCATCATGACATTAACATTATCTAATTTTTATTACTATTAACTAATAGTTTTTTATTGTCCAGTCTTCTTTTATTTTCTTTGCATTATCGAAGTCGTAAGATCGTTACAATGTTGCCGTATCAGGCGAACGAGGTCCACTGTTGGAGATAGGCCCTAAAGGAAGGCGCAGTGTAGGAAGGCCACCCACGAGGTGGACCGACGATCTGGCAAAGGTCGCGAGAAATCGCTGGATGCGGACAGCACAGGACCGGTCGTTGTGGCCATCTTTAGGGGAGGCCTATTCACATAAGGAGTAACATTAATTCTGCTTCTCAAAACCACTTGAATAAAGGCCTATTCAGACCTAAGCGGTATTCGCTACCGCCTGCGGCAGAGAAAACCCAGTGGGTATGCGGTAATATTACTGTTCAGACCTAAGCTGTATTCGCTACCGTCGTAACCCGCGTGGTATGTACCTCTACCCACAGCGGCAGCGAATATTGCTCAGGTCGCTGTAGCCGCGGTACTTGATACTAAATACCTGAGCGAAACCCGCGCGGTATGTACCTCTACCCACAGCGGCAGCGAATATCGCTCAGGTTTGAATAAGCCTTAATCAGTCTACCTTAATGTAACTAAATGTTTTTATTTCAGAAACCTAAAATACCCGAGCCTTTAGACGATAAACCTGCGGCTGAACAAGATTTTTATGCCGGGGACATTGTGTAGGGACACATAATATTAAATTACATGAATTGCCTTGATTGGCAAAATGTTTCTTGTGCAAGCGTTATAAATATAAAAATACAATAATAATAATGGCTTTTTACTGTCCCAATGCAAAGGAATGAGCATAGACCACCACGATTGCGAAAGGCGGATTGGCGTAACCAGACTTATATTTATTAAAGACCAGATTTTCTCGCAATGTTACCTTTTATATGTCAACCAATGTCAATAGTGTCCTGAAAAACTTAAAGCGTACATTATGAAGCAGAAAAAGTCATATTGGTGCGTGTCCAGTTTTTTTTATACCACTGACAGTGCCGAACAAGCTAACGGCCCGCCTGGTTTCGAACCGACAGTCGAGAAAGGGGGTTGAAAAGCTTCAACCCTTTACACGACCCCCTGTTCGACTGAAGTCAAAACTAATAAGTCCTCTATGAACTGTTGTCTAAGTAGGTACAAAAATGTCAAAAGGCGATTTTAAAGAAGACGATCTATTTATAAGTACCTATGTTACAACTTATTCCCATTTTAATTTGGGTTGAAATCCAATTATCTTAAATTCTGTTAAAACGCAAAAAAACGACGCGGAGATACCAATATGGAATAATTTTCATTTAACACTTGGTAATAAATTATTCTGTTTCTCGTTCGACACCCCGGTCTCGGAGGGTTTGCTAATATTTTGACATGGGTTGCTGCGTTCTGGCTACGTTCTGCCTTAATGGAAATTACTGTCAGTTGCAAAAATATCAGGAAAGTTTTACCCCTTTTTCTACCCCTATTGGTAAAATTACATTAGGGAAATTAAGCCAGGCATCTTTACAATTTATGATTTTAATTAATTTAAAAATGCAAGAGTAATTTTACGGGTAGGTAGTGTGTTGGTAATGTCAGTTGTAGTTCGTATATGGAGCGATAGATGGCGCTAGAGTAATGTTACGCGAATATACACCTACTCGTTGACACTTTATGGTTCAAATTCGTATTCAATGCAAATGGTTTTCAAGAATCGATACTCAGTTGATTTATTGGTCGTGAAGGCCTATCGAGGGATCTAAAGCCACATACTTCATGATCCCTGAAGAATTGTAAGGCTTCAAGATTCTGCTGCATTGTGGCATAAATTGATAAGTTTATTTAAGAACACTCTACCGATAGTGCGGTTCAACAACAGTTTAGTCATCGATTTTTTTAAGATAGAATCATCATCATATCAGCCGAAGACGTCCACAGCTGGACATTGTCCTCTAATGATAGCCATAATTACCGAATTAGATAGAACAAGGACACCAATATAAACATGATACGTTATAGACTTCTTTTCTAATATAGACTTTGTGCCTTATAGGCTATTTTTCTCCGCTTAACCACCTAAATGTGTTCAGACAGTCACAATAAAAACTTTTAAGACAAGACAAAGACCCCGTTCCGCCTGGCCTGGCTGTTTGCAGCAAATAAACTCTAAATACTGGAGGTTTATGTGCTCATTTGAAGTCTGCCTTACGCCAACATTCTGTGTAAGGGTACCTTTACACTATTTGTGATGAAACACGAATGTCCTAGACATCGCTGTATCTGTTTAGTGTAACTAATGAACTTAAAAAACAGTACCAATAGAGTTGAAAATTGTGTGCCAGATTTTGATTATGCGTGGCATCCATGCTGATAATATCAATGCGGAAGTGACTTTGTTTATTTATTGGTACTCAATGTTGCTATTACTGTTCATAGGTACAATATAATTATACAGACTTTAAATTAAAATAAGATAACATAAAAAACCAATAATAATAAAAAAAAAATCCGTATCATCGTCAATTGGAAATTTGGTTATTTTTAAATGGAAAGTGGCTGTTTTTTCGAATATTGAACTTTAAAAATTGCTACATGCTGCTTAAAAGCTAACAGAAAGTTGGATTTATAACTCTTTGAATTTCAAATTAAGAATTCAAAAACATTCCAAGTTCAAAACCAACCTTATACTGGGCTGTTTAAAAACAGCCTTAGACAAGGAACTTCGTGAATGTTCGGCAGAGTTCGTACAACTTCGTTGATAGCACATCGTAAAGACGACGAGCCATTTCGGAAGTTATCACTGATGAGATAACATGGCGCGTTCCAAGATACCTTGCCAAGAAGGTTTCTTATGAAAATATTTTATAATTCTTAGAGTTATTTTTGCCCTAAAGTCGTTAAACAGTGTAGAAGGAACACCGTGTTAATGTTTTTAATAATTCTAGATCTTGGTTAAGATATTTCAACTTCACGCCTTTATTTACCGAAGGGTAAGGGTGTAATCAATGTACACCCACAGTTCGCGAGTATTTTTTTAAGGCCCAAACAATAGGGGGCATTGCCATTAACCGGGCACAAATCCTAACTCCGAGCTACTACTGAGAATTTCATAGAAAAACCCAATAACACTTTGCTCGACCTGGGCATCGAACCTAAGACATAGCAGTCGTGCATACGACCACTAAGCTAACAAGGCGGTGTGACGTATAACAGGGTTATTTTTAACTTTAAAAAAGAAATTTATCATTTAGATCACTATACCAAAGCAACGTTTTATGGCTCCAAAGTATTCCTTACCACTTAAACTTCGATACTTAAAGAATAAATATTTCTGAAGTGCACTTTTTAATAGTTTCCCATAGCTCGGCAACAGCTTAACAACAAAGTTGAACAGCTGCTCGCGTTCCCACAAGCTGTAACATTACCTGAAGGGATAGTTTGCAATACTTGGAAATTATTTTCATTGTAGATGGCAATAGTGGTTGAAGACTAATTGAAGGGGGAAATATTGACATGATAACAATGCCAGTTCGAGAAAATTATGGCTTGTGTTTGTGAAATGTAAGTAAAAAAAATACCTGCTATATTAATTCTATCTACTATCTTATGTACCGACTTTGTCCGCATTTATATCTGTTATCATGGGGATTTGCCCAAAACCCGCATTCTTTTTCTAAAATAAAAGCAACCTAAGTTACTCCTTATAACATCAGCTGTAAGATCTGAAAGTCCGGTCAAAATTTCTTCTAGCCGCTTCGAAGATAAGCCGAGTTTACACCGAGGGACAGTCCCTACAACAGTTACAAAAGTCGAATTCTTTATTAGTTTTCTATGACTACCCTTTTAAATTTACGAAATGTGTGAACAAAGCGAACAAGGTAAAGAATATTATATTTCTGTCCATTTCTTCAAATTGAGTAAAAACAAAAAGACAAAAATAATGTGAGATTCGAACTCGCGGCTCATTGATTAACGCCGTCAACTGGGCGCGCTTAACCGCTAGACCATCTTGTCTCATGTAGAAACGTTGAAATTATGAACTACATTCACAACGATGATACGTGTGTCTATTCTTGAAAGTAAAAGGTCGTAAGTCAAACTAAACGTCAACCTAATACGTTTTGAGATTGGGTATGCACTTTTGGTCGCCACTGTACTTTTTTGGGCATAAAGTTTAAATTGATAAATAAATAGCGTACTTTAATTAATAATTCCTTCATAAATCGTTTAGAACTAGACGAAAACATTTAAACTAGTTACCGTTAACGCTGCAGCGATATTGAGCACAACTCTAACAAGTTGGCGACTAACTCGCTCAGCCATACACGATGAACTAGTTACTAGTTTGCAAATTATAGTCTTGTTCAATTCTGTTGTAATTTAGTTCCTGTTGGAATTAATTCCTGCATACTGTGTGGGGCATGAGAAGAAGAGGCAAAGGGTGTACTTATTATTATATTATATCTATACATATAATAAAATCGTAACAAGGCCAATTCTGTACATTCAATATTTTTTATAAAGAGTAATTCTCACATGTTAAATACATTATACTGAACCCAGAAAAATAGTTTTTAGAATTTTTGTCTGTTTGTATGTACTACGTGCATAAGTTTTTAACTCTTGCACCGATTTGAACAAAACCTTTGGCATTGTGTTGGCAGTAACCTGAGCTGTAATCTTAGACAATTCATCACGCTATGTCACATAGGGGTTAGACAGAAACAGTATGAACACTATTAACTTAAAAATACTGAACGCGAACGAAGTCGCGGGCAACAGCTAGTTATAAATAATAATAATCATCATCATTATATCAGCCTATAGCCGTCCACTGCTGAAAGTAGGCCTATCCTAACCAACCATCCCGGGGCAGCCGGCATCCATACCCGCGGCCGCCGCTGACACCGCGTCCGCCGGCGCAATGGATTGCCAATAACGGCACCATTGCGCCTCCCGCAGGCGGAAACCGTAGGCACGGTTTGTGGGCGGTGAGCAATGGGTAGCTCACCGTCCGTACGTTATTAACTAACGACAGACCGTGTCGACGGCGCGTCCATGTTCCGCGCACAGAGGTGTCAGCCATTGGAAGGGGCCACTAAGGGCCAAATGCCTGCCGGGGCTGCGGGTTGTTCGAAAGAGATACCGCGCCCCCGGAACGCAAAGGGCACATGAAGGAACATAGATGGTTTTTAGTCAGTAAAAGTCTGACACTAAGGACGGGGGAGGGTCATTTGATGATTTTACCATCTTAAAAAAAAAAAAAAAAACCGGCATCCATCCGCTGCCTGCTACCTTCTTTAAATCGTCGGTCTACCGTGCAGCAGGGCATCCCACACTACGTCATTATCAATACTATAATCATTAAATTCTATTATGTAATAGGTATAGTACCGTTATGAAAACGTTTACCACTGATTTAATACATGATTGTAGACCCCCAGAAAAAACAAAATTTTCGTTGATTTATTTAAAAAAATCTACCATTCCATACAAAACTGTAACATATACACGGTCAAAATGTATGAAACAACTGTTTTTTTTTTAAATACTCTGCGAAAAAATTTCTTGTGGATGTACAATCAAGTACAGTCACATTGGTACTTGACCGGATTTAACCCCAAAAACTTTGTACATGAGAGACCTTGACTACCACCATGACCATCACGACTTTTTATGACTACGGTACCTACAGACACGAGAAAACAATATGAGTATTAGAACTACAAGAAAAAAGTTAAATAATCCCCATCGTTATTCACCCCAATAATATTTTAATCCCGTATTAGTTTGTGTTTCATAAATAATAACATTGTACGAGTATCACCACAGAATTAGCTAACATTTGCTTAAATATTCAAGTCCTTATTATAATTGCGCAACAATTAATTATTCATGTTTTCATATTTGCGTGTACATTATGGTAATTAATAGCAGTTGGATGAATTTAGATACGAATTTGAAATGGAATTGGGATTGAAATAATACATGAGCTTTTTGGTGGACATTGGGCTTAAAATAGGTACCCTGTCTATATCTATGCTAATAGATAAATATAAAGAGGAAATATTTTTTGTTTGTTTGTTTGTACCAAATAATCTCCGAAATTACTGGACCGATTTTAACCATTTTTTTGACCAACAGATAGCTAAATTATTCTAAAGTAACATAGGCCATATAAAATTACGCTTCGACACACGGGAGCGGACCAGTCACCAAAGACGTAACTTAATACGGGTGAAATAAGCCACGCGAAAGAAGTCGCGGATAAAGAAATGTATGAATAGTACCTAACAAAGTATTGTAATATACATTTTTAAAAGAGTAAGTATGGAGTTTCTCTTCTATTCTTCTACATACGAAACTACCTTTTGGAAGTGGTAACTAAATTCAAATCTTTATTCTTATAGGTACATAACGTTCAAAAGTGGCTTTATAGTCTAGTTGAAATAAATGATTTGAGTATTTTAACTTTTAATAGAGCATATATTATTTTATTTTCAAATCGAAAATACTCGTCTCGCCAATAATATTGATTTACTTTGAAGCTTTGTTCATAACAATGGATGATACTTATTAAGCTTGTCGTATAAAATTAAACTAAAATGCTATAAGATGGCATTTGTATTCATATTCGTATTCTCAGTTTTAAAATCGACTTGGGCCGAACACTCCGCGTGCTTACCCCTCAAAACAAAGAATTGACGTCATTCTAAAATGAGACGTACTAAGTTAAACTTAGAATTCAATAACAAAACAAAACTTATTTAATTTAACATTTGCAGCTGTTGTGTTGCCGTTTCATCAGTATTTCGTGCCAAGCCGCCAGGTGGCGCTCACTGTGTTGCACTTCGTTGAGATTTATTACACTCACTGTGCTCAACATTGTTCAGACACAGCATTATTTACTTTGCGGTAACAATTTGGCTTAGTTTAAAAGCTATCGAAACTTTGCTTGCTCAATTAAGGGGTGAGTTGAAAACATTTACCTGGATTTTTTATTTATTTCGATAGAGGACTGGACCGTAGACTTTGATAAATTGTTAAGATTACTACGTTTTGTATTAAAAAAAAATTGAGTGCTTCATAAAATATTTCGTTAATTTTCTGACGTTACAATGATCTGTAGCTTAGTGCAAACTAAGCTGTAGCTAAGAGCAAGCTACGTTGTAAAGATAAAGATTATATTTGTTTTGTAAATCATGAATAAAAAAGGTCGTAAATTGTTTTAAATACATTATTTTAGAAAAAGAATGAAATGGTTCGCATTCTAAAGAAATGTCGCTATTTTTTTTATTTGTCAAGTGTTAACAATGAGATTAAGAATTGTCAGATTAGTTGTAGCTCGCAGCATGCTGCGCAGTGGCCCAGAACGCGCGAAGTGCTACGGTTATTATTACACAGTAAGTGCTACGCCGTAGCTCAGGGCGTACTACGCCGTAGCTCAGAGCGTACTACGCCGTAGCTCAGAGCATACTACGCTGCAAACACAGTACGCAGCTATCGTGAGTCCGTCACACGTATAAATCAAAATTCATTACCATTTCATACTTTAAGCAGTGAATCAGTATTTACACCCTCACCTTCGAACTCACCTTTGAACTCTGAAAGCTGATTATAGACTGTACCAACTTTTTGACACCGTTTAAATAAAACGAATGTTCGTACAATTTTATATTATACATAAATCTCTCACTTTGAGTTTTAATTAAAGAGATTAATTCCTTCTTTGTTTAACATTATTGTTTGTATCAAAGTTTGTTCCGATGGCGGCGACATCTTTGAATGTAGGAAATTAATATTTACATTGAGTTGTTTAGAAGGTAATTAATATTCATTGAAGCTTGATTAACGGGCTTTTAGGATTGGATTTCAGTATCGTTATATTTGGGAATAATGGAAAGGTTTGTTAAACATTTATAGGTAATAAAGTAGGTTTATTGAGTAAATATTAGAGAATTAGATACTGTAGCAAATTGCCACGTGTACATATTTTATTCGTAAACGCCCGTGGATATCTGTTCTGTTGAATTTTGTTTTTAATTGTGTATTAAAAAATTGTCTGCCTCGTTAGTCTAGTGGTCCTAAGCGCGACTGCTACGCCATAGGTCTTGGGTTCAAATCCCAGGTCGAGCAAAGTGATATTGGGTTTTTCAATGAATTTCTCAGTAGTAGCTCAGAGTTACGATTTGTGCCCGGTTCATAGCAATAGGCTCGCCCCCTATTACATAGGACCAAAAACATATCGGCGAAATGTGGGCGTACATTGGTACACCTCTGCCTAACCATTTGGGGAATACAGGCGTAATGGTACGTGATGGTATATACCATACAATAGTGCAGCAGCTACATGGTCAAAATATAAAGAACAGCTGATTATCATAGGCACGCACGAAATCCATAATAAAAGTTTTCCCTCAGTTAGTCCCTTGAAGATATTGAGATGATTTTGAACACTACATCCTTACTCTCACAACGAATTTGCATTAGAAAGATCCCTTTCCATACTTTATCAAAGACAAATCTTCATATTCATTGGCGGTATTTCCCCTTTCTCAATCAAACATATAAGCAGCCTCCCGTCGCTGCTCTATCTCGTACGCGGCGTCGTTTAAAATACATTAGGGCTCGAATTGAATTTTCTCTTGTTTAAAGAGCTCGGGAAATGTAAAGAAAAGTCCTTGTATTTTATTTTATGAAGTGTAAAAAAGTGTAATATGGTATCGACTATCTGTCTATCTTCTTCTTGTATGTATATAAATAGAAATAGCCACTCGGCTAAGCGCAAATCTCGAAAACAGCTGTAACGTTTTGGTTTTGGTTATGGTCGTAATTTACCGGACAAGGTTTATATGAAAGATTATTCTTTTCAAAAAGCTTCTAAGTCGTAAGATTGCCTCCGTGCGAAGCAGGAGCGGTTCGCTAGTTCTATAATAATACCAGCCTATTATTATACCAATGCAGGGCAAATGGCAAATACAATCGCTCATAGTGAAAATATACAAAAAAAAAATTGGTCACGTCATAACAGTAGCCAACCTGAGTAGCTACCTACACCTTAGTATTTGTTATTTTGTCACACGCCATTCGGCAAAATTGAACAGTGACGGAGGTAACTAATGGAAGCACCGCTGCGGGTTGTTCGAAAGAGATACCGCGCCCCCGGAACGCAAAGGGCACACGAAGGAACATAGATGGTTTTTAGTCAGTAAAAGTCTGACACTCCCTCCCGCCCCGCCCAGGACGGGAGGGGTCGTCTGATGATTTGACCATCTCTAAAAAAAAAAAAAAAAACAATTTTGTACCTACATGTACTTCGATAGCCCGTAGTTTATTGAATAGGGTTCGTACTCGTATATACCTAGGTCTCAAGGGACAACCAATACCAATGCCCTGTTCGATTGTATTGCTTGATAATTGTATTGGTATTATTGGATCTAGGGAATTGTGAAACAATGAGAATTTATGTTTGGGATAATATAATAATTCTGTTGCTAGATTTTCGGTTTGTATCGATGAAAGGGAAAAATGAATAGTTAATGGTATTCGAATGTATTTTATGCAGGGTATCAAGACATATTATATAGCTGTTAAATACCCATACTGTTCATTAAACTAGGTAATATTAGGGAAAAATGTATGATTGGAAACGACTTCAATTTTATGTGTGAAAAATCACTGTTAATCCTTTCAGTGCGGGCGTAGCGCATGCAAATGTCAGAAAAACGCGCATGCGCGTCGTCCGCACAACATAAGACACACAATACATATTTTTTTAAAGATGGGAAGTCATCAAATGACTTCCCCCGCCCTGGGCGGGGCGGAAGGAACTGTCAGACTTTTACTGACTAAAACCCAACCATGTTCCTTTGCGTTCCGGAGGCGCGGTATCTCTTTCGAACAACCCGTAGCCCTGGCAGGCATGGCCCTTAGTGGCCCCTCCGAATGTTTGCTGACATCTCTTTGAGGCGCGTGGTACACGAAAAACCTAAGTGAAACATACTGTACTCACACATGCTCATCCTTCGCGCTGGGCACGAAGTATTTGCACTCCCGCTTTTGAAACGTGCTCTCAATCCAACTGCGGGTCGTTTTCTGAAACAAACAGATATTCTCATTTAGTACGAGAGGTTTTATTTTGAATAAATACACGTGTACTGGCTATGAGTTGCTAAGTGGTATTAGGAAGGTTATTTGTAGGGGTTTTTAGGTTGAAGAAAATAGAAAAAAAAACATTTCTGCACGTGAAAGTGACGCACATAACATAAAAAATGAAACATATTAATTATAAAAAAATAGTTCTAGGCTTGGCGGAAATATGCGCCATTACTGTAATGAATACTGTGCCTGAATACTGTAGTGGAATATTACTAATACTGTAGTGGAATAATACCAGATTATAATAATGAGTGTTAGTTCTGTCAAAACAAACACGTTAATATTTAATTCCATTCTTCGAAATATTATAATGATTTTGGATATTCAACGCTGATTACGCATGTTAAATCTATAATATTTTCGTCCTTAACGTTCTACACTCTATACTACACAATTTCAAGTCTACATTCTGAGAAGGCCTCACGGTACGAGAGCAATGTCGCAAAACAATCTACATTCGCGGTTTCCACCGATCGCGGTTTTACACCGCCAGTGTAGACCCAACTTTACACAAACAAAAAAGAAAAGTAAATTAGACAGGTTCTAATTTCGAATTTTCGGTCACCGAAACATAATACCCTACTAGGTACTTACATTCTTCCCCCGGGAGTCTCGTGACTAGACCCGACATTTTCGTTTGGACTGTAAATAGTTGTACTACCTTATGACCACCATTTCCCGAGTAAACTTCTCTCGAGGGAAGTCGGACCTAAATAATGGAAGTCGAAAGCTATCTGTCGTATAATATCTTAGTAAGAGAAGAATGATAATTACTATAGAAGTAATAAGGTATTTAATTGTTTCAAGCAAATGTCAGAGTTCAGACTATCCTTGTTTACGTACTTTGCTTACAGTTAATGAAAACTAGCTACTTCTTCTGCCCGCGTCTTTGCCTGCGTGTTTCTTTTTATCCCGAAAACCTGTATGGGTCCCGGTGACAAGGAGCATGTGATCAAGAAGGGCACCTTGATCGGTACTTGCGAGGAAGTCGCTTGGATGCGTCAATTGCAGGATCCGCCTGCCGGAAATAAAATTCGTAGTGCAAAATTTGACGTGTCAACGCTTTTGGAAAACTGCGATTTAACTATAGGAGAATCCCGTGAGATAATATTATATTAACTGGGACGCGGACAAAGTCGTGAGCAGAAGCTAGTATTATATAATTTTTAAATTTTCAGAATTACATCATTTTGAACTAACTGCCTCGCAAGCCTGGTGGTCCCAGCGCGACTGCTACACTAAAGGTCTTGGGTTCGGTTCCCAGGTCGTGCAAAGTGTTATTGGGTTTTTCTTTTCTACATATAAAATTCCTTTTTTATAAAGCTCGGGGTTAGTATTTTTGCCTGGTTAATGGCAATAGGCTCGCACCCTATTACATGGAACCTAAACATACCGGCGAACTGTGGGTGTATATTGGCACACCTCTGCCTTCAGGCAATACAGGCGTGAAGATATGTTGATAATTTTGAAATCACTTGCTTACAGGAACTATACTATCGATAGTCAAATGGCTAAGGTCACTGATATGCCCGAAGCCGATTAGTCAATCAATCAATTAAGTATTTATTGGCACTTTGGTCGATCAAACCATACCCGTCGTTAATGACTATGTGATTGACGTGAACTAAATGTTGTTACAAGTTTTCTGTAGCTCTATATGTGAACTGGGAAGCTAAATAAAGGGGGTTGAAGAAGGTTTCTATAAGGGTTGTGTTGCTTTAATTGTTATGTTGTCAAAAATTAAAAAAAAAAACATCAGTAACATGTTTTTTGACATCTTTTATTTAATTTGTTGTTATAGCGGCGATAGCTTAAAATAGATTCTGTCAATATTTAATGAAGTTGCAAATAATTTAATATTATTATTATTTAACTAAGTTTTGTGTTCGAAAAATAGAGAGTTTTTATTTTTTATTTTAATAAGACAAGCCCGCCACACTGTTCCCAAACCACTGCAACTCCTGTAAGCCAGAATCAACAGTGGCGACCACAAAAAAAGCACCGAGACAATGAAGCTCGACGAGTCCCGGAGAAACGATTGAACTGTCTTGGGTCCCGCAACGAATTTAATCAGAAAAGATTAGCGGAGGAGTACGAAAAAAATAATTTCTTCTTCCCTCCAAACAAGCAGGAGACAGAACAGAATTAGGCCAGTAGGCACAAAGGGATTATTTATAACAGAAGCCCAGATTGCCAAGCACCACGGATTGCAATTATCATTAACTTAATGGATCCTAATGTGAGCTGTTACATTTGATTCCAGTAATAGGTAGGTATAAAATAAAGAGTTGACAACCATTAAAAAAAAACCAATATTATTATAATATTATGCTCCGATACACGGGAGTGGAGCAGTAACCAAAGACGTTACCTAAGGTGGGTGAAAAAAAAGCAAACTCTAGTAATTATTATATTTCGAAAAAGCTACAAACAACCATTTTATATTGACCTTTCTTCACAATTATGTTAGTACTTAATGATGTTATTTCCTTAACAAGGTATAACTTACAATATAAAGAAAACAACATCATTAGTGTTGAAGGTCATCAGAGTTAACCTACGCTTCACTAAAGGTCGTACGGGTCATTTACACCCTTCCGTCAAGCTAGGGGTCAATTTTGGAACGCGCTAGCAGTTGTGACGTCACCAGTGTGATGTTCAATAAAGACTACTACCACCAGAAAATAAGTACCACTAAGTACCAGAAAACTAAAGAAGAACTAGAGAAGAAGTAGTACTGTGTAGTATTACTAAGTACCAGCAAAGTCACTATTCTGTAGTATTGCATGGTTCTATTGTAACTGATGAAAAACTGATAAAAGCGATACATACATAGCCTATGGCACTGGGTATAGTTTCCTATCAGTAAAATATTTTCTGTAATCGACCTGTCTCTTCCAGAAATTACCTGTTACAAAAATATTAAAGATAAACAAGCTTTTCCTCTTTAGATAACTCTATAATCATAACTATAAGGGCCTTATCACACTAGCGGTTTGCGAGCGTATTTTGTATGAAGGCGATCACGCAGCGAATTCGCCGCGTCAGATATTTGTATAGAAAACACGCTCGTAATTCGCTAGTGTGATAAGGCCCTAAAGAGGAAAGATTTTTTCTTTTACTTGTACCGAATTAACTCTAAAATTACGGGACCGATTTGAACCAAACATTTTTTTACCAAATGATACCTACCTACATAATTCCTTAGTAACATAGGCTATATATATCATCACGCTACGATGACACACGTGAGCTAAGCAGTCACGAATCATGTAACTTAACGCAAAAGACGAAGTCACGGGCGGAAGCTAGTCCAATATAACCGTATTATATAAAATCGTAACGAGGCCAATTCTTTACATTCAATATTTTTTATAAAGAGTAATTCTCACATGTTAAATACATTATACTGAACCCAAAAAAATAGTTTTTAGAATTTTTGTCTGTTTCTTTGTTTGTTTGTATGTACGCGCATAACTTCGTAACTCCTGCACCGATTTGAACAAATTTTTGGCATTGTGTTGGCAGTAACCTGAGCTGTAATCTTAGGTACAATTCATCACGCTATGTCACATAGAGGTTAGACAGAAACAGTATGAACACTATTAACTTAAAAATACTGAACGCGAACGAAGTCGCGGGCAACAGCTAGTTATAGAATAAATAAACAGTTAAGTAATAAAAATAAACAACATTTTAATAACGCACAGTCTTATCACCAATACAACTCATCCGCACTCACAAAAGCGAGAATAAAGTCTAAACAATAAAAAACACAATACATTGCCGGTCTATAAAACAGACCCTATTTCACGGATTCAATATGAGAGACAATGAATACTTTACATCGCAATATTGTAGCAATAGGTTCAGCATACGGTACCCCGATTTATTCCGGACATAAATATTGTACATTTGGATGAACTTATTGTAAGGACAGCCAGGAGAGGATATTAAAGAATTTTGCATTGGTTGGGTAACTTTCGAGACAGGTCAAAAAAATAAAATAAAATATGATATTTTATTGAGCTGATTATTTTTGACCTTTTTGTTTTTGCTCGTTAGCGTAGTGGTCCTAAGCGCATCTGCTACGCTAGAGGTCTTGGGTTCGATTCCCAGGTCAAGCAACGTGTTGTTGGCTCAGCAGCAGCTCGGAGTTAGGATTTGTGGTCGGTTAATGGCAATAGGCTCGCCCCCTATTACATGGGACCTAAATATACCTACCGGTGAACTTGGCATACCTCTGCCTAATATAGGCGTGATGGTATGTGTGTAAATATTGTACCTACATTTGAATGAAGTTATTGTAAGAACGGCAAAAGAATTTTGCATTGGTTAAATAACTTGCGTTACTTATGTGTCTACTTTCGTTAAAAAAAAAAACTCACCCATAGAAAAAGGTACAAAGAACCGAAGCAAACAAAAAAACTAAATAAAAACAACCATACGTAATAAAATAAAACTTTTCTTTATTAAAAAAATCATACCGTGTGGCAACCAAAAGCGTAGGCGCGAAGGAAGAAAAAATATTGCGAAAGTAATCTTAAAAATTACCCAATTCCGGAAGTTTTCCCCGACAAACTGATAATAGCCTATTATGTTCCCCATTAAGATCGCATTGAGATTCGTTATTTCATAAAAAAAGTTAGAGGCGAGTTCATTCCGCTCGAGGAGAAAAGGGTCGCGGGTTTTTAAATTATTATTTAATTTTACACAGAATAAAGTATTTTAGGATCGACTTTTTCTCAAAATTAACGGCCTGAATTGGGTACTTGACACGACCAATCAATTTACATACTTTTTATGAGCTGTCAAAATGCGATTCTCCTATTCTTTCTTTCTTTCTTTCTTCTTTATCGTATGGGCAGTAAGGTCTAACGAGGGGTCGTTAGACCTTACTGCCCATACGATAAAGAAGAAAGACACACGTGTGGGGACACACCCTAGTGTCAGAGTTTCTTCTATTGATTTTGTATGACAATTATAGTAACGTATGCCACACGTGCGCGGGTGTAGCAATACATGCAAAAATAATTAAAACAGTATACTCTATTCCATCACGCCTGTATTCCCCGAAAGGTTAGGCAGAGGTGTACCAATGTACACCCACAGTTCGCCGGTATATTTAGGTCCCATGTAATAGCAAAAAACCAAAAAGTGTTATTGAGTTTTTCTATGAAATTCTCAGTAGCAGCTCGGAGTTTGGATTTGTGCCCGGTTAATGGCAATAGGCTCGCCCCTATACTATATTCCCATCCAATATAACTTCAGAAAGCCAGAATCTACAGCGGCAACCACCAGAAAAGCGTCGAGGCAATGAAGCTCGACGAATCCCTAAGAAACGATCAATAAATAATAATAATCACTACATTATTAGGCACTTATTTTATAACGGTATAAAAGTACCTTTAAAAAAGTACGTTAACATAATTTTCAGATTAATATCCATAACGTTTCTCCTATCGCGTTATGAGTCTTGATGAATGATTGGCGCGCGATGAATCATGTCGGGCCCGTAATTTGCGACCCCTGACAAATGACGACCCCTATCGGCCCGCTTCCTTTCGTACCTTTTGCATAATCACTGGCTGAAGCGATATTGATGACATGATTGATGAATTCATGAGGCAACAAGTCAATATGAAGTGGTAAGTCAACATGTTTTATTTGTAATAAAATAATACATAAGAATTCCAGCCTATTATTGACTCACTGCAAGGTAAAGACCTCTTCTCATACAGAGAAGGCACGAGCATTGATCACCAAGGCGGATCAAAACGCTTGCTTTTGAAGATTCTAGACTTATATTCAATCTAAGTTCAGGTTTCTTCACGATATTTTACTTCATTGATATCAGAGATGTCCAAGATAAACTTAGCCTGACCTTACTGACGGGTATCGAATCCGCAACTTCATGAATGATAGACGGGCGCCTTAACCGCTGGGCCGTCACGCCATTTTTTTTTTAAAGGAAGAATCTTACTGAACGCTCCGAATTTAACGTTCATTTAAAAGCATTAATAAAAAAAGCATTAACAAACATCTAAAAAAATATTTTACGTCATGACAACCCTATTATCAGCCTTCAAGCCCGACATTAGCGAATATATTAAAGAATGATAAACACAAGAGCTCTTTATGACACCCCTGAGATTTATTCAACAAGATATTCGTGTATCAAATTACCCGTCAGTCTGTCTAGCTTTATCTTGAGAGAGTATTGTTTATAGCTCCTGCTATTGTTTTCTTTATTATGTTAAACAATTTCTTGAAAAGAAAATTAGGGTGATAAGTTGTCAAGCGCTCGGAAGCTGCTATGATTAGCTGTTAATAATTCAGTCAAAGTGAAGGTAAGGTCCATAAGCAGCAATCTTAAATTAGAGTTACTGTTAAAACCGGGATAAAAAAAAATAACACCACATAACATCACGCCTGTATTCTCTGAAGGGTTACGCAGATGTGTGCCAATGTACACCCATAGTTCGCCGGTATGTTTAGGTCCCATGTAATAGAGGGCGAGCCTACTGACATTATCGCAAATACTAACTCCGAGCTGCTACTGAGAATTTCATAGAAAAACCCAATTACGCTTTCTGCTCGACCTGGGAATCGAACCCAATACCTCTTACGTAGCAGTCGCGCTTAGGACTGCTAGGCCAACGAGGCAGTCACTCTACGACACACTTACACTTTTATACACATTACGTAATGCAAATAAATGAATCTGAAGTTTATCGTAGACGAACACGAGTGTGATAAAGAAGCTCATATTTATCATCTAAGAAAGTCTTCCATCTTTTAGTCACTTTCGAAACTGAACTCTTTTGCATTTTTGCTCTATTTCATTGAGCTGAAATCTCGCTAACCAAACTTCCGCAAAACTCCGGAATATGTAAATGAAGAAACATTTTCGATAAGCGCTGCTTCCCTGAATTCCATTTGTCGATATCTTTTTCCTAGTTTTTGAAATGTGAAAATTTTGCTATCTGTGTATAACATACTATCACGCCTGTATTCCCCGAAGGGTTAGGCAGAGGTGTACCAATGTACACCCACAGTTCGCCGGTATGTTTAGGTCCCATATAATAGGGGACGAGCCTATTGCCTTTAACCGGGCACAAATCCAAACTCCGAGCTGCTACTGAGAATTTCATACGAAAACCCAATAACACTTTTTGCTCGACCTGGGAATCGAATCCAAGACCTCTAGCGTAGCAGTCTATTGCAATCTGTTTATTTTAGCGGCAAAAGCAACATAAGCAAAAGCTACGGAACGACTGTGCTGGTTGTATATTACTTTAGAACTTGGTTGATTCCTTATTAAAATGTCTGTATGTTCCCATTGGTCTCCGAAAAAGCTGGACCGATTAGTACGAGGCTTTGACGGGCCGATAGCTTATGTAACAAGGAGGAACTTAGGCTACTAATTTTCGAAAAATAATTCTGGGTAAGAACAAAAATATAATTCAGTAATAACCGTACCACGTACGCTTAAGTTGTGGAATGCGCTCCCTGCTAAGGTTTTTCCAAGAAACCACAGCATGGGGTTCTTCAAGAAAGGAGTTTTGAGGTTTTTACAGGGTCGGCAACGCACGAGTGATGCCTCTGGTGTTGCAAGTGTCCATAGGCAGCTGTGACCGCTTAACATCAGGCGGGCCGTTAGCTTGTTTGCCACCTTCAGTGGTATAAAAAAAAAACATAATTCTTGCAATGATTGAAACATAATAAAAATATAAGTAGTTAATACCAATATCTTTATAACGTTATCGTTATTTAATTGTTAGCTTGTAATAAGCTTCGTTATTTCACGATATCTACAAATAAAAGCAACGAAACTATTTTTCCAATGACAGGAAATGGAGAAATATCTAGATAATCTCTTTTACCACTTGGATCCCTTTATGAGAATACTAAGCTACAGGTGTAGGAAACCTCAAAGGAATTTCTTTAGTAGACAGGATTTATTGTACAGAAAAATGTAAGAGTGCCCTCAGACTTACATAGATGGTTTTTAGTCAGTAAAAGTCTGACACTCCCTCCCGCCCCGCCCAGGACGGGAGGGGTCATTTGATGATTTTACCATCTTTAAAAAAAAAAAAAAAAAAGACTTACAATAAAATTCCAAGTTGGCCGACAAATTGTTTATTTTTTATTATAATTGGATGGCATGCAAGACAGCCGATGTGGTTACATGCAAATGTGTTGCCATCCTAGATACAAAGTTGAAATGTCTTATGTGCGTGTAATTAAACCGGCACCTAAACCCTTCAAACCGGAACACAGTAACGCTGCTTTGTTGGCAGAAATAGGTATGGCGGTAGTACTGCGGCAGTACATAAAGAGCTTTAATACTACTCTTTTTAAATCACATACCTTATCTAATATCTCTCATATATACCGAAAGACTAGTGACTTAATAAAAGCCCGAATATCTTTTCCAACTAAATCGTCCAACTAACTAATTAGACACCAATCGTATCAGAATCGAGATTCCCTTCCGATTACGCATAACGCACGCATTACGGATGTCGTGATGGCCTAGTGGTTAAGGCGCCCGCCTCTCATGCACGAGGGTGTGGGTTCGCAACCGGGCACGGGCAAGTACCAATGTGACTTTTTCTAATTCATATGTACTTTCTAAGTTTATCTTGGACATCACTGACATCGGTAACCATGTCAGAGGCCCTTGAGGCGGTTTAGAAACTCTGACACTAGGGTGTGTGGGGTCGTTTAGACCTTACTGCCCACACGATAAAGAAGAAGAACGCATAACTAAAAAGTTGGTCAACTATCGGCCGACTACTTATTAGCAGCGTACCCTATGCAAGCTCGCAAACTATCCAACTTAGTTGGTCAATCAATACACATGCAGTAAAGTTGGCCAATTAAATTGTGAACGCTATTTAGTTGTTCAATAATCGGTCAACTTGACGACACAGTTGGTCCAGTGGCTGACCGATGGGCTGCTGCACTGCGTGTCACGGTTTGGATTCCCGCAAGGAACAAATATTTTTATGGCCTGCAGATAGTTGCTCCGGGTCTGGTTGTTTGTGTATGTTAATTTATATGTTTGTATACGCACCTATGGTACAGAAGAAATTCCTAGTGAAAAAGAAGAAAGTACTTGAAATTCAAAGTCTGTAGGGACTCTAAGTACTAGGTAGGTAGTGGCTTTGGAGGACGATCATCTTATTATGTACTCGATAGATCTCGAAGAGAGGATTTGGAAAAGAATTTTATTCGAAATAAGTGGTTTTCGATATTTCTATTTTTATATTTTCTTCGTTGTCACTCAGTCGGTCCGTTGCGACTAAGTTGAATAATGGTCATCACTCGAAACAACAGTGCCGTTGCAGAAAATAATTTACCATACAAATTAGGGCTTTTATTTAAAGCCCTAACTGTGTGTTAAAATATGTTTTGTAATGACAAGATAAAAAGGTGAAGTCTAGCGGGCGGCGCGCTGGCAGCTACCGGTTGAATTTTTCGAGGCGATTTCGGCCGGGCTGTTGCCATATCGAAGGGTTGCTGTTATAATAAGCACTGACAATAATTAAGAGTACATACTTACGTAAAGTGCGTAAAAAGATCACTTTTTTATAGCTGGACCATATACCTATCACACCTACATCTATATACCGAGATTCGAGAATGCGTGTGTTGCACGCTGCCACAAACTGACTTTTCACACCAAATAATACCTATTTCCTGGCAATATTTCTAAATTTGTTAACACGTAAAGAAATATAAGTCACATAAGTAAAGTGAACCTCAATATTTCCACCAATGAAATTACTTCATTCCGTTTCAGCATAAAACCTTATTTCTCCGTTCCTGTTTAGGCATCAATAAAGAATGAAGGGATCTATGCGTACGGGATCGTGGGGATGTCATATTTTAGGGTTGTTGTACATTCGGCACATAGTAAACTCGCCACGAAAAAAAGTATGTGTAAATTCGTCACAATTCTCAATATATTAATTTTGATTGTTGTAAATTCGTCACATCGCTGACGAACCAAGCGTTTTCAATGTCCTGTTTCTTTATAAGTGCTAATGCAGCACACATGGCTAAGTGCCTTTTCTGTTCTATGTCATTCAGATGTAGGTCATGTGCTTAACTGGCAAGAGCTTAATAGCGTGTGCAAGAGTATCTTTAATTTCGAGCGCTAAAAATCAATAATGTTGGTTGCTATCGCTACATCAAGATAAATAAATGAGGATTTGTGTAAATTTTACTATAACCCTCATGCATCTGTGACGAATTTACACATAATTTAAATACATGTGACGAATTTACTTTCAATGTAAGGATTTTTCAAAATGTGGCGAATTTACTTTGTGACGAATGTACAACAACCCATATTTTACACCGTATATACGTCTCACGACAGGTATTTATCACCCTTATTTGATCCCTCGTGAGGTGGGCAGATGGGAACTTATTTTGCATTTTTATAAAATGGGACATAATAATAATATTAATGTTGATATTTTTAGAAGATTTAGTTTGTTAACTGACACGTTAGCATAGTGGTCTTAAGGACGACTGCTGCGCTTATAGGTCTTGAAGTCGATTGCCGGGTCGTGGAATGTGTTATTGGGTTTTTCTATTAAATTCTCAGTAGCAGCTCGGAGCAAATATTTGTGGCAAGTTAATGGTAATAGGCTCGCCCCCTGTTACATGCGACCTAAACATACCAGCGAACTGTGGGTGTACATTAGTACACCTCTGCCTAACCCTTTGGGGAATACAGGCGTGATGGTATGTATACCATCATATACTTAGATAAGAGTCCCCTTCTACCTTATGCAAACCCAACAACTCAACGTAAGCTAAATCTCCATTTTAAAATTAAAAATGCTTTTTAAAACAAGAGAAATTGAAATCTGAAACCTGTCAGAAAACAAGCTCTCATACTTAAAACGCAGATTAATCATACGCTTACAATGCCTGAACCAACTCCAAGCAAATAAAGAACTTACGCTAACTGATATGAAGTTTACATTTGATTGAAAACTTTCAGCGTACTTTGAGAAGTCGGGTAGCAATGAACGAACGTTTGTGATATTTAAGTTGAATATTTACTGAGTTGATTGAGAAGTGAGGATAAGTTGACACTGGGATATTTGATGAAGTTAATTAGTCCTTTTATGTGTTCAATACAAAGGAAGTTTAAATCGTGATGTTAATTAACTGGTAGTTGGAATCCTACTGGGATTGTACTTTAATAATGAACGGTTTAAAATATATATTTAAACATTTATTTTTAGTGTAGTATAATTAGAGTACATGAACACATACCATCACGCCTGTATTCCTCAAAAGGTTAGGCAGAGGTGTACCACACTACAATCTATCTCAGTGCCAAATTTGATCCACATCCGTTCAGCTGTTTCAGCGTGAAAGAGTAAGAAATATCCATATATCCGTCCATCCTCAAAAATTTTCGCATTTATAATACGAGTAAAAAAGTAGGTTTATGAAACTAATTTTACCGCTAACGATTTAAAGCCCTAAATGGAATAGCAAATTATTCCTTGCGTCGCAGCCTTGTTGAGCGATGACCATTATTCAGCTTAGTCACAACGGACCAACAACGACAATTCAGAATATCCAAATATCCGCATCGCGTTAATTAATACGAATGCCTCTCAAACTACTAACCAGTTCGAAATTCTGTCGCCATTAAGTTAAAATTAGAGAGGTGCAATCCCGGGGGTACCGAATTCCGGGAACGTTCGGCTTTGTCCGGATATTTGTCCGGATACTACAGTGCGAGCCGCAATGCTTGCATGAAAACTGAGATGGATCACGGATAGTGCTAACTAAGGGTATATTTGGATAACAGAGTGGAGAGTGTTTTGTTAACGCGCGCGGAATATTTTCTCTAGTGGCTCTGATGGGTTTAATCTCGTTCAACATCATTTTCATAGTTTTTTCTCTAGAGCAAAAAAACATGAGATATTTTTTTTATTTTATTGAAGAATATATTGAGTTAACAACTGCCTCTTGTGAGTCAATGATAGGAGGTTTTTTAAATTATAAGCTCAATCATTATCTTAATAGAAGTTTTTCCAACCGCATTGTTTGCATAAAGTTACGCTTAGTAAGGAATTAAGTCATGAAAATTAAATGAATGAATGAATGAAATGGAATTGAGTTAGTCTTAGAACATTCCCGGGACATAAAATGGGATAAAAAATATACTAACTATGTATTAAACTACATATATCAATATCTACATATATATAATATGTCTGTTGAATCTCAGCTAATTCGGTTCAGCCGTTTAACCGTGAAAGAGTAACAAACATCACAATAAAATAGGGTCCCGTTAGAACCCTTCAGGTACGGAATTCTAGAAACCTTTTTCGGATTCTACCAACCATCATGAATACTATTGTCATTGTCATATTTCAAAGCCTCCTGTGATTCATCCAGCCAGTTCTAATAAGCTGCATGGTCCAATTACGCAGTGTATACCCTCAACCCTTTCGCATTTCGTATTCTGTTTGACTTTGAATTGACATGTTTTTCCGATCTGCTGTTGATCGCGTATACCCCGCTTTCACGTACAGTCATGTTCAGTGGTTAGATTAGATTCAGCGGATTATATTTTTGATTGGCATAATGTTGAACGCGGAAAGGGATATTGTATTTGGATATCTATTCATATTGTATCTATTCATATTGTATTGAAGTGATTTTTTAATTGAACGCTTAAATCTGAGAAACTGCTTGTCCGATTTTGAAGGCAATTTCGCAATTAGAAAGCTACGTTATTCCTGAGTGCAAGGCTATATGTTATTATCAATAACATTAAGGATCCGTATGAAAATTCACGCAGGCGAAATCGCGGCACAGATAGTGTTTTTAATAATAGTGGATGATCTAGTGACCATCTTTTTTTGTCCAAATCTATTGTTATTTACGTCTTAAAATACTCTCATCGTCATTTTTGCATAAAGATTCAAAGATTTTTGTAAGCTTAATATTTTGGTTAGTTTTAAATCATAGCCTTACATTCGTATATTTCAGAAAAGTCTTATCAAAACGCCAGGTTCCTCTTTTTGACTGTTTAGACAAAAGGTAGTAACTATACGCACATATATACCTACATCTATTCACCAGTAGCATTGCTAGCGGCAGTCTACAGATTATTGGCAGGGAGCTGTGATGCCCCCTGACACAGACAATGAATTGCCATCTACGGTATCCCCCGGCCTGTGTGGAAGCCGTAAATTCATACTGAAGACCTTGTTTCTCAAAGTTTTATGACTTCTGGGGGTACTGGTTAACTTATGGGCCTTGACGGTAATGATGCAGATAGGAGAAGTATAAACCAGGTTTGGTAGGTTTTATTTCATTTGTATGACGAGATAACGGATTATTTCGTGCCTATTCCGGTTGTGTATGTTTGAAGATAGAACCGTATTATTACGGGCAGGTGACGTATTTCAGTGACAAGGAAAGTAAAATATTAAATCAAATTATAATCAAGGAAACAGTCCCTACACGAATCAGCTTATACAACAAAAAAATATCAGAAGATATGCTCAAACCTTGAACATTCAACAATCTTTGAGGCTCAAAACTTTATGGAAATCTAATCCAAATGAAGTCTAAATAGCTTTTTATCATCTCAGTTGAAGAAAAGTTTGAAGCGTTTAGTTAAATTAGCTCTTAACAGTTCCAAGAGATTTACGGACTTTGTTGAGAAGTGCCAAGAAAACTTGTGGCGCCTGGGGGCTACAAGCCAAACTTTGGGTACCACTGTTCTTAAAAGTGGAGAATGAAAATGCCAATTTTTTTAGTCATTCAATTAATAAGTTTTGTAAGACATTTGAGCATAAGATTTATAACTGTTAAGAAATGTTTATTTCTTGATCGTATGTTGGTGTTTTTAGGTAGTTATTCAACAAATAAATGTTTTTTTTTTATTATTTACAATTTACATCTAACTGCCTTGTTACTCTTCTTACAAGCGCTACAGCTGAACTTGGGAGTCCTAGGTTCGAAACCCATGTCAGGGAAAAAGTGTTACAGAGTTTTCCCATTAGTCCTACCTAATTTCTTAGTGGCAGCTCGGAGTTAGGAAGTTTGTGTACGTCCGTGTCCGTGATTCGGCGCACGTAAAGCCGTTGGTCTTGCATCTAATCTCTCCCTAGTAGTGACAATGTGGAAAGACGGAGTGCACCTATGTTTGCACACACACTACTGCACTATATAATTTCTGTGTAATTGGTTTTTTTTTTTTTAAGATTGGCCACAGTGTCGGAAATTTAACTAGCTTCAACTTTAAACTGTAACTTCTTGACACTTCAAAATTAATGTGTAAATGGTTTGGCTTTGACTTTGATTCGGTATGGAGGATATTATATCGATTGCCAAGACAAATGCGCCTACAATCGATTACAAATCCCGGGTCGATTCTGCTATCACGTTCTCTCATTATCACAAATCGATACAATTAATTGTTATTAGCTAAACCACTTTAATTACGAAGTCTTTTAGATAAACGAAGGTTTGTATTTGAAGGTTAGGTCCGTAATTTATTTTAAATGGCAGATTTTTTATTGTGTCTGTTGTGCTTCTATGGTAATTAACCTGCTGTCTGCAAAGACTATGCTGTTGTTGAAAGAAATTTACACCCAAAAATTGGGTCATTTTGTAACTAACTACCGCCTGCAGCTTAGTCAGCCTAGAATTGGTATTTCCTTCCTTTTTACCCAAATTACAGCTTATATATTATCTCGATGTGTAAGTTTCTATATACATATAAAGCTTATATTCATGAATTGTTTGGTCTAAATCCGTTCATAAGTTTTTGCGTAAAAGAGTAACAAACATCCATGCATATTTAATTAGTTTAGACAACATTTATTTACACAGATATTATAGATATTGGCAGAACTAAGCGCCATTTTAAATATAATAGATTTCCGCAAAGCATAAACATCTAATAGAGTTACAAAAGCCTTATCAGCAGCCTCTAATTTAAACCCGCCATCATAACTGTCAAACCGTCTCCCTCGCTCCATAAACTCGGCAATTATATTGTGTACCTAAGCAAAGGGTCACTTTGGACCCAAATAGCTGTATACAGCTCTATCGGCCCCGAAAGGTCCGAAACTGACCCCTATATATAATGACTGGCTTGGGCCCTATCGGGCATATTTAATGTTTTGTGTATTTATCGGGCTGTTTGGACTGTGTTGGAGTTTAATGACCTTTATGTATACGTGTATAGAGGAGATAATATCCCTGATTATGTACAGTCAACAAAACTATTACTACATTGTAACTATTACTACTATTGTATTTGGTATACAGGTAAAATTATTCATCTTTCTACTCACTGCCAATATTCATTTTTATTGCATGCGTAATTACTTTAGCCTAGTGGTCCTAAGCGACTGCTTCGCTAGAGGTCTTGGGTTCGATTCCCAGGTCGAGCAAAAAGTGTTATTGGGTTTTTTTCTATGAAACTCTCAGTAGCAGCTCGGAGTTAGGATTTGTGCCCGGTTAATGGCAATAGGCTCGCCCCCTATTACATAGGACCTAAATATACTGGCGAACTGTGGGTGCATGTTTGCACACCTCTGTCTAACTCTTCGGGTAATATAGGCGTGATGGTATATAACATGACACCTTAGTACGAGCCTGACCTACATTCTAACTCCCAACTATTACACGCACTTAGCCTTCACCCCTGTATCGGTTTCTCTAAATCCATTCCATTAATCTTTCACAAATGCGAGGTAATATGGGTTCGCCTCGTGTTCCGGGGTTTGCCTCCGGCACACAACGTACACCCGGACTTCATTCATCGGTAGATAATTAGATAAATAATTATTTACACGAGAAGATTTATTATTATTATTTTCTGATGTATGAACGTGGACGAGGTGAAAGTAGTATGTAAGGATTTTAGCAGGTGGCGTTCTGTGGTTTCTGCCTACCCCCGTGGGAAAAAGTCGTGAGTTTATGTATGTATGTAAGATTTATTATTTTCTATTTCTCGATTTTACTCAATTTTATTAGTATACTTTGTTAACCTTTGTTGCTTTGCCTGCTTGGTTTGTTTTAAGGACGAGTAAAATTGTTATTGTATTTTTCTATGAAATTCTCAGTAGAAGCTCGGAGTTAGGATTTGAGCCCGGTTAATGGCAATAGGCTCGCCTCCTATTACGCCCGGGACCTAAATACACCGGCAACCAGTGGGTGTACATTGGTACACCTCTGGTAAACCCTGCGGAAAATACAGGCGTGATGGTATGTGTGCGTTGTTATAATTTAGTTACAAAATAATCATTAAAAATTTCATCGCTACAATAAAAATTTGAAAATTAAATCCATAATTTTTCATGGCTACTTAACAAAATGTTTTATCTAAGGAAACACCAGCTTATGAATTATGTATCCGGATCACTGCTGATCCGGGTTAAGAGGTTTCCAACAAAAGGATGCAAAAAAAGGCTTCACTTCCCTTCCCTGCCTTTCCCTCCAATGTTTTTACGAGTATATTGGGAGTAATACTAAATGTCAGCTTTTATCTTACTCCTAGTGTTAAAATAACCAGTTTTATGACCAAACATTGGTTGCTTTTTTTAAGTGAGCAATTCTGTTTATTTTCAGCGCGGATTTTTATGACTTTTCCAGTAACGCTAATAGATAAATGTAAAATGTTTAGTACCTAGTACTATTTAGTTCGTATTCGGATTGTTTATTTTGTGTATAATTAGCAATGTGTGTGTTAATTGGATTTTAATTTGAATTTAACTGTACGGTTGTAATAAGGCACATCATATCGGCGTTATCTACGCATACCATCCATCTACTAAGTAATAACACTAACCTATTGTTATCCCACTGCAGAGGAAATGCCTCTTCCCATACAGCGGAGGCACGAGCATTGATTACCATGCCATGCCATACCATAACATTAACTAAGTAAGTTTTACCAACAAATATTGCTAGGTAACGACTTTTTTGGAGGGAAAAATAATTGTTTATGGTACATGGAAGCCTCTATCAGTACATGAGTCGTGGGAGTATTTAAAGTTTAGATGTAATATTTATAACTTGTTGTCGTAAAAATACGTAAGAAAGTTGAAATGTTGACTTTCAGTGTCTCCGTATCCTAAAAGTTTCCAGGTGTAGAACGGAAGAGTAAAAATATAGCTTGAATAAGAACAACATGCACCTTGCTACATTAAGTCTTCTTAAACTCATAACATTACGTCGATACATATTGAACTCATGGTGTCTCATAACAAAGCAAAAAACAAAAAAAAAATGTAACGTATATCAATTTCTGAATCGAATATACTCTACACATATTTCTCGTTAAATGATTTCCGCTCCCCAATTCAACAAACTAAACCAATTTACTTCACAATATTCCGCGTCCACAACTCTGCCTACCCCCAACGAACTAAGTTCGAAAATTAACCGCTCTGTCACGGAAACGCCGGAAATGAGGAAACGGATCCGGAAACGTGTCGGGAGCGTAAAGCCTCCACCACCCGGCACCCAGACACGTTTGTTAGGCAAAAATGTGGGAACGAACTTGGTTTTGCAAAAGAGAGGGTGTTCAACTGAAGTCTTATTATATACCTACTTTCTTACTACTATTTGTTACTAACTGCCTCGTTGGTTTCGTGGTCGTAAGCGCGACTGCGGAGCGAGGGGTCCTGAGTTGGATTCTCAGGTTGGGCAAAAAATGTTATTGGGTTTTTCCATTAGGAGTTTCTCAATAGCAGCCCGGAGTTTGCAAGTTGGTGGTGTGACACCCCCGTGCCTCGGAAGGCACTTAAAGCCGTTGGTCCTGCGCCTGATCTCTCTCCGGTCATGTCGGATTTCCGTTCCATAGGGTTATGAGAGTTAGCGAAGAGAGAGTGCACCTAATATCTCCTGCGTACATGGCTAGTCTGCATTAAGATCAGCCGCCGTGGCCGGAATCAGTCTGGAGATTACATTACACTATTTGTTATCGTGGATTGCTTGCATGAAGATCACGTGACCTAAGTTTACCGAGGGAGATGTTTACTAAATATATTTTGCCGATCCCCTCTTTTCTCACTCTCATAGTCAGATGGGACGGCTATCCGACACAGCTGGAGAGAGACCGAAGTCAGGACCATAGAAATATAGACCAACGGCTTTACTACGTACTTTTTGAGGCACTGCGGTGTCGCGCCACCAACTTATGAGCATCGGGCTGCTATTGGAAAATTCCTAATGGAAAATCCAATAACACTTTTTGCCGACCTGGGAATCGAACCCAGGACCCAAACTCAGCAGTCGTGCTTACGACCAAGAAACCAATGATGTAGTCAAAAAATTGGTAATAAAATAGTACTATAGGAAATCGATTCATCTCATTCCACATACCAACGTAAACACATACCTATCACCTTTGACATGACAAGCAGCTCAAATACTAATTAATACGCAGTTCCATACTAATGCGGCTTTCATTATCTACAAAGGTACGTACTGTCACCTGATCTTTCAAAGGAGATCAACCACTAGTATTAAATACCGCAGCGAATAAATAATCCCAACTGTACAGGGGTGGACCGTGAATTTGGGGGGCCCTTTTTTTTAAGGATGGGTAATCATTAATTGAGTTTTCTCGCTCTGAGCGGAATGGAGTGTCAGACTCTTACTGACTGAAACCCATCCGTGTTCATCCTAATGCTCTTTGCTTTCCAGGGCCGCGGTGACTTTCGAGAAACCGACCCGGACCTGGTTCTGATCGGACGGTGAGCCTGCGGTGGCCGTGACTCCCGACGCCCGCGGCGTCTTCTTCTTTTACGGCGTCTGAGACGTGAGGTTTGCTTCTCCCTCAAGCGTTCCACCTTCTCATTTGCTAGCATTTTATGGAGCCCTGAGCTAACACGACTTGGGGCCCTTCCTAATTCATCAAACTAATTGCCATTTGATAAATAACTGTTTTCTATAATAATTTATACGATTTCTGCAGGTTTTTTTTTACAATATGGTCCTTGAACATCAATGGGGCCCTTAATACCCTCGGGGCCCAGGGCTGCAGCTCATATATCCCTAGATCCGGCCCTGCAACTGTAGCCTACTTTGTTGTGGCATTATATTCCACTGTTTATTCAGTTAAACAATCTGGAGCCTCTTAAATTGTTAAGTAGGTTACTCAGGTGGGGCTTATTGAAAGTTTAATCTTTCATTTCATAGATGGCGTTAGTGGTGGATGGGGTAGCTGAATGGTGGTACATATTAGCTATTGAAGTTTCGGCCGTCAAAGTTGTTGTATGGCATTAAAAGTACCTACCTATCTTACTAAGTTCTAGCTGACCTATTTTTGAACACGTATGTGTCTACTTATAATTTACGTCTTGAACTGTTATTTACCTAAAATAATACCAGCCTATTTTGTTCCAGTGCAGGGCATAGGCCTTTTCTCGTACAAAGAAGACGCTCTAGGTTTCCTAACAATTTTTTTTTTTTCCTTCATGTGCCCTTTGCTTTCCGGGGGCGCGGTATCTCTTTCGAACAACCCGCAGAACAATGTTTTACAATTGCGCCTATGTCAGTGATGTCCAATATCAACTTAGAAATCACCCACTTAAGAATCGAAATAATTACGTGCTTGCCCGAAATCCAACCCAAAACCATGAGAGATGAGCTTATTTACCACTGAGTCATCAACACATTTAAATAATCCAAGGAAAACAAAAAAAAGGTTAACTCAAAATATTTGAATACAACACTTAAGCAAATTAAAAAAAGAACGTTTAACAACGGACTGTCTTTTGACAGCTAAATGACAGGGCTATTTGTGCGCGCCAATCACATCGTTTCCCGCCTTTAAACCAAAAAGGTTCAATACAAACAATTCAAACAAACGAATGAAGCGGACCATCATTGTACTGGCTGAATGGTATTAATTCCTTAATTATCTGTCGGCCATTTCTGTACGAAAAGCGCGCGCTTTTCAATTTTATCTGTTAACGTATCCCTTGTTCAGCTTTTGTTCAACGAGTTCAGGCCGTCGCAGATTGTCTCTTTTAATTAATAATATTCCATTCATTTTGCTATGTCCAGTTTTGATTAGGACATAATTTAAATTAAGTGACCTTTGCGGGTTTTGTTCCACTAGTAAATTATTCGTAAGGAGAATCAAGGACTAATTTGTTTTCTTTTTACATTGTTTAGGCACGACCAAGGACAATGGCGGTTGATCATTTTTCAATCTTATTACTAAAGGTCGTAAGGTTGAAAAGTGGTTTACCGCAATTTATCCGTGATTCTACTTACATAGAATAAGCAAATTAGCAGAATCAACACTGGGAGTAAGTGTAAAGACAAAACGAACGTAATTTAGTCGCGTAGATTACGCTGCATTGCTTTTGTACAAACCGGTGACGCAAAATTAGTTGTCAGTTTTAGTTAAATGTAAATTACTGCGACGCCCTACCTACTGACTAAATTACGTACGTCTTATACTATTGTAATACAGCTGCAACCCCAAATCAACATTCGCCCATCATTCAATCTACAATGTAACTCGACGAGACCCGGAGAAACAATTCAACTGCCTCAAATCCCGCAAAAAAATAAGAGTACTTTGCCAACAGATATTTTTACAAAAAAAAATGTTTTCAAAACAAAAATATTCTTCGGAAAACGTCTTTGTCATCTTCAAAAGCCCCCTTTTCTTTATCCCAGACGGTTTATCTCTCGTATCCAAGGCAATCAGTCACCCTTTGCCGGTAGTCAGCATCCCTCCCTCCCACTCAAATCTCTCAGGATGTTTTGCTCGGGTCAAGGTATGAATTATTTCACTCTCAAAATTAATGTGTAAGGAATTTTGTTTAGCTATACACAGCGGTCTTTTGTGTATAACTTTATTTTTTGAGATATTGTGTTGTATGTAAAATAACGAAACAAAAAAAAACGAAAATTGCATTTTAAGAATATGAATTAAAAAAATCATCTTATTTGTATACCTACATTTTTGGCTAATAAAAGATTCTGATTCTGGATCTGGTCCTTGAATTAGGGCTTAATGTGTCTTGATTAACTACTAGAATTTTCTAAACGAATTTTATTATATGACAATAAAAATAATGAAAACAAAATTATATATATATACCATCACGCCTGTATTCCCCGAAGGGTTAGGCAGAGGTGTACCAATGTAGGTCCACCCACAGTTCGCCGGTATATTTAGGTCCCATGTAATAGGGGGCGAGCCTATTGCCATTAACCGGGCACTAATCCAAACTCCGAGCTGCTACTGAGAATTTCATAGAAAAACCCAATAACACTTTTTGCTCGACCCGGGAATCGAACCCAGGACCTCTTGCGTAGCAGTCGCGCACAGGACCACTAGGCCAACGAGGCAGTTCGCACAGGACCACTAGGCCAACGAGGCAGTTTGAAAACAAAATTAAATATCGAAAATACAAGCTTCCGCTCGCATTTTCGTTCACAGAACTTCGTTCTTATTACATTCTTCAGAATTAAGACTCTGTTCTAAAATTGTTTCCATATAAACACCGAAAGGAGTTAAAATTTATCCTATGTGTTAGTATAGTTGGTGTAGCCTAGTTTAATATCTAAGCATGAAAGAGAAACGAACATTTATCCATTCTCACAAACTTTAATAGAAAGAAAACTTTACTAAGGTATAATAGAAAGACTGATTTAGAGTAGGTACTAACAAAAATAAATGTGTTAAAACTTTGAATATGTAAATAACCAAATATAAATCCTTATCCTACTTTACCTATAATACAGTAATTCTAGCGCTAACGATCCTATTACCCATTTATTCCAACAAGAATTCAATCCAAAATCCAATCAATTTGCGTACTAGGTACCTAGGTTTTAACATGATTGAAAAACCTTTTACACGTGCAAAAACATGTGCCAAATAAATAGACACACATTCGCTTCAAAGCATTTTATTGACGGATTTAAAAAGCTTTTAAAGCGATTGGAATTTATTGGGATCATAAATCGGTGTCGCAAACCGCGACCGACTTTTGATGGACATTCCAAATTTGAAATTGAGAATGTTGTACTTTTTATTGGACAAACTCGGACAAAACTCTCTTGAAAATCTGTCTAAGTAAGAAGAAGAAGAAAGGAGACTCCCTATAAAGAGGAGACACGAGCATAGACCAAGGTGGATTTTAAAATTCAGACTTACGTAATATTTATTTTAAGTTCAATATCCATCAAGATGTTTCCTTTACCGATACTTCAGAATATGTCCAAAGAACTTAGAAAGTACTTATGGATTGAAAAAGCCACATTGGTACTTGCCTGGTATCGAGTTCCTGACTGGCTGATGGCCAATCGGCCGCATAATTCTCTAGTGAATTTACCACTAAAACTGGTGGTTTCGACCCCCCTTTTAGTGGTGAAATATTGCTTTTAGTGGCTGGTGGCTTTTCTAGTGGTTTATTAGAATTTACTTTCAATTACTAAAATGCTATCACTCAACCACTAAGCCACTAAAACGTTACGAAATATGTTATTTTTACTTCATTAAATTATCAGGCCCTCTAGGCAAGTCGCCAACGATAATCGTAAACGCTCGGTAGGTACCAATATATTTTAAAATTTATACCCTAGAGCCTTAAGTTAAAAATCTATTCTTTCTAAGCGTTAGCGAAAGAACGAAAACGCTATGCAATCTTTATTAGATCTTCAACTTAAAGCGAAGCACATAAAGTTGAAGATCTATTAAAGCCTACTCAGCGTTTGCGTTTATCGTTTTGTTACATGGCTACAGGTGCAGGAGTATTTACTTTTACTGTATAGGCACTGAGCGTTGGACGTGCATCCACAAGGTGGACGGACGACCTGATTAAGACTGCAGGAAGACGATGTATGCAGGTCGCTTCCAACCGGTCTTTTTGGAAATCTATGGGGAAGGCCTATGTCCAGCAGTGGACGTCCTGCAGCTGACATGATGATGATGATCGAAATCGTGACCTCATGCATGAAAGGCCTGTAACCACTGAGATATAAAGACATTTTTAATACTTTCATCAAAGCTAAAATGCTTATCACTTCTCAGAGTTAACAAAGCTACGACTTATCCTAACACCACAAGATAAATTGTTAAATAACCTCAAAGTTTCACTCTTTTAATTTGAACTTTGAGAAACAATTCTATGAGAGTGACAAGTTAAAATGTCGCTAACTGAAAATTCAATTAAACTTTTGCTAAATGTGATCCTGAAAGGTGAAAGCCAAGCTAGGTGTTGTTTTAAACCAATTAGAAGTGTTAACTAGAAAATCCAATGTTTTTTTTTTTAAGGAAACTCTTGATTGAACCTTTTTTTAATGCATTCAAACAAGAGATGGCACTGTTGGTGCAGTGCCTGAGTGTTTGACTGCTGCGGTGCGTATCGCGGGTTTCATTCTTGCCTGGAATTGTATGGTCTACATGTAGTCGTTTCAGGTTTGTGTATGTGAGTTTATATGTTTGGAAACGCGCCCACGATACAGGAAAAAAACCTAGTGTGTAACATTAAAAGACTAAATCTTATAAAAAGAGATACAATATTGAGGCCCCAGAATAACTTTATTAAAAAAAAGTTGAGTATGTAAGGCTTTAAGGTTTAATGGCCTATATCAACCCATTATCACCGCACCGCACAAAAACTCAACCCCAAACTTTAAAAACTCAACCCAAAACGCACATTTTTGACCTCGTTTGCAAAGAAAATATGTAAAATACTTACAGCAGTCTTTCGTATGGTAATATCTGCAGAGTTGAGTTGGGGGTGAACCCACCCACCCCCACCACCCCCGACTTAGCGCAACAGTTTGGAGGTGTAAGAGGGTTTCTGCCGGAACTGGGTGACGTTTTGGATGTATCGGCTTTTGGCGAATTTTGACTTGTTTAGGGTCGAGTTAGGGAGCTTATACTGACAGAATTTGGCTGGGATTTGAGTTAAGTAGTTTTAGAGTGATTGTAAATTATATTCATTTTTCCTTTAGAATAGATAAGGGGGAATATACAATTTTGGAAAGAAGGAAAACAAAATTGTTTAGAAAAGAGTAAAATTTTATGTTACTTAAAAAAACAGACGGACTGACAGACCACTAAGTTATCCAACAAATAAAAAAATTAATACAGGGAATATGATAGCTTTTTTAGAATTCTGATAAATGTTCTAAAAGTAGGTCCTACCTATTGTTTATCCTATAGACATCAGTTGTCGGCCCCAACATGTTAATACGAAGTCAACTGGTTAACCCATAATCATTCTATACTAATATTATAAAGAGGCAGTTTGTTTGTAAGAGGAAGTAGGATTACGTTTTGTTTCACATATATAGAAAGGTAGTGTATTGCCCAGTGCCATAGGCTATGTTTTACAATATTGAACTTGTCTTTCACGGAGTTGCGAACAGAAGCTAATATTTTCTAAAGAATCAAACAGTTCTTTTTCTTTATCAATATAATTATACAAAACTTGTAGCTTTAAACCTTTGCCTCTGATTGTGCACTAAAAGCGCTTTAAGTATTTTATTCGTATGAAAAGTGCAAGCATTACAAAGCACACTTAGCAATGACGGATCGTCGTGGCCATTAATTTATTTCAAAAATATATTTGAGAAAGCTGCAAAGTAAGCTCAGCTATGACATGAGGATTTCCTGATTTAAAATGGCGGAAAATCCGTTCTTTTCCGGAATGAAATGGAATTGTGGATGTTGTTCATAGGATTTTAGACTTTATGGTTTACGAAGAAAGGTCCATCGTTACATCATATCCTTTAGCAGCTGATGTTTTACTAGTCAGATAACTTTTATTTGAAGAATAATTACCGTTTGACATTATTTTCTGTACAAACCTGTCAAAGTATTCGTTTTTTATAAAATGTTTCAAAAAATTTACCAAATCTGCGCCGTTTACAAAATTTTTAGGTATTTAAAATACTAATTTGCACACGCCTCGCTTTGGACTCCCTTGCAAATTGCTAGTTTTATAAGGCCCATTTAATGCTACACGTGTGTAGAGAGGTCTTACGAGAGTAGGTAGGTATTATACTGAAAAGTACTTCCATTGAATCGGTAGCCGTTGGTCCCGGCTGTCATTTGTAGATCTTTGACAGTCGTTACTGTTACCCGAAAGTCTGACAACCAGTCTTACCAAGAGTATCGTATTACCCATTACTAGGTTGTGGAGGTCTGATAGGCAGTCGCTCCATGTAAAATACTGATATTCAGCTGCATCCGGTTCGACTGGAAGCCGACCCCAACATAGTTTGGAAAAGGCTAGGCAGATGATGATGACTTCCATTGAATTGTCAATCCCTCCTGTCATAGTTTTTCCCTTTTAAGTGTCCTATTTTCGTAGTTTATCAATAAAAATATATCTCTAAAATAAAACCTTTTAGATAGACACTTAGATACTGCTATAGGCTTTTAAAAATTTATCAGGTATTTGCATTTCAATATTTTTGATTGGTATTCCAAGTACTCTCGTATTTTATTCAAATAAATTGAATCTCTAAAATGCCTAGTAAATATTTAAATCAATTCTGAAATAGACTGGAAATATCAATAAAATATTTGAATTGTCCTCCAATTCGTTTGGAAATTATTTCTTTCTTATTTATTTAGGATCTCCAGTAAAAGTTATATCATACTCAAATATCGACGTACAAATTAATCGTCAACAAAAGGTATTAAAACATTAATAAGCAGTGAAATAAATAGAGTATCTAATTATTAAAAAATATTAGTCCTTATAAGTTGTTAAACCTAAACAACTTATATTAACACTGGAATGGCAATCGTGACATTTAATTTTGACATGAACTCAGATTATAATTCTAGATGCCACTGAAATTAAATTTTTCGATAGTTTTTGAAAACAATAATACGGCAATAGGCTCGCCCCCTATTACATGGGACCTTAAACATACCGGCGGACCTTGGGTGTACATTGGTACACCTCTCCCTAACCCTTCAGGGAATATAGTCGTGATGTTACGATGATATGATGACGATTATTATTAATGCTATTCCATATATTTGAACCGTGTGCGTTGCACTGTGTTTAATTTTAAGATAAACACGTTTTGTGTTTAATCAAACCAAATTAGCTATTCAAAAACAAACAGATGTTTGCTTACCCAAAATTGATATGTAATTATTTAATTAAAGTCTGGCTCTCCCTCATTAACATAACGAACCGAACAATTATCATGTACACAGACAAATAACGCGAAAACAAACAAACAAACTATAAACAATTTGTTTTCTAATGTAATTGTTTTTGTCTGTGAATACCAAACGTACAGAATTATAAGGGTTTTAGAACGTTTCTCAAATGTTAATGAATTAATTTTGCTCCGTAATTACCATGTTTTAATCGAGCAGATATTCTCAACATTTTTGGGGGTGTACCCGAAATAATAATTGTCTATTTCAACAGTTTAATTATCGGTGATATAAGTCTGAAATCGCCAATCCGCTTTGAGCAAGCGTAGTGTTCAATGCTCGTGCCTTCTCTGTATGAGAAAAGGCTTTTGCCCTGTAGTAGGATAGTAACAGGCTGGTATTATTATTATTATATTTCAACAGTTTGGTTTTTAACTTATACGAGTGGTACTTTGATTTATGTCTTAAGTCAACGTCAAATCAATTATTGCAATTTAAATTACACCACTAAAAGACAGTTTTGATTTATACTATTACGTAAGTCAAAGTCAAATCATTCATTTCAATTAAACCATTATATGACACCTTTTCATATAAAATTAAATACACATTACTTACTTTTCCTATAAAATATTGTCATCAATATCAGTTTCAAAGAAAATAAATGTTTTTTCTTAATTACTTAACTGGTAAATTATATTATACCGTGTTAACTAATGGATTCCTTAATTAATCCTACTACTATTATAAAGGCGAAAGTTTGTATGTATGGATGTATGGATGTATGGATGTTTGTTACTCTTTCACGCTTAAACGGCTGAATGGATCTGGATGAAATTTGGCACAAAGATAGATTATAGTCTGGAATAACACATAGGCTACTTTTTATCCCGGGAAAATGTACGGTACCCGTAGGATAACACATCAACTGTGACGCGGACGAAGTCGCGGGCAGAAGCTAGTGAATAATATTATTGGAAAAGCATTGAATACACATCAAGTAAATTAATGTTACACATGACAAATAATCGTAAATAATATTATAAATACGAAAGTAAGTTTGTTACGCTTCAGCCGAACCAATTTTTTTTTATGTGTGGGAAATCATCTAATGACTTCCCCCGCCCTGGGCAGGGCGGGAGGGAGTGTCAGACTTTTACTGACTAAAACCCATCCATATTCCTTTTTGACTTGTTCTTTTTCATGTTCTTTGCGTTCCGGGGGCGCGGTATCTCTTTCGAATAACCCGCAGCCCCGGCAGGCGGCTAAACCAATGATCCGTTTTTTTGACTCTTTATATGGTCGTGTTGGAGTGGTTGCGGCGCCTGCTTCTCATTCTCATACAAGAGGTGCCTTCTCTGTATGAGACGAGGCCTTTGCCCTGCAGTGGGACAATTATTGGCTGGTATTATTATTATTTATATTTACTTTTTGGTGATGTTCCTAATAGATCGGTTGCTACGCTGCAAGTCGCGGGTTCGATTCCTGCACGGAACAAGTATTTGTATGACCTACAGATAGTTGTTCCGAGTCTGGCTGTTTGTGTATGTGAGTTCTTAAGATTTAAACGCACCCACGATACAGGAGAAATGTCTAGAGTGGGGAAGCGTTTATTTTAGAAAGAAAAAAACAAAAATAAAAATATTTAACAGTCGTAGCGTTAGTAATTTAATTAGGTAAACTATTTACACATCTCATTTGATTAATTCAAAGCAAAAGCTTCTAAAACAACAAAGTTACAAACTAAACAACAAGCTGTGAGGTGAATGTTCTAGACTATCTTATAAATTCTCAAATAGGAGTGTCTGGTGCACTGCCGGTGGTAAATCAAGGGCTTAACAAGACGTGCGCAAATGGCCACGTACATTAACAGGCTCTTGGACTAGTTAGCTCTTAGACAATTAAATTTGTTATAATTACAAAGTTCAAAGTGCTTGTATGACCAGATGTATGAATGGACAAAGCGAAAGGTGTATGTAAGGATCGTGACAGGTGGCGTTCTGTGGACTTTGCCTAACCCCATGGGAAAAAGGCGTGAGTTTATGTACTATGTATGTACAAAGATCAGAAAACATTTTATTTATTTAGATTTCCATGCGTCAAATGGGCAGGGTACATAGCACGAAGAACTGATGGCCGATGGGCCCACAAAGCACTCGAATGGAGACCAGCACCGTCAAGCGCAGGGTAGGACGTACACTCACAAGGTCGACAGGTGACCTGATCAAGACCACAGGAAAACGCTGGAAGCAGGCCGCTTCCAAGCGGTCCTTTTTGGAAATCTGTTTTGGAGGCCTATGTGTAGCAGTGGACATCCTAAGGCTGATATGATGATGATGATGGCATCATTAATCACAACGTCTCCGTCGGTTCGTTATTGGTCGTATAGTGCTTCTTTTTTATTCGTAGGTAATTCTATTCTCTAGTAATATCCAATATATATAATTACAGGAACTTATGTAGTTAATAAAATTCACAACCTTACACATAGAAAAGTGTCTGAGGTAGGATGGTCTAAAATTAATTAAGAGCTTGTAAAATATATGAAGCGATACTGTTTACAATAGTCCAGTACAAAAACTACGAAAAAACAAAGGCATTCCCATACACGTGCCATATTATCGCCCAGAGCGAAATACATCCATTCGTACAAAAAAATCTATTTATTTTTCACCAGCGACATTATCGCCCCAGAGATAACAACACGTGTGAGAGGGGACGCCTTTATGCAGGTTTCGTCAAAAAAACTTTATACGTGTGCGGACAAGGGCAGATTGAATATTTTATCAGCAGTTCTGCAAGGTCGCGGGCTTACCTCCCGTGGGGCCACGAGTAAAGGTACACGTTTACTAGAACCCTTGGTAACGCTCAACGGGCTGTGAGTTGCTGTAGTCTAGAGATAGTCTTTGAATAAAATAATTTATTAATTTTACCTAATCGCATTGAGTTGTGTCGTGATAGCCCAGTGGTTAAGCGATGGAAATTCTCAAGAGCTTCCTCTGTCGTGTAGGTTACGGAGGGGCATCATCATATAAGCCTATAGCTGTCCACTGCTGAACGTAGGCCTCCCCCAAAGAGCGCCAACCATCCCGGGTCCTGGGCATCCATCCTCTGCCCGCTACCTTCTTTAAATCGTCGGTCCACCAAGCAGCAAGGCATCTACAACGCTACGTATGCCTAAACGTAGTACCTAATGGTGGGGCAAGCCGGTCTCTTACCGGCTAATACCACTTTTGTTTTCCATCGCTGCCAATGGTAAAGGCCTCTTCTTATACAGTGAAGGGGCGAGCATTGCTAAGCTATGGCATCACTAAGCTTGCTCAAAGCGAATTAGCTATTCAGACTTTTATTAATTACAAGTCACACGATGTTTTCCTTCACCGATATCAGTGATGTCTAAGACAAACTTAAAGACGAACAGCATACAATAATTAATTTATGCGAACTACCATCGCGCTTCCAAGAATTGCAATTTTGGTCAATATTCAATACGTAACACATATTATTATAACGTGCACATCGGCGAAGTTTGGGCGAACTTCGGTGCCCCAGTCCAATCAAAACTATAGTAATTAAAACCAGCCTGCCTAGAATGTGGCCTTAGAACGTCACACAAGAACGTGGCCTCAGTATATCACTCGTTACGAATGTTACAAGTCAGTGGGTTGGGAGCTTTAGGCGCTTTGCACAAAGAGCAACTATTGCAGCAACTGGCAACTGTCAACTAGCTGGAAACTAGCTGTTTACATATATTTCAATTGGACTGCGCACACATAGCAACCCGAGTTTCGAGTTCCGGTGATCGTCAACAGTTTTCAGTTGCTGTAATCGATGACTAAGTTAGTTCCTAATTGCGGCAACTAGCAACTGTTAAATATTATACCGGTTTTAAAGATCGCTGCGTAGATTGAGCACTTCGGCTATGAAAGCTCACAGATTGCCATAAAGTTGCGGCAACCGTAAACGTTATAGCAACTATCAGCTTTTTACAGGAAACTTTTAGAGGGTTGATAGTTGCCTAAACTTACGTTGCTCCATGTGCATAGCGCCTTATAGTCCCATTCCTCGATGCCATTCATCACTTCAATTCATTGCTCTGAGACCTTATAAGGCTTTGTACAACTCCACCTTTTATTTGCTAAAACCTTTTTTAATTATCCAATAATATAATCGTATTTTTCTTTTCGTTGTATTTTCGCCCCTTTTTATAGAAAGGGGTTTTTGGTTAGTTGGATTGTGTTAGTTATTTATAGGTAGTTTTTTTTAATTCTATAATGTGTGTGAAACAAAGAAAAGTCTGTGGAATAATGGCTACCCCTTAGTATGTAAATATAATACCAGCCTATTATTTACCCCAGTGCAGAGCAAAGGCTTGTTCGTACAGAGAAGGCACGCGCATTGATCTCCACGCTTGTTCAAGGCGCAGTGGCGGTTTCAGTCTGACATCTTTATATAGTACAAAACAAAGACGCTTCTTGCCGTCTGCATGTGTCTTTAAAGCTTCGCAACAGATTGTAATTCCGTTTTCATCAATAAATAGAGTGATTCAAGAGGAAGATTTCTGCTTAAAGAACATCATGATACGACAAACGGGAGACACCGCAGGGTATAAAGCTAATTAATTACAAGTCCAGGTTTTCTCACGATGTTTTCAAAAAGTGTTATTGGGTTTTTCCATTAGGAATTTTCGAGTAGCAGCCCGGAGTTTGAAAGTTGGTGGTGTAACACTCCCGTGCCTCGGAAAGCACGTAAAGCCGTTGGTCCTGCGCCTGATCTCTTTCCGGTCGTGTCGGATTGCCGTTCATTCGGGTTATGAGAGTTAGGGAAGAGAGAGTACACCTGTGTTTGCGCACACACTTGTGCACTATAAAATCTCCTGGGTACGTGGCTAGTCTGCAATAAGATTAGCCGCCGTGGCCAGAATCGGTCTGGAGCATTACATTTTTGTTTACATTACGTTTTTTTTTTTTGTAATAATAACATTTTATTAAATTTTCAACAAATTTGCATTCAATTCCACACTAAAAAAGGTATACGGGACGTGAATGCCAGACCATTACCGGATGCTACTAGAAAAATTTACTCCACGTTTTCGTAAAAAAAAATACACATCAAGCCAAATTTAATCACCCGCAGACCTTTTTCACTTGTTTGACCTAAAGTACATAAACGTAATTAACAATGAAAAAGTACGTTTGTTTGTGTGTGAGTTAAACAGCGGTTTGCACAAGACCTAATGACGAAACCTGCTTGAATTAACAATGAGTGGTAAGCAGGTCTGTTTGATGTTGGCATCAAATATTCACACGCGTACAAAATGCTTTTACGTGGGCCTGTGAACGTGGTCGATGCGTTTACATTGCGTAGCTTTTGAACTAAGGTGCGGAAAACAGAGGTGGAGGTTTTATTAGGAAGCGTTATAGGAAGCATTGGATTTAGTACTGTTCAATGATATAAGGTATAATGATAAATCATTTCATTATCAGGCTACGAAACCCCATAGATAAAATACACAAAATAATCTTAAACAATTAATAAGCTAATACATATTAAAAAACGTCGTTCGCGTATTAACTGCCTTGTTAGCCTAGTGGTCTTGGGTTCGATTCCCACGTCTAGCAAAAATTGATATTAGATTTTACTAGAAATTCTTAGTAGCCGCTCTGAGTTAGGATTTGTGTCCGGTTAATGGCAATAGGCTCGCTCCTTAGGTAACCTAAAACTAGGTTTTCTATTCCCAAGTAGGTAAGTACCTACTAGAATATCACTACAATACCCATAACTTTTTTCTTAATTATGTTTGTCTTATCTCAGTTTTCAGTACCTATATCAGAAAAACAAACTAACATACATTATAGTAATAACTACATCACCAGAAAATGTACTCATTATAAAAGAAAAAACCATTTTCATAACTCAAGCTCCCCAAACCATATCTATCTCTCCGCCCGCAAAATCTTCAGCAAAACAGAACAAAAATACATGAGCATCCAACAGGTAGAATAATATAGATTTGTCCCGCAATGCGAGGATCATTAATTTTGTCCGAACTCGTCCGTGGAGCTGTGAATCGGGGGAAAATGTATTTTATTCCTTTGTCGGTGGGAAGAGAATAAAGGCGCTGTCCTACTGCGATGCACGTACACGCTACGCACGTTGACTAATGGCTTGCACAGACTGGCGGACGGGATGCCAGAAGATTTAAAGTTTTTCGATTTAATTTAATAGTTTTCCAATCGAATTAAGGTATGATTTTAATGATCGGTGATCGGCCTCGGAGCATCCAATTTAATTGATAAATTTAAAATACTCTGCCGTCCCTTTCAAACATAGTTTCGCTATGTTTGAAATTGTATGTTAGCATTCACTGCAGTACAAATACGCTACGTGGTTGGTAGACGCGTGGCTTGCTCGGATACGTCGCTCAAGCATCTCAACGCTGCAAATGCTATACATGCGCCCACAGTAGCTGCACGTTAGAAGTGTTGGTCCATTTCTTTTTTTGCATCATATCAGGCCACGCATGTATCGGTTACGTCATCAAACCGCGTATCCATACGTAGCATGGCCGTGAATCATTATATTACATAGCCATGCATAAAAATTCGTGCATGTAATCATTCTTCTTTGCTGGAAACGTAGACACACGTGATCTGAATCACAGACTCTAGTTAGCGTGTGCGTGCACACCGTGGACCGCGTGCATCGCAATGGAACAGCGCCTTAATCGTGCAAAATCTAGGCTCATTCTAGTTTATTACTTCTTGGGTTTTTATTCCTGGTGGCTGGTTGTTCGTGACATTTATTAGTGAGGGTTTGAGGATACGTTTGTCTAGTTTTGTTACTTTTCTTTGGGGTATCTAAAGAATCTATCTATCAGGATTTTTCTTGTGTAATAATTTTTTTTCTGTGCACCTATTATGCGTGGTGTTTATGAGTGCGTCTTAGTTATTGTTCTTGTGTGGAAGATTTGCTTGTGTACCGAAAAGATGAGAACTGTCTATTTTTTTGTTTTTGTGGGGATGGGGGGGAGATATTCAAAAGACCTGGTCTTTGGGGTTAAGACCGGGTAGTGTGGGATTCTTACCTCACTAAAACCACCCCTTTGGTTAACATCAGCACATGGAGAGGGTTCCGTTCCCTTTAAGAACCCCTTCTGTACAATACTAGGAAACACACCAGGGGTCTCCCCTAAGCCTTGCGGTGCACGGAGGAAAGAAGAACTACTAAAACATTCTTAGGTAAGTAAATCTAACTTTGTAGAAATTATCCTGAACATAAAATGTTTTAGCACTTAAGATTTTAATAACAAAAAATAAATTATGAATCTCATTACCTACAGCTAGACACTTACTTATGTATATTTCTCTTCAATTCTCACGTCCCCTCATTCATATTTATTCCGTTCATGCTCTAATTAAAATTTATTTGCGTTAGCAACCCAAACTAATTTCGCTGCCTAAAATCTTTTTATCCCTATTAAGTGATGTAGGCTAAAACGTTTATCTAAGGAAAAACGTTGTTCTTTTAATCAACAGTTTGTTCTAAATGAAGTCTTTGTATATTAGAGACTAGAAAAGAAAATTACCAAAATAAGAGCAAAAGCGTGTCGGAAATTAATCCCTAATCTCGTTTACGTTGTTTCGGCAAAGAAAGGAAGCTCAGAAGTTAAAATAAATACTTTGAGAACAGCGGTGTTATTCTGTAAAACCCTCCTTCCATGAAGTGAGCGTGTGGCGACTTGTCAATCCCTAGCATCGTATAGTGACAGCCCAGTTTTAGCTCACTTCACCATAATTCTCTGAGTGAGATTTCTTACAGAATAAGCCGGCAGTTCTGGAATTAAAATCATGTACAGGGACAGAAGGAGTAATGTGGGCAGCCGGAAGACGTAAAGGCTCATTCTACCAATTAAAAACGTTCAAAATCTAATTGCAATCTCATCGTAGCGATAATCAAAGTCACTGACTGCCCCGTTGGTCTCGTGGTCGCAAGCGCGACTGCTGAGCAAGGGGTCCCGGGTTCGATTCCCAGGTCGGGAAAAAAGTGTTATTGGGTGTTTCCATTAGGAATTTCTCAATAGCAGCCCGGAGTTTAGAAGTTGGTGGTGTGACACCCCCGTGTCTCGGAAAGCACGTAAAGCCGTTGGTCCTGCGCCTGATCTCTCTCCGGTCGTGTCGGATTGCCGTCCCATCGGGCTGTGAGGGTTAGGGAAGAGGGAGTGCACCTGTGTTTGCGCACACACTTGTGCACTATAATAATAATAAATAAATAAATAATAATAAATATCTTGGGACAACTCACACACGGCTATCTGATCCCAAGCTAAGCAGAGCTTGTGTTATGGTAACCAGACAACTGATTACCATAACACAAGCTCTGACTATTTATAAATTATATAAGTATGTATACTTATATAATTTATAAATACATACATATTATAGATAAATCACACCCAGACACAGAACAAACAATCATGCTCATCACACAAAGTTTGTCCTGGGTGGGAATCGAACCCACGACCTCCGGCTTAGCAGTCAGGGCCGCTAACCACTAGACCAACAGGCCCGTCATAATATCTCCTGCGTACGTGGCTAGTCTGCATTAAGGTTAGCCACCGTGGCCAGAATCGGCCTGGAGAATCAAAGTCGAAAAAATTTGGTGAGTCACTTTTGACAGACTGAGACTGACATTATATTACGAACTAGCTTTTGCCCGCGGCTTCGCTCGCGTTTAGAAGTATTATCTTTCATCCCCTATTTTATCCCCTTAGGGGTGGAATTTATCAAAATCCTTTCTTAGCGGATGCCTACGTCATAACATCTACCTGCATGCCAAATTTCAGCCTGATCCGTCCAGTGGTTTGGGCTGTGCGTTGATAGATCACTATGTCAATCAGTCAGTCACCTTTGAGTTATATATATTTAAGATTAAAAGTTTGTAGAATTTAGCCTTTTCCCAACTACGTTGGGGTCGGCTTCTACCCCCTGAAGGCTGATTCTCGTAATTAAAATCCTACCAAATCTTGTTGTTCATCTTTGCGAACATGTCAAAATATGTCAATAACTTGTCAAAAAGGTAGGTAAATTAAATGAGTATTTGCCAGATTAGAAAGCGAGCTTTCTTAAAATTACAGGAATTTCTGTTGCCACAGACACAGAAACGTGGGAAGGGGGAGGCTTATACCCTCACGATGATGATGAGAATAAAAAAACGAACAAATGACGATCACAAATCAACCGAAAAACAAACCGTTGAATATAAAATAGTATACGTTATAAAAATAGTATCGTAAAACTCTTAATTTAAAATGCAACGCTTAAAAGGAAATAAAAATATAACCAAAAGGTCCACTTTCAGTTCAGAAAGGAAAATGGCGTCCGCACTACGTGCCTGAACGATATAACGTTTGGAATTCAGTGGCCACTAGTCGTTTGGCTCAAATGGTTCAACTTCACATGAAGTTTGAACCAAAACTGAACTATTTTTAATACGGAGCCTTTGAAAGCAAATATGCAACGCTTGACTGCAGATGCACTGTATCGTGCTTTGGGCAAAGTGGAAAAGTATCGATCCGAAAGAAGAGATTGAATAAGGATGAAAGATAAAGATAATTTGGGTTTTTCTATGAAATTCTCAGTAGCAGCTCGAAGCCCTTTGTGCCTATTGGCCTAATTCTGTTCTGTCTCCTGCTTGTTTGGAGGGAAGTGGAAATTATATTTTTCTTACTCCTCCGCTAATCTTTTCTGATTAATTTCGTTGCGGGATCCAAGACAGTTAAATCGTTTCTCTGGGACTCGTCGAGCTTCATTGTCTCGGCGCTTTTCTTGTGGTCGCCACTGTTGATTCTGGCTTACAGGAGTTGCAGTGGTTTGGGAACAGTGTGGCGGGCTTGTCCCAAAAATAAAAGTAGCAGCTCGAAGTTTGAATTTGTGCCCGGTTAATGGCAACAGGCTCGCCCCCTATTACATGGGACCTAAATATACCGGCGAACTGTGGGTTTACATTGGTACACTTCTGCCTAACCCTTCGGGGAATACAGGTGTGATGGTTTGGTACTTTCTTGTATTTTCTATCATCATCTTAACAGCCGAACGACATCCACTGCTGAACATAGGTTTCGCCTGAAGATAGTCATAATCACCGTCTCCGTTTTTTATAATGGACCTATTATTTTTAAGGCACAGAATTAACAATAGTGTCATTTCACTCTAAGTCACAGGTTTCATGCTTTCTCTGTCACTCTAACCCTACTTGTCGCAACAGCAACATTTTAGCAACGTCCTAAAGTGACGTTTCATAATTCGGAGGTACGACGCCAAAAATGGCTGACTCATCTTATTTGCCTTTGTATCCTAAAGTATACCATCTACGCCGGGGTCGCGACAACTAATGCGTGGCCAGCTATTAATAATTTATTAAGTCGCTTCATCTCGGTACAACCATTTGCATTAGCATGACAAATGAGACGCCGCGGCCGCCGCGTGAAGTAGGTCAGTGTTGAAGATCTCGCTTCTTCTAGATGAGGTAGGTGCAGCTGGGTTCTTTGTTAGCGAGATATTGGGCTTTTTGGTCCTTATATTGTGTCTGTTAGATTGTCAGGAATAGAACTAGCACATTCTAGATAGGTGAAAGTATGTGACAGTTTTAGTTCTTTGAGTATGGGCTTTTTTTTAAATAAGTCATCGAATAACTCTGGGAGAAGCGGAAGGGAATGTCAGACTTTGACTGATTAAATCTCAACCGTGTACCTCCTAATGCCCTTTGCGTTACAGAGCCGCGGTGGCTCTTTCAAACAAATTCCGCAACCCTGGCAGAAATTTGGAATTTGGGGCTCTGTCAAGACTTTTGTCACTTCTATCCAGATTTATGTACAGCCTATTTATTCTAGTGTTATTTCCTATACAAGTCTTCACAGTAGCACGCGTGTGGCAACGCCGGAAGGGGACGCCCTAGAAAATCCACCCTGACCTTATTGATGAGGTTCTTCAGAAAGGTCTGGTACCCAGTACTCGTAACCGGGTGTGCTTGTATGAATGTGGATCAGGCGAAAGGAGTATGTAAGGATCGTAGCAGCTGGCGTTCTGTGGTACCTAACTACCCTCTTGGGAAAAAGGCGTGAGTTTATGTATGTATGTAACTCTTCAGAAAATTGTTTATTCATTTGGAATACTTACGAGACACGTGTGACCTGACCTTTTTTTTGTAGCGATCGCTTGCCGCTCATGCGATGAGTATATTTTTATCATTATCGGAGCATTTTCTTTTTTTACGTGTAAATAATAAGGTGTATATTTAAGTACTCTTGTGAGCGTTACTTCTCCTTTATTTTTATCAGGTTCTGCATACTTACTAGTACAATTTTAAACGTAAAAGTTTTTGTTGATGGTGGATGTTTGGTACTCTTTCACGCTTAAACGGCTGAACGGAATTAACTGAAAATTGGCACACTTATTATATAGATAACTAACTTATCTGCCCACGACTTCGGTTGGATGTAAGGATGGATGGATTTGATGAATGGTGATGATTTGATTTGGTTTGTATAATATTATCCCACAGGAACCGAACATTTTTCCGGGATAAAAAGTATCCTATGTGTAATTCTACACTACAATCTATCTCAGTGCAAAATTTCATCCAGATTCGTTCAGCCGTTTTAGACGGAAAGAAAAAAAAACCCTCCATTCTCAAAAACTTTCGCATTTATAATATTAGTAGGCAGTAGGATAGAAGGATTATAGTAGGATTTTTCTCCTATTTTATGATCTCGCTGGATAATTTTGGCCTTTATGCTTAATTCTGAGCTCCACACAGAAAAAGTCATGGGCGAAAGCTAGGTCTACAAATTCTAGTCAGCTCCTAACGTTTCTAGTGTAACTAGATCTTGAAAACCATGCAGGTGTAGTACCGCAGACTATACGACTAACAGTATGCCTATCGCACAACAGATGTGTATTCCGCATTACAGCGTGTATACTTACCCTTATTGTTTTATCTAATTACTGGCGCCGACTTTATTACATCTGTGTGAATATTAGGACAGGTAATTAGGTGTGAAATGTTCTCTGAAATTATTTTGTAAAAAATGGTCGCAGATAACATTATCACGTTTTTTGTAAGGATTGTAAAGGTCAATGATGTATGTGGTAATTATTACACTGAGTTATTATATGATAGCTAGCTAGATCTCGCAGTATCACGGTTACATGTTTGGTTACTGCTCCTCTCTCATGGATCGTGGCGTGATTATAGCATAGGTATACAATTTTCTCATGAATCCGGCTATTTTATACAAACCGTCTGGTAGTTTTAGAGACAAGATCTCTTCAGCTTTTTATATTAGTTTAAATAATTACAAAAGTCTGTAATTTTGTCCCTTGACGTCTTTATATTTTCTTTCAACATCAAAGGAATGTGGAGAATATATTACAAGAGTTATTCATGAAATCACTTTCATTTCATATAAAGACACATATAATAATAGATAGACAGAATATGTACCTGGATAATAAACGATTCTATTCTATCTCTATCCATTTCTAAATATTGAAAGTGCAAAGTTAAAGACAGTTTGACATGACGGGCCTGTTGCTCTAGTGGTAAGTGGCCCTGACTGCTAAGCCGGAGGTCGTGGGTTCGATTCCCGCCCAGGACAAACTTTGTGTGATGAGCATGATTGTTTGTTCTGTGTCTGGGTGTGATTTATCTATAATATGTATGTATTTATAAAGTATATAAGTATGTATATCAGTTGTCTGGTTACCATAACACAAGCTCTGCTTAGCTTGGGATCAGATAGCCGTGTGTGAGTTGTCCCAAGATATTTATTTATTTATTTTATTTAGTTTTTAGAAGAAATATTCTCATTTTTCTTACGGACACTGATGATACCAAAAACTATGAAATATTACGTGCAACTTTGTAGACACGACAGCATGATGCAACGCTTTGCTATCAAAAGCTCATTATGAAACTAGAGAATAAAAAAACGAATGACAAGCGAGACTAGCTCACACGAGTATCAAGTTGTCTTTAGACGTGAAAACCACGGTTACAAAGCACAAAGCAATTTCTAGTCTTGCCAGACGAGGTATGAACATCATAATTAAGCTTATAAAGGATGGATTTTTGAGACGGGTCACTAAGGATAGGTACAACCAACAAAATTATTTGGTATGCAGGCAAAATTATTCATCTTTTTACTGCACTGCCCAAATTCATTTTTATTGTATGTATACGTAATTACTTTTTAAGCTTATGACACATTTAAGAGAGTTATTTAAAAGAATTGACAGCTTAGCACACTCACAACATTGTTTAAAAGTAATCGCAACTATACTGCCTGTATACCAAATAGCTTGGTTGACTGTACCTTAACCGGTAATATTACAGGAAAATGCTCCTAGGAGACCATTCATAACTTTTTGAGATATGGACTGAACTGCATGCACAGATTTTGAAAAAAGTGTTCAGTCAGCGAAAAAGATCTTAGGTAATATACGATTTTTTTTTGTTTACCAGTCGATCCTATTTCATGTATTCTTAGGGACTATCTAAGGTTTTCCCATACATTTTGTATGGCAAACGATGAATCAAGTCGAAATATTCTTTGTTACTGTGACATACAACACATGTTTACCACCCCGAGACCGACTGGTGAGGTCAAACCATTATATCATAAAGTCAAAAACTAGCCGTAAACTTCTACCCCTAAATTGAAAATTCTTAGGAACAAAGACAAGAAGTCTATCCATACCAGAAGAGTACTCAAGTTAAATTACTCCAAATTCATGGCTCAAGTATTTCAGTGGTTATGGACATTCCCTATCAAATGTGACCTTAAACTTGTTGAGTGATACATTCTACAACTTAAACGGTACATGTAAGAACATTGAAGTGGGTAAAAAGATTGTTGCTTATTCCTAAAGTTTCTGAGCCCACTAACTTCTAAGTACGGTGAACACAATCGTTCGTAGAACACGTAAGAACTGTTGAAACAGTGGTATATACTAATACCAGCTTATTATTGTTCTACTGCAGAGCAAAGGCCTCTGCCAGGGTTCAAAACTCACCGCGGCCCTGGAAAGCAAAGGAGAAACACGGGTGGGTTTTAGTCAGTAAGAAGCCGACACTTCTTTCCACTCCGACCAGAGCGGAAGAAGTCATTTGATGATTTGCCATCTTTAAAAACTTTTTTACAAAAATGACAACCGCCTTCAAAAACTAAAAAGACAAAAATAACTTTAGCTTTGGAAGTCGGCGGCTTTGATTCTGTTTGATGTTTTGTATTGCCACCGACTTCCAAAGCTAAAGTTATTTTTCTCTTTTTAGTTTTTGAAGGCGGTTGTCATTTTTGTAAAAAAGTTTTTTGTTTCTCGCTTTTTAGTATCAACTTCCTGTCATCCAAATCCATTAAGAAACTGTCATGTTATGTAAATTAACGAGACACCACTAAAAAGTCATAAGAAAGCAGAATATGCGATTTCGTTTACTTGGATGAGAAATTTTCAAATACTACTGTATACATCTGTGTAACCCTTGAGTGTACAGGCGTGATGTTATGATGTGTGATGGTGTAAACAATGCTTAGATATGCTATAGCAACAATCGCGGTTAATCTGCTGTTATTTATTGAAGAGTTCCCTCGATTTCTATAAGATCCCATCATCAGATATTGAAATGGTGACAACGGGACCACACGGGAAGCACCAGCTTTAAAATAAAAAAAGAATCATGACAATCGGTTCACCCAGTGGCTAATTACGAGGTAAAAAACATTTAAAAAAAATACAGTCGAATTGATAACCTCCTCCTTTTTTTGAAGTCGGTTAAAAAAGGGGCAAAGGCCTCTTCTCATGCAGAGAAGGCACGAGCATTGATCACTACGCTTGCTCAAGGCAGATTGGCGAAACAAACTTATTTTAACTGTAAGTCCAGGTTGTCTTACGAAGTTTTCACAAAAAGAAATAGCGTCGTACATTGGTACTTACTCGGATTTGTACCCACAGCATTGAAGCTCATTTCAGACTACGCTATACTATTCTGCAATATAGTACAACAAAAAAAGTTATAAAGCTATACTAAATAGCATTGCGTTAACATTATGCGATATAGTCGCAAGCAAATTTCAGACGTGTGGTTTCGTTCGTTCGAGCAGAGTGACGCTCGATCATAGCATAGTGTATCGCTCGATTTCATTGCGTATAGCAAGCCAATACTATTTATTATAGCAAAGTGTGAACGTGTTCTAAATAAATGTATAGTGAGCAATATTGTTGTGCATTTGCATATTTTTTTATGGAATCCATGTAACTTTACAACATAATGTAATACGTTTTTTAAAAGAGTATGTATGGAGTTTCTTGCCCGTTCTTCTCCATACGAAACTACTTTTTGGAATGGGCAACTAGATTTAATAGATTAATTAATTTGACGTTCAAAAGTGCCTTATAATGGTCTAATTGGAATAAATGATTTGACTTTGACTATGAACTATACGCTATAAGCTATTATATTATAGCGTAGCCTGAAATAAGCTTAATGCATAAAAGGTAGGAGCGTGAACCACTGGGTTATCACGTCATATAGTCGTACTTCCTTATGGAACATTAAGTATTCATTAAAGTTGTTCTCGTGACTTTTGCTGCTTTATTATCTTCGGAATAATTCATAATTCTCTTTCCGTATCAATTTCAGATGAACTTTTAGTACTTTTGGCATTTATGAGTTTTTGAGGTACCTACATAAAAATGTAACAATATTTTCAACGACTGCTATTTGTAAATCCAAAATCATCAATAAAAATGAGAAAAATATTGACGTAAATTTGTTAGTTTCTATCATCATCAACAACATCATCATTTAAGACGAACGACCTTCCCTAAAGATTCAAACGTATTTTATGAGTAAAATCCATATGAATGAACTGTATCCTAAGCAGTAAACCCTTCCATAAAAGAACCCTGAGAAAAGTTAGGATAAAAACGTGTCGGCAGTTTTCTCTAAGATGTAGGACAATCGGTCTACAATTATCACTACAACGTGCAATGAAACACCTGGAAATAAATATAAGGGTATACTTTTTATATCTTTTACTCCCGAAATAAGCGTAAAAGCAACCGCAAAGCCAATTCATCTTCTCAACAAAGGGAGGGTAAAAGACACGATTGATGTCCCTTGCACACTTTATATTCATAGATTCAAGGTTTATGGCTCACCCAAAAGAAATACAGAAACACTTAAACTTGATTAAGTACAAGTGTTTTATACTGTCGATGAATATATTCTATTAACTTCTGTCTGCGAGTTCTTCTGCGTGGGAAGTCAAGTATTTCATAAAAGAGTGAATTCAAACGACATTTTTCCCGCCTCCAATTGAATTTGGAACTTTTATCTCTTTTTAATAAGGTCGCTTTGTGGTTTACAAAATTTCTTAAAGGTAGAGCGTCAGTCATTTCAGCCTACAATGCTGAGCTGCAGTCTCGTAGCTTCTAATGTAACAGGTGGCAGGTGCTTCATCATTTAAAAAGGAAATAGTGTTTCCATTCATTCTTGAATGAAAAACAGTAGTTTTTCTAAACTTTCTTCAATAAAGTTCCTACAATAACTGACCACTTTTGATGATTGTAAACGTAGGAAACGTAGATACGTTTTATTTTTACCTGTGATTAAAAACATATTTCGCTTACATTTTTACTGCGCACCTATCTAAAATGTTAACAAATATTTACCTAACATGTATTTTACTTATCTTTATTACGTCACTTTTATATAAAAAATACACCTATCGTAAACACCAACCTTTCATGAATTAGTAAAATCCTATCCATAATACAAGTATCACACCAATCGGTCCTCGACCTGCGGGTTGTTCGAAAGAGATACCGCGCCCCCGGAACGCAAAGGGCACATGAAGGAACATAGACGGGTTTTAGTCAGTAAAAGTCTGACACTCCCTCCCGCCCCGCCCAGGGCGGGGGAAGTTATTTGATGATTTCCCGTCTATAAAAAAAAAAAAAAAATCGGTCCTCGACCATCCATCACCATCACGCCTGTATTCCCCGAAGGGTTAGGCAGAGGTGTACCGATGTACACCTCTGCCACCTGGTCCTCCACCATAAAAATAAAATGTCCGACTATTTCCAAGATGACACTAAGACAAGCCACAAGCCTCATTTTAACGGACCACACCGCAATTTGATAGTTTACCGTCTAAACCCGCATTCCGCTCACAAAGTTACCCGTTCTCAATTTTGTTTAATTACCTACACACTGAATATTGAATCAAACAAGCACCCATGTTGAACGAGCCCGTTAATTGTGACATCTACCTTACATACATAAACAACGACAATATTACTCATTTGCTGAACCACTGCGTCTTTTGTTAGAAAATATTTTATTCAGGTGTTTGTGATACCAGCAATGGACGGTGGATAAGGGTTCAGGGTGTTTTGTAACGTTTTGAAGGAGCTGTTCTGGGTTGAAATATTAATCGAGGTGTGGCCAAGCTCTTGTTGTACTTTGATGAGGTCCAAAATTAGATCCCTGAGCTCGTTTACGGTTGTACACTTTGTGGTCCCGCATCTATGTCACCGGGGTGCTATTTTTACGGGCCCTTAATTTATACCTTTAAATAAAAATCAATTGCCACGTGTATGATAGATTCATTACTTGAGAACGGCTCGATGGGTTTGGTTGTTTTTTTTTATCATGTTCGTACGTAAGTGTCAGAACAAAGTTTGAATCCACTTGTTTAGATGATAATTATTTATGTTTGAAAATCTCAATAAAAATGTGACGCTGCCCGTAGCCGACACGGGTCATTAACGCTAAGCGCTATCTTTATTAACTTATTCATGGAATTACTATATTAACCCTAGAAAGATAATCATATAGCAACTAGCGTCAAAGATAATCATACGTCTTTCAGACGTACCTTAAGTTCATAACGGTTTTTTTAGTAAGCCTACGGAAGTATTATCATGCTTTGTTGGTTGAAATAATTGTTTATATTGTATTTAAGAAAATAAAACGATAAAATAGCAATAATAAAGTTTAATTGATAAATTACAAACAAAAATCGTAAACTTGTTGTTGTGTTCTCCACACACGCGTTATTCGCACTTCACGCTTGATAATTTTGACATCCTACGGAGTTTAGATGGACAGTATGAACAATATGTCTTTTTTTTTTACAGGCGGCCCTTCTTGCTGGGTCTGGCCACTGTTTATAATACCTGAAAATAATAATAAATAAGTGTAAATAACAATAAACAATCAGTTCAAATGATTGCACTAAAGATAATCATACGTCTCGCGGACGTACGACATATGTATATCTTTTATTTGAACATACTTACCGCGGTGCCAATGCTGCCTACCGCGAGCTCTGGCCGCCGGCTGAGTTGACTCGAGCAGCTAGCGCGCTGCGATTAATAATTAAAAAACTACAACGAAATTTAATTTCACTATACGTCTCGCGGACGTAGATATTATCTTTCTAGGGTTAAGAAAACAGAAGAAAATACATATTAAAATAATTTTCTTTTAGTTTTTTTCCGTATTCTTGACTTCCACATTTACGGTGAAAATATCATTTTAACGAATAATTTTATCATGAATTTAATACATGATTCTAGGCCACACAAAGGTGATTTTTAAAAAAAGGTTGTTCCATACAAAAAAAATCATTTTTTTTTAATAACCTATATCCCTTCGACCATTTATAATAAATACATTCAAAAAGGTGAACTCTTTCAAACCAAATAATTTTTACATTTTCTATCCTACGACAGCCCCTTAAAAGTACACTGCCCTGATAACAAAGAATGCAGTAATCGACATTTTTGTGATTTTCACTTTTTTCCAGAAATGGCATCCCAGGAGGTTCATGCACATGAAAAAAAATTATTTTCATAAAAAAATTCACTCGAAGTATGTTTTTTATGATATGATTTTCGCCGTACTTGCATGAAAACTGCTTCAATGATAAGAAAAAACGCAGTATTAAGCATGACCTAAGAAAGAATGCAGTACTTGCAAGAATAAACTAAAACAGAATGCAGTAATATCCACTACTTTATTGTTTTGTTTTACATCCAGTAGACAAATTGCTAAATCAAAACGCAGTACTCCACATTACTGTATTTAAGTGTAGTAAAGACTTGCGAAGTCGTAGCCGTAGTCGTAGCAGTGCGATCCATTGCCGCGTTTTGTTTTAGTAAATCAGTTCGGCGACGTCATTCGGTGGAGTAATACGAATACGAATTTGCAAAAACATGTTTTTTTTTACTTCACCCTAATGCTGCATATTATAAGAACATAAAGTAGGTTTTTAACATCCGTATAGTTTACTCAATACTTTATTTGCATTCCACGATGTAAAAACTTAGGTCGTAGCTAAGAAACTACAAAAAACCTTAACCTTAAAATGCACCTATATAAATCGTTGAGAAGACACAGTACACTTCAACTTAGTTCCGAGCCTATAATAATGGCAATAATTACTAAAAAAGAATGCAGTAATCAACTTGTGCTAAGACATAATGCAGTAATACGCGCAAGTGCTGCATTTAGTTTTAGTATCCTGTGACTCGGAAACGACCTGATAATAAACCGAAACGCAGTAATACGTATTATAATTGCATATATTAGTAAATTAAATAAAGGAAAATTATCTTGTAAAAGCTTGATTTTTTTCCGATTTTTTAGATATATAATATGGCCAATAAAATACGAACAACTGGCTCAGATCATATGAAATATGTTTTTTGCGTTTATCTCGGAACCGCCATTTTGCGATTACTGCATTCTTAGTTATGACGGCAGTACACTGCCCCTATAAATTTTCTGTCTTAAACACAACTCAACTACAAAAACCTGTTGTCCCGACATTAAGAGCACAAATCACTTCAATTTCAGCTGAAAACTCTCTCGAGGAGAAAAATCTTCATGAGTGGGCAGCAAATGGAGTGTACCGTGAAAATCCAGATATGTACGACCTTAGAGGAAAAATACAGGGTGAAGGAAAACATCGGGAGGCAAACTGGACTTATAATGAACTAGCATCTGCCCGCGACTTCGAACACGACTGATATTATTACCCCACAGGAACCGTACTACCTCGGAAATGGAACTGCCTCGGTAGCCTACTGGTCCTGAGCGCGACTGCTACGCTAGAGATCTTGGGTTCGATTCCCAGGTCGAGCAAAAAGTGTCATTAAGTGGTGTGGTGTGTTTAAGTGTCATTGGGTTTTTCTATGAAATTCCCAGTAGCAGCTCAGAGTTAGGATTTGTGCCCGGTTAATGGTAATAGGCTCGCCCCCTATTACATGGGACCTAAAAACATACTGGGGAACTGTGGGTGTACATTGGTACACCTTTGCCTGACCCGTCGGTTAATATACGCGTGATGGTATGTAGGAACTGTACATTTTCCCCTAATATCTATAAAGCATCCTAGTGTTATTTCACACTACAGTCTATCTCAGTGCCAAATTTCATCCAGATCCGTTCAGCCGTTCAAGCGTGGAAGAGTAACAAACAGAAACCCATCCTCACAAACTGTATAATATTAGCAGGAAATAGGATATAAGCCTGAAATCGCCAATCCGCCTTTTGGCCTCGAGCAACGATCAATGCTCGTGCCTTCTTCGTAAGAAAAAAGGCGCTTTATCCTGCCATTAAATAATAATAGGCTGACATTTTTAAAGGGGATTAAAACAGGTAAAAGAAGTTTAATTATTAAAGAAACTTTTTTTTTTTAAGGAAACATTTTTTTTTTACAGCGGTACAATTTAATCTTTCAAGTAATTTTGACAAATCTATTCTTTACGTCGTAAACTGAATTGACAGAAATACGTGAATATAATATACCACCAATGTACTGGGGTTTTCATCAGGATCAAATTCTTTTATTGTATGTTACTTTTTATTCTACTGCTGTAAAACTTGGCTAAAAATTTGGCCAAGTGGGGATTCTTCACCCATCCCAAACGCAGTGCCAGTGTTGAGCACCATCACAGAACATGCGTCACCTCCTTAGTTGCCCGTCGTGCACAACCACCTGCACCATCCAAGATTGAAACGAAGTCAATGATAGAGTTGTACAGGTTGTTCAATACTGGTCGGACATCATTTAATGAGTCAATTGACACGAAAAGGAGATTCATTCTACTTTTATTTTTCTTACTTATATTTCTTCATCTTTTTTTATCACCCTGTATAGTAAAATCGCTTCGGGCATCAGTGGTCGCCATCTTTCTTTGAAGATATTCTTTGTTTTGAATGCATCTTAGCGCCAGCTGTTGTAATGTACTATTGATAAGAAGCTTCGCCCACGTCCGACTTCTTGTAGGACAGATTATCGGTCCGTTTAACAAAGTCACACTTAGGGTCTTACTTATAAAAATAACGCTAATTCATGTTTGATTACCTCTCAATTGACTAACTGAACGATGAAACATTATTTTAATCTGCCAACACTTAGACGGTCAGCATAGAGCATGACCAAATTATTCGACTAAAGAACGAAATCGAACGAACAAGTGAGCAAAATTGTCAAAATTTACAATAGAATCCATAGACCAAAAATGACATCGTCACAGCTGATTGAAGCCCGCCATCTTACCTCTGAACTAAACTTAAACAACGGGTCGCCGCTGTTTAAATTTTCTGTCACTTAGGCAACATCTCAACGCTGATTAACGTTTATAGGTAAGATTTTTCACCTGAGACACCGTTGAAAGTGGTTGCTATGTGAAAAATAATTGATTTTTAGTCAAGGATTTGAGAGTTAATCAATTGAGAGGTAATCAAACATGAATTAGCGTTATTTTTATAAGTAAGACCCTTAGTTTCGAGGACCGACTTTTTGTAGGACGTGTGCGTTGGGTATATTTGAATTCGTATGTTTCAATTTCACCGACAAAAAAATCGGTTGTCGATTGTCTGACGCGACGTAGGCAGACAGCGGTATCAAAGCAAAATAAAAAACAAAATTATAACCAAGAGTTATGTCTGAACTTTGTCGTCCAATTCATTTATTCATTGAATTCATTACACCGTTATCTTTTCGAAAATACTTCGTGAACAACCCCTAAACATTTAACACTTACATAAACAGCAATTTGATGATTTTTAATTAAAACAACAGAAGCAAAAGCCTTAATTACAAAGGACCAATTAAAAAACAAATCCCAAGAAATACTCTTCTATAAAATCTTAAAATAATTTCGTATTCTGATCACAAAGGACCGTTTTAATAAGTTCAAAGTTCAGTGATAAGTTCCTATGCAAGGAGAAGAAAATTGAAAATCGTTTTCAAAGATATTAAAGTTGATATTGAACCCAACTTGGCTAGAATTAACTATGCTGGGGGTGCAAACTAACGTTTAGTTAGTAAATATATTTTAGAATTTGAACATCGATTTTATTAAACGAAGATTTAAAAATGGAATTTAAAAAATGGGTGCCCATCTTTGCAAAACATTTTTTTTACTCCATTATCTACTGGTGTTTAATATGTATTTTTATGAATATTTTAGGAACTACTATTATAAATGCGAGTGATTGTATGGATGGATGTTTGTAACTATATCATGCCGGAACGGCTGAACGGATCTGGATGAAATTTGGCACAAAGATAGTCTGAAACTAGACATGACTACTTTTTATTCCGATAAATTGTACGGTTCCCGTGGGATAATAATACCAACTTAGACGCAGACGAAGTTGCGAGCAGAAGCTAGTTATATATAGGTATTTTTGGCCTGTGTTGTCCCACTGCTGGGCAAAGGCCTACCTCTCTCCTTTACAATCCTCTTTATCCTGAGTCAATATGGACCAATCCTGCCTACAAGCATCAAGTTCATTACGCCATCTTCACCTGGGTCAGCCACAATATTCTTTTTTCAAATGTTGATATAAAACCTGCGTGCCCAGAATGCCAATAAAAGGCGCCAAAAATTTGAAAAAGGAAACGTTTCCTTATTCTTACCAAATATTTGGTATACCCGATAATATAGATTTATTATTACCCATTAAAAACTTCCATTCCACCCACAAAGTTTATTTTCATTAAAAGCAGAATCTCTTTCAGAAACACATTATCATAATGTGTTTGAACTTCGATCGTTTTGAAAAGTTCGACAAAAGATTTTGTAAAAGAAAGACCCGAAGTTGAGTTCGAAGTTGCATCGACTTCAGAAAACCTTTGGTACGAATTTGTAGAACTTTTTACCTTCTAGAGTCTAGACTATGTCATTGGCCGTAAATTGATATTCGTTATAGATAGAAATCTGAAAAGCTACAGTTTCTAGTTTATCTTAATGGTCTGAAGAAAGATATTGGATTGTTAAAACTTTTTAGTTGTCTTAGTGTGTAAAAATAATAAATCTGTACTTTATTGTGTATAGGTAGGTACTATAAAAAAACCCTGAGATAAAAAAAAACCTACAAAATAAATACCTACCTGTGATTTTTTATTTTATTTTTATTTTTTTATGATGTATCATAAAACAATACTGCACTTGAATTCCACACGGGCGAAATCGCGAAATCCTTCTGTCTATAGTGTTCGGCAATAATATTGTTCTCTGACAAAAAAACTTTTAACCTTCAAAATATTATTAGTATTAGTATAAATACTATTCATTCAACCCTTCAGAATCACTACCTAGTATTTAACAATAATTTCTTACGCTTTCACTATCAGTTCAATTTCACAGTACATTTTAATTTTACAGACCACTTTTCCACCGACAGTAGTACATTACTACGTAAACATGTCTAGGCAAACATAAACAACAAACTACTTGATGTTTACCCTTCACACATACACAAATACTTGCATATACTCAAGTTCCTTCAAATTGAATCAACCCTCACAGTTCGTCGACCGTCGAAACAAAATTACCAACAAATTGAATCACTCAGGCTGTTTCGTGCTGCCAACAAATACATAATACTTGTACAAGTAACGAAGTTAATCAGAAATGTTTGCAACAAGCTGTCGTGGCCACTACTACATGTTATAACTTTGGAAGAAAAGTTTAACTTTTTTATTGAATTCATATTCATTTAAGTTAAAGTTTAGTAACTGTCTCGGGCCACAGGATAACAAAATGTGTTTTTAAGGGCCGTAGATAGAAGTGACAGCTGTCACGTGTCAGTTTGACATTATTGTACTGATCTGACATCTGTCAAATTAGTACAATTATGTCAAACTGACAACTGACCGCCAACACCGCTGTCAGAAAAGCGCTTAAGTTGTTACGGACCTCAAAAAAAAGAGAAAGGTAAGAAAGCTACAACAAAAAAACATGCGGATGCAGTTAGACACTGCAGTAGAACTTGTATGCACGTGTGTAGATCAACAAACCAACGCTGCTGTATCGGACTGATCCCGAAAAGTGTCCGCTCCGGTGTGGCCGGAGCTTTAGTGGACAATCGTAATTATTAAATTTCAAGACTAAACACTGCCTTGTTCTGGGAAAGCAATCAAAACAGAAAAACAAGAAGCACTCTACTCTCTCTGGAAAAACACCAAATTCTTGACCTTTACAAAACCCTTAGACATAAAGCCTTTGAAGCCATATTCGGCCAATCAATTAAAAGGCTGAACCTCGTAAGTGGCTAGGTATTTAGAGACAGATCAATTAACGGAGTACCTACCTACCTCAGACTCGACTTGACCTTTGCAAAAAGTTTAATTAACTTTTCGAAATAGGCAATTAAGATGCTCCTACTTGAAGGTACCGTGTAGGTACCAAGATTAGGTTTCATTAGACTAAAGGTACTTGAGAGTACTCTTAAGCTAGACTACTAATTGAAAATCTTTGTTCTATTATTTTTAACTGCGGTTTTGATCTGAAGATTTTGCGTTGATTTTGAATTGAATGTTTCCTTTCTTCCTAGTATTTTTGGCCGTGTAAAAGGCTTATACATCCAATGATATATCAAGAAAAAAAACCCAAGTAGCACAAAACTTCATTATAAGATGTCACAAGAGGTAACATCGGTAACTTTAGCACTTATGAAGAGTTATTACAGTACACTCGACCTGCAATAGGTGAAAAGTGAGCTTTTGCCTGAATAAGAACGTTATTATGTGTCACAGAGACCACACTGTAACGCTTGCAGAGTTAATATAGGTAACAAGTTAGTATTGTACAGCTTTAAGCAATTTAAAGGATTTTTGTGGACTTTAACTAAACTATATTCTGAACTGAAGACCACAAGTGTACTCTTAGACCACTTGCATTTTAATAAAGAACACGTGAGCTACTATAATGTAATCAGTTATTCTGTGGCTTCAAATAATAAAGATATAATGCCTTTTGCTGCACACAGTGGAATTTGTGTAATGTTAATCAGCTTGATACACGCAATCGTATAATAGCTCTTATAAAGGCCACATGATCACTATGGGTGAACATTATATGATGCTAAGTTAAAGCAAACTGCTCTATATTAGCTCACATGTTACCCTTAATCTCCGTGAGAGCTGAATACTTGTACTATCGTTGACAATTAATCTACTAGTGCCGTTAAATAAGACCTTGAAGACTTCCTTATTCAGCACTTCACATCACACTTCGTGATTACCTACAGTTATTTGCATACATGTTACCCACTATCAAGCATTACGTGAATCTGTTGCTGACTTGTGTAACACAAGAACCAACCATAACAGCTCGTTACTGATTTATGTACCACGAGTGGACACTTAAACAGCTCATGCCGTTTGATTGTGGTTACTAAGGTACACATTGCTTGTCTGCCATTTTTTAGATTCTATCCTATCTACATACAATATTATAATAATTTGTTTCTATTTAGTCAAAGAAAATAACAACCGAATTTGAATAGAAAATGTAATGATTTTATACGTAAACAGCGTATTGTCAAATTACAAGGAAAAATAAAAAGACTTTTTTTTATAATATTATCATCAACCTATTTTATACTATAATTAATTAATTAATTTTCAAATAAACAGTGATATTTTGAGAGCGCGTGAAAATTTTCGTCTATAATTATATAGTATTTCACAATAAACTCTCTTTCCCATTCGAATTTCATGGACATGGAGGAAAAACAAAGTTTTACTTAACGTTATTCTATATTTCTCACAAACACTTTACAAAATGGTTCACAGAAAAGATGTCAAAATAATATTAAGTAGTAGGGTGAAAATTGTTCACAATTTTGCCACTTGTGAATTGTCAGCTCCTTCAAAGAGTTACTAATATCCTGGAGTGTATTTTGTGCTGAAAAATAGGTAAAAAGTACTCTATTATTCAGCCCTTGTAGTGTAAAAAAGGTAACGCATACCCTGATAACCAGTCATTATTCAGCTCTTGGGGCGACTGTTACCTTTAATAAAGCTCAAATAACGCTGATATAGTGCAACCAGCTACATTATTCAGCTAACAGCTGATTAATTTGTGCCCAAATCAGAGTTATATCTGCTGAGTAGGCGCCTCTAACGCTATTATTCAGCAGGTTTATTCAGCATAAAATTCCATTGTGAACAGTGATTCAGCTACTATTCAGCGCTTCTGTGCTACTTGGGAAAATGATCCATACATACATAAACTCACGCCTTTTTCCCATGGCAGAAACCACAGAAAGCCACCTGCTACGATCCTTACATACTACTTTCGCCTCATCCACATTCATACGTCTGGTCATACAAGCACGCCGGTTACGAGTACTGCACACCCGACCTTTCTGAAGAACCTCACCAATAAGGTCAGGGTAGGTCTTTCTAGGGCGTCCCCTCCTGGCGTTGATGCATGTTTAATAATATAATAGTTTTTAATAAGCTAGTTAATATTATAAATGCGAAAGCTTGTGAGGTTGGATGACTGGATGGATGGACGAATGGACGGACGGATAGATGTTCATTTCTCTTTCACACTCAAAAATTTGGCACTGAGATGGATTGTAGTGTGGAATAACCACGGGGAATAACACATATAGGATAATTTTTATCCCGGAAAAATGTACTGTACCTAAAATACTGGCAGAATTATCACGTTGTATGGCAATGCCGTTTCTTTGGCCGAACAAAAGTTCGGTCACGTCATCACGTGTATATAATACTTTGTCTTAGAACTATTCATCTGTTGCTCGCCCTTGCCTCCGTCGACTTCTTCTCTCGACGACTTCCAGCAGTAGTCTCCTCGACAATATTAATCAACGTCTGGAAACAATTTGTTTGGATTCTGCAGACAGCTGGCGGTGCAGCTGGAATGCGAAACCCGCAATCTCACTCCATATTGACTTTTCAAAGCATTCAACTTTTGTTCGTATTTTCGTAGTGATTGTTTGGAAAAGCTTTGAGTTCTAAATAATAGTCCAATTTTATTGTTGTTTAAAGTGAACAATTAAAAAAAAATACTAGTTTTATTTTATTTTAGAGAAAGAGAGAAAAGCTTTTATTAAATGGGTGGGTATTCTCAAGTCACAAATGTGACTTGAGAATTAAGTTGTATGTGTAGTTTGAGTTCATTTATTTTTAAATCTACTAAACTTGGATGCCTTTTAAGTTTTCTTTACTCAGTTCAATTTCTAGTATTGTCGAGCATCAATGTTTTTACAAATAATGTAGAACAGAGTGGTCTACTACTACATGCGTCTTCTTCTTCTCCATAGTTAGATAAGTGTACAATGTTTTTTGAGTATTTTATAAATATTATAATGTCAAGTTACAATCGGCATCCTCATCAAACATGCAATCACTAAAATATTTTCGAAAACTGTTATAAAATACTATAAAACTCGTACCTATAGCAGGACTTCAGAAAAAATCTCTCTGAAAATTGTACTCTCTCAGGCGAAATACCATTCACAAAATATAGAACAACAAATCCAATTTATGTGACGTCATTCCGAGCAAAACCTGAACTACATCTCGGACATAAAATACAGAATAAATCTTGGGCCAACATTGTGCGCCAACGTTTGCACAAGCTTTGTGGACATCTGTTGGTCGGCCAACTCCACAACTATCTGGCGTATACTTTTATAGCTTCCATTTTTATTGTAAATGTTTGTTGTTGGTGTTGGAAATAGCTTTGTTTTCAGCGAAAAATATCTGGTTTTGTTCAATTTGTGGCAATGGAAAACTTTGTTCCTTTTTAAAGGTTTGCTTTCTTAGGAATTTATACGGCAGATGTGAGAGGCATCGCCGGGAAGGAACGCACTAAACTTGCCCTAAACTTATTGGTGAGGTTCTTCAGAAAGGTCGGGTGCGCAGTACTCGTAACCGGCGTGCTTGTATGACCAGATGTATGAATGTGGACGAGGCGAAAGGAGTATGTAAATTTTGTAGCAGGTGGCGTTCTGTGAGTTTATGTATGTATGCTTTCTTCAATATTGAAGTAGGTAAAATGGTGTATCATATAATCCGTTTGACATACAAACATCATGTGCAACGCCTCAGAAGCAGCAATAAATGTATCGTCGAGAAGAAAAGATTAAGATCAAGATTGAAATAGAACAGTGATATAAAAAAAAAAAACCAGCTATTATTGTCCCACTCCAAAGCAAAGGCACAATGAAGACACAAGCATTGATCACTACGCTTGCTCAAAGCGGATTGGCGATTTTAAACTTATGCCTATTAATTATAATGTCCAGGATTCCTGTTTTGCTTCACCGACGTCAGTGATGACCAAGAGACTCTTAGAAATTTTATATGAACTAGAAAAAGTCACATAGGTACTTGTCCGTACTCAGTTACGAAACCAGGTGCATGCAAGTGCATGAGATGTCTTCATAGAGCAGTCATATTTATATTCATGAACTATAGCTTCTTTCGTAACTTTGTGCTTGAGATTACGAAACTTTGGAACCGCCATTTTGGGAAAAAGATGAAATAGGATTATCTCGTATGTACCTACCTATTAATGTGACATCATTCGCATGATAAAATATATTTACATGACAATATTCAGGACGGATAGTATACCATACTTACCATACATTATCTCTTAAGCTTATAATCTTACATAGGTACAAGTACAACCATGAACTATAGTCGGCAGGTAGTTCGATAGAATTGGGTAGATGACACCACTAATCAATTGACGTACTTTTTATGAGCTGTCAAAACGCCATTCCCCCATAGATTTTCTATGACAATACTCAACTATGACGTCACTTTTTTGTCATCTCAATTCACTAACTATTTATTGATTTCAAAGCAACTAAAAATTCAATTTTATAGTTATTTAAAAAATCATCGGGTTTTTAGTGCTAAAATTAAATGTTTTTTTTGTGAAGTTGTTTCTTGAAATTATTGGTTAGTGGTGTCATCTACCCAATTATATCGGCCCTGGGATGCACAGGGCATTAGAAGGAACACGGATGGATTTTAGTCAGTAAGAATCTGACACTCCCACAGCTTCACTCTGAGCGGAAGTCACTTGATGATTTCTCAACCTAAAAAGTAAATAAAGTTGAGTACCTGAAAGATGGCGGAATTTGTTCGAAAGAGACATCACGGCCCTGTAATGCCAAGGGCATTAAGAGGAACTTTATAAAACCAATAAACTACTATCTATACAAATAAATAAAATTGAAGTGTGTGTTTGTAATTACAAATTAACAGCTTTCCACTTAATGCATATATAAGCATATAAGGTATGTACAGTCAGCAAAAGAGATAAGTAACCAGGGTCACCTAATAAATTCAAAGTTTTTCAAAAACCGATAGATGTTTTTTAATGAATTTTGCTTTTATTAATAGAAAATAAACAGTTTTTTAATTAAATTAAATTTCATTTAAAAACTACCACCGGTTTGAGAGAAAACTTCAACTATTTTAGACGGTCTGGTAACTTATCTCTTTTGTTGACCGTACATAAAAAAAAAACAAATTATAAAATCTTTGTCTATTTGTATGTCCGTGTGAACATTGACCATAATAGAACATTGTAATGTTTTATACCCACAACGCAAACAAAGTCGCAGGCAACAGCTAGTTGTAAATAAAGAAGCCAAAACACCACATAATGAGCCAACAACAAAACCACATTCTGCCAGAAAACCTGCAGTAATTACTCCGCGGTTTTCTAAATTAAACCCTGAACTGCCGAGATAAAGGATTGTTTTCGTAATTATGCTGTACTAACTTACAATTAAGGGTTTTGACGTGTCAGAAACACGCGTCAAGCTGTATAAGAACGCTTTTTGAAGCCACATCAATCATAAGTTCTATTTTATTTTGAGGCATACACGCTCTGCGTGACAACCCTAATGACTTGATTGTTTTGTTTTAAACCAGCCCTGTTTTAAACGTAGCTAGTAATGAGGTAATTTGTATAGATATTTACATATACCATCACGCCTGTTTTCCCCGAAGGATTAGGCAGAAGTGTGTTTTAGGTCTCATGTTATAGGAATCCTACCTTTGTCCTGAATCTTCAAACACATCTTCAGACACTTTAGTTAAAGATGGTTTTAAAAGTATTTCTGTCTCTAATATACTCTTTATAGTGACAGAGACAACATGACAGGCAAATTTACTGTCAAAAACTCAGTTGCGTAAATTCGTTGCGATGCCCTAATAATATTATTTTATCTTCCCAATCTCAACAACTGGATAAATATAGCAAAATTTTCTTCTGTTCTTTGTTTAAAAAAAAACAAGTTGCCCCACAGTAGGGATTACTTCTGTATCGTGAGCCAGGCGACAAACACGTATACAAACGGCCACACCTGGAACAACTATCTGTAGGCTATACAAATGTTTGTACCGTGCGGGAATTGAAACCGCGACATGCAAGCAGCAGCCAATCACTCAGCCACTAGTCAGTTAAATCGTTGACCATCCTGGCAGGTTTTGGTTAACACCACAGGAAGACGCTGAATGCAGGCCGCTTCCAGCCGGTCGTTTTGAAAATATATGTGGAGGCCTATGTCCAACAGTGGACATCCTGCGGCTGATATGATGATGAAATCATGTTAAAGGATTTCATATCTAACCAGAGACATATTTAGGTTGAAAACTCAACGATGTTTAAATAAATTCTTCACAAAAATTAAACGGAATTTAAAACTACCTCCTTCAACTGAAACAAGTGACACATCGCAGCAGGGAGGCACATTCCAAGTATAAATTATTAAAATATAGTTCGGAATTTATTCGGGGATGTTTGGGGTGCACCCCACCCCGAAGTGAGCAGTCACCCCCTTGCGTTTAGCTTGTATTTTCTGTACAAACTGTAAAATAGAGGGAATAAATGAACATTTCTGTTTATATTTTCAAATGCAGTTAGAATTATTTATTTTGTTTCTGTTGATGTTATAACAATAAATGTTTGGAAAACTTGATTAAGAGAGACTTACATACCATCACGCCTGTATTCTCTGAAGGGTTTGGCAGAGGTGTACCAATGTACACCCACCGGTTTCCAGTATGTTTAGGTTAAACAGTTTTATGAAAGACTTACTTTTATAAAATAACTAGGTTCTGCCCGCGACTTAGGTACGTCTTTGGTTACTTGGTCTTTGCTTACGTTACATCTTTAGTCCGTTGATCTCGTGGTCGCAAGGGCGACTGCTGAGCAAGGGGTCCCGGGTTCGTTTCCCGGGTCGGCAAAAAGTGTTATTGGGTTTTTCCATTAGGAATTTCTCAGTAGCAGCCCGGAGTTTGGAAGTTGGTGGTGTGACACCCCCGTCCCTCGGAAAGCACGTAAAGCCGTTGGTCTTGCGCCTGACCCTCTCTCCGGTCGTGTCGGATTGCCGGATTGGATAGGAAGAGGGAGTGCACCTGTGTTTGCGCACACACTTGTGCACTATAATATCTCCTGCGTACGTGGTTAGTCTGCATTAAGATTAGCCGCCGTGGCCGGAGTCGGTCTAAAGAATTAGATTAGATTAGACATCTTTAGTTACTCCCGTGTGTCGTAGCGTATTATATAGCCCTTTTTTTTGTTTGTTACTTCTTGATACAGGCGTGATGTTATTTAGTACTAGCTTTTGCCCGTGACTTCGTCCGCGTGGATTAATAGTTCCCGTTCCCGGGGGATTTCCGGGATGAAAACTATCCTATGTCCTTTCTCGGGTCCCAGACTATATCTGTACCAAATTTTATTGAAATCGGTTCAGTGGTTTAGGCGTGAAGAAGAGACAGACAGACAGAAAGACAGACAGACAGACAGAGTTACTTTCGCATTTATAATATTAGTACGGAAGTACGGATTAAGTCTTTCAGCCTTGGCGCAGCCTACTCTTGAGACCGCAAACCTCCTATCTGATTTGTTTACGAATTATATTTGAACTTAAAATAGTTTGAGATATGATGAGGCTAGCATGCTACTGTGTATAACAGTCTCCTATAAAATTAAAGAAAAAAAAAACGACGGGTTGCACTCCGGGAGTGCCGGCAGAAGTGAAAACGCTAAAGACGAAAGAAAAAAGAATTCGTAAGATTTTCGATCAGGTCACGTGTCCTGACGCGAGTTTAACATTTTTTACCCATTCTAAAACAAGTGCACAACGCCGCTTACGAGTTTTCGATCAGGGTCACGTGTCCTGACGCGAGTTTAATTTTTTTTACCCATTACAAAAAAGTGGATAACGCCGCTAAAGAAGTTTTCACTTCAAAAAAACTAAAAGAAGTATTTCAGCCAAAACTCTACAGCGCACGGGAGTCATTACCATCGGAATGAAACGTCATCCCGTTGTTCTCTCAGAAAATAGTCGGAAAAGAGGGAATTAATGAAGATGTATGTGTTGAGTAAAGGTCGCAGGCGAGGAGAGTATTTTTACGGAGAATTTGAAGACGCGTTGGGGCCTATATTGGAATAAAAAAGTCATGTGTCATTTAAGGATAAGAAAAATACTGACTTTCTCTCTAAGTTTTATATGTTTAAACTTGATAAAACCTAGTGAGAAATTTTGGACTTGCAAATAATATAAGTCTGAAATCGCCAATCCGCAGCAGGGCCTTTATCAATGCTCGAGCCTTCTCTGTATCAGAAGAGGCTTAATAAGGATTGTAAATCCTAAAATAATAACATCAAAATAAAATTAATGACTTTTTCCACTCTGGATGAAGCAGAAAGGAGTTTTCAATTTAATTTATACAATAATAAAATGTAATATTGCAATTACATTGCACCACAGCAAGACAATAGAACTTAGTCATGAGTATCATAATGGTAAACCACGGTAAAATGGTAAGTGGCCATTATTGTGGTGGCAATTTTGCCACAAGGTCAAACGAAGGTTACATGCAATGAAGTAGGTTAGGAGGTAATTATAAAATCGGTGCTAATTGATTTAAGTCACTTTTTGTAGTAGGATGTGATTAGAGGAAATTAAAAGGGAAATTCTATATTCTTCTGAGTCGTAGTCCTTCATTTAGTGGCAGATTTTTATAAAGAGTAAAAAAGAGTATAATATTTTCAATTAACAAAAATTAAAATTATAATTTGAAGACATAATTAGCGATTGACTGCTGCGCTGCGTTTTCGGGTTGGATTCCCGCACGTTATAAAATATACTTCTTTGTAAAAAAAACCCTTTTGCCTTAACAGGCGGTATTGTTATTTTATTTGTATTTATATCTTACGAAATAACACAACCTTCCGTTTCTCGATCACAGTCGGGTAAAACAGGAAAATATAGAATGTTCGACGGCTTAAGCACTCTTTTTTTTTATAAGGTAAGGAAATCATCAAATGACGGAGTGGAAGGGAGTGTCAGACTATTACTGACTAAAACCCATCCGTGTTGCACTTAATGCCATTTGCGATCTAGCGTCGCGTTAACTTTTTCGAACAAACTCCGCAACTCTGAGCTTAAGAACCCATTATTTTTTATCTACCACTGGGAAATCATCAAATCACTTCTTCCGCCCTGGGCGGAGCGAAAGGGGTGTCAGACTCTTAGTGACTAAAACCCATAAAAGAGTGTCGCGGTAACTCTTTGATGACGGTAACCCTGAGCTTAAGAACCCTGCCAAGTGCAACAGCACAATTCTAGAAATTAATACTATGAAATCATGCAAAATTAGCAGCAATTAACAAACAATATGATTGCGTTACAAGGAGGGCTTAAGGATAAATAAACAGTATAAAATGATAGTGAACGATCTATCTAACACAGTTCAACTTGCTCTTGTGGATTGAAGTGTAAACAGTGAATTGTGAAAACTTGTTTTATAAATATATAAAAGTGAGTAAAAGTACCTGCTTAGAAAATAAAATTATTAAAAAAAAAACCTATCTAATTCTCGTTGTATGAAACACGGCAAAATGGCGCGTCGACATTTAAACAAAGAATAAGCATTAAAACTTTTTTATATAAAGTTTTTAAAGTTGGCAACTTTATTTCATATGACAACACCGCACTGCAGGGAATGACCATAAAACCTTTTTTTATTAAATTAAAAAGTTAGCAGCAATTATTCATAAGGCAACAACGGTCACTGGACTACGGAAAATTACCAAAAGTTTATATCTGTATTAATATTATTAAGCTGAAAAGGTTTTGTTTGTTTGAACGCGTTAATCTCCAGAACTACTAGTCCGATTCTGAAAACTGTTTCATTAATAGAAAGCTACGTAATTACAGAGTGCTTCAGAATATTTACTTATTATCTAAATAATGAGGGATTCGTAAGAAAATACACGCGGACAAAGTTGCGAACAAAAATTTTTTTTTTTAATAAAATTAAAAAGTCAGCAACGTTATTTTATATAGTAACAACGGTCGCATAAAATATTAAGCTCAGTTTACATAACAAAGCTAAATGTTTTTTCATGTTTAGTATAACGCTTGGTCCTTTGGACATTTTTTTAGTTCATTATGAATTTTATTCAAAATATTTTTATGAGTTTGTTAAATTCACTGTACCTCTAAAGTTACTTACGTAATGAAGAAGGCATTTTGTTAAATCATTGTGCTGTTTATTTCTCGTGAAACTTACCTGAAAAAAAAAACACATTATAAGACAATATTCTTGCTTCGTTATAACTTTGACTCCGCTGCCTGTCTGACTTTGACAAGAAACCATATTTAGGGTTATGTAAAGGGGTGCTACGTGCTAAACGGAACCTTTTAATCTTTATTTATTACTAAGACTCCGCTTGGCTAACGTCTATCACCAGGCTGTATCTTTTGAACTCTAATAGGTAGACACTTGAAATTTTTAAAGGGTATGTAAGTAAGTAATAATATGAATGCAATAACATCATATAATAAAAATAAAATAAAGTAAATCCATTTAAGTAGCGTGTTTTCTGGTATGTAGTGTTGAATATTGATAGGTGGTACAGAACCCTTCGGATGGTCTTACTTGCACTTGGCCGGTTTTTATAAAAGTTATCAAGAACAGCTGTTTTATTTTTATAGGTATCATCTGCTAGATGAAAACATTTGCAGAAAAATCTCAAGTTGAATCTGTTCACTAAACGTAAACTTTGTCAAATGTAACACCAGATGCTTGTAATGGGACATCAGTTTTTAGGAATAACAGTGTAACTTACTAAGTTTCATTTTGTTAAATAAACCTATATTTTTTTAGTAGGTATTACGTCGATTCTGTAAAATTCAGACATGAACTCGCATCTCACGTCGCTATTCAATGACATCAAATATTCAATCAAATTCAAATGACATTGTTTTATTTGACACTTTGAAGTGCGAAGTGAGCGTCGAAGTGACGGTGGAATTACCGTATAGAATGCCACTGGTATCTGTAAAATGTCTCGGATGTGTCTGGATGCTTGGAGTTAGGATTTGTGCCCGGTTAATGGCAATAGCCTCGCCCTTAAACAAACCGGCGAACTCTGGATGTACATTGGTCCTCTGTCTAACCCTTCGGGGAATTCAGGCATGATTGTATATTAGGTTGTAAATGTGATGTCTCTTGTCGCTCAATTTGATTTCTGGCAGCCAGCATAATATGGTGTCAGCCCATATTAAGCCCGTGTCGACGGCGCGTTCGTGTTCCACGCGCGCCTCAAAGAGATGTCAGCAAACTTGGAAGGGGCCACTGAGGGCCGATGCCTGCCGGGGCTGCGGGTTGTTCGAAAGAGATACCGCGCCCCCGGAACGCAAAGGGCACATGAAGGAACATAGACGGGTTTTAGTCAGTAAAAGTCTGACACTCCGCCCCGCCCAGGGCGGGGGAAGTTATTTGATGATTTCCCGTCTATAAAAAAAAGCCCATATTAAGCTGTCTGGTAGAAATTAGTAACTATTAAAAAATAATCTTTTGCTTTCACACTATATTAACTTTAACTAAACGAAGTATCACACTTCGTAGTGCGGCATATATATATTTAACCAGGGAAGAAGAAAGTTCTCTCTACAAGTATTAAATGCATTACTTTATCCCTTATTCTCTTTCATATTTCAGGATGAAATTCATCGTAGTAGCCATCGCCATTTGCATTGCGTGCGCGCAATCTGAGGAGTACTCCAACAAGTATGACAACATCAACTTGGATGAGATGCTGGGTAACAAGAGACTGTTAAATGGCTACATGAAGTGCACCCTGGACCAAGGACCCTGCACTGCTGAAGGGAAGGAGCTTAAATGTAAGTCCGTCTTCCTGGCTTTGTCCTATCATTACTATTTTCATTTTCTTACTCATCTACCGTGCCTCAGAAACCACGTAAAGCTGTTGGTCCTTTTCTTTCATATCATTATTTACACAATCCATGTTTTGTGACTTTCATTTTCCCATTGATCTTCCGGTCACAAGCGCCACTGGTAACCGTGAAATCCAAGATTCAGTTCCACCAGGACGTTGCCATCCCATCAAAGTACAATAGTGGGGGTAGAGCGAGTGCAACTATGTTTGAGCACATACTTGTGCACTGTAATAATGTCTTCTGTGTTGCCGTGATGGAAATTTGGTTGGACAAATATTACATGACATATCGTGATGATGGTGTTAATCCCTCCTATTTCAGCCATTACATTAAGACACATCTGTTTTCATTTTCTTGTTGTTTCCACCACAGATTACATATCAGACGGCCTCAAGACCGGTTGCTCGAAGTGCTCTGCCCGCCAACGTAAGGGCATCAAGAAGGTGATGACACACCTCATCAAGTACGAGCCAGAATACTGGAAGCAAGCCGTAGACAAGTACGATCCCCAAAAAGTTTACACAAAGAAGTACGAAAAAGAAGTATACTCATGGCAGTAATATTTTTGAAAATGGAACAACATGGCGGCCTTTGACAGTTGACGAATTTACTTATTTATTTCAAGATTGTGTAGATGTAATTACAATAATATTTTAGGGGCTAGTAATAGTATCTGTGTCGTTAACACGTGGCACGATAGTATATATAGACACAATAGTTAAACAATACCCTTATGATCGAGGTTTGATCATACGACGTTTGAAGGGTTAATCAATTATTATATAAATATGGATCTCAGCAGATTTGATCACAAAAACATATTTAGTTTTTTATTATTATTTTTGTTCGGTTATACCGAACTTTTCATAATTCATTTTTCAAAATATTTATTTGTATAAAGTTCATCATATAGGAATATATACAACAATACCAGCCCATTAAAGAACAAAGACTTCTTTTCATACAGCGAAGGTACGTGAGGCCTCAGGGCAACGCAACAGTTTCATACTTAAATTAATTAGGTATAAGTCCAAGTTTCCGCACGATATTTTCCTTCACCGATGTCAAAGATGTCCAAGATAAATGTAGAAGAAAAATCTTTTAAGATAATAGGTAAAGCGTCGTAGTAGGTACTTTTGAAGTTTCGTGGTTCCGATAGTCAGGTACTTATATCTACACTAAATATTTTAAAGAGGAAAATATTGTATGTATGTATGTATGCAATAAATAAAATAAAAATTACTGGACCGATTTCAAAAATTCTTTTACCATTAGAATGGTACGTTATCATTGATTAAAATAGGCTATAATTATAACATCACGCTACGACACACGGGAGTGGAGCAGTGTCCAAAGATGTAACTTAAGACGGTTGAAAATTGTAGTTCGCCAGTAAATATTAAAGAGAAAAACGATTCAAACTGATTAAGTGTCGCAATTACCTGAAGTTTATGACTGTCCCAATTAAAGCAATTTGAATTTAAGATAATAATTATGATCTTCTAGCGTTTCCTTAATTAATAGTTATGAATCTCACTGTTATTGCTTAATTTATGTATCTTTTGTTTTTCGTTCTTATAAAAGTAGATGAGACATTTAAATATTACCTAGGATTTTTGTTTGAATATTGACTTACTTACTGTTTTGTAATTTACGCTTTTTCTTCACTATCGCTTTCAATTTAGTATTCATTTAAATAATTGTCTATTTGGCTTTCATTTAATTAATATCTATTATTCTAATCTGAATTATGTATGACAATAGTATTATTATTTATTTTGATTGTAAATAAGATAATTAATTATGAAAACTATTTTTTCTTATGATTTGTAATTTTATTGTTTCGTTTATTTTATCTTTGTTATCTCATTGGAAACTGTATTAACCCCTTTAACATTGTGTATTTATTATTTATTAACAATAAAAAGCATTGTAAAATCTTTGAATATTATTATTAACCTAACCTTTAGATGTTTTTTTTAACCCTTACACAATGGTGGGGCACAATGACATAATATACATATACGTATATTGTAACCGAAAAAATCGCTATCTAAGTAAGTAAATGGGTAGAAACTGTATTTTATTATGCAACTTTATCTTCATCTTTAAATCCAACCAATAAAAATCAGAGTAATATTATTTTTATAGAATCCATTAATTTGATAATTACAATTTCCCGTTCAACAAAACAAAGAACTTTTTAATGACCAACTTGTAACAAATTCAGCCTGTAAAAAACATTTCGCGCCAATTTTAATTGGCGTCCGTTACCAAAAAGTTTGTCGTAGAAAGATCTTTGAACTTTTGACATTTCGAAGGCAATTAAAAAACGTTCTAGAACTTCTTACCGCAAAGGAAATAAGACTTTATTTTTAGAGGATACAATTTATAATTGCTTAGCAGAACGAGTAAAATATAATTGACGATCCTTTGTTTACGAGACTAGCCACTTCCAGGGCTTCATAACGTTTTGTTTATTTTAATAAGTTTGCGTGTTTTTCTGAACAATTTTAATGCGTCCGGAAAGCGATAGGGGTCGCTGACGACCTCATTTATTTTCACGTGGTTTCAGATAATGTTGTAGATTAGTAAGTGGTAGCTATTGATTTTTAGTAGCATTAATGACTTGGTTGGTTGGACAAAGTGGTAAAACAGATTGATAATAATTGAACATTATCTTTTTAACTGAGATTTTTTTTAACTATTATTTATAACTCCAAGTCCTTCTAAGTATTATATTCATGCGAAAATATTCAAAATCAAGCCAGTGTTGCGAAATAGTCACCGCGGTCCTGGAACGCAAAGGGCATTTGGAGGAACACGGATGGGATTTTGTCAGTAAGATTCTGACACTTCCTTCCATTCCGACCAGAGCGAAAGAACTAATTTAAAGATTTCCCGTGCTTAAATTTTAACCTTTCTCACACTTCCAAAATTGCCAACGTAATACCATAGAATTACGAAACACATATTTTTTTGCTGGCAATACGTCATCATTATTCACTGTTATCGCAAAACTAGATTAAATAACACAGAACCTTTTAACCATTTTCCCTTATAATATTTTTTTAAATGGCCGCCAAGCTGTACTATAGAAAGATGTATGAGTGTAGGAAACCAATAAAGTAGGTAAGAGGTCCAGAGAGGCCTTTTTATGTATAAATAGAACCCGAGAAAAAGCTTTGCGTTTTATTAAAACGGGTTCTTCAAAAAAAGAAGTTATTTTTATAGGTATTTAAATTTTTGTTTTTTTTTTATTTTGAAGTGGTTGATTAATTGTAAAGAGGTTTTATAATTCGATAATTTAATGAGAGGCATAAAACATAATGACGGTCAAGTAACAATTTTGTTCGTTTTTTTTTTGTTTTTATTTTTTGTGTTTTGTTTTTATTTTTAAAGTACGTTAGTTGTAGCATAAGATTTTATCATTGTAAATCTACGCAAGCAAATAATGCTGGTTTTAATGTAAATATGTATACATGCATGAATTAAATGAATTTTACTTTATTTTCTTACTAGCTATTGCCCGCGACTTTGTCCGCGTGGATTAATAGTTCCTGTTCCCGGGAGATTTCCGGGATGAAAACTATCCTATGTCCTTTCTCGGGTCCCAGACTATATCTGTACCAAATTTCATTGAAATTGGTTCAGTGGTTTAGGCGTGAAGAAGAGACAGACAGACAGACAGAGTTACTTTCGCATTTATAATATTAGTACGGATTAATAAACAAACGCGAGGCAAAATATAATTAGCTACTAAAATCAGGTCAAAAAATGAAATCCCATAGCTTTATTTTTTTGCTTCTATTACTTAAATGAGGAAGCTAACATGCTTGACATTTCTAACAATTAAAAATAAAACAAGCCATAAAAATGTGACAAACACGACCAGTCTTATCAAAATGGCCTACTTCCTACTAATTAAATAAATAAATAAAAAACCGGCCAAGTGCGAATCGGACTCGCGCACGATGGGTTCCGTACCACTATCTACAACAACACCAAAAAAAAAACACGTTTGTTGTATGGCCCCCTTAAAAATAATATTTTATTCTGTTTTTTAGTATTAGTCGTTATAGCGGGAACAGAAATACATACATCTGGGAAAATTTCAACTGTCTAACTATAACGGTTCATGAGATAGAGTCTGGTGACAGACGGACAGACAGGCAGACGGACAGCAAAGTCTTAGTAATATGGTCCCGTTTTACTCTTTAGGGACGGAACCCTAATAAAAACGCCCAAATTTCATATAAAATATTCTAGATATTCACGTAAAATCGCGTGTCCCGTTAATATTAGCGCTAGTACATGTGACTTCCATTATTATAATTAGGATAGAAATTAGGAAATTAGGTTTTAAATCTTCAGACAACATCAGACCTTGTCTTCATATAGTAAGTACCTTAAGTACATTTACCCTCACACCATCACGCCTGTATTCCCCGAAGGGTTAGGCAGAGATGTACCAAAGTACACCCACAGTTCGCCGCTATGTTTAGGTCCCATGTAATAGGGGGCGAGCCTATTGCCATTAACCGAGCACAAATCCTAACTCCGAGCTGCTACTGAGAATTTCATAGAAAAACCCAATAACACTTTGCTCGACCTGGGAACAGAACCAAAGACCTCGAGTGTAGCAGTCGCGCTAAGGACCACTAGGCTTTTTTTTTTTTTTTTTATAGACGGGAAATCATCAAATAACTTCCCCCGCCCTGGGCGGGGCGTGAGGGACTGTCAGACTTTTACTGACTAAAACCCGTCTATGTTCCTTCATGTGCCCTTTGCGTTCCGGGGGCGCGGTATCTCTTTCGAACAACCCGCAGCCCCGGCAGGCATCGGCCCTCAGTGGCCCCATCCAATTTTGCTGACATCTCTTTGAGGCGCGCGTGGAACACGAACGCGCCGTCGACACGGTCTGAAGGACCACTAGGCTAACGTGGCAGTCAAATACTCAACAAATTTACTCGCAATGTGCTCTGTATTTCATTTTATCCGACTACAGCAAGGCTTGGAGGGTTATGATTTTAGCATTCTAGGTATGTGAGTTCATCTGTGTACGTGTATCACCTACAATATTCAGCCTATATTTACGAATTAGGATCAACTTATCGTAGGAATCGTCATGACTTCATGATGTTTCGCTGCTAATTCAAAATGGCGGGTTACATACGACGTAAAACGTAACATGCTATAAAAAATACAGTAATAATATTTTGTTTGGTGTCTTATAAAAACTGTTATTGAAAACATTTAATACGGTCATTTTAATTGATATATTTTACCATTGCTATTTATTTATTGGAATCGATCGAATCGAAGATATATACGAATCAAGACACACAAAGAATAATCAACAAAAGGTAACGTTGATGTACTCCTTCACTTATAGAAGACCACAGCATGCACAAGAAAATTAACAACTAGCTAACGAAGTAAATAAACGGATCATCATCATCATCATCATATCAGCCATAGGACTTCACTGCTGGACATATACCACGATCATAGATTTCCAAATGGACCGGTTGGAAGCGGCCTGCGTCCAGCGTCTTCCTGCGGTCTCAATCAGGTCGTCAGTCTACCGAGTGGGATAAATCTTGATCGACGGATAGGGGCAGCAAATGACAAGGATAGGATGAATGCAAACTGACAATCTAATCTACCAAGTCATTTAACTTAATCCACATCTAAACAAAATTCAACCTGACCATCTGAATGAAACAACGACAAAAAACGAAAAACAAAAGAAAAAGCAGCCATTGTCTCTGAAATTGAACCTTTTCAACTTTTTAAATTTCCGCAGAGTTATATTAAAAGTCATAATAAATTTTAACGGGAACAGAAGCAAATAGTACCAGCTTTGTATTTGTTAAGGGGTATAAAAAACGTGCGCTTTTTAACTGTATAATGTATTTACCTGGGGCTTGTAAGTGCTACGAGCTACGACTCGTTTTTACAAAGCTATTATGAATCCTACACACGAGTTTATTGTGTACCTAGTGAGTTGTAGGAACAATTTCATTTATGCACATCAACATAGTATTATTTAATTTCTGCCCGCGACCTCGTTTGCATAAAACTAGATATATTATCCCACGGGAACCGTTCATTTTTCCGGGATAAAATGTAACCTATGTGTTATTCCACACTACAATCTATCTCATTGATCAATCCAAATCCGTTCAGCCGTTTAAGCGTGAAAGAGTAACAAACATCTATCCAACGATCCACCCTTTCTCACAAACTTTCGCATTTTTAATATTCGTAGAATTAGTAGGATTTTATTTAAATGTGAGTGGCAATGTCGGGAGGGGACGCCCTAGAAAGACCTACCCTGACCTTATTAGTGAGGTTCTTCAGAAAGGTCAGGTGCGCAGTACTCGTAACCAGCGTGCTTGTATGACCAGATGTATGACGAGGCGAAAGGAGTGTGCAAGGATCGTAGCAGGTGGCGTTCCGTGGTTTCTGCCTACCCCCATAGGAAAAAGGCGTGAGTTTATGTATGTATTAGGATTTACCCAGTACTTACTACTGCTGCTACATACTCCAGTATTACTCCAATAATCCGCCTTAAGTAAATGTGGGTGGTCAATTCTCGCCTTCTCTGTTTGAGTAGCGGCAGTGGGACATTGTTAGGCTAGTATTATCTATGTAGGCATAAAGTTTGTTCTTAGAAAAATAAACTTGACCCGACATTGTAAGGATATTAAAAAACCGTTTTTTTTTTTCTAAAAGCATAAAATATGACATTCACGTTTCAGCAAATCGATTCAGTTGAAAGTAACAATAATGTTATAAAAAATCACGGAAGCTCACTGGCAGACCACTAATCATATCGCCTTCCATTATCGCAGCACTTTTCGATTTTATCAGTAGAGGTTTCGGAACGCGATCCGACAAAAATACCCATGTTTTTAACCCTTGCAAATCTACTACTATCAAGATCACTAACAGAGATAGTAAAAAGTGATATTTATTCTTATAAATCTGGCTGCCTTATAAAAATAAATATCACTTTTTACTACATGAAGAAAAAGCATTGTTGTTGTACGTTACGTTGACAAAATACCTTCTAGTTTATAGAACACTAGCTGTAGTGTTAGTAGTAGTGTTATATCTTTGATTTGAAATATCTCACGAGAACTGTATATTTTTCCGGGATAAAAAGTTGCCTATGTGCTATTCCATACTATAATCTATCCATGTGCCAACTTCAAGATTCGTTCAGCCTTTTATAGCGTGATTAAGTAACAAACACCCATCAAAGTTTTTGCATTTATAATAGTAGTAAAATTTTTACTTTACAATATTCAAATTGTGTCAAAGTACTAACTAAGGCTGTAACTTTAAACAACACAAGCTATACACATAGGTACTGAACATAAAATTGGGCAACGCGGATATTACGCAGCGTTTTAGGGTTAAATAGTATTTCGCGTGCGTATTCCAAACTGCGGATCACGAACGTGACGTAAATAGCGCCCAATTGCCCAAGGATTAGCTTTTGGTTGCTACCTGGCACCGCGTTACAAGGTAGCCTGAAATAATTGCCTACATTATCCTAATGTACAATTCTAGGTATGTTTGTTGAATAATAATTATAGCTACAACTTTCTGACCGACTCGCACCGTAGGACGCCCCCACAAGGTGGACAGGCGACCTGATTAAGGATACGCTGGATGCAGGCCTCAAGTTATTTAGCTATATGATAATGACCAAAACAATGACAATCCAAAACAATTAAAAAGTGCCTGCAAATGGTCTAATTAAAATGAATGTTTTGTGTTTCACTGCAACTTGGATAATATTTTATATTTATTTAGAATGAAGAAAAATAATACTTTCTACGTATACAAGCTGTTGATTTGCATTCTCGACAAATTCAAGGAGTTAACTATGCTCGTGATTCTTAACACGAATCAATAATATATATTTTTTTTAATTTATATTTTTTGACATGATTTTCCAATTCGAACTAGCCATCTCGCCAGAGGGTTTAGACGCTATGCACGCATTGATATAGCCGCGCGACAACTCTGCCTACCGCATACGCAACTGAACGATGCTGATTTTTGCAAAAGGAGTATTCTGAAATACTGTTTTTTGATAGATGTAACTAAAAAAACAAGCATTTATTAAATATTGGACAGGTATCGTAATTATACTTGATTACTTCTTTTTGTCTATGATAAGCTGCTAAAATTTGACGAGGATGCAAATCAACAGCTTGTATATATTGTACATTTCCGTAAGATAATTTACGACCTTTATGAGGACATAGCCACGAGCAAAAGGTAGTAAGTTTATAAGGAAAAGGCCAAAAAACCTCTATACCTACTAATATTAATATTATAGTATCGCTAGTAATATTCTTTTGAAAGGTAGTAAGGAAAGTATAATGATTAATTAGCGGGTATGGGATCATGTACACCTTTACCATTACCTTTATTTCCTTTAAAAAAAAAAAAAAAACGTTGGCCCACACTTGGATTTTTTCCTGTATCGTGGGTACGTTTACAAATACAAATACATTTATTCAAATTTACAAGAACAATAACATAAACGAAAAAAAGTAAAGTCAAAATCAATGAACTCAGAGCCAGATATAACTAATAATCCAAAAACCCGCAAGCAATTCGACTTAGGTCTAATTTAAGACCACCTAAAGCTAATAGTTAAACCGTTTATCACTATAATTAAGTTAAAGACTATTCAGTTAAGTGGCTTTTGGTCCTTAGTACTTTGAATGCTCCACAAGTCAAAGACTCGTCTCTTGAGGTTAAGTAGTTATTTACACGCTCTGCTTACCCCATTGTTTGTTTAGTCACGTGTGTTTTGAGCTGATTGTAACTATGTTAGTACAAAGAGTTGTGTCGGTGACCTTAATAGTTAGTACTATTTTGTTTTGAAAACTAAATTAAAATATTTGGGCGCATGGTAAGACGTTATATTTATTTAGTTTTTTTGTAACATTATAATTATAATAGGTATATACGTACAAGGCTTTCCGATGTATGGTATTGGTGGTCTTCCGACCCTAACGGCCGTCTGCTCTACGAGCTATGTGCCCTGCTTATTGCGACATGAGTTCTGAGATTCTTGAGTAACATAGGCTATATAATATCACGCTACGACACACGGGAGCGGAGCAGTAACTAAAGATATAACTAAACGCGCCTAAATAAGCCTCACAGACGAAGTCGCGGGCAGTTCGCTAATTCTAATATAAATTCATATTATTTTAGCCCAGGCTCAATCTACACAAGTACCTGATAATATTTTCATCTAAAACCGGGAATTAATCGTGAGTAAGCCGTCAACCCCGGTTAAATTGCCGTGACATGGACCGGAACGATTAGCCGCGCACGGTCGACTCCAATGCCAATCAATGCAATCACGCGGATGAAAGGACCAAGATTTACTACTAATTCTAAGATATTAAAAGATTGATTGGATTATCTTATCTTGTCTTAAAGCCTATATTAAAAGCCTCGTGTTCGCAACTGTTAGGCATGGGATTTTAGATTCGATTCCCAGGTGTGGCAAAGTGTTATTGGTGTTTTCCATAAAGTATTATTTTTTCAGTAGCAGCCCGAACTTAGGAAGTAAGTGTTTTGATACCCAGTGTTTTTTTTTACAGGCACATGAGATGTTTCAATTTTGTCTCTGGGATGGCAGCGCATTTTTGCAAGGCCTCTGATATTGCAGATGTTTATACGCAGAGGCGTACACTTAACATCAGGTGGGCCAGCGGCTTGCTTGTCATTCAACATCATCATCTGTTTAGCCTTTTCTCAACTATTTTGGGGTCGACTTCCAGTCTAACCGGATACAGCTGAATACCAGTGTTTTACATGGAGTGACTGCCTATCTGACCTCCGCAACCCAGTTACTGGGCAACACGATACCTCTTGATTAGACTGGTTGTCAGACTTCTTGGCTTCTGACTATCCGTAACGTCACCCAACGAAATTTTAAAATGTTTTTTTTTTTACCTCGTATTAGTAACTAACTAGGAGCTACATTTTTAACGCAACTAGGCCTAATAAAACTATCCAATTATTTCAACAAACCTTGACAAATTAAATTCCTACATTCGTCGACCACAGCACTCCACAGGTATGGTTTAATAAATTAGTAACGACTGCCCACGGCGCTGCTCGTGTAGAATTAGAAATTAAATATTTATCCTTATCCTTGTCTACTGGGAAGAGAGAGAGCGAGACATACCACTAGACTTTTCTCTTGGGAAATGAATTTCCGCAATGAAGGAATTTGTCACACAGTTTCAATTAAAAGATATATGTATTTTATGGAGCCAAATACGTTAGATTGAATTTTATATATTTAATTGAAAATTCAAGCGAAAACTTGGAATTGAAATTAGAATTGGAATTTTTCCGGGTAAACACCGATGTGACTGTTTCATTTCATATTATGTACTTTCCAAGTTTGGACATCACTGATATGAGTGAAAGAAAACATCGCGAGGAAACCTGGACTTGGAATTAATATAAGTCTGAAATCGCCAAAAAATGGTACAAAAACCAGTCCATTTATATTATCTAAAAAGAGCAAGTCACTGTAAAAAGACACTTATCGAAACTGAAAGTTATACAAAATTCTCTCCGTTATCGTGATCCTATTTTTATTCCGGACACCTATCCTTTATATCTGGAAACCTTCTAAAGATATTAAAGGTCAAAGTTCATTTTTTTGTAATATTTGGTTCAATGTGTCATCGTACACAAACTTTATATTCTTACGTTTATACGTAGAAATATAATATCACTTAAAATAAATGAGTTTTATCACACAAAAAGCTTCATAAATCGAAAAGTGTGCGAGCTACGGCGTAGCTCTGCGTAGCGATGCGTAGCCGGGATCGTAGCGACCGTAGCCTTTCCTTTCATTTTGTTAACTACGCGAGTTTAGTAGAACACTAAGGCATATATTTACCAACATTGAATCAAACGAGTATATTCTTATTTAAACAGTTTTATATTTAAAATTTCCTACAGAAAGTTATATTTGAAAACTGTTGAACGTTGACCTACGTACCGATTTGTTTAATGTTGGTTATCACGGGCTAAGAACGCAAATTTCTTAATCGTCTTGCTAACGATTAAAATATAGACGAATGTTTACGAACGGATTTAAATTATAGCAGTTAGACATGCAGGTGTTTTTAAGAACATATTTATGTCAAGGCCTCTAGCGTAGCAGTCGCACTAAGGACCACTAGTGATATTTCAATGGTCAAATGATTTTATCTGAAGGATTAATTTTACTAGGCCAACGAGGCAGTCAACTCAACATAACTACGTCTATTTAAAGAAACTTAAACCATCTCTCAGAACCTTTCATCTCGCTTAATCAAAGGTGGACAGTTGTACTTGACAAGCCCATTGGTTCTGCAGCATCCCTGAGACGCAGTACACTCGACCCAAATTAATCGCTCGTCTGAGATGCGTCTTACATAGCTACATCACTGCTGTAGTGCTGTGAATTGTTGGACTGTAAAGGAAAACATCCCGTGGGATGTTTTGAGAACCACATTGTTAGGAATTTATTTCTATGCTTATTTTCTATTCTGTGTCGTATATTACTTGAGTGAAACTACTACCCACGGGAGAAATGTTTAAAGAATCTATAGAAATAAATAAAATTGAAGTGTCTGTTTGCACATATGTATATACATAAACTCACGCCTTTTTCCCATGAGGGTAGGCTGAAGCCACAGAACACCACCAGCTACGATCCTTACATACTCCTTTCGCCTCGCCCACATTCATAGGTGCATCTGGTCATACAAGCACGCCGGTTAGAAGTAAGTCTGTTTTTAATGTTAAAATAACAGTTTTTTTTTAAGTCATTGGATGGCAAACAAGCCAATGGTCCACCTGATGTTACGTGGTCACCGCTGCCTATAGACAGCTGCAATACCAGAGGACTTGCTTTACCATTCCAAAGACCGAGTTGAAATGTGTCATGTGCCTGTATTTACACTGGCACCCCATACCCTTCAAACTGGAACACAGCAACGCTGCTTTGCGATAGAAATAGGTATAGTGGTAGTACTTCTCCGGACGAGCTCCTTCACAAAAAGCTACAACTACTATCTTATATGGTGTTTGAAAAATGTTAAGATAGATACTTATATCAAAACATCAATTTCAAATTCTTGTGCCTGTAATAAAGAAACTTCCACTAGCAGATGTTATAAGAATATACTTAAGCTACTTTTATTATATGCTAAATATTGAAAAATACGCAGATAACTTGCAGTTACTTGGAAAAAGTCACAGGCATAAGTTCAACATAAATCATTCTAAATATAAACTCAAAAGGACCAGGTTTTTCAAATAAAATTCTAAAGAACAACATTCTGAAACGGATTCGTTTGAAAAAAGCAAGCAAAGGCTTTTATTTAAGAAAGGCTCCAAGCTTAACTATGTTTGATCTAGTACATTATAAGTACCTTAATAAATATAAGTACCTACTTGAAAAGCGAGCCTACACGAAGCTAAGAATTAAGGAGTACTTAATCCTCTTTTGATTTTCGAGTAATATTTGCGTTGGTGCTATTTAATGATGCTATTTTGGCTACAAATCTCTTCAGACATCTTGATTATTGGTTCTTTAAACCCACGTTTCAAATGACCCCAATTTATTGAAATCTCAACGGATTCAAGTGTGGGCGGCGGAATGAAAACTATATTTTTACTGGTACCAGTATATACATACATACCATCACGCCTGTATTCCCCGAAGGGTTAGGCAGAGGTGTACCAATGTACACCGACAGTTCGCCGGTCCCATGTCATAGGGGGCGAGCCTATTGCCATTAACCGGGCACAAATCCAAACTCCGAGCTGCTACTGAGAAATTCATAGAAAAACCTAATAACACTATGCTCGACCTGGGAATCGAACCCAAGCCAACGAGGCAGTTACCAGTAATAAATATATTTTTCTTTTAGTTACTGCGACCGTTCTCAATGGAGACTAGCACACAAGATATTATATTGCACGACTGCGCGCAAACTTAGTTGCACTTCCTGATCTCTAACTCCCTGGTTGTGTCGGATTGCCGTCCAAACTATGAGACTGGACTATGAGAGTTAAGAAGTGGAAGAGGGAGCGCACTTGTATTTGCGTACCTACGAAGTAGTGCACTATAATATTTCCTGCGTAATTGGCTATTGGCGTATTGTGTATTGGCTATTGGTATTGGTTGGGAGGGGACGCCCTAGAAAGACCTAACCTGACCTTATTGGTGAGGTTCTTCAGAAAGGTCGGGTGTGCAGTACTCATAACCGGCGTGCTTGTATGACCAGATGTATAAACGTGAACGAGGCGAAAGTAGTATGTAAGGATCGTAGCAGGTGGCGTTCTGTGGTTTCTGCCTACCCCCATGAAAAAAAAGGCGTGAGTTTATGTATGTATGTAATTGGCTATAGTTTGAATTAAGATTACCCGCCGCCGCGGTGGCCGAAAGCAGTCTGGACAAAATATATTATCCCAGATTACTTCTTATTTCCACATTATTTAGCCATTGCTTACCGCTGGCGTCGTGACTAGTGATGTGCCCACCTTCTGGATGACTCAGAAGAACACCTAGAATTCTTATTCCATATCCCGGGCACTGGTCCTGCACCACATATCCCGTGAATTCCCAACACTATCCCTAGAGATATTATCGACTCGACATACGTAAACATAATTAAACGCTTGATGGATCGTGCAAGTAACAGCGGTAACACACAGATAGTTCGAGTCACGTCGAGAATTAATTCATGAAACTGTGTTTGTTTGACTTGCTGTAAAGGCAAGGAGTGTGTGTTAGGATTTGACGATACGTACGAGAAGTATAATTGTAAAAAGAGAGAAAAAAAGAGAACAGAATTTTAAAGTGAAACAAAACTTTAGTAATGAAAGTCAGTGGCAATGCAAAACAACAAATAGAACTATACTATGGCACCGACTTCCAAAACTAAAATTATTTTTCACTTTGTAGTTGTAGCTGTTATGTTTTGAAGGCGGTTGTCTTTTCGGAAAAATGAACTTTTTTTTCTTTTCGGAAGTACCTTGCTATCATCTAAAGCTATGAAGAATCTGTAACACTACGCAAAATTAACATGTCCACTGAAAAGTCACAAGAAAGCAAAATACACATTTTCGTTTCGTCGTGGAAGACATTTTTTTGCAGTTATTTTAATTCAAATAATTTTCCACAGCAATCAGAATATTGAAATACTAGCTACTCACGTCTTCGTTCGCCATTTTAAAATTTTAGTATCCTCAAAATGTGAATAAATCCTAAAGTACCTGAATTTACAATTGAATACATGTACCTAAAGGACTACAGGATTACAAGATTCCACTGCTACAGTTTATATGTAAACATAGGTACGGTCAGAAACAAAAGTCGGTTAACACTGTTAATTTTGCAAACCGACTTTTGTTGCTGACTGTACTTGTACATGAGTAAATAAATCTTAGCTCTTCTAAAGTAAATTTGCATGTAATCAAGATGAGGCTGTATTTCCAAAATTAGCTTCTTTTAAAACTTGACTGCTTTCAACATTTGTTGTAAATGACTGTTTACTTAATTTGCTTTGCCATATTTTCATTCGGTTTTTTCATCAAATTAGGAATTTGTCTTGTATCGTGGGTGTTTTACTAACATAAGTTCAGTTACACAAACATTCAAACTCGGAACAACTATCTGTAGGCCAAACAAATAATTAGTACGTGGAGGAATCAAACTAGACACATGCAGGGCAGCAGTCAATGGCTCAATCACCGCTAATATTATTATGTAATTTGTTTAAACTACTTACTAACTATAAGCTCACCCCATAATACTTGGGACTTAAACATACCAGCGATCTGTGGGTGTACATTGGTACGCCTCTGCCTAACCCTTCGGGGAATACAGGCGTGATGGTATGTTATGTTTATTTAAACTACTTCTATTTTCTTACCCTTATATTTACTCAAACCCGACCAACATCCATAAATCAGTGACCCAAACAAAACGGCTTTTAAAGCCATCCTTCTGAAAAGACAAAACTCAAGTGCCGTCTAAAATCAATGAAGTGAACTTCAGTGTCTTACCCAGTCTGCGAGATTAGTCAACTTAGAGCATAGCTTAGTAAAACAAGCCATAAGCTTTAGGTGCTTGGAATACTTGAGCTAACAGCGAGCGTCATGAAAACTTAAGTGAAAAGCCAGACCAGGGGAATTTGCTTTGAAAGTTTTGAATTAGGAATAGGGGTAGATACCAGCTATTTGGTTTTTGTTATTTATATGAAGTGTAAATAGGCGACTAACAAAAGGTATTTATGTGGCAGATGTAAGTGGCAACGCCCTAGAAAGACCTACCCTGACCTTATTGGTGAGGTTCTTCAGAAAGGTCGGGTTCGGGTGTGCAGTACTCGTAACCGGCGTGCTTGTATGACCAGATGTATGAACGTGAACGAGGCGAAAGTAGTATGTAAGGATCGTGGCAGGTGGCGTTCTGTGGTTTCTGCCTACCCCCATGGGAAAAAGGCGTGAGTTTATGTATGTATGTATGTAAATAGGCGAATCATAGGTATACCTGTTAACTATGCATACTGCCCATCAAATTAAACATTTAAAACTGTTAATTACGCGCCGATTAGACAGAGAGATCCGATATGACCAATGATGACATTGACATTTAAACTCCGTGTTAAATTTCGTTTTGCTAAAAAGACATAAAAACAAATCTTTGATGGCTTATATCTTTTAAAATTTTACAGTTGTTCAAAATTATTTTACTAACCTGTTTCTTACATAAATGAGGATTGACTTTTTAAATTAAAAAAAAAAACATGCGTATTCCTTACTAAGCAACATTGAGTAAAAGTTATTGCTGGGAAGCTACTTTTGTTCTTGGTATGACATGACAAATCACTGTATGGCAGTGTGCAATGTAAGGAAGTTTAGTTAGAACATTTCAAACTTTATTGCCGCTGAGATGAGATTGCGACTAACTGCCTCGTTGGCCTAGTAGTCCTAAGCACGACTGTTACGCTAGAGGTTTTGCGTTTGATTCCCAGGTCGAGCAAAAACTGTTATTGTAAGTGTAAGTGTAAGTGTAATTCAAAATCTTAGTCATGTCAATTGACATAAGATTCACGACTCTCGAACCCATAAGATCGGATCCATTCATCCAGATATTTATTATGTACCTATAAATTAAATTCGTATATTATTGAGCCGTTTACATTTAACTGAGAGGAAATGAAAACATCGTAATATCCATTTTCAATTTAACTTATTCACTCGGTAATGTCCACACGAAATGTACATATTCGATTTTAAATGACAATATGAATTCCAGATATTTGCGGCTCATTTGCATATTCATGTATTTTTGCTCAACCATTCAGTTTTCGAGAAATTGTTCAATGAACATGACATTATGCAATTTAAAGACCTACAAGTGAACTTTACAATTTATAAAAATGATTTGTCCATTGTAATATTAAAATAAAAGATTTTTACTACATGCATATAAATGTTTACTTGGTATTGTAAATATACAAAAAAATTGTCTATCTATTTGATCCAGCTAAGCTCTGAAACGGCTAGGCCAATTTTACTTTTACAGGACTTTCATTGTCAGATAGCTGATAGCCTACGGATTAATTTAGGCCATCTTAAAAATAAAATTACCGTTCTGCGCAAAAGAAATTGAAACCCGGTAGATAACCGATATTCACTCAAACGAAGTCCCATGCATAAGCTAGTTAAAATAATAATAAGATTTACTACGACATACTGTACGACTGAGATAATAACATGCAAAATAGTTGAACACACTTCTTTCTTTATCGTGTGGGCAGTAAGGTCTAACGACCCCACACACTCTAGTGTCAGAGATTCTAAACCGCCTCAAGGGCCTCTGACATGGTTACTGATGTCAGTGATGTAGAACACACTAGTAGGTTGTGTCCCGAGTAACACTACCCAATTTTTTTTTATAAATTTTATATTTTCAGCACATCTTATAAAAATAAACAGGAAATACCGCTCATAACAAGTCCAGAAGTGTCTCTATATTATCATAATAATCTATATATATTCAGAAACTGAATCAAAAAAACCGGCCAAGGGCGAGACGGACTCGCGTATGAAGGGTTTCAGTAAAACTGTATCTACAATATTTAACAAGTATTTACAAAAAAAAAACAAGTTTCTTGTATACTTACCCCTTAAATTGTGCACACAAATTTGTTTTACTTTACTTTTTTATTATCCTTTGTTGATATAGCGGCAGTAGATATACACACTGAAAATTTTAGCCCTCTACCTATTACGGCTCATGAGATACAGCCCACTGACAGATAGATAGACTGACAGCAAAAAATAAGTAGTATTAGGGTCCCGATAAAACCCTCACGGTACGATACCCTAAAAACTTGGGTACGTACTTCGCGACGGTCGTCAAGTATAAGTATTCTGTTGAAACAAGAAGTTGTCCCAACATTAATGAGTATTTGGAACATGATTAATACTTCGAGTCTACTTCGTCCCCGGAATATTCTGATGACGTCATCATTAGAAGCCTATTGCTGAACGCAAATAAAGTTGAATGACTTTGAATGAAAAGGAAATGGATTTATGTTTGTTTATCTTCAATAAGACTCATTCTCAGTCGATATGGGTTAGCCATGAGACTTTCAGCAGAAATTGTGATCTGAAAAGCATATTAATTATGAAAAAACCTCACGAACGGTTTTATAAACGCCGATAAAAAAAACACGTTTCTTGTATAAGGAACCCTTTTAATTATAAACTGCTGTTTTAGTGGCCGAACCTACTTTATTAAAATTTCAAGTGTCGTCTACACAGACTTTTGACAGACATATGGACAAACAGCAGAGCCTTAGCACCCTTTGGCTACGAACCCCTAAAACAATGAATTTTATAATTTATGTAGGTTACAATACTAGGTTTTGACCGCGACTTGGATCGCGTGTATTTTTTACCCATGCTGTGTTACGTCTTCGATTACTGCAGCATTTCTGTGGGTCATAGTGTGATGTAATATAGCCTATACTATTTCTCGTGCTATTTCTCATTAATTTGCCTATCATACCAAAATGGTTTTGTAATCCGACTAGTAGTTTCAGAAATCAGCGTGTTTTAACAAACAAGCAAAAGAGTCTTCAGCTTCATTATATTAGTATAGATTACTACAATTAAACATTCAATAAGATCCTCATAGTCACTTTATTAGAAAGCCACTGAACTTTGATTTGAACCCTTTGAAGGCAACACCTGCCTCTAATGTCAAGCCCTTTTCACACCTCGTCACAAAAACCCGCAAAAATAAAACACAATTCACTCACAATTTGTCCACACAAAATAATAGGGACGCCACAAATCCCACGTAAATTGCACCTTTTTTATAAACCATTGGACCACGTAATCGTATAATCCTTGCGGCCCTGACCATTTTCCGATGGTGGATAATCAACCTTGAATTTATACCGTGTAAAATTGTGTCAGGTACGTAATGTGACAACCCTAATGGAATTTGGCCACAGGTACAGTCAGCAAAAGAGTTAGATAATTACGGCAATAAAATAAGTAATTATGTACAGTCCTGGAGCTAAAGGCAGTTTAAGGATGGTATTTTAATTGTACCGAGCATGAAACTAAATACATTTTTACGATATAATTATGCTCGTTATGCTGAAAAAGAATACATTTGAAAACTGTGCGTCATTTAGATACACTTGACATTACTGGGTTAGCTTTTCGTTTCACCACTTGCACTGTACATTGTATTTGTAATCACTATTTGTTAGGCAACTACTAGCTTCCCACAGATTTAATCTAAACTCCTTTTTTATTTTTATCATAGAAATCCCAAAACCGGGATAAAATATTACTTAATTATCTATACCATATGAACAGCTAATTCCGTTCACCCGTACAAGCGTGTTAGAGTAGCAAACATCCATCAATCCTCACAAACTTTCACATCTATGATATTAGTAGAAAATTCAATTAGATTATAGCTTTTAAAGACTATCTTGCCATTGTGGCTATCTTTAGGGGAGGCCTGTGTCCAGCAGTGGACGTAGTTCGGCTCACATGATGATGATATTAAACACTTAGCTACACCATGTCATCATACTAACCAACACAAGACCAAAAATAGTTTAAGTATCTGTTTTTTAACCCCCGACGCAAAAAGAGGGGTGTTATAAGGTTGACGTGTCTGTCTGTCTGTCTGTGGCATCATAGCTCCCGAACGGATGAATCGCTCGGGACGGTCGTACCCTAAATGCAACATCGGTCCCCCCACGCGACGTATTTTATTTTTTTACTTTTTAAAGGGAACTTAGGATTTCGTGGCGGCGGTTTTTTAAATTTTTAATTTAATTTTTTAGCCTGCAAAATTGTCTCTTTTGTAAACTGTACGTAAAAAAACGTCCACGTGGTTAATTAAATGAAGCTTCAAATTATCGTGAGTAATGGGTTCGTGGTTTTCTTATTAACAATGGCTGTTGTTATCTGATAACACAGTGTCATGGTGCTTTGTTTATTGGGGTTGTTAGGGGCTCAAAACCCTTGGCTTGAATCACACCTGTCGCCGCACACCTCAGTGAATAACAGTGACACGTGTTTACAGTACTTTCACATATTGAAGCAAATTCTTCTTCTTTTCGAGTCAATAATAATCTTATAATTCTTGGCCACGTTTACCGTGGCATCAGTAGCTTTGTTATTGTCTTCTAAATTGTAGATATAGATACAGTTTGGGCACTATAGAAAATTGGCCATTGTCTGCTCAGAAACAGTATAGAAGCAACAAGATTATTGTAACCAGGGGGGCGATCGCGCTATTTTGTAAAATGAACAAACGTCTAAAGTTCGGTTTTGGTTCAGTTCTGATTGTAATTCGGTTTTGGTTCAGTTGAGTCGGAATTCGGTATCGCGCTAAAGTTTGAGTGATGCTCCGTAGTGACTTTGACAGAACGTGTGGTTATGGTTTGGTTGCGTCTCCGTTCTAGTCGAACTTCGGCTCAACCATCTGTCAAAGCATTAGCGCGATACGAAAAGTACTTGAAGTCGTGTTTTGGTTATGGTTCAGTTTTGGTTCGGTTGGGATTTTTTAGCGCGATCACCCCCCTGAACTTTGAAAAACCTTACTGAAAAGAGTGTCTGTAGAGTTTCTTGCTCGCTTGTCTCCCAGAAATCTATCTCTGTTTTGGAGCGAGCAACTAGCTTGAACTTTCTGACTAACTGACGGTCTCGTCTGTAAATGGTCTAATTGAAATGAATGCTTTGAATGTGCTTTTGACATGTTTTCATGCGAGTGTGTACTTTATAGTGTTGGTAATGAGTTTGATATTGGTTTGCTATCGTGAAAAGTGCGCGCTGCGTCACGTACGGTGTAAACTAATCCTTAAAATGAACCTCCTAAAGAAACCACAAGCTATTATGTACTTACATAAATATAAAAAAACCATCACGCCTGTATTCCCCGAAGGGTTAGGCAGAGGTGTACCAATGTACACCCACAGTAAATATATAAGTTGCATATTCGTATGGAATACGTTAGTACTCTGTTCCATTCTCATAAAAGTATAAAAGCACCAGGTGGGATTTCAAAGCTGACTAGTCATTTGTAATTCTTGAAATTTTTATCGCCAATCCATTTGTGAAGTTGGTGCAAAAAACTCATCTTGTCAAGCTCAAAGTCATGTATTCTTGTATGCAAAAATATTGCTTGTCGTACCACCCAACACGGGTTTTTCTTTCATTTTTCAACGCGAAAATCCCGCGCTGTCATGCATTAAAATTAATAATTTAGGCGGCATTTCGACTGAGCCGATGATAGCCGACGACTGCCGAGGATTCACGAACAAAAGTCGGCCATTTTTTAGGGTTCCATACCCACGGGATACCAACGGAATCCTATTAATAAACCTCACTGTCCATCTGTCTGTCCTTCTGCGGGCTGTATCTCATGCACCGTAATAGGTAGAAAGTTGACATTTTCACAGAGTGTGTATTTTGATTGCCGCTATAACAAAAGATAATAAAATTAAATAAAGTAAAAAATGAAATGGGGTTTCAATGTAACGTCTTTTTTTAAGCTTCTCTCTTTGACTTAGTTACATATCCCACGGAAACCGTACATTTTACCAAGAAAAAAGAAGCTTATGTGCCATTTCAGAGTCTAATCCTATGCCAAATTTCATCCAGATCCGTTTAGCCCTTCTGTCGAAATTGAGTAACAAACATCCAAAATGTCGCATTAGTAAAAGTAGTAAGATTAAATACCACCGTAGTACGGAATCCTTAGCATGCGAACCCCTCGCATTTGGCCGGCTTTTGCTTTACAAATTCATAACTAATTGGTATTGTTAAATGACGTGTTGTGTGCCGACAGATATAGCTGCAGTTTTGTTTGATAAATGGAGTGTGTAAAACGAAATGGCGTCCATGATAGTGTACTCTGTTATCAGTGAATGTTTGAGCATGCTGGCACGTTTAGTGTTCCCGGCAAATATGTCAGGGGTGGGAATTAACGTGACAACGTGGTTGTGTTTTGTTGGAATAACTTTGTACAAACTTCGTATAATCCTAAGAATATCATAAATGTGAAAGTTTGTGAGGATGGATGGATGTTTAGAAATTCTGACACTAGCGTACATGGGGTCGTTAGACCTTGTTGCCCACACGATGAAGAAGAAACAATTTTATATAACATTATAGATATTCAACTTCGGCCCGCGACTTCGGCAGCGATGTTAGTATTAAGTATACAAGTTGATATACATGTTATATCACAAGAACTGTAATTGTAAAAAATGAAATTCTTCAGACCGATCCCGGCCACGGCGGCTAATCTTAATGCAGGCTAGCTAAGTACGCAGGAGATATTATAGTGCACAAGTGTGTGCACGAACACAGGTGCACTCCCTATTCCCTGACACTCATAGTCCGATAGGACGGCAATCCATCACGACCGGAGAGAGATCAGGCGCAGGACCAACGGCTTTACGTGCTTTCCGAGGCACGGAGATGACACACAACCAACTTGAATAGTCCGGGCTGCTACTAAGAAATTCCTAATGGTAAAACTCAGTAACACTTTTTGCCTGACCTGAATATTTTAGTTTCGCGGGAAACCTTAGAGCGTTCTCCTTACTCTTCAAATTCTGTGATTGTTATGCAAATGTAAGATGGCGTCGCTGATTACTAGTATGTACCGACCGTGTACTTACATAGGAGCGTTTGGTACATTTGGTACAGTCGACAAAGAACAAGGATCGTCAAAGTTAGTTGACTATCTTTGGAAACCGATGGATGTTTCGGAATTAATAATTGTAATCTAATAATTGAACTGTTTAATTGATATTATTTAAAGTCATTTAAATTAAAAAACAACCACCTCTTTCTAAAATAACTTGAACTATAATTAAAGCCCTGGTTACTCATCTCTTTTGTTGACTGTGTGTATATGTTAAAGCCGCCAAGATTTTATGCGGCGTTTGGCTTCAGCATACAACGCGGAGTAAACATGGTTACTGATTATGCTAAAGTGTATTAAAGAGGGGATAGGGGGAGCTTGTTGCATAGTCTGTAGAACTTTGAGTCTTTTTACTGAGACTTTGTCTGTAACAATTTTGGTGAGATAGTTTTGTACTTCATAAACAATTTTATGATTTAACATCTGTCCCTGACAGTTTAATGACATACACGGTGAATTTTTGAGACAGGTCACTAAGAGCAGGTACTTTAACCGTTATAGTCACAGGAAAACGTTCTTAGTAGACCGTCCATAACTTTTGAGATATTCTGAACTGCAATCAAAGATTTTGGAAAAAATGTACACTCAGCGAAAAAAAGCCAAAATACGTTTTTTTTTATACCAATCGATCCTATTTAGGTACGATATTTTTTAGGGTAAAAAGCATGACCAAAATATTTTGTCAATTGGGTTAGTTATGCCAAAACGCGCCAACCCACAATCCGTCAATAGTATCTAAAATAATTCAAAATGCTAAATATATTACATTCATACGAACGAAACTGCGGGCATAATAATATGTTGTAGTATAGGTACTAAGTATGCATTTGCCTCAAGATTACAGCACTAAGTACTAGCTCGGAGTATGTCTAAGTCTAGAGGGATTTCAACAGCGACTGTAGCCCGAGTTGATCACTTAATGCTGGAGTTAAGACTTAGTACGAAGACATTTGATTGATTTCTGATACACGAATTAGTCAACCTAAATGGACTAAAACTTATTGGATACTTGTAGGGCGTTTATGTTAGTTTATAGACTCTTAAGTTATACTGTTTATTGTAACTTAAGTTGTATTCCTCCTGTATCGAGGTTGCGTTGGCAAACAAACTCGAACCCGCGACACACAAAACAGCAGCCAACCGGTCAGCCAGTGAAAAAATCGATGGTTCAATAAGTAATTTGCCACCATATTATAACATGGCATAACTTGCAGCTTACTTCTTCAGTCATATTTTTGTGTAGATTTAAAAAAAGATATTTATTTTGTAACTCTACCCAAAATAAGACTAACATTTTTAGAGTTGCGTAGCCAAAGGGTGCCTAACGGGACCCTATAGCCAAGACACTGTAGTATGATCGTCCGTGCATCCGTCTGTTTGCCACTTTTTATTTTTGTTAGGTTGAATATTGTACGATGCGGAACCGTGTGCGAGGCAGACTTGCACGTCTCCTTTTTTTTATTTGCACAGATACTAATAAGATTATTTTTTTCGGTACCATAAACAAAGGCAATTGCGCACCGTGTTGGCTATTAGATAGTTTAGTTGACAAGATTCGCAATAAACCATTAAAAGTTCCAAAAAATAAAGTAAGGTCTTACTTCTAGTACAAAAATAAAATAAAATTGTCTAGCTACAGAGACAATTTTCGCCAATTAGTACCCATTTCTTGCAAGTAAACACTTTTGTCAGTAACATAAAAAACCGGCCAAGTGCGAGTCAGATTCGTGCACGAAGGGTTCCGTACCATTATCTATAAAAAACGAGCAAAAACATCACATTTGTTGTTTGGGATAAATATTTATTTTGTTCTGTTTTTTTTAATATTTGTTGTCAGAAATCCATCAGCTGTAAAAATTTCAACTGTCTAATTATCACGATTCAAGATAGCCTGGTGACAGACGGACAGACAGACAGATAGACGGACGGACGAACAGCGGAGTCTTAGTAATAGGATCCCGTTTTACCCTTTTAGTACGGAACCCTAAAAACTGACTTCAAACGAAGCAAAACTCGCCTCGACTGTTTTTCGACTTCGAGTAGATCTCGTTTCACGACCCCATTAAAAGTTTTGAACAAGATAAATACATTACTTTTATTTGAACTTTAAGAAAATAAAGTGCATAGAAGTGGAGTATATAAGAGAGGGAGATGAGAGATTTCAAAGTAAAAGTTTATGCTTATGCTGATCCGATGGGGATTTTGTTGAGCTTTGCTATTAGTATTAGCTTAGCATATTTCTTATGTGATGTACAGACTGACAAACACAAGGGATAATAGTAATAATGTTTAGAATCATGTGCCGAATCCATGGTAAGTTGTTTTGAGAGTTCTCCGGGAGTTTATAATTTTAAATTTTAATAATTCGTAAATAATGTCGTGATGGCCCAGTGATTAAGGCGCCCGCCTCTCATGGAAGAGGTTGTGGGTTCGCAACCGGGCACGGGCAAGTACCAATGTGACTTTTTCTAATTCATACATACTTTCTAAGTTTATCTTGGACATCACTGACATCGGTAACCATGTCAGAGGCCCTTAAGGCGGTTTAGAAACTCTGACACTAGGGTGTTTGGGGTCGTTAGACCTTACTGCCCACACGATAAAGAAGAAGACTGACATCGGTGAAGGAAAACATCGTGAGAAAACCTGGACTTATAATTAATATATGTCTGAAATTTCTAATCCGCCTTGAGCAAGCGTGGTGATTAATGCTCGTGCCTTCTCTGTATGAGAAGAGGCCTTTACCCTACAGTGGGACAGTTAAGTATAGGCTGGTATTATTTATTTATTGTTTTTTTTACATTCTATCAAACCAACTTAATTATTCATACTGCCTGATCTCAATCTTTTATTGAGTCAAACATAAACTTAACTCAATATAAAGATTTCTATCGGTTTTCGTATACCTATCTCCTCTAATTACAAAACAGGTGACCGGTGAAAGGGTAGCATACGGTCAATTAGACTTCGAAATTGTTCTAAAAGGGCCCAGGTGACTTAACCCCTGTTGATATAGCGATACGACTTACACACACATACACGAACATTGGTACACGGTACCTTAGTTATAAGACAACAGCTGAAGCTCGGTTACTGTCAGATTGCATAGAAAAGAAAGAGAAGCATGATGACACAACGCTTGAATTTTTTTTCAGACTTGGCTTTTGCTCCCAAAGTTTAAAAAAAAAAAAATTGTGTAAAAATACTCGGGGATGATGTAACTTCTTATTAGCTAAATAATTTTTAAAAGCTGATCTGCAGTAAACCATAATTATGGCTTAAAAAAAACCCTTCAGCTTTATAATATTAGTTTAATTAATATCGATTGACTTTAAAATAAGTTAAGTAATAAATAATAAAAAATCTATTTTAATTCTAATATGCTACTTTCTTGTTATCCATATTTTCTAAGTACATTGATAAATCATACAGGTATTTAGGATTAAAGATTTTATGTCAAAAACGTATTCTGAAATCAAAAACATCCAATCCAAACATTTTCAAAATTTACATTGCATTTAGCAGCCACAAACTCAATAGATTTGGTGACATGTTTGAAATAATCCTATTCGGAGTATTTGGGCCTTTTGCCTTTATTCGAATAAATTACCGTGGCCATCTGCCACTGTATCAATAATTTTATGTAAGTAACATAAGTGACAGCTGGCCGTTACACTACCCTAGTCATATGACGAGCAAGACGAGAGGATGCAACATGTATGTAGTTCTACACGATTTATTTATTTACTTCACTACTGCCTCGTTGGCCTAGTGGTCCTGAGTGCGACTGCTGCTACGCTAGAGGTCATAGGTTCGATTCCCAGCTCGAGCAAAAAATGTTACCTATTGGGTTTTTCTATGAAATTCTCAGTAGCAGCTCGGTGTTTGGATTTGTGTCCGGTTAATGGCAATAGGCTCGCCCCCTTTTACATGGGACCTAAATATACCGGCGAACTGTGGGTGTACATCAGTACACCTCTACCTAACCCTTCGGGGAATACAGGCGTGATGGTATATTTATATTTATATATTTCATTACAAAAGAGGACGAAGCCGCGGCCAGTAGCTAGTATTTCAAAATTTTGACACAGCTTTTCCAACTTTATTTTTAGGGCTTCGTACCCAAAAGGGTAAAACGGGACCCTATTACTAAAACTTCGCTGTCCGTCTGTCTGTCTGCCTGTCTGTCTGTCTGTCTGTCTGTCCGTCTGTCACCAGGTTGTATCTCATGAACCGTGATAGTAAGACAGTTGAGATTTTGTATTTCTGTTCAAGAATTAGGGTTCCGCGCATGGCAATTAAAAACCACGGGTAAACGGCATTCACGCGAACGAAGACACGAGCTTAAGCTAGCTGTTAATAATAACAAGCAATATTAACAATCACCATTAATAAAACTAAAGAATTTAACAACAATTGGTCGTACTATTAAAATAACCTCTGACCTTGATATACTTGATGACTGCAGCACACATGATGTCAAAAACTCTTATCAAAAGTAAACAGAAACACACATTTTTTAACACTTTAATGAGGTCACTTTAACATAGTTTTAACACTTTACAACACACTATTATTTTAACTATTTACCGCTATTATTATTTTCATTAAACTTTTAAAACTTTTTTTTGGTTTATTTATAAAATAAAGACTGCTTCATACAACCGGCGTGTACGCATGCTTCCCCCATGCGAATAAATACGAACATGCACCTCTCCCTTTCATCACCCCACAATAGCTACTGTTGTCCTTTTCCCACAATTGCCCAAAGTGTCCAATATATTTTGACACATCTTGGTTTACTAAATGTTCATATTTGATTCAAAAAGTCAGTTATACAAGGGGTCTTCAATTTTTGGTTGGTTAAATTTGTTAGAAAATATTGTCAGGAAGTTTTTGTTAAATAAATGGGATCAAAGTTAGGGGTTCTTTGAATTAAAAGATGGCCGTCAAAAGATGCGAAGGGTGTCATAAAATCATGCTTGTAATAAGGTACCTGGTATCACTGCTTGCAGAAATTTGTACCGTAATATGCTGGTAATGATTATCCTAGGTAATATTATAAGTGAACTTTTTTTATTTGTTTGTCTCGCTTTCACTGCTAAAGCACTAAACCGATTTTAATGAAATTTGGTATGGATTAGGCTTCAACTCAAAGAAAGAATATAGGTTACTTTATGATTCGAGTCCGCGTTAACCGATATTTAAAAAAAAGCAAAATCTAGTAAAATCCACCAGTCAGTTCACGTTCAAGGTAAAAGCTCGCGAACACATACATAAGAAGTTGGCAGATTCGTCTAATAATAATTAATTTGTTATATTTCGCCACCTATGGATTCTTATCTCTCCCTACTTTGTATATTTTGTTTTATATGTATGTATTTATGTATTTATTATCTACCATATATTTAAATTTTTGGAAATTTTCCGTTTCTTGCACCTACTTTGTTCCGTCTCTGCATCACCCTAAGGTAGACTGGTAGAAAATGCCTAAGGCATTAAGTCCGCCTTTGTACGGTGTATTTTATACATTTTGTGCATAAAGTTTAATAAATAAATAAAATAAGCTTCCTATGCTAATAAAAAAAGCGTTTTTTTTTTCGTTTGTTTGTTTATTTAAACACGCTAATCTCTGGAACTTAAGAGTCGGATTGGGAAAATCTTTTTGAATATGATTGGCGGATTCGTGACGAACATTGAAAAACGGTATTAATAGACACACATTACGCTAGGTCCCACGGGAGAGGAGCAGTCACCAAAGACGTAACTTTAATACGGATTAAACCAAGGGCTTTATAGCCCTAGCTTATGCTAGTACTTTACATAGGCATTTCTTAACACCCCACGTAAAACTAAAACCACTTAGCTAAAAAACCTTGGCGTATAAATAGTTACTTAGCCGTAGGATCGCGGTCGTTGAGGCAAATCGCTGGCAATTTGTACGCTCTATTTAAAATACGGTCGTCTCCGCGAGTTTAATCTAGTGAAAGTCCTCGTCATTATGTGTGAGTACCACTTGGATGATTAGCCATGAGGAGTCTGGGTGGTATAATGTCGGCTGTTCTTCAAAAATGAATAATAGTGGTGTTTTTTTTTTTCTACAGAAAAATATGTGTGTGTTGTCTCTTCAACATCTTTGGTTAACTGGTACCTAGACAATGCCTCCAGAATTAACTCCGTTGTTATATCAATCTAGCTATTCACGCTTTGTGATTTTTTATAATATCTACCAGCCTGTTATGATTCGAATGATACAGATTTGTGGCAGACAAAAGGACAGACGGCAGCAGACTTAGTAATAAAGTTCTATTTGAAACCCTTAAGGTTTGGAACACTAAAAAGATTCATTGACAGGAAATATCGGTTTGTGATTCAGAAAAAACCTCAAATAATCAATATAAAAAGAAACAAATAATAATGCAACATAGTCAATATTTTAATAAAGGCCTGCTGCCTCTGAATACACATTATTCTACTACTAGAATTAGTTGGAACTTATCTACCAAGTAAATTAATCAGAACTTATTCAGAGGTAGTGAAGCAAGAGCCTTAATCTTATAATAACTGAGCCTTAAACCAAAACTCAGTGGTACATGCAAAAGGGGTTCATTATTTACGAATGGATGTTCTTCGATGATGTGAAGCACAAACGAACATACAAACATCCACTCCCGAGTTAATTGGACGTGTTTAGTGACCGCTGTTGATAGATGAAAGGGTGGCTGTCCTTTTCCTGAGCAAATAGGGTTACCACATTTGATAGGGGTAAGAAATTAAAACTATTACTTTACATGGCAAATATTTCCGTTTCGGAGTCAGAGTAAGTACTACAGCTGAGCGTAGAGTACTTGGTTTGATTCGCAGGTGGGGAAATGTGTTATTGGGTTTAAACCCAATAACACATTTCCCCACCTGCGAATCAAACCAAGTACTCTACGGGCACTCTTAAGAGTGCCCGTGGAGTTTTTTGCTCATACTTCTCCATAGACTACTGCCCCGTTGGTCTCGTGGTCGCATGTGCGACTGCTGTGCAAGGGGTCCCGGGTTCGATTCCCAGGTCGAGCAAAAAGTGTTATTGGGTTTTTCTATGAAATTCTCAGTAGCAGCTCGGAGTTTGGATTTGTGCCCGGTTAATGGCAATAGGCTCGCCCCCTATTACATGGGACCTAAATATACCGGCGAACTGTGGGTGTACATTGGTACACCTCTGCCTAACCCTTCGGGGAATACAGGCGTGATGGTATATACTTCTCCATAGAGGCCTACCTACATTTAGAACGAGCAACTAGTTTCAACTTTCTGGCTAACACACCAGTAAGTACATATAGTAGCCAGGAGAAAAACCTCGTAAAGTCATCCAAGCTGTCATTCGTAGATTTGTGATAGTCATTACGTGTATAAGAGGTATCGTATTACCTAGAAACTGGGTTGTGGAGGTCAGATAATCAAATAGGCAGCGCTCCATATAAAAAAATTGCATTCAGCTGCATTCAGTTAGACTGGAAGCCGAACCCAACATAGTCAGGAAAAGGCAAGGCAAACGCTGACATATTTGTGTAAGGAATAGAAAAGACATGAAATTTATCACAGTTTGTTGTAAATCTAAATAAATCTGCATTGCAACGGTCGCGCGAGAATAGCAGTGAAATTCAAGGATGCGGGTCGTGTCTCCTACCTCGGATTTCTAAAGTCTTTTACAAATCCAATTTGCTGACAAATACAGTTCCTCGTATTCAGCACTTAACTTACAAAAAGATTTGCAACTCAACGTTCTTTTCAATTTTATTTGCTAGCGTGGCAATTGAAGGGCAATTGCATTGACACAGGAGCAAACATGGGGATGTTAGTCGGGTTTGGTAAATCAGAAATCCTGGTGTTTTAAATTCAATTTTTGATAAATATAGTAATCATTTTCCTACCTTTGTCCTATGATACTTGAGATCGGCTATCAGCGCCATACGTTTTCTTCTTTCATTTATTTAGTACTAGCTTTTGCTCGCGACTTCGTCCGCGTGGATTAATAGTTCCCGTTCCCGGGGGTTCTTTCCGGGATGAAAACTATCCTATGTCCTTTCTCGGGTCCCAGACTATATCTGTACCAAATTTCATTGAAATCGGTTCAGTGGTTTAGGCGTGAAGAAGAGACAGACAGACAGAGTTACTTTCGCATTTATAATATTAGTAAGGCTTTGCAATATCTCGCGGTTTCACCCGCTTTAAGTTACATCTTTCATTGCTGTTCTGCTTCTTTGGTTCGCAGCGTGACGTTTTATATCCTTAAACCCTACCTCGATAAACCGTAAAACCAGGAAGGCATGACGAGATGACATAGACGCGGTTTTGGCAAGAAAAGAAAACCTGGAAGGCCTTTGTGGAGGCATTTGGCCAGTGGTGGGGCATTAAAAGCTAGTATAAAAAACGGTAATTTAAAAAACTAAAAAACCCGACTGCTTTTCCAAGTATTTATGAAAAAGCCCTAAAACAAGAAAGTCGTTGTACCCGATTGCACTTAAAATTGTAGCAGCAGGACCCATTCTGGACCATCTGAAATGTAATATAGGTATGTGTTCTCAATACATTAAGCCTCCATTTCTAGAATGGGCCCCGACTGCTACAATTTTAAGTGCAATCGGGTACAACGACTTTCTTGTTTTAAGGCTTTTTAAAAAAAACATATAACATGCAAATTCTGCTTGCGTGTCAACCCTTACCTATTGGCCCAATGCGCAATCCTATTGATTCTGATGTACCGGACCGTACGAATGAATAGAGGGTCGGTATAAAAGATTTCTTCATGTATAAAATATATGAGTATGTTTACTTACGAATGAAGTTAATGATGTTGTCGTTTTATTAGTTTTCTATGCCTTACCTGAAAAAAGAAAACAAAATAATTATGAGGACATTTGGGATTAAAAAGAAATATAATATCAGTACGAGCATTGATCACCACGCTTGCTCAAGGCTTTGTAATAGAGGACTTGTCCTAATTATAAGTCTATGTTACCACATGATGTTTTCCTTCACCGAAGTCAGTGATTAGTACAAAAATATTTTTTACTAGCTGTTGCCCGTGATATATAAATGTAGTTATTATGTATCTAATATTTAAAAATAAACACTTGTTATACTTAATGTAAGTATCTGTTTAATATATTATGATCAATTGTTAAATTAATTAATGAATTTACTAAATGATTCTTATACCAACTTATTTATTTAAATCAAACACTGATTTGACTCAACTGTCACTTGTGAATCATACTTGTTTGTTAACGGGTATAAAAGAGCGGAGCTAGAGTGGGAGCGGCTCAGTTGATCCTCGACTTTCAAAGAGTTAACATCTAAGGTGATATTATTCCAATTATTGTTACTTTATTGTTGATGATGATTTATAATGAAATATGTAATTGTGTAATGTTATTATGATGATTGGTGTATTTTAAATACAAGTCATAATAACTTCTATATTGATTATGGTTGTGTTATATACATCACTACTATAGCTAAAGTTGTTATATACTTTTTAGTAAAATGGATGTATATAATGTAATTATAATATAATGTAATAATAATATAATGTAATACTTTTAAAAAGAGTATGTATGGAGTTTCTTGCCCGTTCTTCTCCATACGAGACTACCTTTTGGAATGGGCAACTAGATTCAATAGTTTTAATTAATTAACGAGTCAAAGTGACTTTACTACAAAACAAATATAATGCTATTATGAATTGAACTATATTGTTTATATTTTCCCCTTAATACAATACCTAATAATTAACGAAGATTAAAATATACATATACATTAGTTACATATCTACATATATACGTAATATCTAAAATCAGAAGTGGGATTAACTTCACCCCTATTAAGACACTTATAAGTTTCAGAATGGATCCTACTGTCTACTGGAAGGCCTTCTCAAAGCAATCAGTGATGCTGTTTGTGGTCGTCACCGTGCTGATAACGACGTGGGACTCCCGGTCTTCGACCCAGTAACTAATGATAGCGGTGCGGAAGGCATCGCAACGAGCAGCATCGAGAAGCTATCAAAAGAATTTGGATGGAGCAGTATCGCAACAGTCGATAGAGCCGGGAAAAGGTAAGACTGCTGCATAATACAAAAATATCATTTACGGAAGACCAATTAGTAGAATGGATCTGCGGTAGTTAAACCGATGTAAACGTTAGAATGTCTGATTTTAACAGCAATGTTTAAACTACTTCTCAATTAATATCCTTGTTCTCCACGAAATAAGGTTCCTGATAGGGTTACTTGTACCTTCTGTAAAAAAAAAAAAGTCTGTCACAATGACTCAGTGTGCTGGTATAAAGCACGTTCTGATCTAGATAAAACCAACACTAATAAAAATTCACGATATTCCGATTGAATCCCTTATAGACACAGGTGCTAATTGTAGCCTAATTAAACAGTCCATTGCTAAACAACTTAGATGTAATATACTACCTTGTTTCAAATACCTAACAGGAATAGGTAATGTTAAGTTGGAAGTCTCTGGTATAATAACTGTCCCTGTAAGATTCGATGACATATACATTGAACTTGATTTATTTGTTGTTAATGATCAAACAATTAACTATAATCTTTTAATTGGTTGGATACCCTGATATTGAGATAATTAGATTTCGAAGCAAAACTCCTAATGATGTACACTTAAACGTAAATACCTTGATCCAGCTAGATTATTGTAATATCCAAATGGCCGAGTTAAAATAAAAATAAAAGGTGGCAGTGATAGACTTTGCGTTGATTATAGGTCCTTAAATAATAACTTTCTACCGGAATGAGCTAAAAATTATAATTAGAAATATGGTTTTTAATTGAATGTATTTCTAAAACTATCTCCGTAAACAAGCTGTCAGGACATTTTAAGTTCATTCTAAAACTAGTAGTTCTAAAGTAGTTACAAAAAAAAAAAACGATATCTATTTTGTTTTAGCATTGGTCATAAACATTATAATCATTTATAAAAGCAAAAAGAACAATTTTGATGAAATTATTGTTATTTTAGTAACAGTTTTTTATTTATTTAACAATAACATCGTTCACAATCGTGTTTCTTTAGACTGTTTCAAAACGAAAAAAAAAGACGGTGTTTGTCAAAATGTGAATGTCACGTCACTCCCGTCAATTCCCGTCATTTTTTCTGTTCCGTTTTTATTTTACCTACCTACCTAATTCCTTTTTGTGCTATGCGATAATATGCTAATAGTAACATACAAATATGTGTTTAAACAATTAAATCAATGTGCTTATTTGATTATGGTATTTACAACCCATTTTGGCGTTATATAGGTACCATTCGTACCATCTGCCGCATAATATAACCTCGTGACCCAAAAACTTAATCTCTTACCAATTCCAAAAAAAAAAAAAAAAACTTTCTGATATGAATATGTATGTGTTTTATCTATTAAATAATACATAAATGATCACTGTTCACATTTGGCCCAACGATGTATGGATTTCTGGCGATCTCCTTTAATAAATGACCCGCAATCTTAGCTAGAACTTCCACAACAAAGAGACCCTGAAATACTATCAATTATTCATAGAGTACAAACAGGGAATTAAAATTGTACATTACATCTAAATTTTGATGAAAATGGTCTTGTTGGCTTTCTTTAAAATACGTAAGCATATCTGGTTCCCTGCTATGACATCTGATTCATCATACACAAGTAGTATCTATCTCATTGTTTGGTTTGCATCAAGCGCCAGGCAAGGCTTCCAACACCCAATTCAAAAAACCGTACTACCTTTCCATACAATACACTTGAACTGTACTGGGCCTTTTTCCCCAGTCAAAAGAAGGTTTTGTACATATTTTATTAATAGTAGATGGGTTTACCAAGTTCTGTTTGCTTAAACCACTCAAAACCCTTAATGCCCAAGAATTAGTACCAGTTTTACGAGGTTTCATGACCTTATTTGGAACTCCTTCTATAGTAATTTCTGATAAAGGAACAAATTTCAGCAGTAGCCTAATTAGGTCAGTTTTTTTTTGATGAACTAAATTTAGAAAATCACCCTTATTTGCACTGGTACTGCCAGAAGTAATGGTCAAGTAGAACGTAATGTGTCCACTGTAACTGATATGCTTAACACTATGTACAATGAGTAGTCAGATTGGCCGATCGTTCTGTGGAAAGTACAACAATCGGTTAATACAACTTTACAAAAATCTACAGGCTCCCCCTTGCGATTACTTATCGGCAGACAAAAATACTCCACCCGTTCAAGCTCGTTTAGACGACGTACTTGACGAAAATGATAGACAAAATCCAAATAACTTAGAGGCTGACCGAGAAATAGCTAGACTGCGCCTATTACAAATAGCAGAACAATTTAAAAAAAAAAAAAACGTTTCGACGCCACTCGTCATAACAACGTAAATTTTAACATAAGGGTTGTAGTGTATGTCTCACAAAATCATAGGCGTAACGATAAATTAAAATCTAGATTTAAAGGTCCTTACGAAATACTCTCAGCCCCTCCCAATGATCATTACACTCTCAAAGGTCAAGGTAATATGAGAAATATTATTGTAGCAAAAGAAAAATTACGATTTTGGCCAGGAGAATGGTTAGAAAAAAAAACATTGCTGTTGAAAATGTCATTTAGGTATAAGGTAATTGTACATTTCAAGGCTATATATGTATGATTGTTTGGTGATTATGTTATCATCAATTAAATCCGCTGTTCGGCCCTCTATTTGGTGTCAGTTATCTCACCGGTAGCGGGTGAATGTGACTGGCATGTCTATGTAGTTGGCAAATTTTCGCTGTTACCTATTTGTTTGGTGGTGGTCTATCTCAATGATAATGACAGCGAATTGAAGGGGACCACCATGTCTATGCAAATAGATTCAAATAAACAAAATTATGACTCAGTGATGAAAACATAATCACATTTTTGTGGTATATCCATGTACAATAGAACTTAATTTATACATTAAGTAAATAATAGTAATCGTTGGTTATTATTTTCAATAAATTTAAAGGGCCTTATGACATATCTTCTATCTACGAAATATTTCAGTAGACAAAGAAAAATTAAGGTTCTGGCCAGGTCAATTATTGATGAAAATGTAAGTGTCGAAAATGATATGACACGTTAACTCCTTAGTATATTATAATAAATACTATAAGATTAATTGTATAAATATTATAAGAAATACTTTACCTGATTACATTTATATATTACTGACTAAGAGATCAACAAAACAAAAAAAAAAAGAAACAAAAAAAAAAAGAAAAATCTTATTTGTTTCCGCTGGTCGGTCATTTGCTTGGTGCAAGTCTATCCCACTAGCAGCGGGTGGCTGGGGACTATGCATGTCTAGGCACTTGGCAAAACAAAAGAAAGATCTTATTAAAATTTGTTTCCGCTGGTCGGTCATTTGCTTGGTGCAAGTCTATCCCACTAGCAGCGGGTGGCTGGGGACTATGCATGTCTAGGCACTTGGCAAAACAAAAGTAAAATACAATTATAGAAAAAGGGAGTTTAATGTACTTCGAGAGCGAAGTACTTGTCAGTATGGCCGTGATATATAAATGTAGTTATTATGTATCTAATATTTAAAAATAAACACTTGTTATACTTAATGTAAGTATCTGTTTAATATATTATGATCAATTGTTAAATTAATTAATGAATTTACTAAATGATTCTTATACCAACTTATTTATTTAAATCAAACACTGATTTGACTCAACTGTCACTTGTGAATCATACTTGTTTGTTAACGGTTATAAAAGAGCGGAGCTAGAGTGGGAGCGGCTCGACATTCCGCTGTTGGACGCCGCCGAGTGCACGCGCTCTCACGTACGCTCTGCTGTCGCCTCCCCCCGCGACCCCGCTGCCCCGACTACGCGCTCGCCGCCTCCCGCCGCCGCCGTCGTAGCGCTGTCGTAGCGCATCGCGCTACGCTCCGCCTCTCGGCCGCCAGGCCCCGCCCACTTCGTAGCACAGCTACGTAGTGAGCGCTACGCCGTAGCAAATAGACTACGACAATTACGCACGTGTTATACGCGTGTGTAGCGGTCGTAGCAGATTTGCTTACGCTTTTGATTTGAAGCTGCCTCTTTCGAGGCGGTGGATAATCTTCTGGTTTCTTTAACGTTTATTCGTTAGACTCAGTCGGCCCCTTCAGGGCAAAATCCACAGTTTCGTGGTCCTTGGTGGATACCTTACGGTGCCAACGAAGCCAAGGGGGTGTTGACCCGACACACCCGCCGAGCCCCTTCAGGGCGAGGCAGTCAGTTGGAATCGGGACCTGGGCACGGCCTTGGGGGATCTCCTAGTCGTGCCTAGTGTTCGTACCTTCGTCCCCAGCAACCACCTGGTGTCGGTCGGGTGTATCCACACCCGGCGCTCCAGACCGCCTTCGGGCCTAGGAACCCACCGCACATTGAGATTGGCGGTGGGATTACTAGCTTAGGGCACACCATAGGTACCCACCTCCCTGTCTGCACCCGACAGGGAGTGTACTCATCCCCGGGTCCACCCACCCGGGGAGTTAGTGATAGGTTTAGCGGCCCTTCAGGCCACCGGACAGAAGTGTGCTAACGAGTTTGTTTGTGTCTTTCTTCTCGTTGGAGACACTACGAAAGACACACGGGTGGGTTTAGTTTTTGTGGGACTGTCCGCCCGGGGAGTACACGTCAGTGTCTCCTCGGGGTAGGCTAGGAGCGTCGCTCCCCCCCTCCCCCCCCCCCCGTGATTTCAAGCCCAGTGATGGGCGACCCCAACGCTAGCGCGGAGATCACCGCTGTCCGGGAGCTCCTCGTGCTCGACCCGTATATACGGGAAAAGCATGAGGGTGCTCTCGCGATGCTGGATCGCCTCGCGATACGTTTCGCCGCCCCTACCCCCGCAGTATCGGAAGTCAACTCCGACTGCGAGGACATGGACGCTGAGTCCAACAACGACGAGGAGGAAGAGAACTCCCCCTCTGACTCCTGCCCCACCCCCTCGACTTCTTCTTCCTCTACCGAGGACGACTATCAATTAGTCGGAAAGGGTAAGAGGAAGAAGTCCAAGCCTAGCTCGGCCAGGAAGGCCAAGAAGCAGGTTGTGGACTCACCCGCACCTCCCCCCGTCGTTGCGGCCGCTCTGGCCGCCATGGCTGCAGCTGGCCCGTCCCAGCCGTCAAGCCGCCCTCAGAGCCCTATGGCCATAGCCGCTCCGGCTGTAGCCACTAAGGCTACCCCGTCTGCTGCTCCTGCAGCTACCCCCCCCTCTTCTGCCTCCGCTGCCAGGAAGGCAAAACCCCCGCCTCCTCTGTTCATCCAGGACAAGCCTGTGTGGAACCAGGTGTCCAAATGGGCAAAGGATCGCGGGATTAACTATAACAACGCCCGCTCTACCCTCCAGGGTATCAAGGTGCAGGTCCCGACGGTCAAAGACCACAGGGAACTCACCAGTCTACTCAAGGCAAGGAACATTTCGTTCCACACCTTTTCTCTCCCGGAGGAAGCGCCCATCCGTGTAGTGATTCGGCGCCTCCCAAAGGAGATCCCGACGGAGGAGATCCTCGAGGACCTCCTCGAGCAGAAAATCCCCGTCTCTGCAGTCCATCGCTTGCACAAAGCGAGAGGCGGCCCCGCATTCGACATGGTTCTTGTCGTCTGCAGTCCGACTGAAGGCCATCACCCGATCTTCGGGGTGAAAACGGTCTGCTCACTGTCCGGCCTCTCTATCGAGAAGCCGTACAAATCGAGCATCGTTGGCCAATGTCACCGTTGCCAACTGTACGGTCACGTACAGCGCAATTGCTTCGCCACTCCTAGGTGCGTAAAGTGCCTAGGAGACCATGGCACGGCCGACTGTCCCCGGCCTAAAGACCGAGAGGCATGCACAGAGCCGCCTAGCTGCGTTCTCTGTGGCCAATCGGGCCACCCGGCAAACTACCGTGGGTGCCCTAAAGCGCCCAAGGCTTCTTCGTCCCGACTGGCGAAGCGCGCAAGCGCCCGCCAGAAGCGGGAGAGCCCCAGGCCAAGACCTCCTCCGCCCTCTGGCAAGCTCCCGGAGCGGCTCAGTCCACAGAGGCCCTCTCCGTGGACGACACTCAATCACCAGCGAGCCTTCCCGGCCCTGGTGCCCGTTAAGGCCGCACCCATCCCTGCGCTAATGGACGTGCCCGTCCAAGCGCCGGCAACTCCCGTTGCCCCCGCCCCGAAGGCCAAAGCCCCTGCGGCCCCGCGTGCCGCACCCAAGGCTAACCCTTCTGCGCTCCCGGAACGTTCTGTCGCTGCTCGCAACTTCAGAATCATGGGAGACGCGTTCAAAATCTTTTCAAGCCCTGTTGCCACTAAGATGGCCGACGAAATTGTCGCCTGCGGCGCCGATATCTCGGCCATCGCAGAGGTATTCTATGCGTACCCGGAGATTACGCAGATCCTGGAAAGCCTAGCAAAATAAATTCAGTAATGGATAGTAGGTCTCCATGTACATTCAAACCCCGTTCCCTTAAATTAGGTTACTTCAACGCCGATGGCGTTCTATCCCAGCGTGATGAGATCGCTACTTTTCTCAGCGACCATCACTTGGACGTCCTTCTCATACAGGAGACGTTCCTGAAACCCCACCATCGCGATCCTAAAGTTGCAAACTATCGTTTGGTGCGCAACGACAGGACTCGCTGTCACAAGGGTGGCACCCTTATTTACTATAAAAAGTCACTATATTGCATCCCTATGGATCCACCCCCGCTCTCCCTCATTGAGGTCTCGATCTGTCGGCTCGGCATGACCGGCCATCAGCCGATCACTCTGATCTCGGCTTACCTTCCCCCCACTGCAGTGGACCCCGTTCTCCTTCAGAGAGATCTCACCACTCTTCTTGGCCTGAGTGACTCCGTTTTATTAACGGGTGACCTCAACGCCAAACACCCCGCCTGGAACAGCCGCACGACCAACGCCAAGGGCCGAGTCGTGTTCAACCTCTGTTCCACGCTCATGTTTGACGTCATCGCTCCGATGTCGCCTACTCACTTTCCGCACGACGTCGCGTGCTCTCCCGACATACTCGATATAGCGCTTCTCAAGAATGTAAACCTCCGGTTGCAATCTATCGAGACGATATACGAGCTTAGTTCCGATCATCGCCCCGTTATTATGGAGCTAGCACCCCGCTGGGGTCCGTCTGACCCTAGCCAGCCCCCCCCTACCCAGGTGATAACCGACTGGAGGAAGGTAAGCGAAAGCTTAAAGTCCACCACGTCGCCTCACCTGGACACTATTCCTGATAAGATAGTGTCAGTCGCAGACACGACGGGCGCGATCGACTCGCTCACTGATCACGTGCAAAGCGTTTTGAACGAATGTTCACGGGAAGTGCCGGCGGAGAGCAATCTCCGCTTCGCGCTCCCGAGCGATGTGCGTGCTCTGATGACCGAGAAGAACGCGGCTGTCCGTGCCTTCAGTTCTTTCCCCTGCGCCGCTAACAAAGCTCACATGCGCTCGATGCAGCGTGCTGTATCGAACCGTATTGCTGAGCTGCGTTCCGCCCGCTGGGAGAAGACTCTGAGCGACTTGGAACCCACTCACCGAGCCTTCTGGCAGCTACAGAGGAATCTCCGCTCTACTGCGGAATACTCTATGCCTCCTCTCAATCGTCCCGACAATACCGTCGCTTTTGATAACGACGATAAGGCCGAAGTCCTAGCTGACAGTCTTGAGACTCAATGCTCGCCCAGCACGTTGCCAGTAGACCAAGCTCACCTGCACAAGGTAGACGCCGAAGTCGAACGCAGAGCTTCCCTCCCACCCGTCGAGGACCCTGATGATCCTCTTCCACCAGTCACTCCAGACGAGGTGCAAGACATCATCAAGAACCTCAAACCCCGTAAAGCCCCCGGTTCAGACGGAATCACCAATAAGGTGTTCAAACTGTTCCCCGCCCAACTCATTTTGCTTATGACAGCTATTTTCAACGGTGCCATGAGTAACAACATCTTTCCGCAATCGTGGAAAGAGGCTACCGTTATAGGCATTCCCAAGCCGGGAAAGCCCAAGTCCCAGCCTTCGAGCTATCGTCCAATTAGTTTGCTCAAAGTACTCGGCAAAATTTACGAGAAACTTATTTATAAGCGCCTCAAGAATTATGTCGAAAACAAGAGCCTAATCCCTAACGAGCAGTTCGGCTTTAGGTCGCAGCACTGCTGCGTCCGTCAAGTCCACCGCATCGTAGAGCACGTTAGCGTTGGTTTCCAGCGCGGCAAGCTCACGGGAGCACTCTTTTTCGATATAGCGAAAGCATTCGACAAAGTCTGGCACAACGGCTTAATTTTCAAGCTGTACAAACTCAACGTGCCGGATCGTCTCGTGCTCATCATACGGGACTACTTGTCGAATCGCACTTTCCGCTACCGAATAGAGGGCGCACTGTCCTCTCCCCACCCCGTTAGAGCAGGAGTCCCCCAGGGCTCAGTGCTATCCCCCCTTCTCTTCACGCTGTTCACCAGCGATATCCCAAAGCACAGGAAAGCCCAGTTGGCTCTATTCGCCGACGACACGGCCATTTTTTACACTGGCTGTGATCCTGTTGCTATCGCTCGCACCCTCCAATCCGCAGCCGACGCCCTAGGCGCCTGGTTCCGGAAATGGAGAATCGAAGTCAACCCAGACAAGAGCCAAGCAGTCCTCTTCTCCAAGCTACGCTCTAATCCCCCCCTTCCCAGACAGATCACCATGTATAGCAAGCCGATCCCTTGGGAGAAGCGAGCAAAATACCTAGGTGTGATCCTTGACTGCCACCTTTCCTTCGCAGAGCACATAAAGGCGGTGCGCTCGCGCGCCGCTTTCGCTCTCAGCAGACTTTACTGCATGGTCAATCCACGCAGTAAACTGTCGCTAAGGTGCAAGTTGCGTCTCTATACCGCGTGTATAAGACCGATTATGACTTACGCGTGCGCTGTGTTCGCGCACGCTAAGCCACACCACCTCCATAGGATGCAAACCCTACAGAACCGTTTCTTGCGAAGAGCTACGGGCGCCCCGTACTACCTTCGCAACGAGGAACTACACCTCGATCTTCGCATACCTACTATCCAACAGTTTATGAAGCGTGTTGCAAAACGCTTCTTCGAGTCTGCTGAAAAGCACCCGAACCCGCTGGTCGTATCGGCCGCCCGATACATTCCCTCCCGCATAAGTAGGATTCGCCGCCCAAGGCATACCCTCACTATTCCCGACGACGCTATTACCGTCCGCCAAGAAAGTAGTAAACATACAAGTACAGTACGAAAGTACAAACCGCCATCGTTCCGCCCACGCCGCCGTGGGCCTCACCCTCGCCGCCGAGGGTCGTCGCGGAGTCCCCGTCAGACCCTCCCCGTCCCTTGCACTCAAGCCAGCCCGTGAGCTGAGCAGTAGTTTTAAAATAGCCCGTTAATAATAAATAATGTTTGATCCAGCCTGTCCCACTTGCTGTCCCCAGTGACGCCCTAAGCCGAGGCTCGTACCCCGCAGGGGGTGCCCTTAGCGCGCTGTCACTTAGTTTTAAATAAACTTATGCTCTGGCTGGAGGCCTTAATTGCGAGGCATCCACAGAGTTGATCGGTTAAGCAGTAAACAGCCCTAGGCTGACCTGCGAGATGCCCTTTCGAAAAAAAAAAAAAAAAAAAAAAAAAAAAAAAATGGGAGCGGCTCAGTTGATCCTCGACTTTCAAAGAGTTAACATCTAAGGTGATATTATTCCAATTATTGTTACTTTATTGTTGATGATGATTTATAATGAAATATGTAATTGTGTAATGTTATTATGATGATTGGTGTATTTTAAATACAAGTCATAATAACTTCTATATTGATTATGGTTGTGTTATATACATCACTACTATAGCTAAAGTTGTTATATACTTTTTAGTAAAATGGATGTATATAATGTAATTATAATATAATGTAATAATAATATAATGTAATACTTTTAAAAAGAGTATGTATGGAGTTTCTTGCCCGTTCTTCTCCATACGAGACTACCTTTTGGAATGGGCAACTAGATTCAATAGTTTTAATTAATTAACGAGTCAAAGTGACTTTACTACAAAACAAATATAATGCTATTATGAATTGAACTATATTGTTTATATTTTCCCCTTAATACAATACCTAATAATTAACGAAGATTAAAATATACATATACATTAGTTACATATCTACATATATACGTAATATCTAACACCCGCGACTTAAGTTAATAGTGTTCATACTGTTTCTGTCTAATCCCTATGTGGCATAGCGTGATGAATTGTACCTAAGATTACAGCTCAGGTTACTGCCAACACAATGCCAAATCGGTGTAGGAATTAAAAAGTTATGCGCGTACAAACGAACAAACAAACAAATAAATAAATAAACAAACCGACAAAAATTCTAAAAACCATTTTTTTGGGTTCAGTATAATGTATTTAACATGTGAGAATTACTCTTTATAAAAAATATTGAATGTACAGAATTGGCCTCGTTACGATTGTATTATATGTATATAGATATAGATACACGCTCATATGTATTTTGGTTAATAGATGATTGGAATATTTTTAGACCCACTTTCACCAAAATCACTATGATTTAGTGCCTAATTGTCTTTAGAACATCATTGCATCCCTGTCACATTGTTACAAAGTGACAGTGACAGAATGGTAATTAAACACATTCAGCGCTAAATATGTTTAGTAAATATTGTGAAAGTGGGCCTTATGGTGGGTCCACACGATACAGACTTTTGTATGTACAGATATCTGCACAGACTATAAAGTCTGAGTAAAAATTTTTACCAAATGTCTGTGCAGACTTTTCATCAGTTCAGACAGTTCAGACTTCGATTTTCGTAAATCTGTAGTTGTCTGGCCATTTGCCAGAGTTTTGCTCCGACAATCGTACAGACATGTACGCAGACTTCCGACTTTTCTGGTACACCGACATTTGTCTGTACTGATTTGTTGTACAGACAAAATTCTTCAATAGAAGTCTGTGTTAAGTCTGTATCGTGTGGACCCACCATTAGTCTTATAGGGACTGAATATAGTCTTATGGTGAGTCCTCAAATGATTGGCTATATCCACTGATGGATAGTATAAATATACAATTTAGTGACTCAGTGATAACATAACGTTTGGAAGAAGAAAATGTTTTGTGCCGAACCCAAATAACATGCAGCAAAAGCAGGAAGATGCTAATCATCTTCCTACTCTCGTCTTATCTGCCATATCCCTTAAAGTGAATGATATTGCACTTTGAGGCTAGGGCAGGAAGATTGAACATTTCTCTAAAAGTGCACGATATTACAAGTCCCACTTATGCAGCGCTGCAAAAGTGCTGCAGCGTAATTGCGAAATGTCAATTTGATGCGACGATTACGCTTTGTTGAGCTTTCCCAGCGCTGTAGTCACTTCAATTCAAAGCACTAATGAAAAGAAGACCTGTTGCTGACATAAACGTCTTGGTATTACTCCCCAGGATTCGCTTCAATAAGCTCCTTCGTTTATATTGAGGGTTCTCTTTATAAAGCGATTGAAACATTTACGCTATACGGTCAGCTTACTAGCTTGAGCAGTTCTCACTGAATCTATACTTATATTATAAAGCTGAAAAGTTAATTTGTTTGTTTGAAAGGGCTAATCTCTGAAACGTGAATCTGATAAGAAGTTACTTTACAATAAAATCGTTCAATCATTATGTAGTTATCTCGAGGTAGCAAGACATGTGCCATTTTTATTTTCAATCGTAGCCACATTTGAAAAAGCAATGGCACACGTGAGATAATTGACTCGAACGAAGTAATTGAAAATCTACTAAAACGTATTAGAGTTGAGAATCGCTTAACTTGCTTGTACACAATATTTAAGTACACAATTTTTAAGATTATTACTTCATTGTTTGGGCTGACCATAAATGGGGTTATTGCTAATTTTGATTGCGTGTGTTAGTTTAATGGCCCTATGTACTAACGTAAAACTGATGTATTGCTTTAAATCATTAACAATACCTACTATTTTCAAGCACAACTAGAACCTACAATCGACCTTTTCATTTCCAGTGACCACAGCAAACGTAGCATACCTAGTTCAAATAAAGCACCAGGTATCGTGCAGCCGACGCAGTATAAATCCAGCTATAATTGGCCCACTTCCGCAACCCCTGGCCTGGCGTGCTGACCTTCGCAACTGCAGCGAAGGACACACCATGTAGTTACCACGATACGAATATGAACAGAGAAACAACAAGAAACAGAAATGCTTAAGGGCGTGTCAGAATCCAGAAAGAAAACAGACGAGAGCGTTTATACAGGAAAAATGTTTAACCAGTGCGTAAATTTTGCCATAATAATCTTCAACACGTTTTATTAAACACGTATATTTTATTTTGATAGGTCTTAGTACTAAAAAAAAAAGTTATCGCTTACGAAACATGTTTACTTAAAAACCATATTTTATTGTCACTCGGCGCTAGCGCATTCCCCACCCCCTCACCCCAGCCATGCGCCCGGGCGGCGGCCGCGAGTTTTCATTGATAGTATGGCGAATAGATTATGTCCATGTTTTGCTTATTTCAAACTCGGATAAGGATGCATTTTTTTTTTTATTTTTTTTTAACTAAACACGGAAATGTGTTCTATTACTGACACTGAACTACCAAAAAAAAATTACGCACTGGTTAAAAACTTATCCTGTATTGAGAGAAGACCACCCGCATTTTCACATAATTGCCTTTGTAATTAGCTGCAACAACTAGTTTTAATGTTCTGTCTAACTTACATAGATACATAAACTCACGCCTTTTTCCCATAGGGGTAGGCAGAAACCATGGAACGCCACTTGCTACGATCCTTCCTTTCGCCTCGGCTTCTGTCTAACTTCTTGACAATTTAAAAGTGCATGTATAATGTTCTCGGAGTAAACCTTCTGCAGTCTTATTTATTGAATTATCTGACTGTTTGAATTTTAAAACGGTACGTGTTAGTATGTAATGGGTATTATAAAAGTATTTTTATACAAAACCTTGAATATTAAATTCTTTAGTAATAACATGAAATTACATTTTCTCGCAATTATAATACTCAAGTTTAAAGTGTTTGTTAAAAAGGAGAATTGGTATTATGATATCATAACACTGTAAATGAGACTTATTCTGCAAAAACGAGCTATCCCACAATCTTTTAGTAATTATATTACATCAACGTTCAAAATGTTACACGCTAAATGTGTGAATAAGAAGTAAATTCTAAAATACTAAAACCCGACTACTGAAAAATCACGCTGTAAAAACTGTGAAACAAGAAAATATTCTCATCTGAAATTATTATTGTTAGTTATGTTCAGAGGATAGCCTTGGTCGTATGCCATTTTGACCTAATGCTTGGTCGCTACTGTTAGAATGTGTTAGATGTATTGTTTTGTTAGAGAAGGTAGAATGCTTATGCGAATCCCGCAGCCCCGGCCCCATGGGCAGATGTGGAACACAGCGGTGGTTTTAGCCGGTAAGAATCCGGCATCCATCACCTTCACGATGGAGGAAGTCCATGAGAATTTCTACCTCGTCATTTGTCGAATTATGATAAGTAGTTTAGAAGTTATGTGAGTACAGATGATAATACATACCTACATATATACATAAGGATCAAAATCATAACCCTCCTTTTTGCTTCGATAAAAATGTCTCTCATTTACATTTTAGACATAGATGGTTGTCGAGATGATGTTGCGACGTAGAATTGGTCTTCTGTTAAAAATGTAAAACCAAAACTTATGCTTATAAATATATAATTTAAAACTAGACTTAGCATTGAAGAAAATGTGTTTGTTATACTAAAGTACCGAAGACTTTTCATATCATACAATCTTAAAACATACATAAATCGCTCATTTCCATACACGCAAGACAAACATAAACTAAACACGCTCATTTAGAACCTTCACACCCAAGAAATTAAGTTCACATTCCCTTGAATCTTTAAACTCTTTGCTAGACATTTTAAATTAATGTTTGATTTTGAATCTTAGTGAGTAAAGAATAGGGTTTAGATTCTTTTCTCAGGGTAGTAGACTAGAAGTAGCCTGGTAGGCAAGTTAAGTTAATTGAGTTGACTTGGCGCTAAAAAAGCAAGGTGAAAGGGTATTGTTACTGTAAGCGAGGCAGCACTGTTAATAGAACCTTCTTGGAAATTGTTAAGTCTCCTTTTGTCTATAGAATATTTTAAATAAAGAACCTTTGGAATGGATAGGCAGTTTAGACAAAGAAATAGGAAAAGGAGACACAATGTTTCTAAGGCTTTTTTATATACACGAAGTATAATGATCCAAATAGTGATGTAAGTCATTAAAAGAAAGAAAGAAAGAAAGAAAAACCATTTATTCTTACGAAAGCGACGCACAACACAAAAATAAATAAAAAATAATAATGTGTATACGCCACTACCGCGCGAAAAGGCTGACGCTCAGCATAAAGCCATGGTCCGTGCACGAAACACGGAACCACAGCGCTGGTTTTCAGCGTCAGCCGGCGTGTTGCTGTCTCGGAACTATAAAGAACGATATCACCCACAGTTCCGAGACCGAACAACAATATTTTAATAAAAATCTGTGGACACAGAAAGACGCCGATCGGCAAGCACTCTCAAAGAACTACACAACTACATAAAAAATAAACTAAAAAGAACATATTAACGTTGATAGATAAAAATAACATATTTTAGAAGCGACATCACAATACAATAAAACAGCACAATAAAATAAATAAAAATAAATTAGGGCTGAGTAAGTAGCAGATGACCCCACCTATCCACCATTTTCGTATGTTCAACGTTCTGCCAAACACCCCTATTATACTTAGAGACTTTTTAATAGTTTCTTTCTTTGTACTAACCATATTTTATTATGAACATCATTTTATTTTATTAAGATTTTTGCTTTTTTTTAGTTAGAGTTTAGCGAGAAAAGTTCAGTTCGCTTTATGTTTATCTACGCAAAATAATCCTGCCTCGTTAGCCTAGTGGACCTAAGCGCGACTGCTACGCTAGAGGTCTTCTGGGGTCGATTCCCAGGTCGAGCAAAAAGTATTATTGGGTCTATTAAATTCTCAGTAGCAGCTCGGAGTTAGGATTTGTGCCCGGTTAATGGCAATAGGCTCGGCCCCTAATACATGGGGCCCAAACATACTGGCGAAGTGTGGGTGTACGTTGGTACACTGCTTAACCCTTTGTGTGCTGACAACAACAATGTGCGTTTTTTTGACGCATATGCGCGTCGCCCGCACTTAGAGGGCTAACCTTTCGGGGAATACAGGTGTGATGGTATGTTTGCACGCAAAATAATAAGGTTCAAAGGGGTTCTTTGCGCTGGCACGATTTATAAATAGCTTTTGTAACTCAACAAATTAAAAGAGGGTCATTTACACCCCCCCCCCCCCCCTTCCCATAACGATTTATCTTTCACCTTTCTATAAAGGGAATAAATTGATACCCTTCTAATTAAGGCTAACTAATTAATTACATATTTTATAACTAGATAAACAATATTAACTGAACAGTTAATAAATGAAGATTGACGAGTTTGTAAAATTAATTAAATACTTAATAAAGACTTGGTGTATTAAGCTCATTATTTTAGTTTTTTATTTCATACTTTTAGGAGGTAGGTATTAAAAATAAAAATAGGCTTTTACTGTCCCACTGCAGTGCAAAGACATCTTCTCATACAAAGTAGAGGTCGGCGGATGGTGTTGCCGAGGCCGAATTTTGGGTCAGTAGTATTTAAAAAATATCATCATCATCATCATATCATCACGCCCATATTCCCCGAAGGGTTAGGCAGAGGTGTACCAATGTACCTATACCCACAGTTCGCCGGTATGTCTTTTAGGTCCCATGTAAAAGGGGACGAGCCGATCCGATCCGCTACTGAGAATTTCATAGAAAAGCCCAATTACACTTTTTGCTTGACCTGGGAATCGAACCCAAGACCTCTAGCGTAGCAGTCGCGCTTAGGACCACTAGGCCAACGAGGCAGTTTAAAAATATCTTAATTAATTATTTATTATTCGGGCAATACAGGTGTCATGGTATGTTATGTATGTTTTTCTTTAATACGTAACAATAATTATTAAAAGTAACAATACATTGTTCAGCACGTGTACTATTGAACACATTAATATAATATTTAAATTATTTCAACTTAAACAAACCAAGATATCAACAATTCTTTTTATTGATTTTTTATATCGTTTTGCAAACAATCGGACGCGACCGCCCACCTGAATGTGAAGCGATCACCACTACCTATAGACATCTGCAATACCAGAGGCCTTGCAAATGCGTTGCCATCCCAGAGACAAAGTTGAAATTAATGTCTCATGTGCCTGTAATTATAACGGCACCCATAACATTCAAATCGTACCACAGCAACGCTGCTTTGCGGAAGAGGTTAAACTGCCCCGTTGGTCTCGTGGTCGCAAGTGCAACAGCTGAGCGAGGGTACCTGAGTTCGATTCCCAGGTCGGGCAAAAAGTGTTATTGGTTTTTTCCAATAGGAATTTCTCAGTAGCAGCGCAGAGTTTGGAATTTGGTGGTGTGATACCCCCGTTCCTCGGAAAGCACGTAAAGCCGTTGGTCTTGCGCCTGATCTCTCTCCGGTCGTGTCGGATTGCCGTCCCTTCGGACTATGAGAGTTAGGGAAGAGGGAGTGCACCTGTGTTTGCGCACACACTTGTGCACTATAATATCTCCTGCGTACGTAGCTAGTCTGCATTAAGCACGGAATTAAGGCCGGAATCGGTCTGGAGAGTTACATTACATTTTTTTTACATTTATGGTGGTAGTACTTCCCTGGACGAGCTCATGCACAACTACTATCAGATATTAGTAGTTCTGGTTAATATATCAACAGTTCTGATATATCGACAGATTCGGTATCGAGTAATAATTTATGGTTAACTCGGTTCGGTGCGGTCAGTGGTGAATCACTTCGGCATTGTAGGTAAGTGCTGTTCCATTGTTTCCATTCAACAATGGTATATTGGCAAAGCCTTTGTTGGTTTCTAAGGTAGGTTTGCCGATAAATCTAGTACCGAGCGATATTACCTATAAGACTTATCGAGTACCTATTATTTATTATGCAATCTGTGGTCTTGATTGTCACCAAGCAGTTGTATTTTGCGCAATTATTTTGAATAATTTATAAAAATAATACCTTCTAGCTTGTTGACGGGCCTGTTGGTCTAGTGGTTAGTGGCCCTGACTGCTAAGCCGGAGGTCGTGGGTTCGATTCCCACCCAGGACAAACTTTGTGTGATGAGCATTATTGTTTGTTCTGTGTCTGGATGTGATTTATCTATAATATGTATGTATTTATAAATTATATAAGTATGTATATCAGTTGTCTGGTTACCATAACACAAGCTCTGCTTAGCTTGGGTTCAGATAGCCGTGTGTGAGTTGTCCCAAGATATTTATTTATTTATTTATTAATGTCCCATTGATAAATTAAATAGACAGCTTAACATACCATCACGCCTGTATTCTCTGAAGGGTTAGGCAGAGGTGCACCAATACCACTTTTTGCTCTACCTCAAGGACGTTTCATGATGTCAAGCTTATATTAATTAGAGGTCCAGATTTTCTCACGATATTTTTCTTCACCGTGGTCAGTGACGACCAAGAAAAATTGAGAAAGTACATATAAATTGAAGAAGTCACATTGTTTACTTTTATTTCTTAGACATTCTTCATTGTTAGTGATTGCTTAATGTCTATTTTAGTTTACGTAATTATATAACAATAATATGATAATACTAATGATTTTCTTAGGACCTTTAATTCAAGCTTCGATTAGACAATCCACTCTAGAACTGTTTGACCAAAACCATCTTAATACAAGAATCATACATAAATATATACCATCACGCAGGCGTGAGGTATTCCCCGAAGGGTTAGGCAGAGGTGTACCAATGTAAACCCACAGTTCGCCGGTATGTTTAGGTCACATGTAATAGGGGACAAGCATAGGCTTGTCCCCTATTACATGCCAGACTATTGCCATTCTGGCAATAGTGCCAGAATCATATATTTCTCAGCAATCACTTGCAGAATTCTATTGCAGAATTTATTAACATTGGCTGGCACTGTGCGCTCTAACCAATAATTTATAAATGAGGCTATACGATTGCGCAAAATAGCATGTAAGCCGTCCACCCGTGCCTGACCAAACACGTTAGAGGCACTACAGAAGCATAGCAGCCCTAACACCATCAGGAATCAATACTACCCTAACTAATATTATAAATGCGAAAGTAAATTTGTTTGTTACCTTTTCAGATCTAAACCACAGAACCAATCATTCTGTAATATTGCATATACGCAGTCGGGGGGACAGAAACGGACATAGGGTACCTTTCATTCCGAAAAAAAGTACTTTTCCCGAGGAAAACCACAATAACATTCTCTGTAACATTCTATCTTCGTAATAGATGGCGCCACGTGTCTTTAGAATCGTGATTAAATTAATTGTCAAATTCTAAATCAATGCACGACTTTATAAAGAGAAGATTATAAAGAGGACTTTTTTGCATCAAACAGGCTTCGAGACCACTAGACCGATTTGAACCATTTTTTCACCAATAGATAGCTACATTATTTTTGAGTTACATATGCTATATAACATCACGCTACGAAAAACGAGAGCAGCCCCCCTAGCCAAGTCGCAAACGATAATCGTAAACGCTCGGTAGGTACCAATTGATTTTCAACTTAATACTCCAGAGCCTTAAGTTGAAAATCTATTAAAGATTTCTAAGCGTTAGCGACTGGAAAGAACGAAAACGCTATGCAATCTTCATTAGATCTTCTACTTAAAACCAAGCACATAAAGTTGAAGATCTATTAAAGCCTACTCAGCGTTTACCATTATCGTTTGTGACTTGGCTAGGGGGGCTTTTTTTTTTTTTTATTGACGGGAAATCATCAAATAACTTCCCCCGCCCTTAGTGTCAGACTTTTACTGACTAAAACCCGTCTATGTTCCTTCATGTGCCCTTTGCGTTCCGGGGGCGCGGTATCTCTTTCGAACAACCCGCAGCCCCGGCAGGCATCGGCCCTCAGTGGCCCCATCTAATTTTGCTGACATCTCTTTGAGGCGCGCGTGGAACACGAACGCGCCGTCGACACGGTCTGTCGCTAGTGAACATACGGACGGTGAGCTACCCATTGCTCACCGTCCACAGACCCGCGTCTACGGTGGCCGGGAGTCGTCTCGTGGCTCCCGACGCCCGGATCGTCTACCGCGGCGGCCGCTGGGACGGGGGACCCTCCTTTCCCTCTCCCGTCCCGCCGCCTCCTTCTCTAGCATTACAGCTTCGCAGAAGGAGGCGACTGCTTCCCATTCCCCCTGGCTAGGGGGGCTGAGCAGTAACTAAAGACGTAACTCGTAACGTAACTTAACGCGGGTTAACTAAGCCACGCAGACGAAATCGCAGGCGAAAGCTAGTCTACACAAAGCTAGTCTACATACTGAATGCGCAAGTCATTGAGCGGTCTCTGAGCAAAGCTGACCCACACCCACAGTACAAGCGTATCAGGAACTGTCGTTTCCGAACGGGGGCGAATAAATCTGTGAAATCCCGGATATTCTACCGGATATCCGTGCCGGAATTCCTAACAACGCTGCGGATGCCAACAGCTAGATAGTTTCACAATATTCATAACGTTTAATTTTATGATCGACGTATGAAATGTATAGTATTTAGTATTTAATTTAGTATTTGCTTTGAACTCTTCTTTATCGTGTGGGCTGTAAAGTCTAACGACCGCACACACCCTAGTGTCACAGTTTCTCAAGGGCCTCTGACATGGTTACCGATGTCCAAGATAAACTTAGAAAGTAAATTTGAATTAGAAAAAGACAGTAAGACTTTGATTTGAAAAGCCTGAAACACCTTTGACAGTCTACCCTAAGCATATTTGTTTTTTATTTATGTCTTATACGATGATGATGATCCATTTGAAAGAATACGAACAACTTCAACTATGTGATCAACCTGATAAAATAAAAAATCTGCTTTTTAACAATACATTCTCCGTGTAGGTACCACCCACTACACGATCAAAATATATGGAACAGCCATTTTTTTTATGTTTCATCTTAGCCAAAAGATCTTAAAGCCTTTATCTTGCAAGATAATCTATTTTTACTTCAAAATTTCAGCCAGACTGAAGCCTTTACAATGACGAAAACATTTGGCAATTTGGCAAAAGTGGCAAACGTCGAGGTTTAGTCTGGCATGTTGCCAATTGGGACGAGAGCGTAATTGTGAGTATGTTGGCTAAGTACTTGCCTGGACAGTATTCTGTACCAAGACCTCATTGTTCTAGCAACGTTCTAGCTTTTAAGTACTAACATTGCTCTTGTCTGAACTTGCCTTAATTAGAATTTAAGGCATTGACATTTACTACTGATTGTGACATTAAGTAGACTGCCCCGGGGGACTGCCCCGTTGGTCTCGTGGCCGCACGCGACTGCTGAGCAAGGGGTCCCGGGTTCGATTCTTAGGTCGGGCAAAAAGTGTTATTGGGTTTTTCCATTAGGAATTTTTCAGTAGCAGCCCCGGAGTTTGGAAGTTGTTGGTGTGACACCCCCGAGCCTCGGAAAGCTCGTAAAGCTGTTGGTCCTGCGCCTGATCTGTCTCCAGTCGTGTTGAATTGCCGTCCCATCGGGCTATGAGAGTTAGGGAAGAGGGAGTGCTTCTGTGTTTGCGCACACACTTGTGCACTATAATATCTCCTGCGTACGTGGCTAGTCTGCAGTAAGATTAGCCGCCGTGGCCGGAATCGGTCTGGAGAATTACACGTACTTAAGATAATCTTGTCTGAACTTTTCTTAATTAAATTTAAGGCATTGACATTGACTAATAACTGTTACATTATGTAGACCGCTTCAGGTTCCAAACAAAACTAGTCTAGTCATATTTTGTTGAATAAGTAATAAATTAACTCTCAGTAGCAAGCTTGGAAGTTAGGATTTATACCCGGTAAATGACAATAGGCTCGTCTCCTTTTACGTAGGGACCTATACATACCGGCGAACTATGAATGCACATTGGTACACCTCTGCTTAACCCTTCGGGGAATATAAGGCGTGATGGTATGTAAGTAACTAATCTCAATGAAATTTTGTAGTTAGGATAAGATCAATATTCATTGTATTTGTTTTAGTCACTTTCGCTTTAAAGAACTTTGTTTCAAAATCATAATAAATTTTAGGTGTCGTTCGAAATTTTGAATATCCTAGCGTATTATTTAATTATTTCTCAGCAGTAGATTTGCTTTGGATTTATGCCCGGTTGACGGTAATTTGCTCAGTCCCTAGTGCCCTTGTAATAAAGTTTACTTAGCTACCTATAATAGGATGTACCTCTTCGATGAAAACAAACCTCTTTGTCTTCAAAAGTTAAAAAAAAGAGTAAAAAGTCAAATCATTTATTCCAATTAGACAATTAAAAGGCACTTTTAGACGTCAATTAATCAAAACTATTGAATCTAGTTGCCCATTCCAAAAGGTAGTTTCGTATGGAGAAGAACGGGCAAGAAACTCCATACGTACTCTTTTAAAAAAACGTATTATATTATATTGTACAGTTACATTCATTTCATGACAAATATGCTAATGTCAAAACGATCTATTAACAATAAAAGTCACTCAAAGTACTACAATACATAGGTACTAAGTGCTACGAATTAAGAAATGAAAACTATATCTTCATCGCAGACTATAACAGTAGGTACATTGCTGGTTATAGGCCTCTCCTAACGTTACTACAACGACACTGGCCTAATTCATGCTATATTTACGTTATAAATGTGAGTAACGGTATAACCGACATCTAGGCCGACACGGGAAAAAGCTAGAGTTATCTAAATAAAAATAAGCATGTAAAAAAAAAACAAAGAAAGATAAAGATAAAGATGAAAAAAAAAAAGATTAAGACAAAGATTTTTTTAAATCAACTTGTCATTGTAAAAAAATGTTAACACTTTCATACAAAAAAAGCAGTTCACCGCACAACCCTAATATGACGACACGCAAATACCAACTGGTGTGTGCATAAATAAATAATTAAAATAGAGGTTACTACTTGTTCGCGTGACCGTACTTCATGTCATCGAAATATCGCGAAAGTTACCACCAAATAATAAAAAAGAGCTTTTTTTTAATTATCTTTAAAATGGCTACAACGTGTTGCCAGATTCAAATTTTAATCACGTCCGGCACACCCTGGACTGGCGACCAGCAAGCTTTTAAACAGCTGAGGGGACTATATATACTGCAGCAATATCTGATTAATCCGTGCTAATATTATAAATGCGAAAGTAACTCTGTCTGTCTGTCTGTCTGTCTCTTCTTCACGCCTAAACCACTCAACCGATTTCAATGAAATTTGGTACAGATATAGTTTGGGAACGGGAACTATTAATCCACTCGGACGAAGTCGCGGGCAAAAGCTAGTTGATAATAAACTAAAACAAACCAGATTTAGAGTTCAAAATTGTGTAACCGCGTGCAACATAAAAATGACGCGCGGGATAATATGTCGCACACAACTTCAATTCTATTATTAAAAATGAAACTTTTTTTTAAATTTAAAAAATTAAGTTTGAAGCCTTTAAAGAAAAACATCGTAAGGAAATCTGGACTTATAATTAATACAGATTTGAAATAATTGAGCAAGCGGGATGATCAATGGTCATACCTTCTCTGTATGAGAAGCGGCTTTGGCCTGCAATGGGACAAAAATAAGCTGGCGTAATTTAAACTTTAAGGCCGGTCTCATAACGTCTAATTTGCAACAACTCGCCGCTACATGCATCACACGTAGGTAGTGGTACTTTACAAGCAAGGTCAGGTCTAATCGCTTTCAGTCTGAACACCAGAGTTTATAACGGTTTTATAAATAGGAATTATTACGGTAACAACGTAGGTACCTTCAGTTAATTACAAACTAATGAACTGTACTTAGTACCTGCGTACTAGTTTCTATATGGCTAATATATGGGTAGGTCAAAAGTGAACATTATTTTTATATCATGTTAGGTTCCAAGTCTGAAAACGCTTATTGACTTTTGTTGTCGTTAAAAAAAATATCGCAAGGATGGAAAGAACAATGCAAATTTCGGATTCGTTAAGTATCTATTTACACCCGTTATGTATTCTAGATCTAGTGCAGCTCTCTCCATTAAGCCCTTGACCGGCCTATCGAGAGGCTCTTCAGATATTTATCAGGCTCTTAGGCATTAGGTCGATGTTGGGCGTGCAGAATACTAATCTATTAGGAATTTCTCAACAGTCTATATTTCTACCCATTTTATAGGCTCACCACGTTTGAACCCGTTTTTATCAGTCGCAAGTAAAAATACAGAGCGCGAGACGCCGAAAGTCGACGTCGGTACTTCACAGGGGGTGCCCTTAGTGTGTAATTGCTTATTTAATAAATAAGTCCTAACTGAAGGTCTTCATTTCAAAGGCACTAAAGGAAAGCCAATAACTTCCAATGCCATCATGATATTTTTTTAATCTATACTAATATTATAAAGCTGAAGAGTTTGTTTGTTTGTTTGTTTGTTTGTTTGTTTGTTTGTTTGTTTGAACGCGCTAATCTCAGGAACCACCGGTCCGATTTGAAAAATTCTTTTTGTGTTGGATAGCCCATTTATCGAGGAAGGTTATAGGCTATATAACATCACGCTACGACTTACGGGAGCGAAGCAGTATTCAAAAACGTAACTTAAGGTGGATGAATAAAGCCACGCGAACGAAGTCGCAGGCAGAAGCTAGTTGTTTTATAATCACATAAAGAAGCAACAAAAATATTGTAACAATGATTTTGTAAAAACCAAATTGAAAGAAAAGAGTGTCCATGAAGTTTCTTGCTCGGTCTTCTCCATAGAGATCTACGTTTTGGAAGTAGCAACTAGCTTCAACTTTCAGTGTAACTTGTTGAAAATTTATTCTAAAGTGCCTGTAAATGGTCTAATTGAAATAAATGATTTGACTTTGAGAAAAAATAAAAGATTTCGGCTCGGCAATAGGCTCGCCCTCTTACTAAGGCAAGTCAAGCAAGGAGTAACCCTATTTATTACCTCCATATGTTGTACCAGCAATAGGGCAGTAGTGTGGGGCAATAATCTCTTCAAAGTTAGAGTAAAGAAGCTTCTTCTGGGTAAGCTCACTCCATCGTAGACTTTGTCTATGTCACCTTTGACCAACACTAGAGTCAAGAGCTTAAATATCTCGAATAGAAAAAAAAGTAACCTAAAGTGGCAATGGGGCGGCCATATTAACCGTAGAACCGATGACCATTGGGGTAGACGTGGTCTTGAGTGGAGACCGCGACTCAGCCGTTTATTCCCATCTGCCACCCCTGAGTTTGCCACCGGGGTGGTGGTTGGCACTAATAGGTGGCGTTTACCACCCCGGTGGTGGTTTATTCCCATCTGCCACCCCTGAGTTTGCCAAAGGGATGAATATTATGATTTCACTCGCACAAAGGGGTGGAGTCGTAGAACAATGCAATGTTTCGTGTCTTGTCGGCCACTGTTTTAAGTGAGTGCGTAATCTATTGAAAAATACTGCAAAGCACTAAGTAGGTACTTTTGTTCTTAACGACAATAATGGAGCGCACCACAATACAAAAATATTTATCAACATTTTGTAGATCTATTTTAACAAGATGTGTGTTATTGTTACCTATACCTACATAGCTTTTTAAAATTGTTTTGTGTTATGTTTTACCAACTGTGTATAAAATAAGTAATTACTAGCAATAATAATTGCTAGTAATTATACAAACATTCATTTTATTTTTTGAATTAGAGTTATTAATTAAAATAAAAGATCCATATATTATCCACTAAAATTCATTTCCATTGCTCTTGAATCATGATATCCAGTGACAATTAATTTTTTTTTTATTGTTAACTAGCTTTTGCCCGCGACTTCGTCCGTGTGGATTAATAGTTCCCGTTCCCGGGGGATTTCCGGGATGAAAACTATCCTATGTCCTTTCTCGGGTCCCAGACTATATCTGTACCAAATTTCATTGAAATCGGTTCAGTGGTTTAGGCGTGAAGAAGAGACAGACAGACAGACAGACAGAGTTACTTTCGCATTTATAATATTAGTACGGATGTCCAATACGAAATGCGGAATAAACCCCTGTACTATAACTACGAAGGGGGAAATTAAACTAAATAGGTACCATTGCCCACCGGGGTAGTAAACGCCACCTATTAGTGCCAACCACCACCCCGGTGGCAAACTCAGGGGTGGCAGATGGGAATAAACCACCACCGGGGTGGTAAACGCCACCTATTAGTGCCAACCACCACCCCGGTGGCAAACTCAGGGGTGGCAGATGGGAATAAACGGACTCAGCAAGCGTAAGATGGGACGCCCCCAGGCTCGGTGGACCGACGACTTTCGCAGGGTAACTGGTAGCAACTGAATGAGAGTTACCGAGCAAATAAGCCGACGGCCCACCGGATGTTACGTGGTCACCTCTACCTATAGACATCTGCAATACCAGAGGCCTTACCAATGCGTTGCCATCCCAGAGACAAAGTTTAAATGTCTCATGTGCCTGTAATTTCACCGGCACCCATACCTATCAAACCGGAACGCAGCCAACGCTGTGTCATAGGTATGGTGGTAGTACTTCCTTGGACGAGCTCCTTCACAAAGAGCTCTCCTAAAATTGAGATAAGTGGCGTGAGATAATTGACCTATTTCCATCAGTGGACTCTTGCAGGCTGATGACGTGGGGTAAAATTTACTGGACAGTAAACAAAGAAATCATAGCTAAAAATAAATAAATTACGCAGGTGTCAAATGGTTTAATAACCTTCCTTTGGGTTACAGGCTAGTATCCTTATCTTAATACAGTTTTAATTGCATTACACATAAATAACGTATTAAACTTCTCAAATATGACGAAATGTATTTTAATGACGATGTGTTTAATGGTATTATTAAGTTATCATTGCGGTTAGGGAAGACCATTACTGTTCATTCCTAGGATATGATATTTGAAGATTTCTAGTAAATAACTAACCTAAAAATTGTGTTAATATAAAATAAAAGGTGCATCCACACCGCAGTTACCTTTTGTAGAACAACGTTTCTAAAGGTTAAGGTGCGTCCACATTAGTGACATTTCACCGAACCGAACACCGTGACACCGCCGTGGAATAATTACGGATAGGGTGAGGTTAATTAATTCTACCTACCTACCTTCAAAAACGTTGTTGCAATGATTTCTCGGAGAGGTGCAGCTGGCGTGGAAGCGAATGTTTTCTAATCACGATATGCATTTGACGGATCCATAAATCCCGTGTAGGTACCAGAGCGATGACACGCGGGCTTGTACGAGTAAAAAATAATGGCAGAGTGGACGTCTCCCGCACACCGAGGCACAAACAAACAAACAAACAAAAACAAACAAATACAACAAATAACAACAAACAAATTTGTCCTATAACCAAACCTTATATATCCAAAAAGCTGGGTAGACGATTTATAGAGGTTTTGGTGGTGACTGATTGTTGTGTAGAAGCGTTTGACATAACATTTTGGCTCTATAAGTTTATACAGCAAAAACGACCTATTAAAAAATGATGTAGAGGTTTACTTCACCACTTTATATAGCTGTTATAGTCAGGCGTTAAAACAACCTCCATTGTGACTAGCATACAACGATAGAACTTTATAACAGTGTTGACTGTTCTTCTTATGCGCCTGCTTTGCCCAATAAAGGTTCGAACCGAACTATAATGGGATTTTCATTATAGTAGAGATGACAACTCAAGAATAGGACGATATTGTGATATTGAGGGTTTTAAGATCGTCGTTACAGTACATAGTACTATAGTGGACACAAAAAGTCTACAACAGAATGATTTTGTGATACAGCTAAGTTTCAAATTACATTCATGGAGCTTAATTGTCATATAAAGGGTTGTTAACTCTTGTTATAGCTGTAGTGATAAACTTATCACAAAGACCCTTTTTTTGAGAAGGTTTTTTTTCTGTAACCGTTAGTGAAAACCAAGTTGAAGACTCAATTAAACAAAATGGTTCCGTACAAAATATAATTCACGTGAAGAAATGGAGAATTATTCAAATGTAACAATGATTCCAGGTGTGACAGTTCAGATTGTTTGATTGATTACTACGAAATGGGTTAAAGCATTGGGCTATTAATTATAATATTTCACATGAAGCAGCAAAAAGTTTTATTGTACTAATAAACGAACGAATACCAAATACATTGCCTACAGATCCACGAACGCTTTTTAATACAGAAAAATCTGTCACTACTCATCCCGTGGGAAATGGTCGATACTGGCATAACGGCTTGACAAAAACATTAAAATGCTATCTACGAGTAGAATATATATATACCATCACGCCTGTATTCCCCGAAGGGTTAGGCAGAGGTGTACCAATGTAGGTCCACCCACAGTTCGCCGGTATATTTAGGTCCCATGTAATAGGGGGCGAGCCTATTGCCATTAACCGGGCACTAATCCAAACTCCGAGCTGCTACGGAGAATTTCATAGAAAAACCCAATAACACTTTTTGCTCGACCCGGGAATCGAACCCAGGACCTCTTGCGTAGCAGTCGCGCACAGGACCACTAGGCCAACGAGGCAGTTACGAGTAGAAGTGATTGATAATAGTATATCTATCTATATATACAATATATCATATATATTTTACGCATGTGCCTTGGTAAAAATGAACTGGTGTGTAAACCACAGTAACACAGTTATTAGTTAACTGAAAGTGTGCAATTTCCTAGGGTCATTCCGCTTCCGTAAGTAGCTTAAAATCGTCACGTATCAAAAACTTATCGATATCTATTATAACATAACATTAAACTGAAAAAGAAAAAATAACGTTATATTGACCTCCTCGGAGTATAAAAATTATAACGAAAAAGTATAACTCTGACGTCGTAGTACCTACAGCTGATTAATAAACCCATATTTTCTGACATGGTATTTTTTTAAGTTTAATAAAAAGTATTCATCACATTTGAAGAATAAGGACAAACATCAGAACAAAATAAACGAACAAGCGCAAAAGGAACCTAATTTCATGTAATGGTGGTTGTAATCTATCATAACGAGTACTATAGTAGAGTTTAGGAAGCTGGAAGTATATTTATGTCTTAAAATTCGTAATATTTTAGTAAACGCGCATTAATTCGAAGGGGGCATTCAAATATTGTCGTAAACCTGTACATAGTTTATCAGTAAAATTACAGCCGCACGTCATTTGCGCCGTAAGAGACGAATAATTCAATTTGTGTTATGCATAACACAAATTGTTACAATATTGTTTATTGTGTTTGTGTTGTCCTCATTTTCTCTTCGTATTAGCTTTTATTTCTCTTTTAAAACACTGAGACACAGTAGCGGCGTGAATGAATGTAAAAATTGAACGAATGATTCGATAAATATTTGTGATGCAATGGAACCATGAACACTTTTACAGTACCGAAAAACACTTTAGTAGTGTTGTGGTGGCTTATAAGTCACCGAATAGAGATTGCGGTACTGTTACATCAACTGTAATAGGCCAAAATTGTCATGCCTGACACCATTAAAGTTGTCCTTTAACACTGAATGGAGATATAATTGCGCCACTTTCTTCGTAGGCGCACCATCTTTCGCCTTTTATCTGACCACTGATTAGTTTTTACAAAACGTTCTATGGCCTTCTATACAACTAACTTTTGCTGGTTGGGCAGTACCTTTGAGAAATACCTACTTTGGATGCATCGACCCGTGATCTGTGTCATTTTGTGTCAAAACCAAAATACCGTCCACACTATCGGTGCAGACACCCGACTTTGACACGGTCAAGGTGTTCGGTTATAAAATGCCACTAATGTGGACGCACCTTTACTGAGTCACATCCGATAGCCAAAAGTTATTTATTGTTATTATTTATTATTAAACGTTATTTATTTATAGTTAGTTATTGTTAGTATATAAATATTAGCAATAAATAACTAACAACAACATATAATATGTTGTTGTTCATGTTACAGAAAGTTACCGTGTTGCACAGCGTTGCTCCACAAAATTTTACTGCGGCACACCGCAGTAAAATTACCTTAACAGTTGATTTGTACTGAAAAAAGTGTAGTGTGTGTTTGTTGTGCAAAAAGTGTTATTGGGTTTTTCTATTAAATTCTCAGTAGCAGCTCAGAGTTTGGATTTATGCCCGGTTAATGGCAATAGGCTCGCTCCCTATTACATGGGACCTAAAATATGCCGGTGAACTGTGGGTGTACATCGGAACACCTCTGCCTAACCCTTCGGGGAGTAAGCCTAAGCCTGCTCCATACAAATGTAGTCTAGACACATATTGGTTGATAAAGGTCACGCTGTCCCTGCCACTGAGTATTATTACGTTATTATTATACTGTCTGTAATTATCTATAGGTAGTAACAATTATTATAAAGAGGAAAGATTTGTTTGTTTGTTTGTATCGACTGAGACCTGAGTAACATAGGCTTTATAACATCACGCTACGATCCACGGAAGTGGAGCAATAACCAAAGACATAACGCGGGTGAAATAAGCCACGCGGACGAAGTCGTTTTAATATAAAACCCAAAATACGTCATAAAAATTATTCAACACAGACATCAATGTATCGCCATCAATGTATTACTAATGCGTAGTCAAATTCTAGGCTGCAACAATATAATACCTATATTATAGTTTGTCATCTTAACGCTAAGAAGAATCCATTACCAATGTAACAATACATTAGCACCTCAATATACATCAAACAGGATCTAAGCTACCAAACAATAACTTCTTGTAATGGTGGTAAAAATGGGTGGTGGGATGACTTTGGTATGTCAAAGTTACAAAATGCATATAAACAAAATGTTATACAAATTCGTAATGGAATATCTTAATAACACTTTTTACCCGACCTGGGAATCAAACCCAGGACCCCACGCTCAACAATCGTGCTCGCCACCACGAGACCAACGAAGAAGTCACCAGTCTGCGTGTCGTGGGTTCGATTCCCGCACAGAATAAATATTTGGACCCTCAGACAGTTGTTCCGGGTCTGGCTGTTTGTGCATGTTAATTTATATGTTTGTAAACGCACCCACGATACAGGAGAAATTCCTAGTGCGGGGCAACGTTTTTTTTTTTAAAGAAAAGAAAGAATGAAAGAAATAAAATGTTTAAAACTAGTGAACTCTAAACTACCTCTTACCTGCCTATAAACGGGGTTAATTTTAAAATAAGCGACAGACATAATCTACCTGGCATTATTTCTGGAAATAAATCTATTTGAACTGCCCCGTTGGTCTCGTGGTCGCAAGTGCGACTGCTGTGCAAGGGGTCCCGGGTTCGATTCCCAGGTCGAGCAAAAACTGTTATTGGGTTTTTCTATGAAATTCTCAGTAGCAGCTCGGAGTTTGGGTTTGTGCCCGGTTAATGGCAATAGGCTCGCCCCCTATTACATGGGACCTAAATATACCGGCGAACTGTGGGTGTACATTGGTACACCTCTGCCTAACCCTTCGGGGAATACAGGCGTGATGGTATATAATAATAATATATATATATGTCGGAGAAACAGCATCCTTCTCGACGCCATTGTTAGTTGTCAGGATTTGGTGGGCGTCATTGGGTGAAATGCGAGCACAAAACAAAGTCCGTATTCACTTTTAGTACAATTTAATAACAGTTTTACAACATTTAGTCACTGAACGAATAAGTACTTCACAACTAGTTTGTAAACACGTTAATTAACCAATTCTATTTGAGCAGCGGGTTCGGGACACCAATTCAACTTTACCGTCCAACAAAAATCATAAGGCTTCCCATGTCTCCAGGATCCGACCCGATCCACTCTTCAATACTAACATAATCACACTTGACAATCGTCCTGATTGGTCCTGTGTATTTCAACCATTCTAATATTCCCGCTCAAACGCGCGGGAACACGCATGCGCGCGCCATTGGTCAAATATAGCACCTCGACCCCGCTCGAGGCGTATGCTCTGCTCTGATTGGTCGTGAATTAGAATACAAAACAATAACTTTAATTAAATTCATGAGATATTAAATCGTAGCAGAATGTAACTAATCAAATTAAATAATATTACGATTTTACAAAGCATTTTTGGTAAACAATAGTCATCCCGCGTTTATTATCAACAATCAGTTCCATTTCGTGTACTTCCTCCGACACGGCCATTCTGACATCTCACACGTCCTCGTGTGACGTTGAGGGACGAGCATCGTTCTATCTACTCCATTCCGTCTACTTCCTCCGACACGGCAGTCCTGGCATTTGACACGTCTTCGTGTCATCTTGAGACTAGCAACACCAGTACCTAAAAAAAAAAAACAAAGGCAATACAAAAATAACCAAAGGCAATACAAAAGGACATAGTTCGGCCACTCCTGACCAAATAGAAAGTGTTCGTTATAATATCTCCTTCTCCACAATGTCACCATTCAAAATATGCTCTACGAGTAATATATCTCCATAACCATAGAGTTAACCTCCAACGTCAAATGTTTCTTTTACTCATAAAATCTAAATTTTAATAGCCTCCACGTCTCCGTACTATTAAAACAGCCACCTCCTCGTGTATCGTCTTAATGACCATCTCGATATTTTAACCAATCCAAAGCAACACTGTCTGAACGACCACCTTGCCGTTCCAGACAACATGACAACACAGTCTAATAGCCACCTCGCCTTATTAGACAACCATATCCACACTGTCTAAATGGCCACCACGCCGTATTAAACAAACCACATATGGCAACAGTCTAAGAGCCACCCCGCTCCATTAGACTACCATATCACACTGTCTAAGAGCCACCTCGCTCCATTAGACACACCACACATGGCCAGTCTAAGAGCCGCCTCGCTCCATTAGACTACCATGTCACTGTCTAAGAGCCACCTCGCTCCATTAGACACACCACCCATGGCCAGTCTAAGAGCCGCCTCGCTCCATTAGACTACCATGTCACTGTCTAAGAGCCACCTCGCTGCACTGCGCGCTGTGGCGGTAGATTCTGTGCTGCCGCCTGCAGCCGGCGCCCTCATGCATCGCGATGCCACGTGACCTTCAGTACGCCACGCCAGGTTTTGTTATAGCCACGTCCACGTTGTTGAGGCCTTCGGAAGTCAGAATTATTTGCTGCTTTTCATGTGAATGGCTGAAACAGTTAAAAGACCTCAGACAAAGATTTCACAATAATCACATTTTGTAAGAGCAAGACTCAACCTAGGACGTTTGCCGTCCTGTATAGTGTCTGGACCGGCCTTTGTAATCGCTTCAGGACTCCGCTTACGGTATGAAATGCCATAACTTTACGTTGCAATTTACTGCGTGTAGATACATAGTTCTTTAGGAATGATATTGCATTGCAACCGAGGCTCAATCTGACCCACGCAGCAAAACATTCACAATAAATTACGGTTCATTACGGTTTAACACTAATCCTTTTTTTTTGAAAAATAAAAATTCTATAGTTACACTTCATACAAGAAAAGCTATCAGCTGAACCTCATAAAGAACTTACTATGATTATAAAAAAAAACATTACTTCCCTGTATAATTATCATAACCAACAAGCGGACAACCACAATTGCAAGCCAAGCCGGGCATCAGTGTCATCATCATCATCGTCCGGTAGAAATCCGCAACATGTCGTCCTTGTCTTCAGACGCCGACGCTGCGACGGGTTTATTAGCGCTTCCACAAGAAGACGCATACTATTTTGTTGCGCCTCACATAAAACGCGCCAACCGTGATGCGCGTCAATAAATCCATAAACGTTTTGTGCCTGCACCGATCCCACTTCTGATGTCGGAGAAACAGCATCCTTCTCGACGCCATTGTTAGTTGTCAGGATTTGGTGGGCGTCATTGGGTGAAATGCGAGCACAAAACAAAGTCCGTATTCACTTTTAGTACAATTTAATAACAGTTTTACAACATTTAGTCACTGAACGAATAAGTACTTCACAACTAACTAGTTGTGAAGTACTTATTCGTTCAGTAGAACAATAGAATAAAAGAGAAAAATAATAAAAATAGAGAGTAATAGAATTGGTTAATTAACACGTTAAGTGCTGGAATATTAGCGAACTTTACGCAAATGCTGATTAAATGCCCGCTAACCCAGTGCGGCAAACGCACCCGCGCGTTCAAAAAATGTTTCGTGTGGTGCTAAAAACGCACGGGTGCGTTTGAAGAAAGTTTACCCAGTGCGGCTTGACGCATGGGTGCGGCGATTACTACTTTGTCCAAGTGCGGCACGACGCTTATGTGAGTTTGACATTTTCGAGTTTTATGACAGTCATAAAACAATTACGAAACAATAGAACGCACAGGTGCGGCGTGCCGCACTCGATGAAAGTTTTGTAAATTGTATGGACGCACATACGCGCCGGCAGCACCTGGTGAAAGTCAGAAAAACGCGCATGCGCGTCGTCAGCACTGAATGAGTTAACGTGTTTACAAACTTGTAAACACGTTAATTAACCAATTCTATTTGAGCAGCGGGTTCGGGACACCAATTCAACTTTACCGTCCAACAAAAATCATAAGGCTTCCCATGTCTCCAGGATCCGACCCGATCCACTCTTCAATACTAACATAATCACACTTGACAATCGTCCTGATTGGTCCTGTGTATTTCAACCATTCTAATATTCCCGCTCAAACGCGCGGGAACACGCATGCGCGCGCCATTGGTCAAATATAGCACCTCGACCCCGCTCGAGGCGTATGCTCTGCTCTGATTGGTCGTGAATTAGAATACAAAACAATAACTTTAATTAAATTCATGAGATATTAAATCGTAGCAGAATGTAACTAATCAAATTAAATAATATTACGATTTTACAAAGCATTTTTGGTAAATAATAGTCATCCCGCGTTTATTATCAACAATCAGTTCCATTTCGTGTACTTCCTCCGACATATATATATAAATCTATTTGAGGCAACCATGAGACACCCATGATCCTGTATTTTATTGTATGTTAGTTTAGTAGTTAGTTAATTAGTATTGTATGTTAGTTTGTAATAAAATTCTCGTTAAACCGTGTTCCTTGTCTTTACTAAACAAACAGTTCCTTTTGTTTTCTTTCAATTACGTGAAGACTTTTTCCCAGCGGTCACTGCGGTACATGCGGTTGACGTAACTCGCCCAATTCCATTCAAACGAAATCGAATAACAAAAAAAAACGGATCACACGAAAGGCTGCCCTCACCAAATTTCCGACGTCGGACAAAAACTTCAAAAACCCCGGACATTTGAAAGAAATGTTTTTAATAATAAAAACATTGTTAACATATTCATGTTTGTATCATTAATATATTTTTTTTATACCACCGAAGGTGGCAAACAAGCTAACGGCCCGCCTGATTAAGCGGTCACCGCTGCCTATAGACACTTGCAACATCAGAGGCATCACTCGTGTGTTGCCGACCCCATAAAAACCTCAAAATTCCTTTCTAGAAGAACCCCATGCTGTAGTTGCTGTAATTGCTTTGCTATTATCTTTCAATTAATCGGGGTTCCCCTGGTACAAAAATAATCCAGGGTTTCATCCGGACATTTTTGAAAAGCCATACCGGTTGTCCCCGGATACCGTCTAAATTACGATAAATCCGGGGAATCCCGGACGGACGGCAGTCCTAATCACACGTGACTTCTCAATTTCACCTCTGCACCCACGCGTCGGCACAGTCAGAATCATCCATCCAATTACCTATGTACAGACTCAGCACATCAAGCTACTACAATCTGTCAAATTTCTTTAATAGATTTTCAACTTTATCGCTCTAATATATGGTTCAAAGTTGATTACGAAAATTTGACAGTTTCGGGTAGCCTTTTTTTTTTTTTTTTTTTTAAAGATGGTAAAGTCATCAAATGACCCCCCCCCGTCCTGGGCGGGGCGGGAGGGAGTGTCAGACTTTTACTGACTAAAAACCATCTATGTTCCTTCATGTGCCCTTTGCGTTCCGGGGGCGCGGTATCTCTTTCGAACAACCCGCAGAGTTTCGGGTAGCCTGATGTGCTGGCGTCTGTACATACACACACAACTTTGACGTAACACCATAAACTCCCAACGTAATAAAAAGTTCCTACTCAATTTTTCTAAACTCGTTGAAGAAAAAATAAACATTTCAATATTTAAACTGTCACCTAAGTAAATTATTTGTATAATCTGTGCGATGACCTCATTCATGATAGCAGGTAGTGATAAAACCGATACGACCAAGCGCAGATAAAAATGACAAGCATAATCATCTGTCATTCGTCCACGGTGAATCGAGGCGGGCGCACGCGCGCTCCTGTTTTAAAAAAAGAATCTTTCTTTGTGTGTGTGTAGCCATGCTAGTGTACGCTTTGTTTGTGTTTTCGCTTGCGTACGCACATGGTTTCTTACGAGTGCAAACAACCGAAGGTGTTGTAGAAGGTATTAAGGCCGCCGATGGAGATTATTTCGCGTATTATGGTATACCTTACGCTGGGCCAACGTCGGGAGCGAACCGGTTTAAGGTGAGCGAATTATCGAGACCTTTTTCATACAGGTAGGCTCAACCACCCCCTGAACTAACAATATTATTGTAGACGGACGAATGAGTGGTCAAACATTCGGTGTTTTGGCAATTTACTGTGCACATTTTCAAAGTTTGTTTACACGTCATGACCTCATCTGTTACATTTTGCCAAGAATATCCGAAAGATTTGGTGTTATGTAAATCCCGGAGAAAATGAATTGCATAATGTTTTAGGTTAGAATGCTATTGTAATATTGAATGTAAGTCCCCAAATCTGCGTAAATTGCATTGCATATTGTGCAATGTTTTTTTTTATATGTGACTCATAAACATTCAATAATTTTATTACAAAAGATGCTATATTTATTTAGCAGTGAATTGATAATTGTTTAAACAACTTCAGCAGTCACTGGCGACGTAAAACCAAGGTTTAGTTGAAGGATTGTGACTTTATAGTATTCAATAGGTACTTATTTCTTTAGGTGGATACAGCACGTTCTAATAATATAATAATAATTTCTATATAGCATTGTAATACTAAACGAAATATTCCTTTAGCAGCTTTGAGTGAGGATTTGTGCCCGGTTAATTACAATGGGCTCGCCCACTATTATATGGGAACTAAACATACCAGGAAACTGTGGGTGAACATCTGAACATTGGTACACCTCTGCCTAACCCTTCAGGGAATACAGGCGTTATGGTATTCCTACATTAATACCCAAACACCTTTGTTAATTCCCTAGGCTCATTAGCTTCCAAATTAACGCAAGTTTTCTACTGACTCTCGTCTATACTTACCTGGCGTTACGCCAAACATTTATCCTTCAATTATATTATACACAGAAAAGCATGAAAGACCAAGAGCGTCTAGATTGAACATACTAACACGCTGGAAGATTATCCGGATGAATCATCGCCCTTAAGTCATCAATGTTGACCCAATTTACAGTACAAGTACCATATATAGTTAGCTAGTTAAACATTCACTGGTTGCCACAGATAAGCTGATTAAATCATCGATACAATAAAAAATGGATGTATAAGTCAATACAGTGTTTAACAGTGGGTATGTATATGCAACGTTGCATCGTTATTAAATACCGTACTATCATTAGCTGTGTCCACGGCTATTCACTTGGAGCTAAGCGTAACCTAAGGAAATGAGAAGGTACCTATTGAAAACTAAATGATCATAGTCCAAGTGATATTGTTATCTCTGGTTGTAAACGTAACTGCTGAAGGCTTTGATAGAGGGTGTTCCCATAAGAAACTTATTTGTAGGTATCAAGTGCCCTTTTGGGGATTAATTGGAATGATTTTGGAAAACAAGTTGTGATGTCAATATTTACTTGATTTCTGTACATCCTCTTGATCCTACATTTGTCATACCTCAGTAGCCCGTGCTATGTCTCCCGTACCGCGCGTATTGACCGTGTTAAATAAGCTTGTGGAAGCCAACCTGGACTGCGATTTATTTGCAGATAAGTTTACTGTTTTAATGATGACGTGCCTGCATTTCTGTGAAACTAATTGTATTTAATAGAATAACTGAAATTAGAATTTAATTGATTATTAGTAATTTATGTTATACGTATGTATGTATTATTGTATACTATATAACTTTTTATTATTGTTAAAAGAAAGTTCCATATCTTTAATCTTTAACTGATGTAATTGGCTAATGGCCGTTTTTATGTTAAAGAAAAAATAAATAAATAAAATGCATGTCATGCAAGGGTACCTGGATTATTGATAATCCAGGTACCGTTCAAGAGGTGACCAGTAACTTCAAGGCACTACTGACCTATCTTATGAAGCCGGGGTGACCGAATGATCTGTTTAGCAAAATACTCGCTGAGTCGTGGAGTTCCGGTCAACAACCCGTTATATACTACAAGCATACAATAAGTAGTAACACGTGCACTGTAAGCGATCAATAAGAGGTCATTGTTGACGCTTTCGATGAGGCTGAGTAGGAGAAAAATCACATGTAAATTGACACGACAAAGAACAATTCGTATTTTCTTTCCTGCCCAATACGGAAAACCTAAATACAATAGTGTAACGAAGTAAAATTTACAAACACTACGTTTCAATGAAAATCGTTGATGAGATTACTTAGGTACCTGTGAAGAGGCAGTTCGTATTTTTTTTTTTATTTATGAAAGCATCTCTCGCTGTTTTTGAAATTATTCTTATTGTTAGGTTCGTAGGTACTATATTTATAATCGTTTACATCAAATTCGTACACATTAGAAACTGATAAAACTTCTGTAAAGGAAGGGCCGTACTTTATCACCGCTATAAGAAAGTTGTTTGCGTCCGTTATCTATAAAATGGCGGTCACGCCTTCACCTTATCTTATTAAAGTTTAAATTACACTTGAAATATTTTCCAGGGACCTGCTCCACCTTCACATCATACTGAGGTCCTCAGTGTCGGCAACCTCCGTAGCAACATCTTCTGTGCCCAGCCTACATCTCGGGGACTCGTTGGGGTCGAAGACTGCCTGACTCTTAACATTTTTACCAAAAACACCACGACTTCGAAACCAGTCGTCGTGTGGCTTAACGCAGAAGAATACACTAATTCAAATACTCAAGTGATCTCTGTCCGAAAATTGGTTGAGCAAAATGTGGTTTTCGTATCAATGAACTTCCGACTGTCCATCTTCGGATTTCTATGCTTGGGCGTTCAAGATGCACCCGGCAATGCTGGCTTGAAAGATGTCATCCAAGGACTGAAATGGATCAGAACTAATATTCCTCACTTCGGAGGGGAGCCAACCAGCATTACTTTAATAGGTCACGCGTCAGGAGCAGCGATGGTCGATTTGCTGACACTCTCGCCTCAAATTGACAACTTAGCGCACAAAGCTATTGTGCTAAGTGGTTCTAGCTTAGCGCCGTGGGCTGTAGCTTACGAGCCCATTAAATACGCAGAAAGTTTAGGAGCTAAACTTGGTTACACTGACATGAAACCAGAAAAACTAGCGAAACATCTCGTCGATTCTGACATTAACGTCTTGAATACTGCGTTGAACGAATTCAAGTTTGTCAACAATACCCCAATATTCGCACCATGTATCGAAAATACAAAATTGAACGTTAGTGACTCAGTTCTGCGTGAAGCACCTATCGATGTTCTAAGATCAGGCAAATACGCCCAGATTCCGGTCATGTACGGTTATACTAACAGGGAAGGAACTATGAGAGCTGACGAGGCTGACTTTGGAAACTGGTTGACGTTCATGCAATCAAACTTCACAAGTTTCCTTCCAGTTGATCTAAATTTGGGTAAAAATAAGACAGCTGTGGCGGCAACTATCCGGGACTTCTACTTCGCCAATGGCACGATTAATATGGCTCTTATTGAAGATTACTTGGAATATGAAGGAGATACCCTTGTGCTTCTCTCAGTAATCAGAGCAGCTAAAGAAAGAGCGTCGAAATCAAAGAGCGAGGTTCGGTTACTGGAGTTTGCCTATTTGGGAACTAAGAATTCTCGCTGGGTTCACAACCAGATTCCTTTGAGTGGAGCAGCGCACGGAGCCTTCCTGAACTACATGTTCGATGATGATTTACGTCCTGAAGATGAAAATGTTAGTAAATCCATCATAAAGCTGTTTACCTCATTCGCTTCTCCTAACTGGTAAGTTGTTTTTTTTGAATTCGTACTTTACAAATACATCGATTTTAACTATTTTGTTTGGCATAAATGATGTGTCCTTGGCCAAGCTTGAACCAACTCCCATAAATTTTTGTCCATTGTCATTTATTCAAAGTAATTATATGTATTTCTGAAACTTTCTTTTTGTCCAAAGTGAGAATCAAAGTATGTTCAATACATATTTACAGTGTGTAAACAAGACACTTCACTTAGCCGTTAACTATGCATACTGCCCATCAAACTAAGTAACTGTGAAATGATAGTTTTTGTTTTATGGCTGCATGTAATAAATAGTGCAGGGACTGTAGGAGTATTTAAAATTTTGTTATAGGTTTTAAAACGTAAAAGCAATTAGGCCATATTACGAGTACATGGGACCTAAAAACGCCGGCAAACTGTGAGTGTACATTGGTACACCTCTGCCCTAACCCTTTGGGGAATGCAGGCATGTCTAAAACATCGTACTTTCTTCTCCTTCCAGGACTATCGACACCACTTACGCAACATGGGCACCTCTCACGAACCAGCTGACCAGCTATTTCTACTTCGGTGGCAATGGTGGTCCTACTATCAACAACACCCGGATCTACGTTGAAGAACCTAGATACAACCCTCATGTGCAAAGGATCACCTTCTGGGGGCCTATCTATGATAAGTATTATGTAGCCCCTGCTGCACCTAGCTCGTCTAGTGTAGCCCTTAGTTGTATTTTCTCTTTAATGCTCTGTCAATTGAGTGTTTGGTTGTTTTAGTTATTGAGAGGTTTGGGAAATGTGGTTCTTCCTAAGGCTCTTTGCTCACGACCGATTTATGTCGGCCGTGTGCGTTGGTGTATTGTGTTCCATTCTCACCGACAATAAAATCTGTTTAAAATTGATCTTGAAGTCGGTCGTGGGCGAAGGGGCTAAGATGTATATTTTTTTAATTGAATGACTTTTTTATTGAATAATAATTCTAATAAGAATCTAAAAATGAAATAAAGTGAATTTTTGTTGCCAATAGTCAAAGATCTATTTCGAATTCATTAGCTCCAGCGCGAGGGTGTTAACTTTAAAATACTCGTTTTTCAAAGAGAAAATACTATCTTTTAGCTATTTGGTGTAATTTATAGGACAAGCATAATTATTACAACCCATGAAATGAATGAAGTTTTTAAACTAAATAATATTACGTACGACACTTTTACGCAAAATTGATATAGGTGGCAATATTTTAAAAAGTTTAACTCAAAATAAGTATTAGTTCAAACAGTACTTATACGTAAGTTTAATAGGGATAAGCATTATATCATATTAAAAAATCGTAATTTTAAACTACATTTAGTACCTACATAAATATAGGTTATTTTAATAATTAAAATATTATGAAACGTCCACATAATAATTTCGTCCTACCGATGTGATTTAGGTCTTAGTTCGAAAAGAAGAAAATTAAAAAAAAAACCTATACACGGTGACATGTGACTGCAAATGTTATTTCCATACATTGTATCCCTTTTGTATAGAACACACACACAGGTTAGGCAGAGGTGTACCAATGTACACCCACAGATCGCCGGTATATTTAGGTCCCATGTAATAGAGGGCGAGCCTATTGCCATTAACTGGGCACGAATCCAAACTCCGAGCTGCTACTGAGAACTTCATAGAAAAACCCAATAACACTTTTTGCTCGACCTGGGAATTGAACCCAGGACCTCTAGCGTAGCAGTCGTGCTTAGAACCACTAGGTTAACGACACAGTTTTGTATAGAATTACTGGATTTTTCCTCGATGTCCATTTTACTATGTATAATTTTAAATATTCTTTAAGACTTAAAAATGCATTTTATGTTAGTTATGATAAAGAATTATGATAGGTAGTCATTTTAAAGATATTAGCGTTGAGTGATAATAAGTCCATTATGGTACCTACTTATCTACCGCCTTATCAAATTAATAAAGATAATTTTTTATTGTTAAACTCATTAAATTGTTATTATGAAACGTTACCGTTGGGTTATATCAGACTTAATGTGCACTCGAGAGACGAAAAGGCTAAGCAATTTTTCATTATAGTCATTTATATTTCCCTCATAAATAGTAAACTATTCAGACTTTTGCTTGCATTCAAAATGTTGATGGAATAATGAAAAGTTTTATGCACGTTGCGAGTAAAAAAGAAACTAAAGGTGCTTAGCTTTTGTATTTTTCAAGTGTACATAAATGTATTATTTGAACTAAGTAGGTATAATTGCTTATTGTTGACATTGCTTCGATATTTAATTGGCATAATTTAAAAAAAAATTAATACGTACACAAACGTAATACTTACTCTTCTTTTTTAACAGTCATGTACAGTCAACAAAAGAGATAAGTTACCATGCCGTCAAATATAATCGAAGATTTTTTAGTCACTGAAGGATGGTTTTAATTAAAATTTGATTTAATGTTTAGAAAACAAACAGATCATTAATAAAAATTAAATTAAATTCGCAGACATCTATCAGAATGGACGAAAATTTCAACTGTATCTGACACCCAGATTTTATTATTGACTTACACTCGCCTTCGTGAAAGGTATCATATTTATAAAGCTAAGAAATACGATTTTTCATTAAAGCGAAATGCCATTTATTATATACTTATTTCTTTTGTTGACCGTATAGTTTTCAAAGTGGTGATTCTTACACTAATTTGTAGCAGGTACAAAAAGATATCAATGAGATTTTTTTTGCATTGAACGATACCTGGGAACATTTTGATTTTGGAGATTTTAAAAGTTGAAGATGAATTTAATTTACAGTTTTTTTACGCAAGTTAATTTTAGTATTTCTACACCCATAAGCCCTGCTGGCGTTGTTCGAAAGGGATACCGCGCCCCCGGAAAGCAAAGGGCACATGAAGGAACATAGATGGGTATTAGTCAGTAAAAGTCTGACACTCCCTCCCGTTCCGCCCAGAGCGGGGGAAGTTATTTGATGATTTCCTATCTATAAAAAAAAACCGTACCAAATTTACTTATTCAAGATGTTTCCGAGTTCCTTACAATTAATTCAAGCTTGAAATTAATATTACTGTAAGCAAAATATCTTTCAGTTAGTAACTATGAAAATAAAAGCACATGTGCGATAAGAACAAGTTTACAAACTAGTGTGTTAGAAAAAGAAATAGACCTACTTTGTTTTTTTTTTATCGAAGCGATGTCATCTGATTCGAATTATAATTATAGCATTTATTTAAAAGATGTACGTATTAATAAGTATTGTTAATATAATCAAATCTTTGTTTTATACTGTGGAAATCAACCAATACAGAATTTTGATGGAAAACATTGTATTATTATATCTCCTATGAAAAATATCTGAGCAACATTTTATTTTACTTCAATACCGGATAAAACTATCGGTTCTATAAGATGACAGATGTCATATAAACCCAAGGGACAATGTGTTTAAGGTTAAAAGAAAACATACGCTCGAAACGAAAATATCACTGAAATATGTCACTGATAAAGGATTTTCAACCTTGTTTCTTGGATATTAGGATTTAATATTGTGTAGTAGGCACATGAAATAAACAGTAGTAAATCAAAGGATTCAAGAATGTCGAACAGGTCTGAACGTGATTATGATCATAAACATGTTTTTTTTCCTTTCTTTTATTTGTAATGACAATAGCTGAAAATGCTTTTGTTCAATCATTAAACCCTTGAACTATAAATAATAATAAGCTAGCTTATAGTACTGTGCCACTACAGGGCAAAGGCCTCTTCTCATACAGAGAAGGCACGAGGATTGATCACTACGCTTACTCAAGGCGAATTGGCGATTAATCTATTTGTCGTTAACGCCAACTATTTCAAACATACCCTCCTTCTAATTTTAATTCGGTTAAAAAAGGAGATTAGAGACCGAAATACTATTCATTTCTTTTTTATTTGAGTACTTAATATACACTCATAAAAAAAAAAATACGGTCTAATTAAGAAACCTCTTTCTTTTTTAAAGTTGATCAAAAAGTCAAAGAAATTTCTATAAATAAAAATAGGTAGGTACTTACAAATGGAATGCAGCAAATAGACCGTGTTACGAAACATAACGTAAATTATATTCACTGTCGCTCAACTTACCTGGAAAAGAAAAAGGAAAAATTGAATAACAATATTGGACTTCGTAATATTATTATGTACAAACTATTACAAGACTGGACTGAAGTAATCTAGACTAATATTATAAGAGGAAAAGTTTGTTAGTTTTTTGTTTGTTAAAGGGTAAAAGGCAATCTTTGGAAGTACCGCTCGGAATACTACTACACGTACACAAGACACATACATATACACACATATTATACAGTCTTTTATTGATAGAAATCTACGTTATTGCCGAGATGGCGATATTTTATTGACGTGTGGATTTGGTATGTTAAATAATCTGTGACTTAACTACTTTGATTATAGAGAGTTTATGGGTTACCCCAGGGCTTCCCAACCTGGGCACCGTGGAAAGTACATAGGCGCACCGCGAGGCGCTCCTCTGAGCTTCAACAAAAAAGAAATACGAAACACTTTCCATTAAAAATTAAATTAATTTTTTTTTTTAATTTAATTTTTATTTTATACTTTTTATAGGTACATATTTATTATAATGTCGATTTTGTTAAGCTGTAAATACATAGGTTCCTAATAATTTAATAACCCACATGACAAATCATTTTTAGTTTTTCTTCCCCACGTTCACCCCCATAACTTTTAAACGGCTCAACCGATTTTCACCAAACATGTCTAAGAACACTCGTACGTAAGTCACCTTTCATACAAAAAACTAAATTGAAATCGCTTCATCCGTTCGGGAGCTATGATGCCACAGACAGACAGACAGACAGACACGTCAAACTTATAACACCCCTCTTTTTGCGTCGGGGGTTAAAAATGATTGAATTACATTATATTAAAATTCATCTATACTAATTAATATTATAAAGCTAAAGAGTTTGTTTGTTTGTTTGTTTGGCTACATAACATCGCGCTATTTGCCACGGGAACGGATCAGTAACCAAAAACCTAACGTAATGCGTGTAAAACCACGGGGCACAGCTAGTGCTATTATAAAAGGGAAGTAGGTACGCGGAAGGCACGTTGTTTGGTTGTTTTTAGCCAGTAAGAATGTAAACCCCAAGGGCGCCGTGACAAATTTTTTAAACTTGTACTCCTGGGTTAGCCCCCAAACCAATAAATAATAAATAAATAATAAATATCTTGGGACAACTCACACACGGCTATCTGATCCCAAGCTAAGCAGAGCTTGTGTTATGGTAACCAGACAACTGATATACATACTCATATAATTTATAAACACATACATATTAAAGATAAATCACACCCAGACACAGAACAAACAATCATGCTCATCACACATAGTTTGTCCTGGGTGGGAATCCGAACCCACGACCTCCGGCTTAGCAGTCAGGGCCACTAACCACTAGACCAACAGGCCCGTCAATACACTTACATAACATGAAAAATACGTTCCACTTCGAATAATTTAACCCATTCTGCACAATATACTTGCAGGATTTTCATATACCTAATTAATTAAAAAAATAATGTAACTATCTAATTACATTATGTATTTAATTATCCCATCTCTCTCTCTATCTCTTTCTCTCTCTTATTATCGCATTGACGCCAAAAGGAGAAGTAGCATTTTAACTGAGTACCTATTAAGATACCCCTTTCAACGTCAACGGTTGTTAAAACCCAAGTTTTTGCAGAACACCAAAAATATACAACAACGAACGAAATCATAAATTGTCGATACGGACTTTCAGGAAATCGAACACGGTGGACGGTGCACCGAGTCCGTTGATTTACTGCAGCGGTCAGATCATATCGCGTCGGCTGGTTTATCTATTAAGGTCACTCTAACACATAGTTTTACTCCGTGATACTCAAAATTATTAGTAGTACACCTGCACCTTAGAGGATATAATAACGTATATAAAATAAAAAGGATTTACCTCTAAATCGATTCGAAAAATAACTACCCCGTTGATCTCGTCGTGCAAGCAAGACTGTTGGGGTCTTGGGTTCGATACCCAGATCGGGCAAAAAGTGTTATTGTTTTTTTTTTCCATTAAAAATTTCTCAATTACAGCCCGGAGTTTGGAAATTGGTGGTGTGACACCCCCGTGCTTCGCAAAGCACGTAAAACCGTTGGTCCTTGATCTCTCCCTGGTTGTGTCAGATTGCAGTCCCTTTGGACTATGAGCTAGGGAAGAGGGAGTGCACCTGTGTTTTCGCACACACTTGTGCACTATAATATCTCCTGCGTATTTGGCTAGTCTGCATTGAGATTAGATGCCGTGACCGGAATCGGTCTGGAGAATAAATTCATGTAGTAATATTAAGTTATTTATTACTAGCTTTTGCCCGCGACTTCGTCCGCGTGGATTAAGAGTTCCCGTTCCCGGGGGATTTTTGGGATGAAAACTATCCTATGTCCTTTCTCGGGTCCCAGACTATATCTGTACCAAATTTCATTGAAATCGGTTCAGTGGTTTAGGCGTGAAGAAGAGACAGACAGACAGACAGAGTTACTTTCGCATTTATAATATTAGTAAGGATTATTAAGTTATTATGTACTTGTGTACATTTTCATTTAATAGCTTTTAATTTATTTTAAGCCTCTTTTTTTTGTAGATAAAACAAATTAATAAAAAAATTGACCTTCAATATCTCCGTAGATACTAAGAATGTTCCCAGGACGGCATTTTTATGTCCAGGACATAAAAATATCTCAATGATGAGAAGATTATCCAAGTTTCAGCTTTGTTTAGTGTCTTTTTACGACAGTTATTCTTCTAAGAAAAAAGTTTTTGATAATAAAACTAAACAGTTCATCAAACTTGAATAACTTTGACAGAGATCTTGATCTATGATCTGAATCTTCTTCTAAACAAGTACCTACATTCAAGGTAGCTATGCCTCATCTCATCACCTGCTTAGCCTTTTCCCAGCTATGTTGAGGTCGGCTTTCCAGGTTATCCGGATGCAGCTAAGCACCAGTGTTTTACATGGAGCGACTGCCTATCTGACCTCCACAACCCAGTTACTGGGCAACACGATACTCCTTGGTAAGACTGGTTGTCAGACATTCTGGCTTCTGTCTATCTGTAACGACTGTCAAAGATCTAAGAATGACCGCCGGGACCTACAACTTTACGTGCTTTCCGAGACACGGGGGTGCCACACACCACACCACCAAATTCCAAACTCCGGGATGCTATTGAGAAATTTGTAATGGAAAACCCCAATAACTCTGCTTGCCCAATCTGGGAATAAAACCCAGGACCCCACGCTCGTCAGTCGCGCTTGCGATCACGAGAACAAAGGGGCGGTCCTCCTGTCCTACATGAAAAAATAAAGTCCACTGTGGTCCATAATTTCTTTAAAGTTAGAGAAAACAGGCTTCTTCTGGGTAAGCTCACTCCATCATCGACATTGTCTTAGTCACCTCTGACCAAGACTAGAGTCAAGAGAACCCATCGTCAAACCCATCTCAAAAAACAAAAAAGAAAATAAATATCTCATATATTCATAGTTTGAACCTGACATTATTAGATTAGAACCCATTATAACTTGCCATATAATATGTATATATGTATAGGTACAATATCTACCCTTCCAACGGCAAAAAGGTCGTAATTTTCCCTAAATTTCGCCCAAAAACGGCCCTAATCATAAAACTTTAAGCATCTCTGATTATAATTATCATACCTTCACACTCAAATGAGTTACACAGCAATTTAGCAGAATAAGTTTTTACAGATAATGTTAGATGTTCATTGTATGTTTTGTCTCACGTAAGCATCAAAGGTTTTATGTTTAACGCACAATGGATAACATTCTAAGTGTTCTTGTCAAGATGTATCAAAGTTTTGAGATAAGGGGAGAATTGCCTTGTAAATGTCTGTGTTTAGACTGTATATTTGTGATATACTTAAAGACTGAATACAATGGTTTGTATTCCTCTTCAGACTTTACAAAATTTCAAGTATTTCTTCCGTTGTTTTTTTTGTATCAGTAGATTGCAAAAGAGTTGACGGTCCAACTGATGTTAAGTGGTCACCGCTGCCTATAGTCATCTGCGATACCAGAGGCCTAGCAAATGTTTCACCAACTTACCATCCTATAAACAAAACCAATGTTGAAATGTCTCATGTTTCTGTAATTACACTGGCACCTAAACCCTTCAAACTGGAATACAGCAACGCTGCTTTGTAGCAGAAATACTAAATAGGTATAGTGGTAGTATCCCTTCGAAAGAGTTCTTTTACAAATGCCTCTATTACTACCTACCATATTTAGATACTTAATTAGTCTTATTACCGTGTTAACATTTATTTGCTAATGAAAAAAGTTTCTGAGCAATAAATAGTAGGAGAAATTTTGCTCTATTAATTTTGACAGGCTCTCACATCAAAAAACCGGATCGAAACATTCGGTTCAGCGAATAGTTACAAACATAAATCAGAGGATATATTGAGGGTGAATAAACCGGTAAATATCCTGTAAAACATATATTAATACACTTGAACGTAACTGAGTAAGGTATTTTATGTACCTCATACATAAAAAGGGCCCAACCCATTCAAACTAGAAAGACCCACCCTGACCTTATTGGTGAGGTTCTTTAGAAAGGTCAGGTGCACATCGTAACCGACGTGCTTGTATGACCAGATGTATGAACTTGGATGAGGTGAAAGGAGTATGTAAGGATCGTAGCAGGTGGCTTTCTGTTGTTTCTGCCTACCCCCATGGGAAAAAGGCGGGGTTTTATGTATATCAGTATGTATGTTTGTACGTATTCAAGTACACACACCTTCTTCAAGACATATTTGCTCAAAATTTCAGTTATGCTATAAAGATAATTATAAGTCTAGCGACTTTAGGGATCTTTCTTTAGGACCATTAGTCTGTAGACTATTTTCAGAGGCCTGTTTTCTGTCTAAAAGCCTTTCTGGTGTTAAATATTTAGCACGGCCTATTTAGCTTGGAACTAGACTAGAAATTATGATAATGATAATTTAGCGATTCAAACTTATAAATAACGTAGAATTTGTTTTAAAATATCATGTTTGTGTGTTTGTTTAAACACGCTAATGTCTGAAACTAACAGCCGGATTGTGTGCGATTTCTTGTATACCTACGATAGCCAGATTCATAAGGAATAGTATAGGCTACCCCGCCCCGCGCCGCCCCGTTGGTCTCGTGGTCGCAAGCGCGACCGCTGTGCAAGGGGTCCCGGGTTCGATTCCCAGGTCGAGCAAAAAGTGTTATTGAGTTTTTCTATGAATTTCTCAGTAGCGGCTCGGAGTTTGGATTTGTGCCCGTTAATAGCAATAGGCTCGCCCCCTATTACATGGGACCTAAATATACCGGCGAACTGTGGGTGTACATTGGTACACCTCTGCCTAACACTTCGGGGAATACGGGCGTGATGGTATGGTATGGCGTTTGACGTTCACTCGCCTGACGCGATGGTAAAGTCATTCGAATAATTTTGTGAAACTCACACTAGGCACTCAGAACCTAGTACCTACTTTACAATAGTTTACCAGTAAAATAAAAAAAAACAAGATTGTCAAACGATAAGGTTACGTAAGAACCTAGATGTCTTTTGTTTCCGTTTTCAAGCCCCTCTTGCCTCCACGTGCATCGTTATAAGTAAACACTATTCACAATACAATGGCTAACTACCTGTTATTTAAATATTGTAACATAATCCATTATAATTGTTCATACCGTAGGTACAATAACAGATTGCGGTACTGAGCTGAGGGCCTAGCACGAGTGCGCGATTTGCGGAAATTTGATCAATCTTTTAAGTTCGCCGGTATCTTTAGGTCCCATGTAATAGGGGGCGAGCCTATTTCCATTAACCGGGCACAAATCCTAACTCCGAGCTGGTACTGAGAATTTCATAGAAAATCCCAATAACACTTTTGCGCGACCTGGGAATCGAACCTAAGAACTCCAGCGTACCAGTTGCGCTTAGGACTACTAGACTAACGAGGCAGTTAAACATACCGGCGAGCTGTGGGTGTGCATTAGTACACCTCTGCCTAACCCTGCAGGGAATATAGGCGTGATGTTATGTGTATGTGTTTTAAATTGGAAATTCCCGTTTTGCCTGATCTCTCCCAGTCTTGTCGGATTGCCGTGCCCACCATCCGACTATGAGAGTGAAGAAAGAGGGAGTCCTCCTACGTATGTGCACATACTTGTGCACTATGGTTATCTCTTGCGTAGGTACTTGGCTGATCACGATTGCGACCAATTTCGGCCGTGGTCTGCAGATGTCAATCGGACTGGAGGATATTATATAAAATAGTACAATTCAACATAATACCGGTATAATGATAACACAGAGATGTAAATCATTGCATAATTGAGCTGAAACAAAGGCCTAACGATCGTCATTTACAATGGTAATCAGCTTCCGTATAAATACCACACCCGGGTGTCGATCGCAGATTGTGTACATCCAGTAGGTACTAGCAAAAAGAGTTAAAGATTAGACGGAGGTATGACTATGAACAGACACCACTTCGTTTGGTACCTTTGGGTACGGAATAAATATATTTCCAAGTACTAATTTTTGAAGTGATTTTTGACAAAAATTCTATAATCCCATGGGAACCGTACATTTTTACGAGATAAAAAGTATCCTATGTGTATGTGTGTGTGTGTGTATTTGTCCATATGAAAATCTATCTCAGTGACAAATTTCAACTTTGGCTCTGGGATGGCAACGCACTTGCAAGTTATCAGGCATTGCAGATGTCTATAGGTAGGCAGCGGTGATCACTTGTTGGCATTGTTTGCAATCCAATAATTCAAAAAAAAAAGTACATTTGTTCTACTTTGCTTTACTTGCAGGCTTATACAACCACTAGTATCTACTTAGTTTAATAAGATTCAGCTTTCCTCTTATTATAAAACCCTGAATGCCATCTATTTCATCACCAACATATCCACAAGGATTTACTCAGAATAGAATCCCATTTGCACTTGAAGTAATCCGATTAGGAAAAACAGTTCGTTCGTCTAACCACTGTACAATCGCAGACGGAAGTGTATCCAATTTACTGCACTGATGAAAGCCAGGCTTCGAGTTAAGCTTTTGTTTGCACCTGTACTTTTATATTAAGTTGGATAGACGGACGGCACTTTACGGCTTAAATGTACTTTGGTTCTTTTTTTCGGTTTAAATGGGAAATAGTCGGGATTTCTTTAGTTGTGGTTGTAGTGATTGAAAATGAAGATATATAGATACCGTCAGCAACAAAAGTTACATACATACATACATAAACTCACGCCTTCTTCCCATGGGGGTAGGCAGAAACCACAGAACGCCGCCTGCTACGATCCTTACACACTCCTTTCGCCTTGTACATTTATAGCAAGAGTTATAATAGTATAAATGTATTTATATTAGTATCATGTCATCTAAATAGACATACAATAATATGGTAATAGCTAAGAGTTTATTTTATCATAATTTTACATTCATTCTGTAGTTTCTTTAATGATGTTCACAATAATAACGATTTATAAAGTCCTAAACAAGTTTTGTTGCTGACCGTTGTTAAAAATCATTTAATTTTGTTAAGCTCCCACTCTAAATACGACGTCTTAAGACTTGGGGGCTTTAAAGTTGGTGGCATATAGTTTAAAAATATGAACGAAAGTACCAAATTTATACAAATAAATAAAATAAAAGTGTCTTTTTGTACTTTCACAATACCAGATTTTTATATAACAAATAATTAATATGCTGACACGAAAAAAAAAGTTTGTCTATCTGTTTCTTCCGGCTAATCTCCGAAAGGGCTGGACCCATTTTGACCAGACTTTCATTGGCAGGATAGGTGAGGCGTAACTTAAGCTACTTTTAAAAAGAATTAGGGTTCCACACAAAAAATAAATACCCTGCGATAGCCTAAATTCGCACGAACGAAGTCGCAGGCATAAACTAGTCCTACTCCTAATAATATTATAAATGCGAAAGTTACCTATATCATGTTTATAAACAAACATGATATAGGTAACTTTAAAGTCCGACTTCAAAAATAAACATTCGCATACAAACAGCCCAAATTACAGTTATCTACAGAATGTAAACAAAACCCTCCGCGGAGGAAGATTAAAGTCAACTCAAAACTTTACTAAGAGTTCCCTTGGGACTTAAACCCGGGATAAGAAGAGATCCTCTCCTGAATTGTATAAGGAACGGCTCTGAACTACTGTCATTACTTCAAGGCTGGTAAATTATATGAGGATACGGGAAGAAAAAATAAAAGAAAAATAGACAAATGCAGTCACCATTTTTATTAGGGCGACTGGTAATTAGTGACCGATGCTTACTTATGATAACAAACTAATTTCTCAAAGAAATTAGTGTTACTACTACTAATCTTATATTCTCAAAACTTTTGCTATACTAAAATGACCAAGTTTTTTTTTTAACTTTGCCCCTCACTTGGAAATTTCTCTATATCGTGGATGCGTTTACAAATTTAAATCTCCACACACTAACAGGCAGAATCGGAAACCCGGAAACCTAACCAGAACCTGTCCAGCAGTGTGATTCTCTAAGCCTCACTTCGTAAATCGAAAGCTGAATCCGCAGTGAGATTACAAAATGGTATTGGTACTAAACCAGTGACAAGTTGGTTCTTTATCGAAGTGAGCGCGATCACTTTAGTGAGACTCGTTTTCGAGTTTGCATTTTAGAGAATCGCACTACAGCATACAAATATTCGTTCCGTACGGGAATGAAACCTGCGACACTTAGTACACCAGCAAATCATTCATTCACTGAGCCAACTGTATCATCACTACAGTTCTGACAACTCCTTGATCTCAGTCAACAAGGAAAGCACCAAAGTGCATGCAAACTCATCCTAAATACCAAGAAGTTCCCATCAATCAAGACATATCATAAAAGCGTTGCCAATGTTGATGTAAATAGCGCGTTACTAGACCGTTATCCCCTTTATGACTACATTATTACACCACTTATTATGATAATAACGCCGGCCGACAAACAGCCGGTTATTTGCGTCCTATTTGCTTTGGCAGTCGAGATCGAGTCGTTGTTCTTACTCGATAAGCTTCAATGGCTGTGTTTAAATGAGAAGTAGGTACTGCTTTCATTAAGGTAAGTGTACACTGCCACTCACACTTTTTATTGTGTACATACTGGCTCGGAAAGCACGTAAAGCCGTGGCCGGAGTCGGTCTTGAGAATAATAGACTAGCGATCCGCCCCGGCTTCGCACGGGTGCAATGCTTATACGAAATACATATAAACCTTTCCCTTCAATCACTCTACCTATTAAAAATAACCGCATCAAAATCCGTTGCGTAGTTTTAAAGATTTATGCATACATAGGGATATAGGGACAGAGAAAGCTACTTTGTTTTATACTATGTAGTGATACTGCTTTCATTAAGGTAAGTGTACACTTGAACATTGATTTGTAATGATAGGCAAACGGTCGGCAAACGTAGTGTGTGACGCTCTGATGCACGGTGACGGACGGATTATCAAAGAGGGTAGCGGATGGGTGCGAGCTGCCCAGGACCGGGATGATTGGCGCTCTTTGGGGGAGACCTACGTTCAGCAGTGGATGGCTATAGGCTGATATGACGATGATGATATGTCACCTCTTAGTGGCAACGATCATAAGAGCAAACGATGCAAGATTAATCACACACATTTCTTTGTCGGGGTTTCCAATCCTAATTGATGCCCCTACGACTGTTGTACATCAGGGCTACGCCCCACGAACCAAACATTCACACGACTCTCGATGCTTGGTTTCAACTTATTTATTTATTTATTTTAGGTACAAACCAACGAGCGAGTATGTGTAACATTATATCGAGCAAAGACACGAGCACACGCGACTACACACATATTTAAACGAAGAGTAAATACAAAATAAAGTGCTTATTCTCTTTGAGCATGTCGCCAGCAACAGAACCACCGATCAATCCGCAGATCGCAAATCCGAAGATAGCGTCGATGCATAGAAACGTGACATAACATAGAAATATATTTTAATTTAAGCTTCTGTTTGTATTGTGCCAATCGTAAGTTTTTTTTTTGTAATTTTATTTGTATCTAGAGAAGCATTCGTCGGCGTGGTTTATTTCACCCGCGTTAAATTACGTCTTTGGCTACTGGCCCGCTCCTGAGTGTTGAAGCGTGATGTTATATAGCCTATATTACTCAGGAATAATGTAGCTATCCATTGGTGAAAAAATTGAAAAAATCGGTTCAGTAGTTTTGGGGAATATTCGGTTCAACCAAAAAAAAAACTTCTTTATAATATTTTTATAGTAATAGATGTTATATTACATTGAAATGCTCAAGAAACTACTCAGGTGTGTATTCACCTTTACGTGACTCGATTGTCTGTGATCAGTCAATCGAGTTTCTTTGTGAGGATCGTCGATAGTCTAGAATCTAAATTGACTTCTTTCTATTACTAAATCAATTTTATTCTAACTCATTGTTTTGAGGTATCTTTAACTTCATGTGTTAGGGATAATTTAATCTGTGGAAACTTGTAATTGGCCTTAGTTTTGTTACTCATCTAATCTTATTTGTGAACCTCCCGGTAAGTGTTCCGAATAAAATAAAAGTTACCTTTAGCTCAACAAAAAATTCATGCTGGCAACTTAATTAAAAGTTTGAACAGAATAAGGCAGCAGTTATCGTTATCTTTCTGCGAGGGTTCTAGGCTGTATTGTATCCGAAGCAGGCAAAATCATGGATTTCAAATTAGCCTTTCCCCAATAATGTCAATGTCTTTTCGTAATTTCTTCATGATCGGTTCAGTAGTTTTGCCGTCATGAGGTAACTAGCAATAATGCATAGTTACTTTGGCATCAATAATAAAGTGCGGTTATTCAGTTCATAAATCAAACTTTAAGGACCACTTCTGCTACAAAAAAAAAACTTACTCATCGACTTACTTCAGGGACAGAGAACACCCTCAATAATTAATTACCCAAACAGGTACATCGACAACAAAACCCATCAAATTAAAAACCCCATCTCCTAAAGACTTTTAAAATAAAAAAGTCAAGGAAAACCTTAATAAATATAAAAATACTTAATAAGAGGAAAAATGTTCATCTTTGTTCCCACAAAGGTAAATTGCATTTCTCTGTTACAGCTAGAAATGTTCCACGAGGCTGTTACAAAGGTATTTCTGGAGTAATTACTTGTTTTGCCTCATGCGGAAGATTTTAATTAGCTCAGAATTTTGGGAATTTCTATCCTGTTATGTCAAATGGTAGAATTGGTTAAGGAAATGTACATTTTGTGGGGAAACGAACATACCATCACGCCTATATTCCCTGAAGGGTTAGGCAGAGGTGTACCAATGGACACCCACAGTTTCCCGGTATATTTTAGGTCCCATGTAATAGGGGGCGAGCCTATTGTGGGGAAAAGTTGTCTGAAAAATAATAGTAATGCTAATAGTATAAATAATAGTATAACTGACACTAAAATAGTAAACTATAGTGCCAGTTTCAATTTTATCGTGGTTTTTAGTTGCGAAGAATCCAAAGAGGGAGGCCAAAGAAAATATGGATGGATTGTATGAAAAAGGATATGAAAAAGAAGGAGTTAATGATATCCATTCATTCTCACAAACTTTCACATTTATTATATTAGTAGTAGTACATAGTATGAGTATGTAGTATTGGTTTAGATGACCTACATATAAACCTGCTTCTGGTTTAATCCTTACTAATATTATAAATGCGAAAGTAACTCTGTCTGTCTGTCTGTCTCTTCTTCACGCCTAAACCACTGAACCGATTTCAATGAAATTTGGTACAGATATAGTCTGGGACCCGAGAAAGGACATAGGATAGTTTTCATCCCGGAAATCCCCCGGGAACGGGATCTATTAATCCACGCGAACGAAGTCGCGGGCAAAAGCTAGTAGTTCATAAATCAAATCGTGTTTGTTTGTTTGCCATTACTTACAATTTCTCTGAAACCTGCGCATTGAGTCACAGCCAATACAATTTGCTTCTTACCCGGAATGGAATCCCGACAGTCTGAAGTACCATTATCGATTTCAGTGTTAACTGAGCCATAGACGAACATAATGAAATTGATGTACTGAGATACCTATTTTCAAGCATATTAAACTTAGTTTAGTTTTAGTCTGTCAAAAAGAACTAACCCACCCTAACTCTAGATTCGGTTGCGTCATCCAGGTTTAGCTTTTAATCCCGAGTTAGTTGATAACGCGAAACCGTTGTATCTTTACAAATAATACAGAGGTAAGATTTGAGAGGTTTGTTTGTTTATAACGAATAGGCTCCGAAACTACTGGGCTGGCTTTAACCATTTTTTCACCAATAAATAACTACATTATTCCTGAGTAACATAGGCTATATAACATCAAGCTACGACCAACGGGAGCGGAGCAGTAACCAAAGACGTAACTTAATACGGCTGAAAATATCTACGCCGACGAAATAGCGGGCAGTTCGCTAGTTTCTTATAGAAATCAAAACGTGAGGATGAGGACACAAGCCCCCCTAGCCAAGTCGCAAACGATAATCGTAAACGCTCGGTAAGTACTAATAGATTTTCAACTTTATACCCCAGCGCCTTAACTTGAAAATCTATTAAAGATTTCTAAGCGTTAGCGACTGGAAAGAACGAAAACGCTATGCAATCTTCACTAGATCTTCAACTTAAAACCAAGCACATAAAGTTGAAGATCTATTAAAGCCTACTTAGCGTTTGCGTTTATCGTTTGTTACATGGCTACAGGGCAGGGTTACAGTTTATCATTACTAAAAAGCCACGACTACCTACCTACTACCTACCTACCTACCTACTTACCTGTCTTCTTATCGTGTGGGCAGTAAGGTCTAACGACCCCACACACCCTAGTGTCAGAGTTTCGGGGACTACAAGTACAGATAGTGCAATTCACGAAGACGCGCCCCACCAATTTTCCAGCATCTTTCATTTTGACCATGACGCTCTCTCCTGATTAGTCTATTCAATGTAATGTGCGTGTGCACTCATAGGTAAATTAGTGTGTACCGACAACACTCGAACATTGACGGATGCTTGCACACATATACTATAAACGGTTAGAAGGAATAGTAGTGAGGCGCGTCTTCGTGGATTGCACTATCTTATAGGTAGTAATTAAACTTGTCATAAAATATTAAAATCAATAACAACCAACGGAGATGAAGTCTGTCCATAGCAAAAACAGCTGAGAGCTAAGAGGACGCATTACGTGCTTCGTGCAGCAATCTCGCGGGAAGCTGGGAAGCAATCTCAGATGTAACGACAGCAGAATAAGTTGTAAGTATGTACTGAAATATTGCTTGATGGGTAAGTCGACATATCACGTAAGAACGGAACAATATAATTTATAATTATAGTATGTATTATTTATTTATTTTTATTACAATATAGTTTGTCATCGAAACGCTAAGAAGAATAAGAAGTCCCGAGTTCGCTTCGCTCGCTCTTGCATACTATAATTGTAGAATAGTGACAGATTTCTAAGAGTTTTGACTGATTCCACCAGTCAAAACCACTTTTGACGGAATCATTTAGTCAAAACTACTTTTGACCGCAAATTTGCAGTAAAAAGTACTTTTGACCAACCTGTTCGGTCAAAACTACTTTTGACTGATTTTGCTAGTCAATAGTACTTTTGACTGGTTAAGAGTTTTGACTGCAACATATATAAAAATGAAACCCGTTTCCCGTTGTCACGCCATCACGCGTGAACGGCTGGACCGATTTCGCTAATCCTTTTTTTAGAATATTCCTTGAAGTACGAGGATGGTTCTTACGGAGAGAAAAATTTAAAACGACCCACGGGGGCGGAGCAGTAACTAAAGACGCGACGTGAAACCGCGGGGCACAGCTAGTTTATTATAATATAGTTTGTCGTCGAAACGCTAAGAAGATGAAAAACGAAACGCAACAATCAACTGGGCAATTACATTTTAGGCCCGGATGAATTAATGGAGATTGCTCCAAAGCTAATCCTGCAGTTCATCACAGCTGCTGGGTTTGGTGGCGATCTCTAACCACAAAGCGGTGATCTCAATAGATCAGCTATGGTCGTAGTGATACCAAACCCGTACAAAACCAATAAAAAAATATAAGTACTAATTTGACTTTTGACTTCTTAGCCACCGAAGTAACGGACAGAAGCTAACTTATAGCTTATTATATTACATGTACTAGAAAAGGTTAACAATTGGGTAGTTGACACCACTAACGAATAATTTCAAGTCACAACTTCTCTAAAAACGCACTTTATTTTTCCCATGAGGACCGATTAATTTTTAATTTATTGTAAAATTAGATTTTTACTTACTTTAAAATCAATAAATAGTGAGTCAATTGAGCAGGCCAGTAGTGACGTCACAGCGTGCTATTGCCATAGAAAATGTATGCGAGGATCGCGTTTTGATAGTTCATAAAAAGTACCTATGTCAATTGATGGTGGTGTCAATTAACCAATTACAAAAAAAAATGTTTTATGGGTGTTACCGTTACCACACGCCTAAAAACAATAGGTTTCGAAATTCAAAACCGGCGCCATTTTGAATACACTTTACATCGAACAAGGATCAACGCTAACTGCCAGCAGCTTCTATTTATTTAAAAACAAAAAAACATCACAAATGGAGTTGAAATTGATAGCAAGATATAATTCCGCGCACCATTTAATATCTCGAACGCAATAACGCAATCGAACGCAATTTTGAACTTTATCGCAGTTGTATTTAAGCTCAAGATCAATAAAAACTGCTCGAGCACATTGCTGTTTACTAAGATGACGCTTTTGGGACTGATATTGTTCTCGGAATACGAAACTAGTTTTCAGGTTCAGTAAGCACATCCAGGGATCGATTCACAATCGAATACTCCTCTTCAAACAGACGCGATTACTATCGAATGTTCCGATTACATCCCGATTTGAAGAGATGATATTTTGAGAACTACGTGATTATTGAGGCGAGTTCCGTCTAAGGCTACGTTTTCACCAAAGCCGTGGGAGAATGCGTAGCGAGGGATGGGTATGAAACTAACCAATTAGAACGCTAGCTTAGCTTAGCTTATGTTTATTACACGCCGCTGCTCTTTCCGCACATATTTTGTGGAAATGCAACCTAAAGATTAATAGAAGGGCGTAAATTCAAATCACGCAAAACCTTTTACACTGAAAGATGTATCGCGCTGATACAAAAAAGGACAATTTATTTATTAATTTTACAAAGTAATCAAAACTCTATTTCTGCCACAATTTAGTTCAATGTTGTACGAGCAAATATTTTAACACTCGCATCGCAATCTACACGCATCCAGCCCTTTCACACCAAATATTATTCATTCAACATTTAGTAGTATTTATTATCTACTTAATTCTCGCATATCAAATCCACTCCAGGCCTAGCCTGTGTGAAACCACCTTTAAATAAAAAGTAGATATCAATATTATTTATATTCGTCTCAATGACTACACAATACCAACCAATGAATCTGTCTTGATGTCCATCTGTAATGCCTTTTCCGCCTTATTAACCGCTCCTTACAGGCTTCGGGCAAGAGGTCGAAATTACTCACTGAACTGACTCACAAAGTGGCCTTATATCCCGGGCCGAATATTGAATACCTTCGAAAAAAAACGGTAATTTAAAAAACTAAAAAACCCGACTGCTATTCTTTAAAAATCCCTAAAACAAGATAAATTGTAGCAGTCGGGACCCATTCTAGAAATGGAGGATTAGTGAATTGAGAGCACATACCTATATTACATTGCAGATGGTCCCGAATGGGTCCCGACTGCTACAATTTATCTTGTTTTAGGGATTTTTAAAGAATAGCAGTCGGGTTTTTTAGTTTTTTAAATTACCGTTTTTTATTTTTTATTTTTTTTGTGTTTTAAAAAAAAATTAATATACCCAGCATCACTCTTACAGTAAATACGAATCTACCGACACCTCTCAAGCTAAAATCCATCGAGCCGTTCAGCCTGCAGAGCGAGCCAAACAGTTGAATTTGGCACCAAAAATCCGCCATTTTGTTTTTGTTTTTTTTATATACCCAGTGTCACTCTCACAGTAAATACGAATCTAACGACACCTCTCAAGCTAAAATCCATCGAGCCGTTCAGCCTGCAGAGCGTGCCAAACAATTATACATACATACATACATACATACATACATACATACATACAAACATACCCTCGAAAAACATAACCCTCCTTCTGTCGCAGTCGGGTAATTAAGATTAATAGCTGTTTCTAATGTAAGCGATTGGACTGCTGTAGTGCCGAATCGGTACTGCACACGGTCGGTGGTCTTAAGAAACAAATGAATATCCTATTCGTAAACTGGCTTGTGCAGTGTGCCTACAGTTAAGTGTGAGAAGAAAACATCGAGGTGTTTTTAAGAGTCTAACAGACCCCTCAGAGTGCATATGCGCAAGAATGCTCAGAGCAACACCCGTGTGGGGGCCAATAGACACACCTCTCCGCCTTCCCTGAGGCGGACGAAGTTCATAAGGATTTAAAAGGTCCTCTCAGAGTGTGACCTCCTTGAGTATTTATAAAGTCTGAACCGGTTGAACGAGCAACTAGCTTCATTTTTTTGGCTGACCAAGTCCCTGGCAATTCTAAAGTGTAAATGGTTTGAGTTTGTAATAGCCAAGAATCAATCCAAAAACCACTCTATGGCTTAAACAAATTAAGGCAGATAATCCAAAGATTCTGATCAAAATCTTCATTATCTACTAGCCTCATGTATCTGCAATCGGTACCAGCAAATGACTTGGATGTGCCGGCGCGCTCACACGTGTGGTATTAGCGCCCTCTGCAGGTAATCTCCGGACTCAGCCTTCTGCTAATGTTGTTCGGTAACAGAAAGTTTGTTACTAAATCTTAGGATGTATGTATGTATTCTATAGACCGATTCAGGCCACGGCGGCGAATCTTAATGCAGACTAGGCAAGTACGCAGGAGATATTACAGTGCACAAGTGTGTGCAGCGCAAACACAGGTGCACTCCCCCTTTCGTAACTCTCATAGTCTGATGGGACGGTAATCCGACACAGCCGGGGAGAGATCAGGCGCAGGGCCAACGGCTTTACCTACATGCTACACGAGACCAACGGGGATATCAAATCTCAAGAAATAATGTCTTCAAACATGCAGCATTCTGCATGCCATTGCATCAAACAAAATCCATTACAGAAATCCATCCGGATTTCGAGAAATTATACGTTTATTTTTGCTTTGTAAGATTTTATAGATTTTTTAACATCGCTTCACTCTGTAATAATAATTTTGTTATAGGTACATATTTGTCTATTATAGTTTATTCTTCGTAGTTAGACAGTGGCAGAATTTAATAGAAAAAGGCAATAAGATTAAGTCGAACCCAGGACGCTTTCCGACGGCTTAGGACCACTAGGCTAACGAGGCAAAAGCTAGCAAATATCTAAAATCATCACAAAAGACAATGACTAAACACATTTTAAGACTACTTAGTTCCTTTATAAACACCTAAGCTCCAAGGAATTTATCTTATAATTTTATTATTATAGAAGATAAATAAATTTCTGACGTCTGTAACGAATCGGCCGGTTTAACGGTAACCAAAACCAAAGTACACTATAAATCAAATAAATGTAAACAAAACCAATGATGTATTGCATAGAATAAGCATCGGAATGTATTCTATGTAATCTATGTTTACAGCTAGTACTTGATACAAGAAGCTATGTAGGTAAATAACAGGATGCAACCATTTCAGAGGTAAAGTTTCCTTTGGCGCGGTTTATTTGTAGATGGGTAAATCTTCAACCATTGTCTTCCAAAATTAAATCAAACTATAACATCATTTTTTTTAAATAATCCAGTTTATGGAATAAATATAATTAAATAAAATGAAATAATATATTTTATATATAATTAGTTTTTCTCCATTCCATTGATACGCAATAAGCGTTTTCAATCATCTTTTATAATGCGCACTGCAAAGGAGTGGAACTCTCTACCTGCGTCCGTATTTCCGAACGCATTCAACCCTAATCTTTTTAAAGTTAGAGTGAACAGGCTTCTTCTGGGTAACCTCACTTCATCGTAGACTTTGTCTATGTCACCTTTGAGTAAGACTAGAGTCAAAAACTTACCCATCTCGAATAAAAAAAATGAATATTATTAAATAAATACAAGACCATGGCAGCCCCTTCCAACCCCTTTCCATAAAAAAATAAAGGTATAAAACAAACATCAATGTCAGCTTAACAACCTGCCAAATATTTTATTCAATTAAACCCTAATAATTGGAATTTTAATAACGTTATTTGTCTACCTCGGCTAATCGGGACACAGTCGGGAAAGAGCAATGAAAACCTTTCTTTTTTGTTTGCAAAGGATTGAGCGCTGTCAGCTTAACGATTATTGGTTTGCCTTGTCCTTATTTAATGGGTTAATTCGGTGATTTTCCGTAAGCCAATTTAATGAGAAAAAAGATTTTTATTTCGCTTTTTAGAACCTACTTCCTGTTATCTAAATCCATGAAGATGGAAAATCAATAAGACCACCACAAAAAAAAAAACACAAGAAAGCAAAATACGCAATTTTGTTTACTGTATGTAGTTTTTTAAGTATTTTTATTCAATTATTTCGATTTAAAAACCAAGCTTCTAAACAGAGTTAGATAAAATTTCTATGAGACCAATCTGAAAGTATATCCTTCTTAATAAAAAAAGATGTTTCCAAAATAAAAAATAAATACATTTGATTTGAGAATCTCTTAGTATTTTGTCGGTTAAAAATGGTGAAATAAGCGGTGAATCAAGATTCAAGATTTTTTATTTTTGCAATCATGACTACACAAGCCAGATGCTCAGTTAACAAAGGATCTGCTCTAATATAATATAACTGGTGTAAAAGACACTTGACGAAGCAGAAATTTGCTTATTATTCCTATAGCAAAACTTTTTCTGATCTGAACCAAACCTTTTAACGGAACGGAGTGTGTACCAAACATGGGAATTGGGAACCTTTTGGTTACATCCTTTGGTTTGGTTTTCACTTCTTTTGATTTTGGTTTCGGTGACAGTTCCAACGTTTTTCAATGTTTTTTCCGAAAATAAGTTTTAAATACTCGTATAACTAAACTTTAAATGTGTGTATTTAACAACCCCTGTAGGTACTTGCATACACTCATAAGCATAATCTTCTGCGTGCGTTACATTGCGCAGTAAACCTGGCATTATTTATTGTATCCGTCTATTTTTAAGCACATGGAATTGTCGAGTGACAGTTAATTATTTCGGCACGATCCCAATTACGAAAAACAATAGTTCGACACCTCATTGCTTCGACAGAACATAATATGTATATATTCGACTAGTATTTGTCCGACAGAACAAAGTTCGAAAATACAACATAAAAGCACACCTACGAAAATAATTTCAGAACCCTTCTTCGATAAATGCACTTGTTCGGCGGATCTCTATTTTGCCGGAATATACCTTTGACATAATACCACAGATTAAATAAATAATACTGCGTCAAATATCAAAAGTGTGAAAGAATTTTCCCAAGAAAAGAAAAAAAAAACACTGAACCTTGTATAAAGGAGAGAGATACAAATGAATCTAAGTCTTACCTTACAATACACATGACTCAAATTTACTGGTTGCATCAAAATAGGGTCCAACACGTATTGTAGCATTTTGGAAAATAATACAACACACCACTTAAAATAATTAATCATTAGAATTCTCACATTTTTTTTTTACTCGTCACAATTTTCTTTTTCTTTTTTATGGGAACACGGCAAGTTGCGCCCGCGCCGCGCATACACTAAAATAGGGGATTTAACCTATTTTAAAATTCAGTGTTGAATTCCCGTCGAATCTGAAAGGTGAGCAAGCTTCCTAAATATTTACTTTTGTTCAAGGTACAGTTCGCTACGGATATTTTAGGTTAACAAGTAAATTGTTTGCGAAGTGAAGAAATAATTTTAATAAACTTATTTTGGAGTGAGTACTATAGATATACCTCCGTGTCTCGAAAAGCACGTAAAGCCGTTCGTCCCGACTTTTGTTTGTAGATCTTTGACAGTTATTACTGGTGGTCAGAAGCCCGAAAACGTGACAACCAGTCTTATCAGGAGAACGAGGGAGAGTGATACCCAGTAATTGGGCTGTGGAAGTCAGATAGGCAGTCACTCCATGTAAAACACTGGTATTCCGCTGCATCCAGTTGGATATGAAGCCGACCCCATCGTAGTTGAGAATAGGTTACCGCTAGACAGATGATGCCCTACTCACATTTTTTTTTTGTATATACCACTGTGGTGGAAACTGGCTGACGACCCGCCTAAGTAACTCTAACTAAGAGTAAGCGGTTACTGTAGCCTATGGACGTCTGCAACACCTAGGGCATCACACGCGGTTTACCGACCCTAACCTATTCACACCCTTCTTAAAGAACCCCATACTGTAGTCTGTTCTGTTCCACCAGTTACTACCCTTTTAATAAATATACGCCAGGAAAATTCAGTTCAAAGTCATTGACCGAAGATTTTCATATATTCAGAAAGTACAATCATTGTTTAAATCTCAGACTACAAATATTACTCAACAAGATCAATATTTATAACAAAATACCAGTTCCCAATAACTTCCAAAGTACGAGTTCATACAGAAAAAATATATTTATTATCTTTTATGTTGAGTTACCATCGTGTTGGCAAGCCGTTCAGTTTTATGGTAATAAAAATATGAACACGACTGTACCAATATATTCTCAAAATAGAGCCAACCTTGTACTTGAGTACGTATAGATTCGGCGCAGGCGCAAGGTGCAAGTTACGAGCGATTTTATGAATTTATTTTACTTGACGAAGCAGTTGATACATACATACCTACATACATATTAATTTATATATAAACACGCCACTGCTACGCTTGAGGTCTTGGGTTCGATTCCCAGGTCGAGCAAAGTGTTATTGGGTTTTTCTATGAAAATCTCAGTAGCAGCTCGGAGTTAATATTTGTTCCCGGTTAATGGCAATAGGCTCGCGCTCTACAACATGGGACCTAAACATTTCGACGAGCAGTGGGTGTACATTGGCACACTTCTGCCTAACCCTTCGGGGAATAAAGGCGTGAAGGTAGTATATATGTATTTATTTATATACATAATACACACGTAGCCTTCCATAATACAAGTGTCTCTTGTCATACTGTCAAACTAATTCACAAACCCATTGTTGGCACGTCTAGTGAACAAGGCAGCTCATCTTCCCCTTATAATCCACCCACAGCGATTAGACGTGCGACCTTTTCATACAAGACGGTTCATATCCCGCCACACATCTTATTTAGCAGTAATAAATTATTCCTAGAACATACGAGCTCGTTTCTTTGCTATCTCAGCCCCTATAAATTAAAGATTAACTGTCGCGGCCTCTATATAAATTCTCTTCAATAGACAAGGTTCAAATTATAAAGCAACACTATAATTCAGGCTGTTTATGGTTGAGTTTTTAGGGTTCCGTACGAAAAGGGTGGCAAATGGAACCCGTTACTAAGAATCCACTGTCAGTCCGTTTGTCTTAGGGCTGTATCTTTTGAACCGTAGTAAGAAGACACTTGGAATTAAGTAGATACATAGTTGAAATTATTACTAAGGCCGCTACAAAAAAATAATGCGTAAATAAAATAAACTTAAAAATCTCGATACGAAAACAAAAATAAAATTCCAAAAAGTTTTGTGCGTATCAAATGTAGCCAATAATTGACACCTAATTTATGAAAATCGAATGAGTAATTTAGACGTTATGGTGAAACAAACATACATACATAGATTGCAAAAATCACAATCGAATAAAAAGAGAAAGAAAAGAGACACAGAATAAAAATGGTTAACTGGTAGAGAATACCTCAGGTATTAAGTCCGCGTTTGTACTTTTTTGTGTTTAAAGCTTAAATAAATAATAAATAAAAATATCATCCGCCTCCGCTTCTAACTTGCTGGCCCCCCAGGCCATTCAGACGTAAAAACGTTCGCTGAAATTAGATCACATGTTTTCATCAGAAAGAAGCTATCGGATTATAACCTTCGACCCTGCATTCATTTAAGAGCACACAGAGCTATATGTTTGTGTACTCATCAATCATAAACCCTATTCTGAATACACATATAAACATCACGCCCATGTAGTAGGGTGCGAGCGTATTGCCATTAGCCGGGCAAAAATCCTAACTCCGGGCTGCAACTGAGAAATTTATAGAAAAACCCAATAACACTTTTTGCTCGACGTGGGAATCGAATCCAAGATCTCTAGCGTAGCAATCGCGCTTAGAGGTACTAGGCTAACGAGTCAGTCAATCTGAATACACATAAAATTCGCCTGAATTTCTTTCAAAATGAACCCAATCCAAAATCTTTCAACAACAGCAGCTTATTATTGTCCCACTGCAGGTCAAAGACGTCTTCTCACACAGAGAAGGCGCAAGTATTGATCACAATGCCTGGAGAAAGCGGTTTCGGACTTACATTAATTATAAGTACAGGTTGGGCAGCTCGGAGTTTGGATTTGTGCCCGATTAATGGCAATAGGCTCGCCCCCTATTACATGGGACCTAAATATACCGGCGAACTGTGGGTGTACATTGGTACACCTCTGCCTAACCCTTCGGGGAATACAGGCGTGATGGTATTTTTTTTTTTTATAATTACAGGTTTCCTCACGATGTTTTCCTTCACCGATTTCAGTTATCAAAATGGTCATTGTTAGCTGTGAAAATCCCTCACTTCCTCAAATTAATTCATATATTATAATGTGTTATATAATTATCCAGCAAAAACAGATCAATGTTCATTCAAAAGGCGTGCTCGGAAAATGTTATCGAGAGAATATTTTTTTTAAATCCTCTCGCTAGCAACTCTCACATACACAAACAGCTAGACCCTTCTAATTCAGAAATGATTCTTATATATTCTTTATGATATTAAGTACATTCTTATCAAACTTTATAACTTTTTAAAGTCCCTCGCAAGTACTTAAGTACGTAGTTGCCTAAGATTTACCTCTTACTTCATCTTAGAAGCATTAAAGATTAAAGTCTCGGTACTTACTTACTTAGCTACTTTTATACCTTCATCAGTTTATTCATGTACAACTTCTATTAAGTTTCTTACTTGTTAGGTACTTAAAGTTACCGTTTACAACACGTTTTTATTTTTTACTGAGACTATAGTGTAACACCGTGTCTATTTTTTTGTTTTTGAATGGTGACTTGCATACTTTGTTATATCGTCTTTCGTTATAACCAAAGTTAGTCTCGTAGGATGGTATGAAACCTTTTTGTAAGAGTTTGAGACGCAGTGGTCTGCCTCGTTGACCTAGTGGTCATAAGCGCGACTGCTACGCTAGAGGTCTTGGGTTCTATTCCCAGGTCGAGCAAAACGTATTACCTATTGGGTTTTTCTATGAAGCATTCTCAGTAGCAGCTCGGAGTTTGGATTTGTGCCCGGTTAATGGCAATAGGCTCGCCCCCTATTACATGGGACCTAAATATACCGGCGAACTGTGGGTGTACATTGGTACACCTCTGCCTAACCCTTCGGGGAATACAGGCGTGATGGTATATAAATGTATTGCTAAATCGAAGGTAATACTGGTGGAAGTAGGTACAGCCGTGCGATTCTCTAACATATTTCAACGTTGCGCTCGACGTTGAGCTCGTCGACGACGCTACTGTCAAATCAACTCTATGCGTTGTGCGTAAAGTTGATTTGACAGTAGCGTCGTCGACGAGCTCAACGTTGAGCGCAACGTTGAAATATGTTAGAGAATCGCACGGCTGGTCCGATTACAACAAAATCTACTACTAAAAGAAAGCTACACTATTGTCAAGTGTTATAGGATATCTTTTATGGTACTTTATGGTTTTTTTTGGTGACGGGCCTGTTGGTCTAGTGGTTAGTGGCCCTGACTGCTAAGCCGGAGGTCGTGGGTTCGATTCCCACTCAGGACAAACTTTGTGTGATGAGCATGATTGTTTGTTCTGTGTCTGGGTGTGATTTATCTATAATATGTATGTATTTATAAATTATATAAGTATGTATGTATATCAGTTGTCTGGTTACCATAACACAAGCTCTGCTTAGCTTGGGATCCGATAGCCGTGTGTGAGTTGTCCCAAGATATTTATTTTATTTTATTTTTATTCTACTTCCACGTGTACGAAGTCGCAGATAGAACCTTGTACCTAATATACCTAAAGGATCGATAGTTTAGTATTTCCCGCTGGGATAATATTTACAGTTTAGAACTTGCTCTAGACTTTAGGCTATCAACTTTCAATTGTTTCAACAGGTATCTAGTTGTTGAAACAATTGAAAGTTGATAGTTCTGTAAAATGTTCTAAAACCACAAAAGTTTACAGACACGAGTAGCACAGTTTAGTTAAAAACTACAATATGTTGATGAACATTTATTACCCTTATTTGGTAACAAGCTTCCGCACGTGACTTCGTCCGAATTTGATATATTATCCCACGGTAACAGTACATTTTTCCGGGAAAAAAAGTATCCTATGTGTTATTCCACACTATAATCTTTTTCAGTGCCGAATTTCATCCAGATCCGTTCAGCCGTGAAAGAGTAACAAACATCCATCCATCCGTCCATCCACCCTCAAAAACTTTCGTATTTATTTTTATATAATTAAAGCAGTGAGAGCAATTAAAAGTATTATCGAACTGTATCAGGCTAGAACTGTTGGGTTGCGGGATCCTAGTGCCCATAGCCCTTTTTAAGGAATTATATGACATAATTATAAAATCTCACTCACATACAGCAAGACCCGAAACAACTATCTGTAGGCTATACACATATTCCGTTCCGTTCGTTAATCGCAGCGCAGGAGCCAATAGCATAGCTACTGCGCCAACTGTATCGCCAAAAATTTCAAAAGTTCCCATCGTTTTTAAAATCTAGGTAGGAATCCTTTCACATATTATAATTCCTTCGTTTAACATTTCAGGTCTATCAGACCTCTACGTCACACTCCCATTGATCACATACAAATTGCATAGCATTACCTTAAATACAATCTTCAAAACCCATACGACTTAAGCGATTTAAAACCCTATCATAATGTGTTAAAATTGGGTTTTCAATGTTAAAGCTGTACGTAAATTGCTTTTTGATATGGGCGACAGTAAAGGCGTGTTTCCGTGATATGAATACGCTATTAAGTTGATTTTGATCTGAGATTGCGTTTGAACTTGATGTGATTTTAATTGGACCGCTCCGAAGCGATTTTCTTATACTTAGACACGGATTCCACCAAAGAGGAGAGAAGAGGAGATATCTCGTAAACAGCCAATAGGATACTGTGTTGTGTTGAAGCTAAGCGGTGAAATGTCAAAATAACGCAAGCCGATTGGTTATTAAAGACATCTCTTCTCCTCTCTGCTTTGGAGACCAGGCCTTATACGAGCGTCAGGCCTGGTAATGGAACAGGGCTTGGAATTGATGGTCGCTACTGATGGTGCCAAACTCTTCACGTGTTCGGCCGGCGTGTGTGCGTTCTTCTGTCACGTGTTCGGCCATCTTAATGTAAGTACGCTAGGAAGAAGGCTGCTATCGGCTAAGTACAACGTGACGACTTAGAGTCGTTTATAAGAGGTTAGCCAGAGAAGGCAGCGCGTAGGATTGAGTGGAAGGCGATGGGGAGACCTTTGTCCAGCATTAGGACAATGCAGGCTTAATGCAAAAAAAAGGGCGCGACCGTGCACTCGAATGGTTGCTTCCCACAGTACAAACAGCGGAGTCTTAGTAATAGCAGGGTCCCGTTTGGTACCCTTTAGAAACTCGGCAGATAGGTACTTATGTAAAAAAATATAATTTTCCAGACCGATTCCGGCCACGGCGGCTAACCTTGATGCAGACTAGCCACGTGCGCAGGAGATATTATAGTGCACAAGTGTGTGCGCAATCACAGGTGCACTCCCTCTTCCCTAACTCTTACACCCCGATGGAACGGCAATCCAACACGAACGGAGAGAGATCAGGCGCAAGACCAACGGAAAAACCCAATAAAGCTTTTTGCCCGACCTGGGAATCGAACCCGGGACCCCTTGCTCAGCAGTCCCGCTTGCGACCACGAGACCAACGGGGCAGATAGGAAAACCGATTTTGCGACCAGGCCTAATTAAGTGGGTCATTGACTTCGACGCGAACAAAAGCTGGCAAACAGATAAAATTGTTTGTTTGTACGTAGTAATCTCTGGAAATACTAATCCGATAACAAAAAACTCTAACTGATAGAAAGGTTCATTGATTGCTACAAGATAACTAAACTAATGTTATGAATAGATAAAAATGTTTGTTTGTAACTGATAATCTCTGGAAGTGGTAATTCGATTACAAAAAATCTTTCAATGATAGAAAAGCTACACTATTGTCGAGTGTCATAGGATACGTTTTAGGTTGTTCTTGATTTCCTAGTGGAGAAAGTCCAACGGCTTTTCCAGACACGGGTGTGTCACACCACCAACTTACTTTTTGCCCGACCTGGTAATCGAACCCAGATTGGTGCAAAAATAAATAAATCGGTTTTGTTTAGTTTTGTAGCCTATTCCTTACAAACAAACAAAAAAGACTCCTATTTATAATGTTAGTTTGGAAATGGCTCGCCTAGTGAAACCCCACCTTTAATCTGACAAGGCTGTCCAAAGTCGATATCATAGGAAAATTTACACGATCAATTGAATGGTGTCGTAAAAACCACATAAAAAGCCATGGGGACCGAAGTGGATAGAATAAAAATAATTTATATGATTTATTTTGAAGCCCGTAGAGTTTCCATTGGATCGTTAAAATCATCCTTGTAATGTAATGTAACATTTTGGTTTGTAGGTTCAAAATGACGTTGGTACTGCTGTAATTGTAGGTGCTTTTATTTTTCTTTAAATAAAACGATGCCCTCTCACATATAAACATACATAAAATATAAACATAAACAGCAAAATTTAAAAAAGTTGAAGCAAACATTTGTTTAGCCTCTTGTAGGCTAAGCAAATGTTTGCTACAACTTTTTTTTATTGTTCATCACTGTTACAGTTGTTATATAACATCACGCTACGACACACGGAGTAGCAACAGTAACCAAAGCGTAACTTAACGCGACGAAGCGGAAACCATTTCCCATCACAATATTTTTCTACATACGCGGTACAAGATATAATAGAAGTATCAACCTGTCACTGATAAACCCATTCGTTTGTACGTGTAAGCCTCCTGCGTATTGTCTACGTGTGTAGCACAAAGACGTTTATTATGACATTTGGGATTATTAGTACCTACATACGCAACTTGTTTCTGTTCACCTAGGCTGTTAATACAGAAGTAATATGGCCTAAGGGACGTCTTAGGCACGGAATACGAAAAATAACACGAAGGTGCGAGCGGCACACATTTCATGATAAAATCTACCAATACCAGCCTACTACCTCACTACATACCGACCTACCTACCCACCTACTTACCTACCTACCTACTGTCCCACTGCAGGGCAAAGGCCGCTTCTCATACAGAGAAGGCAAGGCAAGGCATTGATCATATCACCGTGCTTGCCAAGGTGGATTGACGATTTCAGACTAAATTTTTTTATAACTCCAGATTTTCTCACGATGTTTTCCTTAACCGAAGTCTGTGATGTCATAGATAAACTTAGAAAGTGCAATGTACCTATTGTAAAAAATCTCATTGATACTTGGCCGGTATGAAATCGGCAACCTCATGCATGAGAGGCCTTAGCCCCTTGGCCCATGTGCGGGGGCTAACAAGCCGGCCGATCACCGGGCTGGGGGCAAGGCCTGCGCCGTACCCGCCAGGTCCAGGGGAGGGCCCCGCACCGCCGCCGCCGCCGCCGCTGCCGCCGCCACCGTTGCCGTGGCCGCACCCGCAGCCGCCGCTGACGCCGCGTCCGCCGGCGCAATGGAGTGCCAATAACGGCACCATTGCGCCTCCCGCAGGCGGATACCGTAGACACGGTCTGCGGGCGGTGAGCAATGGGTAGCTCACCGTCCGTACGTTATTTAACGACAGACCGTGTCGACGGCGCGTTCATGTTCCGCGCAAAGAGGTGTCAGCACATAGAAGGGGCCACTAAGGGCCAAGGCCTGCCGGGGCTGCGGGTTGTTCGAAAGAGATAAGTACCGCGCCCCCGGAACGCAAAGGGCACATGAAGGAACATAGATGGTTTTTAGTCAGTAAAAGTCTGACACTCCCTCCCGCCCCGCCCAGGACGGGAGGGGTCATTTGATGATTTCACCATCTTTAAAAAAAAAAAAAAAAAAAGCCCCTTGGCCATCACAACAAATATTGACGGATACAAAACGTGATGTAACTTCAATATATATATTAAATTGGAAATATCTGTTCCGCACATAATATTTGTTTAGTTTGCTCTAAATCAATGAGTGACGCTAATTGTTGCTTACAATGATGCAAAATGCAATAGAATAGAATAGTTTGATTTCCAATTCGAAATTCGATTCCGATTTGACACAAACATTAGCGCTTGTCTATTCCATATCCAAACATAAAGACATAAATTACGAATGTTCTAACTAAGCCATTCCATATTTAAAATGGTTTCGAAAGAGAAGTAACGAAACACAACCATAAAAAAAACAAATGCCACAGACTAAAAACATAAGTTACACAATTTACGTCACAAAAAAACCGTAAACTTTCAATAAACAGAGTTAATCAATATTCGTACGTAACACGAATAATATTTATTTATATATTACCCTGTTATCAATTAAATCAAAATAAATAAAGAATTAATCATAAATCTCTTGTCACACACTGAACTTTGAATAATACTTTTTAATTCTTTGGCGCGACTATGACGTCTATTTGGGGTTGCGTGACCTAAATAATCGTTTACCGTTATTTTACGCGTCATGCGTTATTTGGGCCTTTTTTTAGGTAGATATCTATTAGAGTTGTAGCTTTTAGTAAAGTCAAGTCAAGTAAAAAAGTGCTCACAGAATAATGATTGATGATAAATAAAGTTCAAAAGATACTTGAGAGTATTTATTACGAGATTTTATTTTCTCTATTCAATACAGAGGCTTCTTTTTCTGCAAGAAAATATCCCTGTCTTTGCAGTCGTGCATTCGGATAAAAATGCGCCTTGTTTAAGTGTCAATATTATAATTGAAAAGCTTATTCATATAACTACTAGCTTCTGCACGCGTCTGCGTCAAAGCTGATATTTATTATTCCGCGGGAACCGTGTATTTTTCCGGGATAAAAAGTGTCTTAAGTGTTATTCCACACTACAATCTTCTTCAATGCCAAACCAGATCCGTTCAGCCGTTTAAGCGTGAGAGAGTCACAAACATCCATCCATCCAACCATCTATCATCACAAACTTTCGCATTTATAATATTAGGTAGTAGGAAGTCTACTTCCAACTCTATCTACCTAATATTAAAAATGCGAAAGTTTTGTTGAATCCTAATTCATTGCTGAGGCTTTTTTTTCTAAAAAAAAAACAACGCGCATTAGGGTAAAAAGGCTTTTGCGTTGTATGAGTGACATTATTACAGTTGACAAAAGATTATTATAATATATAAAATAAAGGTCAATCATTCACTTACTAACTAAACACGAGGTCTCCAAAAATCACTTGACCTATGAAGCTATTATTGGGCAGGGGTCTACAATCATGTACTGCCTACTGAATCTAAGCCAAAAATGTTGGTTACGATATTCCTTTCGTCCGTTATAATCTCATTATGTCACCCATTTTCCTAATCAACATAAACCAATCAATAAACTATTGAAAGTAACATAGCTAATCGACAACTTGTTGAATCAAATGCGAGCTTACTCACAATCGTAGTAGGGACCTATCGTAAAGATATATTTAGAAACAAGGGTTTTTAGGGTTCCGTACCCAAAGGGTAAAACGGGACCCTATTACTGAGACTTCGCTGTCCGTCTGTCTGTCTGTTCGTCTGTCACCAGGCTGTATCCCATGAACATGACAGCTGAAAATTTCACAAATGATATAATTCTGTTGCCGCTATAACAACAAATACAAAAATACATAATACAATAAATGTTAAAGGGACTCCTATACAACAAACGTGATTTCTTTTTTTGTTTGTTTTTTGCTTGATATTGATAACAGCAACGGGTAGACGATTGAAATATTCCTAGAATATTTATTAATATATTCAGTTGAACAATAAATAATTAAATGACAATAAAATAGATATTTAAGGAGGGCTCCAATACAACATGTTTTTTTTTTGTCGTTTTTATTGATAATGGTACGGAACCCTTCGTGCGCGAGTCCGATTCGCACTTGACCGGTTTTTTAAATAATCCATCAATCATAGCTACACGAATATTCAACTAGTTAGCCGTTTAAATATATTTTTATGGTAACGTTGGTGATAGAACGGCAACAAAGAAAAATAAAGCATTTTACAAAAAAGGGTTGTCAATAAAAAAATAAATGGTTAACAAACGATTTGTAGATTCAATCATTAACGATTTAATTTAAAAACTTAAATTACTATTTAAGTATTCATTAGATCAAATCTTTCTGCTGTTCATTATATCGGTCACTATTGATCAAACCATTGGTATTGCAATATAGTCATCAATTATTATTTACGTCGCAGGTGTATGACAAAATCAGGTTTTTGATCAAACACCTAGGTTTTTGATCAAGAACCGGCAGGTGACAATCATTACTTTATTTTATCATAAACCTGATTTTATCATAAACCTAAAACATTTATATTGATAAAATATTTGACAGCAAATTGAATTCAATAATCGAGGCCATTTTTTTTTTTTTTTTTTTTTTTATAGACGGGAAATCATCAAATAACTTCCCCCGCCCTGGGCGGGGCGGGAGGGGAGTGTCAGACTTTTACTGACTAAAACCCGTCTATGTTCCTTCATGTGCCCTTTGCGTTCCGGGGGCGCGGTATCTCTTTCGAACAACCCGCAGAAAACAACTATTGGGGTTCGAACTCATACCCAGAGACTCGTAAGGCGGTCATCGAACCATTAGACCACATGCTTCGATAACCGAGGCCTAGTGACAAACATATTTTATGACATTTCCCTTACCTTCTTCACTACAACTTTGACAGTTTTCTGCGTATACGCAGACGTGAACAATATGGTGTGGACAGGAGCCTCGGTGGGAATCCCCAGTGACGTCATCCTCACATAACTCACTCAACCACTCACCAGTACAATGCACACTCACTTTGTCCTCACTTTAAAATGTTTAGATCACGACCCACTTTATTTGGGAAAAGTCTATGTTAAAAAATTTACTGTGTGATCATACAACACAGCCTAGGTTGTTGATCGTTCCTAAAGAGTATTTTTCTCAGAGACTAGGCCCACTTTTAGCAAAATCACTAAACTTATTTAGCGCTAAATGTGTTTAAATTATCATTCTGTCTCTGTCACCTTCTAACAATGTGACAGGGATGCAATGATGTTCTTAGATGTGTTGTACTTAGGCACTAAATATGTTTAGTGCTTTTGGTGTAAGTGGGCCTAAATTGACAGTGACATAAGTTAAACATAAAAATAATGTGCTTTCCTGAACTACACTATTTTCAAGTTTGACACGTAAAACTGTCAAATCAGTCTCTGAGTTTATTAGATTTAGTAGTAAATACTATAAATATATGTGATAAAACTCTGCAACGTAGCTTAGGTACCTATTTTTACAATTTGATATTACAATTACAATTCAGGGAATTTATAGTTGCAATTACAATTTAGATATGTCACTGATTTTACTGCGCAGTAAATGTGTTAAACTACTGCTTTTAATAGTAAATTAGACTGTGATCATTGAACGTTAAGAAAAAGATCTATTACGAGGCATTATCTACCTCCATACACAATAAAACCAACAAACAATGTAAAAAAAAAAGAAATGTAACAATGAAAAGACCAGTCTTCTTTAAAACTACAGCAAATAAAACAAATTGATTACAACAGTTTACATTAAAACCTCGAGCAATTAGCGACTAGTTACTCTATCCATTAATTTGTATTGAATTGCAAATGGACGTGCCCAATTCAAACGAATATTAAACAAGGGTTTATGCTAAACGAGGATGGTACAAACAGACAGCTGGCGAGATATTTAAAGAACCCACATAGAAAAATAGGTACCTACGTTAAACTTAGTTTAGTAAAGCATTAAAAAGAAAAGTAAATAACTTAATTAAAGCAAGAAAAATAACAAATAAACGTCAAATTGTCAAGTATGTTTTTTCACCAAAGAGTTTTTTCACTAATTAAAGATAGCACAAATAAAAATAAAAAAAATACCACAAAAAGAACACTTTTCTTTGAAAATAGAACAAATTCAAAACTGGAATTGCTCAGACGCAACGAATCAGACTAACTACAGTTCAAATTAAATAAACGCATCCTTCTTTCCGACGTGACGATGTAACCTTGTACTGTGGGCCGCTTTCATTATTTACTTTAAAGATTGTGGCGTGATAGCAATATTGTTAGTTAATTATTGTTTTATTGAATTACCTTGACCGATTAATGAATTATTTACTACATTCATTCATTGGTGATCAATAATTAATTAATGAAAAAGTAAATGTTAGTAATTGCGTCATTATTATTTGATGTAAAACGGTCAAATAACAAAGACTGCTATTATTGAAAATTAAATTTTATAGAACGCAAAAAACGGTTGAGCTCTTGACATTATTCATTTTAATCCATATTCAAACAAAGAAAAAAGGAGAATAGAAATGTAACCTTGCCCTTTTTTCCACAAATTATTTTTGAACCCCGAATTTAAATAAACGTATGATGAAAGCTTTACTTTCATTACACAACCTCGTGGATTACTAGCTTTTGCTCGCGAGTTCGTCCGCGTCAAATTTAATATAATATATAATCCCACGAGAGCCGAACATTTTTGTGCTTGTATGACCAGATGTATTAATGTGGACGAGGCGAAAGGAGTATGTAAGGTTCGTAGCAAGTGATGATCCGTGGTTTCTGCCTACTCCCATGGGAAAAAGGCGTAAGTTTATGTATGTATGTAACCGAAAAAAAATCTGTGATAAAAGTAGCTTATGTTCTTTGTCAGACTACCTTTAATGTAACTCTGTGCCATTAGTAATTCCATTCTGATCCGTTGCCTGCTGGGGCTGCGGGTTGTTCGAAAGAGATACCGCGCCCCCGGATCGCAAAGGGCACATGAAGGAACATAGACGGGTTTTAGTCAGTAAAAGTCTGACACTCCCTCCCGTCCCGCCCAGGGCGGGGGAAGTTATTTGATGATTTCCCGTCTATAAAAAAATAAAATAAAAATAAAACCTGAGCCGTTCAGCCATTCTGGAGTGATTGAGTAACAAACATCCATCCATAATTTTCGCGTTTATAATACATAGTAGTAAAAAACACTGATCGTACGTGTATATTCTGTATATTATTATTGTAATTATAATGTTAACTAAAAATAATAGTTTAAAATTGAGAACTTTGTTCATACATATTATTTCTTTAATATTATAATGTTCGAGCTCTTTCTAAGTATTTCATTTTTATCTAAACTGCTGTAGAATGCTGGTTATGAGAACAAGGAATTTTCTAGCAAACTCACCGCTACAGGAATTTTCTTTCATTACTTTGATGACTGCGTCTTTTTATAAAATGCGAAAATCTAAAATAATAAATTAATTAATGTTTCTCTAGTAGGTTCCTATTATTGTACCAGTATAGGACAAAAGCCTCGTTTTATACAGAGAAGGCACGAGCAAGCGTGGTGATCAATCACCACGCTTGCTCAAGGCGGATTGATTCAGACTTATATTCATTGCAAGTCCAGGTTTCCTCACGATGTTTTCCTTCACCGTTGTTAGGGATGTCCGAGATAAACTTAGAAAGTGAACATTATCCCTTGTAGGTACACAAAATCTATGGTTTGCTAAAGTTCGCGGTGGCTTAGCGGCTTAGTATTTTGGTACACCAACCATGATATCACTAGAAAATCGATTTCACTATCTCCAAAAACATACATACAGAAACTCACGTCTTTTTCCCCATAGAGGTACCTAAGCAGAATCCAGAACGCTACCTGCTACGATCCTTACACTCTCTTTTCACCTCGTCTATGTTCATACATCTGTCCATACAAGCACGCCAGCTACGAGTACTGCACACCCGACCTTTCTGAAGAACCTCACCAATAAGGTCAGTATATTACTTTATAGGGCGTCTCCTCCCTGCATCGCCACTCACATCTGCCATATAAATCTCCAAAAACAAACAAAAGCACAAAAGTAACAACAAAACAAACGGAACCCCAAAGCAAAAAACCTTTCTAATCGAGTAATTACTTAGAAAGTGACCACTTTCAAAGGTCTCCTTACAAAAGGCTGTAGGATACAATGGGTCACAACTTAAAATAAGCTTCAAGATGGAAAGGTCAAATGTCAACGTTGGAACCTCCTTACACAGCGATTCCTTTTCGTATTTTTTTATTCTTGGCTGATGAAATTTTTGCTAGTAAAAGCGAGGTTCCATTCAGCTTTGACAATCGACGCAGATGCTGAAGTAAACTTGAACCACGCGAACGAGGTCGCGGGCAGAAGCTAATCGGAAAGTTGAAAAAGTGGAGTTTGCACTGCTTGTCATGTTTTAGTCTTATTTTACAGTTGAATGGTAGGACTTATTTAGAATAAACTCTAACTCTTTATTAAATTCATGTGTTACATAGTTGTTCCCGGTTAGGGCATGGCAACATAATAATCGGAGGAGGCCCGCAGTGGTGAGTGGCACCAGTCGAGAAGGTGAGTCTGTGAGTCACAGAAGGTGCATACGTTCCCGAGATCCCCGGCGTAAGTGTGGGTAAGGAACACCGGGGTGGTTTTTACTTAGCAGAGGATTTTCCACCCCGGCAACAAAAAAAAGAACTGGCGACATAATAATAATAGGTAGGTACTAAATTTGGGTATACAATTAGGCACGTGCAATCGTGCATATACTCTCGGCGGAGAGTTCACATCGAACAATTTGTTGCACACGTGTGATTAGTCAAGCCAAAATAACTTTCTAGACATTGCTGGCTGACTCACAGCGTTTAAACCCTGCCTTAGCCTTTTGCTATCAGTAAGAAAAGCTCCCTATCTACCTAATTAAATACCTTATCTTAGAACATAATTCCAAGACCTTTTTTGTGACCTTTTCCCAGCCAGATATATCTTTAAGCACCCCAATACTTAGTTCGACTTCACCATGGCCCAGCTTCCTCGTAAACTACAAACGACAGCAACATTTAGGGACTTAAGTCCTCCCTTAGTTATTACGTAAAAATACAGTCCCAAAAACCGGCCCTAAAGGTTCGGCAAAGTGCCTCGCCAAAGAAGGGTCATAGGACCCGAAAAAAGTTGTGTCATCATGCGAAAATTGACTCCCGGCTACAATAGTGACCCTTTTGGGAAACTTTTAGCTTTTACTACAGAGGAAATTAAAGGTCGTAATACCCATTTTGTTTGACAAATCAATTGACACAGTGAAAAGGGTAAGCTTAATTTTACCCTTTGTTTAATGTAATTAAATGTCTAACCATTTGCGGGATGTGGTCTTTACAAACTTGCCGTTTGAATACATGTGTGGCATTATTTTTTATTTGAACACGTATTTTCATTCTGGTCCATTAGTGTGCGTATTCGAGGTCCATTACCTCTCATATTGTTGCTACAAACAAGTAACTAATGTTTTCTATTCGTGTTTTGAGCTTAATTACTCCCAAGCTTATATTCATTTTACAATTTTCCTAAGCTTCAGTGCTTATGGTAGCGTTGAAGAGAAAAATAAAATTTCAAATTTTCTTATAACTTAAAATGAGTTTTCGCGGTTTTTCTAGAAGAAAGAAACAAATGCGCTTTTAAAATTAATATTCCCTTTTTCATAGCAAAGTTTTTCTTCTGCTATACGAAACTAGCTTCTGGCCGCTTCTTCTGCGTGGTTTATTTCCCCGCGTTATGTTACGTCTTTGGTTACTGCTCTTGCGAGTCGTAGCGTGATGCTATATAAACTATACTATTCCTCATGAATCTGGCTATAGAATAACAAAAGATTTTTTCCTATCCGACCGGGTGGACCAGAGATATGCGAGTTTAAACATACAAACAAAAAAAATCTCTTTCGCTTTATAACATTAGTATCGATCCTTCTGCTTTGGAAGAACAAATAAATTGTTCAGAACCTACAGTGGCTCTGAAAATTCACTTTGACGTTAAGACATACAATACTTGTGTATTGTCCCTCCCTTTCATGTCTAACATCTACATGTTTTGTATAAGAAAACCTCAAAAGCGGCGGATAAAAGAAAACATGTTTGAACGTGTGTGATTTTTTCCGCAGAAGTAATAAAACTCAATGAAAGCCGAGAGCTTCCATTTAGCTGTCAGAGAAACATGATGGTTACTTAAACGGTGTTGTGCGTATTCTTGATGTAACTTTTCATACAGGTAAAAGAACAAATCATGTACTGCTGTGCGATTCTCTAAAATGCAAGCTCGAAAACGAGTCTCACTTCGATAACGAACCAACTTGTCATTGGCTTAGTATTCGTTCGCCGTGGTGACGTCACCACGGCGAACGAATATACACCAATGACAAGTTCACTCGATCACTTTAGTGAGACTCGTTTTCGAGTTTGCATTTTAGAGAATCGTACTACAGGATAGACTCGAGTTCAGAAAGGCGTACCGGATAAAATAAACACGGTACTAGAAATATAAGTGAGTGTATACATGTGATGAAAAGAATAAAATAAGAAAAAACCAGAATGAAATATAAAACATAGGTGAATTGTTCGTGAGTTTTGGACGTCATTGTGTGTCAACGAAAATGGAGTAGGTGACTTGATAGAGAGTGTGAGTTTGCTTACAAAACAGTTTTTTATTTTATTACTTTGGATGACAAGCAAACCAACGGCCCACCTGATGTTAAGTGGTCACCGCTGCTTATAGACATCTGAAATACCAGAAGCCTTGCAAATGCATTGACTTACCAGAGACATAGTTGAACTTGTCTCATGTCATGTGACTGTAATTACACCGGCACCCATACCCCGTAAAACCGGAACACAGTAACGCTGCTTTGCGGCAGAAATAGGTATTAGAATAGAATAGAATATGTATTGATAGTGGTCCTAAGCACGACTGCTACGCTAGAGGTCTTGAGTTCGATTCCCAGGTCGAGCAAAAGGTGTTAGTGGGTTTTACTATGAAATTCTCAGTAGCAGCTCGGAGTTTGGATTTGTGCCCGGTTAATGGCAATAGGTTCGCCCCCTATTACATGGGACCTAAATATACCGGCGAACTGTGGGTGTACGTTGGTACGTACACCTCTGCCTAACCCTTCGGGGAATACAGGCGTGATGGTATGATGATGTATTTATTGTAAAAACATGAGCATGTACATCAAATAATTTGTGCAAGGTCTTAAAATAACAGGTGGATCTGCATGTTTTGCCATATAACTAATGGCGTACAAAACAAGATATATTGTGGTAAAACTCCTCCAAACGAGATCCTTCACAGTACACCCATAAATAAATAAATGACTATGACTCTGTGAGACAGCAATAAAATAGCCTTAGCTAGATATAGTAGTTCTTTGACCTCAAAAATATCCAAAGCAAAGCATATTTCACTCTCTAAAACCTCTCTGCAGACTGTACGTGGTACAATATTAACAACGAAACTGACGTGAATAGGCGCCGCGCCAAGATTAATGATGCTAAATCACTTAAAGCATAGCATACTTTACTTAACGCGATACGGGAAAATAATGTACGCTTTAAAATACAATATTCAGAAAGATTTTAAGTTAACGTGCAATGTGTGAGACGAGCTTAGAAGTTTATGAAGCTCTTTTATTACAATAATATGTAAATACTCCGCGGTGTGACCCGCGTTTGGTTATGTCTTTGGTTACTGCTCCGCTCCTGTTCGTCGTAGCGTGATGTTTTATACGTATAAATCTTCCTCTTGAATCACTCTATTTATTGATGAAAGCCGCATTAAAATCCGTTTCGTAGTTTAAAAGATCTAAGCGTACAGACGGCGGGAAGCAACGTTGTTTTATAATATGTAGAGAAGAAGCCGACAAAGTATCTCTTCTTAGCAAAAGAAGTAGTATCTTTGGTAAAAGATTGGTTTTCTTTATTAGTTACTCAAGTTGTCCGGAGATTCTTTAAACGATTGCCAATACACTATTTTAAAAACGCGATTTTATATCCAGTTTTCACGATACAAGAGAAAGAAAGATGTGCTACTTCGTACCCAAGAAGACATCAAATTTAAGTATACTATTGAAAATGCAATCTCCTATAGTACTACGAGTATTACAAGATTTTATAATCCAATCTCCAAGCTAAATTAATTCCAACGCAAGCAAATTCATCCATCATTTTTGTAAATATTTTCACTAAAAACAATCAGTAAACTAATCTCCGCTTTCAATAAAAAGTTAGTGAAAAATGAAAACGTGCATGTTAGCTTTGAACGGGTTTTATAAAAGTAAACGTTTGGCAACATACTAAAGTTGATGAATAGCTTTTAGTTGATGCATTCAAAGTTCACGAGTTATGAGTTTTTTTATCGAAAAAAAAATGACATCTGATATATTCACAAACTCACGCCTTTTTCCCACGTGGGTAGGCAGAAACCACAGAACGCCACCTGCTACGATCCTTAAATACTCCTTTCACCAAGACACGTCACAATCTGGTCACATCTGGTTTCATAATGTCATACAAGTACGCCGACTGCAAGTACTGTGCACCCGACCTTTCTGAAGAACCTCACAAATAAGGTAAGCGTAGGTCTTTCTAGCGTCCTCTCAAGGCGTTGCCACTCACATCTGCCATATAAATTCCTTTTGTTAGTCGCCTTTCATTCAACCTTCCAACAGGATCGAACCACCATCAAATATTTGCGCGTTCGTGTTCCACGCGCACCTCAAAGAGATGTCAGCATACATTCGGAAGGGCCACTAAAAGCCGATGCGTGCCGGGGCTGCGGGTTGTTCGAAAGAGATACCGCGCCCCCAGAACGCAAAAGGCACAAAAAGGAACATGGATGGGTTTTAGTCAGTAAATGTCTGACACTCCCCCCCGCCCCGCCCAGGGCGGGAGAAGTCATTTGATGATTTCCGACAGGTAAAAAAAAGCCACTACTATTATCTAGCTGAATAAGGGGCAGTGCAAGAGGCAACGAAATCCGGGATTAACAACAACGCCAGGCAGAAAAAGATTTATGAAGAATACAATTTTCTTAATCCATTTTCTCAATTCTATTTCCTTTCCTCGTCCTCCGTGTTTTAATGCACTTTCCAGTGACTATTTTGCTTTTAGATTCATTTTTACTTAGGTTCCACTTTATAATTTTTTTGATTTTAATTTTGGTAGTGACCAAAAATATTTTTATAGTAACTTCGGCCCGCAACTTCATCCGCGGTAAGTTACGACTTTAGTTACTGCTCTGCTCCCTTGAGTCATGGCGTGATGGCATATTGCCTATACTACCAGTCGGAATAAAAAGGGGTTAAGAAGAATTCTTAACCCCTTTTTATTCCGACTGGTAGTTCCAGTGATTAGTGCGTTTAAGCAAACAAACAAAACATCTCTTCGGCTTTTTTATATGTATTATTATTATTATAGATGCGTACAGATAGATATAAAAATATTTTTTTGAAATTGGAACGTTATTTTTCGATTTAAATTGAGCACCACATTTTATTCCTCTTTAAAAATTTAACGCCGCCGCTACAAGCATACTTCGTTCACCCGCTAACTTAACTTATCAACTAGTGTAAATAAGAGTACCACAATCAAACAATTTTGTGTAACTAAAGCTACTACATTTATACCTGTATATGTGGGTATAATATACAGTTAACAAAACTATTTGATATACAGGCAAAATTATTCATATTTCTACTATAATCACGCCTGTATTTCCCGAAGGGTTAGGCAGAGGTGTACCAGTGTACGCCCACAGTTCGCCGGTATGTTTAGGTCCCATGTAATAGGGGCCGAGCCTATTCCATTTTTGGGCACAAATCCAAACTCCGAGCTGCTACTGAGAATTTCATAGAAAAATCCAATAACACTTTTTGCTCGAGTTGGGAATCGAACCCAAGACCTCTAGCGTAGCAGTCGTGCTTAGGAGCACTAGGCCAACGAGGCAGTTTCATTTGTATTGTATGCGTAATTACTTTTTAAGCTTATGACACACTTCAGAGAGTTATTTAAAACAATTGACCGCTCAGCACACTCTCAACATTGTTTAAAAGTAATCGCAAGTAAGCGAATCGTAAGTACTTGTATACCAATTAGCTTTGTTGACTGTACCTACAGGTACATACATACAGGTAACCGTAGAGACAAGTAGATCACTGATAAGTAATGATAATAGCGGGAGGAAAGTTTCACACGTAAATTAATATTATTGTATTTTTACAGACTAGCTTCGTCTGTGACTTTGTCCGCGTGGCACACATTTTGTAAATGTAATCGGTCCTGAATTTCTTAATAGTAAGTATAAAATATTATACTTTCAAGTAAAACAATTTGATTTCCAGTAAAAATAGGCATAAGGTAAATAAAGTTGTTCTTCTGCCGAATGTGAACTGGCTCACTGTGAGCCCCATTGTAAACGTGAAAATAAACGGTATTTGAATATAATAATGTCAGCGTCTACACATAGCGTAATAACGTATCGTCGGTTAGATGTGAACGAAAAAGTGAATATTTATGGAAATACAATAAACTGCGTAACGTTCGCTCACTTTCGGCGGCTGACAGTCAGTTTGGTTTGAACACGGCCTTAGAGTTGCAGCCAATACTTAAGATGTATTAATAATAGGACAACTAAACATCTTGTGATTATAGTTATCAGCTAAATAAAAACAAAAGCCTATTTAATATTAATAATATGTATTAGTATAGAAAACAAGTCCACATTCATCGCAAATTCCATTAATTTGCCATAAAACTAACCCTTATCGTTAATAATAATTTGCAACGCAAAACAATCTTATCTATTAACGCGGCCAAAACAAAACACTGCAGATGGTAATTTTGGGAGATGTCCTTTGTTATCATATTTATTCAAGTACAGTCACAAGCAGAAACACGTTACAATTACACAAAATTACGCTCGTTTGGCCTCACCCTTAGCGGGAAGCCAAACGACCGTTATTATTCGAGTTGTGGGTTGCGTAATTTCGGTCGCGTAATTTTTGCTACATTCGGTTTTATACAGAATTCCTATTTCCTTCACATGGCAGCGCAAATTGAGTTGTCAGTTTCAGTAGAAAGTGAATTACGCGACTCACAACTTAAAAAACTACGCTCGTGTAGCCTCACTCTAAATATTCAAAATAATTGCTCTTTTTAAATCCAGTAGCTTAATTTATATCCAATCATTACGTAAGATCTAATCTGTATTAGACCTGATCTCTCAACCATCTCATATGAAATTCAAAATAAATCTAGCCAGAGATCGGATCTTGATAAAATATTCGGATCAGTCTGCCAAATAAACGGATAAAAAACTCATTTCACGATTCCGTACCATAAGCCTATTGAGATTTACAACCGGCCGCTGACATTACCCCGAAGCGATTTGGTATACAGCCTGAATAACTTATAATATTCCGCATCCTATATGTTTTTCTAGATTTTCATGCATATATTTGGTTGCGTATTCTATAATTTATGCTAAGCCAAGCCAGTATATTCAGATCTGGCAACCCAGTTATGTGAAGCTTGTGTGGCCTGCAGTGTTACCAGCTTTTTGTCGAAATACGTTTAATAACGGGCAAGGTTAGCTTCCTCCTAGCATTGCTATAAGCAGTCCCTCCCGGATCCATTTGCACAATAGTTCTCAAACTTTTAGCTTAGTATTTGACAGAATTTGCCATAAACCACTAACGCAGGCAGTAATATTTCTGCCGGGGCTGCGGTTGTTCGAAAGAGATACCGCGCCCCCGGAACGCAAAGGGGACATACGACTGACGGGGCTGGGGGCTGGGGGGCTGACGGAACATAGATGGGTTTTAGTCAGTAAAAGTCTGACACTCCCTCCCGTCCCGCCTAGGGTGGGGGAAGTTATTTGATGATTTCCCATGTATAATTTTTTTTTTTTTTTTTTAAATATTATACACTTAAATGATTGAAAATTGACGATTCCCGTGACACGACGACACGGTTGACGCAGTGGCCGAGCGATCGACTGCTGCTCTGCGTGCCGCAGGTTCGATTCCTGCACGGAACCAATATTTGTATGATCTACAGATTCTAGTTGTTCCGGATTTGGCTATTTGTGTATATGAGTTTATACGTACCCACGATACAGGAGAAATTTCTTGTGTGGGACAACGTTTTATCATCTGTTAACCTTTACCCAACTATGTTGGGGTCGGCTTCCAGTCTAACCGGATGCAGCTGAATACCAATGTTTTACATGGAGCGACTGCCTATCTGACCTCCACAACACAGTAACTGGGGAACACGATACCTTTTGGTTAGATTGGTTGTCAGACTTCTTCAGTGTGTGACAACGTTTAATAAACCAAAAATAAAACGGCATAAAATTTCAAACATGCAATATGTTTCATTTATATTATTATGTGACCTATTTTGGGGCGAAAATGATAACTAGGGCCTACACCCTGCTAAATAACATAGGCTAGATAGATTAGACTAAAAGTTAAAACCTCTTTTAAAATACACTCGTTCCGTTACACGTGCGTGTCACCGCTCACATGGCCTCTCGCTTATCCGAATCCGAACACACAAGAGCACAGATTACACATTAATCGCTTAAAGTTTATACAAAGGAGTCTCGTGTCTACCTGTGCGTCTAACATTCTCAGCGTGTAAGCCGACGCTGTTGCCAAGTGGAGCGCTGGGCCACGAGGACAGGGATTAGGTGACCATGTTATTTTGAACCTGTTAAAATTTATATGAAACTAAAGCCTCGTGGATTTTTTGGATAAACCAGTGTTATTAGTTCTCTCGGTGAATTTAAGTGAAGTGAGTATGAGGTGAGATGTCAATCCTTAGTATCAGGTAAGAGGATTACTCACCTCCGCCTACGACCAACTTTTTGTAGGTCCAATTTTCGGACCGATTCAATAAATCCATAGTTTTGTGGGACCGACTGTTTGTCATCCATGTGCGTTGGTTTAGAAGAATTCATATTAACGTCCAACCATTAAAAACGGTCACCGATTGACTGACATACGTGGGCAGCGTTAAAGTTCACTTAGCGCAAATCGGCGTAGGAGGTTTCTTCTGGTAATCTAGATTAAGAAATTTTATGACCATCTAATACCATCTTCAAATAAATATAATCGGTAACTCCTTTTATAATCAGTTGATAGACGCCTAATCAGCCCATCGAACCCCTGACTGGCATACCTAATCGAAATAACTTACACCCTTAGGCTCAACTCACATGGAATAGAACGTAAGCCTCGTTCCGCGCGAAATCGTAGGATTTGATTCTCCATAATCCGTGAGAATTCGTCGGAAGGCGAGCGATATGAATATACTAGTATGTGGACGTAAAATGCTATATGCAATCTGCACAAAATTCTATTCCAATGAATTCCGCGGTGGTGCGAATTGAGACTTAATCCCAGACTTGAACATAATTCGACATCGAAAGGTTCGAGAGCCTGTAAGATTGATTTAAAATAAGATACTAACACCAGATTTTCTCTGTAGCAAGGCTAACTACATAATACCATGATATTAATGCAGAAGCATGAATAATAAAAAAAAAAAACTATGCAAGAGTGATATCTACTAACTTGTAATAGATTCGCGCGTTTCCCGTGTCAGATCATATCCTGTGCCCTGTGCCGTAGTCCAAATATTACTGTTCATTGCAGAGCAAATGCCTCTTCTAATACAGAGAAATCATGAGCATCGATCACCACGCTTGCTCAAGGCGCAATGGCAGTATAGATTTCCCTCACGTAGTTTTCCTTCACGGGTGTCAGTGATGTCTGAGATAAACTTAGAAAGTACATATTTATGACTTTGAACTAGCCACATTTGTACCCTGTGCAAGGTTGCAAACCCGCCTTAACGTTTACATATACCCTCTCAAATAAATTCATTGTATTTTATTGAGATCTTAATCACGTCTGCATTAAATTTAAATTGAAACAGCTTTAGATGCAGAAATAATTATTAGAGGCAATAAAGCTATGTAAAGAATTACCTAATATACTAGTGCAGACGGAATTGCATACACAAGCATTTGTTTTTGTAAAGACTAGCTCCTGCCTGCGACTTCGTGTGCATTGATATTTTCACCAGTTACGTCTTCGGTTACTGCTCAGGTCCCGTGTGTCGTAGCGTGATGTAATAAAGTTATGCTACTTCCTGATAATATAGCTTTCTATTGGTGAAGAAATTGTTAAAATCGGTCCAGTAATTTTGGAGCTAATTAGGTGCAAACAAACAAACAAAAAATCTTTCCTCTATAAATACGTATATTAATATAGATAACAGGCAGATTCTGCAGCCCATAAAGTTTATGAAAACAGATAAATAATTAAATGCAAAACAAAATATTATAAATCTCATTGAATGGACAGTTGGCATGTTTTATGTTTGTTTCAGTATTTAGGTGATGGTTCTATGAATTTTATTGGTCAGTAAAACTGTACCTACATGCACATATTACCTGCTTTCTACTTTTCTGTACGTTTAGCTTTATGTAGAAGTAGGATTTTCTTTTTTTTCTTATTAGATTCTCCAGAAATCTTATGATATTGGTTGCCACCGTAATTAGGAATTTCGTCTGTCTCCCTCTCTCTTCCTCTATCCCTGTCTCGCTATTTCCTTGTCTCTTTCTCTCTACTAACTGGGTACATACTACTTAAAACCTTTGTTTAACCTTTCCTTCAGCTGCAAACTATTTGTTTTTCCGATAGAATTATTTTGCTTTATGTGTGTATTTTTCTAATGTCATCGGATAAAAATAGCTGCGATAGCGTTATCAACTTATCTATAAAACAATCTAAACGGTAATGCAGTGACATCGGATTATCTCCCGCGGTCTTCGTGGCCCGGTGCCAGCGTCGATGCGTGTGACATTCTCGCGAGGATTACTTACTTGGCTACAACATGAGCGCTGAGAGCACGCGAGCGTTTACTTTGACTTCCCTATCGCGTGTTATTGTTACCAGCACACCCCAACACAGTACAGTATCTGTGTTTTTAAGTAGGTACATAAGCCAGGATTGCGGAATTTGCTCGAAAGAGTCACCGCGGCCTGCCACACAGGAGGAACGCGGAGGGGTTTTAGTCAATAAGAATAGGTATGACATTCCCTTCCGGGATGATTTTCCCTACTTACAAAATAAATATAACATCCAGGGACGAGAGCAAGAGGAATACAGCATCGTCGCATTAACAATAATAAAACACATACATACCATCACGCCTGTATTCCCCGAAGGGTTAGGCAGAGGTGTACCAATGACACCCACAGTTCGCCGGTATGTTTTTAGGTCCCATGTAATAGAGGGCGAGCCTATTGCTATTAACCGGGCACAAATCCAAACTCCGAGCTGCTGCTAAACAACAATAACAAACAATAATAATACCAGCCCATTTTTGTCCCACTGCAAGGCAAAGGCCTCTTCTCATACAGAGAATGCGCAATAATTTATCATCACGCTTGCTCTATCTGGCTAGGCTGATGAGCGATTTCAGGCTTATATTGTAATTGGCTGTCAGTTTCACCTACTATTTTTTATTCTGTTTTGTTTAGCTATAAGAGTTCCATAGCTCATAAATAAATAAATATTAATTTTAAGTTCAGATCTCCTCACGATATTTTCGTACACCGATGTCAGTGATGTTCAAGATAAACTTCATGTGGAATGGAAAAGCCAGATAGGTACTTTCCCGTGCCCAGTTACGAACCTGTGCATAGGAGACTTGAATTTTATTATTTTTTACTTTGCCTCACGCTCGTAACCCATCACGAGGAGATTGGAGCAAAGTTGAAATAAATAAAATGAACAAGTGACATGGATCTGGATCTGATCATCGAGTCTGGGTTCGATTCCCACGTCGAGCAAAAAGTGTTATTGGGTTTTTCTATGAAATTCTCAGTAGCAGCTCGGAGTTTGGATTTCTGCGTGGTTAATGGCAATAGGCCCCTATTACATGGGACCTAAATATACCGGCGAACTGTGGGTGTACCTACATTGGTACACCTCTGCCTAACCCTTCGGGGAATACAAGCGTGATGGATGGATGGTGACATCGATACCCCAGCTATAGTTTCTGACCTCGACTATCTAATAAATCCTTCACTTTTGTCGTCACACACGTAAGACACTGCACATTTAATTTCTCAGTCTATTTATATGCGTTTTATCAGCAACATGTCGCAAGTGGGCTAGTGATCGTTCATAATATATACAGTCCTCCGCAAACACTGTCTAATGTGACTGATGTATGTATTCTAGTTTTATCTAAAGGAAACACCTTTTATACAACATGCGAAAAACATTCCGGAACATATTTTGGCTCGAATTATTTTTAAATATGGAGGGGACATCAACGCGCTTATTTTTACCATGGATTTATTAAGCAATAGGCAATAGGCTCGCCCCCTATTACATGGGACCTAAATATACCGGCGAACTGTGGGTGTACATTGGTACACCTCTGCCTAACCCTTCAGGAAATACAGGCGTGATGGTATATCTATATTAAGCAATTCTAGACCCACCCAGCGTTGAAACGTTAAGTGCTTTTTAAAAAGTAAATCAGCTGTTTACAGGTACATTTTGACATTGTATTGTAGCCAATTTTGTATGAAACATTTTTTTTTTAATTAATAAACGACGAAATATTTGATCGTCTACACTGCACTCCATTGTAACTTCCGTCTTGTGCGTCTATCATGAAAATTTGCATATTCATATTTATGGTAGATTAGCTTCTGGCCGCAACTTCGTGCGTATTATTAGTAAAATATTTTTTTGTAAAATAAACAATCTTTATATCAGATATCTTTATTACATAAATGCGACATTTTTGGACAGGACCTTAGGTATACCGATTACCAACAGTGAACCAACGAAATAAAAAAAAATACCTTTAACCATTTGACGAAAACATTAAAAAAATACTTTTTACAAGTCCGACGCTATTCAGTTGAATCGTCTATCGAGCCCTAGTAACACAATCAAAGCTGTAACTCTACTAATGTCGAACACAACATATCGACATTGGACATTGCTAACAAGAGTACTTGTAAACAAGTGCCAATTGAATTTAATTCACCAATAGTAATGTTATCACGTTCGTATGTTAATTCCCGATGACAGCGACGCAATCGACTCTTGCGCACCTCACTGGGATTTTATTTGTCGTGTTTGATTGTGGCGTATAAAAATATTTACAGGGTTACTTGTTTCAAAAAAGAAGAAAAAACCGGCCAAGTGCGAGTCGCACTCGCGAACGAAGGATTCCGTACCATTATCTATAAAAACGAGCTAAAAAATCACGTTTGTTGTATGGAGCCCCTTAAATATTTTTTTTTGTATTTTTTGTTACAGCGGCTACAGAAATACATCATCTGTGATGATCATCATTGTTTATGAGATAGAGTTTCAAGGCGGATTGATGATTTCAGACTTATAAGAATCACAATTCCAGGTTTTCTCCCGAAATGTTTCCTTGACCAATGTTCGTCATGTTCAAAATAATATTATAAAGTTCAAATTGATTGAAAAAATCAAATAAAAAAAAACACAAACAAAATTAAAATTCAACCAAAGAAAAAAATACTTACTGACTGTTAGAAATAAGAAACACTTTTCACTAACCCAAAAACCTTTTTCATTCTTAAAAAATCCAAATCATATTATAATAACATAAATGGGTGAACTAGGCCATTTTTTGTCAGAACCCTAAATAATCTCGGGTTCGAATCACGCAGAAAATCCCCCCATGTAGGCTTACCTGTCTGATTTATCCTAATTTGCAAACGTCACTTCTCAAGACGATTTGAGCATCTCTAAACTTGACTCGTGATTGATGAAAATGGATTTTATAAACACCTTTTTTTGGAGAAACGGCCTTTACATTAGAGATTAAATACCTAGTCAATATTAGAAAGAATCTATGTACTGTGAAACAAAAGTGGCGGTATTATTGTTTAACAATCTTCCTTAGAAAAAAAAGGAAGATATAACGAACCATCACGCCTGTATTCCCCAAAGGGTTAGGCAGAGGTGTAATGTACATCCACAATTCGCCAGTATGTTTAGGTCCTATGTAATAGGGGGCGAGCCGATTGCCATTAACCGGCCACAAATCCTAACTCCGAGCTGCTACTGAGAATTTAATAGAAAAAATCAATAACACTTTTTGCTCGACCTGGTAATCGAACCCAGGACCTCTAGCGTTGCAGTCGCCCTCAGGACCACTAGGCCAATGAGGCAGTTGAAATTGGATGTTATAAACACCTTTTTTTTTTGGAGAAAACGGCCTTTACTTTAAAGGTTAATTACCTAGTCAAGATTAGAAAGAATCTATGTACTGTGAAATAAAACTGGCGGTGTTATTCTGTAACAATTTACCCTTAGTATACTTAGATGAAAGAAAATAATAAAAGAACCAGATACCATACCATCACGCCTGTATTCCCCGAAGGGTTAGGCAGAGGTGTAGGTAATGAACATCCACAGTTCGCCGGTATATTAAGGTCCTATGTAATAGGGGGCGAGGCTATTGCCAATAACGGGGTACAAATCCTAACTCCGAGCTGCTACTGAGAATTTCATGCAAAAGCCCAACAAAATACGTTTTGCTTTTTTTTCTATCTTTTTGCAAAAAAAAAAGGAAAATATGTTAATTAAAAACGGACCACGTGTACACAAAATAATATAAAAAGAATATTGAAAACAACATGACAGCTCACCAAAATTCACCGAAGGAGATTTTTATTTTATTTTATTTACGATTTAGTAAGAATTCTTCTATAAGGATTTTCCTTCCTTCTTTATTTAAGTTCCTTTTTTAATACAAGGATAATCGTTAAGCTTACCTTATTGTATGTACCTACAGTTTAAACGTCACGGTCAAATTACTTTAGATAATATGTTCAATGTGAAGTGTCAGCAATACTAATCACCAAGTTATATGTCAGTTTAGAATCGCAGTACCTAGACAATTTTGTCTCCAATTTTCACATAACTGCAAACCCAAACTTGATGCAACAAAGAGATACCGGCAAATCGGAGGGGCCAGTCAGTGCCGATGCCTGCCGTTGCTGCGGGTTGTTCGAAAGAGATACCGCGCCCCAGGAACGCAAATGGGCACAAGAAGGAACATGGATTGGGTTTAGTCAGTAAAATTCTGAAACTCCTCCCGCCCCGCCCAGGACGGGAGAAGTCATTTGATGATTTCACATCCTAAAAAAGAAATTTCAATGCAATCATGCCAAAAAAACTTCATCAACGCACTCAAAATACATGCTTCCAAAACAATAAATCTTGAAACAATGAATAACTTCAACACCATTGAAGTCTTCATGTAAGTATTTGTAAATGTATGTAATGTCCGTATTTATTTGAAGCTGTTAACAAAACCATGTTTATCATCTGATCATGCGCACACTGTACTAACTTTATGGACCGGAACAGATAGAGTCAGCATTGCCAGCCCGACTTTTTTCAGCCCACTATGGACTCCCTGCCGAAAAGAAATATACGAGAAAACAATAAATAACAGAGTTCGATATAAATAAGAGGAGAAAAGGGATGCCTTAGGAAAACAAAATAGTTTAAAAAAAGTCTACTAAAGCATTTATTTCAATTAAACTATTTACAGGCATTTTTAAATCGTCAAAGAGTCGGTAAATTAGTCAGAAAGTTGATTCTAAGAACGGTGATATTGGAGAATTATTATGACATAGTAAGTAATCAATACTTATGTATTTCTGTTACACTTACGTCCCGTATGCAAAATACGCACTGAGATGTGGAGTTGCGGACACCAGCCCGGTATACCAATACCATTACGTCTTCTCGAGTAAACCCGCGGGACAGCTAGTTACTCAATAGCCGTATATTATAATCTCTCTGAGTTGCCTCCAAATGTTTTGCAATATTGCATGTCTATTCTCATTCGCAGTTAAATCTAGCTACCAGCGGTGTCACCCGCGTTCAGTAACGTCCTTACTGCACTGCTCCTATTTATCGTAGCGTGATGTTCTATACGTATAAACCTTCCTCTTGAATCACTCTACCTACTGATGAAAACCGCATTAAAATCCGTTACGAAGTTTAAAAGATCTAAGCATTTAGACGGCTGGAAGCTGCTTTGTTTAATACTACGCAGAGATTAAAACTCTTTCGGGTTAATAAGATAACATAAATAAGCTCATCATCATTATTATCCAAATCATCAACTTTTGACACAATGTTTATCCGATTGAGTTCTTTGTTGATCTTGTCTAATCTACGTATTATCGATCACCTGCGCGGGAGTGCGTCTGCTATTGTTACGCAGTTGTCTAAACAAAAGCGGAGTTATGAGCTCGTTGTGAGTTTCAATAGAGAGCTATTTATAATGTTCAATTATGATCTTTGTACGATATTTTTGTTGAGAACTAGCTTATGCTTTCGATTGCTTCGCGTGAATGTCAGTTATTACGAGGTTTACTTTTATGACGCGAATCTCTAATTCTTTTTAAAATAAAGACATAATTATATCATATGATAGTCTTTATAACTTCTTCTATCTGCCAGTGGCAGTCCTGTAAAAATAAGTCCAATAATTTTGGAGATAAGCCTGAACAGATGGACCAACAGGCAGACAGACCGACAAATTTTTAAATTGATTTTGCGTGTAAGAATTCGTTAACATTCGTATTATTAAGCATGTAGTAAAAAGCTATTGTTTTTGACATTAGAAACAGGCACTTCTATTTTATTTATTTGTATGTATAAATCTAAAGTTAGCAAAAGTTGTGTTTGGAAAACTCATCTTAAATTAAAATAATCCGCGTCCTCAGTTTTTCAAACGCTGTAGGTATTTCAGGCCGTCGTTGTTATTAAAACTTTTGACTAGATTTTGTACTAAATTGATTTAGGTAATAACTAGCTTCTGCGGAGACTTTAAAATAAGGTCAAAGTCCTAAAATATCTAACGAGAACAAAAGTGGAATAAATATAATTATGTATGTGTTAAGCTACGTCAATATCTACCTACATACATATTTGTTAGCCAAATTTAAGTTTAAGTATGAAAGAGTAAAATATCCATCTATCCATCCCTCCCTTCACTGAGGGCCGATGCCTGCCGGGGCTGCGGGTTGTTCGAAAGAGATACCGCGCCCCCGGAACGCAAAGGGCACATGAAGGAACATAGACGGGTTTTAGTCAGTAAAAGTCTGACACTCCCTCCCGCCCCGCCCAGGGCGGGGGAAGTTGTTTGATGATTTCCCGTCTATAAAAAAAAAAAAAAACCCTCCCTTCATCCATCCTCGTAAACTTTGTTGCTTTTATTAGTACGGATTATATTCACTGACACATTCATCATCGTCATATCAGCCAAACGATGTCCACTGCAGGAAGCAGGCCATTTTTTTTTTCAAGCTGGACACTCCTTCTGCTTATGCTGCGCCGTGTCCTCGAGGCAGTCCTGACAATGATGGCACCTAAGCGCCGTATCCCGACCTATGCGATACCGATACTTTCCAAAGCAGCCGTGTCCAGAAAGCACCTGCGTCAAACGGAAGGTGAGAGCACCATGACGCCTCTCCACTCTCCAGCCACTCCTTCAACACGGGACTTACCGCCACTATAGCGGCGTGCCCTATCATATGGGCTATCTTTAGGTCTCCCCGGCCTAATGATAGCCCATAATGCCCGTCTTCCACGCAAAATAACCAAAGAATAAAAATAACAAATTAAAGTACCTACAAAAACAAGTACAAGTCTTAATTGTTCTAAGTACAGGCAAAGTCTGAACGCATACCTAGCTATCATCTTCATCTCGTTATCTATAAACCCGTCGACCACCCAGAGCGATGTTTACGCAACGCATCCGCGCACTGTAAACAAAGCGATAGCGGCGCGTGCGCACGCCACCTGCACTGGACACCCGGCACATCATAGATCTAGATTCATTTAAATCTGAAACCAGCTTCCCTCACCTTTGGTTGACTGGTTGAGAATGCCTGAGGCATCAACTCCGCCTTTAAATTGTACTTTTTTGTTTCATAAACCTAAAAAAAAAGAAATCGTTTCTTCATGGATGTGGATTTTAGGAGGAGCCACTAAGGGCCTATGCCTGCCGGGGCTTTGTTTGAAAGAGATACCGCGCCCCGGAACGCAAAGGGCACAAAAAGTAACATGGATGGGTTTTAGTCAGTAAAAGTCTGACACTAAGGGCGGGAGAAGACACTTGATGATTTCCCAAAAAAGGTAAAGTAAAAAAAGGATATGGATTTGCATTACAGGAAGTTGATACTAAAAAGCGAAAAATAAGTAACAACTCCCTGTAATTCAAATCCATATCCATGAAGGAACGGTAAATAAGAAACCACTTAAAAGTCACACGTAAGCAGAATATGCAATTTCATTTTGACATATTTTTTTAGTTATTTTAATTTTTTCATCAAACTACTTATCCTATTTCGATAAAATTAACATGGGACCACGTCTATAGTATGACCTATCAAACAAAAAAATAAGTAACAAGAATAATGTATCCAGGATTTTGTAAAAGCTTAATTGAAAAAAGTGTTCGTGAAGTTCATGCTCGTTCTTCTCCATAGAGACCTACCTACGTTTCGGAACTAGCCACTGACAATTCAAAAGTGTCCGTGAATTGTATAATTGTAATAAATACGTTGACTTTACCTCTAAAATTTCAAGAGCCGAAACATAAACCCGGGTTTAAACTTTGATTAGTAGCCAAAGTTTTCACTGTTATAGTGGCCTTAAGTTTATTATCAAGGGAACAGAACTGGTTCTACTAAACCCAGGTTAAATATATAATACTGCCGACCAAATTTCGGTAACGGTGGCCAATAACAATGGAGACTGACTAAGACGAAGGAGATATTAAACGAACAAGTGTGTGTACAAGCACAGCCCAACTTCCCCGTGTCTAACTCTCATAGTCTGATGATGAGACGGCATCCGATAAGAGCGGGCAAAGATCAGCCGGCTTATTCTGTAAGAAATCTCCCTCAGTGAATTATGGTGAAGTGAGCTAAAACTGGGCTGTCACTATACGATGCTAGGGATTGACAGGTCGCCACACGCTCACTTCACGGAAGGAGGGTTTTACAGAATAACACCGCAGATACAGAGTCGACTTTATGTATTTTCTGGGACACAGTGTTACACCACCAACTTTCAAACTCAGGACTGCTACTGAAAGTTTCTTTTGTTCGTCACAGTGGCGCTTGCTTGTGCCCGGTTTGCAAACCCGCAGCCTCTGACATGAGCCACTGTTGAAGCCCAGTGGCTCATGTCAGAGGCTGCGGGTTTGCAAACCGGGCACAAGCAAGCGCCACTGTGACGTTTTCTATTTCATATGTACTTTCTAAGTTTATATTGGACATCGCTGTCATCGTTGAAGGAAAACATCGTGTGGATACCTGGACTTACAATTGATATAAATCTGATATCGCCAATCCGCCTTGAGCACGCGTGGTAATAAATGAAAAGAGGCCTTTACCTTGCATTGGAACAATAACAAACTTCTATTATTTACATACATACATACATAAACTCACGCCTTTTTCCCATGGGGGTAGGCAGAATCCACGGAACGCCACCTGCTACGATCCTTACATACTCCTTTCGCCTCATCCACATTCATACATCTAGTAATACAAGTCTTGTATTATTTATTTTGACAGAATTAAGCTAAAGCCAAATTAAAACCTAACAAACCAAAGATGAGACTTCAAGTCTGCGCATAACAAGAGGCTTAGTTCATTCAACAGTATATAGAATCATAGCGGAACAAGGAAATGAGCCCCGGGCGTCTGCGGGCCGCTCTCTGTTCAGTCATGAAGATAATCGGATCAGGGGAATGTAATAACTGTTGGCTCTACAAACTAGTCTAGTCTACGGAGATGACAGTATCTAGCTAGTGTAGACACCTAAATTACAAGAGTTAATCTTGAATTTACATGGCAGTTATAAACGGTCCATAAAATATTCCCGCTAAATGTGTGGCAACAATACTTTGCAAGCACTGTTTTAAGTATGGTCCGGCCATACTTTTTTTTTATAGACCGGAAATCATCAAATAACTTCCCCCGCCCTGGGCGAGGCGCGAGGGAGTGTCAGACTTTTACTGACTAAAACCCGTCTATGTTCCTTCATGTGCCCTTTGCGTTCCGGGGGCGTGGTATCTCTTTCGAACAACCCGCAGCCCCGACAGGCATCGGCCCTCAGTGGCCCCTTCCAAGTTTGTTGACATCTCTTTGAGGCGCGCGTGGAACACGAACGCGCCGTCGACACAGTGTCCGGTGGTGTACGGTGTGAATATTTTCGTTGCTGCAACACGTTTTATCTACAGATTCTGATGCGAAGCCTCGTTCTACTGAATACCGTGTATAGATATGTCGAAGTTAAAGCATTGATTTCAATTAGACCATTTACAGGTACTTTTGAATTGTCAAAACTGTTATTGGGTTTTTCTAAGACATTCTCAGTAGCAGCTCGGAGTTTGGATTTGTGCCCGGTTAATGGCAATAGGCTCGGGTGAGCCTATTGCCATTAACCACGCACCTTTTACTTGGGACCTAAATATACCGCGAACTGTGAGTGTACATTGGTACACCTCTGCGTAACCCTTCGGGGAATACAGGCGTGATGGTTGAATTGTCAAGGAGTCCGTCAGAAAGTTGAGCGTCAGCTAGTTGCTTGTTCCAAAACGTAAACTATTCATGATTAATATTTTAAAAGAGGCAACATTTTGCCAGGGTTTATGTATGTCCATTAATTTGTAATCTCTTTAGAACGCGTTCGGCCTCAAACCTTCACGCGTGGCCTATTTTATTCACGTCCAATTTACATGGACATGCAAAATTAAAATTTTAAAATTATTATAAAATAAATAAATAAATATCTTGGGATCTCATTGTTCTTGTACTAATAAAAATATTAAAATTACGTATTAAAAGGCATTATTTATGAAGTCTTTTCGAGTAACTAAGATCAAGATTAATTTGACCAAACAGTCTTGATAGAAAACCAGTGTCTTATGTTCTAAAATCATTGTTTATTTAACAATCTATAATTCTGTACAATAATTTCTCTGGTTTCATTTTTGCGTAAAATTTTAATAACAAAGTACCTATAATGAAGAATAAAAAAAATATTTTAGATACCATCGAGTGAAAATTGTTGAAAATATACGCTTCGATATTATGCACGTGCCTATCAAAATCGTAACAAAATGAAAAGTCCTACTAATAAGCTGGGGTCTTATTTTGACAGATAAACAATACATGCAATGATACACTTGAACAAAATATACACAAAACTACAAAATTGGACCTTATCGCAACCTAAACATACGGGCGAACTGTGACTGTACAATGATACACCTATGCCTAACCCTTCGGGGAATACAGGCGTGATGGTATGTTACGTTTTATACAAAATTAAATATTATTTATTATAGGCCATTCAGTGTCAATCAAATCAACATATGTCAGAATTCATGACTGGACCAGTCATGAATTCTGACATATCAGCAAATAAAACAAAAATGAACATTTGATTTCCGAACGCAACAAATCAAACGCTGGTTTTTATAAAACCGTTAATCATTAACTCTTATATCTTGAATAGTTTATGTCACTGGAAACGTTGGCATCGCTAAAGTAATAATATTACTGTAAGTTTCTGTTTAATGTTAATTTAGTAAACAAATTTATAACACCCCTCTTTTTGCATCGGGGGTTAAAAATCATGTGAGTGATGGAATGTACCGGTCGCTGCGGTAACAACCGTAGAATTTATATTGTTTAGAAAAATATTATCGTATGAGTATGTTTATTCCTAAATCGTTTTTTTCTTTTTGTGCATAAAGATGAAGCTTATTTGGGTCTCACCTCTGACTGACAAATTGCGGGTTAAAAACATAATTAAGGTTTAGATTTATTTTAAAATGAATAAAATGGTATTGAAACACATTTTTCTGGTATTTTTAACTCTGGTATGTGGCCAATTTGAACACAAACGTGATTAGACTGAAGGAAAACGCTGGATGCAGGCCGGTCCTTTTGGAAATCTATGGGGGAGGCCTATGTCCAGCAGTGGACGTCCGGCTTATAGGATGATGATGACTAGTACTACTTAAAACAATAATACAGGTAATTACTGTAGTTAGTAACAACTTTGACTGTTCCAACATGATCACATAATTAATTGAGGAAGTACGTGACTATTAGTAATGTCTTAATTGCAGACACGAGGCAACTTGTTCTTTATCAATGTGGAACGGCAAAAATAAACGTCTTTTCAGGTGACTTGTTGCTCGTCCGTGTGTAAAAAACCAGCCAAGTGCGAGTCTCACACGCGAAGGGTCCCGTACCATCGTACAATATTTTACGTATCAAAATAAGACGTTTCTCTTATGGGGACCCCATTTATTTTTATTTTTTTGTTGTAGCGGTTATTGCTACATATACGTACGTACCATCACGCCTGCTTTCCCCGAAGGGTTAGGCAGAGGTGTACCAATGTACGCTAATAGTTCGCCAGTATGTTTAGGTCCCATGTAATAGAGGGCGAGCCTATTACCATTAACCGAGCACAAATCCTAACTTCGAGCTGCTACTGAGATTTTTTTTTCATACTACAGAAGGTGTCAAACAAGTCAATGGTATTTCATAGAAAAACCCAATAACATTTTTTGCTTGACCCGGGAATCGAACCCAAGCCCAACCCGCTTAAGGCCAGTAGGTTGAAGACTATTCATTTTTATATATCCATAGATATTATGTAGATAGTTTCTTATAAAATTTGAGCCAATACGTGAACAAAATGAGTGCGATATTCTAGCTTAATAACAGACTGCAACTTAATTAATGTAATTTCTCATATCTACTAGAAAACATGGAACTAATATCGATATCACACAATACTACAAGCTAGCCACGTATCTCGCTAATTGAGTTGCGGAGAGTTAGATGTCGGTGTAATACTGGTATTCTGTTGTATCTGATTATACTGGAAAAAAAAATAAGAAGGCAATTTAGTCTATTAAAATAAAAAAAAAACAAATCTTGGCAATTATTTAAGATAAAAATTAATATGTAGCCTTCATATAGTTACTACATGACACAAAAGAAAACTTGAAATTAAAATTTTAATAGAACTACATAAACAAAATCAGACCGATTAAGCGTCTGCCCCCACGACCGATAATTAATCGGGCCGATTCTCGGTCGTATGGGCAGACGCTAAGAAAAAACATATATCCAAACATATAAATTACAATTAAAAGTCAGTAGAACAAAATTAACAATGAAATTAATTTAAAATTTATCTAAATAAATTAAAATACAATAGATACGAATTACGAACACATAGATAAGGCAAAGTACATAAGTACAGTACTTTTACCATAGCTAAAAATATTTTCCTCTCAAACGATACATATTATTACTACTTAATATTAAATATCCAAAGGTATATCTTGTTTCCAACTTTTGCAATATTTCGCACCACCCATTGGTAGAACTTTATATCCAAAATACATAAAATATTCACAGTAGGAACTGTAGCCAGGAACATATTAATATTTTGTAATTTATACATCGGTGAAGGTGATACTTTCCTTGTATAAAACACTAGCAAAATGCTCGCGACTTATTGGGCGTATTGGTATGTGTTTATGTAAAAAATTAGACGCGACAGTAAAAAGGTGTAGTGGGCAGGCTCATTTTATGACAGAGAAGCTAGGTCTCGTCACATGATGTGTACGTGTTCGTAGTATATAATATACTATGTTTTACGACACTCACTATACCACTTAATGTTCCACGTGGCGTTGAGTGGCAGTATTCCGTGTTGGATACTGTTTACATGCGAATTTATGGCACACAGTACATACCTGTTCGCAGTTATTTATACACTTACAATTTTTTTATAGTATATTAGCCATACTGTCACGTTTCATCTATACTTATATAAAAAAGAAAAAAGCTGCTCCGAAGCTACTGAACAGATTTGAAACATTTTTCACCAATAGATAGCTACATTATTCCTAAATAAAATAGGCTATATAAGGCCACGCTACGTCCCACGGAAGCGGAGCAGCTGTGCGATTCTCTAAAATGCAAGCTCGAAAACGAGTCTCACTTCGATAACGAACCAACTTGTCATTGGCTTAGTATTCGTTCGCCGTGGTGACGTCACCACGGCGAACGAATATAAACCAATGACAAGTTCACTCGATCACTTTAGTGAGACTCGTTTTCGAGTTTGCATTTTAGAGAATCGTACTACAGTAACCAAACACGTAACTTAATGCGGGTGAAATAAGCGGACGAAGTCGCGTATAGTTCGCTAGTATATCATACGTCAGTTTATCTCAAACGTTGTGACGTTGACGTCAAGTTTGTCCGTCCGTATGTTTCCACAGCGCTGGAGGCGCGGTCCGCACGGCTTATGTTAATTATTCATAATTAATTTAATTATGCCTGTTGACTTGATTTCGCGTGTTACATACAACGAGATTTATGTAGTTAGCAAACCTTTGTTTGATTATAATAATGTGTTTAATTATTGTAGAGAAGAAGATAGAAAGAAAAGGACATCGTGAGGAAACCATTTACCATGGAGAAGAACGAGGAAGAAACTTCATTAAATCACAAAAAAATCACGCCTGTATTCCCCGAAGGGTTATGCAGAAGTGTAACAATGTACACCCACAGTTCGCCGGTATGTTTAGGTCCCATGTAATAGGGGGCGAGCCCACTGTTCACATACACACACTTCACAACCATACCACACTCCACAAGTCCACACTCCGTGGACACTCTTTTGAAATCAATAAAATATGACAAAGGTTGCATTCATGTTGAATCTACGCTGCGCTCTACTTTAAAAACGGTTTAAAGTTAAATATAATAATAGAAAAAATCATCTCTACATAGTATAAAACGAAGTCGCTACCCGCCGTTTGTAACAACAATTTCAATGCGATTTCACCAATTAGATAGAATGATTCAAGAAGAAGGATTGTACGCATAGAATATCACGCTACGATCAACGGGATCGGATTGGTAAGCAAGGACGTAAATGAACGCAGGAGACACCGGGGTACCTATACATATAGCTACTCCTACTAATATTACAAATGCGAAAGTTTGTGAGGATGGATGAAAGGATGGATGTTTGTTACTCTTTCACGCTTAAACGGCTGAACGAATCTGGGTGAAATTTGGCACTGGGATAGATTGTAGTCTGTGGGATCATAATATCAAAAATTTGAGGGGCATGAAGACGCGGACAGAAGCTAGTTTCAAGCAAATTTAAAATAGCCGAGGCAGTTAAAAGACACCCAATCCCAACTAATGACGCCCGTGCACGACTATGAAGTACGGATCGCCACTATTTAGCTCAACCATTTTGAAGAGAACAGAACTACAATTTCAAACTCAACGTCCCCGTGGGCAGTATTCAGTCGTATGTTTTTCACGACACGAGAGATATCGTGTGGGCCATACAGGGCTCGCGTGAATAATTAATGAATATTATAGCAGGCGACTTGATTACAGGCGCACTGAGTATTCAGCTTAATGAATAGTTCAACTGTGAGTTACGTTTCTAAGGGCATACGATATATAACATACGCTTGTAATTTCTTTTATGAAAAACTAGATTAAGGGTCTGCCCCCACGGCCGATAAATCGGCCCGGCAGGGTCGATTTTTTTACAGAATTTATCGTAGGCGAGAAGAAACTGACAAAAATCGGCCCGATAATCGGTCCGATTCTCCCTCGTGTCAGACGGCAGGGGCCCGGCCGAAACTGCTTCGCAAAATCCAACAGTTAGCTGCCAGCAATTTATCATTACTTAAGTGTAAAATGGTGGCTTCCAGCCGGTATATTATGTGGAGATCTAAAGGGGAGGCCTATGTTCAACAGTGGACGTCCTATGGCTGAGATGATGATGATGAAGTGTAAAATGTTAGCAACAAACTATATTATTCCAACGTAAAATCCTTATACACCCCATTTCACCGATAACTCAAATCAAATATATATCAATCAAATCACATACAAAAACTGATATTGTTTAAAGTGCGCAAAGAAGGTGTAGGAAGAGAAACGTTATGAAACACCAAGGAAAGCATTATTACAGCGCCTGTCTGTCATCAAACGTTATATTTACGAAGAAATCTTCCCCTCCTTCATCTTACACAAAGGTCTCTTCACGGCATTATAATGATGTAAACAAAATATAATTAAACGTAATATTATATATATAAAAACCCTCTTTCCTCTGTGGAGAGATATAACAGCGAAATGTAAAACGTGAGGTTGAATAGCACTTACGTTTTAACGAGATTTCTTGCTATTGTTATTTGTCAGGCGTTCGGTTTCAGTCGTTTATTATGTGAGTATTTACATGAATTTGAAATACCGGTAGACGTGAACATAAAAGCAGTGATTTCTCATGTTCCAGCGGAGCCTTTGGGTTCCAGGAAAAGCATACCAAGGCTTCGAAGAATAATGACTACTTTCTTTGCTTTTTTTTAAATCTTGCCCTACTCTAGGAATTTCTCCTGTGTCGTGGGTGCGTTTACAAACATTTACCTCCCATGCACAAACCGCCAAGAACTACCTTACTACTACTACTCAATCGTTTATTGCAATCTAACATACAATGCACAATTGCACATACTTGGGAGGTGAGCAAATAGAACATTCGTGTACGCTGTCGGGTAAAGTTAAGAAAATTGGACGGGTTTGATTCCCGCATGAAACAAATTTTAGCTTGTAGTGTCGCCGAACTAACCTGTTGGTAGTTCGGCGACACTACAAGCTAAAATTGCAAAATAACACTATACAATATGACCTATAACAAACGAAAATATATATTAATACAACAACTTTAATCTCCAATCTACAAACCTATATAAATAACTAAAAAAGAAAAAATTATAAAGCTTAAAAAATTTGGACAGCTTTTCTCCAACTGTCCTCCGACATTTTAACATACAAAAACTTATCAACCGACCTATTCTGTATAATCTCTCTCGGTAAATTTACGTAAAGTGAGCTTGATGGGAACTGTCAATAACTCAATACCTATCATAAAGGGGAATGACAGCTCAACTCGCGCTCATTTCACCTAAACTCGCCGAAAGTGATTTTACAGAATAGGCTCGGCAGATGTCGGTATCTAAATATAGATACTAATAAAATATAATGGGAAGTGCCTGATCTGGGACGCAACTTGCGTCAGCACTGTCGCTGCCAGTCACCTGAGTCGCACCGTGCACACTGCCTCTGCCGCAGCTGAGGACGCCTGCTCTGCAAAAAGGCTCAAGTACGCTTCCTTGGAGCGGCCTTACTATTTTGTGCCGGTAGCAGTGGAGACCCTGGGTAGTTGGAGTAGGGCAGCGAAGGGTTTTGTGGCGGAATCAAATCAAATCAAATCAAAGCATTTATTTCAATTAGACCATTTACAGGCACTTTTGAATTGTCAAGAAGTTACAGTTTAATATTGAAGCTAGTTGCTCGTTCCAAAACGTAGGTCTCTATGGAGAAGAACGAGCAAGAAACTCCATGGACACTCTTTTCATTCAATTTGGTTTTTACAAAAACTTGGTTACAATATTCTTGTTGCTTCTATATGTGAAAACAATGAAGTGAAAGAATGAAATATAAAAAATAACAAAATTATAATAAAGATGTAAGCCATGGCAGTCAAGAGATGACCAATCCCAACTGACAGCACCCGTTCACGAATATGACGCGTGCATCAGCACCATTTAGCTCAACCATCTTGAAGGGAACCAAACGACCCAACCCACGCGCCACCGTCAGCGAGACATTAAAGTGAGCATGACGAAACCCTCAACTGCCATGCTCAGTGTCCAACACATAGTAACTTAACAAATAAATGGCTCCATGGTACTCACATTTACAAAATTGAAATAAATTATGTTAAATTATATAATACTAAGGTTTTTAGTGAACCTATTCGACTGATGTATGTAATAAATAGCGATAAAATAACGGTAAACGTTATTAAGGTCAATCAAAATGAAAAAAGGGGTAAGAAACATTCCCAAAAAAACAATATCTATTAATTTGTGAGCCCGAGTCTCTGTGGAGCAGGACCAGCATTAAGCCAAGCATTCTTATCATTAATATAATCTTCTAACTTATAATATGCCTGACTACAAAGTGTGCGTTTGATGCAAGTTTTAAATTTTCTCTCATTTAGTTCGAGAATATCGAGCGGTATTTTGTTATAACATTTTACACAGTACCCCATAAAAGAAGTGTGTACTTTAGACAATCTGAAACCTGGTTGATCTAATTTATTCCTATTTCTAGTATAAACATTATGTCTATCACCAATTTTTTTGAAAAGATGAAGGTTTTTTCGAACGTGCATAATGTTTTCATATATATATTGACAAGGAACCGTCATGATATTAATTTTTTTGAACAATTCCCTTAGAGACTCGCTCCTGCAAAGATTATAGATGGCTCTGACAGCCCTCTTTTGCAGAATAAAGATAGACTCTATATCTGCAGCCCGCCCCCAAAGCAAAATACCGTAAGACATAATGCTATGAAAGTAACTAAAATAGACCAGCCTCGCGGTATCCACGTCTGTTAATTGTCTGATTTTTCTGACAGCGTAAGCGGCTGAGCTCAACCGCCCTGCTAGAGATGTTAAGTGAGGACTCCACTGCAGCTTTGAGTCAAGCGTAATCCCTAGGAAAACTGTCTTTTCGACGAATTCCAGTATATCCTTATTTAATGTAACGTTACATGACATACTTTTAACATTTGGCAAAGCGAATCTTATGCATTTAGTTTTCTTCTCATTTAATACTAAGTTATTTATAGTAAACCAATTATGAACCTCATGCATAGCGTTATTTACGTCGTCAAGATGTTGTGCCTTTCTATTTACTTTAAAAATCAGTGAAGTGTCATCAGCAAATAACACCATTTGAGGTTGGTTTTTCAGTAAATGAGGTAAATCATTAATATATACTAAAAAGAGAAACGGACCCAATATTGAACCCTGCGGAACCCCCATCTTTACTTTTAAGCCTAATGAGTTTACACCGTTTATTTGCACATGCTGCAGTCTATCATTTAAGTACGATTTTATCAAGTCACGCGCTAGATGACCAAGTCCGTAATGCTCGAGCTTAAGGAGGAGTGTTTCATGATTTACGCAATCAAACGCTTTTGAGAGGTCGCAAAAAATGCCAATGGCATCCTGTGAGTCCTCCCATGCATTAAAGATGTGTTTAATTAAAGTGACACCGGCGTCTGTAGTGCAACGCCCTCTGGTGAAACCATACTGTTGATCGTGCAAGATGTTGTTGCAGTTGAAATGATTGAGCATTTGATTGAGCATCACTTTTTCGAACACCTTGCTGAAAACCGGCAAAATCGACACAGGTCTATAATTGTTGGTGTCTTTGCTATCCCCGGACTTAAATAGGGGTATAACCTTGCTGTGCTTCATTAAAGTAGGGAAAACTCCTTAGTCTATACACAAATTAAATATCAAAGCTAAATAGGGTGCTACTGTCTCAATTATTGATTTACATACATTAGTAGACATGCCCCACAGATCTTCGGTAACCTTGCTCTTGAGTTGTTTGAACGTCTTTATAACAATCAGAGGGTTAATATGTTTAAATTTAAATTCCTTGGGACAGGCTGAAACATTAGCCCTTACTAAATCCATAGCAAGTGCGGGCGAGGAATTTAAAGCTTCAGTAGTTTTAATTGGAATATTGGTAAAGAATGTTACAAATTCCTGAGCCACATCGATATTTGTGCTTATGGGACCTCGGGAAGTCTCTAGACTATAATCAGCATTATGTCTTTTATTTCTATTTGTTTCGTTATTAATAATTTTCCAAACCGTTTTTATTTTATTATCTGCTGATTTAACCTTGTTACTAATGTACAAGGCTTTAGCTGACTTACAAGTATTTTTAAAAATTTTAGAGTAAGCAGCAACATACTTATTAAAACTTTCAGTATTTACATAAGGCTTAAGGCCATACAATTCAAATAGACGTTCCCTACTTTTCCTGATACCTTTAGTTGCCCAATCACTAAATAAAAATTTTGGGCAAATTGTTTTGGTTTTTTTCTTAAAAATATTATTAAACTCTGTTTGCACGACTGAAAAGAATTTTTCATACAAAGTACTACCACTATTCATATCAAGGCTCTGAACACATAACTTACTAATTAAAGTGCTATTAAATTTATTCAAATTACCAGATGTTATTGGTCTTGATTGTATCTGCACTTTTTGTAATGATGTTTTGTACTCAAAAGAAACGGTTTGTCCGCTGTGATCAGACGGAAGATAATTTACTATGGCTTTATCTAAGTAGGTGCAGCAACAAAAAACATTATCAATACATGTAGCAGTAGTCGAAGTTATTCGAGTTGGTTCTAGAAAAACATATGATAGGTTGAAAGATTTAAAAAGACTTATTAATCTACTGCTATTTGAATTATTTTCTAAAATATTGATATTAAAGTCACCACAGATTATTACTGATTTATTACCAGTTGTAAGTTTAGACAAAGCATCTTCCATTACAGTCTCAAAAATAGAGTAATTTTGGTAATTTGGGGGTCTGTAGACGCACACTATAACATGCTTATCTAGCTCAACACAGGACAGCTCAATAATATGTTCAACCGATAGTTCAACTATATCTTTACGGGGGAATTGGGCCGCAAGCTCGGGGAGGCAACCGGTGACTCCCGCTCGGGGTCGTTCTTGGTGCAAAGGTTGGCCATCGCTGTTCAGCGTGGCAATGCGGCGAGTGTTATGGGCACCTTTGCGCCGGGAACGATTAGGGGCGGGTTATTTTGTGACCTTTGACGGTTAATTTATTAGACTGTTAATGTACTTTTGTATACTAATTTTATCATGTATTGACTAATAAAATAAAACTGAAGAGTTTTTCTTGTTTGTTTGTTAAGCACGCTAATCTCTATAAAGACAAATAATTAGCAAATTACAAACAAGCTAAATTCTGGGCCGCAAAAATATAGGTATTGCCTATCTATACTATAGTTTGTCATCGAAACACCAAAGAATTGAAAATTAATCATAAAGGGTTCTTACTGATAAAATAAAGAATTTTTAGACAATTTTTATTTTGGAATTATTGGTTTATAGCATCTTTTACTCAATTTAAAAAAAAAAATGTCTTACCTATACAATACAGGTGACGTCAAGCATTTAAACAAAGTCATCAAAAATAAGTTAGTTACCTACCTTTTCATATCATCAACCTAAATCAATTTTTGCAGAACAGTAAAATAAAATTTCCAAAGCAGAAGTGTATATTTACGTGTCTTGTTTCACTTCGATCATATTTCATTATAGTAGAGTTGTATCAATAGGTACCTAACTATCGGAAATCGTGGGAAAATTGAAGAACTTGTAAATTATACGGCGTTTTCGACATAAATAGCCTCTTTGGCAGATGTGGTTATTTTTGTACTTTAGGCCCTCAGTAAAAGAATGCTTGAGACTAATTTTTTTTATGGGACAAACCCGCCGCACTATTGCTAACCACTGCAACTCCTAAAAGCCAGAATCAACCGTGGAGACCGCCAGAAAAGTGCTGAGGCAATGAAGCTCGACATGTCCCGTGGAAACAATTCAACTGTCTTGGATCCCGCAACGAAATTTTTCAGAAAAGATAAGGTGGAATAAGAAAAAAAACATAATTTCCACTTCACGGCTTTCGAGTTAAGTGTCTTTTTACAGCCGTTATAAAAGCGTCCTGAGACTCCAACCGAGGACCCCACTCTCTGAAGACCCCAATCTTTGATGACCCCAGCAGTCGCGCATACGACCACGAGACCGACGGAATAGTCTTCTTCTTTATCGTGTAGGCAGTAAGGTCTTATGACCCCACACACCCTGGTGTCAGAGTTTCTAAACCGCCTCAAGGGCCTCTGACATGGATATCGATGTCAGTGATGTCCAAGATAAACTTAGAAATTACATATGAATAAGAAAAAGTCACATTGGTACATGCCCGTGCCCGGTTGCGAACCCACAACCTCACACATGAGAGGTGGGTGCCTTAAACCCTGGGCCACCACACACATCACGACGGGACAGCAAAAAATAGCATAGTAGCAATAAGCATAGTACATTTGAAGCCGGAAAATACCGGACTATCAATACTCCTGAACCTACCTAGAGTATCAACAACATTTTTCACGTATTTTCGACTGTGATACTAAAACATACATCAAGTAGTAAAACAGACATAAACCGCCGTACTCCACCATCTATATTTAGTCATAAAAATAAATCTGTATTGCATGACGTGAAGAAGGTACATCAAATTCATGGTGCGATTATTTTTATGTAGGCCTGTGTTCAGTTCGTTACAGAATAGAATATCATCATCCCATCACGCCTGTATTTCCCGAAGGGTTAGGCAGTTATTAATCGGACACAAATCCGAACTCCAAGCTGCTACTGATAATATACCATCATCACCATCGCGCCTGTATTCCCCGAAGGGTTAGGCAGAGGTGTACCAATGTACACCCACAGTTCGCCGGTATATTTTAGGTCCCATGTAATAGGGGGCGAGCCTATTGCCATTAACCGGGCACAAATCCAAACTCCGAGCTGCTACTGAGAATTTCATAGAAAAACCCAATAACACTTTGCTCGACCCGGGAATTGAACCCAGGACCTCTAGCGTAGCAGTCGCGCTCAGGACCACTAGGCCAACGAGGCAGTTACTGTTACTGATAATTTCATAGAAAAACCCAATAACACTTTTCTCGACCTGGGAATTGAACCCAAAACTTCTACCCTAGCAGTCGCCCTCAGGACCACTAGGCTAACAAGACAGATATTTAGGGGATCCTTAGCTAAATAAAAGTGTACACATCAATAATACAATTGATGTGTGCAATATTGATATATTAATGGCAACAGGCTCACCCCCTATTCCATGAAACCTAAACATACCGCGCTCCCTGCTAAGGTTTTCCCAAGAGACTACAGCATGGGGTTCTTCAAGAAAGGAGTTTTGAGGTTTTTACGGGGTCGGCAGCGCACGAGTGATGCCTCTGGTGTTGCAAGTGTCCATAGGCAGCGGTAACCGCTTAACATCAGGCGGGCCGATAGCTTGTTTGCCGCCTCCAGTGGTATAAAAAATTAAAAAAAAACTGGCGAACTGTGGGTGTACATTGGTACACCTCTGCCTAACCCTTCGGGGAACACAGGCGTGATGGTAAGTTAAGTTAAATTCGGTAAAATTTCACCCGAATGTCGTAATATTGACGTGTGCAGTTAATATTGTAATAAACCGATCACTCTGGTGACCCTGAGTAGCTCTAAAGTATTCAGCTTCGTTAGTTGCTTAAGGTGTTAATGACTTGTGGAAGGTTGTACATGGTCAACGACTTTTGTTCCCAACTTTTCCTCCTAAGAAGTTACCAGAAGGTCAAATCTACTAATTAAAAAGCGCTCAAAATGTAGTCGCAATGTCTTCTTAGCGATGATGTCTCAAAATATCCTACTAATATTATTTATAAATGCGATAATTTGTGAGAGCGAATGGATGTTACTTTTCACGCTTAACCCGTGGCACCATACCATAGTATATATAGACACAATAGTTAAACAATACCCTTATGATCAAGGTTTGATCATACGACGTTTGAAGGGTTAAACGACTGAACGCATCGGTTTGAAATTTGGTATATAAGATAGATTTTACTCCACACTACAATCTAACTAATTAATCTAACTGCCCCGTTGGTCTCGTAGTCGCAAGTGCGACTGCTGTGCATGGGGTCCCGGGTTCGATTCCCAGGTCGAGCAATAAGTGTTATTGGGTTTTTCTATGAAATTCTCAGTAGCAGCTCGGAGTTTGGATTTGTGCCCGGTTAGCGGCAATAGGCTCGCCCCCTATTACATGGGACCTAAATATACCGGCGAACTGTGGGTGCACATTGGTACACCTCTGCCTAACCCTTCGGGGAATACAGGCGTGATGGTATATTTATTTATTTTATTTATTTTTGTTATTCCACAATAACACATAGGATACTTTATAACCCGAAACAATGTACTATAAAGTTCTCGTGGGATAGCTGTAGATCAATTACATTTTTGTCAGATTGAGATGGAGATTTTTTTTTAACTTTGCCCCACACTAAGAAATTTTCCTGTCTTGATTTAGAAAAAATTGCGATCGTTTCTAAACATAAGAAGGATTACCCCTCTGACTTCCAAAATGTTATTTATCAGAAAACCCTTTTCGTGGTTATTTCATGTAGGTTATTAACTGTGATCGCATGTGAATAGGTCAGACATTTCTGTGAATAATGGAAGTAACGTCAAAAGACTGATAAGGTCAGCTCGTAATATCTACCCTACGCATGTTCATAATGCCATTTGATAATATATTAATATGATCCCGCCATTTTCCAGTTGCAGCAAATTTCTGATAAAACTATAGTTTTATAAAAAAATAGCTATTGCCCGCGACTTCGTTCGCGTGGCGTGGTGGTAATTAACTTGCGTTAAGTTATATCTTGGTTACTGCTCTGATGCCGCTGTTTGCAGCGTGATGTTATACAAGGTGTTTGGCAGAACGTTGAATATACGGAAATGGTGGATAGATGGGGTCATCTGCTACTTACCCAGCCTTAATTTATTTGTACCTGGCCCACTGGATACTATATAGCATATGTTATTAAGGAATAATATAGCTATCTTGGTGAAAAAATGGTTAAAATCGGTCCAGTAGTGTCGGAGCTTATTGGGTACAAACAAACAAAAAAATCTTTCCTAAAAGCCTAGCTTCTGCTCGCATCTTCACCCGCATGAAAGTCAAGTACCTATAATATAACACATGGTTAGATCTTACATAACAGGACAGGGTGTCCTAGCATTATTATTATACCGGTACAATTTATTTCCAACTAGCTTTTGCCCGCGGCTTCGCTCGCGTTAAGAAGTATTATCTTTCATCCCCTATTTTATCCCCTTGGGGGTAGAATTGGTCAAAATCCTTTCTTAGCGGATGCCTACGTCATAACATCTACCTGCATGCCAAATTTCAGCCCGATCCGTCCAGTGGTTTGGGCTGTGCGTTGATAGATCACTATGTCAGTCAGTCAGTCAGTCACCTTTGAGTTATATATATTTAGATAGATACAATACTGGTACAATTTAAGTCCAGAATCTTAAAGATGTAGGTAGATCGCTAAGGCGATCATCATTAAGAGATCATAAAGATTTTAGAGAATCCATCACACCTGTATTCCCCTAAGTGTTAGGCAGAGGTGCACCAATGTACATTGGTGCGCCTCTGCCTAACTACACCTACAGTTCGCCGGTATATTTAGGTCCATGTAATAGGGGGCGAGTCTATTACCAGCTGCTACTGAGAATTTCATAGAAAAACCCAATAACAGTTTTTGCTCGACCTGGGAATCGAATCCAGGACCTCTAGCGTAGCAGTCGTGCTTATGACCACTAGGCTAACGAGGCAGCCATCATTGAAAAAATTCCTTTTTATTAAGCCATATTATTACGGGACAATATTGAGGACAATATTAGATATTAACAAGCAAGTAAAGCCAAAATAGTCTTGTCAGGAAGAGGAAAATGTCATCATGAGGAAAAAGTATCGTGTACGTATCGTGTATAAATGTACACTTGAACAAACTACTTTGTGTACAGGCAAAAAATCTTTCTGCTAAGTACACTGCCAAAATTAAATATTCATATTTCTGCTTAGTACACCGCCAAAATTCATGTTTATTGTGTGCATCAAAGTCAAAGTCAAGCATTTATTTCAATGACACCAAACACAGGCACTTTTGAATTGTCAAGAAGTTAGACGTTATGTTAAAGCTAGTTGCTTGTTGCTCTTAAGGATACATGAAGTCACTAAAAACTAGCTACAGGTACGCCGCAGTTTAACCTGCGCTAAACTACGACTTTGGTTACTGCTACGCCCCCGTGGGCCATAGCATGATGTTATACAGTTATAACCTTCCTCGTTAAACGGGTTCTATCTTCTTCTTAACGTTCCTATGACAAACTATACTATAATACAATAGGTACTGTAATAAATTAAATTGTTGCGGCTTAGAATTTGGTTTCTATCTGTAACGCAAAAGGATTTTTTCAAACAGGACCAGTAATTCCTGAGATTAGCGCAGTCAAATAAACTCTTTAGCCTTATATTAAGTAGTAAAGATTGAATATTAAGAACATCCACATTTTTTTTTTTAGATAGTCTAAAATTGGCACTGCCTGCTCACCAAATGGTTTGTTCGCGTGTACAAAGATAGTTAATTGAAAATTCAGAAACCAGCATCATTGTTAAAAAAATTAGCAACAAATTAGCACTGCCTGCACACCAAATGTTTTGTTTGAGTGTACCTAAAATGTATTTGATGAAATACGTTGATAGTAGATTTCCAACTGTTTTTCCTTATACGCTACCAAGTGATTCGTTACGCTGCGTAATTGGCACCCATGACACTAATTAAGGCAGTTGTTTGGAAGATGTAGCTCAACCTTAAATGGTGGAACTTCCGTCTCTTTCTTGGTTTATATACGAGTAATGCTAGCGTCTGCCTGCGTTAAGTTACGTCCTTGGTTACTGCTCCGCTCCCGTGAGTCATAGCGTGATTTATTAATAAACTAAAAATATTTTAATAATGCCTGTAGTTTTTGCCTATAATTTGAATTACGTATACAAGCAATTATGATAACTAGCTTCTGCCTGCGTAGATTTCAGAAATGAGCCAAAATTTCAAAATTATAGAGAACCTGCGGTGGTATTCTGTAAAACCCTCCTTCCGTGAAGTGAGCGTGCGGCGACCTGTCAATCCCTAGCATAGTATAGTGACAGCCCAGTTTTAGCTCACTTCACCTTAAATCACTGAGGGAGATTTCTTACAGAATAAGCCGGCTTTTTCAGAAAAAAGTAGCATATGTGTTATTCCAGACAATAATCTATCTCTGTGACAAAATTCATTGGTCGTGATTAAGTAACTAACATCCAAAGTTTCGTATTTATATTAGCAGTAAGATTTGAAATAAGAAGTACTAAGTATGTTGTTGCTAGACCGCACAAAGATTAGTCCGTAAACTGTGGATCTTGGGTCAATTTGGGTTAGCCACCCCTGTTCTATAGGGTATATTTTAGAATAGAATTTAGTAGTTTCTTAATCGTTTTTCTCCAAAGAGACCTACGTTCTGGAACGAGCAACTAGCTTCAACTTTAAACTGTAAATTCTTAACAATCAAAAGTGCTTGTAAATGGTCTAATTGAAATAAATGCTTTGGCTTTGACTTCAGTAGTGCTCGGTGACTAATCACGGCCCTGAGTTTCTGTTCCTTTTCAGTGAAGATTTATGACCCGCATGATAATTTGGCCGACTCACGTCGATAAAGGAAAACATCGTCAGGAAACCTTGGCTGAATTCATATAAGTCACATAACATAAAAAACATGCTATCACGCCTGAATTCCTCGAAGGGTTGGGCAGAGGTGTACTAATGTACACCAACAGTTCGCCGGTATGTTTTAAAACGAATGTAATTGTAGCAAGCCTATTGCCTCCGAGTTGCAACTGAGAATTTCATCACCTAATAACACTTTGCTGGACCTGTGAATCGGACCCAAGACGTCCAGCGTAGCAGTCGTGCTTATGACCACTAGGCTAAAAAAACCATCTATGTTCCTTCATGTGCCCTTTGCGTTCCGGGGGCGCGGTATCTCTTTCGAACAACTAGGCTAACGAGGCAGTTAGCACTGAATTCATTTAAGTCTAAAATCGCCAATCCACTTTGAGCAAGCGTGGTGATCAATATTCGCCTATATTATTTTAATAATATTTATTAAAATATTATATAATATTTATTAAAATAATATATTTACTACAGGACCATTGTCCTGTAGTAGAACAGTAATAGGCCAGCTTATTACTATTATAAATATTATTAAAATAATTTGTCTGTTTATTCTTACAGATCTTTGGCGGCTCTTCAATGATTCTTGTTGACTAGTCTATAGTTAGATTAAAATTTTACACATGGCATACATGTAGATGACCCTCCACTTTAATATACATGGTCATCAACTCTTTTTACTGACATTTTGACCCTTGAGGCGGTTTAGAAACTCTGACACTAGGGTATGTGGGGTCGTTAGACCTTACTGCCCACACGATAAAGAAGAAGTCTGACATTTTGCCATTCTCATAGGCAAAGTTGAAATATCTTATGTGCTTGCCATCAATACTTTCATATCAATGGATAGAGTGATTAAACAGGAAGGTTTATATGTAAAAAACATCACGCTACGACCAAGAAGAGCGGAGCAGTAACAAAAGATGTCACTGAACGCGAGGACACGAGGTATGCATATAGCTAGATAACGCACAAGTGAAAGTAACTCTGTCTGATGTTTGTTGCTATTCCACGGCTAAACTACCAAACCGATTCTGATAAAAATGTCTGTAGGTTAAGCTGGGACCTCCAAAAAAGACATAAGCTACTTTCAAACCTGCGACTTTGTCTGCGTGCGCGATAACTGATGCTCACGCGGACGAAGTCGCGACCAAAAGCATCATCATCCGCTTAGCCTTTACCCAACTTTGCTAGGGTCGGCTTCCAGTCTAACCATGCAACTGAACACCAGTGTTTTACATGGAGCGACTGCCTATCTGAACCTCACAATCCAGTTACAGGGCAACACGATACCTCTTGGTTAGACTTGTCAGACTTTTTTGCTTCTCACTATTCATAACGACTGCTAAAAATCTACAAATCACAGCCAGGACCAGTACTTTCCCTGACACGGAAGCCATGTGCAAAAGCATGTTATAAATTAATGAATTACAACCAGACAAGTCCTTTAGTCACCTCTTCAAATTTGAAACACAGCAATCCTGATGGCGGTAGATAGGTGTAGTCATAGTAAATGCAACCCAGAACAAACTCTTATATAAAGAACACTAGAATTTATTACAATACAATGATGCGACTGTGATTGCACGATCACCGAACACCATTAAAATTCATACAAGTTTTTCATATTTCTACCTAGATTTTATCAAGGTACTTGCATCAGTAAGTATTTAGTGCATAACTAAGTTAATTGCCATTTAATGAGTATTGCCTCAATGGAAAGGATCACGCTTAGGCGACTAATCTGGCTTTATCTAGTAGTAAGCACATACGGTAAGCAACTGAACTCGATTTATAATGTTATTTTTCATATTATTTTAATAGACACAAAATAACACAATTCACTGCTGTTTAGATTATATGCAATAGGTACATAAGAGTTCATTGTGTCTTAGTTTTAGATCTATTTCATATTTTCTTTGATATTGTGCTTAATAATAAGAATTTAAAAATCTGAAATATTAATCTACTTTTCTTGCTGACTATGCAATAACCGAGGTATCTGCTCTAGCTTTCCTTTACACATAGGACTCCAACTACGTAAACTGAAACGCTGCCTGATTTTATTAATAACTACCTTTTGCCCGCGACTTCGTTCGCGTGGATTAATAGTTCCCGTTCCCGGGGGATTCCCGGGATGAAAACTATCCTATGGCCTTTCTTGTATCCTAGACTATATCTGTACCAAATTTCATTGAAATCGGTTCAGTGGTTTAGGCGTGAAGAAGAGACAGACAGACAGAGTTACTTTCGCATTTATAATATTAGTAAGGATATAAATCCTTACATAGTGTAAAAAAGTAGCTTCCCGCTACCTGTATACCTAGATCTTTTAAACTCCGCAATGGATTGCGGTTTTCAATGCGGTTTTCATCAATGGACAGAATAGAGTGATTCTAAGGGACGGTTTATGCCTATAGAACATCACATTACGACCAACGAGTGTAGAGCAGTAACCAAAGACGTAACGAATATGCTCCGAAACTACTAGACCGATTTTAAGATTTTTTTCATTAATTGATTGAGCTACATTATTCCTGAGTAACATTGTGGAGGCACAAGTAGTCTGATATTTGCTGAACAGTACCTGTTGGGCGCTCGTAACGTTTTTCTTTTTGTATTTTCTAATCCAATAACCTTTTTATATTTTGAACTGTGTCAAATAAACATTTTTTCTTTGTTTACGTTAGCGCGCTCTAGGACCTCTGAACTAAAGTTTAGATCGATCAGAAATGTGAGAAGCGGTAACAATGGCATCATGACTTTTAGGTTTGATATCACGCTTCGCTGACTTTTAAATGTCAGAACTGTTTTTTTTTTATTTGCTCACAATGTATTGTTAATCCTGGTGGTGTTAGTACGAGGTTTATGTCATAAGTACTATAATAATTATTCTCATTTTACTCACTTTTAATTTTATCATTAATTAAGCAAAAAAATACATAAAAGGTCACGTATCACCGTAAAATATTAATATTGAGCAACACAACGCCGGACACCCATTTAACTATATTAAATTTTTATTATTGATGTTTTAGCGGTCACAGTAACACACACTCTGTGAAAATGTCAAGTGTCTACGTATTACAGTTCAAAAGATATAGCCCTATAAAAAAGGGACAGACAGACAAACGAACGCGGATCGAGAACAATAGGGCTACGTTTAAACCCTTTGGACACGAATCCCTAAAAAGAACAAGTTTGCCAACACTTAGCGAATTCTTATGCTCCCTTTTAAGCCATTAGCCCAACCATACTTAAGTGCCCTTTCGACCCCTGGCTACAAAAACGGTTATAAGACCAATTAGCACTTTAGCTAACCCGTCGCGGTCAACTATTTACCTACATAGATAACTGCGTATTTTACATAAACACACGCTCTACCAGCTGATGTACAATTAGCATGTTTGACTCTAATAGCAAGGACAGGTGACCAATTAGTCGTATAAGAGTCCTCTTGTACGACTGAAATGAGTACACAACATACTCGACCTCGTTTCAATAATAACAAAGCATATTTTTCCCCAAATGTTACAGTAATTTTATTGTGTTTTGTTTTAAAATAATGCCATATTGCATTCACGGAACAACGGAAACGTTTCTCGTTGTGACGTAATTAATTATACATATAAACACGCTTTTGAGTTTATATGCGATTTGTTACAAACACGAACTAAGTTATACCGTTTTATTTGTACCATAACAACGCGTAAGTGTCACGAATTCAGTTCACGTTCAACTATGACAGGGCGATAAAGAGTTACTGAAGTGCTAAGTTGTTTTTTTGTTAGTAATAACCTAAAAACACAGCTTTCTTTTGATCAGAAGGTCGCTTGTTGTGCCAAACTAGAGTCAAAGTGTACGTACCATCTTCACTTCGCTGGTGCTCGACTTAGCAGTCGACATCGCCTTGATCATCCTGCTGGAGTTATCCAGCAAACACTTTTGGATACTCATAACTCCTTTTTTATATGCAACACAACACAGAAAAAATATTCACATCATTGGCACAGCACAGCACGTCACTGTTGCACTCAATTATAAGTGATTAACAGGCCATCGCGACGTAAACACAAATAAATCACATCTTATTCTTAATTTGCGAAACGCGCGTGTTAGGTTATATCCATTGATTTGACGTAAGAAAGTTTTTGATTTACGGGACGTGGAGTTACCACGTGGTACTTCGCCCGTTGACGGACCGCGACTGCGGACCGGCGTGAACACAGCTGGCGGCGCCGCAGCGCCCCCTGGTGCCCGCTTACAGCGAGACAAAGACCGAATGCAGCCACACCTATAAAAAACTACACACAAATCATTGAACTTGAACTGATGTTGAAACTGCAAGAGTGCAAACATTGTGACGTCATTGTTCTTAGTCCGCGTGACGTGACACAGCGAGGATTGTGTTTCCGATTAAGCGCGGGGACAGCTTCAAGTGATAATAAGGTGACGTTATAGCTAAGGGCCGCTACAAACTGGGCAGTGAACACACACAGTAGCACAAAATGATCCTTTGTTACCAATGTCTTGCTCTGTTTCTCTTCAAGTTTTAAAACGAATTATGCAATCCACCCTGAAACGTTAGCAGTTTCCGGGAGATAATAAACGTCGACATTAAAATGAACAACTTTTGCTGCAGTTTGCAGTTTGAATATTCGCATAATATTATTTTATATTTGGACTTCCCACGGTGTGCACACTGTAAACAGACTGTTTGAAGAATGGGTACTGTGTGTAGTGTTGTTAGGCAACATTTTAAGCGGTTAAGTCCCAAACCCGAGCGTGTTGGTGCTAATCTTATGTCAATCTAAATAATTACTTACCTTCAATTGATACGAAAAGCCACAAAAATACCGTGCGAACATGATTGTTATTTTTAGTTGATATTTCTCAGAAAAGGAACTTCATTGAGAATATTCTCTCATTTTAAAGAGAATATTAGTAGAATTGGTAGCAAATACACACAAACTAATTTTGCGCCATATAAAAACAGTGTTGTACCGCCTACAATCTTCCTTACAATTTAGTTATGTATAGCTTACTACCCGAACACTTTAGCAATTACCATAATCAAGCTAGAACATTTTTGAATTTTCGGAATCTACGAATTTCGTAAATTTTAAGTAACATTATTGATATACTTTCTAAGTTTATCTTGGACGTCACTGACATCGGTGAAGGAAAAAAATTAGAAGAAACCTTATTAAAATCGGGAATCCGCCTTGAGCAAGCATGGTGATCAATGCTCGTGCCTTCTCTATACGAGAAGAGGCCTTGGCCCTGCAGTGGGACATTAATAGGCTAGTTTATATTGATATAGATTTATATAGTCACATGCCGTGCAGTTGCAATATTAGCTAGTATAATTATATACACTATGCGCAGTAAACAGAGTCCATATTGGAATGTTAATATGCTGTGTCTGTAAAGATTTAATTATAGTTTTTCCTGTCCTATTTATAGCGCGACTGTGTCTCGGGTGTCAAAGTATAGTGCGGACTTTACAGTCTTCATATTTTTACAATTTAGATAAGGTTAGCTAAAAGGATCCAACCAGCAATCTGGCAATTATATTATGATACTAGCTTTTGCCCGCGACTTCTTCCGCGTGGATTAGTAGTTCCCGTTCCCGGGGGATTTCCGGAATGAAAACTATCCTATGTCCTTTCTCGGGTCCCAGACTATATCTGTACCAAATTTCATTGAAATCGGTTCAGTGGTTTAGGCGTGAAGAAGAGACAGACAGACAGACAGAGTTACTTTCGCATTTATAATATTCAATTGATGACGTCAAACTAATTCTTAGTGAAAAATGTGTTACATTAGGATTATCCAGCAATAACAGAATCTAAAATTGATGTTTAGAATAGAATATTTAAAATTAATCAGTATCTCGTGTAACCTACATTATTACAATTACTTTAGATAGAGGTGTGTTGTACGTTTTGTTGTTAAATGTGACATTTTGTGCCTGTTCTTTAAATACGGCGGAGAAATAGGTAAGTTTAATAAAAGTTTAGTTTAGTTTATAAAGAGAAGTCTAAAACGTTTACATGTTAAATAAAATGTACACTAAATTGGTCCATCATACGGTATCCAATATATTAAACTTGCTTCTTTTATTCTTCAAATGCTAGTGAATTTGTTATACAGCTAGTGTTGCAACTTAGATTACTTGAGTCACGACTCTCAAAAGGTAATTAAGACAAAATTCAATGTAGGTATTATAGCTTCGGTAAACGGTAAACATGATCGACAAAATAACCTGATTGCGCTGGATCTGGGTCTTGATCAAGCTGTCGAGCGATCATCGTCATTGTCATCATCAGTCGGACGACGTCCAATGCCGGACATAGGCTTCTCCTATAGATAGCCATAATGACCGGCCCTGCGCTGCGCGCATCCAGCAACTTCCCGCGACCATTGACAGGTCGTTGGTCCACTTCGTCGGGACCTTCTGTCAAGCGATCATTACCTTCTACATACATTCATAAATAAACTCACGCCTTTTTCCCATGAGGGTAGGCAGAAACCACAGAACGCCACCTGCTACGATCCTTACATACTACTTTCGCCTCGTCCTACGTTCACACATGTGATCACCTATTACCTACTTTTTAGCATTATTAAAGCTGTATAATGCAATAATGTCAGTACGTATAAGAAGCTCTAATATGGGGGCTATGCTGCGCTAAGCTGTGCTATGTTACAGTCAACACTGTAAGGTTTGTAGAGCCGACATTAAGTTTGAATCAAACTACTTACTATCAATTAGTGACAATCAAAGTGCGTGTTCATGCAAGCCGTGTTGTACAACCAACTATCTTGACAGAGATCCCGAAGCCGCCACAGTAACGTCATTGTAGCATGGCTAAAGGTAATGTGACATGTAGACTACACAAAGTGCAGTTCAGCATCCTCGTCAAATTTCCATAGGTTGTCATAAAACAAATAAATCGTACTATCACACTTCCTACTAATTTCTACTAATAATCCTTTCCTCATTAGCAGAAATTAGTACATATATTTATTTATCCAACTATCAAAGTTGTCAGTAACAGCTCGGAATTAGGATTTGTGTCCGGTTAATGGCGATAGGCTCGCCCCTATGGGACCTAAAACATACCGGCGAACTGTGGGTGTACGTTGTACACCTCTGCCTAACCCTTCGGGGAATACAGGCGTGATGGTATGATGATGTTGATCCTACTATCCTATCCTGTATCCTACTAAAATGCGAAAGTTTGTAGGGATGGATGGATGGATGTTTGTTACTCTTTCACGCTTAAGCGGCTGAACGAATGTGAATGAAATTTGAAATTGGGAATAACAAATAGGATACTTTGTATTCCGGAAAAAAAATCGGTTTCCGTGGATCTATTAAATTTGACCTTAAACCTTCCTATCTGCGGGTTGTTCGAAAGAGATACCGCGCCCCCGGAACGCAAAGGGCACATGAAGGAACATAGACGGGTTTTAGTCAGTAAAAGTCTGACACTCCCTCCCGCCCCGCCCAGGGCGGGGGAAGTTATTTGATGATTTCCCGTCTATAAAAAAAAAAAAACCTTCCTATCGACACATTTCTCTATTTAAACTCCAAAATGTATCCGTACTGAAACGACATAGAATTGACGACTCTAGGATCTTAGACCACTAGGTACAAGGAAGAGTTATTAGGTCAGCAATTTAACTGTCTCTATGGGATGTTAAGCTATTACTTTCTCGCTCTCTCTTAATCATTCCTCTCTTTCATGTAGCATTCTTTATATTAATAAGTTTCCAATTTATTCTTTACTAGCTTTCGCCCGCGACTTCGTCCGCGTGGATTAATAGTTCCCGTTCCCGGGGGATTTCCGGGATGAAAACTATCCTATGTCCTTTCTCGGGTCTCAGACTATCAAATTTCATTGAAATCGGTTCAGTGGTTTAGACGTGAAGACTTGACAGACAGACAGACAGAGTTACTTTCGCATTTATAATATTAGTACGGATTTAAAAAGTCTAGCTCATCTCTGTCTTAATGAAACGTCTTGAATACTAAAATATTCGCAAGTATTTTGTTCGATTCAATTATTTAAAAAAATAGTAAGTCGTATAACCCGCGGTGTCACCCGTCTTCAGTTACGAGGTTACTGCCCCGCTCCCGTTGGTCGTAGCGAGATGTTTTATACGTTTAAACCTTCCTCTTGAATCAATCTATCGAATGATGAAACGCGCATTAAAATCCGCTGCGGAGTTCAAAAGATCTCAGCGTAGAGACAGACAGAGACGGCGGGAAGCGACTTTGTTTTATAGTTTGTAGAAAAATAAAATATTAGTATATATTTTTGCTGGTTTTCTTAATAATTTATAGTTAAAGATAGCTTATTAAAGCCTCTAGGCATCTCTCCTCTATTCTATATGGAGAGGCCTGTGTAGAATTGAATTTCAAAATCAACCCAGACTGCTGAAAACTCCTCTTTCCATTTGACAGTAAAAGTAGTTTTTGTTTCCTCAAGTGACCGACTTTAAACCAGGTTGATTAAACAAATTGATAAGAGTGATTATGTCATAAAGATGATTAGATAAGAAAATACCATATGTGAAGATTATAGATAGCCAAATGAATACACTTTTAAACTTTTTTCTTTTCCTTTGACATTTTTGTAGATTTATTATGATAGCTGAGCAGTACGTTAGGACATAATAGTTGAAAAAATGTTGCGAGTTCGATGATCGGACGCAGCTAATTGCAAATTACCTTCTTATAAGTATTTATGGAAGTATTTGGAAGTTCCTAAGAGGTAAAAAGCCCGCCACACTATTCCCGACCGTTGAAACTTCTCAAAGCTGGAATCTACAGGGGCAATGATGTTTGATGAGCCACAGGGAATCGATTCAAAGATTTTTATAATATCCTTACCAACATTATAAATGCTAAAGTAACTATCCGTTCGTCTGGCACTTTCACAACTGAGCCTCATCGATTTTATTAAAATTTGGTATAAGTAGGGTAAGTTATGAACCCCAAAAAATACATAAGCTACTTATTTTCCGCGACTTCGTCTGTCTTCTTATCCGCAGTAACCGGCGAACGAAGACGTGGGCAAAGGCTATAGTATCTATAACATAAAATCATTTCAATATAACCGGAAAATTAAGTGTTTACACAAACAAAAATTCTTAACAAAAATGTTTCACGTTAAAAAACGAATAACATCGAGTAATCTTCAAGAAATTCTTCAGGCATCCTTCAACATAACCTACTCTGCATATTCCGTGTACATAAGCGGTATATACTTACATGTATAAGTACATAGCGTCCGTGTCTTTACATTCCCGAGAGTAAACTAATTTACATGTAAAGGAGACATCGATGCGTCGCTCGGGTTATCTTCAGGACATTACAGGTAGGTATATAAAGAGAGTATGTACATGTTGCTGTAAGTGTAAATACTACGGTAAATACTAATATTTTCTAAGAAAACTTCCGATTTACTTATTCTTGTTTTTTTTTAGAGATGGGAAATCATCAAATAACTTCCCCCGCCCTGGGCGGGGCGGGAGGGAGTGTCAGACTTTTACTGACTAAAACCCGTCTATGTTCCTTCATGTGCCCTTTGCATTCCGGGGGCGCGGTATCTCTTTCGAACAACCCGCAGCCCCCCTTGGGCTGGACGGGAGGGAGTGTCAGACTTTTACTGACTAAAAACCATCTATGTTCCTTCATGTGCCCTTTGCGTTCCGGGAAAGTCTGATATGGTCTATACTAATATTATAAAGAGGTAAGTTGTGTTTGCTTGTTTGTAACGCATAGGCTCCGGATCTACTGGACCGATTTTATCCATTTTTTCACCAATAGATAGCTACATTATTCCCGAGTAACATAGGCTATATAAAATCACGCTACGACCTACGGGAGCGGAGCATTAACCAAAGACTTAACTTACGGCGGGTGAAGTAAGAAACGCGGGCGAAGTCGCGGGCCGTTCGCTAGTTTTGTTATAATTCTGTCCCCTTTGATATACCCCATATGGTAAATTTTGAAAAATTGTTATGTAAGTCGGGGTCAACGCGTTGTCTGACTCGCGGTTCTATAAAGTATTATTCGATTTCAAAAATCAATATTTTTATTATCTTCATTAGTAAAACTGATGTGCCGAACTCTGGTAGTAAAAGCTTACCATGATGGTAAATCCTAAGATTTGCTATTATTCGAACTTTTACAGTAACGTAACATAATACTAAACATACAATTTATAATCGGTAAAAGGTATATTTACATGTACTTATGTAATTTTCTTAGCAGTCTGATCAAAATTAGCCACGCCATCGCATCACATCACATGACATCACATCACATCACATCAAATCACATCACATCACATCACATCACATCACAATAATATTATAAAGGCGAAAGTTTGTGTGTTTGTCTCTTCTTCACGCTGAAACGGCTGAACGGATCTGAATGAAATTTGGCACTGAGATAGATTGCAGTGTGGGATAACATATAGGATACTTTTTATCCCGATAAAACGTACGGTTCTCGTGGGATAATATATCAACATTGACGCGGAGGAACTCGCGCGTAAAAGCTAGTTATTATTAAAATACCAGCTTTTTGCGTAACTTTGTCCAAAAATCGTATACTTACCTACATTGTATATCGTGAGAAAAGCCTTAAAATAAACAAACCATTATGCCTACACAGTACAACAGTTCTTATGATGAAAGTCACTATACTAACAGGCAACGACAAGCATTACAAAAGAAAAGTCCATGTTTGCACGCTTAGAACAAGGGAACAAATGAACAAACAAACACAGCCTAGTTTACGTAAGCTTATCACAATGTTAGTCATGAAAGAATTATGTGGAAAACACTGTTTTTAATGTTAAGAATTCTTATTTTTCTTTTGGTGTCCATTGATTCCTTTCAAAGTACTGTACAGCTCTATCATTGCTGTCGTTTAGATCTTGGATGGTGCAGTTTGTTGTGCACGACGGGCAACTAAGAAGGTCTCGCATGTCCTTTGATGGGCTCCACATTGGCACAGCATTTTTATGGGTGAAGAATGCCCCATTTGGCTAAATCAATTTTACAGCGGCCGACCTGGGTCCGCAATCGGTTAAGAGATTTCTAGTTTGGCCACTGCGGTTCACATCCAGGTACGACTAAAATAGCTAAGGAGGTGCAGGAAGTAGTCTACAGTTGTCGCTGCTGCCCAACTTGGGCACCCTAGCATGCTACGACGTGTCCTCGGGGCAGCCCTGACTATGGTGGCACCTAGGCGCCTCTTGACCTATTCGGTACAGGCGCATCCAGAAATACCTTCTTCAGCCTAAAGGTGAGGGCACCATGACGCCTTTTCAGCTACTCTTTCAATACGAGACTTATTGCCGTTTTCTTTCGTGGCTGTACCCCCATGGTCTGTCTCCGCGTCGGAGAAGGGAAGGCGGAGGGGTGTGTCGGACTAAAAACCCTCAGCGTTTCTTCAACTACCATTGGCCAGGGCACGGGTATCGCTCTGAGCATTCTTCCGCATCCCGGCAGTCCCATGATATTTCATGGTGCAAGTGAGTGTGACTTATCAAGCTTAGAACACTGATATCAAAAAGCCCTTTTATGCAAATCTTCATAGCAACGAAACGGATGATAATAAAACAAACGATAATATGTAAGATGAGGACCGCTCTCACGTTATTGTTGAACATCAATCATCTCCAGTTACTGTATCCGACACATTTTGCTTATTACAAACATTTGTCAAAGGAGACTTTACTCAACTACTTATGTAATTGTTATAAAATAGAAAACATCCAAAGGACGCAAAGTCAAAGCATTAATATCAATTAGACCATTTACAGGCACGTTTAAATAGTCAATGAGACGATCAGGTAGCCAGAAAGTTGAAGCTAGTTGCTCGTTTCAAAACGTAGGTTATATATAACGTAACATGCATTAAGACTAAATATATGAACACGTGGCATGTCAAAATCAAAACGATTTATTTATAAACATAGGTGGAGATACAGTAGTTACAAATATAGGCAGGTCCTTTGGTTTGCCGTTAGGCGTCTTTTTTTTATTACAAATTTGGCCTTCTTTGTTAGACCGGGATTCCGATTGAGCAGCCGCAGAATGAGCTGCCTTGCCCTAAGTGTGTTGAAAACTGCAGGGAAAAATGGCCCCTCTCGCCCATGGTTGTGGCGGCGTCTCGTAGTAATGACTATCCAACAGAGCCCCAAATTAAGGCAATAGAGACAAGCAAATCAATATCTACCTTTTATATTAATTTGTATACCATGAAAACTTCCAGGGCACCGATTTAATGCAAACCTAGATATGTTATCAGTCGTCCCCATTCCGTGAGCCCGTTCCATTGAAACACCATGATATTGATAACGTAATTGAAGTGTCAGCTGCGTGGCGTGACGGTTCAATCTATGGATGTTTGGTTCATCCGCAACTGTCATCCATGGAGGAAATGGATGTTGAGTATCGCCATCCTTGATGAGTTAAGACAGGATGTGATGTGGTTAAAAGAATTAAATATCTGTAAGACCTCTAACTGAGATAAAAAATGCACATTACATAATATATTATTAAGTGTACAAACCCAAGAATATTCGTTCGGACAGCCATTTCCTGCATTGAAATGGTGTCAAAATTTTCAGATCACATTGGTTTGTGATAAATTTAAATTAACTGTTGAGTTATTAATGAATTGTTGGGTATAATATTACGATATGCGTTGCTGCATCTCTACGAGATATAACAAGCAAAACAACAGCATTTACTGCTACATTTTATTAGAAATCAGGAACAGAGATGGCAAAGGCGTCCAAATTTGAATATTGCTGGTGTTGGATATATTGACAAGTTCTGCAATAACATTGTAATTGTAACATTACAATATTAGTCGTATTATTGTATGAGTAGTTGTGTTAAGTGTCGTGTGGTGATGGATGGATGGTTAAGGCGCCTGCTTCTGCACGAGGTTGTGGGTTCGCAATCGGACACGGGCAAGTACCTACCAATGTGACTTTTTCTAATTCATATTTACTTACTAAGTTTATCTTGTTAGCGCCCTTAAGGCGGTTTAGGAATTCCGACACTGGGGTGTGTGGGGTCGTTGGACCTTACTGCTCACACGATAGTAAATTAAATAATACATACAACAATAATAATAAACACATAATATATTATAAACACATACAATAATATATGATAATATTACATTATCTTGTAAAATTCAAAGGAAGTTGGAGACTTAAAGAGGAGGCATTGAACTCAAACAAATGCAGCGCGTCGTCGTGGGAACTACTTTTAACAACAATGTGGATACCACAGACTAAATAATAACACGAACCTATTATTGTCCCACTGCAGGACAAAGGCCTCTTATACAGAGAAGGCACGAGCATTCATCATCACGTTTACTCGAGGTGGATGGGCGTTTTCCGACTCATATTTTTTATAAGTCGCAGCAGTTCTCAGTAGCAGCTCGGAGTTTTGATTTGTGCCCGATTAATGGTAATAGGCTCGCCCCCTATTACATGGGACCTAAATATACCGGCTAACTGTGGGTGTACATCGGTACATCTCTGCCTAACCCTTCGGGGAATACAGGCATGATGGTATATTTCTATAAGTGCCGGGGGTCAAAAAAAATTGCGAGTTGTGAAGTTTCGTTTGCGGATTTTGTCATTTGAGAGTAGACCCCCAGGTTTCCTCACGATGTTTTCCTACACCAATGTCAGTTATATCCAGGATAAACTTAGATAGTACATAAAATGGATTGTAAAATTCACATTGGTAGTTGCCTAGCGTCGAACCCGCAACTTCATGCTTGAAAGGCAGGCGGCCTAACAACTGAGGAATAGCGGGTCAGCAGTGCGATTCTCTAAGCCTCACTTCGTAATTCGAAAGCTGAATCCGCAGTGAGATTACAAAATGGTATTCTGTTAAACACGATCACGCCGGTGACGTCACCACGGCGAACGAATACTAAACCAATGACAAGTTGGTTCGTTATCGAAGTGAGCGCGATCACTTTAGTGAGACTCGTTTTCGAGTTTGTATTTTAGAGAATCGCACTACAGGACCTGTCGGGGGAGCGGTGAATGCTTATGCGAATCCTGCACCCCCGGCCATGGGCAGAGGTGGAACACCGCGGTGGTTTTGGCCGGTGAGAGTCCTCTGTCACCCCAAGACTGAGGAAGTCCATGATTATTTCAACCGCACACCAAAAAAGGAAAAAAGGCGCCTTAACAACTGTAACACCTTAACTATTAAATTGTAATCAATTAATTATATTGAATCCAATTAGTGTTATCTAATTGTCATCAATCTTCATAAATTGTAATCTTTAGTAGGTAGCTGTTATTATCAAATTGAAATCAATTGTCTTGTCTGTCTTTTGTTAAACAGATAATAATTTAGACATGGCTGTGTCTGAGGAATGTCTGTTAAAAGATATTTAGCTAAATTCGCTATGGGAGATTGCTAATGAACAGCATTGCAGAGCTGGAAATGGAGCTTATCTTATCCTAAAACATGGTCTTTATTCCAGACAGTGAGAAAACATGCTTTATCTGCATATTATTTTCGTTTCAAAACGTATAATTATGCTTCAGAAAATAGAGTGTATTTGAGCACCCAGTTTATGATTAGAGGAATACAGACGATACATTTTCTTTTTGTTAAAGCGACATCTGTGTTCCGTAATAGAAATTACTGCAAAAAATTCCAACCACATTGAACGTGTCTGGTTATTTAGGTTACCCAGCACATCGTTCAGCGCTACACCGCTAGATGGCGTTACTAGTAGGACCACGTGAACAATTAACGTCACATTTTTAACATTGTTTTGGTTAGCAGTAGTCTGATGTTTTATCATCATTTCATATTATATTATTATCATTTGATTTGATATCAGTCTGCTTTAAACTCACTGTGGATTTTGTCGTGTCACTTGGTAAGTTGAAATTGAGTTATCATTTAATAATTTCACAGTTTCTTAGCAAACAACTCGTGACTTTTTATCTGTTGTGACTTTTGACCTGATTGTTATTTGAGTTCTGAGTTAATTCCCTCAAGAAACTTGAATGGTGTAATACTGTTTACAAAATAGTCATGGTTTTCTTAGACATTTTTTTATCTTTCTTAAAAAGTATGTAATCATCCCAGACTGACAGATTTGAATGATTACCTGTACAGTTTTATAGTCTGTGCTCTTTTAACCGGCTTCAAAAAAAGAGGTTTTATTTATAGATACTTTACTTAAGGTTTATTGGGGTAGATAATTACGACAGGCTAGCTAGGGTATATTATACCGATTTATATCTATTAATTTCTACCAGACGCTGCGACATACCTTTTTTAAATATCGAGCTTGCTTTTATTAATAAATAATGATAATTTCTTCTGTTATAATAATATTAATAGTCTCCCGACCGATTGTTTATTTCTATCTATTTGTAAATTACTAATAGGGTAGTTGACACCACTAACTAAAAATTCCAAAATACAACTTATCTACAAAAATCTACAAAAACACTATTGTAGGTAGCCCTGAAATCCGATCTCTTCTTCTCTCAAGAAAATCTTTCTTCTTCCTTTTTCTTCTCTCTTTTTTCTTCCAAGAAGAAGACTTTATTGTAGCCCTGAAATACGATTAAATTTTTAATTTATTGTGAAATAAGACTTTTACTTGCTTCGAAATCAATAAATAGTAAGTCAATTGAGTAGGCCAATGAGCGACATCACAGTTCGATATTACCATACAAAATCTATGGGAGAATCGCGTTTTGACAGTTCATAAAAAGTATGTCAACTGATGGTGGTGTAAACTACCCAACAGTGTTAATTGCCCTACCAACCAATATTTCAAGTTTTAATAGCTCTACAATACTGTCTCTAAGATATTAATCAACATTATGTAGAAATAAATCTTAAAGTCATTGATAATTTCCTATTTCCCATCATAACTTTTGATTTGACCTACAATCCTGATTCTTTGGTCCATATTCCAAAAGTAACTGCACCACGATCATCATTGAAAGATGAATGCCCAATTAAGTTAAACTTGTGCCCGATAACCGACCTACCGAGTTGCCCAATAAATTACAATTATTGCCCGATATAAAAGGCCCTAAATCATTGGAATTTAGAGCAATATATTGAGAACTTGATGACCGACTTTTGGGTTTTATTCTGCTAACCAACCAAGCAACTTCAAAATTTCTCAAGTTTTTCGAAATAATGATTTTGGATTACCTCTTATTTAAAAAACATTCTAAGGTCATTTAGCATATTTAATACGTTTGACGTAATTAATCGAATTATTGAGAGGACTGTGGGATGACTCGTTATAAGCTTAGTTCTGCTAAGCTCATTAAATCAAATAGCTTTGACATGTCGCTATAACAACAAATAACAAAAATTCAATCAATCACATCATAGAAAAAACGTGTTTTTGTACGTATATAGGGCAATAGGCTCGCTCCTATAATATGGGACCTAAACAATAAACATACCGGCGAACTGTAGATATACGTATACATTGGCACGCCTCTGTCTAACTCTTCCGGGAATACAGTCGTGATGGTATGTTATAGGTATTAAGTAGATTTAAATATCAAACGGAACAGCTCGCTTTTTACCACGACTCGAGCTAATATTTTAACTTTAGTGTCTACTTGAAGGCATTCTTGTTAACCAAAGATCATAATTATAGAAAAGTAGCGAACTGCCCGCGAATTCGTCCGCGTGGCTTATTTCACCCTCGGTTAGTTATGTCTTTGGTTACTGCTCGGCTCCCGTAGGTCGTAGCGTGATGATATATAGCCTATGTTACTCAGGAATAATGTAGCTATCTATTGGTAAAAAAAATGGTTAAAATCGGTCCAGTAGTTTCGGAGCCTATTCGATAAAAACGAACAAACAAATCTTTCCTCTTTATAATATTAGTATAGATGTAAAACCGACTTATAACAATAAGTACTCGTTTCCGTGTTAATTATCTACTAATTAACAATACTATAAAGATATTAAGTACTACAGAATTTCCTTTGTCATGATAATAAGTAATATAAATCACTAATTTGTACGCTCTTCACACGTAGCCAACCAAATAAAGTAGGTATCTCTTAAAATTACTTCAGTTGGAATCAAGCCTTTGGTTTAGCACCTCTGGAAATCTGTGACGTGAAGGCGCTGTAAGAAGCAAATGTTTAGGTAATAAGGTTTAAAATGGCGATGAATAAATGACCAACATAATAAAATAAAAATTCGGTTTTCAGTCAATTTAAAAAAAAATGCACTGTGCGGCGAAATAATAAAATTTGCTTTTTCTTTCTTATAATGAAATCCCCTACAAGATGTCATTACCTACATAAAAATGTAATACAATTTATGCAGTTTATTAACTTTAAACGTTGTGCGATATAAATTATTTTTTTTAACTCACTTTTATGTTTTTTTTGTATCATGATGCTATTTCATTTTCATTAAATATTATTGAATAAGGGTTTACTTTGAAGCTTTGATAATACACAATTTCTGGCTTGCAAAATGTACTAAAACGCCTAACTGTGCGACAAAAAACTGAACGTTTTTCAGTGCGTGCGTTTTTCGTTTTTTGTCCTACGTTCGGATAACGCCTTAAACTTTAAAGTGGTTATAAAATCTGTAAACAAATCGAATTAAATCTCTTTGAAATCTCAATCTTCTTTCTTTCTTAAAGGAGAACATAAGACAGACAGAAAGAAAGAAAGAAATATCCTACAAATTATGACTTTAAATATACAATAACTCTCTTTCAACTGTTTCACATTCTCCAGAACTACATACAGAATGTCGAAGATATCTCCGAATCCAGCTAAAGCCCTGCTGAGGTCTGAGATAGCGGCGCGCATTGCCGCGCTCACCACCGAAGACAAGAAGCGACAATCGGAGGTCGTTTACGATAAGGTAATAGAAGTTCCAAGTTCCACATTTTTTATACGAATATATTGTTTAAAAAAAAAACCTAATTCATAATGTTTTGCATGAGTTACATGGCACACTGGCGCTTTTCCTCACTTTATTAAGCTGTTACCCAGCAATAATTTTCTCTGAATGCTACTTAGTTTGATGAGCAGTTAAGTATGGTTTAACAGTTAAGTGATGTATGTTCTATAGGCTGCCCATTCTTCAGTTGTTTTATGTTGAAACGTAAAAGTTTTGAAACATGAATGGTTTACTTAAAGCGTCCATTCACATAATTATTTGAATACCCATTGACACTCATTAATTGTTAAATAGTTTATATTTTAGGTACATTGTCTTCACGTTCTTTTAATTATATCAGTTATAAAATATTTTTAATTCATGCATTTGTTGCCCATTTTTTTCTTTACGATACTACTTTTTGGAAGGGGCAATCAATTATTTTGCCTGTAGATAATCAGAAGTGCATTTTAATGGTCTAATTGAAATAAATAACTAACTTCGAAAATATCAGCTAGCAAACCGTTACATTGCCAAAATCTTTACCAAGTAAAAATGATATGAAATGAAATATGAAATACATTACACATACACACAACGCAAACTAACGCTGTACTATCAATGATGCTGAAACCGCATCAAAATCTGTTAAATAGGTATTTTGACAGAAGGTACTAAAAACACAAACAAACGCTGTACTATCAGATTTTCCATAATTTTCACAGGTAATCAACCATCCTTGGTACAAATCAGCGAAACGCATTGCTCTATACATGAGCACTGACCAGGAGATCAACACGGGTCCTATTATCAGCCACATCAAGGCTCGAGGGGCGTCCGCCTTCGTCCCGCAGTATGCTGGTGGTGTGATGAACATGTTACTCCTCGAGACAGACGATGAGAAGAACATGTTTGTCACCAGACATGGCATCGCGCAGCACTCGAAGGATCAGAAGAGAGAAAATGCTATAGAGTCAGGTTTGTGGAATAGAGTTACAGCATTCTTTATCCATAAATTGAAAACTAGCTAACTCCTGTTATATTAGTCTATGACACTCACCATTAACGTGGATTTCTATGAGTAAAAGGATTTTTAAAGTCAGTTCAGTAGATCCAGATATTACCCTCCTCTTGCAACCTCACAAATTTTACGTCTTTATAATAAACTAGCTGACCCAGCAAACGTTGTTTTGCCATATTTTTTTTTTAGGGATATGAAAAATAGATGTTGGCCGATTCTCAGACCTACTCGATATGCACAAAAAATTTCATCAAAATCGGTCAAGCCGTTTCGGAGGAGTATGGCAACGAAAACTGTCACACGAGAATTTTATATATTAGATATTAGTATAGCTTAATTGCCGTGCGTTAGTTTCGCAAAAAAACGAATATTTCTCGACTGATTTGAATAATTTCATTTTCGTTTTGTTCGTACTCAGTACTAGGGTGGTTAAGGAAAAAAGGAAAAGTGTCGGTGATACGAAGTTCACCGGATCATCTTGTTTAATTTAACATAATAATAATAATACCAGCCTATTGTACCCTTCATGTAACAAAATTTGATTCGTACTTGTCCAGTCCTGTTTTTTAATTACCAATATTAATTTTCAGGAGGACTGGATCTGGTCATAGCCCCAGGGGTAGCGTTCTCCAAATCTGGTGACAGATGCGGCCACGGCGGCGGGTACTATGACAAGTTCATCGCTAAACTCAGAAGTAACCCTGAAACTGCGCCTAAGGTACTTGCAAGGTTTACCCTTTTCTATTCTGTGTCTTTTTCAGGTGGTTACCATCGGTAGATGGGAACTTGTACTAAGTTTATCTACACTCTTTGTATCCATGCACGAAACTGTCTAATCCGTCAGGTGGGTAGGTAAATTTTACCACAAATAGGTAAGCTTTCTTTTTGTCGATTTCTATCGACTATTCTCTAAGTCAGTGTCATGTTGAGACAAATACATTTACTAAAGAACTTTATTAAAACCCCTATGCTCTGGGGATAATGCAGCAAGCTCTTACATCTGGAATTTGAAATAAGCTTGAGGAGCTCTTTTAATCCGTAATCCATAGCATCGGGTCGAGTGACTCACTTTACTTACGGTTTCAACGAAAAAGATTGTGAAGACAACTCACCTTAGGTTCACTACACCAAAAATCTCCTTGTCAATTTTCATAACTAGTAATTTCGCTTCTCACTTTTTTAGAACTCAAGCCAGATAAGTTTGCTGCACTAAACACATTATCTAAAATGAAGAGTATGATATCGTTATCTTTACTAACCTTGATTGTGATGCTGCGCTTTTGACGACCGTAGATAATTTCTTTCCTAGTCTATTCTGATAACCAAATTCACGGTCACGTCACAACACTCCTATCAAAGAATTCCTATAACTGAAATAAACTTACTAACTCTTTACCTAAGATTTCACGGCGCACGGCGCTTATTTACAAAATGGCACTGTTGCTCTATTTAGTCCACCGGCAGAACTTCCGTGGTTTTCTATAAAAATTTTGAAGCGAGTTTGCAGCGAACTATCATTTAATAGCAACTGTGAAAATACCAGCCCATTCCGAGCTCACAACAGATTAAATTACCGAGGGAAATTGTACAGTATACCTACACTATTTCTTTTTCATAACTTACCTTCTTATTACCATTTTAAAATGTTATTTTCAGGTAGTTGCAGTAGCATTCTCGTGCCAAGTGGTAGATGATGTGCCTACAAACGAGCAGGACCAGAAAGTGGACGCCGTCATATTCGCCGAATGAATATAATAGTCATATAGCCAACCTACCACTTACTTCACAAATAAAAACAATAGACATTCGACGTTTGACAATTAATGTAAACAGCATCATATACCTTCATCGGTCAGTTATTGAAACTACGGTACTATTTATAGGGTCGATTTTTCAATAGATAACTAGGAATAAATATGGCGATTTGACAGCGTGGGAAATATGTCAAAATGACATCTATTTATTTTTCTTCAATTAAAAATTTTGTTTTTTATTTAATTGAAAAATCGAATCGAATTTTAACTCAATTCTGAATTTGAAATTTTGAATTGACATTCCGTTCCAATGACAGTTATATTTTTGGGTGCCTTACCTAATAGGGAAAACCTATTTTTTGTTTACGAGTTACGTAAGTATGTTCACGGATAAACTAGAAAAGATATTATACTAACTAAAGATATTATAGGTAGTCGTATTAAATTTTATTAAGAAGAGGGTAGGTAGATCGTTTTATTAATTTGTAGTTTTTTTTAGTAGTTATGCCAAATGATATTCTAAATAGTAGATATTTAGGCTGATATTTAACTGTTATATCTTGTTCATGTATTATTTTAATAAAAAACCAAAGATATTATACATTATTTATCTGTTTTATTTACTGAAAAAAATACATTAGCACTTTGTGCAGTATAAGTACATACATAAGCTTACAAAAATACATTAATAATTACAATAATCACATTTATTCCGATCACAAATATTTCAATAATAATAAAAAGGCCATAATACTAACTTTTTTTTAACATGGCAATATGTCTTGCTTCCTATGTAGTTTCCCGTTGAATCTATTGTTATTTAATAAGATGGTAACACTTAGGTACCTACTACCCAGTTGAGTTAAGATTGCACCTCCCTCCCCACTCATTTTGCTCTTTTTTGCAAACCAAATATTTAATTATTAATTATTTAATATTGTTATACATAATTTTCGCAACAAGAATAATGTACTTAACCAGAATTTTGGAAAAACTTAATTTAAAAGAGAGTCCATGGAGTGTCTTGCTCGTTCTTCTCCATAGAGACCCATGTTTTGACTATCTATGTTTCGGAACAAGCTTTAACTTCCACCTCCATAAGATTAAAAGTGCACTTAAATGATTAAATTTAAATAAAAAAATGCTTTGACTTTGACTTTGACATACCGGAGCTTGAATGTGACGTCACTGACACCAGATGCAAACTTAACCGAACCAGTAAGTTATAGGTACCTACTTAACAATAAGTAGCTAGAATATTAGTTATCTGTCATTATACTTTATCCAAATTCTCAAAAGAATCTTTAACAACAAACATTTAAAAAAATGTGCATAGCTTGTAAGAATAACTTCCCCCGCCCTGGGCGGGGCGGGAGGGAGTGTCAGACTTTTACTGACTAAAACCCGTCTATGTTCCTTTCATGTGCCCTTTGCGTTCCGGGGGCGCGGTATCTCTTTCGAACAACCCGCAGAGTATAGTTAGAGTTACAATTTACTTTTGTATTATTTACTACCCAAGTACTAGCATTATTACATTGTGTTTCTCTAACAGCGTGTCTTTTATAATACAACTAGCTGACCCAGCAAACGTTGTTTTGCCATATTTTTTTTTTTTTTTGCGATATGAAAAATAGATGTTGGCCGATTCTCAGACCTACTCGATATGCACAAAAAATTTCATCAAAATCGGTCAAGCCGTTTCGGAGGAGTATGGCAACGAAAACTGTGACACGAGAATTTTATATCCTACTACTATTATAAAGGCGAAAGTTTGTATGTATGTATGGATGTTTGTTACTCTTTCACGCTTAAACGGCTGAATGGATCTGGATGAAATTTGGCACAAAGATAGATTATAGTCTGGAATAACACATAGGCTACTTTTTATCCCGGGAAAATGTACGGTACCCGTAGGATAACACATCAACTGTGACGCGGACGAAGTCGCGGGCAGAAGCTAGTATTAGATAAAACAATCTAAAAGTTGTGAAAAAGTCATTATTGTACCCACATTATTCCTTAATTTGACAGTTGTTTGTTATTGAATATTCTGCATTGAATGTGGCGCAAGTATAGCTAGTATCTATGCAATGGGTAGGAAACTAAATAACTCGGATTTAAAAACACATATTTTTACACATCTGTATTTATTTTATGTGGCCATTATCTTAAAAACTAATGAAGCTGTTTATGTTTTTTATACAAAACAAGAGGACCAAAATTAAACAATTTAGCAAGGTTTTTTTTAAACGTAGAATTAATATTTTTACATTGTTGTATGGCACTTATATAAAAATACTAATAACCTTCATTATTCAATAGAATAGAATCAAAGAATTTAATTCTTTATTTCACTTTTAATTGAATCACGTGCTCATAAAAATGGAGGACTTACGGCTAAGGTCTCAAACGCAATTTTAATTCAAGTCGCCTTTAAGTCTTATGCTATCTCTTTCACTACTACGAGTATTATAGCGACAGAGATAGATTTAAGAACGTCTTAAAGTTTAATGGCGATGGAGAATTTGGGGATAGGACGGATAAATTACGAAGAAATATAATTACCAAAAACATGAATATTTTAAACAAACCACAAATATGTATTATTACTTATATTTCACTGTTTAAGTACCTACAACTAAACATAATATTTATACAAGCTTACTTATCTCACAGATACTAATTGTAAATAGATAACTAATGACGTGTAAATATACGTAATTAAGTACATAAAAAATGTCTAAAAATAATATTATAAGTAGTCGAATAGATTGTATCCCACTATCAAAGTCCGTTATAAACAATATAAACTTATCTACACAATAATAAATATTATGTGAAAATAAATAAAACTTATTGTAGCAAAAAGTTTTATATCTAAATGATTAAGTAGATACTTTATGGTTAAAATGTTTGTTTAAGTTTAAATGTAGAATACAGAGATTCTCAACATTATCACAACCTATAATTTTCGTTGTTATTTCGATATAGGTTTTCATTACAATATCCTAAATCAGAGTTGAAAATAATCGTTAATTTAATCAAAAAAACATTCCCTTTCTCTTGAATCCTTGAATTAAAGGAAGCAGAAAAAAAGAAGTTATAAAAACATTTTTCATTCTTTAAAACGAAGAGTATTCGAGTTGTCAAACCAATAAAAAATCGTATTTAAATTTTATTTGCACGTACTACACTTACACCTAATGAGAAAGTAATTGGTATTGGGAACCTCTGCGTCGAAAATTTTCAAATACTAAGGTCTACTTTCACCAAAATTACTAAACATATTTAGTGCCTAAACGTATTTAGCACATCATTGCATCCCTGTTACAATATTGGAGATGACAGTGATAGACTAATAATTTAAACACAGTTTAAATTATTAGTTTAGTGATTTTGGTGAAAGTGGGCCTTAAACTAATAGACGTATATTTTCAAACGTCAAATAGTCCAAATAGGAAAAGGGCCTCCGCCCACGACCGATTTTTTACGGCCGATTTTTTCTCGGCGAGAATGGAACGTATGGATTCTAGTACATCAACGCCCACGGCCGAGAAAAAAACGGTCCAAAAACAAAATCTACGCATCCTGGCCGCCGATTATCGGTGAAAAATAGAAAATAGGGTAAATGCTCCAGTGAATGAACACTTAAGCAATCTTCAGACTCCAAAAAATCATTACATTATATTGCCTCTAAAGTATGCGGTTTTATATTTTGGTAATCTATGTCTACTAAAGAATATTTTTTAACTTGATTTTACGACATAACATGTATACTTTTTTATATATTTGGCAATATATTGAAAAATACCCTAAAACCCCAGTGAATGAACACAAGTTTTTGTTTAATTAATAGTTACAAAAAATCCTTATTATTATATCAAATGCAGTTCAAAATGGAATAAATAAATGAACATAAATCCTTAGCCTCTAAATCTGCTACAATCATTTTTTTTAACAAAGTGTAAGCCTTCAATCTCTTACTTAATCATTATATACCTTCATAAGCCTAGCCAACGTCAACAATCAATTCATCATGATATGAGCCGAACGATGTCCACTGCTGGACATAGGCCTCTTCAGTAGTACAGAAGTGATTCCGTCTTCCCCGGCACCTTGTTGTCCTTAAGTTGTTAAGAAGCCATATTTATCTCATATAGGCTGACGTCCGGGAACTCATCGGTGTAGTGTCAGGTCAGTCTAGCTCTTGGGTCTTTTGTTGGACTAGAGACGGGTTTTTAGAACTTCTCTACCTCCCTTAAAAGCTCTAGTTTAGACAAGATGATCCTGCCATCGTTAGTCTCCAGCTTCGTCAGCATTTGAGGTGTGTCGCGTTTGATGGATTTCAGGATCTGCCTTATAAGCCGAGCTTATTCCCGTTCCCGTCTTTCCTTTATGAGCTTGGGAGTTAGAGTCTCAGAGCTTTGATCTATTTGTTAGTTCTCCGTTCTCTAAAATAATGATTACTAACTCAAAATGTGGTATTCATTTATTTATTGGTTACATTTTTATGACGAAAGCTTATATTTTAACATGATGAAAATGTTATAGTTCATTCACTAGATTTCATGAAATTAACGATTGGTCAGTGAATTAACGGTCGTTTATTCACTGGATTTCAAACGTTTTTTAATGCCAATGCTGGAACACTCAATAATTTACTTAAAACTAGCTAAAATTGCAATGAAATTGATTTGATACATATATTATAACTACCCATTACTCGAATTTATAAATAACTTATAGTACATACCTTAATTACGGCTGCAAAGTGATATCAAAAATTTGCGTCTGACCCAAGTCCTAAATTCTTGCCCGAACAAAGAAAATTTACACCAGCACTGCCAACTTTAAACGCTCGTCATTTTAAAACGAACAGTATCGCAATACATGATGTTGTTACTATGCTAGAATAAAGAGCAGCAATTACAAAAAAAAAAAACTGCGTTGGGTAGAAGGTAATATCTTAGTTTATTATTTTTTGGAAAATACTCGGATTTGTTATTTCACTGGGGTGTGTTCATTCACTGGGGCACTTACCCTATGCGTCATGGATTTACTAGGGAAGAACGTTGTGTCATTGCTAAAGTCAAAAGTCTAAAGTCAAAAGCAGTTATTGCGAATTAAGTGTACAATTGTGGTGTTATGTTAAGTTAGTACTTATGAGTTTGAAGCATTTGAATAATAACAATAATTTATTATTAAAAAGCTTATTTATTTATTAATAATATGGTAAATCAATTTTTTCTAAATTAATCGTCTGTGATTGTGTTGATTTACGCAGGGTTTTAAATACCGGTGAATATTTATAAAATTACCTTTGACAGAGTTACCGTTAATATAAAAATAACGTTAATGGATTAAAAAATAATATATAATCAAACGAATTTAATAAATTCTTAAGAATGAAAATAACATTCGTTTTCAACGACTAAGCTTGCTAAATATTGTAATGACTTAAATCCAGGGCTTGTTAACGTTATGAAATCTAAAAATAATAATCGTTACATAACGTTAATTTCCATGAACTCGAAAATTTTGAAAAAAGTAACTTTATAAAAACGTTATTTGATAACATTACCAGTAATATAATGTTAATTAACATTAATATAGAATATGAATTAATCGTTATTTTTACCGTTAAATTAGGTAAGTTGCCGTTTTGTACGTTTATATTAATTGTCACTGACTAACTATATTGGGCTTGTGGTCGCAAAGCGCGTCTGATCAGCGTGAAGTCGTGGGTTCGATTACCAGGTCTAATAATAACATATACGGTTACTTTTACATCGTTCTGCAGCTGAAACACTGGAACTCCAGTCGAGTAATAGTTATTATTGCGTGTTTTTTTTTTAAGACGTCTCAAAGATGTTGGAAATTCGTCACTTTTTTTTTGTTAATTCGAGTTAAATGTTAGTAGCGCTCCTGTCTGATCGATTAATGTATTCTTTAAAGGCTACCTTACGCATGTATAGTCGATAAGGTTTTCACACAAATATGCCTTGACTGCAAGGAAGCGTTACTTCGCGTTCTTACTATTTCACAAATGTTCGTGTTATTTTATTTATTTTTGTTATTTATCGAAAATAATAGTGCCAATAGCTTCTGTTAGGTACTATGATGGATCTCATGGCTTTTGATTTCAGAACGATGTAAAAGTAAGCGTGTATAATTCTCATTCGTAAGAATCGGGCAAAGTATTGTTAGGCGCTACATTAGCGCGACGCTAAGGTGGGCGACCCGCCACACCTCCGTCCTGCGCTAATTCCATCTTAGAAGGATCAATTGTTTAAAAAAAACGATAAAAATATCGTCAATAAACAATTTAACGATAAATTGTAACTTAAATAACCTTAAATCTATTAACGTTATTTTTATACTATCGGTAACTCTGTCAAATAAAAGTTGCGATTTAAAATTTGACCGCTATTTAAGCTCCTCCCTCGAAAGTCACCGACAAAAACACGGTCGTGGGCGTTGAAATTTTTGAAAAAACGGGCCCGTTTTTCTGCCCGATTAACGGTCCAAAAAAATCGGTCGTGGGCGGAGGCCCAAAAATATTTACAAAATTAACTACTTAACTAACTTAAATATTACATATTCAATAAAATTTTCGATAGTGGAATCCAAATCGTTTGCTTTTTACAAAGCATGGAAAAAACTTAATAGGTACATTAAAAATATCTCACCTAATTATTTAGCTCGATTTTATTCAGTAATTTAAAGATATGGTTTATTTTTTACATGAGCATTAGTAAGACAATTACAACAAAGTCTCTTCAGATGTTACTGCGAAAACATGAGTTAGCGTCTCCCGCACACGACCGATTTTTGATTGATTTTATCGGACCCATTTTCGACAGATTTCTATGTCGGCGAAAAAAATATCTGTCAAAAATCAGTTCGATAATCGGTCAAAAAATTGGTCATGTGTGGAGACGCTTACTTTATTCTTCATCTTTCTTATGGACGATATTATATTCATACCAATTTTACACTTTTTGGGCCCAGTATATTAACCGCACATATTATTTACTCATTACCAGAATACAACATACAGTCCAAACAAAATACCTAGTTAAACTTTTACAGGTAATATGATATGAACGGATTTTGCTACGGAACCAAGCCTGAAATCTGAAAGTTGCACATTTCAGCGTAGCACAGCCCCAAAAACTCTTTGTCCTCTCGACATAAGGAGTTCCACGGCTCCGATGGCTGCGAGGAGTAGGAGCAAGGCTATGATGGCCAGGACAGCCCTGCAGCGGCGTCGGCGGCGCTCCCCACGGGCCAGACGACGGGATAGGGCTTCGCCGCGAGCTCCGTCGAGAGTAAAGAGTGCGCTGGCGGCCTGTAGAAAACAATAGGGATAAATATGAGATTTGTGTAGACGAAAATCCGAATTCTCCTGTATCGTTATGGGCATTTACAAATATATGTAGAAACACACACAAACAACTTGACCCACAATGCCATAGAAATATTTGTGCCGTGCGGGGATCGAACCCGCGACACCCCGCGCAGTAGCCAATTGCTCAGCTACTGCACCAACCGTGTCGCTGTGTGTATAATGGACCTATACTAGAAAGGTCTAGAAATTATTGGGGGTTAAAAATATTCCATAGTTTTAAAGCCCTTTATTTTAGTCCTTAAAAATGAGTCAGGGTGGCTTTTCATTACCCTGAGACATTCAATGATCTTGACCACTTATTTATTATTTATTGGTCAATGCTGTCTTAAGGTACATAGGTGTAAAAATACATTTATTGCCTTTTAAACACAGAATTTTTGGTACCACGAATTCATGATCGATTTGAGTCAGTGGGTCAATCACGCAAGTACTTAAAATTTAATAGATGTTGCTTAATAATAACTTTTAATTAACAAGAGTTATTAACTAATGTCGTAAAAAAGCTGTGTGTGACACATTGACTCGAGGTTCGAAGAGCATGTTGGGCCGCTATTTTAAATTGCTATTTTATTTATCTACAATTTTTATTTTTATTTTCATTGGTGAATACTATGGCTCAAACGCTATCCTCCATTAATTATCTTTTGAAATGTTATGAGTGATTGTCTACCATCACAATATCTAAACAAATTAATGAAATTAAAGTGTTTGTTTGTGAAGTCCAAAAAACAACTTTTTACTAAATGCGTATGAATGTTTACTGGTCTAATTGAGATCATTATTGTAACCAGCATTTTGTAAAAACCTATTCGTGAAGGTTCTTGCTCGTTCTTCTCTATAGCTTCAACTTTCTGTGTAACTTCTTGACAATTCAAAAGTGCCAGTATAATCTATGATTTGTGCCGGGTTAATGTCAGTAGGCTCGCCCGTTATATGAAGCCTAAACATACCGGCGAACTGTGGGTATACATTGGTACACCTCTGCCAAACCCTTTGGGGAATACAAGCGTGATGGTATATTATGTTGTTTGTTATTATGATTTCAATCATGTGTTTAAGTATCGGTAACTAATTACCAGACAAAATTTTAACAAAAGAAGTTTTAAAATCTGTAGTAAAACAAACATTATTCGCCGTACAACACACCCGTGTGTCACGATAAACAATTAAAACTAAATAAGTTACTTGTTGTTAAACGATCTCATAACAATTTGTAATCTCATGAGCTGTTCCAGCAATGATTGCGTTATTATAGGTAGGTAGGTAAAGGTGTCAATAATGTACTTTACACACACATATACTATCACGCCTGTATTCCGCGAAGAGTTAGGCAGAGGTGTACCAATGTATGTACACCAGTGGCGCTTAAAATAATAACGATTAATACTTAATTATATATTGGTACATTTGTAAGAGGTATAGGTTTGGTAGTAGTAGAGCTCTTTGTAAAGGAGCTCGCCCTGGGAAATTCTACCACCATACCTATTTCTGCCGCAAAGCAACATCGCGGACCGGGAATCGCGGACCGGTGAAATTACAGGCACATGACACATTTCAACTTTGTCTCTGGGATGGCATCACATTTGCAAGGTCTCTGGTATTGCAGATGTCTATAGGCAGCGGTGACCACTTAACATTAGGTGGGCCGTAGGCTTGTTGAATGGTATGGGGGGATTCAATGATATTTTAAAAAAAAACAATGTACTTGATTGTGGCTTTGTAAAAGTATGCCGGATGTCTCAGGAGCCAAGGCCTCAAGACTCAAGGTTATTGAAAGTATAATAAAGGCCTTCCCTTTAAGTATGAAAACAGTATTAATAAGCTATTAATACTGTTTTCATACTTAAAGGGTAAGGCACATAATATAGGGTAGGTACTACAGATCAATTACCTACATAGCGTTTACGCCGTTTGGCATTTCAGACAAACTATTAAGTATTATATTATTTATTATTATTTATTTATTTAAACTTTATGAAACAAAAAGTACAAAGGCGGACTTAATGCCTGTATGACCTTTATGCCTTTCATGATATTATCATGAAATTAATGGCCCGATTTTTTAAAGATAACGTAGATGAATTGTAAGTTTTCTTTAAAAATCTTTAAATCAAAATTAGACATTATGTAACTTGTGTCATACGTATCGAGCTTAATTAAAATCGGATCTAAAATTTCCTATATTTATAAATGCTTTTAAAAAAATATATAAAAATTGGTAAATAATGAATGTCTGAAGAGCTCAAAGAAGAAGAAAAAATAGTTTTTAAGTAAACAGAAATATCAATACTTTTGCAATGCCTTTGTTATTTTCTGAATACCTACCTAAATAAGATGTAATTAATTTCAAAGGTCACGTTCTCCACAACATTAGGCCAAGCCCACAAATTATCTTCTTGTAGATACCTAAGATTACTGCAAAATTAGGCAATATTTGATTACCTAGCCTAGGCAATAATGACAATAATTGGAGGCTTCGTTCTTAAACCACTTAGTGGTTTTACGTTAGCACATAGCTCTAATTGGTAGCCAGTACTTAACTAAAACCTGGCCAAGTGTAGGAGTGGATTAAGATAGTGGATTCAAATACCATGTAGGATAAAAGATATATCAACTCAACCGAACTCAAGCAGTTTATGATCGTGAATTAAAAAAAATCTCAAAGAACTATCGAAAATCATCAGCAGTGCTATTCTGGAAAATCACCTTCGATAAATTTAAAGCATACCCACGTAATTCTAGGGGGACAGCTAACATCAAGGCTACTAACAAAATTAGACCTATATTCGTGATCAGTCATAATTCAACAAAGTCAACGGAGATGTCTGATAATTTCAAAATGGTAGGTAGCTAATCCATCCAGGATTTGACCGTGGCAAGCGCGACTTAACCTTGCAGATCTATCTGCACGGTAGCTATTTAAGTGGCAGGATACCTTCCATTATCATGCACGTCAATATTAAATAAGTCTTATATTCTATTAAATATTTCTTTGTTAGTTTATTATTGCTCCGTATCTTACTATAAATCTAATGTACGAATGCATTTATACAATTGCAGTTCAAATCTTTACAAAATGTTTTATGACATACCCTGGTCTGTTCCAAGAATGACTTCTATTGTACAAATATGTCACGTGATGTCATAAATTCGTAAGCTCTATTGGTTCAGAATCAGGATTATCATCTGCAAGAATTATTTATTTATTTATTTAAATCAGACATCAAGGCATACAAATACTATATACATAAACAATATAATTATTTAAAAACTATTTCACACGTAAAGTCGGCGCCGTGTGTCGCGCGGTGTCGGGTATCCGGCCTCGGAATCGCCGGAACACTACACCTCGGTCAAATTCCTCCTTCGTGAAAGTCGACAGATGTTCAGTCGGCACCCTCACCACGAAGGAATTGAAATCGAGATTGTAATGAGTGTCCTTTAAGTTTCTAGCTCATTCTTCTCTTTAAAGACCTTACTACGTTTTGTAACGAGCATCTAGCTTCAACTTCAACAACTAACTGACCGACTCTATGACAATTCAAATTCAGTCTGTCAAAAATACCTGTAAAAAAAATATATTTTTCCCAATTTCATACATTGATTGTCGCTGATATGCGATTGCGTCTAGACTTTAACCGTGTTTAGTTACGGGAAATAAATGGCCTTCGGAAAACTGAAATTTGAAAATGATTTGGACATTAGGACATAAACTGATTGCCGTCACTTGCAAAGACAAGACAAAGTATTTGCCTATGCGTTGCCAAACGTGGGGATAAAGTAAAAACGAGTAACGTGCCCTTGACGATAACAAATATTTCATAAGCAAGCAAAGATGCAGACAAAGGCTAGTTTAAAGTTAAGACCAGATCAGCTGTCGTTCTATAAACAATCTATACAAATAAATAAAATTTAGGTGTCTGTAATGTCACAATAACATATTTTTACTAAATACATAATTATATGAATGTTAAAACAAAACACATTCTTTTTTTAAATTTTTGTCTGTATTTTGATTTGTGTGTCTGACAGTTTGTTTCGGCTAAACTACGAAAAGCCTGGACCGATTTCGACGGGACTTCCACTGGCAGTTAGCTGGTGTTATAAGGAGTAACTTAGTGTAATTTTATTTTAGAAAAGAAGGTTTAAGTTTCAAAAAACTAGCAAATCATAGGACGCGGGCAGCGCAGGACCGGTCATTATGACCAGCAGTGAACGTCAACCGACAGCATGATAAAGACAATGATCATAACCGGCATTCACGCAAACGAAGCCGCTGACAAAAGCTAGTATTTCATAAGCAAGCAAACACGCATACAAAGGCTTGTTTAAAGATCAGATCAGCTGTCGTTCAATAATATATTGAATATAAACGTTTGACTTCGTCATTGTTACATCTGCTTTTACGGATCGTCACGACTGCATTAACAGATTCTATTTAAATTTATAGCACACTGAATTATTTATTGGCAGCCTTGGATTTGTTACTGAAAGGATCACCTAGTAGCTTAGGTATATATTAATTTTAATAGTTAATTTACTGATGGTTATATTGTATAAGAGTTACATTGATCGTCTAATTGGCTTTGTGTGAGTACAAAGAGATTTCAAATATATCGATTAAGACTTCCAAACGGTTAGGCATTTATAAAATCCTTCAGGTGTTGAAAGTCAAAACCTGTGAAAATGCTAGGCAAGGTAACCAATAGCGGAATAATTCGCTTACGTCAAGCAGGGTTATCTTTTAACTCCAGGTGGGGTGACTATAATGCTTTGAAGTTGGGTTGGCCTTTGGTGTGGGATGCGTCGACACCCCATTTCCTAGCACGACGTGCTGTGCTGGGGCGGCTGCTACTAGTTACGAAAACCTCAAACGGCGTAAATATTGAGCCGTTTGGGGTTGAAACACTAGGGCCATGGTGGGGTCCGAGCTCTCAGAGCTCTCAGCATACTACCGTACAATATTTAAAAATATACCGTACCGTACCGAGACCTTCGTGTGCGAGTCCAGTTCAAGTCGCACTTTTGTCGACTTCATGTCCATAAAAAGATTTCCCCAAGCGACTTCACAAATGACATGTTGAAGTTATTAGCTAATCTTAGCTTGCCTAAGGCGTTGAAAAATACAGACAATGATCAAAGACTCTTGTGACCTTTCAGACAGCTTAGTGCAAAATTGATTGTATTGTTTGTCAAATTATTGGTTACTTGAATAGAATTCTAATTAGTCAGAAAGATTACCATGACATCGACAAGAGCTAATATGGCTTTAAGGTTGAAACTTATCGTGGAAGCCTTGTAGGAGAGGAGGATTAAAAAAAAAACAAAGTGTATTCATGGATGACAGTAAAAGATAGCGAGAAAAGTAGCAAATGAAACGCTTTTGATGCCAAGTCAAACACAAAAGGTGTTGGAAAGAATATCGCAACGAAACCTTTACCATGGATTCAGTTTTCGATCAACAATGAACATTTAGTACATAATTCTATCAAACCCCAAAGCTATTCAATTTTTCGTCGGTAATTAAAAAAGAAAATCACATTCAAAATGTATGGAAAAGCGTGTGATTTTTTTTTTGAACCCGGGGAATAATGTTAGCTCTGGTGCATTTAGAATCATTTACTGAATCCTTGGTAAAAGTTGTCAGTACGATGCCTCTTCCACCTTTTATACTCGTCAGGGTTGCGGAATTTGTTTGAAAAAGTCACCGCAGCCCTGCCACGCAAAGGGCATTAAACGGAACACAAATGGGTTTTAGACAGTAAGAATCTGGCACTCCCTTCCACCCCAATCAGAGCAGAAGACGTAGATGAAGATTACCCATCCTTAAAAAAAACCACGTATAATATTTCCGAAATCATCATTTCGGTTGAGCATTAATACCAGCCGAGACGTCCCACAAAAAACGATGACTATCAGCTGTTAAGATCAAAGATACGTCTATTCACATGTACTCATAAAAGAAAGAAGCCAGAATCATTGGCTCATGATGACCAAGCAATACCACAGGTCAAATTAACAATGAAGCCAAAGGTTTTCAACGACTGGCGCCCAAAGGCTCGCTCAATGGACAAACCTTAAGTTATTACATAATAAATCAGCATAAGGTCCGCAGTTATGCAAAACAATTTGCGAACTAATGAGGTAATATGTCAGTGTAATATGAAATTTACGTTCTTAGTGTGGGTTTTTAGCAAATTGCTAGACAATAATAATGTTGATGGTCAACAAGAACATTTTTCTTCTTATTGTACCCTTTCGTATGTTGTTTGGAGCGGAATGCGGGTATGGACCTGTTGTCTGTTTAAATGTCGACACACCTTTATTTTGTGGACATTCTTTAAACGGTGGGTTTTGAAACTGGGAGCAAAAACTTTACTTGGGAGCCTAATGAACTGCTGCGTTGGTAAGGCTGTTAAATTGATCGAAGTCTATACGTAGAAGATTGCGTTTAACAGACGATAAAACGGGTGTAATTCTGCTCAAACATACCAACCCATATCTGAATTTCTTTCATTTATCGAAGCATGTAACGCTGATATATTTTAAATCTATTCTAAGCATGAGTTTTAAAACCACATTGATCTGTTTTACTGGAAAGTAATGACAGACATTTGGAAATTGAATTGGAAGTTTACTAGTGAGCCTATATAAAAAATTATAACCCCACTCAAAATAGAAAAAAGTTACGGCCAATCAACTATTCTATAATCTTTGTTTTTTTTTATGATTGATTCTTGCAATATACTTAAAGATTACTGTACAATGGTTTGTACAGTAATCTTTAAGTATATTGCACTGAATTATCATAATCCCCTTCTTAAACTTAGTACAACTAATAGAAAAGTAACAGTACCGCACAAGTGGTTTTTAAAAACATTTATTTCTCATTTGAATAATGCTTCTTCATAACGTCCCGTGTTTGGTTGCCCTAGATAGTTTTTGAATCTATGCAAACCATGTCTATTTTAATTGCATGGTCTTCGACATTTAAATTGCTATTTTTTCAACTGGTTTTCAGTTCAAAACCTCTCTTTCACAGTGCCAATGACGCCTGTAGAATTCATAAACGACGATATACCTATGTATCTACATACACCGGTATCCGATATCCAGTAGCATCTGCTACTGGATATCGGATACCGGTGGGGAAAAGTCAAAGTCAAATTCCTTTATTTGAAGAATATGGGTAGGTATACAGGTGTTACAGTTAGAAATAACTATGTATACCATACTTAGGCTCATTTGATTAGTTTATACCTTTCAGCAATGGACGTCTATAGGCTGATATGATGATCATACCTCTGACATAAATGCTCTTCCAAATTCGCAAAACTTAACAGTCCTCCAAGAGCAAGGGTGAGGAGCGGGTATTTAGCTACATTTTAATAATATGACAATATAATTAGCTTAATAAATGAATTAATAATTAAAAGTGTGTTTCAGTATACTCGATAGTAACCTAGCCCTTGGAATACACTATGATTTGTTTTTATCCATGCAAACAAAGATAGCGGTAACTAAGAATGCAGTATTTACTACCTGACCTAATCAAATAAATTATTCAACTTTACAACATTCCCGAATAAATCAATCACACACACAATAAAGCATCATCAAAACTAACGCAATATTTATGTCACAAGTTAACGGACAAAATGAGCCAATCAGCTTTCACCAGATGAGCGCAAGCGCAACGCTCAATTAACTTCTTCTTGACGTAACACGTGCAGTTAAGATGGAGTTTGACGGACGTACGTCACGTCACGTCATGTCAAAATTCGTGTGCATGATACGAGAAGCAGTGAGAATGGCTTCTGTCATATTCTGGCTATTTATACGTATAATAGTGTCATTGTCTTCCGCCTCAGAAAGCATGTAAAACCTTTGCCCCTGCGCCTGATCTTTCTCCGGTCATGTCGGATTGCCGTCACATCAGATTATGAGAGTTAGGAAAAGGAGGTGCACACACATTTGCGCATTGTGATGTCTTGGTATTGACTACGCATTGATTCGTGAAATAAAATAATAAGTACAATTTAGGAAAAGTGCATCTTTTGATAGCAAATTCTATGAACAAAAAAACCCGCTAAAGTAATTACAGCCTCTCTACATATAGTACTAGTAGTACAGTCTGTTGTCAACATTATCTGACCCACCCTAAACACAACCAAAATTGGACCCTCTGCCTATGATAATAAGGTTTAATTTCAATTTATCGATGAATACAGACACGCATAAACCCACCCAACGTTGTCGGAGCCACCGGCATTATAATTATCATTTTGTTAAGCTATTTTAATCATTATCTCGTTGACATTAAAGTTAAAAACCTTTTAAGTCACCTTACATAATTAGAACCCAATCTTGAATTTCGTGGAGTCTTAACAAGTTCTTGTGGCTTGGCGGTTTGATGTTGGATTGGCGAGGAACAACATGTGGGTTCGAAAACACAGTCCACCTGTTATCAGTTTCTTTTTTAATTTGATTTCATTTCTACAAAATTGTTTGTATTATTAAAGAACGGCCAATATGATTTACGCCTAATAACTTATCTTGTAAACAGGTGGGTAAATTAAAAAAGTTTAAGTTCACATATATTTGCTTCGTGAGGTAGATAATAAATTCGTCTACTTAAGTGACAAAAGTTACACTACGCCTATTAGCATTGACTGTGCACACACATTTGTAAATCGTTTCGCATAACTCGTTAAGTATTTTTAAGCAATTTGGTGTAAAAAAGCATCATGTCGCAGCTTAATGACTATACCAAACATAAAATCATATTTTTACATGAGCAGAATGTTGGAATTACTGAGATTGGTCGTCGTCTTAATATAGCAGTAAGTGTTTTTTTTTTATACCTATTTTATTTAATTGATTGTGATTAATGAACGCGTAGTTGGCTATTTTACTATTGCATTCACTCCTTACAAGTTACATAAACGGTTCCAAAAATGTTTTTTTTTTGTTTTAGAGAAATACGACTGTAGCTAAGATGTTATGGAGACAAAGTAAATATTCAGCGGATTCGTCCAGGGGCAAAAAACATCAAGTATAGTCCCGAATGCGATTGCCCATTAGTGTAACCGCAATAAAACACCATATTTCAGTGGAAACAGTGAGAAGGCATTTACACGCTGCTGGAATAAGGAATTATAAACCGGCACAGAAAATGGCTTTGACACCTGGTGAAGAGGGGTCCGTTTTGCCCAGGAATATTTAAATTTTAATTGAGAAGAAAATGTTGTGATCTTCACTGATGAAAAAAAATAACATTTAAATCGAACAAAGATGAACGTAACAAGGAACGGTGCGCCATCACTCCGCTACTAATTAATCTAGGATATTTCAGTGCTTGTCCTCGGCTTGACCTTTCGGAGATTACCTATCACCTACCTAACGTTACACACATGTACTTACGTGCTCCATACACTGCGCGTGAGGAAGTGCAGGGGGGACGAGAGACGCGCGGGAGGCGCGGGGCGCGCGGCAGGCGCGGGCGATGACGATCGCAAGCGCGCTTCTTCAGTACGCTTATTATTTACCTAGTGTGCACACGTGTATTTTGTTTGTGCTAACGCTGTTGTAGCGTTCGTGTTTTTGGTGTTGGATTACCGTTTTTACTCCGTAAATGGTAAGTCTAGTGCTCATTATAATATTTGTTTGTATTTTATTGTGCGTTTAGGAAGTGAAATTTTTTTTAATGGTGTGTAGATATAATATCGCCCAAATTGGAAGCACTCGCACGCTTACAGCAGCAGTTAGCTTAATAAAATTCCATTAATGGTTCGCCCACGGCAACTTATGGAAAAGGCGCTTTTAACCAAATGCACTTGTAGTCATTGGTTTCGCTCGTCTGGCGCAGCCGTCGGCTCGCCAGACGCAGCCGTTGTCGGCTCGCCAAACGCAGCTGACGTCGGCTCGCCAGACGCAGCCGTCGTCGGCTCGCCAGCCCAAATTGGAAGCACTCGCTCGCTTACAGCAGCAGTTAGCTTAATAAAATTCCATTAATGGTTCGCCCACGGCAACTTATGGAAAAGGCGCTTTTAACCAAATGCACTTGCAGTCATTGGTTTCGCTCGTCTGGCGCACCCGTCGGCTCGCCAATCGCAGCCGACGTCGGCTCGATTCACGCAGCCGACGTCGGCTTGATTCACGCAGCCGACGTCGGCTCGATACACGCAGCCGACGTCGGCTCGATACACGCAGCCGACGTCGGCTCGATACACGCAGCCGACGTCGGCTCGATTCACGCAGCCGACGTCGGCTCGATTCACGCAGCCGACGTCGGCTCGATTCAGGCAGCCGACGTCGGCCCGATTCACGCAGCCGACGTCGGCTCGATACACGCAGCCGACGTCAACTCGATACACGCAGCCGACGTCGGCTCGTTACACGCAGCCGACGTCGGCTCGATACACGCAGCCGACGTCGGCTCGATTCACGCAGCCGACGTCGGCTCGATTCACGCAGCCGACGTCGGCTCGATACACGCAGCCGACGTCGGCTCGATTCACGCAGCCGACGTCGGCTCGATACACGCAGCCGACGTCGGCTCGATACACGCAGCCGACGTCGGCTCGATACACGCAGCCGACGTCGGCTCGATTCACGCAGCCGACGTCGGCTCGATTCACGCAGCCGACGTCGGCTCGACACACGCAGCCGACGATACACGCAGCCGACGTTGGCTCGTTACGCAGAGCCGTCGGCTCATTATGCGCAGCCTTCGGCTCGCAATTTGCTTCCGCTCAACTGTGAAAAAAGGGGGGGGGGGGGTTACTAACGTTAAGGCAGACCTCCTGCCCTCAGGAAGCAACCCACTTTAATTTAAACAGTCACAGCTTTCCACATTGAAATGTGTGCATGCTGTCAGTCTGAGAATGGGCATAGAAGATATTGTGCTTTTTAAGCTTTTGCTATGACTGCTGGTGGTGGTCTCTTTTTCACCCTTGTTCTAGAAGGCTCAAGTAGGTATTTTCGTAACCCTTGGTGAACTTCTCGGAGTATCCGCAGACACAGAACGGGAAAACCTTATCCTGGAAAGGGTGAATCTGCTTGCTCAGGAACACTTGCCCGACGGATGGGCTGAGTGGAAAGTAATTAGAGCAATCAAGGAAGAAGTTTTTGGGGATAGCCTAGACCCCCAACTCCTCCTAAATAAGTTAAGATTTGCACTCCCAACGGTAGGTCTAGCTACCGTTCGAACCGGAAATAGATCGCAAGTGATCTAAAAGTTAGGTTGCTAGATTGGGAGTTTACACGAGCCTTCATAATGAGCCCACCAGCTGTTTCAAACCGAATAAAGGGTTCTACGGTGCAGACTGAAATTTTTAACAAGGCTCTTAACCCCATTGTTGCTTTCGAGATCTCAGGCAGATGCTATCCTTTCTGGAGAGATAGATTCTGGAGATGATCGGGCTCGTAGAAGAAAAAGCAATTCATCTTCAGTGTCATCCCAACCTAAGGCAAAGAAGTCAAAGGTTGATGAGCTGGAGAAGCGTATGGAGTATATGTTTTCAGTTTTAATGGAGAAGATTGAGTCGCTTAAGACCCCGGACCCTCGGGAAGTAGAGCTCACTGATAGTCATTCAGACTGTGAAAGCGAGCAATCAGATTCGGCAGTATCCGATAATGAATCCCTAGCCGCTGAAATTTGGAGAGTCCCAAGACTAGATTCCGACTTAGTCTCACTGAATCATTGTGACAACGGGAAGCTATCTACTAGGGAATTCGAATCCCTACCTCAGGTCAAGGAAGCAAAGCCTCTCGTACCTGAATCTAGTCCACAAATCGAGAACGAAGGCATTGAGTGCCAGAGACTAGGTTCGGAAGGCTGGAACAGGATAAGATACAAAGAAGTAGAGCGGTCGCTACACGCGACTCCTGTTTTTAGCGCGTTAAAGATTAACACGGAACTGGGAGGCCAAGTAAGTCATGCTTCCCCTCTATTTGCTAAGCAAGAGGGTATGTTAGGCATTATCACCCACGGCATTCTTATCCATAGGAAGGCATTAGCAGAGGAACTGAAGAGAAGAGCGAGAGATTGCCCAACGGCAGCTGAGGAGGCGAGGAAGGTGTTGGCAGAAAACTTCCCATTCAAAGCAGTTACGGTTAACCTTTAGCAATTCGTATGTGCTCACCGAGCCGAGATGATCTAATTTAGGCGAAAGGCATTTAAACCAGGGAATGAGATCCTGAACCCATCATTGCATCAAATCCCTCCTTCGGCGACTCACTTGTTTGAAGAGAAAGCGCTGTCAGGCTTCTTAAAAGATAACGGTGGTATTACGCTAATTTTCCCTTTGAAGTTCGGAAGAGGTTCAGAAAAAAAGGGAAGGAGAAAAGGACATATTCCGGAGGCCGTTGACATCGTCACGGGCCGCTTAGCTAAAACAGCTTACCTGGCGGACGCGGCCATCGGCTGCTTCTCAGACTGCCAACGGTTCTCGGGCATCCTCTCGTAAGCCTACTTCGGCCAACCAACGCACTGCTAGACAGCAGTCAAACGGGAACCAAGTATCCAGACGGGGTGATAACCATCAACAAAGAGGTCGTAAACATTGACCCTTTCCAAGGGGGACAACTGAAGAACTTCTTACCACAATGGAAGTCGTTGGGCGCACCAGCCCCTGTTTTAAGGATAATTTCAGGTTATGCAATACCGTTCGTAGTAAAGCCACCTTCGGAACCCTCTATGATTATGACCAAGGAAATAGAATCTCTAAGAAGATGAGGTGTTATAGAAAAGTCAGATGTCAAGACGGGATTCGTGTCACGAATTTTCCTTATTCCAAAGCCGAACGGAAAATTAAGACAGATCTTCGATCTTCGCCGCCTAAACAAGCACCAACATCAACCCGCGGAAATGCTGTCTCATAAACCAATCTCAGGTTCCCAAATTTCTTCAAGACGGGGACTACATGGGGAAGTTAGATATCAGTCAGGCATATTTTCATATTCCAATAAAGGAGAGCCATCGAGGGTACCTTTGTTTTGCATACAACGGCGAATTTTTTCAGACGACGTCTCTCCCGTTCGGTTTGTCCAGCGCCCCGCTGGCGTTCTCTCGAGTCAGCAATCGGGTAGCGACTGTTTTGAGGAAAGAAGGGATTCGGGTGATAGACTACTTGGACGATTTTTTGTTCGCTCATCAGAATCCCCAGGTTTTAGAGAGTCAAATTGCCTACACCATAGATCTCCTTCAGAGACTCGGGTGGTGCGTAAACCTAGAAAAGTCGGTTACAAAGGTGACGCAGGAGATAGAGTTTCTAGGTATCGTGTGGGATACAAAGCTGAATCAGAAGAGGTTGCCTACCGAAAATTTAGTGGTGTTAGAAAAGGTTTTAAAAAGACACCAAGATCGGGGTACGTGGTCTTGGCAAACAGGCATGTCCCTCATGGGAAGGTTAGGTTTCGTATCTTTGGTGACTCCGATGGGTCGTTTAAACACGAGACACATACAAAGGGCAATCCGGAAGCTTCCAGACGATCGTCCACGTCTGATGATAGCAATGCCCACACCAGCTCTCAGGGATTTTCAACTAGGGGATTTTCATCTGTTGGGTCTGTGGATAGGGGTCCAAGTACCCCAGATAGATTTGTTCGCGACGGCCCAGTCGAAAGTAGTTCAGAATTATGTGTCGATAGACTCCAGAGATCCCCAAGCCTGCTTTACAAATGCTTTCAGCCAACAGTGGCAGTACAGCCTAGTTTGGGTGTTTCCACCACCACCATTATTACCCAGGGTACTTCAGCATCTGAACAAAGCCGTGGGGATATTCCTATTAGTGGTGCCTCGATGGGACAAGGTGTTTTGGAGGGGAGACCTCAAACGCAGGGCTAAAGCTCCCTTTCAAATATTCAATACAGATCTTCATTTAATCGACTTGTCCGCCAGTTGTCCTCCCCCGATGGCGAAAGAACTCTTTTTTTAGAGGTTTGGAAGATACGGGGTGGAGTGATCTGGCAGTAGAATTAGACCCTGCAGACGTCGTTCTGCTTCATTCAGCTTGGCGTAGTTCTACGTGGCGGACGTACGGATCTGCTTGGAAACAGTGGGTAGCTGGGTGTAGAGAAAGCAAAGTGAAACCAAACAACCCTAACCCACAACATACTGCCTCTCACCTTGGCTATTTGTCACGAGTAAAGAAGCTAGCCTATTCAACTATATTAGTTCATAAATCAGTGGTGGTTACTTTAGCCAATCCGTTGCTTGGACAGAGGTTATCGTCCCATCCTTTAATCACAACCATGCTTAAAGCCCTAAGTAATAATAGTTGCTCTACCAAAGTGTCCCATCGTCCTAGAATATGGAATATTCAAGACTTGCTCCAGTGGCTCAGGACTCATATGCTTTTACATGACAGTATCTTTCAGATTTCTAGGCATGTAGCCTTACTTTTACTTAAAGCTTCGGGTCGTCGAGTGCACGATTTAACTCTTTTACACATTCACAACGGTCATTGTGAAATTCACAGATACATCAGTGATGTTTTGGCCGAGTTTTGGATCCAAGTCTGATAATGCAAAGCACCGCCAGTCGAGCTGGCAACTGTTTTGTTCTGGAGATCCAGCCTTAAGTCTTGTCATTTGGGTAAGAAATCTGGTCAAAGTCTCGGCAGATAGGAGAACGGCACGTAAAAAATTGTCTAATTTGTTTATTAGTACACGCGGGTTCGATTCCCAGGTCGAGCAAAAAGTGTTATTGAGTTTTTCAATGAAATTCTCAGTAGCAGCTCGGAGTTTGGATTTGTGCCCGGTTAATGGCAATAGGCTCGCCCCCTATTACATGGGACCTAAATATACCGGCGAACTGTGGGTGTACATTGGTACACCTCTGCCTAACCCCATCGGGGAAAACAGGCGTGATGGTATTGGTATATATATATATAGTACACGCGGTATAGTGAAACCCGCTTCGAGAGCGGTTATTGCTGGTTGGCTTAAAGCACCTTTTGCAGATCGCGGTATTAATTGTAGTCCTGGCTCTATTCGGTCGGCCGTTGCGTCCTATAATTATTAGCAATAGGTTCCTCTAGATCAAATATTGCAGCAAGAAACTGGAGAAACAGAGAACTTCTTAACACTTTTGTAAACCCGTAGATAAGCCTCGTGACGCTAATGCTAGTGTTGAACGGTTCCTTTAAAGCAGTGTATGAGGGTGTGTATGAGGGTGCCTTAACTATATAGTTTTTAATTGATTAGGTTAACATGACCTGTGATTTGTAATCTAAGCTCCTACTTTAATGAAAAGGCTGATCTTATTTCAATTAAGTTGAATTTAATTTGAATATGTGAAGGAAGATTCCACATTTTGTTTGTTATTATTACTTACCGGTGCCCGGTATAACAAATTCAAAATATTGTGTTTATTAAACATAATTTTTGTTTTTTATTTTCTTTATTACGTCTAAGGCTGCCTTTTATTAAAAAAAAAAAAAAAAAGAAGGGGGTCACAGTACGCTATGGGCGCCGGCAGAAGTCAAACACCTCTCCGAAAGGTCAAGCCGAGGACAAGCACTGAAATAGGACCGTTTTCCACCCCGGAGGGAAGAAAACGATTATTTCAGGTCTTGCCGAGGCTTGACCTGAGTAAGGCCTAGCCGGCGTTTCAGAGGAGGTACTGAAGAAGCGCGCTTGCGATCGTCATCGCCCGCGCCTGCCGCGCGCCCCGCGCCTCCCGCGCGTCTCTCGTCCCCCCTGCACTTCCTCACGCGCAGTGTATGGAGCACGTAAGTACATGTGTGTAACGTTAGGTAGGTGATAGGTAATCTCCGAAAGGTCCTATTTTTAAACACACCATGTAAGTAAATGCTCAATGGATAGATTGTTCATCATCATCTACCTAGCCTTTTCCCAACTATGTTGGGGTCGGCTTCCAGTCGAACCGGATGCAGCTGAATATCAGATGGAATGGATAGATTGTTAAACCATTAAAATGTTGCCAATTACGTGGTGATGTTATTGTCATAAATAGTTTTTTTTCTATTTAAATGACATGTTTATTCACTACGTATAATAGGCAGCTATAAATCTTTAAAGCATTTCACAGATAAAATAAATTTTCTCGATAACAAACTTTCAAGAAAACATGCCTTTTTTAATGTTTATAAATGGTTAGATTTGATTATGGCATCCTCATAATATATTGTATATTAATTTGGAAATATGTGAGCATTTACTTACTTTATTTACCTAAGTGTTTTAATGAAATAATAAACATTTTAAATTTGCAATTGTTTAGTTTTATTTCTATGCGTTGTCCATTAAAGAACTGTAAAAAAAGTATAATAAAATAATTAAAAAAGAAACACCTGAGCAGAAGCTATATTTAGGTTAAACTTGATTTCGAACGTAAACAACGATTAGTGACCACAAGACTAAAGAATTTAAACCATATATATACTTTAATAAAGTTTATTCTTGCACAGCACAAGCAGCCAACCTTATCCTAGTGCAAATAGATTATTTTGTATTTTATCCCTTCATTATTATTTAATCACTCCATTAAGACATGATAATAAAAAAACTACCTATAAAATAGACAAAAATAAATTGTAAAGAGAAGTTGTTTTTGCAATTTAGTAAGGCAAGGAAAAATATGTTTGCGCGTTGTCACTGCATACCCTTAGTTAGTAGCATTTTAATACCAGTTTTACAATGAATACAAATATTTATTTTTCAACTACCCACTTAATACAAGTTATGCCAAAATATTACTATTTTAGAAACTTTATATTTGAAGATTATCCGTCTATAGTTCTTTACAATAATACAAGAAATACTTTTAGAATAAATTCTAAATTGAAAGCAAAACAATATCTTCGTCGCGGGATTTGATCTCGCAACTTGTCACTCTCAGTCTTACACACAGACCACGAGACCAGAGTTACTTGACCGAACACATTAAAATAAGCTATTACACTTATTATATTATAACAAGTTGTTATAAGATTTAACCCAATGCTAACGTGATAAAGATCAAATTTGCGTGTGTGTATTTTTATTGTATTTATTCCTTCTCAGTTCTCGAGCACTTGACTGATAACCTCATATAAATTGAAATTAAACCTTATTATCATAGGCAGAAGGTCCAATTTCGATTGTGTTTAGGGTGGGTCAGATAATGCTGACAACCGACTGTACAAAGCAAAGTCGCTTCCAATCGTCTGTAACTCTGTACGCATAGATCTTTTAAACTACGTAACGGATTTTGATGCGGTTTTCATCAATTGATAGAGTAATTCAAGAGGATAGTTTATACGTATAGAACATGACGCTGCAATCAACAGGAGCGGAGCAGTAACTAAAGACGTAACTGAACGCAAGGTATAGGTATAGCTAGTGAATGATTAGTTTAATTTTCTAAATAGCAATAGGCCGCCTAAAGCTCGACTCGTCAGTCGCATTCGAGAATGCGATAACTAATTAAATAATTGCGAAAATGTCCAAGACCAAACGCCGTGTCAAGATCACCAGTAAATAAAATATGGCGTAACCATAGTATGTTTGCTTTGATATCGCGTGAGGAATTCCATTTGCCATGATTACTCTATAGTACCAAGAGTTTAAATGTAATTTGACAGTCGACTCACACGTACATATAAGGTTAAATAGGTACTTGTGAAGATTGGCAAGCAGTAGCCACCTGCTTCGAAAAAGCGTGCGGAAAATATCTGGGTTGCAAAAAGAAAAACGATGGGTATTTCGAGTAATCAGGCAAACCTTATAAGGTTAACATAGGTGCTTAATAAGGAATAGAAGTTACTTTCGTTCAAATAATTAAAATATTCCGGACGACCAATGTAACTTTAAGGCTTAAAAGAACATTAACGGGACATAGGACTGTACTACAAAAAATATTTTTGAAAAATCTACTTAACTAACTCTTAAGCTTTGCCTCTTAAAAATGTGTATTATGTAAGTATACGTTGCAAATTATAATTAAATCGATTGACCTTTCAGGATCTTGAACTTGAAAGTTTTTATAAAAGATATTGTGGAATAGAAACCCTTTAAAAAAATACTATCCTACTAAAACTACTGCTACTAAAAATACCTATGCCACAAAACATCCCGATGATACTGAGTAACAATAATTAAGCTTTGTATCAATAGAAGCGCTTTTTGTAACCAGAGATTACCTCTTACAATGCAAAACGTATAGATACTATAGAATTTAATTCATAACTAGACGTTATTAGGTATATTATTTAGCAAAAACACAAGGACATAACTTAGATATTCATCAATGCTAGAACAAATAACTAAACGGTTAGTTCTTATTTGTTCAACAATTTAACACAATTTTGTGATTTTTTCGACTGTTTATATTTACTGTATACTTTAACGCCACATTTAGGAAACAAGAAGCTTCAGTTTATTTACTTATCTATGCTCGAGTTAAGGCCAAGCAGTCTTCAGTTCAGTTTCCGAGTATTTTGCAAATATGTGGTTTCAGTTTAGTATCAAACTTTGTAGTATTAGGGTCATTGCAAAAAGAGCATCTTATCCTCGAACAGTTTATAGGTACCTATTTTTTTTTATAAATAACTAGTAACTTAAAATTGACTATCTATACTATATTGTATATACTAATATTATAATTATAACGCTAAGGAGTTTGTTTGTCAGGAAGTAGGTACTGAAAACATCCTTTTGGGTTATATGTATAATCCAAAAATTAAACGCGAGTGACACCGCGGGATATAGCAACTAGTAATATTATAAAACTAAGGAGTTTTTTTGTTTGGACTGGCTAATCTTCCGAACTACTGCCCCGATTTTATTCATTCTTTAGCTTAGATAGCTTACTGCCTACTATTATCTTACGTTAAACAATTATTTTTAAAACACCTTGAGCCTCGCAAGACTATAGATACTAACATCATAAACTATAACATTATTTGTTTTTTCTCTCCCTTCGTACCAATATTTAAAACAAATCTTACTGGCTTTTCCTAAAATGTAGGATACATACTACTTATTTCATCTCAGTTTCACCCCCTTACTAACTATACATAACCATATGCTTCACCCCCAACCACCACACCCACCACACCACACTACCACCACCATACACCACCACCACACCACCATATTCATTCTCCTAACTTTCCTCACGACAATGTTGGCTATGATAACCACTAGTTATAAAACACATTATAATTATGGCATATCTAACCTCTGTATAATTAAAACGTGTGCTACTTTCTCATGCGTATGATCATCGCTTGTACGACGTAAACTAGTTCTATGCATTAAAGACTAGCGAACTGCTCGCGACTTCATCCGTGTAGCTTATGTCTTAGGTGACTGCTCCGCCCCCGTGAATCTTAGCGTAATGTTATATAGCCTATGTTACTCAGGAATAATGTAGCAATATATTGGTGAAAGATGGTTGAAATCGGTGCAGTAGTTTCGGAGCCTATTCGATACAAACAAACAAACGAAAAAATCTTTACTCTTTATAATATCACAAGTATAGACAGACTACATTCGGAACTGCGCAGGCGCGAGATTTATTGCACTTACGGTCAGTGTTGTGCTGCCAGTATTTTTATTCTGATTTATTTAGAACATCATTCACTACATTTTTTATAATAAGTGTGTCTGTTATTGGGGACAATGCTTTTAATATGTAAATTTATTTTATCCGACTACAACCAATTCAAAAGGAGGGTTATGATTTTGGTTGTATTTTAAAGTAGTTACCTATGTACCTAAATTCACGACGTAGTCAAAGTCCTGAAAAAATCTAGGTCAATAAAATCTGTTGACAAAGATGGTCTACACAGCTGATAATAAGGTTGAAAGTCGCTTGCAGAACTAAGAATGTTTTTTGATTAATTTAATTTATAATTTCCTAATGTTTTGAGATTGTTAAAACTGATAATCATTAATATTCTACTGACCGAATTTTCGGTCACAGTGGCCAATTACAATGAAGACTAGCCAAGGAAGCGGGAAATATTATAGTGTACAAGTGTGTGCAAATAATACTTTCTTCCCTTGTCTCTCACTCTCATTATCAGATGGTACGCTAATCAGACACGACCGGGGAGCAATCAGGCACTTAACCAAAGGCTGTACGTGCTTTTCATTGCACAGGAGTGTCCTTAGGTCTGTCTCAGTAGCGGCTCGAAGTTAGGATTTGTGCCGGATTAATAGCAGTACGCTTACCTCCTATTACAAGGAACCTAAACATACCGGCGAGCTCTGGGTGTACATTGGTACACCTCTGCCTAACCCTTCATTGAATGTGATGGTGATAGGAGTGTCCCTCCACCAACCGAGTTTCTAACAATTAATCCTAATAACATTTTACCAAACCTGGCAATCCAACCCACGCTTAGAATTCGTTTTGCAACCACAAGACCAACGAGGCAGTCTGATTAACTTTATATTAAAGAAGAAGAAGAAGAAGAATATAATCAATACAACATGGCGGTGCGCCAAACCACTGGGCTGTAAGTGGTGCCTTGAGTACGGAACTGTAGTTACATCATCGGCATACCGAGCTTTACGGTAGGTACTATAGTCTAAGAGCCCAGAGTCGTGAAATGTACGTCATGTTGGCATGGCTTTTAACTTAGCTTTAACTTTTGAACTTTTTAACATAATTATACCTCTATTCTCAAATGGAGGTATAATTATGTTAAAAAGTTCAAAAGTTAAAGACAATTGAATTAAAATAAAAAAGTGTCTGGCAATGAAAAATAATGGTTTTTAAACTTAATTGAAAGAAGTGTAAGTACGTAAAATTTCTTGCTTGTTCTTCTCCATAATAGAGACCTACCTACTTTTGTAAGGAGCGACTACTCTTAACTTTCCAACTAACTGACTTTCTCTTTGACAATTTAAAAGTGCTTTGTGTTTGTACTTTAGGGTTTAATTGAAAAAAATGCTTTGACTTTGACCAGTGTTAAATTTTGTAACAAAACTTTAAATACATGTATGTGATGTGCAAAAAAACATAAACATTTACGCGAAAGACTTTTTGAGTATAGGCTAGTCTATACTAAAAATTCAAAAATGACGTAGGTGAAGCATCTACGGGCTCTTGGACTACTACGAATACTTACGAGAAAACTGTCTTTGAGCACGAGGATGCCGACATAAATAGTGTTATGTATTAACTTAGTTATGTAGCATAACAAGAAGAACGTGAGATGAACAAGCTACTAACTTATGCCCGCGACTTCGTCCTCGTGAATGTTTTCTGCGGGGTTTTAATTTTTATGCGCGGAACCTTAATTGTTTTTCTAAAATAAAAGTAGAGCAAGAAACTTCACGGATAGTTTTTAATAAAGTGTTTACAAAATCTTGGTTACATTACATTGTTCTTGTTGCTTCTAAATGTGATAAATCTGCGGGTTGTTCGAAAGAGATACCGCGCCCCCGGAACGCAAAGGGCACATGAAGGAACATAGACGGGTTTTAGTCAGTAAAATTCTGACACTCCCTCCCGCCCCGCCCAGGGCGGGGGAAGTTATTTGATGACTTCCCGTCTTAAAAAAAAAATGCGATAAATATCAAAATACAAAGCAATACAAAACTATCAAAAAATATAAAGATAGGTACAATCATGACAAGCTACGAGTTATTGGACAGCACGGTTTGTACAGTAGCTGAGCAATTATAGCTGCTGCGCTGCGGGTCTCGGGTTCGATCCATGCACGGAACAAATATTTATATGACCTATGTATGTAATTGTTTCCACGACACAAGAGAAACGAATAGTGTGGGGCAAAGTTTTAAAAATAAGTACCATCACGACTGTTTTCCCCGAAGGGTTAGGCAGAGGTGTACCTACTAATGCACACCCACAGTTCGCCGGAATATTTAGGTTAAAAAAAGAAATCAAATGGGTTTAAATCTTAAAGTCATTTCGGCCCAGAAGTACCATAGCTTCTTCAATACATACAGAAACCAATTCCCTTCCATTCAAATTATTTATGTAAGCAATCAACTACATTGATTCAAACTATTTGATAAACTGCGTTATTGCGATACTGTAGGCCTAGCGCAAGCTCGCGAAAGTATTAGTATTTTAATCGAGTTTATTTTAGTTTAACTTTATACGACAAGCACAATTGACGACGCGGTTGGCTCAGTGGCTGAGCAATAGGGTGCTGTGCGGCATGACCCGGGTTCGATTCCAGCATGAAACAAATATTTGTATGGCCTACAGTTACAGTTCCAGATCTGGTTTTCTGTGTTTGTAAACGCACCCACGACCCAGGAACTAACCATCACCCATTGATTTGAATATATCCTTCAAACTTAAAACATACTACCGATGTTCGCAAAAAGTATTTTCCATTTGTTGTGATTTTCTTCATGTCAATAATTTTAAATTGCATTCAACTAAACTTATTAAATTATACTATTAAATTATTATTGATAAAACTCAACACTAACCCGGTAAACCAAATTAGAGCTAATCTACTTTGACATAATAGAGATAGACATAGTTTGGCAACTAAAATAATATGTGAATCATCCAATAAAAAAATCGCTCTTTACATAACGTAACGCTCGTTCGTGCTAAGCCCACACACCCGCAGTAGTAATTAAAATATAAACTATAACGTATACCAGTAGTTAAGTTTACGACTGTACTGCCGTGTACATCATTATTATTATACGAGTTAAGATGAAACATGATCATTAAGAAAACAATTTATAAGACAAATCTAAGTCACGGATTATATTAACTTATTGTTTTATGATGTTACAGAGCTTAAGAAGAAAGGTACTAACAAAAGGTGGATAGACGACCTGATAAAGACGCAGGAAAACGCTGGACGCATGCCGCTTCCAACCGGTCCTTTTGGAAAATATAGGGGAGGCCTATGTCCAGCAGTGGATGTCGTACGGTTGTGATGAAGATGAGGTGTTAATAATATATTTTTTTTAATTCCGTGCCCGAAGGTTGCTAGGAAGACCCTATTACTTAGCCTCCGCTTTCCGTCCGTCTGTCAGCGGGCTGCATCTCATAAACCGTAATAGATAGAGAGTCTAAATATTCACGAGTTCGTTGTCGCTATTGCCGGTATAACGATCATTCTCTTCCCACCTTAGATCTTTTAAACTACGCTACAGATTTTAATGCGGTTTTCATCAGTAGATAGAGTGATTTAAGAGGAAGGTTTTTGGGAACACAACACGCTACGACGAATGAGAACGGAGCAGTAATCAAAGACGTAACTGAACGCAAGTGACACCGCGGGGAGTATAACTTTTTTTTGGGACAGGCCCACCACACTCTACCCTGCCACTGCAACTCCTGAAAGCCAGAACCAACAGTGGAAACCGCCAGAAAAGCGCCGAGGCAATGAAGCTCGTCGAGTCCCGGCGAAACGATTCAAACTGTCTTGGATCCTGCAACGTAATTAATCAGAAAAGGCTAGCAGAGGAGTAAGAAAAAAATAATAATTATATAGCTAGTAACATTATAACACAACTGTCTATCAAGGCTCCTACCGTTTTGAAGAATTCCAATACCTTATCGGAACAAGATCGACTCCCATATAAGGAACTGAGTTCAAAAAGCATTACTGACCTAACAAAACAATCAAGCACAATAGCAGAGCCCACAAGGACCATCTCCGGTTGCTTAGCCAACATCATTATATGGCACAGACTATATAATGCATTAACAATGAACAAACAAACATTGCAACACAGTAGTACATATTTTCCTATTGTGTGTGCATCTTGGACTCCAATGCAGGGTTGTCGATAACGCTCAGTTTTTCGGAGACGTCGATATATTTATAAAACCATCACACCTGTATTCCCCGAAGGGTTAGGCAGAGGTGTACCAATGTACACCCACAGATCGCCGGTATATTCGGTTTAGTCGATATTTTTGTAAATAGTTAAATAGAATGGTTTAACATTTCATGGCAACGGAGCAAACTAGTGTATTTTTGTAGGGAATGGAATTCTTTGGTAAAGGTCGAATTAACATTATTACTACTTGAAGAGCATAACAATATCGTATTACGTTAACAAATTGTTCTTATGAATTACTTCTCCTATTTATTAATATAGGATTTTTTTATTGGTTTTGAAAATAATTTGTTTAATATTATTTAAAGAAAATATATTATTGTGTTTTAGAAGCTTTTCACATGAGACATTTTTACTTCGTCTCTGGGATGCCAACGTATTTGCAAGGCCTCTGCTATTGCAAATGTCTTTAGGTAGCGGTCACCACTAACATCAGGTGTGCCGTGGGCTTGTTTAGCATCCAAAAGACATTGTTTATCGTAGCTAAAGAACTTAGGGCAGCCCTACAGCTCACCGATCACCAACCGCTCCACGCTTAGCCTTCATCATTTTGTCACATCCATCCGTTCTCCAGACCTCGATTGTCTAAATAGTAATTTGCTTTGAACCAAAGATGTTACGAAACCTAATAACTTAGGGGCATTAAATCTTAGGTAATGATGACCACTAATACGATGAATGGCTACTGATTTTGTTGCCAGTAATGATGGCATTACAGTTCGGTTTTAATTTTGGTCGTAAATCGTTCGTTTATGTTATTTATACGGGGTGTAAGAAGACATCACATAGCGAGTTAGCTAAGCATACTGCCCATTAAATTAGGTAGCTTTGTGCAAAAGGTAAACAGCTTTTATTTTTGGAGATGGTAGCGGGCAAGCACGCAAAATATTGTACGTACAGGTGCATGCAACAGTAGAGGCTCAGCTTTACTAAGGTAGAGGGGTCATGGGGGTATTTAAAGTTTAGTAACCCAGTACATTTAGAACTTGTTTTAGTAAAATAGTTGGAACTTTGACGTTCAATAGCTCTATAATAACAACAAATTATGAAACAAAACACAAATAATGAATCAGGAGGGATGAAACGCATGCGCGTTTGTGCATCGCGTGTGCTCTTTTGGTTACATAATCAAAAGAGTTATGAATATAAATATGGATAGATAGACAGCAAGAGGGAGGCCAAAGAAAAGATGAATGGATTCTGTGAAGAATAATACATATAAAAGAGAAGGGAGTAACTGATATCATGACGGTTGAAAAGACGGAATGGAAGAACAAAACATGTTGCGCCGATCCCAAGTAACATGGAATAAGGACAGGAAGATGATGATCTCTGTAACCAGAAGACTCCCAGGTATGGGCTAGAATAAAAAATGATTGCATTGTTGGGAAGGGAAGAACATGCAACTTTCGGTTTCGGTTCGGTTTGGTTCTTTTTACATCACTTTTAGGTACTTAGGAATGTAATTAACGTGCCCAACATGCGTAGGCATTGCCTGTTGTTTTTTTATACGGTGCGAAGCGTTTTTTGATATTACAAAAAATCATTTTAAGTTAAACATTCGAATTTCAGGGTCTTTAAGACCAGCCTATTATTGTCCCACTGCAGGGCAAATACCTCTTCTTATACAGAGAAGGAATGAGTATTGATCACCAGGCTTGTTCAAGGATTGACGAATTCAGACCTTTTATTAGCTATGATAAATAAGTCCAGGTTTCCTCACTATATTGTCCTTCACAAATGTCAGTGATGTCCAAGATAAACTTAGAAAGTACAAATGAAAAAGTCATTTTGGGTTCTTTGTGGACTGTGGTGCTTTATTTTTTGCCACTTATTTTTTCAATAATATATTGTCATGTAATAATCAGACACTAATATTATTACAATCGGATGGTTGATTTAATTGATGATTTTTATTTTGTCGAACTTTCGATCATATTTATATTAACAGATAAAGTAGAATTTTCAATAATTTTAGAACATCCTATAATGTATGGTAATAACCCAAATTCAGGTAATTATGTCCACGTAGGGTCCATTGCGCTGTACTTACTTATTTATGAATATTCATGTAAAATTCCATTCTATAATTAACTGTAGGTACCTAAGTACTTAGATAATCACGTGTTTATGGAGGCTGCAATTAATAAAATTATGGTCATACTCAGAATACTTATAGATTTTATTGCGACATTAAAATCGAAATAAATTAATTAGATATTTACAAGTACCGACTTAACTAGCCATCGACGCACTGAAAAATAATATTATATGTAGATACAAGTGTAATGCCAGTTTTTTTTAATGTATATTGTAAGATGTGACTATCATCATATCAGACAAACGCTGTCCACTGCTGGACATAGGTCTCCTCTAAAGATAGCCATAATGACTGAACCTAAACTGCCTGCACGCAGCGGTTTAACTATACTTATTGTTATTTAATCTCACACTTCTACATTGATTTACCGCCCTTACGGGTTAGGTACATCTCAATGCTATATGCAATACTTATAATCATTTTGCATAACAAACTTAGTAATTTCAAAAATTTTATGCTCAAAATAAATTTGTGCAAATTAACGGCAAATCATCCTGTTTTGCCATTAATTTGCACACATCCAAACTATAACACTTTACCATAAATCGAACCCAAGACCCTTATTTACGAAGTAATCACTAGAAACAGACAAAATATAAACCAATCAAAATAACTTTGAAAGAGCAAAACATAGCATTGCCCCGTGGCGATGCCTACGCGCAGCGCCGCTCTGTCGCAAGCGCAACCGGCCTCGCCGCGGGCAAGGCAGCTTGCCGGTCAGTGATCATATGACTTTACTATACACAGCTGTACAGATGATTTGCTTATACATACAGTTTTGATAGCTATGGAAGAACATCTGCTGTTTACTTTGCATTATGCTTTTGCGCATGTTTTTCGGCGAAAATTGTGTGGGGAAATTGGAAAATGATGTACCTGCAGCATACCACGATTTGTGAAATATTAATAAGACGTGATAACTTTACGAGAATGTTGTAATAATAAAAATCATAAAGCCTATGAAATATAAATGTATGTCAAACTTTACCACAAACGCAAGAAGAAAAATTACGGATTCTGAGCAAGGAAATCAAATTGCAAGTTCTACATATATTTATCAAATACCATTTTGTCTCTACAATCGAATAAAATGCTTAAATGATGATCGATCAGCCTCAAGTAACTTAGTAGCAGTGGTTCAGTTTTATTTCTTACCAAAATTAGAATGGGTTTAAACATTTTTTCAGTAAGAATTTTCTTTGGTGTGAGTTAGTAAGTGTGTAACATTAGGTATCATGATGTGAGTTGGTAAGTACTAAGACTTAGTAACCTAGTTTTATATCGACTGATAAATACGAGTTAGAAAATGACCTTTAGGAATGTTTTACATCAAACACCCGAGGAAATATACTTGACCAGGTAGTAAATACTTATTTTGGGAGGCTATAAAAATTAAATTAACTTTTAATTAAAATTTATTAATTTTATAATCAATCAAAATAAAATTAATGCAATCATCAAGCTCGTTAGATTATGTAAAACGTTAGACAATTTTTAAGATCTAAATTGGCTAAACTAGTAATAATAAGCAGTCGTTTACAAGTGTTTCTGTTCTCTGTTCACACAATATTCAAACCACAATTTTTTTTTATTATTTTTTTTATTGGGTCTATTAGGCACCCAATATTAATGATTAAATAATAATACCGGCCTATTATTGGCTTAAGATAGGGCGCAGGACTTTTCTATTCCTTTTTATTTCTTTGCCACAAAGTCGAAATTATTTATTTATATCAGACCACTTTTAAATGTCATAGAGGTACAAGAAAAGAAGGATAGCAAAAAAAAATTACCTAAAAGAAAGAAACTGGTGCGTTAGCTTAGTGGTAGGTACTAAGCGCGATTGCTACGCTAGAGGTCTAGGGTTTGATTTCCAGGTCGCGTAAAAAGTGCTTTGGTAGGGTTTATCTATGAAATTCTCAGTAGAACCTCGAAGTTAGGATTTGTGCTCAGTTATTGTCAAAAGGCTCGCCGCCTATTACATAGGACCTAAACATACCAGGAACTGTGGGTGTACATTAGACCTCTGCCTAACCCTTCGGGGGATACAGGCGTGATGGTAAGTTGTAAAAGAAAGAAAATACCGAAATCTAAGACAATTACATTACATATCGAATCACTTGCACAATGGTATTGGTAATGTTTATGTAACTCTTGTAATATCGTATAAGTACATACGTCACAATGCACATAACTCAGGCTTATACAATAAATTGCTCAACAGTATGTAGAGATTGATAGATGAATTTGCTGTAGGCTTATTAGGCAAGTTTTCGATTACCAAAAAGTTGTTAAGCTTTCATAAAAAATAAATTCTACTGCTATTAAAAATGCGATAGTTTGTGAAGATTAATGGATGTTTGTTACTCTTTAACGCTTAAAATTCTGAACAGGATTACCTGAAAATTAGCACACATTTAGATCCACTTCTTTCTTCTTCTGCTCCCGTGGAGTAATTTAAGACTGGTTAATTGTGAAGTCTACGCAGACGACGATATCAGTAAAGTCCAAGATAATCTTAAAAAGTATATATGAATTGAAAATGTCACAATGCCCATGCTTGAAAAGCCCTCAACCACTAGACCGTCACGACAAAGTATTTTTGTTCCCCTATCCAAGGCAAAGGCCTCCCCTATTCCTTCCACTTCCCTCGATGAAGAAAAGGAATATCTTCTAATATATAAAATTCTCGTGTCACAGTTTTCGTTGCCATACTCCTCCGAAACGGCTTGACCGATTTTGATGAAATTTTTTGTGCATATCGAGTAGGTCTGAGAATCGGCCAACAGCTATTTTTCATATCACAAAAAAAATAAAAAAAAATATGGCAAAACAACGTTTGCTGCAATAAAGTAACTGGACATTTATTTAAGAGTTAAACCTAATTACCTCAGAACAACTACAAAAACATGCATTGTCGATAAGACAAACAAACTGGAACAACATAAATGCATGTTCTACATTCATCGCCGCGACGATATGTCTCGATAATAAAACAAATGTATTGCTAAACGAAACATCAATCATTACAATCGATTAGACTTTATCGATACTATAATGTCACGAAACATTTTTGACGTCTATTCGATTATAATCGATAATCGTCAATTGTATGCCAATAACAGTATCGATCTTTATCGCAAGTCTCAAGTGAATAGGTCATTTATTTAGTTTTACTTATTGTTTTATGTTATGGTGGCCTAATAGTCGACACGCCCGTTTCTCATACACGACGCTATGGTGGGTCTCCAACCGGACACCTAAGTACCAATGTGTCTGCTTCTATTTCATATGGGGATTCTAACATCGTTGAAGAAAAACATCGTGAGAAAATCTGGACTTGTAATTAATATAAGTCTGAAATCAAAATCACCAATTCGTCTTGAGCCAGCGTGGTGATCAATGCTTTTATGAAACACGTAACGGGCAGAAGTCAGTATATTATAATCTAAACATTTGGTGTAGAAGCATCACCCAACCGATTTTAGACGGTGTCCCCGCACCTTCAACGATACATAGTACCAGAGCACATATCCTTTCAGCCATTTCCGAAAAAGGGAGCTACATCATATTCCTATTTTGCCGTGTTACCTAGCAATTGCCGCGGCTGAACCTGCTTGATCTCTTGAATGATTCAGGAAGATAAACGGAAAGAGGTTTTCCAAGATAATTAAGGAAGAAAAACTAAAATGGTCCATCTATAAAAATTAAACCAGCATAATTAATAAAAGTTCCCACAAATCGGTAGCCTGTTTTCAGAGAGTAACTGATCACGCGCATACAATAACGTGTTGAAAAATAAAATAAAAAAACCAACTACTATTACCAACGGTGGCGAAAATAATCAATCACAATCAATTATGCACACTAATACCATATAATTAAGATTCAAGAAGCCAGCAAAAATTGTTTTGCGAATTGACACCGAAACCTGAGACAAGGATTCATGGTCATTTGAAAATGAATTTTAATTCCTTGAGATAAGGTTGAAATGGATGGTAGAAATAAGTTGGTCTTGTTATATGCAAAATACAAGCCAGTGTTGCCACAGCGATCTTGAACTATATACGTTCACTCGCAAATGTAGTGGAAATAAAGTTGGTGGCGAGAATTGAGCAATTAGTAGCACTCACTGCGATCCTCTACCACTACAAAATGTTACCAATCTTATAGCTTTACAAATTGCGAATGAAGATTCAATTATACCTCACACAAAAGATATTACACAACATGTATAATAGATCATAAGAGGGTACCAAGTTGGTTTGTAATTGCGTTTTATAATGATATTCCCTATTTTTTATTTATTGATACTGAATAGATGTTTTGCTAAAGAAGTGTTGAAAGAGACAAAATAAAAATACGCTTTGAATATGTCATGTCAAAAGACAAGAACCTATCCCTTTTTAGTCTACTAAAACAATCGAAGACGATTTAGGATCGATTGATGACTGGAATTGAATAACAGGAATCGTAAAAATCCAAATGTTATGTCAAAAAATGTTGTTGAATACTGGGAGGGAAGGCCAAAGTGAAGACGTTTGGATTGTGTCAGGGATGTTGTTAAAGAAAAAGGAGTAAAAGATAAGCTGATAAAGAATGAAAATATTAGTCTAACCTCAAGTTATATAGGACAAGGGCAGGTAAAAGAACAAGAAGAACTGGGAGTTCTTTAAATAGAAGCAGTTACTCTAGATACATTAACTTTGATAAAGACCTGATCTAATGCAATACTTGCTTGCTTTGGTTGAAAATCGTAAGTAACGATTGAGACCAAAAGCAGCATCACTGATGCATAGGTATTCCTATGCATCAGTGATGCTGCTTTTGGTGGTATCCTATTGGATACGATACAGATCCAACAGCTAAACTAAGGGTATTGCTTAAAAACTTGATAGTCACATTTGAAGGCACTGGATATTCCTTCATATAAGTTTATGTGTCTAATTGAATTGATACTGGATTTTGTGAAAAGACTCCTTAGGAATCCTTTATCAAACGTGTGCCAGCAATTGAGAAATTGTACCAAGAAAACATGCGAAGAATTTTGGACGTTGCCTATTCCGAAAGATACCTACACATGTTGTAAGAATATGTGAAACCAGTTTGAATGCCACAGTTCGTGATAGTGATCGCACTTGTGATAATCGGTCATCGGTTCCTCGGACTCGATTGCTTTGTAACTCGATTATAAATGGCGCTAAAATATTTGAACATTCTATAATTGAAATTAATGGATGTTGATTTATTGTGGTCATTTTTTTAACGGATCTTAGCCATGGATTAACTGTAAATGTTATAGATAAGCGTTGCGATAGAATTAAGATAGTATAAATGTGAGTGTGGTTCATTAGCAGAACGATAATATCGCTTTGTGGTCAGTAATGAAGAGCCATGAAATAGTAGACAAGCTACAGCGAATAGTGAGGCTAATTGATGAAGATCACTGAAATGTTATTTTCACATCTATCGTACATATGAAAGACATCGTCCCAATTGAAGTCAAGTATACTATAAAACTTATCCTATAGTACTCGGCAATAGTCTAGCTCTCTATCAATGAAATCATTTTTGTGCTCGATCCAATACTTCCAAAGTTACAAACAAATAATTTTACCGTTCAGGGTCAAAATATGGAACGGTGTCAAAATCTCCAAATCCCAAAATGTCTTATTATCAAAATATCCAATACCTCTATATGTATAAGTAAAATTCATGTAGTTGTCATGCTCTAGAAGAAACGAGTGCATGCAACAGTTCAGAGTTCAAAAGGGTATTCACTGTCGAATTAGAACATTTAAAACTTGTTTTCGTAAAAATACGTTAAACAAGTTCGTACATTGTTGATATTTAATATCTCCTTAACTAGAAGGACTCTACACACATACAGAACAAAAAAAAATGCCTTCATGATGTGTTTTTTTACACCCTTTATATTCTAGTATTACTCCGGTACCTCCTTAACAATATACTAATCTACTGACGCATATGAAACTTTTTAACACTTCATCATTTTTTATCGCAAATTATAATGGACATAGCTTTAGATAAAGATCGGCGAAGTAATAGGTACTTATATTAGTATTCAAGATGTTACAAGCGTTTACAAAATATGCCAGTAAAATATCAAGGCTGTAAGTGCTAATATTATCTAATATAATATTCCTAATATATGAATAAACATAAATTATTTCCTAACTATGCATGGGACTGTAAAGACTTTACGGCTTAAATATCAAACGAAAAATCTATTCAAATTTTACGGAAAATGACTAAGCATACCTTTATGCAAATTAACGATGATAAACCAACTAATATCAGAGGTTTTTGCAAAGATAAACGGAAAAATATAGACAAAAATAGTGCAAGACGAAAGAGTGAAGTAAGTTAGGGAAAAGGGTATCAATGAAAATTAGCAGCTCTTTGACAAGCAGAAAGTTTTCCGTAATTAAAATCGTTCAATTCTAGTCGTAATAACTCTCAGCGATATTCAATGCCCTTAACTTGGAAGTGATAGGTGTTTTGACAGATTGAGACTAAGACTAGAAAGCAAACATTCTGAAGCTAACGGGACTGAAAAACACAAGAATCGCCTAACAAAAATCCAATAATTCCACGACAACTAGACCCCAAGGCAACTCCACCCCAAAACACAATTTTTCCTGTCAAATTTCCCTAAGGCCGAGTTTTCCGGGCCGAACTGTCGAGGTCAAGTTATTGTGATTCTAATCTAATGATAATAATGTATGTAAACCTACAAAGGTGGCCTTTCCACACCCCATTAATTTTCTTCATAAAACGTAATGAATGCTTATTATAATATCCTGCCTGCATAACATAAGTAATTATGATAATAATTACTTTAGAACTGTATTACTAGTTCTCGTTGTAAACGCCCTTTGATTACTATCTTAGTGGGTACCTAAGAGATCCTCAATAAATCGCCCTCGCACGTAAAGGGTTCCGTATCACCGTTACCACCTTTAATGAATTGTTACTATTTGTTTTATCTTATTAAGACTGCAGGAAGACGATTGATGCAGGCTGCTTCCAACCGGCGTTTTTGGAAATTTATGGGGAAGGCCTATGTCTAGCAGTGGACGTAATATTTATTATAAGTACTCCGCCTGCAGTGAGGTGGTAAGCTAACGGTTGTCGATTCTCCTCTTAATGCGTGCCGTGTTGAAGATAACCGCGTTCTGTATCGAACTCTTAAACAATAGTATCTATGTGTTGGTCGAAACTTTTCGCTATCATTGACACGACGAGTTTTTCCATGAAATTCCTAGTAGCAGCTCGAAGTTAGGATCTGTGCCCGGTTAATGGCAATAGGCTCGCCCCCTATTACATGGGACCCAAACGTGCCGGCAAAGTGTGAGTGTGAATTGGTACACCTCTGCCTAACCTTTTCGGGGAATACAGGCGTGTTGGTAAGTGTGACTATCGCTACAATAATGATTGACTCCATATTACACATTATTATCACACCCGAACGTAGCAATGACCGAGTTGGAGCGCTAGTGTTTGGTATTCTGACTGCACCACTCATCAGTATTCCTCTAGTTTCTGAAATACGGCTCGTATGTCAGTGCATGCACAGTAACGAGGTGTCTTGAGATATTGCCGATTGTTTCTAAAGGTTATATTATAATGGAAGTGTTGCAAGCCTCATTTAATGTCTAAGCCATTGTACTCATTTGTTTTCTGGATGCCTGATTGGCCTTGGGTAAAATGGGCGTTAATTATTGTTTATCGAATTCCTCCCCTTCAGGAAAATCCAAAATTTGTGTAGTGTGTACATCCGTGTCGCGGTAAGCACGTAAAAGCCACCTCTGTACTCTCTCTCTCTCTCTCTGGTCTGCGTCTGATCTCTCTTCGGTGGTATTGCCATTTCATCCGACTATGAGGGTGACAGCGGTTTCGCACTACGTCCGATCCGAATCCGATCTGGACCAGTGAAAATATGATCCGTAGTAACCGTAGAACTATTTCTATGGTAATTTACGCACTAGATCCGATCTCCGTCATCTGATTTCTTTCCTTGAATATTTTCACGGGTTCGGATCGGGTACGGATCAGATTCGGATCGGACATAGTGCGGAAGCGCTCTTAGGGGTCTCCATTGAGTTTGGCCGCTGTGACCGAAGTTCTGTCGGGATAGAATATCGTACTGACACTAAGACCATTTCTCTGAGGTAGAGAGAGGGTTAAAGGTCATCACGCGAAATTCGGATTGTTGGACATCACATTATGCCATTATGCCTTTGAATTTGTAAAGGCCTATTCAGACCTAAGCGGTATTCGCTACCGCCTGCGGCAGAGAAAACCCAGTGGGTATGCGGTAATATTACTGTTCAGACCTAAGCGGTATTCGCTACCGTTCGTAACCCGCGTGGTATGTACCTCTACCCACAGCGGCAGCGAATATCGCTCAGGTCGCTCTAGCCGCGGTACTTGACACTAAATACCTGAGCAAAACCCGCGCGGTATTTACCTCTACCCACAGCGGCAGCGAATATCGCTCAGGTTTGAATAGGCCTTAATGCTAGGACAAGTCATGATGACAGTTTAGACTACCGCCAAACAAACAAAGTTCTATAGAAAAACAGTATGTTTCCATGGCAACAAAAAACAATGGCGACAAAAACTTAGCACAACACTGCGTGTATCCTACGATTTGTAGCTCTTCACGCAAAGCGTCAAGTAATGCTGCTTCGACACGCACACCTCGTAACTGAAATACTTCTACTGATAATGATGGTGCATTACATGAATTAATCATTCAATTGAGCGTTAGGTCTGCGGAACAAAAACTTTATTGACTTGGCTATTGTTCGATGTTTCTAATAAAACACAAAACATACAAGTATCCTTGGTTTTTCGAAGGGAAAATCAATGTAGCAAATTGACAACTGCTTTGATTGGATGACTGATCTGTGAGGATGATGATGATGATGAATTATCTACAACCAATCAGAGCAGTCTACGCGTTCTTGACAAATTATCAGTCAATAATCCGGAAGGTCCAAATCTAAGTAACCAGCAGACGATTAAAAAAGCTTAAGCCTGATTCACTGAGAATGGAAAAAAAAACTTCGTAACTCTTCTATCAACAAAATATTATTTACTTACCTACTAAGTTTTTGATTGACAAGCGGCTCTAAACAAGTAGATATTTGAAGAAATCATTAAAGTCGAATATAAAGTCAGAAAAATCATAATTCGTTAGTACAATTACATAAACACAATTGAATACATTTTGTTTTGAAATAAATTGATTCGTCAGTACAATCGGACACACAATTGCTCATGAATTGTTTTGGAAATAATTTAATTCGTCAATACAATCAGGAAACACAATTGCATAAGTGTTGTTTTGGGTATAATTTAATTCGTCAGTACAAACACAAGTTGATTTTGTATTGTTTCAAAAGTAAATTATGATTGTATTGATATTTTTAGACAAAACATCGCCTTGTTAAGCGATGTTATCGCACCTACATTTTGTCCGATCAACAATATGTACATCATGTCATGGTATGTCAGAGTATTTGGTAGGTAGAAGTCATATTTAAAAAATATATATGACATTTTTTCTGCTCGCTTTTTAGCAAAAACTATAAAAATATTGATCATATACCATTATATTTATAAATATTTGGGGCGTGATGGATGAATGTTTTTAATTTTGTAAGATGACGAACGAATGATAAGTTTTTATGTTAATATTATACTACTCTTTTTATTTACTTTTTATTAATTAGTTTGTTATTTTTCTTCTCTGCAATAACTTAGATGATATGTCTGTCATGACTCACATATATCTTGTAATTAATTAATTAATTAATTTCAAGACAGTTTAGCGTGACGGAAAAGGGACTAACTGATAGCTTTAAGCTCAGTTAATCCTTGCAATACAATGTAGACGCGAACATACTTATAAAAAAGTAATCTAGCCAAACAAAATACAATACGCAAATACCATGTTTACGCAATATAGTAACAAATTAACCGTTTCCTTACTGCACTTTACTACAAAGTTGTGATCGCAATCTTTTCACTTCAGAGCGCAATAGGGTTACCAAATGAGCACTACTGATATACAACATTCCTGTACTCCAAAAAATGGATATGGGGCAAAAGTGCATACAATTTTAGAAATGGCAATAGACGCTTACCTGTTTTGAAATTCTGTAATCGTGACGACAAATTAAATAATCAGTGTAGAATCTTCTTACAATCTAGATACTGATGTACGTCTTAAAGATCAGATTTTTTTCCTAATCTTTATAATACTGGACGATTTAAAATATAACTTTTATCTGCAAAAAGTACCAAGACACATTCCAGCATTTACATGAATAAGTGGTCCCACTACTGAGAGTTTATAATAGTTAAGCCTACAACCATGATACACTTTCAGATAACAAGTATCATAATAAAAACAAAAGTTGTAATCTCAACCTACATTTTGTTACATTATTATGAAAACTTGGAGCAGAATCATCATATTCTTTTAACCTCTTATGTCCTCTGTTTTCCCAATTATTATATCTGTATAATAGTTATTTTCGTGACGATCCTTTAAACAAGTTATTTTGACACTAAGGTCCACTTTCACCAAAGTCACTAAACATACATATTTAGCGCTTAATGTGTTTAAATAATCATTCTGTCTCTGTTACCTTTTAATAATGTGCAATGATGTTCTAAATACATTTAGGCACTCAATGTATTTAGTGATGTTGGTGAACGAGGGAATAAAAAACTTTACTTAAAAAAATGAAATAGCGACGATCAAGACATACAAGAGATACAAATTCAGTAATCAGCAGTTCTGACAAAGAAGCAGTTCTATTTTTAAATCGCTTTAAAAAGAAATTGGAACTCACCAGTAACGACATCTCAGTGTTCTTAGGCATCATGGTGACGTCCCCTGGTCTGACTCCAGGGCCGCAGTAGGGCAGTGAGGGGCCCCTGTTGGGCAGCCGCGGCGGGGGCTCGTTGAGGGCCAGCAGGGCCGCGTGCAGCCGCGCCCGCGCTGCGGTGATGCCCCCCGCCCCCCGCACCGCGGCCTCCACGACATCGTTTACGTCTTTCTCCCATCTAGTAATTAGGAAACTTATACAAAGTGGACACATTAGTTTATGTACTTTTCCCGGAATCACGGAAAAAATAGCCTCCCTATTTCTACACACGAGTGTATTGTAAGGCTTTTCGTAGTAATACATAGAGGTTTTTGTGAAGGAGCTCGTCCGGGGAAGTAGGTACTACCACCGCAATTATTTCTGCCGCAAAGCAGCGTTGCTGTGTTCCGGTTTTTATGGTTGTGGGTGAAATTACAGGCACATGCGAGATTTCGACTCCGTCAATGGGATGGCAACGCATTTGCAAGGCCTTAGGTATTGCTGATGTCTATAGGCAGAGGTGACCACTTATCATCAAGTGGGCGGTCACTTTGTTTAATATAAAACGAAAATTTAAAAAAAAAAACGCTAACCAGAAACGAGTGTATTTTAATTCAATGATCCAACTGCCACCTGACCTTCATTTAACCAATTACACTAGTTGTATGGACACGATTCTACGTGCTCTCCCAAGTACGGAAGAAACTGAGCTATTTCCATGCAGAATTTCAATTGTTTTGTTTTCGAACTGCAGTGCTATGCTATCATGTAAAAATCTCTCTCTGTGAATTTAGATGAAGCAAACTTGACGTAAGCTGTCACTCTCAAGTATCAATGGGATGATAGCTCACTTCAAACTGCTCAGATAGGCAGGATTTAATAGCTTGAAAGCTAGTATTTCAGACAAGATAAGGTCAATGTCCGATACAACTTAGTTGCAATGTAAAAGTGGAAGCAACTACCAATCAGTTTGATGTATTTCATTATCCACCGCGAACGACTGGAGAGAGTGCGATGTAGGCAGCCAAAGGCTAAGAAAATGGACTGTTCCATTGGCTTTATTTTAGTTTTATTACAGCTATTCTCTTCTTATATTTTAAACCTGATAGTTTGTTTATTTGTTTTTTTATTTGAGCGCTCAAACTGATACGACTCGTCTGATCTGGAAAATAAGTTCTCTAAAGGAAGTAACGTAATTCCTGAATGTTGTAGCTATAAGAAAATTTACGCAGGTGAAGTCGCGGAAAAAAGCTGGTTATCATTATAAAAGTTGTAAAACTATCAAGTAAAACTGACAGAAATTGTACACGCGAATGTCCTAAATTTAATCAACTGGAATTGACTTATTTTTACGGGGATTGAATCCTTTGAAAAAGCAAACGGTCACACATTACAGGGCTCAATAAAAAGTATGGCACCCTTGGGCAAGGAGCAGAGAACTCCATGTACAAATCACTGGTAGTCACACACCTGCAAACACCTAAACAGGACCTGATGTCCTCTTTAAGACTCCTGCTAAGCGTGCAAATCGGACTGACATCGGAGTCCGAGGTCGTGTGAGATCCATCGTTCTTGTCCGAGTCGGACAGCCGGCTGGCCGGCGGCTCGAACTGGTCGCTCTTTGGTAAGTTTGGTGACACCCTGCCGTGGCTGCCGCCGCCGCTGCCGTAGCCTACGAGGATGGTACGAGTAGATTAGTATTATGGTGGTGAGTTCCTGGTGTGAATGTTGATTTGGAACTAACGCAATCTAATACTAGAAAATTGCCTTCAGTCGATTTGCATACAGATACAGGCACGGATCTTGGGCGCTGATTTCCACCTGCGCAGAAGTGAAATACCGCTCAAGATCCTTGCCGGTACCTATACATAGGTACAATACTTTCGCACAAAATCCTTGTTAGCCATGGAAGTTGTCTTGTAGCCAGTCACTATCATCAGTATTCACTCAAAGTCAACTTATACTGGACAAGTTAATATAGGCCTCCCCTATGTAGGTACTGCCTTTATGCGGAACTCGTGACAGTCGTCTCTGACCTGAGGAGGTGGAGGGCGCCCGACGCGGTGTCCGCGGCGGCTCGGGCGCTTCGCCCTCAGGCACTTCGTCCAGCGAGTCCACAATGATTACTACCTCTTGCTCTTCCTCCTCCGTGTACAAAGGATTCGACCTGCCGAAATAAACATAACATCTCAAATCAGAGGGAAGTCACCTACTGAAATAATGAACATTGAATCAAAATTAATGACAAAATTACATCACACAATTAACAAGGCATGATATGTTCCAACAAAAGCATAAATAAGTAAAGCCAAGTTCGATAAACACGAGCTTTAGGGTACACGATATCATAAATTAAGGAGTTAAGAGTTGTCGAACTTGTCTGAAACACTGATGTGTGTATCTAGATTACTTAAACTAAGCTTTTCAGTGATTGGAGAGTTCTATGTTAAGGGGTTTGGTTTCCGCACTTAGTCCTTCAGTGGACCATTGTACGTGGATTGGAAAGTTTCTAAAGCAAAACGCTTTTCTTAGAACTTATGAACAAGAGGTAAGAACAGACAAAAAAGGCAGCAGTTAGTATTTTTACTGCGCATGAGTCATGTCTTGACGCCGTCTACTGACATTATCAGTAAAATATGACAGTCCGAAGACATCTGCCCTTTCGCTGTAAGAATCAATTTGAAAATCGTTTAACCTTTTAATTCCACGAGTTAAGTGACCAAAGTGGTTCAATGTATTCTTTACTGAGTACAAAGACGCCTATTTCCTCATAGTGACGCAAAATTGCAGACCGTTCTAAAGTTCAATATAACAGGTTTAGGTATAAATATCCTTAAATTGCTAGCGAATGCACCACGGCAACTAAATTAACTACCTACCAGATGCAGGAACCATATTTATTTGCAAATACCATTTAAGTATTATTTTTCTGTAAATTCTTTATTCAGCTTAAATTAATGAAATACATTACATTTAGCAGAACTTATGAATAATATTTTTTTGTTTTATGTACAATTTATAAATAAAAGAGTAAATCATAGAGATAAAAAAAACTCTTCCTCACAGCTGTCAATATGACAAGGGCTCAAAAGTCTGGCAATATTGTCACGTTATATGGCAATACTGATTCTTTGGCCCAAGAAAAGGCAAGACACGTCAAAGGGTGATCAGTCGCTTGGCGATATTCCAAAAAACAAGTTGAGCACTTGGACCCCATAACCCTAGTGTTTCTACCAAACGACCCAACCACATAGCTTCCAAGAAGGTTGTTATATTTGCGACAGAATGGTGCAATGGCAATGGTCCACGGTAATCTAGTCATATTTAGATGAACTCTTTTCTAGATAGGTATAACCCAATAGGTATCTAAGATATTGTTTATTTCAACGCCTGTCAAATAATTTCAAAATAAGGAGCTCGTAATGATTAACATATTTTTTTAAAAATATAAAGAAATATTAAACACAGATTAATTTATTTCCACTTACAATTATAACATACCATCACGCCTGTATTTCCCAAAGGGTTAGGCAGAGGTGTACAATTATAACATCTTGGCAGTAAAGACCAAAGCGATGCTCTAAGTAGCGTAACTATAAAATAGTTTAACAAAAATGAAAAGATAAAAGACATCATTATATAAGTATAGGTATATAAAATAACACTCTCTCTAAAATTAGCTGTACGGCTTGGAATAATTTCGGCAGGTTTTGTCCAAAAATATCCTCCGACATACCTATAATATTATCTAATAAGTCGTAAGTATATAAAAGAGATACTGAGAGAGACTGTCTGTGTGTGTGTAGAGTATTATAAATGCGAAAGATTGTAAGGATGGATGGATGGATGTTTCTTACTCTTTCACGCATAAACGGCTAAACAGATCTCGATCAAATTTGGTACTGATATAGATTGTAGTGTGGAATAACACATAGTATACTTTTTTTTCGGAAAAAATGTACGGCTCCCCTGGGATAATGTATCAAATTTGAGGCGGATGAAGACACGGGCAGAAGTCAGTGTATTATATTAATAAGTCGTAACTTTAAGTCAAACAACTAACTACACACACGTATAATAAAATTAGTTATCTCTATCCTTGACCGTCACATGAATATAAGCGGGAGTGATATGAAGTTTCGAATGACGTTATTTCGACGCACGCTATTTCGAAAAAAATTAAGAGTGGTACGCCAGTTCGAAAACACATTATGTCGAAAACCGCTATATCGAATGACGCTATTGCGACACACGCAATTTCGAAAAAAAATAAGAGTGGTACGCCAGTTCGAAATCACATACTGTATTGAAAACCGCTATGTCGAAACCGCTATATTTTTAACCGACTTCAAAAAAAGGAGGAGGTTATCAATTCGACTGTATTTTTTTTTTTTTTTTTATGTTTGTTACCTCGAAATTCCCGACTGGGTGAACCGATTGTCATGATTCTTTTTTTATTTGAAAGCTGGTGCTTCCCGTGTGGTCCCATTGCCACCATTTCAATATCTGATGATGGGATCTTGTAGAAATCGAGGGAACTCTTCAATAAATAACAGCAGATTAACCGCGATTGTTGCTATATCATATCTAAGCATTGTTTATACCATCACACAACATAACATCACGCGTGTACACTCAAAAGGGTAACACAGATATATTCAGTAGTATTCGAAAATTTGTCCTCCAAGTAAACTAAATCGCATAAGTATTCTGCTTTCTTAAGACTTTTTAGTGGTGTTAAGTTAATTTACGTAGTATGACAGTTCCTTCATGGATTTGGATGACAGGAAGTTGATACTAAAAAGCAAAAAATAAAAAACTTTTAAACAAAAAAAAAAACAACCGCCTTCAAAAACTAAAAAGTGAAAAATAACTTTAGCTTTGGAAGTCGGTGGCAATTCAAAACAACAAACAGAACCAAAGCCACCGACTTCCAAAGCTAAAGTTATTTTTCACTTTTTAGTTTTTGAAGGCGGTTGTTTTTGGTAATGAGTATACCACCTATAACTTTGATTTGTTGATTTCTTTGTTGATACTTAATGGAAATTAAAAAGTTAACTTAAAATAATAATTACTTCTCATTACTCTTTTTTCCCAAACCCAATACAAAGATAAGGCTTTATCGGGGTCGCGAGTTCGATCCCCAGACAAATTCAGATTGGAATATGCTATTCGCAACAGTGGACTTCGATACCAAGACTTTGAAACCGCTATATCATATTATATTGAATGGTACGCTAGTACCATTCAATATATGAGCGGTTTTCGATACGGTATGTGTTTTCGAACTGGCGTACCACTCTTAATTTTTTTCGAAATTGCGTGCGTCGCAATATCGTCATTCGATATAGCGGTTTTCGACCTTATGTGTTTTCGAACTGGCGTACCACTCTTATTTTTTTTCGAAATAGCGTGCGTCGAAATAACGTCATTCGAAACTTCATATCACTCCCAATATAAGCACTATAGTGGAAAAATTAAGTATAATCACGCACACAATCTAGATACTCTTTATGAATGTAAAATTTCTTCAAGTCATCGACCTTTTGTTAGAAGCATAAACTTGCTAAAATCAACCTTATAGCTTTTATAATAAAGCTGTGAACTTTAACCTTATTTAGGGTCTACCGTGAGTCAGAATTTCCTGGATATTTCCAGACAACTCGTATTGTTTGGAAATGTTGAATTATTTGTGGTTACGTATTGTTCTGAGTTGCAGTGACTGTATTGTTTGGAATTTTAGCATTGCGCAGCTAATTTAAATTTAATCATCAATCTTTCAAATCTGGAGTTTTAAAAAATACCTACTTTAGTAAAATCACCTTCCATTACCAAATTTTGAATAGGTTACTTGACAGTGCCTTAAGAAAATATTTTCAAAAGAGAGAAGAAGTATAAGATGAATGGAGCTTAAAGAAAAATGAAGTGTCCTAAGTCCAATTCAACAGCGAACTACTTTCAGATGACGGTTATGAATTCAAAAATAGCAGCATCATAGTATTGGTATAATTATGACGTGAGCAGGGGCATGAGGAACATGTCGACAGCCAACACAAAATACCTTGAATACCTATGAATGTGGATATTTAGAAGACAAACGGTAGGAGATAAAAAAAACAATGGACGTATTGTGTATCTGCATCATTCCAAATTAATTGAAATTAATTAGGGCAGGATGGTACCTATACAGTGTCTTAAAGAAGTAAGTAGTTTACCTGAAATTCTCAGTAGCAGCTCGGAGTTAGGGTTTGTGCCCGGTTAATGGCAATAGGCTATTACATGGGACCTAGACATACCCGCATACTGTGGGTGTACATTGGTACACCTCTGCCTAACCCTTCGGGGAATATAGGCATGGTGATGTGTTATGTGGTGTACCTGAGTAAAGGTGGCGGCATTTGGTCGAGCGCGTGCAGCGGATGGTGCGCAGGCGGCGCGGGAGGCGCGGGCGGAGCGCGCCGGCCGCCGCACGCGCACCCTGCCGCCTCCTCGCACTCGCGTCGCCCTCCACCCTGGCGAAGAATAACACTACTCATTAGATTCTCATCCATTTATCAGAGATATTAACACGAACAAAAAAGATTAACGAGCAGTATTGAGGACCCAGTAATATGTTTCAGACACAGTTAGCAGTTTACTTCTATTCCTTCACCACATCTCTATAAAACCTCTTAATTCGTGCTATTTTTTGTTTAAGATAAAGGAATCTTAAGAATCTGTTCATGGACACTAAACAGCAGACCTTAGATTAGTGACGCTATAAACATCTTTATCTATAGAATCTCTGTACGGGAATAATTTTACTTTCGTACTTCACTATTGCAAACTTTTGTTTGGTCTAAAACTTTCATAAATCATAACAGTTCTTGAAAGGGCGCGGTATATAATACCAGCCTATTATTGTCCCACTGCAGGCCGAAGGTCTCTTCTCATACGGCACGAGCATTGATCACCACGCTTGCTCAAGGCGTATTAGCGATTTCAAGCATATTAATTACTAGCTTTTGCCCGCGACTTCGTCCGCGTGGATTAATAGTTCCCGTTCCCGGGGGATTTCCGGGATGAAAACTATCCTATGTCCTTTCTCGGGTCCCAGACTATATCTGTACCAAATTTCATTGAAATCAGTTCAGTGGTTTAGGCATGAAGAAGAGACAGACAGACAGAGTTACTTTCGCATTTATAATATTAGTACGGATAAGTCCTGGTTTCCGATGTTTTCCTTCACCGATGAGCAAAGGGCGCGGTATAACAGCATCTGACTAGTTCAACATAATATTAAATAAATGTACTTTTCTCTATCTATTACAAGCACTGTATCTCTCTTACACGGGTATCATTACTTTCAACTATCCATTTGTCTTTTCTTCAATTAGTCACACGACAACGATGAAAGATTACGAGGAAGTCGACAATGTTAAGGAAGTTAGCAGTAGGGGAAATAATAGGCAAGGTTTATTGACAATCGACAGTATGTTTATTAGATTAGTAGCTAGTTTATTACTTTTGCTATTCTTTGTCAAGCCTAAACTTTGTATAGTTTTGCAAATTAGTGAAACATTATAAATCATGAACTGCCCACGACTTCGCCCGCATGGCTTATTTCACTTAGTTACTGCTCCGCTCCCGTTGATCGTAGCGTGTTGTTATATAACAACAATACAACAGGCTATATAGCCTGTGACACTCCTCTCCCCGTTCATACCTCTCTCTCTCTATGTAAGAGCTTTATAATAAATACCAATGTAAATAGATTCGAGCTGAAGGACGCACTAACGCAATTTCGAACCTAGTCGCATAAAAGAAGCCTCCTCGGGCGCGACGTACTCTTCGACCTCTATTATATCCCATGCACCATGGCCAGTCGTCTCCTGTAATTTAGCTAATCTTTTCAAAACGATGGTAGAAAGCTCTAATTGGCCCTTTTCAGAGTCAAGCAGTACATTGACAAATTACATTATTTAATATCTGAAGGCATCGATACGCTAAGATAAGTAGAAGATTATAAAAGAGAACTTGGAAGCCTGCACATAAAGTGATTGCGTCAATCAAAAGCCACAAAACATTATGACTGCCAACAACACAGCAAATCAAATCATTCACAATGCCATAAATGAAACAAAAGCAATCTCACACGACTCTGTAAAGACATATCTACACGATCGTAATGATGCCTACAAGGCTTTAGGCAGCGGGTACACAGACAATTACCTAGTTTAACTTACATAATGCCAAACAAAGAAATACACTCATTGTTTCATAGTGCACCTTCTTGATACAATCTTTGTGCATAGATTATAAAATGTGGAGTTGTTCAGAATGGTCAAGTCTTTTCATTGGTCAAGTTATACTACAGAAAACTGCCACATATTTTCTCGTTACTGTACTGTGATATCTTTACGTGGCTTCTATTTTATTTGCTATATCCTGGTAATCACAATTCCTGGCATTTAGAAATATTAAAAGGTACGCTATAAATAAATAAGCCTCAATCATGAACGTGTAGCTGGCTAACAATAATTTGGGAACCGGAAACTGAAGGCCAATTCTCGTAACTAAAAAAGTTCAAAATCTAGATGCAATCTCATCTCAGCGACGTTAAAATGTGTCAGAATAGATTGGGATTGAGATGAAATTGCAATAGTTCTTAAATAATAGAAATTTCCCCCTGATTCCTGTTGACCTATACACACTGAATGCGAATTCAAAACTATTTCTATTGGTGTCCACGCTTTTGCTAAACATAACATCACTATATGATATTCCTTCAAATTCCTCACAATCATAAATAATAATTTTAATTTGACCAGAAAATCCGCTGACGTTTTATCAAGTGTACCATCTGTTTCATCCGCTTACTCTGTTATCTTTTCACAAATCGCATTAAATTTGAATAATTCATGAAGAATCTCGGAAGTGTGTTGTGGGTTATTTTTTTTTTACAATATACTTTGAATTTTATTGAATCAAAGAACGAATCATATTTATTTTTGTTGTTGCAGAATGGCTACTGATTTCAGAATTCATCTGATGTGTTATTTGTGAATGTCTCTTGCGCAGTTTGATGATTGCTTTATTAAGGTCATTTATAATATAAAGTAGGTCGTTCACTAATACTTTGGAAGTACTTCTTGTTTTTTTTCTTAAATCCCATTGTCTTCTTCTATCTGAATAACAGTTTATATTAAAAGCAGACGCACAACATGGGAATGCGTGAAAATCGTTTAGATTGTTATTTGCGGAATCCATGAGGCGCGGAGACACGTTTTCCTACGAGTCAAAGGGGAGACCTGCTCAGTAAGCCCTACTATTGTTCAAGATGATTGTCGGTTATTACGTACAACTTCAAACTTCAAACAGCATCTGATGCCCTATATTTTTTTCCTTGGATCTTCAGCTTCTTCCGACCTTATCCCATCTTTATTTAGGGTCGGTTCTCCTAATCGCTCGTCTCCAAAGCTGTGTTTTCTGAGTCGCAATCGGGTCTTTTTTCCTTTGATAGTGTCTCTAATTGATCGACAATAAAGACATGTCACTAGGTCAAACAAAATGTCACCCTCGTCTGCTTTCAACTGCAAAATGGGACAGTCAAGTAGAAAAGTGTTTACTCGTGATATACACATCAATTATACAATTATTGTCGCTTATAACGGATGTTAATTTGTGAGATCAACTAGCCAGATCGCCCTCGTTCCACTTGTCTGTACCGTGGAAATACAGTATTAAGTAACATTTAATATTATACTGTTAAGAAATTACTTATTGTCTGTGTTTACACTGCACAACACATGTAACGTGCTTGAGAATTGTGTTTGAATTGTTTTCATGTGTAAACGTGTTTACATTTATTGTTATGAGTACATAGAAATCATGTAATCATTGTTTACTTGTCTTAAGGAAAAGTTATGTTATTGGTTTTCTGGCTGAGTAATTTCATTACTGCAATGTCAATAACAATGGCATTTATAATATTTTATTATACAACGAGCTGACTTAAGGCCGTCTACCTAATTTAGTGCTGCAATTCAAACTTCGAATACGAAAAAAAACGATTAGAGATTTTAGAATAAACAAAAATCGATTTCACTAATGCCTTCTTCGATTTTTTTTTCGAATTTCGAAGAAGCACATCAATCATGACGTAAAGGTATATCGAAGTTAGTAGTCGCATCCGAGATTAGATCACTAGTCAATATTGGCCGAAATCCTTTTAATTATTTAATCTGTTAATTGGATTGGAGTAATTCAAACATTTATCATTATTTGATGTTTTATTTAGGTTACTGATGGTTTTTTTTATTTGTTTGCTGCTCCGTTTGTGTGGGAGTCGTCAAGGAGTCTGACGATACCTAAATGACTCAGGGTTATTTTTTAGGTAATGAAATTGGGTGTGGGGAAATTGGGCGTATAGGGCGTAGTTATAGGTGTTTTTTTTTTAAATTGATTATATAGATTAGAGATATATAGATTCCTATAAATTGAAATCTGTGTTGTTACCATTTATTGAAAAACTATGCCTACACTATGGTAACAAAATATATTTAAATTTTAAAATAGAGACACAGATTTTTCGAACGATTAATTAAATCCCACAACAAGGCTCCAATTAATTATTTGCTATAGAATGTTTAAATGTCTTATTCAAAAACATTCCACAAAGAAACAGAGCTAAATTAATCACCAGACCTTACAAGCTTGCTAAAAGATTGTTCAAAAATATTTATAACGATTTCAAAATGTATTCTAAAACATCATTAATTAATCATGAGGCAGAATGCATATCGATATTTCAAAGTTGTGCATTATTTTTGGCTTGTATCTATCAAAACTGAAGGTTATCAATAAAAGTCATTATCATTACAAATCCATTAGAAAAACTGATTAATTTAAAAACATAATAAACTACAAAAGAACAAAGCAATAATGTATTAATAAAATATTGTTGCACAATAATCATACAAATAAAAAAATATATAGTCAAGTAGGTTTCTGAATTAATTGAGATGTTCCATTTTCGTAAACATTAGCCGTTACCGATAATCGATCGAGAGGTGTTATTCGATTATAAATCGATTCGTGATCGGGCAAACACAATTAGTGCGTGACTGTACGTTATGAAATACAATACAATTAGGCAATGTGTATAATATTATTAACAGAATCGATATCGAATTAAATTAAATATGATTGTCTCGTTGCGAAATTATTGTTCCACTTTTCTCTGATTGTTTTTTCGACGGTTAGTTTAGTTATTAAACAATAAACAGTTATAAGTTAGCTGTTAACTTTTTTAAGTTACCAACCTCATTAGCCTAGTGGTCCTAGGCACGACTGCTACGCTAGAGGTCCCGGGTTCGATTCCCAGGTCGAGCAAAAAGTGTTATTGGGTTTTTCTATGAAATTCTCAGTAGCCGCTCGGAGTTTGGATTTGTGCCCGGTTAGTGGCAATAGGCTCGCTCTCTATTACATGGGGCCTAAATATACCGGCGAACTGTGGGTGTACATTGGTACACCTCTGCCTAACCCTTCGAGAATACAGGCGTGATGGTATATTCAGTTTTAAGTTTTGTTGACTTCACCATCTAGTGGCTGCATAAAGGAGCCCCAGCTCTTTCGGTCCAGGAATGGTGTGGATTAGCTTTTCATTATGTCTAAGCATCTCCGAACACGACCGATTTTTTCACCGATTATGGGACCGATTTTTGACAGATTTCTTTTCGCCGACAAAGAGAGCTGTCAAAAAACGGTCCGATAGTCGGTCAAAAAATCGGTTGTGGGCAGAGACGCTTACTCGTGTCGTCATAATTAGTGTAGTCTGCCACGACGCCTTCTGAATACCAATTCTAATAATTAAAAACGTTTAAAATCTAGTCGCAATCCCATCTCATCGACAATCAATGTCAAAAAATGTAGACGAATTAGAGGCATTTTTGACAGATTGAAGATTGAAGTTATAAATATGCGATTGTTCCTAAAAGTTATAAGAATTGTCTACCTGACTGTGTCTGAATACTCATTTTGTCCCACAGCTCATTGGGCCAGCCGCAATTTTTTTGTTCCGAGGTTAAAAATCCTCATTGACCAAAAACCACGCCGGTATGTTTCCTCCTAAGCTGTCTAGTCCAACTTTAATTCCACGATCATAAACACGGAAAATCTCAACAGGTTACTATTAAAATAATTTCCCTCCTTGAATCTGAACTAAACAAAAGAAATCCATTCTTCAACACACACAAGGGAACATAATTTTTTATTCTGACATTTGAACATTAAGTTAGTATTCAGCAGTTAGCGATATAATCAGATCAATTTGCGCACATCATATTTCATATTAATGTGCTAAGTAAGGACATCGGCTCCATCTTACCACCTATTATTATATATTTACGAGTAATACCGATTGTAGATTAAAAATGAATGCACAGTATATCTTTTTAAACAAGGTATTAAGGCTCTTGCACAAAACACGCATTATGGGCTAAATAAAAAAGTAGGGTTTTTTTTACATCATTGGATGGCGAACAAGCCGACAGTCCACCTGATGTTAAGTGGTCACCGTTACCTATTAGACATCTTATACCAGAGCCCTAGCAAATGCGTTGCCATCCCAGAGACAAAGTTGAAATATCTCTTGTGCCTGTAATTACACCAGCAGCCATACTCCCCAAACCGGAATACTGCAACGCTGTTTTGCAGCGCAAAGGAGCTCGTCTGGAGAAGTACTAACTTCCTCGGACGAGCTCCTTTACAAAGAGCTCTATTTAAATTGTTTTTATCACCAACTACCTTTTTTTGTGTACCCCGCGTTTACACCTGATTGCTGATACATCTTTGATTACTGCTTCGCTCCCATGTGTCGTATAATGATGTTATATACTATTTCTCATGAATCAAACCCAGAACCGCATGCTTAGCAAACACCCTTGCATTCACGAGACCAACGGGTAAATTAATCTCAAAACTAAGCTTATATTTATTTAATTTTACCAGCACCTAGAGGTCAGCTAAACAATTACTAATTCAATTTCCAAGAGAAAATTAAAAGCAACATTGTCGGTGTCAATGCAACAAATGTCAAATGTGCAAGACCTTAACTTCAAACAATAATACAGATGTCTAAATCGTGACTCGACATTATATCGATATGATAATCGATAATACATTATTCTTTAAATCGATAAAAACTTAAAATATTTGAAAATTGACATCAAGGCGATGATAACGACATAATGAGAATGCCTTGACCCCCGGGTTTTGAATGCGAAAATCATATTTAAGTATTTTGAAATAATATATTGTTTTGTTAATACTAGTCAAGGTGAGTAATTGTATACTTAAAACTAATCTAAGTTACCTTCCTTAATAAGTCACTACAGAACTTTTTGGGGGATGAAAGTACTCATGAGAATGGACAAATTTTATTACAGGACCAAATCTGAAACAGCTGTTCTATTGTCATTCCGTTGTAGTGCATTTTTGTACACAATAGCATTTTTTTTTCTTGGTCCCACAATAAAAGTTATTGATTTACTTTTCATCTCCTGAAACATCGCTAATGAATAAATAGTGGTTATACTTAGAACTTCAATGCCGGGAAATCTGACAACCAGTTTTACCAAGATGTAACGTGGTGCCCAGTAACTGGGTATTTAGCTTCATTCGGTTACTATTAAGACTGGAAGCCGACGCCAACATAGTTGGGAACAGACTAGGCAGCGGGAGAGACACTTTTAGAAGTTAGAGTAGCGAGTAACATTTCGGCTGGCATTTTCGCTTATGTAATTATTATTATTTCTTTTTTTTACAAATTTAATTTCAAAAGTCAATTACAAATACGTAGAGTCTTGCCCGCGTAATTATCTTCCACATTTATTTTCACGTCAGATTGGAAGCAACAATCAGTTTATCCATAAACGATATCAATCAAGATCAGCTTATACTTACAATGTAAGAAATACATTAACTTGAGTCTTCAACTGCTTAAAACTTATTTAAAAATAAAAGTAAACGAACGAACGTCCTGTCTGAAAGGTATTCAAAATGGCGGGTCAGATTTCAACGCACGGTACAAATTGATTGTATCTTTTTTAAATAAATGAAGATGTCCGATACAGGTCATTCTTGACAGTATCGTTTAAAATAATTTATTACTTTGTAAAAACACAAAGTACATAATAGTATCTTATGAGTAGGTTGTACAACAGTGACCCAATTTAAATTCGAACATCTGAACCTAAACTAGTTAATACTCCCGTTTTTTAGTAGCCAATGTTCCCCAAAATTCCAGGGACGTACATCATATCAGTCAATCGACATCCATTGCTGGACATAGGCCTCCCCTAAACATTGCCACAATGACCGGTCCTGCATTGCCCGCATCCAGCAGTCAATCCAGTGACATACAACTTCGGTTCTTAAGTCTACGCAGACGAAGTCACGGGCAGAAGCTAGTGTTAAAATATAACTTACCTCACACTATTACAAAAGTTTGGCAAGAATAAAAGTAAGACAATCTACAACATGTTCGTTTAATTCGGGTCAATTCACTTATAACAATGTTTTAATCGTTCAGATTTCGGCTCGAAAGCGTTAAAACAATGTAGTTTTAATATAAAAACGCGCGGCTTTGTCCGGTATGATGTCATACGACTTCTGACCCCGACTTCCGACGCTGCAGTTAGAAACATTATAACACTGTTGTTTGGTGTTAAAAAGTAAACTGAAAGCGAGTTTTAATTTGAAGAGAACATGCTCGCCATGCTCTGTTGAATTTTGAACGATCGGCTCAGCGCTAAGAGTTGAATATCCAACAACTAAAATTACAAATAAATATGAAATAATAGGTACTCTTTCAAGAGATGGTGGAAGGTCTCTCTGTACAGAGACCACTCTCCATGCAAAAGGTAGTTTACGTATATTTTAGTTATTAGTAATTAAACTCGATGAATTTTTGTAGACCGAATAAGGGGTCCAAAATTCCACATTTTCTTACGAATACCCTAAGCAGGCCAGGAGGATTGATTTGCTTATGGGGGGGAGGTGGACTGATGGGAATCGGAAAAAACGTTCAGCATGGCTCACGCAAAATAACCCACCATCGATGCATACGTATACGTGTGGAAACCAAACCCGATGATAGATAGATGGGCCCTAATATCTCGGCTTTTGATTTCTACTCAGTTGGTAATGCTGCAAAACATGACGAAATAAAAAAGTTGTCTAGTAAGCAAATAAATATTTATATTTTGATTACTATGTATTTTTTTAATAATGTTTCTGTCATTGTGTACAGCAACAACTGTGAGTCAGTAGACTTATTTTTCCTTCTTTCTTTTCTATCGAAGTACCCGCCAGTCGCTTATCACCAACACCGCACCTTTACATTCTCATCGCATCGATTAAGATTCCAATTATACTACAAATTGATGTTACTACAATACTTTATTCATATATACGCTGACCCAAATATTTACCACTATTCAGTTTTTAGAAGAAAACCTTGAATATTACTAATAATAGACGAATATTTAAAATGCTTAACAATCACTGGCAGACATTTAGAGAAACGTAATTAATTATTTTATACTTTAAGTATTTTTTTTAATCATGTAATTTATATGTCATTTATCATTTTTTGAAGGGTATCAATGTTAAAAGTTTTGCAAGAGTTGCTGTGATTTATCGGTGTGTTGTGTTCTTGCTTCCATGGTTGGCTGATGGAATATTAGAGTGGGTGTTCAATAATGTTAGTAAAATATTCGCATTGAAACAAAAAACCCTGGTAGAGCAGCTAGAATTTGGCGCTTCTATTATTGACCTACTTCGTTTTTGTTTATGTAAAATAAACTGTTCATGATGTTTACCGTGAGAAAAATGTTAGGCAGTTAAGAAGACGGAAGCAGGGACCTTTATTAACAATTTGATAAATCTACCCTAAAACAATAATTTATCATTTATTGTATTGTATTATATTATATTATATTATATTATATTATATTATATTATATTATATTATATTATATTATATTATATTATATTATATTATATTATATTATATTATATTATATTATATTATATTATATTATATTATATTATATTATGTTATATTACAATGACTATATTTACGAGCCTTTTGGGGGTGGAAACCCTCGGACCGTGGGGTCCGTATGCCCAGCGCCTTTTTAAGGAATCTAAGCGGATGATTGACTCTTCTTGTGACTCAAAGGCTGGCTTTTACGTTGGCCAGAGAATTAGCATTGCCTTCCTACGTGGCAATGCCGGCAGTCTTTTGAGCACTTTCTCAGTTGACGGCGATGCACAGATATTTTTAAATGCTTATTTAATTTTGCTGAATATATAGTACATCTTAAAAAAATCCGTTACCTCATGCTTGAGAGGCCCATTGTCTTAACCACTGAACTATCATGACGTATACGTTCACTTCACGTGAGCGAAGCGAGAATTAAATGAACACCAATGACCCATTACATGATTTAATAGTCATATTTCCATCTTCGTCAACGACAACTAATCACGCGAGATTTTGAACTGAAAAACGATCTGTGGTCACGAAACTAGAGTCCCATTCTTACGTAACAATGCCACTTACTTTACAGCATCCCAAATCCTCAATAGAATCACGAATATGCAGAACGAATGTCTTGGAAACATGAGATGGCGTGATATAAACGCATTTGAACAACTGCAGCTCACATTCAAAGATTACCATGTTATTATTGAGACATCTGAATGAGGCCAGCATCCGTTTTCCCATAGCATTTATCTTAAATCCGACAATTATGGTCATAGAGATAACTTGGTACTGAGGAACGAATTATTATTCATACAAGGTTTTGAGAATACAATTGAATACTATCTGTGATTACGTAAGTTCTGTGCACATTAATTTTATATACAAATGCATGTTAATTTTGTACAATAACGCATCATAAGATATTTTTTTATAGTTTTGACTGAGTTGTTGGAGCAATAACTTCCATACATACTTATGTAAAATCTAATATTAATTAGGTATATACGTACCTATTAATTAATTAAGTAAACAATGTTATGCATTCCCCGAAGGGTTAGGCAGAGGTGTACACCCACAGTTCGCCGGTATGTTTAGGTCAAATTTAAGAGCGAGGGCGAGCCTATTGCCATCAACCGGGCACAAATCCTAACTCCAAGCTGCTAGCCTGCTACGGAGAATTTTCGCTCGACTTGGGAATCTAACTCAAGACCTCTACGTAGCAGTCGCGCTTAGAACCACAAGACTAACAAGGCTGTTCATTAAATAAACTTATTTAAATAAAATATTACACAATTTTGGAACCAAATTATATAAAGATAATCTATTCAAATATATAATAGGGTCAATGGTTCAATTAAATAGATTACGTTGTTAGGATCTACTCAAAACTCTAAATTCAATTAAAATCCCTTTTCGAAGCTCCCAAACGTCGGACAGTATGACGTATAGTTAGTAAAGTAGGTAACGAACGTCAATAAATCATTTGAGCATAATTTCGGTGCGCGTCAAACAAAGAGGAGAAAGCTGCGCGCACGCATGGTGACCGCAACTCCGGACGGGATGGCTTTATGAGTAAATGAAGTAGTATTATTATTCAGAAAAAAAACCGTGGATTTAATAAAGATAATACTTTGATGTGTATGACTAATGACATTAATGTAATTTCATGATATTTTTATGCATGTACTAGAAATATTTGCACGGCTGATAAGTCGAATATAGTGGGACTAAAAATTATTTTACCATCTTATATACCCTTTTCTCTATGTACCTTTATTCTGGCATATAATTAAAATTTCATTTCATATCTCATTTTAAAAACAAAAAAAAAGTAGTTATGTTACGTTTATGGAAGCTTCTACAGAGATATGGCACAGGGAAGAGTGAAAAGAAATGGGGTAGACTTTTGCCCAGCAGTGAGACAATCCAGGTTGACAAAAAAAGTTACTAAGCAATCAGAGATAAATACTCATCACAGTATTGAGTTTTAAAAGAAGTTCGGGTTTTAGTGTCATTTCTGTCCCGTTAGTTGTTAGTGTGACTATCTATTTCTAAAGCCTGATGACGAAATGCCATATTTAATGACGTATCTTAAGGTGTCTACATACCGAGCCTCCTACCTTCCGGTCTTAGGCAGGTTTGAAAATTATCGTATTATTTTTTACCCATATTAATTAACATTTCCTTACGACGATATCGACCATTAAACCGCTGATTGATTGCTAGAAAGCAATCCACAGAGCAATAGATAATCTTTAAAACTTGAAACCCAACATTGCCAAAAGGTATTTTAACTTTTGATGAATGTATACGACCTAGTAATTACTTATTTTTTGCTACACAATTCATTGAAATAAATGGCGCTTATTAAATCATTAACTACTAGCGCTTAATTCATTGTTCTAAATGAAATTAAAACCATTGCCATTACCAACCGTTTAAAATCAAGAATTCACATGTTTTAGAAAACTCCATTCATCATCATCATCATCATATCAGCCGTAGGACGTCCACTGCTGGACATAGGCCTCCCCCATAGATTTCCATTGCTAAAGCGAAAATATTTTTGAAAACGTCAGACGCCATATTTGTTATTTACTGACTTGCGCACGTCGCATAAACACGTCCTGCGCTGACGCAACATACCTACAACACTTTTCACTGGATTACAGCATATTATACAAACGACATTGAGACCGACTGACCGCGTTCTTTTACTGCGTGTACTCTACTCGATAACGATATGGGATTATCTTGAAAAAAAAAAATACTACATGATTTTTGTCATCTCTACTGATTTTTTGTTCGTAAGCTGGAGGTTTGGGGATGGCCTGTGGCTAGCAATGGACGTCTTTGAGACCACACGATTTTAAAGAGAGTTTATTATTATTATGACTTATTTACGCTCTGCCCCGACTTGACTGCCTCGGCAGCCCAGTGGTCCTAGGCGCGACTGCTATGCTAGAGGTCTTGGGTTCGATTCCAAGGTCAAGCAAAAAGTGTTGGGTTTTTCTATATTATCCTCAGTAGTAACTCGGAATTAGGATTTGTATCCGGTTAATGGCAATAGGCTCGTACATAGGACCTAAACAGACCGGCGAACTGTGGATGTAGTTTAGTACACCTCTGCCTAACCCTTCGGGGAATACAGGCGTAATGATTTGTGTTATGTGTTGTGTTTGTGTTGTGTGTATTACTTATTTATTTGCCCAAAACATGGTTTACAAAGGTGTTACATGACTTATGTAAGAGACCAATGTTTTGCTAAAGAAAAAGCTAGCAAAGTGATTAAGATAACTTATGTTAAAAGTACTCCGGCAAAAAAAAACGTTTTTGGCCATTTAAACAAGTGAATTTAAAACTGTCTGCTATTTACTAACTTAAGGTGGTAATTTATACATATAATAAAATCGTAACGATGCCAATCTATACTAATATTATAAAGAGGAAAGATTTGTTTGTCTGTTTGTATTGAATAGGCTCCGAAACTACTGGACCGATTTCAACCATTTTTCACCAATACATAGCTACATTATCGCTGAGTAACGTAGGCTATATAACATGACGCTACGACCTACGGGAGCGGAGCAGTAACCAAAGACGTAACTGGACGCGGGTGAAATAAGCCACGCGGACAAAGTCGCGAGCAGAAGCTAGTTTGTTATATAAACGTACAGCTATAGCAAAGCAGCTTTAAATATTTCGTTAATCAAGGGATTTCATCTAAAACAAGTCTAAATTGGTCACGCCTACTCCTAAAGCTTACGAGTACATCTTCTGATGACTTAAGAGATGATATAAACACAAACACGGTATCTACGACTGGTTTTCTATCATTTTGATTTGTAAGGAATTTGACTTGCTCATTGTTCAAAAGCGTTTAAAACGAATCGATGGCCTGTCTGAATGATTTGACAGCTACCTCTTAAGTGGCGTTTGGTTACATCTCAAGAAGCTGATTTGATTGATGATAGACAATTTAAAATGTTCAAAGTATATGATAATAAAATTACTTTGGTAACATTTAAACACCTACAGTTATTTATGACTTAGCTAGCGTCATATTACATACATGCATGCTTGTATTCCCCGAAGGGTTAGGCAGAGATGTACCAATGCACACCCACAGTTCGCCGGTATGTTTAAGTGCCATGTAATTAGGGGGCAAGCCTATTGCCATTAACCGGGCACAAATCCTAACTCATAGAAAAATTCATAGAAAAACCGAATAACACTTTTATTACATGGGACCTAAACATATCGGCGAACTGCGGGTGTACATTGATACACCTCTGCCTAACCCTTCGGGGAATACAGGCGTGATAATATGCTTTAGCCCTGTTGATGAGATAGAGATTTACAATTTACTTCACCTTAGTTAACCGAAGAATATTTTTGCAGAATATATTGGCTGGTAACTAAATGCCTACTTAAGTGTATTCTATTCTTGCAAATATTGCTATACCGAAAGCGATAAGTGTAAAGTGACATGCAATGACCCGCGTTTAGTCTGAACAGTAACCGGGTCACGTTTCATAACAGCAGTGAACTGACGCAGAGCTATGTGGTACAAGGAAGGGTCAACTCTTTGTGGACTTAGTGTAAGGGCGCGGCCACATTGGAGAACTGGTAACTAGCGGATAGAGTGCTGTAATTGCGATTTCAAGTCGTTTGTGGTGCGAGTTCCGACTCAGTCTATCGAGACTTCTTTTTTTTATAGACGGGATATCATCAAATAACGTCCCCCGCCCTGGGCGGGGCGGGAGGGAGTGTCAGACTTTTACTGACTAAAACCCGTCTATGTTCCTTCATGTGCCCTTTGCGTTCCGGGGGCGCAGTATCTCTTTCGAACAACCCGCAGCCCCGGCATCGAGACTTCCTTAAGGTGGAACCTTCACGATAGCCCGCGAAATTCAAATTTTCTTACGTTTTTTTGCAATTTGCAAGTCAGTATTAGATTTAATGTTGAGTAAAGTATGATTCGCGGGCGAAAGAAGTATATATTTTCAGAATTGTAACCATTAAAATAAGTTAAATAACTCCTTAAGTCGGTACAATCCTAAAATGGCAAGATTTCATGAAGTAGTAATTCTTTCGAGTTACCTGGCCCTATGGAGTTTTATTGCTGACTTAAATGGTTATAATTCTGAGAAAAACATAATTTTGGAAGAATTTTGGTCGGTATCGTGTATCGGCGTTTCAGTGGAAGGTTTCGCGACACCACGCGGCAGCGCAATACGGCGCCGTCACTTCGTATGTATTAATAGTTTTATATCTTAGTTAAAGTTTTTGTAAATATGTATAATAATCAGTAAGGTGTTTATGTTATCAGAAATAAATGGCATATTGTTATTACTATTATAGCCATATGGCTATAATTCAACTGAATACTCTACTTCTACTATTACTATAAACTAATATCACTGTAATTCTAATATCTTCTAAAAAGTGAATATGAATATTCATCGCTGAGCTACTTTTAGAAGATAGGAATTATCAGTAGAATTCGATTTCCGATGTGAACAAATAACTAGTTTACTATTACATTGCCATTTGGGTCAAACTTATTAAATCAAACAGTTTAGTTCTTCTTAGACTTAAAAAGCACTGGTTAATAGTTTTCAATGTGACCGCGCCCTAAGGTTGGGCAAGGCTCTAGTTGTGTTTGCAACAAAAAAGTAATTATTTACTAAAGGATTGGACCGAGAGTATGTAGCACAGTCAAATTTTACAATCATTGATGGTTAAATATTGTTTTAATTATTAGAATAATTATACTTAGTGGTGTTTTTAATCTTATAATCTAAATATGAATGCATTATGAAACGAATAAACAAAATGCAATAAAAAATGACAATGTTTGTCATTTGTTTTATTTATCATTAAACTTGTAATAGGGACTTATATTCCCGTCGTATTTTTTATCTTTTTTTCTAATAACTGTTGCCCCAGGCATTTTTTCTGTATCATGGGTGCGTTAACAAACATATAAACTTACCCGGAACAACTATCTGTAGGTCATACAAATATTTGTTACGTGCGGGAATCGAACCTGCAAAATGTAGCGCAGCGGTCGAACGCTCGGCCACTGCGCCGACCGTGTCGTCGTCGTGTGTATTTTATTTTGTTGACATTGTATTTGTATAACACTTCGTGTTATTTTAATTTCGGTAATAATATTATGGCATTGGATATCCATAACCAAAACAATTTTTGTACGTCTTTCGGCGGGACGTAGTATAGACCAACATTTTTTTATATAATACTGACTAACTACCGGAAATTCGCCCGCGTGGCGTATTTCACCTGCTTTAAGTTACATCTTTAGTTACTGCTCCGCTCCCATGGGCCGTAGCGTGATGTTATATAGCCTATGACACTCACAAATAACGTGGCTTTCTATGGGTAAAAGAATTTTCAAAATAGGTTCGGAAGATCCAGATATTACCTCCTACAACCACGCATACTCCTCTTACCTCTTTATAATATTAAAATTAGAGATCAATTTAACAATTCAACATGCACAAAGCTCTAGCAATATTGAATATTGATCTGGATTCGCAACCGGATTCCGTACAGACGATGTTGACAGCGGACTGAGAAACAAACATAATCTAGGTGAAATGTATAAGAGGTTGCGACATTCCGGCCTTGCGATCAATTTCGGCGTCTGCGCATACCGTTGCATCTGTCGAACGAGAGCGAGCGAATATGTTTCAAAAGATACCTTTTTGCGATCTTTGTATTTTGTTTTTTTTTTTTTGTTTGTTTGTATTAAATATAGCGAACTGCCCGCAACTTCGTCCGCGTGGCTTATTTCACCCGCGTTAAGTTACGGCTTTGCGGCGGCTCCGCTCCCGTTGGTCGTAGCGTGATGTTATATAGCCTATATGTCACTCACAAATAATGTGGATTTCTATTTATTTATTTAAACTTTATGCAACAAAAACTACAAAGGCGGACGTAATGCCTTAGGCATTCTCTACCAGTCAACCAAAGGTGGTGAAGTGACAACACGGTTGGTGCAAATAAAACCAAAAGAACAAAATTTGATACTTTCAAAAACAAAATTAAAATTAACCCAATGCAGTTATATATTTATTATATGTTCTATTGCCCCCTACAACCTCACAAACTTTAACTCCGGATAATATTAGTATAGACTGAAGATTTAACAGTGAATACTGACATATTTTGATAAGGCGTACGTCATAACAAATAAAAATATCTTGGCATTTTCAGACTAATGTTCAGTAATACATACAAAACTTAGGATTCAAAAAAATAATCGTAAATCTCTACATAGTACCTATTTATAAAACAAAGTCGCTGCCTGCCATCTGTACGCTTAGATCTTTTAAACTGCGTAACGGATTTTCATCAATAAACAGACTGATTCAAGAAGAAGGTTTATACTCAAAGAACATCACGCTACGATTAATGGGAGAGGAGCAGTAACCAAAGACCGGGTGACACTGCAGGTATATAGCTAGTTATTAATATAGGTACGTAGCCATCTACTGAGTAGGTACTAAAAAGAAAGGATTAACTCATCCATCGATTCGAAAAGAAGACAAATAAAGCCCAAATAATTCTAACTAATAAAATACACTTGAAAGTAAGTTTGTTTATTACCTATTCACGCCTTAACCACTGAATTGATCATTTTGAAAGTTAGATACCTTTCATCCCGAAAAAACTATTGTTCCCGAGCAAAATAACAATAACATTCTAATGATAATAGATGGCGCCACGTCTCTTTCGGATCACTTTTGAATTTTAAATATAACCTACATTTACGCAGACGAATTTGCTGGCAAAAGCTAGTTCGATAAATGGTGTTTAAAATAAAATGGATACGTACAGGAAGCTAAAACAATAATCACAATGTTTATACAATAATGCTCGACATTTAATAACATAGGACATAGTTATGGCTCATCTGACACATGCAAGTGTAGAACTACTACTTCTACTGTCTATCGAGTTTCCACAAACATCACGCCGTTGGTCAATGTTTTGATAACTACTTAGTCTTAGAAAATTAATAGTTCAACAATCATTGTATTCGCAAAAATGATACTGTGTTTTGGTGCGATAGGTGTATGAGACTGCTCCGTCGGTCTTATAGTTGCAAGCGCGATTGGTGAGCGTGGGGTCCTGGGTTCAATTCCCAGGTTGGGCAAAAAGTGTTATTATGTTTTTCTGAGAAATTCTCAGTAGCAGCTCTGAGTTAGGATTTGTGCCAGGTTAATTTGGCCCCTTATTACATGGGACCTAAACATACCGGCGAACTGTGGGTGTATATTGGTACACCTCTGCCTAACCCTTCAGGGAAATACTGGCGTGTCGGTGTGTCTTCCTGGGCCGGCCTCGGGGACACCGACCATCCTCAGGCACCCATTAAATGGAGACTTTTGTTCGCTGTGCATTCGACGGACGTGACCTGCCCAATCCCATTTAAAAACACACTCTATGATCAAGGCAAAGCGATCAGTTTCACACGATAACTCAAATATCATCGTTACGTTCTCAAATATCTTGTAGTTCCATGATAACCGTGGGATAGTTCAAGAAAAGTATATTTAAACACCTTCTTATCTTTCTTACACAAACGGAATTACTTCCCGTGAGAGTTTTGGGGTACTAGCCTGTCTATAAGTGTCTATAATAGGGATTAACAATTTTTTTTTTTTTTTTTTTATCTTGGGACAACTCACACACGGCTATCTGATCCCAAGCTAAGCAGAGCTTGTGTTATGGTAACCAGACAACTGATATACATACTTATATAATTTTATAAATACATACATTATAGATAAATCACACCCAGACACAGAACAAACAATCATGCTCATCACACAAAGTTTGTCCTGGGTGGGAATCGAACCCACGACCTCCGGCTTAGCAGTCAGGGCCACTAACCACTAGACCAACAGGCCCGTCAAAATTATTCTCGTCGAGTTGACTTCACCTTTGCGGAGAGAGATTTTTATAGAATAACACTATTGACTACAACTAAGATTATATTGATTTAATTGTAATTGAACTGTCTCGTTAGTCTAGTAGTCCTAAGTGCGACTGTTACGCTAGAGGTCTTGGGTTCGATCCCAGATCGCGCGCAAGTGTTAGGTATTGGGTTTTTCCATGAGCTTCTCAGTAGCAGCTCGGAATTATAATTTAATTGTGCCCGGTTAATAGCAATAGGCTTGCCCCTCCCAATTACACAGGACCTAAAACATATCGGCGAACTGTGGGTGTAATGTACACGTACATACTTAAAATTAAAATTAAATATTGTTACAAAGTGGTTAGATTCTCTTTGTTTCCTTTGTGTAACTGCCTCGTTAGCCTGGGTCCGTGGGTTACGCTCCCAGTCGTCGAGGCACCTGTGGTGGACGCACCTGATTCGATTTATTTAATTCAAGTAAATTTTTGATCAAATGTAACGTCAGGCACAAAACTGTTTTACAAAAATATTAAATATATATTGTTGGTATAATGTATAACATAAAAATCATAATTATATTTAAAACAAAAAAAAATGCAATTTTATATTGGTAGTATGTTTTGAAAAATTTAAGATTCAATAATTTTTCATTCTTTATTTTTATAACTCAATAAGAACACTAGTAAAAAAAATTCATTACTATATACCTATCACAGTTTTCATCACTTATAATCAAGAGAATCATTTAACTTAATTAAATAATAAGTCTCACATGTAATACAAAAAGAAAATGATTAAAAAAAAACAGTCTTAATAATTACTGCAGAGCAACTAAGTTTATACATAGTGAAATATTATTTTCATCTTTGTAACAATAATAATTAAACATAATCAAACTGTGTTATCAAACAAATGAGAATAATTTACCCTAAATATAACAGTCAGTTTCAATAACGAAATAGCTATTAGCTTTCAAAATAACTATGTGAAATGTATCGTATTTTTTTAGCGTAGTAATAATCTACTGTGAAACCCTTAATATATATTAAAAAAAAAACAAAAAATAGTATTTATGTACAAGCAAATCATCACTTTTCACTAAAGGTGTGTAAGGATAAGGTTAAGTGGCGATCGTATACTCTCTGCTATGTGATAACTTTTGTTTAGCAAGGAAAAATGCTTTATTATTATGATGAAACACTTTTTTCGTTTACTGTACTAAGTGAAAAAGCACAATAAAAAAAAGATATGAAATTAATCGAATCGGGTGCGTCAACCACAGGTGCCTCGACGACTGGGAGCGTAACCCACGGACCCGTTAGCCTAGTGGTCCTAAGCGTGACTGCTACGCTAGAGGTCTTGGGTTAGACCCCAGGTCGAGCAGTGATATTGGGATTTTCTATGAAATTCTCAGTAACAGCTCGGCGTTGGGATTGTACCCGGTTAATGGCAATAGGCTCGCCCCCTATTGCATAGGACCTAAACATACCGGTGAAAGTCTACATTGGTACACCTCTGCCTAACCCGTCAGGGAATACAGGCGTGATGGTATGTATGTATGATTTAATTGTAACAAATAAAAATATTATAACCTTCGAACATTCTAAGCCTACCTCCTGATTTCACAAGTAGATATAATAGGTAGACTAGTTTAACACTCGCTACCATTTTGGGATGGTATCATAATGTTAATACGGTATTATAGACCGATAATCCTTTCTACACGACACTTTAATAGGGGATAAGTTGGTTTAAGACTAAGCCTTTAAGACGAGGACTCGTGAATCTGGTTTTACCTGTATTGCAGTAACTACCTACTAAATATTGGTAGGTGATAGATGCTGACTAAAAGCATTTGCCGCCGAAATCAACTAAAGGCAATTAAAAGTTTCATCTAAACTAATATTATTCATATAGAATTATTTTTGTTTGTAATGGATAAACTCAAAAAATAATTCAGTCAAAACTTTGGGACTCCTTTTAAAAATACCTTTTAGTTTCCCTTTGCCCCTATTCACTCAATTTTTGGGTAAATAGGCGCACCATCACAGGACATGCGTTAGCTCTTTAGTTGCTTGTCGGGCACAACCACCTGTACCATCCAACCAATGTTAATGATAGGCCAATTATAGAGCTGTATAGGTTGCTCAATACTGGTCGGACAAAAATTTATACGAGTCAATCATGAGAAGAAGAGGTAACACAAGAGAATACAGAAAACAGCAAAACATACCATCACGCCTGTATTCCTCGAAGGGTTAGGCAGAGATGTAATAATGTACACCCAAAGTTCGCTGGTATGTTTAGGTCCCATGCACTAGGGCGAGCCTATTGCTATTAACCGGGCACAAATCCTAACTCCGAGCTGCTACTGAGAATTTAACACAAAAACCCAATAACACTGCTCGATCTGGGGTCTAACCTAAGACCTCTAGCGTAGCAGTCGCGCTTAGGACCACTAGGCTAACGAAGCAGTTAGGTACAAGTAATGTTTGCAAGAAACAATGTGAGAAACCAAACACAAAGGAAACAAAGAGAATCCAACCACTTTGTAACAATATTTAATTTTAATTTTAAATAGGTGCCTACTTATATTTAAATAATGCCCACAGTGGCTAGCTAGCTTTCGAATTAAATGGTAAATACTCGCATACCGAAATCCAAGTCATTATAATAGAAATATTTTTATAATTAATGTAAAAAAATATAAAATTAAATTAATGCTTTATAATACTTCTAATTTATAAAGAGGTAAAGATTTTTGGATGTACGACGTCCGCCCACAAGTTGGACACACGACAGACCGCAGGAAGACGCTGGATGCAGGCCGCTTTCAACCGGTCCTTTTGGAAGGTTCTCTGTGTCCAGCAGTGGACGTCCTGCGGCTGATAATGATGTTGAAAGTTTTTTGTTTTGTTTTGTTTAATGAGAAATTATGCCTGGAAGTTCTAGCCTGATTAGAAAAAATCTTTTACTGATAGAAATCTACACTATTGCTGAATGTCATAAACTATATTTTTCAGTATCAGGACTTCTACGCGAACGAAATCGCGGACAGAAGTTAGTGTTCCAACAATGGACAATGTTTTCAAATATGACATAGGTAGGTAATCTTAGTTGTGTTAAAATTACAGTTTATGATATTCGTGTATTTTGTATTAGTCGTCTTTTTTGAATGCCGTATTTAATTATAATTATCATACATGTTGAGTAACGTCTCATGTTTATGCTTAACAGTCATACGTTTTAATTAGTTATTACGTTTTTAAAAGTGTTGAGGTCAATTTCGCGATTTTACTATAGATTACTGTCTCTTTAAGTTCAAAGAGACAGTAATCTATAGTAATATAATAAAGCTGAAGAGTTTACAGGTATATCTCCATAGAACATTCTAAAAGGTACAAGAATGAAAATAAAACGGCCAAGTGCTAGTTGGATCCGCACATGAAAAGACTACATACAATAAAACACACGTTTCTTATATGGGATCCCCCATCACAAGTGCTGTTAGCTTCCACAGTAATACACGCTCCGGAAAAACTTTAAGTGCCTACCTACGACGGTTCAAAAGATAACGCCCTTTGGAAGACTGAGGGGCAGAGAGCGGCGTCTTAGCAATAGAATTCCGTCTGGCTCCCTCTCTGTACAGCACCCACAAAAAATCGCGGAAGCAATATTAACACGAACTCTCACCCAATTAGATGCAAGTTATGCTTAATATTAATTGCTTAAAAATGACCTTTACCGCTAATCTTCTAACTAGACACCATTTGTTTCGATTTAGACAGGGAAACTAATTCAAAACTGACAGACAGTACTGACAGCGTTGAGTAATGCAACCACAAACCTTTGGAAACTTCACGAGTTTCCGTCACGGACAGTAACGAGCATTTTATAAGCCAAAACCATTAAAATGTACTTGGGAATTTAAAATCATAAGCCTTGGCCAATGATGGAGAAATAAAGAGTACCTATGGTCCCTACTAAACTTTAGTAAAAGAGAGAAAAAGATGTACCAACCGACATTTTTGACATTACATTGAGTGGGTTTTTTCTTTGTTAAATACTTTAAGTCAGAATTCAATGTAAGATACAAAGCTTATACATATAAGTAAATATAATATTAATACATTAAAATGATAAGTAAGCTACATACCTATTTATGTTATTATTTTTGATAAATAGAGACACATTTCTTTTCTCCTGTTGCTTATATTCTTAATAATAAATATTTATTTATATCAACATCACACAAGCTGGACAGTACTGAATTAGAGATATCCGGCTCCATTATTTTGGGACTTTCTACTTTTGCAAAGGTAAAAGTCAACATGGAAAATAGAATGTGTACCTATTTATTTTAAGAACGACTGAGGACGATACAGAAGGAACAAGAGCGAATTTTCATTCAGCGCGGAAAAGCATTAAAAATCTCCATATCTCTTTACTTATGGTTTCCCTAAATCTTGTTGTCTGATACTCAGTCCAGAATAGAGAATTCATGGTTTCAGTTTAAAGGTAGATGTCCCTTACACTGGTTTTAATAAATATCCTGCAGTATTTGACCTAAGTTGCCGGGTTCAACAAGCGTTTGAAACAGACAGAGCTATCTATCTCCCAATATATCAAACAGTAGCGTTCATGTGCCACTCAAATCAATTCATTTCTTTGGGTCCTCAGGGTCATATTTTGGGTCCAACTAATTGAGCACATTTTTCATATAAATGATGACGTATCAAAGTATTCACAGTCAAAGACAAATTATTTATTTCAAATTTCATGAAAGGACACGACAAGAACGTCTTGTACAAGAAAGAAAAACATTAATAATATTGAATCTACTTGCCCATTCCAAGAGGTAGTTTCTTAAGGAGAAGAATGTGCAAGAAACTCCATAGTTACTCTCTTAAAAAATGTGTCAATAAATTGATGTATTATAACAATAAGTTGTAGAGATACCTATGTAACTATATTGATTCAATAAACAAACGAATCTGAAAACGATGCACCAAAAATAAAAGTCATTAAATGTTTTAATTGTAGTAAATAGTTACAAATACAAATACAAATCATTTATTTGCATAAAACAGGTTGAGAAGATGTTACAAAAGGTCGAACGGTACACTGTTAATAAAAATAAGGTGTGCAAATGTAATACAGTCCAGAAATTATATCTTATCAAAATTATTTATGTCAAATATTATGTCAAATTTACAATAAATTATGTCCAATATACATTATTATCATTAAAATACAATATTTTCTCACCCAAGTAATCTTTAACATCATAATAACATTTATTTATTAGGAAGTTAAACTTTAAACTTTCTTTTTGTATTTTTTAATTAAGATGCAGATTAGTCATTGTTCTAGCTGTGAATTGTTGACTCTTTTAATATGAACACCTGTCGTAAGTACGTGTTTAATCTATTTCCGTAGTTGTGACATTTTTAAACGTTTACCGTGTTATCGTTAAATATGACCTTGGTGCGATGCATTCTCTCTTAAAGCATGTGAATGCAGGTGAAATGACAGTTTGGAATTATTCAAAGATTATTAGGTAAGTTACACCAGCCAGGGCCGGATTGGAATCGGAATTCCGCAACACTAATTGGGGGCCTACTGAATTAATGGAACTTATTTATATTTTATAGAAAAAACGATACACACGATACCCGTAGGAAACAAATCAAGACATTATGATATAATTATGTTAAGTTTGCCGTTTGCCGAGGTTGGATTACGTAATGGAATCGACATTGTTGTGATAAAATACTACAATAATAGGTACATATATTTTTTAATTTTAGTTTTTACTTTAATGGTGGCTTTAAATTCAAGGGACCCTGGATGCTGCAGCCCAAAAAGTCAACATACAAATCCGCACCTGGTATCACCACCTTTACCAGTTGAAACGTAGTCACCACTCGATTGTCTCTCACTGTTATATTCCCATGACAATTTATTTATTTTTATTATTCAAACAAAAGAAACCTTTTACTCAGTCGACTGTCATTATGCCATTATAAATAGAAGGTACTTTTATTACTGTATTGCAGTGGAGATGTGTGCTTTAGAATTCATTTTAATGATCATTCAAATTCTGAGTAACTATCGCGTGAATAATTTCACTATCTCTAGGGTTGTCAAGCCAGCGATCGGTTTACAATTTCAAATGTTGATATGTTTGGAAAATAAGCCAACTGAGTATTTCCAGTTTTTCATAGCGATAAAAATAACAAATGATCGTGTTACTTTCGTTTTGATGGGAACTTGGATGCTACACTCTTTCCAGTTCCCATATTTATAAAATACTTATGCTAGTATTGTATGTATTTTTAGACTGTCCTTTTTTAGTCCAGCATAATTATTTGACGGTACGGTAGGCGCAGTGACTTCTTCTTCTTAGCGTATCGATGGCAAATATAGTTTATAAAAGAATAATAAAATTTAAATATTATGTTTGACCCAAAATTCGGCAGTGACTGAGCAATTAGCAATGCGTGTCACTGGTTCGATGGACGCACAGATATAATATTTGTATCACTTACAGATAGTTGTTTCGGGTCTTGGTTGTTTGTATAGGTGAGTTATTTTTGCGAATGCAATTGACTGAGGCGATTCGCACACTGCCCCGTGCTACGCTCCGTGGTGCGTGGCGACGAAGCTCTGGTGATCTGCAACACTGCGCGTGAACGCGTTTTCCATGTGTTGGAGAACGCGTGTTTCTATACAAACACAGATACTTACAAACTACGTGCTCCCGTGGTGCGCTCCGTGATGCGGGGCAGTGTGCAAACCACCTAAGTAAGGTTCAAATAAAGACCAAAATAGAAAGAACCTACTATTACCAGTGCCGTAACTAGGGCAGTGCAAGCGGTGCCCAGCACAGAGAGCAGACCCTGGGGGGGCGCAGAAATAACCAGACCAGGACCAGATTTTTCTTGAGGCCCTCATAGAAGCTTGCATCGGGCGCCGTTATAAGCTGGGTACTCACTTAGCAGTGTAGCACGTAACGTATCAGATACGATATCAAGTGAGTACGTAGGCACGAGCCCGCTGCGAACCACTCGCGCGTGGAACGCTGTAAGTTCGCAGTGACCCGCCGAGTGGCGGTTTTACTGCGAACACAAAGGCGGCTAGGAAGCTCGTAGCTAGACCGTGGAGGAGCCGTACCCACTTTCAGCTTGATCCGTATCTGATACGTTGCGTGCTACACTGCTAAGTGAGTACCCAGCCAACTGCCAGCCCTACTAATGAAAGACACGGATGCAAGCACGGTGTGCGAAGCGAACCATCTGCTGAGCCAAATTGTGCGACAAATCTGTTACGAAATACCATTACCCGTGCATGATGGAGGAAAGTTAGGCCGAGTTTAATTGAACAATTATTATTTTCATTATTACGAAATGTTTTAATGTTCGTGAACTTATTTCAATTGATTTTATCATCGGTGTTACTGTAGCAGCTTGTAAGTATTCATCAGCAGTGGTATTTCGTTTAAAGTCTTCCTAGTTGAATCTAGGAGGAGTGAGTGAATAGATGCGGGCTGCATAGGACCGGTCATTGTGGCTATCTTTAGGGAACGCCTATGAAGAGTAAGGCGCGAGTGGTGTTCCCGCGCGCCTTTTCGTAGTTGGAGAAACACCGTGGGGTTTTAGCTGGTATTAGTCCGACATAACCCTCCGCCTTCCCTGAGGTGGAAGCAGTCCATGAGGATTTCCACACGAAAAAAATGCGAAGCCTATGTCCAGAGTACGTAATTTGACTGATAGGATGAACTTGATGAATATGCTTGTATGCTCCCTTATATGATTATTTTTTTGGATGAATAGTTTACATAGGTATGTATGCCATTTCGATATTTTATACATGTTTAGTTTTGTATGAATAGTCTAGATGCAATTCTACTAACATTTAGAAACAATCGCAATCTCAATTTATTATTTTAGTATTTGGCAATTTATTAAACAATGCAGTATACCTTCGTACATTTCATTTTTGTTTTTTTGCCATAATTGGCCTGTAGTGAGCACCTATTGTTGTAGGTATCTCATATTTCATTACCCGCCACTTTCCTAAAAATACTGTTTCTCAGACAAACTTTCAAGTCCAAAATCTAGGAAAATTATGGTCAGATTTTGATGCGTAATCGTACTTATAAAATTAAGGAGTTTTTTGTTTGTTGAAAACCCGTGAATCTATGGAACTAGCAGTAGGATTGGAGAAATTATTATTTTGTATATGGTTAGCTTATTAATGAGACTAATAATAAATATAAAACACTGGACACTTAGACACACCGTCACACAGTCACAGTCGTATGTCATGAGACATTAAAATCACGCTACGATCCATGGGAGCGGAACAGTAACCAAAGGAGAAAAAAAACCTTGCGGTAGAATTCGCGGGCAGAAGTTACTTATGGGTTCTCTATTTTGTCACCTAACTTTTTTATGCATAATTTAAAGTGCCATAACTTTTTTTGTCCCAATCATCATTTGTCCGAATGATAACTTACCCGAACTTAATATCACATAATATCACATGCCATAAAATTGAAATCCCTAAATATAATGTGTCATAAATCCGTTTGTCATAAATATTACAATCAATAATATACAAAAGACATAAAGCCTTTTTCGATAAAAAATATAAATCCTAAATTCAAATTACATAACACTTTTTTTAAATAATAATATTCTTAAAATATTTTTAGATTTTAGAATTTTATTTCTATCGTTTTTGCAAGCAAGCCAGCATGCAAGCCAGCATGCAGCATGCAAGCAAGCATGCAGCATACAAGCAAGCACGCAGCATGCAAGCAAGCAAGCAGTACTTATGCAAGCAAGCGTGCAACATGCAGCAGGCATGGTTTCTGTCACGGCTCCGGCGCTGCGGGGCTCCGGCGGTCCCATGCGGGCTTATCGTCGCAGATGATTTCACGCTCACCACGCGGCGGCGAGTGTCAAAACCACCTGCTCCTCAGCTCGCGGGCCGCCTTGCCCCTCCGCGCCTACGCGATTTTAAATTACACTCTAGGGGTAGGGCAGACAAGACTACGTGGAGTCGGTTTCGCAGCGATTCGTTTCTGTCACTAAAACCTAATTTTTTGCAAATGTTTTAGGACTAAAAAAAATATTATAACTGAAGATTCGGAATAATACACATTATTTAACGCAATACTTAGGACATATGACTTCAGGTCATGTAAAATTAGGAGCTTCAAATATTATAGTACTCGATATTATGACAGAATACTTTTAGAACTAAAGATAATTATGTTACACAAAATTTCAGGATTTTTAACATTATGGTTACTGAGGCCAAACGTGTTATAGATAATGATTTTCGGACAAACAATTTTAGGAGATGTAAGGGACTCGTTACTTATGGCATTCTTAAAGTCTAAAAAAGTCATTCGAAAAAAGACTTTTCTAGCTGACGTAGGGTGATTTACCTACAAATTCTACATACTTGCATCGAACGTAAAACTTCGTAAAACGTTGAGATGGGATGGGACCAATATGACATTATCAATTAATGTGTATTTTCTTTTATCTTGGACATCACCGACATCTGTGAAGAAAACATCGTCAGGAAGCCTGGTTTTATAATTAACATAAGTCTGATATCGCCGATGCACCTTGAGCTAACGTGGTGATCAATGCTTTTGACTTGATCTTTGCTACTAAACAATTGACGTACTTTTTATAAGCTGTCAAAACACCATTCCCCCATAGATTTTTTATGACAATACTAAACTATGATGTCACTTTTTTGTCATCTTAATTCACTAATCATTTATTTATTTCAAAGCAACGAAAAATCTTTTATACATACACGTACCATCACGCCTGTATTCCCCGTAGGGTTAGGCAGAGGTGTACCAATGTACACCCACAGTTCGCCGGTATATTTAGGTCCCATGTAATAGGGGGCGAGCCTATTGCCATAAACCGGGCACAAATCCAAACTCCGAGCTGCTACTGAGAATTTCATAGAAAAACCCCAATAACACTTTTGCTCGACCTGGGAATCGAACCCAAGACCTCTAGCGTAGCAGTCGCGCTTAGGACCACTAGGCAAACGAGGCAGTCGGGGAAATCTTTTATAGTTATTTAAAAATTTCTTTGTGAAATTGTGTCTTGAAATTATTGTGGTTGTACCGAAATGGGACAATAAAAGGCTAGTATTATTTTATTATCAAATGCAAGGATTTGTCTAGTGCCTAGTGGGTGGAGCTGGATAAAGGAATGCGCCTTAAAAAAACTATTATGTCATAATGACCATTGCCAAAAGCGTTGTCCAAATCTTATCGAGATACTCGTAGACATAAAAATGCAGGTTTATGTGGGTGTACCTGTATGTAGGTTGATAGTTGGATATTGATACCATTCCTCAGTTTTGGTAAGCACAGTGATATAATAAATAAATAATAATCAACTTCATTTGCTTGAAATATGGTATTTTACAGATCTTAAAACAATAAGTAGTTCTTCATATTCCGTCTACTTCAGCATGCAAATTTTGGAATATAGCCATCATTTCAAATTAGTGATAAACGCGGATATTGAAGAATGTCAAAAATACACGCTGTAGAAATGGCTGCTCCAATGATTTCTTGAAATACGTACCTAGTGTCCTTATCACCCTATCTAGTATTTATTAGGCTCGCTATACTCACAAGCGGGTCGGAGCAATAGGTTCGGCATTTTCAGTACGTTTTAAATTAATTTAAAAATTGTGACCGATTGATGGATTCTTTTACCAATAAATCTGTTGATTCTTTTACCAAAAAATCTTGTGTAGTGATCCTTATAAATCTAAAAAAAAAAACGAAAGGCTGATGCAAGTATATGACTGACATCTCTCATCAATCCTTGAATTAGAAAACTGCAAGGTAGTCTAGTCTGTGAACTATTCGGAAAATATTACCTACTTACAACTGGGAAAACCCAATTACAAACAAAAGTGTACAGTATACGGGTCTAAATAGAACTAGAACTACTACTTATTATCCAAACACATATAATAATATAGTAGATACCTTAGTAACAACCTATAAAATTGCCGTTTTTATTAAAACGTTCAAACAATGCTTGACAAATAAACGAAAAGAAATTTAAATCAAAGTTTTTGGCTATTAGTACATTTATTTAGTGCAGCCTAGGCAATGCACCTCCAATAAAATGGCAAAAGTGCATCGGTATAATATTAGAAGACAATCATACCATCACGCCTGTATTCCCCGAAACGTTAGGCAGAGCTGTACAAATGTACACGCACAGTTCGCCGGTATGTTTTAGGTCCCATGTAATAAGGGGCGAGCCTATTGTCATTAACCGGGCACAAATACTAACTCCAAACTACTACTGAAAATTTCTTAGAAAAACTCAATAAGACTTTGCTCGACCTGGGAATCGTACCCAAAACCGGTAGCGTAACAGTAGAGTTAGAAGACAGTTCATAAAATATTCGAAAAAACTTTCCTAGACGTAGATTGAACTCAAGTCTCTCGATCACTTGTACTCGTATAGTAACAAACAATAAACCCTATTTTTTTATGTGGAACGTAATCTCAGAAACTAGAAACTATATTATTATTATTATATTTATTCCAGTTAATAACTATTTAAGCTCCATTTAATTATTTCTATAGCATAAATAAGTATATATTTAAAAGGCAAAATTATTATTAACTGGAATAAACTTGCGTTAACCTGCACTCGCAGCTAGCTTCCGAGCCGCCATTAAGTTTGAATCGTACTATACCTATCAAGAAAGTTTTCTTGGCATGACCAAGATTTTCGTAAACCGCGATTTGTGACTGTCGGTCGTGACCTATTGAATTTGCAAACAGCTGTATTTAGCCATCGTTGACTAATTTATGCTAATATTTTGCGTTTCGCTATATTTTCGTTATTATGACTTATTAAATAACTAACTTATATCCTCGAATTCCATGTATATTTTAAGAATTATGTGAGTAAGAATTATTTAATGTTTATACAAGTCATTTTTAAATGTTCATTCAGAAACTAGGTACTTACTACCTTGTTTTGAAAAATAAACAATGCCATTTATACAAATATTTATGAGAGGAACAATTTTTTTGTTTGTTTGTAACGACTAGGCTCCGAAACTACAGGACCGATTTTAACCATTTTTTCACCGATAGATAGCTACATTATTCCTCAGTAACATAGGCTATATAACATCACGCTACGACTCACGAGAGCAGAGCAGTATCCAAAAACAGAAATAAGCGGCGCGGACAAAGTCGCGGGCAGTTTGCTAGTTTATTTGTATCTATACAAGTCATTTTTCATTCAGAAACCAGATCCTTACTGCCTACCTTGTTTTTAAAAATGGTTAGCACAATGTCAAAATCAATAAAGAAGCAATAGTCTTTGCAAATTATGCAATTCAAAAGGTTATAGGGTCATAGTTGACCTATTGTCGTGTAGACCTCTGATAGACCTCGTTCCCTGTCGGGTCATGCATATTTTAACTCAGGTCAAAGAGAAAACGAAGGGTTAACTGAAGAACTAATGATGACCTAAATAAGTAGGTGGGTTCCTAAGGAACAGGTACCCAGGCGTTTTTTGTAACAGGAAAGAAAATTATACTTTTGCAGCAAAATATAATGGTACCTACGTGACGAAAACCGAAGATTGCATTTGCTTAATTAACCAATCTTTGTTTTTAAGTTTTTAATAATAATTGGTACATGGAAAATTAGCAATCATAAACTCACAATTATGATAGTTAAACTTACCAGGTAATAAATAAAGTAGATTGTTTTAAGGCTATATTACTACCCAAAATAAAAGAAATAATAAAATGATATTTACTTTTCGACAGATGGTGGCTTTTGGTGGTCCAGTTCACGAAACAAACACATCACAGTTTTTCACAACAACATAACACTGAATCCGCGTACACATTACTAAATAATTTTTAAAAAAGACACCAAAAATAATTCCCGCGCAAACAAAATTACTAAATACAAAATGCCGCGTAAAATTTGTTAATCTGTAGCGAAAATTTGACACAAATTGCGCAAACAGATAAGCAAATATTTTTTTATCTGCGTTCGAATTTTGTAAATGTTTTTAAGTGTGCCAGCCAGACGCATGCGGGCGCGGTGTGTTGCGTAAGGCGCTATGCGTGTTTGCTGTTCGAGCAACTTGTAGAAACTGAAAGTGGAAGTGGGCTCCAGACGAACGTCTTGCTGCAAGGGATGTGCGGTAATCCGCGACTGGTGAGGCATCCGCATAATGCTAATATTTAACCGCGCACTTGATGCTCTTTTGTTTGAGTACCTACAGCGAGAGTTTTGACAGCAATTTATTTACCTGCATGGATATAGAGTACAATATTTACCAACCAACTTAACTATTATAATCAGAGTATATTTCATTGAAGTAAAAGCGATTCAAGTTTTGTTTAAAAAAGCAACGCGATTGACTTCTTATAAATGACTGACTTCCAAATTACATTAATTATAGAATTGTTCTTGAAAACCATAACAAACCAAACAATGTCCGTAAATCAAGTGTTTACTTAGATAATTTTACAACTTTATTTTCACTAACATTATTTTATCGAAATTTTACTTATTTTACGTAAAATCCGCATAAAATGCCGATGTGCATGAGGCACAACACTAGTAAAGGAACCCCCCGACGGCGACGCGACGCTGCGGTTAGGTAACACGAAGCTATTTCCATTTATCCATCTATCTAAGTGATCCCATTTCCATAAGAGATACCTACATCCGATGTTTTTGCTAATGACAACCGGTGCTTCGTTGACAATGCCGGCGTGCTTCGTTTAGAGTTCTGCAATCTATTGTTTCTGAGACATTCTTTAGAATAATTATAGATAGGTACATTGAAAACCACATTCTCACTATAGGCTAGGTTTTCTGTGCAATTTTGTGGTTTCGTAGTTTCGTGTAACTTGCTATAACAAATTACTTTTTAAACGTTAAAATACTACTTAATACAACTGTTCTATTTATTTTAGGTATAGCTACAAACCGAAGGTTTATCGTAGATATTCTATTTAAAATTAAAAACATAGGTAATAAATAACTCGTCTCGTAGGTCCTAAAATATGTAAAACTGCAGCTTGTATAAACCTACAAGCTGCAGTTTTACATAATCGACAAATTTAAGGAGGCAACTATGCAAGTCATTCTCAACATGAATAAATAATAAAATAAACAGTGTATTTGGTTTTCTTTTTTTGTAGGTTTTTTTGAATTCGAACTAGCTGTCATGCCGCTGGGTTTAGACAGGCGTAATGATGAACCCACGCGCTTCATACAAGCGAGACACTGCCTATCGCATACCTACGCAACAACAGGGCGATTCTGGGTGCCGAGTGTGAGTTTTTTCATTCACGTTCGATTGCGAGCGCGTTTGAATTTTGTATGAGAAATTAGGTTTCTCCTAGTGACAACCAGGTGGCGCTATACCGTTTTCCTATACAAAATTCTAACGCGTTCGCAATCGAACGTGAATGAAAAAACTCACACTTGGCACTCTGTTCTTTGAAAGAGGTGTATTCTGAAATACTCTTAACAAAATAAAATAAATATTTATTATTGACTAGTTGTCGCAATGTTAAGTCTTTTATGACATCCTCCTAAAAAACTACGAAGATGTAAAACTACAATTTTGATAAGTACTACATTTATTATACAAGTAAGCAAGGCAAGATAATATTTTATGTACCAATGTGACTTTTTCTTTGTGAATTCATATGTACTTTCTTCTAAGTTTATCTTGGACATCACTGACATCAGTAACCATGTCAGAGGCCCTTGAGGGGGTTATTCCCGCTCGGTAACACCCTTTCGTCAACACTGTTGACGATCGGGAAAAAAAAGTTTCGTTCGTTCAGTGTTGACGAACGCTACTTTTAATTCCCGTTCGGTAACACCTTTCGTTCCTGTCGTCAACACTGTTGACGATCGGGAAAAAAAAGTTTCGTTCGTTCACAGTGTCCATGAATGCTGGTTTTTATTTTTAAAATATAGAAATAAAAATAAAACATGTCATGGATTTTTAAAATGTTTTAATGGATTATGTTACATCTTTTAAAACGAAAGGTGTTACCGAACGGGAATAAAAAGTAGCGTTCGTCAACACTGCGAACGAACGAAACTTTTTTTTCCCGATCGTCAACAGTGTTGACGAAAGGGTGTTACCGAGCGGGAATAACCCCCTTGAAGCGGTTTAGAAACTCTGACACTAGGATGTGTGGGGTCGATAGACCTTACTGCCCACACGATAAAGCAGAAGACTTACATATAGTATTTGAAAAATAACGGTCAAATAATTTTTCAGGTGCGTAGGTTTCGTAACTCAGAAATTTGTTTAACTTGAATGTACAGTCAACAAAGCTATTCGGCATACAGCTTATTTGCGATTACTTTTAACTTTTAATCAATGTTGTAAGTGCGCTGAGCAGTCCATTCTTTTAAATAATTCTCATATAAAGACTGTCGCAACGAACACTATCGAAACTGCAAAAAAAAATTTTTGCTTTCTTGTATTATTGATAAGATAATTTAAAACTGTCGGATAAAGTAAAAATTAAAATTAAAAAGTCATAATTGAAGATGTTTTTAATTGAACAAAATCGATACAGTTGATAATACTATCTCTTGTAAATCGATTTTAAAGATTTGAATTACTCTCCTGTGAAGTAGTTGATTTGCAGTTTCGATAGTGTTCGTTGCGGCAGTCGAAGTGTGTCATACGCTTAAAAAGTAATTTCGCATACAATAAAAATATGAATATTGGCAGTGTAGTAGAAAGATGAATAATTTTGCCTGTATACCAAATAGTTTTGGTGACTGTATCTGCCTGTTGTCACCGAAGCCACAATATGACTACTTATTTTTCAGTTTTTCTCTTTGTCAATTGCAACATTGTTCTAAGAGCTCACACGGATGCTGCTCATTGTCAATTTGTCGTGGCTTATACACTGCCATTGTGATGATTCCCACCTTTCATTATTGCGAACATAAGTACCTACTAATTATAATAAAAATAATACATGTAAGTAAGCGGAATCAGTAGTCAGCAACAAAAGAAGATTAACACTTCAAAATTCATTTATTCAAAACAGGATATAAAGTTTATACAATTTTGCTTAAAACTTGTATAAATCTTCGGATTTTTAAATCCTTATTATTGAGCACAATATCATAAATTACGAAATGGATCTAAAATTAAGATAAAATGAACTCTTATGTACCTATTGCTTAAAATTCTGAAAAGTGAATTGCATTATTTCGTGTCTATTTAAATGGTATGTATAAGTAACATTGTTAATCTACTTTTGTTGCTGACAGTACATGTCCCTTGACTTTTACCTTTATAAAAGTAAAATATCCTAATTGAACCGGGCGATCAGTATTTAAGGACTATTTTGCGTCAGATGCCTTTCCCTCTTTAGGATTGTGCAATTATAATTAAGATTAAAACACTCCCCAGATCGATTTCGGTTACGGCGACTCATCTCACTAGAAATTAGCCAAGTACACAAAAGATATTATGGAGCACAAGTGTGTTCGCAAACACAGGTACACTCCCTCTTCTCTAACTCTCATAGTCCGATGGCACGGCAATTCGACCCAACCGGGGAGAGATCAGGCGCAAGACCACGGCTTGCTTTCAGAGGAACGGAGGTCACACCATCAACTTCGATACTCCTGGCAAATTCACTATGGAAAAACCCAATAACACTTTTTGCCCGACCAGGAAATCGAACCCAGAACCCCTCGCTGTCACTAGGTAGTAGTAGTAGTAGTAAGTTTGTAAATCCCATGTCTCGGAAAACGCGTAAAGCCATCGGTCCCGGCTGTCATTCGTAATCTTTGATGGACGTTACGGGTAGTCAGAAGTTCGAGTCTGACAACCAGTCTTATCAAGAGGTATTGTGTTACTCAGTAACTGGGTTGGAGAGATCAGATAGGCAAATCACTTCGCCAAATTTTGTGAATGCTGAGTCGCAAATTTCCATTTAACTGAAACTCACAATTACTTTTGCGTCGCTGTGGTAAACACAGCATACATTATGCTACTCACAAATTAATTCGATTTCCTCCCATTGACCTCAGACTTAGACTGAAAATAAATAGGAAAGTCATTAAAAATCACAATAAAACAAAAACAATCAATATAACATTTTATTTGTCGAATTGTCTTGACAAAAAATATCACTATATTAAACTCCAGATAAATAATCTTATTTACAATAATATTACACATTTAACGGGTCTTTAGATGAAACACCCACATCAATCACATTGCGTTTGTGACTAGTTTTAGCACGCGGCATTGCTTGCTCCTAGTAATAACAACTATGAATTTAATTTGCATTAAAAAAAATACGCCTACTTTTTTCTATAGATAGGCCACCATAGACTCAAAACATTTGCAAATAATAGGTTTACAATTAAAAAAAAACATAAGTTGGACTATGGAATCTAATTTTTCTACTCGCAAGTTTTAGTTGGCACTCGCAGCAAATCCACTTGATGTGAATGTTTACACTATGCAAGTTGATTTTAGACGGTAACTCTAACAACTCTAACTAGACATCGTTGCATTAGTCCATCTTACTTTTTTTTTACAATAAAGTCAACTTTGAAGAAACTATTCTCTCTCAATAACAATAAGGGTTGTTATTCAACAAACAGACATTACTACAGAGTATTTTTCTATAAATATTGTAAGAGCTATTGTTTCTAAACGTATTTTATTGTAATTGTAAAGCGTATATTGGAACATAAAGCCGGCTTCGTTTGTAAGCTGCCTTAGCACACACTTATTGTTATCGTTTTAATTATTTTTTGACGTTAAGGGATATATTGGTCTATCTACATTTATTTATAGGTCATATTTAGTTTACTTGAAAATTGTGTGTACAGTAGAATAAGCTATTTTGTATAGAGGCTACCTAACAAGTTGAAGACTGAAGTGTGTATTTTTTTAATATCAAAGATCAAATTGACAGAACAGAGCTAAGAAATAACGTACAAAATAAAAATGAATTATGGCAGTATACCTAATAAAAATACGAATGTTTCTGCCTGTATACCAAATAGCTTGTTTGACTGTACAATGCGGTAAAAAAAACTTCATTCACTAGCACGAATGCATTTTATCTAGTTATGACGGTGAACTAACCGGTCCCTGTTATTTTTACCCAACTTCAAAATAAGGAGGTTTTATGTTTGACTGTAATATCTTTTTAATTTATTTTTTTATGTGTGTTCACCGATTTCCCCGCCAATTGTCGACCGTTTTACAATTTTTTTTTCTTTTTTACCGCATAGAGGTCATTTAAACCCTTTAATTTCCAACTACCCTACTGCATTCAATCTACTGTAAATGCGAAACATTGTTTCAATATTTTTAAACACCGTTCATTTGTCTAATAACTCTTACTTTCAGTATAAAATTGAACACAAAATGAAAGATATGCATGTCATACAGTAATTATGATATTTACTTCCGTTTTGGAACTAAATAATTCAAAATAAATGGATGAGTTCCTGCTGTTTAGTCTATGGTAATAATATCAATGTTTTGGTTAATTATGTTAAAGTGAATATCATTTGGCACGCTGTGATTCTTTGTTAAATTGGGTACTTGACACCACAAATCAATTGAGTTTTTATGAGCTGTCAAAACGCGATTCCTCCATTGATTTTGTATGACAATACTAGCATGTGATCATTTTTTCGCGAATTCATTTGACTAACTTTTTTTTCGTTTCGAGGCAACGAAAAATCTATTTTCACATTTAATTGAAAATTAATCGAGTTAAGGGAGCTGAAATAAAGTGTTTTTTGAAGTAGTTGTGTGTTGGAATTACTGATGTAATGATGTCAAGTACCCGATCCTCTTTTGAGACAAAAAATAATTAACATAATATAATGGCTTAGCTACCTTATAATAAGCTGTACAATATTACACATTAGTCAGTTTTTCTGTTCACTATTACAGTGGCGTGCAAAAAAAAGCACCCACAGAATAATAAATTAAAAATATTGCTTTTTAAATTGTGCACATGGGTGCATTTTTTGCTCGCCGTTGTATTTAACCCTTTAAACTATTGCTTCAGGTCGTACACGAACCAGGTACATTAGATAAGTACAATATCATGGCGTTGATTATGAAAATAGCTGAATTTATAGAAAAATAATATATTATACAGAATACACATATTATGTTACTATTATAAATATATTTTGGTTACAAAAAATAAATGATATATTTAAAGGTATTTAGGATTTCTCATATTTCGTAACCTCGTAATATATAAAAATAATTGAAAAGATTATGATAACCAATTTGACTTCCGTTTGTCTATTAATCATATCAGCCTATTTTTTTTTCAAACGATAAATTATTAAATTGAGAGACAATTCCTTTAGAGGTAGAGAATACAATATTAATCAGCTACTAACCGAAAATCTATTTTTCTATCCATTGCGTTATTTCTAAGATATGCTCATCGAATGTTTGCTAAGCGAGCGATGTAAAAACGCAATGAAAACTAAACATCTGTTTTCAATTGTCGCATTGCAATAACGTACAAAACTGGAACATTTTTAATAATTCCTAAAACTGCAACTGCTATATTTTTTTTCTCAGTTTCATTCTAATAAGACGTCAATATTTTTGTAGCTACATTTATTTATAGTAAACGCCATTACTTCTGGCAATCCTGGGCATAAAACGTGCAAGTAAGATAGAGATACAGAACATCTTGTCTTCTCGCTCCCTCGTTCTATGACCGCGGCTGCTTAGAACCTTTGCGTATAGTACAATTTTATCTATTTTGTAGAATGACAAACGCTAACATGTATATTTTTGACTAGAATTTAAATCAACCACTACAAAATGACCTATATACTGTCACGCTACTTCCCATACACTAACGAACATTACAAGTCTAACGAATAGTCCTATAGGCCATTATATACTAAGTGATAATTTGTGCGATACAAAGGCGTTAAAACACCAATCACTTTGACCAGTTCTTAACATTATTCGGGTAAAATAAATAACGGCTTTGCCTATAACATTTTAAAGCAATTATTGATATTCAGTGTTGATTTATTCAGCGGTTGAGAAGTTTCGTGAAGTTGGGAAAGCCGAAAATATGATCCTACACTAAAAAAATATAATAACAAATATTTTAAAAAGATTCCATTAAAAGAAACATCGCAAAAACAATTTTATTTACAAAGAAAACTAGAAAAGTAAAAAAGAAGGGAGGAACTTTACCGCCAATGTCTGTGTGACCGATACTTAACATTTAGTTAACAATCAGTCATAACTATACAGAAAGAAAACTTCTCTCATCATTTAATATCGATTATGTGCGTTCATAAAAACAAATAACTATGTACAAAGTCTGTAAATAAACGCGTCGTTTCTATATCTGTCTCTCTCTAACATTAAAGACAAGTTAACATGCCAATATACTCTGCCTCAACAAGGCATTTCTAGCAATGTTCCTTCTATTCTTAAAGCTAATATTCTATTTTATTATCACAATACGTCGTCCCCTACGATTCGATTATAATGACGGAGCATTATTAGTCGATTTATTTTTTAATCGATTTTATTTCAACTAATCGTTTCACTAGTCTAAGTTTGAGCCACGCTTTGGACATCATCGTCTGAACACATTAAAGCCCTGTGTCCATTTGAACTACATACTTTTATTACACATTTTGAGTTTAGTTAGTTTTATTGCTGAAGCTAACTGGAAGCGAATATTTCTGAAGTATTATAGGATAGTTATATTGTAATAGTTGAACAAGGATATAAAACTTTGGACAGTTTCGAGAGATGTCAAATGTTAATTTCGATATTTGTCAAATTTATATTTGTGCGAATTTTTTCCTTTAACTGAGTGCTCAGAAAAATTATATGAGCCAACAGCACTATCTATACGAATATTGTAAAGCTGAAGTGTTTTTCTTTTTTTGATCACGCTCTTTATCCCTGACTGGTATAGGCTATTTTTTATTAACAAAAACTAGGTAACCGTAAGAAAAATCAACGAAGTCGCGGACAAAAGCTAGTCTAATAAAATAAACTTCAGTTAAAACACCTCTCGGAAACTGTGCATTCATCTTTTGTTTATTTATATTTGTCTAAGTTTTTAATAAAGAAAAATTTATTTGAGTAGCTTAAGTTTTCGGAAGATAGTATTTATAGATGGAAAAGTCCTAGATCGAATTTTTTTTTGGCATGTAGCACAGTATTTTTAACAGTTAGACATTTTGGAATACAACTCCATTTTTTTAAGCGTTGATCGTAAGTATGAATCCAAGTATGAAATGAGATTGCCAACAATTAACTTGATCATGTGAAACAATACGCGATTCCTTGCAAGACAGGACTTGCGCAGGCGCCGATTTAAGATGTTTGCCGGCTATCTGTGGTGTTACAGGATGTTTTATAAAATATGATATAATGGAGCATAGAGCGTACAATTATGTCGTTTCATACCAGCGCAAATATTAGGCGAGCATGTATATTGCCCGGCCAAGTAATAACAATAGCTGTCAGCGGTACTAAGGACAAATAAATTGGGCAGTTGACACCACCAAACAATTGAAATACTTTTTATGAGCTGTCAAAATTCCCCCATAAATATTGTATGGCAATACCAAACAGTGACGTCACTTATTTACCAAGTCAATCTACTATTTATTGATTTCAAAGTCACTGAAAACTTAATTATATATTCAATTGGAAATTCATTTAAGAATGTGTTTTGTTAAGAAGTTGTATGTTTGAATTTTTGATTAATGATGTCTACACGCGCCCTATCTTGGCCGGTTTATAGTGAAGAGTTGACGGTCTGTTGGTACGGGAATGACGTCATCTACGCACACATTATCTCATAATCAGAATATAAAGCGGAGATGCGGAGTCTGGTCGTTTCACGTAGAATAAGTCCAAAGACAATTATGAAACTAGATTTAACAGCGGCAAGAAATTACAGTATCATTGAGTAAACATTGGACTTTTTAATTTATTCGTTGTATACCGACGTACCGAGACTTATTCCGCGCGAAACTTAACCTTTTACAAAAAACTTGAAAATGACTGCATAATTAAGAACATGAGGATGAGGATATCGGAAGTACATAAAGTAAAACTGTAAGCAGGAAGACGTCTTACGAAGGTCGTGACCAGGTGGAGCAGGTGATGGGTGATGTCGCCTATCAGGCTCGGGGTGCTCGGGCGACAGGGCGGCGGCGTGTGCTAGTGCATGGGGCGCACGCCGTGCATGGTGAGGAAGGCGTGCAGGTCGCGCGGCACGTGGTCGGGGCGGTAGCGCGCGCCGGCGCCGGCCAGCGCGCCCGCCGCCAGGCACGACAGCCGCGGCCGCAGCGCGCCGCGCACCACGCCCTCTGCCGGGCCTGCAGGCGGGGGAGACATTACCACCACAATACAAAACATTGTCCTAGCTAAGCCAATCACGACGCGGCGGCACTGCCAGGCCTACTGCTGCTTAAAGGTGCGGTTACACGGCCCGTAATACGCGAGCCGTGCCAGACTCGGCTTTAGTTTTTTTTTATAGCTCTAAGGTTGCAAACAAGCTAACGGCCCGCCTGATGTTAAGGGGTCACCGCTGCCTATGGACACTTGCAACACCACAGGCATCACTCGTGCGTTGCCGACCCCGTACAAACCCCAATACTTGAAGAACCATGCTGTGGTCTCTTGGGAGTTTGTATGAAATGCCGTAAGGCGTAAACGCTCTTAAGGACGCATTTGTAAATCTGATAAAAATAAGTAGTTTTTCGGTGTATTGTGCTGCAAAACGGAACTAAACCACATGTGACTAATCATTACCACAGATAGATTACTTCTTCATCTTTAAATCGTGGTAACTTTTTATTCGGATATTTTTATGTATAATATTTAAAAAAATAATTTCCATTGCCACTTCACACGAAAATAACGATGTCGTGTTGAGTTTTGGTACATTTTTCTCCTATTTAATGACATAAACTTATTTATTTTTAAATATTTTATGAATGCAGACATGTTCAACTCAAAAAGTTACTGTAAAGAATTATCAAAATGTTACAAAAAATATCAGAAAATAAGTAAAAATCAAATCTATTTTTTCACTTATTTTGTTCTAATACGTGAATCTTAATGGATTGAATTAGGAGTTATTTTATTGGTCGCTTTCTTTGTTTATTCCAAAAACAATTGACATTGACTGTCAATGTCAATTGTTTATGTTATGTTAATGATTAACATGACATGACATTTTTAGTCTGCGCTCGGGCGCCGTCGTGGGTGGACACTGTGTCGCTTGTAAGCAGCAGCTCGTGTTGAAAAAGATCGCTGTACGAATATAAAATAGTTGACATACCAAACTTGATACTTTAACATTTTATACGGTCCACACATCCAAGGAAAGATTTTATTCACAGTTTCTTATATTTTTGCTAGAAGTAAGTGGGGATCATAAATTCATATTTCGTTTCGGACTTGATGGAGTGACCTGAAGATGTACTTCCAAGTCTGCTGGTGGAACTAATAGACGAGTAGAGCTACGGGTTGAAGTTTAGAAACGCGCTGCCTCAATAGGGTTCCATGAAGTAGTGGAGGGGAAGAGGAGGGGAGGGGGGACCCATCCCCCCTAACTTTGCTTGCCGGAAATGCGTATTTTTTTTAATGTTTTTTTAATCGTTTTGTCACAGCAAATGTAGATTCTGGAGGTTCTGGGGGTGACGGAGGGCATTAAGCACCCAACCTAATCCAGTCAAGTTGGTCTGAGTCGGACTCCGGGCGCACTCGGAGCCAGACATTACGACGTAAATTCCATTCCTAATCTAAAAATTTTGGACTTTTCTTTAAATGCTTTTGGTTAAAACTTCGTCACTAGCAAAAAAAAATGTTGCAAAGGTGCCCCCTAGAAACCCCTGATATTCTCACATTTCCTCCAGTGAGGCAGCACGTTTTAAAACCCAACCCGAGCTTCGTGTGCCGAGTTGGGCTCCTTTTGTTATTAGTTATGTCGAGACCTTACAACAGGACTTCATAGAGTGACCTGAAGGTGAACTTCGAAGTCTGCTGGAACTAATAGACGTGTGGAGCTGGTTGTTAAGAGTTAGTTTAAAAACCTCTTATAACTCAATTGTTTTTATAGATGCCAAGGCTTAATACGTTTTGGAACAGCTCTCGTAAGAAGCTTCATGCCTGTAGGCGTAAAGCAGAAAAGCGAATACGGTTTGTACTTATAAAAAAAATAAAATATACCATCACGCCTGTATTCCACGAAGGGTTAGGCAGAGGTGTACCAATGTACACCCACAGTTCGCCGGTATATTTAGGTCCCATGTAATAGGGGGCGAGCCTATTGCCATTAACCGGGCACAAATCCAAACTCCGAGCTGCTACTGCGAATTTCATAGAAAAACCCAATAACACTTTTGCTCGACCTGGGAATCGAACCCGGGACCCCTTGCACAGCAGTCGCACTTGCGACCACGAGACCAACGGGGCAGTACAACGGGGGTTTGTACTTATTTGATTATCAATAATACATGTACGTTATTATGAATAAAAATTAAGTATTAGTTTCATTAAAATAAATTATTATTATTTTTATAGGCAAAATTCTGAAAGTAGGCGTGATAAGTAGAACACACTGGCACACGGGCACACTTCGGATGTGGCGTATAGCGACGTACACATCCGAAGTGTGCCCGGAGAGAAATGACCAAACGAGTTGTAGTATTCCTAATGACAACAGTTTGGAAATATCTTACATAAGTTTAAAATTACATACCTAAAATTACTGATATGATTTGATTATTCAAATACTTTTTTGCTCTAAAAACCAAAACATATATTTTCTGTATTGTTTTAAAACACGAACAATGAGGAAACAGAACCTATCCAGGTTTCAGTAACTACGGTTATTTCATGAAACAGCTTCAAGAAATCGTAAACCATAGCTCTATGTTTAATTTTAGTTTTGTTTGTGTTTTTATTAAAATTCGATTCTATAAGAACTGCCTCCTTCCAGAACTGAATGATCCAAGATTTAAAAGATACATTGAACTTCGAGAACATTCTTCACATTGTCCTAATAATGTTATGAAAACTAAGTTGTTTTTTTGTTACCCTGTTTTCGATAGTTTTGTTCAGTATTCAAACATTTTTATGAGCTTCATCCTTGACTATGTAAGGGAAGTCAAAGTCAAATCATTTATTTCAATTGGACCATTAAATGGCACTTTTGAACGTCATTCAATCTAGTTGCCCATTCCAATAGGATTTTTTTGGAAGTGCAAATGTATGTAAAACCCATAATGATATGGTACCTACCATCGAACCAATCTGATTATGGTCTGATCTGAATACTACAAAATGTGCCAAATCAACTTCTTTTTCTTTCTACTTTTTGACATCCATACCAAATAAAATAAACGCCTAAAAATTAAATAAAAGTATCAAGCCGTGTCAGTTTACTCATAATTTCGCCGCTTCGCGCATGTCGCTGTGTGTGTAAGCCGTGCACATATAGTAGTAATACTCAATACCTAGAATTGAAGCGTGTCAATTCGTAAATGCGTCCTTAAAGTACTCACCGCCAATGGATGCTACGAGCGGCGTGATACCATCCGCGTCCATAGCGTCGACATGCGCTCCGCTCACGATCAGCTCGCACACCACGGCACACAGAGACTCGCTCCACTGCTCCCGCTCGTCTGTAAACAGCCTTATATTACGTCACAGAAGACCGCTCATCATCATATCAGCCGCAGGACATCTACTGCTAGACATAGACCTCCCCATCGATTTCCAAAAGGACCGGTTAGAAGCGGCCTGCATCCAACGTCTACCTGCGGTCTAAGGCAGGTATCTTCACTCAATAGCACAAGCTCCAAACGTGGGCCAAACGGATGTTTGTTTCGTACGGGAATCGCACCCGCGACACGCAGCGCAGCAGCCAATTGCTAATGTACCTAATTAAATGTTAGTTATTCGTATTTTTGTTCAAGGTAAAAATACTGATCCAAATACAATAAATATTTTACTAGAGAGCTCTACTATTTCCAACTGACATAGGGTACTTTTTATGCCAGTAAAAAGCTTCTACAGACCCGCGTCTACGGTGGCCGGGAGTCGTCTTGCGGCTCCCGACGCCCGGAGCGTCTCCAGCGGCGGTGTATGTAAAGATATGATTAGGTTACAAATAGATGAGTGTTCTGACCAGGTATGAGTTGGTAGGATATGAGCGCGACGTGCAGGGCCGTCCGCCGCGTGTCGTCGGACGCGTCCACTTCCGCGCCGCACTCCAGGAGCAACCGTGTTGTTCTGCTGCAAGGGAACCTGCGAACAGCATACAAGATAAATTCGAAATCCTACTAATATTATTATTTTACATCCTACTACTATTATAAAGGCGAAAGTTTGTAAGTATGGATGTATGGATGTTTGTTACTCTTTCACGCTTAAACGGCTGAATGGATCTGGATGAAATTTGGCACAAAGATAGATTATAGTCTGGAATAACACATAGGCTACTTTTTATCCCGGGAAAATGTACGGTACCCGTAGGATAACACATCAACTGTGACGCGGACGAAGTCGCGGGCAGAAGCTAGTACATACATAAACTTCCGTGGACCCCCACGGAAAAAGGCGGAAACTACAGAACGCCACCTGCTACGATCCTTACACACTACTTTCGCCTCCTCCACATTCATACATCTGGTCATACAAGCACGCCGGTTACGAGTGCTGTACACCCGATCTTGCTGAAGAACCCAACCAATAAAGTTAGGGTAGGTCTTATTATATTATTTTATTATATATTATACTAGCTTTTGCCCGCGGCTTCGCTCGCGTTAAGAAGTATTCAAACTTTCATCCCCTATTTTATCCCCTTAGGGGTGGAATTTATCAAAATCCTTTCTTAGCGGATGCCTACGACATAACATCTACCTGCATGCCAAATTTCAGCCCAATCCGTCCAGTGGTTTGGGCTGTGCGTTGATAGATCACTATATCAGTCAGTCAGTCAGTCAGTCACCTTTGAGTTATATATATTTAGATGCCAAATTTCAGCCCAATCCGTCCAGTGGTTTGGGCTGTGCGTTGATAGATCACTATATCAGTCAGTCAGTCAGTCAGTCACCTTTGAGTTATATATGATTGTTAGAATGGATAGATGGATGGATATACTTACTGGCACACGTCACTGGTATGGAAGTCGTCCACGGGTGTCCGTCTGTCTGCCGCGAGGTGTAGCAGTGTCTGTCCGCTACGTAAGCGCACGTTTCGAAGCCTGAAGATCGCGCGCCGAATCAAACTTGTCGTTTCCTAGAAACAAAATATTTTGCCGCTATTATTTTTAGCTCAATACGAATCGGTAAAAAGTACGGAACGGTAGAAAATGCCGAAATGGTTTGATAGTATGCGTTAATGGCTATGCGATATATTTCTTTATGTCGTTGGATGGCATACAAGCCGTCGACCAACCTGATGTTAAGTGGTCACCGCTGCGTATAGATAGACTTCTATACCAGACACCTTGCAGATGTGTTGCCATCCCAGAGTCCAAGTTGAAATGTCTCTTGTACCCGTTAATTAAAATACACAGGCACTTATACCATTCAAATTGGAACACAGCAACATTGTTTTGCGGCAGAGATAGGTATGACGGTAGCAGCTCGTTCACAGAGAGCTCTACTGCTGCTAAGCCCCCCGTATGTACTGACCTCGCAGTTCCCGGTGTTCTCGAGCAGGCGGGCGGCGACGGCGACGAGGTACAGTGCCGTGCGCACGTTGCCCTCGTACTCGTCCTGCAACATGAACGTGCGCACCAAACTCTACGCGTCAATACTCGCTACGTTACACGGAACAGATAGCCATGATTGTGGATTGTGAGTGATACATACATACATACAATACAATACAATATATAATAGAATATATAATGTAATATTTATTTATTGTAAAAACATGAGTCCCTACCGGGGCTGCGTATTGTTCGAAAGAGATACCGCGCCCCCGGACCGCAAAGGGCACAAGAAGTAACATGGATGGGGTTTTAGTCAGTAAAAGTCTGACACTCCCACCCGCCCCGCCTAGGGCGGGAGAAATCATTTGATGACTTGCCATCCGAAAAAAATCACAGCAGCAGCTCGGAGTAAGGATTTGTGCCCGGTTAGTGGCAATAGGCTCGCCCCCTATTACATGGAAACTAAACATAACGGCGAACCGTGGGTGTACATTGGTACACCTCTGCCTAACCGTTCCGGGAATACAGGCGTGATGGTAAAATATGTATTTATTAATCCACCTTTGCTTGCAGTCATTCGGTAGCCAATCTTGCAGACTGGGGCCATAGATTAGGTACCGACAGGGATCGATTCAATACATTGTAGATAGGCTAAGATGAAAAATAGCTGCCAAAGACAAAAAAATCCACTACTTCATATGTAGGGCAAAATCGTCTCCATGGCAGTAGGATTCACGCAATGGATTTTGTTGAAATATCTAATTAAAAAGTATCGTAGTTCAGTAAGTGCAGCTCTACAAGGTTCGAGTGAGAGTGGCAAAATTATTGACTAGTTTTTATATTAAAAAAAAACAATTCCCGTCCGCTAGTCCGGCAAAAACCCGAAAATATGTCGACCATCTAGTTAATCTACAAAATCTACTGCAGCAAAAAACTCACTTCAGACTACGCTATATTATAATAGCATATAGTTCATAGCACAACAATATCGCTCACCATTGTTTATTTAGCTATACTATATATTATTGCTTAGCTATACGCTATGAAATCGAGCGATACACTATGGTTGGATCGTGCGGCGCTCTTATCAAACGAACGAACGAAACGATACGTCTGAGTTTGGCATATACCTACCATGTGTAGCATATTTGCTTGCGATCATATTGCATATTGTGAACGCAATGCTATTTACTACAGCTATATAGCTTTTTACGTTGTACTATATTACAAAGTCAAAGTCAAAGCATTTATTTCAATTAGACCATTAACAGGCACTTTTGAATTGTCAAGAAGTTACAGTTTAATATTGAAGAACGAGCAAGAAATTCCATGGACACTCTTTTCATTACTGAATAGTATAGCGTGGTCTGAAATGAGCTTTATGCTGTGCTACTTGTGAACATGCACTAGCGCCGCCCGCGACCTCGCCCGGGTACGGCGCGCCCTCCACCACCATGTGACATGAGAAGCAACGTGACAGGTCTTACAGTGTAGCTACATACTACTAGGGACTCCGGGTCGTGGTTAGCCTGTGGCTTCTCCAGTCGCTTCGTGCCTCTCCGGAGCTCTTCGGCACACGCTTCCAGCACGAAACACACCTGCGAACATAGAAAATTACTATTACATACATGATCAAAAATAGTTCAATCATCATACCATCACGCCTGTATTCCCCGAAGGGTTAGGCAGAGGTGTACCAAGGTACACCCACAGCCCGCCAGTATAATTAGGTCTCATGTAATATGGGGCGAGCCTATTGCCAATAACCGGGCACATATCCTAACTCCGAGCTGTTACTGAGAATTTCATAGACAAAACCCATCAACATTTTGCTTGACCTGGGAATCGAACCCAAGACTTCTAGCGTAGCAGTCGCGAGGCAGTTGAAATAATGTTTAAAAAAATATAATATTTACCTGAGCGAGAGGTAATTCGATTCCTATGTGTATCATTTGCGAGAACACTTGAGCAAATCTGAGCAAGTCCTTTGTTACTGACACCTGAAATTAATAAAATAAGCATAAGATTTTTAATTACGAAAGAACGATTTTATGTGTTTTCTCTTTGAAGTTGTCATTTCGCCGTGAGCAAATTCTGATCGGGATGATATATTTATATTATTTATGTGCTATATTCATGCTTTTAAAAGATGTTATGTAAGTACGATAAGTTTCAAAGATAAACAGTAACATACACAGTAGAAGCTCGATTATCCGAACTTCTATTATCCGAATCCCCAATTATCCGAACCCTCACTGAGTTTATCCGAACACTCAATTATCCGAATATTGGCGAGAATTTGTTACTGAAAACGCGTTGCAGCTGCTTGTCAATAAAAAATTGACTATTTTATAAGAAAAGCTTTGACTTTTTTTCTGTGTTTTATATTTCAAAGTTAATATGCCAAATTTTAATAGACTCTACAGTTTTTAAGTGAAAAGGTGTTGTTTTTGTTTGATCTTGTCCCAAAATCACACATTTCGATTATCCGAACTAGTATCGGTCCCGATTAGTTCAGATAATCCCTAAATGAAAAAAATGTCTAAGGCATTAAGTCCGCCTTAGTACGGTGTACTTTTACATTCGTGCATAATTTTTTAATAAATAAATAAATATTCGAGGTTCTAAATAATTGTAATACATAAAAGATGTAGACTATGTACCTCGTTCCGCTGCCGCAGCGCGAGCGCGTGCCGCCACAGCGCGAGGCAGCGGTCGAAGCGCGCCTCGTCCGCGAACACGGCGCCGCGGAACACGATGGGGTGCGGCAGGTCGGGGCAGCGCGCGCCCAGCACGCGCTCGCGCACGGCCAGCCCCTCCATGTGCAGCGCGTGCGCGTTGCCCACCAGCTGCTCCACCTCCTGCAAGGGGGGACGGCACCAACTCGTAGTACTCTAATGTAATCCTCCAGACCATTCCGGCCACGGCGGCTAATCTTAATACCGACTAGCCACGTACGCAGTTACCCAGGGGATATTATAGTGCACAAAGGTGTGAGCAAACAATAACATAACCCGATGGGACGGCAATCCGTCACAACCGGAGAAAGATCAAGCGCAGAACCAACGGCTTTACGTGCTTTCCGAAGCACGGGGGTGTCACACCACCAACTGCCAAACTCCAGGCTGCTACTGAGAAATTCCTAATAGAAAAACCCAATAACACTTGCCCGACCTGGGAATCGAACCCGGGACCCCTCGCTCAGCAATCGCGCTTGCGAACACAAGACCAACGGGGCAGTTTACTGTAAGCAAGTCTTACTGTCGTGATGGCCCAGTGGCTAAAGCGCCCACCTCTCATGCACAGTTGTGAGTTCGCAACCGGGCACGGGCCAGTACCAATGTGGTGGTGTTGTGGTGTGGTGTGTACTAATTCAAATGTACTTTCTAAGTCTATCTTAGACATTACTGACATGAGTAACAATGTCAGAAGCCCTTCAGGCGGTTTAGAGACTCTGACACTAGGGTGTGTGGGGTCGTTAGACCTTACTGCCCCAACGATAAAGAAGCAAATCTTAAAAATCCCGCTGACAAAGTGCGGAAAGAACGAACAGCGCGCGATTCGCGAGCTCACCCGCCGCGCCCTTTTTATTTTAACAAACAACTATTACATTTCATAAATAGGAATCTTTAGTGGCCCGCCGAAAACTTCTAAACCGACCGTTTGTCCCGACGTTAAAGTTGAGCACCATTGAATTAAATAAACCATAGAAATGCAGTTTTGAACGTCATATACAAGAAATAAAATTGTTGAATTTAGGTGCCCTTTCCAAAAGATAGTTTCGTATGAAGAAAAATGAGCAAAAAAATTCCAAAATTACTCTTTTAAAGTAAATGTTGTTTTATTTTGTCAAACAAAGGGAATATTAAGATTTATGCATATTCCCTATTGGTGGAATAGCAACAAAGCAGGGGTGGTCTTGTGTAGTGTTACCTCTATCGTGGTGCTCTCTTTCCAGTTATCGTACGCCGGTATAGGGTCCGCTGGTTTCTTCAGTAGCAAGCCGAAACGGGTGTCGTACCGCATCGCCATAGCTCTGTGTAAGTACTGGTACGCCATCTGTGGACGAACATTTTATAATAAATATATATTTTTTACAGACATACAAACATAAACTCACGCCATTTTCCTGTATGGTCAAGCAGAAACTACAGAACGCCACCTGCTACGATCCTTACATACTCTTTGCGCCTCGATACGTCACGTAGGGGGCCGATGTTGCATTTAAGGACTGTCCCGAGCGGTCCCCCAACGCGACGTATTTAATTTTTTAACTTTTTAAAGGGATCTTAGGATTTTGTGGCGGGTTTTTTTTTTAACCGGGGCGGGTCGCTAGTGCAATATAAAGTTTATTTAAAAAAATAATATTTTTAGATAGAACTTGTTTTAATATTAGTATAGATAACATACCCTGAGACAGTAGTACTCCTTGTCGTTCGCGAAGGAGGCCCCGAGCAGCTCGTAGGCCTCGATGGCCTGCGCCCGGGAGACCTCGGGCCGCGCCGCCAGCATCTCCACGACCGAGGCTCGCGCTCGCTCGGCCGCGCATTGTAGCGGCGTCATACCTGTAGATATGGGTCGCAGCAAATAAAAATCACGTGCTAGGAGAACCAACGGTGTTTTATTTTAGTTTAAAACAAGATAGCACTACTACTTTTTAAAATTATATCTTTAACTCGTCTTTTCGTCTTTCACACACCACGCTCACTCCGCCATCATATCTTCTGTCTCCTTTCCTCGCTTTCCTCTCACTCGCACCTTAACATTCCATTTCACTCCATTCTTACTTACTTTACATTATCCTTACGTTCCATGTCCGCACATCCTACATACCTGAAGGACATACCATTTTTAACACATTCACTGCAGGGTCAAAAATGTTAAAGGTCAAACCTCCACTAGCGTCAGGCACATGTGCCTGACACGGCAGCTAAAGGGTTAATACAATACGTGTACAGTACGGAGTTTGTGTTCTACCGCCTGTAGATGATGATCCGAGGAATTATTTGAAATGATGCCAACGGCCACTTTTTATCATCGCACCTTTCGCCATCGGCATCACATTTCCCATCCTCACACCTTAGAACCCAAATGGTCCCTTACGGTACGGTTTCAAAGGAACTTCCTCACACGTACGCTTAGGTTGTGGAATGCGCTCCCTGCTAAGGTTTTCCCAAGAGACTACAGCATGGGGTTTTTCAAGATAGGAGTTAGAGGTTTTTACGGGGTCGGCAACGCACGACTGATGCCTCTGGTATTGCAAGTGTCCATAGGCAGCGGTGACCGCTTAACATCAGGCGGGCCGTAAGCTTGTTTGCCACCATCAGTGGTATAAAAAAAACAAATCTCTACATAGTACAAAAATAATAATAATTAAAAAAATCCTTACTCACCATTCTCATTGGTGAGTATCTTGGCCTGATGGTCGATGAGCGCGCACACGACGGCCGCGTGGCCGCACTCCGCCGCGAAGTGCAGCGCCGTCGCGCCGCACAGCGCGCGCTCATCCACGCGCGCCCCACTGTCCAATAGAAACTGTACCTGCAAACAACCAACCATACAATTACGTAGTGTCCACCACCAACAGTTACCATACTTTTTATGAACTGTCAAAACGCAATTCTCCCATAGATTTTGTACGGCAATAGCACGCTGTGACGTGACTACGTGGCCTACCCAACTGACTAACTATTTATTGATGTTAACCCGTGGCACGACTCACGACAGCTGAGCAGACACAATAGTTAAACAATCGAAACTTTGCACCCGGCGTGACACTTTGTCGTGCCACGGGTTAAAGACAGTAAAAATCTAATTTTACAATAAATTGAAAATTAATCGGTTTTCATGGGTAAAATAAAGTGCTTTTTTTAGCTGTTGTGACTTGAAATTATTGGTTAGTGGTGTTAACTACCCAATGATTGCATATTCTTTACTGAGTTGAAACTGTCTCGATGGCCTAGCGCTCCTAAGCGCGACTTCTACACTAGAGGTCTTGGGTTCGATTCCCCAGGTAGAGCAAAAGTGTTATTGGGTTTGTCTGTGAAATTCTCCTACTTTTAATGCCATTCGGATAAAATATGCGTATATTATATACGTATTATATCCTGCTTTGTTCATAAAGGTATAGGAGAGATGGCGTTTTATTTCGTCTTACAACACCATCAAACTACGCGCCTTTAACAACATACCTACCTAAAACTAGATATACTTTGTGATAATATTCTGAACTTGCAATTACAAAGCAAAAGTATGAGATAAGTGCCAACTAAATGACCCACGAACGTAACCCTTACAACGATAATACGTAGAATGATTTTCATTTAATAAATAAGGGCCAATTCACACAGACGCGTCGCGACGCCATAAAGCGCAGTCATGAACGAAATATGTCGTGATAACCAAGTGGTTAAGACCCATCGGTAAGGGTTGATACCGAGCAAGTACCAATACCTAAATTTTTTTGTCAATTATGTATTTTCTTTATTTTTCTTGGACATCACCTGATCTGTTATTGGGTTTTTCTATGAAATTCTCAGTAGCAGATCGGTGGCGGCTCGGTCGGTGCCCGGTTAATGACAATAGGCTCGCCCCCTATTACATGGGACCTAAAACATACCGGCGAACTGTGAGTGTACTAACCTAACCCTTCGGGGAATACAGGCGTGATTGTATGTTTTATGTGTATCATCTGACATCGGTGAAGGAAAACATTTTAATGAAACCTATGATTAATATAAGACTGAAATCGCCAATCCCCCTTGAGCAAGCATAATGATCAATTCTCGTGCTTTCTCTGCATGAAAAGAGGCTTTTATAAGTAATACGGTTCAAATTTAATGGCGGGTCGGAAGTTAGCTGCGAGTATAGGTTCGCGCAGGTTTATGCATGTCAATAATAATTTAGGCTCCATTTTATTACTTCTACATCATCATAATAATCCTACGTAAACCTGCACTCGCAGCTAACTTCCGAGCCGCCATTAAGTTTGAATTGTACTAACCCTGCAGTGGGACAATAAGAGGCCGAAAATTTAAAAAAAATGAGCGACGCGTTGTGTCTTGGTGTGAGCTAGCCCTAAGTCAATTATATAAAAATAGATTATTGTGTGTTTTTGTTATTTCTTATCAGTCTGCGCTGTTATTAAACAAATGTCTCCTAAAAGTCCTCAACCATAGATTACTATCAACAATTTGTATGTAATGGAATATTTTAATTTATTGTTCATGTATAAATCCTACTAATATTATAAATGCGAAAGTTCTTAGAATGGATATGGATAGATTGATGGATGGATGTTTGTTACTCTTTCACTCTTAAACGGCTGAACGGATCTGGATGAAATTTGGCACTGAGATAGATTGTAGTCTGGAATAACACAGAATACTTTTTATACCAGAAAAATGTACGGTTCCCGTGGGATAACCAATGAAATTTGAAAGAAGCAGAAGCTAGTATTGTAATATTTTTGGGCAGACACAACACGCTGACAAAGTCACGGAAAAAAGCTGGTTCAAGATAACCTAAACATAATCTACCGACATTGCTTGCATACGACACGGCACGGACACGGCACAGTCGGCGCAGTGGCCGAGCGATCGACTGCTGCGCTGCGTGTCGCGGGTTCGATTCCCGCACGGAACAAATATTTGTATGACCTACAGATAGTTGTTCCGGGTCTGGCTGTTTGTGTATGTGAGTTTATATGTTTGTAAACGCAACCACGACACAGGAGAATTTCCTAGAGTGGGCCAACGTTTTTAAAAAAATAAATAAATAATAATTAGTACGCTAATGCGGAGGAGGGCCGATCATGTCTACAGACAGACAGACGATCAGTGGTGCAGACACGTGTTAGAGTGAACACCACGTTTAGGCAAACGTAGTGTGGGACGCCCTGCTGCACGGCTGATGTGAATTATGCAATTACGCATTAATTTCATTAGCATGCGAATACATGAGTCTTAGCATGCTAATTGCTATTGCTATGCTGTTTGCTATATATAACGATAATCTATGAAAATAAAGTAAGCGATTTTGTTAATTTGCGAATTAAATAAAGAGCGCGTTCGTCGCGTCGCGGACGCACAGGAACAATTCGCATGCTCATGAAATTATAATGCTAAATCGCAATACCTAATTTCGATTTCGCAATAAATTATTAATATTAGGTATGGTACAAATACAAAGCAATGAATTCACATTTCACAGAATTTGCAAAATGCTAAATATGCATTAGCATGCTAACAATTAATGTGACTGCACGGTGGACCGACGTTTTAAAGAAGATGGCGGGCAGCGGATTATTGCGGGCTGCCCAGGACTGGGATAGTTTGGCGCTCTTTGGAAGTCTACATTCAGCAGTGGACGGCTATAGGCTAATATAGTGCTTGTATGACCAGATGTATGAATGAGGATGAGGCGAAAGGAGTATATAAGGATCGTAGGAGCTGGCGTTCCGTGGTTCCTGCCTCCCCCCTGGGATAAAGGCGTGAGTTTATGTATGTATAGTATAGTAAACATAAAGAACAAAAAAAAACACTTACAACATCCAAATGTCCCTTATATGCTGCAATCATTAAACAAGTATTATTGTACTTGTTAGCCTTATGTATGTCCGCGCCATGCCGGACTAGGTACTTGACGATATCCAGTCGTCCGTCAAAGCAGGCGGCTCTGAGGGGCGTGCTTAGTGTCTTTGTAGCGTGGTTCACGTTGGCTCCGGCCCGGACTAGGCGCTTCACAATGCCTAGGTGACCGGCCCCAGCGGCGCACCACAACGCTGTAGCTCCTGCAAAAGATACATACATTTCCATACAAAAAACAATGTAGATTGTGTAACAGCGACGGTTTGGTCGATGAAGGAACAGCCTAGTGGGCAAAGTCTCATCAAAGAATGAGACTTTGCCCACTAGGCTTTTTTAGCCGACTTCAAAAAAAGGAGGAGGTTATCAATTCGACTGTATTTTTTTTATGTTTGTTACCTCGCAATTAACCGACTGGGTGGACCGATTTTCATTATTCTTTTTTTATTTGAAAGCTGGTGCTTCCCGTGTGGTGATGATGGGGTCTTGTAGAAATCGGGGGAACTCTTCAATAAATAACAGCAGATTAACCGCGATTGCTGCTATAGCATAAATATGCATTATTTACGCAATCACACAACATAACATCACGCCTGAACTCAAAAGTGTTACACAGATGTATACAGTAGTATTTGAAAATTTCCCATCCAAGTAAACGAAATCGCATATTCTGCTTTCTTATGACTTTTTAGTGGTGTCTCGTTAATTTACATAACATTACAGTCTGTTCATGGATTTGGATGACAGGAAGTTGATACTTATGCGATATGCAATACTTATGCGATTTCGTTTACTTGGAGGACAAATTTTCGAATACTACTGAATATATCTGTGTTACCCTTTCGAGTGTACGCGTGATGTTATGTTGTGTGATGGTGTAAACATTGCTTAGATATGCTATAGCAACAATCGCCGTTAATCTGCTGTTATTTATTGAAGAGTTCCCTCGATTTCTACAAGATCCCGTCATCAGATATTGAAATGGTGACAATGGGACCACACGGGAAGCACCAGCTTTTCAAATGAGAAAAGAATCATGACAAAAGGTTCACCCAGTAAGTAAATTCGAGGTAACAAACAAAAAAAAAATACGGTCGAATTGATAACCTCCTCCTTTTTTTGAAGTCGGTTAAAAAGAAAGCCTAGTGGTTTTAAGGGCGACTTACATTAGAGGTCATGGTTTCGATTCCCTGGACGAGCAAAGTGTTATTGGGTTTTTCTATGAAATTCTCAGTAGCAGTTTGGAGTTAGGATTATTGCCTGGTTGATGGCAATAGGCTCGCCCCCTACTACATGGGCCTAAACACACCGGCGAACTGTGTGTCTACATGGTACACCTCTGCCCGACCCTTCGGGGAATACAGGCGTGGTGGTATGTATGTATTCAAGATCACACGAAGTCATATGGGATGACTAGTATTCAACAAAGATGTTAGCAACACACAATTACGTACAATAAACAGAAGCCAAATGTATGTCCATAAATATTTACATTAGCGCTTACGTAAACCTCGTTAATAGTATTATAACGGCTTTTACCAACCATTTGTACGATTCTTATTACTTTTAGCACATTTCCTGATTATTAGAAATATAATGTTTTGATAGTAAAGTAATTGACTGACCCCCAAAAATACAGGCACTGAATATTTTGGGGACTCCACCGTACAAAAAACCAAATCTACACAAAGAAATAAAATTGAAGTGTCTGTTTATAATGCCAAAATAACAGTATTTTACTAAATGCACATGGATTTATGAGGTCCATTATATAAACACAAACAATTTACAATAATTTTGTATCTCTGTCTATTTGTTCCGGCTTACCTCCTAAACGACTAGACCGATTTTGACGGCACTTTCACTGGCAGATAGCTGATGTTATAACCGATAACTGGTTTTGAACATAGGGTAAATACGCCATACGTCGGCCCCACCCCAAACTTCGGCCGTCTGCATATTTTCAGCTTGCGTTCATTTAAAACGTAATGAAGTGACAGATTTGCCACTCGAATTACAACCTTAGTTCATACTCTATATGTACAAACCGTTACTTTCCGATTACGTCACTCACTCTTCGCACACTGAGCATCAGTAGCGATTGCGCCGTCGAAGCGTCAATTTCATATTTAAAGTACCTTACTTGCTGTGAATACCCACATTTCGGGGATTGATATAAAAACGGTAAGACATTCTTTTTTTTTTTTTGTTTTAAGCTTTATCTATACTAATATTATAAAGAGGTAAAATTTGTTTGTAAGTTTGTAAGTTTGTAAGTTTGTAAGTTTGTAAGTTTGTAAGTTTGTAAGTTTGTATGTAGGGGGTAATCTCCGGAAGTAATGAACCAATTTTAAAAATTGTTTCACTGGTAGAAAGCTACATTATTCGTGAGTGCTATAGGCTATATAACATCACGCTACGACCAATTGGAGCGGAGCAGCAATGAAAAATGTGGCAAAAACGGGAAAAAATATTCTTTTTGAGGGCTTTCGTTGCGTGCGCTGCGTGAACGGTTAAAGTTACGCAAAAATAATGTATGAGAGAATTGTTTCTCTTAAAATATACTAAAAAAAAGTCCGCGGCAGTACATGCCTAACTTTTAAGATTGACTCACTATAAGCATTTTTATGGCCAGAAAATTTGTTTTAAAATAATGCATTATTTGCGAAGGTGTTTTTATGAATATAGTATTAATCCTTATCAACATAAATGCGTTATTCAGCACAAGTGTTTAATTTTGAACAAAATTGCCCTTTACATCATTTGATTTCAATGAATATCTTAGGAGATATCACAGTTTTAAAATAACTTCGCAGCAAAATAATGACTCTGCGAGACATTCCGTAGCTTATACCTCAGAATAACAGATTCTGCGGGTTGTTCGAAAGAGATACCGCGCCCCCGGAACGCAAAGGGCACATGAAGGAACATAGATGGGTTTTAGTCAGTAAAAGTCTGACACTTCATCCCGCCCCGCCCAGGGCGGGGGAAGTTATTTGACGATTTCCCAATTATAAAAAAAAAGAATAAGAGATTAAAGGCTTCATAACATCGCGCTATTAGCCACGGAAACGGATCAGTAACCAAAAACCTAACGTAACGCGGGTGAAACCGCGGGGCACAGCTAGTTATTAGTAATTAGTGAGTTTTACTATATTTTGAGATAGTTTATTCAATGTTTTACGTATTGTTTTAAAGTGAAAATAGGAGGCCGCCAATAGAATACCAATTTTGAGTTAAAAGCCGATTCTCGGCCGTGGCCGACTTAAAGTAAATGCAGTCTGTTTTATAAATTCTAATTGTACTAATTCTGTTGGCTTAATAAGAGAATTTGCAACGCATATAGGCAAATAAAACTATTTTACGTTTAATCGCCAAATACCGGCCGGGGTGATATTAGTTGAATCTCGAGAAAACATGTACACGAAATAGGGGCCGGCTTTAGAAACATTAAAGATCGTAATGTCGACCAGCCTCGAATTCGAGTTCAACTATACAGGCTGATTACTGAGTTAAGTTTTAATGTAGGAGTTGATAATATTGAAAACATTTATGATAGCTTATGTCATGTGCATGTCACAAAAAGCTGCCTTTAGAATTAATGCTTTTAATTTAAGGTAGGTACTACAATGACAGAACAGGAAGATCCAGGGTCTTCACGGAAACAAAGAAAATTATGCAGTTACAATCGCACAAAAATAAAGGAAGCTCCTGAGGCAATAAATCCTACTACTATTATAAAGGCGAAAGTTTGTAAGTATGGATGTATGGATGTTTGTTACTCTTTCACGCTTAAACGGCTGAATGGATCTGGATGAAATTTGGCACAAAGATAGATTATAGTCTGGAATAACACATAGGCTACTTTTTATCCCGGGAAAATGTACGGTACCCGTAGGATAACACATCAACTGTGACGCGGACGAAGTCGCGGGCAGAAGCTAGTAATGGAAATATATTTTGTCTGTCTTAATTTAAAACACCCTATACCCGGCCGACATTTGGGAAAAACGCGACCGACCATGGGCCGTGAATGGCCGACTTTAGGGTTTTTTCGTTCTCGACGCATCTAAACCTTAGTACTTTTTCCTTGTAGTAGAAATGTTAACCTTATGCCCATAAACATGAAATAGATTTATGAAAGTATCCAAAACCGCATCGGAAGCTATCCTTTCGTTGCAAATTGATGGTGCCAGACTGATCCCAAAACAGAAAAACCGTTAGGGGGCCGACATTTAGCGTATTTACCTACCTACTCAAAACCAACCATCACGCCTGTATTCCCCGAAGGGTTAGGCAGAGGTGTACTTATGCACACCCACAGTTCGCCAGTATATTTAGGTCCCATGTAATAGGTTGCGAGCCTATTGCCACTAACTGGGCACAAATCCATACCTACATACATACCTACTCCTAGGTTTTATTTCAGAAAAAAGAATTAGAAAAACGCGCAAGGAAAAGAAAATCACGGCATATATAACCCACAATTACGCGAAAGAAATCGTAGGCATAGCTCTAGAATAGTTAAAAACATACATAAACATAGTTACATAATAAAACTAAATTTCAATTTTAATTAGATATTATATTTTTGTAACTATGAATGGACTAGCAAAATGATTCTTATTTTTATAGAGTTGAGGTACAAATTAAAAGCCATTGGGGACTTGGGACACGTCCACTCGAATCAGTACTGCTGCCTATAAAAGATTTTCCAGAAAACCCACGCAGACTGAAAACAGCATTAAAATAATCGGGAGTTATCCGTCTCATGTTCATCTTGAAAAAGGATCTTGTGAATTTATACTAATTGTACTAGTGAACTCCCCGCATGGCTTATTTCTGTGTGTGTGTATGTGTTTTTGGTTACTGCCCAACTCCCGTGGGTCGTAGCGTGGTGTTATATAGCCTGTGTTACTCAGTAATAATGTAGCTATCTATTGGTGAAAAAATTGTTGAAATCTGTCTAGCAGTTTTGGAGACTATTCGGTACAAACAAACAAACTATCAAAAAAATCTTTCCTTTATAATATTTGTACAAATAAACTAATATTATAAAGAGTAAAAAAATGTATTTTTCGTACTAAACTCAAAAACTACTAAACCGATTTTAAAAATTCTTTCACCCGCAGCTACATCGTCAGCAAGTAACATAGGCTATAATTTATTTTTAAAAGATTTAGGGATTCGTAAACGATATCACGCTGGAGAAGTCGCGGGAAAAAGCTAGTAATACTTATTAGGTATACAGCAGAAAAGATATTTGTTAATTTGTTTGATTGAACGCGTTTATGTCAGGACCTTTTTTTTTTATAGACGGGAAATCATCAAATAACTTCCCCCGCCCTGGGCGGGGCGGGAGGGAGTGTCAGACTTTTACTGACTAAAACCCGTCTATGTTCCTTCATGTGCCCTTTGCGTTCCGGGGGCGCGGTATCTCTTTCGAACAACCCGCAGCCCCGGCAGGCATCGGCCCTCAGTGGCCCCATCCAAGTTTGCTGACATCTCTTTGAGGCGCGCGTGGAACACGAACGCGCCGTCGACACGGTATGTCAGGACCTGCTGTTCCGATTTTGTGCGTTATATATCCCTTTTATCTAGAAAGATCATGTAACATCCCGCTTCGGCCCACGGGAGCGGAGCAGTAACTAAAGACGTTAGTTAAAGCATGCGAAACCACGGGCTATAGCTAGTTTGTGATAATCTTTTTTTAGTTCAAATGAGGTGAGATCCCAGCCGTACGATTCTCTAACATATTTCAACGCTGCGCTCGACGTCGAGCTCGTCGACGACGCTACTGTCAAATCAACTCTATGCGTTGTGCGTAAAGTTGATTTGACAGTAGCGTCGTCGACAAGCTCGACGTCGAGCGCAGCGTTGAAATATGTTAGAGAATCGCACGGCAGTTCATTAAAATGATTAGAATCATCGACATGGAAGGTTGGCATGAAATGGGCAAATAGATTCAATATTATTAGCTTTTCTCTTGTAATTGACGCTCAAAAGTACTTTTTGATGGTCTAATTGAAAAAAATGATTAAGCTTGGACTTAAATTGGTGTACGGCTTGTCTGGCTTTTCTCAGGATTTTATGACTGAATTTTAAAATTCAGTCATCAAACTCCGCTATTTGATCCAATTTTACCTTTAAGTCCCACTAACTGGCTGGTGGTTCGGCTTCCCAAATTTAGGATGTAGCAACACTCGATACAATGACTACAAGTTATAAACGTTTTATTAATCACTACTGCTAATAATATCATACAAAAATACATTCCAATGTCACGCATTGAATATTTCATTAACAACTCACGATAAAGCCATTCATTGAATCATTCCTTCATTCCAAACCTGAATCACAAAATAAATCTGAATAAGAAAAGAACTTCTTAGAAAGTCGATGGCATAAACAAAAGCTGCTCTAATTCATTATCACTATTTACGTACTGCGTCTAGTCACCACGTGCGATGCCAAAAGTCCAAATCCTTTATAAACGTTGATAAGACTGGTAAATCATAAATACAAGGAAACAAAGAGGTTTGGAAGGCGGCCAGCTACGTACCAAAACGTCCCGAGAGACGATTTTCAGTTTCTTTGTGTGTAAACTTTCACACAGTTCTATTTATAACGTGAGTTCCCGACTTAGACAAAAAATGAGAGTCAATGCGCTGCGTGGAGCACGTTGCAAGGCGCTTTGTGTGCCCGTGCACCCAGTGACGCGGCACAAGCTTTATTTGGGAAATAACATTTGACATTGGCGCAAAATTATGTTGTACGGAATTAATCCGAGTTCTGAGAACGCGATTTTGTCGTGGGCAGTTATTGATATACTTCTACGTCAGAAAGAAATCTTAACGAATTCGTTTGCCATAATTTCGATAGTAATCTTGAGCTAGATATATTTTATGTTTGATAAAGATCAGATTTAATCGCGTCACGTGTGAGACGCGTAAACGACGCACAGCTGAGCGCAAAAGATGGATTGAAAAACATAGAAAGCTCGAATCAAAGCAATAAAACTAATTGGTACTGGAACTATAGTTAGCATATTTTATGCCCCTCACACCCTAAAACAAAAGGCGAGCAATCTGTAAGCTCAGCACAACCGTAAAAGTATTTGAGTAAAATATATTTTTTTAATCTCAGAGACTAAATTGACAGTTTTATACGCAAACATAAATATTATGTGCTTTCGGCACGTGCTTCATGTTTATAAGCACGCTATTTTCAAGTTGGATACATAAAGCTGTCAAATCCAGTCTGAGATTAAAAATACAATTCAGAGGCGATTTTCCCATTGCCTGTCTCGTTAGCCTAGTGGTTCTAAGCGCGACTGCTACGCTAGAAGTCGTGGGGTTGGATTCCCAGGTCGAGGAAAGTGTTATTGGGTTTTTCTGGTTCGAGGAATAAACGCGTGATGGTATTATGTATGTGTGTTACTAACCTTCAATAACATACTCGTCGAACTTCACAGTGCCTTCTGTTTCAAGTCTGACTGGTGGTCTGAATTTCTCTAAAAGGATTCTGACTGCACCCTCTCTTCCATGCCGTGCTGCAGCTATCAAGGGTGTACATTTTACTCCATCGCAGCATACATCCTGTGGATAAACAACAATAAAGATAGGTATATATAGGAAAGTTGGCAATAGGCTTGCCCCCTATTACATGGGACCTAAACATACTGGAGAACTGTGGGTGTACATTGATACATCTCTACCTAACCCTATGGGGATTATGTGATGATGGTATATAGGGAAGTCTGCAAAGTCAAATTGTTTATGTAAATGGAACTTTTAACAAGAATAAGGAATTGAATCTAGTTGCCCATAATTGCTCTTTTAACATTAATGTTTTACATTTATACAATATTTTTGAAAAGATACTTGGATGCCTATCTCCAATGTCTCTTTTGCCCATGACTTTGTCTACTTAGAAGTCAGTTACACCATAAAACAGCCTGTGGCATTCAGCATTAGCATAGCTTACTATCAGTGGAATATTTTTTATAAACAAGCCATTAATTCTAAGTGATTACGTCTTACAAACAAATAAACTGCATCTCTTTAATAGTATGATAGTATATTTTATACCCAGGTACATTCAAGGAATGACATCCTATTCTATCTTACTTCCTACTGCCTACACTACTTTTTACTTAATATTATACATAAGAAAGTTAATGAGGTTGGATGGATGGATGTTTGTAACTCTTTCACACTTAAACAGCTGAACAAATCTGGATGAAATTTGGCAATGAGGTAGATTATAGTGTAGAATAACACATAGAACTTTTTATTCCAGAAAAATGCCTTATGGATAATTCATATGGGATAATATATCAAACATACAAAAAACAGGTTACATAAAAGATAACCCTTGGACTACAAATTCTGCTTTTATGGCTATGATACAAATCCACTGTCAATGTCAAATTACAATCAACAAAACTATTTGGTATACAGGCTAAATTATTCATCTTTCTACTACACTGCCAATATTCATATTTATTGTATGCGTAATTACTTTTTAAGCTATGACACACTTAAGAGAGTTATTTAAAAGAATTGACTGCTCAGCACACTCACAAAATTGTTTCAAAGTAATTGCAAGTATGCTGCCTCTGTACCAAATAGCTTTGTTTTACTGTACATGATGGTGGTAGACGGTGGCACATGTATTTGCTTTATTGACAAATATTATTCCTAGCCCATTTTTAGGTCATTATTTGATCACAGAGACACCTCATTTTAGGTCTGAAAAAGGTGCATTTCAGACCCTAAATGAGGTGTGTTATATACAATATTATTAACATTATATTTTTTCTACTTCTAACCAACATTTAAATCTATTTTACCAACAAACAGTAGTAGTAAACATAATTTAACAAAACCTCAAAAATGTAATATTATGCAATAATGGTACAAATTGCAACATTAAAACCCTTTAAAGATGTTTACATTATAAACATGCCGCCAGTTTATTTGTTGTTCACACAAAAATGTGACATTCCCAAGTTCATTGACATGTCATTAACCCAGTTCGTACGTAAAAAAACAAAGGGACAATGTATTTGTTTATAATACATACTTTTATATTTTGTCTAGAAATTTTCAGATAAAAAGTTTTATAATTATGCTCCATTGTGACATGAGGAAGTTTTATGTCATACATATTTGGAAAGAATTTTTATTATTACTACCATTATCTTTTTTTACCGAATTTTGACAAACTAGATTAATTGTTTATTGTTTATTTGACTGCCATAGTCATGGGCCAGTGGTCAAGGCTCTCTCTTGAGGGTTTCAAAGAGATACCAATGTGGTCTTTTCAATGACTATGTACATTCTTAGTTTATCTTGGACATCACTGACATCTGTGAAAGAAAACATGAGGAAACCTGGACTTGTGATAAATTTATGTCTGAAATTGCCCTTGTAGAGCAAGCCTGGTGATCCATGTTCATGCCTTCTTTGTGAGAAGAGTCTTATGCCTTGCAGTGGGACAATTGACAGTATTACTAGTGGAAGTGTAACTTTGATTGGAATCTATTCATGTGAATGACTTATGATTATAGCTATTAGCAAGTTTAGTCTAAAGATGAACTGGTAAAACAACAACAGGTGACTATGAAAATAAAGAAGACTTCCTTCATTAACAATGTATTAATTGAACACAGTTACCCAGCACAGCTGATGCACAATGCCAAGCACTGACAAGTTGATGAAGGTGATGAAACATCCAACAAAGTTACTGTAAGAAGATTTTAATCATGAACTTTATACATGGAGACATTAGGTTCAAAATTACACAGTACCAATGAATTTCACTAAACTGCTTGAAATAATGTAAACATATTTTTGCACCATCATCATGATAACAATCAAGGCAAGGCAATGTGTGTAGTAATTATGATGTTAATTAAATAGACGAGCGAGCGACCCCGACCGCCGGAGTCTTTCGCAACATGTTCAACCACGGCGCGAACTTAAGGAAATGAAACTGGCAAATGGTACCAAGGTTACGAAGACGATATTAGGTACGTTACGACGCAAAATCGCATACGCGACGCACAAAAACTGGATTAATAACTCACACCGATCGTATGTAACGCGCAAAAGGTAAAGCGCCGTCAATTTCCATGATAAAAATAGATTGCCTATCATTCTCAGCAGAAATACTACATGAAAGTCCTGATACATCATGAATGAAAGCTGCATTTCAGTACTTACACTGTTTAATAGGTCGTCAATTTCATCTGTGTTTTTCTCGTATAATAAAGCGTAAAGGGTTAAAGACATTCCATCTCTGGCAGCGAAAAACACCCGTTCTCTGAGAGAGCTAGTCACATCTTCTAACATCAATTTGTCTTCCATTATCTAGCCACTGTTCTTTGTAACACAAAGTTTTATTTTATCAACACAACACGGTAAAGTACGTCTATTTATTGATAATTTTTTGTAACAACTCAGCAGCAAAATATGAAGACAACTTTTTTCACAAATGAAAAATGAAAAACTGACTAAACGAAACGAACACTTGAGTACTTGAGTAGTGTAGGGGTAGGGTAGGTAGGGTATAGTGCACCTAACGAACTAGTGATGTGCTTTGTTCAAGACTACATCAGTATCATTATGGTAGTAGGTACATATTCAAAAATCTAGCAGTTTTGATAAATTCATTCATACATTTTAAAAGGCTCCCCTGACTCGATAGCCCGATAACCTCGATAGGGGTCTTAAGCATGACTGCTGTGATAGAGGTCTTGGGTTCGATTCCCAAGTCAAGTAAAGTGTTAATGGGTTTTTCCATGACATTCTCTCCAGCTGTTACAGCTTGGAGTTAGGATGCGAATCCGGTTAAAAGCAATACTGGTGGACATTGGTGCGCCTCTGCCTTATTCTTCAGGAAATGGTGAACAGGCGAGATGGTGCGTAAAAAAACATAATTTCAATAATTTAATCAACTACTTGAAAAAATATCGATTATCGAGATGTCACAATCGACTGCGATTTATTGCAAATCATTTTGTGGACTGGACACCATTCACCCACCACTACACTCCACAGACATAAAAAACCGTAATTATTAAAAAAAAACGAATTAATATTTTTGTTTTTTAGAACGTTTTTTTATATACATGTGTGAATAATAATAGTTTTGAACAAAATATAGCTCTTTGCAATTTATTATATTTTAATAAAATATATAAAATAGTTTACATGATTTTTGCCACGAGCATTTCTGCCACGTTTTGTCCAAGGTGGAGTTTCTTGACCAATCAGAAAAAAGTTTAGTTTTTTTATTGTATTCCATCATCTGAGTGTATAATATTTAGAGCATAAATATTTTTCACTCAAAGCATATTTAGCAAAGTGTGCTCTTCAACTTATGCTAAAAGTATTTAATTCATATTACTATCGTTGAACTTAATTTTCTTTCAGTCGGTAGGTATTTGTTTGGTTTTGACGTGTAACCTATTACTTTGATGCTTTCCCTTTATTTACAAAGAATTGAATAAAAATCTGTTTAGAATCTCTGTAACAATGTCGAGTGGTCAATGGGAAGTAGTTGGGAAGAATAAGAAGTCGCAGAATGGTAAAATAAAAACAAAAGAGGAGGAAAAGAAGGTTGTGAAAAATGGGCCGAAACTTGAGGATGTCGGTATGTAACTTTAACTTCTTACAACAGACTTTAGTGTTAATTATCTCGTTTAGTTACCAATTCAATAAACTTTCTTCATTGCAAAACTGCTCCAGTTAATTTTTATACTTACGGAACTTTGTTGTTTTTTTGTTTATTACTTACAGATATCTAAAACCGTTTAATTATTTCAATTCAGAAACTTATTTATCTTCAGAGTTATTTTCATGAAGGCAAAATCAAGCCGGGTATACCCGGTATACCATACCCGCGGGCATGATTGCCAATTAAGAAGTTATTTTTTAGACCTACTAATGTATTTATATTTATGAATTACTGACAGTAACTATTTATTTTATTTTACTAATTGAATACTATACTTTACTTACTTTTTATATTAACTGTACATAGTTTGTAATTTAATTATTATTTAGTTTTAACTTTGTAGTTGAATTATTATTAATAAAAGCCTGTAAATAACTTCACAAAAAAAAAAAAAAAAAAAAAAAATTGAATACTGTGTTTTAATTGAACAGTATTCAACATCAACATTTATAAAACCATAGATTTTTATTGGTTTACAAGATATTGTTTATGTTACTGTTATTGTTTTACCCACATAATTTTTAAAAGGATTTTGGTCAGAGTTCAGATGAGAGATTTTTTGTTTGTAAACCACTTTATAAAATCTTTAAAGGAACTCAAATGTTAAAGAAACTCCAATTATAATTAATATAAGCTTGATATGTTCAATAAATAAATTTCCATTTCAATAACTAGCCAGTCACCCATAATTCTTACAATCAGATGACTAAATAAAACTTTACTTTTTCAGTACCTCACTCTCAAATAAAGTCATTTTATTCTGGAATGGAGATTGATGATGATAGGAAGCCACAAAAAGATAAAAAGAAGGACGGTGATAAGAAAAAGAAACAAGATAAGAAGAATGCGGAGCCTTCCAAACCTAAACCTCCGAAGACCATTGAGGGGGCTCTGGAAGTTGTACGTATTTTAAAAATATTTAGAAACATAGTACATAAATTGGGGAAACGTTTTTTAGTCCACGGACTCATCTTTATTATGCATCATAGGGCTTATCATGCAGACACATAAAGTATTGGGAAGTACTTTGCATATCCGCATGATAAGTATCTGACATCATCTATCTGTGTACCAAACTTCATTTAAATCTATTCGGATGTTTTCTATTCTATTCATTCATGATTTAGTGACCATCATCCAAAAACTGAATAGGAATATTAGGTTTAAGTTATGGACCAACTGAATTTATTCAGCTTAACTCATTGTCTATAAAATACATCAGTTTTGTTTTGCATCCATTCTGACTTGAAAAGCTAAACGGAGCCAAATTCTGGGCCGCAACAATATAATACTTATTTATAGTTTGACATTGAAATGCTAAGAAGAAAGAGAAGCTAAACGGATGCCTGCAGTTTCAATAGTTAACTGGTGTGTTGTATGGACTGTAGTTGAATTGAGCGGAGGTATTGTAGTTAGTCCCTCAGACTTCAAACTACAGCATATTATCAGAGAATGGTCAGTGGTATTTTTATCACTATCATTTGGTTGTTAAATGTCCTCCTTATATTACCATTACACAGTCATAACATAACTGATAGAGAGAGAGTATAGATTTTGATATAGTTAGTCATAATACTCTTTATGATTGTGGCACAATCTACACTAACCGTTTGTGTTCAATAATATATTCATAACAACCAAGTGCAAGACAATAGGTACAATTCATATGCTAATGGAAATTGACCCTTACAAATATCACTGCTTGTTATGCACTGATTTGCTCTTTGAGAACTAGATTTTATTTGATGAGAACTGTAACTGGGATCCTTTCTTCTTTGTATTAGTTTAAAATAGGAATAGTTAAACTTGTGCAGCCTGTAAGAATTACCAAGCAGTAATCATATTCATTCTAATCATAATTCTTGTTCCAGCTGGACGCAGCAGAGCTCGCTAACATAATAACCACAAATAAAATCCGTTTCTCGAACGCTCCACTTGTATGGCTGAAAGAAGTAGCAGCTTTCCTCAACTCCAAGATTCAGATAGATGTGGATGACCCAACATTTTCATCATACCCTCCCCTGTACCCCTTGTCTACTGTCCCCGATGAGATCCGGAGATCTCTGTCTGAAGTGCTGCAGGACGCTGGCAAAGCGAATGCTCAGCTGTTCTTTGATGTAACTCTTACATCGCTTGCAAATGATATGAGCAGAGGTTTGTGCTAATAATGTTGTTATGCATTCTTTTATTTTGTACTTTCACTTACGTTGGAATCTGAATTTCATGGTCGGTGGTTTTTGTGACATAACTGCAGTTTGAAAGAGGTGAACTGGCAGAAAATAGTTTTGTTGTTATATGAATTCTTTTTAAATAATTTAGAATTATTTTAGTGAAGTAAAGTCAAATTAAATTTACTATTTAGCGCAATCTGGACTAAGAATCGTTTGCAATATCTGCTTAGTTGCTTGTCTATTTTGTTGGTTGTTAATTGCCATTCACTCATTTATTATCGAAAAAAGACTGTTGATACCTTTCTTTATAAATCAATATGTATGCACTATGCATGCAAGCTACAGCAGCGATTATCATGCAAGATCTGCGCTGTTTGCCTGCAAAGCTAATCGCTAATGCTTAATTTAGAACTATAAACAGAATGATATAAAAATCTCCATTTTCAGGTCAATCTGTGAATGGTCACAGGTTACTACTGCAAATGTTAGCGCAAGACTACCCAGAGTTCTGCATCACATCTATACAGAAGAGCGCAAGTCTCCGCAATTCTTACCAAAATAGGCCGCCTATTGGCCTCTCCTTGCTGTGGGCTTTTGGTCAAGGTGGTAGCAGTGACTTTGCTGTTGGTCTGAAAGGTATCTTACCATTTTTTCTCACAGTTTTATAAAAAATTTGCTTAGTTTACAGATTCGGGGTCAACTGCCCCGTTGGTCTCGCGGTCGCAAGTACGACTGCTGTGCAAGGGGTCCCGGGTTCGATTCCCAGGTCGAGCAAAAAGTGTTATTGGGTTTTTCTATGAAATTCTCAGTAGCAGCTCGGAGTTTGGATTTGTGCCCGGTTAATGGCAATAGGCTCGCCCCCTATTACATGGGACCTAAATATACCGGCGAACTGTGGGTGTACCTACATAGGTACACCTCTGCCTAACCCTTCGGGGAATACAGGCGTGATGGTATATTTATTTTACGGATTCGTAGCCACGGTCGTGCCAAGCCAGGAGCATCATATAAAACTATTTAATGAGGCCAATAACAAACTTGGCGCGGCATATAAAAATAATTGAAAAACACGTTAAAACTAAATGTGACTTATGTATCTGGCGCCGCATCTAATTAACGTTATGGCCCGTGGTAATAATGCAACAAAATAAATTTGAGTTACATAATAAAACAGATAAGAGTGAAATTGCTCGAGAGGCCAAGATACAGTTTTGGGTCAAAAGTTGTTGAGATTATGTTATCTCGCGTCATTTTGACACCTCCCAAGGTAAAGATGAGATAACTCGAGATTTATTAGTGTGAAAATATTGGTAGGTACCTATTTGTTCCTGAAATATCTTTAATGCTATAGATATTACAAGTGATCTGAATTCGGATTATTTCTCATGTGTGGTGCAAATGCAAAGTGTTAGTGCTTGTTAATCTTACATACATCCCTCGAAATTCACTTCTTCGGTTGATTAAAAAGACATCTGAATATTACCTTGATGTTTAAATTTTTTACAATAGTTGGAATATTAGATTCTACAATTATTTTCTTATAATAACTTACCGAATGTTCCCTTTCTAGCTTGGCAAGACCTCTTCCTCCCCATCATCGAGTTGAAGAACTACTCTAAATACGTAGTAGGGTACTTGTCAAACCTTCTAGATGAGCACGGAGCCATGGACAACACTAAAGTGAGTCAGGACCAGCTGTTCGCCATGATTGATATGGTGAACAATAAGAGGAGTGCACTGCCCAAGGATCTTTCAAGTGACCTTATTGAGCAATTAAGTAAATATAAGGTATGTAAACTAGTATGGAACCTGAAACATGCCAGTGAACTGTGGGTATACATTGGTAGACCTCTGCCTAATCCTTTGGGGAATACAGGCGTGATGGTATGTGTGAAAACTAGTACATGATGATGGTGTGCCCTACAGAGTCCATAATCGTTACTTGTAAGCCACTCTTTAGCTTGTAAGCCACCTTTAGTGGCATAAACAAAAACTGCATATACACATAATGGATTGCAATAAAGATTTGAAATTTGATGCTTTGTGTGAATAAAATAAATGCAGCCATTGGTACAGGCTTAAAATTTTCAATTTTTTGTGATGTGGCTCCAGAATTGCACTAACTATAACTTCAATTCAAGACAGAGCCAGTCAGCGACATAGTCTATGTAGACTTCACAATTAAGGCAAAGTCCTAAATTATACCACATAAGCGTGAAACCAATATGAGTAGAATTTTGGTATTATGTAGACTAACACTATCAATCATTTCAGGATATATATTTCGATAAAAGCAATAATAAGCTCCAAGTGACCTTCAATCAGCTGATGAAGAAGTTGCCCAACCAGTACCTGAGTGGTCCGACCCTGGACCCGTACCATAGGGTACTCGTAGACTGCCTGGTTGACTGCCTAGTGCGAGACGACTCTTGCAATGCTACGTGGAGACAGCTCTTCCATCGGTGCAGCAAACAGTCTGCTACATTACTTGATTATATTGGTAAGTTTCATATTAATTGCAATTTTATTTGTTTTATCAAATGTGTACATGATTGTGTACATACAACTTACAGTTTACCAGTTATCTTCCATTTTTTCAATTGATTGGCCAACTTTTATAGTTATTCATTAACAAGAAATTAAGAAGTCTGCATCTTTTTTCCTGCTAGATACTAACTGGGCAGAAATCAGTAAAAAATTGAGGCAAAAATCATTGAAAATGTCAGTCTTGCAATACAAGGAAGTCTGCGGTGAAGCATTGAAAGGCAAGAAGAAGGATGAGACTGTTGTAAGAACGAATAAAATATGCCAGGTAAGCAGCGCTGCTGTATTTTTTTATATTGCTCTGTGAAGACATTAACTGGAGCTATAATAAACGTTTAGTACATCCCAAATAACAAAAAAATCCAATTGCGTACACTCAACATATATATAAACCATGTTAAATTATCTAAAATCCCAATCAAATATTTAGTGTCGTCTTTTAGACCACTAAAAATAAAACCAGAAATCGACTAAAAAGAACCGTAACTTCAACCGCTCCGTAATCGCTACACTATTGAGGTCAAATGTCATGTCATCATGTCACGTCCTTATCTTTTGGTAATGTTGCCAACACACCATTTTTAAAAGTAAAATGTAGTACATTTTATATTTAGTACAAATTCACTCATTATTTGTGTACTACTTTTTAATAAGCTAAAATAAGCCCTGTAAACAGTGTAAGCGTTACAAAAACAAAATTTTGGCATCTAAACTAATTCTAAAAATAAATATTGTTCGATGTGTAGGTTCAATCATTTTATTTTGCCATCTAATTATTACCGGAACAATGAGAGTCCTAAAATGTTAAAAACAGTCTTTTTGAGAGAGTAAAACCTTTTCAGAGATTTGTGGTATTCTTTTTTTTTTTTTACAAAATAGTAATTATCTTTTCTTAATTTGTGGTCACCCTAAGTTTGGCAGTAGAAAAAAAACGAGTTTCGAGATCGACATATTTTTTCACTGTCGAATCTATTTTAATTTTCTTAGCGTTTCATCACTCGTTGAAGGTAATTATAGTAAAAAAAAACTGTATTAATATAAAAACATGTGTTTAATAACCAAAGAATGATAGTATGGTGTGCATAATTTTAAAAATGGTTGTGTGGTACCTATCCGTGCGCAAATAGTGAATCAATTTATAGAATCGCGCAGTTAGCTTGTGAATGGAAGTTGAAAAACTACTTTAGGCGTTGTATAGTGTACGCGGGCGTAGTGCTAACAGTAAATGTTGATGTGGTACATCCGTTACTCCGCGGGAGGCATTTCACGCAAGCTGTTTCAATTTATGTGTTTGTATCAAAAATCCAGGTAAAATCAACAACAATTACGTGCATTGTCTAAATTCTCCAAGTAGTGGTATACCAATCGGACTTAATTTTTATGAAACCTGTGTGTTAATGATGTGTTTTAGTTGAAAAGTTCTCATTAAAACTTTAATTATGTCATACGTTTATTTTTTCTAGTTATAGTGCGATATAATTCTTAATATTAAATCTTAAAAATATGATCAGGAGGCATCTAATTTGGAAATAACTAAAAAACTTGATTTAAAAAAAACAACAATTATTTATTCTTAGTAGCAACCTGCCAGGTAGGTTACCTTACCATATTTATTCAAGTGCAATACAGTTTGCACCACTGAAGTACAAGCTTTTTGTTATTATGTCAATAACACCCATTTATGAATGATAAATTACAATGATTTCTTGTTAACACAATTTTACAAGTTGCTAAATTCTATAGCTTTGTTTGTGTCTTCATCCCAAGTTTGAAAAAGCCTGTATGTATTTCAAAAGTGATCCACAGTCCACCAAAAACCTATCAGAACAGCCAATTTGGCAATTTACGTTTTAATATCATTAGATTGTAAACAAGCTTATTTCACTTTAAATATTAGTAGAAATATTCACATTACTTGAGTAATTCAAAATATACTCTATCTTCATTGTATAAAATAAATTTTGTATCACAATAATTTGAGTACAGCCTGCACCACACTGTACCTTCATTGGGCTAAGAGGTAATCTGTGGTGTCTAGCAACCTCAGACATATAGTCATACTGCCATTGTGATTGAACAATCAAATAACAACAACCATTCATATTTTGACATGATAGCTGACAATCAGTTACATTGTATAGGCTTTAAGAATGGTGCAAAATAAGCTGTAACATATTATTAACACTACAACCAATCAGCAACCAGTTTAACCAAGAGGTATTCTGTTTCCCAGTTACTGGGTTGTGGAGGTCTGATAGGCAGTCGCTCCATGTAATACACTGGTATTCAGCTGCATCCGGTTAGACTGGAAGCCGGCCCCAACATAGTTGGGAAAAGGCTAAGCAGATGATGATATTATTAACACTATGTCTCTAATACTAAATAGCAAATTCTTTTTATGACTTTGAACTTGGGAAATGCTACTGGACTGTGTCTTTTTAATCATAATAAATGAAAACAATGGAATCATTATATTAATCTTCTATGACTATCTGACTCGCCCCTACAGGCATAATGGTTTCAAGAAAAAAACCAAAAAGTAACATAATTTTTTGTACTAAGCAGGTTGCACATCAACAATTTAAAAGAAAACTCACCTGTTGCTAATTCTACTTCTAATATTTGAAATCTAAATGTTTCGGATGTTTGTTTGTGGTATAAATGCTCAAAAGATTTAAATGAATTGAAATTTGGCACACATATTGACTGTGACCTTGATAAATAAAGTACTAAGATATTTTTTATCTAGGTAGTCACTTTCCAACAAGAGAAACTTGTTATAAATACTAGCTTCTGGCCCACACCTTTGTCTGTGTTTTCACCCGTGTTAAGTAATATCTTTGGTTACTGCTACACTCCCGTGTGTCGTCGCGTAATGTTATATAGCTAATGGCACTCGCAAATAATGCGGCTTTCTATGGGTAAAGAACTTTCAAAATCGGTTTAGTAGATCCAGAGATTACCCCCTACACCCTCATAAATTTTACCTTTTTAAAATATTAGTATAGATTATACAGGGTGTATATCCCATACCCATTAACTTTGCATACTACTCATTAAACCAAAAAATATGTTGGAACATTGAGCTTCAATGTCTCAGAATACACAAGTTATGAACCAGAAGAAAAGTAAAATTGACAAAACTAACTTTCTGATTTAAGTGGCTTCTTACATCAGGTGTATAGAAATGATAATTTTACTAATTAAAAATATTCAAAATCTACTCACAATTATTATCTCAGTAACCACATTTTTTTCTTCAATCATTTTTATTCTGGTGTTTCTTCTTTCTGCTTTTACAATGATTATTAATTTTGTGTTATATTTAATGTTAAAACCACAGTTTGACAGAAATGTAAAGTTTAATGAATGAATGAATGAATGAATAAACAAATATTGTAAAAAAAAATTGGTAAATTAAATTCTGATCAGTCCTAAAAGTTTGTAGAGTCACCCTCCTGTTCGCAACAGTGTTGGCTATAAGTGATTCTGACGTCAAATGAATTGTGTTCCTAAAAAAAAAATACCATCACGCCTGTATTCCCCGAAGGGTTAGGCAGAGATGTACCAATGTACACCCACAGTTCGCCGGTATATTTAGGTCCCATGTAATAGTGGGCGAGCCTATTGCCATTAATCCTAACTCCGAGCTGCTACTGAGAATTTCATAGAAAAACCCAATAACACTTAATAATTTGTGTTCCTATCCAGGATATTCTAGACAGGATGACGAGTACTAGAAGATTCCCTTGGATCTGGGCCAGTTTCTTCCTACTGGTTGGCATAGCCGGGCTGGTGTCATACGATGTCTCAAGATCAGGCGGTAACTTCCCAAGTAAGTTGTATTTTGTATGGATTCCTTAGGCTTAATAACAGAGATATTATACAGTTTATACTAGAACTGTATAATAGGCCTGTTTTTGTAAAAAATGTGACTGCATCATCATCATTATCATCATCATACATCCATCCATCCATCCATCCATCCATCCATCCATCCATCCATCCATCCATCCATCCATCCATCCATCCATCCATCCATCCATCCATCCATCCATCCATCCATCCATCCATCCATCCATCCATCCATCCATCCATAAATTTATGCCTTTTTTGCAAGCAGTACCTCAGAACGCCACCTGATACGATCCTTACATACTCCTTTCGACTCGTCCACGTTCATACATCTGTGCGCCGAGTGTGAGTTTTATCATTCTCGTTCGATTACAAGCGCGTTAGAATTTTGTATGAGAAATTAGGTTTCTCCTAGTGACCACCAGTTGGCGCTATAACTTTTACCTATACAAAATTCTAACGCGCTCGCAATCGAACGTGAATGAAAAAACTAACACTCGACACCCAGGTCATACAAGCACGCCTGTTAAGGTGGATCCACACATTGCGAGGCATGCGCTCCGCACGGCGCACAACGCATGCCTCGCCAAGTGTGGACCTGTATATTCGTGGCGAGGCATGCGCTCCGCACGCGCGAGGGCGAGCCAACGTATGTCGGCAAATGCTTCAAGATCAAAGTGCCTCAGTGCGAACATTACGTTAGGTGTGGACGTAGCCGCGCATGCACGTTCGAGGCGTGCGCCGCGTACAATATCAACGCACGCCTCGACTGCGAAAATGATGAAAATCAAATCAAAATGAACGTTGTGCGCCGTGCGGAGCGCATGCCTTGCCAAGTCTACGCGCCTACTTGCCTCGAGCATTTGCTTCGCACGCGATGGCTCGACCCGAGCATATTATGTTGGTATAATTTGTCAACACGCACGCCTCAAGCCGAGGCATGCGTTGTGCGCCGTGCGGAGCGCATGCTCGCAATGTGTGGATCCACCTTTACGAGTACGGCGCACGAACATGATCATCATATCAGTGTATCAACATCCACTGCTAAATATATATCCCTCCCCTAAAGATAACCACAATATTATTTCAACTTATACATATTACTAGCGAAACTGCCCGCAACTTCGACCGCGTAGCCTATTTACCCTCGTTAAGTTACATCTTTGTTTACGACTTTGCTCCCGTGGGTCATAGCGTTATGTTTTATAGCCTACTAGCTGTTGCCCGCGACTTCGTTCGCGTTCAGTATTTTTAAGTTAATAGTGTTCATACTGTTTCTGTCTAACCCCTTTGTGACATAGCGTGATGAATTGTACCTAAGATTACAGCTCAGGTTACTGCCAACACAATGCCAAAAGTTTTGTTCAAATCGGTGCAGGAATTAAAAAGTTATGCGCGTACATACATACAAACAATCAGACAAAAATTCTAAGAACTATTTTTTTGGGTTCAGTATAATGTATTTAACATGTGAGAATTACTCTTTATAAAAAATATTGAATGTACAGAATTGGCCTCGTTACGATTTTATTATATGTATATACTAGAAAGGTTTAGGTAGTTAACTAAAGGTAAACAAATCGTAGAAAAGGTTTTTTATAGTTGACACTTCCTTGTTTAAAAATACGTTACAACAAAATCAATTCTAATTTCGATTTATGCGATACTTTCCTCTTTTATTAATGTATGTTAAACTTTATCATTTATTCGTAAACTACTCTTCATAGATGTCATTGTTTGGACACCACTTTTTTGTTAGTTTTATAAAATAGTATTTTATTTTGTAATCTGTCTATTGTAAAGAGCCTAAAAAGACAGGTTCCCAAAACCTTTTAGAAGATACGATGAATTAGATAACGTCGCTAAATTGAAGAGTACGCCCGTGATGTAGTATGGCAACTAAAATTGCAGGTATTACGTTTAGTCGATTAACCAGGTGCCTTTGAAAATTGCGAGGGTCATGTAATAAAACAAGAACATAAAATGTTTAAATTAGATAAAATGATTGATAATACCACTGAACGTTTTATTATTAACGTGGCAGATAGTTCCTCAAATTCTGATATAGACTAGAGCCTATTATTATACGACTTTAAATAATACGATTTTAAAATTTGAAGTGAAAGGTTTAGCATCCATGAGTCACGTGGTTTGTTTTGTTTACCTTTAGTTAACTACCTAAACCTTTCTAGTATAGATGTTAATCAGTGGCAATGTAGCTTTCAAATGGCAAAAGAATTTTTGAAATCGGTCCAGTAGTTTATTCGTTACTTACAAAAATACAAATCTTTTATCTTTTTAATATTAGTTTTATTAGTATAGATTAATTCTGTTCTTGGTTACAAAGACAAGAATAAGCATTAAAATACTCTTTATTCAAAAACATATGTTTTAGTAACAAAGAAAATATACAATGCCATTAATTATTTATTAAAAAGAAAAGAACGATTGTAGTAGTTCTGTGGTTCTGTCAGGCATGACAATGCCCAAGATGTCAGGTTTTGTTAATGGACATAGTGAAATTTATTTGTAGTGTACTTTATAATCATGCTTTATGTTTTCACACAGAAAATTTTCTATCATATATTAATTTAAATCTAGCACTTCTGCTAGTGTGCTACTAACAGCAAATTATTGTTATTTGCGTGATATACACCAAATATGGTTATAATATTCTCTTCTGGTAATCAATAATCACAGTCAATATCATTTTTAAGCATAAAAAGTATGGAATAACAAAATAGATCTGTTATTCTGCATTAACTTCGGCGTTCAAATATAAAATCTCTGTCAAATTTATCTTAAGAAACTCAAAATTAAACTGAGCTGTTTGTATTCTGACTAATGTCCGGTTTCAAAGGTATTCTTAACCAGAATTAAAAAGTTTCTCAATTACTATTCTAGTTATTCTGTAGTATTTGTTGTTATAGCGGCAACAGAAATACATTATCTGTGAAAATATCAACTGTCTTACTATCACGGTTCATGAGATACAGCCTATTGACAGACGGACAGACAGCTAGCCTTTTTTATTTCTTCATAAATAACTTCCCCCGCCCTGCGCGGGACGGGAGGGAGTGTCAGACTTTTACTGACTAAAACCCGTCTATGTTCATTCATGTGCCCTTTGCGTTTCGGGGGCGCGGTATCTCTTTCGAACAACCCGCAGCCCCGGAGACAGCTAGTCTAAGTGATAGGTTTCCCGTTTTACCCTTTGGACACGGAACCCTAAAAAAAAAACTACCTTCCGTGTGCAGTTCGACTCCTTTTATTTTAACCGGTCACTTGCCCTCTGCATGTATCAACTCAAAGCTAGTAAACATAGTATTTAGGAAATATCTTATATAATTATTTATATTTTATTATTTGCCATCGATACGCTAAGAAGAAGAACTCAAAGCTAATTAGTTTACGAGACAATGCAAGTACAGAAAGGTTAAAAGACAGATCGCCATAATGACTATTGCATGGAATGTCCCAACTGTAATGGCTATATTATCGTGTCAGATAAGGCTTGTTTTCAAATGTAACAATGTTGGCATTGATAAGAGACGGTGTTATAAAATACAATAACCTATGGCCTGTGTTGCATATCACATTATCTCGGTAACTAGCAAACTGCGCGCGACTTCGTCCGCGTGGCTTAGTTCACCCGTCATAGGTTACGTCTTTGGTTAATGCTCCGCTCCCGTGGGTCGTAGCGTGATGTTATATAGCCTATGTTACCCAGGAATAATGTAGCTATCTATTGGTAAAAAAAATGTTAAAATCGGTCCAGTAGTTTCGGAGCCTATTCGTTACAAACAAACAAATCTTACCTTTTGATAATATTAGTCTCGGAATAAATATGAAAGAAATCAGGTTTTATAGTCCGTTAATCTTTGTAACCTTCAACTCGATATTGAATAATTAAAGAATAGTTAATGGTAGACAACGTCGGTTATTTAGTGATGTTGATTACAAATGTCCTCATACCTATACATAGAATATTGATAAATCAATTAATTTTCCTGTTGCTTGATACTAGTTATATTATAACCCATTATGTTCTCGTATATACTGCCAGCAATGCTTATTGTTTGTCCTCCCATAGTCCTTAAAACAGTTCGATTTTAATATTACTTGATTGACCCACGATTTTCAACGCTTGGCTGAGCGCCGAGAGTTGAAAATCCAACAATTGGTAATAAAGATATTGCTCTCGTGGGTATGTTCTGGATGTGTCGGTCTCCTACCGATTATAATCCCCCCATGTACCTCCAACTACCATTGGCCGGGACACGGGTATCGCTCTGAGCATTCTTCCGCACCCCGGCAGGTATTAGCCCGTCACCACCCCACACGGCGGCCCCCGTCACCCGGTGCTGCCGTCAGCCCCAGTCCACCGCTCACAACCCCGCTCTATTTTACGGTGGCCTTGATAATCGGTGACCGATTTTTTGTCGGGGACAATGGAACATTTAAGGCGCGGATACACATGCCAGTAAATCGGAAAAGTAGCTGGCATGAAAGTTACTGGCATGTACGAGTAACTGGCACAATGCGGATACATTTGCAAGTAATACTGGCATGCAAGTTGTGCCCTTGCATGCCAGTACCACCATCGCGTATACACAGTTCAGTTCACACGTGTCAGTTAAGCAACCCCCCGCGTCCCCTCCCTCAACGGGCATGCAAGTAAATCAAATGTTGTGCTAGCTACTTATATGCCAGTTACAGGCATGCCAGTTAGCGTATACATATGACAGTAGCTGGCACGTGCAAGGAGCTGGTATACTAGTGTGCAAGCTACGGGCGTGTGTATCCCCAGCTTAATTCTCATATACCAACGCCAACCTCCTATAAAATGTCAGTCCCATGAAACTGTGGATCTATCGAACGGTCCGATAATCGGTCCTACAAATGGTGGAGGCCCTTAGTCTGATTAAAATCTGTCCGTTTACCCTTTCTGTCTTGTTTCAAAGTGTGTATTCAATTGAAAAGTACATTGGTGTAATTTAATTAGCGTTAATATACTATGACCTCTGCCGAGGCATGGCAATCATTCTATGAAGTGAACTATGGAAAACTACAGTTAAGTACCTATGTGTACATGACGTCATATTTTAGTACTATGTTAAATGTTTATCTCATATCAGTATACTTTGTTGTTGTAAGCTTTATTTGCCATGAGTAAAATATTGAATTATTTTATCAGTTTAACAAGCTAGTTTTAAAACCCTAAAACAAATAAAATTCTTTATCTGAAACGTACTTAGGTGCTACAGTGCCTAGTTGAAAAATGTTGCCATAGAAAAATTTTAGCTACGCGCGTTCAGACTCTTTTGGCATTATATTTTCGAACCTTTCCGAAATACGCGATCTACAACTTTGAATATGTATTTTTTTTTCTACGGTTTACGTAGAACATGGCTAGATACTACTAACATTACAAAGCTGAAGAGTTAGTTTGTTTGAACGCGACAATCTTGGACCTACCAGTCCGATTGGAAGAAAATCTTTTTGTAATGATAGCCAGATTCATGAGCAATAGTTTAGGCTATATATCGTCACGCTAGGACGTACGGGAGCAGGGCAGTAACCAAAAACGCGGGGTAAACTATAGCTAGACTTAACATAAAACCTATGTTTCACAGAGAGCACGACGGGTCGCTTGCTAAACGACCTCGGAGTGTTGGAGCACAGTCAGCGCGCTTGGCAGAAGACTCTATCAGTGTCGGCCCGCGGCTACCTCTGGTTAGAAACCAACGCGCCAGTGTACTACACGCAGACGGTGGAGACATGCACGCCCTACGTGCTCCTCTCAAGAGAATTCGCCTACTTAGCCATGAAGAAAGCAGGCGTGTTGTACACTAACACTAAGGATTACGTGGCGGATAAAACCCCGGTAGTCGTAGCCACTATAGAACAGTACGCACCGGGCCTAGTGGACAACGTGCAGAGTTACACGGCAAGCGGGTTTGAAGCGGTCAAGAAGTACTCCACTGACTACTATCGCCTTACGACTGAGTACTTGACCACTAAAGTGTTTGTGTGAGTATTTTCTTTTCTTGTTATTTTATAGTACTTACTAACTTTTGCCCGCGACTGTACTGTTGTTTTTCGGACGCAAGCTTGGTCACTGATTATGGAACGTATTAACTAGATCCCAATCCACCTCTCAGTCAAACATAACTTTATAATTTCTTAGTACCTAGTTGCCTGTGGAATAAGTTCAAATCAAATCAAATCAAAATCGTTTATTGCACGTTGGCGGTGGGGCACCCCCGCACCTCAGAAAACACGTAAAACCGTCCATTCCGGCTGTCATTCCCAGATCTCTGATTTGACAGCCATTAAGGGGAGTCAGAAAACCCCGAAAATCAAAATCTACTAAGGGGTATGAAACCCAGTGACTGAGTTGTGGAGGTCAGATAGGAGTCGCTCCATTTACAATATGGGTATTCGACTGCATCCGGTTAGACTGGAAGCTGAGCTGATACTTGGGAAGATGCTAGGCAGATCATAATGAAAGTCCTGCCTTCACATGCATTAGCAAAAGTGTTAAAAATTGGCATTGTCAACTAATGTAGGTATCTAGGTATGCAACAATCTGCCGACTTTGCTCTGCGTTTACGAGTTGCGTAGGATGATAATATGCTATATTAAGATTCTAATCGTTGTTTGTCGTCGATTTCTGCAAAAATACATACGAGTGAAATTGTTGTGAGGTTTGCAACCGCGAGTAACGGTGTACGCAGTCTCGGGCGCCACAATATCATCTTTTAATTTACAAATCATGCTCGAATATTGTAAGCAAGCGTCTTAACCCTTTAACCGCCAAGATTTTATTACCTTTGACTTACCTCCAGCGCCACGTCGCTTTAGGTATAAGTTGGAACAGTGTTGATAAATCCTTTATTTTTTAACAAAATTAAAAGCGGGAAATAAAATCAATGTTTTATTTACTTAATTAATAATCTAACCTTATTCAGTCATTGTGCACTATGAGAACTTTTTCAATAAAATAACGTAAAAATACGTGTGTGGCGATTCGGGCACTGTTTTCAGAGCCCATAATATTACGGTGTCGGCGCTTAAAGGGTTAAAACACATTTTCACTGTCGTGGCTTAAAACTTCTTATCAGGCGATGTTCCCGCGACAATCCTATATGTATTCTACGAAAAATCTTGAAGGAGTGGACATAAGATAAAGCAAAAAGAATTCCGTCTTCCGTCCATTGTATTCATTTAAATTCCGAGGTTATTTGAGACGTTTCAAATGACTCACTTATGCAGGTGACGAAGGAAAAACGATCAACATAGTATCAGGATAATTTTAGTCCAACGTTTACCATAAAATTATGACATTCGAAACCGTGGCTTTTGTGTCTAAAATTACAATTATTTTTTGGTAATAATAAAAGTACCGGCTTATTAGGCCTTTTTTTTATAGACGGGAAATCATCAAATAAGTTCCCTCGCTCTGGGCGGGGCGGGAGTCCGCGGGAGGGAGTGTCAGACTTTTACTGACTAAAACCCGTCTATGTTCCTTCATGTGCACTTTGCGTTCCGGGGGCGCGGTATCTCTTTCGAACAACCCGCAGGGCTTATTAGGCCTAAACTCCACCAAAGCGGAGATGAAACGATACCATGAATAACCAATAGGATACTGTGTTGTGTTAAAGCTAAGCAGTGAGATGAAAATAACGATATGACGTTTGGTTGTACGAGACATCTCCTCACCGCTTAGGTGGAGATCGGGCTCTAGTGTCCCACTGCAGGGCAAGCCTCTTCTCATATAGAGAAGGCACAGGCATGGTAATAGGTTAATTAATTACTCACCAATAAACAATCCAAACAAACCAAAATAAAGAATCTTCTAAAAATAAGTTTCCTGGTTTCACCAGAGACAACAAAAAAAAAATCAACAAAAATCTAATTAATTTATTGTCACGTTCCAGAGGCGAATGGGCGCCGGAGATCCTGCAGAATAAAACCGAAACAGCTCTGAACGTGACTCGGTCCCACGTGACGTCATACTTCCACTGGTTCCGGGAACAGGTGCACATCTACTCCAAGATACCCTGAAGAGTAACCCCACTCTTTAGTGATAACTGTGCTACACAGACAGAGGACTGAGTTTATCGTGTTATTTGTGTTCGTTTTCTACACTCTGTGACAGTGATCAATATACTATACTGAACTTAGAATTAATTTATCATGTGATCTTTGACCGAATTATTGCCATTGCCACCAAGGCATAGATATTAAATTGTATACATTTATGTAGGCACATTAACACAGCAATGTATACTTACGTCTATGATCAAATAAGTGTTCGGTCAATTTAATGTTTATAAATACTTGTATTTATATGTTTGGTGAATTTTGTGTAAAGCATGATGAGTACCCATCTGTGTTCGAATCAAATATCATCAAATAACAAATCATTCTCACATTTCCATTTTACGTTACGTTTATTCAAAATTTGACGCACAAAACGAACACAGTCCTCTGCCTGAACGTGTCCTTATCAAATCTGTTTTATTTTTTATTAATCTGTTTCCTTTATGAAGAAAAATTTAAATCGAGTACAATACACACAGCTAGCGACTGTAACAACGAACAGACCACTACTTTCTTGGCACACATTGATTACAAATGTATGTTAAAATATCTTAACAACACATCTAATTATAAGATTGGTCATGCTGTTGCCATCCCATAGGTCTTGTCACTAGTGCCAACTATCTAATACTATCTATCTATAAAATAATAAAATTCATTGACAAATTACATTTCTAAGCATTGTGTGCCAAACATAGGTAGTTTAATTTCAACCTCTTTATTTATAATGTTATCCTCAATATATTAAGTCATGCAATAATAAAATCATATCATTGAAGAATATATTTTTACAAAAATGTAATCCATGACAACCATTTATTAAATTGTTAGTACTTATTTATTTAAATCGAAATCCAGTATTTGACAACATTCCCGATGATGCATTTAAATACCTAACAGACTGGTATCGCTTCATAATGAATCATTAAGTTACCTCTTATTGTCATCCAAATAACTGCATTGTTCATTTTATTGAATCTTTTAACAAATGATATAATAGAGGTATAAGCTTTTTGTAGTATATTTATTTTGTGTTGAGAGATCGTGTTTTTAAAAGATGTTTTAAAGGAAATGATAGGGGAACAACATAAAATTGCATTGTGTAGATTATCTGTAATTTTGTCGCCGGAGCAACATTTTCTATAGCAACATTTTTTGCCGTGCAATGTAAGCGACGAAGTTTATTGATGTCGTTTAAACTTCCTGCGGCTATTACTAATGTTAAAACATTTGTGGTATAAATAAAAATGTATGTCATTTTAACTATATCCATCTATCAGTCATCACTAAAAACAACTTTATTTTCTTGCGATTCCATTTATTTTTATGGAAATAAACATAGAAAATAATGTATATTCACACAAATTATAATTCCATGTCTGTAAGCTATTTATTTGAGTGAATGAAATATGGATCCGGTGGACATCAAAATTTAATTTAGATATTTGTTCCTCTGAATAAGATGATAAATGTTGTGTTGTACGAAATAATTGTAAGAAATCACAATTAAATATTGTTAGTGATTTATTAATTGTTTCATTTACACTGCTACCTACGAGTTATGGTCGAGGGCACAACCCCCACCCCAAGTTGCTGGGAATAATCCTGCGTAGACAAAAGATTTTTTAAAATTAGCTTAAGCATCGTAGCCCAGCTCCGAGGCCGATTGGATAACTGTTAAATTCAATTGATCAATTTAAAATCCTCTGCCGTCCCGTCCGTCAGTCTGCGCAGGCCAGTTTAAGGGTTTTTTTTTTTCTTTTTTTTACGAATGATGTGATTTCCCCCGCCCTAGCCGGTGTGCGGGAGGGAGTGTCAGACTTTTACTGACTAAAACCCATACACGTTCCTTCTTGTGCTCTTTGCGTTTCGGGGGCGCGGTATCTCCTTTCGAACAACCCGCAGATGTTTGAAGGATGTACTCATTAATCTGTTGCAAGATATGAAGAGCGTTGTGCTGAGCATTGCTTGGTAGAGCCGTCTTTACGACACACAACAACGAGGTGCATGTCCAATTATTCAACGTCACCATTCATAGACAGACACCACCATAGATTAATATATACTAACGTATTAGACACCACCAACCACCAATCAACGTGCGTACTTTTTTTAAGCTACAAAACCCCCCTAGACTTTGTATGGCAATTATAGCAAACTATGACGTCACGGCATTTAATTTTGCGAAAAATTAACCACCATCACGCCTGTATTCCCCGACGGGTTAGGCAGAGGTGTACCTATGTACGCCCACAGTTCGCCGGTATGTTTAGGTCCCATGTAATAGGGGGCGAGCCTATTGCCATTGACCGGGCACGAAAAATTAAATACGTTTTTATTGCTAAATAAACTTAATTTAAAAAAAAAAGGTATCTTAGAGTGATTTGTTTGGGATGTCAATCACCAAAGAATGATAAAACACCTACCTACTTATAGATAATTTAATTACCCGACTGCGACAGAAAGAGGGTTATGTTTTTCGAGGGTATGTTTGTATGTATGTATGTATGTATAATTGTTTGGCACGCTCTGCAGGCTTAACGGCTCGATGGATTTTAGCTTGAGAGGTGTCGTTAGATTCGTATTTACTGTGAGAGTGACACTGGGTACATAAAAAAAAAAACAAAATGGCGGATTTTTGGCGCCAAATTCAAATGTTTGGCTCGCTCTGCAGGCTGAACGGCTCGATGGATTTTAGCTTGAGAGGTGTCGGTAGATTCGTATTTACTGTAAGAGTGATACTGGGTATATTAATTTCTTTTTTAAAACACTAAAAAAATAATAAATAAAAAACGTTAATTTAAAAAACTAAAAAACCCGACTGCTATTCTTTAAAAATCCCTAAAACAAGATAAATTGTAGCAGTCGGGACCCATTCGGGACCATCTGCAATGTAATATAGGTATGTGCTCTCAATTCACTAATCCTCCATTTCTAGAATGGGTCCCGACTGCTACAATTTATCTTGTTTTAGGGATTTTTAAAGAATAGCAGTCGGGTTTTTTAGTTTTTTAAATTAACGTTTTTTAATTATGTAGTTTTAAATAACGTGCATCGGAAAAAGTTGATGGTTGGTATAATACCAGCCTCTCAATCTAGTTATATTTACTGCTGTCTGCTAATTAGGCAACAACTGGTTTCCCTTGGGTTCATCAACCTATAGGCATTCGTTTCGACACAATATACAAGATCACAAAACAGGTATGTTCGGATTTTTAAGCACAAAAAAGGAAATTTAAAAAACACGTTTTTCTTGGTAAAACAGTACGCTTATTTATTTGCAATTAATTCTTTATTAAAAAACAATGTATTAGTGTTTTCGTAAATGGCTGCTGCCAATTCGTCTGCATTTTCTTTCCGTATTGCTGCTAAAATCTCCAAAACTTGCCTGAAAAGAACAGGATAACCTGATTTGAGACCAAAAAAACAAGAATTTATTTGCATCAAAGACTGCTGTGAGCTCGATCTTGGGGCGAGATTTACTGACCGCACTTGACTTGAAGTCACGTTAGCATTTCATACGAATATGAATCTTATGTTTAAGCCAATAATGTATATATCGTAAAAGCGAAAGTTAGCAAGTGTTATAAAATACTTACACAATATTAACTGGCTCGTTTCTGCCCTTCACCTGGCTGTCAGACCCAACGGAGTACTTCTCTTTCTTCACTGTGGGGAACTTAGTGAGTACGTGCGTGTAACCGGGGTGTGTCGGCTTCACTTCGCACCAGGGACAGTCGGTCTCGATCATAAGCTTGTCTTGAGGTATCTTCGATGCCACTTCTAAGTTTTCTTTTGTTCTCAAGGAGCTAAAAATATAATTTCATAACTTCAGTGTAGCCAGAAAAAAGGACTGTGTGCTTTCATCATCTACATATCAGCCGCGTTCAGGACCGGTTGGAAGCGTTTTAGTGTTCTAAAATGGTGCTATTGTTAAACTCATTTTTCTTCTGGCAACATTTCTAGAGTTAGTTTTCAGGGAGAGCCTGGCCCCTAAGATGCCATGGCCGATGCGATGCAATGCGGTCAGGCAGAAGGTGAGCCCTACAGCCTGGGGTAGGCACAAGACCATTCTGGGGCGGGCACGGCCCTATATATGCCTATGATTACTGATATCGAATCTACATACTAGTCAACTGACCATCCATTAATACCTATGTACATTCCCAAGTCTAGTATCTTTTGCAGAGCCTCCGCGGTTCCGTCAAACGAATGCACGACTCCGCCTACGACACTGTCGCGGTTCCTCTCCAGTATTGCGACTAAGTCGTCGGCAGCCGCGCGACAATGTAGAAAGAGCGGCAAACTAAATTCGCGGCTTAGCTGCAACTGGAACTCGAAATACCTGGAATATTTTGGAGACTTAGTATTTAAACATTATTATGATCTACATCCTTTTGGATGAGGTATGCGGCTCTACAAAAACATTTACCTTAAATTGGTAATAATCGTGGCTTTAGGGCAGCTATAGCTTAAGCGGCCCGGCCTATTCGGTTCGGCATTTTGACTAATATGAATAGAGCCTCATTGGATATAAATAAGTATTACTATCATTATTTGTTATTTATTAACATATTGAGCTTAGTATGAGAAGAATATAGTGACAAAATTAAGTACCTAACCCCCGACACAAAAAACGCTCTATAAAGTAAAACACTTACTTAAGCTGAATATCTTTATCGCAGAACTTTAGCCTCTCGTAGTCAAGACCGCACTCCCCAATAGCCACAACTTTGTCCTTGTTCTCTGCTATCAGGTCTCGCAGGCTCTGCAGGTAGGTGTCAGCATCAGGCAAGAAGTCTGTGCACCTGGTGGGATGACAGCCTACTGTTGTATACAACCTGGCTGAAATTATACCTTAGAATTGAGACTTTTGACAGAAAAGGAGAAAGTCTAAAAGCCCGTATGGAATCTTTTTGGTGTAATTATAAACATAATAGGGAATAAGCATGATTTTTTTATTTAAAAAATCAGGCCTCATCTATGTAAGAAACAGTTTAGTAAAATAATTTTTGATTTGTTTCTAGCAAAACGAAATTTAACACGGAGTTTATATGGCCGTTGTAACCAATTTCGTCATTGTTCATAGCGGCCGTATTTCTGGGTCGAATTTAATTTTAATTTCACTTTTTGTCATGTCTAATATGGTGTTTTCATGTTTTGTTAACAAAAGCGAATAAAGTAAATTCATGCATACCCTATTATGTCTCACTACCTTTTGTAAGCCACTTTGTTCACGTGATAGTTTGAATATTTTGTAGAGATACTAAAAGTCATTATTTTCAATTTTCCTATGCCAATTGGTAGTACTAAGTACCTTCTATCAAGAAAAGATTTTTTGGAATTGGTTTACCAGTTCCTTCTAGAGATTACAAACAATCAATTTTACGAGTTTATTAGTATAGAAGTCTACACAAACACACCCAGCGCAACCATCTGTGTATTGTTACAATACACAGATGGTTGCGCTATTTCTATATATTGCGCTAGACAATTCATATTTGTAAGGCCTACAGTAGGCCTTACAAATATGAATTGTCTAAGGGGGTAAGAAACATAATCAATTTGTTAAGTACCAAAAGGTAGACTCATTCACAGCCATAATTCATCTATACTTACTAATATTATAAAGAGGTATTTTGTGAAGTTTTACGGGCTAATCTCTGACCCTGCTGAACTGGTTTTGAAAATTCTTGTACCCATAGAAAGCCACGTTATTCGAGTTTATATGTTTGTAAACGCACCCACAATAGAAGAGAACTGCCTAGAGTTGGGAAGCTTATACTTTAACAACAAACATTTGAAAAAATTAGGGTATGTAAGCACTAATTGCTGCATGTTATAAAAGTAAGATATTTAGAGATACAATTTACTTTTGTATTATTAAGGTAAGTAAGTTACTAAGTGAGTAAGTACTTATAAAATACAGTAAAACATTTTAAAGGTTGTGAAAAAGTCATTTTGTACCTGCGCTATTTCTTATTTTGACAGTTGTTTGTTATTGAATATTCTGCATTGAATGTGGCACAAGTATAGCTATTAACTTACAATCAGACCGTGCTAGTTCAATAGCCTTAGAGCTGTCTACTAAGGAGCCTCCAGTAATAATCATCTTGTCCAGCCCTGCGGCCCAGCTACGAGCCAACACTACATCTAAATCGGGCTCATGTTTCTTTGAACCATGGTACAAGCCCTGGTACATATCATCGGTAAGATTTGCACCAATATCTGAAATATAGACAAAATATCTGTTGTACTTAGAGCCAATTATGAATTAGGCTGCGGGCAGCATAGGACCAGTCATTCTCTATCTTTAGGGGAAGCCTATGTCCAGAAGTGGACGTCATTTGACTGAAATAATGAAGATGATGATGTTTCACTAAAATAAGAATTTTGTTGGTATCCCTATCCGGTCAGTGGGTCATCTTAGGGGCGAAGTTAAAAATATTAAAAAACAAATATTAATTTGAATAGCTCTTCACCAACATCGTTTTCACATAATTATGAAAGTAACAAATTTAAATAACCAGTATTTTGTAAAAAAAGTAATTGAAGTGCCCCTGCAGTTTTTTGTTGGTTCATCTTTTCCCCTATCTACGTTTTGGAAAGAGCACTTTGACTTTGGTAAACCAACTTTCCATCATCATCATCATCATCATATCAGCCGTAGGACACCGCCCGCTGGACATAACCAACTTTTGCCTGTTTCTAACTCACGATTATACCTAGTTTAAACTTACCAATGTATCTCCTTAGAGTAGTCATTCTTTTCATGGAAACTAACACTGTTATTTCATTAAACGAGTTATGAGCAAAGACGTATGACGTTTAATGTTGCTAATAAACCTTTTCATTTAAAACAAAACTTTATTTTAGGTTAGGAAAGTGTTGTCCATTTTCTTTTTTTTTTTATTGGTGTGGATTCAAAGCCGACGCAGGCACAGGCACAATGAAATAGGTAGGTAACGATTAACGTCGAATGGCAATTGAATTGCGTATTATAATAAGATACATTATACTGGCAAAAAACGCAATTGTATATTTGCGTGGTCTGATACATTGAATATAATAAACTATACTTCCTGAATCAAGGAACATATTTACTCTAGGGAGAAGAATGTCAACTTAGTACAAAAAATATGGTACGGTTTTTGGCGCCTCCTGGTGGACGCCCCCGAAAACTTATGAAAGCGGGAAATTCAAAATTGGTTTTCTTTGAGATATATTTTTAAAGCTAGCCACAAAAGCAGAACTGAGAAACTGTAACCGTCGTTACATTATTGTATAAATTCACTAGTTACAATTTTTCAGTTCTGCTTTGGTGGTCAAGCAGCCTTATTGTTAAAAATAATATAGATTGTGAATACAAGACAGTTCTTGCTTGTAGAAAACTTTGAATATTGTCAAAAATTAAGTTTGTAGTTTATTTGTAAGAGTCAAAGCTTCATAGTAGGTATTTTTAAAATAAAAACAGCAGTTTGACCTTTAATTCAGAAGTACTTTTATTAAAAATTACACACTACCTTAATAGGCACAATCAAAATTCAAATTTATACATAACAAACCAACAACATAAAACGTAAATATGGGTGATGTTTATAAATTCCTCCTTTAGAAGGAACCTACGCTCTACTCAACGTCGGTAATGGCGAGGATATTATAACACTTAACGTTGCACTATCAGGAGATGATAACAAGAGAATCTACAAGAAATAACATGCGCTCGCGCCGGTATACATTATTTTTGAGAATTTGTCACAGAGTACAATAGTACATTTTTAATATTTTATAGACTGAAATGTGAAGTGGGGCTGCCAGGTACATGTAACAAAATCTTACCCACCTAATGCTATACGAGCGTATTTATATTTTGCATGAATTACAAATTTATATTTATTAATTTTAAATAATATTAACCTATATTCAACACACAACAACACAACCTATAAATCAGTCGAAATAATATATTTCATGTAATTTATTAATTCATAATTTGAACTAAAATGTTACTAAAACTACCAAATGGTAGCTTTTTAACACGTGTGCACCTTTTCTGTTTTATGAATGTTGCCATCATTGAAAACGTCATTATTAGAGACCGAATTTTTTAGGTCGCACATAATAACGAAGAATATGGCAACACAGCTCTAGCCCCCGTAGGCATGACACGGTTTACCCAATGAGACGACCCCGCCTGGGGTCCTGAATCCTGTGTAAAGATTGAGTGCCATTCTACCTGTAAAAGTAATTTTTAAAACAATCCCTGTAAACGCTTGGTAACTATAGTATTGATATATCGTTTATCATGCCGTTTTGTTTTACGATAAGGAAAAATCTACCGTAGGTATTAAATTGTCATATATTTCCATTTTATTATACTTACTTACTTTACTTTTCATTATGAAAAAATAGTAATCATTCCTGAAATATTATAATTATAACTAACTTTAAAAGGCCATGTCAGTATCACAAGTCAACGAAATGTCAGTGTCAAAAAACTATACAAACAATAACAAACAACAAAAAATTTTCAGTTTTCGTGATAACAAAACGGTTGAATACTTACATTCGTTTATACTTTTTAATAGTTTATTTGGTAAATAGTTTAGGATTGTGGTTTATGGAACTATGAATTTTAATGGAATGCTGCTCTTCGATCCGAAACTAACAACAGCGTAAGTAACGGGTATGTTTATATTTATCAAGTTTTTAAAGTTTTAAACAAAGAGATTTACTGTGCGTTACAAGTAAGTAGGTACAATATAGATTATAATTCGTGAGAGCGAACGGTCAAGGCCTCAATTCTGATGGTCCACAAAGTCGAAGTGCGTGTTTTGTTATAAAAAAGATTGGTAATAAAGAAACTTTACTTGTTCAAGTTTCTGAATAGTTACTTAATACTTATCTACCGTACGTTAAATTGCGTTTTGCTCAAGTAGTTTCTTTGTTTCAGTTTGTATGTAACGTTTTTTTTTGTAGCCGTTGACTGTATTGTTTGTAAATACTTATAAAAAAATATTATAATAATGATATACCATCAAAGAGGGTGCATCACGATTAAAAACTATTTTAATTTTTGGATAAAAAAATATGGTCATTTGAAAAATACTAAGAAAATTATTTAGGTACCTGTACCTACGCAGTATGTTGGAGTTGGCTTTCAGTCTAACCGGACACTGCTAAATAACAGTGTTTTACACAGAGCGACTGTCTATCTCACCTCCACAACCCAGTAACTGGGTAACACGGTACCTTTTGGTTAGACTGGTTGTCAGGCTTCTTACTATCTGTAACAACTGTCAAAGATCTACAAATGACAGCCGAGACCAACAGCTTTATGTGCTTTCTGGCACACGCATCAAAGAAGTAATTAGGCATTTGGCTTATTAAGGGGTACTTCTAGACATGACATTGTTTGAAGCTTCCACTCTCTGGATCCCTGACAATCGGTAGCCTGGACATTATTCCTGATAATGGGCTACTTACTATATTTAAACCTGGTTATGCCTGCGACTTTGTTTGCGTGATTGTCCATTATGATGGGTTTTATATTTTTGTGTGGAACCTTTTTTCTTTTTCAAAAATAAAAGTTGCTAAAGTTACTCCTAATAACATTGCCTATCTGCTAAAGCACCATCAAAATCAGCTCAGCTATTCCAGTGATTAATCAAAAGAAATAGACAAAAATTTTAAAAAGTGTTTTTATTGGTATTATTTTTTCATCATTATTTTGTAGAAAGTTGTTATTTGTGAAGTGTCTGTTTGTAATAAATATAAAAAAATATATACCATCACGCCTGTATTCCCCGAAGTTTTAGGCAGAGGTGTACCGATGTACACCCACAGTTTGCTGGTATATTTGAGCCCCATGTAATAGGGGGCGAGCCTATTGCCATTAACCGGGCACAAATCCAAACTCCGAGCTGATACTGAGAATTTCATTGAAAAACCCAATAACACTTTTCGCTTGATCTGGGAATCGAACCCAGGACCTCTAGCGTAGCAGTCGTGCTTAGGCCCACTAGGCAAACGAGGCAGTTGTCTGTTTGTAATATAAAAAAAAAACAGCCTTTTGACAAACAACTGACTCTTTTGAAACTTGAAACTTTTTTATTAGTATAGATAAGTACCACAGTAGGTATGCACCGCAATAATCATCTCATCTTTCTTAGGGTCAAGCCCGCCACACTGTTCCCAAACCACTGCAACTTCTGTAAGCCAGAATCAACAGTGGCGACCACAAGAAAAGCGCCGAGGCAATGAAGCTCGACGAGTCCCAGAGAAGCGATTCAACTGTCTTGGATCCCGCAACGAAATTAATCAGAAAAGATTAGCGGAGGAGTAAGAAAAATATAATTTCCACTTCCCTCCAAACAAGCAGGAGACAGAACAGAATTAGGCCAATAGGCACAAAGGGATTATTTACAACTGGGAGAAGCCCAGATTGCCAAGCACCACGGATTGCAATTATCATTAACTTAATGGGTCCTAATGTGAACTGTTACATTTGATTCCAGTAATAGGTATGGCAAAAACGCTTGAACGCACGGAAATTAGTTCTAGTTTCTACAAGGTCCGCGTAATAAACAACACCGGATATAGCCTGTACACTATCTAACATAATATTTCGCTCATTCTGCCAAAGAATACACTCCCATAAGATGTGATGAGCAGATTGTTCATATTCACAGTCAGATGTAGAACATTGACACAAAGGAGAGGCAACAAGCTTAAAAGAAAATAATTTACTCTTAAAGTTGCCATGACCTGTGAGAAATTGGGCAACACAGTGGTCCACCTCCAGCCATGTTCTGGCCAGCCGTTCGCGAACTGAAGGAAAGAACTGATGGAGGTGCCGGCCCTTGATGGAATTATCCCACCTACATTGCCATTCAGATAAAAGTTCCTCCCAGACATCAGTCTGCGGTTTAAATAATCTAGAGATCTTAGCACGGTCACGTTGAGTTAGAAAGTTTGCGTCCATGGTCTCTCGCGCGGAATAGTACATTGCAGCACGTCGCTGCACCTCGAGATCGACTGGAAGTACACCTGCAAGTACTGGTAGTGCTTCAGTACTAACGGTCCTATACGCTTTGCATAAAAATATTAAAGCTAACCGTTGGCTTTGAAGCAATTTACGTCGTACCGCCCCTATGGTGGCCCTATCGGCCCAAACAGGTGCACCGTAGCACATACAACCTAGGTAGGTAGCTGCATAAATAGTTTTCAGAGTTAAGAAAGACAGACCCCAAGTAGCTTTAGAAATTCTCGTTAGGGCATAAAAATTCTTTTTAGCTTTTTCTCCGACTATGTTAATGTGGTCAATAAAAGAAAAGTTCTTTTCTAAGACCATACCAAGGTAGCATACGGATTGTTTTCGTTTGACGGGAACGTTATTAAATTTAATACTAGGCCAAGATTTAAGATCACCTTTTAACATAAGTTGATACGTTGTTTCTTAGGGTCAGTTCACACCGAGACGCGACGCGACGCGACGCGACGCGACGTTGCGCGTACATTTTGATAGAGCGACTTAAAATATAACCATATTTCCTACATTATAAGATACACATTTCATTATCACAATTCAGAATATGCTACACCTTCTACCACTTGTGAGCTGACCCTTAATGTGTATTTTTAGACTTATTTCACAGTTTGCTGCCAGGAACATAAAAAATGATGTGCTTCGGCATATAATATAAAGTTCACTATTTACAAGTTGGACACATAGAGCCTTCAAATTCGTTTCTAATAAATATTAGATGCCCTTTAATTTAAATAAAACACAAAATAAAAACATTTTATGAACATTTATTTCAACTGTGTTTACAAAATTGATAAATATTTGTACAATTGTAATTTAAAATGAATTGAATGATTTCCAGCTTTTACTTATTGTATATAATTTTTATTGCACATAAGTACCCGCAAAGAGGATCTTATCTTCGAAAAGAATTAGATATAAAAACGGATGGTCCACAGTGAATTTCATTGGCTCTGGTGGTCTTGACCATGATGACATTGGAACAGCTATTGCACCTGTGAAATTGAAAAAAGTATTAGTTTTGATGTTCTTTCTTTTCAGAAGTTAAATTATCAGTAAGCATGCGATATCCCGGATAGTAATTGAGAAAACAAGTTGCATTCACTAAAAGCCAATTCCACTAATTTAAACTGTTCAAAATTAAGGCCCAGTTCACCAAAATCACTACACGTGTTTAGCGCTAAATGTGTCAACTAAACTATCAATCTGTCACTGTCACCTTCTAACAATGTGACAGGGATGTATTTAGTGATTTTGGTGAATGTGGGCCCTACTCGAAATCTCATCTCAGTGACATTTAATGTCAAAAAACGAAAGTAAATTATAGGCATTTTTGACAGAATAGGACTAAGATTAGATTGCGATCGTTTCTAAAAGTTAGTAGAATTGCCCTCTGATGTTAATTTAACACTTTATAAGCTTATATAGTCGGCAGATAGAACATATTTTATATGGCCTAGCAGTTTTTGTATAAAGTATTTTAAACTTTTGTGCCAAATTTACATCTGAGTAGGAATATAGTAGGTAATGTCAAAATTTTTAGTAGGTAATTCCGGGAAATCGCAGTGCAGCCAATCCATGCAAGACGAAATATCAAGAAAAGCATTTGGAAGAAAGAATTGCGAGCTGGCCAATAGCCTTGCATCAAGTTGTTCATGCAAAGCTTGCTGCCTTAGAACAAGGTCATTCATAAACCAATCTCATAATGTTAGGATTAGGATCGAACAAGTTACAGGTACTTATGGTTAAAGTACTTAGCACAAGTAAGTACCTAAACGTAGCGTACGTAAATTTGAGCGATTTTTAAATATTAAAGTTTTAAGGCTTTATTCATACCAACGCGTTGACTTATACACATAATAGTATTTAAGAAAAGGTAAAGTAGCCCTTAAAGAAACATAGGTAAAACCTCAATTGCAGTAAGTAAAAAAATAAAATTGGTTTATTTATAGGAGTTTATACCTTCCCCAGCATAAATGTTAGCGCTAATAGAACTATGTACCTCGGTATCAAACAAATTATTCTACCATAACCAAGTGCATATTGAAGATAGAAATAGATAGATCTAATAAAAGAATAAAAACCTCAACCGATTTGAAGAACGATAGAAAGAAATACTTTTAGGAATTTCGTAGTACGGTATTAACATAACGGCAATGCATCAATGGTGACTGATGAAACGAAGAAATCATGGGGTCCAGACACGAGGCCTGTTCACGAGTCAGTTCAGTCATGGAAAAATAATACCTAATCCATTTGAAGACAGTTATGTGAGAAGTCTTTGTGACGTACTGAACTGATTCGAAAACCTGGCCTTGTGTCCGAAGCCCATTAAGCTTGAAACATCACCTCAATGAATATAGGTGCCAGCGAAAATGATTTTATCCTCAAAAAGTATTAGAAACAAGAAGGGGTGATCTGCCGTGAACTTCACAGGAGGCGGCTTTGTACTATTAGACGAATAATACCGCATAATAAGTCCTGTGGAACAAATGTTACATTTAGTCCAACCAAAATCTGAACATAATATTAACTTTTATGGATTTATGACTGATGTAGGAGACGTTCAACTTTCTACAAGTCTACCTTCTGTGCTACAGTCTAGAAGTCTATGGTGAAAATCAGAACGATAGGCAGTGCAGTAATGAACTATCTACAGACCTAAATATGAGTATCAGTGGCGAAGGTTCGAATATCTGTTAGAGAAAATCCAGAGCAACAATCGCTTCATTTTAGGAAGTACTAGTTTTCAATGGCAGTGTAGCATCTTGTTCAAAAGTAATGTAACCAGGATTTTATAGAAACTTAATTAACAGGAGTCTCCGTGAAGTTTCTTGCTCGATCTTCTCCATGGAAAATGGCTTACATTTTGGAACGAACAACTGGCTTCCTTCAGTTGTGCCCAACTGAAGGAGCTCCTTGATAATTAAAATCACCTTGACTTGGCTTGAACTTCCGAAGGAAAGCCGGCTTCTTCTTTATATGTCGTGATGGCCCAGTGGTTAAGGCCTCTCATGCACGAGGTTGCGGATTCGCAATGTGTCTTTTTCTTATGTACTTTCAAAGTTTATCTTTGATATCACTGTCATCGGTAACCATGTCAGAGGCCCTTGAGGCGGTTTAGAAACTCTGACACAAGGGTGTGTGGGGTCGTGAGACCTTACTGCCCACACGATAAAGAAGAAGACCTTGAATTGGCTTGAACTTCTGAAGGAAAGCTGATATAAATCGAGTTGTAGGTCCTCGCCACTGACGTACCTACATAGCAAATATTCCTATCAAATGCAAACGGGAACAACAGGTAGAAGGCAGCAGACCTATGGTCTGATGAAGAAATGAAGACCCATTGTCGCAATTAATGAATAAGTACGAATTATTTATTACAAGTCGAAATTAGTAGGAAGAAATCATAATATCCACGAACAATACCACCAGTGTACCAGAGCAGAACACAGCACACCAATTGTTCATAATAGAAATAGCATTTGGCCACTTCCATTAAGAACAGCTTCTAACCAAATACCTGTTGTGGGTCAACTTTTTGCTCCTGAGCCATGCATATGCTCTTAAACTCGAAGTCTTACTAATAAAAATACACATACCTCTACTGTTTCCTAATAGATAGTTTGTAAAAGTACCTGGTAGGTATTAGGTATCTTCCATTATCTTTAAACGTCTGTATGGCATATTTTTATTAGCATCATCTGCTTAACCTTTTCCCAACTATGTATGTTGGGGTCGGCTTTCCAGTCTAACCGAATGCAGCTGAATACCAGTGTTTTACATGGAGCGACTGCCTATCTGACCTCCACAACCCAGTAACTGGGGAACACGATACCCCTTGGTTAGACTGGTTGTCAGACTTCTTGGCTTCTGACTATCCGTAACAACTGTCAAAGATCTACAAATGACAGCCGGGACCAACGGCTTTACGTGCTTTCCGAGGCACAGAGGAAACTAGCTATGGCAAATGGTCCCCCATCCACAGACCAACCTCGGCAAGCGTGGCTTAACTCGGAAGATCGGTCTATGCGGCTGTAATTATTTAGCCATTTTTATTAGCATGACTGCAAAAGTTTAACCCGTATTGGAGACACGAAGTACTTCTTTACGTATTATGCCAGCTATAAAGTTACCTAATCTTTTATTTTATTTTCTGGGATGAAAAACCTAATTGTCCCCAGCCCTGGGGGATGGACGGATCTGTCAGACTAAAAACCCCTAAAAGACTAAAAGCTCCCATCCCACACTTACGTCGGGGAACCCGGGACCGTACGCGTCTTCGCGTTCTTTTGGTAAAAGTAACCTAACCTGATCTAGCCAAATAATAAAAAAAGCTTTTAAAATCATAACATATAGAACCTTTTTAAGTCACCTTATTGTATGCAAGTGCCAGCAAAAAGTATTTTGTCTTCAAAAAGGATTAAATATAAAAATGGATGATCAACTGTAAACTTCATTGGTTGTGGTGGTTCTGAATCCAAAGACATCGCTTCCAAAACAAATCCTGTAAATAACAATTGAATTTAAGTACATACATGTATGTCAACTCATGAATGTTATTTAAGAATAATAATATTAGCTTTTAAAAGTACATTGTGAATTTGTTCTTCGTTGAGAATTTGTGAGAAACGTGCCAGAGTGGATATTCTATCCCAGCGAATAAAAAGAAAAGATTTCAGGTAAGTGCTATAACTTTATTATATTGGTATGCTTTTTAAAACAATCATATTGCTTCGGTTCTATAGAACACATTTTAAGAGGCGATAGAATGGGACGATGACATATTGCTCGCAGAAAAATCGTTGAATTAAAGTTTGTAAGTTACGAATTGTCGTTTGGGGGAGGAGACGTGGGCAGAGCTTTACGAGTAGGTTGTGGAGGCACAGAAAAATAATATCCTTATTTTATGTATAATGTAACTGTTCCTAAATACCCGTGACTAATAAAATCATAATAATATCTTTATGCGTCCTAGGACGGTGTGAAGAGTAGTGTGAATGTCGGCTTCCTAAGAAATCAGCTTCCGTATCTTTGTGTTCGCAAAATTCAGAAAGAAGTCGATATGTTGTTTTGATTTTTTTTACATATCATTGCATTTTAACAGTGGAGTGATTTTGCATCCTTTTTTTTATCTGACTAAGTGACAGCGAACAATGGCCGGGCTTAGCTAGTAGTTTAAATAAAAACAAACGTATTCTCGCAAGAATTCTCAGGTAGACTTTCATCAAAATCACTAAACATATTTAGCGAAAAATGTGTTTAAATTATCATTCTGTCTCTGTCACCTTCTAACAATGTGACAGGGATGCAATGATGTTCTAAATACGTCTATGCACTGAATGTAGTGATTTGGTGAAAGTGGGTCTAATTCTAAATTCCACTTGAGCGGTTGGTCTCGAGTTGTTTAAACACAGAAAAATAGTTAATTTAGTACCTACTTAAAAAAAGATCAAATGAATAAAATGTTATCAAGGCTTAAGCTCATTTTACGAAAAAAAGTAGGCAGGGTATAACTTACTGCCGAAATATCTCCTCAGTTCGTGTAGGTGCCAACAAAAATAAGTATGTAATCGAAACTATGAAATATAAAAATATCTACTTCGTACTTGGTGGGGCTCCAAATACTATTCTAGCAATCTCACGTAATAAAGAGAATTATCTGAAGAAAGATAATGTAGACGGACGTGAACAAAATATCTTTTGAGAAAGAAAGATTTTGACGTTCAAAAGTGGCTTTAATTCTGGATGAGGTTAAAGTCTCTTTTGAATGTAAAAAATTACACGATTGAATTGAATCTGTGGCTTTTTCCAAAAGGTAATTTCGTATAAGGCCTATATTATCCCACAGAAAAAAGAAAACGGGATCAAAATTATCCTGAGTTAAGAAGCCTCGTTCCGATGCGGAAAAGGGATAGTGCTATGGCCTATGAGCTTGTACAGCAACAGTTTTCTCACATATAACAGACGATAATGATCACACAGAGTAATTTCTACTAGTACTAGGTACACTTTTATCCAAGTCTTAAGTGCCCGAATAAGAAAACGTTCCTACACCAGCATAAAAAGACAACAGCGTAAAACAATCATGCGGGTAAATCTTCCCCAATGGATGATATAAAGTGCAAAACCAAATACAATCCACAGAACAAAAAAGATGCAAATTAATGGAAAATTTTAGATTCCCAGGACCAACCATCCATAATGTAGTTTTGGTGACTCGACAGTTAGTCAACTGAACGAAATATTGGCCAAGAATATACAGCAGCAGCGGCAGAGGTGTACCAATATACATATATGTATATGCCCACAGTTCGCCAGTATATTTAGGTCCCATGTAATGGGGGCAACGACTATTAGTCGTTGAATGGGGTCCTATTCCCACAACCGGGCAAATCAAATCCTTACTCTGGGCTGCTACTGAGAATTTCATAAAAAAACCCAATAACACTTTGTTCGACCTGGGAATTGAACCCAAGAGCTCTAGAGTAGCAGTCGCGCTTAGGACCACTAGGCTAACGAAACACTTATCGGCCAAGAAATATGGAAAATAAATGAACGAACAAAACGTATCAAGTAGGAACATGAAGTCACCTTATTTTGTGAAGGTGCCAGCGAAAAGTATTTTGTCTTCGAAGAGGATCAGATATAAGAACGGGTGATCTACTGTAAACTTCGTTGCTGGTGGTGGAAGAGACGGAGGCACGGCAATAAAATCTGTGGATCACAATCGGTATATTGTAAATTAATGAAATACTGGTATGTACGGAAACTATAATTATAATACATATAGAAGATTTTTTTGTACTAAATTCCACGGCATGATGAAAGAAAGCTGGGACCGTTTTTCCGGAGCGAAAGACTAGAGCATATAAGTCTTTGACGAAGCAATACAACCATGATTCAGATTCTCGAATAGAGAAAGCATATGTACAAACTACCTATGTGTCAAATTTGCGAGGTTTAAATGATTTCTGCCCAAAACACGTGCTAATTATGCTAAAATGGGCATCACCTATGACTGAGCACAATTTTATAATAATTTACCATCCTACATTTAGAAAATTTTCTTTAAAAAGATTATTTTGACTGACATATTAAAGTAGCCCTTATTCCCTGTTCTGATGCGAAAAAGAGATAGTGCTAGTGAAGCTGCATAGCGGCAGCTCTCTCACACGCCGAAGGAAAAAAAAAATCTACTATTTTACGTGTCCAATTTAAACATCGTTGAACGTCTAAATCAAATATGAAAACTTCAAGATTTAAAAACACCTGCGGATTGTTCGAAAGAGATACCGCGCCCCCGGAACGCAAAAGGCACATGAAGGAACATAGACGGGTTTTAGTCAGTAAAAGTCTGACACTCCCTCCCGTCCCGCCCAGGGCGGGGGAAGTTATTCGATGATTTCGCGTCTATAAAAAAAACAAAAAAAAGATTTAAAAACACGTCAGAAAAAGCAGTCTTACGAATAAATCTTTCTCAATGGAATATAAAAATCCATGAAAAACACACACAAACCACAGGAGTTAATGGACAGAATTTTAGATCCCCAGAACCAATCACCCAACATGAGGTTTTGGTGACACGACAGTTAGTCAATTCAACGGAAAATAGACCAGGAAAGATGGAACACGAAGTGTTATGGTGCCCGGACCCAGGAGGAACAAAAAGTCACCTTATTTTGTGAAAGTGCCAGCGAAAAGTATTTTATCTTCGAAGAGGATCAGATATAAGAACGGGTGGTCTACTGTAAACTTCGGTGGTGGTGGTGGTGGCAAGCCAGGAGCCAGGCCAAGCGGAAGAAAACCTGTGGATCACAATCGGTATCACATCATCATCATCATATCAGCCCCAGGACGTCCGTTTGTATAGTCAAAATAACAGCTTTTTACTAAATGCTTAGGAATGTTTACAAGGTACTTATACAAAAAGACTATCCTCATATTTTTAGGCTGTCTGTTTATTCCGGTAAATCTCTTAAATGGTTGGGCCAATTTTAGGCTTCTTTTATTTATGAAAAATAATTTGGAATCCAAGCTAAAAGAACACCGCAGATAACTGACATCCACGCGGACGAAGCCGCTAGCGAAAGCTATACGTATAACGATGATCTACAAAGAAGATATGTATAAGAACCTTGAAGCAAAAATTCTATGACACACACCGAACAAGTTCCTAGATTCATCAAAAGTTGCGCCTGCTACTGTTCGCTCAGAGCAAGACTAGAGTCTATAAGTCAAATACAAACTATATGATGTAGCAAGACAAACCTCATCGGTTCAGATTTTGGAATAGAGAAAATATACAATGTACCCGCCTTCATTAACTTTGTGAGGTTTATGTAATTTGATGGCGAGCAAGGAAAATTAAAATGAAAAGCTTTCCCAACCCGTATAATATTTAAAATACTTTATTCTAGTCGTTGTCACCTCATTTTGTGTATGTGCCAGCAAAAAGTATTTTGTCTTCCAAGAGGATCACATATAAAAATGGACGATCAACTGTAAACTTCATTGGCGGTGGTGGCTGAATTTGTGAAAATGTTGCCCCGGCAAAGATTCCTGTGGAACACCCATGTGAAAGAAAGTTTCTAGAATAATACCAGCTTATTATTTATTTATTATTTATTAAAACTTTATGCACAAATGTAAAAATACACCGTACAAAGGCGGACTCGCTCAAGCTACGCTCGAATAGTAATCAGACCTATATTAATTATAAGTCCAGGTTGCCTCGCGACATTTTCTTTTACCGATGGTAGTGATGTCCAAGATAAACTTGGAAAGTACGTACAGTTTCAAATTCAAAGAAGAATGGGCGTTAGACTACGTGCGACATTTCAACTATGTCTCTGGGATGGCAACGCATTGTAAGGCTACTGGTATTTCAGACGTCTTAGAAAGGCAGCGGTGACCACTTAACATGCGGTGGGATATCGGCTTATTTGCCATAAAATGATTAAAAAAAAAACACGACAATCATTGATACCAAAACGAAATTGTTTGGAGATTTGAGCATGCGATATGTCCGCTCTTATCGTTACCATTTTTAAACGGTTTTATTTAGCTTGCTCTGTTTGTTTATTAACTACTTCGGTGACCTAAAATTCCAAACACAACTGAAACTTTTTGAAAAATCCTCAATTTTGTGAATCTTCGTTGAGAATTTTATGTAGGTAAGTATCAAGTATCTTTGCATAAAGTGGCTTGCAGGTTATGGATGCCTACTACAAAAAATAATGCCATGTTACTCAACCTACACCAAGTGTCGAATACCGAAACCCCCTCCATTGTGCAAGAAAGTTGGAAAATATTAAAATGAAAAGGTTCCAGAGCCCGAATCATATTTGTCCCCACGCCGAGTAGTGTTATTGGGTTTTTCCGTTAAGAAATTACTCAGTAGCAGCCCGGAGTTAGAAGTTGGCGTGTAACAACCCTCAGGACTGAGTAAAGCCGTTGATAATCACCTCAATGTGTGTAGGTGCCAGCGAAAATAATGTTTTCTTCGAAGAGGATTAAATATAAAAATGGTCGATCCACAGTAAACTTCACTGGCTCTGGTGGCTGTGAATCTGAAGATTCTGTTATTATAATTAATCCTGAAAATGACAAACAATACCAACTGTTAAGGAGAAAAACAACACACCGATGTAAAAAAAAAAGTAAAATGGAGAAGAACGGAAAACAATAATTTCACTTCGTAGAAGAATAATGCACATTATAGGAATTTCGAAGATACTCTGTTACTGCTTCAGAAGTTTATGCGAAAGGCGTAATCTGCAACCGTACCTGAAAATGTAGAGTAACATTTCGAAAATTCTGGTTCTACACCATATGACGCACACGAACGCTAAAAGGACCATTGAGGATAACACTGCTACAGACGATCCTGACCAAGACAAGTACCGCTTTGTAACGAAAGTATAGAATTAATGAGGAGTTAGAATGCGATAGTAAAGATAGAAAATATATGACAAGCGGACATCGAGATTAGTTCGATGTAGAAATTGTGGACCGATGATCTAAATGAGAAGAGAATTGACCTCTCTTAGGTACTATGAATCATTAGCAACAAATCTAAGTTTGGCCAATATGGAGTGAACAATGAGCTATAAAGAAACTGTTGACTTATTAAAGTAATTACGAAGTCATGGATTGGAGAAGGCAAGGCAAGAACCCGATCTTATTTTGATCACTTAGTTAGGTATTATTTTTTATATATATCACCTTAATCTATTTATAAGTCCCAGCAAAAAGAATAATATCTTCAAAGAGGATCAAATATAAAAATGGTCGATCCACGGTAAACTTCACTGGTGCAGGCGGTAGAGAGTCTGCTACTATTATTGCTGGAATGACAAATAATACCAATATATGATAACATTTTTAAAGAACTGACACAGCACGTAACAATGAAATGGTTTAGGTAATTATTTTTTCAAAAGGATGGATTATATAGAAGATCTTTGATTCGTATATCAATCCTGGTGGGTTTGTGGAATCAACTGTCTACAATTGTATTCAGAGTTTCCTATTGATAAAACTATACATAGTAAATACAGAGAACTCCACGATACAAACACAAGCGCGAATAACAAATAATATCCAGGATGAAGCCTAAAGCAGGCACCTGTAATAAATTATAGACAAACGTAATAGGAAGTTGGTGGTTGAAATTCACAGATGCGAGATTCGACAGAAAAAGATTTTTCTGTTAATTTAGGGGACACGAACCAGCCAGAGCCAGCTAATAATCATCAAAAAATAATGATGAATACAAAAAAGTCAAAGAAATAAGGAGTGGCACCTGGAGTGGTAGGAAGATCAACACATATTTTATAATCATATAATATCTGTCAATTCTAAGTATCATACTTTGCACGCCATAAAGTAAAAACAGTTGATGTACCATCTCATACTTGTACCTACATTGTTGGCAAATATACAAATCTAACCCAAGATTAAAATGATGTAAACGCAAGGGTAGAATCTTTGAAAAATCATTGAAACGTAACACAGAACACACACACACAAAGACACAACACAGACAGTGTTTTGTTACAGTAACAAAGATCAGTTATAGTTGAGGGAGATGATGACAAGGTTTTAATTACTCATCAACATCATCATCACCATATCAGTCGAACCACGTCCACAGCTGGACATAGGCCTCCCCTAAACTAAAGCATATACTAAATTTAAATCTTGTATGACGAAGACAATACCTAAGTCTTTGTGTGCGGGTGAGTTTAACAATGATCGCATTTTTATAATGATTTTTGCCCATATGAGATTGTGACTAGTGAACGTTTTTAGTCACGAATATATTAACTTTCTTGTCACCGAGACCAGATTACGTACGACTTGAATTTGAACGTTATTTAGTTAAGTTAATAGAATTGGCCTTCGTTTGGTGTAAGTGCCGAAAATGATAAAATGACTGCGCTTTTGGTTACCCAAACCATCGATTTGTAACGAAAAAGAAGCTAATATACGAGTATGAAAGCCATCTCTAAGAGTACCTACTGAAAGAAGCAGTTATTGCTCACGACAAATGAATAATTCATTGTTGACGAATGAGTAATTTTGTCTGACATATGAAATAATGATGAAACCCTTGGAAGCCCTATTTCTCCAGATAAGTATTAAAAACAAATAAACGGCATTGTTCCTAGATTCATGAAAGCTGTGCCTGCAACTGTTCGCCCAGAGCGAGACTAGAGTCTATAAGTCAATAAAAACTATGATCCAAGACAACACTAAAACGGTTCAGATTTTGGAATACAGAAAAATATATACACAATATTCCTGGCTCCATAAACTTTGTGAGGTTTAATTTGATGGCGAGCAGGGAAAATTAAAATGGTAAGCTTTCCAAACCCGAATAATATTTAAAATACTTTATTCTATTCGTTGTCACCTCATTTTGTGTATGTGCCAGCAAAAAGTATTTTGTCTTCGAAGAGGATCACATATAAAAATGGTCGATCCACGGTAAACTTCACTGGCTCTGGTGGCTGTGAATCTAAAGATTCTGCTATTATAATGAACCCTGAAAATGACAAACAATACCAACTATTAAGGAGTAATATGTACAACACCGTGATGTAAAAAAAAAGTAAAATGGACAACAACGGAAAATAATCATTTCACTTCGTAGAAGAATAATGCGCATTATAGGAATTTCGAAGGTACTCTGTTACTGCTTCAGAAGTTTATGCGAATGGCGTAATCTGCAACCGTACCTGAAAATGTAGAATTAAATTTCAAAAGTTTTGGTTCTCCACCATATGACACACACGAACGCTAAAAGGACCATAGAGGACAACACTGCTACAGACGATCCTGACCAAGACAAGTACCGCTTTGTAACGAAAGTACAGAATTACTGAGGAGTTAGTATACGATAGTAAAGACAGAAAATATATGACAAGCGGACATCGAGATTAGTTCGATGTAGAAATTGTAGACCGATGATCAAAATGAGAAGAGAATTGACCTCTCTTAGGTACTATGAATCATTAGCAACAAATCTAAGTTTGGCCAATATGGAGTGAACAATGAGCTATAAAGAAACTGTTGACTTATTAAAGTAATTACGAAGTCATGGATTGGAGAAGGCAAGGCAAGAACCCGATCTTATTTTGATCACTTAGTTAGGTATTATTTTTTATATATATCACCTTAATCTATTTATAAGTCCCAGCAAAAAGAATAATATCTTCAAAGAGGATCAAATATAAAAATGGTCGATCCACGGTAAACTTTACTGGTGCAGGCGGTAGAGAGTTTGTTACTTTTATTGCTGGAATGACAAATAATACCAATATAATGTTAACATTTTTAAAGAACTGACACAGCACGTAATAATGAAATGGTTTAGGTAATTATTTTTTCAAAAGGATGGATTATATAGAAGATCTTTGATTCGTATATAAATCCTGGTGGGTTTGTCAAATCAATTGTATTCAGAGTTTCCTATGGATAAAACTATACATAGTAAATACAGAGAACTCCACGATACAAACACAAGCGCGAATAACAAATAATATCCAGGATGAAGCCTAAAGCAGGCACCAGTAATAAATTATAGACAAACCTAATAGGAAGTTGGTGGTTGAAATTCACAGATGCGAGATTCGACAGAAAAAGATTTTTCTGTTAATTTAGGGGACACGAACCAGCCAGACCCAACTAATAATCATCAAAAAATAATGATGAATACAAAAAAGTCAAAGAAATAAGGAGTGGTACCTGGAGTGGTAGGAAGATCAACACATATTTTATAACCATATAATATCTGTTAATTCTATGTATCATACTTTGCATGCCGTAAAGTAAAAACAGTTGATGTACCATCTCATACTTGTACCTACATTGTTAGCAAATAAACAAAACTAACTCAAGATTAAAATGATGTACGCGAGGATAGAATCTTAGAAAAATCATTGAAACGTAACACAGAACACACACACAAAGACACAACACAGACAGTGTTTTGTTACAGTAACAAAGATCGGTAATAGTTGAGGGAGATGATGACAAGGTTTTAATTATTCATCAACATCATCATCACCATATCAGTCGAACCACGTCCACAGCTGGACACAGCTGTCGACGTCTGGCCCACAGCTGTGTCCTGAACTAAAGCATATACTTAATTTAAATCTTTTATAACGTAGACGATACCTAAGTCTGTGTGCGAGTGAGTTTAACAATGATTGTACCTACTTTTTATAATGATTTTCGCCCAAAGAAGATTGTGACTAAAGTTTGAAACTTTTTTAGCCATGAGTATTAACCTTTTTGTCACCGAGACTAGACTACGTACGACTTGAATTCGAACGTCATTTAGTTTAGTTAGTAGCATTAGTCTTCATTTGGTGTAGGTGCCAAAAAATAGCATTATGTTATCCAAAAGGATGGGATATAAAAATGGACTGTTAACAGTAACACTCATTGGTGGTTGTGTAATCGTCGCCTCTGAAAAATATCCTGAGAATAACGATAAATAAGGGAAAAGAGAGGCCACATTCCATTGACTGGTAGGTAGGCAGGTACACACATGGGATGTATCGAAAGCAAGACAGCACCTTGGTACAGATAGACGATAAATCAGCTTAAATTTACATAAATAAAATTACTGCCTTTTTGGTTACTCAAACCATCGATTCGTAAAGAAAAAGAAGCGAATTGAAAGCCATCTCTAAGAGTACCTACTGAAAAAAGCAATCTCTAAGAGTACCTACTGAAAAAAGCAATTATGCTACCTCTTCGCAATATCAAATTCATTCAAATAGCAAATTCATGGTTGAGGAATGAGTCTTTTAAATCTGACATAATATGAAATAATGATGGAAGCCTTGGAAGCTCTATTTCTCCAGATAAGTATAAAAAACAAATAATCATCATTGAAACGCATGTTTGTCAGAAATAAAGATTGTGGAAAATTATTAAAAATAATACTAAGGGAACGAATTTAAATGACAAGACTATGATAGGCAAAAGCATTAACCCGAAGCCTATCTTATGACATAATACCTAAGTATCAGTTGGTGTAGGTGCCGGCAAAGAGAATTTTGTCTTCCAAGATGATGGCATATAAAAATGGACGATCAACAATAAACTGTATAGGATCTGAAGAAGATAAAGATGTCCCTTTGCCCACCAAACCTGTGAAAGACAAGAAAACTATAATAATGCTAGCCCCGCTATAATACCACTAGCCATTCATTGCCCACTGTGCAGGGCAAAGGCATCTTCTCATGAAGAGTGACCCCCACCTTGCTCCAGGCGGATTGGCGATTTAAGACTAATATTTATTATAATTCCAGGTTTCCTCTCGATGTTTTCCTCCAATGTCAATGATATCCAAGGTAAACTTTGAAAGTATACATAAATGAAATTGAAAAGTGACTTTGGTGAAAGCCCGTGCCCAATTGCGAACCCACAACCCCGTGCAAGAGAGGTGCCGTAAACAATGAGTCATTATGACATAATTATTAATATGAGGTCATAATAAATTAGCCGATGAAGCAACAGTGAAATGAAAAAATAAATAATGACTAAACTTTTATAAATTCTACGCCTCTGTGATTACTCTAGTGAATAAGAAATGGGAATAAATTTATCCGAAGGCTTTAACTAAGCTTTTCTGGGTTCCTGACCTAAATAAGATCTGCTGCTTGATCTGCCACTTGTACTTGATTATTGGTAAAAGAATTTGTGTGGTGCGATTACTTGAGGGTAAAATGAAAATATGGAAATATGGTTAGTATACAAAATGCGAATCCCATGCTATTAAGACGTACCTAAGTTACTTTTGATACTTTGTCGCATTAGTTGGTGTAGGTGCCAGCGAACAGAATTTTGTCTTGGTAGAGAATCGTATATAAAAACGGACGGTCAACTGTAAACTTCATTGGTGGCGGTGGTTCAGAAAGTGATGACGTAAATACCATAACCAAACCTGCGAATCAATGTACAAATTAATTGCAGCATATTCGTTTGACGTCAGCAGCACTGAAGACTGATTTTTATTTATCAACGAATAACTTGAGCAGTGTGAGAGAAATTTCGCAAAAATGTCGGGACTGGATAAGCTGCAAAACGAGAACGAGCAAACAGTATGTGGTCTTCAAAGAGTATCAGATTTAAGATGGACGGTGAATGGAAGATATTCACAATTCCCTCAATATCAATCCTGTGAGTGGTAGTCAAACAAATCAGGGGCTGTAACCTATAGTTTAGTATCTGCGCTTTATATACCTAGCCAAGGAATTAACCTTTGATTGAGAACATTTAGGTGGTGCCGTTAAACCCGGATAGTTCTAAAGTCGATCTGCATAAACTCAACAAGAAACCAAAAATTATGCAAGATGCATGATACTGTATCCTGAATCTAAAAAGACATTTATAAGTATATTTTTAGCATCCGAAGAGGACAGGAAAATATAGATTAAAAATGGAGAGAAGAGTATGAAAGACATTGTAAAGCACTGTGTAAAAGAAGCCGGTTATCCAGTTGATAAAAGCGAAGTCCCCACGGATTTCCAAAAGAAAAGCTAGGTTGATAAACCGAATGCCAACACCACAAAAGCAACCGTGTCGGTAGACTATCTATATTTTACCTCGTTAATGTAAATAGGTGCCAGCAAACAGAATTTTATCTTCGAAGAGGATCAAATATAAGAATGGCCGGTCTACAGTAAACTTCATAGGAGGTGGCGGTTCCGAAACTGAAGATACTGGTACTATAATTAATCCTGCGAAAGAAATTACTATTTTTTTAGAAATACATCATACATCAATGTGCTAGACCCTATAACGTACCAGATATAAAAGGAACGATAACAGTAAATTTTACTGTAGAGAGCGGCTGAAAGGACAGAAGAAGACAGTTAAATTCGTCTCGTCTTAGCGAAGAAATTGGTTGCCTTTGTGTATGGTATACATACATTTGGGAATATTTGGCGGGTAAGGTCAGGTCCATAGTTCTGAAGTGGTTCTGCACATGAATAGCAAGAAACTGAAAAGACTTATGGATGGGAAGACATTTCAAAACCGGTTTCTATTATCTGAAGACGGCAGGCAGGACACAATGTAATAAATAAATTATAAAGCGCTATGTGAATTAAACCAGTTGATAAAAGCGAATGTCCCCTCGGGTTTCAATAATAAAAGCAAATTTGCCTGCGATACGAGTACCATTAAAAGTAGCCACGTCGTTAAACTATCTATATTTTACCTCGTTAATGTACGTAGGTGCCAGCAAACATAATTTTGTCTTCGTAGAGGATCAAATATAGGAATGGACGGTCTACTGTAAACTTTATGGGAGTTGGCGGTTGGTGAATTGCAGATATTGTTACTAAAATTATTCCTGCGAAAAAGAATATATATATTTTTTTTGTAAAAGATGTTGATATGCTGTAGTTTTCCAGATATAAGAGTGAGGATAACAGTACAGTTTCACTGTCGAAGGCTGTGAAGATAGATCACAAAAATCAATGCTGTTGATAAATCTAAAGTTTAGTAACTTCGCCAAGGAATTTGTTTCATATTGTCTGATATTTTTTGGGAGCATTACTTTTTAAGTGGCTCTGCACATAATAACGCGAGCAACTGAAAGATTGATATCTGATAAGACTTAAACCTCGGTTTCTACCATCTGAAGAGGACAAAACAAATGAAAAACAGAAGAGAAAACTAACAAATGAATTGTATAGCGCCTAATGCACCATATGTGGGGGTGGAACCAGTTAATAAAAGCAGTAATTGGGATTTCAATACGAAAAGCAAAATTATTAGCTTGCAATGTGAACGCCAAATCAAGCAACCATGTTGTTTATCTAAATGTTACCTCATTAGTGAAGGTAGGTGCCAGCAAACAGAATTATGTCTTCGAAGAGGATCAAGTATAAAAATGGACGGTCTACGGTAAACTTCTTAGGAGGTGGTGGTTTGTAATGTAAAGATGTTGGTACTAAAACCAATCCTGTGGAAGGAAAGGAAAAAGGAATTCTCATTTTTTTTTGTTAAGGAAATTCATGTGCTATAAAGTATCAAATATAAAATGGAAAATAACAGTAAACTTCGCTGTCGAAGGCGGTTGACACGATCATTACATACCTCTCAATATCAGTGATCTACATAATCAAACAAATCTATTGTTTAGCAAGTACGCTCGTCATAGCGAATGAATTGGTTCAAACATTTGGCGTTTAAAGTCTAACCAATAATTTTGAGGTGGATTTGCACAAAACTGCAAGAAACTGAAAAGACTTGTACAGGAAGACATTTTCAGACACAAAAAAAAACGGGACCCAGAGAAAAAAATATTGTAAAGCGCTTTAAGCACCTTTTGTAAATTGGACCAGTTATATTCCATAAATGCAGTAATTGGGTTTTCAATAGGAAAAGCAAAATTATTAGCTTGTAATGCAACACCAACTCAAGCAACCATGTCGTTGTATCTATATTTTACCTCATTAGCGTACGTATGTGCCTGCAAAAAGAACAATTTCTTCGAAGAGGATCAAGTATAAGAATGGACGGTCAACTGTAAACTTCATAGGAGGTGGTCGTTGGTAATTCATAGAGATTGGCATTGTAATTGATCCTGTAAGGGAATCAAAACACATTAAAAATAGCCATTACCGTTGATATCCTGTCTAGTATAACTGACGTAATACGTTTACTCTCAGACGGCCAAAGTATTTTTCTGTTAAGCTTAAATGTTACAAACCTGTGAATGCGCCAGCAGTTGCTCCTTCTTCATCAACCTTAATAAAGGCTTCTTGGAACGCCTTGGATACTACCACTGATTGGTCCTGCACAATACCTTCCGCTGCCTCGGAGAACAGTTTGGATACTCCGAGCTGTGATTGCAAAGAGCATTAAATTAAATTCCTGATTTTAGTTTCAGTTCCATTAGTTTTATATTATTGAAAAAAAAATGAAAAACTCATTAATCTAGCTTATGTACCTTTGGTAAGATTTTATTGAAGTCCAGTTTGCTTTTGATGTCGAACTTCGGGATGTCTAGATCCACATCAGTTCCAGCGGGGCTTAGCTTGAACACGTCCTCCAGAAGGCCTTTCTCTGATGCTTTCTCGAGCACTGATGGTAGACCATCTACTTCGTTCGGGAGCACCACGACCATGCGGAAGCCTGTTTCTTTGTAAGGCAGCTCAATCATCTAATGAACACGAGGGAATTAAAAACTATTTCCAAAATGTACGGTTTGTATTTCAAGAGATGAGTAACAAATTGTCACTTACCCGAGCACCAAGTTCCGGGCTCTCCGTGTAATACAAGGATTGCAACAAGTGCATAGTTGGCTTCTGGACTACTGAGGTTTTGCTGACATGAAAATCTTTGTCCTTAGTCTCTTCCGATTTGAAAGGAACGTGCCAGTGACCCTGGAAATTGAAGAGTGAAGAGAATAATGATTATTTGTAAGTTACTTTTTAAATGAAATCTGTGTTGAAATTTTCTGGAAGAAAACCAGTCAACACCTGAGGCGAGGAGGATCTTTTATTTTATTGATCTTGAAATATAAATGTGATTTGAAGCATTTTAGAAGCAACTTGAATTACCTTGAAGTATATAACGTTAAATAGAGCAGCAGCTACGTCATCGCCTAATACGTCTTTACTGACAGGTTTCTTGATGTTGCCATGTGTCTTCTCGTCAGCCTGCCAATATCAAAACATAGTTTAAATATTTACCTACTCACTAGAGACGAAATGTAGAATTGTAAAGAACCAGTGAAAGAAGCAGTGCTTCGATTATATATCGAGTATATATGGATAAGACATGGCAGTGCTTCTTTCTTAATTCAGATTGTTGCAAGATTCGTTCGTAGAGATTTTCGAACAAATTACATATTATTTTAATTTAACTGCTGCGGTTTTAATCTATTTCAATATTGAAAAAAAAAATGAAACACAATTATACATTTAATACAATAAAGTAATTTATGATAGTAATTTACTTTAACAGTATTTCTGACATATCAAAAAATCATTGTCCTTTTCATACTCAAACAGATTGTTTCTTGGATTAGAACTCAAAAGATCATTAAATACAGCCTGAGTGCAAGGTACTGGAGATTTCGTACATAACTGCGATAAAGAGTCACAGAAAATAGCCTGTGCTACTTCTTCTTAGCGTATCGATGACAAAGATACATATAAAATCATATTATTTTGTCAGTGGGTTATTAGCCCTTATGTAGGGCCGATGAGAACTTAAAGCCATTGCAGTGAAAGGATTAGATAATCGACAGGAGACGAGTGCGCAAGGTGCGCACGACGTAACAGAGGTCGGAGAGTCCGTCCCCCGGGGAGGCTCCTTTCAGGCTTGCTTACTTAAAGCTGCGGTAGTAATTGGTGTGGAACATGATGCAACAGATGCTGTAGCTGATGTAAGTACAAACTTACCCATTGGTTGATGACGTCGGCGGCTTCTTGCGCTTTGCTGAAGTCGAGAGTGTCGACTTCACTGCGGTAGGAGCGAGCGGCGGTGGTGAATGAGTCTTGCAGCCGGAACTTGTTGGATACGTACACCTTGTTGGCGACTGTCAAGGCATCAGGGTTCAGTTGGGAGAATCTCTCGCTCAACTCTCTATAAGAGTCCGAAGTCTGTAAATATGAGAAAAGTAAACGTTTAGCTTTATACTTAACTCGGTGTATATGTTGCAGTCAAAACTCTTAACCAGTCAAAAGTACTATTGACTAGCAAAATCAGTCAAAACTACTTTTGACTGAACAGGTTGGTCAAAAGTGGTTTTGACTGAAAAATTTTGGTTATTAGTACTTTTTACTGCAAATTTGCGGTTAAAAGTACTTTTGACTAACGCTCTTCGTCAAAAGTAGTTTTAACTGCAATAAAGCATCAGTCAAAAGCACTATTAACTTGTCAGATGTGAATAATGCTTAATAAGCATAGTCGAGGAGCCCCGATTCGCGGGGCTCAAGGGTTTACAAAAAAAAATTAACCTAACCTAACCTGTCCCAGTCGGGGTGCCCCAAGTCCCGAGCTCGCTTCGCTCGCTCTTTCATCCTATAATTAACTTTTATAAAGAATAGATATTATTAATTATTATTGCAGATTAGTGACTGATTTTTAAGAGTTTTGACTGATTCGAGCAGTCAAAACCACTTTTGACGGAATCACTTAGTCAAAAGTACTTTTAACGAGCTCCATTGGGCAAAAGTACTTTTAACTGTTATTTTAGTCAAAAGTATTATTGACCAATGCATACGGTCAAAAGTACTTTTGACTGATTTTGCTAGTCAATAGTACTTTTGACTGGTTAAGAGTTTTGACTGCAACATATATACCCCGCGGACAGTTAAGTCTTTGGTTGCTGCTTCGCTACCGTTGGTCGTAAATGTTCTATACGTATAAACCTTCCACTTGAATCATTTTATTCAATGATAAAACTGCATTAAAGTTTAAAAGAGCATCATCATTAGCATCCGTTGTGGAGTTTAAAAGATCTCAGACGGAAGGCGGCTTAACGATCGACGGCGAGAAGCGACTTTGTTTTGTACTATGTAAGGAAGATTATGATGAGAAATAGAGAAGAAAGAAATTAAAGTTTATTTGTTACTGTCTACGTCGTTCGCGTAGTCTATCTACATCGAGTTTGGGAATAAGTCTGGCTCGGCTTCGTAGAGCGTTTTCTTTGTCATTCATTGCTATATGGCAGTCTATTTCACAAATGTCGTTTACGACCGGGTACTATATGACTACCTATAAATCATTCAATCAATTGACATACTTTTTATGAGTTGTCACAACGCGATTCGTCTTTGTATGACAAAAGCGAACTGTGAGATTATTTATTTGCTAATTTAATTGATTACCTAATTTATTGATTTTAACCAACGAGCAGAACAACCAGTAGAGAGCGCATGCGGAGGCTACCGCGGTCACCAAGCATATGCTACTTCTAGCTAAACTCGATAGTGCTGTTCGCAACATCGCGACGATTATATCGATCTAATTTAAAATTTATCGACATAATCTTTCTTTTTTTTGTATTTTTATTGCTTTACTTTAATAGATGCTTTGCCTTGTAAAACGCAGGCATACCTGCGTTTTACACAAAATTTAGTTTAAGATCATTATAAATAAAAAGATTTTTCACCGACGCCAAAAAAAGGAAGTTTTCAACACGACACTTATTTTTTTTTACGTTTGATTACGACATACTTTTCACAGTGTAATCTGACTTCAATGATTCTTTTTTTAAAGAATAGTGCATACAAGCTGTTGATTTGCATTCTCGTCAAATTCAAGGAGTTAACTATGCTCGTGATTCTTAACACGAATCAATAATAAAATTTTGTTTTAAAATTTATATTTTTTGACGTGATATTCCAATTCGAACTAGCCATCTCGCTAGAGGGTTTAGGCGCTATGCACGCATTGATATAGCCGCGCGACAACTCTGCCTGCCGCATACGCAACTGGGCGATGCTGATTTTTGCAAGAGGAGTATTCTGGAATACTGTATTTTGATAGTTGCAACAAAAAAAAACAAGCATTTATTAAATATTGGCCAGGTATCGTAATTACATTTGATTACTTCATTTTTTTCTATGACAAGCTCCTAAAATTTGACGAGGGTGCAAGTCAACAGCTTTTATATCTCAAAGTTTGTTTTTAGACTGAATGGCGCTAGTATGTGAACTCTTTGCAAGCCCCCCATTTATTTGTGCACGTTGTTAACGCCAATTTAATAAGTTAAAAAAAAAGTATATTATATGCATTAAAACTTGCTAACTTCCTAACGATGACATTGAGAAGAAATTTGGATTAAAGCTACATAAGAAAGTTATCTCTGATTGTATAAATTAAATCTTGTAAATAAATACCTGTTTTATTTCAAAATCAAATCAGAAATCTCCGTTTCAAACAAAGTCAAATAATCATCGATATCGATATTTTTAAAGTATATTTTTGGAATCACTAGATAATCCGTTGTCATTTGTTTGTGAATTCTTTACCCAATCACAGCGGCGAGTCTTACCTCTCCCCCCGCCGTTTTTAGGTGACTTTGATTTAGAACAAAAGCTTGTCAATGATCTCTCTACTGGTTGTTGTGCTCTGTGATTTTAACCCACAGCTTAAGCCTAAAATAAGTTATTTTTAACTGACTTAAAAAAAAGGAGGTTATCAATTCGACAACATATGTATGTAATATTTCCAGAACTGTCCATTTTTTAAATTTGTGTTTTGGAATGTAGGTAGCAAACCTTTTTGTATTGTTATGAAATGTGTAGGTAAAAGTAATTATGTGAAAGAAAATAGGTAGGATCCCATAATGTAACGTTAATTATTAACATTATTAGGTAGGTACATAAGGTATGGGTACCTAATCACGTTGTTTTTATTATCGTGTCATGTAATGACTCTCGTCATTATCGCTAACTGGCCACATTTTAGATAACTCGGACATTACAATATTTGTGAAGTATGTATCAATATTAATTGGTATTAAAATTCACATTCCTCGGAAAGTTCTACCCCATTAGATTAATGTATATTTATTTCGAATTGCTAAATGTTGGTGAAGCTTTAGGTAAACTGGTATACCAAATAATGTTAGGGATTGATAGCTGGGATGCAGAAAAATACTCGGGGGCAACACACGTACCCCCGCCCAAAAGTTCTTTCGGTAGTCCGTAGGAGTTCGACACACCCCTACGTCTTCCCTAATTTCTCACAAAAAGCTTACTTCACCTAAATTCGCCCTGGGCGATTTTTGCAGAATAGCATTGTCGATGCTAAGAGATAAGAGGACCTAATCAGTTCTACAGAAAAGAATAATTCGACTAACCTTTTGATAGTCTGTGCCACCCAAGAACTGGGTAATCTCTTCCTTGGTGTTGGGACCTGCGCCAGAGTTGAACAAGGACAACAGGATCATGAGACTGAGAGGTGAGGACACCACGTTCTTATCTTCTGCTTCATCGTACGCCACCTGCCAAAGTCAACATAAATAAATAAATATCTTGGGACAACTCACACACGGCTATCTGATCCCAAACTAAGCAGAGCTTGTGTTATGGTAACCAGACAACTGATATACATACTTATGTATATAATTTATAAATACATAGTATACATATTATAGATAAATCATCAAACAAACAAACATCTGATGATAAATCAGTGGTTTTACATAGAGTACTAGTGATCAACTCATCCAATCCATCCGATTTCGGTCGCGACGCCTAATCGGCGAGACTAACCCAGTACGCAGGAGATATTATAGACCACAAGATTGTGCGCAGACACAGATGGAGTCCTTCTTCCCTCACTCTCATAGTCCGTTGGACCGACAATCCGACACGACCGGGGTATCCATACAATTGCTGCTCTAAGTCTGCCATTTCCTAGATATGTGTTGTGTGGAATGCACAATCGTATTAATGGGATCGTCCATTAATCAGGTGAGGCTCGGAGGGGGTGGGGTGAGTTCCGAAAAATCACGAAATAGTTGTGTGGTAGGAAATCACGTGTATAATTTTTTTCGTTTAACGCGCAATTTTTTATAGTGTTAATAAAATTGTACGGTCTGTATTTAAAAACGCTTGGTTTTATATTTGGAAGATTTTTAGGTATTCGATAACCTCACCACAAAAGCATCACGTGATTAGTGGATAACCCCTATGAAGATTATCGGAAAATAAAATGTTACCTTCAGTAGTTTCATGGTGGATTTGTCTATGCTCTCACCAAGCGGTGTTTTGACATAGGTAGGCGGGCCGTAGAAGCCTGGAAAATCGAAGTCGTCCATCGGCAACGCCGTCGCGATGGTCACCAGACCTGGAAAACACAACATATTTAAATTACCTCTTTAAGCACTTGTCTGCCGGGGCTGCGGGTTGATGAAAAGAGATACCGCGCCCCCGGAACGCAAAGGGCACAAGAAGGAAGATGGATGGACATCATATTTATGTAGTCCATTCTATTTTATGTTAGGTATTGGCTGGTGGCCACCGTCGTCTATGGCTGAGATTCAAACCCAAAGAAATTTACGCGTTGATCTGTCAAACAAAATAACGCCAAAATTCACACATTTTGGCAGGTAGAAGTGTAAGGGTCAGTCTACACCGAGACGCGACACGAAACGACGACGCTGCGCGCATCTTTTACTAGAGCTACTCAAAATATAACTTTATTTACTACACGAAAAGTTTCACATTGACTTGTCACATGCTTCTTCAGTGCTTAGCTGCATAGCAAATTATTAACAACTAGCTAAATGCCCGCGACTGCGTCCGCGTAGCTTATTTCACCCGCACTAAGTTAATCGTGTGATGTTATAGCCTATGTTACTCAGGATTAATGTAGCTACCTATTGGTGAAAAAATGGTTAAAATTGGTCCAGCAGTTTCGGAGCCTATTCAGTACAAACAAACAAAAAAATCTATCCTCTTTAAAATATTAGTATAGACTAGCTTCTGCCCGCGACTTCGTTCGCGTAGCTTTATGGCGGAAACAGACTTATAACACGCCACGCCACACCACATCAGTGAAGCAAGCTCATTGGCCACATTTCATCTTGTGAAACTACTCTTCTTCATTTGGCCAATGAGCTTGCGTGGAGTGGCGTCGGGTGTTACAAGTGTGCAGCGGCCTTTATTCATCCGCCTTAAGTTACGTTTTTGAATACTGCTTCACTCCCGTAAGTCGTAGCGTGATGTTATAGCCTATAACCTTCCTCGATAAATGGGCTATCCAACAAAAAAAGAATTTTTCAAATCGGACCGGTAGTTCCTGAGATTAGCGCGAACAAACAAACAAACAAACTCTTCAGCTTTAAAATATTAGTATAGATAGGTACATCCGTGTTCTGATCAGTCTCCATACACATTTGACCTTCAGTTGTTATGTATGTTTAAACAAAAAAGACAAGGAAAAATAGTGTACAAATCTGGTTGATTGTAAACATGCATAATAATAATTATGATGTGAAGTCACCGTTGGCTATAAATAGTGGAAGTTCCCAATGAACAGCTCGATGACGCCGACCGCAAACATATTAACATTCGGATGATTTTTCACTGGAACTGTTTAAGGAAAGATGAACCAAAAAAACTACTACTTATACAGTAGTACAGTCAGCAAAAGAGATAAGTAACCAGAGTCGCCTATTAGGTTCAAAGTTTTAAAAAAACCGATAGAAGTTTTATTATGAAAGGAGATTGGGCACGAATAGATTCACTTTTTGACGCGTATGGCCATTTGAGTTAATGTATAATTCATAATATTATTTTTATTGATTTTTTACTTAAATTCATTGAAATCATTTGTGGAGTTTCTATTTTCATTTTATTTAGTATTTAATAATTTAATACAATAAATACGTCATTCCTTCCAAAATAGTGAAGCGACTCCTTTTTCAATTATAATCGATCGATTAAACACTAACATAAATCATAGGACAACAAAAAATCTACATTCGCAACTAAAAAGTATTAAGAGTTGTCATTATTATTATTCTTTAATTATGGTACTATTTCTTTCGTTAAAAAACAATTTCTAGGCAAAAATAAAACAATTAAGATATAATCGATAATGTTATGATGCCCCTTAGTCTATTGTTGTGGCACAACACTATTCGATGATATGTCAAACAAAATCGTTGACAGATAAATTGTTAGAAATGTTGTTTTTCTGAGAGGATTTCTAGATATAATAATCTTATATCTTAAATAATAAACATAAGTAATACTCAATTAACATGTACCAAAATAATGTAAAATATGTGCCAGTTAATAGGGTTTCAAAACGAATTGTTTTGAGATGTAACATACCTCAATAGGTACTCAACTTTTTATTTTTTTTCAAGAACCCCACAATATTTAATTTTGAATTTAACCTTGTTTTAAAGTATGACACTACCCCTTATTTGTGTCCAATTTTCACTACTATACTGTGTAAAAAGTTGCGCAACCAAGTGCCATAGTAAGTTGCTCAATCTCCTTTATCATTATTAATAGAAAATAAACAGTTTATTTATTATTATTTATTATTTTAACAGTTTTTTTTTATTAATAGAAAATAAACAGTTTATTAATTAAATTAAATTTCATTTAAAACGACCATCGGATTGAAAGAAAACTTCAACTATATTAGATGGTCTGGTTACTTATCTCTTTTGTTGACCGTACCTACAAGTCATCTATTTTTCTGTGTTACCGCAAAATAGAAATGTTAAGATAACACTAACCGCCCTCCTAATAAAATTTAATGAATGCCGCCGGATTTCATTCATTTATGCGTTTATTATTTCATTCATTCATACGTTCATTCATTCATTCATTCATACGTTTATTCATTCATTCATACATATTTCAATTTTAGTTCTTTCGAAGAAATGTTTTTAAAACCGTAGGTACTTACGGTACCTATACGGCAATACGATTTGACGTTTTTTTAAACAAGAACGAAATAAATTGTACAACAGTACTAAGCATAAAAGTATAAACAAACTAGCCTTTGCTCACGGCTTCCTCCCCATGGAAGTTAAAGACCTCCCCTTGATTTGGCCCTGTCGCAAAACGCGTTCTTATTGACGTCTCCTGCCTTTATATAACCTTTATAAGTCAAGTACCTAGTTTAGTCAAAGATCTAATGTGGGGTGGAAAATATATACACTTCACACAGCTACTATGCATACCGCTCATCAAACTATTCGTACATAACACTGAGCAATTTCTTTCCTGCCAAACTTTTATTTTTGTTGTGAAAAATCACATGATGGCAGCACGTAATGTAATGCACGCATTGTGCTTACAGGTGCATCCAACAGTAGAGTTGCAAGAAAAGTTTGGAATTAAATGTTGCAACTTTAACCTTCTATATCTCCGTAACCTGAGGGTTCCCGGGTATTATGGTCCCGAAAGGAAAAAAAATACCATCACGCCTGTATTCCCCGAAGGGTTAGGCAGAGGTGTACCAATGGACACCCACAGTTCGCCGGTATATTTAGGTCCCATGTAATACGGGGCGAGCCTATTGCCATTAACCGGGCACAAATCCAAACTCCGAGCTGCTACTGAGAATTTCATAGAAATACCCAATAACACTTTTTGCTCGACCCCGGGAATCGAACCCAGGACCTCTAGCGTAGCAGAACCGAACGAAAAATGATTGCAATAAAGGGAAGAACATGTTAAGGCTTCGTTAAGTGTCTTTTCACACCCGTTAAATAGACTAATATTAAGTAGGCACTTCTCGATAAAGACAGCAATAAACGCTTAAAGTAAAATGGTTTCACTTGTTTTGTTTACAGCAGGAAGGACCCCTAACTTTCCGAAGAAATGAGTCTCGGACAGGCAAAATCTCAAACCAACATTACACAGTAAGAAAAGCTAATTATAAATATGGAACCTCTTAGGCGCTAGACAGCGGGACTGCATTTCAACTGCACTCCGACTGCAAATTTGCAGTTTGAATGTATTTAGTACGATTGCCAAGCTAGCTGCACTGCACTGCGGGTTGTTCGAAAGAGATACCGCGCTCCCGGAACGCAAAAGACACAAGAAGGAACATGGATGGGTTTTAGTAAGTAAAAGTCTGACACTAAGGGCGGAGAAGTCATGTAAAAAAAATCTAGCTGCACGCTGGTCATGCTAGTTGCACTGTTGAGAGCTTTAGGCTGCCAACAGACGGCCTGCATCGCAGCAACCGCGCGCACTCGATATATTCAACTGCATTTAAAGATGGGAAATCATCAAATCACTTCCCCGGCCCTCAGTGTCAGACTTTTACTGACAACCCATCCATGTTCCTTCTTGTGCCCTTTGCATTCCGGGGGCGGTATCTCTTTCGAGCAACCCGCAGCCCCGGCAGGCAACGGCCCTTAGTGGCCCGCCCGAATATATTCAACTGCATGCAGTTGTACGTGCGACTTCGTGTCAGTCATGAATTCATGATAAATACCAACTTCACGCGGTTAGCTGCAGTCGATATTAAAACTGCACACAGTCGTGAGTTCAACTACTTATATTAATTATCATCTGCTTAGCCTTTTATCAACTATGTTGGGGTCCGCTTCCAGTCTAACCGGGTGCAGCTGAATACCAGTGTTTTACATGGAGCGACTGCCTATCTGACCTCCATAACCCAGTAACTGGGTAACACGATTCCTCTTGGTTAGACTGGTTGTCAGACTTCTTGGCTTCTGACTATCTGTAACGACTGTCAAAGATCTAACTATGAATGACAGCCGGGACCAACGGCTTTACGTGCTTTCCGCGGTACGGGGGTGTCATACCACCAACTTCCAAACTCCGGACTATTACTGAGAAATTCCTAATGGAAAAACCCAATAACACTTTTTTCCGACCTGGGCATCGAACCCAGGACCCCACGCTCACCAGTCGCGCTTGGGCCCACAAGACTAACGGGGCAGGCAACTACTTATATTAATAATACTCGTTATATGTAAAAGAAAAAAATGGGTTAAGATTGCCGTTTTACCGTGTACGGAAACAACACTGTCGCGTCCGTCAATTTTATTTTTGTTTATTTTAGAGGCTTCGAAACGTGTGACTATGTGTGATTGCACGGCGCGCTTTAAATATAAACGGGTCTGCCATTGATTGGTCAGCTTTTACTGGCAGTGGCACGTCATCAACCATGTGTAGGTACGAAAGTGCCTCAATTTTAATGATACGCTTTGGAATAGAGAACTTGGAAGCTACGCTAAGCTGACCAACAAACCGGTATCGTACGTACGGACGCCAGCACATCAAACTACTACAATCTGTCAAATTTCTTTAATAGATTTTCAACTTTATCCCTGTAGCATATGGTTCAAAGTTGATTGCGAAAATTTGACAGTTTCGGTTTCGTAGTGTTGTACAGACGCCAGCACATAAAGCTACCTTGATGTGCTGGCGTCTGTACAACACTGCACAACAGAGCTGGCAACATTATTTGTGAATTGACACTTGCATGTGTCAATTAATCAATTTTGTGTGACGCAGAGATAAAAAAACGGAGTAGCCAGTGTGGGTACGAGTTACTCATAATTTTATATGCATTTTTAATATAGCTGAGTAGCAACTTATCGTACCTATATCTAATCTAATTTCTATACATATCTACTTACCTAGTTAAGTGTTGAGTTTTCTCTATGGAGCGAAGTATCTGTACTTATTTAATCTGTGCCTAATCTTGCAAGCAGTAGTTTGATAATTCTTTTAAGACATCGTCGCGTTACAAATATTTAAAGTTTTAAACAGATACCTACCTAGTTGACCCAACACGATGTTTCAATCGCATAATTCAAGCAATCTAAGTATAAGGTCATTTCAACATTTGCCACAATCAAGCTTTCATTCACCGAACCAGATACACCATCAAGCAGATCAAACTGAAACACAGTACGTATCTAACAATTTTTTTTTTTTTTCGTTGAGAAATTCTCACTGTAGGCGGGGTAAAGGGAGTGTCAGTCTTTTACTGACTTAAACCCATCCGTGGTCCTTCTTGTGCCCTTTGCGTTCCGGGGGGGAATCTTGTCTAGTACGGTAAAAAGTGTAAAAAGTCACATCACATGTAGCCGTTAACCCTGCAGTGGTCGCGCGGGCTACATATGTAGGTACTGTTATGTAGGTAGCCCATGGTTTTTTAAACTGACATGGCGTTTTAGGTACTTTTTTTTTCATAGCTGATTTAAACAAGACCGTTGAAGATTTATGTTTGTTTTTTTTGGATTTGTGCCCGGTTAATGGCAATAGGCTCGCCCCCTATTACATGGGACCTAAATATACCGGCGAACTGTGGGTGTACATTTATTGGTACACTTCAGCCTAACCCTTCGGGGAATACAGGCGTGTTGGTATATATATATTACCTATCTACCTACTCAATGGTAAACTTAAGTAAGTATATCGGAACAAGAGGTATTTATATTTCCGCACAGACAATAGGTACCTACTTGATGATAATAATAAATTGTTTACATTACCTACATCATAAAATTCCAAACAAAATAACGTTATCTAAGTGCCAACCGAGAAACATAAATTTTAATCACAGTTAGTAGGTAGGCACCACCTACCTACTTCGATTATTATAATATTTGTCTGAGCTAGTAACTTAGTAAGAAATCAAGGCAAAATAAATATTATTATTTAAAAAAATATTATATGAAGGAGACCTTTTAACCTATATTATTGTATAGGTACTAGCTTCTACCATTACTTTGTCGGCGTGCTTCTTATCACCCCGTTTAAAATACGTTTTAAACTTGTAACTAGAGGTCCTGGGTCGAGCAAAAAGTGTTATTGGGTTTTTCTATGAAATTCTCAGTAGCAGCTCGGAGTTTGGATTTGTGCCCGGTTAATGGCAATAGGCTCGCCCCCTACTTAGTGTTGGGTAATGATAATAATCCGGTTAATATCATTTGGCTAATAATCGATTAAAAGCCAGTAAGTAGCCATTAATAGCAATTATGGATGATAACCCTGCTATTATTGTTATTTTAGTGATTGAACATTTCCTTTCATGGTTTTCAGGCTTAGGACTGTCAGATTATACTTCATTTCCATCATCTTTATTTGTAGTAAATAAATGTGCAATTTAAAACTAATCTGGCCCATTTAAAAAATTTTAATCAGCAATTTACATAGATTTTTTTCCGACTTCAAAAAAAAGGAGGTTATCAATTCGACCCGTATGTATGTAATATTTCCAGAACTGCCCAGTTTTCGTATATGTTAGTCTATATCAGCGCCTGAACAAGTGTGCCAAATTTCAAGTGTATGTATGTATGTATGTTTTTATGTTTGTTCGCGCATATCTCCGTAACTACAAGTCCGATTTGAGTAATTCTTTTTTTGTTATACTAGATATTGTTCAACTTAGGGAATACTGCAAGTTTCATCGAAATCGGTTCAGTAGTTTTTGAGATAGGGAATTTTAACCGATTTTTTATTATATTATGTTTGTTCGCGGATAACTTCGTCATTTGTGAACCGATTTTGATGATTCTTTTTTTGTTGGAATGGGTATACTTCCCAAATGTTCCCATTTAAATTTCATATAGAACTGATGAAGGACTCCGGAGACAGACAACGGAACTCTTAAAAAAATTACAGTAAATCAACAGCGATTGCTGCTATCGCATAAATATGCATTGTTTACGCAATCACACAACATAACATCACGGCCGAACACTCAAAAGGGTTACACAGATGTAAACAGTAGTATTTGAAAATTTCTCATCCAAGTAAACAAAATCGCATATTCTGCTTTCTTATGTATAATATATATAATCTTATGTATAATAAATGACTATTGACTATTGACTATTGACTATGACTTTTAGTGGTGTCTCGTTAATTTACATAATATGAAACTTTCTTCATGGATTTGGATAACAGGAAGTTGATACTAAAAAGCGAGAAATAAAAAACTTTTTTACAAAAAATAACCGCCTTCAAAAACTAAAAAGTCAAAAATAACTTTAGCTTTGGAAGTCGGTGGCAATACAAAACAACAAACAGAACCAAAGCCGCCGACTTCCAAAGCTAAAGTTATTTTTCTCTTTTTAGTTTTTGAAGGCGGTTATTTTTTGTAAAAAAGTTTTTTGATAATTAGATTTTTATGTACCTACTTAGTTTTTTTTATTCTTAATCAGTCTTTAAGGGGGGATATTTTTTATATTTTTTTTCCGAAACATATCAGTCGCCGTACTGATCCCCGATTCGGTTGGCGTCACTGTAGTGCAGTTTATGCATCTCTTTCTGGCACGAATAAATATTAGCGCCAGAAAGAGATGAAAAACGGGGGTGCGGGGATGCATGTTACCTACCTTCCGCTCGGGTATTTTCCATTGTTTATAATTTACCTACGACGTATTCGCAGAACAGAGCTAAAAATAACTTACTTATTGTACCTTACATTTTTACGTATCGGTTAAAGTTTATTTGTAGGTATACATACACTTACATATTTAGCTCGCTTTTTTAAACCAAGTAATTAATTAGGTAGATGGTTAAATCACAAAGCGATGTGTCAATAGTAATTTTGGTATTGGCACTCGAAATTAACCATACTGAATTTTCCAAAAAATGTGTTCCTTTTATATACATATTAACACTTTTTCACGTGCAAAAAGTGAAAATAAATAAAAAGAATTACAATACTTTGAATCACACTGCGTACACGCACCCAATTTAAGTTCACACTCACAGATTTTACACTAAACAAAAAAAAAGCATTTATTTTTTTCCTTCGGGGAATACAGGCGTGATGGTATTGGTATTTTTTTAACAATACATTAATAGCAGGGTTATCATCCATTGCAAGGCTATTTATGGACACTTATGGATTATAATCGATAATAACTCAAAGCATCCGGCTATTTACCCAACACTACCCCTACTACATGGGACCTAAATATACCGGCGAACTGTGGAATTGGATGTACGTAAGGATTGAGGAGCCACATCTGATTACTTGTGGGTGCACATTGGTCCACCTCTGCCTAAACCTTCAGGGAATACAGGCGTGATGGATATTTATTTGTTTATATTTATAAAATACGTTTTCGGGTACATATTATTATGTAGCCTATATCTACCCTTCCTCGATAAATGGACTATCGAACATTTCGATTCGATTTTTTCAATGCGAACTAGTAGTTCCTGAGATTAGCGTGTTCAACCAAACAAACTCTTCAGCACTATAATATTAGTGTAGATATTTTTATATAATGTTCTACATAACAGAATTAATAAAAGTTCGTACCTACTGCTGCTATACCTACTCCATTTAACATACCATTAGTTAATAACGTTACATGCAGCGCTACCTATCGTTATTTTTTAATGAATTCGTTATTTCATCCAAACTAATATTATAAATGCGAAAACCCTGAAAAGGAATATTTATCCCCGTTTTTGCCACATTTTTCACTGGTTGCTCCGCTCCATTTGGTCGTAGCGGGATGTTATATGCCCTACCTTCCTATAACCTTCCTCGATAAATGGGCTATCCAACACAAAAAGAATTTTTCAAATCGGACCGGTAGTTCCTGAGATTAGCGCGAACAAACAAACAAACTCTTCAGCTTTGTAATATTAAGTAGCTTTATATACCTACCTACATACGCCCACGGCTTTCAGATGAGAATGTTTTCTTGTTTCATACTTTTTAGAACGTGTTTTTTTTTGTAGTCGGGTTTTAGTTTTTTAAACTTTTTTTTATATAATATGATACACTACCTCGATGACCCCTGTACTGCTGCATACAAGGGGCGCATCCATTAAACACATAGCGAGCATAAACTGCGGTCTTACACAAAAGTAGTTTGAGTGTAGTAAACAAATATTTTGTATAGTCGAAATTTTTTAAGGAGAAATAGAGCAGAAAGCTGAAATAAAAAATACATATACCGTAAAACCGTAAAAAACGGAATAATTACTTATTGAACTTCAAATATTTTGACAAATTACAGAAAAAGTAATACTTATGCTTAATTGGAACTTAAAAAAAATGTCCCAAACAAAAAGACTTATTGTCATTCAAGAGGCGGGAAGTTTTTGTCAAACGTTTCATTTAGTTTTAAGCTAACCACCCACCAAACCCAGTAGGTACCTTTAAGTAAATTAATTAATTAACGAACAAATGTCCACCACTATGCGTTAGCTAGTAATAAATAAATGCTCTAAAATAACAGATAAAACTTTATCTTAATCATGGTAATTAAAATACCAACAAAAAAAAAATACGACTCCGTCCGGCTTGTAATCTGTGGTCCGGCACACGAAATTAATAAAAGTTCGATTGATTCAAATTCAAAGTCGAACTATTTATAGTGTGTTTTTTAATCTCGTAGACTAAATTGACAGTTTCATACGTCAAATATAAAAGTAATGTGCTTTCGGTACATAGACATAAAGCACACAATTTTCAAGTTTTACATATGAAGCCGTCAAATCAGTCTTTGAGATTAAAAAACACACTATAGGTACCTCCAAAATAGTCATATTATAATAATACCGGTGTTTGTAACTAATCTAAAAGGTACCTTTCATAATACGAGACTTCCATATCTATCAATTGTCATCAAAATAACAACTTACCGAGTAAAAAGAGTAGTTTCGCCATGTTGACAGTCCAACGCGTCGCGCAACACTGACTTCGCTGTGCCATCCTCATAGTTCATATATACCACCTAAACCTGATTGTTTTGTAAGGGTCAGTTCACACCAAAACGCGACGCGACGACTTTGCGCGCTCCATTCAATGGAGCTACTCAAAATAAAACATTATTTTCTACAAGAAAAGATACACATTTCATTTCATTATGAGAAGACGCAACTCTGAATTCAAACAATGAAATGTATATCGTGTCGTTCAGTAAATAAAGTTATATTTTGAGTAGCTCCATTAAAAGGTGCGCGCAGCGTCGCGTCTTGGTGTGAACTGACCCTAAGGTGACTTTTTCATGCAACGAAACGGCTGCAGCGATTTTTCTTACACCTATTACTTCTTGTGTATTGAGCTGTCCTGTTTTTGAAAAGAAAACCGTCGAAATCCTCGGCAAATAAATGTGTGAAAAATAACATTTGTGCGCTGTGCTTGGCTACGTTGTAGAAGATAAAGATCAATTTATTTGTTTTATTTTATTACGAGTAGATTACAAGATGAATGCATGCAATGGTGTTCAACATAAGTACGTGTTACATGCTGTACCATAAAAGTTGTAGAAAAATAGGAATTAAAAAGAAATATAAAATAATTACCAGCTTTTGCCCGCGTCTTCGTCCGCGGAAATGTCGGTTATCGCGGACGTACACGAAGTTCGCGGACTAAAAAGTAGCCTATGTCCTTTCTTGGGGTTCAAACTTACCCCGTAAGAAATTTCATCAAATTCGGTTCAGTGGTTTACTCGTAAACAGACAGAGTTTTACATTTATAATATTATAGTACCTAGTGCCTACCCAAGTAGCACAGAAGCGCTGAATAGTAGCTGAATCACTGTTCACAATGGAATTTTATGCTGAATAAACCTGCTGAATAATAGCGTTAGAGGCGCCTACTCAGCAGATATAACTCTGATTTGGGCACAAATTAATCAGCTGTTAGCTGAATAATGTAGCTGGTTGCACTATATCAGCGTTATTTGAGCTTTATTAAAGGTAACAGTCGCCCCAAGAGCTGAATAATGACTGGTTATCAGGGTATGCGTTACCTTTTTTACACTACAAGGGCTGAATAATAGAGTACTTTTTACCTATTTTTCAGCACAAAATACACTCCAGGATATTAGTAACTCTTTGAAGGAGCTGACAATTCATAAGTGGCAAAATTGTGAACAATTTTCACCCTACTACTTAATATTATTTTGACATCTTTTCTGTGAACCATTTTGTAAAGTGTTTGTGAGAAATATAGAATAACGTTAAGTAAAACTTTGTTTTTCCTCCATGTCCATGAAATTCGAATGGGAAAGAGAGTTTATTGTGAAATACTATATAATTATAGACGAAAATTTTCACGCGCTCTCAAAATATCACTGTTTATTTGAAAATTAATTAATTAATTATAGTATAAAATAGGTTGATGATAATATTATAAAAAAAGTCTTTTTATTTTTCCTTGTAATTTGACAATACGCTGTTTACGTATAAAATCATTACATTTTCTATTCAAATTCGGTTGTTATTTTCTTTGACTAAATAGAAACAAATTATTATAATATTGTATGTAGATAGGTTAGAATCTAAAAAATGGCAGACAAGCAATGTGTACCTTAGTAACCACAATCAAACGGCATGAGCTGTTTAAGTGTCCACTCGTGGTACATAAATCAGTAACGAGCTGTTATGGTTGGTTCTTGTGTTACACAAGTCAGCAACAGATTCACGTAATGCTTGATAGTGGGTAACATGTATGCAAATAACTGTAGGTAATCACGAAGTGTGATGTGAAGTGCTGAATAAGGAAGTCTTCAAGGTCTTATTTAACGGCACTAGTAGATTAATTGTCAACGATAGTACAAGTATTCAGCTCTCACGGAGATTAAGGGTAACATGTGAGCTAATATAGAGCAGTTTGCTTTAACTTAGCATCATATAATGTTCACCCATAGTGATCATGTGGCCTTTATAAGAGCTATTATACGATTGCGTGTATCAAGCTGATTAACATTACACAAATTCCACTGTGTGCAGCAAAAGGCATTATATCTTTATTATTTGAAGCCACAGAATAACTGATTACATTATAGTAGCTCACGTGTTCTTTATTAAAATGCAAGTGGTCTAAGAGTACACTTGTGGTCTTCAGTTCAGAATGTAGTTTAGTTAAAGTCCACAAAAATCCTTTAAATTGCTTAAAGCTGTACAATACTAACTTGTTACCTATATTAACGCTGCAAGCGTTACAGTGTGGTCTCTGTGACACATAATAACGTTCTTATTCAGGCAGAAGCTCACTTTTGACCTATTGCAGGTCGAGTGTACTGTAATAACTCTTCATAAGTGCTAAAGTTACCGATGTTACCTCTTGTGACATCTTATAATGAAGTTTTGTGCTACTTGGGTATGGATTAAATGATACTTACCAATAAAATTAATTATTAACAATGAAATCGTCAATCATTTTTAAAAGTAATTTTTTTACCATTTCATTAATAATAATCACATACGGTTTAATACCGAAGAACCGGTGTACTCGGCAATCAACAACGATTTATTTTTAGCGTTCATCATCAGTCATGTCGCAAATTGACCCACGTCTAGACATACCCTTAGCGGCGGCCAATGACAGGTTTCGATGCAGAATAACAGATTTTTAGTTATACAGGGTGTTTGGTGCATCGTGTGCCAAATGGAAATGGTCGACTGAGGGGGTCATCTGCTATCCTTTCAGACCCCTAAACACTTCTCATGCCCTGTGTATTATTTTTCATCGAATTTTTAATGTTTTACAAAAAAAATACCAAAATTTTACATTCAAGTTCATTTTTTTTTAAAAGTACACGTCGTATACTCTCTATTTTAATTTTATTTAGATGTGCATTGTACTACAGTACTTTTAAATTCAAAATTAGTGACATTAGCCATCTAGTTTTTTATTTATTTACTCGCAAAGTTTTGGACTTCAATTAAAGCTGTCCATGTTACAGCTATTTACATGGCTATAAAAAAAAAACCAAATGAGACCGGGATCTAAGGACTTCGTCAAAAATTCTCTAGTCTATCCTCTTGCTAGTGATGTGCCACATGCCATAAAAATCTTTTTACAACTTCGTGAATTCCCTAGAATTGTGAATCGAGTCACAAAATACAAAATTCCAAATTATGGTATAAAAATTTTGTTTTGCTTAAATAACACCTGAAAAACGTATTAAATATGTTATCTCACTCTTACAAGATAAAATCTGTCTCGTATCTCTCTTTTTTGGGGGAGGGGGTACTAGAAATAATAAAAAATGCATTATTAACATTTATTTCATATTTTTTTGCATATTCTGCTTAAATTGTTGGCCTTTATTGCGAATGCAGGCCAGACATCTATTTCGTATTTCCACAGTTGTTGTACGAAGTCGCATTTTCTCCTTAATTTTATTGAATGCGTTGAAGTAGTACATCCCTAGTCGGAACCTCCGTGGTGTATACTAGTCAAAAACTAGTTAAAAGTCTAGCGGAGTTAGGCCTGGGGAACGTTCCGGTCATGCAAAAGGGCCACCAATCCGCGCATTATGGAATACATTATCAAGATATTCCCTCACAGTCAAACGCCAATGCGCGGGACAGCCGTCATGCTGGAATACTTTGGGCACATTTTCATTACATACGGGCACCTCGGCCACTAATTCGGGCACGTCATTTTGAAGGAACTCCAAATAGTTGTCGCCATTGAAGTTTTCGGGCAGGTAATGCGGTTCAATTACCTGATTCCAATCACTCCCGCCCGCCCAAACGTTTACACTAAACCTTTCCTTTTTTCTGGTTAAAAGTCAGAACTCTTTTCAAAGGAGGAAATGCGACTTCGTACAACAACTGTGGAAATACGAAATAGATGTCTGGCCTGCATTCGCAATAAAGGCCAACAATTTAAGCAGAACATGCAAAAAAATATGAAATAAATGTTAAAAATGCATTTTTTATTATTTCTAGTACCCCCTCCCCCAAAAAAGAGGGATACGAGACAGATTTTATCTTGTAAGAGTGAGATAACATATTTAATACGTTTTTCAGGTGTTATTTAAGCAAAACAAAATTTTTATACCATAATTTGGAATTTTGTATTTTGTGACTCGATTCACAATTCTAGGGAATTCACGAAGTTGTAAAAAGATTTTTATGGCATGTGGCACATCACTAGCAAGAGGATAGACTAGAGAATTTTTGACGAAGTCCTTAGATCCCGGTCTCATTTGGTTTTTTTTTTATAGCCATGTAAATAGCTGTAACATGGACAGCTTTAATTGAAGTCCAAAACTTTGCGAGTAAATAAATAAAAAACTAGATGGCTAATGTCACTAATTTTGAATTTAAAAGTACTGTAGTACAATGCACATCTAAATAAAATTAAAATAGAGAGTATACGACGTGTACTTTTAAAAAAAAATGAACTTGAATGTAAAATTTTGGTATTTTTTTTTGTAAAACATTAAAAAGCCGATGAAAAATAATACACAGGGCATGAGAAGTGTTTAGGGGTCTGAAAGGATAGCAGATGACCCCCTCAGTCGACCATTTCAATTTGGCACACGATGCACCAAACACCCTGTATATCTAGTATACACTAGCGAACTGCGACTTCGTCTGCGTGGCTTATTTCACTCGCGTTAAGTTACGTCTTTGGTTACTGCTCCGCTCCCGTGGGTCGTAGCGTGTTGTTATATAGCCTGTTACTCAGTGATAATGTAGCTTTCTAACGGCAAAAGAATTTTTGAAATCGATCCAGTAGTTTTTAAGTTTATTCGTTACATTCAAAAATACAAATCTTTCCTCTTTATAATATTAGTATAGCTCGTGGCTAAATAATTACAGCCGCAAAGACCGATCTTCCGGGTTAAGCCACGCTTGCCGGGGTTGGTCTGTGGATGGGTGACCATTTACTATAACGAGTTTCCTCCGTGCCTCGGAAAGCACGTAATGCCTTTGGTCCCGGCTGTCATTTGTAGATCTTTGACAGTCGTTACTGTTAGTCAGAAGCCCGAAAGTCTGACAACCAGTCTTACCAAGAGTATCGTATTACCCATTACTGGGTTGTGGAGGTCTGATAGGCAGTCGCTCCATTTAAAATACTGATATTCAGCTGCATCCGGTTCGAGTGGATGCCGACCCCAACATAGTTGGGAAAAGGCTAAGCAGATGATGAATATTAGTATAGAGTTATAGATAATTATACGAGTAGATAGGTATTGAAAAAATTGTTGATTGAGATAACCTTTATTTTGAAGCTTGGAGCTAACATTATTATCTGGCAAGTTCAATAGTTATCTTACCGATGCGCGTGTTAATTTTTTCAACATTGAAGGTCAAATAGAATACCTATTTATAATGCCAGATAAACTTTGTGATCATTTGGACTTGCACCAATAACATATATTGTTAATCAAACTTTGATTGTTAGTTGGTATTTTTTTTAAAGCCATTGGATGGCTAATATTCCCGTGGTGCATCTTATGTTAAGTGGTCACCGCTGCCTATAGTCATCTGCAGTACCAGAGACCTTGCAGATGCATATTTCTGCTAAACCATCCTAACTACAGTTCCAGTTTCTCTACCTACTTTACTAGGGTTGCCATCACCTAAATTACCGACGTCGGGCAAAAACTTAAAAACTCCGACCATTTGGGTGAAATTTAGTTCTTTTCCCAGGCATCCTAGGATTATTATTTTATTTATCGCTTATCTTATCGTATTAATCGGGATTCGCCTATCACTAAAAGTGTCCGGGTTTCACCCGGTCATTTTTTGACAACCCCTCCCGGACGTCCCCCGGACGCCCTCTAAACTAGGACAAATCCGGGGAAACCCGGACGGATGGCAGCCCTATACTTTACCATGTTAATGTCGGCAATTCTGTTAAACTGTTGTTTCTGTTACCTAATAATTTCCATGTATCTAGGTGAAATCTTGTAAATAGTAGTAATAATAATAGAGATCATAATCTTTTATAATTTTATCTGTATCTTGTTTCTAAGCTGTATGTTTTCCAAATAAAAATAAGACTAAGTAGGTATAATAATGTTACAATCAGTGTTGCCAAATGTCCCGACAAAATGGGGACGACCTGATTTTTAACCGACTTCAAAAAAAAGGAGGTTATTAATTCGACCCGTATGTATGTAATATTTCCAGAACTGCCCAGTTTTCGTATATGTTATTAACTTGAAATGTTGGGAATGAAATTGGAATGTCCTTGCGGGGCAAGTGCTGTCCCGTGTCAGTGCTGTGGTTTTTGGAGAAAAAAATAAGAGTTTTCGTACCTTTGCTTAGTAACTTTGTAAAAGATACAGTGAAGTTGTAAAAATGTACAATAAAAATAAACTTCTTAGTTTGGTGTGAATAAAGGCGCGCACCTCTCATGGGTTCCACACCAGGAAAGTACTATTGTGACTTTTTAGTTAATGGTCACTATCACTAGTGAAGTAAAACAAGACACATACAGGCACACACACAGGTAGAGGTGTTAGGCAGAGGTGTACCAATGTACACCCACAGTTCGCCGGTATGTTTAGGTCACATGTCATAGGGGGCGAGCCTATTGCCATTAACCGGGCACAAGTCCTAACTCCGAGCTGCTGCTGAGAGTTATGGAGGACTACTTGCCGAAACTCTTGTTAGTTTAAAGTTTCATTATTTTGCTTCGAAACATTAAAATGTATTTTTCTTAATCGATCGAGATCATTAAAAAGCGATTAATGTTTGAATGTTTCCTAGTTTTCTTTATTATGGTTATACCTAATATTATAAATAACTACTTAAGTTCTAGCAATTATAAAAATACAAGTTTTAAAATTAAATACCTATCTCAATAAAAAATGCAATTCATCAGATGGTACCTTATTTATCACTCATCGTTCAAGGCGAACTTTGAACCAAAAAAATCGATTGTGTTAAGGTGAATGCTCAGACCAGCGCGCGAAATTTAAATTTTCTTACGTTTTTTGCAATTTGCAAGTCACGCTTCATGTAAAATGTCAAGATTTCATGAAATCTTGTCATTTTACATGAAGCTTGACTTATGGAGTCATTTCACTGATTTAGGGACACAGCACACACGCTACTTTTAGTAGCGCGAATCGGCGAATTTGCAACTGTATCGATACTGCATCGCGTTTTGGCGACTCTCTGCGTTCGATCGCAGCTGCCAAATCGCGCGATTTAGCGATGCGCATCGCGCGATTTAGCGTATCGCGTTTTGGCGACTAACTGCGTTCGGACGCAGTATCGGAATCCCGAACTGTTCCGATGTTAGATCGGGTCGGCTGTAGTGTTGCTGATCCATTGTCGATTATCGATAGTTTGCCGATTTGCAATGGTATTGTTTATCCCACTAATTTTATAAATGCGCATGTTTTAGGTTAGTTAGGTGGTAGGTTAAGTGTTAGGTGGATGATGGATGGAAACATTCATCCATCCATGCTCAAAATGCATAAGTTTGTGAGGTCAGAAACTTCGCATTATTTACATTACAATTACAATAAATGGATGGATGGATGTTTTCATCCATCCATTCATCATCCATCTATGCCTCCTCACAAACATTTGTATTTAAAATCCTACTTATATTATAAATGCAAACGTTTGTGTAAAGGGATATATGGATGATGGATGGAACCATCCATCCACCCATGCTCAAAATGCCAAAGATTGTGAGTTCAGAAGCTTTCGCATTTTTTATATTATGAATACAATAAAATGGATGGATGGATGTTTTCATCCTGGATGGATGAAAACATTCATCCATCCATCCATCCCTCCTCACAAACTTTCGCATTTAAAGTCCTATTAATATTATAAATGCGAAAGTTTGTGCGGTTGGATTAATGGATGGATGTTTGCGTAATGTAAGACGTGAACTGGTTATAGGATGTAACCAATACCGCCTCAGGAGCGATTGACATTTTCGGTTTATCAATATTGCAGGCAGCAGTGCAGCTTCATTAGAATCTATCGTAAGTGTGTAGCTTCGTCAAAATCACAACACAACACTAGTCGCATTATGTTCCACATAAAGGTCTGCCCCCACGACCGATAATCGGGCTGATTCTCGGTCGTTTTTTCTCGCCGGCAAAAAAGTCTGTAAAAATCGGCCCGATTATCGGGCCGATTTTTGAAAGTTTTTTTGAGTACATACACCCTGACACACCCTCACACACACGCGGAACTGTGGGTAATGTCGTACCTTATAGTTCCGAGACAGCGACACGCCGGCTGACGCTGAAAACCAGCGCTGTGGTTCCGTGTCTCGTGCACGGGCCACGGCTTTATGCTGAACGTCAGCCTTTTCGCGCGGTAGTAGCGCATTATAGATTATTGTTTTTGTTATTTTTATTTTTGTGTTGTGCGTCGCTTTCGCGAGAATAAATGGTTTTTCTCTCTTCCTTTTTTACACACAGACAGCACAGACAGATTTTCAGTTTTTCAGTGGGACAGTTTTTTGTTAGTTTTGATTATCGGTCGTGGGGGCAGACCCTAATTATGTCAAAACGCTGCGATCGGCATCTTACAGTGTGCGGGGGGTAGCGATTAGTCGCTGAATCGCGCTTCCGAAAAGCGACTAAATCGCTGCGATTGGCGATTTCAAGTGTGCGGGGGGTAGCGATTAGTCGCTGAATCGCGCTTCCGAAAAGCGGTTGATCGCCGATTCGCGCTACTAAAAGTAGCGTGTGTGCTGTGTCCCTAATACATATTACTAGCGAAACTGCCCGCAACTTCGACCACGTAGCCTATTTACCTTCTTCGTTAAGTTACATCTTTGTTTACGACTTTGCTCCCGTGGGTCATAGCGTTATGTTTTATAGCCTACTAGCTGTTGCCCGCGACTTCGTTCGCGTTCAGTATTTTTAAGTTAATAGTGTTCATACTGTTTCTGTCTAACCCCTTTGTGACATAGCGTGATGAATTGTACCTAAGATTACAGCTCAGGTTACTGCCAACACAATGCCAAAAGTTTTGTTCAAATCGGTGCAGGAATTAAAAAGTTATGCGCGTACATACAAACAAACAAACAAACCATCAGACAAAAATTCTAAGAACTATTTTTTTGGGTTCAGTATAATGTATTTAACATGTGAGAATTACTCTTTATAAAAAATATTGAATGTACAGAATTGGCCTCGTTACGATTTTATTATATGTATAGATGTTAATCAGTGGCAATGTAGCTTTCAAATGGCAAAAGAATTTTTGAAATCGGTCCAGTAGTTTATTCGTTACTTACAAAAATACAAATCTTTTATCTTTGTAATATTAGTTTTATTAGTATAGATTAATTCTGTTCTTGGTTACAAAGAAAAGAATAAGCATTAAAATACTCTTTATTCAAAAACATATGGTTTAGTAACAAAGAAATATACAATGCCATTAATTATTTATTAAAAAGAAAAGAACGATTGTAGTAGTTCTGTGGTTCTGTCAGGCATGACAATGCCCAAGATGTCAGGTTTTGATAGTGGACATAGTGAAATTTATTTGTAGTGTACTTTATAATCATGCTTTATGTTTTCACACAGAAAATTTTCTATCATATATTAATTTAAATCCAGCACTTCTGCTAGTGTGCTACTAACAGCAAATTATTGTTATTTGCGTGAAATACACCAAATATGGTTATAATATTCTCTTCTGGTAATCAATAATCACAGTCAATATCATTTTTAAGCATAAAAAGTTTGGAATAACAAAATAGATGTGTTATTCTGCCTTAACTTCGGCGTTCAAATATAAAATCTCTGTCAAGTGTATCTTAAGTACTAATGAAACTCAAAATTAAACTGAGCTGTTTGTATTCTGACTAATGTCCGGTTTCAAAGGTATTCTTAACCAGAATTAAAAAGTTTCTCAATCACTGATCTAGTCTTTCTGTCTTTTTAGTATTTGTTGTTCTAGCGGCAACAGAAATACATCATCTGTGAAAATATCAACTGTCTTACTATCACGGTTCATGAGATACAGCCTATTGACAGACGGACAGACAGCTAGCCTTTTATTTTTCTTTTTATATAGACGGGGAATCATCAAATAACTTCCCCCGCCCTGCGCGGGACGGGAGGGAGTGTCAGACTTTTACTGACTAAAACCCGTCTATGTTCATTCATGTGCCCTTTGCGTTTCGGTGGCGCGGTATCTCTTTCGAACAACCCGCAGCCCCGGAGACAGCTAGTCTAAGTGATAGGTTTCCCGTTTTAACCTTTGGACACGGAACCCTAAAAAAAAAACTACCTTCCGTGTGCAGTTCGACTCCTTTTATTTTAACCGGTCACTTGCCCTCTGCATGTATCAACTCAAAGCTAGTAAACATAGTATTTAGGAAATATCTTATATAATTATTTATATTTTATTATTTGCCATCGATACGCTAAGAAGAAGAACTCAAAGCTAATTAGTTTACGAGACAATGCAAGTACAGAAAGGTTAAAAGACAGATCGCCATAATGACTATTGCATGGAATGTCCCAACTGTAATGGCTATATTATCGTGTCAGATAAGGCTTGTTTTCAAATGTAACAATGTTGGCATTGATAAGAGACGGTGTTATAAAATACAATAACCTATGGCCTGTGTTGCATATCACATTATCTCGGTAACTAGCAAACTGCGCGCGACTTCGTCCGCGTGGCTTAGTTCACCCGTCATAGGTTACGTCTTTAGTTACTGCTCCGCTCCCGTGGGTCGTAGCGTGTTGTTATATAGCCTATGTTACCCAGGAATAATGTAGCTATTTATTGGTGAAAAATGGTTAAAATCGGTCCAGTAGTTTCGGAGCCTAATCGTTACAAACAAACAAATCTTACCTCTTTATATTATTAGTCCCGGAATGAATATGAAAGAAATCAGGTTTTATAGTCCGTTAATCTTTGTAACCTTCAACTCGATATTGAATAATTAAAGAATAGTTTATGGTAGACAACGTCGGTTATTTAGTGATGTTGATTACAAATGTCCTCATACCTATACATAGAATATTGATATATCAATTAATTTTCCTGTTGCTTGATACTAGTTATAACCTATTATGTTCTCATATATACTGCCAGCAATGCTTATTGCAACGACTATATATTACTAGACTCCGCATCTACACGATCTAACGAACAAAACTTTCTGCCAATTCGCTGAGGTACTACGTAACCGAGGGGGACGGGGTACTGCGTTCTGATTGGCTAACTCAAGGTCAATGTGACGTCAGTGCATGTCACTAGGTATGGGACAGTTTTAAATCAAACAAGAAAGTATCGATAGTTTTTAATTGTATTTAATAAAACATATTGTCTTAACATACTTAACTCTAATTAAGATTGAATCATGTAGGTAAAATATATTTTTACTAGGAAACAGAAAAAAATAAGTACAATGATTAAACTCACCAAAAGAGGCAAATACTTAATTGGTACTGCTGAACTTAGTAGGCGGCGACGGTTTTTCATAGGGATACAACAATCTTCGGTAAAATGACTTGAACATATTTATATTACACTATAAGTAGATGGGATCCAGTTCTCTCGCTTGGTTGCAATTATCCATTTATTTTTTAAATCGGGATCGTGTTGGTATCTAAAATTAATAAATTAAAGTTTCACAATTTATCAGATGTATCTGTTGTAATTTCTAATTATTAAAAAAATATTTTTTGCATAAATAAATATTTATAGGGTTATTTTTTGCTTTATCGACAACAGAAGCAGGTTGCACAATTTGGAACATCACTAAGTATCTTTACTTAAAATCGAGGAAAAGAGATAGCAAAAAAAATACTTTCAAAGGAAAGAGACGCAATGTGCCATGCATACAAGTACGACCAGTATAAGGTGAACCCCGATAAATATTGTCAGAAATTAAATCTCATTTAGATTATGGAACTATTAACTTACCGATGAAATGTGATACCGTGTTTTAGGAAACTAGAAGTCTGGCTTTTTTATCACAAAAACGTATTGTACACGGGGCCATTATTATTTCAATTTTCTCGGTTTTTTACAAGAGTAACGCGGACGTGTTTACGGCTCACAGGAGTGGTCGAAACTAATACGAGCTTGGTGAGTCACGGCGCGTATAAGACTTTTTTGCCTGATGTGTTGACAGACATCGGTCGCCTGTTATTAGGAGTCTAGTAATATATAGTCGTTGGCTTATTGTTTGTCCTCTCGTAGTCCTTAAAACAGTTCCATTTTAATATTACTTTGATTGACTCACGATTTTCAACGCTTTGCTGAGCGCCGAGAGTTGAAAATCCAACAATTGGGAATAAAGATATTGCTTAGCGAAGTTGGTTTAAAATGCCTTTTTTACTCTCGTGGGTATGCTCTGGATCTGTCAGTCTCCTACCGATTATAACCCCCCGATGTACCTCCAACTGCCATTGCCCAGGAACGCTCTGAGCATTCTTCCGCACCCCGGCAGGTATTAGCCCGTCACCACCTCACACGACGGCCCCCGTCACCCGGTGCTGCCGTCAGCCCCAGTCCACCGCCCACAGGCCCGCTCTATTTTACAGTGGCCTTGATAAACGGTGACCGATTTTTTTGTCGAGGACAATGGAACATGAATTCTACCCTTTTTTTTTTTTTTTTTTGTGAGCGAAGGAAATGCCTAACTCATGCCACGCCATCCGGGGAGACAACGTGGTTATGTGGGGCTTGCACCCACTAAAAAACTCCGCGTGTGTACCTACTTTCGCCTTGATGAATGGGCCGCGAGAACTGCTACGCATGACGTTCGCGACCCATCCAGCGTGGCCCACATCTAGGCTCCATCTTCTTTGCCAGCCTCCGGGCTCTCTCCTCCTTCAGCGATGTCCGGGTACCTACACTGAGACATCACCACTACTCCAGGGACCGTGCAGCGAGGACGATAGAGTCCCGATCTATCGTCCGCTGGCCCCTCTTGCATGAATTCTACCCTTCCCCAACCTCTAACCCACGCCCACGTCCTACAAAAAGTCGTCCCATGAAACAGTGGATCTATCGAACGGTCCGATAATCGGTCCTACAAATGGTGAAGGCCCTTAGTCTGATTATAATCTGTCCGTTTACCCCTTTCTGTCTTGTTTCAAAGTATGTATTCAATTGAAAAATACATTGGTGTAATTTAATTAGCGTTAATATACTATGACCTCTGCCGAGGCATGGCAATCATTCTATGAAGTGAACTATGGAAAACAACAGTGAAGTACCTATGTGTACATGACGTCATATTTTAGTACTATGTTAAATGTTTATCTCATATCAGTATACTTTGTTGTTGTAAGCTTTTATTTGCCATGAGTAAAATATTGAATGATATTATTTTATCAGTTCAACAAGCCAGTTTTAAAACCCTAAAACAAATAAAAATCTTTATCTGAAACGTACTTAGGTGCTAAAGTGCCTAGTTGAAAAATGTTGGCATAGAAAAATTTTAGCTACGCGCGTTCAAAATCGCTCAATTAGCATTGTATTTTCGAACCTGTCCGAAAGTCGCGGTGTATACCTTTGAAAGTGTTTTTTTTTTTCTACGGTTTACGAAGAACATGGCTAGATGCTACTAACATTACAAAGATAGCCAGATTCATGAGCAATAGTTTAGGCTATATATCGTCATGCTAGGACGTACGGGAGCAAGGCAGTAACCAAAGACGCGGGGTAAACTATAGCTAGACTTAACATAAAACCTATGTTTCACAGAGAGCACGACGGGTCGCTTGCTAAACGACCTCGGAGTGTTGGAGCACAGTCAGCGCGCTTGGCAGAAGACTCTATCAGTGTCGGCCCGCGGCTACCTCTGGTTAGAAACCAACGCGCCAGTGTACTACACGCAGACGGTGGAGACATGCACGCCCTACGTGCTCCTCTCAAGAGAATTCGCCTACTTAGCCATGAAGAAAGCGGGCGTGTTGTACACTAACACTAAGGATTACGTGGCGGATAAAACCCCGGTAGTCGTAGCCACTATAGAACAGTACGCACCGGGCCTAGTGGACAACGTGCAGAGTTACACGGCAAGCGGGTTTGAAGCGGTCAAGAAGTACTCCACTGACTACTATCGCCTTACGACTGAGTACTTGACCACTAAAGTGTTTGTGTGAGTATTTTCTTTTCTTGTTATTTTATAGTACTTACTAACTTTTGCCCGCGACTGTACTGTTGTTTTTCGGACGCAAGCTTGGTCACTGATTATGGAACGTATTAACTAGATCCCAATCCACCTCTCAGTCAAACATAACTTTATAATTTCTTAGTACCTAGTTGCCTGTGGAATAAGTTGGCGGTGGGGCACCCCCGCACCTCAGAAAACACGTAAAACCGTCCATTCCGGCTGTCATTCCCAGATCTCTGATTTGACAGCCATTAAGGGGAGTCAGAAAACCCCGAAAATCAAAATCTACTAAGGGGTATGAAACCCAGTGACTGAGTTGTGGAGGTCAGATAGGAGTCGCTCCATTTACAATATGGGTATTCGACTGCATCCGGTTAGACTGGAAGCTGAGCTGATACTTGGGAAGATGCTAGGCAGATCATAATGAAAGTCCTGCCTTCACATGCATTAGCAAAAGTGTTAAAAATTGGCATTGTCAACTAATGTAGGTATCTAGGTATGCAACAATCTGCCGACTTTGCTCTGCGTTTACGAGTTGCGTAGGATGATAATATGCTATATTAAGATTCTAATCGTTGTTTGTCGTCGATTTCTGCAAAAATACATACGAGTGAAATTGTTGTGAGGTTTGCAACCGCGAGTAACGGTGTACGCAGTCTCGGGCGCCACAATATCATCTTTTAATTTACAAATCATGCTCGAATATTGTAAGCAAGCGTCTTAACCCTTTAACCGCCAAGATTTTATTACCTTTGACTTACCTCCAGCGCCACGTCGCTTTAGGTATAAGTTGGAACAGTGTTGATAAATCCTTTATTTTTTAACAAAATTAAAAGCGGGAAATAACATCAATGTTTTATTTACTTAATTAATAATCTAACCTTATTCAGTCATTGTGCACTATGAGAACTTTTTCAATAAAATAACGTAAAAATACGTGTGTGGCGATTCGGGCACTGTTTTCAGAGCCCATAATATTACGGTGTCGGCGCTTAAAGGGTTAAAACACATTTTTACTGTCGTGGCTTAAAACTTCTTATCAGGCGATGTTGCCGCGACAATCCTATATGTATTCTACGAAAAATCTTGAAGGAGTGGACATAAGATAAAGCAAAAAGAATTCCGTCTTCCGTCCATTGTATTCATTTAAATTCCGAGGTTATTTGAGACGTTTCAAATGACTCACTTATGCAGGTGACGAAGGAAAAACGATCAACATAGTATCAGGATAATTTTAGTCCAACGTTTACCATAAAATTATGACATTCATTTTCATTTCATTTTGTGTGTAAAATTACAATTATTTTTTGGTAATACCGGTACCGGCTTATTAGGCCTTTTTTTTATAGATGGGAAATCATCAAATAAGTTCCCTCGCTCTGGGCGGGGCGGGAGTCCGCGGGAGGGAGTGTCAGACTTTTACTGACTAAAACCCGTCTATGTTCCTTCATGTGCCCTTTGCGTTCCGGGGGCGCGGTATCTCTTTCGAACAACCCGCAGGGCTTATTAGGCCTAAACTCCACCAAAGCGGAGATGAAACGATACCATGAATAACCAATAGGATACTGTGTTGTGTTAAAGCTAAGCAGTGAGATGAAAATAACGATATGACGTTTGGTTGTACGAGACATCTCCTCACCGCTTAGGTGGAGATCGGGCTCTAGTGTCCCACTGCAGGGCAAGCCTCTTCTCATATAGAGAAGGCACAGGCATGGTAATAGGTTAATTAATTACTCACCAATAAACAATCCAAACAAACCAAAATAAAGAATCTTCTAAAAATAAGTTTCCTGGTTTCACCAGAGACAACAAAAAAAAAATCAACAAAAATCTAATTAATTTATTGTCACGTTCCAGAGGCGAATGGGCGCCGGAGATCCTGCAGAATAAAACCGAAACAGCTCTGAACGTGACTCGGTCCCACGTGACGTCATACTTCCACTGGTTCCGGGAACAGGTGCACATCTACTCCAAGATACCCTGAAGAGTAACCCCACTCTTTAGTGATAACTGTGCTACACAGACAGAGGACTGAGTTTATCGTGTTATTTGTGTTCGTTTTCTACACTCTGTGACAGTGATCAATATACTATACTGAACTTAGAATTAATTTATCATGTGATCTTTGACCGAATTATTGCCATTGCCACCAAGGCATAGATATTAAATTGTATACATTTATGTAGGCACATTAACACAGCAATGTATACTTACGTCTATGATCAAATAAGTGTTCGGTCAATTTAATGTTTATAAATACTTGTATTTATATGTTTGGTGAATTTTGTGTAAAGCATGATGAGTACCCATCTGTGTTCGAATCAAATATCATCAAATAACAAATCATTCTCACATTTCCATTTTACGTTACGTTTATTCAAAATTTGACGCACAAAACGAACACAGTCCTCTGCCTGAACGTGTCCTTATCAAATCTGTTTTATTTTTTATTAATCTGTTTCCTTTATGAAGAAAAATTTAAATCGAGTACAATACACACAGCTAGCGACTGTAACAACGAACAGACCACTACTTTCTTGGCACACATTGATTACAAATGTATGTTAAAATATCTTAACAACACATCTAATTATAAGATTGGTCATGCTGTTGCCATCCCATAGGTCTTGTCACTAGTGCCAACTATCTAATACTATCTATCTATAAAATAATAAAATTCATTGACAAATTACATTTCTAAGCATTGTGTGCCAAACATAGGTAGTTTAATTTCAACCTCTTTATTTATAATGTTATCCTCAATATATTAAGTCATGCAATAATAAAATCATATCATTGAAGAATATATTTTTACAAAAATGTAATCCATGACAACCATTTATTAAATTGTTAGTACTTATTTATTTAAATCGAAATCCAGTATTTGACAACATTCCCGATGATGCATTTAAATACCTAACAGACTGGTATCGCTTCATAATGAATCATTAAGTTACCTCTTATTGTCATCCAAATAACTGCATTGTTCATTTTATTGAATCTTTTAACAAATGATATAATAGAGGTATAAGCTTTTTGTAGTATATTTATTTTGTGTTGAGAGATCGTGTTTTTAAAAGATGTTTTAAAGGAAATGATAGGGGAACAACATAAAATTGCATTGTGTAGATTATCTGTAATTTTGTCGCCGGAGCAACATTTTCTATAGCAACATTTTTTGCCGTGCAATGTAAGCGACGAAGTTTATTGATGTCGTTTAAACTTCCTGCGGCTATTACTAATGTTAAAACATTTGTGGTATAACTAAAAATGTATGTCACGTTAACTATATCCATCTATCAGTCATCACTAAAAACAACTTTATTTTCTTGCGATTCCATTTATTTTTATGGAAATAAACATAGAAAATAATGTATATTCACACAAATTATAATTCCATGTCTGTAAGCTATTTATTGGAGTGAATGAAATAATAATATGGATCCGGTGGACATCAACATTTAATTTAGATATTTGTTCCTCTGAATAAGATGATAAATGTTGTGTTGTACGAAATAATTGTAAGAAATCACAATTAAATATTGTTAGTGATTTATTAATTGTTTCATTTACACTCCTACCTACGAGTTATGGTCTAGGGCACCGCCCCCGCCCTAAGTTGCTGGGTATAATCCTGCGTAGACAAAAGATTTTTTAAATTTATTAGCATTAAGCATCGTAGCGCAGCTCCGAGGCCGATTAGATAACTATTCAATTGATCAATTTAAAATTCTCTGCCGTCCCGTCCGTCAGTCTGCGCATGGTATCGTGGTCACGCGCTGCGTCCCACTTCTCTAGTATATAGGTATAGTAGTAGTCTATGGTCCCACTGCGTCCGACTGACGGGTCTGCGGGAGCGGTGCGTATTGCACGCTTCTTATAAATATTTCTTTTTAAAATTCTATTTGCTTTGTTACATTAAAATGAACCCATAATACCCTGTCTTTAATGGTGAACTTATAGACTAAATTGCTTAAATTACAATCGAATAAAACCGTTATTTCTCTTAAAAAAAATGCTAATTTTGAGAAAACTGCGATTTTTTTGTATCGAGCCAAATTATGTCAATCGTGTTTTGGCCCTCATAATTCACTAAAGAAAATCTTCAATTTTAATAATCATGAAAAAAAAATAAGGCAAAGTCGTAGTTTTTGAAGACAAAAATTAGTTTTGCGTGCAGCCGAAATGCGGCAAAACACCTTCTTTGGGACACATTTCGCCTTAAGGGTTTTTCTTTTTTTTACGGAGTGGTGGAGTGTCAGACTTTTACTGACTAAAACCCATCCACGTTCCTTCTTGTGCTCTTTGCGTTCCGGGGGCGCGGTGTCTCTTTCGAACAACCCGCAGATGTTTGAGGGATGTACTCATTAAGGTATGAAGAGCGTTGTGCTGAGCATTGCTTGGTAGAGCCGTCTTTACGTCACACAACAACAAGGTGCATGTCCAATTACTCAACGTCACCATTCATAGACAGACACCACCAACCACCAATCAACGTGCGTACTTTTTTTAAGCTACAAAACCCCCATAGACTTTTGTATGGCAATAGCAAACTATGACGTCACGGCATTTAATTTTGCGATTAATTAACCACCATCACGCCTGTATTCCCCGACGGGTTAGGCCTCTGCCTAACTCGTCGGGGAATTGGCCGGCGCCGGCGAACTGTGGGCGTACATAGGTACACCTCTGTGTACCTATGTACGCCCACAGTTCGCCGGTATGTTTAGGTCCCATGTAATAGGGGGCGAGCCTATTACCATTAACCGGGCACGAAAAATTAAATACGTTTTTATTGCTAAATAAACTTAATTTTAAAAAAAGGTATCTAGTGATTTGTTTGGGATGTCAATCACCAAAGAATGATAAAACACCTACTTATAGATAATTTAATTTCATTATGTAGTTTTAAATAACGTGCATCGGAAAAAGTAGATGATTGGTATAATACCAGCCTCTCAATCTAGTTTTATTTACTGCTGACTGCTAATTAGGCAACAACTGGTTTCCCTTGGGTTCATCAACCTATAGGCATTCGTTTCGACACAATATACAAGATCACAAAACAGGTATGTTCGGATTTTTAAGCACAAAAAAGGAAATTTAAAAAACACGTTTTTCTTTGTAAAACCGTACGCTTATTTATTTGCAATTAATTCTTTATTAAAAAACAATGTATTAGTGTTTTCGTAAATGGCTGCTGCCAATTCGTCTGCATTTTCTTTCCGTATTGCTGCTAAAATCTCCAAAACTTGCCTGAAAAAGAACAGAATAACCTGATTTGAGACCAAAAAACAAGAATTTATTTGCATCAAAGACTGCTATGAGCTCAATCTTGGGGCGAGATTCACTAACCGCACTTGACTTGAAGTCACGTTAGCATTTCATACGAATATGAATCTTATGTTTAAGCCAATAATGTATATATAGTAAAAGCGAAAGTTATCAAGTGTTATAAAATACTTACACAATATTAACTGGCTCGTTTCTGCCCTTCACCTGGCTGTCAGACCCAACGGAGTACTTCTCTTTCTTCACTGTGGGGAACTTAGTGAGTACGTGCGTGTAACCGGGATGTGTCGGCTTCACTTCGCACCAGGGACAGTCGGTCTCGATCATTAGCTTGTCTTGAGGTATCTTCGATGCCACTTCTAAGTTTTCTTTTGTTCTCAAGGAGCTAAAAATATAATTTCATAACTTCAGTGTAGCCAGAAAAAAGGACTGTGTGCTTTCATCATCTACATATCAGCCGCGTTCAGGACCGGTTGGAAGCGTTTTAGTGTTCTAAAATGGTGCTATTGTTAAACTCATTTTTCTTCTGGCAACATTTCTAGAGTTAGTTTTCAGGGAGGGCCTGGCCCCTAAGATGCCATGGCCGATGCGATGCAATGCGGTCAGGCGGCCCTACAGCCTGGGGTAGGCACAAGACCATTCTGGGGCGGGCACGCCCCTATACGCGTATGATTACTGATATCGAATCTACATACTAGTGAACTGACCATCCATTAATACCTATGTACATTCCCAAGTCTAGTATCTTTTGCAGAGCCTCCTCGGTTCCGTCAAACGAATGCACGACTCCGCCTACGACATTGTCGCGGTTCCTCTCCAGTATTGCGACTAAGTCGTCGGCAGCCGCGCGACAATGTAGAAAGAGCGGCAGACTAAATTCGCGGCTTAGCTGCAACTGGAACTCGAAATACCTGGAATATTTTGGAGACTTAGTATTTAAACATTATTATGATCTACATCCTTTTGGATGATATATGCGGCTCTACAAAAACATTTACCATTAAATTGGAAATAATCGTGGCTTTAGGGCAGCTATACACTTAAGCGGCCCGGCCTATTCGGTTCGGTTTCGTATTCGGTTCATTTTGATTAATATGAATAGAGCCTCATTGGATATAAATAACTATTACTATCATTATTTGTTATTTATTAACATATTGAGCTTAGTATGAGAAGAATATAGTGACAAAATTGTATGGAGGAATGTTGGATGTGGTTCTAGTACCAGTAGTCACCAATAACCATTCGATATTAGTGAAAAATTTAAGTACCTAACCCCCGACACAAAAAACGCTCTATAAAGTAAAACACTTACTTAAGCTGAATATCTTTATCGCAGAACTTTAGCCTCTCATAGTCAAGACCGCACTCCCCAATAGCCACAACTTTGTCCTTGTTCTCTGCTATCAGGTCTCGCAGGCTCTGCAGGTAGGTGTCAGCATCAGGCAAGAAGTCTGTGCACCTGGTGGGATGACAGCCTACTGTTGTATACAACCTGGCTGAAATTATACCTTACAACTGAGACGCTTGACAGAAAAGGAGAAAGTCTAAAAGCTCGTATGGAATATTTTTGGTGTAATTATAAAGATAATAGGGATTTAAAAATCTGTCCTGATCTATGTAAGAAACAGTTTAGTATTTTTTTTGTCGAATAACTATAAAATCTAAAAGATATAAACCATCGAAGATTTGTTTCTACATGTAGGTATATACAGGGAGGAAATTTATTATGCTACCTGGAGGGAAAGTACTCTAAATACTGAAGATAGCAAATTTTACTTAAAGGAAACATTCCTTTATTTTTAAAAAGAAACAGAACTGCATGGAATTAGTCAATTCTCGATTTTTTCGTCCGAATAAAATAAGTTTAGGTTAAAATTTCATGGTTTTTGTTTAATTTAATTTACCATGTTTGCAGAGATTTGATCCCTATGATTGACTCTATCGATTAGTGCCATAAAAGTACAGGATGCTATTTTTTCGGATTTTAGTCGGTTTGATCCCCAGGTGAGGCAACGGAATTTTCAAAATTATTTAAATGCAGTTTAGTTTCTTTTTAAAAATAAAGGAATGTTTCCTTTAAGTAAAATTTGCTATCTTCAGTATTTAGAGTACTTTCCCTCCAGGTAGCATAATAAATTTCCACCCTGTATATGTCACCGGAAAATAACAAGATCCGTAAGTTTATCAATTTACTAGGAAGTTTATAAACTTTCGTAAGATTCTAAACGGGAGATAAATTGTAATATTTTACGCCCACATTTTCGTAAATTTATCAATTTCCGACGTCATACGGTAAATTTATAAACTAACGAATATCTATTCGTAAGATTTTATATGGTTCGACCAATCACAGAAACTCTTTTAAATATACGATCTTTGAAATACGTAAAATAACACACTGCTCTCTGATTGGTCAATGTTCATAGTGGCAATGCTTGTGTCTATAGGAGGAAGGAGAAGTGACACGTGACAGCCAACCAATCAGATCGCGCGTAGCGTTTGGTTACTGCTTACTTATTATTTTACGAGTGAGTTCAGTAAGTTTATCAATTTACGAAAATGTGGACGTAAAATATTACAATTTATCTCCCGTTTAGAATCTTACGAAAGTTTATAAACTTCCTAGTAAATTGATAAACTTACGGATCTTGTTATTTTCCGGTGACATATATATCTTTCTGGCAAAACAAAATTTAACACAGAGTTTATATGGCTATTGTAACCAATGTCGTCATTGTTCATAGAGGCCGTATTTCTGGGCTGAATTTTGTAAACGCACCCACAATAGAAGAGAACTGCCTAGAGTGGGGAAGCTTAAAGAAAAAGAAATCTTATACTTTAACAACAAACATTAAAAAAGAATGAGGGTATGTAAGCACTAATTGCTGCATGTTATAAAAGTAAGATATTTAGAGATACAATTTACTTTTGTATTATTAAGGTAAGTACTTATAAAATACAGTAAAACATTTTAAAGGTTGCGAAAAACTCATTTTTGTACCCGCACTATTTCTTAATTTGACAGCTGTTGTTTGTTATTGAATATTCTGCATTGAATGTGGCACAAGTATAGCTATTAACTTACAATCAGACCGTGCTAGTTCAATAGCCTTAGAGCTGTCTACTAAGGAGCCTCCAGTAATAATCATCTTGTCCAGCCCTGCGGCCCAGCTACGAGCCAACACTACATCTAAATCGGGCTCATGTTTCTTTGAACCATGGTACAAGCCCTGGTACATATCATCGGTAAGATTTGCACCAATATCTGAAATATAGACAAAATATCTGTTGTACTTAGAGCCACTTATGAATTAGGTTGCGGGCAGCATAGGAGCAGTCATTGTGGCTATCTTTAGGGGAAGCCTATGTCCAGAAGTGGACGTCATTTGACTGAAATAATGAAGATGATGATGTTTCACTAAAATAAGAATTTTGTTGGTATCCCTATCCGGTCAGTGGGTCATCTTAGGGGCGAAGTTAAAAATATTAAAAAACAAATTAATTTGAATAGCTTCACCAACATCGTTTTTACATAATTATGAAAGTAACAAAAAATAACCAGTATTTTGTAAAAAAGTAATTGAAGTGCCCCTGCAGTTTTTTGTCAAGTTCATCTTTTCCCCTATCTACGTTTTGGAAAGAGCACTTTGACTTTGGTAAACCAACTTTCCATCATCATCATCATCATCATCATCATCATCATATCAGCCGTAGGACGTCCACCGCTGGACATAACCAACTTTTGCCTGTTTCTAACTCACGATTATACCTAGTTTAAACTTACCAATGTATCTCCTTAGAGTAGTCATTCTTTTCATGGAAACTAACACTGTTATTTAATTAAACGAGTTATGAGCAAAGACGTATGACGTTTAATGTTGCTAATAAACCTTTTCATTTAAAACTAAAACTTTATTTTAGGTTAGGAAAGTGTTGTACATTTTCTTTTTTTTTTTATTGGTGTGGTATTCAATCAAAGCCGACGCAGGCACAGGCACAAGGCAATTGAATTGCGTATTATAATAAGATACATTATACTGGCAAAAAACGCAATTCTATGTTTGCGTGGTCAGATACATTGAATATAATAAACTATAATTAAAATACTTTCTGCGTAAAGATTGAGTGCCATTCCATCCACCTGTAAAAGTAATTTTTAAAACAATCCCTGTAAACGCTTGGTAACTATAGTATTGATATCGTTTACCATGCCGTTTTGTTTTACGATAAGGAAAAATCTACCGTAGGTATTAAATTGTCATACATTTCCATTTTATTATACTTACTTACTTTACTTTTCATTAAGAAAAAAATGTAATCATTCCTGAAATATTATAATTATAACTAACTTTAAAAGGCCATGTCAGTATCACAAGTCAACGAAATGTCAGTGTCAAAAAACTATACAAACAATAACAAACAACAAAAAATTTTCAGTTTTCGTGATAACAAAACGGTTGAATACTTACATTCGTTTATACTTTTTAATAGTTTATTTGGTGAATAGTTTAGAATTGTGGTTTATGGAACTATGAATTTTAATGGAATGCTGCTCTTCGATCCGAAACTAACAACAGCGTAAGTAACGGGTATGTTTATATTTATCAAGTTTTTAAAGTTTTAAACAAAGAGATTTACTGTGCGTTACAAGTAAGTAGGTACAATATAGATTATAATTCGTGAGAGCGAACGGTCAAGGCCTCAATTCTGATGATCCACAAAGTCGAAGTGCGTGTTTTGTTATAAAAAAGATTGGTAATAAAGAAACTTTACTTGTTCAAGTTTCTGAATAGTTACTTATTACTTATCTACCGTACGTTAAATTGCGTTTTGCTCAAGTAGTTTCTTTGTTTCAGTTTGTATATAACGTTTTTTTTTGTAGCCGTTGACTGTATTGTTTGTAAATACTTAAAAATATTATAATAATGATATACCATCAAAGAGGGTGCAGCACAATTAAAAACTATTTTAATTTTTGTATAAAAAAATATGATCATTTGAAAAATACTAAGAAAATGATTTAGGTACCTATACCTACACAGTATGTTGGGGTTGGCTTTCAGTCTAACCGGACACTGCTAAATAACAGTGTTTTACACAGAGCGACTGTCTATCTGACCTCCACAAGCCAGTTACTGGGTAACACATTACCTCTTAGTTAGAGTGGTTGTCAGACTTCTTGGCTTCTGACTATCTGTAACAACTGCCAAAGATCTACAAATGACAGCCGAGACCAACAGCTTTATGTGCTCTCTGACACACGCATCAAAGAAGTAATTGGGCCTTTGGCTTATTAAGGGGTACTTCTGGACATGACATTGTTTGAAGCTTCCACTCTCTGGATCCCTGACCATCGGTAGCCGGGACTTTATTCCTGATATCATCATCTGCCTAGCCTTTTCCCAACTATGTTGGGGTCGGCTTCCAGTCTAACCGGATGCAGCTGATTATCAGTATTTTACATGGAGCGACTGCCTATCAGACCTCCACAACCCAGTAATGGGTAATACGATACTCTTGGTAAGACTGGTTGTCAGACTTTCGGGCTTCTGACTAACAGTAACGACTGTCAAAGATCTACAAATGACAGCCGGGACCAACGGCTTTACGTGCTTTCCGAGGCACGGAGGAAACTCGCTATAGTAAATGGTCACCCATCCACAGACCAACCTCGGCAAGCGTGGCTTAACCCGGAAGATCGGTCTATGCGGCTGTAATTATTTAGCCACGAGCTCCTCACTCCTTTATTCCTGATAATGGGCTACTATATATAAACCTGGTTATGCCTGCGACTTTGTTTGCATGATTGACCATTATCATGGGTTTTATTTTGTTGTGTGGAACCTTTTTCTTTTTCAAAAATAAAAGTAGCTAAAGTTACTCCTAATAACATTGGCTATCTGCTAAAGCATCATCAAAATCAGCTCAGCTATTCCAGTGATTAATCAAAAGAAATAGACAAAAATTTTAAAAAGTGTTTTTATTGGTATTATTTTTTCATCATTATTTTGTAGAAAGTTGTTCTTTGTGAAGTGTCTGTTTGTAATAAATATAAAAAAATATATACCATCACGCCTGTATTCCCAGAAGGGTTAGGCAGAGGTGTACCGATGTACACCCACAGTTTGCTGGTATATTTGAGCCCCATGTAATAGGGGGCGAGCCTATTGCTATTAACCGGGCACAAATCCAAACTCCGAGCTGATACTGAGAATTTCATTGAAAAATCCAATAACACTTTTTGCTCGATCTGGGAATCGAACCCAGGACCTCTAGCGTAGCAGTCGTGCTTAGGACCACTAGGCAAACGAGGCAGTTGTCTGTTTGTAATATAAAAAAAAAACAGCCTTTTGACAAACAACTGACTCTTTTGAAACTTGAAACTTTTTTATTAGTATAGATAAGTACCACAGTAGGTATGCACCGCAATAATCATCTCATTTTTCTTAGGGTCAGTTCACACCGAGACGCGACGCGACGCGACGTTGCGCGTACATTTTGATAGAGCGACTTAAAATATAACCATATTTCCTACATTATAAGATACACATTTCATTATCACAATTCAGAATATGCTACACCTTCTACCACTTGTGAGCTGACCCTTAATGTGTATTTTTAGACTTATTTCACAGTTTGCTGCCAGGAACATAAAAAATGATGTGCTTCGGCATATAAATATAAAGCTCACTATTTACAAGTTGGACACATAGAACTTCAAGTTCGTTTCTAATATTATTAGATACCCTTCAATTTAAATAAAACACTAAATAATAACATTTTATGAAAATTTATTTCAACTGTGTTTACAAAATTGATAAATAATTGTACAATTGTAATTAAAAATGTTTATGAATTTGAATGATTTTTAGCTTTTACTTATTGTAAATATATAATTTTTATTGCACATAAGTACCGGCAAAGAGGATCTTATCTTCGAATAGAATTAGATATAAAAACGGATGGTCCACAGTGAATTTCATTGGCTCTGGTGGTCTTGACCATGATGACATTGGAACAGCTATTGCACCTGTGAAATTGAAAAAAGTATTAGTTTTGATGTTCTTTCTTTTCAGAAGTTAAATTATCAGTAAGCATGCGATATCCCGGATAGTAATTGAGAAAACAAGTTGCATTCACTAAAAGCCAATTCCACTAATTTAAACTGTTCAAAATTAAGGCCCACTTCACTAAAATCACTACACGTGTTTAGCGCTAAATGTGTCTAACTAAACTATCAATCTGTCACTGTCACCTTCTAACAATGTGACAGGGATGTATTTAGTGGTTTTGGTGAAAGTGGGCCCTACTCGAAATCTCATCTCAGTGACATTTAATGTCAAAAAACGAAAGTAAATTATAGGCATTTTTGACAAAATGGGACTAAGATTAAATTGCGATCGTTTCTAAAAGTTAGTAGAATTGCCCTCTGATGTTAATTTAACACTTTATAAGCTTATTCGGCAGATAGAACATATTTTATATGGCCTAGCAGTTTTTGTATAAAGTATTTTAAACTTTTGTGCCAAATTTACATCTGAGTAGGAATATAGTAGGTAATGTCAAAATTTTTAGTAGGTAATTCCGGGAAATCGCAGTGCAGCCAATCCATGCAAGACGAAATATCAAGAAAAGCATTTGGAAGAAAGAATTGCGAGCTGGCCAATAGCCTTGCATCAAGTTGTTCATGCAAAGCTTGCTGCCTTAGAACAAGGTCATTCATAAACCAATCTCATAATGTTATTATTAGGATCGAACAAGTTACAGGTACTTATGGTCAAAGTACTTAGCACAAGTAAGTACCTAAACGTAGCGTACGTAAATTTGGGCGATTTTTAAATATTTAAGTTTTAAGGCTTTATTCATACCAACGCGTTGACTTATACACATAATAGTATTTAAGAAAAACTAAAGTAGCCCTTAAAGAAACATAGGTAAAACCTCAATTGCAGTAAGTTAAAAAATAAAATTGGTTTATTTATAGGAGTTTATACCTACCACATGCATAAATGTTAGCGCTAATAGAATTATGTACCTCGGTATCAAACGAATTATTCTACCATAACCAAGTGCATAATTGAAGATAGAAATAGATAGATCTAATAAAAGAATAAAAACCTAAACCGATTAAGAAAGAAATACTTTTAGAAATTTCGTAGTACGGTATTAACATAACGGCAATGCATTAATGGTGACTGATGAAACGAAGAAATCATGGGGTCCAGACATGAGGCCTGTTCACGAGTCAGTTCAGTCATGGAAAAATAATACCTAATCCATTTGAAGACAGTTATGTGAGAAGTCTTTGTGACGTACTGAACTGATTTGAAAACCTGGCCTTGTGTCCAAAGCCCATTAAGCTTGAAACATCACCTCAATGAATATAGGTGCCAGCGAAAATGATTTTATCCTCAAAAAGTATTAGAAACAAGAAGGGGTGATCTGCCGTGAACTTCACAGGAGGCGGCTTTGTACTATTAGCCGAATAATACCGCGAAATAACTCCTGTGGAACAAATGTTACATTTAGTCCAACCAAAATCTGAACATAATATCAACTTTTATGGATTTATGACTGATGTAGGAGACGTTCAACTTTCTACAAGTCTACATTCTGTGCTACAGTCTAGAAGTCTATGTTGAAAATTAGCACTATCTACAGACCTAAATATGATAACTATGATCCCTCGGGTATGGAGTATCAGTGGCGAAGGTTCGAATATCCGTTAGAGAAAATCCAGAGCAACAATCGCTTCATTTTAGGAAGTACTAGTTTTCAATGGCAGTGTAGCATCTTGTTCAAAAGTAATGTAACCAGGATTTTATAGAAACTTAATTAACAGGAGTCTCCGTGAAGTTTCTTGCTTGATCTTCTCCATGGAAAATGCCCTACATTTTGGAACGAACAACTGGCTTCCTTCAGTTGGTCACGAAGTTGTGACCAACTGAAGGAGCTTCTTGATAATTAAAATCACCTTGACTTGGCTTACGAGGGAAAGCCTTAAGCACTGGCTTAACTGGCGCAACCGGGCACGGGCAAGTACCAAAGTGTCTTTTTCTTATGTACTTTCAAAGTTTATCTTTGACATCACTGTCATTGGTAACCATGTCAGAGGCCCTTGAGGCGGTTTAGAAGCTCTGACACTAGGGTGTGTGGGGTCGTAAGACCTTACTGCCCACACGATAAAGAAGAAGAAGACCTTGAATTGGCTTGAACTTCCGAAGGAAAGCTGATAAAAATCGAGTTGTAGGTATAAAGTCCTCGCCACTGACGTACATAGAAAATATTCCGATCAAATGCGAACGGGAACAACAAGTAGAAGGCAGTAGACCTATGGTCTGATGAAGAAATGAAGACCCATTGTCGCAAGTAATGATTAAGTACGAATTATTCATTACAAGTCGAAATTAGTAGGAACAAATCATAATATCCACGAACAATACCACCAGTGTACCGGAGCAGAACACAGCACACCAATTGTTCATAATAGAAATAGCATTTGGCCACTTCCATTAAGAACAGCTTCTAACCAAATACCTGTAATGGGTAAACTTTTTGAGCCAGGCATATGCTCTTAAACTCTTACTAATAAAAATACACACAAACCTCTACTGTTTCCTAATATATAGTTTGTAAAGGTACCTGGTAGGTATTAGGTATCTTCCATTATCTTTAAACGTCTGTATGGCATATTTTTATTAGCATCATCTGCTTAACCTTTTCCCAACTATGTATGTTGGGGTCGGCTTTCCAGTCTAACCAAATGCAGCTGAATACCAGTGTTTTACATGGAGCGACTGCCTATCTGACCTCCACAACCCAGTAACTGGGGAACACGATACCCCTTGGTTAGACTGGTTGTCAGACTTCTTGGCTTCTGACTATCCGTAACGACTGTCAAAGATCTACAAATGACAGCCGGGACCAACGGCTTTACGTGCTTTCCGAGGCACGGAGGAAACTAGCTATGGCAAATGGTCCCCCATCCACAGACCAACCTCGGCAAGCGTGGCTTAACCCGGAAGATCGGTCTATGCGGCTGTAATTATTTAGCAATTTTTATTAGCATAACTGCAAAAGTTTAACCCGTATTGGAGACACGATAAGTACTTCTTTACGTATTATGCCAGCTATAAAGTTACCTAATCTTTTATTTTATTTTCTGGGATGAAAAACCTTATTGTCCCCAGCCCTGGGGGATGGACGGATCTGTCAGACTAAAAACCCCTAAAAGACTAAAAGCTCCCATCCCACACTTACGTCGGGGATCCCGGGACCGTAGGCGTCTTCGCGTTCGTTTGGTAAAAGTAGCCTAACCTGATCTAGCCAAATAATAAAAAAAGCTTTTAAAATCATAACATATAGAACCTTTTTAAGTCACCTTATTGTATGCAAGTGCCAGCAAAAAGTATTTTGTCTTCAAAAAGGATTAAATATAAAAATGGATGATCAACTGTAAACTTCATTGGTTGTGGTGGTTCTGAATCCAAAGACAACGCTTCCAAAACAAATCCTGTAAATAACAATTGAATTTAAGTACATACATGTATGTCAACTCATGAATGTTATTTAAGAATAATAATATTAGCTTTTAAAAGTACATTGTGAATTTGTTCTTCGTTGAGAATTTGTGAGAAACGTGCAAGAGTGGATATTCGGATATTCTATCCCAGCGAATAAAAAGAATAGATTTCAGGTAAGTGCTATAATTTTATTATATTGGTATGCTTTTTAAAACAATCATATTGCTTCGGTTCTATAGAACAAATTTTAAGAGGCGATAGAATGTGACGATAAAATATTGCTCGCAGAAAAATCGTTGAATTAAAGTTTGTAAGTTACGAATTGTCGTTTGGGGGAGGAGACGTGGGCAAAGCTTTACGAGTAGGTTGTGAAGACACAGAAAAATAATATCCTTATTTTATGTGTAATGTAACTGTTCCTAAATACCGGTGACTAGTAAAATCATATCTTTATGCGTCCTAGGATGGTGTGAAGAGTAGTGTGAATGTCGGCTTCCTAAGAAATCAGCTTCCGTATCTTTGTGTTCGCAAAATTCAGAAAGAAGTCGATATGTTGTCTTGTTTTTTTTTACATATCATTGCATTTTAACAGTGGAGTGATTTTGCATCCTTTTTTTTATCTGACTAAGTGACAGCGAACCATGGCCGGGCTTAGCTTAGTAGTTTAAATAAAAACAAACGTATTCTCGCAAGAATTCTCAGGCAGACTTTCACCAAAATCACTAAACGCTTTAGCGCTGAATGTGTTTAAATTTTCATTCTGTTTCTGTCACCTTCTAACAATGTGACAGGGATGCAATGATGTTCTAAATACGTCTATGCACTGAATGTAGTGATTTGGTGAAAGTGGGTCTAATTCTAAATTCCACATGAGCGGTTGGTCTCGAGTTGTTTAAACACAGAAAAATTGTTAATTTAGTACCTACTTAAAAAAAAGACCAAGTGAATAAAATGTTCTCAAGGCTTAAGCTCATTTTACGAAAAAAAGTAGGCAGGGTATAACTTACTGCCGAAATATCTCCTCAGTTCGTGTAGGTGCCAACAAAAATAAGTATGTAATCGAAAACTATGAAATATAAAAATGTCTACTGTAATCTTCGTACTTGGTGGGGCTCCAAATACTATTCTAGCAATCTCACGTAATAAAGAGAATTATCTGAAGAAAGATAATGTAGACGGACGTGAACAAAATATCTTTTGAGAAATAAAGAATTTGACGTTCAAAAGTGGCTTTAATTCTGGATGAGGTTAAAGTCTCTTTTGAATGTAAAAAATACACGATTGAATTGAATCTGTGGCTTCTTCCAAAAGGTAATTTCGTATAAGGCCAATATTATCCCACAGAAAAAAGAAAACGGGATCAAAATTATCCTGAGTTAAGAAGCCTCGTTCGAATGCGGAAAAGGGATAGTGCTATGGCCTATGAGCTTGTACATCAACAGTTTTCTCACATATAACAGACGATAATGATCACACAAAGTAATTTCTAGTAGTACTAGGTACAGTTTTATCCAAGTCTTAGGTGCCCGAATAAAAAAACGTTCCAACACCAGCATAAAAAGACAACAGCGTAAAACAATCATGCGGGTAAATCTTCCCCAATGGATGATATAAAGTGCAAAACCAAATACAATCCACAGAACAAAAAAGATGCAAATTAATGGAAAATTTTAGATTCCCAGGACCAACCATCCATAATGTAGTTTTGGTGACTCGACAGTTAGTCAACTGAACGAAATATTGGCCAAGAATATACAGCAGCAGCGGCAGAGGTGTACCAATATACATATATGTATATGCCCACAGTTCGCCAGTATATTTAGGTCCCATGTAATGGGGGCAACGACTATTAGTCGTTGAATGGGGTCCTATTCCCACAACCGGGCAAATCAAATCCTTACTCTGGGCTGCTACTGAGAATTTCATAAAAAAACCCAATAACACTTTGTTCGACCTGGGAATTGAACCCAAGAGCTCTAGAGTAGCAGTCGCGCTTAGGACCACTAGGCTAACGAAACACTTATCGGCCAAGAAATATGGAAAATAAATGAACGAACAAAACGTATCAAGTAGGAACATGAAGTCACCTTATTTTGTGAAGGTGCCAGCGAAAAGTATTTTGTCTTCGAAGAGGATCAGATATAAGAACGGGTGATCTACTGTAAACTTCGTTGCTGGTGGTGGAAGAGACGGAGGCACGGCAATAAAATCTGTGGATCACAATCGGTATATTGTAAATTCATGAAATACTGGTATATACGGAAACTATAATTATAAAATTATATATAGAAGATTTTTTTTGTACTAAATTCCACGGCATGATGAAAGAAAGCTGGGACCGTTTTTCCGGAGCGAGAGACTAGAGCCTACAAGTCTGACGAAGCAATACAACCATGATTCAGATTCTCGAATAGAGAAAGCATATGTACAAACTACCTATGTGTCAAATTTGCGAGGTTTAAATGATTTCTGCCCAAAACACGTGCTAATTATGCTAAAATGGGCATCACCTATGACTGAGCACAATTTTATAATAATTTACCATCCTACATTTAGAAAATTTTCTTTAAAAAGATTATTTTGACTGACATATTAAAGTAGCCCTTATTCCCTGTTCTGATGCGAAAAAGAGATAGTGCTAGTGAAGCTGCATAGCGGCAGCTCTCTCACACGCCGAAGGAAAAAAAAAATCTACTATTTTACGTGTCCAATTTAAACATCGTTGAACGTCTAAATCAAATATGAAAACTTCAAGATTTAAAAACACCTGCGGATTGTTCGAAAGAGATACCGCGCCCCCGGAACGCAAAAGGCACATGAAGGAACATAGACGGGTTTTAGTCAGTAAAAGTCTGACACTCCCTCCCGTCCCGCCCTGGGCGGGGGAAGTTATTCGATGATTTCGCGTCTATAAAAAAAACAAAAAAAAGATTTAAAAACACGTCAGAAAAAGCAGTCTTACGAATAAATCTTTCTCAATGGAATATAAAAATCCATGAAAAACACACACAAACCACAGGAGTTAATGGACAGAATTTTAGATCCCCAGAACCAATCACCCAACATGAGGTTTTGGTGACACGACAGTTAGTCAATTCAACGGAAAATAGACCAGGAAAGATGGAACACGAAGTGTTATGGTGCCCGGACCCAGGAGGAACAAAAAGTCACCTTATTTTGTGAAAGTGCCAGCGAAAAGTATTTTATCTTCGAAGAGGATCAGATATAAGAACGGGTGGTCTACTGTAAACTTCGGTGGTGGTGGTGGTGGCAAGCCAGGAGCCAGGCCAAGCGGAAGAAAACCTGTGGATCACAATCGGTATCACATCATCATCATCATATCAGCCCCAGGACGTCCGTTTGTATAGTCAAAATAACAGCTTTTTACTAAATGCTTAGGAATGTTTACAAGGTACTTATACAAAAAGACTATCCTCATATTTTTAGGCTGTCTGTTTATTCCGGTAAATCTCTTAAATGGTTGGGCCAATTTTAGGCTTCTTTTATTTATGAAAAATAATTTGGAATCCAAGCTAAAAGAACACCGCAGATAACTGACATCCACGCGGACGAAGCCGCTAGCGAAAGCTATACGTATAACGATGATCTACAAAGAAGATATGTATAAGAACCTTGAAGCAAAAATTCTATGACACACACCGAACAAGTTCCTAGATTCATCAAAAGTTGCGCCTGCTACTGTTCGCTCAGAGCAAGACTAGAGTCTATAAGTCAAATACAAACTATATGATGTAGCAAGACAAACCTCATCGGTTCAGATTTTGGAATAGAGAAAATATACAATGTCCCGCCTTCATTAACTTTGTGAGGTTTATGTAATTTGATGGCGAGCAAGGAAAATTAAAATGAAAAGCTTTCCCAACCCGTATAATATTTAAAATACTTTATTCTAGTCGTTGTCACCTCATTTTGTGTATGTGCCAGCAAAAAGTATTTTGTCTTCCAAGAGGATCACATATAAAAATGGACGATCAACTGTAAACTTCATTGGCGGTGGTGGCTGAATTTGTGAAAATGTTGCCCCGGCAAAGATTCCTGTGGAACACCCATGTGAAAGAAAGTTTCTAGAATAATACCAGCTTATTATTTATTTATTATTTATTAAAACTTTATGCACAAATGTAAAAATACACCGTACAAAGGCGGACTCGCTCAAGCTACGCTCGAATAGTAATCAGACCTATATTAATTATAAGTCCAGGTTGCCTCGCGACATTTTCTTTTACCGATGGTAGTGATGTCCAAGATAAACTTGGAAAGTACGTACAGTTTCAAATTCAAAGAAGAATGGGCGTTAGACTACGTGCGACATTTCAACTATGTCTCTGGGATGGCAACGCATTGTAAGGCTACTGGTATTTCAGACGTCTTAGAAAGGCAGCGGTGACCACTTAACATGCGGTGGGATATCGGCTTATTTGCCATAAAATGATTAAAAAAAAAACACGACAATCATTGATACCAAAACGAAATTGTTTGGAGATTTGAGCATGCGATATGTCCGCTCTTATCGTTACCATTTTTAAACGGTTTTATTTAGCTTGCTCTGTTTGTTTATTAACTACTTCGGTGACCTAAAATTCCAAACACAACTGAAACTTTTTGAAAAATCCTCAATTTTGTGAATCTTCGTTGAGAATTTTATGTAGGTAAGTATCAAGTATCTTTGCATAAAGTGGCTTGCAGGTTATGGATGCCTACTACAAAAAATAATGCCATGTTACTCAACCTACACCAAGTGTCGAATACCGAAACCCCCTCCATTGTGCAAGAAAGTTGGAAAATATTAAAATGAAAAGGTTCCAGAGCCCGAATCATATTTGTCCCCACGCCGAGTAGTGTTATTGGGTTTTTCCGTTAAGAAATTACTCAGTAGCAGCCCGGAGTTAGAAGTTGGCGTGTAACAACCCTCAGGACTGAGTAAAGCCGTTGATAATCACCTCAATGTGTGTAGGTGCCAGCGAAAATAATGTTTTCTTCGAAGAGGATTAAATATAAAAATGGTCGATCCACAGTAAACTTCACTGGCTCTGGTGGCTGTGAATCTGAAGATTCTGTTATTATAATTAATCCTGAAAATGACAAACAATACCAACTGTTAAGGAGAAAAACAACACACCGATGTAAAAAAAAAAGTAAAATGGAGAAGAACGGAAAACAATAATTTCACTTCGTAGAAGAATAATGTGTTATAGGAATTTCGAAGATACTCTGTTACTGCTTCAGAAGTTTATGCGAAAGGCGTAATCTGCAACCGTACCTGAAAATGTAGAGTAACATTTCGAAAATTCTGGTTCTACACCATATGACGCACACGAACGCTAAAAGGACCATTGAGGATAACACTGCTACAGACGATCCTGACCAAGACAAGTACCGCTTTGTAACGAAAGTATAGAATTAATGAGGAGTTAGAATGCGATAGTAAAGATAGAAAATATATGACAAGCGGACATCGAGATTAGTTCGATGTAGAAATTGTGGACCGATGATCTAAATGAGAAGAGAATTGACCTCTCTTAGGTACTATGAATCATTAGCAACAAATCTAAGTTTGGCCAATATGGAGTGAACAATGAGCTATAAAGAAACTGTTGACTTATTAAAGTAATTACGAAGTCATGGATTGGAGAAGGCAAGGCAAGAACCCGATCTTATTTTGATCACTTAGTTAGGTATTATTTTTTATATATATCACCTTAATCTATTTATAAGTCCCAGCAAAAAGAATAATATCTTCAAAGAGGATCAAATATAAAAATGGTCGATCCACGGTAAACTTCACTGGTGCAGGCGGTAGAGAGTCTGCTACTATTATTGCTGGAATGACAAATAATACCAATATATGATAACATTTTTAAAGAACTGACACAGCACGTAACAATGAAATGGTTTAGGTAATTATTTTTTCAAAAGGATGGATTATATAGAAGATCTTTGATTCGTATATCAATCCTGGTGGGTTTGTGGAATCAACTGTCTACAATTGTATTCAGAGTTTCCTATTGATAAAACTATACATAGTAAATACAGAGAACTCCACGATACAAACACAAGCGCGAATAACAAATAATATCCAGGATGAAGCCTAAAGCAGGCACCTGTAATAAATTATAGACAAACGTAATAGGAAGTTGGTGGTTGAAATTCACAGATGCGAGATTCGACAGAAAAAGATTTTTCTGTTAATTTAGGGGACACGAACCAGCCAGAGCCAGCTAATAATCATCAAAAAATAATGATGAATACAAAAAAGTCAAAGAAATAAGGAGTGGCACCTGGAGTGGTAGGAAGATCAACACATATTTTATAATCATATAATATCTGTCAATTCTAAGTATCATACTTTGCACGCCATAAAGTAAAAACAGTTGATGTACCATCTCATACTTGTACCTACATTGTTGGCAAATATACAAATCTAACCCAAGATTAAAATGATGTAAACGCAAGGGTAGAATCTTTGAAAAATCATTGAAACGTAACACAGAACACACACACACAAAGACACAACACAGACAGTGTTTTGTTACAGTAACAAAGATCAGTTATAGTTGAGGGAGATGATGACAAGGTTTTAATTACTCATCAACATCATCATCACCATATCAGTCGAACCACGTCCACAGCTGGACATAGGCCTCCCCTAAACTAAAGCATATACTAAATTTAAATCTTGTATGACGAAGACAATACCTAAGTCTTTGTGTGCGGGTGAGTTTAACAATGATCGCATTTTTATAATGATTTTTGCCCATATGAGATTGTGACTAGTGAACGTTTTTAGTCACGAATATATTAACTTTCTTGTCACCGAGACCAGATTACGTACGACTTGAATTTGAACGTTATTTAGTTAAGTTAATAGAATTGGCCTTCGTTTGGTGTAAGTGCCGAAAATGATAAAATGACTGCGCTTTTGGTTACCCAAACCATCGATTTGTAACGAAAAAGAAGCTAATATACGAGTATGAAAGCCATCTCTAAGAGTACCTACTGAAAGAAGCAGTTATTGCTCACGACAAATGAATAATTCATTGTTGACGAATGAGTAATTTTGTCTGACATATGAAATAATGATGAAACCCTTGGAAGCCCTATTTCTCCAGATAAGTATTAAAAACAAATAAACGGCATTGTTCCTAGATTCATGAAAGCTGTGCCTGCAACTGTTCGCCCAGAGCGAGACTAGAGTCTATAAGTCAATAAAAACTATGATCCAAGACAACACTAAAACGGTTCAGATTTTGGAATACAGAAAAATATATACACAATATTCCTGGCTCCATAAACTTTGTGAGGTTTAATTTGATGGCGAGCAGGGAAAATTAAAATGGTAAGCTTTCCAAACCCGAATAATATTTAAAATACTTTATTCTATTCGTTGTCACCTCATTTTGTGTATGTGCCAGCAAAAAGTATTTTGTCTTCGAAGAGGATCACATATAAAAATGGTCGATCCACGGTAAACTTCACTGGCTCTGGTGGCTGTGAATCTAAAGATTCTGCTATTATAATGAACCCTGAAAATGACAAACAATACCAACTATTAAGGAGTAATATGTACAACACCGTGATGTAAAAAAAAAGTAAAATGGACAACAACGGAAAATAATCATTTCACTTCGTAGAAGAATAATGCACATTATAGGAATTTCGAAGCTACTCTGTTACTGCTTCAGAAGTTTATGCGAAAGGCGTAATCTGCAACCGTACCTGAAAATGTAGAATTAAATTTCGAAAATTCTGGTTCTCCACCATATGACGCACACGAACGCTAAAAAGGACCATAGAGGACAACACTGCCACAGACTATCCTGACCAAGACAAGTACTGCTTTGTAACGAAGGTACAGAATTACTGAGGAGTTAGTATACGATAGTAAAGACAGAAAATATATGACAAGCGGACATCGAGATTAGTTCGATGTAGAAATTGTAGACCGATGATCAAAATGAGAAGAGAATTGACCTCTCATAGGTACTACGAATCATTAGCAACAAATCTAAGTTTGGCCAATATGGAGTGACCAATGAGGGTTCTCTATTGTGTCACCTAACTTTTTTATCCATAATTTAAAGTGCCATAACTTTTTTGTCCTAATCATCATTTGTCCGAATGATAACTTACCCGAACTTAATATCACATAATATCACATGCCATAAAATTGAAATCCGTAAATATAATATATAATCATAAATCCGTTTGTCATAAATATTACAATCAATAATATACAAAAGACATAAAGCCTTTTTCGATAAAAGTTATAAATCCTAAATTCAAATTACATAACACTTTTTTAAAATAATAATATTCTTAAAACATTTTTTTTTAGATTTTAGAATTTTATTTTTATCGTTTTTGCAAGCAAGCCAGCATGCAAGCAAGCATGCAGCATGCAAGCAAGCATGCAGCATGCAAGCAAGCATGCAGCATACAAGCAAGCACGCAGCATGCAAACAAGCAAGCAGCATGCAAGCAAGCGTGCAACATGCAGCAGGCATGTTTTCTGTCACGGCTCCGGCGCTGCGGGGCTCCGGCGGTCCCATGCGAGCTTATCGTCGCAGATGATTTCACGCTCACCACCGCGGCTTCGGCTTGCTGGCCGGCGAGCTCGCCGGCCAGCCTCAGCCGCGGCGGCGAGTGTCAAAACCACCTGCTCCTCAGCTCGCGGGCCACCTTGCCCCTCCGCGCCTACGCGATTTTAAATTACACTCTAGGGGTAGGGCAGACAAGACTACGTGGAGTCGGTTTTGCAGCGATTCGTTTCTGTCACTAAAACCTAATTTTTAGCAAATGTTTTAGGACTAAAAAAAATATTACAACTGAACATTCGGAATAATACACATTATTTAACGCAATACTTAGGACATATGACTTTAGGTCATGTAAAATTAGGTGCTCCAAATATTATAGTACTCAATATTATGACAGAATACTTTTAGAACTAATGATAATTATGTTACACAAAATTTCGGGATTTTTAACATTATGGTTACTGAGGTTTATATCAAACGTGTTATAGATAATAATTTTCGGACAAACAATTTTAGGAGATGTAAGGGACTCCCGACCAATGAGCTATAAAGAAACTGTTGACTTATTAAAGTAATTACAAAGTCATGGATAGGAGAAGGCAAGGCAAGAACCCGATCTTATTTTGATCAATTAGGTATTATTTTTTATATTCACCTTAATCTATTTATAAGTCCCAGCAAAAAGAATAATATCTTCAAAGAGGATCAAATATAAAAATGGTCGATCCACGGTAAACTTTACTGGTGCAGGCGGTAGAGAGTTTGTTACTTTTATTGCTGGAATGACAAATAATACCAATATATGATAACATTTTTAAAGAACTGACACAGCACGGAATAATGAAATGGTTTAGGTAATTATTTTTTCAAAAGGATGGATTATATAGAAGATCTTTGATTCGTATATAAATCCTGGTGGGTTTGTCAAATCAATTGTATTCAGAGTTTCCTATTGATAAAACTATACATAGTAAATACAGAGAACTCCACGATACAAACACAAGCGCGAATAAAAAATAATATCCAGGATGAAGCCTAAAGCAGGCACCAGTAATAAATTATAGACAAACCTAATAGGAAGTTGTTGGTTGAAATTCACAGATGCGAGATTCGACAGAAAAAGATTTTTCTGTTAATTTAGGGGACACGAACCAGCCAGACCCAGCTAATAATCATCAAAAAATAATGATGAATACAAAAAAGTCAAAGAAATAAGGAGTGGTACCTGGAGTGGTAGGAAGATCAACACATATTTTATAACCATATAATATCTGTTAATTCTATGTATCATACTTTGCATGCCGTAAAGTAAAAACAGTTGATGTACCATCTCATACTTGTACCTACATTGTTAGCAAATAAACAAAACTAACTCAAGATTAAAATGATGTACGCGAGGATAGAATCTTAGAAAAATCATTGAAACGTAACACAGAACACACACACAAAGACACAACACAGACAGTGTTTTGTTACAGTAACAAAGATCGGTAATAGTTGAGGGAGATGATGACAAGGTTTTAATTATTCATCAACATCATCATCACCATATCAGTCGAACCACGTCCACAGCTGGACACAGCTGTCGACGTCTGGCCCACAGCTGTGTCCTGAACTAAAGCATATACTTAATTTAAATCTTTTATAACGTAGACGATACCTAAGTCTGTGTGCGAGTGAGTTTAACAATGATTGTACCTACTTTTTATAATGATTTTCGCCCAAAGAAGATTGTGACTAAAGTTTGAAACTTTTTTAGCCATGAATATTAACCTTTTTGTCACCGAGACTAGACTACGTACGACTTGAATTCGAACGTCATTTAGTTTAGTTGGTAGCATTAGTCTTCATTTGGTGTAGGTGCCAAAAAATAGCATTATGTTATCCAAAAGGATGGGATATAAAAATGGACTGTTAACAGTAACACTCATTGGTGGTTGTGTAATCGTCGCCTCTGAAAAATATCCTGAGAATAACGATAAATAAGGGAAAAGAGAGGCCACATTCCATTGACTGGTAGGTAGGCAGGTAGACACATGGGATGTATCGAAAGCAAGACAGCACCTTGGTATAGGTAGACGATAAATCAGCTTAAATTTACATAAATAAAATTACTGCGTTTTTGGTTACTCAAACCATCGATTCGGAAAGAAAAAGAAGCTAATTGAAAGCCATCTCTAAGAGTACCTACTGAAAAAAGCAATTATGCTGCCTATCCGCAATATCAAATTCATTCAAATAGCAAATTCATGGTTGAAGAATGAGTCTTTTAAATCTGACATAATATGAAATAACGATGGAAGCCTTGGAAGCTCTATTTCTCCAGATAAGTATAAAAAACAAATAATCATCATTGAAACGCATGTTTGTCAGAAATAAAGATCGTGGAAAATTATTATAAATAATACTAAGGGAACGAATTTGAATGACAAGACTATGATAGGCAAAAGCATTAACCCGAAGCCTATCTTATGACATAATACCTAACTATCAGTTGGTGTAGGTGCCGGCAAAGAGTATTTTGTCTTCCAAGATGATGGCATATAAAAATGGACGATCAACAATAAACTTTATGGGATCTGAAGAGGATAAAGATGACCATTTGCCCACCAAACCTGTGAAAGACAAGAAAACTATAATAATGCTAGCCCCGCTATAATAACACTAGCTATTCATTGCCCACTGTGCAGGGCAAAGGCCTCTTCTCATGAAGAGTGACCCCCACCTTGCTCCAGGCGTATTGGCGATTTAAGACTAATATTTATTATAATTCCAGATTTCCTCCTGATGTTTTCCTTCAATGTCAGTTATATCCAAGGTAAACTTTGAAAGTATACTTATGTAAAATTGAAAAGTGACTTGGTGAAAGCCTGTGCCCGATTGCGAACCCACAACCCCGTGCATGAGAGGTGCCGTAAATAATGAGTCATTATGACATAATTAATATGAGGTCATATTAAATTAGCGGATGAAGCAACAGTGAATTGAAAAAATAAATAATGGCTAAACTTTTATAAATTCTACGCCCCTGTGATCACTTCAGTGAATAAGAAATGGGAATAAATTTATCCGAAGGTTTAGGGGGTTTAGGGGGTTTTTTTACTAAGCTTTTTTTGGTTCCTGACCTAAATAAGATCTGCTGCTTGATCTGCTACTAGTACTTGATTATTGGTAAAAGAATTTGTGTGGTGCGATTACTTGAGGGTAAAATGAAAATAAGTTAGTATACAGAATGCGAATTCCATGCTATTAAGACGTACCTAAGTTACTTTTGATACTTTGTCGCATTAGTTGGTGTAGGTGCCAGCGAACAGAATTTTGTCTTGGTAGAGAATCGTATATAAAAACGGACGGTCAACTGTAAACTTCATTGGTGGCGGTGGTTCAGAAAGTGATGACGTAAATACCATAACCAAACCTGCGAATCAATGTACAAATTAATTGCAGCATATTCGTTTGACGTCAGCAGCACTGAAGACTGATTTTTATTTATCAACGAATAACTTGAGCAGTGTGAGAGAAATTTCGCAAAAATGTCGGGACTGGATAATTAAGCTGCAAAACGAGAACGAGCAAACAGTATGTGGTCTTCAAAGCGTATCAGATTTAAGATGGACGGTGAATGGAAGATATTCACAATTCCCTCAATATCAATCCTGTGAGTGGTAGTCAAACAAATCAGGGGCTGTAACCTATAGTTTAGTATCTGCGCTTTATATACCTAGCCAAGGAATTAACCTTTGATTGAGAACATTTAGGTGGTGCCGTTAAACCCGGATAGTTCTAAAGTCGATCTGCATAAACTCAACAAGAAACCAAAAATTATGCAAGATGCATGATACTGTATCCTGAATCTAAAAAGACATTTATAAGTATATTTTTAGCATCCGAAGAGGACAGGAAAATATAGATTAAAAATGGAGAGAAGAGTATGAAAGACATTGTAAAGCACTGTGTAAAAGAAGCCGGTTATCCAGTTGATAAAAGCGAAGTCCCCACGGATTTCCAAAAGAAAAGCTAGGTTGATAAACCGAATGCCAACACCACAAAAGCAACCGTGTCGGTAGACTATCTATATTTTACCTCGTTAATGTAAGTAGGTGCCAGCAAACAGAATTTTATCTTCGAAGAGGATCAAATATAAGAATGGCCGGTCTACAGTAAACTTCATAGGAGGTGGCGGTTCCGAAACTGAAGATACTGGTACTATAATTAATCCTGCGAAAGAAATTACTATTTTTTTTAGAAATACATCATACATCAATGTGCTAGACCCTATAACGTACCAGATATAAAAGGAACGATAACAGTAAATTTTACTGTAGAGAGCGGCTGAAAGGACAGAAGAAGACAGTTAAATTCGTCTCGTCTTAGCGAAGAAATTGGTTGCCTTTGTGTATGGTATACATACATTTGGGAATATTTGGCGGGTAAGGTCAGGTCCATAGTTCTGAAGTGGTTCTGCACATGAATAGCAAGAAACTGAAAGACTTATGGATGGGAAGACATTTCAAAACCGGTTTCTATTATCTGAAGACGGCAGGCAGGACACAATGTAATAAATAAATTATAAAGCGTGTGAATGAAACCAGTTGATAAAAGCGAATGCCCCCTCGGGTTTCAATAATAAAAGCAAATTTGCCTGCGATACGAGTACCATTAAAAGTAGCCACGTCGTTAAACTATCTATATTTTACCTCGTTAATGTACGTAGGTGCCAGCAAAAATAATTTTGTCTTCGTAGAGGATCAAATATAAGAATGGACGGTCTACTGTAAACTTTATGGGAGTTGGCGGTTGGTGAATTGCAGATATTGTTACTAAAATTATTCCTGCGAAAGAGATTATATTTTTTTTTTTGTAAAAGATGTTGATATGCTGTACTTTTTCAGATATAAGAGTGAGGATAACAGTACAGTTTCACTGTCGAAGGCTGTGAAGATAGATCACAAAAATCAATGCTGTTGATAAATCTAAAGTTTAGTAACTTCGCCAAGGAATTTGTTTCATATTGTCTGATATTTTTTGGGAGCATTACTTTTTAAGTGGCTCTGCACATAATAACGCGAGCAACTGAAAGATTGATATCTGATAAGACTTAAACCTCGGTTTCTACCATCTGAAGAGGACAAAACAAATGAAAAACAGAAGAGAAAACTAACAAATAAATTGTATAGCGCCTAATGCACCATATGTGGGGGTGGAACCAGTTATTACCAGTTAATAAAAGCAGTAATTGGGATTTCAATACGAAAAGCAAAATTATTAGCTTGCAATGTGAACGCCAAATCAAGCAACCATGTTGTTTATCTAAATGTTACCTCATTAGTGAAGGTAGGTGCCAGCAAACAGAATTATGTCTTCGAAGAGGATCAAGTATAAAAATGGACGGTCTACGGTAAACTTCTTAGGAGGTGGTGGTTTGTAATGTAAAGATGTTGGTACTAAAACCAATCCTGTGGAAGGAAAGGAAAAAGGAATTCTCATTTTTTTTTGTTAAGGAAATTCATGTGCTATAAAGTACCAAATATAAAATGGAAAATAACAGTAAACTTCGCTGTCGAAGGCGGTTGACACGATCATTACATACCCTTCAATATCAGTGATCTACATAATCAAACAAATCTATTGTTTAGCAAGTACGCTCGTCATAGCGAATGAATTTGTTCAAACATTTGGCGTTTAAAGTCTAACCAATAATTTTGAGGTGGATTAAGTGGATTTGCACAAAACTGCAAGAAACTGAAAAGACTTGTACAGGAAGACATTTTCAGACACAAAAAAAAACGGGACCCAGAGAAAAAAATATTGTAAAGCGCTTTAAGCACCTTTTGTAAATTGGACCAGTTATATTCCATAAATGCAGTAATTGGGTTTTCAATAGGAAAAGCAAAATTATTAGCTTGTAATGCAACACCAACTCAAGCAACCATGTCGTTGTATCTATATTTTACCTCATTAGCGTACGTATGTGCCTGCAAAAAGAACAATTTCTTCGAAGAGGATCAAGTATAAGAATGGACGGTCAACTGTAAACTTCATAGGAGGTGGTCGTTGGTAATTCATAGAGATTGGCATTGTAATTGATCCTGTAAGGGAATCAAAACACATTAAAAATAGCCATTACCGTTGATATCCTGTGAAGTATAACTGACGTAATACGTTTACTCTCAGACGCCCAAAGTATTTTTGCATTAAGCTTAAATGTTACAAACCTGTGAATGCGCCAGCAGTTGCTCCTTCTTCATCAACCTTAATAAAGGCTTCTTGGAACGCCTTGGATACTACCACTGATTGGTCCTGCACAATACCTTCCGCTGCCTCGGAGAACAGTTTGGATACTCCGAGCTGTGATTGCAAAGAGCATTAAATTAAAATCCTGATTTTAGTTTCAGTTCCATTAGTTTTATATTATTGAAAAAAAATTGAAAAACTCATTAATCTAGCTTATGTACCTTTGGTAAGATTTTATTGAAGTCCAGTTTGCTTTTGATGTCGAACTTCGGGATGTCTAGATCCACATCAGTTCCAGCGGGGCTTAGCTTGAACACGTCCTCCAGAAGGCCTTTCTCTGATGCTTTCTCGAGCACTGATGGTAGACCATCTACTTCGTTCGGGAGCACCACGACCATGCGGAAGCCTGTTTCTTTGTAGGGCAGCTCAACCATCTAATGAACACGAGGGAATTAAAAACGACTTCCAAAACGTACGGTTTGTGTTTCAAGAGATGAGTAAAAAATTGTCACTTACCCGAGCACCAAGTTCCGGGCTCTCCGTGTAATACAAGGATTGCAACAAGTGCATAGTTGGCTTCTGGACTACTGAGGTTTTACTGACATGAAAATCTTTGTCCTTAGTCTCTTCCGATTTGAAAGGAACGTGCCAGTGACCCTGGAATTTGAAGATTTATATCAAACAACATAATATTCCACTTTTAAAAGTTAAATCTTATTCGCGTCTGGGATCACAAGCTTGTCGCGGTTTGTGATTGGTGCTGGCCCACATAATGATCAATTGTAAGTTACTTTTTAAATGAAATCTGTGTTGGAATTTTCTGGAAGAAAACCTGTCAACACCTGAGGAGGATCTTGAAATATCAATGTGATTTAAAGCATTTTAGAAGCAACTTGAATTACCTTGAAGTATATAACGTTAAATAGAGCAGCAGCTACGTCATCGCCTAATACGTCCTTACTGACAGGTTTCTTGATGTTGCCATGTGTCTTCTCGTCAGCCTGCCAATATCAAAACATAGTTTAAATATTTACTCACTAGAGACGAAATGTAGAATTGTAAAGAACCAGTGAAAGAAGCAGTGCTTCGATTATATATCGAGTATATAAGATAAGACATGGCAGCGCTTCTTTCTTAATTCAGATTGTTGCAAGATTCGTTCGTAGAGAATTTCGAACAATTTACATATTATTTAACTACTGCGGTTTTAATCTATTGCAATAATGAAAAAAAAAAGAAACACAATTATTCATTTAATACAATATAAAGTAATTTATCATAGTAATTTACTTTAACAGTATTTCTGACATATCAAAAAATCATCGTCCTTTTCATCCTCAAACAGATTTTTTGTTGTATAAGAACTCAAAGGATCATTAAATACAGCCTGAGTGCAAGGTACTGGAGATTTCGTACATAGCTGCGATAAGGAGTCACAGCAAATAGCCTGTGCTACTTCTTCTTAGCGTATCGATGACAAAGATACATATAAAATCATATTATTTTGTCAGTGGGTTATTAGCCCTTAAATAGGGCCGATTAGAACTTAAAGCCATTGCGGTGAAAGGATTCGATAATCGACAGGAGACGAGTGCCCAGGGTGCGCACGACGTAACAGAGGTCGGAGAGTGCGTCCCTTGGGGAGGTTCCTTTCATGCTTGCTTACTTAAAGCTGCGGTAGTAATTGGTGTGGAACATGACGCAACAGATGCTGTAGCTGATGTAAGTACAAACTTACCCATTGGTTGATGACGTCGGCGGCTTCTTGCGCTTTGCTGAAGTCGAGAGTGTCGACTTCACTGCGGTAGGAGCGAGCGGCGGTGGTGAATGAGTCTTGCAGCCGGAACTTGTTGGATACGTACACCTTGTTGGCGACTGTCAAGGCATCAGGGTTCAGTTGGGAGAATCTCTCGCTCAACTCTCTATAAGAATCCGAAGTCTGTAAATATGAGAAAAGCAAACGTTCAGCTTTATACTCAACTCGGTGTATATACACCGCGGTCAGTTAAGTCTTTGGTTGCTGCTTCGCTACCGTTGGTCGTAAATGTTCTATACGTATATAAACCTTCCACTTGAATCATTTTATTCATTGATAAAACTGCATTAAAGTACGACTACGGCGAAGCAAAAAGGAGGTATGTATGTATGTAGGTATGTATGTATGTATGTATGGATGTTTATCTGTTCCCTCATAACTTCTAAAGTAGGTATCTAACATAAATTGACAAAAGAGGTGTCATTTGAAGCGTCTAAATTGTTCGCTGGTTATAGCCTATAGGCTACGTTATGTTGCAATAATTTGTATGTGGCGTCCTCTAGGGTTCATGAAGATATCAAATAATTTATTTTTGTCTTACAAATATAGTCGTGTTGCATATCAAATTAAACATAATATACAGGCATACGACCACGGCTTTCAGATGAGAATGTATTCTTGTTTCATACTTTTTAGAACGTGATTTTTTTGTAGTCGAGTTTTAGTTTTTTAAACTTCTTTTTTTTATGTTGTGTTTTGGAATGCAGCAAACCTTTTTGTATTGTTATGAAATGTGTAGGTAAAAGTAATTATGTGAAAGAAAATAGGTAGGATCTCTTAATGTGACGTTAATTATTAACATTATTAGGTAGGTACATAAGGTATGGGTAATCACGTTGTTTTTATTATCGTGTCACGTAATGACTCTCGTCATTATCGCTAACTATAATAGCTTTGTTTAAATAAGTGCCCACATTGTTGATAACTCGGACATTAAAATATTTGTGAAGTATGTATCAATATTAATTGGTATTAAAATTCACATTCCTCGGAAAGTTCTACCCATTAGATTAATGTATATTTATTTCGAATTGCTAAATGTTGGTGAAGCTTTAGGTAAACTAATGTTAGGGATTAATAGCTGGGATGCAGAAGAATACTCGGGGCAACACACGTACCCCCGCCCAAAAGTGCTTTCGGTAGTCCGTAGGAGTTCGACACACCCCTTCCCTAATTTCTCACGAAAAAGCTCACTTCACCCAAATTTGCCATGGGCGATTTTTGCAGAATAGCATTATCGATGCTAAGAGATAAGATAAGAGGATCTAGCCCTCTAGCCAAGTCACAAACGATAAACTCAAACGCTGAGTAGGCTTTAATAGATCTTCAATTTTATGTGCTTGGGTTTAAGTTGAAGATCTAATGAAGATTGCATAGCGTTTTCGTTTGTTCCAGTCGCTAACGCTTAGAAATCTTTAATAGATTTTCAACTTAAGGCTCTTGGGTATTAAGTTGAAAATCTATTGGTACCTACCGAGCGTTTACGATTATCGTTTGTGACTTGGCTAGGGGGGCTGTTCTACAGAAAAGTATAATTCGACTAACCTTTTGATAGTCTGTGCCTCCCAAGAACTGGGTAATCTCTTCCTTGGTGTTGGGACCTGCGCCAGAGTTGAACAAGGACAACAGAATCATGAGACTGAGAGGTGAGGACACCACGTTCTTATCTTCTGCTTCATCGTACGCCACCTGCCAAAGTCAACATAAATAAATAAATATCTTGGGACAACTCACACACGGCTATCTGATCCCAAACTAAGCAGAGCTTGTGTTATGGTAACCAGACAACTGATATACATACTTATATAATTTATAAATACATAGTATACATATTATAGATAAATCATCAAACAAACAAACAAACATCTGATGATAAATCAGTGGTTTAACATAGAATACTAGTGATCAGCTCATCCAATCCATCCGATTTCGGTCTCGACGCCTAATCGGCTAGACTAACCCAGTACGCAGGAGATATTATAGACCACAAGATTGTGCGCAGACACAGATGGACTCCCTCTTATCACTCTCATCTCATAGTCCGTTGGTACGACAATCCGACACAACCGGGGCATCCATACAATAATTTGCTGCTCTTTAAGGTGGAACCTCCACAGTAGCCCGCGAAGTTCAAATTTGCTTACGTTTTTCGCAACTTGCAAGTTAGTATTAAGTTATATGTTGAATAAAGTATAATTCACGGGCGTAAGAATTGTGTATTTTCAGAATTATAACCATTTAAATCGGCAATAAAACTCCATAGGGCCAGGTAAACCCAAAAGAATGACTGTTTCATGAAATCTTGACATTTTGGAATTATACCGACTTATGGAGTTATTTTACTGATTTTAATGGTTAAAATTCTGAAAATACATACTTCTTACGTCCGCGAATCTTACTTTAATCAACATTAAACCTAATACTGACTTGCAAATTGCAAAAACGTAAGAAAATTTGAATTTGGCGGGCTACCGCGGAGGTTGAGTCTGCCATTTCCTAGATATGTGTTGTGTGGAATGCACAATCGTATTAATGGGATCGTCCATTAATCACGTGAGGCTCGGAGGGGGTGGGGTGAGTTCCGAAAAATCACGAAATAGTTGTGTGGTAGGAAATCATGTGTATATTTTTTTTCGATTAACGCGCAATTTTTTATCGGAAAATAAAATGATGTACCTTCAGTAGTTTCATGGTGGATTTGTCTATGCTCTCACCAAGCGGTGTTTTGACATAGGTAGGCGGGCCGTAGAAGCCTGGAAAATCGAAGTCGTCCATCGGCAACGCCGTCGCGATGGTCACCAGACCTGGAAAACACAACATATTTAAATTACCCCTTTAAGTACTTGCCTGCCGGGGCTGCGGCTTGTTCGAAAGAGTTACCTACCGCGCCCCCGGAACGCAAAGGGCACAAGAAGGAAGATGGATGGACATCATATTTATGTAGTCCATTCTATTTTATGTTAGGTATTGGCTGGTGGCCACCGTCGTCTATGGCTGAGATTCAAACCCAAAGAAAATTTACGCGTTGATCTGTCAAACAAAATAACGCCAAAATTCACACATTTTGGCAGGTAGAAGTGTAAGGGTCAGTCCACACCGAGACGCGACACGACACGACGCTGCGCGCATCTTTTAGTAGAGCTACTCAAAATATAACTTTATTTACTACACGAAAAGTTACACATTGACTTGTCACATGCTTCCTCAGTGCTTAGCTGCATAGCAAATTATTAACAACTACCTAACTGGCCGCGACTGCGTCCGCTTAGCTATTATTTCACCCGCACTAAGTTGATCATGTGATGTTATAGCCTATGTTACTCAGGAATAATGTAGCTACCTATTGGTGAAAAAATGGTTAAAATTGGTCCAGTAGTTTCGGAGCCTATTCAGTACAAACAAACAAAAAAATCTATCCTCTTTAAAATATTAGTATAGATAGGTACATCCGTGTTCTGATCAGTCTCCGTACACATTTGACCTTCAGTTGTTATGTATGTTTATACAAAAAAGACAAGGAAAAATAGTGTACAAATCTGGTTGATTGTAAACATGCATAATAATAATTATGATGTGACGTCACCGTTGGCTATAAATAGTGGAAGTTCCCAATGAACCGCTCGATGACGCCGACCGCAAACATATTAACATTCGGATGATTTTTCACTGGAACTGTTTAAGGAAAGATGAACCAAAAAAAAAACTACTATACAGTAGTACCTACAAGTCATCTATTTTTATTTATTTATTTATTATTTATTTATTTAAACTTTATGCAACAAAAGTACAAAGGCGGACTTAATGCCTTAGGCATTCTCTACCAGTCAACCAAAGGTGGTGAAGAGATATCATGGCAGGTGCAAATTAATGTTAAAAATTAAAACAACATTTGATACATACTTTAAACATAAAAAAAGAACTCAATGCAAACTAATTGTACACAAGTACAAAACAACTAAAATTATCCAAACGAATATATAATATATATATACATATATAAAACATACCAATATACCTACATACACACATACATACCTATATATACATATATAAAACACATATCTTATGATAACAGTAGAGAGGAGGAGTATGAGACAACTCTTACTATTGGTTCTGAAAATAACTCCGCAATTTCTGCTTGAAAGCATACCGACTCGTGGCTGTCCTGATATCGAGAGGGAGTGCATTCCAAAGAAGAATAGCCTGAATATGAAAGGAAGAATGAATGAAATCAGAAGTATGAGAGGGACAGTTAAGCAGAAGATTATTAGAGGAACGCAGACTCTTAGCATGAGTAGAACAAAGATATCGAAAATGCGAAATAAGATAAGAAGGAGGAGAAGGAGAATTAAGAAGGGAGAAAAGCGTGGTTAACGCACGTAAATTCCTTCTCTGGCGAATGGGCAACCACCCAAGCTCCGCCCTGAAGCTTGATACGTGGTCATATTTCCGTAAATTGTAAATGTACCGAATACAATTATTTAGAACTCTGTCCAACTTATCCAACAACACTGCATTTAAGTCAAAGTAGCACACGTCACCATAGTCAACTATAGGAAAGATTAAAGTCTGCACAAGCATTGTTTTGGTCTTTGCAGGCAAAAAGTTCCTCAGGCGATATAAGGAACGCAAAGTTCCATTGGCTCTCCGACAAACATTGGAAACCTGACTTTGCCAGCTTAGCGTTGAATCAAGATATAGATATTTTTCTGTGTTAGCGCAAAATAGAAATGTTACGATAACACTTACCCTCCTAATCAAATTTAGTGAATGCCGGCCGGATTTCATATATTTATGTGTTCATTATTTCATTCATTCATTCATACATATTTCAATCTTAGTTCTTTCGAAGGAATGCTTTTAAAACGGCAATACGATTTGACGTTTTTTAAACAAGAACGAAATAAATTGAACAACAGTACTAAGCATAAAAGTATAAACAAACTAGCCTTTGCTCACGGCTTCCTCCCTATGGAAATTAAAGACCTCCCCTTGATTTGGCCCTGTCGCAAAACGCGTTCTTATTGACGTCTCCTGCCTTTATACAAGCTGTTGATTTACATCCTCGTCAAATTTTAGGAGCTTGTCATAAAAAAATAGAAGTAATCAAATATAATTACGATACCTGGCCAATATCTAATAAATACTTGTTTTTTTAGTTGCAACTATCAAATAACAGTATTCCAGAATACTCCTCTTGCAAAATTCAGAATCGCCTAGTTGCGTATGCGGTAGGCAGAGTTGTCGCGCGGCTATATCAATGTGTACATAGTGCCTAAACCCTCTGGCGAGATGGCTAGCTCGAATTTGAAAAAAAAAATACCATTACGCCTGTATTCCCCGAAGGGTTAGGCAGAGAAGTACCAATGTACACCCACAGTTCGCCGGTATATTTAGGTCCCATGTATTAGGGGGCGAGCCTATTGCCATTAACCGGGCACAAATCCAAACTCCGAGCTGCTACTGAGAATTTCATAGAAATACCCAATAACACTTTTTGCTCGACCCCGGGAATCGAACCCAGGACCTCTAGCGTAGCAGAACCGAACGAAAAATGATTGCAATAAAGGGAAGAACATGTTAAGGCTTCGTTAAGTGTCAATAGACTAATATTAAGTAGGCACTTCTCGATAAAGACAGCAATAAACGCTTAAAGTAAAATGGTTTCACTTGTTTTGTTTACAGCAGGAAGGACCCCTAACTTTCCGAAGAAATGAGTCTCGGACAGACAAAATCTCAAACCAACATCACACAGTAAGAAAAGCTAATTATAAATATGGAACCTCTTAGGCGCTAGACAGCGGGACTGCATTTCAACTGCACTCCGACTGCAAATTTGCAGTTTGAATGTATTTAGTACGATTGCCAAGCTAGCTGCACTGCACTGCGGGTTGTTCGAAAGAGATACCGCGCCCCCGGAACGCAAAGGACACAAGAAGGAACATGGATGGGTTTTAGTTAGTAAAAGTCTGACACTAAGGGCGGAGAAGTCATGTAAAAAAAATCTAGCTGCACGCTGTTCATGCTAGTTGCACTGTCGAGAGCTTTAGGCTGCCATCAGACGGCCTGCATCGCAGCAACCGCGCGCACTCGATATACTCAACTGCTTTTTTTTTTTAAAGATGGGATATCATCAAATGCTTTCCCTGGCCTTAGTATCAGACTTTTACTGATTAAACCCATCCATGTTCCTTCTTAAGCCCTTTGCATTCCGGGGGCGCGGTATCTCTTTCGAACAACCCGCAGCCCCGGCAGGCAACGGCCCTTAGTGGCCCCTCAACAGTCAATATTTCTGCTAATCAGGCTTATTGCAATGCTTTTAATTATCATGTAATAGGCCTTTCTGTTAAAAAAGAGTAAGTAAAGTTCTGAACGCGTTTAATTTTCTAGTCAATTTTAATAATAATTTCTTGCTACACTCATGCTCAAAATAATAAAAGCGGCAATCCACGAGTGCCCCAATACGAACACTACCCAGTGGTATATTCAACTGCATGCAGTTGTACGTTCGACTTCGTGTCAGTCATGAATTCATGATAAATACCAACTTCACGCGGTTAGCTACAGTCGATAATTAAACTGCACACAGTCGTGAGTTCAACTACTTATAATATTAATTATCATCTGCTTAGCCTTTTACCAACTATGTTGGGGTCCGCTTCCAGTCTAACCAGATGCAGCTGAATACCAGTGTTTTACATGGAGTGACTGCCTATCTGACCTCCATAACCCAGTTACTGGGCAACACGATACCTCTTGGTTAGACTGGTTGTCAGACTTCTTGGCTTCTGACTATCTGTAACGACTGTCAAAGATCTAATTATGAATGACAGCCGGTACCAACGGCTTTACGTGCTTTCCGCGGTACGGGGGTGTCATACCACCAACTTCCAAACTCCGGACTATTAATGAGAAATTCTTAATGGAAAAACCCAATAACACTTTTGTCCGACCTGGGCATCGAACCCAGGACCCCACGATCACCAGTCGCGCTTGGGCCCACAAGACCAACGGGGCAGGCAACTACCTATATTAATAATACTCGTTATATGTAAAAGAAAAAAAGGGTTTAGATTGCCGTTTTACCGTGTACGGAAACAACACTGTCGCGTCCGTCAATTTTATTTTTGTTTATTTTAGAGGCTTCGAAACGTGTGACTATGTGTGATTGCACGGCGCGCTTTACATATAAACGGGTCTGCCATTGATTGGTCAGCTTTTACTGGCAGTGGCATGTCATCAACCATGTGTAGGTACGAAAGTACCTCAATTTTAATGATACGCTTTGGAATAGAGAACTTGGAAGCTACGCTAAGCTGACCAACAAACCGGTATCGTACAGTTAGGGTTGCCATATGTCAGGAATTTTCCGGACATGTCCGGAAATTTAGTGCTTTGTCCGGAATGCGGGGGGAATCCTAAGCCGTCAGGAATTTCTACAATTTAAGTAAAAACCACAATTCCATAAATCTCACATCCCTACCGCGCATCAGAGGAGAGGCGTTTCCTTTACAATGAGCAATTTTCAGATAGGTTAGTTTTAAATATCATCAAGAGATGGCGGTGCCATCTTTCCTCCACTTTTGGTTACTTTCTTTTTATTTGATTTGTAGCGGCACTGACTACTCGATGATATACGCGTATATTATAGATAATATACGCGTATATTTATAGAGGTCAGTGTATGGGAAGAAAGATTATGATAGTGGCAAATTTTTTTTTTTCGAAATCCGGAAATTTCATCCAATGTCCGGAATTTTCTCCGGAATTTCGACTTTTCAATCTGGGAACCCTACGTACAGTACGGACGCCAGCACATCAAACTACTACAATCTGTCAAATTTCTTTAATAGATTTTCAACTTTATCCCTGTAGCATATGGGTCAAAGTTGATTGCGAAAATTTGTCAGTTTCATGTAGCTTGATGTGCTGGCGTCTGTACAACACTGCACAACAGAGCTGGCAACATTATTTGTGAATTGACATTTGCATGTGTCAATTAATCAATTTTGTCGCAGAGATAAAAAATCAGACTAGCCTGTGTGGGTACGACTTACTCATAATTCTATATGCATGTTTTAATATAGCTAAGTAGCAACTTATCGTACCTATATCTAATCTAATTTCTATACATATCTACTTTTGAGTTTTCTCTATGGAGCGAAGTATCTGTACTTATTTAATCTGTGCCTAATCTTGCAAGCAGTAGTTTGATAATTCTTTTAAGACATCGTCGCGTTACAAATTTTTAAACAGATACCTACCTACCTAGTTGATCCAACACGATGTTTCAATCGCATAATTCAAGTAATCTAAATGTAGGTTTATTTCAACATTTGCCACAATCAAGCTTTCATTCACCGAACCAGATACACCATCAAGCAGATCAAACTGAAACACAGTACGTATCTAACAATTTTTTTTTTTCGATGAGAAATCCTCACTGTAGGCGGGATGAAGGGAGTGTCAGTCTTTTACTGACTAAAACCCATCCGCGGTCCTTCTTGTGCCCTTTGCGTTCCGGGGGGGAATCTTGTCTAGTACGGTAAAAAGTGTAAAAATTAAATTAAAAATTTAAAAAATCCCCAACACAAAAACCTAAGCCCTTTAAAAAGTAAAAAAAAAAAAAAAAAACCGTCACGCCTGTATTCCCCGAAGGGGTAGGCAGAGGTGTACTAATGTACACCCACAGTTCGCCGGTATATTTAGGTCCCATGTAATAGGGGGCGAGCCTATTGCCATTAACCGGGCACAAATCCAAACTCCGAGCTGCTACTGAGAATTTCATAGAAAAACCCAATAACATTTTTTGCTCGACCTGGGAATCGAACCCGGGACCCCTTGCACAGCAGTCGCACTTGCGACCACGAGACCAACGGGGCAGTCAAAAAGTAAAAAAATAATAAAAAAAATACGTCACGTTGGGGGACCGATGTTGCATTTAGGATAGATCATCCCGAGCGGTCCCCCAACGTGACGTATTTTTTTTATTTTTTTACTTTTTAAAGGGCTTAGGTTTTTGTGTTGGGGGTTTTTAAATTTTTTTATTTAATTTTTTATTTTATACTTTTTATAGGTACTTACCTACTTATTATAATGTCGATTTTGTAAAGTTCGAGACCCCACTCGAGTATATTTACAGACATTCAGTTTTTCTTCCCTACTTTCAACCCCACAACTTTTAAACGGCTCAACCGATTTTCATCAAACATGTCTAAGAACACTCGCACATAAGTCACCTTTAATGCAAAAAAAACTAAATTGAAATCGTTTTATCCGTTCGGCAGCTATGATGGATGCCACAGACAGACAGACAGACAGACAGACAGACAGACAGACAGACACGTCAAACTTATAACACCCCTCTTTTTGCGTCGGGGGTTAAAAAGACACATCACAATGTAGCCGTTAACCCAGCAGTGGTCGCGCGGGCTACATTATGTAGGTAGCCCATGGTTTTTTAAACTGATATGGCGTTTTACGTACTTTTTTTTCATAGCTGATTTAAACAAGACCGTTGAAGATTTATGTTTGTTTTTTTTGGATTTGTGCCCGGTTAATGGCAATAGGCTCGCCCCCTATTACATGGGACCTAAATATAGCGGCGAACTGTGGGTGTACATGCATTGGTACACCTCTGCCTAACCCTTCGGGGAATACAGGCGTGATGGTATATATATATTACCTATCTACCTACTTAATGGTAAACTTAAGTATAACGGGACAAGAGGTATTTATATTTCCGCACAAAAAATACTTGATGATAATAATAAATTGTTTACATTACCTACATCATAAAATTCCAAACAAAATAACGTTATCTAAGTGCCAACCGAGAAATATAAATTGTAGTCTCAGTTAGTAGGCACCTACCTACTTCGATTATTATAATATTTGTCTGAGCTAGTAACTTAGTAAGAAATCAAGGCAAAATAAATATTATTATTTAACAAAATAATAGAGGAGACCTTTTAACCTATATTATTACTAGCTGTGCCCCGCGGTTTCACCCGCGTCTTTGGTTACTGCTCCGCCCCCGTGGGTCCTTTTAAATTTTTCTCTCCGTAAGAACCATCCTCGTACTTCAAGGAATATTCTAAAAAAAGAATTTGCGAAATCGGTCCAGCCGTTCACGCGTGATGACGTGACAACGGGAAACGGGTTTCATTTTTATATATTAGACTAGCTGACCCGCCACGACTTCGTTCGCGTGGTATCCTACCCGTACCCTACCCATACCCTACCCCTACCCTACCCCTACCCTACCCCTACCCCTACCCTACCCCTACCCTACCCTACCCCTACCCAACCCCTACCCTACGCCTACCCCTACCCTACCCTACCCTACCCTACCCCTACCCTACCCCTAACCTACCCTACTCCTACCCTACCCTACCCCTACCCTACCCCTGCCCTACCCTACCCCTACCCTACCCTACCCTACCCCTACCCTACCCCTACCGACATTATAAGTATTATCACAAATCTTTTGTATGGGAGTATAGAAAATTGTTGTTTTTAGACTTTTTCAGGTTTTTTTTTTTTTTTTTTAAATATTTCTCTCCGTAAGAACCATCCTCGTACTACAAGGAATATTTAAAAAAAAGAATCAGCCAAATCGGTCCAGTTGTTCTTGAGTTATGCGCTTACCAACACATTTTGCGATTCATTTTTATATTATAGATATAGATTTTTATACAGGATAAGTTTTTAACCAGTGCGTAAATTTTTTTTGGTAGTTCAGTGTCAGTAATAGAACACATTTCCGTGTTTAGTTAAAAAAATAAATAAAAAAAAAAAACATCCTTATCCGAGTTTGAAATAAGCAAAACATGGACATAATCTATTCGCCATACTATAAATGACAACTCTTGGCCGCCGCCCGGGCGCATGGCTGGGGTGAGGGGGTGGGGAATGCGCTAGCGCCGAGTGACATTAAAATATGGTTTTTAAGTATACATGTTTCGTAAGCGATAACTTTTTTTTTAGTAGGTACTAAGACATATCAAAATAAAATATACGTGTTTAATAAAACGTGTTGAAGTTTATTATGGCAAAATTTACGCACTGGTTAAAATTTTTTCCTGTATAGGTACTAGCTTCTACCATTACTTTGTCGGCGTGCTTCTTATCACCCGGTTTAAAATACGTTAAACTTTAACTGCCTCGTTAGCGTAGTGGCTCTAAGCACGACTGCTACGCTAGAGGTCCTGGTTTCGATTCCCAGGTCGAGCAAAAAGTGTTATTGGGTTTTTCTATGAGATTGTCAGTACCTAGCTGCTCGGTGTTTGGATTTGTGCCCGGTTAATGGCAATAGGCTCGCCCCCTATTACATGGGACCTAAATATACCGGCGAACTGTGGGTGTACATTGGTACACCTCTGCCTAACCCTTCAGGGAATACAGGCGTGAAGGTATATTTATTTATTTATATTTATAAGATACATTTTCGGGTACATATTATTATGGAGCCTATAGCTACCCTTCCTCGATAAATGGACTACCTATCGAACATTTCGATTCGATTTTTTCAATGCGAACTAGTAGTTCCTGAGATTAGCGCGTTCAACCAAACAAACTCTTCAGCACTATAATATTAGTGTAGATATTTTTATATAATGTTCTACATAACAGAATTCATAAAAGTTCGTACCTACTGCTGCTATACCTACTCCATTTAACATAACATTAGTTAATAACGTTACATGCAGCGCTACCTATCGTTATTTTTTAATGAATTCGTTATTTCATCCAAACTAATATTATAAATGCGAAAGCCCTCAAAAGGAATATTTATCCCCGTTTTTGCCACATTTTTCACTGGTTGCTCCGCTCCAATTGGTCGTAGCGGGATGTTATATGCCCTACCTTCCTATAACCTTCCTCGATAAATGGGCTCATCTGCCTAGCCTTTTTCCCAACTAGGTTGGGGTCGGCTTCCAGTCGAACCGGATGCAGCTGAATATCAGTATTTTACATGGAGCGACTGCCTATCAGACCTCCACAACCCAGTAATGGGTAATACGATACTCTTGGTAAGACTGGTTGTCAGACTTTCGATAAATGGGCTATCCAACCAAAAAGAATTTTTCAAATCGGACCGGTAGTTCCTGAGATTAGCGCGAACAAACAAACAAACTCTTCAGCTTTGTAATATTAAGTAGCTTTATATACATACGCCCACGGCTTTCAGATGAGAATGTTTTCTTGTTTCATACTTTTTAGAACGTGATTTGTTTTGTAGTCGGGTTTTAGTTTTTTAAACTTCTTTTTATATAATATGATACACTACCTCGATGACCCCTGTACTGCTGCATACAAGGGGCGCATCTATTAAACACATAGCGAGCATAAACTGCGGTCTTACACAAAAGTAGTTTGAGTGTAGTAAACAAATATTTTGTATAGTCGAAATTTTTTAAGGAGAAATAGAGCAGAAAGCTGAAATAAAAAATACATATACCGTAAAACCGTAAAAAACGGAATAATTACTTATTGAACTTCAAATATTTTGACAAATTACAGAAAAAGTAATACTTATGCTTAATTGGAACTTAAAAAAATGTCCCAAACAAAAAGACTTATTGTCATTCAAGAGGCGGGAAGTTTTTGTCAAACGTTTCATTTAGTTTTAAGCTAACCACCCACCAAACCCAGTAGGTACCTTTAAGTAAATTAATTAATTAACGAACAAATGTCCACCACTATGCGTTAGCTAGTAATAAATAAATGCTCTAAAATAACAGATAAAACTTTATCTTAATCATCTTAATTAAAATACCAACAAAAAAAAAATACGACTCCGTCCGGCACACGAAAATAATAAAAGTTCGATTGATTCAAATTCGAATTGATTCAAGACGAACCATTTAGGTACCTCCTAAACAGTTATATTATAATAATACCGGTGTTTGTGACTAATCTAAAAAGGTACCTTTCATAATACTTCCATATCTATCAATTGTCAAAATAACAACTTACCGAGTAAAAAGAGTAGTTTCGCCATGTTGACAGTCCAACGCGTCGCGCAACACTGACTTCACTGTGCCATCCTCATAGTTCATATATACCACCTAAACCTGATTGTTTTGTAAGGGTCAGTTCACACCAAGACGCGACGCGACGACGATGCGCGCTCCTTTTAATGGAGCTACTCAAAATATAACTTAATTGACTACAAGAAAAGATACACATTTCATTTTGAGAAGGTGCAACTCTGAATTCAAACAATGAAATGTGTATCGTGTCGTTCAGTAAATAAAGTTATATTTTGAGTAGCTCCATTAAAAGGTGCGCGCAGCGTCGCGTCTTGGTGTGAACTGACCCTAAGGTGACTTTTTCATGCAACGAAACGGCTGCAGCGATTTTTCTTACACCTATTACTTCTTGTGTATTGAGCTGTCCTGTTTTTGAAAAGAAAACCGTCGAAATCCTCGGCAAATAAATGTGTGAAAAATAACATTTGTGCGCTGTGCTTGGCTACGTTGTAGAAGATAAAGATCAATTTATTTGTTTTATTTTATTACGAGTAGATTACAAGATGAATGCATGCAATGGTGTTCAACATAAGTACGTGCTACATGCTGTACCATAAAAGTTGTAGAAAAATAAACAGGTTTTCAAAAAGGAATTAAAAAAAAATAAGTACCAGCTTTTGCCCGCGTCTTCGTCCGCGGAAATGTCGGTTATGGCGGACGGTTTTTTTACCATTTCATTAATAATAATCACATACGGTTTAATACCGAAGAACCGGTGTACTCGGCAATCAACAACGATTTATTTTTAGCGTTCATCATCAGTCATGTCGCAAATTGACCCACGTCTAGACATACCCTTAGCGGCGGCCAATGACAGGTTTCGATGCAGAATAACAGATTTTTAGTTATAAATTTAGTTATTATACACTAGCGAACTACTGCGACTTCGTGTCCGCGTGGCTTATTTCACTCGCATTAAGTTACGTCTTCGGTTACTGCTCCGCTCCCGTGGGTCGTAGCGTGTTGTTATATAGCCTGTTACACAGTGTTATTGCAGCTTTCGACCGGCAAAAGAATCTTTGAAATCGTACCAGTAGTTTTTAAGTTTATTCGTTACATTCAAAAATACAAATCTTTCCTCTTTATACTATTGTTATAGAATTATAGATAATTATACGAGTAGATAGGTATTCAAAAAATTGTTGATTGAGATAACCTTTATTTTGAAGCTTGGAGCTAACATTATTATCTGGCAAGTTCAATAGTTATCTTACCGATGCGCGTGTTAATTTTTTCAACATTGAAGGTCAAATAGAATACCTATTTATAATGCCAGATAAACTTTGTGATCATTTGGACTTGCACCAATAACATATATTGTTAATCAAACTTTGATTGTTAGTTGGTATTTTTTTTAAAGCCATTGGATGGCTAATATTCCGGTGGTGCATCTTATGTTAAGTGGTCACCGCTGCCTATAGTCATCTGCAGTACCAGAGACCTTGCAGATGCATATTTCTGCTAAACCATCCTAACTACAGTTCCAGTTTCTCTACCTACCTTACCATGTTAATGTCGGCAATTCTGTTAAACTGTTGTTTCTGTTACCCAATTATTTCCATGTATCTACGTGAAATCTTGTAAATAATAGTAATAATAATAGTGATCATTATCTTTTATTAACCCCCGACGCAAAAAGAGGGGTGTTATAAGTTTGACGTGTCTGTCTGTCTGTCAGTGGCATCATAGCTCCCGAACGGATGAAGCGATTTCAATTCAGTTTTTGTATGAAAGGTGACTTATGTGCGCGTGTTCTTAGACATGTTTGATGAAAATCGGTTGAGCCGTTTAAAAGTTATGGGGGTGAAAGTGGGGAAGAAAAACTGAATGTATTTACAACTTAACAAAATCGACATTATAATAAGTAGGTATACCTTTAAAAAGTATGAAATAAAAAATTAAATTATTTTTTTTTGCGCTTGGGGACCGATGTTGCATATAGGGTACGACCGTCCTGAGCGGTCCCCCAACGCGACGTATTTACCCGACTGCGACAGAAGGAGGGTTATATTTTTCGAGGGTATATGTTTGTATGTATAATTGTTTGGCACGCTCTGCAGGCTGAACGGCTCGATGGGTTTTAGCTTGAGAGGTGTCGTTAGATTCGTATTTACTGTGAGAGTGACACTGGGAATATAAAAAAAAAAAACAAAATGGCGGATTTTTGGCGCCAAATTCAAATGTTTGGCTCGCTCTGCAGGCTGAACGGCTCGATGGATTTTAGCTTGAGAGGTGTCGGTAGATTCGTATTTACTGTAAGAGTGATACTGGGTATATTAATTTCTTTTTTAAAACACTAAAAAAATAAAAAATATACCATCACGCCTGTATTCCCCGAAGGGTTAGGCAGAGGTGTACCAATGTACACCCACAGTTCGCCGGTATATTTTAGGTCCCATGTAATAGGGGGCGAGCCTATTGCCATCAACCGGGCACAAATCCAAACTCCGAGCTGCTACTGAGAATTTCATAGAAAAACCCAATAACACTTTTTGCTCGACCCGGGAATCGAACCCAGGACCTCTAGCGTAGCAGTCGCGCTCAGGACCACTAGGCCAACGAGGTAGTCCTATAAAAAAAAAAAAAAAAAACGGTAATTTAAAAAACTAAAAAACCCGACTGCTATTCTTTAAAAATCCCTAAAACAAGATAAATTGTAGCAGTCGGGACCCATTCGGGACCATCTGCAATGTAATATAGGTATGTGCTCTCAATTCACTAATCCTCCATTTCTAGAATGGGTCCCGACTGCTACAATTTATCTTGTTTTAGGGATTTTTAAAGAATAGCAGTCGGGTTTTTTAGTTTTTTAAATTACCGTTTTTTATTTATTTTTTAAAGGGAACTTAGGATTTTGGGTCGGATGTTTTTTAAATTTAAATTTTTTTTTTCATTTTATCTGTATCTTGTTTCTAAGCTGTATGTTTTCCAAATAAAAATAAAACTAAGTAGGTACAATAATGTTATAATCAGTTTTGCCAAATGTCCCGACAAAATGGGGACGACCTGATTTTTAACCGACTTCAAAAAAAGGAGGTTATCAATTCGACCCGTATGTATGTAATATTTCCAGAACTGCCCAGTTTTCGGGCAAGTGCTGTCCCGTGTCAGTGCTGTGGTTTTTGGAGAAAAAAATAAGAGTTATCAAAGTCAAAGCATTTATTTCAATTAGACCATTTACAGGCACTTTTGAATTGTCAAGAAGTTACAGTTTAAAATTGAAGCTAGTTGCTCGTTCCAAAACGTAGGTCTCTATGGAGAAAAACGAGAAAGAAACTCCATGGACACTGTTTTCCTTCAATTTAGTTTTTATCGTACCTATGCTTAGTACCTTTGTAAAAGATACAGTGAAGTTGTAAAAATGTACAATAAAAATAAACTTCTTAGTTTGGTGTGAATAAAGGCGCGAACCTCTCATGGGTTCCACACCGGGAAAGTACTACATGACTTTTTAGTTAATGGTCACTAGTGAAGTGAAACAAGACACATACAGGCACACACACAGGTAGAGGTGTTAGGCAGAGGTGTACCAATGTACACCCACAGTTCGCCGGTATGTTTAGGTCACATGTAATAGGGGGCGAGCCTGTTGCCATTAACCGGGCACAAGTCCTAATTCCGAGCTGCTGCTGAGAGTTAAGCTGGGGATACACACGCCCGTAGCTTGCACACTAGTATACCAGCTCCTTGCACGTGCCAGCTACTGTCATATGTATACGCTAACTGGCATGCCTGTAACTGGCATAAAAGTAGCTAGCACAACATTTGATTTACTTGCATGCCCGTTGAGGGAGGGGCCGCGGGGGGTTGCTTAACTGACACGTGTGAACTGAACTGTGTATACGCGATGGTGATACTGGCATGCAAGGGCACAACTTGCATGCCAGTATTACTTGCAAATGTATCCGCATTGTGCCAGTTACTCGTACATGCCAGTAACTTTCATGCCAGCTACTTTTCCGATTTACTGGCATGTGTATCCGCGCCTTTATGGAGGACTACTTACTTGCCGAAACTCTTGTTAGTTTAAATTTCATTATTTTGCTTCGAAACATTAAAATGTATTTTTCTTAATCGATCGAGATCATTAAAAAGCGATTAATGTTTGAATGTTTCCTAGTTTTATTTATTATGGTTATACCTAATATTATAAATAACTACTTAAGTTCTAGCAATTATAAAAATACAAGTTTTAAAATTAAATACCTCTCTCAATAAAAAATGCAATTCATCAGATGGTACCTTATTTATCACTCATCGTTCAAGGCGAACTTTGAACCAAAAAAATCGATTGTGTTAAGGTGAATGCTCCGACCAGCGCGCGAAATTTAAATTTTCTTGCGTTTTTTGCAATTTCCAAGTCACGCTTCATGTAAAATGTCAAGATTTCATGAAATCTTGTCATTTTACATGAAGCTTGACTTATGGAGTCATTTTACTGATTTTAATGGTTATAATTTTGAAAATACATACTTCTTACGCCCGCGAATCATACTTTAATCAACATTAAACCTAATACGGACTTGCAAATCGCAAAAAACGTAAGAAAATTTAAATTTCGCGGGCTGGTCGGAGCATTCACCTTAATCGAACTATCGGCAGTTGGCCTATTGAACCATGAATTCTGTGTAAATGTAAAAACGGCTAAACTCCAAAAGGCCTTTTATCTAATTTCCCTAATTGTCCCACTGCAGGGCAAGTGCCTCTTCTCATACAGAGAATGCACGAGCATTGATCACCACCACGCTTACAAAAGGCGGTGATTTTAATTCCAGACCTTAATTATAACTCCAGGGGGTCTACCACCATCTCTTAAAACAGTACCATTTTAATATTACTTTGAAATTTCAGTGGTTCAATTTTCAACTCGGCCAAGCGCTTAAAATTCAGCAGTTTGCAAGGCAAAGTAATACTAAAATAATACTGTTTCAAGAAATGATGGTAGACCCCAAGTTTCCTGAAAATGGTTTGCCTTCGCCGACGTCGTTGATGTCCAAGATGAACTTAAAAAATACATAAGAAATTAAAAAAAACATAATAGGCACTTGCCGAATCTAGGAATTATAATATGTAATTAAAATGTTTATTTTTCTTTTTTGCAGAATGTTAACGAATGAAGTAGTACAACAAGGCAACTCGCTCAAAGTGAAGGTGAGCGTCACCAACTACAAAACTCCCTTCGTTACAAAAACGAGTCCGGAGTTCGTGATCAACGACAAGGCACTGTTCCAAGTGAGGCTGTCTGCCGTCCAGGAGATCAGCGGAAGCGTCTACGTGTACAACAACTTGTTGTTCGTTAAGTTTACCAGACGGCTAACCACCGACAACCGCAAATACGTGATCAACTTCAACAGCGAGGAACTGAATATAAAGAACAAATCGTTTACCAGCGACGATGGTACGTGGCACCTCATACACGAGAACAAGAAGCAGCAGTTCACGTTCAACGTGGCGGTGGAGATGCGCATGGTGCCGCGGACGAGCTCGTTCGCCAGCCTGCACGGGGACACCCACCTCACGGACTTCGAGTTGCGCGGCGAGGACGGCTCCGTGCGCATGCACCGCGCCGTCATGGCGGCCGCCAGCCCCGTGATGCGCCGCATGATGCGCGGCGCGTGGCGCGAGACCGCCGAGGGACACCTGGAAGTCGCCGGCACGTCCAAGGCCACACTGGAGCACTTGAAGCAGTACGTGTACCTCCGAACGCTGCCCGAGTCGGGCTTGGAGCAGCTGTTACTGCTGTCCATGTTCTACATGATGCCGGAGCTGGAGCAGCAGTGCGTGGACGAACTTGTGCGCGGCGTGAGCGCGGAAAACGCGTGCGATCTCATCGAGTTTGCGGCCAAGAACAAGGTGACGAGTCTGCTGCTCGCCGTCCTCGAGTGCGTGGAGAACAAAGTCATCAGTGTCATGGACATACGTGACTACCTCGATGATCGTGATGCTCATAAAGATGATGATGATGAGGAGGAGAGCGAGTGCGAGTGATGTCGGCTTACAAATACAGCGTATAGGTACCAGTGTTTCATGTTGAAGTCAGTACTTGAACCATTTTGTTAGTGAGGACCTAAAAACTTAAAGGCGCTTTTAATTTTTAATTTAGTTTATTTTCAATTGTTTGTTGTTATACATAGAGTTCAATTTTGAATAGGAGTATATTCTTATTGTTTTTATTAACCGTACGGCAACGTCAGACGTATTAGCGTAGCATCCCTGTGTGTTAACTGTGGAATAGTGCTGATTCGGTTCGTCGCAGGTTGCGGGGGTGTTTGAACTAGCGCGTTTCGAAAAATATTGACTTTGTAGAGCATCATCTCTGCTCCATCGTACCGTGGATCTGTGTCAGTCACCTACACGCAAAGCATTATATAGGTAGGTACAGCAACGTTAAATTATTTTAATGAAACCATTAAAATTCTCTTGAATGTCCTAAACTTACAAGAAAATTTAATATCTAGGTAGTTGCCTCTTCCCAATGGTAATTTTGAAACATAACTAATAAATATGAAGATATTTAGTGTTAAAATACTTAAATGTTTTACAATATCTTAAATGAATTTAAAATACGTAAATATGATGTAAGAACCTTGCATAAAAAATCCTTAATATATTAGAATATGTTCAAAGTATTACAAAATAAAGGATCGAGCCGAAAGGAGTAAGGATTGTAGCAGGTGGCGTTCTGTGGGTTCTGCCTACCCCCATGGGAAAAAGCCGTGTATTTGTTTATTTCTTACAATATAAGAAATGACGTGTAAATTAAGTTTAGATAGATACATAGTGTTCAAATACCTATTTTCAAATATTATAACTGTACAGTTAGCAACAAAAGTAGATTAACATTTCAGATTTTTAAATCCTTATTATTGCGCACAATAGTAATTAGTACCCACCAAAAAATCTGAATAGCAATGAATTGCGTTATTTCGTTTCTATTTAAATGATATGTAAAAGTAAAATTGTTAATCGACTTTTTGTTGCTGACCGTACCAATGCCTGGGTATATAAAATGTGCACTAATTTTGTTTTATTACATTTTAATTGTTTATCAAGCAACAGAAATTTAACAGAGGTTAACATTATTTTTTCATAGCGGAAAATTTTGGCGATAAGTTTATTATTACCTATTATGTAAATTATGTTCCTTTATGGTCTCTCTTGCATAAATTTGAAATAGGCAAGTCTTATAACCGTTGTAACGTCGGGAGGGGAGACTTACCCCCTGACCTTGTTGGTGAGGTTCTTCAGAAAGGTCAGGTGCGCAGCACTCGTAACCGGCGTGCTTGTATGACCAGATGTAAGAACTTGGACGAGGCGAAATGAGTATGTAAGGATCGTAGCAAGTGGCGTTCTGTGGCTCCTGCCTACCCCAAAAGAAAGAGGGGTGAGTTTATGTATTTGTAACTGCGATTAGTGGCCGATTTACCAGCAGGCTGAGTAGCCCAGTGCGGATTTTAAGGGCGGCAAAAGTGCCCATTTCTTTTTACGGTTCTCTGAAGTCGGGTTGGCCGTGCCCTCCCCAGAATGGTCTTGTGCCCACCCCAGGCTGTAGGGCTCACCTTCCGCCTGACCGCATTGCATCGCATCGGCCATGGCATATTAGAGGCCCCTGAAAAGTAACTCTAGATACGCCAATGGTAGAAAGAAGTCTTCAAGACATCTTTATACTCAATGACACTGCAAACTCAGCTGCATATCCCTCTTCTCTCTCTCCTAAGTTCTTGCTGTGCCCGACGGAATCCATAATGATACTATATTTTTATATTATTAAGGCCATTGCACATGTATGTACATTATGGAACGCAATCAATGATTGGGTATTGAACGTCTATACTCTATAAAATAATTAGTCCACGGCCCTTTGTACGAAACTTTCATGAACTGATATTTTAGATGTAACGGCGGCCAAAATTTTGAAGGCTTAGGCATTTTTAAAAAATGTGTAAGCTGACCGTGATATTAGAATTATGCTCCTGTTTTAATCCGTAGGATTCGTTTTAGGATGGAGTTGAAGAGATCGAGTGCGACGCATGGGGTGCTGACGTCATACTCTTGTTTGTTTGTCACTAGTCTCTGCCTGCGGTTTCGTCCGCGTGGTTGTTACGTCCTCGGTTACTGCCCCGCTCCCGTAGGTCGTGGCGTGATACCTTATGAATCTGGCTATCGGACATGTAAAAAATCTTCTTCTATTCCAACTGTTAGGCCGTAAGCACACGGCGTATTTTAAACGCTCAGACGACGCGCGTTTCATTATGTTTGACCGAGTAGGTGTAGCATTTTTGTATGGAATAGCTATAGCTACACGGTCAAACGCGCGGCGTCTGCGCGTTTAACACGTTCAGTGCCACCGACTCGCCCGGAAACTCCACGTAAATTTTATTCCAGCGACGTAGACTCGCCCCGCGAGTTCAATGTTTTTGCTATTTTTTTCAACGTAAAATGTGCGCGGCACCCGAGGAAACATCGTGAAAATCGTAGTGGTAATGAAAGTGTTAAAATACGCCGTGTGCTAGGGGCCTTAGTTCCAGAGATTAGCGTGGTTGATGTTAGTGGAGATCAGCCGAGACTGGTCTTTCAGCAGAGTATTATTGTTAGTATTTTTGTACGGAGCCGTGTCGGAGCTGCACCAAGCTTGAACATTCTGTGAATAGAAACTGGTGTGAAAGGCACATAACGAAGTCATAAGATACATACTGTTCCCATCGTTGCGATCTTTTTTTTTATATAGTACGTACTTATATAAAAAAAAAGATCGCAACTTGGAAAGATAATATAGCATGCAATGTGGCGCGCAGTTTTTTATGTTATAAACTTTAAATGACGACCCCTGCAATCATGCACCCGAAAGTGCCTACAATATTTATTGTGCGTTACATTGCGCAATACTAAAATAAAATGTTTGCTCAAAAGTGCTTAGTTTGATGGATTGCAAGCGTAGTTACCGAATGGCTATGTGTTGTATCTTCTTATTCTTACAGTTTGTGAAATCGCTATGCGTCAGTTCATACCGACACGCGACGCAACGCGACGCTGCGCGCACCTTTTAAAAGAGCGATTTAAAATATAACTTTATTTACTATACGAAAAGATATACATTTCATTGTGAGGTGCAATGTCTTCTGAATTCTTACAATCGCTCGCAGCGTCGTGTCTCGGTGTGAACGGACCCTAAGTTCATAAGTATAGCACGTTTTCTCGTTTATAAAGCGTGTTTGGCATGTCCTACCAAACTTGTCTTGAACAAGTTCTAAAACATGTATCTTATGGAATATTCCTATTATTAAAATACCTATTTCTACTTTCAAGTATAATTACTGCATTTTTATTTTATTTTTATCCCAAAATCTTGACGACACGGCGCAGTGGCGGAGCGATAGCCACAGCACTAATCACACTAACCTTTTATTCAAACAAACATACAATAGTAATCATTACGATACTTGTACAAACAAGTTAATATTTATTTATTTATTTAAACTTTATGCAACTAAAGTACAAAGGCGGACTTAATGCCTTAGGCATTCTCTACCAGTTAACCAACAGTCAGTCAGTTTTATATTCTACCTACCAACATAGTCCACGGCACTCGGCAAATAATGTAGCTTTCTATCAGTGACAGATCTTTCCCACAGTGCTGGGCCTTGCAGCGAGGCAACCTGCGCAGCGCCCGGCGGCTTACAATCCACCGGCTTTGCCGCACCGCGTCTCGCCTGGCGGTAAGGCCGGGACGCCGGGAGTGGTGTTTTTTTTAAACTATCTTTTTTTTTAACGCTAGCAATTTCTCCTGTTTCGGGGATGCGTTAACAAACTTACAAACTCACATAAAACAGCCAGACTCGGAACAACTATCTGTAGGCCATACAAATACAAGCTGTTGATTTGCACCCTCGTCCAATTTTAGGAGCTTGTCATAGAAAAAAAGAAGTAATCAAATATAATTACGATACCTGGCCAAAATAGCCGTTCTACATAAACGGTACAAAACAAGTGGGTTGAGGACTGAGGCCGTTTGTCCACCGCCGCCGTCACCGTCACGTCAACGAGAACGAGATGACGGCGCCGAAGTACTGGTACATGGAGTACTATGGCCGCGTGTCCACCGCAAGTCCGTCATCCGAGCACCGTCATCCCGGCCGCCGAGATTCGAGTAGATCGGCGTGACCTGTGCCGGCAACGCGGCAACACAAAACACTATACTAGAAAGGTTTAGGTAGTTAATTAAAGGTAAACAAATCGTAGAAAGGGATTTTTATAGTTGACACATTCTTGTTTAAAAAAACTTTTAAACAAAAAAAAACAACCGCCTTCAAAAACTAAAAAAGTGAAAAATAACTTTAGCTTTGGAAGTCGGCGGCTTTGGTTCTGTTTGTTGTTTTGTATTGCCACCGACTTCCAAAGCTAAAGTTATTTTTCACTTTTTTAGTTTTTGAAGGCGGTTGTTTTTTAGTATCAATTTCCTGTCATCCAAATCCACGAAGGATTTACTAGTCAAGTTAATTTACGTAGTAAATTAACTTGACAACACTAAAAAGTCATAAGAAAGCAGAATACTTATGCGATTTCGTTTACTTGGAGGACGAATTTTCGAATACTACTGAATATATCTGTGTTACCCTTTGTAAACAATGCTTAGATATGCTATAGCAACAATCGCGGTTAATCTGCTGTTATTTATTGAAGAGTTCCCTCGATTTCTACAAGATCCCATCATCAGATATTGAAATGGTGACAATGGGACCACACGGAAAGCACCAGCTTTCAAATAAAGAATCATGACGCCTTCGAACGTACAAAAGCAGAGCAAGCAATTGTCGCCGGTTGAAACTAGCCTGCATCCTTCTAGTTTTTTTTATTTCTATTAAAAAGGATAACGCGACTACCACCCAATACAAACCTGTAGAAATGAACCAACGATAATATCGGCGCGGTGGACAAACGATCGCCGTCACGTCATCTTAAACTCGGCCCGAAATAATCTCGTTCTCGTTGACGTCCCGGTGACGGCGGCGGTGGACAAACGGCCAGCCGTGCGATTCTCTAACATATTTCAACGCTGCGCTCGGCGTCGAGCTCGTCGACGACACTACTGTCAAATCAACTTTAAGCACAACGCATAGAGTTGATTTTACCAAAGTTTCGTTAACCAGCTCGACGTCGAGCGCAGCGCTGAAATATGTTAGAGAATCGCACGGCTGATTATGAAGCGTTTGCTCAGTGTAGAACCACAGTAAAACAATTGATTGTAGGCGCACGAGAGCAGTATACGCACCGTGTTGAAAGTCAAATGCTGGAAGACCCAAAGTCGTTTTGGAATTTTGTAAAAGCAAGAAGAGGCAGTAGAAGTCAGCAAAAGATTTTGAAGGATGGCGAGGTGTTGACTGACGAACAGTGTGCTCAGGAGTTTGCTAGGTACTTTTATTCGGTGTACAGTACAGAACACGCCAAGTTGGACGTTGGGACAGCTGTGATCGAAGCGGGCGGGGAGAACGGAGCGGCGCGGGTACATCTTGATCACTTAGGACTGTCAGACGTGTACAGCGCGCTTCAACAGCTTAAACCAAAAAAGTCTTGTGGGCCGGACGGCATTCCGCCTTACATCTTTAAGGATTGTCGATCGGTGCTGGCCAAACCACTGCAATACATTTATAATAAATGTCTGGAAGGAGCTGTGTTTCTGGAAAAGTGGAAGATTACCCGCGTCGTACCGGTGCCGAAGGGAGGCTCAGGGATGACAGTGGATGGTTACAGGCCTGTCGCAGTGCTGTCAACTCCAGCGAAAGTTTTGGAATCGGCTATTCATAAGAGCATATTTCAACAGGTCAGTGGCCAGCTTTCAGACGCTCAGCACGGATTTCAACCAGCAAGAAGCACTACTAGCAATCTCCTGAGCTACATGGCTAATCTTGTGCCTACAGTGGACAGTGGGGGGCAAGCTGATGCCGCTTACTTCGATTTTAAAAAAGCCTTCGATCTGGTGAACAATGATGTTTTGCTTAAGTTAGCGGCCGTTGGTTTCACTCCACATCTGCTGGGCTTTTTTTCAAGTTATTTGAGCGGTAGGCAGCAGTACGTGGAATATGGGGGCCATAAATCAGAGCCATATTTTACCAGGTCGGGCGTAAGTCAGGGCAGTAACCTTGGGCCTTTGCAATTTATTCTTATGATAAATGATTTGCCAGAAGTGGTCAAACACGCCAATTGTTTACTGTTTGCTGACGATCTCAAGCTATCACTAGAAATAAGTAATGTGGAAGACTGTGTCAGGCTTCAAAGAGACATAGACAGAGTGGTGACCTGGAGCAAGGATAACCTCTTGCAGTTCAACACCTCAAAGTGCGTCACAATCAGTTTCTCTCGCGCACGTACTCCTATCCTATACTCCTATAATATAGATGGGTTGCCAATGGCTAGGGCTACGGAAGTTAGGGACTTGGGGGTGAAGTTCAACACTGGGCTAACGTTTCGTGATCACGTCACAAGCTGCTGCAGAAAAGCCTACCGTAATTTAGGATTTATGCTCCGTATGGTACGTGGTTTTAATAACATAAAAGCGGTTATCGCCTTATACAATTCTTTAGTTAGAAGCCAATTGGAAAGTAACGCCGTCATTTGGGCACCACATGAATCTAAATATAGGCTCATGCTGGAGAGAGTACAAAACAAGTTTGTGAGGTACTTGTACTTGCGCTTGTATGGTGTATACCCATTTTATCCGCTAATGTACCCAACTTTATTTATTTTGGGTATGGTTGGATATAACGAGCTGAGGGTCAGGAGGGAACTCGCACTCACCTCGTACATATTCAAAGTACTTAGAGGAAGGGTACATAATGCGGACATATTAGGGAACATAGGTTTGTGTGTGCCAGACAGGTACGTATGGCGACGACGACAGCCACGGCTGTTGGCGGAGCCGCGCGCTCGAACCAATCTTTTAGGTGAGGCGCCACTGACGCGTGCACTCCGCACTCTCAACCTCATAGCTAGTGACACGGACCTATTCTGTTGTCCTCTGAGTGAGTTCACAAAGAATGCATTATTTGTAATAAGTTACAAGGTTAAATTATAAGTTGTAGTATCTATTTTTAAGATAAGGTTAATGATGTACACTATCGCAATGGAGTAGTCTGTAATGATAGATGTAAGTTGGAAATAAATAAATAATAATAAATGCTTGTTTTATTAGTTGCAACTATCAAAAAACAGTATTCCAGAATACTCCTCTTGCAAAAATCAGCATCGCCCAGTTGCGTATGCGGTAGGCAGAGTTGTCGCGCGGCTATATCAATGCGTGCATAGCGCCTAAACCCTCTGGCGAGATGGCTAGTTCGAATTGGAAAATCAGGTCAAAAAATATAAATTAAAAATATATATTTTTTATTTTTGATTCGTGGTAAGAATCACGAGCATAGTTAACTCCTTGAATTTGACGATAATGCAAATCAACAGCTTGTATTTGTTCCGTGCGGTAATCGAACCTGCAACCCGTGGCGCAGCAGTCGATCGCTCGGCCACTGCGCCGACTGTGTCGTTTTACTCCTCCGCTAATCTTTTCTGATTAATTTTGTTGCGGAATCCAGATAGTTCTATCGTTTCTCCGGGATTCGTCGAGCTTCATTGTCTCGGCGCTTTTCTGGCGGTCTCCACTGTTGAATCCGGCTTTCAGAAGTTGCAGTGGTTGGGAATAGTGTGGCGGCTTGACCCACAAAAAGTAGTACTTTTGCAAGCAAAACAATTAAATAAGAAACAAACAAACTTTAACTCTTTTTAATATTAGTAAAGCAGTATAGATTACAATAAGGATCATCGCTTATTATAACAACATGGCTTCCACGCAGCAAATTATTTGCCATTCAAGTTACAGCTTTAAATCGTGTGCGTTAAAGTTTTATACTGATTAGATAAAAAAAAGGTGAAGGCTAGCAGGCGGCGCGCTGTTAGCTAAGATTGGATTTGTCAAAGCGGTTCCGGGCAAATAGTTACCGTGCCGGAGCGGTTCGTCATAATGAGCGATGACTATGGGTCGTTTTTACTTCGACAAAGCACTGACACAGCTCTAGAAAGCCGATACATAGTAAAGCGGTGAGGTTTTGTACCGGAAAGCGGGTGCACGCGCCGAATATTCGGCGATGAGCGTCCAGTACTACTACTAGGACCACTAGGCTAAAGAGGCAGTTATCTTGTAATGATAAAAACATATTTTAACGCACATAATTTAAAAGTCATAATTTAAAAAAATATTTGCTGTGGCAAAGCCGTGCTGTTATAGTTAGAGCTTTAGAGCTCTAGACCTTTAGATGTGTGCTGGTCGCGTTCAGCTACATCGGTGTAATTCGCCCAAAAACTGTCGTTTGGAGGTAAATTCATAATAGGGTATATGCATGAATTTTTTTATTCGCTTGTGTTAACAAAACATTAAAATACCGAAGTAGAGATGACAATAAGAAATTAAATTTAAATTCGGCCCAAAAATACGGTCGATATAAGCATTTAAAACTCTTACGCACCGATTAGACAGAGAGATCCGATATGACCAATGACGACATTGGTTACAACGGCCATGTTAACTCCGTGTTAAATATCCTTTTGCTAGAAAGAGATACAAACAATCTCCGATAGATCATATCTTTTAGAATTTTATAGTTATTCGAAAAATTATTTTACCAAACTGTTTCTTACATAAATGAGGATTGATTTTTTAAATAAACAAAAATCATGCATGTTGCCTATTGATTATAATGTTTACTTATTATACTTTAATCAAACATGGAATGCTTCTTGCTTAAATAATATTATCGTCTTTATTTTTCTGTCAGTCAAAACTATGCTAGCTTAAGTGTATTCAAGAAATATATGATTATTGATATAAATATTACTCGTAGTGTTAAATTGATACTTGATACTTTTTGTTCCATTATGATTACTAAGTAGGTACAGACCCACCGGATCGTCCGTGGGTGTCATCAGCTTATTTAATTTGACCCTGTATAGAAAGTACCTAAGCAAATCATACGTAACAATCGGACTAGCCTAAGGCACACTTTCACCAAAATCACTCAACATATTTAGCGCTAAATGTGTTTAAATTATCATTCTGTCACTGTCACCTGTCACCGCCACCTGTCACCTTCTAACAATGTGACAGGGATGTGCGTTCTAAATAGTTTGGGCACTAAATGTATTTATTGATTTTGGTATAAGTAGGTGTTTAATGTAAGTATATAAAGTGTACAGTCATAGTGTGCGCGGCACGAGCGTGGCGCGGAACACGAGCGCGGGCTGCGTGCTGGCGGCGGGCTGGCGACACAGCTGCGCGTGCTGCCACGCCGTGCTGCCCGAGCCTCCCCGGAGCCGCGCGGTGAGCTGCAGCGACACGCACGCGCGCGCCAGGCGCACGCCCGAGCCTGCCCAGGGGGACCCAGCGTTACGGAAAATCAACATTGAGGTCATCGCACATTACAACAGCACCGCTCCGACACGGCAACGGCTCAGCCGGAATTCCTTGAAAAATTCAACTGTTGCCTGACAGCGCGCCGCCCGCGTACCGTCAACTTTTTAATCTTCTTATGATAAAAACATACTTTACCGAACACGATTTAAAGTCCATATTTGAATGGCAAATTATTTGCTGTACCAAAGCCGTGCTGTTATAGTGAGCTATGACCTTTACATTTCATTTTTTTTTATCGTGTGGGCAGTAAGGTGTAACGACCCCACACACCCTGGTGTCAGAGTTTCTAAACTGCCTCAAGGGCGTCTGACATGGTTACCGATGTCAGTGATGTCCAAGATAAATTTAGAAAGTATATATGAATCAGAAAAAGTCACACCAGTACTTGCGTAACATTTCATAAATATACGGGGTGTATGGAACATCTCTCCGTAAACTTTGCCCAGTGCACTCAGAACATTATTCTGACTTCAGAACGAGTGGAATTTCTTAAGGTGCAACCTCCGCGGTAGCCCGCCAAATTCAAATTCAAATTTAGGTTTAATGTTGATTAAAGTAAGATTCGCGGGCGTAAGAAGTATGTATTTTCAGAATTTTAACCATTCTTCTTCTTATCGTGTGGGCAGTAAGGTCTAACGACCCCACACGCCCTAGTGTCAGAGTTTCTAAACCGCCTCAAGGGCCTCTGACATGGTTACTGATGTCAGTGATGTCGAAGATAAACTTAGAAAGTACATATGAATTAGGAAAAGTCACATTGGTACTTGCCCGAGCCCGGTTGCGAACCTACAACCTCGTGCATGGGAGGCGGGCGCCTTAACCACTGGGCCATTAAAATCAGTAAAATAACTCCATAAGTCGGTATAATTCCAAAATGTCAAGATTTCATGAAATAGTCATTCTTTCGGTTTACCTGGCCCTATGGACTTTTATTGCTGACTTAAATGGTTATAATTCTGAAAATACACAATTCTTACGCCCGCGAATTATACTTTAATCAACATATAACTTAATACTAACTTGCAAATTGCAAAAATCGTAAGCAAATTTGAACTTCGCGGGCTACCGTGGAGGTTCCACCTTAAAGGATTATTTTTAAATATTTCCCTTTTTTTGAGAGATCAAGTTTGAAAAATTGGCCTATTGCTTTTTTGTCGTCCCTAATAGCAAAAACGATATTTGTTGACTTAAAAAAAAAATCTGCCGCTGCAGAGGATACAGAAGGAATAAGAGCGAATTTCACTTAGCGGAAAAGTATTAAAAACCCCCATATCTCTTTACTTATCGTTTTCTTATAAAAATCTGTTGTCTGATACTCAGTCCAGAATAGGCAATTCATGCTTTCAGTTTAAGGATAAATGTCCCGTACACCTGATATATTGACTGTACCGCATGACGTCGGCTTTAGTACGGTCAGCAACAAGAGTCGATTAACAATGTTACTTTTACTTATCATTTGAAAAGACACCAAATAACACAATTAACAACTATTTAGAATTTTACGCAATACCTAAGAGTCAATTTTATCTTAAATTATTTTTGTTTTAGATTTTTGTGTAGTAGATAAGTTGCTTTATTATTCTCAATAGTAAAATTGCAGCTAAGTGAACCAACTGAGCAGTGGTAGACGATTGAAAGTTACAAATTGAATAAATTTTACTACGAATTTATTTAATTTGTAACTTTCAAACAAAAATAATAGATCCATTTCGTGTTTCCTTTGATAAGGGTTTAAAAATCTGAAAGGTTAAACTACTTTTGTTGCTGACTATAAGGACGGCGCGGCGATGCGTACGCGCAGGTCGTGGGGCACTCACTCAAGGCTTCGGTGTGGAAGTCGGCGGCTTCCGGCGGCAGGTCGTCGTAGCGCAGCGTCCAGGCGAGCTTGCCCGTGTCGTACAGCTGCGAGGTGGCGAGCAGCTGGCACTGCGACAGCTGCAGGCCGGCGCCGGCGCAGAACCGCCACGACACGCTGCCCTCCGCCGCCTCCTCTGACAAACAAAAAAAATATATACCATCACGCCTGTATTCCCCGAAGGGTTAGGCAGAGGTGTTCCAATCACCCACAGTTCGCCGGTATATTTAGGTCCCATGTAATAGGGGGCGAGCCTATTGCCATTAACCGGGCACAAATCCAAACTCCGAGCTGCTACTGAGAATTTCATAGAAAAACCCAATAGCACTTTTTGCTCGACCTGGGATTCGAACCCAGAACCTCTAGCGTAGCAGTCGTGCTTAGGACCACTAGGCTAACGAGGCGCGTCTGACAAACAAAATACAGTAAAACCTCGGTTATCCCAACACTGACTTAATTTATCCGATCGTTGGCACGAATTTGCTGCTCGCTCCTTCTCAAACGGCTGCGAGACTTACTTTTTTTAGGTGTTAATATATATGTTTCAACGTATATGTATGTCAAATTCTAAAAGATTGTACTGTTTTTATGTGAAAAGGTGTTGTTCGGATATTCGGATTCTGTAGGGAAATAACAGTGCTCGTTACAAAAATAAATAAAAATATACCATCACGCCTGCATTCACCGAAGGGTTAGGCAGAGGTCTACCAATGTACACCCACAGTTCGCCGGTATGTTTAGGTCCCATGTAATAGGGGGCGTCATCTACCCAATTATCTTACACGCAACTACTTGCGCGTATTGTCTGCACTGACAGTGGACAACAGCACTTTTTTTTTAACAAAACTTGCATTAGACGCAGCTTTACTTTCTTTCTAATATCAACTTTATTTGTACTGCCATAAAGTCATTTTTCATAAAAAAAAATACCGATGGGAAATCATCAAATGACATCCCCCGCCCTTAGTGTCAAACTTTTACTGTCTAAAACCCATCCATGTTCCTTCTTGTGTCCTTTGCGTTCCGGGGGCGCGGTATCTCTTTCGAACAACCCGCAGCATTTTTCATGCGTTGGAAACAAATATTTGAATATATTACCTTTTCTAGCAAGATAAACTTGCTGCCAGTCGTGTTCCACCTTTCTGAAGACATCCTCGGCATGGTAGACTCCTGCGGCCCAGCTGGCGATGGTCTCCAAGTCCTCGCCGTCGCGCTGCACGAGGTACTGGTCCGAGGCGGTGCAGTAGCTGACCGTGTACTTCCCAGGGTCTTGGAACTCGAAGGTCCGCGACACTTGGCTGCCCATCTCCCCGCGTTCGGCACGCCAATGCTCCGACCCCGAAATCCGGCCGTGGTTCTCATAATCTGTCGGTTTCCTGAGTAACGGAAAGTTAGCCAGTTTGCAACGGTCAGCTACAAAAGTCGATTAACAATGTTACTTTTACACCTATACATACCATCACGCCCGTATTCCCCGAAGGGTTAGGCAGAGGTGTACCAATGTACACCCACAGTTCGCCGGTATATTTAGGTCCCATGTAATAGGGGCGAGCCTATTGCCATTAACCGGGCACAAATCCAAACTCCGAGCTGCTACTGAGAATTTCATAGAAAAACCCAATAACACTTTTTGCTCGATCTGGGAATCGAACTCAGGACCTCTAGCGTAGCAGTCCTGCTTAGAACCATTACGAGGCAGTTACATATCATTAATATATATACATGAAATAACACAATTCACTGCTATTCTGAATTTTAGGCACAACCTAAGAGTTCATATTATCTTAATTTTAGATCCATTTTAGATTGGCTATATTTTTTTTTATCTGAAGATTTGAAGAGTCCTCGCGTCTATGGGGTGACCCGAAAATAGGGAAGATGCGTTTTTTTTATTTTTGTGTTTATTTTAAAGAACTCCATGTAGAATAGACCACAAGTATATTAAAAAATTAAAAAACTGTAATTTACTGCAAAAAAATGCGGTTTAAAACTGTCAATATAAATTTTCGCGCGAAAACGGATCTATAGTTCGTATGACGTCACTCCTGTCTGTCACTAGTCACTGGCCCACTGATTGTACTGCGCTTGTATCCTCACTGGCTTTCATACTTTTGCATTTTACTCGACTTTCGAGATATTTTTTTGTAAAAATTTAAAATGGACTATCCATCAACATCAGGTTATCATAACTATACTATCGATACTCCGAGAAAAAGCCCGTATGTTTTGTGCCAATGTGTCCATCTTTTTCAAATAAGTTTCCAAATAAATTGTTTTTGACTGGATCTTCTGACCCAAAGCAGAGAAAAAAGTGGTTTCGAGCTGCGAAGAGAAATGACAATTATTCCTCAAAAACTATCATTCGATGCTGTGAAGACCATTTTGACGTAAGTCGGCGGATATATTTGTTATACGCTTAGTTAATCTGCTTGTTCGCAAAAGAAACATAGAATACCTAGGTACCTAATATTTAGCCAAACTTGTCAATGACTTTTTATTTTACAGTTGGAGAACGACGTCGAAAATTGGATGAAGTTTTTTTAAACTGACTGACTGTTTTTTTGATTGGAGGGAAACTTTTTCTGAAGAAAGATGTGGTACCTCAGAAATCACTACCATGTCAACCACAGAAATATAAAATGTACTAACTTTTGGTAGATTCCTGGAATCAGCTTTGACAAACCCAACTTCCATTTTTATTCGAAAAATGCAATTAATTTTCGTTTTAATGTTCACTTATACTAACTCTAACCTCAAATTAACGACTGTCATAACAGGAGTGACGTCACTAAACGCTGATTGGTGTTTCAAATACGTTCCGTTTCAAGTTACTTTAAATTTGTAATTATTGTTAAAAAACAACATTATATAAAATATAAACCTTGCAGTGGCCCTTCGTTTATATTTTTTTAACATTTTAATAAGAAAATTTTCATAAATATTATATTTGCATGTTCCCTATTAGGGAATTAAAGAACGTGTAGCTCGTAGAAATTCGGAGAAAGTGTATAAGATAAAACTTGTAGAAAATTTTACAAGCTTTCAATATGTAGAAAATATTTTTCTCTACGACCCACCGTTTTAAAGATGCAAGTGTGAAACTAAAAAGTGGATTTTTTTATCCCTCCCCATCCCCCAATTTTTATGACAGGAGAAAGGGGCGCTTTAACCAATGGGCAACGTTTCCTACTTCTCGATCATGAGGCTGGCCAGTTCCTGCAGGGTCCGCTTCGCCAGGTACCGCCTCCTCGCCTCGGAGACCTGCCTCTGTCGACTTTCCCGCAACGTCATGATGCAGGAAATTAATTCCTGTTCGGTACACTCCGTGCGACGCTTCAGCACCTACAATAATACCAGCCAGACTTACAACACAAGTCGAACCACACAAGTCACAAGTCTTTTTGTGAAAATGTGATTCTCCGAACCTTCCAGCCACGGCAGCAAGATATATTATAGTGCACAAGTGTGTGCGCAAATGCAGGTGCACTCCCTCTTCTCTAACTCACATAGCCCGATAGGACGGCAATCCGAAACGACCGGAGAGAGATCAGGCGCAGGACCAACGGCTTTACGTGTTTTCCGAGGCACGGGGGTGTCAACCACCAACTTCCAAACACCGGGCTGCTATTGAGAAATTCCTAATGGAAAAACCCAATAACACTTTTTGCCCGACCTAGGAATCGAAGACCTCTAGCGTAGCAGTCGCGCTTAGGACAACTAGGCTAACAGGCAGTTGAGTCGAGGTATCTGTAGTGATAATCGTATGCTTTACCTCTTTGTGGTCCATGGTGTATCTCCAGGTGACATCTTGTATGTCGTCGCGGGACACTGCTATCACGTAAGACAGTTTCTTGCCCCAGCCGTGCGAGTACAACAGCGGGGCGTTCAGCTTGGCCTCGCACGGGTCCACGTGGACCCACGTGTTGGTATCGTAGTTGAAAATCTATAAATAGTAACATTCATTCAAGCGAGGAAGGCAATATGACTGTAACAACATCTATCGCTCAACATGCGAAATATAAAACTGACGTATCCTACATTTTGACATTACCTACAAAAAAAAAGGAAAAAAAAACCATCACGCCTGTATTCCCCGAAGGGTTAGGCAGAGGTGTACCAATGTACACCCACAGTTCGCCGGTATATTTAGGTCCCATGTAATAGGGGGCGAGCCTATTGCCATTAACCGGGCACAAATCCAAACTCCGAGCTGCTACAGAGAATTTCATAGAAAAACCCGATAACACTTTTTGCTCGACCTGCCTCGATTTTTTTGTCACTACATCCTCTTTTAATCCGAAACGTTTATTTATTAGTATAGATAGTGATACCTCGCACCACACGTGGTCGGTGGTGTCGTAGACGAAGCGCGTGTCGTACCCGAGCGCGCGACACAGCAGCGTGAAGCAGTTGGCCCACTCGCCGCAGCGGCCGCGGCGCGTGCGCAGCAGAGTGCGCGGGTCGTTGTACCGCACGAACTTAGAGCCGATGCCACAAGCGCCGCAGACGTACGCCTACAGATTACATAGAGATACCGAGTTAAATCCTGACTAGTCATGATAATAAAAAAGAAGTTTAAAAAACTAAAACCCGACTACAAAAAAAAACACGTTCTAAAAAGTATGAAACAAGAAAACATTTTCATCTGAAACCCGTGGTCGTATGCCACTTTGCCCTAAACTTTAGTGCTAAAGATTAATGTTCTATGACTATACATATACTGTTTTACTGGATTAAGTTAGTCGGGTTTTAGTTTTTTATTTTTATAAACTGTCAATTTAATCACTGAGATTAAAAAATACACTTTAAATATTTTAAATGATACAAGCTTAACAGATAATGTTAACAGGCTTATTGCACTTAAAATATCCAATTGTCTTACTAAAATGCATGACAAAATCTTGCCATTGCATTTTCTCTAGCCAAAAAGAGAAAAGACTCTGCGTTAACATTCTTGTCTCATTTCAAAAGGAAAGAAATGAATTAATGAAATGAAGTGGTGACAAAATTTCATCCGCATCCGAAGTTAGTAACCGCCATGGCTTACATAACTTTTAAATTGTCTTATATTGCTATTCACGTACATTGTTTTCACATAAGCAACAAAAATAATCTAACCAGGATTTTGTAAAAACCTAACTGAAAAGAGGTTTTCTAGAGTATCTTGGTTGTTCTTCTCCCAGAGACCTGCCTACGTTTTGGAACAAGCAACTAGTTCAACTTTCTGAAAACCTGACCGACTTCTTGAAAATTCCGAAGTGACTGTAAATGGTTTATACTCGGTTACTTTTACATCGCTCTGGAGCACACAGGAACTCCATTCGAGTAATAGTTACTATTGGCACTGCATTTTTTTTAAGACGTCTCAATGATATTCTACTTTTTTTTGTGAATCGAGTTAAATGTTAGTAGCGCTTCTGTCTGATCAGTGAATGGATTTTTTAAACCCTGCCGTTCGCATGTGTCGACACGTTTTACAGCCAAATATGCATTGAAGACTGCATAGAAGCATTATTACGGATTCGGTTCAGTTTAACAAATAAAATACCATCACGCCTGTATTCCCCGAAGGGTTAGGCAGAGGTGTACCAATGAACACCCACAGCAAACAAAAAATATAACAACAAATAAAATATCCGTGTTATTTTTTTTATTTATTTACTTTAAATAATAGTGCCAATAGTTTCTGTTAATATGAAAGAGCTTACGGCTTTCAGTTCCAGAACGATGTGAAAGTAAGCGTGTATGAAATAAATGCTTTGAATTTGAGTGACATATAATTTTACTTACCTCCATCTTGCACATCTCTCGTTCTGTATTGATGGTGTAGTTCTTGTGGAAGGTGGTGCGACCACCGCACCCGTCACACGCCGGCTGGTCGACCCAGGTGAAGAACTTGTGCTTGAACCAGCCCATCAGTTCCATCAGGAGTGCTATGTCGAACGGCATGTCCAAGGTTTCTTTTTGACCTGTTTTGTGAAACATGATGAACAATGGGTAGTGTCCACCACCATCAGTTGACATACTTTTTGTGAACTGTCAAAACGCGATTTTCCCATAGATTTTGTATGGCAATAGAATAGAATAACTATTTATTGATTTTAAAGTAAGTAAAAATCTAATCTTATCTTATCTTCATGGGTAAAATAAAGTGCTTTTTTAGAGAAGTTGCGACTTGAAATTATTGGTTAGTGGTGTCAACTACCCAATTGTGTAGTTGACACCAAAAGCTGTTAATTTCAAAAAACAATATCTAAATAAACACTTTAGCAGTCCTGGTACCAGATTTATTTTCAGTTTACTGTAAAATTAGATTATTAGTTGCTTTGGTAGCACCACCATGCCTGTAATTCCCGAAGGGTTAGGCAGTCGTGTACCAATTTACCTATAGTTCGCTGGTATTTGAGGTCCCATGTAATAGGGGACACATCTTTTGCCATTAGCAGGGCACAAATCCTAACTCTAAGCTACTACTCAGAATTTCAAAGAGAAACCCAATATTTAACACTTTTTGCCCAACCTGGGAATTGAACCTAAGACCTCTAGCGTCCTGCCGGGGCTGCGGGTTGTTCTGCCGGGGCTGCGGGCTGTTCGAAAGAGATACCGCGCCCCGGAACATAAAGGGCACATGAAGGAACATAGACGGGTTTTAGTCAGTAAAAGTCTGATACTCCTTAAAAGATCTCTAGCGTAGCAATCACGCTTAGGACCACTAGGCTAACGAGGCTTTGAAATCAATAAATAGTTAATTAATTTAATTGTGTTGGTAAAAAAGTGATGCCTATACACATCTACAACACCACAACTAGATTTAATATTAATGTTTTTTTCATGTAATGAAGTTCAAAAGTGCTTTTTAAAGGTCTAATTGACATAAATGTATTGACTTTCACTTGGACATTAGACTAGAGCACACATTTTGCAAGACTTTTAACCATCATAACTTCATCCTTACCAGCTTTAATCAACTTCTGGACCTCACGCATCCTGTCGAGGGCCATAAGCTGTAGTGTGAGAATGGGTATCGCATCACGTGCTAGTTCCAACAATTCCTCTTCTTCATACACTAAGACGTTATTAAACAAACTCTCCATTTTTAACAAAAGGCTGTTATTTGATGTCTGTAAAAGGAACATGGTAGTGTGAATTCAGTTATTATAACAAAAGTATCTATTCATGATATTTTACAAAAAATATTATTTCCACTTAAACTAATGACAATTTTATTACTACATTCATTAAGTTCATTTCAGAACAATAAGTACTGTTGAAAATGCCATAATATAATTATGAAAGTTGTCTTATAAACATTTTGTTGTCATTAAAGTTTATTTAAAAAAAATCTGATGAATTGTTAACATGTACTCACAACATAATACTAAACAACGTATGCAAAAAAGCTTAATGTAAAATTGATAAATATGTGATGTTTTTGGTATTAATGTTTATCTACTCAATGGAAATCAGCAATAAAAAAAAGACTATAATGACAAAAATCTGGGATGAATTAAGCTGCAGCGCAACAAAAAGCCAAAATATTAACATACAATACCAGAATTTTAGTAGGTGTCAACATCCTTGTCCGGGGATTGTAACGAACTTTTACACTACTCCGTTTACTTGATGTCCCGTAACAAAAACAAATCTTTCTCTCTATTGATGCTTGTGCCATTCTCAAGTTATTTAAAGTTCTATCTTTCGGGTAAATGAGTTCCGTACCAACCTGTAATAACAGTATTATTTTTATTTAACTTGATACATAAATATAGTTTAGTATTTTTGTAATTTCAAAATGTTACAAATATTTCTTTTTCTTCTTGTAACAAATAAAAAATATGACAAATTAAAAATTGTACTTTCTGAAATCATACCTTATCATATTTGTATGTTTGTATGATGAAGATAACAAAGAGTTACGCTAGTAATTAGAGTCTTATCTAAGAAACTAATAAGTCACATTTTAAATGAGATGGATAATGGATGTAGAAACATGCTATGAAGGGGGAGAATAAAGGGAAGATTTAATATAAATATATACTATATTGAAACATCAGATTATGCTTCAATATACTGTAATTCCTTTTGAATTTAAAGTAGTAGGTTGTAATCGTACCTACCTATATTATTTTCTGTACTCACCGGTTGAAAGCCGACATATTTCAAGTAATCAGTGAAAGCCTCATACTTTAATAAATCTTTAAGACTATCGCTTTTTATTGTCCTTAATTCGTAATCATGGGGATTTTCCAAAATATGATTTATATGCCGCAAAAGTTCATATAGTATTTTATGAAATTTATCCACATCTCTCAAACTTTGTTCCACCACAGCGAGTCTTGCCATATCCTCCATTATTGAATAAAAATGTTTTTACAGAACGTTTGCAGGTTAAAACTTAGGAAAATGATTTATTACAGTCGTATTTACGAAACTATGAAATTCATTGCAACAGTACACTTGTCAAATTTTGATTTGTCATTTTCGTTCGGAAACGTTGGTTTAATTCGAACGCAAAGATTTGTTGGCACTTAAAACTTTGCTATACTATTTTGTAAGTATAATTTATTTTATTTTATTCCCCACAAGTAGTAGAAAACTTTGCCAATTTCTATTTATCAAGTTAGGGGAGTTTTAAGTATATTCATGATGACTGCCTATCTTATATTTTTTTGATATTGCACAAATGAGCGCATTTATGACAATTAAAGGGAAAAAAACCATCTTAAATATATCAATTAGCTAGTAATTATTAACTATGTTTAGTACATAATGCATTTATATACCAACATTGATAGGTCACCATGGTGGCAATGATACAAACAAAACAAGCTAGTACCTAAATGAAAACTTGTACCTTGTAACTTAGGGCAATGAAGAAACGCCGATTCTCTTTAGAAAGCAATTCTGATGGTATGTACCTATATATTATGTCTTATGGTTTCAGTGGGGCTTATTATAGCTGTCCATACACGTATGTTGTGTGAGTAAAGTAGAGATAGTAATGTGAGAAAAGACGATGGTGATTTTTTGTAATGATGTTTTCTTTTATGTTTTTATGAGGCTTCAACCCTGGGTCACGAAGCTGGTTGCTTCATGCGCGCTACGTTAGAGGAGAGCATTCTTTATGCCTGGACCTCGCCGATGATCTGCAGAAACAATATGACAACAAACATAGATATGCGCATTACATAAAGGTATTACGTAGTCTGTACGTTGTTACCTATTCAGTAGGTAAAAGGAAACTTATTCTGTTATTCTATCTATAGTTATTTATATTTACTCCTATTTTGTACCGACTTCTTCCGCTAAGGGGGGGGGGGGGGGGGGAGGCAGTGTCACTCTCACTGACTACCTACTACCCAATCGTGTTCCTCTAATACCCTTAAGAGGTAAAACTGATTTATTTAATTAAGAAAAAGACAAATTTTTATCAGCCTAGGGTACCTATTTTAAGAACAGCCTGGTCCGATTACAAAGGTTCTTTCATTGATAGAAAGCTGCACTATTGACAGATGCCATGGCTATGCGTAGGTATATGGTACCAAGTTCTACACGGATGTACTGAGCATTCTTCTGGATTTCCAACTATTAAAGCCACAGAGATCCAATCCTCCTGGCCTTGAAGCGGCATTTTCTTGATGTAATATAATTCTTCAGACCGATTCTGGCCACGGCGGCTAATCTTAATGCAGACTGGACGCATGAGATATTATAGTGCACAAGTGTGTACGGAAACAGGTGAGGAGTGAAATACGAACACGGGTTCCAGGCCCCCGTAGCACAGGGGCCCGTATCTCTGATACGGCAGTAAGTCTGCTCCCGCTTAGATCATTTTTTAACCCCCGACTCAAAAAGAGGGGTGTTACAATTTCGACGTGTCTGTGTGCCTGTGGCTCCGTAGCTCTTAAACGGATGAACCGATTTAAATGCGTTCGTTTTTTATTTGAAAACAGCAGTGTGATTCTCTAAGCCTCACTTCGTAATTCGAAAGCTGAATCCGCAGTGAGATTACAAAATGGTATTCGAAGATGTCTAATGGTAGAGAATCGCACTACAGTAGTGCGATTCTCTAAAATGCAAACTCGAAAACGAGTCTCACTAAAGTGATCGCGCTCACTTCGATAACGAACCAACTTGTCATTGGTTTAGTATTCGTTCGCCGTGGTGACGTCACCGGCGTGATCGTGTTTAACATAATACCATTTTGTAATCTCACTGCGGATTCAGCTTTCGAATTACGAAGTGAGGCTTAGAGAATCACGCTGCAGGTTTCCTAGCGATGGTTCTTAGGTATGTTTTATCAAAATCGGTTTAGCCGTTTCAGGGTTATCAGCTCTTTTGTTAGATTAGGTAAGAATCTGTCAGGAGTTACTTAATTTTTTTGCAACACGGGTTACTTACTACTTACCTTGAACATGAAAATGTAAAATAAAAGGTCTACTTTTGGTATCCGCTGATTTTAGTTTTCCTTTCACCCAGGGCTTAGTGTTGGCTGATGCTGGCAGACTGCAGGAAGCCCTGGAGAGGTACCACAGCTGCATACGACTCTACCCTCAGGACCCCGAGCCTTTGAAACAAGTCGCCAAGTGTCTGTATGTTTCATCATCATTATAGTAATAAATTATGATGTATGATTAGTTCGAAACCTGTGTTTTCATCACTCGTTTTTTTAATCTCATCATTCGGACCATGTCATAAACTCTAATACTAAAAAGCTGAGTAGGTAATTTGTTTGTTTCAATCCGCTAATATCCGAAACTACTAGTCCGATTCTGAAAATTATTTCGCTAGTATCAGCCATGTTATTCCTGAGTGTTATAGACTATATTTTATTTTTAAAGGAATAGGGATCCTTTAGAATGTTTAGGGCGACCAAGACGCGGGCAAAATCTAGTCATGAAATAACCAATTTTGTAATGTTTACGTTGCAGATCTCGACAGCATCGTTTCCAGTTATCACATGAGGCTTATTTAGAAGCTGACAAGTTGTCGAAGCTTCCTGATCCTGACATTTACTGCGAGCTAGGTAGGGTTTTAAGCTACATCTTTTTATTTCTTTTCGCCTCGGGGATGGCGGAGGGGCGTGTGGGAGGACCCCTATCGCCTAAAACCATGATTGACCATCATTGGGGTGTCGTGATGGCCCAGTGGTTAAGGCCCGCCTCTCATGCACGAGGTTGTGGGTTCGCAACCGGGCACGGACAGGTACCAATGTGACTTTTCTAATTCATACGCACTTTCTAAGTTTATCTTGGACATCACTGACATCGGTAACGGATTGTCACCGGCAGGTAGCTGATGTTATAAGGAGTTACTTTTATTTTATTAGAGTTCAAAAAATATTGGGTACCTCACAGTCCCTGGTCGCAAGCGCAACTGCTAAACGTGGGGTCTTGGATTCAATTCCCATTCTGGGCAATAAGTGTTATAATTATATTGAGTTGTTCCATAAGGAATTTTACGATACCAGCCCGGAGTTTGGGAGTTGGTGGTGGGATATGCCTCCTGTGTAAAGCAGTTGGTCTTGCGCGTGATGTCTCCCCGGCCGTGTCGGATTGCCGTCCCATGGGATTATGAGAGTGGGGAAGAGGGAGTGCACCTGTTTGTGCACTATAATATATCCCCCGCGTACCTACTTGGCTATTCTGTATTGCGACTGGCCGCCGTCACCGAATTTCGTTCGGGAGGCTATTATTTATATCCTTAAAAAGTCGGAGAACTAGGTGTACCCGGTAATGTCTGATTTTCCAGACGGTTACTTCTAAATATATTTGTTTTTAGCGGAATGTTCCTGGAACTTGGGTGACCTGGAGAATGGCGTGGAATGGGCCAGGTCTGCGGTACAGGCGGGGGGCGGGGAACGAGCCGGTGCTCTCCTGGCGAAGCTCCTCCTGGCCTGTGATGATGTGCAGGGCGCGCTGAAGGCATACGACCACGCTTTGATGTTAGTATACCTAACCATTAAGTTAATGACTGACTGACTGACCTCATTAGCCTACAAGTCTTATTAAACACAATACTACCTCCCACTAAAGCCGTGGCAGATATTTTTATAACACCTTATATTATCCTACGGGAACCGCACCTACCTACATTTTTTACGGGATAAAAAGTATTCTACATAATGTGTTATTCCACACTACAATCCAATTCAGTCTCTTTCATCCAGATATTGCACCCTTAAAACATAAATGGCACTATACGAAAATGTAAATTTTGCAGTATGGCCGTTTTAAGTTTTTAAGCCGTTTCAAGTTGTTACAAATCCATAAGTGACACTAAGGGCTAAGTGACACTAATAAGGGCATTAGAGCTATAGGGGTCTTTGCGTTAGGCGCGTTTCGTTTTATAAATTTTGAGAGTACCTATACTTAACTAAAAAATTGCATTTTTTGTATAGTGCCACTTATGTTTTAAGGGTGCGATTATATTCAGCCGTTTAAACGAGTAAAAGTAACTAATAACCATTCCGCCTCAAAACGTTCGCATTTATAATATTACTAGCGACCTGCCCGTGACTTCGTTCGCGTGGCTTATTTCACCCGCCATAAGTAACGTCTTTGGTTAATGCTCCGCTCCCGTGAGTTGTAGCGTCATGTTATGTGGCCTATGTTATTTAGGAATAATGTACAATCTAGCTATCTATTGGTGAAAAAATAGTTAAAATCAATCCAGTAGTTGCGGAGCCTATTCGTTACAAACATGCAAACAATCTTATCTGTTTTTAATATTAGTACAGATAGTAGCATAACATCTAAAATCAAACTACACTTCCGCAGTTCGCACGCATGCGGGGCGGACACTTTGGCAGCAGCTGGAGCCCTCCGTCTCCGAGCTGGTGACCCTCGGCGTGCCTTCCAGCTGCTCGGAGCAGCCCTCGCGCAACAGCCCACGCAGCACGCAGCCGCGCTGGCCCTCGCAGCCATGATGTTGCAGCATAAGGACTTGGACGCTGCTCTGGCCAGGCTTAAGGCCGCCCTGACAGCGCACCCGACCTGTGTGGCGGCTCATGCCAATCTGGGAATGGCGTTGCTGGCTAAGAAGAAATATATTGCGGTAAGTCGGGTGTCCGGTGTGTGGGGTCGGGCGCACCGAGACACGACGCTGCGTGCACCTTTTAATAGAGCTACTCAAAATATAACTTTATTTACTACACGAAAAGATACACATTTCATTGTTTGAATTCAGAATGCGTTGCACCTTCTAACAATGAAATTGTCACAATGAAATGTGTATTTTTCGTGTGGAAAATGAAGTTATATTTTGAGTAGCGTCTCGGTGTGAACTGAACCTTAGAGTCTAACAAAATTATCAAAAAACAAATGACGTTCACAACAGTTCTATTAAATGCAAAATAATCGCTTAACTTTTTCGTTTCTTTTAGTGAACGATTTAACAATTCTAAGTAGTACCTAAAATACAGTATTTGTTACGTGCTATTTTGTTCTTTTAAAGTAATGCAGGTCTGTACGTACCCCTCGCCTACGTATAACTGTAATTATTTCCGCGTGCAGGCCCTGACATGCCTCCAGCGCGCGGCGTGGGCGGCGCCGCTGAGTGCGCGTGCGGCCCACGACCTCGGAGTAGCGCTGCTCGTGTGCAAGAGGCCTGCTTCGGCTTTCTGCCGCCTGGCCACAGCAGCAGCCTTGCAGCCGTTTCAGCCTTACACGGTAAGGAGTAATTTGGCCAATTCGAATTTCGCCGGATATGTTCTGGGGCCGATCCCCGCGGCACCGCAAAGCTGGGCCGACCCGTGACGGGAGTAGAGCGAGCCCCGAACATCCCGTCAGCTTACAAAACTCTGTTTAATATACTGGTCCCTCAGTGAGGGACGTTTCAGCAGAACGTGATTGCTCTGTTCCAGGGTCTTAACTTAAAGTAACTGCATTAACAGATTTAGTAGGTAGTAGTAGAGCTCTTTGTGAAGGAGCTCGTCCGGGGAAGTACTACCACCATATAGTGATCATACCAATTTCTGTTGCAAAGCAGCGTTGCTGTATTCCGGTTTGAAGGCTATGGGTGCCGATGTAATTACATGCACATGCGACATAAATCAAGTTTGTCGCTGGGATGGCAACACATTTGCAAGGCCTCTGGTATTGCAGATGTCTTTAGGCAGCGGTGGCGGTCACCACTTAACATCGGGTGGGCCATCGGCTTGCTTGCCATCCAATGATGTTAAAAAAATTATAAGATACTGTAGTGTATTTTATTACTACACTTTGGACTCTACGCTATCTATTAACGCACGCCATCGCCTTCGGCTTGGGCTGCACAATTCAGCCTCAACTGTACAAACTTAGCCCACTTGTATCTTAATGGACTATTATTATTCAAATAGTATTTTTCAAAATGGCAATTAGTTTGATCAGGTAGGCCCCACAAGTAGCCTAGTGCAGTGTCAGTATATGAAGTAAGGCGTCTTTTTAGGGTTCCGTACCCAAAGGGTAAAACGGGACCCTATTACTGAGACTTCGCTGTCCGTCTGTCACCAGGCTGTAACTTATGAACGGTGACAGTTAGACAGCAAAAAATCCACAGATGATTTATTTCTGTTGCCGCTATAACAACAAAAATGCTAACACAGAATAAAATAAATATTTATACAACAAACGTGATTTTTTTGCACGTTTTTGGCCTATGTTGATAACGATAAGAGGTAAACGCTTGAAATATTCTTTAAAAATTAATAACTAAAATAAAATAAATGTTTAAGGGGGGCTCCCATAAAACAAATGCGATTGTTTTGCCGTGTTTAATAAAAATGGTACGGTCCCCTTCGTGCGCGAGTCCGACTCGCAATTGGCCGGTTTTTTGTGCTACGTTTTCATAGTTTCCTGGTATTCCTACCAGGTTCTTACACAATCTTGATAAGCCAAGTTTTCATACAGCTGCTGCTGATAGGCATAGCCCTGGAGCGCCTGGGGGACAGCCGGGCTGACGCGGCGTACTCCCGGGCAGTGGCCCTGGCGGATGATGACCCCCTCATCAGGCTCAACGTGGCCGGGAGGCACGCCCGGGCCGGGCGGCTGACTGAGGCCGTGCAGGAGGCAGGAGTCACCGCCGAGCTGCTGCACAGAGAGGAGAAGTCAGATGCACAGGTAATAGAAGACAACGGTATTAAGGAATCCTACTAATATTATAGCTAGAAGTCTTGGGTTAGCTTCCCAGGTCGAGCAAAAAGTGTTATTGGGTTTTTCTATGAATCTCTTAGAAGCAGCTCGGAGTTAGGATTTGTGCCCAGCTAATGAATAGGCTCACCCCCACTACATGCTGCGGGTTGTTCTAAAGAGATACCGCGCCCCCGGAACGCAAAGGGCACATGAAGGAACATAGATGGCCACCCCCACTACATGGGACTTAAACATACTGGCGGACTGTAACCTAACTCTTCGGAGAATACAGGCGTGATGGTATGTAGGTACTTGACTCGGCTTTCTCTGAGAAGATCCAGTTTAATATGCTATTGGTTTCCTTCCCTACAGCTTACCAGTTCTTTGCTAACACTGATAGAGCTACTTGATGAGTCTGGGGTGGAGCTGCCGGGACTGCCATATTGTGTCCCAGATGCTGAAGAGGAGCTGCCAGCCTTAGAGCCCGTGGAAGGTGTAGAGGAGCAACAGTTTGCACCAGACGAAGTTTAGAAGTAATATAGAAGTAGGTATGTATGTAAGTAATTGTCATTTTTCTTTCTGTCGTATGAGGAGTAATAGGTCAGTGCCATCAAATGGTTACCTCTTTTCCGAACGAATTTTAATCATCTTTATCGTGTGGGTAAGTTAGTAAGGTCTAACGACCCCACACACCTTAGTGTCAGAGTTTCTAAACCGCCTTAAGGGCTTCTGACGTGGTTACCGATGTCAGTGATGTACAAGATGAACTTAGAAAGTACATATCTATTGGAAAACGTCACATTGGTACTTGCCCGTGCCCGGTTGCGAACCTACATCCTCGTGCATGGGAGGCGGGCGCCTTAACCACTGGGCCATCACGACAATTAAGAATTTGAATGCAAGAGGGATAGCCAATTGATGACGCTGTCTGTACTCAAAAATGCCTGTACCTAACATAAATATTTATTTATTTGCTCACTTAATAGGTACATACAATTATGCAACAACTGCGTGGCATGAAGTCCGCTTTAGTACTTTTTGTACAAATTGAGGGCCCATTTTGAACGAAAATATACAAAGCAGGACAGCGTTTTGCGATAATATCTTGTTTTCACAAATTTTGTTCGGCATTAGCTTAGATTTTTGCACAAAGACTTTTCTGTGGAGTCTACACGTACAGATGGGCCCTCAATCCTTTATGTCAGAACTGAGAAGTGAGGGCCCAATTTTTCGGTTCAAAACTCGCTTATTTGACTTTCACAAAGTCTGATTCCAACTTTCACAATTCATTGGGAATGTTCACTGGATCTTAAAGCACATTTTCAATTGAGTTTAAACAAAGCCTTCACACCACACGCTCATGTTTTACCTAAGGCTTTTTCTACTACTTCGTATCACCCTGTCTACTTAATATAGGTCTCGAAATATTGAGATTAACTTTAAAGCGAAAGAAATCACAACCATACAAGAAAAACGAAAACTTTGTAATAATATCGATTATAATGTATGTAGCTCTTCCATTTACAGCACGGCCGACGTATTTTGGCTTCATGAAGTTAGTGCGCTGCGCTACTGCGGACAATTTTGTTCTTAAAAGATCCATTGCGCAGCCAAACGGCTAATTTCAGGATCGCCAATATCGGGTGTAAGGGACATCTATACTTAAACTGAAACCACGAATTCAATTCTACATTGAGTATCAGACAGCAAGATTTTTTATAGGAAAACCACAACCAAAGAGATATGCTTGTAATACTTTTCCGCCAAGTGAAAATTCGCTCTTATTCGGCTATTAGCGGCTGGTAAAAATCTATTTTGCCCTTGTTTTAGGTTAACAAATATCGTTATCGCCATTAGGGACGACTAAAAAAAGCAACAGGCCAATTCTGCAAATTTGATCTGCGGAAAATGAGAAAAAGAATCAATTTTTTTTGCAAGAAATTCCACTTGTTCTGATGTGAGAATAGTGTTCCGAGTGCACTGGCGAAGTTTAGGGTAGATGTCTCTTAAGCTGGATACTCACTTAGCAGTGTAGCACGTAACGTATCAGATACGGTATCAAGTGAGTACGTAGGCACGAGCCCGCTGCGAGCCGCTTGCGCGTGGAGCGCTGTAAGCTCGCAGTGACCCGCCGAGTGGCGGTTTCACTGCGAACACAGAGGCGGCTAGGAAGCTCGTAGCTGATACGCGGAGGACCGTGGACGAGCCGTACCCACTTGCAGGTTGATACCGTATCTGATACGTTGCGTGCTACACTGCTAAGTGAGTACCCAGCCTTACACCCCGTATACTTCGGCCGTACTGTACCTACACGCATTACAAACTATTGTAGGTAATGAAATTTAAATTTAAATGTGTTCCACGAGTAAATAACGCAGGTAGTAGGTACTTATCGCATTTTAAATATAAAATCTGAAGTTTATGACTCGCCATAATAGCAAGAATAATATACATTTGTTCGCGATGATGTAACAATGTCTTTTTTGCTGGTTTTCACTGTAGTGGCCACTTGTTTTACTGTGGTAAGTACATATTCTTTATTCTTCAAATTCTTCTCTCTTTTTCGTCTTCCTACACGACCGAAAATAGGACCGACTATCGGGCCTTTTAAAATAAAGCGCAAAACGCACAGAGTACGGGCGCGGGTCGGATCGGGAGTAGGTACGGACGGCGGGTCTTAAGAATACATTTATTTTCATAGTTACAAAAAAAAACCTTATTGGGCTGATACAAATACTTTTCGTGTAACTTATTAAGTGAACTAAATACATTTATTAGAAAGACGGTGATCTCAAACAAGGACACTTTTGTTTTTAAATAAAAACGTTGCCCCACACTAGGAATTTAGGTAATACAAGTAATTTTGTTCCGTTAGGGAATCGAACCCGCGACACGCAGCACAGAAGTCAATCGTTAAGCCACTGCGCCAAATTTGCCGTAAAACTAACAATGGTGCTGATTGTCTTGTTCACAAACTTAACTAAATTTAAATTAAATGCATCTTTCTCTTTCAAATTCTTAAAGAAAAGGACAGAAGATACATAATATATTCGTTTAGTCCTGTCAAATTAGACAGCGCTTGAAGAAAAATTGGCGTGTTTCTAGCTTAGAGCATTAATAATACTCTAAGGTTTCTAGTCACCACGTTTTTAATCGCGTCAAAATTATCTATGGAGTGTCTAAAGGAGGATGCAAATCCTGGTCCCACCTTCCAATAGGTATATGTGTTACATCGTTGGATAGGTATTTTTGAGCTGAATAAAAGTTACTATGGCGCCAAGTTCCAAATCTTAGTCCGTTCAGAGTTATTATTTAATAAACATGGCAGTTTTATCGTTTTATTTTTACGTAATAATTGCATTTGTGCTTTATACACGTAGTAATTATAGCGTAAAATATGGGATGTGCAAGCGGGATTTAGAGAGGGAATGGGCTGCATGGATCAGATCTTCTTCTTAAGGTGCATAGCCGAAAAACATCTGGCAAAGCACAAGAAAGTCTACTGTGCTTTCGTAAACTTGGAGAAGGCCTATGACAGTGTGTGGAGGGAAGAACTGTGGTCGACTCTATCAATGTATGGTGTGGAAGGGCGCTTGATACGAGCACTGAAATCTTTATATAAAGATTCCAGTGCTTGTGTAGATGTGAGTGGCAACACCGGGAGGGGACGCCCTAGAAAGACCTACCCTGACCTTATTGGTGAGGTTCTTCAGAAAGGTCAGGTGTGCAGTACTCGTAACCGGCGTGCTTGTATGACCAGATGTATGAACGTGGACGAGGCGAAAGTAGTATGTAAGGATCGTAGCAGGTGGTGTTCTGTGGTTTCTGCCTACCCCCATGGGAAAAAGGCGTGAGTTTATGTATGAATACCACGTCCCGCCTTCAAAGGATAGACACGAATCCCAACTTACTACTGACCAAGCCAACGAATCTCGATTGGTCACTATTTGCCGCTGGGTAGTGGAAGTTGTTAACGGCAGGTTCAAACGGGATTTTAAACTGTTTCGCCAAAAATATTTCAACAATGCGTTGCCGCATATGTTTTCTGAGTTTAGGATAGCTGCTGCTATCACAAACCACTTTCATATACCCATCGAAGATAGTCAATATGCAGAGGCTATCGTCACCGAAATAAGGCTGAACTTATATACCCCTAATGTTTTATATGAATATGTGGAACGGAAACGACTAAACAGTAGAAGAGCTGATTTTACAAGAGTAGAAGCAAGTGATATTGATTTTCCGAGATTCAGTGAAGAACCAATCATTTTGTTTTCTTTGGGAACCTACCAACTGAAGTTAGCGAAATCTTACTGCAGCGAACATCTACAAAAGGGAATGTATACAATAGAAATATTCCGAGAAGCTGCACTGGAGGATTTACCTGATTTTGGCATTGATGAGGATGCTTGGCTCTTACGTGGTCGTATACAGTCGCGACACGTGAGAGCTAGAAAGTACTACTGTTACTTATTAGTTCGCAACAATGATATTATCCAAAGATATTATACCTGTATGACGGGACGACGTACTGTAGGGACCTGTGCGCATATCGTTTCAATCGTTTGGTACCTAGGGCACGCCAGGCATGCGGGATTTGTAGGCCCAGCCTTATTTTTAAATAACGCCATTGTAGACAACGATGAATAAATAAAATGTATAGGATTAAAATACGCTATCGTGTTTTATTTGTAAAAAAAGGATTTTGTCAATGTTGACATCTGAACGGACTAAGATTTGGAACTTGGCGCCATAGTAACTTTTATTCAGCTCAAAATTACCTATCCAACGATGTAACACACATAGCTATTGGAAGGTGAGACCAGATTTCATAGAAACTCTGCCATGTTTATTAAATAATAACTCTGAACGGACTAAGATTTGGAACTTGGCGCCATAGTAACTTTTATTCAGCTCAAAATGACCTATCCAACGATGTAACACACATAGCTATTGAAAGGTGGGACCAGATTTCATAGAAACTCTGGCATCAGAGAACATACAAGTCGCGCGGTGGTTTATTATGATCGCTCGGCAATAGTGGAAAGGGCATGCGCAGTGTTCAATTTTAAGGTCTTTATGAATGAACGATTGCCCCCACTACTTTCCTCGAGCGATCTCGAATCATGGCGCGACCTGTAACTAACATTTTATCTTCTGTCCTTTTCTTAATGAAATGAAAAGAGAAAGATGAAGATAACTTAAATTTAGTTAAGTTTGTGAACAAGAGAATCAGCACCAATATCGTGTTGTCTGTAGGTAGATAATATGAATGCTGGTTAATAGACCCGCTGTTGTATTCCAAACCCGCACCCGTTTTCCGTGTGTTTTAAGGTGGAACCTCCACGGTACCCCGCGAAATTCAAATTTGCTTGCATTTTTTGCAATTTGCAAGTTATTATTAAGTTATTTATGTTAATTAAAGTATAATTCGCGGGCGTAAGAAGTATGTATTTTCAGAATTATACCCATTTAAGTCAGCAATAAAATTCCATAGGGCCAGGTAAACCGAAAGAATTCTACTATTTACTGAAATCTTGACATTTTAGAATTTTACTGACTTATGGAGTTATTTTACTGATTTTAATGGTTATGATTCTGAAAATACATACTTCTTACGCCCACGCATCTTACTTTAATCAACATTAAACCTACTACTGACTTGCAAATTGCAAAAAACGTAAGGATATTTGAATTTGGCGGGCCACCGTGGAGGTTGCAGCTTAAGCTTAATAATATTTTTTGAATGCTCAGCGTCTCCGCACACGGCTGATATTTTGACCGATTATCGGGCCGATTTTTTACAGATTTCGTCATCGGCGAGATGAAACTCAAAAATCGCCCGATAATCGGTCGTGTGAGGAGACGCTAAATGAGACCCGATGTGTTTAAGGGGCAGCCCACGTCCAACTTTTTGTAACACCGTTCAATAGATCCATAGTTTCGTGGGACCAACTTTTTGTAAGACGATGTTTTATTCTCTCCGACAAAAAAAATCGGTCAGCATTGTCTGATGTGGGCCGACAGCCTAAGGCTTTTGTTTATTTTGATTTTATTTCTATGGATCGGGTTGACATCTGGTTTATCCCGATGCTTTTTGAAAACCCCTTCCGGAGAATCTCCAGACTTTTAGCCCTATAAACTAAAACTAATACAAATACATTTTCAAAATTTACAAGTTATAAAATTAATTCAATTTTGCTTAAATATAAATTATATTTCTAAAACGGGAAATTCATTTCTAATACGGGAAATCTAGGACAGTTAGCAGCTCACATTATGAATATTAATGGAAACTAGATTTAATCGAGTATATTATTAAAATTATTCCTTCAAAACCATACTCTTTTTTTTCTAATAGATTCTATTTTAGCCCTATCTTAATTCCAAAATCGACCAAATTCCCAAGAAAATCTGTTGTAGGTACCTACTTTTGTCTACGTTGACGCTAAACGATGTACAAATTCCATAATGTGAGACACCACTTCTTTCATGGAAACCGGCGCCATACATATACCTACCTGAAATCAATGTGTTGTGTAATCATTTCAGTCCGAAACAAAGGAGCGCAAAGCGAGTCTAGTGGTCCTGCCGCCTCTCGTGCTGGGTTACGATGAACTTTACCATGACTCGACGGAAACCAGAAGAAAAGCGGTACGATTCGAGAAGAGACCTGAGAAAACAACAAAAGAGACAGTTAAACCAACGACGACTACAGTTAATACAACGACGACTACAGTTAATACAACGACGACTACAGTTACAACAACGACGAATACAGTTAAACCAACGACGACAACAGCTACAACTAAAGGAAAACAGGATAATTCCGTGTCAAATGAATCAGAAGATGTAGTTTATGTATGGACATTGGCAGAAAAAGAAACAACAAAGACAACAAGAAAGACAACGACAACGATACCGACGACTAAAAAACCAAAAAAACAAAAGCCAAGAAAGTCAACTAAGCCAGGTGCAGTAACAGTACCAAATAAAAAAAAGAAAAAGAAAAATAAAAAAAATAAGAATAAACCAGCCAATACAAAAAAGAAATCAAGACGCACTTTAATAGACAAAAAAGAGCGAGGAGATTCCGGAAAGAATTATAGAAGTTTCTTGAAAAAACTGAAAAGAGAACAAATGCAAAACAATTCAGTCGACCGGATAGTTCAAGAATACTTAAAAAAAAAAAGGTTTGAGTTAAAACCTTTTTTGCCTTTTAGTCCATTTGATAGCCAGCTAACATCTCGAGAATTCGCTGACGTAGCGTCCTCCGGGAACGATCTAGGAGAGAGCGCGAACCGGACCGGCACGACGCTACGTTAGAACAACACACAGACGATTTGTAGCGGCCTTCGCCCATAGTTACGTGGGACCGACATGTTCCATTCTCACCAACAAAAAATCGCGGCGTCCTAGCTACGTGACCGATCTAGAAACAAACGCGAGGCGGCATGCGGCACGAACGCGATCAGCTGTGCGATTCTCTAAAATGCAAGCTCGAAAACGAGTCCCACTTCGATAACGAACCAACTTGTCATTGGTGTATATTCGTTCGCCGTGGTGACGTCACCACGGCGAAGCCAATGACAAGTTGGTTCGTTATCGAAGTGGGACTCGTTTTCGAGCTTGCATTTTAGAGAATCGCACAGCAGTTGGCTTTGTCGCCCCACGGATCGCTTCGCAATCGCGTTTGCACTGCACCGTCTACGTAGGACGCCGCGTAAGCGTAATACCACAGATTAAATAAGAGTAATACACTTAAAAAATAAATTATTGTAAGTAGCCAGGTAGGTTTAGAAATGTAAAAAACTTCAGACTTAAGATCTCCAGTGTTGAAGTCTTGTTGTAATGAGTCGAGTCGCGTAATTTGTGAGCCGAGCTCAAGATTTAGGACTCAAAGACTCGAGTTTTTTATAACTCTATGTAGGTTATAGGTAAGCCGAGTCAATAAAGAAAATAATCTATAATGACGGAGCTAACACTTCAAAATAAACTTATATACATAATACTTACCATATGTTTTTTTATTTGTCTCGTCCAAATTTTCAAAATCTTTATTTGAAAGAAGCGTTAAATTCTTTACAAGACAATTGTATTCTTTTACGGTCTTATCCCATAGAACTGGCCTTTCTTGCACCAAAGTTATTAGTAGATCGATACTAAACAATGTAAACTAACAGAATACTCAAAAAAGCGCAAACTAATAATATATCAGCAAAATGCAAATACTGGTAGGAGAAACTTACTTATTACATATAATACCTAAACATAGCATACCTAAACCCATTATGTCGTCTATTCCTTCGTCAATTTGAATAACCCAGTATTTTTGTTCGGTTTTCTTAACCCTATACTTGGCAAGATTTTTTTTTTTTTGAAATGTTGGTAAATTTTACTTGAAATGTGATCATAGGTGTTTATAGAAGGTGGAAAAAATAAATTAAAAAATCTGTATCTTTTCATTTGTGATTTATCGAATGTATCATATATGGTACATTGCCAGACCCTCAACAATCAACCTTATAAATTGTATGTATCATATTTGCCACACTGCCAAGTTTTCACATAATTAAAAATGAACAATAATATCATATTGTAACTCGTAGATACATAACATAGAAAAAATCAACAATAATATAATAGCTTTTAAAACTGTTAAATGCTAATTAGGGTTTATTTTGTGTATATTATGTGGAACCATCATTTCATCGATACTGAAGCGTATCTATTTTTCTACATGTAAACAGTTGTCACGGATTCTTTATAGAAGTTGCCTCACTTTGTGATTTCTACCGCCATCGTCTTTTAACTTGTCATTAAAAGGCAAATACTTAGTAACTGGAACTTCTTCAGAGTCATTATCTTAGCTACTTTGTTGTATCGTAGAATTTTGAACCAATAATCTGTATAGGCGTGCATTTAATGACCCCCAGATATCTACGGATTGCCAGAAAATCTTTGACATTATCATCTGTGATAGTTACTGAGCTGCCTTTAATTTGTGCGCTAAAGATATTTGTTTGTTGCACTATGAGAGAAATAATGTCATCCGAGAAGAATAGCCTGGAGCACTCAATAGCGCTCCTTTCTTCACGTTGCTCATAATTATGAGTTATGTTCTACTTCGGCAGACCCAGTACACATAGAACAATGCCAAGTAGGTTCTAGTCTTTTAGCTGGTATCACTCTCCGCTTTATCGCTACAACCTTTGGCTTTTTTGAGCGAATAGCGACTGAGGAAGATGGTTCATATAATGGAGATCGCACCTAGTTATGGCGCGTTAAATTGCTGGTTCGTGGTGAAGGAGAAGAAGATGTCAAAGGAGATAGTGGACCTATTTCATGTAATTAAGATGGTACCTACCGGAGAGAATAGGCTGGCCTTAGCACCATGTAGTTGTCTCATTGTAGATAAACTAAATGATAAATTGATGGCAAACAGGCATTAATTGACGGCCACGACTCTTGGTATAGAACCAAATAAGTTGAATCAACCACTTGATTCACCTCATTATCGTCATCAGCTAAAAGAATAAGGTTCTCTATCGAAGATGGCAGTAATAGAGGCGGCGAAATACTGTCGGAGTACGTTGAGCGGAGGTAGTACTGCATCTCATCCTTTGACGACTCACTCTCGTCGGGATCCGATTTGGCCCCCGGTTTCGGAAGAAGAGCCACAAGATGCTGAGCTCTTCTTTGTTGTTGCATATTAAGCTAATAAAGCAGCTATAATAGTAAACTATAAAATAAATATAATTATTAGATCTGTACGCAAATCAAGCAATGTCGCGTATTTGATACATAACAAAAAATATATGGACTATTGGTTATTTGGCAGTGTATCATATCTGATACACTCGAAAAAAAACAAGTATTACATACAAATAAAATCCATTTTGTTTCACATAAGTCACTTTTTCGATTAGCAAATATTATAAACTGTTCGAATATGACCACTTTTGAACAAAAATTTACCAAAATATAACAAAAATTTATAAGTTTTCCCTTGCGCTGCGCAGACGTCTTCCCTCGCTCCCCCATCTTGCGTTCTACTACTTTTTGGGTGTCACAAGCAGTAATAAAATATTTTTTAGTAGAATTAGTATTATATTGTTTAGCATATTGAATCATAAAAGTTTTGAAAATACATCTCTGCACGTCACAACATTTTCAAAAAACTCGACGTATCAAATATAACACCGTGCCAAGAATAGGGTTAAGTTTAGTCAACAAAGTTTTGTAATAATATTGGAAAGTATACAGATTTCCAAATCGTATAGAGAACAGATCAGATTTGAACACTTTTTTTTTGACATAGTGTCACATCCCTAAGTTTGCGCACAGTGACTGACTGACTGACTGACTGACAGACTGATAGCTCTGCGCCTTGACTTGACTGACACACGTCAATTTAATCCAGTCAGATAATAAAATCCAGTTGCCATCACAAAATAATTCCAAAATGTTCAAATAATAAGCATCACTCAAGGCAACTCAACTCTCAAGTTTGTGTATTGTTTTGTTTAGCTTGCAGAACCTTTTATTATTATGCCCGTACTGGCAAACTGCTGGGCAAGCGGAACGAGAGAGGCGCAGAACCTCTCATCCCAGCAGCCGCCGCGGGAGACGCTCCAGGCATCGTAGCTGTGGACAGTGAGCAATAGGTAGCTCACCGTCCGTCCGTTAGCTAAGGACAGACTGTCCACGGCGCGTTCGTGTTCCACGCGACGATTTCAGTAAACATTCGGAGGGGCCACCCAGGGCCGATGCCTGCTGGGGCTGCTGGCGCCTTAACCACTGGTTCTTGGCATGGTGTTCTTAACACCATCACGACAATGTCAGTCAGTATTATTTATGTACCTAGTAGGGTACCTATCTATGCCAAATCACTTGCAAATAGGTAAACTGAATGCTGGTGCGACAGTTACTTTTTGGAGAGTAGAAAAAAATAGAAACTAAAGAAAATTTTATTTAAAAACTATTTTTATTAAGTTCTACCATTTTTATGTACATTGCTAGGAAAAGGCAATTAGTAAATGTAAAAATTCGACAAAATGTATTCAGAAACAGTTTTTGGAGAATTGATAAACCCGCAAAATGTAACTTAGAAGGTTCACAAAATCCTTAACTTGAGTATAGGTACAAAGATTAAGTAACGTACTCAACTTGTCTATGCATAAAACAATGGCTTATCTGTTAATAATAAAAAAATACCTAACCCTAATGCAAAATCACACCTCGTCCGCTTCGTCGTATTCTATTTTAATAGTACAAGAATCAGATGCAGGAGAAAAACTTCCTGTTTGAAATTCAAATTCAGTTGCAGTTGTCTCACTGTCAATAGTGTCAATCGGAGACAGTGGCCGGTTGTCACAGCCGGCGTTGGCTCGCCTAACTACTTTTAATTGAATGTCCGATATAGTTTTTTGTAATTCCGTTTTTGCAATTATTGAAAATTCTTGAGGCAACGAACGCAGGGAAGAGGCGATATATTTCCCAAAACTGTCGAATTCGTCTTCTTGTTTATTATTTGTTACTCTTTCAGCTATTTCGTCTATTCGATTTATTTCCTTCTCGATCTGGGTATTGTCGTTCTCTATGAAAATTTTCGGTGGTTTTTGTGGCATGGTCGGTGGTTTTCTCTGTAAAATATAAAAGTAAAAGAAAATTTAAAAATGAATTTGCGAATTTTGCATTTGCAGATGAACAATAGTTAGGTACAATTATTAAGACAGCTCTCTAAGTTAAAATTGAGTGAAAACAACTTTTTTTATAAAAGAGTCATTATTTTAAGCCCAAAGAATTAATATATTATAGAGCGCTCAGAACACGCGAGTGTGTCGACCAAAGCAAAATATACAAAATCAAAAGCTAATACAAACTCGCGATCGCGACAGTACCAAGCTACGCATCGTCTCACTCACACGTCACTAGTGATTTGCCATTATAAGTAAAAACATGCCGTCTTGTGTGTTTAAAACACTGCAAAAGTTGTTCACAAAAACAAAAAAGAAAACGAAGATAGAATATCTTTCCACAGGTAAATCTTATTTTTATTTTCTCGTTATTTTTATTATTTTGGTATTTATTTTCCATAAAATATTTTCGGCTCACTTGAAACACTATACCAGTAAATCGTCTGTGTTGCTAGTTTATGACGGGAAAATTTGATCTGAGATATTATGTATGTTAATCATTGTAATTATGTACAGACGCGGACAGGGGACAGGTGACGCTGCGTCAAGATCTACACACAGACACCACTAATTAATTGTCGTACTTTTTATGAGCTGTCAAAACGCGATTCCTCCCTAGATTTTGTATGACAATACTAAACTATGATATCACTCTTTGGACATCTCAATTTACTATTTATTGATAAAAAAAAAAAATGATTTCAAAGCAACTAAAAATCGATTTTTATAGTTACTTATTTAAAAATTAATCGGGTTTTTTCATGGGAAAAATAAAGTGTTTTTTTAGAGAAGTTGTGTCTTGGAACTATTGTTAAGAGCGGGGGCACACGATGCGTTGCGGCGCCGTACCGTAAGGATTTCACCGTACCGACGGGTACACGAGCGCCGCAACGTTGTTATGTCGCAGCGGCGCCGCCGCCGGCGCCCCAGCAGCCTCTGTTGTTGGCCCTTCCTTGTGACGCGTAAACAATTGATCGGTGCCGCTCCGAGGGACGCCGCAATGCATTCACCCCTCCCCGCAATTTTAATATTTAACTGACCTGCTGTATTTGATTAACAGATGAATTTTTAGCACTTTCTTCTAATGATTCTAACTCTTTAAACTTCTCAATATGCATAGCTTTTATATGACTTTTTAACGCAGTAGTACTTCGGCCTTTTCGTGAATACACATTTAAACATAATTTGCATTTGGCGGAAAAAATATCAATGACTTCGAAATAATTCCAAACTATACTTGTTCTTGGTCTCATTATTACACTTTTTAATAAATCACGGGCACAAAATATACTGTACGGTTTTAAAAGAAATGGTTAATAGAAACAAAACAAAAATAACGCGGCGTATCAGCTGACAAGTGACAGTTCGTCTATCGCATGTCGCAAGCCGCGCAAAATGGCGCCCCTGTAACTCGGCCTCCGCAATCCGCATCGCTCTGATAGGTGGAGCGCTTGCCGCTCAATACTTTCCGCCAATGGGACCGTATCACGCCAGCCTCTCTACTTCCGATAAACTTCCGCTACCAATTAAATTGCGGATGTGATGCGGAGGCCGCGCACATTTCTTGGTTCGGAATTATAGAAACCGACCGACCTTAGGCGCTTTGCACATGGAGCAACTTAAGTTGAGGCAACTATCAACACTTTAAAAGTTTCCTGTAAAAAGTTGATAGTTGCTATAACGTTTTTTTTTACGGTTGCCGCAACTTTATGGCAATCTGTGAGCTACTTTCATAGCCGAGTTGCTCAATCTACGCAGCGATCTTTAAAATCGGTATAATATTTAACAGTTGCTAGTTGCGGCAAATAGAAACTAACTTAGTCATCGATTATAGCAACTGAAAACTGTTGACGATCACCGGAACTAGAAACTCGAGTTGCTATGTGTGCGCAGTCCAATTGAAATATATGTAAACAGCTCGTTGCCAGTTGCTGCAATAGTTGCACTATGTGCAAAGCGCCTTAATCAATAATAGGTCGTCGCACCGGGTCGCGCCGTGCAATCGTTGTTTATTGCGCTCTCTCTCGCTCCTTGCACTGCAGGGGCAGGGGTGCTGTTACACGCACTAGGGTAAATATTTGAAAATTCGATGCCGCACTTAAATTCTCTACTCGAGCCGTCCGCGTCGGAGGAGTCGCGACAAGCAGTGTTGCCAATTTAGCATATTTTATGCTAAATTTAGCATATTTTTACGTTCGTTAGCATAATTATTTGTTGTTTAGCATATAGCATATTTTTTAGCATATAACTATAAATATTTAATGAATATTTCTTTTTCTAGTTTCTAAGTCCCACTGTAGGTACGGCGCATAATTTTTAAACTCTCGTCATCCAAATCCATGAAGGAACTGTCATACTACGTAAATTAACTTGACACCACTAAAAAGTCATAAGAAAGCAGAATACTTATGCGATTTCATTTACTTGAAGGTAGATTTTCGAATACTACTAAATATATCTGTGTTACCCTTTCGAGTGTACACGCGTGATGTTGTGTTGTGTGATGGTGTAAACAATGCTTAGATATGCTATAGCAACAATCGCGGTTAAAGTGCTGTTATTTATTGAAGAGTTCCCCCGCTACAAGATCCCATCATCAGATATTGAAATGGTGACAATGGGACCACACGGGAAGCACCAGCTTTCAAATAAAAAAAGAATCATGACAATCGTTTCACCCAGTCGGTAAATTCACAAACACAAAAAAAAAAAAAAACAGTCTAATTGATAACCTCCCCCTTTTTTTGAAGTCTGTTAAAAATACAATAAAACATTTTAAAGGTTGTTAAAAAGTCATTTTTGTGCTCGCACTATTCTTTTATTTAACAATTTTTTAGTTATTGAATATTCTGCAAGGAATATTGCGCAAGTATAAATATAATAAACAACCTATAAAAAATCTCAACCTCGAGAGTATTTTATACTATAGTATATCTATAACTACACACAAAAACTACTCTAGAATTAAAGTTGTTGCTAATTATTAAAGATTCAAAATTAAAAGCCGTTTTATTTCGCACTAGCTTTTGCCCGCGACTTCGCTCGCGTTAAGAAGTATTATTATTAATTAGGTATAGTTTTTGCGGCTTTACTTTTCTTTAGCGTGTTTAAAAAATTAGGGCCAAAACTTCTTTGTACACAATATTCTTAACTAATCTGTCATTATTTTATCATTTCACATGAACTTTCATCCCCTATTTTATCCCCTTGGGGGTAGAATTGATCAAAATCCTTTCTTAGCGGATGCCTACGTCATAACATCTACCTGCATGCCAAATTTCAGCCCGATCCGTCCAGTGGTTTGGGCTGTGCGTTGATAGATCACTATATCAGTCAGTCAGTCAGTCACCTTTGAGTTATATATACTTAGATTAAAGAATGTTAGCATAATATTTTAGCATAGTTTTATAGCATTTAGTATAATTTTGGCATAATTTTAATAGCAGTTTAGCATATTTTGTATTAGTCGTGTTGGCAACACTGGCGACAAGCTAGAATAGGCACCTGCCTATCATGTATCATACATATTTTAATTGACCACATAGAGTGAAAATTACGTGTTAAATATTTATAAAACTAGAATATCATAATAATTTATAGTGTTTTTTTTCGTTTCCCTTGTCCCACAGTGCAGTGCAATAAAAAAATGTAAAAAGTAGGTACCTATGTACCTACTATATAAAATTGTAAAAACATTGGACAAGATTTGGTTTTGTTCACAAAAAAAAACTAATCACAACTTTTACTATGGGACCAACCCTGAAATCGCGAAAAAAACCGCTGATCCATTAATTTTTCGGTTTACGCAAGTATAGGTACCGGTTGCTAGGTAACAAAAGTCGAATACCACTTCAGATTTTAATCCTGATTTTTGAGCACAAGTACGTAAGTAATGTAAATACTACCACCGCTTAACACAACTAGGTAGGATAACTACCAACCTTAGAAACCCGCACAAAGTTATGCAAGCCCAAGATTTTGTTTCTTACCTTCGAAGTAAATGAATGCTCATGTCTGAATGGTTTTAAAAACCCGTCTACAGTTTTGAACCACGACACTCTCGGGATGTAAACTGCTCCACCATTACGGAGACTTCTTCTAATCCTCTTGATCTCCTGGTAGTATGATGACCTTAAATTTTTAATTTTTTTCGGAATATCTTTATGTTTGAGGTTAGGAATGTTTAATTTTTCTGCGATTTCCTTGTACGCCGTCTGTCTTGCTTCATTGTCTTTATACGAATCGTGCTTCATATTCCACAAACAGTCGTAATTTTTGTAGATGTCTACAAGCCGCGCCATTTCATTTTCAGTGAAATGAACACTCATTTTGTTTAGTATTTACACGATCAATCTTGAATAGCTCACGATGACTGAAGGAGTACCGAGTTGAGGGGAGTGAGGGGAGTTAGTACACGAATGCGGTAGGCCGCAAGAGACGCTCGGCTCTCTGATTGGCGGATACGGCTCGCATACGGGCAGCGCTCCCCTCGCAGCCTAACACAAACAACAAGTTACGCGCGCTATTTAAAATATTCACGTTGCTATGCAACCCGACGTTGGTTATGTATGACCATCAACATGCTCCCCGTGTACCTGCGAGTTTTTGTTTAAAGCCGAAATGTGTTTTTTTTTTTTTTTTTTTTTTTTTATAGACGGGAAATCATCAAATAACTTCCCCCGCCCTGGGCGGGGCGGGAGGGAGTGTCAGACTTTTACTGACTAAAACCCGTCTATGTTCCTTCATGTGCCCTTTGCGTTCCGGGGGCGCGGTATCTCTTTCGAACAACCCGCAGCCAAGCCGAAATGTGTTAATAAAAGGATTTCTTGAGCGTTTTTGTATGTCTAATTTATCAAAAGTGCTAGACAGCTATTATTTGTACTTGTGTACATTTTATTCTATTTTGAGTTTTTTTAACCAACTTCAAAGTAATTGCTTGAGCGATCTGCTTGAGATCTAGGCTGACAGCCCGTCTTAACTCGTCATTTTTTTACATAGATAAAATAATCATAGGTACCTTCACGCCTGTATTCCTCTAAGGATTAGGCAGGGGTGTACTACCCACAGCGCGCCGGTATGTTTATGTCTCATGAAATAGGGGGCGAGCCTATTGCCATTAACCGGGCACAAATCCTAACTCCGAGCTGCTTCCGAGAATTTCATAGAAAAACCCAAAAATACTTTGCTTGACCTGGGAATCGAACCCAAGTCTTAAGACTACTACGCTAAAGAGACAGGTAAAATAAGCAGAAGTAATTAGGTAATGCTGAGGACCGACGCGTATACTACACAGGTGGTATTGCATAGATATAAGGAGGGCTACCCCTTCAAAGGATTCTTTTTTTCACTCCAACTGTGACTATGGTAGGCATAGGCAGGTTGGTTTTTGGTTTGGCAAGTCGAATATCAGGACAGGAGGTATAATCAGGTCAAGGTATAATTGTCTGTCAGACACAGAACCTGTAGTGACGAGAATGTCAGGAAAATTAAGCGACAGAATAGGTATACTTATGATTTGTATGCAAAATAAAACAAGATATTTTTTTTCAATTATTTATATTGAAATTATCACCTTCATAATACCAGCACTGAAGGGTGTCCACGTTTGACGTACAACACAATTACAATATAACCACTGACAGAGTACAAAATGAAAAAAAATACAACATAATCAAGTAAGAGCCGGCCTGGCTTATTTGGACTTGCCTGAAGGCACTTGAGGTCAAATATTTGCTTGGAGTTACAAGTTGGCAAGTCGATGTTTAAAAAATCTACTTATTTAATAAAGTTATCAGTAAAGTTACAAAAACGAAACAATGGAGGAAAAAATAACAGAAATTATGATAAACAAAAATGGTTCTTCTCAAAAATGATTTTACAATCAAAGTAATCTCCAAATTATAATTTTGCTACAAACTTTAATAAAAATATGTCTATCGCATTTTGATTGACTCTATCGATCTCCACGCATACTGACTATATAAGCTACACAAACACATGTTCTCAACAACCAATAAAGTTGTACACAAAGTCACGGCAGACCGGCCGAAGGCTTCAAAATTATTGCTCGACATTTAAAAGTTATTTGCTTATGAAATTAATTTCTCTTTTCATACAAAAAATAATTTTATAAACACCACTTACGCAATGCTGCGTTCAGACTGAGATGCTTTACTTCACTAACATTGTAACACTCTTTTTTTGATATTTTGTAACTTTGCACATTTTTGCAGGAAGCATATTCGACTAGTGTATTTCTTAATCTCAGAGACTAAGTTGACAGTTTCTTATGTCGAACATAACATAATAAATATGCTATATTGTGCTATTGTGCTATATTGTGCTTTCGGCACATAGACATAAAGCACACTACTTTTATGTTTGACATATGAAACAGTCAATTTAGTCACCGAGTTTAAAAAATACACCTTAGGTAGATCACAGAAGTATCAGACAACAAGTGTCTTAAAAAAATAGACGAATGTTTTATTGCCTTAAATGTAAGTTGGTATAGTAGTTAACCCACTAGATATTACTTAAGCTAAATATGCTTCCGCTAAAATCGAGCTTAAACTTAGCTATGTTATGCCGATCTATGTATGTAACATATATGTATAAAGCGGTATAATAAATAACATACATTTTACTGTTCCTATTGATCACTTTCCTACTTGATATTACTTACTTCTTCGTGTAAAAGTCTCTGATAAGGAAGATATTGGATGTGTCTACTATCAGCGCTCTAACTAAAAATCATATTTTTTATATATTTACATTTACATCAATATTATAATGAGTACTAATGTCCTGTTTTTTTTTATTTGACACATTGTAGGGTTGGCAAAGTTTTGTTATAATGAACGGATACAATATTTTTGTATGTTTCTTTGTACAATGTCAAAATAATTATTGCGCAACCCTCATACACACCACAAAAAGTACAAAAGTCCTCCATTAAGTCTATATACTATTCAATTCATACTATTCTCTCAACACTATCCATACATCATCTCTATTTAAATATTAATCATTTCTATCTTTATAAATGCACTTCTTGTTAAAATTTTATATTCTACTCTAAACAAGAAAAAGGCTGAGTTTTACAAATAATGATGATTGAAGTAAAATTATTTATATTCAAAAGTAATCAACTCTTAAATAAGATTTGTGTAACAATATAGAAAATAGACAAGATATACGGCATGATTAGTTAAATAACGTCTGTTTTAGATATAACCTAGTTTACACACAATTATTGGAACGCCGTTTGTAACAATATTTTGTGTAAAAAGTAAGAATTCGAAATTTAAATCAGGTAAGAAAAAACATAAAAAACAAATATCTACAGATACAGAATACTCAAGAATACTGAAAATATGATGGCGTTGTTTATCTCACACTTGGACTTACGATAATTATATTTCTTTGGTGTTGTGTCATATTTTATGAATATCCCATTGCTATTGGACGCTATACGAGTGGCGCGCTATACCTACTTACAAATTGCGATTTGTGCGAATCCCGCTCAACATCATCGTTACTCCGTCATCTCACAACATACTGACATTTACACAATTTGTACAACACGCAAACCTCGCACAGATCACATAACTAATTCTTACATTAATTAACTAATATTTTCCAATACTAAACTTGTCTTCGTACTATATTTACAAACTCGTTTCTATTTACACAAATGGAATTATTGAGATCATTTCTTACGATTATAAAAAAAATGAAAATTACGAGGTCAGCCGTATTTATAATAATTATTAAATTAAAAATAATACTTTAGAATAGACTGGTTTGGTACACGGCGGGTACACGAGATTGTGTGTACCTTGCTTGAGGTAATGATTTTTACCGCAATGGTAAAATTATTTCGAGCCTAATAAATTACCGTGGAACGAAACGACTCATGTCCTCGTTTTTTATGTTAGTAGCATTGTCACACTAGCGCTTGTGTTTGACAAGCTATCGGTATTACATTTTGTTACATAAAAGGCCACTGGTACACTGTACGTAATTCGATTTTCAAATAAATATTATGTGCGCATCCGGCAAATTAATGGATATTTCACATTCGAGCAATAAAACTCCGTGTGGTGTACAAGCGACCTAACTCTTAACAAAAATAGAATGGATATATTTTCATCTTAATATATTCCACGACATTTATTTCTAAAAATTATTATGCGTCAAGAAAGTCATGACAAGGCCCTATGACGAATGTTCAAATACGACGTAAGCTTCTGTATTCTCATCATGGCAGCTTATTGCACGATTTTAACAAAATAAAAACAAAAAACTTGAATAAGAAAACAATGATTGCACCAATTAAATAATTATTGTAGCATGCCATGAGTTTTATATTAGATATCATGTTTTTATTACTGCAACTATGGTCAAAAGCCGCATAGGTTTTTCAAGAAGTCTATTCTTGACGAGACGCCAATTTTATTCCACAGATAAAAAATACTTCATATTGAGTTTAAAAGTTTGGTAAACTTCTATCTAAATGGTACTGATATCAGGGCATTTATTTTTCTGTATACCACATCTTGAAGCCTTTTACCATAGTAGCAATATAGCAAGTTTAACGAAAACATAAAAAAACGATGCTAGATCTACCACAAAGTTTTCAACAAAATTTTCACGCATCAGAACAAAAATGCTTGTTTACTATCAATATGAATGGAATGCTGTATCTAGAAGCCCGATGCTAACTCGGTGGGTTTTGTAACGAGTAACTTAACATTGGATCATCCAAATCTTTCTTTGACAAGGAACATGAGTTTCTTCTTCCCTTTGTATTTGAGCTTGATCTCTTGTAGTAGGGCGGCGAACTGGTGAGGGCCGTCCGGGGCGAGCGCAAACGTGTCACGGGCTTTGCCTATAAAAATAATTAAAAAATAAAAATAATTTACGGTGAAATGTATTTGAGGTTACCAGATTACAGATATAGATTGGAGATATTTGACTAGAAGCAGGTTTTTCTTTAGATTTGCAGTATAACAACTGATTTTAAAATTCGATTAGAAAAGGTTGGTATGCATTTGACGAGGTTTTCTTGCTATTCTGCTAACTGTCAAACCGCGATTTTCACATAGATTTTGTAAGTCAATAGTACGCTGTGACGTCACTTATCGGCCTACTCAATTGACTTACTATTTATTGATTTTAAAGTAAGTAAAAATCGATTTTTACAATTAATTGAAAATTAATCAGGTTTCTTGAGTAAAATAAGGTGCTTTTTTAGACAAGTTGCGACTTGAAATGATTGGTTAGTGGTGTCAACTACCTAATTGGGGTTTAATAAATTGACTAATATATGTACATACCAAGAAACTCGACAAAGTCAGCGTAATGTCGCGGCGAGATGTGCGCGAGTCGCGCGTGCGTGGTGGAGGCGTAGGCCCGCAGCGCCGCCTCCAGCAGCGGCCGCAGCGGCGTGGGCGGCCGGGGCGGCGCGCCGCGCGACCGCGAGCAGCCCGCCGCCGCCACGCAGCAGCGACGCAGCACGTCCGACTGTGGGGACACAGTACTTGTACCACATTCAACGCAGAATATTCAATGACAAACAACTGTCAAAGTAAAGAATAGTGCGGGTAACATGACTTTTTCACAACCTTTAAAATGTTTTATTGTATTTTATAAGATAAACTGTTGAGGATACACATGTAGTGCTAGTACTTACTAAATTATGCCCGGTTTAAAGCAATAAGCTCGCCCCCTATTAAAGGGGACCTAAACATACCGGCGAACTGTGGATGTACATTGTAATGTTTTCCCCGAAGGTGCTGGTGAACGGCTTTAGGCAGAGGTGTAGCAATGCACACCCACAGTTCGCCGGTCTATGTAGGTCCCATGTAACAGGGGGCGAGCCTATTGCCATTAACCGGGCACAAATCCAAACTCCGAGCTGCTACTGAGAATTTCATAGAAAAACCCAATAACACATTTTGCTCTACCTGGGAATCGAACCCAGGACCTCTAGCGTAGCAGTCGCGCTTAGGAGCACTAGGCTAACGAGGCAGTTACATAAAGTTTAAATAAATAAATAAACAGCTCACCAGTACAGGCGCGCACTGCACGTTCTTCACTAAGAGCGGCAACATCGCTTGCAGCTCGGCGCGCCCTAGCGAGTGCGCAAGCGCAACCGCCCAGTGAATGTCCGCGATCGCTGGGTGACTGTCCTGTAGCGTAACGTAACTGTGCTTTAGTTTTGCACAAAAGATTCATAAAACAAATACAACACAAGTTCGTTTAGGTGTCTGCCTACACCGCATCATAGAATGACCGTGCTAGGAAAGTGTCAGGCAAAAAAATTTTCTTTGTATTGAAAAATACCGACGTGTGTGTTGAACAAATTTGTTTTTATGTTTACATAAAAAAAAATTTGATCAACACACACAGGGCTTTGCTGTCCCAGCAACTTAGTTGAAAAGCCACATGGGCCTGTAATTACACCGACATTCATTTCGTTCAAACTGGAACACACCAAACGCTGCTTTGTGTCAAATATAGGTAGGTGAAATAGTTAGGTGGTGTGAAATAGATAAGTGGTAGTACTTCCCCGGACGAGCTTCTTCATAAAGAGTTCTACTACTGGAAATATCAATAATGTCTTCAAAGCAAGAGTGAATAGGCTTCATCTGGGAAAGCTCACTCTATCGTAGACTTTGTCTATGTCATTTCTGACCAGCCCTCAAAGCCAAGTCGCAAACTATAATCTTAAACGCTCGGTAGGTACCAATAGATTTTCAACTTTATACCCCAGAGCTTTAAGTTGAAAATCTATTAAAGATTTCTAAGCGTTAGCGACTGGAAAGAACGAAAACGCTATGCAATCTTCACTAGATCTTCAACTTAAAACCAAGCACATAAAGTTGAAGATCTATTAAAGCCTACTCAGCGTTTGCGTTTATCGTTTGTTACATGGCTACAGGTGCAGGACTAGAGTAAAGAGCTTACTCCCTTCCACTATATATCTTCTTCCTTACCTGGTTATAATGTAGGTGGAGGTTCCGCATAGCCAGCGTGGCGAGGCGCATGGCCCTGGCGGGCTGGCCCCGCTGCTCCATGTAGCGCGCCACGGCGAACAGCTGGCTGGAGGCCAGCGCGCCCCGCGCCGCCGCGCCCCCCACCGCCGCGCACGCCGCCTCGAACGCCCCCGCAGACCCTTCGCACACTGATAAAGCACTCAAGGCACAGCCCGGCGGGTCCTGGAAAAAGGGGAAAGGTTATTTTAGAGGAGGAATTAAGAGCGTTTACGCCCTCCACGCGCTATTTGCCTCAAAATCAATGATTTTCAAACCTGTTAATTAATACCCATTAATAACTTATCGTACAAACATGCAATTTGCAAATAATATTAGGAAATTTTGTCTTCTAGAGGACGTGGGAGGTTTTTTTTTAATTAAATAGCATGCTTGTAAATTATATTAAGATAACTAAAGTGAGATTTGCATATTTTACGTTCAGAGTCAATTTCGAAGCCTTTAATCTCCGAATGTTGCTGATAGAATCAATAAACAAAAATATTTGCTAATTGGTAATATCCTTAATAATTTTTTCCTTAATAATTGATTGATGAGAATCATAAATTTTAATAGTCATGTGCCATTACAAATTACAGAAGTAATATTTACGATGCGATGAAAATGCACCGATGTTTATAATAAACCTTTTATTTTAAAACACGTTACCTGGACTAATCGATAAATAAATCAATGAGTTTGGTATTAATTTATGTATCACAGCTTTAACAATATTATTCGGAGGGGCCACTAAGGACCAAAGCGTACCGGGGCTGCGGGTTGCTCGAAAGAGATACCGCACCCCCGCAACGCAAAGGGCACAAGAAGGAACATGGATGGGTTTTATTTAGTCAGTAAAAGTCTGACACTCCCTCCCGCCCCACCCAGGGCGGAGAAGTCATTTGATGATTTCCTATTGGTAAAAAAAAGGTAATAATATTGTTATTTATTTTCACATACTTACAATAACTTTTTATTTTTGGCCTACTCTATGCTATGTTATACATTGTAATGTATGTATATCTAAATCAGTTCAGGCGTTTAGAAGTTATGGTGTAAAAAATAAACTCACGTATATAATCTGTACATACATCCACTTGATGTAGACTATCTGGACTGAACACCACGTACCTTAGCAGCACACTGCAGCGCTAACGTCCTCGCGCAGGCACTGAGCTTCTCCTGCTGCTCGAAGCTCAGGCCGAGGCGCAGCGCCGTGGCGTGCGACATGGCCGCCGCAGCCACGGGGCCCGTCGCCTCCGTCGGCGTGAATAGCTCGTACCTGGAGGAAAACACCAAGAAAACATGATCATTATAGTTAACATACATATAAACATACCATCACGCCTGAATTCCCCGAAGAGTTAGGCAGAGGTGTACCAATTTCCACCCACAGTTCGCCAGTATGTTTTTAGGTCCCATGTAATAGGGGGAGAGCCTATTGCCTTTCATCATCATTATCCGGGCACAAATCCAAACTCCGAGCTGCTACTGAGAATTTCATAGAAAAACCCAATAACACTTTTTGCTCGACCTGGGAATCGAACCCAAGACCTCTAGCGTAGTAGTCGGGCTTAGGACCACTAGGCCTAGTTTATCTTGGCCATCACTGACATCGGTAACTATGTCAGTTCTCAGACGCCTTTGAGGCGGTTTAGAAACTCTGATACTAGGGTGTGTGGGGTCGTTAGACCTTACTGCCCACACGATAAGGAAGATGACTAACCAGTTCTGCATGATGGACAGTAACGCGTCGAGGCCCAGTTCCGTGGCGCAGGTGACAAGCCAGCGTACCATCTCGCGCCGGCGCCAGTTGACCGAGGACAGCGTCATCCTTAGCACCTGCAGATTAAAGAACATACATTGAATTGTGCGGAAAAATTGTTCCACCTGGCGTCTCTTTGAGTCACTGATATTACATTGAAATCATTCATCATCATCATTCATTCACTTTTTTCATCATTAATTTAATTTTTTGTCATTGATATTATTGGTTGTTTTTTTATTTATTTTATTTATTTACAAACTTTATACAGTTAATAAAAAAAAGAAAGGTCTTAGGGCATCCAAAAACTCCTCATCTGCGTCTGTGTCACAACTTCACAAAAAAAGCTTTGAAACCCGATGAATATGTAAATAACAATAAAAAACGATTTTTAGTTGCTTTGAAATCAATAAATAGTAAATAGAGACGACAAAAAAGTGACGTCACAGTCTAGTATTGTCATACCAAATCTATGACGGAATGGCGTTTTGACAGCTCATAAAAAGTACGTCAAATAATTAGTGGTGTCATCTACCCAATTGTTTCAATATCGTAAGGTCCTTCGAACCGGTCCTTTTGGAAATATATACGGTCATTTTACAGTCGAGTAATAAGTACCTACTATTGGCGTTGTTATTGTTTTTTTAAGACGTCTCTAATCTAAGACCTGGAAAATTGATTTTAGATTGATAAAACCGAACTTTACGATTTTTTGATTATGTGCTATCGTCTCCTTATTTATACTATGGTAGTTTATATATACATATCCAAAATCTGAAGTTTACCATAAAAAAGTGAAAATGATCAAATTGTTAGTTTGGCCCATATACATAGGACCCATCGATATACTATATGATGATGATGATGAAGGTACCTGTAGGCCCAGCTCGAAGGCGGCGGCGAGCAGGTCGCGGTGGTGGTGCGGCGCGGCGGGCGGCGCCGCGTGTCGCAGCGCGTCCTGCGCCAGGCGGAACAGCTGCGCCGCCGAGCGCACGTGCCGCTGTGCCGCGCCCAGCGCCGCGCGCAGCCGCCCCGGGTTGCCGCGAGCCGCGCCTGCCAGACCACAATGTCATCAATACTGCTATAGATGGGTAAATAAGCATAAACGGATCCATGCGGGCAATGTCACGGGATATTCATTAGTGTTATATATTAAAACCTTCTCCAGAATATAAAGAACACTTTTCTGAAAACCTCATCAAAATCAGTTCAGCCAAACGCGAGATAATCGCGGAAAAACATACATACATACATACATACAGGTCGAACTGAGAACCTACTTTTTTTTTAAATCGGTTAAAGAGTGACGCAACATCGTGGCATAGCTGCGATGGCGCAATTTCGTGACAAGGCTCCGATATCTAACTTTACAGAGGATGGTGGTGGGTGGTGGTGTTACCTAGCAGTGCGCTGGCGAGCGCCGCCTGCTGCTGCTCGGCGTGCTGCAGCGTGTGCCAGGCGCCGGCCGCGCTGCCGCCCGCGCCCGCCGCGCTCGACCCGTCCAGCGCGTACGCCTCCTCCACCATCGGTAACCTGGAATACACGGAGCACGTTCAATCTTTGTGCCATATACACGAGAGGTCATGGAAAATTATTATATTTGTGATGATAGTGGCTATTCAAGAGCTAGTCTGGGTTGGTTCACATTTCATGCCGCACGGTCCTTGGAGTTGTGGTGATGACTTAGTGCACCTGGACATCGCTGAAGGAGGAGAGAGCTCGGAGGTCCAGAGGTGGGCCACACTGGATGGGTCGCAAACGTAATGCGTAGCAGTTCTCACGGCCACACCAGTCAAGGCGAAAGTAGGTGCATAGGCTGATTTTTTTGTGGGTGCAAGCCCCACGTAACCACGTCGTCTACCCGGATGGCGCGACACGCGATAGGCACTTTCTTCGCTCATAAAATAATGGTTCACATTGTGGGGTCTTCTTTATCGTGTGGGCAGTAAGGTATAACGACGCTACACATCCTATGTCAGAGTTTCTAAACCGCCTCAAAATCCATTGGCATTGGCCATTGGCATTGTGGGGTGGTATCGATCTTTCAGACATAGCTTGCTCGCCTCACCTCATAGCTCTAAGGCCGACCCTGTAGGCGAGGTCGGGGTGCGCCGGCAGCAGCGCGAGGAACAGGAACCTGGCGAAGGTGTGCGCGGGCGCGGCGCGCGGGTGCACGCGCGCGCCCAGGCACGACGCCGGCCCGCCCGCCAGCAGCGCCGCCGCCGCGCGCGCGCACACGCCGCCCGCCGCCTCGCCCTCCACGCGCTGCAGCTGCGCGATCAGGCGCTCCTCCTGGAACAAGCGAACAGTTCAACAGACCTTTCCACACACATGTCACATTAGTTATTAACCCAGGCTACTAACGTTGCCTATGCTGCCCTCGTAATAGCAAATACAATACTTGCAAATGGCGGTTTCGAGAAAATCGCGGTGAAGTATTTTTTTTTATCTCTACTTTAACTACTTAATATATTTATTTGTTATTAAAACAAAATTCATAAAAATCAACTTAGAAACTATACCCCAAAAACGAATAAAACTCATATGCAGAGGTCGGAATTAGGTAGAGTTATTTATGTATTTTGCATCGAAAAGTTGATATAACATGGATCTTCCCGGGATTTGCTCGAGGATTTACCGGGGAGTGCTCCGCATTTCCTCTATTGTGTTATTTTGTTCTCACTAGCTATGTTGTGCGAACTACAAATGTGGCAACATCGTGCGTGTGCGCATCGGAATTTTGCGACTTCGGACATCCGATATCGGATGGTTTAAATTGTGTAAAAGTAAATATATGTCTTATTACAGAAAAGGTACATAAAAAATCAAAGTATTGTTTAGTTTAGAGTCTCCAGGTGTAATTTTTGTCAATAACGCAAAATGTCGATAACGCTATTTGCTATTACGAAGGCAGTATGTGAAAAGGATAGTATAGACGTGATATAATAATAGATCTTAATCAATTGAAGGGGATGCCCAGTGATACTATCACACCTGTGTGGAAAAATTTTGACAGTGTAATAGAGCCAAAAGCATATAAATGTGGATGGATGTAGAGGAAGAGGGAGGCCAAAGAAAAGATGGATGGATCGTGTAAAGAATGATATGAAAGAGAAGGGACTCAGTGATAGTATGACGGTTGACAGGTTGGCATGGAAGAACAAAACATGTTGCGCCGACCCCAAGTAAAATGGGATAAGGGCAGGAAGATGATGATGAATAGAGCCAAAAGCCTAGTATTCAAATCGATAGGCAGAAACACCACACAGTAAAATCAAAAGTGCTCACCTGCTTGCAGTGCCTCTCCTGCGCGTATAGGCCCATGGGCAGCATGCGCTGCACCCCCAGGCCTAGCAGCGCCGCCTCCAGCGCCAGCGCCAGGTACGTCTCCTCGGGGTTCTTACTGCCAGCCACAGGCACGTGTTGGTATCTAACATCAATCAAAAATGTATCAGGAATTGTAGGTAATGACGTACTTAATAGTTCCGAAACACGACACGCCGGCTTACGCTGAAAACCAGAGCTGTGGTTCCGTGTCTCGTGCACGGGCCACGGCTTTATGCTGAGCGTCAGCCGTTTCGCGTGGTAGTGGCGGATATTTCCATGACAATATTATTATTTTTAATTGTTTTTTGTTTTTGTATTTTGTTTGGGCTTGTTATAAAAGTTTCTTTATGTTATGTGCGTCGCTTTCGCTCGAATAAATGGTTTCACTTTCTTTCTTTCTCATAAAAAGAAACCATCTTTTTCTTTGTTCCTTTTTCTTGCGCCTTCTATGTTATGTATCTGCATCACCCTAAGGTGGATTGGTCATCTGTGGGGTTTATATTTTTTGCAGGAAACCCTATATTTTTTTATAAATGGCTCCTTACAGTCAGTTCGCACCGAGACCCGACGCCACGTCGGATGTACGGGTGGAGTTATTTTACTGATTTTAATGGTTAAATTTTAATTACGCGGGCTTCTGTGGAGGTTCTACCTTAATACAAATAAATAAATGATAAATGATTTGACTGTGACTTATTACCTCGGTGGCAGGCCTGTGTTGGGTTCTTCATCCAGATAGGCGGTGTGTAGTCTGGGAGAGGCGCGCTGGTCGTCCGGCGCAAGGCAGGCGTCCGCCAAGCACTCGTACACGCACCAAATGGCTTCTAACGTCCAGCCAGTCCAACATCTGCTGTCTGTATTGAAAAATATTGAGCAATTTATAAAAAAAAATACGTCTGAAAATTATTATTTATATCCCCGAAGGGTTAGGCAGAGGAGTACCAATGTACACCCACAGTTCGCCGGTATGTTTAGGTTCCATGTAATAGGGGGGCCTATTGCCATTAATCGGGCACAAATCATCGGGCATTAACTCCGAGCTGCTACTGAGAATTTCGTAAAAAAACCCAATAACACTTTTTGCTCGACCTGGGAATCGAACCCAAGACCTCTAGCGTAGCGGTCGCGCTTAGGACCATTAGGCCAACGAGGCAGAAATAAAGCCAGAACAAAACCTCACCTCTTCCAATACACCTCTGTGAATGCGACAGAGCACAGGTGGCAGCACTGGTGAGACACGACCCGAAGTCCATGTGTGCGCACACTTGGCTGAGCTTGGCGCGCTCGCCGCACACGCCGGCGCACGCGTCCGCGCCGCCGCACGACGCGGACGACGACGACGCCTCGCCGCCGCCCGCTGACTGCCAGCGTTGCTGAGATACCTCCTGATGAAGACACAAATGTCAGTGTCACATGCCACTTTTTTTTTATAAGGTACACCAACAATTTATTTACAAATTAATAATTTTATTAATTTAGAGTGAACAGGCTTCTTCTGGGTAAGCTACATCGTAGACTTTGTCTATGTCACCTTTCACCAAGACTAGAGTCAAGACCTTAACCATCTCGAATAAAAAAAAAACAAATATATTTTACATTTGACTATTATTATTACGGTATGGTCCTGTGTAAATAAATCAATTACAGACATGCACATCGTTTGCAGATTTTGACCTATAATAGTGACTATAATTAAGATAAGAAAAAACTTTATAACATAGGTATATAGCATAAAACTAACAAATTAAATCAAATACTATAAAAGGGACGACTAAGAATTGATTTCTTTTTCGGGCAACAATAAAAAATATTGCCGTTCCAAGAATGGCATACGCGCGTTGCTAGCCGAGTTCCAGGCAGTATAAAATCCATGCAAACATGAACCTTAACTATCATGTAGAACACTGAATTTTCTTTAGCACAGTGTAAATACGCTTCGATGCCGCCCACTTGGTGGAAATCGTACATAGTTTTTATATGCTGGGTAACAGTACCTGTCGATGCCGCATGGCCCGGGCGGCGCTGACGGCGAGGCGCAGCGCGGCGGGGGCGCGGCCGTGCGCCCGCAGCGCCTCGATACGCGCCCCCACTACTGGCAGGTGCTCTGAGGAGAATGAACATAGTGTTAGCTGCAAGAAGCTTTGGTGAACAGTGGAGCAAGAGATTTTGCGTGAGATGATGTCGAACAATACGAGTTTTTTGACAGCTTGGTCGATTTTGAAATTAACAATTTTTTTCAATGCATACTTGCCATCACGCCTGTATTCCCCGTAGAGTTCATAATTGGTACACCTCGGACCAATGTACACTCACAGTTCGAAGGCATTTTTAGGTCCCATATAATAAGGAGCGAGCCTATCGCCATTAATCAGGCACAAATCCTAACTTCAAGCCCGTTAGCCTACTGGTCCTAAGGACCACGCTAGAGGTCTTACAGTTTTGATTCCCAGGTCGAGCAAAGCAAAAAGTGTTATGATCTTTTTCTATGAAATTCTCAGTAGCAGCTCGGAGTTAATATTTGTGCCTGATAGCAATAGGCTCGTCCCATATTACATGGAACCTAAACTTACCGCCGAACTGTGGGTGTACGTTGGTACACCTCTGCCTAACCCTTCGGGGCAGGCGTGATGGTATATGTATCTAAAGAGTATTCTCCCACTCACCATGCCACAGCGGCTGTCCATCCTCGTTGAACTTGGGGTAAGGCAGCAGCGTGGTGGTGGTGGAACTACCCGGCTTCTCCGGCTTGTCAGGGTCCGAGTACTCGTCGCTACCCAGGATGTTCTTCAGGTGGTCGTTTTCCCAGGATATGTCTACCGCGTCCAGCGCCCTGGGGAGATAGGAGGAATGAATTTGGAACTTAGACTGAAAAGTAGGTGATAAGAGAGGACCACGTCTTGTAATTATATGAGATCTCAAGATTTTCGTTAAAGTCTCTATGCACCACTAGAATTGGCGTCCTATCATCAAAGCATATCTCATAAACATACAAGAATTAGGGACCAATTTGACCACTAAAAAAGTGTTTTGATTTTACCTACCTCCGGTAGTCAAACCGTAAAGCCAACCACAGCAGCTTACAATACAGGTGTAAGACAATTTACCACATACAATTTATTAAGGTAATTTTCGTTGGGGGCCCCTCAAATTTTCGGTTCCTCCCCTCGGATTTCGGTTTCTAGTTAGTTTTCTTTCAAATTCAAATTCAAACAATTTATTTGTATTTATTCTTTACGTCCTGGGTTCGATTCCCAGGTCGAGGTTTTCCATTACAAATTTCTCAGTAGCAGCCCGGAGTTTGGAAGTTGTGAAGGAAGGAAGGTGTGAAGTAGAGGAATATATCTTGGCTGTCATTCGTAGGTCATTGACAGTCGTTACGGTTAGTTAGAAGCCGGGTGTCTGACAATTAGTCTTACCAAGAAGTATCGTGTTACCCTGTAACTGGGTTGTGGAGAGCCATATAGGCTGTCGCTCCATGTAAAACACTGGTATTCATCTGGATCTGGTTAGACTGGAAGACGACCCCAACATAGTTGGGAAAAGGCTAAGCAGATATGTACTTACTTATGAAAAACAGTCCGTGGCGTCAGTTGCGGTGCGGATCTTTGGTTGTTTAGTCTTAGTCTCTTACTCGCTCTCCTGTATTCACGTTCATAACTGTCAATAAAATAATCATCTCCTTATTAATGGGGCCAAGTTTCTAGAAAAACTTTGTATAAATAAAGAGATGCTTGAAGAGAACCCTAGTACCTACGATTCAAACTTGATGTTTGCTCGAAAGTTGCGAGTGCAGGTTCGTGTAGGTTTATTCAAATTAATAATAATCCTTCATGTTTATAATGAACTAAAACTTACCACGAATAGAGTTGAAAATTGTGTGCAAGGTATAATCCACAGGGCATTTTATACTATGCATGCAATTTGAAACTCTATATCTGTTGTTTTTAGAATCATTATCAGTTAATCGATAAATTAACCAGTTAATACAGTTGGTCTGTTTTTGAAGATCGTCTCATATACTTATCTCTTTCTATATTATTATACAGAATGAGACAGAAGTTGTTGTGTTAAAGAGGTAAAAATCTTACTTATTAGGCCTAGATTCTTCGTCGGAACTCTCGGAATGGGAATGCATTTCTCTTCTTTGCCTTTCTCTATGTCTTTCTCTGAAAATAAAAATAAAATATTACAAACAACCTACTTAATAATTTTATTATGTTTAAGAGTTTTACAACCTTAAAATAAGAACCATGAAAAAAGAATAATAATAAAAAAATATACGTGGCACTAAAAAAAATTCTCCGCATCGCCGTCAACTAGAAATGTGCCCAACAGACTGGCGGAATTGCCACGTTGGATGGCAATGCTAAGCGTCTGCCCAAAAGCCAATTACATAATTATTAGTTCGTCTATGATACACCCTTTTTTTTTTTTTTGTAGATTGGAAATCATCAAATAACTTCCCCCGCCCTGGGCGGGACGGGAGGGAGTGTCAGACTTTTACTGACTAAAACCCATCTATGTTCCTTCATGTGCCCTTTGCGTTCCGGGAGCGCATTAGTTAACGTACGGACGGTGAGCTACCCATTGCTCACCGTCCACAGACCCGCGTTTACGGTGGCCGGGAGTCGTCTCGTGGCTCCCGACGCCAGGGGCGTCTCCCGCGGCGGCTGCTGGATGATCCACCCTGTGGTCTATAATCTTATACTCTATTGTCTATGCTCACCTGTCTCTCTCCTCTCTTTCGCGCAGTCTCTCTCTGTCCCTCTCCTCACGATCGCGGTGCCTCTCTCTGTCCCTGTCTCTGTGGTCTCTGTCTCGATCCCTCTCGTTTCTTTCCCTTTCTCTCGCGTACTGTTAAACAAGGATAGAGATAATTATAGCTGAAAAAATGCAGAATAAATCTTAGAATAATTGGAATTGGGAATTTGGAGCAAGAATTACGTTAGTTGTTGCAAAAGTCGTTCGCGTAAATGTCGGTTAAATTTGAAATTCAATCATGATTCGGAAGACACGTGGCGCCATCTATTATCATAAGCACGTTATTGTTATTTTTCTCGGGAACAGCACTTTTTTCGGGATGAAAGGTACCCTATTTTCCTTTCTGTATATCTGAAAACGTGTATGCAAAATTTCAGGATGATCGGTTTAGTGGTTTTGGCGTGACAAGGTAGCAAACAAATTTACTTTCGCTGTTAATGTTATAAACATTAGTATGGATACGAAGTAGAATAATAATAATCGTGGGCTACTATTTTTTATATTTTTAAATGTTTTTATTTTTTTTATAGTACTTAATATTTAAAAATGTAATTAATATGTATAATAAATAAATAAATGGAATAATAATCGAAGTTTACTTCGATTATACATCGATAGTACTCGCTTCGATAATACTTTAGTATTGAAAAGCTTTTATTATTAAACTAGCTTCTGGCCGCGACTTCGTCCGCGTTAAAGTTAATATATTATCTCACGGGAACCGTAAATTTTTCCGGGATAAAAAGTATCCTATATGTTATTCTACACTACAATCTATTTTAGTGCCAAGTTTCATCTAGATCCGTTTAACGGTTTAAGCGTGAAGAAGATACAAACATACAAACTTTCGCCTTTTGAATATTAGTTTTTAATTATACAAAAGCACACATACCAAAGGAAACGACCGGTAATCCGGGTCCTCAGTAGGACACACTTCCACTGCAGACCATTTCTCTAAAAGATGCCTCCACTGTGACCTATGATGCTTATTACTCCCAGGGTCCAATACTATGCTGACCCAGAGAGCGCCTAGCTGTTCCCACAACTGCCTGCATTTCTCCGTCATTGGGGTGTTCTGGTTCCTCCAAAGCAGCAGCCGGGGGTCTGATAGGAACTGTTCTGTCATCAGCATCAGCATCCGTGGACCGTTTGAGTCTTGGGCGCGTAGCATTTCTCTAACCTAGAAGATTGAACAGGTATTAGAAATAAGAATTTTTAGGAGCTTTCGTAATTATCATAATTTACCTAAAAGTTTTAATTGACAAATTTTTATCATTTTTTTATTTTTGACATTGCTTGACGCTGAGTGCTAACATTTTAGTAAATGGTGTATATAGTAATGGTGGGTCCACACGACACAGACTTAACACAGACTTCTATAGAATTTTGTCTGTACAACAAATCAGTACATACAAATGTCAGTGTATCAGAAAAGTCGGAAGTCTGCGTACATGTCTGTACGATTGTCGGAGCAACACTCATGATTATTGAATTACTTAATTTATTCATTAAAATCGAAGTCTGAACTGATGAAAAGTCTGCACAGACATTTGGTAAAGTAAAAAATTTTACTTAGACTTTATAGTCTGTGCAGACAAAAGTCTGTGTCGTGTGGACCCACCATAAGGTTATAACACAGGCCCTTATTGCCAATAGCGTAATTAGCCTGTTATGCGCCCGGTGCGAGCTTCTATACCAACGCCCTTGAAAAGACAATCTGGTCCTGGTCTGGTCATTTCTGCGCCCTGTGCCTAAGCACCGCTGGCACCACCCCCTAGTTACGGCACTGCTTATTGCATAAAAAGTCAAGTATAATTTGGTACCCTCAGGGTTCTCCATACAAGGTAAGGTACCCTATTTCTTACAATAGGTCTTATGCCTCAAAAGAGCTGGAAACTAGACTGTAGCCTGGCAAGGCCGGCCCGGTCATCAGTTCGTGTGCAACTTACCTTAGAAAATAATGAGTTAAGTTGTTTATTTGCATTGTAATATGTCCCCTGTAATAAGTACGCTCGCACTTGTTCGCAGACCTGAAACAAGAATAATACTTCATTAGGGTTCCGTAACCGAAGGGACCGATTGGACCTTATAAGCCTCTGCTGTCCGTCCATCTGTCGGTCAGCGTAGCTGTTGTATAAAAAATGGCGTTCAGAAGTGCTCACTGTTTACTTTTGTAGAATAATACAATTACAGAAAGAATTAAGCAATTTTGCTCGAGTTTCCGTCTGAGATAAATTAACTCTTTACACAGGTAGACAGCTTCGATCTAATATTTTTGATCAAGAGTACATACATACCATCACGCCTGTATCCCTAAAGCTAAAGGCAGAGTTGTACCAATGTACACACACAGTTCGCCGGTATGTTAAGATCCCATGTAATACGAGGCGAGCTTATTGCCATTAGCCGGGCACAAATCCTAACTCCGAGCTGCTACTGAGAATTTCATAGAAAAACCCAAGACCTCTAGCGTAGCAGTCGCGCTTTGGACCCCTAGGCTAACAAGGCCAAAAAAAGATAAGAATCTTAAATGCCAATGCATCCAGTTCAGAACTATTCACAATAATATATCCAGTTCGTCACGCACCTGCTGCTCATCCAAGTGCCAAGCATGGTGGGCATCAGGCGGCGGCCCGGCCGTTGGGTCAGGCGCCCCGCAGATCCTGTTGATAGCAGACCTGGCTTGTAGGACCTCGTCAGCCAACCTCTGGGCCGTCGGCAGGACCTCCGTATGATGTTCTGCTATTAAGTACTGCACGAACTTCTGGAGCTGTTGCCTGTCCATCTGCAGGAGGGTTTCTGGAAAGGAAATTTCGTTGATTTAATTCGAGGTGGTCTTTTTATAAGATTTTTGAAGGCAAATTAGTCTTTGTTGTTGGGGAGAGGGGGGGGGGAAGTGGCAGACTTTCACTGACTAAAACCCATCCATGTTCCTTCTTGTGCCCTTTGCGGTCCGGGGGCGCGGTATCTCTTTAGAACAACCCACAGCCCCGGTAGGCATCGGCCCTTAGTGGCCCCTCCGAATATTTGCTAACAGCTCTTTGAGGCGTGCGTGTAACATGAACGCGCCGTCGACACGGTCTGTCGTTAGTTAACGTATGGACGGTGAGCTACTCATTGCTCCACAGACCCGCGTCTACGGTGGCCGGGAGTCGTCTCGCGGCTCCCGATGCCCGGAGCGTCTCACGCGGCGGTGATGCTAGCCCCAAGCCTCACCTGAGATAGGCACCCTCAGCCTGACGGAGTCTGCGTTCCTGATGCGGTACAGCGCCAGCGCCACCACATGCTGGCACCAGAAGATGTCGCGAGCTTCGCAGCTGCACGTCACCCCGGTTATCTTGCATCTGTGGGGAAGGTAAAGTAAGACTATTTATTATTGGTTATTTAGAACATACCGGTGGACGATGGGTGTACATTGGTACACCTCTGGCTAACCCTTCGGGGAATACAGGCGTGATGGTATGTGGTGTGCATGTCCGTGTAATATGTAGAGAGGAGGTAAGACAATACATACAAAGGTGCAGTTTTGCATGTTCGTCAAAGGGGATGGCTAAATGGCTACTTTTAAACATAATAAAGTATCTAAAAAAAAACTTTTTCATCACAAACATTTGCTTATAAATATAAATATACAACCTCATTTTCGTTTTTAGTTTTATTATTTTTCGAACGTGTCAGTTGAAGAAAATTATATACTGTCAGTGTCACACACACCTTTTTTCCTTTTTACCCGACTGCGACAGAAGGAGGGTTATGTTTTTCGAGGGTATGTTTGTATGTATGTATGTATGTATGTATGTATGTATGTATGTATGTATAATTGTTTGGCACGCTCTGCAGGCTGAACGGCTCGACGGATTTTAGCTTGAGAGGTGTCGTTAGATTCGTATTTACTGTGAGAGTGACACTGGGTATATCAAAATAAAAAAAACAAAATGGCGGATTTTTGGCGCCAAATTCAAATGTTTGGCTCGCTCTGCAGGCTGAACGGCTCGATAGATTTTAGCTTGAGAGGTGTCGGTAGATTCGTATTTACTGTAAGAGTGATACTGGGTATATTAATTTCGTTTTTAAAACACTAAAAAAATAAAAAACGGTAATTTAAAAAACTAAAAAACCCGACTGCTATTCTTTAAAAATCCCTAAAACAAGATAAATTGTAGCAGTCGGGACCCATTCGGGACCATCTGCAATGTAATATAGGTATGTGCTCTCAATTCACTAATCCTCCATTGCTAGAATGGGTCCCGACTGCTACAATTTATCTTGTTTTAGGGATTTTTAAAGAATAGCAGTCGGGTTTTTTAGTTTTTTAAATTACCGTTTTTTTAGGCAATATTATTTTACCATTATATTACTCCCTAAAATTATCTGAAACTTTTGTACATGAAATACTAATATTTAGCCATTCAGCATTACATTGTGCTAGGTACCATATTTGTACATTCTGGGGCAGTGGTCGATACTTCCATTTAGCCATCTCCTTTCAGGAAGTTGTCATCAATTATCTAAATAATCAAATAAAGTGACCACACTACTATAATGTTAAATACTTGTATTTTTATTTAGATTTGTTTTGTTTGACACCATTTTAGAATACACCTCTTTCAAAGAATAGAATCGCCTCGTGGCGTGTCCGATAGGCAATGTCGCGCGACTGTATAACAGCACTTGTAGCCATGTAACAAACGATAAACGCAAACGCTGAGTAGGCTTTAATAGATCTTCAACTTTATGTGCTTGGTTTTAAGTTGAAGATCTAATGAAGATTGCATAGCGTTTTCGTTCGTTCCAGTCGCTAACGCTTAGAAATCTTTAATAGATTTTTAACTTAAGGCTCTTGGGACCCAAGAGCCTTAAGTTACCCAAGTTGGGTATAAAGTTTAAAATCTATTGGTATCTACCGAGCGTTTACGATTACCGTTTGCGACTTGGCTAGGGGGGCTGTTGCGTGCGGGTTCATCGCTTCGCTTGCTTAAACACAACCAAAGTGACTAATTTGAATGAAAAGAAAACGTTTATTTTTTTATTGATTCGCGGTTAAGAATCACCTCCTTGAATTTGTCGAGGATGGAAAACTTCAACTGGTATATCATTACAATGTCCTAAATGAACGAGAAAGAGATGATAAGATGCCTTTCAGAAAAGGCTGTTTAAGATTCTCTTAAAATCAATCCTTGCGCGATACCAGAAGGTTCAATCTATAATTCTACTAATTTTAAAGAGGTAAGATATTTTTGTTTGTTAGTAATGAATAGGCTCCGAAATTACTGCACCGATTTTACTAATTTTATCACCAATAGATAGCTACATTATTCCTGAGTAACATAGGCTACATAACATCACGCTACGAGCCACGGGAGCGGAGCATTATGAAAGACGTTTAACTCATAGCGGGCGAAATAAGCTACGCGGACAAATTCGCGGACAGTTCTCTAGTAAGGTATACAATGTAAGAACAGGGTTATAAAGAAATAAACAAAAAATGTGTCATCGAAAAATTCTTCCGCATCGCGGTCAATTGCTCAAAAGACTGGTGGGTGTTTCAATCTTCAGTTTCTGCCCGAGGCTGAGGACATAATTTGGCTCACTAAAAACATAAAAACGATAAAGGGGCTTCAATCAAACCTGGACCTTGTTACTCAGAATTACGAATTCTAATCTTTTAATCTCGGAAACCTTAAGAGTTTATTTATCCATGACATATTTCCAAAAGTCTCACAACTTAGCTCTAGAGAATACTATCGTAAAGTAAACGACAATCGCCATTATTGGAAGTGACAAAGTTTTCTACACAATAGCTATTATGCGGGTACATCGGCCTTTGGGTAAAAAGTGCCCTTTTAGAACAAACAATAGTAGGGCCTTTGTGACCCTTTCTATTGAAACTTCTTTGTTTTCTTGTAAGCTGTATAAGCTGATGGTTGAAGGAACTATTTTTATTTCGCTTACGTGAACTATGATTGATTTTTATGGAGAAGTGAAGTTTCTTGCTCGTTCTTCTCCATAGATACCTACGTTTTGGAACGGGCAACTAGCTTCAACTTTCTGCCTAACTTCTTGATAGTTCAAAAGTGCCTGTAAATGGTGTAATTTAAATAAATGCTTTCGCTTTGACTTTATAAGGTGGTTGAGCACGATTCCTGTCCCAAAATGGCGGGCTGGGGTTGCGGTTGACCGCAAGGGAGAAGGCGGGAAGACTCGGACAGCCTCGTTAAGGAATGGGTAGACTTAGAGCCAGTCGCGCGACTGATGAAAGATATGGATGCAGGCCTTTGCTCAGCAGTGGGACTCTGTAATGGATTGAATTCCAAAAATCCTTTCTCAGTACTTGCTTAAATCATGCAATGGAGCTGTATGGAACATTTACATTAGATTTTTATTCGTCTGTCGGGTATTTTTTTTTTAATTTTATTTATACAACGCGTTCTGTTACGACCTAAAGGTCGTGGTGATATTTAAACTTAAGTTGTAACATTAAAAACTTGTTTTCGTAAAAAAAATGTAAAAGAAAGTTGGAACTTTGACCTTCCATATCTCCGTAACCAGAAAGCGCCCAGGTAAAGTCCATAAAAAATCGCTATGCTTTTTTTTTATCTATATTAATTTAGGAACTTTTTATCCTTTGGATATGTCAGTTTCATCGGACCCTTATCTACTTGTTACATCTTACACACTATTCATACATCTCTAGAAACTAAACTGTAACTCATTTTAGCTGCGTCGGACCCAGGAGCTGCTAAAATACTATGAAATCGCTATGATGGGAAAAGCATCTAGCATTCGGCTGCCAAGCCGTGGTTATGTGCCACCTACCCTAAGGGCCATACCTCACCGAGATGCCATGGCGACGTGGCCAGCGACGTTGCCAACTAGTTCATACTGAGATGTATGACGGCTAATTCACTTGGCGACCGACTGGCGACGTTGCCATCCTACGTCAACGCATGGCAACGTCGCTGGCCACGTCGCCATGGCATCTCGGTGAGGTATGGCCATAACAAAACAATATCTTTAGCAAGAGAGAGTTTCGAAACTTTTTTTTTACGAAATATATCTTTTTATTAAAAGAGTATGTAGTGACAAAGGTTGAAAGGAGTATCGAACCATCTAGGTTCGATCATGCTGAGAGGATTTATATGCGAGATGTGAGTTTCAACGCCGGGACCCCACGCCCTTGAAAGACCTACCCTGACCTTATTGACGAGGTTCTTTAGAATGGTCGAGTGCGCAGTACTCGTAACGAGCGTGCTTATATGACCCGAAGTATGAACGTGAACGAGGCGAAAGGAGTATGTAAGGACCGTAGCAGTGGCGTTCTGTGGTTTCTGCCTACCCCCAAGGGAAAGAGGCGTGAGTTTATATATGTATGTAGTTTACCTGTCAAATGAGACAGTGACCCTGTATAGCCTTTCGGGATCCGAGCAGGGCGGCACTGCGGCTGGCGCGCGCACCACGCCGCTCAAATGAAAACCTGCGAACAACAGAAATTAATGGTAAGTGAGAGAATAAGAAAACGAATCGAATAAAATAAAAAAATAAAACATTTATTTCGGACAGCAGTAAATCATCATCATTATATTAGACGTAGGACGTCCACTGCGTCCAAAGAGGTGTCAGCACAAGGAAGGGGCCACTAAGGGCCAAGGCCTGCCGGGGCTGCGGGTTGTTCGAAAGAGATTCCGCGCCCCCGGAACGCAAAGGGCACATGAAGGAACATAGATGGTTTTTAGTCAGTAAAAGTCTGACACTCCCTCCCGCCCCGCCCAGGACGGGGGGGGTCATTTGATGATTTTACCATCTTTAAAAAAAAAAAAAAAAAAAAAAGGACGTCCACTGCTGGACATAGGCCTTCCCCATAGATTTCCAAAAGGACCGGTTGGAAGCGGCCTGCATCCAGCGTGTTCCTGCGGTCTTTATCAGGTCTTCTGGCCACCTTGTGGGTAGACGTCCTGGGCAAAGAAACCTAGGGTCCTGTCGGCACCTTTCGGGCAGCGCCAAGCGTAAAACGCTAGGTCTTTCTGAGTATTATTTATTAGCAACTAGCTTTTGCCTGAGACTTCGCTGGGTTTAAATTATATTTGAATCTCTCAGGAACAGGCAGTTAACAATATGCTATGAGATATAAGCTAGTTTTTAATCAGAAGAAGATGGCTGACTGCTGACGACTTGGATATAATATTAACTAAATAAAATATAAAACATAATAAAGTGTATAACAGTAGATTTAAAATCCCAGTACAATTAGTGATACTACGGTTTAGGGTCGCTACAGTACCCTATGGCCTTTCTGTAACCCTGAGAACATTTATGCTAAATGTCATCATGATCGGTAAATCAGGTAAGGCGCGAAAGCGTATTTAAAATATTAGTTAGAATATTAACTCTGATGGAATATCGAAACTCGTTCCAAAAATACCATACAACACGTCCCTTCAACTTTAGTATGGCAAACATGTTAGAAAGTATATTTGCATCAACTTTAACGACTCCAAAACTGTTTAATATTTTGTAAATAGCCCATTACACCGGCAACAGTTTACAAAATAACTGACTGCTATTAATATTTTAACTGCTATGCTGTTAAATTTGAACGTAACGAACTTAAGTGTTTGCATCCTGTAGGTATTTTGAAATTAACGGTAAACATGGTTTATTTAATGGTGACCCAATTAATTAAACGATGTTAGGGTTAATAACCGAAACTCTTGCGCATGATAACAGCTGACAATGATTTATGACTACATAGTATAAAACAAAGTCGCTTTCTCTGTCCCTATATCCCTATGTATGCATTAATCTTTAAAACTACGCAACGGATTTTGATGCAGTTTTTTTAATAGATAGAGTGATTCAAGAGGAAGGTTTATACGTAAAGATCATCACGCTAAAACCAACGGGAGCAGAGCAGTAACCAAAGACTTACTGCAAGGCGAGTGAAGCAAGCCATGCGGACGAAGTCGCGGGCAGTTCGCAGTATTATTTATAACTGGCTTCTGCTCGCGACTTTGCCCGCGTGTATATTTTCACCCGCATTAGGCAACGTCGTTTGTTACTGCTCAGCTCCCATGTATCCTAGTGTGATATTAAATAGCATATGTTTTACTTCGAGACAATTTCTATCTATTGGTGAGAAGAATAGTTAAAATCGGTCCAGCCGTGCGATTCTCTAACATATTTCAACGCTGCGCTCGACGTTGAGCTCGTCGACGACACTACTGTCAAATCAACTTTACGCACAACGCACAGAGTTGATTTTACCAAAGTTTCGTCAACCAGCTCGACGTCGAGCGCAGCGCTGAAATATGTTAGAGAGTCGCACGGCTGTACTAGTTTCGGATCTTATTCGATACAAACAAACGGAAAAATCTTTCCTCTTTACAATATTAGTATAGACTACATAATATGTCGCGACTTCCTCCGCGGATTTTCTTTACAGATTCCTAATTTTTTTGAAACCAAAAAGTAACTTAATGTTATTCGCTGATAATGATAATTTAGCTTTCCATATGTGAAAGAACTTTTATATTCTGCTTAGTAGTTTTTGAGTTTATCCATTACAAACAAAAATACAAATATTTTCTCTTTATAATATTATAGTTTAGATTGTTATTGTTTTTAGTCTGTATTGTCCCAATTCAGGGTATCCTGAGCTAGTGTGGATCAATCTCGCCTGTAAGAAACATACTATTACTTATTCCGCCATCTTTTCTTGGTTCTATATTGACAATGATTTCATCATCTGCTTAGCCTTTTCCCAATTATATTGGGGTCGGCTTCCAGTCTAACCGGATGCAGCTGAATACCAGTGTTTTACATGGAGCGACTGCCTATCTGACCTCCACAACGGGGGTGTCACACCACCAACTTCCATACTCCGGGCTGCTACTGAGGAATTCCTAATGGAAAAAACCAATAACACTTTTTGCCCGACCTGGGAATCGAACCCGGGACCCCACACTCGTCAGTCGACCACGAGACCAACGGGGCAGTATTGACAATGATTTGTTAATATCAAATTCGAAAGCTATTCATTCCATGTCAAATTGCAATTTGAAATTGCGTTTTTCAGTTAGCTAATTGTGCGTGTCTGTTATATCTAGCTACTTACATAACACACTAAAAGCAATACCTTTCATTTTGACAGTTCAACAGTGTCCATTGCGTTATTGACGTTGACGAGCAGAAGAATTTCTTAAACATACAAAGCAATGGATTTGTTGTTGTACGGGCCTGTTGGTCTAGTGGTTAGTGGCCCTGACTGCTAAGCCGGAGGTCGTGGGTTCGATTCCCACCCAGGACAAACTTTGTGTGATGAGCATGATTGTTTGTCCTGTGTCTGGGTGTGATTTATCTATAATATGTATGTATTTATAAAATTATATAAGTATGTATATCAGTTGTCTGGTTACCATAACACAAGCTCTGCTTAGCTTGGGATCAGATAGCCGTGTGTGAGTTGTTCCAAGATATTTATTTATTTTATTCTTTTAAAATTCTTTAAATTTTGATTGGTGCTGTTTCTGATCTCAAGCCCGGTTCAATGAACTTAAAAAAGAATATCAAAGGCGTGAGCTTCAATGTACACGATATTTTTTAAATATCACCACGGCCAAATTAATTATATAATACTCGGATTTCAAAACTAATTTCGAGTTCTCACGAACACGGAAGAAAGACTTCGAATTCAAGTGCATTCAGTCACAATATAGTGGCACCCTAGTTATCGGATTGAATAGATTCGGTACGAAATTGTTCGAGTCGAGTAATCATAGCATCGAGTTCTAAAGCAAATCGATTACGATTCGTCAGGCTTTGAAATTCGAACTCCTTTTTGCTTTGTGCAAAATTTTTTTTTCTCTTCAATTTTTCGTTTTCGAACGCAATTCCAAAGCGTTTTTTATTTAAGGTCAAGGTGGGGAAGTTCGTCTACGGGGGAACACCGTACAACGTCTTTCTAAGCTGTTTTTGAATAGCTACGACGTTGGTAGCTCGGTCGCTAAAACTGAGTCACTAGTTCGTCCTACCTTTAAATTATAGATGTTGTAGTGTGGAGTTCAATAGCAAAAATCGGTCTCCAAATTTTTTTGTCGTTGACAATTTGAAATACGAGTGAGTTGCGTCGACGTTTTACCTAACGTAAAATTTTTGTATCAACAGATTTTTACGTTTTGAAGTGGTAAGTGTCTAGTCTGTATTACATTTTATTGTTTTATTATATCCAAATCTAATTTAAATCATTATTTATAGAAATATTGGTTGTGACAAAAACTTAATTTAAAAATTAAATATTGGGGTAAGACTGTCTAGTATTTTAGGGAAAGGCCGTCATGTGCCGATCTTGCCCCAAGTCAGATGTTGATAACCTTTTCTGGTATAAGTGTTTTCTTTGAATATTGTTTTATAGTTATACAGTCAACGCTACTTATTTGCAGGTTTTCTTTTCGCCAATTATGAATAGGTACTGTTGTGATATTAATAGTGTCTTTTCACTAGAAATATAATGTAATTAATTTCATCAGTCATTTAACCGGTTTAAAATCAGTTTATTTCATTCTTCAGGTAAAATAACAAAAATGACTCAAAATTACTAGAGAACAACAACAACGAATCGTCTTACACTAAAGAAAAATTGCTAGTCGCTGTACAAGCTGTCCGGAATACAAGGCTGCTCGTAAGACAAAGAATGACAATGACGTTGTTTTTCTTTCAATGTATTTTCCTATTATAAAATAATTCTTTTGAATAAAAAAAGGAAGAAAAAGGGGTTTTTATTATTGCCTTTCATCAATATGCTATCTGCCAAAACAGTACTAATATAACCAAGTGTTTGTTTGTTACCATTTCGTTTTTCTATTGTTTAACCCTGCAGTGGTCGCGCCTTAAAAAGTCACGTGAGTGGTCGCGCGGACTACATACGTAGCAATTTGTTTTGTCGTTTTTTAAATGAAAATTAATTGTTTTATTATGTTCTTATTAAAATATGACAAATTAACTTTTCTAAAATGAAATTAAAACAAAAAACATACATAAATCTTCATCGATCTTGTTTAAATCAGCTATGAAAAAAAAGTGCGCAAAAATTCATGTCAGTTTAAACAACCGTGGATTACATATGTAGTCCGCGCGACCACTCCAGGGTTAAAGACCATCTGGATCTGGTTTGTACACCTAAATTTCAAAACGTATGAAAGTTCATATCGCATTTTACCTCATAAACATACTTACCTATACCCTACAAAGAGAATATTAAAAAAAAATTGTACTGATTTTAATGTTGACGATCCCCGCCCTTGCAAATATACCGGACTTACCCCACTTCATGATTTTACCGCTATAGATTGTGATTCCTACCTTATATTGTGGAACTGAAAGCATGTATTTGATTAATTTTCATTTCCGAATATTTTCTGAATACGACTGCTGCAAATATCGATCAAATTACAAACAAATCATGCTTGTGACGGAGTTACCCCAATTACTCGGGAAAGTCCGTCTAGTGCCCACCTCTTAAAAAAACGCGGCTAATTCTATATTGATATTAGTTACATTGATGTTTGTAGACGTAACTGATAAATAAGGAATCTTAAGTCATCATTAATATATAAAACATACAATTAAGTAAAAAAAACAGTCATAGGGAGTTCATCAAATCCAATTTGCAATAAAATATGCCGGACTTCGACACCTTGACCTTACTATAAAATGCGTGTTATTTCTGTTGGTGATGAAATATTTGTTCAAATTGTTAAAATCTTTACAACATTTCTTTATTTCTTCTTCTGATAATTAATTTAGCACCTTATTTGCCACACCTAAGTACTAATTTCAAGTATTTTTTTCTTGTGTTTTTAGATAATTTGCAGTATATATTCAATGTTGGTAGGTCCTCAACGACAGTCGTAAATTGTATACTACTAAATTCATATTTTAAATTCTTAGCACATCTTAGCCTACTTTCCGTTTTCCACGCACAATATCGTCCTAATTTGACTACAGGTATATTTATAACTGTTATTAAGCAATCGAGGAAAATAACTGATGTTTCACTTTAAAAAAAAACCATCACGCCTTTATTCCCCGAAGGGTTAGACAGAGGTTTAACAATGTACATGTACCCAAAGTTCGCCGGTATGTTTACTGTTTAGGTCCCATGTAACAGGGGCCTATTGCCATTAATCGGGCACAAATCCTAGCTCCGAGCTGCTACTGAGAATTTAGTAGAAAAACCCAATAACACTTTTTGACTTTTGACGACCTAGGAATCGAACCCAAGACCTCTAGCATAGCAGTCGCGGTAAGGACCACTAGGCCAACGAGGCAGTCAATAGGCATTTTTTTTATGCCTGTAACAATACCTCCCTACGCATGTCCAATGCAAACACAACAATAATTTAAACTCAATTTATTTATATCTAAAAAGTGTAATTGAAACCGACCGGTTTGAGCAGAACGTATCAAGCCAATTATTGATTATCAGCCTCGGGAACGAATCAAGTATTTTTTTTTAACAATCAATTACTCAAGTATTCGGTGCGGTAAATCGCAACGCAACGGATCAATGCGAAATCGATCGCAACGAAAAAATGCCGATTTTATTCGTAAATAAAAAAATACTATTTGAAAGCGTTTTGTGCAACGAACAATAGTGAAAGAAACTACTAAATTATTCCGACGCAATAAGGTCGAGTTTTGGCTGCTTTGGAATTGAAGATAGGAGGTAGCCCTCTCGGAAGGTTTTTGTTGGACGAAAGACTTAAAAAAATGTTAGCACAGCTGCGTTGGCTTGGCGTTTTTATTGCGCGGTAATTTATCGCTTTACATCGCGTCGCATCGCATCATTCAGGATTACGTCTGACAACACCAAAGTTACGACCTTTTACCATATTATTTTAATATCGACTTCGATTTAATTAAATACAAGATACCTACCTATACTAGACTGCCTCGTTGGCCTAGTGGTCCTAAGCACGACTGCTACGCTAGAGGTCCTGGGTTCGATTCCCAGGTCGAGCAAAAAGTGTTATTGGGTTTTTCTATGAAACCCTCAGTAGCAGCTCGGAGTTTGGATTTGTGCCCGGTTAATGGCAATAGGTTCGCCCCCTATTGCATGGGACCTAAATATACCGGCGAACTGTGGGTGTACATCGGTACTCCTCTGCCTAACCCTTCGGGGAATACAGGCGTGATGATGGTATATAAAGTTTGTGCGTTTGTGAGTTTGTAAGGGATAATCTCTGGATCTACCGAATCGATTTTGAAAATTCTTTTCCCCAAAGAAAGCCATGATATTGTGAGTGTCATAGGCTATATAACATCACGCTATCACACACGGGAGCGGAGCAGTAACTAAAGACGTAATTTAACGCGGGTGAAAATATCCACGTGCACGAAGTCGCCGGCAGAAGCTAGTCATATACAAAGGAAGGTTTGTACAATACCAAGTTATAGGTATGGCATAACTTATTTCACTTAGGCACCCGGTAGGTATGTTAATTATGTGTATTGTCATACATATTCAAGTTTCTCGAGTGAAACGCTAAGTGGCTCGGGTCGGTAATACGCGGCTAATGGCAGGACGTATCGGGAACATAAGACATGTGGATTTTTAAAGACCAGGGCCTATACTACCATCTCTTAAAACAGGACCATTTTCATCATCATCATCATATCAGCCGCAGGACGTCTACTGCTGGCCATAGGCCTCCCCAATAGATTTCCAAAAGGACCGGTTGGAAGCGGCTTGCATTCAGCGTCTTTCTAAGTCGTCCGTCCACCATGTCGGTGAACACCTTAAGGCCTATTCAGACCTAAGCGGTATTCGCTACCGTCTGCAGCAGAGAAAACCCAGTGGGTATGCGGTAATATTACTGTTCAGACCTAAGCGGTATTCGCTACCGTTTGTAACCCGCGTGGCATGTACCTCTACCCACAGCGGCAGCGAATATCGCTCAGGTCGCTCTAGCCGCGGTACTTGATACTAAATACCTGAGCGAAATCCGCGCGGTATGTACCTCTACCCACAGCGGCAGCGAATATCGCTCAGGTTTGAATAGGCCTTCAATATTACTTTGTAGTTCCAGTTGTTGGATTTTTAACTCTCGGCGCTTAGCGGAGGGTCGAAAAGCCAACAGAGCACATGCAAAGTAATATTACTGTAATACTGTTTTAAGGTTCTCCTGAGTCTGGTTTCAGGGACCATCACCGTACACTGCTTACTAAACATACACTTTTATAGAACAGGAATCATACACAGTCCTCTGTGTAGAGCTTGCATGGAGGCCCAAGAAACGGCACAGGTGTCGCCCAGATTCGGGAAGAAACCTTGGACTTAAAAAAGTTGCGGATGCCTTGAGCAGTTTGGGAGAATTGAAACTGATTATGTTTGGAGGTGGGTTGGATGGAATGTCGCCATGGCTCACGCACAATGGTAGGCCGTAGTGTGACATTATACGGCTTATACTATTCCACATGAATCTGGTTATCACATTAAAAAATATCCGAACCTTCTGGTAGTTCCAAAGATTAGCGCGAAAAAAGCTCTTTAGCTATATTACTCGTATATAAGTAAATAGTATAGTAGGTATGTAAAAATACTCATATACCGTTGTCGGTATTTGCAAATTACATTCAAATTCGGAACGTGGTCGGTGCTGATGCGCCGGACAGGCGTACAGTCACGTTCGTTATTAGAACAGGATTTCTTGCTTTGCGATCTAATAGGAAGCGACATGACATCGCAATCAGAGCAGCCGCAGTTTTTGTCACAAAAACGTAAATATTTTAACACATGCACGTACGAGTGATGCCTCTGGTGTTGCAAATTCCATAGGCAGCAGTAACCGCTTAACATCAGGCGGGGCCATAAGCTTATTTGCTACCTTCAGTGGTATATGTCGTGATGGCACAGTGGTTCAGTGGTTCGGGCAAGTACCAAGGTGGCTTTTTCTAATTCATATGTGCTTTCTAAGTTTATCTTGGACATCACTGACATCGGTAACCATGGCAGAGGCCGTTGAGGCGGTTTAGAAACTCTGGCACTAGAATGTGTGGGGTTGATAGACCTTACTGCCTACACGACAAAGAAGAAGTGGTATATAAAAATAAAATAAATAAATATAGGTAAGTACTAAAGTTTGACAGTAGTGCCATTGACAGAAAAGTTGAAAGGGAACCGTTTGTCTTGTATGTGCATGTGAAGAGAAGGGATGAAACACATGTGGCCAGAGAGAAGATAGAGAGAGAGAGAGAGAGAGAGAGAGAGAGAGAGAGAGAGAGAGAGAGAGAGGAGAGAGAGAGAGAGAGAGAGAGAGAGAGAGAGAGAGAGAGAGAGAGAGAGAGAGAGAGAGAGAGAGAGAGAGAGAGAATATACTAAATATGGATGCTTGGAGAAAAAGAGGGAGGGAGGCCAAAGAAAAGGCGCATGGATTATGTGAAGAATGATATGAAAGAGAAGAGAGTCAGTGATAGCATGACGGTTGACAGGACGGCAAGGAAGGTTGCGCCGACCTTAAGTAACATGGGATTAGGGCAGGAAGATTATGAGTATGTACTGAAGTATATTTTTTAATCTCAGTTTAATTTGACAGCTTATGTGTTCAACTTGAAAATAATGTCTCATGTTTATGTGCCGAAAGAACATTCTTTTTGTGTTAGACGTATGAAAGTGTCAATTTAGTGTCTGAGAATAAAAATCATTTTTTTATGCGATGTGACAATTTTATCAAGTACAGTCATTGACAAAAAGTTTAAGCAACAATATTAAGAAATTGCTTTTTCAAAGTTGAAGCCATTTTTTGTGTGAAATAAAAAATTGCTTTAATAATACACAATAAACATTTTATTATCTTAAGATTTCTTTCAACTCCTTCAAAAGGCACTAAAATTAATGTTTTAATCAAGTTACGCTGTCTTTACCTTAGAATTATCTGCCTAGTCTTTATCCCAACTATATTGGGGTCGGGTTCCAGTCTAACCGGATGCAACTGAATACCAGTGTTTAACATGGACCAACTGCCTACCAGGCCTCCACAACCCAGTTACTAGGCAAAACGATACCTCAAGACTTGTCCTCAGACTTCCCGGTTTCTAACGATTGCCAAAGATCTATGAATAACAGCAGGGAGCAAGGGCTTTACGTGCTTTCCGAGGCACAGGGGTGTCACACCAAACTTCCAAACTTTGGGTTGCTACTGAGACATTCCTAATGGAAGAATCCAACTCCTTTTTGCCCGACCTGGGAATCGAACCTCAGACCCTACGCTCATCAGTCACGCTTGCGACCACGAGGCCATTGGGGCTGTTACCTCAGAACAAAGCCACATACATCTCAATCCTAAGCATCAGGAAGTAAATGAAGCCCTGTTGGCCTCAACACAAACCTGACGAACTGGCCTTCTGTTACTTGTTGAATGGCCCTGTGGCTTTACAATCATACACACACATACACTGGTCATACAACTTTGTATTTACCTAGCTTTTGTCTACGACTTCGTCCTCTTGGTTTTTCTTGTCGATCCCTGCCTTATTTTGTACTAAAAAAGCCAATAGCACTCAGGGATAACCCTAGCTTCGTATTAGCGAAAGAATTTTCAAAATCGGACCAGTAGTTCCGGAGTTAAGCGCGTTCAAACAAACATACGTACTTTATGTTAATAAGTACCTTTACAATGGTACTTCCTACAAGCGTTACCGTAATTGGTTGGAACCTTGGATGATAGTTATTATATCAGTTATCGACGTTTCAATTTTTTCCAGAAATTAGTTTCATTTTACATACCATCACGCCTGTATTACCCGAAGGGTTAACCGATGTACCAATGTACACCCACAGTTCACCGGTATATTTAGGTCTCATGTAATAGGGGGCGAGCCTATTGCCATTAACCGGGCACAAATCCAAACTCCGAGCTGCTACTGAGAATTTCATAGAAAAACCCAATAGCACTTTTTACTCGACCTGGGAATCGAACCCGGGACCTCTAGCGGAGCAGTCGCGCTTAGGACCACTAGGCCAGCGAGGCAGTTTCATTTTCTAAGGTTCTCTATATCTTAAGGGAGCTGAAATCGGTACTATGACTCTGCTGTCTGTTTGTTCCTTTGTCACAGAGCTATCTTTGAACCCTAATTAAGTTGAAATTATCACAGACTGTGTATTATTATGGCCGCTATAACAACGAATAATACAAAAAGTTAAACTTAAGGTAACTCCATACAAGAAGCGTGTTTTTTTTTGTATTTAGAGTTAAATATTGTTCGGTGATAACCCTTCGTTTACGAGTTTTAATCTGTCATTAAATATGAAATAGAAAAACTAGCAAAACAGTATCTTATTTACCGTTTTTAAAGAAAGACTTCTTTTTCATAACCAAATGATATTATTGTATATCAATGATATTATTTATCTATAAAAGCTGAATCGGCACAGAAATATCAAGTTTATTTATATGCCCGTAGGCTTTTATATAAATACCATACACACCTACAGATTTTATACATATTTCAAAGGCAAAGAGGCTATGGGGAAATACAAAAGTTGAAAGAAGTATGGAATGGGCTTACGTTTTTGTTAAGGCCTACATATAAGAGTGTATTCAGTATTTGTATTATTCAGATTTTATATTCAGCTACCGTGAATATGAAATAGTTAGGTGTAGCTAAGGAGAATATTCTTGGGACACTCTGAATTCTTATTAGTTGAAGTTCTCTTGCACCTGTTGAGGTTCTGCCGGGGCTGCGAGTTGTTCAAAAGAGATACCGCGCCCCCGGCACGCAAAGGGCTCAAGAAGGAACATGGATGGGTTTTAGTCAGTAAAAGTGCGGGGGCAGTCATTTTATGATTAGCCATTGGTAAAAAATAAAACTTGTTGGGACCCTGATCTCTCCCCGGTGGTTTAATCGGACTATGAGAGTGAGAGAAGAAAAGAGAAGATCCCTCTTCTCTTTTCTTCTCAAATGTGTGCACAAACAAAATAAACTCCCGTTTATTTTGTTTGTGCACACATTTGTGTACTACAATATTTCCTGCGCACTTAGCTGGTCTACATTGTGATTGCTGCTGTTACTGGAATTTGGTCAACTTTTTGTATTTCTGTATTCTTTCTCTCTTCTTTAGAATAGCCACAACAAGCTCCAGAGAACGTAATGTAATTAAAATATGAACATGAAAACGGATAAAGATAAACATATAACACCCGAGGTTGTTCACATGCTTGCCCCCACGGGGGCATGGGGGTCGCGAACTCTTCGATCATTACGCCGATAGTCGTTACGGTCAATGGCTTATTAGTCAAGAACCTCGACCAACATTTCAGGAAGCTGACATTGGACGACCGTTTCAAGGGCTTGATTAGAAAGCAGTTCTGCTAACCAAGTTATGGGAGGCCAATCTCTCTTAAGTCCTGCCCAGAAATAGATTTGAAGACACTCTGTTCCTGATAGATGCCTTTTTAATATGCTTACGTCTGGATATGATAAATGGTCATCCGTTAAGAGTCAGGGTATAGGTACTGGAGGCTATCGAGCGTTGGAGTAAAGCAGAGGTTCCCAAACTGCACATCGCGCTCTGAGGCGCCATGGAGTTATACTGAGAGTGTTGCGCTACATTAAGCACAGGCTGTCGGCACGCGACGTCTTTCTAATAGTTTGTTGTACAATCATTGTACCGGTTTACATACATACATACATACATAAACTCACGTCTTTTTCCCATGGGGGTAAACAAAAACCACATAACGCCACTTGCTACGATCCTTACATAAGTACTCTTTTCACCTTATATACATACCTTGTAATAAATAGTAGTATTTAAGATTACTTGGAAAATTTAATTAAATAAAAATAAACAAAGTAACCTTAATATATGTTAGATTTACACACACCCCTATACCTATTATATTCTTTAAGAAGGGCGGGTGTCGCAAACCCCACCATTACATCCTGTAAAGGGGGTCGCAGTATAAAAAAGATTGGGAACCATTGGATTAATCACACACCAAGAAAACACTAAATGACATTAGTGACAGATGACCAATGACAGTAGCTTCCATTGCAGCTGTTCCTCTTAAGTGGCATGATGAGGACCTGAAACCTTATCACCAGATCAGCATGGCTGGTAATAACACAATTACGTGTAATTACAGCTGATTGCCGAGCTAACAATGGCGGACGCCTTGACCCCGCTATTGACCTAGATACATTTATCCAGGTCAAATTACAGCCGTACACTTGCGTACAGAGGTGTTACGTTCGGATTCGGAACAATCGAGTGAACTGATTAGTTATTAATTGGTTGGTTGAGGCTTGAATGGCGACAGCTGATTTGTGTGTTTATGAGTTAAGCTAGCGAACTGCCCGCGACTTTGTCCGCTTGGCTTATTTCACCCGCCATAAGTTACGTCTTTGGTTAATGCTCCGCTCCCGTGTGTCGTACCGTAATGTTATATAGCCTATGTTACTCAGGAATAATGTAGCTATCTATTGGTGAAAAAATGGTTAAAATCGATCCAGCAGTTACGGAGCCTATTCGTTGCAAACAAACTAACAAATCTTACTTCTTTATAATATTGGTATTGATAGATGGATTATTCTTGTATTATTCAGATACATAATTAAATTTTAAATTATTCTTTAAATAAATGAATAACAGACAGATCATTATGTATTCATGAATCATTATCATTGTGTTATATCAACATTGAAGGTTAAAGAAGTGTAAATAAGACTTAAAATCTCTAAACAATTTATTTAAGTTCCAGTTTTTTTAAAGTAAAATTAAAATTATTTCTTGAAAATCAAGGTGTATTATTTTAAAACGTTTCAGCATTCAAATGTGAACTTTATTGACCACTTATTTCGCAAAACAATGTGAACGCATTATCTTTTAACGAATTTATGAATGTTCGAACTCATTTCGAGGATGTCCGATGTTTTAGAAAGTTGTTAGGTTTAGAATTACAAACAACGACGGCTTTCACGATTTTATATTCGGCATAACGACTTCATATTTCGGTATATTTATAGTTATATCTCAAGACTCCACAAGCGGGATTGAAAAAACAAAAAAAAACCTAATGTTTCTTTATTTTTATGTTTGGATTATGATTATGGTTTGGAGAAATTGATGTAAAAAGTTCGGTATTAAGAAAAAAACATGTTTTAGTTAATAACTACGTAGTAACTTGGAATATTATATAGAAAAGGACGGTTATTGCCGGAATTCAGTGCGTCATAAAGTGGCTGGAACTGGTAATTTTTGGGTAAATGCCATAAATTTTCGAGTAATAACAGTACGCGTCGGCCCGCGCGCTATTCGTTTTTATTTACGACTGTACTTGTTTCACATTCAGCCGGTTATAACTTTTGTGCGCGACTGTATTGTGATTTTTATTTTAATTTTTTTATAACGCTATCTGTATTCCGTTGGATTTTATTGTTCTTTGTTGTGGAAATTGGGAAGCTTTCGGCTTTTTAAAAATGATATTAAGCTTGGTTTAATTCAGAAATACAAAGGGCAGGTACACACTTTCGGGACAACAGCATTATTACAGAATCTAAACGAGTTCATTACTTACCTTACGCAAAAAAATATGCAGAAATAGAACAGTATTTTAATAATCTTCTAATCGTTCTATTTCTGTTTGTTTATCAATAAATACGTGTAGGTAGGTACCTATAGAAATACAAACAAGTATAGTATCCAGATGGCCCACTTTTGTGAGCGCGCGGCGCGCATCAATGTGTGCGTAGCAAAGCTATGAACGCGACTGGTTTGTTTACATTAATCACAAGCGCGCCGCTAGTGTGCGTCGGCGTGACTGTGTGAGTCATATCTTTACGTCACTTTGTTTACATCTACGTAAGTGTGCGTCTGTACAGCGTCGTGTTTCATAATGTGCGTGGACACGTCACGGCAGATTCACGCGCGAGTGTGGGTGTGTTCGCGTGCCGCGGGTGACGTCACGTCGTTTCGTCACGCGGGTGAGTGTGTGCGTTGCGTGTTCGCGTACGGTGTGTCCGTGTGCGGGCGGGCGTGTCAACCGTCAAGTCAATGTTACATTTTTGTGACCTTAAGCAACCTTAACCGTCAAATATGTTGGGAATCTTTGTCCTTTGCATAATTATTAGCGTCTGAGGAAATAGTTGTTGCGATATTTTTAACCATATTGAGTAAATACTAGAGTAAGTACCTACCTACCTACATAATACCTACTAACTTTATTGAATCTATACAAATAAATAACATTGAAGTATCTGGTTGTTATATCAAAATAACAGCGTTTTACTGGATTTTTATGAAGGTACGATACCTACTTACTTATAAAAAAAACAATTTTTAATTTTTTTGTCTGTGTGTCTGTACGGGCTGATCTCCAAAACGGCTGCACTGATTTTGAAGAGATTTTCTATGGTCTGATATCTCATATTACAAGAAGTATTATTGGCTTACTTTTAAATACCTACTTGATTAAGTAAAAAAAAAAGAATTAAGATTCCGTAAAAAAAAAATCGCAGATAACCGAAATTCACGCAAACGAAGTCGCGGGCATAAGCTAGTCTAGCATAATTAATAAGACATTATGTTACAAAAAAACAGTTTTCTCAGCTTAACAAAAAACCAACTCTCAAAACCGTTTAACAAGAATAGGACATTCAATTAAAAACCGACTTTTATTTTGACTTCAAAACGTCACAGGTACCTAATTGATAAGTGTGTTATTTATTTATAATCTGTTAATCTATTTAGGTAAGTGTATCACGAAGTTTTGTTTGTTTATCAATATATCGTAGTACATATTTTGTAAATTGATAAATGAATTCCAATTTAGGTATGACATCATCTTGCTGGGTATAGTGATTGTGATAGTATAAAGAAAAAATTAGGTATCTGCCTAGCATTTCCCTATGTTAGGGTCGGCTTCCAGTCTAACCCCTTTATTCCCATCTGCTCCATCAGGCTCGCCCCCTATTACATGGGACCTAAACATAACGGCGAACTGTGGGAACAGTTCGCCGTATTGGTACATCTCTGCCTAACCCTTCGGGGAATACAAGCGTGATGGTATGTGTGTGTACGAAATGCGAATAAGCCCCTGTACTATAACTACGAAGGGGGCAAATGAAACTAAATAGGTACCATTGACCACCAGGGTGGTAAACGCCACCTATTAGGGCCAACCACCACCCCGGTGGCAAACTCAAAGGGGGCAGATGGGAATAAACCGACTTACCAGATACAGGTGAATACCATCGTTATTAATTAGCGACTGCCTGTCTTACCTCCACAACTAGGGTTACCAGATGAAAAATCAAAAGTCCGGAGAAACGGCCTGATTTTCAGTGAAAAATCCTGAGATCCTTTACATTATCAAAATTTTCTCTCGAATTTACTTAATAATTTAATAAAGTCGTAATACTATCGTTTTTATACATTGTGGATCTTACTTAAAAATGTATCATCAATCATCACAATATTAAGTATGATAAAACTGATTAAGTAACTACTTGGATAAATAAGTACTGATTTTAATTGTGTAATTATTACCAAAGGAAGATTATTTTTAGTTTGTTTAATTTTTTATCAAAGAAATCTGCAAAATGTAAGCTGTATTTTATTGAAAATTCAAAAAATCCTGAGATTTAATGAGATTTGCAAAATCCAGCCGCTATCCTGAAAAGAGTCCAAAAATCCTGAAATCTCAGGACAAATCCTGAGATATGGTAACCCTATCCACAACTCAGTTCGGTACTGGGCAACACGATACCTCTTGGTAAAACTGGTTGCAGACATCTCGACTTCTGACTATCCGTTACGCCTGTCAAAGATCTACGAATAATAGCTGACCAACAGCTTTAGGTACGTAATTAGTCTGAAATCGCATGTCCATCTGAACAAGCGCGCTGATAAATGCTCGTGCCTCTTCTGTATGAGAAGAGGCTTTTGCCCGACAGTGGGACAATAATAGGCTCTTGTTATTTACTAGTGGATTTCGCTCCACTTGTTCTCGTAGCACTTGCACTAGTGGAAAAACAGCCTAACATCCACTTCTCTCACTCTCACATTCACTTCTCTTTAAGTAATGATCGTCCGGGGAAGTACTACTACCATACCTATTTCTGACGCAAAGCAGCGTGGTTATTCCGCTTTGAAGGGTATAGGTGCCGGTGTAATTAAAAGCACATGAGACCTTTCAACTTTGTTTTTGGGATGGCAATGCATTTGCAAGGCCTCTGGTATTGCAGATGTCTATAGGCAGCGGTGACTTGTTTGCCAGCCAATGACACTAAACAAAAATATCTCTAAAACGGCAAGAAAATCACGTTTGTTGTATGGGAGCCCCCTTAAATAATTATTTTATTCTGTGTTTACGTATTTGTTGTTATAGCGGCAACAGAAATAAAAATTTCATCTGTCTAACTATCAAGGTTGTGGACACACCCTGGTTACAGACGGGCGGACAGACAGACAGACAAACGGACAGCGAAGTATTAGTAATAGGGTCCCGTTTTACCCTTTTTACGGAACCCTAAAAACTTCTAAGCATGTCGTGTCTTCTATTAGACCAACGGGTACCTATATTATCGCGTACCTAGTCAAATTACCACCAAGTAAGTATGTCAATTGACATGCTGATAATGCATCCAATTACAACGTTCGGTGACAATGACAAGGTCGAATAAGTTGATAAGAGATAATAATTAGCTACCGGCTGTACTTGGACCCAATGTTGGGCAAACATTTGCCGTATGTTGCAGGATAATGTAAACAATCAAAAAGTGGCTTAGATTTTTTGGCTTCCTTTCTCAAAGGGTTCAATTGGAGCTCTATTTCTTACATACATTCTTTTCTACATACATTCTCTCATCGCGTTCAAGGGCAAAATGACCAATTCTCAAAATGTCCAACGATATCAATAAGTCCAATTACCCAAAATGTCCAATGGTTAAAATGTCCAATCTTTGAGAATGTAGCAAATTTGTTCAATAACTCATCAAAATGCTTTTTTAATGCTCATAACATACTGAAAGAATTGATAACAAAAATAGTGATTTCGGGTATGTTGTGGTCTTCTCTGGTCTTAATTTGTTATTTATAAATAAAACATATTTAGATTCTTTCAGTATTTTGTCGTCTGTCTGACCGTCTGTAACAGGGCATCTTTCTTTTGAACCGTAATAGGTAGACAAACTTTTCACAGAGTATTTGCTACTTTAACTTCTATAATTATCATCTTCATCATCATATCAGCCGCAGAACGTCCACTGCTGGACATAGATTTCCAAAAAGGACCGTATGGTATACAAGACACGTTTTATTTTTCGGGGTCACATTTGCCCATTTCTGAGGGATATCTGACTCCTAACTCCTCTTTTATCTGTCAGATAAAACCCCATTAACTGAGGTTCTGCCCACATGATGGTCAGCAATAAACCTCGTTTTTACATCACTTCATAAAATATAATACCGCTGAAGTGTCGTAAGGCATTTTTACAGTGCAAGAATACATCATACATACATAAACTCACGTCTTTTTCCCATGGGGGTAGGCAGAAACCATGAAACGCCACCTGCTACGATCCTTACATACTTCTTTCACCTCGTCCACATTCATACATCTGGTCATACAAGCACGCCGGTTACGAGTACTGCGCACCTGACCTTTCTGAAGAACCTCACCAATTAGGTCAGGATAGGTCTTTCTAGGGCGTCCCCTCCCGGCATTGCCACTCACATCAGCAAGTCACTCACAGTGCAAGAAAAGGATAGCAATACGTCTTGTATAACTGCATCTCTTTTCCGAACTCTCAATTTCTAAGTAGTCACACGATTTTAATATGGATAAAAAATATAGACTAAGGATGAATATTAATTACGTTTTTGTTGCGTTTAGGTGAACAGTGGTATAGAGTTCTTAGAATGGTATGGTATGGTATGCACATTTGTTGAGATGCTTAGTCTTGGTATATTTTTTTTATAGTATCCTGGGGAGTTCAGTCGACAATATATTTAGATGAAGTCTGATCTGGTTAAGGTAATAAATAAATACCTAGCTACCTCTACACAGAATACAGATAGACAGAAATATGTAGAAAACTGCATAAGAAAGCTATGTCTTTGAGACCAGAGGAGCAATTCTACTAATGTTTAGGGATTTTCTTCATCTTCTTTTAGAATCGGTTTTATAACTCGTATTTCCAATTCGGAAATTCAAATCATTTATTCCAATTATATTTACAGCCGTAAAATAAAAAAATAAATAAAAAAAACTCATAACTTCAACAACTTTTAACTACGCATTTAGATAGATTATCTGCTTTATTTTATGTACTATACGTTTAGGGATGATCGGAATCTAACCACAGCTTCAATCTTTCAAAAATGCCTCTTATTAATCGACTTCAAAAAAAGGAGTTTACCAGCATTTTTTGACATTGTTTGACTAGATTTTGGAAGTTTTTAATTAGTACTAATTTTCTTATTGGGCTTTTAAGCTTATGGTTTGAAAGCTCTGGTCAAATCACAAAACCAAATTGAAAATCTTAGCCCAAACGTTTTTCCAAAACATTGGCACCAACGTTGGCTATTGGTTCATGTTGTATTCTAAGTAACAAGTGTTAGTAAACGCTTAAACATCTGCGACATCGAGGGCCGACCCTTGGGAAGGGGTACTACCCTGCAAAATTATCTTTACCGACGAACCAAGTACCTCCCACGCAATTTTGGCCTTTATTCCCTTGGCTTTGGTCTGAGGGTTTCGAAAAAAGGTGTTCTGTAAGCGTAAGGATAAAATTGGCGGAACTTGTTGCGACGTCGTTGTTGCAATATGTAATCAATGTCGGATCAGTTGGCAAAATACGTTACTTTCAAGGTTTGGTTGAATTTCACTTAACGAATTTAGTCAATGGAAGAAAAAAACCGGCAATGTGCATGTTGCACTCCCACACAAAGGGTTCAGTCTACAATATTTAACAGTAGACATAAAAAAACCAAAAGCCGTTGGTTCCGGCTGTCATTCGTAGATCGTTGATGTTCGTTACGGATAGTCTGAGAACCCAGGAAGTCTGACAATCAGTCTTATCAAGAGGTATCGTGTTGCACAAGAACTGGGTTGTGGAGGTCAGATAAGCAGTCGCTCCATGTAAAAGCTGCCTCCGGTTAGACTGTAAGCCGACCCCAACATAGTTGGGTAAAGGCTAAGGAGATGATGAGACACAAAAAAGTATGTAAGGATCGTATCAGGTGGCGTTCTGTGGTTACTGCCTACCCCTATGGGAAAAAGGCGTGAGTTTATGTATGGTATATGGTATGGTACAAACGAACCTTACTGTAAGAACTCATACCAGATACATACTGTTTGCAACATTGCGAATATTTCAAGGGATATCAGCAGCTATGCCAATCTAGTTCTCTATCATTTCTACATTTGCATGCAAGCATGTTGTTCAGGCAAGTTTATTACACAGTGTGGCTACACGTTAGACAGTGTTACTGCTGTAGGTGTTCAAATGGCTGGTGAAGTATTTTATAAAGGAGGCTAAGCTTTTGCTCGCGGCTTTCTCTGCGTGTATGCTCTTATAGATGCAATATTTTTATCAATAAATATAGCCGATGGTAGTAGTAGTTCTAAGTATATCTGCGACATTACTGAAATCAGTGAAGGAAAATATCTTGAGGAAACCTGAATATATATCTAATGTCGCTATCGCTATACATGCTATCTATGTGGTGATCAATCTTCGTGCCTTCTCTGAATGAGAAGAGGTCTTTGCCCTGCAGTGGAACCTTAATAGGCTGTAATAATGTTATGGTAGTCATGGATAACGTAGCTTCATAGTAGAGAAAAAAAAACAGAATCGAACCAGTACTTCCGGAGATTAGCGCGTTGAAACAAAAAGACAAACAAACACGTTTTAAAATAAACCATTTTTTTAAAGAAAACTAATCTCTTCAAAGTTAAAAAGAACAGGCTTCTTCTCGGGTAGCTCACTCTATCGTCGACTTTGTGTCCGTCACTTTTGGCTTAGACTAGAGCTTAAACATGCCAAAAAAAATCGTTGCCCAACTCTAGGAATGTCTCCTGTAGTGCATTTACAAATACGATTGCCGTTTTTCTACCACATTTTATTTTATTTTTGTTCGGTTTTTTCATGCAAAATTAGTCCCTCACTAACCACAATATCAAAATGCATACGATTAATACAAAGTGTGTGTAGTTAGTTTGGCTGTCAAGTCTCGAAAACTGCTCGATCGTTTCGGATGACATTGTTGCAGTTGGAAAGTTGCCTTGCAGTTAAGGATATTTCCACGTATACTGATACATATTCCACCGGTTGTTAAATCAGCATGACCTTAGAATAATTGATGTTATTCTAGTCAGTCTTTTACTGAAGAGACGATGGATGGTTTAGCCATACGACCATATCCAACCTTATTTTAATTAGTTTAAGTACAGTCCTTTGATAAACTCAATTCTAAAATGAAGTCATACTTGTTATGATATTTATTATTTTATATACATATTTCAATTATTACTTGAAACCCAGTAATATTTAACTCCATTACATGCATCCATTTTTATTGTAATTTATTCATGTTATAATGATCTTTATCTCTAAATTAGAATAAACACTTGACAGTCTGCCACGAGATCTGACAAATGGGCTTTAGTACTTGAATCAATGTGATTCCTACGACTACATACTTTACCATTACTGACTCTATACGGGCAAAAACGTAAGTAACACAATACTGGCTGGAAATCAACGTTAAAAAATACTTCACGCTGACACTATCACGCCCTAAGCACACACATCAAGTCGTCCTACGCACAGTAAATCCAATATCGCGTGTAGGCGTGTCGGTTGCGTTCGGAATCGCAATCGCTAACGCACCTGCCTTACAGGTGCCGGAAATCTATTAGCACTTAACACGTATTCTGAACGTGCCCTTTGTTCCGACGCGACGTTTGAACGCATCTTTATGGGCGCCATGTTTGCTTACCGATATTGACGATATTGTCTTTACTTGAATGTCGAGTTTCGAAGGAAACTCGTTAAACCTGTGTGGCTTTAAAATGTTAGCAGCTACGCTACGAGCAATCGAAGTGGAATCGATGTACGAAACGCAATATTGCTCGATAGAAACCGTGTTATAGCACAATTACCGTCCACGTTTATGTTAAACTGCACTTATGAGCCAATCAAAACTCGGATTTACGAGTGCATAAAATAAAACTACGCAGTAAAGAAATACTTTACTAATGTTGTTTATGATTAGTATTAACTGCTTTACTTCGTTTTGAACATGTTATGAGCTTAACGACTTCTTAATAACTTAAGTGTAATCAGGTAATCAAGTGTCGGAGGTTGACGAGTCACTCATTTGTTTTTGTGTCGCGGCAAGACGTTCCAACATGGCGGCGGGCCCGCATGACAGCTGTCATTTTTTCCTCCAGTGACACTCGTTTCCATTAAATGGTGGTTATGGCGGCAAAACGCTGCAGGCACACGCTAGCCGCATGCTAAATAATTTCCCGGATGTACAAATTTATTGCTTGCAAATGCTTTTTAAAACGCAACGGCCGCGGACGGTCAAGGGCCGCAGTTAGGGGTAAGGGCGGAAAGAGTTTGCATTCGTTAATGACTCGTGAAGAGATATTTCCTTGTTGTAACTGTACATAAGTACATAGTTTAGTCATTAAACCTATTACCTAATGTCCTATATAAATAATAAAGTAGGTACTTACACACAATAATGCGTTTGGAGGACAATATTCTTTTTTCTATTGGTTAACTGTATTTCCAAGTATAGCTTTCTTTCTTTTTGTAATGGCTATTTAGTGTTGAATTCCAAGGCTCGTTTTTTGTGGCTTCATGGTTTGTGACGAGGTCGTTTCTAAATCTTGCTTCGCTTGTCACAAAGATCGTGCAATCGACGGCTGCCATGACTGGTGTGATATTTAGAGATTGTACGAAGTAGCGGTAGATGTTAAGGTAAAGCAGCATAGAATCTTTAATAGCAAGACAATAAGACAACTTTAATTATCTACCTAGCCTTTCCCTTACCACATTGGGGCCAAATTTCAGTATAACCAGATGCAGCTGAATACCAGTATTTTACATAAAGCGACTGCCTATCTGACCCCCACAACCCAGTTACTAGGTGCGAGATATCCCTTGGTCAGACTTTCGCGCTTCTGACTACCCGTAACAGCTGCCAAAGATCTACATATGAATGGCGAATCAACCGCTTTTCGGGCTTTCGGAGGTACGGGCCAAAGTAGGGACAACAAAATCGAACACTATATTTTTATTTGATAGTGTATTTAAAATACCCCCAGCATAAATATCCCACTAAACACTAGCACTAGCTTCTGTCCGCGACTTCGTTCGCATCATATTTGATATATTATCCCACAAGAACCGTACATTTTACCAGGTTAAAAGTATCCTATTTGTTATTGTACACCACAATCTATCTCACTGCTACATTCCATCCAGCAGTGTGATTCTCTAAGCCTCACTTCGTAATTCGAAAGCTGGAACCGCAGTGATATTACAAAATGGTATTCTGGTTAAGACACGATCACGCCGGTGACGTCACCACGGCGAACGAATACTAAAACAATAAAACAATGACAAGTTGGTTCGTTATCGAAGTGAGCGCGATCACTTTAGTGAGACTCGTTTTCGAGTTTGCATTTTAGAGAATCGCACTACAGATCCGTACAGTCGTTAAAGCGTGAAAGGGTAATAATCATTCATCCATCCATCCATCCACACAAAGTTTCGTAGGTATTTAAAATATTTATAGGACGTAAGTTGGTAACTAGTAGACTGAGAGACTCCTGGCTGTGCTATTTTTCAATGGCGGTGCAGTAGCTGTTGCCCCTAGCTTCCGAAGTTAAGTGGGTAGAAATCGAATTGCATGGCGTCCCGCACTGATAAGTTATCTGATAATTTCATTTAATCTTGACCTGCACAACAATATGATAACAAAAACATGTAGCTTAAAATTGATTGTCCTAAATTACTGGCTTTTTATGGAGCAAGTTTAGAAATCTATTTAGCTACAAAATATAAGGGTCAAAAAGAATAAGGTGACTGCTATATTAAAAAAAAATGACAATTGATTCTAACACTACTTATATACCTACATCAAATTCGTGCACCCTCGGTTTTTAAAAGCAAATTGAAATCCTACTACTATTATAAAGGCGAAAGTTTGTATGTATGGATGTATGGATGGATGTATGGATGTATGGATGTTTGTTACTCTTTCACGCTTAAACGGCTGAATGGATCTGGATGAAATTTGGCACAAAGATAGATTATAGTCTGGAATAACACATAGGCTACTTTTTATCCCGGGAAAATGTACGGTACCCGTAGGATAACACATCAACTGTGACGCGGACGAAGTCGCGGGCAGAAGCTAGTAATTAATATTTCGCGTCAAGTGATTTGATTAGCTGCTGTAGTCTTTCATTTGTTTTGATATAATACCAGCTTTTGCCCGTGCCTTCATCTGTATAATGTTTTTACGAATTTTGTACAATAAATATAACCTAGACAAACAATTTTCAGAAACGGACCAGTGATTTTAGAGATTAGCGCTCAAACAAATAAAATGTTCAACTTTATAATAATAGTACTTATTAGCAAAATTTTTGTGCTTACCCTTCAGAAACTAGATGGTAATAATAGTCTAAATGAAAACCTAAGTACGGCCCTGGTCAAGAAAGAAGTAAGTAATAAAAAACGCTAGCCGTACGAATGCGGGCCAGATGTGTCCAGCGAACGAACGTCTCGGAAACGCATAGCAATCGCTCGTCGTATCATACATAATAGCTAATTATACCAGCGATAATATCTTATTACGTCATTATTTGTTGAAAAAGGGATGGGAAGCTAAGTTGTCGCAGCTGACGTCAAACCGCAGGCTGTTGAAGACAAATTGAGGAAAGGAACTGCTAATTTGTAAAATAACCGCCATACTAAAGGTGGTTTCACACCGTCAAGGCGAGTCGGTAGCGAGGATTGAATAGGAAAGAATGGACATCACTATCACTCTAACCATTTCACACTGAAAGATGTACCGCGCCAATAAGATTCGCGATCAGTATCCATTTTGCAAAGTAAGAAAAATATTTTTTTTTGTCTAGTTTTAAAAGGTAGTTTCGCATGAAAGAATGGGCAAAACACTTACTTAAAATCAAGATTTCAAAATATTCGTAAAACAAGGACATGGAGTTTAATACATGGAATGTACAGTTACTACTTTAACTTCCGACAATTCACTTCTTTCTGTGTTTTAAAAATTGATGTCCGCCTCTCATGAGGTTGTGGGTTTGCAACCGGGCACGGGCCAGTATCAATGTGACTTTTTCTAATACGTACTTTCTAAGTTTATCTTTGACATCACTGACATCGGTAACCATGTCAGAAGCCCTTGAGGCGGTTGAGCAACTCTGACACTAGGGTGTGAGGAGTCGTTAGACTTTACTGCCCACACGATAAAGAAGGAGCTCAAAGAATCGACTGTCAATATGAAAGCGATTGTCAGTTAAGCAATCAGCATCTCATTGCATATTCACTCAGAATCATCATTCCCTATTTTATTTACACGTATATTTATATTCTCCTTATTATTTTTATTTTGAAGAAAATTCGAATATCATTTGTTCATTACGTATGTTTGAAGAATTCCTCGGCACGACAAATTAAATAATGCAATGAAATTGAATTGACAAAATTTCATAAACAGCGATTGTGAAGCTTGTATTTTGAAAAAAAAATGTATCTTAGAATAATAATAATAAAAATAATAATAAAAACGGCTACCCAAAGTGCCCAAAGTAACACTATTCCACGAGGACGAAGGCGCGGGCAAAAGCAAGTTCTTCATCCTACTTCCTACTATCCTACTAATATTATAAAAGCGAAAGTTTGTAAATGATGTATCTTTGTTACTCTTTCACGCTTAAAAGGCTGAACGGATCTGGATGAAATTTTGCACTGACATAGATTTTAGTTTGGAATAACACATAGGATACTTTTTATCCCGGAAAAATTTACGGTTCAAGTGGGATAATATATCAAAGACGCGGGCAAAGTCGCGGGCAGAAGCTAGTTTATAAATAATCTAACTGTTAGTGTGTCCAAATCCATCGATAGATATTACAATACGTGCGAACATTAAAGTTTCGATAAAAAGTGTTGCCAGTTGCGTAAATAACCTTACGATTTTTTGCGCAGGCAATGGCAACGTTCACATTATTTACTTAGGAGACAATGAACTCTGTATACTGCCTATTTTTAACATTAGCGTGTTTTTTTTAAAATTTGGTATGGTTATTAGGGTTCAGTTTAAACAACTAACTTTGTTGAAAAATTTTTGTCTAGGATTTTATAGACACAATTTATCTATTTTTTATTTTAAATCACATTCAATGGCAAAGCCTGCGCCCTTTTAGATGTTAAGTGGTCACCGCTTTTAAAGACATCTGCAATACCAGAGGCCTTGCAAATGGGTTTGCCATCCCATGAACAAAGCTGGAATGTCTCATGTGCCTGTAATTACACCCCACCTATACTACGAACTATTAGTTAATCTGTGCCTATACTATTCAACCCGGAATACAACGCTGCAATTGGCAAGACGTCGGGCAAAGTCGGGACAGATGGAAGAAATGGAGGGACGCCTTTGCCCAGCAGTGGGACAGAGTTTAGAAAGCAAAAATTAAAGAACCCCACATGTTGATTCAAATGTTTTTGCTTACAATATTCGTATTTACTACAAGGAACTAAATAATTCACCTGTACAATTGCAGATATTTAAATAAGCGATTAAATTGTAGACAAGAAACATTATTAATCAACTACTTCATACGATAATAATTGTCTGTGTTGGGCGTATTATTCACGCTATAGAATCGCTATAGTAGATTCATTAAATAACATGACGTGGATTTTAAATAAAATAATTAAAGTTTTTAGGACTTAAGGTTCCACTGAATAGTGCCTTCTGAATATGTATAAGGATTTTTTTTAAAGATAGGAATAATATTTTAATTAAGTAATTGCAGCTGTATCGAAATAGCTCAGTGGTTAAGGCGCCCGCCTCTCATGAATGTGGTTGCGTGTTCGTTACCAGTATGATTTTGTTATTTCTAAGTTTATCCTTAACATCACTGACATCGGACATTATATTCGTTTGAAATCGCCAATAAGTATTGAGCAAGTGTGGTGATCAATGCTTGTGACTTCTCTGTCTGAGAAGAGGCCTTTGCCCTGCAGTGGAACAATAATAGGCTGGTGTTATTATATGTATTAAAAGGATATGACGTGACAGTACTTACTTATAGCAAATATTATGGCATTCTAGTTTGCCACCTACAGGAATTCTACCACCATCACTAAATACAGTACCATTTTAATATAAGTTTGTAATTTCAGTTGTTGGAATTACAACTCTCGGCGCTAAGCCGAACGTTGTAAATCCAACACTGTGCAAGACAAACTAATATTAAAGCAATACTGTTTTAAGAGATAACGTGTAGGCCTTTTGATTTCCTTACGATATTTTCCTTTACTGATGACACTAATGACTAAGAAGCTTAGAAAGTAGGTACCTAAATAATACAAATAGGTACTTTTTTATTTAAATCTCAATACTTACCGACAGTCCAATAATATTAACAGGAAGGACACGACTGTAGATGAACATTATGATCTCATTGGCAAACCCCGACTTACCTGAAACAAATAACATAGCCTTTAATAACTTATAAATACATTATAAAATAGTGCCCAAAATAGATGTTTGTCATGTCAGTTCGGGAACTTCCCTAAGTGCTACTTTTATGGTGCAGTACAATATATAGCCTTGACAAAGTCAAAGTTGAAGCATTTATTTCAATTAAACTATGAACAGGCATTTTTGAATATTATTTCTACTAGGGCTTTACTAAAACCTAGCCATAAGACTTGCTCAAAAGTACAAGGACAGCATAAGACAGGAGGAAGCCAACTGTTCAAACCTAGGTACAATACTTGGTTCAATTAGGCTATAATATTAATAGGCACTTTTGAGTAGTGTTTTTACCAAGGCTCTGCTTAAACCTAGATTAAGGACTTGCACAAAAGTACTAGGGCAGCATAAGACAGGAGAAAGCTAACTGCTTAATAGACATTGGTACTGGCAATAATGATCAAGCATCAGTAATAGTAAAACTAATTCCAAATAAAGAAAATGAGATTCGTTTTTCGAATCCTGAAATAAAAATAAATGATCGCATTCATAATTTAAATTCAAATCGGTTCCATTTCCGAGAGCCAATAATGATGCAACCGTAACTGGCAGCAATACGGGTGAAATTAAAAATAATAAAAGCTTGCGGCGGCAAAAACCGCAGTAATCCAGCATGGCGGCGGGTCGCCGTGAGAAGTGTTCCCGGGTTGCGTAATGTTCCGTTATGCGTTCCCGGACTCCGGACATATCACTGTTTCAATGTCGTGGTCGGGATAGAAAATGTGGATAGGATCGTTGGCCGTAGCTGAGAGTTCCTTTGCTTCAAAGTTCACGGTTTAAAAAAAAAACAAAAGAGAGTACCGCTCGGTTTCTTAAATGTCAAATTAAGACAATTTCCTAGATTGTCAAATTCAACGATTGTCAAATGGTTGACTGAAATAGTTTGTCAATCTAAAATATTCAGAGCCAACCGCAATGCAAAGTCAATCGAGTTTGCGTGAAACTAGAAAAACCAGAGGCCAATTCTACTAATTAAAAACGTTCAAAATTTATTTAGTCTTAGTCTTATCTCAGTGACAATCAACGTCAAAAAATTACGGTAAATTAGAGGCTTTTTTTGACAGAACGAGCCTTGATTGCGGTCATTACTAAAAGTTATCAGAATTGGGTAGGCTTAGATGACACCACTAATCAAGAGCTGTCAAAACGCGATTCCCCTATGGATTTTGTATGACAATACGAAACTATGACGTCACTTTTTTGACATCTCAATTCGTTAACTATTTATTGATTTCGAAGCAACTAAAAATCTTATTTAATAGTTAATCGGGTTTTAAGGGGTACAATAAAGTGTTTTTTTTAGAGAAATTGTGTCTTAAAGTTATTGTTTAATAGTGTCTACTACCCAATTGTCTTCTTGAATAGTTTTTTACTTCTATAACATTTCGGCTAGCTCTGCATCCCCAAAAACTCTCAAAAAGAACAGAATATACGAAAAAAAGTGCTTCTTCGCAATTTTTTCAAGTTCTTTACTTCAGCCGATAATGGCAAAGAAATCTGAGCAAATAACAGTCTGTGGTAGGCGTATCTTGTTATTCTCGTTTACATTGTCCGGTTCCGCCATTCCTGGCTGTCCGCTCCCACACGATGTATCCAAATTATTGCTTAATTATACCAAGACATTTTAAATGTGAGTTTAATAAGAGTTCGTCATTATCTTTATTCATTTAATAGGTTTGGTAATATGTATGTACTAATGATGTGATCTTTTGAAAAAAATTGTTGTTAAAGAAAAAAAATGGATTTCTTGAAGAGTTTTTAGGAATAAGTATACCTAGTTGTAATCGTTTTTTTTTATCTTAGCTATTTGTCTATTATTCTTTACTTAAAATATTATGTTACAAACAACTGTCTGACTTGATTTGTCGCCAAGAAACTGCAAAAAATCAATGGCGCATTTCAATTCCCAATCCTTATAAAAAAATCTCTGCCATTTATAACTGCTCCGACACTCACAAATCACATCCCAATCAAAACGGAGTTCGATTTACAAAAATCGCTCGCGGGAACCGATTAAGTATCGCGTGCGACGATCGAGTCCACATATCGATGCTGGGCGCGGTCACCGATTGATCAGAGCGGGGTCGGCGACCGCTCTCCCCGATCCTAATTTGAATTCGCGGCGTATTATCAGGCGGGAGGCCGTAATTGGATAACAATGAGGGCGCCAACCTCCCCCATTGGTGGTTTGGACATAACGCCTCTGCTGGGAAAAGTTTGGACGCGCTGATTGGCGGGAACGGTCATCTTGTGTAGTCAGTTGTTTGTGTGATGTTTCTTGGGAAATGTGCGGGTAGTACGGTTTAATCGAATAGGGGTGGCGAAGTTCTGGCTTTGTTTGTTTAGAGTATAGATAAACATTCAAATACATTTCCTTTATGGCACACTACCATAGCTTTTTTCCTTACACACACACAGTACACAGCTGAACATTGTACGATTATAAAGGTAGTAAAATGGTAAAGCGGCGATTCAGCAAAATTTTGATTAACACTAATAGAAGTAAAGTTTAATTTGATCATTAATCTGCCAAAATTAATTCGCTCATGCAAATTGCCGCCGAAAATTCCCAGCAATATGTTCACACGAAGTATTCCTTAGAAACGCGACAAAATTATAATCCTTGTCACAATGTTGCCATTGTCACGTCTTGGGCTTTGACATAACTGGCGGCGGCTGGTGGGCGCATGCGCGACGCTAACATCGTTACATGGGCAGTAAAGTGAAGCGCTATCAAGGGTGGCAGTCGTCACTGAAATTCTATTACGCGTTTTATACGCGGCCCGCGCCTTAATGCTGGGGGGCCGTGTTATAAAACATGACCATTATGCTATGATCCCTGCCATCACCCACCACTCCCCCTCAATGGCCCTCTAGAGTATGAGCTCAGCGAGGCGGGGGGGCTCACGAAAAATTGGTTGCGTCGTAAAACATTGAAATCTGCGTTTCGTAACTGCACCGCTTGCGAGGGTACAGTTTAGATGGCCGATTCGATTCGCGCAGTTTATTTTAAATTATAACAGATGTAAAGAAGGGTGGGTTTTAATCTGGATTTGGATCACAGCAGATGACGACAGTGCATTAGCAATGTTTGGGAATATTCTGGGAAAGTGCAGAATTTCATATCCCTATAGAAAGCCATGGCCGGCTGGCTCCGCACCAAGGAGCAATGCACGTTAAACTGTCGATGGGCCATTCTGTAAAAAGCCAACAATTTAGTACAAAAACTTCAAAGGCTTCAAGAACCAGCCTCTTTCGTTACAGTCATAAAACGTGAGCACACCTAAGCGAGCGAGGCGATAGAGAGTTAAGATAAAAACGTACAATTAATAGAATCCGTAGAACAAACAGTGAGACGTGACCGGTGAAGGACGGTTTCTAACTAAATAGCGTCGTACGTGCTCGAGAATCGAACCCGTTGGAGGATTAGCGTTATGCTGAACCACGGACAGCGCATTATGCCTTGACACGGAGCCCCGAGGTTTATATTCAACTAGATGCTGGATCTAGATTGAATTTAAGCACTAATTGGGTTTCTGCATGTTTTTCCCGTTCGCATTCGATGGCCGATTTCATTTCGGATTTTTCGGTTTCTACAATCTATTTTCAGGACGATATTGCGACTGGTGCTAATTATATTACAGGTAAAATTGTATTTGCTATTTAAGGATTGGTTTGTAATACCGCGGTAGACCCAGATGAAGATGGCGGGATGAGCTTGATGCTTACAGGAGGGATAGGTCCACAGTAGCTCAGGATAGAGAGGATAGTAAAGGAAAATGGGATATTTGACTGGCAGAGGGACAACACAGCTAAAAATAGATAAATAATGGTTTCAACCGCTCTTACAACCGACCCTATGAAACGAAATCATCCAAAACCACGAAAAACAACAACAATTACAGTACTGGCATTAATCCAGAATAAAAATAGCCAAAAACAGACTAAAACTCGTTCAATCAATAACTCTGCATCGTAAAAACGTAGTCATATTTTATGCGCCACAGACGCACATAAATCCTACGTAGGGATTCCGTAAAATACAACGAAAATTTTACGTTGCAAACATAAATTGTAGGTCCGTACATTTGTATGCCCGCTGCAGCATGGAAGAAATTGTACGGACATAGTGAAAAAATTACTAACTGCCTTACCTGAGAAATGAAAGATTATAATAGTTTCTTTAGAAAGGGCAGTTCTTTGGCTTTATCATTGTAGGAAGTACTATATTGTGTTATGTTTGAACCTAGATACAATCTGGAGGCATAACCTTTTTGGAATTTGACAATCGAAATTCAAATATTGTGTGTAGGTGTAACCTCAGATCAGAAGCAAATGAACTAAACATTCTGAATTTAAAAATCTTTTTTTTCTAACTAACAAAATCTCTGCAAAAACATAATCAGTAAAACGGCCTTTCATAATGTCACCCAATTTTCTATTACAACGCATTTTGGGACGCAGAAGCGAGTTTACGTAGTACAGAGGTTTACCTGGGCCTGTGATGACCATCTAATGGTGCCTCGCCCCCCCTCCCCTGGGCGCTATAACCCCCCTTTCGGGCAGCATGACCATTTCCACCATTAGCCTTAATCAGGACATATGGTCTGGCAGACCACGCCTAGGTGTTTTTGCTTTTTGAGCCTTTTGTTAAGAGTGAGTACTGGTTTGAACCGGTGAAATGCGGTAAGGATTTATGACATATATCCTGTTACCTAATGTAGATAGAAGTATATGTGAGGGCAGTGTTGTGGTGAGCAATAGCATGATTTTTTACGCGTGTCTTAAAATGGATGAGTTAAAGTATTTTTCAGGGAGACACCGGATGTGGGCCGCTTCCAACCGGTCCTTTTGGAAATCTTTGGGGAAGGCCTGTGTTTAGCAGTGGACGTCCTGCGTCTGATATGATGATGATGATGAAGTTTTTTTAAGTAATGTTTTACCATTCCTTAAGTATCCCTTGTAAAACTAAGCTTTTTTTTATAAACCTTGTGAAAGGACATAGTAGTTGCAACTGTTACTTTAATCCCATGGAAAAAAAATGTCTTAATTTTTCAGAACAAACTACTGTGATATTACCTATATTTTTTGCATAAAAAAAAGAAGAAGAAGAATTTTTTTGTAAGATTTTTGTATTTCTTTATTGCTCCAAGAATTGGCAACACCACGTAGCGTGGTCACCCGCGCGCTAAGCTCCGTAATCTGCACAACAAACAAGGGTGCGCGCTTTGGTTACATTCGTTTTTGCGGCACAGGCACGCACGGCCACAGCCACCATTCGAAATTCAAAATAGAGAATTAGATCTCTCATAAATAGCCCGTTCTAGGTATTTTATAAAACGTCGATTTATACGGTGTGATTGCCACGTCCTAAAGTTGGTTGTATAGAGTAATTGTGACGAAACCAGTTTTTGTCCAAAACGATTTTTAATCCAGTTCGGCGAACTTTATAATCTGACTGGGTTCGCATAAAACATATAAACGTTCTGCAATTTTTCGATAAACTGCATGAAAGCTCAGAGCCAGTTGATCATGAACAAAATAAAAATCAAAACCGGCCAGAGGGTTGTATGGTAAATGCCTTCGCGTCAGAACAAAGAACACTTTTTGTTCCACTTTCAAACACCGAACTGCGTACACTCGCAACGTCCCAACTATCCGGTTATCATTATCACGTTTGAAAATAGAACGCACGCGAGCCAGCCAACCAAGTAATCGGGCAAAAGCTTTTATACGAACGACCAGCGTAGCCTGATCTCCCGGTTTACACGCCCATTTCCTTCTATGGCCTCTTTTATGATGCCTGGCGGGGGGCAAGGGGGCCTTTTTATGGTGGTATTAGTTTAAAGGCCCCAAGGCACGGGCTCACATGTGCCCGAACAGATAAGCGGCGGCATCCCCACTCGAAAACTTGTTTAGTCGGACCGATAAGTTGGTATTGTCTGCGGGGGTCGGCTGCAGGCCCGACGGAAAAATTTGTCCGTGTCTAACATTGTTTTCATTAATCTGCATTGTTATTGAGAACTTTTTATTTCTTTGCTTTGTTAGTATCGCCTTTAGTAATGTCGCAGACTGGTTTTATGTATCATCACGAACGAACGTGAGGGGGCGGAGCAGCGAGGAACGTGCGGCCTGCGCTTGCGTTCTGTACTTAGATAAATAAATGGGAGATAAGATAGGACTCATTTAACTCGTCACTCTGCTTTGTCATGCAAAATATAGTATGTATTATGTTTATGCTGAACATTTGCTACCTTCCAGCGCCCACTACATTGACCTAGTGGCATATTAAATTAACTACTTCCTACTTAATTTATATTAGTCACAAATTTATAAAAGCATGCCACTTATATTATGAGTCCAAAAAATTCAAAGCTACGCCAAATCGACTGTGAGGTATATGACCTCGATTAAAACAATAATTTGCAGAATAACCCCTTTTGCGAAACGTGCCATAAAATACAATTTTAGCGATTCAGAAAATTAGTCTCCGTCAGAGTTTAAGCCGGTTTACTGTTACAAACTGTATCAATCCCTCTGCTGTAAGCCAGTAACATAAATTTCTAGCCCTAATTCAGAGAGCACGGCTTAAGACGCGGGGGAGCCCGAACAAAGATCGATATCAAGTGCCAATGGCGCCAATGTGTGGCCCCCTCAGCCTAGAAGCGCCATTAAAGCCAGACCTCTGACATTCTACACCGATTCCCCTGTGGCGTTTACTTATAAAGACGGAAGGGGGAAGTGGGGGCTCAATTTATGTAGGCCATCAGCGGGGTGCGTTCCATTTATGGTGTAAGATCGTGACGCATCTGTTCTGTTGCATAAAATATGAAATTTAAAAACAATGGACGCGAGCCTGGGGACCGCCGGTTCGGGATTTGTATTATTGTGAGATGGGGTTCATTTTAGGAATGATTTGTAGCGTTATTGGGTTAAAAAGAGGAGGATTACGAATCAATTTTGATTCGTAATTCGATACCACTTTAAAATCTATTTTATCATTTATCATTTTCAAAATTATTATTGTGATAAAAATCTTGTAAAAACTTTAGGATATGGCTGACATTTAAAAAAAGCAGTAACATATTCAACCTTTAATCCAAGCAAACGGACATTACAGGCTAGATAAAAAAACATGCAATACCAACACCCTGTATACTACAGAAAATGCAACAACCCAAAATAAAAACCACGAAATATTTTGCCAAAAACTTGTCCAACGAGAACATCGTGCCAAAATATTATAAAAACTCTATCGTGCCAAAATTTTGAGCATAAAAGTTTTCAATTCACTTCCCAAATAGTACCCCAACCCCTGGTAGCCCACATGTGGGCATAACAGCCGGGGCTCAAAGATGCCCCCGACCCACTCGAGATTCTATGGGAAGTGAGCCACTTAAGCATGGGTCTAAGATTAATACACTCATGAAGATTGAAGATGGATGCTGCAAGGATGTGCTCTAATCTCCCGGATGCTTTATATTGCCGACTGTGCAAGTACGTTGATAAAATAAATTGAGATCGACCAAATAAATTTGATGAATTATCGATCTTAAAATGTAAGGGAAAAGGTGAAATTGTACTGTTCGTGGGTAATTATATTTCAGGGTGTAACACTGTACTGTGCTTATAATATTTTTTTTACAATATTTTAAATTGAAATCTGGATAGCTAAAAATAGCGATATTGTTATCTGGATAGCTGGGTAGATAAAGAATGTAAAAATAAAAATATTTTGTAAAAAAAAGTTGGCGTTTAAAATATTTCTTGTTTTATACCAAACTAGCATCAATCCGCGTGGATATTTTCACCAGTGTTGAGTAACGTCTTCGGTTACTGCTCCGCTCCCGTGTGTCGTAAGCAGCGTGATGTTATATAGCCTATGACACTCAAATATCAGCTGAACGGGTCTGGATGAAATTTGGCGCTGACATAGACTGTAGTGGAATAACACATAGGATACTTTTGATTTCGGAAAAATGTACGGTTCCCGTGGGATAATGTACCTAACAAATTTGACGTGGATGAAGTCGCGGGCAGAAGCTATTATTACTATACAATGTCCTAAAAAAATTATGAACCCACGAAGATCAAAATTCTCAGATAAATGTGTAGAAAAAGTAATTTTAATCAGACAAACTTGTTGTCAGCCGTGGGCATTCCAATATGTCGTACAGGGGTGTTCCCCACGTCCCCACCCCCACCAACACCGCTGGGACATTAGCTAGTACTGAGGTGTGGCTTCAGCCTCATATCTCGTGGAATTTTATCACGATAGTGTTTGGAAAGACAATATCTGTCTTTAGACCAGGAATGTGTTGTATTTGGTAAATGTATGTTTGTGGATAAATATGGGCCAACCATCAAAAACATAGTCTCATGACAAACCTCTATCCACCAAATTAATAAAAAATAAATAACATGATTACTGTATTTTAGGTATTTCGGAAAACTTACTTACATAAAAAATACAAACATATTTTATGTTGATAATAAATTGCTTGATAGTGGGCTAAAAAGGGTTTTTCAACTGCTGTAAGGATCCCTGATTAGCTACGGAACCCATGGTGTTATCATCTGCTTATCACTTGGTGCAAGCTGTCATTTATTGTAATGAGTTGCTGGGGTACTAGGAGGACAGTGGGGGCTGCACCCTCGTTCTACTTAGGCACTGCTTATGCATGAGCCAAAATGACGATGGCGTAACTCCAAATAAGAGTATAAAATGTAAAACTTTTTACTACTAATAATAATATAGTAAAAAGAAAGTTCATCTCAGTCAATGGCGATAGGCTCGCCCCCTACTACATGGGACCTAAAACATACCAGCGAACTGTGGGTGTACATTGGCACACCTCTGCCTAACCCTAAAATATGGTAAAAAAAAATCTTATAACTACCTACAAAAATAAAGTAAAAAAAATTAAAAGTTTTTACTACTTATATTTTTATTTTTACTACTTATTACTAGGTATTGTTTTATAATCACGTGGTTAGAGACGAGATGAGATAGTTTAGTAGGAGGAAGGGCCTTTGCATACAATTAAAAAAATCTATAGGATTGGTACAATTTTGATCTAGACTTTTAAAGAGACAACCTAATAGAAAAACCTTTTCCACCCTGTTAATTGCATTAGACTCGCCCCTAGGACCAGACGTAAAGTGGACATTCCAGTCTACCCTTAGCAGTATGCACTTGCTCCAAATGCGTAAAATTATCGAAAAATTCGCCCCCTATTACGTGGGACCTAAATATACCGGCGAACTGTGGGTGTACATTGGTACACTTCTGCCTAACCCTTCGGGGAATACAGGCGTGATGGTATATTTATTTTATTTTATTTTTTTATCGAAAAATTCAATTTCTATCCCCAACTCGGAAATTAAATCAGAGGTGCCGAGGTAACTCAGTTGATTATAATGCATCAGTCTGTCATCGACCCGTGTGGATGTTGGCATGCCTCTGGTATTTCCGGACCGCAGCCGGTTCGATTCTCGGTTGCATGAAGCTGCAGTTTTTGTTTTTAAACCGCTTTGAACAAGGTTGCTACTGAGATCGTAAACATTTACTGAACGTGTAGGATTGTTATGCGAGCATTCATTAGAGGGGAAGTAGTCTACAAAATAGTCCAGTAATTAAGAACATATAGAAACAACAAGAATAATGTAACCAGGATTTTGTAAAATTTACTTGAAAAGAGTGTCGGTCTGTGGAGTTTCTTGCTCATTTTTTTCTTACAGATTTTCTTAGTTTTTGGAACGAGCAACTAGCTACAACTTTCTGACTAACATTAAAATAAATTCTTTGCCTTTAACCATTTTTTGAAGTGAAAACTTCTTTAGCGGCGTTGTACACTTTTGTAATTACGATAGCGCAATAAATAAATATTGTATTATACCACATAAATGATAGTACTTTTATACTGATAAATTAAAGCAATTCGTGCAAAATTATTTCCTAACCATTCCAAAATATCAAAAATGCACAACGTTAATATTCAAGTTTTCACTTCTGCCGGCACTCCCGGAGTGCAACCCGTCGTTTTTTTTACTGAATACACGTTGATAGCTGGCTAGTGCCAATGCTGAAATATCAATATTTTCTATTTTTCAAAAAGGAAGATGAAACGGCACACTTATTCATTCCTACATAGTATAAAATAAACGCTTTCCGCCGTCTCTACGCTTAGATCTTTTAAATACCGCAACAGATTTTTATGTTGTTTTCATCAATAGATAGACCGATTCATACATAATACATATAAACATACATACATAAACTCACGCCTTTTTCCCATGGGGGTAGGCAGAAACCACAGAACCCCACCTGCTACGATCCTTACATACTCCTTTCCCCTCGTCCACATTCATACATCTGGTCATACAAGACCGATTCAAGAGGAAGATTTATAAGTATATAACACTACGACCAACGGAAGCGGAGCGGAGCGGGAGCGGAGCAGTAACCAAAGATAGGACAGAACGGGTGTGACATCGCTAGATAAATAACCCGTTCACTGCAGCATCACTGCAAACCAATTTACTGTACATTCTAGTTAACTAAGATCTCATCCTGTGTAATCAAATATCCTGAAGCCATAGAATAAGCCAATTCCCCATACGTCTCCCCCCATAATCCCGTGGAAGGGGCACGCCCAACTAATCTACCTTAATCTAAGGATCAGAGGGTCCAAACTTAGTCTAATTTAATTTCTACCCGTTTTCTGTTATTGGTTTCTAGTGTATGTTATGTTATGTACCTTTTAAGTAAGCAAGTTGTTGGTTCCTTAGGGAATTATTTGGTTAGTAGATTTAGTTCGACCTTCTTCGGTACTTAATAGTTTTGGATTAGACTGACTTCGCAACTTTTAGGGGTTGAAAATATTCATGAAAACGAATTATTTATAATACAGGGTCTTTTCTTAAAAATACAAATTAAAAACAAGACCACACACACGATGAAAATGTACGGAGTAATCGATTTTGTGCGTGTTTTTTTTCACCAGCGTTAAAGTTGAATTACGTCTTTGGTTACTGCTCCGGCTCTGTGAATCGAGGCGTAATGTCATATTATAATTACCTGCAATTCCCCGTGAGTCTGGCTATCATATACAATTGTAAAAAATATTTTTGCCAATATGCCTGGTAGTTCCAGAGATTAGCGAGTCTAAACAAACAAAAAACTGTTCAGTTTTATTATATTAGTAAACAGCAAGACACGATCATCGTCGATTCGATTCGATTTCGTCGATGTGTCAAAGGTATATTTCAAAAGTTCCAAAATATTGATAACGTTACCTTCCAATTCCAAAAACAAAATTCACAAACGGTAAAACTTGTGACATCTGTGAAAGACATGTCACAATGACAGCTAATTGACGTAAGAAATGTCAAAATTGATTTCTTAATTTGAATAACGGTTCCGTCAATTGTTTTCGAAAATTGTTTTGTTTTATTGTCAATTTTATGATTTAATTGTTGTGTCAGCAAGACAAATGATAGTTCAATTTGAGAATATCTTCGTGGGCTTTCAAATAGAAGATATAGAGGGTTATAATTGTTTATGTTGTGAAAGCGAGGGATTAAAGACTTAAATTATATACTTATAGAATATAGAATTATAGATTATCTTTTTTTGACAGACTTGTTTTTACAATAGTTTGTAGCAACAGTTTCAAAAGTACCCCATATTACAATCAATGTAAATAGCCTTGACATTATTTTCTAACTCCTAAAATAGGTATTAAATAAATTCCAAAAATAGGTTGACCTGAAATACTCAACACTAAATTCCGCCGTCTGAGCTCCGACGTCACAGCACAGTAATGAACTGTGACGTCACTCCTCTACAATGTTAGATTAGTGTGTCAGCAACAGTGCAAGGATTGTGTGTCTGTTTATATTTGGACCTCAAACGCTTTCAAATGCAAAACATGCGAGTTGGGGTGACATTAGGGTGGATCAGCAGTTACGTTCGCTGTCACGTTTGAAAATCGAATGCGTGAGAGTTCTTTGGTCTTTTGAACCGATTAATTCTATATTTAAAATGCTCCTTTTTTAACCGTTTCCCATACATAGACAAAACGAATGCTTTCATCAAATTAGCTGTAACGATGTACTCGGATTTATGTGAGAACTGAAAATGTTTCTTTAAACTTAAAGATTGAGTTTGGTGTTAAGGAAAAAAATTGTTAACACCAATTACATGATTCTCGTAACAATGACTCAAAAAAGAGGTTAATGCACTGCTAATGGTCAGATTGAGTATGTCTTAGTACTCTTTCGAACATGTTAATTTAGCATTTTTTGGTAAAGAAAAAGAAAAATGTAAATTTTGCATAGATTTGTTCAAATTTTGTAGTTATTTAAATTTGTAATTTGAGCTTGTAACGTGGGTAGTATTCGTCAGCTTATTTGTCTAGTTGTCCATAGAAGATGCCTATGCGCATATTTTTAGTTTCCGCTGTTTTTTTTTTAATAATATTTTGCTCCACTGTAAATGACATAATGTTTTGATTCGCGACTTCACTTGGAAGTCATAGCTTCTGTCTGCGACTTTGTTTGCTTGGATATGTAAACATATTCTATCACTCTCGCCAATAGTATAGCTTTCTAACTGTGAAAGAATTTTTATAATCGCATCAGTATTTCCAGAGATTGCCTCTTACAAACAAACAATTTTACTTCTTTATAATGTAATCGATTTCCACATTACTATTCTACATACATAACACACCATCACACCTGTATTCACCTAAGCATTAGGCAGATGTATACCAATGTACAACCATAGTTCGCTGGTATATAGGTCCCATGTAATAGGGGGCGAGCCTATTACCATTTAACCGGACACAATTTCTAACTCCAAGCTGCTACTGAGAATTTCATAGAAAATCCCAATAACACTTTTTGCTCGACCTGGAATCGAAGCCAAGACCACTAGGCTAACGAGACAGTTACTATTCTACGTTTTACAAAGCCACTTTGTTTACTCACTCACGCCTTTCACTGCCATAATGAGTATAATTAATCTTGTTTTAATAACACACTAATCAATGTTTATTACTTGGGACTTAATTATTGGTTCGGTTGATAAATAGATCAGGGTCAAAAGTTAAACGTGTAACCAAACGATATCCAGTTTGAGTATCTATAGTAATATAATAGCAAGTTTAGTAATGATTTTCTACTATCCTTCCTATTAAGGATCACTTGTCTTGCTGAAATTTCTATAATTATGCTGTCTTAGTATTTTCTTTCATCTTTATTTTCTTTGGAACTGTGATGCTTTTTAGAGTTCCACGAATGGAAAGGAAATTGAAAAACCCGGCTAAATGCGAGTCGGACTCGCGCACGGGTTCCGTACCATTATCTATAAAAACGGCAAAAAAAACATGTTTGTTGTATGGGAGCCCCCCTTAAAAAATTGTTTTATTGTAATTTAATTATTTATTTTTAAAGTGAATAAGTAACTTAATATTCTGTGAATATTTCAAGCGTCTACCTGTTGCCGTTATAAAAAATCACGTTTATTGTATGAATAAAATAAATACTTAAAGGGGCTCCCTTAAGTATTTATTTTATTCCGTTTTTTGTATTTGTTGTTATAGTGGCAAGAAAAATACATCATCTGTAAAAAATTCAACTGTCCAACTATCACAGTTCATGAGATACAGCCTGGTGACAGACGGACAGCGAAGTCTTAGTAATAGGGTCCCGTTTTACTATTTGGGTACAAAACCCTAAAAACGGAATCCTTTTAAGATCACTTTCTGTCGTTTATCTTTAAACTCCCTTGTGTACATGTTTTCGATCTGAAATTTTGATGCAGATTGCCATGAACTGCCAAGATGGGCAGGTACTAGCTTTCAAAGTAAACAGACCATCTTTATGACGTTACCTGCATAAAGCCTTTATATTTACTTTGGTTTTATTTACAAGGATGCAATGTTTGACAAAAACTTGTAATGTTCGCAAACTAGGTAGCTACATATAGTTTTAAATGGCTTACAATCCAAGAATAAATGCGACCTAGGACCAAAATTGTCTGGTCCTTCGAGTCGCAGTAACTAAATATTTACAGACTGATTTTTTATTAGTTTCTCTTGCCCTTAATAACTTGTTGCGTTGATCCTAAGTAACATGGAACCAGGGCAGGAAAATAACTATAATTATTGTAGTTTATTACAGGTAGATAGTGAGTGTAAGTACTGCTTTAGGGACCATTATGCAGTCTTTGATTTCTGCTTTTTACAGATGAACTTTCTTACTAACATATAACAAAAATGTGTCAATCTTACCAAATCTTAGTATAGCATACCTCAATTCACACTTTATTCCTACTCTAAAACCATTTCCATGTTAGTGGCTCCAAGGCTGCTATTACAAGGTGGTTCACTACGCATCCTGCCACGCGATAATCTAAGATTAAATCTAATCTATTGATTGCAGGCATCCGGGTGGGCTGGGAAGTAAAACGAAGTAAAAAATACGTTCAAAACAATAGCCCGAACTCGTTCAACGGGTTAAGAGAACTAACTTACACGTGCAGCTCATAAAAACCTTAAGTGGTAGGTATAAGTGTCAGTTTTCTTTGTGTTAGTGTCGGGATAAGTTTGCGAGGTCGCATTGTGGTCAGAATGTCAGATTCGGCTTGTGGTTGAAGTGCTACATTGAAGTTATATTTTTTGATGAATGTTAAAGGTATTGAGGAAAGAATCAGAAAGGGTTTTAAAACAGTTTTACGCGCTGTTTTACCGTTTCTCAGTTTTATCGTTCTCGGAACAACATCCGGAAGAAAAAGTAGTTTTTAAACAAGCAATCGTGTTAAAAGAATTGTTTGAACAAATGGTCTGCGAAAAACGAAAAAACATAACTTCGGAATAAATCTTGTAGATAAATAACCTCTTTGATCAAACATGTAAAATAACAAAACTTATTTGTGTACTGGCGATAGCGTGGCGCGCCGAAACAAAATCATTTCTCACAGTTTGTAAGCACCTACATTCTTACCAAAATTTATAGGCGTGCAGTCGCCAAAATTTCAAACACATGTAAGCATTATTTATAAAAATACTGACATTTCAATACGAGCTCCCAGTAATACGAGACTTATTATACAAAATGTTGCTTCTCAACCCATTTCTGTGCGTTTTGCACAATGGGACGGCCATGCATGTGTTGATACAAGTGCAGGCATCTGGCATCACCCGGCCACACTTTTTGTTAAGCCCACAGGTACGAAACGACGAAAAAATTGTAGAAAAAAAGGACCAATCTCCGAGGGGGTAAAAGCACATTTACTTCTTACACGAACCAGTCAAAATTGAACCTTATGACCCCGTGTTAGGGTTGAGTAATGGAGAATTGTGTTCGTAATATAACACCACGGGGACGCAGGGGTCTAATGACACGCGAGACGTTTTTATATGATGTTTTTTGTAAAGTTTCAGTTAATTAGAGTTGAAATTCTTGGCTTTTTTGTGTTTTCACTAATTCTATTTTAATTGGTTGTAGTGGAGATCGTTTTGTGCGGCGCCTGGAGTTGTTAACCCACTCGTGCTGACTCTCCATTGAGAATCGTTACCCAGGAATAGAAACAAACTTTAATTTCTCACGAATATTATTATTTTTCAAAATGTAACGTTCGTTTTTAGTAGAATCCAGAGGAAAATGTCCTACCTATTTTTGATTTAAAGCCTTGAACCCAACATCAGATTCGCAACACTGATTTACCGCCGCGCATTACGAACAGCAAAATTACACCGCAAAAGTATTTGCGTGGGGAACGGCTTTGTCAGTCTGCGGCCGACGCCACACTTTGATGGTGCCTCCACCATGCCAAAGGAAACAACGCTAAATCCTTTCCTACAAGGTGTCGAAATATGTTAGCTTGCCAAATCTCTGGGCCGGCCAGTGCACATTGGCAGGCGCATTAAGGGCGCTGCCAAGTGCCGACGACCGGCCGCCGTGCCAGGTACCTTGCCAACTGCCAAATCTCTCTGCTTTTTTTCACAACACAATTTGTGAAGCCTATTTCGGATTCAGCCAACATGGCGGATCCGATATTGGTTTTCGAACGGAGAATGAATAATTTTGTAGGTTTTTTGCCAAAAGTAAATTATGCAAAGTTCCCGTTCTAGGCGTTCTCGGTGCGGGCAGGGAGCCAATTTCGGGAAATAAGATTCTGTACCTATCATTATTAAAAGGAGATTATTAATGCGAATAGGCAGCAAGGGACTTTCACCTTATTAATTATTAATGTTTCTCCTTTGTGATTCTTCCCCTTTGGTCATGATAAATATATGCTCTATACGGATACCTGCGTTATTTCTTTGTGCATGGATGTGTCATGATAACCATTACTCATCCACATTTACCTGAGAGGGCCGCAGCAAAGTTGTTAGTTGCCTTTCGACTCTATAGATAGAAATAATGATGTTCCTGTGTTAAGATTTATAGTTATTTTACTCCGCTCTACAGGCAAGTAATTTTCGAGATCGAAATCTTTATTCACGATTCTATATCCCAGACTTAACCATAGCGCATAAAAAACAATACTTACACAAAAACAAAACAATATCAGCGGTGCATAACGACAGTAATAACAGTAGAAAAACCCTAAAACGTCGCGTCTATTAAAAATCAGTAGAATTGTAAAGAGTTACAGCTTACAGCCCCCCCGCTTGGGGGCATCAAGTTTTAAAGCACACCGGTCCAAGTTGGGTCGGTAGTACCCCCGCAGGCAATTTGGTCCTTCCTCCCCCGGCCGCGTTATAGGGTTATTGTTAAATTAGTACATTCATACTTTGTTGTTTATGGCAACACTAAACCGATCGTTGTTACGACCGACGGCGATGTTGCGCTTGATTGATTTACTGATATTTTTTCTGTTTTTGCATATTAAGCTGATGGGGGAATGGCCGAAAGTTGGATAATAAATTTTAACTGAAGCTGCGTGGTCAACATTAGGTTTCGCGAGTTATGTGAGCATTTGTCTCTTTTACGGTACAAATATCAGTCAGAAAACAATTTGGTTTATGATTTTAAATGACCTCTGAGTTAAATTGTGAGGATTTTAAATTCAGATTTTTTATCCTTTTTTAAGGCCATCTAAAACTGAATAGAATTTTTGTCTTTCTTTGCATCACGTATTTAATTCAAGTAGCTATCTAACAATGTTGGAATTATTGTCTTCTATTCGAATGGATAGTGTAAATGAATCCGTTTTTGGCCCCAGTATGAGGTCATGTTCCTCGCGGCATCAGTGGCTTTTTTAATGTTTTCCAAAATGCAGTTGTAGTGATTTGTACATTCAAATCATTACGCCTGTATTCCCTAAAAGGTTAGGCAGAGCTGTATCAATGTGCACCCACAGGCCGCCGGTATTTTTTAGGTCCCATGTAATAGGGGGCGAGCCTTTTGCCTTTATTGTAGGAATTTCTGAGTTATCATATTATTTTGTCGAGTTTATATCCTCATGTTTTAAGTTCCCAAATATGTATAGTCATCAAAAATATGTTTAATAAAACAAAAACCACACATAATAACATGAGTGGCATACCGTATGTCCAAAGGGCCGTTACAATAGTAATTTGTTTTATTATTGGTACAAAATGGTACCAAATTACACATGATTGGTCGGTACGTGAGCTTTGCTACGATTAGCCCCCGTCGCCTCGAGCTTATTTATAGTTCGGAACTTTCAATTGGTTTTTGTGTCGAATTTACTAAATTGATCTTCCCTTGTTTTCTGATTTTTCGGTTGGTTTCATAAAAAGGTAGACAGATGCAGGTACTCAGGCCTATTATTGTCCCATTGAAGGGCCTTATTGGTGAGGTTCTTCAGAAAGGTCGGGTGTGCAGTACTCGTAACCGGCGTGCTTGTATGACCTGAACGTGAATGAGGCGAAAGTAGTATGTAAGGATCGTAGCAGGTGGTGTTCTGTGGTTTCTGCCTACCCCCATGGGAAAAAGGCGTGAGTTTATGTATGTATGTGAAGGGCAAAGGCCTCTATTTAAACTGAGCAGGCACGAGAATTGCTCGTTACGCTTGCTCGAGACTAACTACAGTCTAGATTGCCTCATGATGCTTTTCTTTACAGATGTCAGTGATGTCCACGATATATTAGAAAATACTTAAGAGTTGAAAAAGACACTGGCACCTGCCCAGATTTGATTTTTTTCTAGGGCCTTAACTACTGCGCCATCACGACATGCAGGTATATGTTTTATTGGTTTATAGATAAGTATTTAGAAATACTTTCAGATTATGAGTAGGTGCCTGCTGGTGATGAAACCACAAGTCCCTCGACTCCTCGAATGCCACCAGCTCCACTACACATGATTCCCAAGTTTTCTCCCATCCCTAAGACAGCCAAATAAATCACAATATCAAAGCATCAGAAACAATACTCCCAAGATTTCTAACCTCCATCGTTATTTCGTAATTCATAACCATTTTTTTTTAGTTTTTTCAAATATTAATGAAGGCGAGATAAAAAACTTGTTGAATATGTACTCTATCACACAATATAAAGTTAAATAAAGTGCTATTATCAAGTACTCGCTTCCTGTCCGTTCCAAGCACAAGACCACGATAAAGGTCTTAGTAAACTGATGTGTAATGTTAAACGATCGTCTTTCTGGCTCTAAGGACCACTGCGGAAATGGATGTCGTTTCTTACTATAACTCAATATGGCTGTAAGTAAAAGTAATCTTAGAACGGTAAAGAATTAAATATCTTTCTCTAGATATCGCGTTCGTGTGAATTTTCTTACGAATCCCAAATTTTTTTATGGTAATAAAATATAGCCTAAAGCTTTTGGGGATAACGTAGCTTCCTCTTAACGAAAGAATTTTCCTCCTCTGTTTGAAAGCAGTCACTGGATACGAATAGGAAATTAAATATTCTAAGTCTGCTTATCGTACAGACGCCAGCACATCAAGCTACCCGAAACTGTCAAATTTCCGCAATCAACTTTGAACCATATGCTACAACGATAAAGTTAAAAATCTATTAAAGAAATTTGACAGATTGTAGTAGCTTGGGGTAACTAAGGGTTTACTAGTAGCTAAGGGTACGTACTAATGTGAGTTATTCATTCACTTTTCTAACTTAATCTTGGACATGCCTGACATTAGTGAAGGAAAACATCATGAGGTAACCTGGACTTACAAATAATATAAGTTTGATTTCCGCAAACAGCCTTGAGCAAGCGTGGTGATCCATGCACGATCATTCTCTGTATGAGAAGAAGCCTTTGCCCTGCAGTGGGACATTAATAGACTGATTTTAAAGCATTTATTTCAATTAGACCATTTTACAGGCACTTTTGAATTGTCAAGGAGACGGTCAGTTAGTCAAAAAGTTGAAGGAAGTTGCTCGTTCCATTCCGGGGCTTGGGGTTGTTCGTAACAGATACCGCGGCCCCGGAACGCAAAGGGTACATGAAGGAACATAGACGGGTTTTAGTCAGTAAAAGTCTGACACTCCCTCAGGGCGGGGGAAGTTATTAGATGATTTCCCGTCCATAAAAACAAAAAAAAAGTTGCTCGTTCCAAAACATAGGTAGGTCTCTACGGAGAAGAAGGTTTGGTTAGTTAGTGTTCTAGTGAGAAGTAACCTTTCAACAGTGTTAATGATACCACTGACCTAAGGATGATAGAACTACGGTGAAGTGTTGGTAACGTTAGAGTAATTGTTTATTGTTTCGCAGAACAAGGTTTTTCATGATAAGACAAATGACTTGGAGTCATGGAGTGCTTGGTTCCGGTTTCCATGGATGAAGGGCCTTGGGCACAGTCTAGTACTTATGAATGATACGCATTCTTGGGAGTCTTTAAATGGATATAATAAAAAAAAAAAATATACCATCACGCCTGTATTCCCCGAAGGGTTAGGCAGAGGTGTACCAATGTACACCCACAGTTCGCCGGTATATTTAGGTCCCATGTAATAGGGGGCGAGCCTATTGCCATTAACCGGGCACAAATCCAAACTCCGAGCTGCTACTGAGAATTTCATAGAAAAACCCAATAACACTTTTTGCTCGACCTGGGAATCGAACCCGGGACCCCTTGCACAGCAGTCGCACTTGCGACCACGAGACCAACGGGGTAGTTATATGGATGGATATACCTAAATGGTTATGGATATAAAAATAGTGTATAAATGATTTTCTTAGTTACTAAAATGTTTAAACTTCGCCAATTTCATTAATTTACTGGTTTCCTAAGTATACAATTTCAGTTTATAAAAAAAAAAAAAAATTGAATTCTAAATTCTATACGAACAAATCAAATTCTTTACGAACAATTGAGTTGTGTACTAAACAAGCAGTAGAGAATGAATGCTAGTTTAAAACAAAACATAATCTACATATTAAGAGCAAATCCACTTTATATGCTAAAACAGTTGATGTCCAAGGAAAAACCAGCAAAAGCATCAAGACTCTTCAAAGGGTATAGCGCAAAAGGACCAAAAATAAAATAGAGAGTTACTCGATTTCTGAGACTCGAAGGACTAACTTTTTATTACCCACAGCCGGACTACGTCCACTGTTGAGGATAGCCTATCTACGAGTATCTTTGTGCCAATCTCTAAGCTCCTGAAGAACAAACAGTATCAAAATTATTCCAAATTCGAATCTATTTCGCAAAAGACATACGACAGTACACAAGTTAAGTCACAGACCCAGCACAATATTAATTAAATAGTACCTACGGCATTGTTAGTAGTGCTTGTCAAAATGTTTTGACATACTTACACTATCTGAGATTGAATATTGGGTCAACCACGCGAGCCTATCGGTCGATAGCGACGGGAATTGCGAAACTAGATAAAATTATTAGTTTTACAAGTGTACCGACCTTATTTCGGTATTTAGAGTGTGTGAAATGTGGGTGAAAGGTTTGTCAACAAATGAGGAATGAAAGTAATACCTACCAGTCTATTATTGTGCCACTTCAGGGTAAAGGCCTCTTCTCAAACAGAAGGTACGAGCATTGACTACCACGCTTGTTCTTGGTGTCGACGAGGACTTAAAATTATTATAAGTTCAAGTTTTCTCACGATGTTTTCTTTCACCGATGTCAGTGATGTGCAAAATAAGCTTAGAAAGAACCTATGAATTGAAAATGAAAAAGTCACATCGGAATTTGTCCAGTTTTGAATCCTCAATCTTAAGAACCAAAGGGAGGTGACTTACCCCTGGGTTATCACAATTCTTGTACAAATGAAGCTGTTTCAATGTCAATTATAGATGAGGCTTTTCTACTAAATTTAAATGGCTTAATACAGGGGACCTACCTACAATCATCTCAAATCATCATCAATATCTTTTTAATATTACTTTGTAATTGCAGTTGTTGGATTTTCAATTCTCGGCAAAGAGCAGAAACCTGAAAATCCAAAAGCGCGCAAGACAAAGTAATATTAAAATAATACTGTTGTAAGAGATGCAAGCTGGTCCCCAGATCCTGCTAAACGAGGCTACAACATAACCCCAAAACAGACAATGAAATACAACAAACGAAACGAGATCTTAATTCAGAGCAAACAAAAAACGATCAAATAATATATCAAGCAGCGACCCACGGAGTAAATCGTTGTCACAAGCCGTTTATGTTCGCCGATATAAATGTACAAGCCAGTCCAGCCTTCAAGCGAACTCGTATCATTATAATTGACAATAACAAATGATACACATCTACATTACAAAACCTTCTTGTCTATAGTTTGATGGATATTGGGCTCTATTGTGACTGTGACGTTACAGATATTTAAAAGTTGATCCGTTCGGTCGAATCAATTTATAGAGTATTTTTATGCGATCCAAGGACTTCTTTTGTTTTGTTGGACTAAAGGACCAATATTGTTTTAGAGAGAATTAAAAAATATTTATTTGAAATTAGAAAGTAGATCAGGTTTCAGGATTCAGGTAGAAATAGGTTGCGTGGTTGAACTTGCGATCCCTGCGGAAAACCATTGCGTGGTTCAAAATTGTAGACTGTCAATTAGGATTAAAACAATTTATAGTGTGTCTTTATAGTGTGGGCGCTAAACTATATACCCAATTAGGCAGATTTTTTGTCTAAAAAATCAGCAGACTTGAACTATTATTAACAATTTATTGTAATTTAATGCCAAAACTGGTCAAAATCAAAACAATATAAACGTTCCGATATTAATCTCGTTTTGAAAAAACAATCGATTTCCAATCATTAGATTCAGCCTGTCTTTAGTTTTGATTTAGAGCTTAATTATGTTGTGTGAGCTTAAAATTGAAGCTAACATGTTTCGATTTAACACCAACATAGCGTTAATTTCAAATAATATCAGTGTTTGAAATATGAACTCTATTGCAAGGAGTGATGACTGTTTTGAGTCTATATCCTGGGCTTTGGAAAATACATATAATCATCAAGAATACACATAGGGTTAGGAAAGACAAAGTCGAATTATCTTAAAAACCCAAACGTGTTAGGTTCAGCGCGATGATCGACAATTAAGCAATTTTCAACTCTACTTCTTTTATGTTTTAGTGCATTTTGAAATATACACTGATCAAGACTATAACCTCTACATGCTTTATATGAAAACCCAAATTGTAGGTTTTATATCCCTTTAATCAATTTTGATCACACGTCACACAAAAAGTTTACAATGACCAAACCCTACATATTAAAATGTCAACTAATACGCACGTTTCCCCGGGTCAGTGCTAAAGCCCCTAATAACTTAATTCCGTCTTCCTGACGTCTGATTGAAGCTAATTGCATGACCTCCCACCTTTCACCCCTTTGTGCGGGTAATTGGATCTGACCTGACTGTATTTGACCCAGGCGTGGTGATAAAAGTATTTAATGTGATTCTATTTTTAGATTGGACTATTTTGAGTTCATTTGGCAATACTTGTTTGGCTTTAAGCTGGTTACTTGGCTTCTCTTGTTAAAATGCGTTGTAGGAGATTTTCCTCTTTGTGTTTGGGATCTATTTGGGTGATGTAATGAATCTGATAGGTTCATGATTGAGTCATGTCTGATTTAATTCAACCCTTTTGCCAGTTTTTGTGCAATCATGAATTTTACCTTTATTTTTTTTTATCTTACCGGTAATGTCCCAATCCTGAGCAAAGGCCTTTCCCAAGTCCTTCCAAACATTCTTTTCTTACGCTACCTCGATCCAACCCTCTTGGTGCTAGTCTAGGTTATCTCGCCACCTCTTCTAGGCCAATTGGCTTTAATATTCATCAATTTTAATCTGCCATTACTGTTTTATTGTATTAGTATTTACTATTTTAATTACGTGTTTAATAATCATATTTCCAGAAGTGTTTCTTATTTTCAAATAGTTAATATTAATTTATAATTTTATTTTTTTAGTATTCTGTTTTGTTTATTTTTGTGTTATCTAATTTCTAGACACGGTCGTTTGCAAAGCTTAATCAATAAATAAATGATTGTCTTTTACTTGGCCTATTTTCAAGGCTACCTCTTAGTCAAAAATTGTAGTGTTATGAGCACAGTGAATCACTCAGTATTTTCCTGAATCTGGCTCTTTATCCCTTACTACCAATACCTCGTGGTTTCACCCGCATTATGTTACGTCTTTGATTGCTCCCTCGAAAAACGGCCTTCATAACGCAAAAATTTTGAAATCAAACTAGGAGTTCCTATGATTAACGCGTTCAAACAAACACACAGCTTTATAACATTACTAAGTAGATCTGCTTAATTGCAGAATAATAATTATCCTCATTACAATTTTACTCTTAACACAAGAAAAGCATGATTTCGTAATGGTAAAACAAACAAAATGGTTTCTTAAGAACATAATTATGTGTTGAAACATTTTCTTTGTCAGTGTTCTTGGTAGCGTCATGTCTGTCCTGGTATTATTTACTAAATAATAAAATGCTCATTGTTACTTCGCGAATAACATACAGCATGCTTCAGAGAATTTGGTAGTGGTAATATTTGCTGGATTTCGGTATGGCTCAGATGGGATTGCCAAGACTAAAATTTTCGTGGAAAACGCTTGGAGGTGCTAAGGTTTGCTGCATATCTCTGAATTAGACGAATTAGTTATGTTTTACAAATCAAATCTGAGTTACGATATTGAATTGAAAGATCATATGGGAAGAAAATGCCGTGAACACTTATCTGAACTAATCTTATAAAAAGAAGAGATTTGTATTCATCTTTGTAATGGATTAACTCTTTCACAGCAAGTAACATAGGCTAGTTGCGGGCATAAGCTAGTATTTTGTACTTTCCAAAAAAATCAAGATATATTTTTTACTCTAACCTGTGGGTTACGACGACCTGATGACGTGGTCGCCACAAAAAGATAGTAACATTGATACCAACTGAATATACAGTAAAGTAGATTTGCATAAATGATCCGATGATACATAGCCTAGTAATAATGAAGGTCCTACAATCCAAGAAGCTGCAACACATAAATATAACATCAAAAGGACACGTAATCTTGATTACAAACAATGAGCTCATATAAAATCATTGTATTTAAATTGTACAACTGTTTATTACATTAATACAAAATATACTGCACATACATTTCCGTGAGTCACTAATAGTAGCCGGGACTTAGTAGCGTTGTCATCGAAACACTCGTCAATACTCGGATGGCTGTTGAAATCTGTTTAGATGACGATGTGTAAGAACTGGGTCGTTGATTACCCATCGATTTAGCTGCTTTACGATTATTGAAGACACTTAATTTTTATATGTAGCTGAGTCTTAAAATTTATGTGAGTGTTGCTCAGAGAACTCACTTCAAAATACGACCTGAATAAATTTTAACACGCACAATGTGTAGAAACGTGTTTGGGAAACTGATCAGGTAGCTTCTAATATGTCTACGTTCTTTAGGGCTCATCAATGCCCTCATTTTCTTCTGTCTGTTTCCTATTAAAAACTGGTTGTTCTTGTTTAGAAACTAGCACACGTTAGATAATGGCCACGGTTAATCTTTTTCGAAAATAACTTCAATATTGCACGGCAGTGACAAGCTTTAATGCGATCCGATCTAGCTTATCCCGTTGCTGTCCTCTCCCAGTGTCGCTCTAAGCCGATGTCCGTACCCTTAACATGTAGCTATACGTTTTAAGCCCTACCTGGAGACCTTAATTTTTTAGGCACCACAGGAAAGCCGATAACGTCTAAAGTTGACCTAAGAAAAGCCATTCCGGAAAAAAAAAACAAAAGCAAGCTTCAATACCAAAGTCAGTGTACAACTTGCCTACCTATTAGATGTCTTAGCCAAGATCATCGATCACAATTCAGAAACTGCTGCTATTACAACAAAGAAGCAATTTGAGCTCTATTGATCGCGAAGGTCAAAAGCTTAGCAATTGACTGTATTTAACCCTGAACTCTGTATCAATTAACACCCAATTTTCATGTACTAGTAGTTCCCACGTTAAATTAAATCATTACTTACTTCATCATGTAATTGGTTTTACATTAATATGGATCTCGCAAGACCTTGGATTTGCATTTGGAATTTTCTGTAGTAGCAAGATTTAGATCGAGTCTGATTTTAATCTTTATTAGGAGGTTGTGTGATTACTGATTGATGCAATTAGAATCACTGCTTTTAAAGGTTTTTTTGGGGAATTGTTTAAATGGTTGGTTCCCGTGACCCAAGGACTGGCCTTTATGTTGGCCAGAGGCTAAGTAAGTCATCGACGTGGCAATGCCGCCAGTCTTTTGGGCACATTTCCAGTTGACGGCGCAGCGGAGGAATTTTTGGATGCCATTTAGTTTTAGTTTATTTTTTTTATTACTATTGTTATGTTATTTATTATGGTCTAATTTATATAAATGACTGCTTTTAAATGGAAGCATCGACTGTATTAGTTTGTTGCTATTTTTTCGCACAGCAAATGTTTTCTTAATTAGATTTTGTAGTTGTGATCAATAATAAATGAGCATCAATTTAACAAGCTGAGTTTTTACAATCTGTGAAGAATCGACATGTAAGTACTACAGGGTTTCAGTCAGCCGAAGCCAGTAAATAAGTACTGAGTGCTCCATCATTACCAACGTCATAAATCCATTACTCGTTAACATCTAATTGATTATGTACACATCGATGGATATCGATGGAACAATCCAAACCAGTATTTGCGTGAGCGCTGCCGTATCACAAAGCCATTTCTGTCCTAGATTATATAGCAACGTTAACACATACTCGGTAATATCCAAAGCAAATAAACTGGAAAAGTAATACACATAATATTTACAAATACATTGTTGCATGGAATTCAATTTATACAAGTCTGAGCGAAGTATTTCTGTAACGTATAGACGAAACTTCCTAACAGTACCAAATTTCTCAGGTACTCGCAAGTTTATCTTTACACCATCAAATCAAGCATTCAATACTCTTCACAAGCTTGTTTGCCTTCAAAGATTCACTGTATGCGTTCACCAACAATGCGTCTATTCACTGCAAAACATCCTCTATTCCCTGAACATTAAGGACCTCCCGAATTGCTTGCGTAAACTTGCAATTGGATTCTAAAATGCGGAGGTGCTTTTGGTACTCACAAGCAGGTCTTTGTGAGCGCGACCAGCATTTCGAGATCTACCTCGTCTTTCCCATTGCTTATTTGAATAGGTGTTTGAGGGGGTGGAGTGAAGCATATGGAGGGGCGCGTTATTTTAGTTTTTGGTGCGAGGTCGCGCGACAGAACTGTTCTTGTGTGGATACTATGAAACACTGTTATTGGACAGAGGAGCATTGAGTTTGTCTGTTTGTCAGTATGCTCTGTAATTTCTTTGTTGCTATGAATCGCGATTGTATTGACATGTGGTTGGTGGTTTTTTACGGATGTGATGGTGTGTTCGTGAATAGATGCTTTAGTTGTTGAAATTCTAACGGATATGGTTTAGTAGAGTGACTCATTGTAGTATTGCAAATAATGCGAAGGGAAACCAAGGCTAGCCAAACATCAATAGCTTCGTTGTCTCTTGAATCGAATTGCTTAGCGTCTACGTCGAGTTCTGTAGAACTGTTATTTTGGTCTTCATGGTGAAATAACAGCCATAGGACCGTAGATACAATGATGAATTAATATTAATGTTTGTAACCGACGCCGAATATGTAAAACATATCGCTTATCTATTAGATCTGTATACTACCATATTTCATGCAATAAAATGATTATGGATGAATGATAAACCTACATGTTGGAAAGAGAATAAGGACCAATCGATCAATAAACTTTTATTTGGTCCTTTGAGCCGTAAACCATATCATCAGAGTTAAAGCAAGTACTTTAACTCTCTTACTTCTCTAAAAAAATATATAATATATACCTCTCGTGCACGAGGTTGTGGATTCGCAATCGGGCACGGGCAAGTACCGGGATCCCTTCTTTTCGCATAATGTTTTTTGTCCTAATAGACTTCGGCATAACGATTTTGGCACAATTTGTTTTGGCATAATAATAATTTGGCATAATTTTTTAGGCATACATTTTAAGTTGGCATAATCATGTTAAAGACTAATTTGTTTTGGCATAAATTTGATTCGCATAACGTTAGTAGGCCTAATGACTATTAGCATAACGTTAGTAGGCCTAAAGACTTTTAGCATAACGTTAGTAAGCCTAATGTTGTTGGTTAAAAAAATAATATGCTGTGCAACAAAAGTTAGTCACAGAACCGAATTGCTGCAAAACCGACTTCACGTAGTCTTGTTTGTCCTACCCCTAGAGTATTATTTAAAATCGCGTAGGCGCGTAGGGGCGAGGCGGCCCGCGGGCTGAGGAGCAGGCGGCCGAGGCTGGCCGGCGAAGCCGGCCAACAAGCCGAAGCTGCGGTGGTGAGCGAAAGTCGTCTGCGACGATTAGCACGCGTGGGGCCGCCGGAGGGCCGCAGCGCCGGAGCCGTCACAGAAACCCTGCCTGCTGCATGCTGCTTGCTTGCTTGCTTGCTTGCATGCTTGCTTGCATGTTGCATGCTTGCTTGCATGCTGCATGATTGTTTGCATGCTGCATGCTTGCTTGCATGCTGCATGCTTGCTTGCAAGCAAGCATGCTAATTTATGCGTTATTTATGCTTAACTTTTATGCTTTAGGATATTATGCTTAAAAAAGTTATGCTTTAGAACTTTATGCTTAAAAAAGGTATGCTTTAGAACTTTATGCTTTAAAATATTATGCCTAATCATTATTATGGTTACAGACACAACGCTTAAAAAAATTATGCATGAGCTGTTATGCGTAATTACATTATGCGAAAAAATAATTATGCCAAACAACATTATGCTAAGTTATATTAGGTCTTAAAATTTTATGCTAATGGATAGGGAACCGCAAGTACCAATGTGAGTTTTCTAATTCATAATACTTTCTAAGTTTATCTTGGACATCACTGACATCGGTAACTATGTCAGAGGCCCTTGAGGCGGTTTAGAATCTCTGACATTAGGGTGTGTGGGGTCGCCTAAGACACAACAAAAAAAGATTTATAAAAGGGACTTATCTAAATAAAAGCCCATTCTTAACACAATAAAATTATGCAACAGTGTGTCACCAAAAATGTTTCTATTCTCATTCCAAAGCAATTACGGCTGCGGACGAAACCACGAGATTATTACCAGACATAATAGCACACAGATTGTTTTACAATTACACACATCACGATTATGGTTATTTAAACTGCGATAAGAAGTAATTACAATGACATATTCCATTTTGATGATTTTGTAAAAACCTTTGTCGCACAAACAATGTGTGTAATATATTTGAACAGCGTAGGAACTGTGTATAAATACTTGTGTGATTAGGCTAATTCCTGTTTAAGTATCCTTTGGAAAGATGGAGATAAGATGTTTGGGTCAGTGAGAGAAATATTTGCAGATAACGTTCGGTTAGAAGATGGTTAAGACTGTTTTGATGATGCATTGGGATAGAGGGATATACGAGTAGTATCGATATTTTGAGCATGGGTCCTGTATTCAGTACAATCAAAATGTATGGAACAGCAGATTATCTTAAGCCGAGTAATAATATTAACGCTGGGGACATAGAATTGTGTACTGAATCCACGATAAAAGTTTTCGTGGCAATGTGGGTAGAAACATCAATCTTAAGCATTTATACTAAGACGACTATTGAATTCGAAAGTAACTCTGTCTATATGTTATGCTTTCATGTCTAAACCACCGAACCGATTTTAATGAAATTTGGTACAGGGTATGTTTGAACACCAAGAAAGGACATGGACAAGGTCTGCGTTTGCGATAACCAACATTTACGTGGACAAAGTCGCAGGCAAAAGCTAGTAACAAATTTTATAATGGACATTCAAGAGCATCCAGCATACTCTATTAGATACCGAAGATAAATCTATATTAAAATGATGCTTATCGTGTTCGTCATAAAGGCTATTACAACATGTCCCAATTGTGTTTATGGATTCCAATATGAACAGTCATGTGTATGGGCTGCTATGATTGCAATGAACAAATGTTCAAGTATTTTTGTCGATATTACTTTAGTTAAAACTTTGGATGAGCTTAATTTTAGGAAATGTCTTTGGTTATCAGAGGTCTTCTTTAGGTTGAATGATGATGATAATAATAAGGATAAAGCTCTTGTTGGGTGATTGGAACAAAGGCGTAATTCAGAAAGCGGCACGGTGCGTATTGTAAGGAGTTAGGAGATTTCCTAGGAGAGCCCTGACCACCGGTAGCTTCAACCTTGTTCCCGATGCCGGTGGGCTAATATTTAAAAATGTAATTTAATATGAATTAAAACGAATAAATGTGAAAAATACAATCATATATTTTATTTCGTTTTGTTGGTTTACGTAATTGTGTCAAAATAACACCTAATAAGAATGATTCCTAAGGACCTTTTATTCACGCTTTGGTCAGACAGTCCATCCTAGAAGTGATTCACCAAAACTCCAAAGAAGTTCATTCTAGACAATGATTGGTTAAAAAATCTTCATGATTTCGCTTACTCAACACTTGCAAATAATTCTCTGGTAGAATTCTGTAATTACTAATGAGAGTTTATTAATTTCCGGTCATTTAGAAAAACCGATATAAAACATGTAATATTATAGGACTTTCCTGTTTCCGCTACATTTCACGTTGATTATGAGGCGAATCAATGGCTATGTTCGCTGGTTTGTGACCTAGTGTTAGTCAACCACCCACGTATCCTGTACCCGGGACCAGTTCCATGGCTAGTATTAGCGAAGGGTCAAATATTGCAACTATAATTTTACTTTTCTGAATATCATCGAACATTTAGTCAGTGGTTTTTCACACGTGTTATGTCTTTTGGTTATTGCTCCGCTCCCGTGTGTTGTAGCTTGTTGTCATATAGCCTGTACGATTGTTAATGAAGCTGGCTATCATTTGGAAAAAGATTTGTTCCAATTTGACTACGATACTTTTTTATGCCAATGTATTAGATGTTATTCCGAATTTTCCGAAAGGCATTTGGTGGAAATCGAATTATATGTAGTCCCCGCCAATATTGCACAGTAGAGCATAGTACCTATAGCCTGAACTCGATTCTGACCCTAAACGAGCGAAACTGGAATAAACAAAGCGCTCACTGAAAGGTCACAAATAAAACTGGTCATATTACAAGAGGCGATGCCCCAAAAATCTAAAAGGACCCGACGAAAACCGCAGACGTTAAACTCCAAACTTGTTATGTACAAGAATGGATATCATACGACCATCTTATGAATAATGGCGGCGTTACAGACCTTCTAAGAACTGCAGGCAAGTCGTGAACTCTTAAATTGGTGACGAAACACCGTGAGACCGACATCTGGAGCGGAAATATTTGTATCATCCTTACTTTGTATTTAGTATACTTTAAAATTATTTTGATTGAGTTTTAGACGCTGCCAATCAATTGACGTAGGTACTTTTTATGAGCTGTCAAAACGTGACTCCCCTGTAGATTTTGTATAACAAACGTTAATTATGACGTCACTTTTTTGTCAACTCATTGATTAACTATTTATTGATTTTAAAGCACCTGAAATCGAATTTGACTGTTAATTGAAAATTAATCGGGTTTTCAGGGTTAAACATTAAGTGTTTCTTCAGCTAAGTCTTGGAGTTAGTTAATAGTGACGAGTACTCAATTATATTCATTATGGATGTTGTCCGAATTTTCAATTTGAATATGTTAGTATCGTGTGCCTTTTTTTGGCATGACACACGCCTCACGTTTGTCAGTCGAACGCGAAGAGTGATTGCTTACAGACTGTAAAAATATTTGTTTGCAGTATTTCATATTTTGTATGTGATGTATGTGGCAATTTTGGTAGAAATATGTACGCTTTCGAAGATGAATCTTTATGACTGTGGCTGCGACTGACATGACACCATATTTTTTTGTTAAAATACATTTTCCATTCGAATGCTAAATAAAAGCCAGCCAAAGAAAACCTTCGTGAAACGTATTTAAACAGAAAGGCAATACAATATTTAATAAGAACGTTAATGTAGCACTTAAAAATTTAATGCATCCATTATGGCAGCCAATGAAAATCGATTCTATTGAATAATCTACGACCGCTGGCGACACAGTACGGAAAAATGCTTTTTCCTTGGAATTATTAATTATAATTGAACTGTGGAGCAGTGTTAGAAACGTGCTGTAGTTCGATTTATACGAAATGAAATCCAAACAAAGAGTGGTATCGATGGTTTAATCAAACACACCCCTACCGGAGCGCTCTCCATCAGGGAACCGGTTCGCGCGCACCGAGATTCGTCCGGACTGAATTGATATGAAGTTATTAACATTGAATTAAAATATTTACAGAGCGGTGCCGGGTGCGCTCGTTTATTTTTGCATGACAATTAAATATGTACATGCGACTCCAATACATTTAAAACGTGGGGCCCATTTTCGATCATCTGCATGTACCTTGAGGGCGCAGTGTTCTTTTATTCATATACACGAATCTGGCTATTCTCGTTTGGTGAGTTGGTCGAACGGTGCCAACCAGATATTTTTTCCTTCACATGACATTTCGTGCTGTCTGTACGCTGTCACCAATGGAACTCGATATGCATGCATTAAAAATTTAAAAGCGTCCATAAGTTAATCGTTCTCTATTATAAGCTTCGATGCAGTTTGACGAGCAGGAGACTTGATAGAAATCGAGTTTCTTTCAATAGGAATTTGAACATAGCTTCTTTTTCGTTTACCCAGACCTCGTCTGACCTACAAATTTACATAGCAGACAATTTAATCCTTTCTTGGCTTCAACCTTTGTTAGCTACGACTAAATTCTCGGAACATATTTCAGTCAGTTTTTACTTCAAGTGGGCGGTTGCTCCTGATCGTAGATTGTGTGACTCAGATGATATGGGTGTGGGAACTTATATCACTTTGGACACGACTAGCATACCGACCACTAACGCGTTTATCTGTAACATAAGTACACGATTCATATCGGAAACGCTATCTCGGCGAGGCGGCTCTTCCACCGCCCTAAAGTTGGACGTAAGCCAGTGCCTAAAATCGTACTGCGGACATGATTCAACTATGAATTCGTGTTTATGCTCCATATCTTAAATAACATTAATGCGTCTGAAGTTCTGCGGAGACGTGACAGCATTATGAACGACACGGCCCCACCAAATGTGGCGTATGCGACCGCAGCGCGACCCGAAACGGCCCGAAATGACCAGTAATCGCTGTTCTGATGGCAGATAAGCACAAATGAATATGTAACGCCCGTCCTCCCACGACAGAGTACAATAAAACCGGGTCTGACCCTATAAAAATAAAAACAGGCAATTAATATTGTTTATTCGCGTCCGTTATTCAGAGCGGCGACAGTAACAAACGACGTCTGCATGGATTAATGCCATCGGAGTCGGAGCGGCTCTCGCGGGCCGCGACACCGATGCCGCGGACACCACGCCGATCCGGTTGAGTAATTCCCTATGTAACGGGACTTCCAGTTATGTAAATCTCAGCCGAATTTCACGATGCATCTGCATAGTTTCGAAAGTCGATCTTAATTAGCCGTTCGATTGATTGTACCATACGAATAATATCGATATTGTGACTAGGAAAATAAAGCTATTGAAGTGGCTTACGGATTATGGATGCGGAACGGAATCGATGCATAGTAATGAGACCAATTAATTACGGACGCTCTGATTTCCTATCGGCCGGCCGGCGTGCCTCAGGGAGACATTATCGAGCCAGGACCCACGGCCGCTGGATATTGTGAATATGTTTAACTTTGGATCGATTAAACGTCAATGCAACTACCGGGTTATCGATATCGTGAGATAAGCCTATTAGTTGCGTCACGCGGGTAGTGAGCGGCGCGACCGGCTGACCTCTGTGATCAGCGGAGGTTGTAGGGTCACCATCACCGTCCCCGGCAGGCCCTAATCTCCTGAAACTTTTACAAGCCGACGCATGAATAATTCCCGAGAGGAGCAGCTATCGATCGCACACGTCGAGGTTTTTATTTATACGGCGCGGGTGGGCGAGGCGCATATTAGTAAACAGGCGCAGGCGCGTCGATGTGGACACTCACCGACTTGTAGCACGTTCTCCACGCAGCCAGCCTCCAGCAGCTTGAGGCCGCGGCAGAAGGCGATGTTGCGGTGGTCGTCCTGCGGCGCCCGCGCCAGCGACGAGTACATGAGGATGTCCCGCTCGTCCCGCGGGAACGACCAGTACACGACGCGGCGCTGCACCGGCTCCGGGATGCGCTCGTAGCGCTCCTCGATGCGTTGGAACGGGATCGCGGCGGCGACTATTTTCGCTGTGATGTCAAGTAGCGTCGGCGGGGCGCGCGGCCGGCCGCAGCAGATGTGCGCGGACATGGCGCTCGCTCGGCCGCTCGGCGCGGACTGACGGCTGGCGCGCCCCTCCAGCCGCGCGCCCCGCGCCCGGGGGGACACCCCGCGAACCCCGGGGATGTGAGCCCCGAATCGACACACTGCGATAAATTATTCATTTGGCAGGCATAATGTGCGATATATTATTAAAAGTTGGCATTTTTGTTGTTCGCTGCGGCCTCAAATAGAATCCATAACTATTCGGAAACGCTGTGGTTAGCATTTGTTAATAATTAATTGCATTGATAGTGTTTAGCGTTTTTCGTACCTATGCAATTAAAAATTAACCACGTTTTATTTTTGTTCAAAATGATGCCATGTGTATTCAAGTTTTATATTCAGCCATTACGAAATTCGAAACAACAATGAACATCAAAAACTTGGTACGTACCTACAGAAATAAATAAAAACAATGCTCATAAAAATATAATGCCGGTGCGTGTCGTTGATAGCCGACGCTCCTCGCATTACACAAACGAAGGGGAAAGGCTGGTGCGGTGTGGCGGGGGGGCGCGGGGGTACATTAACAGCTGATGGCAGCGGGGGCGGGGGGGCGGGGCCGCCGACGTCAGGTGTCCGACCTGCCGGCTCAGCTGTGATTGAGCGCGGCGTACAGCGCTGCAGCCGCTTACTTGCAACGCATGTACATTGACCTTTTTGTTTATCATTTTTTTGTAAACATTACTCACTCGGCCGCGTTCGTAGGCAACAAAGTATGGTTTTAGAATGTATTGTCTTAGTAACTGCGGTAGGATGGCCTGTTGTAAACTTGTTTTGGAAATCGAGAGTCGGGTGACAAAAGCTGAGCCTGAAGTGTTATTTTTTTATTGTTTTATGGTGTTATTTTATTACTTTTTAGATAGTTTTCTTTGAAGACTTTCATTGAGGGCAAAAATAAAGCCTAAACATTTAAGAGGGTGTTTAAAAAAAAATAAGCAGCAAAATCTTCATACCAAGTCAAAAAAGAAATACAAAAAATAATAAAAAATTCAATACCCTTACGAAACACACTGTTTAACAAAACAACCAAAAAAATCCTTCTAAAAAAGTCATCACTCTAATCTAATTTCAGCGCAAACAAAATAATACATCGAAAAAAAATCTCACACAAAAACAATGGAATTACAATAAAAAGCGCTTGATCCGCTGAAAGCGGTTGCTATCATGTCTCGGACGACAACGAGGAAATCCCGACTGAACGCGAACATACCTATGTATACAATACATACCTACTGTTTATACATAATGCTATTATGTCGATTTATGTGTAAGCAGTCAGCTGATCTCAATTGAAAGTGAATTAACTTTTTGTTATGGTACGTAGGTAGGTACTACGGTTTTGAATTTGGAATGCTAGTGATGCTAAGGAGGATGTGATGCTAGCCTTGTATAGATATAGGGATGCCAAATATTTGTGAAGAAAAAAAAAGCAATCAGCCTGTAGCTACCTAAGGAAACAAAATTCCAGGTGTAAAATTTAAATTGCGTTTTTATTCTTGCTTCTACGATCTTTATAAGTAGAACGATGTTCAAGGATAATCTAAACTTTCCTTGAACTGACAGAGTTCATATTTATATTGTTAATATTGCACCGTTAAAATTTAAAGCTCAATATTAAAGAAATGCTTCATTAAAATTTTAACAACAACCAATTGTACCAGAAAGTGAAAATAGACGCTACCTCACATTTCACCACTTATTTAATCCATTAACGACAAACTGAACAGCCACCGCAACTAGACGGCAATAGCCGACCGATATCCAATCCAAAAATCCAACCATTAGCTGCCATTGCGCCGTCCGCAAGCCGTCACCTTTTTACCTAGCTTCGGCAAAGCCTAAAGGAGGGCTATGTGCTCAACCTGGATTTCTTGTCATTAAAACAAAAATGTTAACGTACAGGACTTAAAGCTCTAACAAAAAACTAAAAAACCCGACTGCTTTTCTGAGTATTTATGAAAAATCCCTAAAACAAGAAAGTCGTTGTACCCGATTGCACTTAAAATTATAGCAGTCGGGACCCATTCGGGACCATCTGCACCTCTCAAGCTAAAATCCATCGAGCCGTTCAGCCTGCAGAGCGTGCCAAACAATTATACATACAAACATACATACATACATACATACATACAAACATACATACAAACATACCCTCGAAAACATACCCTCGAAAAACATAACCCTCCTTCTGTCGCAGTGGGGTAAATAGCTAATTATTTGCTGAGTCAAAGTCGTGCTTTTATAAAAATCGAGCAAATTGCAACTCTTGAAAGCCGGTAGCATCAGTGATGGCCATCAGAAAAGCATTGGTACAAAAAGACAGTGAGCAATACTTGAAAAAGGAACGTATGGTAGATCGCTGGGTAAACAATTTCGGCGCAAGATCTCGTAGCAAGCCAAAAACAGTTGGCTAGATTTCGTTTATGGTGACTCATACTCATAGATGCTCCCGAGTTTGTTTGTGGAATAGCGAAGCTGAACGACTCGTTAACTGCCACGTTAGCCTAGTGGTCCTGAGCACGACTGCTACGCTACAGTTCCTGGGTTCGATTCCCAGGTCGAGCAAAAAGTGTTATTGGGTTTTTCTATGAAATTCTCAGTAGCAGCTCGGAGTTTGGATTTGTGCCCGGTTAATGGCAATAGGCTCGCACATGGGACCTAAATATACCGGCGAACTGTGGATGTACTACATTGGTACACCTCTGTGCCTAACCCTTCGGGGAATACAGGCGTGATGGAAGTTAAACGAAACATTTTGAGTCAATAATGTGACCTGAGCTTATCTCGAAGCATAGTACGCATCCACCATCTAAGATTTCGCCATTTTTTTGTATGGAATTTGTGCACTTAATCGTTATGAGTAAGAGCTCTTTGCATGAGTAAAGCATTGCTGTGTTCCGGTTTGGCACATGAGATATTTCCATTTTGTCTCTGGCATGGCAGAGTATTTGCAAGAACTCTGGTATTTGAAAAAAAAAAAAACTGATAGCACATATGGTAAATAATAATACCGGCCTATTACTGTCCCACTGCAGGGCATAAGCTTCTTCTCATACAGAGAAGGCACGAGCATTGATCACCACGCTTGCTCAATGCGGATTGGCGATTTCAGACTTACATTAACGGTTCAAGTTCAGGTTTCTTCAGGATGTTTTTCTTCACCAATGTCAGTGATGTCCAAGATAAACTTTTAATTAAATGAAATAATGATAAAGATACATTTATTGCATAATGATAATTATGATGAATGAATGAATGATTTAACTTAAGGCGCAAGCTCTACCTTTTAAAACCGAATAGGTTTTTTAAAAGTCCTCCTTCGTATGTACGTAGCATGCAGCCCGCATATAAAATAGCATGCACCAATATAAAACTTTAATAAAACTCCCCCTAAAACCTGCGGTAATGACAATAATTCTTTTATATCATTCGACTTTAAAATCGCGCGGGAAAACTGCAGCTGTGTGGAGATAATGGCACTTTCGCAAATAAATAAAACAAACCAATCAATCAGACTTTACGAACGTTCACTGCACATATTTTCCACAAATTACGTGATTAACACAATTAAACCATTTAAAATCTCAACGTGTTCGTAGTAAACAAATAAACGGTAATCAGATCGATTAGTATTACGAATTAACAAAGGTGATCAATTGAATTCGAATAATTCATTCATTACAACGGTCCGGGTGGGAGGCGGGTGGCGCGATGCCGCCACAGACTATAAATGGAGACTGCAAAACAGTTCTGCATAGAGGCGGTATACGTTCTTGGAAAATTAAAAATCTAATTTTCCCAGCACTGGCCTAACGTTTCGTGAAACAGTTTTTATTAAGGTTTTAAAGAAACTAACAGGAACAGCTGTGATTTTGTGAAAACTACGAGGTATTTATTATTCATTTGAACGAACATTACAAGCCGTTTTATGTAAATAACATAATTAAATATTGTAGGCTACTGCAAACTACAGCTAAAGTACAAATTTTGTTATAATTAAGTTCGAAATTACCGAGTTTTCTTACCACTTAATAATCATTAAGAAAGCTAATTACTGACATTAAGAGTAGCAGGAATTCGCTTCGATCACCATTATCAAGAAACTGCGGTATCTTGACTTGACTAAAAAGTACCAACTCTCAGCCAGTATCCAGTTCTGACCCGGAATCGAACCGGCTTTCAGCCATGTCTGCAAAAAGTTTTTACTTAAAATTTTATAACCTGCTGTGCGATTCTCTAACATGCAAGCTCGAAAACGAGTCTCACTTCGATAACGGACCAACTTGTGATTGGCTTAGTATTCGTTCGCTGTGGTGACGTCACCACGGCGAACGAATACTAAGCCAATCACAAGTTGGTTCGTTATCGAAGTGAGACTCGTTCGTTGTTAGAGAATCGCACAGCTGTATTCCATAATGGCGCTCCCACGAATCGATACCGCGTTCCGAATTTAAAATGTCGTGTCCCCGCCATTTTTGCCGGATCTAATGAACTATTAAACTGCAATTTGGATGCGCGATGGCTGTTAGATGGCGCTGTGCGCACGTATTGATCGCGCGATGGGGGCCAAATATCTCGACATCGGGTTCTGCCAAGTCACGGAATGTATTGCTAGCTATTGTGGCGAAAAATGGGGGGTTGAGATGAGCGTGGAATGCCTGCCCGCGCTCAGTGCGCACCTACTGTGAGGCGACGATTTATGTGGGCCGCGCCGTCACTATGCGTGAGCTATTATTTCTACGTACTGCCACTTTGGTCCTCTATGGTTTTGATGGATGTTATGGATATCTAGCAGTTGAGATAGACTTACAGATTCATTATAGAAAAAAGTAAATAGACGTTTATTATAATTACAAAATTTGGTCCTCCGGTACAAATCACAACATTTTTTAAAATAGGAGTTTTAGGACCTAATTGGTCATATCTATCCAATTTTACCCTATAACAATAAAAATAAATCATAGAAACGCTGTCGTAAACTCAAACACATAAAATGCTAGTATTTTCATAAACTGGAGGGTTAGTTCCTTACACGTTGCTTTCTAATACATAATTACAAAGGCACTGAAATATGGATAAAGCCTGGTATTTCCGAATTGCGGGTACGGCGGCAATTACAGTATGTGAATATTTTACCAATGGGGTATTGAAGGAGAACTTTGCCTTGTAACTATTTAATAAACTATGGTAGCAACTACTAAATATGTGTACCGAATGTAACGATGTATTAACGATGTGTTGTTACGTACCTGATATTTCAAAAATATACCATTAAAATTTGTATTAAAGATTGATTGACAAAATTGTAAAGCGGTAAATTAAGGTCAAAATGAGTTGCCAAAACAAATTTGGTGCTTCGAAAGTTCAACTTTAACAAGTTCATGTTCATAGATGTTCATTCTTTTTGTTTTATTAGACTTCAAAAGACGAAGTTTTCAATTGACCCAGTACGTACCGTCACGCCTGTATTCCCCGAAAGGTTAGGCATAGGTGTACCAATGCAAACCCAGTACGTACTTTGTACAATAATCTATTTTGGATTTCTGGATCAGTGTTTCGTTGTTATTTATGTAGGCTAACAAAATTAATTAATTTGGTCAAAGTCCAGAGTATGGACGTCTGAAAGGGGAATATGATAATATAGCGAATAAAATTACCACGTCTATTATATTTAGTGGATATAATTGTCCGCAATACAAAATATATTTTTAGACGTAGGTATTAAGAAATTCAGGGAATCCCAGAACAAGGAACCATGAATCTTCATGAATATAGCTGTACTAGCTTCTGCCCGCGACTTCGTCCGCGTCACAGTTGATGTGTTATCCTACGGGTACCGTACATTTTCCCGGGATAAAAAGTAGCCTTTGTGTTATTCCAGACTATAATCTATCTTTGTGCCAAATTTCATCCAGATCCATTCAGCCGTTTAAGCGTGAAAGAGTAACAAACATCCATACATCCATACATCCATACATACAAACTTTCGCCTTTATAATAGTAGTAGGATGGTTACTGGTAATAAACCAACATACACAAAAAATACCCAAATAGGTACCTACTATTAGAGGTAAATATTTCGTATATTAAGCGTCACCCTCATGGCGGACTGTCAAGTATTTTTAAATCTAGAACATAGTTTTGTTTTCTAGTCATATAAGTCAGTGTTAGTAGTTGCCGTTAGAGTGCTTTGGTGTAATGTTATGGTGATAGTTTTTGATAAATTCATTAAAATTCCTGTCATTGCTATTATAGAGAAGATGCTAAACTTATAAGGTAGCGGGACACTATTTCTAGTCGAGTTTGTTTGTAGAAAAACGTGAACAAATCTCAAAAAAAAATACCGCTAACAAAATTTTCATATAAATATGAAATAAGATTGGATAATTATGGCTAAACCAGCCAGAATGTCTACAGGCATAAGCCGCAGGACGTCCACTGCTGGACATAAGCCTCCCCATACCTTTCCAAATACTCGGATAATTGATTAGAGATACTTTACTATTGCACAAGTTCTGAAGTCCTCAGATGAACTCTTAATTTTAAGGAATTGGACAGTTGGGGTTGGTTATGCCAAACTGCCAAAATCCACAACATCTTTTTTCTCATTTTTGAAGTAAGGAGTTGTAATGAATTTGAGATCTTATGCAACTATAACTTTAGGATAGTATCTTTAATTAATTTTATTATCACAATATATTTACATACGTACGTACATACATACATACATACATACATACATAAACTCACCCTTTTTCCCCATGGGGGTAGGCAGAAACCACAGAACACCACCTGCTACGATCCTTACATACTACTTTCGCCTCGACTACGTTCATTACATCTGGACGTAAGTCATATGATATTTTCCTTAGCTAAAATCGTCTCGTCTGCCCTCGTAGACTGTCAAGTCTTCCCAGCTTAAAACAGAGTTTGTGTTATAAACTAATCAAATAAGGTTGATTGTTGTTGGATGTGACTAAACCAGTCTGAGCCTACAGACTTGGTTGCTCAAATAATCGTCTATTCTAACTTATACAATAGTACTGTTAATTCTCTACACTGTCGATGTGCTTGCTTACCTTATTTTCTTTTCCATGTATGTATAGCTCGTACTAGTTTACCCCTCTAATTAAATTATGCTTGAATGGGTAATGGGTTCATAACGAAAGTTCAAAGAGGTACAATACCTAAGACCGTAGCTACTTCCATCATCACTTAAACATACATGCATACGTAATACGGGTAGCCAGGCCATCAATAATGCAGTTTGAGAATTTCCGATAATTTTCTATAAAGTTCCTTGATTAAATTATGAAGGGGGGTCGATAGTTGTGTATTTTTTATGATGATAACCCGTAGCGCCATCTATCGTGTGAGTTCTGTAGTTAGAAAGTGGCGCTTTCTGGCGGGGAAGGAGAGTTTCATGTGAAATTCGTATCTTAGGACCAGTTTGAGTGTTCTTGAAGACATGTTAGTGTTATTAGTTGCCGTTAGAGGGCTTTGGTGTAATGTTAAGGTGATAGTTACTGGCAAAGTCATGATGTAGCGGTTGTTAAACTAAAAAGACAACGAAACACTGTTTGTAGTGGTTTCTGAAAAGAGTCTGTATGTAGTGGATCGTATACGTTTGTACGTCATATAGACGAATCTCAAAAAAATACATAGTTTAATAAAAAAATAATACATTATTATCCCCAGATATTAAATATTCAAAATTTCAAACTCGAATAGAAGACTTTCTATCTTATCTAATATTATAGCTATTTAAAGTGTCATGATTCTCGGTGTAAGAAAATCTATTTTTTTAAATGTTGCCCCACTAGAATTTTTTCCTATTTCATAGAACGTGAGTGAGTTTACAAATACATAAACAACCAGACCCGCAACACGACCCTCAAGAAATTTTAGGATGTGACTACTCCTGCACCTTACAGTAAGAAGGTACAGTGATTCAAACAAAACAAGGATTAATGTATTATGTATTTGCAAAAATGTTGGTGTAAAAATATGTTCACATTGTTGTTAATACTACTAATTGGAACTAAATCAGGGCAGTTCATTATATCTAACTGGGTACGTCAGTTGATTCCCTCGGTCCCAAGAGTACAGCTCCTGAAATAATAAATATAATTACATCAATACTATTTCTATTTCTAGAATGTGAACGAGGCGAAAGGAGTATGTAAGGATCGTAGCAGGCGGCGTTCCGTGGTTTCTGCCTACCCCCATGGGAAAAAGGCGAGAGTTTATGTTTGTATGTATGTATGTATTTCTAACTAAAATTATAAAGATGTGATTTTTTATTTTGTTTGTAAGAGGTAATTAATCTCTGGAAGTAAAGAGGTCCTAGATCCACGGTCCGTTCAGCCTTTTGAGCGTGAAGAACAGACAAACATACACACACACGAACTTTTGCTTTTATAATATTAGTGTGATACATTAAACCACATCTGTTCAAAATCCGTCGCCAAGGACCAGAAGGACCAAAAAATATAAAAGAGAACCTTGTGCATATGATCGTATCCAAGTTGCGTGGTCTTCCGGAATGGGTTGGTGAACTGCAGAGCCACCTCGACCTGCTTGTTGAGGTACAGGTCTATGGCGACAGACACCTTGCTGTCGCGCTCAGTCGCGGAGTCCAGGGCATACAGGACCCCGCATACTATGAACATTTCTCCCACCTGTAAATGAGAAACAGCTTGAAGAACCATATGACAGTCATGCATGATTCAGGATACTGGTAATTTTAAGTGTAAATGGTGATATATAGAGGCACATACACAAAATCACGCCTTTTTATTTAAAACGGGGGCAGGCAGAAAATACAGAAATAAATTAAACAAACCGAAGGTTAATGCAAGGTTGATATATTACCCCACGGGAGCCGAACATTTTTCCGGGATAAAAAGTATCGTATGTGTTATTCCACACTACAATCTATCTCAGTGCCAAATTTCATTAAGATCCGTTCAGCCGTTTGAGCGTGAAGAAGAGACAAACACACAAACTTTCGCCTTTATAATATTAGTGTGATCAGAGATATTTGTTTTTCTTTGCTTTACTTACTTGTTTATGGTTTAAGGAAATATTCCAAACGTAGTCAATATTTAATCCATCCTTGTTGGGGTCAAAGCTGAGCTGAAACCAAATATTGCTTAAAATAGAGCCGAGTTTGAATACTATGCCTATATACGGTTTTAAGTAGTAGTTGTACTATGTCTAGATACGAGATTTAAAAATACGCATGACAGCCGTTAACTATGAATAATGCCCATCAAAATTAAGCAACATTGAGCAAAAGTTATTGCTAGAAAAAAGCTTTAATTTTTGGAATGGAAAATGACTATGTATTGTAGTGCGAAATGTGTGCATGCATTGTACTTTCGGGTTCATGTAATTCGGGTCATCGGGGTATTAAAGTGTAAATAGTACATTACAAATTTGTTACCATCACGCCTGTATTCCCCGAAGGGTTAGGCAGAGGTGTACCAATGTACACCCACAGTTCGCCGGTATATTTAGGTCCCATGTAATAGGGGGCGAGCCTATTGCCATTAACCGGGCACACATCCAAACTCCGAGCTGCTACTGAGAATTTCATAGAAAAACCCAATAACACTTTTTGCTCGACCTGGGAATCGAACCCGGGACCCCTTGCACAGCAGTCGCACTTGCGACCACGAGACCAACGGGGCAGTACAAATTTGTTTTCGTAATAGGTAAAATAATGGAATTTTGACCGTCAATATTTCCGGTGATCCAGAACAAAACAATGATCGAAATGATGGGAGGAACATCATTTTAACTTTTAGCTTTAATATTTTATTTTTATACCCTTTCTTTATTAAATTATCTATAAATAATAATAATAAATAATAAATATCTTGGGACAACTCACACACGGCTATCTGATCCCAAGCTAAGCAGAGCTTGTGTTATGGTAACCAGACAACTGATATACATACTTATATAATTTATAAATACATACATATTATAGATAAATCACACCCAGACACAGAACAAACAATCATGCTCATCACACAAAGTTTATCCTGGGTGGGAATCGAACCCACGACCTCCGGCTTAGCAGTCAGGGCCACTAACCACTAGACCAACAGGCCCGTCAAAAATCTAAATACCTTAGCAACAGCAGTATTATTGGAAAAAATCTATCATTAAATATTGGCTTATTACAAGTGATTATTCTAAATACCTTAGCAACAGCAGTATTATTAGATGATTCTATTGAGTAAATCGCCCAGAGACCGTTGTCATCAGCACTGAAGTCCACCTGAAACATTTTTACACAATATACTATTGTGTCATCCAACGATATGATCCGATTTCAGTGTTATGCTAAGATAATTATGGTCTGTCGTAATACATAGCTACTTGCTTAAGAGTTCGTCTGAGGAAGTACAAGTGGTGTCCAAGATCGACAGTGGAATCTTTCCATTAAATACACTACAGCCCACGTTTATTAGTTCTGCGCTGTAGACAATTTTGTTTCTAAAAGATAGTACATTGCGCAGCAAAACAGCTAACTACAGGACCGCCAAGATACATCGGCCGTACTGTAAGATCTTAATCTATCTACATATTTTATTTTTAAAAAACGTTGCTCCACGAGCGTTTAAAACATATAAACTCACATACACAAACAACCAGACCCGAAAAAACTACCTGTAGGCCATCCAAATATTTGTTCGTGCAGGGATCGAACCCTTGTCACGCAGTGCAGCAGCCAATCGCTCAGTCACTGTGCCAATCGTGTCGTCCTACTACTATCAGCCTATTAGCCTCTTAGCCCAACTGTGCTCATTACCTGATTATGCTGTGTAGCATACAGCCTCCCTTCAGCGTTTGGCAGCTTGACAGACTTGATGCGGCTTTGAGTCAGGTCATAGCGGATGATTTCACCAGGGTTACCAGACTCGTTGGCCTGATAGAAGAACGAGCCACTGTATACGACGTGCCCGTTACCCTGTGATGAAGAAGGAATCTTATGTAATAGCGATAAAGTGGAATACCCTTAAACTATTCATTTTTTGCATATCCTCGTACACTCTGTGGTCATACTGATAATGTACAAAATTCTAATGATGTAATTGGGCCTATTGTCTAAAAGATCATTGTGACAAACTTGATAGAATTTCGTGGTAGTCAACCCCAATAGAATAAAGTAAGTACGCAAGAGATATTATAGTGCACAAGTATATGCACAAACTCAGGCCCGCTCTCTCTTCTGTAACTCTCAAAGTCTGATGGGACAGTACGGTACTACCAAAGGGAGGTCAGGCACAGTGACATCGGCGACATGTACGCACCGAGACATGAAGGGCCACAAGACACATTACCAAACTCCAGACTCCAGAGAAATTCCTATAACAACAATCCAAAAACACTATCGCGCTTGCAACCACGAAAAATATTATAACCTCAAAACACATAATGTAATCACAATGCGTTTTTGGTGGGAAAACAAACAATAACTTACGTACTTATAAATAATAATCAACTACAAAGTTAAAACTAAATAATAATTAAATTACAAACTATGTACAGTTAATATAAAAAAGTAAGGTCATAGGGCATAGGTTTTTGGTGTGATTAGAAAATTGCCTGAGGGACTTTGGTCCAAAGATACTTAATCGTAATACTAACAAAGAACGGTTTCTGAAGTTTATGGTACTCATCCACGTGGTCTGCCTTGAAGCTTGCCTTCGTTCTGTACTCCCTCAGCCTCTCTACATCAGTCTCTTGAGTAGTCCACAACTTCTCCCTCTGAAATAGTGAAATAAAACAAAAATAAGAATTTTAGTTTGCCAAAACCAATCAACTTACGTCAAAATTTCTTATATTTTTAAAACTATTTATTTTATTTGAATGAAGTTTTGAATGTACATTTAACTTTTATTTCTGAATATTATAACGTCAGTAATTTTATTAGTGTGGAATTGTTAAATAGATTTGCCAGAACTTTATCAGCCGCTTGGAGGTCTATAGAGAAAATTGAGAGTCGGTTTGATAATCGCAGATCGTAATAAGGAAGCTCTTGGTCTTTTCTGTCTTCTTTGTTAACTCAATTTTACATGCATTAACAATGTTACCTCTAGCACCGGCTCCTTAAGTTACAGATGAAATTCTCTAAGACAATTGACTTTGAAGTCTTGGTAATGATGATTGAAGTCCTAATTTGCCTGTTTTCCTTTACCTAAGTTTGGTAGCTATGTAAACTTACTTGTGCATCAGAACCATTTGAATCTCTGAGCCAGGCTCCAAACAATTCTTCTTTGTAACGATGGTAGACTGGCTTTCCAATCGCATATAGCTGACAATCTGTGAACGTTATCAGATAAGGTTAAACTAGTTAAATTGTCATTAACATTGACAATCTTTAGTTACCCACCTCTATGCCCCTAAGGGTAAGGCAGAGGTATACCAATGTACGCCCACCAGTTCACCGATATGTTTTAAGTCCCATGTAATAGAGGGCAAGCCTATTGCCATTAACCGGGCACAAATCCAAACTCGTGCTGCTACTGAGAATTCTCCTGGCCACTAAACTTAACTGAACTTGGCTACTTTTCATACAAAAAAAAAACCGGCCAAGCGTTACTAGCATTTGTCCAACTTTCTCCACGTGAATTTTCTTAAGGAGTACCTATTGTCTTATAAATGAAATTATATTACTTGCTGGCAATGTAGCTTTCGTTAAGTTACTTTCAAATTTTTTTTAATCGGTTAATTAGTTTTTTAGTTTATCCATTACAAAAAACAAATCCATTATTTTTAATATACAGACAAAAACTAGTATATCGTTTACTTACTAGTATTTCTCCTTGGTTTCGAGCCAGCAGTTCCATTCATGGGAGTAATAAGCAGCTGGGCGCGGTCGCATCGAGGGCACGTTGGACAGCGCTGCACCTCGCACAACTCCTCGTAGGAAGTCAGGGTCGGGGGCCGGGAGCCGTACTCCACAGGCTTCTGGTCTGTCTCCTTCTGGTTTGGCCCTGGGGCTGAAGGAACACCGAAAAAATAGAACAATGTTATTATTAGGACCTTATACAGATTTGGGTGAATTGATTGATGGATTGGAAGTGTTTTGAAAGTATACTTTATTTTCATAGATATAAATTACTGTTAAAAGTAATAAACAAAATAAAATAATTTTGCTCAAGTAACAGATATTGAAGGTAAAATTTAAATTAATTAACAATTTGCCAATTAATAAGCAGCATTCATTACGAATTTTATTTCGTTTTAATCAGTATACATATTAAATTTGAGATATAAACAAAGAAGTAAATTAAATATTAAAATTAATATAAAATTAAAATCATGTAAATACTTTTGAGTTATTTTTTAAACAAGTTAATATTTAATTCTTTAATGTGTGACGGAATGTAATTGTATGGTGTTTGTAACTATAGGAAACTTACCCATCAGCCGAATATTTCCTTTAACAGTTTGGTTATAAAGCTCATTCTTGGCTACGCAGCTGTAATTTCGGTAGTCGGATTCTCTGACTCCTGGTATCTCGAGCCTCATGATCCAGCGCCACGGATCTTTGGTCGGCGTCACTTCAGTTCTGAACCGCAAGCTTTCAAGCGTGAGGCCGTCGATTTCCCAAGCTAACACCGGTTCTGGCCAGGCTTGGATCTGGAAAAGAAAATGATTATGGTATCGCTGCTATAGGCTTTTATACAAGTACGTGACAGAGATTGTTTAGTTAAGTTAGTTTCGCCAGGCACATTTTTTTATTGGTGTCAATTTCATCAGGATTTTCGAGCAACTAATTTGAAAAAAAAACCAGTGAGGCTGTGTTGTGGTACACAGCTGTTGGTTTAATGTGGAACGTCTTTTGTAAGCGTTAAATTTTTAGATGAAACTGTGCAAAGTGTTACCCGACTCTGGCGCCATCTTGCGGCACAAATTAAGTTGATCAGAGTGATGGCTACTTTCCTCTATCAACGACATATGAATGAACTGCGTATGATACGTAGTAACAGAGCTACAGCCTTCGCCGAGGCGGTGTGTTTTCGTCTCATCGGTTTTATCAAATTACCCCTATGCTGTTTTAAAAGACGTTTCACGTCAAAAAGTGTTGCTTCTTGTCAGTTCTAAATACGCCAAGAACATTAAATGTTTACATACGTATACAGGCTGTCATGTAATGAGGGCGGCGAAAGTACAAATGAATATGAACAACTATTAGTTTTGGAACAAAAATGCACTACAGCATGATCAATATGAATGCTAACGCAAGCATGCAACTACGCAAGTACGCAAGCTATCCTATGGTAATAGTTATTTGTATTCATCAGCACTTTCACCCCCTGAGAAATGGAAATTATTATTAAAAAGATACACTGGTTGATGGTATAGAGTGATGGCTTACAAAGTGTTGACTTACCTCACATTCAATCTTTACAGTCTTATTAGTTACATAGATGACGTTGTTCGGCACTCGTATGTAAGGACTGACTGAAACAAGTATACAATACATATTATATGGTTTTAATCAACCTGTAATATCCTTTTGCTGAGAAAAGGTCCCCTTTAAACCCCTTACTTGTTTATTGGCCTTAGATGAGTGTTGCGCAATCATTGTGTATGCATAGGTACATGTCATTGCATGGTGCAAATATTATTTTATAAAGTTTAATTGTGTATCGTAGTGTAATAAATTTTATTAGATAAGTAGGTAAGTTAGTACATTAATATAGGAGATTGAGAAATTAAAAAATATTTACACGATTAATATAAGTCTTTATTAGGCATGACATCTCATTGTATATAGTGGTTTAATATAATAGTAAAAAAAAAACATTCTATGCGAAGCCCAGTACAAATAAAATATATAGTAAGTATAAAAATGTTAATACTTACAATGGACCTCAACATCAGTGGTCTGATTGGCGGAGGGCAGCATCCCGTTGTTGGCCAAGCACACGTACTTGCCGGTGTGCCAGCGGGACACGTTGGGGATGTTGAGCACGTGACCCCTCACAGACGCGTCGCGCCATGAACCCTTGGAGGGCAAAAATACTTTGAGTTATAACAAAGAATAACATATAATTTTTCTTTGTAACCCCCGACACAATAAAATCCTCTAAAAACTTAAAAAAAACTCAATCTTTGTACTTAATTAAAATAACCTATTCTTCTTTTTAAGATAACCGTCGCCGCATCGTGGGACCGTTTTTTTCATAGATTAGGAGTTTGTATAACTTATGATTATCAATTTTTTTTTGAGCTTTTTATACAACATACAAATTCAAATTCAAATTCAAATCATTTATTTCAATTAGACCATTTACAGGCACTTTTGAATGTCGAGAAGTTACAGTTTAAAGTTGATGCTAGTTGCTCGTTCCAAAGCGTAGATCTCTATGGAGAAGAACGAGCAAGAAACTCCATGGACACTCCTTTTCTTCAATTTGGGTTTACAAAATCTTGGTTACAATATTCATGTTGCTTCTATATGTGAAAACAATGAAGGTGAATATTAAACAATTAAATAATACTAATAAAGATGTAGGCCATGGCAGATAAGAGATGACCAATCCCAACTGACGGCGCCCGTTCACGAACATGACGCGTGCATCAGCACCGTTCAGCTCAACCATCTTGGAGGGAACTGAACGATCCACCGCACGCGCCACCGTCAGCGAGACATTTAAGTGAGCATGACAAAGCTCTCAACCGCCTTGCCCTTAATGTCCAACACATAGTAACTTAAGAGAAAAAAGTAATAAGTTGCTCCATGGTACTCACATTTACAAAATCGAAATAAATGATGTTAAGTTATATAAAACAAAGTTTTTCAGTGAACCTATTTGGCAGATGACCTGTGGTATGTTAAAAAAGAAACAATAATAATAACGTAAACGTTATTAACGTCAATAAAAAAGGTGCCAAGAAACAACATTCCCTTTAAAAAGAAATATATATATTTCATTATGTTTATTAATTTGGAAGCCCGAGTGTCTGTGGAGCAGGACCAGCATTAAGCCAAGCATTTTTATCATTTATATACAGACACACAGACAGACACCTCAAAGTTATAACACCCCGTCGTTTTTACGTTGGTGGTTAAAAAACAGTTCCGTATTATAATAATCGGAAAATGCCTTTATATAGGTACTTGTAGTTATGCTAATATTTTCGCGTTAGAGAAAGAGTTAGTTTTTTATTTAAATTAAACGTTGCTTTACATCAGGTATTCCTCCTGTATCGTGGGTGCGTTAACAAACAAAAAAACTCTTATACACAACACACAGCCAGACCCCGAACAACTATCTAGAGGCAAATATTGATTTTGTTTCTGTATTCAAATCCACAGGACGCAGCATAGCAGTCAATCTCTTAGCCACTGCGCCAATCGTGATTCGTCAATTCAAATTGTTTTATAATAATTATTCCTTACCTGAATGACAGCAGTTCCATCGTACCGCCTCCATTCAACGGCAGGCTCCGGGCGTCCCATGGGGTTGCAGCTGATACGCATAGTGTCTCCCTCGCGGACTATCACACGGGTTTGGTCCTCTGAGGCGGTACAGAAAATTAAGACCAAACTTTGTAGCACGCGTAGTACTTTCGCGCTAAATAAGACTAATTAGACCAGGAGGAATTTTAGCAGAAATTATAATCTAGGTAAGCAAAGGAGGTAAGCCGGTTGAACGCAGATATAGGTTACAAAAACGGTAATTTAAAAAACTAAAAAACCCGACTGTTATTCTTTAAAAATCCCTAAAACAAGACAAATTGTAGCAGTCGGGACCCATTCTAGAAATGAAGGATTAGTGAATTGAGAGCACATACCTATATTACATTGCAGATGGTCCCGAATGGGTCCCGACTGCTACAATTTGTCTTGTTTTAGGGATTTTTAAAGAATAACAGTCGGGTTTTTTAGTTTTTTAAATTACCGTTTTTTTATTTTTTATTTTTTTAGTGTTTTAAAAAAGAAATTAATATACCCAGTATCACTCTTACAGCAAATACGAATCTACCGACACCTCTCAAGCTAAAATCCATCGAGCCGTTCAGCCTGCAGAGCGAGCCAAACATTTGAATTTGGCGCCAAAAATCCGCCATTTTGTTTTTTTGTTTTTTATATACCCAGTGTTACTCTCACAGTAAATACGAATCTAACGACACCTCTCAAGCTAAAATCCATCGAGCCATTAAGCCTGCAGAGCGTGCCAAACAATTATACATACATACATACATACATACAAACATACCCTCGAAAAACATAACCCTCCTTCTGTCGCAGTCGGGTAAAAACTAATTTGTGTTGGGCCTCTAATGTCTACCGGGTCACCAGCAGCACGGAATAGTAAAGGATTTTTGTCTGCGGAAATGATTTAAATCTTATTGTAACCGCCTTAGCATTCATATTTCGTTGACAATGTGACGAAGAGATCACAGATGTCCCGGCATGATGAAGGATCTTTTGTATGCTATACCGTGTCCAGTCACTGGTCTGGTCTGGCGCCGAACAATAATTTAATGCATATTCGCTGTATTCCCCGAAGGATTAAGCAGAGGTGTACCAATGTACACCCACAGTTCGCTGGTATGTTTAGGTCCCATGCAATAGGGTGCGAGCCTATTGCCATTAACCGGGCATAAATCCTAACTCCGACTTGCTACTTATGATTTAATAGAAACACCCAATAACACTTTTACTCGAGCTGGGGATCAAATCCAAGACGTCATCAGCAGATTTGATAAATTGAAAGGACATTGTTTGGAATGAAGAGAAACTTACGTGCAAAAGTAGGTGGTATAAAAAGCTCCTTCTCCAACGTATAGTTGTAGATAGAGAGGCCTGGCCTCCCCGGGGCTCCGTCGCGGCCATCGTTGCCTCTCTGACCCTTGGTTCCCATTGGTCCTTTGTCGCCTTTCAGTCCTCGCATCCCTGGTGGTCCGGGAGCTCCTGCTCTACCTGTGTTTTAAACGAAAGTTTATATACTCGAATGTTATTTCTTGCAAATGATATAACCGCCAATGTTGTTATTTTTTTTAAAACGTCTAATATAGACGTTATAAACTAATCACTTTTTCCATTCGATTTAAATGTCAGTAGCACTTCTGTCAGATTGATGAATGAATTTTTCAATGGCTACCGTTTGCATGTGTAGCCGTGAGTCGATAAGGTTCACACTCACATATACAATAACTGCAGGGAAGCATTACTAGGGTTCTCAATATTTCACAAAAAAAACGTATTTTTTTTGTCATTTATTGAAAATACACCAATAGTGCCAATAGTTTCTGTTACCATGATAGAGCTTATGGCTTTTGGTTCCGAAACGATGTAATAGTAAGCGTGTATACTGTACCATCTTTCCCATCTTTGCCGTTCTTGCCTGGACTGCCATCTCTGCCTGGTACTCCGTCCCTCCCATCCTTGCCTGGAGCTCCATCAGCACCGTTGCGGCCCGACATGCCATCTAGGCCTGGTTCACCCGGCACTCCATCCCGACCATCTAGACCTGGGTTACCTGGGAAGCCTCGTTCGCCTGATGGTGACGAAAAGTGGTCATTAGGTGCATGGAATAAGATAAAATTTTCTTTCTCTAATCTGGCTTCGTTAGTTTGAAAGGAAAGAAAATCATTTTTTATTTGACACTATCTTTGTGGTAAACAAAAATAATAAAATGGTTACTAGTGTTGAATAATAAACAACCAACCTACATTACTTTAGGGCTATAATATTTAGCACGAGCTATTGCTAGCCACTTTATCCGCTTGGATCTCATGCATATCATTAAACTTATGCTTTGGGGCACCGCAATAAATAGTTTTCAATCAGTAAAACATTTTTGGTCAGACAAAAGATACAGTTTTTGTACTGCAGTTTGACTTTTCATTTTATTTTTTAAATAATATAATTATTAGCCTTACTCCGTGGTTTCACCCGCGTTAAGTTTAAACAAACTGTTTAGCTTCTTTTCTCTCAGCTTTACCATATTACAGTCTGGTAACTTTAGTGTCAATAAAATTGAATATAGTATTAATACTCCCGGTTGTTGTTTTACACTCACATTAGTTTCGCCGATGACTCTGTTCAGTGGAATCGTTCAGATCTATTGAGATTAATTGGTCACAAATCTATTTTGGGAACTACTAGGTATGCTTTGTACCAAGCAAACTAAATAATGGCAATCATTTAGTGTAGTATTGGGTAGCAAGCGAATCAATTTTTTTTTTTTACTGATTTTAGAATCGAATTCAACGGGACGGTAAAATAAACTGTTTTTTTTTTTGCAAAACATTGTCCCATATTTTGTATTTTCTAAACCCAGAACAACAATTTGGAGGCCATCCAAATATTTCTTCTATTCGGAAATGGAAGCCAAGACAAACAGCTCAGCAGCCAACCGTTCTCGCCTCAAAGAGATGTCAGCAAATTGGAGGGGCAAGTCAGGCCGGGATGCGGGTTGTTCGAAAGGGATACCGTGCCCCTAGAACGCAAGGGGCACAAGAAGCAACATAGACGGGTTTTAGTCAGTGAAAGTCTCTCACTCTCTTCCGCCCCGTTCTGGGCGGGGGAAGTCATTTGATGATTTCCCATCCGAATAAGTAAAATGCCAAGCGTTCTGCTAAATGTATTAAGATAAGATAAGATAAGATTATTTATTTGCTTAAACATGTGTGTGTACATACATAAAAAATGCATACAAGATGAAAATAAAAGTGAATTAAGTGCAGACATGTTTGTCACTACGTGACGTGCAAAATTCGAACAATTATTATTAATGTTATAAAGTTATTAACTTATTAAATTTATTACGCAAACAAAAATAAATAAATAAATCAAAATAACAAAATATTTAAAGTTGTCATACTTAATTACTAATGGGTTATTCAAATTATATAAAATTAAAGAGTAAAATTAGCATTATTGTGTAAGTACCTCCAAATGAATCTACTATGTTAAGACAAATTCTTTTTCATTAAGGAACTCAGTAACGCTATAATATGCCCTGGTGGTCAAAAAAGTACGAAGTTTATTTTTAAACATAGAGTAAGGTAGTTCTTTCCAACTTTTAGGTACTTTGTTGAAAATGACTGGAGCCATACAGTATACACTTTTTCGCATTAGGGTCGTCTTAGCGGATTGGAGACAAAGTTGATCATTGTCACGTCTATTGCGTGGGAATATGTCGGCTAGACGCTTATAGTAATGTGGATTCGACTTAACAAACACAGCTACTTCTAATATGTATAAGCACGGTAGGGTTAATATCTTGTAATTTTTGAAATAAGGCATGCAGCTATCGGTCTTGTCAAGTTTAAACATCGCCCGTAAACATCTTTTTTGAGACTTAAATGCTGATTCTTTTTCCGTCGAGTTACCCCAAAATATAAGCCCATAGCGTAGATGGGATTCTACTAAACCATAATACGCTGTAAGTAGAGCATCCGTATATAATGTGAATGAAAGTGTGTGCAAAGCGTATGCGGATATACTAAGTTTTTTACATAAAATCTCAATATGTGTTTTCCAGTTAAGATTTTTATCAATCTGGAGGCCAAGAAATTTTGTAGTGTTAACTTCTTCTATGTTTTCATTGCAATATTGTATGTTAAGGTTTATGCTAGGTAACCGTTGTGTAAAATGTATAGCCTTCGTTTTCTTTAAGTTTATTTTCAAATTGTTTTCTTGCATCCATTGTATAGCTGATTTTAAGGAATTATTAATATCATTCTCATACGTCTCTACGCTTTTACAAGGTATTGTCAAAGTACTGTCATCCGCGAATAGAGTCACCGGTACTTCAATGCATCTAGGTAAGTCATTAATGTATAATATAAAGATAAATGGTCCTAATACGCTTCCCTGCGGTACCCCATATACTACTTATTCATTTTTACCTTTGGGTCCTGGTGGGCCCACAGGTCCTCTACCTCCAGAATGACCAGGAGTTCCTGGGGCTCCGGAGTCTCCTCTTTCCCCTTTTGGTCCTGGTACGCCAGTTGGTCCTTTGGGACCTTGCACCCCGGGTGGACAATAATCTTGTGTCGCTTTGCAGAAACCTTGCACTACTTTGTACTGGAAAGTATGACAATAGAAAAGAAAGTATTGATAAACTGACTAACTAGCTTCTTCTAAAATTACACCTACACAAAATAATACTAACGAAAAATGATGTTATGAAAAGTTAGAAAAATTGATAATTTAATTATAAGATATTTTTTATTAAAGTATTTCACTAATATATCTAACAAAAAAGTAAGATAGGTTGGTCTATCTAGGATCAAACCTATGATGAATCAATTTATCCTTTAGATTTTAACCACTCCAAATACTGGGTCTCGAGAAAATTTACGAACGATTCATCATTATCTGCTTAGCCTTTTCCCGACTATGTTTGGGCCGTCTTCCAGTCTAACCGGATGCTGAATACCAGTGTTTTACATGGAGCGACTGCCTGTCTGACCTCCCCAACTCAGTAACTGGGTAACATGATACCTCTTGGTTAGACTGATTGTCAGACTTCTTGGCTTCTGACTATCCGTGACTTCAAAGATCTACGAATGACAGCCAGGACCAACGGCTCCAAACTACGGGCTATTACTGAGAAATTATTAATGGAAAAACCCAATAACACTTGTTGTCCGACTTGGGAATCGAAGGACCCCACGCTCACGACCACGAGACCAACGGGGCAGTTGTCAAGCGATTGTGTGATAAAAAATCTTTATATTTTAGCAGCTAGCATGTTGAATTCCAAGCAAATTTATTTACCGGTACTCTGGAGTAGCTGGTCAACCAGACCCACGTGTCCCCACCAGGGGCAGGACCCTTGGCACCAGTCCTCCTCATCTCTGCTGCATCCTTCTCCTCAAGCTCTGGCCGCATTTTAGGGTTGAAGAACTCCACATGAGGAGTCACGGTGTTGTCTTCTTGGTTTATTGATTGTTTCTGAAGATTTGGAAAAAATATTGGTTAACGACTAGCTTTTGCCTGTGACTTCGTCCGCGTGAATTTTCTTACGAATCCTTAATATTTTTGAAAATGAAATCTAACCTATGATACCCCCTGATAATGTGGCTTTCCATAGGTGAAATAATTTTTGAGTTTAATCATTACAAACAAAAACACAAATCTTTTCTCTTTTTTAACATTACATACATACATAAACTCACGCCTTTTTCCCATGGGGGTAGGCAGAAACCACGGACCGCCACCTGCTACGATCCTTACACACACAACAACAAGACACATCGTCATCGTCGTCATCGTCATCGTCGTCGTCGTCGTCGTCGTTGTCGTCTTTTAACATTAGTAGAGATAAATAAAAATACCACTGTTACACGTCATTTTTAGGGTTCTGTACCCAAAGGGTGCAAACAGAACCCTTTTTGCTCTACAGGGGGACGTTAAAAGACCAGAAAAGCTTTAGAATTTAGGACCTAAAGACCAAAGTGTGTGAAGATTAAATATTTACGATCTCAGTCAATTGAATTACTCGTAGGTAGACGTGGGTGTTGTGTATACTACTGGAGCAATTTAGATTTAAGTATAATTTGAATTGATGTAGTAGTACTCACAATATACACGACTATCTAATATAATACAATTGATGATATATACAATATACATTTTTTCCATTGTATAGGCCCTTCAGATTTTGCTCGTGAGTTCGCCCGCGAAAATGTCAGTGAATTTGCAGAATAAAAAGTACCCTAGGTCCTTTCTTAGGGTCCAAACTTACCTTATGTCAAATTTCATCCAAATCGGTTCATCAATTTAGTCGTGAAGGCGGAACAAATTGATGGGCATAGTTAGGTACTTTTCGCGTTTCAAGTTCACGAATGGATTAAATATTTGACAAAAGAATTATGAAATAAAAACGTCTTAAATTTTGGCACAACGTAAACCTTTCATCTCTATTTTTTAGTACTCCGATTCTTATTCTTACTAAATAAATAAAGTCTTGGCGGAGTAACAAATCTTTTATTTCAATATTTGGTACAAAGTCATTCATTTCTCCGCTATGTCTTTCACTTCTTGAAGAAGAAAAAAGTGTACGTCTTTTTTGGGGAGCAAACTTACCCCGAACAAAAAGTCATAAAAATCGATTCAGGGGTTTAGTCGCGAAAGCGTAACAGACAGATAAACAAAGATTTACTATCGCATTTAATATAATATGGGTAATATAATAATGGATTATAACTATATTAGTATGGATATATATTATGGTGTCCCTAAAATTTTCCACTTACCAGCATTGCTTCCCTTTTTAGCCGATGAGACGTACTCCCACTAATCTCCATCAAATACGCTTCTATTTTCTCCTCTATCCTCTCCTCAAGAACATTCTTCATTAGTTTCCTAACTTCTAAATCAAAGTTCACATCACCATTATCTACATAATTGTATGTTTGTACTAGTAAAGACACTACAGCGAAAACACAAGCTATCACCGACAATTTTTTACAGCAAAACGGCTCTAAGTCCGTCGACACTTTTCTCTTTGAACTATTTCTCATTTTGTTTGATTACACATAATTTTTGAAACAAAATTGAACGTTTGTAACACTCTTGAACTCCACGGTTATTTTCGTTCAATTCGCGACCATTTTTCGTTCTAAAGTCCGTCAATTTCGGGAGAGTACACGTGTACTCAGTGTGAGTTATCTGGACGTAATCCTGACCAATGTGGATCTTCCGGCACAATGTGAGTGGTTGCACAACGCCCGCCGATAACCAATTGAGTCCCGGACTATTAAACCAATGAACTAACTTAATCAGACATCGACAGGCGCAGGAGCAGTGTTGTATGATTGTGGATGTTTAATATGATTTGATGGTTTTTTTTAAATTTAGACATAAGTATAGATAACTTCAACAACTAAAATCTATATTAATATATTATAGTAGCTTCTGCCCGCGACCTCGTTCGCGTCAAAGTTAATATATGATCCCATGGGAACCGTACATTTTTCCGGGATGAAAAGTCTCCTATATGTAATTCAACACTACAATCTATCTCAGTGCCAAATTTCTTCCAGATCCATTCAACCGTTTAAGCGTAAAGAAACCTACACTCACACAAACTTTATAATATTAGTGTGATCTATATGTTATAGGCAATGTGTATAATCCGGCATTGTATAGAATGCCTAGGCTTTATATATATTGCCTAAAACGTTCAGGCAATGTATATAATACGATTCATTCCATACATTGCCTAGGTATTGTATAAAATGCCCAAAGCGCATCAGGCAATGTGTATAATGAACGACCACGAGAAGGAGACACGTGACTACACATTTTAAATACCTACATATGAAACCTTTTTAGATGATTTTTAATTTATATTATTTAGAGTAATGTTTGTGTTAAATTAAAGTTAAATAATGTTGATTTTGAATGGTATAAATCAAAGTTTACCTAGGTAAGTATTTTTTGAACAATATGTTATTACTTTGATAACGTAGTGCATAGATTTTGTGTCGATAACTGAACATGTGAAGATATTTAAGAAAATAATTGTTTTTGTTATTAAGTACCTACAAGTAACTAGATTGGTATTGGATTGGTGATTGGTATTGAGCTGCATCCGGTTAGACTGAAAGCCGACCCCAACACAGTTGGGAAAAGGCTAAGCAGATGATGAAGTAACTAGATTGCAATTTTCATATTACTCTTTTTTAGTTTATTCAAAGATGTTACCTAAGATTTTATTTCCTTTCAAATTATAATTCTGTTACCTACAGTTTATTAAAAGTATAATAAAAGCTTATTTTAAATGAAAACTGTTGGTTTTTTTCGTATCATGATCCAAATTCCATATTCAAGTGGTAAGAAATGAACAGGGCGACTTTCTGCAGCAATTTTTTGGTACGTTGTAAATGTAAATGTTTATCCGAAAGCAACTGCTATGTGAGAAACGCTCTCTACGCAAAAACTCGTATGTACTTAGGCATACAAACGAATAGAACACATGTCTTATCGCTGTCTGTTAATGGAAGTTGAAATTAGGATTAGTTCACAAAAGATCAGTACCTATCGAACTAAATCATAGAGAAAAAAAATCGATTATATACATTGCCTGTGCTTCAACTGGCATTCTATACAATGCCTAGGTATTTTATACATTTCCTAGGTAAAGTGTAAAATAGTTTAAACATTGAACATCATTTCATACATTGCCTGAACGACCCCGGCATTCTATACATTTCCTAGGTATTGTATAGAATGCCTGCATTGTACACATTGCCTATAACATATATACCATCACGCCTGTATTCCCCGAAGGGTTAGGCAGAGGTGTGTGTGTATTAGTGTGATCTATAACAGTTTAATAAAGCTGAAAAGATTTTTGGTTTGTTTGTGTAAACGCAATAGTGTCTGAAACTACCAGACGAATTGGAAAAATATTGTGGTTTAAGTTAGCAAACAAGATCACACTACGACACACCAGAGCGAAACAGTAATAATCTCACATTTCTTTGGAGACTATGTTTTTTTTGCTCAGAGAAATTCATAGGCGTTACACCATATCTTTCGCAAAACTGGACAAGTGATCTAATTCATAGTGATAAGTTTTACGTGAGTTAAGGATTTTTGTGATATTATGGAAGGTTGGTACATGGCCAATAGACGTTAGGTTAGGAAGCAGATGTAATACTTAATGGTGGGTCCACACGACACAGACTTAACACAGACTTCTATAGAATTTTGTCGGTGTCAGAAAAGTCGGAAGTCCATGTCTGTACGATTGTCGGAGCAAAACTCATGATTATTGAATTACTTAATTTATTCATTAAAATCGAAGTCTGAACTGATGAAAAGTCTGCACAGACATTTGGTAAAGACCTCTGAGTAAAAATTTTTACTCAGACTTTATAGTCTGTGCAGATGTCTGTACTTACAGACAAAAGTCTGTGTCGTGTGGACCCACCATAAGTCTTTTTATTACCAAGATTGGGCTACACGCTAGCCTACACCATATTATTAAATTCTGTACACTCTAAACTAATCTTTTGTTTATTTTTCATTGTTTGTTTTAAGTAGACCATGAATGTATCTTAGTGCCTCGGTAGCCCAATGGTCCTAAGTGTGACGGCTACGCTAGAGGTCTGGGGTTCGACTCCCAGGTCGAGCAAAGTGATTTTTTTATCAATGAAATTATCAGTAGGTGTTCGCAGTTAGGATATGGGTCCAGTTAATGGCAATAGGCTAGCCTTCATTACAGGGGACCTATACATACCGGCGAACTGTGGATGTACATTGGTACATATAGTACCCCTCTGCCTAATTCTTCTGGTGTGTACGTATGTACTTACCAAAAAATCAATTCGAGTCCTTAAAAAAACTCGTTTAATTTCTCCTAAAATAAACATAAAAAATTGTTCCATTATTATCGTAAAAGTTTTCGTTTTATTATCTAGAACAACAATAATTCAAGATCAAATAAATGTCAGCGCTTTATTTGTTTCGCAAAACCTTCAAGGCAAATATTCTTAATTAGTTTTTACACGCAAATCGACCTTATGAACCTTGATATAAAGCTTTATTTTCAGAAAGTAGACCTGGTTCTACTATCTTTATATTATTTTACATAAGACTAAAACAATGGCGTATAATTTTCCAGGTGGAATAGACCAAGAAATTAGTCAATTATGGTTCATGTTTTATCATAGTCGGGTTTTGAAAAGAGATCATGAAGTATCTTGCTCGTTCTTCTACATAGAGACCGCGAAACGTTTTGGAACGAGCAACTAGCTTTATCTTTAAACTGTAACTTCTTGACAATTCAAAAGTGCCTGTAAATGGTCTAATTGAAATAAATGCTTTGACTTTGACATTATTATTTTTTACGAACATTGATTTTTAAAATATTCAAATAAAGAACTGATCGTACCTTGACGTGACTAGAGGGCTGGCCTTTTCTTGGGCCAACGAATCAGCATTGGGGTCAGAATCAGCATCAAAATGGGCAATGGGGCACTTAGCCCATTGACAGCGATGAGGATAAGCTTTTTGATGCCCTATGCGCTTCCTTGCGTCTTTTAAACAATGCAATTAAAAAATAAATTCTTTGTATTACTTCTTTTGTATTGATGTACTTCTTTTGTATTGTATTACTATTTACAAGTTTCGTGTTTAGGATACAACTGTTACTGAAAAAAGCATAAAGAACGAACTATTAAAATGAGGTTTGTTTTTTTAGGTAGGTAGATGCAATTAGTATCTAATAAAATAACGTGGGTAAAATATAGAAGCACCGATATAGGTCTTTCAAACAACAACATAAGAGATAAAATTATTCCTACACAATGTATCTTTGTATACAAAGAGAATGGAGAAATCCCACAAAACACATGTCTTTCATCACGTATCGGCAAAAACAAAAGCGAGTGAATTGAGCTATGTATTGTATAAATATGCTTGATAATAATTCGAACAGACTCAGAAATATCTAGTTTAGTAGGATAATTTTATGTGGATACTGTGACAGCATACATACAATCACGCCTGTATTCCCCGAAGGGTTAGGCATAAGTGTACCAATATACACCGCACAGTTCGCTGGTATGTTTAGGTCACATGTAATAGGGGGCGAGCCTATTGCTATAGCAGCACAAATCCTAACTCCGAGCTGCTACTGAGCAATTCATAGAAAAACCCAATAACACTGCTCAACCTGGGAATTAAACCCAAGACCTCTAGCGTAGCAAAGGTATATCTAGTTTAGTAGAATAATTATGTAGGTATTGTGAGAGCACTCGCTTGGGATTAATTATGTAATAGAACTTTGCCCGCGCTCACGTCGATTTTGTACTTCCCTTATGGTGGGTCCACACGATACTGACTTTTGTCTGTACAGATATCTGCACAGACTATAAAGTCTGAGTAAAAATTTACCAACCAACACGCCTGTATTCCCCGAAGGGTTAGGCAGGGGTGTACCAATGTACACCCATAGTTCGCCAGTATATTTAGGTCCCATGTAATAGAGGCCGAGCCTATTGCCACTAACCGGGCACAAATCCAAACTCCGAGCTGCTACTGAGAATTTCATAGAAAAACCCAGTAACACTTTTTGCTCGACCTGGGAATCGAACCCAGGACCTCTAGCGTAGCAGTCGTGCTTAGGACCACTAGGCCAACGAGGCAGTTAAAAATTTAGTTTTACCAAATGTCTGTGCAGACTTTTCATCAGTTCACACTTCGATTTTAATGAATAAATTAAGTAATTCAATAATCATGAGTTTTGCTCCGACAATCGTACAGACATGTACACAGACTTCCGACTTTTCTGGTGCACCGACATTTGTCTGTACTGATTTGTTGTACAGACAAAATTCTATAGAAGTCTGTGTTAAGTCTGTGTCGTGTGGACCCACCATTAGATACTCGACCCCTTTGGTCCCTTCAGAAGGGTAAGTTAAAAAACGACGTGCAAACTTTCACAGTCATGCCAAGCTTCTAGTTGATTAACCCAGGAAATAGGAGATTTTAAACAAACGATCTGGTCCCTTTTCGCCCCCTTGTGTGTTGGATTTCCTAAAAATCTTTACTATTTCACGTTTTTTACGTAGATTGTAGTGTGGAATAACTTTTTATCTCTAAAAAATGTACGGTTCCTGTAAAATTATTTATAATTATACATAATATTAACTTTGACGTAGACGAAGTCGCGACTCGCGAGCTAGTAGTTTTATATAAAAAAGATTGGCTGGCTAAACCAGCTAACATGTTTTGTTGGAGAAAAGCAGTTATTAAAGAGATTGACATATTTCGGCTAATGAACAGGGTTATTGTTTACGATCCCGTAAAAGGGTTGAAAGATACGTTACGCCCGATTAGTAATTATAATCCATAAAATTTTATACAAAAGTGAATAACTAGTACAACCCACGACCCTTTTCGCCGCTATCATCATTACAATAAATTCGAAAAATACGGGAGAAAATTAAACGTGGATTGGTTTGTTTTGGAACCAACCCCACGTAATACAGCAATTAATTAATGTTTACAAAACATTACTTCGAACAACATCAATCACAATAATACTGGGAAGCGTAGTACGATTGCCGAGTGAAATACTCGGAATTACGAGCCCCTTCGGAGTCCCGAACAACCCCCAAGTACTGCGCATGCGTGGAAAACTGTGTCAGGGTCATGACCTGCGCTGCAAGGTCGCTACTGTTTAACTCGCTGTCAGTCCGCAGACAATCTTGGGAACACACGCTGGTGGAATCAGGTTCTCAGAATGGATTTCCAGACTTCTAAAGTGATAGCAGGTACGTTCGTTCTGAAGAAGTAGTATTTTTCCAATATGGCCGCGCTATTTTTCGAATAAGATTGTGGTGTTTTTTTTTTCAAAATTGGGCTGTTGCTACGCGCAACGCGTTCAAAGAGGTTAGGTTAGGTTTTGTTATTTTCTTTAAGGAGGCGTTCTTTTTTTGAAAAGTGTGTTATTTGCCGTATTTGCTTTTGCCTCCAAAAGCGGTGTTTTTTTACCGTTTGCTTTTGACTAATAAGTAAAACTATGAGAGGGAAGGTATATTAAAGCTATTTTGCATGCCGAAGTTCTCTGCTAACTTTGTAATAGGGGTGTTTTTCAACTGCTTAATTAACATGCGGTCAGTGGGTCGACAAGTATTTTGTAGTACCCAAGGTTTGAAAGCGTACCTATACAGAATAAAAATAACATTGCAGTTAAGATTGAGATTGAGATTTTATTTGTAGTTTTTGCTGAAGATAAAAAAGGTATCAAATGTCAAATCAAAGTATTTATTTCCGCGATTTTAGTCATTTGTTATCATGGTCTTACAGATACTTCATAGTAACTCAAAAATCTACCTACACTATACGCCGTACACTATTATTTTAACAATAATAAGTATACATTAAATGAAACATTCTCCAAATTAAACGTTTTTAGATATAAATATAATTCATCATCTTCCTGCCCTTATCCCATGTTACTTAGGGTCGGCGCAACACGTTTTCTTCTTCCATGCCGTCCTGTCAACCGTCATGCTATCACTGACTCCCTTCGCTTTCATATCATTCTTCACACAATCCATCCATCAGACAGAAATATAATTATTACATTATAAATCATAAATAAACACAATACATTTTGTTAGCAAGAAATTCGTAAATTTTAAGTAGCATTGGTCTATTAAAAGTCAAGTAATATAATATAACTGCCTCGTTAGCCTAGTAGTCCTAAGCACGACTGCTACGCTAGAGGTCCCGGGCTCGATTCCCAGGTCGAGCAAAGTGTTATGAAATTCGCAGTAGCTGCTCGGAGTTTGGATTTGTGCCCGAATAATGGCAATAGGCTCGCCCCCTATTTACATGGGACTTAAATATACCGGCGAACTGTGGGTGTACATTTGGTACACCTCTGCCTAACCCTTCGGGAAATACAGGCGTGATGGTATATTCATATTTTTATTAATATAATATGTCACGGAATATGAAACCTTTATGACCATACAAAGTTTCACAGAAACCAACGCTATATGAAACTACACAAACAACAGTCGACAGTCGTGACGCGTGAAATAGCGCGAGTTAATCCCATTACACGGAATTTAATTATGTGTGAATTAGATTATGATAAACTGTAATATCTTTAGCGTGCTTTTTTTACTTCTTTTTTTACCATTCCGGGATAGTGGACTTTGTAATCAAAGGTTTGTCCCGCAATTGTATGCAAAATAGTAAATTAAAAAGAAATTCGTTGCCCTATATTCCATCTGTATTTAAATTAAGTTGATCAGTCCTACATTTAAAACATCCAATGAAAAAAAAAACAAACAATTCGTAAGTACTAGGCCTATAGGCCTATGTAAGTATGGCGGTAATGTAATTACGGTGAAAAAAATTGTCTACTTGATTAAAATAGCATTTTCCTTATTACTTTGCATCTATATACAATTAATCTAAACTAATATAAAGCTGAAAATATATATTTTTTAATTTATTTAATGGACTAATCTCTAGAACTACCGATCGGTTTGGAATAAATACTTGTTTATATAATAGCCAGATTCATGAGGAATATTATAGGCCATATAACATACTGCGATCCACGGACGCGAAGCAGTAACCAAAGACGTAACATAATGCGGGTGAAAAATAACACGCGGGCGAAGTCGCGAGCAGAAGCTAGTAATATTATATTGCTAAACCGTCTTGACAGCCCTCGCGTCGGACTGTCAAATCTTTCAAATTTAGAACAGAGATTATCTCATAGAAAAAAAAAGGAAAATAAGTTTGCATATGGCTAAACCAGCCAGTGTCTACAGTACTTATTTTTTTCCCCTCTTTGTTTGATTGATTTTAATAAGACCAATTTCTACTGGGTACGGAGCGAAGAAGCGAAGTAGTATAAGATTATTGAGCACGAGTGTCCGCAGTACAAATGGATTGTCTAGACGTGATCGTAATTGGAGTCGACTGTACCCGAATACAAAATGTCATGGAGTTGAGCTACATTGTTAAAATATTCAATATCTTTTGTTTCTTCGTTCCTACTAGGATTATGAAGTTGGAAAGTAACTAGGAGTAGGTTTTGTAGCCAGAAATCACAGAAGATCGCTCTTGCGATCTTCTGGACCCTGCAACAGCTGTGGGACACGTCATCATCTTCCTGCCCTTATCCTATTATACTTGGGGTCAGCGCAACATGTTTTCTTCTTCCATGCCAACCTGTCAACCGTCTATTACTGACTCCCTTCTCTTGTATATCATTCTTCACACAATCCACCCATCTTTTCTTTGGCGTCCCTCTAGGAAGAGGGATTGTCAAAAAGAGAGACACGAAATAGGTTAATAAAAAAAAACTCGTATTTTAGCCATTTTTAATGTACCTTTGTTTGAAAATAAGTAACAAAAGAAATAGGTTAATTAGCATTAGCAACACTAAGATCCACTCTCAACAAATTCACTATATACATAGTGTCTAAATGTATTTAGAAAATCATTGCATCCCTGTCATCTTGTTAGAAGGTGACAGAGAGAATGATAATCTAAATACATTTAGCGCTAAATATTTTCAGTGATTTTTGGTGAAAGTGGGCCTAACAGGCAGTTTTCTGTGCGAACCAAAAAAAGATTTTGATTTTGATATAAATGTTTTTTTTTTCTTCTTCTTTCAGTGTTACAATAAGTAACAATGAAACGGTCACAATCATCGTTTGTAAAGGGTAAGTAGATATAAAGGTATCTATTCTAAACATATCTCGTCATAGTCAACGCTAATAAAGTCAAAGTCAAATCATTTATTTAATTTCGAAGCTTTTTTTTGTGTTTTTATTTTAATGCTTTTGCCTAAACTAGAATACAAGTATCATTTTATATTTTTACTAGGTTCTACCCGCGACTACGTTCGCGTGAAATTTGAACTATTATCCCGCGGGAACCGTACATTTTTTTGGGATAAAAAGTATCTTATGTCATTTTCCACATTACAGTCTATCTCAGTGCCAAATTTCATCCAGATCCGTTCAGCCGTTTGAGCGTGAAAGAGTAACAAACATCCATCCATCCTCACAAACTTTCGCATTTATAATTTTAGTAGGATTTTTTAATATTACTCGGTACTATACCTTTTTCCCTATCAATCTATCCTACTAGACACTCTATCTTTCAGCATGGAATAACATCGCTTCCTTTGTCTTGTTATTGTGATTCTCACCTAGTTTTACTTTTAGATTTGTTCCTATAGAGCGCCTGTTTGTAGACTGTCGGGCACCATTGTCTCTGTCTGGGTTGCGAAATTTGTTCGAAATTGTCACCGTGGCCCTTGAATGCAAAGGGCATTAGGAATAACACAATCACTGGCGTGCACAGAGTTTTTAGACAGGGTAGGCAGAAAATTTACCTATCAAAAACACCTACTGCATGGCATGTTGGTTTTGGTTGACGAACCAAAACCAAACAAGTAAAAATACGTACCTAGGTACTAAAGTCATCGTGAACTTTTCGTTACACGTCTCTTCCATTACGATTAGCAAAAATACTTTCTTTCAATATTTTAAAATAAACATAAAAACCTCGCCTGTTCTCCCTGAGGGGGAAGGCAAAAGTCAATAGCAATTTAGCTTTTGACCGAGAACTAGTCCGCTTGGATGTCGAAAAATAAAATGTCATGAAAAACGGTAGGGTGGCAATTTTGTCAGTTATTTTGAAGGTTCATGTAATATGGCACGACTTTAGGCTGGTAAGGTGGAATTCCCGATGGAAAAACCTAATAGCTATGCCCGCCGGCTTCGCCTAAAGGTGCACCCTCACCGGGAGCATTCGCGTGTAATGTAACGTTACAGATTTGAGCATTACATCAGTGAAGGAGGAGAACCGAGCATTACAATGCGCACCTTGTAATGATACAATGTGTAATATCTTGATACAACTTGTAACATCAATGCGCTCCACTTCCCCCAGGCCCGCCCGCTCAGTAGCCTACGTGACAGTGACCGCTTCGTCTGACATCTTGCTATGAAATGCTCAAAGTCGAATCTATATTTTACATTACACGCAAATGCTCGTTAGTCAGGGAGGTATTATTGTAATGTAATGCTCAAAGTCGAATCTATAATGTTACAATACACGTGAATGCTCCCGGTGAGGGAGCACCTTAACAGCAACACGACAACCAAAGCTAGTTAAAATAATTTAATAGATAGCCATATCCATCTATCCATTACTTTGCGTGGGTTTCAATTGGAACTAATTAATTTATAACTTTTTGATTGGAATGAACTAGTTCAGCATGGTTATAGAAACTAAAATGTCGAAGTTATTATTCTTAGAAGTTTCTAGACTGCTATGAATATTTATAAAGGAACTTTTAATATAGCGTAGAATGCTTAAGGGCTTTACCGGAGTTTAGCTTTCTGAAAGGTCAACCGCAATTAGAAAGCCTGTTCTACTAATTAGAAACAGTTATTAATGACATTGAAACAAGTTGAAATATTGATGGAAGTTGGAGCCTTCAATATAATCCGTAACTGGAAGGTTCTCAGAGACAGATTAAAATACAAAATGATCACGATGATGAGAAGAACGTGAAGCTTTTAGCATCATGTTTTTTTCACTATCATCATTATCATATTAACCCATAGCTGTCCACTGCTGAACGTAGGCATCCTCCAAAGAGCGCCTTTATACTCATCAATATAAATAAATACAATTAAAGTGTTTTGTAATTTCAACAATCAATCAATTTTTTAACTGCCTCGTTGGCCTAGTGGTTCTGTGCGCGACTGCTACGCAAGAGGTCCTGGGTTCGATTCCCGGGTCGAGCAAAAAGTGTTATTGGGTTTTTCTATGAAATTCTCAGTAGCAGCTCGGAGTTTGGATTAGTGCCCGGTTAATGGCAATAGGCTCGCCCCCTATTACATGGGACCTAAATATACCGGCGAACTGTGGGTGTACCTACATTGGTACACCTCTGCCTAACCCTTCGGAATACAGGCGTGATGGTATATTTATTTTATTTTATATTTTTGTAATTTCAAATTAATAGCATTTCACTAAATGCATATATGAAAGTACAACAACTTTTAAAACGTTTGTCTGTCTGTTTGTTCTGGTTAATCTCTGAAACGGTTGGACCGATGTTCACGGACCTTGCACTCGCAGATAGCTAATGTTATAAGGAGTAACTTAGGCTAATTTTATTTTAGTACCTTAAAGATTTTTTGTTAAATTTGTATTTTAATAAAAAAAGAGGGTTACGCAAAAACAAAATTGCTTTAATAAGAACATTATTATAGTAAGTCGCGGGCAACAGCTAGTTACAAAATAATGTTAGGGTTTCTCTGTTTTTTAAACGAATGTACCTACCTTTGTTTTATAGATGTGAAATCAACAAATCACTTCCCACGTTCTGGGCGGGACGGGAGGGAGTGTCAGACTTTTACTGACTAAACCCATATACACCCATATATGGTTTATCTATGTTCCTTCATGTGCCCTTTGCGTTCCGGGGGCGCGGTATCTCTTTCGAACAACCCGCAGCCCCGGCAGGCATCGGCCCTTAGTGGCCCCAATGTACCTACTTAACGTTTGTAATCGCATGAGTGAACGGTGCGTGTTCAAAAGTATGTAAAAGTTTAATCTTGATTGTTTTACAAAGCGGTTTAATTAACACGTGTATAATTATGTTGGTACTATTGTTGTTGAACGCTGACACCGTGTCAAGGTGACAAAGGCTTTTAGCCGTTATGGAGGTGGCCTACTTAATTACATTAATTTATGGGAGGTTTTAAAAATAAATATCCGGGTCGGAATGGACGTCGTAATGAAAACTTTTAACTTTTATTATAGATGAAGTAGATAATTATAGACCTTCCACCTAGAACTTATTTTCAATCGAAGTAGTGAATATTGCAAACGATAATAAACTTAAAAAAAAAAATATACCTTCACGCCTGTATTTCCCGAAGGGTTAGGCAGAGGTGTACCAATGTACACCCACAGTTCGCCGGTATATTTAGGTCCCATGTAATAAACTTTATGTTTGAATTTTGAGGTTCGTTAGCAAGTTAGGTATAATTATGCAATTCTGGACAGTTGAGGTGATTTATGTATTTCGTCGGCTTATTGCAAGAACTCATTAACTGCAAAAAATCACACACAAAGCCGACGATTTGTTCGTAATCTTTAATGTAGCGTTATTGTTGATCACGGCCAGCAACCCAGCAGAAATTCACGTTTCAGTTTATGCTATTCCACTCATAACAGCATTTTCCCACACATTCCATCACGCCTGTATTCCCCAAAGGGTCATGCAGAGGTATACCAATGAACGGGCGAGCCTATTGCCATAACCAGGGCACAAATCCAAACTCCGCGCTGCTACTGAGAATTAAAAAAAAAACTCAATAACACTTTGCTTGACGTGGGAATCGAACCCAAGACCTCTGCCGTAGCAGTCGCGCTTAGGACCACTAGGCTAACGAGGCAGTTACAAACCTAATCATGACTATTTCCTCCAGCATGCAGCATCCAAGGTCTCGAAGACTACGACGGACCCCGTGCGCCACTCCTCCGCCAAGTCTCCCTGGATGAGGAGAGGCGGGACGAGTGCCAGGGACACTGGCGAGGACCTGACCTCCAGGGGGAGGAGGAAGAGATTGGAGTCAGGCTGTTCCGGGCGTTGCTGCTGCAGCATCTGAGGCTAGAGCATCTGAGGCCCCCGCCATGCTATGCTGCTCCGGCGAAACCTGATCAGAGGTAGACCTTTTTCATAAAAAGTGTTGCTGAGAAGCATGGTAACAGTCGGAGATATCTCCAGATGTGTTTAATAATGAAGTGGCACAGTTACTGCTCAGACATATCAGAAAATGACCTCTTATCCTGTTGAAGGTACCTACTTTGGAAATGAACCTTGAACGAAAGGAAATATAGCTCAAAATAAAAAAAATGCAATATTCTATTTAACTCCTAGTCCATCAGTTTGAGGGACTTCTTTCGTCATAAGACAAGTGATGAAGGCAGGCCTCTCTGGTACAATCGACAAATATAATTCAAAAATATCAAAGAACTCTTTACTTTATCAGAATGTAATACGATCCCTATTCCTAATTTTTCGTTTCAGGGGATGGTGGATGTACTGGCGTGACTGGCGATCCTTAGAGAGGGCAGCCCGAAAGTTCAGAGAAACGAAGGCACAGGCTCGTTTAGCAGCTGAGGCAGAACAAATATGTCTGCTGAGTCTCGATGAGGTGGAGTTTGAAGATATTATGCAGGAGTTGTGTCAGGTGAAGAGAAGGTTGACTTATGCTTAGCCATGTAGTTTTCAGGAGAATCGCCAAACTTTAGCTTGAACTAAGGATCTCTGATTACGTACTGGTAGGCGAAATGAGGGTAGGCCTGCTACGGTGAACCGACCAATAGCTGGTCTATCCTACTAATATCACAATTGTGAAAGATTGTGGAATGGATGGATGGATGTTTGTGACTTTTCACGATTAAATGGCTGAATGGATCAATATGAAATTTGGCAATGAGATAGATTGTAGTGTGGAATACACACTTACATAAGGATATTTTTTATCCTGTAAAAATGTACGGTACCCGTGGGTAATACTTATACCTTACAAATTTGACGCGGGCAGAAGCTAGTTCTCTAAAAATCTCCGTTAGAAAATGTCGGTTGAAGTATTCTCTCATACTCTCCGGTACTAGGAATTGATAGGGACAGCTCACCTCAAGATCCACTCTTAACTCATTCGATCTCTTTCCAGGCATGTGTCCACACGGAACAGAGAGCGCTGGTAGTGCTAGCATTTCTCTGTGAAGTTTGCGCCCGCGCCGTCAGGGTGGGAGGATGGTGCAGGGCAGTGGACTGGGCCGCCAAGCACGTGGCACAGTGCGCCACACCCTGGGCCATCAGGCATGGCGGATGGGTAAGGAATTGATAGAAGACTTATTTTATTTAAACATGTATGTAGGTAACTGGCTGCCTCGTTGGTCTCGTGGTTGCAAGCGTGACTGCTGAGCAAGGGGTCCTGGGTTCGATTCCCAGGTCGGGCAAAAAGTTACAATGGGTTTTTCCGTTAGGAATTTCTTAGTAGCAGCCCGGAGTTTGGAAGTTGGTGGTGTGACACCCTCGTGCCTCGGAAAGCACGTAAAGCCGTTGGTTGCGGCTGTCCTTCGTAGATCTTTGACAGTCGTTACGGATAGTCAGAAGCCAAAAAAGTCTGACAACCAGTCTAACCAAGAGGTATCGTGTTGCCCAGTAACTGGGTTGTGGAGGTCAGATAGGCAGTCGCTCCATGTAAAACACTGGTATTTAGCTGAATCCGGTTAAACTGGAAGCCGAACCCAACGTAGAGGGGAAAAGGTTAAGTTGGTGATGTGTAGGTAACTACTATGTAGAATTTAACGCGCGAACTTATTTGGCTTTTAGAAAATATCTGATACTAGATGTAGGGAAGCCTGCGGATTTCATTTTGTTTTACTATGCACTCTGATCAATCATACCATCACGCCTGTATTCCCCGAAGGGTGAGGCAGAGGTGTACCAATGTACACTCACAGTTTGTCGGTATGTTTTGGGTGCCATGTGTATGTATATAATCGGGCTCAAATCCTAACTCTGAGCTGCTACTGAGAATGTTCGTAGAAAAACTCATTAACACTTAGCTCCACCGGGGAATCGAACAAAAGCCCTCTAGCGTAGCAGTCGCGGTCGCGGCCACGTAGTTACTAAAAATCGTGCCAAAAACATTATTTTATATAAGGCATTTAATTGTATACCTACATAGTCTTGTAATGCTTGTGCAGGCGGGGTCGTCTCATTGGGTAAACCGTGTCATGCCTACGGGGGCTAGAGCTGTGTTGCCATATTCTTCGTTATTATGTGCGACCTAAAAAATTCGGTCTCTAATAATGACGTTTTCAATGATGGCAACATTCATAAAACAGAAAAGGTGCACACGTGTTAAAAAGCTACCATTTGGTAGTTTTAGTAACATTTTAGTTCAAATTATGAATTAATAAATTACATGAAATATATTATTTCGACTGATTTATAGGTTGTGTTGTTGTGTGTTGAATATAGGTTAATATTATTTAAAATTAATAAATATAAATTTGTAATTCATGCAAAATATAAATACGCTCGTATAGCATTAGGTGGGTAAGATTTTGTTACATGTACCTGGCAGCCCCACTTCACATTTCAGTCTATAAAATATTAAAAATGTACTATTGTACTCTGTGACAAATTCTCAAAAATAATGTATACCGGCGCGAGCGCATGTTATTTCTTGTAGATTCTCTTGTTATCATCTCCTGATAGTGCAACGTTAAGTGTTATAATATCCTCGCCATTACCGACGTTGAGTAGAGCGTAGGTTCCTTCTAAAGGAGGAATTTATAAACATCACCCATATTTACGTTTTATGTTGTTGGTTTGTTATGTATAAATTTGAATTTTGATTGTGCCTATTAAGGTAGTGTGTAATTTTTAATAAAAGTACTTCTGAATTAAAGGTCAAACTGCTGTTTTTATTTTAAAAATACCTACTATGAAGCTTTGACTCTTACAAATAAACTACAAACTTAATTTTTGACAATATTCAAAGTTTTCTACAAGCAAGAACTGTCTTGTATTCACAATCTATATTATTTTTAACAATAAGGCTGCTTGACCACCAAAGCAGAACTGAAAAATTGTAACTAGTGAATTTATACAATAATGTAACGACGGTTACAGTTTCTCAGTTCTGCTTTTGTGGCTAGCTTTAAAAATATATCTCAAAGAAAACCAATTTTGAATTTCCCGCTTTCATAAGTTTTCGGGGGCGTCCACCAGGAGGCGCCAAAAACCGTACCATATTTTTTGTACTAAGTTGACATTCTTCTCCCTAGAGTAAATATGTTCCTTGTGCTTGTGTCACAAGACTACTTCTAAAATTCACAATTTTTTACAGAGTACAGTAGTAGAGCGTGCAGGCGGCGCACGTCGCGACGAGACCACACTACTTGCCGGCGCGGCGCTCGCGGCACTACTGGCGTTCTTGCTGTTCTGCCGCGCGCGCATGCGCTCTGCGCTTTTGTAAAACTACCCTCGCACACTCACGGGATCACTTATTGAATCGCTGTAAGCGGCTGAATTTGAAGTCTTTGGCTATTGGCTGGAATATCAGTATTCTGCTGGATCTGGTTTGTCTCCGACTCAACTTGGAAGTTGGTCTGATGGTAATCTGAATATTGAACGACATTGTTACGTCTCTATGGTCTTAACTCTTCAAGGCTTGTGTATGGAGAATTTGTCTATTGTTATACTTGTCTCAGAATGTCTGTATTTGTTAGTATAACAGGTACCTAGTACCTTAATTAAGTCTAAATGTGATGTCTAGGAGATTTTCGGCACAATTTTAACTTTTATTTTTGTAAACACCTTTAAGGTTTAGATTTTTTAAGATTGCTTAGTAATGCTCATACTTTTTTGCCCTGGTCCTAAATGTGAGTGTAATTACGATCTTATGGCAAATGATTTAAATTACAGTTTACTTTGAACAGAAATCTTAGTGGGGAAAGAATAGTCGTGTATTTTTTTAATTCGATTTAAAACCGTGGTGTTTATTTTGGTCAAACTAACACGGAGTCACCAGTTAGGTGTTGTTAAATAGCAAATTACGCGGTAAATTAATGTTGCTAGTATAAAAATGAAAAAGCAATAAAAACGTGTGCAAGATTTCTGTTCGCACCTTATGAGTAAAAGCGTGATGCTTCTTTTTGATGTTCTGTTAGTTAATTTAGAAATTAATAATTTCTATCGATGTCTAAATTACGTAAATGTGACTGTTGTTCCTAATATTTATAACGGGTATAAAAATACACTTAATAATGCCGAAAGCTACGTATTATGAGTATTCTTCTCATCATTGCAATCATTTTTTTTTTGTTCTGGATTAAACCTGGAAACCTTCTAGTTACTTACGGAAATTTTGAAGGTTTCAACTTAATTTGAACGTATTTTTACTAAACCCAATTTTAAATGTTATAACAGACTGTACTTTCAATACTTCCCACTACCCTTTCCATTAAATACACATAAGTACCTACATTAAAATACTCAAAAGTATGAAGTTTAACGTGTTTTACAATGCGCACTACCATCAACAGTAATTAATTTTTCACATTAAAAATTAAAGTCGATTCCCAGCAATCAATTTGCCTAATGTTATTTAGTTTGATGGGCAGTATGCGTAGTTTACGGATAAGCAATGTGTCTTGTTACACCCCGTATGTATGCTTTTATTAAAATCGAAGAATATTTGGAGAATAATACTGTGTGCCACAATTTAGCTTAAGCCTACTTAATGTTTAGTTTAGGTCCAAATATTTTGTTTTACTTTTTTAACACAAATAAATTATTAATAAAATATTTTGATTGGAAATGTGTGTTTTTTATTTAAACTAATACTTAGTTATAAAAGTAAAAACTTTAGACTTTACAAACCGAGGGCCAATTCCACCTTTCAAAAACGTATAAAATCTAGTTACAATATCACCTCAGCGACCATTAGCGTCAAAATATTCAGATAAATAATTATAGGCATTTTTGACAGATTCAGATTAGCTTTTTATTGACTGTACCATTTTAATTATTACTTTGTAATTTCAGTTATCGAGGTTTCAATTCTCGGTGCTGAGCCGAGCGTTGAAAATCCATCAGTGCGCTTTACAAAGTAATATTAAAATAATACTACTTCAAGAGATGGTGGTATGCCCCCAGCAGCTCCATCTTCAAGGTTGAATAAAAAGGAAAAGGACTGCCCCGTTGGTCTCGTGGTCGCAAGTGCGACTGCTGTGAAGGGGCCCCGGGTTCGATTCCCGGGTCGAGCAAAAAGTGTAATTGGGTTTTTCTATGAAAAGGAGTTCGTAATAAAAGCCACGTTATTTTTTTCACTCACTATTTTATTATTTTTATTGTAATTTTTCATAATACCGTCGACAGCCGACGCTTGGGTACGCCATGCTCTTTGTACGTCAAATAAACACTGTTACATACCAAATTATTTCACAATATACGCAATAAACTAGTGAAATATTAAAACTATCACAATCTTTTAAATCTTCAACAATTATTAAAAGCTTTTAATAGAACAACAACCACTCGATCGGAATATATATTTAAATATACCTTAATATTTATATATCAACATATAATATATCGGATGCTTCTCTTATTTACGTACTACTATTATCTTGAAAATGAGGAGTTCTACGTTCAATTAATATTATTTTGATCACCTTTTTTGAACGCAGCGTTAAATATTCAGATCTATCGAAAAATATATTATTATATTAACGTGCTCTATGGTATATATAAAACATTCTAGCGTTAACTATTTATTCTCTTTGATTATTTTCCGACCGAGATTCACAGCGATAATTCACAAAAGTGGAAATAATTTAAGAATTAAACTGAACTACGGAAGTCATAATACTGCTTAAATTTTTATAAAAACCACAATCACATACCATTTGAATGGAAATAATAAGTCCAAAAAGAGCTTTTCTCCTCCCATTTTACTCGTTACAACATGATGAAAATTCCTAAAACTTATCTACAGTTTTTAAAATTAATAACATTTTTTTTTTACTTTTACCTAATTTGTAATATCACTATTAACAACCTACGCTGTCGTCTCGATTTCGACGACTTTACATTAATTTAATTTTTACTTAAAATAAAAAAGAACTTTTTTTTCAGTTTTTAGTTACAAAGTCATTCATTTTGACGTCAATTTTACATTTAATTGTAATTATATTTTAATTTAAAACCAATTAAGTTTTTGATTTTCGTAAAAAAACCTGTGAAATAAATTGACATATAACAAGTGCAAACAAAAGTTTACCGATTGTCTTTCGAAATCGAGACTCGTCAGCTATAAACGAAATCGATGACTATTTAAACTCACTCCACTTTTTTCTTTACGATCAATTTATTTTAAAGCTGAAACAGCAAAACGAAGAATAATCACTTAACAATAATAATGGTGTTCATGTTGTCAAATATCATCATTTATTGACGTAACAAAAAAGTGGAATGAAAAATATTTTTTATTATCTGCAATAATTTACTTTATAATTTTATATAAAAACCATCATTTCTAGTAACAATCTCTACCTGGATATCATATTTCAATTTTTTTTATTAATAAACATTTTTTTTATATTTAATGATAGCGTTAAGCCTAGGTCTTAGACTACGAAGAAGTTATTAAGGATATTTTTATGTGTTTAATCGGCATCTGTAGTCGATACCGATTTATATTGATAAATTGTAACGTTTACAAACACTATAACAAATTTTGGAATTTAATGAATTCTAGCTCGGCTTGTGCTATTTGGTACTGAACAAATGCAATTTTAATGTAACTACGTGATTTGACATGCATAAAGGCGAGTTTTTAACTACGACATTCTGACTTCAAAATGTAGAAAACGCAACGTTAAATATACAGTCTGACGTCGCACAGAGATCCCTTTTCTACATTCTGACATCAGAATGCCCTCGTGATATGATTTATAAATATTCTTTATCAGTTCAATAATTAACCGCTTTAAACAAATGGAAGGATGGTTAATTTACAAAGCCTAATTAAGTACATTATACAAGAGATAGATAGATAGAAATCTAGTGTATATAGTTATATAATTTATGTAATAGCATATAGAATATTTGTGAGTGTCTCAAAATTGTACTGCTGAAGTATTTTATTTGTTTTTACTTGGCCATTATCAAATAATAGCTTTAAAAAGTAATAATTGTTGTACCTACTGACTTTTGTCGTATTTCTCTACGCGAATTTTATTTTTCACAAAAGTCACGATGGCCCAGTGTATAAGGCGCCCACTTCTCATGCATGAGGTTATGGGTTCGAAACCGGGCAAGTACCAATGTGACTTTTTCAATTATACTTTCTAAGTTTATCTTAGACATCACTAAATCGGTGAAGGAAGACATCGTGAGGAAACCTGGACTTATATTTAGTCGAAGTCTGAATCCGCCTTAAGCAAGAATGGTGATCAATGCTCGTGCCTTCTCTGTATGAGAAGAGGCCTTTGTCCAGCAGTGGGACAAGAATACGCTGGTTTTATTATTATTTATTACCAGCAGCAGTTCATTTTTGTGACTCTTCAGCATAGGCATCGTACTTTTGGTACTTGGTGCGTCAGATAATAATTATAAGGATACTTTGATAACTACTAACTAGCTCGTATCATCGTAAAGAAAATGTTAAGAATTAATTTACATTACAAGAGTCAAATTCTTATTTTTTTATAGAGTGGCCACTACTTCGTACAGTTTCTTTTTGTTGTATTTTGGTTGTAAATCTGTCAAGTTCAACTGTGTTTAAAAGAAATGAGTCAAGTTTAGAGTTCTACTGTGTTACAAAATTTAAACAGCGTTTGCTAGTAATTATAGTCCTAATGTTAGGCAGTTAGCTTTGATCAAGTTCTTAGGACTGTTGCAAGCAATAATACAGGTTTCGGATGTATTACGTATTTCTGTTACTTTATGTCCCTCAGGGGTCCAAGCGCGGGTTCTTACCAAAGTAAATAAATACTTGTGTAAGAACCCGTACTTAGCCCGCTGGTGGGTTCCAATCCACTCTTTTGTATTATAAAGGTAGACTTTGACTTTGGCTTTGACTTTCAGCGTTATAGCCTGGTTGTATTGCACTAGAAGATATTGTTTTACTGAGTTGTAGGTAAAAGTGAGGCACTGTCTAGTAGTGGCGTCGCTAAGCGAACTACAGAAGGCTATCAAATCCAAGCTTATACATACATAATACTATGTGAAAAATTGAAGAAAGATGATGTTCATATAAATATTTAGTATATACGTCATAAGCATGCTCTTATCACAGATTATGACCTAAACGATGTCCGGTTGATACCGATATGTCGTTATTTATCGCAACTTCATTTTGTTATAACGTTTCTTATTTTTCGAGTACTTTTGCAAATACAGGTGACTTTTCAGTCACCTGCCTTCTTTCAAGGGCTGAAAGTATTCATGAATATGTATTTTTTTTTTAATGGAACGATCTCTGTTATGTAAAAAAAAAAGTCATCTGTTTCCTACAAAAATGCATTGCAACACGATCTAAATGTATTTTTTTCTTTCATATTTCAGGGTTGGTCCTTTAGCAAAAGTTCTTCGCATTCAAGAGTATTTTCACCCTTTGAAAGATGGCAGATGAATAAAAAATTACCCTACATACTTAACTTTGTTCAGAATAAAAAAAAACAATGTTATTTTTTGAACGTACAAGAATCATCTCTGTTAGATCCCAGAGCTGATAGGAGAATTGTCATCTTAACTCCATAAACTTTTTTTTTTATTCTGAACAACGCGTCGTTTAATTAGTTGGAACAGCGCAATTAGTTTTGGAATATTTGTAGAACAAGTAAAATTATTGACACCGAAACTTCAAACACCTAACGAACCCCGTTTTCCAAAAGACGTCGCTTCTCCATAAGACAAGTGACAAGTTCATTTTTTGTTCATAGAAACAACAACAGCCAAGCCAATCACTTGACAAAGTGAAACCATTCAATAGCCGTTCAGAAAACGTGATCAACGTCAGATTGTAGAAAATAATTGACATTTCAACATTCTACATTCTTCCTTATAAAATATCAATAAATTTTTCAAACTAATATACTTCACCTTAACAGTTTTTAGTTCATAAACTTTACTTCGTAATATCTCTATTATATGAAGAAGTCTAGTCCAACTAAACGTTCCATTTCCATGTTGATGTATGAAGCGAACTTTAAGAATTGTCTGTTTACTTGTGCGTATATTAAGTAGAATATTATTTAATGGCTAGAGGAGTGACTAGGCTTATATTGTACTATCTTGAAGAATTTTTAGCAGCCCTTTTATGCCACCCCTCCACACCAGTTTCATTGAGGTTCAATAATGCTTTCTCTATCATTTGAGCGACACTATGGTCAGAACTGTTAAAGCTTAACAATATAAATATTTAACTATCTATTCTAGACTATTTATTGCTATGTCAAATAGGCGGGTTATTAATATAAAACTTTTTTTGGGTATCAACAATTGAACTTACCATCATTTTATTAAAGTTTCTCATGAGACATAGATAACAGAGTGAAATCACGTGCAGAAGCGGAAAGTAAAATATAAAACAGAAACTATGGACGGTTAACAAGATGTTTTAATTTTTATTAAATTTATTACTGAACCGTGCCTTTAAATATTAAGGAAGAAGAGATTTTTTTGAAGACATAGCCATAATATTAAGAATTGACTAGCCAGACGTTATTATCCAATCATTTTTTTGAAAGTCAATAGATGAAACGAAGAGAATGGAGGTTCATTATAATTATAGATAGATTTTATAGAGATAGTGTAAACTCTAACTACTTGTATTATATCGTAGAGCGGGACAGATGCGTCCTCGGATAGTCCATAACACTATATGTAAGCATAGTCCACTAACAGATGACAAAATTACTTTTTTAACATTTTCATTTTTTTTACTGTTAATTTATAAAAATCGAAGCTAAATGTTACTGAGTTTAACAAACTCTTAGGCACATTTTATGGAATGAGATTTTAATTAAACCCTTTACATTTGCCCCGCTCTTCCAGCCTCTATGTGTGTATGTACAATCTAGCTGTTTGTGCGCGCCACACACTCACATCAAATCGCTTTCATTATAAAGACACATTAAAATGTAAATCATCGACATGGACCGACGGTCTGTGACCGAACAGATGAACTGAAGTAGAAACACAAGTCCAACACAACGCGTTGAATATTTACAAAAACAACCAACACACACATTCACCAACAGATAAAGAACTTAGCTTTTAAACTTCGTAAAAGCGCCATCGAGTTAAACAACTAACATTCATATAAATAACTACAGTCTCTATCATGGCTAAATATTTATCTCGGATACAAAAATGTTGCACCTCATAATATAATGTACAATGCAAAATTCTTAATAATATGATCAGAATCATTGAAGCTTTCATTATTGCATCTCATAGGAATTTGTTATTTCGTTAATCTTTCTACTGTCATAAATTTCTCTTAAATGTATATTTGGTGCACGCTTCTCTGGTCATTTCAATCAATAAATCTATTACAAGCATCCATTTAAAAACACCTAAACGAAACTACATAGCAAAGCAATACCAAAGTAAAAAGTATCTTTGAGCAATATCTTACTGCTTGTGCTATGGCAACTAGACAATTAAAATATAAAACTAAATAATTCACAACGCTAAAGTAACTTTCTTATAATACTTACAACGTTTTTAAATATTTTAATAAAATTCTCGGTTGCAGCAAAACTATGTTAGTCATTACATTTCACGTAAAAACAGACCATTAGATTTAATTATTCATATAAAATAATTAAATAAATAATCTTCTTATTCTCGACGTCACGTTGTAAAAAATGTATTTTAAAAATATTTTATACATTTTGACGTTTACCGACGTCGGAATGTTAACGCGCATTTATACAAAGTGACGTTGAATTTACATTAAAACCTCTACTAGGTTTTACTTTGCATAGTTTGCTGCAATCGAGCCGCAATATTGCTGGAAGTACCAACTTGCTACTATTTGACTGTCGACTATTTGTTTTAGGTAAACAGTTCTGCAATCTAGCGTTCTCCACTATTTACCATAAACTATTTTAAATTCTGCTTTCCTCTTTCCGCTATAGGATTCTACAATAAAACTTTTCATCAGCATTTCTATTACTTTCGGCTTTAATCCCGATCATTCCCAAAACGAATAGTCGCTATCAAGCGCTCCATATTGAAAATCCTTCACCAATCCCTTACTCAATAATTCAGAAGACCAAAAGACGAAAAGACCAGTCTATTCGCTCGGACAGTGGAGGTACCCGTACTCGAGTCCCAAGCTGACTCCTACGAAGACGAAGTACAGGAGGAACATGGTGAACCCTAGTCCTCTGTTCATCTTCCACCTGAAGCAGGCGATGCTGATGATGACGAAGATGAGCATGGCGAAGAGCAGCACTATGCTGCACACCATGCCCTTGGAGTTCACTCGGACTGGTTCGCCGTAGATTATTCCGTAGAGTAGCCACGGCAGTGGCAACCTGGAACAGTAAAATATGTTTCATTTAATAATATTGTCGTACGTAACTAGTTTATATAGTCCCTGATTGAGAAGGCCAATTCTATTAATTAAATACGTTCTAAAACTAAATGCAATCTCAAATGTCAAAAAAATCTAGTTAATTTAGAGACATTGTTGGCAGATTGAGAGTAAGGTTAGATTGTGATCAACATAAAAGTTGGTACAATTTTCCCCTTTTTTTTAAGGATGGGAAATTTCCAAATTACTTCTTCCGTACTGGGCGGAGCGGAAGGAAGTGTCAGACTCTGAGTGACTAAAACCCATCCGTGTTCTTTCTTGCCCTTTGCGGTCCAGGGTCGCGGTAACTCTTTCGAACAAACTCCGCAACCTTGGCAGAAAATTTTCCCCCTGATATTAAAGTAAACCTTGCTTTCTCTTAACAATAAGTACAGAGAGACAGACAGCCTCAGTTTGTCTAGTATATTTTACTGCTATTTGACTCGTGGTTGGTACTTGGAAATGGACAATAACATTCTAGAAAATTAAAAACTTTTCATGCGGGCCGAACTGCGGGCGCAGCTTGTAGTAACTTTAAGTTATTGTCGTCCAAAGTAGGTAGTTTAGTTCCAAAGTAGGTCATGTCAGTAGTAAAAATATTAGTTGTAAACTTTCATAAATTCTTCCAAGTAGGTTACTGCAGGTTAGGGTTAAGAAATAAAAATGAATTAGTCATCATTTAGTTTTTTTATAGTTACGCGATCGAAGTTTTATATTCTCATAAGGAAGAATTGAATTTTGTGACGTATTATTGCTTGGCAACACGTTACACCATAGTTTACAATAGAAGAAACAGCTTGACAGTATTTTTAAATAATATTCTGAATTTTGTAACTATAATTATATCTGCTTAGCCTTTTCCCAACTATGTTGGGGTCGGACTTCCAGACTAACTGGATGTAGCTAGATACGGAATATTATATGGAACAACTGCCTATCTGACCTCCGTAACACAGTTACTGGACAACGCGATACCTCTTGGTGGAACTGTTTGCCAGACTTCCTGGCATCTGATTATCCGTAACAACAGTCAAAAATCTACGAATGGCAGCCGGGACCAACGGTTTTACATGCTTTCCGTGGCACAAGGGGTGTCACACTACCAACTTCTAAATTCCGGAGTGCTATTGAGACCTACGTAAATATTCAAATAATATTTTGTTAGAAGTTGGTATAACGCTTTCGTGCTAACTTTTCTAAACGAATTCTCACAGTAAATTGATTTTATCAGTACAAACATGCAGACTCATTCATTATACTTGCCGTAATAAGGTCAAACCATTAATTGTACGCAATTATTGATAGTGACTTTAATAATCATGCTTACACCATAGGGCCTGGTTTTTCACAGAGATTGAAAAAAGTGAACGTAGATTTATTTTAATATTTTTTAGAGATTGCTTACACTGTGGAATTAGTTGAGCTGAGCTTCAACTTTCTGGTTTACTCCTTAACAATTCAAAAGTACCTGTAAATACTCTATACATAGTATACAAAAAAAAAAAACTATTTATTTCATTAACTATTCTTTTATTTGCCATCGATGTAGCGCATCGATGGCAAATAAATAAGAAGAAGAATAGTCTAATTAAAATAAATGTTTAGACTTTGGTGTAGCTAAGCTTTAAAATGGCTGTTAAGTTTTATACTGAAATTATATGGTATTTTTTTAGATAATTCATTATAATATTGATATGGCTATGGAGTCTATGAATATGTTTTAAGTCATTGCATGTTAAGATCAAGAAAGAAACATTGCAGAAAGCAATAAATTATTATTAAGTAGGAGTTTGGAAAAAGTCTAAAAACATTATTAGTAATCAATGCTGATTCTTTACATATACTTTATTGATATTTTACAGTACTAAACCACGACCTAAATTTTTAACTACCGCTTTTGCTAAAATCGTTTTACCACGAACCTAAAATTGGCTAACAACATAGCCAATTTCATCCATAAATCGCAGGTAACTTAAACTACAACATTGTAGAACATTACGCCAATAAAAATCAATGTTGTAACATAAACACGATTAGTTGAGACTTTTAACTGTAGTTGGCATTTGTTTCGCCGATATTTGGAGCAAGGTCGTGTCGAATTACATTGATAAATATCATAGTGTTATTTTTTTATCGCAATTTCGGGCACAGGGGTTGTTAAGGTCCCAGGGCTACGGAATTTGGTCGAAAGAGTAATGCAAAGGGCACTAGGAGGAACACGAGGTTTTAGTCAGTAAGAGTCTGACTCTCCGTTCTGCTCCGCCCAGGGTGGAAGAAGTTATTTGATGATTTGCTATTGTTGAAAAAGGCTTTGTTTAGATCAGGTTATAAGGTTGCTTGTTTAAAATGAGATTTTCCTTGAATAACCTTCCTTGTGATTAAAGAATATTGTCAAACAAAATTGGTTTAAATACAAAATTTATTTAAAATACAGTTGTACAATACAGGGTGGAAAGGCTATCGTAATCGGAGGATTCTGGACAAATTAGGGTTAACATTTTTTTATCAGTTATTAAAAAAATCTATTCCATTCAATACATTAATAGTCAAAAGGTATGGAACAGCAATCGTTTAAAAAATTATCAATAATAATTAAATATTTGCAATGCCGGCTTCGATGTAATTTTTATAATGTTAGGCACAATTCAACGTCAATTTGTATAATGTTAGGCACAATTTCAACGTCAGTTTGTATAAAGTATAAAATAAAGTCATTATCAAAAGCATTTTCCCGACTATGTTGCGGTCGGCGGCGTGTAACCGAAGTGGCTGAATTTGTAAACAAAGTAATGTAGCGTTTATTGGAAGTTCCTTCACAAAAGTGGGCTCGATTATTTTTTGGTTTTCATTTACAGTAGATTTTAGTTTTGCTTCATTATATTACTGTACCTACATTGTTGAAGTCATTTTAGGTTACTATCAGTACTGACTCGCCCCTTATTACATGGGACCTAAACATACCGGCGAACTGCAGGTGTACATTGGTACGCCTCTGCCTAATCCTTTGGTTAATATAGGCGTGATGGTGTGTTATGTTTTATGTTATCAGTACTGTGTTATAGGTTTTATTATTTAAGCTTTTTTTACAACTTCATTTGCCCCTGTGCATTTTTAGTTTAATTAAACTGACTTATGTCTTAAATTGACAACGGAAAGGCGAAAAATTATAAGTTATCTAAGGAAATAAGCAATATGAAGCAAAATATTATATTTGGCTTGTGTCGGATAAGCTCGCCTTTGATTGTCTCGTTAATCTCGTGTTCGCTAGTGCGACGTTACGGGGGTCCTGGGTTTGATTTCCAGATCGGGCAAAGGGGGAAAGATCTCTCCCCAGTTGTGTCCGATTGCCGTTTCATCGGACTATAAAAGTTAGGGAAGAGGGAGTGCACAATAATATCTCCTGCGTATATGGCTAGTGTTCATTAAAATTAGTCGCCGTGACTGAAATCGGTCTGGATAATATTATTATTTTTGTAGGACAAGCCATGAACTACAAGCATGTTAAAAAATAATAAGCAACGAAATCTTCGACACAAACAACACAACCTACTAGATGTCACTATTAATAAATAAACAAATGTTCGCGTTTCACACAAATCTTTTAGTAAAATGGTGGACGACACGAACGGTTATATTTTAAATCGCATTTAAAATATAACCGACGTTCTATTACGGCGAATTCGTGTTTATTGTTGTGAAAAATTAGCTATTATTGGATTGTTAGTTTTTAGGGGTCCGTAACCAAAGTTAAGGATCTCTAAAAACTAATTAATGCCGGTTAATGACAATAGGCTCGCTCCCTATTACATGGAACCTAAAACATATCGGCGAACTGTGGGTGTACTTTGATACACCTCTGCCTATTCCTCCGGGGAATACAGGCGTGATGGTATGTTGTTGTTGTTCTAAACTATGTACTGTAAAGCAGTGCAGCAGTAATGTTTCTAAAAAAAATAACACCAGGCTATTACTGTCCCATTGCAGAGCAAAAGGCCTCTTCATATACAACAAAAGCACGAGCATTGATCGGCGGTTTGACGATTTGAGATTTTTAATAAGTCCAGGTTTCCCCGCGATATTTTCCTTCACCGTTTTTTTTTTAGCGATGGTAAAATCATCTAATGAACCCCCCCCCCCCGTCCTTAGTGTCAGACTTTTACTGACTAAAAACCATCTATGTTCCTTCATGTGCCCTTTGCGTTCCGGGGGCGCGGTATCTCTTTCGAACAACCCGCAGCCCCGGCAGGCTTCCTTCACTGATGTCAGAGATGTTCAAGATAAACTTAGAAAGTACATAAGAATTGAAAAGTCACATTAGTTCATGACCGGTATTGTCCCCACAACCTCAAATGTTTATAAAACGATAGTTTATTCTAAACACCCTATAAATATTACAAAATATATTACATGTTTAAACAAACGGGGTCAAATACAAACAAAGGAGAAAAATACATTTTAAACTCAACAATTTTCAAGCATGACCCAAATATACAAGAATACGTTTCGAAGATAAATTGCAAATTGTTCCAAACTGCATTGCGATATCCATTCCTATCCCCAAGTACTGAAAGACTCCTATAAGTCCTTCGTGTTTACGACACAACTTTTATATTCCTGAAATATAGCCTGAAATGTCAACAAATGTTGTTGAAATTACGACTTTATCTGTATAGGAGTAAGCTATATTGTCATTTGAGATGGTTTGGTATCCGAAACATGTTTGCTGTAAGGATTTATGGTGCGGTCTTTTGATCTACAATTGCTTGGAGGCTGGGGTCGGTATGGATAGATATAGGGCAGATTACGGGTTTGTAACTATTGCTTGTGGCTTGAATGGAATTTATTTTGATAAATTGTAGTTGTGGCGGCTATATTACTAGAGCAACTGCTAAGCGTGGTAGTTCTGGGATTGATTCTCGGTTTAGGCAAAGTGTGATATTGGTTATTCCAACCTGAATTTTAAAAAGTTGTAGTGTGGCACCCCCGTGCCTGTAATTCGAAGGTATTCGACAATATCAATTTAATTAAATTAAATTAGTTCATTTGATTAAGGACTTGAAAGATTATTTAAGATAACGTGCTCTCTTAGGACTTTTAATCTGTCTTATTGAGTTCATAAATAAAATAAAAAAAGTACCAAAACATAAAAGTGTTATTTTTTTAAACTTTCAAATGCGTAGATAATACCAAACGAATTAGCAAAGCAACCTCAAAAAACACATTCCTTTTTCAAATTTTCCTTTTTGCCCTTTTCAAACTGCCATTTTCATTAAATGTTGCCAGTACGTATTTGGAAAAATAAATCAAATCAAATCAAATCAAAATCGTTTATTGCAATCCATAATGTACACATACAGGTGGTAGTTAAATATATATATTTAGAAACAATTATGGACCCTGTCGGGCACAGCAAAATTTTAAATAAGAGGAGAGAGGAATGAGCGCTTTAATAATTTTCTTCATGTTACATTTATTTTATATTTCCATTTATCTAAAATTTTTGAATTCGAAGTAATTATTTATATATTTATATTAAATATTTATATGTATATTCATGAATTATTTATTTAATTAATTGTATTAATTATTTATTCAAACATATTTAATATGTATTTGTAATTAGGTATGTATTTAGTTACTTGTATTTATTTTTGAATAAGTATTCATTTACTATTTATTTAATTATATTTATTATGTATCCTTACATTATTCATTAGTTTTACCTATACGTATATATTTTTGAATAAGTATTCGTTAATTATTTTTTAATTATATGTATTTATTATGTATTCTTACATTATTTATTTAGCTATGTTTATTTTTTAATAACTATTAATTAATTATCTATTTATTTAATTATATTTAAAATCAATTAATTTATTTACTTGTTTAAAAATGTTTCATTATTATAACTACTTATAGTATAATTATTAAATATCATAGTGTAATTGTTATTTTTATTTATTCTTTTGCTTGTTAGATATCTGTTTTTCATAATTATGTGTTTTTATTTAATTTATCCGTTAAATATTCTTGTAGTGTATAATAGCTTTTTTTAATTAAGAATTGCTTTAATTTATTTAAAAAGATATTAGTTTTATTTTGTTGTTTTATGTCTTCTGGTAATTTGTTATATATTTTAATAGACATTGAATATGGACTAGATGAGTGTAGTTTAAGGCGGGAGGGGGGCAAATTTAGTCTGTTTTTATGGCGCATCGAATAATTTGTTTGTGTGTCTCCCCGTGTGGTATAAGAATCTGGATATTTACGGACTAGTTTACATAATTCCAAGATATAAATACTAACTAAGGTGAGAATCTTGTGTTCCTGGAAGTAAGGCTTGCAACTATCTGTTGGTTCTATATTGGTTATTATTCTTATTAGTTTTTTTTGGAGGGTAAATAGGGAGGGAGCGTCGGTGCTGTTTCCCCATAAGATGATGCCATAGTTAAACCAAGCATGGGCATACGCGTAGTATGTGACTAGTGCGGTTTGTAGGTTTGTAGTCTTTTTTATTTCTCGGAGAGCATATGAAAACTTTGAAATTTTAGATTTTACTGTCTGTATATGTGTTTTCCAGTTTATGTTCGTGTCTATGGTTAAACCTAGAAGGGTGAAAATATGATTAACTGTTTTTAATTGATGTACTTTAAAAGTAAAGTCTATGTTTATTTTATTTTTCTGCCAGGGGTGAAATGCTATTAATTTGGTTTTAGTAAAGTTTATTTCGAGATTATGGTCACTCATCCAGTTTATAGTCTTTTCAAGAATATTCGTTAGTTTTCCATTTAAATTAGCGTTTGTTTGGCATGAGGTCAGGATCGAGATGTCATCCGCAAAAAGTACACAAGGTCCATCTATGGTTTTGGGGAGGTCGTTTATGTAAATGAGGAAAAGGAGGCAACCTATAACGCTTCCCTGGGGAATTGAAGCATGTACTGGTTTAACATCGGATCTTATGAGCTGTGTTTCCTTTGTTGTTTGATTAAAATATTCAATCTCAACAAATTGCTCTCTATCTTTTAAATATGATACGAACCAGTCATGGGCTTTCCCACGTATTCCTATTCCGTGTAGCTTATTTAATAATATTTTAAATTGAACTTTATCGTATGCCTTTGTCATGTCGAGCAATATCCCTATTGCATACTGTTTGTTATTTATAATATTTAATGCTTCCTGAATGTATTTATAGACCGCTAGCGTCGTAGATCTATTTTTGCGAAACCCATTTTGGCAGTCATCAAAAATCTTATACTTTTCGCAAAAAGAGTACACCCGGTCACACATTGCTCTTTCAAAAATTTTGGATGCTGTAGGAAGAAGAGAAATTGGTCTATAATTACTTGGGTCTGTTTTAGCGTTCTTTTTATAAATTGGTTTAATTAAAGCTTTTTTTAGTTGATTGGGGAAAGCGCCCTCCTCGAAGGATTGATTTATTAATTTGTAGAACGGTAAGGTAAGCTCGTCAGCGCACTGTCTGAACAGAGTCGGTGGGAGTTCGTCGATGCCGTGACTATTTTTATTTTTAAGGTTCTTTAAGGTCTGGTTTATTTCGTATCCGTCGACTGGGGTAAGAAACATGGTGTTCTCAGTGGGATTAATCACTGATGTTTCTCTCTGTATACCGCCAGATGTTTGGGTGGTATTTTCTCCGATGGATGCGAAAAAGTTATTGAAAACGTCAGCTACTTGTTTAGGTTCACTTACTAGGTTTGTTGTTTGTAGTATTATATTTTGTTTTTCTTTTTTAGTTTTTTTGTTTGTCCGTTCTTTTACAATGGTCCACATAGTTTTTACTTTATTTGATGATTTATTCATTTTATTTGTGTAGTGTATTTTTTTTGCTGCTGTTACAGATTTTTTTAAGATTTTTTCATATTTTTTATAGTATTTCGTAAATATTGGATTATTAATTTTTGACGAAAAAACTTTCAGTAGTCTTTTATTTTCACAAGATTGTTTAATGCCAACAGTTAGCCAGAAATTATTCCGTTTTGTTTTTAGTTTAAGTCTACGTTTAGGGATACATGTATCTAGGATATCTATCAGAGTTTTATGGAACATCTGATAGTTCTCTTCGACATTTTTATTCGGCTGTATAATTTCGTTCCAGTTTAATGTCTTCAGTTTGGATTTGAATTTTAAAATGTTATTTGTATTAAAAAGTCTTTTATTGATAAACCAAATAGATTCTTTACTTTGTTGTTCTAAAAACATATGTATTATTGTTCCGCAGTGGTCTGAAAAACCTAATTCTTCTACGGTCATGTACATTTTATTATCATTAAAGTTGGTAAATATCAAATCTAAGCATGTTGACGTGGTTTGTGAGATACGCGTAGGTTCTTTTATATGTTGGACAAATTTAAACTCTAGCATGAGATCGATCAATTGGTTTGTTTTTACGCTATTTTCTAAGATATTTATGTTAAGATCCCCTCCTATAATAACGTTAAATTTATGGTATTTATTGTTTATATATCGCATTATTTGTTTTAGCTGAGTAATAAACATTTCTTCCTCTCTTCTATTCCAGTACATGGTAACTATTAACAGGTTTTGCTTTGGTAGCTTACATGCACATACTTCTATACAATATTCAATAGTCATATCTCTAATATCACAACATTCTAAAAATTCTACACTATTCTCTAAAATAATACAGACTCCGCCACCACTTCGAGAGCGGCGACAATACGATGCTGCAGTTTTAAATCCACTAAATTCCACAGTTTCTAATTTGTCTTTGGTGAGCCAGGTCTCGCACATGCATATTGCTTTGTAAGTGGGTTGATCGTTGATGAAAGCCTCTAGAAGGTGTTGCTTGTTATAAATGCTTTGAATATTTTGGAACAAAATTTTAAATGGTTGGTCTGGGGTTTCGAAATGTACGAAATGTACGATCGTCGCTATCTTCATTTACATTATGTTGAGTTTGGTTGCGTTCATTGTTTGCTTGCTGGTTGTTAATGTTTATATCGGATTGTTCCTTCTGTAATTCTGTTCTTTTACCTTCTATAAATAACTGCTTGTTTCTAATTATTGCATATAATCCTTTTTTCCTTGCTTTCAGCATTTCTTCTCGCATTTCTTTTCTTTCCAATCTTTCGTTTTCATCTAAAAATTCAGACAAAAACAATCTTGTTCCTTGAAGACAGTGTTTATTTTCTACAATGTATTTTGCCATCCTTTTACTAATGAGTTCAATTACTAGGGGCCGGTTTTGATTATAGTTTCTACCTAGTCTATAGGTTTCTTCTATGTACCCTGTAAGATCGATATTTAGTTTTTCATAACAAATATCAATTAATCTACATTGTTGGTCATAATCTGGCTCTTTATAATATTCGGGAAAACCGTAGAGAACTATTTTCTTGCAGTTGTTCTCAGTACATTTCAAGTGTTTTACCGTTTTCAGTTTGTTTAAGTCTTTAATCTCATTTTTCAGTTTTTCGTTTTCTATGCTTAGGTTTTCTATTTTCTTATTTATTATTTCTATATCTTCTTGTCTTCGCTCGTTTTCTTTAAAAAGTGAGTCTGTTTTTCTTTCAATATCTTCTCTCACTTTAGTAATTGACTTGTTAATTTCTATTTGAATAGTGTTTTGTAGCTCCGCTATTATAGACTGGTTGTTTTCTCGTAAACGAAGAATTATCATTTCGCTCAGATTCTTTAATGTTAGTTCTCCTTGGATAATTGTGCTCAATGGTGTTTCTTTATCATCCGAGTATTGTGTATCACCCAATAAACTCAGGTCTTGTGAGGAAGATATGTCAAGGTTGGAGTTAGTTGCCCTTTTCCTAAGAGTGACATTATTTTCCTCGTACGGTGAATTCGTAGGTTGTAGTTGTGATTCAATTTGCGCACGTATAGGGGTGTTTATATTCCCGGTTTTTGGGATTTTACATTTACATGTTTGACAATTCCACGACTTCTTTTGCACTAGTGTCATTATTTTGTTGAAATGTATGACAGTAATATTTGCACATTGTAAGTCGTATGTTTTTTTACATAATTTGCAAGTGAGCTTTTCTTTGGTAGGTAATTCTTGAAGACAACCTGCGCACAGTGACTCCATCTAGTAGCTTTGATGCAATTTTTTGTTGAAAGCGCCCTCTATTGGCGTACGTTGTAATTAACACAGTACTGAGTATCTTGTTCGATTATTTATTGATTTTGTTAGTGTTTCAGCATATCGAACACAGATGGCGTGGAATTAAGTTTAGGGCAGATGATTATGCACTTTTTATTGATTTTTATTTGCATTGAAATGTACAAATCACTTAGCGATAGATGTTTACTCCTACCTTATGTGTATTAGAGCATCTTATAGTTGTTCTTGGCATCAACAGTCAGTTCCTGGTGGTTGATCCAGTTTGTTTACGTTTTGCACAAATTCAAATTTTAGTTCGTTGCACTGCACTGTTTTTGTTTTTCTTACGGAATATTGATGGAAACTGGTGAACTACATCTCAAATCATTGATAGTCTTCAAGCACTCTAGTTATATTTAGTTTTCTTCACTTAGTATTAACTTTATCTATTTTTAAACAATTAAATATACGCAGCTGATGTTTACTTGCGCACAGTAGCGCCCTCTCCTATATAACAAGCAAACAACTCCTAATAACAAGTCTCATGTAAGCTGCATAATTGACCTAAATGTGTTTAACCTTTTCATTGCTCAGTACACAACGCGCCGGAGCTTTTGTGCTGACACGTAATGAATTAGTTTTGCTGACGCTACGTTAAGTAAACCCAATGTAGCGTTAGCAAAAGTAAATCACCCAAGTTCGCCCGATCTAGCAAGCGCCTACGAGGGCGCCAACGTGAAGGCATCCGATTCGAATTTAAAATCCTACAGCATCCTTATCCTACGGCATTTTTTATTTAGGGCCTCCGCTCGCGTCCGACTTTTTTGCTGGACTGAATATCTGACCGTTCAATAGATCCATAGATTCGTGGGACCGAGTTTTTGTGGGACATCTGCGTGGGTACCTATTATTAGTCACTGAATGTCTGATTTGAGCGGGCAGCCTTAGCCTCAGCCATACGACAAGCAGAATTAGTATCATCCTTTTAGGAAAACAACTTGGAAATCAAATAAATATCATGCACGAAACGGAAAATCTTAATCGCAATATCATGTCAGTGACAATCAGACCTTGTCAAAATTAGATGTACACACATCAACAGAATCTAGGGATACCTTAATCTTAAATTATTTACGACTTTGTAGTTTAAAATCTTTCTAGTTTTCTATGAAAAGTTTATATACAGATTGAAACCTCATGTATTCTATTTTCAAAATTTAAAAATGGAAATTAAAAAAAAAAAAGAAAAAACAAAATACGGCGGTAAAATTGCTAGAAATTCGTTGCGTTAAGGAAAATTAAAATTGTTTTATTAATTTTAATTAATGAAAAGGGATTACATTTTTTTCTTTTTTTAATTTAATGTGTCGTGTGAGCTTAAGGAGTCATGTGACGTCGTCATTTGAGTCGAGATGAAATGTTACGGGCCCTGGGCATGTTAGAAAATGGTGCTATTCAACGCGTCCTTGCTGAGGTCCTATACATCAGCCAAACCGTGATATCAAGGTTGTGGTCACGTTATCGCAGTACTGGGGATGTGGCTGAACGGCACACGGGTAGATATCGTGTTCCTTCGCAGAAACAGGATCGATTTCTCCAAATGACTGCCAGAAGACAACCGAATATCACAGCGATGCAACTAGTACAAAGGCTCCAGGAGGATCACCAGCTACTGGTAAGCGACCAAACCGTGCGAAGGAGGTTGCATGAAGTTGGTCTTCGTGCTCGAAGACCACTACGTGTTCCAGCATTGCGACGTGGCAATCGCGGTCGAGGTCTTTCGTGGGCTCAGGAGAATTTACCATGGAGTGACGTACAATGGTCTTTGGTGCTGTTCACCGATAAGTCCCGGTTTGGGTTTCATCCGGAATCACGAAGAGCACGTGTTTGGAGAACTTCAGGGCGAGTTAGCCGTCTTAGGCACCCTCGGGAGGTCCGCTCATACCAAGGCGGCACAATCATCATGTGGGCAGGAATTTGTCTTAGCGGACGAACCCAGCTCGTTTGGATCCAAGGCTGCATGACTGCACGAAAATACCACAACGAGGTAGTAGAGACTGTTATTGTCCCACACAGACTCCAAATGGGCCAGGAAATTGTACTGCCGCTCTCCGAGACCACGATATTCAAGTTTTGGATTGGCCTGCACAGCCTCCCGACTTAAATCCTATCGAGCATGCCTGGGACATGTAACAACGAAAAGCTTTGACAGATTTCCCGCAAAATTTGACGACGAAACAACAACTTTTCGATCATTTGTAAAGAACATGGGACTTCATACCGCAGCAAGACATTGACAATTCAATTTTAAGTATTAAAATTCGTTGTCGATGTGTAATTAATGTGAGAGGTAGCAACACAGATTATAAATTAACAGATTTTATTATTTTTATTCAATTTTAATGAAAATTTATAGTTTTATAAGAAGAAACATAAATTTTTTGTCATACAAATTTTCTACGGCGATGAAAAAAAAATATTTTCTATTAAAACAACAAAAAAAAGGAAATGTTTTTTATTTTTTTATTAAAGACCTTAAAATAACCTATCATTCTCCCATTTACAATACCAGAAAATTCTTCATAGATTTTTAGATATTTGATGAAATATAAAATATCCCTAGATTTTGTTGATGTGTGTATGTTTGATAGATTGACACTGAGATTAAATTGCTCATGTTCCTCGAAAAATATGCAGGTCTGATGAGAGTTTTTCAAACTTGCAAATACTTAAAAAAACATCAGACAACGCAATTTCAAACCCTCACCGTGTACCTACTAAAGTCCATTTTACGTTTGGCAAAGTCAAATATTCATAGTGCCAAATGCAATATGATGTGTTTTGCCAAATGCCAAACTGCCAGGAAGCGAGATTTGTGGTGCGATTATTCATTGTGTTCGTGGTCTGTGTTGTGGTTACGCTCATAGAATTCACGCTGATAAGTATTATTATTTCAAGCAGAACTGGAATTAGTTCAAGCGTTGTAATCTGTGTAAATTAATTATATCGTTGCAAGATTAAAAGCCAATAGGCAATAGGCTCGCCCCTATTACATGGGACCTAAACATATCGGCGAACTGTGGGTGTACATTGGTACACCTCTGCCTAACTCTTCGGGGAATACAGGCGTGATTGTATGTGTATGTTTAAAATTAAAAGCGACTTTTATGTAGTTTACCTACTGGTTTAAGAAAACCGGTGAAAAGATTGCCTCGTTAGCCTAATGGTCCTAAACGCGACTGCTACGCTGGAGGTCTTGAGTTCAATTCCCAGGTCCAGCAAAGCGTTATCGGGTTTTTCAATGAAATTCTCAGTACCTATCAGCTCGGAGTTAGGATTTGTGCCCGGTTAATGGCAATAGGCTCGCCTCCTATTACATGGGACCTAAACATACCGGCGAACTGTGGGTGTACATTGGTACAGCGCTGCCTAACCCATCGGGGAATACAGGTGTAGTGGTATGTTATGTTATCTATGCACAGTTTTCACACAATTCTTTTTCAGTGGCGGAGCATGGCTTTTCCACCACTAAAATTTCGACTGCGAGAAGCGACTATGTTTTATTATATGTACAGAAGAAGCCGATTTATATCCTTATTCAAGAGAGATAAGATAAAACACAAATAAGGAAATTCAGCTGGTTATTGCCATACTTAACGAGAGCCGTTCAAACCGATTGTTTTGTTTCGTGTCTTCGCTCTTCAATCGGTTACTGAATTGGGTCAAAGATCATATCCTTTGACCCGGTTTGGATAGTGTTTCGGAAGCATGGAGGTTAACTTTCAATATCATGGTACAATAAATCTCTTTTTCCGTTACTTTCGGATATTTAGGCTTGGAGATAGCGGATGGATAAGATACCCAGAAAAATATACTAAGGATAATTTAGGTTCACCCCTATGAATATGATATAAAAGACAAACATAATAATACAGGCCCATAATTGTCCCACGGCAGGGCAAAGGCCACTTCTCACGAGCATTGATCACCACGCTAGCTCAAGGCGGGATTGGCGATGTCAGACTTATACCTAAGTATGATAAATACGTTAATTACATGCCATACGTTTCTGAGATCTTTTGCATTGTATAAAATAAGATTATCTTTCTAGTGTTCATTATACATAAGCAGTTTTCTTCACGATGTTTTCGTTCAAAATTATGGTTACCAGATCGAAAAAACATAATATTTCTATCATACAAAAGCGCAATACTCTATTTTTTTTATAAGCAACTAAAAATTTATAGCCTCGGGCGTCTAAAATTACGTACAGAATCCACCCTGTCTAAGTCACCTCTCATTATAAAGAAATGAAAACCACACGTAAAAAAGTAAGCTACCTTTTGTTCTTGAAGAGTATTGATATAACGAGCGGTACAAGGCCGCCGGTGTCAGATAGGTCCAGAGTACGTGTTTATCAAGGTCGGAAGGGCAGTCGGTATTGTTTAGGAAATATCTACTAACTGTACCGTCCTAGTATGGTACTATACAAGCTGTTGATTTGCATCCTCGTCAAATTTTAGGAGCTTGTCATAAAAAAATAGAAGTAATCAAATAGAATTACGATACCTGGCCAATATTTAATAAATACTTGTTTTTTTAGTTGCAACTATCAAATAACAGTATTCCAGAATACTCCTCTCGCAAAATTCAGAATCACCCAGTTGCGTATGCGGTAGGCAAAGTTGTCGCGAGGCTATATCAATGTGTACATAGCGCCTAAACCCTCTGGTGAGACGGCTACCTCGAATTTGAAAATCACGTCAAAAAAAAAAGATTTCTAAAACAATTGATTTTATTACTGATTCGTGTTAAGAATCACGAGCATAGTTAAATCCTTGAATTTGACCAGGATGCAAATCAACGGCTTGTATATGTAATATGCCTTTTTGTACCTGGCATATACATTGTTACATGGATTACCTACCTATGTACCTTTAAATAAGGACTAAGATCCCAAAAATCGTCAGACCTACGTCATTTCAGCTTGGCTGGAATTTTGAGGATAGATAAAGGAATGTGTCGTTAAGAAGGTATGCATACTTGCTAGTGTTAGCTGGGACCAACGGGTGACGTCATTACGTGCTTTCCGAGGCATGGAGGGCTCTTCAGAATATATTTATTTATTTTATTTTAACATATTTTAACTCTGACACTAGGGTGTATGGGGTCGTCAGATCTTACTGCCCACACGATAAAGAAGAAGAAATAACATAAAACGGTAATTGACCCTTACAAATTGAAAGGCATTAACACGCTCATCTCACATTACTCCAAACATAGTAACAAGATCATCTTCTATTCGTCCGCGAAAACATTACTACTTACTTTCTAAGTTTATCTTGGATATCACTGACATCGGTGAAGCAAACCTGTTTAACCATACTAATATTATAAATGCGAAAGTAAGTCTGTCTGTTATGCTTTCACGGCTAATCTAATGACCCGACTCTGACGAAATTTTGTCAAGGGTAAGTTTAAATCCCAAGAAAGGACATAGACTTTTTATTCTGCGACTTGATTTGCGTCCGCGAGGATTAATATTTACGCGGAGGAAGTCACGGACATAAAATAATAATTTCTAAATGTCTAAAATCGCCAATAAGTTTTGAGTAAGCGTGGTGATCAATGCTCGTGCCTTCAATGTATGAGAAGAGGCACTTGCCTTCTAGGCTGGTATTATTAAACATACATAAACTCACGGCTTTTCCCGTGGGGGTAGGCAGAAACCACAGAACGATCCTTACATAATCCTTTTGCCTCGTCTTTCATACATCTGGTCATGCAAGTAAGTACTTATTATTTTCTATGAAAAATCGTATACCCGATAAAGAACATTTTGCAACACCCATGTTCCCGCCATCTGCTTTATGTATGCAGAAAAAAGCGCGCAATTTCACATCTACCCCAGTCTTGGCTCGGCTCCAAGCTGAGTGGGTAAGCATTTAAGATGGCGTAGCGTTATTTAAGGGTTACGTAGTTAAGAATTTTCTTATCTTAGAGCACAGTTTGGGGAAGTTCATTTGATAACGTTATTTATGTTTTTGGTTACCAGATGTTCTTGTAGCTTGGTTTTGATATATCTGTAGGGTTATTAGGTTATGTAATTACAAACTTCTGCCTGCAACTGCGTTTGCATAGTTTTTTAACCCGCGTAAAGTTACGCCTTTGGTTACTGCTCTCGGTCCCGTGTGTCGTAGCGTGTTTTTTTAAGTGAAAACATCTTTAGCGGCGTAGTGCACTATTTTTGGAATGGGAAAAAAATGTTAAACTCGCGTCAGGACACGTGACCCTGATCGAAAATTCGTAAGCGGCGTTGTGCACTTGTTTTGGAATGGGTAAAAAATGATAAACTCGCGTCAGGACATGTGACCTGATCGAAAATCTTACGAATCTATCGTACATTTGTGTACGTCTTTAGCGTTTTCACTTCTGCCGGCACTCCCGGAGTGCAACCCGTCGTTTTTTTTTTTATTTATATTATTAGGTAGCAATCAAGTCGACAGCCCACCTGATGTTAAGCGGCCACCGCTACCTATATACATCTCTAATGCCAGAGTACTTGCAAATGCGTTGCCAACCCTAAAAAAAAGAGACAAAGTTGAGACATAGAGCTCTACTATTACTACTTACTCCACAGAAAATAGGAGTCGGATTAGAACGAATCTTTTTGTATTATGATAGCTAGATTTATGAGAAATAGGCTATATGTCTAACATCACGCTACAACACACGGGACTGGAGTAGTAGCCAAAGACGTAACTTAATGCGGTTGAAAAAAAAAACACGCGGACGAATTCGCGGTCAGAAGCTAGTTTTAACATATTAGATGAAACTTGAATAAAGATATAGATGGCTTTAGACGACGCATGGTATTAACAGTGACACTCCTTCACCCAATCAAGTCAGTATAAAATAAACTTTTATGCCAACAGACATAAAGTCCAAACTAAACTGAACTCTTGGCAGCCACAGCCACAAAATGCAGTACCTCAAAAAATATGCGGAAATGCTTTCGCAATAAGTTTACACAGAAAAGTTGTCTCCGCTTCCAAAAATACATAATTCTATACGTCACCAACTAAAGGAACTATTCTGGAGTTTCACGAAGGAATTCCTCTGGTAAAGTATTCGACAGAAGAGGAATGTTGGCCGCTGAAATATCAGTTTCGGCTGCTATAACTGAAATAGCATTTATCACAGTTTGTTTGCCTCTCGGGGCGAAGGACTGCAGTGCTCAAAATTGAGGAATCGGAAGTTTTTGGTGCAATGTAATGCGGAATTGGATTTGGTTAAATGTCTTATTTTTTCTCGGTGTGGTGGTGTTTTGACCTAATTATAAACTAAGTTGTTAACTTTAAGTTGGAACAAAGGATTTAGTTAATTTCTTTAATAACTACAAGTTTTTAACGGAGCATATTTTCGATATACAAATATATAAATACCACTAATTGCTTAATCCGGAAATCTCGAAAACTGGTTTGTAGGTAGAAGATGTCATTGTCAGCTAATGCCCGATTCCTAAAACTTACTGACCGGTATTGGTTAACCATAGTGTAAAACAAATGTTTATTTTTCAGATTTATATCCATAACTTTTGTAAACATTTCTTACATTCAAAATTGTCACTATAATTTTCACAAATGACAAGTCATGCATTCAAAGAAATTACCCCTGTAAAGATAAACTTTCTGCCTATAAGGACCGAGCAGAAGAAGTAAATTTTGTAGCAGCAGATTTCTAAGCGGATGAAGTCGCGGGCAAAAGCTAGTTGCTTATATGGTTTAGGAGATTTAAGACAGCTTTTAATATATTATTCTAAAGACATCAACAATATCAAAAACACTCACCCAACAGTAACATCAAAAATATTGCTGCCAACAGAGCTGGAGACCGCCATGTCTCCAAACCCTTTTCTGGCGACGATCACAGACGTGATGAGGTCAGGAACCGAAGTCCCCGCAGCCAGGAGCGTCAGCCCCATCACCTCGGGAGGCACGTGGGCCGTCGCCCCCGCAACGTTCGCCCACCACACCATCAGGTACGAGAAAAAAGCTATCCAAACTATTGACCCTATAAACGTTACTGGGAAATATCCTTTTCCTGAAAATAATAATGGAATTGTTATAAAATATTAGTGATGAATTAGAGTTACCATTGTTCCAATGGCAGTATGAAGATATACAAGAGAAAGAGCGAATGATACTGTATAGGCTCTGGCTATAGCCATATCGAACCTTATTTTGGTTTTGAATAAAGATTCTAATAAGATTAACTCAATTGTGAATTAAAAGGACTTCACAAACACTCTGTCACGAGGGGCCGACAAGCAGTTTGTGTGTTTGTCTCTTCTTTACGCTCAAACGGCTGAACGGATCTGGATGAAATTTGACACAGAGGTAGATTGCAGTATGGAATAACACATAAGATACTTTTCATTCCGGAAAAAAATACAGTTCCAGTGGGATAATATAAAAATTAACTTTCACGCGAACAAAGTCACAGGCTGAAGCTAGTGTAAGATAACTCATACAATATAAGTGAAATACATGAAATACGTAAATAATATTAATGACATTGTGTCTATCATGTTGATTTAGTGTCTCCGCACACGACCGATTATCGTGCCGATTTTTTACAGTTTCGACGAAGAAATCTGTCAAAAATCTGACCGAATATCTGTCGTGTGCAGAGACGCTTAGCCGACCAAAGAAACGATTGAGTCTGGATATGACGGCGAAACTGAAGAAGATGGAGAAGACTAAACGGACCAAAAAGGTAATGAAGGGGAATGACGGTGATGATGCTAAACTGAACAGTAAAGCATTTACCCTTCGGCGTTCTAGTGTCTGGCAGGGTCATCCAGAGCGGGAAGACAATAGGCGCGACTAACAGGTACGTTATTCGCTTGCGGAACCCTGACGGCCACGACATGTCCAGGGGAGTCGTGTCCTCGTCCAGGTCTCCAATCTGGAACAAAAGGTGTTTCACAAGGGTCTAGAGACATTTGTTTATTTAAAGAAGTATTAAAAACATTTAATGGCCGGCTGACGCTGAAAACCAGCGCTGTGGTTCCGTGCCTCGTGCATTGGGCCACGGCTTTATGCTTATGGTGCATATAGATTATTGTATTTGTTATTTTTTAATTTTATTTTTGTGTTGTGCGTCGCTTTCGCGGGAATAAATGGTTTTTCTTTCTTTCTTTCTTTCTTTCTAATGTTTTTGTTTTATTTACATTAAGGCCGACTTTCGGCAAAATCACTAAACATATTTAGCGCTAAATGTGTTTAAATTTTCATTCTGTCACTGTCACCTTCTAACAGTGACATGCAATGATGTTCTAAATACGATTAGGCACTAAATGTATTGTGTAAGTGGGTCTAAATGTCAAAGTAAATTGACTATGTTATAGGTCAAAATAGATTAAAAAAGATAAAGAAAGTTTGTCAGATATAAAAACAAAGTTTAAACCGCCAACAGATGGCGGTCACAGCAGTGGACGAAAGAACAGTATTGGAGTTAACCCGCACCGTATTGCCTTACTAACTAATTATTATTTAAATAACTTATCACACACAGTTACAAACAAAATGTGTAGAGAGATTACAATTAACACGGTAAAATATTGAATGTATTTATGTAATACACACACAAACACATAAATAGTCATCATTGGTACTTCGATAAGCGTCTTCGCACACGACGGATTTTTTGACCGATTATCGGACCAACTTATTTATCGGCGAGAAGAAATCTGTCAAAAATCGGTCCGATAATCGGTCAAAAATCAGTCGTGTGCGGTGACGCTAACTGGGTAGAATAATTCTCGTTGAAAATTACACGACACAAGAAATATAATCAAACAGCTTATAATTTTGTCTTAATGAGAGAAAATCAAGAAAACAATTTCAAAGTTCTGATGGTAAGGCGAGAAATAGTGGTTGGAACACAATAAATTCAACTACAAAGGCTTGGAACCGTTCCGAGGACCCAATTTTGGCATTCTATTATGGAGACCCACTCATAAACCTTTAGATAGTACAGCGTACAGTTAAATGGAAAAGTTCTACATGGTCAAAGATGTGTGTACTTCTTATGTACGACTTCCACCAATAGACTGTGTTAAAGAAAATTCAAGCTTCTACATAATTGCTAAGGTTCATGTTTGCATGGAATTTGTACAGCCTTTTTTTTTTTAAAGATGGTAAAATCATCAAATGACCCACCCCCCCCGTCCTGGGCGGGGCGGGAGGGAGTGTCAGACTTTTACTGACTAAAAACCATCTATGTTCCTTCATGTGCCCTTTGCGTTCCGGGGGCGCGGTATCTCTTTCGAACAACCCGCAGCCCCGGCAGGATTTGTACAGCCTGGAACTCGGTTAGGTCCGCGCGTATGCAGATCCAAGCAGTATAAATTCCATGCTAACATGAGCCTTAACTATTATGTAGAAGGCTGGATTTTCTTTAGCACAATGCGAAATACGCTCCTGCGCCGCCCGTTTGGTGGAAATCGTACATTATGGTAAGATTCACAGATAAGCGCATCTAAAATAAATAAATTATCAAGTCGTCTTCCCGTAGAGCTTGCATCCCAAACGTTGATTAATTCCGTCAAAAAATTTAAAAATACTCATTACCATTTCCCTAAGTCTCTGTAAATAATGAATATTCTCAAATTCTTCATCGGATACACGCTCGAAGGCTGCAAAAATCGGTCGTGGTGGGCTTCTTGGCTCTTGAGTATAATGGCATAAGTTTATAAGCAAAAATATTCCATTGCCGTGATGATGCATCCTGTTGTTGCATTTAGCAGCAACCCCCTATCCCCAGGATCTTCTTTCGTCAGAAGAAGAACCGTGGGATGGGGGGGCACTCACTGGGAGAAGAAGGTATTCCAGCTTGTAATACACTGCAAACTTCAAGGTTAGGCACAAATAAAAGAATGGGACACATATTTTTATTTTTAAATGTTTGGATTGGTTGATTGTGAAATGAGTAAAGCCTTTTTGGGATTTAGTTATTCGAGATGGCATGGCTACGGCTTTAAGTGTTTTGGGGTAGCGTGCTTTCGTTGTTAAGAGTTTCGAATACGTGAATTTAGAGATTTGGTTATTCGAGATGGCATGGCTACGGCTTTAAGTGTTTTGGGGTAGCGTGCTTTCGTTGTTAAGAGTTTCGAATACGTGAATTTAGAGATTTGGTTATTCGAGATGGCATGGCTACGGCTTTAAGTGTTTTGGGGTAGCGTGCTTTCGTTGTTAAGAGTTTCGAATAGGTGAATATTAGAGATTTGGTTATTCGAGCTCGCATGGCTACGGCGTCAAGTTTTTCGTGGTAGCGTGCATTCGTTGTTAAGTGTTTCGTATTAGTAAACTTACGCGGACGTGTGATTCGAGGTTACACTTTTCTAGGTCGTGTAATACACTCCTTTTTAAAAAATCAACAAAAACAATGTTCCATTCCAAATATTCCCACACGCCATCTATCACGTCAGCACATTACATGTTCAAGGTCAACAGCAGATATCTGTTAGGTGACCAAAAAATTGGATTCGGTGGCCACAAAAAGTCCGGAGTCAACGACGCAGATTCTTGGGAACATGATTCAGGTCGTTGAGTCAATTAATCATTTGCCACGACCTACACAATAAGAGACAGACTCGTCGAGTCTATAAATCTTTTGGATCGAACAATGGTTGCGGTTATCTTGATATGACAGGATTTTGGGCACATTCTGCTAGTTTTCTATTTGGGATTTAAGAACTACCTTCGATGGGGTTTTAAGGGAGGTAATTTTTAGGGTATACATATTGTTTGGAGTACAATAGGTTGCCTAATTTAAATGGGACTGGGCAGGACATGTCTGGGACAAACCCGCCACACTGTTCCCAAACCACTGCAACTCCTGTAAGCCAGAATCAACAGTGACGACCACAAGAAAAGCGCCGAGACAATGAAGCTCGACGAGTCCCGGAGAAACGATGCAACTATCTTGGATCTCGCAACGAAATTAATCAGAAAAGATTAGCGGAGGAGTAAGAAAAATATAATTTTCAGTAAAGTAAAAAAATATAAGGACATGTCTGCCGCATCTCAGGGAAACTGTAGGCCGGGATGTGTCGGGGTCGCGGCAGGCCACCCAGGAGATGGTGAGACGAACTGGACAGATTCCTCTAATACTGGAGGGATGAGGCACTGAAACGTGAAGGGAATGGAGGAAGTCTTTAGCCCAGAAGTGGGACAGAATAATATGTAAAAATAGCACACAAACCACACACTATTAATTACAATTTTGCAATCAAATACATTCCAAAATTCTTAACACAATAAAATTATTTTCACAATAATTGCTTATTTATCTAAAGACATACATATATGCAGGTTCAACACAGTAGCAGAGATACAATAAACATAAATAGTTGTTTATATGAGGTCGGGTTTTAAAAATCTACTTAAACAAACAAAATTCTTACACTAGCAGATATCTTAAAATACAGTGTTCAGCAAAACGTTAGTAAGTTAATTGTCGTTGTTTCTTGTAGTATTGTTTGTGATATAAAGACACATTCTTCTTCTTTTCGATCTCGAAAGTATTAAAAAAAATATTTTTAGGCCTGTGTTACCGACCGGTATTAGTAAACCATACGAACAAACAAATGCCTTCGTCTTTTCGCTGCTATTGGAGTTTATTTTTCAGTATACGGATAGGTTTATATCCATATTTTTTGTAAACATTTCCAAATTGTCACCAGAATGTTCACAAACGACCAGTCAAGCATTAAAAAGTATTATGACTGGTAAACGAAACTATTCGTTTTGCATATACTCGTAGGAACCGAGCATAAGTGGCCACGTTTATCGCGGCATCAGTAGCGTTGTTAATGTCCTCTAAAGTGCAGGTGTTGGGACATTGCAGTAAGTGGGCCATTGTCTGATCGGAGGCACCACATCACACAATTTCATCACAAGACAAATCAAACAGTATCTCACCTCTTCTATAGCATCTAACTGGACATCCCCGATCCCACCGTTGGGCAGGTCCAAGGGCGTCTCCTTGGCTTGCGCCGCTGCAGCCGAATGCCGCGCAGCAGCAGCACCGGCTCCTCCTGCAGTGGGCCGCGTCGCCTCCAGCAACACCTTCAGAGACGCTATCGCATGTAATTGCGTTGCTTTCTCATCGACCTTGCCTATGGACAAAGAAGAGTGGATTGGATGATAGTGCTAAAGTTTTTTGGAAATTTTAAAACCACACAGTTTTGAAAAGGATTTTTAACCTATTCCCGGTCCCATGACCCATTGGGTAGGCAGTGAAAGTTTAGTGTTAAAGTCCATTGGGCATCAGATAATAAGGGGACATTTACAAATTCAGGTTTTTGAATGCTGTATAATAACTTGACGTGGGTTTCTGACTGCTGAAAACAATACAATACCATCCACTAAGTAACATATATTATACTAATAAAATAAAGCTGAGAAGTTTTTTTTCTTAGTTTGTTTTTACGCGCTAATCTTGGATTGATAAAATTCTTTTTGCACATTATAGCTAGATTCGTGGGGAATAGTATGAGCTATTTAATACTACGTTACGACACATGGGAGCGGGGCAGTAACCAAAGACGTAAAAAAGAACCACGCAGACAAAGCCACGAGCAGAAACTAGCCACAATAAAATCTGGCTTGAATAAGTTTTCCCCGTTGACACAGCAAAACTATTCTACATCTTGAATCATGAATTCCCAACAAAAGACCGCATCTCCATACAAAACATTTGAGGCCGAGTTTAATACAGTTACAAATAGTTCACGGAATAATCTCATTCCATCTACAGCATGTCCTAACTAGTCTGGAGAAGAACCACAACTAGTGCACAGTGCACCAGTTCTGTTTGACCTATTTCCAACAACAAACACAGTGTATGATGCAGTTCCAACCTAGTTTCGATGTTTCAAGAGTTTAAATGCTGCATTTTGATATTAAGAGAAGTAGGCTGTTTCGTTTTAAAGTGAAAAGTGAATTTTTGTAGTTTTATCCAAGTTTTGATGTTGCGTAGACAGTGCGTAGTTACTGCGTAGACGTGGGGTAAACACCGCGTACCTACATAATTGTATCTAAATTACGTTTAGTCTCTAGTAACGGTCAAAATATGTTTTTTTTTAAGGTTGCTACCGCATTAGGAATTTCTCCTGTATCGTGGGCGCGTTTACAAACATATAAACTCACATGAACAAACAGCCAGATTTGGCGCTACTATCAGTAGGCTATATAAATATTTGTTCCGTGCGAAAATCGAAACCGCGACAGGCAGCGCAGCAGTCGGTCGTTCAACCACTGCGTGAACCGTGCCTTCAATCCGTGTTTGAATTATATAATTACTTTTTGCCCTACGGGGCAATACAACGTGTAACATTTATTTATTTATTTTTATTTATTTATTTATTTATCTCACACTTACAGCTATCATTACAGGTTAATCACCTAATGCGATAGCGTAGCTATCCTAACCTATATCTACACAATATATTAATCCTAAGTTAAAACTTATAACAGATGGTATATAAAGTAATCCTCGTGAATTCATTTAGAGAGCAATCAAATATGTCCGTCTCCAAGAGGTTGATAGTGCGCAGTGCGCGCAACAGCGGCGCCTCCCGTAACAGGTTGGTGCGCGCGCGCGGCACCGCCAGCAGCAGCGGCGGCCGCCGGCGGCGCCCCACGTACCCGTCCGGCACGCACAGACCCACCTGTTCCAATATGTCTGCATGGTATATCCTACCCCTCAATATTTTAAAAATGTATAGAGTGAGTGCGAGTTGCCTCTCAGCTCATATATTTTATGCGTTACGCATACCCTAAAAGTACTTTGCTCAGAATCGGCTACTAAATCGATTTCAGCTATTTCTAAAATACGTAATTTATATGTTAAAATAATTAAAACTACGTAAATTATAGTCGCCTCTCCGTTGAACAAGGGAATCCGAAAGTTATTTTTTAGTGAACGGACTAAGATTTTTTAAAGGCAGTTATAAACATATTATTCTGTTATAACAAAATATTGCGTCTATGTCTAAAAATAGGTTAACTAATTTTATAAATAAACAAATTTTCTAATTAGTGACGAAGTCGTTTCATGTTATATAAACAAAAAACTGTGACCAATTTCAACACGAGTTTTTACCGCATCCCAAGCTAAATTTACGAAGCCTGCTTACTTATGCGTATATTTTTTAACCTACATCATCCCCTTGTCAAAAGGGTAAAGACACTTCTTTGGCCGGCTTATCGGCACTTCGACAGGAGGATTTTAAAGTGCCAGGGGACTTATGGGCTTCGAAAAAGTTTAGCAATACAGTCTTTTATGTTATTTAGGATATACAAGGCAACCACCTATCAATGTGCCTTTTTTCAATGTATGTGTACTTTCTAAGTTAATCTTGGACATCACTGATATCGGTGAAGGATAAAAACGTCGTGACGAAACCTGGACTTATAGTTATTTAATCTGTGCTTATAGTATAAAACATAGTCGCTTTCCGCCGTCTATACGCTTACGTTGTGGCTTTTAAACTACGCAACAAGTTTTAATGCGTTTTCATCATTAGATGGAGTGAGACAAGATGAAGGTTTATACGTATAGAACGCTCGTCGCTATTCAATGACATCAAATATTCAATCAAATTCAAATGACATTGATTTATTTGACACTTTGAAGTGCGAAGTGAGCGTCGAAGTGATTGTGGAATTACCGTATAGAATAACAACTCTGTACCTACTCAAAAAAGTAACTGAACAGCGTAGTTACTGATATAAGTCTAAAATCGCCAATCTGCCTTGAACAAGCAGACCGTGGGACAGTAAAACCCTGGTATAATTTTGCCACCCTACAAAATTATTAGCTTATTATTAATCCTTGTAGAAGAGGATCCTATCCTAACACAAGACCATTAATCTCTCACACAACAGCTTCCAAAACAATGAAATTATCTTAAAACAGATTCAATGTAGTATATGTTCCCCGTTCAATTCTAAATGTCCAATTTGAAACCCTAACTTATGGGCATAAGACCGCAAATGGGCACAAATAGTGCACTTAGTATTTATAGGTTGTTAGCTTATCGCTTACGACCGCAGCTGTGAATTGGGCCTTACTGTAATCTTGGGACTATTGGGAATGAGCAGAGCCTTGCATGAGCGTATGGAGTAAATTCAGAACAGACAATTCGCTCACAATACTAATTGTTCTTGTCCTATAAAAGTACACACGATACATATGAAGTTCCTAGTGAGGAGCAACGTTAAAAAAAATATATTTCTATAAGAAACGTATAAGCATGGAAAACAGAGTAGTAATAGAGCTCTTTATGAAGGAACTTGTCTGGGGAATTACTATACCACCATACCTATTTCTTCTGCAAAGCAGTCGGTGTCATTACAGGCACATGAGACATTTCAACTTTGTTTCTGGGATGGCCACGCATTTGCAAGGCCTCTGGTATTGCAGATGTCTTTAAGCAGCACTGCCCGCTTAACCTCAGGTTGCCGTTGGCTTGTTTACTATATAATGATATTTCAAAAAATACAAAATTTAACGGCTGACTCCACGTGGTCCTACTATAGCACTGTGATTACAAAATGTACGACCAGGTGGCCTTGAAAAAGAGCACTGAACCGATTTTCATGAAATTTGGCACGTTTAAACCCCGAGAAAGGTCTTAGACTCCTCTTTAGTCCGCGACTTCGTCTGCATCCACGATAACCGAAATTTACGCAGACGAAATCGCGAGCAAAAGCCAGTTAAAATATAGTGACAAAAAATAAAAACAGCATTCTTTTCTCCTAACATTATTTCAGAACACACTGATATTATATTCAGCGAAACACACAGTTCTTTTATTCCTCTGCCATCAGTTTATTAAGAAGATGTTGTGTAGGGAACAATAACACATAAAATATACTCTTTAGTGGCTGTAGGCATACATTGGAGTATAAGGCGGGTGATTCTGCAAATTCACAAAGTGTAATGTTGAAATTGCGTTTGAAAAAGATTGCTATTTTTTTTGGAGGCTGGTTTTAGTACTTTTGCTGATTGCTGATCACTTCATTTGCGTAAATTTTGTACTTCCCTTACGTAATTAAAAAAATAACTTTAATTTTATTATTTACTTAGGGTTTAATATTCGGGTTTCGGGCTACGAGAGTTAGGGAAGAGGGAGTGCACCTGTGTTTGCGCACACGCTTGTGCACTATAATATCTCCTGCGTGGCTAGTCTCCATTAAGGTTAGCCGCCGTGGCCGGAATCGGCCTGGAGAATTACATTACATTACACTATTAATTCAAGAAGTCAATGCAAGAAGTCAGTCCATGTAAAACACTGATATTCAGCTGTATCCGGTTAGACTGGAAGCCGACCCCAACATATGTAGTTGGGAAAAGGCTAAGCGGAGTTAGGGTTTAATATTCGTGCAAAGTTACAAATTAATTTACGCAAATAAATTAAATTATTTTATACCATCGAACTTCCCCTTTTTAAACCCCTTAGGGGTTAAATTTTCTAAAGTTATATTTTAAACTGGTATGTGTAATTAACTTTAAAAAAAATGCCAATGTCAAAGTTAAAGCATTAATTTCAATTAAACCATTTAGGCACTTATGAACTGTCAAGGAGGCAGTCAGTTAGTCAGAAAGTTGAAGTTACTTGCTCGTTCCAAAACGTAGGAAGGTTTTTATGAAGAAGAACGAGGAAAAAATTAAAAGGTCACTCTTTAAAAAAAAAACCTGTTCCATATGTGAAAACACATTGTTTTCACATATGGAACATAGATAGATAGTTATATAAAACAATTGGGTAGTTGACACCACCACAAATTGACATACTTTTTATGAACTGTTAAAACCTGACTCTCCCGAAAATTTTGTATGGCAATATCCAACTGTGACGTCACTTATCGCCCTACTCAATTGACTTACTATTTATTGGTTTCGAAGCAAGTAAAAAACAAATTTTACAATAAAATGAAAATTAATCGGTTTTCAGGGCAAAAATAAAGAGTTTTTTTTTGAGAAGTTGTGTTGGAATTATTGTTCAGTGGTATCAAGTGTGTCAACTGCCTAATTAATAAAAATAATGAATATGTAAACTATAGCCTAACTCAATACAACATTAAATCTTCATAGCAAAACATCCCTTCACCAAACCGGCTTGTAGAATGACCCTAACTCGAACAAAGTGTTACTAACACCGAAGTGTTTGTGTACCCTGCGAATACAGTTGAATCGATACCTTAGCGCCGGGCGGTCAAGGTAGGGTCAACAGCGCCGCTTGTGTGTACCGACGATATTCGGGCTCTGTTTTATATACCCCGTATAATAAGGGTCATATTGCTTACAGTATTTGGGCAAACATTTTGCATTGGAAATGGTGCCGATTCCCTTGTTCACAAACTAAACTAAAATTAGAGAATTGACATCTCTTACTAACATACAGCGAAAGAAAAGGACGGTTTTACCTTAGAACTAAGTTAGAGATGTCAAATTAGTTTTGCCTTGAACTTTTCCGTGTTTTTAATCGACGCGTTCTGACATGTCAACAATAATTGTATAGAGGTTTTGGATCAACAAAAATTGACAAGTCTTATTCACGTCCGTCCCTTTCTTGTTTGATTGGAAAGAAAAAGATAGAAATAGTCTAAATTAAGTTTAGCTTGTGCATAACAGAATCGACACCAATATTGATCGTGGGTTTTGGTTTTCGGAAATTGAATATGAGAAACGTGGTAGAAGTTATTGCCTACCAACTCCTCGTGTGTTGTTAACAAACTTTGTAAGAATAAAATGTATATGAATATGTGCCAAGCTTTTTGCCAACTATGTTGGTCCCGACCGGCTTCCAGTCCAACAGTTTATAATACAGGGTGTAAAAAAACATATTACATAGCCTTTAACTAGGCATATCTACTGCCCATCAAACAATAACATTAAGCAAAGATTATTGCTGGGAAACTAGAGCACAAAATATTTTGGTTACGGGAGCATCCGACAGCACAGAGGTAGGAGGGAGAGGGTAAGAGATTTACGGGTTAGTTTGGTTAGAACATTGAAAACTTGTTTTCTAACCGCCATCAAAAAGGAGCAGATTATCATCAATTCTAACGTTTTTTTTTTAGGGCGAAAAGATTTTATAAAAATAACTTTAGTTTTGGAAGTGAGCAACAATACGAAACAACACATAGAATAAACTAAAGATATTTTTCACTTTGAAGTTTTTGAAGGCAGTTGTCTTTTTTGTTACCAAAATATTAGAGATCCTTCACTCCTTCATGGCCAGAAAATTCCCAGGTAGGGTCCAAAAATATATTTCTTGGCATCTTTAAGTCTCTGTTTACATCCGTTGTATCTGCATTTCTAGCTAAAGGCCAGGGCTGACGCATCACTCATTCAGGTAAACTGGACGAAAATAACTTTGTGGGTAAAATTAGACCGGCGGCGGTGACCCTACCTTTTACTATGAGTATAGCAAATGTGCGTAGGTGGATGTTAAAACGGTAACAACAGTACCGTTGCTAAAGGTGCGAACATACTTGTTACATAACACGCGGTATTAGCCGCGATATTATAAGCCTTTTAAAATTAGAAAAATTATAATTATCATTCGTGGTCTCGTATTTATTTTTAGCTTGTTTTTATTTGTAGTAGCTTATTTTAGTTTAGTTTAAAATAATTAAAATAATTAATCACACAAGTATTTTTTGATCTAGACACTAAATTGATAGTTTCGTACGTTAAACTCAAAAATAATGAGCTATCAGCACATTAATATACAGCACACCATTTTAAAGTTTGACGCATGAAGCCGTTAAATCAGTCTCTGAGATTAAAGAACACAGCTAGCTTCAATATTAAACTGTAACTTCTTGACAATTCAAAAGTGCCTGTAAATGGTCTAATTGAAATAAATGCTTTGACTTTGACACATCATTATATGCATCATCATTACATTTTTGTATCCATCTAGCTATAAGTATGTGCATAATGTGATCTCCTATAATTGAAGGAGCACACGTAACATGAACAAATTGTACCGAATGTCTTCTATCTCTACATCCTTGGTTGGTGATCCTAAATATATAAATAAATAACATAGCATACCGCCTGTATTCCTCGAAGGGTTAGGCAGAGGTGTACCAATGTACACCCACAGTTCGCCAGTATGTTTAAGTGCCATATAAAGGAGGGCGAGCCTATTGCTCCGAGCTGCTACTGAGAATTTCATAGAAAATCCCAATAACACTTTGCTCTACTTGGAAATGGAACCTAAGACCTCTAGCGTAGCAGTTGCTCTTAGCACCAGTAGGCTACCGAGGCAGTTAAAATATATTAAATTAGAACTTACTCAATCCAGCGATGAAAATCTTGACATCTTCTTTTTCTTGATGAATGAATGAACACACGCAGGGTTTAGCAATCAGAAGTACCGAATGACATTAGAACATTTTTAGTACTTCAGTTTACTAATACCTGAATGTGCCAGTAACTGCTTCTTCGTCTTCTTAATCTTCTTCAGTCTTGATTTAATTTAAACATAGGCACCTATTAAATAAATTACCCCTTTGTACACCCCCCACCCCCCGTGTGTGAGTACCTGTTACATGAGACGTAAACATACCTGTGAACTGTGGGTGTACATTGCTACTCTTCTGCCTAACCCTTCTGGGAATACAGGCGTAATGGTATATGTCATAATGTCAGGGACATAATGTCGTGATGGCTTAGTGGTTAAGACCTCTCATACATCAGGTTGTGGTGTGGAATTCGGCCATTGTGACGTGTCCAATTCATTTGTTTACCTTGGAGATCATTGGCATTGGTTAGCGAAAATATCGTAAGTAAATCTGGAGTTATTAATATAAGTCTAAATTCGTCAATCCGCTTTGAGCAAACGTTGATATCAGTGCTCGAACCTTCTCTGTTCGAGAAGAGACCTTTGCCCAGCAGTACGACAATATCTTTTTAGTAATAAAAAAAAAACAAATTAAAAATATGTGGTACATTAGAGTGTAAGTACTCAACCGCGTCGCGTGTGACAAGTCTGTTCCTGCCTTATTAACACCCTGTATTGGGCTGGGTAGTAGTGATAACGTAATTTAGGACGCAGTATCACAATAGTGGCACAATTGTATGATATTGCCACTATGAATATATGTCTACATATCCTACGAATTATTAGACTTCGTTCACATAAATGTCGGCTATCATAGACACAGACGAAGTCACGGAATATGAATGGAGTTTCTTGCAAATTCTTCTCCATACGCAACTACCTTTTGTAAGAGGCAACTAGTTTTTTTTTGTACATGACATTCAAAGGTGCCCTTTAGTCTAATTTTACCTAATAAATGATTAAAGTTTGAAATTGACACAAATCTCCATTATAAAATTAAAGAAACAATTTAATTTTTGATGGCAAACAAGCCAATGGCCCACCTGCCCCCCTAGTCAAGTAACAAACGATAATCGTAAACGCTCGGTACGGTACCAATAGATTTTCAACTTAATACCCAAGAGCCTTAAGTTGAAAATCTATTAAAGGTTGACTGGTAGAGAATGCCATTGGCATTAAGTCCGCCGCTGTACATTTTGTGTGCATAAAGTGTTAAATAAATAAATAAATAAAGATTTCTAAGCGTTAGCGACTGGAACGAACGAAAACGCTATGCAATCTTCATTAGATCTTCAACTTAAAACCAAGCACATAAAGTTGAAGATCTAAAGCCTACTCAGCGATTGCGTTTATCGTTTGTGACTTGGCTAGGGGGGCTGATGTTAGTGGTCACCGATGCCTACACCCATCTGCACTACTAGAGGCCTTGCAAATGCGTTACCATCCTAGAGACAAACTTGAAACGTCATATGTGCCTGTAAATACACCGGCACCCATACCCTTCAAACCGGAACACAGCGACGCTATCCTACCTATTGCCTAGTACCTACTAGGCAAGACAAGACAAAGTACTCCCAAGTACACTGCCGTACTGCGGTATAGCTCACATTGCGTGCCAGACAGGCAATCTTGCCTACTGATGGACAGATAGGCAATCTTGCCTCCTGATAGATGGATAGGCTGGCATATTCGCTATTTGTAATTAGTTCCGTTGATACGAACTGTGCGTGACTGTACACTCTGCGGTGACCTATAAGTTAATCAAAATGGAACTTTAACGTAAACTGATCTCATAAAAACTTAAAATGATTTCTAAATATAAATATTGAAAGTAATTTTTAAATTAGTGACTTTAAAAACTATAAATGTTACGATTTTATAAGAAGTGTTATGTTATTTTTTATGTTTTTAAATTTTAATTTAAATTTAATTTTTAATTTGTATTTTTCAAAGTTTAATTATACCTTAAATGTTGCTGTGCCCTAACAGGGTCCATAACTGTTCTTTTAGCTATAAGCCTTATGTAACACCTGTATGACTGTATACACATTATGGTACGCAAATAAGTAAATATGAAATATAAGTGACATGAAGGTTCAGATTCTTAGTCGACGATTAACTCCCCAAGTACAAGCCCAAACAAGAAACATATTTAATAATATATTTTTTATGGGACAAGCCATTTACTCTATTCCCAACCACTGCAACTCCTGAAAGTCAGAATCAACAGTGGAGACCACCAGAAAAGCGCCGAGTCAATGAAGCTCGACGAGTCCCGGAGAAACAATTCATTTGTCTTGGATCCAGTTAATCTCCGAAACTGCTGGACTAATTTTGACAGAACTGGCAGATAGCAGAAGTAAAACTAATATAAAAAAAATATACCATCACGCCTGTATTCCCCGAAGGGTTAGGCAGAGGTGTACCAATGTACACCCACAGTTCGCCGGTATATTTAGGTCCCATGTAATAGGGGGTGAGCCTATTGCCATTAACCGGGCACAAATCCAAACTCCGAGCTGCTACTGAGAATTTCATAGAAAAACCCAATAACACTTTTTGCTCGACCTGGGAATCGAACCCAGGACCTCTAGCGTAGCAGTCGTGCTTAGGACAACTAGGCTATCGAGGCAGTTCAACTAAAAAAAACTAATATTTTATAAAAAAAAATAGGGGCATAAAAGGCAGACGAAGTCGGGGTCACAAGCTAGTCTGTATCATAAATCAAGTGCACCACAAACTTAATGGTTGGTTTACAAAGACGGTGCTCGCATAAGTAAACATGGAACACTTGGATACATCCATCAATGTGATAGATTGTAGAGACCTCGTTGTAATTTACAGTTTTAGATCTTAATCCTTTGGTATAAGAACTTTAATTGCAAGTCAAATAGATGACATAGTTTCTTGGACATTTTCTTTGATTTTTGTTTTGTCTAAACAAACAAAATTAGAAGTTTTAGATCCTTTAATACAAGAACTGTAATTGCAAGTCCAATAGATGACACAGTTTTATAGGTTTTTTTCTTTGAACTTAGTTCTGTCAAAATGAACCAGTCTATAAACTAGGTCAATCTAATTCAATATGTATAATTTAGACGACACGGTTTCGCAGTTGCTGAACATTTGGCTGCGGCGTTGCGTGTCACGGGAGCGATTCGCGCACGGAACAAATATTTGTACGATCTACAGATAGTTGTTCCGGGTCTGGCTGTTTGTGTATGTGAGTTTATATGTTTATAAACGCACTCACGATACAGGAGAAGTTTTCTGTGCGGGGCAAAGTAAAAAATAAATGTATCAATATGTTTTAATACTTTACAATCCAGCAAATAACAGTTCAATTACGTCTCAAAATAATGCTTAGAATAAATACCATCATCACGCCTGTATTCCCCGAAGGGTTAGGCAGAGGTGTACCAATGTACACCCACAGTTCGCCGGTATATTTTAGTCCCATGTAATAGGGGGCGAGCCTATTGCCATTAATCGGGCACAAATCCAAACTCCGAGCTGCTACTGAGAATTTCATAGAAAAACCCAATAACACTTTTTGCTCGACCTGGGAATCGAACCCAGGACCTCTAGCATAGCAGTCGCGCTTAGGACCACTAGGCCACCGAGGCTTAGAATAAATTTTAAACTAATCAACGTTAAATTTTAAAAATCATTCCAATTACTTTGAACATGGGGGAGATATTAATGGCAATTCTAAATATACGAGTAGAAGCTGCTTTTATCATATGTCCTTCTATCAACATCCTAAATAGAGCTTAAAGTCTATATTAGCCTTTTACGACAACCTACGGGAATTATCTGCTTAACCTTTTCCAACTATCCTTACTAATATTATAAATGCGAAAGTTACTCTGTCTGTCTGTCTGTCTCTTCTTCACGCCTAAACCACTGAACCGATTTCAATGAAATTTGGCACAGATATAGTCTGGGACCCGAAAAAGGACATAGGATAGTTTTCATCCCGGAAATCCCCCGGGAACGGGAACTATTAATCCACGCGGACGAAGTCGCGGGCAAAAGCTAGTTCTAAATATAGAAACTGCTTTTATCATATTATGTCCTTGTATCAACATCCTAAATAGAGCTTTAAGTGATGATTCTTAAAGTCTATATTAGCCTTTCACGACAACCTACGGGAATTATCTGCTTAGCCTTTTCCAACTATATATAATAATTCCTTTTATGTATAAGTGTATTCTCCCAACCGGTTCCGGTCACGGCAGCTAATCTTAAAGCAGACTAGCCAAGTAATCAGGAGATATTTTAGTGCACTAGTGTGCGCGCAAATAAAGTTACAACCCCTCTTCCATAACTCTCTTAGTCCGATGCAATGGCAATCGGACGCAACCGGGGAGAGATCAGGCGCAGGACCAACGGTATTACGTGCTTTCCGAGGCACAGGTTACAAGTAGGTACACCAAGTTACAAACTCCGGGCTGCTACTGAGAAATTCCTAATTGAAAAACTCAATAGCGTTTTTGCCCGACCTGGGAATCGAACCCAGGGCCCTACGCTCAACAGTCGTGCATGCCATCATGATACCAGCGGGGCAGTTCCAATTGGGAAAATGCCTTTTATATGCGTAAAACGTACCTGTGGACACAACACAATAAACAAAGTCTTATAATATAAATACTATTGCAATGTTATGATCGATGCTTGTGCTTCTATTAGCACACGAATCAAGCTGGATTCTATATTGCATCGATAAAAGCTTGCCCAAACAATATTGTACGTTAGGGCTCCATTTTCGGCAGTTTCGGAGCTCTATTGGACGTTTCAAGAGCTCCAAAATAGGTTAGCAGCCGTAGCGTTGGTGAGAGCAAAGCGCAGTGCGTACCTAAAGTTTAGGTACGTGCGTACTCCTTTGTTTGACCTAATTGTGACCCGTTTGCACCTTGTACGGTCAGCAATGAGAGTCTTAGATCATGTATAACGTTCCACAAGTCGGTAATGATTCTAATATAAATACTCTGGGTTACAATATATGATGACCATGATAAGTCGACAAAAATCGGTGATCTGCTTAAATAACAATACTAACTTCTGAAGATTTCGTCTGCGTCAAAGTTGATATATTATCCCACGGAAACTGTACATTTTACCGGGATAAAAAGTAGCCTATATGCAATTTTAAACTATAATCTGTTTCTGTGCTCAATTTCGTCCTGATCCGTACAGCCGTTTTGGCGTGATTGATCAACAAACATACTTCTATCTAAACTTTCGTATTATAAATAGTAAGTAAGATTACATCCTGCCGGGGCTGCGGGTTGTTCGAAAGAGATACCGCGCCCCCGGAACGCAAAGGGCATATGAAGGAACATAGACGGGTTTTAGTCAGTAAAAGTCTGACACTCCCTCCCGCCCCGCCCAGGGCGGGGGAAGTTCTTTGATGGTTTTTTCGTCTTAAAAAAAAAGTAAGATTACATGCACACACATACTACACGGACTAGCAAGCGCAGCGTAGGACGGCCACCAACAAGATGGACAGACGACCTAATAAAGGTCGCCGGAAGACGCTGGATGCAGGTCGCTTCCAACCGGTATATGTGGAGATCTAAAGGGGAGGCCTATGTTCAGCAGTGGACGTCCTATGGCTGAGATGATAATGATGATGATGACATACTACACAATTCTGTCTTCATTTACGATATTAGCACCTTCAAAAACCATGTCGGTCATATTGTGTATCCCAGAGTATCACAAATATGGAACGTCTACATGCTCAATATCTCTCGTCGCTTACTGTACTGTACTAGAGATCCATTTTTGTACCAATAGTAAAATTCTGGTAAAACAATTTTTGCTGACTTATGTGAGTAATGCAAGCGGCACACGAATGAAAATCTTTATTATTTAGTTATTAATTGTTTGTTTTTGTAATTTAGATGGTTGCGTGGCGAGGCGTTGCTCACGTAAATCAGTTGTTATGAGCCTAACTTTGGGTAATTGATGATAAATTTAGTTTTTAATACCTTGGACTAGTTGGGTTTAGAGTTTGTAAGGAGTCGGGGAATTGGAATTTGGTAGTTTAAGTACGTTACAAAGAATTTGGGTATATTTTACTCGTAAATAAAGTAAATATTACATACCGTTAAACGGGGTGAATAGCAAGCAACACACGGGGTGAATCAGAATGAAACTTTATAAAGGATTTCAAAGGAGTGTCAAAGTAATATAGTTTGTTGCCAAAAAACACATTTTATATATTAAATTATAATTAACGATTTAGTGGCGTTTTCGGTAACAAACTATATTATTTATGATGACTATAATATTGACTATGATTCCAATATTTACAATCCCTTTTAAAATTTTATTCTTTAAATTCATCCGGTGTGCTCTTAATCAACCCGCTTCACAGTACAAAAAAAATGCCATAAAAAAAATCATAAAAATTTAGAAATCACTATGTAAAGTTTTTGGACGTATTTATTTGGACGTAAATTGGTATTTATTTTAGAGGACATAAAAACCAAAATAGGTACATTAGCTAGCTAACAAATCATCTTTCAGAGGTCAACAAAAAAAGGGTTAAATTGGAATATTTTACATAGGATAACCAAAAACCCATCACCAACCACCCAAACCCAAACTTAGCATAGGTGTAAAGGTGTAGGCAAAGCCGCGTGCGTACCTAACTCACCGTCATGCATGGGATCGATGGTGTGTATCATGAGCTGCAGCAGACCGTGGCGGAACTTGGCGGCTGGCGGCGGCCCCTTGCTGGTGCTGGCGGACGGCGCAGCGGTTGCCGTGTTCGTCCCAACCGACGTCTCGCTTGAGGTGGTCGCGTTGCCATGCTGTGGGGAAAAGATTCAGGTTATTGATTGAAAAGTTACGATTGGCGCAGTAGCTGAGCGATTGGCTGCACTGCGTGTCACGGGTTCGGTTCTTGCACTGAACAAATATTTGCATGGTCTACAGGTATTTGTTCCAGAGGACACGGTTGAGGTCTGCCCTACTTGAGCAGAGCACCGCCGTGTCCTCGTAGAGGCGATAGGCGGCGGCGAGGGGGAATGGGAAGCAGACACCTTCTTCTGCGAAGCAGTAATGCTAGTTTAGGAGGTGGCGGAACGCGTTTCGGAGAGGCAAACCTCACGCTCCAGCCGCCGCAACGCCAAAGAAGACGCCCCGGGCGTCAGAAGACGCGGGTCTGCGAACGATGAGCGTTGGGTAGCTCGCCGTCCGATCAGAAACCAGACCCAGGCTGCGGGTTGTGCGAAAGAATTATCGCGGCCTTGGAACGCGAGGGGCACAAGAAGGAACGTGGATGGATTGTAATCAGTAAGAAACTGATACTTCTTTTCGATCCGCCCAGAGCGGAAGACGCCATTTGATGATTTCCCATCCTTAAAAAAAAGGGGTTCGGTTACCGCACCGAATAAAATTAAATACCTGTAGATCATGAAAATACAATATGGTCTACAGGTTATTGTATTAATATTTGTTCCAGGACTAATTTTGTGTGGATATGGGTTATATGATTGATTGTTAAAGCACCCACGATTGCTGCAAGGAAAATTTCTAGTGTTGTAAAGTGAATTTGATTTGAATAATGTGTTTTTGTTTATCAAACCTATGGCGTGGCGGTTTTAGAAAATTCATATTACTCCTACGCTGTTTTGTAGCTTAAGTTAACATAACACAACAACGGCACTACAAACTTGGTAGGTATAAAGCCTTTGAAACTAAAACGTGCGGTCGAACAACTAGGTATTGCATCCATTGCTTCACTTGTACGTGAGAGGTCCATTAGAGCAGTTAGTAACGCGGAGATGGACATAATTCGTTTGCGTTGATACACAAGTATCGGGTAAATGGGTTTTCATGAAAATGTACGATGACCACACACAGTAAACAAATATAATGGAATGCAATTGGGTGAGTTTAACGTGCACGTTATAAACACCGGCTTTTGTGTGGCATATGTGAGATTCTGGACATTATTTTTATTCTTCTTCTTCTTTTCGTGTCCATTAACTCATTATTTATTAATACACACATACCATCACGCCTGTATTCCCCTAAGGGTTAGGCAGAGATGTACTAATATACACCCATAGTTCGCCAGTATGTTTTTAGGTCCCATGTAATAGGGGGCGAGCCTATTGCCATTAACCGGGCACAAATACAAACTCCGAGCTGCTACTGAAAATTTCATAGAAAACCCAATAACACTTTTGCTCGACCTGGGAATCGAACCCAGGACCTCTAGCGTAGCAGTCGTGCTTTGGACCAGTAGGCCAACGAGGTAGTTTGTTTTATACTATCTGCGTCATTTGTCATTATAAGATAACATACCTACACGTAAAACAAGTAACCGTTCCTCTTAAAATACCCATTTAAAATTCAGACTTATACCTAGATACCGCAAAGTATAAATCCTAAATGCAGAGACTTCATTTCATTAATATCACTTACAAACCAACCCCACATTAAAACAAGAGCACTCCCAACATTCACCAACACATGTAAATCTTCAACATAATACCGATGCACATTTCCACAAACATTTTGGTTAATAATCGCACACGAGGCACACAATAGCCTCCCTGGACGAGCCGCCATTGTTCTGTTTCTGACGAAGATTGGCGCTGAACAAAAGGGACAAAGTAATTGAGATCCAGACTTCATACGTCTTTATTTGTATTAAGAGCGGAACGTTTTGTGCTCGTATGAGAGTAGTAGTGGATCTTTTGACTTCAGTTGTGGTGTTTCATTTTAGTTTTTAGTGGATTTTAAATGTCGTATTGTACGATAAAAGAATGTTTCCATGTTATCTGAATAGTTCTGTTACATGCTGCAGGACATTGTGCAATTATAGAATAGATTGAATTACGCTAGATTCTTTTGCCGGAACAAATGTATGAACGACCGGTGATTTTGTGCAATTCTAACGTTCAATAAGTGGTGATTCTTACACAAATGTATAGCGGGTGCAAAAAGATATTTTTTTTTTTACACGGAGCATATATTACGATTCAAACTTAATGGCGGCTCGGAAGTTAGCTGCGAGTGCTGGTTAACGCAAGTTTATTCCAGTTAATTTATTTATTTATTATTTATTTATTTATTTATTTTTACTTTAACATAAAAACGGCCATCAGCCAATTACATCAGTTAAAGATATACAATTTTCTGGGAAGTTTTTGGTTTTGGAGATATTAAAGGTTGAACTTGAATCTTATTCACGGATTGTTTACGCAATTAAATATTTAAATGTTCTAACAAAACTTTAAATACCCTCACTACCCCTATACTACCCATACGCACCAAGTTATGCATGAGAACTAAATACTGATATTCCACACCAAAAATAGAAGTCATTATTTCATTATTCAGCAATAATTTCGCGTCAATAGTACCTACTTAGTTTAATGGGCAGCAATGTACATCCCGCACGAATATTTTTTGGTTTTGTTAATAAAAACGTGGAGCGCTAAGTAATCAGTCTATCTCAGTTTCCATTACTGGGACGTAAGCCTTCTGTGAGAGGAAATGGGAGGTAATCCATCCTACACGGGGCCAAAGCCGGGATCGTATATGCCACGTCTTAGATATTTTGGCTTTTAAGACTAGAACAACAAAACAAAACAAAAATGTCGCGTTTCCTTGCGATGTTTCTTATTTACCGTTAAATAGGGATTACTTCGATTTGTTTACCTGGGTGATATCACACTAAAAAAAATAAGTTTAAGCATGTTTTATGTCGGAAAAAAGTCCACAAAAATAGTTAAAACAGGTCGCCTTTTATTACCTGTGTGATATAATTCTAAGGCGAACAAAGTATACCAATGGGGTAGTTGACACCACCATCAATTGACATAAGTACTTTTTAAGAACTGTCAAAACGCGATTCTCCCATATGGCAATAGCACGCTGTGACGTCACTTATCGGCGTACTCCATTGACTAACCATTTATTGATTTTAAAGTAAGTAAAAATCTAATTTTACAGTAAATTGAAAATTTATAGTTTTTCCATGGATAAAATAAAGTGCTGTTTTCGAGAAGTTGTGACTTGAAATTATTGGTTAGTGGTGTCAAATACCCAATTATGTTTCGTTCATATTCACCCAGGTGATATCACCAGGGTGAATTGAATCGTTTCCGACTTGAAATGAAGATATACAGTTTACAGTGTTCCACTATAAATCCTGAATAGTGCTGTAGGGACAAAATAAATAGTTTGAAGTTATTATATCCCTGCCTGCCTGAGAATCAATCCACGACCTTAAACTTATAAGACAGACTCACCACAACTGAGACACCGCCGCTCAACAAAATTAATTCAAGTATATGAAAACCCACTCAAAATCTTTGGTCTCGTTAAACCAAACAAAAACGAATGAAGCGCCAATTAATTTACATGATTTGAACTTTAAATGTACAAACACACTTTGGCCGGTCATTACGCGGAATCGTGTCTATTATTCTTGTCGGTCATTGTAAGAAACAACCACTGGTAATTAATGAGCTGTATTTAATTGTGAGAAGAGAAATAGGGAAGAAAACGTAATTTATGCTTGATGTAGCGTTTTAAAGGACTTTGAATTTTAAGGGAGTGGGGACAAGGTTCTATTTCTTTTTGAGATTTATCGGGTGCAAATGTAAACTCTTGGTTGCTACGGAGATATTCTGCTGAAAAAAATCTGGAGGTCTGTGTTTACGACTTTGAATAGTGTTGACCAACGAGGCAGTTATAATTGAATATCCTAACTAATATTATAGATGAAAAAAAAGAAGTTTAAAAAACTAAAACCCGACTACAAAAAATTCACGTTCTAAAAAGTATGAAACAAGAAAACATTCTCATCTGAAAGCCGTGGTCGTATGCCACTTTACCCTAAACTTTAGTGCTAAAGATTCATGTTCTATAACTACATACATACAGTTTTACCTGAATTAGGTGGCATACGACCACGGCTTTCAGATGAGAATGTTTTCTTGTTTCATACTTTTTAGAACGTGAATTTTTTGTAGTCGGGTTTTAGTTTTTTAAACTTCTTTTTTATTAAAAATATTTTGGGGTTTAAATTTAGACATTTATATGCGTAATATTATTGGAACTGCAACATATATACACAATATATGAAATAATAATCTATTAAGTCTCCCAAACGAAATATTGGTTAGTTAGCTAGGTTTATGATGCGTTCTAAAGGGTGCTATGTACAATTTACTTATATAATATATATATATTGGAAATGTGCTAATTAAGCCCTTTAGTTTGATATGCAACACGACCATATTTGGAAGAAAAAAAATTTTTTTTCACATCTTCTTGAGCCCTAGAGGGCGCCACATACAATTTATTGCAACATAATGTAGCCTATAACCAGTGGACGATCAAGACGCTTCTAATGACACCTCATTTGTCAATTTACGTTAGACGGTTTAGAAGTTATGAGGGAACAGATGAACATCCATACATACATACCGGTCAACCTCATAACCCTCCTTTTTGCTTCGCCGTAGTCGGGTAAAAAAATATTTTGGGGTTTAAATTTAGACATTTATATGCGTAATATTATTGGAACTGCAACATATATACACAATATATGAAATAATAATCTATTAAGTCTCCCAAACGAAATATTGGTTAGTTAGCTAGGTTTATGATGCGTTCTAAAGGGTGCTATGTACAATTTACTTATATAATATATATATATTGGAAATGTGCTAATTAAGCCCTTTAGTTTGATATGCAACACGACCATATTTGGAAGAAAAAAAAATTTTTTTCACATCTTCTTGAGCCCTAGAGGGCGCCACATACAATTTATTGCAACATAATGTAGCCTATAACCAGCGGACGATCAAGACGCTTCTAATGACACCTCATTTGTCAATTTACGTTAGACGGTTTAGAAGTTATGAGGGAACAGATGAACATCCATACATACATACATACATACATACCGGTCAACCTCATAACCCTCCTTTTTGCTTCGCCGTAGTCGGGTAAAAATAAGCGTATTTGTTAGTTTCCGGTTCACGGCGTAATAATTAGCCCTATATAATACAGCCTGTAGCTTATACTCTTCATTATTATTTATTTATTTAAACTTTATGCACAAAAAATAGAACAAAGGCGGACTTAATGCCTTAGGCATTCTCTATCAGTCAACCAAAGGTGGTGAAGAGATAACACGGCAGGTGCAAATTACTTGCATTATCAATCTATATATCACATACAATAAGATTTTTTTAAATCCGAGTAATATATTGTTCGAAAGATTAGCACATTTAAACAAACAAAAATACTCTTCAGCTTTATATTATACTTAAATAATGAAGATATAAGGTTGAAATCACCAATTCGTATTGAACAAGAGTGGTGATCAATAGACGTGCCCTCAGAAGAGGCCTATTATTGTCTTATAGTAGGGCGGACAATAATATGCTGGTATTATTACTAAACTCAACTTCCATTTACCCGGATAATTTAATACCCTGATAAGCTGTCATACACAAGCGGTAATTAGTTTAATTTATCGCCGAAATATAATTCAGACCGGACCGGGTCTACGGTAGATCTGACTACCCCGTTGGTCTCGTGGTCATAAACGCGACTGCTATGCTAGAGGTCTTGGGTTCGATTCCCAGGTCGAGCAAAAAGTGTTGGTTTTTCTATGAAATTCTCAGTAGCAGCTCGGAGTTTGGATTTGTGTCTGGTTAATGGCAGTAGGCTCGACCCCTATTACATGGGACCTAAAAACATACCGGCGAACTGTGGGTGTAGGTGCATTGGTACACCTCTGCCTAACCCTTACAAGGGAATACAGGCGTGATGGTAAGTATGTGTATCTGTAATTAAAAATCCGCTGGTCCGAGGTACGGAACACAATTACCCTTGCATAGCTGTAAATTGGTTCAGAGAGCAATCATGGCGCCGGCCGTATATCGCTTATCCAAATCCGATATTTCAGCACCTCTTTAATCGGTATATCGTTTTAAAAAGCAAATTGTTTTACGATACGTTATTTGTGTTTAATAGCTCGGTAAAAGGATTTCGTTTTTGTAAAATCACGGTATTTTTTTACCGGAGTTTTTCGGAATTTAACGCGATATTTTTTTGTAAATTAATTATAGCTTATCGCCGCAGTTTTGTTTGCGTGAATGTTGGTTATCAGTGGTGTTTTTTTGCGAGGAATCTTAATTTTTTTTTTAAATAAAAGCTTAAGTGACTCCTTATAATGTCAGATATCTGCGAGTGAAAGTCCCATCAAAATCGGTCCAGCCGTTTCTGAGACTAGTCGGAACACAAAGACAGACAGACCGACAAAAAAATTACAAGTTGTTTTTTTTTTGTAAGTGCCGGGTAAACATTCGTATATATTTAATAAAATGCTTTTATTTTTACATTACAAGGAGACATTTAATTTATATTTATTTAGATTATTTTTGCAAAGCTATAATTTTATTCTGGGATGTAAAATGAAGTGGATCAAAATGATTTATCATTTTAAATAATCTATTTTTTTTTTTTTTTCAATTTTGATGATGACAATGCGATAGTCATTGGTGTCGTGGTTACAAACGTGACTGCTGAGCATGGGGTGCTGAGTTCCATTTCAAGTCGGGTAGTGTTATTGAGTTTATTTTTCAGGAATTTGTCAGTAGCAGCCTGAAATTTTGAAGTTGGTGTGACACCCTCGTGCCTCGAAAAGCACGTAAAGCCGTTGGTCTTGCGCCTGATTTCTCCCTAGCTGCGTCGGATTACTGTTTCATAGGACTATGAGAGTGCACCTGTGTTTGCGTATACACTTGTACACTATAATACAATGTGGCGCATGTGACCGCCCGTAATATTCTGAATATTCATGAAAAAATGTCCAAAATAAACTTCAAAAGGGGGGGTCTATCTATAACATTTTTACACTAGTTTTTTTAAAATAAATACACAATTTTTTAACTAATTTTTGACTGCGATTCCGTCTTTTTTTTCGTAGTCGATTATTTTTAGTAAAAATGTTAGTTAACCTGTTAAAACAACTCATAAGCTTTTGGAAATAATAAACAGAATCCAAATCGACCCATAAACTTCGGAGATGTGACAAAAAACAGAAAGCAAATCTACAAACTCTAAAAAATTGAATAACATGAAAAATGTTATAGATAGACCCCCCCTTTTGAAGTTTATTTTGGACATTTTTTCATGAATATTCAGAATATTACGGGCGGTCACATGCGCATGGGCGACATTGTATATCCTGCGTACTTGGCTACTCTTTATTGAGACTGGTCACCGACCGAAATTGGGCCAAGAGAAATATTAATTTCATTAAGACATAAAAAATACATAATCGTCATAAATGATTAACGACTCGAATCACCAACTTCCAAAAGACTCTTCTTTCTCTTTTACACTCATTGACCTTTCACTCGCACCTAACATACGTTCCATTCTACTCATAATTCATTAACTCCACATTAATAACTCATAACTATAATAACGTTAGTAGTTTCGAAGGTTTTTAAAAGAATTGGGACGTAAATAAAAATAAATAAAAAGAGCATTCCTCTTTATTGGTTTGGTATGGCTTCTCAAAAACTTTCAACACGAAACAAGCTTTTAAATTTTTACTGGACTACTGTGAAGCCAAGAGTATGGTTACTTTTTTAGCATGTAGGTATGTATGTTTATTCGTCTGTCTACTTCACATCACACTAATTATTATAAAGGCGAAATTTGGTGTGTTTGTCTCTTCTTCACTCTCAAACCGCTGAACGGATATGAATGAAATTTGGCACTGAGATATCTATCTCAGCGCCAAATTTCATTCAGATCCGTTCAGATAGTACGGAATAACACATAAGCTACTTTTTATCTCGAAAAAAATTACGGTTCCCGTGGGATAATATGTCAACTTTGACGCTGACGAAGTCGCGGGGAGGAGCTAGTACTATCGTAATTTAACAAATGAGATATCGTTGCAAGCGTCTTGATAATCCGCTGTTTAAAGACTATGTGATGTTATACAAAATTCAACATGACGCTCTCTATAGGACATAGAGTCCTGTAAACATTTCTTTTTTGATTTGCTATGTTTGATTTATATCAAGTGAAAGGGAACATTTAAAACATAAAAAACTATTTTAAAATAAACTAAAAGCCGACGGCAAAAATCAAACTTAAAAATATGACACTCGAAAATATTCTTGCCGAAATCACACCGGCCTTCAGTCACTATAGCAACAACGGCTATGGCAGGAATATTTTCTTGTTTTATTGTTTTTAAATTTGTCCTTCTCAAGTTTTAGTTTTTATTAATACAACAATTACATACATACATACATACATAAACTCACGCCTTTTTCCCATGGGGGTAGGCAGAAACCACGGACCGCCACCTGCTACGATCCTTACAACAATTAATTCCCATTTAATATAACCTGCCTATGTACTTAATTACAATTCATTTAAAACTTACCAGATTCCAAGGTCACAAAGACAAAAGCTTTCAAAAAGAAAGGATGAGCCCTTTTAAATAGTTCGCTTCTTCCATCTTCGCTTTAATTAAGCGGAACCCTAAGTCGAGTCAAGAACATTTCGCCGAGTAAGTTCTAAGTTACTAGTGTGGAGTAGGTACTTAACGTTAGTACTTGAAGTTACGCCCACTCCGGGCTGGAAAAGCGAGCGGTACGGCTTGGGTCAGAAAGGCGTATGAGCCATTTTAATTGTTTATTTTACTTCTATGAGTCGTAATGGGATTTCTTGTTCCCTTCTAGGTAGGAATCTACATTTTGGAACGGGCAATTCAATTTCAATCTTTTCATCTTTTAGTTTTGAAAAAGTGCATCATTAAAAAACAAAAAAAACTGCCGGCCTATTATTGCAGGGTAAATCCTCTTCTCATACAGAGAAGGCATGAGCATTGATGATCAATGCTATGTACTTTCTAAGTTTATTATGCACGTCACTGGCTGCAGTGAAGGAAATCATCGCAAGGAAACCTGGACTTAAATTAAGATAAATCGGAAATCGCCAATCCTACTTGAGCAAGCGTGGTGACCGGTACTCGTGCCTTCTCTGTATGTAAAGAGGCCTTCGCCGTACAGTAGGACAATATTATTATTATTGACAAGTATTATTATTTTATCGTGTGCATAACAAATTTTCAACCTTATAGTGTACTTGTACTTAAAAGAGTTGACTACGCAGTATACTCACTGCATTGATAAAAAGTAGTTGTAAGTTAACTGCGTATATACTAAATAGTTTGCTCGACTATATATTTAGGGTTTCTGGCGCGTGAAGGCCAATTTATTTAATGCACCCGTAAAAAGGGCGTAAGTCGTCTTACGCCCATTTTGTCGGATACGACAGGGTAAGCATTTCTTAAGATAAGAAGTAATATTTCCCGGCTACTGATTTATCCCAGTTTATGTGTGCTGACATTTTGTGTAATCCTACTGATAATGGTCTACTATATTTAGGGTTGTCCCTTTAGAATTTTTGGCCAGTCATTGTAACAAAATTATGACTTTGTTCGTCTTCCAAATTCGTTCAGCGGTCTAGACGAGATTGACAAAAAACCTTTGTAAAGTATTGTAGTTTTTCCCCGCGTCTTGGATCGCGTAAATTTTTTTTCTTAGAAAAAATTAAGATGCCCTGTTTCTGATAATAAGCATGTAAAAAAACGTATTTTAGTCCATTTTAAAACAAACGCCATTTTTTTTTAAATTAAGTTATTCGATACAGATCTTACAAGATTATCTTTTTTCCAAATTTGACGTGACAGCCCTATCAACTTCTATAACAGTGGCCGATATAGCCAGTATAGCCACTTTAGCCGTTCTACAGCCCTAATCGCCGCATTAATCGGCCATTAAGTCAACGATAAAAATTCGTTTACGATTTTTTAATTCAATGGACGTTCAGTTTTGGGGTCCCATGGGCTCTGTTCAAGAAAATAGCCTACAGATTCCGCTTTTAAATAACAGAATTTTTCTTAATTAAATCCATGGTTGTTCTCGCATAAAATTCGTGGTTCAGGTTTATTTGTTAACTGAAATTTTATAACCCGACTAATAAAGATTAATGTTGTTAATAAACCACTTGATTTTATTTATTTTACTGAGGTATCGTTAAAGTCGGAAGTGTTTATTGCGTTTCGGGATTCTCAGTACCGTGATATTCAGAGGATCATTAAATTGATTGAGAAGAACGAATATCTTCAATCTGTGTAAGAACGTAGACACTTCAATATCTGCCTATTCTATCCTCGGTAAGAAGAACAGAAACATACATAGGATAACTTTAATCCCAAAAAAAGTATTGTTCTTGAGGAAACTAACAATAACGTTCTTGTCATAACAGATGGCGCCACGTGGTCGAATTTTGATTGAATTTTAACTAAAAAAAACTACGCGGACGAAGTCGCCTGCAGAAGCTAGTAAATATAGTAATATTACAAAAATCTTAGTGAATTTCAAAGGGTCGTTGAGTTATTAAGAGATACGTCTGTAGAATCGCGTAAGCAACATGCTTTACGCTACGATAGCGTAGCGACATTGCTACGATCACCGGTTACGACTATTGACTACGACGTAGATCCCTGGCTACGAAAACTGATCTTAGTTCCACCAAATTAAACCAACCTACAATCTCTCAATAATTTACACTTTCGTTACAAATGGGCGAAGATTTACATTTACCTATGTGTTTGGTACGTTCATTTTTGTTCACGAGATTTCTATCAGACGATGGCTCTTTTTATAATTTTGGCAGTATTCTAATTGAAAGTTAGGATTTCCTAGATTTTAAAAAAGATACATAAAGCAACAAAGGACGCAAGTGTACTTACGTCTTTATTCGTCTCAGGGTGCGGTAGTGTGTTGTGTAATATTGTAAGTGCTCTTGAAAAGTATAAACCAATCACAATAAACCAATCCTTCTCATGATCTAGAAAAAAAACTTTATTCTCTAAAGTTTTAATTTTTTTTATTTAAAAAAAACGCCGCCACGCCGTAACTTTGAAAAGCGACATCTGTTGACGAGCATAAAAAGAGATACACAGAATAAATTAATTAACATTATGTATCTAATAATACTATAATAATAAAACAGTTAGCTCGCCCGCTTTCTTAAAGGGATAATCTAACAATCTAATGTTAAATGATAACACTAGGTTAGAGTCTAGACCATGCTCTAATGACCCCTGTACACAATGGCCCACCATGGCCCACGATGGCCCACGATGGCCCACGATGGCCAACCTTAAATGGCCATTGCCACTGTGTATGGGGCCGTAATAATCTAGAAATCTAGACATGATAGATCGGTTAGGATGCATTTTAAAAATGAGAAAATAATAATAAAATGTAATAAGTAAGGTAGTCTAGGTAAAGTACTGAAATGGTTAATTATGTTCTAAATTAAATACATGAAATGTCTATTACAATAATGAATTCTTAGTAACCTTTAGGTCTCTATGTGTATATTATGTACGTTGAATTGTTTACCTGTTTAAATATAAAGGGAACAGACATATAGGATGACTTTAATGTATTGGAAGTAAAGTAGGCCTTTGGTGTGGGATGCAACATGCGTCGACAACACCCTGTGATCAGAGGGCTCCCTTTTTCTTGGGCCAAGAATGAGTATTGCCAAACAACGTGGCAATGTTGCTAGTCATTCGGGCACTTGCTCCATTGACAGCGATGCGGATGAGTTTTTTTTTACCCTATGAGATTCGCTTTTTTTTTCAATTGTACATCGTAATTTGATTTTGAATTATAAGTTTTAAACAAGAATATATTAATTTTAACTAAGATTTTAACAACTTAAATAAATTGTCAATCTTAATTTCAAACTCCCGAACTTAATAAGACGATTATTTACAAAAAATAAATAAAACGTAAGTGCACACTTACGCCCTATCACCATCAACATACAACAAAAAAATAATTCCAAAAATCCTTAAAACTTTAAATTGGTAAACAAAATAACTTTATCATTCTGTGTTTTAAAAGTAAACTTTAATAGTTAATCGTTGTAAGAGACAAGTTATCAACAACTGATAGTTTTACTTGTCTAAACTTTATGTGGCTTACCCGAGAGACAACGAGTTAAATTGAACACAGCCTGGGTATACTGCCTCCGTCGATACGATCCAGCCGCAAATTAAGTTAGACTGGATATTGATGTTAGTTAGACTGTGGTGATATTTATAACGTTATACGTGTAATGCTGTTTGCTCGCAACATACAAAACCGTTTGCCTATGCTAATGATATTATAAAGAGGTAAGAGTTGTTTGTTTGTTTGTAACGAATAGGGTCCGAAATTACTGGACCGATTTTAATCATTTTTCACCAATAAATATCTACATTATTCCCGAATAACATAGGCTATATAACATCACGCTAAGACACACGGGAGCGGAGCATTAACCGAAGACGTAACTTATGGCGGGTGAAATAAGTAACGCGGAAGTCGAGGGCTGTTTGCTGGTCTGTCATAAATAGGTTTAACTGCCTCGTTAGCCTAGTGATCCTAAGAGCGACTGCTACGCTAGAGGTCGTAGGTTCGATTTTCAGGTCGAGCAAAGTGTTAGTGGGGTTTTCTATAAAAATAATCAGTAAGTTAGGATTTGTGTCCGATTAATAGCAATTCCTAGTGCAGGGCAAAGTATTTTTCTTAATATGGCTATACGTGGCTATCAGTTATAGCCTATAAAAATAAAAACCAAACAATACTTCTCTTATTAAGTCGTAAATGCAAACAAAATACTGACCATGAAGTGGCTTAATAATAATGTCAAAAGTTATTATTTCAACCAATTTAATATTTTAATCACGGTTCGTGAGCGCAATACAATACCAATTAGTGTTATTGAATGCATTCGGACGATTATTTCATTAATATTACAGTAACTAGTTACCTGTCTGCAATACAACTGTTTTATGTTATTGCCTTAATCGTTATTGCAATGATATTTTGCTCTTTTGTTTGTTTAAATGTAGCGTAGATAATTACTTTATGTATATTTTTACAGCGTTGCTGTGTTCTGATTTGAGGGGTATAATAGGTGCCGGTGTAATTACAGGTACATGAGTCATTTCAACTTTGTCTGGATGGGAACGCATTTACAAGGGTATTGCAGATGTCTACAGGCACAGGTGACGATGTTTAAAAAAAACATAAATTACAACGAGTATAAAAGACACTTAACAAAGACTTAAAGCACAGATTTTAAAGTTATATGTTGTACTCATCGTTGCAATTTTTTTTGTATAAGTAAGTATCGTTTAAACATTCATTTTCTGCATTTAATAAAAAACTGTTATTTTATAATACAAACTGCCATAATTCTTTTTGTATAGACTTTAACCTCCTATACAACACAAACTACAGTTACAATAATCAATTTCTGCCAAACATTCACCCAAACGAGAACAAAATAGTAGGACCAAAAACTTCACAGACGAAAAATAGCATGACCCCAAAAAACTTCGGAGACAAAACGTTTCTACCATTCGAAAACTCTTCACCGCAACTACAAAGAAGAACTATTCATATAATGGCTGAATCCTGCTTCTCACCTCGACACGTATTAACGTGAATAACTGGTTCAAGTTCGACCTCCCTGGAGGCTCATAAGTTGAGTGTAGGTGAGGGGTATACCCTCACAAATCGAGATATACATTTTATAGCAGCCTTGAGGAGTAATCTGTGCCTTGACGCTGGTTTATAGAAGGTTATCTTTATCGATTGAGGAAATTTGCAAAGGCGTAAGTGACAACGTTTAGTGGTAAGGTCTTTGTGAAGGAGCTCGTCCGGGGAACGAACCTCCATATCTATTTTTGCCGCAAAGCAGCGTTGCTGTGTTCCGGTTTGAAGGGTATGGGTGACGGTGTAATTACAGGCACGTGAGACATTTTTACTTTGTATCTGGTATGGCAACGCATTTGCAAGGCCTCTGGTATTGCAGATTTCTATGCAGCGGTGACCATTTAACATCAGGTGGGCCGTCGGCTTGTTTGCTATCCAGTGATATTTAAAAATAAAATATAAAAACATATATACCATCACGCCTGTATTCCCCGAAGGGTTAGGCAGAGGTGCACCGATTTAGGTACACCCACAGTTCGCCGGTATATTTAGGTCCCATGTAATAGGGGGCGAGCCTATTGCCATTAACCGGGCACAAATCCAAACTCCGGGCTGCTACTGAGAAATTCCTAATGGAAAAACCCAATAACACTTTTTGCCCGACTTGGGAATCGAACCCGGGACCCCTTGCTCGGCAGTCGCGCTTGCGACCACGAGACCAACGGGGCAGTCCCAAAAAAAAACAACATAAAAAAAACAAATAAAAACATTTATGTCTCTTACGACTTTTGAAATTTTACCGCCCTCTTTATGTTTTATTACCTTACTTGAAAACCTTGTTTCCACTAACAACTTTGTAATTTAAATATACTTAGTTCTAAACTACAATTTAGCTTTATTTAATTACAAGTTATTACCCTCGACTTCGTCCTAAGAAATGACAGTTACATCAGTTACATTTAAAATTCAATCATAATTAGAAAGACACGTGGCGCCATCTATTATCATAAGAACATTATTGTTATTTTCTGCAATAACAGTCCTTTTTTCGGGATGAAAGGTACCGTATTTCCATTTCTGTACACCTGACAGCATATATCCAAAATTTCAGGGATGATCGATTCAGTGGTTTAGTGATGAAAAGGTAATTGTTAGGTATCTAAAGGGAGCGGGTACAAACACGTGTTAACAAACAGCGAGTCAGTGTCATACTGCTTTATTCAACCTTTCTCTGTCGCACGCGCGCCAAACACACGCAGATGTCGTACGCGCGCTCGCATATACAACACTCCCTTCCTTACATACTTTAGAAAAATGGCTTATAATTAACAGGCATAACACGTCGTTTGGATCTCTGAATTGGATGATCGGTTTCAAAGGCGTTCTCATTAACTCCTACTGTCTCCTGTGGTGCTAGTCGATCGAGACTCGTTAACATAGAGTGATCTGGTGTAGACGGCAGTAATGGCAATGGCTCAACACTCGTACCTTCCCTCTCTCCAAGATTAGCTTCTCCAGTTGATATTGGTGATTGTTCGCTCACGGGTACTCCGGTCCCATCCGTTACGTCTGCAGCTCCCGGCTGCGCTATTAAGTTGCTATCATCTATTTCTATGTCCGAGTGCGAATCATTATTATTATTTGCCAACTCTAAATCGCCTTCGGCTTGAAAACGTCGAATCTGGTCGATGTGCCGAATCACGTTGCAGTTTAGTTCCGATATATATACCGAATACATCACATTCCCTATTTCCTCTTTGATTATACCTTTCACCCAACTATATTTATTGTTCCCTAAAAATCGTTTAATCCAAACAACGTCATCTAGTTTAAATTTTGGTCTTCTCCTTCCTCCTTTATTCTGTAAGAACTGTTTTTCTCTTACGGTCGACGAAAGATCGGCGGATGTCGAGGCGACTTGCAAAGGATTGATTAAATCCAGCCGCGAGCGTAGGGGACGACCATACAGTACTTCCGCTGGAGATTTACCTGTGGTACTATTTTTGGAGTTTCTATAATCGAATAAAAACTTCGCAATTTTTTCTTGCAGAGGTATTTTAGTGTCACCTTGTAAAATTATGCTTTTAAGACCTTTTTTAATTATTTTTACAAAACTTTCAGCTTGGCCGTTACTTGAAGGATGATACGCCGGTGACAATTTATGTTGAATGCCGTTTAAATTGCAAAACTCTTCAAACTCCCTAGACGTGAAAGAAGTACCATTGTCCGTCACCAACGTGTGAGGCACACCGGCTCTCGACATAAAATCACATAATTTGCTTATGACCGTTTTTGCTCCATATGATGTTGTACTTACAGAATAACATTCTACCCACTTAGAAAAAGCATCAACAATAACTAAAAACATTTGGTTATGAAACGGTCCAAGAAAATCTAAATGAATTCTATAAAACGCATGGGGCGGATAAGGCCACGGCGAGGGAGGCGAGCGGTGTGGCGCGGGACGCAGTTGCGCGCATACGCTGCATGCGGCTGCCAACCGCTCGAGCGCCGCGTCGATTCCCGGGAACCATAATCTTTCGCGCGCTGCGGCCTTCATTTTTACAACCCCGAAGTGCGAATCGTGTAATTCTACGAATATTTTTTTTCTTAGTGCATGAGGAATGACTACTTTATGACCACGCATTAAACATTCATTTTCAAATGACAATTGAAACCTAACGTCAAAATAAGGTCGCAATTGGGGGTCGTGAACTTTACGCGGCCATCCTTTTAACACATAATTTTTTACTTTTTTTAAAATCTCGTCGCGGTCGGTTTCGTAACGTATTTCATTTAAAGTTATGGGTAAACTTCCTTGAACAACAAAATTTACGTATGCAGCGCGCTCTTCACAGTCGCGGTCCTCCCCCCGCGCCTCGTCCTGCGCCCGCTTCTCATTCGCTAACGTCGCTCGCGATAAGAAATCTGCACTGTTATCACCGCTACGAATATATTCGATCGTATAATTGTACGCCGACAAGAATAATGCGTACCGTTGTAGCCTATTCGCAGATACCTCAGGGATGCCCCGATGCGGACCAAAAATCGTTATCAACGGTTTATGGTCCGTACGTAATATGAATGGTGTAGTACGACCATATAGGTACTGGTGAAATCTTCTTACACCATAAATTATTGCTGTTGCTTCTTTCTGTAGCTGTGAATAATTTTTCTCAGCTGTTGTGAGCGTCCTTGAAGCAAATGCGATAGGCCTCTCGCGATCGTCAGCAGGTGATAACTGAGAGAGAATGGCACCTAAACCTTGCGGCGAAGCATCCACGGTTAGCAACAGTTTTGCGTTCGGATCAAAATGGGCTAGCAACTGGTCGGAAGCTAGCAGTTCCTTAATTTTTTTGAATGCTTCGTCGTGAACTGAAGTCCATTCCCATTTTGTATTTTTATGAAGTAACTCATATAATGAACTCAGAATAGACGATGCGTTCGGCACGAAACTTCTATAATAGTTAATAAGCCCTAAAAATGACTGTAACTGCGCACTATTCGCCGGTTTGGGTGCTTTTAAAATGGCCTGAACTTTATCTGGTGATTTTCGAATACCATTTTTATCAATAATATGACCTAGATAGCAAATTTCATTTTTAAAATATTCACATTTATCCTGCTGAACAGTCAAACCTGCGTCTTCCAGCCGTTTTAAAACTACTGTTAACCTATTTATGTGCTCGTTAATATTACTCCCTGTTACTAATATATCATCTAAAAATATTGTTACTCCGTCTAGGCCTGCAAGCACACATTCTATCGCCCGCTGAAAAATGGCTGGAGCGCTTGCCAGACCAAACACTAGCCTGGTATACTTGAAAAGGCCACGATGCGTGTTTATACATGTTAGGGCCTGTGAGTCTTCTGTCAAAGGAAATTGGTTGTATGCACGAGATAGGTCAAGTTTGGTGAACTGCTCACCACCGTGTAGTTTTGAAAATAACTCATCAATAGACGGTAACGGGTATTTTTCGATCATTAATTGCTTATTAATAGTTACTGAGTAATCTGCACATATTCTAACACCACCATCTTTTTTTAATACGGGAACTATGGGAGAGGCACATTCTGAATATTCTACAGGTTCTAATATCCCAAGATCCACAAGACGATTAAGCTCCACATCGATTCTGTCTCTTAAGGCGAAAGCAACCGGTCTTGCTTTAAAAAATAAAGGTTTTGCATCTGGTTTTAACTTTAAACATACCTTATTTTTGTTGAAACAACCTAATTTACTGGAAAATAATTTTGGAAATTGCGAAATAATTTCAGTGATGACCTGATTCTGTGATTTACCCATATAATTAACGGGGGCAAATTCTAAGTTAAAAGAATGTAGAAATTCCCGGCCTAGTAGTGGCGGGCCGCCGCCGCGCACTACGTAGAACTTAAGTACATGCGCATTACCTGCATACGTCACGTTCAGTTGAATAAAACCTAAAGTTATCATTTTGCCTCCCGTATAACTAAAAAGATTATTATTAGTATCGGACAATGGTACCTCCTTGAAATATGATTGGTAGGTATGATCTGAAATCACATTAACGGCCGAACCACTGTCTATTTCAAACTCCAAAAATATACCATTTACATGCACGAATTCTGTCATTGGTCTACCCCGCACGCATTTAATATTAAGCACAGGTGACTTACCATCGTCCCCGACATCCGCATTATCTTTCGTGATGAAATTCACTTTCGAGTTAGACGCACACATTCTACTTAAATGACCCTTACGGTTACACTTTTTGCATTTGTAATTTTTAAAACGGCACTGATTGACCTTATGGTTGGTATACCCGCACACACTGCACTTTTCGTTTCTGGAGATACTGAACACGGCGTCGGGGCCCGTGCCGCCGGCGGCCGCGGCGGGGACCGCGTCGTTCGCCCCCGCGTTGCCGCTCACGCCGCTCGACGGTTGGGTGGTAGTTGCTGCTTTGCGCGCTGCACACACGTTCTCAGCCAACTCCACAGCCTTTCCCAGCGTCAGTTCCTGCAGATCCTTTGCGAATAACTTTTCACGTTCGGGACCCGCTGCCATTCCCATCACAAATTTGTCGAGAAGGGCCTCTTCCAGATTTTTAAACCCGCAATGTGCCGCCAAACCCCTGATCCTTGCTGCCCACTGAGTATGACTCTCACCTGGGCGCTGCGTGGCTGAATAGAAATGGTACCGCTCCGCGAAACCAAGCCGTTTCGGGGTGAAATGACTATCCAACAGACGGATGATGCTGTCATATTCTACCTCCTCAACTTTCTGCGGCAGCGCCAGGTCACTCACTAGTTTGTAGCTTGACTCACTTAAAGCACTTAACAATATTGCCTTTCGTTTGACCTTGGCTTTGTCCGACGCATCGTTTACGTCGTTCGCAATAAACCACTGCGTGAGCCGTGATTTATATGTATCCCATTCGCTTGTGAGATGGTCGAAGTTAGTTATTGAACCAAAACCTCCACTGGAAAACATTGTTTTAATCCTCGTCGCCACTGTTAGGTATCTAAAGGGAGCGGGTACAAACACGTGTTAACAAACAGCGAGTCAGTGTCATACTGCTTTATTCAACCTTTCTCTGTCGCACGCGCGCCAAACACACGCAGATGTCGTACGCGCGCTCGCATATACAACAGTAATAAACAAACTTACTTTCGCAATAAATAATATTAAATCAAAGTCAAATCATTTATTCCAATTAGGCCATTAAAGAGCACTTTTGAACGTCAATTAATTAAAACTATTGAATCTAGTTGCCCATTTCAAAAGGTAATTTCGTATGGCGTAAAATGTCGTGATGGCCCAGTGGTTAAGGCATCCGCCTCTCATGCACGAGGTTGTGAGTTCGCAACCGGGCACGGGCAAGTACCAATGTGACTTTATCTAATTCATATGTACTTTCTAAGTTTATCTTGGACATCACTGACTTCGGTAACCATGTCAGAGGCCCTTGAGGCGGTTTAGAAACTCCGACACCAGGGCGTGTGGGATCGTAAGACTTTACTGCCCACACGATAAAGAAGAAGAAGAAGTATGGAGAAGAAACTGGTTAGGAAAATAACTGCCACACTTGTTTAAACAACAACGCCACCCACATACTAATAAACTCCCAAAAACTGCGTTCCCATTTAATATCAGTATGACCCTAATATTGTACACAATAACCAAAACGGACGTATTTTTTAATTAGACCTCTTTACAGCTCGTTACTGTAACGCGCTTAAAACCGGCCACATCAGTAACCGAGGCACATAACAAGCTTATCTTCAACCGGTCTGTGACTACCCCGGTTCGTGCCGCAAATAATGTACCACTTGTGGCTTATTAAATATCCTCTTTTCCACAAACTAATTGGATAATTTATGCGGGATAGCTTTTAATTATTACGTCTTTGTACTGGATTTGTGGGATGCCGAGGAAATAGGGATATAGGCGGCCTAGGTTGCTATGTTTTTGGTGATGTTATGCCTTTTATGATAAGGTACACCTCTGCCTTCGGGGAATACAGGCGGGATGGTATGTATGATGCTATGAATCATTTTAAACCAGTGTTTTGTTTTGAACTTGCACCTACTTTATGTGCAAATAAAGAACTTTTCGATTCAATTATATACTACAGAGCAGGAATATGGGTGTACAGATCCCATTGGTTAAATAACATAATTGCGTGAAAGGTAATAAATGCAGAATTATACTTTACACGCAGCTTTCAAGCCTATTCTAAGCTGATTTCGTTCATATTTAATAACCTATTTAAAAAAAGGAGTAGAACTGCCCAACCATGCCTAATTTAGAGTTATTTAACTTACAACAACTTAGGGTTACTAACACGAGGTTTAATTACAAAGATTCTATTGCCCCTATTGGGCCTATCAAGTTTTATTAACTCTGAGTTAACATCTAACATCTAACTCAGAGTTAATAAAATAACTCTAATGACGTACACGGGCCCAAACAGCTTTAATTATAATATTAATAGTTGTTAATCTTGTCAACCAATCATAGCATAAGATTTGACAGCACATTAGTGATTTATCTGGGTGGCAAGTCAGCTGATTTGTCATGAACTGAACTGCTACAATTCCATTTCGACGCCACAAATTAATTGACATCCATTATATATGAGCTGTCAAAACGCGATTCCCCATAGATTTTGTATGGTAATACCAAATTGTGACGTCACTTATTTGTCAACTTAATTAAACTAACTATGAATTGATTTTAACGCAAAATATCTGTACTATAATAATATTTTAAAGCTAGTTTGTTTTTTTGTTTGTTTGGTTAAACACGCTAATCTCAGGAACTGCTGGTTCGAATTGAAAAAATATTTTTGTGTCAGATAGCCCATTTATCGAGGAAGGCTATAGGCTATATAACATCACGCTATGACACGCGGGGGCGGAGCAGTAACTAAAGAAGTAATACGGGTGAAAACGGAGTCGCAGACAGGAGCTAGTCATCTGATAACAAAAATAGTGTTTTCATTCAAGTGGAGTTTCTAAGTTTATCTAGGACATCACTGACATCGGTGGAGAAAAACATCGTGAGGAAACGCGGGTATCATTATTAATATAATAAAGTCTGTTTTTGTAAACGTTCTAATCTCTAGAACTAATAGTCGGATTACAAACATTATTTTTGTAGGTATGTAATAGCCAGATTCATGAGAAATAGTATAAGCTATATAACATCACGCTACGGCTCACGGGAGCGGAACAATTACCAGAAACGCAACGCGAAAAGTCAGAAGAATAAGCTAGTAATTAATATAAGTCTAAAATCTCTAATCTGCTTTGAACTAGCATGGTGATCTATGCTTGTGTCTTCCCTGTATAAGAAGAGGGCTTTGCTCTGCAGTAGGACAATAATAAGCTGGTAATATTATGGAATAACGACGTCCACTACTGAATATAGGCCTCCCATATAGATAGCCACAATGACCGGCCATACGCTGCTTCCTTCCAGCGATTTCCCGCGACCTGTGGTCGTGGACCTGTTGTCCAATGTCCACTATGTCCAGCAGTGGACATCGGTAATATGGCAGGATATGATGATGATAATGATTATGAAAGACAACACTTTATAACAAAGTTCTCGAATGGAGACCACGCACCGGCAAGCGCAAGCTGGACGGATGACCTGATTAAGACCGCAGGAAGACGCTGGATGTTGGCCGCTTCCAGCCGATAATTTCGTAAATCTATGGGGGAGGCCAATGTTCAGCAGTATACGTCCTGCGGCTGATATGATAGAAAGATCAAAGAAGAACAGTCATAACAACGCTAACAGCTTAATCGAACAAAGTTAGTTCTCGGTTTAAAGCTAAACCATTCAATTAAGTTGCAGTGAAAGTTATCAACTATATTAAATAGTTGCTTACGTCTGAAGTTTACCGTGTTAGTCTCCGGAGGGCCGAGCGCTAAGTGAGTAGAGACCGGCCAGATAGATCGAGTTACAGACTTACTTTGAAGGCTTTTAATCTGGTTTCTATCTTAATAACTGCCTCGTTAGCCTAGTGGTCGTAAGCACGTAAGCCTAGAGGTTCTGGGTTCGATTCCCAGGTCGAGCAAAAAGTGTTATTGGGTTTTTCTATGACAATTCTCAGAAGCGGCTCGGAGTTTGGAGTTGTGCCGGGTTAATGATAATAGGCTCGCCCCCTATTATATGGGACCTAAATATACCGGCGAACTGTGGCTGTACATTGGTACACCTCTGCCTAACCCTTCGGAGAATAAAGGCGTGATGGTTTTTTTTTTCTATCTTCATTTTTTTATGTATTTTAAGCTTTGCGCCACGCTTGGAATTTCTTCTGTATCGTGGGTGCGTTTACAAATATTTAAACTGACATGTACAAACACAGACGTGGATCTGCAGGCCATGCAAATATATTCCGTGCAGTAATTGAACCCGCGACGCGCTGCGTAGCAACCAATAGGAATATTATGTTTTTTTTTATTTAAAAAATGAATCCTCGTTCTTGTAATAAACAGTTCAGTAAAACTATTTTTTGAAAAACTATGAAATTACAAAAGATATAAAGCCATCAAAAATTTGTTTCTATTTCTTTCTAGCAAAACAAAATAAAACGCGGAGTTTATACGGCCGAGAGTTTTCTGACGTCACAGATCATGACGGATCTCTCTGTCTAATCGGTGGGTAAATAATTTAATAGTTCTAAATGCTTATATCGGCCGTATTTCTTGGCCGATTTTAATTTCACTTTTTTTCATCTCTACTAATAAATTGGATTATTACAATTTATGCATACGGCATTATATTTATATTCTTCAGCCACTATGCTAGTCATGACAACTTCAAGATGGCTTCACCGAGAGATATTTTTACAGAACAACACTACAACCCATCCACTTAAAAAATAATCCCCTAAAGACACTTCCAAAAACATTGGAACGCGACTTTTTACGACACGAAAGGAAGACTACACATCCTCTAGTAATCTTACAAAATAATTCCTCGTTCCTTTTGATTCAACGGTTCGCGAGTAAAGTCCCGAGGGCACTTGGTTTCACTGTCAGAGGGCTTATCGGGAGGGCTCGATATCAAACTGACGAGGGATAGAGGGCCGGCGACGTGATAAGCGGTGTGATAAGGACCAGTTTACTTATAAGCACTGCACTGTTTTAACGAGGAGGTAGATTGTAGATCTGATTTTTTTTTTGGAGTTGTTTTGTTCAAAGATATTGTTTTTTTTATAGATTTTGCTCGCGATTTAGACCCACTTTTACCAAAATCACTAAATACATTTAGTCCCTTACCGTATTATTACTGCCACTTTGTTAGATGGTGAGAGAGACAGAATGATAATTTAAATACATTTAGCTCTAAATATGTTTAGTGATTTGTGGTAAAAGTGGCTCTAAGGGCCGGAGCACATCACGTTTTTAAACGCTTCGTTGACGCGCGCTTGTAGCGATACAGACGCGATACGCACGCGAGTCAGACAAGATCAAACGGCAATGTGGAGTGAAAAACGCGCTATCGGCACGCGTTTCAAAAACGCGCGTCAACGGCGCGTTTAAAATGGTGGTTTGCACAGGCCCTTAATCTGCGTGAATTGACTTTCGAAACCCAAATTCTTTGAATAAAAAACAGCCTATAATACCACTCAAGGATAATGTAACTTTCTATTAATAAAAGAATTTTAAGAATCGGGTTAGTACATAGTTCCGGAGATTAGCGAAAGAGATTATGACTTAACTTTGAACGTTTTTAATGACTGGAATTGGCTTTCGGATAGCCTCTCTATAGTATCTTTAATCTCTTTGATAAAAACCGAGCACCAGTATTCCGTTATAGATGTTCTTCAAAGTTCTCAAAACTTTTTTAATCGGCGACATGTAATGAATTATGTCATGAAAAAATAATAAAAATATTAATTATAATTATAATACAAGTCTAACTAATAATTGTTAGCAAAGACCTCTTCTCATACAGAGAATTGATCAGTTAACTTTCTTGTGCATGCTGTGGTCTCCTATGAGTGAAGGAGTGCATCCACATAATATTTTTGTTATATTGTTTTTATGGTGTGATTTTGTGCATATATTTTGTTGCAGATCCTAAATAAATAGACATCATTAAACGCTAGCTCAAGGAGGTTGGGTAATTTCAGCCTATCATCATCATCCTCTTCTTGCCCTTATCCCAATTTATTTGGGGTCGGCGCAACATGTTATCTTCTGCCATGCCAACCTGTCAGCCGTTATACTATCACTGACTCCCTTCTCTTTCATATCATCCTTCACATAATTTCAGCCTTATATAAGTTGAAAAATAAATAAAAAATGAATATAGCTTGCGAATACAAAGCTGCAGCAATTTAAACCCGGATGGCAAAGAATTCTTGAAAAAATCCTTCGCCGTCAAGAAGTCACAATTTAATAAAGATGAGAAAACTATAAAAAATAAAACGTCGAACCGAGGGTAAGACCCGAGATAATCCGATTTATACAGGAAATTTTTTTAACCAGTGCGTAAATTTTGCCATAATAAACTTCAACACGTTTTATTAAACACGTATATTTTATTTTGATATGTGTTAGTACTAAAAAAAAAAAGTTATCGCTTACGAAACATGTTTACTTAAAAACCATATTTCATTGTCACTCGGCGCTAGCGCACTCCCCACCCCCTCACCTCAGCCATGCGCCCGGGCGGCGGCGGCGGCCGCGAGTTTTCATTGATAGTATGGCGAATAGATTATGTCCTGGATGTTTTGCTTATTTCAAACTCGGATAAGGATGAATTTTTTTTTTTTTTTTTTAACTCATCACGGAAATGTGTTCTATTACTGACACTGAACTACCAAAAAAAATTTACGCACTGGTTAAAAACTTATCCTGTATACATAGAGTTATCCAAAATTCACTTCAATTCTCTTGTGCCGATTTTTAAACCGTCCTCGCGACCCAATTCTGAAACTTTGGATACTTCAATTCTCATTCCGTATTGTAGGGCACAATTGAGACAAAGCAAATTGACCCTTAAAAGTGAGGTTACAGAACTCAAATTGGGATAGCTGGAGTGTCAGGTTCCTGAGCTGATGGTCTACGAAGAGAGCTGGTTATCGAGTTTCACTGTGAAGTGTTTTACTTTGTCGCTATTACGCTTGTGTTTTTGTATTTTAGTGTTTTTGAGGTCGTGGTAAGAAATGTTTTAAGAATATACATTAAAATCTTATCAGTACCATTATCAGTCTTCGATGCTAATGATTCGTAACAAAAATATTGACATAAATTCTGAACCAATGATTCAATGATCTTCACAGCCAGGATCGGTAAGAAAGTCGTTCTCGCTTTTGGGCTTAAGAAAGTATTACTAAATAAAAATAAACTAATTCTGACTTCGATATTGTCTTGCATAGTTACGGCAGTATTAAAAACTATCTATACAAGCTGTTGATTTGTATCCTCGTCAAATTTTAGGAGCTTGTCATAAAAAAATAGAAGTAATCAAATATAATTACGAACCTTTTGGCGAGATGGCCAGCTCGAATTTGATAATCACGTCAAAATGAAAAAAAGAATAAAAACAATTTATTTTATTATTGATTCGTGTTAAGAATCACGAGCATAGTTAACTCCTTGAATTTGACAAGGTTGCTAATCAACGCCTTGTATTTAGCGAGTTTCGGTACCCACTATTGTGAAATTTCCTTTATGAGGCCAAACAGATGTAATTTTGTGAATCGCTATTTTTGAGTTGCATAATTTAGGTAAATAAATACACATTAAGCAATTAGCACATACTGGATTTTTTACCTGATTACGGCAAAAACAAAGGAGGTTATGAAATATATGCAACTGCCACTTTTGGTTTTAAATTTTTAATCATAACTTATGATTTTAAAACCAAAAATAAATTAAAATCTAAATTAAACTCTTTTGAATAAAAGGAATACAGATTAAATACCGCGACTCAAAAAACGCGACTAGCAATTCAAGCAATTCCATTCGTGGCTTCCCAACCAATATTTGCATGTCATTTACTGTGACAGAACAGCAGATACACACACTGTTACTGTAACGCCTACCTAACACCGAACACACAAATAAATTATGTGTCAACCTCTTACCTACTAAGGGTCAGTTCACAAAGATATTCAAAATTTAACTTTATCCACTACACGAAAAGGTACACTTTTCATTGTGAGCATTTAGGATACGTTGACTTGCACCTTCTCACAATGAAACTATCGCAACGAAATTTGTATCTTATTGTTTAGTAAATAAAGTTATATCATGAGTCGCTTTATTAAAATATACTAATGCGAACTGCTTCGTTGGCCTAGTGGTTCTAAGGGCGACTGATACGCTAGAGGTCTATGATTCGATTCCCAGGTCGAGCAAAAAGGGATTTTTCTATGAAATTCTTAGTATCGGCTCGGAGTTAAGATTTGTGCCTGGTAAATGGTAATAGGCTCGCCCCTATTACATGGGACCTAAACATGCGAACTGTGGGTGTACATTGGTACAGTACACCTCTACCTAACTCTTCGAGGAATACCAGCGTAATGGTATAGGCATTTTAATAGAGCGATTTGAAATATAATTTTATTTTCTACACGAAAATATACACATTTCATTGTGAGAATTCAGAATACGTTGCACCTTCTTACATTAAAATTCTCACAATGAAATGTGTATCTTATTGTGTAATAAATAAAGTTAAATTTTGAGTTGTTCTATTAAAATATACTAATGCGAACTGCTTCGTTGGCCTAGTGGTTCTAAGGGCGACTGATACGCTAGAGGTCTATGGTTCGATTCACACGTCGAGCTAAAAGATTTTGGGTTTTTCAAAGTAGCAAGTTTTTACCAATGTACGTCGGGTCTCGGTGTGAACTGACCCTTACTATAACATTGTGACCTTCTTACGTATTTTGTTAGTACATAAACCATTTTGTTATTTTACTAGCGACCCGGATTTAAACGGGTGCAATTTGCTAATAAATAAAATGAGTAGAAAGTGTGCTTTTTTGTACAATAATATAATCCAAATTTCCGCTAGAGATTTTTCAATTTCTTTTTTCGTATAATCTTTATGTTTACGTGTATGAGTACGATGCAATTCACTAGTCAATAAAATGAGAAGTATGCTTTTTTCAGACAATAATATCATCCAATTTTCGGGTAGATTTTTCGTTTTTTTTTCCATATAAACTTTATCCTAACAATTTATGAATATTAACAACAAAAAAAAAACACAACCAAATCGGTCGAGTCGTTCCCAAGTGATGATCTTTCACTTTTACAATCAAAATGTATGCTACAGATGTTTTTTTTTTTTCATAACTGTTGAAAACTTATTCCATCCATGAAATCCATGGTAAAACTTTTCGTTACGATGTCCATTCCGTCCCCGTATAGGTAAACTTAATGAAAAAATTAAACACAATTTTCTTCTTGCACATTAGTCTAAAATTAAACAAATTTAAAGATTTTTTAAAGTATTAAATAATACAAAACATTTGTGCCAAAAATGCTGTGTGAAACGTGTTTTAGTTAGTGCTTAAGCGTGAACCTAGAAGGTGCACAGTGCATGTCACACGAAAAGCATAATTACGGTAATGCATAATAGTGCTTAGCAACTTAACATAGTTTAAACTGCGGGTTGTTCGAAAGCTGCGGGTTGTTCGAAAGAGATACCGCGCCCCCGGAACGCAAAGGGCACATGAAAGGAACATAGACGGGTTTTAGTCAGTAAAAGTCTGACACTCCCTCCCGCCCCGCCCAGGGCGGGGGAAGTTATTTGATGATTTCACGTCTATAAAAAAAAAAAAAAAAAAAAAAAAAAACATAGTTTAAAACAAAGTTGCTTCCTGCCTGCTTTTAAACTACGTAACGGATTTGAATGCGGTTTTCATCGATAGATAGAGTGATTAAAGAGGAAGGTTAAAGGTATAAATCATCACGCTAAAATGAATGGGAGCAGAGCAATAATTAAAGACGTAACTTGACGCGGGTCACAACGCGGTTTAATATACATATTAGTACGTTTTTTAAATTAGGAAGAGATTTATTATTTGTTTTCTGAAACACGCTAATCTGTGGAACAATCAGTAGGAAGGAAAACAAATATTTTTGTTAGGGTATAATTATGATAGGCAGATTCATGAGGCTAGTTTTATATTAGACCACAACCCACGGGGGCGAAGCAGCAATCAAAGATGTGACTTAACGAGGATGAAAAAAAATTGGCATGTGCCATTTTTAAGTGAACCAGCTTTGGTTCCGAAGTTCCGAAGGGAAGTCAAAATCCAGTTGTAAGGAGTTCTCGCTACTGACCTCTAGCAAAATTGCGATTTAATATTTCGGAGATTTTACCTACTTACCGAAAAATTATCTTACAGCAGTTTTTATACGGGAAAAAGGGTGTAATCTAAAATTATTCCTCCTTGGAGTGGAGGTCAACAAAACCCTTCCATCAACCCTTCTGGTTAGCTATTCCTTTGGTCACGATGGGAGCAATGATGTGAAATTTTGTCCCGCCCTGTTTGTGCTATTATCAAAACGTCGATATTTACGTATTTATTTGGTAGGTTATGCCCGTGACTTCGTTTGCGTGGATCCCTATTTCTTTTTTATTAATTTGAGTAATAATAAATCCCCCCTTATAACATCGTATCTCTCTCAGTCCCGTTAAAATCAGTTCAGCCATTTTAGGGACCAGCCGGAACAAACAGAGAAATGAATTATAGTTAAAAATATATACCATCACGCCTGTGTACCCTGAAGGGTTAGGCAGAGGTGTACCAATGTACACCCACAGTTCGCCGGTATATTTAGGTCCCATGTAATAGGGGGCGAGCCTATAATTATAGTTATTTTCGTGTAAGTAACGTTAAATGTTCATATTTATTTTTCACACTTCAATTTTGTAGATGTTTAGTACTTCGTGTTAGAAACTAACTCTGAGTTTAGTTGTAAGCATAGCAAGGCAAGCGGAAGTGTGCCTTCTAGTTTAAGATTTTTCAATATTTTATTAGCAAATTAGCTTACTTATCTCTCAAAATCAAAGTAAGTTTACAAATAGGCCTGTAGTAGGCATCTAGCTGTATTATAACGCCTTTGCCATATGCCTTTGCCCAATATTAATATGTCAAGATCAGTACCTAATAGCCTTACAGCTTCCAAAGCTATTAATTGTACGAATAAATTAATTGACGGAACATGGAATTGTACTTATAGCCAACCCATTAGTCACCCGCATTGACATCCAATTAAGGAGCTGTAATTATTGTGTGGGGCAATATAATCTTATTGAATGGGACTTAGGCTGAGGCTACATGAGGCCGCGACGCGACACATGAACGACTAAAACAAATAAATGAATGCTCACAAATATGGTTACACCGTACATCACCGTACATGGGGTTCGATTCCCACCCAGGACAAACTTTGTGTGATGAGCATGATTGTTTGTTCTGTGTCTGGGTGTGATTTATCTATAATATGTATGTATTTATAAATTATATAAGTATGTATATCAGTTGTCTGGTTACCATAACACAAGCTCTGCTTAGCTTGGGATCAGATAGCCGTGTGTGAGTTGTCCCAAGATATTTATTTATTTATTTTATTTATCAAACATAGTAGCGATCTTTGATTTCTTTATGCGATAGGAACAACATTACTGTAATCACGGCATCGGAAACATCAACATATCAGCGCAATTGAAGCGAATTTTTTAGAAAACTTCTCATTTATACAAATATATGCAGGTTTTCGCTTATAATGTAGCCATACCATGTTTATCTCGTTTCACTCTTCCAGTCGAATTGCAAATCGCTGCTTACTGTAGCCTCAGCTTTAATGTGAACGATGTGATTGCCCAGTTAAGGATCCCACCATATCTCTGATACGTGATTCTTATACTTAAAAATCACCGGAATCGTTCTTCAACAAGTCAACAGTACAAATAATTCTTAATTATTCAAATAACCTCGCACATTAGGATTTTCTAAAGAATAAGAAAAACATTTTCTTAAGATAAAAAATATGAATTCAAGTTACCTACGAAGTTCACTGAGTTTTATTAGTATTTTTAGAAACAGAATCGTTGAACCTTGAAGAATCAAAAATATATCCAATAGGTGCTCTCATATTCAACACACTTTGCAAAGGGAAATATCCCAATACCTTTTTATTAGGGAAGAAAAAACTGCTGGCATCCTCATTGAATATTTCAAAGGGTTTCCCTTGCCTGAGACCCCATTTACAACGCCCATGAGTGGATATGTAGCAGTATCGGATTGTTACAAAAAACATGGCAATATGAGATGGTTCAATTTAGAACGTAAGTCTGCTAAAGGTCGAACCAATTGCGCCGGGTATAATATTTCGGAAATGACATAATTATTTCTGGAAGAGGTAAAAGCGTCATATCGTACATTCTCCTTACGTCAAATATGTTTTAGTTAAAGGTGGTGCTAGCCAATTACCAACTGGGCACAAATCCAAACTTCTGGCGTCTTTAGACAAATTCCTTAAAGAAAAACCCGATGTAGAGTTCCAAGAGTCACACTTGCAACCTTAGAGGATTATGACAATTTTTATTTCCTTAAGTTTCAAGTGAGCGAAGCAGCGGGCACAGCTAGTTTTGGAAATATTTATGTAAAAATTCGATTCAGTTATTATGTAGGGTACTTAGTGCTTCATCTACAAACCATTGAAATAATATTTTCCATTTTTTCATTCTGTTATTTTTTAGCTGACGAATCCTTTTGCCACTGTGGCGGTGGCCCATTTATTAGAATGCCTAAAGTATGCCAATATTTGCACTTAGGAAGATGTTAAAAACGTGGTCACCTACTGGGCAAAAAATAAGGATTAACTTAAGCGATATACTCAAAAAGAAAAAGTTGTTTTTTTTTCAATGTTTCTATTCCAATTTCAAACTTTCAAAATCAATATTAAATAGGTATGCGTCAAAAACAAAAACCGTACTAAAAAGTAGGCAAGAACCGTTATTTATTACATCATTTGTGGCTCCCAAACACGGGGTCAGAGAGATCTCGTAAAATCCTTACGGATGAGGCTGCTTCCTTTTCTTATCTCAGAGCTACTGCCATTTTTATACCCCGCTGTTAAAGAGACAACTGTCCGGGTTCGTTGCTAACTAAATATGGGATATTTTCTGGATCTCTCTGTTTTTTGCCAGCGTGAAAAACAAAAGGTTTTGCTGATATTAGTACCTACACAACATGTTAAGGTTACAATCATAAAAGTTTAGGATGTTGTTTTTTGTTCGGGCTTAATGTCAAGATTAAAAACGCAGGCTAAGTTTGTTGAAGACCAGACTTAACGTTGTGGATGAGGGTTCTGTTGGAGTTATTACAAAATAATGGTAATACATAGCTTTCGATGGTGAAGAAGGCGTCTCGCAAGATGGTAAGTGTTAGCACTTTAGCAGGGTAAGCAGGTAAATCTCAGAAAAAAATGTTCGGGCCTATTACTACCACACTGTAGGCCGAAGGCTCCTTTCATGCAGAGAACGCATAATTAATCATCGCCACGCTTGCTCAAGGATGATTGGCGATTTCAGATTTGTGTTTATTATAATTTTCCTTACATTTTTTTCCTTTACTAATGTCAGTGTTGTTCAAGATAAACTTAGAAAGTACATGGACGCGGAGTCACTCACATTTCCGTTCATATCTTTACCTAGTATAAAACGAAGTCACTTCCCGTCGTTTGTCCCTCTGTCCGCTTAGATCTTTTAAACTATGCAAAGGATTTTAATGCTGTTTCATCAATAGATACCCGTGATGATGTCGTGATGGCCCAGTGGTTAAGGCCTCTCATGCACGAGGTTGTGAGTTCGCAACCGGGCACGGGCAAGTACCAATGTGACTTTATCTAATTCATATGTACTTTCTAAGTTTATCTTGGACATCACTGACATCGGTAACCATGTCAGAGGCCCTTGAGGCGGTTTAGAAACTCTGACACTAGGGTGTGTGGGGTCGTTTAGGCCTTACTGCCCACACGATAAAGAAGATCAATAGATAGAGTTATTCAAGATAAATGTTTATATTTATAGGACACCGAGCTGCAACTAACGGGAGCGGGGCAGTAACCAAAAATGTAATTGAACGTGGATGACACCGCGTGGTACCTATATGTATAGCCAGTAATTTTATAAATGCGAAAGTAACTTTGTATGCCTGTCTGTTTGTTTGTTACCACATCACATCAAAACCTATCGCGATAAAAATATAGATAGCTTAGGATCTGGAAGGACTACTTAATTTCGCAAACTTTATCCGCATTCGCGATAACCAACATTTACGCAGACGAAAGTATTCGGGAGCTAAGGCTGGTTGCGTATAAAAGAACAATGTACAAAACACATCAAACACGGTTTACAAAAAATTATCGTCAACTCAAATCTCTTACAGCGAGTCACAACGTTTCCGTTTTATTTCCATATTGTGCTTAACCCTAAAAAATAAAAATCACAACAAAAGGGGTTGAACACGAAAGGGCTAAATTTCTCGCCTTTGTGTTCAGTAGTGTACAGTTAAACACGTCAATGTTTCGTAGTGTCAAAATTATTTATGAATTATAATGCTTCTTTAAAGTCTGACAACCAGTCTTACTAAGAGTATCGTATTACCCATTACCGGGTTGTGGAGGTCTGATAGGCAGTCGCTCCATGTAAAATACTGATATTCAGCTGCATCTGGTTCGACTGGAAGCCGACCCCAACATATTTGGGAAAAGGATAGGCAGATGATGATGAATGCTTCTTTAAATTTTAACTTCGAATCTTTGCAATGTGTTTAGAGCAGTTTGTCTAGTGGTTTTTCGAAAATATAAGATTGGTGCTCCAGTAGGATTATCTCGACTGTCTCTAGAGACCGCTTATCCTGTTTTAGGCCCATTTTAGCTCGACAAAGTTAACTTTAATTTTATAGATTAGCAATTTGTAGTCGTTTGTCTGTTGTACATAAGAGACCTTCCCGATTGCGCTTTCCTTACAAAATTATTCATTTATTCTAAATCAATCAATCATATACCTATTCTAAAAAAATATTATCATCTTCTTAATTTTTATTTTATTTTTTTGACCAAAATATGACTGACTACTTTTGTATAAAGCGCGCTTTCAGCATATTACGCTTAGTACGTGGCGAGGGTGTTGCGCGGGCTGATCCACCATCCAGATGTGCTGGAGGCGCTCCAGCTGCACGTCCCGGACGGGTACGTGGGGGCGCGCCGCCGCCCCGCGTTGTTGAAGGTGCCGTGGGCAAGGACGAACCTACTTAAGTTCGCGCCTTTGTCTAGAGCTGCGCGTATCATTAATAGTTTGACGTCGGAAGACCTTTTTGATAGCCTGCCGAAATTTGTATCTGGTGCGCAAAGAGGCATTGAAGGAGGGATAAATATGTGAATGTTTTGTTTATTTTATTGTATGGTTGAATTTTATGTTTGTTTATTTTATGATATACTTAGTTTAGTTTGTGTGTATAACATAGTTTTGGAGTCATCTGTCAGATGTTGTACTTCTTTATATGAATAAATAAATAAATAAATAAATATTTTTAATTCGTGCTTTCTAATGGAAATACAGAAATTATAAATGCCCAATATAATAATATAATTCGCTTTTCACGATGACTGTACACAAAAGCCTTGTAGTAGGTACATACGCCAAGTAGTGATTAATTGCCCAACGTAACGTATTTACGTACTCACACATACACACACATACACAAGTACGTATATATATGTCGTGAAAGTTAATTTATTCCTTTGCTGAGTACCGCCGGGGGAATTATTCGGTAATTTGACTCGGATTTGATACGAAATACCGCGTTTTGTAACGTATTTAGGTATTTACTGTGTGTGTTTTTTTTTGTTACAATTTTGATACTTTTCTGTGAGTTAATTTTGATTATTGATGGTGAAGTGGGATGGTTGGCGCTCTTTGGGGGAAACGTAGGCCGTTTAATAGTGGATGGCTAAAGGTTGATAGGATGATGTTTTTTTTTAATATAGATGGGAAATCATCAAATGACTTCTCCCGCCCTGGGTGTGGCGGGAGGGAGCGTCAGACTTTTACTGACTAAAACCCATCCATGTTCCTTCTTGTACCCTTTACGTTCCGGGGGCGCGGTATCTCTTTCGAACAACCCGCAGTGATAGGATGATGATCATACAAACATTTAATACTATCCCTTATTCCTGCAATTCCTATATCGGCTACCTGCCTACTAATCTTACTCAGTGAATTTAGGTGAAGTGAGTTTGAGATGAGCTGCCAATCCAAAGCATCAGCAGTAGGTACTATTCTATTCAAATCAAGTTATTGCAATTTAGACGACACTGTAATAAATACCGCGCGTTATTCTCGAACTAAACGAGAGAAAGTTTAAAACATGCATAAAACGCACATTATGTAGTCAAGCATATTATAAACTAGAAGATTATATAAATGATAAAAATGCTTGGCTTAATGCTGGTCCTGCTCCACAGCCACTCGGGCTTCCAATTTAATAAACATAATGAAATATATATATTTCTTTTTAAAGGGAATGTTGTTTCTTAGCACCTTTTTTATTGACGTAAATAACGTTTACGTTATTATTATTGTTTCTTTTTTAACATACCACAGGTCATCTGCCAAATAGGTTCACTGAAAAACTTTGTTTTATATAACTTAACATCATTTATTTAGATTTTGTAAATGTGAGTACCATGGAGCACTTATTATATTTTTTCTCTTAAGTTACTATGTGTTGGACATTAAGGGCAAGGCGGTTGAGAGCTTTGTCATGCTCACTTAAATGTCTCGCTGACGGTGGCGCGTGCATTGGATCGTTCGGTTCCCTCCAAGATGGTTGAGCTGAACGGTGCTGATGCACGCGTCATGTTCGTGAACGGGCGCCGTCAGTTGGGATTGGTCATCTCTTATCTGCCATGGCCTACATCTTTATTAGTATTATTTAATTGTTTAATATTCACCTTCATTGTTTTCACATATAGAAGCAACATGAATATTGTAACCAAGATTTTGTAAACCCAAATTGAAGAAAAGGAGTGTCCATGGAGTTTCTTGCTCGTTCTTCTCCATAGAGATCTACGCTTTGGAACGAGCAACTAGCTTCAACTTTAAACTGTAACTTCTTGACATTCAAAAGTGCCTGTAAATGGTCTAATTGAAATAAATGATTTGAATTTGAATTTGAACTGTCACTTTTGTAATCTACTCGTATGTAAATTCACCGAGGGTTAAATGGTTGCTACCTATAGATATCTGCAATACCAGAGGCCTTGCAAATGCGTTGCAATCCCAGAGACAAAGTTGAAATGTCACATGTGCCTGTAATTACCTACCTCATAAAAACAAAAAATAATAGCAAAAATACTTTACCTCTTTATAAAATAAGTCTAGAAGAATAGATTATGCAAATGACGGTTACCAATTACATGCAATATGAATGACTGTGCGAGCTCTTCATTGAGTTTACAGGTGGGGTCGACAGGTGGCGGTACTGTCATCACGCAACACTTCGCTCATTAATTATTTAAACCTTGGGCTTTACTGGGTTCATGATATTAAGACGTTTAATACGCCGTTATTGAAACCAACCTTGCTTTCTGGTTATTCCATAATTCAGCAAAAGAGGATGAGTAACTACGTACTAGTTCTTCATAGTACCTACAGAATTATGATGAGTGATGATGATGACTTCATTTGCAAGAACATTTTCTTAAAAAAAGAATTATATTCTTGCAAATACAACAACAACAACAACATACAATCACGCCTGTATTCCCCGAAGGGTTAGGCAGAGGTGCACCAATGTATGAACACAGTTCGCCGGTATGTATTAAGTCCCATGTAATAGGGGGCGAGCCTATTGCCATTAACCGGGCACACATCCTAACTCCGAGCTGCTACTGAGAATTCCATAGAAAAACCCAATAACACTTTTTGCTCGACCTGGGAATCGAACCCAAGACCTCTAGCGTAGCAGTCGCGCTTAGGACCACTAGGCCACCGAGTTCAATAATAATCATTTATTTCATAACAAACATACATTTGTGTCGAAACTTACAAAAATCTAGCTCAAATAGTTTCCAATGAAAAAAATGTGATATCAAATGGGCTTACTCTATCAACTATTGGGACCGATCACAATCTAATCTTAGTCTCAAGCTGTCAAAAATACGACTAGATGTTGAAAGGTTTTAATAAGTAGATAAAATTGGCTTTCTTTTCGTCTCAGTCTCAAACTGTCAAAAGTGCCTATAGTCCACGTCACGAGAAGCTGTAAATTTTATAAATAAAGAACTTCTACCAAGTTACGTAGCGACAATTCAATCAACAACAAATAATCTCAAATTCAATCGACTGTTGTAGATTTTGTTATTTCTGATCAGTTAATTTTTTTTTTTTATGAGTACGTACCTATAAGGTTGTGAAGCACTAAATGCAAATTTACAAAATTTATAGCTTCTCGTGACGGGGACTATATGTTTTTTACGAGTTTTTGACGTTAATGGACGTCGAGATGCGTAGATGAGACTACGACTAGATTTTGACTGTTTCTAACAGTGGCGAAGTAGTCGACGGAAGACAGAAGCCGGAGTTACAATTGGTGAATTCAATCAAATACGATTAAGTTTACTTTTCTTAATTAAACACTATAATATATCGAGCCATTACCGCCGACTTAGCGTAACCGACAAAAACCAAATTCTACAGGAGAAGCATTTTTTAAAATATTTTTGCTAATAATGGCGCTATTAATGTGAATTAGCATTTGCTATAACTTAAATAGCTGATTTATTTTGGCGGGAAGGTCGACGAGGCATGGTCCGTTATAGTTTAAAAATGTCGTTTGCGATGAAAAACGCAGTTTAGTCTGACAATGTCGAAAAAAATGTCGCTTACGCTAAGTCAGCGGTAATGGCTCGATATAGTGTTAAACCAAAACACAACAAATTCGAACACTGATTTTAAAATATTTTTGCTTGGTTATAGTAGACAGTAGTGTGTAATTTTTCAATGGCGATAGACTCGCCGTTATTCTGAATTTCTGAAGGGAAAACGGTAGTACGATCTTATGGGGAGGGCCACTAGTTTTAAACAATAATTAGGTCTTCAGAAAAGCGTCTACCTACCAAACATAAAGAGCTTAACGATGTTCTGCAATAAACTAACTAGTTAGACGCTTATAACAAGTTAAGTAAGTAGATACTAAATGCCCGTGTGAAATCCTTAATGATGAAGGAGTGGCTGACAGGTGGCCGACAGGTGGCGACACCGGCGCAAAGCTTAACACCTACCTTATTTATTATTAAATGGCGGCTTACCGCGTTTTCCTCCATGCCAGTGAGAAATTTCATTTAAAATGAGGCGTTTTGTTTGGGTAAATTATTTTTTTTGTCTAACTTTTTTTGTGGTTTGAAGGTGGGAGTTGGTTATGATATATGTAAACTTTGGTCTGGTTTTGAAGTTGGGTTTTTGAGTTCGTATTTTTTTACTGTAGGTGAACCGGTAACCGGTTTCAGCGGTTTAGTTAACAAAAAACCTGTAAAATACGTGAAGCTTATGTTTTACGCTAGGGATATTATTTTCACCTACCATGTTATGTCTTCAAAGTGTTTGATTGACTGGTAGAGAATGCTTAAGGCACTAAATTTTGTTGCATAAAATTTAAATAAATAAATAAGCTTTGCTAGAAAAGTATTGAAACTAGTGTAGCTAAAATTCAGAAAAAAGACGGATTGACAGAATAATGTTTGTTAGTGTTTCCGTAAGAATATTATGGTCGTAAAAGTAAGAGGTAGAAGAGCACCTAGGTAATCTAAGAAGGTACAAGGGTACCATGGTTTCTTAATCATACAAGGTAAGTCCGAGCATTGATCACCACGCTTGCTTAAGGCGGTTTAGGATTTTAGACTTATATTAATTATAAGTCCACTTTTCCTCACAATCTTTTTCTTCACCCATGTCAGACAGTGATGTCCAAGATAAACTTAGAAATGACATTGAAAAGTCTCATTGGGAGTTGCCCGGTATCGAAGCCGCAAATTTATGCATGAGAACACAACCTACAGATCTTAACTGAACTCTTTAGACATTTTTTTTGAGGCATTGGATGGCAAACAAAAGTCCGCAACCCACTTGATGTTAAGTGGTCACCACTGCAATACCAGAGGCCTTGCAAATCCGTCGCCATATTAGAGACAAAGTTGAAATATCTCATGTGCGTGTAATTACACCAGCACCCATACCCTTCAAATCAGAATAAAGCAACGCTCTTTTGCTGCATATGGCAAACCTGTTATTAACCAAAATAAATACAAAAGAATCACTGCAACACCGGCGCGTCCATTAGTGGAAGTCCAAAGCCGAATAAATCCCTCACACTCACAGGTGCAACTTCACAGGGGAAGTCGGGGGAAACTGGATTGTTTTCACATAATACTGTGTATAGGACCTATCTCCCCTGCCAGACACATAGGGGGGGGTGTCTGGTCAGGGGGAGCTTGTTAGCAATTATGTAATTTTGTCTGCGAATTTTCGTGCGGGTTCTCGTTTTTTGATTATAAAATGTGTGATATGGTACTCAGGGATAATGTAGCTTTCTATTAGTGAAATAATTATTATCACAATCGGAAAAGTAGTTCTACAATTAGCGCGTTCAAGCAAAATAAAAAGAAACAGAAATTAACAAACTTTTTAGCTTTTGTAAGTATACATTGAGTATTGCTTCAATAATGGGTACAATGACTTTTGTCCTGAAAGTTCAGAGTAAATAGTGCTTTCCAAAATTTGTTTTTGGTCCTATCTTAAGCTCGTAAGTATTTAAAAAAAATATTTTGAAAAAGATATTGAGATTAGATCCTTTGTAAATTGTATACCTACTTAGTCAGTTTTTATAAAAACAAACTCTAATGTAACAGTACATTTTATAAATTAAAAAATCTTGATTACCAATTCTAAACTATAAATCCAAATACAATTAATTGGAAAATTGCATTCTCCATAATTAAACCACGGGGAAGTGGGGTCTCCCCATCCCCCGCACTGTGCCCGCAATCGTATTCGTCGGGCTTCCGATTACATACCCAGTCAAAGGAATAGCTAGCCAGTTAATAAATGGGTATTAATTCCCACCCCCATCTAATAGGGAGGATTGAAACCTGAGGACGATTGAAAAGCTTTGCTTTGAACATTTAATATCGTTTGTTTGTTAACATCAAAGGGTTTTTGAATTATTTTAGACTTTACGTTCTATGATGAAGAGTCGGTTTTTGTCATTAAAATTTAATTTTTTGTCTGTACGTTTTTGTATTAGGTAATTAATAATAGATAATTATGTATGTATCGGTTTCATCCCTTTGTAGGGGTTGTAATTGGAATTGGTTGGATTTTACCCGTTCATTATTTTGTTCCCATTCATTAATTTATATTACTTTGATTTGATCGACTTAGAATCCCGAATTGCCACACTTAGGTGATATAAGCATGGCTGAAATATTGAGAAAAGATAGATAAATATGTAGTAAATAAAGTATGCGTACTTTCAACGCTGTGCCCTTTTTCGAAGGTTTCAATTTCCGACCTTCAAAGTGTCTGGCTGAAGATAAAGACTACAGAAAGTGTCTGTCAATAATGTATGTTGATTTCCAGAAACATTATGTACTAATATAATAAAGCTGTTCAGTTTTTTTGTTTGTTAAAACGCGCTAAACTCTTGAACTTTCAGTCGAATTGGAAAAAAATCCTTGTTGTAGGCACATCGAATAAAAAAAAAAATTTTCATATTATGATAGCCAGATTCAGGAGTAAAATCATAGGCATTATAATATCACGCTACGATACACGGGAGCGGAGCAGTAACCAAAAACGTAACTTAACGCAGGTGAAAAAAAGCCGCAGCAAGTTGCAGGTAGAAGCTTATAATAATATATTATAGCATTATAACATAAAAACCAACCATTACACTTGAATGTAAGTCAGTTAGCCAACAGTTACCCTCATGGCGACATTGAAACCATTTGGGGTTTTCTGTTATTGCCGATAAAATCCTACTAATATTATAAAGGCAAAAGTTTATAAGGATGGATGGATGTTTGTTACTCTTTCACGCTTAAACGGCTGATGGAATCTGGATAATTGTAGTGTAAAATAACACACAGGTAGGATACTTTTTATCCCGGAAAAATATACAATTTCCGTGGGATAATACATCAAAGACGCAGATGAAGTCGCGGACAGAAGCTAGTATTAAAAAAAACTTTTTTACAAAAAAAGACAACCGCCTTCAAAAATTAAAAAGAGAAAAATAACTTTAGCTTTGGAAGTCGGCGGCTTTGGTTCTGTTTGTTGTTTTGTGTTGCCGCCGACTTCCAAAGCTAAAGTTATTTTTCTCTTTTTAATTTTTGAAGGCGGTTGTCTTTTTTTGTAAAAAAGTTTTTTATTTCTCGCTTTTTAGTATCAATTTTTTTTATCCAAATCCATGAAGGAACTGTCATGTTATGTAAATTAACATGACACCGCTAAAAAAAGTCATAAGAAAGCAGAATACGCGATTTCGTTTACTTAGATGAGAAATTTTCAAATAATACTGTAAGCATACATCTGTGTAACTCTTTCGAGTGTACAGGCGCGATGTTATGTTGTGTAATTGCGTAAACAATGCATATTTATGCGATAGCAGCAATCGCGGTTGATATGCTGAAATTTTTTGAAGAGTTCCGTTGTCTGTCTCCGTAATCCATCATCAGATCTATATGAAACTTAAATGGAACCATTTGGGAAGTTTACCCTTTCCAACAAAAAAAGAATAATCAAAATCGGTTCATAAACGACGAAGTTATCCGCGAACAAACATAATATAATAAAAAGTCCCTATCTCAAAAACTACTACCGTTAAGGAGTACTGTAGCATCATCATCAGGACAGCAGCATCAGATGTTGACACCCTGAAGCATATACCTGAGTAAGACATGATTACGTAACAAAAACACCATACGAGCATACAATTTTCGGTGGTTGCCCTCGATTTCTCCTGGATTCCATCATCAGATCCTGGACTGGTGAAAATGGGACCACCTCAGAAGTGAACACTATCCAACAAAAAAATATATTTTGAAATCCGTCTATAATTGACGAAAATATCGGTGAACATACATAAAAAAAAAAAAAAAAATATTATACATACAGACGAATTGAGAACCTCCTCCTTTTTTGAAGTCGGTTAAAAATGCGAAAGTTTTTGAGTATTGATGGATGTTTGTTACTCTTTCACGCTTAAACGGCTGAACGGATCTGGATGAAATTAAGCACTAAGATAGATTGCACTGTGGAATAACACGTAGGATACTTTTTATCCCAGAAAAATACGGTTCCCATGGCATCAAAGACGCGAACGAAGTCGCGGTCAGGAGCTAGTTGACAATAAACAAAATCCTGTCATTCGTCTAGGCTTTAGACTTGATACCCTCGTATGCATAAAGGGATTTTATCACGAAAAGGGATAAGCACCCACTCTCACTAATAGACATCCGAAAGAGTTTGTGGATGTGTATGTATGTGTAGATGTTGGTCGCCAGAATTAGGACACAGACTGCTTCTTTTTCGGTTCGAAATGATAAAATATTTTGGTACAAGTCACGTTACTACATGTTTTCAGTGTCGCTGATGACTAATACATACTTATTGAATAATTTGCAGGACTTGTCGAGAAGCATCACAAAAGCGCGGAGTAAAAGCAACTCAAATTCGATCGTTTTTTTTATTGATGGGGATAGATTACACTTAATGCCGGATTTTTTATTGTGAAAGCTTAGTTCATATTACTGGGTGGTACATATTTTGAAAAGCGTATCTGCACATGACCGAGTATCGGGCCAATTTTTGATAGTTTCTTCTCGTTGACGAAGAAATATGACAAAAATCGGCCCCATAATCGGTCCGTGTGCGACACGCTAAAGTTTATAATTGAGTATTTTCAATTTGAAAATGGAATCGAATACTTTTACGTTATCGCCTTCATGCTGGGCCTAGCATGAAGGCTCTGGAATTAGAAGTGGCCAAAGCAATAATGAACGGTGAACCAGTACCAACAGTTCGGCTGTCTTGTTATAGTCATTGGAAATTGAACCTTAAAAATACGTAATTAAATATGAAAACAACAAAATCAGAACTATATCTAAAAGTACACATGAAAAAAAAATCTGCTACTTACCTATGGCCTAGACAAAAATGGTTGCTATAAAAACAGTATTTATTTGATTACGATAGTTTTATATTAACATAAATAGAAAAAGTGAACACCAAAAATAACCTAGTTCTTCTGTACAAAGAACTCAATAGACATCGCGTGTCCCAAGCAAGGTCGCTGAAAGTTCCGATTTGCGATTGCGTGTTAGTACAAAGCTGGGTAAGTCACTGTATTTAATTTAGGGTTTGCGTCCACGTCAGACAGTCGGTGACCGATTTTTTGTCGGATACAAATGGAACACATAAATTCCGAAATACTGAAGCAGACGTCCCACAAAAAGTCGGTCCTATGGAACCATGAAGTTACTCTTCTTCTCATCGTTTTGATGACAAACTTTAACCTCGTAAGGCCCAACAACCTAATTTAATGACAAAAATAAGTAGGTGTTCCGGCCCAAAACAGTTTTTAATATCATTAAATTACGGCCCAGCGACCTAAAATTATGACATGTCATAATTTTAGGTCTAGTCATTTTTTTTCACAATAATATTGTACATGTAACTTTGGCCCAGTAACCTAATAAAGACATATAATTTCAACATATTTTTTGCATGAAATAATTAACTTTAGATACCTATAGGAAATTCCCCTTAAAAAAATTAAGCCAAAAGCATTTACACACTTTTTTACTAGATCAAAGTTCTGGGCCGCAACTACTTGCACTTATTTTTAGTACATTGGGTCGTAATTTATAGCGACCTAAATTTAGGTTGGGCCTTACGAGGTATAAGTATTATATTGTTGAGATCCAGAATTTGGCCACATTGACTGCGTTAAAACTACTGAACGGTCCGATAAACGGTCTTACAACAATCAGACGTGGACGGAGACCTTAAGATGATCCGTATTACCTTGTAATATCACTATCGAACTGCAATAGGCCTTGTGATGATATATGACGTGATGTGATGTGATACCGCACGAGTTTGTTGCGCTACATTGCATTGCCGCATCGTAGGAATTTCGTCGCACAGAGTACCACACGTACAATATCGGCACTGCAGGGTAACGCAGCTAACTGTGTCTTGCAGACAGACGGATTGTGCACAACTATTCTCTCGATAGTGCAAACTGGCGCTCATACGCTGCGCTTCGATCCTTCTTCTTTATTGTGTGGGCAGTAAGGTCTAACGACCCCACACACTCTGATGTCAGAGTTTCTAAACCGTCTCAAGGGAGTCTGACATGCGCTTCGATACTCTCCAATGTCCCTCTTTCCTCTCTCGTTCCCTCTCTCTGCCTCCGTATCCCTTGTCCGTTGCGTTTCCAGACGTTGTATCGCACCGTGTGGTATACCAAACAAAATGTATGAAATGCGGCGGATCGTCAACGGTCAGTCGGCGGCGGTGCCGTGAATAAACGTTGCCACTGCGGGGTCATACATGCAAATAGTCATGGTATACCACAGGGGCGTACATGCCGGAGTGGCTCCGTTCCTTTCCAAGTTGTTGATCCTCGCCGCTGTAGCGCGGCGGTGCCACTGTCCACATGGCCGCCAATGCGGAAAAATGGGTGCGCCGACGCAAACATTTTACATGGGGTTAAATTATATAAAATGTCATACAGTCAGCAACAAAAGTAGATTCACATTTCTGACTTTTTAAATCCGTATTATTGAGCACGGAAAGGAAAAACGAAATGGATCTAAAATTAAGATACAATGAGCTGTTAGGATTAAAATTCTGAAAAGCAGTGAATTGTGTTTTTTCGTATCTATTTAAATGATATGTGAAAGTAACGTTGTTAATTGACTTTTAGTGCTGACCGTACATAATGGAGCTGTGTTAGCATCTAACTCGGAGCTAAAAATACCCCTGCTTGGGACAAGCGAGCCTATGAGTAAAATAAAAGAGCTGTCAATTTACAGCATTTTTTTTTTTAAACATTTGCTAATTGTAGTACACCAATCTCTTTGTTCGACAGTACTTATATCGTTGCACCGATACTCAACGTGTCCTCTCCATATCTATAATTACAGTCAGGGTGTTTAATTATGAAAACAAACAGCGTTAATTGGTTTAACCAGTGATTATCGTTAAATGTGGCCGTGTATTGTTAATGTGATTGCGTTTACTGTGGTTTTTAATTGTTGTTTTAAAATTTTTATGATTTTAATTAAGCATGATTGACTTGTAGGTACTCTGCTCTGTTGGGAGATCAAAAACAAGTAAATAATAAAATTATGACAATGATGAAATACTGAATATTATACATCGGTAACGCACCGGCAAGTGCAGCGTAGGACGTCCACCCACAATGTGGACGGACGACCTGTTTAAGACCGCAGGAAGACGCTGGATGCAGGCCGCTTCCAACCGATCCTTTTGGAAATCTATGGGGGATGCCTATATCCAGCAGTGGACGTCCTGCGCCTGATGTAATGTAATATAATATTTCATTTACGAGCCTAAAGAATAGAGTTAATATCGACCACATCCAAATAACAACCAGTCTAACCAAGAGCTATCGTGTTACCCAGTTACTGGGTTGTTGAGGTCAGATAGGCAGTCGCTCCGTGTTAAACACTGGTATTCAGCTGCAACCAGGTAGACTGGAAGCTGACCCCAACATAGTACGATAAAGGCTAGGCAAACATAATGTGACCACACCCTGGCCATTTTGCAACGCCATTTTGACAGGTTTTGTTTTCTGCCACCACGAAAAAAGGAATAGGTGTACCCCCACGAATAACACGTTACAATAAAATAATAAAATTCTAAAGTAGGTAGACACTTATCAATTAAGTAGGTACTTACAATTGTATAATGAATAAAGAAAAAAATACGGTACATTGTCCTACCTTAAAATCCGCGAAGACGTCTGCATGATACGTTAAAACACAGTATACTTACACCGTTGTAATTCGATTTGAATGTCCCCAAAAATATTTAAAAAACCCCTTTATTATTTACACCTGTGTAATTTATAATACGACAAACGCGTCCTGTCGCTTCCTCGTCCTGCAACGCACTGACCTAACATCGATCAATCGAGCTCCAGAATTTCAGCTCTGTCTGGGATTACCTGCAACCCTAGTTTATTACAAAGAGAACTCGAATTTCCAGTCAAAACTCTACCTTATCGCTACAGAATATGATTGATATTCTCTTGCGTAACTCTCTCAGGGCTGCCACGGTAAAAAGAGGATTTATGCTTTCAGTATAGGGATGAAATTGCATTGCATTGCAGTTTTGTTGTTTGATTTTGAATTTCTCCCTAACTAGACGGGTTTTATCAATATTAATTTGTTAGTATATAAAGGGGGGAAACGCAGACAGGCATATACCGGTTGCACCCCTTCGAGGGAGTGTAATTGGAGTGGATATTGATTTTTTTATCCTGACGATGGTTTAATCCGTTCATTAGGTGGATCAAAACTAAATCTAAAGGTTTAAAAAGTGCTTTTGAAGCGTCTGGTTGAAGAATAAATAGTTATTAGAAGCTTTCGCCGGCGACTTCTTCCGCGTCAAAGTTATATATTATTCCACGGGAACTGTGCGTTTTTCTGAGATAAAAAGTAGCTTATGTGCTATCCAGACTATAATTTATTTCTGTGCCAAATTTTATTAATCTTTATTCAGCTTTAACTTCCAGATTGAGTAACAAACATTCAAACTAGCTTTTGCCTGCGACTTTGCACGCGTATATTTAAAATTCATTTATGATTCAAAAGACACTTTAAACACATAATGTTGTTTTCCTCGGGAACGTTACCTTTTTTTCGGGATGAAAGGTACCCCTATTCTCGCTTCTGTACACCAGACATCGTACATACCAAATTTGAGGATTGCCGGTTCAGTGATTTTAGCGTGAAAGGGTAAGAAACAAACTTACTGTAGCATTATTTTATAATATTAGTTAGGATTAGGATAGTAATAAGATTGCAACCTTTTTGTAACGAAAACATAACTTCAGCACTCATATAACACCTTTTTTGTCAACTATTAATAAAATTGTTTGTGTCAGTGCCGATTTGTCAAGATTTACCTAGCGAGTTTTAAATAATTAATTTTAATATACTATTTACTTTAAAGCATATTGTTTAACTAATATTATATAATTGGATGGCTTCAGGTATATTTTTGAGACATTATTTGTAACATTTCTGCTCTGAAATTCCAGCTGTCAATTTTGTTGTCGACCACATAAACACTTCTTTAAATTACTATATTCATCCCATCAGCCGAACGACGTCCGCTGCTGGAGATAGGCCTCCTCTAAAGATAACCACAAAGACCTTATTAATGGATTCCTAAATTATTTGACTATAATTAACTTGTAAAAAAACGTATCAAAAAAGTGGAGTCATTTTTTAATGCAACAGTAAAAGCTTTTCTTCAATGCGCAAAAAAACATTAAAAGAGTTCTAATAAAGTTTCAGTTCCAACATACAATTTAACATATAAAAGTATGAAACAATGAGGGGATAGTGCTCTAATACTGATAAAGAACTACCAAACAAATTCCGCAAAAAAATTCGTGTACATTTTCTTTTTAAGTTTATTTGTTAAAATATACATTGAACTGTTATAACTATAACGCATTGAATCAGTTTTCACTTACCTAATTTACATTACTTAATTAATTATTTTTAATATTAAGCCAATCTTTTGCCCACAGAATGGAATGCCTCTCTCAAGGAAATCAACGGCGTGAACCTAGCTAATTACTTCCCTCATCAGCGCTCAATCAATTCCGTCGTATTTATACATAAGAAATATTTAAGCGACCATCAAAATCCAGAACTGAAAAAGGAAAAAGTTAAATCGAAAAAAGAAAAGAAATACAAACAAGACAAAGGACAACAGTTCTGCAGTGAGAAAAATACTGAATTCTCCGAAAATAATAGGACGTATAAAATTGGCAATAATAGTGACCCTGTTCTGGAACAAACTATACGATTTGCTAAAAATCTGGTCCCTCTAGTTATACCACAGAGCGATGAAAAAATACCCGTGTTTTATACTGTGAAATCATCAAAAAAACACAAAAGAAAAGAAAAAAAAGTCCAAGAAACTAGTTTTGATCATCACGCCACACGTGATGAAAAGGGAGATGGTAAAAAAGTCTTTGAAACTTACAGAAAAATAAGAAAAGAGAATTTTAGCGTCCGAGAGTCTCTAAGTCATGGCTCCAGCAATACTATAGATGATTTAAATAATAATCATTCAATAAGCTGCAGTTATTCAGAAGTGTCGGAAAAGAAATATCATAGAAAGGAAAAAAGTCATCATAAAAAGCTTAATGATGGTCCGAAGTTTGTTGTTTCAGATTCATTCGACGCTTTGACCACCGAGTACCCAGGAGACTCTCAGATTAAAATACATCTTATGAACGAAAAGGACAGACAATCTCTAAGTGAAAGTATAAAAACACCCATTATGACCGCTCTTAAAGAATGTATAACAGAGATCAGTAATTGCAACCTTATGACTGATATAACTAGTGTACAAAAGATCTTAAAATGCAATACTAGCAAACTCGATATGATTCTAGAAAGGATATCATGTATTGAAAATAAATTGGATTCCCGTGCACTAGAAAGAAAATCTGAAACTCGATCATCACAAAGCAAAGTTGCACCTAAAGCGCTGATGCCTGAAGTGAAATCATCGGCGTTGGAACAATTAGAAGAAGATGTGATTGAAAGCAAAGATGACTTCAGTTCAGAAGAAGAACTTCACCAAGAACTATTGTACAGGAGAAGTAAGAGTTCAGTAGTTACAGAATTAATGGTAGAAGATAAATCTGCAAAGAATCCTGCATGTGGAGGTGGCGAAGTGTCCGGCGGTTTGAAAGAGCTTTCTACAGCTGGAGTCAAACCTGATCGTCCAAATAGAATCCCTGCCAGATTCTGCTGGACAGACGCAGCGAGGAAGTAATATTAATACAGTTATTGTTAGTTATCTTCGTATATTTTATGAAAGTTGTATTGTTCTGTAGTAGTTGTATTAAAAAGTTTTATTGAATTAGCAAATCTTTCCTTAGCATTACCGTACTGGTTAGTGACTGGTACGTTTTTATCGGATTTTTATTTAATGTTGCTGTTAGTTTCAAACTTGTTGCAGATAAATCAAGGATGACCATTTACGTTATAACCACTGATAGGTGACCTTTTGGATTTTTAATTTACCGGCAGGACCAAACATCCGTATTATAACTATCTAGCTTTTTCCAACTATGTTAGGGTTGGCTTCCAATTCAACCGGATGGTGCTGAATACCAGTATTTTACTTAGAGCGACAGGGCTATGGAGGTCCAATAGGCACCTCCATAGCCTTGTTATTGGGCTTCACGATACCTCTTGGTAAGGCTGTCACAGTTCTACAAATGACAGCCGGGACCAACTGCTTTATATGCTTACCGAGGCATACATACCAACTTCACCAATTCTGCTCCACAATACACAAAATTCACAATACAACCTAACATCGTTTAAACATTCCTAATCATAACAAAACACAAATGAATCATTACTAATCGATATAAATCGCCACTATTCGAAACATTCGCGATTCCATTGCGTGCTTTCCGCTTATGAATCATCAACAATCGATTTTGTTATTCGAGTGACGATCCGGAGGTATTCCAACTATGTATCGATTCGGTTCATTGATTCTCCAAACGTTTGGACTAACCGTTGCAATAGAATAAATACATTTCATACATGAATGGGCTCTTGTTCCACAACGCTTTGAGTCTCGTGTTTGCTTCAGAACAATGCTGTTTGTCTTTTTCTTTCTGTATTTGGAGCTTTGTCCTATTGATTTTCTTTTGTTTTCCTCGAACTATTTGTACCATTAAGTACAGTAAAATGGGGTGTATAGGGATGCATGAGTGAATTGTTCTTATCATTGCGATCATTTATTTATTCTGAACCACACTCGGTATTATTTTGGTAATAGAGAATTTGAAAGCCAAAGTTCTTCACCAAAATTTTTTTTTTGTCTATCTGGCTGTTTTGGCTTAACTCCGAAATAGCTGAACCCTTTGGGTGGGACTTTCACTAGCAGATGACTGATATAATAAGGGGTAAGCAAGGCTTTAATTTCAGAAAAAAAAAAAGGATTGGGGTTCCACAAAAATTAAAAACCTAGCAAAGAACCGATCCAAGGGGACAAAATTGCAGACATAAGCTAATTTATAACATTGGTTAAGACTCCTATAAATCAAGTAATATTCGCCGAACGTTGGAAAACATTCCATCTAAGCAACTTCAGGTGGAACCTTTGCTTCTAAAGCGATTGTAACGACTGTCTACCCCTTATCAAAGGGAGAAGAGGGGAGGAGCTAATTATACTCGGAACAAAAGACATTAAGGCGCTTTACACATGGAGCAACCTAAGTTGAGGCAACTATCAACACTTTAAAAGTTTCCTGTAAAAAGTTGATAGTTGCTATAACGTTTACGGTTGCCGCAACTTTATGGCAATCTGTGAGCTACTCATAGCCGAGTTGCTCAATCTACGCAGCGATGTTTAAAAACCGGTATAATGTTTAAAAGTTGCTAGTTGCGGCAATTAGGAACTAACTTAGTCATCGATTACAGCAACTGAAAACTGTTGACGATCACTGGAACTCGAAATTTGTGTTGCTATGTATAAATATACCATCACGCCTGTATTCCCCGAAGGGTTAGGCAGAGGTGTAGCAATGTACACCCACAGTTCGCCGGTATATTTAGGTCCCATGTTATAGGGGGCGAGCTTGTTGCTATGTGTCCAATTGAAATATATGTACACAACTAGTAGTCTGTTGCCAGTTGCTGCAATAGTTGTTCTATGTGCAAAGCGCCTTAGTGACGTACTGCTTGGAGAGAGTGAGGGAGTCTCCCAGTTTTGCATTCATGGGAATATTTTGACATGATCGGGTGACGTTTTGTTGAATAATGTTGCGAAGTGAAGAGGTTATTTGAAAGTGTTCGTTGTGTACTTCGATTAGGGTGCCTTTTTGAATGGCATTTTGGGAGCAGAAGTTTGATAATTATTTTGCTACAAAAGTTTTGATCTATATTTATATCTATATTTTGGGAGACTATTTTTCTGACTGTTTGTATTGATTAATAAATAAATATACATAGGTACCATCACGCCTGTATTCCCCGAAGGGTTAGGGGGTTAGGGTTATAAACTTATAAATAAATAAATAATATATTTTGAGCAGACTCCTAAACTTAGTAAAAAATAATACATAATAGGGTAATAATCTACTTTGTTTTTTAATAGCCATTGTCTTATGCTTCTATATAACTGATCGGCATTCAAGAAGTACCAGTTAGTTTGAATTGAGGTAGAAACAACCAATAAACACCTAATAGTTAGTGTAAAACAGTACACTATTTTCTAGCTCAGTTGAGTAAAAATGTATGCCTGAACATACCACTTATGGACAGCAAAATGCAGATCAGAGCAACTCAAACAGTTGACATAGATAATGAACTCAAATACAATAGAAATAGAGTTGAAAATTACGCGCAGAAAATAAATGCTGTTCGGTATTATACAAGGTATAATAGAATTTGCTGAAAACCCGAAAACAGGTAATTGTACATATCATTGTGAAGAACTTTTACTATAGGACCTACCCTGAAAAAAAAAACACCTGATCCGTACATTTTGTCGTCGAGATAAGCAAATTTTTTCTGGATAGAGTATATTTTTGCTGGTTGGTCCCAAAGTAAGAGTTCATAATGATAAGCTCAAATAACCCTTTTCAGGTTTTCAGTTTATTCAATTACACGTTGTACATTCCACGCAAATTTCAACTCTATGTAATAGTTATACTGTGTGGAATACTGTGATTATACTTTTTCTCTCGCGTCAGGCAAATTAGGAGATGTGCAGGAAGGAAAACAATAAAAACGTTACTAGTGTTTTATTTCACCTTCAGGCCAAGTAATATCTATAAACAATTTCTTTATTTATATTCCTCTATTTATTTTGAACTGCCCCGTTAGCCTAGTGCTCCTAAACACGACTGGAGATCCTGGGTTCGATTCCCAGGTAAAGCAAAGTGTTATTAGGTCTATGAAATTCTCAGTAGCAGCTCGGAGTTTGGATTTTTGCCCGGTTAATGGCAATAGGGTCGCCCCTTATTACATGGGACCTAAACATACCGGCGAACTGTGGGTGTACATTGGATACACCTCTGCCTAACCTTTCTGGGAATACAGGCGTGATTGTATGATGGTACCAGAAATTCTGAAGGTTAAATGAATCATTGTTTTCCAGAAAGTGCGTGACTTGCGCTACGGTGATTATAAACAGCTGTAGATGCGAAAGTGTTGTTCCTAACTGTCAGTGTTCAGTGACAGCCTGATCGAAGGCACGTTAATGTACCTCTGAGTGGCTTGAACGTTCCCGGGCAGCGTGAATAGCAAACAATAATTAATTGATTATGAACTAAATTTTAATAGGGGTAGAGTTGGAAATTGCGTGATAGATTAACTGCACGGTATTGGGTGGGTGGACTGAAATTCAGTTTATCAAATAATATTTTGCAAAATTTAAAAAAAATGCCTCGTTAGCCTAGTGGTCTTGGGTTCGATGTCCAGGTCCAGCAAAGTATTATTGGGGTTTTCTATGAAATTCTCAGTAGCAGCTTAGAATTAGCGTTTGTGTCCAGGTAATGGCAAAAGGCTCGCTCCTATTACATGGGACCTAAACATACCGGGGAACTGTGGATGTACATCAGTACACTTGCGCCTAACCCTTCGGGGAATACAGGTGTGGCGGTAGATATATAAGTTTAAAAAATTGGGGGTGGAAGCTTAAACTTTGTTAGAAATCTTGTCCTCATCGCTATCAATGGGACACGTATCCAAAAGGCTGGCATAATTGCCATGTTGTACCTAAGGCATTAGTCTGGGACGATTGCTGTGTCATATGGCAATTCTGAATTGTTTTATTTTATTTATCTTCGTACACTGTTTATTTTCTATGAATTAATTAAAGTAAACATCCGAAAACTTCCAACGTAGATTTACTCTTTCTTTTATATAAAAGACAAGGAAATAATCTCTTCGATTTGCTACAGAAGTCCATGAAAAAACTAGACACAGCTTTCATGTTGAAATGGTAACACTTAAAGTTTTGAATGAAAGATTCAGTCTTTGAATTTCAACACAATCGCACCCAGTTCAAGTCTTAGAGCCTAGCACAAGCGCGGACTAAGCGGAACGTGAACTCGACCGACTTTTCAATTGAAAATATTCCTTTCGCACGTAATATTTATTTACTATGAAGTTTTTATTAATCTTCCTAATATTATTAAGCTAAAGCTGTGTTTGTTTGCTTTAGTTTGAACGCGCTAAACGCCGGAACTGCTGGTCTGATTTTAAAAATTCTTTTGCTAATAGGAAGCTACATTATCCTTGACTACTACAGGCAATATTTTATTGAAAATATTTTTGGGGTCTGTAAGAAAACTTACTTGAGCAAAGTCGCGGGGAAAAAATAGTATATATATAATACTTGTACTTATACATACTATATTAATTGATATTAATTATGCTTGTTGTGTAAAATGAAACCATAATATAGGAACATAATACAACTAGCTTTCCTAGCCTTAGCCTTTACTTAGCCTTAGCCTCGTGAATCTGGCTATCATATATAAAAATATATTATTCCAATTCGACCGGCACTTCCAAAGATTAGCATTTAAACAAACAAAAAACTTTAATAATAATATAATTAATACCTAGTTAATATTATCATAAAACGAACGTTCGTAGCAGGTGGCGTTCTGCGATTTCTGTCTACCCCCATGCGAAAAAGGCGTAAGTTTATGTATGTATGTCGACTCAAATCACATACTTTTCCGTCACCGCACTCATGCTATGCTCTCTCACAGTGAATAGCGAAGCTAGGTCAATTGTTATGCACGTTCCGTAGTACTCGACAATTTCTACCACTTCCATTTGATAAACTTCTGTCCCAATCTTGATAATGAGAGACGATTTATGTAAGCGCTTATATCTGACATTCACGCAAATGTTTTGCATTAAAATGATACTAAGTTTGCAGATAAAATCGCTTTTGATTTAACTTTTTCCATTTCCTGATGCTCTGAGCACTGTAGCGGCTGAGTGCGCTTAATCCACGAGCGTTAAGAGCAGAAAAGCTGGTGGATTCTGTTTTAACCTCTTTCGGTGAAGTGAGATTGAGATGTGTCGTGTCTGGTGAACTGCCTTGTTAGCCTCGTGGTTATAAGCGCGTGACTGCAACGCTAGAGATCTTGGGGTCGAGCAAAGAGTTATGGGGTTTTTCAATGAAATCCTCAGTTCAGTAGCTCGGAGTTGGGATTTCTGCACGGTAAATGGTAATAGGCTCTCCCCTATTACATGGGACCTTAAGATACCGGCAAATAGGGTGTAAATTGGTACACTTCTGCCTATCCCTTCGGGAAGTACAGGCGTGATGGTATGTATGATGGTATGACGTGACCAATAATAAGCATAATTATAATGTATCCCAGTTGCTGTGCTAGTCAATAAGAATCTTCCTCGGTGAATTAGGTGACTTGGGTTGAGCTGTTTATCCCTAGCATGAAGAAGAAAGACAGTTCTAATTCTTTTTAAATAAAACCCAATGACATCAACTTACCCGTTACCTACAAAAGCCGATACATGTAGAAGCGGTAAGCACCGCGTATTTAGCACGTTGTGACGTCACATACACTCAATGCCCAAAGGTACCACGGTACGCAGTTTTTATATGTATGCCCATCCTAAACATTACTTAAAGTTAGGACACCCCTAAAACGTCAAAAAAACAAAATTACTTAGCAGAAGTTAATCATTATTTAACTTTAAGCAGCGTTTGTTAGTAAGGCTTACTATTCTTCCTGAAACACAATGTGGATAAAAACAATTCCAAACCGTAAAATTAATAGCATATCATCTGCCCACCATTCTCGGCAAAGTGCCAAAATCTGTCAAATCGGTCGCAATGTTTAATAGGTCAAGTATAATCTGCTGATAAAGCTCGTCAAACCGGCCATGCACGCCTCGTTTTAATTACTTAAAATATTCGATGCAAAGTGTACGTTCATATCATAATTATGTGTTTAACCTATATACCTACCTTGCAGGCTTTAATTTAGCACCTACAGTATTATAAGGGTACCCCGTTGGTCTCATTGAGCATGGGACCCTGGATTTAAATCCTAGGTCGAGTTCAGTGTTATTAGGTTTTTCTATTGGGAATTTTTCAGTGGCAACTTGTGGTCATTCAGTGCGGGCAACGCCCATGCGCGTCAGAAAACGCACATGTGCATTGCCCGCACTGAATAGATTAAATGATGGTAGTATAACACCTTCGCGCTTGATGCACGTACTCGTAAAACCGTTGGTGCTCTCTCCTCGGTCTTGTCAGGTCGGTTTGCTGTCCTATGAAATTTTAGGACATCGCATCGTGTCTCTCTTTCATACCTACCTGTCTGAGTCTTTTTATAAACCTCAATACGCCATATTAACACCTTGATCAGTACCTATAAAGTGTCAAAGCGATCACTTTTCTGTTAAGCAAAAGAGATAGTGCTATTCATGCTGTAAATCACTATCCCTCTCGCACCAAAACCATGATGACTTCAACATGCCATAGTACGGATAGTTTTTTTAAGATTCTGCTCGTTGCACAGAAGGCAGGGTTAGAATGGTCTAAGAGCAGATCGGGTTAGGGGGGCAATAAAATCAAGAGCCATGCAAAACGATTTACAGTAGGTAATAAATACTACATCAGGTTTAGCTAAGCTCTGAGGAGCTAACAAGTAACTCACATAAGCAGCTGAAGTTTTTCTTCCCTCTATCCGTACTCTACCTTATTTTTGAAGTACTCGCATCGACACTCAAACAGTCAAGACAAATGGTGCCAACACGTTTGATCTTGTAGGGGTAATCAGATAAAAAAAATATCATAAAAGCAAAAATTTTTAAAAACTGCCTTACCTATTTGTTTCATAAAAGCATAAAATGTAAAATGTATTTGAGTAAAGTAGTGTACTAACTTAATGTGTGTCAGTGTAAAGCGAATATACAAGTTGGAAAAAAAAGCAAAAATATGAAGAAATAATTTGAAATTGTTCAAAATGCGGGCGAGAGAATGCTTTAGCAAATGCGTGGGGCGTAATCGAGCTATTTCATTTATTTCAAACTCGCTACACACTTCGCATAGCAGAGTTGAACTGTGCAAACCGTTTGTTTGAATTCCATCAAAAGTTTAGATGAGTTATTCAACAGCAATACCTCATGTAAGCACCGATGGGTCAATAAAAACAGTTTGCACAATTGCACAGTAATATGGTCAGAATTTATCATGACCTGTGCAGTGGTCAAATTTGGTACTCACCCGCAGTTTGAACAGTGCAGTAAAAAGGAAAAAAAGAAGTGCTGTATTAGGCAATCACTCACCAAAGTTTGGGCAGCAGTCTGGTGCTGTAAAAACAGGCTTCAGTCAGTTAAGCCAGATAATAGAAGAGTAATTTCAGAGTAAAGCAGAGTGACAAGGACAGTTTTGTTAGTAGAGAGTCGGCGAGTGATTAGTTTGTTCAAACTGCGGGCTGCAGCTGATCGGTAGAGTGCACAGAACACAGAGTTTCTGTGCAGTGGTCAGACAATTGCCCGCGACGTGTTTTGTAGGGTATAGTTTTAAATAAATTGTGCAAATGTTTAGAGTTCGACTGTATGTGTTTTTGCGATGTTTTAGATCATGAATATGATTTTATTGTGTGTTAAATAGATACTATTGTGTTCACCTACACATGAAAGTACATCGTAAGTTTTTAAAGAAGATATGAAATACTACATTTATTGTTATGTGACATTTAGGTACATAGGTATCTTACTTAAGATTTGAAATCACCACACTCACTCAAGGCAGAGTGATGGTTTAAGACTTATTTCAGTTATAACTCTAGGAAAAATAAAGTATCGAAAAAAAAAGCATCTAAAGAAAACATTTATTTATTATGTCTGTGTTTGCTAGACGTCGTTACATATTTTCTTTTACTGATAACACTATCTTCTGCCTAGTGTTTCACCCGCTTTAAGTTACGTCTTTGGTTACTACGCCGCTTTCGTATGTTGTATCATAATACTCGTATTATATAGCCTATTTATACTATTCCTCATGAGTTTGGCTATCATATAGAAAAATATGTTTTCCAATCTGTCTGATAGTTCCGGAGCATAGGGCGTTAAAGTAAAGAAAGAAAACTCTTCGGCTCTATTATATTAGAGACTACCGAACTATCCGCGACTTCTTCCGCGTGGCTTATTTCACCGAATTAAGTTACGTCATTGGTTACTGCTCCGTTCCCGTAGGTCATAGCGTGATGTTATAAAGCCTATGACACTCAGAAGAAAGAATGTGGCTTTCCATGGGTAAAAGAATTTTCAAAATTGGTTCAGTAGATCCAGAGATTACCCCCTACAACTTCATAAACTTTACCTCTTTATAATATTAAGTATAGATATACACGATAGTATAGATGTAAACCATTAGTGTACTCAGTATCTCCCCATTGTATCGAAATGTAACTAACCCCGCAAATGCTACCCAGTTGTTCAATTAACCGCTGCCGCGACGGGTTAATAGGGCTCATCTGATATTTACGAATGGGCCGGCGGTGCAGGTGTAATGTACCAACTTGAATAAGACCTCTGTTCTATATTTGTCCATTGCACAGACTTCAAATAGAATACAGCTATTAAGATTACTGGTAATCCGAGAAATTATTTCGATGCGACGAAAAACAATAAGTATTTTTAGTTAAGTAGGTATTATATGAACTCAAGGTGCCACATACATCGTATAAAAGTCTGAAATCGCCAATCTGCCTTGAACAAGCGTGGTTATCAACGCTCCCGCCTTCTCTGTATAAGAAGAGGCGGCCATGCAATGCGTCAATAATAGGCTAGTATTATTAAGGAGTAGTTTTTATTCTTCGTGAATATTTTACAAATACACAGTTAATTTTATTTCGTTTATTTTTGAAGTTTAATTCGCGCGAACTGTTGAAATAATAATACATCTTGCAATTCCGCATGAATAGTTCAAATTGTTAGTGGAGCGCCTTCGAGAGGCAAACTCGGAGTTGCAAATTGCAGTGAGATAAATATTGCATTTAACAATATATACTAGGTACTAGCTTTTGCTGTTTTGTGGATGGATGGAAAGGAAGAGGGAGGCCAAAGAGAAGATGGATGGATTGTGTGAAGATATATGAAAGAGAAGGGAGTCAGTGATAGTATGACGGCTGACAGGACGACATGGAAGAAGAAAACGTGTTGCGCCGACCCCAAGTAACTTGGTATAAGAGCAGGAACATTATGATGACTACTAGCTTTTGCCCGTGACCTCCTCCACGTGAATGTTGGTTATCGTGGAAGAAAAGCAGCGGAATAAAAAGCAGCCTATGTCCTTACTTGGGGTACAAATTTACCCCGTACCAAATTTTATCAAAATTGGTTTTTAATGGTTTAGTCGTGAAGGCATAATAGATAGACAAAGTTACTTTCGCATTTTATTTTATAATTTTAGTCTGAATGTTTGGACGTTTTCCTTCGATTGAGACGGCTCAGTGGCGCTGCCACTCATAAGAGGCGGGCTTAATACCCGGCAAACACTAATGTGACTTTTTAATTCATATGTACTAAGTTTATCTTTGAGATCACTGACACCGTGTCGATGGCGCGTTCGTTTTCCACGTGCGCTTAAAAGAGATGTCAGCAAACATTCGGAGGGGGCACTAAGGGCCGATGACTGCTGGGGCTGCGGGTTGTTCGTAAGAGATACCGCGCCCCTGGAACGCAAAGGGCACAAGAAGGAACATGGATGGGTTTTAATCAGTAAAAGTCTGACACTCCCTCCCCGCCCAGGGCGGGGGAAGTCATTTGATGATTTCTAATCGGTAAAAAAAAAGTCGGCAAATACCAATGTGACTTTTTTAATTCATATGTACTAAGTTTACCTTGGAAATCACTGACATCAGTCACGGAAAAGCATCGTCATCGTATTCACTGTAAGTCTGAAATCAGCAAGCATGGTGATGAATGCTCGTATCTTCTCTGTACGAGAAGAGGCGGTCCTGCAGTGGGACAGTAATAGGCCGGAATTATTACTCTATCGAGAAGTAAGGTAGTAAATAGTTAATGTTTATATAGTCTGTGAATACCGGGAGCCCCGGAGGCCTTAATTTTGTGTTGGTTTTCTCATTTCTGCCTTGTTGTCTGTTATTAATGAGGTTTCTCATACATTACTTAATGATGTTGTGCTTAAATGGATTAAGAGGATCCGGGGAGCTTCGGTGTAGGATGTTGTGTTTAGCTTCAAAATCTCAGATTTCTTTAGGCGTTATTCTTTGTCACTGGTAAAAATTCTTTCCATTTCTTAACTTTCTAATTCTTTCTTCTGGTAAGTGAGAATGAAAAGAAGTAATTCTAGCTAGTGAAGTAGGTATACCTACCTCACTAAACTAGATTCTGCCCTCGACTTTGTCCGCGTAGAAGTCAAGTGTATTATAAAACATAGCCTATGGCCGAATACTATAGGCTATGTTTTATAATTTACTTGACTAGTGTCAATAGTGTAGGTAACTTTCTATCAGTTAAACAATTTTTCATTCCAGACATTATTCGTTACAAACAAACAAACTTTACCTCACTTATAATAACATAACAAACCATCACGCCTGTATTCCTTGAAGGGTTAGGCAGAGGTGTACAATATAAGTGTCGCGTGTGGCGTGTCTATTGCCTAAATTCGAGCTGCTGAATTCCATAAAAAACCCAATAACACTTTTTCCTCGACACCAATATTTCGCTTGCGAACACGATACCAAGCGCCAGTTAAAAAAAATTATTACGGATACTTTTAATAAAAAAATCTGTCGACTTAACGTAACTTTACTCCACGCGTTCAGGTTAGGCTTTCCGAAGTAGTATAATAAACTCTTAATGAACCTTCAAAACCTATATTGGAAACATTGTGAAGGTTATTTACAGTTTTCGATCAGTATCTGTCAGCTGCAGGCCGCTGGATGGAGGCCGGCTTGCGGTTCGATTGAGCGGCCTTCATTGCATTTTCAAGCGAAGGGGTTAATTGCTCGAAACTCGAAATGTTTACTTTTTATGTCATCTTGTTGGTTTTTGTTTTGTTATTCTGGATTTATGGAATGGCTTCTGCCAGCGATTTCAAGCGAGTGGTTGTTTTCAATAGTAACAAAATGTCTTTGGTTAGGTACTGCTCTGCTCCCGTGTGTACCGCGATGTTTTATAGCCTATCCTATGCTATTCCTTATGATTCTAGCTATAATAGACAAAATATTTTTTGCCAATCCAACTGACAGTTTCAGATATTAGCGCGTTTATAAAAAAAAAATGTAAAGTTGATGGGCGATCAGATTTATAATTACTATAAGTCCAGGTTTCCACACGAGGTTTTCCTTAACCGACCTTAGTAATTTCCAGGACAATCTTAGAAAGTATTTATATGAACTGAAAAAGTCACATTGTTGCTTGCCCTCACCTTATGCATGAGGGTCGGACGTCTTAACCAATGAGCCTCCATGATATATGATACTACCTATTTTTATTTTCTTATTAAACGTTTTCCCATACAAGGACTTTATCCTGTATCGTGGGTGACAAACATATAGACTTATTTGCACAAAGAATATTATAACCGACACACGTCTTTGAAACTACATACATACCATGACGCCTGTATTCCCCGGAGGGTTAGGCAGACGTATACCAATGCATACCCACAGTTCGCCGGTATGTTTAAGTCCCATTTAATAAAAAGCGAGCCTATTGCCATTGGCACAAATCCTAACTCCGAGCTTGTACTGAGAATTTCATAGACAAACCCAATAACAATCTTTGAATATATTACAAACATACCCCACACAACACATCAACCAACCAAATCCAGTGCCAAACAAGCTTACGTACTCAAAAATAGATGACGAAGAGTAAACCAAACAGCGGGGCCTCGATAACAACCCAACGTGGGCACGGAGCACCAAATATTCGACCGATTGTCACCCGTATCGGTCGGTGGGCTGATAGATAAATAGTTCTAGTTGGCAACTAGCCAGTACCGAGTATGTTTGCAGGTGCTCACTGTACGTAAGGCTGCGAGGGAATGTACGATCAAAAAAGAGAAAAGTAACCGGACCGTCTAATATAGTTGAAGTTTTCTTTCAAACCGGTGGTCGTTTTTAAATGAAAAGTAATTTAATTAATAAACTGCTTATTTTCTATTAATAAAAATAAAATTCATTAAAAAAACTTCTATCGGTTTTTGAAAAACTTTGAATTTATTTAGGCGACTCTTGTCACTATCTGTTTTGCTGACTGTACGTACGTTCGTTTGAAAAATTGGGATTTAATTATTTGCAGTTGGAAGTTGTTGGGTAGTGCTAAGCGGAGTTTGTTTTGTTCTACAGATTATTTAAAATTTATTATTATTATTTTATTATTTAAAATATTTTTATTTATTTACTAGCTTCTGGTCGCTACCTCGTCCGCGTTAAAGTCGAAATATTATTCCGCGGGAACCGTAAATTTTTCCGAAATAAACATGTATTAGGAAATGGTCTATCTATGTGCCAATTTTTATCCAAATATGTTCAACAGTTTACGCGTGATTAAGTAACAAACTTCCAAAAACATCTTCACAAACTTTCGCATTTACAACATTAGTAGGATAGAAGAATTGAGATTACGAAAATTGATAAAAAAATCTCTTGTTTCATACATTTTCACCGTGCAAATGTACCAAATTTGTATGGCCATTATACCCAGAGGAAACTGTTTCCACTTCAGTTACCGTAATTAGATTTGAACGTGGTACGGTGGAGGGACAGCCTATCGCTATTAATTTATCGTTCATAAATTCAATTACGGACTGAATTTGAAATTTTTCAAAGTGAAACGTGTAGGTAATTATATTTTGCATAGCGTAGCTAAAATTTGCGTATTTAGTGTATTTTTAACCTTTTTGGTGCAAATGGTATTAAAGCCCGCTGAGAGTTTTATATCATACTAGCTTCGCTGAGCTCGCGACTTCGTCCGCAATTTTTATAGTATTTTCCCCGCGTTAAGTTACGTCTTTGGTTACTGCTCTGCTCTTGTGTATTATAGCGTGATGTTATATATAGCCTATGTTACTCAAGAATAATGTAGCTATCCATAGGTGAAAAAATTGATAAAATCGGTCCAGTAGTTTCGGAGCTTATTCGGCATAAACAAAAAAGTCTTTCCTTTATAAAATTAGAATGGATATTCGTTTTGTGTATTTATTTATACTAAGAAATAGTCCTAAATTATGCCACGGGAAGACAAAAATTCCAGACTTTATAAACAATTTATCTCTGTAGCCATCCTGGCGTGACTGAGTAACAAACATCCATTAATCCAAACTACTACAATTATCAGCCATTTAAAAAAACTCACGAAAATGTAATCATTTCACAAAATTTTAAAACGCAAATGGTGTGTCACATTCCTAGCATAGAGCAATGTTTAAAAAATATACAATTATACCTATATATTGCGCCGCATTGCGAGTTTCCAAAAAGTTAATTTTCATTAATCCCATTGTTCGAAGCTTTCCCTACTTCGCTTGTTAAAAAGATCCCTACGATTCTTTATTAAGCCTAATTAAAACAAAATTAATGAATTGCTTCAAGACAAACTAACAATGGCCACTTTTTCCGCTTCCAACGCTTCGTTTTTGCAACTTCAAACTTTTTTGTGAAAGTCCTTTATTTCCAGTCGCACAGTCAAAGAATTAATGTTGCCACACTTAAAAATTCATTATTAAAACATAACGTTTGCAACGGTTTTCTTTTATTGTTTGCAAATAAATAGGAAATCTTTTTTGTCGTGTTCTTTATTTAAAAGCCGTTTCTTTTGTTTCGTTAGACATTTTCTTTTAAAAAAGTACACTTTTAGAAAACTAAAATACCAATCTAAATATTTAAGTGGCAAACCATTTTTTTTTTCTATGTATTTTTTTATTCGAATTGATCGATTTTTCAGTCGCAAGAGTATGTAAGTCTAATCTTGTCGAATAAATAACTATAAAACTGTAACAGCTTGTGTATAGAAAATAATTATGTCAAATATGTCTTAAATCATTTAAAAAAAAGCTGTCAAACGTCACTTTTACCTATTTAAACAACTTTTTTATTTTATTTGGATTATTGAACATTCGGCTTTTATATATTTTTTTCATAGTTTCTGATTAAATGTCACTAGAAAACGTTTGTTTAGAACCCAAAGCAGGCCACTATCGAGAAACCCCTTAATGCACCGTCGTACCCTACATAATGTGTTGCCATTTTCTCTTCACAAGATCCCAAAAAAGGGATATTTTCCGAGTCGTTCTAATTAGAGGGCCACCTTTCCCTCCTCTTTACAAAATTGCATCCTCCGCACGCAGCTGAGCGGCGTAAACGCAAGATCTTTTAGCCTTATGAGGCTGTTAAGACCAGCTGCGGCTGAAGGCAATTATGGAGAAAAAAGTCATGGTGTTTGTACTGTGAATAAACAAATGTTTACTTGTTGTTTCTTGTGTAAAAACACACAGGCGTATGGAGATTTTCTTAGCGACTTGTCTCAGTATTAGGAGCACTAGGTAGATTGAACTCAGTGTTGACAAAATTAACCAACCCATATTCTTGATTCATTTAATCGTGTCAAACAAATTTAATATGCCATATTGTTATGTGTTAGATTACTGTGCAGTAATATTAGAAGGCCTGCTTATTAAAAACGTTAAAAATCTAGTAACAATCGATGTCAAAAAACGTAGCTAATTTAGAGGCTTATTTAACATTACACTATGTTACTCAGGAATAATGTATCTATCTATTGGTGAAAAAATGATTAAAATCAGTCCAGTAGTTTAGGAGCCTATTCGTTACAAATAAACAAACAAAAAAATCTTACCTCTTTTTAATATTAGTATAGAAATCGATCGAATTACGTTAACACCGCTTACACTAGCCCCTCCGAACACATTTATTGAGCGAGCATGACTTCCAAAACTGCCAGTCACTAATGGCAGTCAATAATCATATCAACAGCACCTTTACGTACTATATATATATATACCATCACGCCTATATTCCCCGAAGGGTTAGGCAGAGGTGTACCAATGTACACCCACAGTTCGCCGGTATATTTAGGTTCCATGTAATAGGGGGCGAGCCTATTGCCATTAACCGGGCACAAATCCAAAGTCCGAGCTGCTACTGAGAAATTCATAGAAAAACCCAATAACACTTTTTGCTCGACCTGGGAATCGAACCCAGGACCTCTAGCGTAGCAGTCGTGCTTTAGACCACTAGGCCAACGAGGCAGTTAAACCCTACCTTTACGTACTAAAATCTTATCAGTAACTACCATACGCTGCCATAACTGACTGAAACTGCTACCAATCAATGGAGACTCTCACGAATAATGTTCGAATATACGAGCTTTAATAGCCTGACATTGTCAATATATAGGCCAAATAGGCTTTAGGCTACGGTTACACCCGACATCCGTCAGAGATTAACTGTCTCGTTAGCCTGGTGCGACTGCTATGCTAGAGGTTTTGGGTTCGATTCCCAGGTCGAGCAAAAAGTGTTATTGGGTTGTGAAATTCTCAGTAGCAGCAGCGGAGTTTGGATTTATGCCCGGTTATGGCAAAAGGCTCGCCCCCTATCAAATACAGTGTAACAGATCGCTGCCAATATTACAAGGGACTTAAAAACGTGGGTGTGCATTGGGACACCTCTGCCTAACCCTTTGGGGTATACAGGCGTGAAGGCATGTGTAAAATTGTCAAGAAGTTATACAAAAAGTTGAATTTAGTTGCTTGTTCGTCTTTATGAAGAAGAACGATCAAGATCACTTTGGTGTAACATTCACTACTGCATGCATGCACCCGGATATGTACATAAGTCTATATCACAAACCATTCGACAGTTCAGGCCACTAAACCACCCAAACATTTTTATTCATGAATAAATCCATATAGTGAATGCGTACCTAGTCACTCATAAAAAAACTTGGCTCGATAAACGTATAAATATTTTTATGAAATATCCGCCTATATCTCTGAAACCTTATTCATATATCATTCAATTCGAGGCCTGTATTCTGCTCGTCACATGCCACGCCAGACAACGGTAAGCTTACAGGCTGCCGGTTTAACTTCTGGCACAAAGCCAGAATAATATTAAGCATAATATAAAGTTTATGCCAACAAATGATTTTAATATGAGTACTGTCCACTCTAGTTGGCACAAATGGTTAGTTTTAAAATCAATGTTAATGTTTTTATCGTGTTTTTTATTATTGTTTCAATATGGTTTAGTGAGCAGTGTGCTTTTGATAAAAATACCACCACGCCTGTATTCCCCGAAGAGTTAGACAGAGGTGTACCGATGTACACCCACAGTTCGCCGGTATATTTAGGTCCCATGTAATAGGGGGCGAGCCTATTGCCATTAACCGGGCACAAATCCAAACTCCGAGCTGCTACTGAGAATTTCACTTGAGAAACTTTGAGATTTTCATTTTTTTTGCTTTTGATATTCACGCAATTTGTTTAACTACAATTAAGTACAAGTACTAAATATATGGAGAGCATATAAGAGAAGATATCTAGATAGACAGAATAGTACTAAAATAATTACAAGTACTACGACCACCAATCAATTGACAAATTTCTAGTGAATTACCAAAACGCAATTCCGCCATAGATTTGTATGCCAATGGTAAACTGTGAGGTCACTTATTTGCAAACTCAAATGAAAAACCATTACTCGGTATTGCCAAACAGTTTCCTTAAGCCATAACTTCAACAAGGCAATTGAATGTTCGTATCTTTAAAGTGCCCTTTTATCAGTCAGACAGTCAGTCAGTCGGTTTTGTCAGTCTGACGGGCCTGTTGGTCTAGTGGTTAGCGGCCCTGACTGCTAAGCCGGAGGTCGTGGGTTCGATTCCCACCCAGGACAAACTTTGTGTGATGAGCATGATTGTTTGTTCTGTGTCTGGGTGTGATTTATCTATAATATGTATGTATTTATAAATTATATAGTATGTATATCAGTTGTCTGGTTACCATAACACAAGCTCTGCTTAGCTTGGGATCAGATAGCCGTGTGTGAGTTGTCCCAAGATATTTATTTATTTATTAATTTTATCAGTGACTAGCTTCTGTCGAACATAATAATAGAGGTAACAAATTATATTCGTATAGATATAGACAGTTAAATGGATGCAGGCCTATGTCCAGCAGTGGACGTTCTGCGGCTGATGTGATGATGATGATGAGACAGAATAACTTAACATTGAATTTAAATCAGCACATTCTTCTATTTAACCTCTAAACATCCATACGAAAATGATCCAGATCTACCAATATTGTTATGTTGGTATCTGATGATACTGCTATTCAAAAAGCTCTTCGCTGAATGTTATCAATATCACAGCAGCCCCACAGTGAGGATCGCGCGTAAAATATGCAGCGGAGTAAGGCACTTCTCACGGATTTACTTGTCGGCAGTAAACATCTCCCTCTTACCCTTCAGGGATATTGAAATCTATATTTTAAAATCTTTTGTTATGACTGTTGGTTGGTGTTGAGAAGAGTAGCTTTGTGCTAGATTTTTGTTTTATGTTATTGGTTGGTTGAACAGACATGACAGAGGCCCTTGAGGTGGCTTGGAAACTATGACAACAGGGTGTGTGGGATCGTTAGACCTCACTGCCCACACGATAAAGCAGAAAGAAGATTGGTTGAAAATAGAAACTGTCACGTACTAAGACTGCTTGAATGACATTTTAGATTTTAGGCATAATAATAACAACAATACCAGCCTACTAATTGTCCCATTTCAGGGTAAAGCCCTCTTTTCATTCAAAGAAGGCACGATCATTGATCACCACGCTAGCTCAAGACGAATTGGTGATTTGTAGACTTATATTAATTTTAATTCCAGATTTCCTCACGATGTCTTCGTACACCGATGTCAGTGATGTAAAAAGAACATATTTCATGAATTGAAAATACGTCATAATAATTCAATGTCCCAAAGGGAGTTCCAAAGTTACGCTAATAATAAGTTTTAAATTAATTGGCGTTAATTATCAAAAATATAACAATTAAATACTTTAAGATTTTTTTACGTGATTTGGATCATTTTGGCAGGAGTATCCCCAACAAAGTATATTTACAACAACCGAAAATAATACGAAGTATTTTTGGCTTAAAAACACCAAGTTTTTAAGCCAAAAATACTTCGTATTATTTCAGAATATACAAAACATGTTTTCCCTGTAATACATATCAATCTAATTCTATCTCCAACGAGCCATAAACACGTTCCTCCAGTCTAGACTAGGTCTAGACGCAGGCAAAGCTTATTATTTCCTATCTACGTAATACCTAGTTCCGGCTTGCAAGCCCACGTCAATATTAGCTCCATAGAGCTGTGTAGAGTGGCTGCGAGTTTATGAGCTTGTCACTAACATTCGATGTAAATTGAAGGTCTTTTTTTTTAAGTACTGTTTTTTATTTATTTATTTAGGGTCATGAGCTATCTTTTTTTTTAAGATAAGATATATTTATTTTGTAAAACACGGTACTCATGTTTTACAAAGTATGAAAGTTATAATTAATATGAGTTGGCTACATGTTTTGCCATTCAAAGCGTACAAAATAAGTTGCACTAGACAAAGGACATGAAAAATTTAATTAATTTAAAATTAATTCCACCTTCGAACATTTGTTGCATAGAGTTTAAACAAAGAAATTTAAATTCAAACAAATAAAAAAGCTCTATAAAATGAACAACCTATTTAAAAATAAGTTAAACCACTTAAAACCAATAATTACAAATGTCACAGTGGATTTAAATACGACAATATGGCATAACGACAACATGTCATAATGACAACATGACACAACAATATTGTTAGTTTGCAGTCGCATGATGACATGCATATAAGCACGAACGAATGCTAATGACAGATCGCTTAGCGAATCCTTTTTTATTGTACCCTCTTCTGGAATTTATCTTGTTTTCAGTCTCATTGGACGACACGTTTGGCGCAGTGGCTGAGAGACTGGTTGCTGCGCTGTGTGTCGCTTGTTCGATTTCCGCGCGTAACAAATATTTGTGCATATAGTTAATTGTTCCGGGTCTGGCGGGTGGTGTATGTGAGTTTATAATTGTGTATGTAAATGCATCTACGAAAGAAATGTCTAAGGTAGGGTATAGTTTCTTTTTGATCTCTAGTCGTATGCTCACTTGGCATTTTAGGTAATTTTTGTAAATTACCCCGTGGGTCTCATGGTTGCATGGGGTCCTGGGTATGATTCCCAGGTTATAAACTAGGTTTTGCCCTCGACTTTCTTCGCGTGGTTTCACCGTCGTTATGTTGCGACATTTGGTTACTGCTACGCTCCCGTGGGGCGTAGCTTAAGGGTATAGCTCATACTATTCCTCAAGAATCTCAATACTCAATTATTTATTGCGTTCCATAGTGGTCTTAAACAATATAAAAGTAAGAATCAATTACGGACCCTGTCGGGCACAGCAAAAAAAATCAAAATAAACAATCAATCAAACAAACAATCAATCAATCACAACAATAGCAATCTGGCTATCACATTCAAAAAGAATTGTTCCAATCCGACTAAGAGTTCCAGAGATTAGCGCTTTTAAACAAACAAAAATACTTCTTCCATTCCCTTCTTCTCTTTGGTTAAATTAGTATAGATTTGTCATTCAATGCTAATCTCGTCTTCAACACTGTTACAGCTAGTTTTCGCAAAGTCACCGATGTCTTAGGTGTAACGTAACACCTGACATTAGGCAAATGTTCAAAGGAACATGATTTGAGGGCGCCTTTGTGAATAATCTAGACTAACAGCGCTAGGAAACATTCCGGTAATGGTTGCTATCATTACAATAAATGGTGGAAAAACCGGCCAAGTTTGAGCTAAACTCCCGCTCGAAGGGTTCTGTACCAGCGTATATTAATTTTTATTCTACATAAAAAAAAAACAGTTTTTTATGTTTATTTATTTAAACATGTGCATAAATCACATAAAAAGTACAAATGCAGAATTAATGTTTTTATATGGGGCTCGCTTTAATTTTTAACTTTATTTAACGTATACATAATTAACTTAGAAAGTACATATGAATTGTATATTTTGTTGTTTTACTCTCTTATAATAATTTGTACATGCCATGTTATTTCTTTACCACCTTTGGTTGACTGGTAGAGAACGCCTAAGGCAATAATTTCCATCTTTGTACTTTTTCATAAGGTTTAAATAAATAAATTAAAAAGGCACTTTGCCACTTGATCGGATTTAAACGGATTTGACGACACGGTTAGCGGAGTGGCCGAGCGATCGACTGCTGCGCTGCATGTCGTGGGTTTGATTCCCGTATGAAACAAATATTTGTACGACCTACAGATAGTTGTTCTGGGTCTGGCTGTTTGTGTATGTGAGTTCATATGTTTGTAAACGCACCGACGCTACAGGAGAAATTTGAAGATTGGGAGCATGTTTCTTTAAAAAAAAAACCTCGCAACCTCATGTATTACAACGAGGGCCTTAGCCACTGGGCCATCCATCCTATCCTCCGTTTAACATGCAATACTTAATTACTCGAACCGACCAACACACTTGAACACCTCAAACAATACTTTAAAAGCAATCTTAGCGTTCGCCCACAAAGCGCGGTGGACAGCCCGCCGCCTCATGCGACTGGCGAGATGCCAAAGTGTTCGGATGCTGCAGTTTCAATAGCCCACGTTATGTGTTTTATGCTCGCATTACTGTATGTTAGGTAAAAGAGGGCAATTAATTTTGAAGGCAATTAGATGGTGATAGAGACTGTTTTTTCTTGGCTTTTGTTAGAGACTTGTCTTTGCGTACTGTTGTGTTTTTATTTGAAAATAATAAAATCTTCTTTTGTATGTTAATTGTGGTGAATTATTATTCTTATTAGTCTTTTGACTGCCCCGTTGTTTTCGTGTTAACAATCGCGACTGTTAAGCGTGGTTTTGATTCCCAGGTCCGGCTAGAGTGTTATTGGGTTTGTCCATTAGAAATGTGTCAGTGCCTCAGAAAACCTGTCGGACAATGAGAGTGAGGGATTAGGGAGTGCACCTGTGTTTGCGCACACACTTGTGCACTATAATAATTCCTGATGTGTACTTGGTTGATATTGATATTAGCCGGCGCCGTGACTGAAATCGGTCTGGAGAATATCATTATTATTCTTTTGTTAGATGACCGTGTAAATGCTGGGGCCAACCGGTATAATAATAAAAAAAAAACGGTAATTTAAAAAACTAAAAAACCCGACTGCTTTTCTAAGTATTTATAAAAAGCCCTAAAACAAGAAAGTCGTTGTACCCGATTGCACTTAAAATGGTTGCAGTCGGGACCCATTCGGGACCATCTGCAATGTAATATAGGTATGAACTCTCAATTCACTAAACCTCCATTTCTAGAATGGGTCCCGACTGCTACAATTTTAAGTGCAATCGGGTACAACGACTTTCTTGTTTTAGGGCTTTTTATAAATACTTAGAAAAGCAGTCGGGTTTTTTAGTTTTTTAAATTACCGTTTTTTATTTTTACCTTTTTTTATTTTTTATTTACCCATTGTCACTTTGACAGTAAATACGAATCCAATGACACCTCTCAAGCTAAAATCCATCGAGCCGTTCAGGCTGCAGAGCGATCCAAACATTTGAATTTGGCGCCAAAAATCCGCCATTTTGATTTTTTTATTTTGACATACCCAGTGTCACTCTCACAGTAAATACGAATCTAATGACACCTCTCAAGCTAAAATCCATTGAGCCGTTCAGGCTGCAGAGCGTGCCAAACAATTATACATACATACATACATACATACATACATACATACATACATACATACATACATATATACATACATACATACATACATACATACCCTCGAAAAACATAACCCTCCTTCTGTCGCAGTCGGGTAATCAAATCGAACTGTGGGTATACATTAGCACACCTCTGCCTAACCCTTCGGAGAATGCAGACGTGATGGTATGTGTCTTAAATATCATAACTCATAAATTAAAATAAAGCTAGGAATGTCTCTCTCTCAAGTTAGAGGCACTTCCAGCCTCTTGTGAGCGCTGAGGCGAGGTGTTACCCGTCATCTGAGGCACTCGTCACCTCTCACAGATGAACACGACAGCTTTAGGGCGCCAGTTAGTTGCTTCTGAACGTGTTACTTAATTAAACTTGTTTACATTTCGGTTGAAATCATTTTTGTTTGTGAGTTTTATGAGAGATTATTCTTTTGGATGAGTTTGGAAGATAGGTATTGTTGTAGATGTTAATGTATAATAGTAAAATTAATTCAAATTATTTGATGTTTTAACCGATTTATAAAAAGGAGTTGAGTCCGTGGTGTCCTGAAATACAGGCTACGGCTTAGTTCAGGCACCAGTCTCCCACAAATAAACATTGTAATATCGTAATAACTATTATTTTTCCGTGTTAAGTTTTAGTTGATTGATGTTATTTGTGGAAGAAAATACACTCTTTCGACGAGTTCTCAATGCCACGGTGTTTTTTTTTTTGCTATGTCTATCCGGCCAAGCTTTGCTGTGGAACAGTCAAATAAAATAAGTAAATTTCTGTTAAAATGCAATTTTGTGTAATTTGAAGTCAATACAATGACTACTTTCCGTGTTTCACAGACACAAAAATGGAGCTGAATTTTGCATAAACTATTACATATTATTTCTCAGAAACTTTTCAGCAACAAAATACCTCAACAACAGCCACAGATAACCCTACTTCCACATTCATTGATTGCCCACTAACTACGTACACTGACCTTCATTGAACCGACGGAGCAATGGACGCTAAAGTCATTATAATGGCCATCAGTACATAATGTATTAGTAGTTCATGGCCAACCGGACAGGTGGTCTTACTATCGTTCATACACACACACATACACACACCGCGCCCCCCAACACACCCCCACACGTAAACTCTCATATTTATTATTGATACAGCCTCATTGGTTACCAGTGGGGGTACTTAGATGAGCTTTAGACGCTTGTCTAGTCGTTCTAGTCATGCCAAACTAGAACGACTAAATTGGGCCGATTTTATCAATGTTGTAAATTGCCTAACAGTTTGACGACCGGCTTGCGAATCTATGGCTGTAAGTTCGATCCCCAATACCAGCCTTATTTTGGTAATTAATTGTTTACACCACATCGCCTTCACCGTAAATAAACCTCAAACTTTAACCCAACAACAAAGTAGAAAAGCCTGCAACAAATAAAACAAAAGATGCGGAACCCTAAAACCTTCATCCATTTGGTTTCCGACAATACAATGCATCATTTTTAATAGCAGCACGCCAGCGTAGCTATTACCGTAGACCCCTCTACGAGCGTAGGCCCGTAGCCGCTCGTAGCAGAATTGACGTAGCTTCGTAGCAGGGTGTATTGTTGTCGGTGAAGCTTGAATAGATTCAGTAGTTCAGTACAGATGTTGATTCTTTAGTTTGAATTTGTTTATTTGGTTTTAAATGGCCACAATTTTAGTGCAGACTAGCGGACCGCCCCGACTTCGCACGGTTGCAAATTTCCGGCTATACTGGTGAATTTTCCAAAAAAACCTTTCATATAAATATTCTCCGAAAAATAATTCAATAAAAAAACGAAAAAGCAGCCAAAGCGGTCTAGCCGTTCCCGAGCGACAAATTTCGCCATTCATTTTTATTTATGTAGATAGATGAATTATTGTAATTGTTTGCATTGAAAATTAAACCATTCAGAAACTTTATACTCTGAATGAAAATATGCATTGCAAGCCTCCCTTGCAATATACGAAATTAAACGTCGCTTTAAAATTCAAAACGTTTTTAATTAAACTATGATAGTGAGCAAACCCGGCTAATTGAATTTATATGTTTCACATATAGCAAGCAAAATGTAACCAAGACTTTGTAAAAAAATAATCCGAGTGTCAATTAACTTTCTTGCTCATTCTTCTGCTAGTGCTAAAGTGTATTTGTAATCTCAGAGACTAAATTAACAGTTTCATTTTGTGCCAAACATAAAAATAAACCATCACCTTCACGCCTGTATTCCCCGAAGGGTTCGGCAGAGGTGCACCAATTTAGGTACACCCACAGTTTGCCGGTATATTTAGGTCCCATGTAATAGGGAGTGACATAAAAATAATGTGCTTTCTTTGCATAAAGCACGCTATTTTCAAGTTGGACTCATAAAGCTGTCAAATCAGTCTCTGAGACTAAAAATACAGTTTACCTACGTTTTGGAAAGAGCAACAATCTACTATACAGGGTGGAAATTTATTATGCTACCTGGAGGGAAAGTACTCTAAATACTGAAGATAGCAAATTTTACTTAAAGGAAACATTCCTTTATTTTTAAAAAGAAACTAAACTGCATTTAAATAATTTTGAAAATTCCGTTGCCTCACCTGGGAATCGAACCGACTAAAATCCGAAAAAATAGCATCCTGTACTTTTATGGCACTAATCGATAGAGTCAATCATAGGGATCAAATCTCTGCAAACATGGTAAATTAAATTAAACAAAAACCATGAAATTTTAACCTAAACTTATTTAATTCGGACGAAAAAAACGAACAAATTAACTAAGTAGTTGCTGGAAATGAGCTTCACTTTCATGGATACACAAATTTATTCCTTTAAAAAAACTCATTTTGAGTGAGTTTTGGTAGCAAACAATTTTCAATATTCACCAAAACACCCTACTAAAAGTTATTCACAATGTATTCCTTAAAAGAATAAATTTGTGCATCCAAGAAAATGGAGCTCATTTCGAGCATGGAATTAGTCAATTCTCGATTTTTTCGTCCGAATAAAATAAGTTTTGGTTAAAATTTCATGGCTTTTTTTAAATTTAATTTATCATGTTTGCAGAGATTTGATCCTTATGATTGACCCTATCGATTAGTGCCATAAAAGTACAGGATGCTATTTTTTCGGATTTTAGTCGGTTCGATTCCCAGGTGAGGCAACTGTATTTTCAAAATTATTTAAATGCAGTTCTGTTTCTTTTTAAAAATAAAGGAATGTTTCCTTTAAGTAAAATTTGCTATCTTCAGTATTTAGAGTACTTTCCCTCCAGGTAGCATAATAAATTTCCACCCTGTATAACTTCTTGGTAATTCAAAAATGCCTGTAAATGGTCTAACTGAAATAAATGCTTTGACTTTGAGAGTATATTTTATTACTTTTTTATTTCAAATTTAGAAAAAAGAACCGCAATTGGGTAGATGACACCACTAATCAATTGACGTACTTTTTAAGAGCTGTCAAAACGCAATTCCCCATAGATTTTGTATGACAATACTCAACTATGACGTCTTTTGTCGACTCAATTCAGGAACTATTTATTGATTTCAAAGCAACTAACAATTGATGATAATAGTTATTCAAAAATTTATCGGGTTTTCAGGGCTAAAATAAAGTGTTTTTTTAGTGAAGTTGTGTCTTGGAATTATTTGTTAGTGGTGTCATCTACCCAATTCCCTTTCCAATTATATATTATTTTATTATTTCGCAATTTACTTTTTTAAATCTTATCTTGACTAGGATTGCAATGTTTTGAAACAGCATCGTTAAAATCAATTGCCATCTTACGAAGCAGACAGGGACTGAAAATTTTCATTTCCACTTTCAGTGATTCGTTCAGGAAACACGAAGATGCAGGCAAAACTAGTTATTACTGGTTCTTACACAGTATTCCACTTACGGTGCAAGAGGAATGAAAGCTTTTGAACGTGGAGAGTCTCTGTGTGGAAATAATGCTTTGTGCTTTTTGCTTTTGTTTGAGGATTATACGAGTAGAGAAAAGAGTTTTGCCTTTTTAACCGATTTTAAAAAAGAGAAAAGAAAAAGAAAGAGAGAACAGTTAATTCACGGGAGAGAATTAAGAGGTTCTTAAGAGCCCGATCACTTGTAAACTGAAGGTCAAATGTAGATGAATTAGAGAATTTTTTTGGCGGTCTGAAACTGAGATACAAATACAATCGGACTTAAAAATATGAGAATTAATAGCCTCCTGATATTTCTAAGGATAACCGGTTTAAAAGATTTAAGAAAAAGGAGATACAAAATTGATATAGGTAGATGAGTCAAATGTATCACTTTTTTATTTTATTTAAAATCGAGATAAATTTTAAAAGTACCTACTCTTATAATTTATCTTTACGTACCTATTGACCAAGATACGTAAACAAAAAACACCTTTTCATCTAACCTTCACAGCAAAGTGTTTATAAAGCAATCCCAATCCAAAAACAACACAAAATAACAACATTCAACCAACCAAAAAATCCACATCCACACACAATACAAAATCCTAACCGCCCCCAATTTCCGTTGCACCACAAACGTCAAAAAAGAAAAAAATCGACTAATTTCCCCTCACTACTGCGCAAAGCATAACCCTGTAACCTAATTCGCGTGTCATCATAAAGGGCGAGCATGGCCGTCAAAACGCAAAGGCTAACATAAAAATATGAAACCTGTAATCGTTTGAAATCAAATCGACTACACACGTGAACTTAGCACGCCATCTTGCGTAATGCTAGTGTTGCCAAGTTTTTATTGTGGTTGTGTTTCTAGAGCAGAAAAATGTGTTAGGTTATTGATGTTAGGGTGTAATTGGGGCTGGTTTTTTGTTGTAATTAAATGCTGTTGTATATAATTATACCTGCCTATGTCCATATTATCCTGATAATAATATTATAAGGAAATCGTTGAAAGTAATTTTTGGCGTGGTGATTTACGGGGGCTGTCGAAAAGCGCTCTAAAGTAGAATTTGATTAGAGTCGATGTTCGAATGGGATATACAACTATCCGATAGTGTTTTGATTTAATTTTTATATGACAAGCACAATAAGTATCATCCATAGCTAGGAATTGTGGGAGAAACGAGTACCTACTACTTACTCATAAATCCGTCAAATATACTTTAAATTTCTTCCATGCAATCTCAAGTACTCTAATAAAGAGTTTAAGTTATGAATTCACAAGGCCTTACTATAGAATGGGTCTTTTATACGAAAATGAGCGTTATTTTAAAATTCTTCCATGCAGTAGGTAATTGATACGTAACTAGAAAAAAAATATCACTGCGTTTTTCCCTTCATCTCCGTGCAAGCGCAAAACAATATTATCATCACTTTAAAATATTAAATTGCTTTACAAATTGTGTTATCATAGTCTCACAGATCGCTACCGAGCGCAATGAGAATATGGAAATGAATGCAATAGTTTTAATTGAGGTGCACCTGGATTGGAATAGCAATGCTGTCTGGTTTTTAAATGGATTTTTGAAGTCTTGTTATTCATCATCTATCCACTCTAACAATCTGCGACTTCATTCGCGTGGTTCCGCGTTAAGTTACGTCTTTGGTTACTGCTCCGCTCCCGTGTGACGTAGCGCGATGTTATATAGCCTATGTTACTCGGGAGTAGGTGATTTAGCTATGTATTGAAAAAATGGTTTGAATCGGTTCAGTAGTTTCGGAGCCTATAAGCTACAAACAAACAAACAAAATAATATTTCCTCTTCATAATATTATATTATTCTCATTCATTTATTCTAATATTATTATTAGTATATTAGTCTAGGTTTTAGTTTCCCAATTCGGTGGTGAAGTCATCTGCCTAGCCTTTTCGCAACTATGTTGGGTTCGGCTTCCAATCTAACCAGATGCAGTTGAATACCAGTGTTTTTACATCTAGTGATTACGTATCTGAACTCCACAACCCAGTTACTAGGTAACATTGGTAAGACTATTTGTCAGATTTTCGAGCTTCTGACTGCGTAACGACTAACAAAGATCCAGAAGATGTCTAGGATTTACAGCCAGGTACATCATTTTTTCAAAGCACAGGGCTATTGCACCACCAACTTCCAAACTCCGTCCCGCTACTAGGAAATTTCCTAATCGAAAAACTTAATAACACTGCCCAAACTTAGAATGTAGACCCCCATGCTACGCAGTCATGCTTGCGACCTTGAAATCAACGGCGCAGTTTAAGGTTCTGATATTGCGTTGTTAATAAATGTACCTATTTATTTACAAAACGATACCTACATCTCCGTGATTGTTTAATGCTAAACTTATCACCACGCCTGTATTCCCCGCAGGGTTAGGCAGAGGTGTACCAATGTACCAGCACCCACAGTATGTTTAGGTCCCACGTAATAGGGGGCGAGCTTATTGCCATTAACCGGGCACAAATCCTAACTCCGAGCTGCTACTGCGAATTTCATAGAAAACCTCAATAACACTTTGCTCGACCTTGGAATCGAAACCAAGCCCTCTAGCGCAGCAGTCGCGCTTAGGACCACTAGGCTAACTAGGCAGTCCTTTAATCATCAGCTTAATAGTTGATGATAAATAAATTGTTACTGTTGATTTGATGGATTATAATTATCTAGGTAATAATTATTGTACTGTGTATTAAATGGATAACAACTAATTTCGATAAATTTTTTGTAAAATTTAAATTCTAATAATAGACTATTTGTTTATGTATTATCTTTAATTCTGTAAGAATATTTACTGTTTTTACAGAAAGTATGTATATGCAATTTCTTTTTTTAGTAGTTGTTTGGTAGTGATTAATGTCGTAAAAGTCCAGTGGTAAAGACTCCCGCCGTCTCATGCAGGATATGGGTTTGAAACAGCGCACGGACAAGTACCTTTGTGACTTTTTCTATTTCTTATGTACTTAGTAAGTTACATTAGACATATTCATTACTGATATAGAAGAGAATTCACATATAGAAGCAACAAGAATATTGTAACCAAGACTTTGTAAAAACCAAATTGAAGGAAAAGAGTGTCCATGGAGTTTCTTGCTCGTTCAATTTTAAACTGTAATTTCTTGACAATTCAAAAGTGCCTGTAAATGGTCTAATTGAAATAAATGCTTTGACTTTGACTTTGATATCGGTGAAGTAAAGCTGAAATCGCCAATCCAACTTGAGCAAACATGGCGATTGTGGCAGAGATGAGACGCAGAAATTTTTTGAATATTTTTAACCACAACAATTGGGCTTCTAAGCCAATCCTAAGCAATACGGGTCTTTAGCAAAAGCCCTTTAAACAACAAGACAAAAGCAAAGACTAGCAAACACGATATCTTTAATATCCAACCAAACAACTTCCCTTCACTCAACTTCAAACAAGACCAAAGACGACGTATATCAGTACTTTAACAATGATATTTACGAAATAAAAACCCATCTAGAACTTCTTAAAGCTAGGGAAAGTACGCAAAATGAAGACAATTTTATGAAAATTGTTCTTTTGACTTGTACTCTTCCATCGAAGGGAACTGCGCTTTAATATATACATACAATCACGCCTGTATTCCCCGAAGAGCAAGGCAGAGGTGTACCAATGTACACCCACAGTTCGCCGGTATTTTAGGTCCCATGTAATAGTGGGCGAGCCTATTGCCATTAACCTGGCACGAATCCTAACTCCAAGCTGCTACTGAGAATTTCATAGGAAAATACCCAATAACACTTTTTGTTCGACCTGGAAATCGAGCCCAAAACCTCTAGCGTAGCAGTCGCGCTTAGGACCACTAGGCCAACAAGGCAGTCGAGCAGTCCTTTAATCATCAGCTTAATGGTTGATGATAAATAAATTGTTACTGTTGATTTGATGGATTACCATTATCTAGGTAATAATTTAGGCAGTCATTTGATATTTTTGCAATGATATTTGCAAAGTAAAAACCACAGTAAAAACCCATCTACAACTTCTTAACGAAACAATAGCTAGGAAAAGCACGCGAAATAAAGAAAATATTATGAAAATTGTTCTTTTGACTTGGACTCTTCCATCGAAGGGAACTGCGCTTAAATATTTCCTCATAAAATACTTTCGAGACATGAACGAAGGGAATTATTCTTATTTTGAAGCTCTTTTACTTTAGGGAGTGTCTGTCGATAAGGGGATGTAGTTTATGGTATGGGAGAGTACGTTTTTAAAGGCGTAGCTACACACGAGTAATATTATCATACATACATAAACTCACGCCTTGCTCTCATAGGGGTAGGCAGAAACCTCAGAACACCACCTGCTACGATCCTTACATACTCCTTTTGTTTAATCCACATTTATACATCTTGTCATACAAGCACGCAATATTATCTTAGTGACGATATAATTATGTTTATCTATCCGTAGAATTATTTCTATTTTGCTTTTGATATTACCGTCCCGATGATAATGAACGAACCTTTGATCTGTAGTTTCGTTTATTTGACTTTGTCTAGCCTTCTTTTTATATATTTTATTTAATTCACAACAATACATCATATAAACTTTATCATCTGCCAAACTGCAAAGCAATTTGTCGGGAGTTGGCTTTTCTCGGATTTTGTAACGAATCGAAATCATATCTGTCATAAGCTGTTGTATAGATAGTGCAATCCACGAAGACGCGCCCCACTACTATTCCTTCTAACCGTTTATAGTATATGTCATATACTATAAACGGTGATATGTAATAGTATATGACACATTGTGTGCAAGCTTCCGTCAATGTTTGAGTGTTGTCGGTACACATTAATTACCTATGAGTGCACACGCACACTACAATGATGACTAATCAGGAGAGAGCGTCATGGTCAAAATGATAGATGCTGGAAAAGTGGTGGGGCGCGTCTTCGTGAATTGCACTATCTGTAGCGTGGTTAAAATTCTGAGGCTGGATGGAAGAATACGTAGTTAAGAAGAAATGCTTAATGCTGGGATATTTTAAGGTATCTGGTCCAAAAGGGACCTTTAAGAGTGGCGGTTAAACGGTCGGAACTTTAAAGGGTCTGGCAAAAGTTATAGCTCATGGAATGTGTCTGACCGTATAGAATAAATGGTTTTTTTTCCTGTAAAACCAGCTTCTTCTCCTTAGTGTTTCGATGACAAACTATATTATAATAAATAGATAAATATACTATTATTATAAATTATATTGAACCAAACAGCTGAAAACCCGCTGTCACACTTGAACGTAGGTGAGCAAGATATGCACCCTTTACTATCACGCCTGTACGCCTCGAAGGGTCAGGCAGCTGATGTTGACGTTCCAATCCGGCTGGTAATTCCAGAGATTAGCGCTTTTAAACAAACAAACAAAAACTCTTTAGCTGTATTTTATTAAAGTATAGACTTACGTGCACATGATCTGTGTCAAATAAACATATTCTGTTTCTTTCGTTTCTTTTCATAGAGCTGTGTCGCTGATAACATTTTTATATTTTTTGGTACGATATTTGAGTTATATCTATTTTCAGCTTTATATGTATTATACATACCAGCTTTATTGCTTCGCGGAAATTACCTACCTATATGCGTGTTTTGTCTCTTTCATGTCACACAAGTTACTTTTTATTATAGTAATGTAACTTTTATGTACGCAAAGTTAACTTTCTGTGGTCTTCGTAGTCGAAAATCGATAGATACGGTCAGGTACAAATGTTATTTAACAATTTATTTTATTTTTTTATCCTTGTAAGCATGTTATTGGAAATACGAAATGGAAATAAAATTAAGATAAAATAAACTTTAAGTTATTTTGATGATTTATTAATGATGTAACCTAAAGCTTGTTTGGTTTACTTGCTCGACTTATTAAAGTCGAGAAATATTGACAACAGTCCATTTAGCACCTAACTACTGCTGAACGCATTATGTAGGTACTAGGTACTACATCTAGACAAATCATCATCATCATCTGCCTAGCCTTTTCCCAACTATGTTGGGGTCGGCTTCCAGTCGAACCGGATGCAGCTGAATATCAGTATTTTACATGGAGCGACTGCCTATCAGACCTCCACAACCCAGTAATGGGTAATACGTTACTCTTGATAAGACTGGTTGTCAGGCTTTCTGGCTTCCGACTAACAGTAACGACTGTCAAAGATCTACAAATGACAGCCGGGACCAACGGCTTTACGTGCTTTCCGAGGCACGGAGGAAACTCGCTATGGTAAATGGTCACCCATCCACAGACCAACCTCGGCAAGCGTGGCTTAACCCGGAAGATCGGTCTATGCGGCTGTAATTATTTAGCCACGAGCTCCTCATAACATAACATCTAGACAAATCATAATGAGCGACAATCTTATAACAGCACTTCTTTGTATTCCATATTTTTATATAACCGTGTTAACTTCGACTCATCGACTTTTGCCGCTAACTGTACTCCTAATAATGAGGTTCAATATTATTAAAAGCTAATTATCTTTTACTAATATATTGCGCTTCGAAACCGATAAACTCTACCGCCTATTGTTAAAATTTTAAAGCCAATAAACAATGGTCATAGATATTATTTGAATCTAAAACAAAAATATCTAAATGAAAATCGATGCTCAAACTCGATTCAAAATAATCGCATTCGTTCCAAAATTGAATTTTGTATCCTTAAGAACACGAGCGTGACATAAAACGAAATTAAAATTCCGTCGCTCTAGATATGTAAAGAATTTTATTGAGATTATTCGGAGGCGCTTTGATTTTACTATATACCTATAAATGGAATACTTCAAAGGTTTGTGCCGCCGTACGCTGCGCAATTCGTAGTAAGTTTCAAAGCCGCCTAATCAATGGACGGAAGAATTCAAATTTTCAAATATCGAATTCGAAGATTCTTCAACAGTATCTATTAATTTATGTAAAAGCTCCGCTGTTGTGCATAACTTACTTAGTTTTAAAATGTATTGTTAAATTAAATAAATAAATAAATATAAAATTGTTTAATTTCCTACCTAATTTCAAGTACTCTAATCATAATAAAGAGTTTAAGTTATGGATTCTTACTAGAAAAATAGCGTGGTCCTTTTATACGAAAATGACCGTTAGGACCAAAATGAGAAACAAAGTATTGCGCGGCGTGTAACATAAAAGCGATCACGATAGCAGTCTAATAAGCAAACACAATGTACTTAGTTGTTAACGATAACAAAACGATTAGCGTTAAAATTGAGGTCAAATGTTAAAAATTACCTCATTTTCTCATTTCTATAGAAATATTTGTTTTATTGACGTGAAATATTATGATACTTTATTTACCTACTATATATTTTTGATGCACTATTTAGACGATTAGGGATAGGGAAAGGTCTTTTATCTAACGTTTAGAAGGTTCAACACATCGCAGGCTCTATTGAAAGTCGATACTCTAAATTTTGGCGCAGATTTGGGCGAACGTAATACTTAACTTTTCTTCTAATTACTGAATGAAAGGTGTTACTTTATGAATGTACTCTGGTCAGAATCGACGGCTTTTATAACTAGATAATGATCAGGTTGAAGAAATTTGGCATAGGAGGGAATTGAACGCCTGCCAAATCTGCGCCAAACTGCAACATGCATGCTTGGGTGTGTGCGGGCGAGCTCACCGTTGGCATCAGCTGATCTGTACTCCGCACTCGCGTCACCTTGTTCTTGTAGATGAGCTTCTTCAGCGCTCGCTCCACCGGCTGGTTCCACCTCATGAACATCACGTACGCGCCATACAGCGAGAACAGCACCAGTGCCTCCTGCCAGTATATCTCGCTGTCCCGGAAACAGTATATCAACACGAGGAGGCTCACAGAATAAAAGGAGCAATCGCGGAACAGGGGCCACCAAGTTAGTGTCAAAGTCGTTCTAGAGAACAGCGCGCACGCACCGATCACGAACAATATGTTGAAGACGGCCGAGCCCACGATCGTCCCGATGCCGACGTCGTCGAACGACACGAACACGCCGATGATGGAGGTGAACAGCTCCGGCGCGGAGCCCCCCGCCGCCATGAAGGTGGCGCCGGCCACGTCGTCGCGGATGGCCAGCCGCTCGATGATCACGTCCAGCGCCGGCACGAAGAACTCGTCGCACACGATGGCCAGCGCGACGAACATGTAGCCCATGCCGACGACGTGCAGCAGGACGGCGCCGGACCGCCGCTGCTCCTCGCTGAACAGGTCGATGGGGAACAGCGGGGTCTTGTCATCTTCTGGTGGCGGCGAGGGGCTGACTTCGGTGGCATTGGGCTCGCTGGCCCGCGCCGCCGCCAGCAGCGCTAGCAGCAGCGCGCCACCCATGCCGCGCTCCCGGGGGCTCAGCGCACACTGCCGCGTGCACCGGCCGCCCCGCGCCGCCGGCCCGCGCCCCCGCGCCTCGCCGCGGACTCGCTCGATAGCGCCGCACTGCGCCGCGCCGCCTCGCGCCTCGCACACCACACCGCTTACAATGGATAGAGCACCGAAAAACCTCCACTCATAACAAAACCTGATAGTTAACTGTCACTTCTCACAGTTCAGGAACGACACAAAAATCGTGTGTCATATGTTGCTACACTTTTTTACAACACCTCTTTGGTCCTTTACCGTAGGAACTTTCTTTGAAAACATTCCAATAACTCCATAGTACAGTCAGAGCTTCTGTTCTCCCCTACCTGGTGGTTACGCGTACTCCACGACGCATCCCCGGCTCCCGTCGCCCCGGGACTCGCGACAACCGCTCCTACTATACACCTCCAAAGCCTTATTACTTCAAATTATCTTAACGTAACTACCCGAAATTAGTTCCGTAAATACTTTAATTTAACCGTTAAATTGTCGAGATGGTATCGATTCACCTTGAATACTAAAGGGGAGCTAGGGGAGATAGCTAGTTTTAGAAATTTTAAATTCAAAGCTTCTAAAAATGATTATGTTATTTTAATACAAGGTCAGAACTTTTAAAACTTTCTAATATTATTGTGGTCCTATGATCCGCGATCCTCGGAAAGGTCTGATTATTATTGTTTTTGGCCATAACCTAGTACAATTAGTGAGGAAGGGCAAGTCTGTACAAAACATCGCTTGTTCGTCTCCCGGCCCATCTCAACATCGACACTGAACGCGATTTTTCCGAGTAATTGCGACCCGTTTTTGCCTTCTCCTTCCTATCTGGCTACAAAGATAAAATTCTAGAGGTAATGGCGAAACGAAATTTAGCGGAAATAAAATCTTGGGCTCTTGGGAGAAAATTGCTCGGTTGTTTTTGTCTCTTTAATTTAAATGCAGCGTGAAAGAAGTCACTTTGGTATGAAGCAGCTGAGACACAGCTAGAGGCTGTATACTGTAGGTACATTAGGTTCTTAGCCTGTCGCCTATTAATTAAACTTGATAAGTAACTATCTTGTCATTATCAAGTTACATTTTGACAAATTGTACTCTATCCTTCCTAGTTTCCTATTACTACTATGAAGGCGAAAATTTGATGAGTGGAGGGATAAATGTACTGTTAATTACTCTTACGGCTTGGTCTGGCTGTTATAGCTAAACGTAATGAGATGAAATTTAAATACATAAGATAATTTTGGGTTTGGCTTAATTCAGAATTTTACGATATATTTTTTTTCTGCTATGCCTTCTTCTTCTACGTATTTTCCATAAGCTACAACAGTCTTTAGACCGTTGTAGCTTATGATTTTTTTTTTGTAATTTATTCAAAGAGTAAATAATATTAAATTACAATAAATAATTGAGGTAATGTTTACATTACAGCATTTTTGCGAATACATAGTTTGAAACCCGCAAATTTTAAAACAAGAAAGTCACAATGGTGCGTGCCCGTGCACGGTTGCGAAGTCACAGCCTCATACTTGAGAAGCGGGCGCCCTAACCACTAGGCCATTACGACATAAACGTCAAAAATATTAGTAAGTATAGAAAACAATAAATCCAAGTCTTTACAAATCTGTATTTTCTGGCACAGATTTGGGCATTATACGAACTTAAGATTACTCAAAGAAAAGTCCTCCTCTCCGAGATAAATCTTTAATTTCTCTAAGAGGGAACGTGTAACGAATTGCAGCCACTGTTCCCCATTAGTGTCGCGCTCTAAATGTCCGCTGGCGACATAAATTGCGGTCGGTGTCAGACACTTGCGCTGCAATTTGTGTAGCCTTCGGCCTGGCGTAGACAATGCGTAGAGGCTCGTAGCTCTCGTAGCGTACGTCTACGAGAAATGTGTACAGATTGTTTTTTTTCTTTGGGATTTTTGTTGTTTGGTTAAGTTAGTTATAGCTTAGAATACATTTCAGTGTCAAAGATTCGATGCTTTGCTTGTCTGTTGATTACATACACGATTTACTATTTTTTGACTTTTATACAACTAGCTTCTGCCAGCGACTTTGTTCACATGGAAATCAAATGTAGGTACCAAAAAAAATATCTCTCTCTCTCGAAAATAGCGTAGCTTTGTATTAGTAAAAAAATAATTGGACCAGTATTACCTGAGATTACCTCTTGTAAACAAAAAATTTACTTAATCTCTTTATAATATTAGTATTAGCCTACGACATTATTGCTTTTCCAAAGGAAAAGGCTTCCACTTGGTTGTACAAACTCCTGCATTATTAAATCACAGTCAAATATACTGCTCAAATAATTGAACGTCTCTCGTAGCTCGTAGACTCGTAGCAAGCGTAGCACGCCTACGAAATCGTAGCATAATGTAACATAACGTAGCGTAGCGTAGAATTTGTAAGCACTAGCACAAATATTGTGCAGAGAAATGCAAGGCTGCCGTTTTATTTATATTTACTGAAATAATGGCAAAGAATGCCATTTTAATTTCAGTAATATTTTTGTTGAAATGAGCTCTTGAACCGATTTGTAAATGGTCGTTTTAAAATATTTATTCCATAATTTTGAATCAACATGCAATAACGTACACGAGCATCAGTATTTTGTTTAGTATTAACTGGGTTATGGAGGTCAGGTAGGTAGTCACTCTATGTAAAACACAGCGCGACTGTTACGCTTTTTTTTACCAATGGGAATCATCAAATGACTTCTCTCGCCCCGGGCGGGGCGGGAGGGAGTGTCAGACTGTTCCTGACTAAAACTCATCCATATTCCTTCTTGTGCCCTTTGCGTTCCGGGGGCGCGGTATCTCTTGCTTGCAACCCGCAGTCCCAGCATGCATCGGCCCTGAATGGCCCCTCCAATCTTTGTTGACATCTCTTTGAGGCGCGCATGGAATACGAACGCGCCGTCGACACTGTCTGGTGTCACCCATTGCTCAATGTCCACAGACCCTATGTCTACGATGGCCGGGAGTGTTACGCTTGAGGTCTTGGGTTCGATTCCCAGGCCGAGCAAAGTGTTTATTGGGTTTTCCTATGAAATTCTCAATCGCAGTTCGGAGTTAGAATTTGTGCACAGTGTCCAGTACCCGAAAATCCTATCTACCATAACGCAACGATCTTAAAAAAACGAAAAGAAACATATCGATGGAAGAAATTAAGCAGAATATTGGTTATTAAAATAACAGGCAACCATTTAACCAGGTCAAGCCAGAGTTGGCTATTCCAATATGATCGGATTGCGGTATCAGATTTCTGCAACTGAGATCGTAAGATTTAATCGCTGTAATGTTTCGAATTGGATAAGTAGTTCATATTGTATTGTATACTAGCTGTGCTCGTGGCTTCGCTTACGTAGATCTAAGTGTAATGGAAATAAGTATTGAATACTCTGTCATCGTGATTCTGCAAGTGAACCTAACAATTGGTCTAATTCTTAAAGTAATTCCGAGGTAGGTAAACTATAAAAAATAATAAAATGGAGGGACATGTCAATTTTGTATTTTTTTGTTACTCTTCCACTGTTTTTTTTTCTGATTCATTTCGTTACGGGGTCAAATTATAGGCTAGCCGCACACACGCAATAATATTGACAATAAAGTACGTATTGTCAATAATATTGTGTATGTGCGGCCTGTATTGCGGTATTGTTCTATACCTATATCTTGAAATTCTGACAATATTAGATTGTCAATATTATTGTGTGTGTGCGGCTAGCCATACAGTTGAAACGTTTTTCCGGTACTAGTCTAGCTTCATTACTTTGGCACTTTACTGGTGGTCGTTTCTGACAATTCTGTGGAGTTGCAGTAGTGTGGAAGAGAGGGGCGGGCTTGTAGCAACTTAAAAAAATACCAGCAAATTGAATACAAAAACGAAGAAGGTATTGCAGAGCTCGAGCGTTCAAAACATTTTGTTGACTGTGTAATAACCGATTTCTTTGAACTTCGAACCGCGATTTTTATTTGATAGTCTAATCCTCTAATCCGGTTGGTCTTAAATATTAACCTAATAACAGTATTTTCAGGTCAAACCGTTGACCTCGGGGCTACAGTGCGCCTAGGAAGTATCGCCGTAGGCGGTCACTTGAGGAACTAACGAAATTGTACTATGTAATGCTAAATATAATATTCAAAGTAATCACAGCCTTATTATTAGCATTATTATTTACAGCCGTATTTGTAAACATAATATCATAATCGGTCATATCATAATAACATAATCGGTTTACACTGATTCAATGGTGTTGCGTAAAACAAAACGTAAAGGAATCGTATTCCCTGCTAGTGATGTTACGTTAATTTTATTCTTAGCATGATTTTAAGAATTTAAAATGTTTAGTATGATACATGTTTTTTTATTGATATGTATTTAATGCAACTAAGTAACATTAACTTAAAATACAACATGAAGGTCTTTATTATAGAGTAGTATTTTATGTAATTTGTTTGAAACTACTACGCTAATGTAATAAAAATGTTAGTTTTCCCAACTCGACTATCTCAATTTAGTAACACTAAAAAGTGCGGTGTCACATCTCTAGTGTCACGCAAATGGAATGTCATTGACCGACTTATCACACGTAGGGTTTCTAAATTGGATTATGGTTATTAGTACTGAAAATCGGTTTTGGTGTTAATTTTGTTAACTGAAAGTACAATTAGTCACCAAGATGTGGCTAGACGAGGCGGACGGCTTTGCCGAGATATTTAAGGGCTATTTGCCCTATTACTTACTGGTGGCTCTACCTATTTTTATCATAATGTCTCCAGTAAACCCGGTCGCTGCTTCTCATGAGTTTTCCGTGTATAGAATGCAACACTATGACTTACACACCGTTCCCCATGGTAAGTTCGTAACATTACTTAAGTTGTAATTTATAAAACAAAAAATCGATTCGTAACACTTTTGAGGTTATATTACTTCAAGCCGAGAGAGTACATAGGCTGTTTATTTTCTGATTGTTACCTTATCAATGGCAATAATTTAAAAAAAAAGTAAACGTTCTTAATTTTACAAATGGCGTTCAATTATATTGTTCTCAAGTCAGTATTTTTAAATCATAAAAGTTTTTGCATTTAGTGATGTTTATTTGCACCTAAGTATATTGTATTTGGTTTTCCTTATTTGATAAAATTTGTATAGACTGCAAATATGATTTCATCAACAGTATATTATTGTGAAATAATTGTTATAATATTCTACTTAAAATAAAAATTCCCCAAAACTTTTACTAGCAGTAAGAATGTACCTACTAAATACCGCCCCTAAGACGACCCACTGACCATAATCTACTCTTTCATGAGAAAGTGGAAGAATTGCTGAATGTAGATTATGATATTTTTTTAAATAAAAAGCCACAATCTAAGTCAATTTATTTATTTCAATTTTAACATTAAAAACTTTTTTAAAGGAAATTACAAGAAAAATCATATTGAACCTTGTTACCCCTCGCAAAAGGTTGACAGTAGTTTTTTGATGTAGTTTACCTTATAAACTGCACTCAAAGAATTATCAATCAACATAGATATTTTATAACATAACTAATTTACCATAATAATCTCAAAGTAAAAATTACCAACGTATTTACAAAATAATCTTTTCTGAAATCCAGGATGCCGCAGTGCAAGCTTCAATTTGGAAGGCCGTTCTCTAACTTCATGGAGCACATCTCGTCACTGCGTTGTGGCAAGAGTACAGGACATCACCATTGAGCAGTTCATGGAGATCCGAAGCAAAGCTGGAGCATTGCTGCTGGTTTTGCCCAAGAATGATACGGTCCTTACCGTTGAAGAAAAAGAGGTACCTACCAACTTAAAATCAGTAAAGTTATTTTAGTAATGTTGATAAGTATTAAAAAAATTATCATACTACGTTCAGCCCGGAACTTCATCCACGTAAAATTTTATTGGTTATCCCCCGTGAACAATACATCTGTTTATCTAAATGTGTACTTGTAACTTTCACTGTACCTGTTATGGACCAGGTGATTAATGCGGGCATTATTTATAATGCACGAGCATTATGCATAATGTCTAGCTTTATCGGGCTAAGTGATTAATTACTTTCTTAACTTCATTATTTATCACATTGCACGGTCATTATTATATTGCTACATGATAGTTGGGCAATTTGATAATAAAGCTATATGTGGCAGTTGTTCTAATAAATAAAGGGAAATTATAAGTCTAGCCACAAAATTATTTATTGGACACGTGATTAAACTTCTAATTTTATAACTAAGCAACGGGAAAATTACATAGCCTCTAATAAACTAATTCATCTTTTTTACAACGCCCACTAAATATTCTTTAAAAAGCGTCAAGTAAAGATCATCAATTATTGTAACTTGTCCTTCTTATTTATGCATTGCCACCTAATTTACTAACTCGGCCACGGATTTTACATCTCGTCACTATTTTACGTTTTACAGCTTCAACGCAATGTCCTCAAAATAATTTAATCCAGGCTTCCACAGTCAGCATCATTTATTATAACTGAGCATGTAAAATAATACATCATATTCTTTTATCGTGAAAATAGCCGACAGGGCTCATCAGCGATGCAATTTATTTCGGGACTTGGGGCACCCCGACTCGGACAGATTAGGTTAGAAGGGGATGGCGGGGTCTAGAGAGCGAGCGAAGCGAGCGAATAGACCCCGCCATCCACTTCGTGGTTATTTTTTTGTAAACCCTTGAGCCCCGCGAAGCGGGGCTCCCCGTCGAAGTTGGCGAAGAGTGCTGTCGGTGAAGTGTCCTGTCGGCGAAGAGTCCCGGATTTAAATGCAAAAACTAGTGGATTTCTAAGGTAGTAGTCCTTCGTAATTAACCCAAATAATGAGTCTGATTATTTAAGAGGTTTAATATTTAGTTTATTTTATGTTAAATGACAATATAAACAAAACAACATAAAAAAATTGTTATTAAATATATTTGTATTACTCTGCCCAAAAGGTGATGGGCAATATGTATAGTGCCCTGTCAATTTGATTATTTGAATAATTATTATCAAATTGCACTCTCATATTGGGCATTTTTCACAATGACCGGGCATTATGTATACTGCTCAATTTATCACTTGGTCCATAACATACCTACCTTTCCTAATCTTTTTCTCATTCTTAAAGAACTGAAATACATCACAATTTTACTAAATCTTTCTAAAGTTGTTTGAATCCGTCCACATGCTGCCAAGTAGGCAAATATTATACATACATAAGCTCACATCTTTTCATGTGAGAATAAGCAAAAGCAATAGCTATAGAACACCACCTGCTATGATCCTTACAATAATTTTTGAAGTGAAAACTTCTTTAGCGGTGTTGTACACTTTTTTTGTAATGGCTAAAACATTTTAAACTCGCGTCAGGACACGATGACGTGACCTGATCGAAAATCTTACGATAGCGTAATAAATAAATATTGTATTATAAGTACCACATAAATGATAGTACTTTTATACTGATAATTAAAGCAATTCGTGCACAATTATTCCATAACCATTCCAAAACATCAAAAATGCACAACGTTAATATTCAAGTTTTCTCTTCTGCCGGCACTCCCGGAGTGCAACCCGTCGTTTTTTGTTTCAACCATGTTCATACATCTGCTCATATACCCTTGTCCGTTGCCCATAACGTGTATAGTAACAATACTAACAAATAAGTTTTTTCTCAGCACATCCAACTCCTTGAGATGGCCATGATCCAGCAGGAAGTTAACGCCCCAGTCTACTTCGCCCGTTGGACTCCAGATTTTGAGGATATTCTCCGAGACCTGCAGCACAGCTTCATTACCGATGACAAGTCTGGAACGGCTCTAGAAGCTATGATGAACTCTGTGTCTTCTAATGGTTATCAAATTGGTGAGATTTCTTTTTAATATACGCTAAATACGCGCAAAGAGGTGGAGGTGCGGACACCAGGCTGTTATACTAATTCCTTATACTTATTTAAATATTGAAAATTAGATCTATTGATTGTCTTTTAAGTGTAATGGTCTCAATAGGGCAGCTGCTGTGCAAAGTGTCTGGTTTGACTCCTGAGTCTGCAAAGTATACAAAGGCTTTGCTATTAAAACATTTTTTTTTACAGTCCAGGGCCTTTATTTGTGTCACCTAACGTAATTACGGGCCTAATTCTATTAGCTGGACACCAATAAAGGCTCTATGCTGTTCTACTATTCAAAAACAGTCACGTTCCATTCAACATTTGTAACATGGGTTTAAAAATATACAAATGTTTTAAGATTTTAATACCATACATATCTTGGCCGAGATCATAAAGCAAACAAAAGATAACCAAATAGCACAAGATAAAGAGAAGGCTTTTCAAAGATGTAATTAACTAGGTCTTTCTTTATGTATTAAATTCACACAGTTATTTAAATAACAATGCTAACCATTGTAAGTTCGACCATCATGTATCTGTGAATCTCTTTGTATTTAAAACGGAAAAGAAGTAAAAAAAGCAAAGTTTATATTCCATTTTAGTTGTCAACATTTTGTATCACTTGTGTTGTTATTCAAGTCGGTGCTGGAAATCGTATACGATTGACATGATACACTCAAAATCAAATCTGTTTTTAGTTGATCTCTCTTATCTTTAAACTACCAGCCTGAAAAGTAGTTTCCACGTTTAATCGAGAGTTTTGTTTGCACGAGAGACACTTCTAAAGTGGTAAAATGTGTCCCCCCCTGTAACTTCTAAAATAAAATTAATGATAAACTATAAAAAGAATATATGATGTACATTACCATGTAAACTACCACCGAAAATTGGTTTGAACGAGATCTAGAAAGAAGTATTTTTTAATACGTCATTTTTGTACGGAACCCTCGGTGCGCGAGTCCGACGCGCACTTGGCCGGTTTTTTTTTTTGTATTATAGTATAACATACGAACCGCGCCCAAACCGCTCTCACATTTTGTGTGTTATCATTTACATATAATATACAGGTTAATCAGCGTACTCCCGACCCGCGGTCCTATTCGCACTCATACTCATCTCTTTCCACAGTGGTGTCAGCCGCTACTCCTCAGAAGCTGGACTCCAAGCCGGTGACGCTGCACGGCAAGCTGGTCGGCCGCTCCGGCTCAGCGCAGACCATCGTCATCGCAGCACACTATGACTCGTCGGCTGTTGTTCCTGTAAGTAGGCAGATGATTTAGACGAAGCACTAAGGGCAGGTGCCTAAACCTTTATAGTTACAGGAAAAAGTTCTTAGGAGACCATAAATAACTTTTTGAGATATACTGAACTGTATTCACAGATTTTGGAAAAAATGTACAGTCAGCGAAAAAAATGCTAAAATAACAAACAAAAAAAATGTATGCCATTCGATCGTATTTCATGTAGGGATCATTAGACTCTATGGGACTTTGACCAAATTAATTCAATTTGGCAAATGCTTTACTATCCGGCAATAACAGTTTAATATATGTTCTCATTGAATTGTTACAGTTTCGGATTTTCAAAAAATATGCTGATTATTGTTTTTTTTTTAATTTAAATGGCTATAATAAAAAAATAATGTAATGATAGGGCTAAACCCACATACAACTAGACAACTGTATACCACAGTATCATAAAACACACCACTTACACATATTAAACCAATGTTCCCACCGACAGGAACTATCGACCGGCGCGGACTCGAACGCGTCGGGCGCGGTGGCAGTACTGGAGCTGGCGCGCGTGTTCTCGCGCCTGTACTCCAGCTCGGCAGTACGCGGCGCGCCCACGCTGCTGTTCGTGCTCACGTCGCTCGGACACTCGCTCAACTACTTCTCCGCTAAGAAGTGGTTGGAGGAGCAGCTTGATTCTGCTGATGCTTCGTTGTTGCAAGTAAGTGGAGATTTTTTGTTAGAATATATAGTGTTTGGTCAGCAGCAAAAGTAGATTAAAATTTCAGATTTTTAAATCCTTATTATTGAGCACAATATCAAAGGAAATGCGGAATGGATCTATAATGAGATAAAAGTAACTCTTAGGCTCTAGACAGACGGACTGCAAATTTGCAGTTTAAATGCAGTTTGAATGCAGTTGAAATGCAGTCCTTCTGTCATTACAGACAACAACTGCATGTCAACTGCATTCAAACTGCAAATTTGCAGTCCGTCTGTCTAGAGCCTTAGGTTGCCTAAAATTCTGAATAGCAGTTAATTATGTTATTTCGTGTGTATTTAAAAATAACGTTTTTAATCGACTTTGGTTGCATTGTTAATTGAGGTTTGTTTGCGTACATGTCTCTTACTCTTAGTATGTAGTTACCTGCCTTTAAAATTTTCTACAGTAAATAAGCCCTAAGGCAACACAAGGGCCGGTCTAACCAGTTTTAAAACTTAGCACAATGTTTTAAACATACTAATGGTTAAATGGATTATACATTTAATGTTAAACTTACCTTACAGCAGTCAATCTGTGGATTAATGACCATCTATTTTCATATTCTATGCCTCTAAAAGCACCTTAACATTTTTAAACGATCACTCAAAAATCAACTTAGAGAACGTAACTTTAAAGTAAGTATTCAAGTAATTGGTTAACAACACAAATTACAGTTATAATTTTTCTTACCAGGACGTTTCATTCAAAAATCAACTTTATCTTCATAAAACTAAAGTACATATTCAAGTAATTGGCCAACAATACAAATTACAGCTATCATTTTCCCTTCCCAGGATGTTTCATTCAATAATCAACTCAATCTTCACAACACTAAAGTACATATTCAAGTAATTGACCAACAACACAAATTACAGCTACAATTTCTCTTCCCAGGATGTATCCTTCGTAATGTGCCTGGATTCCATATCGTCGTCCCCTTCGATGTCGATGCACGTGTCGAAGCCGCCGAAGCCGGGCGGCGCGGCACACTCCATCAGGTCGCGGCTGGGCGTCTCCATCAACCACAAGAAGATCAACCTGGCTGATGAGCTGCTGGCCTGGCAGCATGAGAGGTTCAGCATCAGGAGGATGACGGCGTTTACTTTGAGTTCTTTGCAGGTATGTTGGTAAATGTCTTATTTTACAGGAAAAGTTTTATATCAGTGCGTAAATGAGGAAATAAACTTAAAGGATTTCTAATAAATATTATTTTATATTCGTATGGGTTAGCAATATAAAATAAACTTATTATTTACGAAAGATGTTTACATTGAAACTTATTTTATGGGCACTTGCCCCCGCCGTCGAGCGACAGAGGCGAGGTAGGTAGTTATTAACTGTGCGCTTGATCCTTGCGCCGACGGGGGTAACTGACCTCTAACTTCATCCAGCAGCTTGGAGATTGGAAGTTCTTGTAATGACACTCCCTTGCCTTGGAAAGTACTTAAAGGTCCTGCGCCTAATCGGTCGTGTCGGATTGCCGTCCTATCGAACTCTGAGCGTGATCCCAAGAGGGAGTTAACCGGTGTTTGCGCACACACTTGTGCACTATAATATATGTTGCGCACTTGGCTAGACTTCATTGAGATTAGCCGCCGTCACCGAAGTTCGGTCAGGAAGGTATTATTATTATTGAAATTTCGTCATCCCAATTCTATTATTTTCTTTAATTTTTTACAAAAAACGTTGCACCACACTAGAAATTTCTCCTGTATCGTAGGTGGGTTTTATACACAAATATTTGTTTCGTGCGGGAATCGACACGGACCGCAGCAGCCATTGATACATTCCCTCATTGATATCTCGTCATTTATTCTAGAGCCACAAGGACCCATCCCGGAGTACAGTTCTGGACACGCCAACAGAAACGACTACAAAGAACTTAATAGACAATATTGCTATAACAGCTAGGGCGTTAGCTTCCCATGTTTACAACCTGACGGACGAGCTGAACGAGGAAGATGCAGCCTTATATGATGATGCACTGGTAAGCTATTCTCAACTTTATGTGGTTTGGTTTTAGGTTGACATTTCATCTGGGGTGTGTCATGCTACAAAGGCTATGAAGTGTTTCGTGCCGAGAAAATATGTTTTTGGATGCGAAACTTATTGTGTCAAAAAAGAAAAATCCTATCCTACTACTATTATAAATATGAAAGTTTCTGAAGATGGATTGATTATTGTTTGTTACTCTTTCAAGCTTTAACAGCTGAATTTTTGCATACATCTAGATTACGTTAGGGATAAGTTTTTGTGGTTTTTTCGTGAGATAGGTAAAGTCTGTACCTTTTACAAACAAACTTATCTCGTTATAATTTTAGTATATATTATACTTTGACACTATATTATAACACATACCTATTGGTTTTATTCATTCTTATTACATTCAATATCATGATTATTGCTTACAGAACGTGGATGAGGCATCAATAAAACATTGGTACAAGTACTTATCATCGCAGGCGAGGGCACCACAGATTATCACCACCACGCTGCCTAGTGCCGGTGAGTTCCTAGTTCAAAATTCTGAAAGCCCAAACTCTTTTCTTATTTCCTTTTTAGAATACTTGTAAGTTAAGAAAAAAAAGGAGACAAAAGGTGTGTTTATTAATTTAATTGCACCATTTTCTTGTCTCTTTTATTTATAATAAGGTCGAAGTTAATAAATGTGACTGAGTAAATGCACAACTGTCAAACTACAAGTGCAAGATAGAGACGAGAACATAGCGAAGCCAAAGTATCCGTTAAGTAACGTTTCTGTATCTCTTCATCATCATATCGGCCGCAGGACATCCACAGCTGGTCTTACGACCGATTATTTACCTCGATCTAAGTTTTTTATTTACCATTCGATGTTAATCCGATTGAGTAGGTATAATAAAAACTCGCATCGATGCACGATGACGACTTTTGATTGAATGATGATAACGATACCGTCTATTGTGAATTAACTGTTTTCTTCAAAAACTAAGTTGTCTAAATACTAAATATTTATTCAAATTTGTTCGACAGGAGTGACGGGCGCGCTGGAACGTGCTCTGTCTCGGTACATGGAGGTGACGGTGAGCACGCACGCGGTGGACAAGCGGGAGCCCGAGTACACGCTGTACGGAGCCACCAGGGCTGCCTTGTATGTTTACAGGTGAGACTTACATTATTATCTTGATAGTACCTGTAATATACGTGGATGGTAGAAAGCCAGTTGCGTGAATTTCTGTCTCCTTATGACGCCATACCATTGTGACGAGCAATATTCTGCAATGGTTAGCAATGTATTATGAACAAAGATCGAATAATTGTATGCATATTTATGTAAACTTTAGGTGTTTACTAAGTGTATAGATTGTTGAAATAATCCTACAATTCTGAAACTGTCAGGAATTTATTTAACTTTGTAAGTATACTGATTAGTTATTTGGAATACTCTCGTGTAAAGAAAAAGTTCCGCAAATTTAAGAAGAATAAATCATTTCATTTTTGTTTAAAGTTTATGTTTACCTCTTTAAAATCTATTTAGATGTATCAAACCTATAGATATATTAAGGCACCCTATACTCCTACATAACCTTACACATAAACAACCATTAAAAAGCATCCTTTTCTCCCCCACAGTGTAAAACCAGCAGTATTCGACCTAATACTAACACTAGCAATCGTGGCCTACCTCTCCGTGGTATACTTCGCCATACAACTATTCCCGCGGTTCTACGAGGAATACGCCAAGATCGTCACAGGTAAAGCCAAAGTACACTAGCTTAGTCAGCTGTGGTGTGACGGGTGTGTACCTACCCTTATTCGTAGCTGTGCTAGTGAAATATATAGTTGACACTCGCTAGAATTAGTACATTGTGTTTTTATGTACAAGAATAAGGATTATAGTTGTGAGTATCGGTTTGAGTCGTTAGATATGTCGGGTGCGCCTGCGCTGAATTCAAATTCATTTATTGTGAATATATGTACAAATATACAACGTGTAACATTAAATGCGCTAAACCTCAGACACCCCAAATGATTTTTAATTCAATTAACTTAATTCTTAGAGAAAAATAATCATTAGAAAAAAGGAAAGGTTTTATGTGCTGTTTTAGTTTGTAAAAAAAATCGTATCTGCATTGAAATAGAGCTAATTTTTCTACTAATGAGAAAAAATATTGACTGCTCGCTATTCCGATCAAACTATTTTCATGTTTTGCGCATACGCTACACGTTGTAGATGATATACAAAACAAATTCGAGCACCTATTATACAGCCTTAGGTGAGACTGTTTTGAACACGCGGACCGTAGGTAACGTAAATTTGTTCGATTTTTAAATTAGCAATCCTGTTTTGCACATATTTAATTAGTTTGAAGGCTTTATTGATATTAATGAGTGATACTGATTGTGCTTGACGTATAAACCGAAAAGCAAAATGCTATAAGTTAGTCGTATTGCCAATTTAAAAACCGAATAAGTACTTTTAATGGTTAGCACTCGTTCTGACAGCACCGTGTCAGTACGGCAATAGCACGACCGGACGGGAATCGTTTTGAAAAACCTAACTTAGCTGCGAACGAGCCGCCACCTTTTTATCGTGTCACTATAAAATTTACTTTAACGCACTTGATTTAAAGCTCAATCTTTAATGGCAAATGGTTTCCTGTGTCGGGACTGTGCATAAATAAAATAATCTATCACCATTCACTACTTTTCTCACAAGAATAATGACGCTATGATACGTTATCGTAATGTCTTTTTCGATAATTTTCGGAAAACTCGAGTAATCGATATCGAACGATTTAAATCGATATATTTATAATAATATAAAAGAAGTTCAAATATTGAAGTGTTATTACAGTCTAAATGCATTTATCTCTATGACTTATAAAATATCTGTACATTTCATTAGCATAGTTATTTGAGTTTAGTTCTGCCAAAATGAGCCAATCCACAATATCAATATTTAAATTAACTACGTCAAAGTAATTCAACATACCTAAAGGCGCATTTTCATTGGTCGTTAACTCAGTCGTTATAAAGCAGACGGGGAACCCCTGAAAACGGGCTATTGAATAATAAAAGTAGGCTATCTATATATCGGTCGATATACGGCATGCGGGCATTCCCCGCACGCGGCCTAACAACCAATGAAATTCATCAATCTCCCGTACCCCACGTACAAGCCCTATCGATAATGAAAATGATTACAGCATGCGGTCCCTATGGCATGCGTGAACAGAAATCTCCCGCACCCCGAGTGCAGCTCGCATAACGACCAATGAAAATGAGCCTTAATGTGTTACATTATCATCTAGGAAATGTAGGTCAATGTACATCGAAAACTTAAGCTTAGAATATTTTTAAAATTAATCAGCAATAAATATACAAATACTCGTAAAAATGAGAGAAATTTTCACGTGGTTTAGTTAATTTTGGCAGAACTAAACCCATTTATTCTACCAACTCATTCTTAGTGCAAATTCCTTACACGAGGTATAAAACTATGTAAATTAATGATACTATCTTTATATACTATGTACTACATAACGATTAAGTTATCACATAAGCGAATGAAAACATTGCGATGTTTTCATTCACTTATGTGATAATTAAGAAGCTTGGACTTATAGGTAATATAAGTCTGAGATCGCTAATTCGCCTTGAGCAAGCGTGGTGACCAGTCCTCGTGCTTTCTATGCATGAAAAGAAGCCTTTATCCTGCCATGGTACAATTTTGGGCTGCAATTATTAAATTTTAACATTAAATAAATATATATACTTCCTAAATAACTGGAAAAATTGGTTGAAGAGTGTCTCGAAATTGTTGCAGCAACACTTAATGTGAAACATGTAGCTGTCAAACACTCTCCGCCTTATTACAAAACGCGATCTAAATATAGTACTGGGACTTTTTCTTGGTTTAAACCACGACTAAATAAAACGTTATTATAAAATGAAGTTTATCACTAGTTCTTAAACTATCTATGGTAACAAAGTTGGTCCGCTGAGACCCCTAGTTTATCTATGGATCAAACTGTGGTACTAATTTGTTTGAGGTTAGAGCATTGAATATTATCTTGTATTTTTTAATTTTAAATCATTAAAAATGAACATATTACAACTATTGACTTGATGGATTTGGAAGGTTTAGATGTGCTGGAGATGTCTCCGGGATTTTACAGGCATCGTGATCGTGTAAATACTTTTGAATTGACGGGCGTAGGTTTTAGATATACGTATAGGTTCACAAAACATTTTGGTGAAAATATTATGGATATTTTACGTGAAGATTTATGTTAGGTAGTCGAAACAAGATGTACAGACATGATGACAGTACTGCTTACCTAATATTTAAAAATCTATGTTTGACTAACATTTTCGTCAGAACTACAGATTTCACTCTTTTTTTTCTTTTGTTGTTCCATTTTTTAAGTTTTAACCAGACAACAACTCACAAATAATCCAAATAACATACTAAGAACAATGAATTAAATAAAATGTGTATTTATTATTAGTACAGGACGTAACATAAACATTCGACTCAAGATACGCGCGCCGTCGCGTCGCCGTACTCCACTTCACGCTAGAAGTGTTGAAAAATGTAACAACTTCATTATAAAAAATGCATCAAAAGTAAAAGTTGTGTTTGTCCAATACATTCTAAACCAAACAAACAACAATTTATGACATATTTGAGCATTAATCAATAGTTATTTAATATTTTAAAATGTTATTATAATATAAGTATTTAAAGAAACGGAACGTTGCTTCAAATAATGACCGAATGAACGAATGAAACTATGCCATTTTTGGTTTCTTATCTGTAGTTTGATTTAAACCATGGACTTTCTTCGGTATCAACTGATCCTCAGATAGTCTCCGTTTTGTAATAGGAACACATTTTGATTCTGGTATGAACGTTGTTACCGTAACAATCCTAGACTTATTAGTTTTGGTTTAAACCATTACTTAGGCATTTTTTTGTAATAAGACGGTCTAAGTCTAGCATTTATTTCAATTAAACCATTTTCAGGCAATTTTGAATTGTCAAGGAGTCGGTCAGTTAGTCAAAAAGTTGAAGCTAGTTGCTTGTTCCAAAACGTAAGTAGGTTTGTATAGAGAAGAATGACTAAGAATCTCCACGGACACTCTTTTCAATAACTTATCACAAAACCTTGGTTACATTTTTGCTTTTATATGTGAAAATAATGTAGATGAAGAGTAATATAAAACAAAGCAGTGTTCGTGCAACATGTTTCATGTTACACAAAAACATGTTGCAGCAACAATTGTGCGTGTTCAGTTTCTTGAATCGAGTAGTACATAATACAGATCGTAGTAGGTGGCGTTCTGTTTCTGCCTACCCCCTTAGGAAAAAGGCGTGAGTTTATGTATGTAGTACATAGTATATTAATTTCTAAATACAAAATCAGCGATACTTTGTTACCACATTCCCCACACCACGGAGAAGTCAAACTTAGTGCATAAGTGTTGAACAATTTCATTTAGAGTCTGTTCTTATTTACACGTCTTATTCGGTAAACAAAAATGGCGAATTTTGAGGTCGTCAATGAAATTTGTACCGTATGTCTTTGCAATAAAGATCCAAATCTCTTAACATTCGTACGGTGTTTGTTTACCAAATGTTGCCTGTAAATAAAAATACACTGTACATTTAAGGCGTAAGTTTTCACAAAATAATGTATGAGAGAAGGAATAATTTTCAATAATATTATTTAATTATAATGCAGTCTGTATTGTTACTGAATTTGAATTTAGAATCTTGCATATTTTACGTTTATTGCTACTTACTTAATTTTCTACTTTATCGTTATGTAGTCTAAGTTGATTTAAGAATGATCATTTTGTAAAAGGTTTATTTAGAATTTTTGGTTGCAGTCATGTATAACCTTTCTCATATTGAATTTGTGGTCCTAAGTGTAAATTATAAAAGATTCTGAATTCAAATTTAGATGGTTAACTAAATTATTGTCAGTGGAAAGATATCATAATAGTGAATAATTGAGTCAAGTCGAATCTTGTAATCAATTTTTCACCCTCTCATTTCAATTAAATTGAGTTTAAATTTTGCACATCAATGCAATTCTGATGGCAATATCATTTCATACAAATATCATGTCATCATTGAATGTTAAATCATTTTAGTTTGTCACGATTTCGGCTGACAATGGCGACAATTTAGTTTGACGCTGACACGAAACAAAATATATTGGTATCTCTTTCTTACTGTCAGGTAGAACAAGAAAGAGATAGAGTAACTCTTCTCTTTAAAAAAGTTGATAAGTATAAAGAAATTCAGCCAATTTAAAAAAGTTAAGTTGACACTTTAAATATCAAACTTCCATTTCTTTCTTGTTTCATCTGATTCTGCAAGTAAAGCCATGAATACACATGTATTAACTTGCAAAAAGTATACAAGTACTTGCATGCCATTGTGATATTCACCAATCAGAAGTTGTTATTGGTGAATTTCATGCAAGCTACTTGCATACTTTTGTGCAAGTTACTTGCATGTGTATTCTTAGCTTAAGAGATGGCAATAATTTTAATTAGTGCAGTGGTTAGAAGAAGCGGCGAAAGTTTTAGTTCTGTCATCCTCAAAAGAGTGAAAAATTCTTTATTTTTGAAATACAGCAGTTTACCAAGAAGTCTATATATCGTGTAGAATAAGATCAAAAAGCAATATTTCCAAGTTTATAAATTAAGAATAATAAATGTAAAAGATAATTTATTGAAAAAGATGTGCTTATATCTCAGCTTAGTATTATTCTGATTATTGAAAATGTCCATTATGCCAAATTATTTATGCTGTTTCGTTTTTTATTTAAATTTAGTTGACGGCAATTCATATTTATTTTAGTGGTATTTGGTTATCGAAATAGCAATGAATTTTTGTTTTATTTGTGTAAAATAAATCGTTTTTTTTTAATAAGAAAATTGTTTTTGTGCTAAGCAATAATTATTATTATCCATTTTGTCGTTGGTATGGTTTGACTGTTATGCCATCCTTACTATGGTATGGTCAGCAGAAAAAGTTTTTTTTTACTTTTGCAAACTTTCGTTTTCGTTAAAGAATAGTTTTGAATATAAATACAGAAATGTTTATAAATATACAGTGGTTTTGTTGGCCGTCCTTTAAGCTTGAAGTTCCTTGTACAGATGCATTCTGCTACATTATTTCCATTCAAATTGCTTTCATTTGCTTGGTGTCCGCTTTTGTTACTCAAAAATTGAAAACCTCTAAGGAAAAGTGTTCGTATTTCTGTGTTGTTAGAGTTTGAATTTGTGTCTGGTTTTTTGAAAATAGGCTTACGGCCAAGTTTTCAAACGCAACTATAACATAACATACCATCACGCCTGTATTCACCTCAGGGTTAGGCAGAGGTGTACCAATGTACTCCCACAGTTCGCCGGTTTGTTTAAGTATTTAATAGGGGGTGAGCCTATCGCCACTAACCGGGCACAAATCCTCGAGCTGCTACTGAGAATTTCATAGAAAAACCCAATAACACTTTGCTCGACTTGGGAATTGAACCCAGGACCTCTAGCGTAGCAGTCGCGCTTAGTTAACGAGGCAGCAAAGGCTCAAAAGATAAAGGGTTTATTTTTTAAAATCAACGATATTTAAATAACAAAATGGGCACCAAGTTAACAGAATGTTGTGATAAAAAAATATTGTTTTATTTATATGTATGGCGATGTTGTGTTTTCCATTTAGTTTAATCAAAATAGGTTAAGGTTTAATATCCTATGGTTTTGGGTGCATCTTAGTCGATGGTTCTCAAGGACACAGTTAGGCAAACTTGTCAATTATTTCGAGAAATGTGTGGTTTTGTTGTAAATTCAAACCTATATGAAAGACTGAAAAATCATTTTCATACTACTCTTTGGATAATTATTTATATGTGAATAAAAAAATACTCAACTCTTTTTATACAACTTTGCCCAATAAATGAAGTCCTTTTATAGTTGGTATTGTAGTCAAACACAACTGTGGCATGCCATTTGGCAGCAGCGGCCATGCTATTATTTTTCCCGTGCGAGAAAGAGACGGCCTTACATGTGTATAGCGCCGTCTCTTTTTCGCAACGGAAAATTAATGGGATGTAATATGGCCACTTATCAGAAACTACATCAGGCTTCAAAAACTGAGGAATATTTTTCTTTAGTTATCTACAAAGTGTATAGTTTGCCTAATTTGTGTCCTAATTCAATTTAAGTGTTTGTTTCGAACAAAATGTCAAACTGTTTGTGTTTGTAAGAGAAAATGGTGGACGCTGCATGGAATTGAATAAAATTTTGTTTTAAAATTATTGTTTTATTTAACACTAGTTTTGGTCCGCTATTTCGTCCGCATAAATGTCGGTTATCGCAGACGCAGATGAAGACGTAGAATAAAAAATAGCCTATGTCCTTTCCTGGGGTTCAAACTTATCCCTTAACAAATTTTATCAAAATCTGTTCAGTGGTTTAGTCATAAAAGCGTATCAAACAGACATATTAATTTTGTATTTATAATATTAGCGTATAAAATAAATTCTGGGTAAAGTTGTAATCCCTAATCACAACTTTACCCAGAATTTATTTTTGTCAAACTTTTTGACTTTTTGCAGAAAAAGATAAAATAAATAAATAAATGATATAAAAGCGCACGGGATTAAATAATACAACAAAAATTCTAATTAAATCTTCTAATTTAATATAGCATAAAATAATTTCTTAAACATGAATAGAAACATAACTCTTACAAAATATATTTAAACGAGATTTTATTATGTTTTACTGAGATTTCAATAAGGAAAATTTCATAAAAAAATGCCTAACATTAAGTAAAAAACTAAAAAATGCTATGATCCATAAGAATAATGGCACATTTATAACATAATTATAAAAATATAATTTTCAAAATGTTTTGTTTTTGAAACTTAAAACTAAGTATGTACCGTTTTACGGCGCTGCCTGATAGAATATAATTATTTTGTTTAATTAAAACAGAATTTAAAAATCTTACAAAATAAAATTGGCACTTACAACTCACATTATATCTAAAAAACTCTTTTTAATCTTTACGTAGTATAAAACGAAGTCGCTTTTCGTCGTGTGTCCCTCTGTACGCTTAGGTCTTTTAAACTACGCAACTGATTTTAATGCAGTTTTCATCAATAGATAGAATAATTCATGAGGAAGGTTTATACGTATAGAACATCACGCTACGACGAACAGGAGCGGAGCAGTAGCGAGAGAACTGAAAATGGGTGACACAGAGGGGTATGTATCTAGTAGAATCTAAAAAAAAAAAGCTTATACAATCTATGACTTATTTTTAGCAATAAAGAAAAATGCATAAATTCTTAAAATATTCTTACGTATTTTTTGAAGCTTAAGAAAAAGATGGACTAGCCAATACAAGAAAAACGCTTAAACATACGTGACTAATATACTCGTAACATTTTACAATAGTACAACAGAGAAAATGCCTTATTACTTAAGAAATAAAGTAACTTAAGCTTCGAACACTTCAGCGGTAGCTGCCCCACTGATGTCCTTCAGTTCAACCGATTTGAAAGTCGCCACGAAGTTGATGTTGCCAATTTTCTGCAAGGAGAAGATAAAATAATTATTAGCAAAACTTGTTACTGCCGCGAAACCCAAAAGGGTAATGTGTTTTAAAATATTAGAAGGTATGTGTAACCGTGTCTGGTCTCGTGGTTACAAGTGCAACAGTTGAGCGTGGGTTCGATGGCCAGGTCGGGGAAAAAGTGTCATTGGAATTTTCCATTAGGAATTTCTCAGCAGCAGCAGCCAGAGTTCGAAATATGGTGGTGAGACAGCCCCATGTCTCGGCAGACACATACAGCCCTCGGTGCTGCGCCTGAACTCTTATTGCATGGGAAATCATCAAATGAATTCTTCCACCTTGGGCGGAGCGAAAAGGAGTGTCAGACTCGTGTTGACTAAAACCCATCCGTGTTCCTCCTAATGCCCTTTGCGTTCCAGGGTCTCGGAAACTCTTTTGAACAAACTCTGCAACCCTGGAAGGCCCCGTCTACTAGCGTATTTGGATAGTCTCCATTGAGAATCAATAACTCCAATAATAATAAGTGTGTGCCCGGTTAATGGCAATAGGCTCGCCCCCTATTGCATGGGACCTAAATATACCGGCGAACTGTGGGTGTACATTGGTACACCTCTGCCTAACCCTTCGGGGAATACAGGCGTGATGGTATATATTTTATATCCATTGAGAATGACCGCCATGACCAAACTTCAGTCGGAATACTTAGAATCCTTGGGTATCTACCATCCTTACTCCCACTTACATTAGGTTGTATGGGCAGCTGCGCGGAGATTGGTTCCTGAGGTCCCACGTCTGCGACCTGTAACTTGAGAGTACGGCCCGCCATGCCTGTTGATGTCAGTTTGAACTCGCAGCCAGTCAGCGCGCGATCCAACGGGTTGGTGAACGACAGCAAAGCTACTGTCGGCTGGTTCAGAATCAGGTCTTCGTTAAACTGAAATAGAAAGGGAAAATGTGAGATTAGTATTTGCTACACAAGTTGAAGTCAAAGCATTTATTAGAATTAGACCACATGCACACACATAGAACATAGGCCAGGACAGACACTTTTGAACTGTCAAGAAGTTGGACAGGAAATAAAAGCCGTTGCTCGTTCCAAAACGTGGGTAAAGAATATTTTTTTCGTGTTTTAGCATTCGGCTACAGTATTTTTTTTTTCAAAATCTGTGAATGCAGTTTAAAATATCTCACAAAGTTATGGTGTCTCCTAAGAACGCTTTCCTATAGTTACAACGGTTAAGCTCCCTCCCCTTTCAAAAAATCCACCCTATGTCGCAGTGATGTTGAATATTATGTTTTATAACTAGCTAAAAAAGAGTAATGAATATAAATGTGGATGGATGGAGAGGAAGAGGGAGGCCAAAGAAAAGATGTATGGATTGTGTGAAGAATGATGTGAAAGAGAAAGGAGTGAGTGATAGCATGACGGCTGACAGGATGGTATGGAAGAAGAAAACGTGTTGCGCCGACCCCAAGTAACATGGGATAAGGGCAGGAAGATGATGATGATAACTAGCTAAAATGTATATTTTATTATTAGTATTTTTTTTTCTGCGTAATTTTGTATAATTATGTAAGTAGCTTTGTAAAACCCGTGCTACCAGAAATAAAAACAAAAAAAAACCCCAACTTACTTTAATAATAATGTTAGGCTTGATGACTTGGAAGTCGTCGTCATCAGCCCAGGACTGCTTGGTCTCATCCACGATGGCCATCGCCGAGATCTTCATGTTGCAGTACTCCACTAGTTTCGGCAGGTAGTCGTCTGACTTGACCAGGATGCTGATTTGTTCCTCTGCAAAAGTTATTAGAAATTGAGCAATAAATTATATGCAAATCTTACGTGGCATGCGAATGAGTAACTTATTGTTAGCAGCATAATTTAATAATTGCCAGAAACATGGTATGTTTACAAAAAGGTGTTCGTAATATTGCATAGTGTTATATGTCTCACCGTTTTAACGGTATACAAACGATCTATCTGGTATGCATCTTTAGGTACCCTTATGGAAACCAAGATGGCGGCCTGTTTCAAGCAGTCCACTGTATTTTCTTACCAAAAAAGAAGTTCTTCTTCCCTTGTGCAATGTAACATTGGTCATGCAATTCGGGAAAATCATTCTGACATAGGTTTAAGATTTCACCAGTTAGGATATGTGTATTTTCATTGCGTTCTAAGCACAACTTTTCCCTATTATCTACCTACAGATATTCGGACGGGTCAATTTAAGTTGAACTTACTTTTGCCAGGTCCTACAAACATCTTTCCTTCAACTTTCTTGATGACGCCAGCTCTTACTCCGTTGTAGAAAACGCTGGCCGTTGATAAAGAAGCCTTGATGTTACGACCCTGGAAGAAAGGAACAAGTCAGTAATGCATATTATAGTCTCACTTGAACAGGTAGTACGAATCCACGTACTGCCTAACTAGAAAACAGCTGATGGTAATCCAATAAAAAAATAAGACACTTGTACTGTTAGTACCAATACAGATTCCAGAAAAGCCCTCCCACATACGTATGATATTATTACTGTAGGGGAAAAGAAACCCCAGATTGCAGACATCGCTTATGTGTCGCAGTGATATTATAGAAATTAATCTACGGATCGATCAATATCACCGTGTACCTTGTGATGATAGCACACCTATATGGTGGTGGCGTACTGTGGTTTCTGCTTACCCCCATGGGAAAAAGGCGTGACTTTATGTATGTAAGATAAATAAGGTAAAATTCTCTCCCTTACCTCACCAGAAGTATTCTCAATATCAACAGTGACTCTGAAATCCTTCCCGATCGGCACGGTATCCACATCACGCAGTTTGAATGCGATATCATTCTGCAGATTACTGGCTACTGAGTAGTATCTCTTAGCCCTCTCAGAGAACCGCACTCCGTTCATGAGGGCAAGCCGCTCGGAAGCTGTTCCCTCTCTGAACTTGTACTGCTCTGTGATGTCCTCCCTATCTTCGTCACCATTGGGATCGAAGACGTATGGCTTCTTCGTGAGGACCATACGGCCGATGCTGGAAAGAGAATTGGTTATTAAGAAGAACTCAGGAAAAAAAAAATTGGGTTAAATTAGTCTTCATCATCATCTTAATGTTAGCCAAAAGGAATAATGGCTAGACCGTAGTATTTAGAAGTAGTAGAGCTCTTTGTGAAAGAAAAAGGAAGGACTACTACCACCATACCTATATCTGCCGCAAAGCAGCGTTGCTGTGTTCTGGTTTGAAAGGTTAAGATGCCGATGAAATTACAAGCACATAGAAGGCCATAAGGAGATATTTCCACAACGAAAATAACAATTTAGATGCAAATATATCACTTACTGGTAAGTATTACTGTCCACCATGGCGTATCCTGTCTCCTCACTGGTGTCGATCCTCCACCTCATTAGGTCAGCATTGACTGATGCCAGCATGAACTCCACATCGTAGTTCATTCCTATGACTCCTTGCTTGATGGCTTCCAGGGGCGCTGGACCGCACTGGTACATGCCTCTGGAAGTTTCTTGAGGAGTGGCGTCGATGGCTTGCCAGCCTCCAAATCCTGGTGGAAAAGATGATTTAGAATGTTGGTTATAAGATATATTTAGGATGTAGAATGGTGACTAAAGTTGTGGTGGATCAGGCAATGCTAGGCGTACTGCACCTGTCTTCATGGAGAAGTATACTAGGGAGACAAAACCTCAAGTTTAGGTATTAATAGTTTCAAAAGACCAACTTCTTGGATGATTGTGAAGCCTTGTCCGAGACAAACGGTTATTTTTGATGCTACTTGTTTCTTTTTTGCTTTCCTGCAGTGTCTTTGAAGACACCTCCACCAAAGCCTTTCATATTTACCTTTTCATCACATAATTTGTCTCTCTATTTTTGTATCAGACAGCAATTTTCTTCTACGATCAACTTAAAGTACCCATCTTAAACTATGACCCATCTACAAAAGTGAAAAGTGAACTTACCAGGAGTGAGATCAGGCCTGGCCATCCAGACGTCGTTCCACACATGGTAGTTCCAGATGGAGTCAGTCTGTTCTGGCTGGGCGTTGCTGGGGTCATAACCCAGCTCCTCCATGGTCTCCGAGTAATACTTGTCGACTGTCAGGGTGCTGTTGGCGTCGTGAGCTGATACCAGGTTGGAGACCACTCGGGATGGGATGCCCAGGGCGCGGCAGACTGGAAAGAAATAATCGGTTAGGTATGTTTGGCAGCAGTAGTGGTGTTTCGGTTTTGAGAGAAATACCAGTGGAATTATGTGGGCAAATGACTTACTGCTTTTGGTTAAGCCCTAGGATCATACATCTAGAGAATATCAGGCTCCCGACTCATTTTAGAAGGAGGAACTGTAGGGTTTAAATTGGTGAGAGTCCAACATAACCCTTCATTCTTGTGCTCCCCAGATGAAGGGGTATCCATGAGGAATTCCTCACGAAAAGAAAAGGTAGACCCTCTTTTTAGTTACCCATATTTGTCTTTAGCTTCAGGTATTCAGTACCTACTTGACGTAAAGTTAATCATTTTCCGATTATGCCATCAATAGTACCCATTTATGAAAGTAAATACCAGTTTGAGTTGCAATTGTATGTGGTGCAATAGTTATTTGGTATAAATCTACAGTAACAAAAATATCATTTTTCAAACTTATTTTTTGGATCATGTTCAAAGAATCTCGTGATTATAACAGATTAAAGATCGGTTCAAGGAACGACGTTATTTTTAAAACGTTTTATCAAGGCAATGGAAGACAGATAACCCTGTTATCTTAATGAGCAATCCAAATATTAATTTATCTGTACAATTAACATTTTCTGGCTATTCGCGTAGAAAATGATTTATAAACTAAAGCTAAATGCAAAGTTTAATGGTGATGGACGATCTGATTCTCCTAGATAATAACTGAACTTAAACGCGAAAGTAATAGTTACGTTTTCAACGACGTGCAGTCAGAAACAAAAGTAGATTAAAACTTCAGATTTTTAAAATTCTTATTGAGCACAATATCAAAGGAAATACAAAATGGATCTAAAATTAAAACTAAGGTATTGCTTAAAATTCTGAATAGCAGTGAATTGTGTTATTTCGTGTCTATTTAAATTAATCACCTTTTGTTGCTGACCGTACCTACTCCTTATCTTTATGCCGTTGGCCTGATGCCAACTTTCCTTTACATAGAGACGCTTTCAAGATTGTATGAGGAAATTCCTTTGTAAACCTAGCTATAGTTTCTTCTCAAGTTTTGTGTATCTAGGTTTTTTTTTTAAATAAAAGACGCTAACGTCTGTCACAAAAGTCCAAATGCCAACCTTCTTATCAGAGTCATCAGATAAATTGCAGCCCAACTACTTCGCAAAAGCGTACGACCGGTTGTAACGTTTTTCACCGGACAACCGACCTTTTTTTTTTCGCTGGATTCGCTGAAGTTACAATTAGATACAAGCGGCATATAGGCGTTTATTTTTCAAAAAAGAAATCATTTTTCGATTCAATTATCCGTTACGAAATATTAACCTATAAAGCATTCATTTTTGTTTGAGTCGCTAGTATATAAAACAAAGTTAAAAGAAATACTATTACAGCTAAGTACGTTGTACAAAGTAACGAATAGTTTTACGGACAGCTATGGAAGCCCCTCACGAACTTGGCAGATATTTATCCTCTTATTTAACAAAAAAAAAACAGCCCTCTGTCCCAAGACCGTCATCCACCAAGAGACAAACAGGAACCATATAACTCACCAGCAGTAACAACACCAGCAAACACCCAGCATTGCCCATACGGCACAGGCTCCTGTGTGTCCAAGAATTGAGCCAGGATGTCCACAGAGCCGGTCCACTCCGAGGGGGCAGTCCCATCCTCGTAGACGCCGTCCCACCGTCCCACCAGCACACCGCCGTCGTCGTTGGAGTTCACGATACGGGAGATGGCGCGGGTCACTTTCACGGGGTCTCCACGACTGGAAAGGGAAGAAAGTTTTAGTTAAGTATGGTTTTGGCTTACATGCAGGCCGCGAAATCCAAAATTTTTAACAGCTTATCTATGCTCGAGCATTGTTTATTGATTAATGAACTAAAATTCAATAGTGATAGAGTTGGAAATTGCGTGCAAGGTAATAGAATATGCTGCACGAAATTTTATATTGTAGGTACTCAATTATTAACTCTATGCGTTATGGTTTTGAGTTTATTATCAATTAATAAATGAGAACTGCTTAAGCATAAAGCTGCCTTCTTTGCGGTTTACACACAGATCTTGAAAAACTTTCAATAGCTACTTTAAAAAAAATAAACTATCTGACTTTTAATGCACAGCTACTCCTTACAAAAAGGAATAAAACATAGCTGTTCACATTCATGACTACTTTCATCCCCTGAAAGACGTGCACTGAATTTAAAGCCATCCTGTATAATAAAACAAACGAATAAATAACAGAATCTTACACTACTTACTTAATAACCAATTCAACAAACACATAAACATTTATTTAATCTCATTCTAAACTATTCTAAAGCATTGCAAGTCAAATTGCTATGCAAGACGCTAGGACAACAGACCGATATTTTAAACGCCACTAAATTGTTAGCTTCCTTTCACCTCCGTATTCATGACGACGGATGCGATTGAGATCCTGGTCACGTAATATGACGGTAGAATCTTAGACCTGCAGTGCTATTCTGTCAAAAATCTCCGGGAATTTAGCTTTTAATACCTAGTATCTGAAGGTCAATTTTTATATTAAAACGTTCATAATCTAGACCAAATCTTTTGTCAGCAACATATTTGTCGCAAAAAAAAAAACAATAATTTATGTTTTTTTTTTGTGTAAATTATTTTAATTTTACGTTGTTACCTAGTTAGGATGCCATGGTCTCCTATATGTGAAAGAGTACCTATGATTACTTGTTCACCATTATTTGTTTGTATCTTTTGTTGGAGATTTTTTAATAAATAAATAAACAAAATATAAGCAAAATAGATGAATTTTTTAGTAGGTAGAAACTGGATTAGAATTTGAATGTTTTTAAAAATGCAAGGATTCGCTATTAGGTGGAATAAAAGCTTAAAGCTTATCTAAATTCACTAAGTTAGTTATTACAGAAAACGTATCGCTATTTTGGAAAAACTCTAAGCCAACATAATGTTCTAAAGATTTAGATTTATTTATTGTTTTATTTATTCTCCGTTAACTTGATTCTAATTGCCCGTCTTGTTTGCCAATTCCTCTTGTTTAGTAGCATATTATGTCCTGGACAATTACTCTCCGAATGAAATAGTGTAACACACGGTTGAAGGTATGCCAATACATAAATCACTAGTGCTGTTTTAGATGTTCTGTGTAATTATTTTTCGTTGTGATTAAAATCGGGTAAGTGAAATGCATTCTACCTAATTACCTACCTAACTTAGTAGGCATGCTATACTAAAAAAAACATCCTCAAAAAAGTATGTACACATACCTACCATTATGTTTTTAACATAGTAGTGAGGAGCCCCAAAAAGTGAATAAGGAGAAGCTACAACATATCATCACGCCTGTATCCCCTGAATCCCTGAATGGTTAGGCAGTGGTACACCCACAGTTTGCCGGTATGTTTAGGTCCCATGTAATAGGGGGCGAGTCTATTGCCAATAATCGGGCACAAATCCTAACTCCGAGCTGCTACTGAGAATTTCAAAGAAAAACCCTAAAACACTTTTTGCTCGACCTGAAAATCGTACCTAAGACATAGCGTAGCATTTACGATCACTAGGGTAGGAGAAGCTACAATTACAGACAAAATAATCAGCTAACTTCACTTACTGCTTAAAAGGTATTTCGGATCGATCCAGCATAAACATACAGGCTGGTAGCACTGCTGCGTCGAACTGCCCGTACAGCCAGGGTTTCCCTCGCGTGGTCTTGATGGGCCCCACCCATACCTTGCCGACGTCATTCAGTACGTACTCCTGAAGAAGGGGCTTGTCTTCCATGAAGGTTTGGTCATCTAGAAAGGGAATATTGGGTGAGTATGGTGCGTGGAGATTAAGCTCACGTTTTAGCCATTTTATTATGAGCATGGGAGGTTTCTTGTGCTTAGCCTAATTTATTTCGGGTTGGTAAAGCATGTGTTTTTCATACTTTTTTGTCATCGCCGCACAATTCATTCAGCCATTATAACAATTCTAATAACTTTTAGGAACGTTCGCATTCCAATCTCAGTCTCAATCTGCTAATAATGCCTCTATGATGCCGACTTTTTTGACAAGATTTTGATATAGATTGCCACTAATTTACTGGTGCAGTTTCTTACACGTTCTTTTCCATTGTGGCCTATCTACGACCTGAAACGAGCAACTTGCTTCAACTTTCTGAATAACTGACAGACTCTATGACAATTCAAGTGCCTGTAAATGGTATAATCGATAGAAGTAAATGCTTTGACTTTGACACTGAGATTGCAACGTCCATTCTGAACGTTTTTAATTAAAAGAATTGGCCTTCTGTTCTTGCCCAAATACAAAACTATCTTTATGCATTTAATAACGTGAAAAAAAAACGTTAGCTTCAAGACAAATGTAAAGCTTAAAACTTTTCTACTCTCAGTTGCATTTATTTTGCAGAAACAAAATCCGAACTCATAAATAAATTACACTAGCAATGCTTTCCAACTCTCTTTATTGTTCTGCAACTTATTTAAACTTTAAATTGAGAAGATTGCATTCTAATACAAAGAAATGGATATTGCCAGCTCCTTGCATTTATTTGCAAAAAGCTTGTGACTAGGATTTTGCAAAAACTTGATTGAAAAGAGTTGTCCGTGGAATTGTTTGCTCGTTTTTCTCCTACGTAAGACATAAAGACCTACCTACGTTTGGGAACGAGCAACTCTCTTCAACTTTCTGAAAACTGACTGACTTATTGTCAATTTAAAACAATTTCTAGTCTGCTTTTTATAAATATTATTCTTATGTAGGTAGGTAATGAGTAGTCTTTGGTACACATACCATCACGCCTGTATTCCCCGAAGGGTTAGGCACAGGTGTAACCAATGTACACCCATAATAGACACACACGCACCACACTACACCAGTCCACAGTAGTGGAGTGAGTAGTTTTAGTTGATGCGAATAAATACGTATTACTTTTTTTTTTGATACCACTGAAGGTGGCAAACAACCTAACGGCCCGCCTGATGTTAAGCGGTCACCGTTGCCTATGGACACTTGCAACACCACAGGCATCCCTCGATCGTTGTACCCCGTAAAAACCTCAAAACAAAAAGTGCCTCTGAATGGTTTAATTAAAATAAATGCTTTGACTTTGAACTTACCAGCGTTCCATGGATTGAAGAGGATGTAGATATCTTGATCGAAGTCGTAATAGTACACCTGTCCTGGAGCGTGCTTCTGCCAGGTGATCACTCTGAGCATCCAGGCACCCACTGGGGCGGTCACTGGAGTTGACACCTGTGGGACAAGGATAGCGACAGTTATAGTAAAGGTAAGTTAGACAGAGATAGGTAAAATGTAAAAAAATTTACTCTCCAGACCGATTCCGGCCTCGGGGGCTTATCTTAATGCAGACTAGCCAAGTACGCAGGAGATATTATAGTGCATAAGTGTGTGCGCAAATAACACTTGTGCACTCCCTCTTCCCTCACTCTCATAGTCCGATGGGACAGCAATCCGCCACGACCGGAGAGAAGTCAGGCGCAGGACCAACGGCTTTACGTGCTTTCCGAGGCACGGGGGTGTCACAACACCAACTTCCAAACTCCGGGCTGCTACTGAGAAATTCATAATGGAAAAACCCAGTAACACTTTTTACCCGACATGGGAATCGAACCCAGGTTCCCTCGCTCAGCAGTCGCGCTTGCGACCACGATACCAACGGAGCAATCATCCAACAATAGCTTACCTTTGTATACCTTTGTATGGACGGACTGCCCATAAAACTCAATAAACTGGAGCAAAAATTGTTGCTGTGGATCGATTTGTATTTTTGGTGTGGAAAATCACTGTTTATGGTAACGCGCGCCAAACATTACCCTTATAGGCCGTGGGTTTTTAAAGTTTAATTACAACATTTAAAACTTGTTCTCGCCAAAAAACTGGATCAACAAAAAATTTAATCTTTATCCTCCAATATCTCCATAACCAGAAAGTTTCCAGGTATGGTCCGCAACAAAAAATGGCCACAATGATAAGAAGAACTTTTGGCTTCTTTATGCGTCTTTGTAAACTTGGTTTAGGACAATATGTTATTAAACATAGCTGCCACGTTAGCCTAGTAGTCTTAAACGCGACTGCTATGCTAGAGGTCTTGGGTTCGATTCCCAGGTCGAGCAAAGTGTTATTGGGTTTTTTATTGAAATTTTTAGTAGCAACTCGGAGTTAGGATTTATGGTCGGTTAGTGGCAATAAGCTTGCCCCCTATTACATGGGACCTAAACATACCGGCGAACTGTGGGTGTATATTTACACCTCTGCCTAATCCTTCGGAGAAGCGTGATGGTATGTATGTATTTAACATAGGTAAACGTCAAGAACAAACATAAGTTAATGATAAACACATTCATAAATAAATAGCCATGTTTAATTACTGCCAACACATCGTCTGTACCTAAAGTAATTATTAATGGTTTGTATCACCATAATAAATTATTAATCTTAGGTTTGAGTGTAAAACCTGTACCTAACAATGTATATAATATGTTTGCATGAACATCTTTTATATTGCGAGATCTTTGGCAAGCGGTTCTCAACCTGCGATTTACCTGGGGGCGTTTTATTCCCATAATTATTTTTAAAAAATCAGGTGGAGCCCTTTTTTATCTCAAAAAAATTTTTTTTTTAAGTGAAAACTTCTTTAGCGGCGCTATGCACTTTTTTGGAATGGGTAAAAAATGTATCGTACACAAATAAATATTGTATTATACCACATAAATGATAGTACTTTTATACTGATAATTAAAGCAATTCGTGCAAAATTATTCCCTAACCATTCCAAAATATCAAAAATGCACAACGTTAATATTCAAGTTTTCACTTCTGCCGGCACTCCCGGAGTTCAACCCGTCGTTTTTTTACTATTAGTTACCCATATTATGTGTTCTGGCTAGATATAAATGATTGTAATTATTGCTATGAGCAAAAAATTAATTAAAATAATATTATGCTCGTTCCTTCAAAAAACTAATTTCAACACGATTAAAATGTGTGAATCGAAATTAAAATTCACACATTTTAATTCACACATTTCAAATTTCAGGGTTGGTTCTAAGATTAAAGGTATCGTTTTTAAGTTCACCCCCTGAATTAATTAAGTTAGGCAGTTTTTTTTTAATCGCAATTTATTTTTAATGGTACTGCAGCCGTTTTGGTGTCGCACGATTTTTTAATTTGTTAGTTTTAAATGTTCCTCATAATTGTCTATATTTCTTACTTTTTTTCTATACTTTTTCAATATTATTTTCTAGCGATTCAGCATTAAAATGTGATTGAGACATCTGTCTCCGTACCCCTTTGAGACTATTGGCGTGATGTTTTGTTAAGTTAAAGTAACTCGCAGTTCGAGCACCGCTGTCTAGACAAACTGGTCTTGACCAACACTGGAATGCTCATAAATTGTTATTTTAAGCGTCATTATAGTAATGTACTTACCTACCTATTAGAATTAATTGTTGTACGATAATAATTCCAGTAGGGAGGTACCTACGTATTCATCTCTACAGTGTTATTTATACTTGGAACATCATCATCATCATTAACTTCCATTATAATGTTGCTGATTGGTTAACATTTTTATGATAATATTGACTACCCCGTTGGTCAAGTGGTGGACGAGATCCTTAACCTAATCCTAGATTCCCAGGGCAGTGTTATTATGATTTTCTATTATGAATTTCTAAATAGAAGCCCGGAATTTCCCTTATAGGTGCCTCGGAAAGCACGTAAAGCCGTTGGTCCCGGCTGTCATTTGTAGATCTTTGACAGTCGTTACTGTTAGTCAGAAGCCAGAAAGTCTGGCAACCAGTCTTACCAAGAGTATCGTGTTACCCATTACTGGGTCGTGGTGGTCTGATAGGCAGTCGCTCCGTGTAAAATACTGATATTCAGCTGCATCCGGTTCGACTGGAAGCCGACCCCAACATAGTTGGGAAAAGTCTAGGCAGATGATGATGTTGACTATCCCATTGGTCTCGTGGTTTACGAGACCCTTAACCTAATCCTAGATTCCCAGGGTAGTGTTATTATGGTTTTCTATTATGAATTTCTAAATATAAACCCGGTTTTTTTTAAAGTTGGTGTATATAAACGGAAATATGTTAATAGTCGATTGTTTTTTTTTTAAATAAAAACCTAACTCCGCTCTAGCAAATTCTCACGTGTCGTAGGTGCGTTTATAAACAATTTAAACTCATATATACAAACGACCAACAAATGCCTGTAGGTCATACAAATTTGTTACGTGCGGGAATCGCACCCGTAATACGTAGTGGAACCGCTAATTGCTCAGCCACTGTTACCAACCGTGAATATTGTATTATGCGCAGGGCTGCCAGCAAATAAATCGCGGCTATACCTATTAGTATCTGCAATTATACACAAATTGATCGCATTATACAAAACTATTCTATAAATCGATTTTTCTTCATAATTTCCTAAAACGAACATATATTATTTAACTCTACTTTAATGCTGATTCTTTTTTTTAAAAAAAAAAAAAACCCTCACGCCTGTATTGCCCGAAGGGTTAGGCAGAGGTGTACCAATGTACACCCACAGATCGCCGGTATATTTAGGTCCCATGTAATAGGGGGCGAGCCTATTGCCATTAACCGGGCACAAATCCAAACTCCGAGCTGCTACTGAGAATTTCATAGAAAAACCCAATAACACTTTTTGCTCTTTTTATTTATTACTTTTATAATCTCTAACTGAATAGTCTTGTAATCTCAAGCAAAGCAAAGCTCCGATGATAACTTATTGACAACCATGAAATAAAAAACCTAAACAAACTACTGAACTAAACCTGAACCAACCCACTCAAGCAGTCACTATCAGGAACTATGGCCACACGAGTTCACACGACACTCCCCTGTATCATAGTTGTCACGTTAGGAATACTTTATCTGCATCTCTGTCCATCCCATACAAATGAAATGAATGAGAGATCAATTTTGTAAAAAGCAAGAAGTGAAGTCACGTTCATTTCATGCCGTATGTTTTTGTATCGTATTATACGAAATGATCATGGATACAAAACACCGTCTGATTATACAGATTTTGTATCCAATTATACAATCTGGCAGCCCTGATTATGCGGGCTATTTTAAGAAAATCGCGTTTCTGTAGCTTTAACTGCATAAATTCATGTATTCATACTATGTTGTAGGAGCTTGAAATGCCACCAGCAAAGTTATATTATAATAGCTAAACCAAAACATTTGACATTTAAATTTGAACCTTGAATAAGCAGACAATAGTAATAAATATTACATGTCATTAGTATGTACTACCTATGCGTATCTTTTATCGAGTTATCTCTAAAATAGCTTGTTTTAAACAAGCAATAGATATGCAAGTTTCATCGAATATTAAACGAAATTGACTGGCAATATTTTATTGTTTAAATTTAAATAAATCGATTGATAGGTATTATTGATAGTTTTAATTTAAATATGAATTAGATAAAGCTAAAAAAGATAAAACATATTTTGTTCGTAAAAACATAAGTAACCACAAGTTTATAATGTAAGATGTAAGCGTAGGTTTAATAAGAACAAATAAATTATAATGCCCCGGAAGCCTAGTGGTCCTAAGCGCGACTGCTACGCTAGAAGTCTTGTGTGGATTCCCAGGTCGAGCAAAAAGTGTTGTTGGGTTTTTCGGTTTTTCTATGAAATTCTCAGTAGCAGCTTGGAGTTAGTGCCCGGTTATTGGCGGTTAATGGCTCGCCTCCTATTAAATGGGACCTAAACATACCGGCGAACTGTGGGTGTATATTGGTACACCTCTGCCTAACCCTTGGGGGAATACAGACGTGAGCCATGTTATGTTATGAGTCCGCTAGTTGGGTAGTAGACACCACCAATTAATTGACATACTTTTTATGAGCCGTCAAATGGCAATAGCAAATTGTGATGTCACTTTTTCACCAGCCAACTCAATTAACTATTTATTGATCTTAAAGCAATTAAAAATCGAACTTCACACATAATTGAAAATGAATCGGGTTTTCAGAGCTAAAATTTTTAAATTTAATTTAATGAAGACGTATCTTAGAATTATTGTTTTATGCTCGCTTGTTTTATATGTACTTTTGTTGTTAATTATTATAACAGCTTTTAAATAGACTATTAAAATAATATTCCACTTTAAATTCACTAATAGTAAACTTTTATTATTAGATGGCTCGCTACAGTGCATGCAAATATTTTTTTGCGCAGATGCAATTTCATACGTGCCTGAATTAGCATATCTAACAAGTTCTAAAATAGCCAATTATTTGTGTCTAGATTTTTGATTTGTACCCAAATTACATGAAGCTAGACGTATTATGTAACTGAGGTCTGTGGGAAACGAAATTATGTATGTATGTGTAGAATATATCTATAAATAAAGACAAGGTCGCCAGCATGAGAGACTGCTTCACTGCCAAGCATGGGATGTTGGGTTCTATTTCCACGTCGAGCAAAAGTGTAATTAGATTTTTCCCATCAGGAAATTGTCAGTGGCAGCATAGTAAAGCTTTATAAAATTATATAACGTATACATAACATAACATCACATAGCCCTTAACTAAGCATACTGCCCATCACGCAAACAAAGTATCATTGAGCAAAAATATTGCTGCGAAATGACTTTCATTCTTGGTGTGGAAAATAACTGTGTAACGCTCATTATACATTGTGCTTACGGGTGCAAGCAACACTACAGAAACAACAACAACCGTCGTGGGGGTATTTAAAGTTTATATAGCTTTAACTTCTCTGGTTTTGAAAAAAAATACGAACAAATCTTTGACTTTCAATATCTCCGATTCTCCGTAACCATAAGACATGGTCCAGATGAAGCTTATAAATAACTAGCTTTTGCCCGCGACTTCGTCCGCGTGGATTAATAGTTCCCGTTCCCGGGGGATTTCCGGGATGAAAACTATCCTATGTCCTTTCTCGGGTCCAGGACTATATCTGTACCAAATTTCATTGAAATCGGTTTAGTGGTTTAGGCGTGAAGAAGAGACAGACAGACAGACAGAGTTACTTTCGCATTTATAATATTAGTAAGGATGATCGGAAAAAAATGTCGGCTGTCGACTTAGTGAAGTGTCTTTTACATCCGTTTTGTTTTTCATTTGTTTATCTTTAATCACCTTCTGGATACTATTCATTTAAACACAGAGTGTGCCTGTTTTATCTACTTAGCCAAGCCATTATCTCGCCATACTAAAACGTGTCTTACCATAAAAGAGAGCGTGTTGTCACCCTGCACCTCCAAGAGGTTGGCGCTCCACGTGTGTTGGTCTGTCACAGCGTCGCGTCTAATGAACATCTTCCCTGTAGTCTCCATCGATGGCTTATCTCCTGCAGACAAAGATATGCAAGTTGGATGTCTAAATTTGTATTGGGTTATCTACTGGTTAACATAAAATAGTCTTAGTAAGCTAAATACGGATTATTATTACGGATAGTATTTTTCAGTTAATCTAAAAAGTTAAAAAAAATTAAATAAATATCTTGGGACAACTCACACACGGCTATCTGATCCCAAGCTAAGCAGAGCTTGTGTTATGGTAACCAGACAACTGATATACATACTTATATAATTTATAAATACATACATATTATAGATAAATCACACCCAGACACAGAACAAACAATCATGCTCATCACACAAAGTTTGTCCTGGGTGGGAATCGAACCCACGACCTCCGGCTTAGCAGTCAGGGCCGCTAACCACTAGACCAACAGGCCCGTCCGTCAGTTGTGTAGGTACAGTCAGCAAAAACCGCAAGTGCAGCGCAGAATCAAGTCCTCCGTCTACCTTGTGGATAGACGGACGACTTGATTCTGCTACGACCTGATTTAGACAGCAAAAAGACGCTGGATGCATTCCGCTTCCAACCGATCATTTTGGAAAACTTTGGGGTAGGCAATATGTCCAGCAGTGGTCGTCCTGCGGTTGATATAATGATGATGAGTCAGCAAGAAAAAGTTAACCGATTTTTTTGCTGACTGTACCTACAATATCTAGTAAAACATAACGTAGAAAAAATTAAAGAGTACTCATAAAATGTTAAAAAGCAGTGTCAATATCGAATTGAGTATCTAAAAATAATTTTGAAGTCAATTTAATAAAATGGATGTACCCCTTTTCCAACCGGTCCTTTTGGAAATCTATGGGGGAAGCCTATGTCCAGAAGTGGACGTCCTGCGACTGATATGATAGGTAAATAGGAGACATTTATAAGATTTTTAATGAGACTAGACAATTAAAAAAGAACTTACCGATAGAAAACACAAGTTGTACCACATCGTTGGCTTCATCGTACGGTCTGGTGAACCTGATCACACCACTGAACGGCTGACCACGTCTGACTATTGTCGTCGTCTGGTTCTCATCATTCACCACCTCGAATCTGAGGAACAAATGAGAATATTTAGACAACTTCTTTTGTTTCTGGGGTTCCGTACCTCAATAGTAAGATAACGGAATCTATATAGGATCACTTTGTGGTCCGTCTGTATATCTGTGAAGACTCTTTATCCCGGGAGCGCGTAAATGTATCAAGTTAAAATTAATCTTAAAGAACGTTGGCCTTCGTGGGTGTGTTTACAAACATATAACACTCACATACACAAACAACCTACCTATGACCATAGGAATATTTGTTCCGTGCTGATTCGAAACTGCGACACGCAGCGCAGGAGCCAATCGCTCAGCCACTGCGCCAACGGTATCATCAATTTTAATATTTTTTTTGGATCTATCTATATTTTTCGAATGATCGAAATTAAAAAAAAAAACCCTGGCAATCATTTCTCATCCAATTTAATCAAGTGCTATATGTCATATCAATTTATTAGATTCATGATGGATTCGACAGCAATCCTATCAATCTACAAAAAATATACTCTCGATATAAAAAACAGATTTTAAGAAAAGAAGGTGGCTGGCAGCTTATTCATGCGTCCTGTCAGGACCGGGATCGTTAGAGCTCTTTGGGGGAACGTACCCCACGTTCAGCAGTGAACGGCTATAGGTATATGGTATGATGGGGTATAATTACTTACTTGACGGTGTTGTGTAGCTTTGCGTTATCCCGCGGATAAAAGTGAACGACATCTACTTCAAGTGACGCCATCTTTTGTTCAAATCTGGAACAAATTAAAAGAACATAAAGCACAACAATCTCTTTAATATACAGGGTGTTTGGTGCATCGTGTGCCAAATTGAAATGGTCGACTGCAAAAAAATATGAAATAGATGTTAAAAATGCATTTTATATTATTTCTAGTACCCCCTCCCCCAAAAAAGAGGGATACGAGACAGATTTTATCTTGTAAGAGTGAGATAACATATTTAATACGTTTTTCAGGTGTTATTTAAGCAAAACAAAATTTTTATACCATAATTTGGAATTTTGTATTTTGTGACTCGATTCACAATTCTAGGGAATTCACGAAGTTGTAAAAAGATTTTTATGGCATGTGGCACATCACTAGCAAGAGGATAGACTAGAGAATTTTTGGCGAAGTCCTTAGATCCCGGTCTCATTTGGTTTTTTTTTTATAGCCATGTAAATAGCTGTAACATGGACAGCTTTAATTGAAGTCCAAAACTTTGCGAGTAAATAAATAAAAAACTAGATGGCTAATGTCACTAATTTTGAATTTAAAAGTACTGTAGTACAATGCACGTCTAAATAAAATTAAAATAGAGAGTCTACGACGTGTACTTTTAAAAAAAAATGAACTTGAATGTAAAATTTTGGTATTTGTTTTGTAAAACATTAAAAAGTCGATGAAAAATAATACACAGGGCATGAGAAGTGTTTAGGGGTCTGAAAGGATAGCAGATGACCCCCTCAGTCGGCCATTTAAATTTGGCACACGATGCACCAAACACCCTGTATAGTCATGGTTAAACTGCATGGGTACTTAATCATTTTTGTTGCTGCCTGTATGCTGTACTTTTAGGGTCCGTTCACACAGACCGGCTCGGAGAGCATCGGCGCGCATTTTTCTTTTCACACAGACCGGATTGTATCGGAGCCGATCGGCTGCGCGAACGATATAAAGTACGCGATCGGAGCCGGTCAGCTCTTCTTATATTTTCACACCAAGCGCATTCAAGCATTCTTAATGACAAAAGCAGTGCACATGATAAAATAAACCTTACTACAAATACTAAAAACTCTGTTTGCAACGTGATAAGAATCTGCTTTCCTCTTCGAGCCGATCTGTGTGAACGGACCCTTATATTTCAGTGGCTGTACCATTGAGTCAAATCCTACTACTATTATAAAGGCGAAAGTTTGTATGTATGGATGTATGGATGTATGGATGTTTGTTACTCTTTCACGCTTAAACGGCTGAATGGATCTGGATGAAATTTGGCACAAAGATAGATTATAGTCTGGAATAACACATAGGCTACTTTTTATCCCGGGAAAATGTACGGTACCCGTAGGATAACACATCAACTGTGACGCGGACGAAGTCGCGGGCAGAAGCTAGTATAAATCTAATTGGGAGAACCAATTTCCTGTACCAGTGCTGAACGTCAAGCAAATATTTCTCAAACTCTTTGTAGTTCTGCTCACGCGATTATTATGAAAATTGGCGTGAATGTATAAACATTTAACTGCTACATAATATTTAGTACCTACATAATGTAACACTAGTAACCAACTAAAAATATGTAGTTAAGTAACTAAGTACCAAATGAGCTATAGTTTCGCCAAAGTACAGTCCGCAAAATAGTTTTGAACGCACGCCAAAAATAAAATATCTTTAGACTACTGTAATTTACATTGTAATCGCGTAATTTTTTATTTTAATTCTAATGTAATTAAAGATTGGAAAACAGAAGGGAGGCCTAGAAAACGCTGGCGTGATGACTTAGAGACGTTCATGGGAGATAGAGAAACCTTTGCCCAAGTTGGGACGACATAAAAGACTACATAAATAAAAAATATTTAAGAAAAAATGATTTTTGCCCCGTTGGTCTCGTGGTCGCAAGTGCGACTGCTGTGCAAGGGGTCCCGGGTTCGATTCCCAGGTCGAGCAAAAAGTGTAATTGGGTTTTTCTATGAAATTCTCAGTAGCAGCTCGGAGTTTGGATTTGTGCCCGGTTAATGGCAATAGGCTCGCCCCCTATTACATGGGACCTAAATATACCGGCGAACTGTGGGTGTACATTGGTACATCTCTGCCTAACCCTTCGGGTAATACAGGCGTGATGGTATATATAAAATGATTTTTGTTATTCATCAATCATTGAAAGATTGGACCTAGATACATTATAAAGGTGTTATTCCGCAAAATACCATGCTGTCCTCTTCTAGGGTTACCCTATTGAAATTAAAAAAAAAAACGACTAATGAAAGTAGGTAGGTAAGTATGCCTTATAAAAGTCAATGTGTTGTTAGGTGGGAACTATCCGTAGAGGTATTTTAGTTACAAACAGCATAGTATTGCTACGCATTTTAGTCATGAACTAAATAGTTTAGCTGTATTTGATTGGAGTAGGAAACCATGTCGAATGCATTCACATGCCGTGTCCACAAATAGCTAAACGTTTACGTACTATGTCTATGTCGAGACGAGATGACTATGAGATGCGTCAGATTCTGCATCTTAGATTAATTATGGAAGGTTCACTCGATAAATAAGTAGGTAGATAGTGCCTAAGAAAATTCACAAAAGAATATACCTACTTATGAAATGGTCAAATTAATGCTCTTCTTCGCTCTCACAGTCGCTATGGGATGTATGGGTATCAATAATAAATTAAAAACGTAATTATGATAATACCAGCCTATTACTATCCCACTGCAGGCCAAAGGCCTCTTCTCATACAGAGAAGGCATGAACATTGATCACTTCGATATCAGATTAATATTACATTTAAGTCCAGGTTTCCTTACGATATTTTCTTTCACCGATGTCAGAGGTGTTCTAAATAAACTTAGCAAATACATGATACACATTAAAAATCACTTTTGTATTGAACTCGGAGCCCTATGTATAAGTGACGGGCGCCTTAACTACTGGGCAATTATGACATAATTATAATAGATAATTATGCAATTCTTAATCTTACAAAAATATTATATTTTCAAAGAAAAAGAATCAATACATATTGATATGTCGTAAGTTTTACGTATTTCCCTTACAAAAGCTGTCAAACTGCAACAGGTATTTATTCCCTTGAAAGATCAAACAACCATTTATAATGTGCTGCTAACTCTGACTAAGAAAAATCAATGGAAATCAACTAATATTATTCCAAAAGTTACGTAGTTAGTCAAACATCCACACAGGTTGTTGACTCTACAATATGGCACTTGAGAGTTAAGAGTTACCTACTTACATCAATGTGCCAATAACACTCAAAGATCTGTGAATAATCGGTGGATGTGTATCTAAACAATGATTATGTTACACTTATAATAAATAAACAATAGCAAAGGCAATAGGCTCGCCCCCTGTTACATGGGACCTAAACATACCGGCGAACTGTGGGTGGACATTGGTACGCCTCTGCCTAACCTTTCGGAGAATACAGGCGTGATGGTATGTGTGTGTTAGAATTATGTTTTAGGGGCAGAGTAAAAACAATAAAAATGAAAATAGCTCGGGAAAAGCTAGGCAAGCTTCGCCTTAGAAGTATTTACTTAGTGGAATAAAAGTTATATACGCTAAGATTGTGACTGTGACTGAGTTGTGTGATTGTGACTGAGATTTGACATAGTAAAGTTCATAAAGAGAAAAAGGCAGTGCAGAAAATTAAAATAAAAAAGCAATAAGTTTGAATTTGGAGCACTATTGGACCACCAGGTTACTAAATATAATGGCTAAACTATGTAAATAAGTACTTAATTAATTCTCAAAATTTTATTGAAAACTACAAAGTATAATTCAAAAACCTATGCAACCGCGCTAAAATAGAATCACCAACAATGTCTGTCAGTTCTTGAAATAGTCACAAAACAGTCTATTTTGTAAACGACGTAACCGAACAACGATAAAATTTGAAATGATTTATGGTTCGCAGGAATTGTTTCTAGGACCCATTTCGTCGATATTTTTGGAACAATTTATATGCGAATAAATAATGAAATTATAACGTGCTTTTTATATGTTTTAAAGTAAGCTAAACGTTGTAAATAGTGATACCACTATGACCTAGATGTGATCACGGTACCAGGTTTGTAGGACTGAGCTTGCAGGGGTGCGGAAGAATGCTCTGAGCGACCCCAGTGTCATAGCTAAAGGTGGTTGGTAAGAGTCAGACTCATCCCTTCGCCTTCTTCAAGGTGGAGGCAGTTCTTTTTAGTACCTATTCATATTATATACACTTGGTTATATAAACTTGGTTGAGTCGGACCTGGATAAGTGAGAAACCTCCATAGCTGGAACTCATGTTAAGGTCCCGACATTTTAGCACCGAATTCCCTCTGTTAGTGGGCAAAAGCAAAGATCTATATCTGAGATAAGTTCTTTCGAGTTAATCGTCACATTTACCTCTCTCATTGAGACAGCGAGTGTATTTTACGCCTTATAATAAGACTACATATATTTTAAACAACATTTTAACTGATATTACATGAATTTATTAGCTCTCCAACTCGGATTCTATTGCAGATAACTTTGAGTTTTGTTTACTAATTCTAAATCTATGAGATTAGCGCGTTCAAACAAACATATAAAGTCTTCAGCTTTATAATAGTATTAGCTACACGTATTTTAAATCTAAACATTTCCATCAAATATCCAGACACAACTTTGCTAACCAAACTAGATCCAAACTAGGATCTGTTTAAATAAATATCAGTTACACATAGCGATGCAGCGATTCATTTCAATCTAGGCAACCTACTATTTGTTCCAATGATGCAATTGTGATCATGTGCTATTATTGTACGGGATTCTCACCTTCGGTACTGCAACGATATGATTTGCTGATTAAGAATTCTAGATATTGTGTGCATTGCATAATTCGTGGGCGATTAGTCAGGAAGTTATAATGTAAGGCTATGGATCAGCTGTCTGTCTACTAGGTACCTTGTATTATAAATCCTATTCGCCTAGTACAAAATGCAAAAGTTGGTGAGGATGGATGGATGCTTAAACGGCTGAATGTAGATACCTGTTAATCTATTTTATTTTTTATTTTTTTTTTATTTTATTTAAGGAAAAACAAACAGTAGCACAATAAAAAATAGTCAAAATGTCTTAAATATTACATATTAACTAATTATGCTACCCACTACGTTTTCCACAGATACACTTAAAAATATTTAAAAATAAAACTAGCTAACACAGATACAATTCATACACATATTTGCATTTATAATAATAAGAACTCGTATCTGGACTTTTAAATGTATAAAAGAAAAAAGAAAAGGTAAAATTAAAATTAAAATTGCGCGCGTACATTTATGAAACTTTAAGATATTATTAAATTATTAATTTATATTACTTATAATATTTGATTTTGCTGATCCTTTAGGGTTGCTTGGACTTGTTTCTTGAATATAGGTTTACTGAGAAAAAGAATGTCGATTGAGTCAAACTCATTGTTGTATGTGTCAACTAAACGATGAAGTGGTGAACGCGAGCCAGCGTTGGATTTACAGAGGCTCGTAGCAAATAGACGTCGAGTGCGTACGTCGCGTACATGAACTGTTCGAGGAACCAGGTAACACAGACTCCTAACTAAGTCAGGACAATCAAAGTGATTGCGGCACACATTAAACAGAGTCATAACTTCCAGAAGTTTCCGTCTAGACTTTAAGGTCAGAAGGTCATATTTTTTAAGAAGTAAATGGTAAGACATTTTATTCCGATAACATCTAAAATTCATAGCACGAAGGTATTTACGTTGTACTTGTTCTAATCTATCACTATATTTTTCGTAAAAAGGGTTCCAAATAGGTACTGCAAACTCAAGCTGCGGTCTAATTATAGATTTGTATAAGTGCAAAAAGGTGGAAGGTCGACGAAAATCCCTGGAAGATCTCATGACGAAACCAAACATTTGGTAGGCTTTATTAACAATTTTATCTATATGAGCATCCAGATGGAGCTTCGAGTCTAGCAGAACACCCAGATCGCGGAGAACACCAACTTTACTAATTGGCGTATTGGCAAGACGATAGTCGAACTCGGCAATATTTTTCTTTTTGGTAAATGTTATAACATGACACTTTGGAAGGCTAAGGTAAAGCTTATTGGAAGAGCAATAGTTAGAGAAACGGTCTAAATCCTGCTGGAAGGTAAAACAATCGACTTTATCAGAAATAATTTTATATACTTTTAAATCATCAGCGTAGAGAAGAAATTTGGAATTTTGGAAACAGTCTTTTACGTCATTAATGTATAAAATAAATAATAAAGGGCCTAAAATGGAACCTTGTGGTACACCGGAGGTGACCGAAAAAGAGCCAGATTCAAAGCCATTAACAACCACCTTTTGTGTTCTGTTAGTAATGTAAGATATAAACCACCGTAAAAGGTCCCCTCTGATTCCATTGTAAGCAATTTTATTAAGTAGTAGTGTGTGGTCAAGTTTATCGAAAGCCTTCTGAAAATCTGTATAAACCGCGTCAATTTGCTGTCTGTTATCGAGACTATCAAAAAGTTGAGACGTGAAAATGAGGAGATTGCTAATGCAAGATCTGTCTTTAACAAAGCCATGCTGTTCTTTTATTAAAATATTGCGAATAGCAGGATATAACTTATTATGTACCAGTCTCTCAAATAGTTTGGAAAAAGTAGATAGTATAGAGATAGGTCGATAGGTCGCTACGTCATTCTTGGAGCCACTCTTATGAACTGGTACAATATTCGCATGTTTCCAAACTTCAGGAAAAATACCACATGACAAACATTTATTGAATAATATTAGTAGAGGACAGCACAATGAGTCACACGTGTTTTTCAAAAAAACCGAAGGAATCCCATCAGGACCAGGACCCTTGGTAGTATCAAGAGATTTTAATTCTTTATGTATTTCATCAAAAGATAGTTGGAGTTTGCATAGTAAGACATCGTGGTCAGCAATTCTAGATGGTGGTTCCCAAGAGTTATAGTCAAATGTTGAGGGCTCATATGCAGACTGGAAAAACGAAGCAAACAAGTTGCAGGTAGTAATGGGATCATTAGATGAGATTTGATTGTATATAACCGAGGAAGGAATTTTATTTGTCTTTTTACGGCTAGCAACATACGTCCAAAATGTCTTAGCATTGGTAGCAACACTGTCTTCGATTGCAATTATATATTTACTATAGCAAGTGTCGGCCACTTTTTTAAATTTTTTCCTGTTACGCGAGAATGCCTCATAGTCACATAAATTACCATACTTCTTCCACTTAACCCAGGCTTGAGTTTTCTTTTTGAAGATATGTATGAGAGATTTGGAAAACCAATTAGGGAAATTAACATTTTTTGGTCGACATGAGGGTGTGTGTGATTTTATAATTTCGTAAAGTTTTTCATAAAATGCATGAACAGATTCATCAGGTGTTAAGCTATCTAGTAAGACATTCCAATCTACGTCATTTATGTCAGTATTTATTTTGTTATAGTTGGCTTTATAATAATTTAGTTTCTTGTCAGCGGTACATTTAGGAATATATGTGGAGTGAGATAAAGAAACGTGTACATAGAATGCTGGATGATAGGTGTCAACAGGTAAAAGGGGGACATCAGGAGAGAGTGTTACTGCATGGGTATTACAAAAAAATAAGTCAAGGATGCGTCCGCTACAATTAAAAAAGTGGTTGTGTTGCATCATAACATGCTGTGAACAGAAATTTAATAAGGAACGAGTTATGTTAGTTAGTTTGTTATTCGCAGCATATTCCATGTATGATAATTTTTTAACCCATGCAAGTGAGGGTAAGTTAAAGTCGCCTGCTAAAATAATATTATCCACGGAGGAATCATCACACAGCACTGACAGAGAATTAAGAAAGGTCAAGTATGTGTCATCAATAGCGTTAGGAGGTATATAAGTAGCACAAATTATATGATATTTATTGCTTTTCGTGGGAACTTTAACTATTACATGCTCGGGCAAGGTTAATTTGGGCAAAAATGAAATATAGGAGGGATTAAGTTGTTTAGATACGGCTATAAGGACACCACCGCCATCCCTTTTGTTTGTGAGTAAACGGTTACGATCGCATCTGAACACCAAATAGCGTAGATCAATAAACTCGTTATCAGATATGTCCGGTGTCAACCACGTCTCGGTCAAGATAATGACGTCATAAGCATGCAACATAATATTTAGATATAACGTATTCAGTTTGGTCCTGATTCCTCGACAGTTTTGATAATAAATTGATATTTTATTATCATTAGTCATTTTTAAAAACTGAGGGTAAAATAAAGTAAACTAAAGGCAAGAAAAAAATAAAAAATAAATAAAAAAACAATAGAAATATTCACTGTCGAGCCTTTCAGTATACTTAAAACATGCGAGTCATACACAGCTGTGATGTCATACACGATAGTTGCGTTACAACAATAGAAACCAAAAATAAAATAACATTCACTTTGAAACTCATAAGTGTACGTAAAATAAACCAACGCTGAAGGCTCACACTCAACGCTTACGGTAAACAACAAAAAAAGGTAAACACAATCGACAGAGTAAATTATGAAAATCTCAAGCAACAATATAAGGATTGTTTTTAGGACTTCAATAGTGGGCGCACCAGTTTTAACATCATACATTAAATTAAATGAGGTTAGGAAATTAAGTAAAAAGTGAATTGTAATCATAGGCATATTAAGCACCCGGTAGTTTGCAAAACAATAAGACCAATCACCTAACCAAATATTATTCTTACACAGGACAGATACTACTGCGACAATGAAATATTGTAAACAGTGTAATATAGTCATAAGTAAAATAAGCACACAGCAGAATCGAAACAAAATTGTAAAACAAACAAATACACGTAAAGATATGTTATTTTTATACATATAGATTATGTGGTAAAGTGATCGTTTTGGAGTAAATATTAACAGCATATTAAGACGAAATATTTGAGTTAGACCTATCACACGCGCCGTCTTCTGAACAGATTGCGATCGTAGGAGAATTACTATGTTCTTTACCCAACACAGTAGTGGTATTTGATCTAAACTTATTACGAATGTCGTCTTCAGAACGGATCGCAATCGTAGGTGAATCATCATTCTCCTTGACCAACACAGTAGCGTTGCGCACCCACACATACTTAAACTTGCTTGTTTTTGCAGCGTCGCGGCATTTACGAAACAACTCTTTATTACGAAGCGTCAGGTGTTCGTTCATATAAATGCGACATTGAGTCCCAGCGAGTCCTATACGATCGGATGTAATACCTTTCGATAGCCGATAAGCGCTCAGGACGTTATCATGAAGTATTCGGGACGTAAACTTAACAATAATGTTTTTCGGGCGCAGATTGTGCGCGTGAGCGTGTGGAACACGGTGAATGGCCACGATGTCATTCTTCGCTATAGGTATGCTAATAGCTGCCGCAATTGACTCCAAGATAACAACTAGATTTTCGCCACGTTTTTCCGGCAAATTACCAATTTCTAAGTTGCACTGCCTAGCCTGTTGTTCCAGGCGATCTATTTTATTAATTAGCGCAAAAATGGGCTCAGCCGCCGAGGTAACGACCTTCGACTCCATCTCCTTCGTACGCTTTGCGGTATCAATAATGTCCGCAGCATTAAATTCCACCGATAACTTCAACTCATCCACGACCTTGGATAATTCAAGGTGTTTTGTGTTAAGAATTGAAATATCCTGTTTAGTATTGGAATAATCAGAGCGCAATTCTTTCAACTCGGATTGTATTTGAGAGGAGGTAGTTGCTAAATTATTGAATTCACTACGAAGATTACTGATATTTGAGTTGATATTAGAAAACTGGTCGCGTATTTCAGCACTCAGAACGCTCATTGAACTCTTGAAATCCTCGGCTAGCGCAGAGATATCTCTTCTCAAGTCGCATTCTGGCTGCTTCCTCTTAGGGTTTCTCTGAGTCACATTAAGGTCGGTGTCATCACCTGAGTGTAGATCTGGAACGGATTGGCATTTACTACTTTTCGGCGAGCACAGCATAATGGAAGCGTCCAATTCGGATAATTAGCCGTTGTGACAAGTAGGTTTCTTATCTGAACAACTGATAAGCACTAGATTCACAGATTTATGCAGAACGCGGGGGTGGAGGGGGCCGCACTCACGCGTCTAATCACAACACGAAATAGTGTGAGCGAGTCAAAAAATATAGGAAGCACTGTTTCCTCGCGGGGGTGAAGAGGGCCGCACACTCGCGACGCGCGCACTGTGACCGGGGTTTAATTATTTTAAAAGAAATTGGTGTACGATGAAATTGAGTTCTTTGTCTTAGTAGCAAGGTTAGATTTTAATTAGCACCGAACTACATTAATGAGTTAAAACTGATAATGCGTCTGCTCCAGCTAGTATAGGAAGGTTAACTGGCTCTACACATAGGATATTTTTATCTCGGTTTCGTGTTTTCGTGGGATAATTCAAAACTTTGACTCACTTCTAAAGTTTACGCCGGCAAAGTCTCAGTCCATTAATACTAGTGATAGCAGAAAAAAAATTAAAAGTCGAATAAATTTTTCATTTTACTTTTTTCATTAATTGTTAGTCTGCACCATTTATTCATTAAATAAATTTAAACTAGATATGCCAAGTCTCACACTCGCAATATGCAAAAGTAATACATACAAAGCTTTCTTTCCACATTTTTTATTTTATTTTAGACTATACTGAAATGAATCAACTGCATACTTACTTACGAAAAAATGGTATTTTGATTCCTTGCGTTCAAGTACTAACAAAGTAATTCACACCTTATTTTCCAAACATTTGTAAACAATTTCAAATGTGTATATTTTTATTACATAAATAAAAATAATATTGCCAAATAAAATGTAGGAACTCCATAAAAAAAACATAATTGATAGGACAAGTCCCAATATTTCTGACAGTTATTATGTATTTAGTTTTCTTTTTTTTAGTAAGAAAAAGATTATGTATTCGCCTATTATTTACATTTTCTGCGAGACAATTTATTAACTTGTTATGCAAATTAATGGATATTTTAAGAAAAATATTACGTAAACCTTGAACTTCAAACATACCTTGTCTTTTCTGTTGACATTCTCAGTACCTTTGATTTTTAGCAAACAAAGTTTTTTAAGCATATTTTCCTGCTTGCCTTAAGATTTCTGCTTTTTTTTTCAAAATGTAAGTACCGTGTGAATATTACAAAGTTAATACTCATAACAGTGATTTATAGTTCATTTTGTAAGTGGGTACTAAAATTGTATTAATATGTCAACCGGAATCCAATGTTTGTTTTCGAGTAAATTACAGTTAGTTTTATGACTGACATTAATAGTTACGGGTTAGCCGCTAGCTTTTCCCTCGACTTTGTTCGCGGAAATGTCGGTTACAAGAATGTAGACTTTAGCCCGTGCCAAATTTCACCAAAACCGGTTCAGTAGTTTAGACATTAAGGCGTAACAAATAAAGAAACAAACTTTATTTCGCAATTATAATATTATTAGTAGGTATGGTTGACAATTGGCAATAGTGCAGCTTTCTATCAGCGAAAGATTTTTTGCAATTGGACCATTTCTACTACAGATTTTCTATTAAAAACAAACAATAATTATACCTTTTTTAAATACAAAAAAAAATATAGGCACGTAAATTGTAAATCTCGTTATTGACACAAGTATACTTATAGGAAATATCTTTTTAAAAGTCGTACCACCTTGTTATTACATCTATCTTGTTCAAGCTTATCACTAAAAGAGCTTTTTCTAAACTAGGAAAGATAAACAGTTCAAATTGAACATATACCAACTTCCTTTGTTGTACAGCTAAGCGAAGTTCAAGCTTAACTTAAATAACACTGCTATATATTAAATTAACTCATTCTTGATAAATACGACCTTCAAATAGAACTAAATGTTGACTCTGTTCAAATTGTTAAATCAATTTAGTTTTGTTTTCCACACCGTTTTAAGGAAAACTAACAAAAAAATGATAGTCAATAGTTATACCGTGCTTAATTAAACGAATAGCTTTTGAGAACCCAATTAAATAACATAGATCTATACTATAATATTATAAGGAGATTTTTTTTTGTTTGTTTGTTTGTACCAAATAAGCTCCGAAACTCCTGAGCCGATTTTAACTTTTTTTTCACCAATAAATAGCTACATTATTCTTGAGTAATATAGGTTAAACAACATCGCGCTCCCATCCACGGGAGCGGAGCAGTAGCCAAATAAGTAACTTAACACGTATGAACGGGAACACGGGCGAAGTCGCGGGCAGAAGCTAGTAGATAACATTTTCAATTAACTATTTCCATTTATGACACTAACTAATTGAAATAATAACTCGAATCTTGTTAATTTTTTTTAAACAGTATGTATAGATTACAGGCTGGTAACCAAGTATACCTACAGTATAGATTGCATTTGTATAAAAATGCTTGATAACAAATTAACTTTTGTAGATAAACACGAAAGCACTGGTCAAGAGGTCTTGGGTTCAAAATGTATAAGTCCGCCTCTTGTTCATATACCTACAAAGGTAGTACTCAAACCAAATGGACTAATAATACTATCTCTTAAATAGCTGTAGTTATAAACTTCAAAGTAAAATCCACAACTGGGATAAATGTATATTATACTTTTGATATTACAAGCTGAAGAGATTTTTGTTTTCTTAAAAATCTTAAAAACTTTTGGTCTCACTTAATAAAATCCTTTTGCGTTGCATAGCTTGTTTGTCGAGAAAAGTTAATGATGGGAAAAACATTTAACTTTTGGATTTGTTAAGTGTCTTTTTATCCTTTTTTTTTGCTACGACATATGGGAGCGCAGCAGTAACCAAAGACTTAACGCAGGTGAAACTACGAGATATAGCTAGTTAATCAATAAGATAAGTTAGATAGATAAGTTATAGGCCTAATGCACTATCATATTCTTTCCAATAAAACTAAGTAGGTATTAATTTTCCGTAAGAAAATAATAGCAATATTTTCACAGATTTTTATATAACTACTAGCTGACCCGCCACGACTTCGTTCGCGTGGTATCCTACCCCTACCCTACCCTACCCCTACCCTACCCTACCAATACCCTAACCCTACCCTACCCCTACCCTACCCTACCCTACCCCTACCCTACCCCTACCCTACCCCTACCCTTACCCTACCCCTACCCTACCCCTACCGACATTTCCGACTTTTTTTTTCGTTTCTTTGTTTTTAAGATGTATTCTGCTATTCGGGACGGAAACAAATCCAACAAATCAAAAACCATGGCAATCGGTCCAGCCGTTCTCGAGTTATAAGTGTTGTAACAAACACGACTTTCTTTTATATATATAGATAACTTCAGGTCTTGTAGTGAGACACATATAAACAAAAATGGCAATCGTTTTTCTTTCATCCTACACTTCCCCGTACTCAAGAAAAATATCATGAATAGTTTTGACGGTAAAAAAGTGGGATTCTTTGCGAAAATTTTCTTTCAGCAATCGCTATCTTCAAAGAAAGTATTTTTAGCTGTGACACCTAAAGTAAACTACAGCTGTGACGGCACAATTACACATTACCCATCGTTTAATTGCATGAAACATTTTGTGAAACCTGAAATACCAATCTTTTTGAGATATAAAAGTGAAAATATCCATTTATTTAAAGAAATGCGACAGTATCACATAATTATGACCAATATAGAATTTTCTTTTTAACTAAATACCGGCTTACAATGCCGTTTATAGTAGAGTGGTTTTAAAATGTATAAGCCAAAATAAATACAGTGCAAAATATTAAAAATATTGTCAACGAAAGTTTATCACATAGCTATCTCACGTTTATTTATACCCTTTACTAGAATAGATCGTCCAAAAAGAACAGAGAAGACAAAAGCTTTGATAAAAAATTAGGACTAACTTGTACTCATAAAAACTTCGATAAAAAACGCAAATTGGTTATTATATTTCATTTAGGTATTTACTAATAATTTCAATACAATTAAATTCAATTACACACAGCCTATTAAAATTAAATTCGAAAGAAAAAAACATACCTTCAAAATTAATTACTTCAATAAAAATCACAACACTAAACCACAACACTCACTAACAACGAAACGCGAACACTTTAATTTAATATTAAATTAATTAAGTATTTTTTAAATTAACCCGTAAGATGCGCAAGCGTCGCTCGACTGGCGTGAAATATTCAGCGCTCGAGTATGTATATGACCGCGATCGACGGCCGGCGCCGGCGACGATAGGAGCTGCACAATTTCGGGAAACTATGACTAAAAGTCTTCATGTACGTCATGTTCGTGAACGGGTGTCGTCGGTTGTAGACCTTTTTTTAACACATGCATTATTTGCAACATTTAGATTGAACTAGAATGACGTTATAAAATTTTGTAATATTAAATATTTTATTTTAAAAGAGCGCCAAAGTAGTTTTCCTTTTTCTTCATATAAACCTAGGTACTATTTGGAATGAGTAACTAGTTTCAAGTTTCAAAAAAGGAACATTATTTTTTAATTACATATCTTACAAAATCAACAACTTAATTTCTTTACGACACATTAAAAAAAAGAAAAATTCGTCTCATCTAATAACGGACAGTCTCACAAAACCACCAAATCATATCCACCGTATTCTGACGTTATATTTGTCACCGAATTCAAAGTATAGCTATTAATACCTACTATAATAATGTTACGTATGTCTACCACTAGTGTTTCCCTAAGGTCAGGCTTGCAGAGGTCGTCTCGATCTAAAACGTCACTACTATGACGAATAATTCGTACTATAACATAACGTTGGTACTAATTTATTAGATCGTTAGTCATTGTGACGAATTTGTATTGCAGTACTTTATAGTGGTTTTTTAATCTGTATCGTCTCCATAATCATAATTATAGCGTAATGATTTAATACAAGCTTCTGCCCGCAACTTCGTACACTTAAAATTTGATATATTATCCCACGGAGACCGATTTTTTTTCCGGGATAAAAGTATCAAATGTGTGATTCCACACTACAATATACCTCAGTGCCAAATTTCATCCATCCATCCACCCTCACAAACGTATTTCCCGGAGAGTTAGGCAGAGGTGTACCAATGTACACCCACGGTATATTTAGGTCCCATTTAAGACCCTATTGCTAGTAACCGGGCACAAATCCAAACTCCGAGATGCTGAGAATTTCATAGAAAAACCCAATGACACTTTTTGCTCGACCTGGAAACCGAACCCAGGGCCTTAAGCACTAGGCTAAAGCGGCAGTTACCTACCTACCTACCGTTTGTTTGTTGTTTAAAATGTTAGTTGTTAAAGATTCTTTTTCGAATATGGCTAAAGTAACACGAAGTACATACGTGACCGACTTGTCGTTGCATGGGTATGGGAATACCTCGTGATGATTTAGGGTAAATAAGTATGATAGAGTTATGCGTAAAACCCTTTTAGGTAAGGTAACAGTCACGTACACTAGCTGACACATGATTGTTTGTAGGTTATGTGTTCCTTCGTTATGTGGTCCTTTATGTGTTCTTAAACCATTGATCAGTTTGTGATGAAACTTTGATAGGTTGTTCTGTGTATGTGAGTGGTAAAAAAAGAAAAATAAACAACAGTTTTGGGCTGCCTCGATAGCCTAGTGGTCCTAAGCGCGACTGCTATGCTAGAGGTCTTGAATTTGATTCACAGGTCGAGCAGTGTTATTGAGTTTTCTTATGAAATTCTCAGTCGGAGTTAGGATTTGTGCGCCCAATTAATGGCAATAGGCTCGCTCCTCAACTACATGGGACCTAACCATACCGGCGAACTATGGGTGTACACTGGTACATTTCTGCCTAACCCTTAGGTGATGGCATGATGATGAGTTTTGCCAACCAAAGCAGCAAACCCACTAGACTACTTTTATAGCCATAACTCGATCGAAGTCGCGGGGAACAGCTAGCTCATTATAAATTATGACTTCATACGACTATGAAGTTAAGTAGCATGTTGGTCTGTACGGCGTATGCAATACCCGATGGGTAGAAGAAATACCAGGCTGACGCAGTCGGCACAACGCATTTGGATGCACTTTGGCCTGATGATGACAGAGAGTTCATCCTTAGGACTATATTAATGCGTTTATGACTAACGGTGTAAATCGTGACAGTTTTGACGTAAGCAGGAATCGAGGATGCTATCGTGATTAGTCAACTATTCAGGATCACGATTAACTGTATTTAAAGATATTCCTAAGGTATCACACCGGTTAGACACCCTTAGCTCATATAATAGAGGGTTGGTACTTGGCCAAGACCATTTTTAAAAAAATGGATTATCATCAAATGAATTGTTCCACTCTGGGCGATGAGAAAAGGAGTGTCAGACAATTACTGACTAAAACTCAACCGTGTTCCTCATAATGCTCTGCGTGACTCTTTCGAACAAATTCTTCTGTGTTGCGGGACATTCCGATTTGGGAAGATGTCCCGATTTTTAACTTGAAATTCCATAATGAAACACAAAAAAATACCTATCCATTCTTAAATACCAACCAGATACTCAAAAATAATAAACAATTGCTTGTATTTAAGTTCGTTGACCCCTTATCAACATTTTGGCTCATTTAAGGAAAACATACCTACCTACATAATACTTAGGTACGCAAATGAATGAATAATAGTGACCAGATTACTACAAACAAAGCATAGCATTACATCATCAGAGGGGAGATAATATCCCACTTTATCCCAGGTTACGTATGTTGCTTATGTGTGAAGGGTCGAGCAAGATGTCACAGAATTTTTTCTACAAATAGTTAACTCAATATCCCGCCATATCTATGATATTATCACTCCTGTGTGGAGGGGCCTATAGTGTACTTTCGCTTATATTTTGCTTGTTTTGTTTATTGTGCCTTATACCTATCTGTATTTGTAACTACGGGCGGCACAAACCTATTGTCATTAACCGGCCACAAATCCGGACTGAGGACTGGTACAGACTAGGTACCAAGGAATTTAACAAAAATAGGCAGTGATATTTTCTCTTGGGGAAAGATGACAGAAGTGAAAACTTAACGTCACATTAGCATGTCGGTTATGCAAAGATATAGGCATGTCATAAATTTTCACTTCAAAAACTAAAACGCATAGGTGCCTACTATAGAAATTATGACTTCAATAAAAACAATCTTAAATCGATATTCATTTCCCATTCCCAAACAAAAATAACTTCTTAGTTGATCGAAAACATATTATTCAAGTCTACAAATAAAACGGATACCGGTTATAAAATAAAAATATAATTCTCCAGCAGGAAAAACATGCTAATACATAAATCTAGACAGATCGTTGGCAGGAGACCAAGCTTTTTATATTTTGGCCTGCATAGCAACTTCTAATCTGGAGATGATTGGTCAATTCAAAATGTCTGGAATCACAGACCACAGAAAAACAATTCATGTCATCTACATCTCTACATCCTTACTTACTACTTACTAATATTATAAATGCGAAAGTAACTCTGTCTGTCTGTCTGTCTGTCTGTCTGTCTCTTCTTCACGCCTAAACCACTGAACCGATTTCAATGAAATTTAGTACAGATATAGTCTGGGACCCGAGAAAGGACATAGGATAGTTTTCATCCCGGAAATCCCCCGGGAACGGGAACTATTAATCCACGCGGACGAAGTCGCGGGCAAAAGCTAGTAATAAATATAAAACAAAGTCGCTTCCCGCTGTCAGTCCTTCTGTACGCTTAGATCTTTTAATACTACTGCAAGACTATTACTATATCTTTTCAAAATGGTATGAATGAAGACATACCTACCCTATCTTCTTTGTAGGGGCATCATATCTACAGAACCTAGTACTGAGGAGCCACAAGAATTGAATAAGGAAAAGCTACAATCACTTCTCTAGATAGTATAAAACAAAGTTGCTTACCGCCATCTATACGTTTAGATCTTTTTCACTACGCAAGGGATTTTAATACGATTTTCATCTGTAGATAGAGTGATTCAAAAGGAAGGTTATATATAATAGAACTTCTTGCTACGACCAACGGGAGCAAAGCAGTAACTGAAGACGTAACTGAACACGTGTGATCACGGTATTTAGCAAGTTATCTATACTCCAAAATAAAAGAAATGTATGTTGAAGCATCACGCAGTAATTACCGGATAGATACTATTAACATTTTGCATGAAGAGAGCGAAGACGCGAGTACATCTAGTATCATAATTATGGTTTTTTTATTACTCTTTTTATGACGAGAAAACAGACAATCTTTTTATATTCAGTGCAGCAAAGCGCGCGATCTTCAGCTCAGGCCAGAAAACTTTGATCTCATGATCATCTGACTGCCACTGCAGCTTCCCAACTCGGGGTGCTAGTCAGAAAACCTCCACGCGTGCCGTCGGTTGCTTGTCCCTCCGGACACGTCTTGAGGGAACGGCAGCTGGCTGGACGGTGCACCCTGGGCGCGGGTAGTGATCTTCCCTGAGGAATGGGAAGAGATTCCTATTCTTTGGGGAATGTCACTGCTCGTGGCCAATATTCTGACGGGCGGGGTCCGAGGACGGACCAAGGGCGTTTCTCCGCGTGTCCCTCTGATCAGCAGAGGGCACAGCGGAGGAGTGAGGACGGGCTCGGCGTGCACTCACCCTGCCACCGAGCAGACGGAGAGGAGGGTGGTCCTTCTCTGTCACCGTCGTACATCGTAACCCCATATCGGAGTGTCGTGGTCATGTCTCGCGGCTTCGATTGGCACCGAGGGTCTTGGCTTAACCGCCCGGACCGCGAGGTAGAAACCCTCTATAAAAAGTCACCCCGAATCCCAAGCGGCGGCGCACCGTGACGGGATGTATGGCTGACGGGCGTCCCTATGGGACATCAGTCGCTAGTGCGAACCACTTGTTTTTTGGTTGGATGGTTGGATATAATTTATACTCGTGGGATCAAAAATGGAAAAATCAATAATTATAACAAATAAAGACGCAGAAGGAGGAAAGGGAGATGCCGAGTCGGAGTCCGACTCGGCCTCCAGCATGGTGACCGTGAGCCCGTTGGGCTCCCGCCATCAGGTGGTTGATCTGGGCCACTTCTTCAGGAAGCGGCCCAGATCGGAGGACGAACGGGCGTCCTCTGACGGCGAGCAGCTGGCCTCGGCTCGCAAGATCCCCACCAGCAAACGCGGTGGGGTCCAAGAGCGAGGCCCTGGGAGGGTGACTGCCCGGAAGAGCAGTGTTGCTGGGCGACCGGCAACACCTGCGGTGGTAGGGCAGCACCCGACCCGCGTCGAGTCCTGCGACGAGGCAGGTGCACCTGGCGGCTCCGAGGAGGAGCGTAAGTCCAGATTCCTGGAGGAAGTAAATGCGGCGGTCGCGAGCGTGGCGCGCAAAAAGATGCGGGGGTCGAAGTCTCGGGCCATGCACGAGGCTTCGGCCACTATTGCGGCGGCTGCGGAGGCCCGGTTTGCGGGCGAGGTCCCGCGGCTACGGGCGGAAGTGGCCCGCCTGTCGGCTGAGGTGGAGCTCCTCATGGAGCAAAACCGGAGGCTCCAGGCCGACCTAGCCGAGTTCCGTGGGGCCGGTTCCCGCCAGGCGCCCAAGTCGGGAGGCCAGCGCGGCCAGCCCCAACCCCAGCCCCAGCCCCAACCCCAGCCCGGGACCGTGCCCGTGGAAAACCAGGTTCTGGCCCTGGTCCAGAGGGAGTTGCAGGCCTTCCACGCTCGGTTCTCCGTGCTGGAGGGAATCGTGCTGCGCCCCCCTCTGGCGGCGAGCGGGACGGCCACGGGCGGCAGGCGGGCCTCCTATGCGGCCGCCGCCTCTGTGCCGAGGCCGGGCAACCAGCCCCCCGGCAACCAGCCCCCCAGCAGGGCTGTGCTGGCCCCCGCGAAACCGGCTCCGGCTAAACCGGCGCCGGTGCAAAAGGCGGTGTCCTCGAGGGGCAAGGCGGCGTCCCAGCCGCCCCCGCCCCCCTCGCCCCCTAATCCCAATCCTCCGGCAGAAGCCGAATGGCAAGTGGCCGGAGCGAAGGAGAAGGGGCGGAAGGCGGCCAGAGCGGCCAGGGCGGCCACCAGGAGGACAGAGGAGCGGCGGCGGCGCAGGCAGCGAGCTGCCGAGGCAAAGCTCCGCGCCCCGAAATCCGCGGCTGTGGTAATTACACTGCAGCCGGAAGCGGAGAAGCGGGGCGTGTCGTACGGGCAGGTCCTCGGCAAAGCTAGAGCGGCGGTGAACCTCGCGGAGCTCGGCATCACCGGAGGGCTCCGGCTCCGGGTGACGGCTACGGGGGCCAGGATGTTGGAGGTCCCCGGTGCCACCAGCGGCCCGTCTGCAGACGCTCTAGCCGAAAGGCTTAGAGCGTCCCTAGACGCAGACGAGGCCCGAGTCTCCAGGCCCGTCAGATGCGCAGACCTGCGCATCCTTGGCCTGGATGACTCGGTCACCGCGGAGGAGGTGGTGGCCGCCGTCGCCAGGACGGGTGGATGCCCTGCCGAACAGGTCAGGGCAGGCACCATCCGTCCGGAGCACTCGGGCATGCGGGCTGTAACAGTCAGCTGCCCTGTGGCGGCGGCCAAGGCTATTGTTGGGGGCCGTAGACTGTTGGTGGGCTGGGTATCGGCGCAGGTCAGACTGCTGGAGCCCAGGCCCATGAGGTGCTTCCGCTGCCACGTGGGAAATCACGTGGCATGCCGTTGCGCCTCGGAGGTCGACCGCAGCGCTTTGTGTTTCCGCTGCGGTCAGCCCGGGCATAAGGCCGCGGCTTGTGATGCCCCGCCGCACTGCGACGCATGTGCGGGGGCTAGCAAGCCCGCGGATCACCGGGCTGGGGGCAAGGCCTGCGCCGTGCCCGCCAAGGCCGGGGGGAGGCCCCGCGCCGCCGTCGCTGCCACTGCTGCTGCCGCCGCCGCCGCCACCGCCGCCTCCGCCGCCGCCGCCGCCGCCGCCGCCGCCGCCGCTCCCGCGGCCGCCATGGAGTCTGCGCCTGCCGTCGCTGCAACGGCTACTCAGGGGGGCGCAATGGACTGCCAATAACGGCACCATTGCGCCTCCTACAGGCGAATATCAACCACTGCGTCGCCGCTCAGGATCTGTTGCTCCAGAGCATGGCGCAGTGGTCGATACACATCGCCGTGGTCGCTGAGCCGTACTTTGTCCCGCCCAGAGAAACCTGGGTGGAGGACCTTAGCGGCTCAGTGGCCATAATTGCGTCGGCCGCCGCCGGCACCCCGTCCCTTGAGGGAGTCAAGAAAGGACAGGGGTGCGTAGCAGCCCGGTTCGGGGGGATCGTTGTAGTTGGTTGCTACTTCTCCCCGAACCGAACTCTCGCCGAGTTCCACAACTCCCTCATGGAGTTGAGTGTCGTCGTCGGAAGCCATTCCCTCCCCGTGCTAGTGCTCGGGGACTTCAATGCCAAAAACTTGGCTTGGGGTTCTCGCTGCACGGATGTGCGGGGGAGGATGCTGGAGGACTGGACCCTGGAGAAGGGTCTAGTCATCCTGAATCGGGGTTCTGTACCCACGTGCGTGCGGATGCGGGGCGAATCGGTGGTGGACATCTCGTTCGCCAGCCCCGCTCTGTCGCCGCGGGTTCTTGACTGGCGCGTTGTGGAGGGGGTGGAGACCTACTCCGATCACCGGTACATCCGGTTTGACGTCTCCGCCCCGGACTCCAGCGCGCCGGTCGCGCAGGCCCCGAGTGGTCCGCGTTGGGCGCTGAAGCAGTTGGACCGGGAGCTCCTCCTGGAAGCCTCGATCGTGCAGGCCTGGGTGTCATCACCGGACAGGCCTGCCGACATAGACAGTGAGGTGGAGTGGTTCCAGGGGGCCATGTCCGAGATTTGTGACGTGGCAATGCCCCGAGTCCCGCAAGGCGGCGCCCGCCGGCAGGTGTACTGGTGGTCGCAAGAGATTTCGGCGCTGCGGGAGGCATGCGTCGCTGCGCGACACCCGTACGCCCATCATCGCAGGCTCCGCATTCGGCCACCGAATGCGGCGGCCATTGAGGCGGAGCTGTACGAGGGGTACAGAGAGGCGAAGACCGCCCTCAACGAGGCCATTTCGCGGGCCAAATCTCAGGCCCGCGAGGAGTTGCTGGGGACTCTGAACGCGGATCCGTGGGGGCGCCCTTACAAGACGGTGCGGAACAAGATCCGCACCTGGGCCCCCCCGCTGACGCAGAGTCTCCGGCCGGAGCTCGTTGAGGACGTGGTGAGCGCTCTGTTCCCCTCGCGGGGAGAACATCCTCCCCCGCCCATGGCTCCGCCGCCTGCGATGCCGGAAGCGGACCACACCGACGACGACACACCAGAGGTGACTGGGGTAGACCTGAGGGTGGCGGTACGTAAGCTGAAAGGCAAAAATACCGCCCCGGGACCCGACGGCTTGCCTGGGAAAGCCTGGGTCCTGGCCTCAGAGGCTCTAGGGCCCCGATTGGAGGGGCTCCTAAGCGCATGTTTGGAGAGGGGCCGGTTCCCACTTCGTTGGAAGACGGGGAAGCTGGTCCTCATTCAGAAGCCTGGGCGCCCTGCGGACTCACCGTCCGCATACCGGCCCATCGTGCTGCTCGACGAGGTGGGCAAGCTCTTTGAAAGAGTGATTGCGGGCCGCCTCGTCGGGCACCTGTCTGGGATGGGGCCGGACCTTGCGGACTGCCAGTTCGGCTTCCGCAGGGGGCGCTCTACGGTGGATGCCATCATGCGCGTGAGAGCTCTCTCGGCGGGGGATGCTGTGTCCCGGGGCAGGGTTGTGCTGGCGGTGTCGCTGGACATCGCCAACGCGTTTAACTCCCTGCCCTGGTCCTGCATTAGGGAGGCACTCCGGTACCACCGGGTGCCGAACTACCTCCGTCGGGTGGTCGGGGCCTATCTGTGTGATAGAGCCGTGATCTACCCTAGTCGAAATGGTGAATGGAACCGGCGAGAGATGTCGTGCGGTGTTCCGCAGGGATCGGTGCTGGGGCCGCTCCTGTGGAACATCGGCTACGACTGGGTGCTACGTGCTGACCTCCCCGAGGGCGCCAGCGTAGTGTGCTACGCTGATGACACGTTGGTCCTGGCGCAGGGGTGGTCGCACGAGGCGGCGGCCGACCTTATGACACGCGGGGTTGCGATAGTCGTCGAGAGGATCCGGCAATTGGGTCTCGAGGTGGCCTTGCACAAGTCCGAGGTCCTGTGTTTTCATGGGCCTCGGAACGCGCCACCGTCGGGATCCCAAATCACGGTAGGAGGGGTTTCCGTCGGCGTCGGGTCGACGATGAAGTACCTGGGACTTGTCCTCGACAGCCGATGGAACTTCGTGGAACATTTCCGACGTTTGGCTCCCAAGTTGGCACGGGCGTCAGCCGCTCTTAAGCGGCTCTTGCCCAATTTGAGGGGGCCAAACGCCTCCTGCCGGAGGCTCTACGCCGGGGTCGTGCGTTCGATGGCCCTTTACGGGGCCCCGGTGTGGGCGCGGGGCTTGAGGCGGCTTGCCGCCCATTACCTAAACGCGTCCCAGCGGGTGATCGCCATAAGGGTCATCCGCGGATACCGCACGATCTCCGGCGAGGCAGCGAGCCTCCTTGCCGGATTGCCGCCATGGGATCTGGAGGCGCTGGTCCTCGCGCGCCTACACGAGTGGCGCGCGGAGGCACTGGGCCGGGGCGAAACTCCGCTGCCGCGGCAAATTGCCGCCCTGCGGACGGAACTCCGGCTCGATCTCATGGCGACATGGAGAGAACGACTGTCGCAACCTCGTGCAGGGCTCGCCTCGATTGAGGCGGTAAGACCCCTCTTTGAGGAGTGGCTGGAGCGGCGCCACGGCGCCCTCACCTACCGCCTGACGCAGGTCCTCACCGGACACGGATGTTTCGGGAGGTTCCTGCACCTCATCGGGCGGGAGGAATCGCCCGGGTGTCACCATTGTGAGGATCGCCCCGAGGACACGGTGGAGCATACTTTGGCGGTGTGCCCTGCTTGGGCTGAGCACCGCCGAGTCCTCGAGGCGGCCATCGGCGGCGGCGCCCTCTCGCGTCCGGCACTGGTCCAGGCCATGGTCCGGAGCGAGGGGGAATGGGAAGCAGTCGCCTCCTTCTGCGAAGCTGTAATGCTAGAGAAGGAGGCGGCGGGACGGGAGAGGGAAAGGAGGGTCCCCCGTCCCAGCGGCCGCCGCGGTAGACGATCCGGGCGTCGGGAGCCACGTGACGACTCCCGGCCACCGTAGACGCGGGTCTGTGGACGGTGAGCAATGGGTAGCTCACCGTCCGTACGTTCACTAGCGACAGACCGTGTCGACGGCGCGTTCGTGTTCCACGCGCGCCTCAAAGAGATGTCAGCAAAATTGGATGGGGCCACTGAGGGCCGATGCCTGCCGGGGCTGCGGGTTGTTCGAAAGAGATACCGCGCCCCCGGAACGCAAAGGGCACATGAAGGAACATAGACGGGTTTTAGTCAGTAAAAGTCTGACACTCCCTCCCGCCCCGCCCAGGGCGGGGGAAGTTATTTGATGATTTCCCGTCTATAAAAAAAAAAAAAAAAAAAAAAAAAGCTTCCCAACTCTGCAAGCTAGTGATCCGTATGGAAGTCGCGTATGTATAGTGTCTTAAGCATATCATAGGACACTTGGAACAAGACCATAGAATGAAGTCAAGTATACCATTAAATATTGGATGATATGCTTTACTTCCACTTGGATAAAGTCACGGGCAAGTACACGATTTTGAAACATTTTACCAGCTGACATAGTACTACGCCCTTGAATGTATTACTTAAGTGTAAAAAAATGATTCATTAATAAACAGGTTAATGATAAATGGTCAATTTCGAAAAGGGGAAAACACTATCGATATTTTGCGAACTGGTTTTTGCCGAATCGATCATGGCGAAATCGGTCATTGCCATCGAGTAGAGGCAATCGTGTGCTTTCTGTTTTGAGATGTCCTTACGAATAAAGAAGTGTACTAAAATTCCATGCTGTTTTAAGAACAAGCCCGTGCCTCAAAAGCCACCCTAATGCAAGTGATCCCGACTGTGTTTTTTAAATCTTAGACAGTCGTTACGGGTTTCGGGTGTTAAGATTTTCGGGTTTCTGACAGAAACCCGAAAATCTGATCAGTTTTACCAAGAGGCATCGTGTTACCAAATTACTGGGTTGTGGAGGTCAGATAGGCAATGGTTCTATGTAAAATGATGGATTTCAGCTGCATCCAATAAGACTGAAATCGGACCCTAACATAGTTGGGAAAAGGCTAGACAGATGATGATTTACGAATAAAATATTCCCTGTTTTTCAATAAACAACGTAAGATAATGTTATCATAGTTTTTCTACTGAGACATTTCTCACGGAAAAACTCAGTGACACTTTTCCCGACCTTGGAATCGAAACCAAGACACCTAGTTCAGTCACAATAATGGGGCGGGACAAAATACGTAGATTTAAACAAAATAATTATTAAGTCATAGCCTATTAACAGTGCATTGACAGACACACAAAAACACGGAAACTACACCACAAAAGTGATCCCTTGCCAAAGAATTATGATAATCGAATCACACCTTACAAATAGGTACATCAAGTACTACTATCAAGGTTGACTCATTATAAATCATTACGTTTAAGTGTCTACCGCGTAATACTTTTTTATACTTTGACTAGGTTAAGCCTGCGTCTTTGTCCACACGGATTTTGGCTATCTTTTTTTTTAAGGCAGGAAAGCCGACGGCTCACCTGATGCTAAGTGGTGAACGCTGCCTATAGACATCTGCAACACCAGAGGCCTTGCAAATGCGTTGCCATCCCTGAGATAAAGTTGAAATGTCTCATGTGCCTGTAACTACACCGGCAGTCGGCACCTATACATATTATATATGTTACGGGTAATGCTAGAAGATGGAGTAAACCTAGGTTTACCCGGGTTAACTTAGTTTTACCCAAGCTTCTTGGGTAAAGTCCGAATAATAAGTAAAACAAATTTTAATTCGGGGTTTACCCATGCTCACCTAGGTCTACCCAACTATGGCTGGGTAATGTTAAAAAAATGTCTAATTATAAATAATAATAAATAAATAAATATCTTGGGACAACTCACACACGGCTATCTGATCCCAAGCTAAGCAGAGCTTGTGTTATGGTAACCAGACAACTAATAACCGTGTAAACCGTGTAACCGTTAAACTGTGATATATTTTCGATATCAATCAGTTTATCATAACACACAGAAAACTGATTTCTTGAGAACATTTCCTCAATAGTACCACGTTCGTTTCCTAGCCTATACAGATCATCAGCTTTTTCCACAACTGCCGTAAGCACGTTCCGAAACTCGCCTCTTCCTCTGTCGACATCTGGTATTTGGACTCTTACCGTATCTCCAACAGAACATGGAGGAAATTTTAAACTGAATAAGGCTTTCATTTTTTTAGCTTGATTTTCTAAGCTCAATCGGGCAGATAATCTATGTTCATTTCTATTTTGTTGAGTAGTACAAATTTCACACTAGTTTATTTCTTGTGTACTTGTGCCTGGGTTCATACATCTACAACACTCCATTTCGTCTTTCTTTTTAAAATTATAATTATTAAAATACCTATATCACCAGAAAAAAAAGCTTACGAGAGCTTGCAAATGAACAGTCGCTTTCAGGAGGCCAGGGTTATAAAAGGTGTAATTGCAAAACAAAATGTGCTACAAAGAAGTGTTCATGCAAAGCTGCAGGAAAATTTTGCAATTCAAAATGTCACAGCAGTTTATCTTGCTCAAATAAATAATACCAATTTAAATAATAACGACTGCTATTAGTTTTTGCCATTAGAGTTATTAGTTTTATACTCTTCAAGCGATTATGTTCGCTTGAAGAGCATTTATGTATGTTTTTGGAATAATAAATGTTTAAAATGCCCCTGGATTTTCATTTAACTAATTAATTAGACAATTTTTTAACATTACCCAGCCATAGTTGGATAGACCTAGGTGAGCATGGGTAAACCCCGAATTAAAATTTGTTTTACTTATTATTCGGACTTTACCCAAGAAGCTTGGGTAATACTAAGTTAGCCCGGGTAAACCTAGGTTTACTCCACCTTCTAGCATTACCCGTAACATATACACTACAAACCGGAGCTTCCATCCATTCTCACAATCTTTCGCATAAAAAACTGTTATTTTACAAACATATACTTAAATTTTATTTCTATGTAGTAAGTATAGATGAGTAAACTGTAGTATGTACCTGCAATCATTGTAAGTAGTAAAAAAGTTATATGAATTTTTCTAGTGTAAGAGAGACAAAGCTATTTAAGACCATTCAAGCTGAAGACCATACTCGACGGTTTCTTTTTCGTTTTAAACGCTACTCTCTGGAATTGATTATCCGATTCTTACATTCTTTCGCTTATTCGGAAGCTACGTTATTCCAGAGTGCTTTAGGCTATATTTAATTGACAAAAAAATCAAAATCCGTAGGAAAATTAATGCGAACGAAGTCACGGGCTAAAGTCAGTATATGAGGCTCCTGCTGGCTCCTACTAACTTAAACCGCACGGGATTCCACCATCCATTCTTTGTAAACCTGGCGCCATTGTTATCTCTCACACCGTCATCCTCCCAAGCATCCCATGCAACACCGTACTGACTCATACACATTATATTAATAGCAATACCACCTTGTTTGTCCAATTTCTTTGTGACCACATTACTAATAGTATTAAAACTTGAGTCATAATATGCGTGCGTATGAGATCCGCCTACGATCATCAGTCATTCATAGGAATCAACGGTGATGACTTAATAATAGTCATAGTGTAAAAACGTAAATAAAAACCCCCTGTACTTGAGTTAGGTGTGTACTTGACATTGCTCAGGTAGCTGTGAGGTGTGTCAGGTTTTTGATATGGTAGGTAATTGAATTTACCTTCTTAGAAAAAGTAGACTTAAAACTGAAAAAATCTGTGGAGAGACATAATAAAATTGTGTCTTCATTTATTAATTTATCTGGTTAAAAAAGACGCGAAATATGCTTCCAATAATTGCGATCGTTTTTTGTTTAAGACCACACCTGGGAACCTACTGGTTACGGAAATTTTGAAGGTCAAAGTTCAAACTTAAATCCAACGATCCAAATAAATCTCGATCTATACCAAGATCGAGATTGCGATCTAGATCCATACACAGTTAGAGACCCTTACTTTGCATGCACTTCAAGATGTATTTTTCACCTAATTAAAAAGTCGTTTCTCAACAATGTTTGCCCAAATGTTTCTTTGTTTAATGGGCAGTATGCGTAGTAAACAGCTATGTTATGTGTTTTTACACCCCGTTTATATGACACGACCCTGCAAATGGATTCTACAAATAATCAACATACAGAATCAATGATAAAAACATTACAGTTTATTGAATTATAGTAAGTAATAACAGCTTTTAAACTGTAAACGTTCCATGGATTACAAACCATGTAATTGACACAGAATTACATAATGTAACGCACGCATTAAAGAACATAAGCTAAAGTATTTTAGACCTAAACAATGAGCGGTAAAGGTGAAAATCCGTTGGTATAATTAACAATGTAAATACGAAGTATTGTTGCCCGATAGTATAGGAAAACCTCGGGGTTTTAATATTAGTGTCAGGTAGAATGTTTGTTAATTTGACTGCGAACCCGAATACTGAGTGTAGAGTCCGGGTTTCAATTCCCAGGTCGGGCAAAGTGTTATTGGGATTTTGTAATAGGAATTTCTCAGTTGCAGACTGGAGTTTAGAAGTTGGTGGTGTGTAACCCCTAAGCTACTTAAAGCAAGTAAAGCCGTAGCTGCTGCGCTTGATCTCTCCCCAGTCATGTCGGAATGCGCCCCACACCGGACTATGGGGGTGAAGAAAATGGGAGTGGACCTGTGTTTGCTCACAGAATTGTACACTATAAAATCTCCATCGTACTTGGCTAGTCTCTATTGAGAGTGGCCACAGTGACCGACATTCGGTCAGGAGAGTATTAATTATTATTGTTATTTGTAATATAACCTCGTGTAGGATGTAGTCCTAGGTATTCCCCAAAGGGTTAGGCAGAGGTGTATCAAAGTACACTTACAGTCCGCCGGTATGTTTTAGGTTCCCATATTATAGGGGCGAGCCTATTGCGATTAACCGGGCACATACCCTAGGTAGGTACCTAGGGTATGTACACAGTTGTTTGCATGTAGGTAGGTAGGTATTACTGATATTAAGCCGTGAGCCCTTCATAAGAAATTACAACTATGTACCTATACAATATACCTATGTACCGACCCAAGAGAAACATTAAATAGCACACTCGTTACTAACAAAACGTATGTCTGTAATTAAGGGCAATATGTAATAAGTCATACATATCGCCTTTCCGAGAAAACCCTTGCATGTTTATTACTGAGGATTATGACTTATGGGTAATGGGCAGGATGCATGCTCTTGACATACATTTGAGAATGGAACCATGGACATTGAAGGGATATTGTAAGAAGTACTGCTACTCGAGTCACCATGCCTTGTAATGGAAATACAGGATTTAATTTATGTGGCATTTTTTTTAAAGATGAAATACCGTTAGTCATTTGTTTTTTTTTTATAATTCTTTTGTGTCTTTGATCTCGTGGTTGTAAGCGAGCAAAGCGAGACTGCGACGAGCGTTGGCGTGGGACTGCAAAGAGTTAGGTTTTCCTTTTAGAAGTTTGAAAGTTGTTGGTGTGAAACACCTGCGCTTCTGGCAAAGCCGTTTGTCCTGCGCTTGATCTCTCTCCAGTTGGGTCGGATTGCCATCCCATCGGATTAGGGGACTGAGGGATTAGGGTATACACCCGTTTTTGTTTTGCGCATTGCGCACACACTGGTGCACTTGAGATTAGCCGTCGTAACTGCAATCCGATCTGGAGAATATAATATATTTCTGTTTTTTTTTTTAAATAAATAATGTTGTAATATCTTCATTTCGTAATGAGCCATTCATTTTTGCTACATCTGTGATTCAGACAACTCAGATAATCGAACATATGACGTAAACATGTAATTACTCCCAAAGATGGACGTACAAGTTGAAGTGTGTCGAATGTTTCGTCACAAAAGCAGTGATTCATTTGACAAGAGACATTTATGAGCTGGAGAACTGCTGTACGGAAAATTTAGCAATAATAAGAACCACAAAATCGTGCAAAAATTAGGACACACCATATTTAGCGCTTGAGAAAACAGTCAATTGTTTTAAGAACACAGAAATGATTATGCAGTTATGGTTCAAGATTCTAAAGCCAAATCTATATTATTTTGGCATGGTTATTAAGGATAAATTAAGGAATTTATAGTTAAAAATGAACCTTATGTAATTATGTTTATTGCTAGTTTTAAAGCGGGGTAATTTTTAAGGTGGTAAGTCGTTGTTTCTTACCAACGCAGCGGCTCGAATCAACAGCAGCCGGCTTATTCTGTAAGAAATCTCCCTCAGTGAATTAAGGTGAAGTGAGCTAAAACTGGGCTGTCACTATACGATGCTAGGGATTGACAGGTCACTTCACGGAAGGTGGGTTTTACAGAATACCTAACACCGCAGATTTTTAGGGTTTCATACCCGAAGGATGACGTGACTCTTTTCGTAAGCCTCCGCTGTCCGTCTGTCTGTCAGTCAGCCAGCGGGTTTTATCTCATGAAAAGTAATAAGTAGAGAGTTGAACCTTTCACAGAGTGTGTATTTCTATTGCCGCTATAAGAAGAAATAAAAATAAAATAAAGTTAAAAATTAAAGGGGGTTCCCATACAAGTAGCATGTATTTTTTGATGTAGTGTTAAATATTGTAGTGTTACGGAACCCCTTTTGTGGGAGTTCGACTCGCATTTGACCGGTTTTTATATACAGGAAAAGTTTTTAACCAGTGCGTAAATTTTTTTTGGTAGTTCAGTGTCAGTAATAGAACACATTTTCGTGTTTAGGTAAAAAAAAAAATTAAAAAAAAATTTCATCCATATCCGAGTTTGAAATAAGCAAAACATGGACATAATCTATTCACCATACTATCAATGAAATCTCGCGGCCGCCGCCCGGGCGCATGGCTCGGGTGAGGGGGTGGGGAATGCGCTAGCGCCGAGTGACAATAAAATATGGTTTTTAAGTAAACATGTTTCGTAAGCGATAACTTTTTTTTTAGTACTAAGACCTATCAAAATAAAATATACGTGTTTAATAAAACGTGTTGAAGTTTATTATGGCAAAATTTACGCACTGGTTAAAAATGTATCCTGTATATTCTAGTGGTAAGTCTGGGATTTTAGTCCACAACCAACAGTGTGTAGCCCCAAAATCCGCACTAGCAACACCATTCAAAACCCTATTCCCTGTCAAATAAAGTACATAATACCGTTACAACACAACAGTACTACGAAATAAATGTAGTGTATCGAGTTCGTAGAATTCAAGATGGCTGATTCATTTTTGGCGCGTCAACTTTTCGTTATTTATCCTCAAAGTGTTTTGGGTCATGGTCACAATGGTCTACTTATTTCGAAAATAATAATGATTGGAAGTTTTATGAATGGTGCTGTTTTTGTCCTCATTCTTCATTCTTTCTTGGTAATTAAATGTGGAAGGAATGTTTCTGTTTTTGGGTAGGCGCCTATATAAGGGCTTGTAGAATGTTGCTGCAAATATCTAGATTATGCGCTTTAGAGGACAGAGTAGCGAAAGCAACTTATGACCAGTGGGCTTAAAATTAATTAACAACACAAACAAATAAATTAATGAAAGTGTTTTTTTACAATTTCAAAACAACAGCTTATTACTGAAACCATAAATTAACGTTAAAACGGTAACGTTTACATACCAAAAAAAAAATTTCTGTTTGTCTGTATATTTGTTTCGGCGAATCTCCTAAACAGCTGGATCGTATTTATCGGGATTTTTATTTGCAGATAACTAATATCAGAAGGATAAATTTAGGCTAATTTTATTTTAGTAAAATAATCATAATTCTCAGAACCCTAGTTCTGCTTTTATAAGGAGTTACTTAGCCACTTTTATTTTAGAACAAGAATTTGGGATTCGCGCAGTTAAAAATCCCGTGATAACTCAAGCTAGTAATTAATAAACACTAGTAGGTAGTAGTAATAGCTATAATTGTCATTAGGCGTAGAAATACCTAGAATTTTGTGATTGCACATTATTTTAATGGAAGACTAAATGCTTAGCTGAGATAAATGTTTAAGAATCTCGTAATGACTTAACTACGATTGTAAATGTATAAACACAGGCTGATGTTTAATTTACTATCATCTACCAAGGGGTTAAAATATATTTTTAAATACAAACAACTTTTACAATGGGACTCCTGAATTATTATTTTTTCTTCAACCTGTATAGTCCCACTGCTGGGCAAAGGTCTTCCCCATTGCTTTACAATCCTGAAATATGAAAAAAATATAAGTAGCTTTTTCCTATAAAAATTGACTAGGTAGGTACAAAATGATCTAATATTTGCAAATCGCTATATAAAATGGTTCTACAAGACATTGATTGCTTATCTGTACAAATATAATAAAGCTGGATGATGTTTGTTTGTTTTTTGTTTGAACACTCTAATCTCCGGAACCAATGGTCCGAATTTAAAAAAATAATATTAAATAAGTAATACCTGATTCCTAAAACTAACCGACCGGTAATAGTAAATAGTACCTACTGACAATCAAATGCCTTCATATTTTAACTGTTGTTGGGGTTTTTTCAGCATACGGGTAAGATTATATCCATAATTTTTTGTAAACATTTCTACATTCAAAATTGTCACCAGATTTTTCACGAACGACCACACAAGCATTCAAAAGAATTACGGCTGGTAAGATAAAACTATTCGTTTGCATATAGGAACCGAGCGTTTGTCTTAAATAAGTATGAGTGACCTTTCGCTTTTTAACCCCCGACGCAAAAAGAGGGGTGTTATAAGTTTGACGTGTCTGTCTGTCTGTCTGTCGGTCTGTCTGTCTGTCTGTCTGTCTGTCTGTCTGTCTGTCTGTGGCATCATAGCTGCCGAACGGATGAAGCGATTTCAATTTAGTTTTTTTTGTAATAAAGGTGACCTATGTACGAGTGTTCTTAGACATGTTTGATGAAAATCGGTTGAGCCGTTTAAAAGTTGTGGGGGTGAAAGTAGGGAAGAAAAACCGAATTTCTGTAAATATACTCGAGTGGGGTCTCAAACTTAACAAAATCGACATTATAATAAATAGGTACCTATAAAAAGTATAAAATAAAAAATTAAATTAAAAATTTAAAAAACCCCCAACACAAAAACCTAAGTTCCCTTTAAAAAGTAAAAAAATAACAAAAAAAATACGTCACGTTGGGGGACCGATGTTGCATTAGGATACGATCGTCCCGAGCGGTCCCCCAACGTGACGTATTTTTTTTGTTATTTTTTTACTTTTTAAAGGGAACTTAGGTTTTTGTGTTGGGGGTTTTTTAAATTTTTAATTTATTTTTTTTGGTGAATTCGCCCGCCTTCGCACTGCTTTCCGATATTTAGGATGGATTAAAAAAAATATCTTTCAACAAGCCTTGTCCGGGAAATTAATAACATAGGTAAAAAAAAAATATTCAGCCAAATCGGTTCAGCCGTTCTCGAGTTTTGGTCTTAGCAACATATTTAGCAATTTATTATTATACGCAGATAGATAGATAATGTATAGGTTGTAAATCACAAAAGTAGGTATCAATTTTGCCTAAAAGACCTGTCTGAAACTAACTTGTTCTTATTTATATCCAATAGAAATGATAACTATTATGTAAAATATTTAAATATAATTAAATGATGCAAACCGGTCTGGCAGGTGTTGTATTTTAATATTTATCATGTCTATCGAATAATTTGTCATAACATTTGAATTTGTTATTGTCTGTTTTTATGCAATTTTAGTAATAATTTTAGAATACATTATCATTTCCAAAGTTTATAATAGCTTTTTTTTAAGTAAAACCAAAAGAACGATAATCGTTTGTTTGCGGAAAAAAATATCTCTACATTTGAATTTGCCTGGTTTTATGCAATTTTTTTTATTACATTGCAGATGGTCCCGAATGGGTCCCGACTGCTACAATTTTAAGTGCAATCGGGTACAACGACTTTCTTGTTTTAGGGCTTTTTCATAAATACTTAGAAAAGCAGTCGGGTTTTTTAGTTTTTTAAATTACCGTTTTTTATTTTTTACTTTTTTTATTTTTAATTTACCCATTGTCACTTCCACAGTAAATACGAATCTAATGACACCTCTCAAGCTAAAATCCATCGAACTGTTCAGGCTGCAGAGCGATCCAAACATTTGAATTTGGCGCCAAAAATCCGCCATTTTGTTTTTTTCATTTTGATATACCCAGTGTCACTCTCACAGTAAATACGAATCTAACGACACCTCTCTAGCTAAAATCCATTGAGCCGTTCAGGCTGCAGAGCGTGCCAAACAATTATACATACATACATACATACATACATACATACATACTCTCGAAAAACATAACCCTCCTTCTGTCGCAGTCGGGTAAAAAGCATAACTAGCTATCATTGTCATTAGGCGTAGAAATACCTAGAATTTTGTGATTGCACATTATTTTAATGGAAAGACTAAATGCTTAGCTGAGATAAATGTTTAAGAATCTCTTAATGACTTAACTACGATTGTAAATGTATAAACACAAGCTGATGTTTAATTTACTATGCATCTACTAAGGGGTTAAAATATATTTTTAAATACAAACAACTTTTACAATGGGACTCCTGAGTTATTACTTTTTCTTCAACCTGTATAGTCCCACTGCTGGGCAAAGGTCTTCCCCATTGCTTTACAATCCTGAAATATGAAAAAAATACAAGTAGCTCTTTCCTATAAAAATTGACTAGGTAGGTACAAAATGGTTTAATATTTTCAAATCGCTATACGAAATGGTTCTACAAGACATTGATTGCTTATCTCTACAAATATAATAAAGCTGGATGATGTTTGTTTGTTTTTTGTTTGAACACTCTAATCTCCGGAACCAATGGTCCGAATTTAAAAAATAAAATTAAATAAGTAATACCTGATTCCTAAAACTAACCGACCGGTATTAGTAAATAGTACTGACAATCAAATTTTTTTTTTTTTTTTATAGACGGGAAATCATCAAATATCTTCCCCCGCCCTGGGCGGGGCGAGAGGGAGTGTCAGACTTTTACTGACTAAAACCCGTCTATGTTCCTTCATGTGCCCTTTGCGTTCCGGGGGCGCGTTATCTCTTTCGAACAACCCGCAGACTGACAATCAAATGCCTTCATATTTTAACTGTTGTTGGGGTTTTTTCAGCATACGGGTAAGATTATATCCATAATTTTTTGTAAACATTTCTACATTCAAAATTGTCACCAGATTTTTCATGAACGACCACACAAGCATTCAAAAGAATTACGGCTGGTAAGATAAAACTATTCGTTTGCATATAGGAACCGAGCGTTTGTCTTAAATGAGTATGAGTGACCTTTCGCTTTTTGGTGAATTGGCCCGCCTTCGCACTGCTTTCCGATATTTAGGATGGATATAAAAAAAAAATCTTTCAACAAGGCTGGTCCGGGAAATTAATAACATAGGTAAAAAAAAAATATTCAGCCAAATCGGTTCAGCCGTTCTCGAGTTTTGGTCTTAGCAACATATTTAGCAATTTATTATTATACGCAGATAGATAGATAATGTATAGGTTGTAAATCACAAAAGTAGGTATCAATTTTGCCTAAAAGACCTGTCTAAAACTATCTTGTTCTTATTTATATCCAATAGAAATGATAACTATTATGTAAAATATTTAAATATAATTAAATGATGCAAACCGGTCTGGCAGGTGTTGTATTTTAATATTTAACATGTCTATCGAATAATTTGTCATAACATTTGAATTTGTTATTGTCTGTTTTTATGCAATTTTAGTAATAATTTTAGAATATATTATCATTTTCATAGTTTATAATAGTTTTTTTAAGTAAAAACAAAAAAAGATAATCGTTTGTTTGCGGGAAAAATATCTCTACATAGTATAAAACAAATCGCTTACCGCCGTTCGTACGCTTAGATCTTTTAAACTGCGCAACGGATTTCGATAGACTGATTCAAGAGGAATGTTTATACGTATCACGCTACGACCAACGGGAGCGGAGCAATAACCAAAGACGTAAATAGGCTCATATGGCAATAGGCTCGCCCCCTATTACATGGGATCTAAACATACCGGCGCGGCATACTGTGGGTGTACATTGAGACACATTTGCCTAACCCTTTGGGGAATACAGGCGTGATGGTGTGTGTGATGACTGCCTCGTTGGCCTAGTGGTCTTGAATGCGACTGCTACGCTAGAGGTCCTGGGTTCCATTCCCAGGTCGAGCAAAAAGTGTTATTGGGTTTTTCTATGAAATTCTCAGTAGCAGCTCGGAGTTTGGATTTGTGCCCGGTTAATGGCAATAGGCTCGCCCCCTATTACATGGGACCTAAATATACCGGCGAACTGTGGGTGTACATTGGTATACCTCTGCCTAACCCTTCGGGGAATACAGGCGTGATGGTGTGTGTAAATGAAAGCGGGTGACACCGCGGGATATACAGCTAGTAAATAATGAAAAGAGTCGTTTTGACAGTAAAACTGATATCCCGGCTATACTTAAATGATAAATAACTAAGCAGGGAAATCAATGTATCTTTAATACCTGTACTTACAAGTTAACTGTATCAATGAGTAACGTTTAAGTGAAATATTATGGTAATCATAGACTGTAGGGTATCATTAGGGCCAACGTATAATTTGATATCCCGGAGCAGAGTCGCTAACAAAGATGTCGGATTTTTATACCATCACATATCATCACGCCTGTATTCCCCGAAGGGTTAGGCAGAGGTGTAGGTACCAATGTACACCCACAGTTCGCCGGTATGTTTATAGGTCCCATATAATAGGGGGCGAGCCTATTGCCATTAACCGGGCACAAATCCAAACTCCGAGCTGCGACTGAAAATTTCATAGAAAAACCAAATAACACTTTGCTCGACCTGGGAATCGAACCCAGGCCCTAGGAGGAGGAAGATTCTACTAAACGTACTGTGAAAAAGTACCTGTTTATAAGCGCCTATCTTTTTTGAAAACGTTCCATTTCTAACAAATTTCAGTTTTTTTTTGTGGAACACACCCAGTGAACACAATTTTCATACTCAGGGAATATCACATTGTATCCCATTGGTAATCGCTACGTATTTACGTAGGTAGATATTAAAAATAAAACCTTTTCACTCTTGTTCATACCTGTACCTCCACCGCAACAAGAAGCCTGCTTGCATATTAAATGCTAATGCCAATATAATACGCTCTTACATGGTTCAACCATTTACTATTATTCCACCAAGTTTCCACAAAAATGAACGTGAAAAAAATACTTCTTACAAGTCTTTCATTTGTTTTATTAGTAAAATGTAATACTGATCGGACTATTGATATGGTCATTTCGTTTGTTACTATGGATAATAGGCCTTTATCTCTGCTGATACCGCATTTGTGTTGGAGTCAGCGTAAGTCCTTATAAATAGAATTCTACTATATTTTACTCTTTAGCTTTCACAGTGATGATCTGTGAAATGAACTTAGGGCGCCTGAGCTGTCATTCCTTATAGCAATAGTTATATGAAGTGTGCTGTATTTCTATGGATATATAGATAGCTAGGGAAATATCCCTAGCATCATTCAGGTGGGAAGACAGCATTACCGGCTCATCTTAACCTCACTTCACCTAAATCACCGAGGTAGATTTTTACTGAATAGACTAGAAGATGTACAAAAGCTTCGACGAGATGCAACTAGTTGTTGCTGCTCAAGGCCGCAGCCTCTTGACTTTTGGCTACACGGCATGAGAAAAGCTTGTTTAATTAAAACCGATATAAGAGAAAAAAATGGATTAAACGAGGGGTCACTTAATTCAATTTCAACGCGTCGACCACAGAGGTACGAGAGCTGAAGACCCCTTGAATGAAGGCCTCTCCCTGGCTTCATCCACTCCCTGTTCCACAACATTTATTTAATCGTCATCATCTCCATCTTCTTCCAACCCTGAAGGAGAATCCAACCAAACTATTGATGTTTCTTTGTAAAATAATCTATTTGTCCTTTTCAGATGCTCTCAAGTCCTTGGCCAGGAGTATGTGCAGTATTGGTTTTAGTACTGCCACTTCACTGCAGTACAACAGAACTGAGTATAACTCGCAGTACGTTTTGATCCTTGCTGACATGGCATGTCCTGGGACTGATAGATTTATGGTCAAAGTAAGTTCTTGAAGACTACAATTCTTTGAAGACGTGGTAAGGGCGGAGCGAAAGGGAATGTCAGACTCTGGCTTACTAAAACCCATCCGTGTTCCTCGTAATGCCCTTTGCGTTCCAGAGCCGCGCTGACTCTTTCAAACAAGTTCCGCAACCCTGGCAGGATATTGGGTTTACTTAATAATTTGATTTAGATTATTTTCGTAGGCAAGCAAGGAAAGCTATTTCAAAGCACCATACCGTTGGCTTTTACTAAACTTTAAAGGAGAGTCAGCAGAACTAAATGGAGTGGATGCCCTAATCGACAGCGATGTAGTGGTCGTGAAGATGATTAGCGATGAAGAATACTTGTTTATGGAAGGTAAGTTTGCCAGAACCATTAATTTAAATGCTAGAAGTCCAAAAAAATGGGTTTTTCAACGAGAAACGCGGCACTTCTTGTGTGTTTCGCAACCAGCAGCACAGACAGATTTTGTAAGAATCTCTCTCATTATATTTGGTGAAGTAAGCTTGAGGTGAGTTGGCAGTTCGTAGCGTCAGAAATAACAGTACCTCAAGCTAAATACTCACAGGGAGATTTTTACCAAACAGACCTCTAGTGTTTAAAGTTCATGCTGAAAATACAGAAAACTCAACTAACCAATTGACTTATAGCATTTTAACCCACACGCTAAGAAATTACTCATTAATGAATTATTGAGATCCGTCATGGAATAATCGCCATACCATTTATTGCCCACGCAAATTCCTAACGTGACAAACCTTAGGTGACATTATTTATCAATGATTATGAAGACATCATATAGGAAAACCCTGATAATTATGAGACAATGCATGCTTATAATTAACTAGCATTTCCCGCGACTTTGCCCACGTGGAAATCACCGACCTTAACTTGATTCCTACTCCCTGGCTGCGTCATAGTGATAGTCACATAAAAAACAGTTTTCTAGAAAAATGTGCCAGCGTTTTAAGTAGTTTACGGTATCGTAATTAAAGAATTAGTACCTTATTCCTTTTGCATAATCCGTTCTTAGCTGGCCTCTCTTAACTTTAAACTGCAAAATTTCAGTTTCATGGGTCACTTTTAAAGATTTCGTATTTAATTAGTGAGAGAATGAGGGTTTTTAGAAATAGGTAGGAACATAGTTAGATAAAATCTTATTTACATTTTTATCTCATAACAAAGAACCATTATTTTTTTTTGCATGTCTTGTATCTTTGTACTAATATAATAGCTGAAGAGTTTTGTGTTTGTTCGTTTGTTTAAACTTGCTAATCTCTGAAAGTTCAATTGGAAAATATATTTTTTTGATTTTTTTTTTGCCCAGCAGTGGGACAGTGCGGGCTAAATAATAAAAAAAAATATGATAGCAACACTCATGAGTAATAGTGTGGGCTATATATCATTACGCTATAACCCACGGGGGCGAGGCTGAAACCAAAGATATAACTCAATGCTCTTGAAAAAAACCACGCGGTCAAAACCTGAGGAGAAGCTAGTTTCTAATTTAATAGCTAGACGTCGAAGTATTCACATCAGTCTAGCATCGATAGGTAATCTTAACAAAGGAACTGCAATAAAATACGTGGTTTGCATATTTACTGCTTATTACAAAAAACTGAATTTCCCAGCAAAAAATCACCTTGAAGGTACTTATGCAGGTCATAGAACTAAAGGACATAGTAGGTATACCTACTTTATTTTATTATAACTGTGCCTTAGGTTCCCCGTAGCTCGAAAAACACGTAAAGCCGTTGGTCCTCCGCTTGATCTCTTCCCCACACTTGTGCACTACAACTCCTGCGTACTTGGTTAGTCTCCATGAAGATTAGCCGCCATGACCGAAATCGGTACTGAGAATACTTAGGTTGCACTCTCGCCCTCTCGTTCTAAATACCCTTACTTTGTTACAGCATACAAAATATCAGAAAACTCAGAATATATTTTTACAAAACGATCAACATGGAGAAGCATCAAACCAAAACAGCATTCCGATATCGAAAATACTAATTTAGCAAATGACTACCAGATTAATAACACCAAAAATACTAGCATAATATTCGGAAACCAGAATTCGAATATTAAAAATACTAGTTCGGAACTGCTAGAAGGTCGGAGACCGTTGTCAAAAATAACAGTTACCAAATATGGGTGGATGGAAGACTATAGGAGTTCCAACGTGCTGTCATCCCGGAGAAATGACTTGAGAAGACATACGCTAACGATGACGAATGTTATTACTGATAGCAACGAGACGAGGAAGCATTTGAGTGATAGATTGTAAGTATTCACTTTGTAAGTATTTTATTAGTCAAGTAAGAACCTAATACCAACGAGTACTTTATCAAAATACGTAGTCTGTATTTAGCTTTTTATATGCAAGTCAAACATTTGTATTTCCGAAGTCCTTTGCCCTTTCCATATGGCTCAACTACACCAAAAAACTCAGAACTAACCCTCTAAACCTAGCTCAGTATTTGCAACTAACTTGTAATATTATTTTAATGTAAGTTGGTTTTAGGTTCTTTATCGGATAATAGATATGCGTTTCACTTACCGACACACAAAACAGTAATTAAAGTTTTATGAAAATGTATAGATTTAGACTGGATTCGTGTTTTTTGGACAAAAATATTAATGCTAATTATAATTTTATCATTAGTACTTTTATTTTTATGCTAATCAGCGTAATAACGTGAGTACATACGTGACACTTTAGAGTAGGTATGTAGTAGATAAAATGTTATTCAAAGGAGATTGGGCACGAATAGATTCACTTTTTGACGCGTATGGCCATTTGAGTTAATGTATAATTCATAATATTATTTTTATTGATTTTTTACTTAAATTCATTGAAATCATTTGTGGAGTTTCTATTTTCATTTTATTTAGTATTTAATAATTTAATATAATAAATACGTCATTCCTTCCAAAATAGTGAAGCGACTCCTTTTTCAATTATAATCGATCGATTAAACACTAACATAAATCATAGGACAACAAAAAATCTACATTCGCAACTAAATAGTATTAAGAGTTGTCATTATTATTATTCTTTAATTATGGTACTATTTCTTTCGTTAAAAAACAATTTCTAGGCAAAAATAAAACAATTAAGATATAATCGATAATGTTATGATGCCCCTTAGTCTATTGTTGTGGCACAACACTATTCGATGATATGTCAAATGTCAAACAAAATCGTGTTTTCTGTTTTGTTTACTTACCGTGTCATCTGCGGGTTAAGGCGAGAATATTGTTTTAAGCTTTTATCTGCTAATAAATATAAATTCGTGTCGAGTTGAGTTTTAGGATTCCTCCACCGTGGACGAATCCTAAAACTCAACTCGATGTAGTAGATAGACGTGGAGGCTCCACGTCTATCTACTACATCGAGCAATTTGACTCTTTTTGTGCGTGTGCTGCGAAGTGAATTGTTAGAACGTTTTTACGTCCACGGTGATTTGTTCTAGACTTAAAGCATGTCGCGCTGTGTGAATTGTTCTCTTTTATTAGCACACCCGCTGCCTAGACGCCAAATCAGAGAGGCAACGGATTCCATGGTCAATATTTTACGTACATGGATTTTTCAAAAACCCCACAATATTTAATTTTGAATTTAACCTTGTTTTAAAGTATGACACTACCCCTTATTTGTGTCCAATTTTCACTACTATACTGTGTAAAAAGTTGCGCAACCAAGTGCCATAGTAAGTTGCTCAATCTCCTTTTAGTTTCTTATTAATTTGCATTAAAATGTAAAAGTAATATTTTACATTTATTGGTTGCCAATACTTATAGGTAGCTATCGACAGTCGCTTGTGAAGCCTTGAATATACTATATTTGATTAAATAAAATACTTTTAACGCTTAATTTAGTATCTAGTTTTGAAACCTATAATAATTATTTATTCGTTAATTTGACACCATATCTTTTCCGACCAGTATTTTTTTATTAATTTATTTTGCTCTTTACATACCTAAATTATTTTCGAATATGGAAGCAAATAGAATAACGTAACCAGGATTTTGTAAAAACTTTATTAAAAGCAATGCCCGTGGAGTTTTTAGCTCGTTCTTCTGCATAAAACCCTACCTACGTTTCGGAATGAGCAACTAGCTTTAATTTTTTAACTGACCGGCTCCATGACAATTCAAAAGTGCCTGTAATGGTTTAATTGACATAATTATTGAAATAAATGCTTCGAACGTCGAAGCATTTGTTTCGACTTTCAATTATTACAATCTGTAATTTTAAGTTTTGCCTGAATATTAAAATTCCTTTTGCAATATTTTATAATACGAGATAATAACAATTGGCAATCATTCGTGCCGGTCAGCACGCTTCGAAGATGTTATTGTGTCATGTATGAAGTAGGTATGATGAATAGATTAGAAGTTATTATTTTTGTTAAGCAGTAGTATCATATAGATAGATCTACAAATAAACACAATTGAAATGTTTGTAATATCAAAGGTTTTAAATGTTTGTAATTTCAAAAAAGCAGCTTTTTTTACAAAATAACTGAAGTTTACAGCAGGTACAGCGCAAACTTTGTTTATTTTGTAAAAAAAAGCTGTTTTACACGAAAACTGTTTTTTTTTAATATTTATATCTGTCTACTAGCTTCTGCCCGCCACTTCATCCGCATCAAAGTTGACATCCCTCGGGAACCGAACATTTTTTCGGGATTTAAAGTAGCCTATGTGTAATAACATAACACATGGCTACTTTAAATCCTGAAAAAATTAAAAGTTCGGAATACCGCACTATTATCTATCTCAGTTCTCAGTCGCCGTTAGAGCGTAAAGAAGATACAAACACAAACTTTCGCCTTTATAGGTAATACTGTTTGTTCCGGCAAATCTCCGAAGCGGCTTTAAAAAAAAATTGGGATGAAAAACCCCGTCGACATTCATGCTAACAAAACCGCGGGCATAAGCTAGTTGCTAATACCATATGAAGCCCGCAATGTCATATCAATTTTACCGCTCATTTGTTCGTAGTCAGTGCTCAGAAATTCTTCATTAGCACATAAATATGTTAATGGACCACACATTTACTTAAAACGTAAAGATATAAGATTATATTTGATTTATTTTATATCTAACCTTCACCTGCATCGCAACTAACTTGCATTTCAAGTTTACCTTCATCCTTTAAGACGTAGTAATTTGCAATAGTATTTCTATTTAAAAGAATGAGGAAATGTTTACTCCCGCTACTTAATAAGTATTCCCTGAAGTCCAATTATATATACCATCACGCCTGTATTCCCCGAAGGGTTAGGCAGAGGCGTACCAATGTACACCCACAGTTCGCCGGTATATTTAGGTCCCATGTAGTAGGGGGCGAGCCTATTGCCATTAACCGGGCACAAATCCAAACTCCGAGCTGCTACTAAGAATTTCATAGAAAAACCCGATAACACTTTTTGCTCGACCTGGGAATCGAACCCAGGACCCCTAGCGTAGCAGTCGTGCTTAGGACCACTAGGCCAACGAGGCAGTCAAGTCCAATTATATTAATTAAAAACGTCAAAAATCTAGTCGCAATCTCATTTCAGTGTCAATCAATATAAAGAATTTTATAGGTAAAAGTTAGAGGCAATTTTGACAGATTGAGACTGAGATTGGAATGCGAAAGTTTCTAAAAGTTAGGAGATTTCAAAATAAATCCAAAATTCTGTCCCACTAGAATTCACAACCGAGTCCTATGAGTTAAGCTAGATATTTTTTTGTTCTACGCCATACTCTGTGGCCATACTATGAAACCTTCTGAATAATTAAAAATAAAGTAGCAACTTGCACACTATGATTCTTCACACTAAAAAGGCGCTTTCCAGTATTATTATTTTCTGCGTAATTATCGGCTATGCCATGTGTTGTGTCTTTTTACACCCGTATAACATAGAGTAATAGTAAGAATATCATTCTATCAAAAAGTTTCAATTTTTATACAGAAACTTATCCAGATGAGTTGCGACTTGCGACCTAGTTCTATCTTCGAGATCATAAACTTTTATCTGACCAAGTTTCATTGTCATCTGTTAAGACGTGACTAGGAAACTAAAGATGAGACGATCTCTATAATAATTATAATTATATTTGTTGTCTTTGATTATTATGTTAATCTATGTATACTTATAATAATAAAGCTGAGGATGTTTATATGTTTATTTAAACGGGGTAATCTATGGACACGCCAGTCGAATTGGAAAAAAACTTCGTGAGTATGATAGCCAAATCGAGGAATAGTATATTATGCTTTATAACATCACACTTAGACCCACGGGAGCGGAGCAGTAACAAGGTAGGATAAGGTGTGTATGTTTAAACCACGTACGCTGATGGTCCCGCCTGTGTTTAATAAATCGTTGACAGTCGTTAGGCGTAGTCAGAACCAATTCACGAAATACTGACAACCAATCTTATCAAAGGATACATCTAGCCCAGTAGCTGGGATGTGGAGGCAGACAGGCAGGAGCTCCATGTAATACACTGGTATTCAGCTGCATCCAAATCCGACTCCAACATAATACCAAAACTTTGGCAAATGATGATTCCTCTTCCATCAGGTTCCTCCACCAAGACTCCATAACAAAGATGTCATACTCCGTCGTCAGCATCTGCTTCCACATGCTAAACGCGACCGAGAAGCTGTTGTTCACACACACGTGGGGGTACAAAGACAAGAACGGTCAGTGGCAGGGAATCGTCGACCAACTGCTGAAGAAGGAGGCTGATATAGGTAAGGAGACATTACATAACATCACGCCTGTATTCACCGGAAGTTTAGGCAGAGGTGTACCAGTATACACTCGCAGCGCACAGTTCGCCGGTATGTTTAGGTCCCAATGTAATAGGGAGAGCCTATTGCCATTAACCGGGTACGAATCCTAACTCCGAGTTGCTACTGCGAATTTCATAGAACCAATAACACTTTGCCCAAGACCTCTAGCGTATCAGTCGCGCTTAGGACCACTAGGCTAACGAGGTTAAAGCTACTGTTCTGTGATTTCTGGTTTTGGACGTCGACATTCATTGTCTGTTGTGGTATCTAGTTATTCGGTTGCCCCGTTGATCTCGTGGTCGCAAGCATGACGGCCGAGCCTAGGGTTCTGGGTGTGATTCCCAGGACAGAAAAAAAACATTGCGAACGTTATATTGCTACCATAAGCCGTCGCCTCTCAGAATTGCCTCTACCTACATGAACACCGGCCTTTCATGCAGTATTTGTTAGTGTGAGTAACCATTGTTTGAGCTAATCAAGAGCGGCACTACTGCCAGACGTACTGCCAGAAGGACCATAAATTGACGGGGGGTTTTTGCCTTGCTATTATTACTACAGTGCAAACCAGTTAGCAAGATTAATAATAAAACTATCCAAAGGAGCGCCATGTCGTTCTTTTTTAATCCAAATATATATTGGTACAATTATAATTAAATTCATCAATTTTATACACTAAAAGTCACCTTGGTATTAGTAAACATGATGAAGGTGAATTATATTTAGAAAATGAAACTTAATATGCACAATGCACTGCAATATTCAAATTAAATTTGGTATCTCCAAGTTGTCGACATTGGCAAGTTAACTAAAAAAAATGTCTGAACACTGACATTAAAAAAATAATTGGTTAAGTTTCTTAATCTAAATGTAAATGCAGATAGGTATGCAAAAACTGCACTGCACTTAAAAACTGAGATCTCAAAGTTCCAAGAGCTATGTCGTTTTAACATTGTTGAAATTTTGAGCATAAATCGAATTGTCGCGGTAGCCCAGTGGTCCTAATCGCGACTGCTACGCTAGAGGTCATGGGTTCGATTCCCAGGTCGAGCATAAAGTGGTATTGGGTTTTTCTATGAAATTCTCAAAAGCAGCTCGGAGATTTTGTGCCCGGTTAAGGCATAGTATAAAGAGGGGAAGTAGGCTATCTCCGGCCCAATCCGCGATATAATTGCCTACTGTCTCAGGGTTGTCACTTTTAGCTAAATTTTAATTCAGTATTTATAAATTGGCAAGGGTCGGGAAGTTGTATTTTTTACTTGTATTGTCTGGGTTTGTGAGGTCGGTTTTACGACGTTTAAACGATTATTATTATTACACATTTATTGACTAAACGTAAACAAAGCAATAGCGGCAAATCAATTGACAGATCAAAGGTACCTAATGCATAGGAAGTATAGACAGAGGAAGTAGGTAGGTCTACCTACTTCCTCTGTCTGATATAAAACTAATACTTACAACAAAAACTAAGTAGGTAAGTAGGCATCTCATCATCAAGTAAAAATTATATGCTAAAATAAGTGACTTGTTTACCTTTCCTGTTCAATAGCTAATCTGAATAGAGATAATTCTGGAATCGATGAATTATTAAGACAACCCAACACACAGCAATACGTTCTCCTGCGATTATCACACATTTTTCATTCATTAAGCGGTGCCGGAAACCCGTGACGCGCGAATCTCATGCGGTGTTAGCCCCGACTGGCGCACTGAGAAACAGGTCGAGATTTTGTTAAGTGTGCGTGCGGCGACGCGTAGATACTATGACGCACACATACAAGCCGCGCGCGGTGCGTTTGTATGAAGATACTTACTTCCCTTCTTTATACTATGGTTAAGGTAGGCTCGTCCTCTATTATATGGGATCTAAAACATACCGGCGAACTGTGGGTGTATATTGGCGTGATGACTGATGGTATGTGTGTGCAATAATAAAAAGAAATTAACTAAAAGTAAAAGGCATCAAAAAATTCCTCCGTGTTGCCGTCAATTGGAAAAGTGCCCAAAAGACTGGCAGTATTGCCACGCTAGATGGCAATGCTAATGCTCTGGTCAAGGTGAAAGCCTGCCTTTTTAATTGATATAAAGTGTTAATTTTGATTTCATAGCAAATGTAGAACATACATCTAAATCGTTCATCGGCCTTAATCTTAATTTGTTGTAGGTAGTGATTTTTAGTACATATTCAGATTAATTAATCACTAGTGGCACTTGGCAGGTAGGATCATAAAAATAACTGTAACAATATAAGCTGGACTAGTTTTTTAGAGTTCCGTGCCGAAATTTTGTCAAAGACCCTGTTGCTAAGGCCTTTTTTTTTTTTTTTTTTTTTATAGACGGGAAATCATCAAATAACTTCCCCCGCCCTGGGCGGGGCGGGAGGGAGTGTCAGACTTTTACTGACTAAAACCCGTCTATGTTCCTTCATGTGCCCTTTGCGTTCCGGGGGCGCGGTATCTCTTTCGAACAACCCGCAGCCCCGGCAGGCATCGGCCCTCAGTGGCCCCATCCAATTTGCTGACATCTCTTTGAGGCGCGCGTGGAACACGAACGCGCCGTCGACACGGTCTGTCGCTAGTGAACGTACGGACGGCGAGCTACCCATTGCTCACCGTCCACAGACCCGCGTCTACGGTGGCCGGGAGTCGTCTCGTGGCTCCCGACGCCCGGATCGTCTACCGCGGCGGCCGCTGGGACGGGGGACCCTCCTTTCTCTCTCCCGTCCCGCCGCCTCCTTCTCTAGCATTACAGCTTCGCAGAAGGAGGCGACTGCTTCCCATTCCCCCTCGCTCCGGACCATGGCCTGAACCAGTGCCGGACGCGAGAGGGCGCCGCCGCCGATGGCCGCCTCGAGGACTCGGCGGTGCTCAGCCCAAGCAGGGCACACCGCCAGAGTATGCTCCACCGTGTCCTCGGGGCGATCCTCACAATGGTGACATCCGGGCGTTTCCTCCCGCCCGATGAGGTGCAGGAACCTCCCGAAACTTCCGTGTCCGGTGAGGACCTGCGGTTGCTAAGGCCTGCTGCTGTCTTTTGTCACAGGGCTGTATCTTTTGAACCTTAATAGGTAGACACTTGAATTTTTACTGAGTGTATGGCCGCTATAACAACAAGTATTAAGATTCATAATTGGTTTACGATTAATAACTTAGTGTTAAATGAGAAGAAAACGAAATGCATAAGATTTGCTTTACCGAACGTTAAAAGTAGTGCATGTAACGTTATATTGAATAAGGACGTACTGGAATTCGTCGACAAGACAGTTTTCCTGGGGGTTACGCTTGACTCAAAGCTTCAGTGGGGTCCTCACTTAACATCTCTTGCAGGGCGGTTAAGTTCAGCCGCTTACGCTGTCAGAAAAATCCGTCAATTAACAGACGTGGATACCGCGAGACTAGTCTATTTTAGCTACTTTCATAGCATCATGTCTTACGGCATATTGCTTTGGGGGCGGGCTGCAGACATAGATTCTATTTTTATTTTGCAAAAGAGGGCTGTCAGAGCTATCTATAATCTTTGTAGACGCGAATCTCTAAGGGAATTGTTTAAAAAAATCAATATCATGACGGTACCTTGTCAATATATATACGAAAACATTATGTATGTTCGGAAAAATCTTCATCTTTTTAAAAAAGTAGGTGATAGACATAATTATAATACTAGAAATAGGAACAAATTAGATCAACCAAGTTTCAGATTGTCGAAAGTACACACTTCTTTTATGGGGTACTGTGTAAAATGTTATAATAAAATACCACTCGATATTCTCGAACTAAATGAGAGAAAGTTTAAAACATGCATAAAACGCACACTATGTAGTCAAGCATATTATAAATTAGAAGACTATATAAATGATAAAAATGCTTGGCTTAATGCTAGTCCTGCTCCACAGCCACTCGAGCTTACAAATTAATATGCTTATTTTTCGAAAGGGAATGATGTTTTTAGCACCTTTTTTTTGACTTTAATAACGTCTACCGTTATTATAATTATTATTTATTTTTCCCTACATAGTACAGTTGATTTATTGCATAGGTTCACTGAAAACCTTAGATTTGTATAATTGAACATAATTTATTTCAATTTTGTAAATGTGAGTACCATGGAGGCATATTATATTGGTCAAGTTACTAAATACGTGTTGGACACTGAGCATGGCGGTGGAGAGCGTTGACATGCTCGCTTTAATGTCTCGCTAATGGTGGCGCGTGCATTGGATCGTTCGGTTCCCTTCAAGATGGTTGAGCTAAATGGTGCTGATGCACGCGTCATGCTCGTGAACGGGTGCTGTCAGTTGGGATTGGTCACCTCTTAACTGCCATGGCTTTCATCTTTATTATAATTTTGTAACTTTTTATACATTCTCCTTCATTGTTTTCACATATAGAAGCAACAAGGATATTATAACCAAGATTTTGTAAAAACCAAATTGAAAGAAAAGAGTGTCCATGGAGTTTCTTGCTCGTTCTTCTCCATAGAGACCTACGTATTGGAACGAGCAACTAGCTTCACTTCTAAACTGTAACTTCTTGACATTCAAAAGTGCCTGTAAATGGTCTAATTGAAATAAATGCTTTGATTTGATTTGATTTGATTTATTATTACTATTATAAATGCAAAAGTTTGAATAGATGTTTGTTACTCACTCACGCCAGAACAACTGAACGGATGTGGAAGAAATTTGGCCCACAGAGATTTAAAAAAAAGCCTGAAAAATTTACAGTTCTCGTGGGATAATATAACAACTATAACGCGGACAAAGTCGCGGGCAGAAACTAGTAATAAATCTATACTAATATTATAAAGCTGAAGAGTTTGTTTGTTTGTTTGTTTGTTCGCGCTAAACTCAGGAACTACAGGTCCGATTTGAAAAATTCTTTTTGTGTTGAATAGCCCATTTATCGAGAATGGTTATAGGCTATATAACATCACGCTACGACCAATTGGAGCGGAGCAATCAGTGACAAATGTGGCAAAAACGGGGGAAAAAATCCTTTTGACGGCTTTCGTTGCGTGCGCAGCGTAAACGGTTAAAGTTACGCAAAAATAATGTATGAGAGAATTGTTTCTCTTAAAATATACAAAAAAAAACCGCGTAGTACATGCCTAACTTTTAAGGTAGACTCACTATAGCCATTTTTATGGCCAGAAAATTTGTTTTAAAATAATGCATTATTTGCGAAGGTGTTTTTATGGACATACATAGTATTAATCCTTATCTACATAAATACGTTATTCATCACAAGTGTTTAGTTTTGAACAAAATTGCCCTTTACATCATTTAATTTCAATGAATATCTTAGGAGATATCACAGTTTTAAAATAACTTCGCAGCAAAATAATGACTCTGCGAGACATTCCGTAGCTTATAACTCAGAGGCTACATAACATCGCGCTATGAGCCACGGGAACGGATCAGTAACCAAAAACCTAACGTAATGCGGGTGAAACCGCGGGGTACAGCTAGTATTAAACAACTAGCGAACCGCCCGCGACTTCGTCCACGTGGCTTGTTTCACCCGCCATAACTTACGTCTTTGGTTAATGCTCCGCTCCAGTGGGTCGTAGCGCGATGTTGTATAACTTTTATTATTCAGGAATAGTTTAGCTATCTATTGGTGAAAAAAATATTAAAATCGGTCCAGTACTTTCGTAGCCTATTTGCTAGAAACAAAACAAAACTTACCTATTTATAATATTGATAGTATAGATATAAATAACATAAATAAATATAAAATTATATCCATCTTACTATATGTACCAAATCCTTTCACTGTTTATTCACTGAGATCGTACTAAAAGCCAGTGTCGACGTTTGCTCCGTAGCTCGATAGATGGCGTTATTCCGTCAGCCGCAATTCCTGAATCGCGCTATGGTTTCGTTCACGATTTGGACTAAGATCGGAGCGCAGTCTCGTACAGTTTGAAAAGGAAGAAAGAAGCTGGTTCTAACACGCACGAATTTTTGACGATTGGATACTCGTAAATGTGTCCAATCTATATGACCTAATAACTTATGCCCGTGACTTCGTCTGGGTAAACTGCAGAATTAAGCCAAAGTCCTTTATTATGGCGAGGAAAAAAAAACATTTTATCAAGCTAGATTTCAGCTTACTTTGTAGTAGTAGGGCTCTTTGTGAAGGAGCTAGTCCGGGGAAGGACTACCGCCATACCTATTTCTTCCTCAAAGCAAGCGTTGTGTGTTCCGGTTTAAAAGCTAAGGGTGCCGGTGTAATCACAGACACGTGAGACATTCAACTTTGTCTCTGGGATGGCAACGCATTTGCAAGGCTTCTGCCCCTGTAGACATTTAACAAACGCAAACGCTGAGTAGGCTTTAATAGAACTTCAACTTTATGTGCTTGGTTTTAAGTTGAAGATGTAATGAAGATTGCTCCGCTATCTCCGCTATCTAATGAAGATTTACAGCATATGACTTAAATGAATATTTTCGAAGATATTACAGATTTAAAAATTGCGGGACGTAGCATTTGCGGCAGAGCGGCCCGCTATGTTTTTGTATACAACGTTCACAGTTTTTCTGTAGTGTATTTAGTATCAGCATTGCGCCCATGCGAAGCCAGAGCGGGTCGCTAGTATGAAATAAAGTAAAGAGGTGTTATGAGACTTATCTATTTTGTTTGTAAAATATGGTACAGAACCCTTCTTGTGCAAATCCAACTCGTACTTTGTCCGTTTTTTAAAATACCAACTAGTGATCTAGTTTTTGATTGAGTAAAATTAATAACAGCTATGAAACTCGTTTATTCTAATCCGTCGGCGCCGGCTAATTAACAGGCACATGAGACAATCTGCTATCTCCTAGGAGTGGTGTCTTAAGTTTTTGCTACCATTTCCCAATAGGTTAATTACTATGATAATATTCTCTGAATGTCGGTCTCAGGGTAATGCAATGGGTAGCTCACCGTCTGTACGTTTACTAACGACAGACCGTGTCGATGGCGCGTTCGTGTTCCACACACCACATAGACGAGATTTAGTCAGTAAAAGTCTGACACTCCCTCCCGTCCCGCCCAGGGCGGGGGAAGTTATTTGATTATTTCCCGTCTATGAAAAAAAAAAGCCCACAGACCCGTGGTCTAGTGGGCATAGTGTCAACTTTTAATACAAAGAATATTTTTGTGCGTAACACGTTCTTAGCACTGTCATGGTATGGATCGGTGTATTGGGCAGACTACTTCTTCTTTCAAATCAATTGTTTAACTTTAAATAAATCCTGTTCACTTTTTTTGCATTTAGCCAGAGTATTAGTAGCGTTTTTAATGTCCTCCAAAGTGGAGCTGTAGGGAAACTATGAGCACTGCACCAGATGGGCCATTGTCTGGTCAGAAGCACGCTTTCGTACTTGATAATCCGCCATAGTACGGTGTAAAGTCAAATTCAAATCATTTATTCCAATTAGACCATTAAAAGGCACTTTTGAACGTCAAATAATTAAAACTATTGAATCTAGTTGCCCATTCCAAAAGGTAGTTTCATATGGAGAAGAACGGGAAAGAAACTCCATACATACTCTTTTAAAAAAGCGTGTAGTTGGCAGACTTCTGTAAACCAGTTATCATGTCCCCAGGTACCCTAACAATCTTCACTCAAGAGCGCATGATGGTGGTGGACTACATTGCCATGGTGGGTTCCACGGCTGTCCGGTTCGTCTTCAGGGAGCCGCCTCTGTCCTACATCTCCAATATCTTCGCGCTGCCATTCTCTGGAGCCGTGTGGCTCGCCATCTTAATTTGTGTGCTAGGCTGTGCCATCTTCTTGTATATTACTTCGAAGTGGGAAGCTAGTATGGGTATGGTAAGTAGATGCTTTTTTCTAGAATATTGAAAGAAAGATAGTAATTGCTTATTGCACACATTAGCCACATGTTACGTACACAAAATAAAAAGAAGCAGAGAGAAAGAGAGGGAAGGTCGCCCGTATAACACTTTTTACCCGACTGCGACAGAAGGAGGGTTATGTTTTTCGAGAGTATGTATGTATGTATGTATGTATGTATGTATGTATGTATGTATGTATAATTGTTTGGCACGCTCTGCAGCCTGAACGGCTCAATGGATTTTAGCTTGAGTGGTGTCGTTAGATTCGTATTTACTGTGAAAGTGACAATGGATGTATTAAAAATAAAAAAAAATAAAAAATAAAAAACGGTAATTTAAAAAACTAAAAAACCCGACTCCTTTTCTAAGTAAAAAGTTTTCTGAAAAAGCCCTAAAACAAGAAAGTCGTTGTACCCGATTGCACTTGAAATTGTAGCAGTCGGGACCCATTCTAGAAATGGAGGCTTTGTGTATTGAGAGCACATACCTATATTACATTGCAGATGGTCCAGAATGGGTCCCGACTGCTACAATTTCAAGTGCAATCGGGTACAACGACTTTCTTGTTTTAGGGCTTTTTCAGAAAACTTTTTACTTAGAAAAGCAGTCGGGTTTTTTAGTTTTTTAAATTACCGTTTTTTTTTCATTACGTGACGATTTCTGCCAGTCTTCTTCTTCTTCTTTATCGTGTGGGCAGTAAGGTCTAACGACCCCACATACCCTAGCGTCAGAGTTTCGAAACCGCCACAAGGGCCTCTGACATAGTTACCGACGTCAATGATGTCCTAGATAAACTTAACTCTCTGCCAGTTACCTCCTGCCGCAAGTTACATAATAAAATATTGGGCTAAAGAGTGAAATGTTCAAATTCAAATTCTTTATTGCGAACTAAGTGTTAGTTAGTTCTTGGAATTTTGTAACTTGTTAAGGCATTGCAATTAAATATATGTATTAAAAAAAATAAACACACTACATTAATCATCTCTCTTAAATTAAGATAGATATAAATTTTGTTGCTTTAAGAATATCTGTCCCTCTCTCTCCTTCTACAAAATCAGAAACAAGTAGTGATTAATATTAAAAACTGTCTCCTATCCCGCTCATTCCAGCATCCACTCCAACTGGACGGCTCTTGGGCTGACGTCCTGATCCTGATCATTGGAGCAGTCTTGCAGCAAGGATGCACGTTGGAGCCAAGATATGGTGCAGGTTTGTAGCAGTAACAATATTTCAACAAACAATATTCTGCATAAAAGTTCATCATAATCTCTCCTATCCGGAAAACAGAGGTTAGTTAATGGTCTCTTCTCTTGCGGAGAAGACACGAGCTAAATCCCTCATATCATGAAAATATAGGTCATTTTGCACTGACCTCTTCTCATACGGAAAAGGCATGAACGTTACTCACAAACGAGCAATATTCAAGGTAGAATGGTGATTTCAGACTTACTTAGATTTCCTAACTATTTTTTTCTCACACCGATGTCAGCGATATCTAAGATAAACCAAGAAAGTAAATATAAAAAAGTCACCCGGTATCGGATCTGCAACCTCTTGCACGGGACATAGTGGGTGTCTTACCCGCTGTTCCATCACCTCTCACCGACCAACGACAACACGATTCGACGAGGGTCTAATAAAAAAAAATGGCAGCCATGGGGCCTACTGACAGAAGTAAAAACTTAACGTCACATTAACATGTCGATGACGCGGTCATATACACATGTCGGTGACGTGCACCCATAACTTTTGCCCCTACCAAAAATCGCCCAACGCGGCTTAAGAAGTTTTGATCGCAAAATAACCTACTTTCTTTGTAAATCGACCAGGTCGCTGCGTAACCCTGATTCTATTCGTGGCGCTAACGATCCTGTACGCGGCGTACTCCGCCAACATCGTGGTGCTACTGCGAGCCCCTAGCTCTTCAGTCAGGAGCCTGCCTGACCTGCTCAACTCGCCCCTCAAGTTGGGAGCCAGTGACTTTGAGTATAATAGGTATTTCTTTAAAGTAAGTATCTAAACTGAACTTTTTAAAAAAAGCTAGAAGGCTATTTATGAAAAACCAATAGTAATTATTCTATTGTTTTTATTTACAAAGTTAGTTACTAACACGAGGTTGAAAAACAAGAAAAATACTGTATATTAATGATACTAATGGGCCTGTGCAACTAACCCGGAGTTAATAAGATAACCCTTGATACAAGCAAACGGTACCTGTATCCTTTTGTTCAGCTATGACCTATAAATAATTTACGTGTTTTAAAAATGGTAAAAGAAAAAGAAAATAATAATTATGATTGTTTTCAGAAACTCAACGACCCAATACGCAAGACGATTTACGAGAAGAAAATAGCTCCCAAAGGAAAGAAGGGAAATTATTACTCGATGAAAGATGGAGTCGCAAAGATAAGAAAAGTAAGTATCTACCAGCATTCATAGCTTTTTGTAAATATGATAAGTTAAGCTTCCGTTTAACTGGAAGCTCTCTATATTGGCATAGTGTAAAAATAATAAAAATACCAGCTAATAATTGCCCCACTGCAGGGTAAAGCCCTCTTCTCATAAAAAGAAGACACGAGCGCAATGATCACCACGCTTGCTCAAATAATTGATTGGCGATTTCATACTTATATTGTAAGTCCAGATTTTTTCACGACGTTTTCCTTCACCGATGTTTGATTGTAACGAAATATACCGTGAATTAACTGGATTGGACGAAACTAAGGGCGCAGGTAGTGATGGTATTCCTCCTTTATTTATTAAACGTTGTGCAAAAGCTTTAGTATTACCCCTACAGACAATTTTCAATAGATCACTACGCGAAAGTATCTTCCCAGATGCCTGGAAAGACGCTTTAGTTATACCAATATTTAAATCTGGTAAAAAACATTTAGTGTCTAATTATAGACCAATTTCAATACTAGTAACATTTGGAAAAGTATTTGAAAAACTTGTTTGCAAAAACTTGATGTGGTACCTTAAACATCACATTACTGAATATCAGCATGGTTTCGTTAAATCTAGATCAACCAACACTAACTTATTATGCTTTACATCGGCTTTATCTAAGTATCTCGACAATCGTGTTCCAGTGGACGCTATCTATACCGATTTTAGCAAAGCATTTGACAAAGTGGATCACTGCCTTCTTATAAAAAAGCTGGCTCAATTGGGCGTGAGCGGTACGATGATAGGGTGGTTCAGATCTTATTTAGAAAATAGAAAGTCGAAAGTGGTAGTTAACGGTCACTTCTCTGAAAGTTATCTGGCAACCTCTGGAATCCCGCAAGGATCACATTTGGGTCCGGTTCTTTTTAACGTTTTCATTAATGACATAACTGAATGCTTCAAACACTCCCGATTCTATTTGTTTGCTGACGACTTAAAGATAATGAAACCAATTTACTGCAAATCAGATTCAATAATGCTCCAAGAGGACATCAACAGACTTGCAAACTGGTGCAAAGAAAACAAAATGCTCTTGAATATCAGTAAGTGTCATTACATCCAGTTCACCCGCAATAAAACCAAATTAGAAAATAAATATTACATAGAAGGAATTGAGGTAGAGAAACTAACCAGTGTTCGTGACCTTGGAGTTCAGCTTGACACGGCACTGAAGTTCGATGTACACATTCTAAATATAGTCTCAAGATCCTTTAGGGTACTGGGATTTGTTTTGCGAAATTGTAAAGATTTTAAACGGCCATCCACAAAAATAAAGCTTTTTAATACTCTAGTCCGTCCAATCTTAGAATATAGTTCAGTGGTATGGAATCCGCATTATGAGGTCTATATCAAACGACTAGAGAGTGTGCAAAAGCGATTTCTTTACCATCTATGCTACGGAGACCACTTAGCTAAGCAACTAACTAGCTACACTGAAAGATTGGGACACTATCACATGAAAACACTAATCAGTCGTAGGAAAAAACTAGACTTCATGATCCTTCATAAGATATTGAGCGGTTCGATAGATTGCATTGAACTTTTGGGCTCATTAGCGATCAATACTCCATCTCGACTTCCTAGGCCGAATACTTTTAATTTATTTAACATACCTGGCTCCAAAACAAACCTAGGTCATTACGCCGCTGTTCCGAGAATCTGTAGGCAATATAATATGTTGTCTAAAAGCACTAGCCTAGACATTTGTGAGTCTCTGGCCCAATTCAAGAAACGTTGTATAGATTTATTATAAATTGTTATTACTATTGTTATTAGTATACTCTTACTCCCATTTTATTATTGATCTCATTGTATTGTTATTTTTTAGATTTCACAAATTTTATTTCAAATTTTATTCTCAATTTTATTCCACATTTAATTTTATTTTAATTACTACTTACTTTGTTTCTAGTTAGTACTTTGTTAGCTAGTTGTTAACTTTCCTGTGCATGCTGTGGTCTCGTATAAGTGAAGGAGTACACCTACATAATACTCTTGTTATATTGTTTTTATGTCATGATTTGTGTATATCTTTTGTTGGAGATCCTAAATAAATAAATAAAATAAAAAATAAAATAAATAAATGTCTAAAATAAACATAGAAAGTACATATGAATTGAAAAAGTCACATTTGTACTTTCCCGTTATCGAACCCGCAAAGTTATGCATGCGAGGCAAGTGCCTTAAGCACTGAGCCATCACGACAATAATGTAAAAATGCCTTGAAAACTACCTACTTGGCCTATGAAGCTGAAAGACAGGTAGTTAGGTAGGCGTCAGCTAATAACCGATATGACATAAAAGGCGGGTGCCCTAACTAACATTTACTGGACTTAGTAGTAGTAGAGCTCTTTGTGAAGGACCTCGTCCGGGGAAGTACTACCACCATACCTATTTCTGCCGCAAAGCAGCGTTGCTGTGTTCCGGTTTGAAGGGTATGGATGCCGGTGTAATTACAGGCACATAATTTAACACAGACATTTCAACTTTATTTTTGGGATGGCAACACGTTTGCAAGGCCTCTTGTATTACAGATGTCTATAGGCAGATCACTGAACATCAGGTGGGCCGCCGGATTGTTTACCATCCAACGACATAAAAAAATACCTTTTTCTGTTACGAGCATTAAATGACTAGTACTATATATATCCCAGTATAGCGCACCCTTAATTGGCTCAAGAAGTCATAAGACGAGGTGGCCGAGAGGTTAAGGCGTTGGACTGCTAATCCAATGTGCTCTGCACGCGTGGGTTCGAATCCCATCCTCGTCGACTTCTTTTGTAATTAGTTCCTAGGAAAGATAACAAATTATTTTTTTGTTATCTTACTGTTATCAATTATTATTTTGATTGTATTTGTATTAGATTATATTCTCATAGTAATTGGTATTTTTTGTTTAGTGTTCGGGGGGTGTTTAGTTAATTAATAGAACATATTATAAGTCTATAATATATTATGTAATTTGATGAGTAAATCAAAACAATATGAATTATTTAATTACTTCAGTAGATATCTACTTGTTATATTAGTATTAGCTACTGACAGTCCAAAACACTTCTAGGTATAATTATACTAATATTATAAATAGAGTTTTAAAGGGGTAATCTCAGTAAATATTGATCGGACTACAAAAGTCCTCGCTCTGATAGTAAGCAATACTATTGCCGAGTACCATAAAGTATGTTTTATGGTAGGTATACTTGATCGACACGCACACGAAGTTGCAATCGGAACGTAGGTAGGTAGTGTTTAATAAATTAACGTAAATATTCGATTCTAATTAGATTCCATGATCTCCTATTTTATACTCTCAATTTATTCGAATCAAATCGATTCAGAACTGAAACTCATAGGTATCTTTGAATCTCACAGTGTAAAACCCAGTGTGACCTATATTTTGCATAGACGCAAAAAACATCGCCTATTTGTAGGCTTTTCTAACTTTTTTGTTTAAGTTTGGGATATGACTTGACCCGCCCTGGGCGGAGCGGAAGGGAGTGTCAGACACTTACTGACTAAAACCCATCCGTGGTCATCCAATGCCTTTTGCGTTCCAGCGTCGCGGTAACTCTGGAGTTTTTCTCAAAAAATTTCTTTGTGTTTTATCCTTCAGGGTCTGTTCGCGTTTCACATGGAGCTGAACCCAGGGTACCGCCTGATACAGGAGACGTACCAAGAGGACGAGAAGTGCGACCTGGTGGAGATTGACTACATCAACGAGATCGACCCTTGGGTGCCGGGGCAGAAGAGGTCCCCGTTTAAGGACCTTTTTAAAATCAAGTGAGTTTTTATTTGGTAAACACGTAAACAGCTGTTCCAGTGGTGCACGATGCAATACGTAGATCTCTACAAGTCCGCATAAATTATCTTTCTGAAGACAGCGAAAAAAATAGTCAATAAGAAAGAAGTGTAAATGAAATCTAGTCATTTACGACCATGGCTTTAACAGTTGGACATCGTAAAGAATACTTTTACCATGCATATACATGATTCTAGACTGCCCAGCAACCTGTAACTTCGATTTATAACAACATAAACGATTTCCACCCCGTCTATCATACATGGTAGGCATACGACCATGGCTCTCTACCATGAATATCACTGCACCTATCAGAAGAATCCAGTAGAATTTCATGCTATCAAACTGATTATTTTCTCGTTCAATGCTTATCAGTTCCATTTTTGGCATAGTTTGTGTTTATTTTTTATTTGTTTCTAATTTTCTTCATACATCTACACTTACATCTAAACTTTTCAAACAAAGCCTGTTAGGTGCTATTGTACTTACACACTAGTATTAATTTCTTATTTCTCTTAAAACCGCATCTCAATATCCCCAGCTTCCTCAAAATCCGTGAGTCAGGAGTCCAAGCGAACATCCACCAGCGCCTGACGGTCCCCCGTCCGCGGTGCTCCGGCCAAGTCTCCACCTTCAGCAGCGTCGGCATCACTGACATGTATCCCGCCATGCTGATGACGCTGTACGGCATACTGCTGGCTCCAGCAGTACTCTTGGTTGAGATCTTGTATCACCGATTGTAAGTGAAACTTTTAAATATTTTTTTTCCCCCAATTTTCTGTATAGGGAATCACATTTTTGAATAGCTAATTATTATCTAGGGTATCTGGTTTATATTAATTAATAATTCGTCATTGAATACAACCCTTGTTTCGTCCAAAATTTTCCTCAATTCTGTTTAATTTGAACGGACTTTCTTGATCAGATGGTCTTATTTAGTGTCTGAAACCACCGAAAGCGTTCGTCCCCTTGGTCTATTCGTTTTTTTATTCACTTGAAGGTACTTAGTTTCTCGAAAACTTGACACATGGACCTGAATTTTTGCAGGTAGGAAATTTCAGCTAAGTATTTCGCGACAGGGCCGTATTGAAGGCCTATAGTCTTTGACTACCTCGTGGATGATTCGAAGTTACTAGTAAGTACAATAATAGATTTTTTTTTCTATTGTTTCAGGATGAAGATCAGAGCACAGAAAAGAGAATCCTTGGATGTCGACCACATCCCGTTCCGCAACTGACTAAGATTTCTAGTTAAACATTAAATAGGTACAGCCTCGTGACAGTAAGTCACGAGCTTTACCTTCTACCTAGTAAAACTTATTGTTCACTACATGTTTTTACGTAAGAACGCAAGATGCACTTAGATAATACTGAGATATTATGTGACAAGGATGAGAAAACCGTAGATGTTCTGCACGATAGAGAGAAAAATAGGGAACCATTCAACTAATATCACTAGCGTTTAGCGTAAAGAATAGATGCAACGCTGTGATCCAGATATTTGTGCCATGTTTTGTTGCCGACCGGCAAAAAATCATTTATTCAAAATGTTAAAGTGTTTTGTTCAGCGCTGCGTATTTATATTGTCTGCTTAGGCGATTAATTAATTATTTCAGTACTACAGCGAACTTTCCCACTAGTAAGTTTAAACTCTTAAAATGGAGAAAAGGTTGAATGTCTCACGATACATGTATACGCTACAGGGCTGATTTTTCAATTGTCTAATAAATTGCATCTGAATAATTATGACAGTTTGACAACTTTTCTATAGAAAGTATAGTAACATACACTTTATCTAACGATTGAAAAACGGTAATTTAAAAAACTAAAAAACCAGACTGCTATTCTTTAAAAATCCCTAAAACAAGATAAATTGTAGCAGTCGGGACCCATTCTAGAAATGGAGGATTAGTGAATTGAGAGCACATACCTATATTACATTGCAGATGGTCCCGAATGGGTCCCGACTGCTACAATTTATCTTGTTTTAGGGATTTTTAAAGAATAGCTGTCAGGTTTTTTAGTTTTTTAAATTACCGTTTTTTATTTTTTATGTTTTTAGTGTTTTAAAAAAGAAATTAATATACCCAGTATCACTCTTACAGTAAATACGAATCTACTGACACCTCTCAAGCTAAAATCCATCGAGCCGTTCAGCCTGCAGAGCGAGCCAAACAATTATACATACAAACATAGTTACATACATACAAACATACCCTCGAAAAACGTAACCCTCCTTCTGTCGCAGTCGGGTAAAAATAAGCTGTATTTCACTTTTTTTTAAAGGAACGTTGCCGCACGCTCTCAATTTCTACTGTATCGTGGGAAGGTATTAACTCATATACACAAAAAAATCTGTAGGAAAAGAAACAAAATCACATCACCTAATTATCTTGTTACACAATGCAAAGTAGGAACCTAAAGATATTCATAAAAATAAAGACACAATGAAAGCCGTGTGTTTTATTCATAACCCACAAATTTCTTTCTACACTTTCAATAGATAATGAGACGTATTCCTTTGATGTCACCATTCAAAGTGGCTCGTCAAACAGAGGGAAGCATGTCATGTAATATTCAGCTGAAAATGATGCTCAATTATGTTTAGTGAAAACCTAAGCTTGCTTAGACGACTAGGGTAATGTGTCCTGGTTTTGTTCAACAATTTTTGGTTGGGTTTTGTGTAATTTGTTTGAAATGTCGTCGTGGTAAATGGTTAGAGGGCCCGCCTTTAGTGCCCATATGACTTTTATTTGTCCCTACTAATAATTATTTTTTTGGCATCACTGACATTGGTGAAGCATAAAGATTGTGAGGAAATCTGGACTTATTGTTAATTAATATAAGTCTGAAATTCCCAATCCGCCTTGAGCAAGCGTGGTGATCAACCCTCGTATTGAAGGAGAAAAGGCCTTTATCTTACATACATAAGCTCACGCCTTTTTCCCATGGGGATAGGCAGAAACCACGGAACGCCACCTGCTTCTTTATCCTGCAGTGAAACAATAATAGGCTGGTATTCGTTTTTCGGCATTATTTCATCGTCGTTAGCAAGGACGTATTCTTAACGTATATTACACCATTCACGCTATTATCGCAAATTTCTTTGACTTGCGTATACATATAGGTACTGCGATACGCGAGTCAAAAAGTATACAATGTAGGATTTTTTAGTCTTTCAATTTAACAACTCCAAAACATTCAAATAAGATCTTAACTAATACCTACAGAAAGTTTAAAACACAAAGACAAACAGATTTCTTTCTATGTACCATCGTATTATCTAAAATTGTCCTTACACATGTTTGAAGACTTGTCAGCTCCAATAACTCCGGTATAACTGACATCACAATTAGTTCAACATAACAAAAACCATATTGACTTTACCTAGAAAAATGTCTAGAACGATTTTCAGTCGAAACCAGCACGTTCATTTGAATAATTCTGAATTTCTTTTCACATCAGTTCATTATTCGTAAAAAATGAAATGTATGAATACAATTCCATTTTTGTTTTTACTGCTGATACTAAAAGTTCAGGCAAGAGATGAGATCGCTATTAATTTTATAAAGCTGTTTATTCAAAACGATCAGAAGCCTACGCATTTGATTTATGGTGGATTGTGTTGGAAGAAAAGTAAGTAAAGAAAATAGTTGTTATACTACCCAAACAGTTGTCTGTATTCAAAGGGAATTTCGATTACCTAATCTAAGTTCTGAAAGAATTTATGGGGTAAAGGACATAGAAACCAAAACTCTTAACATGAAATTGTCGGTTATAAAAAACATTTGCTGATTGTACAAAAGTGCAACACTTACCGGTCAAATTGTATGGATCAGCTGTTTTTGGCACTTAAACATACCGGCGAACTGTGGGTGTATATTGATACACCTCTGCCGAACCCTTTTGGACACTGGTACCTAAACTACATCATCAATACCAGCGGCCTCGGGAGTTGCGTCGTCATCCCCGAGACAAAGCTTTAAAATGTGTATTTTTCTGCAGACATAATAAACAAGTTTGTAATGGAGATGTCCAGCATAGGAGTGCGAACCTCAGCATCTTTCAAACCGCTGTCCAAGTACCAGGATCATGCTATACTGTACCTTACAGACTTGGACTGCGTTCAGTCGAAAGCTATTATTTCTTACGTAAGTATGTTAGTACTAGTGTTTGGTAAACATCATGTATGATAAAAGTATATAATAGGACCCTAAACTAGCTTAGTGTTGAACCGTGGTGGGTTCACCAGCATAGTAGCTCGTTCTACCTTTGTATTTGCATAATGATTTATGTAACACAAATAAATAGCACCAATTTATTGACCTCAAGAGCAGCTAGTGGTATAGCCGTGATTGCAAATAACAACTATGACAACATAAAGAAGAGTCACTTACTCCCGCCTACCAAGTTACTGTTCCCCAAAACGCAGCAGTAGGCTTAGCCAATCACGCCGTGCCGTGATTGGCTTAGCTTAGTCCAGACGATAATTAAATGAAAAAAACAGGTCAATATTATGCTTCCATCATATAGAGTGTCGGGGATGAGAAAGGTTTAAAAGTATCAACCATATTTTCTCCAGGCGTTGTCCAAGGAACTGTTCCAATTCACGTACCGCTGGCTGGTGCTGGTCACTTCACCACAACTGCAGCAGTCGACGCTGTCTCTAATGGAGAACGGACCAGTCCTGGTTGATAGTGATCTGGTGCTTGCCCAGAGAGTTGGTAACCAATTCAAGATGGTTGAAAGTAAGTTAACTTCGCGTAACCTAACGATAAGTATAGATCTGCTGATTATTTTTCCACGGTTTCATAGTACCTACCATAGTAACAGTCACCGACAGTATGATGATAAGTACAATGACTCCCTTTCAAGTTTCTGGTAAACCAAAAGACGTAAGATGTAAGTATAAGGACAAAAAAGGATATTAGAACACAAAAATAGACATAAGAAGCTATGTTTACGTAGCCTAAGACATCACGTGTAGGCTATAGAAGAAGAGACTGAGGTAGGAAACCTCTGCTAAAAAGATTTATAAAAAAGCAAGAACATTAGATAATAAGAGAATGCGGCGTGTGTACTTATGTGACAAAATTTAAGGCTTATAATATGAGACGGTAAATTAAATACATACATTCTGTGGCTCACAGCAGATTTTTCATTTTTCCCAAGTGCACAGACCCGGTATCAACGGCTCCATGATATCAACCCTCCGCGGCTACTACAACGGGAGCCTGGTGGATGTACGACCTTACCGGGAGCTGTACCGCAGACGAAAGAATATGATGGGGCACCCAATCGTCATGTCAAACGTTATTCAGGATAGCAACACCACGCGGTTGCATCTGCCTAGGGAAGATCGGCTGTAAGATTTGTTTACTCATTTCTCTCTCGGCTCCAAAGTCTTTGAGCCTTTAATAATTTGTGTTTAGGTCTTCTTTACTGCTTTATTGTTTCTTTAAGTATTCATGGCTTCTGCCAAGACAGCAATTTGCCGAAATATGATGTACTTCTGTACATCATATTTCGGGTGTCCACTGAAATCTAGTGCCGTGTTGTGGTCTCCCATAGTACAGCTATGCTGAGTGGCAGCTTCAGTGTCGCAGTTGGACCTGTAGCTGCCAACAAATTCCTTTCCTGTGCCGTTTCTAAGTTGTATTTCTAAGGCAAATTATGGGACTCGTGACAATAAATCACATATGCACCTTTATACCAACCAGTAAAGGGCAGTATCGTCTATACCTAGGTATATTATAGATATTGTATCCACATGACTGTCCCTTCATCAAAATCGTAAGAGTTCTATTTAGACTCTTTCCACTTCAGGGAACTGCAATACGATTCAATCACGAAAGCCTGCTGGTCAGCTGCTAAGATTGGCTTCGAGATGATAAACGCGACTCCTCGGTACATCTTCAGCTACCGGTATGGGTACAAAGTGAATGGACAGTGGTCTGGTATGATCGCTGATTTGTATGCTAATAAAGCTGATGTGGGTAAGTCAAGGTCAAAGCATATTTTTTAAATATTCCGTTTACAGGCACTAGTGAATACTCAGAGTCGGTCAATTAGTTAGTTGCCTGTTCCAAATGGTAGGTCTATAAAGATAAGAACGAGCAAGAAACTCCACAACTCCCTGTCAATGAATTTTCACAAAATCCTGATTAAGTGGAATTGGACTTCAGATTTTTGTAAAACCTATGGAAAATCTGAAGACTAGAAAACCTACTTCTTAAATAGAACACATAGTCAAAATTGGTTTATTCTAGAGAAATCACCTCGGTGAATTAAGATGAAGTGAGCTTCAGGTAAGCTGTCAATTTCTACTGCTAGCTGTCTTACTTCTGTTTGTTCCGTTCCCGCAGACAAACCGTGAAAACGGTTTTGTGGTGCATAGTTTCTAACTTGAGATTTTTATAAATTTGGTTTTAATAAACATATAATAATATAATACCATTCTGAAAAATCAATCTTTGCGAATTTTGAAATAGGCCATTCTTATTACTACCTACTCCATACAATTTTAGTAAAAACATTTCTTTACAGGCACAAACTGCGTGATTTTCCGAGATCGTTACGACGTAGTAACGTACACTGACCTGGTGGCCCCCATGCGTATGCTGTTCATCTACCGACAGCCTCCCCTGGCGTACGTCGCCAACGTGTTCTACCTACCCTTCTCCACTAGGGTGTGGGTCACTATAGCTGTGTGCACTGCTATTGCCACCGCTACTCTGTTTCTGGCTAGTAAAGTGGAACTGGTTCTTACGAAGGTAAGAAGCAGATTGGATAGATTAGAGACTCTAGAAAGGAAAAATCTTAACATCATAAAAAGGGAAAATTGATTGTGTGTTTGTAAAAGGTAATTGTGGAAATCTATGGGGGGGGGGGCCTATGTGCAGCAGTGGATGTCTTGCGTCTGATATATGATGATGATGATGATGATTATGAAGAGGTAATTTTTGGAAGTACTGGTGTGATTACAAACATGTTTTCACTGATAGAAACGCACACTATTGTCGAGTATAATAAGATAGGAGATTATGGTACATAGACTTGACATGTGGATAACGTCGCGGAAGCTCGTGCTTCAGCGTTTGAAGAAGGTCTTATCCACCTAAAAACTCCCAATGTCCGTAATTATAAACGTTCGAAATATAATCGCAATGTAATGAAAAACTTGTCGAAGTAAGTTAGACTGAGCTATAAAGCGAACTTTACCTAGTATTCTGCAACGAGATAGTAAACATTTACCATAACAGGCTTATTTTTAGGTTACAACTCAACAGCAGCTGGATGGAGGAATATGTGATGCCCTATTGCTGACAATGAGCGCAGTCACTCAGCAAGGGTGTTACATTGAACCCAGAAGAGCACCAGGTACAACTGCGCCAGCGCATCCTATCTTCACTATCCTCAACCAATAAACTAGGCTACATTGGGTGCAAGCGACACCTATCCGTAAACTGCGCCAGTGCACTCAGAACACTACTTTGACTTCAGAAAAAGTGAAATTAATTGCAGGAAAATTTAGAAATTGTTCCCTTTTTTCGGCAGATCAAATTTAAAAAAAATGCCTGTTTCATTTTTAGTCGTTCGTTGGCAATAACGATATTTGTTGACTTAAAACAAGGGCAAACTAAAATTACCAGCCGTCGAGGACGATACAGAAGGAATAAGAGCAAATTTTCACTTGACGGAAAAATATTAAAAACCACACTTTACTTATGATTTTCCTATAAAAAAAAATCTTGTTGTCTGATACTCAGTCCAGAATAGAGAATTCATGGTTTCAGTTTAAGGATACATGTCCCTTACACCCGATATAGTTCTAGACGAAAGTACTATGTGGCTGTGTCACAATGAGCAGCCGTGCGATTCTCTAACATATTTCAACGTTGCGCTCGACGTTGAGCTACTGTCAAATCAACTTTACGCACAACGCATAGAGTTGATTTGACAGTAGCGTCGTCGACGAGCTCAACGTCGAGCGCAACGTTGAAATATGTTAGAGAATCGCACGGCAGGTCGCATGATGGTGTTCGTGCTGTTCACGGCGCTGATGGCGCTGTACATAGCTCACTATGTAGCTGTGTCACAATGTGCAGGTCGCATGATGGTGTTTGTGCTGTTCACGGCACTGATGGCGCTGTACGCGGCGTACTCGGCCAACATCGTGGTGCTGCTGCAGGCGCCGTCCGACTCCATCCGCAGCCTGCCGCAGCTCGCCGGCGCCAAGATCACGCTCGCCGCCAACGATGTCGATTACAACCATTTCGTTTTTGTACGTAACTGATATCGAGGCCTACTTTCACCACAAATCACTAAAAATATTAAGCGCTAAGCTTATTTAAATTATCATTCTATCTCTGTCACCTTCTAACACTGTGATAGGGATGCAATAACGTTCTAAATCATATTTAGCGCTTAAAATGTTCTGTGATTGTGATGAAAGTGGGCCTTAGTCTCTAAAATCAATCCAACCAATTTACGTATTGATTAAAGCAAGCAATGATTTCGTCCTATTGTTTTTCAGAATCAAAGCAAGGAACCTCTACACATATCAGTACGGGATCGAGTTTTCCCGGAAAATGGAAAAGCAAAACTTTATAGTCTTGCAGATGGCGTTGAGAGAATTCGAAAGGTATTCTGGCCATCTTATTACCGTTTAGTTAGACTTTCATTGTTTAGTCAAATTAATAAATTAAAATTAAAAATGCTATACCCCAAGGTATCATCTGCGTTACGTCCTTGATTACTGCTCCGTTCCCGTCTGCTGTGGTCGTTATATAGCTTATTAGATACCTTCCACGACCAACGTGGGCTATTTAACGCACAAGCAGCAATTTTTTCAAATCACTTAGTAGTTCCTGGTATTAGCGTGCTCAAACCAAGAAACTCTTCAGTTTTATAATATTAGTATAGATTAATTACGACCTTCCACAATCAAGGCAAGATAAACCTATATCTTTCTGTCCAGGGTCTCTTCGCCCTCCACTCCGTGGCTGAGCCAGTCTACCGCCAGATCGAAGCCACGTTTCTAGAGAGTGAGAAATGCGACATCTCGACAGTGGACTACCTCGTGACCTTTGATTCTTTTACTCCAGTCAGGAAGGGGTCGCCTTATTTGGAGCTGATAAGAGTTGTGTAAGTCGCCTTATTTGAAGCTGATTAAAGTTGTGTAAGTTTGAGCTTTATAGCTTAATTCTTGGAAACATTTTATATTACTTACATGGGACCTAAATATAACGGCAAACTTAGGGGTGTCCCAACGTACACATACTGTTCGCCAGTATATTTAGGTCGTAACGTAACCCTTCGGGAAATACAGGCGTGATGGTATGTATGTTTGTATGTAAGTCTAAGTTTAAATAACATTATTTTCTTCTATTTGTGTTTTATGTAGGCTTTTTTTTAAGGAGTAAAAAAAAAATAATACTTAACTTTTACCAAATCTCCGTCATCAGTCTTCACCTCGTTTAATATCTTTACACCAGGCACAAGCAGATCCGAGAGTCCGGGATCCAGTCGGCTATCCGCAAACGTTACCTGGTGTCCAAGCCCCACTGCATCACCAAGATGTCCTCGTTCAGCAGCGTGGGTCTCATGGACATGCGACCTGTTCTGATCCTCATGCTGTACGGCGTCGCCGTCTCCGTGACCATCGTGATTGGGGAGATAGTTGTGCATAAACTGTGAGTCTGCTAACTACTATATATACTTCATTTATTATACATCGCATTATTCGGGGCATTGGATCGCAGATAACGGTTTATGGCAATAGGCTCGCCCCCTATAACATGGCTCATGGGACCTAAACAAACTGGCGAACTGAAGTACCAGCCTCCAGTGAATTAAGGTAAAGTGAGCTTGAGGTGAGCTTAATCCCTAGCATTGTAGATCGATAACTCACTTCAAGCTTACTAATAGCACAGTTGAACACGTTGTGTGTACTTCTTGTGACCCATTCCAAATTGTATATATATTTAGTGTTGTGAAGGCTTTGTTGAAGGTATATGCCAGAGCCTGAAAGGCAGTATTGACCCGGAAACATAATGAACATAGTTCTTAGATAAGCCTATGATATATAGTTCTTAGACAAGCCCTGTCTCATGGTGGATTTTACTCTGTTTCAGAATAAACAGACACAAGAGGATCTCAAAAGTGCAGATGATAAAGACCTTGCGATAATAGTGACGTAGTAGTTGATATACGTTTGCACCAATGTAATCTATACTTAATTACCTGGTAGTATTGTTGAATTTAGAAGTCGAAGCCTACGGCTGCGTTTCTACCACACGCTCATTTCTGATGTAAACGAAGCATAATCCAGGCTTAAGGTTTATAGATACTTACTCACTTCAGGCAATCGTTATTTTAGGGTGGATATAGGTGTACCTGCACTTGTTGTAATAGCCATAAAAAACTTAGTAAACGTATAAATGAATTTGTATTTTGTTTTATTTCCTAAACACAGATAAAATTCTGCTTGCCTAAAAGGTACTTACCTATTTTACAAAAATTTATCATTTTCAAGTTAGGTATACCAAACAAGTTTTCTTCATTTTCTAGTGTAACTCCTACTTTGCAAGTTTCATTCGTTTATTTTCTATTATTTTTTGCGTCCTTAAGGCGTTTGCTTTTCTTTGAGCTTCCGCCTTTCTATGTCTTTGTGCATGTTTCGGAGTAATGCCTTTGGAACCTGATTCCATTTTTTTACCATGTACTTTAATTGGTGAGATTTTAGGGGATAAGGGCATCTGGGTCTGCATACTCGGCAGTTCTTTTACTTTCGAGGGTAAGGGCGGAATACTGTTCTTCCTTTTCATTTTAGAGTCCTCCCTATAAACGTTTATATCGTTTTGATTGGACACTGTTTTCTTAAGAAGCCGTTTAATCTCCGAGGCTTTACCGACGTCAGCAGCTATAATGGTGCCCCCTGAAAGGGTTGTTACCATCGCACGAAGCTCTGTTAGTGTCTGACCATGATATTTTACATCATCTTGTAACTTGTCCAATTTATTTTCGAAATGTTCCAAAGAATTCATAATGCGATGTAAAGCATCTATTGGATGAGTTTTTCTTGGTGAACACAACATTTTTAATCCAGGTTTGTATAAAGTAGGTAACTACACTAGAAAATTAAAATTATTTTGGTTTGTAATTTTGAATTTTGTTTTATTCAAAGTTGTCATTAGATACGTAATGCGCAGTGTTGAAGATGGTAAAAAAAATGTAAATAAACTCGATTGTAGTTCCTTAAAGTGGACTAAACTTCTTTGATACAATTTCGACTCTCGTAGGCCATAATTATAGGCAAACTAAGTTGGGCAACATTATTTTCAATAACAATATTGATTGCCGGGCTTTGACTGAATTAAATACTACATACCAATACATAATATAATATAATATATACCTACATAACATGGGACCTCCAACTGAACATGATATCATCTCTGCTTGAGTATGTTTCAACTAAAGTACCTTCCAAATGAATGCAGAGTAAGTTTGTGCTGGTAATTGGAGTAATCTAGCGCCTGTAAACAAAATCGTAGCAATTAGACCAACAACTATAACTTTTAACCACTTCTGTTATAGTCCGAGTTGGATTGACCACCATAAATAATTTTACTAAACAAAAAAATTACAACTCTGTTACTATTGTTCTGAAGCAGACATGAATAAAGGTTTATTTATATAGGAATATCTTTAGATATTCCTATATAAATAAACATTAAAATTTGGTATACGATTAATAACTTACATTTCTAAATTACGTGAAACGGAACACAATGCTCTGTACGACAACGACACTGGCACTGGCACGCTGGCAACATTAGTAAGCAGTGTTGCCAACGTAGGCGATTTTTCGCCATTTGGGCTACTCAGAACGAGAATCGGCGACGAAAAAATCTAAAAGGCGACTGGTCGCCAATTGGGCTACTCTAGGGATAAGTTTTTGTTATACTACTTAGTAGGCAAATAGGCATACGGCCGCGCGTGTGTGTAATGTTGGTACAATTTGATATTGAGATGGACACCCTATTTGTTTGTGATTGGTTATTTTCGGGGAATACCCTGAAGTAGTCTTAGCTATTATGTAACCAAAGGGAATTGTTCAGTTTGTTAGGGCAATTTGACTTAACGTGAACATTAAGTATAAAATTTAATGACTAGAGTTTTAATAGTTTATGCCTCAAATAACTCCATAAGTCGGTATAATCCCAAAATGTCAAGATTTCATGAAATAGTCATTCTTTCGGATTACCTGGCCCTATAGTGATTTATTGGTGACTTAAATGGTTATAATTCTGAAAATACATAATTCTCACACTCGTGAATCATAATTTAATCTACATAATAACCTAATACTGACTTGCAAATTGCAAAAAACGTAAGAAAATTTGAATTTCGCGGGATACCGTGGAGGTTCTAGCTGAACTGAAATCACAATTATTAATAACTTTAATTTAGGTTTAAAGAAATTTATTTCTCATAAGAACTTAAATAACAGTTCGCTTAAAATGAGATACATAGTAAGTTATTATAGCTAGTATTATTAAAATTAGTTATCCTAGGGTGCTGGAGACATAGCATTTGTTAGCATAATATATAATTATGTGATATATATATGTATTATTGTGTTCTATGTTATATCAAGTGTTGTGATGAATTTTCTTAATCTGTGTTTGAATGTGTTTACATTGTCGCTTTTTTTAACATCTTCCGGCAAACTATTGAACAGTCGTGCTCCTTCAAACAAAATCGTTTTTCTGCCATAATTAGTGCGCGCTTGCGCTGGTTTCAACTGGATTTTATTTTTGTTCCTTACGTTGTATGTTATATTTTTCTTATGTAGTTGTATGTTTGATTGATAATTTCATTGACTTATTTAAAAAAACGGCTTATGCCTATTTATCAGTGTGCTATGAACATATTAATTAATAAATTGATAAAAACTACATTTTATTTATATTGATATTTTGGTGTTTGGGCTACTTTAGGCTACAACTGAAATTCGGCGATATTGGGCTACTTCATGCATGAGAAATGGCGACATTAAGGCCAGCGCTGTTGGCAACACTGTTAGTAAGTGCGGCTGTCAAATTCGAAAGATACACGTTCTGCAATGGGTGACACTGCGGCTGAAGAAATCCAAAAACTAAACATTGACGCAAAGGCAGGGTTTTATACATTATAATTTAGTTTGAGAAAGTATATTTGTACGTTATGTAAGTCATGATAAAGTTTATTGGCATCCGTGGAGGCTGTGTGGTCCGCTGCAAGGACTACGCATATGCCACATGGGTCTGTAGGAGTTTCATCAGCGTTTTTAGCTGGAATGATATCATGCGGTTACCTTTGCCTATACATTCTTATTTCTGTATTCTAGTCTTTGATTTTTGTTGATCATTTTGTTTGTAAACTTGTAACCTGTGTTTAGACACTATGATTTGTGTTTTTACGAGACCTTGGTCATAATAATCGTTTTAGAAAGTATATTAAAGGTTATTATTGTGAAAGAAACATGATAGCCACACACACCTGTGCAATTAATTCGATTTTACGTATTTATCAAATATAATATTTATTTAGGTGTCCTTGTAATATACATGGTGTTTAATATTTAATCATTTAGTTGAAAAAAGTACATGAAACTAATAAATCTCATTATCTTACTCATCTTATCTCCCTGTTTATTATTTACTAACCTCTTCACAAATTCCAATTGTGAAGTATTATTGTCATAATCACTCACACTTGACGAACACAGGTACGTGATTAGAGCAACATAAAGAAATTACCTGCCAGAAATATTAAATTCTCTTTGACTATTTTAATACGATTGACACAGTAAGGTCAATGTTTCTTCGCAGTCCTGAAGATGGCTGTTTGGCGACATAATGAAATCTTTTGGGAACAAAATTGTCTACTAATTTTCAGTTCCTATATGCAAAATGGATAGTTTACCTTACCAGTCATCATTCTTTTGAATGGTTGACCGGTTGTTTGTGAAGCTCTGGTGACAATTTCGAATGTTGTAATAATTTAAAAAAATATGGAAATAATCCTACCCGTATGCTGAAAAATAAATTCCAATAACAGCAAAAATACGAAGGCATTAGTTTGTTAGTGTGGTTAATTATTACCAGTTGGTAAGTTTTAGTGATTGGCCGCTAACCAGCTAACTTCAGGACTGCCAAGACTCATACTGTACTTTAATTTCAAAATTTGTTAGTAACTGAAGGTTCTCTTTACAGTCAAAGACGAAAGCAATGAAGGAAAAAAAGAAAAAACCAGATGAAGGTTCCGGGGGAGCGGCAGAATTAAACCCATGGCCTGAATTCATCCAGAAACGCATCAGTCTCTGGGACAAGTTCAAAATTCAGTATGATGAAGAGATAGCAAGTAAACCTGATATGAGCATTGTGGTTACGCTACCTGATGGAAAAACTGTTGAAGCGAAAGCATGGAAAACTAGTCCGTATGATGTTGCTAAAGGAATTAGGTGAGTTAAAAAAAAGAACAATTATTTTCAGTACTTATTCAATTCATAACGTGAAAGTCATAATATACATTCCTAACAACTAACATTGTACAAAAGTATTTAACTTTAGAACTGCAATGCCAGTTGCAAACATAGTCATGTTGCCAATATTAATTAGCACTACATAACTGATAAAAATACTAATGTTAGCTGCACTTGCATTCAAAATAAGCGTCTCTGCACCGGGCCGATATTTTAATTGATTATCGGGCCGATTTTTGTCAGATTCCTTCTCACTGATGAGAAAACGGTCCGATAATTGGTTAAAAAACCAGTTGTGTGCGGAGAAAATTCGTGATTGCTAGCACTTTTTTTTATAAAAACTTTCTTTTCTGCTATGGCAGTTGTGAAGTGGAATATTTCAGCATAAATACGTTCAAATTGATAAGAAAAACTGCAACATCCAATCGTAAACACAATAATTATGAATTGTCATATATCACTTACATAGTAGTGCAATCTACAGTGCATTGTTTAGAATGGGCTATATTCCCGAGTATTCTATTGCAACAGTGTTCCTCTATGTCATCACTAATAGGAAATGAGTCATGCCACTTAATATTATGATTTTCCTCAAGATATTGTAACTGTAATGAACAATGAATCCAATCAAATATGCAGTGCACTTCCTTTACAGATATTAAATTATTGATAAAACTTATATTTGAAAATTTTTTCACCAGTTGTTTGCCAATAAAGTAAATGAAATATTTAAAAAAAAATCAATATTAACAGTAAAATAAATTATTTAAAAAATAGGGCCACATATGAAAGTTCATGTGGTGTAAACAAAAATGTTCATAATGTTGTTGCCATCTAATAACGGCGACCATTAGTATCTTCAAAATCTTGACAGATTAAGCTTGAAGCAATTAGAATGCAAATGCTATTAAAAAAACTGGAATTGTCAATATCTGAAATATTATAAATTTAACAATTTTGGATGAGACAAAAATAAATGTCTCCTAGTCATTTTGATTGGTACTTATTTAATATTAAGGAGGTGAAGTGAAGGACAGACCCTAAAAGTAAATGATAAAGTGATTAACTAAAATAAGTGTCCCCATTCTTAAACTGTGTTAACACATTCACTGCAGAGCCAAAAACGTTAAAGGTCCAACCTCCACTAGCGTCAGGCACATGTGCCTGACATGGCAGCTTACGGGTTAAGCAGTAAATGATAAGAATAATGCCAAATCACACACAGACTATACTGGTACTGAACCCATTGTTTAAGTCAATACTGCCAATCCTTAAGCCAAGAGGCCTGCCAAGGTATTAAATTTGCCACAATTGGCTTTGAATCTAAAAATTTATAAATTACAATACAATTAAATATCATTCCTTGTATGTAACGTTAGTAGTTATCTAAAGATAGGCCTGCCTAGAAGATTTGTAGGCCAGGCTTGGTTTAAGTGCTACAATGCTTTCAACATCATGAAGATGACTATCAGTTATTATAATGGAGATTTCCATTTTCAATGAATGTTTTGTTACCATTTACTAATTTATTTTTGTTGTAATAAAAAAATCCCTGCTATCATTTATTGAACATTGAAATTAAGTTTTATTCTTATGTATCAATATTAAACCCCACAATGTCAGTGTCCTAATATTGCTAGATAACTGTATATAATGTACTAATTACTTATTTACCTGCACACAAGCGAGTGGTGGAGAGAATAGTAAGTACATTAGTTAAGGGTGGACTGCTGATGGCTTTTACTGGTTAATGTCTATACTGCCTAGCATGGTGAATGTTGACAATGTAATGTATTGAATGACAAAGTAAAATAATCAAAAAATCTCAAGGCTGTAAGTAATGAATGAACCAAAAAAGTAAAATTATTTGAGATGAAAATTAATAAGGGTAATTATTTATTTGTAAGCATGCTTAAAACAATGTATAAGCTATGTACAGTGTGTGTGGAATGTTTATATATAAACTATACTATGCTTGGTGTTGAATATATATCAATATATACAAAAATATACCTATCCATATTACTTATATATTATAAAAATGCTTGTTGACTTTGGTAGTCATAATTCTGGTAGATCTTGCCAAGTATTGTACTTTTCCATTAGCATTTTAACAAACCTACTATCATAATAATATGGTTGCACCACCGCTTAAAGATAAATTACTTATTAAATGCACAATCCCACACATATCCTTTATTCTTCTTCCTTATTGTGCGGGCAGTAAGGTCTAACGATCCCACACACCCTAGTGTCAGAGTTTCTAAACCGCCTCAAGGGCCTCTGACATAGTTACGGATGTCCAAGATAAACTAAGAAAGTACTTATGATTATTTTTAAAGTTGATTAAAAGAAACAGCTTATGGCTTATACTCAGTATAGCCAAACCTAATCTAACTGCCCCGTTGGTCTCGTGGTCGCAAGCGCTACTGCTGAGCGAGGGGTCCAGGGTTCGATTCCCAGGTCGGGCAGAAAGTGTTATTGGGTTTTTCCATTAAGAATTTCTCAGTAGTAGCCCGGAGTTTGGAAGTTGGTGGTGTGACACCCCCGTGCCTCGGAAAGCTTGTAAAGCCGTTGGTCCTGCGCCTGATCTCTCTCCGGTCGTGTCAGATTGCCGTCCCATCGGACTATGAGAGTTAGGGAAGAGGGAGTGTGCACCTGTGTTGGGCACAAAATTGTGCACTATAAAATCTCCTGCGCACGTGGCTAGTTTGCATTAAGATTAGCCGCCGTGGCCGGAATCGGTCTGGAGACTTACATTACATTTACATAGCCACACCTAAACCTAGCTTTGAGAAGGCCCCAGTAAAAAGCCACTCCAGTTCCACCCTGCTCCTCCACATCCGACCCTCATGATGACTGTCCTCCATCGCAGCCAGGGCCTGGCTGATGCCACCATCATCGCACGGGTGAACAATGAGCTCTGGGACCTGGACAGGCCGCTGGAAGGTGACTGCAAGTTGGAACTCCTGAGGTGGGACAACACGGATGCTCAAGCGGTCTTCTGGCATTCTTCTGCGCATATGCTGGGAGAGGCTATGGAGAGGGTGAGTGTTACATTGGACTTTAAGGCGATTGGCATACTGCCCCGCATCACGGAGCGTGGCGCATGAGTGCGTGTTAAGAACACGTTGTTCGCAAGTATCTGTGTTTGTATAGAAAACACGAGTAGACCAACACACTGAAAACACGTTCACGCGCAGTTTTTCTTATCGCCAAAGCATTTTCGTCGCGAATCACGGAGCGTGGCGCGCGCGGGGCGTGTGCGAATCGCCTAATAGAATGTGATTTTGGGGCTGTCCATGGAATAGGGCAGACAGCAGATAATGAACCTAAAGTCATTAGCAATAAAGTTGAAAATTGCGTGCAGGATATAATTCTGCTTGGCATTTATATCTTACACGCAATTTTCAACTTCATTCCTGTTGTATTTTAGTTCTTTTTCAATTAATCAATGAAAATGGACTGGCTATATTGCAGATCCAAAGTTACCCTATGCTCCCCGCATATTTTAAAATATGAAATTTTGACAGCACGTAAACGGATAAACGTTAAAATTAATACTGAAGAGTTACTATTCTAATTATTTCTTATGTTTGATGACATTCATTACCAAAAAATAATCAAGATATTTATCAATTTTTCAATACTGCGCGCAATCATAGAAAAACATCTCTGACTGATCTAAACTATCTAAACTAATATTATAAATGCGAAAGTAACTCTGTCTGTCTGTCTTTCTGTCTGTCTGTCTCTTCTTCACGCCTAAACCACTGAACCGATTTCAATGAAATTTGGTACAGATATAGTCTGGGACCCGAGAAAGGACATAGGATAGTTTTCATCCCGGAAATCCCCCGGGAACGGGAACTAATAATTCACGCGGACGAAGTCGCGGGCAAAAGCTAGTAATGTTATAATGTTCATTTTGTATGTTTGTTACCAGGTTTACGGTGGCTGTCTCTGCTACGGTCCTCCAATCGAAGAAGGCTTCTATTACGACATGTATTATCCTGAGAAGGGGGTAAGAATTCACTGGTTAAAATTTTTATTTATTAATTAAACATTCAACAAATGACACACCGAGGCAGACTTTATGGTTTAGACATTCATGTTACATGTTTAAAAATAATAAAGGTAGGTACCTACTACGTACCAGAAAAATAATTAAAATGAAATTATAAGTTTTTTTTTTTTAATTGGGTGTACTTTTGGCAAAACGTACCAACTTGAAATTATTAAAGCTCTTCAATAATTTCCGTTATTTAGGTCAAAAGATCATCATCAAAGACATTTTATACTGGTTCTTTGAGCGGGCAGAGCCACAAGTTACTGCCATGTCAAACTGCATTACAATTTATCATACTATCATATTGAGTTATATCAGCTTGTGCCTATTATCTGCCGATCAAAGTCGCTAAAAGCATAACAAAGTTGACATGTATGTGACAAGATTGTGGCCATCGTTTTAACTGATCCATTGTTAATTTCCATATTAACTCAATGACGACAATGAGTCATTTATGTTATTTTGCACAACCATCAATTAAAAGTTATAATTTTAAAATTAATCTAACAAAATTATACAACCAGAAACTTTTACAAACAAAAAAACCCAGGCATATTACTTATTGTCTGTTTGTCTGTTACAAATCAATGTTATTTTTTTTTTCAAGATCCATAGCCTTTTATGTTGTCATGGCCCGTTTAAAGTCTCTCTTCCGCAGGTCTCTTTAAGACCTGTTACGCACGAGGTTGCATGTCCAAAACCGGGCAAGTACTAATGTGACTTTCCCAAATTCTTAGGTAATGAACTTTCTTAGTTTATCTTGGACATTTGGTGAAGAAACCTGGACTTATCCTAAGTATAAGTCTGGAATGGCCAATTCGTTTCGGCCAAGTATCGTCAGTCAAGCGTGATTAATGCTCATGCTTTATCTGTATAAGAATAGGACTTTGCCCTGTAATGGGACAATAACTCTAATGGCCGTTTTATGTGAAAGTATAAATAATAAACTGGTATTATAACTAAAACCCATATTCTTCAACAGATTTCATCCACCGATTTCCACGTTCTAGAAGGCTTAGTAAAGAAAATAGCAAAAGAAAAGCAGCCTTTTGAACGTCTAGAACTAACTAAGGAGCAATTACTTGAAATGTTTGACTACAATCCGTTCAAAGTGCGCATTTTGAACGAGAAGGTCAAGACGCCCACTACAACGGTGTACAGATGTGGACCACTCATTGATCTGTGTAGAGGACCCCATGTTAGGCATACCGGGAAGGTCAAAGCGCTCAAGGTTACTAAGGTAAGCTGTCTTCATTACAGTCATTTTGTTCCTGTAGGCCACTGAAATGGGCATAGAATATAAAATATGTTTGCGTTTATTATCGTTTATGTTACTGCTCCGCCCCCGTAGGTCGTAGCGTGATACTATGTAGACTCTAACAAAAAAAAAACTTTAGCTTTATTACATTAGTAGCTAAAGGTATTTTGTATTTTTTTAGAAACCTGTAAATATTTCACACATCGCCATTTTGGTGAGCGGGTAGGTTAGGGCAGTACATCAAAGCATTTAATTATTGAAAGACGAGGTTATGCCCGCGACTTCATCCGCGTAAATGTGGATTATTGCGGAAGCAGACGAAGTCGCGGCATAAAAAGTAGCCTATGGCCTTTTTCAAACGTGGCTCGTACGAAATTTTATTAAAATCGGTTCAGTAGTTTAGTTGTGAAAGCGCAACTAACAGATAAACGAAGTTACTTTTGCATTTATATTATATTATAGTATGGAATGTGAGTAAGCTTGGAACTAAGCTCAATTCAATTGATACTAAGGCCCACTTCCACCAATATAACTAAAGATATTTAGCAATTATCATCCTGTCTTTGTCACCTTCCAACAAAGTGACAGTGACAGACTGAAAATTTAAACATATTTAGCGCTAAATATGTTTAATGATTTGGTGAAAGTGGCCCTAAAACTCAGCATAATTATTTTGTCTGCAGAACTCAGCTACGTATTGGGAGGGTAAGGCAGAGGCGGAGAGTCTGCAGCGAGTGTACGGCGTGTCGTTCCCGGAGCCCAAACAACTGAAGGAGTGGGAGCATATTCAGGAAGAAGCGGCTAAGAGAGATCACAGGAAGATCGGCAGGGTAACATAGACTGTTTTGTTCAAGATGTTTGAATATTATACCTGTTCCATCTAATCATGACTGTGGTTGTACATTGGTGCACCTCTGCCTAACCCTTCGGGGAATCATGATGGCACATAACCTCGATTTTATTCCTTCTTCTTTTCAAATCAGTTTTAAGTAAATCTTTTTTTATTTTTTGAGTCAGTTCACACCGAGACGCGGCGCGACGCTGCGCGCACCTTTTAGTAAAAGAATTTTCAGAAAACACGAAAAGATACATATTTCATTGTGAGAAGATGTAACACATTCTGAATTTCGTAAATGAAATTGTATCTAATAGTGTAGTAAATAAAGTTGCATTTTGAATCCCTCTACTATGAAGTACGCGCGGCGTCGCGTCTCGTCGGGTCTTGGTGTGAACTGACCCTCGTATAAAGTACCTGTCCTCAAAACGTGGTAACTGTTTTTAAATACATCCTAATTTCACCTTTACTGTTACAGGAACAAGAGCTATTCTTCTTCCACGAGTTGTCGCCCGGCTCGTGCTTCTTCCAGCCGCGCGGTGCACACATATACAATACACTTGTTAACTTTATTAGAGAACAATACAGGTAAGGGGTATATATTTTTTTTAATTGTCTGAATTACCCATATTCTATGTTCATTACTATACACATTTTTTATATCATATATATTCAATGTATCAAAGTTCTTCGCGCAAGTTTAAAATGTGCAAATGTCTTATCAAATTAATCGATTATTATATAAAAAAACTTAGTATAATTTTTTTTTTGTTAAACGGTTCTGTAGCTCTTAAGATTACTTCGTACAAACAAATGTAAAAAATTTACCTCTTTTGTACCCCGACAGAAAAAAGAAGCTCTTATAGAATCACTTCGTTGTCCATCTGGCTGTGTGTTCTATATCCCTTGAATGAAATTGACTACTGATAGTTTCATATGAAAAAAAAACTATCAAATATTCATAATTTAATCCCCGGTTAAGATTTATAACAAGTACAAAAGCTTCATAAAATTCGCCTTTAACAACATTTCTTTCACACAGGCTGCGCGGCTTCCAAGAGGTGGTAACGCCTAACATGTACAACGCCAAGCTGTGGCAGACGTCGGGCCACTGGGCTCACTACGCAGAGAACATGTTCTCGTTCGACGTGGAGAAGGAAACGTTCGCGCTCAAGCCTATGAACTGTCCGGGGCATTGGTGAGTTTACAACACATATACAGGAAAAATTTTTAACCAGTGCGTAAATTTTGCCATTATAAACTTCAACACGTTTTATTAAACACGTATATTTCATTTTGATATGTCTTAAGTACAAAAAAAAAAGTTATCGCTTACGAAACATGTTTACATAAAAACCATATTTTATTGTCACTCGGCGCTAGCGCATTCCCCACCCCCTCACCCCAGCCATGCGCCCGGGCGGCGGCCAAGAGTTTTCATTGATAGTATGGCGAATAGATTATGTCCATGTTTTGCTTATTTCAAACTCGGATAGGGATGAAATTTTTTTTTTTTTTTTAACTAAACACGGAAATGTGTTCTATTACTGACACTGATCTACCAAAACGCACGCACTGGTTAAAAACTTTTCCTGTATAGGAGTCGTCATGGCACAGCGGTTAAGGCGCCTGTCTTTCATACGAGAGGTTGTAGATTTGATACCGGGGAAAGGGCAACACGCGTAGTGCAACACACTGAGAACGCGTTCACGCGGTGTCACCAGAGTTCCGTCTGATGCAGCACGGAGCGTAGTGCGGGGCAGTGTGCGAATCGCCTATGGATATCGAGCAACATGCCCGATATTAAACCTGCAATGTGACTTTTTCATTCATAATAATATGTACTTCCGAATTTTATGTTGAACATCACTGTGATATTACGAAATCGCGAGGAGATGGTACTCAATGATAAAAGTTTGTGTGACGATGTCTCTTCTACTCCGTAGAATAAATGTATTTTTCGTATTCATAAATGGTATGTGTGATCTCCCTCAGCCTACTATTCGACAACCGCATCCGCTCATGGCGCGAGCTGCCTCTCCGGCTGGCGGACTTCGGCGTGCTGCACCGCAACGAGCTGAGCGGAGCCCTGACCGGGCTGACCCGCGTGCGACGCTTCCAGCAGGACGACGCGCATATCTTCTGCACGCCGCAGCATATTGAGCAGGAGATGGTATGTACCCTTAGCAACCAGTTGAACTAAGCAAAGCTTCGATGCTAAGGATGTGTCTGATTTATACCGATAAGATTACTTTATTTGTTTATTTATCAAAATGTGCGTTGAATTGAGAACACGTTTTTTATAACATACCACCATGCCTAAAATCCTCGAAGTGGTTAGGCAGAGATGTACCAATGTACACCCACAGTTTGCTGGTATATTCAGGTCCCATGTGACAGGGGCGAGCTTATTGCCATCAACCGGGCACAAATCCTAACTCAGATGCTACTGGATTTTCATAGAAAATCCCAATAACACTTTGCTCGACCTGGGAATCGGACCCAAGACCTCTAGCGTAGAAGTCGCGCTTAGGACCCCACTCTGCCTACACACCTCTTCGCAGAATACTGGCGTGATGGTATGCTGACGCGCACTTTGAACTAAATCAACTAACACTATGACCTTTGTCCTTAGCTGGCGTGCCTCGAGTTCCTGGAATGCGTGTACACGACGTTCGGGTTCACTTTCCAACTGAAGCTCTCCACCAGGCCCGAGAAGTTCCTCGGAGAACTCGCCACATGGGACCAGGCTGAGAAGGTACACTATCTGATTGTCTTGCGTCTTTCCTGTTACTGCTTTCTTGAAGTCGGTATTTAGGTAAAAGGTACCAACAACGGTACGGTTGCAACAAACATAGATTAACATATAAGATTTTTCAATACTTATTATTGAGCATAATATCAAAGGATATAGGAAATGGATCTTTAAAATTAAGATAAAATGAACTCTTAAGTATTGCCTTAAATTCTAAATAGTAGTGAATTGTGTCATTTCGTGTGTTATTAAAAAATGATATGTCGTAAAAGTAGGTAACATTATTAATCGACGTCAATATTTTACATAGTCGACCTACAGAACCGAATAGGTAATTCTTTCATATTTTCAAGAACTTTCCCACTTACTACCATGTTGTCTCTCCATCACCTTTGGTGGTCTGGTAAACAATGCCTAAGGCATTAAGTCCACGTTTGTACTTTTTGTTGCATAAAGTATATAAAAATAAATAAATAATCTTCGTGTCAATCTGTCAAAAAAAGCCACTTACTGACTAAACATGCAACCTTGAAAATTCGAATTATGACGCTAAAAAATTACCAGGAAGAAGACATCACCTAAGAATCCGAACCGCAACCGAACTTCTCCACAAACGAAGTCTTGGTTAAAAGCTAGTTCCTTAATATATAAATCGCGTTCCTTTCAGGCGCTAGCCGAATCCCTGAACAAGTTCGGTCGTCCGTGGCAACTGAACCCGGGTGACGGCGCGTTCTACGGCCCCAAGATAGACATCACCATACAGGACGCTCTGAGGAGGTCGCACCAGTGTGCCACCATACAACTCGACTTCCAGCTGCCCGAGAGATTCAACCTCACTTATGTCAGGTGAGATACAAGAATAATTGGTACCATAATATACTTACTTTTATGAATTAAACGCCATCACAAATTTCTTGATATAAATCTTAACGCAAAATTGGTCCCCATGATAAAGGCGCTGCCTAGTTTGGGGACCGCTCACGCCGTACAGTTTATAACACATTTTATAAGTATACAGTCACATAACTAAAGTAGTTATGCACACTATAAGATTGAGTACTTTTCAATAAGTTATATTTTGTTTTGTAACAATATGGATCAATTATTCTATTGTTATCGTCAAATCAAAAAACAACAATAGTCAGCACTGGGTTTATAATGTTTTTAATCTACCTGCTTTGTGACTGAACTATTCGGCAATAGGCGGTAGATTCTGTGACTAGACCCATTTGGCAATACTGCCGTGCAGACCCTAAAATGCAGTAAAAGGTTTTTTGTAGATGGCCGTGTTCCTTATAAAGTGTTCATTAAGGTTTAAAATTCAACAAAAAAAGTGTCAAAATAGTCTGCACGGCAGAATAGACTGTTGATTCTATGACCGTACAGTTTTTCAATAGCGGTATAGTAGTCGTTCCGAACTTCCTAAAGGCAAGCCGATAGGAATCGAGTTGTACGGAATCAAATAATAATAATAATACACACACGTAGGTACACTCATATTATGCCACTTAATAAACCTATTCTATATATTCCAGCGAGAGCGGCGACAAGAAGCGTCCGGTGATCATCCACCGCGCCATCCTGGGCTCGGTGGAGCGCATGATCGCCATCCTCAGCGAGTCCTACGCCGGCAAGTGGCCCTTCTGGCTCAGTCCGCGACAAGTCTGCGTCGTGCCCGTCGGGCCGCACTTCGACGACTATGCCAAGCAGGTAACCAATCAATCAATCATTTGTTATTTGCGAACTGGTTTTTTTTTTCGGATGGGAAATCATCAAATGACTTCTCCCGCCCTGGGCTGGGCGGGAGGTAGTGTCAGACTTTTACTGACTAAAACCCATCCATGTTCCTTCTTGTGTCCTTTGCGTTCCGGGGGCGCGGTATCTCTTTCGAACAACCCGCAGCTCCGGCAGGCATCGGCCCTTAGTGGTCCCTCCAATGTTTGCTGACATCTCTTTGAGGCGCGCGTGACACGAACGCGCCTTCGACACGGTCTGTCGTTAGTTAACGTACGGACGGTGAGCTACCCATTGCTCACCGTCCACAGACCCGCGTTTACGGTGGCCATTATGACGCCCGGAACGTGTCCCGCGGCGGTAGGGACGAGAGGTTCTCTGCCGTCCCGCCACCATCACGCTAGCATACCACAAACATATTGTTTTATTGTTTAATCTGTCTCCAGGTGAATGAGAAGCTGTTCGCAGCTGGTTTCATGTCGGAAGTGGACACAGATGCTGGTGACACGCTCAACAAGAAAGTACGGAACGCTCAACTCGCGCAGTTCAATTATATTTTAGGTGAGATATCGTTTACACTTTTTTAATCTACATAATATATTATAAAATAATTGGATACTAGCCCAACTACCTCACCACCACCACCACCACCTCACCACCACACCACCACTACCTCATTGGCCTAGTAGTCCTAAGCACGACTGCTACGCTAGAAGTCCCGGGTTCGATTCCCAGGTCGAGCAAAAAGTGTTATTGGGTTTTTCTATGGAATTCTCAGTAGCAGCTCGGAGTTTGGATTTGTGCCCGGATAATGGCAATAGGCTCGCCCCCTATTACATGGGACGCAAATATACCGGCGAACTGTGGGTGTGCATTGGTACACCTCTGCCTAACCCTTCGGGGAATACAGGCGTGATGGTATATTTTTTTTTTTTTTTTTTGGATACTAGCTTCTCTAAAAAAACACTTTATGAAAGCCTTAATAACTAATAAGTGAATCGAGATGACAAAAAAGTGACATCACGGATTAGTATTGTCATACAAAATAAAATAATCGCGTTTTGGCAGCTCATAAAAAGTACGTCAATTAATTAGTAGTGTCATTTTACCCAATTAATATTAACCTGAAATCGCTAAACCACATAGATCAGGTGGTGATCAATGCTCGTGCCTTCACTGTATGAAAAAAAGCCTTTAACTTGCAGTGGGACAATAATAAGCTGTTATATGTAAATAATACAGCAGCAACAATTCTCAGTAGCAGCTCGGACTTACGATTTGTGCTCGGTTAGTGGCAATAGGCTCCTCCCTATTATATGGGACCCAAACGTACTGGCGAACTGTGGATGTCCAATCGTACACTTCTGCTCAACCCTTCGGAGAATGCAAGCGCGATGGTATGTTAATATAAATAATATTTTTTGTCCCCAGTGGTCGGCGACCGCGAGAAGTCATCAGGCACAGTGAACGTGCGCACGCGCGACAACAAGGTGCACGGCGAGATGTCCGTACAGGGGCTCATCGACCATCTCAACTCCATGGTCAAGGAGAAGACTCTAGCCGAGGATAGCGAAGTACTCAAGTAAATAGCAGCAATTGAACGGGATAAGTTAGGCTTTTTTTGAATCGTTCATAATACTTTTTTGAATCGTTTATAATACCTCGGTTATTTTTGGGCCTATATCGGCACTTCTGGATAAGGGCGCTTTCAATTTAGACGGTTGGTGCCGGACTGCTGCCGCACGGTTGTTACGATCATGAGCCGTACTGCTGCCGGACGACAGCAGTACGACGTAAATTGTCTTATTTGAAGAGATACGCGGCTGCAGTCCGGTCGAATTTCTAAGAAACACGATGCGTTCACAGCACTAGCGAACAACGACTGAGCTGAGACACTGACACAACCTGTCAGTGTCTCAGCCGTTCCGTATACGGACGTGCGCCGCACTGCTGTCGCACGACTTTGCGGCGAGACATTTTGTATGAAAAATCATAACCGCCCGTGCGCAGTACGATACCCGGACTGCAGCAGTCCGGCACCAATCGTCTAAATTGAAAGCGCCCTTAGATTCGGTTACATTGTCATTATTGACTGCCTCGTAAGCCAAGTGGTATTAGGACCACTTATCATGCTCGGATTTATGGTTTTAACTTTTAGTAATTCTCACCTATTCAATGGTATAAGATACTGTTGTCCGTACACACAACTAGGTAACTACTATGAATTTATTATTTGACTAATAGGCTAAAAATGCTCGCCCTGTTACATGGGACCTAAAAATACCGGGGGACTGTGGGTGTACATTGGTACACCTCTGCCTTACCCTTCGAGAAATACAGGCGTGATGGTATGTATAAACTTCCATGTATTTATTTAAAACGTTGAATAAAAAGATATTATTATTGATTAGTAGTGTTCTTAACGGCTATATTTCCTTAACATGCTACATGGAATATGCTATATTTTTATAGCGTGTTAGTTTTGATGCTACGTTATAACGAATGACATCGAGGATTGCGGAGACGTTGTCAAGTTAGGTGCGTTATATTTAATCGTATGTATATTCTGCTAATTTATAACATGATCATAATATTGATTGATATATTTTAACGTGGTGGGTTAATCACTGTAGGTACTTAGGCAATAAACAAAACACCAACGTGAGTTCATAATCGTAAAATAACTAAAATTATATTTACACATCAGTCAGTACACATAAACAAACATTATTTACACTTATTACATAAAAAAATATATACAAAATGTACGCGAAGTCTCTATTCAAAACGCCTACGTAAGTACGTAACACGACTCACAGACTGAGCTAGCGTCTAACTGATTATTATTTCAATATTTATAACGAACGCAGTGAACGAAGTTCCGACTATTGCGTGCGATAACATCTGATTTCAACCGAAGTTAACCGAACAAATAGCGCGCGAGCGAGAGCGATCGACAGCGCCGCGCGGTAGATCAGTGAGCGCGCGTCGCGTAGGTATCGTTATAAAGCTATAACATAACCGAACAAATAGCGCGCGAGCGAGAGCGATCGACAGCGCCGCCAGGCCTCCGTCACTCTATGTACTTGCGCGCTATAATTGCCTACCGCCCGGCCGAGCGGTCTCGGGCCGTTTGCGAACCAAATTCAGTGCGGTTTTCGCAAGCGCACGCACGCACGTTGTTCAATTTTAATAGTTTCATTCGTTACCTACGATGCCGTCTGGTGCCTTATGTGCTGTAGATGGGTGCAAATCAAGTAAAAGAAGGAATAATTATGTTTTATCTAGATGTATTGCACAGTCAGCACCAATTTATAAAAAAAAATATTTTATAAACATTTACGATACAATTTTAAACTGCCACATATAAGTCAGAACATATTCACAGTTCTCAATAACATAGACACAAAAAGTTATGTTAATTTAATTTTATCGAAGAGGCAGCCCTTCGATTGTTGTAAGATCGCGCGGTGCGAAGCGATCACAACTGTACGCTTGAGCATTTAGGCACATTTTAGTTTGCAGTGGTTGCTGACGCGAGTTGACGCGACGGAGTAGGCTATTATAGCAGTAGGTATTGGAAATTTTCTACTGAGTGAAGTATCTGTACTTATTTAATCTGTGGCGCCGCGCGGTAGATCAGTGAGCGCGCGTAGGTATCGTTATAAAGCTATAACATAACCGAGCAAATAGCGCGTGGCCGCGCGCGATTGACAGCGCCGCGATCGGTCAGTGACCGCGCATTTCGTTATAACATAGCATCGTATGAATAGATTCATAGCATGCGCTGTTCGTTGCGAGTAAATAACACGCTATATTTATCAGCTATAACGTTATTTAACCACCACTGTTATTGATTATTTAAAGGAGGCCTATAATTTAATTGAAACATAAGAGATTTCGGTTTATGAACGATTCAAAAAAGGAACACTTTAGAATAGACCAGAAACTAAGGGAATGAGTTTGAATGAAAAGTATTGTTCCAACAATAAGTGGTGTACACTATCGAAATTGTTTTCAATTATTTATTTAGAGCGCTAGATTCTTATGTGGATCTACGTTAGTTTAAATAGTATATAAGGCACCGAATTTCAGTTTTATGTTGGCATTTGACGACCCACAGCTGGGCAAACAATCCTGGCCTTGCATATTTTGTGATTAGATCTATATTTGATATTAAAAAAATAAACTTATATCATGCAGGCGTTCGGTTGCTCGCTTTATTTTCTACCAAATTGGTAGAATTTTTGTTTTTCTACCAATTTTGGTAGAAAATATTTTCTTATTCTAAAAAAATATTTGAAAGACGGCCCTTTGCCAAGCAGTGGGTTTACTAGGTTATGTAGGAACTTTTTAATATGAGTGAAGTTCTAGCATCTAAGCTAGACGTTTTACCTGTGGGATATTATAAAGTATGAGAACACTTTTGGTACCTTTCCAATTCGTAGTAATTTATTTTGAGTAGTAAACTTAAGCTTGTCGACTTCAAAAGATCTTATCGCACCGGAACCACAGCTTGGAACATTTAAAAAAAAACTATATTCTTTATCGTGTGGGCAGTAAGGTACGATCCCACACACCCTAGTGTCAGAGTTTCTAAACCGCCTCAAGGGCCTCTGACATGGTTACCGATGTCAGTGATATCCAAGACAAACTTAGAAAATTTACTTACAAAAAAAAACTTTAAATATCATTGTCAACCGCTTGGTACAGTCAGCGACAAAGGTGTCAACACCATCCAAACTTTCTAAAGGGAGTAATGGATAAAAACTTGCTGATTTCTTGGTACAAATGAAGATTAGTATTATATTTATACCATAATAAAATTAAGTCCTATGATATTAAACAATCTAAATTGTTGACTTGACTTTTGTCGCTGAGTGTAATCTGCGAATCGCGGTTATGTATCCGCGAAATTCGAAATTAACGGATTCATTTACTCGTAAAATTCGTACTTGAAGGGTTTATGTACCCGTGAAATTCGCATTTCGGGGGTTATGTACCCTTAAAATTCGCATTTTGTGGGGTTACGTACCATTGAAATTCGCATTTCAAGGGTTTGTGTAACCGACAAATTCGCATTTCGGTGGTTTTATATTCCTGTGCTTTTGTAAAAAAGAACGATATTAGCCACGCTGTGGACAAAAACTAGTTTCGGTGTGAAACTCGCTTTTATGTACGGTTTTGGTTTATGAATAAGCATTTAAAATGTTTGAACCTAGCTTTGTACAATAAAATTAGCTTTTCACGACAATTTTTTGTTTTCTTTCTTTTATTACTCACTGTTTTTATTCCTCATAAAACAACTACACTTACAAGCTACCACACAAAATAATTATCTAATATTTATAAACCACACACTTGGACAAATCTACAATAGGTACAGCTGAATGTTATAAAAAAAATACCCTCATTTGGGATCCGCCGCCAGTAGGCGGGTGCATTGAAGAATAATTAAATAGATTTCCAGTTATAAAAAAAACCGGCTTCATGCTGATTTAGGTAAATCCTTATTTTTATAGTGTTTTCGTTGCCCGCTTCTGTAGAAAAAAATAATTATCACAAAATTAAATACTCAGTTATATGATAAAAAATGGTGGTAGAAAAATAACATTCCAAGTTTCGTGTACTTGCTCAGTATAAATATACAGAGGAATAACTGCAAAAGTCGCATTGATATCCGTCCAAGCATTTTTAGCTGCGATGCCTCAGTCAAATGCTTTAAACTTGCAACACCCCTACTTCGCTAAGGTGGTAAATTATATGTATACTCTAAGGGCCGGCGCACATTGGCGGCACGGCATGGCAGGCTATACTGTAAGACCGTTAACATTGAAATTTTAACTTTATTTCTTTACAGTTAAGTTTTATTTTTATTTGTCGCAAAAAAATACTCGTGCCGGGAATGGGCGCCGGGCCTTAATTAGACCAGAGCGGAAGCGAGTGTCAGACTCTTACTAACTAAAACCCATCCGCGTTCCTCTTAATGGCCTTTGCGCTCCAGGGCCGCGGAGATTCGTGCGACCAAATTTCGTAACCTCTCCAAAGTTGCTTTCAAAATTCAAAAGAAAAGAAAGCATGATCTACAACTCACAATTTAAACACGACAATCTCCGCAACCACAATGGCTACAGACAGACAGACGCCGTACAGCATGAAGATGAGCACCGGCTTCATGTCTGTCAGCCCCACGCTGCTGAACGAGGACATCTTGGAGGTGCAGTGCGGCTTCGGGACTTGCAGACGCTTCGACAGAGCGGCCTGGATACCGGACTCGCGGATCTGTTTGAAGCTGTGGAGAAAGAAAAGGGCAAGTAAAAAAAAGAAAGAAAATAAGTCTTCTAATGGGGCCTGTGCACACTACGTTTTTAAAACGCGACGTTGATGCGCGTTTTAGAAACGTGCGTCGACAGCGCGTTTTGGAAACGTAGGTCGACAGCGCGTTTTGGAAACGTGCGTCGATAGCGCATTTTTCACTCCACATTGCAGTTTGATTTTGTCAGACTCGCGTGCGTATCGCTCTGTATCGCTACAAACGCGCGTCAACGGCGCATTTAAAAAACGTGGTGTGCACTGGCCCTAAGGCTCTCTTGTGCTAGCCAAGGTTATCTTTTAACTCGCAAGTTAGTTACGAGATAACGCTGCCGTAGTTGACTGTTTTTGTATGCGACTTTGTATGTTGGTAAACGCACCCACGATATAAAAGGAATTCCTAGTGTGGGGTAAATAGGGTTTATAAATAAGAGAAAGAAAAGTTGTTAACACGAGTCTAAATTAGTGTGATATTTGTAATGTAACCTAATGTTTGCAACTAAGGATTATATTTTTAATATATTAATTTATTTATTGGAACATGGAAGACATAGAGCAAAAAAAAAGCCTACAAGTGTACGCCGCGGCGTAGTGAACGAGTATATGCACAGTAACACATTATTATTGTTAAAATATAACTATTTAGATAACCAATAGTACTTATGCAATTTATATTAGAAAAATAATTAAAAACGAAATAACGATAATTTTTGGAGCAAGAGGGCCTTAGCAGTTACCACAAAGATACTTACACAACTCTAAGCAACTCCAAGTAAGGCGAGCCTTTCCTGACTGGCACGAAGGCGTCGAAGCTATTGAGGAAGTCCACCTCCATCAGGTCACACTTCTCCGTCTCCAGGAACGTCTGCTCAATGCGCAGGTACACCGGCTCCACGATCGAGTGGAAGGCGAACAGACCCTGGATGAGAAGGAGACCGATGAAATTGAAATGATGTCCATGGAGTTTCTTGCTCGTTATTCTAAGTTTTGGAACGAGTGTAACTTCTTGAAAATTCAAAAATGCCTATAAATAGTCTAATTGAAATAAGTGCTTTAACTTTGATAAGCATTATCGAGGCTTCAAGGTGTCACACCATCAACTTCCAAATTCTGGGTTACTACTGAAAAATTGCCTCATTTTTTATATCCACCAACCGGGCCGCGCAGGTGCACATTTTACACTGCGCTAAAGAAAATTCAGTCTTCTACTTAATAGTTAAGGTTCATGTTTAAATGGAATTTATAGTGCCTCAACTCGGTAAGATCCGCGCGAATGCCGTTCCAAGCAGTAAAAAATCATTATTATGGTGCATCATAATTCATCTTGCTAACCTGTCTAATCCTCTCAACTCCTTCGTTGAGGTCATAAAAATGTTTCTTCCCCTTCTCCGGATCGATCCTCTTGTATACCGTCTCACGGACCGGGTCTTTGAACAACTGAAATAAGTAGAAAGTTATATGCCTGGCTATTGCCATCACTTGGCTGAGTTACCAGATATAGTGGTAGTCAGAACTGCGTGGGACAAACTTATGTTAGCTTGTATGCCACCTTCAGTGGTATAAAAAAAAGTAACATTTTAAGATCCCCTCTTGATCTTTTGTACCATGTTTCCTTGGTCTAAGTACATACGGTTACCAGTGCATGTATTCTCATGGATTCAGAACATGATTTTAGATCAACCAGAGTCAACATTATTAGCCGGCTGTTATAATAAAATCAGCTGTTAACGTTTTTCAAAACTAGCTTCTGCCCGAGATTTCGCCTGCATAGACTTCAGAATAATATTAATCCTAAATTTAAAATGATCCCATGGGAATACATCGATGAGATTAACAATTTGTTTCGAAATGCTTAGGAAAGGGCTCGGTTCGGAAGATAATAGTAATCAGCATTTACCTTAAAAACGAAATGGTTGTAATCGACATCGTTGGCGGCGAGCGTGATCTTGGCGCCGGCGAGCTGCGGCAGGCTGCGGATAGAGTCGGACGGCGCCTGCAGCAGCACCACGATGTTGGCCGAGTACGCCGCGTACAGCGCCATCAGCGCCGTGAACAGCACGAACACCATCATGCGACCTGCTCATTGTGACACAGCTACATAGTGAGCTATGTACGTACAGCGCCATCAGCGCCGTGAACAGCACGAACACTATCATGCGACCTGCACATTGTGACACAGCTACATAGTAGCCTGTTTATCCGGAGTAACTTGAAAAACTGACCTGATAGCCTCCTAGGTTCCATGACACAGCCCTGCTGGCCAATAGCGCTGAATGTGAGCAGCATGGCATCGCCTATGCTGTCCAATTGTGTTGGACTCTGGATAAAGCAGAAGGTATACTTGCATTAACCGTTTTTCCTATAATATGTGAAAACGAAAATTCGGAATGCAATAAAGCAGGTTGCATTTGAGATTGGAAAAATCAACAATGAAGTCTAAGGATGAATTAAAAACATTCTAGACATTATTAATTTACTTTCCACTTTGAACTCTATTACCGGTCGATTTTGGTACACCTACATTAGTGAATATAAAATTGGGCTGACCTACGACAGTGTACAGGACCTACTCCCGCTTGGTTTACACCAAGAAAGTTCTATTAATTATCTCTTGGTTAAAAAGCTCAACTTTTTTGTTTCGCCTAATTTAGGTACTTAAATATAACACAGATTTTGTGTAGGTAAATGATCATAACAAAAGATGGCCATTCATATTATTTACTAGCTTCTGCCCGCGACTACGTCTGCGTAAATTTCAGAATCAAGCCAAAGTCCTAAAATTATCCCACAGGGACACAAAAACTGGTCAAAAAGCATTTGTGATAATCCAGACTACAATCTCCACTGAGGGCCGATGCCTGCCGGGGCTGCGGCTTGTTCGAAAGAGATACCGCGCCCCCGGAACGCAAAGGGCACATGAAAGAACATAGACGGGTTTTAGTCAGTAAAAGTCTGACACTCCCTCCCGCCCCGCCCAGGGCGGGGGAAGTTATTTGATGATTTCCCGTCTATAAAAAAAAAAAAGACTACAATCTATCCCTGTGCCAACTTTCATCCAGATCCATTCAGCCGTTCTGGCATTTGTGACTAACAAACATCTATCCATCCATCCAAACTTTCACAATTATAGTAGTAACTCTTACCTTCCCTTCCTTAGCCTCCCACTTCGAAGCCAGATACACAGTAGCAGTGGACAGCACAGAACAGACAGACATGGCTATCCACACGTTCTTGGAGAAAGGCATGGAGAATATGTTGGCCACGTACGGCAGTGGGGGCTGGCGGAATACGAAGCGCACCTTGAAAGGGGCCAGGCGGTCTGTGTAGGACACCACGTCGAGACGCTCCAAGTCTGATACAACGCAGTTTGTGCCTGGAAAATTGGAGACTTTGAGATGTTTCAAGCTCTGCTTTTACTACGTCTTTGGCCTCGTGATGATCCTCTGCTTAGCGTAAGGTCGGGTAATTAGTTTTCCATTACCATTTTTTCTGTGGCAACCTAGAGTTTAGACGTTGACGGTGTGACACTCCCGTGTCTGGGAATGCATGTAATAAGGCTGTTGGTCCTGCGCCTGATCTCTCCCCGGTCGTTTCTTATTGCCGTGATACGGACTATGAGTGAGAGAAGAGGGAGTGTACCTGTGTTTGGGCACATACCTGTGCGGTATAATAATCTCCTGCGCGCTTTGATAGTCTGCATTGAGATTTTCCGCCGTGATAAAAATTCGGTTGGAAGGGTATTGTTATAACTTTAGCCAGGCTTTCGTACTCTTTCTGAATAATTTACCTTTTCCTCTTGTAAATAAGTTCGATATTCTATTACGTTTCAGAGTAAATTGACCCACACTCTTTCATCACAACACTACCAGTAGTTACATGACAGACTCACCCAGATCCGCCCGTCCAGAATGCAGGTCATCAATCATGCCAGACCACTGGCCGTCCACCTTGTAGCCCCAGCGGTAACTCAACACGTGTCCAGGCGTAGCGTTCAACATCTGGAACGCTAGCCTCACGTTCATCCAGCAGATCTTCGCTATGGAGTCGTATTGTGGTTCCCTACACAGTTGGTAAGGAAATTATTGATATATCATCAGGTCAAGAAATGATCTTTGTGGGAGGAAGAATACTCAGGTTAAATGAAAAAAAAACCTGATCAAGTAAATGGCTTATTAACGCCACGCAAAATTAAATTCGGTTCAAACTACCCTCTACTTATTTTATACAGTGCCGCTTCCTTTTTCTTAATTTTTTTGGGGTTTAAGTACAAGGAGATTTGCTTACTTTCACGTATGTTTTTTATTGTTGAAAGAAACGTACTTTGCAGTTTGCACATATGTTTTTTAAACGGAGACAAATTGTAAAAATAAAACCCTTTCCGTCTACTTTTATGGCTCAAATTACAAAACATAATGTTAAGAACAACATTGTTTAATAAAATTAATAAAACTGGCAACAATGTTAAACGTGACTTACAAAGAAAAAAAAAATACAGTGAAAAGCAGTTTAAAAAAAGAACAAAAACCAACTCACAGTCCATCCTCTTTCAGCAGATGATAAATCGTGGTGTTGCTATCCTGAATAACGTTGGACATGGTGATGGTATGTCCCATGACGTCACGACGTCTGCGGAACAGCTCCCGGTGAGGACGTACATCCACCAGGCTGCCATTGTAGTAACCACGGATGGTTGATATCATGGAGCCGTTGGGTGAGGGTTTGTGGACTTAGGGAAGAAGGAACAGATGAATAAATGTTTGTTAGTAGGTCTTTGTGGAAGAGCTCATCTTGAGAAGTACTACCACCATACTTATTACTGCTAATCAGTATCGCTATGACCGAATTTGAAGGGCATGGTGTGGTTTCCAGTGTAATACGGGTGTCAGTAATTATTCCAAGACACAAGTTCTAATCACCTCATTTAAAGAAAATAAATAAAAGTAGGCAAATAAGTGACGTTGCAGCCTATATTGCCATACAAAATAAAAAGCAGATAAAAAGTATGTCAATTGATTGGTGTGAAACATGTTTTATAAACCTATAAATAAGACGTTCCAAGTATGCCTTCGGGATCATAGAAGATGTACAGGAGGTGGGAAGAACTTATCTTCTTGAGGCGATAAGGATGAGATAAATTATACAAAAAGGACTAAATTAAGTTAAACTAAAACCCATTATTGACGTAATTCGTGAGCTGGACACAGCAAGCAACGATGCTTGGGGGCTGAAATAGGTTTGGTCTTAGTACTTCCTTGCAACACCTCCGTCACAAAAACATATCCATACTCTACTCAATACACCATCTACTTACGTTCCACTAGCTTGACCAAGCTGGCAGTCCTCCCGGCGAGCACAAAGTCACTGTCGGCCAATATGGGGCTGTTCCATAAAGCTGCCATGTTCGCATGCTTCGACCAAGTGGTGATAACGAGCCAGCGGTACGGAGAACGGAATAGGTTTCGTGATATTGCCTTTAAAATAACGATTAACATGTTGCATTGAGAAGAAACATAATAACAGTCCCACCAACCCAACGATCTATGGAGAGGGCTACACTCGGTGTCTCTCTGCGAGATTGAATCAGAAATGAGGAGATCCGCAGACGAGCCAAAGCGTGGCAGTGGGCAAGGCACATGACACGCAGAGCTGATGGCCGATGGAGCCGCAAAGTTCTCGAATGGAGAGCACGCGGAAGGCGCAGCGTAAGATGTCCACCCATAAGGTGGGCGGACGACCTGCTAAAGGCCGCAGGAGCGCTGGAAGCAGGCCGCTTTCAACCGGTCCTTTGGGAAATCTATGCCGTATCTAAAGACGTTACAGAACGGGGGTGAACGATTTATAGCTAGTGTGAATGTAAATAAAGAAAAATGTAAAAAAAAAAAAAAAAATTAATGCAAAATAATAATTATTAGAAAAATGTGCTTTTTTTAAGCAGATGATGTTACCAGAGCAATGATTTCTTCAGCCCTCGGACAGTCCAGATCAACTAGATATAGTAAATCATGATGATAAAATTTCGAGTCAGCATCCATAGACGTTGATGATCTGCTTCCAATCTTTGATATTTCATTTGCCAAATTGATAATTATATCTGGGGATAAAAATAAAATTACTAATTAATTAATTCATTATTGAGGATTGCTTTTTAAATTATAGGCAAAAAAATGCAGGGTATTTTTTTGACGTTGTGAAGTCATCAAGAGACTTCCGCTCTGGGCAGAGCGGAAGGGAGTGTCAGACTCTTACTGATAAACCCATCTATGTTCCTACTAATGCTCTTTGCGTTCCAGGGCCGCGGTTACTCTTTTTTGAACAAATTCTGCAACAATGTCATAGGATTTAGGTTCTCCAGTCGGGGACGCGGATCATGCGACAAACAATTACCGGCCCCCGACTCATGCTAGCAGGAGGATATAATATACGGACGATTGGTAATGGGCTCACCTCCTATTACATAGGACCTAAAAACTTACCGGTGAACTGTTGGTGTACATTGGTACACCTCTGCCTAACCCTTCGGGGAATACAGGCGTAATGGTATGTTGTATTTAATATACGGAATATTAAATATGTTCCATAAGGATTTACAAAAGAAAAAAAATGGTTTAGGTTCTCTCAAAACGGCACACTTACTTTTATCCCAGCAAAGTTCACCAAAAATCAAAATAGTTGGTTTCCCTTCGTTCTCAACGTAACTTTTAATAAAGTGGACCCAAGTATGATCCTTGGAGAATACTTCCTTTTTGAACATAAAAAGAACTAAAATCAAAACTCGAAAATACATTTTCATGATGAATATCGTCAGTATACGGATACAGAATGACCCGAAATGAATAAAAGTGACTGTTCAACAGAATTAAAGAGAAAATTAGTTATGTCAACAGTGTCGAACGCTTTCCTAGAGTCAAGGGTGGATTCTTGGTCATGCGATGCTTCAATTTTTAATGAGATCTCGAAGAAGTCCGGTTGTTTCGATATCGTTCATATTACAGTAATTACTGGTTGTTTGAACGTATAATTAAATTTCATGGAGTCAGTGAGCATTGAAGAGGTATAATTATCTAGTGTTTGCGTAATTAAATACTGATTTTAGGTTTCTGCATTCTGAAACATATTATTAGCGTTTTCGTAGCTGAATACTAATTTGAACGCCAAGCTATATATTTTGGAGTGTAACTACATTTATACAAGGTGCAGTTTTGCATCCTCGTTCATTTTTAGGAGGCGTATTCTAATACTGTCAAAGACAAAATAATAACAAAAATAAACAAATGTGTTAAAATGAATGTTATTATTTATCGGGCGTCGTAATTTTATCGACTACTTGTCTTTTATGACAACCTCCTAAAATGTATACGTGATAAAACACATGTATTAGACAAGTTACAATGGAAAACGACGACCAGTAAAAACAAAGGTCAAAGGTGCTAAAGTAAAAATACAGATCTTTAAAATAAACCACTTTTAATACACACATGATAAAAAATAAATTAATCGGTACATCTTGTACACAACAATAATATCTACTTAAATATTGAATGTAGTGTTTGGCTTGGTTTATTGGTGATAGCTCAGTTGGTAACGTATTACAATAAGCTTGCACAAATATAACTTGCATGCAAGACAATTTTTATAACTAACTTGCACAGGTAAAACTTGCATGCAAGGCAATTTGTATAACTTGCGTAAACAGATACGGTGCACGCTAATGCTGGATAAAAATGGTGCATACTGTTATTTTTGCAATGAAAAAAAAATTGTGTAGCCAATTTATATTGCTGAAATCAATGTATAATTATTATATTATGCTCAAGTAGAACAATTTATTATTTCTAGTTTGACTTTTTTTAAGAAAGCGTAGTAGTAAAAATATATTATTTTTTCCGACTATTTTGTACAATATCATTGCTTTTATGAAATGTATGTGCTTATCCATAACTTTCTTAATTTATATATTATTATTTATGGTATATATTATGTATGGTTGCCATGTACTGGTGCATTTACCCTAGTGCTAGCAGTTGAAAGCGAATTTAACAAAAATAACACGGTTTTCACTTAAATCTACATTAAATATTCGTACCGACCCAAAAAATACATTTTATGTATTTATTATTAATCTCTGTAAAACCAAGTTTTATAATCACAAAATAATACCAAAATGGGCTTAAAAATAATAATAAATAAATTACACTAAAATATTTTAATTTATCAATTTATTAAAAAATAGCTACACCCGACCAGGCTTCGCCGACTTCGTCTGACAACACAAAAAGTATACAGGGAGCAAGGGAATGGTTTCATTAAAATATCGCAAATAAATGAATATTAAAACGAATATTCAGAAGCTGAATATTTATATATAAACATTACTGCGGTATGAATTCAATGCCTAGCATTGCAGGAAAATTATTTCTCTCTCTTTGCTTCAATACGTTACAGTCGAATTTATCATAATACGTATTAATATAAACTCTATTTATGTATTGTGTTTTATGGGCCTTAGTAGCCTGAAATAAAGGATTATTGTTATTCCATTTATTCAATAGTACACATAAGTTATATTTTTAAATATTAATATAAAAATAAAAACATTTAAAAATATAAAAAATAGTAGCCCACCAGGGTCGGGAACAGGGTCCAAGCAACCGGTGGTCAGGGCTCCTGAGAAAGGAATCTCCTAATAGTATTATTATTCCATTTATTATAAACAGGCACGTTAAGCCGTTGATCTCTCCCCGGTTGTGTCAGATTGCCCTCCCATCGGACTATGAGAGTTAGGGAGAGGGAGTGCACCTGTGTTTGCACGCACACTTGTGCACTATAATATCTCCTACGTACTTGGCTAGTCTCCATTTGAGATTAGCCGCCGTGACCTAAATATAGGCAAAATATAGGAAATTTTGTGAGCATATGAAGCGATTTACTGTATAAAATAAATAATTATGAATATAAAATACTAAGCTAAGTTAACCCGTTGTAATATTACGAATTATTATTATCAATATTTGGCGGTTTTGGTGTACTATTCGTGTGTTAAGAATCACAGTATCTTTTTAAATAGAGTCTGGCTAACGATGGCTAACCTCATGAAAGAGCAGCAACTTTAAAAATCAACCTTATCGTCAGCTACATAATACATCTAATGCACTAAATAACAAAGTTGATACTAGAAAAAGTAATTAATTGGAATGTAAAATAAAACAGTATCAAATCAGTTTATTTAGCTTGAACCTAGTGTTTTCTGCTGCGCTACTTTTTCTTTAAATTTGCCGTCTTATCGATTGGTCAGCTTTCTTTGACCAAACTTTACTTAGAAAGTTATAGTTTAAAGTAATTGTATGAATATTAGTTTTACATGAAACATACAAAATTGACCTTAATAATAATGTAACTGTATAATTTTAGACTTATGTCATTTAAATATTTTTCAATTTTAAATTCGTCATCAGTATTTTAAAAGGCAATATCGGATGTTATGGTATAAAAATGTTATTTTTTCTTATTCTAAAACCTTTTTCTCACTTATTGTAAGTATTTATTTTTCACATTCTAGTTTCATACATAAAATAAATTAAGTTACAACAATTTAATTTTAAGTGGTGAAGCTTTTTCAAAGGCATCTTATCGTATCTTCGATTTTGGATATCAGTATCGTAATATTACGTGTCGGAGATGGTCAATAGTACGGACACACAACGAAGCGCAGCACGAGTTCCGAGAGGTGGCAGCACCGTCACGATGACGTCACATACTGGATTCGCTCAGTGCCCGTTACTTTTTAAATTTGATTGTAGTATAGGTGCTGTATCTCGAACATAATAATGTACATGTATTTTGAATGTCAGTATCTTGGATATTTTCGATATTCCAACCACATTTTGGAATACACGCTGCATCATTCGGAATAGTACTTAGTAACTAGAGCTAGCTAGCGTCTTGACTAATAAAGTTACAATACGTTAGTTAAGTCTCCTTAATTAGAGGCACATTGGCATTGCCCGTGGCGATGCTTGTCGGGTCTTCCACTGTAGACTTGTTGGTACACTCGAAATTACCGCACAGGGATTTTATCTGTAAGAAACAATAATATCGATAGAATGTATACTTGGGGCTAATTATTAAATAGTTAGATATCTTTTAAATGAATATACGAAATGAATATATGTGCATCATATACTTTGACGTCTATAATAGTCTAGTACAGACGCTAAAGTTTGTTAAGATGGATGGATGTCTACTCTTACACGCTTAGGCGGCTGAACGAAATTAGCTGTAATTTGGCACAAATATTTGGAGGGATGTGAAATAGGGTGTGAAGTTTCTTATCCTCCGTTGAAAAGGGACGTCTGACGGGCTACTGCTCGACGGTTGCAGTAGGGATTTTGTATATATGCTAATGTCGCGGAGAACTTTGATAGCGCGATCTAAGCAACGTCAGTTTTGCCGTAGTAGTTCGAATGCTGAGCGATAGATGTCGCTACACATATTGCAGATACTGATCTAGCAGAATAGAAAATATGTTTGTTGATTGTTTTATAAATTACGTTTAAAGTTCGACAACATGACGATCACTAATATTATTTTACTAGCTTCTACCCGCGACATCGTTTGTGTAGATTTCCACATTAAACCAAAGTCCTAAATTATACCATGGCAACACAAAAAACGGGATAAAAATTATTCTATGTTTGCCAAATTTCAGATAATACTGAAGAGTAACAAGCGGATATCCACTCTTTTATATCTCTTTTTTCATCCATCCATCTATCCACCCATTCATCCATCCAATCATATTTGAAATGTACGAAGAAGCTAATACATACAGTATAGACCAAGATGGGCGCCGCTATGACCGCTCCCGCCAGCACGTCCCACCAGTGATGCCGGTGGTCCGTCATGCGCGACACGCTGCAGAACACCGCCGTCGCCACGCACAGCACCTGGATGATGATGACCTTGCTGGTGGTGGGACAGCTCGTACGGCGGCGGAGGTAGTACTGGAAATAACCATAGTGCCAATTAACCGACTTAAACAAAAAAAATAGGTTCTCAGTTCGACCTGTATGTTTGTATGTTTTTTTGTGTGTATGTATGTTTGTCCGCGTTTATCTCGCGTTTGGCTGAACCGATTTTGATGCTGTTTTCAGAAAAGTGTTCTTTATATTCTGGAGAAGGTTTAAGTATATAACACTAATGGATATCCCATGGTGTGTGGGGTCGTTAGACCTTACTTCCCACACGATGCTATGTGATTGTTATATGTTGTTACAGCAGCTAATAATATTCACTTGATAATGAACAATCAAAAACCTTGAGTCATTTTTTGTGTACTTAATCATTTAAGGCATTTTTTTGACACTATTGTAGGTAGGTGCATGACACACTCATTAATCTATTACTTTACTTCAAGGTTAAACTGCTTACCTAAACTACGTTCACAATTTAGTTTCCTAACAAAGTTATATATACTTCTCATCGTTGCGATAATTTTTTGTTCTAGACCATGACTGGGAAGCTCCTTATTACGGAGACATTGAATGTTCCGACTTTACTTTTTCAATGTTTTTATGAAAACCATTTTTAAATGTTAATAACTTACAACAAAGAGTGTCGCACTAACGTATAATACCTATTAATACTACATTTATTAAAAAAAAGTTTCATAAAGGACTTTATTTTATTATCATTATTTGTTAGTATAGCCATTAGCGACCATAGTAATACCACAGTCTAATAAATCATTCTTAGCAATAAGGTTCAATTTGGCACCCATTGATTACAGAACTATAACTGTGTAAAAAGTACTTACAGCTAGAAACAGTCCCGTGTGCACTGCAAGAGACGTGTGTCCTGAAGGAAAGCTTCTGTTCGACTGACTGATCCAGTGCGCTTTCGTACATGTGTAATTTGGTACGTATTCAGACCTGAAAAGAGATGCATCTGTTAATATTTTGTAAGTATAAGCTGTATAAAGGTACTTGGTGTTTGAAATATTTTTATTGCTTAAAACTTTCTTGGAAATGGAAGGCCTTTGCCCTTTTTGTTTTTTTTTTTTTTTATTGTCAGCGCTAGAATATCTAGCATAATATACTGAATCCATGGTCAAAGTATGTAATTCAATGTCGCTTCCACCAAACTATATAAAAAATAAAAACAAATCCTTACCCTTGACATGTCAAAGCCTCTTTAGGGCTGCAAGTATCAAAGAAGTGGGGTCTCGGCGACCCCACGATGAGTTTCAACGACTGCACTATGACTAGGTTGATCAGGACCCCATATAAGTACTCTCTGAACCAACACATCGCTTGCTTGTGTTTCACTGACTTATCCATGTGGTATATCCTCTCCACTATTAACATCTGGAATAATAAAATGGGTATTATCAGCCTTTTTTAGTTTCCGTTGGAATGGACCATGGATTCCACCCGTCTGGGGAAAACGGAAGGTTATGTTGGAGTTTTACCGAGTAAAACCCCACGGTCCTATCTGCTACAATAAGTCGGGAGCCCGGTGTACATTTGACACATGGTACGCTAGCAGTGGGCCTTTTCACCATGTGACCTCTTCACCACACATTCTACTAGAGGCGCGCTGCAGTCACGGAGCTATAACTGGTCGAGCGACGAACTGCCCCAAGTTCACTGCCTGCAGGCCCTGTCTCATGGTGACCATAGATCGTTGAGCTGGGCTGCCCTTCTGATGCGCGCAGAGTCAGAGGTTCATGCCCTCTGCCTCCTCGACGCCTCATTTGCACGTATCACCTCCTCGGGTACTATCAGTGTACAAACACCGTGCCAAAACTCATGAACCCTGTTCACCAATACTAGCAGCGTTCAATATGGATAAAAACCAGACCAAACCGCCCGGATTCACATTTCCCCGTAAGCCTATCTCTTTCTGTACCATACGAAACATCCTTCACAATAAAGAAGCAGTCCCGGACTCTACCCACGGATGCAGAAAAAACGTGAGCAAAGTTCACATGTTAGTAAAAAATGTTTCTGATCGTAAAAAAATACTACAAAAAATGTATTATTATTGTATTTGGGTTCTTGATGCTACTTACAACAGCTAAAGGCAACAAGATCGTTGTAGCCATAAGCAGTTTCCAGCTGATGGTGTCCCCGGTAAAGGGGTATGAGAGCGCGGGGTCATTGCACTGGAAGCCAAGCTGACCACCAGGTAGGATCCTGAACTCCACCAGGGCAAAGATGAAGAATGCTGGAACAGATACACCATTTATGAGCTAACTAGCCTCCGCCCGCGACTTTATCCGCGTCAAAGTTGATTTTTCTGGAATAAAAAATATCCTATGTGTTATTCCACACTACAATCTATCTCAGTGCCAAATTTCATTCAGATCCGTCCAGCCGTTTAAGCGTGAAAAAGTTACAAACATCCATCCATTACATTACATTTCGCATTTATAATATTTGTAGGATTTCTAAGGTCAGATCAAAGGTGGTTGGTGTTTTAACATGAGAGGTTTCAAATTCTTCCTCTCTTCCCTTTTGTTGTGAGTTTGAGTTTGGAATTTCGACTTCCATAATATATACACAGTACCTCTAGGCTCTACCTACTTGGTTAGGTGAGTTAAGTACCGTAGGTACCGTCTTTTATACATAGTATGAAACAAAGTCGCTTAGATCTTATAAACTTCGCAACTGATTTTAATGTTTTCATCAATAGATAGAGTGATTCAAGAGGAAGATACTCGTATATACGTGTAGAACATTACGGTATGAGTAACGGGACCAAAGCAGTAATCAAAGACATAACAACCGTGGGGTAGGTTTATAGCTAGTGCAAAATACAGCCAACCTCAATAATAATATCATTGAGCAAAATGTTAAGCTGATGATAATGTATGTAAATAATGTTTACTATCAAATATTAATCTTGAAGTGTAATTGTACGATAGCGCAAAACGTATCGTTACGTTTCAGAGACCACGCTCCCAAAGCGTGAAGATCGTGTGTTGATTTGATTAGAAACTTCAAATGATGACGTCACGTCATTAAACCAGTTGGTTACCTCTCAAGATCAAAGGTTAATAACCTCGCTTTTTGTAACAATAAGTATTTTTTGTAGAGATTTAGACTCATTAAAAATGATTTATATTAATCTCCATACAATACAAAAAGAATATTGAAAATGGTGCCGGTGGTGAAGTCGGATTCCCACAGGAAAGGTGCGGTGTCACAGTATTTAAATATGCAATTAGAATTTAATTTTTTAGAGTAGAAGAACTCTTTGTGAAGGAGCTCGTCCGGGGAAATTCTTCCACCGTACCTATTTCAGCCGCAAAGCAGCGTTGCTATGTTCCTGTTTGAAGGGTATGGGTGCCGGGGAAATTACAGGCACACGAGACATTTTAACCTTGTCTCTGGGTTCTAGTATTGCAGACATCTATAGGCAGATGTGACCACTTAACATTAGGTGGGCCGTAGGCTTGTATACCATCCAAGGACAATAGACGGGTTTTAGTCAGTAAAAGTCTGACACTCCCTCCCGCCCCGCCCAGGGCGGGGGAAGTTATTTGATGATATCCCGTCTAAAAAAAAAAAAGGACATAAAAAATATATTAGAAACATCTTTAAAAACCATAGTAAGTTACATTATGGTGTCTATGTACGTACTTCTATAATCTAGATGGCCTTGCGTATTTACTATTGTAGAACCTACGTCACAACGCGAGTAAGCATCTTGAATACAATCATTCAGTTATTTATAATGTATTAGTAATGACTAATGAGGTATGACACTATGACATCTATGTGTTATGCTCTTCTGAATAATTTAGATAATGTTTCCTGATACTAAAGTACTACTTAGGTATGTACTTATTGATTGAATCTTTGTGTATATAGTTAATTATCTAGGTATGCCAATACCAGTCCAAAGCGCATACAAGATGATTTTATCTTGCAGTGGGATAACAATTGAGACATTTCAACTTTGTCTCTGCGATGGCAACGCATTTGCAAGGCCTTTGGTATTGCAGATGTCTATTGCGGTGACCATAGGTCGGCTGTCGGCTTGTTTGCAAACAAGCCGACAGTTGAGACAGAAGAGGCGTTTACCTTGCAGTGGGACAATCATTATAATGATTGTCCCACTGTAAGGTAAAGGCCTCTTCTCTTCTCATACAGAGAAGGCACGAGCACTGATCAAAACGGCGGAATCAAGACGGATTGACAATTCCAGACTTATATTCATTATAAGCCCAGGTTTCCTCATTATATTTTCCTTCACCGATGTCAGAGATGTCCAAGATAAACTTAGAAAGTAGGTACATTTATGAATTGAAATGACGCATTGGCACTTGCCCGGTATCGAACCCTCAACCTCATGCATGTCAAGCGGGCGCCTTAAAAGCTGTGGGCCATCACGATATTAACAATCTTGTCAAAGTATACATTTTTAAACGTAACGTATTTAAGGCGTCCCCAATTTGTCCTCGTCTTGTCTAAACAGCCCCAAGCATTAAGCGTGGAAGTGCATCGTGAAGGCATGTTCAGTTTGCTGGATAACGTGGCTTTGCTAAGCTCAGGATAGGGTTGGCAGGCTCCAGCATACAGCGAGTCTACCGGCGACGGCAAAGAATCGCTTCGCCTCAAGAAGACACCGGGGCACAGCGCAACGCTTTTTTTTTAAGATGGAATACCATTAAATGACTTCTCCCGCTCTGGGCGGGGCGGAAGGGAGTGTCAGACTATTACTGACTAAAACCCATCCATGTTCCTTCTTGTGCCCTTTGCGTTCCGGGAGCGCGGTATCTCTTTCGAACAACCCGCGGCCCCGGCAAAGCGCTACGCTGCGAGGTGTATTCGAATTCTCTCAATGAAATATGTACCGTTCCGTGTTGTAAATAAAGTTCCAAATTGTAGTATTTAAAGTATCGTAAAAAGTACACGCTTCGTCACGTCTTGATGTGAGCTAACCATAAACTGATTGTAATTGGTTGACTGAGTTATCAACAACCGAAACCAGGCGGAGGGATTAGTAAGGGCAATGCAGTTGTGCATAATACACGTCAATTACTATGATTAAATGCCTTAATTATCCATTATTAATCCATATAAAAATGTTGAAGTTTGTGAAGATGATTTTTAGTGAATAACCACATACACCCCATCATAACGCACTATAGGCGTATGCTTCCTCTGTGCCTATGAGTCAGCCAGTTTTTGCATCTGTATAGACTACATCCCTAAGAAAATTAATCTTCTTCTTTATCGTGTGGGCAGTAAGGTCTAAACGACCCCACACACCCTAGTGTCAGAGTTTCTAAACCGCCTCAAGGGCCTCTGACATGGTTACCGATGTCAGTGATATCCAAGATAAATTTAGAAAGTACATATGAATTAGAAAAAGTCACATTGGTACTTGCCCGGTTGCGAACCCACAAAAAAAAATTAATGTCGCGGTTGTAGTAATGGTCCAGTGATTAAGGCGCCTGCCTCTCATGCATGAGGTTGCAGATTCTCAATTTCTGTGTACTTTTTAAGTTTATCTTGGACTAGCTTTTGCCCGCGGCTTCGCTCGCAAGTAGTATTATCTTTCATCCCCTATTTTATCCCCTTAGGGGTGGAATTTATCAAAATCCTTTCTTAGCGAATCCCTACATCATACCATCTACCTGCATGCCAAATTTCGGCCCGATCCGTCCAGTAGTTTGGGCTGTGCGCTGATAGATCACTATGTCAGTCAGTCAGTCAGTCAATCACCTTTGAGTTACATATATTTATATATATTTATAGATATCACTGACATCGGAAAACTACACTTATTTGATAATAGAGTCTGAAATAGCCAATCCGTCTTGAGGAGCAAGCATGGTGATCAATACTCGTGCCTTCTTTGTCTCAGAAGCAGCCTTAATTGCTTGACTTGCCTTGAGTATTGAGCCTTGCAGTGATTACATCTTTAAGAATGTAACAGAATACTTTCAGTACATACTTTCTGCATATTGAAATAAAATATTTTTTTAAACACTCTTGAAATCATAAGCAATGTTATTTAATGTTATCAGTGTTATCTGTAGCTTCAGCTGGGTTATATCTTATCTTCAGTTATAAAACATATGTAGTTATTGAAAGAGAATCGTATTATTCATATCAGTGACTGAGTAATCTAGAGCCAGCTGTCAAAGATTTGATTTGCCAATTTGAATATAACGAATTGAATTTAATGTGACTGCCCGATTGGCCTTGTGGTCGCAAGCGAGACTGATGAGCGTGAGGTTCAGAGTTCAATTACCAGGTCGAGCCAAGTATTATTGGGTTATTCTATTAGGCCTGGGTTAGGTTTAGTTGGGTTTGGGTCTGGTTTGGTTAGGGCTCGGTTATTATTTCGACCTGATTAAGAACGCAGGAAGACGCTGGATGCAGGCCGCTTCCAACCGGTCTTTCTGGAAATCTATGGGGGATGCCTATGTTCATCAGTGGACGTCCTGCGGCTGATATGATGATGTTGATGATGTTTCTATTCGGAATTTCTCAATAGCAGCCTGCAGTTTTAAAGTTGTTGGTGTGATACACCTGTGCCTCACAAAGCACGTAAAGCTGGTCCTGCGCCTGATCTCTCTGCGGTTGTGTCGGATTGCCGTACCATCGGACTATGAGAGTTACGGAAGAGGAATGCAGCCGTGTTTACGCATACACCTGTGCACTATAATATCGAATGCGTACTTCGCTAGTCTCCATACCAAGACCAAAATTGGTCTTGAAAATATTAGACTTCGTCCGCGTGGCTTATTTCACCCGCGTTTACGTTACGTCTTTGGTTACTGCTCCGATCTTGTGGGCCGTAGCGTGTTGTTAAATAGCATAAGACACTCACAAACAACGTGGCTTTCTATGGGTAAAAGAATTTTCAAAATCGGTTTAGTAGATCTAGAGATTACCTCCTACAACCTCACAAATTTTACCTCTTTATAATATTAGTACTTACACAAGTATGGTTAAAATTAACAGAACTATTAGTTAATACAATCTTAAAGACCCCATAATTATGTTCTGTAATAATATTGAATCACCTGTCTGTACTAGGTACCAAGATTATTCATAGTCACAATGAGTAAGCACAACTGTAGGTTTTAAAATTATGACTTTATGATATTGAAGATTCCCTGTACTCAATAGGTATTAACAGAGTTACAAAGGGGGAAAATGGCCTGGGACATTCTGGGATATGCTGGGAAAATCCCGGATCATACATTTTATTGTCCTGTTCATACACATATCAACACACTCGTTTCCCGAAGGGTTGAGTAGAGGTGTTTCCTGTTCATATTATTATTACTTTTCATATTAGAACTACTTTTAACAATAACTGCCAAGCATTTTAACAACTATTTGGCTTCAACTTCCAGTCTAACCGGATGCAGCTAAATACCAATGTTTTAAATGGAGCTACTGCCTGTCCTACCTCCACAACTTATAAGTTTGAACATAAAGCTTTCTTGACACATTGCTTTAGCCCTTTTAAACACTTGGAAACTTTGAAATATTCTTCTTAACAGGACAAAATTGTTTTTTGAATATTATTTTTTTGTTAAAATTATAAGATGTTTAATGTGAAGCTCAATGTCAGTATTGATTACTTAAAATTCCATTAGGTAATATGTAAAAAAAAAACTTGTATTATACCTATAGCATGTTAATTTTAAGTACACAGAGCATAGTTTTGTAGTTTAAATATATAATATTTATATCTTCTCTCTCTTGTGTTATTTTGTTTGTTTTTTTTTTAAACCATGATTTTAGACCTATGTACTTATTCTTTGAAATTAATCAAATAAAATTTTTACTTGGTGAAACATAAACTTTGCAGTTTTTTTAACAGTTATTCCTGTCCTGCCTGTGACTGCCTGTCTGTAGTTTTCTACCTGACATCAGCTCTATCTCTTCTAGTCTAAAAATCAACAGCATTTGAAGGGTCTTAAAAATGCCTATGGGGTTTGTTTTTAAAAAATTGTATTGTGTCTTCCATACACACATACCATCACGCCTGTATTCCCCCAAGTGTTAGGCATAGGTGTACCAATTTACACCCAGTTCACTGGTATATTTTAGGTCCCATGTAATAGGGGCGAGCCTATTGCCTAAACAAATCCGAACTCTGAGCTGCTCCAGAGAATTTCATAGAAAAACCCAATAACACTTTTTGCTTGACCTGGGAATTGAACCTAAGACCTCTAACGTAGCAGTAGCGGGCCCACTAGACTAGCGAGGCAGCTAACTAAGCTCTATTAATAAAGAGTTTAAGTGAGTGTTGATGTATTTTTAACTACACAAGATAACCAGTATTTTAGCAAGAGAATTATCAATTCGTGCAATATTAGCCAACCCAAGACAATTTTGATTATTAAGTAATGATTATAATTGAGATATATTTTGTGGCCTATTATCAAACACTTTAGGATACAGATATGTAATTAATTACATTAAATGTTTGATAACATTATCTTATTTCCAATTCAACTCAATAAAAATGCATTCAATAATATTTTACAGCCAAGTTGTGCAACCTATAAAATTAATTTGACTGTTGATAACGTTTCCATATTTACACTTGAAAATACAGTGTATTTTCCATGGAAACACATTAATATTCTGCAAACAAATTGTAACTAGCAATTTTTTTTTACTGCCTAAATCTATGGCTATAAAAAATAAAAATATATTACAAACCTCTATGCCACCGGTTAGTTTTTGACCATAATAACTTTAATTTTTCCATTTTAATTAAACTTTACGCACGTCTATGACAAACTAAAACACACGTCTTCTAAAACACGCTAGTTCATGTTTTATACGTTTCACGCGCGGAAAAACACTAATTCCATGACTCAGTTCTCGTTTTCATAGATTTTATTGTCGTAATTTTATAGAAGCGTACTGCATACGCGTTTCATTCTTTTGAGATTTCAAAGACAACTGAGTAACTGGCTGTATTACAGTAGAATGCAATGCCTTATCTCACGGCAAATATAACCTTGAAATAGCGCTGCCTGTCGTGGTAAATCAATAAAAGGCTGCGCTACGCTCTTGAAATTAGCGAACGAAATTAGCACTGTAGGAAATTGTAAGGAATGGAAAAGAAATAGAAATGGGAAAAACCGATGATTTCTTTCTACTCCTATATGACATTCATAACAACAGTTCGGAAAAACTGTTTCAATTAAATCAAAAATACTTTCTCGGAATTATTTTACAACACATTACAGTAGAAGTATGTTCTATTGAATATATTATTATTTTGAACTTGCTTTACTTGGATCAAAAGACATACTTTTTAATTAGATAGTTTTAATACGCTCAGTATTAATTACCTACAACCACACATAAAAAATATTTTCAGTTTTGAACGAAACTATCAATGTCAAGTCGTGGTAGTCAACATATTGACATGACACTGACATTGACTGTAGAGGCGTATTTACGAAGATAGACTAACTTGCACTAACAAAGTATGATGCGTGATGCGATGCTTAAAAATTGAATATGAGAGTGCGCTTGAACCTCCGTGGTTTAAACTCTTTTGAACTATTTAATTAAGGAAGATCGCTGATCCATTTTCACAAATTGTATCCGCACTTATGTACCTAATTAACCTACCCATTTATGTTGAACCGGGTAAAATAGACTTAACGAAAACTTTTGTCGTGCCTTTACTATGGATTAAAAAAAATTACTCTAGACTTCCAAGAGATGAAATTTTTCATCGGTCAATACCTAACGAGTTTAAGAATATTTTCACTCTGTACCTATTATTGTCTCTCTTTCACAATATCTCCAAGCAACGCCTACATCTATAAAATGCAGCCTGACATTTCTATTTCACAAACGTGCACTAAGATGTCGAGATATCTCCATTATTGCGGTGGTTACGGATAAAATCTGATGTCAGGCGCATCGCCCACGATCCGGTGACAATACGCCCAATGCCTATTATGTCGAAGGAGCGGAGAACCAGGAAACTACATTGTTAGGGCTGAATGGGACTGTTTTTTAAAGATTTCTATCAAAGGCCCCGTAATGATGACGATTCAAAATATTTCGTCATTGTTGTAGCTGAAATTTTTCTCACGGGAGCTCAATATTTGAGCATTCTTGAGAGTAGGTCTCTATTGCATACGGTTATGATGGCCGAGTGCTTAAGGCGGGCGATTCTCATGCATAAGGTTGCGGGTTTTAAATTAGGCAAGTGTCTACCAGTGCGAATTTTTCAATTCATACTTTCTAAGTTCATTTTGGACATCATTGACATCGGTGAAGGAAAACATCGTGAAGAAACCTGGCTTTGTAATTGATCAACCCTCGTTACTTCTCTGTGTGAGAAGAGGCCTTTGCTCTGAAGTGGGATAGTTATTATAGGCTGGTAATGTATCAACTGCATAATCGAGCAGGCACTGCGCTTGCCAGCCAACTTGCTGATTTGAGGGGCAATTCTTCGAACATATGTTTGGAATCAAGTTTGTCTAATCTGTTTAAAATCCTAAATTTTTTGACATTGCTTATCGTTGCATGTAATGATAAGTATATTGCGACCATATTTTTTACATTAGTTGTAACATCTGACGCGATTAAAAATAAACAAACTTAACACTAAAAGCTAAATATAAAATAAACAAGACAGGCATGACAAAAAATGACGGGATATTTTTTTTTCTTACTCAACTTTATTTTTACCTAAGTACCTAGCTATTTTGTGAACGAACTGTCATTATAATTCATTGTTTAACGTAACTTTATGGTAAATTACCGTTACTTTTTATCAATAAAGTATAATCAAATGTGCGTTTGTTTTCAAAATGGCTACGTCTGCTTGTTAGCTGTCTCACATATCACAATTTAAGCCTCAGTCTTACAAGATCTTACGTTATAACGAGCTACGTTTATAACGAATAAGTTATTCGTAACATCATTATGATGCAGGAATAATGGTTTTTATTGTGTAATCTACATTTGGCATTATTGTTTATGGATAGTTCTTTTTTTTTAACAGCGAGAATAGACTGCAGTAATTATTTATTATGGCAATAAAAATATGTGTATGTCTGTTTCAATATTTTATGAGCCTACGTATTACCTGCTACTTCTAATAAAATTAATGATAATGTTCTTTCCTGACCGACTTTTGGTCAGGGCGGCCAATGTCAATGGCGGTTAGCCAAACACCTATGCAGGCAAAAATGTACAAGTGTGTAAGCAAATACAGATGCACTACCTCTTCCCTCACTTTGTAGTCCGGTGGGTCCGATACAAACAGAGAGATGTCAAGCGCAGGATCAACTGCTTTAGGCTCATTCCAAGGCTCGGGAGATCATACCACCAACATCCAAACTCCAGGTCTCCAGGCTTATAACTGCTGAATAGTTGCTCATGGAAAACCCCAATAACACTTTGCCGGACTTGGGAAACAAATCCAGGACCTCAGGCTCAGCACTCGCTCGCGACCACGAGACCACGAGACTAATACGAAGCAGTCAACATAAAGAAGCTGAGAAGCTTATAATTATTTACCTGCCTCCGCTGTCGGTCATTATCATAGTAGTCGGTAGGTGTGCCTAGAAGATTGGTAATAGCAACCTGTTGCTTAGACGATCAACACTATTTTGGCCAAAACAAAAAAAAAAAAACTCTAGACCGATTCCGGCCACGGCGGCTAATCTTGATGCAGACTAGCCTCGTACGCAGGAGATATTATAGTGCACAGTGTGTGCGCAAACACAGGTGCATTCCCTCTTCCCTAACTCTCATAGCCCGATGGGACGGCAATCCGACACGACCAGAGAGAGATCAGGGCAGGACCAACGGCTTTACGTGCTTTCCGAGGCACGGGGGTGTCACACCATCAACTTCCAAACTCCGAAAGCTACTGCTACTGAGAAATTTCTAATGGAAAAACCCAATAACACTTTTTGCCCGACCTGGGAATCGAACCCGGGACCCCTTGCTCAGCAGTCGCGCTTGCGACCACCAGACCACAACCAGACCAACGGGGCAGTCAAAACAAATGTAGGTATTTAAATCTAAAGGGTGTAAAAAAACACTTTGCGAAGTCTAAAGTTAGGTACATAATTTTCCCATCATTGCGATACTTGTTTTTGTACTGGACCATACATGGGAACGTCAAAGTTACGGAGATATCGGTATCGGTTAGTTATCGGTGAAAGAATTTTAGTAGTCAGACCAGTATCTTGCAAATAAACCGGACTCTTTGTATAATCTGTTACATAAAAAAACATACCATAACGCCTGTATTCCCCGATGGGTTAGGCAGAGATGTACCAATGTAGACCCACAGTTCGCCGGTATATTTAGGTCCCGTGTAATAGGGGGCGAGCTTATGCCATTACCCGATCACAGTTCCTAGCTCCGAGATGCTGCTATGAAAATCACAGTAATACCCAATAACACTTTTTATTCGATCTGGGAATCGAACGTTAGAGGTCTAGCTCTAGCGTAGCAGTCACGCTTAAGATCACAAGGCTAACGAGGCAGTTAATCTACTATCACGCCTGTATTCCCCGAAGGGTTAGGCAGAGATGTACCAATGTACACCCACAGTTCGCCGGTATATTTAGGTGCCATGTAATAGGGGGCGAGCCCATTGCCATTAACCGGGCACAAATCCAAACTCCGAGCTGCTACTGAGAATTTCATAGAAAAACCCAGTAACACTTTTTGCTCGACCTGGGAATCGAACCCGGGACCCCTTGCACAGCAGTCGCACTTGCGACCACGAGACCAACTGGGCAGTTAATCTATTACACTTAATTATTTATAAAGAGAAGTATATCTACCCCCTACCACAACTGAAAATCTAGAAAATCACTTGACCTATCAAGGTGTTTGGCTGATAGGTAGAAAACGTCAGATAGGAACGGATCTGTGTTTGGTTTCCACGCGGATAGTCGCAGGTAAAATCTAGTTCCGTATAACTTAAGTAGGTAAAAAGTTAAGTACTTGACCTCTTGGATAGGCTTGTGCCATTGGTCAAGTTTAGCTTTCAACTATGCACATGCCATCGATTTATTTGTTTGACTATAAACCTATTGCCATGAATTCTGCTCCTCACAAGAAATCTTAAAATACGGTAACTTGAACCTATAGGCACCCCGAATGTAACGCTAGTGTACACCTTGACATTTCTCTTCAAATACCATAGACATTTTTAGATTATAGTCTGTACAAACTTTATATTACAAAACTCATAGGCCTTTCCGCTCACGACCGATTTCTTCTCAACAGCAAAAAAGTCGGTCAATAAATCGGTCCTCACACAATCGGTAACCGTTTTATTTGTTGGAGAGAAGAACATATGAATTCTAATAAACCAACATACACGTCCTAAAAGAAGTCGGTCCTACGAAACTATGGATTTATTTACGAAAAGTCGGACGTAGGCGGAGGTCCTTACAACAGCAACATTTACATAAAGCTTTTAAAATACGAATTATTAAGGAAACTGTTAAGTACGTGAGTCAGCGGACGAGTGAATACGCACTGACGTTTAATAGCGAACTGCCCGCGACTTCGTCCGCGTGGCTTATTTCACCCGCCATAAGTTACGTCTTTGGTTACTGCTCCGCTCCCATAAGTCTTAGCGTGATGTCATATAGCCTATGTTACCCAGGAATAATGTAGCTACCTATTGGTGAAAAAATTGTTAAAATCGGTCCAGTAGTTCCGGAGCCTATTAGTTACAAACAAACAAACAAACAAACAAACAAATCTTACCTTTTTATAATATTAGTATAGATGACGGGTGGTGCGGGCACTGCATATAAGTAAATACATATACATATATAACAGAAACAATAGCAGATTATTTACATACCTTGGCCGTGTAACGACAGAGCGAGCTGTAAAATCTCTGTAAAACAAGTTTCAAGTACTCGCCTGTTTTATGTAGGAACCTAACCTCCTAAGTACCTACCTACCATAAATTAACTAAAAATTTTCAAAATTTTGTAGATAACGTATTTTATTCTATTAGTAACCTGCGGTTTAGCACGCGTTTAGTGACGTTTTTGATTACTGCTTCACTCCCATGGGTCGTAACGTGATGTTATACCTAATACAGCGTATAATATTCCTCATAAATCTGGGATACCAGATACCATATACAAAAATAATTATTCTAATCAAACTGGTAGTTCCAAAGATTAGCGTGTTTATAACAAAAAACTACAAAAAAGCTCTTTCGCTTTAAAAAAATCTAGACTTAGCTCGATTATTAAAACGATAAACTAGCGACTGATTTCTGTATTTTATTGTGTATTTAATATAACATCAATTTCTTCAGAAGGGTCGACCATATTGAGCTGTTAATCTTGTCATAGTATTATTTATTTTAAGTACTGCATTATATGAGGCGCCCCCAATTTGTCCCCGTCTTATCTAAACAGCCTCATCAATTCTCCTAAACGTTATCCAAATAAAAATCCTCACAGCACAATTGAAATGAATACATTAAAAGCAGTGTTGCCAACACGACTAATACAAAATATGCTAAACTGCTATTAAAATTATGCCAAAATTATACTAAATGCTATAAAACTATGCTAAAATATTATGCTAACATTCTTTAATGCGAAATAAAACGGCTTTTAATTTTGAATCTTTAATAATTAGCCCAACAACTTTAATTCTTGAGTACCTAGTGGTTTTTGTGTGTAGTTATAGATAAACTATAGTATAAATACTCTCGAAGTGAATGAATTGAGATTTTTTATAGAATGTTTATTATATCTATACTTGCGCCATATTCCTTGCAGAATATTCAATAACAAAAAAATTACAAATTAAAGAATAGTGCGAGCACGAAAATGTCTTTTTAACAACCTTTAAAATGTTTTATTGTATTTTTAACCGACTTCAAAAAAAGGAGGAGGTTATTAATTAGACTGTATTTTTTTTTTGTTTCGTCAAATTTACCGACTGTGTGAAACGATTGTCATGATTCTTTTTATTTGAAAGCTGGTGCTTCCCGCGTGGTCCCATTATCACCATTTCAATATTTGATGATGAGATCTTGTAGAAATCGGGGGAACTCTTTAATAAATAACAGCACTTTAACCGCGATTGTTGCAATAGCATATCTAAGCATTGTTTACACAATCACACAACATAACATCACGCGTGTACACTCGAAAGGGTAACACAGATGTTTTCAGTAGTATTCGAAAATTTGTCCTCCAAGTAAACGAAATCCCATAAGTATTCTGCTTTCTTATGACTTTTTAGTGATGTCAAGTTAATTTACGTAGTATGACAGTTCCTTCATGGATTTGGATGACAGGAAGTTGATACTAAAAAGCAAAAAACAAAAAATCTTTTTTTTCCTGCAGCAAGTGCTTACAATCCGACATTTTTTTTAGTGTAACAAACATTTAAAAAAATATGGGTAAGTAATTTAAAGATTCTTTTTCGAATTTGGCAAAAGTATAGGCATTGCGCGTTTTTTTGTTAAAGAAAGCAATGTGTTTTATCGTTGGCGAAAAAACGCTCTTAGGCCGTTTTCACATTAGGACGTTAGCAGCGCGACAGTAGCGCGGCAGAAGTAGGTACATTCCTTCACATTACAAGAACAGATCAACGTATAAGTCAGTATGACGCACTTCATTTTAAAAATAGATGCTGTGAGCGACAGCTCTTCTGTTTTTTTATTATGAAATTCTGACCGGGCGACAGTCGCGCTGCTAAAGTCGCCTATATAAATGTGAAAGCGGCCTTAAAATTTTAACAAATAAGATTGATGTTAAAAATTATGCGCCGTACAGTGGGACTTAGAAACTAGAAAAAGAAATATTCATTAAATATGTATAGTTATATGCTAAAAAATATGCTATATGCTAAACAACAAAAAATTATGCTAACCAACGTAAAAATATGCTAAATTTAGCATAAAATATGCTAAATTGGCAACACTGATTAAAAGTTTAATTTTTATCTCCAGGACAAAGGAATGGCCATAGACAACACACGAAGCGTCAATAAACTTTTTAATTCCAGCACCGTGTGTGGCCACGGCAACGCTTTATAAGTCCAAGTCGGGATGTTGGTTAACCATAGACACTTAATTTATAACCAGCATAGATAATATGGGCCACTTTGGATTAGTATTAATGAACACTAGTTTACCGAGGTTTTTAAGCGATAAGGCTTTTATGGTTCTTTCGCAATGGGATTTAGTTAATCTCAGTTTCGTAACACCGATATAGACTTATGTGGTTGAATTTTATTGAAAAAAAAGTTTAGAATTAAGTGGTCTAATAGTCTATTAATGTCTGGTGTCATAGTAAAGTGTTTAAATTATGCTAGGGCCTGTGGGCGGGCATGTTTTAAATGGTGCTAATCATTGCACGTCACAGGTTGATGCTACTGGTTTATTGTGTAGGTACTAGCTTCTGCTCGCGACTTCGTCTGCGTCGAAATTTTTACTCGTGTTAAGTTACGTCTTTGGTTACTGCTTTGTTCCCGTGTGTCGTAGCGTGATGTTATATAGCTTATGACACTCAAAAATAGCGTGGCTTTATATGGGTAAAATAATTTTCAAAATCAGTTCAGCAGACTCAGAGACTTCCGCCTACAACCGCACAAACTCACAAAACTCTACCTCTTTATAGTATATCTAAAGTGTGTTTTTTAATCTCGTAGACTGATTTGACAGCTTCTTACGTCAAACTTGAAAATAGTGTGCTTTATGTTCATGGGCCGAAAGCACATTATTTTTTATATTTGACGTATGAAACTGTCAATTTAGTCTACGAGATTAAAAAACACACTATAATATAAGTAAATATTTCAACGCCTGCGCTGGAAAGGTTTGATTGGATTGTGACACGCTAGCGCCATAAAGAGATGCTTATTATTTTTTATTGTCTATTGCCAAGATTCGCTTCTCGTAAGTTTGTACATAATTTAAAAAGTTCTTTGCATGATAATAACCACATAGTTTAGTGTTATATAGCGCGCTACCATAAAGTGACTTTTCTCATCAAAAATAATACTCGTTTTCAAGCAATGTTTTTTCTCAATGTTACTTAGTTTGATTAAAGTGCGACTGATGACCATAGGGTCCCCTGGGTGCGATTTCCAGGGCAGGCAAAAAATGTTATTGGGTTTTTCCATTTGGAATTATTCAGTAGCAGCCCGGAGCTTAGAAGTTGATGATGTGACACCCCCGAGCCTCGAAAAGCACGTTGGCGTCTCCCCACACGACCGAGAAACGGACCGATCTTTGATAGGTTTTTCTTGCCGACAAAGAAATCTGTCAAAAATCGGCTCGATTATGGGTCGTAGGGGCAGACCCTTCAAGCCCGTTGGTCCCAGCTGTCATTCGTAGATTTTTGACAGTCGTCACGGATAGTCAGAAGCCGGGAAGTGTGACAGCCCCTCTTATCAAGAGGTATCGTATTGCACAGTTTATGGCATGTAGAGGTCAGATAGGCAGTCGCTCCATGTAAAACACTGGTATTCAACTGCATCTGGTTAGACTGGAAGCCGACCCCAACATAGTTGGGAAAAGGCTAGGCAGATGGTATTCTTAAACCAGGATATTTCCACCATATGTTTTGACGTGAATTTCCATCAAGTTTCCATTATTGCCATAACATTAACATTGACCATTCAAGATCGTCATAACAACCAATTATTACGTGAGAAATGAAAGTTATTTCCGTTTGTTTATTATTTAATTGTTCCTTACAAAGATTAACCGGTTTTAGTTAAAATCATATGTTTTAAAAACATGGTTTGTTTGTACTTCCGCACGTTATGTTTGTATGTCTAATTATGTGTGTGTTGTAGTGTTACTTTGAAGTTGGAGCTTTAAGAAATTGCCCACTTATTTTCTTATAGTTGTAAGCTTTTGCTATATATTTCGTCTGAAAATATTTAAAATAATTTAATTAGCAATTTCTTTATTCATTGTTTTATAAAAATAATATAATAACACTTATTTGTAGAATATTAGTTTGTGTTTTGACTTCCATCCGAAAGGGACTTTTTCTGCGGTCGGCCATATTGGACGCGCGCGATTTTTCGAGTTGTGACTTGTGACACCATTTGTAACAATAAATTTTATTTAAAGAAGGAATATATATTTGGTTGATATGGAATGTTAAATGTTTCATTAATACACTATTTATTTTACAGTTCAGAAGTGGGATCTGACACAAATATTATTTAATATTATAATCACGTCCACTTGGACCGTTTATAAGGACAGGTATAGTAAGAGGCATGAGCTTGGTAAGTTGTATTTTTTTTATGTATGTTATATTTAATTTAAAAATACAGTGCTTGTGGTATATCCTTATACATAAGAGTGAGTTAGTTTAGTTGTAAAGGCAGTATTAGTTGCGAAATGGCGTAAGCGAGCTCTAAAAAAAAAAAACTTTTATGTATGTGAATGCGTGCTTCACCTATTATGTTTTTCCCAGTTACGTGAATGAGCTTATTTTATAAGACATACATATATTTAGCATAATATTATGTATAGTTTGATTGTAAGGAGTTAAGTGGGTGTTTTATTTTGCTGTCTTCGCACAATCGAATTCATTAATTAATGGGTAATTTTCGATAATTACAATAGTTGATTTAAAAAAAAAAAATATTTTGATTGCTTATCTGTGTTTAGGATCTTAAACAACTATGTGTGTTATCAATAAAAAAGTGATTAAAGTGTCGATAAAAATATGATTACAGACCTAAACAATATGTCGAGACTTCGTAAAGAAATGAGAATGCGTGAAGCTTTAGATCGAGAGGCTTCTCAAACGCGTGATGGGGCTACGCCGTCATGCAGCCGCAGTCGTAGCCGCGCGGGGCGTCAGCGCAAGCGTCACAGGAGAAGCCGTTCTAGGACGCGGCGCCCGCGTACTGTGCGGACCAGCTCAAGCTCCTCGAGCCGCGCAGGTTCAAGAGGCCGTTTGCCACGCAGACGTGCGGGTTCTTATGAGAGCCTCGAGCGTCGGAAGCGGCGTCGGTCGAAGTCGCGGCGTATGAGAAAAAGAAGGCGGTCTTCGTGGTCGCGCTCAGGTTCCCGATCTGCACACTCACGGAAGACGAGACGGCGACGACGGCAGCACAGCAGTGGCGAGGTGAGACGGGGATCTCGTCACCACAAGATAAGTCGAAAATGTCGAGAAACTGTAAGTCATTCATCATGTAATAGCAACATGGATAGTAATTTGAATGTTAACACTGATTCAACTGATAAGAATAAGACCCCGAAAAACAAAGCTGTAGATGATCATAGTTTTAGTGTTCATGATGTCATGGAGTTAATCAAATCGCTGCCCTCGTCAGCGTCCCAGGCTCAAAACCATTTTAGTATGTCAACAAACGCAGTACCAGAATTTGATCCTGCTAATAAGGAACAAACTATCGATTTATGGATTACGAAAGTGGAAGAATGTGCAGCTTTGTATAAATGGTCTGAAATACAAAAACTTCATTATGCGTTGCCTAAATTGACTGGAGTAGCAAAGGTATGGTACCAGGGCTTAACTTCCTTAAGTTATAGTTGGTTGGAGTGGAAGGATAAACTGACAAAGACATTTCCCACAGTTCAGAATTATGCTCAACTTTTGCATGAAATGTTGGATAGGAAGGTTAGACATAATGAATCGTTAGAAACTTATTTTTATCACAAAATTAACTTGCTGAATCGATGCGATATTACCGGTAAGCGGGCTGTGGATTGTCTTATATATGGATTAGAAGATAGGGGTATGCGACTAGGAGCTCAGGCTGCGAACTACTCTCAACCTGAAGAATTACTATCTTATTTTAAATCTATTAAGTTAGAGGATGTAAGAGACAGAGTATTTCGTCAGCCGTTTATAAAAAGGCGCCCTGATAGCAATAGTGATAATTCTAAACTGAGTAGCAATATAAAATGTTTCAATTGTAATGAGGTAGGTCATCCCTCCTTCAAGTGTAACAAACCTTTATTGACGTGTAGCATTTGTAAGAAACTTGGACATCAGAGCGCTAATTGTAGACAGCTTCCCAGAAACGGTAATGATGGCGGTAGATATAATGAAATTAATAAATCAGTATCTGAAGTTAAGTAACCCGGTGAGTTAGATGATAAGTATGTCCTTGTAGTTCAAGGTTCTCGGTAGCCAGAGTATCTTGATACGAATTAGTGATTTTAAACACTGCTTACGGTAAAAAAATGATCTGCCGACATTAAAAGGCTTTGGTAATTCAATCATACAACCTATTGGTAGAGCAGTGGTGCAAATACAAGTACAAGCTGTTACAACATCCGTAGAAGTATTAATCGTACCAGACGAATTACTTAAACATGCTGTATTGTTGGGACATACTTTCACCGAACAAGCCGGAAACATTATTATAAAGACAGACGAACATTTAAAAAAAAAACTGTACTGTAACTGATTATATACAATGAAATGGTCACATTTTAGTAGTAAATTTAAACGGTCACGAAATTAAATTTCAAAAAGGACAATTATTGACTAGAGCTTACATTTTAAATGATGATGATTGCCTAAATGTTTGAATGTTAGAAAACAGGGATAGTGATTTATTATCAAACGATCTTAAAATAGGTGATGGATTTAGAACTGGAGATAGGGAACGGTTAGAAACTTTGCTATAATTGCTAATCCACTGACAAAATTATTAAAAAAAACTGTAAATGGAAGTGGGGTCCTGAACAAGAAAAATCATTTTTCACCCCTAAGGCAGAACTAGTAAAAAGACCAATTTTGGCGTTGTATAACGTAAGTGCAAAAACTCAAATTCACACGGATGCGTGCAAATCCGGTATAGCGGGAATATTACTGCAGGCAAACTACATTCGAAGAACAAAAGTACCATTCATTTGAATTGGAAACTTTGGCGGTAATAGCTTCATTGCAATGGTTTAGAGTATACGTTTTAGGCCTCAAATTTACTATTGTAACCGATTGTAGCGCATTATGTACTACTTTATCAAAGAGAGATATGATACCTCGTATAAGTAGGTGGTGGCTTCAACTTCAGGAATATGATTGTAATATCGAGTATAGGCCGGGTAACCGTATGACCCATGTGAATGCAATTAGTAGAAATGCTATCCCTATGTTAGATGAACCTGAGCCTGTATTTGATATTTTAGTTGTAGAAACAGAAGACTGGTTAACAACTATTCAGAGTGCTGATGAAGAGGTTCAACGGATTAAAAGTGTTTTAGAAGACCCTGAAACGCCTGAAAACCATGAAACTTTTCAGAATTATCGTTTAAAGGGAGGAAAGGTTTATAGGGTTGTGGACAGCCAATTGAAATGGTTGGTCCCTAAAGGATTTAGGTGGCAGCTACTCAAGAAGTGTCACGATGAACTTGGTCATTTTGGTCTAGATAAAACTTTGGACAAGTTGAAATCCCTTTACTGGTTTCCCAAAATGAACAAGTTTACCAAAAAGTATGTTCAATCGTGTCTGGAATGTAGTTATTATAAAGTACCACCAGGAAAAAGACAAGGTATGCTCCATCCAGTTCCAAAAATTGATAAACCGTTTCACACTATACACATGGACCATTTAGGTCCATTTGTTCGGAGTAAATCTAGAAATACTTAGTTGTTGGTACTTATTGAAGCATACACAATATACGTTACACTACTTGCCGTCAAAAATACAAAAACTAAATCGACTATCAAAGTTTTAATTCACTATTTTAGTTTATTCGGTATACCAAATAGAATAATCAGTGACCCGGGGAACTTCTTTTACAAGTAAAGGTTTTAAAGACTTTGTGAATAAATTAGGCATAAGGCACGTTTTAAATGCGGTAGCTACACCGCGAGCGAATAGCCAAGTGAAGCGATATAATCGTACCATATTGGCGTCGCTTGCAGTCAAAAAGCACAATTGTAAGGAAAATGAGTGGGATACTCATTTAGAAGAAATTCAGCTGGGTCTTAATACAACTCTTAATAAAGGCACAGGTAAAACGCCTGCTGAAATACTGTTTGGTATAAGGTTGAGGGCCAAAAGCGACGGAATAGTCACTTCGTTGCTCGACCAGGGTGAATCGCGGTGTTCACAAGAAACATTATAAAATATAAGGAAAGGGGTAAATGCTAACATAAGTGAGAATCAAGTAAGACAAAAAGAAAGATTTGACAAGAATAGGAAGGTTGGTAGGAAATATCAAGTAGGTGACTTAGTAAGAATTGAAAGAATTGGAAGGAGGTAGTAATAGTGGATAGTCGAGAAAGTTACTTGCTAAATTACAAGGTCCATACAGGATTATCAAAGTGCTAGATAGAGATAGGTATGTTGTTCAAGATACACCCCTAACCCGAAAACAGAATAGAAAATATGAGGCAGTAATTGTGTTAGATAAGATATATCCTTGGTTGACCTTTACTCAAGAAAGCTTAGCTGATTCTGATGAGGGAAGCTTAACGGAAGAAGTAGATATAAATGAAACTATTGAAGGTACTGATAATATGGAAATAGAGCCGTTGTAAATGTCAGTAGGTATGGATTTGGAGAGTACTGGGACAATGGACGATAATTGAATTAAAAAGAAATATTATTTAATAAGTTTTAGTATACTTAATTTAAGAAGCAAAAGTTGCATCAGTGTCATGGATGTTTCTTCTTATTTTTTTTTAAAGGTTATTTTGAAAATGGATTCGAAATGGAATTCTGATTATGTTTTAAAACTTGGTTATGGAATTAATAATGACTTTGATTTTGATTAGACTTAAGAATTGATATGGTAAAATCTACACACAATGGAGTCGTTTGACAATTATGAGTGTGTTAGGTTTGAAAATTAATATGTAAAATCTACACACAATGGAGTCGTTTGACAATTATGAGTGTGTTAGGTTTGAAAATTAATATTGTAAAATCTACACACAATGGAGTCGTTTGACAATTATGAGTGTGTTAGGTTTGAAAAATCTACACACAATGGAGTCGTTTGACAATTATGAGTGTGTTAGGTTTGAAAAATCTACACACAATGGAGTCGTTTGACAATTATGAGTGTGTTAGGTTTGAAAAATCTACACATAATGGAGTCGTTTGACAATTATGAGTGTGTTAGGTTTGAAAATTAATATGTAAAATCTACACACAATGGAGTCGTATGACAATTATGAGTGTGTTAGATTTTATGGAATTGCGCAAGGAGGCCGCAGGCCAAGGATTTGAGCGCTTTCTTAGTTTTAATTAGTTAATAATTGATCTTAATTATTAAATTTGTATTTATTGTGTTTTTTTTTTGTTGTTGTTTTAATTGATGGAACAATTATTATAAGATGGCCGAACAAATGATATTTATTATAAATAAAATTAGTTAGTAAAACTATAGAATTTATATTAAAAAAAAAATATTATATTCATGTTAAGTAGTAAAACATGTATTTTGTTATTAATGTTATTATTTGCCTTTTTATATTATATAAATTCCTGTGCACTTACTGGAAACTTTACTGATTGCTTGCCTTAGTCATAAACGAAACGTAACGAGAGGACTCTGTTATTTCAGAATGGCCGACTGTAAGCTTTTGCTATATATTTCGTCTGAAAATATTTAAAATAATTTAATTAGCAATTTCTTTATTCATTGTTTTATAAAAATAATATAATAACACTTATTTGTAGAATATTAGTTTGTGTTTTGACTTCCATCCGAAAGGGACTTTTTCTGCGGTCGGCCATATTGGACGCGCGCGATTTTTCGAGTTGTGACTTGTGACACCATTTGTAACAATAAATTTTATTTAAAGAAGGAATATATATTTGGTTGATATGGAATGTTAAATGTTTCATTAATACACTATTTATTTTACATAGTGATGACAAAAATTAAATGATAGTGTCATATCAAAAATGAAGAGGAAGACAAATAAGGTATTTGGCTAAAAAAAGCACCTCTTAGGGCGCGTACCTAGCCCAGCACACATTTCAAGGCAATTACTGCATGGCTCAACAAGAAACAAGTTATTCGGTACTAGTGGATAGCACCTGCCTATTTATTCTGTGAAAAAACAAAACAGAAAAGCTTATCAGACCGAAGATTGCGATTGATTTAATAAAATCTAGAAACTTAAACTATTAAAAATCGTAGGTAGTATTGATTCTATTGATGCAGAAATAATAATAATAATAATAATCGTTTTATTCGTTCGTTTTGTTCGTTTTGTTTTGTTTTTGTTCGTGAGAAATCACTGTGGATTATGAAGTTTGTACTAAATTGACTAAAAATAATATTCAATGCAGACTTATAGAGTTGGAAATTAATAATAGAATTGTTCGACGGACTACAGCTACCGGTAATTTAATGAGTTCAAAGACTTAGCTTACATACGTAGGCCCATGTTATACCCAAGTACTAAGGTGTCTGTTATTTTACACACACTATTATTTACCTTGTTAGTGTAGTAGCAATACTAAGTACTTCCTACTTCATAATAATATCCCTACTTAATATTATAAATGCGAAAATAACTCTGTCTATCTGTTAAGCTTTCGAGACTAAACCACTGCACCAATTTCGATGAAATTTAGTATGGGTCAAGTTTGAACCCCAAGAAAGGACATGGGCAGTTTAATTCCGCGTTTTTGTCTGCGTTCGTGATAAACGACATTTACCTCTTTAGCTAGTAGATTTTTAAAAACAAAACTTTCAAATTTAAAAATCAATGCCAAACATCCAGTTCCGTTCAGTCGTTTAAGCGTGAAAGCATAATAAACGTCCATCCATCTATTCATCCTCACAAACTTTCGCATTTATAAAGCTAGTAGGAAATATTAAGATTCTCCAAATTCCTCCTTGCCCCGTAACATGCGTACGTCGGAGTTAAAAAAAACGAAACAATACAAACACAGTAGATTAGCGTTAGCGGTGAAACCGTACGTCTGTCTGTTTACACATCCATTGTGGACTGTGGATGTACGCTGCGCCTGCGCCGGTGACTGACACAACGCGGGCTTTCGTGGCGCCGCTGTCGTACATGAACTTTAGTAACTTTACCTAGGTATGTGGTCAATAGGGTCTTCTAAAAATTACTGATGCTGAAGGTAGGTACTTATTTAGCGACGGACATGACGTATGGTTAGAAAAATATGACGTTGTTAGTGAAACTTTTTATTATTTTTAACTATTTTTTTACCGGTGGGAAATCGTTCAATGACTTCTCTCGCCCTTAGTGTCAGACTTTTACTGATTATAACCCATCCATGTTCCTTCTTGTCCCTTGTGGCGCGGTATCTCTTTCGAACAACTCGCAGCATTACTATAAACTTGTGCAAAGATTTAAGAAGGTTAAAAATAAACAAGAGTGACACAGAAAGGAATATTATAAGGGGTATTCATAAATAAGTAATAACTTCAGATTTAAAAAAATAATACAGAAAGCCAATTCTACTAATTAAAAACATTGTAATTCTAGCCGCAATCTCATCAACGAAAATCAATGTCAAAAATATTGGTTATAGATTAGAAGCAGTTTTGAGAGTTCCAGACTAAGATTAGATTGCGATCATTCCTAAAAGTTTGTAGAATTACTAGGTATATATATCCAGTTGTAGGTAGCTCTCAATTTTCTCTCAGTACGATATCAAAATCGTTTATATTCCTATTTTATTTACGAGTGCTTTCACCCCTAAGAGCTAACGGACCTTCCTCACACACATTGTTTATTAAATTATAACAAACGGTTCCGTATTCGGCAAGACTCCTTCTGTAGTATACCATAAACTACAGTATTTATTTATTGCTATTGTTTACATTCCGAACTGGATGTAAGTGTTTGGAGCTGACTGACTGACTGACACTACGCTTACATTGGTGGGTTGGAAATGTTGTGCGGCGCTAAGATTTAGGAACTTGCAAACATGACCGTAATAGGTGCATCTTGCTTCTTGATGCATCAGAGATAGAGCGAGAGTCTGGCGTAAGCTCAAGGAGTAAATTTTTTCGATTTTTGAATTGTCAGTACCGATTCCGCACACAATAATAGGTTTAGTTTGGAGACTTTATTTTTACTTATTTGGGTACATTCTGGGCGAAGTGGAAGAGAGTATCAGACTCTTACTGACTAAAACCGCTAAAATTTCGCAACCCTGGCAGAATAATAACCTGGTATTTTTCAGGTTCCGTACCCAAAGGGTAAAAAGGCACTCTATTAGTAAGACTTCGCTGTCTGTCTGTCTATCTGTTGGTCTGTCACCAGGCTGTATCTCATAAACCGTGATAGTTAGACAGTAAAAATTTTTACAGATGATGTTATATTTGTTGCTGTCATAACAACAATGGAAGTTTAATAATGGCAACATTTAGACGCTTTAAATATTCACAGAATAACTAGGTATGTAGTTATATACCTATAAACTTAAAAACAATTTAAGGGGGGCTCCCATTCATTCACCGCCTGTACAATGGGCTGTGTTCCGCGGAATTATTTGAAATGATGCCAACGGCCACTTTTTACCATCGCACCTCTCGCCATCGGCAGGGGGCCCATCCTCACACCTTGGAACCGAAATGGTCCCGTACGGTACGGTTTCAGAGGAACTTCCTCCCTCGTACGCTTAGGTTGTGGAATGCGCTCCCTGCTACGGTTTTCCCAAGAGACTACAGCATGGGGTTCTTCAAGAAAGGAGTTTTGAGGTTTTTACGGGGTCGGCAGCGCACGAGTGATGCCTCTGGTGTTGCAAGTGTCCATAGGCAGCGGTAACCGCTTAACATCAGGCGGGCCGTTAGCTTGTTTGCCACCTACAGTGGTATAAAAAAAAAAAAAAAAATTCAGTCATGATTTTTTGCCGTTTTTATAGATAATGGTAGGTACAGAACCCTATTTTTGTGTCTGGATTTTTTTGTTTTATTATAATTTAGTACATTTGATTCCCATGTCAATCAATTTCATAGATTACTATCATGAATACTTATAAGACGATTCTCGCAGCGAACTCACTTGCACAACCTCACCTCAAAGGGCATAAGGTATGGTAACTATCTAATCTGTAAAGTGTTGTATCAATAGTTGTGCACCGGTATCTATTACTGCATTGAAACCTCTTCTTCCATTTACGAGAGCGATTGAAAGCCGAGTACTGGTGATGACGAAAGTGTTTAGTGAGAGTGCAGCAATCTACGTGTGTGTGGCTATTTCTTGTTTTATTTTTACATTTGGTGCCTAATACTAGTTATATTTTATCCTTTTTTTTCAAAAATGAAATACCTAAGTAACTACCTTTTGCAATTTTTACACGGCAATGGCTTTTAATTGATTCAGAAGACGACTATTATAGACAGTAGATCTACAAGGTGTTGATTTGCATGAACGCCTTGTATAGTGGCGTTCTCATAATGATGACTTCTGAATTTCTGATGATTCTCTTTTCCATGTTGATTCTCTTTTTACCTTCATCGCCAATACTGAATAGACTTTTATTAAAAGTCAATTCAGTTCACTCTACTTTTTACTACTCTACTTTTGACTAACTTTCCGCCTAACTTCTTGAAAATTCAAAAGTGCCTGTAAATGGTCCAATTGAAAAAAATGCTTTGCTTATGGACTTTGCTAATGCTTGACTTAAGGAGATGTTCACACACATTTTCTTCTAAGAAACTAATTTAGTGCCACAAAAAAAACAAAACAACTACAATTTTCAATACCATACCACTTCTGATCCCACCGGTACACCAAACAAAGTTTCCCAATCCCCAACTGATTAGCATATTATTATGCATTGCACAACACACAAAACATAACATACCCACATGTAAGTGACTATTTACTTAGCTGGGACCCATGAAAATGACACCCAAGATGACTTGTATGGATAATTTTATGTCCAAACATATCACATTTATTTATTGGGAAATTTAATTACAAGGTTAGTGTAAAGTTTATGAATTACCACCTGGTAGGCAAGTGGGTAGGTACTTAGAGGAATAAGGCAATAAGTTGGTTTTTTAATATTAAGTATTTTAAAATCGTTTTTTATTGTATTGATAAGGGACAAATACTCTTGAATTTAAAATCAAGTCACTCGGTATTTAAACAATAAGTGTTATTGGGTTTTTCTATGAAATTCTCAATAGCAGCTCGGAGTTTGGATTTGTGCCCGGTTAATGGCAATAGGTTCGCCCCCTATTACATGGGACCTAAATATACGGGCGAACTGTGGGTGTACATTGGTACACCTCTGCCTAACCCTTCGGGGAATACAGGCGTTTTGCTATTATAATTATTATATTATTATAATTTATTTTGTTTCGATTTCTTTGCAAACCTTCTTGCAATAAAAACAAATTTAAATGTATCACGAAATCAAAGAGTTATTTAATTTCAAAATCTCTATTTTAGAAAATAACATCCGGATAAATTTATCGTCATTATTATGTTAGTTGAACGTCGTCCACTGCTGGACATAGGCCTCCCCTAGATAGACACAACGAGCTATATAAAAATTAAAATCAGCAGCTATGGATCTTTTTGCTTCATTTTTCTGTGATTGAGGCAAATAGTTCTTAAATAGAAAGTTGTAAGCAAAGATGTTCCCATGACTTATTTACTCTTCAATGCAATCAAAAAAATAATTTGCTATGATACGTAGCATAGCAAATTACATAACACAAAATACCATCACGCCTGTATTCCCCTAAGGTTTAGGCAGAGGTGTAACTAATGTACACCACAGTTTACCGGTATGTTTTTAATTCCTTGTGATAGGGGGCGAGCCTATTGCCATTAACCGGGCACACATCTTAACTTCGAGCTGTTACTGAGACTTTTATAGCTAAACCCAATAACAATGCTCGACCTGGGAGTCGAACCCAAGACCTCTAGCGTAGCAGTTGCGCTTAGGACTTAGGACTCAGACTAGGATCATTAGCAGCTATTACCTAAGTATAATATAACACTTTCGCACGAACATTACAAACGCATTATACACTTCTGCACAGTCGGATAAACGCAGTCTCTATGGGGCAATCTTCATTCCGGAGTAATGACAGACCTGATGATGATAATAGTGTTGCGAAGTTACACCTAAGTGTACTTCTTAAGCAATAGAACGGATGGTGACCTGAATGGCTTGGGTTAGAGGCTACTGGGAATGCGTGCAAAGTCTGTAACATACCATCACGCCGGTATTTCACGAAGGGTTACGCTGAGATTTACCAATGTACACCCACAGTTCGCCGGTATGTTTAGGTCCCATGTAATAGGGGGCGAGTCTACTGCCATTAACCGGGCACAAATCTTAACTCCGAGTTGCTACTGACAATGTCATAGAAAAACCCAATAACACTTTTTGCTCGACCTTGGAATCGAACCCAAGGCCTCTAGCGTAGCCGTCGCGCAGCGGACCACTAAGTCAACGAGGCAGTTTATGTAGGTGCATTTACTCATTAACTAAACATGAAATTTCCAAAATTACTTGACCTGACCTCACTTGACCTACCTGTCTACCTGTAGGTAGTTTATAAGTAGGAGACGGACGAGCAAACGCTAGTTGTATAAATTCTAGTTAGTGTAACAAAAAAAACAATTCCATAAATATTTAACATCGGAAGAAATATAAATTATATTTTTATGGAAATGTTTCAATTTACTCCAAAGTATGGTAAACAGTAAAACATGGTCTTTTGTGTAAAAGTCATAAAATTAAATCAGACCGCTACATAGCTTTATCAAACCGTGTACATAATAAATAATCAAGAAATATAAAAATATAAAATTTCAACCTATCGATACAGACATCATAATATACGATTGCATGCATCAATATAAATATATAATACTGCCTTGTGCCCGCGACTTCGTCCGCATTCTCCGCATGGAAATTTTTACCCGCGTTAAGTAACGTCTTTTGTTACTGCTCCGCTCCCGCGTGTCGTAGCGTGATGGTATACAGCCCTTGTTACTTCCTGATAATTTAGCTACCTATTGATAAAACAATGGTTAAAATCGGTCCAGTAGTTTCGGATTGGAGGGGCCACACAGGGCCGATGCCTGCCGGGGCTGCGGGTTGTTCGAAAGAGATACCGCGCCCCCGGAACACGAAAGGCACAAGAAGGAACATGGACGCGTTTTAGTCAGTAAAAGTCTGACACTCTGTCCCGCCCCTCCCAAGGCGGGAGAAGACATTTGATGATTCCACATCGGTAAAAAAAAAGTTTCAGAGCTTATTACGTACAAACAAACAAAAAAATCTTACCGGTTCATAATATTAGTATAGATTGTTGCACAATAATGTTTATTTTGTTAGGTACTTACAACTTTTGAACTCGATGGTAAATCATTGAAAATGTTGCCATACTTAATATTGGGTATGTTTTATTGTTTAGCTGTGGTCCAAGGTACAAGAAATTACCAATTTCTTTTTAAATCTATGAAATAATCAGCGAAAGCGTAAAGTTTCTTACGAAATATGTTAATCCTTTATATTTTTGATGATAAAATGATCATATAACTTGAGGCCATTGAGGCGGTTTAGAAACTGTGACATTAGGGAGTGTGGGGTCGTTACACCTTACTGCCGAATGAATTTTCAGAATCGGAGCAGTAACTACCTAGGCGGAGACAAGCGCGTTTCAAACCAAAAAAATAAACAAGATTGTTTGTTTATTGTTTGGTTCGAATGCGCTTTATACTTAAGGCTAGCAGACTTAGAAACTGGCCATTATCTTGGTGTCATCAGTGTATCAAATTTGAACTCACGACTTTCGTCAAACGGGGTGAATATTGACGCAGGGGTGAACCGGGACGAAATTTTAAAAGGGAGTTTTACTTTGAAACAATATACATACATAGTTTGTTGCCAAAAAGATGTTGATAACAATCTAGAATCTATATTATTAAAAATCCCTTTTAAAGTTTAGTCTCGATTCACTCCTGCATCCCTATTTACCCCATTATATGGTATTTTAGATAAGATCTTAACACAAAAAACGCATCACATCTGCATTACCCTAAGATAGGCTGGTAGAAAATGCCTAAGGCATTAAGTCCGCCTTTGTACGGTGATTCAGAGTAACAGTATTACAAATGAAATAATGTTATTATATGCGGTACATCCATTTTACTTACACCACACTCGTCTTACCTATTTCTAGACATCACACTATCACACTAATATTAAAGGCGAAAGTTTGTATGTTTGCCCCTTCCTCACGCTTAAACAGTTGAACGGATCTGGATGAAAGGCACTGAGATAGATTGCACTGTGAAATAACATATAGAATACTTTTTTTTATTCCCGTGGGATAATATATTAACTTTGACGTGAACAAAGTTGCGGGCTGAAGCTAGTGTTGTTATATGCGCTACATCCATTTCATTTGGACAACTCTGGTTTCACCTATTTCCAGACATCTTCATATAAATTAAACAGTACATAAATTACAAAGAGAGTCGCTGTCAACTCATTACTTGGACACGAGGCAGTTAATTACGTCTAAACAAAATGAATAGAAATAGCAGTGTCCCGACCTACATCGAGAAACATATCGCGGGAACGAATGATTCACTTGCATTATATTAAACTTTATAGTTGTAATGAAGGGATTAGCTTTTAGATTTGCAGGCCAGCCGTGTGATTCTCTAAGCCTCACTTCGTAATTCGAAAGCTGAATCCGCAGTGAGATTACAAAATGGTATTCTGTTAAACACGATCACGCCGGTGGACGTCACCACGGCGAACGAATACTAAACCAATGACGAGTGAAGTGAGCGCGATCACTTTAGTGAGACTCGTTTTCGAGTTTGCATTTTAGGTAGGTATAAAGTTTTCTTGTACTTAAATGTGTATTTACTTTAAACATACAAATATTCCTACAGGCTATACTACTACTTAGCCCAATACCCCCACGTGGTCACGGTATCAACTTTATTTTATTACTTCTATTGACCAAAATATGTTTTGAATGCAAATCCCTAACGATAGTATTTTTAAAGTCATTTACTACATGCATGTAACCTGAAAAAGTGTAACGAGAAAAAGTGCCTATAACAAGTAAAAGAGTAGCCAAAAAAAGTGTAACAAGAAAATTAATACTAAAATAATTTTCATACTACAACATTCTTTCGTGTCACCCTTTCATCATTTTGTGTGAACTTACAATAAAATCATTACCTTCCTTTTGAGCTCAGCCGCAGTCGGGTAAAACAACAAGTGCAGCACGACACCCACAACCCCAATTAGATTAAACTGATAACGTTCGTTTGTTATTTTACTACAATGTAGTATCCTCACGCCATAACCCCTAAGAGGGTAGGCAGGAAAACATCGTTTTAACGATGCCAAAGCTTGTAGGGTTGTCACTTGACCGTTTTTGAGCTATAAAATGCAACATCAGATACCGCTAAGTGAATCTTATTATTACAAAACACGCACTGTGTACAGTCAACTATTAAAAGCGAATTTACAAAGGAATTTAGTCTTTATGTCCAAGTTGCTAAGTATTAAATTTGTGTGAATATAATGTAATTTTTGAATGCAAAGAAGTTTGAGTTTTAAAATATTGAGGTTAAGGCTCAATATTGAATGTAGAAAAAAAGGGATACAGTATTATTGTTGATCGTAAACATAGTTGCCATGGTAACGAGGTTGTTAATTGATATCAATCTGAGATCGCATCGAGATATAAAATTGATCACAATTCGATTTCATTGACTCGTTTGATTGTATAAAATCTCCGTAATAAGAATTATTAAAGAAGAAAAATTTATTTAAGGTATTTTTTCTCAATTCTATTTAAATACCTTCGTACTTACCTTGTAAGTCCGTAAAAATATTGTGAACTTTTTTAATAAAATGGCTCTGTCAACGAGTTAGCCTATAAAATACTGGCAAAGTATAACCATGTAGTATGATTGCCATTCAAGGTGGCATTTCTGCCAGCCTAATTCTTTGAATTCATACTTCCAAAAAATCTCATATTTTTTGTAAATACCGTAGGTACTTACATGAAACCATATACGTACTTCCAAATATGTTAATTAACCTAAAATAGCTACCTACATATGCCGTATGTTATTGTAATTACGAAAGAACGAGTAATTAAACAAACAAAATGGACGGAGAAATGCAATTAATAGCAATCAAAGATGTTTATGAAGATCTGATTATATTACTGGAAGAGTAAACTGAGCCCTTTCTTGTACCTATTCAGGTTAGAAGGTTATAACGGTATGGGTCTATAGTTTGCCGTTTCCATTACGATGGTGATCATGTAAATGTTTGGAGCCTACTAACTTGCTGACGCTTCTTCTTAGCATGCGATGGCAAATATAGATACTAAATAATAATATTTTTTTGTTTAGCCTAGTATTCAGCTACCACAACATCATCTGCTGACGCAGTCATTAGGTCCTCACGTGTGCAGGTGACAGGGCATGCGGCACAAGATTAAAGGTGAGCTTTAGTCTACGGAGAGACGCCGCATAGGCACTGGCGTAGAAAATGTGTAATTATTTGTGCATTTGCGAGGTCTCTGGTATTGCAGATGTTTATAGGCTGCGGTGACTGCTCAACATTAGGTGGACCGGCTTGTTTACCATACAATGATATAAAAACAAAAGAAAAAAATAACCATGGTGATTTTTTTAAGTGAGCTGTAAATCCCTAGCATCAGGTGGTGAACTCTGTAAAAATCTGTCTACCTTGCTGAATTTATGTGTAGTGAAGGAAGGTAATAGGGATTACAATAGAACTGCAGATGGGATGACCAAGGGAGATTTAATATAAGCTCACTTCATCTACTTGACCTGAGGAAGATTTATAATAATAATAATAAATCATTTTATTGTCAGGCAACTGAGGCCCATAGATAAAATACTCAAAATAATGTAATACATTAATAAACTAATACATATCAAAAACATAATTAAAAACTAATTGACACGTAAAGTCGGTGTCGTGTGTCGCGCGGTGTCGGGTATCCGGCCTCGGAATCGCCGGAACACTACACCTCTCGGCCAAAATTCCTCCTTCATGAAAGTCGACAGATGTTGAGTTGGCATCCTCACCACGAAGTTTTATGCACAAAAGCACTGCTGGCTACTCCGAGATCGTGTCATGAGAATTTTAAAGCGCATTCTAGGGCCACATAGGTCAATGAACTAAAAGCAACCAAAAAAAGTCAACAAAGGAAACTTCCTTCTTCAAAGAAAAAGAAAGTACGAAGCGCATACTACAATGTACAAAGACAGTTGTCACGCCGCGCAAGGAAGACAGCCTACCGGACGAATGTATTCAGATCCTTATCTTAAGACCTATCGTGCACACACATCTTTATATTTATCCTGAGACCACGCCAGAGGTTGTCAACATTTATTTGAACTGATGCGCGGCATATTACAGGATTTGAACTGAGGCGGAATTAATATCAACAAGGACAAAAAATAAAAAAATTAAGAAACCCCCGACTGAAGAATAAGCTGCGATAGGGATCTTCCCTACCGCAGCTTTCAAAAGACCTGATAACCTTGAAATGGCTGAAGTGATTTTGATAAAACATATGTAAGAAACATCGCTAGAAAACCTGCATTCAAATAAAAAAAACACAAATCGGTTCACTCGTTTAAGAGCAACGGTGCCACAGACAGACGCACAGACAAATACTTACTGTGATGTTAAAGCCTCATGCACGAGTCAATGGGTTCGTCAACCGTGCACGGACAAGGTACTAATCTAACTTTTTCTATTTTATAAATGTTCAAGGAAAACATTGAAGGAAACGGCCTCCTTGAGCAAGCGTGATGATCAATGCTCTTGCTTATCTGTATGAGAAGAGACTTTTGTCCTGCAGTGGAACAATAATGGACTGGCCCTACTATTAGTATCCTAAATGTACCATGTGTGTAATGATCTCAGAATTTTATAACAGATTGAAATGTAATATGGCGCTTCAAAAGGGACTAGACTTACTTCTAGCGCCCCCTTGGTTATTCGATCCACCACCTACAAACCATACCGATTGGCCAATCCCATTACCACATCATGAATACCGTACGTATCATTCTTCCCGTTACTCAAGTATTAGATAAGTAATAGTAATGCTTCTTCTAAGTTATTGTTATTACTTTACTTGCATCTTTTGACACCTACGCGAGGCAAAAATGACTGCCCGTATCTCCAACTGTCAAATTCATTTAAATAATATTGTTATCTAAAAACATTAAAACTTAGTTTCGAGTTCTTATCAAATAATACGTATAAGTATAAGATTCATAAAGAATCTTGTTGTGTTAAAATTGTAATGGATTGGAGCCATTAACAACTCGACGGTCCCTACGTACAATCCCCTATCTGCAAATGACAAACTTTACAGGAGAGCACTTTGAAGTTTTAAACACATGTAGTTCATGTTCTACTTAATAGAAGGTCACAAAATTTGGAATACAGGTTTCATATTTGATCTATTTTATAAAAAAAATAACAACAACTTTTAAATGGCTTTTCTAGCTTATTATTTGTCACTTACTTACTTATATAGCGGAATCATCCCTGTGGTAAATAATGTAAGTGGTACTTATTGAGTTTTACGCCGGAGGTATTTAATTATTCAAAGCCGCAATTGCCATTTAGAAAGATTTACGTGGGGATCATGGTACAAAAACTGTTATAAAAAGTAGATAAGTGTTTAACTCACTCAAAAAAGACAGTTCATCACAAGATATACAAATTATTTGCATTACGTTTTATTTCGAAACAGGTTAAATGAACAGAAAAACGTTATTTTATTTTTATATACTTATTTATTAATCGACAGTACGATGCATCTTCAGTATTTATATCAGTAATCAATCAGTCAGTTTTAATCAGTCTTGTTTTCAGTAATGACCAGTTAAGTTTTTAGTAGGTACCTTATAAGAATATCACAATTTTATGTCTAGGTATTAATAATAATTATATAATCTTTTATAAAAACTCTAATATTTTTTAAAGAAGTATAGTTACATTAATTAACACATAACTAAAAACAGTATGGATACTTACGTAGGTAACATATAACTTTTTAAAGAAACTAATAGCTTCTGTTCCTTCACAATTAAAATATAATTAAAAAAAAATAACAGCTTAGTAACAAAATCGCATTTTCTTACCTAATTGTGGGTGATCAATAAAACTTTAGTAAAATGAAAACTCTTCTAAAAAAAAAATTAAACCAAAAGCATTATTTTGGAGTAAAAAATCAGCGAAACTAACAAAACCATTTTTAGGTCAATTGAATAATTGCAAAATCTATTTCTTATCTTTATCACTCTAAAAATTGTTTAGGTGGTAATTACCTAAACAATTTTTAAACTACATAATTAACGGAGAAATACCTACGTACTATTCTGTATCAGAACCTGACTCAGGAAGAACATCACCAGAGACAAGAGAATTATAAAATCCATGGTACTGTCTAGGAATTACGTTATGTTCACAAAGATACTTAAGATCCATCAATTTTGCGTTTTGGATTAATATAGGTCCAGTATAAGCCTGGCTCAACATGTCATCAGTTTGATTTTGACGCCTTCTATTTTGACTTCTTCTGACAAATGAGCGATGGTATGTTTCATCAAATGTATTTTTGTATTTAAGAACGTCAGGCTCAGAAGAAGATACATGAACTTCTCTGATTCTGGACCACATTATTTTTATGTTTCTGTCATTTTTTGACCAATTTTTTCCTGGTAGTAACTTTTTAAAATCTAAAATGTCATCTCTTGCAACTTCCTTGACAATATACGGACTTCCAGTCTCTTTGGCCCACCTGACCAATGCGAACCATTGATCAGGCGTATATATTTCCTTATTCTTAGAACATCGCTCGATTAGAGCATGGATGCTATCATTTTCGTTTTGAGTGTGTCCTTTTTCTAAAAATCTATGTGTGATCTTTACCTTAAATTCTTTGGCAGCAATTAGATACATCATAAAAACAATTCTGTTTCTATTTTGCCCTCCGCAATTATCTGAGTATAAATTTATGGTTTGTATGCCTTTTAAGGATTGATTCTTAATAAAATCGTAGACACAACTAGCCACCTCATTCGCGCCTCGTTTGGCGGTGCCCTCATGCCACATATAACATGTTCCAACTTTCTGACCCATCTCGAAAATAGTAAAATTATAAACATTTAGTTTTCTTTTATAGTACAATATGCTTGTTTCTGCATGAGGAGATGAGAGTACTTTTTGAAAGTCAAACGCTGCAGTTATGGTTGTGCTAGGTGAGTTGATGGCAGAAAGTTTATCCTCATTTTTGAGACCACGAGCCATATCCTTATTTTTCAAATGTTCATTAAACTGTTCTTGAATTTCATGATTAACTGGCTTAGGCTGGTTTTTAAAGGTAATGCAAACATCGCATTGATCTTTCTTAGGTCTGTGAAACTCAATATTGAAATTTTCATTAACAATGTCGGTGTATTGCCTCAGTGTTTTAGCCTTGTTCAACTCTGTCTCTGATACCCACTCATTGTAGAGTTTGAACATCTTAGCCATGCTTAATTCACTATCTAAGTATAATTTTGAGGATTCCTTACGTGTGTAATGCGACTCCACAGGGGTAAATGATCGTACATGATCAGAAACGCTTGTAACCATTTCATCATTCTTAACTTTTGGGTGATTTTTATGAAATCCCCTCTGATCAGAACCTATAGAGAGCCCTTCGCCTTCGGCAATTTTTTTCAAAGCTGTTCGTACGACGCCGTCACCAATAGCAAAAGTGTTTAAAAACATCTTTTTGCACACAGTAACTTCTTCGTGACTTATAACATCTAGACATTTTGGTAGATAGTACTTGACAGAAAAGCATCTTTTCGATAGGCCCTCTGTTGTTATGCGTCTCTTGCCGATTCTTTTACACCAACGAACCAAGAAATCCCACTGCCGCTCACGATTTCCAAGAGACCAAAATTCTTTGAATATAGCGTTTCTCACATCTTCGCCTATTTTCTCCTTGCACTTTAATCGACACTTATCATCGCAAGCAGGCAATATCGACTTTTTAGATTGTGCTTTTCCATTTCGACTGATGTAACTTAAACCATGGTTTTTTAACTCTTTTCTTCTGCTATCTATCCATGCCGATTTGTTAACCTTACGTATTCTACCTACATCAGTTTTCTTCTTAACTTTTCTTTTCTTTTTCATTAATTGACTTTTTTCTGTGTTACTAACATCGGCATCGTTCTCTGTCATCTCATCAATACTGGTTGGTACATAAGTCTGGTCACTCATAGGTGAAGTGACACACATAGATGACGTTGGGGTGTCTATATGAAATGAACTTTCATTTTCTGATTCAACGTTCTGCATAATAGTTGAAATAGAAGGAGACCCTAAGGGAGTACTTGTATCCAAGGCTTGCTCAGAATCATGAAAGGCGTCAATTTCTTCTATAATTATATTTGTATCTGGATCGTGTGACGTTCTAATGATAACTTCCTGAGAGTACTGTGGTTCTGGTTCTGTGTATTTAATAAACTCTTCAGTAATCATTCCAAGGTCAGAGAGAACGGCGCCATTGGGATGAGCGACAATAGATATTTCATTGGCTGACTGCGAGCTTAAAGGCAAATTAGAAAGGTTAATTGAATCTGGATAAGTAATGATACTATCCTCATGTTTATCCTGTGATTGTAGGTGGGCAGGTAATTCTATATTAGATGATTCTAGTTCTTCTAAAATGGTTGTATCGGAGAGGGCATTGGAAGCTAAGTTTCTGTGAATTTGAGCAACAACTTGAATCGTACTTTCTTGTTGTTCATCGTCTGAAGAATCACGTTGTAATAGAACTGAAAAAAAAAATAACATAAGTGTGACATTGGAATAACATTTCCCGCGTAAAATTTTGTAAGTAGTAGTTATGTGCAAAATCTAGTTTTATTTTCCGGCGTAGAATCTCTTATCTACCACTCACTACACTATACTTTTAAATGCTCCGACGTAAAACAACCTAACTACCAAATACAAACATGTACGTTGGAATTATGCAACTTTTGTTTGATCAATGCAAAAATGGAAGATCTAAGTAATTATTGATTTATAAAAGCTTAATATTAAGTGTAAACTTCAATAAAAATACATTTGATTAAAAATAATATCAAAATTCGTTTACCTGTTTGAGATTTGTTGGTTTTTACACACGTCACTGGTTTTTTTCTCTTTTTTGTGACACTTTCCTTTTGAGGCATGTTTTAATTTAATAATAATGTGTAATTTACACTAATTAACACTAAAACACTTAATAATTTGTTAATTTACGCAGCAGAAAATTAACGTAACCGTCTCTAAAGCCGGCGCGAACGCTTATGTCTCGCAAGTGACAGTTGCGGGGAAGGTGCGCGGGGTTACAAGGGATTGTCCCGCGTAAAACAACTGGATTACCACTATTGTTGTTCTACGTTGGAAGTTTTAGTCAATTTGGTAGTTATGGGAAATGTCGTGTGTGTGTTTAAAGGTCAATTTGCCAACTTTTATTAGTTTTTATTAAACTGGACGAAAGTTTAGGTTTGTCTGAATGTCACGAAGCAAAAAAACACAAATCACGTATCTACCACTTGGGTGATTATACGTAGGGGCCGTCGAACTGTTTTTAGAGTTCCGTACGCAAAGGGTAAAATGGGACCTTATTACTAAGACCCCGCTGTCCGTCCGTCTGTCTGCCCGTCTGTCAATAGCTTGTATCTCATGAACCGTGATAGACAGTTCAAATTTTTACAAATGATGTATTTCTGTTGCCGCTTTAACAACAAATACTATAAATCAGAATAAAATAAATAATGAAGGGGGCTCCCATACAAGAAATGTGACTTTTTTGCTAGTTTTTGCTCGAAATTGATAACGGCAACAGGAATTCACAAAATATTTAGTTATATATTCACTTTAATAATAAATAAATAATTAAATTAAATAAAACAAATATTTAAGGGGGGCTCACATACAACAAACGCGTTTTTTTGCCGTTGTTATAGATCGACGGTCCCTACGTACAATCCCCTATCTGCAAATGACAAACTTTACAGGAGAGCACTTTGAAGTTTTAAACACATGTAGTTCATGTTCTACTTAATAGAAGGTCACAAAATTTGGAATACAGGTTTCATATTTGATCTATTTTATAAAAAAAATAACAACAACTTTTAAATGGCTTTTCTAGCTTATTATTTGTCACTTACTTACTTATATAGCGGAATCATCCCTGTGGTAAATAATGTAAGTGGTACTTATTGAGTTTTACGCCGGAGGTATTTAATTATTCAAAGCCGCAATTGCCATTTAGAAAGATTTACGTGGGGATCATGGTACAAAAACTGTTATAAAAAGTAGATAAGTGTTTAACTCACTCAAAAAAGACAGTTCATCACAAGATATACAAATTATTTGCATTACGTTTTATTTCGAAACAGGTTAAATGAACAGAAAAACGTTATTTTATTTTTATATACTTATTTATTAATCGACAGTACGATGCATCTTCAGTATTTATATCAGTAATCAATCAGTCAGTTTTAATCAGTCTTGTTTTCAGTAATGACCAGTTAAGTTTTTAGTAGGTACCTTATAAGAATATCACAATTTTATGTCTAGGTATTAATAATAATTATATAATCTTTTATAAAAACTCTAATATTTTTTAAAGAAGTATAGTTACATTAATTAACACATAACTAAAAACAGTATGGATACTTACGTAGGTAACATATAACTTTTTAAAGAAACTAATAGCTTCTGTTCCTTCACAATTAAAATATAATTAAAAAAAAATAACAGCTTAGTAACAAAATCGCATTTTCTTACCTAATTGTGGGTGATCAATAAAACTTTAGTAAAATGAAAACTCTTCTAAAAAAAAAATTAAACCAAAAGCATTATTTTGGAGTAAAAAATCAGCGAAACTAACAAAACCATTTTTAGGTCAATTGAATAATTGCAAAATCTATTTCTTATCTTTATCACTCTAAAAATTGTTTAGGTGGTAATTACCTAAACAATTTTTAAACTACATAATTAACGGAGAAATACCTACGTACTATTCTGTATCAGAACCTGACTCAGGAAGAACATCACCAGAGACAAGAGAATTATAAAATCCATGGTACTGTCTAGGAATTACGTTATGTTCACAAAGATACTTAAGATCCATCAATTTTGCGTTTTGGATTAATATAGGTCCAGTATAAGCCTGGCTCAACATGTCATCAGTTTGATTTTGACGCCTTCTATTTTGACTTCTTCTGACAAATGAGCGATGGTATGTTTCATCAAATGTATTTTTGTATTTAAGAACGTCAGGCTCAGAAGAAGATACATGAACTTCTCTGATTCTGGACCACATTATTTTTATGTTTCTGTCATTTTTTGACCAATTTTTTCCTGGTAGTAACTTTTTAAAATCTAAAATGTCATCTCTTGCAACTTCCTTGACAATATACGGACTTCCAGTCTCTTTGGCCCACCTGACCAATGCGAACCATTGATCAGGCGTATATATTTCCTTATTCTTAGAACATCGCTCGATTAGAGCATGGATGCTATCATTTTCGTTTTGAGTGTGTCCTTTTTCTAAAAATCTATGTGTGATCTTTACCTTAAATTCTTTGGCAGCAATTAGATACATCATAAAAACAATTCTGTTTCTATTTTGCCCTCCGCAATTATCTGAGTATAAATTTATGGTTTGTATGCCTTTTAAGGATTGATTCTTAATAAAATCGTAGACACAACTAGCCACCTCATTCGCGCCTCGTTTGGCGGTGCCCTCATGCCACATATAACATGTTCCAACTTTCTGACCCATCTCGAAAATAGTAAAATTATAAACATTTAGTTTTCTTTTATAGTACAATATGCTTGTTTCTGCATGAGGAGATGAGAGTACTTTTTGAAAGTCAAACGCTGCAGTTATGGTTGTGCTAGGTGAGTTGATGGCAGAAAGTTTATCCTCATTTTTGAGACCACGAGCCATATCCTTATTTTTCAAATGTTCATTAAACTGTTCTTGAATTTCATGATTAACTGGCTTAGGCTGGTTTTTAAAGGTAATGCAAACATCGCATTGATCTTTCTTAGGTCTGTGAAACTCAATATTGAAATTTTCATTAACAATGTCGGTGTATTGCCTCAGTGTTTTAGCCTTGTTCAACTCTGTCTCTGATACCCACTCATTGTAGAGTTTGAACATCTTAGCCATGCTTAATTCACTATCTAAGTATAATTTTGAGGATTCCTTACGTGTGTAATGCGACTCCACAGGGGTAAATGATCGTACATGATCAGAAACGCTTGTAACCATTTCATCATTCTTAACTTTTGGGTGATTTTTATGAAATCCCCTCTGATCAGAACCTATAGAGAGCCCTTCGCCTTCGGCAATTTTTTTCAAAGCTGTTCGTACGACGCCGTCACCAATAGCAAAAGTGTTTAAAAACATCTTTTTGCACACAGTAACTTCTTCGTGACTTATAACATCTAGACATTTTGGTAGATAGTACTTGACAGAAAAGCATCTTTTCGATAGGCCCTCTGTTGTTATGCGTCTCTTGCCGATTCTTTTACACCAACGAACCAAGAAATCCCACTGCCGCTCACGATTTCCAAGAGACCAAAATTCTTTGAATATAGCGTTTCTCACATCTTCGCCTATTTTCTCCTTGCACTTTAATCGACACTTATCATCGCAAGCAGGCAATATCGACTTTTTAGATTGTGCTTTTCCATTTCGACTGATGTAACTTAAACCATGGTTTTTTAACTCTTTTCTTCTGCTATCTATCCATGCCGATTTGTTAACCTTACGTATTCTACCTACATCAGTTTTCTTCTTAACTTTTCTTTTCTTTTTCATTAATTGACTTTTTTCTGTGTTACTAACATCGGCATCGTTCTCTGTCATCTCATCAATACTGGTTGGTACATAAGTCTGGTCACTCATAGGTGAAGTGACACACATAGATGACGTTGGGGTGTCTATATGAAATGAACTTTCATTTTCTGATTCAACGTTCTGCATAATAGTTGAAATAGAAGGAGACCCTAAGGGAGTACTTGTATCCAAGGCTTGCTCAGAATCATGAAAGGCGTCAATTTCTTCTATAATTATATTTGTATCTGGATCGTGTGACGTTCTAATGATAACTTCCTGAGAGTACTGTGGTTCTGGTTCTGTGTATTTAATAAACTCTTCAGTAATCATTCCAAGGTCAGAGAGAACGGCGCCATTGGGATGAGCGACAATAGATATTTCATTGGCTGACTGCGAGCTTAAAGGCAAATTAGAAAGGTTAATTGAATCTGGATAAGTAATGATACTATCCTCATGTTTATCCTGTGATTGTAGGTGGGCAGGTAATTCTATATTAGATGATTCTAGTTCTTCTAAAATGGTTGTATCGGAGAGGGCATTGGAAGCTAAGTTTCTGTGAATTTGAGCAACAACTTGAATCGTACTTTCTTGTTGTTCATCGTCTGAAGAATCACGTTGTAATAGAACTGAAAAAAAAAATAACATAAGTGTGACATTGGAATAACATTTCCCGCGTAAAATTTTGTAAGTAGTAGTTATGTGCAAAATCTAGTTTTATTTTCCGGCGTAGAATCTCTTATCTACCACTCACTACACTATACTTTTAAATGCTCCGACGTAAAACAACCTAACTACCAAATACAAACATGTACGTTGGAATTATGCAACTTTTGTTTGATCAATGCAAAAATGGAAGATCTAAGTAATTATTGATTTATAAAAGCTTAATATTAAGTGTAAACTTCAATAAAAATACATTTGATTAAAAATAATATCAAAATTCGTTTACCTGTTTGAGATTTGTTGGTTTTTACACACGTCACTGGTTTTTTTCTCTTTTTTGTGACACTTTCCTTTTGAGGCATGTTTTAATTTAATAATAATGTGTAATTTACACTAATTAACACTAAAACACTTAATAATTTGTTAATTTACGCAGCAGAAAATTAACGTAACCGTCTCTAAAGCCGGCGCGAACGCTTATGTCTCGCAAGTGACAGTTGCGGGGAAGGTGCGCGGGGTTACAAGGGATTGTCCCGCGTAAAACAACTGGATTACCACTATTGTTGTTCTACGTTGGAAGTTTTAGTCAATTTGGTAGTTATGGGAAATGTCGTGTGTGTGTTTAAAGGTCAATTTGCCAACTTTTATTAGTTTTTATTAAACTGGACGAAAGTTTAGGTTTGTCTGAATGTCACGAAGCAAAAAAACACAAATCACGTATCTACCACTTGGGTGATTATACGTAGGGGCCGTCGAGATAATGGTTCGGAACCCTTCGTGTGCGAGTCCGACTCGCTCTTTGCCGGTTTTTTAATTCTAAGACGTTTGCCTGATAATTGTAATTTACAACTTCTGCGTAGTGACATCTTGCTAGTCTGTTGACGTTTACGGGTTCAAAGGGCCTAAGGGTATTCGATTCTATTTTTGAATTGGAATTCATTTTGGTACTGTACGACTAGTTCAATTAGTATCACTTATTGATATCAATAAAATGCTTACAATTTCAAAATAATGTGGTTCCAATTTTAAAATAAAATGTTTCTTTTTTCAAAATAACGTGTTTCCAATTTCAAAATTGAATTTACGTTATGTTTATTCCGCGCACTCGTGTTATAGCCCCAGAAAGCACCTTGGCTACTATTGTGTGGGCAACAGTTGCTCTGTTACAAGTAGCCACGGAAAATTCAAAATTGCTTTGGTACCTACCTTGTAGTTTGCAATCACTCATTTTATTTACATATTCAATCTAAGTTTTTTCTTGTTTAAACTCAGTTTTAGAGAATAAAACAATTGCTTGACCGACTGTACAAAGCGAATAGCAGTTTATACAACCTTTTGATACTTAATCTAAATAACACTGCAAGTCTCTATTCAGAAAATATTTATACTACCGACAAATAGTGAGCAACTAAAAGTCCCATAGCTAACAAGGACTCAAGTCATAGTGGCCCGTGTGTAGTCAGCCTTTCACAGGATCCTACATTCGCGTAGGAGGCTAATATTTATTTAATTCTACAATCTTTTTGTTCGTCACTATGAAACGTTTGGGATCCAACGTCAGGCAATCGCTCGTCTGTAGGCGTCCTTAGTCACGACAAAATTTATATCCTCGAGTATTCGTGATTGTTGCTTCTTCGTTTATTTTTATTCACTATTTTACGTTGAGCGGGATAGGTGGCGGTTTTTGCTGGTGGTAGGGTTGACACAGATTAGGAACGGGCAATTTAGTAACAACAGATTTTTGTCTTTTTTTTATCTTGATATCGTTAATACGTTTGAACCAAAAGCTTCAAAGCTGTGCATTCTAATAAATTAACGATATTAAATAAATATAAATAAAATAAAATATTATTATTAGACATAGAATTTTTAGGAAATATTATTATAAATCATTTAATATAAATAAATAAATCATTCACTGCATTATTTCCGTTGCCGGCAGACGTATTTGCATATTTTGTTTGTTGCAGATAAAATTATACAGATTTTCAGAAATCTCGTAGTAGGTGCTAAATAGGAATCATTACATTCTAAAAGTTATGGAAACCAACCGTTAATTTTTAATAGTGAGAAAATGGACTAGGTATTTTCTGTTTATTCTTTCTGTCACTGTGATAACCCTAACTTTGTTAAACATTAACTAATTTATGTCCCCGGCGCTGTACACTTTACATGCAAAACATGCGAGGTACCTTTATTCACTAACAATTCTACTTTAATTTTTATAGTTTGCTGCAAAAAACCTATGCGGTCTGTTATTGTCTTACTGCAGGGCAAAGGCCCCTTCTCAGGGTAAACCGGAACATTATACCGGTTACTTTAAACATAGTAGAAATCACACACAATCATATTATTACACACCATCCCTTACCATCACGCCTGTATTCCCGAAAGGGTAGGCAGAGGTGTGCCAATGTACACCCACAGTACACCGGTATGTTTAGGTCCCATGTTTATAGGGGGCGAGCCCATTGCCATTAACCGGGAACAAATCCTAACTCCGAGCTGCTACTGAGAATTTCATAGAAAAACTCAATAACACTTTTCTTGACCTGGGAATCGACCAAGACCTCTAGCGTAGCAGTCGCGCTTTGGACCACTATGCTAACGAGGCAGTCGAATCATGTTATTATGTACTTTATACCTATTGGATAACTACTTGATGGTATGTATTGTTTTTTGTTTATGTTATTGGATGGCAAACAAGCCGACAGCCGATCTGATGTTTAGTGGGTCCACCGCTGCCTAAAGCTATATGCTATACCAGAGAGCTTCCAAATGTGTTGCCACCCCAGAAACAAAGTTAAAATGTCTTACGTGCCTGTAATTACACCGGCACCCAAACCTTTTAAACCGGAACACAGCAATACAGCTTGGCGGAAGAAATAGGTACGGTGGTAGTACTTCTCCGGTCGAGCTCCTTTACAAAGAGCTCTACTACTACATACAAAAATGCCTCGTGTATTAATCCTTACTAATATTATAAATGCGAAAGTAACTCTGTCTGTCTGTCTCTTCTTCACGCCTAAACCACAGAACCGATTTCAATGAAATTTGGTACAGATATAGTCTGGGACCCGAGAAAGGACATAGGCTAGTTTTCATCCCGGAAATCCCCCGGGAACGGGAACTATTACGGACGAAGTCGCGGGCAAAAGCTAGTAAAAAATAAAAACTTTCTAACTCTTAAAGCAATTAATCAACAGCAATTCATTCCCGACAGGTGGCGCTTCACCATAAAATCCTCGTTAACTATATATTTACCTACATTTAATTTCGAAACTCATTGAAAAACAAAACTAACCTTCTAGTTATCCTAATTATTACTTTTCAAACATGTTAAAATATCTTACATTAATTTAATTTTTAATGAGCACAGCAAGCGTTCATTACAAATATGTAATTTTACATTACAATTTCGACATTACAGTCTTTTTAAGACCCCTTGTGGTTATTTTAATTAAAGAACGTCCATTTGAAATAGGTTGAGACAGATGCGGGCGACGTAAGTTGTCTTTCAAATTGTGGCTGGTGTTTATAATGGTAGTAAGTACCTACTAGTGAAGTTATTGGGTCGTGTATGTTGTCAAGGTGGACTGTATAACTTTCTTGAATAGGTTCAATTAAAACTTCAGTGTGGGCTTCTTGATGATTTATTCGGGACTTCCTTCCTCTAGTGTCGCTGACAAAATACTACAAAATTTCGGCAAAACTGCCCGATTTATATGGCATTGCACTATAGTGCAAGTAGTGGGTGGGGTAGAGCACGGTTCCCTCGCTTTAACAAATCAGAGCGCGTATTTATAATTCCGGAGTGTCCGTGCTCCCGACAGGTTTCGACTTGTCCGTACAGGTCGGAACCGCGCTCTGCACCACCTTACATCGTGCCTATTCCATTCGGTACTGGGTTAGAGTAAAACAAACCTAATCTAATACATGATAGAGTCCCTAATTTCAAATCAGCTTTATTATTTTAATCAAATAGCGACGACGTCCGTAATATCCTCCCCCCGGCGCAGGGCTCCCGAAGCCTAATCTTCTACGCAGAGGACGGCGAGCTTCGTGACTGGGCGCCGTAGGACGCCCGCTGCAGTTTTGACGTCGGCTGCTCGTACTTTGTTGTCTGGACCGTGGTAGACCTTCTCCACGACGCCTCGGGGCCACGTTCCTCTCGGGAGCGTGGAGTCAACGACGACCACCAGGTCGCCAACTTGGAGGGGCCGTCGTTGATCATCTGATGCCCCTCGAGGCACCAATGTAGGCAGATACTCGTCTACCCAACGCCGCCAGAAGTGATCGGCGAGCGCTTGGGTAACTCTCCATTGTTTGCGGCTGGCCTCCTCACAAGGCCCGGTGCGGGGAAGGCCTGAGGAGGTTCCGATGAGGAAATGGTTGGGCGTGAGAGCCTCCGGATCCTTAGGATCAACAGAGACATGGGTCAGAGGCCGGGAGTTTATAGAGTGTTCGGCCTCTGTCAACTGCGTCAGCAGCACCTCTTCCTTCAGTGCCCTTTGATGTAGGGTCGCTCCCAGCGCCGTTTTGACGGAGCGCACAAGTCGTTCCCACGCTCCCCCCATATGCGGCGCCCCTGGTGGGATGAACTTCCACTTAATTCGGTGTTCAAGCCCAAAGTGAACAAAATGTTTTGCCCACTCGCTGTATGCCACACGTAGTTCGGCGTCTGCACCTCTAAAGTTGGTGCCATTGTCAGAGTACATAATTCTGGGCCAGCCTCTTCGCGCCGCCATTCTTCGTATCGCCATCAGTGCTGAGTCGGTAGATAGACTCGACACTAATTCAAGGTGCACTGCTCTCGTGGTTAAGCAGGTGAAGAGAGCGCCCCATCGCTTCTCGTGTCTTCTCCCAATGACTACTATCATCGGCCCGAAATAATCGGTTCCGCAGTGGGTGAAGGGTCGCTGGGTCTCCACTAATCGTTCCGCAGGTAAGTCCCCTGTAGTCGGCTTCACTGGTGTAGCTTTTCTGACGCGGCAAAGCTGGCATCGTTGTGCAATTGCTCGCACTGTGGGTCGTAGGTTGACCACCCAGTATCGTTGTCGTAACTCGTTGATCACGCGTTCATTATTAGCGTGACCAGCTCTGCGGTGCTCTTCTTCTACCAGTAACCGCGTGAATGGGTGTTTGCCATGTAAAATCACTGGCGTCTTCTTCGTCTCCGTGACAGCCGCGTGTCCGATCCTTCCTCTGACTTTAAGGATTTGATCTTCGTCTAGATAAGGATCCAGTTTGTATAGACTGCTGGATTTGGGCACCGGCTTCCCCTTCTGGAGTAGCTGTATTTCTTCGGCGTAGTCTTCGAGCTGTGCCTGTTTCAGCCATAATTTCTCGGCCTTCTCTATTAGGTCGACGGTCATCTGGCTGGCTCTGTCCTTGCACTTTTCTTTGAAGAGGAAGGGCATGGCTGTTGCTCGTAACAGCTTCTCGTACGAAGAGAATCTACTTATGTCGGGCAGGTAAGAAGGGTATTCTCTTTCTTTTTCCACTGTCACGTATGTCACTTCGTCTTCGGTTGTGTTGTCTTTGGCTTTTTCCTTCGGCCAAGACTCTTCGTCGTGGTACAGAAACGCGGGACCGATGAACCATCTGTCATCTGGTCTCATGTGCACGGTGTAGTTAGGGCGTGTAGCGTCGTCTGCCACGTTATACTCGGTAGGCACCCATCTCCACTGGCTGGCGTGAGTCAGCTCAGCGATCTCACCCAGGCGATGTGCCACGAATGGCGTGTACTTCACAGCGTCTTTCTCAATCCATCTTAGGACTGTTTGTGAGTCCGACCAATATGTCACGCATCTGGGCTTATCTCGGTGCTCCTTTATTATGGTCGCAGCCAGTCGTGCGCCCATCACTGCTGCCTGCAGCTCCAGTCGCGGGACGGTGACCGGCTTCAGGGGGGCTACGCGGGCCTTTGCAGCGACCAGCCTCACGTTCACTCTTCCGTCTGATTTCTGGATCCTCCAGTAGGCTGTCGCTGCGTATGCTTGCTCGCTGGCATCACAGAACACGTGTAAGTCTATGACGTCATCTGGGCCCTTGCCGTAGCACCTGGGTATGCGAAGTTCCGTCACTTCATTCAAGCTCCGCATCCATTCCTCGAAGTGCTGCGCGTCTTGTTCTGGGATTGCCTCGTCCCACCCTAGGCCTTGCCTCCACAGGTTCTGAAGCAAGATTTTACCGGTGACTGTGAAGTGGCTGATGAGGCCTAGAGGATCATAGATCGCCATTACTGCTCCAAGAGCCTCTCGTTTTGTCGGTGCTCTATCGCTGGTTTTCACTTCGGATGCCAACCGACTAAGTCCGGTGTTAAAGCCTAGCTCGTCTGAGCCAGTTTGCCACAGTAAGCCTAGTGTCTTGTCTGTGTTTTCTTCCCTTTGTCCGAGTTTCACTTCTGTGTTGTGCGCCTGTTTTCCCATCGTTATGCTCTTTACCACGTTGAGCTTATTTGAGCACCAACCTCTCAAATTAAAGTGCGCATTCTGGTGAATCTTCATGACTTCACTCGCTATCTTGATCGCCTCGTCTTCGGTAGCAAGACTATCTACATAGTCATCCATGTAGTGGCTTGACGTTATAGCTTGCACGGCGTTGGGGTATTCCCGTGCGTGTAGTCTCGCGTTGGCGTCTCGTACTGAGTGCGCAATGAAGGGTGAACATGAAGCCCTGAAGATCATCGAAGTCATTTTGTACTTCTTCGGTGGCTTAGTACGTTCCTCACCTCGCCAGAGAAACATCTGCGCAGCTTGGTCTTCTTCTCTTATTTTCACTTGAAGGAACATCTCTTGTATGTCCGCAGTAATGGCTACTGGACGCTCTCTAAATCTGAAGAGAATCCCTGGCAGTGACTTCAAGAGATCAGGCCCCTCCAGCAGGTAATCGTTCAGGCACACTCCACAATATCGGTGCGCGGCATCAAACACTAGGCGCATCTTCCCCGGCTTATTTGGGTTCACGACCGGGAAGTGCGGCAGGTACCATACTTTCTTGTTTTCGTCTTCTGTTCCATTGCACTCCTGAGCGTACCCTTTGTCAAGTAGGTTTTTGACAAGAGCGCTGTATTGTGTTGCAAAGTGTGGTGATGAAACCATCTTCTTCTCAATTATCTTTAATCGTCTAAGAGCGCCGTTATAGTTTTTCGGCATCGAAGCATCTTCATCGCGCCATGGTAACCCGACTTCGAAGTGATCACCAACCTTTCTCATGGTGCTCTGGACCACGTCGATCGCTTTCTGATCTTCTGGTTTGATCTTCTTCGCTAAAGAGACTCCAAGGGCGTCGATCCTGAAGTGCGACTTTACTAACTCTTCTACACGACGTACATCATCTGTCTGTCTCACTGCAGACACATCGTATAGATGTAGCACAACTTGTCCCCCTTGATTCTTCAGCGATGCGCGTGGTGCAGTTCCGTGGATCACCCAACCCAACTGAGTGTACGAAGCCGCGGGTTCATTCTTCTTGCCCATGCGTAGATCACGTGTGACAATCAGGTGCCAATTATCGGCCCCTATTAATACCTTCGGTGTGGCTTCCTCGAAGAACACATCTCTTTGCATGTCCTGGAGGTGTGGATAGTTATTTAGTGTCAACCTATCCACTGTCTGACCATGAAGTCGTAGGTCTCTTATTGTTCGTGCGCGCAGTTCCTGGAAGTTGCCGTTCTGGCCGCGTATCTGTAGCTTGACATCTTGGCTAGATTCCTCGCGTTGTTGTGAGGTTACGCCTTGTATGCGTAAAGCGGAGACCGGCCCAGTCACTTGTATACGGCGTGTCAATTCTTCGTCGATGAGCGATATGGTAGAGCCTTCGTCTAATAAGGCGAACGTCGACACTTGCCCGCCGGGTCCTTTTAAAGTCACAGGACATATCTTTAGTAGCACTCGCTGCGACGCATTGCTTGGCGCGGAGACGGTCATCACTGATTCCTTTGGGTGTAGCTTCTCAGCGTCTGTCGCCTTATCAGGGTTCTCACTCTGTGACGCTTCTCTGATCTCTCGTTCTTTGTGCAGCAGCGCGTGGTGTGGGCGGCTGCACGTTCCTTCGCCACATCGTTTCGCTCGACAATGCTCGCGTCGATGGCGCTTTGATACACATTTGAAGCATACTTTTCCAGCACGCGCCCAGTCCCATCTTTCATCGACACTCATCTTTCGGAACTTTGCACATTTAGGTACTTCGTGGTCACTACCACAACACAAACACTTTTGTTTCGTTTCTTCATCTTTTTCTGATGTGGTGTATACCACTTCTCGGCCCGACCTCTTCTTTACATTAGTCTGTGGCACACTTCTTGTTTCCTTCTTCGCAGCGGCGGCGGGTGCGGGCGTCGTGTTTGTGAACGCGAATCTCATAGCCCGATCGGCCTCCCGCATCAGGAACTTAGATAGTAGCATCACTTCTGGTTCACGTGACGACTCTGCAGCTTCAGAAGCATAATCACACCACCTTGACTTAACGTGCGGGCTCAACTTGTCCACTACCTCGCGGACTAACATTGGATTCCATATATATCCTCGATTATCCATGTTAGATAACACACACACAATGTTTTGTAACTTCACCGCGAACGCATTTAATTCACTGGCCGCACTTGTGAGTCGTGGTAATCTCTTTAAATCTTCCATCACTCGATCCATAAGTATTTCTGGCCTGCCGTAATACTGCTCCAATGTTTTCATTATCAGTTGCGGGTCTGACGCGGTATAAAGGAGCGCAGACACTGCCTCTCTTGCTTCGCCTTTAATGCAGTTACGCAGTCTTGCCAGGTTCTCGGTCGCGGTGAACTTGTATACACTCGATGAGTCGTTGTACGCTGCTTTAAACGGTAGCCATTCAGTGGCCGCTCCCGTAAATGCAGGTAACTCAGTCACTTGTCGTGGCGGCGGGCGTACGTGCATCATCTTCTCTAATGTTTCGGCCAACTGTTCAATGCCTTTTCCACGGCGTTCCCCTCTGTGAGGTGATCGCGAGGTCGATCGTTGTCTTCTTTGGTCTATTCTAGCAGGAGTGATGGCGTTGACACATGTGGTGGGTTCGGCGTAGGCGGCCTCTAGAGCGGCGTGCGTAGTGGTGGGCTGCGGGGGTCGTTCTCTCTGCGACTGTTCCGCGACTGGAGGGTGACTTCGGTCAATACTTTGAAGCCACTCGTCCACCCTGTCTTCACTTCTGTGCACGGAGCCCTCTTCACGGGCTTCTGCCTCTGCTTCAATCACCGACATTTCATATTCGAATCGCTTGTTGACGAGCGCCTTTTCAAGTTCCAATTGCTCGTTACGTATCGCGGCGATTCTCTTCTGTGCCTCGTATTCTGCCTTCTTCACTCTGGCCACATCACTATTATACGATCTTCTAGAGCGTATTGTGCTTGCCGTATCCCTTACGAAGGCATCGTGGGTAGCTGTCATAGTTCTCGTAGATTCTTGAGTATGATGTGCGGAGAGCGTCGTCGGGTAACACGAAGCGGATGGCGTGGCGAGCGATTCCCCGTGGTCACACGCGGTCGCGGTCGCGGCGGCTCTACTCGCCAGGAGGCGTGGAGCAGGTGCGGCGGGCGCGGCGGACGCGCTGTCGAACACTGTCGGCGCAACTCTCCCCGTCGCGGCGGTGACGGAGGGTGCGATCGCGAACGCGGGGTCGCTGGGATCGGTCCCAGTCGCGGGCGCACTGATCGGAGTGCGCAGGGGTGCGGACGCGTTGGTCGCCGGCGACCTAGGCGGGTCTTCGAATCTGCGGGGGCGTCGGCTGTCGTAGCCCGATTCCGATTCGCTTTCCCTGGCCGTGACGCTTCTAGTCTTCATACTTGATCTCGAAGAAAGTCTTAGTTCAAATCTTCAATCGGCGATCCGGCTCGAAGGACCAGCTGTCAAGGTGGACTGTATAACTTTCTTGAATAGGTTCAATTAAAACTTCAGTGTGGGCTTCTTGATGATTTATTCGGGACTTCCTTCCTCTAGTGTCGCTGACAAAATACTACAAAATTTCGGCAAAACTGCCCGATTTATATGGCATTGCACTATAGTGCAAGTAGTGGGTGGGGTAGAGCACGGTTCCCTCGCTTTAACAAATCAGAGCGCGTATTTATAATTCCGGAGTGTCCGTGCTCCCGACAGGTTTCGACTTGTCCGTACAGGTCGGAACCGCGCTCTGCACCACCTTACATCGTGCCTATTCCATTCGGTACTGGGTTAGAGTAAAACAAACCTAATCTAATACATGATAGAGTCCCTAATTTCAAATCAGCTTTATTATTTTAATCAAATAGCGACGACGTCCGTAATATATGTAATGTATGAAATTTAGAGAATGCCCTTTTACAGGTATTTGGAACTTCTGGAAAGTATAAAAGGTACCCTACACACTTCTTGTGCACCACACACACAAAAAAAAACGGTAATTTAAAAAACTAAAAAACCCGACTGCTATTCTTTAAAAATCCCTAAAACAAGATAAATTGTAGCAGTCGGGACCCATTCTAGAAATGGAGGATTAGTGAATTGAGAGCACATACCTATATTACATTGCAGATGGTCCCGAATGGGTCTTGACTGCTACAATTTATCTTGTTTTAGGGATTTTTAAAGAATAGCAGTCGGGTTTTTTAGTTTTTTAAATTACCGTTTTTTTATTTTTTTAGTGTTTTAAAAAAGAAATTAATATACCCAGTATCACTCTTACCGTAAATACGAATCTACCGACACCTCTCAAGCTAAATTCCATCGAGCCGTTCAGCCTGCAGAGCGAGCCAAACAATTGAATTTGGCGCCAAAAATCCGCCATTTTGTTTTTTTATTTTTTATATACCCAGTGTCACTCTCACAGTAAATACGAATCTAACGACACCTCTCAAGCTAAAATCCATCGAGCCGTTCAGCCTGCAGAGCGTGCCAAACAATTATACATACATACATACATACATACATACATACATACATACATACATACATACATACATACATACATACATACAAACATACCCTCGAAAAACATAACCCTCCTTCTGTCGCAGTCGGGTAAAAAGGTTTTTAAAATAAAAGGTTTATTTCATAGATTTATTAACGTCCAGATAGAGTGTACCGTACAAATCGCAACGTTCTAATAGAATGCATTTTGTGATGCGCGTGTGCGACCGGACCGCCCACCGCATGTGTATTATTATCGTTACTGCATTAGTGTGCGTGACGTTTTCTAATACCAGACCAAAATGATTACCCCAAAATATGGGAAAATTCAGGCAGTTTTTTTATTCATGTTGACATATCTATACTAATATTATAAAGCTGAAGAGTTTGTTTGTTTGTTTGTTCGCGCTAATCTCAGGAACTACCGGTCCGATTTGAAAAAATATTTTTTTGTTGGATAGCCCATTTATCGAGGAAGGTTATAGGCATAACATCACGCTACGACTTACGGGAGCGAAGCAGTATTCAAAAACGTAACTTAAGGCGGATGAATAAAGCCACGCGAACGAACAAAACATACATTTACCTAAATTTATTAATTTGAAGAAAGCGCATTATTTAGTTTCAATTATAATTCATAACGTGTATGTATAAATATCTTGATATCTGCTGAAGCAATTTTATTTATTTATTTATTTATTTATTTATTTAACGCAGCATGGAAGACTTACAGCTAACAAACTAAATAGAAAGGAAACCATAGATGACAGGAAGCCAATTACAAGTCTTCGCGTGTAGAATTTGACAAAAAATTAAAAGTGAGCATACATTAGACACAGATTGTTGTTAAACGTTACACGTTAGTCTAAAACTATTCGATTTACAATTTAGGAGGATCAGATCATAAAATAAAAAGGTAATAGTGAAAGGTAGCTATTTAAAAAAGGTGAGGCTTAAGCACCGTCTAGCTGACGTCACACTAGTCGTAAAGGGATCCAAGTCATGTTGCTTACATATTTCATTGAACAGCTTGCTTGCGCGCACAATATAGCTATTCTGCCTATAATTGGTAGAGGTATGAGGTACACGTAAAGGCGGATTAAAACGAAATGATTTATTTGGCACACTAAAATAAAATTTTGATAAAAGCTCGGGACTGTCAATATTATTGTTAAATATCTTTAACAGAAACAGACAGTCAGCAATCTTACGTCTATCTTCAAGTGGCAACAAATGGAACTTCTTACAGAGACGGAGATAATCAGTAGAATCGTAAGGAATCTTTTGATGGTAACAAAGATATTTAACAAAGCGTCTTTGGATATTTTCAATTCGGTCGATGTACCTATGATAACGTGGGTTCCAAATCTGAGATGCATACTCTAACTGACTTCTGACAAAGGTGCAGTACAAAATTTTAAGTGTTTTAGCATCTAAAAAGCTTTTAGAGAGACGCATTATAAACCCAAGTAATTTAGAGGCTTTTTTTACAATGACGTCAATGTGTGAGTCAAAAACTAGCTTACTATCTTGGTGGATACCCAAGTCACGAATAGTGTTGCACCTCGGCAAGGTTTGGCCCGATAGAGTGTATGTGGTAGCTAGGACCGCACGTTTCCTAGTGTAAGTGATAACTGAACACTTCAATGGATTAAGATCTAGTTTGTTGGCCCGACAATACTCTTCAAGACGATATAAGTCAGCCTGAAGTGCTGACTCATCTTCAAGCGATGATATTTCGGCAAAGATTTTCATGTCATCGGCGAAGCATAATAATCTAGATGAATGCAGACATTGATCGATGTCGTTTACATAGACCACAAATAAGAAGGGACCGAGCAACGAACCTTGAGGCACTCCGCTGGGCACAGATACCCATCTAGACATGTAATTGTTAAGTACTACTGCTTGCGACCTATTATCGATATAAGATGCGAACCACCTCAGTAGGTCTCCACGAATGCCTATGTACATTAGCTTCTTTATCAGGGTGTCATGGTCAATCCGGTCAAATGCTTTGCTATAGTCAGTGTAAACGACATCGACCTGCTTGCCGCCGTCCATTGCGTTAGTAATAAAATCATTAAATAAAATGAGGTTAGAATTTTGATGCAATAATATCGCAGTATTATAAGAGATGATTAAAGTATTTCATACCCCTGGCAACCATTGACACCATTTTTTTTGTTATTAATAATGTTGATTTCGTAACATTTTACAATATTAAAATATCGCAGCACAAAAAAAGGGTAAAAATATTTCATACTTTGGCAATACTCAAATATTATGGAGTCGTTTTGTTTTTATTATGGTTTGCGTAATATTTTCAATAAAATACGTAGAAATTCATCATAAAATTGCAAACATATCTGTGAAAAGTAATGTTCGTATCCTTGTCTTTTTTTGGAGTGTAGTTTTTACACGATTTCACCGCACAAACAGTCATTTTTTCAATTATTTTAACTGCGATTTATAATGTAGACGCGCTTTGAACGTCAGTCGCGTAATGGTGGCCTGTGGGCGGGGCTAATGAACGAAGACGTCATTTTGGTGTCTTTGAATTTGAAGCATTTGGACAGCGCGTTCTAGGCATCTGGATGTTAATAAATCTATGGTTTATTTCATTTAAAAATAGACTAGGTATGTGCGCCACCGCTGTTCCAAACATAGTCCTAATAATATTTAATTTATGGTTAAGATTTTTTTTAAATTAGGTATAATTTAAAAAAAAACTTTAAAAAAGAACTTAAATCTTAAATTTTTTTTTTCTTATCTTTTCTTTATCTTTCTTCTTTTTCTTTTCTTTTATCCATATCTAAAATACTTTACAGAAATAGCTGCGCGTTTTTTTTAATAATTAGAATTTTACGTTTTAGGTACCCTCAACGCTTTGCTAAAGAATGCAAGTTGTATACTATTAAAATAACATTGTGTTGGTGTAGCACCATTATTTTAGTTTATAAAATAATATCATAAACACACTACTTTATTTACAGATGTCATCGCTGAAGCATTTTGTACGAAATTAAATTATTTATAACTCTTCCGGGTTTGTTTAGAACTCCTTCTAATTTAAATAACAGGTAACACTAAAATAGATTTAATTCTGTCAAAATAAAAATCCCCAATTCTCCCGAGTTTCGAAATAATTGTGATTATTTTGTATCCATATTTAACGCTAATTGACTTTGAAATTATTTTGGGTGACTTTTGATTGAAACACTACCTACTAAATTAAGTAGATATTACTGAATCCAATCATTTATTTTCATATTATATTTTTGTATATCGAATTTGCGCATTGTTCATGGCGGACTGTCAAATCTTTCTTAATTCAAACAGAGTTTATTATCTCATAGGCATTTCCTTACAAATAAGGTTGTATATGGCTTAACCAGCCAGCGTCTAGTACCTACCGAGTGATGCAAGTCATCCAATTATTGTCAAACAATCATTTTATTGCTCTAAATTGAGTATTTCCAGAGATAATGACCAAAAGATGGATGTAATCACAAGGCTTTCCCTTTTTATGTACTTAAAAGGGTATATCAGAAACTATCAAATTAGAATGGTCTATTAAACAATTATTTATTTATCTTACTATTACTTTCACTAGTGACTTCTGCTGTTATTATTAAATGGTGATTAAAACTTTATAATCCAATTCATAGGTACTATGAACTGATTGTATAATATAGTTAGTTACCCGAGGAATTGATAATATTTGTAATAATGATTTTTATCCCTATATTCTTTATTTCTGTCATTTGTAGATCTTTGACAGTCGTTACTGTTAGTCAGAAGCCAGAAAGTCTGACAACCAGTCTTACTAAGAGTATCGTATTACCCATTACTGGGTTGTGGAGGTCTGATAGGCAGTCGCTCCATGTAAAATACTGATATTCAGCTGCATCCGGTTCGACTGGAAGCCGACCCCAACATAGTTGGGAAAAGGCTAGGCAGATGATGATGATGATTCTTTATTTTTACAAAAATATAGATTACAAATATAATTATTGCTATTACAAATCTAACCATCAACAATATTTTTTGGCATTATGTAACACATTCAGTTTTAAAATTTTGAAAAATATTTTTATTTTCAACTTATAAAAGGCAGTGGGAGCTAGAGTAAAAATAAAACCATTGCATTGAAAGTTTAATTAATTTATTTTATACATGTTTACATACAGACAGCCACATTCACACATCTACACCTTAAACAAAATATTTACAATTTTTCAATTAAAAAACTAAAATTAATAGTATACTAAATGCACAGGAATGTCAAATTCTTAAAAAAATACAGAAATAATTTTCATTTTTGAAAATAAAAAGCCTTTTTTCTTCTACAATAATTTTGATATGTGAAATAAATTTTACCCGATTACAGTAAAAACTAAAAAAGGGTAATGTGTTATTATTATTATTTATAATTATACAGGTGGGTGGTTTTACATTTCCACATGGTTCCATGAAAAAATGTGAACAATAAATATAATAATTATTTTTTTAATAACCTTACGACTAGACAGGTACTATGCAGAGAATACTGTCAAAATATTGTTATTATTTAAAATGTATTTTAATAATATTTAATACAACTAATTAATAAATTAGTAAGTAGAGTTACGCCGTGAAACCATTCTATTACGTTATATTTTTTAAATTAATGTTCGCTGTTTTCTACAATTAATCAAATAAATTATGGATATTTTTTTTACAAAGATTCTCAAAAGACCGAAGTCCTATCATGATTTTAAAATATAAATTTGATTTTTAGAACAGATACAGTACTTCTAAATTTGAACTTTAGGTCCAAATAAAAATAATAAAAATCGGAAATAATTTTAAAAAATATCCATAATTAATTTTATACCTCAGCACTACAATATCACTGGTCTCATTTATAATTAAGTTATAATTAATTATAATGAAATATACAACTACGAATGACTCATTGTGTTGATATTATAATTAGGCGCAAAAAATCTATTTACTCTCTAATCTAACAAACCGTATTGAATTTACGTATTACTTTAAAAAAAGTATTAAGATTTTCGGAAAAAATCTATTACCTATTTAATGTGTATTTAAAAATTCCGAAATACTCTGTGTAATTTTTGGAAACCAATACTTAATTATCGTATTAAATTCCGGAACAAATATTTCAAATAAATGACAAAGTTTCCCAAACTTTTTTGTCAACTGCCCCCTCTCTAAAAATATTGTGCTTTTAACGAGGGTGTTGTTCAGTTCAGATAATGATTGACTAATTCCATTTGTCATTGCAAACAAAGCTACAAAGGGGCGAGTCCCCTTTAAAATATGACGCTTCTAAGAAAACATGAAAAGGGTATTAAAATGAAAGGAGAATTATCTCATTGGGTTTTTGTAAGTAATTGAATTTCTATGTTACAAAACAGCATACATTTGTACGTAAGCTTCTAAAATAATTTAAAGTAGACCAAAATGTTTGATCATGCCTCGACAATAGAACGTTGATATTAAATGTGAACTAGGGGAGTACCATCATCTCTTAAAAAGAGTATTATTTAATATTGCTTTGCCTTCTACACAGTTGGATTTTCAACGCTTGGCTCAGTGTCGAGAATTGAAAATCCAATAACTGAAATTACAAAGTAATATTAAAATAATACTGTTTTACGAGATAGTGGTAGGCCCTTGACCAGTCATAGTAAAATTTTAAGCATTTTTTTTTATCGTAATCAAGTGCTAGTGTGGTCTAAATATTGATAATTAAAATGTCATCTAATAAATTATTACAATTCTAGATTCTAATTTTTATTTCTCATTTTCAGAGTTCACTCGCACAAAATACTTCTAATATTTAAAAACTACTTTTATTTACAAATCAACTCATTTTCTCGTCACATAACTAAAATTAAAATTAATTTTGAATCACTAACAAATTAATTTGAACCTTGCTCATAATCTAAGCTAACTGAACATTCTTCCTCTCCTTCACCAACTTGTGTATCATCTAATTCGCTAAAATACCGAATTATCCTAAGACTTGTTTTTCTACGCACACAGCTTATTAATTATCTCTTCAGAACTTGCGTTTCTTTTTTCTAATTTGCAATAGTGTTTATAAGAAACACTGAAATAGAATTACAGTCTATAAATCTACCAACCATCAAACGACCTACCAAATATCTGATTCGCAGTCAATGAAATAAAAACCTTTTACAAGATTCTAACTTATCCAATTCTAAAGTCAGTTTAGATTCAATGTAAGTCTTGAGACTTACATTGAATCTAAATAAGGAATCATCGAATTGTCGTGTTCTTTCTTCTTCAAATAAAATTCTATACTTCCCCAAGACAAATAATCTCAATAATTCTTAGCACAGATCTTAGCTTAATCTTCTTCCTAAGCAACAAGACTGATTGACAAATCAACTAGCAGTTACACACACGTGTCTAAAAATTATAACATTGCCAATGTTGACAACCAATCATAACAGAGCGATTTAAAAGAAAATGAGATTCAGACCTCAAATCTACAAGTCTAGATCTAAATGAGGTTCACAGGACTTATACCTGGATTACGTACCACAGTACCATCTCACTTCACTTCACAGAGTTTGTCACCACGTAAGCGTTCGCTTACACCGCTTGAGGCTAGGGGACGACCACATGGGGTTCACTTGACAGCAGTCGTCGGACTGACTGGTGGTTGTTGCCGTCGCTGCTCGAAATGTCGCTTGTGCTGACCACAGCTGGCTGCGAGAAGTTCTTGCATAGAACTAGGACCTGGAATAGGAGAGATTGTTGTAAATTTCTGTTGTTGATTGTGGGTTCAGCACGATAAGATCGTTTATAAGGCAAAGAGTACTTTTTGGTTTAGATTCCATTAGGCTCGGCAAATTTAAAACCAGAATTAAAAATAAATAGACGAACAGGTACATTGTTTTAGTCTATAAACTATTTCTAAGGCAATATGTATTTTTTAACACCTCATTTTTTGCGCGATTGCAGGAAAAACGTATTTGTGTGTTTTTTTTTCACGAGTCTGTATAACTTTTATTAAGCCGTTCTCGAGATGAATGAATATCATCCTCACAAATGTAATTCTTTATGCATGAAAATGGTAGTTGAAAACCTTTGATATTTGCGAGGAAATGTAACAGCGTGGTGAATGTACAGTTATTCTGAGACTAATGATGCAGTCGGTAATTAACAGTTATAATCAAGTATAGCCCATGTAAACACGACTGTTGAGATAATCTTCTGTAGCTATAAAACCATTCTATCATGGTTGTACCTTGGACACATTTACATTAAACTTTATTAAGGTTTACTGCTTATTTAAACATAAATCACTAGCGATGTCAACGAGTTTGATTAAAATCTTTATTTAAATACAATTCATTAGCTAAAGAACATAGGATGTTATTTAAATTGCAATTTTAATTGAAGGTGTGGACATTACAGGCGAATAAATAATTTATTTTAGTTATCTTGTGCAAATATGCAAGGTGCAGCCCCCCTAGCCAAGTCACAAACGATAAACGCAAACGCTGAGTAGGCTTTAATAGATCTTCAACTTTATGTGCTTGGTTTTAAGTCGAAGATCTAATGAAGATTGCATAGCGTTTTCGTTCGTTCCAGTCGCTAACGCTTAGAAATCTTTCATAGATTTTCAACTTAAGGCTCTTGGGTATTAAGTTGAAAATCTATTGGTACCTACCGAGCGTTTACGATTATCGTTTGTGACTTGGCTAGGGGGGCAGATTCCTTCATAAACAGCTAAAATGATAGAATTGGCATCTCTTACTGATAAATGTCAAAATAGTTTCGCCTTGAATTTCGCCGACTTTTTATTTATTACGTACCGATAAGCGAATTAAATTTGAAAGTTTTATATAAACTTAAATTGACAACTCCTATTTATGTTTGTCCCTTTCTTGTTTTATTAGAGAGAAAAGGATAGATGCAGCCAAAAAAAAAGTTAGCTCTTGCAGAATAGAATCGCTGTATTCCATGAGACATTTCAACTTTGTCTCTGGGATGGCAAAGCATTTGTAAGGGCCTCTGGTATTGCAGATGTCTATAAGTAGCGGTGACCACTTAACATCAGATGGGCCGTCGGCTTACTTGCAATACAATAACAGGAAAGAAAAAACACGAATGACGAAGTATGTTTAAAAACTTACCGTGTACAAAACACTCAGAAGTCCCATAGTCCCGCCAACCAGTACGTCCCACCAGTGATGCCGGTGGTCGCTGAGCCGGCTCAGCGAGCACACGGCGGCGTACACGATGCAGAGGACTTGCAGCAGAGGTACCAGCAGCACCGAGCGGTTGTGCCAGCTGAATGCTCGCCTTTGCAGGTACCACTGGGGAAGGAAGATTATGATTAGTGTTGGCAATTTTGTCTGTTTGGGGTGAGCCGTGGGTAACCAAACTAAAAACCTAAACCTCTGTTTGGGCTCCAAACAGAGGTTTAGGTTTTTTATAATAATAAACAGATGGATTCAACATGTATTAAATATGAAATTATATAAAAAGTGGTGGAGGTAAATAATTCCATGAAATACACAGGACATGTGTGATTTACATTATAATACAAAACAATTTTATTTTTTAAATAAAAAATTAATTAAAACGTGAATAATATTTTATTCAGTTATTAAAGTTAGAAGAGTATAGTTTGACAATCACTGTCTATTATTTTTTTTTTGTTTTTTTTTTTATATTTAGCCCGTGCTGTCCCACTGCTGGGGCAAAGGCCTATTAATATGTTTGCAATTTATAAAATATTTATTACTTATTCATTTGAAATGTATTTTTTCTAAAATTAAATTAAAACAATGCAATACTCACAGCTAAAAACAATCCACAGTAGATGGAGAGCGACGCATGCGCAGACGGGAAGCTGCGACTGGAGTCGATCTGCAGGTAGCGGGAGTAGCTCGTTGACGTGCAGCGGTAGTTGCTGACGTACTCCGAACTGTTGCGCAAACGAAGAGAGTTATTGTAATACTTTATTACAAGACAAGTACATTGTCACTTTTCATTTATCGGCCACCTTTCAGGGGGTGAAAGTACTCATGAGTATGAACAAGTTTTAGTATGGGACTAACACTAAAATTTGACTTTTTAAGAATTTTACAAATCGGTTGATGAATGACGAAGATCTGAGGAAGCAGCGCTGCCCTGTTCCGGTTTTAAAGGTATTGGACGCCTGTGTAATGACAAGCACAGGGCACATTTCAACTTTGTCTCTACTAAGGGTGCCGGTGTAATCACAGACACATGAGACATTCAACTTTGTCTCTAGGATGGCAACGCATTTGCAAGGCCTCTGGTATTGCAGATAGCTATTAGGTAACGGTGACCACTTAACATCAGGTGGGCCCGTAGGCTTGTTTGCCATCCAATAACATAAACAAAATTGAGCTAACTAACTCAACACAATATATCCGCATTGAAAACACCTCCTTTTTTAAGTTGATTAAAAAAATCTGTACTCACTCATTGCAAGTGCTAGCCTTATCCGGCTGGCACAGATCAAAGAAGGTGGGTCTAGGTGACCCCACCACGCACTTCACGACCTCCAATATGGTCAGGTTGACGACAGAGCCGTAGATATAGTCGCGGTACAGGAAGGCGGCTGTCTTAGCGCTGTCCAGGAGCTTACTCTTCTTTAGATTGTACTCGTCTTCGCGTTGAAGAGTTGTTTCGACTGCCCATAGCTGGAAAGGGAGGAGATGTTAATAGAAGAAAAGATTTTAGGTCTCATGTAAACACAGTGAGAGTTTAATTTTGGCTGGCAATTGAATGTTTTACGTGTCAATAAACTTAATTATCTGGTAATAAGACACTACAGAAAAAGTATTATCATAAAATAATTGTGTAAAATAGAATATAGAGATCGTAAAGTACCTACTTTATAATTATATTAATTACAAGATTTTGTCCGGTAGAAGTCAAAGTCAAATTCATTCTAAGCTAGCAGTAAGAAACGTTTCCTTCTTATAAACTTAATACGTGCCCACCTTCATCAGCTTTATCATATTATAGTATAGATGATAATGACGTCAGAATATTATAGTCTACCAAATCCAGGAACACTTCATTGAGCTAACAGACACAATGATGGGTATACCGCATTGTAATTGTAACGGACAAGCTGTTAACTCGGAAACAGATAGGCATCAATCTCACGACAGATTCTTGACAATGTATTTAAAAAATCACTTCAGAAAACAAAAAAGTTGAGATATTAATGACTGATGATTGTTTCAAAACAAATGAAGCGTCTGTTTTTAAAATGCCAATCGTCTGTCGCAAAATGTTTGCGAGAATGATTGCAAGTGTTGTTTAGTTTGTTTGTCTGTATTGTTCTAAGGTCAGGAAAAACTAACTGGCGGACCTAACAGTATTCGCTCAGAGTTGAGTTTTGAATTGAAAATATAACAGAATAGTTTACTTTGTATAAATAAGCTGAAAATCAATCAGAGTGCAATGAAGAGGGCTATGCAAATGAGGAAATCCGCAGAAGAGCTAAGGTGACTGACATAGCTCACAAAACTGCAAAACTCAAGTGGCATTGGGTAGGGCACAAAGCTCGTATAGCGAACGGGGGTCGTTGGGGTCGTAACATCGTAAGGCTCTCATGTGGCGACCACGCACCAGACCGACGACCCCGCAAAGGTCGCAGGAAATGGCAGGATCGGTCATTGTAGCTATCTTTAGGTAAGGCTTATGTCCAGCAGTGGACGTCGTTCGGATGATATGATGATGATGATGATGAAATTTTATTTGTTGATAATTGCATGCCAATAGCACGTTGCGTTGCTGTGGGTGTACATTGGTACACCTCTGCCTAACCCTTCGGGGAATACAGGCGTGATGGTGTATATTTTTTTTTTGCATGCCAATACCATCTGGCAAATGTGTGTTCGCGCATAATATTATTTTGTACCTTCTTTGTACTCGGCACAAGTTTTGGAAGTACAAACCATATAATTAGTAATTCATTGAATTATTGTGAGACTAGCTTTTCCCCGCGACTTCGTCCGCGTGGATTAATAGTTCCCGTTCCCGGGGGATATCCGGGATGAAAACTATCCTATGTCCTTTCTCGGGTCCCAGACTATATCTGTACCAAATTTCATTGAAATCGGTTCAGTGGTTTAGGCGTGAAGAAGAGACAGACAGAGTTACTTTCGCAGTTATAATATTAGTAAGGATTAGATTGTGGGTTGCCTCTAGCTAACATGAATACTCACCACTAAATAAGGCACGATGACCGTGATGGCAGCGACCAGTGATATGGAGAAGGTGTCTCCGGTGTGAGGGTACGACAGCGCGGGGTCGTTGCAGGTGAAGCCAGCTCGCCGACTCGGCAGCGCGCCCACTTCCAGCAAGATACATACTGCCGCCACTGTTGAAGAAGAGAAGACTAGGTTAGAATATATTGGACTGAAGTACCGCAAGAGCTTACAGCGTTACATCATCATCATTAAGTCCTGCCGAGGCTGCGGGTTGTTCTAAAGAGATACCGCGCCCCCGAAACGCAAAGGGCACAAGAAGGAACATGGATGGGTTTTAGTCTGATACTCCCTCCCGCCCCGTCCAGGGCCTGAGAAGTCATTTAATGAATGCGCATCTGCTATGAAAGAAACAAACACCTGTACCGAATCTATCATAAAAAAAACCCGAACTCCATTAGTGCACTTTTTGGCCAGGTACTCCATGAATCCCATACTAGATCGATAGATGCACTAGATAAAATATTTAAACAAATCTTTCATTAAATCAGCTTTTGCTATATCTGAAGAGATTTTATAATGCTTATTATAACTTTGCTAAACTCTGACTTTATAATTTATCCTATCCCAACGATAGCCATTCAATCTTATTACCACAGATGCGTACTTAAAATGCTATCCAAGATTTTATTTATTTATTTACCTAGAAATGATTAACAGCTTCTTATAATCCTGGGGCATTAATAACAGTCCAAGTACAGGCAGCTACAGCGTTGTTAGGTAAAAGGTTACCAACCTATAATTACTTGTGCATTATTGCAATCCTTGCATCAATAGGTTGCACAAAATGCTGCAGGCTACTTGTAATGGGTTAGTTGCACGTTATTTGAAATAGCCTTTTATTATACTCATTTTTCTTTAGATCACAACATAGATTAAGGACTGCGCTGCTGGCTGTGGTAGTTTATTTATTGTAGATATCGTAAATTTTATTGGCCATATAATGTAAATTTAATTTAACCACTGGTTAACGATGACGAATGAACTAAGATATTCTAAATCTGGCTTGAAATTTGACGTGTAGCTACTACCGTTGGACCGTACCGTATTAACGTTGGACAATATAGTTTTTTTGCGATTTCTTCCGCATTGAAATCCCTGGTGAATCACAAAACATAACTTAATATCACTCAGCAATAATATAGTTTTCTATCAGTATTTTGTTTTATTAGTAATGGGACCAGTACTTCCAAAGATTACTAACAAACAATTTTACCTCTTTATAATTATAAGTGTAGAAGTACAATATCAGCCCATAATAATTGTCCCATTACGCGTCGAGCATAAATTACCACGCTTGCTCAAAGCGGATTAGCGATTTCACACTTAACTATTAGATATTATCTATCCGACCACAGGACACCGAAAACACACATTTTTTGTCGCATAGTCTGGCGTATTGGTACATAAATAACAAGCATGAAAAATTTACTGTATTGCCAAGAGTTCAAAGAACGGACTTATCCTTACTAATCCTTACTAATATTATAAATGCGAAAGTAACTCTGTCTATCTGTCTGTTCTTCACGCCTAAACCACTGAACCGATTTCAATGAAATTTGGTACAGATATAGTCTAGGACCCGAGAAAGGACATAGGATAGTTTTCATCCCGGAAATCCCCTGGGAACGGGAACTATTAATCCACGCGGACGAAGTCGCGGGCAAAAGCTAGTCTATAAATATTAATTCATGAAAATAAAACAGCAACATGGAAAAAAAAAGTTTTTTGTTGCTCGTGTCTCAGAATTTTGAGCGTAAACTATATAATTTTTTATAATAATATTATATGGGTTTTTATGAACTATAGACATTTCTATAAATTATTCTACTGAGCCGTGTATTTTTTTCTCAATTTAATGAAAACCTCATTTTTTTTTTATTCTGGTGGTTATTCGATGCAACTTACATCGCTATTTTAAACCTTATTTGTTCCCCCGATGCGTTTTTGTCTTCTTGCTTACCATAGGGCCTTAAATTAATTATAAGTCCAGGTTTCCTCACGATGTTTTCCTTCACCAATGTCCTCTTACATAAACGTAGAAAATAAATCAAAAGTTCAAATAATAATCATTATTAAAAACTTCTAATGATAGCCATAACGCGTCTAGGAATTTCTAGTACCTAAGGGACAAAGGTGAGGTTATTCAATGCTTGCGTAGCTTTTACCCGGAAACTCATTAACGTCGGATGAATAGCAGTCATTTGTAAGACACGACCAACGTTCTACATTGAAAATAAGGAGTTTGGCGATAACAAATCGTACATGTTTCATTAAAATATTATTGAGATTTTGGATTAAAATGATTAAAATTGATTGATTAATTTTTGTAAAGGTAGGTATCCTTATATGCGAGTGATATTATCGCCGCGCGCCGTGGCGAAGTAACTACCTATATCTCTAGGTAGAATAATATCTATTTTTTTTTTGTATGGGACGGTATCGCTCCGGTGATATCACTCGTGTGTGGGGATGTCTTTTACAAGAAAACCAACCTATCAACATATCCCATTTCCATTTTCCACATTTTCCATTATCCCATTGTTCGTAAAAAAGTAAGTGGGTTTTGAATGGTTAACACTAAACAAATTCCAATTTATTCTAAGCGTACGTTTTTGCTGGATATTTGTAACATATTTGGTACTCGGGATATTGTCTTTACTAATTTATTTATTTATTTATTTAGTATCTCCAACAAAGGATATTATTGATAGTGGGTTAGGTCATTTTGGCAAAACTAATTTTAATTTTCGCCGCCATTTTCACACAGGCACGGCCAAACACAAATGCTAGACTTTAACACTTTCTAGACAGACTGAGTTGAGCTAGACTGTAATTATCACAGGATCTAATCTCTTAGTACCGCCGTCAAAACGTTTGTTCACAAGATAACTGAGCTATTATTAACTTGTAAGAGCAGGCTTTTTAACATGTCTTAACTTGGACATAGCGTTCATAGCAAGTTCAAAAAGGTTTGAGGAGAAATCTAGGTTCTTAGTGAACGGTAATGGGCCATTTGGTGGACAATTATTTTGAGTTGGGGGCACAGAATAGACCAAACGGTGGGTGAGTACTACTTTAAATCAGTAGGGCGTTTTTAAATACTGTTTTGAAGGAGGAGAGTATAAAAAGGGAGAGGAAGAAAGCCAATTCCCTTTAAGTATATTATATAAAAATAAAAACGTTCTAATCTAGTCCCTAACTCATCTCGCGACAATCAATATCAACATCTTGTCAAAAATGTAGTTTTTATTTAGGGTGGGTTTGCTCTTGGCTCTAGTCTAGGTCAAAGGTCACAAAGACAAAGTCGATGAAGGAGTGTGCTTCCCCAGAAAAAGCCTGTTCACTCTACATTTAGAAATAACACTTGTCTTTAGCTAAAATAGAGGCATTTTTGGCAGATTTAAAATAAAATGAGATTAAAATGCAATCGTTTTTTTTAAATCTGTTAATTGCCCCTCTGGTACTAATATAGTTTGTAAACACAGCTTGACAAGCTAACTTAGTAGGTAGCTAATGTTCGGATTATTTAGCACAGCTATTAAGGTGCGTACAGACAGTATGAGGCATGTGACACAAATGCCAGACTACGCGTGCCTCGTGGACGTGCCTGACATTCGCGACCACATACCTACCTCTTGCTATCCGTCAACCTCTAGATATTTGCTTGGTTGCTATTGGTGTTATTACGGGAATTCGCCTTTCAGAAAGGGCAATTCTTGTAACTAAAAACGTTAAAAATCTGGCTCCAATATCATGTAAGCGACAATCAATGTCGAAAATTTAAAAATCGAAGCAAGAATATTGTTGATAGATGTTAATAAAATGCAAACGTTTAAAAAAAATCAAGAATTGTCCCTTTGGAACTAATATAGTTTGTAATCATTGCGAAGTGGGCATCATTATCTGCTTAGCCTTTTCCCATTTATGATGGGGTCAGCTTCCAGTCTAACCGTATGCAGTTGACATAACAAAACAATTTTTCTGTCAATCTTTCTTTTCTTTCTTCTACCGTTAAAAAAACTATTTATAACGTCAAAGTCAAAGCATTTATTTCAATTAAACCATTTACAGGCACTTTTCAATTGTTAAGAAGTTACTAGTAAAAGTTATTTTTTAGAAGACAAACTAAATATGTATAATTTATCCCTTATTAAACTAACAACCATAAAATAACCGTTACAATAATATTGAGCACCTTTTGACCGCGCCATCATTGACATGATAATCAGCTTTTGAAATACAGCCTTTATTTAATTACCCATAAAGCTTTTAACAGCGTATAACGGAAAATATTTTATTTGTTTTTGGAACACGTAAAATTTTTGGTTAATATTTTTTTTAATGGCAATAAAATTAAAGAGTTTTCTTAAAAAGGTGTTAATAAATTAGTTTGATATATTGTTTTTGGTGCAGGGTAAAATATCCTGGGGTTTGATAATTTATGATTTAAAGTAATTGACTATGAGTAACAAAAAATTATGATAAATTATTATCAATAAGTTTTGGTTGAATAAAATATAATGACAGTTAAATTATAGCTAGAGGGTCAATTATTTTATAGTTATTACAGACTATAATTATTAATTTAAATGTTTTATATTTTTATTTAAAAGATTCAATATGTGAGATTTATGGAGCTACTAGCCCGCGACTTTTACCGCGTCAAAGTTGTATTATCCCACAGGACCCGTACATTTTCCGGGATAAAAAGTAACCTATGTAATTCTAGAATATTTTCTATATCTGTGGCAAATTTCATCCAAATCCGTTTAGCCGTTTGGGCGTTGTTGCGTAACAAACATCTATCAACTTCGTATAATAATAGTAAGAAGTAAAATATATAATGTCATACATGATTATTTCGTTAAAAAAAAACCTCGCGACACATTTCTCATAAAACATAATACATACTTAACAATTGCCTCTCTAATTCTCCGATCTGTTTCCATCAAACATTCAAAAACTATCACCATAGTCTATACTATAGGTACACAATTAAATACACTTCCGACGTTATAAAGCTTAGTATTCACGACACATAATTTGACAGTAGCTGTCATGAGTCATGAGTCATATCCAGGTGGGCAACTTATCATCTATTTAGTACGACCGATACAAATCTCTAATTTGACAGCTACTGCTGTAGGCATAATGATGCATCGTTCTGTGCGGGCGGTAATGGCGTGCCCACACCGTAAAAGTCATTTGAACAAGCTTTACAGGCAAGTCATCAAACGTGCATAATAAAGTTTAGAAAATTATTAGACGTTGCCTATTCAACATGGTCTTTTATTAATCGCTTATTAAATTAATTAGTTTTGTGCTCGGTTAATGGCAATAGGCCCCCTGTTACATGGGACCTAAATATACCGGCGAACTGTGAGTGTACATTGGTACACCTCTGCCTAACCCTTTGGGGAATACAGGCGTGATGTGGTATGCGGTATGTGTGTATTTTTGCATAAAATTTAACATTGACGAAAATTATTAAGTACCTAGGTATTGTGTGTGCATATCTTGATCTTGACAAATATATATGATAACTTGTAATGAGAAAAACGGTACTTTATTGTGTCTCTTAAGGCGGAAAAATATTAGCAATTTCCTAAAGAAATTAATAAACCAATGAACAATGTTTTAACACAATACTGTAATAACAAAATTCTTGCAACAAATGTTTATTGCGAGTGGTTGTAAAACTTGTTTATTGTTATTTTAGTTCGTTAACGTTGTAAACAATGTAAGAGAAATAATTACTATGCTGTTACGACTACATTTATGTGAACCAGCCTTTAGACTGGCGACCTTATTTTCATTCGTCTACAATTTAAATAATAATGACGAATGATTTTACATATTCTTGCGAAAGTTCGGACTTGACAAGTAAACAATTATGTGTCCAAGCCCTAACATGGGCATTAAAATTTGAAATCTTTATTGATGCGTTCTAATTTTGAATATTCTATTATAAGCGTCTCCGTACACGACCGAGAATCGCACCGATTATATGCCCGATTTTTGACAGATTTTTCCGACGAAGAAATCTGTCAAAAATCGGCCCGATTATCGGTCGTTGGGGCAGACCCTAACAAATTAACTTTATGTAGAACTAGCGAACTAACTCATAGATCCTTCAACTCACTCATACTTATTTCACAACTACGAGTAACTCATTCGTACCTATTTCACCCGCTATAAGTTACGTCTTCGGTTACTGCTCCGCTCCCGTGTGTGGTAGCGTAATATTATATAGCCTATAAAACTCACAAATAACGTGGCCGCCTACGGGTAAAAGAATTTACAAAATCGGTTTAGTAGATCCAGAGATTACCCCTTACAACCTCACAAACTTTACCTCTATATAATATTAGTATACAGGGTGTTTGGTAGAACGTTGAACATACAAAATGGTGGATAGGTGGGGTGCCACTTACTTAGTTGGGTTTTTCTATGAAATTCTCAGTAGCAGCTCGGAGTTTGGATTTGTGCCCGGTTAATGGCAATAGGCTCGCCCCCTATTACATGGGAACTAAGTATACCGGCGAACTGTGGTTGTACATTGGTACACCTCTGCTTAACCCTTCGGGGAATACAGGCGTGATGGTATATACTTACTTGGTCTTAATTTATTTGGCCCAGCAACCTGGATTTAAAAAAAATATGCTTTTTTCTAGTTTCACCACCAGATGAAAATCACTAACTATTTCTGTATTTAGAGCCAGTAGACTGCTGAGAACGGTGCCATATGCAGTGATATTGTGTAGAACGAAGCGGTAATAAAACACATGAATCGTGCCGCCAAGAAATCAATTTCCCCACTAGGTTTACAAGTCATGCAAGTTCTGTTTATTGGCTATGTTAGTGATTCATGATAGAGTGGCATCTGTTTTACTGCGTGCATGCACTACGGTTGCAGGTTAGGAGCGTGTGCTGGTAAAACGTTGTCATTTACCTAGCTAATAATATTCTGGAGAAATTACATAGTTACTAATTGAATATACAACAATGAATCTTCTTTTATACGAGCATGTTAAATACTAGCGAATTTGCGACTTCGTCCGCGTGGCTATTTACACGCGTGTTAAGTTACATTTTGGGTTACTGCTCGGCTCCCGTGTGTCATAGCGTGATGTTATAAATATGCCTATGTTACTGAGTGATAATGTCGCTTTCTAAGGGAAAAATAAATTAATTGGGTCCAGTAGTTTTTAAGTTTATTCGTTACATACATGCAAACATACAAATCTTTGCTCTTTATAATATTTGTGTAGATCTACTAAGTTCTACCCGCTACTACGTTCGGGGGAATTTTCTCACACATTCCTCTTCTTTTTTTAACAATAAAATATAACCTAAAGCAGTCAGTTCTTATTACCGAAAAAAAAATCAGCAAGTAAGTAGAAGTAAACAAAATTTTTAATACAACTAAATATTTATTACCTGTACGATTGTAAAACATTTTTTTAGGCATATTTGGAGAGTGTCTTGCCATACTCCGTACGAAACTACAATTTAGAAGCGGCAACGATATTCTGTGTTTGTTACCCGACTGCGCCAGAAGGAGGGTTATGTTTTTCGAGAGTATGTATGTATGTACCTATGTATAATTGTTTGGCACGCTCTGCAGCCTGAACGGCTTGATGGATTTTAGCTTGAGAGGTGTCGTTAGATTCGTATTTACTGTGAGAGTGACACTAGGTATATTAAAATAAAAAAAACAAAATGGCGGATTTTTGGCGCCAAATTCAAACGTTTTGATCGCTCTGCAGCCTGAACGGCTCGATGGTATTAGCTTGAGAGGTGTCGTTAGATTCGTATTTACTTTGAGAGTGACACTGGGTAATTAAAAAAAAATAAAAAATAAAAAACGGTAATTTAAAACAAAACTAAAAAACCCGACTGCTTTTCTGAGTATTTATGAAAAATCCCTAAAACAAGAAAGTCGTTGTACCCGATTGCACTTAAAGATGTAGCAGTCGGGACCAGTAGGGGAGCAGTAGGGATTTCATAAATAATCAGAAAAGCAGTCGGGTTTTTTAGTTTTAAATTACCGTTTTTTTTTATTACTTGTAAATGACATTTAAAAGTGCCTTGGTCTAATTGAAATAAACTATTCGACTTTGGCTTTCGTGCAGACGCTAAAAATATGTCTTTTTTTAGTACTGATGTCCGGAGTTTCTCTAGTCTCATCTTAGCCTAGACTAGTAGTAACGTCGTGAAAGTCTCATAAAATGTAAGTGCATACTTAATGATCTAATCTGGCAACAATGTACCAAGTTTATTGCGCGGTATTAGCCGCCATAATGGAGAAAGACTTTTTGTAATTAAACTGCGTCATTACTCATTGCATTTCAAAGGAAGGTACTTTAGCTAGGTACTCTAGCTACTGTCTGCGACTTCGTCTGCATCACTGTTGAGTTATTTCGTTACCCTCTTGGCAGTACTGTGAAGGTTGTTCACTGCAGAAATCTGTCTGAATTAGTTTTCTACCAAACACCTATTACCTAATTATTAATAATAACTAACACTAAGACACTAACAATTATTAATTCCTTTTTGTAATTCGAATGTAACAGAAAAGAAATAGTTTATTTTTATTTGATCACTCTCGAGTCATTGACATCATAGTGAAATGAATCAATAAAACTCTGAAAACGGAAATGTGTTAAAACTAAAACTACGGATTTTAGTTATTTATGAAAGTTCAATTACAAAGTAGATCATTAAAAAAATAGTCAAGTACAGTTGTGAGCATAAAAATGTCCCATTTACGCAAAAACAATTGCGAGTTTAAGAAAATACTATGTTTGTAACAATATTTATTCTCAGCAGCAGCTCGGAGTTAGGATTTGTTCCCGGTTAATGGCAATAGGCTCGCCCCCATTACATGGGACCTAAACGCACCAGCGGACTCTGGGTGTACATTGGTACACCTCTGCCTAACTCTTTGGGGAATTGAGGCATGATGGTATGGTTTTTTTTTTTTAAAGACGGGAAATCATCAAATAACTTCCCCCGCCCTGGGCGGGGCGGGAGGGAGTGTCAGACTTTAACTGACTAAAACCCGTCTATGTTCCTTCATGTGCCCTTTGCGTTCCGGGGGCGCGGCATCTCTTTCGAATAACCCGCAGCCCCGGCAGGCATCGGCCCTCAGTGGCCCCATCCAAATTTGCTGACATCTCTTTGAGGCGCGCGTGGAACACGAACGCGCCGTCGACACGGTGTGATGGTATGGTGTGGTATATTGTTGTAACAATATTACATTGGGAGAAAATCGCGTTTGAATTTTACGTCATTATAATCAACTATGCTTGTGATAGTATCAATGAATCATTATTCCATAAGTGTGCCTTACAATTGATCTAGTTGCGGTCGGTTAATTACAAATGCAGGTGTCAAACCGCATGCAACACAATATTGCAATAATTGTATTTCATTACAATTTGTAATTAGAACTATCGTTGCAATCGTCAAAGCTACAGGTTTAATTAATCTTTACGAGTAAGCAGATATTTGAAAGAAAATAAATTATTATATTTTGGTGAGGTGGCGTAAGAAAAGAATATTTGGAAGGACTTGGGCGAGGCCTTTGCCCAGCATTAGGACATTATATGCTAGATAAAAAAAAAACATCAGTATTTTACTAAGAAAAGTATTTTAATAATTCCAGAAATATACCAAACGTGTAATGTTACTATTACGAAATTACAGTTCAATTTCACAACCAATATTATGCTCAAAATAGATTTAAAGTTGTTCAGCGTAAAATATCTAAAACTACTACAATTACTTCGAAAAACATGAGAAACTCCAACGTATGTTGGTTCACATTAAACTGAATTATATGAGCTAAGCTAATAATTTCATGGTATATAATTATACCGTAAACTTGGAAAAGTTATATTATATAACTTCTGCACGAGAGTAGCATAATTAATATTAAAAATTATTGCGTACTAGCTGTCAATAAGTTACCTGTGTGTTGCATAGACGTTTGTATGACCTGCATGCTTAAATATTTAGCTGTATACAGGGTGGAAATTTATTATGCTACCTGGAGGGAAAGTACTCTAAATACTTGAGTTAGCAAATTTTACTGAAAGGAAACATTCCTTTATTTTTAAAAAGAAACAGAACTGCATTTAAATAATTTTGAAAATATTCTTGCCACACCCAGGAATCGAACCGACTAAAATTCGAAAAAATTGCATCCTGTACTTTTATGGCACTAATCGATAGGGTCAATCATAAGGATCAAATCCCTGCAAACATGGTAAATTAAAATAAAATAAAAACATGCAATTTTATTGCAAATTTATTTTATTCGGACGAAACAAACGAGTAAATTCACTAAGTAGTTGCTGGAAATGAGCTTCATTTCTTGGATGCATGAATTTATTCCTTTAAAAAAAATCATTTTAAGTAACTTTTGGTACATAGTAAAATTTTCTATATTCACCACAACACCCTTCTAAAAGTTATTCAAAATGAATTCCTTCAAATAATGAATGTGTGCATCGAAGAAAGTGAAGCTCATTTCCAGCATGCAATTAGTTACTGTACTCGGTTTTTTCATCCGAATAAAATAAGTTTAGATTTAAATTTCATGATTTTTGTTAAATTTAGTTTACCAGGATTGTAGAGATTTGATCCTTGTGATTGACCCTATCGATAAGTGCCATAAAAGTACAGGATGCTATTTTATCCGATTTTAGTCTGTTCGATTCTCGGGTGTGGCAAGCGTATTTTCAAAATTATTTAAATGCAGCTTTGTTTCTTTTTAAAAATAAAGGAATGTTTCCTTTCAGTAAAATTTGCTAACTCAAGTATTTAGAGTACTTTCCCTCCAGGTAGCATAATAAATTTCCACCCTGTATACAATGTGCATATAGATACTAAACTAATATTCTAAATATATATAATTCAAAGGTGACTGACTGACTGACTGACTGACTGACTGAGATAGTGATCTATCAACGCACAGCCCAAACCACTGGACGGATCGGGCTGAAATTTGGCATGCAGGTAGATGTTATGACATAGGCATCCGCTAAGAAAGGATTTTCATCAATTCTACCCCCAAGGGGATAAAATAGGGGATGAAAGTTTGTATGAAACTTTGTCAATTTTAAACCGATCGAGCTGAAACTTTGCATGCTTAAAGCTACTATGACGTAGGCATCCCCTAAGATTTTGATAAATTCCACCCCTAAGGGTATAAAATAGGGGATGAAAGTTTGTATAAATCTTCTTAGATTTTCGACTGATTGAACTGAAATTAAAGATTGGAGCTACTATGATGAAGACGTCCGCTTAAATACGATTTTGATAAATTCAACCCCTAAGGGGATAAAATAGGGGATGAAAGTTTGTATAAATCTTCTTAGATTTTCGACTGATTGAACTGAAATGAATAATTGGAGCTACTATGATGAAGACGTCGCTTAAATAGGATTTCGATAAATTCTACCCCCAAGGGGATAAAATAGGGGATGAAAGTTCGTATGAAACTTTGTCAATTTTAAACCGATCGAGCTGAAACTTTGCATGCATAAAGCTACTATGACGTAGGCATCCCCTAAGAAAGGATTTTGATAAATGCCACCCCTAAGGGTATAAAATAGGGGATGAAAGTTTGTATAAATCTTCTTAGATTTTCGACTGATTGAACTGAAATTAAAGATTGGAGCTACTATGATGAAGACGTCCGCTTAAATAGGATTTTGATAAATTGAACCCCCATGGGGTTAAAATAAGGGATGATGGAGGATGTAAACATATTAGTTTGAACCTATCAGTACCTAATGGAACGAAATACCTAATTAATAATAATACTTCTTAACGCGAGCGAAGCCGCGGGCAAAAGCTATAATGTTATAAATGCGAAAGTAACTCTGTCTGTCTGTCTCTTCTTCACGCCTAAATCACTCAACCGATTTCAATGAAATTTGGTACAGATATAGTCTGGGACCCGAGAAAGGACATAGGATAGTTTTCATCCCGGAAATCCTCCGGGAACGGGAACTATTAATCCACGCGGACGAAGTCGCGGGCAAAAGCTAGTGTATAATAAAACTGAAAAAAAATCTTGTCATTGTTAAAACGCGAGTATCTCTAGAATTAACAGTCGGATTTGAAAAAATCTTTTTGTATATGATGGCCAGATTAAGGAGGAATAGAATAAGCTATAAAACATCACGCTACGACACACGGGAGCGGAGCAGTAACCAAAGACGTAACTTAACGCGAGTGAAAAAAATCATGTGTGGAAGTTAGTCTTAAATATCAGCCATTTTGATACTTACTCCCTTTCTAACCACAATATCATCTTTCAAACAATTCATAACATAAAAAGGTTTCCCACCATGGTAACCCATAACAATGCAATAAAGAACCAATCACTGCGTTGTTTATGACAAGATCTATCAATCTGTCATCGTGTGCGCCTGCGCATTATTATGGCAATATTTTAGCTCGATACTGTCATGTGACCCCGATGGACTCGCGCCATATTGGTTTGGTGTCACGTTTGAACCATACAAGGGTACAAGAGACGATGGTATATCTAAGTCAATACTAAAGTAAAGAAAGAAGAAGATAAAAAAAAAAGAAGAGACAAAGAAGTAAGTTGATAAAGAAGAAGAGTTTTTTTTTGTTTGCTAATCTCAGAAAATACTGGTCTGATTTGGAAAAAATATATAACTCGTTTATCGAAAATGGTTATAGGCTATATAACATTACGCTAGGACCCACTGGTGCGGAGCTGTAAACAAAGGCGAAACTTACCGTAGATGAAAAAAAAAAACACGCGGATGAAGTCGAAGGCAGACGCTAGTCAATAATGTAAATATGTATAAGATCTAGATTTTTTTACAGGTACGGTCAGGTAGGGTCAGTTGTAACACTTGAACTCTGAAACACAAACACTGTCAAAGTCAAATTGTTACATTGACGTGAAGTTGATTGTGTGTATATAGGTTAAACATATTTTGTGGACATCTGGCTGATCAAGAGATACTTAGCAGAGGTATATGGTTAGAGTGGACGTACGAGTATGTGTAGTATCATGCGTTGCATTGATTGATTGATCATGACACATCTCTAGTGTTGAGCATGATCGATTATTACTCATCGATTCACTGTGTACTAAAGCTTAAGAGGGAGTTTATTTGTTTAAATGCGCTGATCTCCAATACTACTAGTCCGATTCTGAAAATTCTTTTGCTAATAGAAAGCTACGTTATCCCTAGCAATACATGCTTTGTAGCATAATTAAAAAAATGTGGGATGAATAAGAAAATTGATGTAAAGAAGTCACAAGCGAAACTAGTTTAAGATAAATTGTACTATCTAATACACCATCAGACCGACTGCCAAGCTTCTGTCTGTCGCTTAAATCTTGTCTCAACATAGCTGTTCCCTAGATTTAAGACAGACACAGACAGATCCACTACAAATCAGCTGTCCTTCACCATTTTTTACCCGATAAGATACTACGACATTTCCTACCAAACAGCCTTGCATAAGTATGCAAATAATAAATAACAGTCTTATTTATACATTTATATGTACCAGACTAGGCTGGGCCCTTATCACAAGTCCGACCGACCAATATCTCGGACTCATTGACCGGTTTCCAATACGATCTCCAATACAGATGGGCTATTTATCTTATAAATCGACCAATAATGCGATAATTAATTGACATCTGTTTGGAAAAGTTGGTTCCGATTTTATGTAGATGACTTTATTAGCGGAGGGAACTTTCAACGGAGATAATGTTGTATGTTGGTCTCGACTTGATTTAGAAGCCGGATTAGCGGTTGGTTCAATGTTGGGTTGTTGACTTTTTATTTTGTATTGGCGGAAGTCATGCAATCGGAGTTTAAGCTTTAATTAAACAGCCGGTCTTTTCTGTATGCATCTTTCTTTAGATACTTATGAATTTAAATGGACACCTAAGGCCAAAAAACGAATGATAATTATGAAAGAAAAGGGAATCGGTGATAGCATGAAGGTTGACAAAACGGAATGGAAGAAGAAAAGGTCTTGAGTCAATCCAACGTATTATAGGATAAGGGTAGGATGAAGATGGTGAATTTAGGTAAATACAGTGAGCTGAGGAGTTGATAGCTCACTTCAAACTCACTCCACCTAAATTCATTGAGGGAGATTTTGAAACAATAGCACTGATTGTTGACAAATTTGATAGAGGTACACGTACACAGTCCGTTGCTTCTAAAAACCCACATTTGTTTGGTCTAGAACCCAACAATGTCCAACATATACATAGGTACTCACTACAGAAGGCGCCACACAGACGATTAGGTCGCGGTAAAAGACCAAAGAAATATGCAGCAAATGCATTCTTAATAGCAAAGCTATTAGCAATCATTCTGCAATTAACGGTCATCGACTGAGACAAGATAATGCGGTGCTTTGTCAAATTAGTGTGGCATGTCAAGAGGCTGGTAATTGCGACGATTTATAAGGCTAATGCTTTGCACATAGGTCTTTAGTTCACGCTATAGAAAAGCTTTTTGTAGCCATCAAGTCGGCTAAGAGGTATTTGTAGATTAGTACCTATAGAGCGCAGTAAAAAAGTTGAATTTTATCAGAGAGACAAGGAATCTAGGATGGTCTAGAAATTGTTGGACTGGTAAACACTTAATAGAAGTAAAACTTGGTAACGAAATAGGAACCGTTGTTACGAGTATTGTAAAATAATACCAGCCGGTTAATGTCTTATTGCAGGTCATAGAAGATGATGAGATGCAGGTCATACATAGAAGTCATGTTCGCGATAAACTTAGAAAGTACTGTTGATGAACTGAAAAAGTCACATTGGCATTTGCTTAGTATTGCACCCGCAATATCACGCATGAGAGGCGGACGCCATTACCACTGGGCCATCACGCTGCATACTTATTATATTTAAAAAAATGTCTCCAAAACATTAATTAAGCAAATCACCTTACAACCAAACCATAAAACATATAAATGAAGCCCAAAATTTCAACTTCTTCGAAATTTAAAAACTCGCTACTGCAAGTAGTACAACTTGTGCTTCTCTAATCTCTGAGATTTTCATGTTAATTGACATACGGGAAACGTCAGTCGATAATGAAAGTGTCATGGCGCCTTGAAATTAATTAGTCGGGACAGTAGCCACGTAATGATTGGAAGTTGATTTGGTAATCATGTGTTATTTATAGACCGTGGGTTGGGAGGTGTCGGTGTATGAGCAAATGTTAAAGTAATTGATGGTTATGTAAGACATGGGACTGATGGTGAAGCGGCTTGTTTGTAATGGGTATTTGAAATTGGTACCGGAGAAATCTTTGGCCAACAATGGCTTATACTTTATCGGTTATCAACTAATGGGAACATGAAAGTCAGCTGTTTTAATATGGCAAAACTAAAAGTAAGTTTCAAAAATACAATCTAGACAAACCCTGGACTTTTATGTAAAAGTCATGAACGTGTTATGCCTAAAATCATTTTATAACTACAAAACCTATAACTATTTTAATATAGAGGTTCATATAAAAGTAAACCAATATGAACCAGAATTTTACGATCAATCCAAAGAACATAAAAAGAAGAATAAGACTATTACCAATATCATACACGGGTAACATTATTTGTCTTGTTGTATTAATTGTAACATCACGCTCTGACCCACGGGAACGTCAACCAAACACGTAATTTTTGGCGGGTGAACTAAATCACGCCGGCTAAGTCGCGAGCAGTTTGCTAGTACCTAATAACTTAATGTATGGAAGACGGGTACAGTCAATAAGTAATCAATCGGTATACTCAATCATACTCGTAATTATATAAGCGAAAAATTTATCAATGAAAATGATAAACATTTATTGACAATAAAAACGAAGATTTGTTACGCATTGTGAACACACTGAATAAGAAAGTCGATACTAGCCCTGGACCTAATGGCTCTTGATACAAAACACGTGTAGCTGTTTTGGCATCTGACAAATTACTTCCGATTAGGATTACCCTTGAAGAAAGAGTGTCCCTGAAAATGGAAGGTCCTTGACGCGGTCGCGTGTTTCAGTTTCCGAGACCTTGATGTCTTTGAAGGTCAACAGAGGATAAACAACCTTCCGAGGTCGAAGGTCGAAGGTGAAAGAAAGTTTTCTACTGACCAGTTATTAGGAAAGTTCAAAGACTTCAACTTGTTTAGTGGTTAAATTTACTGTTTGGGAGTATTTTCTGGTGTGGTGATAATAGAATTTTAGAGTAGATGGGGTGGTGATAAAATATTTACAGGAGCTTTGAAGTTATTTTGGGTATCCCATATAAAATGTAATTGATGTTCTGGGATAGTTAAAGGTAGTAGAGGTAAAGGTAGCTTTGAATAAATAATGTTTGTAAAGGATTTTGAACCTTAATGCTATGAGGAGAAGCTAATTATTATTTCATGACATATTTTATTCACACTGGTTGCTTATTGTGAAATATCTCTTGAAAACAAGTATATATTATGCACAACCATAATATATACGTGTTTTATTGCTACTCTATTGTTTTTCGGATACCTGTGATGAAAGTTGTAATTAATATATGACAACAAGGTTGGCGCAGTGGCTGAATAATTGTGGGTTTATATGTTTGTTAACGTATCTAAGATACAGGAGATATTTGTAGTGGGGCAAAGTTTCATTAAAAAAATGCTCTACTTTTTTACTATGGAATCAACTAAAAACCAAAAAAATGCCTATGTACCCTACAAAAATCCACTACAATATGATACAATGTTTGGAACAGCTGTGTTCCTTTTTCACATTTCGGGGCTGTTTCAACAACAGAATCTGTACGACTTTATGAGTATTTTCACCCTCAAAAAGATGAGCAGCTGTGTGATTCCGTAAGACCTCGTTCTAAACTTCGAATCTGAATCCGCTGTGACTTTCTTGATTGGCATTCTAAAAACTCGGTTGATAATTCGAATTTACACTAGCGCCACTCTTGCGAGCGTGTCAGCGAGTTAAACTAAATTGACGGGGAAATTTTAACAGATAAAGTATGAATCACGTAAGAAGTGACATTCTATACGGTAATTCCACCGTCACTTCGACGCTCACTTCGCACTTCAAAGTGTCAAATAAATCAATGTCATTTTGAACCTAATGCGAAGTGAGGGTGAATAGCGACGTGAGATGCGAGTTCATGTCTGAATTTTACAGAATCGACGTACTGTAAATTAAAATAGAACCACAGTATCTCACAAAAATGGCAATAAAATCCCACACAATTAGTTTAAAATCGTGAGAATCCAAAGATCATTAGGTTCCCTCCTTATTAAAGGTGTTTAGTTATAATAGTCATCGATTATGACGTCACCGCGTGCTACTTTCGATTTCCGTATAAAGAATAACTAGACATTGGGGACAATTACATGTGCGGTGTTAGCATTATTTTTCTTACAATAAACTTAGATCTTGTTAAAACGAGGTAAGCCACAATCTTTCCAGCCATCTCTCGTCAATATAATGAAATGCGTCAAACTCATTTAATTTAACAAATGCAAATGGAGTTTTGCATGTTGGTCAAATTTTAGGGTGTTAGTGACTCTTAACATGAATGCATTTCCATTTTTTTGCAATTAAATAGGGTTTTGTTTTAGTTTAAAGGTAGGTACCTAATGAAAATAAGCAATGTTTGCTTCGACTTCTTACGAAAATTGACCCTTCGCCGTTTCTATTAATGCTGAAGAGATTTTTTGCTTCTTTATTTAAACGCGCGTATCTATGGAACTGACAGGACGAATAAAAAAATCTTTTTATATATGACTAGCTGTGCCCCGCGGTTTCACACGCATTACGTTAGGTTTTTAGTTACTGATCCGTCCCCGTGGCTCGTAGCGTGATGTTATATAGCCTATAACCTTCCTCGATAAATGGGCTATCCAACACAAAAAGAATTTTTCAAATCAGACCGGTAGTTCCTGAGATTAGCGCGAACAAACAAACAAACTCTTCAGCTTTATAATTAGTAAATTAGTAATTAGTATATTAGTATAGATAGCCAGATTCATGAGAAATACTATTAGGCTATATAACATCACGCTGTTACACACGGGAGCGAAGCAGTAGCCAAAAACATAACATAACGCTGGTGGAAAAAATGAGGTAAAAAAAGCTACTTACTCTCGTACATTAGATACTTAAAAATCTTCTCCTACCGTACAAAACCAGTAGGCGACCCTACACATGTGTTGCCATAACTAATAAACAAATCGTAAACCCCAGCTGTGGACAACAATGAGAGATAATTACGACAGAGCTGTGAATGTATTAGTGCAAGACATTGGTCAGTCGATTCGGGAGAGAAAGTGGCGTAGGTGAGACGTGGACACTGAGCTGTCCGGTGTTGGCAGTTTATCGCTTTGTGTAGCATTCCTGGTTTAATGATTGCGGGTATTGCGGATTCGGATGTGATTTTGTCGTCTATAAAGTGACATTTAGTCTCGTCGAAAGAATTTGTAGTTTGGGAATTCGATCGACGAACCTATTGTCAACGTATCCATTTGATAGTTATTTATTTACTGGTAACCAACCACAGTAGTGCTACTGTGGGCGCAAATTCATACATAAATATTTTGGTGCTTTGGACTTTTTTGCTGGTTTTTTAAAAACATGATTTCGTAAAAAAAATGTCCTGACTGTTATGAATGCAACAATAAAGAATTGCCAAGTCGATCAAACCGTTTTCAAGTGATGTTCTTTCGTACATGCGGCAATTTATTTATTTATTTATTTATTTATTTATTTATCAGATGGAAAACCAACAGCTATACATAAAATGGATACGACAGTTGAATATGCTACATTAAGCCAATTACAGGTTCTCACGGGTAGCAATACAATAATTACATAGAGATCTTAAGGATCACTAGCAGCAGAGCACAACAAAAAATAAATAAAAAAATATAAATATAAATATGTTGGTATGTTATAAATAGATTGATAGAATATAATGTGGCAATTAGAAGCCAAAGTAATAATTGGTCAATAAGTAATGAAGCTCGATGTAATCTTATATTTAGGATAAGGACATTAATATCTAGACTTGTGGTTAATATAGTCAGTTTTTCGTCACATAACTTCTAGAGTTTTTGAATTAAGTAGCAACCATAGCCGAGAATATCTCTTTGTTTCTCACGAATCTATCATATAGGTGCAAAAAGATTATTTCGAATCGGACTGGCAGTTCCAGAGCATTTAAACCATCGAACAAAAAAAAACCTGTTTAGCTTTATTAAATTAGTCTATGTAGATGAGAGTGCAAGTTTTTTAGCTTCTCTAGAATAGTTGACGCATTCGTTGACATTCATAAATAATATTATTATACTGCAATCCTGCCTGCATACTACGCGTAGGATCAATGCCTCCATTCAAGATAAGATTAGCATCCAGTTCTTGGACAGCCAGCTAGTCTGACCATTCTAGGGAAACCATCCAATAAGACGTTCCTTCAATAAGATACAGAATTAGAACATCATAATAATTATGCATAGTAGATATGTACAGTCAAACAAACTATTTGGTATACAGGCAACTTACTTGCAAAATAATTACTTTTAAACAATGTTGTGACTGTGCTGAGCTGTCAATTCTTTTACATCATTTTCTCTCAAATGTGTCAGTAAAAAAAATATATGTATACATGCAATAACAAGTTATTATGCACCGGTAAGCGCAGCGTAGGACGTCCGCCCACAACGTGGACGGACCTGATTAAGACCGCAGGAAGACGCTGGATGCAGGCCGCTTCCAACCGGTCTTTTTGGAAATCTATGGGGGAGGCCTATGTCCAGCAGTGGACGTCCTGTGGCTGATATGATGATGATGAATGAAAATCGATATTGGCAGTGTATAGTAGAAAGATGAATCATTTTGCCTGTTTACCAAATGGTTTGTTCTACTGTACTTATTATTTACATGCATGATAATCTAATCGCCATAGACAACCGGTTGCATTTGACAGCTACATCTTGTCTATGATAAGAAGCTGGTATTTATTTAATTCATAGATTTACATGGAAAATTATTTTAGTTTATCTTTTTAATCGATGGATCTGGATATTTTATCTGTTTAAGTCTAGAGTTAGTTGATCAGAAATATAAGGTGGCGTTTCCGTTGCGAATAGCATCTGTGTATATTGCAAAAACACGAGTAAAAGCGATATAAAAAGTGGACCTTCCACTTGTTATATGGCCTTTACTCGCATTGTTCATCGTGACGAAAACTTTTACTATGAATTCAATACATTAATCTAAACCGTTACATAAAAAAGTTCAACATCTACACGGTCAAAATGTTTAAAACAGCGGTTTTTTTTTAAACTGAGAAGCTTGGCGTTACCATTTGTGCCCGGTTAATGGCATTAAGCTCGTTCCCTATTACATGGGACCTAAACATACCGACGTCCTGTGAGTGTACATTGGTACACCTCTGCCTAACCTTTCGGAGAATACAGGCGTGATGGTATGATATGTGTGTAAACAATACAATGTGTTTAGAATCTTGTTCAAGGTAACACGGTGGTTTCCAGGTGACCTGAGATGAAGCCGCAAGCTGTTTAGTTTGTACAAGATACACTTTGTATTGTAGTGGTTTAAGGCAGTAAGTATTGTGTGGCTATCTTTACATAATGTACATAAATTCTTCTGTGTATGTTACACAACTCCTGCTTACCAGCTGGATCGATTTCAATGCTTTTTTTTGTGTGTGTTTGGGGACGTAGTACAAAAAATATAAATTTCTAATCGCGAATCCAACTTGAGCAACCATGGTGATTAATGCTCGTGTCTTCTTTGTAAGAGAAGAGGGTTTTGCCCTAGAGCCACCAGAAGTTAGTCCTGTTAGTGTTAATAGGCTCGTATTATTATTATATCAATCAAAACTGTCACTTTTTTGTATAAACATATATTTATTTGCGCAGTTCTATGTGACACATGTAAGTACACAATGAATGACCTTTGGAAAAACGGATTCTGGCAGAAAGCCATTACGCCTCATTACGAACGAAGACGAGGAAATTCAAATTGATTTAATCGACATAATTGAAAACCTAAGGCTACTGCTAATATCCATCTCACAAAGGACTTGTCGTGCATATACTATCCTATCTATCTACCTAATAACTTGACCGGCCCGTTGGTCACGCAGTCAAAATCACGACTGCTGAGTGTGGGGTTCTGGGTTCAATTCCTAGGTCGGGCAAAGTTTTAAAGGGTTCCTCCTTTAGGAATTTTTCAGTAGTATCTTGGAATTTAGAAGTTGGTATTGGGACACCCTCGTGCTTCGGAAAGCACGTTGAGCTGTTGCTCTTACGTCTGATTTCTCCAGAGACGTGTTGGATAGTCGTCCTATGTTACTACAAAAGTAAGAGAAGAGGGAGGGAGATTTTTTTGAAGTTGGCGGTGTGACACCCTTTCTTGCGGTGTCACAAAATCAAGACGCGCCATAATTGATTTTTGTAAAGAACCATAAAAATCTCAATTAAATGCGCTTCAATCTATAAAGTTCCACAATCTTTTAGTACTTCCAATATTCTAAAATTATCTAAATGTTACACGAGCCACGGCGAAGTGAGACCAGATAGCTCGATAACAAAATGTCACTCGTACAGACTGACAGGGCGTCAATAAATCACAATAATTACGGACATAATAGCTAAATTTAATTCTTGTACTTGTCCTGTTATATTAGAACAAGAACCCTTTAATATATTAAGAGAATAAGTTACTATTGATTTCATTCGAATAATCATTTTATCAGTTGACAGTTAGACCCTTAAGATTCAGGTATCTATTTAGCTTGAGAATCTCCCATCTTTTAATAAACATCATACCTTCTTCTCTTCGGGGAATACAGGGGGTATTCCCCAAAGGGTTAGACAGAGGTGTACCTACCAATATACACTCACAATTTGCCGGTATGTTAAGGTCTTATGTAATAGGGGGCGAGCCTATTGCCAGTCTTCTTCTTCTTCTTCTTCTTTATCGTGTGGGCAGTAAGGTCTAACGACTCCACACACCATAGTGCCAGTAACCGGGCACAAATCCTGACTCCGAGCTGCTACTGAGAATTTCATAGAAAAGCCCAATAACAACTTGCTCGACCTGAAACGAACCCTAGACCTCTAGAGTAGCTAGACCTCTAGTCGCGCTTAGGATCACTAGGCTAACGAGGCAGTTAGATCCAGCAAGATTTATATTTCAACCAGAACTTATGAGGCACGTGCCCACTGTAAAAGATATACAATGTGTAACGTTAAATGCGCAAAACCTCAGACACCCCAAATGATTTTTAATTCAATTAAACTAATTCCAAGAGAAAAATAATATACCTTACTAATCATTTACCTACTTAAACCAGCTACGCAAGGTGAAGGCCATCTACGTGTAGTGCAATGGACTGGGTTTAAATTTCAAACCCACGACCTTCTCGTCACTCAAGCTAATCATAATTTTAATCGACGATCATTATAAAAACCTGTTAAATAATTTTCTGGAAATGGTGAATGCAAACCCACAGAAGCATTTCCATTCATAAAAGCTTAAGAGACGTAGAGATAAACTTTATTACCTTGACACATCTGATAATACTTTTATAGGAAGCTAAATTATTTTGCTTATAAATCGTTTAATTTAAACTTAACGACAAAGAAGCTCCATCGGCAAAAAGAGAGAGATGGCGCTATACAATTAGTACAACATTCTCTCTCTTTCCCACAATAAGTTGGGGTTCAGTATAAATTATGTTAATTGTCATTAAATTTCGTAGTTAATTGATTTTATAGGTATATTAACTTAGCGTGGAGATTTCACTAAGGGATTTGCATACAAGTGGATATTTGTCGGATTTGATGCGTTTTGGGGTCAAGGGTTTGTGTTAGAATGCAGGGAAAGGCCAGAGAAGCTTGTTGGAGATAGGTGTGTAGGTACTGCACGACCGGTGTGAAAATATTGTGAATCAAAATATTGTCATGATGCTTAATGAATGTGCTGGAAGGTGCAACGCTAAACGTGGTTATTGTGGTAATTTTACTGGAAGTTTTGTAGTAGATTATTAAGGCCAGATCCAGTGAACGTTTAAAATAATATTCTTGCCAGATAGCTGCAATATAGTATAGCATATAAATGGTTAAATTGAAATTAATGCTTTGACTTTGACTAGACTACGTTTGTAAGGAGCGCTATATCCTCTTTAATGATAGTGTGATCATCATCAATGGTAATTATAATGAGTAACAGAAAGGTAGCCTTTTGAATATATTACCAGGAGTTCCTGAGTTTATCACGTTTAACCAAACATACAAACTGTCCAGCTTTCAAGCTTTTTCTTCAGCTTCAGCGGCTATATTTTGAACGTATTTAACTAGAAAACTTTCTAGTCTGATTAAAAAAGTACAGTTCCCGAGGAAAACAACAATAACGTTAGTATGATAATAGATGGCGCCACAAGTCTTTCGAATCATGTTTGAAATTTAAATATAAACGATATTTACGCAGATGAAGTCGCGGGTAAAAGCTAGTATAGTATATTTGACGACCAAGCAGACGAAGTTACAGAAGCTAGTGAAAAAAACGAGGTCTTGTAGAGAGCTCGAGAGCTGAAATTTTCATCCAATTCTTCATTATTCATATACCATCAAAAAAATATACCATCTCGCCTGTATTCCCCGAAAGGTTAGGCAGAGGTGTAACCAATGTACACCCACAGTTCGCCGGTATATTTAGGTCCCATGTAATAGGGGGCGAGCCTATATCATTATTCATCTTCCGGTATTACCAGCAAGATTTTGATATATCTAGACCATTTTCCCGTAGAATGCAAACGATACAGAACTAGGCCAGCACAATTGTAACTGCAATTGCATTTGACTGGGCAATTGACGTTGGGGCTAGAAACATACGGGGGCGTAACATGGACGGGCCTGCTTCGTTCGACAGGTATTAAAATTTCATGAAGTTAGAATGAGAAATATATTGATATTATGATTAGTTTTACACTTTAACAGACAACCTTAAAATGTCTTAATTGTTATCTATACAAAGAAATAATAATGAAGTGTTAATGTCAAAATAACAGCTTTTCTACTTTTTTTGCATATTATGAATGTTTAAGCAATAGGTACTTAAGCATACGAATAAAACATTTTGTAAGTTTTGTGTGTTTGTTCCGGCTAATCTCCAAAGTAGAGTATTGTAGGCTAATTTTCCAAAAAAAAAACTCCGCGAAATAGGCGAAGTCGCCGATATAAGCTAGTTATTGAGTAAATTGAAGTCACTAAGCTAATAGCTTAATTTAACTAAAAAGTTTTACATAAGAATAGAGATTCCTAACGGGATTACTTTCTATTAACAATATAACAGAAACGCACAAAGTCATTTTAATATTTAGTCAATATCTCAACCATAAAATGGACTTATTTATGGCACAGTCGATCGCAATGCATTGAATAAACCATTATTAAAAAACCGGGCCACAACGCACTGCAGCGGCGGAACACACACCTATACAAATAAATAAAATTGAAGAGTTGTTTGTAATTTCAAAAAAACAGCATTTGACTAACTGCATTGAAAGTATATAGGGTAATTACACCAGAAAAAGAAAAAAAATATTTGTCTGTCTGTCTGCTTGATCCAGCCAATCTCCGAAACGGCTGGACCGATTTTGATGGGACTTTCACTCGCAGATAACTAATATTATAAGGAGTAACTTAGATATTTTTTATAAAAATGTTGTCTATTTAAATAAAAAAAATATTTCATTAATAAAAAGCGGGTTACGAGAAAACAAAATTGAAACCAATGAAATAGTAAACGCGAGGAAAGTCACAGGCAACAGCTAGTTGAAAAATACCGCGTACCGTTCTATAAACGACAAAAATATAAATAAACGCTTCCATAAACATTATTGATTACGACGAAACACCATAGACAAGTTCTTTTTCCAAGTTTGGTGTGAAACAAGAGCCTCTTTTGACGGCGCTTGCGCATTCTTAATGCAAATAAAACCAAATTTGGTGACAGATGCTTCAAGTTTAGGAGAAAGTCTGTCTAAATCTGATAAACGTTTCTTGTTTTCAGTGTCATAAATTACGCGTTACAAAATAATAATTTATTTCACTAATAATTAAATGAAGGCCGGTACATATTTGGGCCGGTTTGGTGTTATAAAGGTAACCATTTAGATAATTTATGTGAGCATTTAGATTTTTTATTATTCTTTTTAACTATCACTTGCGACAGATAGATGTTTTGCCTAATTTAGTTGTAAATAAATTAGGAATGTGATAAAATAAAATTACAGGGGAGTAAATTTTTATGGTCTAATAGAAAGAAGCAATCAACAAGGAGTAAATATTATATTAATGAAATGTTACTTTGTTTAAATCATATGTACTTTCTAAGTTTATCTTGGACGTTACTGACATTGGTAACCATGTCAAAGGCCCTTGAGGCGGTTTAGAAACTCTGACACTAAGTGTAGGGTCGTTAAAACCTTACTGCCCACACGATAAAGAAAGAAGAATGAAATGTCTTTACTTAGAACTGATCTCTATTAATTCCGCGTTACCTTTCGTAAAATCTTCCCGTATGTCAGTGTATTAGGAAATTGATCGTTATCTAGTGCAGTAGATAATGCTATAACCTCTAGGCTGGTTTAACTCCGGTTATCGTAAGGTACGCGATAGTTTGTCAATGACAGAATAAAGGTTAGATGAAACGGAATGACGAGACCTTTTAAGACTTGTCATTCATTGATCAAGTGTAGATTGTCGACCCAGAAGTTGAATCATCTAAGATTAGCTGTTGCCCGTGATTTCGTCTGCATGGAAGATAAGTATAGCGTAAAACATTTTATGATAGGTACTTGAAAATAGTGAAGCTTTCTATCAGTAAAAACAAAATTGTAATCAGACAAAAGTTCCAGAGATCATTTCGCAGGGACCTGACTGACGTCGCAGCATGGCAAAGGATTTTATTTCTGATCAAGTACTTTTTATCCTTATTGCGATGAGTTTAGAATTCAAACTATTTAATTTCTATACAACCATACCGCAGCAAGCATCGGCATGGCGTAAACATGCGTCCCGCGGGCCACTTAGGTCACAGGGTTATGACAGCTAAACTAATTCAAATAGGGTTTAAACCGGGTGGGGCGTGTTTTGCATCGTTGACGCTCTTATAAACAAAAAACAAAAACGTTCCTACCACAGTCAATGGTATAGTCGGCAGACTCCTTAAAATTAGCCCTTCCCAATCAAATTTACATCTGATACTTAAAACATATTAGATACTTATAATAATAACGTTTAAAATGTGAAAGTCGTCGTGAAACCTAGTACTATCACCGATCAAGATCTAAGTAGCTATATAATTTGACGTAAACTAAGTAAGTACTGTAGGCCTAGTACAAGCGCGCTAAAGTACAATTATCCTGTTCGATTTTCGAATTAGAAACACGACTATAGTTAGGCATCATTATCATGATTACATCAGCCGAACGAGGTCCACTGCTGGACATAGGCCTCCACTAAAGATAACCACAATCACCAGTCCTGCGCTTCCTGCATCTAAGTAGGTACCTTTTTGATTGAATTTTATACGACAAGCACTATACCTAAGTCTTACCCATTAATAAAAGAAAAAAAATGGGGGCTGTCTTTGTTGTAAAAAAAAAACAGTACAAAACATCGTCGAATTGAGGACCTCTTTCTTTTTTTGAAATCAGCTTCTTTTTTGAAGGCGGTTTTAAAAAGAAGAAGAATATTTCCAATTTGAAAATCGAACGAATTTACGTTATTTCAAACGCGCTTGTGTCTCGGCCTCAGTATAGTAAGTCAAATTGTCATTTATAGACGCTGTCACATAAAACACTATAGTTAATATATTTGCATTACTATTATATCTCTGTCTGATAAATTTATCGGATATTTATGATAAATAGCGACATTTAGTCAGCTGGCAGTAGGCTACTTGAAACCTAGGAGCGGCTTTGAAATAGGAAAGATGATGGCGGATTATTCTACAATTATTTAAAAAAAAAATGAATTTATTTATAACATTTAGTACGTACCTACAATGTCTTATAAATGACTCCAAGACGAATTGTCTTTGTGATCTGTTAATAGGGCCAGTTTTCATAATAATAAACTAAGTAAGTAAGGGTCCATCATTATTGTACTTTAGCCATAAGCCTATTATAACATCTTTATGCACATTATGAAATGCAAATAAACGAATATGAATATGAAAATGAAATGAAAATGAAATATGAATAAGTCACCACTATTATTGGCATATTTTTTATGACTATGTCAAAACGAGATTCCCCCATAGATCTTGTATGGCAATAGCAAATTATGACATCCCTTATTTTCCAACTCAATTGACTTACTCTAAATTCATATTCAAGCATCAATAGATCTTTAACAGTTAATTTATAATGAACCTTGCTTATAAGGCTAAAATAAAGTGCTTTTTAAAGAAGTTGTGTCTTGGCATTATTAGTCAATGATGATATTACAAAATCAGGAACGGAAATGGCCACGCATTTAAAATCGATCGACTATGACCAATGAAAATATTCAGGTTAAGAACTTTGACCTGGCCAGCGATAAAACTATACCATTATATTTTAAGAAAATATTAACTACCTTAGAACATTGTTTTCTATTTTTAAATAGTTTCTTTTTCATTTAAATAACGGTCACATCGCGTGTGGTGCCAGTGTTGCATGCAAAAATATGCACACGTAATGTTGCAATAAGTATTTATTGTAAGGGTTGCCAGTAAGTAAGTAAGTAGAAAAAATGGCGGCCATTAGTAGTTTCCTGTGAATTGACAGCTTGATGTCCTGTTGCATTTATCATTTGCAGAGGTTTTTATCTGGCTTCGTTAAATGTTGTATTTTCTTAGTATAGTTAGTGTTATGGTAATAATGGTATGTGGTGTAGATTTCTCAATATATGTACTTTAAGGGCCGAAATAACATACCTTTTTGTGAAAAATACTGAAGAATAGTATAGTAATTATCAACCGTGACCTCCATAAAAAGCCTAGTGAATTCTCATTCAGTAATCATAGGTAAATAAACAAACAACGTAATAATTTTGAAAATAAGTTATTTGACGCAAAACATCTAACTATAAGCCTATTGAGCAAATTAGCGCCCTTTTTGTATTTACACAATTTCACTGGAACTGATCCTTCTGATAATCGACACGACGATAACTGAGCTGTCAGGTTAATTACCATAGCAACCACGCTCAGAACTCATCTATAAGCACGTTCAGCGTTGCACCTTCCTGCACAACAACTAAACATCTTGACAATGCACTCATAGGCACATTATTTTACTACTCTTAAGTTTTAGTGAACACGCTACTTAAGCTTGCTTCCAAGCAGAAAAAACGCCATAAAATTAAATCCAAAGCACTTCACAACTCACTATTATAGACTCCATAAAGTTTATTAGAGCGCAAAATTAATTTTGGCCTGCACAAAGACCATACAGACGTTTTACGAACAAACATATCTACATAAAACAACACCGTTTTTATTAAATTAGCATACTGCATCCACTGACCTTATTCCGGTGCACCAACTTAAGTACACCATCATCATTGGGAAAATAAACCTTATGGTAAAGACTATAAGGTGTATGCGATGGTAGTGTTATGTTGGTAGTGTGTCGTTCAGAGTAATTAGCGACTTTGGGGTCATTGCACATAGACAGCTCTAGGTTTAGAACTATGAGTTGGATTTAGAACTGAGGGTTTGTACTTGAAACGGATTCTGAGTGGTATTTGGTCATGCTTCTTGAAGGAGAAGAATATTAGTCAATTATAAAGGACTTGATTTAACTGGTGGTTTTAACCTCGTTTAGTTACGTCTTTGGTTATTGCTCTGCTCCCGTAGGTCATAGCGCGATGTTTTATAGCCTATAACCTTCCTCGATAAACGTGTAATAAAACAGTGAAAGATTTTTTCAAATTGGACCAGCAGTTCCTGAGATAAGCACGTTCAAACCAACTGTCTCGCTATATTTAATACTAGCTTCTGCCCGCGACTTCGTCCGCGTCAAAGTTCATTATATTTTTCACATTTTTCTGGGATAAAAAGTAGCCGTTCTGGCCTGATTGAATAACACACATTCATCCATCGAAACTTTGGCTGTGTAATAATAGATTGCCGTCGTAAAAATATTTGGGAAAATTAGATAACCATAGTGATGAAATCAAAATTATTTAAATGTATTTTTTGATCGTGCCGACGCGACGTATCTAATGAGTGACAACTTGTTAATTGGTCACCTGTCAGCGTTTAAGACTTGATGCAATAATTTATCTAACTTTCGCAAATTACATGATTAAGTTATTATGTAAGAGAAAACTAGCTTCTGCCCTCGGGTTTGTTCATGTGAACGTCGGTTACCATAGGGTTTTATTTTTACACGAAATCCTAATTCTTTTTCTAAAATAAAAGTTAAATAAATAAAAATGGGATGGCCCAGTGGTTAAGGCGCTCGCCTCTAATGCATGACGTTGCAGGTTCGGAACCGGGCAAGTAACCTAACCTAGATTTATAATGAATATGAGTCAATCGCCAATCTGCCTAAATCAAGCGTGGTGATCAATGTTCGTGCCTGTATGACAAGAGGCCTTTCTCTTGCTGTGAGACAATTCTAGACGAGTATTATTTTTAAATATAAACGAAAGATTTTCTCTTTAGCGTATATTTTAGTTTTACACATCCTCAGTTTAACGATTCGACACTGTCGCTTCCTGCATTGTGAAGGATGTTGATTTTTATCGATAATATATTTAAAAAATGTTGAAACTGCATCGTTTCGCGTTGGTATTTACAAAGAAAATTAGGTGTCACTTATTGTATTTAGTTGATTAGAACCTAATAGCTATTTTTGTAAATATTAATGTTGTTCTTCTTTTCTTTTTATTTTTAAACACGTTGCACCACACTGGCAAAATCTCCTGCATCGTGAAAGGGTTTACTAATACAGTACAAACTCATATACAAATATTTGTTTCAGAGCCGAACCCACGACAAGTAGTGCAGCAGTGTATGGTAGGAATCATGTTCTTATTTTCTGATCTTGCACAAGTTTTCGTCTTTCTTATTTATTAAGGAACAATAGATTTGTTGTTATTTTTACCCGACTACGGCGAAGCAAAAAGGAGGGTTATGAGGTTGTCTTAATTCTTCGGAGGATTTATGTTGAAAACAATGATTATAATCATAAATCTAGTTAGTACATCGCCCCGAAGTAGGACTAAACTTACATCTCTGATTAAACTAAACAATGGCTACTTCGCTTTAGGCTTTTCCTTTCAATAATGTTTTAATGAACATGAACCTTATTAATAACCATAGATAGTTGAATTTTGATGTATCTTCTTTGAAAGTAAAATGCTTGTTCTTGAAACTACGTTGAAGACAGCCTGAGGTTCCAGATCACCTTTAAAATAGGATATAGGTACTGTTAAAATCAACCTACGTCAAAAATGCTACTATTTTTTTGAAGTACTTAAGTAATGTTTTTGGATAATTAACGCAAAATATTTTAAGCATTAGTTTGGGACAAATATTGTACTGTTAATATGGCATTTTAGCATGATTTCTTAACTACACATTTCAATTTTTTTTACATACTAACTTAATAAATCTGTAGACTTTCGTGTTTGTGTGTGTGTCTTTGTTTAAACGTCCTAATCTCTGGAAATACCATTTGAATTAGAAAAAATCTTTTAGTAGTGTTAGCTAGATCCATGAGTAATAAATAGTATAGGCAGCATAACATCCCACTATGAAACACAGGAGCGGAGCTATTTTCTAAATTTCAGTCATGCTAAAATGACGCAGGCATAACTGTTAACAAACTAAGTCAACTGATTTAATTGACTGCTATTATTTCGTTCAACCAATGACATCAAAAGGAGATTTGACAGCACATTTAAATCAAAGTCTTATTCAAGCTACTAGATACCGGGTGGTCTTGCAAATCACGAGCCAGCTGATTTATTATAGAAGTTCGCATAAATAAGCTCTTAGCTAATCCTATCCTAACTAATATTATAAATGCGAAAGTGAGTTTGTGAATTTGTTTGTTTGTTTTGTGGCATTCACGCCTTAATTACTGAACCAATTTTTATGAAATACGGGTGTGTGGACTTGTAACCGGCGTGCTTGTATGATTAGATGTATACACGTGGGCGAGGCTAAAGGAGTCTGTAAGGATTGTAGCAGGTGGTATTCTGTGGTTTCTGCCTACCCCCATGGGAAGAAGGCATGAGTTTGGGTAAGTATGTATGTGGAACAGACTCAGCTTGAAGCCTAAGAAAAGACCTACGTTACTTTTTAATCCCTGACTTCGTTTGTATTCGCGATAACTGACATTTACGCAGACGAAGTCGAAAGCGAAAGCTAGTAAGGATTATATTCCATCTTCATAATAAATAATATTAACTTAAACGTATAATTTATAAGTCCTGTCTGAGTAACTCTTGCAACTTGCAGTGTTCTTGTCTGATTTCCGTCTCAACTAAATACACAGTACAATATTAGTATGCCGTAAGCAAGGTTTCAACATACCAGTCCAATCTGATCGCTGTTCCTGAACGAATAATATAGTTATTTTATTTTATTGCAGGTCTACAACCATTGGTTTGCGTTCTAAAATGCCTTTTATGCAACGCGGTATCAAATTATGTTGTACTGTCCGATTCAATTCAATTCTTGTTTCATTGAAGGACGGTAAAAGTGACATGGACAGGACTCCTACACAAATGCATTACCCTCCTTTTGTTTCCATAATGGGTAAAATTACGTCATAATCTGAGGGCAATTCTATTAACTTTTAGGAACGATCGCAATCTAATCTCAAAAATGCCTTTTATTTACTTTCATTTCTTGACAGTGATTGTTGCTGAGATGAGATTGCGACTATTTACGACTAGGATTTTGATGACTTTTTTAGTTAGTAGTAAAAAGAAATACCAGCTTATAAAAAAAAAACAGCTTATAAGAAATAACTCACTATCGGGCATAGGCCCTCTTCTCATATACTATAGTGAAGGCACGAGCGTTGAAGACCACGCCTGCTCAAGGCGGATTGGTGATTTCAGACTTCTAACTATGTATGTACCAATGTACACCCACAATTCCCCGGTATGTTTAGGCCTTATGTTATAAGGGAGCCTATTATTAACCTGGCACAAATCCTAACTCCAGTCGATTATTTATTAGAAAATAATTAGTAGTACTAGCCTTCACATTACATTATAGGTAGTTAAGTACTATATGAACCAAAACCAAATAAGCATAAAATCTAGAATTCTAAAATGAATAATCATAAAACGCATGTGCACTTAGGCCCCTTTTCCAGGAACAATTATAACGGGATCGTATTGTTAGAACTGCATTGATAAACAGGTGTTCATGCATTGGAACAGCTGGGCAGTGGCCAGCTTTTTGCAATCTGATGAAAAAGGTGGATGACCTTTGGTAATATGGATCGCAAATTCGCAGCGAACTAAATTGTTAAGGGCGAATTTTTATGCTTAGTTTAAGTTTTGTTTTCTGTGTGGAATAAAGTTGACGTCTTTCATTAAAACTAGTTCATAATAAAAGTTATTGTATAATTTATAGGTTTTATGAATTTCGCCTCAATTGACACAGATTAGAGTTTTGAAGTGATTAAATTATGTCATTGCGCAATTATGTACTATAAATCTATTGAGATGAATATTTAGAGCTAATTTCTTTCTAAGGCGGAATCGTATTTTTTTAAGAGTCACATAATTTTATTTGAAAAAAAAAGACAGATATATTTTCTATGCAAGAGCGGACAAACTGCCATTTGTACTCCATGAATTAGGTAAATGACAATTATAAAATCGGCCCTTAAGATCACTCGCTCAGATCTTCCATGCTGATCATAGATGGTCCTTTTAATTACATATTTAATGAGCAGCTCAAAGGGCATACAATGTCATTTTTTTATTGCAGTAAATTTAATTAGCGGACCTAAGGACACTATTTATTTCTGATTAATTAATTGGATAAAAGGACTACTTGGGACTCCTTATAAGGCACTGCAGCGATTGCATCACAAAGGCTCGGTCCACACTATAATAGTAGGCCGGATATCGCGTGAACCAATGATAGGAAACGTCCACACTGCGATTAAATATTCTTAACAAGAAAAAGAATGACGCTATTCTTACTCTAAAGGTACCAAGTGCATCAGAGCTGACGTCATGCAAAAGTTACAGAAAAAAGGTATAAGGGTGTAGTTACACACACGAAAAGTAAAATATGTAGATATGTTATGATTTGCGTTGATCGAAATATCGTTAATTTATTTTTTAATAACATATCTAAATTATTTATTAATAATATAAAGGTTTTTTGTTTGTAAACTGGTTTTTTTTTATAGACGGTAAATCATCAAATAACTTCCCCCGCCCTTAGTGTCAGACTTTTACTGACTAAAACCCGTCTATGTTCCTTCATGTGCCCTTTGCGTTCCGGGGGCGCGGTATTTCTTTCGAACAACTTTTACTGATAGAAAGACATACTATAGCCTTGTGTTTTAGGCTGTTTTATTATATAGATACTTAGTTTACACACGAACGAAATCGTGTGAATGGCTAGTCTATACTAATATTATAAAGAGGTAAGATTTTTTTGTTTGTTTGTAACGAATAGGCTCCGAAACTACTGGACTGATTTTAACCATTTTTTCACCAACAGATAGCTACATTATTCCTGAGTAACATAGGCCATATAACATCACGCTATGAAGCACGGGAGCGCAGCATTAACCAACGACGTAACTTATGGCGGGTGAATTATTTCACGCGGACGAAGTCGCGGACAGTTTGCTAGTATCTAATAACCATCACGCCTGTATTCCCCGAAGGGTTAGGCAGAGGTGTACCAATGTACACCCACAGTTCGCCGGTATATTTAGGTCCCATGTAATAGGGGGCGAGCCTATTGCCATTAACCGGGCACAAATCCAGACTCCGAGCTGCTACTGGGAATTTCTTAGAAAAACCCAATAACACTTTTTGCTCGACCTGGGAATCGAACCCAGGACCTCTAGCGTAGCAGTCGTGCTCAGGACCACTAGACCAACGAACCAACCTAGTATCTAATAAATAAATACATATTTAGCTATCTAGATAACTATCTAATTATAAGCCCTTGTAGTTTTCCCATATTCTGTTAATGTAAGATTAAAAGATATGCATATCGTTAAATACCTTTATAAGGACAAACTAGTTATAAGATCACTCAAGGCGATAATGTGATTAATTAATGTTTTGATTCTTAATTAGGTACTGTGCAATTTAAACTAACCGTTTGTTAAATTTTAGTGAAAAATCGATGCCGAAGCTTACTGTAGATATAAAAACGTATTAAAAAAAAAATTGTCAAAAAAATCTTACCTGATTTTAGGGGAAAGTGAGATTGAGAAGAACGTTCAATACCTTAGCTCACTTTCAAATCATTCACTGAAGAAGATGCTTACAGAAAAGCATTGCAGAAGTGAATTTTTATTTACGTAATGCGAATCCCAAGCAAGTTTGGTTACAGTAGATACTTTTTCGAGACGCCATAATTAAAAACATAACGCCCGTAACTTTGGCTGTGTAAAATTCATAATAAAAATATCCCATGGAAACACAAACACGAGATATAATTATTATATAAATTTGTACCCAATTTCAGCTAATTCTGTTCAGCTGTTTACATTCTTATGCCTTTATTTATGTGTAGTAGGAGTAGGATAGCAGATAGTATTGTATCATATTATAAATGAAGGCTTTAAACTTTTCCTTCACAAGTGTCTAGTTACCTCCTACAATTTCCCCTGCCTATATGAAGACCTTCCTATCCCTTCTGCTCAATGGACGACCGTTTAGGCAACCGCATTAGCAAGCGGAGGTGCACACTCATTCATCATAATTATGGAGAGCTTCCGGTGGGGCGCCTAGCAACTGTCACTTATGAGTGGCGAAATCTAGCGTGCGCATTATGATTTTATCAAAGTTGATTGCGGTGTCGGAAATCATAGTTGGAGAGACTCTTTTAACAAAAGTCATCGCCTGCCTAGCCTTTTCCCAACTATGTTGGGGTCGGCTTCCAGTCGAACCGGATGCAGCTGAATATCAGTATTTTACATGGAGCGACTGCCTATCAGACCTCCACATCCCAGTAATGGGTAATACGATACTCTTGGTAAGACTGGTTGTCAGACTTTCTGGCTTCTGACTAACAGTAACGACTGACAAAGATCTACAAATGACAGCCGGGACTAACGGCTTTACATGCTTTCCAAAGCACGGAGGAAACTCGCTATGGTAAATAGTCACCCATCCACAGACCAACACTTTTAACAAAAGTACTGGCAAAAATTGGAGCAAAAACCATTTCTATTCAATTAGACAATCTACAGGCACTTTTAGATTTTCAAGAGGTTAGATTAAAAGTTAAAGCTAGTTGCTCGTTCCAAAACGTACCTAGGTCTCTATAAAGAAGAACTGTCGCGGTGTAACGCAACGGAGATTTTTACCGATAAGCACTGCAAAAGTTAATCTTCCTGCTTTTCTATCTACTTTCTCTAATCTGCATCTTTTTCGCATTTGCTTTCTTCATATTGTTTGTCTAGTGCAACAGATTTTGTACGCCGTAAATGGCAAAACATGTGGCCAACTCACATTAATTATAAGACCTTTATGTTTTACAAAATAAATATATATTTACTTATCTACAGTAGAAAGTAGAGTTTTATTTTCAGTTTGATAGATCAATATTTTCTAATAGATATTGCAAGCACAGAAACGCACGGACACCATACCAATTTTGTTGTACAACATCACTTTACTCGGACAATTTGATGATTGCACCATGAGTCCTAAAAACCCCATTTCTTTGTTAACAATACCCACACAGGCCACACAGAACAAATGGCCGCAAGCGACACAACTGTAGTCTTTAGAAGTATCCACAGATAACAGCAACTCTTTTGTTGTTTATTGCCTTGGATGGTAAACAAGCCAATGGCCCATCTGGTGGCAAGTGACCACCGCTGCCTATAGACATCTGCAATACCAGAGGCCTTGCAAATGCGTTGCCATTCCAGAGACAAAGCTGAAATATCTTATGTGCCTGTAATTACACCTGCACCCATACCCTTCAAACCGGAACACAGCAACGCTGCTTTGCGACAGAACTAGGTATGGCGGTAGTACTTCCCCGGACGAGCTCTTTCACAAAGAGCGCTACTACTAAAGTCAAAGTCAAAGCATTTATTTCAATTAGACTATTTACAGGCAGTTTTGAATGTCAAGAAGTTTCAGTTTAAAATTGTTGCTCGTTCCAATACGTAGGTCTCTATGGAGAAGAATTACTAAGTTGTCCTAATAACCTTTTTTCACCTGACCCCTTACAACACATCTATAGCCGTCAATTCCATCAACACTCAGCACAAAAAGGTTACTAAATAAGGCCAGAACTGCACTGTCTGAACTGTCGCAACCCGGCTATAAAATCAGACTCCCGGCTATAAACTCGGACTCCTGTACTATCGTCGTAAAGTTTACGTGGATGTAGCCTACTCCGGTTTGGGGATATGGGTTAGTATGGTGCTCTGAGGAAACGGATACACGTGCATGGCTTTGTTGTAATGACTTTTACTTCGCACGTGATGTTGTTTAGAAAAAAATACTTTTGAAGTTTTGAAATGCGGAAATTTTATTACTGGCATCAATGGATAGAGTTCAAACTATTTTGATTCGTCTATTTAATGATTCCTCTAAATTAAAAATTATCCTCGGTCAATTTTATTGAAGCTACGATAAGCCCGCATCAAATGAGATGACAACTTATCTCAAGTTCACTTCACCAAAATTCACCGATTTTTTTAATGTTATAGCATTGCAGTTTGCATAAAACATGTTGCCATGTTGTATCTAAAAACCATTTTGGATAGTCTAATATTGAGGTAAAAAAAAAGTATATTTCCTATAAAAAAAACACACGCACAAACTATTATTACTATCAAAATGTATGCAGTATATCTCAGGTTTATCAAAAAAAGTATTTAAAATGTTCACGCAAGATGATACTAATAATCCACAATATTTTTCTTATGCCAAGAAGATACCTTATCAATGACACTGTAAGTTCAAGAAAAAAAAAACAACATTATTGTAGATCGGCTATCGGATGTTACGTGTCCGATAAAGTGGCCGATAACATTGTGTACGCGCATGTACACAGAGCTTTATGCGTTTGTAGCTTCGTTGTACAGTCACTGACACAACCGCTTTTGTTTATTTTTTTATTTTATTAGTAAATACTTTGTGTAGCAATACAGTAAATTAAATTATAAATTTATTTATGCGTCTTTGTTTTTAGCTGGATAAAAAATGATAATAACAATGGTAAAACTGAAGAATTTGCTTGTTTGAGCGGGCTAACATCAGAACTACTGGTCACATAACAAAATATAGGTATTTTTGCATTATATAGCCCGTTTGTTGAGAAAGGCAGTATAACATTACGTTACGACCAATAGCTGCGGAGCAGTAATCAAAGATGTAAATTAACGCGAGTAAAACCGCGGGATATAGCTAGTTATGTAGATATAAAAAAATATCTGTCCACTTCAAAAAACAAACTTGTAAATTAATTCAACATTTTTCATTCGGCTTTTTGGGACAGCAGAGACGAATCGTGTTGCCATTAGAGATCTGCCCACACCGTAACGGGAAATAGCTTGATTATACTACTATACCCAACACAAGAATAACTAGGTCAATAAAACTAATAAGGTAAACAAAGATACCTACTTGGAACATTTTAAAAAAGGGCTTTTAAAGAAAATCCTTGAACACAAATGCATTAACTATTTTGTTATTTAATACCAGCACCGGTCCGGCCAGTTATGGTAGGTAAAGGTGTCCCTACACACGAGCTATGTCATCGTCGCACGATAAAGTCGCAGGCGATGTCCATACAAATACTTCTATACAATTATTTTTAGGCCGAAGATTTTATTTGTTTTTTTAACACGCTTTTTTGTTTATCTAGCTTATCTCTATGACTACTACGTCCGATTTTTGAAATCATTTCGCTAATAGGATTTATAGAAAGCTGCGTTAGGCGTAAGAGCTAATAAGCTATATTTTATTTTACAAAATGGAATTGTTGTTTATTGTTAGTTGTTGTTTTTCTTGTTGTTGTTGTTGTTATACCGGAGAACAGTGGGAGTACATTGGTTACACCTCTGCCTAACCTTTCGGGGAATATAGTCGTGATGGTATATGTGAATGTGAAATTGTTAAGGAAACGAAGACAAATTAACGATACAACTACGAACAAACGAACGAACGAAAGTCGCGATCACAGCTACTAGAAAAATAAATTATACTCGGAAAAGATCACTTCGGCGATAATATCGGTCGGGTGTGGGGATGCCTTTAGAGAATTTTCTTGACTTATTTATGTTATGTAGGTACGTACATTAATTTTAGAGAATGAGGTTGAACCATTAATTTTAGTTGAATCAAAAGGAATTTATAAATTGGAATGGAGTCAGCTTTAATTAATTTATTGTGTTGCAAGCGATATATTTTCTACTTAACAAAGCAAACAACTGCGTACGCGCACATGAAAGTTTATTTAATCTGAAATTGTTGTGGGATACGAATTACGTGGTTTTTAGTCTGCTATTATTTATTTTTTCTGGTTTGTGTTGAAAAGGTGTTGAGACTTATTATTACACGTTTACTTAATAAATACACATTAATCAATATCGTATCGTCATGTTTGTCTGATCGATCATTGATCAATGATCTGCATAAAAACAAAGCATTCATCAGTCAGGTATCGCTACAACCATAAAAAAAACATTGTATCAATATTATTGTTATTATGAAGTGTACCTACTTAACTTTGTAAAGTATTTCGGCGTTATGCAATGAGATATAAAGTACAGATATAAAATCATTTGAGCTATAATTTTCAGATATAAATTATTATAGTAACAAATCATTATTTCAAACTGTATATTAACCAGCGAACGCAACTATTTTAAGTAAAGCGATTAACCGATTTAATCAAAATATTTATGCACAATTTACAATATGAATCAACCAACCAACTGTACCATTTGATATTCTGACAAAAAAATGTCACTACATAACTGTCAACCTACATTGACGTTTACCTAAATGCACTTGTGTGGGCGATTATACTTCGTGACTGGTGTCAAGGCAATGTCAGCGCTGTGTCAACAGTGTCAGGTATCGCATGTCACTAGTGACCACCCAGCTAGCCAGTACGTTTTAAAAAAAAGAAATAGCATGAATATTGTCATGAGGTGTAAAGACAAATAGGTTGTGTTGTGTGCATGGAGTTGGATAAATATGGTAGTCAAGTGACAGATGGTTGATATAATCGTGATGATGATGCGGAATTTATCATCTTGGTGGGCAAAGTTGAAATAAGTTAGTCTATTGATACAAGATATTCAAAACATGAATTATTATGGTTTTTTGTTTAAATAAATCTTTATTTTTTCTCCTAAGTTTTAGCTGGGCCTGTCAGGGTTCATAATAATATTAATGATTCTGTATTTTATATTTTTAAGACAATTTATGTGCATTATAGATTGCAATAAATGATTCAGTATTGGAAGATTTTTTCACATTTGACCATGTTACACAACTTAATGGTAAGTGATGTTTTGCTTTTAGGAAAATAAAAATACCATCACGCCTATATTCCCCGAAGGGTTTGGCAGATGTGTACCAATGTACACAGTACACAATGTACCACAGTGCGCCGGTATATTCTGGTCCCATGTAAAAGGGGGCCACCCTATTGCCATTTACCGAGCAAACAAACAAATCCAAACTCCAAGATGCTACTGAGAATTTAATAGAAAACATTTAGAAAAGTGATAAAAAATAAGTTTCGACTGCAGTCTATGTATACGTATTGAACACACAACGTACAGAAGCATTGGCGCACAGAAATGACCTTACAGTAAAAAAGTACAGATAAGGGTCTGCCCCCACAACCGATAATCGGCCGATACCGGGCCGTTTTTTGACAGATTTCTTCGCCGGCGAGAAGAAACGGCCGAGAATTGGCCCGATAATCGGGCTGATTCTCGGTCGTGTGGGCAGAAGCTTAACCTTCCAATTCCAACTTCACATTCAGCGCAATATAATTTTGCATCAAATACATTTTACTTGTTATAAATAAACAAAGATTGTAGCACCCGGTGGTCGTTAAACAAATTGCAGCGAGAGTAGGTATTCAGATAATTATTATACGTAGATAGATCACGAGGAGGCGAGTACCTACAATGATGTTGACATTCTTTCCCGGCGATGAGTTTTAAAACAATGCTCTCTCATTACACATACACGTGTGGTTAGCACTCACACATGTATGTGTGTGGGTTTACATGAAACTGTAACGTTTTAGTTTAGGACAGAGTTTCTGAAACTTTATAAGATATCATATTATTTTCTTAGGCAACTCTAAAAGTCAACTCTTTCAAACCTAAATACCTAATGCACATAAACTACCTATCTCCTTTTATAGAAATAGGTACCTTATTGTTATAATTTTGGATATTCAACGCAAAATGATTTAAACTCTATTTTAGACAAAAGTTTAGAATGTACATTTTCCTGTTTTTGTTAGATAGTAATATTTTTGGCATACCTATTTAATTAGTTTGCGTAATAATTTGGTAATTTACGGTAATTCCAAACAAAAATTTGCTCCCTCTTCCTCATTCTCTTTGTCAACATATACTGTATGTATGTTAAGTAATAGTTGTTTTTTTCTGTGGTTTCAGGCTAAATCCTATGGTAAAATTTATTCATAATGAGTAAAATGTCTCCTTTTTAGATTTATGGTATACAAAAAATATGGGGGCATAAAATATTAGGTACGGGCAGTGCCAAAAGTTTGAGAATCACTGCTTTGACTGCATTCGAGTTCTCACAGAGCATGTTTACTCAAACACTTCGATGACTTCGAGTAATTTGATTCAGCTTGATTGATGATGAAATATGATTGTTTAAAAAATTGTGCGTCACACCTTACTCTGTGGGCCTAGCATAAACACGCCAGGGTAGAAGAAAGAATTCGTGTTTTTTCTATGGTCTATTTTTATCATTTATCGTTTCGTGCGGCAGTAACATAGCGCATAACATAACGGCAGAAATAGGTATGGTAGTAGTACTTTAAGTGTCTACCTTAAATGGTTAAAAAGATACAGCTCAGTGAAAGACGGACACTTAGTAATAGAGTCCCGTCTGGCAATCCTTGAATACGCCATCACGCCTATATTCCCCGAAGGGTTAAGCAGAGGTTTGCCGGTATGTTTTTAATTTAAGTCCTATGTAATAGGGGGCGAGCTATTGCCGAAACTTTAAAAATAATTGAAATCCTTAACTATTCGTTCGATCTTACAAATACACATATAACATTGTATTTCTTTATGTCTACTTTTTTAAAAGCACTCTAGAGCCGTGTCCAAGAAGCCTTGCATGTCAGTGATGATTGATTTAGTTAAATATCAAGTGACAAGGCTGTGACCACGTGGCACGTCATGCACTGCACCTAATCGGTTGGATTAGGATTGGATTACAGTTTTGTTTTTTTATTAAATAACTTTAAAAAAGAAAACTACCCCGTAGGTCTCGTGGTCGCAAGTGCGACTGCTGTGCAAGGGGTCCCGGGTTCGATTCCCAGGTCGAGCAAAAAGTGTTATTGGGTTTTTCTATGAAATTCTCAGTACGCCCGGTGTGCGGTGTGCCCGGTTAATGGCAATAGGCTCGCCCCCTATTACATGGGACCTAAATATACCGGCGAACTGTGGGTGTACATTGGTACACCTCTGCCTAACCCTTCGGGGAAAACAGGCGTGATGTTATATAATATATATTAGAAAAAAAAGAAACCTTATACATAATCTATACTAATATTATTAAGAGGTAAAGTTTAGATGGGGTAATCTCTGGATCTACTCATACAAATTATTTTACCTATAGAAAGTGTAATTTGTGAGTCTAATAGGCTCGCTATATAATATCACGCTACGACACACGAGAGCAGAGCAGTAAACAAAGACGTAACTTAACGCGGGTGAAATAAGCCAGACGAAGTTGCGGATAGTTCGCTTGTATTAAATATTTCTGGTCTACATAAAAGCATAGCAGGAAATCTCAAATTTGAGCAACCAGTCTATAAATTGAACAATTTCACTACTAATAGTTTTACAATTTTACTATGCTCTACATGCACGTATAATTCGATATTTTCCAAATTATGCAGCGTAGCGATAAATTATAGGTTAGGTTAACTTTCAATTTTATTACCTACTAGAGAACTGCCCGCGACTTCGTCCGCGTACCTTACTTCACCCCTCATAAGTTACGTCTTTAGTCACTGCTTCGCTCTTGTGGGTCGCAGCGTGATGTTAGTATAGCCTAGGACAGTCACAAATAACGAGGCTTTCTATGGGTAAAAGAATTTTCTAAATCGGTTTAGAAGATCCAGAGATTACCCCCTACAACCTCACAAACTTTACCTCTTTGTAATAGTACTAGCTTATATGTCCGTAACTTCGTCCGAGTGGCATATTTCACCCGCGTTATGTTGGTTAGTTGTCTTTGGTTACTGCTCCGCTCCCGAGTATCATAGCGTGATATTATATACCCTATGACACTCACAAATAACGTGGCTTTCTATGGGTAAAAGAATTTTCAAAATCGATTCAGCAGATCCAGAGATTACCCCCTACGACCTCACAAACTTTACCTTTTTATAAAGTCAAAGTCAAAGCATTTATTTCAATTAGACCATTTACTTTTGAATTGTCAAGAAGTTACAGTTTAAAATTAAAGCTAGTTGCTCGTTCCAAAACGTAGGTCTTAATGGAGAAGAACGTGCCAGAAACTCCATGGACGCTCTTTTCATTCAATTTGGTTTTTACAAAAACTTGGTTACAATATTCTTATTGCTTCTATATGTATAATATAGATAAGACCTAGTTCACAGTCCAGCCACACATTTTCAATTTATAAAGCCTAGTTCTCACGTCTCTATTACAACGTCGGACTAACGGGTCAGCGTGTTGTGGGAACCGCTTTTTGTCCGACAGTCTGACTCCGGCCTTAACGGGCTTAGAATTCGGATTATCGGACGTGGTACGCCGATAGCAGCCGATTAATACGATATAAATACTTTTTCGGTATCTAATAGTGCTATAAAAGAGTTATAGTGTAGAAAAGACTTATGGGTTTTGAAACTGGTTTCACTGACTTTAGAATGGGTATTTTTTACAGTGCAGTTTGGTCTTCTATTTAAACGAGGTGAAATGGAGTCAAACATACTATCACGTCTGTATTCCCCGAATGTATACCCACAGTTCAGGTATGTTTAGGTCCCATATAATAGGGGCCCATTGCCATTAATCGGGCACAAACCCTAACTCCGAGCTGCTACTGAGAATTTCATAGAAAAACCCAATAACACTTTTTACCTCGGAATCGAATCCAAGATCTCTAGCGTAGCAGTCGCGTTAAAGACCACTAGGCTACCAAGGCAGTCAATTTAATGGCATGTATATTGTAACTTAAACTTTTCGTAGTGGTAGAGCTCTTTGTGAAGCTGCTCGTCCACGAAGCAAGCAGCGTTGCTTTGTTCCAGTTTGAAGGGTATGGTTGCCGGTGTATGTACAGACACATGAGACATTTCAACTTTGTCTCCAGGATGGCAACGCATTTGCTAGATTACTATGGTATTGCAGATGTCACATACAAAGAATAGATATTGTGGATTAGGTCGTTTTGGCAGAATTAAGCTCAATAGACAACTGCACCAAGTTAAGTATCCATTAAGTACATTATCTTTGTTGTTGCCATCAACAGGGTGGCCTAATGTGAACCTGTTAAGTTAGATAAGACTAGTGTTATCTCCTAACATTTTAAGGAGTATAATTAGTCATATGGAGGTGTTAATTGCTTGACATAAATAACTCTAGAAAACATCCATTACCTACTAAATATGTAGTGATATTGCGGATCACTATTTAATGAACTTGGTGATTTGGTAGACAGAATGGAGATAGTAGTTAGTACTTACTACCTGCCTCGCCAGCCTGCCTGCCTGGCTAACTGCCTAGTTAGCCTAGTGGTCCTAAGCACGACTGCTACGCTAGAGGTCCTGGGTTCGATTCCCAGGTCGAGCAAAAAGTGTTATTAAGTTTTTCTATGAAATTCTCAGTAGCAGCTCGGAGTTTGGATTTGCGCCCGGTTAATGGCAATAGGCTCGCCCCATATTACATGGGACCTAAACATACCGGCGAACTGTGGGTATACATTGCTACACCTCTGCCTAACCCTTCAGGGAATACAGGCGTGAAGGTGTATGTACTTACTACCTATATATGATACCTGTTTATATGTCTCTCATGCATGGGGTTGCTTATGGGTTCAATACTGGGCAAGTCCTGCCCGGATAGGCCTGAGTTTGGAAGTTGGTGGTGTGATACCCCCTTGCCTCGGAAAACATTTAAAGCCGTTGGTCCTGCGCTTGATCTCTTCCCTGTCGTCTCGGATTGCGGTCCCATCGGACTGTGCGAGTTAGGAAAGAGGGAGTGCACCTGTGTTTGCGCACACACTTGTGCACTATGGTATCTCCTGCTTACTTGGCTAGTCTACATTAAGATTAGCCGCCGTGACCGGAATCGGTCTGGGGAATACACTGTCTTACCTAAACCACCTAGCCAAAAATCTTTTCAGGCAATTTCACATCACAATTATACTAAGAGTCTAGTACTGCGCAGTACGCATGAGTAGCCTATGTTCAGTAATGGCCACAGGTTATACACACTGTTTATTATTTTCAACGGTAACTTGTATACCGTTAGACATCAGGACCGTGAAGTCATAAAATAATAAAATCGCCATGATAAGGAAATGGGCCTCAAAGTGCACTTTATACAGCTATACAGGGTGTTAGGTTTTACGGCAACTACTTAATAACATAGTTATACCAGCCTATTTATTGTCCAACTGCAGGACAAAGGCCTCTTCTCGCAAAGAGAAGACATGATAAATAAATAAAATCTTATAAATGACGTTCAAAAGTGTCGTACATGTCTAGGTGATTGAAATGTTTGATTTGAGTTTGTCTTTGAATGAGATACGCACTTTGAGCCAAAGTATTTTTAGTGTGATTTTGGTGACACAACAAAGGCAATAATTAATAACAAATAATAATCTATTTATTAAAACGTTTGAAATCTAGTCATAATCTCATCTCTGCCAACAACCAACGTTAATTTTTTTAAGCTAATCATAGATATCTTTGACATGGAGATTGAGGTTATATTTCTTTCGCTTCCTATACTGTAAGATTAATTACATAAACACTTACCTAATAACAATATAGGAAGGTCAATGAGCAGGTGCCATAGTATGCTGTGTCGAGCCTGCATCTCCTCGGGGGCGGACGCTCGCTGCTCCGATGCTGTCTGTAACAAACATAAGAATGTTATTAGTTAACATAATGAAGACATAAATGAACTCACGCCTTTTTCCCATGAGGGAGGCAGAAACCACAGAACGCCACCCGCTACGGGCCTTACATACTCCTTTCGAAATGTATTATTAGTTGAGTTAGGCTATAAACATTTTTAGATTTCAAATTTAAGTCATGCACCCTAACATTGTAGAAAAAAAACAATGACATCGGAATGATGGCTGTTGCACAATTTTTTTCTTTGTGTTATGCTTTTCTTTATTTATTTATACTAATGTACCTACCAAATAACGCTGAGTTTTAAATAATAAAAATATATTTAATCAAAATTATTCTTAAAAATATATACCTATTCTACCAAAAAGCTTTTCAGTTGATTTTTAAAGAGGTCAATATTTATTTTCTTGACGTGTGGGGAAATATGATTACATAAATATAGTTGGCGCCATGCAGAACACAGTTTCCAATTACCAGTTTTCCACATACAATTGTAACTACCAACAAAACATCTTAAAACCTATTTGAAGCAGGAATCTAGAATCCCGTTAGTCTAAAACATGTTGCTGAAAAGTAGCTTTGAACAATATTAAGTGCTGGCAACATTGGGTGGGTTGCACTATAACAAACGAATTAGTCGCGGCCTATCGTAAACCCAGATTAACTTCACAAACGTTACTGCAGTTAACACAAATAGCTTTTAAGTTAAAAAGTTGGGACGTACGTGTTTAAAAATATAATTATAACAATTATATTTTTAGACACGTACCTACACAGTCAAAGTCAAAGCATTTATTTCAATTAGACCATTTACAGGCACTTTTGAAGTGTCAAGAAGTTACAGTTTAAAGTCGAAGCTAGTTGCTCGTTCCAAAGCGTACATCTCTATGGAGAAGAACGTGCAAGAAACTCCATGGACACTCTTTTCCTTCAATTTGGATTCTACAAAATCTTGGTTACAATATTCTTGTTGCTTCTTATGTGAAAACAGTGAAGGTGATTAAAACGTACGTCCCAACATTTTTGCATTCCTTTAAAACTAGAAAATTGCTTAAGAACTCGGAGCTTAAAAGCTACTAGCTTCTGCCCGGGAGTTTATCTGCGTAGATTTTAGAATCCTAAATTATTCCACGGGAAACAAAAAAATGACTATAATATGTGTGTCAAATTTCAGCTAATTCTGTTCAACCGTTTAAGCGTGAAAGAGTAACAAACATCCATCCATCCACATCCAAGCTCACTTACTTACCCGTTTATAATAGAAATAGAATAAAATAGTAGAACAGGAGTCGGATTAAATATTCGATTTTAGTGTCGCAGCAAATCTGCAAATATTCCAATTTATTCAAGAAACTTAATTTACGTTATTTGCTTTTAAATGCGTAGCCATAGAACCGCAGATTGTAATCTCTCTGCATTGAACTTAATAATACAGTCAACCAATAGATCTTTACCAGTTGAATGCTCAATGGAAGTAGACTACTGAAGTGATTATTATAAAGGCAACAAATCACTAAAAGCTCGACCACACTGAAGCGAATAAATTTGCGGTTGCGGGAATGGTTTGATAAGGGACTAAATACGCTTATTCAGCTCCATTCAGCTTTTGTTTATATAAAATACCAGTATTATATCACATCCATTCAGACGCTAAAAGCTGAACGCATGCGTACGCATCTCCTTACTGGAATAGTGTTTTCTAAAGACAAAAGATGAATGGAGCTGAATATTTTTGAATCAGTAGTATTTGTATGGAAGGGTCTACACTAATGCGGAATTTGCCGAGATGCGAAGCGTTGCGTAGCGCAGCGAACCTTGACAAGCTTTTGCGCGCATACGTTTTTTTTTTGTTTTTGTAAAACAAAAAAATGGAGGGGGAGGCAATCCATAGATTGCCTCCGCCTGGGGGAAGGCGGAGAGGTCTGTCGGACTTCTAACGACTAAAACCCCATGGTGTTCCTCTAACTACCATTTCCCGGGACACGGGGTTCGCTTTGAGCATTCTTTCACACATAATCACTTAGTAAGTTCGATATTGTATCGCTATCTCAAAACAATGCGCGCCTCGGTGTGACCTGACCTTTATCTATACTTTATATACGAGTACTAATAATATTATAAACAGGAAAGATTTTTGTTTGTCCGTTTGTACCGAGTTTATTTGTAACTACTGGATAGACTCCACAACTACAGGACCGATTTTAACATTTTTTTCACCAATAGATAGCTATATTATTCCAGACTAACATAGGCTATATTTATAATACCACGCAAAAAACGCGGGTGAAATACGCAACGCAGATAAAGTCGCAGTCAGTTCGCTAGTTCATAAATAAATCAAGTAAACTTACAATACAGACTAACTTGGTTAGAGTCAATAACCTAGTTTAAGCCTCTTGTTGACTCTAATCGAAGGCAACTGATTAAATCATTGTCTAACTGTATATGGTACACTCAGGCTTCCTATATGGGTGTGTGTCCATCTATTTCTGTACGGAGTCTATTAAATAGAATTGATATGTCTATTTTAGGATGACTTTTTATTGAATGACGCACAATGACCTGTGTGACTATAAATAAATCATCGTTAGGTAAATAGGTTCCTGTAGGCCTATTGTTAAATGATTTATTGAACAATTAAAAATTCGCAACCCACGTAATTACAATTAAATTACGTGTGTTGTAAGTTCATTGTGTAATTTTTGGAACTGCTGCTTACCCCATGTATGAAGACAGGTGCCTTCATACATGGGGTATATATAAAATTATAATTGAGTTGTCAAAACATCCAAAAATTCCAAAACTCAACTTCTAATAAAAAAATAGTTGTTCAATTGAGTTAGCTAATAAGTGACGTCACAGTTTGCTATTGCTATACAAAATCTTTAAGGAAACAGCGTTTTGACAGCTACTAAAAACAATCCCCCCCCCCCCCCCCCCCGACTGCCCCGTTGGTCTCGTGGTCGCAAGTGCGACTGCTGTGCAAGGGGTCCCGGGTTCGATTCCCAGGTCGAGCAAAAAGTGTTATTGGGTTTTTCTATGAAATTCTCAGTAGCAGCTCGGAGTTTGGATTTGTGCCCGGTTAATGGCAATAGGCTCGCCCCCTATTACATGGGACTTAAATATACCGGCGAACTGTGGGTGTACATTGGTACACCTCTGCCTAACCCTTCGGGGAATACAGGCGTGATGGTATATTTTATATTTATTTATAAAAACAATAAATTTATTGGTCGTGTTTACTACCTACTATACCCCTTAAACGAAGACCCCAAAATATACAAAATCATGATTAACGGGCTCTAAGATTACGTGCTTAAAATAACGATAACCCTTAAACAAGACCGATTATAACGGGAGCTTCAGATTAAATATGTAGTTTAATGACTAAGTCTATTGTGTGGATAGTAAAGTACATTAAAAATATTTATTCTGCGCCCATAGCTGTGAGGTCATGATGGAATAACAATCGGCAGGTGTACCGATAATTTGCGACTTGGTGACTTGCATGGGCCTAACTTTAGGGTTGGCGAACTTGACAACTAATTTGTGATTGACTTTTATGTAAATTAGTGTCGTGGCAATGGGGTTAATCCTTTGTTTGATGATGAGGAAATTAGGTTTTGTTGTGTCTATGTTTGATTTTTTGGCGTGATTGCTGATGAAAATTTTTACTTTAGTATTTAAACAAAGTCGCTGTCCGTCGTCTGTACGCTTAGATCTTTTGAACTAAGCAACGAATTTTATTGCGGCTCTCATTGATAGAGTGATTCCAGAGGAAGGTTTATAAGTATGGAACATCACGTTACCAGCAACGGGCGCGGAGCAGTAAACAAAGACGTAACTAAATGCGGATGACGAGAGAAAAATGTGTATTTTAAATCTTTCAATAAAATAAATAATATCCATGAAATCATGTCTCAGGCTATGGGGACCGAGTGCTCCCCTTGTTTTTCGGGAAATCGCCAAGTGCCTGTTTGACTCTTACATGAGCAGAGAATAAGATTATTCTTGGGTTGAAGAATTAGCAATGTCATACAACGTCACAGCTGCCAGTTTTTTGGGCACTTGTCCCATTGATAGCGATGCTGCCGTATTTTTTATACCCAATAAGCTATAATAAATTATAATTCTTGTGTTATATTTCCTTAATTATGGATTTAGATTTAATAAAAGGTGGAGGAGGTAGTAGTGTGATAAAATTCTCAGAACAATTTAATTAAATATTCTCAATGGAATAAACAATAAATATTTGTTACCTCAAATTATGAACCTTGATCTTGTTACTCGGAAGAACTTAAACCCAATGTTTCTCATAATAGACTTAAATTTAAGTACCTATAGGTAAATTTTTCTACAACAGGAAGAAACAATTTATTAATTATTGTATAGGTACAGGAAAACCGCATACAACAAAATATTATTTAAAATCCAGAAAATTCCTCCCAAACAACACCAAATTTATAGTTTTATTTATATCTAACCTTGTATATTATAACCTGCCTTTATTTTCCAAGTAATTGCAAACCTGCGATAACATGGGGAAGTTGATTTCAGGTAAAAATATTGATTTACCATAAAAGTAAATATATCTATAGTCTAACAAAATTTGTGATTATTTTTGTAGTTAAAATAGGCATTGTTACCTTTTAGGCTATAAGGAATATAGCGGATTTAAATTAAATGTCTACCTACTGGTAGACATTTAGAATAGAATGGTTATTTGATCAGAATGCAGGTACAAGTAAAATTGTTCTTGTACATTTTGCCTTATCATGGCATGCAAATGTAATACTTAGGTACTTTAAACAAGAATAAAGAAAAAAAACATGCTGTTTCTTTAATTTTATATTAATTTTTAGTTAGGTGTTTCATAGGCAAGCTTTAAGTAGGTGCCCTACTATTAAACATATTAGGTATTTAAAAAAAAATATCGATCTATTACTATTAGCCAACTAATAAAAAGAAGAAACAATTTCTTTTAAAAATCCAATTATAGAAAATAAGTCCATTTGAATCCACGTAAATGACTTTTCATATGTTTGAAACACAAAAATAACACATTTCAACTTTTGTTTTTCTTTTAAACTGACATCAAAATTCCATAAAAGAAACATTATTCTTTATTTTCCATCATCCATCTTGTCACACAAAAAAAGAATATTTCAATTTTGACAGCCCTATAACCGGGGATCAGTTGACAGTAGCCGTCAGTGCCATATTTGGCGCGCTGTCAAACTGTCATTGACTTTGAGCTGCGCGAACGCAAGCCTTAATTACGATTGTTAGATGAATAATAAAATGATTCTAACTGTTTTCTACTGGTTTTAGTTATAATAAAACGAATAATTAATTTATGGTCTGTTAATTTTTTATTGGCTTTTGATGAGACTTTGAAAATAACCGATGGGAATGTATAGATGATGCATCTACGGATTCTTCAAATAAATGGATTGTTACATAAAATTACAATTAAAATGCAATTAATTTCTAATTGATTTGTCATGTATTAATCGCTCAATTTGTTGTTATTTTTACGCCACAAGTTTTTGGAGATAGACAAACAAAGGTATTGAAATTATAAGTTAATCTAGTAATTTAAATAAAACAGCGTCAAAAATTCCACCGGGAACAAGAGACTGGTGGCGTTGCCATGTTGTATAGTGATGCTTAGCGTCTGGTCAAGGTAAAAGTCAGCGCTTGGGTCACGGGAAGAGTCAACCAATATTTTTGACGTTTCCTTAAAAAGGAGATGATTGGTACCTACACATACACATACATAAATTCACGCCATTTTCCCATGGGGGTAGGCAGAAACCACAGAACGCCACCTGCTACGATCCTTACATACTACTTTCGCCTCGTCCACGTTTATACATCTGGTCAAACAAGCACGCCGGTTACGAGTACTGCACACCCGACCTTTCTGAAGAACCTCACCAATAAGGTCCCGGCGTGATTGGCACCTACTTAGCCTAAAACGTTGCATCTAAATATACGCAAGTATCTAATCAAAAGCAGAATGAAGTCAAATCTGAATCTTCATCCGGTGTTATTATAGAATCGCGGAACTACGAAACATTGATTTGCTCCTGCGCCGGTTGTGGAGGAAGTCTTGTCATACTATGTTATTAATAGCTTGTGATCACGCGCAGTGTTAAAATCGACGGTTGGCGAATAAATATAGATTACTAGCTTTTGCTCGCGACTTCGCGTTATAATTTCGGTCACAATTTGTCAAAAATACCTCTATTTTGTCAAGGCATTGATTGTCGCTGTATGAGATCACGACTAAATTTTGAACGTTTTAGTTACGAGAATTGCAGGCGTTCTTGATTATTATTTTTTTGCTGCGCAGTGGAAATCATAATGGACTTCATCCGTCGTGGGGTTGACTGGGGAGGGGCGTGCCGGACTCTTACCGGCTAAAATCGCCACGGTGTTCCACCTCTGCCCAAAGCCGGGGGTGTGAGATTCGCATAAGCATTCTCCGCCCAAAAAAAACCCTTCTTGATTCAATTGCGACTTGAATGTGAACTTTATTTTGTTAGTGGACTTAGCATTCAGCAGAACCTTCAATCTAGCGATAACTTAAGTATTTGAAGAACGCGGAGAAAAGCATTCAAGCATTCTAAATTACTTAGTAACAGGTGTTCTTGGCAAGCATAAAGGTATTTGACGTAATTTGCCATAAACCACTAACAATGCTAGCCATTAGAAATTACAATTCAAAGGTGAAGCCAATTTCTCGTACACTAGTGTTTTATTGCATTTGATATCGAGTAATACGAATAACTGTCAGTTGGGGCAAACATTTGATCAAACATTGTTGAGTAATTATGGGATGGGCATTGGAATGTGTTTAAGTGAGTTGTATTCCTTTAGTTTAGGGTTGTTAACTGCTACGTTAGCATCGTGGTCGCAAGCGCGTCTGATGAGCGGGGATTTCTGGGTTCGATACCCAGGTCGGGTAAAAAGTGTTTTTGGGTTTTTTCCCTTGGGAACTTCTCTTATTCAGAAACAGCTCGATATTTAAAAGTATAAGAATTTAATGTGATTTTCTCGCGTTTCAGAAAACACGTTAATCCGTCAGTCCTGCGTATAATCTCTCTCCGGTCGTGTCGGACTTAGTGAAAAACAAAGGGTTAGTGTACCTGAGTTTTGAATTCGTACACTTATGCACTATAATATCACTTGCGTCCTTGGCTAGTCTCCATTAAGACAAAACTGAATCAGTATCATCTCAAATTTAGTAGAAGATAGAACGCCTTAATAATATTTGAATAGGATTATCTACTACATTGTCATAAATTAATTTATTCAAGCCATTTGCGATAAACGCATAAACTACACATTAGTGATCCCACATTTAATTATAAGCAAATATATTAAATTACCAAGTAATAAACTATTGCTTAAGTGCTTGAGAGTAAGTACCTAATTTAATTACCTCTTTAATGAATTATGTTAGCTATAATAATTAATTAATTAAATATAAATGAGTAACTACCTAGGTATCGTGTTTGCACTGGCACACTAGGTATTTATTAAAATACTATTCTATACCGACTCTATTTATAACCTACCCTAAACAAAATGTGTAATTAATTAAGATATAAATGTTGAACTAAATTTCTTTTCTCTTATATCATATTTCGCGTTTCTAGTTTTAGGCACGATCGCCATCAAATCTCATTCTTAATCTGTCAAAAATGCCTCTTTGCATGCATTTTTTGACATTGACTGTCGCAGAATTGAGATTGCGACTAGATTTTGAACGATTACAATTATTAGCATCGACATTCTCTTATTTAAATTCCGAAGAAAACTTTACTCAAGATTCTTTGACAGCTCTTTTAACTAAGATCATGTTTAATTCTATAAGCCGATCAAAACAGAAACTCTATTTAAAACTCAAAAGATGTAACCAAACAATTTGCACACTTTCCTATGCAAATAATTGTTTAGTCTTGAATCCTGGCATGAATGCAAACGTTGGCCCCAACATATCGCGTGCCAATGTTGGCGCCAGGCGTGGGCCCCACATTCCTATGTTAATGCTTAGGTATTAGCTGTTCCATAGCAATTGGCGTTGCATTGCACCTATGGTACTTTTGGCCTACTTATTTCTAATTCGAGTTTTCAAGGATTACGAGAAGTCCTACGCATATAAGCTGGCGTAAAATGTGAATATATTTGAATAACCTGGAAGGATCGATGAATAAAAGATTGAATTGTCGCAATTAATTTCAAACTTGAGCTTTATCAAATACTTAATTAAAGTTATTTATAAACTTACTGATCACGACTTTGTCCGTGTGAATGTCGGGTACCGCTAATGCAGACGAAGTAGCGGATCAAAAGTAGCCTATATCCTTTCTTGGGGTTCAAACTTAGTCTGTATGATATTTCATCAAAATCAATCGAGTAGTTGTTTAGCTGTAAAAGCGTAATCAACAAACTCACTTTTGCATTTCTGATTTGAGTAAAAAGTATGGATGGTTAAGCATAAAAGGTACAAAAGTAATTATGATTATGAATGATGCACCAGGTACCATGGAGCTAGTGCCCTGAGACAGTGAGACGAGGGATAGTTAGACTTTCTGGCTCTTAAACTATCGATATACGATTTGTATGAGAACAAAACAGACACAATTAGTGACTGTTCATAAAATACCCCGGGCTGATTAAGATTTTAGATTTTCCTAATCATATAATAAAGTGTTCTCAATAAAGAACTAATAAATACTTAAGCAGGCAAAACCACAGGCAAAGCTAGTATACCAGATGACTCGGTTAAATATCTAGGTAATGTTATTGTAACACAGAAGTAAAATATGAATGGATAAGTGATTGAGAACCGTTATGATAAAATATGTCTTCTATTGAATGTTAATGTGATCCTGCGCAGTTTTTGCGATCGATTTGTTTAACAGTATCGGGCTGTGGTGTGCTTCTTTAGTTGCTACATGTTATTTGGTTGTTACTTTATAATAGTACCAGCTTCAGCGTCAAATTTGATGTCTGATCCCTTGAGAACCGTATTTTTTTCTGGAATAAGATCTCAGTGCCAAATTTCGTCTAGATCTGTTCAGCTGTTACAGCGTGACAGAATAACAAGCATTTATCCATCCATCCATCCATCCATCCATCCATGATCATAACCTTTCAGATTTATAATATTAGTAGAATCATATTAAATTTTGCTTCTTTTGAACTCTCTGGAATAACACATAGGATACTTTTCATCCCGGAAAATTTTACGGTTCCCGTGGGATAATATCTCAAATTTGACGCGGATGAAGACGCAGACAGAAGCTAGTATGTAACAAAAAAAAGATTCGAGATGCTGGGGGCCAGAGATCAGAAACTGCAAAATTGAATAAAATATTTATGATCCATGGTATAAAATTGTTATTTCAAACAAATAATAGAAGCAGGCGAGATTTATAGCGTCCATAGAAGTCAAGTGCCCATAAAGGAGAATGATATTTTTAAGAGTTCTTGGAATTCCAGGAGACTTCTCTTTGTAAAGAGACTTTGGTTGGTTCGATGAAGTTGTTAGATAACATAGATGTGGTTAATTTCAGAAAAGCTGCTTTTGACCCATAATCTGGAGGTCAAATAAAAAAAATGTACTCGACTTTACTACTACTTACTACTTTCTGAGTATACTTAGTGCGTTGCAACAAACAAAAAAACCTTAGCTTCATTATGTTAGTACCTATGTACTAATACTCGCATTATGTAGCTGAAATTTTTGTTTGGTTTCATGAGGAATTGTATAGGCTATGAAATTATAACATCACGCTACGACACACGGGAGGGGGAGCCATAACCAAAGACGTAACTTAACCGGGGGTGAAATAGAGAGGTACAGCTAGTGTTTACAGCACTAACAGTAAATCCCAGACCCACAATTACCTAATAATCCGACAGCCATGAAACCGTTAAAATTTACTACCCTCCACAAATGGCGCCAGCTTCTTCCCAACATTCAATATTGACCAGATAATATGATTGGAAAGTGCAAATCCGAGCGCTGTAACGACCTGCCATGATCTTGCACGTGCCAAATGCTCTAACGCACCATAAAAAATGATTCGAGAGCTGCTGTAGACATGTTGGAATAAGATGCAGAAGTCAAACTTAACCAAAAATATTGTTTTTTTTTTGTCACCGTTGTCATTTCTAATGCCACCGCTATCTATAGAGATAACGTAGCTTCTTACTAGTGAAAAAAAAAATCATTATCAGACTAGTAACTACTAGTCTGATAATGAATTTTTTTTTCCTAACCTCAGCAACTGCTGAGGTTAGCGCGGTTTAAACAAAAACACAAACTCTTCAACTTCACAGTATGAGTATAGAATGGCAGTCATGAGATTGAAGTCATCAAAGTATTTTGATGCAAAAGTTTATAGCCTGAGGAAAACCCTAAATTGGGCTATTTAGTGAGAGTACCTAAGTATTAGTCTACAGCTGTTCTCATTCGTTAGAATTACTCCATGGTCGAATTGCTCCACCCAAAGCTATTCTACTCTCGATACCTCTAGCCATCTTTAAAACTGCAGCTATACTGCTATGCCATACCTACGTCTGGTGATTCTGTGACCTCAATCTAAAAGGCATGTCCATGAAGAGTGGAACTTCTACACTTATATTGAATGTTCAGCTGCTACATTTATTGCAATTTCTCTATAACAATCGCAAGTACTTCGAAAGTTTCTCCATTTTCTCACAGCTGTTATATAGCTTATTATTACTTATTTACTAGCTTTCCCCAGCAGGGCGGAGAATGTTACTGACTCCTGAACTAGACGTCATAATTTCAGTTCAATGTGAGCACTTTCTAGAATCTAGAAATCAATGAGAAGGAGGTCCTAGTCAAGAATTATGAACCCGTATTCATTCACTGCATTTTGTGGGTACTTGAGATATTATTCTAAAAAAAGTGCTTGAAAACCACTTAAAGTAAGCCGTCCAACCTGCTCAGTTTATTGTCTTGAATCAAAGATTCAGTTAGTTACTCATAAGATGCTATTACAGCACCGAAGGGTAAAAGCATTTTACAAGTGCACCATAAGACGGGCAGAGAAAATCTCTGTTGTATCTGCCTTTCAGCAGTTGTAGTGGTTGGGAAGTGTGGTGGCTTTCGTACCACTCAATTAAATAGAAATCCTCTAGATATAATTGAACCAGTGAGAGGGAGACATCATTATTCTAAGTCTAAACCTAATGCTAAACATTCCACTTCAACTCTTGAACTTCAAACTAACCCTTCTCTAAATCAAAACCTGGCATTCACCAGCAATAAGTCAGGAACATACTCACTAGGCTAATGAGTCTATTAGCGATACGCTTTCAAACCGTCGCCGACGCAGGCGCCATCTACTTAACCACAGCGTATCTAGGTTAGACGTTGTAGAATGTCCGATTGACGTTTGAATCGCTGGCACGTGTGAGGTGACGTTTGTAACGGATAGCTTGGTATCTTGGTATCCATGCCTGCCGGGGCTGCGGGTTGTTCGAAAGAGATACCGCGCCCCCGGAACGCAAAAGGCACAAGAAGGAACATAGATGGGTTTTAGTCAGTAAAAGTCTGACACTCCCTCCCGCCCCGCACAGGGCGGGGGAAGTCATTGGATGATTTCCCATCTCTAAAAAAAAATGGTTGGTATTCATGGATAGGTCAAAGTTTGCGAAGTTGATGGCAAATTTAAGTACGTAGAACATTTGGAAAATCATCATATCATTCGAAAGTGCCTATTTATCATCATCATCATCATTTTTTTCCTTTATCCTGAGTGCGTTTACAAAAATATAAAATTACTTAAACAAACCGCCAGATCCAAAACAACAATCTGTAGCCCATGCAAATATTTGTTTCATGCAGGAATAAAACCCCCGACCCGCACTGCAGAACAAAACCAACAGAACAAAAATACATAATATTCTTTTATCTAAACCGGCTCTAAAATATTACTTAACAGTTACGTAACGTACGTAATCTAAGTTCAAGGCTATAAAACACAAAGTACAGTCGCAATCTGAACTGTTTACTTTTTTATGGTAGATTGTTTTGTAAGTGGTCGCCGACACATCTAAGCGTCTTCAATATCAAAGGCATCGTACACAGATGCGTTGGCATCCCAGAGACAAAGTTGAAAGGACACCTATGCCCATTTTTAAACAGAAAACTTCTTGAGTGGTGTTAAAAGAGAATAATGAATAAGAATCTCCATGGAAGCACCTAAAATTAAAAAAAAAAACAAAATGTTGCGTAAAGAGATTCAAAAAGAAAATGACTGTTAGATAAATTACAAAATTGAACTTGCAAGTACAGTCGCACGGAGCGAAGTCTCGTTCACCTCCCGACCTTTGTTATTTATGTACTCGTGAATAAACGATAACAAACACTTTGAAGTTGTAATGACCGTTATTATATTATGTTATTAGACAATTATGAGCGCGAATGTACTTTGGTTTATATTTAAAATTTATTCGTTATTTGAATATTGTTCGTAAGCTTTCGATCTCTTTAAAAAGCTTTTGCCCGCGATTTTGATCGTGTTAGTAGACTGAAAATTTCCTAGCCTGTCTCCTAACTTGAATTAAAATTGTATCTCCCTAGCCTCATCAAAATTGGTTCAGTAGTTTAGCGACAAACTGGTGTTAAAGTCTCACACATACAAACAGATCATATAACAGCCGTCAAAGGACATTAGGAGGAACACGGGTGGGTTTTAGTCAGTAAGAGTCTGACACTCCCTTTTGCTCCGCCCAGAGCGCAAGTTGTCATATTTTGATGATCACCTATCCTTAAAAAAAGGTACCTATTCCTGCATTTCTTTGTTATTACCAAGGCTTTTATTATTTAATTAAAGCTTATGTAGAGCTTTTATTTATAGAAGTCTTACAAAACGCCTTCGGGTGATTAAAAAAGGGGGCTAAATACCCAGAGTACTTGTTAACAAAATCGCTGTAACTAAGCCCCCCTTCTAACCAGCAGTTAAGTAAGGTATTAAGCACAAGTGGGGCTTCCTCGTCACATAATTGAATAACGTATGCTAATACCTTGTCTTGGTCCTGTTACTGTGGAACACTTGGGAATTAAAGCTGTTGGTATACGGAAGTACTGAGCAGAAGCTTATAATACACTAGCTTTTGCCCACGACTTCATCAGCACAGACTTTCAGTACGGATCTCCAATTTTTTTTGGAGCTATTCTAGCTGATGAGTAGCTTTCCATAGATGAAAGAATTTTTAAAATGGTTTAATAGAAGAATACATTACTGATTCCACCCAATCCTTTTAGAAATCTATGGAGGATGCCTATGTCCAGCAGTGGACCCCCTACTGCTGATATGATGACATAACGAATGTATTAAGTCATTTAACGATGCTGAATCTTATATTATGTTCTTTCCGTCATTGGGATCCTTTTTTGATCTAGACATTACCTAGAAGCTCTCTGATACCAAAAATATTAAAAGTCAAAGATTTTGTTAACACTTGGTTTTACGTTTTTTAATCGAAAACATTTTTTCAAATGTTGTAGCTAAACGCTAAATCCGCACTTTTGTATTTAACCGTTTTGCGTATTAAACTAATAACATTCTTTTTATGTTGCCGAACCCGTAAATAATAACGACGATGGCCCAAACGTCTTTATTCATGCACCACAAACCTTCGGTGCTTCTGTAAACGCAATAAAAGCCCACTATTACAACGCAACGCTCAAAGAACTCCCATCACGTTTAAACAATTAAAAGAACCTAAACAAGTGCCCTGAATTCTTCATTTACTGCACTTTGCATTCGAAATGCAGACGCACCTGATTGGCTAGGCGACACACGTATTTATGTACACCAATTGTTTTATAATCCCCTTTGGTAGTTTACTAAATTGTGGCATTGAGTGGGTACTATGGTACAAGTAGTGGGGGATAGACAGAAAATTCACTTGGAACAAAACATGAAATCATCAAAATTATAAATTACGAAGAGATCAGAATGCTTGGCATTGAGATATCCGATTTTGCTTTTACGATCAGCGACATAAGTCGTTTAACACTTACTTTCTCAAATCATTTAAATAAATACGATAGTAATATCTACTATGTATTTCCTAAAATGAATTTTGCTCTTAATTGTATCAATGGCACCTATCCTACTAAGAGAAAAAAATAAATAAATAAGAACACACTTATAACACACACTTTTAAATGCGAAAGTTTGCGAGGATGGATGAAAGGATGTTTGTTACTCTTTCAAACTTAAAGGGCTGAACGGATCTGGGAAATTTAGCACCGAGATAGATTGTAGTGTGGAATAACATAGGATACTTTTTATCCCGGAAAAATGTACGGTACATAAGTCGCGAGCAGAAGCTAGGTCAACGCAAGACAAGAAGACGGCGCGGCGTCGTGTTGGCATAGAGTCAGTGGTAGACCACTGACTTTATGCCAACACGACGCCGACTATATAACGTGTTTTTGTAATAGATAATTATAATGTTTTATGTTTTGTTATGTATTAGTTTATTATTGTTGTATAAGATTATTTTTGTGTATTTTATCTATGGGCCTCAGTTGCCTGAAAATAAAATGATTATGATTATACAGACTTATTGTCTAAGAGAATGTTAACTGCCATAATCCCCTATCATTCAATAATCCCTTAGTAAAACTTCTGCATTCATACCCTTCTATCTTACTGAACCTTCTGTATCCAACTGGATACTGTTACATTTTATATATGTTTTGTAATTTAGTTGCAGGCGCCAGTTAGAGGTGAACTCACTTTGAAGTTTAATGCGTGAAAACCACTTCTGTATGGGCCATATAAGACATTTATTACTGATGTTAAACGTTTGACTTGACATTATTAGGTTGGTACACACGTAGGTAGGTATAGGGACGAAACATGAAGGTACATTTTAGTTTGTACTAAATCTGTGGTACTAAAGGTTCCGCAGTAGCTTTCGGTGTTTCTTAACCAATAGGTGCCAGACGGGACCCTAATACTAAGATTCTGCTGTCTTCCGTCTGTCAGTCAGAATAATAGGCAGCCCTTGTAATAGGTAGCCAATTGAAATATTCGCAGGATGTACTACTTTAGCCGCTATAAAAATTACTACAACAAACGTGTTTATTTATGAAAACTGTAAAAAAATATAATGCAGTTTTTTTTTGTACAAAGAAATTCTTAATTATTCTTTTTTACTCCGTTCTTGTGTTCCCGTGGGATAATTTACGCAGACGAAGTTGCGGGCAAAAGCTAGTTTGAAACAAATGTTTTGTAGTTTAATTTTTAATGACTCCAGTAAATTATTTCTAGCTCAGTAGAGTTCTCCTCGCACGACGCCATCTTAGTTACCTATTGTTAAAATAATTACCCACGTAAATAATAAGCACTGCAGTAATAACGGTACCTATAGCTCCAAGCATTTAATATTACGACATTTTCCAGAAACCAAGGTAGTTCTCGATTAATGTCTAACATATCCAGTACAGCTTTACACATAAGCGGTTCGGCAATTTCGGTTCGGCACGTTTGGTTTCTACTTTATATTGGACACTGTCATTGTAGAAGAAAACATCGGAAGGCAACCTGAAATTCTGGAATTACCAATCCGTTTTGAGCAAGCGTGATCAATGCCTTCACTGTTTGTGAAGAGGCTTTTGCCCGTCAGTAGGACAATAATAGGCTGGTATTTTTTAAAATTATTATTATTTTCAGAAACACCACCCTGCACTCCATAGCTCAGGTTGCAGATGTTGGGGAAAAAACGCCAAGCTAAAGTTGGAATGGGCTGGCCACGTGGCACGAATGCACCCGGAGAGGTGGGCACGGATCGTCACTCACTGGACACCTGATGGAGGAAATCGCCGCCAAGGTAGACCGCGGCGAAGGTGAGCATGGCCAAATATCGCACAAGACAGAGAAGTTTGGAAGGAAAAAGGAGAAGCCTTTGCCCAGCAGTGGGAAACTTGACAGGCTAACAAAAAGAAAAAATCTTCTCTATATCATTCTCATTGCCCATTTCTAATAACTCTTACTCCATACTAATTGCCTTACACTGACCTTGCCCAGACATCTGCCCATCATCATTAATTCCAACCGTCTGTAGGCGCCTGCGTCGGTTACATATCAAGCCATAAATAATTACCACTAATTTGGCATTTCCTGAGACCTATAAAGGGAGAGGCTATTTTAAGGACTGCAAGAATGTAGCATTTGAGAGAATAAGGATCATGGTTAAGTGGGCCGGTCTTTGACCTTTGATTTTGTAAGAAAATTTACACGTAAAAAATAAAACAAACCAAAGAAAATAACTTAAAATAGAAACAAGAAAAATAAAAGAAAGAAAATAGCAAAGACTTTAAAATGAACGTTTTCGGGCTGGCTCCAAAATAACCTGTTTATTTTGGAGCCAGCCCGAAAACGTTAATTATTTTTTCATTTATTTATTCATTCATTTCCATTTATTTCAATCCCAAAAAAAATAATGGACTTATTACGAAGTCCATCCAATTGGCATGAATACCTAATGGTTCTTGTAAATAGCCTTAAATAACCCAAGAGAATTCTGCCTGGCATAAATTTGCCTATATGCAATTCTATGATGCAACTTCCTCTGGGAGTCCATCCTTTATAGTTTATACCGTAGAGAGGATATTATGTAACTAATACCTAGGGTTTATTAGGCTAATGATATTCATATTACTTAATAACTAATACGTACCTAATACTATCAAGTTTAAGTAACAAATGTAGCACTTTGCTATGACGAAATAAATTAATTGAATACACAGGATTTTATTGATAAAAACGTTCAAAATCTTATCGCAATCTAATCTCAGCAACAATTAATGTAAAAAAATTAGGTAAATTAGAGACATTTTTGACAGAGTGAGACAGAGATTGTGATCGTTCCTAATGGTTAGTAGAATCGCCCCTCTGACCAATAGTAGCCCGCTGTCAAATTATATTTATTAATTTCCATGATTGATTGACCGAAATAGCAACAGTCAATCAAATTACTTGGTATGAAATGTAACGACAGATTGAATCCCGCATAAGCTTTCAAAAGCTGGTTTTGTTATGAACAAGAATTTTCCAAAAAAAACCCTTGAAACAAAATACTGTTGATTTTTTTTCAGTGCTTGTAGGATACCTCATTGCCCTAATTTTTCTGGAAAAACTAGTTCAGGTCTCTCTCGAGCTCCCGACAAAAGCTATTCACAGAAGCTGTTCAATCTGAACTTATAGCCCGGTTATCCATTTACCTACTTTTACGTAACAGTCCTCAAACGTTTTGCAAAAACATTACCCCAAAAACTTTTATTGTTACTTAGCAAGCCATATAACATCGCTATGCAAGAAAATTTAGAAAAATTAGTAAAATTAATTGTATGCTAATGTAAACTGTATGAAAGTATAAATGAATAAATATTGAATTTTTAGAGTTGCTGGTCCACTTCAAGTGACTGGCCTATTGTCGAACCAAAGAATTAACATTGCCATACCTACATGTCACAATGCTGCTAGGTTTTGACAATGACGCGGACGATTTTATTTTGATACCCCATGAGCCCCCTTTAATAAATTGTACATAATAATATTATCTATCATTTAGAACATATTTAGATATTAATCATCATATCAGCCGTAGGACGTCACTGCTGAACATAGGCCTCCCCTATTGATTTCCAAAAGGACCAGTTTGAAGCGACCTGCATCCAGCGTTTTCCTACGGTCTTAATCAGGTCGTCTGTCCACCTTGTGGGCGGACGTCCTACGCTGATAAAGATATTATTTAAATATTAATTTAGTAGGATACTTTATCAGTTTTTATGTTTCCTTGGGACAGTATATCAACATTGACGCGTACAAAGTTGCGGGCAAAAGCTAGTACAGAATATTCTTGTAATAACAAAACCAATGAGCGTTTTAAACCGTTAACATTCGCACGTATCACATTTACAAGTTACTAAGAAGATAAACATTAGTTAGTAGAAAACTTAACTTAGACTTGACACGTTTACTTCGAGATAAAGCTATTTAATTAAAGCTTAGACAATTTATTTTTAGCTTAGTGAATAAGCAAGTGCGTTTGCGGTGAAACGCCATTAGTGAGGCTGGGAGTGCGTGAGATTTGCTGGAATTGGATGACTGGATGTTGGTGACAGGACAGTACAATGGTGGGCTTAAGGGAATGCCTATATGCCTTGATAGCCCAATGGTTAACGCGAGTGATGTCCTATCTCCCTAAGTTCCAAGTTCCCCAAAGCTTTTATTGTTAACTAGCTGTTCCCCGCAGTTTCACCCTCGCTGCTCAGCACCTGTTGGTCGTAGCGTGATGTTACATAGCCTATAGCCTTCCTCAAGAAATGGACTATCCAACACTAAAAGAATTTTCCAATTCCAACCAGGAGTCCCTGAGATTAGCGCGTTCAAACAAACAAACTCTTTAGCTTTATAATATTATATAGATATGTACTACTCTGCCTTGACTGAAATCTAGAATGGTACAGTCACCGAATCAATGCTTACGTACGTATTGTTTATATACTTTCCTTCTCTATAATGCCTGAAAACATGTTACAGATCATATATGGTATTTTCTTAGAGAACACTCTTTCTTACATCTGTGAGAACACCTGATTTGTTTATCATTTTATCTTAGTTCCCATTCCCACGAAATTGCCTCAAACGAATCACTTCGACATTTAATTAAAGATTCATCACAAGTCACATTTACACGGTTGAGATTGTTTACAAATGTTATAGTACCAAAATATTTATCTTCCACGCCTAAAAAGCTTGGAAATTAAATGTGTATTCAAGTCAGCATCATTCTTAAGCCAGGCCTAATGAGACAGGGCTTCTTGAAGAGCTCTTTCAGTTATTTTGATGTGTTGATCCGAAACGTCAATATTGTTTGTTGGTTTGTCAAATCAAATGCTTGGCTTGCTTATTTTTATTGTGGTGTGTTTATTTGTATACCATAATGTTGTGCCTACTTTGAGACGTATGACAGAGGAATTGCAGAAGGTTAGGTATATGTTTTTAATTGGGTGTTTATTTTTTTATGTATTTTTTTTGTTTTGTTGTAACTCAAGTAAAACCAAAATTATATACTTATAACATTTTTACGCACTACACGTCCGTCGTACGTCGTACGTCGTCACCACATATACGAATTTCCAATCCTAAAATCTACTCTGTTTTAATACTTTTAAGCCGACGCTCTCGTGGCCTAAAACTGCGCTAAGGTCACAATCCGCGGTAAGACATGCAACATCAAAGGCTCATAGCAATAATACTAGCTGCAAAAATCGTCACCGTACAATGTTTACGAAATCTAAAATCATCCAAACACCAGAAGGCCAGAACTCATTATTAAAAACGTTCAAAACTTAGTCGCAATTTCATCAAAGCGACGATCAATATCAGAATCTAGTTCAAAATGTAGGTAAAATAGGCATCTCTGACAGATTGAGACTGAGATTGGAATGCGAACTTTTCTAAAAGTTATTTTAATTGCCCCCTACTTCTTCAATTGACCATTCTAACGTAAACCAGTAGCATTAATTCCCCTTATTATACATAAACGTATCGTAAATACAAACGAGTCTGTATCTAATAACATGATTAGTATGTGTTAGCGCAAACTTTATGCTAATCAACGATAATTATTAGGTAATAACCTACCTCCTGTGCAAATTGTGTAGTATTTGTGCATGTCAATTGATAATATGGCGTATTAAGAGATTATTTGTGTTTTAGTACTGTTAAAAATAAAAAAATAATAAATAATAAATTTTTATTCAGAAATTCAAAAGGTAAAATACATAATAAATCTAAAATTAACAATGTAGGTAAAATAATGTTAGATGCCTGTACTAGGTTAATCCTGTGTCACAGGCTGCAGGAGCTCCAAAATGCTAAATATAGGACAGTAGGTTTTTGTTTAATATCTATCTATTACATAATGGCAATTTTATTAATTTAACTTAATCTCTACTAACTTACAACTAAACATATAATTATTGCCGGAAAGAATTTGCGTCAGCAGAATTAAAGTAGGTACTAGTTTGTAAATTACAGAATTTACTGTTGGCATTTTAATATTTTATGTTTGTGACGATGAGAAAAATTGGTGAATAAACATGTTAAGGAGCGCAATTTCGTGAATAATGAACTTAACTAATTAATTTATGTATTATTCTACACTAGGAATTTCTCCTCTATTTACAAACATAATCTCACATAACCATACAACTGAACCCAGAACAACTACCTGTAGATCATAAATCAATTAACAAAAATATTTGTTCATTCGGGAATCGAATCGAGAGCAGCCGCTATAATCTTGTGTCGTCAAAAAATTATGAACCTGCTTCTTAGCGTTTCCAAGACAAACTATTTTATAGGTATTATATTGTTGCGGCCCAGAATTTGTGAATGAATTTAACACCATAATATTAAAAATCTCCAAAACAAAATCTCCCACACTTTGCCTTCTGTGAAATTTCTCCATCGTGTTCATCGAGTGACAGCGATGAATAAACCATGAATAACTGTAGCTCCTTATTGTTACGGACGCGACTAGGTGGCACTGATAGCAAAAATATGAGTGACAGCAGATTGAAGTGGTGTTTATAGCCTTTCTTTGTGGCGCTTGTGGTTTCTGGCCCATGGACTACTTAGACAAGCGTAAAATCAAAATATTTTCAAGTACATACATACGTACACATACATAAACTCACGCCTTTTTCCCATGGGGGCAGAAACCTCGGAACGCCACCTGCTATGATCCTTACATACTTCTTTCGCCTTGTCCACATTCATACATCTGGTCATACAAGCACGCCGGTTACGAGTACTGCGCGCCTGACCTTTCTGAAGAACCTCACCAATAAGGTCAGGGTAGGTCTTTCTAGGGCGTCCCTCCCTGCGTTGCCACTTACATATTCTGCCATTTAAATCCCTTTTGTTAGTCGCCTTTCACTCATCCTCTCAACATGACCGAACCATTTTTAAGTACCTAGCTTTTGTAAATGTCTATTATCGCGGACGCAGACAAAGTCGCGGAATCAAAAGTAGCCCATGTCCTTTCTTGGGGTTCAAACTTACCCCATACCAAATTTCATGAAAATCGGTATTGTTATTTAGTCGTGAAAGCGTAACAGACAGACGAGAGTTTGTTCCGCATTTATAATATTAATATGAATATATAACATGACTTTTGATTCGTTACACATCTTTCAGGTGGTGAAAGTACTCATGAATATGAAAACTTTTACTATATGACCTACTCTGAAACGTAAACAAAAAATCAGCACCAACCAGTTTGATCGTAATGTAGTGCATTTTTGTAGAGAAAAGCGGTTTTTTTTGTAATATTTCAGAATCGGAAATCTTATTCGAATGTAAAACTAACTTTAAAAACTGCTAGATTTAAGCAAGTAGTGAAAATGAGTCAGTGTTAACATGATCACTGAGAGAACGGAATGGAAGAAGAGAACGTGTAGCGCCGACCCCAAGTAACATAAAACAAAGGCAGGTAGATGATGAGTAGAAAACCCTAAAACTAGAAAAACAAAAATACAGCATCCTTACGGAATATTTAAGAGTTAAACGTCTGTTTGTTCTGGCAAAAAATATAACCATAACAAATCACGAGACTAAAACGCGACGTTTTTTACACAAATCGACGCGAGCGCAGTGAAAGATACAATGGGCGACCGTTAGGTTTAAATTGAAACCGTGTGCACCACACTATTTTGTGGTAAGTAATTCGTCTTACACTCAATTTGGTACAAGCTAGGTTTAATATTTATTTATGAGTCTATTAACTAAATATGAAGTACTAGCTAACTGTCCTTTTATTGTCCCAGTGCAGGGCAAAGGCCGCTTCTTATTCAGAGAAGGCACGTGCATTGGTCACCACGGAAGCGTGGTGACCAATGCACGTGCGTGCGTGTTCTGAAATCGCCAATGAAGATTGGCGATTTCAGACTTATAAGTCTAGGTTTCCTCACGATGTTTTCCTTCACCGATGTCAGGAATGTCCGAGATAAAGTTAGAATTTATTTTTAAAACCTTATAAATATGTAGGTATAACAATAAAATATGTGGTTTTAAAGTAATAACATTTTTATTGAATGTACAATTCCGGTGAACGAAATGTTGTTTTTTTTATTACCGTTCGCGTGACTTTCGCAAAAATGCAAACACGTGACCGTTAAACAATGAATGGAAACTTTATGTTCGATTTTCAATGAATTTTAATCAAAATTGTAGTACTTCTGGCATTTCCTGTTTGGATAAGATCAATGAAGTTTTCAATATAAAACTCCACGAACAAACTAAGTAAATAAACTGTTTTTTTTTTTATATAAAATTATTTCTTTTGACATTTCTGGGCTAGAACCAAGGAGAAGATGGCGGGACATACATACCATCACGCCTGTATTTCCCGAAGACTTAGGCAGAGGTGTATCTTTGTACACCCACAATTCGCCGGTATGTTTAGGTCCCATGTAATAGAGGGCGAGCCTATTGCCATTAACCGGCCACAAATTCTAACTCATCATATATGGCGGGACATCTTGGATGGTTTCTTCAGGAAGTGGCAAGAGGAAGCATAACACAGAGGGTAGTGAAAGAAATGGGGGAGGCCTTTTTCCAGGACTCAAGAGTGAGACAAACATACCTATTTGAAATGGTCTGGTTTTAAAACCTGTGAATAACTAAATAACTATGTTTGATTTAAAATATTTTTTCTAAGTATAAAGTATCTTGGACATCACTGACATCGGTAAAGAAAAGATGGACTTATGTCACAGAACAGCTGATTGTAATGAAATGATGAATTGACAAAGAGGTAGCGTGGAATCTGTGTAAAGACATAGGATTCTATTTCAACCTCAATTTGTTTACAAACTCTATTTAAAACCTTCGGTCAAGCGGACAAAGTCGCGTTCAAAGACTAGCTTACAATATCCCCGACAATTTTCAAGACGAAATAATTGAAAATGAAAGCTAAACCCTTCATCTATCAGCAGATAACGTCGGCTAACCCTGACAGCCTGGCCTTTACCTGACCAGAACGGCTTTCGAGGACCCTTTCACTTTGTCTAGATTCTAGGTGATAAGTTGATGAGGTGAGAAAATGGTAACCTGTTCGCAGGCTTGTTGAAAAATTAATGAAACACGACTACTTAGCTGGTGAGGTGGGGAAAAAAATGTATGGAGTGTGGTTTAGAAACTTAAGAATGATTGATGGTTTCCGAGATTTCTTTTCGTTCTTGTTGGAGTTTCTTAAAGTTATTAGTTACCTACTAGCTTTTGCCTATCTTCGTCTGAGTGAATATCGACTATCACGGGGTTTTGCATTTTTTTGCGGGGACCCTAATTCTTTTTCTAAAATTTTAATTTCCTAATATAACAGTCTCTGTCTTTCTGTTAATCTGCCAGGGGACGTCCCGCCAAAATCGTTCCAGCTGTTTCGGAGATCAGAATAAACAGATACCTAGAAAATACGTATTTTTAGAAGTTTATAATGAAGTTTTAGTTTTATGTTTTAGGAAATTTAAATTAGTAATTTATTAATCGAATATAATAAATCAGAAGTAGAGCAGTACCATGCAGCAGCAAAGATATGGCTTAACGCGGGAGAAGTCGCGGGCCGAAGCTAGTAGCCCATACTGTAGTAAGAAAGTAGTACCTACATACTATTGCAAAAACTATGAAGTGTGATAATTGCAGTGGAATTATATTGCTCATAATATCCAGTAAAGTGTATCTTGAACACATCCTGTTGCATGCATATTTCAATCATATCTTACGATAACAAACTAAGGGGGTGGTCTCACACATAGCAACACATTTACAAACAGTACTAGTTCACACTGAACCAGTCAAGGAAATAGTCTAAGAGCCCACTGTCTCCAGACCAACGTCATTTAATTGAATAAAATAGAGTAATTTTTAATTCTGAGTATGTATAATATGAGTAATATATCATTAATCTGTTTTTTTACTGCCTGTTTTTTTACTGCTGTTTTTTACTGTTTTTTAGCCTAGTGGTCCTAAGCACGAGTGCTACGCTAGAGGTATGGGTTTCGATTCCCAGGTCGAGAAAATTGTTATTGGGTTTTTCTATGAAATTCTTAGTAACAGCACGGAGTTAGGATTTCTGCCCGGTTAACGGCAATAGGGTCGCCCACTATTACATGGGACCTGAACGTACCGGCGGACTGTGGGTGTAAATTGGTACACCTCTGCCTAACCCTTCGGCAATCACAGTGTGATGGTATGTGTATTTATATCTGACATATTCCTGTATCTGTCATCCAAATCAAATCAAATCAAAATTTTAACCATGGTAAACAACGTTAGTTTGACGACTTTAGGATCTTAGACCTAAAGAAAAAAATACATCATTATCTTCAACTTATACGGACACCTCAGAAGATCACTCATACATAATTTTGTTTAGACTATATTTTATGCATAATGTACGGTACGATTTAATGTTAATGTTACTTTACAAATAACGTCCTAACGCGCGATCGGTGGGCGAGAGAAGTGATTAAGACGTACACACAATAGGAACGAGAAAAACAGAAGGTCAATCATATTTGAAGGACTGAGAAACAGGGTGTAAAGTTTCTCATCCTCCATAGAAAAGGGAGGATCCTCCGACCAGACAGGTGTTGTATCTGGTGGGCTACTGCCCGACGGTTGATGTCGGGATTTTGTATGTGTGCCAATGTCGCTGCAAACTTTGATAGCGCGATCTAGGCATCGTCAGTTTTGCCGTAGTAGTTCGCAGGCTGTGCGATAGATGTCGCTACACATATAATGGGTTGAATTTCATTTCATTTGCTGAAATTCAGGATATGATTCTAGCCAAAACAACGAAATTTGTCATCAGTTATTTAAAAATAAAACATTGATACGGGGTTATTTGTAAAACAGTTTAGTCGGATTTTATCTTTGTTTTATGCCTCTTAATAATTAACTGTATTTTTCTACATATTTATAATTTTTCGCTCTAAATGTCTATGTAAACAACTCTACGTGGTCCTATCAACAAAAAATAGATGAACAAACAGTTCAATGCGAATGCAAAAAAAAAATACTGATCAATAGTGTTTTCTGACTAATTTGTTTGAAATAATGTGTTTTGAAAAGAGATCATAAAGTTCAAGTTGTTATTCATGGTATTAGTAATATAGTCCTGGGAGGTTATAAGTGTTTTAACCAAAACCCTGTTTAGTATTTTTTTTTATTTGGGTTTTCTCTGACCTTACTCTAAGTCAGAGGTGGCGTGGCAGAGACAAAGTCTACAATAGAATGAGCTTACCCAGAAGAAGCCTGTTCACTCTAATTTTGAAGAGATTAGGGTTCAGTGATTTCGGAAATACAGACGCAGGTAGAAAGATTGTATACTGGACCTTCTTAGTCCATTTTGATGGTAATACCGTAAAGATGCGCAAGAGCAAGTGGGCGTTCTAGTAGTGATGTACTAACTGATTTATTTGTGTAATAAAATGTTTGTTTGTATGTACATTTAGAATCGACGGTTTATTTTTAGATGTAAATACTTTGAGTGCAGTATGAGTGTTTTATTTTTAGAATAAAATGTTAGCGGAGTTAAGGTAGAAAGTCTTTGTTCTTACAAGCGCTGGCTAAGTGACTTTTTGAATTATTTTTTTTAAACAATACCTACGTTGCTCCACAGTTGGAATTTCTCCTGTACCGTGGGTGCGTTTACAAACTTTGAACTCACATACACAAACAGTCAGACCCGGAACAATTACCTGTAGGCCATAGAAATATTTGTTCCGTGCGGGAGTCGAACTCGTGACACGCAATACAGTAGCCAATTGCTCAGCCATTGCGTCGTGTTGATTGCTTTGCATTTGTTTGTTTTGAATTCACTGCTCAACTTGACAGAAACTCGATGATGGAATGTCGGTAAGTTTAGGGCACTTTAGGCTTGTAGTTAGGCAATTTGGTGTCATTTCAAAATTATAACGTGATTTCAAATCTCATGATATTTAAATAAACATTTTCTTTTTTCTATTAAGTTATTTGGTGAGAATCTGTCTTTATTTCTGTGGTCTTACCACAAGTACAGTAAGTGTCCTATCCTTTCTACAATTTCAATCAAACTAGATAACACGCCGAACAAAATGTTACTAGACTAGACTTTTGTATGAAACGCGCTGTAGGCTATAGTCCCCTTAGTTATTGTTATGATATATGGCCATAATAAACATTGACACTCAAAATAAATACCTAGAGGCCATTGGCATATAAGTATGGTTAGTTAGAATATAAACCCTTGGCCCTGACACAAGGTCCAATGTCAAACAAAAAGAAACATTATTTTTACCGAGCAATAGAACGATAATCGATTGCCCTTCAGCCCTTGAATACTGAGTGCGTGGTTTCTGCAAAGGTCATCAAATATCGTGTAATAAAGGGTGTTTTGACTAACTTGCCCTTCGCTGATGAAGGACGAACATTTCAAGGCGCGTTTATATTGAAACGTGTAGAAGTACTGCCCGCGACTTCGTCTGCATATTTTAACAAAAAAAAAAAAAAAACCGTCACGCCTGTATTGTATTCCCCGAAGGGTTAGGCAGAGGTGTACGAATGTACACCTACAGTTCGCCGGTATATTTAGATCCCATGTAATAGGGGCGAGCCTATTGCCATTAATCGGGCACAAATCCAAACTTCGAGCTGCTACTGAGAATTTCATAGAAAAACCCAATAACAATAATTTAACAATAATTTTATTTTAGTATTTATTTCTTTATTTAGGATCTCCAACAAAAGATATTATTATACACAAATCATGACATACAAAAAAAAGTCAACAACAGGTAATAAGTTGGTGTACTCCTTCACTTATAGAAGCTCACAGTCTTTGATTACTGCTTCGCTCCCGTGGGCCGTAGCGTAATGTAATGTGGCCTCTACTATGCCTTATGAATGTGGCTATCATATTTTCCTATCTAACTGGTAGTTCCGTAGATTTGCGAGTTTAAACAAACAAAAAGTCTCTTTATATTTATTATGTCGAGAGTATAGATTTACTTCTAGAAACAAGTTGAAAAACTTACGCAAGCGAAACGAAACAACTCGGGTCAATGTTAGAAATTAAAGAAATCCGGTTGCCATAGCAACCAGTAACAATGCACAAGCTTTATTACAAAGTCATTATTACGACTGCAATTAACCTAAGACCAAGACCGGAGAATATTTCAATCAATTTTGAGCCATATTTCAAAAGCCATAAAATCGTTTTAAACTGCATAATGCACTTTGTAAGTCAATTGAATTGGCCAACGAAGTGACGCAATCGAGAAATGCTATTTTAAGCCTTACTGCTTCAAAAATAGAGTTGTTTGTAAACGCAAATCTAACTTTGATAAATTCCGTTGGCGCCAAGTATGTTGCTTCCAAGTGTTGGGCTATGAATAGCTCATAAGTTCATTACTATGATTTATAGGCACAGATTTGAAAAGACTATTAAAGCAATCAACAAATTATGTTAGAAACGAAATGTTTTAGTGATAACAACCAGTTATTATCTTCAATAAATCGTAGCTGATCTGATAAATATTTTTAGAACCAAGAAAGTTATAAATGGAAGCTTGAGTCTATATTCTCTATGGTTAGAGGCAGGGTTGGACTGTGAATTTGTGGGGCCCTGGGCTGACACTACTAGGGGGCCTAATTAATTAAATCAATTATTCTAGTGACCTAAGTTTCTCATTACATTCGAGGTTGAATTGCGGCTTAATGCAGTAGAGAGTGTAGTAATAAATTACGCTTATAATATACAAGCCCACGACTTCGTCCGCGTCAAATTTCATAATCCCACGGGAACCGTACATTTTTCCGGGATAAAAAGTATCCTATGTGTATTCCACACTACACTCTATCTCAGTGTCAGTGCTAAATTTCATCCAGATCCGTTCAGCCGTTTTCGTCGTGAAAAAGTAACAAACATCCATCCATCGATTCATCCTCACAAACTGTCATATTTTTATTTGCAATTAAGAAGTAGGATTCATAATGGCTGGGGGCCCTTAATATTCATGGGGCCCAAAAGCCTTATACATTATGTAGATCCATCCCTGGTTAGAGGTGCGAAGGAAATTGTTAATAGCTTTTGTGAATACGTTTAGTTCGTGAATGAAAGTGTGGTGATCCGTTTTACTGCCTTCCAAGTATCATTCATTGCGTTCAGCTTTTACTTCCTTGCTAATAGCTTTAGGGCTAACAGTTGGTGGTCCGTTATCTGGACGGAAAATATGATTTAAGTTTAGTTTTTGAAGGATCGCTGAGCGTTCAAATCTATAGCTAGTTCAGCTATGAATATGAGCAAACAACGTTCGTTCTGGCAAACGTTAATTCGGGCGAACATTTTTCAGGCAATCGTTAATTCAGGAGTTCGTTCTACGGTTAAAAGTGCATTTGATCAAACGTTCTTTGCACAATTGTTAGCTCGGGTAAACATTCTTCGGGACAAATGAACATCGGGCAATCGTTGCGCGCCCAACTTGATTCGATTCCTTTTTCTTGTAAATGAAGTACAAATGTAGTTTTAATGGTATTATTGAAATAAATAATTTAACTGGCTCTGTAAATACTGCAGTAGCAACTTGGCCTAAGCTTTGCAATAATCAAAGTCAGTGACATAGAAATCATTTTTAAAACCGCCACAAGCCTTTTACCGTCTATAATGATTTAATTATTGTATGACGTCAACCTGGGTCGTTTAATTAAAGGGACTTGTGAGACAATTGTGGGAAAACGCACAGGTTTGAGGTATATGCTATAACCTTGTGTTTAATGGACAATCAATACTGAATTTGCAGTATTTGTAGTTCTGCGGTATTAAAAGTGGAAGAAACATTGTAAAGATACCGAATATCATGGATTCAGAAAATGATACTAGACCCTTGAAACGTGGAATTTCACAAGGGCTTTAAAAATGATTGCTGTTCAATAAAAAAGTGCAACTGTTCAATAAAAATGTGCAACTGTTCAACTGTGCATGATTAAAACGTGTTGAACAAATGCTTTTTTTATATAAAAATCCAAACAAAAACTTCTGCTCTGTGAGGTCCCTTTATTGTCATAAAGACAATACATTCAAAAGGAATTTAACATTTCAAGTTCTAAATAAAACTGTTTAAATAAAAGTTTTTTAATTACATTTAAACAACTGGACTGATATTGACAACAATGACTTCTATTCTTAATAATTGACACAAATGTTTCTTTTACTATCAAAACCCAAACTAAAGAATTGTTCACACGCTTCAACTAAAAAAAAATGCAAATGAATTGCTCTCTTTTTAGTCGTAGCAGTAGAGCTCTTTGTAAAGGTACTCATACTGGGAAATATTACCACCATACCTATTTCTGCCGCACAGCAGCGATGCTGTGTTCGAGTATAAAGGATATGGGTGCTGGTGTAATTACACGCACAATCATGAGACATTTCCATTTTGTATCTTGGATGGCAATGCATTTGGAAGGACTCTGGTATTCAAAATGTCTATAAGCAGAGGTAATCACTTATCATCGACGGACCAGATGGGCCGTCGGTTGGTTTGCCATCGAACGAAATTAAAAAAACAAATCTCCAATATTTTGAACTGAACAATTGAACATACTATCTTCTTATGCAACATCATAGTTTTTTTGTTAATTATTCAAGTAACAATGAACGCTTTAATCAACTTAGTCATTAAACGTCTACACATCTGTCAGTCATCCCTTTATACTCTAATTACGACTGATTAGAGTTCAAGTTCACATCGTTTCGATTGGAAACTATTTTTAGATTTGAAAAGATAACGGTAGGGGTAAACGCTTTTATAATAGAAATTATATTAAGGTTGAAGAGTTTCTTTTCTTAATTAATTTATCTAATGATTACTCGATTGTTGGGTTAATTAATTTATTATAGCGTTTCTTAAATATCATTGGATGGCAAACAAGCTGTCTGCCGACCTGATGTTAAGTGGTCACCGACGCCTCATCTGCAATACCAGAGGCCTTGAAATGCGTTGCCATCCCAGAGACAAAGTTGAAATATCTCATGTGCCTTTAATTACACCCGGATCCAAACCCTTCAAACCGGAATACAGCAACGCTGCTTTGCGGCTGCCTACTACACCGTGCCATGAGCGTGCTAGGAACGTGATAGGTAAAAAATATTCTTTGTATTTAAAAAGTATGAGACTATCCCCAATTCCCCACTAAACCGTTCCATCACCGACAGCCATACACAAACAGCCAGACCCAGAACAACTATCTGTAGGCCATAAAAATATTTGTTCTGTGCAGGAATCTAACCCCCGGGGCTGCGGGTTGTTCGAAAGAGATACCGCGCCCCCGGAACGCAAAGGGCACATGAAGGAACATAGACGGGTTTTAGTCAGTAAAAGTCTGACACTCCCTCCCGCCCCGCCCAGGGCAGGGGAAGTTATTTGATGATTTCCCGTCTATATAAAAAAAAAGGAATCTAACCCGCGACACGCAACGCAGCAGGCAATAGCTCAGCCACTGCGTCAACTGTGACGTTAATGTAGGAATAGTAAGTAGTACGTGTCATGTTTCTTTCCGTACCTGATACGTTCATAGCACGATCATGGCACGGTAAGATGTAGTGGGCACTTGGGCAGACTCCTTAAAGAAACATGTTAAGAATTTAAATGACCATGTAAACAAATAATAAAAGCATAATGACCGGAGCCATTACATAGACAAATATATTGATTACTTGACTAAAGTCATAATGTCTAAGGCCAAACTAATATTTGACCAATACGGGCGTTGAACTTACGACCCTGTGTAAAGGGCGGAAGCTATTAATATTACCGTATCTTATGTTTTTTTTTCTGACATCATAATTATACATTTTTGTGGAAAACATAATATTGATTGTGCCCTACCCTTAAACATTGGCAAACAATTTTTAATAATAATAATACCTGCCTATTATTGTCATAGGAAACAAAGGCCTCTTCTTAATACTGAGAAGTTTTGTGGGGCATAGCTTATAAGTTATTTACCTTTTTGTTATCATAATAAATAATAAACCACGCTTGGTTAAGGCGGATTGCAAATTTTATTCTAATAAATGTATATTATAAAGAGGAAAGATTTGTTTGTATCAAATAGGCTCCGAAACTACCGGACCGAATTCAACAATTTTTTAACCAATGAGATAGGCTATACAGGAAAACATTTTAACCAGTGCGTAAATTTTGCCATAATAAACTTCAACACGTTTTATTAAACACGTATATTTTATTTTGATATGTCTTAGTACAAAAAAAAAGTTATCGCTTACGAAACATGTATACTTAAAAACCATATTTTATTGTCACTCGGCGCTAGCGCATTCCCCACCCCCTCACCCCAGCCATGCGCCCGGGCGGCGGCCAAGAGTTTTCATTGATAGTATGGCGAATAGATTATGTCCATGTTTTGCTTATTTCAAACTCGGATAAGGATGAAATTTTTTTTTTTTTTTTTTTTTTAACTAAACACGGAAATGTGTTCTATTACTGACACTGAACTACCAAAATTGATATGTCTTAGTACAAAAAAAAAGTTATCGCTTACGAAACATGTATACTTAAAAACCATATTTTATTGTCACTCGGCGCTAGCGCATTCCCCACCCCCTCACCCCGGCCATGCGCCCGGGCGGCGGCCAAGAGTTTTCATTGATAGTATGGCGAATAGATTATGTCCATGTTTTGCTTATTTCAAACTCGGATAAGGATGAAATTTTTTTTTTTTTTTTTTTTAACTAAACACGGAAATGTGTTCTATTACTGACACTGAACTACCAAAAAAAATTTACGCACTGGTTAAAAACTTATCCTGTATAACATCACGCTACAACCCACGGGAGCGGAGCAATAAGTAACGAAAGACGTAACTTAACGCGGGTGAAATAATACACGCGGATGACGTCGCGGGCAGTTTGCTAGTCTTATTAATATTATTGTGTTATTCATATTTATTAAATTAAAATCTATAACATCATTCTATCTTAATCAACAACTCAGTACTCTATATACTTTTAAAGTGACCTATCTAGTCCTCCTTTCCAAAGCAAGGCTATACTGACATTTGAACAAAATAAATGATCTTTGCTATGGCGCCGATAAATCAATAATCTAAATTGTAAAGCCATTATTTGATGGCGTCTGTCGCGGTCGTGCGGTGCAGCTGAACAAACCATTATGTGTATGAAGATGTAAGTTGGTACAGGGACGAATTTGGGATTTGGATATGCCAAATAATCACCGCTTCCTTTAACAGTCTTTTCCAACACGGTAACAGCAGGCTGGACTCGCCTCAAAATATTTTATCATTGATTGCCATCGCGCCGCTTATTTTTTCTTGTCATTATAAATAATAAACTAATGCACACGATTTAAAGCCCCAAATTGAATCGCAAATTATTTGCTGTGTCGCAGCCATGCTGGTAATGAGCAATGACCTAAATTGTTATAAAAAGCACTTTTAGATATTTTATGTAAATAAATATTAACGTAGAAAATAAATAAATTTAAAAGTAACAAAATGAGCTAATAGGTATCATTTAGATAATAATTGATAGACGTTATTTAAGGGAAAATACGTTTAACCTTGGAGCGGCTTAAACGACATGCGTATAAATAAAAAGACCAATTAAGCCATTAACTAAATAGGAAGAAAATATTTTTGGAAAACAAATATTATTTTATTTATTTATTGAATATGTAAATCGCAACCCATAAATTCCTTTCGCATTGATAAAAGAAACTTTCTACTCAACAACTGGAACAAAACCCATTTGTTTGCTTCGTAATTTATAAACAAATGCATTGTTAAATCTTTGTTTATTGTGATTAGATAGTTTATCAACGTTGTGGAGCGGCCACATAAAAACAAATCCATGTTCAAGATAATATTGTTTGACAATAGAAGACATTTTGTCTGCGCAGCGTTCAAAGAATGTAGGTTGACGTCTTGGTATCGAGGAATAAGAAATATATCTTTATTATTTTATCATTTAAACTAATATTATAAAGAGGTAAAGTTTGTGAGGTTGTAGGAGGTATTCTCTGGATTAACTGAACCCATTTTGAAAATTCTTTGACCCATAGAAAGCCACGTTATTTGTGAGTGTCATTGGCTATATGTATAACATCATGCTACGAGAAATGGGAGCGGAGCAGTAACCAAAGACGTAACTTAATGCGGGTGAAATAAGCCACGCGGACGAAGTCGCGGGTATTTCGCTAGTACTGTAATATAACAAGAAATAATGAAAAGGGGTTTGATCTGCTGCAATGCAACAGACGCAGGGATACCCTGCAATGCAGCCGATGCAGGAGTGCTCATAGCCTGACTTAGTTTATAAGTTTTAAGCCCTGGCTAGAGTAAGGACGAGGTAAGGTACCATAGAAAATTCTGGTTAGGTAGGTGACAACCTCCTAGGAAGATCTAGGAGACGCCATTTAAAACAAAAAAGCTGAGATTCACTCTTCTACAAAATTGTGTAAATTAAAAATCCTATTTATAAGGTACATACTTAAACAATTCATTGCACTTGTCGTTTGTAGTTAGAGAAAGAATGTTCTGATAATAAGTCCAAATATTTACATTGACACAGGACATTGTACTACAAAGGACAATGGCTCCTTACCAGTTTTAAACCTTATTACTAAGGGCGTAAGGGTGAAAAGTGGTTCTAATTTGTAGAATTATTGATTAAAATTAAAATAAAATTGATTGATATTAAAATTACTGGGTAATAATGATTATATTTTAAGTACCTATATTAAATAAACAGATCTATTTATGTGATTGGTATCTGTATCTATGTAAATAGATATGTTTGTATGTTTCTCCTCTATGCCTTCCTAAACCATTGATGCGATTGTGATGAAACTGTTGTGAGTTTTGTTGCATTATCACACAAAGGTCTCAGGCCCAAAAAAATCAGACACTTTTTTCTTTACAGATAGTAATAAATATATATCCAATTAAAAATACTGAAGTCACGAGGAAAAAAAAAAACTAAACGGTCACAAACACTTCAAAAATTTACTTATCTTTAACATTCGCAGCATTGAACTTGACCTACAAAACGCTCTTCAGAATCGCAATGTTCAAGTGATTTTAACACACTACTATATTATCATAACACCGTTGCATTCTCATTACTTTGTAATACGGAAAGAGCTCTAAGAAAACAGTTATCTCCTTAAAACAACGACTGAAGACTAATATTTATCTAATAGGTGTAAATGTTGAGCCCTAACTGTCCTGTTGGTTTCGTGGTGGCACGAACGTTGAGCAGGTCCTGGGATCGATTCCCAGGTCGGACAAAAACTGTTATTGGGTTGACAGCCCGGAGTATGGAAGTTGGTGGTGCGACACCCCCGTGACTTGGAAAGCATGTAAGGCCGATGGTCTTGCGCCTGATCTCTCCCCGTTTGCGTCGGATTGCCGCCTCATCGGACTATGAGAACTAGGGAAAAGGGAGTGCACCTGTGTTTGTGCACACACTTATGCACTATAATATCTCCTGCGTACTTGGCTAGTCCGCATTAAGATTAGCTGCCGTGGCCGGATTCGGTCTGGAGAATACGTACAATTGTTGAGCTAGAAGGTACGGAATTCCAATGGCATTTTGCTAAATTGCAAAGCCCCGTGACATTTTATTCACGAACACACCTTGGTAGAATGCCATTCAACAGTGTATGGGACAATGATGACACATGTTTAAATTGCTACTGATTTGATGTAGTTGTTTGACGAGGAGTCCATACAACTTGATTCCTACCGGCTTCCCTTTAGAAGGTTGGGACAACAGCTACTGTCTTTGAAAAATGGCAGTCAGTAGTGTTTACTATTTTAAAATAATATCTAAATTCATGAAATTTAAATAGGCAAGTTGATGGTAAACTATAAACGTTTAGAAAACGTCTACACTTTTTGCCTTTAATTGTAATAATTTAGAGAATTCCGCAATATTTTCTACGGCCTAAATACCCGTCGTCACTAGGTGACAATAAAAGGTTGCAATAAAATTTATTAAATTTAAGAGATTATAAAAAAAAAACAAGAAAATTAATATTTAAAGTGACATTGACATTTTGTCCATCAATTTTGACTTCACAAAAATTTCTCCACCAAGTGCGGCCCTGCACACAAGTGCACTCAAAGGCAACACCGAATTAAAGGCAGAGTTGATGGACGTTAAACAGCATTATTATTTATTACACAAACGTATTGCAGCCATTCTTTGTAATGAACCCACTGAAGGCATAGTTCCAACTGGAGCTATCTTACTCAATCAGTGCATAGAAATGTCTGAGCATCTTGACTGAAGATCGCATGGATAGATAGTAATCAGGCTTCAAGATCAATTGCACTATCTTAGACGTAGCGGAACTTTAGCACCATAAGGTCAAATGCATAGACGCATCTGACGCCTGATTAAGTGTGAGATAATTGATGCGAGATAATTGAAGTCATGGTGAGCAGAAAGCTATAGTGCAACGGATGTTTCTAACAAGTTCACTATAGTACGAACACGAAAATAATTACCTAATTATAACACAACTGCTAACTAAATGAACCAATAAATAAATAAATGAAAACCTGTGAAGGACCGAACTAGTACTTGAACTTGATTTTTCAAATAAATTTTATCTTATGAATCGGTATTAGTACTGTTCGACAACCTGTCGAATTGTTAATTATTTTATTTTCATGTGAAAGTCATCTGACAATTGAAAAACCAGTCCTTTATCAACGTATGATCTACTGGAAAGTAACCGCATGACAAGAGAATATAAAATAAAGTAATCTAAATTGGTTAAAGATTAGATGACGTTTACATTGGTCAAAGACAAATTGCCCCTATACTCAATGCTGAGACCATATCTCAATTAATAAGAAGATACAGAGGAATTTGGACATTGTGCAGTGAAAAATGAACGTAAAAATGCATTGAATTGAATGCACTATATTTATTTTGTAAGAAGTTATTAATCATTTCTTGAAGACAGGTGTCCAGTTGCGCAATGAATCATTGTATGAAATGGAAACTGTCATATAACAAACAAACCATACATTTTTCATTCATTTGTGGGAACCCAATATGTTCAACTGTTCACAACATTGTTCAAAGCAAAATAAAGTTTTTTAAATAATGATTTTTCTTGATGACATCATTCATTAGTTCAGCTTGAGCAATTTTCAGATTAATTAATATTGAACTGAAATACAAGTGAATTAAAGTGCAAGATATTATGTAATTGTTTACTCTTTATTTGAAGGCTAACTAAAATCGTGCAAAATCTAGTCGCAATCACATCTCAGCGAAAATCAATAACGAAAAAATATTGGTAAAATTACAGACATTTTTAGCAGATTAAGACTGAGTTTAGATTACGATCTTTCCTAAAAAATAATAGAACTGCCTCCCTGGCATATGTATGGCATATCTATGGCATATGTATGGCATGTGTATGGCTCATGCATATGGATAGAGAGATCATTTCAAAATGGTAATATTTCGTTTTAAAAATGTATAAATCTTTGGTTGGCTTACCAAAGAAAGTTCTGGTTATAACATTGTAACAAAATGAAAATGTACCTACCTGCATAGAATTTCCATTGGGTAATTCAATTTCTTCTGGATTACTTTTGCGGTAAGAAACCGCTGAACTAAATACTTACGACTCGGGTTTTACCTCATAATCATCGCTTTCCAGGATAATGGGTAATGACGATGATTTGCAAATGTATGAACTTTATGTATGTCAGTAATAGTCATTTTGATACTAGATCAAAATGACTATTACTGACATACATAAAGTATGTATGTCAGTAAGCATGTTTAAGCAGTAAGTATGTTTTTAATTAAAAAATAATAATAAAAATACTATCACGCCTGTATTCCCTGAAGGGTTAGGCAGAGGTGTACCAATGTACACCCACAGTTCGCCGGTATATTTTAGGTCCCATGTAATAGGGGGCGAGCCTATTGCCATTAACCAGCACAAATCTAAACTCCGAGCTGCTACTGAGAATTTCATAGAAAAACCCAATAACACTTTTTACTCGACCCGGGAATCGAACCCAGGACCTCTAACGTAGCAGTCGCGCTCAGGACCACTAGGCCAACAAGGCAGTTGACAGTTATGTTTTTATTATTTGAATTCAAATCGTTTCAGGTGGCGAGGGGACGATTGCCATTGCCTGGAAAGAATTGAGAGCTGAGGCCTTTGTTAAGTAGTGGGGGACAATGTAAGGCCAAATAACATCCACTTCCTTAATGATAAGAAGTCCGATAGTGTAGGAAATGATTTAGTAAAATCCATTTTCCAAATATTATAACGTAATTATTTTTATCATGATTTTGGTAAATTGGTATTCTCTAAATATTAAATGACCACAAAACTGCAATTTGAAATGAAAAAGAAATGTTGAAATAAAGAGCTGGACTTACACGGAGTGTAATAAAAACACAAACAAATCGGATCAATAAGAATAAAACAGAAAAGTTATGACCTGCTTTATCTTCGTAATCAAAAGGGTTCCAGATACGATCCAAAAACAAAAAACTATCACAATGATAGGAACAACTACTTTTCGGCTTTATGAAGTACCTTTTTTCACCCATAGCTTACAAAAACTGTCACGGCACTTTTATTACCCCATGTCGATCTTCATATTATTTATGGGGGTACGTAAACTTAATTTCAACCCTAATAAACGCCAGAATAAGTGTCAATACTGTCAATCAATCCCGTAATAAACTCATCAGCTTCCCTCCTCAACCATCTGTCAAGTTCAATGCCCCATCGCCAGGGGTCGCTATAACACCTCGTTTTTCTCAATTGATTGTGAAGACTCCCCTCCACATTGGTGTGGCTGAGGACGCTGTATTTATCTTTCGTTAAGGCCACCATAAGTATTGTTAGAGGGCACCTAATTGCTTTTAACTGTACTGATATTCTAAAGAAATGTTCCTTAGTAGTTTAGATAAAGTGAGATCGAGGTGAGCTGCCAATCCCTAGCAGAAAGTGTAAGATACAAGCAACAGAATTCTACGATAGCAAATGGCTTTATTGAAGAGATACAAAAGTATCTACCAGTGCCAATGAGACGTATTATATTGTTAATGATGAGGATAATAAAAGACGACAAATAATCTTAATCATCATCTGCCTAGCCTTTTCCCAACTATGTTGGGGTCGGCTTCCAGTCGAACCGGATGCAGCTGAATATCAGTATTTTACATGGAGCGACTGCCTATCAGACCTCCACAACCCAGTAATGGGTAATACGACAAACAAACAATCCACAAAACAAACAAAAACAAACAAACAAATAATCTTAATAGATAAACAAAATCAAGTAATCATCTTGAAGATAACATGGTGCTTATTATAAATTACTAGCATATCCCAGCGACTTCGACCGCGAAAATGTCAAAAGAAGTCGCGCATAAAAAGTAACATTTCAAAGTCGGTTAGGTAGTTTAGCCGAAAAAGTCTAACAGACAGCAGACATACTGTTTCGACACCTCTCAAGCCGTTTAGGCTACATAAATACACTCAAAAAACATAATCCCCATTCTAGCGCAATCGGGTAATCAGAACAATCATACATAAGTAACATCTAATGACGAGACAGGCTCTCTAACTATACAGAAGATTGTAACACAACCCATAAAAGTTCCACATGATAAACCGCAGCTTCCGTGAAGCGCGGCCGTTCAAGAGATTAAAGTGTAAAGACAAACAGACAATGCCCTTGCGTAACAACCACAGAGCTGTGAGAAAGTTTTTCTTTTTTGTTTTATTTCTTTGAGTTGCCAAATACGCGGAAGTTCTAGTAGATTTTTTAATTACAAGATTTTGAAATGTAAAATGGAGAAATCTGATAGTTGAAAAGTCAAAGTATTTGCATGAATTTATGGAAGTGTTGGAAAAAGATAATACTATGGTCAAGGACAAAGCACTTATTTCAATTAGACCATTTACAAGCACTTTTGAATGTCAAGGAGATGGTCAGCTAATCAGAAAGTTGCAGGAAGCTAGTTGCTCGTTCGTAAACGTAGGTGGGTCTCTATGGAGAAAATGGAGATATTATTATGATAGCTATACCAGCGTATTATTGTCCGAATATAGGGCAAATGACTTCTCTTAAAAATAAGGCATGAGCATTGATTACTACACTTGCTCAAGGAAGATAGGCGATTTCAGACTTACATAATTTATTTTAAGTCCAGGCTTCCTCAGGGTGATTTCCTTCACTGTTGCCACTAAGAAAGTAATAAATCTTTAAAAAGTTACACTAGTACTTGTCCGATATAGTAGCTACAACCTCATGCATGAGTGACGGGCTTCGGATCTTAACTATCACTGCAGAATATCTTGCTATTCTTAGAAATAAAGATTAAGAATATCTAGGACTTTCGGATCATTCAAATGTCAGAATTGGCGTTGTAAGACAACTAATAATGATTAATGTATGTAGGTATGTGTGATTTTAGATTCATTAAGCAAGCCATACTTGGATATGTAGATAACAGAATCTCTTGACCCAGACACACTGTGTTTTGGGTCATCGCCTTCTATCGCTGCGCTGTAGCCAATTGCGAATCTTAAAAAAGTAGTACATTTTATTTTATATCTCTATTGAGAAGTCTAGTTTTTTAGTCAATTGCTCTCGATCTATGCAATTGATTGATCGTTTCTTTATTAGTGTTTAGACCTATCGTTTATTCCATTATTTTTGTTCAATTAATCGTTCTAGTGGGATACTTTTGAACTGTTCATATAATCTTATTGGCGAAATATAAATCGAAAATCGTCAATCAGCTTTGCCTTCTCTGCAGGAGAAGAGGCGTTAGTCCTACAGTAGAACAATAATAAGCTACCTAGAATAAAAACTATTATATTATTATACTAGCTACTGCCTCGACATCGTTCGCGTAGTTTTTGACACCTTCGTTAAGTTACGTTTTCGGTTACTGCTCTGCTCCGGTGGTTTGAAGCTTGAGTTTGTATAGCTTATAATATTTCTTATAAATCTGACTATCATGTACAAAAAGACATTTTCCAATCCAACTGTTACTTCTAGAGATTAGGGTGTTTAATAAAACTTAAAAAAAAACAGCTTTATTATATCAGTACACTCGTAGACTGACTATGTCCAGCAGTGGACATCGTTCAGCTGATATGATTATGGATAGATGTACAAAGTATTACCAAGTAGATTACGTTCAAAAGTACATAGTGCTCCCGTATTTACAAACATTGGACGCTAAAATGACGTAGCTCAAACGACATTGGATCCCAATCTAAACCAGCCAACAGAAACAAAACATTTTAAAGCCATCAAATCCGAGTGTTACAACTGACCCCATCGGTAGTTAAAATGCCAGCGCGATACTTGACACATTATCGGGTGAGACGATGAAATTAACACTAATTAGGTCGGTACTTGGGTTACATGCAACTTTATGACACGGTACACACGACGAACACTCATGCAGTTGGTTGGAATCTTTGGATTAATAGCTCTCTTTGAATATAATAAGCGGAATCCGGAATACGACTCTTTAATATGTTTTTGTTTTCTTGCAAGTTGTCCTTGTAATTTGCGAGCTTATCTGTCATCTTCCTTATTATACATACATACATATCATGGCTTTTTCCCATGGGAGTAGGTAGAAACCACCGAACGCCACCTGCTACGATCCTGATATACTCCTTTCGCCTCGTTCAAGTTCATACGAGCACGCCGGTTGCAAGTACTGCGCATTCGACCTTTATAAAGACTCTCACCAATAAGGTTAGGGTAGGTCTTTCTTCTTTATTATGATTCTGATTGTATTGACTGCACCGTTACCGTTGGTCGCGTGGTCGCAAGTGCAACTGTTCTTTCTATTCCCTGGTCGGGCAGTGTTATTGATTTTTTTCATTACATATTCCTCAGTAACAGCCCGGAATTTGGCGGTTACTGGTGTAACAGCCCCGTGTCTCAGAAACCACTTAAAGCCGTTGGTCCTGCGCTTGATTTTGTTGTGATCCTGTTGTGTCGGATTGCCATCCCATCGGACTATGAGATTTAGGGAAAAGGGAGTGCACCTGTGTTTGCACACACACACTTGTACACTACAATATCTCCTGCGTGCTTGGCTAGTCTCTATTGAGATTAGCCGCACTGTAAACGTTCTAGAGTGTTTTTAATTACGTGGTAGCCATTCAGGAATCCGATGCAAACGACAGCGATAGTAAAAATTAAATAAATAATTTAATAAACTATCATCTTCATTTGCGTACTGATCGATGAATCGATTAATCATCTTCTTTGCTATTATTGTTTTATCGTGTTCAATTGTTTTGTTTACCCGAGCTTCGTTTAGTATTGTTGTTATTTATTATTAAACAAATAAAGATGCCATTGCGAATGCCATCACAATTCGAACGTCAAGCGAAATAATATCATCAGTATGTTATTCTAGAGGTGATGTTTATGAACCATTCAATAGACATCAGCAGTGTGATTCTCTAAGCCTCACTTCGTAATTAGAAAGCTGAATCCGCAGTGAGATTACAAAATGATATTCTGTTAAACACGATCACGCCGGTGACGTCACCACGGCGAACGAATACTAAACCAATGACAAGTTGGTTCGTTATCGAAGTGAACGCGATCACTTTAGTGAGACTCGTTTTCGAGTTTGCATTTTAGAGAATCGCACTACAGGAGTCAGAACTCAGAAATTTCTACGTTCTTCCTCTTTAAAGACTTGTTGTGACAGCGCTAAAGTTATCATCATTCATCCTAACGTTATCAGTACTAATGTTATCATCATCCATCCAAATCTTGCCTTGAAACCTCAATATCATCTGCCTAGCCTTTTCCCCACTATGTTGGGGTCGGCTTCCAGTCGAACCAGATGCAGCTGAATATCAGTATTTTACATGGAGCGACTGCCTATCAGACCTCCACAACCCAGTAATGGGTAATACGATACTCTTGGTAAGACTGGTTGTTAGACTTGTCCAAATCTTGTCTTGAAGCCTGATGATGAATTATTCCACTTCTGGAACATTTCGGTATTCGCCTTTCAGCTCAGAAATAATTCAGCCAGGTGATATCAGCTAGGTGAATTGTTTTGACTATTTGGTGTACTTTATTCACCTCGGAATTATATCACCCAGATGACAAGGAGCGGCGATTTATATTATTGTTGTGGACTTTTCACCTACCGAGATACTCCGAGGTGAAATAATAAACAAAATAAATAAAAACATTTATTTATTTATTTATTTACAGGTTAAAGGTGATGTATAATGATGATGCAATGGGTGTTTCATTGCATCATCATCAAATACGATATAAAAATATTAAAATTCTGAAATCAACCAGAGTGTCAACTATATTGAAGAATTCTCCAGAAAAAACTGGAATAAACCCTAGCGACGGCTTCTAATCAAGACAGAACCTTATCTCTCACTACAATTAATTACATAAGTCGTTATAATTAAGTATTGTTTACATAACTTCATAATTAAACTGCCCGCTAAAGTTAAATAAAAAGAAATAGTTTGCAAGTCACGTGCGATAAGATTTCGTAATCGAAAACGTTTCCTATTACCTAGCAAAAGTGGTATACATTACCTATAGGCTGGTATTATTTGTACCATAAAACAATAACACATTAAAACGTGTTGTTACTTCCGTGCTAGTTTTATTGTTGTAGGGAAATAGTTCCTTACTATAGAATTTGTAACTTACGCCTTGTAAATGGTTGACTGTTTAAAAGGGTTTAAGTTAAAAGCTAACTGTGGTATTTTTTGTTGCTGTGTTTTTGAATGAAGTATTTACATTTCTGCGATTAATTATTTATTTATACCAAAAAAAATACCGGCGAACTGTGGGTGTACATTGGTACACCTCTGCCTAACCCTTCGGGGAATACAGGCGTGATGGTTATTTATGTATTTATCTATTTTCCAACTTATATCATGTGCTTTCTTAGTTTATCTTGAACCGCAAGGATAGGTATCAGTTAAGAAAATTATAGAATATAATATCAGTAAAGGAAATTATATTGCAAGGAAACCTGGCCTTGTGACAAAATATACTTAAGTCTGAAATAGCCAATCCATATTGAGCACACGTGGTGATCAATGCTAGCGCCTTCTCTGTACGAGAAGAGACCTTAGCTCTGCAGAGGGACAACATAGGTAATATGCAGGATATTCTTTTAATTGCGAATAAAAATAGTGTTCCCCTGCAGTGAGTTGGTAAGACCCAAGATGACAATGGATAGGGATCTATACGGAGGAAGTTTCTCACTCTAGAGATGGAGATAGAGTTAAAATTTTATTATTATATAACCAAGATATATCCAGGTCACTCTCAAGCAATAATTTTGGCGCAAACACATAATATACTACGGAACTGTTTGTTCTTTTATCAGTCAACGTGTGAGGGGTCAAGGCGTTGATAACACGGTGTTGTACGCTTATCGAGAAGAAATGTTGGCTCGTTCTGATATGGACACTTTTTGTGTGTATGAGCGTTAGCTTTTTAACTTATTGTAGTACTGTTATCGATTATGAGACTTTGTTTATTAACATGTAATTGTACAAATTGGGAGTGTAGTGTTATTTAATTTTTACGGCAGTTTCGTTTACCATATTTAAATAGAATTTAGCTTTGATACACGCAACAAGTAAATCTATGTAGAGGAATTTTGAAAGTTAACTGCCCCGTTGGTCTCGTGGTCGCATGTGCGACTGTTGTGCAAGGGGTCCCGGGTTCGATTCCCAGGTCGAGCAAAAAGTGTTATTGGGCTTTTCTATGAAATTCTCAGTAGCAACTCGGAGTTTGGATTTGTGCCCAGTTAATGGCAATAGGCTCGCCCCCTATTACATGGGACCTAAATATACCGGCGAACTGTGGGTGTAAATTAGTACACCTCTGCTTAACCTCTGCTTATTAACCCTTCGGGGAATACAGGCGTGATAGTATGGCTAAGTTTGTTTGTTTTGTTTGTAAAAGGTAATCGCTCTAGAAATACTGGTCCGATTATAAAGAATCGTTCACTGATAGAAAGCCACACTATTGCTGAATGGTCTTGTAGTATACTTTACATTCATGCGCATGAAGCCGTGAGCAGAAACTAAGTTAACTATAACTTGCAAGTTTTACATAGTATATTACGGCATTTTACGAAATGAAATGTCAAATTAATAAAAAGTGATACTGTGTAAATAAAATGACTTTTGGTTTAAGTACTTGTATCTGATTGGCTATCTGCTTTACCTATGCGCTTAGTATAAGTAGGACTGGTAAAGAAGGCCTAAGTATATCAATAAAATATGAATTTATGAACTCTTAATGATATGAGGACCTCCCAGAATATGGAAATTATATACTAGTAGGGAAGCCAGTTTTTATACTGTAAATAACTATTTAGAAGCATATTGTAATAAGTAAGTGGGTATTGAAGAGGTTTTGCCTGAATAAGCCGTATACAATCTTATTCATTTTTTTACCTTTTTGCTATGAGATAAAGAATATTTTAAATAAATAATGGTATATAAATATGGTTATTTTCTTTTCGGTCTCTACAAGTCTACATAGTATGAAATAAAGTCCCTTTCCACTGACTGTACGCTTAGATCTTTAAACTACGCAACAACGGATTTTAACGCGTTTTTCATTAATAGATAGAGTGATTCAAAATGAAGGTTTACAAGTATAGAACATCACGCTACGATCAACGGGCGCGGAGCAGTGACCAAAGATGTAACTGAACTCGGGGTTTATAGCTACTTACTTACATATAATTACTATAATAATTTATCGATCCAATATAATTACGTTAAAGTATTCAAATAAGTGTTTGAATCAAAATAAATTAATTGAATAATTCTGGTACAGTAGTGATCCCACATTTTGGAATAGTACAGTACCTACCTGCTACAAGATGTTACAGTAATTGAAGAATGCTACAGAAATATTACGAGAGGAAATTACGTACTTTTCTTTATTTCGATACCCATTGAAGAAGTTTGTTTAAAAATAAATGTTTAAGAATGTGAGAACAATAGTACAGCGAATAATTCAAATACTGTATGTAACAAATATTACACATACACACACATAACACACCATTACGCCTGTATTCTCCGTAGGGGTAGGCAAAACTGTACACCCAAAGTTCGCCGGTATGTTTAGGGCCCATTTAATAGGGGGCCAGCCTATGGCCATTAACCGGGCACAAATCTTTTTAGTTAACTAACTGAGACTTTAACTGCCCAGTTAGCCTAGTGGTCCTAAGCGCGACTGCTACGCTAGAAGTCTTGAGTTCAATTCCCAGGTCGAGCAAAAAGTGTTATTGGGTTTTTTTATAAAATTCTTAGTAGCAGCCCAGAGTTAGGATTTATGCCCGGTTAACGGCAATAGGCTCGCCCCCTTTTACATGGGACCGAAACATACCGGCGAACTGTGGGTGTACATTGGTACACCTCCACCTAACCCTTCGGGGAATACAGGCGTCATGGTGTGTGTTTATGTATAAAAATCGCTGTTGGATACATTTCCATGTACTTACCCATTTTCATATGTGTGTGTTCTGATTATTGTTTTTTGTTCATTTTTCTTTCTAAGAAAGGTTTATGGAAATTGAGCTCTAATATAAAGTTTTTAGGGCAGAAATATTTTCTTTTGGTTCCTTGATAATTAATAAGTACCTAGCTGATTAGTTATTTGCAGTTTTTGTATTGGAATAGTTTTTGTTCGTAATAATAATTTAGAGTAGTTTTTTTTTTAATAAAAATAAATTTATTTTTATTGTCACAAAAATGTACCTTATTGGGCTTAACAATCTGTTTACATGTTAGTTAGTAAATTTAAATAATATGTACCTACCTATCTACATCAATTTGAAAGATAGATATCCCTAATCTAGGTGGATACCTGAGTCTTGGGGATTGAATTTGTTTCAGTTTGTTTCTTTTACGATTATGTAAAATAACGATTTAATAACTTACCGTCCTACTAATTACACGGTAATAGTTGGATAATATAATTATGCAATTCTTACTATTAACTAATTATAATGAAGCGAGTGTAGTCATTAGATAATAATTCATTATAATTTTGTAGTTATCTATTCCTCTTACATTGTCTTGTCACACTCGTGCCGATAAGTTTTCAAATATTACTAAGAAACTTAGTAAAAAAAAATAAGTCGTTAAAAATGTCGTAAATAATTTTAAAAAAAGTTTTTACTTACCAAAAAATATTCTGTCCGGCTAACTAGCCAATAACGCAGCAAAGCGTATCCGCAAACATTTTCGAAAAAAGAACAATTTTATTTCAAAATAAAAAAGAAAGCACCACACTAAACACTGTCACTGTCCAAAAAGAATCGTTTAAAAATAAAACAGGAATAAAATAATTCGAATTCAGAAACAAAACACAAAACTATCGTGTCTATGTTCGATCGCGTTCGAAATTTGAAAGTGCGCGGGAATTGTCACGCGTTCGTGGAGCGCGCAGGGCAATCGCTGACTGACGCGATGTTTCGTTTCGATAGCGGCCTGCTGAACCCGATGGTAAGTCAGTGTGTGGGATTAAAAAATTGGAGGGATCGCAGTTCGCACAACGCAGTAAGTAGGTACCTACAACGGATGCACGCTGTTTATAATTCCGGCGTTGACAAAAAACTTTGCAGAAAAATTTCTTGACGTGTAAACATTCTTACAAGAATGTTTGAAACATCCTGTATAGTGTTATAAACAAAGTATTGCGGATTTTGCAAAAAAGAACGAATAAAGCCTTGATCTGACCCATAATTCAATTTTACGTGTAAAGGCGTAACCGAGTCTTTTTTTTTTCATTTTATTTTATTTTTGTAGAAAGTAGAGTAACAGTTTGTTTATGTCCACTGTCCACTAGATGGCGACACTTTACCCAACCAAACAGTAACAAATTTAGTTGCTCTACTCGCCGCTAGATGGCGCTGTACGGACGAGTTCAACAAAGTTGATAATAATTTTTTTTGTACTTTGATAAACATTGCTTTTTTATGCAATTACTATAAAAATAACTTGAAACAGTTATGATTGCGTCATCATTTAGCTATCTATCACGAGTTTACACATAGGTAATTAACGTTCCTAAGCATCATAAATATTTATCTCACGAATGAGTTTATTACCCATTAAAGACAGTGACAGAAAAGTCTAGTAGCTAGACCAATGGGAGCCATACAAATTGTCTAGCTCAATGACATTAATAAGAGCAAAACATGTACTCAATTAATCTGCGTTTTTTCTGAAGATTAGTCTGGCCTTGTTCGAAGAGCTCATGAATTTTAATTACGAATAAACATTGAGCTGATAAATTATTTAATATTTTCGTTTTATTTTTATATGCGAGCTCGTGTGTACCTTTCGCTTGACATTGGTATGCAAACGACTGATCACAAAATGTTTTAATAAGCGCTTTGGAAATCATGTTATTTTTTAGTATCAGGTAGGGAAATCGCTGGATGCGGACAGCGCAGGACCGGTCATTGTGGGTACCTTTAGGGGAGGCCTATGCCCAGCAGTGGACGTCATTCGGCTGATATCATGATGGTAATGATGATTTGGCAGCTCCTTGATGTGTCACAAGGACAGGAATTTCCATGCTGGAATCGAGGTGGCACGGGAAAAGATTGTCTGGAAGGACTTGCAAAGGCAAGGCTAAGACTAGGCAAAGGCGTCACAGTGGGCCAGTGCTAATAAAAAAATCTGTAAAAAATTTGGTAGTGCAATTTTTTATTAAAAAGATAAAAATATCATGTCGTCATCAAAACTAGGCTGATGATGAGCAGCAACGTCACCGATGAGGTCATAAGGCACAACGCAGTTTTTTGTCTGTAAGAAATAGGTAATCTCAGGAAGTGCTGGCCCGATTACAAAAAAATATTCCACATGTGTTTAAAGCTATGTTTTAATGTTCACCTCGTTTTTAAGCAGACTCTGACTTTTGTGTTGTATAGTCCGGTTATCGACGAAGGTTAAAGGCCTAAGAACATTAAGCTACGACCTACGGTATTTTAAATAAATAAAAAAATCGTAGCGAAGTCAAAATACATTTAATGTTTTTGAAAATAAAATAGGACTGCGATAACATTGGGATGATTGAAATAATTTAAAATAAATGCGAAAGTAACTGTCTGTCGGTTGGTTATCTCATCACTACAAAACCACTGAATCGATCGCGAAAAGGCAACTTGGGATCTGGAAAATCACATAGACTTCTGTTTAATCCACGACCTCATCTGTGTCTGCAATAACCAACATTCACACGTACAAAACCACGGGTAAAAGCAAGTTACCTTATTGAATAGACAAACCGGAACATGACAAACTCCACTTGAAACACACCCTTAAAAGGGTGCAAGGAAAATTCCGCCATATCCTAGATCACTTCATAAGGTTATAATGATGTTAGATGACTATGTAGTTATTAGATGACTTAATAGTAACCAGAAGTCTTTGTGCGTTCATCGCTTTATTTGTTCAAGTTATTAAGCGTTAAGTTATTGCTTTACTTAGTACCTAGATGTTTATAGATTTGTTTAGTTGTATCATGGGCTTGGATCGTAATGAAATTATGAACTTACTAATTGCTCAATAAGATAAGAAGGTAGGTGCTAAGGAGTGAATTTAACCTTTTCTCAGTTTAGACAAGTTCCTACGAATTTTGGTTCAGAATAGTTTGCTTTCCTCAAAAAAACATCTGCCTTTATTTATTTATGCATAGTTAGACAAAATACATATGCGTATCAGTAGTTTTTTTTTCGGAATTGTATGGTTAGTCTTCACTATAGGACCGAACTTGTTTGTTGTACTACAACGGCCGCTTTTCAGGTGGCATATTAAGAGCCGTGATGGAAGTGCGTCTAAGTTTAACACAGATTCAGCTATGAAACAGTGAGATCATTACAAAACCATCAAGATAGCCCAGACTGTACCTAGCACCACAAACTACATGAACAATTTTATAGTACTCTAAACACAATCAACACGTAACTAGGTTATCGGCATAATATAACCACCAGTTACGTTCCCTACTCATAAATAAGTTAAATATAAACTGCTAGTTAACATTTACGATCTTTAAACCTAATTCTTAATTGGTTTCGTGCCGAAAACTGTATTAACACGATTGAAATTAGTAGCGTTTGTGCTTGGTCGTGGGGGAATTGCGTCAATTGAACTTTATCCATACTAATTTTATTTAAACTGGCTTCTGTCGGTGTGGCCTACTGCTCAGCTTCTATGGGTTATAGCGTGATGTTGTATAACCTAAGCTATTCCTCATGAATCTGGCTATCAGATAAAATAATAGTTCCAGACCAATAAAAAAATCTCTTCAGGTTAATTATAGTCAAGATAAATGCGAAAGTAACTCTGTGAGTCTCTGTGTCTGTTTATTAGGCTTTCACAGCTAAACCACTGAGCCAATTTTAATGAAATTTGGTAATGGATAAACTTGAACCCCAAGAAAAGACAAATGCTACTAATATATTCGCGACTTCGTCTGCGTCCGTGATAATCCAGTTTTCAAAACCAGAATCCAGTTTTCAAAATAACTGACATAAGCATAAGCCAGTTTCTAAGTAATAGAACATTTGTATGACGTCATGAAACATGAAAAAAAAACTCTTTTCAATTACTTCTTTTTGAAAGAAATTGCAATTGATGCACAGAGAGCAATGCGATAGAATGATAGAAAACGTAGTCACAACAAACAAAATGAAAACATAACAAAGCAACAGTATAGCTCTTAGTGTGTGAAGTTCATTAAAGATTCAGTCTATTTGTCGGTTCCACGAAAGATTATGAATAATCATGAATATTGAATACCTTTTGATCAAGATATTGTACGAGGTTGAAGTCTTGTTTACATCAATACCTAATAACTGGTTTTTGCTCCATAGCCTTACATACATACATACATACATTTATACGTATAGCATACGGCCTTCGGTGTTGGGCCAATTTTAATTAGTTTCGTCTGTAGAGAAGTCGATTTTAATAAAATTTTATAACTTTTATGATGGTCAGATAGACTTTTTGAAGATATCATTATTATTTGTTCCAGCAAATTATAGGCAATGATTTGTGAATTCTAGCAACATTTAATTAATGATTCCAATTTGCTGTTATTTGCAAACTAGATTTTGCTCAAGATTTCGACCGCGTGGAGGACTGAAATTATCTCTCGGGAAGGTACCTATTTCCGTTTATGTTTTTAATCGAGTTATTTTTACTCGTATGTCAAAGTTCCTTTAAAAATTCTGCGTGCGAACTTAGCCAAAGTCAAGTCAGTCAGTCAATCAGCCTATTGGCCGAATTCTGTTCTGTCTCCTGCTTGTTTGGAAGGAAGTGGAAATTATGTTTTTCTTACTCCTCCGCTATTCTTGTCATTTAGATACAAGGCAAAAAAAACCTTTTCCATTGTAGCCGAGGCATTAGAACCCATCATCCTTAAATGTTAAGGTCAAGTATAACACGAAAAATATTACTTCAATAATTTAATCATCATATTCATGAGTCGAACAATACAATCGTAATAACATCTGTACCAGGAAAACATCTGAATCTGAATCTGACGTCACATCATTTCAAAAGGGGATAACTAGCTCTTCTTTCGTAGAACTATTATCCAATATTTTTTTATGATGCTGCATTGTCAAAATGATAAAGGTAATTGGCTTATTGTGCTATTCGTCACTCGTATGACAGCGTATAAAAAATAGTCATACACTACGACTATAGAAATACCTATGTAGATAATATGCTAGGTACCTGTGGTAGGTGCTATCTATTTCTAAAGTCAATAATAATATTATAAAGAAGAAAGATTTTTCGCTTGTAAAAACCGAATAGGCTACGAAGCTACTGGACCGATTTTAATATTTTTTTCATCAAAAGATAGCTACGTTATTCCTAAGTAACATAGGCAATATAACATCACACTGCGACCCAAGGGAGCGGAGCAGTATCCAGAGACGTAACTTAACGCCGGATAAATAAGCCACGCGAACGAAGTCACGGGCATTAAAGTTCGCTAGCAATATTATAAATATATTCTCCAGGCCGAATTTCGGTCACAGTGACCATAGGGCAATCTCTAAGTTGCTAAGTACGCAGAAGATAATTATTATAGTAAACTCCCTCTCTTAACTCTCACAGTCCAATGACACGGCAATCCGACACGAACGAGGAGAGATCAGACGCAGGACCAACGGCTTGACGTGCTTTTTCGAGGCACTAGGGTGTCACACCACCAACATCATTCATCTAAACTCCGGGCTGCTACTGAAAAATTTCTAATGGAAAAACCCAATAACTCTTTACCCAACCTTGGAATCGCACCCTGGACTTCACGCTTCCGACCACAACTCCAACGGTCAGTGAAGTAATGATTTTATCATGATAATGACTTATTCGTGACTATAGCGTCGTCCTGTTGCCGGCACGTTTTCAAAGCGAATCTAATTTTAAATGAATAACGGATGAAAAAAGACACTTACTGTAGCAGAAACCGTACATGTTCATTCCATCATTACTCATTACGATAGTAGTTTTTTGTTCTGGAGTATATCTAGGAACCTTCTGGTTACCGATATATTACATGGACAATTGGACATCATACACATACATAACCCTACACCTTTTTCCCATAGGAGTAGGCAGAAACCACAGAACACCATCAGCTACGCTCCTTACCTACATACTCCTTTCGCCTCATCCACGTTCATACAAGCACACCGGTTACGAGTGCTGCGCACCCGACCTTTCTGAAGAACCTCTTCATTACGTGTGGTTATACGTTTTTTTTTACGAAAACAAGTTTCATATGTACCCCACGGCCACTGTTCTGTTGATAAGCACGGTGACGTTACATTGCACGTTACCGTAAAGATTGATTTTCTACACGAAAAATAAAAGCAATAATTTCTGCTTTAACTTAGGTACTTAGTTTGTTGGCAGTGCGTAGTTATCAGCTATGTCATGTGTGTTTTTACACCTCGTATTTAGTTTAGATTAAGGCTGGATAACCAGCCAGAATCAGCCAGAGTATGGAATTTATAAAAATTCCATACCATCTCTTATCTACACTAATTTAAAAAAGGCTGAAGACTTTTTTGTTTGTTTGTGTTATACCAGCTAATCTCGCAGCTAATCGCATAATAAAATACTGAATTACCCATCTAATACGTTGTTATTAAAGACTATAAACTACACATCAACCACCGATGCTTGTAAGTAATGGCCGACCGGTTACAGCAACCAGTTCTGCCAATAAATGTTCTATATCTTGATAAACATACTAAAGGATTAGAAAGCAAATGGATTTCTAAGAAGTTAATATTACTATGCTTCTGGTTAAAATACAATTCATTGTAGTCATTGGTGAATCAGATTATATTTACCAAATCTGGTTCGAGATGATTTTATCATAGGATTTTTGAGTCATATAAAAGTACAACTTATTTTTTTTTATAGATGGTTAATCGTCAAATAACTTCCCCCGCCCTGAGCGGGGCGGGAGGGAGTGTCAGACTTTTACTGACTAAAACCCATCTATGTCCCTTCATGTGCCCTTTGCGTTTCGAGGGCGCGGTATCTCTTTGGAACAACCCGCAGCCCCGGCAGGATATAAAAGTACAACTTGTAGCGTAGGTCTGCTAAAATCAGCAAACTTCAAATAATTACTTACCTATGTCTAACAATTAACAAATGCAATATGCAAAATGTCTGATAATAACAGCTCAATTTACGTTCCAATTACTTTGAATAGATTTTAAATTAATCAGCTCAAAATACCCAAAATTATTGCACTTCGTAAAATAGGCGAAATTTTGAAGGGGGTTGGTTTGTTCAGCAGGACTAAGACCTATTGCTTACTAATTTAATTTGCTTCGATGCACGGTGTCTTAGGGCAACATAGATGACGACGCTAGAACAAATCTGAGATTTCAAATTCTTCCTGAGTAGTCAACTCCGATGGCACAAGACCAGCGTCTTTACGTGCTTTCCGAGACACGGGGGTGTCACACCAGTTACTCCCAAACTCCGGGCTGCTACTGAGAAATTCCTAACGCTAATTGCTTCCTTACTCTCAGCAGTCGCGCTTACGACCACGAGACTACCGAAACAGTCAATTTAGCAATCTATGTAATCTAGCACAAGACCTACATTTAAGTGAAACCTAATAATATAATGTAGGTAACGACTCAAAGATAATGTAATTACCTCTGCTCATCCCCCGTAAAAATGAAGAAAGCTGAAACAAATCACCGTATTTTAGCATGTCTATCAAAAGAAACCATCTTCGCAATTTGTCTAGAAACTAACGCGTCTTGTAAAATCACACAATTATCGTAATAAAGTTAATTTGGTCGTAAACTGCTGTTAATTAACACCTTGTTTGAAATCGCGCCTCTTCTGTTTTTACGGCGAAGATTTAGACATTTGAGTTGAGGTTTGTAAGAAAGGTAATGAAGTAGTAAGTAACATGTATAGTCGCAAAATTGGGTAAAATGTATGGATCAGCTGTTTTTGGCGTCAATAAAGCAATGTCAGGTTGGGTGCCGTAGCAAAAGTTGTTCATTCTGATGCGTACAATGACTCCTATTCCGGTTAATGTTGATTATTTATTTAAAAAAATATATTGTGTCTAGGAATTTCTCCTCAAGGGTGCGTATACATACAGGCTATACAAATATTTGTTCCGTGCAGGAATCGAAACCGCGACCAGCGCAGCAGCCATCGCTCAGCCAGTACGCAAACCGTGACGAAAAATTAAATTCAATTGTCCATGGGAACACATTAACGTGAGTACAAAATTAAATTAATATCTATATGTGTGACAAATTTCAGCAAATTACATTCAGTTGTTTTAGTATGAAAGAGTAACAAAAATACATCCCTCGATCCTCACAAATTTTCCATATGGATTCCTCATTCACAAAAATCCATAACATTTCAAATCTCTGAAGGAAAGTTAGCTAAACTTATCACAACCGACAATTTTTTTAAAACATTCAAAAAGTGTAAAATGATAACGCCAACTTAAACACGAGTTGACGCGAGTTCGCACGACTCACCGGCAAAAGCCTCGAGTTTCGATGAGTCATACTGCATTAGTACACAAACGAGAGGGGACCGTTGACCGACCGACACACTGTTTTATGTAAACGAACGCGGTTTTTTACTCGGAAGTTATTTGTGTTTTGTGAAAAGATTTATGTTCATGTTTAAGTGATGCTTTTAAAGTAAGAATTATTGATGGCATGCTTTTTTTTTAAGACGGGAAATCATCAAATCACTTCCCCCGCCCTGAGTGTCAGACTTTTACTGACTAAAACCCGTCTATGTTCCTTTCATGTGCCCTTTGTGTTCCGGGGGCGCGGTATCTCTTTCGAACAACCCGCAGCCCCGGCAGGCATCGGCCCTCAGTGGCCCCATCCAAGTTTGCTGACGTCTCTTTGAGGCGCGCGTGGAACACGAACGCGCCGTTGACACGGTCTGTCGTTATTTAATGAATGTACGGACGGTGAGCTACCCATTGCTCACCGTCCACAGACTCGCGTCTACGGTGGCCGGGAGTCGTCTCGTGGCTGTTGATGGCATGCTTAAGGGGGCTTTTCTGAAATCACGGTATACAGGTGGATCTTTGAGACGTGCAAAATGTATATGACATTTTTTTACGAATTCTGTAAATTTTAGTACTTATACCTTAAATGGTCCCATGGAGTATTTTAATCGTTACAAGAAATAGGATCGATTGGTTTTTTTTTTCCACTTCATCATCATCTTCCTGCCCTTATCCCAAGTTACTTGGGTTCGCGCAACACGTTTTCTTCTTCCATGCGGTCCTATTAGCCGTCATACTATCACTGACTCCCTTCTCTTTCATATCATTCTTCACACAATCCATCCATCTTTTCTTTGGCCTTTTCCACTTACGAGTATTTCCAAAATCTGTGAATGCAGTTCAGAATATCTCGAAAAGTTATGGATGGTCTCCTATGAGCGTTCTCCTGTACGTCGATTCTGTAAAATTCAGACATGAACTCGCATCTCAAGTCGCTATTCACCCTCACTTCGCTTAAGATTCAAAATGACATTGATTTATTTTACACTTTGAAGTGCGCAGTAAGCATCGAAGTGACGGTGGAATTACCGTATAGAATGCCACTTCTTACGTGATCTCCTACTTTATCTTTAGTTCAACTCGCTGACACGCTCGCAAGAGTGGCGCTAGTGTAAATTCGAATTATCAGCCGAGTTTTTAGAATGCCAATCAAGAAAGTCACAGCGGATTCAGATCCAAAGTTTAGAACGAGGTCTTACAGAATCACACAGCAGTAATTGCGCGTAATTCCAGTAATTGCGCGACCGAATCCCGTAAACCCGTCCAAAGGTCGGTCGAGGTCGAGGAACACCGTGATGATTTTGGAAATAAGTTCATTGAGAAAAAACGGCAAAGAATTTTTTTTCTATACTGCTATGGCACCAGTCATTTATAATAAAGCACCAGTCATATTTAAACAAAACACACATACCATCACTCCTGTATTCTCAGAAGGGTTAGACAGAGGTGTAGCAATGTACACCCACAGTTCTCATGAATGTTTATGTCCCATGTAATAGACAAAACACCGGACACGAATCCCGAAAACAAAATAAAAAATTAAACTTGACGTTATTTAAATAAAATATTATAGTGTGTGGGAATTTTAAAAAGGGAAGATATCTTTTGATAACTTTTATTATTATAAGAAATTATAAAAATATTTAGACATTTGCTATTAATTTTTTATACCACCATAATATTATTATCTTGTATCTACCCATATTTGCGAAATATAACATCTTATCATATTAAAGTAATTAAACTGTAGAAACTGTACGCCTGTATTCCCCAAAGTGTTAGGCAGAGGTGAACTATTGTAAAACCACAGTTCGCCGGTATGTTTAAGTCCCATGTAATAGGGACCGAGCCTATTGCCATTAACCGGGCACAAATCCTAACTCCGAGCTGCAACTGAGAATTTCATAGAAAAACCCAATAACACTTTTTGTTCGACCTGGGAATCGAACCCAAGACCTCTAGGGTAGCCTCGCGTTTAAAACCACTAGACTAACGAGGCAGAGTAATAAGAACAAATAAGGACTATAATTAGGGCAGTACAAAAATCAATGGTTTTCATTCAAGAAGGTGCTATAAATTCAAATATCAGACTTATCTCAAGCTATTGAATAATAGTCGTTAAGCCAATATCAAAACCAAAATAAAAACACCATGTTCCATGATGATTATGAATAAGCCATGTTTATCACTTCACAAATCAATTGAAATGCTGATGACGCATGAAGAAGTTTGCAAAATGCTAAGTTATTGTCAACCGTGCTGTGGAGTCATTTCCTTTGGTGTCCCGTGACTGAAGGAAATTCAACACAAATGACAATAACTTCATTGTTGAAAAAATCGTAAAATTAATGATTCAAACACATCCTTCTGTAATATAGTTGTTGCTTTCCTAAAGGCATTATGGCACGGTAATGATATGACTAAGTGGTAACACAATAAGGGTTATGAATTTGAAACAGGTAGGTATTCAATATTTCGGTAAACTTCTGGATACCTATGGTGATCCAGACTGTAGTAATTCAAAGCTTAATGGCAGAAGAGAAAGAGAAGAATCTCTTGGTAAGGTTAAAGCAGAAGATTATCAATAGGACAAAGATTTAAATGGAGGCGTTTATCTATTGATAAGTTCTGTTTATGTTTCTTCATTTATTTTGTTCGAAATGTATTACCTAGACCTACAGGGCCTAACTACACTAAACAAAAAAAAAAGGATTGTACGTTATTATCCAAGTTAATTTCTACGTTATTATAAGCTTCTTTATTCGCGATATCAATGGCGTTTGTACTCTAAAATGATGAATGAATGAATGATGTAAATTCAAATTTGAAGATGAATGATGAAGATGAATCGAGGAACGCTAGAAAGGCCTCATAGGTAGATGGTTTTGAACATGGCACAACCGAATAGTAAAAGTGGTTGAACATTGTTTAACTTAAATACAATGGCTTGTTTATATTACAGTAGTTGGTAATATATTCCATGGTAGTATCAGTAATTCTACTACTACGCGTTCTTGTATGTTTGTAGTTTCATGTCCAGCGTTTAGAGTCACGTTTTGCATAATCCTAGTTTATAAATTGATTTTGCATGTTGTGTTAGGTAATATGATATACCATCACGTACGATTTTTGTAGCCCGTTGTCAATGAAGATAGTTTTTGATATTCAAATAATACATTTTTGATATTTAAATTAGGTACAGACTTTTAGTTATGACTTTTAGTTACGACTTGTAGTTTATTTGATCGTCTGGCGGAGAGATAGGCAGACGACATTGTTACCATCGTGGGTACCACGACGACGACGATGACGACGACGACGACGATGACAACGACGACGACGACGTTGGCAATGGAACGTAAAGATGCACAATCAGAAAGCCCATACCCACCAGTGAGTAAGGTACGGCTGTCGATTAAGGAGATGACAATGATATCCAGTTTGATTAATCAGCATGAAGCTGCCATTCAAGGTTTTCGTCCGAATTATCGTTTGAAAATTTTAAACACTAACAGCGACTGTTTGGAAAGCGGAGATTCAAACTATCAAATACCATGATTATCCTCCATATAAATATATCAGTAGTTCATAGGAATTCCAATGAAATTACCCATGTTTACTTCCAAAGGATTTAAATTAAAGTCTAAAATGAAATGCCAATAGAAAACGTACAATTCCATAAACCTTAGTTTTATCTTAGACACATGTGCTCAATTGTTCCCAGTATGCGGGTAAGACAAACGCTTTGTCACACTGTTTTATATCTACATTTCTTACTATGGTGAACCACAATTCCACAAGACCCATTACCAAACGGTCAATGACCTTCAAGTCGGTAATATTTCTCTGCGGAACCACAAGATCTCAAGTAAATTATGACATGAATTATGGGATCTTCAATCACGCAATTTTTCTTTATTGTTGAAATTCGGAAAGCCGACATTTTGAATAAGTCATAGCATTAATTTGAGACCTTCAAGAGTCGCCAATCGTTTCGGAAATATTTGCGGAGACGGGATATTTTGATAAAAACTCCAGTGTCATTCTGTAAAATTCTTCCTTGATACTCGTAGATTTAAATTGAATTACTTGAGGTGAGCTGTCAATCCTTAGCATTAGGTAGGATGACCGCTCACCTAAAGCTCACTTCTCCAATCATACAATAAAAGGCCAGTATCTATGATTACAATTACATGGATATAAAAATATATCTCCAATTCAAAGTATTTATTTTGTTAGTCTGTTCTGTCGCACTCCTGGGCAAAGGCCACAAGCAAGCAAGCTCAAGCGCAGGCAAGCTCTACTCCTTCCATGCTTCAAAGTCATTTACTTCCATTACTTCAACAGGAACTTTTAAATTGTCAAGGAGTCTGTCAGTTAGTCAGAAAGTTAAAACTACTTCCTTATTCCAAAACATAGGTAGGTCTCCTTAAAGATGAATTGAACCTTGAACCTGCAGCGCACAGCCATCAGCTGTTCCATTTAACAAAACAGTGTCCACGTCAGATAATGCATTAGTATTTAGTATCGTAATTATTCAAATGACCTTTGAAATAATTCTAGTGAAACATAATGTATCTGCGGGAACAAAACACAAACACATTTGTGTTAGAAATGAATGGCAGGAAGCGATGATGCAGCTTATATTATTTTATTGTATTTGTTTATTTGGGGGCTCCAACAAAACATATACACGAATCATGTTATACAAACATTGGTCAACAAAAAGTATTTTGTAGGGGACTCCTCTGCTTATACGTAGAAGTCCTGTAGCCTTCTGCTGTGAATGATGTGAGCATTAAAGCGTCTAGCTAAAGTTAAAGCTTACGGAAGGCATATAGCAACTAGCTTCTCCCTGCGACTTCGTTCAGCGAGGTTTTAATCACACGCATTAAAATACGTCCCTAGTTACTGCTCCGCCCCCTTGTGTCGTAGCGTGATGTTATGCTATATTATATGCCTAGATACTATTCCTCATGAATTTTGCCATCATATGCGCGTTTAAAGAAACGAAAATATTCTACAGCTTTATTCAGTCTATAAGTATAAAAACCTTCCGTGCTACCATTTACCTACAGCATACGAAGCCTTAATAACTCTCTTCATAAAATATACTCGATTTTCTTTCCCATGATCAAAGAGGTGTCTATAAAAGCACTATTTACTGCCTAGTCTATCATTAGCTCCCGATACCGCTACACATCGGCGCCAGTAAGACCAGCCACCGTAATAATCTAGGCTTTAAGATGATTACCTTACGTGACTAAATTGCCGGATCATCGCTTAGTATGCAGAGCTGCTTCCTTTTAGTAATAACAAGTATGATACGATGGACTTTGGTCTTTAATAAAATGTGGACAAGAAAAACGATTTTATTTTATAGATGGTCTTGAAAGTGAGGTGTTAAACCTGATATTACTTGATCCGTGTCGTTTTCAGTAAAGATATTATGTTCTAGCTTTTGCCTGTATGTTCATCTGGGCGAACTTTCTTAAGGACCATTTTTTAAAATAGTAAAATAAAGCCTGTTGTATTAGGGATAACGTATCCTCATATAAGCAAAAGAATTGTCAGAATAGGGCCAGTAGTTCTACATATTAGCACGCTCAAGCAAAAAGCAAACAAACTTATCAGCTTTACAATATAACGTCTATAGTTACTGCAACTCTTTCGTTGAACGTAGCGTGGATGTTTTTAACTTTCTTTGATAAATGGGCTAAATAACGCAGTGGTTTTTCTCAAATCAGATCTGTGGTTCCAGAAATAAGACTTAAGCTTTATAATATCAGTATTCTAGATTATACATGGTAGAACAGCTGTAGTGCCCCATATTTGCCTAAACTTCACTTGCCCGAATGATCGTTTGACAGAAGAAAGTTCGCCTAAAAAATGATAGCCTAAAAGGTGATGAGTTGGTGACACACAGTATCATTACAGCAGTCCAGAACAACAACTATTAGTTGGTCACTGCGTGTAACTGGCCGTCGTGTGACTATAAGAAAGCACGGAAAAGACGGGGAAAGACCCTGTGATGATGATGTTTAGGTTGCTATATGTGACGACCTCAGTTAACCAAAACCTGCACAGAATATTAATAAGCAAAAAAATCCCAGTAAAAAAATACAGAAACCTTTATGCTTTTTCCTAAAGAAACGTCATTCTGTGAATCAATTAGGTACTTTTTGTAACCAACTATTTATATACTTACGTGACAATTTTATTAATATAACCACTATACCACCGCAAGCTTCTGACTTATAATAATATTGTATACTACGACCTATGAAACATCCACAAAGGAATTCCCAATACCAACCGCTTAAGGAATTTCCTACAAAGCCTTTGGTAAGTACTCGAAACTAATTTAAACCTTATGCTACTAAACATAGGACATAAAATAGCACAGTACAGTACCAGGCAATTCAATATCCAGGTAAGTTTAACACGACTTATTTCAAAAGTCCTTTTTGCTTTAGCAAAGGATTGTAACAAATGTATTTTTAATTTGACAGGTTTATTTTAAAACATGTAACGGTCGAAGCAATTTGTGTTCAATGGTTTTTTTTTCAACTAATGCATTTGTGCATGGACTATAGATATGGTAATTATTTTGTACCAAGTATTTACGGTTGTTAGTTAAAATTCCAATATATTTCTTTATTCCGAAATTCTACTGGATAACTGAGGGGGCAATTATCATATTGATAAGAACGATCGCATTCTAATGTCAGCACAAATCTGCCAAAAATCTCTAATTTACAAAAAAAAAATTATTAAGTATTTTTTTATTTCGTTTTGAGATGAGATTGCAACTAGATTTTGAGCGTTTTTAATCTGTACATAGTATACAAAATATGGGTTATAGGCTATAATAATATCACACTACTAGCAGCGGGAGCGGAGCAGTAACCAAAGACGTAACTGTAATGTGTACTTTTTATAAAAAAATACATTTTAAAGTTAAGAAAGTGGTGAAAGTAGAAGAGCACAAGAAAAAATATGTTTAAATATCCAGGGACAAATAAATTAGGGCTGAGTAAGTGTAACTGCCCCGTTAGTCTCGTGGTCACAAGTGCGACTGCTGTGCAAGGGGTCTGGGTTCGATTCCCAGGTCGAGCAAAAAGTATTATTGGGTTTTTCTATGAAATTCTCAGTAGCAGCTCGGAGTTTGGATTTGTGCCCGGTTAATGGCAATAGGCTCGCCCCCTATTACATGGGACCTAAATATACCGGCGAACTGTGGGTGTACATTGGTACACCTCTGCCTAACCCTTCGGGGAATACAGGCGTGATGGTATATTTTTTTTTTTTTTTTAAGTGTAGATGACACCACCTATCCACCATTTTCGTATGTTCACCGTTCTGCCAAACACCCTGTATAACTTCAGTAACAGGAATAATTATTGGCCTTCTGATCTTTGGTTAAATGGATCTAAAAACAGAGCCAGAAAAAAGCCACTGCCGAGGCCAAGATATAGGTAATCATTATAAAGTAAAAACGAGCCATTCTTGTGCCTCATTAGCTCACCTCATATCAGTACCATATTTATCTCTTTTAGAAAATAATCTCTGTCTATACACGTTATCGCTATACCGTTTTTCACAAGATGGTAAACAGAGTAGCTTACATCATTTCTCTATTTGACTGTTTAAGTGCATCACAAACAGAGAAGATAAGATAAAATTAATTATAACTACGAACTGCTTTTAAAAACTTTACCAAAGATTGTATTGCATGCTCTATGTAGTAAGAATTTGAAGGGTTTAAAGAGGTAGGTACTAATGCTTCTGTCCGTGACTTCATTTTTTTTGGAAATAGTTACTTTTGCCAGTGCTTTTTTGGGGTTCAAATTTTTTTTTAACTCTTGGACATATTTTTATGATTTCTCATCAAGTGACTAAATACAAAGTTTCATGGTTTTATCTTCAACACAAACTTGCATCTTCTATTTCAACCCTTACAAAGCTTTTTTCGGGCCTATGTGTTTCTCCATAATTATGATGTCCTTCTCCAAGGTGTAATCTTTCTTTGTACCTAATTTCATCAAATATGGTTCAGCAGTTTAGGCGTGAAGCGTAGCAGGCAGACAAACATAGTTACTTTCGCTCTTATAATACTAAGGAGGATAGCTAAGGGTATCTAGCCTTACAAAAAAACAGAGATCGATAATGCTCCAAGATTGGAATGTGGTCCATAAACTAACTATAAAATGCAGGTGTCTTGCCCTATTGCTTACGCGGCCGTCAACAATGAAATGTCATAAATATTGCCATGACAGTTGAGTAAGCAAACGGATTGACGATTGCAATATTCGCCTATAAGGCTCACTTGCACAAAAAACTTAAGTCAGAGTGAGGTAATAACACGAGATGGAATTATAAAAGTCGTACAGAATTAGTTTGTAATTTAACCTCGTGTTAACAATGAACTCTCATTTAAGTTTTTGGTGCAAAATATGCTCAAACAACAAATGCAGCATGCGCTTTATATAAAATCATCTTATTGAAGACTTTAACCAAAATTCCTCTTTATAATTTAATATTTGACACGATTACCTAATTGTAAATAAAAATAAGTATATGATAAATACCTACATGTCATTGTCGTAATTATAATCCAATGAACGCAGCGACAGAAAAAGTTATCATAAGTTTCTGCGTTTTTACACAGAAGCAACTGCCATTTGACCTCAACAACTCAAGGCAATTTAGATATGCTAAGTTTAGACTGATTGTCAGATTTTAAGACTTCTGGCAATTAATCAAATATTTATAAATCTACTGGGTTGAACACATAATTATGCCTCTTCAAATCATATCTAATACAAGTTTTTCAATCTCTACCACTGTTCTCCTTATCCAGTCTGTTCCAGGATAGTGCCTCTGCATAGCGGGAGAGACTATTCATTTTCCAGCAATAGTTTGGACAGAATTGTCTAGAAATTCCAATTGTTAGCAATTGAAAGCGCGCCGCCCGCAGAAGGTCAACTTTTTCCATGTCATTATAAAAAAAAAATAACACGCACGTCTAAGCTCTAATTTCAATGGCAAATAGTGTCCTGATAGCCCAGGGGTTAAGGCGCCTCTCATGCACGAGGTTGTGGGTTCGCAACCGGACACGGGCAAGTACCAATGTGACTTTTTCTAATTCATATGTACTTTCTAAGTTTATCTTGGACATCACTGACATCGGTAGGTGACCATGTCTGAGACCCTTGAGGCGGTTCAGAAATTCTGACACTAGGGTGTGTGGGGTCGTAACACCTTACTGTGCACACACGATAAGGAAAAAATGGCAAATTAATATCTTGCTACGTCGAACCTGTGTTGTTCTGAGTGATTGATTTTACATTACTGCTAAAGATCAATGTACAGTACACTTTAAAAGCTATCATATGAAGGTCAACACTGCTCTCATTTCAGACTTATCACTACGTACAGCTGTGTGCAATAATCACATAGTAAACATGCATATATTGATCACAAGTGCTCATTACATACGACAGTTCATTTCCTAAGAACATTAAACATTGCTTTTACCCTCGCTATACTTGAATTTCTCAGAAAAACATAAAACTCTAGTGTCTATAAAATCAATCATAGCTCACATGTCTTGATTCAGACTTCAACTTTCACTAACGTAGTATTGGGAACGCCAAGAACATCTCATGTTGGTAAGTTGGTTACTTTTAATGCGGAATAGTAAGCTGGGTACTCACTTAGCAGTGTAGCACGTAACGTATCAGATACGGTATCAAGTGAGTACGTAGGCACGAGCTCGCTCCGAGCCGCTCGCGCGTGGAACGCTGTAAGCTCGACACGACTCGACTCGACGTAACACAAAGGCGGCTGGGAAGCTCGTAGCTAGATACGCGGAGGACCGTGGACGAGCCGTACCCACTTGCAGGTTGATACCGTAACTGATACGTTGCGTGCTACACTGCTAAGTGAGTACCCAGCCTTATGATACTCGTACTAGTGAGAAAAATTTGACATTAGGGTAAAGCATGCATGCGTAATACACAGCACTGGTACCCTAAAATTGGTGCAATAAGAGCCACTTTAAGAGCAAGTTTGTACGAGAAAGTCAAGTTTTCAAATGCTCAAGGAATCGCCAATGATATTCAAATCATCTAACTTCATAGTCTTTTCCAAGCTGACGTTACCGAATATTTGGTAAATAGTAAATAAAACCGGACATTCAATGTAAAAGCAGTAAGTATCGATACACATGACCTGCATAGCAATAAGCACTTGAGGAATTAGGTTGGTGAGAGAGAACTAAACTGTCATCTAGATAAAGCGAAAGCAAGTGCATTTGGGGACGCAATAGCTCTCGAAAAGTGGAACAGCGTTCTTATTCATAGTCCAGACAAAACGGCAAGCATAATTACTGATAATTATTTATTCAGTTGCGCGATATATCTTGTCACAGTTTACATATTATATGTAGGACCAACTGAATCAATTAGCGCTACGTAAGTTCGTATGTTATCGGCGAACTCAATAAGTCTTTCACAAATGGGATTTGTATTATTATTATAAGCTAGCTTTTGTCAGCGACTTTGTTCAATTGAATGTCGGTTGTTACTGGGCTTAACTTAATTAACGCGAATCTTAATCTTTTCTGAAATAAATGTATCCTAAGTTACCGCAGGAAGACGCTGGATGCAGGCTCCTTCTAACTGGTCCTTTAAGAAATCTATGGGGGAGATCTATGTCCAGCAGTGGACGTCCTGCGGCTGATATGATGATGATGATGATGATGAAGTTACTCATAATTAAAACATCAGCTATCTGCCAGTGATACACCAATCAAAATCGGTTCAGTATTTTCGAAGAATAGTCGTATCAACAGACAGACAGACAAACAATATAATTTTCGTGTTTTTTGTAGTCCCTTTATTTATATGCATCAAGTAAAAAGCTGTTATGTCGACATTGCAACCAGACACTTCAATATTATTTATTGAGACGAGACAGTTTATTTTATTTATTTATTTGAATAAATTAACGCGAAACTTGCGAGACTTGTCTTCAAAGAAGATAAAGCGCTATATTTAGGTTGTAGTAAACAATGCGATTACAGAAGATAGTTCTGTGAATGGGAATATTGATAACAGGGAAGAATAATTGACCTTTTTGATTTTGGATGAACGAGGAAGTGAATGAGAGGGATCACATTGTGTGTTATTTCCTGATATTGTTGCTATTAATTTCTATCATACACGGATTAATGGTTCCATACTAATATCTATTATATATAAAAGAAAGTCGTGTTTGTTACAACACTTATAATTCGAGAACGGCTGGACCGATTGCCATGGTTTTTGATTTGTTGGATTTGTTTCCGTCCCGAATAGCAGAATACATCTTAAAAAAAAAGGAAACGAAAAAAAAATGTTGGAAATGTCGGTAGGGGTAAGGTAGGGTAGGGTAGCGTAGGGGTAGGGTAGGGTAGGGTAGGGGTAGGATACCACGCGAACGAAGTCGTGGCGGGTCAGCTAGTTATAAATAAAGGAGAATGTAACTCTGTCTGTCTGTTACGCTTTCACGGCTAAACCACTAAACAGATTGTGATGATATTTGGTACGGAGTAAGTTTGAAGCCCAAGAAAGGACATAGGCTACTTTTTATTCTGCGACTTCATCGGCGGCCGTGATAACTAACATTTACTCGGACGAAGTAGGTGGCAAAAAATAAAATGATAATAAAAAAAATAATAAAAAAAAAATATACCATCACGCCTGTATTCCCCGAAGGGTTAGGCAGAGGTGTACCAATGTACACCTACAGTTCGCCGGTATATTTAGGTCCCATGTAATAGGGGGCGAGCCTATTGCCCTATTTAAATGATAAATGAAGACTAATTACAATGGGTCTTGTAGTTTAAAGGCAAATTGTAAAGCCGGGTTAGCAATTGCAAAACTATTACTACAATTGCATTACTTTAGTTAACTAGAATCGTTACAATGAATTTGAGCGCAGAACCGCATAGCCTAACACATTTTAAATTAGATACACAAAAAGGTATGTTAGGTAGATAATGTCTACACTGGTCATATCTCCATGACGCAGGTTTTGGAAGACATATATGGATTGAAGAATAAGATGAATTTAAATAATTAGCACTGGCTTTTCCCCACGACTTCGTGTTCGTTAAATGTCGGTTATCACGGACGCAGGCGAAGTTGCGAAACCAAAACTAGCCAATGACCCTTTCTCAGGGTTTAAACTAACCCCATTTCATTCAAATCGGTTCAGTGATTTAGTCGTGAAGCCATGACAAACAGACTGACAGAATTGTCTCCGCATTTATAACATTAGTATGGATAATGTGCCCACCTACACTAATGCCCACTTAGGTGTCGATGTACCCCTTTAGCATTTAAATGCAAATGATTGGGCGAACTTGTTGAAACATATTGGAAATTGAAAGTTTCTTATATTTCGTCTCTGATCTTTAATAGGTGAAAATATTCACCATTAAATTTGTATTGGCATTACTTTGTTTCCCTTTCTTTGTGAGGGCTACGGCAGTTTGGTGTTGTCTGTCTAAGGCATCTGTACTACATCGGGCGGATGTGTTGATAGTCTTTTGAAATGTCTGATGTAGTCGAGATTTAATTATGGTGGTGTTTTTGAAGTCCAAAGAAAATAGTTTTACGTTTCACTAGCTTCTGTCTGCGACTTCAACCGCGACGAAGTCAAGTATACGGAGTATACCTACCATAAAACATTGCGCTCGGTAATAGTGTAATTTTCTATCAATGAAAGAATTGTTGTAATAGGCCCAGTAATTTCAGAGATTATCTCTTACATACCAAGAAAAAAACGAACAAACTTCGTCTTTCAGTATGATGCATCTATCCTAGATGCATCTTTGTTCATAACTACCAGTCTCCGTAAAAGAACGAATTGCTCCTTAAATATGGTCGAATATTGCGAATAACACTTTTAAAAGTGTGAAACTTTACTTTTAAATCTGTTTTAGCCTTGACAACATAGTGCTAACTTTCTCTTACAACGGAATTGCAAATGTAAATACAAAATATGAAGCTGAATAATTCGCTGAACAGTTAATAAGTGGAACGCTGAGATGTAAATACAGTCTAGTCTGAGGTTGAAACATTAACTAAATACTGGAGTGTTTTGAACTAGAATATATTTTCGAATATTAGTTATAGTCCTTCGGGAAATTGATGACAGTTTCCCAAAGAGATAATATAATATCCCGATGAGAATATGCTCAAGAATGATTTGTGACTTTATTCTTAATCTGAGCATATTGGGTTGGAATCCAACAAATTGTACTAATGGCCTAAAACTTGGGCTAGTAGATGTCATATGACACCCCTACTGAATCTTAGGCTTTATGATTGTGTGAACTCACAAAACTAGGACTAAAAAAAACTTTCTGAATCTAGTCGCAATCTCATCTCCGCAACAAGCAACGTTACAGTTCTTAACTGTAGGAAAATATAGGCATTTCCGACTGATTGAGATTAAGATCAGATTGCGATCGTTTCTAATAGTTAGGGAAATTTTCCTCCTGGAATTCCCGCAAGTTTATAGCCTATACAAGGAAAAAATATCTAAAACACGTTTGACTAGATAAACAGTTAAAACAAGTGGAAATTATTACCACCTGTCAAATCACCTGGCTACCTAGCTTGTATGACCGTATAATGCTTGCCTCGTTGGACTCGTGATCGCAAGTACAACTGCTAAGCATGAGGTCTTGGTTTGATTTCCAGGTCGGCCAAAATGTTATTGGAATCTTATATTACGAATTTCTCAGTAGCAGCCCGGAGTATGGAAGTTGGTGGTGTATTACCCCCGTGCCTCACAAAGCACGTAAAGTCGATTGTTCTGTGTCTGATCTCATCGTGGTCGTGTTGGATTGCAGTTTCATCGGGTTTTGAAAGTGGGGGAAGAGGGAATGAAACTGTGTTTGCGCACTCACTTATGCACTTTAATATCTCCTATATTATTGACTAGGCTCAACTGAGATTGGCTGCCTCGATCAAAATTCAGGTACTACCGTGTACAGGCCTGTTTATCTTGGACATCACTGACATCGGTGTAGGCAAACATATAGACGAAACCTGGACTTTTAGGTAATGTAAGTGGCGAGCGTGGTGATCGTGGCTCTTCTGTAAAACACTCTGTGGGTCTTCTAAGAAGAGGCACTATTTAAGCTATTATTGCCTTTGCAATAGGCTGGTATTATTATACTTATTTTTTCAAATAATAGGCCGGTATTATTTGGCTCTTTTCCATGACAAGATATGCCAACAATTTTGACGCACTGCTCATACAAATGTTTGTCATATTTATAAGACTAATATTGTGATACAAATGCGATAAAAAATATGTGAGACATGTCTTCAAGTGGCTGGTGGATAGTCAGTCACACGATTCTAGAACCAAAGTCGTGACATGGTGTAACGATTAAAGTGTTAATGATGTTAGTTAAATCATGGGTATTGAGAGACTAGAAGCGGCATATTAGACGTTAGTAATTACTATTGAGTTAGAATCTAGGATGAAAAGAACGGAACTTTTCAATTATGACCACATAATTATGATTATTGAATCGGCTTACTATAAAGGGTTGGTATCCATTTTGACATATCTGCAGAAATTTTCACGGAAAGAAAAAGCGTTATGCCCGTTCAGACGATCTTTCCCCTCTTTCTCTTTCTTTCTGTATCTTTTCATTTTGTCAGGAAAAGCCCCCAGACTATTCCCAACCACTGTAACTGGAAGTCAGGATTAACAGAAGCGACTACCAGAAAAGTGCCAGGGCAATGAAGCTTGACGAGTCCCGGAGAAACGATTCAACTGTATTGGATCCCACAACAAAATTAATGAAAAAATAACAGCAAGGTTAATTGCTTTCCTTGTGGTTACTAGGTAACCTTAAGTCCAACAATATCTGCTGTTATCACGGCCAACAGCAAAAATCAATAGCACAGCTCACAAAGTTGACCATTGCCTCATGATTACTTAATTACCTGTCATAAACTTACATTCAAATAGGTACCTACCTACTCAAGTTACATTCTTATGACGTCACATCAAAACAGCTGTTAGTTGACACAACACTATCGAAAAGTCATAACAAGCCAGACGTTTTGAATTTAACAATTTATATAATTAGCTTTGTAATGGGTCATTATTTTGCAATTAACTTACGACGACGTCCAATGTGGAGGTAGAAGACATGTCGATTGTGAAAATCCCATCGCCACTCGAAGCTGGTACCACTTTAGTACCACGTGTTGGCACTTTAAAACACCCCACTAATTTAAAAGTACGCACCATTATCACTGTTTGCACAACAAACACTGATTTAATTCAAAAACCGGCTGTTTACACTTCGAATAAATCAAATATGGCGGCAAAACGCGATGGCCGTGCGAACGCTACGCGCATGCGCGGTTGAATGAATGACAGTTTCGAGTTTGGGTTATAATGGCGCGAACAAGCCGGTGCCGTGGCCAGGTAGATTTTGTCTATTTTATCAGGAACTTGATGGTGAATGATAATAAACCTTTTTATTTTTTTACTCATCTGTGAAGCTTCGACAATAATGGAGATTAGTATGAACCCGTTTTTTTATTCTCACGGTTTCTTTTTGTGGAAATGCTACATGGGTTTTCTATTAACTATAAGATAGTTGGAAAGGATATGAAGTTTGTGTCATTCTAATTATAGGAACCAACAATCTAGAACACCATAATAAATAGATAAAAATCTTTTAAGTTTAACGGTTTTATTTTAAATCTTCAGCTGCGATTTCCCACCATTTTGTTTTCTCGTTATCAAGATGAATTCGAGTTTTAAATAAAGGTTTATTGGTCTTGCATTATTTATTTATTACCTTGATGTACCTACTGATGTGTATCTAGTGTTCCGTTAATTTATGTATACTGGAGAAACGTAACTAAAACTGTCAACGTCTGGTCACAAGATTCATATTCATTATTCATTTATTTGCATACCATAATATTATGTATATGAAAAGGTGTTACATAAGGCTTAAAGCTAAAGCACAGTTATGGACCCTGTTACGGCACAGCAAACATTAAAACATCACAGAACGTCAACAAACAAGAATATAGATAGTATTTGGATTAAGTCCCCGAACATCCATAGTCCCAGCTGTCATTCGTAAGTCTTTGACAGTCGTTACCCAGTCTTAAGCTCCAAAGTTTGACAACCAGGCATGCTAAGGGGTGTCGTGTTACCTAGTGACTGGGTTGTGAAGGTCAGATAGGCAATCACTCCATGTAAAATATTTGTATTCAGCGAAAAGGCTGTGAGTCACCGTTCAGCCGAAGAACTTAATTAGAAACAGGATCTCAGCAATCTAATAAATTGTACCTAATGTTCTTGTCTAAAAATATTTTATTAATTGATTCAAGAAAAATATGGAGTAGGAAAGTTCATTTTACACGATGGCTTTCATTATATCTGACATCTTGAATTTTATAGAAAGTTAAGAAATCGATCTTCGAATTTTATTTCAAAAGCATTTACAAATAAATCACCGTCACCACCAGATAATAAAACACAATTCATCGTAACTGTTAAAGCTATTGTAACAACAAAACAAAATGAGGAGAAAGCAGGTAAAACCATTAACAGTACACTTTGTTTATCCTTCAAACACGTTTTATTAATGGCAACACAGTTTAATAGTCGCGTGCAAATCGTACCATTTACATATAAATCTCAGTGTTGCCAAGTGAAAGTAGTAGTTGCGCAAGGACATTGATCGCTGTTACCGGTGAATGATTCATAAGAAACAATTCAATGAACTTGTTCGATTCGTGGAAATGTAACGAATAGAATTATCTAGTTAAGCTGCAAAAAGGTGTGAAATATCTTTGTTGATCTTGCTTCGAACAATTGAAATAAGACTGCCATGTAGTAACGATGTTCTTGGGCGCAGCGACAGGATGAGAATGACCGGGATTGAGATAAATGACACTTCATTGGAGAAATGGATATGCCTTTTTTGTTCATTAATAGACAAAATAGGCTATTAAAATATTTTTATACAATGTTTCTATTTTTTTAATCACGTATATAAACATAGTTTTAGTGTTTTTGAGTTGAGCTGTTTCCGCATAGGGATTTAAACTAACGTTAAGCTTTAGGTAAATTAACCGAGCGAGGCATGGCGATATGACGAAAACTATTTTGTTGACTACGGAACCCTAGAAAGGTTTACCTGGAGGATTCTCGCAAAATGAGTGACGTAAAACTATAGTCTTTTTGATCAGGGGTCTGGGGGTCTTGAGTCAGATTCAGCTAAATACATCTCTAACTATTGTGAGAGATGTTTCTTACTAAACCTGGTGAAATTAACTCGACAAGTCCGGTTAAACAGCCAACAACCAAGCTTCATCTACAAGATGCCATTGCGAAAAAAGAGGATTGATACCACACCGCTCGGAGCAGATCAAAACCGGTTTTGAGCTCAAGAATGCAATAACGTACTGCGAAATAACATCGATCCAAAATCTACATAAATCTTTCTGAGAAGCGGCATTATGAATGAATGACTCATCTGCCACATTTTCCTGTATAATAAAATACAGCCTTCGTTTTTTTAGTAGTTCGTTGAAAATTCTCTCACGACTTAATAGGAAACCACAAAATGTTGTAATTTGTTGATTGCATTTGTCTGTTTGATTCGAACTCATTATAATATTGTTCCAGCGTTCTTCTTTTTTTTCGTAATTCGAGTAGCAATCTGAATGCCACTTCTAATTAATAATTATAGAATTAACATTTATGTTTTTTTTTAATGTTTAAGATCTAAAATCAAACAGCAATTTGATTACCGTAATTTCAATAATAATTTATGTGTATAATTTAATATTTTATATACAACCATCACGCCTGTTTTCCCGAAGGTTTAGGCAGAGGTGTACCAATGTACACCCACAGTTCGCCGGTATATTTAGGTCCCATGTAATAGGGGGCGAGCCTATTGCTATTAACCGGGCACAAATCCAAACTTCGAGCTGCTACTGAGAATTTCATAGAAACACCCAATAACATTTTTTGTTCGACTTTGTAATCGAACCCAGGACCTCTAGCGTAGCAGTCGTGCTTAGGACCACTAGGCTAACAAGGCAGAATATTTTATAGTTTTAATAAATATTTGAAAACCTGTAATATTTGTTTTGTTTGTTTTTGTACATTTTCTATGGTGTAGCACGTACTTATAATATGTATTTAAAACTATTGCATCCATTTGTACGGTAGGTAATCTGCTCATGTTATACAAATAAATTGATGTTTCTTTATCTTTATCTTAAATGGAATTAGAGATGATAATTATGTAGATTAAATGCGACGCGAGATTATAATCTTGCACTGAATTTTCAACTCTATTTCTGGTAAATCTTAGTTCATTGTTAATGAATCAATTGCTTCTGTGTGCTAACCCGTATTTCTTTACGTTAATAAAAATACTTGATGTAAAGTTTTTGCATTTATTAGAGAAATAATTTGGTACATACCTAAAACAATTAAGTAATAAAAAGTTTTTGAACACTTTCATAGTATATGTATATTTGCCACTTTCTCGTCATACATTTTGTAAGTATAGGTTAGGTAAGATTATAATAAATTGTATAATTATATAAAAAGATTAGGCTGGAAGTCTTACTTCTACCACATAGGTACCACTGAACACCTTCGGTGGACGCAAACAGTACAACAATATTAATTTACTAAAATTATTAATAATAAGCAGCAAATAGAGTAGAAAATTGTGTGCAAGATTATGTACGCGTGGTACTAATCAAGCAATTTTCAACTCTATTTGTATTGTTTTAACTTCATTATCAATAAAAACCGTTTGAGGATTTTGTTACTCTGTTTGCGCTGACCGTTTGAAAGACATGTTCAGAAAATAAGTATTACAAATTTTAAATTGCTGATTTGGATAAAAACCTTTGCATTAGGACTTATTTTCAAAAGTTCCAAAAAATAATTTGACTAAACTTGCCCATTTTGAAATGTTTTTTAAACTACAGTTTATGTTTTAAAATTTGTAATATATTAAACGCACACCCTGAAAGTAGTTTGCACAGAATCAACTACGGAATCGATTTCAGCTATTTCTAAAATAGGAAAATTTTGTATTCTAAAATAATTACACCTTCACCTTTACAATTTCACCTTTCCTTTGAACAGTGGAATCCAATGAAATTGAAACTTAAGTAAACGCAACAAGGTCTTTTTTAAAACACGGTTGTAAAAAAATAAAATCTATTTTTTTAACATAAAAAACTACGTCTATTCCTATATTATCGTCTAAAATTAAGATACCTAACCAATTTTATAAATAATCAATATTTAAGCATATAAAAGTAATATTTCAGTGCTCGTATTACGATTGGGGGAGGCCTATGTTCAGCAGTGGAGTTTTTTTTTTAAATTGGGCTGTTCGAGGGTGTGCGTTATTCCAGTGACCTGTTGTATATTATGTCGTAGACTTATGATAAAATCAGGCTTTTGATCAAGAACCGGCAGAATACAAAATTATTAATTTATGTTATCATGAACTGAATCAAAGAAAATCCATTTTTAAATTAAAAACCTAGACTGGATTAGTGTTATGAAAGAAAAAACCGTGTCGGTTGCTGTTTCTTTCTACAAATCAAAATATTAGAGACAATAAAAAATAAGCTATTTGTTTGATGTGCTACAAAAGTTAGTGACAGAAACAAATCACTGCAAAACCGACTCCACTCCACTTATTTAATCTGTGTCCACGTGCTCTTGTCTGCCATACCCCTAGAGTGTATTTTAAGCCCCACATTGCCGGAGTCGTCACTGAAACGCATGGTTTCTGTAAAAATGGATAGGATATATCATCTGTGGATATATCCCTGTCAACCGAAGTTCATTGGACCGCTTAATTTTTTTTTCAGGATTTTCTCATGTATTTGAAAACATAAAGTAACAATTTTGTCTTCTACCAGTTCTTAATCAAAAACCTGATTCTGTCCTAAATCCGCGACAAATAAAAGTAACTACAGCTGCAATAATCAGAAAAAAACATTATTTCTTTCTTTTTTAAAACATTTGTATAGCCTCGATCCTTTCAAAGAGTTTGACCTTCATTTTAATCACGGCTAGTATCCAGTCAGCTGGAAGGGACACATGTCGCATGTCATGTTCCGAGTGGTGACCTTCGACCCTGAACCACATCTGGAAGAGAAGAAAGCACTTTAACCGTTTGCCACCACAGTCATGTATAGATGACAAAGCAAAATGTGCCCAGCATGCCACGGTCACGATCCCGTGACAGAATTTTATACGTAAATAAACCTCGTAAAACAATATCGATATAATTCGATAATATAATCGATATATCGTGTTTGCGTTTACCAATATATAAACTCATATACACAAACACTCAAACCCAGAACAACTAACTATAAGCCATGCAAATAATCCGTGCGGGAATCGAACCCGCGACACGCAGCACAGCAGCCGATCGGTCAGCCGCTGCGCCAACGGTGTCGTCACTTCCATGGACGAGAACCGTTTTAAAGATCTCCATTTTTTGTTTACCAACTTTTTAAGGGTGGAAAATCATCAATGTCTTCTTCCGCCCTGGGCATAGCGGAAGGGAGTGTCAGACTCTTACTGACTAAAACGCACTCGTGTGCCTCCTAATGCCCTTTGCGTTCCAGTTCCAGGGCTATGGTAACTCTTTCGAACACTACTACTAGTCCATTTGTTTGTCCGTTTGTTGTTGACTTACCAAGGGCACACCTCGACTGACTGGAGGCTCAATGTGCTTGTCTTCCAGGGTAAAGAAGACAGATACTGTGACCTGCGGAATGGGGTAGGAGACTGTCGGCTGGCTGAAGACAGCCTGCAATAGAAATATGGAGCTTAAGAAGTTTTCAGAAGGTATATTTTTCAACGGACAATGTATGTCGCTATTTTATCATATTACTGAACCATCACATACACAACCATGAGATATGATTATTGCTTCTATTAGAAAATCGCATTATTATTTGTTATAGTATGATTAGGATTACCAATTATTCATTACTTTTAACGATGAAGCATTATGGTTTTAATAAAAATGATTATTTTTCCAATTATGAAATAATAGGGGTTTTATTCACTTTATCTATTTATTTTGACTTTCTATATATACTATAATGTTAAGAATAGGCCATGCCAGTTTATCCTAGAGTGTGCATATTTATATCAGGATCAACTAGTTTCGCCTAGCCTAAACTAGTCTATCCTATCGGGCTTAGGACAAATTAATTTGAACTAGGCTATAGTCTATACTAGTTAATTCTATCGCGTATAGGAAGAACTAGTTTTGCCTAGGCAAAACGAGTTTGTCCTGAAATCAGATTTGGCCGGTAACAGCTCTAATTCCGACGTTATAATTCAAAAGAAAAAATTCGTAGCTTCGCGCTCATCATCATCTGCCTAGCCTTTTCCCAACTATGTTGGGGTCGGTTTCCAGTCGAACCGGATGCAGCTGAATATCAGTATTTTACATGGAACGACTGCCTATCAGACCTCCACAACCCAGTAATGGGTAATACGATACTTTTGGTAAGACTGGTTGTCAGACTTTCGGGCTTCTACTAACAGCAACGACTGTCAAAGATCTACAAATGACAGCCGGGACCAACGGCTTTACGTGCTTTCCGAGGCACGGAGGAAACTCGCTATGGTAAATGGTCACCCATCCACAGACCAATCTCGGCAAGCGGCTTAACCCGGAAGATCGGTCTATGTAGCTGTAATTATTTAGCCACGAACTCCTAGCTCATAGCTTCGCGCTGATGGTATGTTTTTTATTCTTTCACGTGGCTGTCAAAAGGGTAAGCAGAGCAGAATAAACAAAGTGACTTACCTCAAAATAATAATACTGAGACACTTCATTCCGGGATGCTCCCATGTACTTGACGTAATACTTGAACACGTCGTTGAGTTGCCATTGATATTCTATGGTTTCCTCGATGAACTTCTCGGTGGTGAGCACGAATGGTGGTTTGATGGCATTCATGCAAAGTTTGACGTGACTAGCGAAGTTTCGGCTATCTAAAATTTGTTACAAGAAATTCATGGTGAAAGCGCCAATTTGGGTTCGGCAAGCACCAGTGTCAAGAGAGCACAGTGGTTAAGACACCTGCCACTCATCGACGGCGAACTCTCGCGTCCGGCCCTGCTACAAGCCATGGTCCGGAGTGAGTGGGAATGGGAAGCAGTCACCTCCTTCTGCGAAGCAATTATGCCATAGAAGGAGGTGGCGGGACGTTTGAGGAGAAGGAGGTGGCGGGACGTTTGAGGAGGAGAATGTCTCGTCCCAGCAGCCGCGGGAGATGCTCCGGGCGTCTGGAGCCTCGAGACGACTCCTGGCCAGCGTAGACGCGGGCCTGTGGACGGTGAGCAATGGGTAGCTCGCCGTCCGTACGTTAAATAACGACAAACCGTATCGTCGCACACTGGGGTCTGCTCTATGGAGGCAATGCCCAAAATCACATTTCCAAAATATGAGTAATAGGAAAAAAACTTGACGTATTATTATTGTTTAATAAATTTCACATCAGTTAAGGACGATATTATCAACACAAAGGTTATCTGTTTGCTTACATACTGCAGTAAAGTTCATTGTTTTCATTGTTGCTGCGTTTCAAAATGTTGAATACGGAACTTTTAAGTGTTCGTTGCTACTGCCCTATTAAAGTTAACACAAAACTATAAAATGGCAAGTGGAGATCAAGGTCAGTACTAATAAAAATATGATTAAGATTGGACAAATTCGTTGTGTAACCTACCGTAATATTTTTTTACTTTTTACGAATAGTTGTAGAAGGGAAATGGACGTTATCTAAATTTCGCGCAAAGTTCTTTTGGTATTGTTTTTAGTTTCTCAATAAAGAAGGTTTAGGGTGCTTAAAACAATAATTCGTTTCAAAAGAACATTGCGCGAAATTTAGATATCGTCCATTTCGCTTCTACCACTATTCGTAAAAAGTAAAAAAAATATTACGGTAGGATACACAACGAATTTGTCCAATCTTAATCATATTTTTATTAGTACTGACCTTGATCTCCACTTGCCATTTTATAGTTTTGTGTTAACTTTAATAGGGCAGTAGCAACGAACACTTAAAAGTTCCGTATTCAACATTTTGAAACGCAGCAACAATGAAAACAATGAACTTTACTGCAGTATGTAAGCAAACAGATAACCTTTGTGTTGATAATATCGTCCTTAACTAATGTGAAATTTATTAAACAATAATAATACGTCAAGTTTTTTCCTATTACTCATATTTTGGAAATGTGATTTTGGGCATTGCCTCCATAGAGCAGACCCCAGTGTGCGTCGGCGCGTTCGTGTTCCACGCGCGCTTCAAAGAGATGTCAGCAAACCGAAAAAAAGCAAATCTATATATTCTCCAGACCGATTCCAGTGACGGCGACTAATCTTAATACAGACTAGCCAAGTGAGCAGGAGATATTATAGTGCACAAGTGTGCGCGCAAACACAGGTGCACCCTTTCTTCCCTAACTCTTATAGTTCGATGGGACGGCAATCAGACACGATCAGGGAGAGACCAGGCGCAGGACCAACGGCTTTACGTGTTTCCGAGGCACGGGGGTGTCACACCACCAACTTGCAAACTCCGGGCTGCTGCTATGGAAAAACCGCAGAACACTTTTTTCGAATTCAGGACCCCACGCTCAACAATCGTGCTTAAAACGAAAGCAACGAGGCAGCTAATCTAAAGGGTTTTTTTTTACCGATGGGAAATCATCAAATGACTTCTCTCGCCCTGGGCGGGGCGGGAGGGAGTGTCAGACTTTCACTGACTAAAACCCATCCATGTTCCTCCTTGTGCCCTTTTCGTTCCGGGGGCGCGGTATCTCTTTCGAACAACCCGCAGAAAATTAAAAGGTTTGACTATTGCTGTAGCTTTGTACTCACTCGCAAGTTGCTTAAGAGTTTGTCGTGTTCCTAGTTTTTCTTTCGCCCTATTTATGACAGATACCACAGTGTCAATGGCTTGTTCTTCATAAGATTTTACTTCGGGAATATTCATATTTCGTTTGTGGAACTTCTTGGTAGAATTGTTTTCGTTTGACGGGTTTTGTCACGGTTTCGTTATGTCAGTTCACGGTGAGTTGCTTTTTTTATGTTTTTTATAGATGGTCTGTTTATTATTTCTAAGTAATTGTAAAGGAGATTTTATTCAAATTGCCAGTAATGATAGTGACAAGTACATTGAAGTTATGGACTTCAGCACGAAGTGGGTCATAATTTTTGACGGCATAATAATTAAAAATGAAAATGTTTATTTTAGACCAACCACACTGTAATAAGTTGATATCCATATTATGTAAATAGGTAGATACTTTGAGCTACATACATATATAAACTCACGCACGTCAGAAAAAGGGGCACAGAACGCCGTCTGCCACAATCCTTTCGGACCTCTCGCTTCATCCACGTTCATACACTTGATTTTGTACATGCATGAGCGACCAATGCCTCAGGATTTGGCTGTCCACTCTATCCGACACTACAGTCAGAAGCGTGTTATATAATATTATGTTACTCATCATCATCATATCAGCCGTAGGACGTCCACTGCTGTACATAGGCCTCCCTCGTATATTTTCAATAGGACCAGTTGGAAGCAGCCTGTGTCCAGTGTTTTCCTGCGGTCTTGAACAGGTCGTCTGACCAGCTTGTGGGTGGGTGGACGTACGACGATGGACTTCCCGGAGCGTGATCTTCATTCGGGAACTTTGCGGCTCCATTGGCCATCAGTTATGCGGTCTATGTGGTCTTTCCAGTGCCACTTTAACTTGCTAATTCGCTGGGCTGTCGATCAACATGCTACTAGGTTCATTTAAATAGGTAACAATAACAAGTTTTCCTAGGTTAAAATTCACATGAGTACCCACGTCAGTAACCGCTGTTACCTTCACATGACTTTCCTGTTATTGTTACCATTACCATTCTGTATCCTTAGTTGTGGGAAAATATTTACAAAAACATAGAAAGTACCTGTTCTCTGTCACGAACATTTTGGGAAATTTGCAAAGGTTATAGTTGGGTGCAGTGAACTTCCACGATGTTTGATACTGATTGTCTAAATAGCTATCAGATGGTAAGTGAGTGAGAGACAAACTTATCCAAAATGTCCAAAGTTAACTACTACCCCCAGGGAACGCAAAGGGCACATGAAAGGAACATAGACGGGTTTTAGTCAGTAAAAGTCTGACACTCCCTCCCGACCCGCCCAGGGCGGGGGAAGTTATTAGAAGATTTCCCGTCTTTAAAAAAAAAACTACTACTATCCAGTAATAACAGTTCAATGTACAGCCAATATATATGCTTAGTATAGATTTTAAATTACCTAATCATCGTTGGATATGCACCTTGAAAATTGAGAGGGAGAAAATTTAACTTAAGTAATTATATTTTGGTAGAAATAAGCTAAATTCTACGAGGTTTTGGAGTCGAACCACAAACTTCTAAGCTCAGGGCTACTAATGAGATATTTCTAATAGAAAAAAGTAATAACGCTCGATCTGGGAATTGAAGACCTCATGCTCGGGAATTGTACTTGCGACCACGAGACCAACGGGACAGTCATATCCAAGGCACTGGGGTCAAACTACCAACTTCCAAACTCCTGGCTGCTGCTGAAAAAATTTTTGATGGAAAATTCTGGTAGTGATAACACTGCCCGACCAGAGAACTCAACCTAAGATTCTACGCTCAACAGTTCCGCTTTCAGACACGAAACCAACGGGGTTGATTGACTAAAGTATATCCACCGTAGCGAAAGCTGTGGTCATACATAGGTACAGTCTACACTGACACCTAAGCAAAGCAGAAATAAAAGTTAGTGTCTAAATGACAAAGCTAATTGCTTTATTGTTATCAATTCGGCTCAGGTGATACCCGAACACCTGACACGATAATCAAATGCAGGTGTCTATGTTTATTATTAAACTATCTTATCAATATCATGATCTGTATATCATCACCTAAAATAGGTACGCGTATTTGATTATCACGTTTAAAAGCGTCTATCATAATATTTTGTATTGACGTTTAATGAGTATGTTTGTATATCTGGTTTTGGTTGTGTATTTAAAATAATTTGCGTTATTAAACCTACCTACAATTTCTGGCCTTTTTTAACGATGGAAATAAACTTTGGGGTAAAGTTCAAGGAATTTCTGCTGTGTCGTGGGTGCTCACATATACAAACAGCACATGGCCTATTTATCTGTAGGTCATAAAAATTTTTGTTCCGTGCGGGATTCGAACCCGCGACACGCAGCACACTAGCCAATCGCTTAGCCACTGCGCCAATCGTGCCGTCATGACTTACATATATTGACTTTGACATTGACATTTACAAATCTATCAACTTAAAGTTCTAGTCAATCCCCATCAACCCAAAGTTTCGAGTGAATCCCCCCCCCCCCCCCCCCCTCTCCGCGTAGTTGACCCACATTTTCTGCACTAAGAATGAACTTTATTACACCTCTGCCTTAATTCTTAGAACTCAAATACGTTATGACGACAGGCGTGTATCCTAAGCGCCACTAGTTCGATGACTCAGCACCGGCGCGGGCGCACGTCGCGACTTTAAGAGTCTATATAATTTGTATGCGTCAACGCGAAAGTAATATTATTACGTATTGTATGAGTCATCCATGGTTTCTCAGGAATGTTGGCTGTGTTCACGAATGTGAATGCCTTTGGCGTTCACACACTTTGTAAATACCTGTGCTTTGCATATTGTTTTGGTTTTTGTTTTTTTTAAACAAAAAGGACGTTCAAATCCTTCTGCATCGTGGGTGCGTTTACAAACATACTTAATTCTAGACAAGTTGTTGTACCCGCGTTATGTCATTTCTTTGGTTAGTGCTCCGCTCCTGTTACTCAGGAATAATGTAGATATTGATAAAAATCGGTCCAGTTGCTTCGGAGCTTGTTTGGTACACAAAAAAAAAATCCTCTTAAAAATATTATTATAGATGTAAAAACTCACATACACCATCAGCCAGACCCGGAACAGCTATCTGTAGGCCATACAAATACTTGTTCCGTGCGGAAATCGAACCTGCTACTCACACCGGTCAATTGCTCAGCCACTGCGCCAACTCTGCCGTGTCGTGTGCCTGTATTTTCATTTGATTTGTATGGTTTTCATCGGATACTAGTTTCTTAGAAACAGAAATTAACACAAGAAAAGAATATTTGGAAGGACTTACGGGAGGCCTTTGCTCCAGCTGCAGTGGGACATTAAAGGCTAGGTTAAAAAAAAAGTTTAGTTACATAAATACTCATAATTTTAGCTTATCAACTTAGTTTCAAATTCAAAATGTATTACCCTTTGAACTGTTTGCCGTTGACTTGACTGTATTCAAAATGAATCATTCTCCTGAAAATGTTAGCACAAAGTATTCTTAGGTAAATATATTAAACGCATATTATACAGAATTATTATGTACATTAGCAGTCATTTATCAGTCTTTGGTTATTTATTGTATTATGAGTCAGAAATACCAGATTTATCACACAAGAGTACACACGTATGTAGGTACTTGTTATTATTGATAGTCCAGTGGCAAAGGCACTTCCCTATAGTGCCTAAAGATGTGGGTTCAAAACTTTCAATTACCAAGGTAACTTTCAAATTATATTTACTTTCCAATCCGCCTTAAACAAGTATGATGATCAATGCTTGTGCCTTCTCTGTATGAGAAGAGGCCTTTGCCCTGCAGTAGGACAAAACTTGGCTGGTAATATTGTGAGGTAGAATAAACAATGTACTCAATGTACTTTTAATGTTGTTCAAAGTTTAACAAAATGTCTTCTGAAGAGCCCTTGTTGCGGGGAACCACCATCTCTAAATACACTAAAAATAATATTAAAATCTACTGTTTTAAGAGATGGCGCTTTTTTTAAAGATGGGACTCCATCAAACTACTTCTTCCACCCTGGGCGGAGCGGAAAGGAGTGTCAGACTCTTACTGACTGAAACCCACAGACTTATATCTATGCTGAAACCTACTGTGTTTCTCCTAATGCCCTTTGGAGGTAACTGCAAAGGATAATAATAATAATAATAACCCCACCGCCGTATCTCTACGTTGTCGACGTGGTGGGGCTTGCGTGCTCCGATGAACCCTAGGGCTGTGTCGGCAGAGTTTACTTTGTTGATATAGGTCTAGGGTGAGGAGCCAGACTAAAAGAGATACAATCCAAGCCAAGGTAGCACACGCCGAGGGCTGCATGGCTAGGGGAGAGCACTAGTCGCGAGTGTGCACACTCTGGAGAATAGGGGACCTCCAGTTTTATTTACCCTTGCCACAGTGAACGCAGGGCTCTGCTGTGGTCGACATCGTTTGTCCCTAGCTACTCGTGGGAATACTTATGATAACAAGATCAAAAACAAAAAATCACCTTCAGGCAAATAAGCCTTCATCAACATCACCGGTTTCATCATCATCCTCTCCGAGGTCCATTTTTTCATCATTGGCATCATCACCTCCATCATATTTATCACGCTCATCACGACCATCATCAACAACATCAACAATGTCAGTAGACGTTGTGTCGGAGGCTATTACTGCCAAAAACCCCTCACCCGCTACTGTCAAAAGTAATACGCGTAAAAAATGGAGTGAAGACATGAACCAATTCATTTGGCGTACGTATCTAATCATCACTAATCTAGAAGCTGACACAAGTTCATATCTGACATCATTGCATCAACAATTCATCGACAGACTTCCCCAAATGAATGTCTCTAGACAAAGAGTCGGAGATCAACGAAGGGCAATAGTTTACAAAAGACTACTTTCTACCACTACACTTGAGAGAATTAGATTAGAAGTAAGCGAACACCTACAAACACACAATAGCAACTTAAATACTTTTAGTCAGACACCAACACAATTAAATACACAGCAAAATAGTACACCATTACAATCTGAACCAAAACGAAGAATGAAATGGTCAAACGAACTCAACGAATCCCTTATAAAATATTATTTCATCGTTACGAAAATGGAAACAGATATGACTATCTGGAGGAAAAAGCTACGAGAAATGTTTATTGAATCCTACCCACAGTTGTCACACTTATCCGAGCAAAGACTATCAGATCAAAAAAGAATAATTCTTAATAACAAAATGATATCAGACACACGACTACAAGATATAAAAACGTATGCAGAAAACACTCTAAACCAATTGGATCCTTATATACATTCACATAATTACAATTCACCTATAGCAGCAGAGAATACACCAACACGTACATCTATAAACAATCTTGCAGAAACTAACAATTTTAATCAACCACATACACAAGAGACCGAATCCAATTTCTTAAATAGTATCGATCTTGAAGCTTTGACACGTACCATCACACACACAGAACCTAATATAACAAACGCTGAAATAAACCTGGATAGAAATCAAGATATAGAGGAAACATTCTCAGACGCACTACAACATTTCACAAATATTCATCCTACAAAAAGAAATTACATACCTAAACAAAAATCATCTAAGAAGTTAGCGCAAATAGTAAGTTACATCAATAGTATTATCCTTCCAAAATTTGTCAACCTAGATACAGATTTTGAAACACTACAAACAGTCATATACAGTGCTGCTTGGACAGCTGCTAAAACAAATGGCAGCAAACTTTCGTTTGTAACTGCTGAGAATACAGCTTACATAAATCAGAAAAACCGTAAACCTAAATGGCAGAAAAGATTAGAATTAAGAGTTAAAGATTTAAGGACTAAAATAGGAAGACTTACAGCGTATATACAAGGAAATAGAGGTTGGAGGCTAGTGAGAGAGGTAAACGTAATATTAGAAAACTACAGAATACATTCAAATCATGAAGAACCAAACACACAACTAACACACTTCTTAGATACGCTTAAACAGAAACTCAGTCTTACTAACAGTAGATTACATAGGTACACTAATTGCACACTTCGCAAAACTCAAAATAATAAATTTAGGAACAATGAAAAGCAATTTTATCGAACACTGAAAAATTCTACCACAAACCAAACAGTACCCAGTTGTAACGAAATTAACACAAATAATAGTCCGCCATCGATAGATGAACTTAAACAATTTTGGTCAAGCATTTGGGAGAGGCCAATATGTCATAACGCAGAAGCTGAGTGGATTAAAGTAGAGACAGAAAATCATTCGCATATTGAGGAAATGACATTCGAATATGTACCAATAGATACTTTTCATGATGTCCTTCAGAAATTACACAACTGGAAAGCTCCAGGTTCTGATTACATTCATAACTTTTGGTATAAAAAATTCACACACATTCACCCATACCTACATAATTACATCAACACTTTTATTAATAGTCCAACAACAATGTCTACTTATATAGCGGAAGGAATTACGTATATGATACCAAAAGACAGCAACGATAGCGCGAATCCAGCGAAATATAGACCAATAACATGTTTACAAACAATATATAAAATATTAACATCATGCATTACTCAAACCATTTACAAACATCTTGAATCAAATTCAATATTATCAGAAGAACAAAAAGGCTGTCGAAAATTTAGCCAGGGCTGCAAAGAACAGCTAACAATAGACTCGGTAATACTCAAACAGGTACAGAGGCACAAAAAAGATCTATACACTATGTATATAGACTACAAAAAGGCGTACGATTCTGTACCACACACATGGTTACTAGAAATTTTGAAAATATACAAAATAAACCCTCAAATCATAGCCTTTTTAAATAATACAATGACACAATGGACAACACGCTTACACCTTACTACAGCTACAGGAATCGTGGAGACTGAGCCCATTAAGATCCAACGAGGTATATTTCAAGGTGACTCACTCAGCCCACTATGGTTTTGTCTTGCTTTAAACCCTTTATCAAACCTATTAAATTCATTAATGCCAGGATTTAAGCTACATTATAATGACACTACAGATAACACATCGACTCACAGACAGGATTTTAAACTTAACCATCTTCTTTATATGGATGATATAAAATTATATGCATCTTCATCAGAGGACTTAAATGAACTTGCAAACGCTACAGATCAATTTTCGAGTGACATAGCAATGGAATTCGGAATTGATAAATGTAAAATCAATTCAGTCAGGGCAGGCCAAACATACGAACATTCATATACTACACAGACAGGTGAAAACATAGGTTCTTTGGATGAAAACGGAACATACAAATATTTAGGATATATCCAAGCTAAACAAATTAAACATAAAACTATAAAAAATAAACTTACACAACAATTTAAACACAGACTCAATTCCATTTTAAACACACAGCTACACTCTAAACACACTGTCAAAGCAATAAATAGTTACGCAATCCCCATTCTTACATATTCCTTCGGTATAATAACTTGGACTAAAACAGAACTTAAAAATTTACAACGGGTCATTAACACTATTTTGTCCAAACATAGAAAGCACCACCCCAGATCTTGCGTTCAGCGATTAACACTGCCAAGGAAAGAAGGAGGACGAGGCCTTATAGATATTACAAACTTACATAACAAACAAATTAGTACTCTTAGAAAATATTTTAACGATAAAAGCGACACCTCTACCCTACACAAAGCTATAGTATATAACGATCGAAATTTAACCCCACTAAATATGTGTGACAAAACTACGCAAGGAAATGAGAAACAGACTGACAAACAGACAAAGATTCTGGAATGGGCCCAGAAGTCACTTCATGGAAGACATCGCCACGACCTGTGCCAACCTAACGTCGACAAATTAGCGTCGAACGAATGGCTCAGGAGAGGCGATTTGTTCCCCGAGACTGAAGGGTTCATGACAGCAATCCAAGACCAAGTAATAGTTACCCGTAATTACCAAAAGCACATTATGCGAGTTCCCCTTCCATCGGACAGTTGCAGACGTTGTCATAGCTCACCCGAGACTATTCAGCACATTACTGGAGCATGTAAAGCAATTGTTCAGACTGACTATAAACATAGGCATGACCAAATAGCTAATATAATTCACCAAAAACTTGCTATTAAATATAAATTAATTACAACACCCCCTGTACCTTACTATAAATATAATCCTGAAACAGTTCTCGAAAACTCAGCACACAAACTATACTTTGATCGATCTATCCTCACAGACCGAACAACACACTACAATAGACCAGACATAACTTTACTAGATAAAAATAATAAAACCGCCCAAATAATTGATATAGCAGTACCAAATACACATAACCTACAAAACACTATAGCCGAAAAACTGTCAAAATATACAGACTTAAAAATAGAAATTAGCCGAATGTGGCGATTAAGCAGCGTTACCATTATCCCTGTAGTGATTTCAACCACGGGTGTTATTCCCAAGCAACTGCACCAATCTTTGAAAACACTGGATTTAGCTCCCTCAACATACCAAACTCTACAGAAAGCTGCTATCCTGAACACTTGCAGGATCGTCCGTAAATTTTTACAAAGTGACCACGACGCACAAATACCACACTCACAAACATCATTCACCACACAAACACACCCTCACCCATCACCAGTCACACACGTACGCGATCAAAGACAAGCAACACAAACTCTAATCTCATCATCGCACCATATATCTACATCATCTAATACTTAGGTTAGTACTTTTGGGTTAGCACTTGGCTTCGGCCCGTGTTATCCTTTAAAACCGGCACATCGGGGCCGAGATACAAAAATGTATACCAACAAATAATAATAATAAAATATTTATTTGCGTAAACATGGTATAAAATGGTGTTAAATACAAATTTATATGGCACAAACATGTTTAGCTAGGATATAAACCTAGCAAGCAAAATTATAAAATTAGATGCATCAACCATCAACATTTTTTATCAAAAAAATCTTTTAAACTATAAAAACTACATTCGAGTAACCATTTATAAAACTTAATTTTAAACAATTTTGAATTTAATGTTTTGAAATACCTTGGTATTTTGTTATAAATGCGCACACACATTGCTAGGCAATTATTATTGTATTTAGTTAGTCTAGGTAGATCATTCAACACTAGTTTATGAGGATCCCGTCTGTTCCTAGGATTAACATCATTTGCAGTTTTAAATAATTGTTTATTTTTAATTACAAACACACATACTTCGTAAATGTAAAGTGATGGTAGTGGTAACAAACCAAGCTTCACAAATATTGGTCGACATGAGTCGTCAGGTTTAAGACCACAAATTGCCCTCATGCACTTTTTTTGAGCGATGAATGCTCTACAGAAGTCAGTGCTATTACCCCACATTATAAGGCCATATCGTAGTAATGATTCGACGTACGCGTGATATGAAATTATAGCAGTTTTTATATTAGTTACATTTTTAACTTGTTTTAGTGCGTATACAAATTTATTTATTTTAGTGCTAACGTTATCTACGTGTTCTTTCCAATTTATGTCTTTATCTATTATTGCGCCTAAAAATCTTGTGATATGGGATGGATATGGATATGTATGGGTATATACATAGGTGGGTATGTAAGCTATTTACGCCGACGACGCGCGTCGGTTACAAACACACACATCATCTTCATCTGCTTAGCCTTTTCGCCGACCCCAACTTAGTTGGGGTCGGCTTTCCAGTCTAACCGGATGCAGCTGAATACCAGTGTTTTACATGGAGCGACTGCCTGTCTGACCTCCACAACCCAGTAACTGGGCAACACGATACCCCTTGGTTAGACTGGTTATCAGACTTCTTGGTTACAAACACACACATACGAGCAAATAAATAAGCACTTTAATTGAATTGTATTTTATAACTTTCTTTTGATTAAAATATAAATTGAAAAATGTTTACAATGAAACAATTTAGAAAGTATAGGTGGTAAGTATAGGTGGTTCAAGCCAGTCTCATCAATTGATACAAAATCCTTACTAATATTATAAATGCGAAAGTAACTTGGTCTGTCTGTTACGCGTTCGCGACTAACTGAACTGCTTTTGATGAAATTTGGTACAGAGATAGATTATACCTTGGAAAAGGACGTAGGCTGCTACTGTTGCAAGCACAGAAATATACAACAAAACAAGTTAACAAGTAAAACGGCTGGAAGGGATAGAAATAGAGGACGGAAATTTGTATGAAAATCTGCGATTTTAGAAGATAAAACTATGAAAGTTTTTATACAAAATTAAAACCTAAATATTAGTACAAGCATTTCGAAAAATTATGACTAATGATTCCAGGTGGAGGAAGTCGAATCTTATAAAGCTTATCCCGTTCCAGATAAATACCTTCATAAATTAATTAATGAATTAGATGCAGTAGAATATGCATCTGTACTTATAATATATTTGAACAGAGCAGCTGCCGCCTGACCCAACTAATTGAGACACATAGGTATGTGCTACTCACAAGTCAAAGATCACTGGTCAATAAGAAAAAGAACGGAAACAAATCCATACAATATTTGATAATTAGGGCTGCCATCAATTAATGCCGATGTCGGACAAAAACCCTGGACATTTCGGTGAAACTGTGATATTTTTCGAGACAGCTCTGAAAAAAACTTCTATCTTTTCTTTTAATTGAACTTAAAACCTACAATGTAAAATAAATATTTGCTTATCATATTTGCTGGTATGTAAATAGGGCTTACTATAATTCTAAGATCCTACTTTATACACCTACATTCTGGCAAATAAATGTATTTGAATTAAAAAATATTTATAAAAGTTAAAAACACCGTATTCGGTTACCAGTTACGATTGATATTAAATCTAAGATTTGTTTTTATTAATCGCTTATCTTTCATTTCACCAGGACAGTTTGACAACCCCTTCCAGATGACCCCGGAGGCTTCAAAAGAAGGACAATTCCGGGGAAGCCCGGACGGGTGGCAGCCCTAATGATAACAAACTATCACTAGACACACTCTTACGCAAGTCAACCGGTATCTAAAAGCCGGAACTGTTCCATACAAAACATTTACGTTTGCAGTATGACTAACGTGGCCATATTTTATTTTACTTAAAACGGGACATTCCCAAAAGTACGGAGACGAGTTGCAACAAAAAAATCTCTGATGATCCCATAATCATAGGTGGAATATAAGGTAAATAAATTTTTGCTAAATTGTGTTATACACTTAAATAACATATTTTATCTTTACCAAAATATTCCCTACTAGCTTTTCGTCTTCGTCAAAGTTAAATTATCCCACGGGAACCGTAGGTTCTATCGGGATACAAAGTATCCTATGTGTTATTCCACACTACAATCTATCTCAGTGCCAAATTTCATCCAGATCCGTTCAGCCGTTTGAGCGTGAAGAAGGGACAAACACTTTCGCCTTTATAATATTAGTGCGATGTGATAGTGTGATACTATGACTAAAGGTGTGAAGTTTTTGTCAGCGTTGATCTTTAACAAAAAACGGGTCAATTCTGCGTCTCAAAGCTCTTGCGGCACTGGTACGGAGTCGCGCATAAAGGGACAGTCCCATTCAAAACGGGGCGTATGGTCACGGTAAGTATGACCCACAAACTGACATAACGCACCGATTGTATATTAGTATTCACTTCGTTCACGTGAATGATTCATATCGAAGATATTGTGTGTTTGTATCATGGATTATGATGCGGCTAGATGCGATAACCATGGTAGATAACGTACCCACGTGTTTAGGTACTTGTGGCTACTTAGTTGCATATGTCAATGTCAAATGATACGTCAAGAAAGTTCAGTGGCCTTTAGGTTGGTCACCTAGTATGGATATCAGTTAAAAAATATCAATAGAACACAAAAACAATTATGCTGCTTTATTGTTTTTAGGGAAAATCTTATCGGGATTATGATATCGGTAAAAAACCCGTTTTAGTACAAATATTTTAATTAAATAAATAATTTGATTGAATTAATAGAGACAGAGAGAACTCGAAATGTTAAATTGCGTAGTCTGTAATATTATTTGAATTTATGAATCTTAAAATGATTAATTAATAATATTATCCACATAATATTATCTCAACTTTAGCATTCACCTTTGACTTGTGCCATTTTAATCAGTTGTTATTTTTGCAAGGACCTACAAAAACCCTCGCATTTTCTGCAAATGTTGTAAATAGAATTTAAAAATAAAGTTTTTCAATTTCTGACTATGACTTGGCAAATAAAAAAATTATAAATGATAAAAATCCAAGACTCAATATTCTTACGTCACAAAATTACGCCTACAAAAAAAAAACAACAATTCAAAGGAACTCCCAATGCTCTAGTTTTATCTCGCTCTAGACCGGTCTACCGATTGACCTTTAAGAACACCACCTACGCTCATAAGGCATCCAGTTGCGATATATCATTGTGCGAACGCTCACCGGTGCGCGCACGCCGACTCACAGTCAGTCGACGCGATATCTTAACTTAGAACACTTGAGAATTAAGTTAATTCTTAATTTAAAAAAACCAGCCATGTTTAAAAATTCAAATTAAAAAAAGTTCTATTTTTTTTTGTAACGGTTTTGTTTTTATCTGTGGTCAGTGTCTTCGTTTTTCAAAACTATGGGTGTGTTTGAATGTGTGAGTGCGAGTAAGATTGCGCCTACGGAAAGTACTGAAGTTTTTACTATAAACATGAATTCAAATGAAACTTTGAATGGAAGTAATGGTACTGTAACTTTGGTAAGTTTAAGTGTATTTTATTTTAATAATATAACTTGTGTAAAGAGAAAAAAATGCACTTTTATTTGTAAAGGATAAACTCAAAAACTACTTAACCGATTTAAAAAAAAAACTTTCACTTATGGAAAAGTCCATAATCAACCAATAACTAGGCTAAATTGTATTTTAAAAAAAAAATGGGATCCGTAACAAAATTCACGCGTAAAAGCTAGAATTAAATAATCGCGATATTTTATGTTTATCTCAACATTTATCAGTGATAAGATAGTCAATATTTATCTATTTCCCGCTTTTTGACCTTGTCAGTTTCGGAACAACATAGGTCTAGGTAATCCAAGATCTATATAAAGGTTAGAAAAAACCGGTTTTTTGACTGTAGGCAAAGGTTTAAGTAAAAGAGACAAGCAGTTGATAATTGGTCCTATAGCACGTGAATGAAGCTGTCATGTCAGCTTCGATTTATGTTCGGGAAAAACCTGTGATTTTCTGTTAGAAAAATATCAATTTTGTTTATACTACTTCATGTCAGTGGTGTACACTTTTTGGTCCTTTGTAATTGAAGTCGAATTCTTACCGAGTCAGTAATTTAAAGTTAGGATGTACATGATTGTTCCTCAGAAGAAAAGTAAATACAAGAAGCAAAAGAGAAAGGTGTAAAAAAAACAGTTTTTGGTCCTACACGACTGATGTCGAATCATCAGTTTGCGAAAAAATTAACAAAGAATTGTAGACTATCTGTACCTAACGGTACATAATAACCATGTACTCACTTATTAGTACAATCAAAAGAATCTATTGTTTTAACTTTCTACTTGGCATGAAGATTTTTATCTACAACTCAGACATGGGGAGTATATTTTTTCCTTATACAAAACTTGTGTCATAAAAACTGGTTTGTACTGATCATCATTAATTATTTGAATTGGCAAGTGTGGGCATATTATCTAAACTTACTAATATTATAAAGCTGCAGAAGTATTATAGTGCGATTGATCGCGCTAATCTAAAGAGCTATATTGGTCCTATTTGATAAAATAATTCATTTATAGAGGAAAGTCGCTACGACGCCTCACGGGAGCAGAGTATTTATTACTCGTAATCAAAGACGTAGCTTAATGTGGGTGAAACCACGGGATATTGCTAGTTATTTAATAGATACCATACACAAGTAATCGTATCGTTACTACAGATGTGATTTGAAAGAAATCTAGAAGACACAATTCTTATTAGCGATATCTCTCAAAAGCCAATTCTGCAAATTAAAAACGTTCTAAATCTAGTCGCAATCTCATTTCAACGACAATCAATGTCAACAAGATTAGGAAAATAAAACCCTTTTTTGACAGATTGAGACTGAAATCTGATTGCGATCGTTCCCAAAAGTTAATAGAATTGCCCCATTAATATTACCGAGGAAGAACCGGGAATTCAGCAAGATAAATGACACAAATTCTTCACCAATAAAGCAACAGTTATCAAGGCAGGTATTGTTAGGTCGTTAGCAGTAATCGTTGATCCATCATTGAACGAGTTTGCTCATTGCGTTCAATACAATCAAGTACATACGGTACAACTGCACGTTTTTGAACAGGCTTGTCAGTCCGGTTTTTGACCGGTTCAGTTTGCGTTCATCTGACGTCACTAAGGACATACCTTGATTGGATATGAATAGCCAGTTAATTGGTGGAATTCAAACAAAATATCGGAGAATTCTTAAAACATGAATTAGTCATTTCGTAGCAAAATGTAAACAACAGCGTTGCTATGCAGAAATATATTTACCGGATGAGTTTTTTAGGCAGATCTTCTGCGGGTGGAAAAAGCCCTTTTTTATCGAGGAGTTAAACGATGTGCTGATTGATGAAAATTGAAAAATTTACATCAACAGGCCAAACTGAAAATCAAAACTGAGAAAAATATAGATTTATGCCCGGTTGTTGGCAGATGGCAATTATAGGGTGATCTTAGTCTCTGTAACATGAGCCTTTATAACTTAAGTAACTAGCTTTTACGCACTACGTGACCATGGAGTTTTTTACTCGTTCTTCTCCATAGAGACCTACGTTTTAGAACGAGCAACTATCTTCAATTTTCCGTATAACTGTTTGACAGTTCTAAAGTGCCTGTGTGCCTTTGACTTCGTTACCGTATATTTCAGAGGTCCAAAATCATCCAACGAGAACGCAAAAGAAAGAAAGAGAAGTAAACAATAGAATAGGACTAGCTTTTCCCGGGCTTTGCTTATGCGTAACAGTAAGTTTTTATCGTATTTAAAATAGAGTTTTAGGTCATTGCAATAAGATAATTTTTACAACATCTTAACCCTTATCGCAATAGATGTAAAATGTAAAAATAAATTTTATTTCTTTGACCCAAAACACTTCCTAACCTACTACATAATATTATAAACGAGAAAGAATGGATGGATGGTTTGATGTTTGTTACTCATTCATGCTTTTAAGGCTTTTAAGGAATTTAGTCAAATGATTTAGCTGAACACATAGTACCTATAACTTAACATAACAACTTACCACTTTTATACCATTACAGTGTTCCCGTGGGATAATTTATTTTGGGTTATGGCTTAACTCTGGAGTCCACGCATACGAAGTAGCAAACAGAAGATAGTATTTTCTTTTAAATATCTTGGCAAAAAAGCCAACGGCCCTTCTGATGTAAAATGTCACCTCTGCCTATATACATCTGCAATACCAGTGGCCTTGCAAATGCGTTGCCATCCCAGAGATAATTTTGAAACATCTCATGTGCCTGTAATTTCACCGGTACCCATACCATTCAAACCGAAACACAGCAACGCTGCTTTGTGGCAGAAATAGGCATGGTGGTATACTTCCCCGGACGAGCTCCTTCACAAACAGCTCTACTACTACTAACTACTTTTTAAGCTTCTTTTAAATACAAATAAAGAATTTGAAAAAGTCCTGTTGTTAAATATAGTAATAATTAACTAATGATGAACTGCCTCGTTAGCCTAGCGGTCTTAAGCTCGACTGCTACGCTAGAGGTCTTGGGTTCGATTCCCAGGTCGAGCAAAAAGTGTTATTGGATTTTCTTATGAAATGCTCAGTAGCAGCTCGGAGTTAGGATTTGTGCCCGGTTAATGGCAATAGGCTCGCCCCCTATTACATGGGACCTGAACATACCGGCGAACTGTAGGTGTGCATTGGTACACCTCTGCCTAACCCTTCGGGGAATACAGGCGTGATGGTATGTATGTATGTTAACTAATGATAAAGCTATGAATCCACGTTCCATTAATACATTGCCCTATTTCCCTTCGACCACTGCGGCACCAGATAATTTAAATTCACACACTGTTTTCATTATAATAATATTCTTATGAACAATTTAATTGTCCTGATTTATAATTAGGTTTATGAATAATGTAATAAATTAACAGCTATACTTCTTGCGTTAGTCATTAGATACGTAATAAAAATAGGTAAGCTGATTGTTTTATTAAACAATACTTAATGTTGTACTTAGTATTTACTGTAGGTACCTACAATCCTGACTTATTATTACTAATGTAAAACCTATTGGGAAAACCCGGAAAAAAAATATACCTAAGTTGGTAGGTACTTCAGAAACTCTGACTGGACATCCAACCTTATTTTATATTGATATTATTATGAGATTAATAACCCATACTTACCATCACGCCTGTATCCCCCAAAGGGTTAGACAGAGGTGTACTACAGTACACCCACATTTCGCGGGTATATTTAGGTCCCATTTAATAGGCGGCGAGCCTATTGCCATTAACCGGGCACAAATCCTAACTCTGAGCTGCTACTGAGAATTTCATAGAAAACCCCAATAACACTTCGCTCGACCTGGGAATCGAACCCAAGACCTCTAGCGTAGCAGTCGCGTTTAGGACCTCTAGGCTGATGAGGCAGTCAATAAATAAATAATAATATCAATAAGATATTATTATTTATTCCTGATTCTAAAAGCGGTACTCCTAGACACGGCGCGTATTGTTAGGAGATTCCTTTCTCAGGAGCCCTGACCACACGGTGGTGTAATTTTTTTAATATTTTAAATGATTTAATTTTTATATTACTTAATATTTAAAAATGAAATTAATGTGTAAATGAATAAACGAGATTAAATAAATGAAAAAAAAAAAGATTAAATAAATGAAAAAAAAAAAGATTAATATTACAATGCTTGGAACTTCGATCACATGTACAGTTTAGTACTATAGGGACCCAAGAGGTGGCATCTCTACTTGTACCGATGTACTGTGTTTGGAACTAAACTATTTATACTAAATTCTAATTATGACTTCAACTCTTTTGATCTAAAAACAGCTTTTCAGTTAACGAAGTTGAAGCCATATAAATGAAGCATACCCGGTATCTCGGTTACACCAGGAAGTGACCACAGTCCTGTAACACTACTTACAATGCCATTTATTAATACTAAAAAACCTACTGGGGAAAACCTATTGGGAAAACCAGAAAAAAATGGTAACTAAGTTTAAAATATCTTTCATACTGCTTTGCCTAGGCGTTGCGTAAATTTAGACACTTTAGTGTCTTATGTCTGACACAAGCAAGCGGCAACCAGCACTGACGATACTGACGACACGATATACTGACGACTGATGACTGATGATATTTTATTATTTTCTTATAGTAGGTATCAATTTTCTTAGGTCTGTAAAGTCTACGCTATGCATTTGCGCATACGCCTCTTGCTTCCCCTTGATATGCACTAATCATAAAAGCGTCCGGTGTTATTAACTAGACACTGAAAAGGTTATACTGGAGTAGACCTCAAATTCCATGCATTAAAGTGTGCAGTCCAGCCCCCCCTAGCCAAGTCACAAACGATAATCGTAAATGCTCGGTAGGTACCAATAGATTTTCAACTTAATAGGTACCCAAGAGCCTTAAGTTGAAAATCTATTAAAGATTTCTAAGCGTTAGCGACTGGAACGAACGAAAACGCTATAAAGTTGAAGATCTATTAAAGCCTACTCAGCGATTGCGTTTATCGTTTGTGACTTGGCTAGGGGGGCAGTAGTAGTAACCAGCAACTGCGTACAGTAAACGCCGGGAACAAAAAAGTGACCGTGTTTGCGCAGCACTTTATATACCTACTTACTATTTTTTTCGTGCAAACTATGCAGCCAGGATTACAAATCAAAGAGCAACATCGATTCATGTTTAAAAACAATATCGCACGGATTATGATGAGATTGAAATATGATTCTAACAATAATATTTTCCGTAGACAGAACTTGAGTCTTGACGAGAAAAGTGTAAATTGTTTGATGCAATTATCGAGAAAGAAGTGTATATTGTTTAAAGAAAATCTTCACTATTTATGAATATCATGATCTGAAATCAGAATCCACTTTGATGAAAATCGAGAATAGAATGGATTTCACTTTTATTATTAGTAGGTATAGTAGTATAGTAGGTGTAGGACTTTGGAAGAATGTTTACAAAATTATTACATACATAAGTACACCACAATATTGTTCAATTCGAAATGGCGATTCAGAATTACATTAATTTGAAGTCTATATTTTCTCACAACGTCAGTGAAATTCGAGATAAACTTAGAAAGTGCAATTAATAGGTATATGTATGTATGTACTATAATAATTTTATTTACAAAAGTAGATAAATTACTTGTCATAATCAATTTATTATGGCAAAAAATAATTGGAATATCTGAGGTTTCGAGTTATTTTCAATTACACATTGTACAGCAATGGAATCTTTAGTCTTTATAACGCATGAACGACAGGAATGGGAGAAAAGTTATCTATTGCGGTATAATTCATGTGTTTCAGTAAAAAGTTAAGTGTTGCTTATGTGAGATGCGTCCAAGCGTGTCATTTAATGGAAGAATTTGGAATAGATTTAGAAGATTACTTATTCTTTTTGTTTGGTATGAATTAATGAAAGACGATTTATTAAGAAAGTGAAGCAGATATCAGTAGTAATGTAGGATTGATTTTCGAAATTTATCGTGCAGTTTTACCTAGCTAGAAGGTTATCAACTGCTTACACTTAACAGACTTTCTGATGGTGACTTAAAAATTAAGCGCTCTAGACAGGGCGTACATGCCATCACGTCAGTATTCCCCGAAGGGTTAGGCAGGGGTGTACCAATGTACACCCACAGTTCGCCGGTATATTTGGGTCCCATGAAATAGGCAGCCATGCTGCGAGGGTGTTAAAACTTATAAACTGGGGTCCCCCAACGGAGTACGGACCTCGGTTTGGCGTCTTCTGCCTAACCCTTCGAGGAAAACAGGCGTGATGTTATTCTGGCTCGAGCGAGTGCCGGGGCCGAAGTTAAAGCAGGAAATGTCCTACAAGAATACAAATAGGTACCTACGTCTTGTCTTCATAAGTTCTTTCAAAGGCCAGGTGTGTGCTATTTATAACCGGCATAAGTAAGTATTGTTAAGATGAATGAATACGAACAAAGCAAAAGTAGCACGTATGTAGAGATCACAAAGTGGGTAATGCCATGTGCTACGATCTAAGGAAAATGTAACTTCTGGCAAAACAATTAATAATCAAATTAAGTTAATTTCACACATACCATCACGCCTGTATTCCCCGAAGGCGGCTTACTCAGAGGTGTACCAATGTACACCCACAGTTCGCCGGTATGTTTAGATCCCATGTATAGGGCGCGAGCCTGTTGCTGTTAACCGGGCACAAATCCACACATCGTGAGGAAAACTGGACTTATATTTAAAGACTGAAATCGCACATCCGCCTTGAGCTAGCGTGGTGATCAATGCTCGTGCCTTCTCAGTATGCATAGCAGACATTATAAACTCCCCAATTTAGGTAAATTAAATACCCAAAATACCTTACCCACATTTTTTAATAGGCAAGCCTTAAGCCTTAGTCATCATGGGAAAATACTTGGAACTTCAAGATGTATCTTTTCCTGAAAGTGTTTAAATCTCTCATGGTTCTGGTTACCTGGTAGCATTGCCCATTATCTTGTCATGTTAGTCATTGAATCTAGATTCCTACTTGCGCAAAAATATCAAGTTGAAGCTAGATGCTCCGAGAAGAACGAGCAAGAAACTCCACGGACACACTTTTCTTTCAATTTGATTTTAACCAAATCTTGATTGATGAGGAAAATACAAATAAAATTGTTCTACAGATAGATATAACGTTCAAAAATACGCATCAAACAGCCGTTACCTAAGTACTGAGTAACATTGAGCAAAAGCAGATTTTATTTTTGGTGTGAAATGTGCGGAACCCATAAGGGCCCTGCTATCAAAGCATAATAGTAATTAAAGTAAGTAATCATTCGGGTAAGTAGATTTAATTATTCTGTAACGTCATAGGTATCTACGCATTACAAATCCGGACGACCTTCCACGCATAACTCTGACATACCTCTCTATACCTTGAATAGGAGGAATGTCACGGATTTTGTACTATTCAGTCCTCCCGCGCCGTTAATCTGTCACACAATACGTGCCTAATGTCTATGTATTGTGAGTTCTATTTACCTATCTACATAATAAATACCATCACGCCTGTATTCCCCGAAGGGTTAGGCAGAGGTGTACCAATGTACACCCACCGTTTGCCGGTATATTCAGGTCCCATGTAATGGCGGCGAGCCTATTGCCATTAACCGTACAAATCCAAACTTCGAGCTGCTACTGAGAATTTCATAGAAAAACCCAATAACAGTTTTTGCTCTGCCTGGGAACCGAACCCAGGACCTCTAGCGTAGCAGTCGTGCTTAGGACCACTAGGCTAACGAGGCAGTTAGCCTAGCGGTCCTAATACCTACGTAATAAATAACACTATAAAACTTACAAGAATTAGTGACGCTTGTACATTTTTTATGACCTTATTTGGGTTCTGTAGTCAACAAGGCACCCTTATCATTCAATACTAATATTATAAAGCGGAAAGGTTTTTTGATTGTTTGTACCGAATAAGCTCCAAAACTACTGAACCGATTTCAACCATTTTTTCACCAATAGATAGCTACGTTATTCCCGAGTAATATAGACTATATAACATCACGTTACGACCCACGGGAGCGGAGCAGTAATCAAAGACGTAAAAAGTCACGCGAAGTCTTGAAGGAAAAGCTAGTAGTAATTTGGCATAGCCATACATTTTAATCATGCCAACAAATTGTAAAACAATATGATGAAAAATTCTTTTATACCCAAGCAGGTAGGCCAAGTAGGTTGAATATGTATTTTATTATTTTTTATTGTTCTCGTTTTTTTATTGTTAACGTGTGCAGTGTTTGGAACTAATTTATTATCGTGTAAGTGGGTACATACTTGTGTGACGTCATTACCTTAATTGTTGAATGCGGGTGATGCATGCACTGTACTTGATGTTGGCAAAAAAATAAGTAATTAGGGTCATTATGACTCGCGGTTTGGGTAAAATGTCATTGGGGTTTTCAGTTGTAAAAATGAATTGGGCGGTTTTTAATGTTGACTAGATGTTTAGTTTACCTACCTGAGACACGTTTTTAGGCCCTGAAATAATATTTTTCATTAAGCTTAGGTGTCTCAAATTATGAATTATAGAACGAAAGATACTTAATTCAAACTAAACTAATTAAATAATAAAAACAATACATCGATGGATCTTATTCAATTAGATCTACAAATTAATAGAGATCATTGTTATCAAAGTAGCTTTGTTTAATAATAATATGTGATTGTAGGCAAAACAATTTGTCTAAACATTTTACAAATGTTTACTATTGGGACTGTAATGTTTCGACGATTAGATGAGCATGATATTATTATAAATACTCTGTAGCCTTATGGTGGGTCCACACGACACAGACTTTTGTCTGTACAGACATCTGCACAGACTATAAAGTCTGAGTAAAGGTCTTTACCAAATGTCTGTGCAGACTTTTCATCAGTTCAGACTTCGATTTTAATGAATAAATTAAGTAATTCAATAATCATGAGTTTTGCTCCGACAATCGTACAGACATGTACGCACGACTTCCGACTTTTCTGATACACCGACATTTGTCTGTACTGATTTGTTGTACAGACAAAATTCTATAGAAGTCTGTGTTAAGTCTGTGTCGTGTGGACCCACCATTATGTTCATAATTTTATTTTTAACTAGCGAGCTGCCCGCGACAAAGCATATAAATCCTATTATATCAGTCTATTATTTTGCCATTGCATGGTTATTTCATTTTTCCATACAGACACGGCATGAGCATTGATCACCATGCTTGCTCAAGATGGATTGGCGATTTGTCCGAGTGTTTTTTTTTTACAAAGATGTGTGTTTAATTTATGGTGTTTTTTTTTTAATTTTCGCATTATTGCACTTAGACAAAGCAAAGCAAATGATCTTCTTTGGGAAAATATTTTCCGAATCGGTCCAGTTATTACGGAGATTTGCACGTTCAAACGAACTTTTCAGATTTATAATATAGTATCTATAAAAAAGTCCAAGTTTATTTACGATGTATTTTTTCACCAATGTCAGTGAAGTCAACGACAAACTTAGAAAGTATACAGGGTGGAAATTTATTATGCTACCCGGAGGGAAAGTACTCTAAATACATAAGTAAGCACATTTTACCCAAAGGAAACATTCCTTTATTTTTAAAAAGAAACAAAACTGCATTTAAATAATTTTGAAAATACGCTTGCCACACCCGGGAATCGAACCGACTAAAATCGGAAAAAATAGCACCTGTATTTTTATGGCACTAATCGATAGGGTCAATCATAAGGATTAAATCTCTGCAAACCGTGAAATTTCAATCTAAACTTATTTTATACGGACGAAAAACAAATAGTACATTAACTAATTGCATGCTCGAAATGACGTTCATTTTCTTCGATGCACAAATTCATTATTTTAGGGAATACATTTTGAATAACTTTTAGTAGGGTGTTTTGGTGAATATTGAAAATTGCATTACGCTACCAAAAGTCTACTCAAAATGTTTTTTTTAAGGAATAAATTTGTGCTTCCAAGAAAATGAAGCTCATTTCCAGCAAGGACTTAGTTTACTCGTTTTTTTCGTCCGAATAAAATAAGTTTACATTAAAATTGCATGTTTTTTTTTATTTTAATTTACCATGTTTGCAGAGATTTGATCCTTATGATTGACCCTATCGATTGATGCCATAAAAGTACAGGATGCAATTTTTTCGAATTTTAGTCGGTTCGATTCCTGGGTGTGGCAAGCGTATTTTCAAAATTATTGAAATGCAGTTTTGTTTCTTTTTTAAAATAAAGGAATGTTTCCTTTGAGTAAATTTTGCTAACTTAAGTATTTAGAGTACTTTCCCTCCAGGTAGCATAATAAAATTCCACCCTGTATATTATGAATAAGAGTTCCTACCTACATTAAGCGAGTGTAAATTAATTGAACTAGTTAGGTGAATAATCCCAAAATACACACAACTCATTCTATCACTACAAACGTTTTAAAACGTCAGGTTATCACCGAATTACTCATTCACACATTAGCACAACAGATCAACTGAAATTAAGCCTAATTTTACACAATTGAGACCTAAATATGGCGCTAAAACTCCTGAAATGTAATACCTACAAATTCAGTGTCTAACTTTTAAAAATAGAACATAACTAGTGTCTGCCCTTTTTTTTTATAGATGGGAAATCATCAAATAACTTCCCCCGGGCGGGACGGGAAGAAGTGTCAGACTTTTACTGACCCCACCATCCACCCCATCGCCCACCCACCCAATCACCCATCTATGTTCCTTCATGTGCCCTTTGCGTTCCGGGGGAGTGGTATCTCTTTCGAACAACCCGCAGCCCCAGCAGACCCGCAGCCCCGGCAGTAGTGTCTGCCCTGACTTCATCTTCGTAGATATTAGAATAAGTAGGTGAATTTAGGTGAGCGTATTTAGGTAATAATTTACCTGCCGGGGTGGATAAATGGTCAGAGCGATACCCGTGCCCCGGCCAATGGTTGTTGGAGGAACACCATTTTTTTTTTTTTTTTTTATAGACGGGAAATCATCAAATAACTTCCCCCGCCCTGGGCGGGGCGGGAGGGAGTGTCAGACTTTTACTGACTAAAACCCGTCTATGTTCCTTCATGTGCCCTTTGCGTTCCGGGGGCGCGGTATCTCTTTCGAACAACCCGCAGGGGAGGAACACCATGGGGTTTTAGTCGATAAGAGTTCAACACACCATAGCGAGGCCGTCCATGAAAATTTTCCAACAAAAAAAATAAAAGTATCTAAGGTCGACTTCTATTAAAATGTTAAGAATCGACGAGGTATTCCTCGTAGCGCTCCCGCTTTGAAACGCTCCCATCTAAGCGCTCCCAAAAGGAGCGCTTCGAGGAATAGCTCACCTCAAACTTCATCATCATCATCATCTCAGCCAAAGGACGTCCACTGCTGAACATAGGCCTCCCCTTTAGATCTCCACATGTAACTCAAACTTACTCTACCAAAATTAAACGAGGGAGTTTTTCTCAATCTTAACTCAGATGTTACCCACTATGTGAACTTCCTTTATATAATTTGCTTCTACAGATATTTATTCACTAGCTATTATATACCCCGTGGTATCACCCTCGTTTAGTTACGCCATTGGTCGTAGCATGATGTTATATACGTATAAACCTTCCTTTTGAATCACTCTATTAATTGATGAAAACAACATTAAAATCCGTTGCGCAGTATAAAAGATCTAAGCGTACAGAAAGACAGATGATTGGAAGCGACTTTATTTTATACTATGTAGATATAAGACTGATACTTAATATTATATTATTTATCGATAAATACCTAATCTAGGTTTTCCGAAACATATTTAAAATAGTTTGTATTGACGTTTCTCATGACTCATGATGGTACTATTAGATAAGTATCCTGCAGCTGTGTCCGCATAAATGGTGTTTCATCGATTTTCTTAAAAATCGTGTCGAACAACTAACAACATATTATTATCTACCTACCCACAAAGTGAATTTAAGATCCGTGAAGCATTCTTGTAACTAGGTATTCAATAAATATTGGCGGAAAAATGGTAAATGTAAACATTGGTTTTGCTAGTCTAGATACAAAGAACAGATGTTAATTAAAATAAACAGGGTGCAGATGCTATGCGATAGGCAATTTATTAATTAATTGCATGGATAGGTGCGCAATACATTACGAACATTGTGTGGAATGCTAATATAATTTTTTACCATGAAAATGTGATGGCATTATGGAAGTGGTGATTTTATTCATGTTTAAAAATATAATAATTATATAGAAAAAAAATGTTAAATTAAGATAGTTCTACTACTCGACAACAGATGGCGCTGTACTAAAATAATTTGGGTGCGCTTTCAGTCTCCAAACTATCACAATAAATTATTATACAATTTATTATGCTAATAAGCGGTAGAAAATAGAAGTTATAATAATAAAAATAAACACTTTATTGGTGCCTAATTAAATTAAGCGTCGCATTGAGTACTTAATATCGTTTCACGCTTCTGAAATTTCAGCTGCTATCGTAATAAGATATTAAATGTAAACTTATATTTTAATTGCTTAGAAAATTATGTGGCAATATTCGATACCTTTATATGGCGGTGATTATTATTGTGAAAACCAGAGAAGTGTAAACAGTTAGTTACTAATCGAGTTGTAAAATCCTTATTTCATTAAAAAATAATAGGATATAGGTTTCCATTTTTAATTTTTGGCAAGTGGCTTATTTTTTTATATTTAATTAAATGCATAAATTGATCGAAATAAGCTTAAAATTGGCCGTAAAAGGAGTACAGCTTTTAAAAAAATCGAGGAGAACACACAACATCTTAATTTTTTTTCAAACGTAGTTAGCTTGTAACATTATTACCGTTTCGTAGATTCGATAACAGCTAACAAAGGGCCGCACTATTAAAGATGATAAAAAGGTTTTCTCCGAAATGTGTCGCATTGTTTATTGTGTATTAATTTTAATGTACCTACAACTACTGTTTATCACCCAACAATTATAGTGGCATACTAATTATTAGACATAGTCTAACCATTCATATTTTTTTTTTCTTGAAAAAGCACGCATTGCATTGGGAAAGCAATTGTATTTGTTTTTATTTCGTTGGTTGGCAAACAAACCGCCGCACGGCCCACCTGTTGTTAAGTGGTGACCTCTGCCTATGGACATCTGCAATATCAGAGGTCTTCGAACAACACGCAGCGCATAAAAATTACATGTCACTATGTACAAGCCTAATCCATGGTAAAAATTGTATCACGATATCCATCACACGGTGTATAAAACGCCAAAAAACCACACAGGTGCAACTAAACTTATTAACAAATAAAATGGACTGTTCTACCTAGTCACAATCACAATAAAATGTTTATTAATATAAAGTTGTTTATTTAACGTAAACAATAAAGTTATTTATCGCGCGAACTGCTGGCGTACACATATCACTTGCAGCGGTTCGATTATCCGACGCATCTTGAATTATGCGCCGGCGCTTGCGAGATGCGGATGGATCTATGTTCAAGTGAAGAAGTTTATTGATTGAAGAAGTTTAGATTTTCGATAGCGAGCTTCATAATTACAGACTCGTGTTGTCATATTTTGGGAAATAATTAATGTTGGGTTAAATTTTGTAGATAGGAAAGGACACTGATGACCACTGATATCTAGACTTGTGGTTAGTTAGTTTCTCGTCTTGGTCTTGATTTCAAAATGATAATTGTATTTTTTACATGTAGCGAATAAACGAATAAAACCTGTAAATTAATTGACATTTTCAAAAGTTTAATAAATATGCATGGCATGTTTGGCAGAATAAAAAAATCTAAAATTTTTTTTTTATAACATTGTCCCGGAAATTTCGGAACACTACAAAAAGAGAATTAGCCATATCGGTCTAGGCGTTCTCGAGTTTTGCACTAACATTTAGCCAATAATTTTTACTTAAATAGAAGATTTCCTGGTTCTGCCTACAATAGTATCTTTCACTCCAAGTTATAACAGATAACCGTTCGACCTGTGACCGGTTGCTGCGGTGAAGTGAGCCTTTATTTATCACTACACAGATTATTTATTATGTCTAAGGGCGGATACAAACGAACAAATAGATAGTCTATGGGGGTGGTGGTGTACTTTAAGATATATTAATCTTAATTATTATGAAAAAACTGTCTATATGTAGAATTATGAATTCTAAATAAAATATGTTAGATTCTGGCCGTGGCTTCTTCCGCGTGGAAGCCGAAATACCATTAATCGTATCCTATAACACTTATTATCAGTTTAAGAATTTTTTTAAGTGGACCAGTAAGTACTTCCAGAGATAACTTCTTAAAAGCAAACTCTACTTCTTCATAATATTAGTTTAAATTAGACTTACCCCATTATCTCGAACGACAAATTAATGTGACAAATTGACAAGTGCGAGTAAAATGCTGTGATTGGTTAACTGAATTATCAAGACAATTACAGTAGCTTACGCGCGCTTGACAATTTGTCAAATTAATTTTCCGTTCGAACATCCAAAGGTCAAATTATATAAATTATACGAGTGACTTCGCCACGACGCGACATCTAATTTATTCATAATAAGAATAATTATGGGTTTGAAATTACATACACTAGATTATACATAGTCTTATGTACCTACTTAGTTCAAGTAAATATTATATTATTTCCTGCATAAGTACTTAGAGTTGCCGTTGTGTGAATTCAATTTAATAAATGTGCACTTTTATGGACACATGACTGTACTACGTAATTATTTATTAAAGTCAAAGCATTTATTTCAATAAAACCATTTATAGGCATTTTCGTATTGTCAAGGAGTTAGTCAGTTAGTCAGAAAGTTGAAGCTAGTTGCTCGTTCCAAAACGTAGGTACTCTACAGGAAAAATTTTTAACCAGTGCGTAAATTTTGCCATAATAAACTTCAACACGTTTTATTAAACACGTATATTTTATTTTGATATGTCTTAGTACTAAAAAAAAGTTATCGCTTACGAAACATGATTACTTAAAAACCATATTTTATTGTCACTCGGCGCTAGCGCATTCCCCACCGCCTCACCCCAGCCATGCGCCCGGGCGGCGGCCAAGAGTTTTCTTTTTTTTAATAATAATAATAATAAATAAATCATTGATAGTATCAAGTATGGCGATAGATTATGTCCATGTTTTGCTTATTTCAAACTCGGATAAGGATAACATTTTTTTTTTTTTTTTTTAACTAAACACGGAAATGTTTTCTATTACTGACACTGAACTACCAAAAAAAATTTACGCACTGGTTAAAAACTTATCCTGTATAGGTACCTGGTTTCTATAGGTACTGTATAGAAACCAGGGTTGCGGAATTTATTCGAAGGAGTCACCGCGCCTGGGAACGCAAAGGGCATGGAGGAACACGGATGGGTTTTAGTCAGTAAGAGTCTGACCCTTCCGCTTCGCCCATAGCAGACGAAGTCATTTGATGATTTCACATCCTTAAAAAAAGTTAGTCTCCATGGAGAAGAACTATTATTCTATACTAATATTATAAAGAGGTAAAGTTTGTGAGGTTGTAGGGGGTAATCTCTGGATGTACGGAACCAATTTTAAAAATTATTTTATCCATTAAAAGCCACGTTATTTGTAAGTATCATCCGTACTAATATTATAAATGCGAAAGTAACTCTGTCTGTCTGTCTGTCTCTTCTTCACGCCTAAAATACTGAACCGATTTCAATGAAATTTGGTACAGATATAGTCTGGGACCCGAGAAAGGACATAGGATAGTTTTCATCCCGGAAATCCCCCGGGAACGGGAACTATTAATCCACGCGGACGAAGTCGCGGGCAAAAGCTAGTTACATATAACACCACGCTATGGCCCACGGGAGCAGAGCAGTAAGCAAAGACGTAACTCCAGGTAGGTGAAACCACGCGGACAAAGAAGAAGAAGCTAGTAATTCAATAAAACCGTCTGAGTGTGCCCTAAGGAGGTGAAATATAGTATCTATTTGTCGAAGGCTAGGTGTCCGGAGTAATGATCACAGATAAACATATGTGATTTATACCTTCTCTATTAAAATTTGTTGTTATTTGTGGGCAGGCCAGTGTTTCTCAAACGAGGCGGTGAGCCGGTTGTGGAGTCTACAGTACGACTTGTGACATTTTAATTATAATTTAAGGTGTTGGTAGGTATCTTGAACAGTCTGTATTCATTCTTTTATGTCAATAGTTGAGTTTTATATTAGACATCCGATTCGATCTAAGGGTGTTACCATACTAATCGATTAACCGTCGAACGATGCCATCGACCAATGGCAGAAAGGATTCTTCGATGTTTATCGATAGTTCTACTACACCAATCCAACCATTAATCGACGATCGACCGATTGGTGTGGTAACACCCTTACAGATTTCCATAGAGAAGTCTTTCCATAAAAATCTCCCTCAGTAGATCGAGGTGAAATGAGCTGAGCTTTCAATTTCTAGTGTAGATGGGATGTTTTCATCCAGATCCAGATAATTATGTAGGAATTCTTAAAGTGCACAATGATGTGTCCAAACAAAAGTGCACTATCTTTTCCTTCACTAGCATAGCCCAATTTCCATGGGATGGCAATCCAACACAAACCATACATAACTATCTATCCAGATTGACTGTCACATTTGCTTCTCTTTTCAAGAATACGCCGACAATGGGTGGATACAACCTCACACGCCATCCCAAGGATGTTGCAGCCAATGATGACGAGTTACCAAGTGATAAGGCATACCGCATCTATTATAATTTTCCTTTAGACTTCAGTCGCTGACTCATATTAAGAGTAGGCAGTTTGTTCACAGATTGATCTATTGGCATGTCATTGTTTTACGTAATGAGTTAGCTGAGGCTTGCTCTATGAGTAATGGGTAACCGCTGCGTATATTTTGTACCAAGAGGTTTAGAAAATGCTGAAACCCTAACCCTTCTAAGTATATATCTTTCTCGTACCAACCTTCTGAATCTGAAGAGACAATGTTGAAGTTTCTGCTGTTAAGGATCTCTGCCTACACATAATATATTATAATATCGTTGTTAGGCAGTAGAAATGGATTTAACTGAGCACTTGGCGTGTTTGAAGGATAAATAATCCTCTTTTTTTTTAAATAGAAGACCAGGATTTTAATCACGTCCGCATTCTAGTTTCAATACATTAATTGTAGTAGTAGTGGCCGAGCGATCGACTGCTGCGCTGAGTGTCGCGGGTTCGAATCCCGCACGGAACAAATATTTGTATGACCTACAGATAGTTTTTTTTTTTTTTTTTTTTTTTTTTTCATTTCTCCACTCCCTGCCGTGAGCAGGGGCGTTGTTAATCAATAGTTTGTATGTTTCACTTAATTTAATTGGTTGCTGTATTTGTATGTTGTTTGTTTGTTTGTTTGTAGACCTACAGATAGTTGTTCCGGGTCTGGTCGTTTGTGTATGTGAGGTTATGTGTTTGTAAACGCACTCACGATACAGGAGTAATTCCTAGTGTGGGGCAAAGATTTTTCAATAAAAAAAAACTGTCAGAAATATTTCTAATGAACTTACGTTTTTGTCCAGATTATGTCATTCATATCACTGAATTGAGATTGCGATAGGATTTTCTCCGTAATCATCATCGTCATCATATACAGTCTTTTTTTCTGGCTATACTCACCCGCGTGCTTTACACTCGTGCATTAGTGCTTTATGTGTCAATCGCCAAGGTCCATACTTTGAGGTACCTAGTCTGTCAGACTCTTACTGACGAAGCACTACCCTGGTGCTCTCTTTCCAAGTTACCATACCAACGCTGGGATCTCAACATCAGTGCCCCCGCCTCTGCGGGCCTCCTCAAATCCCCACGCTCATATGGCAACCTCATGACGTCATTCAAATTCTACAAGAGGTTCTCGGTTTTCGTACCTTTACCATAAATCGTCACTGATGACGGTTTTACCAATATCTAGTAAACTTGCACTAGAATATATGGGTCAATAAACTACCGGAACATGCAATTCATTGTTATGACTCGGTTAAGCACAAGTCTTTGGTAACTATTCGGGTTTGTTAGTGCCCTTATTTTACTAAAATAAAGCGTAAAACACATAAACGATGAGTGCGGGTCAGGAATTTCGAGAAATCGGCGAGTCTTACCAAATCTCGGGTTCGCCCGATCAGTTTGCGCGTTTGGTGTGATGTCCATCGTCTATATGTATAGGAGGTTAGTAGTACTCTCGACCCGCGTCCAACCCACACCTGACCCGCAATCGACCCACACCTGTAGCTTTTTAGATATCCCCGAACCGCACATGACCCGCAATGGACCCGCAATCGGGTTTTTTTTAGGTCACTAATAAGTACTACAGACACGCGGTGAACTGTACTGAATTCTTGTACAAACTACTATTTTATTATTAATTAATATATAGAAACTATACAACTAGGGTACAGTGACGTTGGTTTCCAAGGGTTTTCCTTAACTTACTCATCATTACAACAATTGTCTACTAGCCCGTTTACTGAAGTCACGTATTACGTTCAGTTAAAAGTTAACCGTGCATTAGAACAGATCGATTTCTTAATTAATTAATTAATTCATAAAAAAAAAACACGAAAAATTTTTTTTTATTATTGTGAACAATTTGATTAGTGCGTTCAATTAGTGTTAAAATTAAATGAATTGAACTCAAAGTACTTAGTAACAAAGTACAAAATGCCTGCTTCACCGTTACGGACGAGTGTCCAAGAAATTAAAAGGATAGCTTCAATTACCGTTAATATGAGGAAAGAGGTTTGTTTTTCACTGTATTTTGTCCTATTTAAGTTCCTATGTATATTGTTGTGGTAAGGAGCTGGGAATCCCTAAAAAAAAAAAATTGCGTAAGGCTAAGGTACGACACATGAATATTGCTCTCGATTTCGTCCAAATAAATTAAACAAACAAAGTTGCGGATTATTATATAACACATATTATATGACCTCTCCTTGGCTTTAAACTGGGATTGTTTAAATAAAATTATTTGTTTTTATCATTAATATCTTTTCTACATTCACTAATTGGTTTGCATAAATAAAAATTAGGTACTTACGCATTTCATTTCTGTCTTAATTTTTTTTTGTACGTATTATGAGGTAATTTCAAAGCAAATCAACGCAAAATTAATATGGCAAATTGTCAAGCGCTTATAAACTGTTGCTCATGGGTTGATTGAATTATCGACAACAATTCACAGCAGTTTATAATTTCCACCAAATGATGCGCCGGAGCGCATTTCACACGTGCTAAAGAATTTTTTATGTTTGTGTTGGAGTAAACGATAAATTGACTATAGATTTATCGAGGAAGGCTATATAACATCACGCCACGAGCCATGGGAGCAGAGCAGTAACCAAAGACGTAACTTAACGCTGGTGAAATAAGCCACGCGGATTGTTCGCTTAGTTTAATCCTTACTAATATTATAAATGCGAAAGTAACTCTGTCTGTCTGTCTGTCTCTTCTTCACGCCTAAACCACTGAACCGATTTCAATGAAATTTGGTACAGATATAGTCTGGGACCCGAGAAAGGACATAGGATAGTTTTTATCCCGGAAATCCCCCGGGAACGGAAACTATTAATACACGCGGACGAAGTCGCGGGCAAAAGCTAGTATAAAATATTTCTGAAAATCATGTTTCAGATTTAATCAAATCTTTATTACTTCCTGGGAAAATTATTGAATCATTAAATTGATACCTGTGACCGATAGATAGATATTTAAAATTATGTTATCTATTATAAAGGTGTATGTGGAATGTCTGTCACAGTTGTATTGCAAATGTGTATTTGCAAAGTGTTCTTATCTAGGTAAACTATTATCTTATCAATATTATTTAAATGTGATACGCGCCAAGTTCTTGACAGAATTTCTCACATAATTTCCATAAAAAGGAACTTTGAAATTATGAAAAACCGTTTTGAGCTTGGTAAACCGCTTTTGACCAATAATTACCTACATACTAGTAGCCTATTCGTTTACCTGTAACTTAGTCTGGAAGACAAGTATTGGTAGGTACCATAACACATGACCTATGGTATTCAGCAGCAGTGTAGGCTTTTCGCTAGTGAAAGAAAATGTTTGAAAAAAAAACAAAAAGAAGAGTAAAAGAGAGGCAAAGTGAGAGTGAAAGAGTAACAAAAATCAATTCATCCATCCATCCATTCATCTTCACAAACTTTTCACATTATAATAAAATTGTAGTAGCATGAGTCTACAGTAAACCCCAGAAGGGTAAAAAGTAACATAACACTAATGTTAGCGACATGACAGTACATACATGAACGCACCCATATTTCCCCATGGAGGTGGGCGGAAACTACCAAACAGCACGTGCTGCTACAATCCTTCCATACACGTTTTGCCTCATCCAAATGAATACGTCATACAAACCTACGTCATACACACCTGTCATAAGTACCTAGAAACATAGCACCTATAATATTGTCCCCTTGTAACACTTATAGCACGTTTACCAGTGACGTTTCCATTTCCAAGTTTTCCAACGAAGGTTCAGTGGTTTTTTGAAGGATATAGGGGATGACCAAGGAGTTCTGCCTCGTCATTATGACCTAGTTTTACCTACGACCTACTGTATGACCTACTTTTAGTCAAGGTGACAGTTCTCTAAATCTTAGAAGTTCCATTTGACAGCTGTCAGAATGGTGCAAGTATGAATGTGACAGCTGTCAATTGGGATTTCTTAGATTTGAAGGACTGTTGGAAATGTTTGGGATTCCCTAAGCTTTATATGATTAAATCTTAAATAACTTTTAGATCAATTTAAATTAAGCCATTTTATTTTGAACCCACCTTGTAATTGATAATTTAAAAGCAAAGAACTTTCCACAAAATATAATGATTTACTTTTGTAATCATAGTCCTAAAAAAAAAAAGAAATATACCATCACGCCTGTATTCCCCGAAGGGTTAGGCAGAGGTGTGCCAATGTACACCCACAGTTCGCCGGTATATTTAGGTCCCATGTAATAGGGGGCGAGCCTATTGCCATTAACCGGGCACAAATCCAAACTCCGAGCTACTACTGAGAATTTCATAGAAACACCCAATAACACTTTTTGCTCGACCCGGGAATCGAACCCGGGACCCTAGTCCTACTACTATTATAAAACTGATCGAAATAGATTCTAGTCTGGAATAGCACTTAAGCTACTTTTGATTCCGGAACTGACTACTTTTGATCGACGCGGACGAAGCCGCGGGCAAAAGCTGGTGATTTATACACATCAAGGAACAAGATAATCTCATATTTCTTATTATAAATTCTTTGACATTACAAAACAATTTATGAATCAAAGATACTTCATCCTACGTCATTCCTTTATCAATCGACACTCATAAGGGCCTAACTGATTACTCACTAACTTAACAAAACAGAAGGACTTGGCACATTTTTCACTAGCACACATTTTCAGTACCTACCTAAGATAAGCCTATCTTCTTAGTGTAAATTAGTCAGTTTCAGATTACATATCAGTTGCAAATACTATGTCGATATATCAACATGTTTCGTCCACTTTATAATTTATTGTAATATTTATTTTATTTGAAGTGTTTTTCTTTAGTTTTAGTGGTTTTAGTTTCTTTGTGTGTGTGGTGAAGTGACGTTTGGAAATATGCGGCAGTACCGTTCGTATGACTCTGTGGAGGTAATTTAATTATGTTGTAATTATTTTTTGGAACTGCAACCAAGCACGGACAATTACTAATGGATTTTGCATAAACTTTCTAAGTTTCTCTCGAACTTCACTGACATCGGTGAAGGAAAAAGTCGTTAGGAAACCTGGATTTTAAGAGCCTGGTATTAATTGCCAATCCGCCTTGAGTATGCCTGGTAAACAATACTCATACCGTCTCTTCTGAGACACAATAATAGGCGCAATAATATAATTATTGTATTATTTTTGGCAGTTCCATACCATATCCTATAGCTATAGTATTTTGGGATTATTACACAGCTATTAACAGTGATATCAAAAATTGTATGTTTCGATTTCTTGTGTGCTGATTAGTGATTCTTTATTCGTATTTATAAGTTTAATTTAATTTAATACGCAAATCTAATTACGTCATTATCTGTTACTATTACATAGATTCGCGATAGCGAAAGCGTGAAAGAGTAACAAACATCCATCCATCCATCCATCCTCACAAACTTTGGGATGTAGTAGGATAGGATCTAGTCTTCTCTTTTCTCTTCTTTACTTCGAAACTGTTTATAGACATGGGAGTTCCCCAAGCCGATAACAGTTTGTCAAATCTGCTTGCATTACATTTTTCATTGTTCCTAAGTAGATAGTAATTTCAAACATTGTTTAACATGGTCCTTACGTAAACTTTAAACACCAAAAATTGTGTTTCGTAATGTTATTGAAAATGGCGTGTGAAACACAAGCATGTGCTCACTATTACAACAAGATTAGCCTGAAATATTGTTCAGCTGTAAATCTTTTATCTCTTATATTAATCATGCTGTGGCTTATGCAATGTTTCTGAATTACCTACCAAATTCTTTGTAAAAAATCGTAGTTTCAACTACTTCGGAAAGCAAATAGAATTTTTAATTAGAAGCCCACCATACCTATATCTGCCGCAAAACAGTCTCTGGGATGGCAACGCATTTGCTAGGCCTCTGGTATTGTAGATGTCTATAGATAGCGGTGACCACTTAACATCAGGAGCCGCGGCTTGATTGCCATCGAACGAAATATTGAAAGAAAAAGTGAATTTTCTGAAAAGAAATAATAAATTAATAAAATAACCTTAAGTAATGCCTGTAAGAGCTATAAACAAATATCTTCATAAAGAAAAGCATCGCAAAAAAATTGTACGACCCATACAGGAAGTTACGATATAAAAAATATTGGAAAACCTTGCAATAATGTATCTAGGTATTACTAAATACTCATTCCCGATGATTAATTTACCTAAATATCCAAAAATATGTATCTGCACGTTATCAAGTAGATACTTTACGAAATAACTTTGATTCACTTCCTGTATGACGTGAAGTCAAGAGGTTATTCCCGTTCACTAAAAAACACTATTATTTGCACATACTTTGCTAAAGTAGAAAATAACTTGGTCATGTATTTATTTAAGATTAGGTGGGTAACCATCCGCATCCGTACTAATATTATAAATGCGAAAGTAACTCTGTCTGTCTGTCTGTCTGTCTCTTCTTCACGCCTAAACCACTGAACCGATTTCAATGAAATTTGGTACAGATATAGTCTGGGACCCGAGAAAGGACATAGGATAGTTTTCATCCCGGAAATCCCCCGGGAACGGGAACTATTAATCCACGCGGACGAAGTCGCGGGCAAAAGCTAGTTCTAAATAAAGTATAAATAGAAAAAGAAAAACCTTATTTGTCAAATTATGATAAGCAGTTTAGAAGTAGTGAGCGAATAGGTGAACATACATACATTCGATAAAATCATCACCCTCCTTTTTGCGACGTTGAAGTCGAGTATATAAACTAAAGCCTGTGACTTTCAGAAACAATATAAGTTCTTGTTTCTATGTTTTCACTGTTTTCATTGCATTTAAATAACTGATGCCTTTGACATTATCGGTGTAGACTTCAGAATTATCTCACGGTAACACAAAAAAGGGACAGAATTGATGGGTGTGCGTAGCTAATACCGTTTAGCCGTTTAAGCGTGAAAGAGTTATTAACATCCATCCATCCATCCATCGTCATTTCTCATCTCTGGTTAGTTTTATGCAGTAGGATATTATAGGATTATATCTTATCTACACCAGCCCGAGCGATCAGAACGTGGAAAAAGGTATTGATAATTGTGTACTTATTTCTATTTTTAAATAGATAAAATACTTTGCTACTGCCTCTTTAACCTAGTGGTCCTTATCGCGACTGCTACGCTGGAGATCTTTAGTTCCATTTCCAGGTCGAGCAAAAAGTGTTATGGGGTTTTTCTATGAACTTCCCAGTAGCAGCACGGAGTCTCCGAGCTGCTACTGGGAAGTTCATAGAATCCTAACTCCGAGTCGGAGTTAGGATTTGTGCCCGGTTAATGGCAATAGGCTCGCCCCCTATTACATGGAACCCAAACATACCGGCGAACTGTGGGTGTACATTGGTACACTTCTGCCTAACCCTTCGGGGAATACAGGCGTGATTGTATGTTATATGTATGTATTTTTAAATATGGCTAATCTCTCTCTTTCGTCTTATTATAGAACAATACCGTAAACAAAAGCTGTTGTAATTTAATGTTAAAGGATTTTAAACCACATTTAAGCGTGTTTAATCAAGAATTTAAATACTTTTTGTACCTTTTGCGATGTCACGCTTCGGGAAGAGAGTTCACGGTCGCAAGGAAACAGCAGTTATTCAAACTGAAGCTCACACTCATTACAACTGAAAACCTACTTTATTTCGCAGTAAAATAAAGCTCAAAACTCCTAAACAAACTTCAGAAGATTCGCTTAACCGCCCAGTGTTACAAAAGCTCCCTGCATTTGAAAGTCGAACAGATTTCTTAGACGTTAAAGTTTGTAATGTAAAAGCAGGGGCCAAGATATTTTGGACGTGTTTTACATGTCAAGTATTCGCAAAAACGACGAAATGAAAAGGCTTGAAGACGTCGCTTTAAGCCAGATTAATATACTTAGTACTTATAGTTAAGCTGCTATTGTTCAGGGCGTTGAATCATCTTATGTTGTAGAGAGATTACAGAGTAGGACATTTGTCAAAATGCCTAGATACTAATTAAATAAGGATGTCGAATTGCTGAGACTTCACACGGCACCTTTGCGAGACTTTCTTTAAAAAAAAATGTGATTGTGTTTATAAATGTTTAATAACTATCAAACTATTTATTCTTAGTTTTTTTATTATACTTTTGTTGTTTTTTTTTTTTTGTTTTTAGACGTTAGCTTCTGCTCGCAACTTTATCCGCGTGAAAGTCAAGTATACACATAGCCAATGGCAGTCTGAAATAATGTAAATTTCTTTCAATGAAATATTTTTAGTGATCGGACCAGTACCTACTTCCAGAGTACTTCCTCATATAAATAAAAAAACAGCTCTTTTAGGTTTTTTTTCTCTCACTAAGAATATTTAACATTAAACCCTTGTACTCTAAGTCGGTTAAAAGTATATGTTAAAATAACACTTTTAACCAGTGTGGGAAGTAAAACCTGTTGTTACATGTCCAATTACGTTTACTAACAACAGATCAGTTGATCGATCGATTAATTACCTTGTCAATATAATCGGCGATTAGTCTTACTTTTCCCAAATTCAACGCGTTAAGTCGTGGTGTCGTGAACCGGTTTGTTACTGTCAAATCTGTCAGTTTAATTGAACGACTAAGTGACATTGAGTGGGCTAATATTAACATGTCATCTTACTATATTATTATACAAGCGAAAGTTGGATGGATGGATGTTTGTTACGCAATCACGTTAGAACGGCTGAACGGATCTCAATGAAATATACATACACAAAGCACAGATATAAACTATAGCCTGAAAAAGCACATACGTTTTTATACCCCAAAATGTACGGTTCCCATGGTAAATATCAAGTTTGATGCGGGAGAAATCGCGGGCAGAAGCTAGTTGATTATATTTAAGAACCGGCATTACGTTACTTGAAAGGTTATGAACGTAATTTAGTTTTAACACTTATTATTGTAAGTTTCGGATTGTAATAAAATATGAGAAAGCTTTACTTAAAAAAAAAATAGAATGCCCCCAGCATTTTTTTTTTTTATTGCTAGTCAGTAATTGTCTGACAAACCCCCTATGTATAGATTTTAATTTTGTTTTAGACTTAATAGCCTATACCCAAATCTCCTGATTACATACTAAAACTACAACAAAAAAGCAACAACTCATTATTACACAAAGTAGGTGTATTGCGCCCATAATTTTCTATTTTCTTCATTCACGTGGATCGTAAAGTTCCGGGTTCTATGTCCGGGTGACGTTTAAAGGGTTCTTGAAGAACATACTTAATCAATAATATTGCGCTTACCTTGTACTTGGAGACCCTCAAACGTGATTGGGTAAGCAGTCGAGTTTCACTTTTATAAGTATTTTGCCTGACATACTATCACGCCTGTATTCCTCAAAGGGTTAGGCAGAGGTGCACTAATATATGCTCACAGTTTGCCGGTATGTTTTTAGGTCCCATGTAATAGGGAGCGAGCCTATTGCCATAAACCTGGCACAAATACTAACTCCAAGCTGCTACTGACAATTTCTTTTTCTTGAGTTCGATCCCCAGCAAAAAGTATTATTGGGTTTTTCTATGAAATTCACAGTAGCAGATAGGAGTTAGGATTTGTGCAATAGGCTCGCCCCTACTACATGGGACCTAAACATATCGGTGAACTGTGAGTGTGTATTGATACACGCTGTCTTACCCTTCGAGAAAGAGAGGCGTGATGGTATGTTATAATATAACTTATCCAGAAATGTTAAGCCACGCCCTCAAACTACGTCACAGATTACGAAATTTAAAGGAGGTTCTATATCTAGCACAAACCTGTTGACACAGCCTTCAGGGAATCGGTACAACTGCGTCAAAACTGGCACAACAGTATGCCCTATTTCCATTTTCAGTATTCAGCAATTTTCCTGAACAAACAACTTGAAACAGGCACAGTTAATTTAAATATGCTGACCATACACGACCACAGTAACGATGTATGGTCAGCAAAAAAAAGTCGATTAACGATTTTACTTTTACATGTCATTAAAATAGACACTAAATAACAAAATCACTGCTATTCAGAATTTTAGGCAATACCTAAGATTTTATTTTATCTAAATTAACCGGATTTAAAAAGAAGGAGGTTCGCAATTCGTCTGTATGTTTTTTTTAGATCCATTTCTGGGCCCATAACCTAATGAAACAAGCGTAGTGGTTTCTGACAGACTTAATATATTTTCCATATGTCAACATATAATATAATAGATAGCTATTATAGTACTATTTTATAAGTATTATTTTGATATAAATACTAACAGTATTCAAAGGTAATCCTTTGATATTGGGTTCAATAATGGATCAAAAAATCTGAAATGTTTATCTACTTTTGTGGCTGATCGTACCTAGAACAGAGTGAAGACTGAAATTTTGAAGTTGATTTTGTTCCTGAATAAACACAGACGGGAACCGCTTATATAGCTAAGTAAAATGTACCTAAGTAAAATACGCTTAGGGCTTACTAAAAGTCGCTTTGTAGGTAGCCCTGAGTAAATACTAGATAGACTGGATTGAAATGTAAGAGTTTGTGTGAGTGACAGAAGTATCATTAATCTAACGGTACTCTCGGTTTCTCGAACTAAAAATTATTAATGTGACAAATTGTCAAACGCGTCGTAAGCGCTGCTGTGGTTGGTTGTTGGTAAATCAGTTAACCAACTGCCATAGCGAGCTAGACAATTTGAAAAATCAATATGTTAAATGGTCAATTTCTTTTTCCTTTGTGAATTCGAGTAGTCTAGTAAGTCATATTTCGATCAATAATTAATTTAACTCGATAAAGTAACATTTAGGCCCACTTTCACCAAAATCACTAAACGTATTTAGCGCTAAATGTATAATAATAATAAATAAAGGAGCCCTGACCACCGGTGGCTTGGACCCTGTTCCCGATGCCGGTGGGCTACTATTTTTTATATTTTTAAATGTTTTTATTTTTTTATAGTAATATTTAAAAATGTAATTAATATGTATAAATAAATGAAATAATAATAAATATCTTGGGACAACTCACACACGGCTATCTGATCCCAAGCTAAGCAGAGCTTGTGTTATGGTAACCAGACAACTGATATACATACTTATAGATTTTATAAATACATACATATTATAGATAAATCACACCCAGACACAGAACAAACAATCATGCTCATCACACAAAGTTTGTCCTGGGTGGGAATAGAACCCACGACCTCCGGCTTAGCAGTCAGGGCCACTAACCACTAGACCAACAGGCCCGTCAATGTGTTTAATTTATCATTCTGTCACTGTCACCTAACAATGTGACAGGGATGCAATTATGTTCTAAATTCGTCGCACTAAATGTATTTTAGTGATTATGGTAAAAGTGGGTCTTAGACTTGTGTTTTGTCCTAATTTCTTGAAAAACTAGACTTGAACTGAAGCTTTATTGGGCTAGAAACCACTACTTCTATCTCTTACAGACTATCCCCCTTCGTCATACCACTACTGGGCAAAAGCTTCAAGCTTTTACCCAAATTTTCAAATAATACTAGTCATTAGCTAGGCTTAATAATATAAATAAATAAATATCTTGGCACAACTCACACACGGCTATCTGATCCCAAGCTAAGCAGAGCTTGTGTTATGGTAACCAGACAACTGATATACATACTTATATAATTTGTAAATATATACATAATATAGATAAATCACACCCAGACACAGAACAAACAGCCATGCTCATCACACAAAGTTTGTCCTGGGTGGGAATCGAACCCACGACCTCCGGCTTAGCAGTCAGGGCCGCTAACCACTAGACCAACAGGCCCGTCCGATACCACCCGTTTACACAACTTTCATATCAAACTAAACCTTCTGTCCCCACATTGTCCGGGAGAGGTCACTACCCTTCCAACGTTTGAGGCCACCCGACCTTCGAAGGTCACAGCGCCAAGGTCACACCGACCTTGCTCTGAAAGCCTCTGAGGTAATCCTACTTTTACGCCCGACTTAGCAGGATTCCACTTAGGATTACGAGAGAGTTCTTGTATTATTCATCATCTAGAAAGTAAGCGACTAAGCGATCTTTCCCTTCGAAGTTGGATTTGGGGTTGGTTATTAGTTTTTTGATTGGATTTTAGGGCTTAGGGCCTTAGGGGCGTAGTCTTGTAGGTACTGTTCCTATGGATGCTGGAAAGGATTAGGAACGTTGAAAAATATTATACGAAGATGACTGTTTACTGCGATTTTGAGTGTTTCTCAGGAGTGTTACAACTATATGGGATGGATGGGTTTTTTTTTTTTAACCTTAATCCGTTGTTATGAATTCATAGTGGAAATTTAGACAAAGAAAATATTATTAAATAAAAAAATGCCTATTTGGTAGGTACATTGTGATCTTGTTTATAATAATATCTACTATTTTTCATTGGGGTGACGATTTATTGTAAAGTTGGATGGAACCATAGATATCCGTGGTTGGGACGGTTCAATCTACCTAAAACTAAATCGCGTCCATGTAAATACTTCCTTGCTTTTTTTTAGGTTGATATTTCTATAAGTATTTGTGATAATTTTAGTCTAAGGTCCTTCAAAGATCTGTCGACTTAGAATATTGGAACAAATTATTTAATTGTTATTTCCTTGTTGCAGAGACGGGACGTGGAGTCACAATCTACGAAGACTAGCTTCTGGACACGCAATGGCCTGTGCTGGACACTGGGCACTGATGTTCCCCTACTTCTCATATGTAAGTAGACATCAACAAATAATGTGTTATGTAGATACTCGTACTCGTAACTTAATATTATAAATGTGAAAGCAAGTTTGTTTGTTCCAATTTCAAAAAAGGTAACAAACAAAAAGTTAAATATAACCGATATTTGTGCGGAGGAAGTTGCGGGCAAAAGCTAATAGTTAACAAGATTGATACCAATCTACACCCCAAATGGGTCGAGATAAAAGTCATAGAAAACAATTTAATAACTATCCGTAGAACAATCCATGGATAGTTGTTTCTATATCCCCCTGTGATAATATTGCACCAGTGTGGAGCTGCCTTTGAGATGCGGTGTTATTCAGTTGGTTCTTAAAACGAGCACTAAAAACGTAATATAAAATATAATATTTCTGTGTTGACCTAAGGTCATAGCAGTACTTTCTGAGGTCATTATGATCTCGTGAACTCGAATAATAATATACTTAGTGGTAATTCTGTATACCTACATTTATCCGTTGGTTATGACCGCCATAAAACCCAACATTTCAAGCCATTTCCCTTATTTTATTTCAACGTGTGTGGCATCGTACGAAATTGATACTCAGAAATATATTTAGCCAACGGACTATACAAGTTTTTTCACCAACTCCAAGGCCAATAAGGAAGCATGCCGCATCCCGAATTAATTGAATAAATTATTCAATTAATTGATATTGTTCCAATAACGGATGCAACGGACACGAATAAAATAAAAACCGTAATATTATGTTGACTACCAAAAATGGACGCCATTTTATTACGACGAAGACAGATATAATGTTGCCAGTAATAATAAATTGAGCTGATTTATTTTTGGAAGAAATATATTTTTGTTCAATTTTAAACTTTACTGTGGCGTTGTAAGGCTGTATTTACAGTGAATATGTTTACTAAAATAAACTGCAAATAAATTTAATCTTATACTTAAAGTTGGTTTTATGCACTGTACTTAATTTATTTTTTTAATCAATGCAATGCGTTTAGTTAGTTGTGTATTTTAAAATACATATTTTTGTTTGTGTTATTATATCATTTTTATAGGTAGTTTTTATAGCAATAACGTTTATATAAAAAAGTTGCAAGTATACTAGTTCATTTTAAGAATAAGTTCTTGGCGTACCTACGCTTCTTTGATTTATAATTACAAATATCTAGAACATTGTAATTGCTTCAGGAAAATCTGACAGAAAACTGAAATACAATAATAATAATACATTTATTTAATTATTATTGTTATTGTTACTGTTTAAAGTAAACAAGTAATAAGTTATTGAACGTAATATTCTATTCAGTAATTAATGCATATAATCATACATCTAAATAATGCGTTATATTATTATTCATAGATTTGCGTCCTGTCCTGCCTTAGGTTTCATTGAAATACTAGAAAAATTATAATAAATAATATTTGGGTAAATAATTTGAATTACCGACTCTAATTTAAGGAAGAATTTAATGAAATTCTTTAAGATTATATTATTTAAATCGTTTAGAGCAAAAATAATTAATACAAACAATGGAAAGTTCTACGAAAATATGAATCAAAATTTCCTCCTCTATTTAACGTCATAAACAATGTGACTTTATGTAATAAACAATAGCTGTTTGTTTTTCTCATATCGTATGGAAACTTCATTGGTCATTTATTATTATTGAGAAACTTTGTCATAGGGATAATAAATATTATGCAGCTTACAAAATAATACTCATTACAAAATAACCTTAATCATCATATATATTAGGGTTTAAATTGCTTCAACAGATTATCGTCAGCCTTATAAATTGACACTTTCTGGTACTAATTAAAGACACACTTCAAAATAATAATTAAAAATAGATTATCAACTTTGACTGGCAAAAAGGTAAAAAATATTTTTTAAGAAACACACGTGGTAGACCCCACACTGTTGTGTCAAGGGTTGCCACAAATTTAAGGTGGCAAAAAGTGTGGGAATATTTTTTCATTTTTTTTTACTGGTCCCTCTTAATTATCCCACAGTATAATTACTTACAGCTTTTACTTAAAATATGCCTACGCAATAATTACCAATTTACTTGATGTCGATTTCCTTCAGTAGATTTAAATAAAAATAGTTTTGTAGTTTTATATTTACGACTCAAGCATTTAGGCTAGGCTACTAAACCGAATACTAAATATTTAAATACTATCCTTATTATTCTATTATTGTATCTATTACATTGTGTTTTGTAGGTCTTACAGATAATAAATTAAGCAAAATCCTTACGTGTTTAGAATACTGAAAACGGGGACATCATCTCTGACGTGTAGACACACTCATAAAGTTTCACATTTACTGACGTGAAGTGACGTCAAATACTCAGAAAAATAATGTGGCATTGGATAGAAGTAGGTAGGTTTGACACAATGGCAAAAGTTATTTTTGCACTTAGAAAGTTGTTGTAAATAATTTTGTTATTATAATGAAGCCTTCAGTGCATGATATTATTATGATAATGTGCTGCATGTATAGATAAATAAAATACTAGGGTTGGTTATCCTTACTGGTTTAAAATTAATAACTTAACTGACCGTCGATACTGTAGAGACAGAGTAATGGGGCTTATACAAACTCTTGATAACTTTATGCCATGAGATAATATCCATTTTAAAATAAGGTGATAACAGACCGTCACTATGGTTTACGGCTGAGATAAAACTAGAGATAAAAATATAACATAAAAGTTATTGAATTAATTTAAACATATAAAATATAATAAACTATTTCAATTAAATAACTGTCGATGAATAATATCAGGTGCAAGTATTGATCACAATATGTCTCGGGGTCGCTACAGCACCTCCCATCGTTTCAATACCAAGAAAATATTGATGCCAGTACCTAATCAAAAAAGGTTCAATCTAATATGCATGTCGATAAAAATAATTACACGTTCACAGCTGGTAACACTCGCCGCATGTGGCAGAATGCACGCAATCGCAGTCACTGTTTACAAATACGAAAAAAAAAACCGTGTCAACGACCTTTTGACAAGCGTTCATTAGGGCAGCCATTGAGATCATTATTTTAAAAATAGAACAAGAATTATGTCATTTTTCTATAAACAAACTACTTTCATGCCATGAAAACGTATGTTTTCTTTTTTGTTTTTTATTAGAGTTATTATTGTTTAGTAGTTATTGCTTTGCATGACTGTGTTTAGTTTTTTAATAAACAATATGTAATGTTGCGATAAATTTATGTTAAGTTTAATTATAGCCTAGAATCATTAATCAAAGTTAGGTATGTGTAACAATAAATTTATGTTTTCTATTTTTATAAAACCTGTTTTATAAAATAGTTATAGTACCTAATACCTATCTACCTAGTTACTCTTGTGAGGTAAACAACGCACAGCAATGACCCGTTTCATAGAATTTACGTCTTCGATGTTCAGGAGCAATAAAGAAACAAGAAACAAAAATGATTTTGGTTAAATATTTAATAGTCAAGTTTTCTCTTTAAATTGTTTAAAAAAATAACTGTAAAAATCAAAGATTCACACTTACCTTATATTTAACACCCCGTTGCATCACACGCCGTTCCTGCGTCTTTCAAGTGGTTTTTATCCGATACCATAATCGATACCTATTTATGGGCGTTCAATTTAACGGTCATTATCGGTTGTAATCGATTCCCAATTAAATTCTCGTAATCGTGTCGATAATTACAGCCCCCGTTGTGTCTAAAGGAAAATTACTTATCTTCAGAAACTATAACTCATCATAATTTGATTATTAGATAAGCGATAATAGTGGAGTTTCACTTTATTTTAATTAATTTTATGCATAACATTGTATTCTCATTCGAACTTTTCCCACCAACAACAAACAGGCTTTTACAAACAGCGCCATCTGTTATCGAGTAGCGGTACTAATTTTACTACGTCAACTACCTAGGTAACTTTTCAAACTTCAATTTCGCTCGGATCTTATTGTCTTGCTACACAATAACTCTAAAATACGAACGGTCACTACGATTTCCTTCATAAAAAACAAACATCTACTACCCATGTAAATAATATCTGCCTAGATAGATTTCATCGTACAATCTTTCAATTACCTACGCCCTTAGCTAAAGCGTGACTACACTAGCGTGGTTGACCACGCAGATGGTGCACGTGGGACCCAACGTGTCGGATGCACCTCAATTGGTCCATTAGATACACTTAGATCTGTTGCGTCAGTGTTCAATCGAGACTGGAACACGTTTTCTGAAGTGAGGGCGCTGTGCGTTGAGACTCGTGACTTGATGTTTGTTTGAGCTCGCTAATCTCCGGAACTGCTGGTCCGATTTAAGAAACAATTTTACTTTTAGAAAGCTGCGTGCCTAAATGCTATTATTATGACATTATAAATCAAAGATAGTTGGGATTCGGTAAGAAAGATTACGCGGGAAAAGTTGGTCCCTTATTTGTCAAAAATTCTACCATTTCTTATAAATGGTAGAATTAATTTTAAAAATCGGAAAATACCCGGCTGCCGCAATTACCGCTACTTACCCACTAATCTAATGATAATTATAATTCTACTAATTATAAAAATGCAATACTTTGTAGAATTTTTAGATAAAAACAAAGTAGGACGTGCTCTGCGTGTCATTTTTCATTTTCATTGATTTAATTCAAAGAACAAACTTACTTATAGAAAAATGACTATTGTGTCAATTGCTTGATAATAGTTAATGAATGTGAAAACCATCAAATACTTTAAGCGCTAGGATATTTATTTTAAATAGGTGGACCACCTATTTAAAATAAATATCCTAGCGCTCAATAGTCAAAAGACATTCATTTTTTCTTTTTTTTTTAAGTTTTCCCTCACTCTTTCTTCATATTATTATGAACAAAATATTACTTCTCCGTGCTTGCAATATGATTAAAAAGAGATACAAAGTTTTTCTGTTTACGTATTAAAATACGGGGTATAGGGAACATCGTTATGAATTTTATTAGTATGGATGGATTTTATTACTTTCATAATTCTACACCACACAAGTTAACATTATGAGTAGTTTATAAAAAAAAACTGCTGACAAAAAATTGCATTCCTGTAGATTACAAATAAATTGGCTCTATAGGTTTTTTATTTATTTATTTATTCAAAATTTACTTTCCGAGCGTTGATTCCATTCTGCCCTCTACAATTTGTAATCTGCTCTTAGACCTAAGTCTAATACCCAGTGCGGTATGCAGGCAGTAATAATCTTGTTGACGGTTTCTAATGACATCACGGCGGAAAAATATTAAGCGCATTAAAACTTATCTTTAAAAAATATTTGAAGGCCTAATACGAGCGCGCATAATAAACGTATTTAACATAAATCCGATTAATTTTTAAATTAAAAATACCAGTTTTGCACATAAAAGAAGATATTTTTATTTATGTTTGTCTTGCCATGCTTTTCTACACATTAGATATACATTAAAGCCGAGCTGAGTGTTCGTTCGGGAAAATCTCAGAAACTACTGCACGGATTTTCATATGGTTTTCACCAATATGGAAAGATATTATCTAGGATTTTTTTATTATAATTTATAAACCCTTTACGATAAGCCCAGTATGAATAAAGAAGATATGAATGAAATAGTGCTACCCGTGCGAGCTGTCGTATAAAATGGAACCAAGATCCAATACGAAAATCAAATTTCCAGTACAAAAATCAACTTTAATCGAATGACCTTTCGCGCGTAACTCGTGCTAGACCTATGCATACTACTTACTCTATTGTAGTCATAATATTATGATGTCTAGATGTATGTTATCTATAACAGTCATTGTTTAATTACCAATCTAATCTGTTAAGATTTACTACGTGAACCGTTCCCCTTGTTTACCACACATTCTTGCGTTTCAGCATGAGAAACCACGACGTATGCTTATCGGCTTAAGCTGCAATTTAGATTAGCAAATTAGCGTAACAAATTAAGGACAGAGTTAATGAACTATCAAAGTATTGTTTAATTGCTTAACTACTAATAAAATCCTACAACGATTTGATTTGCGAAAAAACAATTGAAAGTCAAGATTATTTTTCACTTGTTCGTAAACATTTTTTTTTACATAAGCTATCAAACAAAATTAATATTGTCAAACTGCAGGGCAAAATCGTCTTCTCTTTAAGAAAAGGCACAAGCATTGAACATCATGCTTGTTTAAGGCGGATTGGCGATTTCAGATTTTTATTAATTGCAAGACGTTTTCGTTATTTAAAAAGTACATATGAATTGAAAAACTCACATTTTCCACACCTTAACCACTAGCCATCACGACACTTATTAGTTTATGTACCATCGCGGACTGTTGCGGTAAACCACTTATCACCTTAATGTCTTCAGTAATAACGTTGAGAATAGGTCAACAGGTCATTGTCCTCAGTTTTACGTAAACATACCTAGGTACTAAAATTCCCAACTCTTCAAATTAACATGTCTCGCCCGTGTCTACTTCTCTCATAAGTAACTCGCGAATACTACATAGTCTACAAGTCTTAACTAGTATAATTTCCAGGAACTACCAAATCCCACACACCTTCCCGTCTAACCTCTCACCTTGGAATCCTCCCAAACATTACATCATTCAAAAATCTGAACAACTGACCAGCATATCTTGAAACACGGCAAAAAGTTGAACCAAATTTTCTAGTACCAAATTCTCCCCGCGTTTGTCCAACAGCGCTTCCACGATGTGTCAGGTATATTGGCTAGTGTTACTGTTCCTGGTTGCCCGACATTGACTTTGAACTTCAACAACATCCACAATTTGGGGGATTGGCAAATAAATTGGCCATTACCAAGGGGGCGACGTAACGATACAATGTCACGGGGACGAACAAAAATTGCGCCGGAGTGGTTAGGTAATAGATACTAAAACTAGATTTGGAGTGTGGATGATTCCGGGTTTATTATGTACTAGGTTTTGCCCGCGACTTCGTCTGCGTAAATGTCGGTTATATTTAAAATCCAATCAATGTAGTGACAAAGACTAAAAAGTGCATGCTTAGATGGTTCAGTCATGATAAGTGGAAGGCGACGAACAAAAGGGATTTACAAGGCTGATGTGAGTGGCAACGCCGGGAGGGGACGCCCACGAAAGACCTACCCTGACCTTATTGGTGAGGTTCTTCAGAAAGGTCGGGTGTGCAGTACTCGTAACCGGTGTGCTTGTATGAACGTGGACGAAGCGAAAGTAGTATGTAAGAATCTTAGCAGGTGGCGTTCTGTTTCTGCCTACCCCCATGGGAAAAAAGCTTGAGTTTATGTATGACTCGAAAGACACGTGGCGCCATCTATCATAAGAACATTATTGTTATTTTCCTCGGGAACAGAATTTTTTTCGGGATGTAAGGTTCACTGTGTCCGTTACTGTACACCTGTTAATGTAGAAGCAAAATTTCAAGATTATCGGTTCAGTGGTTTAGGCGCGAAAAGGTAACAATCAGACATACTTACTTTCGCATTTAATAATATTAGTTAAGATAGGAGATTTGCTTCTACGTTTTCGTATACCCGGAAGACTGGAAGATGGATGAATCGGTCTAGCATAGACGTTCATCCACTTGAAATAAAGTAGTCGGTTTTTAAGTGGTAAATGTATGATGTTCAGAAATCATTTTTATGATGTTGTTTTGTTCTTGAACCTGCCTCGTTAGCTTAGTGGTCCTAAGCGCGACTGCTACGTTAGAGGTGTTGGGTTCGATTCCCAGGTCGAGCTAAGTATTATTGGGTTTTTTCTATGGAATTCTCAGTAGCAGCTCGGAGTTAGGATTTCTGCCCGGTTAATGGCAATAGGCTCGCCTCCTATTACATGGGACCTGAAAACATACACCTCGCCTAACCCTTCTGGGAATACAGGCGTGATGGTATATGTTATCTATGAGATGTTTATAAATTCTTTTTATATGATCTTGTTTTGTTTTGTGTGTAGCCAATTGCTCAGCCACTGCGCTCCCTGATTCCGTGATCTCGTTATCATGTTGTGTAGTATCCATACAATTACGTAATACAAATAAAACTCACACCTTTTTTCTATAGGGATACGCAGAAACTACAGAACGCCCACCACACAAAATTATGTCAGTCTGAAACTCATTATAACTAACTCCATCTGTGAAATTCTAACCGCGTATATTAATGTAATAATAACTAGGTACATACCAACCAACCTAAAAATAAATAATACAATTGATTACTCATCCATTTTACAATATTTTGTAGGTATCTAATATTTATTGACAAAAAAGGCCATTAGTATTTAATTCATTGAATAAGTGACGTGCAGTAAATTGATAAAGTTGTTAAATGCGCGCGCGCATGACGCTTGTCCGATTTTCCCGAATTACGTTTTTTATTTCATATGCCTTTATTAGGTAGATTACCTACTACCTGCTGCCCGCGACTTCGTCTGTGTGTTTTATGTCTTTAGAATTAACACTTTACTGCCTGCGAAGCGATGATTGTTAAACAATCACTCGGAATCATAAGTGGCTTATAAACGGGGAATGGGTTAAGCCAAAGTCTTAATTATCCTAAGAGAACATAGGAGGATTAAAAATTATCCTATACGTAATTATTGTCGTATATTATTAAATATTGTGTGTGTCAAATGTCAGCTAATTCCGTTCAACGGTTCAAGAGTGAAAGAGTAACAAACATCCATCTATCCATCTTTATAATATAGCGTTTATTATTAGCAGTAGGATAGGATCGCAGCATTTGTTAAGTATCTACATGTACCAGTCTTTTTACCATTAGGGTTAAGCAGAAACCACAAAACGCTACCTGGTACGATCCTTACATCCTCCTTTCGCCTCCTCCACGTTCCTACATCTCTTCAGACCTTTGTATCTTCTAACAATATCTTTTCTTCTTCCACAGTGCTTGCCTTGATTGGACTGTTCGAGCTGGGTATTATCCCGAACCACAAAGCTGGCTTCTTCTGCAACGACCCAGCACTCAGCTTCCCTTTCAACGGAGACACTGTTACCACTGAGATGATCATGTCTTCTGTATTTGGGTTGCCATTACTCTTTGTAAGTAGAAAATTATTAAACTTATGAAACAGTGGAAAATAGTTTTTTCCCAAAATCTTTCGGATTGTTACTGCAAGAGTGTTGCGCTATAGCGGTGCTAGACTTAAGTTCAATTCTTCTAATTCAAAACCTTTAAAATTTAGTTGCAATTGCCTCTCAACGACCATCAATGTCCAGTTGAGACATTTTTGACAGATTGAGACTGAGATTAGATTGTGATTGTTCCTTTAAGTTAATGACACGACACCGTGGGTGCGTACAAACATACAAAGTCACATACACCAACACACCAACAGCTAGACCCGTAACAATTATCTGTAGGCCATACAAACATTTGTTCCGTGCGGGAATCGATCTTGCGACACGCAGCGCAGCAGCTGCAGCAGCAGTCAATCGCTCAGCCACTGCGCCAACCGTGCCGACTTTGCTAAAATAAAGTATTAATGATCACAACAAGTTGTTATTTTAGTAAAAGAAAATGCACAACATTTTAGTCACCTTTATGAAGAATCAAACGCTCCACACGATGCGGAAAGTTCGTCATCATGTTTGACTGTTCATAATATAGCTACGTTAGCAGTAGATACAACTAATAAACAAAAGCACGTACAAAATAGACGTAACTGACCGCAAATAATATGTGCCTACCTATTATATTAATTATCCTGAAAATTACGTGTACTTACATGGCTTTTCCTCAGTTATAAAGAAACAAGGTTATTACCCTGTATATAAACGACACTGAAAAAGCCCAGTGTGATAATATAAGCTGTATTCGTTATTTCATTACAATACGACTGTTTCACATCAGTTTTCTAATAGTACTCTTTATTTTCACATATTTTAGAAATTTTCAATTATTTTTATTTTTGGCTTTTATATATCGATTGGAATTCTTCTTTCCAACAGTTTTTTATTTGTTACGGTTCGACAATCTTTTTTGCAAATGTCTCAGCCTCTAAACATGCAAACTTAAGTGATAAAATTGACAAGCTTTAAGCACTCGTATACTTGCGTATACTAGCGCTATACGTCTATCGCCTCTTGCATGTAGTATTTCAATTTCCTGATTTTTATTAATATCTCTGTCTTTTCTTTTCAGATCGCTATAACAGAATACATCTTCTATTACGGTGACTACTCTCAATCAAGATTACGTCACACCTGCAAGAATACGTTCTACTTATATAGAACTTATATCTATGGTCTTATCATCAACCTCAGTACAGTTGAGGTTATGAAGGGCATCGTCGGAAGTCCTAGGCCTACCTTTTTCGATCTATGTGAACCTGATACTGGCAAGACTTGCAATGGGTAAGATTTTATTGGTTGTTTTTCATCCTTGTATTTTGCTTGAACAAATTCAAAGTCAAAGTACGCATTTATTTCAATTAAACCAAGTACAGTCGCTTGAAGTGTCAAAGCGGTTGTCAGTTAGTCGGAAAGTGGAAGCTGTAGGTCTGGTGTATCATAATTTCTTGGCAAAAGTGGAAATCAAAATTTGTAGTTTGCAATACTGGGGAAATTAAACTATTATTCCAACTTGGAGAGATAGTTGTGTTAATTTTAATGATTGTAGTGACACGTCTGTCTTGTTAAATTACTATACAAACCGATGAAGAACTGCAAATTGCAAATACTCTAAGAAAATTTGAACATCGCTTTCACTTTAAATTCAAGGTGAAGATGGGTCAAAACCAACAGCTAAAAAGACAACGACAGTTCTTCCCAGAGAGGTCCGGTCACTGACTGTACAGTTTACGACATCCGCATTTACATAGCAATATATTTGACTCGTAGGAGTAATACATTTGACATTGAGTGATCTTGAAGCCTCAGGCTTATTATCTAATCTTAGGATTGACGTGGGCACATCAAACTGTCAATGAGGATGGAAATTCATGAGATTATTGACACTGAGTCGTAATGCAACTTGGTCCTTTATTGGATGGAATTTAAAGTAGTCTCTGGGTTCGATCTCGTTGTTTTTTCTTTACTATCTAGTCTATAATATCTTATTGCTGAGCAAAACGGCGTCCCCAAGTCCTTCCAGGTATTCTTTTCTTGCGCCATCTCGAACCAGCCCTTCAGTGCGACTCTAGGTCATCTCGCCATCTCTTTCCGGGCCGGATTTGGAGATGCCAACTATCTTTAGGCACCCAATGCGTGGAGACCTTTGTCCGAGACGATTTATCTCGTTCATAGGGCTCTTTAAATTTTACTGACTGCTGACTACCACAGCAGTCAGAAAATTTAAGGGTGCCTGAGGACCGGTGCTGGTTACTGCGCTGTGGTTAGGTGCCTTTATTTAGTTTACGCGTCTAGAGCGCCGGCACTGCGCACATAATTATGCCGATAAACATTGTGTATAAACTGTTTCGTAAAACACAACCGTCTTTGTGCCGTTCAATATCCGCACTAAAATGCTGCAGCACCAAATGAAAAATTTCAAAGAGTCCTTTGCCTATGGCGGTTTTGACGTCATCCCTTGGCAAATTATAATCGATATCTTTCTTTGCTACATGATTCATGTTCTATTTCTTTGTTCCAGTTCTCAGTTTGTAAGTGACTTCCAGTGCACATCTGAGAAGTACCCCAGCTGGTACCAGATGGACTCCTACAGAAGCTTCCCATCAGGACACGCTTCTATGTCGGTGTATTGCGGTTTCTTCATTGCGGTAAGTTTAAGATGTTTATAAGATAGCCGTAACATAATTTCATGCAGCTAGTCACTTCAATCACGTAACAGATCCCAAATTACTTTTAAAAGGTTATTTCTGGAAGTTCGGATAGAGACTACAGTGTTGCTGAGTCAAATCATATCATTAATTTTAAATAAAATATTCACAGGCACTTTTGTATTCTCAAGGAATCAAAAAGTTAAAGCTAGATACTCGTTTTAAACAGTAGGTTTATATGGAGAATAACAAGCAAGAAACTTCATGTGATTTCTAGAATATGTCTTATGCTTGACTTCTACGCTAGCGAAGTCCCAAGCTGAAACTAGTTGTAAATAAATACGGACTCTTGTTTTTTTTTTAGATGTTATGGTCTGTTCTCTCTTCTTATTCAATTGTTTTCTCCTCTACTTTCAACACAACCTCTTCGATCTCATATTCTAATCTCTCTTCTCTCTCCAGTGGTACCTCCAACGCCGCGCCTTCGACTGGACCCACCGGTCCATCTTCCTCGTCCCCATCCTGCAGCTGCTGTGCATCTCCTACGCCGTCGTCTGCTCCTTCACAAGGATCACAGACCACAGGCATCACTGGTGGGATGTCCTCGTTGGAACTATTATTGGAGTTGTTACTGTTTATTATGCTGTAAGTAATATTTAAATTTTTATCTTTTTACTCCATTGGTAAAAACAATGTAGTTTTAAAGCAATGGATGATTCCGATTATTATCCGAAATTCTTCATTTCCATAATACAGGCATTACCTAAGACGGCTACAAAAAATATAGGTATCCATTTAAAACAAAATAATTTTGCCAAACTGTTATCTGTTTTTGTAAAGTAAATTACGTAACATACCATAACCAGGTGTACCAATGTACACCCACAGTTCGCCGGTATATTTTAGGTCCCATGTTCCATGGGGGCGAGCCTATTGCCATTAACCGGGCACAAATCCAAACTCCGAGCTGCTACTGAGAATTTCATAGAAATACCCAATTACACTTTTTGCTCGACCTGGGAATCAAACCCAAGACCACCAGACCAGTTGACTTTAAGTATGTATGATGCGATATTAATATTTGTGTTAATCTGTTCCAGGTTGTCATCAGCGCCAACTTCACATACGACCACTCCAAGACCAGTGACCTAAAGTCAGAGGAAAGCCGAAACACAGTGAGGACTCTATTATACGACGAGCGAAGACCAGTGACAGTGTCTTAGTGTACCTAGTGTTTAAGTAGAGACTTGATAACAAATTATAGAGGAAAATATTGTGCTAAGCAAATGAGAGAGAAGTCTGTTGGATAACATTGACTTCTGAAGTAATGTGGAGGCATGAAAAGATAGGTGTAAAGGTAGGGTTTGATGAACGACAAAATGTGAATGACAAATATCACTAAATAAATGCGGTAGTATGACCCCAGCCTCAGAGGATTCGAAAAAGAATTTCATGGTAAATTTTTTTTTATTCTTTGAACTGACCCTTTTTAAGGATGGGAAATCATAAGATGACTTTTTCCGCTCTGGGTGGAGCTGAAGGCAGTGTCAGACACTTACTGACGAAAACCTATCCGTGTCCCTCCTAATGCTCTGTGCGTTCCAGCGCCGCGGTGACTCTTTCGAACAAATTCCGCAACAGTAAAGTAGTTTAGGAAGAAAACTGAAAAAATAAGCACTGAAAATAAGAAAAAGAATGAAAAAAATGCAACTGAAAAATCCGCCATATTATAATATTCCAGTAGTTTATTGAGGTTTATTCTTAGTTATAAGTAATATAAGTTAGGTTTAAGTTATAACTTATATTTCGTGTCTGAAAGCACAATAATCATGTAAATATCTTTGTATGAATTTACTTATTTATGGAGTAAAGTATGACAAGGATGCGTTTTCGCGACCGAACGCTTCTGTATGGACCAACAGGTTTAGATATAGTTTATGGAATGTATGGACGTTCCTGTATTATTATAATAAACTAGCTTTTGTCCGCGACTTCGCCCGTATAACCGCATGAATGTTAGTTTCCGCGGACGCGCGAAACGAAGACGAAGTCGCGGGTTAAAAATAGTCATTTTTTATGCGCTTTGCCCATGGAGCAACTTAAGTTGAGGCAACTATCAACCCTTTAAAAGCTTCCTGTAAAAAGTTAATAGTTGCTATAACCTTTACGGTTGCCCCAACTTTATGGCAATCTGCTACTTTCATAGCCGAGTCGCTCAATCTACGCAGCGATCTTTAAAAACCGGTATAATATTTAACAGTTACTAGTTGCGGCAATTAGGATCTTACAGCAACTGAAAACTGTTGACGATCACCGGAACTCGAAACTCGAGTTGCTATGTGTGCGCAGTCCAATTGAAATATATGTAAACAGCTAGTTGCCAGCTAGTTGCTCTATGTGGAAACCGCCTTAGGGTGCACGCTTTATAAAATCGGTTCAGTAATTTACCCGGAAAAGTGTAACAGACAGAAATACTTTCGCATTTATATTACTATTGATGTAAAATGAATTTATGACCAACTAGAATTAAACCTGACAGTGCCTTTTATTTAATTGATTAGGTTAACTAGAAATGTGTATTTAATTAAGTATTTATTACATTAGAAAAATAAAGATAGGAGGTACATAGTATCAGTATTACTTTTTAGTTTCGGGAAATACTCAAAAATGAGCCTTAGTACCGACAAAGTGAAATTCTTTTTGGATAAAAAGAACTGTATTTTATTGCGACGATAAGAATTCAGTTAGGTACAACTTTGTTAATAAAAACGTAAAAAATTATATGTTTTTGTTTTATTTGTCGTGTTACACATACCATTACCATCACGCCTGTATTCTCTGAAGGTTTAGGTAGAGGTGTACCAATGTACCCCCACAGTTCGCCGGTATGTTTTGGTCCCATGTAATATGGGCCAGCCTATAGCAATTAACCGGGCACAAATCCTGACCCCGAGCGGCTACTGACAGTTGCACAGAAAAACCCAATAACACTTTTTGCTCGACCTGGGAATTAAACCCAAGACCATTACAATGGCAGCGCCCTTAGGACCACAAGGCTAAATATGTCATCAACTATACTATGTTAGACCTCTATTTATCGTCCTACTAATTTACCAGGTAGGTAGGTACCAGAATCTAAAAACCATTTAAGGATTGAAAAGGTAATAATTTGCTTTCTAATCTCAGTCTAGATCTCACAAAAATACATTTAGATTAAATGTATTTTTGTTTTTATCATTTTTGACACCAATCTCGCTAAAATTAAATTGCAGCTTTTTAATATTGGGATTTGTCTTCAGGTGAGGTAAATATGTTCACACTATTTGCATTAAAATGCAATAAGTAACAAGAATAATGTAACCAGGATTTTATAAAAAAACGTAGTTAAAAAGATTGTCTGTGGAGTTTCTTGCTCTGTGCCTGTGCTTGCTCTCTTCCAGTGCCTGGAAACGATTTAATTAAAATAAATGGTTTGACTTTGACTTCTCTGGCACCTAAGGACCAGTCTGTGTACACTGATGGATTGCCATGTGTATATAAAGGACCTAAATAAAGCTCCGCTATTCCCAATAACATAATGACGGCATACGATCATTGGGAGACCATTTCAGAAGAGGATAGTAAACAAAATAATACTGACACAGATAATATGCCCTTCGTACCACAGGACCCTAGGGCCGAAGGGCCGATATATGGGCCGTAATGATAGCGTTGCATCACCACTGGCCACTTACGTGCTATTATCGGAACGAGGATGCTTGCAATCACTGGGTCGATTCTCGTGTGAGACGTGATGTACTCTAGTAAGTTGTGAGTAAAAAAATTATATTACTATTATAATACCAGACTATTATTGTCCCACTGCATGGCAAAAACCTCTAAGCATAATCGCTTGTGGATGTCGCGGTGTGGATCGCTGGTGGATCGGTGATTTCAGACTTACCTAGACCTTCTAATAATATCATCATCTGCCTAGCCTTTTCCCAACTATGTTGGGGTCGGCTTCCAGTCGAACCGAATGCAGCTGAATATCAGTATTTTACATGGAACGACTGCCTATCAGACCTCCACAACCCAGTAATGGGTAATACGATACCCTTGGTAAGACTGGTTGTCAGACTTTCTGGCTTCTGACTAACAGTAACGACTGTCAAAGATCTAAGACCTTCAAATAATATAAAAATAGATTTTTTAGTAAGAGGTAATTTCTCTGTCCAGTTTGCGGAATGTGTTCGAAAGAGTCACTGCGGCTCTGGGATTCAAAGAGAATTAAGAGGAAGTCAGATGTCTCATTCTTAAAAAAAAGGGAGATGTAAATTATGGAAGTCCATAAACAAAAACTCTTTTACTGATATAATCTACACTATTGCTGAGAGTCACTCGCAATGTTATATGGTATTTACTTGACCATCACGTGGACAAAGATACGTACTTAAAGAAAATGATAAGAAAATGAAAATGATAAGTTATGTTTAGTGAGAAGAAATAGTTCATAATCTACACCAAACAGCTAATTAATAATCAATTAATGTTTGATTTAATAATTTCAACATATCAATTAATTTTCAAATTAATTACATACTTACACTCATCTTTCCAACGAATTTCTAAGTACAAGAGCTAAACAAAGACTTAACTATTTAGAAGTCCTAAAATACACAATAAAATCTAGGTAAATATTGTTACAGTCATTGCAAATTAAACCTTATTTCTAATACGAAAATGAATCACAATCGCAATTTGAATATTTGCAACTATTACAAGAAATTGGTACAGTTCAGGAGTTCACTATGTAAATACAAGTTTTGATGAGCCGTCACTTTTATCTACTCTCGAATGTAGACTAGGAGCTAGTAATTAATTGTCAAGATGATGGTGTCATGTAATGCTGTCTAACTCCTTGACTATGAGTGATCGGTAGTGATTGATAGATTTAGTTGATTGATTTTAATTTGAAGTGGGATATGTGCTAGTTTTCTCTAATTGCTTGAGTTCTCGTTAGTTAAAAGAAGGTAAAAGGACCAAAATAGTAATACAACACAAAGGAAATAATAATTACTTTCATGTTTTTTTTTTTTTACATAAAACATTGCCTCCCACTAGGAATTTCTCCTGTATCGTGCGTGCGTTTACAAACATATAAACTCACATACACAAACAGCCAGACCCGGAACAACTATCTGTAGGTCATACAAATAAATATTGGTTAGTGGGTAAGTATTTTTTATAACAATTAGCAAATAAGCAAGATTTACAGAACATTTAAAAATCCTTAAGAACATACCTACCTACTTACAATTAATTTCGAAATCCCAACAAACAATTCGGACAAAAAGACCAACATTAGGTATATTCAAAGGAAGCAAAGGAAAATATTGGTCCTTTACGTCTACGAAGGACCAACACCATAATTTTTCAAATACCCAAACTATTAACTCCAATGAACAATGCCTATTGATTTTCTCTTCAGAAACCCTCCAACACCATATTAAGTGGTCCCACGTGTAAATCCCCATGAACTGCGTAGATTTACCTAGCCAGTTCGTCTATAGTCGTTGGTAATTTATTTTTCCGTTGTGGCCGGCGAAGGGGAAGGGAAAATGTCCATAAATTACAATAGAACGCGGTCTGTGCGTCAACCATCACGCTAGTTCATGTGACAGCCAGTTATTATTTATTGCTATTATGGAGTGAAGGAATTGTCCAGCAAAAAGTTGCAGGAAAGAAAAACAAAGTTAGCGTTTTAGTGTTGAATTTATCCGCAGAAAGTAAAGATTTGTAGTTGTATTTCGTGATGCGAAAATGAACCTAAAATGGACAAAATTATATCTATACTAATATTCTAAGGAGGAAGTTTTTTTTGTCTGTTTGTTTGTACCGAATAGGCTCCCGAAAAAATTGACCGATTTTAACATTTTTTTTTTTTACCAATAGATAGTTACATTATTCCTGAGTAACATAGGCTATACAATACCACGCTACGACACATGGGAGCGGAGCAGTAACTAAAAACAAAACTTAAATGTAGTGGAATAAGCCACGCTGACAAAGGACAAGAAATTCGGCTGGCAGCATCTGAGACCCTAATTAACTCAGCCGGTGTATGCTTTCCACATTTTCTTTCATAAATAAAAGTGTGCTTGAGAAGAACTGTAAATTTTTAGCATCTGCAGGTAGGATGATAGCTCACCTTACCTAAATTCATCGATGGATTTTTTACAGAACCGATCGGCAAGTCCTATACCATCCATTACTCACTTATCATCATCATCCCACTTAGAAATGACCACTCTTTCTACCAATCCAGCTATAAATAACGAACTACGTAAATACATCAAGTGCAAGTATCAGGTGTATTAATTGGAAGGAAACCCCACAGACATGAGTCATGTGTCCGAGCCATAGGGTGGGTTGCAATTAGGCTAACTCAGAGTTTCTCATAGTAGAGTAAGCGGAATTCTAGGATTACGTCTGTTGGTTTGTAAGCTGTACTGAAATAAGTATAAAAAGGCATGCAAATCGTCTTGCTGCAGAGTGAGAATTTTAATTGAAACTGACCAAAATTACTCCATAAATTGATACAATAATAATTCCAGAAAAACCAAAGCCACACAAATTGACCACATTAGTAAAAAATTTTTTTTTGAAATTCTTAAAATATTTTTCTATATTATTTTTTCTTGCTGAAATTAGTTTGGGAAACTCTTGCCCAACCCGTTCACCGCGACGCCCTCTTTTAAACCGTTTTATTCGCAACGCAATATGTGTTTTGTACCAACGGTTTTTTGATAACGATCTATATTAAATTGTGTATTCATTTGTTTTATTATAGCTAGGGTTCCCTACCTACCTTCTAACTACACATAATAATCTGTTATTAATTATGCTTCTTCGTTATCGTGTAATAAGGTCTAACGACCCCACACACCCTAGTATCAGAGTTTCTAAACCGCCTTAAAGCCCCCCCTGCCATGGCTACCGATGTTAGTGATGTCCAAGATAAACTTAGGAAGTACATATGAATTAGAAAAAGTCACATTGGTCGTTGCCCGTGCCCGGTTGCGAACCCACAACCTCGTGCATGAAAGGTGGCTTAACCACTAGGCCATCACGACACTTTATTAATTATGCTTAGATAAGTGATGTGTTTATATCCTTTTAACATGCAAGCATGGAGCTGCTAATGCTGTGGCTTATAACTAGCGTGGTGATAACATGATTAGATGCAGTAATAGAACATGTTCAAATAAAGAAAAACCCTGAAATTGTTTGAAATAGTGTTGAATTTTTCCGATGAGTCATGAATAGACGGGGGATTACCGGTGGATTTAATGTTTGTAGTTTTAGTGTGTTTATTCGTCGATACTAACAGTGGAAAATTATCGTTGCTAAAATATCATAACTTAGAGTAGAACAACACAACCTAACCAAATCACTGGCATCGGTAAAGACAAACATCGTGAGGAAACCTGGACTTATAATTAATATATACCATCACGCCTGTATTCCCCGAAGGGTTAGGCAGAGGTACCAATGTACACCCACAGTTCGCCGGTATATTTAGGTCCCATGTAATAGGGGGTGAGCCTATTGCCAATTAATCGGGCACAAATCCGAAAAATAAGCGGAGTCGTGTAAACTCAAGGTACATTTACCCTGAGTGGTACACGCTAGATATAATTCGCGACATAAAGGAAAAAGCTATGTTACATAAGAAATACAAAACAAGCGGGTCCAGGGCGGATTACGAAGCGTTTTCTCTGTGCAGAACTAAAATAAAAAATAAGATAGCGGAAGCTCATGGCCAGTATAGGCATCGAATCCAAGACCAGATGTTGAAGGATCCAAAGTCATTTTGGAATTATGCAAAATCTAAGAGGGGTAGTAGAACTCCGAAAAAGATTTTTAAGAATGGTGAGGAGTTATCTGGCAAGCGGTGCGTACAAGCATTCGCTGACTACTTTTACTCAGTGTATTGCACTGAGCGGGCCGAGTTAGATGTAGGTGCGGCTATGGCAGAAGCGGGTGGTGAAAACGGAGCGGCGCGGGTACATATAAACCACCTTAGCTTAAAAGAAGTTAATTGCGCGCTTCAAAATCTCCAACCCAAAAGATCGATAGGACCAGATGGCATTCCTCCTTACATCTTTAAGGATTGTCGGTCGGTGCTTGCCAAGCCGCTTCAATACATTTTTAACAAATGTTTAAACTCTGCGGTGTTTCCAGGGCAGTGGAAAATTACTCGCGTCGTCCCAGTACCAAAAGGAAAGCTAGGAACTACAGTCGACGGTCATAGGCCAATAGCGGTATTATCAACTCCTGCAAAGGTCTTTGAAGCTGCTCTTCATAAAAACATATACCAACAGGTCAGCAGTCAGCTGTCAGAAGCACAGCACGGGTTTCGACCAGAACGGAGTACCACTACTAACCTTCTCAGTCATATGACTCAACTGGTGCCCACAGTGGATGGTGGGGGACAAACGGATGTTGCGTACTTCGATTTTAAAAAAGCATTTGACCTAGTTAATAACGACGTCTTGCTCAAAAAGTTAGCATCAGTTGGTTTTACCCCACACTCATTGCAGTTCTTTGCAAGTTACATGTATGAGAGACAGCAATATGTAGAATATGAGGGATATACATCAAATCCATATTTTACCAGATCTGGAGTGAGTCAGGGCAGCAATCTCGGGCCCCTACAATTTATTATTACGATAAATGACTTACCGAGGATTGTTAGGGACGCGAGGTGCTTGCTGTTTGCGGATGACCTCAAGCTGTCTCTCGCGATAGGTAACGGGCAAGACTGTGAGAGACTACAGCGAGACATTGACAGGGTGGTCAGCTGGAGTAAGGAGAACCGCTTACAATTTAACGCCGAAAAGTGTGTGATAATTTCATTCTCGCGCGCACGTAGTCCTGTATTATACAATTATAATATAGATGGTTTACCAATGGTTAGGGTAACAGAAGTCAAGGATTTGGGAGTAAATTTCAGCACAGGGTTAATGTTTCGTGATCATGTCATTGGTTGTTGCCGGAAAGCCTATAGAAATTTAGGATTCATGCTTCGGCTAGTACGCGACTTCAAGAACACTAAAGCAGTGGTAGCCCTTACCAACGCTCTAGTGAGAAGTCAGCTAGAATGTAACGCAGTCATTTGGGCTCCGCATGAATCTAAATATAGGCTCATGCTGGAGAAAGTTCAAAATAAGTTTGTGAGGTACTTGTACTTACAACTATATGGGGTATACCCATTTTATCCATTAATGTACCCTACTCTATTTATTCTGGGTATGGTTGGATATAACGAGTTGAGGGTCAGGAGGGATCTCGCACTCAACTCATACCTATTCAAAATACTTAGAGGAAGGGTGCTTAACGCAGATATATTGGGGTTGATGGGTTTGTGTGTGCCGGATAGGTATGTGTGGCGGCGTAGGCGGCCGCGGCTGCTGGCGGAGCCGCGCAACCAACCTCCTGAGCGAGGCGCCTCTGACGCGCGCACTGCGCACTCTCAACCTTATAGCAGGGGACATAGATCTGTTCAGCTGTACTCTAAATGAATTCACAAAGGTGGCAATGTTTATAATTTCCTACAGAAGTGTGTAATATGTGTACCTATGTGTTAATAGGGTATGTTGTACCTAGTGAAATGTAGAATATTATATGTGAGTGTGTATGTTTAACTATCGTCTTGGGTTGCCTGTAAAGATAGTTTAAATATGGTTAAATAAATAAATAAATAAATAAATAAATAAATAAATAAAAATAAATAAATCCAAACTCCGAGCTGAATTTAATTTTAATTTTAATTTCCGAAGAATTTCATAGAAACACCCAATAACACTTTTTGCTCGACCTGGAAATCGAACCCGGGACCCCTTGTACAGCAGTCGCACTTGCGACCACGAGACCAACGGGGCAGTAATTAATATAAGTCTGAACTCGTCAATCCACTTTGACCAAGCATGAAGATCAATGCTCGTGCCTTCTCTGTGTGAGAAGAGGCCTTTGCCCTGCAGTGGGACAATAAGCAGGTATTATTATTTTTAACCAAATAATAAAAATCCATTTGATTGGCAGTTCACCGAACTATAATTTCCATTGCAATACTTACGTAGAATATGTTTGTAACGATCTCAATTACTTCATTAATTTACGCTGTTAATGATAATTATTTTAGCAGGATTTTGTCGGACAGAATAGTGCCAATGAACTGGGGTAACCATCTGTTTTATTCGACAGTTCACGCGAATATAGCGTTATCATTTTGCTTTGATTTCCTAGACTGTTATAGATCATGTCTAAAATTATAATGTTCTATCACTGTTTTCGTTGTCATGTAGTTGTTTTGTTACAAAATGTTAACATACATACATATCATCACGCCTGTATTCCCCGTAGTGTTAGGCAGAGGTGTATGAATGTACACCCAGAATTCGCCGGTATGTTTTTAGGCCCCATGTAATAAAGGGGCGAACCTATTGCCATTAACTGATTTCATAGAAAAACCCAATAACACTTTTTGCTCGACCTGGGAATTGAACTCAAGATCTCCAGCGTAGCAGTCGCGCTTGGGACCATTAGGCCAACGAGGCAGTTGACAAAATGTTAATTTCTGGTTATTAAATTAATCTGGTTTTGAGGACTAAAATGAAGGGGTTTTTTATAGAAATTATGTCATGGAATTATTCTTGAAATGGTATCAGTCAATTACTCAATTGGCGCAAAATGATGACGCTGCTTATCCGTAGCTCCATTGTATTTGTGCTGCTGTTGCATTTTTCATAGTTGCTTTCTTCTCCAAGAAATACTATCTAATATATAAAATTCTCGTGTCACAGTTTTCGTTGCCATACTCCTCCGAAACGGCTTGACTTGATTTTGATGAAATTTTTTGTGCATATCAAGTAGGTCTGAGAACCGGCCAACATCTATTTTTCATATCCCTAAAAAAAAAAATGGCAAAACAACGTTTGCTGGGTCAGCTAGTTATATCTAAAAATAAATCAACAAGTGACAAGCAGTTGCTATGTCATTAATATAAATACCTCACTTAACGAAAAATGCCCGTCGTAAGTGACAATGAGGATGTCCGGCATTCTGAGTTTTTTATCAGCGCCCACAAATTGATCTTACGGTAAAATTACCAATACTTATCTTGCTTTCTTTTGCATGTGTATACCAACGGAAGGAAATGAGTTACCGTTGTGTTTGGAATTGATTAGCAGCTGATACTCTGATGGTAGTTTATAGAAACTTAGGAGAGAAGTTTAGATCTATGGGGTGTATAGAGATATATCACTGTTAGCGACGACTTACCATCAAACTAATACCAAATTTGGAAAAATTAGGTATTTTGAGCAAAAATTATTGCGGGGAAACGACTTTTATTTTGGTATAGTTTGCAATAAAACATTCGCTGAACACTGAATTTTAAGGTGTATGCAACAGTACAGGGAACATTCCGGTATTTAAAAGCATCGCATTGATGGAAAATGTATATATACTTTCGATTTCGTTAATTGTCTTTTGGGTGTATACAGAAAAGAAAAACAAAATAGCTTATTTTCTGCATTAATACAAAACCTACTAAGTAGCAGAATTAAATGAATAAAGAAGTTTTCCTTTGGCATTACTAAAGTACATAATTCAGCCTTATTCAGCTTAGCATACCGCCTAACCTGTCACTACGACATTCGGACTCAAAGACCAGATCAAATAACCAGACGACGAGTCGGCGGCCATGTTTTATTGGTGAATAATTAAACGTAATCCCACGTCAGATGTGCATTAGTCGTAATCCGATGCAGTCGGCATTTCAGTCTAAATATAGGCGTTCGGTCGTATTTATATAAACTCTGGTTGTGTATTTATATCAAGCTTCATCAATTTGATTAGATTTGAAAGTAACGAATGGGAGTAAACTAATCGTTATTACTTTTCAAAGAACAACTGTAATCACGTTGTACATTGCAATACTCATTACCTAAGCAAGTAAGACTAAGTATTTGTTAGTTGATGCAAATAGTCGTCAAAAATTGGATGCAACCCAAAGGCCACGGTTTTTCGAGTTTTGTTTTGAATACAAATTAACAAGTAATGGTTTATTCAAGGCATCCTGTTGGTTGGCATTGGTCGGTTTTGAGCTATGTAACTCTGAAAGTACACAACCAAATTAATACTATAAAAGCAAAAGTAACTCTATACGTTGGTCTATAATGCTTTTACGGCAAAATCAATCAACCAATTTTGATAAAATTACATTAAAGGTCAAATGCCAGTTAAGTAACGTTTAATTTATTTCAGCATTTTGACATATTATCTAAAGAATAAAATTCATAACGTAATACATTGTTAATTTAAAAGAAATAAAATAAAAAGGTAGGAGGCATCCCATCAAACTCTGGTCTGTTTTTTAACCGTTACACAACACAACACTTTTAAAAATGTGGTCCTTAGTTCCGAAAATAGTTTCGACCTGTCAAATCAACCGGTGTGAGGCGTTGACAGGTTATAAACACTTAATGAATTTAAGTGTCGACTGATAGATGACTCTAAACATAGATTATTTTGTTACAATTTATGGCTATGTTGAAAACGTAAATACTATTTGACTTTTTATGGTGAATTCTTTTACTGTCATTTGATGGAGTTCACTAAGAGTGTTTTAATAACAATACGGTAACGGTGTAGCTGAAGAAACGGTTGGAGTAGTTAACTGCTGCTTTGCGTGTCACGGGTTCGATTACTGGTATATAGGTAGTTGTTTTACTTGTTTGTGTATGTAAATTTACATACATGGTATACAAGTTTAAAAAATAACAGCGTCATTCACTTTATCTAGATATCTACAATTTTTTTAAGTACTCTATTGCCAGCTATTGCATCCAAATGTAAACCTCTGTTTTCAAGTCAAGTTTAGTTTGAACTTAATTATGGAGTTTCAACATTAGTGCTATGGGAGCACCAAGAAAGGCATTTAAATAAGTTACTCACAGGAATATTTATAAATCCATTTTTCGTTACACGCCATCACGATTTAAAATAATTAATCAGATTTTGTAAGGCGATAAAAACATAATCGCACGGTTACACGTTAGTAGTTAAATACTTACAACAAACTACCAATTATTTTGTACCGCTATTATTACGCTAGGCCGCTAAGGGGCGGGCACGAGTCGTGCTCGTGCTCGTACTATTTATTTACACGTTATTTACGTTTCTCTAAAAGCTGGTCCTTTTGTATGGGCGCCAACGAGATGATCCTGACGTTGACTTTGTTTGTATTATTTAAGAAAACTGTGGAATGGCTGTGTTTGTTTAATTATTTTTTATTTTAATATACTTACTAAGGCAAATAATATGTAATGTGAATATACCAAATGATTTCTGATACCTATATTCATGACAATGGGGTTTAAAACAAAAACTTAGTTGATAGGTCTAAATCATATTCAAATAATTGTTATACTTGGAAAAAGCAGTTACTTAGGTACTTATACAGGTATGTATTGATGTCACCGTAAAATTGTATAAACCGTTAGATTATAAACTATCTCGCGAGTTTGTAAACTGTCGAAAGATTGTGAACCTCAACGTACTGCTTACAATTTAACGTATTATTATTCGGTAGATTGTAATCTATCGAAGTGAAACCGCCAAATTACAAAACTGTCCGAAGGCTGTCCCTGATTGGTCGGCTTTATACTAGACCGTTCTGTGTCCATAGAGTTAGGAATGAAACACAGGTATCAGTCAAATAAAATGAATGCACTTCAAGAATTGTGGGATGCAATTTACTTTCATATTTTTTATCTAATAGACAATTTTGTTACGTTTTCGAAAACGTTAATATGTTTTAGATTTGCTTTTTAAATGTTGATTTCATTTTGTTATCGTTTTTTTCTAAGAGAAAAATTTATTATTTTTTCAATTTTAATTTGTGTTTGAGAAGAAAATATTGTTACCTTTCTGTTTTTTTTTTATTTTGATACAATTTTTTCTTACCATGTGATGTCAGAATTATTGATTACCTACTAAGTAATGAAAAAAATACTTGATGTCACAATTCTTGAAGTGCATTCATTTTATTTGAGTGATACCTGTGTTTCATTCCTAACTCTATGGACACAGAACGGTCTACTATAAAGCCGACCAATCAGGGACAGCCTTTGGACAGTTGACAATTTCACAATTTTAAGATTGTAATTTGACGGTTTCATTTCGATAGATTACAATCTACCGAATAATAATACGTTAAATTGTAAGCAGTACGTTGAGGTTCACAATCTTTCGACAGTTTACAAACTCGCGAGATAGTTTATAATCTAACGGTATTTACAATTTTACGGTGACATTGACAAGAAGAAAAAAAAATTCTTTAGCCTAATGTTCCACGTAATTTAAAATGGTACAAAATCAAAAAAATAAGATGATTTTATCAAAAACTTCTTAAAATTCTCTCTGCGAATGGCCCTCTGACTTTTATAAACACCAATGCTTCAAAATAAATAAGAGTTAGTCGCAGCAATATACTAGTATACCTACATTTCAAATAAAATATCCAGGTCTAAATTTAAAAAAAAATATCACCAATCAACTCCATTCCATTCCCTGTCCACCTATATTTGAAAGAACAGACGCACGATGGCGCGTCCTAGACAAACAAACAAACTGACATACACAGACAACTACACACAAATAGATTCTTTTTATAGCCCCCTTAATTAGACACGCCCTGTATACAACCCTTACTATAACACTACGTAAAGGGTGCTCCTTTGTGAAGAACCCCTTGCTTTTAAGAGTTGCTGGGTGATGGGTGACAGAGGAAAATATTTTTTTTGTTATTTTTGAATTACAGTAGAATAAAAACTTGTTCGCAATCTGAAGAATATTATTCAGACTTTAGTACTAAAAAAAATGTGCTTGATTGGAGGAAAAAAAAGTGTGGGTAATTTAGAAAAAATAATGTTGTATATTACCCGCGACTTCATCTGCGTCAATGTCAGACGAAGTCATGATTTAAAAGTATCTATGTCCTTTTGGATTTCAACATAGTCTGTGGAAAGTTTAATTAATATCGGTTCAGTGGTTTAGTCGTAAAAGCATCACGAACAATCTGTCAGAAAAAGTTACTTCTAACTTTATAATACTGTTAGGTAATATTAAAAACAAAACAAATTACTTATATAAAAAATCCTTTTTTTTTAGAAATGGCACTTTTTTAAATAATTTTTTACATCTAAGGCTGACCGCCTACGTCAGACAATCGGTGACCGATTTTTTTGTCGGAGGGAATGGAACAATATGAATTCTAAAAAAGTCCTGCAAAAAGTCGGCCCCAAGAAACTAGATCTGTTGAACGGTCCAATAATAATCGGTTGGCGGAGACTCGTAGTCGTTCCGTTTTCAAACCATTATCTACCGTTCTGTCTATGTGTATCACAGACATAAAGGGAATCATAGATTCCTATTTCAAAACGCCTGCCAAAATGTGAAAAGCAAACTGTGGGGCAACCGCCTAAGAACTCTTTGGCAAGACCCCAGCGAGATTTAATGCGTAATCTCTTTAAACACCACTTTGTTTTAAGTACCTACTTAGAGAGTTCGAAGGTAGACTCGACCTTTTTTACCCGACTGCGACAGAAGGAGGGTTATGTTTTTCGAGAGTATGTATGTATATATGTATGTATGTATGTATGTATGTATGTATGTATGTATGTATGTATAACTGTTTGGCACGCTCTGCAGCCTGAACGGCTCAATGGATTTTAGCTTGAGAGGTGTCGTTAGATTCGTATTTACTGTGAGAGTGACACTGGGTATATCAAAATAAAAAAAAACAAAATGGCGGATTTTTAGCGCCAAATTCAAATGTTTGGATCGCTCTGCAGCCTGAACGGCTCGATGGATTTTAGCTTGAGAGGTGTCATTAGATTCGTATTTACTGTGAAAGTGACAATGGGTAAATAAAAAATAAAAAAAGTAAAAAATAAAAAACGGTAATTTAAAAAACTAAAAAACCCGACTGCTTTTCTAAGTATTTATGAAAAAGCCCTAAAACAAGAAAGTCGTTGTACCCGATTGCACTTAAAATTGTAGCAGTCGGGACCCATATATTACATTGCAGAAGGTCCAGAATGGGTCCTGACTGCTACAATTTTAAGTGCAATCGGGTACAACGACTGTCTTGTTTTAGGGCTTTTTCATAAATACTTAGAAAAGCAGTCGGGTTTTTTAGTTTTTTAAATTACCGTTTTTTTTGGGGGTACCTATGTACCTCCCGCACTACATACTCGTTACATAATTTAGTGGGTGTGTGTGGCATTAGGCCAGCTTTAGCTATAGAAAGAAGGGTCTTGCTAGACACGTTAATTGTAGGTAGTTCTTCAATGTTTTCCTTCACCGATGTCCAAGATTAAAAAAAAGTGACATTGAGACTTGCCCGGAATCGAAACCCCTAAATAATCACTGGACCATCACAACACACGCACGCAGCTAGAAATACCTGCACTATTTAGTGATTAGAGGCAATATTTCGATAGAACAAAGACCTACCGCTAACATCCGCGTTCAGCTACGTCTTTGGTTAATTGCTCCGCTCCCGTTGATCGTAGCGTGATGTTATACGGATAAACTTCCTGTTGAATTATTGATTTAAAACCTCATTAACTGCGGGTTGTTCGAAACTGCGGGTTGTTCGAAAGAGATACCGCGCCCCCGGAACGCAAAGGGCACATGAAGGAACATAGACGGGTTTTAGTCAGTAAAAGTCTGACACTCCCTCCCGCCCCGCCCAGGGCGGGGGAAGTTATTTGATGATTTCCCGTCTATAAAAAAAAAAAACCTCATTAAAATCTGTTACGTAGTTTTAAAGATCTAACCGTACAGAGGGACAGACGGCGGGTAGCGATTTTGTTTTATGCTATGTAATGTAATGTAACTCTCCAGACCGATTCCGGCCACGGCGGCAAATCTTAATGCAGACTAGCCACGTACGCAGGAGAAGAGAGAAGCTACTAAACAATAAATGACAAAAGTCAAGTCCTTGATATGGTGGTTGCATACAACAAGCAAGCGAAAATCAAGTTAAATAGAGAATACCAGGCATTCATGAAGCACGAACAAGTTTAGAGCCCTCTAACGATAAGGACTTTTGACATCCATTCAATACAACTCCTACACAAATTGCGACGGGAATTTGAACCTTATAGCGTGGGGTATAAGGTTGGGAGTAAAGAAGGTGATTGAAAGTATCGCTTGTGCGGCTGAACAAGCTGACTGCATTGTTTTTCTTTGTGAGGACAACGCTAAGATGTTGAGAGTGCTTGATGTCGCCTATTTCCTATGTAGGCAATAAGTGTGTATTTCCACTGGCGTGAGTATGAGTACGAGAAATTAGTACAAGAGTAAAAAGCTGCAGAGTGCGTGACGAACTCGGACACGAAGGGTTCCGCACTACCGTACAATATAGATCCATTTAATATATTTTTTAAATACGCTTCTTGTATAGGCTTTGTCGGCCGTAACCTATCACCGATCGTAATGATAAACTCACCTCACTTGTATCATAATGCGCTATTCCCCAAAAGTTGCCCGCGCCCGCCGTTGACTCTGCATCTTTAAGTTCGCCCCTAAATAATCTAGATCTAATTCAGCCTGTCCATTTCCTTTCCTCTCCCAGCGACGCCCTAAAGCGTGGTCCGTAGCGTACCCCACAAGGGTGCCTTTAGCATGTAGTCGCCTAGTTTATAAGTGGTATGCCCTGACTGGAGGCCTTAATTTTAAGGCGCTTCCGACAAATTCCTGGGTAGACCTCCAAGAAGCCATTGCGAAAAATAAGATACATTCGCACTTTACTTTTAAATGATTATTTTGGGATACAATTGTTTTATGTAGATAACAACTGGAAGGTTCAAGTATAGAATAGATATTTCACACAGACACACAGACTGTTCAAGAACACTCATTTTCTCAGATCCTCGACGTGACGTATAAGGCAATGTACACTCACTAGAAAGCTGTGCACGTAGTGGACACGGAAGTGAGTCTACATCGACGGCGACTGCTCGAGTAGGCTCGAGATCGCACGAGCGGTGACGAGCACTTCGTATGATGAAACACAATAGAAGGAGTTGCCATGATGTGTGGACAATGATGGCAGCGGACGCAATGCCTTTGACGTACTGCTACTGAAGTGGAAATTATTTGATTTGTGTTAGGTACTCTTCTTTTTTGATTAATTTTGTAGCAGGATCCAAGACCGTTGAACCTTTTCTACGGGAGTTGTCGAGTTTCATTGCCTCGGAGCTTTTCTGGAAGTCGCCTGGGAATAGGGATTGTCGCAAAAAAACTGCTGCAGCTGCATAGTTGCAAGATTTATGTTATAATAACATTTATAATTTTAATACAAAGGTGCAGTAATTCATTACTGCACTTTCGAAATAAGTCAAGTTTATCGAAATAGGTATTCAGATGACGTGTAAAATTAACACAGTAGGTACCTACCTGCTTTGGGGTTAGAGACAGTCTTGCTCTAGGACCTAGGAACAATCTAACTGTTTGAGCGTAAATTAGAGTATTTTACTCACAGCTTTTTCCCTTATTATTTGCGGAAATTACCAACTATCAGGGTTTAGGATCATCTAAACTTTGGCAATAATTCTCGCTTAGCTATCTAGTAAGAGAATGCAAAGATCTCGGTTTAACCCGTGGTTTAACCCCATTAGTTTTCACGATGAACATAAAGACAAACTCAAGTTTACAAATTTATTTACGTTTGCCCAAACAAAAAACAAAACCTGCCAAAATTACTGCGTCAGCCGATAAATCATTTTATCATGGTGACACAAAGAACGAAGGAAGTGACAATTTGGCATGTAGTTAACCAATCAGGACCCTCTGTTTTGGCATATCCTCGCACTTGAACGCTGAACAAGTTCAGGGTCAAGAGCGAAAGGACGCGGGAGACTTCGAGTGGTACGTTCTGGATCAACTGGGGTTACTATGTAGGTGTCTGGGTTTTGTTGTGCTTGTTTGTCTGGCTCGTGTAAGCGGAGCAGCCCCCCTAGCCAAATCACAAACGATAAACGCAAACGCTGAGTAGGCTTTAATAGATCTTCAACTTTATGTGCTTGGTACGTAGCCTTTAATTACACATACTGCCCAAAGTCAAGTCAAAGAATTGATTTCAATTAAACCATTTAGCCTAGTGGTCCTAAGCGCGACTGCTACGCTAGAGGTCTTGGCTGCAATTCCCAGGTCGAGCAAAGCGCTATTGGGTTTTTCTATGAAATTCTCAGTAGCAGCTTGGAGTTTGGAAGTTGGTGTGACACCCCCGTGCCTCGGAAAGCACGTGTCGCCGTTGGTCCTGCGCCTGATCTCTCCCCGGTCGTGTCGGATTGCCGTCCCATCGGACTATGAGAGTGAGGGAAGAGGGAGTGCTCCTGTGTTTACGCACACACTCGCGCTCTATAATTTCTCCTGCGTACTTGGCTAGTCTACATTAAGATTAGCCGCCTTGGCCGGAATCGGTCTGGAGAATTACATTTAAGTTGAAGATCTAATGAAGATTGCATAGCGTTTTCGTTCGTTCCAGTCGCTAACGCTTAGAAATCTTTAATAGATTTTCAACTTAAGGCTTTTAGGTATTAAGTTGAAAATCTATTGGTACCTACCGAGCGTTTACGATTATCGTTTGCGACTTGGCTAGGGGGGCTGCGGTGTAATTAGGTATCCTAGAGAGTGTGCTTGTTGATTTTTTATTTGAAGGTTCGAGGGTGTGGTTCTATGGTGGTATGAAAAACATGCAGGTAGGCACGATTACCATACAGCCAGTGCGATTGACCAGACGATGGTCTACTTACTACAGTGCCGAAAGTTTTACTCCACCTGCACTTTAGAAGACATTAGAAAACGTCGCTTAAGCTGCGATCGTGGCCATTTACCAGGCCTAATGAACTCTTAGAAACGAAAGAGGGATTAGGTTTCCATAACCAGTCAAGTCTTGGAGCTTACAATTTATTTTGTATTCGTTTGTAATTTTATATTTTTCATCCTACCTAGTATTGAATAAATGGCGTAGCTTTAGAGGATTTTATAATATTTTATCTTTTGTCATAGTTTTTTTTTTAGAGCAAGGTATTAAGTAGCGGATACATTAATCATTGTTCACGACGTGGCGTTGTTTTATTTAATTCTGGTTATTATCGAAAACAATAGGCTAAGTATCCCTTTTTTTACAAACATAACTAGTGAAATGAGGGAGTACATAAGCATCTCTGTGTACAGCAGTATACTAAATATAATAGTATTTGGTGTACACTCTACAGCCTACCCAGTCATGAAATACAAGCGTTATGTCGTTTGGAAGCTATCTTTGTAAACGAACTTTTTAGTGTTGCCAATTCATTTTAGTAGAAATAACGAAATTATGAGGTCACGTTTTACTACAATATCCTAATTTACTTATATTAGTAAAAAGCAATTATGTTTATTTTACAGATATAAATTAAATAAGCGATATTATTATAACAAAGACGATTTCCAGTGGTAGATGTGTGATTATTTTTGAGCTTTCAACACTGGAATTCAAAATGTCAAACATGTGTGTTGTTTTGATTTTTCGAAAACATTAACGGCCTATGAATGTTTTATTCAGTTTTAGTGAAACCTAATCGTTATTAACAACAATGAATGTGTTAAATGACATGAGCGATGAAGAATTCGTCCCATTCCTCCATAGTTTGGGTGCGGATACTTACAAAAAGTCGTTTGAATGGATGTTGAATGACCGAGACTTCGCTGGCGTTTTACGTTGGCTTCACAACAATTTAGATCATAATAATGCGTTGAGTGCCCGGGAGGAATGTCGGTAAGTGATAATATTACTCGTTTGTCTGATTCGAAGTAATTCTGTAGGTTCAAACATGTCTTACCAACCAAAACAATTTTAAACTTTGATTTAGCGTTTTATTCTTAATTCTGTGTTTTTCCATGTTTCTGACTATAAATGAACTTCTGTGCTGTATTCGCAGCTCAGTGATAATGTGAAAATGGTTGCAAGCCACAACATTTTCAAAAAAATTGTATAATATTATAGTTGTCAGACATTACTAATAAAACTGTTAATTCCCCTTACAGATACATAGAACTTGAAAAGAAAGGTCTTCTTCTCTCCCCAGAAGATCTAGAATCTTCTATAACCAGCATACAAGAGCAGTATGAAGGTATTTGTCTACCAGGGGACAAGGACGCCAAGGCAGATGTTGAACTGGAGATCAAAATGCTTCAGGAACGGCTTCATATGCTACAGAAACAGGAAACGGTGCTTAGTGACTTGAAGAGACAGAATGAGTAAGTAACAAATATTTATTTGCTTATTATTTATATTGTTAGTGTCAGATGCCATAGAAAATGGAATGACAACCAACCAAAAATTTTGCTTCTGCAAAATTGAAACCCATATTGTCGCAGAAAATAATGTCCCAGAAAGGACATCATAATCATCGGAAGCTATCATGTTACACAACCTATGTTATTATTCCACCCAGTGCGGGCAACGCGCATGCGCGTTTTTCTGACGCGCATGTGCGTTGCTCGCACTGAATGGGTTAAACAGCTTGTTCAGGCTTGTGACAAAATAACATTTTTTTTATAAAATATGTCTGCTTAAATGAAAAAAAAAAACATTTACTTGTCCACTAGTCAGTCTTCTAACTTTATTTTTTAACAAACTTAAATGTTCCACAGATTAACAAAAGAAGAATTAACCCTGGAGATAGCAAAGCTGAACTCCTCATACCAACAGTGGAAGGATGACGAGAGTACTGCCGCTGAAGACTGCTTGGCTCTCGCACAAGAAGTGGAGACTACCACCAATGAAGTGATAGATGTGATTGCTGATACTTTAGATGTGTACAGCAGCTGCAATTGTGATAAGGTACAGTTTTAAATAGAAATATGTTTAATGTAACTAGCTTTTCTTCTGGCCTGTGAGTGTGTTAAAAAAAAAATATATGCCCATGTAGCACTTGGCCTTATAGTAGCTTTCTATTAAAGAAATAAATACAAAGAGTAACAAAGAATTTGAAATTTGATGAGTTACTTACTACACAGTTACTGTTTTTGCCCTATAGTGCAAATGAAATGCCATAACCAAATCTTTTCTTAGGCCACCATTTGAATTAGGTAAATATATGATTTCTAACTGACCCTTTATAATCAGACTAATTAAAAATCCCAGAAATTGCAATATCTAAATTATTTCTACAAACAAAACCATATTTACCTACCAGTGCAACTACATAAGGTGAACATTACACCTTATTGCACCAACTTCAAAACGTAAGAGTTTTTCAATTCAACTGTTTACAAATATTTTTTTTTATTTCAGGAGAATGCAAAGAAATTCTTCACTTTTGGTCCATTTGAGACGTACAGACAGTCACAGGCATTATTCAGATCTCACTTCGACTTGTACACATCGAAGAAGTTTTCCAAGAGAGTGAATGACACCTCCTCGGATGAAGAACTTAGGTCTGCACTGGCTGAGGCCAAGAATATGGAAGAAAGGTAAGTGTGTATGACTCCATTTTACAATAACTTATTGAGAATTGAGGAAATCAAAATAAAAATGTTACTTTCTTAGCAAAACTAGTGAACTGCTGTATGCACAGGGCCGGGGGTTGGCAGAGCTTAGAAAGGCGCATATACTGTGAATGTCTTTTGGCTGAAATGATGATGGCGACGATGATGATGTCGCCGTTAATAATGATTAAGTATAGTTAATATGATGATGGTGATGATAATGATAATAAAGAATAGGAATTATGACAATGACTCCACTTCCTATTTTAATCACATAATTACAGAATAGAACTCTAGACAAATGTTAGTTGCACAAAAAGTGTATGCTTGTCGTTAAATTCTTGTCTTATTTTCAGATTGTCTGACGCAATATGCACATACATTGAATCAAAAGCTGAACTGTGTGGTGAGCAGGCAAAGGTAGCGTTAGTAGCGAACTACAAAGATGTACATCCGAGTCAAATAACGTAAGTATATTGTACAACATTTTCGAGTTCTTTGACCAAAACCATCCATATACAAAATATTGGTCAGCCTTATGGTCATCGTCTATTATAACGGCAATGTTTCAACATTTCAACGCGCCGCCCGCCAGCCGTCACTTTTTTTATCATAATAGCACACGATTTAAAGCCCTTACTTAAATGACAAATTATTTTCAGTGTTTAATCTGTCCCATCCATAGTAAGTGTCACTTACTATAGATGAAAACGGGTTGTCACCCGTTTGTCACTTATATCGTAAAAATTTCTTTCCTGCAGAGTCTAAACTTTCCAGCTTGTTTAAAAAATCGTTATCCAACTAACCTAACATTTAAAATCACACACACAATCAACCAGAGCCAGTACAACTGTCTGTAGGCCATACTCAATTATTATATTACTACGTGTGGTAATCGAACTCTGCTACTACGCCACCCGTGCTCTCACACAATATCTTATAATAAAATTTATCCTCAGGTCATGTCTAATGGAGGCCCAGAGCGCAGTGGAACTACTAGAACAGGAAGAGTCTATCCTATACCAACAACTGCACAATGCGGTGAAGCAGCTTGTGGATTCCCGGACCACACTCGCTGTTGAGACCACTGCTTGCTGCGCGCTAGCTGTGAGACAGTAAGTACATTGAAAAGTTCTTCTATATTCATGTTTATATGATAGAGGTATAGTTTGTTTGTACAAACTTTGTAGGTTTGTTTGTTTGTAGGTAAAGCATGGAAGTAAGGGCCTGATAATACAAAAAAACATCCTTGATAGAAAGCTCATTGCTGAATATCAAATAAAGGATGTGTTTTATGTTATACGTAACTTCTACGCGGAGTAAGTCGCGGTCAGAAGCTAGTATTTTTGATTCATTAATTTTATGAAACATGTATAGCGAAAATGATAAAAAAATAAGTTACTAAAATATATGTTATAAAATTAAAACAAGTCATAGTGGGACCCCGTTATCTCACAAAACGTCAACACACCGTCTCACACACATCTCTTCATTTCGCGGCATCACTCTCTTTTTACACCCCTTAGGTCTCATTCATACAATGAAGAGACTAATGAGTTTATACTTGTAAATAGTAAATATTTGCTTAGTTAGCCTCACTCGTCAGGGTCAAGTTGTCGGGATCGTGTTGTTCTGGGGTTGAATTGTCACGGGCCTAGTCGAATCAATCGATTATTCGTACACTGCCTGTGAATAGAATATAAATAATGTTTTTTAACACCTATTTACCGTAATATCTTATCACCTTCACAGACAAATCCACGCTGATCTCTCCCATCTGCTAGAGACGACTCACCGCGCTCTCTGCCTAGACCGCATCGTGTACAGCGCACTGCGACACGAGCTGCACTCAGTTGAAGAGTTCCTTCAGTTAGCCGCTCATTTACGGCAATACGCCGCCGCTGATGCTAGCGCGGTAATTAGTAGAATTGTGAGTATTTCAATGTAAAAATGTAATTCTCCAGACCGATTCCGGCCACGGTGGCTAATCCTAATGCAGAGTAGCCACGTACGCAGGAGATATTATAGTGTGTGCGCAAACACAGACGCACTCCCTCTTCCCTAACTCTCATAGCCCGATGGGACGGCGATCCGACACGACCGGAGAGAAATCAGGCGCAGGACTAACGGCTTTACGTGTTTTCCGAGGCACGGGGGTGTCACACCACCAACTTCCAAACTCCGGGCTGCTACTGAGAAATTCTTAATAGAAAAACCCAATAACACTTTTTGCCCGACCTGGGAATCGGACTTAAAAACATACCAGCGAACTGTGGGTGTATATTGGTACACCTCTGCCTAACCCTTCGGGGAATACAGGCGTGGTGGTATATTTTTTTATTATTCCAGGAATCAATGAACGAAATATGTTCAGAGCAGAGCTCTAGTGAGCTCAAACTGCAGTCATCAGACGTACTACTGCAAGCGTTACTGCACATCCTCGGAGCGCAGTCGGGCGACCCCAGTCTACTGGTGAAGGTGTACCATGAGATGCAGCATCAGGTCAAGGAGTTGCAGGATAGTGTTGATGATGGGTACAGGAGGAAGGAGAATGTGACAGTTGAGTTGTAAGTATTTTTGAGAATTTCTCTATCTTTTTTGGTTTCGTTGAATAGCAAACTAGCCGACGGCCCACTTGATGTTAAGTGGTCAACTCTGCCTATACACACCTTAATACCAGAGGCCTTGCCATCCCAGATAAAAAGCTGAACTGTCTCATGTGCAAAATACACTGGCACTCATACCCTTAAAACCGGAAAACAGTAACGCTACTTTGCGGCAGAAGTAGGAATGGTAGTACTTCTCCTGACAAACTCCTTCACAAGGAGCTCTACTACTATTTATCTTATTCTTACTAATATCATAAAGCTGAAAAGTTTGAATGCGGTATTCTTCGGAACTACTTGTTTTGATCTAAGAGAATCCTTTTGCGTTACACAGACTTTGTCGAAGGCGTTATGACCGCTATCCACAGGTGTGGAGCAGTAACTAAAGGAAACGTGGAGTATAGCTAGTTTTTATATGGATAAAATAAAGTAAATCACAGTTATTGGTTATGAGATGTGTTTTTTTTTAAATTTTACATCCAATATTTCTTTATTACTTCAATAAATCCCCACTTACCCTTCACGTGCACCCATTCTTTTTATTAATATGTGGACAAAGGTGTGGGTTACATGTTTGTAATGTTATGTTAAGAATTTATTGTATTGCTCTTAGCATGTAACTGTTTTTGGTCCCAAACAAATAAAATAAATGTGTGTGTGTTAAGTTTGTTGTTTGTTTCTTTATTAGTTTCTTTATTTTTCCCCTCAGTAAACAATCGACACGTGCCCTCCGTGCCTACGTGTGGGGCGGCTGCACGCGTCAGCCGCGCGGCTGTGACCGCACGGTCGCCGCGCTAGCACACACGCTGCGACAACACATGGACACTGTCGACAAGAAGGTGCTAGACGCTAGCAATCTCTTCACTAGTGTTAAGGTGAGTAGCATGCTTATGATTTAGCTGGAAGATGTCGCTGATGGGTTTGGGTTTAGAAGTGTCCCCACATAGACCGGTTTTGTGCTTTTCATTTCCAACATGTTCTCGCTACCTTCACCCTGACCTAGGGCCCAGAAGGGCTATATAATTCGGTCGATATTTTTATTTGGAATATTCGTTTCATGCATCATAATCCTGTCTATCGGTGATACTAATTGTGCTTGTCGTATAAAATTAAACCAAAATGTTAAAGGAATTAGAAAAAGTTGTATTTCGAATTCTAAAATAGATTCGACACGTTACGCGTACGTTAGCGCGTTCATGCTAGCCTACGTAACATATAAAAATTAACCTTAAATGTTATAAGAAAGTTGTATTTTCAATTCCAAAATCGACTGCAATATTTTTACGCTCGTGCTAGTCTTACAGGTCATTGTGCCTTCCGATACGACGCAGTAGTCACTCCAGAATAGTTGTTATGCTTAGGTCAGCAAGTCTAATTTTGCCTGTAATTATTTTCAGAACGGTGATAAGCAGTGTCTCAGGAAACTCTGGCAGTGGTTCCTGACAGATCCAGCTCGACTCCTTCACGCTTTGAAAAACGCAAATAGCAAGAGTTATTCGTAATGGAACCAAGTAACTAACTTTATAATTAATTATGAGCTGTTTATTGCACAATTGTGTGACGGTTGTAAAAAGACACTTATCAAAGCTGTGTATGTTCTCCCCGTCATTGCGATTGCATTTTTGTTTTGGACCATAACAAGGCGTCCGTCACTCGTTCAAGGTTACGCGCTTAAGTGCCTACGGCTCGCGTACGCCCGGGCGCACTTTACTATCGGGCGTCTTCGTAAAGTACTTTTTACCGTGCACGAACGCTTTGTAGGTAATTATAGCGTTAAGTGTCAAATTTTCTCAATGGAGTAAAGTATCTGTACTTATTTAATCTGTGCCATAACTAGGAACCATCTTGTTTCGGGGATATTAAAGATCAAAGATTTAACTTTTTTTTTTTAAGAATACAATTGAGAAGTGTATAACTTACCAAAACTTAAACTTACCTTAATTTACTAATTATACGTATAATAATAATACCTTGTTTTGCGCGTTACCAAAAAATAGCCATACTTACCATAAATAAAAATCGTTTCCCAGCAATAATTTTTGCTCAATATTAATTAGTTTGATGTGCAGATAGTGTAGTTGACGGCTGTGATGTGTCTTTTTACATCTCGTATAATATGTATTGGTACATAATTTTACCAAAACCCGCTGTTAGTACTATACTATTCCGTTCCGAAAAAGTTCCGAACTATTTTTTTGGATGAATTGAAGTGCTAATCTATAAATATTTCGGAATTGGAAATCACTTATTCTAAATTGATAGTTAAGTGTTTAAAATATAATCCACTCAAATATTGTATATTATGTAAAAGATATACACAATTCAACCAATGTTTAACCACCAAACTAATGTACGGCACTTAACATTCTTGATACTTTCATACAACGAAACTATTCAGTTGCAATAGCTAGTTTAATTTTATATTTTATACTTTATACATAAAAAATATTCTGTATACATTTTAAACTTATAATAGTTGAAATGATAACCGGTTACAAATAAAAGTGCCTTCAAATAAAACATGTACAATTGTATAAAATATCTTTATTTTTATTTACTTAAACCTACTTAGTAACAAAGGTATAAAAATCTCTAAAAATAAATTACTACAATTGATCACAATGATTCTTCAAGTATTTACAATGACTTAAAATAATAATAAGATTTGTTTTTAACAAATTGTCTCAAGACTTTATTTCCTAAATTGCACCAAAAGGATCAAGACTCATAGATCGTTTTGTATCAATTCCTTTTTCAGTTTTGTTAAAAGATAATCGAATAAAAATAATGCCTTCGACTTTGAACATAGAAAAATCTAGTTTTCTTTATATTTATTGGCTTATAGGCTATCATTATGCCTAAATATTTTTTTAATACCCAAATTATAGTCCTTTGGTCCTTTCGTCAAGTAAAAGTAATTATAAATCAGTGAAACAAAAATAGGTAATATTTTTTATATTGTACTTATATAGACAAGTCTTGTAGATGTGTGGAGATTCCACAATATAAGGCAGTGTTATTCTGGCTAAAACCAACCCACTCTTGCACTTACTTCTTGTCAAATCCAAGATCGTGGTTCTACTTAAGCTAAGCTTAGCTATGGATGTACCAGATTTATACCAAAAGGATTGCTTTATTATTTTTAGCTTTGAAAATAAAATAATCCTGTTGGTATAAATCAGACACATCAGCAACGTTCTCAGCACCGTACTAGTCCATTTGAGCTTAATCTGCCAAAACGAACCAATCCTTAATGTCTCAATAATTCCAGTCATCTATCATAATTGCTAACATTCTACTGAGTAGCGTTCAAACATCCACGACATTTCAATAAACAAACAGATATGTATGTACTACTAGTTTCTGTGTGTCTGAACTGAGCCAAGCCAATCACGACACGGCAGTACTGCTACGCCTACCGCTGCGTTCCGGGGGAACGTAAATTCGCGGTTCCATTCTTTACATTGTTCTTAATACTTATTTTTCTTTGCCTTAACATTCTCATCGGCCAATAGTTCCAAACTTGAACATATTGTATTTTGTTTTTCATTCAATGCCAAACAAGCCGTCGCCGCCGGCCCTCCTAATGTTAAGTGGTCACCGCGATTTATAGATATCTGCAATACCAGAAGCCTTGCAAATGCGTTGCCATCCCAGAGACAAAGTGGAAATGACTCATGTGATCGTTCATAGAAGTTGAACATGCTAAAATTGTACCAAGTTTAAGACCAATCTCAATTCTTAATGTGCAGCAGTTATCTTTTAACTTTTCTGTAGTACTAGATGTCTCATTGGACTTTGTACCTCCTGGAATTATATAAATGGTCGTAAGTTCAGTCCCAGGTTGGTCTCGGAGCTTTCCTGAGGAGTGTGTCTTCTGGCGCGATGTGTATCGGGTTGTTGAAGTCCACTTCTATGTGCTCCGGAATTGAGTCGAAGTAGGTAATGTGGTCTGTTAAATTGTCTGAAAAAAAAAGGAGTTTGGGTGAAATGGTATTATAGGAGAAATAGATTTTATTCCGTTACGAGAAATAGGTATTCCGCCAAAATGTTTCATAGTCAGGTTTAAAGATCTGTTGAACTGCATGACGGATCTTAAATTGAATGAAGAAATGGAGAAATATCGATTCTTGAAAAAAATGTCTATTGCGCCACTGCAGGGCAAAGACCTCTTCTCATACAGAAAAAGCACAAGTATTGATCACCAGGCTTGCTCAAGGCGGATTGGCGATTTCAGGCATATTTCTTAATATCCAGAAACGTAGTAAGGTGGACCAATGCGATATATTTGGCCCTTTTATAAAAATGATCATTTTCGAATCTTTGAAAAGCTGGTATAGACTTACTAGTCAAATTGAGCCTCGCAATGATATCATCGAGATGTCGCTGGTCCAGCGTGGCCTTGACAGTGATGCGGTCGGTGCGGAGGCTGCGTCTGTGGCGTGACGTGCGCCAGGTGACGCGGCTGGTGGCGTTGCTGTTGCGGCTCAGCAGCGGGAGGGTGAACACCATCTCTGATAGTGGAGTGTTGTCGGGGCCGAATTCCTGAGGAAAAATGGGTCAATTGTAGGCAGGATTTTTTAATTATAAATATTACGTCTCAAATATGGAGAAAACATAGTTCAATTCAACACCTATAGCCAAATTTCCCTGGTTCTAGATTTAAACATGTCACACGCAATAGGTCGTTAAGGTCAAAGTCAAATATTTCAATTAGGCCAATAAAATACACTTTTAAATCCTAACTTTACAAGAAAAAGAATGAAAAAAAAAGTTAAACATAAGTTTTTGTCGGTACTACTTCTTGGCAAATTTTAAGCTGTAGTCGTACGATTTTTTTATCGTTTCCATTCCATACGTAAAAAATATATCTGCTAGATAATGCCTGTCTGGGCATTTCAAAACAAGCTATGTGCCAAAAGCTAGCGTCTTACCAAGCACTTCCCGCTAACGCAATAGGACGCGTTTCTCTTGCCGCACGATGTGCCCAGTGGGAACCAGCCCTCGTGTCCGTTGACCAGGTAGAACCGGTGCGACACTCGCTCATCTTGACAGGCTATGCGACACGGTCGGTCTGGGTCCTCTGTAATGTGGAATCGAAAAGATTGTGGTGAATATTGAATGATACTAGATAAACTCATAAATTCTTATAACCTGGGGGGACCCGGGTTATTAGAAATGATGTGATTTTCTCGCCTACATATAAGAGATTTACATGGACCTAAACATACCGATGAACTGAGGGTGTATATTGATACACCTACGCCTAACCCTTTGGGGAACACAGGCGATGGTATGTTCTTATGACCTCTGGGCTAAAGATGTAGTTGTAGTCAACTATTTCAAAGTCAATAAATACAGGTATAGAACCGGTTTTTTTTCTTATTTGCTAACATATTTTTCGGCATCTCTGGTCGGTTATTATATAATAATTGAAGTCAGTTCTTACCTAAAGCTGGTGATATCTGCATACCCAATCCAGATAACCTTCTTACTCTGTCCTTGTACTTAGTGCAGACCATGGTGGCGTACTGGTACGGTGATTTCCTTTGGGTACATCCCTGGAAAAAGACAAATACATTTCGCTATAGTGAAGTTAACTTTCAGTAGCAAGGGAAGTGCTTTCAAGCCGAAGCATTTAGGTCAATGTGCCATTTCGTTAAAATTCAGCTTCCATGACCCATGTAGCTAAAACATTATTAAAAAAGACTCAGTAGCAGCTCGGAGTTAGGATTTGTGCCTGGTTAATGGCAATAGGCTCGCGCTCTTTTACATGGGACCTAAACATACCGGCGAACTGTTAGTGTACTTTGGAACGCCTCTGGCTAACCTTTCGGGGAATATAGGCGTGATAGTATGTATGTCCTATTAGTGTAAATCAGACACATATTTAGCAACTTAGCTTAGCTTTAGTGGAACTACGATCTTGAATTAGACACGTAGTAAGTGCAAGACAGTACCGGCGAACTTTGGTACACCTCTGCCTAACCCATTGGGGAACACAGATGGTAAAAAAATTACAACATCGATCATTTTGGGAGTAACTCGTCACCATAGTCTTGCAAGAAGTGAGTATATTCTGTAGTACTGACCGAGTCAGGTCTGCTGTCGGGCGAGCACAGCTGTATGCTGGTCAGCGCTCGGTCAGAGCGGGCAGAGCTGACGAGGCGGACGCCAGCCCCCGGCCACATGCAGTGGTAGTGGCAGCCCGACGCCGGACGCCATTGCCCGCCCACCGCTCGACGCCACGTGCCCGAGGTCTTAGCGCTGGAATAAAGTTTTGTCAAGAAAATCTTTTATGGAAGTCCAATCATACTATGATGCCTTGCTATAATTATAATAAAGCATTTATTTACAGGTTACAAAGACCCATATATAAATACCTTAACCTACCGGCACCGGTTTAAATAGCACCTAGACCTGAAACACCACCGGAGTCGGGACTTAGCGATAATACATGATCGATATACACTTACGGTGGTGTATGTGGTGTGGCAGTTCTCAGCGCTTCCCATTCACAGTCGCTTGGCTTTAGAGAGAATTCAGTATCGGCACTTGATGAACATGTGAATTTCTGGGAAAAAAGAAGATCTATTGACAAATGGCCATTTAAGTTTAGATTTGGATTGATGATAGATACCTGGCAAACCTGGATACCTGAATACCATTCGTTGCCGGCCTAAGATAGTTGAATCGTTTCTCCGGAACTCGTCGAGCTTCATTGCCTCGGCAATTTTCTAGTTGACGCCACTTGATTCTGGCTTACAGGAGTGGCAGTAGTTTGGGAATAGTGTGGCGGGCTAGTCTCCTTAAAAAAAAATACCTGGCAGATCCCGCTGATGCAGAACATAGGTGACACATTAGAACAGGCTGTTCCATCAGGTAAGCTCCAACCGCGAGACTTGTAGCCACCGCCGCGAGTGTCACACCATACTGCACAGGCACTGCTTACGTCTGCAACAATTATGAGTTGATATTGGTGAGAAAGAATAAGCAAGAACTGTGTATGTATGTGATTACTGGTGATCTCCCACCCATTCATCATTAAATAATAAAAGCGTTCGACAGAGGCATAAAAAAAATGCATGAATATAAAACTTCAGGTCACTAACTCCCAGTTTTTTTTAAATAAAAATTATGTAATAAATTATCAACAGCGCGTAACGTGCTGTGGACCTGTGGTACAAGATAACAGTGTTCGACTTTAAATTAAGTGAATAGCAAAGACTGTCGTTTGGCAGGAAATTACGATAACCACTTTATCATGAACTCACCATCAGAATCGATCCTCTGCAGTCCAGTTCCAATGAGATCAGGGTCCACATCACGAGCCCTCAAACAGATCTGGTCAGCGAACTCTCTTACTGTCATTCTGGGCACGTTGCTACACTGCAATGAAAAAGATGTTGGTTTATTTTGGAACTGGTTCTCTATATAATAATAATAACAACCTTGTGGCCAGGATCATCCATCAGCAACTTGCTCTGAAATACCGCCTTGTAGAATCGGAAGTACCGTACTATAAGTATGTGCCCGACCCAGTTCTCGAAAATAGCCATGTCACATTGTACTGGGACCGATCCATCATCACTGACAGGACTATTGTAGCCAATAAGCCTGATATAGTGGTGGTGGATCGCTTAGAGAAGCGCGCAATGATTGTTGACATAACAGTCCCACATGACGTGAACCTCGTGAAGGCCGAGAATGATAAGAAGATCAAATATCTTGACTTGGCTCGCGAGGTTGTCGACATGTGGGATGTGGACTCAGCGATCATTGTGCCGATAGTCGTTTCAGCCAATGGCTTAATTGCCAAGAGCCTCGACCAACATCTTAGGAGGCTCTCGTTGGGCAGCTGGATCAAGGGCTTGATTCAGAAAGCGGTTCTCCTAGACACGGCGCGTATCGTTAGGAGATTCCTTTCTCAGGAGCCCTGACCACCGGTGGCTTGGACCCTGTTCCCGACGCCGGTGGGCTACTATTTTTTATATTTTTAAATGTTTTTTATATTTTTTATACTAATATTTAAAAATGTAATTTATATGTGTATTTAATGAATAAATGGAATAATAATAATAATTCTTTATTTCGGACTACAGGATCCATATTGTGTTAGTATTGCCTTAACCTATTGTTAGTAAATAATATTTTAACAAAAGCGAAAATTAATTTTGTACATGTACGTCTGTACGCACATGTCTCTTTGCCCAGTGCCTAATAAATGGCCCATCAAGTTTGTCCGCCAGAGTAACTAAAATATTGTTCGGAATACCCCGGAATCGCCGCAGCATAGACGCACTTCGCTTGCGCATAATGGCATGAAAGTCATCCAGTCTCGCTTCAGCAAACATGCTTGATGCGCTGCAAAACCGAGGCAGTCCCAACAACATCCTGAGTGCATTATTATTATTTATTTATTTATATAAAGAAGGAAGATAATCAATAAGAGTGATGGATTTACCTGTTGAGCGTGACACGACTGGAACTTCTTGTCGTGTCCTACGCAGTAATTTTTGCCGTTGTCATGCCTGTAACATAAAGTTATTGATTCAAACTATATTTCATACAATACATCTGGGTGAGGTAAGTTTCTGGGGCAATTTTGAAAATCCACTTTGGAGTAGTGGACTAGAGTCGACTTTCAATTAGTTGCAAGTGATTTTTAGCTTAGATTGGTCAGAATCTGAAAAACTATAACTGAAGAAATGCTTGGGGTTAAACTCGTTTCTGTTTTCCAAGACTTATTTTTTTTTATGGCATTGCAAACATAGACAGTGGCATCGCTGCTGCAATACCTGAGACCTTATAGTTGCGTGCGTATCCATCTATTTAGAAACAAAGTTAAAATGTTTCATGTGTCTGTAATTACATCGGCACCCATAACCTTCAAACCGGAACATAGCAACACTGTTTTGCCGGAGAAATAGGCATGGTGATAGTACTTTCCCGGCAGCTCCTTCACAAAGAGCTCTAGTACTACTAATTTTTGGACAATATAGCAGTTGGTACGGAAAATACTTCCAAACCACACTTACCTCGGTCGATTACACCTCCTCGTAGCCACTGCAACCCCGGCTGCAGCAGGAGCATGCGTATCATCCACCAGGCAGGCAGACGCACACTCAGACCAACCGGACCAGCGGCCCCAGGAGCCACGGATGACTGTAGAACCTTCACGTTCTACGCATTCACCGCCGCGACAATACTGTTGGGAATGAAGATAAATAAATAAATAAATATCTTGGGACAACTCACACACGGCTATCTGATCCCAAGATAAGCAGAGCTTGTGTTATGGTTACCAGACAACTGATATACATACTTATATAATTTATAAATACATACATATTATAAATAAATCACACCCAGACACAGAACAAACAATCATGCTCATCACACAAAGTTTGTCCTGGGTGGGAATCGAACCCACGACCTCCGGCTTAGCAGTCAGGGCCACTAACCACTAGACCAATAGGCCCGTCAAATGTCGTCGATGGAATTGGTTGAGTTCAGTTGCACTTCCTTTTCTCTCACTAACCCTCAAGTCCGGTCTGAGTCTTCGACTCAACCGGGAAGAAATCAGGCGCAAGACTTGCCATCAACTATCAAATTCCGGGCTTCCGGTAACAGCCCTAAAGATTTTCCTAACGGATAAATCCAATGGCGATTTTGGCCTGGACCGGGTATCGGATCCAGGATCCCACGCTTAGGAGTTATGCTTACGACCTTAAGACCAGCGGCAGTCAACTACCGTACCGTAAAGAAAGCTTACCATATCCTCCCCACATCTAGTTCCTTCGAGAGCAGGGTGTGAGGTCCACGTATATCGTTCTCGCTGACAATGAAGATCCCTGCAGATGTCCTCCAAACTCTGGGCTCCTGAGTGTCGACTGCCTCGACCGTATTTCAACATGCCTGTTATGACAAAGAATTCATGGTTAGTGATCCTTATTTATTTTGTAAATAGGTAGAAAATATTTTAACAATATTTTTTTGTCAAATACTCTGTGAAGAAACAGAAACAAACGTTTAAATCCATACTGTTTCTTATAATGGTTGGATGTTATAGGAACTAAGAAATAAACCATGTAGGTTACTATCTGAGGTGGTATTTTAAAGAAAGAACCACACAGCCACCTCAACCTCTTTTCAGAATTTGTACCTATTAAGGTCTTTGTAATATCATGTGTTCTTTTCTATGATGATAAGAATTCCTTAGCTTTTACATCATTGAAATAAATAGTACAAAATCTGTGATGTCCTTACACTGTTGATCGGCATCAAATCTCTCTCCAGGTAAGATGCCCTCTGCACTGTGGTCTAACTGACCGGCTGAGTTGCCATGGTCAAGTAAACAACGAGACTGCACCGTGCTGTAAATAGAACACAGGTTAAAATCCATTAACAGATAATCATTTTAAGGTAGGTAAAAAATGCCCATTGCCATTGTCATGATGAGCCAAGATGGGTTAAGGTGCCTCTCATGTACTTAGTTGTGGGTTCGCAGTCCGGCACGGGCAAGTACCAATGGGACTTTTTCTATTTCATTTGCTTTTATTTATTTATTTGTCGCATCCGGCAAGTGACGTCTACAACAAAACAAGGCACGCCACCTAGCGGCAAATATCAAGACTAGAGTTGGCGCGCTTTGACAGAGTCGAGGCGTTTCCGGTTGTTTACATTATTCAAGAAAACGCGCCAAGACGAGGATTCTGATCTTGGTGATCGACCAGTGAAGTCGCTTCGGAACTGTCCTACGTTTTGTTGAGTTAGAGTTTCAGTTGTTAATTGTAATTAGTTATTTCGAAGAGTAAAGTGATTAATTGTCTAAGTGAGTGTTATTTATTTGCATGATTACCCATATAAACCCGCCTGATGGCTGATCGTAGCTCGAACTATCCCCACGACGCCGACATCAGAAGTGGGATTCAAATCAAGCAAATAAGAAAACACGCGGTGATAAAATAACCTTGAAAACTCACAATAGTGGTTATTTTTGAAATACAAAACCAACCAAGCGGCAGTTACTTTTTGAAATGCAACAACAACAAAGTGGCGGTTATTTTTGAAATGCAAGACCAACAAAGTGGCTGTTATTTTTGAAATACAAGACCAACAAAGTGGCTGTTATTTTTGAAATGCAAGACCAACAAAGTGGCTGTTATTTTTGAAATGCAAGACCAACAAAGTGGCGGTTACTTTTTGAAATGCGAAACAAACAAAGTGGCAGTTCCTTTTTGAAACGCGAAACCAACAAAATGAACGTGCTGTTACAAACTCTTAGAACCAAACCAGTGAATAGCAAGGTCACGCATGCGGCAGGCTGGAACACAAACAAGCGGATTGTTACACGAAGAAAGATGTCAAGAAGCCGTTGCCTGTGCCGGCTACTCCGGGCGCCGCCGGGCGGCGACAACAAGGCAGCAGCAGCGACATCAAGGCAGCAGCAGCAGCGACAACAAGGCAGCAGCAGCTCAATGGTGTCCGTCAAGAGTGGCTGCAGCAGCGGCGGGAAGCGAGCGACGCGTTGAAGTATGCTACGTTAGAAATCCTTGCGGGTGTGCTCATGAATACCGGTGAGTCGTGTCCATTTTATTACGATTCTGGTGCCGAATGTTCTTCATCAAAGATAATGTTGCGTGAACTACCCCGTTGGTCTCGTGGTCGCAAGTGCGACTGCTGTGCAAGGGGTCCCGGGTTTGATTCCCAGGTCGAGCAAAAAGTGTTATTGGGTTTTCCTATGAAATTCTCAGTAGCAGCTCGGAGTTTGGATTTGTGCCCGGTTAATGACAATAGGCTCATCCCCTATTACATGGGACCTAAATATACCGGCGAACTGTGGGTGTACATTGGTACACCTCTGCATAACCCTTTGGGGAATACAGGCGTGATGATATTATAATGTTGCGTAAAATTTTGTAGCAAGCGTGTTTACATTATTTTAACGGAATCGATCAAGGTCATAGTTTTTCGAGAAGTACCCTACAAATACGAGCATGACAGGCTAAGACGAATGTCTAAGTGCCAAGTTCCTCTAGAAGTAGAAGATGTTGAACCGTGTGATAGTGGTGAATCTTAGTTCGGCTGGTCGGACCGTACCTGTTGCCATTTCGTTGCCGTAGTCCGTTAGAAGTCGGTATCTGCTTTTAGTAGTCCGTGGATACGCGGTGTGCGGGTGGCACAGGCGGAGGTCGGGTCTTGTAGAGACCATAGGGTCCGTGGGACTCAGCATTCAAGAGAATTGAATGAAACAAACGCGAGGTTTGTTGGAAGGGCTTAAGGAAAAGCCACAGGCCACGAATAAGATTCCTGCTTTGCGTTCTTATGACGCTCTATGGATGATTTAGTAATTGCTCTAGTATTTGTAGTTGATTTAATCGTTTAATTAATTAAATTGTTCAGTTTAGATTTTTGATGTAGGTAGAACTAAAACAAAATTATTGTGATAAGAAATTCGTTTTCATTTCTTAAGTTATTTTAAGTTTGTAACAGGAGTGACCGAACAGTATGTACTGCGCTATTTATCTTGTTACAGAGTAAACACACGAGGTCGTGGTCTGGAAAGACCGTAGTGCGTAGTCAGTGGATGATGCACACGGGCGATCTACTTGGTGGATGCGTACTGGATCCATGCGCTGGATGTGTGAGAGCAATGCGATTGCTGGTCAGCTGGAGAGCCGTGGTTTTAAAGGTTTCGAACGACTATGGTACATGACACATGGTATGGTATGGTATGGTACATAGTAATGATTATTGTATTTTCAATGATTCCCTATTTTACAAAGTTAGTAAATTTACCCGCTAAAGCGTTGATAATTTGCATTCACAACTTTATTTTTTAAGTTTATTCAGATTGTTTACTTGTGAGGTTCCCGTTAAGACAATAAACGAGAGTAGTGAGTAAAGTGATAGTGCTAGTGAGAGCACTGATGTTGTTGTTGATTGAAGTATTTTGACGTGATTTGTTTGACTATTTGTTGACGAGTTGTGTGACCTTGGCTGGAGGCCTTGAGTACACTTGTGAAGCCTTGGTGGGAGTGCCTTGGCGAGACGTTTGACGTGTTATTGGTGGCCTGGCCATGGTGATTTGGCAGGTCGGTAATAATGATTTTGACTGTGGACTATTGATGACTTTTTGGTTAACAACAATTGGTTTTCTTTGAACTTTTGGAGATTTTTGATAACACGTGTGTAACTGGAACGTCTCATTGTTTTTTGTTATTGTTTTCACCAATTTGAAAGAGTTGCCTAAGTTAGATGCCAAGTACAGAGGACCATTTCAAATCGTAGAGGTCCTAGACGGTGATCGTTACCTTTTAAAGTCGTTAGTTAATAAGCGTACTTACAAGTATGCACATGATCGCGTTAGAAAAATGTTTGAGGGCCAAGTACCAATTGAGGTTGTTGAGGAGTCAAATTAAATTGTTTGTGTGTGTGAGAAGTTCAGGTTCTAGATTCGTTGAGTCGGAGACCGTACCAGAGTATCGTAGCCATAGCCCGTTAGAAATCGGCATCTACTTGCTAGACCGTGGGTACGTGGTACGCGGTAGCTCTGGGTAGTATGGTCGGGTCTAGCCTCGAAGCCAAGACCGTAGAGTCAAGGACGACTCGGCATTCCTGCGGGAAGTGCGTATGTGACAAATGTGTGGCAGCTATGTTATAGCTGTGATTGTTGACCGCGAATTAGATACCTGTGGCTTTGTTGTTAGTTCATTAATAACATTGGATCGATTGCTAAATTATCAGTGGACATAATCCTCAATAGTACTTGGACACTGTTTGACTTCCATGTTGCTATTTAATTGTGTACCTAGCTATTGTTTTGAATTGATTTTGCTATTTTGAATAATTGGAAATTTGATGTAATTGGTAGTTAAGTAAACAAACTTTACAGTTCAAATTTATTTTATTGTAAGCGAGTAAATAGCAACATATACTTTGAATCGATGTCAGGCATGGTCGAACGTATACTGTGCTGTTGTAATATCATTTCAGACTAACACACGAGGACGTGTGTCCTCGCAGGATGGCCGTGTCGCATCCGGCAAGTGACGTCTACAACAAAACAAGGCACGCCACCTAGCGGCAAATATCAAGACTAGAGTTGGCGCGCTTTGACAGAGTCGAGGCGTTTCCGGTTGTTTACATTATTCAAGAAAACGCGCCAAGACGAGGATTCTGATCTTGGTGATCGACCAGTGAAGTCGCTTCGGAACTGTCCTACGTTTTGTTGAGTTAGAGTTTCAGTTGTTAATTGTAATTAGTTATTTCGAAGAGTAAAGTGATTAATTGTCTAAGTGAGTGTTATTTATTTGCATGATTACCCATATAAACCCGCCTGATGGCTGATCGTAGCTCGAACTATCCCCACGACGCCGACATATTTATAAAAACTTTGTGCACAAGTTTTAAAAAAAAAAAGACCGTACAAAGGCGGACTTTATAACTTTATCTTGGACATCGGATATCGGTAAAGGAAAATATTGTTAGGAAACCTACTCACTCATAATAAATAACGGGTGGAATTAATAAATTTGTAAGCCTTACTCCAGAAACTTCTGCAGATAATTCTTGCTGCATTGCGACCAGGTGATCTTGCCGCTGCCGAGTGTTGGACTCATAATGTAGGCGCTAGGGTCACAGCCGTTGTCAGCCAGAGGTCCATCGTGACGCATGCCCAAGCTGTAATGTGATGGAAACAGTATAACAAAACATCACGCCAACATGCCTTGATGAGGTAAGCAGAAAAGATAATACTTCCATCATAACATTTCACCGTCACATAGCCCTTAACTACGCATACTGCCGATCAAACAAATGAACAAATTGTAGGTGCTGGCAAACGACATTTACTTGTGGTGAGAAAGATCACTCTTTATGGTAGCGCCTAATAAAACGCACGCACAACATTATGATGGCGAGTACATGTAACATTACAAGGGGCGTGTGGGGGTAACCCATTAAAATTTTGGTTATAACATTTTAAAACTTTTAAGTTGGAACTTTGATCTTCAAAATCTCTGTAACCACAAAGTTAACAGGTAAGTCAAAAAATCATAATGATTTTATAACTTTCGGTGTTGTTAAGTCCCTTTTTTTACACCCGTTAGTTGCTAGACAATGTTCTACTTCTTTTACACTGACAAAGTGTGTCATTTCCAACTGAGATTACACTAAATCGGCGATTACGTTATTATTTAATACTTATAAACGTAAACGTGAAAGCTGATCTAAAAACTGTAGCTAAATAGTTGTAATAAATAAACAAAACAATAATCTTCTCACATAACAGTTAATCTAAACTAAACCTTGGTTGCAGGTCATTTAAAGTTTAATTTTGTTTCACGCATTTTCGACTAAGTGACATAACTGTAAACATATAATTTGATCAGATGAGCCAGTGCTTAATTGTATTGATTTTCATGGACTTAAACTGTCTTTCACGGCTGCTAGATCAGATTTATTTCATCATCATCATCATCTCAGCCATAGGACGTCCACTGCTGAACATAGGCCTCCCCTTTAGATGTCCACATATACCGGTCGGAAGCGACCTGCATCCAGCGTCTTCCGGCGACCTTTATTAGGTCGTCTGTCCATCTTGTTGGTGGACGTCCTACGCTGCGCTTGCTAGTCCGTGGTCTCCACTCTAGCACTTTTCGACCCCATCGGCCATCTGCTATGCGAGCAATATGGCCTGCCCATTGCCACTTCAGCTTGCTAATCCGGTGGGCTATGTCGGTGACTTTAGTTCGTCTACGGATCTCCTCATTTCGGATTCGATCACGTAGAGAAACACCGAGCATAGCCCTCTCCATAGCTCGCTGAGCGACTTTGAGCTTTGAGATGAGGCCGATAGTGAGAGACCACGTTTCGGTGCCGTAAGTCATCACTGGTAACACACATTGGTTGAAGACTTTTGTCTTGAGGCACTGAGGTAAGTCGGACGAAAAGACATTGCGTAGTTTCCCGAACGCTGCCCAGCCGAGTTGGATTCGGCGGTTGACCTCTTAGATATAGAATCTTAGATTTATTTGGATTGGATTAAATAATTATTACGACAAATCTATTACGTCGAAATAAGTAAAAAATACAACAAGTGCAAATCATTCGATTAGAAACCGCAATAATTGCTGAAATCAGATTAAATTTAGAAACTGACACAGCTCAAAATAGTTTAGTAATGATTATAACAGTTCCAACTGTGAACTACATCAAGTCCAAAATGTTTTAAACATCTGCAGATGCCATAAAGAAATTTGATTGAAATAAAAGACACATCCAAGGAGGTCTGGAAATAAAGCGATTGTATTTTTTTTTTGCGCTTAACCTAATTTTCTGTCGGCTTCAAAAAAGGGAGACGTTCTCAATTCGGTTGTTTTTTTTCTTCTTTTTTATGGGACCTCAGAACTGCATCATTTATCAACCGCAGGAACTTACTTGTGTCCAATTTCGTGGGCAACTACGTAAACACTTTCGAAGTGTCTCCCTTCGTTGACAGTGCAGCTACTAGTGACAGTACACATTCCAGCTACTGGCGCCAATCCTGAAGATATAAAATGTCTTATAAAATTCCTTGTTAGAAAATTAACTCAATGTTTATTTACCTACCACGTTCAAAGTTACAAACCTGCGTATTGGATTCCTATTTCCTACGAAACCGTGCCAAGGGATAACTTTCATTGTTACTTTAATAGGGACCTTTAAATTAAGTTTCCAAATACGTGTATAGCGATGACCTTTGGACCGTGATCCAAGGGACTTCGTAATGAAGATATTACCATGGACTATAAATGATTCTGTGTTTACGCTGATATCTTCTTCTTTCGGGGTCTGGAATCTTGTACTGAATCCTTGCTAAAAGTCTTCATTACTATGTTATTTTCACCATTTCATTTACCTACCTTTTTCTTTTTCAAGACCTAAACCCTTTCCCATATTGTACCCTTTACTGATTTTTTTTTTGTATTTTAGCTCAATCATTCATTTGCCTTCAATGGCCAGAAAATATCGGCTCAAATAAAAAATAACAGTTGACTATAATACATGATTGCCACATCAATTGAATGTAGAGCATTACTCCCTGATGAAAGCATAACTAATCGTAATAACAAAAGCTATGCGCGTAATATCGAGTCGTTATAAACTACTTAAAATTATATTATAGGTGCTATAATGAGTTGTTTTATCTCATGGTTTTACTTTTTGTGGAGTAAAGCTTTAAGTGGTAGTATTGTTTATGAAGCGAAAGTGTTGATAGTGTTTATCTTCATATCCATAAAATTTCAGCGCTTCATTGAACTGTTTTGTCTTATGCTTCATCACGAATCACGTCAATATAATTTTACTGTTTACATTTACTATTTACATAAGGTTTTGAGCGTTTGGAAGTCACTTTAGATTACAATGTTACATTATTGCAGTTAATAAAATAATATCAGCCTTATAATGCGCCAGTGAAGGCAAAGGCCTCTACTTATACAGAGAAGACACGAGCATTGACCACGACACTTGCTCAAAGAGTATTGGCGATTTCAGACTTATATTAATTATAAATCCAGGTTTCCTTCATTGATATCAGTGATATCCAAAATAATAGAAAGCATTGTTACTTGCCCTTAATCGCTGGACAATCATGAGATAACACACGACGTGATGCGCTGAAAATACAAAGAGTATAGAAAGGCGACTTACCCACAACCTGACTGCTAACTTTTCCATTCTTGTTCACAACATACAGATCCAATCCAGTGAGTATCAGCGCATGATCCCAGTGCAGCGGATCATTGTCTCCTGGAGGATTCTCCAGTCTCTGCCACGTGCAGAAGTTACTTAGAAACCTATCTATGTCATGTGGTCTCTTAAGATTAGCAGGGTCTTCGTGCAAGATCTCCAGTCTTTTAAGTATGAAATTCACTGGTCTTCCTAATGAAGGATCATGGTATATCAACTGTACTGCGTTTATCATCGCCAGTACGAATCTCACTAATTCTCTCTCTGTGTCCTTAGGGAAATTGACTGTCATATGTTTGTATAAGTCCCTATCTACGAATACCGCGGTTTCCACAAACACTGCTGGTAGTATTGCTCTTCGTTGCCTATTAGCTCCAGTCGAAAGTTTCTGTATAAAGTCTGTTAAAGTCTTATTTCTATGTGCTAAATTAACTTTGAATCCTTCTAAATTATTGTTAACTGGTGCTTCTCGTTTTCTTCTATGTTTCGTCCATGTTTTAATAGGTTCTGGTTCATTGGGTATTATGTTGTCTCTTTCTATACATGTGTTTTCTTCATCTTTGACTTTGTCTGTCTGTTTTTTGACTATGACATGTGCTTTCGCGTGGTCATCGTGAAATCTCTCTGGCAGTGGATGTATGAAGTAGTAGGTGTCATTAGACTTGACTAAGCCTCTCTGTAAAAGAAATACTAATTAAAAGAAAGTGCAATTAAAATTTCTCATGATTGTGTCTAGAATTAATTGTTGAGTATTAAAATTTCTTCGACCTAGATAGCTTGGACACTTGTGATGACTTAATGTATTTAACAAGAGAGTGTAAAATAGCTTTTACTGCAAATTGTATGGGGTTTTCTTTAGTGAAATTATTTATTTAATAACCAATTTGCTTTTGTATCTAAAAGTCTTTAATTTATGGAATTGTTAAGTTGCTTGTTGCTGTTATGACTTGCATATTCTTAATTATATTAGTTAAAAATGTTTTTTTTTTCTTCAGTTGCTGGCGGATGTTTAGCTTTTAACGTTAACGTTTTTGACATTACGTTGCTAATCAATACTAATATAATTCTGCATAAGATTGATTTTTTTTTAAACGCGCTTACCTCTGTAACTGCTTGTCAGATTGGGAAGATTCTTCTTGTATATGATAGCCCGATTCATGAGGAACAGTACAGGGTATATAAAATCACGCTACAACCCACAGGAGCGGAGCAGTAACCAAAGATGTACACCATATGCTGCGGGCAGAAGCTTTAAAAATAACTCACCACATCATCACAAACGTAGAGAGCTGCATTATCACTCCTATAATAACATAGATCCACTTCCTCATCAGTATGGTCCAGCACCGCCTCCGTGTCGTTGGACCACCTTCTCATCAGCAGGAACTGAGGGTCTAGGAGACTGTTTCTGGGGCTAAGCTTTATGTCTAGATGCTTCTTCAGCCCGACTAGGTCTTGGTCGTCGTAGAGGAGTGAGCGTTTACGACGTTTTGGCTGCTTGAGGTGTGCTACTTCGAATTGTGCTTCTGAAATCGATTTGGAAATATATTTTAGGATAGTGTTGTATCTGGTGGCTTAGTTTTTGGGGGGAATTGCGTGGTTTTTGAAGACTATAATAATTATATAATCTACAAACAAACATAGTTTTTTTCCTATTTTTTGATGCGCGGAGGATATCCTCGTGGACGTACTCCGTCGTGGGGGTGACGGAGGAGCATGTCGCTCTCTTACTTGCCTAAATGTCGGTGCGGGATTCGCGTAAGCATTCACTGCTCCCCCGACAGGGCAACCAAACATACTGTTTAATAAATTGTGTGTATTTTAGTATGTTTGTATGTTTATTTTACTTCGCTTATTTCTGAAATTACTGACCCAATTTGAAAAAATAGTTTTGAGTTATGTGGCTCGTTTACCGGGGAAGGTTCCATTTATTTGTAGGCTATACAAAATCACGCTACGCCCTACGCAGCGGAGCAATAACCAAAAACTTAACTTATCGCGGGTGAAACCAAAGGATTTTGCTAAAGGTCTAAAGTGACATGAGGCTAGAGAGTCTTCATTAGCAAATGCGGCTAGTTCATTTAAAAAAAAGTGGTTTCTCCCATGGCTTGTCAACACCTTTAATTTACCATATTTGAGCTCTGCAGCTTTCGCGTATGCCTGTGTACTTTCTGTTTTTCTTAGATCCATTAGACTTTTAATTACTTTCTTTCATAAGAATAATTAGAGCCCTAGATTTTTATAGGGTAATAAATCTCTATAAAAAGCAAAAAATCTCCTATGTCATTGAAATATTGAAAAATATTTTTAATGAAGTCCATTTATTTGTTAAAAGTCGCTAAAATCGAGAAACATAAAAAGAAAAATACTTGTTAATATTAATTAAACAGCCAGCCACTGAAGAGCAAAGGTTACACAGAGAAAGCACAAGCATTGATCACCACGAATGGGCGATTTCAGATTTATATTAATTGTAAGTACAGATTTCCTCACGATGTTTTCCTTCACCGATGCCGATTCTGAATTATATCTAAGACAAGCTTAGAAAAAACATGTGAACCAGAAAAATTCACAGTGGTACTTGACCGCGCCCTGTCGCCAACCCACAGCTTCGTCTATGAGAGGTGGGCGACTCAACTACTGGGCCATCACGACTTATTTATAAGTTCACGTCAAAAAATACATGATCTTGAAAAAAATGTTGCAACAAGTTCTAAATAGATAAGACTATTTACTCGATACCATCAGCACCTAGTAATCTCTAGTTTAATTAAAATTAATTAGCAGTAATTGTGTGAGATTGTAGTAAAACAAGTCGTACGCACCGTTAGGGTTGGCACCGAATAGGAATATTTTTTCAGACTCTGTTAAGTGTTCCAGTAGTTGCTTCGAATGGTCCTGTAACAAAAAAGAATGAAAATTAGAGCTTCTATTTTTGTGAGAAATTCATTGCACTAAACAAACATACACATTATGCCAAATATAAAGTTAGATACATTGTTTCACTGGACCGAATACATCAATTATTTCGCTGATAGACAGTTTCACAAATTATTTTATTTCATTTCTACGCAAACGAACTCGCGGGCAGAAGTTAGTTATTAATAAAGTCTAGTAAGTATATCAATTAATCATGAAATCACAAAATTCTAGTGAAGCTAGTTATATGGTTAGCTGGTTATTTTTTACTTGCTGCTACATGACAGTGATGTATGTTAAAACATAATCCTATGGGACTCTGTAAAAGTAGTCTCTTGTAGCTTTCTACGAGTGTATTTTTACCGTAATCGGCTCAGTACAGCCAGAGATTACCTCTTACAAACAAGTAAACAATTTTATATCTTAAAAAGACTAAGTTTAGATTTACTTACACAAGCTGACGACTGATTAATACAGACGGCAACCCTACTGGTTTGCTTAAATAATGTACAGTCAGAGGGCAAACGAGCTACAAGAAACTTGCCTGGACACTACACTTAATAAATGCGGGTACAACAGCATCTAGGAGAAAACTCGAACCAAACAGACAGGACATAAGTTGACACAAACAAACAGGAGAAAACATTGACATAAAACTTCAACGAACATGTACCTAAACACTGCTAACGCCAGCATGGGTTCTCTTTTAACTAACTTGGAGTTAGTTAGTTACTAACACAGGTCCTTTTTATATGATACCTGTTTTACAACACTGGTGTAGTTTGGCATCCTCGTCAAATTTCAGGAGGTTGTCATGAAAGACATACCTAAATAAAACTAATAAATATTTGTTTTTTTTTTAGTTGCATATATTTAATAGTATTTTAGAATACACCTTTTGCAAAGAACAGAATCTCCCCGTTGCGTACGCGGTAAGCAGTGCCACTCAACTGCGTGTAACCCGTGTGCGTGTGTGCGTGCAAGTAATTCGGCCCGCGTGCCTAAACCCAGAGGCAAGATGCATAGTTAGAATTCGAAAATCATCTGCCTACTTATTTTATTATTTATTCGTGTTAAAAATCACTAGAATATGTAGTTATCTCCTTGAATTTGATGAAAATGCAAAACTCCAATATGAAAGAACTGGCCTTCCAGATTTTATGGCACCTTTAACCTCAAAAACTAACTCTAAGTTAAGTGTCGGTGTAAGCAGACCCAAGTGATAGGAAGCGAGAATTCTCCACGCGACTCCCATTCAGCCTTGCATTATAAATATTATTAGCTAAAGCTATTGTCTTTGCCGCCATTGGTTATGCTCAGCCTCGACACGTTATTTTTGACAATAGATGGTTTTCGCACGAAGTTTTGCGATTAAACGGGACCTAATTGCTGTTTAAGTCAAAGGCGATGGCGGTTACATTAAAATCGTATTAGTGGTGATGTGGGAAAATGTAGGGTTAGAAGAATAGAATGCTAAGACTATAGGCATGATTGCAAGTCTACCTTCTGCATCTCATCCATGCTTATAAACGTAGCTTAAAATTAAGTTATGGTAAAGACATTGTTTGAACAGACGTTCATTTAATTACTCAACTTTAAACAAAGTTTTTACGTAATTTCCGAAAATGGGCTATTCAAAGTCAGAGCTTAAATTTCAATTCAACAACATAGAGACTCTTTTGAATTGCCAAGGAGCCGGTTAGGTAATAAAGTTGAAGCTAGATTCTCGATCCAAAACGTAGGTAAAGCCTCTATCGAGCAAAAAGGAGCAAGAAACTCCACAGACGATCAACTATTAACAAAATCCTGATTACGGAATCATCATTCTTTATTGTTGCTTTTCATTGCGTTGCTCATTTATTTTTATATAAAATTCTTTATGATGGTTGAAAATGAAAATTCCCAGTCGCTACTGCTCATACCTTGGACCACAATTTGAATAGTATTGTTTATTATGCGATTAGATACTGTTTCTTTCGATGGGTCAGCCAGTACATGTCTTTTTATAACTTTATTTACATCATTACTGTGTGTTGTAACGTTGTTAAATATTAAATGTCATTGCTGTGTTTAATTGGTCTTGACTTTTATGGGACACTCATCGTCCTCGCCTTGTGTTTTTCAGGAAGTGAATTATTGTGTTATTTTGTTAATGTTATTGAGTATAAAGATATTCGGAAATGATTCATTTTGATGATATTGTGATATTACGTGTTTGCCATTTCTCGGAACGATTTTTTTTTAAAATATTTAACCTAAGTACACGTTTGCAATTAGAATTCGGAGAAGCAGTGGGTGAATTTCCCGGGGTCAAAAATTGCGTGGCATCAATGAAATCGGTACTAAAAAACATAGTTATAATGTTCTCACATTTTTTTTCGGTTAGGTGAAATAGTAATCTATGTGTAGCACTAAATATTTTATTTATTGGATTAATGGATACTCCAAAAAAATTAATTAAAACTCGAAATCTTTCATTGCCGTGTTTGTCCACACTTCACCTTGTTGTGTATTATTCCTCATTGATAAAAATCTATTGGTTATTTATATTAAAACCTAGTTTTATTTGGTACATGAATAGTTAATGTATTGTTACGGAATACATTTATTCAAATATTTAAACAAAACAACGAATGGTTAATAAAAAATCATTTGTCCCAGAACTACCGTTCATCGCCGTGTCCTAATCATGTTCAAGGATATTGTTTTACCTACGACTTGCGTCCCCCCTCCCGGTATGCTTTTTTTTTTTTTTTTTTTTTTTTTTTTTTTTTTTTTTTTTTTAGAGATGGTAAAATCATCAAATGACCCCTCCCGTCCTGGGCGGGGCGGGAGGGAGTGTCAGACTTTTACTGACTAAAAACCATCTATGTTCCTTCGTGTGCCCTTTGCGTTCCGGGGGCGCGGTGTCTCTTTCGAACAACCCGCAGCCCCGGCAGGCATTTGGCCCTTAGTGGCCCCTTCTGATGGCTGACACCTCTGTGCGCGGAACATGAACGCGCCGTCGACACGGTCTGTCGCTAGTTAATAACGTACGGACGGTGAGCTACCCATTGCTCACCGTCCACAGACCGCGTCCACGGTATCCGCCTGCGGGAGGCGCAATGGTGCCGTTATTGGCAATCCATTGCGCCGGCGGACGCGGCGTCAGCGGCGGCTGCGGGTGCGGCCACGGCAACGGTGGCGGCGGCAGCGGCGGCGGCGGCGGCGGCGGCGGCGGCGGCGGCGGCGGCGGCGGCGGCGGCGGCAGTGCGGGGCCTTCCCCCGGCCCCGGCGGGCACGGCGCAGGCCTTGCCCCCAGCCCGGTGATCGGCCGGCTTGTTAGCCCCCGCACATGCGTCGCAGTGCGGCGGGGCATCACAAGCCGCGGCCTTGTGACCGGGCTGACCGCAGCGGAAGCATAGGGCGCTGCGGTCCACCTCCGAGGCGCACCGACATGCCACGTGCTTCCCCACGTGGCAACGGTAGCACCTCAGGGGCCTGGGCTCGAGCAGTCTAACCCGCGCCGATACCCAGCCCACCAGTAAACGCCCCGCCCCAACGATGGCTTTAGCCGCCGCCACTGGGCAGCTGACCGTAATGGTCTGCATACCCAAGCGATCCGGGCGGATGGTGCCTGCCCTCACCTCCTCGGCAAGGCATCCACCCGTCCTGGCGACGGCGGCTACCACCTCCTCCGGGGTGACGGAGTCGTCCAGACCCAGGATGCGCAAGTCTGCGCATCTGACGGGCCTGGACACTCGGGCCACGTCCGCATCCAGGGACGCTCTGAGCCTCTCTGCTAGAGCGTCTGCAGACGGGCCGCTGGTGGCACCGGGGACCTCCAACATCCTGGCCCCCGTTGCCGTCACCCTGAGCTGGAGGCCCGTGATCCCCAGCTCGCCAAGATTTATGGCCGCCTTGGCCCTGGTGAGAACCGCCGCGTAGGTCACGCCCCTTTCTACCGCCTCCGGCTGTAGCGTAATTACTACAGCCGCGGATTTCGGGGCGCGGAGCTTAGCCGCGGTGGCTCGCTGTCTGCGCCGCCGCCGTTCCTCCGTCTTCCTATTGGCCGCCCTGGCCGCTCTGGCCGCCTTCCGCCCCTTTTCCTTCGCTCCAGCCACCTGCCATTCGGCTTCTGCTGGAGGATTGGGATTTGGGGGCGGAGTGGGTGGAGGTGGCTGGGACGCCGCCGCCTTGCCCCTCCTCGGGGGCACCGTATTTGGTGCCGGTGTCGCCGGAGCCGGTTTCGCGGTGGCCGCCACAGCCCTGCTGGGGGGCTGGTTGCCTGGCCTCGGCGTAGAGGCGGCGGCCGCATAGGAGGCCCGCTTGCCGCCCGTGGCCGTCCCGCTCGCCGCCAGAGGGGGGCGCAGCACAATGCCCTCCAGGACGGAAAACCGTGCCTGGAAGGCCGCCAACTCCCTCTGAACCAGGGTCAAAACCTGGTTCTCCACCGGTATGGGCACGGGCGATTTGGGCGCCTTGGGCGCCTGGCGGGAGCCGGTCCCGCGGAGCTCGGCCAGGTCCGCCTGGAGCCTCCTGTTCTCCACCATCAGGAGCTCCATGTCGGCCGACAGGCGAGCCACCTCCGCCCGGAGCTGCGGGACCTCCCCCGCAAAACTGGCTTCCGCCTCCGCCAGTATGGTGGCCGCAGCCGCGTCCATGGCCCGGGACTTAGACCCCTTCATCTTCTTCCGGGCCACACTCGCGACTGCGTCTTTTACCACCTCCATGAACCTGGACTTACGCTCCTCAGAGCCGCCAGGTGCACCTGCCTCGTCGCAGGACGTCTCGATCGGGTGCTGCCCGTCCGCAGCAGGTGTCGCCGGTCGCCCAGCAACACTGCTCCCCCGGGCAGTCACCCTGAGTGGGCCCCGCTCTTGGACCCCACCGCGTCTGCTGGTGGGGATCTTGCGAGCCGAGGCCAGCTGCTCGCCGTCGGAGGACGCCCGTTCGTCCTCCGGTCTGGGCCGCTTCCTAACGAATTTGCCCAGACCATCCAACTCATGGTGGGAGCCCAATGGGCTTACGGTCACCATGTTGGAAGTCGAGTCGGACTCCGACTCGGCATCTCCCTTTCCTCCTTCTACGTCTTTTGTTTTAATATTTTCCATTTCTAGTCCCACGAGTATAAACAATTTCCAACCATCCAACCAAAAAGCGCAAGTGGTTCGCACTAGCGACTGATGTCCCATAGGGACGCCCGTCAGCCATACATCCCGTCACGGTGCGCCGCCGCTTGGGATTCGGGGTGACTTTTTATAGAGGGTTTCTACCTCGCGGTCCGGGCGGTTAAGCCAAGACCCTCGGTGCCAATCGAAGCCGCGAGACATGACCACGACACTCCGATATGGGGTTACGATGTACGACGGTGACAGAGAAGGACCACCCTCCTCTCTGTCTGCTCGGTGGCAGGGTGAGTGCACGCCGAGCCCGTCCTCACTCCTCCGCTGTGCCCTCTGCTGATCAGAGGGACACGCGGAGAAACGCCCTTGGTCCGTCCTCGGACCCCGCCCGTCAGAATATTGGCCACGAGCAGTGACATTCCCCAAAGAATAGGAATCTCTTCCCATTCCTCAGGGAAGATCACTACCCGCGCCCAGGGTGCACCGGCCAGCCAGCTGCCGTTCCCTCAAGACGTGTCCGGAGGGACAAGCAACCGACGGCACGCTTGGAGGTTTTCTGACTAGCACCCCCTCCCGGTATGCTAAACGTTGCATATTAGTGGTGCCTAAGTGCTCAACGTGGAAGGACGTACACACGTGCCTGCGTTTTCGCACCATAAATGTAAGTATTCAATTTTTATGTTGCTGGACATTTTTTCTTTCATCGCCGTGGATAGGTATAACTTATATTTGAATAAGTTTGTCTTCATGAGTAAGCATTCGATAGAACACCATTTGTCATATGTTAATTTGTGAAGTGTTTATTTGTTTGAATATTTCATAGATTTTTTGTTATTTATATTTTTTGCCTTGATTTTCATCGCCGTGCTTTCATTGCCGTGGTTTCCGTGGCCAAAATTTGCTATGGTAATGAAAAAAAAAGACACGGCATAGAAAAAATTTCATTGCCATGCCTTGTAAAACAATTTAGTTTCATTGCCGTGGCCAGGTATTTCATTTCCGTGACTTGTGTTTTCATCGCCATGGTATGATTAGGAAAAGAAAATATCTTTTGTTACACCTGGCTGAATTTCCTAGTGCCATATACTCACATTGTGTACTTACGTTAATAAGAGATAATATTATGTAACCTGACAGGTTTTAAGAGTATAGCTAGATGATTTAGATGATTGTGTTTTTAGTAGGTACTTGTTATTTTGAAAATGCATCTTACTTGCTACAGATCACAATATATGTTTTCTGAAGAAGCTGTTTTGTTTTGTCAAGTGCAAAAATATATCTGATCATGCCTGTCTCCGAGAGCGAATGGAAGTAAGATTTAGATAGATATTACAAAAGAAAGAATAGGAGTATGTATAAGAAAAGAAAGACTGTAGTATTAAAGTTTGTAAGTAATGTTGCGAGTGTAATACAACAGTCTATGTTTACTTATTGTACTCTCATTCTTTTTTTGTAATATCTCCTTACCCAAATTTTACTCCCATACAAGTGTTGTAATCAAGACCTCTTCTTATAAACAGTCATTTTTATTCTATCTATCTGTCTATCTCATTAAATAAAATATTTTTTAATTTCCGTGGATTGATTCTTTCATTGCCATGGTACAGGTCTTTCATTGCCGTGGACGCTTGTTTCATTGCCGTACACGCATGTTTCATCGCCGTGGCACGAAATTTTTAAATCCTGATATGTCGTTTGTTTTTTAAGTTATGTGCCAGACATTAAGCAAGAATATATACATTATCAAAAACTTTAATAAAAGCGTTTTTTTTTATCAAAATATCTTAAAATGAAAAAAAACACGGAAATGAAGATTTTATAGGACCTGTTGAAATTCACTCCAGTACCAGTTTCATGATTTCCACTAAAATACTTTCACCGTTAGATATTAGACCATTCCCAAGAAGAATACAATTTATTTTAATAGTTATACTAGTCTATTCTTACTCCATTGTAGGGCAAAAGCCTCTTTTCATAAAAAGAAGGTACGGGCATTGATAACCATGCTTGCTCAAGGCGGATTGACTATTTCAGACTTAACTATAAGTCCAGGTTTTCTCCCGATATATGCATTCACTGACATCAGTGATGTCCAAGAAAAACAAAGAAAGTATATAATTATGAATTGAAAAAATCACATTGGTACTTGCCCGGATGGAACCACAGGGCTACAACGACTTTTCATAAATGAATTAAATTATGTAGCACACTGCTAATGCAATATAAACCCTATAGCATACTTCATACATTATCATTTCTCTTAAATATTTTCGTATTAAAGGACGGTTCACATCGTTCAGCTTTTACGAGCACTATCTAAAATAACAAATTCATTCACTTTCCTTGATAATTAACGATTTTTTCATCTCATTTCCATTTCGTTAATTCTGAGCGCGAAAGTGTGTAATTAGTTTAGATCCGTCAGTTTAGTTTGTAGGTGGGTACAGTTAACCGCATGTATATGGTATAACAATTGCATTATAGCGCTTTTAGTAATGGCTAGCTATATACCCCGCCTTTCTTTTATGTCTTTGGTTACTGCTCCGCTCCCGTTGGTGCCAGCGTGATGATCTATACATATAAACCTTCATCTTGAATCATTCTATCTATTGATGAAAACGGTATTAAAATCCATTTCAGATTTTAAAAGATCTAACCGTACAGACGGTGGAAAGCGACTTTGTCTTTTACTGTGAAGAGAGTGATGAGCCAAAGCGCTACTTTATAAAGCGGTTGATAGTACTATGAAAGCATTAGACATGGCAACTTGATCTGGTTGAAGCGTTTCTTGTTTTTACGTAACAAATAATTTTATGGGTAATAGTTTTTCTAAGTAGTTGTTTAACGTTGTTTTGAATCTACACTCCATTCATTACAGCATTAGAAAAATAACGACCAAAGCAGTTCAATTGTTGGAATTACTGCGTTTTGGTGATATTTGTTTTTGTTAATGTCTAATAGTCTACTTTGCTTTTTTTGTATCGTAAAATAACGGAGCTTATTATGCACTAAAATTAAATGTCTATTCGATGGCAAAAAAGCTGTCGGCCCACCTGATGTTAACTGGTCACCGCTGCTTATCTGCAATACTTGAGGCTTTGCAAACGCATTGCCATCCTAGAGACATAGTTGAAATGTCTAATGTGCCTGTTATTATTCCGGCAGCCAAACCCTGCAAACCGGAACACAGCAACGCTACTTAGCGGCAGTAATAAAAATGGTCGTAGGTAGTACTTCCCCGGACGAGCTCCTTCACGAATACTACTATATCATACTCACCTCATCTTTTGCCAGATTTTTTACAGATTAGAGTATAAATCACGGATATTCGTGTCCCCTTTAAAAGTAAAAGCTTATTTAGACATGATCCTTCTATAACTAACTGCCTTGACAGTTTTCCAAGGATACAGACATGACCCCCATTCACGATCCGTCACGCCTTAGCGTGATAGTCACCGACTTTTGTTTGGCACGACTGAATTGACATAGGCAAGGTCTAGTTGTGCTTAGTTGCGATTTCAGACAAGATTGTGTCCTGATTTTTTGCATGGTTGTGGCGTGCATGTGCGAACTGACCAGTTAACCGTGGATTAGGAAGTAATCACTAGGTATGGTTGAATCTCGATTGAACAAACCCTTCGAACGATCAAAAAAAAATTAATGGAGTTAATTTGACAGATATTGCACTTTAAATCTACGCTTCTTTTGCAAGTAAATCATACTAATAACAACATCGGTCAAGTACATCTAACAATGCCGCAAATGGGTCGAGAAATTTGACTCCATAGTAATAAGTAATTACAATATTTGGTCGGCATTTCATTATTTAGCTCAAATTGAATAAAGTCCTGTAAAATGTATCGATCGCATTTTACATGCGATTTAAAGCCGTATCAACTGTTACACGACTCACAAAAGGTTTTTGATAAAGTCAAGGAAGTCTTTTCAATAAATAGTTAACCTTTTGACTATTCAGGTCACGACACATTTTGATGGCACCAAATATCAAGGTCAAAACTGCAAATGGTTTTGCAGAAAAACCTAGACATCTTTAATTGTGTGTGGCATTGAACACAAACTTTATCATGGATTCAGTACATCATTTTAGAACCCATAGTGACATAATTTACGTTGGTTATAAACAAAAAAATCAGGGGCAAAATCTTCTTCTCACACAGAGAAGGTGAGCATTGATCACCATGCTTGTTCAAGGCGGATTGGTGATTTCAGACTTTTATTATTATCAAAGTCAAAGCATATTATCGCAATTATATCATGTACAAGTACATTTGAACTGTCAAGTAGTTAAACATATATATGAAGCTAGCTGTTCGTCCCAAAACGTAGGTTTCTATAGAGAAGAACGAGTAAGAAACTCCACGGATACCCTTTTCAATTTGGTTTTTACAAAATCCTGGTTGCAGTATTCTTGTTGCTTATTTTCTGATTACAAGTCCAGGTTTCCTCACGATGTTTTCCTTCATCGATGTCAATGTTCACGATAAACTTCTAAAACCGAAAAGCTCTTAAGCGGTATGTGGAATACCATTGAAGACAAACAAGGCGTTGCTTATATGCGATTCCTGCTCATCCAAAAAAGGGAAACCACCAAGAAAATCCGCAAACAACAGCATACTACCTTTGTTAAACCAAAAGCTGCAATTAAAAGGCCGGCAGACGAAGCGAAACGAATAATCCGAGAACGTTAACGTTTCACACACAATAATGTTTGGAACAAAGACGTATAGACGGACAGACAACCGTTACTTTGGAGTTCCGGGTTTTTATTATATATCTTGGACTTTTAGGAGGAAATATATATCGTTGTTGAGATGATAATGAAGATAGGATAAGACAGCTTAATATAGGTTCTTTATTTATCCCCATGACGGATTAAATCTCAGAATTATATAGAGGTCCGCCGACCCGAGCACGAGCCGAGTCGTTGGAGCCGTTGCTCCTGCGCCTGATCTCCCCGGTTGTGTCGGATTTATGTCCCATCAAACTATGAGAGTTAGGGAAGAGGAAGTGCACCTGTGTATGCGCACACACTTGTGCACTATAATATCTCCTGCGTACTTGACTAGTCTGCATTATGATAAGCCGCTGTGGCCGGAATCGATTTGGAGAATACATCATATCTACATATAGAGGTTCCTTTGTTTGTTTTTGTAAGAAGTTAACATTTACGAGTTCTGGTCTGATTACTAAAATTCTTTCACTTATAGAAAGCCGAGTTAAAATTGCCGAGTGTCATAGGATGTGTTTTTTTTATACTCGACTTCCATGCTTGCAGAAGCTTATATGATGGCAGTTTTCCAACGTCGGCTTTTACGAAGTTTTTTGACAATCTTTGATAAACTAAAATCGCTAACGACTGAGTATATACCTGGCTCTTTTGGTTTTCGCAAGTCTCCTACTCACAGCTTGTTATAAGACAATTAGCAAGGTGATAAACTGGGTTAATTGTGTAGTTTATACTAAACAAGCGCATCTGACCATGAAACTGAAAGTTTAGCGACTAAAAATTGTAAAAAACAAAAAAAAAAAACATGATCCGTGCGTTTCCCTTCCAGGCTGTTGTTTTCGGCCATTTTGGAGATGTAGGTAGCTCAGCGGTTTTTAACCCTTTCAAGATAGTTAGAATTAATAATAATTAGTTTATAACAAAACTGTTATTTAATTTCAAGCAACTACTAGGCTTCAACGTTAACTCAGTCTTAATTTGTTCATTTGTATATCATTGCAATAAAATTAATCTACCATTACCTACCACTTGTGCGTATGACTGTAGCAATTTGTCGGCGATATTAGCCGGATAATATCTCTAACAGCCTTGCAATTCTTTGCGAACTTTGCAATTACTACGACGACTAATAAAACAAGAGAGTAGCTTCAACAGACAAAATTTTATTTTTCACATGTCAACAGTCAGACAATATAATATTTGTTGCCAGTATTATTTTGATATAAAAACTAACATCTCCACTTATCAAAATAATCTAAACTTTAGTACATGTATATCTTTTTAAACTAGTAGAGACAAAACATCTCAGTCTCCATTAAACATTAAACATAAAATTAAACAATGCTTTGAATACCTAACCTCTTCACAAAATAGTTATGTTTTACACCACTTAAACCTTTGGTCAGCAGGTCTGCTGGCATTTCAGATGTTGGCAGATAAACTATCTTAATAAGATTATTAGCTACCGCTTCTCTAACAAAATGATGACGCACATCTATGTGCTTGGTTCTTTTATGAAATAATGGGTTTTCCGATAACTTAAGAGCACCTTGGTTATCATTATACAATATGATTACATAATCACAAACACCCACAATTTCACAGAACAAGTTTTTTAAATAAATAGCCTCTTTACAGGCTTCCGCTATTGCCATATATTCAGCCTCAGTGCTGGACAGAGCTACAGTACATTGTTTTTTACATTCGTAGGAAATAACAGTTCCTGAGAATTTAAAGTAGAATCCTGTGTAAGATTTTCTATCTAGGGTGTTTGAGGCCCAATCTGCATCAACAAAACCCTCCAATTTACAATTATCTTTGCTAAACATTAGTCCATACGATTTAGTTTTGCATAAGTATCTTAGGATGCGTTTTGCATGCTTCCAATGAGTATGGGAATAACAATTATTAAATTGGCTCAAATAACTTACACTATAAGCAATATCTGGGCGAGTTAAAACACTTAAGTACATTAGGCTTCCTATTAATTGCTGATATGGGTATTGTTTACAAACATCTACACCTTTCTCTAGTTTTAAATTACTTTCAATGGGAGTATCAACAACTTTACAGTTTGTCATATTAAACTTACTTAAAATATGATCTACAAACTTTTCTTGATCTAAGGAAATACAGCCATTCTCATACATTTTCACCCTCATACCCAAACATTGTTTTAATTGCCCCAAATCCTTAATTTTAAAAATTGACATGAGATTTGTTTTCAGCTCGTTAACCATATTATCACTGTTTGAAAAAATGAAAAAATCATCTACGAAAATTGCTATTATAATCTGCTCCTTTTTACATTTTTTCATATACATACATGGTTCTAACTTTGACTTAACAAAATTCCATTTCAATAAACAATCATTCACCCTTTCATTCCAAGCCCTGGCTGATTGTTTTAAACCATAAATTGCGCGATTTAATTTGAGAACATGATTGTCTTTACAATCCAAATTAGGTGGCACTTGCATATACACATTTTCATGTAAATAACCATTTAGGAATGCTGTGGTAACATCTAAGTGAGTAATTCCAAAGTTAAGTTTGACACTTAAAGCAAATAAAAGTCTTAGTGTTGAGTAACGAAGTACTGGTGAGTATGTTTCAGTGTAATCCACGCCTTCTTTTTGGGTAAAACCTTTTGCAACCAGTCTTGCCCTATAACGCACACTGTTATCGCTTTCATACTTTTTCTTGAATACCCACCTACATTGAACCACTCTTTCAGCTTCTTTCCTATCTACAAAAGTCCATGCTTGATTGTCGTCAAAGGCCTTCAGTTCATCTTTCATTGCCTGTCTCCACTGTTCCTTATCTGGTCCATTCAGTGCAGTTTCATAACTGAGTTCAAAGTCAAAGTCAAAGTCAAAGTCAAAGTAATTTATTTGTATTAAACATGTGTGATACAATCGATAAGGATCCTTGATGTTACATTAGAATGTTCAGTACAGCATGTTTTACCTAGAGAGGTGTACAAATGTGTTTTTAACAAAAATAACATTAATAAATAAATAGACCGTCAAATAATAGTAATAAGTCAAACTAAAGTAGTAACATTCAAATCCAAAACATAATAACATTGAGATGAAATAAAATTTAAAGTCGTAGCCTAAACAGGGTCATTCAAAAAATCTTTAACAGTATAATAACATTTGTCAATTAATAATTCTTTTAGCCTTTTTTTAAATATGGTTATACTTAGAGACTTAAGTTCTCTAGGTATTTTATTATAAATTGTAGGACCCATCATCGCATGTTACCAGGTTGTCTAGAATACAGATATTAGTCATACCATACCTTTCTACTGGCTTTCTCTTACGCTTAGTATCCAGTTCCAACTGAACTTCATCCTGTATGATAGACTTTTCTTCAGCCACAGATTGGTAAGAATCGGAACTATCAGAAATTGACGACTCACAATTATATGTTGCATCATTTGGATCTGAAACTGAATTTTCTGGTAAGCTTTCATCATCTTCTAAGTTTTCACTTACCTCTGACTTTTCTTCACAATTATTTACTATTATCTGAGCTGTGTCTGACTTTGTTTCCTCCATAATAATGACATCTCTGCTCATAGTAATTTTTTTAGTTGTTGGATTATATAATCTGTACCCTTTTACATTATCTGGATACCCAACCAAAATCAATTTGTCAGACTTCTTATCCCATTTCTTACGTTTCTGTTTAGCAACATGTACCATGACAGTGCTTCCAAATATCCTAATGTTACTGATATCTGGTTTTGTGCCAGTCCATAGTTCATATGGTGTTCTATTATTCAATGCAGCAGCCACAATTCGATTCTGCAGGTACACTGCCGTATTGGTGGCCTCACCCCAAAATTCTTTTCCCAGGTTTGCATCAAATAGTAGACACCTCGCTTTTTCTACGACTGTGCGATTGAATCTTTCACATAAACCATTTTGTTCTGGTGTGTAAGGGTTTGTTTTCTGGTGTATAATACCACACTTTTTCAAAAAACTTTCTATCTCTGAACTACAAAATTCCCCACCATTGTCTGTTCTCAGTACCTTGATGCACTTCCCCGTCTGCTTTTCCACCATAGCTTTAAACTCCTGGAAGTACTTCACCACCTCGCTCTTTGACTTTAGGAAATATACGAATGACATTCTGCTGTAATCATCAACAATTAGGAGAAAATACCTTGACAATCCTATTGAGACAGTCTCCATGGGACCACAAACATCCGCATGCACCAATTCTAACACACTCTCACTCCTGGTTCCTTTGTGAGAAAATGGTTGTCTCGCTAGCTTTCCTTCACAACATGTGACACACTGGAACTTGTCAATTTCTGCCTTATCGGGATATGAAATTCCCTTCACAGCGCCATTCTTCATACTGTTCAAGCCTCTACTATTGATATGACCCAACCTTCTATGCCATAACATACTAGTTTCCTGCATTGCCGAACCAACAAACAGACTTTCTTGTTTTGTGTTCAATTTGTAGACTCCATTTATTAACTGTGCTTTTCCAACAAGTACATTTCTGCGATTGTATATTCTACAAATGTCTTCAGTGAAAGTCACTTTGTTTCCATTTCGGATCAGCTCACTGACTGACAAGAGATTAGTTGTTAGGTTAGGAATGCACAACACATTCTTTACTGTGACATCGAACTCTGATCCATCCACTAAAGTCGTCAACTTCGTGTTTCCTGAGCATAATACTGGTACTGCGGTTTGGTTAGCTACTACAATCTGTTTCACGGACGAGTTGAAGGAAATATCGGTTAAACGTTCTTTGTCGGAGATCATATGAGAGCTGGCACCTGAATCAATGTACCAATCCGTCTTCTTGTATGTCGAATTCATGTAAAACGTGCTAAATACTGTACTTTCTTTGTCTTTTTCGGTGTAATTGCACTGGTTTTTATAATGTCCGACTTGCTTACATTTGTAACAACGAATTTTTTTGACACTGACAGGTTTCGAAGGTGACGTTTTCGACTTTGACACTTCTGCAGTGCTGCCGTTATTATGTTTCTTGCGCTGCTGCCAACTTTTCGACAAAAACGCGCCTTCATTTTCAGAGCTGCCAACCTCCGCACTCATATCCAACAATTTTGATTTGATGACGTCTGTACTTACTGCCATGCCCGAGTGTTCTATTGCCATAATCATCGGGGCAAATTTATTTGTTAATCCTGCTAACAATAAACATCCCACCCACTCATCAGTAATTTGAAATCCTGTTCCTCGTAGCTTATGTGCCGTTTCTACTATCTGAGTCACATATAATGTCATAGACTCACAATCTTCTAGCCGTATTGATATTAGATGACGTAACAAACTGATTTTTCTTTGAAATCCTGAATCATCGAAGAGTGATTTCAGGCGAAAAAAAATTCAGATGATATTCTCTGTCATCTGAATACTCCCTTTTCGAAGTTTTGTTGCACTTTAGGATCTTTGAATCAAATGATCTTATTAGTTTGAGGTTTTAGAACTTCTGATGTATTAGGAAGTCAGTTATACTTCCAACCTTGCTGACTGGACAATCTTTTCACTAGAGCATGCGAAAGGAAGAAAGAAAATTTACATAATAATCCTATTGTCCTACTAATATTATAAATGTGAAAGTTTGTAAAGATGTTTGGATGTATGCTACTCAATCACGCGTAAACCATTGAACAGATTTGGATGAAAATTGGACATAGATAGATCATTTACTTTATTAACACATACTTTTGGATACTTTTTCTCCTGGATGAAAAGTACGGTTCCCGAGGGATATCATATCAAATTTGACGCGGATGAAGTCATGGGCAGTATCTAGTAAATGATATTCTTGACCTTAGCCTGAATTGTCCCATTGCTAGGCAGAGGCCGCCTTTCCAATAGTTCCTATTCTTTGCTATGATGGCTTTGGTTAGGATTCAAGTTCTTTCATCCCTCTTTAAGTAAAGGACAAATCAAGCTTTGTATTGATTATAAGCACATTATCAGCGAATAGTTTTTGAAGTTTTCTTGCTTCTGTATTACTTGTGTTTATTATTTTTTAAAGTCGGTCATAATAAGAATAAATACATATTTGTTCGTTAATTTGTTTCTTTCAAAACGGCTGTCCGTCCTAATCTATGTAGGAAAATCTTTGTAAAATTAGGGGAAGTAATATAACAGCAAGGCTGAATATATTAAATACGTTACCTGACTCGTGTTTGTACGTAGTACATATGTAAGTGGGTAGACCTTAGGATACTGTTTTAAGAGGTAGGTATGAGTATTTAGCTCCGGGAGAAAGGAGTTTCAACTAAAACTAGGGTTCCTGGCATGGCGAAAGGCGCTTACGCTCCCAAGATCTTCGGCGTGACAGACCCCTCTGTGCCCCCTCCCCCCTATGAGGGCGGAGGGCATCCATGAGGGTTGTTCCTGACATGGCAACCATGTAATGGTATTGCAACTGTTTGGATACTTCTTGAAAACCCGATTTCTTTATTGAAGCTTTGCCAGATTTAAAATGACCAAAACCTCGGAATAAGCAAGCAAAAGCACAGCAAACTTATATCAAACACAAAGCAATTGGATAAGTCATCAGCAAATAAATTAATCTTTATAAAAATACTAGCAGGATTCATATCTGCATAACCTCAATTTACTTTTTATCGAGATTAACCCTTCACACAAAAAACAGACGTTCAATCATAATAAAAATTATAAGAAGCACGATAAAAATCATCCCAAACAATTGTTTTAAAACTACTTATTGCTAAAACTTCAATGCACTGCTGCACATAAGCACTGCCTATTTCTACAAATATTATAATGAGGAAAAATTTTTTGTTTGTCTGTTTATATCGAATAGGCTTCAAAACGACTGGACCGACATTATTGAAAAGAGGGATGGATTGTGTGAATAATATGAAAGAGAAGGGAGTCAGTGATAGTATGACGGCTGACAGGACGCCAAGGAAGAAGAAAACGTGTTGCGCCGACCCCAAGTAACTTGGGATAAGGGCAGGAAGATGATGATGAGATAGCTACATTATTCCTGAGTAACATAAGCTATATAACATCACGCTATGACACACGGGAGCTAAGCAGTAACCAAAGACGTAACTAACCGCGTGTGAAATAAGCCACACGGATGAAGTCGAGGCAGTTCGCTAGTTTCTTTTAACACTTTAATATCATTGTTTGTGTTGACGGCCTCTGTTCTAAGGCTGAATGCTGAACGGAATAATTTGTAGGAAGCTGAACATCAAGGTATTGTGATGCTTCCTAATCGTAATGGAAGTCTTTATTGTGGCGTTTTGGTTCCGAATTGGTTGTTATATCATTGTTTATGATGTAGTGTGGGCTAATATGAAAATAAGCTGGAGTATCCGGTTAGATAGGATAGGAAGTTTTCACTGATAGAAAATACACACAAACAAGAAAGTAAAAGACAGCGTCATCAAAAAATTCAGTCCCTCTTCTTCTGTTATTTCCATCTCAATCACAAAGTGTATTATATTATTTTGTTAAACGATTTAGTGTAGCTTTATGTTTTATTCTATGCAGTGTTAAAATCATGATGGGATTGGTATATCTGTTTAGCAGTTAAGATAAAAACCTCAATACAATGGGTATGGGTAGGTAATAAAAAAAAATGTCTATGAAAAAATAAAAATGTCTTACTTTTGGACAATTAAGATATTTACGAAAACGAGACAGAGTCATCATGATTATAAACGTCAAGTATTATACTTCAAATTAAAGTGTCACCGCCTTCAACGCAAGCTCTGACCATAGGCGTATACAGGGGGGGGTGCCCGTATAACTGTTGTAATGACATAAGATTTGCTAAATTGCACGTAACCTTAGGTTTTTCTTAGATTTGTAGATATAAATGCAGTTGGACACGAAGATATGATAATTAAGGTTAATTGTTGAGGAACATGAATTTTTACTTAGACGTGAATATGTTAAAAATTGAGATTGTCATCAGTGCTTATTGTGTGTGTTTTTTGACTTCCTGCGTCTTGGTGTTGTGTTTATAGTCCGTTTAGTTATTAAATATTAAATTGCTACCAGCGTCATTGTAAAATGGTTGATTTTTTTAAAATTGGAACGGGCGGGAAGTGTCATTGGATTTTTCTATAACATTCTCAGTAGCATCTCGGATTCAGGATTTGTGCCCGGTTAATGGCAATAGGCTCGCCCCCTGTCACATGGGACCTAAACATACCGGCAAACTCTGGTAGTCCTCTGCCTAAACCTTTGGGGAATACAGGCGTGATGGTATGCATAAATCGGCGTAAGTACTTAAAAATATTTTCAGGTTTCAGATATAACAGGACAGTAATGTACATTTATACCCGAAAAAACACTTACGTTCAAAATTTGCAATTGGTTTTTAAAGTAAATATGTTCTAAAGCAAACTGTTTAAAACGTTATTGACAGACACTTTCCGTTGTCCATAACTTAAGTTAGATAGTTTAAAGGAACAGCTAAAATATATCAGAACCAACTTCCGTAGTAAGTACCTATATTATTCAGAATATTCAATTGCCAAATCTCCCAAACTAAGTTTTGCCTACTATAAACCTACAACCATAACTCGCTTTAACGATATAATTATTTTCGGTATCTAGGTTAGGTTTTGACAATAAACGCAGGTACCTTAACTCGCAGTGCGACTAGATTACTTCAAGAATTCGGCTTGCGTAACCCTTGCTTGTGTAAAGCTAACTAGAATATTTCGTAAAATTGGACAGAAATTCCAACCTAGACAACGTATTGGGCAAATAGTAATATTACAAACGCTTTATTACCTCTGGTACCCAAAAACGGTGTGTCTAAGTACTGTTTGTTTTATTGGTCCTTTGAGATAAAGTTCGTAATTTCATTTTTACTTTATGAACGAGTTCGTTTATAATACTAATTTCTTCAGACAACGGTTAGCTTTTGCTAGTACAGAAGCTTGCAGCTTAATTGTTTGCATCTCATTACAGATGAAATTTTGATGTTATTCATTGTCAAAAGACTCGCACAAAGGGATGACGTAGCTTTTATCAATTTATTGTCAATAGATTCTTTAGCTTTTTCAATATACGTTATTGTTATACGTTAGTTACGTTATAAAAAAAAGAGAAAGAAAGAAAGAATATCATTCGTTAAAGTCGTGTAGACTTTTTTCCTTGTTATTAAGTGTTAACTAATTTTTGGTGAGAGTCAAATGTTATTGAAGACCAGGAGGCTGTTACTATTATTAACTACACCATAATTAAAGAGTGTGTATTATACATGTGTGTGTATTAAATATTCTCTTTGCCCGGTAGCAAAACTGGTCCTTTTGTACGCCTACCTGTCTAGTGGTCAAAAGCTCTGAATTCGCTCCACCTCTCCCAAACCGCTTATTACACATTATAAGAAACTGGATACGCAGTACTTGAATTGAATTTTAACACGCGGCTTTAGTTTAACCTCGATTTAGGTACAAATATTGTGTGTGTGTTTCTTATTAAACGGTAGCGTGACAGTAAATCTATATAATTGGCCTGTGGTCCTAATGATTGCTATTTAAATGTATGTATGTATTAGTGTCGGTGTGTAAATAAATGGAATCACGATTAAGCCTTTGGGGTCACGTCTATAAAGCCATCTGAGCTGTGAAAGGATTAATGAAAAGTATGCGGGGTGTTTAGAGACACATCACATAGCCTACTACGCATTCTGTCTATCAAATTAAGTATATTGGGCTCAACCAATATACTTAATTTGATAGACAGAATGCGTCCTCGCGATGCGTCCTGCGATCCTCAGATCATTTGCTTGTATTTGTTGGTGTGTTAAGTCCTTGTTTATGGTAGCGTGAAATGTAACTCACGCAAAACATTGCTTATGGATGCATTCAACAGTTAAAGGTTAAAGTTTGGGTCATTTAAAACTTATTTTTGTAAGAAAAAAACATAAAAAGTTGAAACCTTTATTATCTCCGCATTCTAGAGCGTTCTAGGTATGGTCCAGATAAAGTCCTTTTTATAGTCGTTATAAGCCTTTCCAACCAAATAATTCAAAAAATATATTTATTTCTTTAAAAACAACAGGGCAATCCATTGGTTATGCTTATAAAGGCTGAAACACTAGTCTATTCTAATGTTTTCTTGTCATCTATTTTTTATTTGAGATCCTAAATAAATAAATATCATTCTGACGTCACAATTATTTATGAATGTCACAGTTAGGCGAATAATGTTTGGTATTTAAAACGCGGCCATTACATAAATATTTTAATTACCTGTTATAATTAAGATAATGATCTGCCAAAACAAAAAAAAAACTATAAGATAATTTGTCAGCGATTTGTTATTTTGCCTCACTGTCATCATCAATCATGAAACAGTTAAGAGATCAGCAGACAGTGAGATATTTTATGATAACATCAGTATAAAATATTTTTTAATTAACTAATTAGTTAACCAAACAATGCGTTCTTATCTCTCGAGGAATAAGTTAGAGAAAGTAAAGTGTTACTAAGAAAGTGAGCGCTTTCTGCTTTTGATTTCTGAATACCTAATATTTAGCTTAAAATAGCACTGTAAATAAAATATATTTTTCAGACCAATTTCGGTCAAGGCTAATCTTAATGGAGACTAGCCAACAAGCACGCAGGATATATTATAGTGCACAAGTGTGTAAGCAAACACAGGTGCTCCCTAACTCGCATAGTCCGATGGGACGGCAACCCGATACAACCGGGAAGAGATCAGGCATAGGACCAAGGGCTTTACGTGCTTACCGAGATACGGGGGTGTCACACCTCCAATTTCCAAACTCCGGGCTGTAATTAAGAAATTCCTAAGGGAAAAATCCAATAACACTTTTTGCCGCACCTGGGAATCATACCCAGGACTCCACGCTCAACAATCGCGCTACCACCGCGAGACCAACGGGGCAGTCAAGTCATTGAAGCAGTTTTGAGCCATTTGGGGATATTAACTAGAAGTGCTTTTCTGTAAAAACTTCCTTGATGAATTCAGGTGAAGGGAGCTTAGGTCAGTTGTGAATCTCTAGCATCAGCCTGTATAAAATAATATAAAATAAAAGTAACACTAGCCTCAATGTCCCACTAGTCACTACAGAGCAAAGGACTCTTCTCATACATAGAAGGCATGAGCATTGATCACCACTCTTGCTCTTGTTTGAATTGCAATTTCAGACTTATGTTTATCATGAGTCAAAGTTTTCTTACGGTATTTTCCTTCATCAATGTCAGCAATGTTCAAGATAATCTCAGAAAGCACATTGGTACTTGCAAATCGAATCCACAACATCAAGCATGAGGTGCCTTAACCACTGGGCCATCACGACACTATTCCACTAAAATGATAAAATCTACAAGATTACCTCCCTAATTAGGGGTTGTAAGGCTCAATTAAACATATAGGACAAGAAACGCCGTTACATCACGTAATTGTTCAAAGACATAATTAAGTACTTGTGTACGCTTGTAATTACCGGTCTTATGACATGTAAGAGATATTACTATATTGTTAATAGGTACATAATTATTAACCCGTCAATGTTCACTGCTTGAAATTATCCGAAAGATATCTGTAATAGTATCAAGTTGTTAAGCAAACGAATTAAAAATATGGTATTATATAAAGTAAATTTGTATGTACGAATTTTAATTTGTACCTGCCATATTGTTACCTCTTGATTACATTTGGTTGACTGGTAGAGAATGCCTAAGGCTTTGAGTCCACCTTTGTGCCTTTTGTTGCATAAAGTTAATAAAACGAATAAACTGGCAGTCTTATCTTATTCTATTTTGTACTACAATTATGAAAGCGAATGTTTGTGAGGGTAGATGGATACAGAGATACACACAACACACAAGAGCGCGAATTTTCGACCCATTTTTGCGATACAACATTTAGGACTTTGGCTTTATTCTGATGTCTACGCAGATAAAGTCGCGGGCAGAAGCTAGTTATAGGTGTTAGAGACACAACTTGACTGGCTGCAAAGTTACTTGACCACAAACCGATATGGTCAATATATAGAAGCATGTGATGAGTTACAATATACTTATGGTGTGCCACAAGGCAGTATTTTAGGACCAACCATGTTTTTTGTGCAATGGAGTATTATTGCGGAGAATATCTCAGCATTAATACTGTGGGTGTTCATTGGTATACCAATATGCTATATGCTATTCCCTAAAGAGTTAGGCAGAGGTATACCTCTGCCTAACTCTTTAGGGAATACAGGCGTGATGGTAAGCATAGCTCAGCAATTTTTACGTAAGTATTCATATTTGTATGAAGCAATTAAGACACTGAAGGCTAAAAGTTAACTATCCTATGTTTTTCATTGTCGACTTATCGTTGATTCTTTAGTACTCAGTAGGAATATGATGTGATCACACGTCATCCATGGTACCTACGAGTACCTACTTACGATTATTAGAGAATTTAGCTGCATTTCCACTTCGTTTTCTACAAAGATATGAATCCAAGTAAGACTACAATATTGAATATCTTACAAAGAATCTTACTTATATGCAAATTGTTATAAGCTCCTATATATGTAATTAATACATAAAATGAAAAGTTAGAAAATGTAGTTAGTAATCATTTCTGTGGTATAAACAAACCAGTTAAAAGAAAAAGCTTTCTGTCTTTAATACAAACACATACATAGATACTGCAAATAATTATATATTGTGCATGTATATTAAGGCGCAAGTTGAACACTGAGAGAGATTTTAATGACACCTGAGGATAAGTGATATTTCAAAGCAAAACAAAGTAATTATAGCGAGTGATTTTATAATTATCTGAAGTATTATTCTAAAAAAGTCTTTCTTTATTTAAGTGCAGTAAGCTTGATTTGAGCTGTGAATCTTAGCCAAAATTTAAGAGGGTGATGTTTTAGAATACAATACAATGTAATACTTTGTCATCAATAGGATTCCTAAGAAATAGCCAGTTTGAAAATTCAAAGAAAAGGTTAGTCTCCTCACTACATTAAGTAGTGCTTACCTAAGACCTATTAATGTTTAGAAGTTGTGTTTTATTTATTTAAGTGCGTTGAATTTACATATGTAAAATGATATATTACTATTCCTTTTTAATCTTCAAACCAACTGGTTAGATTTTTTAAAATAGTAATATTCTTAAATTATAGAGCTTTAATTAATGCCTCATCCTTGTCAAACCATTGATTGCAATTACTGTTATTCCACTGCAAGGCAAAGGCGTCTTCTCATCCAGATAAACCACAAGCACTGATCATAACGCTTGCTCAAGGCGGATTGGAGATATCAGACTCATATAATTACAAGTCCAGGTTTCCTCACGATGTTTTCCTTTACCAATGTCGTTGATGTATTAATTTTGATTGAAATACCTACATGCAAATTATGTATTTTACATCTGGTAAACTAGCTAGCCACTTATTCTTGTGGCCCGCAGCCTGTATGATTGCGCGATAAGTCTAAAGCAGCGTTAATAAAACGTTGGCGTAGGACCACACCTACCGTCAGATTGCTATAAATTATTGAATGAAAGGGCAATGCTTCCACGCTACGGAGAGCTTCGAGCTAACTGAGAATTATTGATTTGTAAACAATGTTGCTGTAGCATTTTAATATAATTATATAGAATAGATGGTACGTGTGTCAAAACCGAAAGGGTAGATTTCTTTATTACGCTTCCAAAACTTTGTATATGTAACCTGATTTAAAATAGACTCGTATCAGGAACGCAGTGGAATTAGTGAGGTCTTCAATACATTTAGATAGTGGTTAGTTTTGAATTGAATTAGATTATTCTTCCATGTACAGACAACTGCACCAATTGGACGCGACCACACGCATTAAGTTACTCGTAAAAAGGGGATAACCAGTTGATAACAGTGTCCGTAGATACCTGATGAAAAAGTATACCTGACGCAGAACACGCTGACAAAACACATCAAAATAATAACCGCTTACTAAATTAGGATAGAACAGCATTGCTATCACTTTTGCGTTATTATGTAGGTACAAATATCCCTCAGTCAATTTAGGTAAAGCGAGCATAAGGCGAGTTCTCAATCCCTAGCGTTAGGTGAATTCAGGTGAGATCACAGCTCACCTAAATTCGGTTGGAGATCTTCACAGAATAGACCAGTAAATTACATGTTTTACAAATCACCAACGCGGAGTGTCAAGTGACTAGTTAACCAAAAGTACTGTTTTTTTTTATACGTATGGTAAATCATCATAAGACGTCTTCCGCCCTGGGCGGGACGGGAGGGAGTGTCAGACTTTTACTGACTAATACCCATACATTTTCCTTCTTGTGCCCTTTGCGTTCCGGGGGCGCGGTATCTCTTTCGAACAACCCGCAGCCCCGGCAAAGACTCGATTACCTACTCCTCAAAAGTTCTTCAACCAAATTGACCTTGGACACGTTGCAGTAACCATTAACAATTGCATATCGCTATGGTTTGATAACCACATGTAGGTAATTGGTAGAATGCTATACAACGCAACTGCTTTCTTTAATTAGCCTTCCTATGCATTGCACAGCCAATTAAAAATGTCGGTCAAACTTGCGTGGTGTAATGACAATGAGTTTTTAATTTAAATTCTAGTTTCAATTGAGTTCCAATGCTTTCAATTTGACAAATGATTTGCTTACGGAGTCATTAGTGTAAACCGGTCAAGTTCGAGTTGGATTCGCACGCGAAGGGTTCGTGCCACCGTATGATATTTTAAATTTCTTCTTTTCATGTCGATTGACTCGTTTCAAATTCTGTACGACCAATATATTTAACCCTACATACCTACAGAAAACACCTTACTGATGGAGGTTCTTTAGAAAGATCGGAACACAGTACTCGCAACCGGCGTGCTTGCAACCCTAAAAACTATCTATGTTGTTAAAATAACCTGGAAGCGGTTTATACCTTGGCACACCCTTACCACAAAGCTTTTTGAGTTAGTCTTGATTAATTGGAGACGAAGATAATGTACACAATGAAAAAAGAAATACAAATAATAATAACATAAGGCGAATTGACTACATTCCACTTTTTTGGAACTAGGTTATAAAGGGCCAATAAATATGTACCTAAACTGGACATACTATTTACTACCTAACACTATTTTTCGCGCTCCATCTTTGCTAACCGAAAACCCGACTAATCCACACGTACGCAAATTTGCGGTAACTTTTAATTTACAAAATTGCTTTTCCATTCACTGTCTAGACCAGACTATATCACGTGTAATCTCTTCCAATCTAACGTTTAGCCGCACAAAACGTAACACTGGCAACACTAGGCTTACATTAGAAACATCATGAATATTAACAATGTGCCGTAATGTTGCCACACTTTCCACCCGCGCATGGTGGCCGATTGTGTTTAGTACTGGTGTAATAATGAAATTAGTTCTAGAATGTTTTTATTTCTTGTAAAATTTTCAATTTTGTGTTAGTCGGAAATTGCATTTGGTTCTGCTAAAGCGTGCCAACCCACAATCTTTCAATTGTGTAAATAGTAATGTTAAACTAATTGAATATGCCAAATGTGTTGCATTACCATCTAGCAAAAACAGTGCAATGTACAAATTATGCTTCGATTTAAAACTAATCTACGTTAAATTATTACAATTCGGTCATCATCATCATAGCATTAGCCGCAGGACGTCCACAGCTGGACATAGGCCTCCCCAATAGATTTACAAAAGGACCGGTTGGAAGCGGCCTGCATCCATTCCATTACAATTGGGTACTTCTAAAAATGCTATCAAGTACCAAAATTACATTTTCAATTTTATTCATTATGTGCTTTCTAGGTTTATCTAGGACATTACTGATATCAAAGAACGAAAATATCACGAGGAAATATTGGGTTTCAATTAAAAGACTGAAATCGCGAATCCTTCACTGTGTAAGAAGAGGCCTTTGCCCTGCAGTGGGACAATAAAGAGCTAATATTAGTATTATTATTGGATTGCTATCCACAGTCGGATACATGTTTGTTCCAAGTTGCGCACTATAACAGACTGTCGCGGTCACCTTCACGCACAGCGGCGGTCAAAGGTCACGAAAGGACCTGATCCCTTTTGTGACCCTTCCAATGTTATTCAAACTCAGAGAACTTCATCAAAAATCCAAACTAAAAATGACCATCATCCATCATACCATCACGCCTGTATTCCCTGAAGGGTTAGGCAGAGGTGTACCAAAGTACACCCACAGTTCGCCGATATATTTAGGTCCCATGTAATAGGGAGCGAGCGTATTGCCATTAACCGGGCACAAATCCAAACTCCGAGCTGCTACTGAGAATTTCATAGAAAAACCCAATAACACTTTAAATATAACACTAAAAATGATGAAAAGCTTAAATATTCACGTGACATCTCGTGAGTGAAACTTCAGAAAACAAACAAAAGGAACCAACTTGAAATTACCTAAACACGCATTATAAGTAATCTGAGCTTTCAAAACACGCTAGATTAAAATCAAAACACGACATCGCAGTTTATGACGAATATAATGTGGATATTTTGGAAAATATTGTCTGTGACAGTTATAATTATGTCATTTGTTTAGAGAGTGTAGTTTAGGGTTGCCAAAGATCATGTAATTATGAAATGAGACTTTTTTGGCTTCCTATTTCTATCTTTAGTATTTAGCCCGTATTGCCCAGAATAATTATCTCATTCTCCTTTCCCTATATCTGAAGGTTAATTCTACTAATTAAAAACATTTAAATCTAGTCAATCTCTTCTCAGTCTTCTTCTTCTTCTCAGTGACAATCAATGTCAAAGAATATAGGTAAATTAGAGATGTTTTTTGATGGACAGAGGTTCCATTGTAAGCGTTTCTGAGTCAGTAGAATTCTACCCCCGAAGATTGATCAGTCTCAATATTACTTGATTAATCTAATTATGAATGAATTGCTCCTCCGATTGTTGCTAATGTGGTGATGTCGAGTGCAAGTTCGTTCCGCCATCTTTGAGAATCTGCTTCGGTGTCGACTAGCTTATTAAATATTAAAATCACTTCGTGGCCTTTTTACCCGACTGCGACAGAAGGAGGGTTATGTTTTTCGAGGGTATGTTTGTATGTATGTATGTATGTATGTATGTATGTATGTATGTATGTATGTATGTATAATTGTTTGGCACGCTCTGCAGCCTGAACGGCTCGATGGATTTTAGCTTGAGAGGTGTCGTTAGATTCGTATTTACTGTGAGAGTGACACTGGGTATATCAAAATAAAAAAAACAAAATGGCGGATTTTTGGCGCCAAATTCAAATGTTTGGATCGCTCTGCAGCCTGAACGGCTCGATGGATTTTAGCTTGAGAGGTGTCGTTAGATTCATATTTACTGTGAGAGTAACACTGGGTATATCAAAATAAAAAACTAAAAAAAATAAAAAATAAAAAACGGTAATTTAAAAAACTAAAAAACCCGACTGCTTTTCTGAGTATTTATGAAAAATCCCTAAAACAAGATAGTCGTTGTACCCGATTGCACTTAAAATTGTAGCAGTCGGGACCCATTCTAGAAGTGGAGGCTTAGTGAATTGAGAGCACATACCTATATTACATTGCAGATGGTCCCGAATGGGTCCCGACTGCTACAATTTTAAGTGCAATCGGGTACAACGACTATCTTGTTTTAGGGATTTTTCATAAATACTCAGAAAAGCAGTCGGGTTTTTTAGTTTTTTAAATTACCGTTTTTTTTTTAATCACAGCTCATCCGACAACGCCAAACATCCCAAGCTAAGTAACAATATAAAAGAAACACTTAAAAAAATGAGACTTTTGAATTTCGAAAACACAGTTATAAAAATGTGAAATAACTTAGACGTGCCAACCCTAGCTCCACGCACGTCTGGCGGAAACACAGCGTACCACAATTTAGCTGTCAGACCAGCTAAAATTAACCGTGACCGGTTGAAGGCCACAGATAGTTGCAATGATTGATGTTACTGCTATATTTATTTATTTAAAACGCTACTGTCAAGCGCAGCAATAATATGTGTTACCTTTTTAATGGTTGTAGGTTTAAAGCCATGCCAAGGTTTCGTACTTACTCAATACTCAATCATTTATTGCATTCCATAATATACGTGTACTTAGCATGCTCGCATGCTTACATGCTCAGGTGGTAAGGTCCATTTGTAAATTGAATAATCATGGGCCCTTTTTTTTTATAGACGGGAAATCATCAAATAACTTCCCCCGCCCTGGGCGGGGCGGGAGCGAGTGTCAGACTTTTACTGACTAAAACCCGTCTATGTTCCTTCATGTGCCCTTTGCGTTCCGGGGGCGCGGTATCTCTTTCGAACAACCCGCAGCCCCGGCAGGCATCGCCCCTCAGTGGCCACATCCAAGTTTGCTGACATCTCTTTGAGGCGCGCGTGGAACACGAACGCGCCGTCGACACGGTCTGTCGTTATTCAGTAAACGTACGGACGGTGAGCTACCCATTGCTCACCGTCCACAGACCCGCGCCTACGGTGGCCGGGAGTCGTCTCGCGGCTCTCGACGTCCGGAGCGTCTACCGCGGCGGCCGCTGGGAATCATGGACCCTGGCGGAAATTACATGTTCGATGGAAGGATGAAGAGGACTAAATTTTACTTACCATCTAGGTGTCTTTGTATTTTTATGTGAGTTTTAAAGGTTTGTCGTTTAAACATTTGTTACCTAAAACGGTACTTATCACTTTCTTGATCGACTGTAAAGGCTGAAAGTCTTTCACTGTATAAGAACCCTATTTATCTGGAAAATCTGTATCTCTCTCTATTTGTGTGAAAAATTCTAATTGCTCTGGTCAGTAAAAGTCTATTAGACTTTTACTGACTTAAAACTCCTCCGGTGTTCCCTTCCCACACTTACTGGGGCTTAGTTGGGATTCCGGAGACGTATATGCTTTCCGAGATCCCGACCGACCTTTATGGGCCTCCTTAACGACCCAAATGCTCTTAATCCACTCTCCAATAGAGCAGAGCAGAACACAAGAACAGTTCCACAGTGACCTTCCTCTTTGTCTTACTAGAATATCTTTCAGAACACATCATAACAATAAAGTAAAACGCAGCGACCATATTCTTAGTACCTTTGACCTTACTGCCGAGGTCTTATTAGCCGCATTTTGAACATATCAGTTGTAATTAAGTACACGATAATTAAAAACGTGATAGCCGCCAAGACGTAGTTGTACCGTTAGAGGAGCGGGGAATGAAAGTGGAAATAGGAAAAATTATAGAAAACTGTAAAAGTCATCTTGTTTTAAGGATGATTTAGAACCATCTTTTTTAGAAAATTGGGTACTCAAAACATATACATTTTTCATATGTATAGGTTAAATCTGTTATGTTAGCGTAATTGGCTCATCAGAGCCGTGTTAGTATAAATAAATAAATAAATGTATATAATTTGGCCATATTATTATACTAGACTTCGCCTACTACCTGCAACCCCAGCAAACAACAGCAGACTTAAAATTATGTCAGAAAAACGGGCCAAATAACAGCCTATAAGTTAAGCTAGTTCAATTATAGGTATTAATGTTTTACAGGGAATTCCATACAGACGTTCAAGAGTGAAAGAGCAATAAACATCCATCTATCCATTTATCTATCCTCACTTTCGCATTTATAATACCAGTAGGAAGGACAGAAGAATTTACCCGTATTTATGGATTGTCAGACAAACATAATACCCGGTTTATGTAATCCATAAATACTGGTTCATTATCCTCTCTGAATGCAGTCATTAATAAAGCAAGAAAGTTAAGCAAGCGTTCACGATGAACGCAAAATTACCTCACAGACAATACAGATCCCTTTCTTTGTTAAATAATCGAATAATCTGTTTATTGCGAATCTCAAAGCCATTGTTTGTGGTAACGACGCCTTACATTAGGTTCTTCTTCTTCTTACGTAAGAATGAGGTTTTGAAGTGGCTGTTACTCTTTAGTGGGTAGCAGTGGAAATGGGTTAATTTTTGGAAGAGAGAAGTCGTAGCAGACTATGCTTTTGGGTATTTGACACTAATAATGCCAGAACAATTTTTCTAAATAGACTTTATTTTAGCCCTGAAAATCCGAACAATTGTCAATTAAACGAAAAAAATTAAATAGAAAATTTACAGCAAATCCCGATTTTTATTTGCATTAAAATGAATAAATTGTTAAAGAATTGAAATGGCATAAAAGTGACGATAGTTTATTATTACGATACAAAATCATGTTTTGACAATTGCGTCAATTATAGTCAAAAGGAAATTTTAAATTTTGCGGGCAGCCTTAGCCCATCCCAATGAATAAAGGTCTATAGCTTGTAAATAGTCGTAAGTTTGGACAACTATGAAATTAAAATGATGGCCAGTATGTCACTCTTAAAACTTTTGTATGACTTATTTTGACTTGTTGAACCGAACCTTTCAACAGAAATTAATCACTATCACGAACGTCATATGGATCTAAATCGTAAATTAAGCAAAGCGAAGCTACACCACATGCAGTTCCAACTTCATTCGCAAGTCAGTCTTGCCTCACCGTATGCATAAACCTTAGTTACAGTGCTTACAAGTCTTTCAACACAAAGTACAGACATGATTTCCATTCCACACTTAATTGCCGATGGTACTGTCGCAATTAAAATAACTTCAAATTGCCCAGTAATTAAATAATTGCTTTATTCTATTTACTTTTGTGTACAATTAAATGTTGCAAATGTGTGTTTAGATTGTCGTTAAGATTACACTGGATTTCCAAGATTTCGACGTTTACTTCATAAATGGTCCCAGATTTAATATCTATGCGAAAAAAAGAATATTGAAGTGTTTGTTTGTAATGTCAAAATAACAGTTTGTTACTAAATGCACAAAGTACTATAATGTCCTTATACAAAAAAAAAACATTTTTCTTATTTTATTGTTCATCTGTCTGTTTGATACGGATACTCTCCAAAACGGCTGATCTAATTTTGACTTTCACTGGCAGTTAGCTACTATTATTAAGGAATAATTTATGCTACATTTACTTTAGAATAAGAATTATGGTTTTGCGCAAAAATATCGAAACCCAGCAGAAAACAATGAATTAAAGAAAAACTGAAATAAAAAGGAAAAGTTTGAGAGACAGCCCTCATTCACGTCCTTAATTAATATTTAATTAACTGTGAAATTAGGAGCACGAAATAAACGGTAACTTATTCACTGACAAGCTCTATTAAACAAAAGGTTACAATACGTTTTTGTTACAAGTTTTTTAAGGCACGTTTCATTAAAAAAACAACTTACTGAACGCTGTCTGCGTATCGTCTATCTTAGGGTTGCTACACACATAAACGGGTCGGCACAATCGGTTCGGCATTATCAATATTATTTTTGATGATTTTCTATTGAAAATGCCGAATCGAGAGGATGGATGGGTTTGTGGTTGTAATTAAAATCATAGCTGAAACCTGAAGTGCACGAAGACGAAGTCGCAGATGGAAGCTTGTTGTAAACCAATTTTGAATTGTCAGAAAGCTGTTTAGTCAAAATGTTGAACAGTTTATAAATATTCTCGTTTAATGTTGACCTCTAATCGTTATTAAATGTTATTATTTTTCTTTTACGGTGTCTTTACACGCGTTTGATATTACCATCATCCATCACGCCTGTATTCCCCGAAGGGTTAGGCAGAGGTGTACCAATGTACACATTGTACACCCACAGTTCGCCGTATATTTAGGTCCCATGTAATAGGGGGCGAGGCTATTGTCATTAACCGGGCACAAATCCAAACTCCGAGCTGCTATTGAGAATTTCATAGAAAAACCCAATAACACTTTTTGCTCGACCTGGGAATCGAACCCGGGACCCCTTGCACAGCAGTCGCACTTGCGACCACGAGACCAACGGGGATATTATTACAGGCGAAATAATATCCCCATTTGCGTACGTCGCCTATGTGATGTGCGCGCAGATATCATAGCAATTATTCGTAAAACACACGCGCTGTGATAATATCGAGACTATGTGGAGAGGCAATATCTTGAATATTGTTCCGCACATCAGTTTCTTGCAAAAAAAATGCATTTTAGTTACTTACTTACTTACAATTATTCAAATTACAATTGCTAAACGAAAACAATTTGGATTGTAAACTGACGTTTGTGAAATATCGGTTTAGTAAGATTAATTCATAAATTGGTTGTGATTTTTCCTTTCATTTTGCGTATGTAATAAAATATTATCAGATATAAACAATAGGTAAGTGCTGTGTGGCAAGCGTGGTAATATTTCCTTATGATCTTTCGCTGCGCATCGCAGAAGTTTCAACACTCTGTTTATTCTATGTTATTAGTATCTACGGGTTTTATGGGCACAGCTAAATATTGCGGGTGTATAATATTTCACCACCTTTAAATTGTAGTGTAAGCAGATCGCGATCGAGTCCGCGACATACGAAATCTGTGAGGTCTCTGTAAGCTGCTATAGATTTAATCAGGTCCACCTCGAATAGGTGCACCAGCTTAAATCTATAGCTATAGTTTAGAATTCTCATTACAACGTTATCAAAGGATTGAGAATGCCGAACCGAATAGGCCGACCCGCTTAAGTGTATAGCGACCCTAATATTGTCGCTGTTTGTAATTTTCTTTTTCTTTTTGAGAATCAAACAATAAATTGTGTCGCGGAAATATATGTCATGACATACACGTAGTGCTAAAAGTAGTTAATTTGGTCATCGCAGACTTGATAGCATAAAATAACCCCTCTGCTTAAACCCTTAAGGACTAAATACACTTATTCAGCTCCATTCAGCTTTGTCCATAGAAAACACTATTGCAGTATAGAGACGCGTAAGCGTGCGTTCACCTTTCCCCGTCTGAACGGATGCGATACAAAACTGGCGTTTTCTATAGACCAAACCCGAATGGAGCTGAGTGGGTGTATTTAGTCCTTTACTCCTACAACACACACAGAAGACACACTAGGCAACTACATTTAATTCATACAGATCCTTGATCACATACCATGTACCAGTCACGACTCGATCTGAATTACGACACCAATATTTTTGTACGACTATTATTGAACTATTACTTATTTTCATTGTTATGCATAATAGGTGTGTCTGTATGTCCCAATGTCTGTAGGTCGCAGTCATTTTGAATTTGATTTGAAAAGTTCAAGCTGTCTAATTGTATGATAATGGTGTTCTGAAAAGAAGCCTAATTTGATTTTTGATTGGTAATAGAGCAGTATTGTTATTGATTAGTTATTGATAACAAATCGTTATAGTAATGAATATTGATAATGGATATGGCGCAGTGGTTAAGGCACTCGCCGCCACACCATTTAGATAATAAATGGAAGACGCGAACTTCTAAAAAAAAAACAAAATTTTTTACCGAAAACCCAACTATTTTTCAACTAAAAATACAATTTCAAATTACCTACTTTGTAGTAAGAAATAATTCATTAATTAATTTGGCAGAACTAGCAAATATAGGTTGCAATGAAACAATCTCGTTTGACGTGGCATTATAATTCATTTTAAGAATACAAAGGACCTACCTAAGGCCCTACTACTACCAATAGGTACTATCTCGCTTCTTCGGTCACGAACTCACGACCTCACTCCTAGAAAGGGGTCAGGCAAAGGTTACTTTCGTAAAATAAAATTGTGTGGTACTCACAAGGCGAACAAGACCAACAAGAACAACAAATGTACATATTCAATTCAAGTCGTCAAGTCAAGTCAAATTGGAAATACAACATAGACCATTCTTTAAGCATTTTATACAAACACCATGCCACCAATTCCACCAATTTCATAATCCATAAATTTCTTATTTAAAAAAAAACCACCGGTTGTCGGACACGTAATGACTTTTCCGGCATTCCTGGTGGTTTTTTACCAACCAAATTATGCCTAATGGGGCATAAATTGGTTGGTTTTTTAGTATGAAAATCTCTTTAAAAAATTGTGGCGTTTAGTAAATTGCACCCGCACTAGGTCAGGACAGGTGACTAGTAAAATAAAAGTAAAGTGCGAAATGGGTATTAAAAAATCGATCGACAATTTACTTCACAATTACACCGCGCACTCGTGTAGACCTCTTTCCTTATGATATCGATTACTTTTATCTGCTTCTTCCACTGCTATTTCTTAACCACTTTCGCACTTTCTTGTTTACCGGAAAAATGTTACCATTTATCCCTATAATTGACCACCGCAAAGCCATTTCCCCAATAAAATGTCACAACCAATACAGAATAAGAAGATCAGAAGGATCACTAGCGATGATTTCAATCGTAGTGGTAAAAGATGGAAGCTGTAGAATTTGCGTGATTGTTTTTAGTAAAATTGGCCTTGGATCATTAACATTATTTTCTAGAAAGTATTTCAGATATAAACATACATACATACAATTACGCCTGTATTCCCCGAAGGGTTTGGCAGAGGTTTACCAATGTACGCTCTCAGTTCGCCGGTATGTTTAGTCAACAGGCAATATTCAGGTATAAATTGATTCATTATTTATTTACTCACTTATCAAACTAGTTTTTACTCCCACTTCGTCCGAGCGAATGGCGGTTATTACAGACACAGATGAAATCGCGGATTAAAAACTAGCCTATGTCCTTGTCCCGATCCCAAGCTACCTCTTTGACAAATTTCGTCACAACCGGTTATGCTGGGATGAGGCAACAAACAAATAGACAATGAGACTTAGTTACTTTGGGATTATAATTTTTATGTCATCATCATCATCGAATGACTTCCACTGCTGGACATAGGCCTAAAGATCAGTACAACGATCGGTCGTGCTCTGCCTGATGTCTAGAATCTATTGGATTGTACTCCACTCCACACTTTTAAGTCCTAGGCATGTCTATTTACAACACTGTATCTGATTATTTGTAATACTATCGAGTGGGACTTCTGTACGTATTTACTCTGTGGCTCGGTTGCGTGCGCGCACGTAGTTGCAAGTATTCTGTTCCGCGGCGCGTGTCGGTGATCTGGCGAGGATGAGCAAGAAAACGCGATGCTCAGCATTCCGGCGTGATGCAGACAACGCTCTGCTGAGCACGGGACACTGAACTGTGATGTGCACAAGGGGTAGTGGTTGCTTTCATTAACCCTAAAGTGTATTTTTTAATCTTATAGACTAAATTGTCAGTTTCATACGTCGAACATAAAAATAATATGCTTTGCGGCACATAGACATAAAACACACTATTTTCAAGTTTGTGTACCTATCTTGTGTATTCTGTAGAAATCTTCTACATGAATTTAGGTGACGTGGGCTTGTGGTGAGATATCATCTCACTGATGCTAGTAGGGATTGACAGCTCACCTCGAAGTTATTTTATCGATATTTATCGAGCGATAAAACAGAATAATACTACAGTATAAAACAATGTGGTATAATTCGCTTGTTTATAAAATTGTGCCGCAAGAAATCATTTTCCTAGTGGACTTTGGTTGGGATTGATGTAAGCATGTAGAGCACATCATTACGAATTTACGATTCACCGTACTTTTACTCGCTGCGGTTCCATAATTTGTTTTATGTAGTTCACCACTGGTCAAAGTAAGCAGCTGTTTACATGATGGTACCTAATGATAGCTCACTTTAATTAAATTCTTTGAAACAGATTTTTACAGAATCAACCAGCTGCTAACACGACAGCTAACCTCACGTTTACTTCACCTTAATTTATACAGGGACAATTTTACAGACTAACCCGGCAGGATTTATAGTGTGTCGTAAAACTACATTGTAGGTAGGTACCTACTTATTGCCCTTAAGTATTCCTACTATTGCCACACGTTGCTCTATGCAGAGAATCCACTGACCTGCCTTCAAGCGGTGTTGCGAAACTGTACTGTCGTGAAACAATAGCTTGACAACTAATGAGTGAACTTGACCCTCGGCTGATCTAGTTTTGTTTTAGTATTGTATTTTCTTATCTACAGTTTGAATAGCTTAGAGTAGTGACATAGTTTTAAGATGCGATTATAAAAATTATTTCGCAGATAGAAATCTACACTATTGCCAAATGCCATATAATATGTTCTTCTTATCGTGTGGGCAGTAAGGTCTAACGACCCCAAACACCCTAGTGACAGAGTTTCTAAACCGCCTCAAGGGCCTCTAACATGGTTACTGATGTCAGTGATGTCCAAGATAAACTTAGAAAGTACATATGAACTAGGAAAAGTCACATTGGTACTTGCCCGTGCCCGGTTGCGAACCCACAACCTCGTGCATGGGAGGCGGGCGCCTTAACCACTGGGCCATCACGACACTTAACAACAATACAATGTTATAATAATACAATGTTAATAATATGTTGAATGGTATACTTGACTACCACGCGGATAAAGTCGCAAGCAAAAGCTACTATTTTATATTAAAGAAGGCATATGTTTACGTTACAATAAAGGCAATGGCATTGCGTAGGGTCCAGTGCATCAGGGCGTTGAACCTAGGCTATTAGCTTAAGCTAGTATATGTAGGCTCTCGTCAGCTGCGAACTTGCTCGCCCTCTGTGCAAGTAGTTATGCTCATAAATCAATGTTTTGTGCCTTGTAGGAAAGACATGGATCGTTATAAGATTGAATAGAGTAAAAATATTTAGGACTTTTGTCTTTACTTTGGAATTTTTTAGACGCCATCGTTCTTTGCTAATTATTTTTAGGGTATCTGGGTAAACCATTTAAAATTGTTGTGTAAAAATTTAAAAAACTAAATTAAAAATAAAAAATTAAATTAAAAATTAAAAAAACCCCCGAATCAAAATCCTAAGTTTCCTTTAAAAAGTAAAAAAATAAAATACGTCGCGTTGGGGGACCGCTCGGGACAGTCCCTAAATGCAAAATCGGTCCCCCAACGCGACGTATTTTATTTTTTTACTTTTTAAAGGAAACTTAGGATTTTGAGTCGGGGGTTTTTTAAATTTTTCATTTAATTTTTTATTTTATACTTTTTATAGGTACATAATTATTATAAAGTTGTAAATACATAATAGGTTCCTAATAATTTAATAACACACATGACAAATCATCTTTAGTTTTTCTTCCCCACTTCCACCCCCATAACTTTTAAACGGCTCAACCGATTTTCATCAAACATGTCTAAGAACACTCGCACATAAGTCACCTTTAATACAAAAAAACTAAATTGAAATCGCTTCATCCGTTCGGGAGCTATGATGCCACAGACAGACAGACAGACAGACCGACAGACAGACACGTCAAACTTATAACACCCCTCTTTTTGCGTCGGGGGTTAAAAATGAACCAGAATTGTTCTTTTTATTCTCAGTAGTTCCTTGGCGTGGTTTGTTTATTTTACTTTCTTTGGTCGAACTACTGAAACACAATACCTGATATACATATGTAAGAAATTCATCTTAGAAAGCACGTAATTATGAATTGAAAATTCACATTTGTACCGAACCCGCAACCACATTTCGTGGTTTATAATCGTACCCAAAATAAAAACCATTAGAATATTACTATAGTTTTTATTTTATTAGGTTACAATTTCTGTCAAAATCCCAACATAGACTTTTCCCGAGGCAACCCAATTTTAAACTTGCATCTTTGTAACCGCGTTCCGCAACAACAAAACACTATTTAAACACAACAGATAAGCAATAAACACAGCAAATAGTGTTGCGCAACAGTTACTGGTTCACTAACTCTCATAAAAACCCGATAATAACTTCCGAGACGGTCAACCGCGTCCGTTTTGCGAAAAAACGAAGAAATTTCTCTTAAACAGAATGAGATCTGTTGGTATTGCAAACACGCGTCGTATTTATGTAATGATTGTGGCTTACTTCACGGTTTTTTGCAGGGTTAAGTAGTGTAAGCGGTGTCAATTTGTATGGTTTAGTTTGCTTGTAAAACTATCCTTTTAGACTTAATATTATGAAGCTGAAAAGTTTGTTTGTTTCAACGATCTGATCTCTGTAACTACTGGTTCGAATCTGATTTTTATTTCCCTAACCTTTTAGTGAAAATCATTTCTACGTTATTCTTGAGTGACATAGGCTTATATTCTGTGTTAAAAAAAATTGGATTGTGTTAGAAAATTGACGCGGACGAAGTGGCGGGCAAAAGCTAGTGTTAGAATATTCAAGATGGGTAGGCAGTTAAAAACTGGTGATGTGTGTGTGTTGTTCAACAATGACTATTATTTCTATGGCAAAGGGTTCACCTTTGCATGTCCAACTGCAGTTCTACATGTATAGTATACACTTTGACTGCCTCGTTAGCCTAGTGGTTCCTGACTGCTATGCTAGAAGTTTTGGGTTCGATTCTCAGGTCGAGCAAAAAGTGTTATTGGGTTTTGCTATGAAATTGTCAGTAGCAGCTCGGAGTTAGGATTTGTGTCCGGTTAATGGCAATAGGCCTGTCCCCTATTACATGGGGCCTAAAACATACCAGCGAATTGTGGGTGTACATTAATACACCTCTGTCTAACCCTTCGGGGAATACCGGCGTGATGTTATATTATGTATAGCATACCTTTCTATGCGAAAAAGAAGAAACACTTCCATTTTTCGACGGACATCGAATAATCATTATTAGCCTTGAAGCGTCCACCATCGAACATAGGCCTCTCATTCATAAAATACGTAAAAGGAAATTGAAAGCACACATATATACATACTTACATATTATATTGACACTGACTCCATCTATTCCGGTCAAAACTGACCAAATCATGGCTTAATAATGACTGTTTTGTGTAGGCAAATAATTGCAGGTCATTTGCCTATATAGAATCATTGTAGTTAGTAGGTAGTACCTATTTTTGGTGTTATAGATAGTTACATAAAGTTGATGGGGTAATGAACTTCTATATGGCGAAATTATGGGGTTTTTTAAAGGAGTTTGCCAACATGAGAATTGTTCTGAAGACTGCCAGTTCTGGAAAATACCTATCATCTTTCGGTGAGTTTGCGTGAGCTTGAAGTGAGTCCCCTATTAGATGGGATCTAAATATACCGGCGAACTGTGGGTGTACATTGGTACACCTCTGCCTAACCCTTTGGGGAAGACAGGCGTGATGGTATTTTTTTGAAGTGAGTGGTCATGTCACCGATTCTAGAGATTGACAGCTCTCTTCAAGTTCATCATCAGCCGATTGATGTTCACTGCTGGACGTAGGCCGTCCCTAAAGATACCCTCAATGACCCGCCCTGTGCTGCCCGCGATCAGCGAGGTGCCGTGGCCTTTGCCGGCTCACTTAATCTAAATTCAGCGTGAGAGATTTTTACAGAAGCCGGTTGTACTATTTATTTAAGTAAGCTAGGTAATATAATAAGGATCCCTTAGCGTTAGTCTTCTTGGTTACAAGGCTTTTTCACACAAGTGCGAGATATCTATCCGTAGAACAATTTCTATGATATCTCGCGCGACCCATCTTGCACAGCGCGACCCATCTCACACAGGCAGGCGAAGTACGCAACCTGGGTTATTATCTCCCCAGTGATAATATTATATGTGAAAGAGAGGCCTTAAATCTAGTTGATCTGTACATGCGAATCTCGTACTCTCGGCCATGGGCAGAGGTGGACCACTACTGTGGTTTTAGTCGGTAAGAGTCCGGCATGCCCCTCCGTCATCCCCACGATGGAGGAAGTCCATTGATCTGATTCATAGATCCGAACACTTTGACATAATGTTTTGAAGGTATACGATGATCTTGCTATTGTATGGTCCTGGAAGAGGCTTATGGGCACCAGGCAAACAGACATGGTAACTCTCTAATCAATCAAATAAAAAAAAACATCTATCTATCTATTTGGTTAGTTTTTTACACATTCGCGCTACGCATCCTTACATGGCTCTAGTGGAAACACAGCCTTAATCTCGGGCCTGCCTCTGTTCTGGCGACGGACTAAAGTGCAAAAGAAGATGCAAGAACAAGAAATCCGTGGCAGATAACTCCGTCACTTACATAAACCTAACAATACCTAATTACCATATAAATTAGCCCATAAATATACCGATAACATCAACCGCAATGATATCACTATAAGAGGAGTATATGCCGACTTTCTACAATCAACGCATGACATGCAGAGGGAAGTAAATGAACATTATCGCCGCATCTCATCAGTGTTACCAAGCGTTGCGTATCGACGAAAGTGGCGTAAGTGCATTTTCTCATCTTGCTATTTCTGTGTTCTTGAATCTTGTATGAAAGTGTCTCCTTAGTTGAATTATGAATCTGAAAGTGTGTCTGTTCGTTCGTTCATTTGTTTGTTGCTTCTTGAACCGATTTCAATGAAAGGTATAGCGATAACCAAATTTGATTCTATTTAATCTTTTAGAGCTGTATAATTTATTTTTTAACTGTGTCGTTAGACTAGCGACCCTTAGCGTGACTGCTACGCAAGAGGGCTTGGGTTAAATTCCCAGGTCGAGCAAAGAGTTATTGGGTTTTTCTATAAAATTCTTAGTAGCAGCTCGCCCCCTATTACGTGGGACTTAAACATACTGGCAAACTGCCTAACCCTTCGGAGAATACAGGCGTGATAGTATGTTTGTTTTTATCCCAAAATGAGATTAGATTTGCAGTGTCAGTACTATGTTAACTAAGGACGAGGTCGCGAGTTTTCCATTGAACCGGTTTAGAAGTCTGACTAATGTTAGTATGTAAGTTATCACCTTTATCGATTAGGTGAAATGTTTATGAGGAATGTGGCTGCAATTCTCAAATATTTGCCCATAAACACTTGTAATCTATAGGAATGATAAGTACTTGAAATAAGATTGAAATAAATTAAACTGGGTAATGGAATTTTAGGACACAGTTTGCGAAGGATAAAAAGAGAGAGTAAAAAAAGAAAGAAAGGAAAAAAAGCATGCTTTTAGAACTAGGCTATTGTATTAGGTTTAAGACTTGTGATAATAGTTGTAAGTGTGAAATAAAAAAAAATGCTCAGATGGTTCGGTCATGTTGAGAAGATGAGTGAAAGGCGACTAACAAAAGAGACTTAAATGGCAGATGTGAGTGGCAATGCCGGGAAGGGACGCCCTAGAAAGACCTACCCTGATCTTATTGGAGAGATTCTTCAGAAAGGTTGGGTGTGCGGTACTCGTAACCGGCGTGCTTGTATGACCAGATGTATGAATGTGGACGAGGCGAAAGGAGTATATAATGATCGTAACAGGTGGCATTCTGTGGTTTCTGCCTACCCCGTGGGAAAAAGGCGTGAGTTTATTTTTATGTAGAACCTTAAGTTTTATCTGACTTAACCCCAAAATCAGTGACATCGTATTACACACCATACTTCCAAATTAACCTGGGTTCACAATTAACCTGCCCACTATCACCGTTTTGCGACACAATCACTGCCCGCGCTGCCGGGCGCCCCTAGCATGCGCCTGCGCCGCTAAACAATTAGTCACAGCTTTGCGGGCGTGCATTGACATTGAGCACAAACCGTGCACAATTAGCGCTGGTGTCATCTGGAGCGACACGTTTTGGTGTGAGCAGAAGGAGTAGTGTCATCTCGTGTCGTCTCGTGTGCTTGTGTGTGACCTCTCAGGTGTTGCTGCTCCGTTTAAAACGGTACAGGTGTTTAGTTGAACCTTTTTGGTTTGTCACCTTCTGAACTTCACCAGCTGAGTTACTGGCGAAGTTTTTTCATATTCTAATGGACTTGCGTTTCATCGCAACTCACCTGTTTTTAGTGTTGCTGTGGCCTAATGTGGAACGAGCTTGTGATGAAATAATTAGGATTGAGGACTAATTTTAAATAATCAGATAACTAAAACTGAAAAATTAACATGATAGTTTGACATATTTTCTATACAAAAGCTGTCTATTAAACCACCATATTTATTTAAGCGTTAAGCATAAGTATAAGCGTTCTTAAACGATCGAATTATCAGTAAATTTATTTATTTTGCCCCGTACTTAATATGATTTTTTTCCTGTATGCATCGTGGGTGCGTTTACAAACATATAACCTCACATACACAAACACAACAACCAGACTCGGAACAAGTACCTGTAGGTTACACATTTTTTTTGTTCCGTGCCCGCGATACAAAGCACACCTACCAATCGCTCCGCTACTGCGTCAACCGTGCTGTCAAAGTCAAGATTGATACGGTTTTTCGGACTTTATATAGGTACCTATATAACTGCCCCGTTGGTCTCGTCGGGGTCCCGGGTTCGATTCCCAGGTCGAGCAAAAAGTGTTATTGGGTTTTTCTATGAAATTCTCAGTAGCAGCTCGGAGTTTGGATTTGTGCCCGGTTAATGGCAATAGGCTCGCCCCCTATTACATGGGACATAAATATACCGGCGAACTGTGGGTGTACATTGGTACACCTCTGCCTAACCCTTCGGGGAATACAGGCGTGATGGTATGTATATAGGTACCTATATCTATAATGTTATTAATGATTGACGAAACTAAGTACCTACGTGGTACCTTTGGGCGATACAACGCAAGCTGTCAGTTACATGTTATTTCCACATAAAAACCTGTCAACCACAGTTTATGTTGAACGAGTTTATAGAATGGTATATGCCTATGGATTTCCTTGTTGCTATTTCCTTCACAGTTGGCAGGTAGGAACAAAAACTGGGTACTTAATATATCAGTTAAATGTACCCCAGTTATACATGTTTTATTTTTTTGCTTACCTTTGGGCTGATTTATCAAACATTTGAATGTTTTTAACTGACGAATAAATAAGACGGTTTGTCATACATAATTACTATATAAAATATGTCAAACTTTCAGATCATTCTTCTTTCTCGTTGGTAGGTAAAGGAAAAGTCACCAGGTTCTTGCCTGGTATCAAACTCGCAACTTCAACCATGACAGACAAGTGCCCTAACTACTGGGCCATCACGACGTTTTTAAAATCTTTTTTTTAGCCTGTCCTGTCCCGCTCCTTTGCAAAGGCCTTCCTCCACTTCATTATTAATTCACAATTTAAAACTATGGTCAACAACAAAAGTCGATGAACAATGTTACTTTGACACATCATTTAATAGACACGAAATAACACAATTCACTGCTATTCATTTTAGATCCATTTCGTATTTCCTTTGACATTGTACTCAATAATAAGGATTTAACGTCTGAAATGTTAATCTACTTTTGTTGCTGACTGTACCCAGCATCTTACTGCTCTATGACACTTAGGTGACCTTCCAATGTCACGTCCACAGGTCACGACCGATTAAAAACTCTTTAAAAATAAAACATAAAGATTTTATTATTTCTTTTCCATCTACACGACACAAACAAGGTCAATTAAAGGTGTTAAGATTCTTCTATAGAATCTATACTAATATTGAATAAAAACAGGTATTTTTTTTGTTCTTCTTCTTCTTTATCGTGTGGGCAGTAAGGTCTAACGACCCCACACACCCTAGTGTCAGAGTTTCTAAACCGCCTCAAGGGCCTCTGACATGGTTACTAATGTCAGTGAAGTCCAAGATAAACTTAGAAAGTACATAATATGAATTAGGAAAAGCCACATTGGTACTTGCCCGTGCCCGGTTGCGAACCGACAACCTCATGCATGAGAGGCGGACGCCTTAACCACTGGGCCATCACGACCCATGATTTTTCTTTTTTTGATTTTATTTTTCTTTTTTTTTAATTATTTTTTTGTTTGTTTGTTTGTACTGAATAGGCCCTGAAATTACTGGAACGATTTTAACCATTTTTGCATCAATAGATAGCTACATTATTCCTTAGTAACATAGGCTATATTATAACGACTACGACCCACCGAAGCGGAGCCAGAACCAAAGTCGAAACTCGGGTAAAATAAGCTACGCAAATGAAGTCGCGGGCAGTTTGCTAGTCATTTATAATTAAAATATTTAAAGAAAAGCTTTTATTGTAAACAGATCAATAAATCTTCTTGGCTTTAGAATAATAGAACAAAAGTATCACCTTGACATTCTGGTATGTACACAAATATGACCTTAAGGTCAAATCGGTGGAATTCGCAATATTTTATTATACCTACAGAATCTAAAAATATTAATTGACAAGTATTTGTAACTATCTTTATTCCTAAGTCATATGAAAGAAAAATATTTCAGTCTATAACTATTAGTCCTCTTCACCGTATCCAGCGACAGCGACCCAGACTACTTGTCTTCTCTTTCGTGAGCTCTCTGATGACTAGCAAAACCGAACTTGGTCTTGAAAACCCGGTCGCATCGTGTACAGAAGAGCCGATTATACATATAGGAGGGCTTTGGACGACTTTTGCGTATTTGTCGCTATAACTATTACGCAGGAGATGTTATAGTGTATAAATGAGTGCTCAAACAGGTACACTCCCTCTTCCCTCACTCTCTTAGGCTAGCCGCACACACACAATAATATTGACAATCCAATATTGTCAGAATTTCAAGATATATGGAACAATACCGCAATACAGGCCGCACATACACAATATTATTGACAATACGTACTTTATTGTCAATATTATTGCGTGTGTGCGGCTAGCCTTAGACAAATGGGACGGCAATCTGACGCGACCGGGGAGAAATTAGTCGCAGGACCAACGAATTTACGTGTTTTGCGAGACACAGAGGTGTCACACCACCAACTTTCAAAGTCTACTGCTATGGAATTCCTTATGTGGAAACTCAAAAGTATTTTGCCCAACATGCAAATCAAACCCAAGATCAAATCAGCACTCAGCAATCGCGCTTGAACCACGAGACTAAGAGAGCAGTTATGAGGTTACAAACAAAAAAAAAATACAATTGAAATGGGAACCTCGTCCTTTTTTGAAGTCAGTTAAAAGGAAGACAATTCAAAAAGAAGTCAGCAAAGTTATGTCATTGCAATTTATGCTTACAGCGTCAGACAATTACTTGCCTTTTATAACAGCAATTTTGTCATCACTGAAATTAACTAGCATCCAACTATTACAAATTACAATTGCAATGAAAAACTTGGTTGTTGAAAACCGTCTAAAAGATTCGTGATGAAGTAAATGCAGCAAGATTTTTATATAATAAAGTACCAAATGACAAAAAGTCTCTCAGCGATTGGCAGCTGCACGGCCCGTAGCAGGTTCGATTTCCGTGCGGATTAAATATTTGTATGGTCTATTAGGTAGGTGTACTTGGTCTGGTTGTTTGTGTATGTATGTGTCTTTATATTATTATACTAGCTTTTGTTCGCGACTTCGTTGGCGTGGTTTTAATCATCCGTGTTAAGTCACGTCTTATGTTACTGCCAAGTTCCCAAGTATCGTAGCGTGATGTTATATTCCTTCTCGATAAAAGGGCTAACCAATACAAACATAATTTACCAATTCGAACCAGTAGTTCCTGAGATTAGCACGTTCAACCAAACAAACAAATAAACTTTTCAGCTTTATATATTAGTATAGATTTGTAAACGCAACTACGATACAAAAGAAATTTCAAGAGTGCAGGCAACCCATATATTTTTGTTAACAATATAAAAAAATATATCTAGATCTAAATTTTTAAGTAAGCTTAGTCAATTTTATTTCAGCAATCAATTACCAAATCAGTTCAGTCATCCGGACAGAAATTAGTTAGGTAATTACCTAGGTATCTATGCTCTCTAACTTTCGACCAATGACCGTGAGTCCCAAAGCCAAAGTTCGAAAGTGTATTGCAATCAATCGCGGACAAATTGCGGTAAACCACTTTTCACCCTTGCGACTTTAGTAATAAGATTGAGAAGTGTTCAACCGCCAATGTTCTCGATTGCCAAAGTCCGCAGAGAAAACAAAATACTCTTAACTCCCATATTTTCAAATTTCTCACAGTAAAAGTATCTTTTTCTTTGTTTTCAGGCGGAATCCTTCAAAATACGCAAATACCTTTGAGGATAAGACCCAGGAGTGTGGGATTCTTACCTTACTAAAACCACCCCGGTGGACACCATCAGCACATGGAGAGGGTTCCGTTTCCTCTTAAAAGACCGGACCAGAATCCTCCCTGTGCAAAGCCTGTTTTAGGGCACATTCCTAGGAAGACTGTAAAGGGGTCTCCCCGAAGCCTCGCTGTGCACGGTAGCAAGTGACCACTATGCAACCGTCTTCTTTAAGGTCGCTTTACTAGGTGGATAGAGTCCCCATTCTAACCACCGGCGACCTACCATTTTTTTTAAGAATAGGCAATCATCATAATCTCCGACTCCTAAGATACAGGTATAATTTAATCTTGGTAGTACAACCCATTGTTTCCATATGCTATGTGCCGTGATGTTGTTTTTACGTACAAATAAAAATCAAATGTCTTCTCCCGCTCTGGGCAGAGTGGAATTGAGTGACAGCCTCTTACTGACTAAAACTCATCCGTGTTCTTCCTAATGCCTATCCATTCTAGGGCAGCGGTAACTCTTTCCAACAAATTCCGCAACCCTGCATGACAGGTATTGGCCTTAGCGGGCCCGTCTATTCTGCTGACATCTCTTAGAGGCACGTGTGGAACTCAACCGAGTGACCTACCTGCAGCGATTATAATATTACCAATCCGTGACGAATTGCTCCACATTCGAACCCCCGTTTAGCACCACCTGTGTCAAATATCAGTCAACTGCCATTGTTCGCGCGATAATTTGACGAACTCAATGCTCCGGTTGTTATGTGGGTTTCTCTAAGCTTTGTTGGGACTTAAGTGTGAGATGTAAGTGCTGGGGTCCACGAGTTGCTTCGATATTGTCATGTAAAGTATGCTTCGGTGTTGGGCGAAGTACAAAGAGGTCTTATTTAGTTTATAACATAGGTATTTTTTGTTATTTCGTAAATCTTATATAGGAGAGTACTTTGTGAAGGAGCACGTCACGGGAAGTAAACCATCATAACTATTTTACAGCAACGTTGCTGTGTTCTGATTTGAAGGGGACATTTCAACTTTGTCCCTGGGATGTCAACGCATCTACAAGGGCTATAGTATTGCAAATGTCCATAAGCAGCGGTGACCAATTAACATTAGGGGAGCCGTCCGTCGGTTTGATTGCCATCCAAGGATAAAAAAAGGTACCTACTTATATTTATTTAAATGCTGAATTTTAAAATTATCTGCTTCCTTCACTGACCCTTTATGCCTCGCGTGACGATAAGCATCTTATTCATATTTTGTCTCAGATAATCTAACTAATTATGTGTGGTTAATTCAATATACTACATAATTATAAATACAGCCATACATTCATATTTTTAACTAGCGGACTGCCCGCGACTTCGCCCGCGTGTCTTATTTCAACCGCGTTAAGTCACATCTTTGGTTACTGCTCTGCGCCCGTGTGCCGTAGCGTGATGTTATATAGCTTAGGTTACTCAGGAATAACGTAGCTATCTATTGGTAAAAAAATGGTAAAAATTGGTACAGTAGTTTTGGAGCTTATTCGTTACAAACAAACATAAAAACTTTCCTTTATAAAACATTATATTTCTTAAGCAAATGCGGTAGAAAAAACGTACAATAGGTACCTTTTGCTTCGATACCTTGAAATTAATTAGCCAATGTTGTATTAAATGATGATAAATACATCATTTTTATCGCTTTGGTTAAACATACTCGTATGTTTAAGAATTCAATTGAACGTGTCTCGTAATTGGATAATATTATGTTGTATGTCCTTCCTACATTTTAACGAGTGGTTAATTTATGATCATGATTAATGGATTACTGCGTTTATTATTTAGGCTTAACTCTTTGTGACAAGGTTTACAAAAACCGATATGTGATTTCCTGGAATAATAATAATACCTGATTTTATGATTACTGAAATTATGTGTCAATTCTATTAAAGACCAGTAACTACTAGCAATATACAGAAATTAATACAAGCAAAATCAGCCAGATCAGACTGAATAATAACTTAATTTAATTGTTGAGAATTATTTTTTTTTTTGTGAACACACTGGTTATTCTCTTTTTATTTAAAGTCCCTCACAATTTTTCTCCGTGACTTTCCTGACAGAAGCCTAAAATTCCGGACACATTAGAAAAATTCCTGTTACCTGACAACCGTTTTGCGTATACCTAAATCATTATTAGATGATGTTTTTGTTTTGGTGATGAATTACCATGCGCGCTCCCCCATAGATTTCTTCCCTAAGACTCTATGGGGGCGGCCTATGTCCAGGAGTAGTCGTCCTTCGGCACACAAAGAGCTTCTACTTCTGTCTTGCTTAAATAAATCGTAACCATTAAATATTATTTCATTCCATTTCTGAAGCAACTCGTCTACCCAAGCACTTATTCATAAGTTGACAAAGTATTATCGTGATTCTCTAGGGCATGTCGTGTTGACTTCGCAATTTGGAGCCATTTCAAGCCATTTCGAGCCATTTTGTTGACATGCTCGTGACAGAACGATGAACATGGTAATTAATTTAAATCACAGCAACGATTTTTGAGTGCAACGACACGAATTTGTAACGTTTTGTGAAATTTTCGTTGCGTTACAGAGTCGTTTTTGAGTTAACAATAATTAGATAGGGTTGTCAATTTTATGTTTTGAATAGAACAGAAAAGTAATAATTACTATTGTAGTACTAATTACTGTTGGCAACTTTCTTTTCGATTTCTAGCTATTTTTTAGTATCGATGATAAATCTATAGGGCGCCACGTGATTACTGCGTCAGAGGCATTGCCGTCAGATGAACAGACAAATGGCACACAATCATATGAGACATAGTCTGATCAGGAGCTCCGCAATCGCACTGGGTTTCAGACGGGTCTATGATGCCCCATTTCGTCAAATTATGTTTACAGTGGCCAACTTGGGTGCGCAGTGGATTCAGTGAATTCGTAAAATACCACTGCAGTTCACGACTGGGAGGCAGGTTTTTTTTTCAAACATTGGATGACAATCAAGCCTTCGGCCTACCTAATGTTACGTGGCCACCGTTGCCTATAGACACCTGCAATACTAGAGGTTTTGCAAATGCATTGCCATCCCAGAGACAAAGTTGCAATGTCACATGTGCCTGTAATTACATCGGCACCCATACCCTTCCAATCGGAACACAGGTTGGTGTTTTGTGTTTCAGTGTTCTTGGGGCTTGAAATATCTACTCTTGAGGTGAATTTCTAATTAATTTACAGTTAACTTTCGGAAGGGTTGAAACCGTGACTGATATATAGCTCTTTCCAATTTCAAATTTAAAAAAAGAACGTTGCTACCTGCTAAAAAGCGCTTAATTAAGACCAGATTAGCATTAAAACTCATTTAAAGAATTTGACGCCACATTTATTTAGTTGCCAGTGGCATAATTGCTTTTTATAAAACGTTAGTTTCGCGAATTGCTAAGGCTTGTTTTACATAATGTATGGTATGTAATGGTGGGTGTACATGGACGTAATATGGTTAAATAGCTTACGTTATGTTCTTGAATGGCCATTTTTTTGTTATGATCTTTTATGGGATAATAAAAGTACGTAGCTACTGGTACTTTAAATGTCGGTGTAATACAGGTAGGTTTCGTTTTCGAGTTTTATTGCCCATTCAAAAAAATGGGTAATAATGGTGTTGCAATTATGGCAGAGTTATATTTTAACTAGTGAACTGTACTGGCTTCGTACAGCAGGAATTTACGTTTTTTATTAACGTGGTTATACCAATTATTCATATTTCTGACATTTCCGATGGATTTTTCAAAAACAATATTTTTACATTTCTTGTCCTGAAAATTACGAGTAGGTACACCAAAAATCAGTCAAATCAATCGAGCTGTTTTCAGGTGAAAAGAGATGCAAAATATGCAGATAGACCTTCATAAGAGTTTTATAAAATAAAAATAAAATACTTAATGCCCTTGCATTAGGTTAATATTTACAAACCTACAATAAGAAAAAATACATAAAAATCGTTTTAAAACCCCTTCATATAATAGGTATAAAACATAGCTAAACAAAAGACGCTCAGGAATTCCACACGAAGATCCAGTATCAGATACTGTGTGGTCAGTACAACGCCAGAAAACATTTAAACCATTCTAAACGTGACTTTAGTAGAATAATTGTAATAAAATAGCCATAAAGCTACTGGTTCAAGACCGTGAACGCTTCGCACGTTCGCAGTAAACACTTTAGAGTATTTTGCACTTTGCTATTAACTTTTACTCGCGACATCGTCTGCATTCTAAGATTCTTTACACCACATAGTATACTAGTTTTCACTTTGTCGACACAATCTGGTACTTCTCATCTGTAAAAACTTTAGCTACTGATGCCAAACCTCGCACTTCACGAAAAGCTACAATATTAAGTGAGTGTCAAAGATTAATTATGTTTTAATACAAACTTACTATATACCCCGAGGTGTCCGCGTTCAGTTACGTCTTTAGTTACTGCTCCGTTCTCGTTGGTCGTAGCTTGATGTTCAAAATGTATAAACTATCCTCTTTTATCACTCTATCTATTGACAAAAACGCAATAAAATCTCTTGCGTAGTTTCAAATATCTCAACATACAGAGGGACGACTGCAGGAAAGTGACGTTGTTTTTAACTATGTGGAGATTATATCTACCAAACGAACTTATGGGCAGAAGTTATGTCTTTATTAAAAGACTCTCTGTTTTATGCTGAGAGCTTTTGGAAGAAAAATCTCAATTGATTTAAAACTAAGGCTTGAAAAATATAAGCAACTATAGTTCTTCTTAGTAGGTACCTACCTACAATATAGGTATTGACCCTAGAAATGGACACAGTGCATAGTAATTTGTAAATGTAAGTGGCCTATGACTATGGGACCTTCAACTTTGCTATAACATTACAAGGATAAAGCTTTGCTGTTTAATTATAATTTATATTATCTACTATTTAGAGTAGGTAGTTAAAATGATGGGTGATTGCTTTTGGAATGTTTCATTGTAAAAGATGTCTCGAATAAGGAGGTTTACAATCATTAAGCCTCTCCGACCACAACCGGATGTTTGACCGATTTTTGACAGATTTCTTGGCCGGCAAGAATGGATCATGTGAATTCTAATATGCCACGCACAAGGCCGATAAGAAATCGACCGACGGTGGGTGGAGAGGGTAAAGCGTTTGACAAAAAAAAATCTTACTTCTCTAAGCTTTCCGCCTTCAACCGATTTTTCACAGATTTCTTTGTCGGCGCGAAGAAATCCGTTTTGAACCAGTTTTCCTACAGAGCTAAAGTAACCCCTATTTACCCGGTAAGTACTGATTGTGATGGTCCATGGTAAAAGTTTGTGTCACAATTGGCAATATTGCCTTTTACTACTGCTTACAATACCTAAATGTTTGTCTGAGCAAAAGAAAAAAGAAATTGGGGCACACAGCTGTAGGTTTACCGTGAAACGTCTATGTTGGCGAGTCGCTTATAGTGTTAAAGATACATATTTCGTTACTTTTCACTTTTCTGACTTGGTACCCGACTGTGATTATGAAGATGTTTCAAGCAAAAAAAATGTCCCATGCACCGCGATATAGCTAGGACAATAAGTACCTAGTTACCTACTTACCTATGGAATCTTTAACTAAATAATCGGTCATGGTTTATTGAAATGATATAACTGTTCATGCAGATTTACAAGATAGCCTTCAATTATTGTATTACTTACGCATTCATTTGATGTCCATTACAAATTGTGGTTAAACATCTAGTAGGCATTTTGACCTACGGCATCGAATCTAATAAAATCTCTTTATACACAAAACTAGCTTCTACCCGCGACTTCATACGCGTCAAAGTTGATATATTACTCCACGAGAACTGTAGATTATGCCGGCATAAAAAGTAGCCTATGTTTGCCTATGTGTGTAGCCTAAGTAGCCTATACCAGACTATGATCTATCTCTGTGTTAAATTTCATCTGGAAAACCAATTCTGGCATTTCCAATCTGGCGTTTGGACAATATTGATTTGTCCTTTTTCCCTTTTTTTAATTTGGTACACAATTATTTGGTAAATAGACTGACAGAGCCTGATTCCAATTAATACAAAAGGAGGATATTGAGATATCTATCCGTAGAACAATTTCTATGATACCTACCCCGTGCAGTCCTTCACGCATAGGCGACGTAGTCTTCCCGGAATATTATCTCCCCTATTATTATCACACGTGTGTGGAAATGCCTAAGAGCTTCAAATAAAGTTAAGACCACTTTTATGGCACTGCACACATTATAATTTAGCCTAGAAATAGTAAAATATAATGAATGAATAGGTTTCACATAACTTACGCAATGGCTTGTGAAAAATAACTCAGATTTAATCACAGTAATCTAATACAATACTCGTATAAAATTATTGTTAAAATATTAATTACTACGTCCATACAATATACAACGGTAAATCTTAGGATAATGTGATTTTATAAACACCGTAAATTTTAGGTTTAATGTGATTTTATAAACACCGTAAATTTTAGGATAATTTGATTTTATAAACACCGTAAATTACATTCTGCCTGCGATTTTGTTCGCATTGGACCCGCATTAAGTTACGTCTTTGGTTCCTGCTCCGCTACTATGGATCGTAGCGTGATGGCTATTAGGTTTTTTTTCTAATCTGACTAGTAGTTTCAGATATTAGACGCGTTTAAAAAAACAACAATCTCTTTAGTTAAATCGATATATAGATTTGAGATTTTTTTATGACATAAAATATGTTGGACCACTGTAATATTCAAGTAGCTTCATATCATATCTCATAGCTGTAAATCTTGCCCATAAAAAACCGTAATTGGGTAGATGACACCACTAACCAATCATTTCAAGAAACAATTTCACAAAAAAACATTTAATTTTAGCACTAAAAACCCGATGATTTTTTAAGTAACTATAAAAATCGATTTTTAGTTGCTTTGAAATCAATAAATAGTTTGTGAATTGAGATGACAAAAAAGTGACGTCATAGTTGAGTATTGTCATAGAAAATCTAAGGGGGAATGACGTTTTGACAGCTCATAAAAAGTACGTCAATTGATTAGTGGTGTCATCTACCCAATTGACAGAGGATTGATAAACCACCTCTACTCACAGACAACGATGCGATGCCCGAACTACTGTTTCTTGTTATAACATAAATCGTTAATTGGCCTTGCAAATATTAGCAATGCCGTGACATTTCTATACGGAAGACATGCTTCTCATGGTAAAGAAAGCTAACTGGAACCGATTGATTCAATCAATTAAGACCTATTATGTAAACAACGCTGTCCCAGATTTGGCTTTGTTTTTTCTCTTGGGAGACAAATTACAATGTTTTTGAAATAGGTGACAGCTAAGGATCGATCTAATGTCAAACTGTCACTTTCTATAATGCAATCTGCAGATCGATCCTGCAATTAATGCAGTGGCCGAGTTTGCAATCTCAGATTGGGCTGTTGATTGCGGGATTGTAAGCGATCGTAAATAGTTTAGTAGTCTTAAATAGATGTACGCATTAGTTCCTAGTTTTCGTAATATTTTATGCCTAGGTATAATAAACGAGTGAAACTTTTACTAGTGAAGAAATTTAAATTATGTGTAGTTAACATTTAAAAAAGCAACACATAGGGCTATTCTTGCAATTGTTTGCATTTTTGCTATTGTTTGTGTGAACAGAAACTGTCAAACTATCATATTTAAACTACCAATAAAAAAAATCTCACCATTGGAAAATCAACTAACCAATCAACAAATCCTCAATTTTGATTGCTTTTGTGACCGGTTAATGGCAATAGGCTCGCCTCCTATAACATGTGACCTAAACATACCGGCATACTGTGGGTGTACATTAGTACACCTCTGCCTAAACCTTCGCAAAACACAAGCGTGATGGTACGCTTGTCTGGAAAATCAACTCTTAACTAAAAAGAAAATCACTTGCAAAATAGTAAACAAACACCAATAAGAAAACTAACTACATCCCAATACGTCAAACCAGCCTTAAACAGCCCATCATTTGACCAAGTACAGGTAACCAGTATTAAAACGCGACAGGTATTTAGTCTGTGTACCAGAATGTCACTGCACTAACCTCATGTCAAGGTTGTCATTGTCAAAATTCTCAACGAATTCCTGTCATTGTGTCAATGACCCTGACCCCGGGTTGGGTTAGTTTAGGAAAATTTTGGCTACCGGTCGTGATTTCAGCTTAATTCCTGCCTACACGCTGTTAAGAGAATAGTTTGGTGGACATAGTAACAGGGTTACGTAACGAGTATATAAGCGCTGCCCAGTTTAGGTTTTTGGCATGAGCGAGGTCGAGAAATTGGTTTGATTTGTTTGCTGAATAATTTGGAAATTTATTTTGTGGCAGCCATGTGAATTATGTTGCTAGACTAGATGGATAGTGCAGTGTTACACCTCGATTCAAATAACACGCGGTTTTTTTTGGGGTTTCTTCTTAGTCCTATTTTAACAGTGATTCGGCGTATACTGAAACCGCTCAGAATTTATCCGTTTACTTCTAACTCATTGTTATGGTTTAAATAAAATATAGCTAATAGCACACCAGAATAACGAAGCTTTCTACTAGCGGAAGAATTTTAATAAGAGATAAGCGCCTTCAAAAAATATTTAGCTTTACAATATTAGTACCAGACCTGGGTTCAATTCCCAGGTCGGGCAAAAAGTGTTATTGGGGTTTTTCATTAGGAATTTCCCAGTAACAGCCCGGAGTTTCGAAGTTGGTGGTGTTAAACCACCGTGTCTCGGAAAGCACGTATAGCCGTTATTCCTGCGCCTGATCTCTCCCCTGTTGAGAGTTAAGGAAGAGGGAGTGCACCTATGTTTCCACACACTCTTTTGCACTATAATATCTGCTGCGTACTTAGCTAGTCTGCATTAAGATTAGCCGCCGTGGCCGGAATCGATCTGGAGAATACATTTACAACAGGCAATAAATGAGGTCGCAGCTTTGACAATATCTTTATAAAGATCTGCGAGTATTACAAAGTACTTACAATAGTTAAGGTAAAGAGCCTTTGTAAACGATATTATGTAATGCTCATGAGACGTGACTTGACTTAATAATGAAAGCTTGTAATGTTACGAGAAAGTCCGGGGTCCGGACTATGTTATTCTGGCAATAATTTGTGCATGCCTCCACGGATAAGGTTAGGACGTGCTTAGGATTTGATTAGAATGAAACTTTGAGAGGATATTTACGACAGAGTGCTACTGTACTGAGCGCTCAAACGTAACACTAGTAATATTAGGCTAATAAGAAACAAATTCGATGAAAATTTGTTAATAGGACATGGGGTCTAACAACAAATTTACAATAACACTTTTCTAGTACAATACATAATTATAATTCTCTAAAATATGGAAATCTATGGCGAAGGCCTATGTCTAGCAGTAGACGTCCTGCGGCTGATAAGATGATGATGATGATAATGAATATTATGAAATTTGTTTACCTCTTATGTCCTGTAGTTCATGTGACCAAAAGAGTAATGAATATAAATGTGGATGGATGGAGAGGAAGAGGGAGGCCAAAGAAAAGATGGATGGATTGTGTGAAGAATGATATGAAAGAGAAAGGAGTGAGTGATAGCATGACGGCCGACAGGATGGTATGGAAGAAGAAAACGTGTTGCGCCGACCCCAAGTAACATGGGATAAGGGCAGGAAGATGATGATGATGTCCTGTAGTTCATGTAATTTTATGTAGGTGAATAAGGAACAACGCAAGGAGGTTAGGAAATAGTTATTAACTCAATTGGGAATGGGCAGGGAATATAGCTCGTAGAGCATACAGCTGATGGGGCCGTAAGGCTCCCAAGTGCCGACCACGTGCCGGAACGCGCAGAATGGGAAGCTGGACCAACGACCTAGTAAAGGTCGCGGGAAACCAATTGATACGAGCAGCGCAGGACCGGTCATTGTGGTCATCTACATATAGAGGCTTATACCCATCAATGGACGTCGTTCGGCTGATAATTATGATGATGATAATGATGACTTATCAAAATCCTACCTAAAGCTTCCGTATAAAACTTTCGCACGTATGATCAAGACTTTAAAATAGAATGCTCTACAATTTTGTAGCATGTTTTACGATTGCTGAATTTAAATGTATCTGCAACAAGCTTTATCTGATAAATTTTACGATCGTTCTCAGAGGATGGTAATAGAATACTAATTTTGTTTCGAAGCTATGACGTTAGTTAGGTCTTTGGTCTTATAAAATAGGTTTTCTCGTGTGTTTTGCGCAGTGCTACTTGAATTTTAAGTTGCACATTTCGAAACGTTTTGTGTGCATACATTTCTTTTTTTGTACGAGTATGCAAAGCTCGTTACAAGTTGACAACAGCTCGACAGCTTATCATGCTTTCGGTAGTAGCTTTTAGTAGGTATACTTTTAGACATAAATATTTGGAAAATTAATTAGAAGTCGACCCATAGGTACAGGGTTGCGGAATTAGTTGGAAAGAGTCACCGTGACACAGGAACGCAAGGGGCATAAGGAGGAAAACGGATGGGTTTTAGTCAGTAAGAGTCTGACATTCCCTTCCGTTCACTTCCAGAGCGGAAGAAATCATGTGATGATTACGCATCCTTAAAAAAAAGGGTTTGAACCATTTAATTTGATAAAAACCAATTACAGTTTTTTTTTTAATATTTTACAAACTATAGGTAAGGATAATAGTAACAGACTAACAAACAGACAGACGCTGAACAACGAACCGGCACACAAAAACGAGATTGCATATTAAGATAAATAAAACAAAATTGTAATTACACGAGTTTACAGCCATTCCGGTACCAAGTTGAAATTACATAATGGCATAACGTATTATGTTATACAGTTTTTCTTGCCAAAAAAACAAATTGGAAAATATTGTTGTTTTATTGGTAAATATATCGGCGAACTGAGGGTGTAAATTGGTAAGTACTCCTCTGCCTAACCCTTCGAGGTATACAGGCGTGATGGTATATTATTATTATTAGTTTTTCTTGCAAACACCGCAAAAAGGCGGTTCCATGAGTAATCAAACTAAATGATGTCTTTAATTGTTACTAACTCCGTTTAGATGTTTAAGCGTAAAAGAGTAACAAACATGTGGATGTTTGTTACCCATCCATTCATTCATTCCCCGATCCATTCATACAAAGGTTCGCGTTTATAATAGTAGCAACTGCAGGAGTAAGATAAAATATCATAAGACGCATCAAAACAGGTTATTTGTAAAAAGTAAACAAATAAAATATTAGAATAAAAAGTAAATCTAGTCAATGATGCTAAATTTGGACCGGATTATACGATGTTTAGATTATGTAATGATAAGATGTTTTGTTTTTGTTTATAAAAATATTCGATACCTACCTACTACATAATATTATATCAACCAGAAATTACTGAACGGGTTTTTTCTATAATAGAAGTTTATTACAACCTAAAATTATTAACCATTTTTTTTTAACTTAAATGGGACTTAAAGCTAATGATCTCCATTTTTCGAAAAAAGAAAAGTAAAAAAAAAACTTACATCATTCCCAAATTGTTCGCTGCTGACATCCAAAACAGACGACAAGGCAGCAGCCAGTATCAATTTTCTCCAGTACAACACCATATTTACATAAATGCACTAATTAACAACTTAAAAAAGTAACTCTTCACATTTTATAAAAACTTTAAAAATAAACAAACAATAAAAAATGTTTTCATGTCCGCCATTTTCTCTATTTTCCCGCGCCTCAATGACAGCTACCATAAATAAAGATTTTGGCAAAGGAAATTACATGCTTACAGCCTATTTGTTGTTGAGTTTTTATTTGAATTAACAAAGTTGTATCGTATTTATTTACGGTGGTAACCGCGTGGTAGCGAGCGGCAGTTCGCGTGGTTTCGCGGCATGCGACTGCGCGGATTAGTGCAGCAAATACAGAACAAAGTGTTAGCTAGTGTTGAGGGTCTATCGATAGAGTTGTTTTTATTTTACTGCATTTTTATTTTGCGACAAAATAGGTAATTTGGGTCTCTTTCAAAATGGCTTTAAAAAAGCTGGTATTTTAAATAGGTATCAGAAATCATTTTTAAGTAATGAATGTCGGTCAAAAAATCTTAGTGTTGTTAGCGTAAAACTATTAAATTCAGTACATTTTATTTTATGGCATGATGATGATGAACATAATATCTTACAATAATACAATACCTTAATAATCATAGATCATTAATTTTGCACTTTAAATAAATGTTATTATGAATGCTAATTTTAATTGAACAGGATAAATACACAAGACATGTTAGAAGGGGATGGCGGGGTCTAGAGAGCGAGCGAATATAAAAGAAAGTTTCCCAACTTTTTTTTTAAACTACCCAAGACTACAGCATCCCAAGAGACTACAGCATGGGGTTCTTCAAGAAAGGAGTTTTGAGGTTTTTACGGGGTCGGCAGCGCACGAGTGATGCCTCTGGTGTTGCAAGTGTCCATAGGCAGCGGTAACCGCTTAACATCAGGCGGGCCGTTAGCTTGTTTGCCACCTACAGTGGTATAAAAAAAAAACAAAAAAGTGTATGATACACGTTCAAAACATAAACAAGCATTCCATCGACAACATCCCCTCACTAGTCTATTGCAATTCGGAATAGTAAAAACTATTTTCCCAAACTGTGTCAGCTGTTTGTTTTAGCCGCGGATTTTACTTTCATTTCAATTAAAATGTTAATGTTACACTAAATAAAAACTGTCTATATGTACTCGCGTTGTTTGGTGTCGTGGGATCGGGCACATGGTATCCTGCAATGTTGTTTTTAGTGAAACTGTTTTGTTGTCGCGTGTCTCTTGTTGATTGTACAACTTTTGTTGTGTCTGTGTTTTGGAGTGAGATTTTTCGTCCTTGGGTTTCCTGGTTTTTATGGTTTTCATTTTTTAAAGGAAGTTGGGGTGTACGAAAAACTTTATTATAAAAATATTTTCTTGAAAATGTTAGATGTGTAGCCTGTGTAGGTATATCGGTGAAGGACGTGATTGTCCCACTGCAGGGCGAACTCCGCCCCTAAGACGGCTCACTGACCCGCTCCTTCTCATAGAGAAAAGGCACGAGCTTTATGTTTACCACGCTTCCTCAAGGCAGATTGGTGATTTCAGATTATATTCATTTAAGTCCAGATTTATTCACTACTAGCTTTTGCCCGCGACTTCGTCCGCGTGGATTAATAGTTCCCGTTCCCGGGGGATTTCCGGGATGAAAACTATCCTATGTCCTTTCTCGGGTCCCAGACTATATCTGTACCAAATTTCATTGAAATCGATTCAGTGGTTTAGGCGTGAAGAAGAGATAGACAGACAGAGTTACTTTCGCATTTATAATATTAGTAAGGATGTTTTATTTCACCAATGTCAATAATGTCCTAGATAAACTTAGGCATATTATGTTGGCGGCCAGATTGTGATCACAATACGATCTGAAAATTTAAAGTGTCAACCTATTACGGTTCAAAAGATACAGCCCTGTAAAAGATAGATAGGCAAACGGACAGATAGACTACGGGGTTCCATTTGACAAGGTACGGATCCCATAAATTATTTTACGAATTCCTGGGATTTCTAGTGACTACAATAGGTACACCTGATATTTGGCACGGCGATAACCATTTTAACTAGACAGGTGGTTAACAACAATATTTCCAAAATGATTGGGGTCTACCGAACCGGAAAGTGTTGTCAAAATGTCTGATTGTAATTATTCCTGCTCGTTGTATGACACGTGTAGGTGTATGACATCAGCAGGACATGGTTTCTAAGCTCTATATTATACAATATGTTACTTGGCTGCCTTTTTGGTCTCGTGATCGCATGCGCGACTGCTGAGCTTAGGATCCTGGGTTTTGTTTCCTCAATTGATTAATTTTCCATTAGAAATTTCTTAATATTGGAGTTTGGAATTTGGTAATGTGACACCCCCGTGAGTCGGAAAGCATATAAAGCCGTTGATCCTGCATCTGATCTCGTGTTGGATTGCCGACTCAACGGACTATGTGAGTGAAGGAATAGAGAGTGCACTTGAGTCTGCGCACAGGATTGGGCTCTATAATGGTAATATCTTCTGCGTATAGTGCGTATAATGTTCATTTAGATTCGCCGCCATGACTGAAATCGGATCAGATCGATCGGAAGTGTACTTGCACCGGCCACCGTCCAAAACCTGACTGCACTTTAAGCTTAACTGTACAGATTGGTATGTTATAACAATAGCCATAAGAGTATTTTTAGATTGTGAAGGAGGCCTATGGAACACGACCAGTCCTTTTACTGATTTATAATAATATCTAATTGCAATAACGGAATAGTGAAAATGTTCGCTATGAGGCAACAGTTCCGCTTCGGTTCGCACCGCTCTGTGTAGATCGGAACAGACACAGTGGTGTGGAGTCGGTTTTACTAAAATATTTTTTTGTTTGATTAGATGAGTTTTGGTTTTTGGGAACTAAGACTGGGGTCATTATGTTTTATTAACTACTCTAAAAGCTGTACTCCTAAATGGAGCCAAGGTCTTAAAAGTTCAATGAATATCTACTTTACATAAGCTGTTGCCATTCATACACTAATATTGATGGCTATTGATTCCATTTCCTTTTATGAGTTAGATAAACTGTACAATTGTACATGTTCTATATACCTAATTCTTGTCTAAAGTAGTTTAGCTCCGTGATACAGGTCTTATTCTTCTTCTTCATAAATAGATGATTTCATTATGGTCTATATTATAGATCACAATTCGGCCACATCGAGATAAGAGAAAATCTGCAATAAAAGTATATTCTGGTCATGCACACATTGAAAGCCGATAACGATGATAACGAAGCAATGATTCAAACCAATTAAAATTTATCCTAAAAATTTTTCTAACCAAAAAAAAAAATCCACACCAACTCCTCCCCACTTCTCATCCCATGTTACAGATTGGTTTCGATATGTCACCTCACACGCCATTGTTGTGTGCTTTCTCTGCACAGCCACACGTCTGCAATACCATTGTATACCACGGAAACTAAAAGAGAAAGGGTTGGTTTATTGCTCTGTTGCCGTCAAAAGGCTTAGACGGGATGCGGTTGGGAAATTGCTTGAATATATTGCCTTAAATTGCAAAATAGTGTCGAGTATTGACATGCTGCCAATATGTTGAGTACTTATTCCAAAAACTGCTGGTACTTAGATGTCAGTTTTGCAGCTGTGGATATAAAGTTCGAATTGCAAAAATTGGTTCGAAGGTTTGAAATTGAATTCAAGTACTTAGAACTCGTTTTGTAATGCGAAGTTCATATATGTAGTTTATTTTGCTTTAATTATTTGACATGATAGTGGATATAGCATTTCTTATGAAAATTTCAACTAACTGTAATTGTTAAAAATATGCAACCCTAATATAAGCGACAGACAGCGTAGGCTTATTAGGAGCGTTTTGTAGGCAAGCTTTGGTATGGACCTCTAAAAAGAATTAAGGTGATTCATTCTGTGTATTTATGTGGTAAATACAACATTAATATACCCTATTTGCGATATACATTTTCCAGCAAATATAATTTCAAAAGCTCTATTGATATTTTAAATGATAATAATCTATAAATTCAATACCTATTAATTTCTTAGTACTCATCATTATGAACAACTTTTATTATGGGTTCATCCATCGAATGATTTTATTTTCGCGATTTCAAATAACATTGAAATCGCGAAAATAAAATCATTCGATCCAGACATTTTGTCGATTGAACCTTATAATTATGGATTATGTGGTTTTAACGTTATTATATTGTTGCAGAGATGGTGAGTTTTAACCAACGTTATAATGTAATCGCTACAATTTGGTAAAAACGTAAAGAAACTTAAATTATTACTTGTGTTATTGGGTTTTTTCTATGAAATCCTCAGTAGCAGCTCGGAGTTACGATTTGTGCCTGGTTAGTGACAAATAGGATCGCCCCCTATTACATGGGACATAACACGTACCCGCGAACAGCTGTGGGCGTACGTCAGTACAGCTCTGCCTAACCCATTGTGGAATACAAGCGTGATGGTATGCAGATAGTGAGTTTTAATCAACGTTTAATGTAATCGTTAGCACAACACTACAATTTGTAAAAACTTAAGGAAACTTACATTTTCGAAGGCTAAATTGAAGGAATTGCTTTTCCCCTTCTAAAACATTACAAGCACTACACCAAGTTACTGGCGAACCGTGTCCACTTACCGTTGGTCCTTTGTCTCCCCACACCACACTCGGAAGGCACATGTTAATGAATTAATGAGTAAAAATAACTGTTCTGTGATTCTGTCTGTCTGTGTGTCAGTGGGGCACCGGGAACAAAAGGTGTTGGATAATAATTATCGCTGTTTTTTGGTTTTTAGGGCGAATTTGGAGTAATTTGTTATTCTATTGTGTTTTTTTCTGGTCTTTAGGGTCAGAGGTGTGGAGTAAACTTTTGTTTGGTAACGGTTGTCAGGAGAATGAGATAAAGTAAAGTAGAGCTATGTTCGAAAGTACTCCTTTGATTAATACCATCATGGATAAAAACATCTTTGGCCATTGGGGTCGTAAGGCTCTTGAGTATGACACGTATCGCAAGATAGGCCAGCTCAAGACCGCTCATTGTGGCTATCTTAAAGGAAGGCCTATCTCCAGCAGTGGACGTGGTTTGGATGATATGATGATAATGATGATGATGAATTTATAGACAGTGAAAGGGACACTGTGACGGAAACTTTTACCATGTGTAGGTCATACATACATTTGTTCGTGTGCTAATCGAACCTGCAACACACAACGCAGCGATCACTCGCTCAGCTATTTTGACAACTGTTTTGTCAAATACTTTCAGCGACAACCTTACCGCTTACAAATAAAAAAACCAACAGACTTTAATTCCTTATAACATTAGTTTAAACTACAGAGGCTTAAACCAATCGATTACACAATCGACAAAGTCGTGCAGTAATCGAGTTAACGTTTTATCGATAAACAAAATGTAACTTCACAATCGGAGTAAAGTTTCACTCGGGCTCTGACTTTCGCTCAAAAGTGTAAACTTTCAGTTTTGTGTATACTAAGAATACTAATATTGCGTTTTCGAGATCGGTGTGTACAAACGGACGTGTCCTGAATTTATATCGATCGACAGTTGTAATAAAATTGGTAACAAGTACTTACATATCAGTATGGAAATAAAAATGTATGGTTGTTTGGTTTGTATGTATATTTTAAGGTTGAATAATAATAATTAAATTAAAAACTATGTACAGTTAAAAATAAAAAAGAAAGGATGGTCATAGGGCATCAAAAAACTCATCCGCATCGCTGTCAATGGGACATGTGCCCAGAAGGCTGGCAGCATTGCCACGTTGTATAGCAATGCTGATTCTTTGACCCAAGAAAAGGCCAGCCCTCTGGTCACGTGAAGAATTTTAAGGTAAATATTACAGGCAGTAATAATAGATGAGGCCTATGTCCAGCAGTAAACGTCGTTCGGCTGTTGTGATGGTGATGAGTAAGGCGAAAGTAAGAATGTTTATGCTTCCTCTGAATAAGACGATAAGTAAAAATTTAAGAGATTTTGGTAATATTTCAAGACTGTTTTTGTTTTGATTTTTAAAAAACGTTGGCCCACACTAGGAATTTCTCCTGTGTCGTAGGTGCGTTTACAAACATATAAACTCACATACACAAACAGCCAGACCCAGAACAACTATCTGTAGATCATGCAAATATTTGTTCCGTGCGGGAATCGAACTCACACGCAGCGCAGCAGTCGATCGCTGAACCACTGCGCCCAACGTGTCGTGCAAATAAAGATACCCATACAAAAAAAAACTATACCTATAACAAGTCATGCGTCTGAAGATAAAAAATAAAATGCCTCCTTATTAACAAACAAGCCAGTCACAACCAAAACGCGAGCATCTCGCATCCGTAATATTCAGGAGAAAGTGTAAATTCTCGCAAATTACTCTCATAATAAAGTTATTTTATTGACGGCGAGTAAAAAGAGAAGCGTCTGTATTGAGGTCAAGTGCCTCTATTGTCTTCAACATCAGCCATCATTTGATATTATGCTTGTATTTTGTATACATGGTGAAGTTTTTGAGTCCGGGTTTCGTTGCGAAAATTTTGATAATTATCAGTTACTAGCTTCTGCCCGCGACTTCGTCCGCGTCACAGTTGATGTGTTATCCTACGGGTACCGTACATTTTCCCGGGATAAAAAGTAGCCTATGTGTTATTCCAGACTATAATCTATCTTTGTGCCAAATTTCATCCAGATCCATTCAGCCGTTTAAGCGTGAAAGAGTAACAAACATCCATCCATACATCCATACATACAAACTTTCGCCTTTATAATAGTAGTAGGATTACGGGGTTTTAGTTTTACGCGGATCCTAAATTCTTTTTCAAAATTTCTAAAATAAATAAATACATGCCTTAGTTATTCCTTATAACATCAGTTATGTGCCAGTGAATGTCCCCTCAAAATCGGTCCAGTCCCTTCAGTGATTAGTCGGAACTATTGTATAAATTATTGATTTCGGAAAAAGTTAAACGAGTTTGCCCACTTATCATACTATGATCGTCCTAGGAATGTATCAGGCATGGAAAGATCCCGATGCAAATTAATTAGTAGTATTACAGCTCTTTGTGAATGAGCTCGTTCGGGGAAGACTACTACCATACCTATTTACACCGCAAAGCAGCGTTGCTAAGGGTATGGGTGCCGGTGTAATTACAGGCACATGAGACATTTCAACGTTGTCTCTCTTATGGCAAGGTCTCGGCGACAGCGGTGAACACCTATTATCAGGTACCTAAGCCGTCGGTTTGATGAAATGATATAAGAAACAAACAAAAAAAAAATCCTTTTTAAAGATTCATCTCAATAACTCAACCTGTATAATGTCAAAATTGTTTTTAAGTAAACGTAATGTATGTAGTGTGATATTGTTTGACATGCGTGTCTTCTCCCGTCTCGGTCTTGACTGGTTTGACATGCTTAATTTTATAATATTTTAGAGTAAATAGCAGCTTTCTTTTTGACGTCATTTTGGGATCACCACTTAATAATGGTATCACCATTATTTTAGTTGGTTGTGAAGTCTACCGCTAGCATGTGTCTACCAATAGAAATACTCTCGTTTTATCTTTATACTAGCTTTTGCCTGTGATTTCGTTCGTTATTTTTTGTCATTGGACTAGTAAGAGGGCGTTAAATAAACAAACTTTTCAGACTTATTAATTTTAGCCTAAATTAAGCAAGCTGTAGGTAAAAAAAGCGCGAGTCAACCTTCCACATGAGGTGTTCCGTAGGTACCACAGTTCAATGCTACATTTGGCGATTACATATACTATAGCTCACATACTGATTCGTTGTCTTTTGAAATAATCATTTCAATTCATCGGAGTCTTTGTAATAGGATCTCATTGGACAACCTTCAAGTGTGGAACCCTAATAAAAACTGAAAACTCTTTCGCTAATAAGAAGCTATGTTAATCCTAAATGCTATATATTTTGTCAAACTAGGGATTCGTAAGAAAATTCCAGTCCATGTAAAACTCTTCAGTATTCAGCAGCTGCATCCGGTTATACTGGACGCCAACCTAGTTCAGAAAAGGCTAAGCAGGAATTAATTCCAAGATTGAACCCTTTTTTTTTTATAGACTGGAAATCATCAAATAACTTCCCCCGCCCTGGACGGGGCGGGAGGGAGTGTCAGACTTTTACTGACTAAAACCCGTCTATGTTCCTTCATGTGCCCTTTGCGTTCCGGGGGCGCGGTATCTCTTTCGAACAACCCGCAGCCCCGGCAGGCATCGGCCCTCAGTGGCCCCATCCAAAATTGCTGACATCTCTTTGAGGCGCGCGTGGAACACGAACGCGCCGTCGATACGGTAAGATTGAACCCTAAGAGACGACTTTTAAGTCAGCAACTTCGACTTCTTTCCCTATTACCAACATTGGCGAAAACTCGCGATCAAAAGCTAGTTATGAAAAAAATACTATTCCTAGTTCTAAATTAAAGTTGGCAACCCTACCTCGCTCTAGTTTTAGGCGCGTGCGTGAGAACTGCAACACTGCGCAATGGCAACATTGCACTCGTCGAGTGTACAGAAAAAATAGGTTCATACACTGGACTAGGTTACCTTGTTGCTTTAATTTTATGTAACATAGCGGATATCGGTTGTTAGGTAGACATTACTGTTGCTGGGTCAAACATAATAAACAATTAGCAAACTCCCCGCGACTTCGTCTGCGTGGCTTGTCTCACCTGCGGCAAGGTACGTCTGGTTACTGCGCCGCTCCCGTGTGTCGTAGCGCGATAGTATCTTTTTACGATACACGGGAGCGGAGTTATGTTACTCAGGAATAATCTAGCTATCTATTAGTGAAAAAATGGTTTAAATCAGTCTAGAAGTTTCGGAGCCTATTCGTTATAAACAAACAAACGAAAAATATATTTCCTTTTTATAATATTAAGTACTAGACTAGCTTCCCCCGCGACTTTTCGCGAGTGTTAGGTATCGCGAATGAAGATGAATTTGCGGATTACAAAGTAGCCCATGTCGTCTCTTGGGGTTCAATTTCAGTCTGTAGGTAGGTACCAAATTTCATCAAAATCGGTTTAGTGGTGTAGCCGTGAAAGCGTAACAGACATACTTTCGCAGTTAAAATATTAGTAAGTATAGTTTTTTGTATTGTATAGTTATGGATTCCTGTTAGGTAGTCAGAGTAAAGTGTTTTTTTGCCAGGATCCAAGGGCTCTCCTCCTCGGAAGGCGGGATTTTGATGACTTTGTAGTAGTTCGGACAATAATATGATTAAAACTTTGGAAGCTTAAGCGGAGGTGTGAGAGCGAAAAATAAATCGAATTGATTGGAATGGCGATTTCAGACTTATGTCAATCATAAGCCAAGGTTTTCTCAAGATGTTTCCCTTCAATAATGTCCAAGCTAAACATAGGAAGTAGTGAATTGAAAAACTCACATTGGTAGGTACTTGCGCAGCACCGAACCCATTGGGCCACCGCGTCATTAGGTACTTATCTATATACAAACATCATTTAAACAAAAAAGCATTGATTCTTAGAGAAAGTGTACTTAATGTTTGCCAATGTTATCTTTACTTAGATTTTGTAATCTCATCTCAATTAATGGTGACTAATGGTGAAAATGTACATAGAGAGTGATCAGTGACTTAATGTATACGTCGGCAAACGAGCAGCTATTTACTGAGTTTAATTTATGAGAGTTTTTACTTTATTGCGCACTTAAAGCAATAAAAGTAGATACCCCATTATCATATCATCATTAGCGCCTTTTCTTTGAATATTACTGACATTGGTGAAGGAAAATATTGTGAGGAAACCAGAAAATCAATTTTACTAATTACTAATGTTCAAAATCAAGTTACAATCTCATCTCAGCGGCAATCAATGTAAAACAATGTCGGTAAATTATAGGCATTTTTGTTAGACAGAGGTTAGATTGCGAGCGTTTTTAAAAGTCAGTAGAATTTCTCCCCGGGAGTTATCATTAGTATAAGTTTGGAATAGCCACTACGCCCTGAGTAGGCGTGCTGATCAATGCTCATGCCTTCGCTGTATGATAATAGGCCTTTGCCTTGCAGTAGGCCAATATTAGCCCGGATTTTTTTTAATAGCCACGCAAAACGTGACTATGTTTGAGGGGAATTAGTTGAAATCAAATTTGAAACATGTTTTAATATGATTAGAGTTTATTTTAGGCTAGATTCTTTCAGTCATAACTTATTTTGCTAAAGCACTAGCTTTTAATAACGACCGAGCTTCAAGCAGCTTAACTCTAAATGACTTACGGCGCCTTACAATTTAAAATAGCACCAATGCTCTTTGAACGTTGCTATAACAAAATAAACAGGCATCATCATCTGCCTAGCCTTTTCCCAACTATGTTGGGGTCGGCTTCCAGTCGAACCGGATGCAGCTGAATATCAGTATTTTACATGGAGCGACTGCCTATCAGACAAAATAAACAGGCGCTCGAGAAAAATCAACGTTCTATTAATAATGAGTTATTATTATTAATTTATATCTAATTAAACTATGTAAGACTTATAAATATAGATGATTTGGGTCTCGTCTTAAACACCACGCGTGCTTGCTCCTGTAACAAAATAATAATAGTTTACCTTGTCTGTGAAATAATTGAGCATTTTAATACACGGTGTGGCATACAAACTTTTAAATCTAAATAAACAGTAAAGAACTAAAATATTTGTTAAAGAGTTTTGTATCTTAAGTAGGGCGCATGATTTCTATTAAAAAAAAAATGAATGGCGCAGTGGCTCGCCATTGCCTGCTTCGTGGCGTGTCTCAGGTTCGATTTTGTCCCGGAATAAGATTTATGTGGCTTGGCGTCGCTATTTGTGTATGTGATAATGTTTGTAAACGTACTCATGGTTTTCGAGAAATTCCTAATGCGGGAAAATATAAATAAATAATGTAGGTACTAACTTTAAATAATGATTGAGGTCTCTCCTGTTGCACGGTGACCAAGTCTTGGCAGGGTTCCGGGGGTTGTACTTAGCGTCCATGATGTGTCTATGTGCTCGACACTCGTTGTGAGGAGGGCCGTCATGAGACATGCCGAGACTGAAATAGTATAAAAAAAATACATTAAGAGACTTTGTAGATATGATGGATGATGGACGGGCTCCAAAGTCCAGGGCCAAAGCATTTATTTCAATAAAACCATTTTCAGGCACTTTTGACTCGTCAAGGAGTCGGTCGGTTAGTCAGAAAGTTAAAGCTAGTTGCCCGTTGTAAAACGTAAATACGCATCTATGGGCGCTTTCAATTTAGACGATTGGTGCCGGACTGCTGCAGTCCGGGTATCGTACTGCGCACGGGCGGTTATGATTTTTCATACAAAATGTCTCGACGCAAAGTCGTGCGACAGCAGTGCGGCGCACGTCCGTTGGCGGAACGGCAACAACCTGTCAGTGTCTCAGCTCAGTCGTTGTTCGCTAGTGCTGTGTTTTACGCATCGTGTTTCTTAGAAATTCGACCGGACTGCAGCCGCGTATCTCTTCAAATAAGACGATTTACGTCGTACTGCTGTCGTCCGGCAGCAGTACGGCTCATGGTCGTAACAACCGTGCGGCAGCAGTCCGGCACCAACCGTCTAAATTGAAAGCGCCCTATGAAGAAGAACGGGTTAGAAACTCCACGGACACTCTTTTCCCAAACGATACACTGCAGAACTACTGCTTTGGGTCTTTCTTTATGGACAAGTTTGCCACACTATTCCCAACCACTTCAGCTCCTATAAGCCAGTATTAATAGTGTCAACCACCAAATAGCGATGAGGCAATGAGGCTCGAAGAGTCTTGAAGAAATGCTTTAACTGTTTTGGATCCCTCAATGAAATTAATCAGACAAGAACATTACAGCGTAGGAGTAACAAAAAACTAAGTCTGTTTAGTCTCTATCGAATGAGCAGTTTTTTTGTAAAAGCCCTCACTGTACACTATAAGGATACTTCAAATAGATTAGACTACTCGTTATTATGCCTATCTATACCATAACAAGTGCATCTTGGAGTAGACAAGAAAACATCGCGAGGAAACCTGAACTTATAATTATTATACGTTTGAAATCGCCAATCCGCTTCGAGCAAGCATTGTGATCAATAATCGAGCTTTCTCTAAATGAGAAGAGGCCTTTGCCCTGCATTGGGACAATACGAGACTGGTATAAAATTCTATTGTCTGGTCATAATAATTTCCACTTCAATGAACACAAATTAGCACAGTCTACCGGGCTTCAAATTCGCAGACAAATTGACATTCTTATTTTCGCACATACCAAATATTTCGCACTTAGGTATTGAACAGGATTCTGAGAATCTAATTAGCAGCTAGATCTAGTCACACATCGGCGCTGCTATTCTTAGCCTAAATAAACGACTATCGCTTTGATTGACGCCACAAGACACGGCTTGTGTCCTATAAACAGCAATTGGAAGCAATATATTCTCGTTTTTTTTTGTCTGTACTAGCGCTATACACCTCGTTGTCAACCGTATTTCCATCTTTAGTTACTGTTCCGCTCCCGTTGGTCGTAGCGTGATGTTCTATTTCTATACATTTTCCTCTTGAATCACTCTATCTATTGATTAAAACTTTTTTTAGACTGCCTCGTTGGCCTAGTGGTCCTGAGCGCGACTGCTACGCTAGAGGTCCTGGGTTCGATTCCCGGGTCGAGCAAAAAGTGTTATTGGGTTTTTCTATGAAATTCTCAGTAGTAGCTCGGAGTTTGGATTTGTGCCCGGTTAATGGCAATAGGCTCGCCCCCTATTACATGGGACCTCAATATACCGGCGAACTGTGGGTGTACATTGGTACACCTCTGCCTAACCCTTCAGGGAATACAGGCGTGATGGTATATTATATATATATTATTGATTAAAACCGCATTAAAATCCGTTGCGCAGTTTAAAAGATCTAAGCGAACAGACAGCGGGAAGCGACTTTGTTTTGCTCTCTACTATGTAGAGATTGTGCCAATTGTCTAGTGTTAAACTTAATTCCTACTGCCTAGGAACAATGACACGATGCCAATTTAGTTACACACTAAACTAAAATTAGAATATTCTCGTCTCTTACTGACAGACAGCAAAAGAAAAGGACGGTGATAGATAAGCAGTAAGTTACAAATGTAAAATTAGTTTTGCCTTGGCTTTGACCGTGTGCCGAGTTTAAATCAATGCGTTATCCAATGACAAATATATGGAAGTATTAGATCAATTTAAATTGACAGCTCTTACTCTGTCCCTTTCTTGTTATATAAGAGGGATAAAGATAGATATAGCTAAAAATAAATTTTGCTCGTGTAGACTGAATTGGCACTAAATGTCTGGAGATGTCCAACAAATGAATGATAATAAAAACTTCAGTTTTACAAGAAGTTATCTTTACAAACAATCTATTAAACCTCAATCTCAATTAGTCAAAAATACTTCTAGTTTATAAATCTTTTTAAGGAGCTTTTGATGTTGATTGTCGCTTAGATGCGATTGCGACTTATTTTGTGTGTTTCGCGCATCGCTCATGAATAACATAACATACCATCACGTATTCCTCAAAGGGTTAAGCAGAGCTGTGAACCAATGTACACCGACAGGTCGCCGGCAAGTTTAGGTCCCATGTTATATGCTCGTCCCCGAGCCGATTGCCATTAACCAGGCACAAATATTAACTCCGAGCTGCTACTGAGAATTTCATAGAAAAGCTCAATAACACTTTTTGTTCGACCTGGGAATCGAACCCAAGTTCACCGGCGAGGCAGTTTGAAGCGCTTATGAATAGCGGGCTCCGAACTCATGGTAATAGGAAGAACCGTGGGCTTTTGGATGGGGGACCGAGGGCATTCATGAAGATCCCCGCACAAATAATAATGGTATTCTTCATAGTATTACGCTTTTATAAGTAAAATGAACAATGTACCTGTGAGCTATTTCGTGTGTCAGTATGTAGGCAATGTTCTCTGGATGCCACTCGAGGAGAGTACAGCTGTTTTTGTTGCTGCATAGCCCTTTCATGTAGCCACGACCTGGAATATTAGGGTTTTGATATTAAACATTGTCAGTTTATAAAAAATTATTTACGAAGATTTTTTCATATACACTTTCTAAGTTTATCTGGAACATCATTGACATCGGTGGAGGAAATCATCGTGAAATCGTCAATGAGCAAGCGTGATAATCAATGCTCGTGACTTCTCTGTATGAGAAGAAAGACACTAATGCTCGGTTCCTATACGTATTACGGTTAGTTTATATTACCAGCCGCAATTCCTTTGAATGCTTGACTGTTCGTTTGTGAAAATTCTGGTGATAATTTTAATTGTAAAATAAACTATTATTTTAATTGTAATATATAAACCTACCTAGACTTTAAATTCAGCTGTACATTTAAAAGAGCCTCATTTATAAACATAAATGCAAGGATAACGGTGCATCCCTCAAGTATAATATTATAAATTCAATTTGAATAAAGACTTTTAAGATTATATCAGATGGTTTGCGCAAGATTTCTACATTTCCTCGTCGTTTCGAACACTTTGCAGGCTCATTTCCATAATTGGTTTGGACTTTTACTGCATGGAGGATATGAAAACGGGTTAGAATATGCTGATACGGTATATTTGATTTCTAGAAAGGCGATATTTACGTCTTGACGTTTGTTGATTCAAAGATTTAAGATGAGCAACAAGCTTTCCTTTGAGGTGGAGTATAATGTCCAAAGTAATGGAAAAAATATGGAAGGCTTACTCTTTTTTAAATGTGTTTGGATGGCTATTTGCCCTCCAAACACAGTCTGATAGTAAGTGGTCACCGCTGCTTATAAGCATCGGCAATACCAAAAGCCTGTAGTTACATGTACTCATGGGTTTGTTGGGAGGGTTTTTATGTGTTCATGGGTTGTGGAGGTCAGTTAGGCAGTCGCTCCATGAAAAACATTGGTATTTAGCTGCATCCGGTTAGACTGGAAGCCGACCCCAACATAGTTGGGAAAAGGTTAAGGAGATTATGATGACTCATGGGATTGATATCAAATTGTTTCTTTCCAAAAAAATAGCACCCTGGTTAAAAACTTCAAAAGACGGGTAAAAATTTTGAAACGTGATGATGTTTCTATGCTGCTATCCCATTCCTACCTAATTTGTATTCAATAGCTTTCTTTTTCTTACCTGTACTACTTCTAACTTCAGAACCAAACCGATCTAAATAGAAAAGATCCAATCCCGTAAACAGAACAGAGTAGAACCACTTCTTCTTTGCTATCTTCTTCTCCCCCTGCCATTGGCAGTAACTCTTCAAATACTTCGATACATTCTCACTCATCACCACCTTGTTCGTCGTATTCTTGATTATCTTTACATCTAGAAGTTCCAGCTTTACCTTCTGCTGTAGATTTGGATGGGTGAAAAGGTCTTCTACGTCTTTTAGTATATCCTTTGCTAATAATTTGAATTTCTCTCGTATCTTGTGTTTTGCTTCTCTCGATAGCATCCTGGTTAAAGCTTTGTCTAAGTGCATCATTATTGGAATTGTTATGTCTGTCTGTTTGGTGTAGTACTTGATTGAGAGGTCCTTTACTTGTGTTTTCGGATTTGTGTGTTTGTGCTGAAATATTAAGAAGAAATCTTAAGGTATTGCTCTCTAGATATTGTCTAGCGTATCGTCTAATATGTAGAGAGAGTTATGAGCTTTAAGATTTTTAAAGCCATCACAATGTCATCATCATCATTCAAAGTCAAAGTCAAAGTCTAATCATTTATTCCAAATAGTCCATTAAAAGGCACTTTTGGACGTCAATTAATTAAAACTATTGATTCTAGTTGCTATTTTATCATTATATCGGCTGAATGACGTCCACTGCTGGAGTTAGACCTCCCTTAAATATAGACACAATGACCGGTCCTACGCTATCTACATCCAGCGGTTTCACACGACTTTTGCCAGGACTTCGGTCCACCTCGTGTGGGGCCTTCCTATACTCCGTCTTCCGATGCGTGGTCCTCATTCATTCATCGCAATGTTATCATCATAAATGTTTTGTTTATAACTCAATAATACCTTAGCTATGAGAATAGAAAATTATAGTAACTGCTATTAATGTCAACAATAGTCAGATATTGTATTTTATTACCCAGTCGTGCAGTTATACTAAAATATTATTACTATTGGTAGGAGTATTTAAGTTTCACATACTAGTAATGGAATCTATTAATGCTATTTACATTATTGTACTCCCCACCTACCTACGGGGTGTAATTTTTGCTGTGAAAAACGACTCTTTTTTGTAGAGCACAAGGGTTAGGCAGAGGTGTACCAATGTACACTTACATACCGCGGGTACGTTTACGTTCCATTTAAAAGGTGGCGAGCCTATTGCCATTGGCATCGGGCACAAATCATAATTTCGAGCTGCTACTGAGAATTCCAAAGAAAAACCTACTAATACTTTGCTCGACCTGGGAGTTGAACCCGTTAGCAGTTGCGTTTAGGAACACTAGGCTAACGAAGCAGTTTCTTCAAGTTAGAACCAAGACCTTTAATATCTCCGTCTGGTTACGGATTTACAGGTATGGACTAAAACAAAAAACAAATTGCAATGATAGGAACAATATGTAACTTTTGACTACAGCGAATAAATGATTTGAATTTGAATCGAGTGTTACAATAGGAGCTTTTGCAATAGATGTAACATGAATAGGAAACGTTCATTTACTACCGAAGTTATGTTCTACCCACGTTTAAGATTGGCTAGTGATTAGTAAGAGTAGTTTACTATCGACATAGTTAATTGTAAGTACTTCTCAATAATGTTTCATTACGTTTCCCGAGGTATGTTTGAGATTTCATAATATTGATGCTTTCAAACTCAAAGCATTTTATTCAATTGAATCATTTATTTTTTAATCGAATTGAATTTAATCGAATCAAATCGAATTGAATCATTAGTTTTGTCCTTTGTTACAAGGTTGAGTCTAGTCGTTCATTCCGATTTAAAGATTGACTGTTAGTCCTGAGGTAAAATGTCCAATGCTAGGGATTGATAGCTCACTTCAAGTTCCCTTTGCCTAGAATGAATGAATGGATTGTGGTCAAAATGATCATAAAATACTTACCTAAGTAGACTTATTATAAGAATTAAAAACACAATGTTACTAATAACTGTTACTCATACTGTTAACTACCTCGTTAGCCTAGTGGTCCTAAGCGCAACTGCTACGCTGGAGGTCTTGGGTTCGATTCCTAGGTCGAGCAAAAAGGATTATTGGGTTTTTCTATGAAATTCTCAGTAGCAGTTCGGTGTTAGGATTTATACCCGGTTAATGGCAATGAGCTCGCCCCCTATTACATGGGACCTAAACATACCGGCGAAATGTGGGTGTACGTTGGTACACCTCTGCTTATTACACACGTCCATCTATCTTATTGGCAGGATTAGTAAGACTTGACTTCTACGTGGACAGATCCGCGGGCTAAGCTAGTACTGCATAGTTGATTAAACTTGAGGTCCTAATTAATGACAATACGTCTAGTCTTCTAAATGACAGACAGATGGCATTGCACCCTTTTTTTACATGTCTGTGAAGCCAATTTACTCTCCCGAGAAATGTGTATTAAATTGCCTCAGACAAAGCTCTTCAGACCAATGAAAAGTAATTGTCGAAATCTATGACGAGGAAGAAGAAATTGTTATTTATTATACTAGCTTAAAATAAATCTTTCGTGGTTACTACCATTATACCTATTTCTGTCGCAAAGCAGTTCTGAGGTGCAGTTTAAAGGGTATTGGGACCGGTTAAGGTACAGGCACATGAGACATTTCAACCTTGTCTCTGGGATGGCAACGCATTTTCAAGGCCTCTAGTATTGCAGATGTCTATTGGCTGCGGTGACCACTGAACATTCGGTGGGACATCGGTGTGCCATCCAAGGAAATTAAAAAAAGTCAAATACAAGCCAATATACGATTACTACATACTCGTCTTAACGAGAGTATGCAGAACCAAATAACAAACAACACACATCAAAATCAGTTCATAACAAAAGGCAAATTAGCTTGAATATGTTCACGCATCATAAAAACATTTCGCAGAAGCACTGATTTGCTAATGACACGGTTTTTCAGGAACGTGTGGGTGTCTTGTAAAACAAATATTACCGTTAACGAGCCAAGCATTGAACCCGGGACCTTTCACAATAGAGACTTACGTAATCTTTCAGTTTAGTATATTTATTGCTTGTTTCAATTTGCAAGTTTGTGGAATCAAGGCTTTCTATAAATAGATTTCTTATGAAGGTGTTTGTGATTTATTAACTTTAAGCATCTAGATCCAAAATGGCCTATATTTTATTTGTTATAGCACTAGTTTCAGCCCGCGAATTCGTCTAGATTAAGGAATTAAGCCAAAGTACGAAATTATCCCCTTAGAAACACATGAACGGGATAAAAAGTACGTCGTGTGCTATTGAAGTATCTCTGTACCAAATTTTATCCAGATCTGTTCAGCCTTTTCGGCCTTATTAAGAACAAACATACACCATATTTATCCATCGAAATGTTGGCATTTGTAGTAGTAATATTGAAAAGATAACGGCCAAAGACCGCCCATTTTGGGTTACATTTTTAAAACGACTTCTATTCTTTTTTTATCGAAAACCAAAATGTCTGTCTGTCTGAACGTTATAGAACATACTATTACATTCATGGTCTGAAAGTAGACTTGACACATAATCTAAAGACTAATTCTGCTAATTCAGAACGTTAAAAATTTAGTCACAATGTCAACTCAGTTATGTCAGAAAAGTTAGGCAAATTAGAGACATTTTTGACAGATTGAGACTGAGATTAAATTGCGATAATTCCTAAAACTTAGCAGAATTGTCTCTTAACTTTTGTTAGATCACCTAGGAGCTACCTCATACTATGAAAATAGTTTGATTGATCATGATCTATACTAACATTATAAAGAGGTAAGATTTGTTCGTTTGTTTGTAACAAATAGGCTCCGAAACTACTAAACCGATTTTAACCATTTTTTCACCAATAGATAGCTACATTATTGCCGAGTAACATAGGCTATATAACATCACGCTACGACGCGTGGGAGCGGAGCATCAACCAAAGACGTAACTTATGGCGGGTGATATAAGCAACACGGACGAAGGCGCGAACAGTTCGCTAGCAAACCATAAAATTAAATAGACTTAGGTACCTACCTAATAAAACTTAAGTTTTAATAACTCTGAGTCAGTAGTTATTGTGGCCAAGTAACTATTAATTAGTAATATAGGTAAGTATACTAGTTTATTTTTCCCTAATAACTGCACCAAAATACAAAGGAACGGGAAATTTTGATTTATGTGGCCTAAACACGTATTACAAAACAGGCAAAATATAATACTAATTACTTCACCAATTAAATTATTGTGGATAGTCTATTTTTAGGAAATTCTGTGCCTGATTGGCTGACAAATAATGCAGAATATGAACTGTTAAAGGTGCATATAAACCTAATCTGGGATGATATTCTTTTGTATTTATAAGATCCTTATACTAGGTATGAAATAAAGTAGGTAAGTTGTAACATTGCAATAAAAATGGATTTTTGAAATTGAACTCTGAAGTAAGAGAAATTGGATAAGCAGTTTTTTGAAAAACATAAAACATTGTTAAACTTTCATAAAAAAAAATTGATTATTCAAAGATTATAATTTGTAGTTTAGTTTGTTTTGAAGTATTAGATAGTGCCGTAGCTAAGCGGTTCGCAATCCGGATCACGGGATCGATTCTCGTATGGTGCAAATTTACAACAGCTGGATAAAACCGGTGATATAAGAAGTATTTTAAGTTGTTTTTTGCTTGCAAGCAAATCATACTTTTACGATTAAAAGAAAAGTTTACGCTACTTTTTTTAAGCATTTTTTTTTCACGACATTATTCTTACAGCAGACAAAATGTAGGTAATCATAATTCATACAAAGTATTAAACTCATAAAAAACAAATTCAAAAGCTCTAAAATAAATCAAAATAGACTTACTATTCTACAAACGCTCCCATCCAAAATAGCCACCACTATCAAAACCACACAGCACCTCATTGTGTATATTTGTGACCGTATCTCCAGAATGCCTAAGCTGTACTAAGCTTTACAGCATGTCCTCTCCAGCAATATGACACATTACAGGTAATTCAAAAGGCCCATTCGAACCAGGCAGGGGAAAATTTTAATAATAAGGTTTTATTAAAAACTAGCGAGAATAACGCGCGAATCCGCCCCGTCGTGATTTTTTTGCGAGTTATCCTAATTCTATTTCTAAATTAGAAGTTACTCGTAATAATATCAGCTGTTTGCCAGTAAAACCCAATAACACTGTTAGTGTAGTTGGGTTGCGTGTTGGAGTTTGGTTAAACTCCTTCTTTAGCGCTTTCCCTTTTCTTTATCCAACTCCACCTTTAGCGTAGCAGTTGTGGTTAGGACCCCTAGGCTAACGAGGCAGTCACATACAGGCACATAATGCGTTGGTAAAAATACATTATTTTTTAGAGTGGGAAACGTTTTTTATGATGGTGTTACAACTGTCAAAACCATTGTTGTCTCACCATATAAATGTACGGTCAACAAAAGAGATAAGTAACCAGACCGTCTAATATAGTTGAAGTTTTCCCTCAAACCAGTGGCAGTTTTTAAATGAAATTTAATTCAATTAAAAAACTGTTTATTTTCTATTAATAAAAACAAAATTCATTAAAAACTTCTATCGGTTTTTGAAAAACTTTGAATTTAGTAGTCGAAACTGGTTTCTTATCTCTTCGAGACTCTTTGCTGACTGTGCCTCTGTACTGTTTTTACCTCAATTCAAATTAAAATTCGAGGTAATTTATTAAAACCGTGGAGACTAGATTTTATATTCATTTTTTGCTTTCAAAGCTCGATTCATTAAGACTTCTGCATTTTCCTGTACAGTGTACCATGCATGTCGGCCGTATAACAGTATTATGTATTATATTATCGGCCGCTACATGAAACTAACAATTAAGTCTTACAATATGGTTTATCGCAAACTTTACTCAGGAAGTGATTACATTAACGAGATCTAGAGTTGATAATACCACCCTATGGTAGAAAAAGAATATTAAAATTGGCCACCCAAAAAGTCTTCAAAGTTAGAGTGAACAGGCTTCTTCTGGGTAAGCTCACTCCATCGTAGAGTTTGTCTATGTCACCTTTGACTTAGACTAGAGTCAAGAGCTTACCCATCTGGAATAAAATAAAAAAAAAACGCGTTAAAAATCGTAGTAAGGAAAAGTGTCTTGCTATCATTTTGATGGAGTTCTAAAGGTCGAAGATCGCAGTCACCAGACCTACGCTATTTTTAGGACAGGTATAGGAATATTATGTCATTGAGTAGGTATGACTGCTTACTTCAATGCTAGGCCTTTTATCTGGTATTAAGTTTATAACATCTAGCTCTTTTGACCGCAGCTTTTGATTGCGTAATTGTCTGTTATTGCGAAGGCAGACGAAGTCGCTTGATAAAAAGTAGCAAAGTCAAATCATTTATTCCAATTAGACCATTATAAGGCACTTTCGGACGTCAATTATATATCCTTTATTAGAGTTCAAACTTACCTATTACCTTTCATAAAAATTAGTTCATTGGTTCCTGAAAGCGTAAGAGACAGACTGACAGGTTTACTTTTGCATTTGTAATATGGCTACTGATTTAATTTTTGAATAGATTGAGATCCCATCTTTGCCAGACCTACTTCATTTTAGCAGGGTTGATTTTGAAAAAACTGCTGTGATTGATTGCTTATAATTTAGTCAACCAATGAAGGCAGCTTACGCGTGCTAATTAGTGACAATTAATCTGATTTATTTTTTATTCGGGAAACCTAGGATACCTTTGCCGACACCAATATGCTTTGTGTGTCGTAAACTTTCTACATTTATGTATGGCAAACAAGCCCACGGCCCACCTAGTGTTAAGTGGCCATCTTTGCTTATAGACATCTGCAATACCAGAGATCTTGCAAACGCGTTGCCATCACAGAGCCAAAGTTGAAATGTCTCATGTGCCTGTAATTACACTGGCACCCATATCCTTCATCCCGAAACTTACACAACACAGCAACGTTGCTTTGCAGCAGAAATAGGTATGGTGGTAGTTTTTCCCCGGACGAACTCCTTCACAAAGGGCTCTACTACTAGTCTACTATTACAATTTCTGATGATGTTAATGACGGTGTCCATTATGACAGTCAACTAGTAATGGGAATTGATGACTAAAAGGTTCATGGAAATATTCAGTCGGCGTTGTCATCATTTTACATAAACGTGATCTTTGCATCTGATAAGTGATTAATAGGTTTGAAAGACAAAAGAGAGCAATCTTATATTATACGGTGTAAAAAGACACTAATGACAATAGGCTCGTCCCTAATTACATGGGACCTAAAACATGTCGGCGAACTGTGGGTGTTCATGGATACACCTCTGCCTAACCCTTAAGGGTAGACTTATAAACGGTGACGTCACGGATGTCAATCAGTCAACAACGCTCGGTGTTATTCTCGCGTGTAAATAAAAATACAGAAGTGTAACCAGCTCAACTTTATTGTTAAAACATTTGTACATGTGCAACTTACAAGTAACATTATTATTTTGTGTTTTTGTGCTGTGGTAAGTGTTAAAATCTGCGAAAACGTTTATTGTTTTGTTACGAGTATATTCAAGTACCCTACACCTAAATATAAATACAGTGACTTAAATAATAAACAGAACATAAGCGCGACTGCTACGATAGAAGTTTTGGGTTCGATTCCCAGGTCGAGCGGTCGCAAAAAGCGTTATTGGGTTTTTCTATGAAATTCTCAGTAGCAGGTCGGAGTTACGATGTGTGCCCGGCTAATGGCATTAGGCTCGCTCCCACCATGGCATGGCACCACATGGGACCTAAACATACCGGTGAACTGTTGGTGTACATGGAACACTTCTGCCTAACCCTTCGGGGAATTGAGGCGTGATGACGTCGCGATTAGGACAACAAGCTCGGAGTTGGGATGTGTGCCAGGCAATAGGTTCGCCCCCTATTACATGGGAATACAGGCGTGATGGTATGGGCAGAATTTTTAACAACGAATTTTGAATTGTTTAATTACAAAATTATGCTTACAGTGAGGGAACGCCAAAACCTCGTTGTCGAGCAATGAACTTGCCAAAGTCTACAAAGCAATAGATGACTTATTTCCTTCTGGTTAAGATAGCAAATGTGTTACACAGATAATCCACAGGATACGACTGTCCCATTATTTTTATAGATATCAATTTTTGGACACTAAAAACATGCTTATCTTCGCATGGTTTTGGGTTCCTGTCTAGATAGATAGTACTGCTAAATATAGAATTAAATTTAAAACGCCAATGTTTTGGCTAAAAATGATAAATAATTTCCTGAAACATATTTCATCTATGGATTAATATTTTGAGCATAGATAGCGTTAAAATGCTTTAAAAGAAAATGTGAAATTTAAAGGAGAATGGGCAAAATGGTACCCGGCTCCAATAGATATGATTGTAGTGTCGTTTAAAAGGTCTTACCAAGAGGAACAATATTTACTTTAGCCACCAGTCTCAAATCTTATTGCGTTTGGAGATAAACGACAGTCTTACTAACTAATAAAAACCTTGTTCCTTCGGTTGCCCTTTGCGTTCTAGCGCCACGGTAACCTGTTTAGACAGTCCCGTGGCCCCGGCAATAAACATACATATCATAGTATATTAGGTCCCACTTATCTAAGTATATTATGTTCTTCATTTTAAATAAACACAGGTGATGCCACTTAAGATGGTCATTACCAATAACAATACTTAGATAAAGGTTAGCAGTACAAACAAAAGGGCCTATCCTTTCTAACTCGATATTAGCTACCTGGACACTGTGCGCACGTGTGAATTCATCGGACCTTCGAAAGTCACTTCTATTATTGTAATGCGTTATTATTTTGTATTAGCGTTCCATAAGCTCTGTAAGTGCAAGCGATATAGACATAGAGAAATGATTTATGGCCCGACGACTTTGTTGAATCCGCGCTTACTATAAGAAAAATGTTGTTAGGTTAGGCTAGGTTAGGTTAGGTTCGGCCTAGTGCCTCCGCGCGCCACTCGTGTAGGCGCGCGAGGACCAGCGCCTCCAGATCCCACGGCGGCAATATATCATCGTCTAAGTCTATCTTATTCCAGCTTTATTTTACTAATATAAGTAGTTTGTAGTAAATTCTCATTTATAAAACTGCAGTAGTCTCACTAAGATTACTGCTTCCCAAACGTGAATAGGGACAGGCGCCATGGCAGACGTTTATCTGCATCAAAATATCTTTTCAATGATATATTAATGATGACTATTGGAGCGGGTACCACGTTCCATACATTTTTGCCCATTCTCCTTTATTACCTTTATGTTTAACTAGCTTCTGTTTGCGACTTCATCTGCGTTCAAGTACATACATTATGCCACGGGAACTGTACATTTTCCGAGATAAAAAAAAACAAAAAATAAACAGTTGACTACGTACCTACTGATTGTGACGGTTGAATGTCAGTGAGCATTACGTTCGCTGTAAACGCGACCTAAGTCTAAGAATTACTAATAATTAAAATACTTACCTATAAATAATATTTAAAGTCGGTAAAGCACCTAGTGTTTGTCATTTGCTACTATGACATAATTTCACGAGAATAATGGATACGAGGAATTATTATTATTTGAAATACTGATCGTTACGTCAATGAGGTAATATTAATTTTATGGAACTACGTCATTTTAGGGCTTCTGTATACGACTAAGCTTTTTCCTTATACTTTGCTAAACACGACTGCTACGCTAGAGGCCCTGGGTTCAATTCCCAGGTCGAGCAAATTATTGGGTTTTTCTATAAATTTCTCAGTAGCAGCTCGGAGTTTGGATTTGTGCCCGGTTATGGCAATAGGCTCGCCCCCTATTACATGGGACCTAAAAACATACCGGCGAACTGTGGGTGTCATTGGTACACCTCTGCCTAACCCTTCGGGGAATACAGGCGTGATGGTATGATGAGATTCCATGTATAACATGTTTGGTAGACTGGGACCAGTTTACCAATCAATATAACAGTTAAGTAAGAAATTACCGCGAATTCTTAGTCACAGTTAATAATACAGTAAATGACGATAATGTTTGTCCATCTCTGTACGCATGATCGATGGGAATTCATTTGAACCGTGTAAATGCGAAATTACCGGTCGAGACGTTATCATGTAAGTATTTGAAGCAACCGGTTGTAGTTTTATTTTGTGAGTTGTTGATGAGTTTTGAATGGAATGATTTTGTTCTTTTTTGTTGATAAGTAGTATTTTGTATCACAAGTTGGAGAAACTACCAATTTTTTCTTTTATATTTGTGTTTGACTAGGCAAAGTAAATAGCTAATGAAATTGATATCTGACAGATTGGTTACCATCGTGCAGTGACAGTCGGTAATGGCTAGGTTTTCATTATTTGCAGATCTAACTTTGTATGTTTCTAAAATCGTTGCCCTTTACTAAGAATTTCTCATGTATCGTAGGTGCGTTTACAAACATACATAAACAGCCAGACCGGGAACAACCACCTTTTCCGTGTTAATCGAAGCCAATCTCTCAGCCATCGTGTTGAGAAATTACTCCTTTAACTAAGTCTATCCAGGTAATACAAAATGCAAAAAAATAAATAGCAAAAACATTAAACAATAAGCAACAGAAATAAACTTTACACTTAATCCAGAGACCCAGTGACGATTTCACAACAATCGCAATCGCAAGTTACACAATACGTCCACACAGAGCTTCTTAAGCGCTCCACTAGATTACTCGTGTCGAATGCCTAACCGATGGTTAAATAACTGTTATTGACAGGGTCGACTGTACCCTTTGGTGAGATCATAAGTCATGAGTTACGTCGTAATGTTGATCGATGCTGATCGAAATCTGGGTTACTGGTTAACGGAATTATGTTAAAAATCTTTGATCTACTTAAATAATTGTACTTATTATACTTTATTTTAATTAAATAAGTATAAGAAATCACAAAAAAATCAAAGCCACAAAAATAATAATTAAACGTAGTGAAATCTTAAACGACAACCGCTTCCCTAATGTAAAAAGCTGATGCATTATAGGCAACTGACGCCATCTAGTGAAAATTAAAGTAAACATTTCCTAGGCTTTTTAGGCTTCGTACTACTCAGTACCTTTACATATAGAAAAAAACAATTGGCATTCTGTATATAAAACAATAATAAAAAATGAAATCATTTTGCAGCCTTTTTTTAAAGTTTTTATTAGTAGTTACTTTATTTCTTGAGAACAGTTGAACGCCTGTACAAATAGGCAAACGCATTGTTGTGTCTTGCTCAAATATAACTGGCAGGCGTTTCAACATTACAATTCGTCGAAATTATATTTAGAATGTTTACTGATAAAGTAAATAAGTATAAAGTAAACGCGTGATGTTATAAAATAAAAGATTTAAATAAATTACTTGTATCAACCAATGCAAAAAAAAAACCAAATAAATAGTGACAAGTAGGTAATCACTATAGTATACCATCACGCCTGTATTCCCTGAAGGGTTACGCAGAGGTGTACCAATGTACACCCACAGTTCGCCGGTATATTTACGTTTAAGTAGGAAAATATTGTATCCAAAGTATTTGTAAGATATTCAAAAATACTTTGAACAAAGGAATTAAATTAAAGACAAATCTATTTACAAAAGTGTTTTATTACAAAATAATAACATTAACGACTACAGAACACAGGTACTGGCCACTTCGTCCAATCGATCACTGAGATACTAAATAATAACTAACTTAATCATTACAATTTTGTGCTTGACTGTATTATGGCTTTTACAGTCAACGACTTAGTCGTTACTCTAATTTAGTTTTTAGTTTGTTAGTAGGTTTTTGTTTTTAGTTTTAGTAACCCGCGTCGGCGTCATAGCTGCTCTTTCTGCTGTCGTATTGACCTGAAATTGATTGATTAAATTAACTTTTCATATGTTTCCATATGTTAAAGTGTTGATACTACTTTCCGTGACAAAAATGTTAAACAACTAGTCGCAATCTCACCTCAACGACATTAAATGAAAAATATATATATATAAAAATGTAGGTAAATTAGAGGTATTTTTGAAATATTGAGACTGGAATACAAATATTCTTTAAAATTCAAGAACTGCCCGTCTGGTAATGGTGAAGCAAAGAGCGAATTTACCCTATTAAATGCTATAAATTCCCTAAAATGTCTACAATTCAGTCTGTGCTGTTATTTTTTTTACTTTATTAAAAGCCTTTTTTTATTACTGGTTTTATTCAGACACTGATTAATGATGTGTCTTGGGTTCAAGCTTAAGTTATGTTTGTGCTATAGATGCTTTCTATCTGTAATTATTACATTTTCCAAATAATACAAACAAGTAGAAATGACAAGAATATAAACTAATAAATATGAACCGTTTTTTACCTAATGTATCACTGGAGTAAAAAATTATAAAAACCGCAATAAAGTAAAATCGAAATCGAGAAAACCTAAACCAAGAAAAAAAAAGCAGAGTACATACCTTGAGACCGACTCGTATCCGTGAGCTGCAAACTCTTCAAGATCTCCTCAGGGATGGGAGGTGGTGTGGGCAGATGAGCTCCTTCCGCGTGGAAGCCGTTCTCGTCAGCCGTGTAGGTGACGGTGTAGGTCTGGCCATCATCACCGATGTATGAGTAGGAGCCTGATACTGCCAGGGAACCTTCTTCGGGCTGTGCCCCGGGGATTACGCGACCTGGAATTGGATAATGAAATCTATAATTATAATATTAAAGGTTATTTATTCATTCACTGACTGAACACGGAATCTCAGGAACAACTTGGCCCATAAACTTTTTTTAATGCCGTTGTATTTCAAACTTGACGTCGTACCAAGTGATGCACTGCTATCTATAGGTGGCAGGTATACCGGCACCCATTATATGACGTTATATAACCTTTGTTACTGAGAAATCATTTAGCTATCTATTGGTGAAATCGGTCCAGTAGTTTCAGAGCTTATTCGGTATCAACAAACAGACAAAAATCTTTCGTCTTTATAAATTACTAGCGAATTAACTGTGACTTCGTTCCGTGGCTTATTTCACCCGCGTCAAATCTTTGGTTGCCGCTCCGCTCCCGTGTGTCGTAGCGTGATATTTTATTGCCTGTGTTACTCAGTGATAATAAAGTACTTTCTAAGGGCAAATCATTTTTAAAATCGGTCCAGTAGTTTTTATGTTTGTTCGTTACGTACAAAAATACAAATATTTCCTATTATATATATTAATGTAGATGAAGTATAGATATAAATAAATTATTTGAGTTTGTTTTTCTTTTATTTTGCAATTAATTTCAGACACTAAAATTTATCTTAAAGTAAATTTTTAGCGCTAATAGCACAGCTAATAGTTATAGATAGTGCAATCCACGAAGACGCGCCTCACTACTATTCCTTCTAACCGTTTATAGTATATGTGTGCAAGCTTCCGTCAATGTTTGAGTGTTGTCGGTACACACTAATTACCTATGAGTGCACACGCACACTGCAATGAATAGACTAATCAGGAGAGAGCGTCGTGGTCAAAATGAAAGATGCTGGAAAAGTGGTGGGGCACGTCTTCGTGAATTGCACTATCTGTAAAGTCTCAATTACTACACAAGATAAATAGATGAATTCAAACACCGGTAATGTTAATTATATAGTCAAATTGAAAAATAAATGATGATTTGTCGTAACAACAAATCATTCATCAAAACAAAACATGTTGAAACAATACGAACATTTGTTATTTCAGAGTTAGTTACTAACGATCATTAACATTTACTATGCATGTATGATATAACCATACATTTCATACACGCTAGTTACCTCAAAGGCTAGTAATGGCTTTGTTTAACTAAACTTTATTATTTTCAATGTTTAAATCACGAAGTTTAGAATTTTATTTGGTGCGACTAATTTTGAAGATTTATTTAGAAGGGCAAGTTTGCTTATGCCTACACATACAATTGTGTTCGGTGAGAAGGACTATAGAAAGGGCTTTTAAGTGCTGCGGTAAAGGAACTACATAATGTAGTTGTATAACAAATTACCTTTTTTTTACGGATGAGATATCATCAAATGACTTCTCTCGCCCTAGGCGAGGTGGGAGGGTGTGACAGACTTTTACTGATTAAAACCTTCCATGTTCCTTCTTGTGCCCTTTGCGTGTTTCGGAGGCGCGGTATCTCTTTCGAACAACCCGCAGCAAACAGTAGTGCGATTTTCTAAAATACAAACTCGAAAACGATTCTCACTAAAGTGATCGCGCCCACTTCGATAACGAACCCACTTGACTTTGGTTTTGTTTTCGCTTGCCGTGGTGACGTCACCGGCGTGATCGTGTTTAACAGAATATCATTTTGTTTTCTCACTGCGGATTCAGCTTTCGAATTACGAAGTGAGGCTTAGAGAATCGCACAGCTGATTGGTTTAAACCGCGACTTCGTTCGCGTGATTATCGGTTAAGTATATCCAAATCTTTATTTTATTTTACCCTAATTAATTTTCTAAAATAAAAGTAGCCTAAGTTACTACCAGCCAGTAAGCCAGGATATCAGCTATCAGCCAGTAAGTGTGAGTCATTAGCCAAACAACAAAGAAACAGGCAGAGAGACAAAAAAATCACAAGTTCTCTTCGATATTAGTACTGTACCGTAGTATTCGTATGCGTTTAGTTAAAAACTGTTAGTTTGACATTATAAACAGACACTAAAATTGTATTTATTTCTATACATTAATTTATCACCCACCTTGCTGTTCTGCCTTAGTTCCATCACTAGTCTCATAAGCATAATGGTATCCTTCCTCATTGATCTCGTTCTCATACTTCAAGATCTCAGCCTGGCTGCCCGCAGACCCTTGTCTAGCCTGACCTCCTCCAGCATTGTAGGCTGCATGGTCCTGACCTCCCAGGGGGGCTTGGAGACCAGCGTTGGCCCCACTCGAGGACCTGGCGTTGGGAGGAAGGTAGATGGAGTTGTCCAGGCGAGCTGCTGAAGCTGCCGAAACCAGGGCTAATACGATGAACTGGAAGTGAGAGTTGGGAGTATCAGAATGGTGGATTTATTTGGGAATTGTAGAAGTTATAGATTAATTCCTTCACTTGTAGGTGAAAAGTCAGCAACAAAAATTGATTAACAATGTTACTTTTACATATCATTTAAATAGACACAAAATAGCGAAAATAATATTTCACTGCTATTCAGAATTTTAGACGATATCTAAGAATTTATATGATCTTAATTTAGAGACAAATTGCTTTGACTTTGATAATGTGGTCAATAATATGGATTTAAAAATCTGAAATGTTAATCTACTTTTGTTGCTGTCTGTATATAAAAAAAAGAGCATTGATGACATAATTATACACAGAGTGGAGGAGACGTCATGAATTCAGTAGATTTTAGATTTCACACAACCAGCATTTTTCGACTATAATAAAAAAAAAACACTTTTCGACACAAATGTGCAATATCTATAGGCCGAAATGTTTTTTAAAACATTCAGAATATTATTTTAAGCATTTAGTAAATGACTGTTATTTTTAAATCACAAACCGATATTTCGTTAGTTATTTGTATTGATTGCAACAAAACAATTTTAAGCCCGAACCTAGCCACGGCCTTAAGCGGGACTCTTCAAACGAAACCTAGTTAAACTTTACGAGGCAATAATACACGTCATCAATTCATTAATATTTTACGATGCTCAAACAAATAACCTTAATTTTGGTCCTAAGGGCATTTTGGTCCTAAAGTAAGTCATAAAATCTAAAATAACAAAGTTTAGTGCCTCGTTGGCCTTGTGGTCCTAAGCGCGACTGCTACGCTAGAGGTCTTGGGCTCGATTCCCAAGTCGAGCAAAAAGTGTTATTGGGTTTTTCTATGAAATTCTCAGTAGCAGCTTGGAGTTAGGATTTGGCAATGGCGAGAGGCTTGCCCCTATAACATGGGACCTAAAACATACCGGCAAAATGTGAGTGTCAAAGTCAAAGCATTTATTTCATTTAGACCATTTACAGGCACTTTTGAAGTGTCAAAAAGTTACAGTTTAAAGTTCAAGCTAGTTGCTCGTTCCAAAGTGTAGATCTCTATGGAGAAGAACGAGCAAGAAACTCCGTGGACACTCTTTTAAAAAAAACTCACTCTTTTAATAAATTATGTCCATGGAGAAGCAACATGAATATTGATTATATGTGAAAACAATGAAGGTAAATATGAAACAATTAAATAATACTAATAAAGATGTAGGTGTACATTGGTAGACCTCTGCTTAACCCTTCGAGGATTACAGGCGTAATGGTATGGTGGATGGTATGTAATGAGTGCAGCTGATTGAGGTGAAGGCAACTCGGCGATGGGAAAGGCTAAGGCTTTGCAAGCGACCCCATAGAACTGCGGTCACGATCAATACAATGTAGAATAGTAAATGTCTTCTAATGATGTAGCTAGCGAGAAAGTTGGTATGCTGACTTTTTGGAAATAATAGAGTATCAAGTTTAAGCTTAGGACATTTTTGGAAGGTCAAATCCTGATTAATGAAAATTAATGAAAAATTGAAAAAAAAAATACTATTCACAATCCTCATTTATGCGACAATCTAGTACAGGATTAAATTTGATATCGATTTTCTTAGTATGATATTTTGTATCTACCATCACGCCTGTATTCCCCGAAGGGTTAGGCAGAGGTGTATCAATGTACACCCACAGTTCGCCGGTATATTTAGATCCCATGTAATAGGGGGCGAGCCTATTGCCATTAATCGGGCACAAATACAAACTCCGAGCTGCTACTGAGAATTTCATAGAAAAACCCAATAACACTTTGTAACATTACAAACATTGCGTTTTAACATTTTGTATCTTTTATGTTTTTTAAGAGATTTCTTAAACTTAAAAATAAATGAGTTATTTGAGTGAAATATGGTCTAAAAACACGAAAGCACGTTTCAATTTCTGCCATAACTCGAAATAATGGCGTTGATTTTATTATTCGACGCTGATTTTAAACCTATTCTGAACAACCTATTAATACGACTCGATCGTAATTTAAAACATTTGTCAAAATGACTTACTTTGATTATAATTATTAAGAAACTATGAGTCGGCTTATTTCTTGAAATACCCTATAGTCTCTGCATACGTAATCAGGAAGATAATAATAATTATCAAAGTTCACCTTTAGTACCCACATTCACTACAAAAACCTAAAGTTACATAATCAGGTAACTGGCAACTTGTAGGGAAAGGATTTAGTTACAACCAGCATAATAAACTAGACATTAAACAGTTTAGAACTTTGGCCTAGTTAACTTTACAGGTGCATCAGGCAATAATAACGAACATATTATTTGTACTGGTAAACAAGCAATTGGGTAGATGACTAACTACTAACCAATAATTTCAAGAAACAACTTCACAAAAAAACATTTAATTTTAGCACTAAAAACCCGATGATTTTTTAAATAACTATAAAAATCGATTTTTAGTTGTTTTGAAATCAATAAATAGTTAGTGAATTGAGATGACAAAAAAGTGACGTCATAGTTGAGTATTGTCATAGAAAATCTATGGGGAATTGCGTTTTGACAGCTCATAAAAAGTACGTCAATTGATTGTGGTGTCATCTACCCAATTATAGTTAAAGCTATTCTTGAAGACTGTACCGACAGCGCTCTTCATTCAAAAGTGATCAGTCATTAGCCATCACGTCTGTATTCCCCTAAGGGTTAGGCAGAGGTGTACCAATGTACACCCACAGTCCGCCGGAATGTTTTAGGTCCCATGTAATGGGTGGCGGGCCTATTGCCATAAATCGGGCACAAATCCTAACTCCGAGCTGATACTGAGAATTTCATAGAAAAACCAAATAACACTGTTCGACCTGGGCATCGAATCCAAAACCTCTAGCGTACCAATCGCACTTAGAACCACTAGGCTAACGAGCCAGTCATCAGTCATTTAGTCAATAAGTACTTAAACTTTAATGGCTCAAAAGTCTACCCAGCTAAAATAGGCCTGAGCTGGATATGTCTGCCGCATTTCAACGATCTATGAACCCGTAGAGCTCAAGATTTTTGTCCCAAAATGGAAAAATGGAGATGCGGCAGACCACGAAGGAGATGGCGGGACGCCTTCGTCGGTTTCCTTGAGAATTGGCAAGACGTAGCATAAAATCGCGATAGATGGAAGAAATGGAAGGAGGCCTTTGCCTAGCAGTGGGACAGTACGGGATTGTTATAGTAATAATGAACTTGATGTTATGTAGTCGTTTGAAACTTTCGAAAATGGGAATTATCGTCTGTGTTTGTGGTTAGTCGACTCAATGTACCAAAATGTAACTTTCATTATGATCAAGAGAGGTGAGTTTTTTATTACGTCCGAGGCTAGATTGCAGCCCGAGCCAACTTTTAAAATCGTCGACTATCTGTACTAATATTATAAATGCGAAAGTAACTCTGTCTGTCTGTCTGTCTCTTCTTCACGCCTAAGCCACTGAACCGATTTCAATGAAATTTGGTACAGATATAGTCTGGGACCCGAGAAAGGACATAGGATATTTTTTATCCCGGAAATCCCCCGGGAACGGGAACTATTAATCCACGCGCACGAAGTCGCGGGCAAAAGCTAGTACAATTATATTTCAGTTTAATTTATCACGAATCAACCCGAAATCCGAACCGATTGCTCAATTTTCGGGTAACACTAGTCTTCCGTCTCGTGGTACTGCCTGCGGTTATTCCACAGATGTCATAACGTTACCACTGACATTACTGTCACACCAGCAATATTGTGGTGGTGGATCTTCACAAGTGCGGTTGTCAATTTAAGTCTAGATAAGGAAGCTAGGGATGTTGTGACATTTTGGCAAATTGTTACTCAAATATCATTATGGTAGTACTTATTCTGGTTTTGAATCAGCTTGGCACTTCTTTTGTAAGAACAATTGAAAAATTGCGAGAGGTTTTCAGTGGAAAAGACAGTTTAGTTCAAAGTCAAAGCATTTATTTCAATTAGACCATTTACAGGCACTTTTGAATTCGGAATTTGGATACATTTTTTTTTGTTTAACGTTATGTACTTGAGGTTATGGGTTCGATACCGGACAATGTAAATTTTTGAATTATTTTGATCTTTCTAAGTTTATTATGAACATCACTGACATCGGTGAAAATAAAAACCGTGGGGAAACCTGAACTTTTATTACGTCAAAAGTTAAGTCTAAAATCGCCAAACCGCTTTTAACAAGTGAGGTGATCAAACCTCGTGCGTTGTAGGAGAAGAGGCTTTTGCCCTGTAATAGTCCAATAATAAGCTGGTACCAATTTAATTTTCCAATGATTATTCGAAATTAATTCATCATTGCTTCACTACCTCTGTAGAAAATATGGGGTTGAAGGGACATTGCAAATGAAAACGATTGCCATGGATTTTAGCTGCCGTACTAAACTAGCCGTATCTCAGGGAAACCTAGTTTTGAGATAATTTAAGTTTTCTAAATATAGTTTTTTTTTTATTTTAAATGTCGGTATTTTTTAAATTTAAATCGGGGTTTAATTGTTTTGAATAAGATACCGATTTTTAGCTTAGGTCATTGGATGCGTATATTTATATATTTCTGTAAGCTGTCTGTTACACTAAGATCAACTTTACGGTATTTTTGAGATACCGTTTTTGAGCTTAGCACAGAAGTACATAATTCTAGAACCTTTGGGGTTGACAGTTTTCTTTGGTTATAAAAAAAATCCATACATACACACCAACACGGTCAAAATGTATAGAGCAGGTGATTTTTACTTTAATAACCTGTGTGCTTACGAAACCTCTATAATAATAATGAAAAGCCAACAACTAAAATTACAAAGCACTATTGCTTACTACTAATATTAAATAGTGAGAAAATAAGGTGATGGAGGTAGGCTCCCAGGGTTTCTCTAGAATCATGTAGTGAATCCAAAGCAAAAGCTTTTGTTACAATGCGCGATGCCCTATCCACCTAATATAGTCTATATCATTTTATACATATAAGTAAAATCAATACGGTAATATCAATTTGATAGAAATTTCATATTCAAACGTGAAGCAACAAGAAAAATGGGTCATTATCAGTATGACATAAATAAAGATACATGTAAGAATTTGCAATCGATGCTAAATGGAGCGGCAAGTTGTGATAACACAGTTGTGAACAAATATTAGTCGATGCTTTTTCATTATGAACTTACAAAAGCTAATAAAAAACAGGTATACAAAAGTAGAATTGGAAACGTTTTATAACAGAAGCAATAAATACTGTTTTTCTTTTGTCATTAAATAATGACAAAAACAGTATTTAACTGCTAAACTTTGTCAACAATCCACTTTTGGGCTTTCTCGCTGTGGATTTCTCACTAATATTACTTCAGTTTTATAGGCTGATATTGAATTATTGATAATCATGTTGATAATATTGCCGAAAATTTAGTGAAATAAAATTTCGAGGAATAATTTTATAACGGGTTTTCTAAATATCAAGAATAAATTCCGATTGTTAACTTTTGAGACCGTCTCAAGACAGTAACTCGAAAGATTCCGCACGAATTCCCAGTAGGAATAACATGAATGCGTCATGAATCGGCAAACGTAAATATAGAACGATTTGAATCGATTTTCGAATAAGATTTTCGTAAGGTTTATTTTACACGACAATCACAATAAAGTATCACCCATTGATAAGACTAAAACATTGAAATTAAAATAATACAACGTTCGAAACGAGTAATATTTTGAATTTAAAAACCGAAATAACGTTCCATTTACTTCTATCACGTTAAATTCCCTACACAGTTCCCGTTCATCACGCAAAAAAAAAACGAACAAACGAAAAACCGTTCCATTGCACAAAACACCCGAAAACCACGAATTTCAAAATCACTGATAACGATGTCTACACTCACTCGTGACACTTGTATTAGAAAGGTTCGCACTATTAAGATTGCTTAAAACATAAACAAATATTTGTACTAACGAATTTCATTGCTGATGTGTCCTCTTGGGAAGATGCTAGTGAAATGTGACGGCTAAGTGAATCTGCCGCATTTTATACTTGAGCTTACTATGCTCAATATTTTGAGTGATATACATTCGGTATTGCATTCGCATATCTACTCTTCAAACTATTACTCTCATGCAAATTTAAACTTTAACTTTTGAAGTTTAACGTCTCATTTTCGTTGATTCGGTCGTGTAGTTTTGTATCATCTGCTAGGACCTGTGAATTATTTTATTTATTAGTAGAATCACTTACAAGTACATGTATTTATATGTGACCTTGAGGTTCTTAAAATTATGTTTTGACAAATGGAGATGTAATTTTTAAATGTAAACGAGTCGCCTTATAAGTATTTGTACCGTCTAGCTTATATTTTAGACACTCTATTTCACCTGCACCTAAAGATTTTAGCGAAATAGCACCAGAGATCAATAATGAATAACATTTTGTTGTAAATGGTGTCATTATGTTTTTGTAAGGTAAAGGTTATCTGGTGGATAATTTATTGGCAACACATAAACACTGTAATAACGCTATGCACATTGTTGTGAAGAAAAAACGTAATTGCGAGGAAGTATTTGTAAATAATAGCATTGCTAAAGCTTTACAGAAAGGTGCTTACATTATAATACGTATGCAAATAATGGGTGGTGGTCATGAACTTCAAATATCATGCGTGAAGATGACGATGTTTTGTTGTAACGCTTGTATTGATTCAGAAGAATACATAGTATTCCTTTGAATCAAATTATTGTTAGTACAAGGGGTTCTCAACTCCTGAAAGCCAGAACACTTTTCTGGTTGTCCCTATTATTGGAATAGGAACAACCAGAAAAATGTTAAGGCACTGAAACTCGATGATGATCTAGCAATGAAATGGTAAAAAAATAACAGCAGAGGAGTAATATTTTTTTAAAATTCTCGCTTTTAAGGAGTTGCAATAGTTGGAAAGACTAAGACAGGCTAACGCATGCAATAAAATACCAGTAATCGAATCCTGGATTAATTATAAATCCAGGCTTCATTCAACAACGTCAGAGACAACCAAGATTTGAAATACATTATGAATTGAAAAAGTCCCATTAGTACTTGCTCGGAGTCAAACCCACAACCTCATGCATGAGAAGGAGGTACCTTAACCACTGGGTCATCACAACAATCCTGGATTAAAACTCCTATTTAAATGACAGTAGTACCGTATTCAAGTCTAATGTTTATGCATTAGATACAACAAATGTCACCAAGTAGAAATAGGGCTTCTAAATAGCGTTTGCTAACATTTAACTCAACAAGTACAATCACGAACATAAACATGTATACACTTGGCGAACATTTAAAAGCGATTTTTTCGTGAATGAATCGTTGCAACGTTGAGATAAGACCAATTTCATAGTAGTATGTGTTGCATTTTTAACTGCCCTGTTGATCCCGTGGTTGTAAGCGCGGCTGCTGAGCAGGGTCCTGGGTTTGATTCTCAGGTCGGGCAAAAAGTGTTTTTGGATTTTTCCACTAGGAATTTCTCAGTAGCAGCCAGGAGTTGGTGGTGTGACACCCCCTTGCCTTGCAAAGCGCGTAAAGCCGGTGGTCCTGCGGCGGATCACTCCCCGGTTGTGTCAGATTGTCGTCGTATCGGACTATGAGAGTTAGGGAAGAGGGAGTGCACCAGTGTTTGCGCACACACTTGTGCACGATAATATCTTCTACGTACTTGGTTACTGCGCATTAAGATTAGCCGCAGTGGTCGGAATCGGTCAGGAAAATTAAATTACACATTTTAATCAATCGTTTAGGAGGAAATTACTTTAGAATGTTGCCTAGTGTATATTATGTATATTGCTCAATTTATCACTTGGTCTATAACATATGTTGATGCTCGTGACTGTACTTAGTAATGTACTTGTGAATGTATCTACAGTTATTTGGGTAATAGATGTTTGTATTAAGGATACGGATTTTAGTGGTATTTAAGGCTAGAATGAGCTGTTAATGAACCATAATAGAGCGTGTGGGATCCTGGGTACGATTCCCAGGTGGGGCAAAGTATTGTTAAGTTTTATCATTAAAAAATTCTCAGTGACAAACCGGAGTTTGGAAGTTGGTGGGGTGACACCTCGAGTCTTAGAAAGCTCATAAAGCCATATAAATAAACTTCAACTACAACATGTATGAAAGATCATCACTAGGGATCGGTTTGATCAATTTAGCTGTTTTTTTTTTGTTCAGGGGTAGGTATTCCCATATAAAAGATTTTTTTTGATATCTAGGATGGTTTTCTACAAGAAAAGCAAAAAACGTTTAAGGGTTCTTATACAAAAAAACGTGTTTATCCCTGAGTTTTTTTTTTTGCTGGATCTAAGTATTGTACAGTCATTCCGGAACCCTTCATCAAAGTCCGACTTTCATATGGCTGACTTTTATTTTTTTGTCATACTATGAAGTTTAGGAGACTATATCATTACATCATAACCCAACTTCCTTTATTGTCAGCGATGAGTATCTAGTCCTTATCGGGAAGACTATTGGAATAACTTATGTAATAGCATTCTAGCAACGATGATAGAAAACGTCGTGACGATTACAAATAAAAACCGTCAGATAGATTTGTGTACGCATATTTGAACATCGATAGCGATATTAAATGTATTTGAAGATGTTCGTTTTTTGGGTTCCGTACTTGTACCCAACGGGACGCTTTTACTAAGCCTCTGGTGTTCGTTCGTCTGTTTGTCAGCGGGTTGTATCGCATAAACCGTCATAGGTATACGATTGTAATTTACACAGAGTGTATGTCTATATATAATAACAAATAAAAAATGTTGAAAATTAGAGGGGGTCCCGATAAAAAAAACAGGATTATTAAAGTATTGTATATTTTTCATAAAAAAATAATAACTGATTTCTTCTGTATCGTGGGTGCGTTTACAAACATACAAATTCACATACACAAACAGCTAGACCCGGAAAAACTATCTATAGGCCATACAAATATTAATTCCGTGTGGGATTCGAACACGCGACTTGCACCGCAACCAGTCAATCGCTCAGCCACTGCGCCAACCGAGCCACCGAAAAAATTGAGTTAAATATTTGTACAGTGGTGCGGAACCCTTCATATGCCTGTCCGATTCGCACTTGGCTGGTTCTTTTCGCAATTTTTATCTCGATCTCACAAGCGATGTATTGAAAGGTATTCTGCTATCACCAAAAATGTTTAATAATTACAACACAGCACGATGTGATGACGTGAAGGCTTACTTACGCCTGTAAAATTCAAAGGTTAAAATACGAACTAACTGTTTTATTACTACCATTATCGGTTGTTACGTAGATACTTTCCAAGTAATAAACAGGAGATATTACAGGGCATAGAGTGTTAGTATTTTTAGGCTCTCGCTCTCATAGTCCGATGGAATGGCAATACGATACGACTGGAGAGAGAGCAGGGGCAGTAGTAATACCTACATGTGCTTTTCGCGTCACGTTGTACCAAAAACTTTATGGGGAAATAAAAAATCTTGTAACATTTCACCTGACTTGGGAATCAAACTGAGGACTCATGCTCAGCAGCATTTGTAGCCACGAGACGAATGGGGCAGTCAAGGAAGGGGAAGGAAGGAAGGGCAATATTATCAGAAAACCTATAGCTTAATCAACCAATTTACAATCATATAGGTTGGATTTCTGAGACGGGACAGTACGGACAGGTACCTCTGTTATAGTTACAGGAAAACCTTCTTAGGACAACATCCATATCTTTTTGAGATATTCTGAACTGCATTCACATTTTGGAAAAAAAAACTGTCAGCGAAAAAATTGTAAAATACCAAGATTTTTTTTGTATCAATCAATCCTATTCCATGTAGGGATTAACAGAATCTAAGGGACCATTTAAGGTATTAGTACTGGAAATGACGAATCATCAAAAACATTCCCATACAGACACATAAAGAGTGCTTTTAATCATAATTTAATTTTTATTTTATCAGACTAAGGTACAGCGAAGCGTGACCAGGTTTAATTAGCATATCATAAAAATGTATCAATATAAGTTATAAATCATAAACTTGACCTTGCTTTAAAGATTTCTTAGACTAATATTTAACCACTAAAAGTCCAGATTTGCAGCCTAGCATATTAGCATAACATAAATCATTTGGTAGCATAAAATTTCAATGTATAAATTACATTAGGCACTGCCTTAGTAGCCGTTACGGACATCACGACTTAATTAAGATTCTAACATGTAAAGTTCAATTAGGTAATTATGCATAAAATTTAGTGATTTAGTCTGATAGTCACAAGCATGTTTACTGAGCTTGGGGTTTTGCGTTCGATTCCTGTGTCGGACAAAGTGTTATTGGGTTTTTCATTAGTAATTTTCTTATGGGAGCCCGGAGTTCGGAAGTTGGTGGTGTGACACCAACGTACGTCGGAAAGCACTTAACCCTGCAGTAGTCGCGTACCTAAAAGTAACGGGAGTGGTCGCGCGGGCTACATACGTAGTCCATTTTGAAATTGAAATAAAAAAACTCATAAGCAGAAACGGTTTATTAAACATATGAAAACATAATCAGTAGAGTTTTCTCAACTAAATATGATTAATATAATCTAATCACAACCTCTCTGTATTACAAAAATCAACAAAAATAAAAACCCTCTCTAAATTGGCTCAAAAATCTCATGATTTGCTCTAATTGAGATCACCATAAGGAAATGACCACTAACTAATTTCTTACTTCTATTTTCTACAGAGGATAGACCCATAATCTTCGAATAATCCCCACATATGAACTTGTAACACGCGGTGCACATCTTTCTGGTGCTTTTAGTGCGCGCTCTTGCACCGTCATGGCAATGGCGCACAACATTACTCGATGTCGCTGCCGAGGGAGTTGGTTGGGTTTCTGTGTACATAATGCCAAAAAAAACTTTTATTTTGATTGTTAGTAGGTACTCTTGGAAGGTTACTGTTTTTTTTGAGTCTCTTATGTGTCAGTGGAGCAAGCCAAAGTCAAGTCAATCAGAAACTCACTTTGGCGCACACTGTCATAGTTTTTGTTTGCCGTGTAAATGTACAGTGCCTTGAATGCACTAAATTTTAGCAAATCAAAAAAATACCGTAAGAGGCCATCTTCTAGAGTTTCTCATAACGTCATACAATGAAAAAACATCACGCGCGCGGTGCTGAGGCGGCTCATCATCATCAGAGCTTTCGTCTGATCTCTCTCCTGGGCTGTCCTGGTCCTGTCCTGATTCTGGATGATGGTCTCGCTGTTCTAGATTCTCCACCTCTTCTTCACAGCTGGACTCTGCTTTATAAGTTCATTTTTTGGTATCATCTTCACTTCTTCAGCCAACTATGCCTCAATCAGTGTAGCTCATCGATTAAAATCCATTTTTACGATAAAAATAAAAAGTTACTAATGTTAAATCAATCTAAAACTAACAAACAAAGTTTAAATAACGAATTTAAGTTAATTTTAACATAAAATTTATAAAAACACAAAACTTCGACATGGTAAAAATACTTACGTAATTGGTCGCGCGGATTACGATTGTAGTCCATGCACTTTGCCGAAGTCCTGTGTCGCAACCGCGCGTGTCTGATGCTTGCGCTGCAGCGAGCGCGTGTCTCGAACATTCATTTGAAAGTACCTGGAGGCGCAGGAACCTAACGCTTACTGATCCTGAGAAATTATCAGTTTTGTATGAGTGGATTACATATGTAGTCCACGCGACCACTCCAGGGTTAAAGCTGTTGGTCTTTCGCTTGATTGTGGCGTCAAACTTGTAATCGAAAATATGTTGTTTTTTAAGTTAGCGTGTATCATTTTGAAATTATTTGACAAAGTTATTTGATACAAGCTTCTGTCCGCGACTATGGCCGCTTCAAAGTTGATATATTATCCCACGGGAACCGTAAGTTTTACCGGGATAAAGAGTAGCCTATAAAATGCATAAAATTTGACAAAGATATAGATTAAAGTGTGGAATAAGACCAAGACCTCTAGCGTCCTGCTTATGACCACTAGGCTAACGAGGCAGTCAGTCACTACAAAAATAACTCTTAATTGACGGGAATGCAAAACTGCATCTTGTGTAGTACCATCATTCATCATACCATCACGCCTGTATTCCCCGAAGGAAGTACCAATGTTTTAGGTCCCATGTAACAGGGGGGGGGGGACCTATTGCCATTAACCAAGCACAGATCCTAACTTCGATCTATTACTAAGAATTTCGTAGAAAATTCCAATAACACTTTTTACTTGATCTGGGATGCGAACCCAAGACCTCTAGCCTAGCAGTCGCGCATCGCCTCAAAGAGATGTCAGCAAACTTGGATGGGGCCACTGAGGGCCGATGCCTGCCGGGGCTGCGGGTTGTTCGAAACAGATACCGCGCCCCCGGAACGCAAAGGGCACATGAAGGAACATAGACGGGTTTTAGTCAGTAAAAGTCTGACACTCCCTCCCGCCCCGCCTAGGGCGGGGGAAGTTATTTGATGATTTACCGTATATAAAAAAAAAAAAAAGCAGTCGCGCATAGGACCATTAGGCTAACGAGGCAGTCTAGTCTAGTAGTAAGATTTATACAAACATTGTTCAACAAAGATATCAATCGTTACCACATTAGTGCACATCGAGTACACTTCTCAAATCGATTTGTTCTCGAATAAAAAACCCAATTAAGAACATCAATATACAGTGAACTTGACATTTTGATACAAATATTTATGTGCATCAATTTATATTTATTACTAGGCTTCCGTTAGTAGCATCAATATTGTTTTTATTTATTTAAAGTATCAATGTAATTGATGTTATAACTTGTAATATTTAGATCATATTATAGTTTGTAGTAGTGAAGCTCGCGGTTTCACTCGTAATTAGAAAGAAAAACATATGTTCTTCATTTCTTTTTTTCCTGTAATTCTTTTTTTTATTGTCATAAATAAGGGTATACCATATATAATTGTATATACCATCACACCTGTATTCCCCGTAGGGTTAGGCAGAGGTGAACCAATGTACACCCACAGTTCGCCGGTATATTTAAGTCCCATGTTATAGGGGGCGAGCCTAATGCCATTAAGGGTATACTTTTACCCGGTTCTGAAGGTCAGATAGGCAGTCGCTTCACGTAAACACTGGTATTCAGCTGCATCTGGTTAGACTGGAAGCCGACTCCAAAACAGGTTGAAAACGGCTAGGTAGATGTTGATGACTTACAAAATCATTGCCACATTGTTTAGCAATGCTGATTGATTCTTCGGAAGGCCGAGGCCAAGAATAGGCTTCTTCAAGTCATGAGAAGAGTTGTCTAGCTGATTGACAATTGAAAGGCACCGATATTAAGTTTGTCTTACGAAATTAATAATTATTAATTAATTATTAGGCTACTAAACTGACGACACGGTTAACGCCGTGGCTGAGCAATTGGCTGCTGCGCTGCTTGTCGCAGGTTCGAATGCCGCACGTAACCAATATTTTTATGGCCTACAGATACTTGTTCCGGGTCTGGCTGTTTGTGTATGTGAATTTATACGCATGTTTGTAAAGGCAACGTTTAAAAAAATACCGCCATCACGCCTGTATTCCCCAAAGGGTTAGGCAGAGGTGTACCTACCAATGTACGCCCACAGTTCGCCGGTATATTTAGGTTCCATGTAATAGGGGGCGAGCCTATTGCTTAACCGGGCTCAAATCTAAACTCCGAGCTGCTACTGAGAATTTTATAGAAAAACCCAATAACACTTTTTGCTCGATCTGGGAATCGCACCCAGGACCTCTAGCGTAGCAGTCATGCTTAGGATCACTAGGCTAACGAGCCAGGTAAAAAAATACTTGAACTCTTTTACTCTTACAGACAGACAGACTGATTTCGACTAACATAGTTTAACATAAAACGACTGAGATATACCATCAAAAAATATACCATCACGCCTGTATTCCCCGAAGGGTTAGGCAGAGGTGTACCAATGTAGGTACACCCACAGTTCGCCGATATATTTAGGTCCCATGTAATAGGGGGCGAGCCTATTACATGGGACTGACGATATTCCGGATAATTAATTGTTAAATAATTTACGTATAAATCATCAGTATCGGTTTCAATTTGCAAGGTTATCAAGTGAACTGCAAAATAAACGAACCGAGTTAAGAGCGTGTCATTTTTAACCGAAATGTTAAAAGCATGACATTCGACTAATTCACTTACAAGCAAATAAATCCATTTTTCATGTAAAACGGTTTTTATTTTAAGAATTATAGATGTGTATCTATTTGCAGTTTTGCATCCTCGTTTAACTTTAAGAGGTTGTTATAAAAGACATAAATCTATACTTATATTGTAAAGGTGAAAAGTTTGTTTGTTTGTTTGTCTGGTCGAACACGCTAATCCCGGGAAATACTGGTTCGAATTGAAAAAATATTTTTGTATTGGTTTGTCCTTATATCGAGGAAGGCTATAGGCTATATAACATTAACCTATGATACTCGGGAGCGGAGCAGTAACTAAAGACGTAAATTAACCCGGGTGATTAAAACCACGCGAACGAAGTCGCGGGCAAATATAAGCTTAAAATAAATTAAAAATAACCGAGGCAATGTGATGACAATCACAGCACATTATAATTATGGTAGTTGAGACTACACTATTTTCCTTAATAATAGTAATTCTTCATTAGTTTTATTAAAATCATTCTATTAAAATCACGGATCAAGACTAGCAATCAATTATATATCAAGACAATACAAAACACAATTAATTCACATCATCATTCATTCATTTCATTCATTTTTTTTTATTTTTTTATTTTTTCCATCCATTTTTTCATTAATTACACGGAAATCATTGATTAAAAGCAACAATCAAATTTCAAAACGGGTATAATTACAAACACACCCATTTTAAGCTTATCTTAGATGAAGCGCAATCAGAATTTTATATTAATAAATAGTAGTTTATAGTAACAATCACAAACTTATCCCTTGCCAAATTTTATCAAAATCGGTTCAGTGGGTTTTTTCGTAAAAGCGTAACAGACAGACAGAGTTATTTTCGCTTTTATTACTTAAATGCTTCTTAACTTTATAATTTTGTAAATAAAAGTTAAAAAAATGTTGCTATCCGGTTTGTTTTTTTGTTTGGTTTTTAACATCAAAAGAATCCATGCCTTTGATATGTTTATACCCTTTTCGTAACACGCTGAACGTACGGATTGTAATTTTTTATTATTTTTAATTGCAAAAATTTTACTCTAGACCTCTTTTAACATGCATGACTTGTAACATTGTTCTCACGAGGGCAAAATGTAGTAAATTTTAAAAATAATTTAATGTATAGTTTTGTACAAATTAGACATGAATATGACATTGTTAGCATTATTACTTAGATGGCCTAGATAGGTAACATCCGTTAACAAACGGTTAGGGGCCTACACTAATGTTTTTAAGTTTTTGCGAGAATTCGTTGAAAAAATAGGATCCGCAACATTGTTTTTGTGTAGCATTAAACAGAGTTGTTATGGCAACTTTCAAATGTTTTAAATTCATAGTAAAATCGTAGATAAAAGAATATCTCACAATATGCTCAATATGTTCTCAGTAGCAGCTCGGAGTTTGGATTTGTGCCCGGTTAATGGCAATAGGCTCGCCCCCTATTACATGGGACCTAAATATACCGGCGAACTGTGGGTGTACATTGGTACACCTCTGCCTAACCCTTCGGGGAATACAGGCGTGATGGTATCAAATGTTGTAGGTCTGTAACAATGTTAAACAGTATTGTTGTACCAAAATTGTAATGTTTCATATTTTTTGTAAACATAAGAATATCTCACAACGTCAAATGTTGTAGGCAACAATGTTCATTGCGCAACAAATGTTTAAAACATAGTTTCAGCAACATGTTTTTGCGTAGCATCAACAGTTAAACAGTGTTGCTGGCAACATGTTAATGTATCGTATATATGGGTAAACAAAAAAACATCTCGCAATATGCAATATTGTTGGGAATAATGTTGCTATTATTGCGAAACATTGCTCCTGATGATTTCGGGGCTTTAGAAACTTTCTCTAATAATGATAACTAGCCATCAGTGCATTTAAACGCTGACTGAATACAGGAACATTTTATTATACTTAGTCATCTTTTCAGCGTAAGACTTTCTTTGCCAAGAGGAGTAAGGAAACCATTCGTATTACCTTTTGAAAGAGGCACTTGATTTTTTTTTCATTAATCATCATCATCATAGCATCCCCCATATTTTCGTTTATTTACCTATTGGTATTAAAATGATTTGGCTTTAGTTACCCCAGAATTGAAAAGCGGTCAAGGATCAGAGCAAGAATTCTTAGTTCTAGTTTTCAAAAGCCTAAAGATCAATTATGTGCAATTAAGAGACGTGCTTTCATCAAATTCTCGTGATCAATCATGATTGCTATTCATCATGATCTAATAATTTGCTAACAAGTAACTACTTAGATCTGATAAAACTATCAATCATTACAATAAACTGTTTGATTAGATGTCGTAAGGTTTCTACAGATGTGACGAAGTACAGTCGACCGCGACAGTGATTTACCTGATTGATAGGAACATCATTAGATTCTATTAAATTAAGAATATAATTACTATTACAAATTCAAAGAATAGAAGTATTAAGAATGCTTTTTTATTTCTTTTATCGAAATACTTAATGGAAAACACCAATAATTCTTTTCCCTAACTGGGAATCGAGCTTGCCACCCTTATTTTTGTTGCTGACTGTAGCTATAGTGGCTGGAAGGAATGTGCTGATATATCATTGTCTTAAACAAAGTTTGGCAATACAAGATTGATTACTTATCGAAGTTCATTAAAGGGATAAGGTCAAGAGGTCAGGGTCAGTGAAGTGATCTCTATGGTTCTTTGTTTGACATGCTCTTAGGTTCCATAGACAAGTATAGGTAGTGGAGATTCAATAGTCCTTTTATAATAACACCAACTGAACTTATTCTTTTGAACTTTCTTAATGAATGGTCACAGTAAAAATACCTTTTTATTTTTTTAAATTTTTCACCTGCGTCTTTGTCTGTGTCAAGTCAATTTACATGGAAGGCAACTACACATAAAACACAGCCTAAGTAAGTTACTCCACAATTTATAGTGCAACTTACTGTTAGTAAAAGATTTTTTGTAATCAGACCAGACTTCCAGAGATTACCTCATTTGAACAAACTTTACCTCTTTTATAGGTAGAGTAGATAAGTATACATATGTCGGAGAAAGCGATAACTTTTAAACATCAAGTTGCTGATTTGACTATTGTAGTAGGGGTAAACGCCGTGACGTCAGATGTTGTTTTAATGGCGGCACGTGGACAGAGTCGTTTTGGAGAGTGGGGATTGTGCCGAGATCACTTCTGATCGGAACTCCAACCAAGTCACTCCTTCAGAACGAAACTGTCGGTTTGCCCATTTTGTGGAGATTATTAATTGTTATTAATTGTTATTTAATGTAAATTTGTGTTAAATAATAAACAGTGATTTTTGTGTACCAAAACCGAAACTATTATTTTAACATTTCGTCATGAACCCGGTACCACCGAACCCTAATGCCAACGGCGCTATCGCTCAGCCATCCCTTACGCCGTCATCAGAAGTGGGATCTGGACTCGATTCCCACTGGCGTGCTATGTTCGAGATGCAGCAGAAGAACATGATGCAGCTGATCGAAGCCATCAGGACACCAGCAGTGGCACCTCAGATCACGCTGCCAGAAATTAATCCGGAGCTACCAGATACCGATCCACGTGCTTGGTGCGATACTATCGATATTTGCCTCGACGAACGTCCACTGGAGGGTGCATCGCTTATTATAGCTCTGAGCAAAGCCCTGAAAGGTAATGCGTCATCGTGGTTGTCGCAGATTTCGCATGCAGGTATGACGTGGCAGCATTTTCGCGACTTATTCCTTGCGCGTTATGCATCCACTGAAACTCTTGCTGCATCGCTTGTTAACATCCACAACGGCCGGCCGAAGGAGGGCGAATGTCTCGCAGCGTACGCCAGCCGCCTAATGACTACCCTGTTGGCTCGATGGAAGAATCGAAGCCATGAAGAAATAGCCACGTCGTATGTGCTCGCTCATGTCTCGCAATTCGACTCTCGGCTTAATCGCTTGGCGTTTACTAGCGAAATAACGTCACGCAACAAGTTACTGCAGGAGATTAAGGCGAGTGCAAGTCTGAAGCGGAAGTTCGATCGTAGTACGGGTGATGGCGCCACTGATGCTAAGCGTTTTAAGCCACAAACTTCCACTATGTTCACGTGCCACAAGTGCGGAAAACCGGGACACAAAGCGGTGAACTGTCGTTCGAAGTTTACGCAGCCTGCTGGAGCTAACGTCCAGAAAATTACACCGGCGGCGACTTCATCGGGTTCCAGCAAGAGAGTAACGTGTTTCCGTTGTGGAGAAGCCGGACACATCTCTACGAACTGCCAACGCGGCACTGCTGGTGGCGCGTCATCGTCGGCGGGCAGCGCTGCCAACGCAACGGCGGAGCGACGCGTCGATAGCTGCGAAATAGCAGGTGTTTGCGGGCAATTGGAACAATCCGGTGAGTCGTACTATTTTTATTTTGATTCCGGTGCCGAATGCTCTCTTGTCAAACAATCTATTAGCCGTTACTTCAAAGGTCAACATGTTTATTCGATAGTTCGTATAAAAGGTATTGGTTGTGCTAATGTAGATTGTACCGAACAAATTCTTTGCGACGTTTTTATTAATAGTCATTGTTTACCGATTTTATTTCATGTTCTACCCGATAATTATTTGAAATATAATGTAATGATCGGACGCGAAATTTTAAAATTAGGATTTACAATTAACATGACCAGCTCTTCCTTAATTATTTCTAAACAAAAAAGTGTAGCGGTTTGTAGTTATGAAAAAAATCGGTTAGTTTGTTTTAATGATGTCGATACCGATATGCAAAATAGTGTACCTTTGATATCGTTGTTGAGTGAATATTCCCATGCTTTTATTAACGGGTTACCCCGTACACGTGTTACTTCTGGTGAACTGAAAATTAGGCTTCAAGACCCGAACCGTACTGTTTATCGTCGACCTTACCGACTCAGCCCAGACGAAAGGCAAGTAGTGCGATCTAAGGTTAAGGAATTATTAGACGCTAATATCATTCGGCCTAGTCAGTCCCCTTTTGCAAGTCCTATTCTTTTGGTTAAGAAACGTGACGGTTCTGATCGTATGGTAGTAGATTATCGGGAACTAAATTCTAATACTATCCCTGACCGGTTTCCATTGCCTCTTATAGCTGATCAAGTGGCTAGGTTATCAGGCGCGAATTTTTACTCCTGTCTAGACTGCGCAAGTGGCTTTCATCAAATTCCAATTCGGGATCCCGATAGTATCGAACGTACTGCCTTCATTACGCCTGATGGGCAGTTTGAATACTTGGCTATGCCGTTTGGTCTTCGAAACGCACCGAGTGTTTTCCAAAGATCGGTGTCAAATGCCCTTGGTGACTTGGCTTTCTCTTACGTGGTCTTATACATTGATGACATCCTCATACCGTCAGTATCTGAGGAGGAAGGTATTAATAGGCTGCGCGAAGTTTTAGAAGCACTGACTAAAGCCGGATTTTCTCTTAATATTTCGAAGTGTTCATTTTTGAAACGTCATGTAGAGTTTTTAGGCTATGATATCACAGCTGGCGAGCTGAGGCCGAATCCCAGAAAGATTGAAGCCCTAACTAAACTACCTCCCCCTGACAATATTCATCAGCTTAGACAATTCATTGGCCTTGCTTCATACTTTCGTAAGTTTGTTAAAGGTTTCTCTCAAATTATGTCCCCTCTGTTTTTATTAACGACTAGTAAGAAATTCATTTGGAAATTAGAACACGAGCAGATACGACAACGAGTTATTTCAATTTTGACTACTAAGCCTGTCTTAATTATTTTTAACCCTGAGCACCCAATAGAATTGCATACTGATGCAAGTGCTGATGGGTATGGCGCTATTCTTTTCCAAAAAGTAAATAATGACCTTTTGGTTGTCGAGTATTTTAGTAAACGCACCTCAAAAGCCGAGTCTAAATACCACTCATATGAGCTGGAGACTCTGGCCGTAGTAAACGCAATTAAACACTTTCGTCATTATTTACAAGGATGATATTTTGAAGTTATTACCGATTGTAATTCATTGAAGGCTTCGAGAAACAAAATTGATATTACACCACGTGTTCATCGTTGGTGGGCTTTCCTTCAAGCATTTGACTTTCAAATCTTTTATCGCGAAGGTCGTCGTATGGCACATGTCGATTTTCTTTCCCGTAATCCATTGAGTAGTACTTCTGAGCAAAAAGGTATGCAAAAAATCGAGCAGAAACGTGTTGATATCGCTACTTTATCACAAAATTGGTTATTAGCCGAACAATTGCGTGATCAAGAGATTCAATCGTTGGTCACCAAACTTAAAGAAAGTCAGTTTCCACCGGACGTTGCAAAGACTTACGAATTGCGTTCGGGTGTATTGCATCGCAAAGTACAACGTAACAATCGTACTCGCTGCCTCCCTATAGTCCCACGTGCTTTCAGATGGTCGGTTATTAACCATGTGCACGAGTCACTTATGCATCTAGGTTGGGAAAAGACACTTGAAAGGGTATACGAACACTACTGGTTCGAACATATGGCTAAGTATGTTCGTAAGTTTACCGATGGATGTATAACCTGCAAAGTGTCTAAATCTCATTCCGGGCGTATACAGGCCGAACTTCATCCGATCCCCAAAATTAGTGTCCCGTGGCATACAGTTCACGTTGATATAACCGGCAAGCTTAGTGGTAAAAATGATTCTAAAGAATACGTCATAGTTTTAATTGAAGCTTTTACTAAATTTGTTCTTTTGTATCACACTCTTCGAATCGATTCAGCTAGCGCAATTAAAGCTCTAAAGTCTAGTGTGTCGTTGTTTGGAGCACCCACTCGCGTTATTGCTGACCAAGGTCGATGCTTCGCCAGCAAAGATTTTAAAGATTTTTGCGAGTCCCACGGTATAAATTTGCACTTGATTGCGACGGGATCAAGCCGCGCTAACGGGCAAGTCGAAAGGATTATGAGTACACTCAAAGGCATGTTGACTTCCGTAGAGACATCCGATCGATCTTGGCAAGACGCACTAGAAGACGTCCAACTTGCATTAAATTGTTCTGTCCACCGTGTCATAAAAGCAAGCCCTCTCGAACTTTTGATAGGCCGCGTAGCTAGACCCCTAAATCTTTTAACGTTAGACGATACCGAAACGGAGATTAACCTTGACGAGACGAGAGAGCAAGCGGTCATAAATATCGACAAAAGTGCAAATTATGAAAAATCTAGATTTGATAAAGGTAAAGCTAAGTTGGTAAAATTTGATGTTGGTGATTTGGTTTTAATTCAAAATGAAGAACGGAATCAGACTAAATTAGACCCCAAATATAAGGGACCGTTTAAAGTTGTAGAAGTACTTGACGGTGATCGTTATCTTTTAAAATCTTTGAATGGTAATAGAACCTACAAGTACGCTCACGATCGTATACGAAAGATGCCTCTAAGTAATGTTCCTAATGAGTTAAACGTAGAGGACGGTGATGAAAGTACCTCCACCGAGTAGTAGACACATACCATGGCTATTTGGTCGCACCGTACGCACTAGTCTGTAGTCGTAACTGCAGCTCACTTGTGAGCTGTTCAGGGGGCGATGGGCAGCTGGTGGTACGGCGGGGACCTGGGTCTCAATGGAGACTATTGTTGTTTTGGTCTTGTACTGACCTGGGAGTCGCAGACTCTATATGATGTGTGTGGTCGTATCACATGAGGTGATGACGATATGGGTGGCATAAGTGTCACTAGCTGCTGTGGCAGCTGGGCCATGAGCGTTGTATGTGATCGAAGTTGATTTAGTTGCTGAGTAAATATGATTGAGACTTAGAGGAACCTTTTGTTTGACAACTGTTATTTTCGAGTTATGCGTTTCCTTAAAGATGTGGTCAGGTTGACCGAGCCTGTACTGTTGCTCCAAATTTGACCGTTTGGTTACAGGTACTCACGAGGACGTGTAACTTGTCAGGCTGGCCGTGTCGGAGAAAGCGATAACTTTTAAACATCAAGTTGCTGATTTGACTATTGTAGTAGGGGTAAACGCCGTGACGTCAGATGTTGTTTTAATGGCGGCACGTGGACAGAGTCGTTTTGGAGAGTGGGGATTGTGCCGAGATCACTTCTGATCGGAACTCCAACCAAGTCACTCCTTCAGAACGAAACTGTCGGTTTGCCCATTTTGTGGAGATTATTAATTGTTATTAATTGTTATTTAATGTAAATTTGTGTTAAATAATAAACAGTGATTTTTGTGTACCAAAACCGAAACTATTATTTTAACATTTCGTCATGAACCCGGTACCACCGAACCCTAATGCCAACGGCGCTATCGCTCAGCCATCGCTTACGCCGTCACATAGATTAGTTAGGCCCTGTTTTTTATATTTCTATGGGTATATAGGAGGTTTTTTTTTAAATCTTCAACTCTTTTTAGGTAGGTACCTTCTTGTTGAATGTTTTACTTACTTAGAGAAGAAAGAACTGCTCCGAATTTGGACATTACGGTGATTTCATCAACACATTGTAATTTGTACAGTTGTACTGTTATGAAACGTTCTATGTGGATCTGGTTCAAATATCATGACTATTATGTAGTTGCAAATACCGGGTGTAAAAAGATGCTTAATGGAGCCAAAAGTTACATATTCTACACATCATGGAGTTTCTTGCTCGTTCTTCTGAATTAATTAGAAGTTACTGTTTCGAGCTTCAACTTTCTGATTGACTTACTCCTTGATAATTTAGAAATGCCTGTAAATGATTTCATGAATCATAAGTCATTTATTTGATGATGAATGGTTTATTTGAAATAAATGATTTGATTTGATTTGATTTGTATATTGCGATTTTTTTGTTCTGGGCTTTATCTGGCAATCTTCTTGTTACAGATATAGTGAAAGTCAAAGTTTAAAACGCTTGTTTACGATAAACAATTTTGAATACTATTTTCTTGTTTATCGTGTGGGCAGTAAGGTCTAACGACCCCACACACCCTAGTGTCAGAGTTTCTAAATTGCCTCAAGGGCCTTCGACATGGTTACCGATGTCAGTGATATCCGAGATAAACTTAGAAACTACATATGAATTAGAAAATGTCACATTGGTACTTGCCCGTTCCCGGTTGCGAAGCCACAACCTTGTGTATGAGAGGCGGGTGCCTTAACCACTGGGCCATCACGACATTTAATGACTTGAATACTAAGCTTTTATTTCTCTTGTACTGTTGCATGCACCCGTACGTACAATAATTTGCGTGCGTTACATTGCGTCAAAAATAAAAGTCATTTTCTAGCAACAATGTTTGCTCAATGTTACTTTGATGGACAATATGCGTAGTTAACGCCTTGTAATTTATGTTTTTATACACTATACGTATGAGTATCGTAGAGTTAACTATTTTAATTCAAACTAGCTTTTGCCCGCGGCTTCGCTCGCGTTCTTCTTCTTAGCGTATCGATGGCAAATAATAAAATATAAATAATTAAATAAGATATTTCTTAAATACTATGTAATCGTATCGCGTTAAGAAGTATTATCATTAATCTTCAATTTCAGTTCAATCAGTCGAAAATCTAAGAAGATTTATACGAACTTTCATCCCTATTTCATCGCCTTAGGGGTGGAATTTATCAAAATTCTTTCTTAGGGGATGCCTACGTCATAGTAGCTTTGTGCATGCAAAGTCTCAACCCGATCCGTCCAGTGGTTTGGGCTGTGCGTTCATAGAACACTATGTCAGTCAGTCAGTCAGTCAGTCAGTCACCTTTGAGTTATACAGGAAAAGTTTTTAACCAGTGCGTAATTTTTTTTTGGTAGTTCAGTGTCAGTAATAGAATACATTTCCGTGTTTAGTTAAAAAAAAAAAAAAAATTTTTTTTCGTCCTTATCCGAGTTTGAAATAAGCAAAACATGGACATAATCTATTCGTCATACTATCAATGAAAACACGCGGCCGCCGCCCGGGCGTGATGATGGCTGGGGTGAGGGGGTGGGGAATGCGCTAGCGCCGGGCCGCCGCCGCCCGCCCGCCGTCAGTACGTTCCACGCGCAATTGGTGTCCTGACGTCCGAGCGTTCTTACCCCGCGCAACCCCTGCGCCCTGCAGTTGCCGTGTGTACTCGCGTCGTATCAATCACGATGTCAAACTTTAAGGTATTAACAGACGTTCGAATATGGTGCGCTCCGCACCGCGAACTTGGTGTGCTCCGGACCACATTCGAGGGTATGTGCAGCGGTCCGCCGCACATTATTATTATTATTGACGGTGAATGTGCGGCGGACCGCTGCACATACCCTCGAATGTGGTCCGGAGCACACCAAGTTCGCGGTGCGGAGCGCACCATATTCGAACGTCTGTTAATACCTTTACTCACCGCGAATACTATGAAATGGTGCGAGTGTATTTATTAAGCAACGAGAATCTATCTATCTTCATGTTTATGTTGCATACCTATCTTAGTGCTTCATTCAAGTTTATTATTATGCATTTTGATGGTCCTAAGCCCATGAAAGTATGAAGGAAAAGTTGGAATTACGTTAACAAGTAACTTCATATCGCAGTCCAAACTAAAAAAGGTCAGTAACCGCACCGCGTAGGTACGTCGTCGCAGCGGCGAGCGAGCGCCGAGTCAGCTGTTACCTACGCGCCACACACGCGCCGACACAGCTGATACGCGCGCCGCCCGATCGCCCGGAGAGTGACAATAAAATATGTTTTTAAGTAAACATGTTTCGTAAGCGATAACTTTTTTTTTTAGTACTAAGACATATCAAAATAAAATATACGTGTTTAATAAAACGTGTTGAAGTTTATTATGGCAAAATTTACGCACTGGTTAAAAATTTTTCCTGTATATATTGAGATTGGGAAAGACAATCACCAGAACACAACTTTTTATGAACCATATCTCATTACATTTTTACAAACTTTGCAACTTTGAAACAATTTGTTAGTAAAACAATTATTTTTGAAATTCTTCGAGACAAATTAATGTTTGGCCTTGGACTAAAAGAGATGGTAGCATCAATCTCAATTTGCGACCGACACACGTGTCGTATGGTACGAGAATTACATGTGTTTGCGTTGTAAATAACTGTTTGTTTAATTCAGTTCGTGCCTTTTGGTAAGGTCATCGAAATAGAGTAGGTTGGTAGGTAAATATATTGAGTAAATGAGATACTTTTGTTAAGTGCAATCATATGTTTTTGTTGGAGGTAAGATCTATAAGTTTAAATGATATACGGAGCTTATTTCTCAAAATATTTCTCAATGATTTAATTTTGTCAAAGTAAGTCAATATGCCATATGTGTTATTACTATCCAGCAAAAACAGGTACATCCAAAATTATAACATTTATTAATTTTAGAAAATGGGAGATATGTTTATTTACTAAAACTTTATGCACGTAATGTAAAAATGCATCGAACAAAGGCGGACTTAATGCCTTGGGTATTTTCTATGAGTCTACCTTAGGATGATGCAGGGACAATAAATAGTAGGTGCAAGAAACAGAAAATTTCAGAAATAAAATATAATATTAGATACATAATTATTCTTATATACATAAATACAAACAAAAATACAAAGTAGAGAGAGATAAAAATCCATGGATGGAGTTTTTTTATTATTATGTTGGTTTAGATTCATTTATTTTTTAGTTAGTTATTTATTAATTTAACGCCAATGTAAATTAGTGTCTTGTTACAGCCTGAAAATATACCACCGCGTAATATAAAAGTACTAAATTACCTTGATAAGCTTTCCTATGTTCAAAAATGTCACCACACAATCATACATTACAACTTCGGTGGCAAAAAGCTCACGTTTTGCAGTAAACAATTACTGCACGCGGTAAACCCTTTTACCAAACCTAGAATTTTCTAAATCCAACCTTAACGACCTTAAATTAAAGTCAAAAACACCTTGCGATTACCTTCTAAACTTCAACGAGTGATGATACAATGGAAGGTCAATGAGAAATAGATTTTGTTGTTTCCAAGTTAAGGTTGGTTTTGCGATGTGTAGTGGGAAGATGAACTTTAGATAGGATATAGAGCACATGCCGTTCTAAGGTTGGTCCGGAACGACACGTGATAGAACGTTGAAAACTTTATTAAACCTTGGAATTAAATGATATTTTGTTAGACTGTGGTATTTGTATGATCTTGCTTTATGATTGAAGGTGTGTTTAGAGAAAGGTATTGCAGTGAGTGATAGGTATAAAGTCGGAGGCACATATAAGATTACCGACCAAACTTCGGTTACGGCGGCTAACCTTAACAAGACTAGCCAAGTACGTAGGAGATAATATAATACTCAGGTGCATTCCCTTTTCCTTTACTTTCACAGTCCGATGGTACAGCAATCCGACCCGACAAGAGAGAGATCACGCTCATACTTACTGCTGCTAGCTGTTGCTGAGAAATTTTAGGTTTTCCATAGAATTTCATTAGGTTTTTCAATGAAAAACCTAATGGAATTCTGTCCGACCTGGGAACCAAACCCAGGACCCCAGCTCTCGCGCTTGCGACCACCGTTGGGGAATTAAACCATATAGAGACGTCATCAATCCAAAAGGTTATAATAATTATAACTAATTACAACGTAACCGGAACGTTGTAATAAAATAACCATCCAGTCACAACATGAAATTTTCAATTTATGGTCCCACATCAATCAAAAGTTTGCTAATTATTTTTTTCCTGAACATTGCCCCATTACATAAACAATAATGGTTGCTGTAATGGTATGTAACCGTTTAACCTATTGCACCCATGGTAAAAGTAAAAAGAATATGGTATGCACATCAAGTGATATCATTAATATTGCTAAATGTTTCTGAGATTAGACCAACCTGTTAATTGTAGGGTATTCAGAGTTCAACTTTGATCTTTGGGTTGGTACAAGTCTTGAGCGATGGGACTATTAACTAAGTCACACTGTCGAATAAAATTGTAAATCAAACTTTAAATCCAACAGATTTTGTATAATTATATGGGTAACCCTTTTCAAATTAAATTCAAATAAAAGCTTTTCGTCGAAAGTATTTTAACGGGTTAGCCGTTTAGTAATAGCTTGACGGTTGACAGGATGGAAACCAAAAAGAAAATATGTCACGTCGACCCGAAGCAACATAATTGAAGGCAGGACAGAATAACAAGGCTAACCCAATCATATCGTAGTTATTGATAATATCGTAATAATAAATTTTCGATTCCATGGGGTTACTAAGGGTTAAACCATAAAAATAATCGAATGTCAAGACAAGTTATTTTAAAACTTTTTTTATATACCAAACTACATTTTGTATCGGGCGTCAAAATTCTTTTTTTTCTGCCGAAAGTGCCTTTTCGTGGGCTTTATTTCAATTAAAATACATTATTTGACTTTGACTATGAAAATTTCTTTAAGCGATAAATCTTATGAAAGTCGCTTATAACTTGAACCACACATATTCTATATAATACGACATGCTACTTAATTAAAACCGCCTGTTGAACACTACCTACTTATTGGCTTTGAAGTGTTGTCATAACAAACTTTACTTTTCCTTTTATTTTTAGATATTTTGTAATTGTGAATCAATGGTCTTGATAACTGAGAAATTACGAGTGTAAAAAGAAACTAAGGAAATAAAAACAAAACGAAACACTTAAGGAAATAAAATGTTTACATGTTCTTCTCCTCATTGCGATCATTTTTTTATCTGGACTCTGCTTTAGAACCTTCTCGTGACGGGAATATTGAGGGTCTAAATTCCAACAACTTTTCCCGTATTTTTACCGACTTTTAAATAAAATACGGTCACGCCTGTATTCCCGGAAGGGTTAGGGAGAGATGTATCAATGTACTTGTACACCCACAGTTCGCCAGCATGTTTAGGTCCCATGTAATAGAAGGCGAGCCTATTGCCATTAACTGGACATAAATCCTAACTCCAAGCTGCTACTGAGAATTTCCTAGAGAAATTTAATAACACTTTTGCTCAACCTGGGAAGACCTCTAGCGTAACAGTCGCGCTTAGGACCACTAGGCAGCTAATGAGGGAGTTTTAAATGTCATAACTAAACTTTAAATACCTCTACGACCCCTGGACTTTTGCAAGCACCTGTAACCATAATGTTTTGCGTGCGTAACATTGCACGCTAACTCAAACAGTTATGCTACACACCAAAAAGTCAAAATAAAACCTGCAATATTTCTTGCTCAATGTTGCTTAATTTGACAGGCATTATGCATAGTCACAGCAATGTGATATGTCTTTTTACAACTCATATAGGCAGATACGTGGTATTAACATTTAAAAAATCATAAGACTATGCCTTAAGGCTTACAGATGACCTCTTAAGGTGTTGACGTAACTGTTGATTAAATAAAGCATTTTAAACATCGATCAAATTTTGAGATGCTTTGCGATCAGATAACAATTATCTATTAATTTAAGCCTTAGGGTTTTTTCACGCAATTAAGATCATACTGGCCTTTGTATCGAATTCGAATTTCCGGATCTTCAGGGACTTTTAATAATGTAATAATAAGGCCGGCCTATTATTGGTCCAATGCAGGGCAAAGGTCTCTTCTCGAATAGAAAGGCATGGGCATTCATCACCGCGCTTGCTGAATACAGATGGCGACTGATGACAGTGATATCTATGAAAAACTTAAAAACTACTTTCGGACTCGTACATGAAGAGTTCCGCACGACCGCATAAAATTATCATAGAGCAAAAAACGCCAAAAAGAATCGCATTTCTTAATAGTTATTTATTCTTATAGCGGCGTAATGTATACCTGCTGGTTAAAAGATACATCAGTGTGCCAGAGGGACAGACAAGCAGACGGACGGACCAATAACCGAAAGGTTCGGAATCCTAAAAGGTCACATTGGTACAGGACCTACTTTTGCTCGTACCTGGTTACGAACCAACAACCTCCTGCCTCCTCAACCTGCATGCGCGGAGGGTGCCTTAACCACTGGGGAAACACGGCATTAGTAATGTGTACTTGTTTACAGTTCTAATATGTAGGATTGTTACTCGGGCTAGATCTTCCATTGCGTGAACCCTCATCGCGCTTAATGCTCTCCTGGACATCAGACCGGATGATGGTGACCGGTGATGTGTTTGCAGATGAATGGAAGGTGATCGTGTCGGAATGCTCAAAGTACAGCAAGAGGAATTCTAAACTGGTATGCAAAAACCTTTGTTTCGACCAAGCACATGTATTTTAATATAACTTTGATTTACTGTAATTGGTTTATCTGTAGTAAATTAACAAATACATAAATGTTTTATTACTTCTAATAATGTCTCCAACAAATCCACAACAAAACCACTCTCACTGTTACCTGTAACCTTGACTGGTCGTCAATCCGTCAATCTACATCCCAATTACTTGCTCTCAAGTAAATTGGTGAAAAATATTAACAAACCGTGAGACCACACATAAAAGATTCACGTCCAATCTTAATCCGTTTTAATGTAGCAATACTTGCATAAGTAATGTCAATTTGTAGAGCTTTAAGTACTTTGGTTGGCGTTAGAAGTAGGCACTTGAGTTGGTTCATTTGTGAGAGCAAAAGTTTTTGTGTGTAGGCTTTAGTTATGAAATGTTGCAGTGATTTTTCAAGAGGAAAAGGTGATCTTGCGGAGGCCTAGTGTTTATGTGACCACAGGATGTTTGATGCTTTGCTGTTGTTGCCCATCGTACAGAGTTATGTTTTTTTTTTATTGCATGGTAAATAAGCCAACGGCTCACCTGATGTTAAGTGGTCACCGCTGTCAGAAGCGTATGCGCCTACCGGGAGTTTGGAGTAGAAGGCGGAGGATGGAGTTTCTTAACCGTTCTTCGACTCCATACGAAACTACCTTTTGAAATGGGCAACTAGATTCAATAGTTTTAATTAATTAATATCTAAAAGTGCCTTTTAATGGTCTAATTGGAATAAATGATTTGACTTTGACTTTGACATCGACTTTGACTTGAAGGCAGATAATGACTCATCTAAAATATTACCCCGCATAGATATCTACAAATTGGTCAGTTTACTTCATGGAAGTCTCCACGTTCGTGTGGTATCCCCTTTTATACTTCAAAAGTATCTGGAAAATTATCAAAATAATGCTTTTTCTGTCATTTTTTTCAAGCAGAAATCTCGCAGAACATACGCATTCATTTACACCATCAACAATATTGCTTTACGTAATCATATATATTTTTTTCCAGTTACCTATTACGTGATTTGCCAAAATTAAATAACATAATTAGACCCATCTTTTGGCAAGGTCAACAATTGTTTATAGACACTAATTTGAAACATTTAAATCCACTATCATTAAATAAATTAAGTGTATTTCTCAAACAGTAGTTCAATTTAGTGTTCGTGAAGAAGAAGCGATCAAATTATGCGTACTTGAACTATTTAAGTACGGTTTGCGTTGTAAAAGTTATGGTTTATCGTGTATGAGGTCGTTGTAAAGTGCTATCAATTGGAAGTGCGAACGGAATCAATTATTTGGTTGGTAGTAGATACATGTTGTATCAAAAACATCAATGCTAATGCTGCTGTGTTCCGGTTTGAAGGGGATAGGTGCCGGTGTGATTGAGGCACATGAGACATTTCAACCTTGTCTCTGGGATGGCAACGTATTTGCAAGGCCTTTGGTATTGCAGATAGGTAGCGGTGACCACTGAACCTTAGGTGAGCCGTGGGATTGTTTGCCATACAACCACATAAAAAAACATTTAATGATGGTCCAGTAGTTCTATTTTTTCGTATGGTGTATCATCAAATAACTTTTGACGACCAGGCTGGCCGGCTGGTCGAGTACCTAGTTAAGGCGTGTACCGGACAAGAACTAATGTGACTTTTTCAAAATGTATTTAGTTTATCTTGGCCATCACTGATATTGATGCAAGGAATTATCGCGAGGAAACCTGGACTTTTAATTGATTTAAGTCTGAAATCGACAATCAGCCTTGAACAAGCTTGGTAAAATGTACCTTTTCTGCATGAGAGGCCTTTGCACTGAAGAGGAATCTTCTCGAATTTTGGAATTGATAAAACATTTATTTTATAAAGAGGTAAAGTATTTAGATTTTTTGTTTGTAAGAGGTAATTTTTGAAAGAACTGGTCCGATTACAAATATATATTTCATGGTTAGAAAGCTGCACGATTGCCGAATGCCATAGAGTAATGTTTTATAGTATGCTTTTCAAGCAGACGACGTCGCGGGCCGAAGTAAGTAGCTACTTAAAAGCACGGTCAAAAACTTGTGTGTACAACATAAGGTATTTTTGAATCATTCAGTAATATTTTACTTACGCATTTTAGCATTCGCGTCGTGAAGGAATTTCGTACAAGAATTCCGATGACATTTTCAGAACACCTTGTATCACTTCGATAAGTTCGGAATGCGGTGCGCAGGCGCAACTGAAGACGTGTCCGTGGATCACGACAGCGGATCACGCGTCGATCTAGATCGTATCGATCATCAATGTCGAATGTTATCATATTCGTCTTGATTGGTATAACTCGCGCAGGAAGATAACTGACAATTAGGCAATTGGCCGATGAAGTTGTATGTAATGATTTTGCATGTCATGTTATTGTGGGGTTTCTAAGATCATCACGTTTGACTGATGAATTTGTATAAAACTTTTATTTAAAAAGAAGTACCTACTTATGGCAAGGTTTTCTGAATAATTATCGTTAACCTAGTGGTCCTAAGCGCGATTGCTACGCTAGAGGTCTTGGGTTGATTCCCAGGCCGAAAAAAATAATATTGGGTTTTTCTATGAAATTCTCAGTAGCAGCACAGATTAAATAAGTGGTACGTACTTGCATTCCACAACACCTCCACTATACTTTAGCCAAATTTTAAAAATAATCTTTAAAAGCAAACATTTAAAAAATGTGGGTATGTAAGCACTTGATGCATGTTATAAAAGTAATATATTTAGAGTAACAATTTACTATTGTATTATTTAGTAAGTACTAGTAATATTACATGTGTTTTCTTTACAGTTTGCCTTATAAAATACAATAAAACATTGTAAAGGTTGTGAAAAGTCATTTTTGTACCCGTACTATTCCTCAATAGGCTCGCCCCCATTACATGGGACTTACATATACCGGTGTACTGTGGGTGTACATTGGTACACCTCTGCCTACCCCTTCGGGAAATACAAGCGTGATGGTATATTATTATTTTTACTATTCCTTAATTTAATAATTGTTTGTTATTGAATATTCTGCATTGAATGTAGTGCAAGTATAGATAAATATACTTTTAATACTACCTAGTTCATGTCAAAAGATCATCGAGTGTGGTCAATGTGGTCATTACACCGTGAAATTGATCGGCAGATGATGACAATTGATGTAGTGTCAGGTCATTAGCACAATGATCTATCACAATGACCCGACGCGACGGCGACGGTACTTGTGATGACAATCATTGTGTAACTTGTTATCACTGGCCATTGCATAAAGTTCAATATCGTGTGAATTGATTGGGTAAAGACAAGAGTTATTTCAGTTCTTTGTGAGTAGTAAAATAGGCTTTAAAGTAATTGCTGAAATAATGAGGCAACTGAATGCCCATTCGGGTGGTGTACTTTGGTCTTAATATAAGAAAATCCTTAATACATAGGTACATAACTAGCTCACTTGCTGCCTCGTTAGCCTATTGGTCCTAAGCGCGACTGCTACGCTAAAGGTCTTGGGTTCGATTCCCAGGTCATGTAAAAAGTTTTATTGGGTTTCTCTATGAAAATCTCAGTAACAGCTCGGAGTTAGGATTTGTGATGGTATGTTATGTTTATAAACTCACGCTTTTTCCCCATAGGGGTGGTAGGCAGGAGCACTACCTGCACGATCCTTACATACTCCTTTCGCCTTGTCATTATATCCGGAATGTAATATTCTTATACTGGGAATTTCTACTAGTTGATAACTTGAAAAATAATAATTTTTCGATACTAAAAATTCGTACGATAGAAATGCGATGACGTAAGCGAAAAAATTAGTGTATATCTCATATACTTACCTAATAAAAGGCAACAGCGCCCTCTATGAACTGTAAAATAAACTTCAACAAAAAATCATAATTATTATCATCGAGTACAGACTTAAGGCTGTGCTTCGAATAATTTAGAATGTTGTTGCAGCATCGATTTGGATAGAGATCTAAAAATTTACTCTGAGAACGTTAGATGGCGCTACCAGGCTCACAAGAAATGCAGTATTCATGCCCATATACTTTTAAAGTGAGTGGCGGGTATCAGCCACTCACTTTTAAAAGTATATAGCGTCGCATGCTGGCCTTTTAGTTTCAACTTAAATAAGTAGATGGAGTAAGTAATCCAATGTTTGGATAAAAAAATGTTAGTATCAAATGCTGTATATAAAGAAAAGCAACTGCCTAAGGCATTAAGTCCGCCTTTCTACGGTGTATTTTTACATTTGTACATAAAGTTTTAAAAAATAACATACTTAAATACCATCACGCCTTTGTTCCGCGAAGGGTTAGCAGAGATGTACCAATGACACCCACAGTCAAAATAATAAAGGATCTGTGCCTGGTTAATGGCTGGCTCGCCCAGTATTACATGAGACCTAAACATACCGGCGAACTGTGGGTAAGCATTGGTATACGCCTGCCTAACTCTTCGGGGAATACAGGCGTGATGGTGTGTGTGGTGAGAAGAAAAGCAAAGCCCGGGAAAGCATTGCTCGGGGTTGCTGTAGCTTTCAATTTGTCCCTAAATATTCCAGGTGACCCCCAGTAACGCCCTAAATTGAGGTCTGTACCTACTCTACAGGATGCCATTATTTGTCCCTAAAAATTCCAGGTGACCCCCCAAGGACGCCCTAAATCTAGGTTCGTACTGTACAGGATGTCCTTAGCGTGTATTCGCTTAATTAAAGCTCTGCCTAGAGGCCTTAATTTGGAGGCACCATAGGAAAAAAATGTACCAATATCCCAGACTATGTGACAAAAAATGTGTATATTCGGTGTCCTGTGTTCGGAAAGCTCCTTAGTTCAATTGATCCTTCGGACCTCACGTAGAGAGGAGTTGCAATCTAAAGGCCAATGCTACTAATTAAAGACATTCAATTTCTAATCGCATTTCATCTCAGCGACCATGAATGTCAAAAAAAAAGTTAAATTAGACTTGAGACTGCGATTAGATTGCGATCGTTCCTAAAAGTTAGTAAAATTGCCCCCGAATTACTCCATAATAATTTCATACCTTAAAAACAGTACAAATAAATCAATCGATTTCAATAACCTACTCCATTGAGTGATGAAATCAATAATTGCAAATAATTCAACACTTCAATTACGTATGAGAAGTCGATTTATATTTTAATTGAAATAACTCATGAAATCTGCCATTAATTTTAATGTTCTACTAATTTGTCTAAAAATATCTAATGGCAGAATTATTTATGGCAGTTACGAGCAATTTATTAGTATCATATAATCGGCTCATTTCCGGTGTTATCATTAATTGCGAAAATACTGTGGAGGCATCAAAGATTTTAATTATAGATATCATCGTACTCATGCCTCTGGCTCTTATGAATGTCAAATGTCAAATTCTTAACATTCGTATGTAACAGTAGCCATGATGCAAATTCTTAACACGATGTCATGGCTATGGTGTTTTAAGTCCAGCTCAGCTCTCTGTCGAATTGATGCTAAGCAACCTTTACTGTCTCCGACCATGACCGATTCCTTTATCGTTGAGAAGAAATCTGTCAAAAATCGGCCCAATAATCGGTCTAAAAATCGCTAGATCTCTACTAATATTATAAGGCTGAAGGGTTTGTTTGTTTGGTTGAACGCGCTAATCTCGGGAGTTACTGGACCACGCTGGATACGACACTAGAGAGCGGAGCAGTAACTAAAGACGTCACTTAACACGGGTGATTAAAACCACGCGAACGAAATCGCGGCCGGAAGCTAGTACTTAATAAACTAATTACGTGCAATTGATATGAGTAGTCATTCCGCCATTTTAAGCACAACTCAGCTAATCTCTTAATACAGCCCAAACAATACAAAGGTATCTCCATAATCTTGCATCGACACACTGCAATTTTTACGTAGGCTTATCTCGCCATCTTACACCAAAGAACAAGACATCATCACAATACCCGTTCACTTCCTGAAACACGAACCATGACTCATTATGATACATCAACCTGGCACTCTGCTGACATCCTAAACAAACGTGGGACGTACACACATGCACCTAGCCGCGGATCTCACGAATGTATTCTAAGATCTGCATTGTTGTGCCATGTTGTAACTTGTTAGAGACCGACTATTATTCTTACTGTGTTTTCGGTTATGATGGGGCAAAGATTAAGTGGTGGGAGATAGGTAGTCTTGGGAATGTTTATGCCTACGATGTTGGTGATTCTGCGAGGAAAAGAAATTACATAATTTGCTTGATTATTATGATTGGTCCAAATAGTAGCTTTTTACAACATAATTAAGACTTTTTACAAAGCACTTACACGTAAAAACGATTTCTTTAAAAAAAATTGATTGTTTTTCGACTAATCTCCGAAACGGTTAAATGGATTTTGACGAGACATTCACTGGCAGATAGGTCATGTTATAAGGAGTAGCTTTTATTTGGAAGAAAAATATATTAGGGTAGCGCGCACAAAAATAAAACCCTATGATAACTGACATTCACGCGAACGTAGTCACGGGTGTAAGCCAGTTTAAAAATATTTGAAAGAGAATATTGTTTTCAGATAATTATGATAATCAACGATACAATTCATTGTAATGGGAAGGAGCTGAAAATGCAATTCTATGCGACCCACGTTAAGATTTACTATTTAAAACGCAATTTTACAAATTAGTTACACTCTCAAGCTTTTTGTGCCTATTTCTTACGACAAAGTTATTGTATGTTAAGAAATATTTTAACTTTGAACAAAATGTCACCGCATCACCTTTCGTTCGATCAATCAATGTGGATCTCGACTAATCTAATCAAAATAATGTCAGTCTGTTGTCTATTCTCTCATTATGAGTACATTATGGACGTACGGAACTTTAATGAACTGTGCTTTCGTAAATGTCACTTAGAGGCTTCTATCAAATTACTACGGTCCTCTAGATGTTTTTTGCTTGTGAAATGTGTTTTATAAGCAAGGTTTTTATAAGACTTTTTACTCGTTACTTTTGATGTATAGTAGGTAGAATATATTGGAGATTTACTGGTTATAATGTGATGAATAGCTTAATGTATACTTGCTAGATAAATTGGCAAATTTTCCAGTCGGTGGTGTGGTTCATGCTTCAAGCGAAAACTGGGCTCCCGTAAGTCTTGGCTTCGATTCCCAGGTCGAGCAAAAATTGTTATTAGGTTTTTCTTTAAAATTCTCAGTTGCATTATTACATGTAACTTAAAAACATACCGGAAAACTGTAGGTGTACCACTGCCCAACCCTTCGGGGAATACAGGCGTGATGGTAGGTATGTAATGGTAAAACAAATTTAAAAATAGGCAGTAACACAGTCACGATGAAAACGTCACATCTACTTCAAAAACGTTTACTCTTTGCCAGGGTGAAGGCCACCTATTCATTTTTGTGAGGTCACCTGCAATATGTCTACTGATACCATCTCTGTAACCGGGGAAATGTTATGATCAGAAAACAATTGAGATGTTAAGACATTGTGTGATATTTATGTATCGCGATTGTAATGACGATAGCCTTGACTGGTGTGATGATAATTATGTGGATAGCTCGTGAAATCTGGTTTTTCAAATTTCTTAATTTTTGGAGCAGTTTTTTTTTCACTTTGTACATTGTTCTTCTTAACGATTCAGCGTTCCTTGGTTTAGCGTACCTTTTTTTTTTTTTGGTGCGCTGTGTCAATCCTTATGGACTTCCTCCGTTGTGGGGATGACGGAGGGGCATACCGGACTCTCCTAGGCTAAAACCACCGCGGGGTCCACCTCTGCCTATAGGCGGGGTGCAAGATTCGCATAAGCATTCGCGCGTATACTCCCGGGATCCCCTGCGTAAAAGTGGGAAGAGAACACCAGGGTGGCTTAGTGATTAAGAGTCTGCGGTACAGGCAGAAAAATGAGGCAGAAATGTTATTGAGTTTTACCTTTATGAATTCGTCAGTAGTTCGGAGTTCCCAGAATTCGGAAGTTGGTGGTGTGACACCCCCGAGCATCGCAAAGCACGCAAAGCCGCTAGTCCTGCTCCTGACCTTTTCCTGTTCGTATCGGATTGCTGTCTTATCAGACAATGGGAGTGACGGAAAAGGGAGAGTGTCTGTGGAGTATAAAAATATTTAAATATCTTTTCTTTATCGCTATTGATATTGACCGTTGTCACCGAAATAAAGAAGTACCTATTTGCCTGGACAAAATTGTCTACGACTTCAAAGACTTGTTAAGTGCTCTAGTTTATTTCAAGGCCTTTACTACTAATAAAATTAAAAGTAAAGATGATTAAACGTCATGCAAATCATTTTAGAATGATGAATTTATTACTTGACGAAATTACTCTAGTTTTTAAAGACCTCATAAATACCTCTATTAATCTACTTTTTATGCGTTTTGTTTATTTATTTTTATTTTATTTATTAAAATACCAACTTGAATTTACAGTAAAAACCAGACAAACAAGTTATAGGTCAGTACAAAAATAAAATTAAAATTATAATTAAAATTAAAATTAAAGAAGTTTACATAAAAAAGAAAATTGAAATAATATTAAAAGTAAAATTATAAAACAAAAACATGATAAATTTAGATAACATTAACTGAATTTTTTTTTAAATAATACAGAAAAAAGAATTAACATTATACAGGACGGATTGTACTGGAGGCGGTAATGGACTCCAGGTAACGAGTAGCAGTGTTCAGGAAGCTCAGCTCAGCAGTCGCAAAGATATCTAGTGTATCGTCAAATAGTAAGATGTTGTTTATGAGGGTGAGGGCTACATATAGTGGAGTGGTCTTAAGAGATTTGGAACCGGCTTGAGGTATTGAAAATAGAGGACGTTTAGTAATAGGATCTTGTTCTAGAATTAAGAATTGTTTTATTGTATATGGCAGAACTGGAATATAAATTACAAATCCTTCGTTAGTTTTGGAGCGGTAGATTAACTAAACTGATTTATTATAACGAATTGGTTTGCGCTTGCAAACCGATATTTTTTTATCCATGTATGTAATCTCCCCAGACCGAATCCGCCCACGGCGACTAATCTTAACGCAGACTAGCCAAGTACGCAGGGGATATTATAGTGCACAAGTGTGTGCGCAAACACAGGTGCACTCCCTCTTCCCCCATGGTCGGGTGGGACGGCAATTCGACACGACCGGAGAGAGATCAGGAGCAGGACCAATGGCTTTACGCGCTTTCCGAGGCACGGGGGTGTCACACCACCAACTTCTGAACTCCGGGACGCTACTGAGAATTTCATAGAAAAACCGAATAACACATTTTGCCGGACCTGGGAATTGAACCCTGGGCCCGTGGACCATGAGACCAACGGGACAGTCAATACATATCCATATTAATATTATAAATGCGTTTGTTTTTACGTCTAAACTACTGAACCAATTTTGATGTTTGGTTTGGGGCAAATTATAAACTTTATCAATGCGAAATTCAACCAAACCAGAGTGTGTGTTTTATAAAAAAGGGAAACAACGTTATCTGCTCACATATTATTATATAAAATATCGTAATGGCCTAGTGGTTGGGACACCCGCCTTTCATGCTTGAGGTTGCGGGATCGATACCGGCCAAGTTCCAATGTGAGTTTTTTATAAATTCATAATTATAATACTTTATAAGTTTTTCCTTTACAACCTATGTCTGTGATATAACGTCAACGAAGGAAAACATCGTGAGAAAACCTGGACTGATAAATAATATAAATCTGAAACCTTCAATCTGCAAGAGTAGAGTGATCAATGTTCGTTTCTCCTTTGTATGAGAAGAGGCCTTTGCCTTGCAGTGGGATAATTATAGGCTGGTATTATTATATATTAATATACAAATTATTATCATCATTATCCATAATAACATTAAAAGCCAATTAATATCAGGATCTAGAAGACTTCAATCTATACTAATATTATAAAGAGGTAAGATGATTTTGTTTGTTTGTTTGGAACGAATAGGCTCCGAAACTAATGGACCAATTTAAACAATTTTTCACCAATAGATAGCTACATTATTCCTGAGTAACATAGGCTATATAACATCACGCTTTTTTTTTTTTTTTTTTTTTTTTATAGACGGGAAATCATCAAATAACTTCCCCCGCCCTGGGCGGGGCGGGAGGGAGTGTCAGACTTTTACTGACTAAAACCCGTCTATGTTCCTTCATGTGCCCTTTGCGTTCCGGGGGCGCGGTATCTCTTTCGAACAACCCGCAGCCCCGGCAGGCATCGGCCCTCAGTGGCCCCATCCAATTTTGCTGACATCTCTTTGAGGCGCGCGTGGCACACGAACGCGCCGTCGACACGGTCTGTCGCTAGTGAACGTACGGACGGTGAGCTACCCATTGCTCACCGTCCACAGACCCGCGTCTACGGTGGCCGGGAGTCGTCACGTGGCTCCCGACGCCCGGATCGTCTACCGCGGCGGCCGCTGGGACGCATCACGAACATCACGCTACGACACAAAAAAAATACTCGTTAAATTACGTGGTTGGCTAATGTTCCGCACATTAGCCAACCACGTAATTTAACGAGTATTTTTTTTGTTCGTATGGGAGATCACCAAATGACTTCTCCCACCCTAGGCGGGGAGAGAGGAAGTGTCAGACTTTTACTGACTTATGGCGGGTGAAATAAGTCACGCAGATGAAGTCGCGGGCAGGTCGCTAGTTATATTATAACCACAATATGATCTTATTTATAATCCATTGAAGAGTCATTCGTTCCGGTTTGAAGACGCATTGAGACCAGCCGACCTTTGTATAATAACTTTAGAATAATAATTACAATATAATTGCGATTGTACGTAATTTAATTAATGTATTGGAATTATGGGTGCCCCGGGCTTGATAGGCGGTGAGTTAGTGGGGTTAGTGATAGGAGGAGCGGGGAGCGATTTTTGTTTTTGTAGATATAACTAGGTTTTTTTTAAGGATGGGAAATCATGAATACGCTTTTTTTGCTCTGGGCGGTGCGAAGGGAGTGTCAGACTCTTAATGACAAAATCCATCCGTGTTTCTCCTGATGCCCTTTGCGTTTCAGGGCGTTCTCTCTATCTGAAAGAATCTTGATGCTTCGACATTTATTTGGCACAATACACTTGGCATAATGTTTTTAAGGTATAATAAGTATATGTTATAATAATCACAAATTCTGAACCCTATATTTTTTTTTTGGAATTCTAGTATTATTTGAATAAAAATTAACAGCCAGTATGTTAGCATTTAATTCTTCTTTGTTGAGGTAGTAATTCTTTTTTATTACACACTCAGCGATTGATTGTAATAAAATTTTGCGGTGTTATCGTTTTCCGTGTTATTTTATAGATAAGGTATATTCAATTTCTGTGCGAGTTTGAGATCAACTGTCACCCACAAACAATACGGGATAGACAGGTCAACTTAAAACTAACTTCACTTATATTTATCAGATACCCTCTATCTGGACACAATGGAAGATTACATATGGAGATTCTTGCCAATTCTTCTCCATACGAAACTGCCTTTTGGAATTGGCAACTAGATTCAATTTTATTAATTTTACCTCTTGTAATTGACGTTCAAATGTGCCTTTTAATGGTCTTATTAAAAAAAATGATTTCACTTTGACTTTATGTCCGTAACGGGCTTCAACTTTCTGACTTTCCTACACCATGACGTTTCAAAAGTGCATGTTAATTGAAGAAATCGTTTCGGCCGAGATTTTTTACAGAATAAATCCGCTGTATGGTCTTTCCGCTCCGCTCAACACTATCCCATATTCCTCATCATCATAAACAACTAGATCAGTTATAACCCATCTCCTAAATGTCACAGCCTTGCAGCTAATTCCTTATGACTGACACTCATTGTATCGTTACAAGTTAAATGTCACATAAATCACTGCACATGAAAACTTCAATATCTTAAGAATTTCAAGCAATTCATATCTTAAGAATCTTAATGTAGCTGCGTTATAATTGTTTGTGACATTGTGACATTTTTGTTGTTCATTGAAATATGAAAAATGTTATTGTATACAATTGTAATTGGTTTGTAGTTATTTTCATTTTATTTTCATGATTTATTGAAACGTTCGGAAAAATAATTTGTATCACATAAATACTGGTTGTGTTATTATTATAAATAAAAAATCTTATAAATAATTATTATTTGTATTTATATATTTGCTTAAACAAAATTTATAAAACTCTCAACTTAGAAACTATGCCCCACACGATCGTTTTCATGGTTTTCCTGTGGGGACGGAAAAAAACAATATTAAAAAAAGGTTATTAGCGCCTAAGCGCCTACTAAATGTAGGCGCTTAGGCGCTAATAACTTATATCTATAACTCATATTAATTTTCACTTATATCTATAACTCATATTATAACTTCAGCTTTTTATTTGTCTCTTAATTTGAATGATGAAAGCTACATAACACACCCACATCATCACGCCTGTAGTCACCGAATGGTTGATATGTACCAATCTAAATCCACAATGTTTAGGTCCCACGTAATAGAGCCTATTGCCATTAACCGGGCACAAATCCTAACTCCGAGCTGCTACTGAGAATTTTATAGAAAAACCCAATAACAGTTTTTGCTCAACCTGGGAATTTAACCCAAGACCTCTAGCGTAGCATTTGTATTTGGTTGAAACTCATTGCAGTTTACTAATTTGACATTAATTTGTGTTTCTATTATATCAAACACACCTTTGTGGTTTACGTTAAACCGCTTACATTCAATTCCACTTAAGGCCTAATAGATTTATTATAAAAAAATCGGCCAAGTGTAAGTTGGACTCGCGCACGAAGGGTTCCGCAACATAAACTATAAAAAGAGCAAAAAAAAAAAACACGTTTGTTGTTTGGGAAACCCCTTCAATATTTATTGTATTATGTTGTTTTTTAGTATTTGTTGTTGTAACGGCAACAGAAATACATCATCTGTGAAAATGTCAACTGCCTAACTATCACAGTTCATGAGATACAGACTGGTGACAGACGGACAGACAGACCGACGGACGGACTACGAAGTCTAATAGGGTCCCGTTTTATCGATTTAGAACCCGGAACAGAACCCTAAAAAAAACATTCCAAACAAACAAATACGGATGCCTATTTAATTTACAAAGAAACAAAGCTCCTCAAATCTTCTTATCTCCTAATCCTTATCAAGAACAGATAAGGTTGAAATTCGTGTAGCAATACGGAAAGTTCAAGGAAACATACGGTAGAATTGGTTCTTGAGATGGAGGTTTGATCTTTATTGTTTTTTAACTGACAATATGAATATGTTATGTTTTTGACGGTTAGTTTCTGTGATCCATGAGAAACTTACGTCGTAAAGTAGGTTGAAATGTAAGAGCAAAGATTAAAATCGTTGGATGTGCTCTACTCGTTAAATGAGGGCCGTGTTCCATTTTGTTAGTTCTGTATTCGAATAAAATTGACAGTTGAAAAACAAACGGTTTTGTCACGTGACGTTTTTATGATAGAAAAAATACGGATTTGGAACGCGACATTTTCAAATAGTTTTGTCACGTGATATTTTCGTGATAAAACAAACGGTTTTGTGATGAAAACGAAAAATAATGAAAAATATGTGATAGCTTACAGTTCTTAGAATCGCTACTGCTTCACGTAACATAACTACGATACGGTAAGAGCACATCCAACAATTTAAATCTTCGGACGGTTTGTGTTCTATTTTGTTTGGAAGTGTTGATTGCCAGTAGAACTTTGATGTCTCTTGACATTTGTGTGTAGAGTAGGATAAGAGCAACGATGTGTTTTTTAAATAGTGAGATAGATTGTAATTAAAATAAATATGTTTATTTTCTGTAGGTCGTAATAGGCTATACAATAGTGAAGTTTTCAACGCAGGAGTTCTTTCTATTTAAGAGTTCGGCGCTGGGATATTACGACGCTGCCTTCGGTTCCCTTCAAAATTGTTGAGATGAGTGGTCCTGATCCACACGTCATGTTCATGAACGGGTGCTGTCAGTTGGAATTGGTCTACTATCTTGTTCTTCACCTAGGTTTTCACATAATAATATATGGAAGCAACAAGAATGGTCCAAGAATTTAGAAAAACTAAATGGAGTTAGTTGCTCGTTCTTTTCCTTAGCAACAGGAGCAACTAGATTCAACTTTCTGACTCCTCGACAATTTAAAGTACCACCTCAATGACCATATCTTACCCAGAATATTAGGACAGTCCTCAAACCACTGCTCTTACAAAATCCCTTCAAAACACGAAAATATCAAGTGTCTATCTTATGTATTGCAATTACCGTCAATTTGAGTGAGATTAGCAGAAGCTTAGCATTTAGGCACGACACATTGCGTCGGGCAGATGACAAACGTTGCGAGCGTCCTATCACATTAGTGGAAGCTCGATTTGCTTACAAATTAGATTAGTGAGTGTTGTAATCTGTGTTGCCATAGAGGATGAATTTTGATAGTATTAGAGTCTGCTGCAATTCTTTGAGTACATAATGTATGTGTGGTGCTAAGACAGTGAGATGGGGTCGCAGCAGGTTACGAAGGAGATGGATCCATGCAAAACTCAGGGTATGAAGCACGGCATTAGAAATATGGAAGGAGTAGAGGGAGGTCTTTCACCAGTTGGACGGAAGAGGTCATCAAAAACAACACAATAACAGAATAGTGGCAATACAAAACAACAAACAAGACTAAAGCTATTTTTCACTTTTTAGTTTTAGGCGGTTGTCTTTTTCGTAAAAAAGTTTATAAATAGCTTAAAAAAAAACATACTGTCAAATTGAGACCTTCTCCTTTTTTGAAGTCGGTAAAAAAAAGGTTAACATGTATTATTGACGTTACCATTCAGGTAGAAACAAAAAATAAAGAATAGGTATCTGTAAACAAAACTCACGCGAAGGAAGTCGCGGACACAAGCTAGTATTTATATTTATTTATTCATATAATTTGTAGTGTGTCATAATTTCTAAAGAGAAGATTTATATGACATCTAAGCTCTGCGCTACTGATTTGTTTGTCCAACATAGTTTATGTAGCCGATTTATCACTGGATAAGAATCTATTGGGAGGATATCAGATGCGATCCACAGTTTAAGAATATAGAGAGTTAAGTAATTCTGCAAGGCTCCTATGAACTACAACGTGCAATTTTGCATCCTTCTCAAATTTCTGAAGGTTGTCATAAAATACATAAATAATCTAATAAAATGACGACCCCTGGTCGCTAATTAATAAATACTTGTGTTTTTGTTGTTTATGATTGACAGTATTTCAGAATACACCACTTTCAAGAAACAGATTCTCCCCGTTGCGTATGCGGTGGGTCGTGCTGCGCAAATACACTCCCAGACTCCTAAATCGAGCCACCTAGCATAATGAGTTTGTATCGTCCTTATCTTCAAAAAATTATATGAATGACAAATAAATGAAAATGAATGAAAAATCAAATTCAGAACAATAGTACATGAGCCTAATGTTGATTATGCCAGCTACAAACTTGCATAAAAACTTTTTGATCATTCATACAGTTTGTTAAAGTTATGGACGTTACTAAATCATTATGCTAGGTGGCTCGATTTAGGAGTCCGGGAGTGTATATCACTGCGTGCGTGCGCAGTAAGCCCTAAGATTTATTTTACAAGTAAGACCTTAGACTTTTACAGTAACAGTTATACATGTTCAAACACAACATTAGGACCAATTACAACGCCACCGTAAATCCGGACCTTAGGACCAGAACCTTTAATTTTCATAATGTAAACCTGACCAAACAGGTTAGCTCTTTGATCTCACATTAGATACAATAAATTATTTGACCCATCGCTTCCATAGCCTCGCTATATCTTATACCCATTAACTGTTTGGTAATTTGCAGTTACATAGGCAAGCCTTTTGAACGAATTCTAAGCGGTTTGATTTCATGGTGAATAATTCATTAATGTTATGTATGAAGTGGCATTTAAATTGAGTTTTAGTGTTATGACGATTATGAATCATTGGATCTTTTGTGATTGGGTTTAGGTATTACAAGTAAGATGTATGTGTACTTTAGTAAGGGTGTGGAGTATTAATGACTGCCTATATAATAATGGCTTCTGACCGCGAGAATTATCCTTTTACATTGTAATAAATTTAGCTCATTTTTTTTTGTTGTGTTTTGTACGCATTGTTGGGCATACTTTATATAATTATTAATTTAGCTATGTTGCCTTCATTCGTATAATTATTGAATTATTGCACCTGCACAACAATATTATTCTGAAAAAGAGTACCTACGTATGGAGTTTCTTGCCCATTAGTCTCCATACGAATCTACCTTTTGGAGTAGGCGACAATTTTTTATGCGACGATATGTGTCATACCCCATATACCAGATACCATACGAGAAAGAGATTCTAATACAATCAAACAGGCTGGATTTTACCTTAGCCAGGTTAAGCATTGCTATCCAACGTGGCAATGCCGCCAGTCTCTTGGGCACTTTTCCGGTTCACGGCGATGATGCGGAGGATTTTTTTGGTGCCTTATAGTTTTAGCTTTTTTTGTGTTATTATTTAGTTCTTTTTTATCTAATTTTAAGGGTTTAAAGATTCAATAGTAACGATATGATTATACAATAATGTTTACTTGTACCAAAATTTGGTAAAACAAAAGAATAAGAGTGTTAATCAAACAGCACTAATTAAAATTAATTAACTACCTATTTTGAGCTCATTACTCATAATTAAGATATTGAATCACTAACAAACAAAAATGAAACCTACGACCTAGACACAATGTGATATTATAAACAATACACACGTAGGAAGATATGCGTATAAACAAAAATGGTGTCTTTTGAACATCAGTCTGCTGTAGTAAAAACACTGATTGTCAAACTTTTTCTTCTTCTTCTTCTTTTCGTGGCGATAGTTCGTAGATAGTCTTTTGTTTTTCATGAAGTTCTTTGGCTCGTAGGTGGCGGCGTTTATTGCAGCATTAGTGGTGTTTTTAATGTCTTCTAAAGTGCAGGTGTAGAAACACTTTGGGCACTGTGGAGGTTGTGTCAGACTATATTTTGATAGTGAAAAAAGTATCACTGAGAATCTGTCTAATACTTATTCTGATTTACTTATTGTTTTCTTCTTTTATAATATTATAAAGCTGAATATTTTCAATAGCACCACATTTTCACTTCAGTCTGGTATCGTCTATAATATTGGCTTTGAAGAGCGCTAATTGCTTGGTAGTTGTTAGTCATCTTGAGTGAAAATCGCCTAATCAGCAACAAGTTTGAGTTATCAATATCGCGCAAAGATTTCAGCAAAGAATCCATTGACAAATGTAGGTACCTATCTGTACCATTTATCATAAAACATTTTTTTAACAGTAAGTATAATATGTATGTTCAATGTTTTTTTCTTTTTTCTTGCAAATGATATTCAAAGGAGCCTTTTCATGGTCTAATTGAAATAAATACTTTGACTTTGAGTTGAATGAAAATAAATAAACATTTAGCGCCATCTATGCGGAACTATGTAATTTGATCTATAATCTGTCTTTCATCATCATCATTATCATTATATCAACCGTCTTTAATCCGTCTTTAATTAAACTATATTTTTTTAAATCCTGAGTCTTGTAAAAACAAGAATAGATCGTCTGTTGATTGTTAATAGTTTTGCCAAGTGTTAATGTGATCTTTAAATAAAATAAATTCAACTAAGCCTATTTATAAGGTCAAATCTTTTAGAATCACTGACTATCCCTCCATTTTGGGAACACAAGGACGCTTGTAAGCACAAATTAAATTACTTTAATCAATGTAAAACGACCTCAGTAAGCTTCAGTTAAATCAATTAGCTGACTATTTTAGGATTCATACTAAGGTTGATGTAATTGCATGATTGTCTGTAATTTGGTTAGGTATCTTTTTACACAGCCGTGTGTGTCTGGCGTTGTAGATCTAGATTTTGGTGCAAAAAAAATGAGCAAACCGTTGTATTTCAATAACTGGCAGAAACATTGGAAATGTATAGTTAACCTCGTGTCATTAACACCAATGGGCCATGGGATCTGAGCGCTCATCTAGATTTTTAGGGCATAGCTAAGCGACTGGTCGACTCTTCACATGATCAGGGCCTTTTCTTGGGCGAAAGAATCACCATTGCCACGACCGATTTCTGCTTAAAATAAATGCTTTGATATTGAAAAGCTATCTTTTTTTATTTAAACTACTATTGTGTTTTGCTTGCTCTAATCTAAATAAATAAAAATGAATGGCTAAAAACTAGAGAACAGCTGAACCGATTTGACTAATCTCTATCTTATTTGTTTTATTCGTAATCCGTACTAATATTATAAATGGCGGAAGTAACTCTGTCTGTCTGTCTGTCTCTTCTTCACGCCTAAACCTCTGAACCGATTTCAATGAAATTTGGTACAGATATAGTCTGGGACCCGAGAAAGGACATAGGATAGTTTTCATCCCGGAAATCCCCCGGGAACGGGAACTATTAATCCACGCGGACGAAGTCGCGGGCAAAAGCTAGTTTATTAGATATGTAAACTCACATGAAAACATTTTTTTGGATAATTTAAAAAATTGTGCGAAGCCAGCGCGGTTCGCTAGTTTAACAATAAAGTATTAAAACAAGCACATCTACAAACACTAATTACTTAACATTAAATAAAACAAACTTTCACTAGACCAAAATCATGATACGCACTTGATAAATGCTAGACAGTAATTTTTACCTAATCTACAAATTTTATAGACTCCATAGTAAAATGTAATTATAAAAATCTACATTCGTAATAATTACTTTATTTAAACAATGCTGGCTTTCTACTGAGTCTCGAATAGGCCTAGCGTGACGGTTGCGTAACTGTTGTAGGAACTAAATGTTATGAGAATTATATTTTAACTATTATACATATTATAATTGGATTGTAATATTATGTGTTGTGTATGTTATGTTTTGTTGTTTACAAAGGGTGATCTGTAGGTATGAAAGTGTTCATCATCATCACGGAGACCACGCACCGGCAAGCGCAGTGTAGGACGTCCACCCACAAGGTGGACGGACGACCTGATTAAGACCGCAGGAAGACGCTGGATGCAGGCCGCTTCCAACCGGTCTTTTTGGAAATCTATGGAGGAGGCATATATTCAGCAGTGGACGTCCTGCGGCTGATATGATGATGATGATGAAATGAAATTGAAGCGTCTGTTTGTAATGTAAAAATAACACCTTTTTATTAAATGCATAAAAATGTTTATATGAATGTTTTATTTTTCTTAAGGTTTAGGTTAGGCTAATCTCTGAAATGGCTAAACCGATTTTTATGAGACTATCACTAAAAATTAGCAAAGATTAAAAGAAGTACCTACCACAGGATACGTAACTTTCATTTTTGAAAATGAATTAATGTTCCGCGCAAAAACAAAAGTCACGAAGATAACCAGCATAATATAAGCAAACTTACAATAAATGCGCAAGTTACAACTTAAACCATTTTTAAAAGTTTCGCGAAATTCGCTCTGAGTGTCAGATAACTATAAATAATAAATATGGCGGTTTGACAGCTTTTGTTTAAAAAAATATTCTAATTTGTCTAAAATAATCTTTAGAAAAAATATCTGACTGTTGAAAAATCCTAAGTTACTTTATCTTTATCTCTCTTTCATCTATAAAAGCACCTTCTTCTTCGCCTACAGACCACTCATCAATAGACAAACATAGTGTTATGTGGGCTGACACTAATTAATGATATTACACTAATAGTATTTTACAAACATTCCCCGCACACAATATTATTACTAACAGATGGTAATCATCGTCTATTGTGATAGCGTCATTGATTGTAAGTGTACCTCATGCAAAAGCTGATGTCTCTGCTTACTTACTGCTATGTAGTTTGTTGTGTGGTTACCGCCTTAATGACTAAATTGTTTTTTTTTATAAGAATTAGGTTTAAAAAGTAAACTAAAATATACTCACATATAATAATGTATAATCTCGACCAGACTGTGTAAAAATAAACTTTGAATTAAAAAAAAATAGTAACCCAGTAGTATATAAATAAATAAAATAAAAATAGTTTCATGATTAATACACACATACAATAAAGTCGGATTCGGAACAGAGCGTCTCAATACCAGTCGGGACCTATTAAAAATCTAGACCGGTTCAAATTTTCCCAGCATCCCATTACTGGGAAAATTTAAACCGGTCTAGATTTTTTCTTCGACTAAAAATACAAAAAAATCTTTTTGTTCTGGCAATTACATTCATTCAAGTACATGCGTAGTTAGTCAACCTAAGTGTTTCATGTATTTACATAGAAATCTCGTTGTAGAATTTATGTAATATATGTTGATGTCTTTCACATGTTAATCCGCTGGCATTGATATTTACCATTACTATGAATACCTTCCTATCTTTAATTAAATGGTAGGAATGAGGGTACTTGTTTGTGATTATGTTCATAAATTCACATTTATATCCATTATTAATTAAAACCTAAAAATAAGATTACAAGGGATGTACAATTTATAAAGGAGAAAGAGCATAATAAGGCTTTAAGCTTATAGGGCATCAAATACTTGCCCGCTTCCCTGTCAATGGGACAGTTGTCCCGAAAATCGGCAATCGGCCAAAAGTCGGCGAATCTTTAGAATCACGTAAAGAGCGAACCAGTATATCCTGAAAAAAAAAAGCAATTTAACTTTAGCTTAGCCACTGGTGAATTTGACAGCCTAGAAAGGATCTTCGATGACGCTAAACTAGTATTGCTGGTTTTCAAAATATGGAATATTAATCGATATCCTTATAACTAATATTTATATAAAAAGGCTCAAACATATATTGACACAACGACGATACGGTAGGCGCAGTAACTGAGCGATTGACTGTTGTGTTCAATTCCCACATATGTCGTTTTCAGGGTCTAGTTGTTTCAGTATATCTGTAAACGCGTCCACGATACAGGAGAAAAAATCCTAGAGGAGAAATTCAATCACAATGGTTCACAATTGTTTATTTTTTCAAAGGTTATTCTAACACAAATTCCAATCCAATCACGTTAGGTAATTGGGGCAAAGCTCCCTTCCTGCCCACTGAAAATTATATAAGCTACCTTTCCTACCAACGCAAGCGCATCCACAAAGAATGTATTACAAATCAATGACGTCATCCACCATGGAATCATAGAAACATTGAAAACGCGTATAACATTCAATTAATTATCGTTTACATTGTGAGATAAGACAGTTTAATCACAGTATCAATCACAATGAGATACAGATGCGATTTGTCTGTCTGTCTGCTTTGTACATTATGGGAGATGTGGCCAGGAGTTATGTGGTGTACAGGATTTAACACTAGGTAACTATTTAATCTGCTAAAGTTCACTTCAAGTATGCGCAATTGGTGAGCAAATCATTTTGAACTTTGCGGAATTATATTTCGAATAAGTGATAATGAAGCACTTTAATTGCTTTACAATTGATAAAACTTTACAGCTGATAAAATTACTTCATCATCAAGATCATCATCATATCAGCTGCAGAACGTCTACTGCTGGACATAGACCTCCCCCATAGATTTCCAAAAGGACGGGTTGAAAATTACTTGCCCTTAAAATAAATTACTGAATTATTTTAAAGATTAAGGTGGTCTACCTACCTGTTTTCTTAGTTCATACACACATACAATTATGCCTGTATTCCCCGAAGGGTGAGGAGGTTCTTAGGTCAAAAGGTTCCCAAAACTTCGTCCAAAAGTATATCAGTTTTTCTATAGACTCCGATGAGTTCTATACGTTTTTATCAACTGCAGATCGATAAAAAAATGTTGTTCAAAACCCGGTCGTTGAGCGATACCGGTCAAAAAAAGATAGAAAATGTTATCATCTTCATCAACATCAACGCTGCAGTGAAATCGTTAATTTCAATCAGACCATGAAAAGGCACTCTTGAATGTAAAAAATGTAAAGAAAAAATAAACGAATTGAATCTAATTGTTAGTTCTAAGGTTATTTAGTGTAGATAAGAATGAGTAAGGAACTCCATACTTACTCTTATTTAATTAGCTTCTGCTCTCGATTTCGTCGGCGTGGATATTTTTGCCCGCGTTAAGTTACGTAATGTTATATAGCTTATATTACTTTCTGATAATTTAGCTATCTATTGGCGAAAACATGGTCAAATTGAACCAGTAGTTTCGAAGCTTATTTGATACACACAAACAAAAAAGCCTTGTCTTTTTAAAATATTAGTACAGATAATTGTTTTTATACCTAATTAATTGTAATGACAATGTATCTATACATATAATAAAATTGTAGCGATGTCAAAACTGTACATTTAATATTTTTGAAAAAAAGTAATTGCTACGAGGTCGGGGAATGATTCTAATGCCGAAAATATAATTTTTAGAATTTTTGTCTGTTTGTCTGTTTGTCTGTATGTTTGTGAACGCATCACGCAAATACTGCCGAACAGAATCTGTTCAATTTTTGTATATATATTCCACATACACCAAATTTGACCGTAGGCTATAAATTATAACGCTATCTGCTTTGGGGGCTGAGCAATGTTGCATTATGTTTTACTCTCCTACAGATTACAACGCGTTTATAAATTGTCAAAACTAAATATAAGAATACTTTAGGTAGGTGGGGATTGAACTACTGAAATAATTATCATTACGCTATACTTTCTTGGAGCTAAGCAGTTAAACGTGGCAAACTAGAACGGCTATTTTACAACAATTGCTATCTTACTATGTGGTCTAACGGTTCTATAACCGCCTTACAAATCGCTGGGCTTGAGTTCGCACCCCGCTACCTGTTTTACTTTTTGTGATTTTTTAAATATATTTTCAATGCTAGAACATTTCCAAACTGTAATAAAATAGAAGTAGGCATTCTTCTGTCATAACATTTTGCTTTCTTATTTTTCTAATATCATAATTTCATATAATAAGTAATTTCATATAGTAACTTATTGAAGTAAAAAAATGCTCAATTATCAAAAAAAAAACTGATAGGCGTGGGAACGATAGTAGAGCGGAAAATATACGTTTTGTTTGTTAAAGAATTTCTGTCTGTTTGACTCTTCAGATAAAATTTTGACAAAATAGTCTTTAAATGTCGGGCCAACACATGGCTGGAGAACCTAACACGATTGAATTCTCCTTTTTTTCGCATCGTTTCACTACTGGGAAGCAGGTAGTCTCGCAGCTTCAAGTAGTCATGAAGTAGGCTGTCTTCCTTCTCAAAATCTACTTCTGTCTTTTGGTGATAGGTTTTGTAATAAATAGTGAGGCTTTTTTGAACATATTACCACGGGATTGCTATAAAATACATACAATACTGAAGATTAGTAACATATTTATCCTAGAAATAAGAATCATCAAGTCATAGCCACACGGAGTTAAGCAGTCAATTGTGTAATAGAATTAATTACCAGACTGATTCTGGCCACGGCGGCTAATCTTAATGCAGACTAGCCAAGTATGCAGGAGATATTAAAATGCACAAGTATGTGAGCAAACGCTCCCTTTTCCCTAACTCTCATAGTCCAATGTGACGGCAATCCGACACAACCGGGGAGGGATCAGGCGCAGGACCAACGGCTTTACGTGTTTTTCGTGATATGCGGATTTACACCACCAACTTTCAAACTCCGAACTTGAACCTAACAGCTGTTACTGAGAAATTCGTAATGGAAAAACCCATTTAATGTCAAATTTAAATTATTACCTTACCCCACGCTCAACAGTCTTGCTTGCGACCACGAGACCAACGAGGCAGTTCAAATATGTCATAATATGGGAATGGTTCTTTTTAATTGTTACGTAAATAAAGTGAATAGTTTCGCTGTTTAATGAAAGCCACGTAAAATATTTTGTGTGAGTTTGGTTTCAATCGATTGTTCCTTTTTGTCATTATTTTAATAAGTTGTTGTTTTGATGCAGCAAGATTTCAATATCATATTTCAGCTTGATTTTAATATAGGCAGGTTTAGATTTTTCCCTTGCATAACATTAAAAATTGTTTTATTTGACTGAAAAAGAAAGACCAGAACAGAATTCGACTGATTTGTCCGACAAATTATAGCTACGCTAAGTTTTCGTGAGTAAAAAACGGCGCCTCAGACTATTTAAAGAGTTGCCAAGTTATATCGATAGTAGGATCGCCACACCACCATGATGCTCTAACGCAGGTATTCTACGGACATGTTATGTTTGTTTCGGGAGCTACCAGTTTCGGGTCCGGCGGGATGACACGCCCGAGTGTTATCACTGTAAGGATCATCCAGAGCACACGGTGAAGCATATGATGGAGGACTGTCCTGCTTTTGCGAAGCAACGCGTCCGTGTCCTCATAGAGGCGATTGGCGGGAGCAACCTTGGCCCTGGTTCGGGAAGCATTCACCTCTTGCTGCGAAACAGTAATGCTGACAAAGGAAGTGACGAAATGCGTGAGAGAAACGCCAACCTTACGCCCCAGCCGGCGCAACAGAAAGGGACGTCCCAGGCGTCGGGAGTCGCAGGACGATTCTCAAACGCCGCAGGCGGGCCTACTGTCGTCGAGTGTTGGGTGGCTCGCCGTCCGATCAGAACCATACCCGTGTCGACGTCGCGTTGTGTTCTACACATGTCTCAAAGAGATGTCAGCACAGAAGACGGGGCCTGCTAGGGTCAGTGCCTGCCAGGGTTACGGAATTTGTTCGAAAGAGTCACCGCGCCCTGGAACGCAAAGGGCATTAGGAGAAAACGGATGGCTTTTAGTCAGTAAGAGTCTGACTCTCCCTTCCGCCAGAGCGGAACAAATCATTTGACATTTTCCATCATCAAAAAGAGGAACACCGCACCGTGGGCCCACCAACCTCGACACCTCATACAAGTGTTATAATATTTTATTGTCTGGACTGAGGTACGCTACCAAAAGAGCGTACTTCTATTCCAATGGCTAAACAGAAATAAATTAGCTACAACAGGAAGTGTACTAAAGTTTATTTCACCCATATAAAAAATCCGTTGCAGTCATTCTTCTGCCGTTGAATGTCTCTTAGACTTCGAGCTTCCACGATACATGTAGAATCATGCATCAATCATTAATTATGCATCGCATGCAGAATTTCTTCTAATAGGTGGTTACTGTCAATAGACCATAATTATTCTGCATGCTTAAAAATTAACTAAAAATGAAAATAAAGGTTACCTAATTACCGTCATTCTGCAAAAGATGCAAGGTAATTTGAGTGGTGAAACTTTGTTTAGCCTTTTAATAAGTCATATGCTTACTGTTTTTCTCAACAACATTAAATTAACTATAACACGAAGCTCAGATTCAGTTGGCAGTTGCTTCTGATTACAAGCTTCATTTCTACGGTCTTGATACTGGACAGATCGAAGCTACAATGTGAGTGTTAAAGCAGAACCTATTAGAGGTGCTTTTCAATGGTTAGAGAAAGAAAGAAAAATAAGTAAATTTTGACACCACATCACAGTATTTTCGAAAGGAATACTAAAGCAATATCATATACCCTCCTCACAAATATGTTTAAGTCCCAGATACGGCGCAAGCTCATTACCAATCGGACACAAAATCAGACTCCGGGCGTCTACTGGCTAATTTCGAAAACCCACAGTAGGAACTGTTAGCATTCACCTTAGGAACCATTTGACATGCTTGGAAGATTATAATGACATAGTATTCAATTCTTACGTGGTTAAGTAACACTAAGGTCGACGTGAGCGAAGCCGCGGGCAACAGCTAGTCTAGAATAGGTACATAAATTCATTACCCAAACATTTTAGATCAATCGATAAATAGGTACTATAAAGGTGTAGCTACAATCCATTATAATGTACATAAATTCACTACCCTAAATTTTTGATTTATCTATAAATAGATACAAATACTACAGTCCTACAAAGTTCCATACATCTGGTTACAAACAACAACAAGACAGGAAGGTGTAGCTACATCTTGTTGCGCCTACGCACATCATATTTACATACAGTTGTATTAATTAGGTACGTTCATTAAAACAATACGAGGATGAAAGTCAAGAGTTTGGAAAGGCGTTACGGTAGCTTGTTACTGAATTAATTGCTGGTAAAATTGGTGTAAAGATATAAAAAACAAAATAAAAAAGTTGGCTATTACGTGTCAAACAAAATAACTACAAATAATTTGGTGTTTCTGGTAAATATGAGAGCGCGGTGATTTAAAAAAAAAATGAAATATTCATTTCGCTCATCAATGTATGGTCATTATTTTCCTGCCCTTATCCCAAGTTATTTACCGTGTCGACGGCGCGTTCATGTTCCACGCGCGCCTCAAAGAGATGTCAGCAAACATTCGTAGGGGCCACTAAGGGCCATGTCTGCCGGGGCTGCGGGTTGCTCGAAAGAGATATCGCGCCCCCGGAACGCAAAGGGCACATAAAGGAACATGGATGGGTTTAAGTCAGTAAAAGCCTGACTCTCCCTCCCGCCCCGCCCAGGGCGGGAGTGCATTTGGTGATTTCCCATCGGTAAAAAAAAAGAAATCCCATGTTACTTGGGGTCAACGCAACACATTTTCTTCTTCCATGCCGTCCTGTCAGCTGTCATGCTATCACTACAAATAAATACAAAGGTAACGGAAATTCGATCGATAAAAAAAAATGCTTGTTTCACACGTGATGTATTTTTAATTTGAAGGCTTTATTGATATATCAATGATTGATATTAAGCGGAATTTGTTCGAAAGAGTCATTGCGGCCTTGGAACGCATAGAGCATTAGGAAGAACACGGATGGGTTTTAGTCGGTAAGAGTCTGATATTCCCTTCTGCTTTGCCGGGGCGAAAGAAGTCTTTTAATAACTTTCCAATCCCTAGAAAAAAAGAAAAAAGACAGGGCTCCCCCTTTGTGTAAAAAATGTAATTCTCCAGACCGATTCCGGCCACGGCGGCTAATCTTAATGCAGACTAGCCTCGTACGCAGGAGGTATTATAGTACACAAGTGTGTGCGCAAACACAGGTGCACTCCCTCTTCCCTAACTCTCATAGCCCGATGGGACGGTAATCCCACACGACCGGTGAGAGATCAGGCGCAGAACCAACGGCTTTACGTGCTTTCCGAGGCACGGGGGTGTCACACCACCAACTTCTAAACTCCGGGCTGCTACTGAGAAATTCCTAATGGAAAAACCCAATAACACTTTACACTTTTTTCTTTTCTCTTTTAAAGCGGTGCTGGGGGTAGGACAGCAAGGGTACTGACCAGATCATGTCTTAAGTGACCAAACAGTATTACGCTCTTATAAACAAGACACAGCCTTTTCCCACACACCAACCGAAATGAGGAAACAATAAAATGATCCTCAACCAAAATGATGATACATAATAACAGCTAAACATTAGTTTAATAAAGCTATTTACATACTAATACATGTGTACGATTGTTCGGCACTGAATCATAGCACCTTGACACAATGTGCGTGGGAGTTACAATGGATGGAACGCGAACTGATGCCTGTGAGAAGGATTTTTGGGATTGTGGGAAGATGGAGGTAGCAGTGTAAGTAGGTAATTAATGATGATTAATGAGGTTCTTCCTTGAGAATTGGCAAGACGTAGGTAAGTCGTGATGGGTGGAAGAAATGGAGGGAGGCCTTTGCTTTGCAGTGGGACAGTACGGACTGATTGTAACAGTGGTCATAATAGTGTAATTTGATTGCCTTGTTGGTCTAGTCGCTAGAAGTCTTGGGTTCGATTCCCAGGTCGAGCAAATTGTCATTGCGTGTTTTCTATGGAATTTTCAGTAGCGAGTTGGATTTCGGATTTGTGCCCGGTTAATTGCAATTTTATATGGTTCAAAAGTTATGACCCCATGAGTAAAAAGATTTACTGCAAAGGCTTTGGTCTGGCAAAACTTTTATTCAATTTTCGAGCGATTTTCATGCGAAAAAGTTTCGGTTCGTTTAATCCGTACTAATATTATAAATGCGAAAGTAACTCTGTCTGTCTGTCTGTCTGTCTCTTCTTCACGCCTAAACCACTGAACCGATTTCAATGAAATTTGGTACAAATATAGTCTGGGACCCAAGAAAGGACATAGGATAGTTTTCATCCCGGAAATCCCCCGGGAACAGGAACTATTAATCCACGCGGACGAAGTCGCGGGCAAAAGCTAGTATGTAATAAACCTTCGCAGTGGGTCAGTCATAGGCTAGTATTATGCTCTGCCCGCAATTTCGTCTTCGTAGACTTCGCTGGATTAAACCAATGCCCAAAATTTCCCACTTTAATACATAAACAGTTTCTCTTTTCAGTTTCAGTTTTTATGTCATTGGATGGCAAACACCACCTGATGTTAAGTAGTCCCGTCTACCTATATACCAGAGACCTTGCTATTGTCGTGCCATCCCAGAGACAAAGTTGAAATGTCTCATGTATCTGTAATTCGGCACCCTTCAAACCGGAACACAGCAAAGCTGCTTTGCGCCAGAAATAGGTACGGTAGTAGTACTTCCTCGGACGATCTCCTTACAAAGAGCTCTACTAATATAATTAACACGAATACGTATAAAAAAAAAAACTAGTTTTATTTTTTACTGTAGTGTTAAATGTTGTACGGTGACACTACTTCGACTCACGCCTGGCCATTTTTTTCAGTGTCGCATACGCAATGCACATAGCTTAGAAATAAGATACCTCTAACTTTGACTGACATACCTATTCAATTTGCCTGTCAGCGAATATAAGACTCAATTTTATTTAAATCCAAGCTAATATTATAAATGCGAAAGTGAGTTCGTTTTATTGTTTGTTCGTTTGTTACGCTTTCACAGCTAATCTAAAGAACAGATTTTTGTAATATTTGGTACAGACAAAGTTTGAACCCCAAGAAGGAATATAGGCTACTTACTTTTATTCATACGGATTAAGTGCGGTATAATGCAATTTTTTTTTTATGAATAACACAATACATTTTCAGGTTGTTGTATTTAACAGTAATAGCGTAATAGGCTAAGATTCCAACGTCGCTGCTGACCTAAGTCATTTCAATTGCTGAGAGGAGATGGCTAAATGGAAGTATCGACCACTGCCCCACTGCCCCACAGTAATATATAAATATGGTACCTAGCACAATGTAATGCTGAATGGCTAAATATTAGTATTTCATGTGAAACAAGTTTCAGGTACTTTTAGGGAATACAGGCGTGATGGTGTGTGTGTAAAAATTGTAACAATAATTATGTATAAAGATATAATTATACATACATATAGCCAAGGGGCATGATTTATGCAAAGTGTGACATTTAGTAATTAATCACAGATTTTTCTTGAGTGCATACTTTTATTGCTGATGATTTGCATTTTATACTTAAAACTTCCGAAAATGTAATTAAATATATCAATTGACTGCAATCAATCAAGTAGTTTGAACTATTTCGATAATTAACATTCAAATATATTTACAAAAATATAGGTATAGGTACTTTAAATACACCAATATTTGAGAAATCATCTTATATATGCAATCGCTCAATTGAATCTTTAATTAATCTGGATTTCAATTTGTATGCAATAGTTATTAAATAATTGTGAATATTGCTTCATTACGTATTTAATACCAATAGGCTCGCTCTCTACAGGATAAGTTTTTAACCAGTGCGTAAATTTTTTTTGGTAGTTCAGTGTCAGTAATAGAACACATTTCCGTATTTAGTTAAAAAAAAAATTAATAAAAATTTCATCCTTATCCGAGTTTGAAATAAGCAAAACATGGACATAATCTATTCGCCATACTATCAATGACAACTCTTGGCCGCCGCCCGGACGCATGGCTGGGGTGAGGGGGTGGGGAATGCGCTAGCGCCGAGTGACAATAAAATATGGTTTTTAAGTATACATGTTTCGTAAGCGATAACTTTTTTTTTTAGTACTAAGACATATCAAAATAAAATATACGTGTTTAATAAAACGTGTTGAAGTTTATTATGGCAAAATTTACGCACTGGTTAAAAATTTTTCCTGTATTACATGGGACCTAAACATATCGGCGAACTGTGCGTGTATGTGGTACATCTCTGCCTAACCCTTCAAGGAATACAGGCGTGATGGTATGTTATTTTTCATAACGTAGTTCTTTTTTCAGTAAAACCTACCAAGGTTGCACGTTCAATTCTTCCTCAATATTACAATAATTAAGCGGCAAAGCCCGTTCGGAGCTATAATTAACAAACAATTGCTTGTAATCATAAATTTTGGAGTCACGTTGCTTTGAGACTCTTACAAAAACATACATAAAGGAATTATTTGGTTGCATTAAATAATAGATGAACAACCAAATCTATAAGGGAAGTTTTGACAGCTCATAAAAAGTATGTCAATTAATTGGTGATGTCTAATTATTTTGCATCACTCTATGCGATAAGGCTTTTGTAATTCTCCAGACCGATTCCGGCCACGGCGGCTAATCTTAATGCAGACTAGCCTCGTACGCAGGAGATATTATAGTGCACAAGTGTGTGCGCAAACACAGGTGCACTCACTCTTCTCTAACTCTCATAACCCGATGTGACGGCAATCCGACACGACCGGAGAGAGATCAGGCGCAGGACCAATGGCTTTACGTGCTTTCCGAGACACGGGGGTGTCACACCACCAACTTCCAAACTCCGGGTTGCTACTGAAAAATTCCTAATGGAAAAACCCAATAACACTTTTTGCCCGACCTGGGAATCGAACCCGGGACCCCTTGCTCAGCAGTCGCGCTTGCGACCACTAGACCAACGGGGCAGTCAAGGCAAGTTTCAGATAAGGCTTTTATATCGGCACTGTAGTAGAAAAATCACTATTTCTGGTTATGCACTAAATATTTATTTTCGATTGTAGGTATTTCTTTGGATAGTTGCAGTGCATTCTGATTCGTTGTCAACTATCATAGATCCAGGTTTAAGTAAGTGAAAATATTGTTTATATCTTTAACAGTTTCCTTGCAATGTTTGTTATGTCATTTGTTCGTTACTTAGCTCCTATACCTCATAAACAAAGTAATAGCACTATAATACCAACTGCATTTTAGAAATCTGAAAAGCTGGTCCTTTCGTTTACCTTCTTGTAGACTTTTTTCGTCTAGAAATTGTCATGGACTGCTTTCGCTTCGACGTTAGCGGCGGGGTGTATTGGACTCCTACCAACTAAAACCCAACGGTATTATTTCTACTGCCTTTCAGTCAATACACGGGTATAAGCTTAGAGCATTCTTCAGCACCCTGGCAGACTCTCCTGTAGGGCAAGCAAGATTGCGCTAAAGGCAGATTCAGACAGGGTCAGTGATTGGCGCCGAAATCGAGACAAGTCAGCGCTGACCCGAAAAAAACCCCGTATAAATTGATTTCAAGTCAGTACAGTGGCGGGAAGTCAGCGCTGACTTGAAATTCGCACATGAATATTTAGAAGTCAGTCTAGGCGCGGGCACTGGCGCCGGTAACTGACTTGTGCACTGACCCTGTCTAAATCTGCCTTAACATTAAAGAATTCCATTCGAGTCGATTTTGGAAATGAAAATACGACTATCCTATAGCATTTTGGTTTAATGTTACACCAAAAGCTCAATTAGTGTTATTCATTAATAAATATTATGAATAAAGCCTTCAAATTAAATTAATATTACGTGCGAAACGAGTATTGCCAATTTAAAAATCGATTGAAATTACGTTCTTACCCCGCGCGCTTGTACTGGGCCTATTAAATGGCGACTGATGACAGAAGACGGATCTATACATACATACATGCATACATACATACAAATAAATAAAATTGAAGTGTCTGTTTGTAATTTAAAATTAACAGTTTTTCACTAAATGCATATGAAAGAATATTCGGTACTTACATCAAAATTACTGTCTGTTTGTCTGTCTGTTTGTTTCGGTTTATCTCTGAAACGGCATGGCTAATTTTGTAGAAACTTTCACTCGCAGATAGCTAATGCTATCAGGAGTAACTTAGGCTACTCTTATTTTATAAATTTAAACATTTTTATGTTTTAAAACCACAACCCGAACGAAGACGCGCGCAACAGTTAGTTTTAACATAAAAAAACAACATTATATATGCCTACGCAGTAATTCATCTTTATTATTTATTTAAAATAAAACATTTACATCTAAATCATTTATTTATTTAAAATTAATTAAAACGTTGAAGCGCCAATCACGAAAATTAACATAATCAAGTAACTTGGAACGAAAAAACGAGTTTCTAATGTTGACAATTATGTCATAAACGAATACACTGTTAGTAGTAGAGCTCTTTGTGAAGGAGCTCGTCCGGGGAAGTACTGCCACCATATTTATTTCTGATGCAAAGCAGCGTTGCTGTGTTTCGGGTTGAAGAGTATGGGTGCCGGTGTAATTACAGGCACATGTGACATTTCAACTTTGTCTCTGGGACAACTAGCAAGGCCTCTGGTATTGCAGATGCCTATAGGTAGCGGTGATTACACGTATAATTTCAGTCCATTTATCCGCAAACACATCGCATTCATGGTTGGCAGTCAGGAAGGTATTGAGCATCCTTAAACTATGACACATAAAATATTCAGTTCTGGTGACAGTTACTTGGATAATGTGAATAACAAAGGTAACATACAATCACACCTGTATTCCCCGAAGGGTTTGGCAGAGTTGCTACTGAGAATTTCATAGAAAAACCCAATAACACTGCTCGACCTGGGAATCGAACCCAAGACCTCTAGCGTAGCAGTCGCGCTTAGGACCACTAGGCTTTTTTTTTTGGGACAAGCCCGCCACACTGTTCCCAAACCACTGCAACTCCTGTAAGCCAGAATCAACAGTGGCGACCACAAGAAAAGCGCCGAGACATTGAAGCTCGACGAGTCCCAGAGAAGCGATTTAACTGTCTTGGATCCCGCAACGAAATTAATCAGAAAAGATTAGCGGAGGAGTAAGAAAAATATAATTTCCACTAGGCTAACGAGGCAGTTAATAAATAGTTAACACATACATCAGATGCAAATATATTTAATCGTTCAATGAAAGTATAATAAATTAGACAATTCCTAGTGACCTCACGTATTCTGTAGCATCAATTTCCTTACGTACTTACATGCAAACACTTAATTAACAATATAAAAAGGTAACAACACCCATTTATGGAAGAAAAGCTTTTACAAGTCAAGGCTCATTTACATGAGGAGGTTTTCTCGATGTAAAGAACCATCATCACCATCACGCCTGTATTCCCCGAAAGGTTAGGCAGAGGTGTACCAATGTGCACCCACAGTTCGCCGGTATATTTAGGTCCCATGTAATAGGGGGCGAGCCTATTGCCATTAACCGGGCACAAATCCAAACTCCGAGCTGCTACTGAGAATTTCAAAAAAAAAACCCAATAACACTTGTAAAGAAAACAGAGAATAATACAGGTAGTCTATGTGGAGCAAGAAATTCCACGATTAGGTAAATAGCCCCTAATCCATTGGAGACCCTTTCAATAGACCTTAAATGTAGCCATTTAGCCATAATTTTCAATAAAATGTCATACTATAAGTGACTTTTATTGGGAATGTATTTCAGCAGTGAACTTTACAAGTTAATAATTGGATTTTCTCATAGCCATTCAAGTCGTCATTGCAGTAACTGATAATGTCTTTCATACCAATAATACCTACCTTATAAGTATGTTATAATTGCCGTTATAAATACTATCAAAGTAATAATCTTATTACTAAGAAAAATCTACTGCTATATGTTACCGTGCATAGCAAATAGTTATAGAAAATGCTATATTATATAGTGGTAAAAATAATTACCCAATGTAAAAGTTACAAAGAAAATTCAGAAAAAAACTAAAAACCTTAAGTATGACTCCAAGAATTTATATAGGGCAATAATTGTTAAAAGTCAAAAGTAAAATTAAAAAGACGATTTTATGTTATCTGTAAGAAAGAAAAAAAGTATTAATTTGCTCCTTCCAAAAGTTAGTCTATACTAATATTATAAACAAAAGTTAGTCTATACTAATATTATAAATAGTTAAGAATTTTTTGTTTGTTTGTATCGAATAGCCTCCGAAACTACTAAACTGATTTTATCAATTTTTTTCGCAACAACTAGATAGCTACATTATTCCAGAGTAACATAGGCTATATAACATTACGCTAAGATTCACGGGAGCGGAGCAGTAACCATAGACGTAACTTAACACGTGTGAAATGGGCCGCGTGGTTGCGGGGAGAAACTGATATAAAAGAAATAAATTTTAAAAAGCGGGCCAAGTTCACTATAGTAAACAAAACAATAGTTTCACATTAAAACAACAAGTAAATAGTAACTACATAACAAAATATAACTATAAAAACTTACTACTCTGCCATTTCAACTGCGTATTGTGAAAACGTAGTAAAGAAGAACTTGGCCCCATTTATTACAGCAATCGATTCGAATTGACATATTCAGAGTGGATCGCAACTCGTAACGGATACCCATGATTTATATCGATACGTTTAATCGATTATGACGTAACCGAAACTAGAAGTTGTATTTTTTACTCACATTTGTATGTTAATTTCGTTTTGTATTGGTATTCGATTATCTAGTTTTACGCCGATCTTGGCAACATGTGAGGTAAGTCGATTTTAATATTGTCAACGGTCTATGTTAAAGACCTCCCACAAGGTTAGAACTATGTTTGTAATGGTAATTTGTAGGCTTTACTTCAAAATTATCTTCAAAAGTGATTTAACTTGTCTCGTCTGTTGCAGCACTTATATGTGGATAAATGGAACATTTTGAACTTAACTAGAATAATTTTAAACTATAGGTATTAGAAATTGTCTGGGAAGTCAAAGTTGGGAGGAAATTCTTGGGAGTCGATCATTCAAAAAGTTAAAGCTGGTTGCTTGTTCCCAACATTTGGTTCCTACGAAAAAGAACAATCAACACACTTCACGGAGTTTAAATCAATTTGACATACTACGATCATTTACGACAGAAATATAATGATCTTTGACTGCTGCTTTTGATTCGCCCTCTCAAAAATTACTTGTGGTAAACTCGGCCATTGATTGGTTGGTGACAAAGACGGGATCGAGATATATCGTTAATTTCAGGCGTTAAATATTAATATTTAACAGCTGTTATTAATAATTAGCTATAATAATTAAAATCATTGAAACTTTATATTGTCTAAAATTATCGACAATGGACATTGTTATAATAATTTTAAATGTTTAACAATAAGAAGTTATAGACTTCTCAAGGAAAAGCTTACGAAAATTGAATAGTAACTATAAGTAGGTACCTATTGCTTTTAGTATGACTCTGTTTATCACTTGGCTTTATGTTTAGAAGAAAATTTTGAGGAATTAGAACTTAATTTGAACTTATTATTTTTTTATTTTTGTTTTTTTTAATTTATTTTTTTGAGGAATTAGAATTTGTGATAGTATCGCGTTTTGTCTATATCTTTTTAAATACTTATAGTAGTTATTTTTAAAGCCATTTTAATATTTTTTTATGAAAAAAAGACCAGAACTTCTGGTTATGATATTATTACGTTCCACAAAGGTCTCTTTGAGAAATCTCTTCACAAATCTTTCGTCTTTTGTTGATGTAAAATAAATCGAGGAATTATTCTAACTAACATAAAACATCCTACTAAAATGATATCTTTATGTAGTAGCAACAAGCTAGCTAGCTTCTTAGAGATCCTTATCACAAACCCTCTAAGAAGAATCCATAAAGATACCAATTTTACAAAAAATAAGAACTTGCTACCAAGAAAGGATATAGGCTACTTCTTTCTTAGGTGGACGAAGTCGCAAGCTTAAAGCTAATGTAAAAAATGAAGTTATTGTTTACCAAATATTATTATGTCTACTTTGAAACTTGTTTTATGGGCACTTGCCGCCGCCGCGCCGGCGAGCGACAATGGCAATATATAGTTTAAGCTATATTAGGTTTTATCAGTAACACAGCACAAGCCAATCTATAAAAAATAATCGAGTCAACATACAGACTAACAATAGCAAAATAAACAATATATCTACTATAAAACTAGTTAAAACTTAATAAAATATACCAATAATGATGGATTACACGAGTTCAAAGCTCGCCTGACGAATAAAACTAATTAAAGACAATAAAAATATCGTAAACACGTCTTTTATACATAAAAAGATGACATTAAAAGATATGGAAATATTAAGCTTTACTTTTAAACGATATTTTGTAGGATGTGGCTCTGCTAATCAATCAAATGGTCTAGGATGTTTGAACCGTGACGTGATTTAATCTGATTGATCTTAATTTTGATGACAATGGTTATAGAGATGAAGTTTATTATAAAGGCTCATGTTTTGATATTTAAATAAGGGATCTAAGAGTATGATGTGATAAAAATAATGATGATATAATGTAGAGTAATAAATGTTGTGTCGACCGAATTTCGGTCATGGTGACCAATCTCAATGAACACCAGGCAAGTATGCAGGAGAACATAATTATATTATAGAGCATAAGTGTATGTATATAAGCGTTAGTGTGAGTACACTAATGGTGGATCCACACGACACAGACTTGTCTGTACAGACATTTGCACAGACTATAAAGTCTGAGTAAAAATTTTTACTCAGAGGTCTTTACCAAATGTCTGTGCAGACTTTTCATCAGTTCAGACCTCGATTTTAATGAATAAATTAAGTAATTCAATAATCATGAGTTTTGCTCCGACAATCGTACAGACATGTACGCAGACTTCCGACTTTTCTGATACACCGACATTTGTCTGTACTGATTTGTTGTACAGACAAAATTCTATAGAAGTCTGTGTTAAGTCTGTGTCGTGTGGACCCACCATAATGCTTATCAAACTACGACTAGTGCAGGAAGAGGGAGTCCTCTTCCCGCACTAGTCGTAGTTTGATGAGACGGCAATCCGACACGACAGGGGACAGATCAAGAGAAGGCCCAACAGGGCCACCTTATCAGTCCCGCAAAGCACAAATCACGTAAAGCCATCGCTTTACGTACTTTTCGAAATACAGGGGTTGATACCTTGTCAAAGAAAGGAAGTCGCCTGTGTGGAACTCGGTATTGTAACCTCGGGCTGTTACTGAGAAATTACAGAAGAGAAAACCCAATACCACTGAATGTCCTGTGGAAAGCTCGAAGTCCTGAGAGCTTACCACCACAGCACACGTACAAAAAAGTTTTTTTTTTAATGATATAATCATTTTAAAAAAAACCGATCAATCAAACGACGTTGTCAAATTAATTTACTGTAATTTGTTTATCCGTAGTAAATTAAAAAATAACTAAATATTAACAAATGAGATCCTACAAGCAAACAATAGTTACAAAATTGATGGATATCTATCAATCATAATCTTAGTACCTATTGACATTTAGTTATAACCAACAGCTGACCCTAGATTTGTTTAAATATGCAGTCGGTTTTGGCTCAAAGAATCGTGCAGTCTTCAAAAGCGCAACTAATCTATGCAGGTCTAAAATGTCAATCCAAATGCAATCTTTGCTACACTCTATAATTACTTTAGGTTATTAGTTCAACACATTATCATTGATAATGACAGACTGTGGCGTGCCACTGCTAGATACAGCCCAGGTGCTTTCGGGCCGGATTAAAAGCAGCTTTTGATCAATTAATACAATAGGTCCTGTCCATTGAAGTCCGCTGTGGAGCTTAGGCAAATGGATACCAAATGTGTGAATCTATTTCTAATAGAGACTTTAAATGTCTGAAATGAAGATATATTCATGTGGTAATATAATATAATTATGAAATAGAGAACGAGGCGAAAGTAGTATGTAAGGATCGTAGCAGGTGGCGTTCTTTTGGGTTTTGCCTACCCCCATGGTTAAAAGCGTGAGGTTATGTATGTATGTATATGTTGTTGTTTAAACGGACTTATCTCTGGAACTACGAATGAAGTCACGGGTAGAAGCTAGTTTATTATAAGCAGATCTAAAGTGACCCTTCATACAAGTGAGCTTAATTATCATTTATCATACAATAATGTACCTAAATGTCATATTCTGGTTCCCAAGATGATCTATTCGGCCTGATGCCTGGCGGTGTCACTTGGATCCTATTTAATATAATTGATAATACGACATTAAATACCAAAATCCATATCCATACTTATCCATCGGTACTTTAATATTATAAATGTGAAGGTAGCTCTGGCTGTCTGTTACGCTTTTACGACTAAACCACTGAAGCGATTTTGATGAAATTTAGCACGGAGTAAGTTTAAACCCCAATAAAATATATAACTGCCCCGTTGGTCTCGTGGTCGCAAGTGCGACTGCTGTGCAAGGGGTTCCGGGTTCGATTCCCAGGTCGAGCAAAAAGTGTTATTGGGGTTTTCTATGAAATTCTTAGTAGCAGCTCGGAGTTTGGATTTGTGCCCGGTTAATGGCAATAGGCTCGCCCCCTATTACATGGGACCTAAATATACCGGCGAACTGTGGGTGTCCATCGGTACACCTCTGCCTAACCCGTCGGGGAATACAGGCGTGATGGTTTTTTAAAATATATAAGATACCATTTATCTGCGACTTTATTTGCATCTGCGATAACCGACATACATCCAGACAAAGTCGGGGGCAATAACTAGTAGACAATAAATAAATAAGTCTCTTTATTGCCATAAAAACAGGTAACAGAAAATGTGAAACCCTGGCTCTAGAGTTAGGTTAGAGTATCTGTATTTCAGGAGTCAGACAATGAATTTAATAAATTGTCGAATTGTCGCCAGTCACCTGACACGACGCCTGTCAGTTTGATTAAATAAAGCCGCTTCATTGAGAAGATTGACTTTAATAAAACATGATGTAGAATTACATAAGTTTCCCTACAATTAAATAAATACCAACCTCTCAAAAATCTTGTTTTAATCACACAAGTACTCTACAAAACTGTTAAAAATACGTTTGACAACTGGATCTATAAATATTAGATACGTACAAGGATGTCATGCCATTCCGACTACCGGTTGACAGTCGCAGAAATAAATTGTTGATAATAACATTGTCCGCGGCGAATATTTTAGGCTTATTTTAAGGCCCGGTTACACAGACGCGGGCAATTTGCGGGCACGGGCAGATTCTGCGGTAGTATTTTGCCCATGTTGGTGTGAACTACCTCATTGGTCTCGTGGTTGCAAGCGAGACTAATGAGTGTGATCCTGGGTTTGATTCACAGGTCGGGCAAAGTGTTATTGGGTTTTTCCATTAGGAATTTCTCAGTAGCTCGAAGTTTGGAAGTTGGTTGTGTGATACCACGATGTTTAGGAAAGTAGGTCAAGCCGTTGGTCCCGGCTGTCATTCGCAGATCTTTGATATTCGTTAACCAGAAGACGGGAAGTATGACAACAGTCTTATCAAGAAGTATAGTATTGCTCAGTTAATTAATTGCGGAGGTCAGATAGGCAGACGGTAAAAAAAAAAAGATAGGCAGTCGCTCCATATAAAACACTGGTATTCAGCTGCATCCGGTTAGACTGAAAACCGACCCCAACATATTTGATTTAAGCCTAAGCAGATGATGATGGTGTGAACTCTTTCATGTATTATAGCAGTATCAATCCCTACCTGTGATTGCGACCTCGCCCGCAAGTTACCCGCTCCAGTGTACCCGGGCCTTTATACTGGAATGATGATATAATCTTGCTCGGATTTTTGCCCGGATTACTTGATAAAGTTAATAGTTTAGATGACGACACCGTTTGCGCAGTGGCTGAAGATTGGCTGCTGCGTTGCGTGTTATGGGTTCGATTTCCGCACGATTCAAACACAGTTCTTTCGGGTCGAGTTTGGTATGGATGTGAGTTTATAAATGTTTTTAGATGCGCCCACGCTACAGAAAAAAAATAGTAACCTGAAGCAAAAAATTTTTGGGTTCTGAATAATATTCTCTGTAATTCAGGAAATTTGTAGCAAATAAACAATTTTGTTTTCACAATATTTAAGGATATACTTTATGATACATTTTAAAGGTAATAAAATTTTATTGGAAGTTTACTGAACTGTTTTATGGATAAATCTAGGACTTGACTAACATTGCTAACTAGCAATGTTAGTCAAGTCCTAACCTAGTTATAAACTTATAAGCGATTCAGATTCAATGGTTTTTCCACGTACTAAAAATTATATTCAAATATCTCAAGTTTATTGTACCCTGCATACGGTTTTAATTATTTTTGAATACTTATTGATTACATACCAATCTCATCACACAAAAGACGGATATTAACACAAATGAATAAATAATTGATTTTAATGAATTATTAGACAGCCAAACCATCATACGTTTGGTTGAACCAATAAAATTTAAATTGAACATCGAATTTTTCGAAACAATAAATTAATTCGTAATTAGTTTTATTACCTTCATAACCTTTATACCCACTTCCAAATTCAAAAGTGCTCCAAAATTGAACTCACGTACGAATTCCCCTTTCAAATTCCGAACAGACCTAATTAAAAATAATACGCGTCTAACAGTGAATCAGATCTTCTAATGCAACTTTGCTTGACCATGACCTTGGTTCAGGATATCAGGTCGACACCTATAAATAGTGGGACGAGGATCAACACCAGCATTCTTCTGCCAACCTCAGACCAGATAACATCATGAAGTTGGTAGGTGTCAAAAGCTTTAGACGAATCGGAATATTTGAGTCACGAGAATTTGTGTCAAAAGAGTTTGGTTTCATTTTCAATACTCTTTTGTTGTGTCTGTACTTTTTTTTTTATCGTGACGTTTGGTTATAGTTTTAAATTCGTGATCTGTGCAACGGTTTCGTTATGGGGTCTCATTGTGTTTTGTTTGATAATACTGTTATTTATTATTCGGTTACTGCAATTAAATAACGGTTACTGTAATCGTTTGGGAAGTGTTCTTGTTATGGTGTTTTATGGGATATTGTTTTCTTATGTTGTAATTGCTGAACCGCGTGTAATTGGGTTGCGAGAGTATTTATGATAGAAGTCAATTATTTGTGATTAATCGAATGAAAATAATATTTTTTTCTTCAGTCGAGTCCAAGTGTAAAAGCGCGATTCCTAAAAGCTCAACATTAGGAATATTTCTAACAAAAACAATAATTTTCACAATTGAAACTTAATTTGTAGAGAAGTGTAACCAAAGCAGTTTATCGTATAGTTAATCTAATAAGATAGCGTTCACCCATTGTTCTTGCAGTAATACGAAACTTTATATAAATAATTGTTTAAATCGTAAAAAAAATCAACAGCGTCTTCTCCTATATCAATTCTGAAAAAAAGCCTTAAAAGTATTTATTTATAAAAAAAAGTTTATCAACAGCTTCTACGTATAAAACATTTTACGCATTGGTTTATACAGTCCTGGATTTACATATTCACCAATTACTGGCCAACCAACATTCACAAGAAATAAGTGATAACATACCTAACAAGAAAGTAAGATTAAAATTAAAACTAAAATTAAAGTAAAAAAAAGGGCAAAAAGAGTTATTGGGTTTTCTATAAAAAATCTCAGTAGCAGCTCAGAGTTTGTATTTGTGCCCGCTTAATGGTAGTAGGCTCGCCCCCTATTACATGGGACATAAAAGCACACCGGCGAATTGTAGGTGTACATTGGTACACCTTTGCCTAACCCTTTGGGGAATACAGGCGAGATGGTATGTTTTTTTATAAAATTAAAATGTACAGTTCCTCAATTCCATTTTCTCCATACAGATCATCCTAGCCTGCTTCATCGGCGCCTGCGCCTGCGCCGTCCTCCCCCCCGGCTACGTGGCCCCGCAGTACCGCTACCCCTACAACTACAACTACCAGGACTCAAGGGCTAGGGCTTCGCTAGACAGGAGCGCCGCCATCTTGAGGTCCGACTCTGAGGTCAATGAGCAAGGATTCCGCTATTCCTTCGACACGGAAAATGGTGAGTTTTCTTTTTATGATATTTGGGTGAAAATTACAAAAAACAAGTTGGTTAAGTAAACTAAATAATTGCCATGTGTTGTCAAATTGATAGGGATTTGATTTTCTTGATTGATTTTTTTTATTGATTTTTCTTACTTTAACAAAAATCAACCTACTTTATGAAAAAAGCACCGAGGACAAATTGGCCCAAGATCCTAGCTCGCTAGACCTATGCCATTTTATCCTGTAATACATAATATAAAAATCAACCGTCACACTTGAGCGTATGTGAGTACAGGTACCTTTTTACTGGATAACTGAAAAAGGGCCCAGTATTAAATCTATCAAATACGCATAAATTCTTAAGGTCATAATTCCTCTATCTATTTTCAAAACTTCAGCCATGGAAACATGACGTAAGTCTGGTGGCTGAAATCTTAGTTCAAACACTTTAAATAATTGTAAATTGAAAACTGTTGTTTTTTTTAATGACAAAGTATATTTGAGCAATATAAAGGGAACAAATCATATTTATCAGAGGGAAAACTCTGTATTTTTAGGAACAATCGTATTCTAATTTATATCTGTCTTTGGTGGTCGTCAATATGATATTGCATCTACCTATAGATTTTGAAAGCTTTTAGCTATAAAAATTGTTTTTAAACCCAGTTCTCGTTTAAAAAACCCAACCAATTTCAATTCTAATCCCAGTAAATAGAACACAATCGTAATTAAACATATGGAAATTGCGCCTCTAATCTGCTCACTCATTCTACCTACGTAAAATGTGTAACTAGTGGCACATCAATATCTGCTTACCACACAAGATTGAAAGCGAGATGATACGCATTCACAATATTAACCTAATTAGGCAGAACGTGGGTGCGAACGCACTTTACGCAACTTTACGTAAAAGACCTAATTTGAAAACCATAATTTAAAGCTTGGTGCAGACTACCGTAGCTTTAAGAACATTTTATTTTTTTTCTTCTGTGTAGTGAATACTTTTTTACCCGAATTTAAAAAAGGTGGAGGTTTTATGTTTGACTGTGTATACCTACTTTTTATTTTTGTATGTTAACCAATTTTTTAAATGGTTTATACACCATATTAATTTCGTTTTTCGCGTAATAATATACTTAGCTATTCTGCAAAAATCTCTCATACATCGTATCTCGTATAACTTGCCTAAAACTCGCTTCACCTAATTTCATCGAGGGAGATTTTCCAGAATAGACGGGCTGATATTGAGACCGTATCATTGGAACTGCAAAAATCTTGTCGAATGCTCAGAAACAATCCCTGAAACATTTAATCTCTATAAGTCTTTATAAATCACCTCAAACTCATTTATAGAGGAAAATTTTACACAAAAACACTGTATCAGGTTATTATAATTTTGTGGCTCCAGCCACTTAGCCTAATTTAAAATCAAAAGGGCAAGTACGAAATAGTGCAGAAATAAGATGTAATTGAACGCATATAAAGTAACGATCCATATATTAGATGTTGCACATAATTGTAGACTACACTTTAGTGAGTAGATCTAATCTTGTGTTACTTACCTTTATTAGTTTGAACTCGAGTTTAGGCGAACATTTGTTTCGATTTGTAACATCGTATAATATGTCTATTTGGAACATCTTATTTGTTACCAAATATTTGTAGCAACCTATTTATTGCTGTTGCTAATAGGTAGGTTAAAACATTTGGTGCGAATTAAATGTTTTACTGTCGTATTGTGTAATTAGAAGCTTTTTCAGAAAATGGGTCCAGAAAACTTTTTGTTTTTTTTTTCAATTAATACTATCAGTACCTAACCCTTCTATTAATTTTATTGTGCTGACTGATCTTTTTTTACTAAATATTATTCTCAGTAACAACGGTTACTGGGAATCATATTTTAAATACTTAGTGGAATATTAATAGATATTTTGTAAGATATTTGCTGTATCGTTAAATTTAGATTAACTGATTTCCCAACTTAGTTACTGACAGTATTTTACAAATCCATCTTCAAATGCCCATTTAATTATTCTACTTAACCAAAATGTAAGTCCCGTCAACTTTGATTAACAATATGAAGGACACTAAACGCCTATAGGCGTCATTACAATAAAACTTATATTGTGTCTCGTTTAGTGTCCTTCAAAATGTTAATGCATATGCAAAACTCGTCAAATCCAACATTAACCCTACTTCTACCAACATTCCAGGCATCCACGCCGACGAGAGCGGCGTAGAAGCCAACGGTATCCAGGCAGCTGGCAGCTACTCTTACACCGGAGACGATGGCCAGGTGTACAGCGTGCAGTACACCGCTGACGCCAACGGCTTCCAACCCCAGGGTGCCCACCTCCCCACCCCGCCCCCCATTCCGGAGGCCATCGCCAGGTCGCTCCAGGAGAACGCGAGAGATGAGGCTGCTGGAATTTTTGATGATGGTAAGATTTTACTGTAAATTATATTTAATCTTAGGTAATGTAATAAAAGTAAACGGTATTGAACTTAGTTCTGCCAAAATAAGACAAACCCATAATCATTCAATAATTAAATTAATGAGCTCAATCTAATTCAATATGCTAAATGTATTTACTAAGCTTATACTTAGAAATAGATAAAAAAATAATCTGCCATTAATATCCAAAATCATTTCTGCATCATCAAACAATCAGTATTCGTGCCTTCTCTGTATGAGAAGAGGCTTTTGCCCTGCAGTGGGACAATAATAGAGTGATATTGTTATATTTATTACTGCAAAAGTGTATTAAATAGGACAAATTTTGGCGTGGATTGTTTGTTATTGTCCAACCTGGAGATATCTTATCAAACCTGTATTTCTATGGAACAAAAAGTTGAACTTAACAATACTAAAATAGTAAGACTTCTAATTGCGTATAGCTCCAATTTGGTAACAAATTCCTTCTAATTAAGTCTTCACCTGTAGCAACCATAATAATTAAAAAGTTCTTAAGTAAAAGGCAGATCTTATCAATCACTAAATCCGACATAAAACTGCGATATCAATCAACCCACATATTGAACATCAATCAACATTTTATAGTGTCCAGTGTTGATCACATGTCCATTACTCTAAATATCTCATTGATATCGTGTTAATTATCGCGCTAATTATCGCCATAGTTATCGGGCTAATGTGCCCGTAAACCATTAAGTGATTAATTGCAGTTTTTTATAGTGTTTTAGTGTGTTTTACTAATTACTTGTAATGTATTATTAGGACGTAAAAATAGCCATATTAAGAGTTTGCCTTGAGTTTTTACTACGTTAATATTAATGGTTATTAGTCAGTTTTTGCCATGAATGAGATGCTTTAATAAACACTAGCTTCTGCCCACAATTTCGTTCATGTGGATGCCAAGTATATTCCATAAAACATATTCTATGACTCTTGGTAATAGGGACTTTCTATCAGTAAAAGAATTTTACTAAATGGACCTCCTATTACTTCCTGACTACTTCTTTTATAATATTACTGGAAGGATAGTTCAAAAACAGGTTTTTAAAGATCTAGAATGAAGAACTGATGAGACAAAAAAACTAGGAATTCGTCATTAAAACTATTGTTGACCTTTTATACTGTACAAAATTGACCTTTTTTAATACACATTTTATAAGCATAGCAACCCACGTACACACCCAGCCACACTCTTAACAACCACCTGTAGTCCATAGAACTATTGGTTGCACCGAGACACAGCGTGGCAACCAATCGCTCAGTCACTGCGCCAACCACGTCATCAACACTACCGCTTACAATTATCTCCTTCAATCTTCCAGGAAGTTACCGCGACGCCGCATACGCCCCTGGAGTAGTGTTAGCGCGCAACCAGTACGCCGGTAACCAGTACGTCAGCAACCAGTACCCCGGTAACCAGTACCCCACGAGATACAACCCCTACCGCCCCTACCGCCGCTATTGAGCCTACTGAGCCTAAGATAGCGAGACAACACATTGTACAGTGCCATTGATGATGTTAGGTATAAGATTATATTTACAATGAAAAAGAAAATGATAGAAGGTCCTCTACAACTCATGACGACAAACTCGGAAACCGTTCAGAAAGCAAGTATTAAGTGACTGCTGTTCGAGTTGTATTATTTTGTGAGTTTCTCATCGTATGTTGTACGGAGTAGATTTTCTGTGAGTTATTTTGTATATTGAACCAATAAAGTCGCAATAATATTTTTTAATTGTTGTTTTATTTTAATGCGTTTGTAAGTATCATGGTTGAGTTCTTTATAGTTATTCCTTGCAAGATGTAAGTACTGAAATGGCTTAATTTTCCCCTGGATATGTGAAATTTATGGTGTATAAAACGGGTGTCAAAGACACTTACCTAAAGGAGCCGTAATTTTCATATTCTTCCTACAGCTGGGATAAGTTTTTTTGTTCTCGATCATACCCGCGAACCTTTTGGTTACGGAGATATTTATTGGTCAAAGTTCCGATATTTTTTTACGAAAGCATTGTTAAAATATTATAACTAAGTTTAAATCCCTCAACGACGTATATACTCGTACATTGCATGCAAAATGTTATAAGTGCGTGTAAAAAAAAAAATAAAAAAAATAACAAGTGTCCATAAACTGTAATTTTTCAGACAAAAAATATAAGTCGTTTTCTAACAACATTTTTCGCTTAGGGCCCGGCTACAATCAGTAGCATGCAAGGGTGAATTATTTGTGCAAACATAAAATAAAAAATATCATAGGATGCCTATGATATTTTTTATTTTATGCTATGTATATATATATATACATAGCATACGGAATTAATAAGTCTAAGCTAATATAAGCAATCGTTTTTTTTTATCTTATAAAATCAATTTTCTGTGTTAATGTGGACGAGGCAAAAGGAGTATACATGGATCGGCGCGTAAAGGCTTTCTGTGGTCTATTCCCATAGAAAAAGACGCGAGTTTACGTATGTATGAACCATGTATCAATTAAATTTTCATTCCTGGGAAAAATTGGGTAAGAATTTTACTTTTCATACTAATATCATAAACGCGGAAGTTGGATGGATGATTTTTACTCTTTCACGCTTAAGTGTCTGAACGGAATTAGCTAAAATTTGCCTAAAATAGTTTAACACATAGGATAATTTTAACCCAGTTTTTGTGTCCCCGTGGGATGACAAAAGACTTTTGCTTTATTGTTAAGTCCACTTACCTACATTATGTTGTGGGCCGAAGCTAAGTAACTGATAAAAAGCTCAATTAATGTTCCCTAGCCATAATACAGTTTTCAAGTTTAACAAGGCCAATAAAATAAATCTCAGTACTCTTACACTGACGCAATATAAAGCAATAATATTTAATGAACTTCTTCAATTATTGTACCATTTGAACGCGATCGTTAAATTAATTTTATTACACTATTTTATACCGAGATGGGCTCACTGTGATATCGTAACTACAATGTATTATTGTAAGCTATAATTTTAACGTGTTATATCTAGTTTGGATGGCAATTAAGAGGTGTTGGTATAATTTTGTTGGGTGATTAACCTTGGATTATTAATTGTAGCCATACAATAGTAGATCAATAATTTTGAAGATCAAAAATAATGTAGCAGTTAGTTTTTTTCTGGAGGCTGATGTAGTTTAATGTTGGTAGGTTTATTAGGGTAACAAAATAAAATTAACGAACACTTGTGAAAAATTATTTACAATAATAGGCTTGAATAAAATAGACCTATTTTTAACAAACGTCGCCTATAGTTTGTATTTTTGTCTCTCACGCTTCATTCACAAACACAGAATTTTAGCAGGAGATAACTTCAAATCCCATGAAATACCTTTTAAATGGCTACTTTTTGTTTAATCCAGTACGGAGTTTGATCTTTTTTTTTTGGAAATCCATTTTCTGTGCAATCTCCTAATATCTGGCCCTATTTGCACAGCACACTTGATTAGATAGGCAATTACTGTAACTTTAAAATGTTCACATTCTAATCTCAGTGTCAACTCGTGAAAAATACTTTTCATTCACGGACAATCTTGACAAAAAATTAACGATAAAATCCTTCTTCACGCGTCCACTTCACACGACTTTTTTGACCTGTCTCTCTCATTCTTACATGTTTATAATAGAACCTGTATTATAACAAAGCAGTATTTACAATCAAGTCTAATATTAACTTCCTCCCACTTTTTAAGACTAACACACACTCTAAAAAGGACAACAAAGCACAGCCAAGTACATTAATCATTCATCCTATCCTCCTAGTAACCTTTAAGGAATGGCATCGAGTCATTTCATCACATATCACCCTCAATATGAAATCTAATTCAACACCAATCAACTTCAATTCATTTTAATCATGTACTATTATTAGGATCTGTCCCCGGTATCCAGTGCAGCATTAATCACGTCTTGATAATGTCATAGTAGTGTAGTGATCTTCATAAATCTTAGATATTGAAGGGTCATGGATGATATTCTTAAGGACTAAAGGAATTTAACATACCTAATATTTGTACCAGCTTCGATAGCCTAGTGGTCTTAAGCGCGACTGCTACGCTAGAGGTTTTGGGTTCTCTTCCCAGATCGAGCAAGTGTTATTAGGTTTTACTATGAAATTCTCAGTAGCAGCTCGGAGTTGAATTTGTGCCTGGTTAATCAATGGCAATAAGCTCGCCGCCTATTACATGGAACATACTGGTCAATTGTGAGTATACATTGGTACACTTGCCTAACCCTTCGGGAAATACTGGCGCGATGCATGTAATATTTGTATTGACAACAAAACGTTGCAGTTTCAGGTTAAAAGGTCAACAAACTTTTGTGTAAGCTTGGATAGTTTTGCTATTAATCATTTGAGTGTCATATTTTGTATAATATTTAGCTTGATAATGCTAATTTATTAGTCGCTGCGGTACTGATGGAATGCTTAATAGATAAATATTAATGGTATTAACTAGGTAATCTCTTGCATTACGGCTTTCTAGGCACTTACCGGGTCATACAATTATTTAACTAACTCTCTGTATTGTTGAAATAATGTATTATGTAATATGTTGATACCTATGAAATAATTGAACTTTAAAAGCCACATATTTGTATTCCTTTTTACACATCGCATGTTACGAAATGAAACACCAACTACTGTTAAAATAAAACAAAAGACTTTCTGGAAAAAACTAAATAATTGTATCAAAAATAAATCTTAAATTATTATCCTAATATCAAAAGTTTCGACATAATAAGCCACATACCATCACCCCTGTATTCCCCAAAGGGTTAGGCAGAGGTGTGCCATTGTACACGCACAGTTTGCCGGTATGCTTAGGTCCCATGCACTACAGGAGGCGATCCTATTGTCGTCAACTGGACACAAATCTTAGCTCCGAGCTGCTACTGAAAATTTCGTAGAAAAACAGAATAACACTGCTTGAACTGGAAATCGAACCCAAGCGAGCTCTCTTTGTCATAATATAGTAAAATATCTGACATAAAAAAATAGATTATCATTACGTCACAAACCAGTCCTTTCGTATACCCTAGTTCTTCAAAATGGCCACACAAGAATACAAGTATTAAAATAACATATATTACAATAACCGTCTTACTTCAGATTAATCTTTAAATCCATTATTTATTACAATATTTCGAAGGTCGTCTACGAAAGCTTAAAGTGGGCAGATGATGTACCTACATGTGGAACGAAACAGTAAATCATAACAATGATATTATTATGCCTTCATCTTGAAGGTCTCGAGAACCTATTGCGACTATAAAGCCGAATTTCCAGTGTAAGCTAAGCTATACTTGTGTAATATTATGACCTTCAACTTAAAAAGTCAACCAGTGTTAGATAGAAATGGAAATACATACAAACAAGATCAAAATATAATCCTGTTTTTGTGTCTGAATTTGTGTGCAAATAATCAAAAACTATGTCGCTCATAACCTCCAAAACATCGCTTATTTGCAGGATAACATTGTCAATGTAACGATGTTGCAAAGTGATGAGTTCATTAATAAGATTTATAAATATAATTTTTATTTAATAATAATATTTTAACGTTTGTTTTAGACATTATTGTCCGTAGGCACAGAAGAAATACTAAACACAACTCACACAAACCTTATAAATTATAATAAAAGTCTTATCATTAAACCCATATTAGAGCAAGGAGGAACTGTGTACTGATTACAAAGAGTATACAAGCATATCCAGTCACAATATCCAGTAGTCCAATAGTCGAGCGTCCCGGGTATCCGCGAACGACAGTTCAAAAATTTGGTTGTGGTATAACAATACACACACAATTATTATTATATACGTTAAGAAATTATTCCACATAAATTTAAAAAGCCTAGCTTATAGCTTGAAGTGTAGCGTCACCACTTTTCTCGCCTAATAAACACCAAATTTTGAATATAAAAAATAAAATTGCAAAAAGTTTAGAAGCTATAACTTAATACAAGCTATTGATTCTGACATTATTAATAGGATTCTGTCTAAAACTGTGGTCGAATTTAAATAACAAGGATGTTATTAGATATTTATGAGATTTTTTGTGAATTTTAAAAACTGTATCAAATGTAAATTAATTGAAATAAATATGTGTTTGATGGTTTCCTTTTACTGTTTGAAACACGTGGTTTTAAAGTTTAAAACGTAATTTTTGTGTGGATGGTTTTTTTAAGTTAAAATGCTTTACATAGATCCGATTGTATTGCTTTAATCTAGTAGAATATGTCAATATAAACTGGACACTATCTAGTATAGTAATAAGTCATCTAATTCTCTTCCATACTTTACTCACTTACCCCACACATAGACATAGATATTGACTTATATATCTATCTACTTATTCAGGTCAATGCATAACGAAGTCTAGATTAAATTAAAAATCTTTGTCAACACTAGTCATTTCTCCTGTACCTTGGGTGCGTTTATAAACATATAAACTCACCCACACAAACAATCAGACCTGGAACAGCTACCTGTAGGCTATACAAATATTAGTTCCGTACGAGAATCAAACCTGCGACAAGCAGAGCCGCAGCCTTTGCTCCAACCATAAAAAAATGCCGGGGCTGCGGGTTGTGCCGGGGCTGCGGGTTGTTCGAAAGAGATACCGCGCCCCCGGAACGCAAAGGGCACATGAAGGAACATAGACGGGTTTTAGTCAGTAAAAGTCTGACACTCCCTCCCGCCCCGCCCAGGGCGGGGGAAGTTATTTGATGATTTCCCGCCAATAAAAAAAAAAAACATAAAAAAATAAATTAGTTTATTTGATATCATATTTGAGTTACATTGCATGTCGAGAAGTCTTCATTTAGGCATAGAAAATGCCTATATGTAGAATGCCTAATTGAAGGCTCTTTCCATACATTATAAGCGTGCAAATAGGGATATAAAATAAAGAATCAAATCATATCAAATCGTTTATTTGTCATACATGGGTTACATACAGGTTAATTATTACAAATACACAAACATAAAATAATTGTGTGCGTCTGAGGGTGTGTGTATGTGTGTGTGTGCCATGTCTTCAAATCTCTTGATTACCAAATATACAGACATACGAAAAATGAAACTGTTTTTAAAATATTTCAGAATGTTATTTTCGAAACAAACATTCGAAGTTAATTACCTACTTATTTCTTTTTACAGCAATAGAACTGCAAGATTTCAAAATAAATAAAAAAACAAAAAAATACCTCTGTTTAGACCTGAAGTCATTATTATCTCGCCACTTGATAGATGCTGTTGTTAATTACCTTAATCACCAAATTATTTAAAAATAAACTAATGAATATGTATGCAATTGGTCTTGAGTTGCTTACTGTAGGCTAGGATGAGCAATTTCATAAAATATTTGCGTTTCGATGATTATTTTTTCTACAGTTTTTTTTTTTTGCTGTTCCTTAATAATAATATTTATTTAGTGTATATAATTTCAGATATACGTAAGTACGTACAATATTTATACACCTAATAAATAAGATATAATTTAACAATTAAATAATAATTTTAAACAAATGAAACTAAAAACAAAATGGCATCAAAAACGTCCTCCAAATCGTCGTCAACTGAAAATGTGGCAAATGGCAATGCCTTGTTAGATGGAAATGCTTAGTCTCTGGCCAAGTTAAATCAACTGGCAAACATTAGCTACTGCCAAAAGATAAGTCAGCCCTTAGGTCACGGGAAGAGTCAACCAACCATTTAGACATTTCCTTAAAAAGGCTATGGGCATAAGAACTCGTTCACCTTTTTTTGTTACCGTTGGGAAAACATTTAATGCCTTTCCCCGCCGTTGGTGTCAGACTTTTACTGACTAAAACCCATCCATGTTCCTTCTTGTGCCTTTTGCGTTGTGGGGGCGCGGTATCTCTTCTGAACAACCCGCAGCCTCGGCGGTTCTATCCCAAACGGTTCGAAAATATAGTTAGTTATAATAAGGCTAGTGTTGCAAGCCTTATAACCCTAATCTCGTATTAGCGTAACATCTTTAAGTACATAATGATTAGTTATAATCCAATCAATCAAATGTCTCGATTCGATTCATATCGTTATATAAAAACCGAATCATAACCCTGACTCCTATACCATTATTATGGGTATGAGACCGTTACATAAGACATTACAATAATAATTGTATCATTATGTGTTAGGTAATAATGATATAGAGTAATTAGTATTGCAGTAATGAGGAATTGAACAAAACAATGTTGATACGCAATTTATATTCGCCATTTTCTTTTTATCAAGCTTGAAATATCCCACTGCTGGGCAAAGGCTATCATCTGCTTAACCTTTTCCCAACTATGTTGGGGTCGGTTCCCAGTCTAACCGGATGCAGCTGAATACCAGTGTTTTACATGGAGCGACTGCCTATCTGACCTCCACAACCTAGTAACTGGGCAACACGATACCCCTTGGTTAGACTGCTGGGCAAAGGCCGTCTCTAAGTCCTTTCAGGTATTCTTTTCCTGTGCTATCGCTTTCTGCCTGTGCCAGTAGTCTAGTGGTCCTAAGCGCGACTGCTTCGCTAGAGGTCTTTGGTAAAATTCGCATGTCGAGCAAAAAGTGTTATTGGGTTTTTCTATGTAATTCTCAGTAGCAGTTTGGACTTTGTGGTTGGATGGAATTGTGCCCGGTTAATGGCAATAGGCTGGCCCCCTATTACATGGGGCCTAAAACATACCGGCGGACTGTTGGTGTACATAAGTATACCTCTGCTAATCCCTTCGGCGAAAACAGGTGTGTAGGGATGGTATCTCTTCCTGGACCGGCTTCAGCGACTATCCTCAGACTGGTGGAGACTTTTGTCCAGCAGTCGAACTGCATGCGGCTGGCGTGACCCGCCCGATAAATGCATTATAATGAGTGGTAAACTTTGGACTGTTGTTTTACTTTATTTACATTTAAAATCCTTATTTTATCCTCTACAACAACATACCAATTTAATCTCCGCTTTTGATATCCGCAATAATTGCTAATTTTGCTTAACTTAGCTATAATTTATAGCGTCGAAAATGGGTAACTACGTCAAGTACAGTCGAACAAGTTATTTAGTGCACCTACAGATGTTCATAAAAAATATGTCAACTTTATTAACACAGCCAATATAATTATGTACATTTCTTTATTAGGTGAACAACAACTTCTAATAAAAGCTTACGATGTACTTAAGAAAATCATGTAAAATAATTGACTATCACCTGTGTACCAAATACCTTATTCCACTGTACCTAATTAGGTAAGGTGTGAAATTGTGAATTAATAATGTGTCAATCATCCCGAGGCTTGTTTCACTCTTGTGGGCCAGTAGGTACTAGGTACACATTATATTAGCACCTATTGCAAGACAATAGAGTTATACAATAGCTAGTTGTTATATTATTGCAGGTATATCAGATAATGTTGTATTGACAGATATAATCGACTGCACTAAATTATGATTGGACTGAAACAATGAAGGGGTAATAGCATAACCGTGACTTTGCGAAAGAGGAGAAATTGTCAGTCATCCGTTTTCCTGCTAATGTCCTTTGCATTCCTGGGCCGCGTTAAATCTTTCGAACATATGAAAAGAGAAGGCCTAATCGCAAGAAGAAAAATGTTGGTGGTTTTCAGCTGCTTTCCAAGACAAAAGGGTGTCATATAATAACCTTCTGAACTTTGAGCTGCTACGAACTGAGAAATTCCACAAATAAATCCTACAACACTTTCCCCACCTGGATATCGATATCAAGCCCCTACGCTCAGCATTCGTGCCTGCGATCACAAACAAACTCTACTTACCTATCGAGTTGCTACAGCACGCGCCGTAATGAAAAGATATCATTTCAAAAGCCTTATTATATTTAATAGTATGTAATCATCGCAACTCTAATCTATAGGAATTAATATAATAAAGCTGAAAAGTTTTTTGTTTGTTTGTTTAACTGCCAGTTGGATTGTTTTTTCTTTGTATATGATACCCAAACTTATGAGGAATAGTATAGGCTACATAACATCACGGTATGACCCACAGAAGAGAAGCAGTAACCAAAGACATAACGTAGGTCTTCTTCTTTCTTTATCGTGTGGAGAGTAAGGTCTTACGACCTCCCACACACCCTAGTGTCAGAGTTTCTAAACCGCTTCAAGGGCCTCTGACATGGTTACCGATGTCAGTGATGTCTAAGATAAACTACATAATATGAATTTTAAAAAAAGTCACATTGGTACTTGCCTGTGCCCGGTTGCGAACGCACAACCTCTCGTAATCGGACGGACGTATGTTAAGGTAGGTGAAAAAGAACTTAGCGGAGGAAGTCGCGGGCACGAGCTAGTAGAGTAACATTTGTAGGAGCCACTAAGGGCCGATGCCTGCTGGGCCTGCGGGTTTTTCGAAAGAGATACCAAGCACAAGAAGGAACATGGATGTATTTTAGTCAGTAAAAGTCTGGTACTCCCTCCCGTCTCGCCCAGGGTGGGAGAAGTCATTTGATGATTACCCATCCTCAAAAAAAGATGAAAAAGAACTTCGCAGACGAAGTCCCGGGCAAAAGCTAGTGAATATAAATTGACCCAGTGATCCAGTTGTCAATCATTACCGCCTGTAGTGTGAACATGTTACACTAAGAGTGACGTAACGTGGCTATTGTGTATCAGTTATTAGCTGATACAAATAATATCGACTGTTTGGACACTGCGCCAGAGTCATTTGAGTTACTTAGTGGCCGTAGAGCTAGGAATGTTTAGATAGTGCACACTTTTGTTGTTTTTTTTTTAATTTCAAAGTCACAGTAAAAGAAATAATTTAATTAAACCATTTACAGGCACTTTTGAATTGTCAAGAAGTTACTGTTTAATATTGAAGCTAGTTTAAATCCCTGAATGACTACAATTATATACTGATTGCACGGTAATAGTTTTAACTACCATTCATCTTGAGGTATATTTATAATTGATATTGCCAAAAAAATCGCATTGCAAAACTCAATGCAAAAATATTTGCAACGACGACGTATGTTTTATCAAAATATACAATAAATTACTTACCCGTAATTTACTTTTGCCGACGTTTGCTGAACATAGACTTTTAGAAAAACAAAAGTTATTATAGATATCTAAATTGCTTACCTGTTTTGTTTTCTTTGGTGTTTTTAGTAGTAAGCCATCATAATAAAAAAAAAAACCAAATGCCTGCCAATGCCTGCCTGGCAATGTTTTGTGCCTTCAATATTGCAAGTCAAAAGTACTAACTCTAAGTAAGTGAACTGTTTTAATCAAAGTTCACAGGATCAGAAAGACAGGGCTTTATTCCTTATGAAGATGTAAAATATTTCATCTTTAGTAATTACGGTCATTTTTTTTTAACGAAACATTCACCTATTTTCTTGGTTTGGAAATTGTGCTTTAAGGCTCTATAATGACTGAATTATTATAAAAATTAAAAAAGGTAAACTAAAATGATTTAAATTGATTCAAGCATCAGAGCCAGCACGATCGATTTGATCACCACTATCACATTATCCGACATTACTAATCAATCTCCTACCCACCCTCTGTTCCAATACCAGCGTAAAGCTCCAGCACTCTACCATATCTATCCATCCCTAACTCTACGGCAGTGCTCTAGATGTTCAGCGGGCGGGCGCATCTCGTTACTACTGTTACCTAACAATGATCTCGGACTTGAATCACATACCGATGTGAGTACTGCGACTGTGGAGTTGGCACATTTTTTGTGGCTGTTCGGACAGAATTGTGTTTGGGCTTAGTTTGTAAATAAAAGTTGAGTTGATTTTCGTGAGGTATATTTTTTGACGGTTTAAGAATAAAAAGAAAGTAAAAAAGCACAGAAAGCAAAAAGAACATACCTACTAAAGCAATGTTATACATAAGCCATTTAAGGTTTTGTTGCTCCAAAAATGACTTAGCTAGTTGTTTTAACTTAATACTCATTAATAATCAGTTGTGAAACACGTTTTCTATTATTACGAGTCCTAAGATTTCCTAAACTAAGATGATAAATTAATGTTAGTTGAGCTAACATTTAGAAACTTTAGTTATTTTCCTTACATACTAGTCTTATTTTTAGTCGTGCATATTAAAGTCGTAGTTTTCCTACTAGCTGTCCCACTGCTGGGCAAATGCTTCCCCAAACGAGTTCCAGGAACTCTTTTCCACACCGAACGAATACTAACAGAATTATATATTACTAGCTTTTGCCCGCGACTTCGTCCGCGTGGATTAATAGTTCCCGTTCCCGGGGGATTTCCGGGATGAAAACTATCCTATGTCCTTTCTCGGGTCCCAGACTATATCTGTACTAAATTTCATTGAAATCGGTTCAGTGGTTTAGGCGTGAAGAAGAGACAGACAGACAGACAGACAGAGTTACTTTCGCATTTATAATATTAGTACGGATTTATTTATTTGTATATTTGTTTGTTTTTTTGTTTGTTTTTGTTTTTTTGTTTGTTTATTTGTTTGTTTGTATTTGTTTGTTGTTTTGTTTTTTGTGTTTTGTGTTTGTTTTGTAGTATAGATATAAGCGACTTGGTTTGTAAACTGTAAGCTTATGTTTTAATGAATAAATGAATTATTATTATTATTATTTGGTTTTCATGTGCAGTAAAAAACAGGCCGCTTCCAACCGATTCTACTGAAAAATCCTAGTGGAAGGCCTATATCCAGCTGCGGACGTCCTACGGCTGATATGATGATAATGAAGTAGTAAACAAGCTACCAAAAAGGTACCCAATCAAAAAATTACCCAAGTCCACAGCCCACAGAGTCATTACTATCCCAAGTGTGAGTTCATACATCCATGCGTACTCGGAAACATTTCGCTATATAAACGTAAGAAAGAAATTATAAACTCATTCGTTATCCAAGTGCCTCACATTAAAGTGCTTATTTACTTATCATCATGAAGTTGGTACGTTTAGACAGTCATAATTAGTTAAAAATCTAATTACGTCATTGATTTGTATCTTTTAATTAGATGTGTCTAGATTTTCGGTTTTATTTTTCTGTTTGGAGTGATTTCAGTGAAAGTTTTGAAGTGAAATAGAAAGTTTCAGGAGTGTTTTTGATCCAGGGTGTTAATTAAGTGTGCGAGGATTTTGAACTCTATGTGGATGGGTTTAAAAGCTATGGCTGTGTTAGAGCTTACTGTATCTACGATCAAATGATAAAGTTATAAGTGGCCTTTAATTATGCATGTAGTCTATCTTTACATACTTTTGAAGATTATGTCAGCAACTGTTTCCAATTTTTCACAAATTAAATGTCATAATCAAATAAACTCAATAGTTTAGACGTAAAGGATGAAAGGGACTTTGTAAAGATAACCTTGCCATGCATTCAGTAAAGGATTCTAGACACCAACAAAATATTACGTCGTTTAAAAAAAAGAAGTCAGTTGTTCCATACAAAAAGTGCAAAATATATGGAACAGCTAAACTCTTCGTAAAAATGTCCCTTTCATCCCATATAACAACCCAAAACTGTAATTTTCCAGCTCGTTCCAATCGCCGCCTTCATCGCTGCTGCATCAGCTGGCCAGATCTACACGGGCCAATCAGCGGAGGGCTACGCTCAGTCAGCAGAGAACTACCAATCAGGGCTGGAATACCAACAGCGTGGTTTATATTCTGAGCAATCACAGGCACCCCAGACATTCTCTGGACATGCTGAACTCGGGCATGAAGAATCCTATAATAACAGGCCGGCTGGGGAAAAGACAGCAAGGATCTTAGCCTTTAATAATGAAAATAATGGACATCAGTACCAGTACTCTTATGAAACTGAAAATGGTGAGTTCAGTGACCCTAAACAGTATAGTGAAAAGATTTCTTACATAAGTACATTGTATAACTGAAAGAGTTGAATTATGTTATAAATTCGGCATTCCAAAGCCAACAGTTCACACTTAATGATTATCTCTATGAGTTTATAATTACAATAATTATTCATACATTCATACCATCACGCCTGTATTCCACGAAAGTTTAGACTCAATGGACACCCACAGTTCGCCGGTATGCTTAGGTCCCCTGTAATAGGGGACGAGCCTATTGCCATTAACCAGGCACAAATCCTAACTCCGAGCTGCTACTAAAAATTTCATAGAAAAACGCAATAACACTTTGCTCGACCTGGGAATCGAACTGAAAACCTCTAGGGTAACATGAGTCGCGATAGTAGGTAGTTATCTTTAGCACGGAAGTGCTATCAACAGCAAAAAGAAAATATGATTCGTGCAGCTATTAATTTGTTCTTTATAGAATTATGCTTAGAGCTTGATCTAAAATCTAAGTACTACGAGTAACAATATCAAAAGTCCTACTTAAAGCGAAAATTTGTAAGCATGGTTGGATGGATGTTTGTTACTCTTTCACACTTAAATGGCTGAACAGATCTGAATTCAATTTATCACTGAGATAGATTGTAGTGTGGAATCACACTGATACTTTTTATGCTGGAAAAATGAACGGTTCCCGGGGGATAATATATCAAATTTGACACGTACGAAGTCGCAAGCAGAAGACAGTAATTTATAATCTTAATATCAGTTTTGAAGTCATATTAAAGTTCTTTCGTAAAGTTTTTAGCTAAATCTCTAACTAAAGATCTAAACACCCCTCTTCCCACTTTCCAGGAATAAGAGCAGAGGAATCTGGCCAGACTTCCGAGCACGGTACTGTCACCCAAGGTGCCTACTCCTACAAGGGGGATGATGGCCAGACCTACACCGTCACCTACACAGCTGATGAGAATGGCTTCCATGCCCAGGGAGCTCATCTGCCCACCCCCCCGCCGGTACCTGAGGCCATCCTGAAGAGCTTGGAACAGAACGCTAAAGATGAAGCTGCTGGTATTTTTGATGATGGTAAGTAGAGAAAAAAAACCCCCTTTTTAAAATTCATTTTGGGCAATCTCTTGATCTCTAATCTTGGTCAGAGATGACAGACAAAGTCTACGATGGAGTGAGCTAACTTCAATAAAACCCTTCAAGAATTTCCAGAAGCTCTTTTGTAGTTAAAAACATTCAAAATCTGTTACTAAAATTGCTAATTACCTGGTCAATCTCTTGGTAGTCGGGGTAAAAACTACGAAAAAAGCTTTTACTGACACGACATAAAGGAGCAGTAAATATCGATTTGTCGAATTCTTTACAAAGTGCGCCACCGGACCTTGCAAAGTTTGCTCTGTTGAACTGGCTAATCATTTCTTGACTATTTATCCCTTGAGTATTCTCATGAAAATGTAGAATCATTTTCATAAAAAATAACATAGTCAACATTTTATTGGTCTTGTTAAAACTAAAAATATTGCTACTAGTAGTGCCATCTATGCCATTTGGACTGAACTGTAGGCATAATGTTCATTGCATGTAACAGGTAACCGTAACCTTCTGTTAAAAGTATACTAGCGGTAGCTGTTTTGCATGCACAATAAACAAATTACTATAATCTTAGATGTAGTTCCACAGATCAACACATAATTTTCTGCTGTAAAACGGCGCCACTGTGATTTGATTTGAAATAAAAAATGAATTTGTATCATTTTTTATTTTAAATCAAATCTCAGTGGAATGTAAAATGAGAAATCAGTGATGAAATTTTTACCCTTCATTGAAACAGGGAACTCCTACGACCAGACGGATATTTTGCCTGTTGGACTACTGCCTATTGATAGTATATGATTCGACGTATAGTGTTTTATGAATGATATTTTCATTAAATACGCAACCAATATTTAAATTGGATAATTATAATAATAATGTAGGTTCAAGTGTAAGATTTATTTTAAGGAACGCCACACCTACATGCTTTATATAAAAGAAAGTGCTGCTTATAATTTCTCTAACACATTGTTTTTTTCCTTACTTCCAGGTAAATACAAGGAGCAATCTAGCCAAGGCTACCAGCAGTACGACAGCTACCAGACCGGTTACAAGGCACCATCGAGCCATTCTTTTGGCAATGATCTGACGAATCATGTTTCCTCAGGACACGCTTCTGGCGCCGATTTAGCGTACCATGCTCATGCGGGTAATGCCCTCTCAGGAATCTCGGGGCATTCTACTGGCGCTCAATCCTCGCATGCTTCCTCCGGTCTCGGCTCAAGCGCCCAATTGGCTTATCAAGCACCTTCAACTCATTCGTCTAGCGCTCAATCGGCATACTCTTTATCGTCAGGCCATGATTCGAGCGACCAATTGTCTTATCAGGCACCCTCAGCTCATTCGTCTGGCGCTCAATCATCGTACCATGGCTCCAGTGCCCAATTAGCTTATGCAGCGCCCACCAGTCATTCATCTGGCGCTCAATCGGCATACACTGCTTCCTCTGGCCATGGCTCAAGCGCCCAATTGGCTTATCAAGCGCCTTCAGCTCATTCGTCTAGCGCTCAGTCAGCATACTCTTCTTCGTCCGGTCATGGTTCAAGCACTCAATTAGCTTATCTGGCACCTAGCAGTCATTCATCTGGGGCTCAGTCAGCATACTCTTCTTCGTCAGGCCATGGTTCAAGCGCCCAATTAGCTTATCAGGCACCCTCCACTCATTCGTCTGGCGCTCAGTCAGCATACCCTACAACCTCGGGCCTTAGTTCAAGCACCCAATTTACTTACCATGCGCCATCAAGCCATTCTTCTGGCGCCCAGAAATCGTTCCATGTTCCCTCAGGACATTCTTCTGGAATGCAAGTAGGGTATATTGTTCCTACAAAGCTATCTTCTTTTGTGCCAACAGCATTTAATCCTCATTCAGGTTTTGCTCACTCTGGCCATGCTCTTGGCCCTGAACCGTATCGCGGCTATCAGGCGTATCATCATTATTAATAAAAAGTCATGTGAAGAAGTTCTTATGTTCTTATGAAATGGATGGTGTAAAGTGCTATCAGTGAGTGAATGGAAAAAGTGCAATGAAATAAATGACGGACCAATTTCCAATGTGGATTAGGGGGACTTCGCAACGGAATCTTTTACCATGGATTTAGTATAATTATGGTTTTAGATTCCCTTAGAATTAACTTAATTTACAGTTATGTTGGTTATTGAAACAAAAATCAGATGTTCTGTATATTTTACCCTTTGCGTTTTTTTAATGGAACAACTGTTTTTTTAATAACCGATGAAAACTTTCATAGCTTCTCTGAAACCATGTACTAGATCCTTGATGAACTAGATGTCCTTTCCACCCAATATACAGTACAGCGAAATTACCAGTTAAAAATGTTACTCGCAGTTAGTCTATTATTGACATTGATAGCAATAATGCCACTTCGAGAACGTGTATCAGGAGTACGTTTGAGAAGAAATATATTAGGTAATAGAGACATCGTTATACTAACTTTTGTTATGGATTCAGTAGACGATTCTGGACTCCTCAAGATTTAAAATTTTCCATAGGTTATTATAAAAAAAATCAACTGTTCCACATAAATAAAAGAGAAATAAATGTATATCTACACGGTCAAAGTGTATGGAAAAATTGATTTTGTATTAATAACCATAACATAACAACATAACATACCATAACATTTGATACACTGATTCTATAGTAACAGTTTGTGTAACTATGTCACAGTGTATAAAGTAAAATTAAAAATGTCAAAATGCAATATTGCAATGTTAGTTTTTACCTTACGTTATTATTTATATTTTTTTCTGATATTCTGCAATGTAGAGATGACTAACAAAAACTGCATTATAAATAATTTAAAAAGCACCCAAAGTACAATACTAAAAAGATTACGTAAATGATTCATCAAACTTCAATAACAAATGCCAAAATGGCGGCTTGACATACGTCAATGTCAAACTGTCATGGCGGTGAAGCGATACCTTAATCATTTATTAGACCATGTTACATAATTTGATACTTTAGTATCCATCGATGACTTTTGTACTATCTAAGAAAACGTTTTTGATAGAAAAGAATCTATGTAGTGTGTATTATTTTTTTAAGAATTTTTAATCTACCTCTATCTCATTTCAAAATTTTTTGATGAAAACCCTAGTCATTGGATTTGCAATTTTGCTGCTAGAATATTTTGTACACACATATTAAATATCCGTGACTAATATTTAAAACCTAGTTTAATAGTTAATTTGATGTGTTTAGGTACTTATAATATAGACGCGTCTAAATTATATTGTTAAGTTTTTGTTTTATTGTGAAATAAATGTTTTGTATTGATAATTACACCACTGTTTTGTTATTTTTTAAATGAAGATTGCTTTCGAATTGTCTGGTGAAAATTACGCTGCAAAGAGTACAAGTCAAAAATCTACTTATTTTTTTTAAACCGGATTATCTCGCTTTTACTGTGACTGAATTATTACACTTTACTACATAACACTGCTATTAAACGAAAAAGACTCAATAAAAAGGTTCATCAAGGAGAAAACTGTACCTACTCATGTAAGATGTCAAAGTCATGGTCACAGTATTTATTAATTTCATTTCAACCATTTAAGGTAGTATGTTAGGATGTAGCAGGTAGCATTCTGTGGTTTCTGCCTACCCCCATGGGAAAAAGGCGTGAGTTTATGTATGTATGTACGTATGAACCATTTACAGGTACTCTTGAATTGTAACGCCTGTATTTCGCAAAGGGTTAGTCAGAGGTGTACCAATGTTCACCCACAGTTCGCTGCTATGTTTCGGTCTCATGTAATAGGGGGCGAACCTATGGCCATTAACCAGGCACAAATCCTAACTCCGAGATGCTACTGAGAATTTCATAGAAATCCCAATGACACTTTTTGCTCGACCGGGGAATCGAACTCAAGACCTTTAGCGTAGCAGTCGAGCTTAGGACCACTATGCTTACCAGGTAGTCTAGCAGTTAGTTAGCGTTGTTAGTGGCAGGTTCAACTAACCTTCTAGAAGACCGTTATTCGACTACTCAATGATATTACATCCAAACATTGCCAAAACTAATAAAATTAGCACCTCACCTACTAATCAGGTGCATCCTTTTAAACAGTATATCATGATGTAATATTAGATGCGATACAATCACTTTCAGATTCTTAGAACAAAACTAACTTGATAGGTTTCTTTGCCTGTCTGTAACCTTGGGTATTGAAAGAGAGTGCATCATGATTTTCCGATGTTCACTTGCCCGGAGAATGTTCTCTCGAATGATTGTTTAATCGACAAATATTCGCCCGAAGGAACGGTCGACCAAAGATCCTAAATCCTGAACCTGATCCTGATGATCCTGTTGATCCTGGATGATCGTTTGATTGAAGAACATTTGCACTAAATAAATAAATAAATAAATATAATTCATTTATTCTCAGGTAAATTACACCCATTGCCACACATAATTCAAATACAAATAAAATAATTTTAAAATACTACTACTATACTAATAAAGATTGTTCGAAAGTTACTTAAATGGCGCAATGGTAGATGTTATAAATGACTAGTCCGCGTCAAATTTGATATGTTATCCCATGGGAACCGTACATTTTTCCGACACAAAATATATCCAATGTGTTATTCGACACTACAATCTATCTCAGTGCCACATATCATCCAGATCTGTTCAGTCGTTTAAGCGTGAAAGAGTAACAAACATCCATCGTCACAAAGTTTCGTATTTATAATATTATAAGTCGGATTATATTTTGATATCTTAGGAATAAATTGCTACGCTAGAGGTCTTGGGTTCGATTCCCAGGTCGAGCAAAAAGTGTTATTGGGGTTTTCTATGAAATTCTCTGTAGCAGCTCGGAGTTTGGATTTGTGCCCGGTTCATGGCAATAGGCTCGCCCCCTATTACATGGGGCCCAAAACCCAATAATACTTTTTGCTCGACCTGGGAATCGAACCCAAGCGAGCAGTTGCACTTAAGACCACTAGGCTAACGAGGCAGTCACAAAATACTGGTTACAATATTCTCGTTGCTTCTGCATGGAAATAATGCAGGTAATCCCTAAACCAATTAGGCTGAAACACACCTAACACAATGACGTAATTCCATTAAACACAATTACAGCCTACGAGTCTCCTATTGTAACACATTCCTGATCCATCTCAACAGGTTTGTTCCACTTTGACCCACTGACATTCACACAGTGGCCTCGGGCGGTCTATCAGTAACGCTACGAAAAAAATGAGTAGAGCAAATGTGATTTATATTAAGTTGAGTAAGCTTTGGTAATAGTTAGTCGTAATAGTGTGTTTAAAAATGGCCATGCAGTGTAATAAAGTTATGGATTCATAAGATTAGGTATTGGTAAATGTTATGGTTTATAAAAATATATACCATCACGCCTGTATTCCTCGAAGGGTTAGTCAGAGGTGTACCAATGGACACCCACAGTTCGCCGGTATATTTAGGTCCCATGTAATATGGGGCGAGCCTATTGCCACTAACCGGGCACAAATCCAAACTCCGAGCTGCTACTGAGAATTTCATAGAAAAACCCAATAACACTTTAATCGAACCCTGGACCTCTAGCGTAGCAGTCGTGCTCAGGACCACTAGGCTAATGAGGCAGTTATGATTTCTGTGGTGTAATTGCTTACTGTTCACGATTTAGGTACATAGTAAGATAATGTTATTTTATGACAGATTCATAATTAATTGCATTGATATCTAAAATTGAATTAAGTTAGTAGCAGTAGAACTCTTGTGAACAAGTTTGTCCGGGGAAGTACTACCACCATACCTATTTCTACCACTAAGCTGCGTTGTTGTGTTCCAGTTTGAAGGATTTGGGTGCCGGTTTAATTTCAGGCGCAAGAGACTTTTCAACTTTGTCTCTGGGGTGGCAACGCATTTGCAAGGCGTTTGGTATTTCTGATGTCTATAAGTAGCGGGGAACACTTAACATATTTTTATTAAGTTGTACCGTCGGCGTCGGTCGGCTTCTTTGTCAAAGACATTAAAAAACATAAAATTAACAAAATGTGAATCTTTGACATAGACTATTAAGGAACCGGATTATAATTTTATTTGGTTATTTAACGCTCATTAATTTTAAATCTGTTGTGAGCAAAAGTTTTCGTTATACATACCATAGTATTTGTGCTGGACGGTAATGTAAACTATTTGGCATATTGTGTTAGTTTGATGTAATTAATTGAATCATTGAGAGGTTGAGGGTTGGCTCATTTTGACATAACTAGGCTCAAATATAGGTTAATTTCAGTAATTTTGTAGTTTACTTTTATAATTGTATTCGTTGACTAATAGCTAGATTAATATAGTTTGTATTGATGTTTAATTTCCAATAGACCCTTATTGCCGGAATAAAATAAATTACCATTTACTTCCTGTAGAATAAAAAAAATGTTAAAATTTGTGCAGATGGTTGAATGTTTGTTACTCAATGACGCCGGAACTTTTGAACTGATCTGGATGAAATTTATCACAGGAATCGATTATAGCTTGGAATAGCAGATGGCTTACTTTCTATCCCAACAAAAAGTAAACAGTTAGGAAATTAACTTTGACGCGGATGAAGTCGCGAGCGGAAGCCAGTGGGTAATAAAAAAATAACTTTAATTGTTTTTTTTTTTTTACTGATGGGAAATCATCAAATGACTTTCTCTGCCCTGGGCGGGGCGGAAGGGTGTCTCAGACTTTTACTGACTAAAACCCATCCATGTTCCTTCTTGTGCCCTTTGCATTCCGGGGGCGCGGTATCTCTTTCGAACAACTCGCAGCAACTTTTATTGCTTAGAATCATTCTTTCTATCATCCCTTTCATTGTTTTTATTTTTTGAATCGCTTTTTGAAGTTGCACAATGTAAATATCTCAACAGCAACCAATCTCCAAGTGCATAACAGAATAAATTCACTGATACGCTACACAAGGACATGATTACAATTCTATAAGATGTATCTATATGTTGGAAGCTGCGTGGATTACAGATTAGTCACCGATCTATTGTTATGAGCTACTTGTATGTCGAGACGTGATGGATGAGTGGTAAGTGGTAATAGAGGAGAGACAAGTGGAATTGTGCAGCTTTTTTATATAAAGTTGCATTGATTTTTGTTCATGAATGTTTTGTAAGAATGTTGTAGTTGTTGGGAACCGCTGAAGTGGTATTCCATAAAAATCTCTCTCTAGTGCGATTACAGTTCACCCTAAGCTTTTAACATTTACTAAGTGAGGTTTTTACATAACAAACTGGCTGATTATCTAGTTTAAAGTATCAGGGAAATTCTCGTTTTTTTAGAACCATTGATATTGTATGTAGATAAGGTGTACAATATCAAGTCGCTTGCTCGGATTAATAGTGAAAATAATTGAGGTCTTTTTCTTTTTACTAATCATCATCATCATGTCAATTGGAAGAAGTCCAATGTTGGGGCATATGTCTCCCCCAAGGATTCTTAAACAAAACCGACCTACACCTTTCGCACCCATCGACTCTTACTAGGGCATCGGTCAAACTTGTAGGAGGCTTGTCAACCCTGCGTCTTTCGAAGCGGCCACCTCTCCCTAGAGAGTTCTAGAGAGGTGGCAAGTAGGTCAAATCCACTGCGACTTAAACCTGGCTATTCTTTCCCCTATGTTAGTGACCTGGGTTCTTTCGTAAATCACCCTTTTTCAGATTCTCTTTCACAGGCAAACAAAAAAAATCCTGAGAAGTAGCCAAAATAATACTAAGCTGTAATTTTTTTGCATAGTAATAACTAATTTACATAACAAACGTAATTGAATAAACAAAAGTTACGACTCGATCAAGGTAATAGATCTCTATTGGCAGATCATGAATTAGTCATTCGATCTATTGTTGTATGGAATGTATTAGTCTTGAATCACAAGGTGAAAGACAGGTGAAAAGGTCGTGTTTGTCGGTGAAGGTGAAATAATCCTTGTCTTTGTATTTTTAGAATGCAAATTGAACTGAAATATTTGACGGATAGGTGGGCACTAAATACAATTTTTTCAATTGATTTACAGTTAAACCTCGATTATCCGTACCCTCAATTATCCGAACGCTTACTTACTTTATAGGAACCCTCAATTATCCGAACATAGGCGAGAATTTGTTGACGAAAACGCGTTGCAGCTTGCAGCTGTTCATCAATTAAAAAGTGACTTTTTTTAGGTGTTTTATTTCAATGATATATTTATGTCACATTTTAATAGACTGTGCAGTTATTAAGTGAAAAGGTGTTGTTTTTGTTTGATCTTATCCCGAAAAACCTAGATTTCGATTATCCGAACTTTTGATTATCCGAACCAGTTTTGGTCCCAACTAGTTCGGATAATCGAGGTTCTACTGTACATGCAAAAATTCGATTCTCACGGCTAAACCACTGAACCGATTTTGATGAAAGGTAACTAGCACACTAAGCTTGATCCCCAAAAAAGGACATAGGCTACTTTCCGTGATTTCGCTTCCATTTGCAATAACCGACATACACGCAGACAAAGTCGCTTACTGAAGCAAATGTTTATTTGAATTCTTCTATTGTGATCCTCTTCTGAAGGCCAGTTATTTCAGTTATTAGAATTAAAAACGTTTAGATCCAGTTGTTTCAGTTATTTGAATTAAAAACGTTTAGATCTGGTCGCAATCCTCAGCAACATTTTTACCAGATTTAGACTGAGATTGCGTTCCTAAAATCCTACTTCCTACTAATAGGTATTATAAATGCGAAAGTTAGTGAGGATGGATGGATGGATGGATGGATATTTGTTACTTCTTCATGCTTAACGGACGGATGGCTGAACGGATCTGGATGAAATTTGACACTGATATAGATTGTAGTGCGGAATAACACATAGAATACTTTTTAACCCGAAAAAATGTACGGTTCCCGTCGGATAATATATCAAATTTGACGCAGTCGAAGTCGGGAACAGAAGCTAGTCCGTACTAATATTATAAATGCGAAAGTAACTCTGTCTGTCTGTCTGTCTCTTCTTCACGCCTAAACCACTGAACCGATTTCAATGAAATTTGGTACAGATATAGTCTGGGACCCGAGAAAGGACATAGGATAGTTTTCATCCCGGAAATCCCCCGGGAACGGGAACTATAAATCCACGCGGACGAAGTCGCGGGCAAAAGCTAGTGTTATATAATTTATTGTTCCCCTATTTCGTTCTTATTACGATTCCGTCTTATAACCAATATATCCTCAAGTTCAAATACACTATTTGCCAAACACATTAGACAGATACAAGGCGTCTAACAAGTGTTTCAAAATATTTGCCCGACCGCGTCAAAATAAAGCGAGGTAAAGCCATAATCATCATTAATCAATCATCTCAAGCGCAGATTGTGAACGAATTCACACGCCTCTTGCGACCTACTGACTGAATTTTGAGAACTTTCAGAGATATTTTTAGATAGTAGACAAACTATCTCATTTTATGTGAAATCTGTTCTCACGATTAGTCTGTGAAATCTTTGTAAGGGGTGGAAGGAACATGGCGAAAACTTTTATCAAGTATTCAGTACGTGATTTTAGACCACGGAGAGCAAATTTTTTTTTGAAGGTCATTAAAACCGATAGTTGTAGACCTTTCTTTCAAAAACACAATATTTTAACCCTTCCGTGTATATATATCTTAGAAACATGCAAATTTGTGCGAAAACATCACGAGTTCTATTCAAAACGTGAAGACATCCAGTCGCGCTATCTACTCAGACACCGATCTAGGCTAAACATACCAAGTTCTCGACTAAAAATGCACTCAAAAAGTCCCTATGTAATGTCCATTAAAGTATATAATAAACTACCACATACCACACACACATACACAGAAAAAACTCACACATTTCTAAAAAAACTAAAAGATTGTTTGTTAAAGAAAAGCTACTACTCATTAAATGAATATTTAAGTGATATACATATAAAGTCATAATTTTAGTAGTCAAAATTAAATATTTATATTATATTTATTAATTATTACAAGATCTCCCAATAGATACGTATTTATATTTTATATTATAAATACCTACTATTAGTTTATCTTAGAAATTACCTACCTACTGTATATTAATTATAATTTACAAGTACTTCCTCTCTCCTAACTCACTTATTTGCTGTGCCCGACAGGGTCCATGTGATCTAATTTTAAGTTTTACCACCTAAGTACTACATGTGGAATGCAATAAAGTATTGAGTATTGAGTAAAAAAAACTAGTTTTTCCAAACATTTCAATCATGTAGATAGTCACTCGGATGGTCGGTTTAACTTAGGTCTAAAATTATCTATCTTTCATCTATAAGTTTTTTTTTAAGAAATTCTTTAACACTTGGATTTTTTCCAAATCGTAGGTGCATTTGCAAGGACTCTCTTATACTCCCCATCAGACCGAAAATTCCTTAAATACCATAACAAATTTTGCATCGTGCGGGAAATAAACCCGAGACACCCAGAGCAGCAGTCAATCGCTTAACAACTGTGCCAACCGTGTCGTTCATCAGAATGTCAGATTGTAAACCATGATACACTTACGTTTAACCTTTACTGGTCCCTTCAAGCCCTTGATCTTCAGAAGACCTTTAACACGAAGACCAACATCTTAGATTAACTTTTATTATTGAACTAGGATGCGCATGCGACGTCGCTTGAGAAATCTTTATTAAATGCGTCAAGAAAGAGTAAGTGGCTAGGAACTTCACCTTTAATTCTTAGGTTGGTACTATTCACTTTTGAACAATGAGATTTCCAAAATTTGGCGATTTAAAATGTGCAGAAAATTCATTAGCTATGTACAGATGCCCGGACAAAATGTTTATATTTGAGTTACGAAAACTCTTTTAGATTTTCAGGAGTTACTTACTCTTTCTTAATTTTCATGAGTTGACCCTTGAGGTGCTAGACCTTACTGCCCACACGATAAAGAAGAAGATTAATTATTAAAATGCTAAAAGGACATATAAGACTGCTGAGACCTTTGTATTCGTAGCCGCAAGTGCGACTGCTGAACGTAGAGCCGTGAGTACGATTCCCAGATCAACAATAGAGATTTTTTTCGAAAAAGATTTTTTTTTGTAGAAGCCCCGCTGTTTGTTCTTTGGTGGTGTGACACACCCGTGTTCGGAAAGCCCGTGCAAGTGAGCGTGCTGGTGGTGTGGTTTTGGTCTCGGACAAAGAGATTGAGGCAAAAGGGAGTGCACCTGTGTTTACGCACACATTTATACACTATAATATCTCCGTACTTGGCTAATCTAAGGATTGGCTGTTGTGACCAAAATACGGTTGGGAAAATATTAGTATTGTCAGTAATCTTGCATTGCACACTATTGCGTTAGTTGTGACTAAGTGTTTAAAACCAAATTCGATCTGCTAAGACATATTACATAAGTAATAGTCCCACGCTAGGAAATAGTGTGAAAGGGTCGCCGTTATCGAAATCGATAAAGAGATAAATGGATCGGTATACAAAAATATTTTAGCTTCTGCCCTTGACTACGTCCGTGTGGTAATTTTCAGCTCCGTTGAGTTACGTCTTTGGTTACTGCTCCGCTCCCGTGGGTCGTAGCGTGATGTTACATAGCCGATACTATTCTTCATATATCTAGTTATTTCGAATCCTTTTAAACAAACACACATGCAAAAATCTCTTCAAGATTTATTATATTAGTCTAGATTTGATGTATAGATTTGGCAATTGTGCCCGGTTAATGGCAATAGGCTCGCCCCCTATTACATGGGGCCTAAACATACCGGCGAACTGTGGGTGTACATTGGTACACCTCTGCCTAACCCTTCGGGGAATACAGGGATGATGGTAGATTTAAAGGTGTACAGACAAACAACCATCCTAGAATATTAGTAGACAAGTCAGACAAGAGCGATGTCTTAACATTGTGTAGGAATGTGACCTTTCACAAGCTATTACTTGCAAACGTTATTGTTACATGCCTCATCGCTTTGTCTCTACTGAAGGTGAACACATTTTTAGCTAATACACTTAGAAATTTTGTGAGTCAGGTTATTTGGTATTTCCTATAGAAGTTTTTGAGCAAAGTTATAAATAAAATTTAAGTAAATAATAACATACCACCACGCCTGTTTTCCGCGAATGGTTAGGCAGAGGTGTCTGAGGTATGTGACTAATCTATGTTAAGGTCCCATGTAATATAGGGCGAGCCATTGCCATTTATCGGGCACAAATCCAAACTCCGAGCTGCTACTGAAAATTTCATAGAAATACCGAAAAACACTTTTTGCTCGACCTGGGAATCGAACCCAGGACCTCTAGCGTAGCAGTCGTGCTTAGGACCACTAGGCTAACGAGGTAGTTATAGAAAAAATTGGAGTAAATAATAATAAAGAAAAGTAATAAATAACACACATACCATCACGCCTGTAATCCCCAAGATAAGACAGATAGTACGAGATCCGTAGAAGAAAAATATACCCTCATCCGTTATTTAATAATTTTAAGGTTTATATGCAAGATCAGACATAGATTGATACATCGCACATGGGTTGCCTAGCTAAATCGCGTACCAAAGGTGTTAAATATTAAAAAATAAGGGCCAATTTTTTGGGTAAAATCCCCCCATCTGTTATTTAGGTAAATCGTGCATTAGCTGATAGAATATACCCCAAGGAGTCAAAAAAAGTAGGGTTGCCTAATCTCATCCGGGGCTAACTGTAGGGTTGCCTGGTTTGTAGGTGGGCAAAAATGGAGTAAAATACCCCCATCTGTTATTTAATCGAGATGTATGTCAAATGAAAGGTTATTTTATTCCCAATCCAACTGTATAGGGTTGCCTTATCAAAAATGGGGCTAAGTCCAGGGTTGCCTAGATTTTAGTTGTAAAATTGTCATGTTGAAAAAATGGCACCTAGTAGTAGTTTCGGTCAATATCTCCTTTCTGACTCATTTTACGATATAAACATGTTGAACAAAATTAAAGAACAGAAAATTTCCTACAATTTATGGTAAACAATTTTTTTATAAGATCAATAGTTCTGGCGTACAAGTGCCGCAAAGTGTACTTCAACATGTATTTTGGCCAAATAAACTTTTTAGCAATATTTCATCATTTACTTCCATATTATGTATTCAATTGATCTTAAATTAAAATGCATTTAAGTCTTTGATATTTATTACAAATAAATACCAATAATTGACTTTAGTTCTAGCAGAATAAACCAACATTTCTCTCAATTTGTACGTAATGATTTTGGATATTTAATGCTGATTAACTTTAACTTTATAAATACACTCTCATCCGGTATTTAATCTAATGTTGTATAAAATAAAAGGTTATTTTATTCTCAATCCAACTGTATAGGGTTGCCTCATCAAAAAGTTGGCTAAGTCAATCGTTGTGTAGGTTTTAGATGCAAAATTTTCATATTGTAAAAATGGCACTCAATACCAGTTGTTTTGACAATATCCCCTTTCCGGCTTATTTTACGATAAAAACAAGTGGAACAAAATTAAAGAACAGGAAATTTCCTACAATTTGTGGAAAACCATTTTTTTTATGAGATCGATAGTTCTGGCGTACGAGTGCGGCAAAGTGTACTTCAACATGCGTTTTAGCCAAAGAAACTCATTAGCAATATTTTATCATTGACTTCTATATAGGTATTCATTTGACCTTAAAATAAAATGCATTTGAGACATTGATGTTTATTTTAAGTAAAAACAATCATTGGATTTAAGTCCTACCAAAAAAAAACCCAATTAGTACGTAATGATTTTGAATGTTTAACGCTGATAAAATTTAGCGTTATAAATATACTCTTACCTGTTATTTAATCAAGATGTATATCAAACGAAAGGTTATTTTATTCCCAATCCAACTGTATAGGGTTGCCTTACCGTAAAGGTGGTGGTGGTGCACGGTTGCCTAGATTTTAGATGTGAAATTTTCATATTGGAAAAATGACACCCAATAGCAGTTTTTGACAATATTTCCTTTCCGACTTATTGTACGATAATCACATGTTAAACAAAAATAAAGCTCAAGTTTCCTAAAATTTATGGAAAACTTTTATTTTGTACGATTTATGGTTTTACCGTACGAGTACCGCAAAATGAAAATGTCTCACGCTGTAAAGTTTACATCTAAAATCTAGGTACACATGAATTCAGACAACTTTTTGTTACAAGCAGTGTGATACTGCTGGATTGGTAAGTAAGTAAATAACCTTTCCTTTGATATGCAATTTGATTATATAACAAATGAACTTACATAAGAAAATTAAAAATAAAACCCGAATTGAGAACCTCTATTAAAATAAACAATTAACATCAAAGACTCAAACGTATTTTATTTTAAAAACAATTGAATATTTAAATATAATTAAATGATAACATTTTACCCAACGAGCTTTTTTTTTGCCAAGACGCATGTTGAAGTACACTTTTGGACACTCGTACGCTAAAATCTAGGCAACCGTGCACCACCACCACCTTTACGGTAAGGCAACCCTATACAGTTGGATTGGGAATAAAATAACCTTTCGTTTGATATACATCTTGATTAAATAACAGGTAAGAGTATATTTATAACGCTAAATTTTATCAGCGTTAAACATTCAAAATCATTACGTACTAATTGGTTTTTTTTTTGGTAGGACTTAAATCCAATGATTGTTTTTACTTAAAATAAACATCAATGTCTCAAATGCATTTTATTTTAAGGTCAAATGAATACCTATACCTATAGAAGTCAATGATAAAATATTGCTAAAGAGTTTCTTTGGCTAAAACGCATGTTGAAGTACACTTTGCGGCACTCGTACGCCAGAACTATCGATCTCATAAAAAAAATGGTTTTCCACAAATTGTAGGAAATTTGCTGTTCTTTAATTTTGTTCAACTTGTTTTTATCGTAAAATAAGCCGGAAAGGGGATATTCTCAAAACAACTGGTATATAGTGCCATTTTTACAATATGAAAATTTTGCATCTAAAACATACACAACGATTGACTTAGCCAACTTTTTGATGAGGCAACCCTATACAGTTGGATTGAGAATAAAATAACCTTTTATTTGATACAACATTCGATTAAATACCAGATGAGAGTGTATTTATAAAGTTAAAGTTAATCAGCGTTAAATATCCAAAATCATTACGTACAAATTGAGAGAAATGTTGGTTTATTCTGCTAGAACTAAAGTCAATTATTGGTATTTATTTGTAATAAATATCAATGACTTAAATGCATTTTAATTTAAGATCAATTGAATACATAATATGGAAGTAAATGATGAAATATTGCTAAAAAGTTTATTTGGCCAAAATAAATGTTGAAGTACACTTTGCGGCACTTGTACGCCAGAACTATTGATCTTATAAAAAAATTGTTTACCATAAATTGTAGGAAATTTTCTGTTCTTTAATTTTGTTCAACATGTTTATATCGTAAAATGAGTCAGAAAGGAGATATTGACCGAAACTACTACTAGGTGCCATTTTTTCAACATGACAATTTTACAACTAAAATCTAGGCAACCCTGGACTTAGCCCCATTTTTGATAAGGCAACCCTATACAGTTGGATTGGGAATAAAATAACCTTTCATTTGACATACATCTCGATTAAATAACAGATGGGGGTATTTTACTCCATTTTTGCCCACCTACAAACCAGGCAACCCTACAGTTAGCCCCGGATGAGATTAGGCAACCCTACTTTTTTTGACTCCTTGGGGTATATTCTATCAGCTAATGCACGATTTACCTAAATAACAGATGGGGGGATTTTACCCAAAAAATTGGCCCTTATTTTTTAATATTTAACACCTTTGGTACGCGATTTAGCTAGGCAACCCATGTGCGATGTATCAATCTATGTCTGATCTTGCATATAAACCTTAAAATTATTAAATAACGGATGAGGGTATATTTTTCTTCTACGGATCTTAGACCAAGAGGTGTACCAGTGTACACCCATAGTTCGCAGGTGTGTTTAGGTTCTATGTAATAGGGGTCGAGCCGGGCACAAATCCAAACTCCGAGCTGCTACTGAGAATTTTATAGAAAAACCCAAATTCTTTGCTCGACCTGTGAATCGAAGCCAAGACCTCTAGCGCAGCATTCACTATGCTAGGTAGATAAATATTACGGTAACTTGGCAACTCCCTAGTAGGCTTGGTTTTCCCCAGTATTGCTACAGTTCAGTAATATTGGTAATACAATACCGTCCAAATAAACATACTTCATGAATTCTAATTATACATTCTAAGTAGATACATAATATTATTATCATTGTTATCAGAATTCTTAACTACATAATAATACGCTTCTGTTTTAGTATAACTGTTTTCTATGTCTTAGAATCAATGAGAGGCATCTATTGTACATCTTATATAGGTATTTATTTATAAGTACTCTACAGTTGTTAGAATAGAACGGTTTGTCTGTGGAAGATAAACTATTGCTAAAGTGATAATTATGAATGTTATTCACATTTTATGATATAATTGGTTTGAATAATGTTTAGTTCAAATTAATAGAATTCAATTAAAATATGGAATCTTTTAATACATATCTACATACATAATCTCACTCCTTTTTCGAATAAAAGTAGGCAGAGCGCTACCTGTTTTAAAAAAAACCTCTGTTAAATATTTTGTTTCTATGTTTATTTATTTTTTTAATTACCATTTGCTCATTGATTATTATTATTGTATCGTACTGATAATAGTAACCACGACTGAATTTCGGACGCAGTGGCCAATCTCAACGGGGACTAGTCAAGAACGCAGGAAATATTATAGAGCACAAGTGTGTGCGCAAACACTGGAACACTCTCTTCCCTCAACTTCATAGTCTGATGGGACGGCAATCTAACACGACCGGGAGGAGATTAGGTGCAGCACCAATGACTTGCACACGACCAACTTCTGAACTACAGGCTGCTTCTGAGGAATTCTTAAAGGAATTCCCCAACCTGGGAGTAACACTTGCCCGACCCGGGAATCGAACCTAGGAATCCACGCTCAGTAGCCACGAGACTAATGAAGCAGTCAATCATGCTGATAAATAGCTTTAAATCCATCAAAGTAATATGTAATACCTAACGGCTTAATAATCGTATGACATTGAACTATAACCACCAAATCTATGCTGATATTATAAACCTAAGAAAATTTGTTTGTTTGTTTAAACACGCTAATCTCAGTAACTACTGGTCCTATTTGAAAAAATCTTTTTGCGTTACTTAGCCCGTTTATCAAAGAAGGTTATAAGATATATAACATCACGCTACGATATACAGGAGCGGAGCAGTAATAAATAATCAAAGACGTAATGTAACGCGGGTGGAACGGCGAGGTATAACTAGTTACTCGGAATAATCTCAAACGCATTACGACCCAAATGAATGATTCATTACATAACTTTAGTTATTAATCTAATTTAAAAATTATGTGAAAAGGAAATGATTATATTAATGGGTGTACATCGTAATACAACTCATCTCATAAACTTACATTCATTCCAATTATAGTGTGGGAAATAAAAAAGGGTAATAATTTTTTATCACGATTTTTGTTTGGGCATTGCTCTTTGTAACTTCGGATTAAAAGTGGATAAAGCCCTCCATTTTTTATAGGACTGATTATCGGACCGTTCAATAAATCCAATTACGAGGACTGACTATTGGTAGGACGTGTGAGTCAGTATGTTCATAACGTTCCATCTTCACTGACAAAAAAAATCGGTCTTCGATTGTCGGACGTGCGTGGGCAGCGTAAGGAAGGTATAGTGACAACCAAGATGACCATGGAATTAGGAAGTCCTTAAGGACTTGGATCTGGTTTTCAGAGTGGAGTAAGATCTTTGGTTAAATATAGTAAACTTCTATATTAATTTACATTACAACTAGCTTTTACCCGGGAATTCACCGCGTAAATATCGATAATCGCGAACGCAACCGAATACGAGGTTGTGGGCTCGCAACCGGGCAGGAGTAAGTATCAGTGTAACTTTTTCTAGTTCATATGATCACTGGCATCGGAGAAGGAAAACATCATGAGGACACCAGGACTTGTAATAAATAAAGTCTGAAATGGCCAATCCGCCTTGAGCAAGCGTAGTGACCAATGCTCGTGCTTTCTCTGTATAAAAGGAGACTTTTTTCCTGCGGTAGGACAGTAATAGGCTGTTATTATTATTAAATATTTATCCTAGTAGAATCCATCAGTGTGATATGACTTAAATGAAGGATGCCAAGATGTTTTTTGATTGATCTGATGATGTACATCTAATGTGTTTTTGATACAATCACAGAATGATGTAATAAATACTTACCTACTTATAAATCTGTAATGACATAATTATCTAAGTTATTAAGGTAAAGATGTTTAACTTTGAAGGTTTTTGAATGTAACTTAAATTGTTTCGTTGACTTTGTACGTCCTGGATTCAGATCCTAGGTCAGGCAATATGTTATTGGATTTTCTCCATAAGAAATTTCTCAATAGCAACACCGAGTTTCACAGTTGGTGGTGTGACACCTCCGTATCTTGGATTAGAAAGGTAGGTCCTTTTTTTATGCGTGGTAGAAATTCTCATAAACTTCCTCCATCGTGGGGGTGACGAAGGGGCATGCTGGGTTTTTACCGGCTAAAACAACCGCGGTGTTCCACCCCTGCCTATAACCGGGGGTGTGGGATTCACATAAACAGTCACTGCTGTTGGTCCTGCGCCTGATCTCTCCACGCCCTTGTCGGATGGCCGTTCTGTCAGACTATGATAGTAAGGAAAGAGGGACTGCCACTGAATTGTGTTGTACATTTTGATATCTCTTGATAACTTGGCAAATCTCCATTGTAATTAGCCATGGAAAACCATATTTCCTTATACAAAACATTAAATCAATCAATGCTTAGCCTTGAAGAAGGAAATCACAGAAACCTCGACCTAGCGGGAAGTACGCTATGAAAAATAATAATTAATTAGGCACTGAAATTATGATTAGCTTGCTGCCTCCACAATTTGTCATAAGGATTTTGGCACTATTTTAAACAATAGCCACCTACAGGTTAGAGTTAATGATTCATGAAGTAATAGAAATAAGACTTTGGAGTACCTAAAATTTTAAATAAATAAAATGCTTTAAAATTCCACATTTTCATTAAAAAATAACGTTTATTAGGATTCCTTAATATTTCCTATTACTGGTAGAGATCACGAAAATCCTAAGTTATTTGAAAAATATTTCACCATATTACAATTTGTTGCACAAATAGTTTAAGTCATGAGAACAAATTGGCACAATGTTGCTCTTGATCCTAGTTCAAAAAGTAGGTAGGTACCTAGTTATATAGTTTTGGTTCTAGTTCTAGAGTTTATTTAGTGTTTTTGCAATAATATTTTTTTTCTAGCCTTAGGTCATAATTTTAATTAAATTATGTAAATGTTCTGGTTTCAATGTTAAATAAAATCGTAACTTATATTTTAAAAGGCGCAAATATATATTTGTTTTGGCCTTGGAACAATATTCCACTTGGTTCTTTCCAACAGTTCCATAAAGTGTAAATTCAAAATTTATTACAATAATTCCTTAAAGTTTTAAGGGTATACTGGCGAATAGGGGACAAAGTTTATTTGATCCCTCTTAGGACCAGTAAGTATAAAGGACCAAATTTTTCAATTTCTAAAAGCAATTATAATTTAATATCACGCACATTTTTTACTTATTCTTAAACTAAAATGAGTATTTCTGGCATATGCGGCGGAGTATTTTGATTCCTGACAGGAAGACCAAAAAGGACCACATTTAGTTTTAGCACAGTCTCATTTGCATGGCCTTGTACTAATGATCCAAAAACACCCATGTTTCATCTTCCAATCATTTCACCCAAATGTCATTACTTACGCAAAAAAATGTATCCGTACTAATGTTTGTTAAAAGTGGCATCATTATGAACTAGAATGAATTTTGTAATACTCCTATCATCCGATGTGTATATATATGCAGGCTGGGCCGTCGTTGGTACATTCGAGTGTTCACCTCCGACCTGACAATATGAAACTGGTAAGTCGCGATAGTCGATACGATTCGTTAGACGATTTAATCGAGTGGGCGGCATTCGATTTATAGGGAGTTACTGTGATGTGTTTATTGAATTTTGGATTTGAAATTTATTGGTCCTTCGAGACAAGTGTTCAATTAGTATTTTGTATAACGTTTTAATGTTTTTTGAAGTGGTATTATAATCAGTTATCTATGTTCTAAAGATTTTACGGTTTTTGCTATAACGGGTGGAAGAGACATTGTAACTAAAATGCTTTGACCATGGTTTCGGTACATGACTCTAGATATCCAAGTGATGACATTTTTCTTCGGTTTAAAAAAAAACTCTGTTTCATACATAAGTACAGCACCTACACGGTTAAAATGTATGGAACAGCTGTTTATTGTATGAAAAAAAAAGGTATAATGTGCCGTTACAAATTGTTTTGTTTTTATTTTCGTGTTTCAAGATTCCGATTTCATCAATACGTATAATAAACGTTTTCTAAGTACTAAAATACTTAATTAAGCCTCCCTAATTGCTTACTTAAATATTTTTTAATGCAACTCCATTTACATAAATTTCACAGACCACGGTTATGCAAATGATTGCACCGAAAATTCGCACGGACAAAACTGAAAAATATTACTAGTATGTTCTATCCATGAATTCATACTTAATTTTATGTAAGTCTAACTATAGTTTTTTTAATGCATCACTAAACTATACTTGTTGGTAACTAGGTCATAATTTGTAAACCTAACTAGTGTGCTTATCAGCTTTTCAGTAATTTTTACTTGAATAAAAAAAATGAATGTCTTTTTGATACTCATGATTAAAAAGATTTTACGCGTACAAAAGGACCAAATTTTTTAAAAAGAATACTTTGCGAAATCTGCGAAAAACTCATGCGATTAAAAAAACAAATGAATAACGCGTAACATTTACTAAAACACCTGTTTTGAATAGTACGCGTACTTGAAGTGGTGTCAAAATGTAAGACAATGGGTGGGACTGTGATAATATCTGATCTATTGCACACTTGTGCAAGATTGCTCACTTGTGCAATGTTAAGTACGGTCATGTACCAAAGTTCGGGGTGACTAAAGAGTGAAAGCAATGGTTCTGTATAAAAAAATAATATTATCATGGCTTTTTTTTTATAAAACAATTAATTCTTATAATCTAACTTGGTTTCATGCAATGAAAATACTTATCTATCAAAATATTCGAAAAATAATTTTGTTTAAAAATAAAAAAAAAAACATGATTGGTTAAAAAAAAATGCATACTTAATTAGTAAATAAAAAAAAAAACCTTATTGATGTAATGAACAATCACTATTGGGCCCAAAGTAATATTCAATTCATTAAGATTAAAGTTACCACGGAACCCCAAAACACATAAACTAAAATAATTATGGCCTAAGGGAAGTACATACTAATTTAACTTATATAATAACACCATTGTTTGACATGTTACTTATGTATTGGATATTATTGTGTATTGTATTCATTATGATATAACACTAGTTAAGATAATGAAATGGGGTTAATATCATGTAACTGTCTTTTCTTTATGTAATTAAGTAATTGAATAATTGTCTAACATGTTAAATAATTAGGAAGATATCAATGCTAATCTGTAAAAATGCAGCATCTGTTAATACAGCTTAAATAAAGCTCACTTTACCTAAAATCATCGAGATACATTTTTACAGAGTAGTTCTTTCAAGTTTATCTTGGAAATCACTGACATCGGCAACCATGTCAGAGGCCCTTCGGGTGGTTTAGAAAGTCTGGCACTAGGGTATATTTAACGACAGACCGTGTCGACGGCGCGTTCATGTTCCGCGCAAAGAGGTGTCAGCACAAGGAAGGGGCCACTAAGGGCCAAGGCCTGCCGGGGCTGCGGGTTGTTCGAAAGAGATTCCGCGCCCCCGGAACGCAAAGGGCACATGAAGGAACATAGATGGTTTTTAGTCAGTAAAAGTCTGACACTCCCTCCCGCCCCGCCCAGGACGGGGGGGGTCATTTGATGATTTTACCATCTTTAAAAAAAAAAAAAAAAAAAAGGGTATGTGGGGTTGTTAGACCTTACTGCCCACACAATTAAGAAGAAGAATTAAATAGACCGGCTGGCTTTCATTAATCGAACCATTAAAAGCTCTAATACTCGGTTTTAGAAAGCGTCGTCAATTACAAATTCCACTGCTTTAATTAGTTAACTAAATTACCATCAACTACTATCAAATAACATGAAAACTTAATTGATTAATAACATTTCCAAGTCATTTCATGACAAGTAATATCTATAATAGTAATCATTTAAAATTCAATAAACTTACAAGTACCTCTTCAAAATGGCTACACAAAGTAATGGCTTTTCTTACCTCTTAAAACCGAATCTAATTACCACTAGCACCTAGCTGCCTCGTTAGCCTGGTGGTCCTAAGCACGACTGCTACGCTGGAGGTCCTGGTTTCGATTCCCAGGTCGAGCAAAAAATGTTATTGGGTTTCTATGAAATTCTTAGTAGCAGCTCGGAGTTTGGATTTGTGCCCGGTTAATGGCAATAGACTAGCCCCCTATTAAATGGGACCTAAATATACCGGCGAACTGTGGGTGTACATTGGTACACCTCTGCCTAACCCTTCGGGGAATACAAGCATGATTGCTTTTATAATTTATAAATATACGATTAAAAAAGCTCTTTAATTATTCGCCCCTAAAACACTTCTTCTAATCTCCCCTTTTTTTATTCAGCTCCTGATCTCCGCCCTCTTCGGTCTGGCCGCGGCCGCTTACGCCCCGCCAGCGTACCCCGAACAGTCCAACCGCCCCCAGGCATCCTTTGAGAAGAATGCCAGGATCATAACCCTGGATTCTGACGTTAAGGAGGATTCCTTCAGATACAACTATGAAACTGAGAATGGAATCAAGGCTGAGGAACAGGGTCGTGAGGTAAGTCTTTCTTTCATCTTCTTAAAAAGATTAAGGAAAAAAAAAAGCCTAAAAAATGCAGTTAAAAACAGGATAGAGATCTATCTACGATTTGGAACGAGCAACTAGCTTCAACTTTCTAACTTCTTGACAATTCAAAAGTGCCTGTAAATGACGCTAAAAGACGACAACATGGTTGGCGTAGTGGCAGAGCGATCGGCTCTGCGCTGCGTGTCGCGAGTTCGATTCCCGCATGAAACAAACCTTTGTATGGCCATCAGACAGTTGTTCCGGGTCTGGTTGATTGTGTATGTAAGTTTATATGTTTGTAAACGAACCCACGATACTGGATAAATTCGTAATGTGGGTTTAAGGAAAAAATAGGTCTAATTGGAATTAATGCTTTGACTTTGGATTAGAGTGTCCCAGAGTGTCTCCATAACAACGTTAGAGAAAGTGAATAGTGCCTATATCAGAATCATAAAAATACCTGATTCATTTAAAAGGTAACCCAAAATATTTTTTTAGGCTACAGGCTTGAAAATTAACGAGAGTAATAAACATTACAATAACGATCTTCAGCACTTCAAAATGTGACTCATTATCGTATAGGCCACGAAAAGCAACGGCTAGACAAGGCCTATTCGATAAAAACGTAAAGTTATTAGGACACAAGTGAATGTTGCCTATCCTTTAACACTTATTGACTTGCGACACTTGTAACATGGGTGGTCGTCTCGAACTTTACATTTTATTGCCGGACTATAACAAATGAATTACGAATTAAACTTTTACAACTCGAGTCAAACATCATCTCTCAAGTTTCAATCATCATGACGATTGGTAAACATTTTGATATTGGTTATGAACTTTTGCTAAAAATTCTTCCTGAACTTGTTATTATTTTTCCTGAAATATGTACGCAGTAATAATTTATAGCTAGCTACTGCCCCCGACTTTGTTGTGTGGAAGTCAAATAGACCATGAAACATTATTCTATGACACTAGGCAGTAGCATAGCTTTCTATTAGTGAAAGATTACTTAGTGATCGGGCTCAGTACTTCCAGCAAATACCTCTTATATAAAAAAAAAATACATCTTTATGTTATTAGTTTAGATTTTAGTCATGAGTGCATGATCTTTAGATTGTCCGACTATCTACCAAACCACGTTATTTAATTATATTGTTTAACGTACAATTATTCTTCTTTTAAAACTTACGATTTTTTTATTATATTTATAGTGTTTTGTTTAAATTGAAAATGTTCAGTCAGATTTCCATAGTTTTACATTAAATTGCATTGATGCAATAATACCTACAATGAAATATAAAACTCACAAACATAAAAATAGGTATACAACTGTTGTTAGTTCTAAATATCGTATCGTATCCGTCCCTTCTAAAACATTTATCAGCAGATGACCTAGTAATCTTTTTCTCAATGGCTCGCCCATATGAGGTCTAGTCTGAAAGGGCACCGGCCAGTTGGGAAAGGTCAGGATTATGCAAAGTACTTACTTGCGGTTTAGATCTGTTTGTTTATTGGTCAATCTAGATAGCATGGAGAGTGCTAAGCACATTATCTGACCGCAGAATGTATTGTGTATTTGCTTATCGGATTGTTTTTTTTTTTCACAATTTCTTTTTTTTGCGCGGAACTGTAAAAAAAATCTATAATAAAACTTAGACTTATAACAATAGACTACATTGTTATAAGTCTAAGTTACTTCTTATAATATCTACCAGTAAAAGTCTCATCAAAATCGGACCAGCTGTTTCAGAGATAAGCCAAAACAAACAAACAGACGAACCGACAATTTTTTCAAAAATTGTGTTTTGGTATAAGTTTCTTTTAAGCCACTTCAATTTTATTTACATTTTGTATGTAAGTAAAATTAAGTAACAAATCTTACGTAAAAAAGAGTTATGCCTTTGATCATCAATTGTTTGGTTAACGATATTAGTTATACGCTACACCTACTTACGTTTTATAGCAAAGACTTGCAATGCAGTCTGTAGGCCGGAGTTACATAAAATCGAAAGCGTATATTCGAAACTTCTAGTATTAGTCAATCTGTCATTATCTACATGTACTAATATTAAAAGAGGACAGATTTTAGTGTTTGTTTGTACCGAAAAAACTCCAAAACTACTGAACCGATTTGAACCATTTCTTTACCAATAGATAGCTAAATTATCAGTAACTAACATAGGCTATATAACATCACGCTACGATACAAGAAAGCGGAGCAGTAACCAAAGACGTAAAAACTGATGTAAATATCCACGCGAATGAAGTCGCGGGCAAAAGCTACTCAATATTATGATTGATAAGAACTGTCAAGTTACATATATTTTATAATTATTTACAATTCTTTATGTTTTTTAAAAGGTTATATAATAAATCCAAGTCTTAACATTTTTAACTAGGCGTTTGCAAACAGGTCAAAGATTAGACAAAAAAATTAACACATTATTTTAACAAATCGATTTGTTGTATTAAGAAATGTCAGTTAATCTGTGGTATTGCTTCATAAAGACTTAGCGATAAGCTGTCAAGATGTCAGTGATAAGGCAAAAAGCTTAAGACATATTTTGACAGGTCTAGTTTAAACAGATTGACTTGTTCGATAAATGTTTAAAGACGGTTTGTGCTGTCATTACATATTTAAATATTGATCTACAAATACTTTTTTAATAGACTGATCAAATTGTTGAAATTTAATGTCAATTATAATAAACTAGCATCGTGCCCGCGACTTTGTTCTCGTAGATTTTGTGATTTAAATAAAACTGATTAGTATCGTGAAACTTTTCTATTTACTTAGATTTGCATTCAAGTCCCTTTTGTCACCATCTTAGTGGTCGAATTTCCAAAAACCATTTTATACTGCTTGCCTAAAATATAAGGAAGGTGTGCGCAAAATTTCACGTTCCTAGTTCCAAAACAGATACTTCATGTATATTTATAGCAGATTGTTTTATAATGTAGTCGTTAAATGTGTCTTATGTGAATATATAGCTATTATTGTATTTTATTAAAGCTATTTTACCACTTAAACGTATTAATTGACGTTTATGGTTAGACATATATTACCATGATAGAAATAGGGGGTTTACTTCAAATTATAAATTTTAAAACGGAACCTATTATTGCTCATTCTTTTAGATAAGACTAACTACTTCCCACGACTTCGTTAGCGTCAAATTTGATATAATAATATAATCCCAGGGGAACCGTTCCTTTTTACGGGATTAAAAGTATCCTATGTGTTATTCCTCACTACAATCTTAGATAGATTGTAGTGTATAGCACATAGTATAGTTTGTCTAAACTACCTCAGTGCCAAATTTCATCTAGATCCATTCAGCCGTTTCAGCGTAAAAGAGTAACAAACATCCAACCGTCCATTCTCATAAACTTCGCTTTCATAATATTAGAAGAATAGTAGAATAAAAGCAAAAGCGTTATTTTCAGCATTCCTAAAGTTATGAGGATTATTCTCATTATTTTAATCTACATTCATAAACTGATGTCGAACATTGACCTTCCCGAAAAACCACAAAATGTCAGGGTCACAAGTAATGACAATTGCAAGTCATTCAATTAACCTCGATCCTCAGTGAATGGAATATGGAATAATTTACTGAGCGTCCATTATTGCATTGACATTTAGATAATAACTGTTTTAGATCATTTGTCTTCTTATACAAAATGTGAAATATAAACATAGGTTATTTTGGTATCGGCGTAAATGGGCGCGAAGCGGATTGATGGGAGTTTCTTATTAGTATAGGTATAGTACCCTTGATAGCTAAATGTCGATTCTGCACAATAAAAAAGTCAATACAAAACAAAAATATCAAATAACTACAACAACTTTACATAACGGCCACTAAAAATTTTGACCGGCTCAAATCATTCGAACAACCGTTCTGTCACACCACTACATTCAAAACTTCGGCCTGCTACTGAGAAATTCTTGATGAAAAATCTTTTGAACCCAGTTCAGTTCACAGGAACTGAACCTAAGTCCTCACGCTAAGCAGTTCACGACCCCTAAACTAATGAGCTCTTTAAATCACAGGCCCAAATACCTTGGCAACAATTTAATACCTGAACACATACTAACTCCCTAGTTCACACCAGACAGCGTATTTAAACAGTCCATTCAAATCCAAGCCGGTTGGGAAGCAACCGCATTGCACTTTGAGTTCCACTTTTGAATAAAAAATGGCGTTTTAACATAAAGATTTCAATGTCTGACATTTCTTACAAAATCACCTCTAAATTTTCCAGGCTGACGGCATCGAAGCTCAAGGTGGCTTCCAGTACACCGGTGATGATGGCCAGGTGTACTCTATCAGCTACGCCGCCGGCCAGGGTGGTTTCCAGCCCCAGGGTGCCCACATCCCCACCGCACCCCCAGTACCCGAAGAGATCCTGAAGGCTTTGGAGCAGAACGCTCGTGATGAAGCCGCTGGTATCATTGATGATGGTAAGTTGAATGTTCTAGAAGATTTTGAACTGATGGGTTTGGTTTGACTGGTAGCAGTCTGTTTATGGAAAGGCAGAATGGTAGGAAACGGCATTGTGCAATTTCAATAACTGTCTTTTTGTCTATCCAAAAGTATTCATAGCGGTATTCAAGGTGCGGTGTGGAAGAATTCTCATAAACATGAAGTAATGGATTACCTATTCATTTCTTTCAAAATCTTTTGGATTGTTACTGCATGTTATGAACTTTGGATACTAGTTGGTTTATACAGTAGGTATTAGACACGTTCTTCTCTCAGTAGGTCATCATAGGTGTAACACCCGAAGAATCAAAACTTGTCATGGCAAGAAGAATCGATCTTCGAGTAGCACAAATTCGGTCAAAACTCAACCAATTACTTCAATAAGCACTTAATGTTCCATCATTTTCAATTCACATCTTCTTACACGTTCTCAAATTGGTAATAAAATACTTAATATTTGCTGTCGATATTATATTACCAATTTGTAATGAATTCCTAATTGCAGTTAACGATCAATTATTATTGCGAGTTACTTCGCACCTATTACTAAAGGCACCTACACACCGCCATGCTTACCCACGCTCATTTCCCGCCTTGCACATAGTGCTTCTACATAATATGCCGTATAACAGAACCCCGGTATGACACCGGTCTGTGTGTAGGAGCTCTAAGACATTCCGACCGACGTGTCAATTACATTAGTAGGTCCTAATCTAACATCGTAAAGTCATGGCAGATGGTACGGTGATGCAACTGTATAAATTGTGCCTTATCTCTGTCTAGATAGATCTAAGAAAGTAAGTTGACGGACAGATGACTATGTGATGACAAACATAAATAAAAAACATCATTGACTGTCAAACTTTGATTAGACAATTAAATTCGAACTTTAGAAGTCTGCCCGATAGTTGAGAGGATTGCAGGTCTACCAGTGTGTACTTGCTTTGGCAGTACATATACTAAAATTGGAACGAAACAGAGAAGATTAGCATGGCCCCTGCGCAAGAATGACACGCAAAATCGTGAAGCGTTCCACATTTTTTTGCGGGTTGTTCGAAAGAGATACCGCACCCCCGGAACGCAAAGGGCACAAGAAGGAGCATGGATGGGTTTTAGTCAGTAAAAGTCTGACACTCCCTCCCGCCCCGCCCAGAGCGGGGGAACTCATTTGATGATTTCCCAACGGTAAAAAAGGGCTACCAGGGTCAATAATTGGATTACAATTAGTCAAAAAGACCAAACACGCTTCAAAATTCTGTTAATCCTGTATTTTTAATAAGTGTGCCATAATTAATTAAATTGTTGGTTGGCTCATTTTGGCAGAACTAAGCTCAATTAGTCCTCTATTACGAAACATAAGCAACAAAGCCTGCTAAAATAGCACAGCAACAAGCAAATTGCTTTAGAATGGCATTAGACACAGACTAATAACGACCATTAGTAATCAGATAGGGCGAGGTAATCTGTGGGAAATGTCACTCTTTATACATATTGGGTGGCGCTTCTAAATATCTTAGTTAGTCTATAGTTTAGAAGGCAATTCTGGTTTTTCTAACTTCTGCTTGCGACTTCGCATGCGTTATATTACGTTTTAGGTTACTGTTATGCTCCTGTGTGTCGTAGCGTGATGTTATATAGCCTATACTATAATGCCTCATGATTCTGGCTATTATATACAAATAGATTTTTTCCAATCCTACTGGGGGTTAGACAGAATAGCGCTTTTAATCAAAATGACTCTTCAGCTTTTGTAATATTTATTTGTATGTATCTAAAATGTTGCTCTTAAAGTTGAATAATCCGGAAAACAAGAAAAAGTAAGTTAAAAAAAAAACGGCTGATTTACACCATTTTAAAACCCTATGCAATTTGAATCACGACCCTTCATTTTGAAAACCCCATTGAAAATAAGAACAATCCATAACAAAATAAAAACTAAATCACTTGCACCACCACTGATTACCAATAAATAAATAGCGTGATGGTTCAAAACAAAACAAAATGTCTATAAATAGCTCGCACCTGCATCACTTGCACTAGTACACTGACCTTTACAATATTACCCAATGACCCCTCACTATGACCGTTCAGAATCACCCAACAATAACACCTTAATACCAAGAAAATAAAGTCTAATTTCCTTCGACAAAAACCTTAATACGATTCTTGAAGCTTCCAATTTTAAATTACTGTTGAGTAAGACTTAATGACTGGAAAATAAGGTTGGATTTCGCATGTTTCGATGTAAGAATAAGGTTGTAAATAATAATGTACGGGAACTAAAGTTTGTAGTGGATAATGGCTACTGTCTTGCCGAACAATAGGTCAGTGCAGTGAAGGGAATGTCCCACGGAGCATCTAAGGTCATGTAGAGATTTGCGGAGATCGCGGCTTTGAAGTCACCGAGCTGTGTCCGTTTTTGTGGCCGAATGTGTAGCAAAGGCCGTAATCTCTTATGAGATTGAAACTAGATTGCAATCATTCGTACAATTATGTAGAATTGCCTCCCTGGACTTTTTAATCTAATGTTTTGAAGAGAAACGATTTGTATTTTTGTTTGCCACGGATAAACTCAAAAACTTCCAAACATATTTGAAAAATTCTTTCACCTATGGAAAGCTACATTATCAACGAGTATCCTCGTTAATAATGTAGCTTTTTAAGAAAAAATAAAAAATATATAAAGAAAAAATAAGGATCTGTTTGTAATTGAAAATGAAAGTTGAAGTCGCAGGAAAAAGTTACTAATCAATATAAGACAGAAATAATCCATTCGCGTTGAGTAAGCTTATTGGTGATTAGTGCTCGTGCCTTCTCTGTATGAGAAGGGGCAAAGTTTTTTTTTATTAGACTTTGGTTGGAGAATTCACATTTACCCAAGACCAATAAACATTAGCATTTACTACATTCTTATTCATAAACTTTCTTCAAACAAAGTGTTTCTTCAAATGTCAAGCAATTACAAGAAAACGTACTGCAGCCTATAATTTCAGTGCGCGTTAATGTTATAACCAACTTGTTGCAATCTTTTAACATTTACGAAGCAGGTGATCAATCAGACAGCGTTGAAATCTTGTAACCTATGTTTCTAAGCAACCTTTAAAAGCATTAGGTACTGTGAAGACATAATTCACGGAAAATTAATTAAAGTCTTCATAGTTCATAAATATTTGCTCAATAATCTTTGTTTTTACGATGGTCATTTCATAATTTTGTCTTAAGCAATAACCTGCCCTATTGTGTACACCAATTAAGATTCAAATTACAATTTTATGTTTAGCCTGAGCTAGCTTCTTCACTGGGCCTAGTCTACTATATTGTTTGGGGACCGAAATTACTTCACAAGAACATAAAACGGGCTAAGAATTATCCTAGGTATATTTTAAACCATCACCATCACCATCACGCCTGTATTCCCCGAAGGTTTAGGCAGAGGTATTTAGGTCCCATGTAATAGGGGCGAGCCTATTTTTTTTTTTTTTTTTTTTTTTTTTTTATAGACGGGAAATCATCAAATAACTTCCGCCGCCCTGGGCGGGGCGGGAGGGAGTGTCAGACTTTTACTGACTAAAACCCGTCTATGTTCCTTTCATGTGCCCTTTGCGTTCCGGGGGCGCGGTATCTCTTTCGAACAACCCGCAGCGGGGGCGAGCCTATTGCCATTAACATATACAACATATATACATATATTTTAAACTAAATCAATATAGCCGTTTAGGAGTTATAGAGTAATAAACAAACTTTTCCGTAATTATAGTAATAGGACATTTGGCACAGCTAAAGATTGCAGTGTGGAATAACACAAAGAATACTTTTTATCCCGAAAAAATGGGATAATATATTAACTTTGGCAGAAGCTAGTCTTCTTATAAAAGTTAACATTATTCCGTTTTCAATCTTCCAGGTCAATACAACCCCGGCAAGTACGGAGACGCCCCCAGCGCTGGTGGCGCCGCCTACGGCCAGCAGCAACAGTTCGCGAGAGCACAGGCTTCCTCTGGATTCAGACAAGCATACAACAAATACTAAGCTTCACAATCTAACATCAGTATTAAACTATATTTCATTTTATTAAACAAAAAATCAAATAGAGCAACTTTCGTATCGTTTCCATGAAACACACATGTAAAGGATTGATCTGATTGGTGGATTTTGTAAAGCTGAGTTACGCACACTAGTACCTAATGCAGTGATGTAATTCGAAAATGGAACAGGTGCATAATGAGACGATACGAAAGAGGCTTTACTATATTTTTATTAAGAGGCGCGTCTGTAAGTACATTTTGGCAAAATTATAATTGTGATATTTGAATAAGAAAACAATAGTTGGATATTCAAGATGTAGTATTACGCCAATGGCTCTGGATATTTTTTTACAGATGACAAGCATTTCAAACTATCCCAAACTTTCAAGTTTTCCCAATTGAAAATACTTAAACCTTATTCTTTTGTAATAAAGTTGAAAAACGATCAAAGAAATTTGACAGAATGGGGTGGCTTGAAGCGCTGGGATCTGTAGGTCAAAATATGCTTACAGACAGTAATAAAATTAAAAGACTATCAATTAAAATGGAGTATGATAACATTGTAAAGTGATGAGTATGTGTAATCTGATATAGTCATAATGGTTACCAGTGAGAAGTCGTGAGGAATGCAATTATTTATTCTATGAATAAAACTTATACTTTTTTCTACTTATACCTTTTGATTTTGATTATAATTCCTTAGGTCTTACAACGAGAAAAACACCAGCATTTTAGCATGTTAAATATCACACACCATCTCGCCTGTATTTCCCGAAGGATTAGGCAGAGGTGTACTAATGTACACCCGTAGTTCGCCGGTATGTTTAGGTCCCATGTAATAGGGGGCGAGCCTATTGCCATTAACCGGGCACACATCCTAACTCTGAAATACCTTTAGCGTAGCAGCCGCGCCTAGGACCTTAGCTAACGAGGCAGTGCTATCTACATAAACTAAAATATCATGTCTAAAGTCAAAGTCAAATCATTTATTTCAACAAGGCACATTTGAATGTCACTTACAATGAAAAAAAAAAACTAAAATGAGAAAACAATGGGCACGAAACTTATTCTGCATGTAAAGATGTAATAAACTAAACAATCTGAAAGAAAACTTAACATTAAAGAACAATCACATGTATTTACAATATAATTAGAAAGAAAATGAACTAAGAACAAAAACAAGCAGACCCCATAATGAGGTAGTTTTGAAACAGTAAAGATGGTCCAACCTTGACATGAGGATGTGGACTGTTGTTACAAATGTGTCTGATGCAACCAAACTTAGATGACTGACAAGCCGTTGACAGATGAGCCTTCAGAGGCAAAAAATAATAGGCAATAGGCTCGGCCCCTATTAAATGTGACCTAAAAACATACTGCCAGTGAACTGTGGGTGTACATTGGAACACCTCTGCCTAACCCTTCGGGGAATACAGGCGTGATGGTATGTATGTGTGCTTCAGAGAAAATGATGGCGTCGATAGGCCTACACTAGCAGAAGGAGAGTTTGAATATCTTTATGTTTAATCTATACTCTATACTATTGTAATCAAGCTTAAAAGCTTTTGGCTAGATTGCGCAAATGCGCTAATCTCTGGAACTACCGGTTGCCTTGGAAAAATATTTTTGTATGTGATAGCTGGATTTATGAGGTAAAGGCTATAATTATCATAAGACTATATTTAGGTACGGATGGATGGATGGATGGATGGATTTTTATAATCTATTCTGAAACAATTATAATAAAAAAACTTGGCAGATAAAACTTGGCAGGTACTCCCATTTGTGGAGCGGAATGTTTTTGCATAACTACATCCAATTATTCTTATAAAAGTACGGACTCAAGTCTTTATAAGCTTTATAAGATCCGTAAGATTTTTGTTAGCTTGCTTACTAAGAATTGTGTTAGTTCGGAGTCTACAACATAGATGGCGTTAGTAATGTCTGTGCGCGTACGCAAGCGCGTTTGAGAGTTTTATATGGGCTGACATGAATGTGATAAATTTTACAATGACACCAACTCCAAAATCTGAAAAAAAGAAACCCAGCTGACCTATTTATTTTGATCGTGTTGTAGAGCATTATTTAGGAAATAAGTAATTACTTTTTTTTCACATTCCGTAATTGGTCCCATTTTAGATTCATATTCATAAGCTCTTTCGCCTTTGACGAATGGCAACTGAACTAAAAGTCAGCCTGTTTATGTTTATCTTAAGACTAATTGAAGTTTTCTATTTTTCTATGAACAAATCATATGAGTACGTTAAATAAACAATAACCTTTTGGTTTTACAGCTGTGATCTTCTTTATTAAATCATTTATACATTTTTATTAGCATTTTATGTACAATTACATTGCATAACTACTTATTTCTAAACCTTACAAACTAATATACAGTCATATTCGATTTTGTATTTTTTTTATAACATTTGTCAATATTTGAACTGCAAGACTGACCAGAACCCCAAGAAACTTTCTACAATAATTTTATCTACAATTAAAATTGCCTCCTTAAAGTACTATATTGACAAATATTATTGCTGGGACCTATCAATTTAGTACTGATAACCGCTATTGGAGTTGAACCCTCCCTGGTGATTCGCAGATCCAAAGCCATTGCCTGAAGACCCAAAGCCATTGTTCTGGCCACCTCCGTGCTTCTCTGGGTGATATTTACCTGATGAAAACAAAAAAAGTTTGTAGTGAAATTAAAGAGACTAATGATACTGCTTTCCTAATAAGTAAGGCTTCTCCACGCACATTAGTGTGAGAAGCAACCTTACTTAACAAATAACTATATTTTTGTAATCACAGGAAAGGTAGTATCCAAGGTTGTGTCGTTTAAATGTGAAGGGTCGAAAGAGATATCATAGAAATGATCTGATCTGGTGATGAGATATCTAGGACTAGTATCTCAGTTATAATACAGGAGGGAACTGTAATAATATCGCATCTAGAACGTAAAGAGCATTTGGAGGGGTTTTAGTCAGTAAGTGTTTGACACTCCCTTCCGCTCCGCCCAGAGGGAAAAATATTATGACAAGTCCCACTGGTACCTAAAAAGAAAAACTATGAGGAAACGCTTCAGATTTTGTTAATGCTTTTGAAACCCTTATAATTTGAAAGAAAGTTAACTTTAACATCATAATAATTCTGCTTACCATCATCAAAGATACCAGCAGCCTCATCCTGTTCATTCTTTTTCAGCGCTTCCAGGATAGCTTCAGGAGTGGGAGGTGGAACAGGCAGGTGTTCTCCTTGAGGCCTAAAGCCACCTTCTCCGGAGGTGTAGGTCACAGTGTATGTGATGCCATCGTCTCCCTTGTATGAGAACCCTCCCTGGGCTTGCGTTGGATTACCGGCTTCTTCTGCTCGGATGCCGTTTGAGGTTTCATAGCCGAAGTGGTAGCCTGAGAGGTAATAAGGGATTTGTATGACATAGATATTTTACTTAGAAGTTAAAAAAAAACGCAAACCTTTCTCATTGGTTCTGTAAGTGATTTTAAACTCCTCAAGGGATGAAAAACTTCGTTAGATATTTTAAAAATAATCAGCATTTTGCAAAAAAAAACAACAGAGACCACAGAGTTTAAATGTATGAAACAGCATATATTTTTTTTAAGACAAAATATTCTAAACCCAGTGTTAGACTTTTTAGGTAGCTATTGAATCATAGTAAAGTTTCCCCTACGACGTCCCTTCCACCCCGTATTGATAAATATTTTTGGAAATAATAATGGCTTGACTTTAACGCAGATACCTATTTTAATGAAAACTATTTTATTATAGATTTATAGTATTTTATCTAAGACAGAAAATCGTTGAAATAATAGCTAATATTAGACTTTCTCTAATTAATGATAAAATAAATAAAATAAAACAAAAGAAAACAGAAGCACTAGTAATGAAAGGAAAGACTACTCGTATAACAATAGGTATACGTAAAAGATGTGAGTAGTCAAATTAAGAGCTTACACGCGATGGGCACAATCTCAAATAACCTTGACATTACCAAGATATAACAAAAGCACTTTCATTATTGTTTCGTGAATTACAAAGCTCTATTTAGTTTGAAAGCTTTGTTCACGTACAAAACCCTGGTTCATTATGATACTAAACTATACATTAATTCGATAATGGATTTTATCTCATCTATTAATATTATACAGCTGAAAACTTCATTTGTTTAAACAAGCTAATCTCAGAAACTGCTGCTCTGATTTGAATAAAATCTTTTGCGCTATACAGTCCATTTAAGGAGGAAGGTAAGCCACATAAGCAGAGCAGTAACATTCTTTCACCGATGTCGCTCATGTCCAAAATAAACTTAGAAAGTATATAATGAATTACTGAAAAAGTCACAATGTTACTAGCACGGATTCGAACTAGCAGCCTAATGCATGAATAGATAGTGCATTAACCACAAGCCCATCACTATACTATTAATTAGTATCATTAGTTGAAGATAAACATAAAAAAATGACTAGAAAAACTTCAATTGTTAAATTCAAGAAAAATAAAACATTATCAAATCTCATGTATGAGAGGCGGGCCCGTCCTAAACGATGGGCCATCACGACATTTATTCATTTGTTTCAAGTAAAATATCATGGCTACTTACTTCCATCTTTACTAGCTCCCTGATCCTGTTTCAGAGTAGCAGCATTCTTCTCAGCCTCCTGTTGGGGACGCTGGTTTCCGCCCCCACCGCCTCCTCCAAGAGATTGGGAGGACTGGTACCCGCCACCCCCATAACCCCCTTGACTTTGGGGTATGTAGTTCCTTGCTGGGATTTGGGCTGCGCTTATGGCAAAGACTGCGCTCATGATTAACTGGAATAAGTTGAAAAGCTTTAAGCAAAAGAAAAAGAAATTGTATTGTAGCAGAGGATGAAAGTTAGCAGTTATATTGATCACTAGATTTGCCCGCGACTTCATCCAAGTGAAAAACAAAGATAAAGTAAAATCCATTCTTAACTCTCCTTTAACTACTTACCTGTTTAAATTTCAGCTTTGTAGGTCGAGTAGTTTTCGAGATTTGTGATGAGTGAGTGGTATTTCTCTTCTAAATAACTTATTAGACTTCTAACTGCGTTTCTACTGAGAAACGCAGTTAGAAGTCTAATAAGTTATTTGTTCGTTATTTTCTGCTTAAAAACAAACTCATTTCTACTGAGAAATGAGTTTGTTTTTAAGCAGAAAAGAGAAATTGGATATTGTTTTCGTATTCCAAGATTCTTAACTAGTTACATATACTAACATAAGCAGGTATTCAATTAGGTACCTACTTGTAAACTCAGTTCTAAATTTTTGGTATTTTTTTGTTTTCTAGGTAGGTACTTACCAGATTCATTGTTGCTATAGATATTCTCCTCAACTTTTCACAACAAAACTTGAACTGAACTGTATCGTTTTCTAGAATTCCATCCTCTTTTATACGCGAACAAATATCGTTTATTTTGTTAAAATCCAATATTATTGGATGACACCGCGTATCAGGAGCCTTGAATGCTTAATTATTAAGTTGTACTTGACAAAACAATATCAAAAACTTGAGTACTTTCTATTTGGTCTGAGAATGAAGCGAGCTAAGTGATCTTGATCTTTTTGAAGGACATAATTATTTAATTTGTTCTAAATATTATCCTTTGCTAAATCATCGCCTCTCACTAGGAATTTCTCTTATATTGTGGGTACTTTTATAAACATATAATGTCACATACACAAAAAGCCAATCTCGGAACCACTATATTCTGTGAGTCATGCAAATATTTATTCCTTGCGGGTATCAAACTCGCGACACACAGTGCACCAGCCAATCGCTCAAAAACTGCTCCAGTCATGCTTTCAACTATTCTTAACTGTAGCGATCACGTTTAGTTTTCATTAGTAAATGTATTTATGTTCATTGTTATTACTATTATTATTGTATGTAGGTAAGTATACATACAATATAATTTATTCTATTACTTAAATATAAGGTCATATGAAATTCCTTCGTGAAATGTAATTGTATCGGATGAATAGATTGTCGACATTTTTATCTAAGAGTTCAAAATAAAAGATCTTCTTTTGTCCGTAAGCTTTAAGACGTCTTGAAACCTATAATAAGTAATGATGTCACGATAGAAATAACAAAAAAAAACACCATTTTAAAAGCAAATAAATAGGCTAAAAATTATTCTTTTCCAATGACGCGCCTAGTTTAAAAACACCAAATTACTTCTATGAGGAAGGTGTGATTATGCTGATGCGTAACATAAAACAATTGTGTCATCATAGTTATATGTAGGTACTTCCCGTGTCGTCAAGTGTATAACTTGTGTCACCATGCTTACCACTTGTTTCGTCATAATATGTGACGTCACGTGGAACATCGTCATCTGCCTAGCCTTTTTCCAACTATGTTGGGGTCGGCTTCCAGTCAAACCGGATGCCAAGACTGGTTAAGACTGGTTGTCAGACTTTCGGGCTTCTGACTAACAGTAACGACTGTCAAAGATCTACAAATGACAGCCGGGACCAACGGCTAACATCACGTCGACGGGGTAACGTCACGTGGAACACTGGTATTATTTTTTAAACGTCGTTGGATGGCAAATAAGCCGATGGCCCATATCATGTTAAGTGGTCACCTCTGTCTATAGACATCTGCAATACTAGAGGCCTTGCATATGCGTTGCCACCCTAGAGAATAAGTTGAACACCGGCAACCATTCCCCTTAAACCGGATCACAACAACGCTGCTTTGCGGCAGTACTAGGTATGGTGGTAGTACATCCTTGAACGAGCTCCTTCTCTAAGAGCTCTACTACTCTAATACTAGCCTATTACTGTCCCACTGCAGGGCAAAGGCCTCTTCTCTTACAGAGAAGGCATTATCATTGATAACCTCTCTTGCAAGGCAAATTGGGGATTCCAGAATTAATTATAAGTTCAGGTTTCCTCACCAGGTTTTCCTTCACCGATGTCCGAGATAAACTTAGAAAGTATTTTATTAATCGAAAAAGTCACATTAGTACTGGCCCGGTATCGAACCCGCCATGCCTCATGCATGTGGGGCGCATTAATCACTGGGCCATCACTACACTAAACTGGTATCATTAGTTGAAAATGAACATAAAATAATTGACTAGAAAAACTTCAATGTTCAAATTCAAGAAAAAGAAAACATTATCTAAAGTATATTTTTTAAATCTTAGAAACTAATTGACAACGTTATGTATCCAACTTGAAAATAGTGTGCTTTATGTTTATGTGCCGAAAGCACATTATTTTTATGTTTGACGTATGAAGCTGTCAATCTAGTCTCTGAGATTAAAAAATACACGTTAGCATCTATTGAGTGATGAAACAGAATGCTATAACTTATAGTGCTCGCGACTTCGGCCGCGTGGTATGACGTCTTTGGTTACTGCTCCACTCCCGTGTGTCGTAGCGAGATATTCTATAGCCTATGTTATTCAGGAACAATGTCGCTATCTATTGGTGAAAAAATTGTTTAAATCGGTCCAGTAGTTCCAGAGCCTATTCGTTACAAACAAACAAAAAATATCATCTCTTTATAATATTAGTATAGTTTCAAATTAAAACCAGAAACGCGAAAAAGATGGCGAACAATTAAAAGCCAGATGTTTATTTATTTAAACAAAAAAACTTACAAATAAATACAAATTATTTTGTTTGATCCGAACCGTGTCTAAATAATAATTACTGTGATGAATGAGAATCGATTAACGATGGCTCTTTTATGATATTAAAGCAACTATCAAACGTTATACATGTAAATACTTACAATATATTGTAGCTAGCTATATACCTCGCGGTGTCACCCGTATTCAGTTATGTTTTAGGTTTCTGCTCCGCACCTTCTGTCCGTAGCGTGTAGTTTTACGTCTAAACCTTCCTCTGAAATCGCTCTATCCACTGACGAAAACGCAATGAAATTCGTTGCGTTGTTAAAAAGATTTAAGCGTACAGAGGGACAAATGGCGGAAGGCGACTTTGTTTTATACTATGAAGAGATTTGATATGAAGAATTTTGGTCACGACAGACAATCTCAATGTATTCTAGCCAAGTATGCAGATCTTTTTGATGCATTGATGATTGCAGATGTCCTACGACTGATATGATGATAATGATTATGTAGGAGATATTATGGTGCACAAGTGTGTGCGAAGACACAGGTGCACTTCCCTAATTCTCATAATAGTAAAATGGTGCTGTAAGGGGCACGACGAGGGAGAGATTAGGCGCAAGACCAACGGCTTTTACATATTTTTGGAGATGCAGGGGTGTTACACCATTAAATTCTGAGCTTCGGGCTGCTACTGAATTCATAATGAAAAACTCCAATAACATTTTTTCGGAATAATGTGTCCGCGACGACAAAACTGTAGATAAAAAAAAAATAGTTTTATTCATTGTATGAAAAGCATCTTAAAAGCTCTGACTATAAAACCCATTTTTCAGATCAACTATTTTATACATTATAAGATATCAATGAATATGATTGAAACATTTTTTTTAATCACGGGTCATTCACCCTTCGTATGTTGTCCAATTAAGTTACCGTTGCAGGCTGGCAGTTACATATCACTCGTAATAAAAATCATCTAATTCGTCACACCATCTATGATTTCTTATCCAATGAAGTGTGATAAAAGTCATCGCAGAGGGCTCTTGTTCTGCGGGTTGTTCGAAAGAGATACCGCGCCCCCGGAACGCAAAGGGCACATGAGGGAACATAGATGGGTTTTAGTCAGTAAAAGTCTGACACTCCCGTCTCCCTCCCGTCCTGCCCAGGGCGGGAGAGGTTATTTGATGATTTCCCATCTATAAAAAAAAAAGAAAAAAAGAGGGCACTTGTTACTATGCAGATTATAAAATACGTTGTAAAAATCCCACACACGATTCACTGAAAAAGACGCAACCACTTTTTACTATTAAAGATGACTAGTTAATGATTGATATGAATCTATTCATATCAAGTCAACAGTTCATTTACTCTTTTGTATCATGTTACAAAAGGCTCAAATACTATGTTTCAGTTAAACTATTTACAGACACTTTAAAGTTGTGAAGGAATCGGCAATTAGCCAGAAAGTTGAAGCTAGTTGACACCAGGATAAGCCAAATACAGTAACTGACTTAGTCACTCATGATCCTTTTTCAATCGCGCTTCTTACTTAAATCGCAAAATCAGCGTAATGGAACTGTATATATAGGCCCACCGGCTAATCAAGGGTCACGACTACCGCATCCTAATATAAAACTTAACAAAATCCTTGAGAAAAACCAGAGAAATTTGACAGACAAGGCCAATCACGTTCGGTAGCTTAAAGAGCCTCAAACCAATTATATGAGGTATGATAGCTCTGGTTTATTATCTAAGCCATAAAATGACGTCACGCACGTGTTCAGGATTGGCAGTAGATGGTATATAATAGGTCAGTCGGCTCACAGCATCACAGTTCATCTCGAGCTTCATCCACTTTAGGTTTTGTTTCGACCACTACAATACAAAATGAAGCTGGTAATTAATATCTGTTTGAAGCAGACTCTTTTGAAATTGATGTTTCACTTGATGTAGTATTGAATTTCATCCTGGCCGTGTTTTAAAAAATTTCATTGCCAAATCACAACGGAGCAGAAAAAAATCTGGAAAAGTGTAATTGGATCTTGGTAAGAGTTTTGCAGATTTATTTTTTCACCATGTGTTTTGTTTCTTTAGTTCGTGATCGCTGCCCTGGTCGCCGTTACCGCTGCAGGTCGTCTGGAACACCTGGAGCGCTCCTACCTTCCTCCTTTCGGTTCTAACGGAGGATTCGGTTCTCCTGGCGCCCATGGATCGTTCGGTTCGGGTGGAGCTGGTCTGCACGGTCAGGGTGGTAACTTCGCTGGAGCCACCTCCAACCAGTACCTGCCTCCTGATCATGGTCCCTCTGGTTCCAATGGTGCGCCTCAGTTCGCTGGATCTCTTCAAGGTATTTATTTTTCCTTTATTTTTTTATTTTGTTCGACTTTGCATTTTTGTTTGACTTTGGCTATTTGATGGTTTCTTGATGCACTGGGCTTAATTGAATTCAAACCAAAATCGTGTAACTGTTTTGTTGTTACCGTTGATAAAATACATAATAGAGGGTTTAATTGACTTTTGGTTAAAAAACTTACATAGCTCTTTTTTCGTTATCTTTAGTTCTATCAATATAATATGAATAAAGGAATAGACGCATTGTGTTCATTTTTAACTTGCATTTGTGTTTCTCATTATATCAAAACCCTTTAATTGCTTCAGAATTTGTAAAGTATTTTTCTAAAGTAATGCAAAATCAAGAAACATAATCATAATATTTTTATATTCCCCTTTATCCACAGGATTCGGCGGCCAACAGAACTTCCGCAGCCAGTATGGCTCCCCCAGCTCCCAGTTCGGATCTCCTCAACCTTTCGGCGGTCCCAGCTACCAGCAGTACCCCCAGCAGTCCGCAGCCACCAGCCGCCAGTACCTGGCTCCTCACGCCGGCTCCTTCCAGCAACCTCCTCAGCAAGCCTTCGATGAACAGACCGGATACCATTACTAAGTGTGTGGACCTGAAGATCTAAATGTAAACGATTTAGTCAAATGAATAATTATTATTATGATGTGTATAATAAATAGTTGTGTATAATATTATGATTTGATTTTTAATTAATTGTGGATTTAACGAACCCTGAAATACATTTAAGTACCTTTATAAAATATGTAAGTATATAGCAGTACCTACCTAAATATCAATAAATGAAGCAAATATTGTCTTCCATAAGGGCAAAAAAAAAATTCTGTCCTCATGCAAATACAAAAATGGGTTATGGGGCTACCCGCGTAGATCTCACAATTTTGAAACGCGAAAACGATGTAATTTTATATAATGATATTATAGGAAATTTAATGAACAAGAAACATATTCCACTGAGCCGTGTATTCCTTTCTTAATTTAATAAAAATATAAAAAAATATTGATTTTTGTTGTTATTCGACTCAACTTACATCGCTCTTTTGGACCTTATTCGTTCCCGCAATGCGTTTTTGTCTTATTGGCTTACCACATTACACAGTTAATTTCGTTCAACCGTTGAAGTATAAAAGAGTAACAAATATCCATCCATCCATCCTCACAAACTTTAGCGTCTTTAACTGTAGTAAGATTTTTTATTCAAATTAGCACATGGTATACTAATTGATAAATAAAATGTTAAAAACATGGTAATTAAAAAAAATATTGTTGTATATGCCAATCATCATGAACAAAGCATGTTGTATCAAAGCACGCCATAGTAAAAAACTTGTAACGCTTTTAAAATCTGCCAGCATTTGACGTAAACTATGTTACCTCAAGTTGATTAAAATTGTATTATTTAAAACAACTTAAGATCAATGTTACCAACATGATTTCTATCTGAATTTCAATTAATCAGAGATAACAAGCATATGCTTATTTATTTTACATTAACTTTTGCCACAACTTATCTTTTTGTCTATTGTAACTTTGTTATATCTTTAATTTTTCTTCTTCTTATATTATTATTGTATTATTATCATGAAATAATTATTAATTAATTTTAATGCTCAGTTAGTGGCACTCATTACCATTTTTTTCTTGTAATATACGGGTAATGTAGTAGGCCACAATATTGTCAACACGATATAATGTTATTTTTTTCAACATGTCACATGTATATTGTAGCTGTTTATTATCCCTCAATAAATAAAATAAAATAAAACTTAGTCCGCATGAACGATTTCTTACAGATCCCTATTTGATTTTAATATAAAATATTAGCTTTGGCCCGCGACTTCGTCCGCGTAAACATCGACTATCATGGTCGCAAACGCACTCGTAAAAATAAAAAGTGGCCTATGTACTTTCTTGAGGTTCAATCTTACCCAGTACCTTTCATCAAAATCGGTTCAGTGATTTAGTAGGAATAGCGTGACAGACAGACAGCGTACACGAATAACGTAGCAAGTAATGGAATATTTTTGAAATAGGACCAGTAGTTCCTGATATTAGCACTTGCAAACAAACAAGCCTACTTTTTAGCTAAAAAACTAGTACTTACCCTTACTTAGTAACCCTCTACCTATCCTAAAAATTAAAGCCACGCTAAAATAACGTTGATCTGGCGGCTTTAGTATCTTGGATTAACACGTACTACGTTGCCATACAACGCAGCTTCGCGTTTCATTAATGACGAGTATTCACGCATCATTATCAAAACGTTCAAGATCACGACCCAGACAATGAACTCTTGGGTGCTTTTGATTCTATGTAATTGATTTATAGTTTGGCAATATTGTGTAATCACGTACGTAGGCTTATTTTAAAGGTCGTTTTGGTATTTATTGTGGTTTGTGTGTAGCTGCCGGGGTTAGTACAGTTAGGTGTACGAGGTATTTTTTTTAGATAATTAGCACTAGGACGAAGGCATACCCTTTTTAAAATTGGACTAAAGATACTTTAGTCTACCAACTTTATGTATATTATATATATACAGGGTGATTTGAAATTGCTCGTATTCCTCTCGGGAGAAGAAACTATGACTAATTTAGAATGATTTAACCCCTATCACTTGGAGGCCGAAAATCCTCCATTTTCGAGAAAATCTACTTTGTTTTTATTTTTAGAAAAATCTGAATTTTGGTAATTTTAAGATTTACAGTTGCGATCTAACAATTGGAAAAGGTCAAGACATTTTGTCAAAATAACAATATTTTGCTTAAAAAAATAGCATGGAAATATAGAAATATTTTTTTTGTAAATAATCACATTATGTAATGAACTCTCAACGACCTAACAATTGGCAAAACTCATGATCGTAACATAGGTTTTTCTCGTTTTTTTAATTTCGTACAATAATTAGTGGTCGACACTAAGCGGCCATTAGTACTTATAATTACAAGTCACTCTGCAGGTTCACTCCTGCCTAAGTTTTCGGGGAAAATAGGCGTGAATTTATGTTATTTGCAAAAATGGTGTACTGCTAACAAGAATCCATTAGCACTGAGTTTAAAGAACGCATTTGTAAGTGTAATATGAGTCCATTTGTTAAAATAGTCTAATGGCCTACATCATTTGCGTTTCATAGGTGTTAAAGTTCCATTGAACTTAGACCTTGACAAAAGATTGGTCAGTCTTTTACTGGACCATCCATGGTGTCATTATAGAGATACCAAATGTGTTCGTTTTTGTTTGTAAGAGGATAATTATTTCTATGGGATGTGAAACAACCGACTAAATATTTTCTTCAGTATGTCTAGAATCATGGATGTACTGATTCCATGGTAAACGTTTTCGTTACGATGGGATTCCACCCGTAAGTTGACTTTCATGCAAACAAAGTCATGGACAGATACTATTAAATAGGGTTTCTTGCCCATTCTTCTCCATACAATTACGTAATAGAAGGGGCAATTAGATTTAATATTTTTTCTCTCGTAGATGGCGTTCAAAAGTGCCTTTAAATCATCATCATCATCATATCAGCTACAGGACGTTCACTGTTGCCGCCTTTAAATAGTCCAATTGAAATAAATGATGCAACTTTTGGTAGTATATTACACACATTCGGGAGTTCGTCAAAACTTCTTTACTTATTATGGGTTGGCTCGCTTTGGCTGAACTTAGCTCAATTGTGGGAACAGAAAACAAAATCCAAAATAATAGATATAACTATTTATTATACATACAAAACAATTCAATTGACTAACAGAACTACATCATATACACACATTTAGTAATGGTATCCGGTCTGTTCATCGAAGGCTTGCTGAGGAGGTTGCTGGAAGGAGCCGGCGTGAGGAGCCAGGTACTGACGGCTGGTGGCTGCGGACTGCTGGGGGTACTGCTGGTGACTGGGGGCGCCGAATGAGCCAGAGTTAGATCCGAACTGGGACTGGGAGCGACCGTACTGTTGACCACCCTGGTGCCCGCCGTGTTGTTGGCTGCGGAAGTTTTGCTGGCCACCGAATCCTGTGAAGAAAGGGGAATAAGAAAACTATGTTAAAATTTCGTGATTCAGCACTAATTTTATTGTTAAAACAAGTAAAAATTTCAAAGTCCTTATCGAATTGTTCATTTCATAGACCATTAGGCACAGGCACTTCCGAAAGTTACTAAAAACAAAAAAACTAGTTGCCCCTGGTTTCGCACATAGTCTTCTTCTCAGCGTATCGAAAACATCAAGCAATACAAAAGCTTATAATTTAAATACTATAAAATTATCTTAAACTTTTTGTTTAACTGACCGACTCCATGACAGTTCAAAAGTGCCTGTGAATAGTACTAGTGTAGTTTAATTGAAATAAATGCTTTGACTTTGAGTTGAGAAGAAGTATTGACAGTGATTGAAATAAACCTGTCTATTCAAATAAACTCACATTTTATAACGATTTATCTCCTATTAACATGATTTATATCTTGAAAATTATATTAAAAGCAAATAGCCGTAAAAGCATCATAATATTGATTTTGAGATCAGAATTAACACCGCAATATTTTATTTTATTAATACAGACATTCAGATGCAAATGATTTTATTGCCTTTGACCGCGCATCTTAATTTAATACAATCGTGGTTTTTATCTTGATTTATAATCACAATTTATAGCACTTCTTACCTATTGTAGTACTTTATGTGATTTTTAATTTAGGTTAATCGTCTTCATATGCCATAATTAGTTAGGTATAGAATGTGTGGTCAAATGGATTTGTACAAATTATTGAAATACATTTTTTTAAAGAGAAATTTTGAAGTTTCTTCTTATTCTTCTCCTTACAAAACTACTTTTTGTAAGGGAAAAAACTTTTTTACAAAAAAATTACAACCGCCTTCAAAAACTAAAAAGAGAAAAATAACTTTAGCTTTGGAAGTCGGTGGCTTTATTTCTGTTTGTTGTTTTGTATTGCCACCGACTTCCAAAGCTAAAGTTATTTTTCTCTTTTTAGTTTTTGAAGGCGGTTGTAATTTTTTTGTAAAAAAGTTTTTCATTTCTCGCTTTTTAGTATCAACTTCTTGTCATCCAAATCCATGAAAAAACTGTCATGTTATGTAAATTAACGAGACACCACTAAAAAGTCATAAGAAAGCAGAATATGCGATTTCGTTTACTTGGATGAGAAATTTTTAAATACTACTGTATACATCTGTGTAACCCTTGAGTACAGGCGTGATGTTATATTGTGTGATGGTGTAAACAATGCTTAAATATGCTATAGCAACAATCGCGGTTAATCTGCTGTTATTTATTGAAGAGTTCCCCCGATTTCTACAAGATCCCATCATCAGATATTGAAATGGTGACAATGGGACCACACGGAAAGCACCAGCTTTCAAATAAAAAAAGAATCATGACAATCGGTTCACCCAGTCGGGAAATTCGAGGTAACAAACATAAAAAAAAAAAAAAATGCAGTCGAATTGATAACCTCCTCCTTTCTTTGAAGTCGGTTAAAAATAAAATTACGGCCAGATTGTAAGTAAGTAATTAATGACTTGACTTTGACGAACATTAAATAAATTTGTAGTAAAACTTACCGTGAAGGGAACCACCGAATTGGGAACCACCGTTGGAACCAGAAGGTCCATGGTTAGGGGGCAAGTACTGGTTGGAGGTGGCACCACCGAAGCTACCACCAGCGCTGCGACCGGGAAGTCCAGCGGCTCCACCGAAGGAACCCGAGTTAGCTCCAAAGCCTCCGGAACTGCCTCCGAAGGATCCGTGGCCTCCAGAAGAACCGAATGAGGACCTGGCCACGCCGATGGAGTTGTCAGGGGGAAGGTAGGAGCGTTCCAGGTGTTCCAGACGACCTGCAGCGGCGACAGCGACGAGAGCGGCGAACACGAACTGTGGAGACAGAACATCATTATAATTAAATCCACAAAGAAATGGTAATTTAATGGTGATAAACTTTCAAAGAATGTGTTAATGAGGATTGTTGCAATAGGAAAATTATTATTTTATTAAGTTTAATAATTCTCTAAGAAGTGCAATAAAAAATCTATAAAATAATTAAATATTTCGGTTATAATTTATTCATTGCACAACTTGGAGATATTATTATTATTAATTATGATTAAAATCATCATCAGAAATGGGTATAAACTTTTTTCCAAAAATTTTAAAATGAAATGTTAATAAAAATAAAAATTAACCAAAAATAAATAGGATAGAATTATGAACAAATATTTCACATTTGCAAAAATTAATTACCAGTTTCATTTTGTATAGTTAGTCGTCGGTACAATCAAAACCTAAAGTGGATGAAGCTCGAGATGAACTGTGATGCTGTGAGCCGACTGACCTATTATATACCATCTACTGCCGATCCTGAACACACGCGTCTGACGTCATTTCAAAGCAAAGATAATGAACCAAATCTATGATACCTTAAGTAATTAGTTTGAAGCTTTTTTAAGCTACCGAACGTGATCGACCTCGTATGTCAAATCTTAGTGTATTTTTTCAAGGATTCCATTAACTGGGTATGGGTAAAAGGACCATTGGTCTTTTTGCGCCTGGTAACAGATTTTGTTTTAAGATTTTTGGTCTTTCGATACATTTTGGAGTTTACATTGGAATGGTAAGTGGTGTTTAGTAAATCTATACTAATATTTTAAAGAGGTAAGATTTGTTTGTTTGTTTGTAGTTCATGGGCTCCGAAAGTACTGGACCGATTTTAACCATTTTTTTACCTATAGATAGCTACATTATCAATAAGTAATATAGGCTATATAACATCACGCTACGACCCACGGGAGCGGAGCAGTAACCAAAGATGTAACTTAACGTGGGTGAAATAAGCCAATCGGACGAAGTCAAGGGGAGAAGCTAGTATTTTAATAATCATGTTGTAATTAGATCAATTAATTTATTCTAGTTTCACCGATGAATTAGTTTTAGCCTAAAAGGACAAAGATTATAAGAGAAGTTTACTGAATTGTTAAAATAAAATGATCTGAAATTACCAACAGTTAAACTGCAATCAATCATTTACTAAGAATAGATAGTTATTAGCAATAGTTGCGTACATGGTTTCAAATGTACATTGTCTTATTAATGTATAGAGTTACTTTTTAAGCAATACTAGTATTAGATACATTACACCTAACATCATCTAAAAAATCACTTAAATAGTTGCGCAATTAAGATATCATATAAAGCGCCTCGTTGGCCTAGTGGTCCTAAGCGCGACTGCTATGCTAGAGGTCTTTGGGTTGGATTCCCAGGTCGAGCAAAAAGTGTTATTGGGTTTTTCTATAAAATTCTCAGAAGCAGCTTGGTGTTAGGATTCGTGCTCGGTTAATGGCAATAGGCTCGCCCCCTATTAAATGGGACTTAAAAAAACATATCGGCGAACTGTGGGTGTACATTGGTACACCTCTGCCTAACCCTTCGGGGAATACAGGCGTGATGGAATGTTACACCTAACATAGACTAAAACTTTACTTAAATAGTTGCGCAATTATGAAATAATTCAAATCATTAAAACTAACCAATTGCATACACGCGTCATCGCATCATAATTATATCGATTACAAACGAAAGTATCGATTCAAATCGGTTCACTGTCTGGGTCGTGATCTTGAATGTTTAATTGCATTGCATGAATCGATATTTTTATTATTACATGCTTCTCATATTATCTATTTTAAGCTAAGTTTACATGTTTAGGGTTTGGTGTATCGTGGTGCGTTGTGACGTCATGGCCTGCGTTTCTAATCTACGCCCTTATTATGACAGATAATTAATATTATAAAACTGAAGAGTGTGTTTGTTTGAACGCGCTAATCTCAGGAATTATGAATCCGGTTTGAAAAACATATTTCTGCATTACATAGCCCGTTTACCAAGGAAGGTTATAAGCTAACATCACGCTATGGTACACGGGAGCGGAGCGAGTGAAACAGCGGGGTATTACTAGTTCATATTATTCTTGTATGTCGTGTCGTGTCAAAGGCGTCAAATTTTATTCAGCTAAAGACCCTGTTGTGAATCCAAAAGTTTGCGAATGGGAGGCGGTCTCTTTAACTCATCATCTGCTTAGCCTTTTCCCAACTGGCTTCGGTTTCCCAGTCTATCCGGATGCAGCTGAATACCAGTGTTTTACATGGAGCGTCTGCCTATCTGTCCTCCACAACCTTAGTTACTGGGCAACACGATACCTCTTAGTTAGACTGGTTGTCAGAGTTCCCGGCTTCTAACTATCCTTAACGACGGCCAAAGATCAACCAATGACAGCCGGGACCAATGGCTTCTTAACTACTGGGCCATTACTTTTTTCTAGTTCATAGAAATGATAATGGCATCTAATCTTCCTCAAAGGAATTAATGAATATAAAACACTACAGTTCTCTATTATACTGTTTGTCTTTTTAGTTGGATTAATGATTAGACTGTCATTTGTTAGTCGTCAAAGTCACACCGGTCAGCAGTTAGGTTAATCGCGTAGGTGAGATTGATGAATAGATATATTTAACAGGTGTAAAAAAGCAGTTAATGAAGCCGAAAGTAACGTGTCGTTCCTATCATTGCGATCGTGTTTTTGGTCTGGACACATACCTAGGAACTTTCTGGTTATGAACATTTGAAATTCAAAATATCAAAGTTGTAACTTTCTTTTGAGTTGACATTTCTTTTTAACGATATTTTCGTAATTTTATTTGTCTTGAATACCCCTTTTATGGACCCCTAAGTATGTATAATGTTCTTAGCTCACATAAGCAAGAAATTTTGTGTGTTAATAGTAATGAGTTTGATGAGCAGTAAGCGTAGTCATGTGTTTTTTTACACTCCGCATTTAAGAATTATATATTTCTTTTTTAATGACTAACTACAACGAATATCTGTATAGCTATCCTATGAGACACAAACACGCTAACCTAAAAATATTCGATTCGATTTTCAAATTAGAAACACTACTCTATCTTAAAGCATTTTGGTTTAATTTTATACGACTAACATAATTGGTATCACTTATTGATTAAGAATAAAGCCTGCAAACGAAATAAATATTATGTGCGGGTATTTCCAATTTCAAGATCGATCCCATTTACGTTATATTTACTTCCATCTCTTAAAATGGCACCATTGTAATCTTCATCATCAACAGCCTATCGCAGTCCACTGCTGGACATAGGCCTCTCCCAAGATGCGCCACTGAGCCCAATCTTCGGCTCACCGCATCCATTAAGTTACCATTTTAATATTTCTTTGTAATATTAGTAGTTGCATTTTTAACTCTTGACGCTGAGCCGAGCGTATAAAATCCAACGGTGCGCAAAGCAAAGTTATAAAAATAATACTGTTTTTAAAGATCGTGTTAAGCCCCTAGGCTTGAGACACTTTCAAATATTATTTCATCCATTAGCTCAAATATCTATGAATCTATCTTCAGAATAGATCTAGATTAGGTGATTGATTTGACTGTTTTAAAAGTTCCCTCAAGGTATAAGATATTTTTTTTTATTTCAACGAAATATTATTTCAACTATAAAATATTCATATAAATACTCCGCGTATTCATTCGCATCTAGTTACTTTTTAGGCTACTGCTGCTCCCCCGTAGGTCGCAGCATAATGTTATATAGCCTATATGATTCCTCATGAATCTGGCTATCATATAAAAAAAGATTTTTCCCAATGCGACTGGTAGTTCCAGCAATTGGCGTGTTTAAACAAACAAACAACTCTTACTTTTTATTATATTTGTATGGTGTAGTTATAGCAGTACCAATATTAATGTGGAAAATATAAGTACCCGTCTCTGGATTAAGATCCTGGTCGAAAGTTGACTATAGTATCATTTTGTTAACCTTTAGTGTTGTTTATTAATTACTGGGTTTTACCGCCTTGTTGAAAGGAACCTTTGTATGAATTTTGCGCATCTTTGAGCACTATTGTTAACTACCTAGATAATAATAGTGCTCAAGGCGCAAAATAGCTAGTATCTACTAGATGTGCTAATTGTGGCTTGTGAGTAATCTTTTTAAAGAAGACAATCCACTTGATTTTCTTTCGCTCTTCTCCTCTCCGCTTGGTAGTGTGTCATTCTCATTCTTCGGGATAAAAATATGACTTAGAGATCCGTTTCCATAAAAGTTAAATATTATGCTCACTTTCAGTAACACTAGGTGAAACCTAAATGCAAATCTTCTTCTATTGGAAATTGGACTAGCATTACATAAAAAACAAAGAAAAATTATACAAACTTTACTTCTTTAAAGTATGAGTACGTATAGGTAAAAAAAACCTCCCGCTCCCGCGTGTCGCTTAGTGTTATTCAAAACGGGCAGAAATAATTTTTTGCCTAATTGTTCCAATATCACGAAACCGAAACGAAAATTCTTATAAACTCTAGATTTTTTGAGTTCTGAATGAACAAAGTCCTCAAGTCCTCTTTCCTTCAAAGTCAAAATCAAATCATTTATATCAATAAGGCCACTAAAGGGCACTTTTGATCATCATTTGCAAAAAAAAAAAATGTTAACCACTAACTAATGTTGCCCACTCCAAAAGGTAGTTTCCTATAGAGAAGAATAGGCAATAAACTCCATACATACTCTTTTAAAATCAATGTCTTACTTACTTAGTAAAACTTACACAACACTATTACATGACCTAACCTAACTGATAAGTTTCTCCTGATTAGGCACGTATTACTTAGTACTTAGAACATGAGTACTAGTTGTAAAACCAGAAGTCTAGATGAGATCGTGAGGAAGTACTTCAATACTTGTACTTATAATCATTTGAGCTTGGTTTAATTAACTAGATGCTAGTTGCAATTACACCAAGGTACAATTGCGGGTAATTGTGGTAAACGAATTTTTATCGTTATGCTATTTGTAGTAAGGTTGGAAATTGATCAACCGCCACTGTTCTCGGTTGTAGATCTAAGCGATGCGATGGAAGAGACATCGTAATTAAGACTTTAAAACGGATTCAGAACACAATTCTAGACGATTACAAGTTCATCGTGATGGGCACGATGAAATTGTAATCGTTTGACAAAAAGCTATTTTTTATTAAGTTACATAGATGCCTAATTATTTATAATGTTAAATGAAATAAAAGCTTATAGGCTTTGGGATTTTATTACGAGATATTAATTAGATAATCCTACCTAAAGTTATGAGATTATTTTTGTTATTTTATTTGTACAAATAATTTGCACGTGTTTTATCTCTTCACCACCAATGGTGGGAAGAGAATGCCTAAGGCATTAAATAAGCCTTAGTACCTTTTCTTGCATAAACCTTAAAATAATGGTCAAGGAGTCTGACGCGGTCGAACGATGGGATGAGTTATAATTAAGTATCAGAGATTATTTACCAATACTTTTAAGTACTGGTAAATAAACACAAAAGAAATTATTCCTTTTTCAAGTATTTTGTTTTATTAAATAAATATAATGTATAGTTTTAAAAGTTAACAATAACATGATCAATAAAAAAAATACACAAAATTTATTTTATATAAATTTTCTGTAGCTATAATAAAAATCCCCTGAAATAGAAAAGCCATGAAACAAAGATAAATTTTCAAATAACTAAAAAATTTAAGCTTTTGTTGCGTTAAAATCAATAAATATTTAGTTAAATAAGTTGGCAAAAAAGTGACGTCACAGTTTACTATTGCCTTACAAATTATATTACAGCTCATAAAAATAACGTAAATTGGTTGGTAGTGTCTATACACAATTATTATTCTGATTATTAAACTTACTCACCCGCAGTTTAGTCAAAAACTAAGTCGTATTAATTTCAATCTAATTCCTTCTCGTGACTTAGAGAATATTAGTCTGCTATGCAGAAGGCACCTTGGAGGTAAAAAATCATTACAGCTTAATAGTTAGTGTTTAAAATGTAAAAACGTGGATTAATTAACTAGACACGACTTTAACACTAGGTTTTGAAGATCTAGCTACTAATTTAAAACTTGACTGATAATAACTAGGTACGTTTTTTTCGGTAGCTAGTTGTATCATCACTGAATTTATTAAATGAGCGGGTCGCCTGCACTCAGATAAACCCTGAGAGGTTTTCGTAGTGTGGCAAAAATTAATAATATATTAATATTAATTATATTATTATTATTATTTTATTAATATTATTAATAAAATAAGTTTTGAAATTAAAAAAATAAATAATAATAATGAAATAAATTGTGTAGTATATTTTTATATTGATTTTTATTTATCTTTGGATGAATTTCTCTAGGATTTTTACATCTGAAGACCAATACCTGTAATTTAAAATGCAATGCCATTTGGTAGTAATAGAGTTCACTGTGAAGGAGTTAGAAGTACTACAACATACATATTTTAGCCGCAAAGCAGCGTTGCTGTGTTCCGGTTTGGACGGTTTGGGTGCCAGTGAAATGACAGACACATGAGACATTTGTTTGTATCTAGGTTTTTTTTTTTTTTTTTTTTTTATAGACGGGAAATCATCAAATAACTTCCCCCGCCCTGGGCGGGGCGGGAGGGAGTGTCAGACTTTTACTGACTAAAACCCGTCTATGTTCCTTCATGTGCCCTTTGCGTTCCGGGGGCGCGGTATCTCTTTCGAACAACCCGCAGCTTGTATCTAGGATGGCAACGTATTTGCAACACCTATGGTATTGCAGATGTCTTTAGACAGAGGTGACCACTTAACATCAGGTGGGCTGTCGGCTTGCTTGCAATCCAAATAATTATGTAAAAAATAAAATGATGCTGGTAAATTAGAGGCTAGGAGCTAGGAGATTTTGATGAATTCAGACTGAAATTAGAATGAGAACGTTTCTAAAAGTTGGTATACGAGTTTGCTAGAAATACTTTATACACGACTTGTAAAAAATGTAACAATTTTTTGTCTCAATCGTCTTAAAACTGTAGGTGCCAGTGATCTTTGTCTAGATCCACGTGCCCGACAACCAAAGGTTAATGAATACTTTTTTGGCAAATGTACACTACCACTAATGTATTAAGTGTAAAGTAGATTTTACAAGTACCGTGGAACAAGTTATTTGTTATGAAGGTACCTTGGTAACTTGCAACTGGTCTATTTTGAAATAATGTAGTAAATGTTTCGAGTAGTCAAATATTTTACTTATGGTAGGTACATAAGTTACTAGAGTGTGGAATTTATTTCTCCATAATACAGATCACTTAGTTACCTATTAAAGATAACAAGAATTTACTCAACAATTTGTGTGTACAATATACTCTTTTTGTTTTAATAGGTTATTACGCATAAATTAAGAACTATCATTGATAATGAAGCAAAAAGTATAATATTTTTGCCTAAATGTATATCATTGACAGTACCTAGTAGAAATATTAATGTTTTTGACTGTATACCAATTAGTTCGATCGGGTGTACTTCAGTACTTAACAAGTAGGTAGTCCGTGTCCGGTCACGACGTTAAGAAAAAAGTGTAAGGGATTCAAAAAAATAAAAAAAATGTGAGTATATCTTTCTGTAACTATCCCGCTGGTCTCGCAAACACTACTGCTGAGCGTGGGGTCCTGGGTTCGATTCCCAGGTCGAGTAAAGAGTTATTAGGTTTTTACATAGGAAGCTCAGTAGCAACTATGAGTTAGGAAATTGGTTGTCTCTAAAAGCACTAAAGCCTTTGACCCCGGCTGTCATTCGTAGATCTAGATCGTAGATCAATATCTGCGATCGAAAAAAATCACGAAACGAAGATACCAAAATTATGATGTATATATGAACAATTAATATACGTATAACGCAATTTTTTTACGGTATTTCGATATAACGAATTTCAGCTACTTTCGTCGAGCCTTTTATGTGCGAAAAACTAACAAAAAAAAAACATTCATCCATCCATTCATCCTCACAAACTTCAACGTTTATTAGTAGTATGAAATATGATTATGTACATCATACAGTTTATGTCTAATTATACTCGTAATTTATGTCAAAATAGTCAGGAAAGAAGCAATGAGTTCAAACATATTACTAAACTATTTTCTGCAAATAAATATCAGTAGTTTTGCAAACGCGTGATCATTTTTATTGATTTACACACGGAAATTATGAAAACTCGCTCTTCAACTTAAATGCATAAAGTTATGTCTTCCTTGCATTTGTTTACTTTAGTTATTTTTTATGATCTTTTTTTTTTCGAATTAGTTCTGTCTTTAATTTTGATACGCTTATTGTTTTCGCACTTCTGTTTCCTAGATTTTATACAAGGTGTAGTTAAAAGTTAATTCAAAGCTTTAATAATAATACTGTCCCACAGCTGGGCAAAGGCCTCTTCTTATACAGAGACCTTGCCTTAGGATAGATTTTAATTGTAATTGTAGGCTAAAACATGCTAAGTGCGAGTCTGACTCGCACACAAAGTTGTCGTACCATCGTACAATATTTAACACATAAAAATAGGCGTTTCTTGTATAGGACCTTCTTCAATATTTTATTTTTATTGTTTACAGGTAAAGCGGCCTTAATCAAATACGTACAATAATACGTTTATATCCATTATACTTTAAAAGATACAGCCTTGTTTCAAATGGTAGGACAGTCAGCGCAATCTTAGTAATAGAGTCCTTTGTACACCCTTTGGGTACGGAACCCTAAAAAATATTTATTATCGGAAATGTTAAATGTACTTCGAAAATTAAATATCAATCTTTAGACTGACTAAAAAAAAATGTGGCGTTACCTATACAATTCATATTTCAAGTGTTCTATTTATAAATATTACGATTACCGATGATCGATACTACCAAAAATCGATTATCAGCAAAAAAGTTTATTGAGAAAAATTACGTAATTAATTATCTAATAACTACCTACATTATGATGTTGCAAAATTATATAAATCATTTTAAAATCATGATTAAAACATCTTCCATTTTATAACTCTTCTGTCAACAGTACCGATTTTTTATGCGATTCTTCATCAAATATCGTAAATCGAATCGATTTCCGCGTACATAATGATCCCACGGTTTAATTAACAGCTCTTGATGGGATCAATTAATGTTTTTTTATCGATCAATCGGTTCATGAGCGTTGTTTATGATGATGTCGTGAACATCTGAAGGTTCCGAAGACTAAACGGAACTGCTTCGTATATAAATGATGGGTTATTGGTTTTTGGCATCATTTTGACTGTGTTAGGTCTCTTTAGTAAACCTCTTTGTAAGACCTTTTGCTTGCTAGTCAACAACCTTCAGGTTGCTGAAGGTTGTTGACTAGGTATCTCATAAAATAAATTCTTGGGTACTTGATTTTATAGGTAATAATAGTTAAAGGCATGAACGGCTAATCTTTAATGTTAACCTTTCTAAATTCTTTTTACTAGCTCCAGACGACCTAAAGTTTTCATGATTGTAGATATAGACAGTACATACAATTATTTTGTTATTTATGATTTTAAATTACGTTTTTGATTATTGCTCCACTCTTTACTGTTAGTCAGAAGCCCGAAAGTCTGACAACAGTCTTACCAAGAGTATCGTATTAGCCATTACTGGGTTGTGGAGGTCTGATAGGCAGTCGCTCCATGTAAAATACTGATATTCAGCTGCATCCGGTTCGACTGGAAACCGACCCCAACATAGTTGGGAAAAAAGGCTAGGCAGATGATGATGATGACGATTATTGCTCCACTCGCGAAACAACGTTATTTCAAACAATGTTAATTTTAAACCAACGTGAAGAGAGAATAAATAACTGATATGTAAATTAATCTAATTTAAATACTTTAGAGACTAATAAAGCTTTTTATATTACCTAAGTATCATATTTCATTTCACGTGAGGGTGTATTTACAGAATAGCACAACTAATTGACTATGTTCCTAGAATATTATCTGCTGCAAATGCCCTTGATAAATTTTATCATCAACCATCTAAATGATTCTTGTAACTACATTTCGAAAATATCGCGATTTGTTTATTTAACAATGGATATCAACATTATACACCCAACATTGTCTTATGTAGTGTAGTAGGTACTTAAAATAATGTATTACTTCTAATACATAGATACCTTTAACTATAATTCAACTACAAAGTTAAAATTAAATAGGTAATAATTAAATTACAAACTAAGTATGTACAGTTAATATAAAAAGTAAGGTCATAGGGCATCAAAAAACTCATCCGCATCACTGTCAATGGGACATGTGCCCAGAAGGCTGGCAGCATTGCCACGTTGTATGGCAATGCTGATTCTTTGGCCAAAGAATAGGCCAGCCCTCTGGTCACGTGAAGAATCGACCAGTCGCTTCGCGATATTGCGATAAACTAGATGAGCGCTCGGTCCCCACGGCCCTAGTGTTTCAACCCCAAACGGCTCAAACATATAACTTTCATGAAGGTTAATATATTTGCGCCGTTTGAGATTTTCCGCACCAGACGCAGCCGCCCCAGCACAACACGTCGTGCAAGGAAGATGGGATGGCGCAAGGGTGTCGACGCATGTAGCATCCCACACCAGAGGCCTACCCAACTTCCAAGGCATTATAGTCATCCCATCTGGTCTCTTCCCATCGTCGCGTGCCAGGCCAACTGGCTCCAAAACAGCTGGCACTCCGGCGGAGACAAGAGCACGACGGATGATGTCATTAATGCTGGCGTGCCGTGCCATGCGGCCAGCGCTCTTTTTGCATGACAGGCCATGGTGTCCGAGGCAGTCGACAGCTTCACCGCACTGACAGCGGTGCGGAGCCCCACAAGGTGCACCCAGGCGCAGGCATGTAGCGAGCCGGAATGTAGAATCACTCAACATAGTGCCTATGTTGGGCGACGGAAGTGCCTGAAGCCAGAGACCCGACTCCCACTCACCCACAGCCAGCAGGCGGGCGCGCTCAGCAGAATTGATGCACGTATTAATTAAATTATTCCGTACCAACCTGCAGAGCGGCTCGTCCCATTGTCTCTGGGAAGATGGGTTCACGGGTCGATCTGTTTCCGGGCAAGTTATTTCCCTGGCGTTCACCGCTTCGGTCAAACACGGCACTTCAAAGTCAACCATGGATGATGATAAGATCTTCCCAGTTAACTTATCGGTGCTGTGGACAGAAGACAAGAACGCCGGTAAACTACAACTAGAAATTTTGCGGATGCCGAGACCACCAAAACGAATGGGAAGTGTGGCTTGTATAGATACATACATAGATTAATTATAGATAAACACAAACATACCGGTGACCTGTGGGTGCATATTGGTACACCTCTGCCTAACCCTTTGGGGAATACAGGCGTGATGGTATGTATGTTAACATTATATTCACTAAACTAAAACAGAACAAGAGCTCATAAACTAAACATCGAAACAAAAGAAAATTAAATTCCAATATTTGAACCATTTTCTTTTCGTTTGATGTTCACATGTTTCAAATATCAAATCTCCCAGGCCCATGATACGTGCAAAATTGTACTTACGTGCAAATCTCAAGTACTTACTTCTAACAATAAAATAAACCTTAAACCTTGGCAGTAGACGTGATGCTATAAAAGCATTAATTGAATAAGCAATAATGTAAGAATGATGAGAGCTGACTATTATCTGATTGAGAATAAAATGATGCTAGTTCACGAAATGAGATTGTAAGTGATAAGATTTGACCTGGATTTGTTTTTATTGTAAGTCTTATTGTACAGGGTTGTAAAGATATCGAAAAATTTTGAAAGCGTCTTTTTGTGGGGTTACAAAAACACTCCCATGTATGTTAGGAGTGTTTTTGTAGTTTAGGAGCTAAACGTTCTTTATTTACTTGGAAAATTGTCGTCTGACTTCGAATATTTATTATTTTTCCTTTTTCCTTGCGTCGTATTTTTTTGGGATCTTATTTTATATTAGCGTGCGAGCAATAAAAAAAAACTTTTTCTAATCTTCACCCAAAGTGACGAAAACGAAATTGAAATGCAAAATATTTGTTAGTTAGAATTCATTCTAGGTTTTCAGTCATTCAAAAATAAAACAGAACAAGCATGGAAAAGGCTTTAGAATAGTTCCACAGTCTTCCACAGACGTTCAGCTTTCCAAAACAATACAAACAACCATTCTTATGAGACATTATTTGGTTTAATTAAAGCCTGAACATGGTAAAGCGATTTTTTTTACACATACGTGAAAGCTAATAAAAATTATCCAAAACAAACTTTCGTCAAGTTTTCAAAAAAATAGCCCAGAATACCCTCACAGAATCCAAATCAATAAGAGCACCCGAATAAGAGTCATCCTACTTTCTGAGAGTCAAACCGTGATGCCGCATCAATAAACATAACCTAATTGGTTCTCACAAATGAGATCAGCACACAGACAGATTACAAAATCGTGTACACACGGTATCTGATAAAAACTAATGAAGTCAGATACATATTGTTCATTTGCCAAATTGATATGATACAGACCTTCGCTGATGACCTACTTCGGAACAAAGATGCAGAGCAATGCTGCTATGATCACGATAATTATGAGGTACGCACTCTTGCTACATAATGATTATAAACACATCATTTTGGCAGGCCACTCAATGCTAGGTGACGTCGACAGAAAAGGAGAGATGAACTTGGCTTCCACTGAAATAGACCAGCCGGATAGGGAATAACTAAAGAAAGCCAGCCGACAATTAGTAGAAGAAGTAAGACAAGAGAAAAGGGAAAGAGAGGGATTTGTTAGGCAGTGGAACGATAGAAGATTTTTATATAGGTAAAGAAAGAAAGAAAGAAAGAAAGAAAGAAAGAAAGAAAGAAAGAAAAACCATTTATACTCGCGAAAGCGACGCACAACACAAAAATAAAATATTGGCCGATACCCTTGGATTTGCCTAAATTTTAATGATGGTGCTTCATTAATATTAAAGCTTTACAATAAGGTGTTTTATAGCCCAAAATGGGACAAACCTGTTCTACAGCATCTGAAAAAGAAACATGGTTTATAGTCTTGAAAGGATTAAATGCGCATAGATAGTACCTACACGTTCTATGAGGCCTAATAAAAATTGACCAAAACTGTCACTCATTCGTCTGTAAGATAAAGTTTTACTATAGGAGCTCGTTTCAGTCCATATGTACATAAATGTTGGTCGCAAATGTCAATGAACTTTTATGCTTGCCAAAAACTGTTTCGTTTTTTAAATTAATTTGCAAGACTTTGTAACCCTATAGGCGGGAGTTGAGGGTAGCGATAATAATGAAGGATTGGAAAAATGTCTGCAGTACCTAACGCTAAATACATTTTAATTAAGATACTAAAATCAAGTTCAAGCAAACACTGGGCCGATAAAAGCGCCACCACAGCTTCGTGATCTCAAAAATTGCAACTAACAAAGTAAATGCTACAATCTAAGTAACGCTTACGCATAGTGCTGCGAGCTTGCTAAGCTCATAGTCTTAGTAGTTTAAGCTCTGAATAATAGATGGCGCTACAATCAATACCCCGACTAAATTAATGTAGTAATGAAAATATCTTATCCGGAAAATGGGGAAGTACTTGTATTTGGCGAATGGCAATTTAATATTAAGTTATTTATCAATTCAAACAAGGAAAGATGAACACTAATTGCAAAACTGTAAAGTAGTATTTAGTGCTTCTGGTTAAAAAGTCTTGTTTTGTTTTGGTTGCTAATTCTTATTGATATTGTTGTATTGTCTGAACGCAGTCAGCTGTCTAATGTGTCACACGATGACATTAGTTAGCCCCGCCCACCTGTCAAGTATGAACTTATTAAAGCGTAGTACGTAAGTTGGCAGGGCAAGGCGTGTTGAGGGTAGGTTGGCGTATGTACACCTAGCTTGCAGAATTTGTTCGAAAGAGTCACCGCGTCCCTAGAATGCAAAGGGAATTTTAGCAGGAACACAAATAGGCTTTGGTCAGCAAGAGACTAACAATCCATACCGTTTCGCCCGGAGCTGAAGATTCATTAATTTGACATATATTTTTTATGATTTCCCATCCCATAAAGAAAAACACCTAGTACCGAAAACCAAAAAAACGAATAATTCTTACGTCTAACGACTCTTGTCAAGTGACGTGCACGTCAATTACTTCCATGTTTAACGGTTAATAACTTCAGCATGCGTTACGGTGTCATTTCGGTAGCATATGGGGTGTGGTGAGTAAGTTTTGATGCAAGTTAAAAAGAAGGCCCTGCTCAGTCATCGCCGTGATTATTCAAGATGGTTGCTGGCTATTACATTACATTTACATTATAACCTTTGTTTCGTTGCATGTTACACTAATTGCAAGATATAAAAGAGCGGCGCCTTCTGGCACAGGCATTTATATGCTTAATATGAGATGCCATCAACTGTATAATGTACAGCGTGTAATAAAGAAATAAAGCATTTTTTATTTTGATTTGGCTATTTTGCTTCCATCTGAATGTTCAACATTTACCGATTAATTTTCAAACGGTATGCATTCTAGCACATATGGAGAAGTTTCAGCATAGTCAGTAAAAGTCAACCATGAATGCATATCAAGAGATCTTTAACATGAGATTCGTTGGCATAGAGGTTCTAAGCACTACTCCTACGCTAGAGTTCTTCGCTTCGATTCCCAGTTCAAGCAAAGTGTTATTGGGTTTATTTATGAAATTCTCAGTAGCAGCTTGGAGTTGGGATTTGTGCCCGGTTAATGGCAATAGGCTCACCCCCTATTACATGGGACCTAAACATCCCGGCGGACTGCGGGTGTACGGTGGCACACCTCTGCCTAACCCTTTGGGGAATACAGGCGTGATGGTATGTATGTGTGGAGTCTCTACAAACAGTCAAACTGACATGATTGATCAAAATATACGGAACATTAGATATTTTTTTCCATATTTTAGTGTTGGCTACTTCGTGAGTACTTTCACCTCCAGAATCATTGGTAGTGAATTCAAAATCAGTCTCTATAACATTTCTGACATTATCATCAAATCTCCATCGATTCTTGATGTCCCAAGACATAAGTCAGGTACATTTCGATATCGCATTACCATTCAATCCATGTGTGTCACCATTGACAAATCTTCCCTCAATTATCTTTAATATATTACCATTAGCTGTACCTCAGGCTTGCTTAGGAGTGCATCCTATACATAGGCATGATGAGTCGATGCCTTGGCGATAAGACTAGTTTTTTTACTATTTAGTTGTTTGCCTTTAAAGTCTGTAATGTTGTCTGTTTGTACCTTTTTTATTCAATTGATTTGAGAACACGAGATTCTGCATTTAATATTCATGAAGCGAATGGTTCTTGGGCTATTTTTCTTGAATTGACGTTGTTTTTAGATTAAAAGGTTATATAATCATTCATATTGAGAGTGGCTGTTATTGTAACTGCCCAGCTGGTCTCGAGGTTATAAATGTGGTGGCTGAATGGGCTTGGGTTTGATTCCCAGGTCGAGCATTCTCAATGGATTATTGCATTCTCAGTTGCAGCCCATAGTTTGGAAATGTGTGATGACTCATCAAAATAAACTATTGTCTTAATTAATGACAATAGACGTTTTGTGTAAATTATGATTTAGTTTTGTAGGTATCATATAAATTATTATTTTGTCTAGTTATTCTGTGCCATAAGGCTCATCGCTGCTTTCACTTCTAATTTCAGTGTTTTTTTTATTATTATTAAACCCATCTGGTTTAATAATGAAAGTGGATGAGGCTAAAGGAGATTGTAAGGATCGTAACAGGTAGTGATTTGTGGTTTCTGCCAACCCCCATGGAAAAAAGGCGTAAGTTAATGTGTATGTATTAAAAATAAATAATATATGTAGGTAGTATTAAGGAAACGAAATAAAATCTTTGCTTTTTTTGCATTAAGTCGTATATTCATTGCTTCATTTCATATTTACAATCCTTAATAACTAAATGTAACTTTTTTTTTATACATTTTCAATCTTACTCTATAATTACTGTCCTTGCATTGTTGTATAAAAACTTATACCTAACTATTATTTTTAACAGAAAGAATTTAATTTCTTAGTAGAAAAAAGGAGTTTTATACAAAGATTTGAGATCACATCATAAAGAGAAAGAAAGACAGCATTATTCTATATGAACAAAAATAATAACAATATTATTTAAAAAAATCATCACATGCATCGGTTCACAGCAAAATATTCGTTATTTTTACATCACGTACCAGTGAATGATGGCGGAGGGTAGTTCGATAAAAGAGCGTAAAAAAATGAAAATAATAAATACGATGTTCAAAAACAAAGATTAAAGAAAATTCTATTAACGACTGTGCAAATCAAAACATTTCAAATTTTGGTTTTTCATCACGAAAAAAATAGAAAAACAGTTACTTTAATTTTTATAAAAAATCAACGTAATTGTTTTCGTGACACCTTTTCAATTGAATTTTCCTTCTTAATTTCTGTTCTACATTTGCACAGTCATCACCTCCAAGCATCACCACGAGAGTATCCATCTTAGTATCGGTAGCCAGTCTGGGAGTTGAAGTTTCCTGAGCCGGATCCTCTGCCTCCAGCGTTAGGGGCGAGGTACTGACGGGAGGCAGCACCTCCGAAGCCACCGGCTCCAGCGCCACCACGGCCAGCACCGGCACCACCGAAACCGCCATGTCCAGCGCCACCAGCACCGAAACCTCCGTGTCCAGCGCCACCTGCACCAGCTCCACCGAATCCGGATCCTGCGCCACCAGCACCGGATCCGCCGAATCCGGATCCAGCGCCACCAGCTCCGCTATATCCTCCTGCACCGGCGCCGGAGTAGCCGCCGGCTCCACCAGCAGGTCCGGATCCGTAACCGTTGCCGGCGCCCGCACCCTCACCGCGGTATGTGCCTGAAATTGGGAGAAAGTTGATTAATTAGAGGTGTCAATCGTAAAACCATAAGAACAAAGACTTTTCTTGATGGCCCAGTCGTTAAGGCAAGTACCAATGTGTCTTTTTCAATTCATATGTACTTTCTAAGTTTATCTTGGACATCTCTGATGTCGGTGAAAGAAAATATCGTAAGGAAACCTGGACTTAAAATTAATAAAAGTTTGGAATCGCCAATCCGGTTGAGCAAGCGTGGTGATTAATGCTCGTGACTTCTTTGTATGAGAGGCTTTTGCTCTGCAGTGGGACAACGATAGGCTGGTAATTATTTATCTATTTATCTTAGATCTTTACGAAAAGATGTCGTCAACTCACACTAACATCCTGCTACTATATCATAATAATTATATATCACATCATCGATGTTACTCATTGCAGCGAATGCTCTTAATATATCAGCATCAACATCTGACAACATTATTTATGTGCAACCTGTCGTTCTCAGGGCATTTCACGCATCGGGTTCACAACTCTAATGACTAACAGATTGGCTGCCAACATTGACCAACGTTGGACGAAGCTATGAATGAAATAGAGCGTTGGTCATTGGCGTTGGTCGGGAGCGGCCGAATGTTGGTCTTGTAAAGGGCAAAACGGTTAATGATATTCAAATCTTATACGTTTCTCTTTCCACTAAAGCCGTGTGAATCCAAAGTATCTAAAGCATTTCCTGCCTTCCTAATCCTCAAATTATTAATATTTTGTCAGTTGAAAATATTTGTCTTTCTTTTAGCCAAATGATTTTAAAGAATACTATAGAAAGGCTTAGAAGAAATGCCATTGGAAAACTGTAACCCGATATATTTTACTTTTAGCTCACATTGCAACCTATTGTGTGACTATGACCTATCAGTAGGTCACGATTTAGTTAGCTTAGCCCCGTCTATTGTAAATGCCTTTGTTTATTTATAATCACATAAAAAGCCTACTTCATAAATAACAATATTATCTCCTAAACTATGTCAACATAAACGATGATTAAAATGACGTGTATTTAAAGTGACCTTTTGTAATATAGTAACAAGTGGGGCATATAATTTGTGTTCATTTTCAATTACAAAATCATTCCGTAATTTCGATCACGCACGTAATATTTCTGTATTGTTTACTTTGGAGGACACAAAGTAAGCGTTGCGTGCAAATATTGTAATTGTTAGGACGTTTATTTTAAATGGTTGTTGTTTAGTATGATTCTCATTGTCATAGTAAATTTGTAGCCTAGAGTAGAGCTTTGAGGCTTTTGTTGCCTTTATTTACATCATTCTGTCTCTTTACTTCGTCGTTTATAAATTGCTTTGCATTCTAGCCAGTCGGTCTGTTGTGTAGAAATTTGCTTTGGTAAATTTTGGTGAATGAGTTTGAGGTGAGTTATCATCCCACCTGTTGCTAAGGATTGACAGTTCAATCATTAGGATTTCAAAGTATCAACGATTGCAAAATGTTTTCCAAATCTATCTGTATGAACAACCGTAATATTGTTAGTATTCTTTCTTTTCTTTACGTATTTCGGGTTCTGTGCTTTTGAAAGGTGTGGCAGGAACCAAAGCCAACTAGCAAATACACTTTAGATAGTTTCAAGATGAAATGAATCACCAACCGATAATTTATCCCCATAAGCACTATGCAAGTGCATTCAAGGAAAACCCTCGCTGGCGTATGACTATTGCAGGGTATGGAAACAAAGAATAGGACTATGGATTTGGGTGGCTTAAGTTTATTGGTTACATAGTGTATGGATCTTGGGAACTATAACCCCCGACTGGACTATTTAAAATTATAAATATCTATAGATTAATCACCATTCTTCCGTCTTTTCACAAAGTTCAATAAGTCACTCGCTTACTGTGTAGCCACACTCGACTCATCGAAAGCTCCAAGGCTAGCAATAAACGCTCCGGTAAACGTTCGCTCGAATTATTTAAATTGTATCGAGTTATTTAGAATGCGAAGATGACCGCGCTGTACGGGTATGTCGGCTAGTTCTAGGTTAAACGTTGGCTTACTTTATGACTGATTGGAGGCACCTGAGACTTTTAATACACCTGTATTCTGATGACTAAGTGACCTGGTTGGACGCTTGCAACGTTTGTCAGATTTTACTTCAGAACTTTTGCTGCGAAATGATTTAGTTTTATGTATTCTTTGGATTTCACTATTAAAGATATAAGCAAGATGTAGGTAAGTGTTCAATTTATTGCTATCCTTTTGTTTAAATTTTTTCAAATCATTGGAACTTCCCAACCGGTATAGTTAAATCTATACTAATATTATACAGCTGAACAGTTTGTTTGTTTGTTTCATGAACTACTAGTCCGATTTGAAATGGTATTTCTGGTTAAAAAGCTCGTTTATCGAGAAAAGCTAAGACTATGTAGCATCACGCTTTAACACACTAAAGAATCACGCATAGTAACTATTCAGTAGATTCATCTCATGTCAGATGCCACTTGTTAACTAAAAGTCTCCAATTAAAATCACATCACCATGACGTAACAGTAATCTGGCCGTCTCAGAAATTGCATTAACTTCATTATCAGTCACTATCTCTCTAACTAGCTCATCGTTGACCTGTTATGTAAGTACTTTAGTAACACTGCTAATCTGTCTGTCAGTTTGACAGGTTACGAAAAGATAAACTCACAAGATGCGCCTGCGTTAATGTAATGTTGGTTTTGAGAATAGAAAATTAATATCTATTGATTATGAATGTGTTCGATTTTGATGGGAGAATGAACACATCATTGATTACTCATCCTAATGATTTAATAATCATTACAAAACCTGTGTTTAAAAAGAGTCTTTTCCAAACTTGACTTTTTATCTCTGGCCATTTTAGGCGGATCGATTTCAGCCTTAGTAAGGTAAATAAAATTGGACTAGATAATATAAACTATTATGACGGAATATCTTTCACTGACTTCGAAATTAACTATAACGTACTAGTTAAAAGACCAAGGAAGAAGAAGAAATAAATATAAACCATGACAATACCAATGAAGATAAAACACAATACAGAACAATAATTAACACGCCTGCCCGAGCCATAAAATTGAATCATCATAAAGTTTCAGATAACAATCTAACACATTAACAAAATCTTAACGCCCTTTAACTAATGTTTAGATCTAAGATTTAACTTCATTCTAGTTTCCCAACACGTTGTAAATTTTGAGATAGTTAATATAGTGCGAAATATCTTAGAATCTAATGTTCCCACATTTTGTAAGTATGAGAATAGAGAACAAAGCATCGTAACTGCTAACACACATGTTCTAAGAAAATTCTTTATTCAGTTTTTGATATGTGTTGATAATAATAATATTTGTGACTTTAGACCTCCTTTGTTGGAAGTGGGAGATAAAATTGTGGAAGTAGTTTTTTTTACTGTATATTGTAATGTTCGAAGTGTATTGTAAATCTGGGTATTGTTTCAAATCTTGTTCTGGCTTGAGTATGTACTTTATGCAGGATAACATAAAGAGATAAAGGTTGGAGATATGGTCAATGGAAAATCTTAAGAGGAGGTGAAATATTTAGAAAAATTAAAATTGAAACACGACAAATGATACAAGACTATTTCAGGCATTGAAGACAAAAAAGAAAATGATTGTGCCGACAGCCATAACGGCCACTGACTCAATAGCTAAGAGCCCAACACTTGAAGATACTCATTGGGTAGTTGGATCAAAGGGTTGATTCAGAAAGTGGTACTCCTGGCTGGGCTCTTCTAACAATACGCGCCGTGTGCGCGTATTGTTAGAAGAGCCCTAATCATCGGTAGTTCCCTAGGTGGGTTTAGACGGTGTAATTTTTTTATGCAAATATTAAAAATTAAATATATATGTATTTAGAATAAATAAATGAAGTAATAGCAATAAACATCAAAGACATTCTAAACATTACTTTCATTCCAGTCTAACATAAAGATCCCACAAACACTTTCGCTAAACTTAGCAAAAGTTACAAAATGTAAAGCTCAGTGCACATCGGTGTTGCAACGCGTCATTATCTAGATGAAACCTTTATTACTGTAGCAGGAGTCATTAATATTCGCGATTACCGCCCATCTCTCGTAAATGCACTCATTATGGCATGGTTGCTTTGAGTAATTCGGTATGGCAACCGCTGAGACAGGTGTTTTGTTGGCGTTTTTAGGGTAACTAGGTGAGTGGCCTGATCTATTGATGTAAACATCGACAGGTTTGACCAAATTGGTCTAGTTTTTAGGCTTCGCAATTTGATTCTGATAGATTTTTAAAAAATGGGACCACGGAGTTTCTTGCAAATTCGTCTTCATACGAAACTACATTTTGGAAGAGGCAACTACTTTTTTTTTGTATACTGACGTTGGAAAGTGCATCAATGATTATTTTGAATTTGACATTCTGTTTACTTTCATTGTGTGTATTTCATTGTAATTTATTTTAATTAAGAGTAAGCTTTGACCTTTCAAAAACTTACCTTTAAATTAATTTAAGTAATGTCAAGAAAAATTTCAATTGCGATTTAAACAATGAACAAACCGACTTCAAATATTACACTTGCATTAAATTCTATAACAACAAAATTCAATCTCGGATACAAGATGTCATTCGAAGCTCAATAGTCAGACTGCACATGTCTGACCTTTCGTTTATCTGTAGTCTGGATCATGTGCTCCACGCCTTACAGTGAGTGGTGCGGTCACGTCGTGACCCACTGGGAGAAGGCGAAGCATTAGTATCGTCCTATATTGTTGAGAAATTGGTCATTCTAAGAACTGTGTGAATCGCGATAATTGTTACAAACTGTTCCTTTATTCTGTTTAAGAATTGGCTTTATTGAATTGTAGAAATACTTGGTTGGTTGGGTTTGTTGGAGAACTTTAAAAAAAAAATTTTTTGATCGCGAATGCTAGGATGCGCATTTTCTGAACGCATACTGCACAAAGCAATTATTTCTTTTTGAAAAAGTCTTCGTTGCTTTGATCAAGTTTGACAAGATTTTATGGATCTAAAAAAGTAATTATCAAAAAGTGATAGGCAAGTAATGATTTGCCCTTAATTTGAAATTATGAAGAAATTGGTACCACGAAGAAGTTGAGTGTGAATCGGGTTAATTGAAGCGAAGATTGTAGAACAACCTTTAAAGTACTACAGCTCATGCCAGTCGAGACATTAATATAATATTATCGTCCTGCACTATTGTGAAATTGGTCATTTTGTGAACCGGCTAGGTGTGAATTACAATGATTTGACGATAATGAGACGTTTCCATTTGTTTCGAATGCCGCAGTTAATGTATTATTTGTTTCTAACAATGCAATATTCTTTAGTGTTATTTGTTTGTTTTGTTTGGTATGACAAGTATTATAATTTATACATAATATTATACGACATATCTTAATATCAGAAGCATGAATAATTCAAAATGTTTTCATGTAACCTTTCACTCGTGGATTTAGATAAAACAACCAACTACTTTTAAAAACACTAAGTTCAACAAAAAAAAAAACAAAGAAAAAAAAGAACATCACAAAAAAAAACAAAGAAGAAGAGTTTAAAAGCAAATACCAAAAAATCGTTGAACCAATCTCGAACGCATGAATTTATTTATGAACGCAATCATCTCGTCAAGATAGAACTGATTATAACATCGCAGACGTTATCAAATTCATCTGTGCATTAACTAATCAATCTCCAAACTCGTCGCTTTGCTTATATTAGTTATTATTTTATTGTTTATTGGTTCAGAATTTGGTATTTGTTTTGAACTCAATTGTATGAACGGTCTATTACTTCTGGTAGATTTTGAAAGTGTGTACATAGACAGGAATTAAACTCGAAAGGGTTAATTTATAAGGATTTTTTTAACCCTTTTTGTTTTAGACTCAGAACTTTAATGGCAATAAAAAATATTATTGTATTATTTTCAATGACCCGAAAATATTACATCAGAGAAGACATTTAAAAAGGCTATTTCAGCTGTAAAGGGCCGCTATAGTTTTAAAATGCTAGATTAATTTGCATGACTAAAGCATGATTCACAAATTTAACAATAGAAAAAGAATGTCAAAGCAGTAAAAGGATTTATGAAAAAAAGGTAACTGATCAAACTGTAACACTATAAAAGTATTACAACAGTGAAAATTTTCTCACAGATCACGACATGTTGTATTATCTCCATGACTATATGTCATTAATCACATATAGCCCTCAATTATGATCGAGCAATTTCCGTCGTGAAATATTACACACTGAAAATTTATTAATGGTTACTCAAGATCGATGATGTCGCTCCGATGACCAGATTAAGTATCGATAGAACATGATCAATTTGCTTTCAAACAACTGCTCGATGGCTCGTTAAACATCGATAAACTTTGATAGAACACACAACGGTGACAAAGTTGTCGATCATAAATTGAACGCTAGTGATGCAATAGATCAGCGTAGTCATGCGTCTGAAGCCACTATTGTCACTGAAAGACATATTGAAACAATGGAATGTTTCGTTATGAAGATTGAGTTTACTCCACACACGCCTACGGATAGCAATTACTGCGTGAATTCACACGCCACAGTAAAACATTTGATTTGTAACCCAATATTTCTCACAAACGTGGAAATATTTCATGATTTACTACAGAAATCCTATAAAATAAACGAAAATCCTATCAATATTCATTGAACTGACCATTTCAATAAAGTATGTTATGTGGGATAGCCAAGAATCTTCATTTCGCAAGGCTATGAAGATCTGCCTTCAAATATGGCTGACTGCGTTCCAACCCAATAATTTACATTTTCAAGCCTATTTATGGTCAATCAAAGGCAAATAGTTTGATTTAATTAGTGCATCTGCTTTTAATTTGTGGATCTTGACTTCGTAGGACCGACAAGGCTCTTGGTTTATGTAATGGTCATTAAGATGATTTAAAAAAGGAATGTCTTGTGTTCTTAATTCATGGCTTTGATCGTGATCCGATTTTTCTTTTTTTACTGGCTTTTTTTTAGAAAGATAAAAGTTTATACTAATATGAAGTGTACATATGAAATATATCATGTAGTGTATGTCTATCATTTTCCGAAAAAGGTTTTTAAAATTTCATTTGTCTGAAATTTTTTGGGCCTAATTTTAGAGTTAATTCATTGTGACTTAGACTTTTACAACCAAGCCCAATTATTTCCAACCTTATCTGCAATCTTCAGTCAGAATAGCTGTGAAATCAATTAAATTCCGACCTATGCATAGTGCTTTACTTTGCTTCTAGCGAGATCACGACGCATGATGCAACGATCCCACGTCATTTTGTAACTCATCAGTACTAGGGTACTCAGGGAACAAATTACATGCTACACAGAAACATTGACTCCTTACATTCTTACCTTTATGCACGCACACATAAACAACAGCCTTTTACACAAAATTTAACGGGGATGCAGCGACACGAACTTGCAGTGTCTTCGAATGGTTGTGTGAAATGTCTATGTGTGCGCAGGGCGTAGTATGAAGGGAGTCAAGTGCTTGCATAGTGAGTAATCTCCATTCTAAGGTAATGTTAGAACTTGACAAGATTAAGTACATGTCTAGTGTTGCTCAGTGTTTTGTTAGTAAATTGTAATGTGTTTGTAAATGGAAGGCTTTCTAATGGCTGAGCTTAGATTATTACGGTTGGTTCTGGTGGTTTTTTTGTCGTTTATAAATAGAGATGGTTCGTCGCAAATATTTATAGAGTATTGGCCGAGTTTGTTAGATAAATAGAAGATTGATGATATGGATTGAATTGATGTATCATTAATTTAGTTACTTTATGTGACGTTTATGTTCTTTAGGTTCGCTTACTGTATTAGGTTTGCGATAAATTACCTGTCGTTAGGAAATGGATTAGATTATCAGTTTAACTTTTATGATGTTTCGCAAAGTCAGGTTAACATTTTTGTTACTAAGCCACATCAATAATCTCCATTTAGTTATAATAATATTATCAGCAAGGTTAATCGTTCTGCCGCTCTTTTAAGACTTGTGGTCACTTTAAAAATTAGCACTATTTTTTATCTAACCCACCACAGGATCATTATAATTCATGTACCGTCATTTTTAATACTAATGATTGTAATTTTGTGCAATCTTTTACTTTTTTGACCACGCCACAAATGTTTTGTACCACTGGGGTTAATAAACGCGATTAGGATAAGTTTTTGTGGTTAGCATCGTTTTTTTCTCGTTAATAACATTTGGCTTGTAGTTTATATCTGAGCAAATTACAGTAAAAAATGGACACTAGTTTTTAAATTAAATTATCTATCAATCAGTTATGTCAACATTTTTTCAAGAAGATTAAAAATCATGAATGGATTTGCTGTTCTCATCAACCATAAGTAAAAAGTTAGAGATCATATCGGAATTGTACGTTGTTGTTTAATTATACCCCTTTGAGATTTTATAATAAGGCATATTACTGAAGTGTTTTCAGAATAATGTTAGTAAAAATGTATCACTCACCATCATCACTGATGCCAGCGGCCTCATCGCGGGCGTTCTGCTCCAAAGACTTCAAGATCTCTTCAGGGATCGGGGGAGGAGTGGGCAGATGAGCTCCCTGGGGCACGAAACCGTTCTCGTCAGCGGTGTAAGTGATGCTGTAGTCCTGGCCATCATCACCCTTGTACGCGAAGCTACCCTGAGACTGGACTCCGTTGGTGGCAACACCTTGAGCGTCAGCGCGGATGCCATTGGAGGTTTCGAAGTCGTAAGCGAATCCTTCAGCAGTAACTTCGTTGTTTAACCTGAGGATCTGGGCGCTGGCGTCAGCAGAGGCACCACCACCACGAGCGTTGTATTGTCCACCGGCGGGTGCGTTGTATGCGTTTCCAGCATGGGCTGCACCACCACCGAACCCAGCTGCGGCACCACCGCCAAATCCAGAGCCTGCCCCACCGAATCCGGAGCCAGCGCCCCCGTATCCTCCAGCTCCACGACCACCAGCGCCGCCAGCGCCGAAACCGCCCGCACCACCAGCGCCGAAACCACCGGCACCACCTCCGAAGCCGCCTCCGGCTTTACTGCCGAAGCCGGGAGCGCCGGCAGCGCCGAAGCCGGGGCCGAAACCACCAGCACCAGAGTTTCCTCTGGGGGGGAGGTATTTGTTGTCAAGGCGGTCTGCTAAGCAGACACCGAGGACAGCGGCTACCACGAGCTGTGAATTGGATAGAAAACTTCATTAATTGATGAAAATGTAGGCAAGATGGTAATGTATTTTTTATTTAAATATTCAACGTTTAGGGAACGGTCAAGATTCACCGTATAGATAGTTCGAAAGAAGTTTATTATTCAACCCTGCCCTGTTTCTGTTTAACCCAGATTTTTTTGCTACTAATGGTCATTACCTCATTGAAATTCAAATCAATGATGAGCATTTTTTAATTATATACATTTTGTTTAATTACAGTCCTAATTTTAAATGTATGTTCGTAATTATACCTCGAAATACCGATTTCATGTTGCAAATGATAGATACATTTTGACGAGAATTTCAAGCGCCGTTAATTCTTTTTCTACGTGACTTTATGTTTGCAACAGCGTGCAATGGGCTTTAGCAACTTCTTAAAATTTACTGTTTAAAGGGGTATTTTTATTTTATGAGGATGTTATGATGAATATGCCAGTTGCTACATTGAGGCGAAATAATACTTGTAAATGGGAATTGAGTTAGACTCTGAATTGCTGAAAGAGCTTTCATAATGTTTATGATAATCTATATTATGGCTCAATATTACCGACTGTTTATCGAAGTTTTTAGACATAATATTACCTAATTATATATTCCAATCAGGAATAAGGCAGACTTTTATGAGTTTTAATAAGTAAACTCTAGGCAGATATTTTTTTTCTCACAAAATCACAAGTTTATCTTGACAAGGTCCAGACCAATTAGACTAATTATCAGGCTAACCTGTCAATCACATCAAAGAAAAACTAAGAAAGTAGACTGACAATATCACTGATCCCGTCCATCAAGCCAAGATGGTTCAAAACGCCCATGAACGGTTCTTGAACCATCTTAAACCAAAACTGCACCGCGATTCCCGATAAACGAAATCGACTTACCAATTTCATTATTTTATATTAAAATATAATTCCTAAGGAAGACGACTTGTGTCTTGAGCGATGTTGCGCTGACTGTGATGTGCACTAGCGTTCCGACCAATATATACCTCTCTAGATGAGTGAGAATAATTCTGAAAATGATATCAGGGCCGCTGTAGCGTCGTAAGAAGAAGGTTGGTCTTCCTTTATTGAGAGAATGTGATCGAGAATGATATACATAATATTTTTTTTTGTTACGACATCCGTGTTTGGCGAAGGGTTGATTTTTGATCTGTTTGTTCATTTTAAGTTCAAGTTATGTTTTTAGTTGTTATAGTGATGTTTGTCGTTTGTTGTGTTTTTATTACTTTGTTTTACTGCAGATTTTTGTACGTTTTGTTCTTTTTTCAAACAAAATACGCTGCGTCCTAATTGGGCATTCAGCCTGTCTATGTAGCCAGTTGACCTATATTGTTAGTCTTCATTGTTCTTACATAATTTCGGTTAAAATGATACACTAGAATTCATATTCATCAGGGTCAACAGGGACCTAAAATTTTACATACGGAAAATTTTTGGGTAATTTGTAGGTCTTGAAATAAAGTAAGCCAACTGACGACTAAGTAAACGAAACATTAGACATTTAACTTTTGTAGTTGTATCTGAATTACGTGCCTTATGTGTATTTCATTGTGATATTGATGTAAACGTGATATTTAGAAGGAAATCATGTTTTTTTTTTTTTTATTTAACACAGACCATGTGGTAGGTATGACAAAAATAATAAAAGGCTATACTATTAAAAATACAAAAAAAAAAACATTATTGTGTGCCCTACAGCTCCGCGATGGCTCAGTGGGCCCATTTGTGACATAGATTAAGAAATAAAGGTATATTTTTTCAAACTTTTTGGCGGTCTAAAGAAAAAAGATTCTAGTTACTTTTAAAACTAAAACGAAACGTATTAGTCACTACTTGTATAAAATAAAGCACTTATTGTAATTTGTAACGGTAGCGAAGCGGTTAACTCGTTTAAGTGTGGCATTTATACACCTAATAAATATTAAGATTTAATTCATAATAGCAGATACGTCCATTTGCCACTTGTCTTTAAATAGAAGCATTATTTTGTTTGTAAATAGAAGCTCTATCATTAATATAACAAAGCTGAAAGTACGCCGTACGGGGTATTAGGAGGAACACGAACGTGTTCATTTTTGTGAGTCAGCAAAAGACTGGCACTCCCTCCCGCTCCGCCTAATGCGGGAGAAGTCATAAATATGATGATTTCTTTTTCTAAAAAAAAGAAGTTTAAAAATCTAAAACCCGACTACAAAAATTCACGTTCTAAAAAGTATGAAACAACTTTGCCCTAAACTTTAGTGCTAAAGACTGTTTTACCGGAATACCAGCGGAAAATTTAGACACTTCCAATGACACCTCATTTGTCAATTTACGTTAGATGGTTTAGAAGTTATGAGGGAACAGATGAACATCCATACATACATACATACATACATACATACATACCGGTCAACCTCATAACCCTCCTTTTTAATTCGCCGTAGTCGGGTAAAAAAAGCTCAAAAAGCTGCAAAGCTTAAATAATACTGGGCGGGCTATGTCTATCGGATGGCAATGGGCCCGCATATCTCAAGAGTGTGATGACGATGATGTTGGCATACCGTGAACAAGATGGCGGGACGCCTTGGATGGTTTCCTGAGGAATTGAAGAGAGAAAGCACAACACAAAGGACAGTGGAAGGAATGGAGGGAGGGAGGCATTTTTACCAAGAAGCAGAATAGTAAAGGCTACCAAACAAAAAAATACTACAAATCACAACAAGTTATGTGACCTTGACAATTAGACACATTTTCTCTATGTAATAAACTGGGGGTTAGTGGTACTTAGTAAACCATTACTTACGACTATTTAGTAACTGTGACGGATCACGTTTTATTGCATTAATTCTAAATAGAGTTCAGACTAATATTTTAACTAGATGTGGTAATTTGGCATAACAGCATTGCTGTAGATTAGTTAGACCACCCAGAAAATGGTCTTTAATGGCCACAACGATTGGTTTTACGCATCCATCTTTTAAATTGTTCGTCTCCCTAGGATTTTCCTGCTTTGTGGGTGCGTTTACAAAGATATAAACTCCGATACCTATATTAACCGTCCGACTAAAAAAAAACTATCTGTAGGTAATAGGTACAAATATTTGTTCCGTGCGGGAATCGAACCCACGACAGTCACTCAGCCACAGCGCTTACCTGTGTCCTCAAGTCATAAATTTCCCAAAAAATAACATAATACGTCATTTGAAGAAAAAAAATTGTTTTTCTTTCTTCTCACCTGTTCTTTTCTTATTAATTTTGCTGCGGAGTCAAAGACAGTGGAATCGTTTCTCCGGGACTTGTCGAGTTTTATTGTCTCGGCACTGTTCTGGCGGCTGCCTCCGTTGATTTCTTATACGTGATAGCCCAGTGGTTAAGGCGCCTACCTCACATGCTTGAAGATATGAGTTCGAAACCGAAGAACGCCCAATGTTATTTTTTCAATTTATATTTAACTTGTATTGTCTCAGTTTATCTTGGCTATCACTGATATCAGTGAAGGAAAATATCGTGAGGAAACCTGGACTTAAATACTTGGCGATAGATACTCACTCCTTCTTTCTCTGTATGAAAAGAAAAATATTATATAGCCATTATCAAAAGGTCGTTATTAGTTAACGACCTTACGTGAACGAGGCGAAAGTAGTATGTAAGGATCGTAGCAGGTGGCGTTCTGTGGTTTCTGCCTACCCCCATGGGAAAAAGGCGTGAGTTTATGTATGTGCTCGCTCCCTATTACATGGGACCTAAATATACCGGCGGACTGTGGGTGTACATTTGGTACACCTCTGCCTAACCCTTCGGGGAATACAGGCGTGATGGTTTTTTTTAATATTTTTTATGTATGTATGATATTAGTTAACTTTTCGAATAATTAAACACCTTTTTACAAGCCTTACTTCCATAATACACAAACACACTAATAAATCAAGTCAAATATTTTGAAGAATGCTGTCCAAACTATTTAGTGCTATCATTAATCATGACTGTTATTAAAAAACAAATACATGTGAATTAAATAACAATAACTAAGAACAGCTTATTAGTAACTCGTTTGGTGTTTTTGTTAGTGATATATCTGCTGTATGTTGTGTTATTAGGGTTCCGTATCGGAAACTATGACTCCTCTGTCTATCCGTCAGTCACAGGACTTTATCTTTTAACTCGTAATAAACAGGCACTTGAAATTTTCATAGAGTGTATTGAGGGGAACTGCCTCGTTAGCCCAGTGGTTTTAAGCATGACTGCTACGCTAGAGGTCTTGGGTTCGATGCCCAGGCCGAGCAAAAGTGTCATTGGGTTTTTCTATGAAATTGTCAGTAGCAGCTCGGAGTTAGGATCTTTGCCCGGTTAATGGCAATAAGCTATATAGGCGAAATATGGGTGTACATACATTGGTACATCTCTGCATAACCCTTCGGGGAGTACAGGCGTGATGGTATGTAGGGATTTACTATAACCGCCATAAAACAAATAAAATAAAGCATAAATTAAATCCCTTTTCCAGAAACGCATCTTTCTCGGCGTTTTTTGCTTAGTATTAATATTGTACGATGGTAAGGAACATTAGGTGTGCAATTCCAACTCGCGCCTAGCACATTTTTTTTAGTCATTTGAACATCTCTCATCATAGTTGTGATAAATAATCAACGTAGCGATAACATCAGGCGAAAATTACGCGACAGCACGCCAGAACGTCTACAATGCTTTTAAAATTACTCATGATATTTTCAACACATCTGACGTCGCGTAATTTGGAATGTAAATTAATCACACCAAACTATCGTCTTGTCATTTTCAGCAGATGTATCATTATTTAAACATTAATTGGTGACGTGTGGTGGTTATATCAACATAGGATCTTTTAGCTGTCTATTGTTCAATGTTGGGTTACTTAAATATGTTCATCAAAGATGCCTTTGAATTGTCTATTTGAATTATACGTATAAATTGACTTTCTCCTTATCCTGGAATATCCTAATCTCCCTTTTTGGATTCAGGCCATACATAAGTTGACCCGGGTATCGAACCCACAACAATATACTCAGCAGTCTCAGTTTCAGCCACTAAACCCTTCGTCTTTTAAAATTCACTAAAACCTTTTCAAATAAACCGTTAACAAAGCATAGAATATCATCCTAATGCCTTTGAACCCCGACCCTGCGCGGGCGCACCACAGCCGGACATTCTCCGCCACTGCACTGCTCCTATTGAATTATGTGTTAAGCTTCGAGATCGGATCGCTGAGAACTGAGGGATTGCTATCTAGGTTTATAATGGAAACTTTTTTTTGTTTTATTTTAACTTTCGGAGTTAGTTGCTAACAATAGCGTTACTAACTCTTTGTAATATTGTTTTTAAATATTCTCATTTGTAACCTTTAACAGTCGTTAAGGATAGTCAGAAGCCAGGACGTCTGACGACCAGTCTAACCCAAGAGGTATCGTGTTGCCCAGTAAGTTGTGGAGGTCAGATAGGCAGTCGCTCCACGTAAAACACTGGTATTCAGCTGCATCCGATAATACTGGAAGCCGACCCCAATATAGTTGGGAAAAGGCTAAGTAGATGATGAACATTCATCGTGACATATGTGTTTCATTTTTGTTGGATTCATTGTCACCCTTTTTCCATCGCTATAATTGTCACAAAATATTTTCATTTTATTTAATTCGTTGTTTTCTTTTTAGTTCAAGGCTTAATTTCATTTTCAACCACATCATACAATCCAATTATCGCCTTCAACGAGGTTGAAATACAAAATGTGGGGCGGGGTTGTTATTTTTTATCTAAGACTCGTATAACCTTTTACAAAGGGGAAGATCCCCTTTGTAAAAGGTTTTAAACAAATCCTCCATACAAATAAACCATTGACTGGCACTTACGAAATGTCAAAATTGTGGATTAAATGCAACCACAAGTTCTCACTAGTAGTTTAGGTAATTCATTTTGAAGGTTGTTGCTTGATTATTATACTGACCTTAGGGTCCGCAACATGCTGTGGATTGTTCGAAAGAGAAGAGATACGGCGCCCCCGGAACGCAAAGGGCACATAAAGAAACATAGATGGGTTTTAGTCAGTAAAACTCTGACACTCCCTCCCGCCCCGCCCTGGGCGACGGATTGTATGATTTCCCATTGCTAAAAAAAAGGGTCTGCAACATTGAAACCGAAGGTCATTGCCCTATCACCCAACCCAAAAAGTACACACCCATCATCTTTAAGTGTGGAGTTTCTAACCCATTGTGCTCCATATGAAACTCTTTTGGCAGAAGCTGCTAAATTCAATCTTTTTTCTTGTACATTTTGACGTTTAAAATGCCTTTTGGTGTAATTGAAATAAATAACTTAACTATGATTTTAAATACTATAAGAAAATCATCACTTGTATTTCAGTAGTCAAATTTCAAAGCCATTTAAAGGAACCTTACCAAATTTTTTAAACCAAATAAATGTTCTGACTTTGACTTTGACTTTGAAAATCATCACTTACATTTAATCATGGGAACAGAACAAGCAACCTGTTCTCATCCTAAAGCCACTTCACATTGCCTCACACAAACTTACGTTTAAGTAAAACGTTACAAAATTCAACAGCACACATGTTGATCTGAATCAGTGTGTCAGTAGCATTACTGCGGCCGGCAGCTTATTGCCTACTTCTTTTTTGCCAACTGTCCATCATTCGGTAAACTGCTTATTATGTCAGATTATAGAAGAGGTTCGTTTTTTTTTTATGGAAGTGAAGGGTTCCGTAGTTGGATATTTATTTTTGAAGGTGATGAAGCAAAAGTTGATGATTTTATTATTCGATTTGAGACTACTTGATACTCAATACTATTATTATAAACAGCTTAATCTGGCGATAAATGACTTTATGGAATTAGCTGGAATTTCGCACAACATAGATATTGATATAACATAATACATAGGGTTTGACGTCTGTTAATTTTCTGCCTGTTCCTTGTACTTTATTACACCCAAAAAAAGTGGACTTATAAATACACTATCTATTGGGTTTAATTTCACCAAAATAAACGAACACACAACAAAATTGTATCCCATTTTTAGAATTCCTTGTAATGATTTTGAAAATTTAACGTTAATTAATTTCAAAACTATTCTAAGCATAACTTTTGTCTATACATTGACTTAATATATCTGGATACTAAAGTACGCCTTATTAAATTAGTTTAAGGTAAATAATTGATTTATTAAAAGGTTGTGAAATTGTCTGGTTTTAGGAGAATTCAACATGTTTTGTTGTAGATTTACACTGTCGATAAGAAGGTACTATAAATCTCTGGTTTCCCAAATAACTAATAATTGTTTGTACAAACAAAACTTACATTTAAACCTAAGATTGGGATCAGAACATGAGGTACTAAGTTGTCGGAATGCTACGTTATGTAATTTACTTCAATTTGTATGTACTTGTGACCTTTAGATAGCCAGTCGCCTTAGTCAATGCCCTATTGTCGATTTAAATCAATATTTGAATAAAAGCTAATAGGGTCTTTATATAAGAATGACTATGTTTTATTCATTTTTAAATATATCATCACGCCTGTATTCCCCGAAGGGTTAGGCAGAGGTGTACCAATGTACACCCACAGTTCGCCCGTATATTTTAGGTCCCATGTAATGGCAAGCCTATTGCCATTAACCGGGCACACATCCAAACTCCGAGCTGCTACTGAGAATTTCATAGAAAAACCCAATAACACCTTTTGCTCGACCCGGGAATCGAACCCAGGACCTCTAGCGTAGCAGTCGCGCTCAGGACCACTATTTTGAATTATTTGTTAATTTTAGCGATGCTCGTCTAGTGGCGACTGATCTTCAAATAATTATGTTTTATCTGCGGATAATGCATTACACTGCAATATTGCTACATAAACGTTTGTAAAAATTATGTATTATATTTATGTTGTACTTCTTTGTTATCACATAATAAATAAAAATAAAATAAGACTATGTTTATTTTTTACTCCTCTGCTTTTCTATTCTGATTAATTTCGTTGCGGGTTCCAAGAGAGTAGATTCGTTTCTCCAGGACTCGTTGAGCTTTATCACCTCGGCACTTTTCTGGTGGTCGCCACAGTTGACTCTGACTTTCCAAATTTATAGTGGTTAGTGGAATATTGTTGAGGGTATGCTCCAAAAAAAATGTTATTTATCTAAGGTAATATTTTAAAATAGTAATTTAAAAAAATCTTTCACTGATTAAAGCTAGCAAGACTATTGCGAAGTATTTTTGACCAATTTTATGACTATTTTCTGCCCGCAATTGTGTCCGAGACCAATTCGTTATTTTACCTATGTGTTATTGCAGACTATAATCTATGTCTGTGCCAAATTTCATCTAGATCCACTCAGCCGTTAAAGCATGAAAGAGTAACAAACATCCATCCATTCTTACAAAGTTTCGCATTTATAATATTAGTAGGAAGTAGAACCTATGCCTTTATTTAACCTATACCTTAGAATTCTACGTAAACGAAGTAGCGGGCAATAGCTAGTTTCATCATAAAGAACTTTAATATTTCTTGGTATTCGTTACACTTTGAGGGATTGGCATAATTTGTATGTACGTATGTATTTTACGAACTGGAATGATGAGTTAGTTATACTAGCCTATAATTGGGTACAGGTAAAGGCTAATTATAGAGCGGAATAGGAATAAACTTTGCCATAGCTTGTTGGTGATTTCTGACCATTATCTTACTATTTGTAACCTTTTTTGTAGGTTTTTATACACTACTGGCTTGTTAGCCTAGTGGTCCTAAGCGGGACTGATACGCTAGAAGTCTTGGGTTCAATTCCCAGGTCAAGCAAAGTAATATGTATTGGATTTGATCGAGCAGCTCGGAATAAGGATTTGAGCCCGTTTAGTGGCAATAAGCTCGCCCCCTTTTACATGGGACCTAAAGCCGACCCCATCTATTAGGGAGATAGGAACCCTACAGATTGAGTTATGTAATAAGCGCTTAACTCAGAAACCTTGCACACTAGACTTAAACATAAACATTTAAAATAACCAAGAATGATTTTGAAAGTGACAGCCCAGAACTTAAAATTAGTTTACTTATGACAAACTGAGAGCGTTTTGATGGCGGTCGCACGGAACCCTATAAATAAGCGGCCATTACAGTCACGTTAGGAAACTGCGCAGACGCGAACTTGTGTTATCTATTAAGTTATTGTGACGACAATAATTATGCTTGCTTATAAAAGTAACATACGGGCAAGTTTTTTGTGCAGCCGAATATGATATAACTAGCTTCTGCTCGCGACTTCTTCCGCGTCATCCCTCGGGAACCGTACATTTTCCGGGATAAAAGAGTTAGAGTTAAGAGCGTATCTAACTCTAAAAAAAAAGAATAGTTATGATTTGTTGAAATTGTGTCTTATGTACTTTCAAGACAAGACCATTATAATCACTAGACCACGGGGGCAATTCTACTATGTTTAAGAAACAATCGCAATCTAATCTTGGCCTTAAGGTGAATGCTCCGACCAGCCCGCGAAATTTAAATTCTCTTACGTTTTTTGCAATTTTCAAGTCAGTAGGTATTAGGTTTAATGTTGATTAAAGTATGATCCGCGGGCGTAAGAAGTATGTATTTTCAAAATTATAACCATTAAAATCAGTAAAATGACTCCATAAGTCAAGCTTCATGTAAAATGTCAAGATTTCATGAAATCTTGACATTTTACATGATGCTTGACTTATGGAGTGCAAAAAACGTAAGAAAATTTAAATTTCGCGGGCTGGTCGGAGCATTCACCTTAATCTGTCAAAAATAAAACTTCTAATTTATCCAAACTATTTGACGTAGGTCGTCACTACGACTACGACTAGATTTTAAACATTATTACAAGAATTGGTCTCCAGAAATAACAATGTCATTCGAAAACTTTTGCAATATGGGGTATCCAAATATAAATTACTTTTATGCAAAATAAGAAGATAAACCGTTGACAGCTACACGATTCGATTTGCAAATCATCATTACATTTAAATGTTAATTTACATTTAAACTTACATCATTTCAATCAACTGTAAGCTTTCAAAGCACTTAATAAAAACAAATAGATACTATAGTACATTTGGAATTTTTCTAGATCGTAATCTGTTGACCTCGAATGAGATCACGCGATCTGCTATGATCTCAGATGAGTTCATTATTCATCGTAGGATATCCGTTACTGATCAAAGCCCTTCTTTATTAATTTAATAAAGTCTATGTTTATTCATTATTGCGGTTGCTTCCCTTTTAGGGGGTGGCAGGTGGCTAGTGCGTAAATGAAACCGTATTAAGTGTGCTGGTATCTTAATTATTGGAATGAGCTTTTATGATGCTATGTTATTAATATGAGGAATGTAATTAGTAACTCGTGTTAATCATTCTCTTTTCTACATATAACACAAAGCCGCTTCTTGTTACTTGTCCCTTTGTACGCATAGATCTTTTGAACTGCGCAACGGATTTGAATGCGGTTTCATCATTAAACAAAGTGATTCAAGAGGAAAGTTTATTTATATAAAACATCACACTATGAACAACGAGAGCGGAGCAGTAATCACAGACGTAACTGAACGAAAAGTTTGACAAAGAAAGATTGAAAAAAAAAAGTCGCAAAAAAAACGTGCACAAAAAATGTGGGTATAATAATAATTATATCTGCCAAAACCGTCTGAAGAAAACAAGTAGTCAAGTCATGTATGTGTGGTTTATGCCAAAATCATGGACAAAAAAAAAACTATAGATAATGTCAAAGAGTTCGACACAAGAACTTCCCGTATGTTTCCAACTGTCGTGGGAAACACACAAGATTTTGCAACATTCTTTTAATCTTCATCTTCTCAGTAGGCGACGCAGTACAATTGATTGGCCATGATTGGTCCAATGATTGGCCAAATATTTGGTTGGACTAGACTTTTTGCAGACATCAATAATGAGACGTTAGGGAAGCAGGCATTCCTGAAGGCCTATTCAGACCTAAGCGGTATTCGCTACCGCCTGCGGCAGAGAAAACCCAGTGGGTATGCGGTAATATTACTGTTCAGACCTAAGCGGTATTCGCTACCGTTCTTAACCCGCGCGGTATGTACCTCTACCCACAGCGGCAGCGAATATCGCTCAGGTCGCTGTAGCCGCGGTACTTGATACTAAATACCTGAGCGAAACCCGCGCGGTATGTACCTCTACCCACAGCGGCAGCGAATATCGCTCAGGTTTGAATAGGCCTTTATAATATTATATTAATTATGTCTCTAGATTTTCTCACGATATTTTCCGTTACCGACGAGAAAAGTTACATTGGCACATGCCCGTTATTGAACTTGCCACCTTATGTATTTTAAGGCTAGGACATCAAAGACTTAACGACCCTAAAAATGTCATTTCAGATTTTTTTGAGTCGTCAATTACTCATAGGTACTATGGGGTAGTAACACAAATAATTTGAACAAAATCATACATTATAATACTAATAATAAACTTCACATTCCTATAATAGAAATACTGAAACAACAGATAATAGTAATTATGCTGTAAACTCGATGAATTAATTAAGGCGAATGTTTCAACTTCAGTATGTGGCTTGAAATATTATTACCGGTATAGAAGCATCGGCGGCAAAGATTACAAAATTTATGACCACTTAAAATGTCTAATGATAGTGAAATGGTGAACTAACCTATTGAACTTAGTTAATTGAACTAGTGTCGGTCTGTGGGTTTGCTTGAGAATAAATTATCTTTGTAGCGCATTTGAGTTGGGAACTCAGGGAGGACAGAGGACTTGTCACCATATTCCACACAGCGGATGCTATGCTATGACTTATAACTTTATTTTTAATTTTTTTTATTGTTTCTACATAAATGCAACAAATAAGGCAACAACAATACTGTAACCAGGAGGAGGATTTTGTAAAACCCAAATTGAAAGTCAAAATCAAAGTACCTACTATCATTTCAATTTTCAACGTCAAGTGAGAAGAAAAATATATTTAATCTAATTGCCCCTTCCAAAAGGTAGTTTCATATGAAGGAGAATGGGTAAAAACTCAATGCCTACTTTTTTAAATAAATGTTTTACAAGCTTTTGTATTCTAAAAGGAAAGTCATACAGGAAAATCATACTCCTCAAATGAACACTACAAACAAACGGACAATCAGCTTACTTTCCATTTATCTGTAATTAAGTAATTAGGCTTCTCACTTAATGGGTACATACCTAGCAATTATTTAATTTATAATTTCAACAGTAGACAGTGTAGTGTCGACATGAGATGCCTCTTTGATTAAATTAAGAGTGTGTACTTAATGTATGGGTTTCGTTCTATTTTTGGCTCAATAGTAATATGTAGTTTCAAAATGTAGCATCACGCCTGAAATTCTTTTGGAGGTAGGTAGAGATGATACAAGAGACTCATACGTTTTGGAAGTTTTGTTAATAGTAGCATTATGTAAAACTAGGTTCTGCCCGCAACTTTATTCAGGTGGAAGTCATATATACCATAAAACATATTATTATTTCCTATGACACTCGGCAATATATAGCTATTAATCAGTTAAATAATTTTACTTCTAGATATAACTACAAACTTACTTGCAACCGCCTCGTTGGCCTAGTGGTCCAGAGCACGACTGCTACGCTAGAGGTCCTGGGTTCGATTCCCAGGTTGAGCAAAAAGTGTTATTGGGTTTTTCTGTGAAATTCTCAGTAGCAGCTCGGTTAATGGCAATAGACTCGCCCTCTATTACATGGGACCTAAATATACCGGCAAACTGTGGGTGTACATTGGTACACCTCTGCCTAACCCTTCGGGGAATACAGGCGTGATGGATACTTCAACCAAAAAAACGAACAAATTTTTTACTCCACACTAGGAATGTCTCCTGGGTCGTGGGTGCCTTTACAACAATATTATACACTCACATACACAAACAGCCAGGCCCAGAACAGCTATCTGTAGGCTAAACAAATAATTGTTCCGTGTTAGGTTCGAATCCGCGATACGCAGCGCAGCAGCCAATATCGCTCAGTCACTGCGCCAACCGTGCCGTCAATTAAAAGTTATGTTAAATCATTGCGAAGCTTGCCTTCTTTACATGAGAAGAGGTCTTTACCTTCAGTGGCAAGATAATAAGCTGGTCGTATAAAAGGATTTCAAATATAAAGCAGTTACAGTGCTGTTAATAGGATTAAAGCTGTATATATGAACCATTAATTATGATAATACTCCCTTTGATATATTTCGTGTTTAGTAACATTTTAGCAATCGGTTCAACCTATGTACCTTCATTATGACTAGGCATTCATAGCACATAAGCCTTTGCTCGCGACATTGTTTGCGTTTGTGTCTTTTTGAGTACCCTATTATTTTCCTAACACAAAAGTAGCCTAGCCTAGCCTCAGTTGCTCCTTATAAAACTATGTGCCAGTGAAAAATCCGTTAAAATCGGTTTTGCCCTTTCGAAAATTAGCCGTAACAAAAAACAGTTAGACAAGAATAAAAAATTACTTATTTTTTTGTTTTACTCCCGGGTCGAGCAAAGTGTTATTGGGTTTTTCTATGAAATTCTTAGTAGCAGCTCGCAGTTAGGATTTGAGCTTGGTTATTACATGAGACCTAAACAGTAAACATACCGGCGAACTTTGGGTGTACATTGGTACACTTCTCCCTAAACCTTCGGGGAATACAGGCGTGATGGAATGCTATGCTATTTTGTAAAAAACAAATGTGTAAAAAAATACAATTCAAATTGCAAATCGATAAAAATAAATAAAAATTAATTGCAAATTTTAAAATAACGATCGTGTATGTATATGCGTGCGTAGTAATTATGTACATTGTATCGATCTATCGACTGAGATCTCGGTATAAAACAGTTAATAGAGCAAAAAAACCTGTACAATACACCATGCTTCTATAGCGACACTGTGATCCATTTGCGCGCACCATTTTCTACACATTCTCATTAGGCTTATGATGCATTGATGGACTACATTTGTACACTTTATATTGTAGTGTCATTTTCATATCAAATTAACCACTGAGTTAGCTGCCTTGTTAACCTAGTGGTGCTAAGCGCGACTGCTACGCTAGGTTTTGGGTTCGATTCCCAGGTCTAGCAAAGTGTTATTGGGTTTTTCTATGAAATTCTCAGTAGCAACTCGGAGTTAAGATTTGTTCCCAGTTAATGGCAATAGGCTCGCCCCTGTTACATGGGATCTAAAACATACCGGCAGACTGTGGGTGTACGTTGGCACACCTCTGCCTAACCCTTCGGGGAATACAGGCGTGATATCAACTAAATATAACAAGTTTTGTAACACCTAATAACAATTTAATTTTATACTAACAAGTGTGAAAGGTTCGACACTTAATTATCAGTGTGTTATTTAGTGTTTCACGAAGGTGTAGGAAACGGGTCGTTACGATGGCAATAGGTTGCCAAGAGGTGACCTATTACTATGTTATACGGCTACTGTGTTACATAAACAACTAAGTATCGGTTATAAATTATAATCATAAGGAATTTGTGATAAATTAACAAGGTACGGGTTTTTTTCTTTAATAATAAAAGCGTGTTAAAAACGTTCCTGCTACAACTAAGATTTTCTCCTGTATCATGGGTATGATTACAAATATACACAAACTAGACCTGGAAAGATTACCTATAGTCATACAAACATTGAAACAAACCCGATACGTACAGTGTAGTAGCTAATTGCTCAGCCACTGCGTCAATTATGCCGTTACAAATGATTATAGTGTAACAGCAAAAGTGCATAAATATTTTCTCAAAACAAAAGTTAATTTAGTTTTTAGTTAAAAATCACAGAAGTTGAACTCAGACTATTATAAAAAATACGTTTTAAAAAACAGTAAACTAATATTCCAAGGCAGTGTTGTTGTATTTAAGGCATTAAAACAAATATTTTATTATTTTATATAAAAAATTGAAGCTCAGGCTTGATGGCTCCGTGGTCCAGGTGTTCCTTCTATGTAAGAAGTACTGGGTTTGCAACCGCCTCTCTCAAGCGTTCTCTTCAAAAGAAGAGATCTTTGTCCTGCAGTGAGACAACAAATAAAAATAAATATAAAATATACCATCACGCCTGTATTCCCCGAAGGGTTAGGCAGAAGTGTATCAATGTACACCCACAGTTCGCCGCAGCAGCAGTTGTGTTCTGTTGTAGTATTTATTATTATTATTTAAGTATAGTGGTAGTTATATAAGTATAGTATTATTATTTAAGTCCAGCGTTTCACCCGCCCCATACACACACGCCCTAAACCAAACAAAGTTCTTTGTGCGTCCATGTCACCTTCACTGCGTAGATCGTTACACTAAATGTCAAACAGCCATCACTCCACTATGCAAACCATATTACCATATTTGAGATAGACTTATCGCAGCAATACACTTCTTCAGATAATCACTTATAAGGCGGGCAGACTACATTTGTTATGGGCATGTACTAGAAAGATTATCTCGCCTCTTGCGCAGGCTAAATAAAGCCTAATTGTATGAGTTGTGTTGAAAGAGGTTAGGTTATGAGCTTGCTTAGGTTTAGTAGGGTAAATATAATAGGAACAAAAGGCAAATGACAAGCTCTTAGGGTCTATCTAGGTCTAGGGCCAATTAACTAGAAAAAAACTTTTTAAACTAATCAACGTCTGCCAAGCCTTTCTCTGCTAGGTCGGAGTCGGCTTCCAGTCTAACCAAATGCAGCTGAATACAAGTGATTTACATGAAGCGATAGGCCAGTTAAAACACTACTAGTTATCAGACTTTCAAGCTTCTGACTACTTGTAACGGCTGTCAAACATCTTGAATTCCGAGCATTGCTACTGAAAAATCTCAAATGGAAAAACCCAGTAACATTTTGCGATCTTTCGATCAGGGAATCGAACTCAGATACCCACGCTTAGCAGTCCTGTTTGCGACCACTATTTGAAGTCGAGTCAATAATTTCAGAAATTACCTCTAAAAACAATGAATTTTACAATGTTAGTGTAGATCATTTATTATTAAAATCAATTCCCAAGTTGAATCAGTCAACAGTCATTACTCATCAGGACATCTAAGTAACCCATTAGGCGTTAAGACGTCATGTAGGTGTTGCCTATAGAATTATAATAAATTGCTTTGTGGGCAAAGTGCATGTCAACGTTAAATCGGACATGGATCTGTTTGTACAGATGAATAAGCTATTTGGTAAGCAGGGAAACATATTAATCTATTTACGAGAATAATTTTGCTACTCGCAACATTAAAAGTAGTTGGAACAGTTATTTTATTGTTGTTGTTGACTGCCTTTATACCAATTAGTTTATTTGACTGTACTTGATTGGCTTCTTTTATTCTACACTAATTAATTGATTTATCAGCCTAAAACGAACAGTAAAAAATCTTAACAATTAATAGATAATGATACAATAGTCGACAGAAAGCGAAAGACGTGTCTTCGCGTTTAGACTTATATTATATTAAAGAGGTAAAGTTTGTTTGTAAGAGGTAATATCTGGAAGTACTGGATATGTTTACAAAAACTAAATTCATAAAAATATCATAGGACATTATTAATGGCATATTTTACTACCGCGCAGACGAAATCCTAAGCATAAGCAAGTCAAAAATAATCCTACTTTTTTATTATTCTTTATTTGTATTCTTTTTGTCATCTTCTAGAAGAATACACATCGTGATCTACGTATATGCAAAGACTACCGCACACGCTTTAATCTGCTTGTCATCTTATCTAACTGCACATGCCAATCATCTTTATAAAAACCGCCTCCTACATCCAAGATCCGCAATTCAGATCCGGATTTGTGTATTCCGGATCTTGTAACACCTTTACATCCAACGAAGTCCACTGAACAAGATCACTTCCTTACCGGAATGTCAAAGGTTCAAAACTTCACCAGTGTAAAGGGTGTGGGGAACGGCTTCGTTAGCCTAGTGGTCCTAACCGCGACTGCTACGCTAGAGGTTCTGGGTTTGATTTTCAGATCAAGCAAAGTGTTATTGGGGTTTCCTATTAAATTCTCAGTAGCAGCTCGGAGTTAGGATTTGTGCCCGGTTAATAGCAATAGGCTCGCCCCCTTTTACATGGATCCTAAACATACCGGCGAACTGTGAGTTTACATTGTTACACCTCTGCTTAACCCTTCGGGGAATACAAGCGTGATGGACCTCCACAACCCTAGTATGCACCCGTAAGCACAATATACCTTACCATCATCATCTGCCTAGCCTTTTCCCAACTATGTTGAGGTCGGCTTCCAGTCGCACCGGATGCAGCTGAATATCAGTAGTTTACATGAAGCGACTGCCTATGAGACCTCCACAACCCAGTAATGGGTTATACGATACTCTTGGCCAGACTGGTTGTCAGACTTTCTGGCTTCTGACTAACAGTAACGACTGTCAAAGATCTACAAATGACAGCCGGGACCAACGGCTTTACGTGCTTTCCGAGGCACGGAGGAAACTCGCTATGGTAAATGGTCACCCATCCACAGACTAACCTCGGCAAGCGTGGCTTAACCCGGAAGATCGGTCTATGCAGCTGTAAGTATTTAGCCACGAGCTCCTCGCAATATACCTTACCATAAGCAGTAATTTTTCACACAGAAAATAAAGACATTACCCAGCAATTACCCAGCAACAATTATTACTCAAAGTTACGTAGTTTGATGGGCAGTATACGACCGTAATTAACAACTATGTTATGTATCTTTTAACACCCCGTCTTATAAAGGTCTTACAAACATAACTTCAGCTAATTATTTAATGCGGATTAATTAATAGTCCTCGTTAGCGACTGCTACGCTAGAGGTCCTGGGTTTGATATTCAGATCAAGCAAAGTGTTATTGGGGTTTCCTATTAAATTCTCAGTAGCAGCTCGGAGTTAGGATTTGTGCCCGGTTAATGGCATTAGGCTTGCCCCTATTACATGGGACCTAAAACATACCGGCGAACTGTGGGTGTACATTAGTACATCATCTGCCTAACCCTTCGGGGAATACAGGCATGATGGACCTCCACAACCCTAGTATGCACCCGTAAGCACAATAAACCTTACCATAAGCAGTAATTTTTCACACAGAAAATAAAGACATTACCTAGCAATTACCCAGCAACAATTATTACTCAAAGTTACATAGTTTGATGGGCAGTATACGACCGTAATTAACGAGTATATTATGTATCTTCTAACACCCCGTATTTCTAAAGGTCTCACTAACATAACTAAAGCTAATTATTAAATGCAGATTAATTAATAGTATAGATGTTCCTTTATTGGTTTACGTTTATTTATTAGTTGATTGAGATTGGAATCGGAGTTTACAATTAGCTGTGACCTGGGATTTATGGCTTTTGAGTTCAACTCTGGTGTAAGAGGGTTAAGAAATGATCTCAGAAAAACGTTGAGCTGTTTAACTGTCTTGTTAGACTACTGGTCTTAAGCGCGTCTGCTACGCTAGAGGTCTTAAGTTCGACTCCCAGATCAAACAAAGTGTTTTCGGGTTTTCTATGAAATTCTCAGTAGCATTGGGAATTTCAGACTATTGCTTATTTAGGAAGTATATAGGTTTCCTCACGATGCTTTTCTAAAAAGAGTCATATTTGTAGATACTAATCGGGTACCGAATTCACAATCTCGTGCAAGAGACCCAGAAAAAATAGTACCTAAAAGAACTAAGTAAATACTTTTTCACACATACCTCCACACCGTACACCTCTGCCTAACCCTTTGGGGAATACAGGCGTGATAAATACTTTTTCCCGGCGGTGGGACACTGTGCGCTAGCGAAAATAAAAGTATCTATCCTCCATAAATGTTAGTCATAAATAAAAGGCCAAGCTAAGACCTACACCAATTAAACTTAATTGCGACCATTAACAGTATTTTCTAATTAAATAAAGTAATAGTCACTACAACCGCCAATAGGAGATGAGGCTGTAACAAATTTAATAATGAAAGGATCAACCAATTAGCAGTTCAAGTTATGAACTCAATAAAATTATAACATTAACGTCTAAGCCAATCCCTTGAGATAAACTTTAGGAATTTGGGCAATGTGCTCAGAGTATAAGAGTACAGAGTAGATAATGAACAGAGACTAACACTCATACTGACGGCATACAAATATAATGTAGACGAATCATCAAGTTAAAGCGCATTTTTTTTAGGCCTTTTTTATAGGTCATAAGTGTTACGCTATAAAGTTTCAACATTAAGACCTACTTTTACCAAAATCACTAAAAGCATTTAGAGCTTAAAAGTATTTAGAATATCATTGCATCCCTGTCACATTATTAGAAGGTGAAAGTGACAGATTGATAATTTAATACGTTAAGCGCTAAATATGTTTAGTGATTTTGGTAAAAGTGGGCCTTAAAAAATCAAAAAACAAATGCTACTAATTAGAAATGGGCTAAAATTTGGCCGCAATCACATCTCAAACACAATCAATGTCATTAAATACTCGCTAGATTAGAGGATAGGCAGTTTTTGACAGATCGAGACTGAGTTTTGATAGTGATAGTTCCAAAAAGGTAGTAGAATTCCCCTTTAATTCTAATTTAAGGCAGTAATATTTTTCGGTTTTCAGAAATATTCTGTAAACTTAAACCAGCTGTCACATTTGAACGTAATTGAGTAAGGTACTTTCCATACCGTCTAACTATATATTCCTCCACCTATTTTCAAAATTCCATGCACGCCAAAATCACGTACTTCTGGCGATTCTGAAATCTTCACTATTGGTCTCTGTTGAATATTTATTCATGTACCCAAAGCTTAATAACCAAGCTTGACTAACCGTGACGCGACAAACAGTGTGTGTAATGCTTAGTGCCGACATGCAATGTCGACTGAAGATATTGGACCGTATAATTTTATATATTATGGAGTTGTATGGCTCGAATTTATGTTAACATAAATGTGGTATGAGGTCAAAAGATCGAGTCAGCAGATTCGGTGTTGTAATTTCCTGTCCTGCGATTGTGGTTTTGGAACTAAACTTGCCTATTTATACAATTAAGCCTTAAGCAATTGAATTAAAGTTCAAATTAGAGCCAGTAATTTCTGTAAAAATATCCTTCAGTGAATTTAGAGGAAGTGAACTTGAGGTGAAGTGTCATCGGAGAGTCTCCATATCATACACGTTAGTAAGATGTAGTTAAGAAGGTATGCTTACTCGGTAGATCCAAGCTTGCTGATGTGACAGCTATTTTTTATACTTATTTATGTTTTCAGGATTTTGCTGAAAGCCATACCTTTTTCTGTATTAGCCTGACATTATGCTGGTAATCCAGTCAATAATAGGGTAGTTGACGCTAACAATCAATTAGCATACTATTTATGAGCTGTTGAAACACTACTCCCCATAAATCATACATGGCAGTGTCACACTTGACGTCACAATTTTTTCAACTCAATTGTTTAACTATTAATTCCTTAGCAACAATTTCTTTTTTAGGTTTTCAGGCTTTTCATAAACATTTTTTTCAAGAAGTTTTGTCTTCGCCTTATTTGTTAATGGTGCCTATTACCAAATTTCAGGTGAAAAGATTGCCAAATATATTACTTTAGCAACCTCTAACCCAGAACATTACTGTAACAATGAAATTTTTAACCTAAAGAGCAAATTGCGTGATTCAATTGTGTTAGACCATATAAGGAAACAAAAAAAACGAGTAATGATGACTCGTGAGTTTTATAATTCATGGGAATCGTAATCATTCATTCAACTAAATCGATTCTTATCAGCGCTTTTATCGAGATGTGGTTTTTAGATTTAATCTTCGTGGTTTACAGATGTAGGTGTGCTGTTTCTGTTATGTAGTTACGTAGGTGTATACTTGTTATTTATACGGGGTATAAAAATATGATATTTATGTCTATAAATTATATGATATAGGTAATATATATAAGTAAAAAGTTTTTTTGAGCTTGTATGGTTTTGTCTAAACCTTGTTAAACCTTGTTAACATCGAAACAACGAGTTTTGCTAATAGAAAACTACGTTATTCCTGAATGTTTTTATTAATAAAATCTATAGCTTTTGCCAACGGTTTTATCCGCCTTATTTTATTTTTTGATAAAGTGACTCCACTTATGCTCTTTAAAAAAAAAGGTTAACACTATTTTTTATGCCGAAGTGGGTAAAATATTGATTGCAAAATTTCAGAACATACATACTGATAAAATTTTATAAAAGCTTTAAATAAGTTCTTTAATAGTTACAAAGTGCTACTGACAAACTATATACTTACTTATATAAACTTCACGCTACCGTTGTCCATGAAACATAAACAGGGCTTGCTGATTAGCTCATCACCGAGTCACGCGATGCCGGGCAATATGAGCCGTAATGTACGGAATGTAATTATTAATTAATATATAATTATAACGTTACTGGGCATCGATTGCGAGTGTGTCATACTATCAAAGAAGGTGTGTGTCACCTTTGATCATAATTCAATTAACCTTTGTTTATTACCTGTAGTTAATTATCGAGATCTGTGTTTCATTTGTTTTTTTTAAGGGAGTTCTCGTTTTAATCGAATCTTTGCGTAGAAAGGTCCAAAGAAGTAGTTCTCTCAAGGTTTTTTTGCCTTACCTTACCTTACCTTACTGGATTTTAATTCCTATTTTATGTTTGTAAAACTGTAGGTAAGTGGTGCTATTCTAAAAGGTCACTAAACCTAAATTAATCGAGGTGGCTTTTACAGAACAATACAACAGTATTGTTCTGTGTGTTGTTGTTCTCAATAACAATTGAGAAGAAGTTATTGTCACCATTATTCTTACATCTGCTAAACCAAGGAAAGTTATATGCAAAGCAGCGTTGCCGTGTTTCGGTTTGAAGGGTATGGGTGCCGGTGTAATTACAGGCACATGAGTTATTTCAACTTTATCTCTGGAATGGCAACGGATTTGCAAGGCTTCGGTAGCGGTGACCACTTTACATCCGGTGGGCCGTCGGTTTATCTAATATTTTACACATTTATAATAACATACTTATTCTGCCCTCACTCGCCTCAAGCTTCTCAAGGCTATCAGAGCATAGCAAAATTCTATAAATATACTCCACCCAAATTACATCACTAAAATGTCGATCATAAATTCTTTCATTGACCCCTAACCTCAGAATGAAGAGCAAACCAACACATGTTCCATATCATTACACAAACTATTCATAGCCTATAGCTGTTCTTCTATCAAATATTCAAAAGTTATAACATTTTTAGGGTTCCGTACCTTGAAAGGAAAAACGGAACCCTTATAGGATCACTTTGTTGTTTTGTTTGTCCGTCTGTCTGCCCTTTTTCTCAGGAACGCGTGGAGGTATCAAGCTGGAATTTATATCAAATACTGAAGGCTACTGTCTCTCGGAGCTGTGAAAATATCAAACTTTTAAGCCATTGCAATCAAAAGATACAGCCGTTTATACATTTGCTAGGGAATCAAAACCTACAGGGTACTTCCCGTGAACTCAAAATCTTGAAATTTGGTACGAAGCAACGTCTTCTACCACAGATAAAGGAAAAATTGCGAAAACCGTAAATTTTTAATAACATCATAATAATATAAAAAATATTTTTAATAATTTTTAAGTACTTTTACTCATCCGACTCGCACTTGGCCGGTTTTTTAATCATCATCATTATACAAACGTCGATCCTCGATTGCTTGGGGCAATATTGCCTAAGTAGGTATTATAATGTAAGCTAGGTAGGTACGTTGTGATTTGCATTCTCTTGTGGCTAGTCATCAGTTAATATGATGTATGTTGCCAAGGCTTTTCTGCAGTGGTATTGTGTGAAAATTTTCCTCGGTGAATTTAATAGATGTGAGCTTATATTTAACATCGCTGATATGATCGCTCATCTCAAATTCACTTAATCTAAAGCCGAGGGAGATTATTACAGAACTAGCAAACTATCTGCGACTTCGTCCACGTGGCTTATTTCACCAGCGTTAAGTTACGTCTTTGGTTACTGCTCCGCTCCCTTGGTCATATAGCCTATGTTACTCAGTAATTAAGTAGCTTTCTAACAGCAAAAGAATTTTTGAAATCGGTCCAGAAGTTTTCAAGTTTATTCTTTACATACAAAAATACAAATCTTTCTTCTTTATAATATTAGTGTAGATAAACTGGTTGATGTGGGATAGTCACAAAATCAACTACTTTAATCATAAAACAACAGTCATATTTTTATAATTATAATTTTCTATTATCTTGTAATTCTAATGGTCGTATTTCTCTTGCTCGCCACTGTTAATTTTGGCTTTCAGCAGTTGCAGAAGTTTGGAAAAGTGTAGCACCAAATAAAATAAATATAAGAAGAGAATAATTTGGCATAAACAGCGTGAGAATTAAACATAGAAACAAAAAAAATAGAAATATACAAATCATTACAGAACAAAGTCACACATCAAAGAAAAAGTTACTTAACATTTTTTTTTGTATTGTCGCGTTTTATATCAACTAGGTATATAAAAAACTCATAACTTCAACATTTCCCTCTAATGACCCGGTTATACAGGAGCGAACGTTTGCGAGCACAGTAATATTTGAGGGCAGGCGCTGTTCGCATTCAGACCCATCCATACAAAACTATTTCATTAACTAACCGCGCCACTACAATTTATCCGCTTCTGTGTACCCAGGCCTTAACAAACACGATATCCATGTTTCTACCTACCCTAATATCAAACTCATCAACACGCTCTGTAACCTTTATCCTAAATAAGAAGGGAGCTCTCAACTCAAGGACACTGACTACCGCACACAATTTCAATTCGCACCAATTATTATCGACCGCGTAATATTATGTTAAGATGGAGCAATTAATATGACTTGTTGCTCTATCTAATGTATGGTTTATTAGTAGGTAATTAGTTTGTTTGTCCGGTTGTGTGCAGTGATGGACTGGTTTGATGTATTTGCTTCCTGTTTATCGTGGTAAAGGCAATGATTTGTAAACACGTAAATAGTTAATTTTTTCATCAATTAATAAAGATGGTAGCAGATCTATTTTAAAATTATATCAATTGGACCCTGATTATACTTACCAAATTTCGGCCATAGCGGCCAATCTCAATAAAGACTAGCCAAGTTCGCATAAGATATTATTTAGGTACTTTATTTTAACTGAAACGTACGGGCACAAAAGTAAGACTATGTGCGTAACAAAATTAAGGTAGTTTAAAAGTTTTGACAGATCATAGTGCACCAGTGTGTGCATAAACACAGGTGCACTCTACTAATGGGAGCGCAATTCGACACGACTGGGAAGAGATCAGGCGCAAAAGTTACTGCGTTCAACAAGACATCTTTTTAACGGTCTATTTGATTGATTAATGATTTGGCTTTAGGTATTCCCAAAAATGTCACCATTACATACAAGCCATTATTCAAAGCATTTTGTTTCAATTAGACCATTTACAGACACTTTTGAATGTGAAGAAGTTATAGTTTAGAATTGAAGCTAGTTGCTCGTTCCAATACGCAGGTCTCTATGGAGAAGAACGAGCAAGAAACTCCGTGGACACTCTTTCCAAACAGAAAAAATGGAAATAATTAACTTATCCCAATAACCAGTATACACAAGTGACCTACTAAATTAAATAATCAAACGTTTTATGATCTTAATAAGCCGAATAAGTAAAATTTATGTTACTTCGATCCCCGTTCATGACATTTAGACGATCATGAATTATAACCGTGGGTGCAACACTAAAATAATATATTCAGACCATCAATTTATTATAATAATTACCAACGATTACTTGCATTTCAATTGATGTAACGATATCCTTGTAAAACTATATTAATTAGTTTACTTTTCAAATATAGTTTAATGACTTAAGCATCATTAAGTAGTAGGTATGTATGTATGTATAAATCTCTTAATACGTATTAAATCCTGCTATATAAATGTGATACTACTACGTGAACTATTTGGAGACTGCCTTTTTTACGGATTGGATATCATCAAATGACTTCTCCCGCCTTAGTATCAGACTTTTACTGACTTAAACCCATCCATGTGCTCTCTTGTGCCCTTTGCGTTCCGGGAGCGCAGTATCCCGCAGCCCTGGAGATTGATTACCTAAGACATTAATTCCTTTTGTTGCATAACTAAATAATCTACATCAAAACTTCTGCACCTTTGCATGTTTAACTGAAATGTTTTTCTAACAGTTGTCTTTCTTTCTTTATCCAATTTAGTATATTATAATAAACTTTACTATAATAAACTATAATATATTTGAGTATGTACCTATTTATTTTGCTTGGTAGTAAACCATTAAAATAAAATAAAAATTTAATAGCAACAAACTTTGGTAAACCACTAAAGGACTAGTTTTTTCCAAATTAAAAAATGTCTTCACATTAGCAGGTATGCCAACTGAACAAGATACTTCAATAAACCCAATAAGGAAGATAATTACAACGCAAGTAACTCTTTAATTGTAACAATTTTTAATTAAAACAAGTGCTTAACCTTTAACACAATTATCGAAATGATAATATTTATTAAACTTACTGCAATTATATCGTGTTAATTAGGTTTAAAAATGAATCCTAAGAGTTAGTTCATATTATGGAAAACATGGTCAAGTGAATCTATGTTTTTTTCCCATGAAATAGCTAACTCGGCTAGTTGTATCTTTGCCCGGTCAATTTTGAGTAAAAATTAAATCGTCCTATAATTATCCCACTGCAGGTCAAAGGCCTGTTCTCATACAGAGAAGGCACGAGCATTGATCACCATTTTCACAGCGGATTGGCGATTTCAGACATATGTACTCGTAAGTCCAGGTTTCATACCATCACGCCTGTATTCCTCGAAAGGAAAGGTAGAATGTACATTGGTACACCCACATTTCTTTGGTATGTTTAGGTCCCATGTAATAGTCGGCGAGAAATCCAGATTCCCTTTCGATGTTTTCGTTCAAGAAATTAAGTGATGACCAAGAAATATTTTGAAAGTACATATTATGAATTGAAAAAGTTACATTAGTGCCTACTTGCCCGGATTTTAACCCAAACTCATGAGAGGCGAGACGCCTTAACCGCTGGGCCATAATGACACTTTTAATTGCCCGACGACAATCTCTGAACCGAGTGGGGCAATTAGTAGATGTAAGTGGTTGTGCCTAATATTGACAGCTGCACTATGTGGCATGTAGTTGCTTTGCAATTAAGATAGCCTGGGTTAGGAAACCGATTATTTGTTGTCGTACTTAATACGGTTCGGAACTTTGATATGCCTTTCCATTTTATATATAAAATCGTGTGTTGCCAGTTGAAATAATAATACCAGCCTTTTATTGTTCCACCGTAGGACAAAGGCCTCTTCTCAAACTCAGAAGAGAAGAGCATTGATCACCGCTCTTGCTTAAGGCGGATCAGTGATTTCAGACTTCCTATTTTCATGAACAAACAACATAATCTCTCAATAGGTAATTAAATTAATTACGTCAAATTTATTAATATCCAGAAATAACGGTTCGATTAAAGTTCGAAAGTAGTTCTTAAAATAGATTTAAAATATCTGAAACTATTACAATTACTTCAAAAAATGGGAGAAGTTTTTTACATTGGCTGTTTTTTTTTTACCAGATCTAAACTAAATAAAGAGTTTAGCAGTTTTGTAGTTCATTTGTGTGTATCTGGTATGCAAAAACTTAAGTGAGGTATGCACAAGGATCTAATGAGAACATCCTAGTGGATCATGCAATAGAATCAGTAATAGTTGCATGATCAAGAGCGGCCAGTTAATAGCTTATAATGTGACCGCTCACCGCCATGACTAGCCAGGTGGTACAATGAAAGCTAAGCGAAATATGAGCTAAGCGAAAAAAATATACAGAAAGTACTGTAAAACATAAAACTACTACTACTCTACTACTGTAAAACATTTACATTATTCATCTATACTAATAATATAAAGAGGTAATCTCTGAAGTACTGGGCAGATTAAAATAATTTCTTTCACTGATAGATAGCTACACTATGTATTGCCAAGTATCATATGTGTGGTATATTTTATTTCTAAGCGGACGAAGCCTTGGCAAAAGCTAGTATTCTTTAGTTACTTTGCCTTTTCTTGGAGCGTTATAGATTTTTGCTTTTTGTACTCAGCGATATAGACAACTTGCCAACCTACGGTTAAGAACGACTTTCAACTTTCTGACTAAATAAACAACTCCTTGGTAATTCAAAATTGCATAAATAGGGTTTAATTGAAACAAATGCATAGACTTTGACATTTGACAAATTCCAATTGGCAATTGGATGTGAAGGAAATACAATAAGAAAACTATATTAAACACGATGCCAATTTTTCCAAAATAAAACTCATCAAAATATTTCAGTCACCAAAAATATCTCCCAACATCCCATAGCTTGCACTACTCCGCCATCTTGAATCGCCCGTAACTAGTGATCGTCAAGACCTTGTAGAATATTGCCGGAACACATCAACTGCGATCATACTCGTAATAATATTGTTGCTGTACGCGGATCTGCGGCCATGCTACATTTATTTATTTTATTTATTTATAATAGTTTGTAGCCTCGGGGGTTTTTAAAATGCTTTTATTTAATCTGGAAATTGGATCCGTTTAGTCTATTTATAATTATTATAGGTTTAGGCACTGGATTTGTTTTAATTGAGATTTTATCAATTAAATGTGAGCTGGGTTTTTCAAAAGTTTTATTGGATTTTTCTATGAAATTTTCAGTAGTAGCTCGGAGTTAGCATTTGTGCCCGGGTAATGGCAATAGGCTCGTCTCCTATTACATGGGACCTAAACATACCGGCGAACTGTGGGTGTACATTAGTATACCTCTGCCTAACCCTTCGGGAAACTTAGGCGTGTTGGTATATATGTAATAAATGTCACAAATAAAAATGACTGAAAAATTATGTACTACATACAGCAACACACAATTTACTTGATAATTATAATGATTAACATAGATTAATAATGAAAGCTAATGAATGTTTTATACATATATATTATACATACTTACTGTTAGTCAGAAGCCCGAAAGTCTGACAACCAGTCTTACCAAGAGTATCGTATTACCCATTACCGGGTTGTGGAGGTCTGATAGGCAGTCGCTCCATGTAAAATACTGATATTCAGCTGCATCCGGTTCGACTGGAAGCCGACCCCAACATAGTTGGGAAAAGGCTAGGCAGATGATGATGATGATGAAACACCACTGTCTATTCGGTCGATGAAAACAAGCAAAATAACATAAAGTCCTGCCGTGCGATTCTCTAACATATTTCAACGTTACGCTCAACGTTGAGCTCGTCGACGACGCTACTGTCAAATCAACTTTACGCACAACGCATAGAGTTGATTTGACAGTAGCGTCGTCGACGAGCTCAACGTCGAGCGCAACGTTGAAATATGTTAGAGAATCGCACGGCTGAATACTGCGTCACATAATTATACTCTTATTAATCTTAATCTGCAATTCTGTCCCTATAGTCTCAGCAAGTTTTATCACCCTAAAAAGGTAATTTCCATTGAAATGACATACGTAGAATATGGCATTACCATTTAGGCTTTTAAGCGTGAAAATGGCTTACCATTCTTATGGTAAATTGGTAAATAGAGACCGTAAAGATGTTTATGTGGAATAGGAATTATTGACGGTAATTAAGGATTTAGTTATACAAGTAGTGAATTGAGCTGTGTTGAAACCTCAAACGGCGTAAGTATGGTTCCTTCATATATACCATCACGCCTGTATTTCTCGAAGGGTTAGGCAGAGGTGTACCAATGTACGGTCAACAAAAGAGATAAGTAACCGGACCGTCTAATATAGTTGAAGTTTCTTTTCAAACCAGTGGTAGTTTTTAAATAAAATTTAATTTAATTAAAAAACTGTTTATTTTCTATTAATGAAAATAAAATTCATTAAAAAACTTCTATGGGTTTTTGAAAAACTTTGAATTTATTAGGCGACCCTGGTTACTTATCTCTTTTGCTGACTGTACACCCACAGTCCGCCGGTATATTTAGGTCCTTTGGTTCCATCATTTATAACTATATTTTCGAGCCGTTTGGGGTGGAGACCCTCGGGCCGTGGGGTCCGTGTGCCCATACCCTTTTTAAAGATCTGTCCAAACGGTTGGTTGATGCTTCTCGTGACCCAAAGGCTGGCTTTTAATTTGGCTAGAGGTTAAGCATTGCCATCCAACGTGGCAATGCCGCCAGTCTTTTGGGAACTTTTCCGGTTGACGGCAATGATGCGGAGGAATTTTTTGATGCCTTAAAGTTTTTGTTTCTTTTTATATTATTATTAAGATTTTTTAATTTTATTTTAAGGCTGTAAATATGAATGGTATTTGTAAAAATATGAATAAACTGTGTTGTAATTATTGTTATTAATTCGACTCTTATGTTTGTGATTTGATAAGTTTTAGTATAATGTGACTGATATACATAGCTCCTATTTCTTCATCCTTCTTTACTCAGATTCATGAGGAATAATATATAACATCACGCTACGACTCACGGGACTGGAGCAGTAACCATAGATGCAACTTAATGCAGGTGAAAAGAACCATCGCAAAGACGCGAGCAAAATCTAGTTTAGAATAAAGGGTCCCCGTAACGGTCATTCGCAATCTAACTACCAAATAAAAATCAATTTCCAAATGTATGAAGAGCCTTTGCGAACGGCAAGGTTTGTATGGAATAATTATTTTGAAAAATCCATCAAAAGTCACAGGTATTATGTTACCTAGCAACTGGGATGTGGAGGTCAAATAGGCAGTCGTTCGAAGTAAAACACTGGCATTCAGCTGCATTAAGTTATACGGGAAACCGACCCTAACTTAGTTGATAAAATGATAGGCAAATAATATTTGTGTAATATGTATTGAATTAAACACGATTTTTTCATTAACATTTAGGAGGAAAAATCTTGAATGACGGTAACGTTATAGCTTCATTTGAGGGCCTTAAAATCCTGCGCCATCTAACAAGACTTTGCAACAGTTTAAACCATACTTGCAATTACCAAACTATTACATAACTAATATATAATAAGTACAGGCACACAGGTCGTGGGATGGTCGACTTTTTGAACGTATTGAGAAATATCAAATTGCATAAAATTTCATCACGGTTACTTACCGGTAGAGATCAGTGAAAAAAATGTATTACATCGTGAGTGAATAATTAGGTGGCAAGATCTTAAAAGGCTATGCAATATAATATCTAGACTTTCACAGAGCAATGCTAGATAGGCAATAAGCAATCATCGGCAAGGTTCACGAAAAATTTCTTGTGCAATAGGGTTGAAAAAGGCTTGGCAGGTGATGGAGTTTCTTGCCCATCTTTTCCATAGAGATGTGACTACGTTTTGGGAGGAGCAAGCGAGTTTCAAGTTTCTGAGCACCTATCCGAATTTTTAAGAATTCAAAAGTGCCTGTGGTTTCATTGAAATTAATGGCTTTGATTTTAAGATGATATCTCGTTTGTCAACATCAGGGCCGATGAATTGTCAATCTTAGAGAGTTAGAGTTAGGTTGGTTATGGGTCAGTACTACATCGCGGATTCCGCGATCGCTACCGGGATCCCTGGCACAAGTGTGGGAAGCTAACACCGAGGTGGGTTTTAGTCAGTAAGAGTCTGACAGAACCCTCCACAATCACCCACACTGCATTTTAAATTACGAAAAAAAAAAGAGCAGTAGTAGTGCTATAATTCTAAAAAATATGTGCTTGTCCAGAGACCAACCCGCTACCAACAACTCAAAAGTCGAAACCAATACCTCTAGGCCACTACAGTACTGCTCAAATGATTGCAGTGTACTTAATAATTATCGTAAAATTTCATCACGGTACTAAACTGTGAAGATCGGTAGAAAATAATATTGTAACAGTTCGTGATTAAATAATTATATAGTAAGGTGTATGTAGTTAACACGTTTATTAGTTCCCCGACAGACGATGATGTTATTAAAATAATTTAAAAAAATAACGAAACTAATTCTATAAGACAACGTAATTTATTTTTGTAAATAAGTTTACCGTATTTTTTTTGCCTAACATGTTGTAATATTTTGAGAAACTTTATTTTATTTTAATGTACTTCTAGTGCATTATGTTTTATTATGTCATTTATTAATTTTAATTGGTTACAAATTATATTTTCAAATCATAAATAAATATGATTATCTAAAAATCAATAACATTCATGGTTTAGACTGCCACTTATTCTTATAATAATCTTTACAAAGCTGAAGAGTTTGTTTGGTTAATTATTTGAATGCACTAATCACCAGAACAACTAGTCTGCTTTAGAAAATTATTTCTCTAATAGGAAGCCACGTAATTTCTGAGTGCCATAGGCTATGTTTTATGCTATACTTTTTTTTTATAGACGGGAAATCATCAAATAACTTCCCCCGCCCTGGGCGGGGCGGGAGGGAGTGTCAGACTTTTACTGACTAAAACCCGTCTATGTTCCTTCATGTGCCCTTTGCGTTCTGGGGGCGCGGTATCTCTTTCGAACAACCCGCAGCCCCGGCAGGCATCGGCCCTCAGTGGCCCCATCCAATTTTGCTGACATCTCTTTGAGGCGCGCGTGGAACACGAACGCGCCGTCGACACGGTCTGTCGTTGTTTAGTGAACGTACGGACGGTGAGCTACCCATTGCTCACCGTCCACAGACCCGCGCCTACGGTGGCCGGGAGTCGTCTCACGGCTCCCGACGCCCGGATCGTCTACCGCGGCGGCCGCTGGGACGGGGGACCCTCCTTTCCCTCTCTCGTCCCGCCGCCTCTTTCTCTAGCATTACAGCTTCGCAGAAGGAGTTTATGCTATACTTGACATCCAGGCTTTGGATTTCTAAGCAAAATCTAGTTCATTTATATACTTCAAATCGTTTTTTCAAACTCCAATTATCTAGAATTAATGGCTTTTAAATTCGAAACCAATAAAATGTTTCACATGTAATTTTATTTAATTCTAGAATAAACTGAGTCAATTACCTAGTCTCAATGGATAGGTAATTAGGTACTAAATCGAAATTGATCTAAATACAACTGATCAGACCTTATGTGTTGACCGATGAGTCGCAGACGATAGATACATTATAATTAATCAGCGGGCTTGATCAGCTGCTTGACACGAGTTAGAAGTTACATTGGTCGGGTTAGGTCGGGCAAGCTCGGTCTCAAGTCGTGAATGATGATATTTGATTGGTAAAATAAGCTGCTGTAACTTGTTGCGTTCGTCACTGTTCTTTTCTATGTGAGATTTTTACAGCGTTAGATTATTCTTCTCGTGTTTAATTTTAATCAATAACGAAGTGTCTTTTCGGCAAAGTTTTTATTTTTATTTTGTCCACGCCAAACGTAACGAACACATAAAACGGGCATAATCACAAAGGTAAAAAGATGGAGGGGCCGAATAAGACTGTATGGACTGACCGCTAGGCAAGAGTCTACACGTGGGTGTCTAAAGCGGGACGACGCCGGTGTTACCGAGAATGGTCCAGAAAGAGATGGGAATAAGATAACCTGGAGGCTCACTACAAGGCCTGGTGCAAGGGGGCGTGGTAAAATAGTTCATGAAAGAACATGGGGGAAGCCTTTGTACATCAGTGGAACAACATAGTCTTGGGGAAAAAAGTCACATTATATATTTAAGCATTATTATATTTGTAGCTTCAAGTTATTTTCATCCTGAAATTGAATAGCGTTTAACGAAATTATGGGTATTAAGAGCCTCATTACAATAATTATGGTACATAAAGATATTTTTAAAATAAAATGCGCTTCCCTGATATTAACTCCATTGATTTAAATATTCACAACTTCCGTACAATATTAAACGCCTACATACTTATGGTATTAAAAAAGGTACGAAGATGTTATTTAATATTTTAAACATTTTATTTTAAAATTAATCTGTAATAAATCAGCTTAAACACCAATTACCGTAGATACAACATATAATTTCGCTAATACATTTCACCCACGGATATTGGAATTGGAAGGCGATGCGACCTCTATCGTGTGTCGTGTTATAGACACAGTGAATCAGAATAGACACAAGGCTGTCTGAGGGATTCGCACCTGTGACCTCTGGTGGCAGATGTAATAGTACGTTATTTGGAATTACTAATGATTGGAAAGGGTTTTCATATATTAGAGAGTACGTCGTCGTTCTAAGAATTTGCTGATAAGAAATAGCAAATACATGAACATTTTTTCATTCTTATCGCTTAGGGTTTTAAGTTTTATTTTGGATTGATGTCAAAAAGTATGTTGAAATAATCTTGATCGCCCATATTTTAGAGACTTAAATTGCCTTTAGATGTAATCGGGTTTTCCATTTCAAAAACTAAACAGAGAAATTACATGTTTTGAAAACAAGTATACAGATACCATACGTGTTTTTTTTTTTTTGTAGAAAATGGCCCCCTCTTTATTTCTAACCATCACCACTAACTACAACTCCTGAAAAGCTATACTTAATAAACGTGACCTGAATACCTGCATAATAATGCAAATGAATTAAAAATCCATCACGATGTTAAAACATTACTTATCCACGTTAATACAATCCAAGCTAAACCACATACGAACCAAATGCGTAACATGCACGATCAAAGAAATTTATTACCCTTTCTGCACTTGTTGATTAAGGTCAATTCTCCGCGTTTAGCCATAGAAAATGTTAATGCAGAAGGTTCAATTGTTTTATGTGATAACTGGGTTATGCTCGCAACTTCGTTCGCGTTAAAGTTGATATTATATATTATCCCACGGGAAACGTCCGTTTTTTCGGAATAAAAGTAACCAATATGTTATTTTTACAAAAAACATTAGACACAGACGAACACAAACGTTACACATTAGTCGAAAACTATTTGATTTAAAATTTAGGAGGATCAAATCATAAAAAAAAAGAAAAAGTATTGTTGAAAGATTCAAAAATAGTTCACCGTCGATTTCGGCGACACCTATGTCTATTAATGAGTAATAATAATAGTATTCTTCTGACTGAATTTGTCATGCGCGCGGCGGTCAATTACAAAGGAGACTAGTACAACATTTATTTCTTTTTATTTTGTATTTGTTTGGGCTTTTGTAAACAAAATTTTTCATTTTATGTGCGTCACTTTCATGTGAGTAAACAGTTTACCTTTCTCTCTTTCTTTCTTTAAATAAGTCAACAATAGGGTACACAAGAGTTGAATTTAAATCTAAATGACATTCAAAACGTTAAATTTCCATGCGTTCTGCACAAACTGAAACTTCTGAACGTTTTTTATACATTTGTGTAATACCCATATACATTACCAAATACACTGATTAAAACACTCAATATGAGTTTAAAATGAACTTTGTATTGAAATGTAATTGATGTGCGCCATAATTTATGTTCCAATTTACTGACAAGGTCGGTTTTTTAAATATAATATTCTTTATTATGTTACTTAAGTGTATTACTTGTTAATATCTATTGATGTGAGCAGACCTTCCTATTGATTGGTACAATTATCGTGTATTCAGGGATGCTACGCCTAATCATTATCATTGGTGTGAAGGCGAAGTGTTTACATTGATGACGTACTACTAATATATTTAGTTAGACCGCCCCGGGGCCGCAAGCGAGTGAGGTATGGAATCTTGGGTTTGATTCCCAAGTCGGGCAAAAAGTGTTAGTGGGTTTTTTGCATTACCAATCCGGAGTATAGCAGTAGGTGGTGTAACACCCCCGTGTCTCGGAAAGCATTTAAAGCCGTTGGTCTTACACTTCTCTCTACGGTTTTATCGGATTGCATCTATGTTTGCACACACACTTGTGCACTAACATATCTTCTACGCACTTGATAAGTCCCTATTAAGATTGGACGCTGTGAATAAAATCGGTCTGAAGAATATTATAATTTTATTGTTATATATTTAGTGCACTGAAAAAAAAAACAGTATTCTATATAAAATCCAACATGTTTACGGTCAAAGTGTAAGGATATACAAGACCATACAAGTATTTGTTCTGTAAGGGAATCAAACCCGCGACACGCAGCGTAGCAGCTAGTGCACAAACCATGTCTCCAAAGGCGTTCGCTATGAAACTAACCTTGGAATTCTTACAATCAATATTTTATGTTTCGAAGAACCATCGGATTCCTTTTGAAGCTGTAACACAATTCCATAAATTCAGACAAATATTTCGCCATTTAGAAATAGTTGTGATGTATAATTCCGGACGAGAGTCGGATGATTGACAACACTAGCGTCGCTATAGCAGTTCGTGTTTCGATTATTGAGTGTAGGTTCTATTAGTAATGTGTCGTGTAGAGTTGAGTTGGTTATTTTTATCACTTTTAGGTAAATAAAGTTAGTTGGATTATTCTTGACTATATATATTTTTTATGGTGGTCCGTGGTTTCTGCCTACCCCCATAGTAAAAAGGTGTCAGTTTATGTATGTATGTATTTATATGAAATGTTATGATTCGTTGATAAGTGCATTACTTAAGAATGGCTGGCCCGAATTGGGTGTAATTATTTGTTAATGTTTGCTATAGGTACTCAGATAATGTTATTAGATGAAAAAAACTAGCAATCACCATTCGGAAAATTTGAGTATTCTAAGAAAACTGAAAGTGCTTTTTTCCTTGACAATGTTGAATGAAAAAAATAAACTAACTTTACCACTTTGTAATAGTAGTATGGATAAGCCAATAAACATGAAATCACAGCGCGCGTTAATTCCTATACTTTGGTAACTTTTATGTTTCAAAATGGCGTGCACTAAATCACTTTCAAACAATTTACTTACTCTGAAACGACCTAATAACATTTACATTCAATTTATGACTCCCTTATGTGGCTTCAAGCACCAATTTAGCACACCTCGTGTTCTTCTCACCCTTTTACGAACGAAAGCGTGATGATATTGGAATAAATTCGAAAATCAAAGGAAACAATGAGAACACTGCTACCGCCGGTGGCAAGAAATTCCGTAACAATTGTTTCATTATAGTTCAAAATATAAAATAATAGCTATTCATTATATACCCATAGGCGGTTTGGTAATGTACCTGTGTACAAATTTTTCATTTAATCTTGACTAATATTATAAAGACGTAAGATTGTTTGTTTGTTTGTTTTTCTCTGAAACTGCTTGACCGATTTTAACCATTTTTTTATCAATAGATAGCTACACGACTGCTACGCTAGAGGCCCTGGGTTCCCAGGTCGAGCAAAAAGTGTTTTTGAGTTTTTCTATGAAATTCTCAGTAGCAGCTCGGAGTTTGGAATTGTGCCCGGTTAATGGCAATAGGCTCGCCGCCTATTACATGGGACCTAAATATACCGGCGAACTGTGGGTGTACATTAGTACACCTCTGCCTAACCCTTCGGGGAATACAGGCTTGATGGTATATTTTCAATTTTTTTTTATATAGAAAGCTACATTATTCCTGAGTAACATAGACTATATACTATATAAGCCACGCGGACGAAGTCGCGGGCTGATGCCTAGTACTCAGAATTAGGAAGACAATAATTCAATTTTACATCATTTTACCTTTCAAGTACAAACGGTTGAAATTTCAACTCTCAATGCTGCGAGCGTTTCTTTAATGTATTGTGTTTACTATTGAGAAATATTGAAATATTGTATAGTAAGCTATACAATATATGTGGATAGAATATTTGGATACGTGATATCTTTGACAGATAAGTAATTTGAGTATCATGATAAAGTACTACACTTTTTCTTGCATTGAATTGTACTTAAGAATATTTATGTTTCTGTTGTTGCTGAACCGAGGAAAACTGAAATGCAGTATTTAGCTATAGATTTCTTATCTTAGGTAAGCACTAATTATAGGAGGGTTATAAATAATAAAAAAACTTTAAAGACATGTACCAATACCAATTTATACCAATACCAATTTATACCAATACCAATTTATACCAATACCAGTACCTACCAATTCATAGAAGAGAAAAGGGAAAGTTAAGGCATCAAAATACTCATCCGCATCTCTGTCAATGGGGCAATGCCTAAGAGGATGGCAGCATTGCCACATTGCAAGCAATACTAATTCCTTGGTCCAAGAAGAGGTCAGCTCATGGGTACATTTAGAGTCCACCAGTCGCTTGGCAATGATAAGTAAACATAGTCATTACAATTTATGGCTTTGTAAATTACATACTGATAAAGATGTTCATTTACCCAACCACTCCTATTCTGTAAAAATGTATCTGCTCATCTCAAACTCACTAAGTGTGAAAGATATTTGCAGAATAACACTGTCTTCTTCTTTATCGTATGGGCAGTAAGGTCTGACGACTCCACACTCCCTAGTGTCACGGGACTCTGACATGGTTACCAATGTCTGTGATGTCCAAGATAAACTTAGAAAGTACATATGAATTAGAAACAGTCAGTTCAGTCAGTTGCATTGTAACTGCCCCGTTGGTCTCGTGGTCGCAAGTGCGACTGCTGTGCAAGGGGTCCCGGGTTCGATTCCCAGGTCGAGCAAAAAGTGTTATTGGGTTTTTCTATGAAATTCTCAGTAGCAGCTCGGAGTTTGGATTTGTGCCTGGTTAATGGCAATAGGCTCGCCCCCTATTACATGGGACCTAAATGTACCGGCGAACTGTGGGTGTACATTGGTACACCTCTGCCTAATCCTTCGGGGAATACAGGCGTGATGGTATTTTTTTTTTTTTAATCAGTCACATTGGTACTTTGCCCGTGGCTGGTTGCGAACCCACAACCTCGTGCTTGAGAGACCACTGGGCCATCACACTGTAAAACCCTTTTACTCAAACCAATTAAACTAACATAAACTAAATTTTAATCACTATAACATCCCATCCCTATAGATTCTGCAAAACATCGCGGCTAACCGGTCTCACACGTTTCGTTTGCACGCTCCACCTAAAACTAAATTTAGTCTACAATTATAATAGTTGAACTATTTTGACGGCATTCAATTTGGACACTAAGTTATGGTAGCTTCGGTAAGATTTACGATGACGCTTCTGCTGAATAATTGTAGTTTATTAGTTATGCCACTCCCGAAATATGACGGGGACTTGGATTAAACTTGCTCAATGTTTGTGATAGGTGAAATAACGTTTGCATTTGCACTTATTTAGATAAAAGATTTTCTGTTACCTATATGGGATTTAAACATACCGGGGAACTGTGAGTGTAAATTATTACACCTCTGCCTGACCTTTTGGCGTATGTTATGTGATTTTGTAGAAAATTTGATCAAACCGAATTTCGGTCATGGCGTTGCGGTTAAAAATCTTATATTCATCTCGTAAACGAAATCAAATACAATCGTTTATTTGCATAATAAATATTTATGAGTTATAAAAGTTTAGGAGGCAATAGTATATGGAGCATATGGAGGTAATAGCACTGTATTTTATGCTATTGAGGTGAGCTAATTTATGTAATAGATACTAATCAATAAAGCTTTAAATTCATTTATATTTCAGTAATAATCAGTGTCAACAAATGAAATTAAATGAGTCATGTTTCACTGATAAAAATTATATTGCGATCATTTCTAAAAGTTAGTAGAATTATCCCTTTGATGTTAAGTGGTCACCGCTGTCAGACATCTGCAATACCCGAGGCCTTGCAAGACGCGTTGCCATCCCAGAAACAAACTTGCAATGTCTTATGCGCCTTTAATCGAACCGACTAATTAATTAAAAGTAATTAGTTCTATGATGGTGCTTAAACGGGCTCATGTTGTTATGAGAACATTTGGTTTGACCTCTCAGAATCATCTTATACGGTGTGATTTGCTGGATCGCATCTAGACAGTGCTAATCGTATACAATTGGGGCACAAGATGTCAGTGTAACACTTACATTTAAATGGTGACATGCTTGGATGTCCAAGCAAGGGTATTGTAAAAAATCGGTCTTGTAATTTGAAAGGTCAGCACAAGTCTAAGATGGTTAGTTATTTGTAATGTTCTAGACGAATAGGCGATTTTTGATTTAATTTCTTTTTTGCTGAGACATACTAAGAGCTCTTTCGGTTTATGAGTTTGATGTCAGGCTACTGTGATGCCAGAGCTGTGTGGGTGACTGCACACAGATGGCTGTCTCTTTTCCTACAATACCTCGTAAATTTAAATAAGTTTGAGGTGAGCTATCAATCCCTAACATGATGACATGTCACTTCGGCTAAATTCACCGAATGAGATTTTATACAAAAAGCACAACTTAAGTTATCTACAGATTTAAAAATATTAAATAATCCTCCTTGTGAAAAAAAATAAACTAGCGTATTATTGAAAGCACGACCATTGATTACTTACTCAATGCGGACTAGAATTTCCAAAGTTGTTATAATTGTAACTTTACTGACGATAACTTCTTAACCGATAACAGTGATGTCTAAGATAAACTTAGAAACTACATAATTAATTGACAAAATCACATCTTCTTTGTTATCTGGTATCAAATCTGCGGCCTTATACATAAGAGCGGACATCTAAACTACTGCGCCATCACGATATACTTCATAGAAATAGAAATACAAAATCAATAAACAAAGGAAAATACCCATACTACTTCAAATAGATACCAAAATGGGTCTAATGAAGGCAGCCTGTCATACCACGACCGTGGGGCTGACGTGGCGCGAGCTGATGGTACTGATGGGTACTTAAAGCACCATTACTGAGGACCCTCAGGCGGTTATCCTTCACCTACAGAACCGGATTTGTGGTAATTAAGAGCTGATGTACTTGCTCTGTTTTTAATGTTAGGTATTAAGTGCTATCGCTAAAATTAATGATGAATAATGGTTGTATTTTTATGACCTTGTTTAATTTTTTTGGGAATGCCGCGAGCTTATTGATATTATTTTGTTATTTTTCTAAGAGTGTTATGTAAAAGAACATAATTAGACTTTGACTTTCTGAGCAAAATTCTTAGTGTTACATCAAATGGACAAGTATTGCAGGTCTTTTGTGGGCTAGCCTGTAAAAATACAGACTTTATAGGATAGATTGCATTGATTTACTTAGAAATTATTCGTTGAAGTCTTTTACAGGGCGAGAGCTAAACGGCTGCAAAAGACTTCAACGCACAATTTTCTTTTATTATCAAAAAAATGAACGACACTGTTGTCGCAATGACTACGTGATTGGATACTGCGCTGCGTGTCCCGGGTTCTATTCTTCCATGGAACCAATATTTATATGATCTACAGGTAGTTGTTCCGGATTTAGTTGTTATGTACAGTACGGCCGACGTATCTTGGCGAATTTGAAGTTAGCCGATTAGCTGCGCAGTAGACAATTATGTTCCTAAAAGATCCATTGCGCAGACAAACGGCTAACTTCAGACTCGCCAAGATACGTCGGCCGTACTGTATGTGAGTTTATATTTATGTTTGTAAACGAACCCACGATATAAGAGAAACTCCTAGTAAGAATTAAAGATTTTTACATAAAGAAAAAAGTGACCTATTAAATACTTTTCAACTGAAAGGTCATAGCACCGCGGTCCTATATTCGGGCAGTTGCTGCAACTCATAATGTGGTGTGTATCGCACAACGTAATACTTCGTGCTGCAGCGTTTAGCCTGCGGTTGTGCGCATGCGTCCAACTGGGCACACCGACGACTTGCGATCCTATTTAAATTTTGTTTTCATTACGATTTTAATAAATCTCTTTTTTTTCATAAATGTGAGAGGTTCTGTATTTTTTAATAAATCACACTTTTACGATTAAACGGAATCAGTTACATTTTGGCAAACATAATAGATGTTAGTCTTGCTAAACACATGGGCTTTTTCTTTTCATTCATTTTTCATTCTTTATCTCGAGCTTACTTCTTAAGTCTTTTAAGATACTATATTTAGTAAGGGTATTTATACCTATATTCAGCAATACTATTACTACTGTAGCAGTATTTTATAATATTAGTGTCGATCTGTAAAAATAAATATAATAATTTGCTTAGATTTTTAACATTGATAGTTGCTGAGATAAGATCGCGACTAGATTTTAAACTGTTTTAATTAGACAAAAATGCCTTATGATTCACACACATAGCACATGCGATATTCTTACATAACAAGGATAAAACACAAACTTTACCTCTTTATAATATAAGCATTGAGAAATCATAACTAGAACACACATTAATTTATCACTATGGAATTAGTTAGAAGCATTTAATATAATGTCAATTATTGAGCATTCGGACGATACAGTTGGTTAGGAGCGTCTAATAAGATAATTTCTATGCATTCCGTATAAATCTGTAATTGATAAAAGATAAACACATTGCAACAAATCGATAGCGACCTGACAAATGGCAGAAGCTTAAATAACTATGTCGGTACTAGTTAATAAACTAGCTGAGCCCGTGGCTGCACCCGAACTGGTTATTCTTATTTATGTTAAGAAATGTACCTAAGTAAAGGTAACCTATATGCTAATTCAGTGTAGATACAGTATTAAACTTATTGGCGTTATAAACTTCGGTAACAAATGGCGTAAATAGTCGTAGACACTTATATTGAACTATCGTATAAATGTTATGTGTGAAGGACTGTTATACATATAAAAAGTTTTAATGCAGTTTTAAACCCGACACACTGGCTTTTAATTTGGTGTTATCATTTGCATTGTTCCGAATTCAAAACTTTTTAAAAGTTCTTTTTACCAAAAATGCACGGAGGTTTAGGATTCCGTGAGTGATTGCGTCTGTCAAAAGAAAATAGGTAAGTCGAAATAATCAAAACAAATTCATTCCAAAAACGAGTAAACAAAGCAACCTTTTATTAAAATATCGAGTCAATAAAAACTAAACGAAATGCAGTATTGGTCAAAATCTTTCTAGCATCAGATATTTTTTCTAATGAAGACAAATAAATATATTTTTATGTATTAAATCGAATTCGGAATTATCACCACACTTACCACCTCATACAAATCATCTAAAATCCGGATACCTTTATCCCAAATTCAATCAAAATCAAGATTATTCGACATCGACGCAGATTCATCGATACACGACAAAGATCAAAGTGTCCAATCAGCGAAACTATCCCATTTATAACATTAGTAAGATAAAACAAGATGGCATCGTAATACATGTTCGGAATTCCATCCACAGCTCGGGTCCTTATTACGACAGACAAATTGCGGCTGACCCATTAGGTACATGATGTTATTGGCGTTGCCGATATTTATGTCCAAACAGTATCATTAGCAATTGAACTTTCACAGTTGGGATGTTACGGATAGTTAAATCAATTTGATGAGTAGGTAAAGTATTACAGTACAAGAAAGTATAGAAAATTATTCGTGGCAGTATTTCAAACATATTCTGTTTTATCGGTGCGTTTAAACGCAAATACTGATCTTTTCTACAAAAAAAAAAAGGTTAAAATGTCAAAGACAAGGTTCAGCGTCTGCCTAAGGTTTGACATTAGAATCTTTTCTAAACACCAGTTTCGTTTTCGTATTGACCCTAAACCTGGGATTATCTATACTAAATATTGTATGAATTGACGAGATTGATATCAGAGGGCGATACCAAAGCTAATGTGTTAGCCCGTCGCCATATAAAGCGTGTAAACGCTCTCACTTTGATTCTCGAACAGTATTACGATGTGATACTACAAAAATGGAATAAAAAGACAAATGAATTCCCTACCGAATGATGTCACTAGAGCTAATGGTCACTTAAGTAAGATTCTAAGTAAACTTTATCTGAATTAATATTTAATTATCAAAATAATAATCATAAATATTCAAAAAGTCGCCCGTCTGCATCGCTATCGAACAAATTACTGGATCGAGGGATCTTTTAGTAAAGTTGCAACATGCGATGTAGATCATCGTTGTTTTGTGCATCATTATAAGTCGGCAAGTGCCTTGATTGGTAGTAGGTGTTGCTCGGAATGTTGCCAATACTGCCTTTGATATATGGGTTTTGCTTCTTTGTCTTTTTGGGAGATTTTTAGATTCTGACTTTGAACTATCTAAGTGGACCCTCACTTAGATAGTTCAAAGTCAGAGGAATGAGTGGTGGTTTAGGAAAAATCTTTGATGACGAAAAAAATATGGAGGGTGGTTGAAGGAGGCGTGGTAATGATAAGTAGGGTAAAGCTGTAGCAAAATGGTGTCCAAAAATGGGGCAGAGAAGTATTGACACAGTTGCCATCGTAGTTATATTCTTGGATGGGGTTGACACAAGAGCGTTGAGATTTCAGCCGAAAATCGCGGCAGGCGCAAAGTTCATAGCATCCCTTGCGTAAATGTAGGAAGGCAAACACCGGGGTGTTTTTATTCAGTAGGAGTCTGACAGACCCTTCTGTTTACCCTAGGATGGGGGACATCAATGAAGATTTTCTACCACGAAACTAAATAAATAAAAGGTGCCTTCCAATCAGTGGGTATAGTAGGGCTTTGAAATTATAGTCACTATAAGTTACAACGCATGTTGTAAAACTGACTGTCATACATAGCTAGTATTAGTTTATCAAGAACATATTTAAATAATGGGGTAAGCATTCGCTCCGTTTCAGAAATATAGTCCCAATTGACCCTACGTTAGAGCTCATAACTTCAAAAATAGATTAAACATAATATCCTCTTTCATCAGTAAGCAATATCTAACAAACAATCTAATACAAGTTCTCAAAATTGAGACATTAAAACAACATTTAACCTTACAATAATACAAAGAAGGTATAAACTTTAAAAACAAAAGTACATCTATTGTTCGTAGAAAAACAATCGCCTCTAGAATCGTGATTTCGTTACCAATACGACCATCGGCATCATCAGACGGTTATTCGATCTATATCCATTCATTCGGTGTAAGGTTGCCTCCCAGGGGTCAAGTCTCAACGAAATGAACTCGCCACAATGTGAGCTGATTGCGCAAAATCTTTTGTTGTGCCAACCTTGATATTTTGTGGAGTAATGTATGAAGGTTTGACAGATATTGGCAGGTTTACTTTTGAAGTTTAGGATGAATCATTTGTTGTGGTTCTCACGTTTGTTTAAAAAATGTGTTGTTGATATTTCCTTCTTAAATATTAGGTATTTTGATGGTTTTACACTGCGGCAACCTAGCTGTAATAGTTTTATTCTAAACCTTTTAAGGATTCGAATTTAGAAAAAGAAACGATTAGGTCAGTTCACACCACGACAAGAAGCGACGAAAACTTTAGGAGGAGAGTCAAGGAGTCGGTTCCTTGACAAATCAAAAGTGACCATAGTTTCATCATCATCATCATATCAGCCGCAGGACGTCCACTGCTGGACATAGGCCTCCCCCATAGATTTCCAAAAAGACCGGTTGGAAGCGGCCTGCATCCAGCGTCTTCCTGCGGTCTTAATCAGGTCGTCCGTCCACCTTGTGGGTGGACGTCCTACGCTGCGCTTGCCGGTGCGTGGTCTCCATTCGAGAACTTTGCGGCCCCATCGGCCATCAGCTCTGCGTGCCATGTGCCCTGCCCACTGCCACTTCAACTTACTGATTCTCTGGGCTATGTCGGTAATTTTGGTTCGTCTGCGGATCTCCTCATTTCTGATTCGATCTCGCAGAGAGACTCCGAGCATAGCCCTCTCCATAGCTCGTTGGGCTACTTTGAGCTTGCTAATAAGGCCCATGGTAAGAGACCACGTTTCTGTGCCGTATGTCATCACTGGCAACACACACTGATCGAAGACTTTCGACTTGAGGCACTGAGGTATTTTAGACGAGAAGATGTTACGCAGTTTCCCGAAAGCTGCCCAGCCGAGTTGGATTCGGCGGTTGACCATAGTTTAAATGAAATAAATACTTAGATTTTTCAATAAATAAATGAGATCTACGCGAGCATATTCCAATTCCATTTACCTAATTTTATTTTCATTATTGTTTAAAAGTATACAAGGACTCACTATTCACTCTCCATAAACTTGCATATAACGCCTAGACACAGTCAAAGCTACTCCATTTTAGGAGCTGTTACCCTCACCTTGACGGCCCTTTCGTCTAAATTCCTAGACCGTATGCCATGCTCGTCACGTCTCTAAAAGATGAACGCACTAGATTCCGAAGCCATGTTGCTCCATTCATGTAATATTAAAGTACATGGCAACTTTACAAGTTTTATTTATGTTTGAATTAATTAAAGGGGCAATTTGACAAACTTTTCGTAGCGATCGCAATTTACTGGGGTCGGCGCAACACGTTTTCTTCTTCCATGCCGTCCTGTCAGCAGTCATCTAATTTCAGTCTTAATTTGTCAAATATAGCTTTAATTTACCATTTTTTTTTATATTGACGGCAGCTGAGGTGAATTGGCGACTAGATTATTAGAATGTATTTCATTAGGCGATAACAAATGAAGGTTATAGATTAACTTCTGCTTTGTAACTATTTTGTGAATTCGATTCAATCTTGGAACTATAAACATTTCCTTGTTTTACTTACAATTAGTTGAACAGGCATGGGGGATAAAAAACAGGGTCGAAGCAACTGTCAAAACTCTTTAAAGGGAGTAATCATGTAACAAACATTACAAGTTTTTTTTATGAATACACTACATGCATATCTTCACAGTAATCATATAAAACCACCTCTATAATTATGACAACAGTCTCTTCTGATACCAACCTTCCAATCCCTCCACCATTCATGCCATCATAAACTATTTTCGCACCAATACAGCTCGTGCCGAATGAAGATTCAAATAGCAAACATCCAGAGTTGCCAAATAAGTACGTATAAGGCTAGCGACACATACATTTAAAGCTAAATACTGTGCACTATTTTAGAACCTCTGCCCTCACCTTGGCGGCCCTTTCATCTCAGCTGATGCGTGTCACGTGCTGTGAACGTGATGTACAACATTCGATTCCGTATCGTGTAGCCGCACCCTATTTTGAAGTGCTCTTCATGTTGATATGGCTCTGTTATTAGTTGATGTGTTCTAGTTTAAAGATTGACATATCGTGGTGCATGGCTTTTTAGATATTGAGAATTTTGTGTCAGTCAATGGATTTGTATTCTACTTACTTACTTCTAGGGAAATTCTTTGCCCAAAGCTTTTACTTAAAAGTCTAAGAGATTCTGACCGTATTTTTATTTTTAACTCCATCAACCACATTATTACTTTGCAGTAGAAGAATGTGGTGATGCTCGTGCCTTCTCCGATTAAGCCTCTTCTCATTAGGAGAAGGAAAACATCGTGAGGAAACCAGGACTTACAATATATATACGTCGGGAATAGCTAATCCAGATATTATAACAAAAAAAAAATGCAGAGAAAAGGACACTGACTGGTATTCTTAATTTTAACGAAATATTTACAAAATAAATACTATATCATCAACCGTACGCACATTCTAAAATTAATACACTCGGTCATAATAAAGTCTTTGACTACTATTACAATTATTATAATAACGAAGTTTATTCAGGATACGTTGATGACGGGAATTATTCAGAAGTCTATCATTAATTTGCTACATCCTTAGCTTAACCCACGCGATGCGACGGCGCGAATTGTGCACTAATTGACTCTGTGGGCGTTTGGTTAGTAACCTGTCATTGCTTTAGTGACTTTGCGACCTTTGTGCTCGAAGTTATTATGTTTGTCGGTTTGTTTGGGTTTGACTGGTTTAAGAGTAGTAGCGTGTGCATTTAGAACTTTGTTTAGTGCTTGTTTGTAATTATTTTGGTGTAAACAAAGCGGTAGTTAATGGTTACAATCAGCATGTCATGAGGTCTATAGATAGCATTGATATCAGCAGGTGGGCTGTCGGATTGTTTGACTTCCAATATATATAAATTGATTGTTACGTGTTAGGTCTATTATTGTATGTATGGTAATGGGTAAAAATTACCTGAAATAAGTGAATTTAATTTAATTATTAATAACTTAAAAATGTAGAGATTTTAATAATTTGACAAAGAAAAATTTATGTTAGAAACGTGATGGCTTCTTAATTAGAAAACAAAGCTTACTTTATCTATATCTTCGACATGACTGCTTAATATCCTGCAAATCTTAACCGCAAATTTTATTTTCACATTTAAATCAATCAGAATATAATGTAACTAGGATTTTGTAAAACTTTAATTAAAAATAGTGTCCGTGAATTTTCTTACAAACTTTTCTCCAAAGAGATGTTTTGGAACGAGCTTCAACTTTGTGACTTACTGATTGACTACTTGACATTAATTCAAAAAAGCCTGTAAATGGTCTAATTGAAATAAGGGCTTTGACTTTAACTTATACTGGCGTACACAACTTTTCAATCAAACCACAAACTTACATAAATTCAAACGTTTTGTTGAATTTTTTATTTATTTTTTTCAAATCAATCAAAGTTACCTTTGTCCTCATACAAAAACCCTTAAAAGAAGACCCTACAGCAAAAACAGCTCATCATTAACCTTGGGCTCTAAATAAAAAGGAACCGGATCTGAACTGACCCGAAGCCATTAGCGTTCAACAAAAACACAGACAGACAAAAAAATATATAACATACAATTGTAAACTACGATTTGTTCAAATTAAAAGATGCGTGCTCGTTCAATAACGTAATTTGAACGTTATTAGTTATTAGGTCATCATTATTTTAATAGGCTTCTATTACTTTATTGGTTGTTAGGAGATGGTTATTATTATGATTTGTAGGTTTTTCTTCTTCTTTGTAATCTAGTTTTATTGTGTTTATCACCGTTGCGTTATTGTTTCTATTAGTAACATTTCTTATTCCCACAGTTATTCAAAAAATTACAGTTTCTTTTTTGTTATAATTATAATTTATATCATCGCATGGCAAACAAGCCGATGGCCCATTTAATACTAAATGTTCACCGTCTGCCTACAGACATCTGCAATACCAGAGGCTTCACAAATGCGTTGCCATCCCAGAGACAAAGTTGAAATGGCTTATGTGCCTGTAATTACACCGGCACCCATACCCTTCAAACAGAAAAAGAGCAATAGGTACTGCTTTACAAAAGAATGTTTATTTTTCACACTAGGAATTTCTCTTATATCATGGGTGCGTTTACAAACATAAACTCACATACACAAACAGTCAGACCCGGAACAACAATCTGTAGACCAGACAAATATTTGTTCCGTGCAGGAATCAAACCCGCGACACGCAGCCTAGCAGCCTTCAATTATTCAGCTACTGCGCCAACCGTGTCGACGAAATTGGTACAGCTGTGGTAGTACTGTCCCGGATGAGCTCCTTTACAAAGAGCTCCACTAGGTACTACTAATATAGTTTAGATTACCTCAAAGAGTTAGGTGATACCTACACAACAACGCAATCAAAGGAGCGATAGCAGTGAAAGGCTACTCAGACGTGGGACAGCATTACAGCAATATCTTCGTGAGCGATCCCAAGCTGCGCCGGCGCCGGTAAGTCACGCCCAGTCCCACAGGTGGCGCTGTCGTCACTCTCACACACGACCGCCATTTATACTTAATATTATGTAGAGGTAAGATTTTTTGTTTGTTTGTTTGTTTTAACTGCCTTGATAGCCTAATGATCCCAAGCGCGACTGCTACGCTCGAGGTCTTGGGTTCAATTCCCAGGTCGAGCAAAAAGTGTTATTGGGTTTTTTTATGACATTCTCAGTAGCAGCTCGGAGTTGTGCCCGGTTAATGGCAATAGGCTTACCCCCTATTACATGGGACCTAAACATTCAGGCGAACTGTGGGTGTACTTTGGTACATCTCTGCCTAACCCTTCGGGGAATACAGGCGTGATGGATGGTATGTATTGTTTGTTTATATCTTATAGGCTCTGCAATTTAGGTTACGTTAAAGAATTAAATAGAATTTAAAGAGAGCCACGTTGAATAAATTGAAGAGTAGTCAGTCTATTGTCTAGTTCAATGTTTATCAGTTCTATTGTGCAATATCTATTATATACTGATATTACAAAGAGGTTTTTTTTTTGTTCTTATGTTTGTAACGAATAGGATCCGAAACTACTGAACTAAAATTTAAAAAAAAACAGCAATAGATAGAGCAGCTATGTTATCCGCCAGTTCGAGTAACATAGGCTATATGGCATCACGCTACGACCAATGGGAGTGAAGCATTAACCAAAGATGTAACTTATGGTGGGTGAAATAAGCCACGCGGACAAAGTCGCAGGTAGTCCGCTAGTCATATTATAAAAAGAGGAAAGATTTATTTTGTTTGTTTCTTTGTAACGAATAGGCTCCGAAACTACTGGGCCGACTTTAACACTTTCTATCACCAATAGATAGCTACATTATTCCTGAATAACATAGGCTATTGAACATCACGCTACAACTCACGGGAGCGGAGCATTAACCAAAGACGTAACTTAACGCAGTTGAAATAAGCCACGCAGACGAAGTCACGGGCAGTTCACTAGTTTATTATAAACGTGTAGGTTTTCTCACGATATCCCATCAGCTAATGTTGATGATCAATTTATTGTGTGGATTATTTAGAACAATAGTTTTGTTGCTAAATGGTAGAGTGTATTGCTTTGCAGATATACTCTAGATTGATCTTCGTTATTAATTGGCAAAACTATCTATCTATTGTCTGCCCAAATTAACTGTCCCACGTCAAAATGTATCCCGGTTTTTGAAGTATACTTTATGATTTTGATTTTTTTTTTGCGCTAGTCTAAAATATCATATTCTAAGCATGAAATCTAACGTCATTAAGTAAATTATTGAAAGATTTACAGTTGACTTATTTTAGCAGAAATACACTTGATTTCATCATCAAATCTTTGAAGTAATTTTTATGGTCCACGATTTTCACAAGCTGTTCCAATGGCTATAGTTCTAGGTACTCATCATTTCGTAGCACTCAACCATAACGTGCGGAATTTAGGAACACTTCTACCTTACCCTTTGGGAAGCAAAGAAACCGTAAATGAGTTATTTCAAAATAAATCACTAGAACTTGTAATCACGCCATCTATTTTCTGCTGTGTACAACTCAAAGCTAATTTGCATGTGTGCGTGTGATGCATAATGAACAAAGCTAATCATAGATCATTGGCTAGCTTTTAAAGTTTGAGTATAGATGGAGCTTTACTTCTTTTATTTATGGTTAAGCTATTGCAGATTTTAAGAGAAAGATGTGGTGTGACTTTTTAAAATGTTTTAAGGAATGTAAGACTATTTAATTAAGTGAGATTCAACAAAGATGCATGTCGACCTTGCAGCCCTTAATTGTGTACCTTTGGTGATTTATAAGGGATAATTTCACAACTTTTATTTTAAAAACACCAGCCTATTATAGTCTTACCGAAGGGCAAAGGTCTCTTCTCAAGCACAGAGAAGGCTTTGAGCTTTGATCACTACGCTTGCTCAAGGTGTATTGGCGATTTTAGACTTGTATGAATTGTAAGTCTACCTCGGTAGCCTATTGCTCCTAAACGCGACTGCTACGCTAGAGTTCTTGGGTTCGATTCCCAGATCGAGCAAAGTGCTATTAGGTTTTTCATTGAAATTCTCAGTAGCAGCTCGGAATTTGAATTTGTTCCCGGTTAATAGCAATAAGCTCGCCCCCTATTACATGGGACCTAAATATACCGGCGAACGGTGGGTGTACATTGGTACACCTCTGCCTAACCCTTCGGGGAATACAGGCGTGATGTGTGTATTAATTGTAAGCTCAGGTTTCCTCACGAGACGTTTTCCTTCACCTTCGTCAATGACATCTAAGATGAACTTAAAAAGTACAGCTTTCATGTAACGGAATACTTATAATTTTATTTTAATTTCATCATTTTATTTATTAATCGTGACTAACTTTATGATTACATAAAAATGTAAAATTATGTAGTTTTAATTTTATATTTATGTAAATTAAATGCGCTTTTAATGTATGCAGTTTAATCGTAAATTTTGTATAATTGATTGGTACGTGCGTCGGTAAAAATGATCTAGATATTTTTGATCTTGACATTTATCTAGGAGTAATTACTAGGTACGTATGTGTGGAGTAATCGTTCTTAATATAGGAAACTGGACGTCGCTCCCATTGTATATTTATGCATGATTGATGACATGATTCAGAATGTAATTAAGGTGGTTTTTAGTCAATTGATCTTTATCATTCAAATGAGCAAGTACGATTCCTTCATAAAATATTCATTTGATTAATACATTAGAACGTCAGGAAGTTCTCGATACTGAAACTGGGTATCTAATAAATATGTCATGTTGACCCAGAGCTTAAGGCGTCCACTCTTCGATGCAGGTTCGATACGGGTGACATTTTAAATTCATTTATACTTTCTAAGGACATCGCTGATACCAGTGAAGAAAAACATCGTAAGAAAAAAATAATTTGTTTTATGTTAGTCTGATTTGGCCTATTCACTATAAAGCAAGCGTGGTGGTCAATACTAGTGCTTACTCTGTAGCAGAAGAAGCCTTTGCCCTGTAGTAGAACAATACTAGAATGGTTTTATTATTATTTACACAGAAAGTTATATATTAAATATAGAATAAATAACTTTTACTTAATAAATACCTTCTGTGTTTGATAGGAACCTTCAACAATAAAACCAACATCATCAGTATAGACATTTTTTATTAATTTTCATCACTGTTCACAATAAATTATCAGAAATAAATATTTTCGGAGTACATCAATCATTTATAATGATAACCGGTTATAGGATCATACCTTTGAGGTTGTTTGGGCCCACTAAAGTCTTCGCCAATAACCTTGGTGTTATCATAACCAGGGTATGTGGTAGACTGGTCAGTACCACCATACGCTGGTCCATTATTAACAGGTCTAGTGGTTCCCTGAGTAGGATGACCGAATCCTGGACGTGATCCATCATGTCCAGTAGTGATTGGTCTTCCGAAACCATCAACAGGACCACCCACAAAAGTACCATCGGTCTGAAATCCAGGACGATATGTGGTAGTATATTCCTGAGATGGACCCGTAGTTCCAGATGGAATGAAAGTACCAGTTGAAGGTGAGCCAGTAGGGAAGGAGCCAGGACTTGAAGGTCCGTATTCGTATCCAGTTGTCCCTTGCTGGGCTCCTGGATATCCAAAGACAGGTTTGCCACCTGGAGTTGAAGATAAAATAGTAGTAGGATAATTAGGTGTAGAAGGTCCATTTTGGTAATTTCCTGGATAGGTGCCAAATGGTGAAGACCCGGGAGCAGTAATTTCAGATTGAGATGGGAAGAAGGTTCCTTGCTGTCCAGGCGTTGTAGGGGCTGTAGTAGAGCTCGGGAAAGCACCAGGCCCTTGTTGATAAGTGGTTTGGTAAGTTCCAGTTGGTGTAGTCGGGAATACTCCAAAGTTTCCTATAGGTGTGAAAAATCCAGGTCCAGAAATTTTATCAGGATTGAACGTGCCAGACTTGGGAGGTCCATAATGATAACCAGTATGGAAAGTTTCACCTTGTGAAGATGGTAATGATCCTCCAGATGGAGCACCGGTCGGAACTTGAGACCCAGAAACTTGTGTGTATCCAGATGTTGGAGACACTGTTGTTGGACTCGAGTAACTCTGTGAAGGTCCATAGGTAGAAGTATAATAGTTCTGAGGAGTTGATACTCCAGGAGTTGGAGTCGTTGGTCCACGACCAGGGAAACGACCAGTGGTTGGATAACCAGATCCTACATTATCACCAGGATATTGAGAGACAGGTCTTGTGGTTTGATATTTGTAATCCAACTGTCCTGAAGGAGATTGAGTAGTTACAGGTCTGCCAACAGCAGTCGTAGGACCTGGAATTGTAGTTGATGTTCTATGTTGCTGTGGTTTTGTTCTTCGGGGAGTTTCAGTACTTCCAAATCGTGAATTATGAGAAGGCATTGGAGTAGTCGAATCATAAGTATAACCTGGAGAATTTTCGGTTCTTTGTCCTGGAGTTACAGTAGTTTTTTGATTGACATGAGTTCTCTGACCACCGGGTACATTATGAGGTCTTGATGTAGTGTATGTTGTTTGATAAGGTCGAGAAGTTACACCATTTTTCTCACCAGGACCACTTGTAGAATCGATTCTGTCGTCATCATTTTCTTGATCAGTTATATAATCGTTGCCATCATCATAATCAGTGTAAGAATTTCCAGAAGGTGAGGTGACTCCAATAGTCATGAAAGGTCTTAATGTGGTTGATTGGCTATTCACATCCTTTTGACCGTATTTGTTAGGAGATGATTGGCTATTTTTATTTTTTTGATCGTAAACATTTGGAGTCATAAAAGGCTTTAGTGTCGTGCCGTCTCCGTAGTCAGATCGATGTTGATCAGGTTTTCTGGTTGAAGATACTTCTTGAGAGCTGAATCTTGTCGGGAATGTGCTCTGTTCAAACTTGGTACTTGGATGCTGGTAGTCGTACCCAGAGTCATCTTGTTCAGTTACTTGTTGTGTAGGCCTGCCATTTTTATTGTAACGATTGCCTGTGAAACCTGGTCGTCGATTTCCTTTGATTCTTTGCCTCAATATTTGTTTTTTGTTTCCAATAATCGGAACGCCTGTAACGCTATCGAACTTGGTGTTTATATTTTCACCTGCAGATAAATTCGGGTTACCAGACTCAATATTTTGATCTTCTTCGTTATCATATTCGTCGTCTCCAGAGTAGTCGCTAGCACCAACATCTGTGTTAGATCCAGGATATTTAGTTTTCGATACATTTTTTACAACACCAGATACTGGGCGGCGTTCAGAAGGCCGGCGGCGGTTTTCCAAACTAGGTACATTATTTTCATTTGTATCTTCAGACCCAGTAAATGGCAGATCAACTCCATTTGAGATTGGACGACGTCCTGAAGATCCCTGTTTTTGAGTGCCATAATTATTAATCTGATTGAATCCACCTTTTACAGTTGGGACACCATTTTCTTCAAAATCAACATCCCCTGAAACTCTTCTGTTACCGTCAGATATATCGCCGTTATTCTGATGTGAAGAGGGTCTCGCTGGTAATCTTCCATCTTTCCTCGCACCGGTAGTAGGCAAGTTATTGTTGAACTGATCCTGTGCTATACCTTCGCCATATTCGTCATCTTTTATTCCAAGAACAGGTTTTACTAAACCATCTTGAGCTTTATTAAATTGTTTATTAGATAAACGGTCTGCGTTATTATTTTGTGGATGATGACTATTTATAATTCCTTGATGTCCCTTGTCACCATACTTTGCTTCATCGTATGAACCTGTAACAAATGAAAATCATATAAGTAATGTAATTTACTTATTAAGATCGAATCAACACAAATGACGTACTAACTGCTACTCCTACAGATTGAGATAATAATCTTAAGTACTAATATAAAATATAATTGTACATCTACAAATCATTCCTTCATTAGTCTGACGGAATAATTGAATAATTCCATCGTAAAGTAATTAATAACATTTCTTTAATTGCACTCTAAATTCTCACGAGAAAAAATATTTGTTTTGTAAGCATAGTAAAACTAATGTAATACGTTGAACTTACCGTCATGCACAATACCAGCTGCTTTATCTTTTGCAGCTTGCTCAATGACCTTCTGAATAGCTTCAGGTATTGGTGGAGGAGTAGGCAAATGATCACCACGGGGTTGGAAACCATTCTCGTCAGCAGTGTAAATGACACTATAAACCTTTCCATCATCACCGACATAAGAGTACGCGCCTTGAGCTTTAGTTCCATTATCTACTATGCCACTCTCATCAGCATGGATTCCATTAGAGGTATCAAAACTGTATGAGTAACCATTTGGAGTTCGAACGTTCTCGTAGTTGAGGATTACTGCGTTTCTATCAGCTTCTGCTTGAGGTCTTTCTGGACGGTAAATTGGACCAACAGAGGAGTACACTGATGTAGAGGATGGAACACCAGGGAAGGGAGTAGTACTTGAAACACCATTGTAGTATGATGAAGGAGTGGAAGGTGTAAACCCAGGTTGGTAAAGATTTTCAGATCCTGAAGGTACAGACGAGCCATAGTTCTGGGTTCCAGTGTTATACTGAGATGGAACTCCTCCAATATTAATAGGTTCCTGGTTTTGATAGGATGTTTGGGTTGGTTGAGTTCCACCAAGGTTTTCAACATTGGTAGGCTGACCAGTGTACGTTCCTTGAGCGCCATCATAGTTGACTCCATACTGGTTACCACCTGGTTGAAGGGTTGTCGGAGATCCAGTTGATGGGACGTATGCTTGCTGTCCTGTTACTATCTGTCCACCAGGATATTGCACCAAGCCTTGGTTATCACCAGGGATTTGAGTAGCACCACCAGGACTACCCACTTTCTGTCCTTGATAATGATCCAAATGTTGATTAGGAGCACCAGTTGGTTGGAATCCTTGCTGTTCCGCCTGGCCACCAGGATACTGTAACTGTCCTTGATTTTGACCTGGATACACTGATCCAGGACTTTGAGCAGTACCTCCGGGTGTGATGAGATTCTGGCCTGGGTATTGGCTTATAGGCTGGTTAGTGAACTGATCATATCCTGGAGTGCCATAGTTAACAGGTCCTGTAGTTGGGTTTTGAGGAACAAATCCAGGTTGAATACTAGTTCCAACATTTGGTGCTTGCCCTTGAGAAGGTCCATACGGATAGTTCTCTTGACCCAAATCAATTGGAAGTCCAGTTACTGGATTAATTGGCAATACTGTAGTTTCAAAGCCTTCTGCAGGTGGATATGTAGTTGTCCGGGAATAAGCATACGATGTGGTTGTAACTGGAACCTTAGGGATTTTATCCCCAAAGTTGACAGTTTCTCCAGTTATTCCAAAGTTGGGTTGGGATCCTGTCTGTCCTCCAATTGTGGGTCCTGTTTGTGTAGGATGAGGAGGTTCCAAAGGAGCATCATGCTGCCCAAGGGTTCCTCCAGCAAATTGAGCACCTGGTGGTGGAAGGTAGGTGCGGTCCAGTTTATCAGCTGCAGTTAGGCCTATGGCCAGGGTAATCTGTAAAAGATAAAGAAATTACAACAATTTTATTTATTTAATATAAATTCTAAGAAGTTAGTTGAAAATGTTCTAGTTCAAACAATGGAACGCTAGGTACTTCTTGTTAAACCATGTAACATGAATCAGAAAACAAACTAAATTCTTAGTAAACCAATACTGGCTCTGTACCACATTCTGTAGGTATTCATATTGTACTTAAATGTACCATATTGTATCAGGTGGATTGAAAATAGAGGTACTACACTGTATTAGTTCATTGAGCTTGTCGTCTTCACATATTATTGTCACAAGCATAGTTAAGACACTTTCGTTTACGTCTTACAACGTTTACAGTGTCCGACACAAAAGTTTATACCATCGAAATATTTAACTAAATTTTTGTTTAATTAAAAAAACATACTTTTATGAGTTTAAAGACAATGACATGATAATAACAGCTAAGTAATTGTGACGATTATGTTTAATACAATATTTTTTCGAAGGTTTCTTCTAAAATTTATAATTATTGGTATTGATTGTATTAATTGTTTACAAAGCTTTTGAAATTAAATTAAATATTATTGAATACCTACCAAGAACCACTTCATCTCTGTAGTTGTATCCTCACCAGGACGCACTTGAGATGTGTGATAAACCCAAAAAAAACAAATGATATTTATACCACCCATAAACCTATAATGACCATTTAGATGTTCGTGGGTACGTGACAGACGGACAGCGTGACAATCCCCTAATTGTTGCTGTCACTACACACAACGTATTAAGCATATTTATTTTATTATTACATCACTTGATTAAATTATAGGGCCTTGGCATTTTTATGGCCAACACTGTAATTTGTTGGTGACAAATGCTTGCCACGCTTGCACAAATGCGAACCTTTTTGTTGGTAGTGTAAGAACTAAATTAGAACAACGTATGTTATTCTTTTTTTGACAAATATTTGCTGTAACTATTTCTGTAGCTAAGCAGCATTGCTATGATCTGGTTTGAAAGGTAAGAGTGTCTAATTACAGGTTAACGGGACATTTTAAATATTGTCACTTGGATAGCAGTACACCTGTGTTGCCTCCGGTCTTTCACTCGTTCACAGGCAAAGATGACCACTAATCATAAAGTGATCAGTAGTGTTATTCTGTGAATATCGCCTGCGGTGAATTTAGTAGATGTGAGCTTGAGCTGTCAAACCCTAGCATGGTTGGATGACAGTTCACCTCAAGCTACAGAATGGATGGACAGGTGACTTGTGCGCTTATTTGTTACTCTTTATATTAATAATCTTCTCTTTATCTTCTATTTTAATAAAGCTGAAGAGCTTTTTGTTTATTTATTTGTTTAATCGTGCCAATTTTTGAAAAACTACCTACTACTAGCCCAATTGGAAAAATATTTTTGTAATTATGAGAACCAGATTCATAAGGAATAGTAACTATGTAATATCATGCTAAGTCCTACGGGATCAGTAACCAAAAACGTAACTTAAAGCACATGAAAAAAAAAACACGCTGGTAAAGTCGCAAAATATTATAAGGAGGTAAAGTTTGTGTGGTTGTAGGGGGTAATCTCTGGATCTACTGAACCGATTTTGAAAATTCTTATACCCATAGAAAGCCTCGTTATTTGTGAGTGACATAAGCTATATAACATCACGTTATGGCACTCGAAAGCGGAGCAGTAACCAAAAGTATAACTTAAAGCAGATAAAAAAAGCATATAAAATTGCGGCAGAATTGCTAGTAAATAGTCTAGGAAGTAAGTAGCAACAAAGTACCCTAAATACACTACAATACATCCTGAAACGATAAGAAATTACATAACATCAATACATCACTGTTTCATTACTTAAACACGCTGCTACTAGATCAGTGTATTTGATAGGGACCTCGTCATTAGCACGAGAACAAGATGAATCATTAGTAAAAACACATTAAACATTAAATTAATCATAAAATATGTATCGCTATAATTAGCCATTGTTTGAAAGGTTAGTAAAGTGTAAATAGTAATAAATCATAGTTCAATAGTCTGGTCTAGTGATCTATGTTTGTAGATGGATTTCAAAACTAATATAGAAAGAGATGAATCATTTGTAAACGTCTTAGGTAAGGCCAGGCGGGAAGAGTGACAGACATTTGAAGATCACATTTTAGTGTAGAATATTTGACACCGTACTAACACTAAAAAATAAATTCGAAAAAAAATTGTCTGCCTTTTGTCTGTTTGTTCCGGCTAATATCTGAAACGGCTGGACTGATTTTGACGGGACTTTCACAGGCAGATAGCTGAGGTTATAAAGAGTAAATAAACTAGGAGTGGTGATAGCAGTTAAGTTACCATTCGATACCCATCGTCATAACCAAATGGTTTCCAGGTACCTATGATGATATAAATAAACAATATCGTAATGATGGGAAAGGATGTAATTTTCGGCTTTGTTATGTATGTTTACTTCCAATATAGTGTGCTAAATTGACAGGATAACAAACCATCATGCCTGTATTCCCCGAAGGATTAAGCACAGGTGTCCCGATGTATACCCATAGTACATCGGTATGTTTAGGTCCCATATAATAGAGAGACCCTATTGCCATTAACCGAGCACAATTCCTAACTCCCGAGCTGCTACGGAATTTTCATGAAAAACCCAATAACTAGAGCAGCAGTTGCACAGGACATTAAAAAGAAAAGATTAGTCGTAAACCAGACCCTTTTCACGGGCCATAACTTTAGCCAGACCCTATAAAACCCTTGTAATTTTTTTCCATCAATTTCCTCATAGAACATTGCTTCGTATATCGCATCCGACAAATCGCGTGTCGTATAATCGTTCGGCGTCGACCAAGACAAATACAGTGAAAGGTCGTCGCGCACACGATCGGACGCAATTTGTAAGATAATCGTTATTGTCTTTATAATTACTTTGTCGACCGTGAACTGTGAACTTGCTTTTAAGGCGTTTTTTTATAGTTTAATAATCGGTGGTAATGGCCGATGAGTCAGACAAGGTACCTATGTACTTATATAATAGACTTATGTACTTACGCTTGGTGATAGATAAATATACATTCTTTTCTTTTTTCGAAATTGTTGCTTCTCTCTACGAATTTCTCCCGTATCTTGGGTGCATATACGAATATATAAACTTATATACATAAACAGCCAGATCTGAAACAACTATCTCTAGGCCATACAAATATTTATTCCTTGCGGGAATCGAACCCGCAAAACGCAGAATAGCAGCCAATCAATCGCCAAGCCACTGTGGGGTTTTAGTCGGCAAGAATCCGACATTAACTCCAGCATTCTTCAGATGAAGGAATTCATGAGTAGTTCCCCACAAAAGTAAAGAATCGTGGTGCTCTATTTCCTTTATTTTAACGTTGGATTTCTCCTGTAGCGTAAGTGCGTTTACAAATCCGCCTTGAGCAAGCGATCAATGCTCATGCCTTCTCGGAACTAGAACTGAACTGTGAACTGTGTTATCTCTTTACCACCTTTGGTTGACTGGTAGAGAATGCCTATGGCAATAAGTCCGTCTTTGTACTTTTTTTTGTGCATAAAGTTTAAATAAATAAATAAATAAGAGACCTTTGCCCTCCAGCTGGACAATATTAGGCTGGTATTATATTGTTTTATTTCTTCCGTGAATCCAATTTGTCTTTTCTATAAGCAATTTAAGTATTCATCTATTAATTTCTTTAACACATTATCTTGACCTAAACTTCATGAATGAACGAGTATTATACGATTATTCGGTGTGTGACGAAACGAACGAACGTTTGATGTCTTAATGCAGCAAAACAAGTATACCTACCTATATTAGATATTGATTAAGGGACTGTATTATTTTTTGGACTGGACTGTTACCAGAGATATAAAAATTAAGTTTAAAAACTAAAACTCGACTGCTGAAAAATCATAATCTAAAAGGTATGAAACCAGACAAAATTCTCATCTAAAATTGTTATTGTTGTGATGTTCAGAGGATAGCCGTGGTCATACGCCGTTTTGTCCTAAAGTTTATGATCGATTACTATTGTTAGAATGTATTGTTTTGTTACGATAGGTGGCATACGACCTCCTACATCCTCTGAACATTACTAACAACAATAATGTCAGATGAGAATATTGTCTTGTTTCAGTTTTTTCGTACTGTATAAATCGTGATTTTTCAGGAGTCGGATTGTTTTTAAACTTATTTTTTATTTAAATTAGCTTCTGCCTAAGATTTTGTCCGCGTCAAACTTAATATATTATTCCACGGGAACTGTATATTTTCCCAGGATAAAAAGATCCTAAAAGAAAATCCTATGTGTTATTCCACACTAGAATCTCAGTGCGAAACATCAAGATCCGTGTAACCGTTTAATCCTGAAAGAGTGATAAACAGACATCCATTCATCCATCCTCACAAATTTTATCATTTATAATATTAGTAGGATTTATATTTTTACTAACCGACAACAAAAAAGGAGGAACTTGCTCAACGCTTGTTCAACTGCAGGTATGCATTCTCAATACTCGGAATGCCTAGTCACAAAAAGATGATGCAAAGATGAATCGATTTCACAATCAAATTGATCATTAATGTCCCTCAAATTTCAGATTGAGATGAGTAATATAAGGATTGTGAATTAAGCTGCAATGATACGTACCTAATTTTGTTATATTCTGAATTACAATATATTATTACTAGCTTCTGCTTAACGTAACGACTTTAGTTACTGCTCTGCTCCCGTGTGTTGTAGCGTGATGTTACCTACATATCGTACTATTCGTCATGAATCTGGTTACTATACATATAAATATTTTTTTTATCCGAATGTTTGTTCCCGAATTATTAAATTTGTATAGATGAGAAGACCAAAAGATCGAATAAAAAAAAAGAGATAAAAAGAAACCAATTAATCAACTTTATTAATTAACCACCGATTGGCTTCAAGTAAGTATACTTTTTACACATTTATGGAAAGCAGCTGCTATTTAGACACTGCAGCCCTTTTTTATGGATCGGAAATCATCAAATTACTTGTTCTGCTCTAAGCGGAGCGGAAAGCAGTGTCAGGCTCTTACCAACTAAAGTCCGTAGGTACTCCTTCGCCCTTTGAGTTCCAGGGCCACAATGACTCTTTCGAAAAAATTCCGCAACATCCTATAAGTACCTAGTTAAACACTGAAGGTACATATTCATTGATCCAGAGCGATAGGAGTAATAAACTACAAAAACACTACAGGCATCACAATCGACAAAATAATAGCCAGAAAATAAAGCGCTACAAAAGCTCATACAACTTCCGATAGCTAACGCCATCTGTGATTCCATTCAAGAACTAACACACCACTTTAAGACGACCTTCACCTCCTTGCCTTACTCTGCTTACCTCAATAAGCGCGTGATGATACCGCAATAATAAATGATTACGAATGCTCTCAAAAGATCAATGGTGCAATGATTCGATAGTTTCAGTACAGTAATGCTCAAATAATGATTGTGTATGCCTTTGAATATAATATAGATATGTTTGGGAATGATGAAACTGAATTAGGTTCACTGTCTGTTAAAATAATAGGTTTATTTTGTTAAAATATATTTCGGTGAATTTTGGTGAAGTGAGTTTGAGGTGAGTTATCATACAATTGCTATTAAACACACCCTTGGTGAGTATAGGTGAAGTGAATTTAAAATTACCTATCATCCCACTGGCTGTAAAAATGTTTGTCGGTGAAAAGTTAAACTAAGGTCAAAGTCAGTTTATGGTGACCTATCATACCAGTTGCTGTAAAAATCTTTCTCGGTAAGTTTTGGTAAGGTAAGTTTGAGGTGAAATATCATCTCACTAGCTTTAGAACACCCCCTTGGCGAATGTAAACAAAGTGAGTATGAGATAAGCTATCGTCTCACTTTCTGTCAACATTTCCCTCGGTGAATTTAGGTATAGTGAAGTTGAGGGCCAAGCTTCATAAGAAGAACCGATTGCATTAAATGGATGATTGACGACGGTGGCGGATGGTGCAGTGGCTGACTGATAGGGTGCTGCGCTACGTGTCGTGGACTCGATTTCTGGACAGAACAATTATTTGTATGGCCTACAGGTAGTTGTTTCGGGTCTAGTAACTTGTGTTTGTGAATTTAAAGGTTCGTAAACGCGAATTTTATTAGCAAAACAAACATTGGCAATTGCATCTTACTACGTCGATATTTAACGTTTACTACAGACTGATACACTTTTCAGATTCTTGAATAAAAAATTAAGTAAAGCTGACTTAACAGAGTGTAATATGCACACACATAATACACTATGTTAAGTCAGATTTACTTAATTTGTTAGTGTGTGTGTAACGAGAGGGCACGCCATCTCTTCATGACCGATGCTTTTAATTCTAATTAGACGTATCCTCCTCCTGACCTCCGCAACCTACAAGGAAACTAGATTATTATACAGTTTAATGTCATCATTACACGTCTTAATATCAAAACTATCTCAACGAGCTTAACTAAGGTCATCTACAATTATACTAGCCCATCCCCGAATGTTGATGATGAAATATTGACAGCTACTTACGATGAAGCAGAGCGACCTACACCTAAGTATATATACTGTACTGATACAGTAACGTTATCAGTTGCAAACACAGCTTCTGGGTAGCAAGTTCAATTCATCAAATAAAAATGAAATTGGTAAGCTGCCTACTGGAATTTACTAGAGAAAAAATAAGGGAAAAGTGCCTTGTAGCCCTTTTGTGCAAGACTACTGCCAGTGCAGGGATAACATAGGCAAAATAAAAAGGGAAAACATTGAAATGTCACAGTATAAAAACCTGGAAGTGAAAGTTCATTACTTTTTATAATTTCTGTACTCTAAAATGTGTGGTTAGTTTCTATACAACACAAAAAATTACAATTATATATTCGCTTTTCCAGTTCATCGTCTTAGCTGCCGTCACCCTGGCTCAGGCTGGCAAGCTTGACAGGACCTACCTGCCGCCCAACGCCCAAGGATCTGCAGGATCCTCCTTCCTCCAGACTCCTCTCCAATCCAACGGCTTCAAGGATCAGACCGGTGCTTACTCCAGCAGTGGACTCTCCAGTCCAAACGCTTATAACCAAGCTGGAGGTTACTCAGGCTTCGAAGCTCGTCCCGAGCGTGCTCAGGCTGCCTTCGAGAGGAACGCTGCTATCCTCCGTCAGGACAACAACAATGATGGAGAGACTTACGCGTACGCTTATGAGACTGAGAACGGTATCTACGGCGAGGAGAACGGAGTGGCGACCAATGGAGTCCAGGCTCAGGGCGGGTACTCCTACACTGGGGATGATGGCAAGGTCTACTCTGTGAGGTAAGAATCGATTTTTAATGAATCAAATATTCACCAACTCATGGATACTTACTGTATACCCTGAAGGGTTAGGCAGAGGTATACCAATATACACCCACAGTTCGCCGGTATGTGTAGGTCGTATGTATTAGGGGGCGAGCCTATTGCCATTAACCGGGCACAAATCGTAACTCCGATCTGCTACTGAAAATTTTATAGAAAAACCCAATAACACTTTGCTCACCCTGAAAATCAAACCCAAGACCTCTAGCGTAACTACCATCAACCACCAACTTATATTATAACTAATATTATTTTCTCCCTAAAATTTCAGGTACACAGCTGATGAGAACGGTTTCCAGCCCCAAGGTGACCATTTCCCCACCCCTCCCCCTGTTCCCGAAGAGATCCTGAAGGCTCTGGAGCAGAACGCCCGTGATGAGGCTGCTGGCATCTTCGATGATGGTAAGGTTTACCGGTCCTTTCGGAAATGTGTGGGAGAGGCCTATGTCTAGCAGTGGATGTCCTGCGGCTGATATAATCTTCTTCTTTATCATGTGGGCAGTAAGGTCTAACGACCCCACACACCCGAATGTCAGAGTTTCTAACCCGCCTTAAGGGCAATGACATGGTAACCGATGTCAGTGATTTCCAAGATAAACTTAGAAAGTACATAATGAATTAGAAAAAGTCACATTGGTACATGCCCATGCCCGGTTGCAAACCCATAACCTCGTGCATGAGAGGCGGCTTTAACCATTGGGGCATAACGACACGCTGATATTACTATGATGATGATAATAAAGGTTTAGCAAGCATCTGGTAATAATAGAAGGAGATTGATACAAATTTAGAGAAACACACAAGAATAGTTTCCAATTAGAAGGCTATGTTAAGGTTGTTAAATTCTAGTCAATAAATAATGAAACTAACTCATCACTCTCTACACTGTAATCAAATCAATTATGGCCGAATTCCAATTTACGATAAATCAATTTGTTGTTTATTATCTCTCTGACTAACTATACAACACGGTTGCCCCCGTATTTAGTTAGGTCTTTGGTTACTGCTCTGCTCCCGTGTGTTGCAGCGGGAGTTTAATCTTCTTCAATAAACATTTTCCATATTTTTTCAATATACCAATAGTTACTGACAATAACGCGTTCCAACATACTCTACAGGAATCTACCGCGAAGCCGCATTCTCAGGAAACAACCAACAACAGTACTACAACAACAACGCTCAAAACGGCAGCTCCGTAGCTGAAGTACAGAAGGCGTACCTCCCTCCTTTCGCTCAACGCAACAACCTGAGAACCGCTGCCAGACAACCTGCCTTCAACAACAACGCTCTTACCCGCAACGATGCTGCTGGAAGTGGTAGCTCTGTTGCTGGAGTCCAGAAAGCGTATCTCCCTCCCTTCGCTCAGCGTAACAACCAAAGGGCTGCCGCCAGACAACCTGCGTTTAACAACAATGCCATCTCCAGAAACGACGCTGCTGGAAGCGGTAGCTCAGTCTCTGGAGTCCAGAAAGCGTACCTCGCTCCCTTCGCTCAGAGGGCTGCGGTGAGACAACCTGCCTTCAACAACAATGCTCTAGCCCGCAACGACGCTGCTGGAAGTGGTTCCTCGGTGGCGGAAGTCCAGAAAGCGTACCTCCCTCCCGTCGCCCAGAGGAGACAACCCTCCTTCAACGCTAGGGATGGTTATCGTTACTAGAGACTGTTTGTTAACTGATTTGTAAATAATATATTGAGAACCACCTATTTTTTGGTTATAATTTTTTCTTTAGTCCTTTCTATACGTAGTCACGACAAGTTCGATTAGAAAAAAAAACCTATTTCGACTTCTAATTCCTCAGTGACATTTTGATTGACCTGAGAATTGCCACCACATAGGACTCACCAGTGGCGCTTGATATCACAAGACAAACGAGGCAGTCAATCTTCCTGTCATAGAAATTCCTTAAGCACTGGAAAGACTATAATATACACAGCACTTTCTTTTTTCTAATTCTGATAATGAACTTTCTTCTTTACATTATCAAATCAACTTTTAACTGAAAAAGTTATCACCATCACTAATTTCCTAACAAAATAATCTGTCAACATAAACAAATTAAATGTTTTAACAAAAGCTAACAACATTTATCAGACAACTAAGAATCTGAAAGTGCATCAGATAAAGTTTATACAAATTATAGTAATTCCCATCCCACGCTTATCGTGGGATAAATAAATATAAATTGTTTGTTGGCAAGTAATTGTTTTTTTTAAATATTGAGTCATTTGAACAAAGTCTCATAGATAACTGAAGTGTGTTATGAAAATATAACGCTATATTGATTTCAAATCTTTTGTACCCTTTTCCTACATTGACTGTAAAAGTGAAATTTGTAATCTATGTAGGTACATAATAGATATTTTTTATACTTACCTTCACTCTATCCTATCGTTAAAGGAAACAGCTCTATTTTCAGCTATGAGTCCATTGTGTTAATAGGTTAGTTGGTTGCCGTGATGGCCCAGCGGTTAAGGCCTCTTATGCATAGAGGTTCGATACCGGACAATTTGTACCATTACTTTTTCCATTCATATTATGTACTTTCTTGTACTTGTGCCTTCTTTCTCTACATGAGAAGAGGCCTTTGCCATGTAGTTTGACAATTATAAGTTAGTATTATTAGTAAAACTATGTGTGTTTTCTTACAGGCAATTTTTTGACTCTTAAATATAAGGGTCACCTATTTGACCGGTGAATTATTATCAAAAAAATCCAAACAAGTGTCGGCTGACTCACGACAGCTCTTATTTCTTAATCTAACAGAAGTAAGTGGTAATCAAATTATTTAAAATATTGCACAAACGAACTGATAAAGACTGATCTAGACAGTAGACTACTCATCAGTTTATGCAACGTGGCCCTCTTAAAATTCAATTTAATTCTTAGACGTAACCTAAATTGCTACACAAGACGTATCGTGCCAATCTTATCTTATAGTAATTTGCAGAATCAGAGCTTCTTGTGAAACTGTTCGTCTAGGAAAGCTTAACCATCTTCTATATATATGTATATCTCTTCTTATCTCTTTATATATCTTCTATCTTTTATATTCTGCTATAATTCTGGAAGCATGAAGTACAGTCGACTTATGAATACTTTGACCATATAACCACCTCGTTTGCCTAGTGGTTCCAAGCGCGACTGCTACGCTTGAGGCCTTGGTTTCTATTTCAATGTCGAGCAAAGTGTTATTGGATTTTTCTATGAAATTCTCAGTAGCTCGGAGTTAGGATTTGTGCCCGGTTAAAAGCAATAGATTCGCCCCTATTATATGGGACTTAAAAATATCCGGGCGAACTATGATTGAGCCTAAGATTATATTCCGATTTTTCTTTATAGTTTATAGATTTGTCCCCACAGTATGATCTATATTCCAAATTATCATCGCAATTATGGGAATAACAAGTGACTTAAAGCTTCGTTAACTGTATTTTAACACCGGATCTATTGTAATTACGGATAATGGTATTTTTTTAACAAGGTATATCATTAGTAGTGTCCTACAAAGAAACCCTCCGGGCGATATATAACAATTCAATATTATTATCGTCAATGAAAAAATTGTATGATGTAATTTATTGATCTGAAACGCGCTATAAAATCTGTGATGATAATGTGAGGTTAACAGTTGTATCCTCTGCTTATGGCCAGCAAGTTGAACTAATCAATAACATACTGGAATTAAAAATGAAATTGGTAAGTGCAAAAATAATAAATTACCGTGAACGGAAACGCTAACGCTTCAATGCTCGGAACTGTAAAGCATCTAGTTCTAGAAATTGTTTGACAATAATGAGATTTTAATACACATAACATCACGCCTGCATTCCTCGAAGGCTTAGGCAGAGGTGTGCCTATATACACTAACAGTCCGCCATGTTTTAGGTCCCATGTAATAGGGGGCGAGCCTATTACCATTAAGGCCCAAATCCTATCCCCTATGAGGGATAGAGGATAGGATTTGGGCCCTAAACCCTATAACACTTTGTTCCACCTGGAAATCTCTTTAAAATATTTTTTTCTTACTTTTCAGTTTATAGTATTAGCAACTATCACCTTGGTTCATGCCGCCAATCTGGACAGGACCTACCTCCCACCGGGCAGGATGAGGGACACCCACTTGTCACCCAACGCCCAAATCTCTGCAGGATCTGACCTCCTCGAGACTCCTCCCCAAACCAATGGATTCCAAGATCAGACCGGTGCTCTTGCCAGTAACAACAGTACTGGAATTGGTAGCTTCGTTCCTCCAGATCATTCTGGGTATCAGTATTCTACACCTACGCTATCATTCGTTTACTCAACGCTAAAGAGAGTTAAACCCGTGGTTAAACCTAAAAGGTAATGGTCTGAATAAAATGTGTAATACAAATATGTTGTCTGATTTTAAAAGTAAGTCTTCGTATTTTCGCGAAATAGTTTTAATCATCCTCATCATATCAGCCGAACGACATCTAGAACTGGACACAGGCCTCTGCTAAAGATGGCCACAATGACCGGTCCTGCGCTGCCCGCATCCAGGGATTTTTGCGACCAAGAGCCATTATTTTTATTTATTTTATTTTATTAAATAATAATAATAAAATGACAAACTATGTACAGTTAATATAAGAAAGGAAGGTCATAGGGTGTCAAAAAACTCATCCGCATCGCTGTCAATGGGGCATGTGCCCAGAAGGCTTAAATAACTTTTATTTTATTATTTCCATTTACATGGCAGATGTGAGCGGCAACACCGGGAGGAGACGCCCTAGAAAGACCTACCCTGACCTTATTGGTGGGGTTCTTTAGAAAGTTCGGGTGCGCAGTACTCGTAACCGGCGTGCTTGTATGAGCAGATATATGAACGAGGCGAAAGGAGTAATAGTATGAAATAATCGCTAGAGAACCTGCTGTCAAGTAAAAAAACCGCATTCAAATCGGTTCGGCCGTTTAAGAGCTATAGTGCCACAGACAGACAGACAGGTCAAACTTATAACACTCCTCTTTTTCAGTCGGGGGTTAAAAATGGGTCATGTGAAATATCAACTTAACGCTTGGCGATATCTGAAGGTGCGCCACGCCCAAGCATTCATTTCGTAATAAATGATCGTATTCATATTCAAGTTGCAATGTTAAACAGCGTGATTTATAGGATTCATTTGTTTTAAACATTACTAGTCTTGTTAAAAACAAATTAAGATCATTTGTCCGTCTATGTTTTGATTAGATATTGGTACAAATATAGTTGGGTTTATTTGTGCATGTTCACGACTAATAAAATAGATAGATAAGAAGGTGATGGCTCCAAATTATTATTTTTTACGGTTTTTGTAAACTGTTGCGTTGCAGTGGCTGAGAGATTGGCTGCTGTGCTGCGTGTCACATGCTCGATTCTCACACGGAACAAATATTTATTTGGCCTACAGGTAATTGTTCTCTTATGTTTTATATATATATGTAAGTTTATGTGTTTGTAAACGCACCCACGATATAGGAGAAATAAAAGGAACGGGAATAAGATCTAGTTCTTTTTTACTTAGTGTGTTGATCAATGCCCATATTATTACTTTAGATATCGTTTTAAACACACATAAAGCCACTGAAATTACATAAAATGGAAAAAATAAAATAAATAAAAATAATGGCTCGTGGTCGCAAAAATCCCTCGATGCGGGCAGCGCAGGACCGGTCATTGTAGGTATCTTTAAGAGAGGCCTATGTCCAGCAATGGACGTCGGTCGGTTAATATGATGAAGATGTTGAAAACTATTTCGCACCGGTCTGATCTTGGAATCCATTGAATTGGCGAGGAGTCTCCAGGAGGTCAGATCCTGCATAGTCTTGGGTGTTGGATGACAGGTGGGTGTCTCTCATCCAGGCCGGTGGGAGGTAGGTCCTGTCCAGATTGGCACCATGAAACAAGGTGACAACTGTCAATACTATAAACTGAAAAGCAAAAAATATTTTTTTAAAGAGATTCCCAGGTCGAGCAACGTGTTATTAGGTTTTTTTTATAAAATTCTCAGTAGAAGCTCGGAGTTAAGATATGTGCCCGGTTAATAGCAATAGGCTGGCCCCCTATTTCATAGGACCTAAAACATACCGGTGGACTGTGGGTGTACCGTGGAATACCTTTGCCTAACCCTTCGAGGAATGCAGGCGTGATGGTATGTGTGTTAAAATGTCATTATTGTCAAACATTTTTCATGGGCCAGAACTTGAACTAGACGCTTTAAAGTTACAAGCATTGAAGCGTTAAGCTGAATCGTCCGTTCGCGTATGTGCATATTTTTGCGCTTACCAATTTAATTTTCAATTCCATGGTATGTTATTGATTGATTAAACTTACTGCCCAGAAGCAGAGGATACAACTGTTAACCCCACAATGTCATCACAGTTTTTATAGTGCGTTTCAGATCAATAAATTACATCATTAATATTTTTCATTGACGATAATGATGTAAAACCCGCAGCGTTTCTTTGTAGGATACAACTAATGATATACCTTGTTAAAAATATACCATTATTCGTAATTACAATAGATCCGGTGTAAAAATACAATTAACGAAGCTTCAACTCGCATGTTCTTCGTAACATTGCGACCATTTTTTTTTTGTTATGGATCATGCCAGGGCGGTTTTTCTTCAACCTTTTGAAAACGATCGAAGTAAACCTAATCTCAGTCTCAATCTTTCGAAAATGATTCTAATTGCTAAATATTTTTTTTCTGATTGTCGCTGACATGAGATTTTGATCGTTTTTAATTAATAGAATTGGCCTTCTGACAAACTATCGGTTAAGGAGATAATTAAATGTTAAAGCTCCAACTCTGTCTTTCACGCTTTTTACTAAAACCAGCAAAGCCAGCTTAGTTTAATATTAAAACTAAAATATAATTAGGAGGAAGAGGTTTTTTTTTATGTCGATCTTGTGATAACTTTAGAAAAGTTTAAAGGAAAACATTTAACAAAAATAGGTGATAATTAGTATAATTTTATTATAATTTACAAATCAGTTTACAAACATAATAAATAGAGAAATATTAGTAGTCTCTAATAACGATAACCATCCTTATCGTTGAAGGAGGGTGGTCTCCTCTGAGCGACGGGAGGGATGTACTCATTCTGGATGCCAGTGACCGAGCTACCGCTTCCAGCAGCGTCGTTGCGAGCAAGAGCATTGTTGTTGAAGGCGGGTTGCCTGGCAGTAGCCCTCTGGTTGTTGGTCTGAGCGAAGAGAGGGAGGTACTGTTTCTGGACTCCAGCTGCGATGGGGTTGCCATTTCCAGCAGCGTCGTTGCCAAGAAGAACGTTGTTGTTAAAGATAGGTGGTCTGGCAGCAACCCTGTGGTTGTTGCGTTGAGCGAAGGGAGGGAGGTACGCTTTCTGAACTCCAGCGATCGAGCTACCGCTTCCAGCAGCGTCAATACGGGAAAGAGCATTGTTGTTGAAGGTGGATGGCCTTACTTCAGCCCTCTGGTTGTTGCGCTGGCCGAAGGCAGGAAGGTACGCTTTCTGGATTCCAGTTACTTCGTTGCCGAGAAGAGCATTGTTGTTGAAGGTGGGTTGTTGCACACCATTTCTCTGGTTGTTGAACTGAGCAAAGGGAGGGAGGTAGACTTTCTGGACTCCAGAGACGGCACGGGCATCATTCCGTTCAAGAGCATTGGTGTTAAAGTTGGGTTGTTGCAGAGCAGTTCTTTGGTTGTTGGGCTGAGCAAAGGGAGGGAGGTAAGCTTTCTCAACTCCATTAGCGAAGCTACCACTTCCAGCAGCATCAATGCCGGAGAAAACGTTGTTGTTGAAGGTTGGTTGTTGGACATCAGTTATCTGGTTGTTGGGTTGAGCGAAAGGAGGGAGGTAGGTTTTCTCAACTTCATTGACGGAGTTTCCACTTCCAGCATCATCGATGCGTGAGAAGGCGTTGTTGTTGAACGTAGGTTGTTGGAGACCAATTCTCTGGCTGTTGCGTTGACCGAAAGGAGAGAGGTACGCTTTTTGTACTCCAGCAATGGAACTGCCACTTCCAGCAGCGTCGTTTCTGGATATAGCGTTGTTGTTGAAGGTAGGTGGTTGGACACCAACCCTCTGGTTGTTGCCCTGAGCGAAAGGAGGGAGGTACGCTTTCTGGATTTCAGAGAAAGAATTACCACTGACAACCGTCTCATCACGGACAAAACCGTTGTTGGCAACAACGGAGTTAACATTGTTGTAGTTGTTGACTTGAGCGTTGTTGTCGATGTAGGAACCTGAAAAACGAAAGACAATTATATATTAAAACAAATATAAAATCTGTAATTGGCTTTGATTATGGTTGGTAATTTATGGAAGCTGCCATAATAAACAATAGTAGATGATAGTTATGACTGTCATAAGTTGAAGAAATTACGAATACATACCATCATCATATATACCAGCAGCCTCATCACGTGCATTCTTCTCCAGTGATTTCAGGATTTCTTCGGGGACAGGAGGAGGAGTGGGGAGATGGTCACCCTGGGGTCGGAAGCCGTTCTCATCAGCTGTGTACCTGAAGACACCGATAAAAGTATCTTTAAAACATGTTATATAATATTTCAGTAACAATGGCAATTCCTCTAACGTTTTCACTGTTTTTTTTTATCTGTATTATATTCAGGACAAAAGTCCTTTACCTTACGGAGTAGACCTTGCCATCATCACCAGTGTAGGAGTACCCGCCCTGAGCCTGGACTCCATTGGTCGCCACTCCGTTTTCCTCGCCGTAGATACCGTTCTCAGTCTCATAAGCGTACGCGTAAGTCTCTCCATCATTGGTGTTGTCCTGACGAAGGATAGCAGCGTTCCTCTCGAAGGCAGCCTGAGTGCGCTCGGGACGAGCTTCGAAGCCTGAGTAAGCTCCATTCTGGGTATAAGCGTTCTGGCTGGATAATTCATTGGTGGACAAAGCACCGGTCTGGTCTTGGAATCCATTGGACTCATGAGGAGTTTCAAGGAAGTTAGATCCAGCAGAGGATTGGGCGTTGGGTGGAAGGTAGATCCTGTCCAGTTTGGCGGCCTGAGCCAAGGTGACAGCTGCTAGCAATATGAACTGGAAGGTGAAAATTATAATTACTTATTGTGAAATAGCAGTGATACATTTTCAGAAGAGAAAAGTTCATATCTGCGACTGAATAGATACGAAGAATGTAGAAGAATTATTACAAAAATTCAAAATCATTAGAAAGTAGAGGAAGTTTTGAAATTTTTACAGAAAACTAACTTAAAGCTGTCGTAAGTAATATTAAATCTAAAACTTTTGTTACATAGGTATTTTACAAATAATATTTTTAACTGAAAATGATTTGAGTTTAAATATTGATACTTTCAATAAAAAATATTATTATATTTCATTCAAGAAGCTTTTTTTACACTTACCAATTTCATTTTAATTTCAAATATTTTATTCATTGACTGAACTTGCTACCTAGAAGCTATGAATGCAAGTGATGACCCAACAATGTCATCACAGTATTTATAGTTAGTTGCAGATCGATTAATTACATCGTAAGTAGTGGTCAATGTTTCATAACGATTAGACGTTACGCCCAGAGAAGGGCTTGTTTAATTGTAGGTGACCTTTGATGAGGTCGATGAGAAAGACAATTTTAGGGTAAGTAAGGTCCAATTTACAGCACGCTGCGTTCTGAAACCGGGATTATGAACGGGGGCAAAAAGGCTGCCAGGCTTAAATGGGATTGAGGAGGTCACGACAGCCGCATGCACAGCGAAAGCTGGGCAAAAGTCTTCATGCAATGGGTGAATGAGGATGGATCGCCGAGGACAGCCCAGGAAGAGATGGCGATATGACCCCGGTTCGCACAGAGAGGGCTGGTTCGAGGTGACGCAAGAAAAAAATATTTGCAAGATCTTTGGGGAAGCCTTTGCCTAGAAGACATTATAGGCTAGATAAAAAAAGGCTCCAATCGGGGGCGCGTATACCGAGACCTCGGCTTATGGTGGTAGAAAGAACCGTGGGGGTTTAATCGGTAAAAGTAAGTTCGAGTTATTGAAGTGATATCCTCATGTGTCATCAGTACCTACGTAAAGCCTGTAGTTGTCCGTCGCCCTACTTTTCCCTAGTTGTTTCATATTGCTGTCCCATCGGACTACGAGAGCGAGGAAAGTTGAAGAGCACCTGTACTATCAAGTATCTCTGGCAGTCTTGGCTAGGCTCTACGGAGATAAACCACGGACACCAAAATTTCGTCGGGAAAATAATTATTTTCCCTTCCTTTTTTAATTTTTATCTATGAAATTATATAGATACTTTAATTATATAATTACTACTGGGAAAATAGGACCAACTCCTGTTATATGTTCCAGGTTTATTCCATAAAAAGGTTTTCTAAAAAAGAAAATAGAGGTCACGCAAGTAAAACAACAAAAACTCATCCTTGACAAAACTTTTATTTGTTTTAATTGCCATAATTAACCTAAACACAAAACATACAGTAATCCTTACTATCCTTACTAATATTATAAATGCGGAAGCAACTCTGTCTGTCTGTCTGTCTCTTCTTCGCGCCTAAACCACTGAACCGATTTCAATGAAATTTGGTACAGATATAGTCTGGGACCCGAGAAAGGACATAGGATAGTTTCTATCCTGGAAATCCCCCGGGAACGGGAACTATTAATCCACGCGAACGAAGTCGCGGGCAAAAGCTAGTAGTTAAATAACAAAATAAAAACAACGTGAAAAAAAAGGAACGAAGAAGGACATCAAAAATCTAGTCCGTATCACTGTCAATGGTGCACATGTATTTTCCAGATCAACTCCGGTCACAGTGGCTAATCTTAATTCAAAATATTCACGCACGCAGGAAAAATTCTAGTGCACAAGTGTGTGCGCCAACACGGGTGCACTCCCTCTGTAATTCTCGTAGTCCGAGGGGACGGCAATCCTACACAACCGGGGAGAGATCAGGCGTAGGACCTTCGGCTTTACATACTATCCGAGGCACAGGGGTGTCACACCACCAACTCCTAAACTCCGGACTGTTACTAGAAAGTTCCTAATAGAAAAACCCAATTACAGTTTTGGCCTGACCTGGGAACCAAACCTGGCCTCGACCCGTGCTTGCCACCACAAGACCAACGGGGCAGTTAATGGGGCAAGTGCCCTAAAGGCAGAGTGCCATAACCTTGCCCCACATTATTTAATTACAATGTCGTGAGACGCGCAAAAACAAGATGGGTCAATAACTGGAACGCAATTGCCGGAAACGTCTGTTCACCTTGACCAGTGTTGTCAGATGCAAGTGTTTTATTTACAACTAGCTGTTGCCCGCGACTTCGTACGCGTTCATTATTTCATTGGTTTCAATTTTGTTTTCGCGTAACCCTCTTTTTTATTAAAATAAATAACTAAAATTCCTATATAAAGTAGTCCCGTTAAAATGGGTCCAGCAGTTTTAGAGATTAGCTGGAACAAACAGCCAGACAGACAAGAAACTTAAAAAAATATTTTTTTGATGTAAGTAACCTTCATGCTTTAATATGCATTTAGTGAAAAACTGTGAATTTGAAATTACAAACAAACACTTAAATTTTATTTTTTTGTATATATATAGATGTTTTTGGCAGGGCCATCGTATAACGGATGCTAAAATGCTTTTCTAATTCAATATGGTAATGGCGATAGTATGGCGAATCCTAAGTGCGCTGCTTCTGTAGGATGCACAGCATTCGATATACCTAATAATATTATAAATGTTCTATTAAAATCAGAATCAGAATCAGAATCAGAACTTTATTTGCTCTAAATGTAGGTACAGAATTGGATATTAAACATAAATAAATGATCAGCTACATTTTACCTTCTGGCATGCAAATTGATATTAGTCACACAAATAATATAAAAAAATTAAATGTCAAATGTAAAAACTGGTCAAATATAGAAATAAAATTATCAAAATGTCAACAACGCAAATAATTAAAATTTAAAAAAATGACAACAAAAATGCAAGTAAAATTTATCAAAAAGTCAATATACAAATAAAAAATGTCAAAATGTCAACACTACAAATAAAATACAGAATGTCAACAAAATATAATAAAAAAATTAAAACAAATACTAAATTAGCTGCAAAGTATTATTAGGTTTTTCTGTGAAATTCTCAGTAAAAGCTCGAAGTTAGTATTTGTGCCTGGCAAATGGCAATGGAGAGGCTATTGCCATTTACCAATTTATTTAAAACATACCGGCAAACTGTGGGTGTACATTGGTACACCACTGCCTAACCCTTCGGGGAATACAGACGTGGTGGTATGAGTGTCTACTAGGTGGCCCGGCGAACTTCCCACAGCCTCAGGACTGTAAATGTTGCATTTTTTTCATGTTGTAATATTTATTCTGCTATTCAGTCCACTCCAAATTGGTACAGCCTTTCATGACTTATAAATGGTGTAGGTAAATAATTCGACTTTGTTTTATGTAAAAGCGTTGTTAGGATTGAGCAAGCAGAAACTAACACGTCATAAAGAGTTAGAAAACAAAGTTTAAAGTCCTAGAATAAATAAAAGAGCAACCCCCCACACTGTTACTTCATATAAAATAATAGGCACAGACCTTATGTAGTTCTACTTATAGTTTCATTTGATTGGAGATGATCATATTTCCATGTATCAGCCTCAACACACAAAGACAACCTAATCTAAGGATTTCTCCTATTCAAGACATTGTAATATCAACCCCATTTTTTTTCTTATTATCAGTGGCAAGGTGAAAAAGTGTCTTCTTGTAAATAAATACTAGGTACCATATGTTAGAAAAGGCGACAATATCAACAACAAAAATGCGTTAACTGTCTGCAATAATTATCTCATTTGTTTACCTTTGCCTTTAATAGTACGATAATAGTAAATAGGCATACCAGTATAAAATATCACCAAAAACTTGTTGTTGGACCATTTCTAGATAATAACAACTACTTCAGTGCATTTGTGGTAGTTTTAGTAGAAAGTTAATCTCATAATAAATTATGTCGTGGAACTAATTTCAGTTTGTATAATTTTTTAAGCAGATGTTAAATCAATAATTTATTATTAAACATAATAGACTTCTCATGATTTGTTCCAAACCTCTCTCTTTTTTTCCCCTTCCCAGTTTACATAAGAGGTAAGCTTACACACTTATTTAACCCTTATTATAAAAAAGATATGAATTTTTGTTTGTAAAGGACATTTCTCTGGAAGTATTGTTCCGATTAAAAAAAATCTTTCAATCATTGAAAGCTGAAAGCTTCTATATTGCTGATTGCCATAAAGTATAGACAATGTGTTATGATTTTGGTACTTGACATCCACACTAGCAAAGTCGCAGAGACAAGCTAGTTTTTTTAGTGCCCTAATTTTTGCAATTCAGCTATTGACTTTTCACTAGCTTAATACATTGTACATACAGCCAGCTTATTTAATTCTTTTGTAAAGATAAAGTAGTTGTTCTGGCTGATTTAAAACGAATGAAGAGATTACCACCGCTTAATAAAACAAAGAAAAAATTTGGTTATAAATTATTTAATAAGTCGTTAAACAAGAATAATCAACAGTCTCTAATATTGGTAGCCGTTTCTAGCGTTGAAGGACGATTGTCTCCTCTGAGCGAAGGGAGGGAGGTACGCCTTCTGGACTCCAGCGACGGAGCTACCGCTTCCAGCAGCGTCGTTACCAAGAAGAGCGTTGTTGGTGACCACGGAATCAGGGTTGTTGTAGTTGGACTGAGCGTTGTTGTAGTTGGACTGAGCATTGTTGTAGTTCGACGGAGCGTTGTTGTAGTTGGACTGAGCATTATTGTAGTTTGGCTGAACGTTGCTGTTGTAGTACTGTTGTTGGCTGTTGCTGTCGTATTTGCCTTCGCTGTAGGAACCTGAAATACAAAAATAAAGTCATTCTATAATAATCTATAATAATATCTATAATATCTTGGGACAACTCACACACGGCTATCTGATCCCAAGCTAAGCAGAGCTTGTGTTATGGTAACCAGACAACTGATATACATACTTATATAATTTATAAATACATACATATTATAGATAAACATTAAACATTTTGTTTTAGTCAGAAAAACAATAAATAGAATTTAAAATCTAGGATAGTCAAGGCTTACCGTCATCGAAGATGCCAGCAGCCTCATCACGAGCGTTCTGCTCCAGAGCCTTCAGGATCTCTTCGGGGATGGGGGGAGGAGTGGGGAGGTGGTCACCTTGGGGCTGGAAACCGTTCTCATCAGCGGTATACCTGAAAGGTAAGGATAAAAGTATTAGTCACGATGATGGCCAGATATGAACTGGTGGACAATTTATTCATAAAATATAAATTCTCACCTCACAGAGTAGACCTTGCCATCATCACCTGTGTAGGAGTACCCGCCCTGAGCCTGGACTCCATTGGTCGCCACTCCGTTCTCCTCGCCGTAGATACCGTTCTCAGTCTCATAAGCGTACGCGTAAGTCTCTCCATCATTGTTGTTGTCCTGACGAAGGATAGCAGCGTTTCTCTCGAAAGCAGCCTGAGCGCGCTCGGGACGAGCTTCGAAGCCTGAGTAAGCTCCGCCCTGGTTGTAAGCATTGGGGTTGGAGAATCCATTGTTGGAAAGGCCATTGTTGGAAAGACCATTGCTAGAAAGCGCATTGCTGGAGAAAGCTCCGGTCTGGTCTTGGAATCCATTGGACTGACGAGGAGTCTCCAGGAAGTTGGATCCTGCTGAGGATTGAGCGTTGGGTGGAAGGTAGATCCTGTCCAGTTTGGCGGCCTGAGCCAAGGTGACGGCAGCTAAAACGATGAACTGAAAAATGTAATCGTTGCAATTAGGTTATTCTTTCCGTAATTTCAATTTGATCAAAATATTTGGTGCTTATCAAAAAAGTAGAGCAAAGATGTTTATATTCATTTTATGGATAAAAAACCAGATAAAAAATTACTGTTTCTACATGATTTGTTTGTAAACGATTTATATTATTAAGTGCTAAAATCAAGGAGCTTTTCAAAGCTTACCAATTTCATTTTTAATGATTTGTTTTTGTTTTGGTAAATGGACCTTGCTGCCCAGAAGCCGTGGTTTCAACTGATAACCTTACAGTATCAGTACAGTATATATAGTGGGGTGTAGGTCGATCTACTTCGTCTCAAATCGTGGCCAAAGTTTCATAATCACGATATTATGCTACGCTCGAAGATGGACGCGTCTAATTGTCGTGGATGGCTTTATGCGATGCGTCTCGTTAGGGCAGCTTTGTATGGATGAAGATCTGAATGATTTGTGCTGGATATTGAAATGGAACAAAGCTCAATCGTAGACTTTATATATGTCATCTTTGACCAAGACTAGAGTAAAGAGCTTACACATCTCGAATAAAAAAAAAAGCTATTTAATGTGATTTTATTTTATATAAACTCTACTGTTCCTCTATATCTATAGGGTAAGCGGCTTGATAGTTAGGTCTAAGAGATCGTATAATATTTTGTATACACTTATCTGCTTTCTTTAATTTTGAACTAGTAATTTGTAAAGTTGTCTATTGAATCTTCTTGAACTTATGTTTGTTTGCTGCTTTTATTTCTTTTTTATTTTATTTTGTTGACGTTTTTGACGGTATGATAATATGTGGATATATTCACGCACGGATCAAATATTTATATTGCTTCCAGGAATTCGTAAAGTCGGTCGTCGTTCGTTCGTAAGTTATAGGTATTTGTAAATGCACCCACGGCACACGAGAAATTACTAGAAACCCTTACTAGCAATCTCTTTCTCTTATAAATAAAAACAAAACTGTAAACCTACTACATTTATTATTTAAATCACCTCATTACTCAAATATCGAGATAATTTTCAATAGTTTAGGTGATCTTCAATACGTGTTATGTTGGTTTGGTTCCCTCTCACATGCCGCACTTGACATACAAATCCTATTTGAATGGTCGTATTACCGTACATACGGACACTTAGTCTCGATCGCGCATCAATTTTCGACCTTGCCCGCTTACAAATTCCAATGCAAGCTTCTCTTGTACGGTGACCAAGCTTTCGGACCGCAAAGTCTTGATTTAAAGAAATAAGAACTTCTGCTCTTTTTTTTTTCCGATGCGAAATCATCAAATGGCTTCTCTCGCTCTGGGCGGGGCGGGAGGGAGTGTTAGACTTCTACTGACGAAAACCCATCCATGTTCCTTCTTGTGCCCTTTTTTCAGGAGCGCAGTATTTCTTTCGAACAACCCTCAGCCCCGGCAGGCTTCGGCCCTGAGTGGCTCCCCCGATGTTTGCTGACATCTCTTTGAGGCGCGCGTGGAACACGAACGCACCGTGGATACGGTCTGTCGTTAGTTAAAGTACGAACGTGAGCTACCCATTGCTCACCGGCCACAGACCCACGTCTACGGTGGCCGAGAGTCGTGTCGCGGCTCCCGACGCCCGGAGCGTCTCCCGCTGCGGCTGTATTGTGGGTGCGTTTACAAACATCTGAAGTCACTTACACGAACGACTAGACCTCGAAACTACCATACAGATGGTAGTTTACATGGCCATACAAATATTTGTAATAAATAATACTGAATTATTATACAATAGAACTTGAAATTATGTAACGTTAAGTCATACTAATAAAATGGGCATATTAAAGATAATAGTTATTAAATAATTATAGAAATAATTCAAGTATGTGTTAAACTGATGATTCACAATTCGTAAAGGCTGTAATTATATTTTCTTATGTTAGAGGGCAACATTAATTGTTATTTAAATGGTGCAAGTTCGAGCGTTTAATTATTATCTAATAAAGGAATAAATTAATTTACAAATACCTTCTACTAAAATTACGATATTGTGATTACATAACAATAGTAAAGAATGATAATTGTTTAGTTGATTGTATTTAATCAAATTATAAAAAATTAACATGAATATGTTAAATACCTTCCGAGTTTAATAAATTTGTAATTTAATTAGTATAGGCAGTTATGAATAATAATTACCGTCTTATTAATAGTATGAAAATTAAATAAACAAAATTATCATAAACGACCTTAAACTTATGCTATGACACTTGGCAATAGGGTAGCTTTTAATCAGTAAAATATTTTTTTGTAATCGGGCCTGTACCCACGTATTCTTCCACACATTACATCTGACAAACAAACCATCAATTTTACCTGTATATGATGAGAAGTAATAGATAATAAACTTACAAATCATTCATAAATATACACACCATACAAAATAAAAACGCATGGTCACCCTACATCGATATGACCTTACAATATGGATCGGCTTCCGATGATCATGGCGATAGTGGTCTAAATCGTGATTAATTAACTTTTGCCAAATATTATTCACTAAATAATAAACTAATATAGTTTCAAAGCAAGCAATATTTAAATACACATAGTACAAGTGAACCCGTACAAAGTAATTGGTTTTTACGAAATATTTAGATTTTTAGATCAAGTTCTCTAAAAGGTTAATTTTGTTCAACGTTTGCGGAGTTTTCAATTAAATTAATTAGAGATGTATTTTTAGACATACGATCATGTAAGTATCGGTATTATTTATGTAATTGCTAACGTAAATAATGGCCGCAAGCGCTTCTGTCAAAAGGTGATCTTCAATTTAAATTACGTAGGTATACATGCACTTGACTATGTGTTATTTAATATTTATGTTATTATCGGTGTATTTTTTGAGTGGGTTTAATAGAGCAATGTTGTTGATTTCCGCTGTTGGCGGAGCTTAAAGGCCAAAGCACACCAAATGCGTGGCGTGATGCGTGGCGTGCACGCACCAGTTGTAATATATGAAACTGTAAGAAAGGTGTCAGACCAGATGCGTGACGTGTGCACGCGCGTGACTCACGCACGCAGAGCCGCATCTTGTCACAAACCGAGTCCGTACGCGTGAGTAGCGGAACGGCAACGTCGCACACGCGCGTGCAGTGATGACGTTGTATTAAGGCCGGGTCACACCGGATGCGTGGCGTGACGTGATGCGTGACGTGACGTGCATACGCGCGTGCGAGCACTGACACACCGGCCAAGACCGGTGCAGCACACGTCACGCACGCACGCATCACGTCACGCAGAACTGCTGCACGCAGACGTACCAACGCAAGATCATCCAATAATGCAATAAACATTCGAGAAAAATTTGTTACATACTTTAACAATTGAAGTTTTCAAATTTTTGTACTAATTTGAACTTACCATCTATTTCCAGCGTATTCCCAATTCTCTCCCATAATAATAATTTGTAACTTTTTTTTTGTACTCTTTATGTTTGGTGTTGTAGAGACTTATTTGCGGACGATTTCTATTAGATTTTCCTTTAAAATTGTCTCCATTGCGAAAAAAAACACTCGTAAACTGCTTTCTGTTTGTAAATAAATACAACTTTGCGTGCGTGCGTACGTGCAGCAATGACCGATGCGTATGCGTGCGTGCCCGGTGTGGCATCTATGATGGTAAGTTCAAATTAGTACAAAAATTTGAAAATTTCAATTGTTAAAGTATGTAACAAATTTTTCTCGAATGTTTATTGCATTTTTGGATGATCTTGCGTTAGTACGTCTGCGTGCAGCAGTCCTGCGTGACGTGATGCGTGCGTGCGTGACGTGATGCGTGCATGCGTGACGTGTGCTGCACCGGTCTTGGCCGGTGTGACAGTGCTCGCACGCGCGTATGCACGTCACGTCACGCATCACGTCACGCCACGCATCCGGTGTGACCCGGCCTTAAGGGAGTGTCAGACGATTACTGACTAAAACCCATCCGTGTTCCTCCTAATGCCCTCTACTTTCCAGTGCCGTGATGACTTTTTCGAACAAATTCCGCAACTCTGGACGATGGGTGGTTTAGAAGAGGAAAATTGAGCCCATTTACTTTAATGGAAAATCTAGGAAACAAATGTTTGTATAACCTATTTGGGAAGTTCCGGGTTCTGATTTTTTGTATATGTTAGTTTTTTTGGTATCGGTTTGCTCTTGACTCTAATCTAGGTCAGAGGTGACAAAGAAAAAGTGGACGATGGAGTAAGCTTACCCAGAAGAAGCCTGTTCACTCTATTTTTGAAGATTAGGGTTTAATGCTTTCGGAAATAAAGACGCAGGTAGAGAGTTTCACTCCTACTGTGATAAAAAAATGACATTTGGAAACGCTTAGTGCGTATTGGTGAAATAGCAACTAGGTAGGTGATACTCTATGCTGGGGTGGTAGGATGGGATCGCAGGAAGGCGCTGAATGCAGGCTGCTTCCAACTGGTCTTTTTGGAAATATATGAGGCCTAGGTCCAGCAGTTGAAGTCATGCGGCTGATCTGACGATGATTATGATGAGGGATGGTAATTTGCAGTGCCTCTAGATGTCTGGAAATATGTTTGTAAACGTGACCACGATACAAGAACATATAAGCCCATGCTTAACTATCATGTTTGCGACCACGAGACCTACGGGCAGTTGCATGTAAGTAGCCCAATTACTTGCAAAACTTTGTGACTATAATAAATTCACCTCGACATGATTCTTGATATTACACTCGTGCCGTCACGAAGCTACCTACCTGAAAGAAGAGATGAAGAAATTGTCGAAATTGAATGATTAATTAGTATGTAGCGTTATCGTGATATTCCGTAAGTAACGCCGGCTTCTAATGCTTGAAGTTACAGTTTTGACACGGGACAAGTAACATGTAACTTCGATTTACAAAACCTGGAGTTATATTTAATAATATATACGTCTGAAATTGCCAAACCGCCTTGAGCAAGGGTGGTGATCAATGCTCGTGCTTTCTCTGTATGAGACAAGGCCCTGCAGTGGGGCCATAATAAGCTTTTTTTATGTCATGGGATGGCAAACAAGCCGACGACGCGACGGCCCACCTAATGTTAAGTGGTCACCGCTACGTATAGACATCTGCAATACCAGAGGCCTTGCAAATGCGTTGTCATCCTAGAGTTAAAGTTATAATGTCTTATGTGCCTGTAATTACACCGAGCCTCATAACATTCAAACCGGAACACAGCAACACTGCATTGCGGCAGAAATAGGTATGGTGGTAGTACTTCCCCGGCGAGCTCCTTCACAAAGAGCTTTACTAACAATGGATAAAGGTCTTATTTATCTTTTATCCGTCTATCGGCAGATCATTAGGGTTTATCAATACTATTCCAAAGCGTGTCGACCTCAATAGAAACTTCGCAGCATCCGTTTTCAGAGATCACGGTCGAGGACCCAATTCCCACATCGCGACATGAATTTATCTCATGAAGATTGTTTATGTCTTTAAGTTGTGTATAAATAAGGACATACTGAATAGAAATGATAATTATACTAAACTTAGTGATGCTTTTAGTCTTAGGGCGAATTTCACGAAACTTTTGTACCTTGTTTAATTTAAACTTACAAACAAATTTTGAGGCTTTTTGTATTGAAAAAAAGAATTGTCATAGGTCCGTTAATTTTATTCCATGTTCCACTGTTAAAATACTCATACTAGGTATAAAAAAATCGTCTAATTCACCCTTCTGTACCTACACACCTATGTTAAATAGAACGATAAGTAATGAATGTCGATTCAAATCTAGTTTCGTATAGTTTATACTATGAATATACTACTAATATGAAGAAAAAGTTGGTCCGACATAAAAAAAAAAAAAAAAATTAGAAAGCACACTGTTGCTGATAAATCATAGGCTTCTATTTTTGAATATTTGACTTCCAAAAGACAAACCGCGAAGAAACTAATTTAACCCTCTGCAACTGAGGTGCCATTTTTATGTCTATTATATTGAGGAGTAGTCTGACAGACGTGTAAGTAGAGTACTATTTATGTTTTAGGTATTATATATTTTGTCATGGAACTTGAATTAATATAACATTTGACATATTTTTAAATGGTAATTACAATGAGAGTTGCAATAAAACTCAGATTTAAGAATTTATAATTATATTTGTATCACTAACGAGATCAAGGAACTTTTGGTACAATGACTATTAAAAATTAACAAAATGAAAAATATTAAAAAACATGACAATAAAAACTTAGTTTTGCCTTCTTCTGGCTTGAAACTATTCATAAAAAAATAAAAAATAGAAATTCTTAGAGTACTTTTGTTACAATACAGTCTCAAAATTCAGTCTTACAATCAGCGCAAACTAGAGCGGCGCACTACAAACAAATCGGTTTTGTGCAAATGCAACAAATAAATCTCGTTTGCCGCTTCAATCTACTTGGACAGATACGACACAACTTTCTTGTTGATGATGCGCCAGTGTCGTTTGGTGGCTGAGGAGGTGGCAAATCTTGTCCTAAAACGCGCCGAAGAGTCATACGCAATTCTCTTGGAAGTTGAGCTGGCAGTACCAATTCCCTTGCAAGGTGCATAAGAAAGTCAGCTCTTCTCATTTTGCATTCTGGATACTCACTGTAAAGCACATATGCATTAATACCAGCTATATCCAGTAATCGATCAAAAATTGCTTGTGGCCAACGTCGAGTTTGTATGAAAATACTGACGTTACGTCCATAATACAGTATTGGGATATAATCATTTTACTGACAATACGTCTACACGACACATCACTTATTACTGACCTTACGTATCACGGACACCGCAGCTGTAATACTCGTCACGTACGCACGCTGCGGCTGTCGTCGCCGCAATGACGGGAGGGGCGCGCGGGCGCAGGAAGCTACTGAGCGGCGCAGGACGATTCTCGGAAAAATGGCGGCATAGCAACCAAAATTTTATGTTGCGTTGTCTGTCAGACGTAACCTCAGCGGCAGAGGGTTAATATTAAATCCGTAAGTGTAAAATCAAGATTATGATTTAAGAAAAAACGGGCTTGATGACTAACTATTGTAGAGTACCATTTAATCATTTGCATGCTTTTTGATGGGTTTTGACTTCCTAACAATTACTCCAACTGATCATCTAACCTTGCTATACAAACGGTTGACTTAAGATGGCTGACCTCTGTACGAAGATGAATGGCATGGAATAGTGTTTAAATTAAAACAAAAGCCCTCCGGGTCACCACGACATTGGCATTTACACTTCCACTCTTAAAAAGAAATGATTAATAATGTACTCTAATCTGCAGTAGAAGTGTTTTTGACCTTTTTTGGCTTACATACATACTATTACGCCTGTATTCCCCGAGGGGTTGGGCAGAGGTGTATTAATGTACATCCACAGTCCGCCAGTATGTTTAAGTTCCATGTCATAGGGGGAGAGCCTATTGCTGTTAACCGGGCACAAATCCTAACCCCGAGATGCTACTGAGAATTTCATAGAAATCCCAATAACACTTTGCTGGACCTGGGAATCGAACCCAAGATCTCAAACGTAGCAGTCGCCCTTAGGACCACTAGGCTAATGAGTAGTCAGCCTTTTATGGCTTATTTACTAAAGAGATTAAAAACTAACATGATTTTTTATAAAATTTATATAAACTGCATCTAGGTACATACTTTGTAATTTTATTATTATTTATAAGTTTTTTATTTAGGTTAATTATTATTTTAGAAGTTGTTAAATGAGTACCTACATGATTTTAAATAACAAGATCATGTTTGCCTTACGGCTAAAATAGGTCCATTATATCTTAATATAATGTCAAACAGATGCTGTTTCAAACTGATTTTTTGATGAACCTTTTGATAGAAAGGTGCCGGATGTAGTTTAATGTTGACTACTTTTATAAATTACTAGTCTTAGCCTGCGACTTTGACCGAGTGACTTTTCTAAGGGATCCCAATATTTTTTTTGTTATAAAAAAGCCTTTCGCACTCAAATAAAACGTGGCTTCTTCGGAGCAGGAGTTCTGTGGAATAACGCTATCAAACAAATGAACTCTTCAGCTTTAAGCAATTAGTACACATATTACATATTACGTATGTTATGTTGTGGAAATAAATAAATAAATAAATAAATATTTACTCAGACTAGCTTATGCCGGCGACTTTGTAAGCGTATTTTTTTTTTCAGATACTTTAGCTCATTGCTCAATTCCCGTGTGTCGAAGCGTGGCAAAAAAGAGTTTAGCTTTATAATATAATAGTACAAATTTATTTATTTTTTGTTTATTTTTCTCCGGGTCTCGGAAAGCACGTAAAGCCGTTGGTTCTGCGACTGATCTCTCTCCGATCGTGTCGGATTGCCATCCCATCGGGCTATCAGAGTTAGGGAAGATGGAGTGCACCTGTGTTTGCGCTCACACTTGTGCACTATAATATCTCCTGCGTACTTGGCTAGTTTGCATTAAGATCAGCCACCTTGACCGGATTCAGCCTGGAGAATTACACATAGATTTTACATAAGAGTTTGGATAGGATACTAGTTCGATTTACCAAAATCAGAAGCTACCTGAGTCACTGCAAACCCCCACAGCTAAACGTGATAGGTCCATGTTGCAGCATGAATGACGGATGCTGCGCCGCCCGGGGGGCAACGTTTCTTAATAGCTGTTTATGACTTCATCTCGCTAGATAAATAGAGATCACACCGAGATGAAACGTGTCAGTTGTAGATCATTTGTTAGATGATGCTGTGGCGATAGTGGGTATAATTAGCTGGTACTTTTTGTTTAAGCAATGTATATCCTCATGTTTTTTCTTCCACTCCTCTTGTTTTTTTAAAAGGGATAGACAGAGATTGTAGTAGTTCTACATTTTGTCAATTTAGTTTAATTTTATTACACATGTACCACTACGCCTGTACCCCCCGAAGGGTTAGGCAGGCAAAATGTGATGGCCCAGCGATTTAAGCGCTCGCTTTTTATGTACAAGATTGTGGGTACACAAACCTACTGGCACCATTTGTCACCCTATTTATTTCACATGTACTTTCCAAGTTTATCTGGGTCATGACTAGCATTTGTGAAGGACCAAGGGTGGTGATCAATCCTCTTAGCATGAGAAGAGCCCTTTGCCTTGCAGTGGGTCAGTAAGCTGATATTAATCTCTGAAGTAGAATCAGACAAAGTTGGAATGTCTCTAACGCCTTTAATTACACCGGCACCCATGCCCCCTCAAATGGAACAGAGCAACGCTGCTTTGCGATCCAAATAGATATGGGTGGAAGTACTTCTCCGGACGAGCTCTTGCAAAGAGCTCTTCTACTACCGAAATATTCGCCACGAAAAAAAAGTACTCCAGTAATAATTGACTCCTATGTTCAACCCTACACGAAGGCTCTAATTGAATGTATCACGCTACACACACACACACACTATTAAAGCTCTTACAATATCATGTTCAGAACATAAAGCACATGTTTATGTTCATTATTATTGTATTATTATCGTCATTTGCAGAACAACGTGTGATGTATGGGTTGGATTGTAAGTGCGCTGGTAGATGAGCCAACATTATGAGTGGGTTTTATTGTTGAGACTAACAAAGCGGTTTTAGTTATTTCTTCGCGTTTGTGAGTCGTAGTGTGATGTTAATGTACATTTCTTGATAAACGGGATAAATCTTTTTTTTTAATCAGGACAGTAATTACTTCTTGAAATTAGCTTGTTCAAATAAACAAACTCTGAAATTTTATAATATTAGTAAAGTTTTTTTTTACGTGGGCTTATATCAAATCTTTAATAACTTTCTTCATACATTAAAAAAAAAATGGAATTAATTAATTAAAAAAACATTTTATTAAACTCAAAATTAATCGAATTAATCTTTTTTATTTTATGGTGGACCCGTGTTAATGACGAACTCGGAGTTAAGATAACCCTGCCAGGTGCAAGCGGGCATTCAACACTTTTGTCGTCATTCCAAAAAGCCATCAAAAATTAAACTCGCGTAGAGTGACCTCATAGTAAGCTCTTCCTCATAAAGTCTTAAAATGTAACGACTATGCGTACGAAATTTAAAATTAATTGCGAATTGGCCATGTCAAGGTTAATAGTCTATTTTCTTGCGTAATACTACGTTTTGCATGACATAAAAATGATGAAAGGAAATAAGACTATTTCGTGTAAATACCACGATAATATACCATGACGCATGTTTTCCCTGAAGGGTTAGACAGAGGTATACCAATGTAGACCCACAGCTCGCCGGTCAACCGACCACGTCACCACGACTTCGAGAAAATATAATTTCAGAAGCTATATTGTGATATCATCATAAATGCCGCATTTTTTTTTTATTGGGACAAGCCCGCCACACTGTTCCCAAACCACTGCAACTTCTGTAAGCCAGAATCAACAGTGGCGACCACAAGAAAAGCGCCGAGGCATTGAAGCTCGATGAGTCCCGGAGAAACGATTCAACTGTCTTGGATCCCGCAACGAAATTAATCAGAAAAGATTAGCGGAGGAGTAAGAAAAATATAATTTCCACTATAATAATTGCCGCATGTGAATCTTGATAGATATACAAAGTAAAACCGCGCTTTAATTTGTATATAAACGTAGTTATCTCGACAGATCTTTCTTAAAGCACCGGACGACGGGCCGTATCGGATAGCGTCCCATCGGACTATGACAGTTAGTTAAGAGGAGAGCAGAGCACCTGCGTTTACGCACACACTTGTACCTACACTATAATTTCTTCTATATACTTGGTAAGTCGCCATTGAGATTAGCCGCTGTGATTTGAAGATATTATTTTTAAAGGTTATGTTGACGCGGTTGGTGTTGTCACGTAGTTATGTATTTCGTAAATGATTTTTTTAATCCTTGGGGTAAACCATATTATGAAGTTTACATAATATATCTAATAAGTAATACTTCTGTCAAAACTCAGAATTGGCCTTATCTTACTCACTGTTTAACCTAGCTGTAAGAAAGCTCAACAAAACTAAATACTAATATTAGAAAAATATTCAATTGTAAAAATGTTGGATCGTGTACAGAGGCACTTACTCGTACAAGCTCATATCTGTGCAATCAACGTCACAAGCGCTAGCGTGATCACTGTTATTAGAACGCCTTTACACAATTACCTTTTAAGTTTTAACTATGTAGTCTTGACGGTAAAGATTGGCCTGAATTAGGATTATTTCCAATGTTTATTCGGTATTATTTTGTCTCCTCTAGATAGTAGAACTTTTTGACATTTTGGTTGTAAAGATTAATTAGATTATCATCCCAATGAAAAAAGAGTGAAGTTTTATTTGCGATCTCCGGATTAACATTCTACATAATTTTAGAATAATATAAATAAATTCTTCTTCTTCTTCAATTAAAGATAAGCGGTTACCTTGAGCACACAATATTTCAATGAATAGAATAAAATAACAATAATATCAGCCTGCGTTGCCGTTGTCCCACTACTAGGCAAATACTTCTATCTATTCTTCTTCTATCACATACAAAGATGGAATTATTCACCACGCTTGCTCAAGCCGGATTGCGGTTTCAAACTAATATTAATCATAAAATCCAGATTTTCTCATCAGGTTTTTTTTTTTATAAATGTCAGTGACTTTCAATATAAAGTTAGATAGTACAAATTTATTGAAAGAGTCACTTTAGACTTGCCCAGAATTGATCGCATGAGAGGAACTCAATAAAATGAAAAATAATATTATTAATTGTAGTTTAACTACAAGATAACGTGCTCATAAAGATGTATATTACCCTCCGGGCCACATCGTCCAACAATCATTCAAACTATCGAAACCTTCATAAATATCAATCTAATTACTATGTACTTCATACAAATCTACAGCCCATACATCACCCATTAAAACTCATAAATAAAATATTAATCAGTAGAGACCCGCCCGCAACTTCGTTCGCTTTAAGTTACGTCTTTGCTTACTGCTCCGCTCTCGTAGGTCATAGCGTGATGTTGTACAACTTATGTTACTCAAAAATAATGAAGCTATTTATTGGTAAAATAATGAAAAAATATTGAAATCGATCTAGCAATTTCCTAAGGACTTATCTCTAAGCCAGATTTCATCGAGATCCGTTCAACCGTTCTAGCGTCATTGAGTAACAAACATTCATACATCCTCACAAACTTTCGCATTTATAATAATAACCTGATCAAGTAGGATTAGTAGGATGTTACTTAGGATTTATGTAGATATCTACATACATATTGGTGAAAAAAATGGTTGAAATTAATCCAGCAGTTTCGGAGCTAACTTAGTTCAAACAAACAAAAAATCATCTTTAAAAATATTAGTATAGATATGCCACGCCTCATCTTTAGTAGTACAGTGCAACATCTCCACACGACCGAACCGTACTCCACTTGTGATGCAACTGTAATGTTTCAAAGCGCGTTAATGTTCGGTTCACACATTATGTTACCTTAATTTACTTTACTACCAATTATCAAAGCTTGTTATCGTTTTTCTAACATTTCTAGCGTTTTAGTTTGGTTGTAAATGGATATTTTATTGGCTTGTATAGGTTTGGAGATGTGGAAATAAAAAGAAGTTGTGGTTTTACGAGCTTTTTAATTTCGTGTGTATTTTAATATTGACTGTAGGAGCGTATACCATACTTGATTGATATCCCGCAGTTTCATAAGTTACATCTATAATTACTATTAGAGCCAATATTTATAAAAAAATATCTAGAATAGTATGACGAGTGTTTTGATGCCCTATGAGCTTCCTCGTTCCTTTTTATTAACTGTATCATATCATAATTTATTCTTTATTATAATTTATAAGCTTGGCGTTTAGGTTTATTATTACGATTGAAATAAAAGGTTTCAAGTAGCGTAAAAAATGTAGTAAGAAACTTTTTTTTAAATAACTACGTATAAGCTTTTAAGAAAGGATGCTTCGGTTTTTTAACTTATTTTTTGAACTCATTTTCAGGTAACAAGTACTGAAATTGCTTTACGCGCTTTTGAAATTGGTTTCATTGTTATTATATTTAACTCTAGTCCTATTTTAATGTCTTCTTGTGACATTGTTTTTGTAAATTCAACATTAATGATGTAACCAACATTTACAATATTTTATTTATTTTAAAAGCGTACATGCTCTTTTTCGTTCTTCTGCAAAGAAACCTATTGTTTGGATGGAGCAACTTCTACACAATTTAAAAATGCCTGTAAATAAATGATTTGATTTGTGTGATGGAGAGTTTTTGTATGTTTTACAGGGTATAGTTAGAAACCAATATTTATTATTGCCATAGACATCTTTCATGGACTAAGATTTCAGCCAGACGCGGGTCGCTTTATCTGGTCGAAGTTAATGCGTATAGTGACTGTAGTACAAACTTTTAGGCTTTGGCCTATTGATACGAATAAAACTAAATAAATATTGTGTGCGAAAAGAATATTAATTTGCATTTAAAAAATCGATTGAATTTACTCCGCACGTTTATGCTAACTTTCAAAGTTGGTAAAATGTTATTATTGTTTAGGAGCTATATGATGTGTGTGATAAATTGGCATCTTAAATTTCAGTCCCATTTACTTCACATAATAATTATTGCTTTAGATAAAAACATTAAGCTTAATTGGTTTCCAAATGTCTTTATAACATCGTTAGATATTATTGTAATGGTATAGTACACCCTATTCAGAAGAGCCATTAATTTACCAAAATATATTTTATTATTTTCAATTAAGTTTTGTCTAGTAAAAGGATTTCATAATTGAAACACAATGTTACTTAAATGTAATAAAAGCTAAGTGTAGCTTTGCATCATTTATTTAATTTACATTTACATTACAATCACATAGTGACTCCATATTATATTTCTCCATATTATTCTATACATTTCGTATGTACAAAATATTTTTATAAGCGTAGTAAACATTTTTTTTACATTTTATCTATTTGCTTGATCCTTAGTTTTAAATAAATTAATCTATCCTTGGTTTAGTATTTGTATCCTTCCTCGGGGCTGAAGCTCGGGGGCTGGCGGGGTCCACCGAAGGTCTGTCCTGGTTTGTCTTGTCCTGAAGGACCAAAGCCAGGCTGAGAGCCAGGTTTACCAGGCCTGCCTTGACCTACAGGTCCAAAACCAGGTTGAGAGCCCGTTTGACCAGGCTTATTCTGTCCAGAGGGACCGAATCCAGGTTGGCCCTGAGTAGATCCAGACTGAGGACCCTGAGATCCAGGACGGTTGTAGTCGTAGCCAGAGTCAGGCATGCCAGAGCTGGATCCAGAGGGTTGACGTCCGAATGGTCCCTGAGAAGGTCCTGAAGCACCAGCAGACCCACTTGGCCTGGGGAAACCTATTGAGCCGGTGGGGCCAGAGGAGCCAGATGAACCTGAAGGCGTGTATTGTCCAACTGAACCACTTGGCCTAAATGGAGACCCCTGTCCAATGGGACCCGGTGCTGATCCAGATGGGGTTTTGCCAGACAGTGACCCAGTAGGTCCTCTAGAATATCCTTGATCGATAGATGATATGGGGATGGGGGTGGGACCACTACCTAAGACGGGTGTCTGGACGGTTGAGACTGGAGAACCGTTCGGTCCTAGTGATCCAGCAGAGCCTGATGGTGCGAAACCTTGTCCAATGGGCCTTTGGAAAGCAGACCCTTGACCTTGTGGCTGCTGTCCGGCCTGTCCAGGTCGGCTTGGTCTGCCAAACTGAGATTGAGGAGTGTTGTACTGGTATCCATCATCCTGTTCCTGAGATACTTGGCCCTGAGCTCCAGCAAGACCAGGTCTTTTGTTTCCAGAAGGTCCAGCAGGGGCAAACGGAGAGCCTTGGTTGATTCCAGAAGGCTGAGATGAGAAACTTTGAGGCCCGGTAGGTCTCGCGGCACTAGAACCAGAAGAGCCAGGAGCACCATATTGAGAAGCAGGAGTTTGGCTACCCTGGGAGGGGAAGCCTGGAGTTCCGGATGGCCTGGATGACCCAAAAGATGTAGGAGCACCATATTGGGAAGCTGGAGATTGACTACTCTGAGGTCCCGTTGGCCTGGAAGGTCCGGCGGAAGAAGGGGAACCAAACTGGTTGGATGGAGCCAGGTTACCTTGCTGCCCAGAGGGGCTAGCGGGGCCAGAAGCAGCAGGAGATCCATATTGAGATGCAGGGGACTGGCTACCTTGAGACGGGAAGCCCTGAGTTCCAGAAGCAGGCGCACCAGGAGCGTTATACTGGTAACCTGAGTCACGACCGCCTTGAGTTCCAGAAGTACTAGATGCACCAAAAGGAGATGGCGCTGAACCGAATTGGGAAGCAGGGGATTGACCACGCTGACCTGGGAAGCCAGACCCAGCTGATCCAGACTGAGCAGGGGCACCGTATTGTGAAGCAGAAGATTGACCACCCTGGGCTAGGAAGCCGGATCCAGCTGATCCAGCAGATCCAGGCTGAGCAGGGGCACCATATTGAGAAGCAGGGGACTGACCACGCTGACCTGGGAAACCAGACCCGGCTGATCCGGACTGAGCGGGGGCTCCGTATTGAGAAGCAGGGGATTGACCACCTTGGGCTGGGAAACCAGATCCAGAAGATCCAGCAGATCCAGGCTGAGCAAGGGCACCGTACTGAGAAGCAGGGGATTGACCACGCTGACCTGGGAAACCAGACCCAGCTGATCCAGACTGAGCGGGAGCACCGTATTGAGAAGCAGGCGATTGACTACCCTGGGCTGGGAAACCAGACCCAGCTGAACCAGACTGAGCGGGAGCGCCATATTGGGAAGCAGGGGATTGGCCACGCAGACCTGGGAAACCAGATCCAGAAGTTCCAGCAGATCCAGGCTGACCGGGGGCTCCGTACTGAGAAGCAGGGGATTGACCACGCTGACCTGGGAAGCCAGACCCAGCTGATCCAGACTGAGCGGGAGCACCGTATTGATAAGCAGGCGATTGACTACCCTGGGCTGGGAAACCAGACCCAGCTGAACCAGACTGAGCGGGAGCGCCATATTGGGAAGCAGGGGATTGGCCACGCAAACCTGTTAAACCAGATCCAGAAGATCCAGCAGATCCAGACTGACCGGGGGCTCCGTACTTAGAAGCAGGGGATTGACCACGCTGACCTGGGAAGCCAGACCCGGCTGATCCAGCAGATCCAGGCTGACCGGGGGCTCCGTATTTAGAAGCAGAGGATGGACCACCAGCTGGGTATCCTTCTTGTCCAGATCCATCAAGTCCAGATTGAGCGGGGCCACCAAACTGAGAAGCTGGGCCCTGGCCGGGCTGGTAGGAACCGGCAGACTGTCCAGGTTGACCCTGGGCTTGGTAAGCTGGGGAAGCAGCTCCGTAGTACTGCTGAGACTCAGGTCCAGAGTCTTCATTCGGGTTGTAGGCACCTGGAACATTATTTTTACTAAGTTGAGTTTACAGTTACAACATTTATGAAATTATTTGAATGAGAATTGTAAGTAAGTTGCTATTCTGAATATAGGTATTGAACTGATGGGATACTATTGTATCACAGTATCACTATGCTAATTTCTCGTTTTCTATGTTAATATTTCTATGTCGGCTATCATAAATGTCAGGCTACTAAAACTTTATATCTATGAGTATTATTCATAGCAGGTACATCAACGGAATAAGACCGTGTATATTTTGTGAAGATGACTGTACTGCCCAATTAACCTAGTAAGTTTGATAGAGGACAAAGGGGGAAATATAATCTAAGGATCACTATACACTGAACTGAATATGCACATTCGGTTTGACGGTCTCACTAACGATAACGTTTTATAAAAAATGCCGAACTGAATATATATACTTGCTTATACGAGTATGTACAGCAACTCGAATAGTTTAGCTATCTTATTTTTCTGCAGGGAAATCCTCATTAAATCAACATTTGTTTAGAACAGAGAGTTATGTCAGAAACCTACCTCTGCGGGTTGTTCGAAAGGGATACCGCGCCCCCGAAACGCAAAGGGCACAAGAAGGAACATGGATGAGTTTTAGTCAATAAAATTCTGACACTAAGGCGGGAGAGGTCATTTGATGATTTTCCATCGGTAAAAAAAGAGTCCTACCTAAAACCTAAACCTAACGAATACTACCACAAACACGAGTCAGGGTCCCAGAAGATACTCCATTCAAGCACACTCCCGACTGACACCTACTGCTCCACCACTGACCTTGCAAACGAAACTGACGAATCATTTCACCATATTTCTTGAGAATATCGTGCAAACACAAGAGTAATAGCAAAACATATTAGTTCAAAGGTGATTTGCCGCTATTAAAATGTAAATGGAAGGCATTAAAATTGTTACTTAACTTACAATTTTTAAAACGGTGTCAGGTAGTCAATGTCAGTCAATGTCTTCTTTCACATGGCTTTATAAATAATATTGAAATTATATCTCACTTTAATTTTATGTTCTGAAATGACTGACGTTGTAGTAGGTGAGAAATATATGCGTCACTCTGAATTTGTAGGTGATGAAAATAGTTTAAATGTGTTTCGACTTAGTAGAGCAAGATCTAGCACTATTGAGGTACCTAGCCTACCAAGCTACCCAGGTATAAAAAATATACAGGGAGGAAGGGAACATCGTAATATAACCATTTTCCGTGGATTCTTCATGACTAAAGATAGACGAATATTCAATACTACCTAGGTATAAAATTATACAGGTGGATGAAAAATCGTGACACAAACTTTAATTATGAATTCAGTTCATACATTTTGTTCAACTCGATTTCTGACTCTGTCAGATGAATACTAAAAAGATTTCAATATTTTATTTCTTTTGTATCTATTATGCATTTTACCAAGTTGTGGCTGTTATTTTAGACTACTGAGAGCTGACATTCTTCGTCAGTTATTTAAAAAAAACCCAGCTGATTTATACAAAAGTTTAACACGGTTTAAATGTATGAAACGGCAGATTTTTTATTTTGTCTATAACCGATTGGATTTTTTTATCTAAAGGGTTGATAATCGTTTACTGAATTCATGGCAAAAGTCTGTGTCACAATATCCTACCGTGTATATCAATTGTAATCTGGAACACAGTCAGTCAATACATTTTCACTTCCTAACAGGAACTAGTGCAGTGTTCTAGCAGGTCATTAGTTCGGTTCCCGCACGAAACAAATATTTTACAGTCTAGACTTTGTTTCCGGTCTGAGTAATAAAACAATCGACACTATTTCTGCACGCACCCAACTCATGTTACAAAATTTGTAGCAAAAATTAGATTTTTACCGTTATCAAACCACTTTGTATCACTTAATCGCTTGTTATGGCAACACTGAAAAATTCTCACGCATGCTGCGAAATATTAGCACACTTTTCATAATGTAATATTATAAAGAGAAAAGATTTATTTGTTTTGTTTGCATAGGCTCTGGAAGTGTTGGACTAATTTTAACCAATTTTTTCACCAATAGATAGCTACATTATTCCTGAGTAACATAAGAAATATGACATCACGCTACGACTCATGGGAGCTGAGAGGTAACCAAAGATGTAACTTAACACGGGTGAAATAAGCCACGCGGGCAAAGTGGCGGGCAGATCGCTAGTAGATAAAAAATTCATAGTCTTACCTTCTTGAGTACCAGCAGCAGCGGCTCTCGCATTCTCTTCCAGAGACTTCAAGATCTCTTCAGGAATGGGAGGTGGGGTCGGCAGGTGAGCACCCTGGGGCTGGTAGCCATTCTCGTCAGCTGTGTACGTCACTCGGTACTCCTGGCCGTCATCACCAGTGTAAGCGAAACCGCCCTGAGCATGCACACCGTTCGTAGCTACACCAGATTCTTCAGCAGAAATTCCATTTGAAGTCTCGAAGCTATAGGAGAAGGTATCACCATCGTTGTGGTTCTCGTATCTTAGAGTTTCAGCATTCCTGTCAATGGAAGAACGTGCGCGTTCAGGTTGAAGCTGACCAGAGTAAGAGGCTGTGTTTTGAGTTCCTTGGGTACCGAAAGGTGCTTGACCGAATCCAGTAGGGCCTTGACCGAGTGCTGGGCTACCAGCGCCGCCAGCGGGGGAACCATATTGAGAGCCAGGCTGACCAGGTGTTGAGGTTTGACCAAATCCAGCAGGGCCCTGACCTGGAGTTCCATCAGCGCCGGTAGAGGGAGAACCGTATTGAGAAGCAGGTTGACCGAATCCAGTAGGTCCCTGACCAGGAGTTGAGCCTCCTACTCCACCAGCGGGAGCACCGTATTGAGAAGCAGGTTGACCGAATCCAGTGGGACCCTGACCAAGGGCTGGGCTTCCAACACCAGCAGCGGGGGCACCGTATTGAGAAGCGGGCTGACCAAATCCAGTGGGACCCTGAGCAGCTGCTCCACTAGCACCGTTGGTAGGAGCACCGTATTGAGAGGCTGGCTGTCCGAATCCAGTGTGACCACCAGACGCTGGGCTTCCAACACCACCAGCGGGAGCACCGTACTGAGAACCAGGCTGGCCGAATGAAGAAGGACCCTTTGGCAGGTCAAATCCACCTTCGCCTCCAGGTGCAGTTAAAGACCCAGGGCTTCCACCAGCAGTTCCAGCACTTGCAGGAGGCAAGTACGTCCTGTCCAGCTTGTCAGCATAGCTGCACGCTATTACTGTTAAGATGATAAGCTGGAAAGACAAAATTATTATAATTAGATTTCATTAAAATAATGGGAGGTTATGAACTATGATTGAATGGGACTGATTTGTCATAAATCTAAAGTGAGTCATAGTTAGAAAGGGAAGCCCTTGATTGGGTCATCTAGGTGACGGAATACTGAGGTAATACAAGAGGTTTATATTTCATCTAAAAATAAAGATTTATAATTGGTCAATTGTAACACTCCTGAAAATCGCTGGTAAAACTGTTAAAACTTTCACTGCAATCCACTTTATGACATTCCAAATTCGAATTTTTAACACAAATATAACTTTTATTTTTAAATGATTCTTTTTTTTATTAGTAAATTTGAATTTTTGACACAAAAATAACTTTTATTTTTAAATGATTCCATTTTTTTATCTTTAAACTTTTTATCGAATTAGATATTTTGTTTTGATTTTTATATTTATAATAATTATTAAATATATTACCAGCTTCATATCTAAGCTGTTGTGCTACCACGGGATGATCACCGAATGTGCATAACAGAGTAACTGCATCCTATTTATATCAAGTTAATTCGTTCACCATGCTAAGTTACTCAAAATTGTGTGCACGGAGCTAACCTTTGACAGTACTAATAGTGAAGATTCCACAGTGTCTGTGTATATGTGTGGGTTCTTACTCAATAACTCGATCAATATTACTGATACTCTAATTACTGTGAGCGTGTGTGTATGTGTGAGTAGGCCCGTGTATGGTGGGATTTACTTTGTTTATTTTATATTTGGAGATCCGTAGAGGTTTTTGTGGATGTTGGCGGTAATGACCGGAACTACATAATAATATTTCAGTTTGCAACGGTCTATTTTTTTAAGGAATTCACAATATTGATAAGGATTGACTTTAATGTTATTATAATATATTCCTCCGCGTGGCTTATTTTACTCGCGTTAAGTTACGCCTCTGGTTACTGCTCCGCTCTCGTGTATTGTAGTGTGATGTTATGTAGCCTATGACACTCATAGACAACGTGGCTTTCTATGGGTAAAATCATATTCAAAATCAGTTCAATAGATCCAGAGATTACCCCCTACAACCTCACAAACTTTACCTCTTTATAATATTAGTATATCTCTTTTATTTTTATTTTGTGCGTTTAAATTTGTGATTTGTGAAATAACTTTTTTATTAACTTTTAATAGTTGTGCGAGTGCTTACAACTAAGACCACAAGTTGGAGATGCCATAGGAACTACTGCTAAATAATTAGTGCTCCGAGATGAGCGATGAAATGCGCCGGTTCGTCTGTAGTATCAACGATTCCCATAACTACCAATGAGTTACTAATATACTTGTATGACTTTTGATGACCAACACAAACGAACTAGCCTCATAAAGTCCCACTACAGGGCATGGCTTCTCGTACAGGAGCATTGATCACTATTGCTCAAGGCGGATTGGAGATTCCAGATTTAAGTTGATACGTATCGTTACATACATACCATCGTACATACCTGTATTCCCTGAAGGGTTAGGCAGAGGTGTACCAATGTACACACACAGTTCGCCTTTATGTTTAGGTTTCATGCAATAGGGGGCGAGCCTATTGCCATTAATCGGACACAAATCCTAACTCCGAGCTGCAACTGAGAATTTTGTTGAAAAGCCCAATAAAACTTTTTGCTTGACCTGGGAATTGAACCCAAGACCAGCAGCCAAAGAGGAGATCTTTACATTTAGTATAAAACAAATTTGCTCCCGCTGTATGTATGCTTAGTTAGATTTTTTAAACTGCGCAACGGATTTTGATGCAGTTTGCAAAAATAGATATAGTGTTTCAAGAGGAAGATTTATAACTATAGAACATTTCGCTACAACAAACAGGAGCGAAGCAGTAACCAAAGACTGTAACACCTTTAGGTCGACCTGGGAATCGAGCCCAAGACCTCTAGCGTAGCAGACGCGCTTAGGACCACTAGGTCAACGAAGCAGTCAATTTCAATTTTTAATAATTAATTATTAGGTACGTAAAGAACCTTATGATCGGTAAAATTAAATAAACCGTTATTATTATTAATTTTCATGGACCTTATAATTCAATAAATTAAAATAATATATTCATCGACGAACGAATTTACGAAAATAATGTACACGTCATGTATTTAAATATAATTACGTACAATAAAAAAACAATTTTATAACTTTTAACATACTGATTTTTATAATTGCCGTACCTACTTGTTGCGTTGGTATTTACAGTAATACATGCTCGTATGTTCTTTATTTTTAATTATTGTATAATTGCATATTATTATTAGTTTCTTATGGTTGATCCGGGTTTATTATACGAAGGATCACGATCATTCGGGCATTATTACTAGGGACATCAGCAAGATTTGGGGTACTTAATGTTAGGTAGATACTTACATAATTCTGCGACATAATACTATGAATAATTGTACAGAAGGCGACTGTCTTATACACGGCACACATAGTAAGAACGTTCCTCACTCTGGATCGCTAACCACCGTCAGCTCGGGACAACACTTCGCTGCAGATTGAGCTGTATTTTTAGACGTAACGTTAACGTTTATTTCCTACAATTTTTCATTTTTTTTTTTTTTTTTGTAATGTTTATTTACTTTGACCCTAAATAAGAATAATTTTATTCATCATTATGAACAGAGCAGAACACTGAAACCCTAGAAAAAAAAAATAGTTTCTCATATCAACAAAATTTTGAAAACAGCTGAGCTTTTTTGCGATTTCAAGATAAGTTCCAAAAAGAGTATGTAATGATGAGTCTCCACCAATATAAAACCATTTTTTCAGGATTTCTGTCAGAGTTTTAGTATATAGGTAGATAAGTAATCTATGACCAACATTGTGATGGGTCTAAAAAGGCTCCTACTATAATACTTTTCTCACATAAAACCATGGTTAGGTGGTAGTCACACCTAACCATTAATCTATAGAATAAAACCAAAAAATATTGCCGTCAATCGCCTTTTACTGAACAAACTTTATCATGATAATTTGCATACTGGGTCCCCCTAAATGATTTAATTACTGCCTCTCGATAAAAGGACATTTGGCAAAGTTGTACTAGTTTCTTGTGCATCAATCATTCCATTACCATGTTGGATGGCATTCATTAACCATCCTCTTTAAGACTAGTTTTGACTTTAGACTATCTAGTCCTTTTCATAGGCGAAGGTCACCTAGTTTTGGTAGCTTTAGGTAGTATCTGCTAGAACTCTAGATCTTAAAAATGGAGAAATAAGAATCAGAATAGAATAGAAATAGGATCGAAGGACCCAAAAATTTAACTCACTAATCCAAAATACCTGATTAAAACCCCAGGAATGCGTTAGATGTAGGCCGCTTCCAACTGTTGGTTTTGGAAATCTATGGGCGAGGCCTATTTCCAGCAGTGGATGCCCTGCGGCTGATATGATGAATCCAAAAAACTATAATTGGAAGATCTATATTTCAGCCATCACCACCATCATCTACTTAGCCTTTTTCCCAACTATGTTGTTGTTATGTTGGGGTCGGCTTGACAAAAATAGATCTATTTTTCAGCTATACTCGTAAAATTACTAAATGGTAAAGATTTTTTAGGTGTATTTTTAACTTGCTCCTTTGTCCTTCTCTTCAGAACTATTTCAGTTGTTAACGCGCAAATATGTATCAGCAATTAATTCTAATCTCATTATCAATCTGTTAAAAATCTTAAAGGCGCTAATCTCAGGAACTACTGGCCTGATTTTAATAAAACTTTTTGTATTTTATAGTCCGTTTATCGAGGAAGGCTATACGATATATAACATCATGCTTGGACCTACCGAAGTGGGGTTCCTAGTAACCAAACATGTAACTGAACGCGACTAGTTCTATATATAAATCAATACCTAGTTTGGATTGATAAAGTCATTACCTATCAATCCACATTCCTTCGTAGGACCCATCTATCAATGATGTCCGCAACCAATCGCAATTATTCCTTCCCAAAATGGTAGAACTGCCTGTTTGTGTCAAAACTTCAGGCCTTGTTAAAATACTCGGTTTGGGTTCGGAGAATCAATCAAAATTACAAATTACATACGTAATAATTTTTTGTCATAGTAGCTAATACCTTTTAACTACTAAAGTCTATTTTTCTTTTAAAGTCTGTTTTGGTAAACAAATAAACAACCTACTATTTTTAATAACAGACTTCTTAGTCTAGTTTCTTAGTCATTCTTTTCCAAAGATTTAGCCTATCTACGTTTTAGAACGACCAACTAGCTTCAACTTTCTGACTAACTAACCGTCTGCTCGACAATCCAAAAATGAAATTAAAGCTTTGATTTTTTTGACACATTTTTAGCGACGATTATTTGTGTAAAAAAAAACATAAAAATTTATAAACCAGGACTACGACAGAAAATCTATTAAATCTATCTATTAAATCTTTGGAAAATTGAATTTTTATTTGAAGGTAGGTAAGCCAGAAAAGAAAAATCCATTTACTTAAAACTCAAAAATAATCCAATCAGATCCTCTCTCAATAAGCTCATATCCGGCCGATAATAAAAGCTTTTCCAACAATAAGATTATCACATTACAAAATGATGCTTATAAAATACTTCCACAGCACATAATGTACCCATCTAAAGGCAGATTATGGTATATCTTGTTAATGCTTAAATCATGTACAATTTGCTACATTGACACATTTCCGCCATTTATGTATTTTTGTGGGGTACCTATTTTGTAACCGAGAGGATTATAAATTGTACCTACATTATGACTCAGTTGAATAAAAGTACTTATTACTGGATGAATAATAGTGTTTATTGTGACTAGCAGAAAAGAATTTTAATAGCACACTACATAGTCACACTATTTCCAACCATTACAACTTTTGAAAATCGGTCTGTCTGTTACGCTTTCACGACTAAACCACTGAAGCAATTTTAATTAAATTTGGTACGGAGTAAGTTTGGACACCAAGAAAGAACATTTTTTTTAAATTTGATTGTAGGTCATTGTCGCTTGAACTGATATTTACGCTGACGAAGTTGCGGGCAAAAGCTTATCATCATCTGCCTAGCCTTTTCCCAACTAGGTTTGGGGTCGGCTTCCAGTCTAACCGGATGCTGCTGAATACCAGTCTTTTACATAAAGCGTCTGCCTAACTATTACATCTTTATGATTATTGTTTTTATATTCACCTTCATTGTTTTCACAAATAGAAGCAACAAGAATATTGTAACCAAGATTTTGTAAAAACTAAATTGAAAGAAAAGAGTCCATGTAGTTTCCTGCTCGTTCTTCTCGATAGGGACCTACGTTTAGGAACGAACAACTATCTTCAATTTTAAACTTTTATTTCTTGAAAATTCAAAAGTAAAGGTCTAAAAAGCCTGTAAATGGTCTAATTGAAATAAATGCTTCGATTTTGATTTATACTTTTTTGTTGCATAAAATCTAGACAAAAAAAAATTATCTACGGAACCTCTCATTCACAGCTCAAGCCCGACGCGTGACGAGTACTTGGTCAAAATCAATACGTTGATCGACACGGCAGTCCAGGTCATCTGCACCACGACCACGGTGGGTCGTGAGCTTGAATCTTTTTACTTTGGTTATCAAAACCGTGATTATGTTTATGGCATCCTGTCGCCCGATTGTGATCTGCTTTAATTACTTTTGGAAGGTTATAATTAGTTTGTTGTATTGTTTAGTAGCTATGTGTCTATAAGGGATTTTTTCCAAAGTTATAATATCTATCACGAAATCAGATGTCTATCAGACGTAACTTAACACAAAAGCTGTGTTAAGTTACGTCTTTGGTGACTGCTCTGCTCCCGAGATTTGTAGCGTAATGTTTTATAGCCTGTAATGTTCCTCATGAGTCTAGCTATTATATACAAAATGAGTTTTTCCAAACTGACAAGTTATTCCCGAGATGAGCGCGTTTAAACAAACAAAAAAACTTTTCAGCTTTATTATGTTAGTATAGATTGAATTGGCTTCCGCTGCCAAGTAGCATTTGCTGATCCGCAGTGCTGTTCTGTAAATATCACCCTCGTGAAATTAGGTGAAGTGAGCTTTTCACTACGATTTACTATTCCTAATAAGTCTATCATTTACAAAACATTTTTTTTGCATACGTCTAGTGAATCCAGAGATTAGCGCGTTTATACATATTATACACAAACACAAACAAAAAACTCTTCATCTTATTATATTTGTACTTCTATAAGTACAGCTATCTATATAGCTGACAGAAGAATACTGTACCTATAATTATGACATCACACAGAACCGTAGACGGTAGGTACTCACGCGCCGAAGATATAGTATGTAAGTACCTATAAAATCTTTATGACGTCATCAAGTTGTCCACAAGTAGCGCTGCTCCCATTAGTCAACACTATCATTACGACGTGGACAAATGGAACGCCAGCTGTTCGTCAGTTTGACTGACAATCTATTATATTGTTCTGATTATTTGCTTAAGGGGATTGTACCCCAGCGGGTTTCATACAAAACTGGTCTTGTCATATTTTAGTCAATCTACATTATTATATTAAAGCTGAAGATTTGTTTGTTTGTACGCCCTTATCTTAGGAGCTACTAGGTATTCCGATATTAAAAAGAAATTGTCGAGAAAAGCTTTAGGCTACAAATAACATTACGCTACGATCAACGGGAGTGGAGCAATAATCGAAGGCGTAAATCAACGCCAGTGAAACCACAGGGTATTAATTAAAGTTAATCTCGGTGTTTTGTAGATAGGATATGGACACTATAATGTCCAGGCGGTTAGTCAGAAACGTAGGTCAAAATCTCGTACGAAGATAAAAATCGTTATCATTATGAAATTAGGGAATTTACTTAATGGGAAATTGTGACTAACCTAGGTAACAGGTGAAAACTTAGGTATCGATGCCCTTATTCTGCCAACAAAATGTCATTGCATTTAATTACTCAGTGACAAAAATTAGCTAGACTACTTTTATATGAAGCGCTCTGTCGATGCAGTCCGCTTAAGTACACAGGACGACACATAAAGCTATGCAGTTCCAGTAAAAATTGAGCTCCCATTGTTAAGGTCCATCTTACAACTAAAGATCAAATCATACTGGAAATGGATCCATAACTTGATGAATATCGTCTCTCGTACCTACGTATTCGGTAAGCTAAGTTGGGTAACTTAAGTGATTGAGACTGTGTTACCGATTAAGTTTTGTATTGTATTGTCTTAGAGATGTATTAATTGTAAATGTAATTGTAGGTTTTAATGCATGAATGGTCAGTGAGTGACCTTTGAGAAGATTGCCGGAATTTTGTAATGAGTAATTACAAAAGCTCATCATTGTGTCAGCTGATCGACGTTCACTGCTGGACATAGGCCTTCCCTAAAGATCAGTCACAATTAACAGTCCTTTTTTTTTAAGACGGGATATCATCAAACAACTTCCCCCGCCCTGGGCGGGGCGGGAGGGAGTGTCAGACTTTTACTGACTAAAACCCGTCTATGTTCCTTCATGTGCCCTTTGCGTTCCGGGGGCGCGGTATCTCTTTCGAACAACCCGCAGCCCCGGCAGGCATCAGCCCTCAGTGGCCGTCTGTATACAGCGATTTCTAGTGCAGGTGAACGGGGAATTGGAACACTCCAGCTCCAAAACAGCATCAGCGTTGAGACAGGATAAGCGATTGGTTGCAGCGCTGCGTATCGCGGATTCGATTCCCGCACGGAACAAATATTTTAATAATACTATACATAGTTGTTTCGGGTCTGGCAGTATGTGTGTGTGAGTTTATATGTTTGTAAACGCACCCAGCATACAGGAGAAAGTCGTAGTGAGGGATATTTTTTGTAGTATGTTGCTTCTCTGATCAACAAGGTCTCGGCAAACGCTCTGGTTGTCAGCAGATAGGTCTATGATGTCCGATTTCGCTTTTGTTTGCGCAGTCTACTTAGTGTCTTCCAGATATACCACTACATTTCAATGGCAATAATATAATGTTAGATTGTCATCACTCATCAGTAATTACAATGAAGGGTTATTTTAAGGACTTCATTGTTAACGTTCAGAACGTTAATGAGTTAAACGTGCACAATGTAATGCATTTTAAATTAATGAATGAGAACAACTTTGATAAAACTAAACATGTTTTTGTTTTGTTCAATAACACTTTAGGCTAAGACCCTGCTACTCTCATGACTTACTAGACCTGCGTCATTTAAAGTATACCAGCCTATAAAAATAGTCTCGTGGCTTGTGTCTGTGACTGCTTCGTTAGCCTGTGGTCCTAAGCGCAACTGCTACGCTAGAGATGTTGGGTTCGATGCCCAGGTCGAGCTAAGTGCTAAGAAAGGATTTGTGCCCGGTTAACGGTAAAAGGTTTGCCCCCTATTACATGAGACCTAAACATACCGGCGAACTGTGTAGGTGTACATTGGTACACGTCTACCTAACCCTTTATCACCTCTGACCTAGACTAGAGCCAAGAACAAAACCATCCCAAATAAAAATATTATCAAAATAATATATTAATGATAAAAACCTACACCATTGCCGATTGTTACAAGGCTATGTTTTATGACAACAAAACGATGTCAAAACACCGAGGTCATGTTAAAATAAGCTATCTACCAAAATTATCTGGTCCTAACATTTGGTCTGATTTGATTGCGATCGAAAGAAAGATGATCACGTTTTGCAATATTTGTAGAAAGGTTACTGATCAATGATCAATGATGAGGCAATGGAATTGCCAAGGACATGACAAAGACAAAAACTAAATAAAACAATAAATAATACCAGCATAACTGCTTCGTTAGCCTGGTGGTCCCAAGCACGACTGCTACGCTAGAGGTCTTGGGTTCAATTTTTAGGTCGAGCAAAAAGAGTTATTGGGGTGTTCTATGAATTTCTCAGTAGCAGTTCGGAGTTAGGATTTGTGCCCGGTTAATGGCAATAGGCTCACCCCCTATTACATGGGACCTAAATACATACCGATGAACTGTGGGTGTACATTGGTACACCTCTGCCTAACCCTTCGGAGAATACAGGCGTGATGGTATGTATGTATGTATAATACCAGCCTATTATTGTCCCATTGCAGGGCAAAGGCCTCTTCTCATACAGACGCGGTAGCATTGATCATAACGCTTGCTTGAGGATTGGTGATTCAAGACTTATATTAATTAGAAGTCCAGGTTTCCTCGCGATGTTTTGCCTTTACCGATGTCAATGATAGCTATAAGTTACGTCTTTGGTTAATGCTCCGCTCCCTTAGATCGTAGCGTTATATTATATAGCATTTGTTACTCAGGAATAATGTAGCTATCTATTGGTGAAACAATGGTTAAAATTGGTGCAATAGCTTTGAAGCCTATTCGTTACATACAAATATCAAAAAACACAAATCTTTCCTCTTTATAATATGACTAGCTTTTGCCCGCGACTTCGCCCGCGTGGATCAATAGTTCCGGTTCCCGGGGGATTTCCGGGATGAAAACTATCCTATGTCCTTTCTCGGGTCCCAGACTATATCTGTACCAAATTTCATTGAAATCGGTTCAGTGGTTGGTGGTGGCGTGAAGAAGAGACAGACAGACAGACAGAGTTACTTTCGCATTTATAATAATAATAAGGATAAGGATAATAATAAGGATGAGTGCAGATGTAAAAGATAGTATCGATTAGTATTAGTATATAAGCTCTTAATTCTTAAGGTAAGACAGGGTTCTGGTTAAACAGCTGACAACCTCTTAGGTTGACTTGCGATATGTCATTCTGAAAAAAGGTCTATGCCAGCTGTTGTGGCATAACGGGACAGGGTCAAACTTACAGTGAACTGCAGTAAGATAAATTGTTTGCCTAAATCTGAACGGTAGTCTACTCTAAAAGTCAATTAAGAACTGTTGAATTGTAGTAATAAACAGGGCCCCGCAATGAATGGAGCAAGTACGCAAAAGTTATTAATTACATAGAACTGTTTTTTTTTTTTAATTCACGATAAGCTCACTCCATCGTAGACTTTGTCTATGGTGACATAGTCGACGATGGAGTGATCTTACCCAGAAGAAGCCTGTTCACTCTAACTTTAAAAAGATTAGTCAGTAATCGTTTGATTAAATTTTAGTGAATACAGGCCTGATTCGCAAACTACAAAATGAACTTATCAATGCACTAAAATCGATTATATTTTAAATTAACTGTTTCAAAAGCAATCTTAATCGGTATCATGAACTTCTGTGAATCGATTTAATTTGACTCTATTAAACGTAATATAGAAATAACATTTTGGAAATAATGAAGCGTCCTGCTTTATTATAGAAAACGTTAGTCGTAAATATTTATTATTATACTATTATTAGGTCGTGTGGTAGTCATAAATGTTGGAATATTTAATAGAATTCTCATAAATTATTTTACGTTTATAATAGTTTTTTTTTTTTGCATATTTAATAAGAATGCGTACAATCTGTTTGCAGATACATAATGCCCGATTACAACTACACCATTTTCAGTAAATTTAATGAAAATTACTAACTTTGTCACCTCTAACCTAGACTAGAGCCAAGAGCTTACCAATCTCGAATAAAAAAAATTTGCTAAACAAGAGTATAATTTCAGAAGTTCAGTCTAAAAGCCCGAAAACCTAGTCGTGGATAGCCTTATAAGGCGTTTAAACGCCGGGGGCTACTTCACGGTAGGTTATGCTGACGACATAACTATGATAATAAACGGCACACATGAAAACACGCTATGCAACCTTATGCGGCAATCCTTGAAGATAGTAGAGGACTGGTGTAAGGAACACAAGCTAGCAGTGAACCCTACCAAAACCGAACTCGTCCTTTTTACAAAAAAGAGGAAGCTGGCAACTCTTCAATTGCCGCACTTCTTTGGGGCCACCCTAAGCTTATCAAACGAATCCAAATACTTGGGCATCTATTTGGATAAACAGCTGAACTGGGCCAAACACACGGAATACATCACCACAAAAGCCAGTATAGCCCTAGGGCAATGTAGAAGACTGCTCGGCAGGAACTGGGGCATTACCCCCAAAATTACCTACTGGCTATACACCACAGTTATCCGACCTATTGTCACATACGGATCTCTAGTTTGGTGGCCCAGGACCAAACTAAGTGTAGCTCAGAAGGATCTCGAGAAACTGCAAAGACTAGCCTGTGTAGCGATTACGGGCAGCATGCGAACATCTCCCACCGCTGCGCTACAGGCAATGCTGGGATTACCAACTCTACACCTAATTGTAAGAGAAGAGGCGGCCCTAGCAACATTCAGACTCGAAATATCCAACACTCTAAATAAAGACTCCAGAGTTAAACACACACAACTGAAAGAGGGTGCGATCAGACGACAGCCCATGATGGCATCACCCAATGATAGAATCGTGAAAAAACACTGCTTCCACAAACATTACAACATAGAGCTTACATCGGAGTTGTGCGACTACTCGGGTCCAGGAGAGCTAAGGATTTATACCGATGGCTCTGGGAATATAACGGATCTGGGTACCGGAGTCGGGGTCTTCTCCGAAGACTTAAACATCAAAATATCCCGACCCCTTGGAACGCTCAACACTGTATACCAAGCAGAATGCATAGGCATTATTCAAGCAGCACACGCCATAGAGGCCAGGAAAGTCACGGACACCCATATCCGTATAATCTCCGACAGTGCCTCAGTCCTCCAATCTTTACAGAAAAACCAAATTACATCAAGATTAATACTGGAATGCCGTAACGCACTAGAACGCGTCACGGAAAAAAAACGTAACAAGATGACGCTACAATGGATTAAAGGCACAGAGCATATCAACCAGTAGAGAGATCATTGGCAAGTTTTTGTTCTAAATCAAAGTCACCAAAAAACGGCGGGGGGAGAGGTAAGAATCGCCTGCTGTGATTGGGTAACGAATTGAAAAACAAATGACAACTGATTATCTAGGGATTCCAAAAATTTACTTTAATAAACATCGATATCGATAATTCTTTGACTTTTTAGTAGCATAAGAATTTGTTCAACACAGAGATTTCAGATTCGATTTAGAAATAAAACAAGTGTTTATTTACAAGATTTAATCTACATAATCTGTACATACAAATAAATAAAATAAAATTTTTGTCAGTCTGTCGGTTTGTCTGTCTGTTTGTTCCGGCTAATCTCTGAAGCGGCTTAAGGGATTTTGACGGGACTTTAACTTGCAGACAGCTAATGTTATAAAGGGGTGACTTTGAATTACTTAATTATTAGAAATTATAAATAATAACAAAAAAAAATTGTTTCTGCTTACCCCCATGGGAAAAAGGCGGGAGTTTATGCATGTGAAACCGAAAAAAATTTAAACTAATGAAATAGTGAACAATATCCGATTCAATTAGTGAAGGTATAGGTATACATTAATATTATATAAATATTAGCTTTAAAACGTCTGGTTTATACACTGGCCTAATTAAAAACATAATTGTCTAGAATTGCAAAGATTCGAAAGGGTTTTATTTTTGGAATTGAATATTTTCATGGAATTTAGACGCATATGGGGCCAACTTCGAGATATACACTATCCTTAAAAAATAAAACATTGAAATCAGAGTACACAGTAAAAAGTTAGTCGTGGTCAGACGTAAAAAAATTGTCGAATTGAGACTTTTCTCCTTTTTTTGGAATCGGTTAAAATACTTTTTCATATAACTTATACTAAATATTGTGTGAAAGGCAGACATAGATATTATAGTTTCATACTATTATTTCAATATAATTATTATCCTTTTTCTGCACATTTGTAAGCAAAGCAAAGGTCATAAGCATGTTTTAAAATAAAGCGATAAAAATACAAAAATAAAAAGTTTACGTCGATACATTTGAAATTGTATCGATATAATCGTCGCGATGTTGCGAACAGCACTTGCGAGAAAAAAGCGAAAAGAGTGCTAATAGGCAAATCAGTGTACCAAAAAGAGACAGAAATGCGATCGTTCCAGTATTTAATCGTTCCAGGAATATTACTCATTTTATTTTTCATTTTTAATAAAATAATAATAAATGGAGTAGAAAATCACTTACCTGTGAAATGATATCCCATCTTTTGAGTGACTGGAAGTGGAAGTGCACTTTGCACACCATTTAATAGCACAACTAGGCATTATTTTTTGTTGTATTTGTTTCGAAAATGAGAGCAAGTGACATTAGTACATCAACTTACAATTGCTGTGACAGACCAAAAGACACTAGTAATAGCTTATGATGTGTGACCGCGGTAGTCCCGCATGCGCTCTCTACTGGTTTTTCTGCTCGTTGATTAAAGGACACAGTGGATCACTAGGAAACGATGCTGATGACGAACTCGCCAGGAGGGGTTCTAGCACGAAAGCTTTCGGACCAGAACCAATAGTGCCCATTCCTTTCAATCAGCTTAGGAGCTGGTTGAAAGACTACACACATACACAAGCAGAGAAGTGGTGGGCCTCGGCACCAGGGTGCAGGCAATCCAAGGAGGCCCTGCCATGTTTGGACAAGGGACTGACCAGGCGCCTTCTGCGCCTGGACAGAGTTAGCCTGCGACTGGTGGCGGGGACTATCACTGGCCACTGCTCACTGAACAAACATTTCCACACTTTAGGCATCACAGACAGTCCTCTATGCAGAGCGTGCATGGAGGCAGAAGAAACGGTGGCGCACGTGCTCCTCGAATGCACCGGCGTCGCCCAAACCCGCAAAGAAACCCTCGGAACACCAAAATCCCTTGCGGACGCCCTGAGAAGACCGGGAAGACTGATCTGCTTTTGGAGGGAGGTGGGCTGGTTGGAATAGCCCCCACCACGGCTCACGCACAATGGTCCATTGTAGGACTAAGTGCGGAAACCAAACCCCCTAACAAGCCTGAAAACGAACGAACAGACAAATAAAGAGAATGGTTTTTTAAAGAGTATATTATTTAGTCTGCTATTAAAAAGTTCAAAAAATAATTTAAGTAGTACACTCCGCCATGTTACAGTGAGCTAACATCAATTTCTAATTTTAAAAAGAATAATAATATAAATTAATGATATGGATTGTATAATCTTATCACCTGTAGTAATAATATGAATAATTACGTAACATAATCAAAATTAATAATACCAGCCTATAATATTATGGTCCCACTGCAGAGTAGAGGCCTCATACAGAGAAGGCACGAGCATTGATCACCACGCTTGCAAACAAATAGGCAACTTCAGACTTATATTAATTCATGTAGTTTATATGTTTTGCTTTGCAATGCTACCCTGTAGAAAAAACTTCTCGATGAATTTAAGTTTATAATCTTCTTCTTTATCGTGTGCCCACAGTAAGGTCTAACGACCCCAAACACCCTAGTGTCAGAGTTTCTAAACCACCTCAACGGCCTCTGACATGGTTACCGATGTCAGTGATGTCCAAGATAAACTTAGAAAGTACGTATGAATTAGAAAAAGTCACATTGGTACTTGCCCGTGCCCGGTTGCGAACCCACAACCCCTTGCATGAGAGGCGGGCGCCTTAACCACTGGGCCATCACGACATTTTCATTTCATTTTCATTTTGAGTTTGTAATAAAACTGCAGTAATTAAAAATAAAAATATTAATAACTAGCTTCCTCCTGCGATTCTGTGCGCGTGGCTTATTTCACCGGCGTATTTCACCAAAGGCGTAACTTAACGTCTTTGGTTACTGCTCCGCTTCTGTGAGTAGAAGCGTGATAATAGGTATCGTATGTTACTTAAAAATAATGTATCTATCTTTTGTTGAAAAAATTGTTAAAATCGGTCCAGTAATATCGGAGGAATATTCGGTACAAACAAACAAAAAAAAACCTCTTAACAATGTATTACAATTACTTATTAATCGTTATTATTAGTATTAGTATAGATAATGTTGTGTATTTTCACAATTTCTATGATAATACTGCTTATCTTAGCTATTGTATCAAACATTAGTTTTCACAAGAATGCCGATCAATATTTACAACAATATAATAATTATTTAGTTTATCTTGATAATGATGTAATTTGTTATGATGATTCTTAATGACATTGCAAGATGTTTCGTAGGGGATACCTTGACCTGATCTTTGTTGAGTTCCTGAAGCAAGAATATGCATGGCTGATCTGCAGTATTCTGTAGACATCTCCCTCGGTGAATTTAGATGACATTCAAGTGAGTTAATCCACCAATCTACACCATCGACATTTGTACGGCATAGCACTGTAGTTTTAGAGCCTTGAAACAGTGCTATCCTATGTCAAATGAAGTCATTTTGTGTTAATTGCAATAAAAACATATTTCTGTCAAGACAAGGTAATAAGATGAGATGAGAAAATAACAATTAAATAAAAAAGAACCGGCACCCTTTAAACCGGAACACAGCAACGCTGCTTTGCGGCAGAAAAAGGTATAGTGGTAATATTTTCCCGAACGAGCTCCTTCACAAAGAGCTCTACTACTATAGCCTCCGACATCTAAAAAGAAGAAGAAAAATCCCAAGACCTAGACCCCAAAAGATTGCCTACGTTATCCGCGCCCACGCATTACCAAACACCAGCCAACGCCGCGCCATAAAGCTAGTACAACTTAATTACTCATTTACTTTAGATAATATTATTTAATGCAAATCTTAATTCAACCTTCCATCAGTCAATTACACCAGGTATATAAGCTTGTCACGTCGTGTCATCCTTGAGACTGACGTGTGAAATAATTTCGTCAGCACTTATTTTTGTAGTGCAAAAAGAGATGTTAAAAAAAACGGCCAAGTGCGTGTCGGGTTCGCGCACAAAGGGTTCCGTACCATTATCTATAAAAACGGCAAAAAAACTCATGTTTGTTGTATGGGAGCCCCCCCCCCCCCCTTAAATATTTATTTTATTCTATTTTTTGTTATAGTGGCGACATAAATACGTCATCTGCGAAAATTGCAGCTGTCTAATTATCACGGTTCATGAGACACAGCCTGGTGACAGATGGACAGACAGTCAGACAGACAAACAGACGAACAGTAAATCTTAGTAATAGGGACCCGTTTTACACTTTGGGTACGGAACTCTAAAAATAACTAATTATAATTCTATCCATCATAATTATGGCGGTTTCGGCAATATAAGTAATGTATCTTAGGAGTGGCTATCGGCAGATGGGTTCGTGGCTTGTCGCTGGAAGGATGGTACTGATCCGTGCGTCATGTTCGTGAACAGGCACCGTCAGTTGGTCATCTTTTAACTTTATTTTGAATTGGTTTTTTAATTCCTTTAAACCTCTTTTAACGTGAACGGCTTGTTACATTATTTTATTGCATTGTGGGTGAGTTTGTAGATAGCAACCAGACCTGGAACAACTACTTGTAGGCGGTACAAATATTTGTTGCGTGTGGAAATCGAACCTAAACCCATAGGTTCAACATGAATAATATATATACCATCACGCCTGTATTTTCCGAAGGCTTAGGCACAGGTGTACCAATGTACACCCACAGTTCGCCGGTATAGTAGTCGTGAAAGTGAAACAGACAGAGAGTTACTTTCACATTTAAAACATTAGTAAGTATTTAGGTCCCATGTATTAGGGGGCGAGCCTATTGCCATTAACCGGGCACAAATCCAAACTCCGAGCTACTACTGAGAATTTCATAGAAAAACCCAATAACATTTTTTGCTCGACCTGGGAATCGAACCCAGGACCTCTAGCGTAGCAGTCGCCCTTAGGACCACTAGACCAATGAGGCAGTTATGCTGTCGTCATCATCATCATTTCATCTAAGCCGAAGGTCGTGGGTTCGATTCCCACCCAGGACAAACTTTGTGTGATGAGCATGATTGCGTGGTTTGTTCTGTGTCTGGGTGTGATTTATCTATAATATGTATGTATTTATAAATTATATAACTATGTATATCAGTTGTCTGGTTACCATAACACAAGCTCTGCTTAGCTTGGGATCAGATAGCCGTGTGTGAGTTGTCCCAAGATATTTAGATTTTAGATTTAGATCTAGATGACGTTCACTGCTGGCACTATCGGCGTCTCGTAAATATAGCCTCAAAGACCGGTAAAATTAAGAATGTGCCTAATATAAATTTGTAATACTTACTGATTTCAAATGTGTATTCTTAACCTTTCTTGCTCGTTCTTGCCATATGAACCTACACTATGCCTAGGTATACAATAAAATTAAAAGTCTAAGGACTGCTCCTTTTCTTTTTTTTATAGATGGAAAATCATCAAATAACTCCCCCCGCCCCCTACGTGGGGCGGGAGGGAGTGTCAAATTTTTACTAACTAAAACCCATCTATGTTCCTTCATCTGCCCTTTGCATTCCGGGGGCCCGGTATCTCTTTCGAACAACCCGCAGAAGCACTGCCCCTGTATTGGAATGTACAGGTCCGATTGCAGTATCTTTACACAAAATATTAATATTAAATAAACATTAGGATATCTTGCAATTGCTATAAAAACTGCGTTTATCAGATGTTTGTAATTTATTTCACAACTCAAACAGAGAAAGGCCTGTTAATAAACATAGCTAAACTTACAAAATTAAAAACAATAATCATTAATTTAATTCGGCTATTTGATACTAAAAATAACTTTATTAACATAGTTTATGAAAGTATGGAATATTACCATTACAATAGAGATGGATTACAAAATACTTGATTATTACTTTGCATTGTCTATCTCGCATTGTAAGTGATAAATATCTATGCGACACTCCTTCTAGATTATTGATTCTCAAAGTGGGGTATATCGACCCCTAGGGGTCGACAACGAGATACACGTAGACATGTGAGCAAAACAAATTGGAAGTTCCTAAGATAATGATGCCTGAGATATAAATGAGGACAACGATAGTAGATATCTTTCAGCCGGTTGTGATATTAATGTTGGTTTTTAATGAATTAAATAATTCGCGGTAAGCTTTTTAGCTAGCTTTTATGAGAGTTTTACATTACACACATAATTAATACAGGTAGAAAATAAAATTTGACAAAGTGAGTAGCACTATACCTATACCAGTTTTCCACAACACATTTAAAATAAAAAATGCAATTAATTAATTATTAGGCATGCAGGGGTCTATTTAACACCGAAAAACACAACAAGCGGTGTATAAAAATAAAAAAGCTTGGGAACCACTGTTTTAGATAACCAAGTTATGATCTCCGCGACACACCCTCTTTTAGACGAACCAAGTTTATGACCGTTTGTTGTAAAATCTTACGCGTCTTGTTCATCAAAATATCAAAAACATTTCGTAATTTAAGTCGCATTTACACTACAAATCAGTTAAAACATTTAGGTATCTCCTAAAATAATATAGAACATCGCTGCATCTCGGTCTAATTATTCCAATTTTTCAAAGACAGAACAGTATTCTTCTTGTTCTTAGCGTTTCGATATTATATTGGTAGGTATCGGTATTATATTGTTGCGGCCCAGAATTTGGCCACTGTGACTGCGTTGTCGGTGGCTGTTCGGGCACGCAGGGCACGATGGGAGAACAGTATTTTCAGTTTTAAACGCCCCCTTTATAAAAAATGTCAATCGTACGTATGCTGTTGTGATTGGTGGACTGTATTATCAACAGCCAATCACAGGCTGAAGCTTATTTAATTATTAATCATGCGTTGATTTTCATTCGAGAAACTCGGAGCTAGTGATGTAAATCTTTAATATCAAGAAATAAGTTACGTCAATTACTGTAGTTTGCATGTGGCGCGACAGATGCCGCTACAAGTCTATAAATTATTAAAAAAAATCAATATAATACCGTTTAAAAAAAAGTGCATTCACCGCTGCCTAAAAACTATGTGTACAAAAATATAGCAAACGTATCCTATTTTAGTTTCGTCTATGCAAAGAAAGACATGCACAATTTTTTTTATTCGTGTTATTAGATGTTTTATAACCCAATGGATTACCCTGCTGTTAAGTGATCACCGTCGCTTATACCACATCTACAATACCAAAGGCCTTGCAAATGCGTTGCGATCACAGAAACAAAGTTGAAATGTCTCATATGCCTGTATTTTCACCGGCACCTACAACCCTTTAAACCCAAAATTCAGCAACGCTGTTTTGAAGTAGAAATGTAGGTATCTACAATAATAACTGTCTTATTAACACTTATTTACCAACACAAAAAGCTTACTTCAGCTTTTTATAAAGTTCTACAACTTTTCTGCTGAAGTTATTTATAAAACCCAGATAACTGTAAAAAGCATTTTATTTATAAAAGTAATTTTCTTGTTATCTATTTTATCCTATAAATAATAACAAAATATCACATAAAATTATAATAAAACTAGATACTATCAAAGTATCCATTCAAAATAAGTAATGGGTACTATTTAATATAAACTTAAAAATGGTATTCAAAACGTGACCTATGGCTAGGTCGTTCTATCAAATAAATTGGAAACCAATGGCTTTGCATGTAGTTATCAACAAATTGTGTTACCCATTTGTATAGTTCAAACAAGTTCACGGTCGATGTAAAGGTGTGCGCCCATCATGCGCTTTTTAAACAAGATTTATTTTTCGAACGTTCTAATCCAATTTGAGAAAATTTTGATTCAAATTAAGGTGATAATATATAAAATATATAAAAAACTAGCTTTTGCCCGCGACTTCGTCCGCGTGGATAAATAGTTCCCGTTCCCGGGGGATTTCCGGGATGAAAACTATCCTATGTCCTTTCTCGGGTCCCAGACTATATCTGTACCAACATTGAAATCGGTTCAGTAGTTTAGGCGTGAAGAAGAGACAGACAGACAGAGTTACTTTCGCATTTATAATATTAGTACGGATATACCAACACGCCTGTATTCCCCGAAGGGTTAGGCAGAGGTGTACCAATATACACCCACAGTTCGCCGGTATATTTAGGTCCCATGTAATAGAGGGTGATAATATTATGTCTTACGATATTTTGATCTGTCATACCTCAACGGCTTTTGTAACTCTTCTATGCATGGAATTAGGATAAGCCTAAATGGATATACTGGAAGAGCAACTTTTTTATTATTTGTGGTGTGTTTTACTCGTATCAGAAAGCCAGAAGCATAACTCTGTGATAGTAGTTTAAACACAGTAATTAAGTTTAATAATAAATTCCAATATTAGTTATCACATTTAAATTACTTTATTAAGCATGTATACGAAGACGTTTCTATGTTAGTATAACATTCTTAATTTATGTTTTAATCATAAAATATCTCCCATAAAACTCCTATCATAACGTCCAAAATGGTTTCTAATATAAGTCAACTTTATCAATAGATACAGATAGGTTAACGCAACACTTAATTGTCAAAAATTTGTCATCATTATAATTCCAAGCCACAATTTAATTAAATAACACTTATTTTAGGCCCGAAAACTGTACGATTTTTATAATAAATAAAAAAAAAAATTGTAGTTGCTTTAAAATCAATAAATAAATAGTTTGTAACATAAGGCGACAAAAAGTGACGTCATAGTTTAGTATTGTCATACAAAATCTGTGGAGGAACCGCGACATCTCATTAAAAGTACGTCAATTAATTAGTGGTGCCATCTACCCAATTCTGTTGAACACTAGTCGGTTAAAAGTTAGTGAGCGCGCACCTTTATAATAACTTTTATGTGCAAGTTCAAGGTTATACAAAAACTTGTATTTTTTATTAATTTATTCTTATGGCCTTTCGCGACTATTCACAAATTCGTATACTGATGCTAAATACTTAAAAATAATGAAGCTACTGATAAAAAACAAACTGTTAAAGCTATAAATAATATTGTGGCCATCAGTTTCTTAGAGTTGATTTAAAATTGTGTGTTACGTAGGTTTTATTACGGTTTAAATTAGGTGCTTAAACTTAGGTAACATTTTGTAATTTCCTCAAAAATGTACATGCATGATTTTATAAATTTTAATGTAGTGCGGTACAAATAATTTTCATTAAGATTTGTGTCGTGATGGCCCAGTGGTTAAGGCGTCCGCCTCTAATGCATGAGGTTGTGGATTCGCAACCAGCCACGGGCAAGTACCAGTGGCTTTTTCTAATTCATATGTACTTTCTAAGTTTGATGAGTTTTTCTCTATCTATGACTTGAGATTAAAATTAAACCTCGCCTACCATAACATTTAATTAGTTGGTTTATTCCCGAACAAGTTTTACAACGAAGATTTGAAACAGTCAATACCCATTTTGCCTCGCCCAAGTAACGCCCAGGAAAAGACATAAATACTATGCGAATGTTATTTCAAATTAAGTTTTTGTATGATTTAAACTTGTCATATATAGCTAGAATTATTAATGGCTATTTTTTTTCTTTGCTAATTTATGTGGGCCACACCCCAAAATCTGTAGAAGTTAATAGAAGTTAGGTTGTAACTAAACGAAATAAAATAAATAAACTAGAGGCAATATTTTTTGTATCTATTAAATAATAATAGATACAAATAATAATGATAAAAATATTATCTAGACCGATTTCGGTCACGGCGGCCAATCTCACAAGTGTGTACGTAAACACAGGAACGCTTTTTTTTCGTTAACTTCCTTAGTCCGTTGGGGCGGTAATCCTACACAACCGAGGAGAGTTCAGGCTCAGGATCAGGCAACACGTGCTTGCCACCAACTTTCAACCTCCGGGCTGATAGTGAAAAATTCGTTATGAAAACGTCAATGACAGTTTTGACTCGACCTGGGTTTCAAAACTGGGACCCCACATTCAATAGTCGCGCTTGTGACCACGAGACTTATGGGATAAATAAATAACCCTAAACGGACCTGTAATAATCCTAAAATAACCTGTAACGGATTTTATGTTTTATCTTTTTCCATTTAAAATACGTAGGTATAAGAATGTCGTTTATATTAATTAAAAATCTTTAAAGAATAGGATGTTACATAATTCTTTGATCCTTTTAAAAATACTAATGATGTTCTGTTCAACAAAAAACACCATTTCTCATAATATTTCTATTAAGTAAATTAGATCATTCTATGAAACTAGTTTTGTACCAAAACTTGTCTTTTAGATAATAAAATATATTGTCTGCTCGTATATTATTATATTTATTGAGGCTTTATCAAGTTATTCTGTATTTTTGAATTCAAGCCATATGGTCATGCTTTATTATAAAAACATTTAGGTACCTACCTACTAAATTTAATCTTAAAATGATTAAAAGCTTAAAAAACATTGATTTATTTCAATTCATTACTATCTTTTTTGCAGTAGCTGCGGTGAAACCTTTGAACGAAATTGTAACAAATTGAAAAAAAAAAATGTTTATTTAGAACACGTTACATACGGTGTTATGATTAATTTTGTTTCAACTTATCCTGCCTAAAATACCATTAATTAAATTCTACCGACTTTTCTTCTTAATAGTATCTAACAGTAAAGCAGTATTGTAAAGTTTGAAAAGTATTTTTTTTAACAGTGTCAAAGGTCTTAGATACTTATTTTTGATAATTATATTATGCAATTAGGAACAGTATATCTCAACCAATTTATTGATCTCCCAAGTTTAATAGTTTACGATATCACAACTGCCTTACGTACTCGTACAGACAGACTTTAAGTTTTATTACAGTACATGCATTTAAATTAATGATAGTTTGACCTCGGTAGGATCACGTCTGTCTTATAATAATTATTATTTATTTTGTAAAATTTTATTGATGAGAAACCACTCCACGTTATTACTTTTTTATTTTCTCTAATTGTTTTTTTTCTGTTTTGGCATGAATGCTTTGGCCCATGAATTATTGGCCTCACTTTTTCTTTTTTTTTAATGAAATATAGCCTATAGCGCTCAAGGTTAACGTGGTGTCCTATTAGCAAAAGAATTCAGTATTATACAAGTAGTTCCAAAGTTTAGCGTGTTCCAACAAAAAAACCAATCAAACAAACTCTTCAGGTTTATAATAGATAGATTTATATTTATATGGCTTTGTATGGATTAAAAATGACTCCAAGATTAATGTCATTGTATGATTAATTTTAGGAATGACAGTGGTAGGTTGCCTACAAATTATATCTAATCTAGTCTAAAATGTAAAGTTCACGACAAACGCTTAAATCAATAATATAGTTAATTTATGTATCCGGGATTTGTGAGTAAAACCGAACTGATTTACCCATTTAATTAAATTGTCTATTTATAATATTACCTATTTCAGACCGGCCTTCGTTATATACTTAAAGATTTGATAACTCTTGTACCTAATCGTTTTATTTATCCATAGGTATTTATTATGAGAATCATTATTTTAGTAGGTAAGTAAAATATCAGGCCTACTGCCATCTCTTAATACTGCACCATATTAATATTACTTCGTTACTTCAGTTGTTGTATTTTCAATTCTCGGTGCTGAGCCGAGCGTTGAAAATTCAATATTGCGCAAGGCAAAGTAATATTAAAATAATACTGTTCTTAGCAATGGTCCCGCCATGATGGTGGCCACGACCTGTGTTAACTCATAAACCATAGTTGGGTCTGAATTTCCTACCTTCCCAAATTTGCATCATAATTCAATGACATCCAATAAGGTTTGAAGTTTTTAACGACAATAAAACTACAATAATTATTTATTATTTACAATAATTTATTAAAACATTTATTTCATATTTGAAAATGCTTAATTCTTCATTCATTTTATTACAATATTTCTCTACATTTCATAAAAATACTTATTATATCTAAAACTAAGCTTAAAACTGTTAAAAACTGACAAAATCACAATTTTGATAAAACTTTTGCAAATACAACTATTATATAAATTATATTATATATTATATTATAAAAATCTTTGCATGTGTGGCAATCATTATTTCAATAATAACAATAATTATTTTGTCAGTTTTTCGAAGTTCATTCACATTTTCACATCCAGTCTAAATGGCACTGTTCAATAATGATATCCAGTTTTGTCATCGAACTTAGGAGGGTTCCTAGGTCCTCCAAATACCTCTCCTATTCCTGCAAGGCCTTGAGAGGATCCCTGAGCAGAGGTAACTACTTCGTAGCCCGGAATAGGCACAATAGGCGTCTGAAGGTGAGACACGACCAGACCTTCGTTAGAACCTACTCTAGTAGGGAAGCTTGGGGCTTGTGTGGAAACACCATGATTGTAGGGCTCAACACTAAAGTGACTAGGATTCGTACTCTGTAAAACAACGCCATGTGATGGGACGACATTATATTGAGGTGAACCCACTATCGTTTGGCTCCCAATACTGGATCCATGCGAAGATCCAAATTGAGAATGTGAGACCGCTGAAGCCTGACTCTGGACAGTAGAACCCACTGTGGATGCAGTACTGGCAGGTTTGAAGGGTTGCCCACTGAACTGGTTAAAAGATGTCTGAATAATCGGACCGGTAAACTCTGTGGGTTTAATTTGTTGCGTACCAAGCTGTGATGAACTTACAGAAGATTGGGAATGTTGGAAAGCACCCTGTGTTGATGAGATCTCGAAAGGCTTATGAGATTGATCGGTAATCGGCGCTTGCGTAGTGGATACAATAGAGTTCAAGTTTGATTGGGACTGTTGAACCTTTTGGTCCAGGGTACCAGCTGCTTGACCTCCAAATTGGGTGGTGAAACCTGTTTGCGGTTTCTGATAGTTGTAGCCAGCGACATTTATTGTTTGACCGGTGCCTTGACCCACAACTGATTGACTAGTCTGGAAGGTTGAACCTTGAGAACTTCCGAACGGCTTTTGGCCCTGAGTGAACTGCGACTGTTGGTAAGTGGTTTGAGTTGATTGAGTACCAAAGGGTTTTTGTGATTGAGCACCAAACGTAGTTTGACCGAACTGTCCACTTCCTACATTAGAATTGAAAGTTTGACCATATTTAGACTGACTTCCTGACTTGTCAGTATTTTGTGAGTATTGCTGGTAGTTGTTCTGCGAAAAGGAACTTAATATTGGTTTTTGCGTAGAGGTAATTCCGTGGTACTGACCTCCAACTTGGTCTGTCAATTGTGTAATGCCAAATGGAACTACGTTAGAGTTAGAGCTGGAAGCAAATGCACTAGCATGTGGTTTTTGGCCAAAGTGCGCAAACGAAGAACCAAATGGAGTTTGGGAAGGTTTTTGGCCAAATTGTGTAGGTTGCACAGGGTTCGAAATAGTAGTTGAAGTTGGAGCATTCGTTTGAGCTGTCCCACCAAACCTAGTTGGAGTTAATTGTGTAGATCCCTGCGTGTTTTGCGAGCTGCCGAAAGGTTTTATGCCGGACTGGATAGACTGTACAGGCTTTGCTTGGGAAATGGTTCCTTGGGTGGTTTGTGTTGTCTGGGAAAACTGTGATCCAGAAGAACCGGCAGACTGAGTTTGCTGGAAGTTAGTCCCTGAAGCCGATGATGAACCAGAAATATTATTACCAGACTGTGCCGTTACTCCCGTGCTTGAACCTACGTTACCCTGTGGTGCCTGTGGTTTGAACCCTTGTTGTGATGCAGATCCAAATTGAGTACTCTGGAAGCTAGATCCTGCATTTTGGGATGAACCAGTTATTCCGAACTGTGACGTTTGCACAACTGGGCCTTTAGACTCTGTGTTTGATGTGAATGAAGAACCTTGTGATGTTGATTGTGGTTTTTGACCAAATTGAGAACCAGATGACCCAAATTGCGACTGTTGGTAGTAAGAACCAGTCTGTGTGTTTGTGGAAGGCTTTTGAACAAAGGCAGCTGGAGTGGTAGTCGAAGTTACACCGGTTACTGTAGTTGTAAGCGGTTTTTGACCAAATTGAGATCCAAACTGTGTCTGTTGAGAGGAGAAACCAAAAGATGTTTGACCGTATGATGGTTTAGCGGTAGTCGTAACCGTACTAAAACCTTGGGTTGACTGAGAACTCTGACCGAATTTGGAACCACTTGAACCAAACTGTGGCTGTTGGTACACAGGTTTAATAGCAAATACTGGTTTAGGAGTAGTCAGTGCTACCGCAGAACCTTGTGTTGACTGCGAGTTCTGACTGAACTGGGAACCAGACGATCCAAATTGAGTCTGTTGTGATGATGCACCAGTTTGAGCGGTCGATTCTGGTTTCTTTCCAAATTGAGATGTTTGGCTTGAAGCTTGATTGTAAGTAAAGCTAGAACCTTGGGTTGTTTGAGGCTTTGAGCCAAATTGAGATCCAAAAGATCCGAATTGACTTTGTGGATATTTGGTGGAGCCAAAAGGTTTTTGGCTGAACGATGGCTTAGCAGTAGTTGAGACTAAACCAGAACCTACAGTACTTTGAGAATTCTGACCGAACTGAGAACCATATGATCCGAATTGAGTTTGTTGTGAGGTTACACCAGTTTGAAAGGTAACTGGTTTCTTCCCAAACTGAGACGTTTGGCTTGAAGCTTGATTGTGAGTAAAACTAGAACCTTGGGATGTTTGAGGCTTTGAACCAAAAGATCCGAACTGACTTTGAGGATATGTAGAACCGAACGTTGGTTTAGCAGTCGTCGAAACCAAACCAGTGCCAGCATTTTGAGAATTCTGACCAAACTGGAAACCAGTTGAGCCATACTGATTCTGTTGTGATATTACGCTACTTTGTGTTGTGATAACCGGTTTCTTTCCAAACACAGATGTGTGGCTCTGAGAGGACTGAGAACCAAACTGTGACTGCTGGTAGACAGGCTTTACTCCAAATGATGTTTGAGAAGTACTTGATGTCGAGCCAGAACCATGGGTTGATTGGGAATTCTGGCCAAACTGGGAACCACTTTGACCGTAAGTAAAACTAGATCCTTGAGAAGTTTGTGGCTTTGAAGATAACTGAGAACCTATTGTTCCTACCTGTGGCTGTTGATATGAAGAACCGAAAGGTTTTTGGATGTATGATGGTTTTGCTGTAGTCGAAACCGAGCCACCAGTAGATTGAGAGTTCTGACCGAACTGAGAGCCACTTGTTCCGAATTGACCCTGTTGGAAGGTTGACCCAGTTTGAGTTGTGCTGACGGGTTTGTTGCCAAACCCGGATGTTTGGCTTTGAGTGTATGTATAACTAGAACCTTGAGTTGTTTGTGGTTTTGAACCAAACTGAGAACCAAATTGTCCTTGTTGGAAGGAAGAACCAGTCTGTGTGGTAACGGAAGGTTTTTGGCCAAATGATGTCTGACCGAAAGTTGATGTTAAACCAGTACCTTGAGCAGTCTGCGGCTTTTGGCCGAATTGATTGGTATTTGAACCAAATGAAGTTTGAGTATTTATATTCGAAGAAACAATAGAACCTTGGGTTGCTTGTGGCTTTTGACCAAATTGTGACCCAAAACTACCAACCTGTGACTGTTGATAATTTGTACCACTAACTTGAGAACTAACTATAGGTTTTTGACCAAATTGAGACGTTTGTGTATTAGAACCTATTTGGCCCTGTTGGAAGGTAGACTGACTGCCAAATTGAGATGAAGTTTGCTGAGTTCCAAACCTAGAATTAGTCGCAATTTGACCTGGCTTACCTTGCAAATCGGTTTGAGAGATCGATGCTTGCCCAAAGTTAGAAGAAGTATCTTTATGTCCTTGTGAAGGCAGAGTCGAAATTGGCTTGTTGTACTGGTAAATTGTACCTTGGTTTTGTTGGGTTGTTGACTCATATTGACCAGAGTTCACGTTGAAACTCAATAATGGCACGCCAAACTGAGCCTGACTTTGAACACTAGGTTTATGACCGGAGTGAGTTTCAGTAGATGCAAATTGAGTAGAAGTTTGCTGACTAGGTAAGCTTAATTGTGTACTGGGTTTGGAGCCAATTTGACTAGATTGGGAAGCGAATTGTGAAATTGTGGACGATGACGAGGAATCAGAAGTGAAAGGAGATACAGCAGCCTGTGTGATACCATTGTTAGATGAATCGCTAGTACCAGTGGCTGATGAAGCAGGGACTTTGGGGTCTTTCGATTCTTGCTGAGATATAGTACTGATTGGGATGATTGGCTGTTGGTTATTAGAGTACTGACTATTAGAATTTACCGATGGGATAATAAAAGGCTTGGATGGTTGTTGGTAGTAGTATGCGTTGTCATTACCCTGCTGTTGACTAATAAAGGGCGGCGTAGATGAGGCAGAAGTGGCTGAAGTTGGTGACGATAGAGGGTTAACATTAGATCCAGAAGGATGTGAGGCCTGGTTTGATGACTGGTGGTTGAAAACTGATGTAGACTGAGCATTCGATCCAAACGGAGTTGGCAAGACAGCATCTGGTACTTTGGTAGGCCCTTGGATACTTCCAAAACTAGTTTGAGTAGACTGAGAACTGGAAAACTGAGTATTAGTGCTACCAAACTGAGTAGCAGCAGATGAAGAATCAAAACCTTGTGGTTTTGAGTTAGAGCTTGGTTTCCCGAATGATTGAATTGTGTTTACAGGGGGGAGGTACACGCCATTGGTTGCGGAACTTCCAGCCTGCTGACTTTCTCCAAATCTGGTCGGGAATGTATTGGAATTTGATTGAGTGACTTGCTGATTTGAGTGACTAAAACTTTGTTGGTTTCCAGATGTAGAAGCGGACGCAGAGGCACTTGATGGCAAGTTTGATGATTGACTGTATTTGTGGGAAGCAGAAACTTGAGTCTGGCTTCCTGAGACAGACGCTGATGCAGTAGCTGTAGATGGAGCAGTTAACGATGCACCAGCTGATGAATCAGATTTTGAATTATGTGTATTTTGGCCAGCTGATCCGAAATAATGGAAAGAAGGAACGTATTCATTTTTAAATCCGGAAATTAAGGGACCAGTAGAAGCGAAAGCGCTGGAACTACCAGATCCAGTTGCAACTGCTGAGGCAGATGCACCAGGCGAGTTGAAGGTTTGTGATCGGACTGGAGTGTTGATTACTGAAGATTGGGCATGAGCGTGACTACCTTCAGACTGTGCTGTCTGAACGCCGAATCTATTCTCAGTTTTAACATCTTGAGAACTACTACCATGACTAGAACTAGATTGACCAAAACCTTGAGCGCTATGTCCTTGCGAAGAGTGGGTTGCTTCAGAGCCCGCGTTGTAAGTTCCACTGAGAACTCCCGAAGTAGGTCTGTGAACTTCGCCGCTCTGACTCACATGCGATCCACCAGACGTTGCATCTCCACCGCCTATTGTCGATCCTCCATTGTTATTGCTCGCTCCATTGCTCGACAAATCACCTTCATCATTGTATTTCTGCGCGTCGTATGAGCCTGTAAATAAAAATGAAAGTTGTAAGCAATTTGTCAATGATACCTGTGTCAAAGGTACATTTGTCAAGGCAGACAAAAGCTTTTAAGAATTTGTGAATGAGAAGATTTTTAGTGAGCAAATACAGTGACAGTTTGATTAATCGTTTGTATATTTGAATGATTTCTGAAGACATATTTTAACACGAGTTATTCGTGGTTATTCTGTTAAAAAAACCGTTGGTAAAAATTGTTGGTATGAGAGCTAACTTCAAGGTCACTTCACCAAAATAAATCGGCTAGTTAAAAGTATAAAATGATAGGTTTGTAAAAATACAGGCATCTAAAAATCATGTTATACTTATAACTAGAAAATATTAAGTTGGTTTTCTATAGCGGTTCAAAAAATTTTACCGTGATACTTAACATTTTTATAGCCGCTATAACCATAATTAACAAAAAATTAAAAGGGGTGGATACTAGAAATGCGTTTATGTTTTTAAACTAGTTTAAAAGAAGATTTAGTATTCTATAATGTACGGTAGAACAAAACTCTACATCTGCAATTCTAAATCGCACCTGTTTTTTTTTTACAATTCACTCATTTTATCAATGGCAATATTAACTAGACACTCACTATACATCAGAAAAACATAGCAATATAAATTGCAATAACGATAAACCTCTATTTTGATTGCTATTAAATGATGCGGTGTAGCGAAATTATTCACTAACGCCTATGTAATTTAGTGAAGTAAATTGATATAAAATGGCAGCGTATGCGAAATTCAATTTTAGCATTCTTCCGCAAAGACTTCCGTGCTATCAGGATGTTTTATAGAATGGATCTAACTATCTTTTTATTATTATTTTTCTATTCTTAATTTATTATAAGAATAAAGAATGCAAGATTTTTTTGTTAATTCGTTTGTTTCTTTGTAACGAATAAGCTCCGAAACTACTGGAGCGATTGAAACCATTATTTCACAAATAGACAGCTTCATTATTCTTGAGTAATATAGGGTACATAACATCACGCTAAGACACAAGGGAGCAGAGCAGTGACCAAAGACATAACGTGGGTGATATAAGCCACGCGGACGAAGTCGCGGGCAGTTCTCTAGTAATCATATAAAATTACAACAGCTGGTCAATAATAATCAAATACTAATGCTTTTTAATTGTTTATGTTTGACAGTATTTCAGAATACACCTCTTTCAAAGAACAGAATCAAAGAACCCAAAAAAAGCTACTATAATGTTATTATTGACTTTATTGCCTTAAATTTTCGGCTTCACTCTGTCCTCGTACTTAAATTAAATACAGTATTTTTTTATTGGAGTCAATTTAAATTAAACTTCGTACAGCGTCTGTAGCTGAATCTTAATAAACTGCAATATTTCCGATCAATAAATAAAGTTTATTAAAAATTTTCCTTGATTTACGTAGAGGATTATATTTGCCCATATTTTTTAAAATTTGTATATAGTTATTTTGTTCTGGTTTTAAATAAAATCCAGCAAAGAATTATAGTCAGTAATAAATAAATTATTTAAATTATATTATTACGGTTAAACATTTTTCAATAATAACGCTTATCAAAATCGAACCTTATGCAACAAATCGTGTAATTTAAATTGCAATAGTCTAGACCGGACTTTTATTGGCAAGTCACGACTTTATGCAAATAAAAACTGAGAATATTATTTTAAATTATCACCCATTTTAGGTTAACTTTTATTTTTGGTAGTTTATTTAAATTTTGTGTGTATATATACGTAGAAATTATTTTTGAAAAATTCTGCTTAAGAATCTTTACTATAAAATATTTTAAATACACGTACGTCAAACCGAGTTAAATTAAATACTTAGTAAAGCAAAATTATTTTGTACACTAAAAAGGTATTTTTAAATTATTCACCTAAATCTAATTATAATTATATTAAAGCAATTATAATTATAATTAATCGAAGAGATATGTTAATTTTTTGGATTTTCTTGTGAATCTGCTGGTACAGACAGCGTCATCGTTGGTTACCCCTCTTGCATTAAAATTCGTTCGAAAAAAAGGGAACCACTTAATGACGCTGTCTTTACCAAATAGATTGACGAAGATTAAATAACAACATGAGATCTTCATTATCCATACGTAAAATATGTTTGATAACCATAGCCCTCATGAATACGAACAATTCTCACTAACTGAACAACCCTTAAATATGAAAAATAAATAGCCAGTTCAACTCAAATTCTGATCGTGTATGTGTTTTAGAGTTGATCCTATATTATAATTTGTTCGCATTCATGAGTACAATGACTCTTAAAAATATTTAATAATAATTATATTATTCTGAATGTTAAGGCCATTTATAGGTTAAGATAACTAAGATGATCAGACCTGTTTCTGTCTAAATTAAAATTTATAAATTCGATCAGTTGTAACTAATTGAATGTTTTGACATTTAATTTTGATCGATTCATAATATTATTAAAAGGGGCAATTCTTGTAACCTTTATAAACGTATGCATCCTAATCTCATTATCAAATGCCTCTAATTTTTGTCAATTTTGACATTGATTATAGTAAAGATGAGATTGATTGATATTGATCATTTTTAATTACTAGAATTGACCTTGTATGTGGTTTATTTCTTAGATCAAAGTAAAAAAACAACATTTAGTGTTGCTATCCATGTTATAAACTAATTTTAACTGATGGCAACTTAACATTGAATTTAAAAGCACCTTGTCGACCGATGATTGAATTTCCTGTATTTTTGGAAATAACAAGCTTAGTTTAATAAAGTAATACAGATTACTATAATTATTAGACCTTTGCGCATGTTTTCTGATAATATTTGGCCTTAAAATTACATATATTTAATTATGTATCCTTCAAAGATTTTTAAACGTTTTGCAGTTAATAGAAATATGTGATTTACATTTAAAACAAAAATGAACGAGTTAACGAAATTGATATAAATTAAACAACGATAAATTATTAATGACTAGTTCGCTTGGATGTGAAACACGTCCTTAATTCGGCCCTGTCTTTTCCGTTCTTAGTTAACGTATTCTACCTATTAACTAATATAACATACCTACATAACAGCCTTTCAGCATAATGATTCAGGTAAGTTTTAAGATTTTGTATTTAGTCAACGGTGGAATGAATGAGTCACCTTAAGCTTTTATATAAATAGATAGACCAAGTAATATTATGCGTTATAAATTCAAAGCTTTGACTATTAAAATCTACAAAACAAAAACAAAATGAACACTCACCATCATCAACATGGCCTGCAGCTTCTTCCTTAGCATTCTTCTCCAAAGAAATCAATATCTCATTGGGAATCGGTGGAGGCGTCGGCAGGTGAAGACCTTGCGGCTTGTACCCTCCTTCATCAGCCGTGTAAGACACGCTGTACGTCTTGCCATCATCCCCCTTGTAGGAGTAACCACCCTGGGCCTTCACACCGTCGGCAGCAACACCGTTTTCACCGACAGATATCCCATTGTCTGTCTCAAATCCATAACTGTAGTTATCCAGCCCAACGTCACTCGTAAACTTTAAAGAGCTTGTTTTATCAGATGGAGTTCCATCTGTATCTACAAAGGATCCAAAGCCGGGTGCTATTCTAGTGGTAGGTCCTAGACTTCCTGAGCTGCCGGTAAATGCTGCATCTCCAACTTTGGAGTCTGTTGAACCGTAAGAAACTCTTGATCCTCCAAGACCAGTTGGTTCTTTCCCAGATGTCCTGGTTCCAGGGTTTGCTGCGTCTACAACCACTCCTTGGACTTCGTTCGTGTAGCTGCCAGTGGGCAGGCCTTGGTTGGTTCCTTCTAGGGGGGCTACCAAGGCGCCAGGGCTACCTCCGGCAGTTCTAGCTGAGATTGGCGGCACGTAACTTTTGTCAAGCTTTGCTGCTCCGCACACCACCGCCAAAGCGGTCAATATCACCTGAAATAAAAAGATGATAAAGTTCAAACGAGTCAAAAAAGCTTCTAGAGGATCAACATCATGATCATCTGGTTAGCTTTTTCCCAAATATGTGGGGGTCGGCTTCTAGTCAAACCGTATGCAGCTGAATACCAGTGTTTAACATGGAGTGACTGCCTATCTGATCCCCACAAACTAGTTACTGGGCAACACGATACCTCTTGGTTATACTGATAGAGGGTCAACATATTTTTTCTAGTAAACAAGGATAGCATGAGTCAGTTCCCAACGCGTTTGACTTTAATTGATAGCATCAAATAACAAGAAATAAATCCAACATTTCAAGTGTCTTGTGCAAAAATGTACACTTTATAAAAAAGGTTTCAAGTCCGCCTCGAGATGTCCAGTTTTCGGAGATTGACTATCTTGCAGACAGGATGCGCACATCAAGAAAAATTCAGCATAAAACTTAGAGGTCAAAAGGTCACATGTTATGTGACTTGTAATAAAATGTAAATGAGGTAGAAGAAATATATATGGTCCTGTTTTACTACTTTTTTAACATTTTAGATATCTATACTAATATTATAAAGAGGATAGATTTTTTTGTTTGTTTGTTTATATCGAAAAGGCTCCAAAACTACTGAACCGATTTTAATTTTTTTTTCGCAAATAGATAGCTACATTATTCCTGAGTATCATAGGCTATAAAGCATCACGCTAAGACTCACGAGAGCGGAGCTGTAACCAAAGACGTAACTAAATGAGGTTGAAATAAGCTTAGCAGACAAAGTCGCGGGCATTTTGCTAGTTTTGTCAATATAGAGAAGGCGGTATCGAGCTTTGAATCCTTAATTAACGTGTCTGGTCATATTTCATCAGCTGAATGTGAACATAATGGATTTTTTCGGTAACAAATCTTGTGAACGACTTTTTATAAAAACTGGATTACAATTTGATTAGGTAGTGTCTCTAACATTTGTACTAATTCGATAATGATGGATTAATGTACCTTTAATTATGTTTTGGTTAAGTATGGATATTTTGGGGACGTGCAAATTTATTATATATTATACTAGCTTCTGCCCGCGGCTTTGCTCGCGTTAAAAAGTATTATCTTTCATCCCCTATTTTATCCCTTTAGGGGTGGAATTTATCAAAATCCTTTCTTAGCGGATGCCTACGTCATAACATCTACCTGCATGCCAAATTTCAGCCCCATCCGTCCAGTGGTTTGGGCTGTGCGTTGATAGATCACTATGTCAATTAGTCAGTCAGTCAGTCACCTTTGAGTTATTTTATTTATTTATTTATTTCCATCATACATTTATCTTTACAGGTTTGTCACCTAATGCGATAATGTAGACAACTTACAAACTACCATTACATCGTTACCAGCTAACCATATATAACACTATGTATAATAATATCCTATGTCTCAGTAGAACCATAACTTATTTCGAATTTCAAATATATTTAGACTAGCTTTCTACCCGCGACTTTGCCCTCGTGGATATTCAATGGAATAGAGGATGTTAATGCTCCGTTCCCATGTATTGTAGCGTGATGTTACGAATTTTGCTACCTATTGGTGAAAAAGTGTTTAAAATTGACCCAGTCTTTTCGGAGCTTATTCGATACAAACAAACAAACAATAAAATATTTCCTCCTTTCAATATTAGTATAGATATAAAATGTTGATATGCAACAAAAGGTACAAAGACGGACGTAATACCTGTCAATCAAAGGTGGTGAAGAGATAACATGGCAGGTACAAATTATAGTACAAGCGTGAAAAAACAAAATTAGATTCAAATTAATAATAGTATAATTAGTATTTTTAACTCATTAAGAGCGTGCATCCAGAAAGTTGGCAACGTCGCAAACAACTGTCAAATATTTCCCTGTTTTGATTAATTTGTCAATATTACTGTATGAAAATAAGAAATATGGCTTACTAATGCACTAGAATATTCATTATGAAATGCAATAATTAATATCGTAACACCGAATATTTAGTTTTAGATGTATAAAAAGTATTTGGAAACTTTACAAATGCCTTTTTTACACCTAAAACGGGTACAACATCAAATTCAGTGTTTTAATTGCAATTCATTATTAATATTCTAGTGCATTAGTAAGCCATATTTCTTATTTTCATACAGTAATATTGACAAATTAATCAAAACAGGGAAATATTTGACAGCTGTTTGCGACGTTGCCAACTTTCTGGATGCACGCTCTTAAGAGGTCTTTGAACCCTCCAATATCTTTCTAAATTCCAGTTTGTTAGTCGATTCGTCCCGCCATTTTGCAAAATCTACAAAACGAATTTAAAGTTTCACTGCTTTCTTTATAGCAAATGTAATTTACTGCAGTCTGTTCTTATGTGGCTATTATTGAACACGCAAACCTCAGAAACGACATTGCGGATAAAACTTGTTCGAGCGTCCATTTTTTATTTTATTATTATGAAGAATGACGGAATAGTAGTAGGTAGTGTCTTTTTTATTTAAGAATAATAACTTGAGGTGTTATTTTTAAGAAATCCGTTGTAAAATTATTTTTATTAATTTAGATAAATGTTTATGATTATTAGAATGTAAGTATGCAAATTGATCCAACGGTCAACACAATGTTTTGCGGATTTGAATTAAATTATTTCTCGTTTAGGTTTTTTTTTTGTTTTGTTCGGTAGAAATAAATTAGATTATATGAACATGTTTTAGTGATGCAATATACGAATTGTCTTCTATTGCTATGAATGAATGGATTAATGAATGAAAGTGTGTGTTATTCGGTGGATTCCATAGTTATTATAAAACTAGCTTCAGCCCGCGAGGTCGTCTGCGTTCCCATACTTATGTATGGATCCATAATTACAAATATGTATTTATAAATTAGTTGTTATTAATTTATATAAGTAAGTATTCATAAAAATATTTTGACTACTCTATTCAAAATAGGTATTATTGAAGTACATTGAATTTGGTTTAGTTTAGAAAAACTAATATAAAAAAATAAAAAATAAAAGTGAATGAAAAATTATGATGATTAATGAAAATATCCAACGTCAAACCAATGTTATTGATAACACATTAAGTGACGTCAAAAAATCACCACCGAAAATTATGTTAATAAAAAAAATGTGTCAATGAAAATATCCGAACGCCATGACAATGTTACTTGGTAACCTCAATCACCATAAAAATTGCCGCCAAAAATGTCGCAATTCGAAATCCAATTTCTAATTAGTGTTGCGCAACTAAACTAAGGCACTTGTTCACACCACAATGACACAAAAGAAAGTATTACCAATAGCATTGTCCTTTATCCCTCCGAGGGATGTGTAGCCGCTGCGGAACCCACTTACACTGGTGGTACAATGAAGCAACTTCTGCTTTTTATAGCATTTGAAAAGTCTTCTAAAAAACGTGCTTATATGACTCTGCCAAGATAACTTTGCATATATTTTTCATTCGTACAACTCTTCTGCCATTGGCTTAGAGTTGAAATTACTGTAAATTGAGTTTTGAGGACGGCAGGGGTTAATTTGTGAAGATGCGCGTATGGTTCCAAGTTCAAGTGGTAACGAGTAATGTGGGATACGCGCCTAAACGATTGTTTTAATTCCATATAGGTAATAAACAATGTATTGGGTCGTTTGCAGTTTTTTAATTACTTCAGAGTATTTTTTAGGGATTTTGATGTTTTTGACTTTGAAATTGACCTCTGACATCATTTTATGAGTAGCCTTCAGGAACAATACTGCTTTGATTTTGTACTCCTAAATTATTTTGATTATTTAAAGGCATTCGATTCGTTCTAGCACTAAAAGACACAATATTAAAAGGTGATGACTTCTACGAAATGCAGTTCCATTTTTAAAATTGGAATTTATTTTACGACGTTTGGGATTTAAACTAAAATCAATTTATGTATTGATCGTATATCTGTGATAATTAAAATAAGAATGATGTTAATTTTGTCTATGAATTCTGCAGTTCCGATTTCAAATCAAATAGCTCTTCGCATTAGAATCGAAATTCAAATACGAATATGATTTGAAAAATAATATCGATTTCGTATTGGTTAATCATCTATACTAATATTATGGCACAGATAATTTATAATTTGAAAAATTATATCGATTTCCTATAGTTTAATCATCGCTTATGTTAGATATAAAGCTGAAGAGATTTTTTATGCGTTTGTTTGTTTACACGCGGTAATCTTCGAAACTACCATAAGAATTATAAAAAAAAAATATGATAGTCAGATTCATGAGAAATTGTACAAGCTATAAAAATCACGGCGGGTTGTTCGAAAGAGATACCGCGCCCCCGGAAACCCCCACAAAGGGCACATGAAGGAACATAGGTGGGTTTTAGTCAGTAAAAGTCTGACACTCCCTCCCGTCCCGCCTAGGGCGAGGGAAGTTATTTGATTAATTTCCAACTATAAAAAAAGGCTACGATATCACGCTACCACCAACGGGAGCGGAGCAGTAACCAAATACATAAATTAATGCGTGTGAAAAAATCCCCGAGGACGAGTCGCGGGCAGAAGCCAATTTAAAACAATATCGATATCCTTATATTAGTTGAATTCTTGCTATTCTCGTTTGTAGTGTCAAATCACCGTTATATGATGTCAAAAGAGTTAAAAGACAATACAACATGGCGAAACGTACTATAAATATCTTTCAGACATGTCTAATAGCTTCATAAATCATCGCCTAAGTGCCTAGAAATCTGCCTAAACAATGCCTGCCTAGGTTTTGTAATGTATCAATCATTGTGTAGTTAGGCTCGTCTTGTTATCAAATCAAACGTTGGCAAATTGTTATTGGAGTAGGTGACTGGAGACTTTGATAGCAATTTTATGATTGTCAGTAAGTAGTATAACTTTAATTCGAAGTTACTATGGTAATACAATTATAATCACTCATAATTCAGCCTAATTTTTGCGGGTTGGCTCATTTTAGCAAAATTAAGCTAGGTTATATCTACATTGATATAGCCAAAACTCTTTAGTAGACAATGATGGTCTGCCAGGGCTGCAGTAACTCTTTCGAATAAAATCCGTAATTTTATTTGAAACAGTTACCGCGGCCTTGGAACGCAAAGGGCATTAGAAGGAACACTTCCGCTCCGCCTAGAAGGAAAGAAATCTTTGGATGAATTCTCATCTTTAAAAAAAAAAGACAATGATGGTACCTAACCCAGAACATTACAAGATTCAAATCATTACAACCCATGCTTAACAATACACAACATACTGTATGCTCTCTAACTCCTTAATTTTTATGCCTACTTGCGTTTTATAGGTCGTGATGGCCTAGTAGTTAAAGACCCGCCTCTAATGCATGAGATTGCGTGTTTGATACCGGTCAAGTACCAATGTGACTTCATCACTGACATCGGTGAAGGAAAACCACACAAGAAAACCTGTATAGCTAAAAATAAATCCAGGTCTAGAGCAAGCGTGGTGATCCATGCTTGTGCCTTTTCTGAATGAGAAGAGGCCTTTGCACTGCAGTGGCAAGTACCAATGTGACTTTTTCTAATTCATATGTACTTTCTAAGTTTATCTTGGACATCACTGACATCGGTAACTATGTCAGAGGCCTTTGAGGCGGTTTGGAAACTCTGAAACTAGGGTGTGTGGGGTCGTAAGACCTTACTGCTCACACGATAAAGAAAGAAGAAGAAGAAAACTGCAGTGGGACAATTATAACATTACTTACATTTTAATGTGACCGCTTAACTTACCAGTAGACTCGACAACAAACTCAATACAATAAACATTCTGGGTTTAAATATCACAAGAATATTAATTAACCTAGCGTACTGCCCGCGACTTAGTCCGTGTGACTTATTTCACCCGCCATAAGTTACGTCTATGGTTAATGCTCCGCTCCCGTGAGTCGTAGCGTGATGTTTTATAGCCTATGTTACTTAGGAATAATGCAGCTATCTGTTGGTGAAAAAGTGGTTAAAATCGGTCCAGTAGTTTCGGAGCCTGTTCGTTACAAACAAACAAACAAAGAAGTCTTACTTCTTTATGAAATTGTTTATTAAGTATAGATAGATAGTTATAGGCGTTGCCCCAAGGACTACAGGAACTGACTTCTTAGTTAACAACTTATAAATAGCTCTGATAGACTTTCATTATCGATACTCAAGCACAGTTCTAGCCTTGAACTTAGATGTTTATCTCATTTTATTTGGTTGAATCAACTAGTTTACCTAATTTAAAGCACTGGTTTGTTGAATGAAGAATTAGTGTGTCAAATTGCCAAGCGCGTCAGATGCTGTGATATTAAGTATTAATTTAAATATATAATTGTATTTAATATACAAATTGAAATATTCAATATTTTAATTGATAAATAAATAAGTGGTTTTAATATACACAAATCTACACATATATTGAGAGAATAAATAAATGAGTGATAAAGATTGTATAGATAATTTAACAAATAATTTTGTAAAAAAACAGATAGTTTTTTTTTTAAGGATGGGAGTTTTTAAACTTGCCTTTTCGGGTCTGGGTTGAGTGGAAGGAAGTGTCAGACTCTTACTGACTAAAACCCATTCGTGTTCCTCCTAATGCCCTTTGCGTTACAGGCCCGCGGTAACTGTTTCGAACCAATCCCGCAACCTTGGTAGGGTTTATTAACACCTACCTTTATATTCATCATTGGTTGACTTATGCTCGGTTCCTATAAGCAATACGGATAGTTTAAATTACCAGTCGTAACTCCTTTGAATGCTTGACTGGTCGTTTGTGAAAATTCTGATGACAATTTTGAATGTAAGAAATGTTTACAAAAATTATGAACAGTTAAACTTCAAAATAGTGAAAATACGAAAACAGTTGTTTGTTATCTACTATGGTTGTAACCATAGTACCAAACAAATGCTTTTACCGGTCGGTTCTTCTTCTTTTTCATCGTGTGGGTAGTATAAGGTCTAACGACCCCACACACCCTAGTGTCAGAGTTTCTAAACTGCCTCAAGGGCCTCTGACATGGTTACCGATGTCAGTGATATCCAAGATAAACTTATAAAGTACACATGAATTAAAAAAAGTTACATTGGTACTTGCCCGTGCCCGGTTGCAAACCCACAACCTCTTGCATGAGGCGGGCGCCTTAACCACTGGGCCATCACGACACTATATACACTACATGTACCGGCCGGTAAGTTTTAGGAATCGGACATAAACAATCAACCAATCACAGAGTACGCGCGCTCTACAATAGGTACCTGTAGGTACCTATATCACATTCGAGAAACGTGGGTTTATAATATGCAAGAAATATGGAGTAGGATACTATATCAAGTAGAAATGACAATAGCTTGGTCGGCTATTGAATACAATATAAATATATAAAATATTGAATTCAATAGTTCATTCAATATCTGAGACAATGTACTATTCACAGAGCACGTTCGTATCCTGAAAAGGTATTTTAGTAAGACATTGATGACACAGATCATGAAACAGTTAGATAATTAAAATAAGGTGGTTAAAATTACAAACAAAGTCTTTGTTTTCATGTGAGTTGGGACTCGCACATGAAAAAGGCAGATTGGTCATTTTAGACTTTACTAGCGAACTGCTTCTGCCTACCTCTTTATTATAGACCAATTAGGGCTTATTTAGTATGATAAAGTTCTAAAGTTATTGTGTAGCTCAAAAAAAATATGTAGGTACCTATTTGAAACAAATACATCTGAAGAACAGTGCAAAATGTATTCTCCAGACCGGATCCAGTTATGGCGGCTAATCTTAATGCAGACTAGCCAAGTACGCAGAGAGAGATATTATAGTGCACTAGTGTGTGCGCGAACACAGGTGCACTCCCTCTTCCTTAACTCTCATAGTCCAATGGGACGTCAGTTTGACACAACCGGAGAGAGATCAGGCGCAGGACCAACGGCTTTACATGCTTGCCGATGCACGGGGGTGCACACCACCACTTTCCAAACTCCGGGCAGATACAGAGAAATTCCTAATTGAAAAACCCAATAACACTTTTTCCCGACCTGGGAATCGAACCCAGGACCCTACGCTGACCATTCGTGCTTGCCATTACGAGACTAGCGGTGCATTTGTTGAACAGTTTGCAAATTATTAAATGGTTATAAATTAACTTGATTGAAAAGCAATCCTACGATCCAAATCCATTTATTGCATCTATACAATCCCGGTTAATCTTTTTATAACTCCATAATTGGATTTAGTTTTGCCAATACGTACTAACGCAGATCAATATTTCTCTTTCCTATTTAATTGTAAAGATAAAGCGAATATAACATTATTTTTTTGAAAAAAAAACGATAACACACCATTATGTTACGCCTGTATTCTCCAAAGGGTAAAGCATAGGTGTACCATTGTACACGCACAGTTCGCCGGTATGTTTTAGTCCCATGTACTAAGAGTGCATAATAAATTAAGGCCATTAACCGGGCACACATACTAACTCCGAGCTAACTGCTACCTACTGAGAATTTCTTAGAAAACCCAACAACACTTCGCCTGACTTGGGAATTGAATCCAAGATCTCTAGCGTAGCAGTTGCGCTCAACACCACTAGATTAACAAAGCAATGAAAAAAAAATGGAAAAGTTACTGTCTAATTACTACCTATAAACTCAAATAATTTGCCCACAAAATGGCTATAAAATTAACAATTCAAAACCACACCTCATTATTATAAAAGCTTGCAACTGTTTATGCGATAATATAGCCGATAGTAGCGTAACACGCGCATAACAGCATAATAATCATCTACGGTCCGACAATGTGCGCATGCGTCGATTTAGAAGCATAAGCCGTAAGCTCTCTACTATTCGGGGTCAATTGTTATGTAAGCGTTGTTAACTTTGACTCTGGTATAAGTACTTTGTTTTGTTTTTTTTAGTCTATATTTACTGTAAAAGTATCTTAGTAGCCTAGTGGTTCAAAGCGCGAATGCTACGCGGTCTTGGGTACGATTCCCAGGTCGAGCAAAGTGTTTGCTCGACCACTGGGCTAACGAGGCAGTAGAGGATTTATGTTACTGTAAAAGTGCGAATATTCGTAAATCTTAGGATGTACTAGTTGGTAAGGTTTCCATGGCTATTTTTCAACATTTACCTTGACGAGTGAAACTTAAGATTAATCTAATGAGTACTAGTAAAAGTCGTAATTTAATGTTTCTCACTGTAATTTGGACTTCGATTTAGAAAAAAATATGAGAAACTTAAAAAAACTTAACTTAATCATATTTTTAAACATGTATAGCGAAATTTTCGCTGTATCTATCGAACTACTAAAATTACTTTTACCACTAAAACTTGGTAAATCTTAGGTTTTACTGAGAAATCTAAGGATTTACCGAAGTTCAAAATTTTACTGTAATATAATGTCGTAACGTCTCTCGCTTAAAGATGATCCTAGTCGTATGCTTTGACCTAATTCGGTACTGAAGTATCAGAATCTTGTTTTTTTTTTTTGTAGGCCTACTTCAATTTGATATAAACACGTTTTGATATTTATTCTGAATAATTATAACACCTGTACAAATTACTTGATTTCCTAGTGTTTGCTACCTAAATGAACCTCTGGAAAAATGTTTAGGTAAAGTCGAAATAGATTTTACAATACTAGTTAGGTACCATAAATATTTAATTTAAATTTTCGCTAAATGACAATAATAATCTTGAACTATACAAGTCACGGTCATTAACCTCAGCTGAACCGGTATTTAAAATACAATATTCAAATGTATTCTATTCTTCTATTATAATTTTGACGTGTCGTTTGATTGGATATTATCCAATTAAGTAGTAGTCCTTTTTTTCTTTTGCTGTGCGGTTAAACTCCTCATCATCATCATCGTCATAATATCAGCCGCAGGACGTCCACTGCTTGACATAGGCCTTCCCCATGTTGAATTTCTCATGGACTCTCGTTATCCGTTCCCCCGGTAGGCCTCGATCCGCTATTCCTCAGCGGGTGCCTCCCCTCAGAGGAGCTATAATATATAATATATATACAGCCTTACTTTGAGTTTACCATAAACCTGAAAAGAGGGTCGTTGTCCATCATTATGAACAACTTTTACAATAAGTTGGAAGTGGCCTGCATCCAGCGTCTTCCTACGGTCTTAATCAGGTCGTCCGTCCACCTTGTGGGTGATGTCCTACGCTGCACTTGCTGGTGCGTGGTCCCCAATCGAGAACTTTTTTAAATTCTGTATAGTAAAAAAAAAACAAGTCCCACTTTGTGGTTTGTTGATTAAAAGTTGTGAAGACTCGGTATGACATTTGAAAATTCCTTAAATAACAATGATAAATGTGTTTTTTTTTAATATTCTGCACATTAATCTATTTCAAGACTGTCATCATCGCGTCATCAATAAGCTTCTTAGATCACTAAACGATCGTAAAACACGCAAAAACATGATATAATATCGTTAAATTACATCGATTACACCTTTAATAGGAATAAGTTTGTTTGGAATGAATGCCAACTGTATTTTCTCACTAAAATAAAAACATTTTATAAAATAAATATTAATATTTTTTGATACGCTATGTAAATTAATTATTATTTATAAATTTTATGTTTGAAAAATAAACCGTCTAATATCTGTTTACTCAGTACTTACTTTTTTTTTATTATTATTTTTGTCGATCTGTCTGTTCCGACTAATCTCCAAAACGGCTGGACCGATTTTAACAGAGCTTTACTGGCAGATAGCTGATATTTTATAATATCAGCTATCTGCCAGTAAAGCTCTGTAAAGCAAAGTAGCTTTAGTTACTCCTTATGGAGTAACTAAAGCTACTTTTAGTTTAGAAAAATAATAAGGGGTTCGGTAAAAATAAAACCCCGTAATAAGAGACACGTGAATGAGATTGCGTGCGTGAAGCTAGTCTGAAATAATAATGTAGGTATTTCATAATGCTGTCTAAGTACCTAATGATATGTGCTTCACTTTATTTTTTCTTTTATTTGAAACACTCAACACCTCCTTAGTACGTAATAGAGATATCGTGATTCTATTGACAGGGAAGGCTGCGCTCACGCATTGCCACTATTCTATTTGATACATCGAAATTGGTACACGAAAATAGGCTTTATGCTAACGTGTAAAGGTACAAAAAGACAATATTGTCAAAAAAAAATTTTTTTTTTTTGTTATTTTATAATTTATTTTATTAATTTGGCTGTTTATGTACAACACGTATGTGTCGTTATATTTTTGTAAACACTGGGTGCGTTTACAAAAATATAAAGTCTATACAGGAGGAAGACCGCTTCAGAATTTAAGCGTCCTGATACCTATATGCACCTTTACAAGTCACTCATTAGATCGCAACTTGAATACGCCGTATTAATATGGAATCCTTTATACAAAAAATATATAGAGAGCTTAGAAAATGTACAGCGCAAGTTCCTCAAAGCTGTGCGGTACCGCTGCCGCCATAATTTGATCCCGAAAGACTCCTGTATCGATGTTAAGTTGATGGATTTGAAGTCTAGACGCCTTTTTCTTGAGATGATGTTTCTGTATGACTTATGTAGCAGCAGATATGATTGTTCCGATTTGGTAAATGGAATAAGTTATATTGTACCTAGAACTGTTGTAAGGCGCGAGGTGCGCGAACGCCCTCTTTTCGCTATTCCATCTTGCCGCACCAATGCTGGAGTTCGTGCACCTCTCCGTCGTATAGCAAATAATTATAATACATTTTTTTCTGATATAGATATATTTACATTATCGCATAGAAAATTTCGAAATACTATAATTCAAAAGTTGACTAACTAAAACTAATTTAAGCTTGCTTTCTAACTGTAACCTAAGCATAATAATGTATTGTGAAATCACTCGCATGCCTTGATAGTTCTAATGTAAAAATTAATAGATAACATGTGGATTACGTTGTGGGTTACGCATATAAAATTAACATTAGATACTAAGGATTATTAATTAACCAACTTGTGTAACTGTTTGTTTTCCCTAAGAAAATAAATAAATAAATAAATAAAAAGACCGAGTGTGGGGCAAAATTTTACAAAAAAACATGTGGTAAGTATAATCTGTAATTTAAATTCTTAATTAGTCATGACAAAAGTACGGTTCTCTTAGGAAAGAGTTGACCAGAATACGTTGAACTGTTTAGTACTTCAAAATGTAAATGAAGAGAGGTCTGAGTAATTTGTATGCCATTGCTTTGAAACGGATTGCAGATTTAATACCTGTTCATAGATTCAGTTTCCAGATTTGGTAGCCTAAATAATAAAGATTAAACTTTGAAGACAATAAAATATTATAAAAAAAATTTTGTTAACAGTTTTGAAAAAATAATAGTTTTTTTTATGAAGTGTTAATTTTTTTACCCTTTATTTTTGAACTTTGATTTTTATACAACTTTGTGCAATAGGCCAATTACCTATACTAATATTTGTCAATGATAGAAAGATATAGTATTGTTGAGTGTCATAGAATATAATTACAGTAGGTATATTTTTTTTACTTCCAATGCAAACGAACTCAAAAGCAGAAACTAGTTCTAAATAAAATTATTAGAAATTAGAGACATACAGATATTCTTTAAAAAATGCAATCAATCTGTCAATCATTTAATCATTATTTTATGACAAATTAGAGAATACCTAGTTAGTACACAAAAAGTACCTAGTATGATTGTCATAATTATCATTAATTAGCCCAACATTCATCTTAAGTGACATTCCAATAACGCACAGTTTGACCTACGCATCATCTACTGTTACTAACAAGATCATTAATCAATTCAAATTAATCAAACATTAATCACCATGAGTCTTCGATTCATCACATTATGAACTTGTGTGAATTTGTTCTCATATGTTTTTTGGTATATAGGATGAGTTTTAGTAGCTTATTTAATTTTCATACAACGTATTGTAAGTTAATTTTAATATTATATTATTTATTTGTATATTATTTATTTGTTTATTTGTATTTTTTATTAAGTCTTTTTATAATTTCAATTTGCGAAAAAAAGTAGACTGTAAAAACATAGACAAAGTTTATTTTCCTACATAGATAAATTGTCGTATCAATCATTTGAATTTTATTTGTGATAATTACTAGTAATTATCCTATGTGTCAAACTATATAAATCTCTAAGTATGTGCCAAGAAGACGGAGGCCAAAGAAAAGATGGATGGATTGTGTGCAGAATGATATGAAAGAGAAGGGAGTCAGTGATAGCATGACGGTTAACAGGTTGGCATGGAAGAAGAAAATATGTTGCGCCGACCCCAAGTAACATAACATGGGCAGGAAGATGATGATGATGTGCCAAATTTGACTTAATTTCGTTAAGCAAATTAAGCGTGAAAGCAGTGGCGTAGCGTACCTTGTCGGGGCCCCGTATAAATTTTTTTTTGGAGGCCCTTATATGGAGGTAAACGTTTTTCACAAAAGAAAAAAAATATTGTGAGAAGAAATATTTATTTATCACATAATTTACCCATTTTACAAATAAAAATCGAATTTTAAATATTCACTCTCCTTGCCTTTTTTTCGGCAAACTGATTTATTAAATCATTTATGGCTGATGATGATTTTAGTTTTTCTAAAGTTTCTGCCTCTATGGACAATAGTGAGATGTCTGAGTGGGGGCCCCCGTGGCCCGGGGGCCCCGTATAATTGATACGGCAAATACGGCGGTAGCTACGCCCCTGCGTGAAAGAGTAACAAACCATCCCCATCCAACGTAGCACAGTAGTTGGATATTTCACGATTCAAATAACAATATTTTAAACATAGGTTTTGTATGGAGATCCACCAAAACATCACCCTAATGAATGATTGATAGAGCTGATTGGAAAATAAAACCTGATTAATGGCTTCATGTATTGAAATAAACATTGCTGGCATTGTTTTTGCTACTGTTGTTCTTCTGCAATTAGTGTATCTACCTAGGTACAGTGGCGACCAAAAGTCCATACCCAATCTCAAAACGTATTAGGTTGACGTTTAGTTTGACTTACGACCTTTTACTTTCAAGAATAGACACATGTATCATCGTTGTGAATGTAGTTCATAATTTCAACGTTTCTACATGAGACAAAATGGTCTAGCGGTTAAGCGCGCCCAGTTGACGGCGTTAATCAATGAGCCGCGAGTTCGAATCTCACATTATTTTTGTCTTTTTGTTTTTACTCAATTTGAAGAAATGGACAGAAATATAATATTCTTTATCTTGTTCGCTTTGTTCACACATTTCGTAAATTTAAAAGGGTAGTCATAGAAAACTAATAAAGAATTTAGATTTCTGTGAGGTAGACATGAGTTTTGTGCATATTTAACTTGATTGGAATGAGCGTTGTCGTTTGGTTGTGGTTGTTGGTTAGTAACGAGTGATTTAATAGATACTCGTAGTGGTATTGTAATTATTCTCGAAACGCAGGCAAATAATATTACTGAGGCGAGGGCGACTATTATTGGGCTGCATAAAAGTGGTCCCAATTAATATCTTATGAAACCTGACTGAATGTGAGTATTATATTAACGAATTGTAAATTAAACTTTTATTTGAAATTTATACCTAAGATACCTAAAATTATTTGGTGGCATTTCGATTAATACTTATTATTGATTTTTAAATATATAATGACGCCAAAAAAAAAGTGTTTATTATGGAATTTATAAATAAATAGTTTTAATATATTAAAATTTGTTATATTAAATAAATATTATTAAATTATATAAAAAATTAAGTCACTTTAGTATTTTGTTATAAATGCCTAATATTACTTTTTTTGTTGTTTTAGAGGAATACTATTGTTAGTCTCCGGAGCAAGAAATACGAGGAAGAGGATAGATAGCCTATCCTATCTACTCAACAGCGAAGTGGATTAAGTTTGGTGGTTTCGCACTGGATAACATACTGTTTACAACAACATCGTTTTTAATATGTGGGGATGGCGTGCAACAGTGCTACTTATGAAGAAGTATTAGACGGTGTTATGCAACATTTAATAACCTGGATGTTATAGTTTTAATAATTAGACGGTGTAACTAAATATTTAGTCATAATTATATTATATATTCGTAGATAGTTATTTAATGATCTTAAATTGAGGTTTAGTTTCAATCTTCTTTTCATCAAGAAAACGAATTATTAAACTATTACCTCACTAAGTTTATTGTGACGTTACATAAAAATAACCTGTTCATAAAGTCTGAATTATAGTTTAGTTTTCAATTAACTCTGCTGAATACCAATTCAGAAACTTAATACGTGAGCATCACCAAATTTATTTGTGTTATTAAAATATCCTTCTCTTATTATGTTATTATGAATTTTATTGACTAAGTGGGTATTCAACAAAAAATCTTATGAACAGTTACAAGAGAACTTCTTTTATTTCGGTAGGAATGTGACGTTACAATTCTCATAAGTTTGTTAATTTTAAAAATAAATTTTTGTTATCACACAGCACGCCTTTTTTTCCTACTTCCAATTACAAAAAGTTAAAATAAAATCACATAAAAAGTTAAATAAATAATACAATAATTAATATTTGCTTCTTATAAAAAATAAATAACAAGCATGAATACGTAATAATTCAACATAAACCTAAAAAGATTTTGCCTAACATTATTATGGTTTCAAGAAACAAAAAACAGCCACACATAGTATAAGATTTGAACTCGGAATTCAATGATCGTAAACCCTTTCTTATCCAAACCAGCTGCCAGGACATGTTATAATTATGCGAAATTTAGCAATGCAATGGTAAGAATACGTCGCGCGTCGGGTAGGACTCGTACGGTAAACAGAAATATAATGCCATTTCGCGTAGTGCGACGATGGTTCATTAGTGTGTGTTATCTGTGGAATGTTGAGACATCACTCGTAAACACACATGCGCACGCGCTGACTGGATCGCGCCCGTGTTCATAGGAAAGTGAACCTTAGCGGGGGTATGGATTTCTGAGCGCTTACTGTACATGTTCAAACCTTGGATAGAAGGATTGAAGTCATGTTTATTTGTTTTAAAAAGTTAACAAGATGCATTGAAATCTTTTCACTAACAAGAGTTCTGAATTCGATTGATCAAACTTCGTGATCTTCAGTGCTCAACGTCAAAGTCATTTATTTCAATTAGACCATTAAAAAGCACTTTCAAACGTAATATCCAGGAAAAAAGAATGAAATCTAGTTGCCCCTTCCAAAATATAGTTTCATATTGAGAAGAAATTTCATACCTACTGTCCTATTTTAAATAAATGTTTTGCAATACTGAACTCATGAGACGGCAATCCGATTCAACCGAGGAGAGATCCACGGCTATATGTGCGTTCCGGGAAAGGGGAGTGTTACACAACCAACTATCAAACTCCGGCCGGGTGCTACTGAAAAAATTCCTAATGGAAAAAACCCAATAACACTTTTTCCCTGACCTGGGTTTTCCTTTAAGCTTGTTGCCTCTCCTTTGTGTCAAAGTTCTACATCTGACTGGGCTCTGGGCTTCTCCCAGTTGTAAATAATCCCTTTGTGCCTATTGGCCTAATTCTGTTCTGTCTCCTGCTTGTTTGGAGGGAAGTGGAAATTATATTTTTCTTACTCCTCCGCTAATCTTTTCTGATTAATTTCGTTGCGGGATCCAAGACAGTTGAATCGTTTCTCTGGGACTCGTCGAGCTTCATTGTCTCGGCAGTTTTCTTGTGGTCGCCACTGTTGATTCTGGCTTACAGGAGTTGCAGTGGTTTGGGAACAGTGTGGCGGGCTTGTGACCTGGGACACGATCAACACTCATACATAAACTCTCACTCACAACCTGGTCATCTCTCACACCACTTTGACATGGCATTCCTGGGATGCTGTGCTCTCGTTATACCCTCATCATCATCTGCTTAGCCTTTTCCCAACTATGTTGAGGTCAGCTTTTAGCCTAACCGGGTGTAGCTGAATACCAATGTTTTACATGGAGCGACTGCCTATCTGACCTCCACAACCCAGTTACTGGGCAACACGATACGTCTTAGTAAGACTTTGTTATACTCTTCTATTCCTATTACACAATTTTATACTAACTTCATCAACATAACTCTAAAAAAATAACGTTACGACTTTATCGTTTTAGGTATTGGTAATTATAGGTAAGTTCCGTTATTTTTTGATAAAATGTAAAGCAGTTTAGATTATTAGCCAATTAATAAAAAGGAAACACTAAAATGCAGTCATTTCAATAATTTTAAACAATAACTGTTGTTTTTTGCAGTTATTTTTCTAACTTTATCTAATGTAATAAAGCTAAAGCTTTTTTTTTTTTGCTTGATCGTTCGAACGCACTTATCTCAAGAACTTCCAGTCGGAATGGAAAAAATCTTTAGCATACGGTAGCCAAATTCATGAGCAATAATTAGGTTTTATAACATCACGCTGCGACACAGTTGACGGAGCAGTAACCAAAAACAATGCGGGAGAAAAAACCACCCAGACGCAGATGAGGGCAGAAGCAAGTGCTGTAATTACAATAAATGGAGTATAGCTGACCCGCTTCCCAGTATTTACGCGGAAATGTGAGTGCTTAATTTCAGTAATATTATTGAGTGATAATAATATCATTGACTCATATTGATAAGCGTGTAGATAAACCCAAAGAGATTGTTAGTAATAAATACTTAAGTATGTATTACTTACAATCTCATTGGGTCCTCCAAACATTTGCTCAACTGTATATGCTCTGCACTAAGTAGTGCAGAGCATATACAGTTGAGCAAATGTTTGAAAGACTTATGCAAGACTTGATGACACGGTTGGCGCAGTGGTTGAGCGATAGCGCGTAGGTTCGATTACCGCACGGTACAAATATTTGTATGACCAGGTGGTTGCTCCGAGTCTGGTTGTTTGTGTGTGTCCATTTGTGTGTTTGTAAAGTGCACCGGTGATACACGAGAAATTCCATATGTAAGGCCACAATTTTTTAATTCTTATCAGAATGGATGGTTTCCACACAGAAGAAATTCGAAGGAATGGGGGGAGCCTTTGCAATGAGACAGTAACGGCTAATAAAATACCATAATTTTAGAACTCCTAATTAAAAATCAACTAAGATTGTCTCATTTGCCTAGTGTTCCTAAGCGCAACTGTTGCGCTAGAGATCTTGGGTCTAATTCCTAGGTCGAGCAGTGTTATTTGGTTTTTTTATGAAATTCTCAGTAGCAGCTCAGATTAAGGATTTTTGTGCCCGGTTAAAGCAATAGGCTCGCCTCCTATTACAAAGGACCTAAAACATACCGGCGAACTGTGGGTGCCTCTGCACCCTCTACGTCTCTACCTCTGCCTAACTCTTTGAGGAATACAGGCATGATTGTATGTATAGTATGTATGTTAAAAATAAATCGAATTTACGTTTCGTTAACTCCGCACTCTAGCTAGGCCCGTTAAATCCAAATAACAATTTAAAAATAATACAAGATTAAATTCTCAATGATACCTTGTTACTTTCTGACAGCTCATAGAACCCATCCTGTAATTAAAAACAAAAGAGGTTGGACTTAATCAACAACGGAATAGAGATGTTTATCACATTGGCAGGTATCAATTTTCACGTCGCTGTAATTAATGGGTGGTGGGCAGACAAGTTAAATGTAACTGTTCTTATAGATAATGTCAATTTGATATATACATAGGTATTATTTTTATTAAATGTACTTTGTTTTATATGAGTCAATGACCGTTTGTTTGCTTCTCTGCGTACTAGTATAAAATAAAGTGGCTTTCCGCCGTCTGTACGCTTAGATCTTTTATTGCAAGATTTGGATTGTAATGTAAAATCAATAGATAGAGTGATTCAAGAGGTAAGTTACGTATATAACATAAACTACGCCTAACTAATGGGAGCGAAGCACTAACCAAAGACGTAACTGAACGCGGATAACACTATAGCTAGTTCTAGATTACTGAGCTTAATTGTACCAAAACGAACTAACCCACAATCTCTACAAGTAACGATTCGATTTTAAGAATTCTTTCTCCAATGGAAAGCTATGTAGGGTGTTAGGGGCATAATTATACGTATATAAACTTAAAGTATTAAAAACTTCCATATCTCTTTACTTATGATTTTCCGATAAAATAATCTTGTTGTCTGATACTCAGTCCAGAATAGTGAATTCATGGTTTCAGTTTAAGAATGGATGTCCCTTACAACCGTTATGATAACGACTGCTTTATGATATGTTGTATGGTACTGTTAACTTCCAGGTAGATATACAGTCGCAAGCTACTTACTAGCTGCTAGCTTTTGCTAGTAATAAATGAATAATTCTAACAAGTAGGTGTGTACTGAAGTACGTACATGGAACATATAGCATAAAGCTGTGACATCTTCATTAACGATAGCACCTTATCTTTCGTGTTTAGTGCTCCGCGTGGTGACAGTTTAATGTCAGAGTGCTTACTCCGCGAACTCGTGCAGAGAAAACTTCAAGTAAATTCGGTCGATTTATCATATTTGGAAACATCAGTTCCGCAAATCTGTACTACTTATCCTACTCATAATATTATGATATATGCGAAAGTTTGTGATTATAGACGGATGTTTGGTACTTCTTCACGCTTAGACGGATGAACGGATCTGGATGAAATTTGGCACTGAGATAGATTGTAGTGTGGAATAATACAGGGTACTTTTTATTCCGAAAACGTACGGGTTCCCATGGGATAATATATCAAATTTGACGCGGACGAAGTAAAGCTAGTATTATAATAAAGGTGAAGAGATTTTTTGTTTGATTATTTAAGCTTATCTCTGGAACTGTCAGTCGGATTGGATATATATTTTTTTTTGTATATTATAGCTAGATTCATGAGGAATTGTAAAGGGTATGTAATACACTACGACTCACAATAACTCAGCTGTAACCAAAGCGGTAAGCGGGTAAAATACACTACGCGAACGAAAGCTAGTTTATGACATTTTATATTATGAAGTCTTCATATCAATGAAGACGCAGTTATTCTCAAATTGAACGAAAGCAAAAGTAGCAACAAGTAAGTTATTCACTATTTAATCTACGAGTAAGGTAGGGGTTCCCAATGGGGTGCTGGTCAGAAAACCTCCACGCGTGCCGTCGGCTGCTTGTCCCTTCGGACACGTCTTGAGGGAACGGCGGTCGGCTGGCCGGTGCACCCTGGGCGCGGGTAGTGGTCTTCCCTGAGGAATGGGAAGAGATTCCTATTCTTTGGGGAATGTCACTGCTCGTGGCCAATATTCTGACGGGTGGGGTCCGAGGACGGACCAAGGGCGTTTCTCCGCGTGTCCCTCTGATCAGCAGAGGGCACAGCGGAGGAGTGAGGACGGGCTCGGCGTGCACTCACCCTGCCACCGAGCAGACAGAGAGGCTCTCTGTCACCGTCGTACATCGTAACCCCATATCGGAGTGTCGTGGTCATGTCTCGCGGCTTCGATTGGCACCGAGGGTCTTGGCTTAACCGCCCGGACCGCGAGGTAGAAACCCTCTATAAAAAGTCACCCCGAATCCCAAGCGGCGGCGCACCGTGACGGGATGTATGGCTGACGGGCGTCCCTATGGGACATCAGTCGCTAGTGCGAACCACTTGCTGTTGGTTGGATGGTTGGATATCTTTAGTACTCGTGGGATCAAATATGGAATATAATATAAACCCAAAACAAAACGATGCAGAAGGAGGGAAGGGGGATGCCGGGTCGGAGTCCGACTCGTCATCCAGCATGGTGACGGTGAGCTCTTTGGGCTCCCACCAGGAGTTGGTTGGGCTTCTCAGGAAGCGGCCCAGACCGGAGGATCGGGTGTCCTCCGAGGAAGAGCTGGCCTCGGCTCGAAAGATCCCCACCAGCAGACGCGGTGGGGCCCAGGAGCGAGGCCCAGGGAGGGTTGCTGCCCGGAGGGGACCGGCGACGTCTGTCGCTGAAGGGCAGTCCCCCTCCCCCTCCCTAAGTGAGACTGGCGGCGACGGTGTGGTCCAGCCGGACACACCGCGCGTGGTGGAAGGTGAACCTGGCGGCTCCGAGGAGCGTAAGGCCAGGTTCATGGAGGTTGTGCGGGATGCGGTGGCGAGCGTCGCCCGCAAGAAAATGAAGGGGTCGAAGTCTCGGGCAATGGACGAGGCTTCGGCCACCATTGCGGCGGCTGCGGAGGCCGGTTTTGCGGGGGAGGTCCCGCAGCTTCGGGCGGAGGTGGCGCGCCTGTCGGCCTCCATGGAGCTCCTGGTGGCAGAGAACAGGAGGCTCCAGGCGGACCTGGCTGAGCTCCGCGGGACCGGCTCCCGCCAGGCGCCCAAGGCGGGGAGCCGGAGAGCCGAGCCAGTCGAGCCAGTGGACGACCAGGTGCTGAACCTGGTTCAGCTGGAGATGGCGGCCTTCCAGGCACGGTTTTCCGTCCTGGAGGGCATCGTGTTGCGTCCCCCACTGGCGGCGAGCGGGACGACCGCGGGCGACAGGCGGGCCTCTTATGCGGCCGCCGCGTCTGCGCCGAGGCCGGGTACCCAGCCCCCCAGCAGGGCGGGGCCGACCCCTGCGAAACCGGCTCCGGCAAGGCCGGTGCCGGCGCAAAATGCGCCCACGAGGAGGGGCAAGGCGGCATCCCAGCCGCCTCCACCCCCTCCGCCCCCTAGCTCCAACCCTCCGGCCGCGGAAGCCGAATGGCAGGTGGCCGGGGCTAAGGAGAAGGGGCGCAGGGCGGCCAGATCGGCCAGAGCGGCCACCAGACGGGCGGAGGAGCGGCGGCGACGCGGTGAGCGCAAAGCCGCGGCCAGGCTTCGCGCCCCGAAATCTGCGGCTGTAGTGGTCACGCTACAGCCGGAGGCGGAAAAGCGGGGCGTGACATATGCGCAGGTGCTCACCAGGGCCAAGGCGGCCATCAACCTTGGCGAGCTAGGGATAACCGGCCTCCAGCTTAGGGTCACCGCAACTGGGGCCCGAATGCTGGAGATCCCCGGCGCCACCAGCGGCCCGTCCGCGGACGCTCTAGCTGAGAAGCTTAGAGCGTCCCTAAACGCGGACGAGGTGCGGGTGTCCAGGCCCGCCAGATGCGCAGATCTGCGCATCATGGGTCTGGACGACTCCGTTTCCGCGGAGGAGGTGGTGGCCGCCGTCACCAGGGCGGGTGGATGCCGTGCCGAAGAGGTCAGGGCAGGCACCATCCGCCCAGAGCGCACGGGCATGCAGACCATTATGGTCAGCTGCCCAGTGACGGCGGCTAAAGCCATTGTTGGGGGGGGCCGCTTACTGGTGGGCTGGGTGTCGGCGCGGGTTCGCCTGCTCGAGCCCAGGCCCCTGAGGTGCTACCGTTGCCACGTGGGGAAGCACGTGGCATGTCGGTGCGCCTCGGAGGTGGACCGCAGCGCCCTGTGTTTCCGCTGCGGTCAGCCCGGTCACAAGGCCGCGGCTTGTGATGCCCCGCCGCACTGCGATGCATGTGCGGGGGCTAACAGGCCGGCCGATCACCGGGCTGGGGGCAAGGCCTGCGCCGTACCCGCCAGGTCCGGGGGAGGGCCCCGCGCCGCCGCCGCCGCCGCCGCCGCTGCCGCAGCCACCGTTGCCGTGGCCGCACCCGCCGCCGCCGCTGACGCCGCGTCCGCCGGCGCAATGGATTGCCAATAATGGCACCATTGCGCCTCCCGCAGGCGGACACCGTAGGCACGGTCTGTGGACGGTGAGCAATGGGTAGCTCACCGTCCGTACGTTATTTAACGACAGACCGTGTCGACGGCGCGTTCATGTTCCGCGCAAAGAGGTGTCAGCACAAGGAAGGGGCCACTAAGGGCCAAGGCCTGCCGGGGCTGCGGGTTGTTCGAAAGAGATTCCGCGCCCCCGGAACGCAAAGGGCACATGAAGGAACATAGATGGTTTTTAGTCAGTAAAAGTCTGACACTCCCTCCCGCCCCGCCCAGGACGGGGGGGGTCATTTGATGATTTTACCATCTTTAAAAAAAAAAAAAAAAAAAAAAGGGGTTCCCAATCTTTTTTATACTGTGACTCCCTTTCCTGGTTATATTTCTTTTCGTGTTTTTTTTTTATAGAATGTTTTTGTGTGGGTCTCTCGCAGACATTAAAATTACTCTTTTGATTTAATATTTTTATCTAATTTATCAAAATAAAAAAATAAAAACAATTGATACAGTAAGTACTACAACCAATACGAAGGACCCTCAGGCCCCCGCAACACCCGTCCATTCGCGTCGCGACAAAGCTTGGGAATCCCTGATCTATGGTATGAGCGATTCCGCTACAGGTCAGGGGTCATTGACATCACCTTGACTTACCCAACTTCCGTAATGTAATACTATAATATTATGAAGAGTTAAAGTTTGTCAGTTTGTGAGGTTGTAAGGGGTACCTAATCTCTAGATCTACTAAACTGCCTCGTTAGCCTAGTGGTCCTAAGCACGACTGCTACGCTAAAGGTCCCGGGTTTGATTCCCAGGTCGAGCAAAAAGTGTTATTGGGTTTTTCTATGATATTCTCAGTAGCAGCTCGGAGTTTGGATTTGTGCCCGGTTAATGGCAATAGGCTCGCCCCCTATTACATGGGACCTAAATATACCGGCGAACTGTGGGTGTACATTGGTACACCTCTGCCTGATCCTTCGGGGAATACAGGCGTGATGGTATATCTACTGAACCGATTTTGAAAATTCCTTTACCCATAGAAAGCCACGTTATTTGTGAGTGTCATAGGCTATGTAACATCACGCTATAACCGTTGGGAGCCGAGTAGTAACCAAAGACGTAACGGGTGATATAAGCCACGCGGACGAAGTCGCGGGCAGTTCTCTAGTTGTTGGTAAGTTTGTAATTGAGCTGATAATATGAGATTAATAGAATTATGTGTGGTGTTAATTTTTTGCTGTGATATTCGTGATGATGGAATTATCTTGATTAATAGGTATTTAGCTGGGTGGTCTGTTGTTCAGAATAAGCTTTTTTTGAGAACACGGAAAATGATTGAATTGCTTAGCAATTGGCTGCTGTATTGCGTGGCACGTGTGGGTTTTATTCCCGCATGGAACATATCCAATAAATACATGGCTTAAAAGATGTAACATTACCTGCCTCATTAGCCTAATGGTCCTAAAAGCGACTTTCACGCTAGAGGTCTTGGGTTCGATTCCCAGGTCGAGCAAAAAGTGTTATTGGTTTTTCTTTGAACTTCTCAGTAGCAGCTCGCTGTTTGGATTTGCGCCCGCTTAATGGCAATAGGCCAAAAAGGGCGTGCCTGGCCCCCTAAAAATTACATGAAACCTAAACATATGCACAAACTGTGGGTGTGCATTGGTACACTCTGCCTAACCCTTCGGCGAAACAGGCGTGATGGTATGTTCTATCCTACCTCTAAGTTTTCTGAAAAAGATAAATTAAATATTTCACCAAACCATTAATCGTTTCTTTTCCTCTTTAACATTCACAAGACTTGTTTCCTCAATAGACCTAAGGTTAGTAGGAAGGGCACATTTCTATATGCAGACATGAAGTAAGTGCCTTTTAAGGCAACCTTTTAAACGGAAGCTATAAAAACGTCGCATTTCGCGAATCTTTAGCTTTACATCTGATGTGAACGATCTGATTATGTAACGAGTGTACCTGTACTAGTACTGTCGTGACCCTGATGGTGTTATGGTACCGTTTGGAGTTCAAACTACACAATTGAAAGACTTCGTACTAAATACACAATATTGAATTTATCATTATACCACAGGTTATACTATATTCTAGATAAGAAAAACGGTTTGAAGGGTTTGGGTGCCGGTGAAATTACAGGCACATGAGACGTTTCAACTTTGTCTCTGGGATGGCAGCGCATTTGCAAGGCTTCTGGTATTGTAGATGTCTATAGGCAGAGGTGGCTACATCAAGTGGGCCGTCGGCGTCGGCTTGTTTTCCATCCAACGATGTTTAAAGAAAAATACGCATTTTTTGACACTCGGATACAGTACTAGGTATAGAATATTTCTATCAGTAAGATAATTTTTGTAATGGGACCAATTACATCCAGAGATTACCACTTGATACAAAAAATAAACCAACAAACTTTACTTCTATAAAATCTTTGTATGGAAGATAAAACCCACCTATTTAGGACTGCTGTGCAAGGGGTCCCGGGTTCGATTCCCAGGTCAAGCAAAAAGTGTTATTGGGTTTTTCTATGAAATTCTCAGTAGCAGCTCGGAGTTTGGATTTGTGCCCGGTTAATGGCAATAGGCTCGCCCCCTATTACATGGGACCTAAATATACCGGCGAACTGTGGGTGTACATTGGTACACCTCTGCCTAACCCTTCGGGGAATACAGGCGTGATGGTATATTTTTGGTATTTAGGAATAGTTTTTTATACACACATATTATACGAATTACAAATCATGAACAAATTAAAATAAGGTTGATATGGCTCAACCAGCCAAAATCTTTACATTATCTAATGGGATAAACCTAGGAGAGTAGTCATGTCAAATAATGAAGAAACCACAAAAATAAATTGGACATTAAAACACGGGATTTTTGACCATAATGATGTAATCGTATGTTTATCATTGTCCATCATTCTTCTAGGAATGTTCTTTTATGCTTTGAAGTTTGATAAACTCAATGTTTTTAGCAATAAAGATTATGTCAAGGGAATTGGTAACTGCTGTCCCCCATCTGCTTATCAGGTTTGCCTTCATAATATGACTGAAGGCTCTTTGAATTTCGTTTACTTCAAAAATTGGGAGTTGGACGTAGGTTGTATTGTTTTGATAGTAAATTTTGTTTGTTTAGAGCAACTAATTTTGTATGCCGTAAATGGCAATACAAATGTAGCCAACTCATATCAATTATAAGACCTTCATACTGTACTCATGTTTTACAAAATAAATATACCTACATATTATACATACCACCATGCCTGTATTCCCCGAAGGTTAAGGCAGAGGTGTACCAATGTGCACCCACAGTTTGCCGGTATGTTTAGGTCCCATGTAATAAGGGGGCGAGCCCAATGCCATACAAAATACAAAATAAATATAATAGTATAGCTTATTTTATCTTATTTTCGAACTACACCCAATGGTAGTTAGGATAATATTCAATACACAGTGGTAGCGAAAAGATAATATCTGTAAGAGGAAAGTCGAGACATACATTACTAAACTTTTAGACTTAACAAGCTATATATACCCCACGGCATCACCTGCGTTCAGTTAAGTCTTTGGTTTCTGCTCCACTCCCGTTGGTAGTAGCGTGACTCTATACAACGTATAGACTTTCTTCTGGAATCTATTGCAAATCCGTTGCTCTCGAGGTACTATTCTGATCATCACTCCGAAGATCCTCATCCAACATTCACCAAATTATTATGGGACCATCACTGAAGTAACTCAAAGAGATGTCAGCCCTCAAAGAGATGTCAGCAAAAATTGGATGGGGCCACTGAGGGCCGATGCCTGCCGGGGCTGCGGGTTGTTCGAAAGAGATACCGCGCCCCCGGAACGCAAAGGGCACATGAAGGAACATAGACTGGTTTTAGTCAGTAAAAGTCTGACACTCCCTCCCGCCCCGCCCAGGGCGGGGGAAGTTATTTGATGATTGTCTATAAAAAAAAAAAAAAAAATACTGAAGTAACCCGTTAAAAAAAAAGAATTTTCCAAATCAGTACAGGCATCTTCGAGTAATCGGGGAGCATACACAAAATAAAATATCCCGATGAATTGATAACCTCCTCCTTTTGAAGTCGGTCAAAAAACGTTCCCACGATTATAATTTGCATACATAAACAATCTTTACTTAAACCTGTAATGAGGATCTGAGGACGTGATTCCAATCTCGTTGCGAACTGAGATGGTTGTGTCATTGGCTTAGTACTCGTCTTGTTATGTACTGAACCTGTACTTAGTTTGACGTGAGGATTGAAGGTCGAGGGGGTAGCGAAAGTCTGTATTTTTGTGCTAAGTTTTTGTCTTTTTATCACACACTTGCTTCTGCCCGCGACTTCGTCCGCGTCAAATTTTGTATATCATCCCACGGGAACCGTACATTTTTTCGGGATAAAAAGTATCCAATGTGTTATTCCACACTGCAATCTATCGCTTTGCCAAATTTCATCCAAATCCGTCCAGCCTTTTGAGCGTGAAGAAGAGACAAGCACACAAACTTTCGCAGAGGTGTACCAATGTACACCCACAGTTCGCTGATATGTTTAGGTCCCATGTAATAGTGGGCGAGCCTATTGGCATTTACCGGGCAGAAATTCTAACTCCGAGCTGCTTCTCAGAATTTCATAGATTTACTTTACTTTGCTTGAACTGAGAATCGAACCCAAGACCTCTAGCGTAACACTCGCGCTTAGAACCACTAGGCTAAAGAGGCAGTTACATTTTTCAAAACTAAAAATATTTAAAAAAATATCTTTTAAGTATAGATTTTTTTAGTGTCTTAAGCCTAGACGAACTACGGCCTTGTAAAAGCAAATGGTATCAATTAAAGAAATCGAAAGTGTTCTTATAAATATTCACAGTTTTTTTTTGCGGTATCTAAGCCTATTTATTAAATGTCAGCTTTTAAAGACTTTCCGAGATTCTAACTAAGTTGTTTTTCTTCTATAAATAGGTAATCAAGGACGCCGACTATTGAATATTTTTTAGCCATAGGTATCACTCACAGTCAGTTGCAGGAACGCTCTTTAAATTTTTAAAGCGACCTTAAATATTAATGAGTCTTTAAAGTGTTGCACAAAATAGCATTTCTTCCTAATTTTAATGCTCCATTAACTTTAATTAATGTAACGTCAAATCGGGACTTTAGCTTATTTTTACGTTGCACAAAACGTCATTAGCGCTAAAGGATCATTAATTTGACAGTTTGAGGTTATAATTTTTAATGTCCTGTCTAGCGCCCATTAAACTTGTCATTAAGATCCGTGTACTGTGAATTGTTTTGTGAATAGTGATTTCTAGCCTATATTTCAGTGTTTTTACAATGTCCCTCTCAAGTCTTTCTTCTTTATCCGATCCCGAGCAGTACATTCCAGATAGGATAAATTTATTTGAAAAACATGACGGAGAAGATTTTCGTGTGAGATATAAGATTTCTAAAGAAGTTGCTTTACGTATTATTCTGCGAGATGCTCAATTTAGAACCTGAAACTCGAAGAAATAAAGCCATTGATGGCCTCACACAGTTATTAATTTGTTTGAGGTTCTTCGCTACAGGATCATTCCAGCAAGTATAAGACTACTGCGACAATAGATAAAATTAAGGCTTTTGGGATGTAGCTTTCGGGCTTAGGTGACGTACTGCAGTAATTGAATAAAATACAGAAAACCGATGAACATCAATTTATTCTCCCTTCCAACCTTTCAATCTCCCGCTCAAGTCCGTCCATCTAGCCGCCCTTTTTCCTTTTCTTTTTCCCAGGTTTTTATAATTTCCGCGGGAAAATAGAGTTCTGTGATTAGTTAAATTAAATGTCGTGCACCAATCACAGATGACAATGTGAAGTCACAAGCTGAAGTGTTGCCGGTATAAAATATTATAATCAAATAATTATTGGACTGGAAACTAGCCTTTTTGCATTCCAATTTAATTAAATAAGAATTTAAATTAGCGAACCCTAACACAAGTGTTAGGCGATTTGGTTAATGTGCACAAGTCTACAATTTGTCGAATAGTACAAAAAGTAACCCGCAAGCTGGCAAGTCTAAGCTCAGTATATAATTATTAAAATGCCATCAGACAGGAATGAATAATATTTATAATTATATTTTTTTTTCTCGTGAATAAACAGAAAATAGATATAAATACAACTCGCAGTTTAGTTTAGTTTCGTTTTTTTATTTAAAAATGTCTTTCGACGTTTTGACGTTAACTTACGTTTTATTTTAGCAAATGCATTCGTGTTGACATGACAGAACTGCAGTAACTAAATGCAACCATTCAATCAGTTCATTCAAAATGTATTTTTAACTTGCAATAATATTTAATGTTGTCTTTAGTTAAAGAACCATTTTAGGGACCCGTAACAGTTTTGTGCAACGCCTTTAAATCTAATGAACTAATTAGCGATAATGACTCATTAACTAATGTTGATTTTAAGGATAGCTTTCTGCAACTGAGTGTAAATATCATAATGCCTATCAAAATGATAACTGCCAATTAGATGATCAGGATATATAAATGTTTAGAGTTCCTTACGAAGAGGTTTAAAACATTTACCTAAAGCGCGAGAAGTTCCGGGGTATCTATATTTTACTTAAATGAAGAATAACATTATTTCCGTGTGAGGTATACCTAAGCCAAAATAAATTAACTTACCTATGTTTGTAATGTGAAACCGAGTGACGCAACTATACACAACACAATCAATCTTAATAGTTTAGAATACAAAAACCCTTTTTTTTATCAGAAAACACTGAACTACCAAAAATACAATAGTTCTTTTTGCAGTAATTTTACAGTACCTATTGAAAAACATCATAGTTCTTAAAATGTACTTCTCCTATAATTTACTGCTCTGCTCCAATTGGTCATGGCGTGATGGTTTATGCCTATACATAACCTTCTTAGATAAACAAGCTTTCTAACGCAAACGGATTTGTTCAAACCTGAGGTTAGGGCATTCTAGCAAACAAGTTCTATTACTAGCTAAATGTTTCACTCCCTTTCTTCGCATGTTCTGATGTTCTATACGTTTTTAAACCTTCGTCTTGAATCACTCTATCTATTGGTGAAAGCCGCATTAAAATTTATTGAGAAGTTTAAAAGATCTAAGCGTACACAGGGACAGTCGGAGGGACTTTGTTTCATACTAGGTATGCAGAGATTATAGATCTAAGAGTAAAATTAATAAACTGTAAGGATCAAAACACGTCAAATTTCCGCCCAGTATAAGCTAGATTATAAAGTATCTAGACTGATTAATGATACCGACTAATATTAGATTTATTAAGAAAAGTTCAAGATCGAAAAACATGTTGTTATTAATTATATTGCAATCACTAATTATTCCATGCAATTACGTAATTAAATCAAAATCGTTAATTGTGTGTAGGCTGTGATTGGTTCAGCCATATTCGGTGTTATGTTTGTTACCTTCAGTATCAATATTTTGAGATGAATCATCATCATCATCATATCAATCGTAGGATGTCCACTGTTGGATGTAGGAGATGAATGCTGTTTAAAAATAGGGACTAAATGTTAAATATTTATGTACGTGTGGAAGATCTTGTTTTAAAAGTTCATTTAACCCGTTCAAAAAAAGGTATGTTTTAGTAAAAAAATGTAAAAACGTGAGGGCAAAATAAAAATAAAATAGAAACTGAACTAAAAACGTTATGGCGAAAAAACTAGATCACTCAATCTGCCACTTCGAAGAAAATGCCATACCTATCACAAATATTTACATGTTTTCTTGTATAAAATTTATTGCTTGTCTTTTAAATAATTAAGATTGGCAAGACACAAAAAGTATCCGAGTAAAACCTGGACGATGCGACAAATGCAGTAAATCCCGGACTTTTAACTGATACAGTGACTCCATCAGGTTCACTCTAGTTTCACTAGCAACTGCGCCTTCTTTCGCTTAAATCTTACGGTTTCTTAATTTAATATAGAGTAAAATATTGTTCTTTACACTCAGAGATAACGTAACTTCGTATCAATGAAAGAATTTTCGCAATCGGACCAGTAATTCCAGAGATTAGCGCATTCAAACAAATAAACAAACAAACATTCTCTTCACCTTTATAAAATTACTGCCCATAGAGTAATACAGATTACAAAATAACCTAATAAGCATAGAAAGAAGGCTGTGTGTAAGATTTTTAGTAGGTGTGTAGCACCACCGAACGCCTACAGCCGCGCGCCACACAACACTGCTATGTCGGAACGTCACACACGCACACACCGTTAGCCGCCTCGCGTATATAAGGGGCCGACGCGGTGTCAAGCGATCAGTCTGCGCCAGCGCACCGCTGTTTCCACGCATTGGAAGAGCTCGCCTGGTCTAGACGCCCCTCCCCTCTTGCGCCCCGCGGTGACGCATCCTTCCTGTTTCGTGACGCACCTCACGTCACGAACTGGCCAGGAACGTACCGTGTTGTTTTAATTACCGTCCTACCTACATAAATATATTTAGTGTACCCAACATTGTAAAGGAAAATAAATTCTTTGTTATATCGACTTTACGTTTTCATCACACCCGCTACAAATCTGGCGCTCAACGTAAAGGCCCGGAAACAGGCTAGCCCAAAATCAAGACTACGAACGAAAATAAAGGAGGAACCGGTATCTACCATGAATTTGACAACTGAGCAATTCGAGAAGCTACTGTCGGTGATTGGTAACCAACAGCGACGAGGCTCTTTCACCACTTGCAAGGTTACTTTTAATGGTGCCAGAGACACTGAATCGGTGGAATCTTTTCTTGCTGCGGCTTCAGTATTTAAGTCAGTAGAACAGATCTCCGACGAAGATGCCATCATGAGCGTCCCCTTAATTTTGAGAGAAGAGGCAGCCATCTGGTGGAATGGAATAAAGGACCAGGTGAAGACATGGAACGAGTTTGTGTCGAGAGTTCGCCACGCCTTTGCTCCTAAAAGACCTGCCTACCAGCTGTACCAGAACGTTGTGAACATTAAACAATGTGAGGATGAATTAACAGAAGTGTTTGTTGCTAAGAAGAGGGCTCTTATTGCACAAATGCCAGAGACACATACAGAGACCCAACAAATCGATATGATCTACGGGCAATTGAGGTACAAGATGAGAGTGAAAATGCCACGTGAGACTGTCAATACTCTTGACGCCCTAGTGAAGGCAGCCAGAGGAGTGGAAGAGCTCCTGGTTGAGAAGGAAATGCCAGAAGAAGAGACAGGGAAAGGAAAAGAGACAGAAAAGGTGTCATTTAAAAAGAAGCGTTGCACATACTGCCGATTGCCTGGTCATTCAATTGAGACATGTCGGAAGAAAGAGAAGAAAGATCTTGCTTCTGGTAGTGGTACTTCAGCCGCGAAACCTGCGTCTACAAATGCCGCTATAGGCACCCAAGCGCCATCACCTTCTACACCAACGTTTTCATGTTACGGATGTGGTACACCAGGAGTGGTTCGATCAAAATGCACAACCTGCGCCAAGTCTGCTCCAAAGGTGGGAAAAACTGAAGTAAGTTTCTGTTCCCTTAACACTGAGATAGATGTACGCCCTAGGCCAATTATTGGTATTGGTATAGGCAAAATAACCGGTAGCGCCTACGTGGATACTTGCGCAAAAACAAGCGTTGCATCATACACGCTGTACAAATGCCTACGAAGACTCGGATTTGCATTCCAGACACAACAGCTTGTGGTGAAACTGGCTGATGGCACGAAGACAACGAGAGACGTTTTGACCGTAAAAGCACCAGTCAGTATTTGTTACCGTGTTGTAGAAACGACTTTTATCGTGTTCCCGGAAGCTCGAGAGTCTCGCACATTGTTGGGCGTTGGCTTTATTGAGGATGCCAAGATGGTAATAAACGTTCCGCAGAAGTCATGGTATTTCGAGGATCACCCTGAAAACGTATATGACCTCCAAAACGAAGATGATGAGGAGATATCAATGGTCGCGGTAGAGGCTACGCCCGTTCATTTTAATCCTCAGTTGCGTTCTATGTTAAAAGATGTCGAGCTGCTTGAGTTTATTTCTCCTCTGTCGATAACTCCACGCGACGAAGGCGTACTAAAACCGGCACTGCCACAATCCAGTGCATGCACCCCAGCAACTGGCAGTCCATCATCCAGCGGAGAACCAGCACTCCCGGAAACGAGTGCCTGCACTACAAACGTGATACCATATCGCGTAGTGCCAATTGAGCTGTCCCCTATTCCAAGGAAGCGATCCCGACCATTATTCGATGGGTATTCTCCAAGATTCGTCGACTTTATGTTCCGTGATGCCCAAATGCAGCTTCACGATGCTCCGTGTGAATTATCTCCACACTCCAAGGCGCTCTTCCCTAGCGACCATAGTAATAGCAGCAATGATGTTGAAATTGGATCTTTGGAAGTCGAAGAAGTCTCATCGGACACTTTAGACGCTACTCAAAAGTCACAGCTGATGGAAGTACTATGGGATTATCAAGAAGCTTTTGGTGACGGTGGAGAACCGACTACACTCGCTGAACACTGCATCGACACAGGCGAGCATAACCCTGTCTCTGTACCACCATACCGCCTCTCACCGCCACGCATGGCTGTGTTAAAGAATGAGGTAAAGAAGATGTTGGACAGTGAAGTTATTGAACCATGCTCATCGCCCTGGTCCGCACCCGTTGTAATGGTACCAAAGAAAGACGGTTCAGTACGAGTTTGCGTTGATTACCGTAGGCTTAATGCCATAACTGTCCCCGACAAGTATCCTATCCCACGAATTGATGATTTGCTTCATGCTGCTAAGCCAACGCCTTTCATGTCGACCCTGGATTTACGCGCTGGCTACTGGCAAGTGAAAGTAAAACTCGAGGATCAGGATAAGACAGCATTCATAGCTCCATTCGGTATGTACCGATTTAAGAGGATGCCATTTGGACTTCGCAATGCGCCCTCTACATTCCAGCGTCTGATAGACAGGATTCGAGTTAGCCTGGAAGGTGTTAAGATGCTGGCGTACCTAGATGATCTGATAATTTTTTCGGCTACCTATCAAGCACACCTATCGGATTTGGGCAAGGTACTAAGTAAGCTGAAAGAAAGCAACCTTCATGTAAATTTTAGTAAGTGCCGATTTTGTTGCTCAACAATTAAGTACTTAGGGCACATTATTACTCCTGAGGGTCTGAAGGCTGATCCCGAGAAGGTAGCAGCAATACTAGCCTATCCAGCACCCAAGAATTTGAAGCATCTGATGACGTTCCTGCAGACCTGTTCTTGGTACAGGCGATTCATGCCAAACTTTGCCAGAATCAGTGAACCACTCTCCCGTTTAACTAAGAAACATGCGGCATGGGCTTGGTCAGTGGAACAGGAGCAAGCTTATCAAGAGCTCAAAATGCGTCTTACGTCCGCCCCAGTGTTAAGACAAGCCGACGAGACGAAGGGCTATATTATCAAAAGTGATGCAAGCAACTATGCACTTGGAGCAGTTCTAGTGCAGGGGGAGGGTGAGGAAGAGCATCCCGTCGAATATGCCAGTAGGCTGATGATCCCTGCAGAACGCAATTATTCCACAACCGAGAGGGAGGCTCTTGCAGTGGTTTGGGCGATCAAGAAATTCCGTGGATACATTGAAGGCCTCCCAATTACAGTGGTTACGGACCACCAAGCCCTGAAGTGGTTGATGTCGTTACGGTCTCCAACTGGTCGATTAGCCAGATGGGCTTTGCAGATACAGGCGTATGATATTACCATCAAGTATGTACCCGGTAGGACGAATGTTGTTGCAGACACGCTGTCCAGACCTATTTGTGATGAAAGCACCGAAAACACCTGTGGAATGTGTAGCATAGCTGTGGATATGCCGCAAAGACCGTCATCTGAAATTAGGGCAGAACAGCTAAAGGATGAAAACATTGCCAGCATCGTAACTGCCTTAGAAGATGCAGATCGTAAAGATAGTGCTGTGTACTGGAGCAACAAAGGGTACGTCATGAACAACGGGTTGTTATACCGATATCACCCATCGGATGATTCAGATGAGGCTCAACTCGTAGTTCCTCAACATGAATGGGCGAACGTCCTTTCAGTATACCACGATGATCCTTTGGCGGGGCATTACGGCGCTGATAAGACATATCAACGCATCTCACAGCGATATCATTGGAAGGGTATGAGAAAATATATCGAAGCATATGTTAAGAACTGTGTTGCATGCCAGAGATTTAAGCCGTCCAACCTGAAACCAGCTGGTTTGCTGCAAACCACGCCCGTCAACCAACGTTTCGAAACCCTTGCTTTTGACTTGTTCGGACCTTTGCCGTTAACGACTAGCGGCAAGACATGGGTACTAATAGCTGAAGATATTGCTACTGGTTGGATAGAATTATTTGCTTTGGACACTGCCAGCGCCGAAAATTGTGCGACAGTGTTAATGAACGAAATATTTCTTCGATACGGTGTGCCCAGACGCCTGATAAGCGACAATGGACCCCAATTTGTAAGTGCTGTGATGCAACAATTAACTTATTGTCTGCGAATTAAGCACACATTTACACCGGTGTACCACCCAGCAGCAAACCCAGTGGAGAGAAAAAACAGGGACTTGAAGACCCAACTGGCCATTTTAGTAGGAGATGAACATGGGAGTTGGAGTGATAAGTTACCTAGCATACGGTTTGCGATGAATACCGCAACTTGCCTCACTACAGGACAAACGCCAGCGTATTTAACATTCGCACGAGAACTGCGTACTCCGGATGACAATACTCACGACTTTCGTCAGATTTTACTGTCTGAGAACTTTGTGCCTGAAATTACGCCGAAGTTATTACTTCTTGCCAACACGCTGAACAAGGCTAGAGATGTCAGGGAGAATCTAGAAGAACGCAGGAAAAAGATGGCAGACCAAGGACGTAGAGAAGATCCCGGTTACACTCCCGGTGACCTGGTATTAGCATCTACCCATCCAATTAGTAATGCTGCTCGAGGAATAAGTGCTAAATTCTGTCCTCGCAGGGATGGTCCCTATCTAATCCTAGCACGTCATGGTGCTTCATCTTATCTGATTTCAGACCCCACTGCTCCAGATAAACCTCTTGGAGTTTATCATACATCCGCCTTGACACCGTTCCAAGGCCACGCGGCAAGTCCACTACCTCCACCGGTGCGCCCACTGAAGAAACGCGGGCGTCCGCCTAAACCTAGGCCGGAGGGCGCCATTCCGCCCTCTCGTGGACGCGGACGACCACGGCGATACGCGTCTCGCCCAGCTTCGTTGGCGGAACATCGATCCTGACTGGCTACTCGTCGGGGCGACTTCGCATCCAGAGGGGGAGACTGTAGCACCACCGAACGCCTACAGCCGCGCGCCACACAACACTGCTATGTCGGAACGTCACACACGCACACACCGTTAGCCGCCTCGCGTATATAAGGGGCCGACGCGGTGTCAAGCGATCAGTCTGCGCCAGCGCACCGCTGTTTCCACGCATTGGAAGAGCTCGCCTGGTCTAGACGCCCCTCCCCTCTTGCGCCCCGCGGTGACGCATCCTTCCTGTTTCGTGACGCACCTCACGTCACGAACTGGCCAGGAACGTACCGTGTTGTTTTAATTACCGTCCTACCTACATAAATATATTTAGTGTACCCAACATTGTAAAGGAAAATAAATTCTTTGTTATATCGACTTTACGTTTTCATCACACCCGCTACAGGTGTATAAAAAAATTGCGTTTCACGGTACACGCCTCTTACATTAGAAGTCACGTTTTCGCATAGTATTGCACAGCAGCTTTAGTTTGTTAGTTTTTAATTACCTAATCAATTAAGGTTTAATAAAATCGTGATGAGCTTGTTCAGTTTTTATTTATGAGGTTTAGGTTAGCAAATATACGTACAGCCTACGTAGTTGAAAGTTATCGTCGTTACCCGCAGTCATTGGGCAAACTGCGAAACTTATCTCAGACATAAAACATAATGATAGTAAAAACACCAGGCTAGTTATAGTCCCAAAAAATCAAAGTCGCAGTCAAATCATTTATTTCAATTAGACCATTAAAAGGCACTTTTGAACGTCTGCAGAGCAAAGACTTATTTTTATACAGAGATGGCATGAGCATTGATCACCACGCTCGCATAAAGCAGATTGGCAATTTCAGATTTCCGATGTCTGAGATAAACTTAGTATAATTATCTAATAAACTATCGTTCGTATCGTATCGTGCCTCGGAAAGCACGTAAAGCCGTTGGTCCCGGCTGTCATTTGTAGATCTTTGACAGTCGTTACTGTTAGTCAGAAGCCAGAAAGTCTGACAACCAGTCTTACCAAGAGTATCGTATTATCCATTACTGGGTTGTGGAGGTCTGATAGGCAGTCACTCCATGTAAAATACTGATATTCAGCTGCATCCGGTTCGACTGGAAGCCGACCTCAACATAGTTGGGAAAAGGCTAGGCAGATGATGATCTAATAAACTATCGTTAATTTGTAAAAGACAGAGAACACAAAAATTGTGCGCCTAAAAAATTAATAGCCAAAATAATAGCTAAATAATAAATAAATATATTATGACATACAGAACCATTTCCGTTTCCGTGGTATATCGTTTCGAAGATGTTTTTATTAAAAGCGTTATAATAATTGCCTTGTTAACACAAATGTGTTTTTGTGTGCAACAATCATTATGTTATTGTAAGCTATAATCTGTCAAAACACATCCGTATAATTGATTAGAATTGATTAAAAAAACTTGAACTTAATCAAAAGTAGATAAGTATATTTTTTTAGAGACCTTCAAATTTTGTTTTCGATTTTATGTCTATCAAACGGTACGTACGTACATACATACCACGCCATCACGCCATGCAACGCCTGTATTCCCCGAAGGGTTAGGCAGAGGTGTACCAATGTATACCCACAGTTCGCCGGTATGTTTAGGTCCCATGTAATAGGGGGCGACCCTATTGCCATTAAACCGGCACAAATCTTAACTCCAAGCTGCTACTGAGAATTTCATAGAAAATCCCAATAACACGTTGCTAGACCTGGGAATCGAACCCATCGAGGTCGCCCGTCCACCTTGTGGTGGACGTCATACGCTGCGCTTGCCGGTGCGTGGTCTCCATTCAAGAACTTTGCGGCTCCATCGGCCATCAGCTCTGCGTGTCATGTACCCTGCCCATTGCCACTTCAGCTTGCTATAATTTTAGTTCATCTGCGGATCTCCTCATCTCTGATTCGATCTCTCAGAGGGGCCACACAGGACCTATGCCCGCCGAGGCTGCGGGTTGTTCGAAAGAGACACCGCGCCCCCGGAACGCAAAGGGCACAAAAAGGACTATAGATGGGTTTTAGCCAGTAAAAGCCTGACACTCTCTCCCGCCCCGCCCTGGGCGGGAGAAGTCATTTGATGATTTTCCATCGAACAAAAAAGCCCTTTTCATAACTCGTAGCAGGGCATTGATTGGCATAATTTATCGTTGAGATGAGATTGTATAATACGTACGTATTAAATAGAATTGGCCAAATTAAATATTTTTGTTGTATGTCAGCATTTTCTCATTACCATTTGAACCTTAATGGGACCACCCACTCTTTCCCATAACTAAAACCTTTCAACTCAATTACCCAAGTCATCATTCGCGATGTCATCACTGGAAAAGTTTAATGTAAGCGGAGTACCACGATATAACAGAGAAATATCGTCATGAATAGGACCTTGACATCGTGAACCGAATCAAGTCATTTAACGAAAGCACGCATTCGTTATAAAATTATGATTGGTTTACTGGTTTACTGTGTTACTCTGTGATGGCTCTTGAATTAATTAATATTGGAAATAAAGTCCAAAAGTACCTGCCTAATATTTATTTATTGCAATCGTATCAATTCTATGTGAAACTGATCAATAAATCGTGAAGATAATAATTATTTCGTCACTGTACTTGCCTGCAGCGCCTACGCATCTTTTACTTGCTAGTTTTTTGTTTTAACTAGTACTTAGCTACCTATTTACGCAATAAAATAGTTTTTGGGTATCCTAAAAAGGGCTATAATTATGGCCCGTGGCCCAACGGTTAAGAAGCGGTCTCGAGAGCTTTGGTCGTAAGTTTTATCTTCATGTGTTTTGAATATTTAACGCTTGTGAGACCCACAGGATTATGTTAGCCTTGATATTGACAGAAACCTAACGTACAAAATCATTTATTTTAAAGTATCTGTTAGCTACCTAGGTACTAGTGAAATAGGTAACCCTAAGTTCAGCCATAGATGTAATTTTTCTTCTTATTAAAATAAAACAATTTTTTAGGTAGTCGTTAAATCCTCTTTGTATTTTTTTTTAATATTTGCCTAGACTACTGGCTATTTAGCGCCAAAATAATTTGAAATGCCATAAAAGTTACTTTTTCTTTTTTTACTTCTCTGGATCAAATGGTTTTCTAGTCAAAGTTTTTCATAGAAATCGGCCATTATTTTGGTAGCTTTTTGTCAAGCAAGTAGGTAGTACCTACGTAGAAATGAGTTTGAAGTAGGTATTATACCTACCGAGATGCAAAAAACAATCCTTACCTATACCTTATTCTATCCTTACCCTATCTTATCCTTGCCTTAGGTACCTACTTGAAAACATAGGTTTGTACAATAGTGTCAGAGGTCAAGTTACGTTTTTGGTTATCAACTGCTCCGCTCCTGTGTGTTATCTCGTAACTCCTTCATGAATTCTCATGAATCTGGCTATCATAAACAAAAATATTTGTTTTAATCCAATTGCTAGTTCCAGAGATTATCGCGACAAATAAAATAAATATTTAGCTTGATTTATGTTAATAACCTACTAAACCTACTAAAATTATAGATGCGAAAGTATTGTAGGATGGATGGATGGATGCTGTTTACCTACCTACTCTTTCACGCTTAGCCAGATGAACGGACCTGACTCCGGACTAAGTGTGGAATATCACAGGATACTTTTTCTCCCGGAAAAATTTACGGTTCCTGTGGGATAATATACCGAATTTAAAACGGGCAAACTCGCAGAATAAGAAGCTAGTATATTATAATTTAATCAGGTACTCTTACTAAACCTAAAAACATTTTATTTTACTTCTCAGTTTCATCATTGATCGTGAGCGGGGCACATCAACGCGACATTGATTGACACCAGGGCCCAGGATTACAAATTGTGAACTGCTGTGATATTACAAGGCCATTCCATTTTTTAAATCTTAATTTGTTCTGACTAAGATGTACCTATAATTAAAGAAATTGCTATGCTGGCATTTCATACTAAGTACCTACTAAGATTTTCGTGTTGCTTCTTCAGAAGTGACAGACTGTCGACACGCATGAAATTATTATAATAATTATTATGTAGTTAAGTACTATAGAGGGGTCCACCTTCGTCCGTTCGTTGGACATAGGCCTCCCCCATAGATTTCCAAAAGGACCGATTGAAAGCGGCATCCATCCACCGTCTTCCTGGGTCCTCGTTATAATAATATCATTATTCTGATGAGACTCCTTAATATAATTTTGGCAAAAGCACTGATAGGAAGAGAATTAAAATAATAATAAGTACAGGACCCCAAAACTTTATATGTTTCTAGTAAATAATCACCTGTTTGTAATATTTAAAAATTAAAAACAAGACAAAGAAACTAAGATCCAAATGATTTTAGGTGAGTATATATTAAAAATAGCGAATAAACCCATCAATATCTAACAAAAATGAAGCTGAAAAAAAACTACGAGAAAAGTATTGATTAAACATTTCCGAACGCAACCCGCGGCGGCCCGCCATTCTGAAATCCGAATTGCCATGACAATTGAAATTTGTTTGACAAGTTTACGTTGATAGTGCAACAGAAAATATTTTATTGATCTAACAGGTAACGTTAAAGATTTCATGTGCTAAACCCGATTAGAATCATGGAAAAAGCTTTTGAAGTACAGAATCAAGTTCGAAACAATGTAAAAGCATTAGAAACTTACATGACTGACTTGCAGAATTGGGAAGCCGAGATGAAAAGAAAAGAGGCTGCTCTGAACGGTGAATTCGAACAGGTTTAGACCTATTACCGATATTATATTGTACTTAGACTGTATGTTTAATTAATAACTGCAATTTGTGTACTTATAATAGTGTTAAAGTTGAAAAATTATGCGTAAAAGTTGTCATGTCATTTGTTAGGTTATGTTCACTTTTCTGTTCATAAAGAAAGTATTTTTTTGTATTCTCGTACTGTATTGGCTGTCTGCGCAGCGTAAGTTCGCGTAAATATCATGATTGCTCTTAATTAAGTAAGTAAACATAATAATGTGCTAGTTGGAGCAGTTTCATTTTTGTTTTTGTTTATTTTCGAGGTTAGGACTTACCCCCAGTCCGCAGCAAGAAAAGTAAGGAGAAGCCGGTGGTACCAAAGAAGAAACCTGAGAGGAAGATCCGAGGATCTGATTATTCAGCATGGGACAAGTATGATGTTGTAAGTACCAGTTCTTTAATGACTTTTAGTTGTTCCCTTATTTGTTCTGGAAATTTCGATAACAACAACAACAACTTAACATAACATTGTTCATCAAACATAGCACATAATTAGAGGGCAATTTAGATACAGGGTCTTAGTACTTGTATTATGGTCTTTTAACCCCATAATGTAGCCTAAACTATTTACAAATTGTTCAGTGAATTTGCTATTGGTACAAAATAACTGGTGGCTTGATGTAGTACAAAGAGTACAGATACTAATGACAGGAAAGAAGCTTATGATTCCATTTTGGTTGTGTACATATTTCCGTGACAGTACAGATTTATTTATTTCTTAAAACTTGCCAACTGTTTCTATAAACATTAGATCTTATGTATAATAAATTATAGGTCACAGTGTTATACAGTCACTAATAACAGGCTTTCCAGCATGCCTAGGAATTAAATAACACAACACATCTGTACATAAGATAAAATATAGTTGCTATCCGCCATTTATTTATTTATTTAAACTTTATGCAACAAAAAATACAAAGGCGGTGTTAATGCCTTAGGCATTCTAAATCTAATTTTAATTCTAATTCTTAGGCAGTTGTCCCCCTCTGTACACATAGATCTTTCAAAATTCGGGACGGATTTTAATGTCGTTTTCATCAATAGAGTTGTTTCAAGTGGGAAGTTTCTACATAATATTGTCTCTGTGTAGTGAAAACATTGCATAACAAGGCAATAAGCCTAATTTTACAGAAGAAAAAAAAATGGTGAAAAATATGTAACTTTGCAGTCTTAGAAATTTTCAAAATTTTGTGAAAGACAACCATAATCAATACAATTAAAACAAAGAAATAGGGGTTCCTAGAAAAAATTAAAATAACTAAATTTCTTGCGGACGGAGTTCCGGCTTTAAGCTAGTAAATAATAAATAAGTAATTATACCTACAACTTCTTTGACCTCAGGACAAGGCCTGTGAAGACGTAGATATGGAAGACGTAGGACCAGCCTCATTGGACGGCAAGAAGAGTCAGCAAGTCAAGCTGGAGAAACTCAAGGAAGAAGCTCAGTATGAGAAGGAGAGGGTAAGATTTTAATATTATACTGGATTTCTATTTGTTAATTCTAAAAAGTTCTCCAGAAGAGCAGCAGTGTGATTCTCTAAGCCTCACTTCGTAATTCGAAAGCTGAATCCGCGGTGAGATTACAAAATGGTATTCTGTGAAATGAACGAATACTAAACCAATGACAAGTTGGTTCGTTATCCAAGTGAGCGCGATCACTTTAGTGAGACTCGTTTTCGAGTTTGCATTTTAGAGAATCACACTACAGTACAGGTTGCTTGAAAAACATTAATAAATCATAGTTTTATAGCAACTTGTGTACTTAGAGAAGGTGTTAACATTGTGTTGCATAGTTGTATATAAAAGTTTGTGTAGTTTTTTACAGACTTTAAAAAGAAGGAGTTTATGTTCAATGTTCATAATTATCTTTATAATATAATTGTATTGATGACAATATTAAGTACCATAATTGTTCACACAATGATACTTTATTAATCACTATTATCTTAAACTCCCAAAATAATAATGGACTCCAGAGTTACATAAAAATCATATAAACAGCAATTTAAAAAACTCATCCACATCTCTGTCAATGGGACAATTGCCAATTGTCAGTTAGCATTGCCACATTGTATGACAGTGCTTATTCTTAGGCCCAAAAATACACCGGCCCTCTGGTCATCAGAAGAAAAGACCAGCTGCTTGCCGATCCTGCTGTTAGTTATCAATATAACAACTCGTAACCATAGTAACAAAGTATAATGGTTTCCAGGGCAACACGTTAGTGAAACAGGAGAAATGGGACGAGGCTATATTGTGCTACAACAGAGCTATAGATCTGGTGAAGACTGACGCTATCTACTTTGCTAACAGAGGACTGTGTTACTTGAAAAAAGATAGGTGAGTTTCCTAGACATGATTAAGATTTATGATGTAGAAGGAACTTGATGAATAGAAATGGATGAAATAAACTTACAAATTTCGTTCAATCAAGTTTCTTCTTTTTACACAACATAATTTTAACAGAAGCATCAAATTTATATTAGTTGCTGTTTAAAAAAAAAGTCTGCTCCATACATTTTCAGGTCCCATAGTAAAAGTTGTTCCTTTTCAGTTTTCTGGTAAAAAAATTAATAAGGCTGTATTTTAGAGTTTTATTACAGCTTATTAGGTAAGTACTTACATTGTGTTATAATCTCACTTAAACCTGCTGTTTTATCACATCTAATGACAGTTACAAGCTGATCATTGATCAACAAAAGACAAATTTTATGAATTTCACAGACCTTTCAAATTATTTCGCTCTTTTCAGCCTCCACCTAGCAGAATCCGACTGCACAGAAGCTCTACGCCTCGACCCCACGTATGTCAAAGCTTTACAACGTCGGGCCACTGCCAGGGAACGGCTTGGGTCACTCCGGTCTGCATCCCACGATCTCAATGAAGTGCTCAAGTTGGAACCACACAACACTGCTGCTCGGAAACAGTTAGATGCTATTAAAGCTAGGATGGGGACTAAAGGGGTAAGTAGAATGGAATATATTTATTTGCCAGAAATATGGCATGTGTACAGGGGTGTTATTATTGTAATTTCAATTAACATCAATAAAAAAATGGTTTTGGTATGCCATTCACTCTTTTCTTCGTTTGCAGCACTAGGTAGTAGTTGTAGATGACATACTACAATACGTATGAAGTATCAACTAATTTTTATTTTAACTACAATCTTCACGTTCATCATCTGCTTAGCCTTTTTCCCAACTATGTTGGGGTCGGTTTCCAGTCTACCCGGATGCAGCTGAATACCAATGTTTTACATGGAGCGACTGCCTATCAGACCTCCACAACCCAGTAACTGGGCAACATGATACCTCTTGGTTAGGTTGTCAGACTTCTTGGCTTCTGACTATCTGTAACGACTGTCAAAGATCTACGAATGACAGCCGGGACCAACGGCTTTATGTGCTTTCCGAGGCACGGGGGTGTCACACCACCAACTTCCAAACTCTGGGCTGCTACTGAGAAATTCGTAATGGAAAAACCCAATAACACTTTTTGCCCGACCTGGGTTACGAACCCGGGACCCCTTAATCAGCAGTCGCGCTTGCGACCACGAGACCAACGGGGCAGCAGTACAATCTTCTAATCTAACTAACTAACTACAATCTTCACATTCATATTTATTTTAACATCACACTACAACCAACATGAGCGAAGCAGGAACCAGAGACGTAACTGAGCGCCTGTGACACCGCAGCCTGTATAGCTAGTTTTATATAAATTACAGAGCTTTCACAGTATGCACAAGCAACTATAGATCGTTTACTTTTAAAATTTTCAGGCTAAGTCTAAATCCTCACCATCTACAACTCCAACCGTGGAAAGCAAGCCCATAGTGAAGCCCAAAGCAACGCCAAAGATAGTGGAAATACCGTCAGAACCTACTGCCAATCAGGCGGCTTCAGACAACTGGAGGAACGGCGTCGGAGAGAACATTATGGTCATCAAACCAGTGAAGAAGCCACCGCATTTGAGATCTAAGGTGAGAGCTCATCATTTGAAAATAAACTGTAAAGCTACATATATAAAGTTCAAAATTGCTTAATTGCGTACAAGATAATAAAGATCGCGTGGTGCCAGCACCACTAGTATAGACTTTTAATCTTGTAATTGTATTTTAGCCTTTATTCAGACTCTGTTAAAGTTCAAACTACACAACCGACTTTACAATAGTTTGCACATTATTCTGTTCAGAGTTTTACCTTTGCTGGAATAAAGTTCAAAATCCCTTGCTCAAAGGTTTAAGCTTGGACTAAAATGAAATTGAAAACACTGTATTGTATTATGATATTCCTAACTTAACGTGTTGGCGGGTATATAAAAGCACTGGTTTAGTTTGTATCAAGCCAATTGACAAGTGAGTTAAAGGTAATTCAAATAAGGTTTATTATTACATGGGACGGAATAGAGAAGGTGTATGCGTTTAAGGTAGGAGGTTCTTTATAACAAAAATCTTCTACCTATTTACAGAGACCCCTAAAACCAATAGAAATCCAAGAAGTTCTACTCGGTGAAAAGACACCAGAGAAACCGCCAACTCGCCTCAAAATCGTTGAGATTGAAGACGATCTCTCTCAAGGAGATTCCAACAACAATGACTCTAACAAAATAGAAGAATATCTCCCGGAACCGGCTGAAGTGAAAGGGGAGGGAGACAAGATCCTCCCAAGTCCTGAGTCGGTGAAGTTAATTACTGATACTATAGTTTCTGAGAAGGAAGTCAAAAGTTTTGTGCCCCCAGTGAATAGTGTTCAGTTCATGGCGGAGTGGAAGTATTTGAAGGGACAGTGGGATGCCAAGTGTGAATATTGGAGGGTGAGTGTTTTGTTTTTAATTTGTTCTTTTCTAAATGTTTACTTATTTATTAAAACTTTGTGCACACGTTAAAATACACCGTACATCGGCGGACTATTAAGTCCATTTTTCTTAAAAAAGACGTTTATTAATGGTCTAGTTGAAATCAATTATTCAGCTTTTACTTTAATGTTGACAACCGCTCATCCATTGCGTCAACCGTTTCGATACAACATTTTATTTTTTTTATTTTTTTATTTAGCCTGTACTGTCCCACTGCTGGGCAAAGTACAAGATACAACATTATGCATTGTAATTTTTCATTCACAGATAATAGAGCCATCTAAGATCCCGTCGATCTTCGCGAACGCCCTGGAGAGCCAGGTGGTGTCCGACGTGATCCGCATCCTGCACGACAACCTGCCCTCGTTCAGCGGCTCCGTGGCGCCCTACCTGAGCGCCATCAGCAAGGTGCAGAGATTCTCTGCGTTAGCCATGTTCCTCTCACACACTGATAAACAGAGTAAGTACTGGATTTACAAGCTTTTATTTAACTTGCAATGTATGTATTTAATCAATCAATCACAATTCTCACACCTTGGAACCCAAATGGTCCCGTACTGTACGGTTTCAGAGGAACTTCCTCACACGTACGCTTAGGTCGTGGAATGCGCTCCCTGCTAAGGTTTTCCCAAGAGACTACAGCATGGGGTTCTTCAAGAAAGGAGTTTTGAGGTTTTTACGGGGTCGGCAACGCACGAGTGATGCCTCTGGTGTTGCAAGTGTCCATAGGTAGCGGTGACCGCTTAACATCAGGGTATAAAAAAAAATAGGTTTTTCGAGTGGAATCTTGCAACTCAATTTTGTAGCAGATTTCTTCAACCGATTGAGCTGAAATTTTGTATACACGTTTAGTTTGAATGACAATGCATGGTTAGCTGTGTGACGTCATAATCCTGTCCTAAATCCAACATGGGGAAACATCCAACGACTAGTTATTTTTAATGCACTCCTACAATATGGGTATCAAATGAAAAAGGGCTTGGTTACAATAACTCTTTTTAGCGCATTTAAATAAAAGCTTGATTTTTAAAAGGATTTTGTACATAGAAAAGGTTTAAAATAATCGGCGTTATATTATGTACTTACTTCGAAAATAAGGAGAAATTATGACGTGGGTTGATTCTTTCACAAAACAATAAAAAATATAACTAAGCCCAAAAATGACAATTTATTATAGTACTCATTTATTGTTATCAGTTATTAGTGTTGTATGAAGTGTTTGATAAGACTTAGGTAATGTACTAGATAAGATTTTGATACCTATTATATTAAACCTATCTAGATCTACTTAGTAATGATTTTATCTCTAATTTCCAGTGTTAACGAAGCTACTCGACCACTGCAAAGTGGCTGAGAACTGCAGCGATGACGTCATAGCTGATCTGAAGAACAAATATGAACTCTAAATACATTACATTTAAAACTAAAGTTAGTTAATTAATTCTATTGCGAATATATATCGGTTTTAATGTGTTGGCGCTTGTGAAATTACATAATTAAATTCAAAGACCTGTCTTTGCATAATAGAAATATTGTTGTCCCACACGCACAGTCATGATCATTGCTATCTATTCACCGGTGTGAGCGGGATAGAGATTAGTAAAATTTGATTAAATCGAGACACCATAAATAATTTTATTATGAGGAAGAAAAAATAATGCTGGTTTGAAGTCGACAGACTGGCCATTATTTTTGGTTCTAAATTTGAATTCACAACGAAAGTTGTTTACTTGTAAATTCTAATTTGGAACCAAGATGACGTTTCATTATTTTTTTTGTGTAAATGTCCATATCATTATACAAATAATAATGAGGTAGCTCGATTGCATTTACCACCACCCTTGCTCAAGGCTCGCGATTTTAGACTTAAACACAATATAAATAAATGTAATTTTACAAGCGCATACACAGTACGACATAAGCCAGGTGCTAGAAACAAGTGGAATAGTCAATAGTATACAGAACACAACGTTTTTAGTCAATTAAATGCAGGCTTTTTTACTTAAATACAAGCAATTTCGGTAATACATCTTGTCATAGTGTTCATTTAGTAATTAAAAAATAATGTGTAATAAACTTCGCCTTATAACTAAAAATACTGCAATGACAAAATTATACAAGATGCGGTTTGCGTCCTCGTCAAAATTTAGGAGGTTGGCATAAAAGATACTTCATCATCATCATCATCATATCAGCCGCAGGACGTCCATTGCTGGGCATATGCCTCCATAGATTTCCAAAACGACCGGTTGGAAGCAGCCTGCATTCAACAAAGACATAATTAATGAATAATTAATTAATTAATTAATTAATAAACACTTGTTTTTGTTGTTGTTGTTGATTATATTACACTATCAAAGAGACAGTATTTTAGAATACCGTTTTGTATGCAGCAGTTTCGCCCGGCGGCTCCAGCGGCAAAATGGCTAGATTGAATTTAAAAATCATCCACTAAAAAAATACTTATTTATTTTGTTATTGATGAGGCAAACTGCACCTTGTATTAAACAAAAAATGATTAGTAACTGCGACAATCATAATAAAGGCATAAAGTTTAAATTTTTGACAAGCCCTAAATATGATCTACTGTTAGATTTTAAACTTTGCAATGAGCCGAGCATTAAAAATCCAACATAATCCTTTTTATTTAGGTACTAGCGTCTGCCCGCGACTCCGTCCGCGTGGAAATTTTAACCCCGCGTTAAGTTACGTCTTTTGTTGCTGCTCCACCCCCGTGTGTCGTAGCGTGATGTTATATAGCCTAATATGTTACTCCCTGTTAATTTAGCTATCTATTGGTGAAAAATATATTAAAATCGGTCCAGTGGTTTCGGAGCTTATTCGGTACAAACAAACAAAAAATCTTTCCTCTTTATAATATTAGTAAATATCACTTTCTTCCTACTCTTATTTCATTTGCGAGAAAAGGATAGCAATAAGGTTAGTTCGGTCAGATTTACAGATTTTTCAAAGGTTAGTAGATAATAGCTAAAACTTTATGTAAGTAGTTTTAAATATACTACTTACTTAGATAATTTTTGAATTAAATAGGTATTATGTTATCGTTTTTTTTAAACATTGTTTATGACTTATTATTTTATTATGGAAGCACTTGAGGCTTACTTCAATACTCTAAGGGGCAAGCACAGTTTTAACAATGTAGGTATGTTGTTATACAGAATGCCCAATATACAGGGTGACTGTTAATAACTTAAAACATGAAATTAAATGAGTTACTGAAAACATCATTATTTTTCATGACCAAATTATCCTGTTTTGAAGTATTTATGTGGGGATCAGCAGACTATTTTTTCGCGCTTTCATTGTGGGTCTGGGACTCGTAGTAAAAGTCAGCTGTCACATAAAATCACCTGTTCCCCACAAAACTGCTTCGCAACACGATCATAATGTATAGAACAGCTGGCCGTCTAGCCAAGTCGCAAACGATAATCGTAAACGCTCGGTAGGTACCAATAGATTTTAAACTTTATACCCCAGAGCCTTAAGTTAAAAATCTATTAAAGATTTCTAAGCGTTAGCGACTGAAAAGAACGAAAACGCTATGCAATCTTCACTAGATCTTCAACTTAAAACCAAGCACATAAAGTTGAAGATCTATTAAAGCCTACTCAGCGATTGCGTTTATCGTTTGGCTAGAGGGGCTGGTTTCAGTTCATTAGGTAACGGTCACCTTGTATACTTGAATCTGATGGCTTGGCAAAAAGCAGTCACGATATTATTATCGCTTGCATTCTGGCATTTTGTAGTCGAGTATTGACACCAAACATCTGACACACATTCAGAGCTGTCAAAACGCGATTTTTATTTTGTTTTTTTTTTTAAATTATCACTTAAAAAACTATTTATTGATTTTAAAGCAACAATAAATCTACTTTTACAGTTCATTGCACTTTAGCCGTGATTTAAGAGTTAAATTTGAGTGTTTTTTTTTAAAGATATTTGTTTTGTAATTATTAGTTGATGATGTCCACACCCGTTTTACCAATGTTAGTAGCTTCCATCCTCTTTATAAGGTCGTACGTTAAAACTCGCGCCGGTAAGAATCGATGCAGCCTGTGCTCTTGGTGCCCTCCCCCAGTGACGCCCAAGGGGGATGCTTTTAGCGGTTCATGAGATACAGCCTGGTGACAGACGGACGAACGGACAGCGAAGTCTCACAAGAGTCCCGTTTTACTCTTTGAGTACGGAACTCTAAAAAGCTCGCGAGGGTGTCCGTTCATTAGGTCGTATGTGTGACCATTAGGTCGTATGTGTGACCCGCGTCAGTTAGCACTGCACATCGAATATCGCGATCGTGCGCCCGCGCAAGTTTCAGCGTACGCCTTAAATATTCTATGAAACGTATATAAGAGTAGTATAATTATATTTATCTATTAATTAGAGTTACTATTTACTCATTATTTTCTCCACTTATTTCTAGTATCGATTAAGTTGTCACGTTTTGAAATGATCAGAATTTTGTGAAACTAGCTTGTGCCGGCGACTTCGTCTGTGTGGCAGTATAGCGTAAAACATAGGCTATGTTACTCGGTATAGTGTAGCTTTCTTTCTAAATATTAGTAATAGGTCGAGTACTTCCAGAGATTACTTCTCACAAACAAACGAATAATTTTACTTCTTAATATAAGAATAAGATTTTTTGTTATCGCTTTATCTATTAGTAACATACATATCCCAGAATTCTCAAACGAAACTTAACTTTAAGACCTTCTTAAATGTATCTCTGTCGCTACAATATACCTTAAAAGCAGCCCCGGATCTAAGGGGGGGCAAACCGGGGCACTTGCCCCGGGCGGCATTTTCATGGGGGCGCCAAATCCTTGTCACAAGAATTCGAAATATCGAACAAATGAAGCCTCTTTTGCTACAATTTCATAGGTTTTTATCAATTAATCGAATCTTAATATAATATGTTTGAAAAACGCACTGAAGGGAGGGGGCGCCACTATAAAGGTTTTGCCCCGGTTCGAAAAAAATTGTTGGGGGCGCCACTATTAAGGTTTTGCCCCGGTTCGAAAAAAACGTAGATCCGGGGCTGCTTAAAAGTCGTGCTTGCCACCACGAGACTAACAGGGCAGTTGAGCGTGGGGTCCTGAGTTCGATTCCAGGTCGGGCAAAAAGTGTTATTAGGTTTTTCCATTAATAATTTCTCAGTAACAGCCCGGAGTTTGGAAGTGACACCTTCGTGTCTCGGAAAGCACGTAAATCCGTTGATTAGATTGCCGTCTCATCGGACTATGAGAGATAGGGAAGAGGGAGTGCACTTGTGTTTGCGCACACACTTGTGTACCTACTATAATATCCCCTGCTAACTTGGCTAGTCTGCATTAAGGTTATGCGCCGTGGCCGGAATCGGTCTGGACGTTACATCACACACCTTAAAATGACAGAGATATCATAAGACTTTTCATTCCGTTTGAGAATTTGCTACTTTCATACAATTCTGTTCAATAAAGTGACATTTTCGAGTTATATGTTCAAGTCGTTATTGTGAAGGAATTATGTTTCTTTTTGTAATATGGTGCAAAGGAGCGTTTCTGTTCTGTGATTGATTTTAAGCCCCAATAAAGATTATGAATTTTTATACTGTAGTTTCTATGTGACTCTTCCCCTTGTAATTGGCGCAATAAGATTTTTTCGGAAACTAAAAGAACAATAAACTACAAATATAATTATATTTCTTAAATTGGCAATTTCAGTCAAAATTTAACTACAGATAAATCCAGACGGATGTTTTCCTTCACCAATGTCAGTGATTTTGATGATCAACATATATATGTTATAGGCAATGTGTAAAATGCAGGCATTCTATACAATACCTAGGAAATGTATAGAATGCCTGGGTCGTTCAGGCAATGTATGAAATGATGTTCAATGTTTAAACTATTTTACACTTAACCTAGGAAATGTATAAAATACCTAGGCATTGTATAGAATGCCTGTTGAAGCACCGGCAATGTATGTAATCGATTTTTCTTCTCTATAATTTAGTTTAGATAGGTACTGATCTTTTGAGAGCTAATCCTAATTTCAACTTCCATTAGCAGACAGCGATAAGACATGTGTCCCATTGGTTTGTATGCCTAAGTACATACGAGTTTTTGCGTAGAGAGCGTTTCTCACATAGCAGTTGCCTTCGAATAAACATTTACATTTACAACGTACCAAAAAATTGCTGCGAAAGTCGCCCTGTTCATTTCTTACCACTTGATTATGGAAATTTGATCATGATAGGAAAGAAACCAACAGTTTTCATTTAAAATAAGGCTTTTATTATACTTTTAATAAACTCATCATCATCTGCTTAACCTTTTCCCAACTATGTTGGGGTCGGCTTTCCAGTCTAACCGGATGCAGCTGAATACCAGTGTTTTACATGGAGCGACTGCCTATCTGACCTCCACAACCCAGTAACTGGGCAACACGATACCCCTTGGCTAGACTGGTTGTCAGACTTCTTGGCTTCTGACTATCCGTAACGACTGTCAAAGATCTACAAATGACAGCCGGGACCAACGGCTTTACGTGCTTTCCGAGGCACGGAGGAAACTCGCTACGGTAAATGGTCACCCATCCACAGACCAACCTCGGCAAGCGTGGCTTAACCCTGAAGATCGGTCTATACTTTTAATAAACTGTAGGTAACATAATTATAATTTGAAAGGAAATAAAATCTTAGGTAACATCTTCAAAGAAACTAAAATAGAGTAATATGAAAATTGCAATCTAGTTACTTGTAGGTACTTAATAACAAAAACAATAAATTTCTAAAATATCTTCACATGTTCAGCAATCGACACAAAATCTATGCGCTACGTTATCAAAGTAATAACATATTATTCAAAAAAATACTTAGGTAAAGTTTGATTTATACCATTCAAAATCAACATTATTAAACTTTAATTTAACACAAACATTACTCTAAATAATATAAATTAAAAATCATCTAAAAAGGTTTCATATGTAGGTATTTAAAATGTGTAGTCACGTGTCTCCTTCTCGTGGTCGTTCATTATACACATTGCCTGATGCGCTTTGGGCATTTTATACAATACCTAGGCAATGTATGAAATGAATCGTATTATATACATTGCCTGAACGTTTTAGGCAATGTATACAATGCCTAGGCATTCTATACAATGCCGGATTATACACATTGCCTATAACATATATAAAGTACATAATTAATTAGAAGGTCACATTGGTGCTTGCCTGCGTCGTCGTTGCGAACCGACAGTATCATGCATTCCCATGTACGAAGCTTTTTATGATAATTTCAACCCTAATCACTTTAAACTGATATGCTTTTGGGTAAGCTATCTAAGATGGTTTTTAGTCAGTAAAAGTCTGACACTCCCTCCCGCCCCGCCCAGGACGGGGGGGGTCATTTGATGATTTTACCATCTTAAAAAAAAAAAACCCCAAAAAAAAAGATTCGTGCGCTTTAAACTCAAGAAAATTCACTTGGACAAAGGCCCGGGTAAAAGCTACTACCAAATATAAACACAACGCTATAGTAACCTAACCTACCTACATAGATACACGTACGTACCTACATCTACCATCTTCATAACCCAGCCTATTCACACGTGCACCTACCACATACATAGGTACATACGACACTTATCTCGACGGGCCTCACTAATTGATTCGAAGCGTCTTCATTATGTGTAGGGCGAACGTGTCTTTAGGCTCTGCTCACATTGGGAGGCTGGGGGAATTTATATTTGGTTTCAGTTTGGTTATGGAATTTAATGATGTATTAATTTGTTACCTGCCTCTGTGTCTTTTGTTGTGTTAAGCAATTTATTTATTTACTTTAACATAAAACGACAATTGGCTAACTTTATTTGGACCCAATTTTATTGTCTTTTATTTAATAACAAAATATGCCTTAAGCAAGCGATTAACTACGTCACGGCACGATTGGTGCAGTGGCTGAGCTATTGGCTTCTGCTCTGCATATCGCGGGTTCGATTTTCGCACGGTATGTATAAATGTTTGTTTGAGTTATAGATCTGGATAGTTTTGGGTTTGGGTGTTTCTGTATGGCAGTTTAGATGTTTGTAAACGCACCTAAGATGCAAAAGAAATGCTTATTGTGGGACAACGTTTTTTTTTTTATAAATAGACTTTACTCTCTGAAACAAAATAAAGATAACTTCCAAAAGTGTAAACAAAACTCAAATCAACATTACCAATGCAAACGAATCTTAAAGCCAAAAACGACGAGTAAAATGTGTTAAGAGATTATTTCGTTCAATATTAGAAGACAAGCTCGCTTTGTGGATTATGATAATTGCTATAATTGGACAGAGATTTACATAATGAACTCTGTTAAATAAAACGTTTTTCTACTCATTACGTACCAGTATTTGTAGAAGGTAATGAGGTGTGTTCGGGAAGATTGCATTAGGGACGAGCAATGCTGGGTTTTGGAAGATAATCTTTGTTGGCTTCCAATATATGGTTAAATAATAGTCCAGCTTATTGTTCCACTGCAGGGCAAAGGCTTCTTCTAATTATTTCCTGGTATTCACAATAAATAGTCGTATCGATCGGTATTTGAATTACTGAAAACAAGCTTCTGCCTGCGACTTGGTTTATGTGTAAATTTCAAATTCTAATTCAAATCATTTATTGTTTGTCACATGTAGTTAAAGATGTCATAGTCATAATTATAGGAGCAATGTAACATACCTATAAGGTGTACAATATTTTTGGCGCTTTGTTGTTGACTTACCTACGTTAATATAATATACACATGCGTTAATCTACGTTTTTGGTTAGTGATTTGATGTTACTTAGCCTATACTATTCCTAATAAATCTGGCTATCATATAACAACGTATAGGTAAGTAACGACAGTTCCAGAGAATAGCGTGCTTAAACAAGCCAAAAAAACTTTTCAGTTTTCTTGTATTAATATAGAGTTATAGACTGTCACCCTGAATATTCTAAGGCTAAAAATGGCCGCAGATCGAACAGCAGTCTATGGAAAGCATATATAAACACATATTAAAAAAATAATGCCATTCGTGAGTTAAATCTACGCGAAGGAAGTCGCGTACAAAAGCTTTACTCAATAACTTACTTCCTCATCTAAATGCCAAGTTTGCAAGTTCACAAATTGGAAGCCCACCTAAAGGCCACACCCACTGAACTACATAAAAGGAAATCTCAACGAAAATATCGAAACATTACAAATCAAATTACAATAAATAATATTTTCTTGCAAAATGGAACCCAAAACGTACCGTTTCTCGATTCCCTCAGCTCAATTGGCAGATACATAATGACGTTAACATATGTCTTTGGGCAGAGAGGAGGGACTGACCCTCCGAGACAATACAATTTGTTATAAGATGAATTACGTAGGCCTGACTGGAATCAATTAGGAATGGTCTATGATGAGATGATGTAGCGGTAGACTGGGAGTGAGGATACGAGGGGAATTAATAGTTTTTTATGTCTTGTCCAGACCGATTTCGGCCACAGTGGCTAATCTTAATGAAGACTAGCCAAGTAAGCAGCAGATATTATAGAGCACAAGTGGGGGGCAAACACAGGTGCACTCACTCTTCTCTAACCCTCATAGTCCGATAGCACGGCAATCCGACACAACTGGGGAGAGATCAGGCGCAACGCCAACGGCTTAAACACAACCGGGGCGAGATCAGGCGCATCACCAACTTTACGTGCTTTCTGAAACATGGATTTGTCACACCAATAACTTACTGTTACTGAGAAATACCTAATGAAAAAACCCAAAAACACTTCTTGTCTGACCTGGGAATCAAACCTAGGACCCCTGCAACATCACATCTGCAAAACCAGAGCTCTTGAAAATGCATTGCCATCCCATACACAAAGTTGAAAAGTCTCATGGTATTACGAAGATTGCCTTGTTACCTATTCCCGGACAACCCACAATAATAATAAAACTAATTGAACTCGGTTTTCATAACCCGCTTTGAAATAAACGCAAAAATATAAATTAATTACTTTTTGAATCCACCTCCCGTGCTGCGGGCGGTCGACTGTAAGGAAAGTCTGAAATAATAGGGAAAATGCTTGTTTTTTTATGATAAAGGATAAAAGAGATAGTTTGCATCGCTGTTATAGGTATTTTATTATGATCAGATGTTGCTGAATCGACTGTTTACATTAATGGAAAAACATATTATATTCTACAGACCGATGTCGGTCACGGCGGGTAATCATAATGAAGATTAGCCAAGTACGCAAAGATTTTAAAGTGCTGCACAAGTTTGATTTTTAATTTAAAAAACTTTAATTTTTTTTAAGAAAGATTGCATCTGCTCTCTTTTTTCTCTCTTTTTCTGCTGCGTGCCGTTAGCATTTGGATTTGTGGAGCCTTTATATAATAGACGTTCTATTAGTACGTATTAACTGGTATTGGAAAAATTGTAGAGCCTGTTCCACGAAAGCCGCCAATACAACAATACTAACTTACAATAGAAATTGATACTTGAACCAGACGTATCGATCCAGCTTCCAGGAACCCAACAAACACGCTACTTAGCAGAATTCCAGGAAGGTCTTTCAAGACAGACAGTTTGTATAATATGATAACATTAATCCTTATCTACGTAATAGGCAGTATGTACCGCAACTACTGAGATGTGACCACACTACCACGGTGTGTGTATACCTATTTGATACTTACTTGATTGAAAGGCGGTCGTGGTTGACTATAATTGTTATATACTTTTGAACTAGCAATACCTTGCAGTTTCACCCGCGTGAAGTCTTGTCATGTCTTTGACTAAGATGAATTTGACTTTATTCTCGAATGCGCCTGAGTGATTGAATCTTACTAACATTTATAAATGTGGAAGTTTGGATGGATCGGTGTTTGTTACTTAATCATGCCAGAACGGCTGAACGGGTGTAAATAAAATATGGAACAAAAATAGATTATAATATAGAATAATACATAAGCAACTTTTAATTATTATTTTTTTAATTTTTCCTATGTTGATTTATGCCCCGTTGGTCTCGTGGTCGCAAGTGCGACTGCTGTGCAAGGGGTCCCGGGTTCGATTCCCAGGTCGAGCAAAAAGTGTTATTGGATTTTTCTATGAAATTCTCAGTAGCAGCTCGGAGTTTGTATTTGTGCCCGGTTAATGGCAATAGGCTCGCCCCCTATTACATGGGACCTAAATATACCTACCGGCGAACTGTGGGTGTAGGTACATTGGTACACCTCTGCCTAATCCTTCGGGGAATACAGGCGTGATGGTGATGGTGATATATTGTGCCTAGGTATCTCTACATAATATAAACCAAAGTCGCTTCCCGCCGTCTGCACGCTTAGATCTTTTGAACTACGTAGCGGATTTTAATTTGGTTTTCATCTATAGATAGAGTGATTCAATAGGAAGGTTTATACGCATACAACATTACGCTACAACCAACGGGAGCGGAGCAGTAACCAAAGACATAACAAAAAGCGGGCATACCTATAGCTAGTGTGTTATATTCCTCTCTCTTTTTCCGTATACCATGAATCTTTCCCGAGTAAGTTGTTTCAGTCATTACGGGAAGCTTTATCGTTCGAGTAAACGCTTTTGTGTATTAATGTTGATTCTCTTTGTGTATCTCCATTACAATAAATGTGATGTACTGATGTGCGGTTTTTATTATTTCTCGTAGTACCTAAAGTGATTGTTTTTGGCAGTTGTACAAAGTGGTCAAACGGATCATGACTTCGATTTCGTGAAGGCTTTATATTTTCGCATTTATAACAATAACACTATACTCGACCTGGGAATCAAACCCAAGACCTCTAGCGTAGCAGTCGTTCAAATATTATTTTGATAATTTTCTATAGCGTTTACTACGAAGTCAAAAGCCTAAACTTACCAAGATAAAGTTCCCAAATACTTAAAGAAATCGAATCGCAAAAACAATCACGACCTAATAAGAAAACTTCAAGATCCGAATCACAACCTTAAACAAAGTTCATTTATCAAAAGTCCATCCAAACGAATACAGCCATCAGATAAGGTGTGGCATGCAATTTTTCACGTTCTCACAACGCAGTAGCGTGCTAATTAAAATGCCGTTAGCAAACCCATAAAATATAATTAATTAGTGAAGTTCGTCCGTGAGTCTCAATAGAATTATTTTATGAATGAATAAACAGGTAAATACCTAATATTTTGTAGGGTGTCTATGGATTTGTGAAGGTGGTATTTTGGTTTATAGAAAATTAGTTTAAGATACTGCCTCGGTGGCCTAGTGGTCGTAAGCGCGACTGCTACGCTAGAGGTCCTGGGTTCGATTCCCAGGTCTAGCGAAAAGTGTTAATGGGTTTTTCTATGAAATGCTCAGTAGCAGCTCGGAGTTTGGATTTGTGTCCGGTTAATGGCAATAAGGTCGCCCCCTTTTACATGGGACCTAAATATACCGGCGAATTGTGGGTGTACATTGGTACACCTCTGCCTAACCCTTCGGGAAATACAGGCGTGATGGTATATACAGGATAAGTTTTTAACCAGTGCGTAAATTTTTTTTGGTAGTTCAGTGTCAGTAATAGAACACATTTCCGTGTTTAGTAAAAAAAAAAAATAAAAAAAAAAATCATCCTTATCCGAGTTTGAAATAAGCAAAACATGGACATAATCTATTCGCCATACTATCAATGAAAACTCGCGGCCGCCGCCCGGGCGCATCCGGCTGGAGTGAGGGGGTGGGGGATGCGCTAGCGCCGAGTGACAATAAAATATGGTTTTTAAGTAAGCATGTTTCGTAAGCGATAACTTTTTTTTTTGTACTAAAACATATCAAAATAAAATATACGTGTTTAATAAAACGTGTTGAAGTTTAATATGGCAAAATTTACGCACTGGTTAAAAAATTTTCCTGTATAGATTAAGATCTTGATTTAGCTAGGTGAACGTAAATAAAATGGTTAGAATATTCAGAATCGACTCACCTACGATGTTTTTCTGAGCAATTGACTACTGCGCTGCGATCGCGGGATCGATTTCTGCAAGGATATTTGTATGGCCTACAGATAGTTGATTCGGGTCTAGCTGTTTGTGTATGTTTGTGAATGCACTCACAAAACAGGACAAATTCTTTTTATGTGGCAACGTATTTTTAATAAAAAAAATATTAGCCTTGCTGATTTTTTCTTGAAACATCTTGTAAAGCCTTTTGTCCTGATCTCTTCACAAGTTGTGTCGGATCACCATCACATCAGACTAGAAGAGGGGAAGAGGGAGTGCATCTCGGCTGCCCCATTTCAAAACCTAGCAAGGACCTTAAACTAAATTTTATAGGAAAGCGAATAAACGTAAATTAGATCAGAGACGAGTAGTGCATTTACTGGGTATCGATGATCAAAACCGCTTTAATGTGATTGTTCAACGCTGGTGTTTTTGTACTTGGTAGGGACTTATTTGGTTAGCAAAATTATGCAATAAAACGATTTTTGGAAAAGTATAGCCCTTTCTAGGTTTTGAAATGGGACAGCCGATCTGTATTAGTACATAAACCTGTGCACTATTATTGGGATTATGTATATCCTACGTAGTTGATTACCCTAAGTAGCTGAAATTCAGTCGGAAGAGTAGGTATCATCATTATTTTAACTTCAAACCATTTGTTTTTCTGTGGTATAGCCGAAATAGAGTACTTTTTCCAAGGCCAAGAATTTACCTACCCCAATAAATGTTTTTACGATCTCATGGGCAATGTGTGTCGAATCTTATCCGTTTCTTGGCCACCAGCCAGTCATATTCCGGTTAAAAGCATAACCCGAGAAAGTATCCTAACAAAATATGGAACTTTAGTCACTCTATCTGCGTCCTAGTTTTTGTTAAGACATGGACAAACAACGGAATGAATTATTGTACTTAGGTACTTTGTTTTGATCCTTCTATTGTCTTAGCGGGTCTTAATTCGATTGTACAAGGGATAAAAGATATTGGTTCTTTGTGAAGTAAAGATTTGGAAGTTCCAGTTTTTCGGATATTAATTATGTGAAATTAAGGTCTTTTTTTGACTGGCTCGGTAGTCTACATTTCTTCGGTTCAATTCCCAGGTCGAGCAAAGTGTTACTAGACTTTTTCTATGAAATTCTAAGTAGCAGCTCGGAAGTTAAGATCTTTGCTCGGTTAATGGCAATAGGCTTGCCCCCTATTACATGGGATCTAAAACATACCGGCGGACTGTGGGTGTATATACCTCTGCTTAACCTTTCGTGGAATACAGGCGTGATGGTATGTAAGGTTCTTTATTATGAACTACTTTAACTTGGACTGGCAGTTTTAATGTAATTATATCTGCGGTAGAGTCATGGGAGCAACACTACAATATTTTATGCTACCAGTAATATTGTTTCCCAAACATGTTGTTCAACAAAATTTTTTATAGCGTTCGGGTCATGCGTGTTAGATATGGGATAAAACCTGGTGGTTATTTATTGTCAAATGGTTGAAGAATTACTAACATATATATTATGTAAAATCTATTTAATTGGTGGCACCAGAAAATATACAAACACGCCTGTGTTCCCCGAAGGGTTAGGCAGAGGTGTACTAATGTACACCCACAGTTCGCCAGTATTATTAGGTCCCATGTAATAGGAGGCGAGCCTATTGCTAGCATTTTCTATTGGCAGCAGCAGAAAAATAAAAGTTGATGTTAAACATTTTTCTAAAAAGTTGTTTTCAAAACACATTTTTTTTTAATTTATCGATACAAGAACTAATCCTATTGATACAGGTACTCTTTCTCCCTACATTCTTCCAAAACTCGATACTCTAGCCACGTTCACATCTCGATTGGACCTCCGATGTACAGAATCAGTAAATCGTATGGGAAATCACACCCTCTTTGTTAGACTAGGTTACAATCGAGAAAGCTCCTCCGGACATGGGATGAAATAGTATCGAATAGAACGGATTTAGGAACAGGCAAACAGTTCGTAAGTAACTGTTTCATTCTTTTGTATAAAAGAGTAGGTACCTATTTTTTTTTACCGATGAGATATCATATTACTTCCCCCGCCTTGGGCGGGAGGGAGTGTCAGACTTTTACTGACTAAAACCCATCCTTGTTCCTTCTTGTGTCCTTTGCGTTCCGGGAGCGCGGTATCTCTTTCGAACAGCCCGCAGCCCCGGCAGAGTAGGTACCTATGTTGTTTTATTTTGCTAGGTAGGTTTGCCTGAAAGGTATATTATAGTGAATATAAGTACATGGTTTTAGTATATTTTAGGATATATAAAGATAAAAGAATGTTTATTTAAAAAAATACCTAATTGAAAAATCTACTGGTACTTAAGTACTTACTCTAAGTCATACGAGATCGGTGGCAAGCACAAAGTTGGTGGTGTAACACCCTCGTGCTTCGGGAAGCACGTATAAAACCGTTGGTCCTGCGCCTGATCTCTCCCTGGTTGCGTCGGATTGCCGTCCCATCAAACTATGAGAGTTAGAGAAGAGGGAGTGCACCTGTGGTTGCGCAAACACTTATACACTATAATCTCCTGCATACTTGGCTACTCGACATTAAGATTACTCACCGTGGTCGGAATTGGTCTGAAGAAAACATTCACAATAGAAATACTCACTCTTAGAAGTTCTTTAATCACAAAAACGTGGCTTCTTTTAATCAGCCTTTATCTAAACAAAACAGTACGCACTGACCATTATCCCTAATCCTAATCAAGCAGATTGACACTTGACGCCAAGCTTGCCAAGCCCGCCAAGGCCGGCCAAGGCCCGCCAAGCTTGGAAGCAGGAACATTGTTATACGTAATAGTAAAGGGGCTTTATGTAATTACTTCGTCTGTCCGAACAATATGGGACATAAGATTAAAGGCGGTGCATATGAGGATTATGTCCAGAATATTTTGTCGCATATTATGATACGTTTTGGGTAATGTGGGTCGCTAAACCTGGGGTAACCTTCATTTGTAAACTTTATGAAGTGAATATTGGAGTGGATTTTTAAGTAAGTTCTCAGTAGCAGCTCGGAGTTTGGATTTGTGCCATGGTTAATGGCAATAGGCTCGCCCCGTATTACATAGGACCTGGACATACGGCGACCTGCGAGTGTATATTAGTACACCTCTGCCTCATCCATCGGGGAATACAGGCGTGATGATATTAGGTTCGTAGGTATCACCAACATGCTAATGTGACGATTGACGTTCAGTTTTGACGTCTGTCAGCAGTCCTATAAAAACCTTTAAAATGTGCAACTATGTAGTTTCAACTCTCTAATTGACGGGATATTCAAAAGTGCCTGTAATTGGTTTATTTTTAGAAAATGGATTTGATTTGACTAGTTGTTGTGTTGGTTTGGTTTTTCCAATGTTATAAGAAAATACATAAAATAATTAGTATTAACACTCAGTTTATCCTACGACGTGCTACGTGGATACTGATGAAACTTTCTTTAAATCCGGAAAACACAGCATTTTGCTCGACCTAGAAATTGAACTCAAGACCCCCACGTTTCGCAGTCATGCTTGCGACCACGAGACCATCGGAGCATAAAAGTAAAGTCGTCACCTACTTACTACATATCTAATCTAGTATGTACTATATTTCTCCATGTAACTAGTTTAATTCTCAGACTGAATTAAAAATACAATGAAAGTATTTCAAATTCATCAAAATGTCATTAAGAGCCAATTCAGATATTATGTATGTTATACATATATGTATGAAAGAGTATAAACTTTGAAGATCACATTTTTAAATCGGTTTCCGCGCCCGATACGATCTCTTTTGCTAAAGATGATAACGTGGTTTCTGAATCCAAAGAAATAAGTTTACAATATTTCTTGTCACTACTATTTACCTAAAGAGTCTTGTCTGATATAAATTATTTTTGATATTAAAGAACTTTTTGCATTAATTAAATGATGTGGTACCTAATTAATTAAGATAAAGGAATTTGTTATTTCGCACGGGGTAGGTTTTTCCATTACCATAAAAATAGAGTTTTATATACCATCACCATCACGCCTGTATTCCCCGAGGGGTTAGGCAGAGGTGTACCAATGTACACGCACAGTTCGCCGGTATATTTAGGTTCCATGTAATAGGGGCCTATTGCTATTGTATTATTTATTGAGAGTTTTATAATTTTATTAACCAAAACATAAAACTTATATTAATCACTTTGACAGCGATGCGATTTTTGTAATACTCTATGAGTTTTCTCCTTTCTCTTTAATTCATTGTACGTATGTACTTACCTTTTAATTTTACTGTTATTTATCGTTAGGTACAAATTTTACAAGTAATATACAAAAATGACATACGTAATACATACCATCACGCCTGTATTCCCCGAAAGGTTAGGCAGAGGTGTGAGCAATATACACCCACAGTTCGCCGCTATGTTTAGGTCCCATGTAATAGGGGGCGAGCCTAAACCGGGCACAAATCCAAACTTCGAGCTGCTACTAAGAATTTTATAGGAAAACCCAATAACTCTTTTTGCTCGACTTGGGAATCAAACCCAAGACTTCTAGCGTAGCAGTCGCGCTTAGGACCACTCCGCTACCGAGGCAGTTTCATTACACACATACGTTAGTGACATACGCAATATCATTTTGAAATACAAAATCATTGATGTACTTACCGCGTTCTGAATATCGCGATACAAAATCACTGGTTATACCAGACGGGCTCGATCGCTGCTCGCTCTCGTGTTAATATCATATTATTTGCTCGGAATTCTGCTCTTATTTGAGCATACATTGTTAAACTTGTCTGTTCACCAATTTAATGAACAATGCTTTCGAGCCTTTAATAAAATATAAGTAATGAGGGTATTACGAGACGTAGGTCTCTGAAAATAACTATGTCACTAAATAATTAACTGGCAAGAAATTCAGCGATAATTTAATTGGAATTGTATAATTATTATTTCATAAAATTTAAATGATAAATTATTCAAAGTAATAATTAGAATTGTATTTTCTTTTTCACTTTTGTTCCAATTCAGAGAGACCAGTGAATCCAATGCATTTTTTTTCTTTTAAAATCTAACTCGGTGAATTTAGATGAAGTAAGATTGTGGTGAGCTGCCATCAAACCGTGGTAGGAACACCTAACCTCTAACTGACTTCTCCAAAATTGACTTATTTTCACAGAATCACACTATAGGTCTTAAACGCGGCATTATTATTTTTGACTAAGGGTCTACCCCCCCCCCCCCCCCTCTACAATAAATTCAACTAAAACTATTTATTCAAAATGTAACGGTATACATCAACAATAATATAAAACTGCTTCTAGGTTATAACACCTAACTTACCTAAGTTAGGTGTTATAACCAACAAAATTGTTACCTAACAATTTTGTTTTACTGAAAACCAAATGAAACTGTGGCAACATTCATACATTGAAACCGGAACACAGCAACATCACTTTGCGGCTGAAATAGGTATGGTGGTAGTACTTCCCCGGACGAGCTCCTTCACAAAGAGCTCTACTACTTGGTACTAAAAAGTTCCTTCAAGTTTTAAGTACCTTTTGAAAATGGGCCAAGTGAAGGACGGTTGTAAGCCTTCCTAGAACCGATACTCAAATGATGAATTTCGCTGGTTTCCATTAAAAGTACTTTACACCTCTTACTTATATTTTACTAGCTTTTGCCCGCGACTTCGTCCGCGTGAATTAATAGTTCCCGTTCCCGGGGGATTTCCGGGATGAAAACTATCCTATGTCCTTTCTCGGGTCCCAGACTATATCTGTACCAAATTTCATTGAAATCGGTTCAGTGGTTTAGGCGTGAAGAAGAGACAGACAGACAGACAGACAGACAGACAGAGTTACTTTCGCATTTATAATATTAGTAAGGATTGTTAAAATTTCTTGTAAGAGATTTTAATGAAATTTAAAAAGACTACTGTATGTTTTCCAGTGAAGTTTTTGTAAAAATGAATGGCTTAACTATTAATGAATATTTTAAAAATACAATACCGGCAAAAGCAATAATTAATTTATTCGATCTTTAATTTGTTTTACCCCCTGAAATATGGCAGATAAATGATAAGTAGGTAACCTTGTGTGAAAGTACTCATGAGTACCAACTACTTTGCTAAAGGACCAACCCAGAAATATGAATAATAAGATCTGCTGTTCCTTACATTTTGATCGTGTTGTAGTACATTTTTGAACATAAAATAAAGGTCAAACATACATAAAAAAGACTTGACATCTTTTTTCTAATTTAAAACAGCGTTTATACATACCATCACGCCTGTTTTCCCCAACGGGTTAGGCAGAGGTGTACTAATGTACACCCACAGTTCGCCGGTATGTTTTTAGGTCCCATGTAACAGGGGGCGAGCCTGTTGCCATTAACCGGGCACGAATCCAAACTCCGAGCTGCTACTGAGTATTTCACAAAAAAACCCAATAACACTTTTTGCTCGACCTGGGAATCGACCTCAAGACCTCTAGCGTAGCAGTCGCGCTTAGGACCGCTAGGCCTGCGAGGCAGTTGACAGCGTTTATATCATATGAATTTGAACTAAAATTTATTACAAGGTTCAATATAGCTAAGCCATAGCAGTGCCTCTACAGTACTATGAAATAGGCAGTGCTTGATAAACACACACATATAGGAGATCCCCCAACGTATAATTGTGCTTCAGTGTTATGCAACGTATCTGCTAATGCAATATTAATGAGTATTGCACTTTGTACGACGCTGACGAAGCACTGGTCTAATAAGGGTTAGAGAAACGAGCTTCGACGAGTATAGAGGTTGCATCGGAATTGTGTGTTTAATTCAGCCAGGAATACATATGCTAGCAACTTCTAATTTTGGTATTAATATAATACATCTCATCTAAGATATAATTTATGCTGAATTTTATTTAATCTAAGTATGAGTACATCGCCTTCACATTCATATAATTATAAAAAGTTTGCACATTCAACGTTTGAAAAACGTCCCCGAAAAAAGAGCGCAACATTCTAAATTGTGCGCTCATTTCAAATAGTCTCGTGTCACTCGCGTCTGGGAGCAGTCGTTAAAAATGCCGAAGTGTTCCGTGAGAAATTGTAAAAATATTACGTCAAGAACGTTAAAAAAGGATGGGATATCGTATTTTCGATAAGTAAAAAAGTTTATTGATTAGTTTTTGTTGTTTTTATGACTGATTACAGCAAGCAATGTGTGATTTTGATTTATTTTTTCAATAAACTTCATTCAACATTCAAAGTACAATACGGCCAACTTCAATGGCCGCTTGTTCAGTATTAGAACAACGCATTAAAGCGTCCTTTTTATTTTAGTCGCATTATAAAAATGACCCTGTTCTAATCTAGTGGAATCGTTTTTTTTTATTTGTGTTAATTTTTTTTTATTATTAAATTTATGTACTTTTTAACTTGATTGTATGTTAATTTTTTTAAGCCGAATAATTCAAGTGTCTTATGTTCCGAGCATTTTTTGAAGGAAGATATGTATGTCACTTCAAAAGGCATAAAACGTTTTCGTAAAAAATAAAATTGTCTTTTTTTTTCATTTGCTATGGACAGTTAATTTAGTTGTATTTTAATTTTAATGTTTTAATTGTCAATGACAATTCAAACCACACATTTTGAACCAAATATTTTAATAAACAATTTTAACAGTTATTATTTGTTTTTTTTATATACCCATAAACATGTTTATGCCCAAATAAAGGTATATTTATGTATTTAAAACACAATTTAACAAACTTGTAAAATACTGACTAATAAAAAATAATTAAAAAAAGTCATGTTCGACTCCACTCAATGCCTTGTCCTACCGATCACAGTCGATCGTAATTTTTTTTTGCTTTAAGTACACTGCGTTGTAATATCAACTTTAAACAATTAGCGTAAGGTTGAACTTGCAATAATATATGCTTGTAGCTTATAGAAAGAGACAGAAATATGTTTGGGGACACTTTCGTGCGTTACTTTTATTCGAGACTGTGCATCTTGGGTTTTTTGTATATCAATGGTCATACCCCAAGAAAATACATAGGATACTTTTTATTTCGCGTCTTCAGCTGCGTCTGTGTTTTTACATAAAATAAGCTTTTCCAGCAATGGAAATAAAGTTTATTTTGAATTATCGATCACAAATAATTAGACGTCACTTCTATCTTCTGTCAATAGCAAGTCATTAATAACGCTATGCCACGCATTGTCAGGCGATCGGTATCTCCTTTCAAATTACTTGCAATTACAATTTATTGTTATTTGAACATTTCTTGTTAGTTTCCTTTCAATTCCTTTATTGAAAACTTAATTAAAATTTCTAACTAATTGTTGAATTTTAGGTGCGAAATACATGACAGAGCGTGCCGGGCCGGTGAAATTGACCGCGAAGGATAGTGCAAAGGGAATCCTATACTACCCACGTGCGTTTGTAGTATACGATAAAGGGCAAAACATAATTATATCTGTGCTGTGCTATCTCTACACATATCTGTAAGGTATATTCGCGGTGAGGGCAGCGGCGGGCATCGACGTTCAGACGGTAGATATGGCAGTAGTACATCAGACGAACTGCTTCACAGACAGCTCTACTACTACTAAATGGTTCTAAAAAGTGTAGATAGGTACAATCTAAAAAATAACTAAAAACACTTTTTTATTTTCATGGCAAAATAATATCAAACGAGGAATTTTCGTTATGTTACATCATGTTGTAAATTTCAAATTTAATTACAAACACATACATGCATTTGTGAATCATTATCATCATCATCATCAGAATCATTTTCTTAATTTATGCATTATTGGCGAGGTTCTTCAGAAAGGTCAGGTACGTACCTAGTACTCGTAACTGTTGTGCTTGTATATGAATGTGAACGAGGCGAAAAGAGCATTTAAGGTTCGTAGCAAGTGGCGTTCTGTAGTTTCTGCCTACCTCCATGGGAAAAAGGTGTGAGTTTATGTATGTACGTATGTGTCTATACACTTACAATATTTTACCAACAGCAAATACTTTGACAGTGTATCCCAACAAAAATGAAATAATTGATAACGTTTAATGTAATGAGAATACCCCTGCCCACTGTATTGTTCCATACATCCATACAACACTCCATGTTACCATAAATAGTAGTTTTTCACACCAAAAATAAAAACCATTTGATTCCTTCGTATTGGTGATTTCTCAGATTTTATCATTTCATGTTCTGCAGCAAAATAATGGTGTAAGTAACCACAGTTGAGGATATGGAAACCAGGATGCCGTACTCGACGGTGAAAAAACGGATGGCATGGAACTTGATGGGTCTGGTGATGAGCAGGTTGCGAAAGTTGACCAGTGTTGTCGTCAGGTTGGCAGCTGGAAACACAATAAAAAATGTCGGTTATCGCGGACGCAGGTAAAATACTTACACCCACACCATCACGCCTGTTTTCCCCGAAGGTTTGGGCAGAGGCATATCAATGTACACCCACAGTTCGCCGGTATATTTAGGTCCCAAGTAATAGGGGGCGAGCCTATCGGCATTAACCCGGCACAAATCCTAACTCCTATCTGCTACCGAGAATTTCATAGAAAAACCCAATAACACTTTGTTCGACCTGGGAATCGAGCCCAAGATCTCTAGCGTAGCAGTTGCTCTTGGGACCACTAGGCCAACGAGGCAGTTGATAAAATACTCACAATTATTCTTATTAACAAGCAGAAGGTCGATAGTCCCCAGAATCTTCTCGCTCTGCCTGTAGGTCCTTTCACACCGGTACACCATTATGATGGCCACCGTTCCCCAGTTCATCAGCCTGATGATGCTGGAGACTGATGGCCAGCGGCACACGCCATTTGGTGATGTCTGGTGACAATTGTATAATGTTAATACAAGAAGTTTTTTTTTATACCACTGAAGGTGGCATATAAGCTTACGGCCCGCCTGATGTTTAGCGGTCACCACTGCCTTGTGACCTTTAACTTATAATTGCATTAGGTTAATCTTTTTTTTAAGTATCAAATTTTGTTCTTTTTAATGTCATAATTTGCACCTACCGTGTTATCTCTTCGCCACCTTTGGTTGCCTGGTAGAAAATGCCTAAGGCATTAAGTCTGCCTTTGTACTTTTAGTTGTATAAAGTTTAAATAAATAAATAACTTTAAATACAGAGTCGATACAAAATTCATGCAAACTTCTACCGTAAATCTATACTAATATAATGAAGCAGAAGAGCTTTTTCTTGTTTGCTTATGTATATGTTTAAACACACACTAATCTTAGGAGTTGGATTAGAAAAAATCTTTTTTTAAATGATGGCCAGATTCAAGAGGATGGGAGAAAGGGGGAAAGGGGAGAAATGAGTCGTAAGCGAGTCATTTCTCCCCTTTAACGTTTTAACTTTAATTTATTTTAATATTTGTTGCCACAGACACTTTTAGTGAAACCGCGCCCCCGGAACGCAAAGGGCACATGAAGGAACATAGACGGGTTTTAGTCAGTAAAAGTCTGACACTCCCTCCCGCCCCGCCCAGGGCGGGGGAAGTTATTTGATGATTTCCCGTCTATAAAAAAAAAGACACCTTTAGTGAAAAGTTTACGGTTCAAAATATATAAAAAATACAAAAGTCAAAAGTCAAAATCTGCTGTTACCTACATACAAAAATATAATAAAGGTAAAAAAATAGAGGTACATAACATGATTAGTTGATTAGCGCCTAAATTATAATTTACTGAATCCATAATTACAGTAACCATGTAAATTTCACCCTGTATTACAAATTTCGTAAAACTTTTCTTCACACCCTTATGGGTTCTAATGAATTTTAATTAGTTGACAAAGGGCGTGATATTATTTTATTTTGTACGGCGAGCAAAATTAGCCAGGGTTATCGTTTATTGCTAAACAAAATATTAGTAGGTACCTATACCTATTTTCTAGAGTAAAAGGAAAAAATTTACAAAGTTTATTACCGTGGGTTAAACCTTTTAGTAATAGATATTTCTGGAGTTTTATTTTTATCTTGGTTTCATAAAATCTATGTTTATAATTAAAAGTCTTACGAGTTTTTTTTTTCTTTCTGTGTTTGTTTAAACGCGCTAATATGTGAAAATAACAGTCGGTTTGAAAAATTGTTTTTTGTTAATAAAAGCCGGACTCATGAAGAACAGTATAGGTTATGTAACTTCACGCTTTGGGGCACAGGAGCGGAGCATTAGCCAAAGACGTAACTTAACGTGGGTAATATGGTTACTATTCTAATATAATAAAGCTGAAGACTTCCCCCCCCCCATGGGTGGGGCGGGAGGGAGTAAAAATAAATAAATAAATAAATAAATATCTTGGGACAACTCACACACGGCTATCTGATCCCAAGCTAAGCAGAGCTTGTGTTATGGTAACCAGACAACTGATATACATACTTATATAATTTATAAATACATACATATTATACATAAATCACACCCAGACACAGAACAAACAATCATGCTCATCACACAAAGTTTGTCCTGGGTGGGAATCGAACCCACGACCTCCGGCTTAGCAGTCAGGGCCGCTAACCACTAGACCAACAGGCCCGTCAGACTTTTACTGGCTAAAAGCCATCCATGTTCCTTCTTATGCCCTTTGCGTTTCGGGGGCGCGGTATCTCTTTCAAACAACCCGCAGCCCCGGCAGGCATCGGCCCTTAGTGGCTCCTCCGTGAATTTTTATTTACGGAGCCAGCCAGCGTATTCAGCTTTTTGGCTGAAGTCACCAATCCGCCTTGAACAGGCGTGGTGACCACTAGGCTAACGAGGCAGTTACAGACATAGAAACACAACAGACAGAGGCAGAAATAAGACTTAAATTATGAAATCTTACCATGGATCCTGTAGCAGTTCTGATAGCCACGTTCAACAAGTCCACCATATTACCAAGAAGATTTATACAGAATGCTAGAAGCTGCAACATAAGAAGGAATTTTAATTTTATAAATTTATTTAAGTTATATTTGGATAACTAACAGGTAGATACATAAATCTATACTAATATTATAAAGAGGAAAGTTTGTTTTGTTTGTAACGAATAGGCTCCGAAGCTACTGGACCGATAATATAAGATTATCAATATCATCATCGATAAGTGTCGTGATGGCCCAGTGGTTAAGGCGCCCGCCTCTCATGCACGAGGTTGTGGGTTCGCAACCGGGCACAGGCAAGTACCAATATGACCTTTTCTAATTCATACATACTTTCTAAATTTATCTTGCACATCACTGACATCGGTAACCATAATATGTTAAGGCGTTTTAGAAACTGTGACATTAGGGTGTGTGGGGTCGTTAGACCTTACTTCCCACACGATGAAGAAAAAAAAGAAAAAGAAATAAAATAGTATAAAAACTTTACCCGAAAGCCATACATGGTGTTAATGTGATTTGCTTGGTCAAGTAAAAGAAGGTAACACCGGTTGAATCCAATGACTTCGATGAACCGGCCGTGGCTGAGGGTCCGCAATGACTCCAAACGAATATTCCCAGTCTCAGTTCTTAAAGCCCAACTTTTGTTAGGGTCATCAGAAATGGATCTTGTACTGTTTGGTGAGGCGTAGTAACCCTGTGGAAAAGATTAAAATTATTCATTGATAAGTGTCAAGCGGATGCTCTGGGCTATGTCGGTAATTTTGGTTCGTCTGCGGATCTCCTCATTTCTGGATGCAGGCCGCTTCCAACCGGTCTTTTTGGAAATCTATGGGGGAGGCCTATGTCCAGCAGTGGACGTCCTGCGGCTGATATGATGATGAAGATGATGATGAAGTGTCAAGCGGCAATTCTGCTACCAACCGGTCCTTTTAGAAATCTATGGGGGAGGCCTATTTCCAGCAGTGGACGTCCTAAGGTTGATGATGATGATGATATGGAAAATATATTTTCACACACACAAAAAAAATATATGTAGTTATAATATTTATAGACTTAAAATAAGCTAATATTTAAATAATAATAAAAAATGATAACATCTATTAAAAAAAAAAAAGTAAATAGCATCAAAAAACTTCTCCGCATCGCCATCAACCGGGAATGTGCCCAAAAGACTGGCGGCATTGTCACTTCGGATGGTAAAGATAAGCCTCTGGCCAGGTTAAAACCCAACACTTGGGTTACTGTAAGCGTTGCGTTAATTACGCGTTTGAAAAAAATTTTTTTTTTTTTTTTTTTTTTTTTTATAGACGGGAAATCATCAAATAACTTCCCCCGCCCTGGGCGGGGCGGGAGGGAGTGTCGGACTTTTACTGACTAAAACCCGTCTATGTTCCTTCATGTGCCCTTTGCATTCCGGGGGCGCGGTATCTCTTTCGAACAACCCGCAGCCCCGGCAGGCATCGGCCCTCAGTGGCCACATCCAATTTTGCTGACATCTCTTTGAGGCGCGCGTGGAACACGAACGCGCCGTCGACACGGTCTGTCGCTAGTGAACGTACGGACGGTGAGCTACCCATTGCTCACCGTCCACAGACCCGCGTCTACGGTGGCCGGGAGTCGTCACGTGGCTCCCGACGCCCGGATCGCCTACCGCGGCGGCCGCTGGGACGGGGGACCCTCCTTTCCCTCTCCCGTCCCGCCGCCTCCTTCTCTAGCATTACAGCTTCGCAGAAGGAGGCGACTGCTTCCCATTCCCCCTCGCTCCGGACCATGGCCTGGACCAGTGCCGGACGCGAGAGGGCGCCGCCGCCGATGGCCGCCTCGAGGACTCGGCGGTGCTCAGCCCAAGCAGGGCACACCGCCAAAGTATGCTCCACCGTGTCCTCGGGGCGATCCTCACAATGGTGACACCCGGGCGTTTCCTCCCGCCCGATAAGGTGCAGGAACCTCCCGAAACATCCGTGTCCGGTGAGGACCTGCGTCAGGCGGTAGGTGAGGGCGCCGTGGCGCCGCTCCAGCCACTCCTCAAAGAGGGGTCTTACCGCCTCAATCGATTGAAAAAAATATTAGGTCAAAAAACGATTAGAAAGAGTCAGTAAATAAAATTAATGTTAAAGACGAATAAAAACAACCAATAAATAAAATTCACAAACCTGAAGAAGATCTTTCATATGTTTGAGCCGATATTCCAACTGTATAACATGAGACCAAGCGTCAAGCACAGTAAGCATATTCAGAAAGAAATAGAAATAATCCAATGCGTACAGAGTCGGGGAAATCCAACCGAAACCTTCGATCCAACTAGCATAGTCGATCATAGAAGTTAAAACAAACATAATCGAACATAATCCAACAGTTCTGAAGATAATCCGCCGAATTTCATCATAACAAGTCATACCCAAAATCAAATCGATATGGTCGAAGCATTTGAAATAATTGAGAAGAAAATCTCTTCCATATTTAAAGACATAAATCAAGTCGAGAGTGTACTCAAAATATCCGAACAAATAAGCCACTTGAATGGCGTCAGAAAACGTGAGTAAAGTCGAATTGTTTCTCATAATGTCCAGCCGTTGAATCTTGGTTAAAAGAAGGAAGAAATTCACAAATCCGAATATTATAACGTAAATGAGACCCCTGTATGGTGACCACGACACTTTTAGCTGATCCTCTTTGCGGTAGATACATGATAAATTGAAAAACCTCAACAGCCAATTTAAAGGCACCAAAGTAAAGAAGGTATCCTTCACTTGTTTACTTTTCACGTTTATTTTCATGTTGTATTCGTTCAAAGACTCGATGCTAAATGGCTTGAGGACTTTCAGCGGAATTAATTTTACAGCTACAGCCAATATTATCACCACTTTCAGCTATCAGCTTGATTACTTTTAGTGGTCGTTAAATAATTTGTTTTTGTTCTACGTTGGTAGCTACCGTTTTGTTCAATGGTTCTAATAATACTATAGGGACAACTAATGAAACAACTTGGTCAGTTCGGGGAAATGTAATTTCAAAATTGACACCAACATTAAACAATTAGAGTTGAATTGAACCAGTACACGTCATAATTTTTCAATTTGATATTTTAACGCTGGATAGTTTAAACGTGGACACTCACTGTAGGGCTGGTTAACAAGTTCAAGGTCGCTCAGCGTGTGACGGCGAGGGCAAAGCTTGGAGTTTCTTTGATGGTCAGAATTCGTCAAAATTCGTATTTTAAGTCTGCCGCCAGTGACCGAAAGTCACTAACATTGCTCGCAGAATTAGTAAGCTGAAGTGGAAGTGGGCCGGTCATGTTTACAGACTGAGAGCCAGTCGGTGAAGCAAACACGTGTTGCATTGGAGACCACGTTTGGGAAAACGCAGTATGGGATATCCTGCCGCACGGTGGACGGTAGATAATAAATAATAATAATAAATATCTTGGGACAACTCACACACGGCTATCTGATCCCAAGCTAAGCAGAGCTTGTGTTATGGTAACCAGACAACTGATATACATACTTATATAATTTATAAATACATACATATTATAGATAAATCACACCCAGACACAGAACAAACAATCATGCTCATCACACAAAGTTTGTCCTGGGTGGGAATCGAACCCACGACCTCCGGCTTAGCAGTCAGGGCCACTAACCACTAGACCAACAGGCCCGTCAAGATGGATGGGGGCTGCTCAGGACCGGGATGGTTGGCGCTCTTTGGGGGAGGCCTACGTACAGCCGTAGACGTATAGGTTGATAATTATGATGATGAGTTTAAAATTAAGTCTAAACAGAACTTTAGGTCGTACATTCAACTGTTATTCCTGAATAGTAATGCCTAATGTTTGTTTATTTTTTATAACTCGTCTCTAGTTGAATCGTCTCCCCGGGAATCGTCAAGCTTCATTGCCTCGGCGCTATTCTGGCGGTCTCCAATATTGATTATGGCTTTCAGGAGTTGCAGTGGTTGGAAATAGTGTGACGAGCTTGTCCTATTAAAAACAATTGAAAAAAACAGTTTATAGTAAATACTTCAAAAATAACACCCCTCTTTTTGAGACGGGGTTTAAAAATAAACATCATGTATGTGTTTACTCGTAATATTTGTACTTGTCGTATAAAATTAAATCATAATGTCAAATAGGATAGTCATCTTTTGAATTGGAAATACGACTATACTGTAGTATTTTGGTTTATCTCTAATCTAATACTTTTACTTTATTAGGGCCTCTGCATTACGCATATACGTAATGTACTGTAACATTACAATATAAATTATTGTAATGTTTAATCAACTTAACAACCATGAATTGCGTGGGTATGTAATGATGAATAATTTAATCGTAAATTTATTCCTGAAGCATTTTAATGTCGTGTTATGACTTGGTGGCCTTTTGTTTAATTTGGGATTATACAGGGCTAGCTTTTGCTTTTGCCCGCGACTTCGTCCGCGTAAATGTCTAACCTTTCTTCCTTCTTTGGAGTTGTAACCTAAATCCTCCCTTAGGTTTTAAACTTTCCTCGTGCCAAATTTTTCCAAAATCGGTTCTTTGGTTTTACGTGAAAGCGTTACAGACTGACAGACAGAATGATTCAACTTACAGATATCATTTAAGTCTTTTGTATGGAACAACAGATTTGATTGTACAAAAGTTAAACGTTGTATTTATTCTTCATTCAAGAGTTATCAAACAATAAAAAAAAAACAGTTTTAAATTAAAACGACATCAACCAACACAATTCCACAATTTCTTTAAAAATTTATACAAAACACATAAATCCAGGAGTCTCGAGTAAGTCATAAAATTAAAACAAATATAGCCACAAAACTCCAGAGACTGTATAAACCGGAGATTACCAGTGAGAACCGCTGAAAACCGCCGGAATCCGGTTAATATAATTACGTAGAAACTTGGAGATCAAGACGGCTTATGTGATGTAAGTTTGTGAAAGTATTCCATCGGTGTTTTGAATATAATACTAGGGTTACTTTGTTTGAAGCTTGACAAAATATATAAATTTATTTATTCACTGTAAATAAAATATCGTTACAGGGATGTTGTAGAACAATTAAAATTGAAATATTTCTGCTATTTACACTATAGCAAATTCGACATACATGCCATCACGCCTGTATTACAAGAAGGGTTAGGCAGTGGTGTACTAATGTACACGCACAGTTCGCCGGTCCCATATAATAGGGGGCGAGCCTATTGCCATTAACCGGGCACAAATCCTAACACCGAGCTGCTACTGATAATTTCATAGAAAAACCCACTAAATAACATTTTGCTCGTCCTGCGAATCGAACCCAAGGCCTCTAGCGTAGCAGTCGCGCTTAGCACCACTAGGCTAACGAAGCAGTCAAATTCTAAATGGTAGCTATTCTTGTAAATTCACTCGAAACGCAACAGAATATGTCTTTGTAATCTGCAACGCGGTATAAATCCATACAAATAAATAAAATTAACATCTTGTTGCTAAATGCATATTAAGTATGTTTGCAAGAAACTTATGCCAAAAACCAATTGATAAAAAGTTTGTGTTTTGGTTCCGGCTAAACTCCGAAACTTCTTTAAATTTTTAACTTAGCTTATATTTTTTTTGTGAGTTGTTATAGGGATTTCAATTCTCTATTTATTACGGTTTATGAGATACAACTCGCTGATAGACAGACTGACGGACATCGGAGGCTTAGTAATAACGTTCTTTTGGCACTATTCGGGTAGAAAAATCTTAGAAATCATACAAGTACTACTATATTATCTATATTAATATTATAAAGAGGTAAGATTCGTTTGTTTGTTTGTTTGTAATGAATAGGCTCTGAAACTACTAGACCGATTTTAACTTTTTTTTCACCAATTAATAGCTACATTATTCCGAAGTAACATAGGCTAAATAACATCACGCTACGACTTACGGGAGCGGAGCACTAACCAAAGACGTAACTTATGGCGGGTGAAATAAGCTACGCGGACGAAGTCGCGGCAGTTTGTATAAAATATTTATCAATCACTCATGTCACAGATCTCTTATCTAAGCCACACTAATATTTCTTCCACTCCTTCAATCTTCCCGGAATAGCCCTAACATGCTTATTATACATGATACTACTGATGTATGGCACAAGCTTGATGCAGCCGCCCCGCAACACTGGGCAAGGTGCCAGTTCATATAAATACGAGATAAAATCATACTTGTTTTGCATAGAGGGGGCTAGGAAATGAGCGGAAGAATTTTATTATTTTTAGCATAAGGCCGCCTTATTGTTCCGTCCACTGTAACTTCTGAAAGCCAGAATCGACAGCTGAGACAGTTGAGCTTGACGAGTTTCGAGGAATCGAACTGTCTTGAATCCTGTAAAAATGCAAGGATTTTTGGCTAACAAAGGAAGTGGACTTGCACTAGATACATTTAAATTATTAAACAACAATACACGCAAAATTTTTAAGGTGATAAATTAAAAATCGCGCGTAAGCTGCTGCAACTGGTTGTTGATAATTCAGTCAACTAATCATAGCAGTGGGTTTGACAATTTACCACATTAATGTCTGATTGCAAACATAACGTAATTTTTTAAATTGGAAGTACCTGTTTTTCACGTAATATTTATTCAGTTTAAGGCTTTATTAATTTTTATAGATGAATATTATACTTAATACTTGCGCTTGTCGTGTAAGATTTAACCAAAATGCCTATAGCTCAGTCGTCGGTATTTCCAATTCGACAATCCACCTCAAAACGAATACGTTTACGTTAGCGCCTTCGTGCTCGACCTACAGAGTACTTATAATTGATAATAATCAACCTATTCGATTGTAGTAACATCCGTGACCGTTCACCTACGATTATTTTTTAAATAATTGTGTTTCCCACTGTTGTCTCTAGATGGCGCTATTTCAGTTTTTCAATTTACTTGATTAAGTACGTATAAACTCACACTAGCAGCTGCTTAGTTTAAAATAAGATGCAGCCATTCACGATAGAAAATAACAGACCATTTTGAAAATGAACACCCTATTACATGGGACCTAAACATACCGGCGAACTGTGGGTGTACATAGGTACACCTCTGCCTAAGCCTTCGGGTAAAACAGGCGTAATGGTATGTATAAAAATTTACTAACACAAAAATAATCATAAATCACAAAAAATAAATACCCGCGTTTTTTATAGCCCCAACACAAATAACTTCTTACATTGTAATCTCCATTCCGAAATCGTTTTTCCTTTTAGAGTTTTATTTTTCGTGTATAAACCTACAATTGGAGCAAATTTCATTCGTGCTGTTTTCAGTACTTTGCATTTTCAAGGGAATATGTTTTCAGGCTCTGCAAATGGGTGGGAGAGTAAAAAGTGCAATTATCGTTGGGATTGCCTTGTTCAACGTACGCACGGTACAGCGTATTCAAAAATTGGTATGTCTGTGTAAATTTTTATACAAAAGTAGATTTACATTTCAGGTATGGAGTCCTTATATATATATTTTTTTTTTTAAAAAACGTTGCCTCACTCTAGGATTTTCTCCTGTATCGTGGGTGCGTTTGCAAACATATAAACTCACATACACAAACAGCCAGACCCGGAACAACTATCTGTAGGTCATACAAATATTTGTTCCGTGCGGGAATCGAACCCGCGACACGCAGCACAGCAGTCGATCGCTCGGCCACACCGCCAACCGTGTCGTCACAATTGAGTACAATATCAAAGAACATACGAAATGGATCTGTTATTAAGATAAAATGAACTCTTAGATGTTATTTCGTGTCTATTTAAATGATAATTATGTAAAAGTCGTCGACTGAAAATGTCGACTTTTGTTGCTGACCGCGACTTCCTCCGCATCAAATTTGCTATGTTATCCCATGGGAACCGTACATTTTTCTGGGATAAAAGGAACTTATGTGTTATTCCACACTACAATCTATTACAGTGCTAAATTTTATCCAGATCCGTTCACCGTTTAAGCGTGAAAGAGTAACAAACATCCATCCATCCACCCTCAAAAACTTTGGCATTCTTATTATTAGTAGGATGACACCACTTTCGGGATCAAAGACTTAGCCTCTCCGCCCACGACCGAATTTTTGAAAGACCGATTATCGGACCGATTCAATAGATCTATAGCTTCGTGAAACTGACTTTTGGACGGACATGTGCGTTCGTATACCAGAATGCATATGATCCATTCCCACCGACAAAAAAATCGGTCACCGACCGTCTGACGTGAGCAGACAGCTTAATAGAAAAATCTCAAAAACAGTACGACAGAAAATCAAAACTGAATAATTTTGCTTTTAAATCCGCCCCGCATACAACTGGCCAGCGCATATTTTACTCCAAGAATTAAGTTGGAGCAGAAATATTTCAGCATCTGTCTCATGTCTCCGGATGAATGTTTCACTTAGTTTTTTACTAAAAAAACATTGTTAAAATGTCCGTGAAAAGTTCCTGAAATTCAGACTAACTTGTTTGCAATGTGGTGCGGTAAAAGAACTACTGGGTTGGCGTTAGCAGTTAACTTTATTTGGTTTTAAATTGTGTGTTGCTTAACTTTGACTTTTGGTACAATTTGTTATAAATACTGCCTCGTTAGCTTAGTGGTTCTAAGCGCGATTGCTACGCTTGTGGTCTTGGATTCGATTCCAAGATCGACGAAAGTGTTATTGGGTTTTTCTACAAAATTCTCAATAGCAGCTCGGGGTTACGACTTGTGCCCGGTTAATAGCAATAGGCTCACCCCCTATTACATGGGACCTAAACATACCAGCTAACTAGGAGTGTATATTGATACACCTCTGCCTAACCTTTAGGAGAATGCAGGTGTAAATGCAAAAGATTTCTACTACTAGGCCGGTTTCCATATTTCACTTTGGAACCAATTCACATAGATGAACTGGTCCCGGCTGTCATTATTAGATCTTTGCCAGTCGTTACGGATAGTCAGAAGCCAGGAAATCTGACAATTAGTCTTAACAAGAGGTATCGTGTTACCCAGTAACTGGGTGGTGGAGTTTAGATAGGCAGTACCTCCATGTAAAACACTGGTATTCAACTGCAACCTGTTAGACTGGAAGCCGACCCAATATAGTTTTAAAATAGGAAAAAAAGGCTAGGCAGATGATTTTAAAAACCAGTAAAGTACCAACTTCACGCGGGAATTGATTAAGTGTTGAAAACTTTCATAAATAAAGAGTGTTCATTATCGACAGGCTATCCACCAAAGTGATGAGTTTCCACTGTGTTAAAATGAAATTAGCATAAAATCAATATGGCTTCTGCATTCCGGCTAATTTGATATACGGACGCTATATTCTATAAGCAACCAGCTGCTTGTTAATTAGTTATGGTAATTTTGTTAATATGCCTGTATGAAATACATACATACATACGTATGCGTACATAAACTCAAGCCGTTTTCCTATAAGGGTAGGCAAAAACCACAGAATGCCACCTGCACGTGCCTATTGAATTCAATTCAAATTCAAATATTTTATTGGGACAAAAACATAGATTACATATTTTGTGTACGTTAATAGTAACTATTGATTTTTTTTTTATAGACGGGAAATCATGAAATAACTTAACCCGCCCTGGGCGGGGCGGGAGGGAGTGTCAGACTTTTACTGACTAAAACCCGTCTATGTTCCTTCATGTGCCCTTTCCGGGGGCGCAGTATCTCTTTCGAACAACCCGCAGAATTATTGAAGCTGCGTTTTAACAATTTGGAAAAATAAAAAGTATATTAATGATGAATTCTCAGTAGCAACTTGTAGTTAGGAATTGTGCCCGGTTAATGGCAATAGGCTCGCCCCCTATTACATGGGACCCAAAAAAATACTGGCGAACTGTGGGTCTACATTGGTACTTACACCTCTGCCTAACCTTTCGGGGTATACAGGCGTCATGTTATGACGATGAGTAAAAAGTATGGTTAATAGAGAATACAGAGACTTGCTATGTACAATTTTTAAAAAGAGAATCCTTTAATTTATTCTTTCAATATCCATGTATGAACGAAAAACTCGTAGTACTACTTCCCACCACAATACATGTGGCCCAAAACCGAAAGTAATCTCCGTGACAAAAGGGTCATTGTTTGCCAATATTTAATCCATATATCGTATGAATTGAATGATCCGAGTATCGATTCTCGTTCGACTCGAGACGGGAAACTTTGAGAATCGATTTTGGCTTTTGAGTAAGTTTTAATCTAGATTGATGGCTGCATATCAAAGCTGTGACTGAGATTGAGACTAATCTAAGCACTGGAATAATTTATGTTGTCGTCATAGAGCTCTTTGTGAAGGAGCTCGTCCGGAGAAATACCATACCTATTTCTGCCGTAAAGCAGAGTTGCTGTGTTCTGGTTTGAAGGGAATGGGTGCCGATGTAATTACAGGCACATGAGATATTTCAAGTCGTGGATTTGGCATCTAGGCAAAGGTAGTGTGGGACGCCCCCCGGCTAGATGGAGCGACCATCTGCGCAAGGCGGCTGCCAGTAACTGGATGCGGATAGCCGAAGATCGGGCTCAGTGGTGCGCCTTGGGAAGAGGCCTACGTCCAGCAGTGGACTGCGATAGGCTGATGTTGATGCTGAGACAGTTTAACTTTGTCCCTGGGCTGGCAATGCATTGGCAAAGCTTCTAGTATTGCAGATGCGCGCGGTGGGCGTGACCATTTAATATCAGGTGGGTCGTGGGCTTGTTTGCCATTCAATGGGAAAACAAAAAAAGGTTGAATCTGTAACTAAATTCAAGTCAAAAGATTTAACTTAAACGACCACTAACAAACTATAGAAAACTGACATTATACTTTAATAGATAAAATATATTAAAGAGACTAACAGAGACTAATCTCACAAATGGATAACTATAACCCTTATCATTATCTTTTCTTAAGGAAGCTAATGACGTGAGAAGCTCAATGGCACGAGGAAGGGTCAACGCCCCCGAGTGACCCCTGAAACTGAAACAATAGGTAGTGAGGATGACTGAGCAATATTACATAATGTCGGCTCCTCAGACGAAGGTCAAATCCGTACAAATAAATAGAATTGATGGATTTGTTTGTTATATCAAAATAACAGCTTTTTATTAAACGCATGCATGCATATATAAGGAATGTTTTGCTATTTACTATTAGAAATGGCTGAACCTATTTTGATAAAATTTTCACAGGCATATGACAAGGTTGGGTGATATTAGTAGGTGTAACCTTGGCTACTTTTATTATCCTCACTAATATTATAAATGCGAAAGTTTGTTTGTATGTTAACTTTTCACGCCTAAATCACTAAAACGATCATCCTGAAATCTTTGCATAGTATACGTTGTCAGGTGTACAAAAACGGACATAGGGTACCTTTATCCCGCAAAAAAGTACTGTTTCCGATAAAAACAACAATAATGTTCTTATGATAATAGGTGGCGCCACGTGCCTTTCGAATCATGACTGAATTTGAAATAAGTATGACCGTCATTTACAAAAGCAGTTATATAGTTTTGTTACATAATAAAATAAATAAAATAAAAAGCCTTTATTGTTGATCTTAGTTTAAATAACACAAAGTTTTGAAAGTATGCCTAAGAATTAATTACGAATATTAAAATTTACTAACTACTATCCTATATAAACTGTTATACTATTTGATTTTAATTCGGCAAACGGTAGTTACTCCTCAACTTGTCTTCCGACAAAGGCCTCCTCTAAAGATCGCCATTCAATTCTATTCCTTGCCGTTCGAGTCCATGTTGGACCCGCTATTTTCCGGATATCATCTTCCCATCTCTTAGTTTGTCTTCCTCTGTTTCTTTTGCAGTCTAGCGGGTACCATTCTGTTAATATTCTTGTCCATTTTTCAATCTTCTCTCTTGTCATATGTCCTGTCCATCTCCACTTTAGTTGTTTGTATGTTATGTATGCGTTTTTAAATTTAGTTTTGCTTTTAATATCTCTTAATTTTTCTCGATCTTTTCTTTTTACACCTGTTGTACTTCTCTCGATTCCGTTTTGACAAACTTTTATTTTATTTGCTAGTTGTTCTGTCAATGCCCAGGTTTGACACCCGTATAGCAAGCATGGCAAAATACACATATTATATACCTTTCTTTTTTCTTTCATCGGCATTTCATTGTTCTTCATAACTTCGCTTAGTGACCAATATCGCTTCCAGGTGTTAGCTATTCTTCTTTCTATTTCCTTTTTCATGCAGTCTTCAGTAGATATTAATTGTCCTAAATAAACATATTCATGTACATATTCTATTCGCTCTTTATTTACTATTATGGCATCTTTTTGTGTAGAGTTTGACATAATTTTTGTTTTCGTTAAATTCATTGTTAGACCTGCCTTGTCAAGGTTTTGTTACATAATATATTACAAATCATAATTACAAATTCGTCCACAAATAAACATCCGTAATTAATAATTAAAGCAAATATCATTTGACATTTGATATTAATTATTAGGTAACAGTATTCCCAAAAAGGGATTAATAATAAATAATTGTTTGTTACACATAATTAAAGTTATTATAGAACAACAACGGAAATATAAATTAATTGAGGTAATAGTTAATTAGGGGTAGTATTTATAATAATTACACGTCAAAGCAAAACGGGGAGTTTAGGCTGTCACTCGTAATTGGTCGATTTATATCCGATGAAAGGTTAATAATACTGGCCTATTAGTGTCCCACTAAAGGGCAAAGGCATCAAACAACTCCCTCGAATTGCCTCGTTAGCCTAATCGTCCTAAGCGCGAATGCTACGTTAGAGGTTTTAGGTTCCAGTCCCAGGTCGAGCAAACTGTTATTGAGTTTTTCTATGAAATTCTCAGTAGCAGCTCGGAGTTAGGATTTGAATCTGGTTAATGGCAATAGGCTCGCCCCCTTTTACATGGGACCTAAACATACCAGCGAACTGTGGGTGAACATTGGTATACCTCTGCCTAGCCTTTTAGGGAATACAGGCGTGTTGGTAGGTATGTATGTATGTGCAGGGCAAATGCGTCTTCTCATACACGGAAGGATGTCCGTCTGTCTGTTACAAGGCTGTATCTTAATAACCGTAATAGGTGGGGAGTTAAAATTTTCACAGTGTGTGTATTGCTATGTCCGATATATAAGGTGTTACCAAAATATCTGCCACGGATTTAATGGGAGGTAGTTTTGTGTTTAAAGATTACAATAGTGAAGAAATTTCATACCCCAGAATAGTTCATTCAATTTGAGAAAATAAAGTAATTTAAACATTGACCCTACTGTGCATAACGCGGTTCACAAATTTAAAAAAATATGACACTTTATCAATATTTTATCTTTACTATTGTAATCTAACACAATACTACTTCCCATTAAATCCGTGGCAGATATTTTGGTAACACCTTATATAAAATTCAGGGTTGTTTATCCAAGTAAAGTGATTTTTGTATTGAATGGTGGTACGAAATTCTTCGTTTGCAGGCCGATTCGCACTTGGCCGGTTTTTAAATATGGCTGGGATATACTGCACATGCAATGTGCAATTCGTCCCCCTCTTTCCTTCAAGACTTGCCAAGACGCCAGCTATTATGGTGCAAACTTGTAGCTATACACACAAGCGTGCCAAAACCAACCACAAAAGGCACTCAGTGGAAATCAGGACAGAGAAATCAATTTGTGCCAGCAATAAGAACGAAATAGTTTTTCAGAAAAGTCGGGTGCGCAAAATCAGTCGCAGTACGTGCACTGCAGGACATAGGCCTCCCCCTACATAGATTTCCAAAAGGGCCGGTTGGCGGTTCGAAGCTGCCTGCATCCAGCGTCATCATTGTAGGTGGACGTCATACGCTGCGCTTGCCGGTGCGTGGTCTCAATAGTCCATAGTAAGTCCTATAAATGCTGGCATGTGCCTGTTTGCGAACTTAGTCACTTGAATGAGGGTGCCTTAACCACAAAGCTATTACAACGCAGTGTTACCAGTGGTCATCTAAAAATCGACGTATGGAAACCAAGTCAGCAATGTATGTAATAATATTACTTCTTCTTCTTCTTTCTTTCTCCTTTCTTCTCCTTACTTCTTAGGAAATATAAAAGCATATTGTAGTAGTAGAATAGCTTAGTAAACCTATCCTGCTTCTTACTTCCTACTAATATTATGAATGCGAAAGCTTGTGATGATGTAAAGATGCATTCATGCATGGATGGATGTTTGTTACTCTTTCACACTTAAACGGCTGAACAGATCTGGATGAAATTTGGCACTAAGATAGAATGTAGTGTAGAATAACACATACGATAGTTTTTATATAAAACAATTATATGTCATACAAATATTTATTCCGTGCGGGAATCGAAACAGCGCAGCAGTCGATCGCTTGGCCACTGCGCCAACCGTGTCCCCAAATTGACTCGAATGAAGTTTCGGGCAGAACCTTATTCAGCAATAATTTCCATCCATTCAATCAGTTCAGTCCACAAACACCTGATTACCGTGAACTTTACACACAGAACACATAATAATGGCGGACCAACACGGTCAGCATTCACTAAGCCCCGTTTATCAGCCGATAATACGGACATTACGCGAAACAGTCTAGAGTTATGACTGCCAGGGCTGCCATGGAAGAATTCATTCAATTGTTTTGAACTTAGAATTGGTTTTTGGATGGCCTAGAAACAACATAGTTACTCATAATGATGATTCGTGTATTTTCAAAGTCAAAGCATTTTATTTCAATTAGACCATTTACAAGCACTTTTGGGTTGTCAAAGAGTCAGTAAGTTTAAGCTCGTTTCTCATTCCAAAACTTAGGTACCCCTCTATAGAGAAGAGCTAACAAAAAACTACACTGAAACTCTTTTCTTTCAATTTGGTTTTTGCAAAAACCTATAAAACACAATATATTACTTCTATCTCCTCCCATCTTCTCTCTCTTCTCATCCTTCTTCTTTCTTTTCACTTCCTCGTTAACCTAGTGGTTCTAAGCGCGACTGCTACGCTAAAGGTCTTGGGTTCGATTCCCAGAAAAAGTGTTATTCAGTTTTTCTATGACATTCTCAGTAGCAGCTCGGAGTTAGGATTTGTGCCCGGTTAAAGCAATAGGCTCGCCACCTATTACATGTTGCCCAAAACATACCGGTGAACTGTGGGTATACAGAGGTACTCCTCTGCCTATCTCTTCAGGGAATAAAGGCGTGAAAAGATACCAGTATTTGTTTACAAAAACCTCATTTAATTTTATTCTCTCAACATAATTCCTAGGTATATATTCGGACTAGCAACACCGGGCAATATCAGCCGACCGCACTGTTCGCTTGAGTTATGACCAGCAATTTGACCGGCCTAAACGCTGCATGCATATCTGTAACAGACTGTACTTACCGTCTGACTGTGCACCAGGTCAAACAACTAAGGACTTAATAACAGAAGACGTAAGATTTGAAGTTGATTAAAGAAATATTATTCTGTAGTTCATTTTGAAAATGCAGGTCGTTTCGCAGTTTTTTTTAAGAAAAAATGTTCTGTTTTAAAGTTCATACAAGTCGTGATTTTTCCGCGATAAAAAGTAACCTATGTGATATTCCACACTATGATCTATCTCATTGCCAAATATCCAGATCCGTTCAGCCGTATAATCGTGAAAGAGTAACAAATATCCATCTATCCTCACATACTTTCGTATTTATTATATTACTAGGATTATCTGACCGGCTCAGGTATGACCGAGCTTTAGAATAGAATATAATAGAATAAACGTTTATTTGTTTAGGATACAAAATTTAAATTAACACAATTACAATGTAAAATTTTGAAATCTATTAAAGAATATCGACATTGCTTCAGTACTTTAGCAGTAAAAACAGATTAGGCAGATATACAACATAATTATGCATTTTCGTAATAGCAGCCGTACTAACGCCTACATGCACACAAGAGAAGCTACGACGTAGCACGGAACAGACTACGCCGTAGAACGAAAATAGTATGAGTGAACTATGGTTTTGAACAAACCAACATTTGTTAGCAAAAAATTCTATTCAAGCCAAAATGGACTCTATCAACAAGTACGTAAGCATACAAGCCTGCGTCAGCATACAACTATTACACCCCATTAATGTTTCTCATTGCGTTGAGCAAATAGTTACAAATGAATAGCCTACTGAGGCGGAATCCGTCATTTAAAAACGAACCTTATTACGTGTGATTAAAGTGGAAATTTGAACAGCAAAATGAACACTCGTTTATATGGACTGTAATGATTTGAAGAATTGCAGGAATCAGGACTAATCATTAGAATGGTGATTGATGGTTGAATCGTCAGGAATTCTCGTTTGAATTGATTTGAATTTGTAGAATTTCGAAGGAATTTTGAGGTGTTTTGGCGTTTGATGGAAAATGTTTAAAAGTGTCAAAATATGATTAATTTTGCTTTAATTATGCAGCGAATTGAATAAAGATTTCGCTGTGTTAAGGAATCTATTAAAAGGACTTTCCTGACAGAGCTTTTAATGTATATAATATACCATCACGCCTGTATTCCCCGAAGCGTTAGGCAGAGGTGTACCAATGTACACCAACAATCCGCCGGTATGTTTATGCCCTATGCGAGCTGCTACTGACAATTTCATAGAAAAACCCAATAACACTTTTTGCTCGACCTGGGAATCTAACCCAAAACCTGCAGCAGTTGCGCTTAGGACCACTGGACTAATGAGGCACTTCATCAAACTTATAAACTGCATTCCCACTTACACAAAGTGCACCAGAAAATTCATAAACAGTCCGAATATATACCGACTACTAAAAACTCCTTCATAAAAACACATTTTGCAGGGAAACATTTTTTCCAAATGTGTTTTCCGAGAGTTAGGAATGTGTTAAACCGCTTAGTTGCGCTTTAGTGTTAAAGTTACGCGTGGCGGCAGTTTGTGGGAATGTTTTTAACCTGTTTATGTTCCACTAGTGAACTGCCCGTGAATACGTCCGTGTGGCTTATTTCATATATAAACTCACGCCTTTTTAGCATGGGGGTAGGTAGAAACGACAGAACGCCACCTGCTGCCGTTACATGCTCCTTTCACCTTGTCTCCGTTTATACATCTGGTCATATAAGCACGCTGCTTCCGAGTACTGCGCACCAGACCTTTCGGAAGAACCTCACCAATAAGGTCAGGGTAGGTCTTTCTAGGGCATCCCCTAACGTCGTTGATACTCAAATCTGCTATATAAATCCCTTTTGTCAGTCGCCTTTCACTCATCCTCTCAAAATGACCATACATTTAAGCATACCTACTCTGTTTAACCTTTAAAATATATCCTCTTTTAATCCGCAACGTTCTCTTATAATTTCATTCCTCACTCTGTCGTTACCGCGTTAAGTTATGGCTTTGGTTTCTGCTCCGGCTCCCGTGGGTCATAGCGTGATGTTATATAGCCTATGTTACTCAGGAATAATGTAACTATCTATTGGTGACAAAATAGTAAAATAGAACACCTGTGTTTACGCACACACTTGTGCACTATAATATCTCCTGTGTACTTAGCTAGTCTGCATTAAGATTAGCTGCCGTGGCCGGAATCGGTCTGGAGAATAACATGATCAAAAGATTTGCTAGCTTTTATTTGTAACCAAATCAAATTGCTCACGTGTAACAAAACAAACGGTACAAAGCGTGTTTGCGTTACACGATCACGTCCATGAGTAATTTAACTGTTTACAGTACTGACTATGTTCTAGAGAGGTACAATCTACAAAACAAGATAGTGTTTGCCGGTGTAATTACAAGTACTAGAGATATTTCAGTTGTGTGTTTGAGATGGCAACGCATCCGCGAAGCCTCTGATATTGTAAATGTCTATAGGCAGCGGTGACCACTTAGCAACAGAAAGCAATTGTCGTATTTTAAGGAATATCTAAACTCTATGTCTAAACTGTTAAAACTCGGTCTCGATCTGTCAATACTGCCTTTTACTTGTAAAAAAATTTAACAAAAATTTTTACATTTTTTATTGTTGACATGAGGTTGTGCCTACATTTTGCATAAATAATAAATTAATCTCGTCTTCTCTCATCATTTTGCACATAAGGCTAATTAAAAAAAAAAACCTTCTAAACCAATCACAATCTCATTTTAGCAACAATCGAAAATCTAATCTAATCTCTTTAAAGTTAGAGTGAACAAGCTTCTTCTGTGTAAGCTCACTCCATCGTAGACCTTGTCTATGTCACCTCTGACCAAGACTAGAGTCAAGAATTTACCCATCACCAATAAAAAAGAACAATGTCAGAAATCGATCGTTTGTAAAAGTTAATAGAATTGCCTCCTGTTATCTCTTTAATGCAAATTTTCTAGACTGCACACCAATCTGTTTTGTTGAGTGTACATTATCAAAATACATAGAGTATGTCATTCTATTTTCGTCAACACGGAAGTTCGGGAGTAAGTTTTAATTACAATGGAGTCTCGTTAACCTAAACCTTTAAAAACACAAGCTGGTACGAATCAAAGGGGAGATCTGACTAAGCTTACAAAGAAAAATAAAACATTTGGCGGGATGAATAAGAGTCAGTTTACCCTGAGCAGCAATTATGTACTAGAACAGTTTTTATTGCCTAAATTGATCCTACTAATATTATAAATGCGAAAGTTTGTGAGGATGCGTTGATAAATAAATAATAATATCACATACATATACGGTACTTATGTTAAATTATTTTTTAAGTTATATAAAAGTGTAACTGCCTCGTTAGCCTAGTGGTCCTCAGCGCAATTGATACGCTAAAGGTCTTGAGTTCGATTTTCAGGTTAATTGTGTTTTCATATGAAATTCTCAGTAGCAGCTCGCAGCTAGGATTTGTGCCCGGTAAATGGCAATAGCCACGCCCCCTATAATACTTTTTTTTTATTGATGGGAAATCAGCAAATAACTCGCCCTGGGCGGGGCGGGAGGGATTGTCAGACTTTTACTGACTAAAACCCATCTATGTTCCTTCATGTGCCCTTTGTGTTCCGGGGGCGCGGTATCTCACTGGACCTAAAACATACCGGCGGACTTTGGGTGTATATTGGTACACCTCTGCAAAACTCTTCGAGGAATACACGTGTGATGGTATGTATGTATATAAAAGTGCCATCTAAAATAATATTTATCAATATACTTACGAGTTCTGATTGTAAATCTTCGAGGTACAGTAAGCGCTCAGAAATCCATACCCACGCTAAGGTTCACTTTCCTATGAACACGGGCGCGATCCAGTCAGCGCGTGCGCATGTGTGTTTACGAGTGATGTCTCAACATTCCACAGATAACACACACTAATGAACCATCGTCGCACTACGCGAAATGGCATTATATTTCTGTTTACCGTACGAGTCCTACCCGACGCGCGACGTATTCTTACCATTGCATTGCTAAATTTCGCATAATTATAACATGGCCTGGCAGCTGGTTTGGATAAGAAAGGGTTTACGATCATTGAATTCCGAGTTCAAATCTTATACTATGTGTGGCTGTTTTTTGTTTCTTGAAACCATAATAATGTTAGGCAAAATCTTTTTAGGTTTATGTTGAATTATTACGTATTCATGCTTGTTATTTATTTTTTATAAGAAGCAAATATTAGTTATTGTATTATTTATTTAACTTTTTATGTGATTTTATTTTAACTTTTTGTAATTGGAAGTAGGAAAAAAAGGCGTGCTGTGTGATAACAAAAATTTATTTTTAAAATTAACAAACTTATGAGAATTGTAACGTCACATTCCTACCGAAATAAAAGAAGTTCTCTTGTAACTGTTCATAAGATTTTTTGTTGAATACCCACTTAGTCAATAAAATTCATAATAACATAATAATAGAAGGATATTTTAATAACACAAATAAATTTGGTGATGCTCACGTATTAAGTTTCTGAATTGGTATTCAGCAGAGTTAATTGAAAACTAAACTATAATTCAGACTTTATGAACAGGTTTTTTTTATGTAACGTCACAATAAACTTAGTGAGGTAATAGTTTAATAATTCGTTTTCTTGATGAAAAGAAGATTGAAACTAAACCTCAATTTAAGATCATTAAATAACTATCTACGAATATAATATAATATAATTATGACTAAATATTTAGTTACACCGTCTAATTATTAAAACTAAAACATCCAGGTTATTAAATGTTGCATAACACCGTCTAATACTTCTTCATAAGTAGCACTGTTGCACCTAATTATTAAAACTAAAACATCCAGGTTATTAAATGTTGCATAACACCGTCTAATACTTCTTCATAAGTAGCACTGTTGCACGTCATCCCCACATATTAAAAACGAAACGTATTTTTTCTGGTTTATGATGCATGCAGCTGTTGTTGTAAACAGTATGTTATCCAGTGCGAAACCACCAAACTTAATCCACTTCACTGTTGAGTAGGTAGGATAGGCTATCTATCCTCTTCCTCGTATTACTTGCTCCGGAGACTAATAATAGTATTCCTCTAAAACAACAAAATAAGTAATATTAGGCATTTATAACAAAATACTAAAGTGACTTAATTTTTTATATAATTTAATAATATTTATTTAATATAACAAATTTTAATATATTAAAACTATTTATTTATAAATTCCATAATAAACACATTTTTTTTGGCGTCATTATATATTTAAAAATCAATAATAAGTATTAATCGAAATGCCACCAAATAATTTTAGGTATCTTAGGTATAAATTTCAAATAAAAGTTTAATTTACAATTCGTTAATATAATACTCACATTCAGTCAGGTTTCATAAGATATTAATTGGGACCACTTTTATGCAGCCCAATAATAGTCGCCCTCGCCTCAGTAATATTATTTGCCTGCGTTTCGAGAATACTTACAATACCACTACGAGTATCTATTAAATCACTCGTTACTAACCAACAACCACAACCAAACGACAACGCTCATTCCAATCAAGTTAAATATGCACAAAACTCATGTCTACCTCACAGAAATCTAAATTCTTTATTAGTTTTCTATGACTACCCTTTTAAATTTACGAAATGTGTGAACAAAGCGAACAAGCTAAAGAATATTATATTTCTGTTCATTTCTTCAAATTGAGTAAAAACAAAAAGACAAAAATAATGTGAGATTCGAACTCGCGGCTCGTTGATTAACGCCGTCAACTGGGCGCGCTTAACCGCTAGACCATTTTGTCTCATTTAGAAATGTTGAAATTATGAACTACATTCACAACGATGATACATGTGTCTATTCTTGAAAGTAAAAGGTCGTAAGTCAAACTAAACGTCAACCTAATACGTTTTGAGATTGGGTATGGACTTTTGGTCGCCACTGTACATCGCTGTGACGTCATTCGACACCCGATAGACGTCTCGGCGCACACCTCGTACAATTTTATGTGTCTATCGATTTTTGATTTAATCACCATAATGGTGTTTCTATAGACACGTTCTTGGTATAAGATTGTCGCGAAAATTCTCACTGAAATTCTGAAGGCGAAGTGATTTTTTTCTTTTGCTTTTGTTAATTTTGTTAGTGTAGTTTTTATTAGGACTCTTTGTTGAATTAGAAAGAGATTGAATGAACGAGACAGTTCATGTTTTTGGTATAGTCCACTTGTACTAACAACTTAACTTTAAATTTTCTAACACGAAGTTAAATAACAAAATGTCGTTCCTTTCTTAGTCTTTAATAATAGTCATATTGTGTACAAATTTTTAGGAATACAGTCTCATCACGAACTTTTAAACTCTGTGTTACCTATAAATAAATAAATAAATATCTTGGGACAACTCACACACGGCTATCTGATCCCAAGCTAAGCAAAGCTTGTGTTACGGTAACCAGACAACTGATATACATACTTATATAATTTATAAATATATACATATTATAGATAAATCACACCCAGACACAGAACAAACAATCATGCTCATCACACAAAGTTTGTCCTGGGTGGGAATCGAACCCACGACCTCCGGCTTAGCAGTCAGGGCCGCTAACCACTAGACCAACAGGCCCGTCAATGCCAATGTATTGTCTGTATTCTGTGTTGTGTACCTTAAATAAATATTATTATTTTGGGTCCATTTCAGCAAGTTGTTTTTACATATAAATACAAAGAAATCGGCAGTGATTGGGCGGCACTATTGTTGCCGTCTGCGGTTTGCAGTCAAGTGACCTCCCACGAATTCCAGATCGAAGTGCATGCAGCGTCATTTTCTTTTTGTTTTTTTTTTTACTCAATTTTAGCTCGGCGTTACGATTTGTGCCCGGTTAATGGCAATGGGCTTGGGACCCAACCATATCAGCAAACCGTGGGCGTACATTGGTACACCTCTGCCAAACCCTTCGGGGAATACAGCCGTGATGATAAAAGTAAAGTGTCCAAAACTGTCCAATTTACAAACAGTAAAAGCAAAGGACTTCTTTATCTCAATCCGAGGCACAAACATTAAGTATTCAGTGCGCGTCAGTCGTAACCAGTTTACGTCATAAAAAGTGGCTTCCGAGGAGGTCTCGCCATGTTTGGTGATGAAGAGATTCCTAAATGATTCCTAAAGGGATCCGTGGATAGCCGTGCTTGATAGAGGTAGTCATAAAAATGGTTTATGACTGTATATTTTGTATCGGTCGACGGTTAGAAGTTTTTTTCTTGTACTTTACTGCTGTAGTAACTGATATCAGAATGTTATGTTCAACTTATGTGAAGGGTAGTTGATCTAAAGTGTATTGATATAAAAATTGAATAGTGAAGTTGGTAAACACACACATAACTTGCCATCACGCCTGTATTCCCCGAAGGGTTAGGCAGAGGTGTACCAATGTTCACTCAAAGTTTTCCGGTATGTTTAGGTCACATGTAATAGGGGGCGCGCCTGTTAACATCAACCAGGCACAAATCCTAACACCGAGCTGCTACTAAGAATTTCATAGAAAAACCCAATAACACTAGCTCGACCTGGGAATCAAACCCAAGACCACTAGCGTGACAGTCGCGCTTAGGACCACTAGGCTAATGAGGCAGTTGAATCATAGCTATTACCATATTCTAAACATCTTACCACAATTAACATACTTTTCGAAGTAAAACTTCACGATGTCGTCTCAATGACGTATGCCAGTAGGTAATTATTAAATGGCCGCTCTCGAGAATGGTTCGCAATTTTTTCACAAACACACCTCTGGGAGTCACAGAGCAGGAATAATGGCTGGATCTGTCGCTGTTACCGTTAATATTTACTGGTAACTGCTTTACAAACAGATGACCTTGAAGGGATAAATGTCAACGAGGATTGGTGGGCTTACTGATGTTTTTTAGCATGTGTCTTTATATTCTTCTACCTGAGTTCTAAACCTGTGGGGGTGAAATAACGTTTCTACATACATGCATAGTTGAAATTATGTTTTTCTTTCTCCTCCTCTAATCTTTTCAGACTAATATCTTTGCAGGATCCAAGACAGTTGAATCGTTCCTTCGGGATTCGTCGAGCTTCTAGATTCCGGCTTACAGGAGTTGCAGTGGTTTGGGCATTCCCAAACCACTGCAACTCCTGTTAGCCAGAATGTATTTTTTGATTCTGGGTATACACATTTTGGGTTGGTCTTTCTAGGCCGTCTCCGCTCGACGCTGCCATTTTTTTTTTGTTGGTCGCCTTTCACTTATCCTCTCGACATGGCCGAACTATCTAAACATAATATTCTTTTCAACCTTTGTCACTACGTCCTCTTTTATTGCGCAATGTTTCCGGGTTGATAACAATAACGTTTCTACGGAAGCAATAATATTCCCCAGACAAATCACGACGGCCAATGTCAATGGAGACTATCCAAGTACGCAGAAGATATTATAGTACACAAGTGTGTGCGCAAACACAGATGCACTCCCTCTTCCCTAACTCTCATAGTCCGATGGGACGGCAATCCGACACGACCGGGGAGAGATGAAGCGCAGCACCAACGACTTTCCGTGCTATCCGAGCCACGGGGGTGTCACACTACCAACTTCCAAAATCCGGGCTGCTGCTGAGAATTTGCTGAAGGAAAATCCCAATATCACTTTTTCCCCAACATGGGAATCGAAACCAGGTTCACACGCGTGAGAACTAACTGCGGAAGTAATAAAGCTATTAAAATTAAGACAAAATATACTCATTTACGAGTACTTATATGTATATGTGGGTATTAAATTGCTAATTAGTTTGAAGTGGGTATTGTTTTGTTTATTCAATTAAGAATGTGTTTTGAAGTTTACCCGTAATTACAATGTACTACATTTATTTATTATATAATATTTTATAACAAACAATACATTTATATGGCAGATGTCAGTGGTTTGGCAGGGAGGGGGCACCCTAGAAAGACCTACCCTGAAATTATTGGTGAGGTTCTTCAAAAAGGTCTTGTACGGAGTACTCATAACCGGTATGCTTGTATGACCAGATGTATAATATACATCAAAAGTAAATCTATCCTGCTACGATCCTTATATTATAAGAATCGTAGCAGGATAGATTTACTTTTAAGACTTTATTTCATATCTATGGGTGGTAAAAATAAATCAATACGCGGATATATTATTTTCTAAAAATCGTATATGCAAAAACATTGGAATAATTAATACATGCATACATACCATCACGCCTGTATTCCCCGAAGGGTTAGGTAGAGTTGTAGGTTAGGTGTAGGACCCATGTAATAGGGGGCGAGCCTATTGCCGTTAACCGGGTACAACTTCTAACTCCGAGCTGCTACAGAGAAATTCTTACAAAAAACCAACCCACCTATTATTATTGGAATAATATTTAGTAAAAATGTGTTAAATTTTCTCTAATTTACCTTCTATTACACGTGCCTACAAACTAACAGTCCTCCTAAACAGATGGCTCCAAGGAAACTATCCCTGGGAATATCTTAATCACCACGTAAGCTGTGTATCTCTTTGATATAATCCCCTAATCTGCCGTAACGGGACCCGTGGGAGCCAGCCGGCAGCTCACTAATAGAGGTGCACGCAATTTATTGTATGGCGTGTAATAGTTAGAATAGTTGCTTGGGGCTTATATTGTCATCACAAATCAAGAGATTTAGGTAGGTCACTGGATTGCCTAAAAAATTTATGAAAAATTTCCGATTTTAACGACTTTGAATGGGAAAATATGGGTGATATTTTTTTTCCTTCGGAAATGGTTGTTTGACTCACGCTGTATAAAACTGCTACTATATTTAGTAGCAGTTTTATACAGCGTGTTTTGGAAAGGATTTAATATCATCATAGATCATAGTCTTGGTCTAAAACAAAGGTTACTTTTTCCTATTTTTAGAGAAGAGTATCTAAGAGTACCAACCCTAGCACAAAACGGTACAATTTAATAATTGTTTAGAAACGTAAACGTTGTAAAGTGCAGTGTCATAAACGTACTGCGTTTGAAACACTCCGCGATACACTCCGAGCGGGTTTTAGATGTTACTTTTATAGAGATGTGTATTAAAGTAATGGTAGGCGAGTGTGGTGGTTTATGCTTTATAGCATGTGTATGACATGTCTTGTGATGCTGGGTTTGATTCTCAGGTCGGGAAATGTGTTATTGTGTTTTCCCATTAGGAATATTGCAAATTAAAATTATGAATGTACTTCTTTATCAGTTTACGTTTATATAAATTTATAGTTACTTTTTTCTTGATATAATTAATCAAATATAATATAATAATGTAGATTATCTTAGATTGGATTTTGAATAAAAATAAGTATTTTTTAATGTTTATTTTTTGGTCACAGTTAGTGCCTCCGCCCACGTCCGACTTTTTGAAGGTCATGTGCGTTGGTATATTAGAATTCATAATATGTTGAATTTCCACCGACAATAATCGGTCTCCGATTGTCTGACGTTAGACGGGGTCGCGGTAGACCGAGGATAAGATGGCGGCATGAATTGGATGGCTTTCTAAGAAAACATAATACACAAGAAAGTCGAAGGAATGGAGGGAGACTTGCCCAGAAGAAGGACAGAATAGCAAGTTAAATAAAATCTTTGTCTTTTAGCTTACAAAAAGACAATGCACAAAAACAAAATGGTCGTCTAACCTCAAACGTTTAATCACAATTAAACTTCCAAAAATCACTCTACGAACAAAGCTAAACATTTGAACCTCTAAAAAACAAAACAAATACGATCTTTCAAACATGGAACACGAAAATAATGAGTCAGAATCCTGAATACAAAATACAGAGCAAAACGTACTGAAACAAAATGTTTAGACAAACCCGCAACCGTTGAACGCAGTTCACGACGAAATTCATTTGAAAAACAACAATAAAATATGTTGTTACTAAACAAACCGACATTATAAAGGTAACTGCGGACCGACTGTAAATTATTAAAAGCGGAGCATACTTAGGTTACGTCTCGTATGAAGCTGATTCAGCAGTGCGATTCTCTAAGCCTCACATCGTAATTCGAAAGCTGAATCTGCAGTGAGAGAACATAATGGTATTCTGTTATGTGAATGCTCCGACCAGCCCGCGAAATTTAAATTTTCTTACGTTTTTTGCAATTTGCAAGTCAGTATTAGGTTTAATGTTGATTAAAGTATGATTCGCAGCCTATTTCAGCTAAGAAGTATGTATTTACAAAATTATAACCATTAAAATCAGTAAAATGACTCCATAAGATCAAACACGATCACGCCGGTGACGTCACCACGGCAAACGAAAACGCAACCAAAGTCAAGTGGGTTCGTTATCGAAGTGAGCGCGGTTACTTTAGTGAGACTCGTTTTCGAGTTTGCATTTTAGAGAATCGTTCTACTGATTCTGATTAAAGCGAGGAGGAGGCGGAGGCGGAGGAGCTCGTGGCTAAATAATTACAGCCGCATAGACCGATCTTCCGGGTTGGGCCACGCTTGCCGAGGTTGGTCTGTGGATGGGTGACCATTTACCATAGCGAGTTTCCTCCGTGCCTCGGAAAGCACGTAAAGCTGTTGGTCCCGGCTGTCATTTGTAGATCTTTGACAGTCGTTACTGTTAGTCAGAAGCCAGAAAGTCTGACAACCAGTCTTACCAAGAGTATCGTATTACCCATTACTGGGTTATGGAGGTCTGATAGGCAGTCGCTCCATGTAAAATACTGATATTCAGCTGCATCCGGTTCGACTGGAAGCCGACCCCAACATAGTTGGGAAAAGGCTAGGCAGATGATGATGTTCTACTGATTCTGATTCTGATTCACGTGTGAAGTGTGGGAAATTATAGGTAACAATAGTGTTTTTAGTGTGAGCGTAGTAAAAGTTTTGATTCCGATTTGTGATTAGGAAATCCTAAGCATACAAAACGTAAGACTAGCTTCTGCAAGCGACTTCGTTCGTTTATCTTTTTTTTTACACACGTTATGTCATTGTTGGTTACTGCTCCGCTGCCGCTGATCGTAGCGTGATGTTATAATAGCCTATATACTATTCCTCTTAAATCTATCATATTATTTTTATTTTTTTATTTACCTTTATTATATTTAGTATAAATTATAGATAGCAGAACAGTTTTCTTTTAATCATCGGTAATGGACAAAAAGCTATGTTTGCGAATGGTTTGAGTTGATTATCAATTAAGAAGTAAAAAAATATCGAGCACGTGCCTGCTCTGTTAAGAAAGCAAACTTGATTAAAAAACTTCAATGTCAAAGAGAAAATTGAAGTAATTTATTTGCCAGAAACATGAATACACGATAAATGTTAGTCAATCTTCGAGTTTTTTTTTATAAGCTCAATAATTTATTATTATTATAAGATTTTTCCTTTTTATTATTACATGGCAATAGGCTCGCCCCCTATTACATGGGACCTAAATATACCGGCGAACTGTGGGTGTACATTGGTACACCTCTGCCTAACCCTTCGGGGAATACAGGCGTGATGGTATAGTATAGTAGTAGTATTATTACATGGATTTATTTATAATATGACATTGCTAGGCACAGGGGAAAACTTTTGGCCAGCAGTGGGGAAATACAGGTTAAGAAAAAAATATACCTAAAACTGACAATTAATTTTATCACATCCTGAACAGGAATACCTAGTTACTATTCATATTACTATTCATGCTAAAATGAACAAAGACGACTTAAGATTATCAGTTGATCAGAATTGAACTACATAATTTTACCTCGTGACGTAAGTTAGGTATGTTCACGGTGGAGCATACTTTGGCGGTGTGCCCTGCTTGGGCTGAGCACCGCCGAGTCCTCGAGGCGGCCATCGGCGGCGGCGCCCTCTCGCGTCCGGCACTGGTTCAGGCCATGGTCCGGAGCGAGGGGGAATGGGAAGCAGTCGCCTCCTTCTGCGAAGCTGTAATGCTAGAGAAGGAGGCGGCGGGACGGGAGAGGGAAAGGAGGGTCCACCGTCCCAGCGGCCGCCGCGGTAGACGATCCGGGCGTCGGGAGCCACGAGACGACTCCCGGCCACCGTAGACGCGGGTCTGTGGACGGTGAGCAATGGGTAGCTCACCGTCCGTACGTTCACTAGCGACAGACCGTGTCGACGGCGCGTTCGTGTTCCACGCGCGCCTCAAAGAGATGTCAGCAAAATTGGATGGGGCCACTGAGGGCCGATGCCTGCCGGGGCTGCGGGTTGTTCGAAAGAGATACCGCGCCCCCGGAACGCAAAGGGCACATGAAGGAACATAGACGGGTTTTAGTAAGTCTGACACTCCCTCCCGCCCCGCCCAGGGCGGGGGAAGTTATTTGATGATTTCCCGTCTATAAAAAAAAAAAAAAAAAAGTTACGAAGACATGTGACGTACGAAGACATAGACTAAACTGTGTTTGGTACAGCATTATATATCAGAATGTTCTGGAAATTGTGTGTGGAACTTAAAGCGATGTACTTTACAATCAAGACATTAAGCATTAAATACACGCTTACTTTTACATCGTTCGAGCCGAAAGACAGGAACTCCAGTCGAGTAATAGTCACTATTGGCATAGTTATTGTTTTTAAAGTCGTCTCTTACAGAATTTTGAACTGTAGCGCTTCTGTCTGGGTTTTTCAATGGTGTGGCCGAGCATTAATAAGATTTACACACACTCGAAGTAACTCTTCCTTCCTTGCAGTAAATGCATTTGTTGCATTTACTGCATGGAAGCGTTACTTTGAGTTTTCACAATTTGACAAAAATATAATAAATAAAAAAAAAATACTGCCAATAGTTTCGGTTACTATGATTGAGCTTATGGCTTTCGGTTCCGGAGATGTAAAAGTAACGGTGTATATTCGTAAACAAGCTTCTGCCCGCGACATTGCCCGCGTCAAAATTTATATATTTTCCCACGGAAACCGTATATTTTCAGAATAAAAAGTAGCCTATGTGATATTCCAGGCTGTAAGCATCCTCTATGCCAAATTGCATCCAGATGCGTTCAACCGCTCTAGCGTGATTGAGTTACAAACATACATATGTCGCATGGAGGGTGGCCGAGGTGCGAAGCATTGGGTCTTTTTCACGATCCGACATTATTTTAAATGAATGTGGGCACTGTGTGAGTACTCGAACAAAAATGCGGTTTAAACTTTGAATGTCTTTATTTAAGATACAATAACAAAAGCAAAGTCGAAACAAACACGTGCGTTGGTACTGAGCGTCTGCCAAGACTGTCCGCACTAGACTGAGCCAACCTCCGTCTTGCTGCATCCCCTCTACCGACGATCGTGTCCAAGCGGTGGGGCGCGCTTGCGTTTCTGATCACGTGATGCTTAGTTGCGAATTGAATGGATAGATGGCGCTGTACGTTGTACAGTAGCGACATCAATCCACGACACGGCCATCCCTGACTAGCACCCGTCCTCGGGTGTAGTACCTGTGGACAAAATACACTCAGGGAAAAATAGCTCGGCTATCCTGCCAATAGAAACTAAGTAACTCATTTTTAACTGCAGCTTGTTTCCACTAAGTCTGCGTACACACAATAACCAACTGTTATGATTTACAACATCCTGTCATTAGGGTTTCTACACAGTGCTTCCTACACAACAAGTGATTGGAAGAGATCCGATCAACAAAGCAATCAACGGAAAACTATTTCCACTAATTTGAAACTAATTTCATAGGCGATGCATACTCGACTCATTAAAACTTTCGTCACAATCTGTGCGCCAACACAGATCAGAATCGCACCAACGATTCTTTTCATGCTCGCTGCCACATGTGCTACAACACATGAGACACTCTGTGCACCAACACAGACCAGAATCGCCCCAACGATTCTCAAAACCTCTTGCGCAAAATGTGCTACAACACATAAAGCGCTCTGTGCACCAACACAGACAGAAATCGCACCAACGACTTCTCACAGACCCATCGCCACATGTTACTCATGAGGTGCGGTCAAGAGGTTCGAGTATGAGTACACACGCCATTCTTAATCGGATGTGGTTTCACTACCACTGTCATCAACTATGACATCTAACTCTCGAGGCACTTGGTGATCGGGGATCTTTCTCACACGGTCATGGGGGTACTTGTACGTTCGCTTAGAGTCAAGCGCCTTAAGTAGGTATCTATCCCCGTCTAATACCTCAATAATCTTAAATGGGCCTTTCCTCATTTTCAATCAAAACATAATCATTAATGGCTAACTTAGAAACCTGAGCCTTATTTTTATCATAATAAGCATTCTTTACGATATTCTGGGTCGCGTGCTCTCTAGTCTCGTCTAAATTAACGTCAAAATACTTCAATCAACAACAACATCAGTGCTCTCACTAGCACTATCACTTTACTGACTACTCTCGTTTATTGTCTTAACGGGAACCTCACAAGTAAACTATCTGAATAAACTTAAAAAATAAAGTTGTGAATGCAAATTATCAACGCTTTAGCGGGTAAATTTACTAACTTTGTAAAATTGGGAATCATTGAAAATACAATAATCATTACCATGTACCATACCATACCATGTGTCATGTACCATACCATACCATGTGTCATGTACCATAGTCGTTCGAAACCTTTAACGCCACGGCTGTCCAGCCGACCAGCAATCGCATTGCTCTCACACATCCAGCGCATGGATCAGTACGCATCCACCAAGTGGATCGCCCGTGTGCATCATCCACTGACTACGCACTACGGTCTTTCCAGACCACGACCTCGTGTGTTTAATCTGTAACAAGTAAAATAGCGCAGTACATACCGTTCGGTCACTCCTGTCACAAACTTAAAATAACTTTAGAAATGAAAACGAATTTCTTATCACAATAATTTTGTTTTAGTTCTACCTACATCAAAAATCTAAACTGAACAATTTAATTAATTAAACGATTAGATCAACTACAAATACTAGAGCAATTACTAAATCATCCATAGAGCATCATAAAAACGCAAAGTAGGAATCTTATTCGTGGCCTGTGGCTTTTCCTTAAGCCCTTCCAACAAACCTCACGTTTGTTTCATTCAATTCTCTTGAATGCCGAGTCCCACGGACCCTATGGTCTTTACAAGACCCGACCTCCGCCTGTGCCACCCGCACGCCGCGTATCCACGGACTACTAAAAGCAGATACCGACTTCTAACGGACTACGGCTACGAAATGGCAACAGGTACGGTCCGACCAGCCGAACTAAGATTCACCACTATCACACGGTTCAACATCTTCTACTTCTAGAGGAACTTGGCACTCAGACATTTGTCTTAGCCTGTCATGCTCGTATTTGTAGGGTACTTCTCGAAAAACTATGACCTTGATCGATTCCGTTAAAATAATGTAAACACGCTTGCTACAAAATTTTACGCAACATTATAATATTATCACGCCTGTATTCCCCGAAGGGTTAGGCAGAGGTGTACTAATGTACAGTATGTACACCCACAGTGCGCCGGTACATTTAGGTCCTATGTAATAGGGGGCGAGCCTATTGCCATTAACCGGGCACAAATCCAAACTCCGAGCTGCTACTGAGAATTTCATAGTAAAACCCAATAACACTTTTTGCTCGACCTAGGAATCGAACCCGGGACCCCTTGCACAGCAGTCGCACTTGCGACCACGAGACCAACGGGGTAGTTCACGCAACATTATCTTTGATGAAGAACATTCGGCACCAGAATCGTAATAAAATGGACACGACTCACCGGTATTCATCAGCACACCTCAAGGATTGCTAACGTAGCAAACTCGAACGCGTCGCTCGCTTCCCGCCGCTGCTGCAGCCACTCTTGACGGACACCATTGAGCTGCTGCTGCCTTGTTGTCGCTGCTGCTGCCTTGTTGTCGCTGCTGCTGCCGCCTTGATGTCGCTGCTGCTGCCTTGTTGTCGGCGCCCGGAGTAGCCGGCACAGGCAACGGCTTCTTGACATCCTTCTTCGTGTAACAATCCGCTTGTTTGTGTCCCAGCCTGCCGCATGCGTGACCTTGCTATTCACTGGTTTGGTTCTAAGAGTTTGTATCGGCACGTTCATTATGTTGGTTTCGCATTTCAAAAAGTAACCGCCACTTTGTTGTTGTTGCATTTCAAAAAGTAACTGCCACTTTGTTGGTCTTGCATTTCAAAAATAACAGCCACTTTGTTGGTCTTGCATTTCAAAAAATAACCGCCACTTTGTTGTTGTTGCATTTCAAAAAGTAAATGCCACTTGGTTGGTTTTGTATTTCAAAAATAACCACTATTGTGAGTTTTCAAGGTTATTTTATCACCGCGTGTTTTCTTATTTGCTCGATTTGAATCCCACTTCTGATGTCGCATGGAGGGTGGCCGAGGTGCGAAGCATTGGGTCTTTTTCACGATCCGACATTATTTTAAATGAATGTGGGCACTGTGTGAGTACTCGAACAAAAATGCGGTTTAAACTTTGAATGTCTTTATTTAAGATACAATAACAAAAGCAAAGTCGAAACAAACACGTGCGTTGGTACTGAGCGTCTGCCAAGACTGTCCGCACTAGACTGAGCCAACCTCCGTCTTGCTGCATCCCCTCTACCGACGATCGTGTCCAAGCGGTGGGGCGCGCTTGCGTTTCTGATCACGTGATGCTTAGTTGCGAATTGAATGGATAGATGGCGCTGTACGTTGTACAGTAGCGACATCAATCCACGACACATACATACATCCTCACAAACTTTCGCATTTAAATTACTAGTAGGAGTAGGAATTACTAAGTCGGTCAGAAAGTTCCGGCGCACACTAACTGATGGCGCCGCTAATATAAAGTTTCTATCATTGATAGTTAAGACAAACTTTCAAAAGATACCTACCTGTCAAAGTTTTAAAACTTTCCCACCACATGCATCCCATTACACATAAGTACTCCCAATACAAGAGGCATTCCTAGAGTAGGGCAACGTTATAAAAAAATGTGCGGAGAGAAAAGTAAGATGAAAAACCAAATTTAGTCTTTAAAAATATCGCTAAGTAGGCCTATTTCAGCTAAAAATCAAGGCCATTCGTGCGTCAATCTGGTTTTTAACTAGACCTTGGTAGACGTGTTGCAGATGTAAATCAGCTTACAGTGAAACATAGACGGATAAAAAACGTGTAGCAAATTATAATAACGACAGTGCGTGCGTAGTCTGTTAGTAATAGAATAATGTATGTGTCGTTAGGTATCTACTTAGGTGACACGTAATCAATCTCGCTAGTCATGTTTTGTTTGTTCAGAATGAACTTTTTTCATTCTTTCTTTCTATTCTTAATTCTTTCTTTTTTTTCTGTATTTCTTGCACTCTTTGTTACTTTCTTTCTCCTTTCCTTTCTATTTTTTTACTTTCTTTCTTACTTTCTATCTCTCTCTTTCTTTCTTTCTTTCTCCTTTCCTCTCCTTCTCTTTTAATTTCTTTCTTACTTTATATCCCTCTTTCTATCTTTTTAATTAATTTTCTCTCACTTTATTTTCTATTTATTTCTTTTTTGAAGTGTATATAAGTACAAAATATCCTATCTCCGTTTGCTACATTATTTATGTTGATCTGATACACAATTTTGATGAGTAAGTAACCCGCGGTGGCTGTTACGACATGTTATAATGAAGAGTATTTGAGGCCTTCGTGGAATATAATTATAGTATGAAATTTTGTTGTGAGATTAATTTTCTCATCATGTTTTCAAGATCTTGTTATTTTTGGGGTTCTAGTCTGCTAATAAAAATATACAATTGACATACACATAAACTGTCAAAACACGATTCTACCATAGATTTTGTATGTCAATATCGAACTGTGACGTCACTTATCGGGCTACTTAATTGAATAATAAATTTATTGTAAAATTCGATTTTCCAAAACCTAATTTGAAAAACCCAATTAAATATAAATAAACAAAAAAAAGGCTTTTGCCTGCTTTATCAGAACTCCCCGCGACTTCTTCTCCTGCCTTACATCACCAGCGTTTTTTTTTTTTTTTTATAGACGGGAAATCATCAAATAACTTCCCCCGCCCTGGGCGGGGCGGGAGGGAGTGTCAGACTTTTACTGACTAAAACCCGTCTATCTTCCTTCATGTGCCCTTTGCGTTCCGGGGGCGCGGTATCTCTTTCGAACAACCCGCAGACATCACCAGCGTAAGGTTATGATTTGGGTGCCAGTGTAATCGCAAGCACATTGAGACATTTCAGTTTTGTCTCTGGGATGGCGCCGCATTTGTAAAGCCTCTGGTATTGCAAATGTCTATAAGCATAGGTGACCACTTAATATCAGGTAGGCCGTTGGCTTGATTGCCATTCAACGATGTTTAAAAAAAGATGGCCTATCCAATCAAAATAACTACACAGGTACCTATTTAGATGTCAAAAGTATTATGAACCCTGTTTTATATTTTCAAATAAAAAATGGTCACCGATCTATCGACTAACCTCGGCCAGTGTACCTTCACCTTGTAGATTGAATAAATACAAAAACCTCACAATCCAACAAAAACAGTTTTGTGTGTCAAAATATAAACATAATTATCTACTCTTAGAAATTGCTTATGTACATCTACATCTAGACCTATATACTAATATTATAAAGATGAAAGAATTTGTATTTTTGTGTGTAACGAATAACCGTAAAAATACAGGACAGATTTAAAAAAAAAATTGCCGTTAGAAAGCTACATTATCACTGAGTAACATAGGCTATATAACATCACGCTACGACCCACGGGAGTGGAGCAGTAACCGAAGGCGTAACTTAACGCGGGTGAAATAAGCCACGCGGACGATGTCGCTAATAGTGCTCTAGTTATTTATGAAATCATGATATCCGCAACGGATTTAGATGCGGTTTTTTTTAATAGATAGAGTGGTTAAAGAGGAAGGTTTATATGTATAACAACATCCATTAAATAGCGGAGAAATACTGTTATTTTTGGAGTTTCTAATGTGATGTCGTAAATAATTTCATTTTTTTCCGCTTACATTGCAAACGCTGGCTGAACCCAAATAATGTACTAAGTATTGTACACATTGAAAAGGTCTACAGAAAACTCCGCGATGGTATATGTCTATCTCTTATGGATATCCCTCAATAACACTTTTTTGTCATTTACTTTTTAATTAATTTATTAACTAACTTTCGAAGCGATTTTAACCAATACAGCATTAATCCTTATCAAATTAAATACTTTAAATACATTGTTGATTTAATATAGATCTATATGGCCTTTTACAGCATATGATTTAAATGAATATTTTAGAAGATATTACAAATTAAAAATTGCGGGACGTAGCGTTTGCGGCGGAGCGGGCTGCTATGTTTTTGTAGTGTATTTAGTATCAGCATTGCACCCGTGCGAAGCCGGGGCGGGTCGCTAGTTACTTGATAAAACACAGCTTTTCCGTACATTTTAGAATTCTATGAACAAATTAATTCATTGAGCAAAAGATTCCTTTTTAACAATAAAACTGCTTGAATCGCGTTTTACTATTTTTTCGTTTTAACTGACTTTCAGTGTTGAAAACCGACGAAAATTTTCATCCCTTCGTGGATTTAATCGTGTATTCGTGTATAGAATTCGTGGTAAAAGTTCTCGTAACGATGGTCCCTTTCACCCATTATTTAGTAACTAACACAACTAAATGCTATTGACATTAATTTGTTCCTGAAATATAACTTCTATCAAACGTTGGTATTCTGACACCTAACCTAACTCTTCCATTAGTGTAACTAGACACTACCAGCCCAGCAAACACCCTAAACATTCACCCCTCTAAACCACAATCAACCCTATCTCAAACCAATAAGGCTCAAAGTTACATAAAACTCGACATCACAACTGCAAAATGATCGTGGTATGCTATCAACGTTTACGCCTTCCCAATTTCACAGCAAAGTGCATTGTAGTATAATAAAATTAAGGTTCAAATTTCAGTGAATCGTCACTCTGACCACACGAGAACCTTGTCTTATCACTCCGCGGTGGGATATCTTTGAAGCTGACAAAGTCTTTTGAAATTAAATCGTGGATTGTTGTTTTGTAAGTAAAGATAGTTTTTGTGAAACTTGTTTGAGGCAGCCCTAGATTGGTTATTGTGAACACGTTTCATCCCTTATAAACAACCTTTTCTGGTGTTTTTTTTCTCCATAAACTTGGAAACTTAAGTAGGGATGACCTTCAAGTGTAAATATATTTTCTTTTATGTTTTGGGGTTGTTATTCAAAACAGATTTGTGAAAATTACATTTTATATGTTTGGTATGCTGCGTTAGACTACAATAAAGTGCTGAAGTTTATGACTATCCTCGGTGCGTTGGTTTGATTTGAATTCCATCACGGTTTTTTCTGAGGTTGCGGGTATGATACCGGGCATGTACCAAATGTATCTTTTTTCCCGACTGAGTGACGCAAAAAGTAGGGATTAATATTCCCCACACTCCCCATAAATTTTCAAAAGCATCGGTTGGGTGCGGCCTGCATCCAGCGTTTCCTGAGGTCTTAATCAGGGCTTATTTATTTATTTAAACTTTATGCACAAAAAAAAAGTACAAAGGCGGACTTAATGCCTTAGGCATTCTCTACCAGTCAACCAAAGGTGGTGAAGAGATAACACAGCAGGTGCAAATTATTGTACGAGAGTAGACAAAATTAAATGTACACAAGTACAAAATACGCATATATAGGCATATACGCATTATGCGCGTATATAGGGCTTCTGTTCACCTTGTGGGTGGACGTTCTACGCTACGCTTGCCGGTGCGTGATCTCTATTCGAGAACAGCCCCATCGGCCATCAGCTTTGAGTTGCAAGTGCCCTGCCCACAGCCACTTCAACTTGCTGATTGATACAGTTGTCTGTCTATGGGCAGCGGTGACCACTTACCGGTGGACCGTCGGCTTGTTTGTCATCCAATGGTACAAAAAAATAATGAGGAACACTGAAATTTTTAAGTTTTCATTACGATGTTCCCTCCTCCAGTTATAGCCCCCATAATAACACAATTTTTGGCTCCAAACCCCCAAACACACGACACAAGAATAACAAACAGTACACACAATAGGAAACCACGGCAGAACTGTTCACAATATCTTGACACAACTTCGAGAGCTGCGTTTGAAAGGAAAACTTTACCGGGTATCAAAAGACTTATAAATCTAGTCAGTGCAATTTACTGAGGAAGGCAGAGCTAATTGAATACTAGAGGAGGTTGTTCTGTAACGTAGAAAGTTATTGAAACTAACAGCAAATTTTAAGGATTTATCTAAACGGTTTGTTGACACTTCTCGTGAACCAAAGGTTGGCTTTTACCTCGGTCAGACGTTAAGCATTACCATCCAACGTGGCAATGCCGCCAGTCTTTTGGGCACTTTCTCAATTGTCGACGATGCTAAGAAATTATTTGATGCCATGTAGTTTTAGTTTCTTTTTTTTGTTATTAGTAAGGTTTTTTTATCTAATTTTAAGGTTGTAAATATTTAATAATATCAATCTTTATAGTAAATAATATTTTAACGGCTGAATTTCGGCCACGGCGGTCAATGTTAATGAAGAGTAGCCAAGTACGTAAGAGATATTAAAGTGTACAAGTGTGCGCGTAAACAGAGGTGCACTCCCTCGTCTCTAACCCTAGTAGTCTGATGAGTGTTATTGGTTTTTTCCTTTAGGAATTTCTCAGTAACAACCCGAAGTTTGGAAGCTTTGGTGTAATACCCCCGTGCCTCGGACAGCACGTAAAGCCGTTGGTCCTGCGCCTGATCTCTCCCTGGTTGTGTTGGATTGCCGTCCCATCGGGTTATGAGAGCTAGAGATGAGGGTGTGCATCTGTGTTTGCGCACACACTTATGCACTGTAATATCTACTGCGTACTTGGCTAGTCTGCATTAAGATAAGAATCGGACCCGAATCGGGCAGGAGAATACATACACAGTCTGATGAGACGGCAATCCAGTTTAAAGTGCTTTCCGAAGCAAGGGAAAGTCACACCACCAACTTCCAAACTCCGGGCTGCTACTGAGCTATTCAGAGAAGACAGAACTGGCGTTCAGATACGTTTCCGCCGTCTATGTCGTAAGTCGAACACTGCTACCAATATGCATGTTATGTTAGTTTACTGTCGAAAACCCGAGGAAGGACCTCCACTAAAATACATACATATATTACAATCACGCCTGTATTCCCCGAAGGGATAGGCAGAGGTGTACCAATGACACCCACAGTTCGCCGGTATGTTTTTAGGCCCCATGCAATAGGGGGCGAGCCTATTGCCATTAACCAGGCACAAATCCAAACTCCGAGCTGCTACTGAGAATTTCATAGAAAAACCCAATAACACTTTTTGCTCGACCTGGGAATCGAACCCAAGACCTCTAGCGTAGCAGTCGCGCTTAGGACCTTATTTTACTTAAATAGCACGTTATAAAAACTGCTAATGATATTCGACAGATAGTTTCGTTTCGTTATCCAAGATAGCGGCTTTCTTGGATCAGCCCACCACTATTGAACACTGTTCAATTTTCAATTCAATTGCGCTTTGATTACAGTAGGTTCATGTCAATAGACTCGGTTCAAATACTGGTGACCGGCAAAGTTAAGGCTTTCTTTTTTAGCTATAACATTGAATAAATTGTAGTCTGTCTTGAACTATCTCATGTGAGAACTATCTATGCTTATGCTCACGATTTTGTTAGCGTGAATGTGTATTTTTTTTTGTGGATGGATGTTTGTTACTCTTTCGCGTTTAAAAGACTGAACGGATTTGAATAAAATTTGGCACTGAAATAGATTGTAGTGTGGAAAAACACATAGAATTTTTATTTTGGGAAAATGAACAGTTCCATACAACATATTTGATGCGGATGAAGTCGCGGGCAGAAGCTAGTTTATTGCTCAAATAAAAGAAGCCTAAATTACGCCGCGGAAGCGGAGCAGTAAGGCTCTAGACAGACGGACTGCAAATTTGCAGTTTGAATGCAGTTGACATGCAGTTGTTGTCTGTAATGACAGGGGGACTGCATTTCAACTGCATTCAAACTGCAAATTTGCAGTCCGTCTGGCTAGAGCCTTACTTAACTCGGGTACAACAGCGAGGCATAGTTAGTTATTTCATAAAGTTATAATTAATTAGTAGCTCCTCAACAGCGTTGCACAAAATTGCACAAAAAGCGGTATCAGAACAAAAAGCCCACGGAATACATCTAAGGCTAATAAACTAGTGTACAAGTTACTCTGTGGCTCAGACTGCGTCTCATTGAAATAAACTGCATTGAATTATACAACTCTCAAGTTCCTACTACAAGATTTACTAGAAGAGAACGATTTTTTATTTATTTTTTATAATCAGCCTATTATTTCCCACAGCTGGGCAAAGGCCTCTTTCGTATCCTCCCGAGTATGCTTTCTAAATACATTATTATTTTATTTATTTATTAAAACTTTATGCACAAATGTAAAAATACACTGTTCAAAGGCGGACTTAATGCCTTAGGCATTTTCTACCAGTCTGCCTTATGTACCAGTCTTCTTTATGTCGTTGGATGGCACACAAGTCGACGTCCCACCTGATGTTAAGTGGTCATCGCTGTCTATAGACATCTGCAATACCAGAGGCCTTGCAAATGCGTTGCCATCCCAGAGACAAACTTGTAATGCCTGCACGCATTACAAGTTTACTAAATGCTGCAAACATTTTGACATTAGCGTATTTTTTTATGGAATGCATGTAATTGTACAACATCTATACATATAATGAAATCGTAACGAGGCCAATTCTGTACATTGAATATTTTTTATAAAGAGTAATTCTCGCATGTTAAATACATTATACTGAACCCAAAAAAATGGTTTTGAGAATTTTTGTCTGTCTGTTTGTTTGTTTGTTTGTATGTACGTGCATAACTTTTTAACTCCTGCACCGATTTGAACAAAACTTTTGGTATTGTGTTGGCAGTAACCTGAGCTTAGGTACAATTCATCACGCTATGTCACAAAGGGGTTAGACAGAAACAGTATGAACACTATTAACTTAAAAATACAGAACGCGAACGAAGTCGCGGGCAACAGCTTGTGATGTAATACGTTTTTTAAAAGAGTATGTATGGAGTTTCTTGCCCGTTCTTCTCCATACGAAACTACCTTTTGGAATGGGCAACTAGATTCATTAGTTTTAATTATTTTGACGTTCAAAAGTGCCTTTTAATGGTCTAATTGAAATAAAAGATTTAACTTTGACTTTGACTTTGACTATGCAGGATTCCAAACTCTATATAGAACATAGAATGAGTTCGAGACGACTTCAAGAAGTACCACAAAAAAGGGGGAGGCAGCTATTTGTCAGGTCGCGGTTACATAGCGAGATGTTTCGCATTGAGTCAGTCCCGAGGTGACGTAAATTTAATTTCCTTCATCTTTGCAAGTTAAAAGGCGGAGAAACTCTATAGAAATATAAATAAACCTTTCAGGACGGCAAATTAATGTAGTCTCTGCAATTTGTGAGCAATCCAATTCGAGGGCACGTTTGCATCGTGCTAAGTAGATTGAGTTTTATAGGGAAACTTGTTTCTGCCCGCGATTTTGTTCGCGTCGATTTGATATATTATCTCACGGGAACTATGTACATTTTTCCGGGATGAAAAGTGTCCTGTGTTATTCCACGCTACAATCTATTTCAGTGCCAAATTTCATTCAGATCCGTTCATCCGTTTAAGCGTGAAAGAGCATTTATAACATTAGTAGGATATTATAAAAAAATATATAAGTAGAATTAGTAGGATTCTCTTTAAAGGTTCTTGGTGTAGGTAGATTCTTAAAATCTTGTTATTTCTATATTTCGCTGTTTTTATTATAAAAGAGATAAACGATTAAAGACAATGAATATAGAATAGCATTTCACGGCACGGTACACGCAGTGGTTCAGCGATTACCCACAACGCTGCGTGTCGCGGGTTCGATTCCGCATGGAGCAAATATTTGTACAGTCTACAGGTAGCTGTTTCGCATCAGGTCGTATGTGTTCACAAGTTTATAAGTTCGAAAATGCACCCAATATACAGTAGAAAATAATAGAGCTGGGACAGCGATTACCTGAAAAAATAAAATAAAAACGAATTTATTATCAAATTAAACACAAATAAAGTTACTTTAGTTTAAATACAATGCCTATTAAATTCGCGTATTGTAGGCTTCATTTAACTTCGAAAACATCTTTGAACAACAAACTGAGAATCACAGCCAGTTGTTTTTGACTTTAAAGCAATCCAACCAATTTACTGAGAAGTGAGCAATCTTGTTGTTTCAATTCATTAAGTACAAATTAACAAGATAATTGGTATGCAGGTAAAAATATCCATCGGTTCACTACACCTTGGTTTAAAAATAAAAATCGTTAGCCTGGTGGTCCTACGCGCGACTGTTACGCTAGAGGTCTCTGGTTCAATTGCCAGGTCGAGCAAAGTGTTATTGGGTTTTTCAATAAAATTCTCAGTAGAAACTCGGAGTTAGGAATTGTGCCCAGTTAATGGCAACAGGCTCGCTCACTATTACGTAGGACGAAAACATACCGGTGAACTGTGGGTGGGATTAGTACATCTCTGCCTAACCCTTCGGGGAATATAAGCGTGATGGTATGTTGTTACCAGCCTATTATTGCTCCAATGCAGGGCAGAGGGCTCTTCTCACAAATAGACGGCACGAGCATTAATCACCATGGTTACACGAGGTTTTTTTTTTTTTTTTTTATAGACGGGAAATCATCAAATAACTTCCCCCGCCCTGGGCGGGGCGGGAGGGAGTGTCAGACTTTTACTGACTAAAACCCGTCTATGTTCCTTCATGTGCCCTTTGCGTTCCGGGGGCGCGGTATCTCTTTCGAACAACCCGCAGATGGTTACACGAGGTGGATTGGCGATTTCAGACCCTATTAATAATAAATCCAGGTTTCCTACGATGTTTTCCTTCACCGATATCAGTGATGTCCAAGATAAACTTAGGAAGTAGAAGAGAAAAGCTTAAGTGGCGAAAATATTGTAGCTAATCTTGCCTTACTAGATTACAAGTATGTTTTTAGTCCGTTTGGGGTTAAAAACCTCAGAGTTTTGGTTGGTTGATTTACACTTTCCGTGATCCAAGGGCAAGCATGTGCCTTGACCAGATGCTGTACTCATTGCCATCCAATTGACAGAGATGCGGAAGAATATTTTTATGTAATTTTGTTTTTTTTTTGTTTGTTTAATTGTCATTGGATAATAATTATGTATTTTTAAAGGATTTTATCAAAATTAGGTACTCTTTATCTTTATTTTTGATGCCCTATAAGCTTCGTATCGTATCGTATCGTATCTTTATTCGTAACAATTTACAGAATTGTGAATTCCTCGTTTCCTTTTTATAAATTCTACATTGTTTGGAATTTTATTATATTTTTATAAGTTTTGTGTTAAGCTTAATTATTACAATTGAAATGAAGTAGGTACTACTTTATATAAGACTAGCTTTATACCCCGCAGTGTCACCTGCGTTCGGTTACGTCTTTGGTTACTGCTTCTCTCTCCTTGGTTGAAGCGTGATGTTCTATAAGTATTAACTTTCCTCTTGAATCACTCTATCTATCGATGAAAACGGCTTGAAAATTCGTTGCGTAGTTTAAAATATCTAAGCGTACAGAGCGAGTAGCTACTTTATTTAATACTATAAAAACAAACAATAAAAAAAAAATTATAAAGTCACATGCACAAACAACCAGACCCGGAACAACTATCTGTAGGCCATATAACACTAATACTCTTGTTTCCTGCGGAAATCGAACCCGCGACATGCAGCGCAGTAGCCAATCGCTCAACTAGTGCTCCAATCGTGTCGTCAAATTTATTTTTATTATATTAAAACATAATTATGGCATATACTCAAATCAAATTTCATTTAACTAAAGCGTGAAGTCACCAACTCGTCAACTTTGTTTGTTTTGTGTATGTTAATTAAAATTAAACTTTCTGACAGTAAGAACGACTGTCAGAAAGTTGACATTATCAAATCAAAACTTTTGTTTACACATCGGCTGGAAACATCGTCATGATGTTCCAGTGATTAACGCACCCGCTTCTCATAAACGAGGCTGTGGTTCGCAACCTGTCACCAGCAAGTACCAATGTGACTTTTTCTATCTCATATATACTTTCTAAGTTTGTCTTGGAAACCGTTGACATTGGTTAAGGAAAACATCTTGAGGAAACCTAGAATAACATAACATACCATCACGACCGTATTCCCCGAAGGGCTAGGCAGAGGTGTACCAATTTACACTCACATTTCGCCGGTATGTTGTTGTGTAATAGGGGCCGAGCGTTATTGCCATTAGCCGGGCACCAAATTCCAAACTGCTACTGAGAATTTAATAAAAAAACCCAATAACACTTATTGGTTGACCTGGCAGTCGAACCCAAGACCTTTAGCGCAACAGTCGTGCTTAGGAATTTATATTACGAGGCAGTTAATAATTCATAGAAATTTGAGCGTGGTGATCAATGCTCGTACTTTCTCACTATGGGAAGAAGCTTTTGCCCTTCACTGAGACCATGATAAGCTGGTATTATTACTATCAGCTGTAATCTGATTTAGCAGTAAACCGGTGCAACCGATCGATTCTCAATTCGACTAAGTTTAGATCATGCATGCCCGGAGTACATCGAAAAGCTGAAAATCGATCGTTTTGGCTCACAATAGCAAGACTGGTCTGCGAAGTCGATCGGATTTACGTTCAAAGGACGTGGTAGTATTGATGTCATGAGATCAGAAAGCTTTGCAAGCTTTTGAAAGAGCGACCATAACGACTTTGATTTGAATTTTTGCTCGATAGGTGCTCAGTTTTGCAGTATCTGATACGGTTTAGAGCTAACACCTCACTCAATACACCGATTGCCTTTTAATCTTTTCGTTTTAAGAGGATTTGAAATGCACTAGCGTCTACCCTAGGCTTTGTTCTTGTTGAAGATATGATATGACATAAAACACCTTATTTGGCACTACGCCATAAATAAAATAAATAAATAAATAAATATCTTGGGACAACTCACACGCGGCTATCTGATCCCAAGCTAAGCAGAGCTTGTGTTATGGTAACCAGACAACTGATATACATACTTATATAATTTATAAATACATACATATTATAGATAAAATCACACCCAGACACAGAACAAACAATCATGCTCATCACACAAAGTTTGTCCTGGGTGGGAATCGAACCCACGACCTCCGGCTTAGCAGTCAGGGCCGCTAACCACTAAACCAACAGGCCCGTCATAGCTTTTTACCAGTGAAAGATATTTCAAATTTTACACTTAATTGAAAATTAATCACGCGACTGATCACGCGACTGCTACGCTAGAGGTCTTGGGTTCGATCTCCAGGTTAAGAAAAAAGTTATTGGCTTTTTCTATGAAATCCTCAGTAGTAGCTCGGAGTTTGGATTTGTGCCTGGTTAATGGCAGTAGGCTCGTTATTACATGGTACCTAGACATACCGGCCAAATGTGGGTGTACATTGGTACACCTTTGCCAAAGCCTTCGAGGGAATACGGGCGTGACGGTGTGTGTGAAAATTAATCACACTTAGAATTATTTGTTAATATTGTATAGTACCCAATTAAATTGTAGAATAAAATTGTCAGTATAGGAAATTCCCATCATCATGATTGTCAGTGTGTCAGCTTACCCGATAATTTAGGACCAGGTTTGCAGTCTGTATGTCATTTAAACCCGAGTTACTGGACAATAGTCTTAAGTTTAAAGCGTTTGTCAAAACTTTCCGGTAACCAACTGCCCGGGATGAAGGGTTTGTAGGTATTGTTACGACAACTGGAACCGACAGACTGTTTAGCAAGCCCTTTAAGGCTAGTGGGACATCTAAATAGATAACATACACCTAGGTCTATAGAATTCGTGGTGGCTCAGCAAGTAAGGTGCGTGTTCGATACCGGGAATATTAGTGTGGCTTTTATATATAAAATAAAATATACCATCACGCCTGTATTCCCCGAAGGGTTAGGCAGAGGTGTACCAATGTACACCCACAGTTCGCCGGTATATTTAGGTCCCATGTAATAGGGGGCGAGCCTATTGCCATTAACCGGGCACAAATCCAAACTCCGAGCTGCTACCGAGAATTTCACAGAAAAACCCAATAACACTTTTTGCTCGACCTGGGAATCAAACCCGGGACCCCTTGCTCAGCAGTCGCACTTGCGACCACGATACCAACGGGGCAGTGTGGCTTTTATAACAACATAAAATAACATACCACCACGCTTGTATTCTTCGAAGGGTTCATTTACACCCACAGTTCACCAGTATTTTTTAGGTCCCATGTACAGTCAGCAAAAGAAATAAGTAACTAGGTTCGCCGAGTAAATTCAAAGTTTTGCAAAAACCGACAGAAGTTTTTTAATGAATTTTGTTTTTAATAATAGAAAATAAACAGTTCTTTAATTAAATAAAATTTCATTTAAAAACTACCACTGGTTTGAGAGAAAACTTCAACTATATTAGACGGTCTGGTTACTTATCTCTTTTGTTGACCGTACCTAATAGGGGTCGCCCCCTTTATATCGCCCGTTGCAATTAACCTTATCTATTTATATTTATATTATTTATAAAAAATGACAAGGAAGGATATATTTTCTTTTAACCACTTTTGAGTCTGGCTTTTTGTTCAGCAGTTATAGTAATATAATAGAGTGGTGGGTTTGTCCCATAAAATGAAAAATAGAACTAATTTATTAATTAAGTGCAACGAACCGTCGTGTTTTTGTCTCTATAATTTATTAATAATGAGCATTGATAAAAAAGGATAAGAACATCTGGTACCTGTTAAGTTTTTTTGTCCAGTACTGACGTATCTACCTACGTAAACTAAAGAGGTGAAATCCCTCGACAAATTAAGGTGAAGTGAACTTGAGGTGAGCTGTTACAAGCAGTGTGATTCTCTAAGCCTCACTTCGTAATTCGAAAGCTGAATCCGCAGTGAGATTACAAAATGGTATTCTGTTAAACACGATCACGCTGGTGACGTCACCACGGCGAACGAATACTAAACCAATGATAAGTTGGTTCGTTATCGAAGTGAGCGCGATCACTTTAGTGAGACTCGTTTTCGAGTTTGCATTTTAGAGAATCGCACTACTGATGCTGACAGTTTACCGGATTGATGGCCATCACGCTCATCATCATTATCATTATCATAATTTAGCCGTCTGACGTATATTGCTGGACATAAGCCTCCCCTATATATTTCCAAAAGGACCAGTTGGAAGCGGCTTGCATCCAGTGAATGACGCTGGATGCAAGCCCCTTCCAACTGGTCCTGCGGTCTCACTCATGTCGTCAATCTACCTTGTGGGTGTCCACTTTGTGTCCTAAACTGCGCTTGCCAGTGCGTGGTCTCCATTTGAGAACTTTACGATCAGCTCATCTCACCTTAATTCACCGAGGGTTTTTACAGAATAAGCTGGCTGATTGCAAAAATGTTCATCACTATTAAGACGGTACGCCATAGGTCTCCTGCAAGATTTTCTAAAAGAAGTCAATGGATGGATGGAGCGAACTTTCGCGACTCTTATTAGGACATCGGTCCACCTTGGCCTTTTAACGGCCATCATCTCTTCAGGCAATGTGCTCAGGCCACTGCCAGTTGAGGTATCACACCACCAATTTCCAATCTCTGGGCTGCTATTAAGAAATTTCTTAGTAGAGATACCCAATAGGTACCATTGCCCGACTTGAGAATCAAATTTAGAACCCCGGTGTCAGCAGTCGCGCTGCCGTTTATAACGTAGTCGTATATCACGTCAAAAACGGAGAGTTATTGGGTTGAATTAAGGTCCCTTTTTTGTTCAAAATACCTAAATATTATTAACGTCATCATTTTAATTATAAATAAATAAGTGTTATATTTTGGGTTAGTTATTAAACCTTCAAAAAAATCTTTATCTTTAGGAACTGGAAAAAACCATAGGACTAAATAAAAAAGTTCAAAGGCAATTCTCAAAAGATTTTAACATAACAAGTTAATAAATAACTCACAGTATTACTTGACATTTCTTAGTTTTAATTCAGATTTTAATTGAAAATGTCGTGTGCTTAGGCCTTGGTGTGACAACAAAATGTATACAAAATTTATATTTTTAGTATTTTGGTTTCAAAGTTCTTCTGCTGTAATACGCAAGCTCAATGGTATGTGTGTAGTTTAATATAAGGTTTTATTTACTTTTCATTAAAAAAAGTAATAGTTTACTGAAAGCTTAAATTTTTTTTTTTTTAGTATCGGTTTTTACTACAGAAAGTGGGAACTTTTTTTAGGACCGATTATCAGACCGTTCAATATGTTCATAGTTTTGTTATCGACTTTTTGTTTTTTGTTACCGATTTGTTACATCCGTAAGGCCTTATGGATGGTGGAACATACAGAAATATGTATTACAAACATACATGTACAGCCTACGCAAGCAAGTAAAGCAACCTTGATTTAATGAATAATTATGCTTTTAATACTAATGAAATTATGCTAATAATTATACAAGACTACTGTTATTATAATTAGCACTCATTAAATTAATCATAATTTTCACACGTTCTTTTATTTGGCACGGTTGGCGTTGTGCTGTCACGGATTTGATTCCCGCACGTGTTAAATATTTGTATAGCTTACAAATAGTCGCGCCGGGTCTGGTTGCTTGTGTATAAGGTATATAAGTTTATGTGTTATTAAACGCGTCCGCGGTACACGAGAATATCCTAGTGTAATCCTAGTAGCAACGATTATAAGAAAAAAGAATGTAAATTTACATTCGTATGTTTTAATTTTAGTTCATAATTAGGCGACAATTTAAACTCATTTGCTATTGAAATCGAAATTTGCATAGGAGGCTTTTAATTTTAAGACAAGCTTAATGTAAAAAAAGTTTTATCTTGAGGTTGGGAATAAATACGTCAGATTTTTGCATACAATAGTGGGATCCGGTAGTGAGATCTGATAGTCAGATCCAAATGTCGGATCCGGTATGACTACCGGATCCGATATTTCAGGGTATACGCCTCCTATTGGTAGGCTTTTCCGTAATGTATTCTTTTGACCACTCAGTATAGGACGGATCAAACATCCGAATCGGATACACTGCCAAAGCGTTTACGATTTCATTTGAATTCATACAGTATTTTTCTTCTTTCTCTCCAATGTTAGCAATTAAGCAACAGTACCTCCATCTTTGTTCAAAATTTTGGTTATATAATTTTTGCTTCGTTTATAAGTTAAAACAATGTAGAATAATAGCAATATAAACCAATTAAAAATGATATGGCAGTTAAAAGATGACCAATCCCAACTAAAAGCGTCCGTTCATGATCGTGACGTATAGACTAGCACCATCTACCTCAACCATCTTCTGGGAACCTGTCGAATGATGTCCAATGTATCGTCTTCCAGCATTATGTTAAGCATAGATTTAGGAAATGAGTTGGTTTATATTGACTTTAACCACAATTTATACTGTAATTTCTAGACTCGGATTTCGCTCGTATGCCTCCGTTGTTCCACTTGGACAATTATGAAGAATGCTTCGATAGTCCTGAGGCGATATACTGCTCGGCAGAATTCAGTCTGGTCTCCGACGAGCCTAGCAAGCTCTTGACTATGATACAAGTAAGTTTTGCCGCTTCACTCAACACAATTGTTGTCTTCTACAGTAGTGGTTCTCAGGTCATTTGAACCAGGTACTAGTTTCATTGATGGAATGCACCACGATCCTTGTAATGTTATATCCTAGTGTTTTCTCACTATGGCAGCATTCATCATCATCTGCTTTTTCCCAACTATGTTTGGGGTAGGCTTCCAGTCCAGCTAAGTACCCGTGTTTTACATGGAGCGTCTGCCTATCTCCACGACTCAGTTACTGGGCAACACAATATTTTTTAGTAAGACTGGTTGTCAGACTTCCTGGCTTTTGACTATCCGTATCGACTGTCAAAGATCTACGGATGGCAGCATTACGTCAAAGATAATAAATAATTTACATTTTCTTATTTTCCTTCGCTTAAATACACATCATGTAATTCGTATTTAGATAAACTTAAATGAATTATTTTAATAATGATTTCGTATTTTTACAGGAATATTCAAGATACCCTTTACACTACAATTACACGTTGCTGCGCCACGGTTATTGCATGCATAAAACATGCAAAAAGTTCTACAATGTTTCTGGAGGGGACCTAAGATGGTCCCTTGAGGCATGCGCGAACGAATCTTTGTATAACAACTACAAGTTAAAGGCTTTAGTATCGAATGACACTGATTGTGCTAAACGCGACAGGGAACTGCCAATAGATAACTTGGATATCGCAGTAGCAGTGATCTGCTTCGTTATATTGTTGGCTAACCTTGTCGCAAGCCTTTGTGATCGCTATTTGGAGAAGGGAAGAGATAGTGCAGGTAGGGTTTGTTTTTATTAAATACTTTATAAGTGTACTGCAACATACGGGCATTCTATAGTGCATAGAAATGGTCCTGATGGTGGTGGTGGAATGGTGGTTGGTGGTCTATGGTGGGTGGTGGTGGTGGTGGTGGTCTTTATCAAAATTATTTCCCCATCAAATTATTTTTTTGTAGAACAGCAATGAGATAGTTTTTGTTTTATTCCAACTGCCCCACTGCTGTTTTTGTATTAGTTCATTATTTTTTAATTTCGTACATGTAGATAATGCTAATATACGTGTTTCCAGGTCTCAGATTTCTGTATTGCTTTTCAATATTTCGTAATTGGAAGAAATTTGTAGCGGCTCCAAGAGATAGTCGAGATACGCGTTTGAAAGCATTAAAAGGAATTAATGGTATGAGGTAAAGTAACTTTATTAAAAATGTTGTTTGATATATTTTTAGGTACCTGATAATGTTTCTTTTTTTGCTTCAGAGCGTTGACTATGATCATTGTTGTTTCTGCTCACGCTCTATTCATCAGCACTCCTTTCATTGTAAACCCAGAGGAAATAGAAGCTGTAAGTAATTTTATTTTGCTCTTTAGGGCTAAGCATGGAGCAATTTTTAGCGGCACCTTGAACGGCACGTTGAAAACCGCTCCGTATGATCTTGGCCAACATTATAATATATATTCGTATTCTACCAATCATCTTATAAACAATATACGTAAAATTTTAAACACTCACACACTAACTAACTGCCCCGTTGGTCTCGTGGTCGCAAGTGCGACTGCTGTGCAAGGGTCCCGGGTTCGATTCCCAGGTCGAGCAAAAAGTATTATTGGGGTTTTCTATGAAATACTCAGTAGCAGCTCAGAGTTTGGATTTGTGCCCGGTTAATGGCAATAGGCTCGCCCCCTATTACATGGGACCTAAATATACCGGCGAACTGTGGGTGTACATTGGTACCCCTCTGCCTAACCCTTCGGGGAATACAGGCGTGATGGTATATTATATTATTTATTTTATTATTTTCACACACTAACAAAAAAAAATGTTATTGTTATTTCAGATCTACGATGTGAAATTTGTTCATATATTTACAAATGGGACACTGATAATGCAGATATTCCTAGTCATCTCTTCTTTTCTGCTAGTGTATTATTGGTTAATAGACTCAGAAAAAGCTGAAGTGTCGTGGATTGAGCTGCCCATGCGGATCATAATGAGATGGTTAAGGTAAGGAATCAAAAAAATCACACAACTTTAGCGCCTATTTGGAGATTAACTAGCTCCATGAAAGAGGAAATTTGATCTATGATTCTTAAATCATCCGCATATAGAATAATTAGCTAGGTGGAGTAGGCATCAATGTCATTGACAAAAAAAAAATAGGAATGGCCCCAATAGAGTTCCTTGAGGCACTCCAGATGTCAAACGTTTTAATTTAAATGAGCTCCCGTTTAGCACTGCAGTCTGACATCTATCTTTCATGTATGATTTAAACTAACAGAAGAGAATTCCTCTGATACCCATCGGTAGATGATTGTATACGAATAAAAACTTCATAGTCTATTCTGTCAAACACTTCACGTAGTTCAGTTTAACGTTTCCGAAGTTTAGAAATTGGTGGTATGGGACTCCTAAGCCTCGAAAAGTTCGTACAGCTGTACACTTGTGGGCCTGATCTTCTCCCAGTTAGGTAAAAGGGAGTGGACGTATGTTTGCGCACACACGTGTAACTAGAAGTTGGTCGTGAAGAAAGTCCCTGAAAAGAAGTTGCTGCAGAGAACGAGGCCACTTATAGTTAACCTGCCGCCCATGAATTCATACTGGTGTTCAGTGAAACTATGCCAAAAACCGATTTTTTAAAATAATTTTGAAAACACGTATAATTGGGATATCAGTGCACAGTTTTTAGTTAAGGTTATTGGCCCTTTTTTTAATGGTGTTATATAATATGTATACCTCATGTTACATTAGCATAATACTATGATGGTCTTTTCTTTATTTGATTCAGATTGACTCCATCATATGCCCTCGCTTTAGGATTGACAGTAACTTGGTCTGGAAAAGTGTCGACAGGACCTAATTATAAGGCAAGTTTTTCGGTTAACTCTTGCCTTGAACAATAACATTATAAATTTATAACATTTTCTCACAAAGTGATTGATATTAGGTATCATTTTCTTATTAATTAAACCTATTTGCATCATATACTTAATTACTCTGCTCATCATCTTCCTGCCCTTATCCCATGTTACTTGGCGTCGGCCCAACCGTTTTGCCATTCTGTCCAGTCAAGTGTCATGATATCGATAGACTTCGCTTCACTTTCATATCATTCTTCACACAACTCATCCATCTTTTTTTAGGCCTCCCGCTTCCTCTCTATACATCCACATTATTTTATGTTCATAACTCTTTACTTACACTGCTAAATGACTCAAAATAATGGTTTATTTCCGTTTGTTCAACATTCACTGTAAGCTCTGCATCATCATCCATCTGCTTAGCATTTTACCAACTGTGTTGGGGTTAGCTTCCAGTCTAACTGTGAGCTCTGCATATTAAGAAAAAATATTATTAACTTTTTGTATCAAAACATTTATTTACAAAGCTTCTAAAATGGAGACTTTTTACCTTCCTAAAATGAACTTGCAATCAAATTTAGTTTATCCATACTAACGTGAAGTATAATTAGTCAATGTTTTTTATCGATTTACAGAGAGTTATTTACGACGAAATATCTGACTGCCGCCGTGAATGGTGGAAACACCTCTTGTACATCAGCAATTACTATGGCCGCTCAACTTGCATGCCACAAAGCTGGTAAATATCTAAATGCATTATTATTCTTTTATTCACTTCCAACTTTTAAAAGCTTTTGCCGTTTTTATAACTTTAGTTTTTTACCAAGCAAAACCGTCGCTTTTTACCTTAATTATTATGTTTTTCTTATAGAAGTGAATTATTGTATTCTTTATGCGTGAAATATTTTTTCTTAAACCGTGCATAGAATCCCAGAATATCGGCTGTGCGACATTATCACCAGAATATTCACCATCTTTTGCGTTACCACCAGGTATTTAGCAGCAGACACTCAACTGTACTTCTTGGGAGTCATCCTCTTCTTGATCTGTAGAACTGGTTTCACTCGGAAGATGGTGCTGAGCTTTCTCTTTGTGGCGGGGATGATCATTCCCACACTGCATATTTATTACCAAAGGTTGCATGGTGCTGTGGTTTTAAGTCCGGAGTGAGTTTGGCATTTACTTTCAACACAAACTTGAACCTGCCTAATTTAAAATACATAACAAGTATAAATAAGAAGGGCTAGTTTAAACAATAATTTAATACAAAAAATTTAACATCTTGTCGCAATCTCATCTCAGCGACAATTAATGTCAAAAAATGTAAGTAAATGGGAAGCATTTTTGATAGATTGAGACTGCAATTGGAGGCAGAGTCTGCAGACTTCACTTTATTTCTAAGAAAACGGTTTTCTGCTGATGTAGAAATTATTTGGTCGTGTATCTTCTAATGATCTATTTTCTACTTTTAGAGCGTCATTGAGTTTTTTCATGAAGGATTCCACGTTTCACCATGTTTACATAAAAGGACATACCAACTTGACTGGTTATATCATCGGCATGGCACTTGGCTACATCATCTACAGCTGGCAGAACGCTGGTGGTGACCCCAACAAGTTCCGGGTAACTTAACTTGCAATTACTATATCCCTAGACAAAGTTTAGAGTATTCATAACCGAATGTATTCGGAGTCTTAACCTGGAAACACAAAGGAATGAGTGGTGTGGCGACGCTTCGGATTGGTATTTGATCCAGATGCCGTAGATCGTAGAATAAACTATCAACAGTCTGTTTGAAAGAAGTTTTATTCATACTTTAGCAGTCATTTGTTATATTGAAATTAAGCCATAGTGACCTCTATTTCCTTGCATGTTTCAGAAATACCTTTATCTAAAGAACTTTCAGAATCGTACCGTTTCGCAGTTAATACAACCTCGTCGGCTATTATATTATGACCCTATTTCTTTGTATTTTGCAGAAATACCGATATCTGTATTGGAGTCTTTTCTTCTGGGCTTTGCTTTGCACCTACTCCGGTAGTGTCTACAACTACTATGAAGAACCAGTGCCCGTCTATGTAGAAATGCTGATCGGTGCCCTAGTTAAGCCTGTGTTTGGCATAATTATGGCCCTTATAATAGCTGGCCTTATTCTTCAATTTGAAGGTACTGGAACACTTAAGTACCTTATTTGTATTATTTCTTCATCTTAGTCAAGGAGGCAATTATTTGCAGTCAATAACACTTTCGTTGTATCTCGGATGTGCGTTCAAAAATCGCAAGTGTGTAAAAATCTAAATTGATACTTAATTATACAACGTCAAATTTGAATGTTACTGTAGCTACACATACGGCGTACGTAAGACGACTTGCAATAATGCTTAGGATACTATTGGAGCGGCCCCACATCCTGCGCAGTAGGGGAGCGCACCTCCCACCATGGTTCATATCAGCCGCAGGCCGTCCACTGTTGGACAAAGGCCTTCAACATAGATTTCCAAAAGGACCGGTTGAAAGCAACCTGTATCCAGCGTCTTCCTTCGGTCTTAATCAGGTCTTCCGTCAACTTTGCAGATTGCTTTTACACATGGTTGCGTAAAATCGATCTACATGCGCATATGCGTACATCTTCGACGCACTACACAAGCGAGGCCACCCACTAACATCATGAAAAAATAACTGAACACATACATGTATGGTCTCAGCACAGAGCATGCTTGTGGCCATAAACACGAATCTCTCTAGAAAGTGAAAAAAACTCGCAGATATTTCTATTTATTTTTTATTTCTAACTGCCTCGTAAGCCTAAGCGATTCCCAGGTCTAGCAAAAATGTTAGTAGGTTTTTCTAAGAAATTTTCAGTAGCGTCTTAGAGTTAGGATTTGTGCCCGGATAATGGCAATAGGCTTACCCTCTATTACATGGGACCAAAACATACTGGCATACTGTGGATGTACATTGGTAAACCTGATGGTACCAAGTAAAGCTTATTTTCTATCTGCAGGCCTGTACCGTTCGATATTGGAGTGGCAACCATTTACGTACCTGAGCAGGTTGACCTACAGCGCGTACCTCCTGCACTTCATGTTCATCAAGATTGAAACGGCGTCTATTAACCACACACAGAGATTTTTTGTACTTCCAACTGTAAGTTATTTACACACGTTTTTTTTTAATAATTTTTTTCGTTTATTTTTTAGCAAGTGAATATTATTATTTTTTCATTTAATGGAATGCTGCGCTAAACCAAAGGTCTTGGGTTCGATTCTCAGGTCGGGCAAAAACTGTTATCGGGTTTTTCGTTTACGTTTTTAATTTCTCAGTGACAACCCGGAGTTTGAAGTTGGTGGTGTGATACCCCGTGTCTCGAAAAGAACGTAAAGCCGTTGGTCCTGCGCCTTATCTCACTCCGGTTGTGCTGGATTAGGGAGTGCACCTGTGTTTACGCACACACTAGTGCACTATAATATCTCCTGCGTACTTCGCTAGTCCGCATGCAGATTAGCCGCCGTGACCGGTATGGATCTGAAATACATACATACCTACATTCTAGAACATTCACTATTTTTTCCGCAGATGATGAATGGTTGGTTATTGGTGACTTACACATTCATAGCAGCATTCATCTTTTTCCTTCTGGTTGAAAGTCCTTCGGGAAACCTTGTTGGAGAAATCTTGAAGAAGCTTAAACCACACACTAAAGAAGACAAAGAGACTGTAGGAGATTTCAAGAGAACAGAAGATGACAAAACAACAGATTTAAGTCAAACAATAATAGAAGATGGTGCTATTGTTATTAAAATGGGAACCATAAAATAGTTTAGTTAGTAAATACAGTATAATTGGAAGAAAATATATAATTAATTTATTCATATATAAAGATTATTTCATTAAAAACCAAAATTACTTATTTATTTATTAATTTTTGGCTTGTACTTGACTGGACGGAGTAAAATAATTGAAAGTCAAAGTAAAATAATTTATTTCAATTGGACCATTAGAAGACAATTATGAACGTCAATGACAAGATAAAAAAAATAGAAATATTGAATCTAGTTGAACCTTTTAAAATAAGATAACGTATAAACAAAACTATTTTTAGACAACGGTTCCTTTATTCCTAATTCCCCCCTTTACTGACAGATTCTTTTTATTTATTAAAAAGAGTTCACCAAGAGCTTGTATGTATAAAATATTTTAAGTATTGACTAAGGGCGTTGTACAACGGACGCCGGTGTCTCCCTAATAAAAAACATTTTTAATGCCTGGGAGGAAGCACAAGATGCCATTAGAATCTTTTGCGACCTCGCAAAAGCGTTTGATTGTGTTGACCACGAGACACTATTATTGAAACTGGAGCACTATGAAATTAGAAACACATCTCTTGATTTAATAATATCATACCTGGAAAATAGACAGGTCGAAGTTCAGGTGAACGGCGTAAACTCATTGAGGTCTGAAATGACAATGGGCGTTCCTAAAGGTTCGATTTTGGGTCCGTTCCTCTTTTTAGCTTATATAAATGATTTGCCACAATTTCTGCAAAATCAACCTAAGATAGTGTTATTTGCAGATGATACGTCATTAATTTTTAAGATAGACAGACGTCCCAAAAATCTTTTGGTTAAAATTCTTTTTACTAAATGAAAAGAAAACCAAATGTATTAGATTTTCTTTACCAAATGTTAAAAATAGCGCATGTGACCTCATATTGAATGGCGAAAAACTGGTTTTTATTAATAAAACGATTTTCTTAGGAATCACGCTAGATTACAAATTACAATGGGGACCACATAAACATCTCTCGCAGGGCGGCTAAGCTCAGCAGCTTTTGCTGTTAGGAAGATTAGACAGTTAACAAATGTCGAAACTGCGCGTCTTGTATATTTTAGCTACTTTCACAGCATTATGTCGTATGGCATTCTACTGTGGGGTCGGGCTGCTGATATTGAATTCATTTTTATTTTACAAAAGAGAGCTGTCAGAGCCATTTATAATCTCCGTCGCTGCAGATCTCTTAGGGAACTTTTAAAAAAGATTAATATATTATGACAGTCAAGTGCCTTGTCAATACATTTACGAAAATATTATGTATGTAAGAAAAAATATACATCTGTTTAATAAAATAAGTGATAGACATAATTTTAATACTAGAATAAGGACAAATTAGCTCAACCATTTTTTAGATTGTCCAAAGTGCACTCATCTTTCATGGGGTACTGTGTTAAATATTACAATAAAATACCTTGCGATATATTAAAAATAAATGAAAGAGAATTTGAAAATTGTATTAAAATAAAAGCACACTTTGTAAACAAGCATATTACAAATTAGAGGATTATATATTATTTAAGATATTAATGCTTGGAAACATGCTTGTCTTGCTCCATGGGCTAATTTCAAGTCTTGACAAAATCAACTGGTTGCTAATTAAATCATATAACTAATTTATTTTGATTTATAATTGTTTTTCTCTTCGACCTTAATTCTACATTTGAGTATGACTCACACACTGATTCATTGTCTTTAAATTTTAGAAGTGATTATCAACAAATAACAATATTGGCGTTAAATATTTTAATTAATTTAGCTTCCATTTCTAATTAAGTTCGTAGTGTAGTACTTTGAGTGACTTTTAGTAGTATTGATGTCATAAGATCAGAAAGCTTTGCAAGCTTTTGAAAGAGCGATCGTAACGACTTTGATTTGAATTTTTGCTCGATAGGTGCTCAGTATTGCAGTATCTGATACGGTTTAGAGCTAACACCTCAATACACCGATTGCGTTTCAACCTTTTCGTTTTGAAGAGGATTTAATATTATACTAGCTTGTACCCTGGGCTTTGTCCTCGTTGAAGACAAGTATAACATAAAATAACACCACGCAGCAATAGAGTAGCTTTTTATCAGTGTAAGTTTTTCCTAATTACACACTTAATTATAAATGAATGCCTAGTGGTCCTAAGCGTGGCTGCTAAGCTAGAGGCTTTGGGTTCGATCCCCAGGAGAGAAAAGTTTAATTGGCTTTTTCTATGAAATTCTCAGTAGCAGCTCGAAGTTAAGATTTGTGCCGGGTTAAATGGCAATAGGGTCGGGGATATTATTACACGGGGGAAAATAATCGGGTTAGCTTAACCCGATTATTTTAGAGTATGTATGACATTCAAACCCGAGTAGGAAATTGGACAATAGTCTTAAGTTTAAAGCGTTTGTCAAAACTTTCCGGTTTCCAACTGCCCGGGATAAAGGGTATTGTTACACAAGCACTTTGAGGCTAGTGATGAATGACATCTAAATAGATAACATACACCTATATAGTATATTGTGATGGCTCAGATAAGGCACTCGCGTCTCATGAATGAGGTTGTTGGTTCGATGCCGGACTAGTTCTAATGTGGCTTTTTCAATTCTTATATTTCTTATAAAATTTTGTCACAACAGTATTGAGCAACCTGTACAGCTCTATCATTAGCCTCGTTTAGATCTAAAATAAATGAGAAACATACCACACCATTACGCCTGTAGGTTCCAGTTCCCAAAGGTTTCGGCAGAGGTGCACCAATGTACACCCACAGTTCGCCGGTATGTTTAGGTCCCATGTAATAGGGGGCGACCCTGTTGCTATAACAGGGCAGAAATCTTAGTTCCGACCTGCTACTGAGAATTTCGTAGAAAAACCCAATAACACTTTGCTCGAGCTGGGACTAGAACCCGAAAGCTCTAGCTCTCGATAGACAATCAAGTAAAACATTAATAATTAACATTATGATAAAATCTGGAGTTATTAATATGAGTCTGAAATCGCCAATCTACCTTTCACTAAAGGCCTCTTGCCATACAGGGAAACTTATATGACAAGAGGCGTTTATTAGAAGTAATTTGGAGGGAAAAAGATTCTATATTTTTTTTTCTATTTGAATGGTTTCTCCGGGACTCCTTAAGATGTCTTCGGCGCTTTTCTTGTGATTGCAAGTTATGATTCTAGTTTTGGGAGTTTCAGTAATAGGAATAGTGTGGGTTTGTTCCACAGAAAAAAAAACAACTTATTGATTAAGTGCAACGGCCCGTCATGTTTTTGTCTGTATAATTTATTAGTAATAAACATTCCTCGACTGCCTCGTTGGCCTAGTGGTCCTGAGCGCGACTGCTACACTAGAGGTCCTGGGTTCGATTCCCGGGTCGAGCAAAAAGTGTTATTGGGTTTTTCTATGAAATTCTCAGTAGCAGCTCGGAGTTTGGATTTGTGCCTGGTTAATGGCAATAGGCTCGCCCCCTATTACAAGGGACCTAAATATACCGGCGAACTGGGGGTGTACATTGGTACACCTCTGCCTAACCCTTCGGGGAATACAGGCGTGATGGTATTTTTTTTTTTTTTTTTATATAATAAACATTGTCAAAAAAGGGTAAGAACATCTGTACCTGTTATGTTTTTTTGTCCAGTACTGACGTATCTACCTACGTAACGTAAACTAATAATTATAAGGAGGTCAAATCCCTAGACAAATTAAGGTGCAGTCAACCTGGGGTGAACAATTACCCCACCTGATGTTGACAGCTTACAACGAGCTCACTTCACCTAAATTCGCTAAGGGAGATTTATACTGAACAAACTTGCTGATTACAAACAGTATTTCACTGATGTACAAATAATCATCATCATCATCAAATCGCCATGATGGCATATGGCCCTATCATGGCGATGTAGTCTCCCCTAAAGTCTTCCAAACGAACCGGAAGTCGCTGGGTGGATGGAGCGACTTCCCGCGACTTCTACTAGGTCATCGGTCTTACTTGGCCTATAATCCCTGTGACTTTAGGTGCGCGGCTAGAACCTTCATGCCCCATCGGTCATCTCTCTTCAAGCAATGCGCCTAGCCCACTGCTAGATGAAATGTCACACCACCAACTTCCAATCTCCGGGCTGCTACTAGAAAATTTTCTAATCGAGGAATACGGGCAATGTTCCAGACTTGGGAATCAAATTTAGTACCCGTTGCCGTCGTACGCGCTGCCGTTGGTGACGTAATCATACACCATGTCAAAAACGGAGCAGTTATTAAATTGAAAGGTCCCTTTTTTGATCAAAATACCAATATAATAATAATAAATAAAAATGTAAATAATATGTATTATAAATAAATAAATGGAAATAAATAAAAAATAATATATAAATATTATTCACGTCATCATTTTAATTATAAATAATACATACTTTGATAATATATCTCTTTAATTTTTTGGTTAGTTATTAAACCTTCAAAAAAATCTTTATCTTTAGGAACTGGAAAAAACCATAGGACTAAATAAAAAAGTTCAAAAGCAATTCTCAAAAGATTTTAACATAACAAGTTAATAAATAACTCACAGTTTTACTTGTCATTTCTTAGTTTTAATTCAGATTTTAATTGAAAATGTCGTGTGCTTAGGCCTTGGTGTGACAACAAAATGTATACAAAATTTATATTTTTAGTATTTTGGTTTCAAAGTTCTACTGCTGTAATACGCAAGCTCAATGGTATGTGTGTGTAGTTTAATTTATATAAAAATTTAATAAGTTTTTTGTACTTTTTATTTAATTAAAAAAGTAATTGTAATAGTTTAATGAAAGCGTTCTTCTTAGTCGCTCTTCTCCATAGAAACATACTGTTAAGATCGAGCTTAAATTTTCGGAAAACTGACCTTCTGATATTCAGAAGTGTTTATATGTAAAAGCTTTATTTGAAATACACGATTTGGCTCGTTAGCCTAGTGGTCCGCGCGAGTGTTAGAGGTTTTGGGTTCGACTCCAGGTCGAGCAAAAAGTGTTAAGTATTAGGTTTTTCTATAAAATTCTCAGTAGCAGCTCGGAGTTCGGGTTAGTGCCCGGTTAATAGCAACGGATTCGCCTCCTATCACACGGGACTTAAAACATACCGGCGAATTGTGGATGTATCTTGACACACCTCTGCCTAAACCTTCGAGGAATAAAGGTGTACCTAGTGGTATGTGTATTTATTAGAAATACATAGCAAAAAACAAAAAGAAATACGTAATGTAATAGAAGGTACTACATATATTACAGGTATTCATTACCAGCATGAAATATCCGAAATCATAACAATAACTTCGAAAATTAGGCAAAGTTCTGACTTGTATTGGTACGGTTTAACAGAACTGAACCCAGTTGACGAAGCTCTTCAGATATGGGTTCCGTGACGACACTTCTTTAGGAGACAAGTATGACTTCAAATTTTATTATTTTATAGGCGTCCGCCAACGTCCCACATTTCGTAATACCGATCAGACCGTTCAATAGATCCATAGTTTTGTGGAAGAGACTCGAAGAGGAATCGAACCCAAGACCTCTAGCGTAACCGTCGCGCGTAGGATTACTAGGCTAATGAGGCAGTGTAATAAATAATGTAAACGCATCAATCATTATGTAGCTTTGGTTAGCAGGGATATAAAGATATCGATTGACATCTTACTCAAAATTGGATGAGTAGTTTAGGCGGTACAGTGGAACATACATACATGCACAGCTACGTAAGCAAACGAAGCAACCTTGATTTAATGAATAATTTTGCTTTTAATACTAATTTATGCAAGACTCATTAAATTGATCATAATTTTCACACGTTTTTTTTTTATATTTGGCACGGTTGGCGCTGCGCTGACACGAATTCGATTCCCGCACAGGATAAATATTTGTAAGGCCTACAAATAGCTAATAGCAGCATATAAGTTTATGTGTTATTAAAACGCGTCCGCGGTACACGAGAATTTCCTAGTGTATTTTCCTTGTAGCATGATTAAAAGAAACAAAAATGTATTTCATTTTACAGTCGTATGTTTTAATCTTAGTTCATACCTATTTATATCATTTTTGCAGAATAATTAGGCGACAATTTAAACACATTTGCTATTGAAATATGAGCTTATTGTAAAAAAAAAGTTTAACCTTGAGGCCGGGAATAAATTTTAAAAAAAAGTATGTTGTTACCTGCCTACCTACGTCAGATTTTTGCATACAATAGTGGGATCCGGTAGTCAGACACTCAGACCTAATAGTGGGATCCAAATGTCGGATCCGGTAGTCAGATCTGATAGTCTGATACGGACGGCGTTTGACGTTTGTGTATTTGTTTGACCACTCAGTACACGTCCGACCCAATAGTCGGATCGCACATCCGAGTCGGAGTCGGAGTAGAGTTAAGACACTAAATAATGCTATAGCAGCTAAGGGTTGACCAGTCCCAAATAAAAGCGTCCTTTCATGATCATGACGTGTGGATCAGCACCATCTACCTCAATCATCTTTGGGAACCTGTCGAATGATGTCCAATGTATTATGTATAATACGTTAAGCATAGATTTAGAAAATAGGTTGGTTTGGCTTTAACCACAATTTATACTGTAATTTCTAGACTCGGATTTCGCTCGTATGCCTCCGTTGTTCCACTTGGACAATTATGAAGAATGCTTCGATAGTCCTGAGGCGATATACTGCACGGCAGAATTCAGTCTGGTCTCCGACGAGCCCAGCGAGCTGTTGACTATGATACAAGTAAGTTTTGCTACTTCACTCAACACAATTCGTCGTCGCCTACAGTAGTGGTTCTCAGGTCATTTGAACCAGGTACTAGTTTCATTGATGGAATGCACCGACTCCCTTGTAATGTAATATAGTGCCTTCTCACTATGGCAGCATTCGTCATCATCTGCTTTTTCCCAACTATGTAGGTGTAGACTTCCAGTCCAACCGAATGCAGCAGAATACCTGTGTTTTACATGGAGCGACTGCCTATCTGACCACCACAACCCAGTTACTGGGCAACACAATACCTCTTGGTAAGACTGGTTGTCAGACTTCCTGACTTCTGACTATCCGTATCGACAGTCAAAAATCTACGGATGGCAGCATTACTTCAAAGATAATAAATAATCAGAATTTTCTTATTTTCCTTCACTTAAATGCACATCATGTAATTCATATTTAGATAAAAAGAAATGAATTATTTTAATAATGATTTGGTATTTTTACAGGAATATTCAAGATACCCTTTACATTACAATTACACGTTGCTGCGCCACGGTTATTGCATGCATAAAACATGCAAAAAGTTCTACAATGTTTCTGGAGGGGACCTAAGATGGTCCCTTGAGGCATGCGCGAACGAATCCTTATATAACAACTACAAGTTAAAGGCTTTAGTATCGAATGACACTGACTGTTCCAAACGCGACAGGAACCTGCCAATAGATAACTTGGATATCGCAGTAGCAGTGATCTGCCTCGTTATATTGTTGGTTAACCTTGTCGCAAGCCTTTGTGATCGCTATTTGGAGAAGGGAAGAGATAGTGCAGGTAGGGTTTGTTTTTATTAAATACTTTGTAAGTGTATTGCAACATACGGGCGTTCTATAGTGCATAGAAATGGTCCTGCATATTACTTTATCTAAATTATATTATTTAGAACAGCAATCAGATAGTTTTTTTTTGTAATTCCAACTGCCCCAGTAGTAGTTCATTATTTTTTAATTTCGTACATGTAGATAATGCTAATATACGTGTTTCCAGGTCTCAGATTTCTGTATTGCTTTTCAATATTTCGTAATTGGAAGAAATTTGCAGCGGCTCCAAGAGATAGTCAAGATACGCGTTTGCAAGCATTAAAAGGAATTCATGGTATCAGGTAAAGTAACTTTATTAAAAATGTTGTTTAATATGTTTTTAGGTACCTGCTAATGATTATTTTTTTGCTTCAGAGCGTTGACTATGTACATTGTTATTTCTGCTCACGCCGTATTCATCAGCACCGCTTTCATTGTAAACCCAGAGGAAATAGAAGCTGTAAGTAATTTTATTTTGCCCTTTAGGGCTAAGAACTTATGAAGCAATTTTAAACGGCGCTTATTACGGTGACAAGTTAGTTGTTTTATTGCAATGCCCGCAAGATAGGAGGGAGATGGTCGCAAGTCGGGTGCATTTTTACAATTGATCGAGATACTTTGGAAAGTCTTAGAATCCGTCATTGACATAGACCATGGTTGTCTATCGTGCTATATACATATAATGGGTATCAATTTATAAGAATCACCACGGTTTTTTGGCATCCTCTAATTCAATACCAGCACACGTGAGCTTGCAAGGCTTTGCCCGCGAAAGTGTGCAAGCAGCAGCCATCGATATCGCACACGATCAAACTAGCACTCGGCAGATGCTTCAGCGTCGTAAGTGACCGTACCCGCCACAGGCGTAAAACGCGTCAGTAAAGATACTACTTAAATTACACACCTACGAATCTGCATTCTACGAGAATCGAGGACCTGAAATCGCGAGAGACGCGGTTGAAAACCGATCCGTATGATCTTGGCCAACATTATAATACATATTCGTATTCTACCAATCATCTTATAAACAATATACGTAAAATTTCCAACAATCACAAACTAACAAAAAAAAAAAATGTTTTGTTATTTCAGATCCACGATGTGAAATTTGCTCATATAATTACAAACGGAACACTGATAATGCAGACATTCCTAGCCATCTCTTCTTTTCTGCTAGTGTATAATTGGTTGATAGACTCAGAAAAAGCTGAAGTGTCGTGGATTGAGCTGCCCAAGCGGATCATAATGAGATGGTTAAGGTAAGGAATAAAAGAAATCACACAACTCTAGCGCCTATTTGTAGATTAACTAGCTTCATGAAAGAGGAAATTTGCTCTATGATTCTTAAATCATCCGCATATAGAATAATCCATGTTGTGTTCAGTAAAACTATGCCTAAAACTGTTTTTTTTATTAATCTTGAAAACACGCATAATTGGTCCCTCCCTATCGGTGCATATTATTCAGTTAAGGTTATTGGTCCCTTTTTTTAAATGGTGTTATATAATATGTATTACTCATGTTGCATTAGTTTATACTAACGCAACATAGTATTATTACTTTAATGCTCTTTTCTTTATTCGATTCAGATTGACTCCATCATATGCCCTCGCTTTAGGATTGACAGTAACTTGGTCTGGAAAAGTGTCGACAGGACCTTATTATAAGGTAAGTTTTTCAGTTACTCTTGCCTTGAACAATAACATTATAACCTTTTCTCACAATGTGATTGATATCATCATTTTCTTATTTATTAAACCCTTTTGCATCATATACCTAATTACTCTGCTCATCATTTCATGCCCTTATCCCATGTTACTTGGCGTCGGCGCCACCCGTTTTCTGCTTCCTTTCCGTCCTGCCAACAGTCATGATATTGATAGACTTCCCTTCACTTTCACATCATTCTTCACACAATTCATCCACCTTTTTTTAGGCCTCCCTCTTCCTCTCTGTCCATCCACATTATTTTATGTTCATAACTCTTTACTTACACTGCTAAATGACTCAAAATAATGGTTTATTTCCGTTTGTTCAACATTAACTATGAGCTCTGCATCATCATTCATCTGCTTAGCATTTTACCAACTGTGTTGGGGTCAGCTTCCAGTCTAACTGTGAACTCTGCATATTAAGGAAAATTATTATTAACTTTTTGTATCAAAACATTTATTTACAAAGCTTCTAAAATGGTCACTCTTTACCTTCCCAAATTGAACTTGCAATCAAATTGATTACTATTTAGTTTATCCATACTAACATGAAGTATAATTAATCAATATTTTTATCGATTTACAGAGAATTATTTACGACGAAATATCTGACTGTCGCCGTGAATGGTGGAAACACCTCTTGTACATCAGCAATTACTATGGCCGCTCAACTTGCATGCCACAAAGTTGGTAAATATCTAAATGCATTATTATACTTTTATTTAGCTAATAAATATAGAAGACTTACAGCCAAAGAAACAGACAAAGGACTGTATATTATACAGCAGACTAGAGGATTAAGCTAATATATTGGAGTATAGTCTATTTTTTATAAGTTTTAGCTTAGCTTAACCAAGGCCGGTTATAAGACCTTACGGAATCCACTGTTCTAGATAATTACAACCAACGAAGGATTCACTACACAAATTGCAGTAAAACATAGAACCCTATAGCCCTTTACCTAAAGTAATCAAAGAATCGAAATAACTTCCAACATTTAAAAGGCTGTTAAAGCATCATTTGAATAATGTATAAATTGTAAGCTTTTGCCGTTTCTATAACTTTAGTTATTACCAAGCGAAACAGTTGCTTTTTTATTTTAATTATTATTTTTTCCTTATAGAAGTGAATTATTGTATTCTTTTTAACTGAAATAAATTAATGTTCTTAAACCGTGCATAGGATCCCAGAATATCAGCTCTGCGATATTATCACCAGAATATTTACCATCTCTTGCGTTATCACCAGGTATTTAGCAGCAGACACTCAACTGTACTTCTTGGGAGTCATCCTCTTCTTGATATGCAGAACTGGTCTCATTAGGAAGGTGGTGCTGAGCTTTCTCTTCGTGGCGGGAATTATCATTCCCACACTGCAAATTTATTACCAAGGGTTGCATGGTGCTGTGGTTGCCAGTCCGGAGTGAGTTTGGCATTTACTTTCAACACAAACTTGAAACTGCCTAATTTAAAATACATAACAAGTATAAATAAGAAGGGCTAGTTTGAAAAATTATTCTACACGTGGCGGCCAAAAGAACTTAAGTCTCTCTGAGAAAAAATAGACTTAAGTTCTTTTGGCCGCCGCGTCTAGAATTTAATACAAGCATTTTAACATTTTGTCGCAATCTCATCTCAGCGACAATTAATGTAAAAAAACGTAAGTAAATGGGAAGCATTTTTCATAGATTGAGACTGCAATTAGATGCAGATTCTGCAGATTTCACTTTATTTCTAAGAAAATGGTTTTCTACTGATGTAGAAGTTATTTGGTCGTGTATCTACTAATGATCTATTTTCTGCTTTTAGAGCATCAATGAGTTATTTCATGAAGGATGCCACGTTTCACCATATTTACATAAAAGGACATACGAACTTGACTGGTTATATCATCGGCATGGCACTTGGCTACATCATCTACAGCTGGCAGAACGCTGGTGGTGACCCCAACAAGTTCCGGGTAACTTCCCTTGCAACTACTATATCCCTAGATAAAGTTCAGAGTATTCATGACCGAATGTATTCGAAGTCTTAACCTGGAAACACATAGGAATGAGTGGTGTGGCGACGCTTCGGATTGGTATTTGATCCAGATGCCGTAGATCGTAGAATAAACTATCAACAGTCTGTTTGAAAGCAGTCTTATTCATACTTTAGCAGTCATTTGTTATATTGAAATTAAGCCATAGTGACCTCTATTTCCTTGTATGTTTCAGAAATACCTTTATCTAAAGAACTTTCAGAATCGTACCGTTTCGCAATTAATACAACCTCGTCGGCTATTATATTATGACCCTATTTTCTTGTATATTGCAGAAATACCGATATCTGTATTGGAGTCTTTTCTTCTGGGGTTTGCTTTGCACCTACTCCGGTAGTGTCTACTACCACAATGAAGAACCAGTGCCCGTCTACGTAGAATTGCTGATCGGTGCCCTAGTTAAGCCTATATTTGGCATAATTATGGCCCTTATAATAGCTGGCCTTATTCTTCAATTTGAAGGTACTGGAACACTTACTTACTTACACGTACTTACTTTATTTTGTTTCTTTCTTGGTCAAGGATGCAATTGATTGCAGTCAATAACACTTTCGTTGTATCTTGGATGTGCGTTCAAAAATCGCAAGTGTGTACCAAATCTAAATTGATACTTAATTATACAACGCCAAATTTGAATGTTACTGTAGCTACACATAAGGCGTACGTAAGACGACTTGCAATAATGCTTAGGATACTATTGGAGCGGCCCCACATCCTGCGCAGTAGGGAAGCACACCTCCCAACATGGTTCATATCAGCCGCAGGACGTCCACTGTTGGACAAAGGCCTCCAACATAGATTTCCAAAAGGACCGGTTGAAAGCAGCCTGTATCTAGCGTCTTCCTTCGGTCTTAATCAGGTCTTCCGTCAACTTTGTAGATTACACACACATACATGAACACACATACATGTAGCACAGAGCATTTTTGTGACCATAAACACGAATCTCTCTAAAAAGTGAAAATACTCGCAGATATTTCTATTTATTTTTTATTTCCAAATGCCTCGTAAGCCTAAGCGCGACTGCTTTGCTAGAGGTCTTGGGTTCGATTCCCAGGTCTACCAAAATGTGTTAGTAGGTTTTTCTAAGAAATTTTCAGTAGCGTCTCAGAGTTAGGATTTGTGCCCGGATAATGGCAATAGGCTCGCCCTCTATTACATGGGACCAAAACATACTGGCATACTGTGGATGTACATTGGTACACCTGATGGTACCAAGTAAAGCTTATTTTCTGTCTGCAGGTCTGTACCGTCCGATATTGGAGTGGCAACCATTTACGTACCTGAGCAGGTTGACCTACAGCGCGTATCTCCTGCACTTCATGTTCATCAAGATCGCAACGGCGCCTATTAACCACACACAGAGATTTTTTGTACTTTCAACTGTAAGTTATTTACACACGTTTATTTTTTAGCAAATTAATAATTATATTCCTTTCTTTTCAAAGCAACGCTAAGCTACACTAGAGGTCTTGGGTTCGATTCTCAGGTCGGGCAAAAAGTGTTGTTGGGTTTTTCCTTTACGTTTTTAATTTCTCAGTAACAGCTCGGAGTTTGGAAGTTGGTGGTGTGATACCCTCTTGCCTCGGAAAGCACGTAAAGCCGTTGGTCCTGCGCCTTATCTCACTCCGGTTGTGTGATATTGCTGTTCCTTCGGAATATGAGATTCAGGGAAGAGGGAGAACACCTGTGTTTACACACACTATAATATCTCCTGCGTACTTGGCTATTCTGCATTAAGATTAGCCGCCGTGACCGGTATGGATCTGGAATACATACATACATTCTAAAACATTTACTATTTTTTCCACAGTTTTTGAATGGTAAGTTATTGGTGACGTACACGTTCATAGCGGCATTCATCTTTTTCCTTCTGGTCGAAAGTCCTTCGGGAAACCTTGTTGGAGAAATCTTCAAGAAGCCTAAAACACACACTAAAGAAGACAAAGAGACTGTAGGAGAGTTCAAGAGAACAGAAGATGACAAAACAACAGATTTAAGCCAAACAATAATAGAAGATGGTGCTATTGTTATTAAAATGGGAACCATAAAATAGTTTAATTAGTAATTAATTAAACTATTATACTTACTAGAATAATTGTAAGAAAATATATAATTTATTGATATTGAAGAATTATTTAATTAACAACCAAAATTACTTATTTATTTATTTATGGCTTATACTTAACTACAAATTTATTCTCAAAGTCTAAAAAAATATTTATTTCAATTGGACCATTAGAAGACAATTATGAAGGTCAATGACAAGATAAAAAAAATTGAATCTAGTTGAACCTTTTAATTTCCCCCTTTACAGACAGATTCTTTTTATTTATTAAAATAAGTTCACCAAGAGCTTCTATGTAACGTAGGTATAACATATTTTAAGTATTGGTTTTCAAAATCCTGGACTTGCAGTGTCGCCAAATACTGGCTAACTATAGTCTATACAGGGTGGAAATTTATTATCCTACCTGGAGGGAAAGTACTCTAAATACTTAAGTTAGCAAAATTTACACAAAGGAAACATACCTTTATTTTAAAAAAGAAACGAAACTGCTTTTAAATAATTTTGAAAATACGCTTGCTACACCCAGGAATCGAACCGACTAAAATTCGAAAAAATAGCATCCTGTACTTTTATGGCATCAATTTATAGGGTCAATCATAAGGATCAAATCTCTGCAAACATGGTAAATTAAAATTAAGAAAAACATGCAATTTTAATGTAAACTTATTTTATTCGGACGAAAAAAACGAGTAAACTAAGTCCTTGCTGGAAATGAGCTTCATTTTCTTGGATGCACCAATTTATGCCTTAAAAAAATCATTTTGAGTAACTTTTGGTAGCGTAATGCAATTTTCAATATTCACCAAAACACCCTACTAAAAGTTATTCAAAATGAATTCCTTAAAATACTGAATTTGTGCATCGAAGAAAATGAACGTCATGTCGAGCATGCAATTAGTTAATGTACTTACAAATTTTTTTCGTCCGTATAAAATAAGTTTAAATTGAAATTTCATGGTTTTTGTTTAATTTAGCTTACCAAGTTTGCAGAGATTTGATCCTTATGATTGACCCTATCGATTAGTGCCATAAAAATACAGGATGCTATTTTTTCCGATTTTAGTCGGTTCGATTCCCGGGAGTGGCAAGCGTATTTTAAAAATTATTTAAATGCAGATTTGTTTCTTTTTAAAAATAAAGGAATGTTTCCTTTGGGTAAAAAATTAAATTTAAAATTTAAAAAACCCCCAACACAAAAACCTAAGTTTCCTTTAAAAAGTAAAAAAATAATAAAAACAAATACGTCACGTTGGGGGACCGATGTTGCATTTAGAATACGATCGTCCCGAGCGGTCCCCCAACGTGACGTATTTGTTTTTATTATTTTTTTACTTTTTAAAGGAAACTTAGGTTTTTGTGTTGGGGGTTTTTTAAATTTTAAATTTAATTGTTATTTTATCCTTTTTATAGGTACCTACTTATTATAACGTCGATTTTGCTAAGTTTGAGACCCCACTCGAGTATATTTACAGACATTCGGTTTTTCTTCCCTACTTTCACCACTACTAACCACCATAACTTTTAAACGGCTCAAGCTATTTTCATCAAACATGTCTAAGAACACTCGTACGTAAGTTACCTTTAATACAAAAAAAACTAAATTGAAATCGGTTCATCCGTTCGGCAGCTATGATGCCACAGACAGACAGACAGACAGACAGACAGACAGACAGACAGACAGACAGACACGTCAAACTTATAACACCCCTCTTTTTGCGTCGGGGGTTAAAAATGTGCTTACTTAAGTATTTAGAGTACTTTCCCTCCAGGTAGGATAATAAATTTCCACCCTGTATAACTAATTATAGTCATGATTAAATAAAATTTTGTACAATCTCTTTTTTTATATCCCTTAGCTCCAGGGTTACATTAATTATTTTGCATAAAATGCATAGTTTCGAAGTTATTTATCATCAATCAAGTCAACAACCGTGTCAAGTGTCAACATGATCCGCTAAATAAAATAAATAAAAATGTTAATATGATAATTCTACTATTGTTTAAACCTGTTAAAAACACAAATACAAAATAAAATTATCAGTCGATAAAAACGCAGTTGAAAGCAAGGAATCGGCACACATTATTGCAATAACGCATCTGTGATTCTTTAAAAGGGGATACATTAAACTAAACTAATGAATTCGGACTTGGAGTCGATACCGGTGCAGCATACACGACGAGAAACGTCGCGTCGCGCGGGTGTCGGCGGCGACCGCCGTGCAACGCGATCGCACGGTCTTGGAGCCTGCGCCCTGCGCATGTGGTGTACCTGCCAATGCTCGTCAAAGTGACACATTTCAAGACATTTTATTGTGACTTTTTCCCTTTTTTATTTGTGTATTTTTAGTGCTGTGTGTATATAATTTAGTGTTTAAGGTTTGTTTTTTTAGGGTAAGTCCATTTTTATGTTTAGTGCTGGCTGTAGCGACTCCGGTAACTGTGCCAGTCAACCTGCCACTTCGTTGGATGTCCTAGTCAGATGTCCCCACTGCTCCCAGACTCGCCTTTTTAAAGGCGAACGGGGGCTAAAGATTCACTATGCCAAGGTTCACAAACCTCATAGTGTACCTTTGGCTCCCTCAGCTACATCCCCATCACAACCACCTTCTGAACACCTTTGGAAAACACTGTCAAAATTAAAAAATTCTACTCCGGTTGTGAGGAGAATTCCCCGGGGCGCGAGACGGACTGTTGCGCAAAGCTTGGCGCGTTGTGTTCGTCTTGCAACCCAGGAGAACTCACAAAGTGCTTGGGAGCAATTACTTACCTTCCCTTATAGGATTCTGCATGCTCAAAAAAATTTGGCATCCAAAAGATCTTTAACAAACCAAATTAAAGATAATTGCAACAATTCGGCCTTTATTTTAGATTCAAAATTCCCCAAAAACCACAATAGAAAAAGCTTGTGTTCTCATGTCGAATCCAAATTAAGCGAAGGTGACATTAGGGGAGCGGCTAGGATTTTATTCAGCAGTGATGTGGTGGCGCCTGACTCTCCAGAAACTTTATCAGCACTGGAGAGTAAACATCCAGCGCCTGCGGATGGTCTCACCTTCCCAGACCCTCCCGACCCCCCCGATCTAGATTTACCTTTTTTAAATGTTACAGCCCCCCAGGTGACTGCAGCCGTGAGTTCCTTCCCAAGTGGTTCTGCCGGCGGCCTCGACGGCCTGACTCCACAGCATTTAAAAGACCTGTTGAGTTCAGGCGCCGGGGAAGCTGGTGAGTCGCTGTTGAAAGAGCTTGCGGCTCTAGTTAAACTTATGCTCTGCGGCGGTGTGAACGATGCCGTGGTTGACGTCCTATACGGGGCCAACCTGTGCGCCCTACGAAAGAAGGACGGCGGTATTCGTCCCATTGCCGTAGGCTGTACCTACAGACGTATGGTAGCCAAAATTTGTTGCAAAGCATACGGCGAATCGCTGAGCAACAAATTCCAGCCCCTTCAACTTGGCTTTGGTTCCAGAGGGGGCTGCGAGGCTGCCGTACATGCCCTTTCTACCTTTTTAAATTCAAATCAGGGTGAGGTTATCCTCAAGGTTGACGTTAAGAACGCCTTTAATTCTGTCAATAGGGACATTTTGTTGGCCGAAGTAAAAAAAGAACTACCCGAAATTTATGGTTTTTTGTGGCAGTGTTATAGACACCCTTCAAAATTACACTATAAGGACAATTTTTTGGATTCTGCAGTCGGTTGCCAACAAGGTGACCCTCTCGGGCCAGTTATTTTCAGTTTGGCTATCCACCCCATAATCCAAAAACTAAATTCCAAATTCAACGTGTGGTATTTAGACGATGGAACACTGGGAGGCGATGTAAACACAGTTTTAGAAGACTTAACATTTTTGAAAGAACAGTTTAAATCTATCGGCCTTGACCTAAACCCTTCCAAATGTGAAATTTATTTTACTGACGTTACCGACAGACAATCGACTTTAGAAAAATTCAATGCAATAGCCCCACAGATCAAAATTTTAGAAAAAAGCTCATTGCACCTCCTAGGTTCCCCAATTTTGGAAGATAGTTTTTTACCATTCATTGAAGAAAAAATCTGTCACTTCAATGATATTTCGGACAGACTATCCAAAATTAACCTTCATTCAGCATTTACCTTATTAAGATATTGTTGTTTTGGCCCAAATTTCACGTACTACCTGCGATCTGCACCTATATGGAAGCAGCCACACCTTTTGGACAAAATTGACCAAATTATTAAAAAAACTATTATTTCAGTTTTAAATGTGGCCCTGGATGACCGAGCGTGGCTACAAGCCACACTTCCCATTCGTTTTGGTGGTCTCGGTATCCGCAAAATTTCTAGTTTTAGTTTACCGGCGTTCTTGTCTTCTGTCCACAGCACTGATAAGTTAACTGCGAAGATTTTATCACCATCCATGGTTGACTTTGAAGTGCCGTGTTTGACCGAAGCGGTGAACGCCTGGAAAATGACTTGCCCGGGAACAGATCGACCCGTGAACCCATCTTCCCAGAGACAATGGGACGAGCCGCTCTGCAGGTTGGTACGGAATAATTTAATTAATACGTCCATAAATTCTGCTGAGCGTGCCCGCCTGCTGGCTGTGGGTGAGTGGGAGTCGGGTCTCTGGCTTCAGGCACTACCGTCGCCCAACATAGGCACTATGTTGAGTGACTCTACTTTCCGGCTCGCTACATGCCTGCGCCTGGGTGCACCTTGTGGGGCTCCGCACCGCTGTCAGTGCGGTGAAGCTGTCGACTGCCTCGGACACCATGGCCTGTCATGCAAAAAGAGCGCTGGCCGCATGGCACGGCACGCCAGCATTAATGACATCATCCGTCGTGCTCTTGTCTCCGCCGGAGTGCCAGCTGTTTTGGAGCCAATTGGCCTGGCACGCGACGATGGGAAGAGACCAGATGGGATGACTATAATGCCCTGGAAGTTGGGTAGACCTCTGGTGTGGGATGCAACATGCGTCGACACCCTTGCGCCATCCCATCTTCCTTGCACGACGTGTTGTGCTGGGGCGGCTGCGTCTAGTGCGGAAAATCTCAAACGGCGCAAATATATTAACCTTCATGAAAGTTATATGTTTGAGCCGTTTGGGGTTGAAACACTAGGGCCATGGGGACCGAGCGCTCATCTAGTTTATCGCGACATCGCGAAGCGACTGGTCGACTCTTCACGTGACCAGAGGGCTGGCCTATTCTTTGGCCAAAGAATCAGCATTGCCATACAACGTGGCAATGCTGCCAGCCTTCTGGGCACATGCCCCATTGACAGCGATGCGGATGAGTTTTTTGACGCCCTTTGACCTTACTTTTTTATTTTTTTTAACTGTACATAGTTTGTAATTTAATTATTATTTAGTTTTTTTTTTCCATTCTAATTAAATGTAAGACTAATCTCTATTTATCATCAATTATAATAATTTAGGTCGAAAATTTTCAACCGTATGGCGAATTTTGTGATGTTACCAAACTTTGCAGTAGTGTAGTAAAGATGTGTAAAACCGTAAGTTTAATTGATCAATACGAGTAATTCATTTTCATTCAAACCAACTATTCATATTTAAAGCTAAAGTTGAGTCCAGATCTGGCGAACGCGCCGCGCGCTGGCTGCTTGCTTTGCTCACTTTTGGTTACTTCCTACGTTTGATGCGGCGAGTAGCAATACTCGTATAGCTAAATGTATAAAGAAACTGTAACACAAAATAAACACCACAAAAAATTTACAAAAAAGCAAATTAAGCAATTACATATATCTACTTAAATGTTTTTTCTCCAGTTGGTTTAAAAGGCTAACTACTAAAGAGACAAAAAATAATTTTCCAAAACGGTTGATATATTATGATGGAATTCTGAGGTCAAACCAAAACAAACGAATTAAGAACCTCCTCCGTGTTGTTGAAGTCGGTTAAAAATAGAACCTTCGTAAGAAATATGTGTAACGTGCACAGATATAATTTTATATTTCTGTGGTAACGACCCATCATGTTTTTTATTTAATTTACATTCATTTAACATTGATAAAAAAGGGTAAAAACATCTATCTGTAGGTATTATGATTTTTTTTCAGTGTTGCTGTACCTGCGTAAACTAATATTATAAAGAGGTGAAATTCCCGAATTAAGCTGAAGTGAGCTTAATAGGTGGATGCAGGCCGTATCCAACCAGTCTTTTTGGTAATCTATGGGGAGGTCTATGTCCAGCAGTGGACGTCCTGCGACTAATATGATGATGATGACATTAATGAGATGTTATCCCACTTACTGCTGACAGGTCACCGCATTGTAGAACTGGATTGATACCGTGCAACAAGCTCACTTCACTTAAATTCACCGAAGGAGATTTTAACAGATTAAGCTGGCTGATTATAAATATTTATCACTGGCATAAAGCTCAGCATTATCATTATCATCATCATAATGTTCCTATTTCTGCCGCAAAGCAACGTTGCTATTCTCCGGTTTGAAGGGTATGGGTGTCGGTGTAATTACAGGCACATGAGACATTTCAACTTTGCCTCTCGGGTGGCCGAGCATTTGCAACGCCTCTGGTATTGCAGATGTCTATAGGAAGCGGTGATTGCCACTGGTGCAGTGGCTGTGGTTCTGTTGTAGCACGGAACAAATATTTGGATGACCTACAGGTAGTTCTGGCATGTGAGTTTATGTGTATGTGTATGGGAGTATGCCAGGTATGCAGGAGTATGCCATAAAAAAACCTAAATATTTTTTTTGCTGTTTATGTTTGACAGCTTTTCAGTTTGTTTGTCTTTCTCCTGGGCTGCAGGTTGTTCGGAAGAGATACTGCGCCCCCGGAACGCAAAGGGCACAAGAAGGAACATGGATGGGTTTTAGTAAGTAAAAGTCTGACACTCCTTCCCGCCCCGTCCAGGGCGGAAGAAGTCATTGGATGATTTCCCGTCGGTAAAAAATAAAATAAAACATAGTTAGGAAAAGACTAAGTAGATGATGATTAGGCAAATAACACGAAACAGTAGGTATGTGAGATAAATTAAAAAAAGTAAGGGTATTTCCCAAAGAATTTTCTTGGGTTTGTTATTATATTAATAGGTAGGTGAATATGAAGGTGTACCTATATTTGATGTTTTAATCGGGGATTTTACAAGTATTTTTATTTAATTATTTTTCTGTTACAACATTCACATAGTCATTGGTTTTTTTCAAAGTTTTTTAAAACAAAACAAAGTCATAATTGTAATTTAAATTACGAATTTGTCAGTAACAGCCCGGAGTTCAGAAGTTGGTGGTATGACGACCCCGTGCTTCGGAAAGCACGTAAAGCCGTTGGTTTTGAGTCTGATCTCTCCCCGATTGTGTCGCATTGCCGTTCCATCGGACTTTGAGACTTAGGGAAAAGAGAGTGCACCTGTGATTGCGCACACACTTGTATACTATAATATCTTCTACGTACTTATCTGGTCTGCATTAAGATTAGCCGCCGTGGCCGGAATCGGTCTGGAGAGTACATACATACATTTAGTATGGAAAAGTAAAGTGACGTCCCCGTTTTGCCAACTCAATTGATTCCAAAGCAAATAAAAATCTAATTTTACTGGTTTTTAGGTCCAAAAGGGGCGTAATGGGTTTGTTTTGGTAGTACAATCGATTAATTGTTCTTTTTTTTTAATTAATATCTTCTAATTGTGTAAACAAATCTCGGAAGTGGCCTCGAAACAATGAATATTTTATAATGATGTTTTTCTTTAATTATTTACGATCTTTATATGAAAACAAGTGTTGAATGTTATTTATAACTTGACTTTAAATATGGTACCTAAACGCGAGTGCTACGCTAGATGTCTTGGGTTCGATTCCCAGGTTGAGCAAAAATGGTGATCTCTTCCCGATTGTGTCGGTTTGATGTTGGGACATCAAACATAGGTGCACTCCCTCTTAGGGAAGAGGGAGTGCACCTGTATTTGCGCACACACTTGTGCACTATAATGTCTTCTGCGTACTTGGCTAGTCTGCATTAACATTAGCCGCCGTGGCCGGAATTGGCCACGGGAGCTCAAATTCAAATTCAAATTCAAATTCAAATTGTTTATTGTGGTACACAGGTAAAAATATGGTGTTACAGTTTATAAAGTGAAGTACATCTATGACCCGCCTTTAGGCATACAATGATTTAAAGACTTATGTAACATTTGTCAATAATTAATTAATAGTAGTTAAGTTAGTCAATAATGTCAATATTTTAAAAGAGTCAATAATTGAATAGTAAAGGATAAATGTAATAGTCAATAATTGGTTAATATTTAAAACAATAGGCAATAGTTTAATAATAATTATAAAACTGAGACTAACGATTACGGAATAAATTTAAAATCTGTCATATAAGTATTCATTTACAGAGTAATATACCTTCTCATATAAAAGTTTCAGTAAAGCTTTTTTGAATTCAAGTATTTCATTTAATTCTCTTATTTCAATAGGAAGCTTATTATAGATTTTAGGTGTGGTCCATTCCAAGAAGACTTTTTGAAAATAATGCAGTTTTGTGTGGAACGGTACATATCTCTTTGTTGCGACGTTGAGATTTCAGTGTGTTAAATAAATGAAGGTTGGATTTGACAAATAATACTATTTCAAAAATATACATACATGGAAATGTTAGGAGTTTATATTTTTTATAATATGGAACACAGCTGTCAGTAGGTTTAAGTTTAAATACAGAACGCACACATCTCTTTTGAGCTTTGAACACAGTTAACCTCTCTGTGGAATTTCCCCAAAATATTATTCCAAAACGTAACGTAGATGTCACATTATGCCTTGTACGATATGAGAACAACAGACTCGTTTGTAATTTTTGCAAGATTATAGAGTGCATATGAGTATTGGTTTAATTTTTTACAGACTATTTCTACATGACATTTCCAGGTCAAGTGACTATCCAGCTGTAGGCCTAAAAATCTGGCATTGTCAGTTTCTGCTATTCTTTGATTAGCATACTTTATATTTAAATTAGGGGTAACTGTTTTTTGATTAAATGTCATGAGCTTTGTCTTATCTATGTTTATTTTTAATTCGTTCATTTCTAACCAGTCTATTATGCAATGGATGGACTCGTTTATATCATTTTGGTAAGTTTCAATATGATTGCATGGTATAAGTGTGCTGTCATCAGCAAATAAAACTGTTTGACAGTTAGTGCATTTTGGCAGATCATTGATATAAACGAGAAACAACAAAGGACCAAGGACACTTCCTTGCGGCAGCCCACATGTTGTAAATCTAGGCGATGACATATAAGTTACCTCTACTTTAGACTCCGAGCATATTCTCTTTAAAATAGTAATTTGCTTACGGTCACTGAGATAAGTTTTTAGTAGATTTAAAATATTCCCTCTAATGCCATATCGATCTAATTTACCAATTAATATTTCATGATTGACGTGGTCAAATGCCTTGGACATATCCATGAGCACTGTAGCAATAGGATTTTTTTTATCTACATTACTAACAATAACAGTAAATAGCTCATATATTGCCTTATTAATATTTCTTTTTTTTCTAAAACCATATTGTTGCTTTGCAAATATATTATTAAATTCAAGAAATGAGTATAACGATTTATAAATAACTTTTTCAAAAACCTTAGATATTACTGGTATGAGTGCGATTGGACGGTAGTTTGTAACTATAACCTTTTCACCTTTTTTGTGCAAAGGCTTAATTAAAGTAGTTTTTAACGCATTTGGAAAATGGCCATGTTCTATGCATAAATTTATTATAAAACTTAATACAGGCGCAATTATATTTGATACCGATTTTAATATGTTAGAGGTAATGCTATCATAACCCGCACTATTCGTGTTCTTTAAAGAATTAATAATTTTAAATATTTCTAAGGGATCTGTAGGTGCCATAAATAGCAGTAGCTCATTCTACAACCGATGAGTTGGCGGGAGCGTTTAGGCTCCAATGTGAACAGATCCTCCAATGTGATCCATGAAGATAGCGAGCGTTGCATTAATAAAAAAATGGCCATGTACATCATGAAGAACAGTTTCTCAGAACATAAGCTATTGTATAGGACAGTTGCCCGACTTAGGAATCGTACTAGAAACCCCAATCTCAGCAGTCGCTCTTACGTCTACGGTACTAGCGGGAAAGTTATTTGGTTGAATAAAGGTGCAGTTAATACTCTTTTGTTCGAAGTTTCTAAATTTAAATTTAAATTATAAATTGTATTTTGTTTTCAGTTAGATAGTATTGCAAAATAAAAATAATTATTTATTTACACATAATGTTAAAAATACACCGTACAAAGACGAACTTAAGGCATTTTTTATCAGTCTACCTTAAATAATAATCATAAGGAAAATAATAGGACAAAATCAAACGATGTTTGTTAAAGTCAAGGCGGTCCTCGACACAATTCATCATAACAAGTTAATAACTAACGTTATCCCTTAGCGTTTCTTAGTTATAATTCAGATTTTAATTGATAATGTCGTGTGCATAGGTTTGGTGCGACAACAAGATGTTTACAAAACTAATATTATTTATTTTAATTCAAAGATCAACTGCTGTAATACGCAAGCTCAATGGTATGTGTAGTTAATGGTATTTATTTAAAAATTCGGTTCGATTCCCAGGTCGAGCAAAAAGTGTTATTGGGTTTTTCTATGAAATTCTCAGTAGCAGCTCGGAGTTTGGATTTGTGCCCGGTTAATGGCAATAGGCTCGCCCCCTATTACATGGGACCTAAATATACCGGCGAACTGTGGGTGTGCATTGATACACCTCTGCCTAACCCTTCGGGGAATACAGGCGTGATGATATATTTTTTTTTTTATAAATTATTTTTTATTAAAAAGTAGTAAGCTCGCCACCTATTACATGGGACCTAAATATACCGGCGAACTGTGGGTCTACATTGGTACACCTCTGCCTAACCCTTCGGGGAATACAGGCGTGATGGTATATATTCACTTGTGTTATTGTGTTTAAAACTCATTAAAGTAATAAATAATCTTCACATGGTTTTTTTTATATAAAGTTTTTTGTACATAGTGAAATAATTCCTATGTTTATAAATTAATGACATTTGTGTGTTTTGATTATAAGATAAGCTTATACCTATTAACATACTTCCTTCTATACTTCTGAAGACAATTTAAACACTTTTGTTAAAAAAAAAGTTTAAAATTTCTTATTCAACATACATCACGCCTGTATTTGTCGAAGGGTTAGGCAGAAGTGTACCAATGTACACCGACAGTTCGCCGGTATGTTTAGGTCCCACGTAATAGGCGGCGAACCTATTGCCATTAACCGGACACAAATCCTAACTCCGAGCTTGTACCTACTGAGTATTTCATAGAAAAACCCACTAACATTTGGGTTCGACTGGGAATCGAACCCGGGACTTCTAGCGTAGCAGTCGCGCTTAAGATCAGTAGGCTAACCGTCAGTTTCTTATTCTAAGAATAGAAATCATAAAACAAGGTTTATCTTAAGATCGGGGATACATCTAACTACGTCACATTTTTCTATAGAAAAATGTGTTTTTCCACGTCACAGTTTCAACTGCAAAGGAACAAGCTCAATCAAGTTCAATGCATATCCCAACTGTATTATAAGTATAGATTTGTTTGCTTTTTTTGGCAAATTTATAAAAAAACTAATAAATTCTAGCCTCGGACTACGCTCTTATACCTCCGGTGTTCCACTTGGACAACTATGAAGAATGCTTCGATAGTCCTGATGCAATATTCTGCGCTGCAGATATCAGTCTAGTCTCCGACGAGCCCAGCGCGCTGTTGACTATGATACAAGTAAGTATTGCTACTTCACTCAAACAATTTCAGTCTTTGGTTCTTAGGCCATAAGAACTAGATTTCAGTTTCATTGGTGGAATGCACCGGGCCCCTTTTAACGTAATATCAGTGCATTTTCAATATGGCAGCATCACTTTAAAGATAATAATCAGCATTTTCATATTTTCACTCACTTAGATACTATTGATTTCGTAATGAAACGAAATTTTGACTGTATTATTTTATAATTATTTATCATATTTACAGGAATTTTCAGCATACCCTCTAAACTACAATCGCTCGTTGCTACGCTATGGTTATTGCATGAATAAAACATGCAAAAAGTTTTTCAATGTTTCTGGAGGGGACCTAAGATGGTCCCTTGAGGCATGCGCGAACGAATCCTTATATAACAAGTATAAGTTAAAAGGGATAGTATCGAATGACACTGATTGTGCTAAACGCGACAGGGAGCTGCCAATAGATAACTTGGATATCGCAGTAGCAGTGATCTGCCTCGTTATATTGTTGGCTAACCTTGTCGGAAGCCTTTGTGATCGCTATTTAGAGAAAGGAAGAGACAGTGCAGGTAGGATTTGTTTTTATTACATGTTTTATAAGTGTACTGCAACATATTATTATGTATGTTCTATGATATTTAGTCACAATGCTGCTGCTTGTTCCTTTATCTGATTAGTTTCCCTGTCAAACCATCTAGTTGCTTTTCGCTGAAAAGTAAAAAGGTGGCCTCATTGGGGGGTTCTTCTATTTTAATCTTGTTTATTATAACCATTATGATCGTAATTCTAATATTTTTCTATGTGTTTTCAGGTTTCAGAATTCTGTATTGCTTTTCAATATTTCGGAATTGGAAGAAATTTGTAGCGGCTTCAGGAGATGGTCGAGATCCGCGTTTGCAAGCATTGAAAGGAATTCATGGTATCAGGTAGAGTTTCAAATTTATTCAAAATTATATTCAATATTATTTTTAGGCACTAACTTTTCTCTTTTTCTTCAGAGCGTTGACTACGTACTTGGTTGTATCGGCTCACTCGATGTTACTCAGCATCCCTTTCATTGTAAACCCAGAGGATATAGAAGCTGTAAGTAATTTTATTTGCCGGCATGGGCTAGAAACTAATGAAGCGATATTCAATCACGTCCACCGCGGTAACGGGACAACAGTTTTATTTTATAATTCACGAAACCGCAGTTTTGGGCGGTTTTATAATCGATTGAGATTGTAAGTTAAGTCCCATATACCGCACTTGACATACACCAGAAACGAGTCATGGCCTTATAAAATGTAACAGAATAAGGCCTATGGGATTCTGGCGGCATCTACTGATTCAGGATCAGCTCCCGTGTGCTTGGACTGCGTTGCTCGCAAACTGACCACATAGTGTGAACCGCGTGGGACGTGGTTCTACCAGCACACTGCCGATGCTGTAGAGTAGTGAGCGACATGGGCGTAAAACGCTTCGTGAAATATGCTACTCAATTTCATACGCACATATCTGCATTTTACAAAGATCGCGGGCCAGCAACCGCGGTAGATGCAGTTGAAAACTATTTCGTAAGATCGTACCCAAAAACCTAATTCAAAGTCAAATTATTTATTCCAATTAGACCATTAAAAGGCACTTTTAGACGTGAATTAATTAAAACTATTGAATCTAGTTGCCCATTCCAAAAGGTAGTGTCGTATGGAGAAGAACGGGCAAGAAACTCCATACATACGCTTTTTAAATTAATATTCATATTCTGCCAATTATCTCAAAAACATAATAAGTATACGTTAAATGTTTAATTTTAACAACACATTCATGGACTAACAAATGTGAGTGAGAAATTTTATTAATAATGATTAATAAAAGTTCTTGTTTTAATTTCAGATGTACGACGGTATATTTTATAATATTTTTTCGAACGGGACATTGATAATGCAGACATTTTTAGTTCTTTCTTCTTTTCTGCTAGTGTATTTTTGGCTAATAAATGCAGAAATGGAAGGAATTTCGTGGAATAAACTGCCGCAGCAAATCGTATCGAGATGGCTAAGGTAAGGAAATTTTACAAATATCCATTTGTAAACCAACTAGCTTCTGCACACGGCTTTGTGATTCTGGGTATCTTTTAGTGAAATTGTGTAATATGCATAATTATGTTGTGTATTGTGAATTTCATTTTGAATTAATATAATAGTGCCCCGTTGGTCTCGTGGTCGCAAGTGCGACTGCTGTGCAAGGGGTCCGGGGTTCGATTCCCAGGTCGAGCAAAAAGTGTTATTGGGTTTTTCTATGAAATTCTCAGTAGCAGCTCGGAGTTTGGATTTGTGCCCGGTTAATGGCAATAGGCTCGCCCCCTATTACATTGGAGCTAAATATACCGGCGAACTATGGGTGTACATTGGTACACCTCTGTCTAACCCTTCGGGGAATACACTTTTAATAGACTTTTACTTCGTTTCATTTAGATTGACTCCATCGTATGCCCTCGTCTTAGGCTTGACAGTAACTTGGTTTGGAAGACTGTCATCAGGGCCTCATTGGAAGGTAAGTCTTCCTGTCACTTAAACACTAATATCATTAGCATGATAAGCCTGTCTTACAACATGTTTGTTATTATAATTTTTTCATTCATTAAACCTATTTGTATCATGTACTTACTTACTTACTTTGCTCAATGACTCAAAATAATGGTTCACTTCAGTTTGTTCAATAGTTACTGTTATCTCCGCATATTGAGCAGAAAACGTCTTGTAAAATATTTACAAAGAGCTGTTGGAAAAATAGAGAATCTAATAAATCGACCCAAAATTTGTTACTATTTATTTCATCCATAACTGTCGTGAAGATACACACATTAATACAGACTTTTATCGATCTACAGATGGTCATTTATAGCGAAGTGTCTGACTGCCGCCGTCACTGGTGGAAGCATCTCTTCTACATCAACAATTACTCTGAGCGCTCCACTTGCATGCCACAAACCTGGTAAATATCGAAATGCATTATTATTGTTATCATTATTTTATACCACAGGCATACGGCCCACCTGTAGGTAAGCGGTTACAGTAGTCTATGGTCACCTGAAACACCAGGATTGATTCCCAACTAATTGATTTCCAACTGCCTCGTTAGCATAGTTATCCGAAGCGTGACTGCTATGCTAGAAGTGTGGGTTCGATTCCCAGGTTGAGCAAAAAGTGTTATCGAGTTTTTCTATGATACTCTTAGTAGCAACTCGGAGTTAGGATTTGCGTCCGGCACTAGAAATAGGCTCGCTCCCTATTACATGGGACCCAAACACACACAGGTGCAAACTTGTACACCTCTGGCTAACCTAAGGTTCTTGTAGGAGAAGGTGGTGGAAGGTAGGCTTCTCATTTATGAGAAGGTGCCAACCAAAGCCAGTTAGTTACAAAATCAACGTATCATAGATACAAGTAACGAAGGATTCACTGCAGCTTAACATCGTAGAAAAAATCTAAATATTTTAAACGAAGAACTCCAAAATACCAACTATAAAGACATTATTCATTAGTAAATACTATTTCTTGCGTTACCACCAGGTATTTAGCAGCAGACACTCAACTCTACTTTTTGGGAGTCATCATCTTCTTGATGTGCAGAACTGGTTTCACTAGAAAGGTGGTACTGAGCATTGTCTTCTTAGCAGGGATCATTGTTCCCACATTGCAAGTCTACTACCAAGAGTTACATGGTGCTATGCTTGGCCATCCGGAGTGAGTTTTTCAATAATTCTTTATAACACCGACTCTGATTCTCTTTATGATCTGAAAGACAATTCTACTAATTTAAAACCTCCAAAACTCTAGTCGCAATATTATTTCAGCGAGAATCAATGTCAAAAGATATAGGTAAATTAGAAACACTTTTAGCAGATTGACACTGAAATTAAATAGCAATCGTTCCCAAAACTTGGCAGAATTGCTTCCCAGATTTCACTTCACACATACATACATACATATACAAACTCACGCCTTTTTCCCATGGAGGCAGAAACCACAGAACGCCACCTTACATACTTCTTACTTACCAAATACTTCACTTCATTACCAAATAAATGGTTTTGTACTTGGTTTATTATTTAGTAAACCCCTTTGTGGTAATTATTTGGTTGTGTATCATCTAATGATCTATGTTCTACTTTGTTTTAGAATGTTAATGACTTTTTTAATGGAAGATCCCACGTTCCATCTTATTTATATAAAAGCACATACCAACTTGACTGGTTGCGTTATCGGCATGGCACTTGGCTACATCGTTTACAACTGGCAGAAGGCTGGTGGTGAACCCAACAAATTACGGGTAACTTCTCTTGCAATTACAATAGCCCTAAATTTAAGAAGCCCTAAAAAGTATTGGGATTTCCACAAGGATGACATAATTAAGACCGCAGGAAGACGCTAGATGCAGGCCGTCTCCAACTTCGTCTTTTTGACCTATGGGGAGGGAAGGCCTTTGTTCAGTAGTGGACTTCCCGCGGCCAATACGATGATGATGATGGATAAGAAAAATGTTTGGTGTAATCATAACGAAATTGTGTTAGGAAATTCTGTCAAAACAAAATATTTAACCCTGGATGCGAAAAGCTCAGAAGCGAGTAGTGTTGCAGTTTCTTGGGAGAGGCCCATTTTTAATCTTTAGATGGACGTCTTTTGTCCAGATGCTATTACGTAGATTCTACATTCATCTGTCTACAGGCCGAAAACGCTCCTGCTTGAACAAAACTTATTAAAAAATTGTTATTTTGAAAAACTAGCTTTTGCCCGCAATTCCAACCTCGTGATTCTTACAGATTCCTAAGTTTTTTTTCACAATTAAGATTTACCTAGCAGTCAAGTATTTTACCTAACGAAATTTTGGAATCAGACTTAATAACATCACAATCTGTCTTTACCACTCAATTGTTTTTCGTATTTTACAGAAATACCGATACCTGTATTGGAGTCTTTTCTTCTGGGCTTTGCTGTGCTCCTACTCCGGCAGTGTCTACTATCGGGGAGGATTACCTGTACCGGTCTACGTAGAGTTGCTGATCGGTCTAGTGAAGCCTATCTTTGGCATACTTATGGCCCTTCTTATAGGCGGCGTTGTTATTCAATTTGAAGGTACTAGTGCTACCTACTTAAGTACTTAATTCGTATTATTTTGTCATCTTAGTTGATGTAATTATGGATGCTATTAATAACAGTCGTATCTCGGATTTGAGTTCAATAATCGCAAATTTAACTTGTATTGATGCCTCCTGCCGGAGGCTCTACGCGGGGATCGTGCGTTCGATGGCCCTTTACGGGGCAAGGTGTGGGCGCGTACCGGACATGGAAAGTTCGGGAGGTTCCTGCACCTCATTGGGCGGGAGGAAACGCCTGGGTGTCACCATTGCGAGGATCGCCCCGAGGACACGGTGGAGCATACTTTGGCGGTGTGCCCTGCTTGGGCTGAGCACCACCGAGTCCTCGAGGCGGCCATCGGCGGCGGCGCCCTCTCGCGTCCGGCACTGGTTCAGGCCATGGTCCGGAGCGAGAGGGAATGGGAAGCAGTCGTCTCCTTCTGCGAAGCTGTAATGCTAGAGAAGGAGGCGGCGGGACGGGAGAGGGAGAGGACAATCCCCCGTCCCAGCGGTCGCCGCGGTAGACGCTCCGGGCGTCGGGAGCCGCGAGACGACTCCCGGCCACCGTAGACGCGTGTCTGTGGACGGTGAGCAATGGGTAGCTCACCGTCCGTACGTTCACTAGCGACAGACCGTGTCGACGGCGCGTTCGTGTTCCACGCGCGCCTCAAAGAGATGTCAGCAAATTTGGATGGGGCCACTGAGGGCCGATGCCTGCCGGGGCTGCGGGTTGTTCGAAAGAGATACCGCGCCCCTGGAACGCAAAGGGCACATGAAGGAACATAGACGGGTTTTAGTCAGTAAAAGTCTGACACTCCCTCCCGCCCCGCCCAGGGCGGGAGAAGTTATTTGATGATTTCCCGTCTATAAAAAAAAAAAAAACTTGTATTGATTAATTTTATATGGCACCTTTCCGGCTCCATCATCAGACTAGTTCTGTTACATCAGAGAATGATTGCGGCCATCCACGCAAATGTCTCGCGAAATCCTTCACTCTTTCTTTCCATTTGGGTAACAACTATAGCATATTTTTCATCTGCAGGTCTGTACCGTCCGATATTGGAGTGGCAACCATTTGTATACATGAGCAGGCTGTCCTACAGCGCGTACCTTCTGCACATTGCCTTCATCAAGACCGATATGGCGTCGATCACCGCAATACATAGACCCACCGTAATTGGAAGTGTAAGTTATGTACACATTCATTAGTTGTTGCCTGTGTGTCTTAATCAGGTCGTCCGTCCACCTAGTGGGTGGAAGTCCTACGCTGCGCTTGCTGGTGCGTGGTCTCCGTTCGAGAACTTTAAAGCCCCATCGGGCTTTAAACGGTGCGCCACTGCAGGCTGCTTCCAAACGGTCCTTAAGGAAATCTATGGGCGAGTCCTATGTCCAGGAGTGGACGTTCTGTGGCTGATATGATGATTTAGTTATTGTAATAGTCTGACACCCTCACTGCTCCAACCCTGCCACAGTCCGGTACCACATACACACACCACATTCCATAGCGTACACACACATATGAGTTAGGCAGAGGTGTACCAATGTACAGTAAGCGCTCAGAAATCCATACCCACGCTAAGACTCACTTTCCTATGAACACGGGCGCGATCCAGTCAGCGCGTGCGCATGTGTGTTTACGAGTGATGTCTCAACATTCCACAGATAACACACACTAATGAACCATCGTCGCACTACGCGAAATGGCATTATATTTCTGTTTACCGTACGAGTCCTACCCGACGCGCGACGTATTCTTACCATTGCATTGCTAAATTTCGCATAATTATAACATGGCCTGGCAGCTGGTTTGGATAAGAAAGGGTTTACGATCATTGAATTCCGAGTTCAAATCTTATACTATGTGTGGCTGTTTTTTGTTTCTTGAAACCATAATAATGTTAGGCAAAATCTTTTTAGGTTTATGTTGAATTATTACGTATTCATGCTTGTTATTTATTTTTTATAAGAAGCAAATATTAGTTATTGTATTATTTATTTAACTTTTTATGTGATTTTATTTTAACTTTTTGTAATTGGAAGTAGGAAAAAAAGGCGTGCTGTGTGATAACAAAAATTTATTTTTAAAATTAACAAACTTATGAGAATTGTAACGTCACATTCCTACCGAAATAAAAGAAGTTCTCTTGTAACTGTTCATAAGATTTTTTGTTGAATACCCACTTAGTCAATAAAATTCATAATAACATAATAAGAGAAGGATATTTTAATAACACAAATAAATTTTGTGATGCTTACGTATTAAGTTTCTGAATTGGTATTCAGCAGAGTTAATTGAAAACTAAACTATAATTCAGACTTTATGAACAGGTTTTTTTTATGTAACGTCACACACAATAAACTTAGTGAGGTAATAGTTTAATAATTCGTTTTCTTGATGAAAAGAAGATTGAAACTAAACCTCAATTTAAGATCATTAAATAACTATCTACGAATATATAATATAATTATGACTAAATATTTAGTTACACCGTCTAATTATTAAAACTAAAACATCCAGGTTATTAAATGTTGCATAACACCGTCTAATACTTCTTCATAAGTAGCACTGTTGCACCTAATTATTAAAACTAAAACATCCAGGTTATTAAATGTTGCATAACACCGTCTAATACTTCTTCATAAGTAGCACTGTTGCACGTCATCCCCACATATTAAAAACGAAACGTATTTTTTCTGGTTTATGATGCATGCAGCTGCTGTTGTTGTAAACAGTATGTTATCCAGTGCGAAACCACCAAACTTAATCCACTTCGCTGTTGAGTAGATAGGATAGGCTATCTATCCTCTTCCTCGTATTTCTTGCTCCGGAGACTAATAATAGTATTCCTCTAAAACAACAAAAAAAGTAATATTAGGCATTTATAACAAAATACTAAAGTGACTTAATTTTTTATATAATTTAATAATATTTATTTAATATAACAAATTTTAATATATTAAAACTATTTATTTATAAATTCCATAATAAACACATTTTTTTTGGCGTCATTATATATTTAAAAATCAATAATAAGTATTAATCGAAATGCCACCAAATAATTTTAGGTATCTTAGGTATAAATTTCAAATAAAAGTTTAATTTACAATTCGTTAATATAATACTCACATTCAGTCAGGTTTCATAAGATATTAATTGGGACCACTTTTATGCAGCCCAATAATAGTCGCCCTCGCCTCAGTAATATTATTTGCCTGCGTTTCGAGAATACTTACAATACCACTACGAGTATCTATTAAATCACTCGTTACTAACCAACAACCACAACCAAACGACAACGCTCATTCCAATCAAGTTAAATATGCACAAAACTCATGTCTACCTCACAGAAATCTAAATTCTTTATTAGTTTTCTATGACTACCCTTTTAAATTTACGAAATGTGTGAACAAAGCGAACAAGCTAAAGAATATTATATTTCTGTTCATTTCTTCAAATTGAGTAAAAACAAAAAGACAAAAATAATGTGAGATTCGAACTCGCGGCTCATTGATTAACGCCGTCAACTGGGCGCGCTTAACCGCTAGACCATCTCGTCTCATTTAGAAATGTTGAAATTATGAACTACATTCACAACGATGATACATGTGTCTATTCTTGAAAGTAAAAGGTCGTAAGTCAAACTAAACGTCAACCTAATCGTTTTGAGATTGGGTATGGACTTTTGGTCGCCACTGTACACCTACAGTTTGCCAGTATGTTTAGGTCAGATGTAATAGAACTCAACGCAACTCTATTGGCATTAACCGGGCATAAATCCTAATTCCGAGCTGTTACTGAGAAGAGAGCCGTTTCATAGAAAAACCCAATAACACTTTGCTTGACCTGGGAATCGAACCCAAGAACTCATCATCGAATGACCCCCCCCCCCGCCCTGGGCGGGACGGGAGGGAGTGTCAGACTTTTACTGACTAAAAACCATCTATGTTCCTTCGTGTGCCCTTTGCGTTCCGGGGGCGCGGTAACTCTTTCGAACAACCCGCAGCCCCGGCAGGCTTTGGCCCTTAGTGGCCCCTTCTATGTGCTGACACCTCTTTGCGCGGAACATGAACGCGCCGGAGACACGGTCTGTCGTTAAATAACGTACGAGTGTAGCAGTCGCGCTTGGACCGCTAGACTATCGAGTCAGTCAAGACATACCTAGGACTTTACAATACCAAATGACTGCTCTGGGTGGAGCGGAAAGGAGTGTCAGACTCTTACTGATCAAAGTCAAAGTCAAAGCATTTATTTCAATTAGACCATTTACAGGCACTTTTGAATTGTCAAGAAGTTACAGTAAGTTGAAGCTAGTTGCTCGTTCCAAAACGTAGATCTCTGTAGAGAAGAACGAGCAAGAAACTCCATAGACACTCTTTTCAAAATGGTTTTTACAAAATCATAATTGCAAAATTCTCGCACATCACAGTGACACAGCGTAAAATGAGCGTATGTTCTAAAACAGCCTTTCCCAAAGTGGGCGTTAACGCCCCCTTGTGGGCGCTGCAGGCCTAAAGGGGGGCGGTAAGAGACCCAGAGAAAAAATGGGGGCGTTGTGTAAAGGCTTGGGGGGCGATTTGTAATTTCATCTAGCTAGGAGGACTCTTAAACACCCTTAGAAGGGAAGTACGCGGAAGGCGTTGTTTGATTGATTTTAGTAGAGGACCCCCCCCCCCCGTCATGACTAATTTCTAAACGGTTACGGGAAAAGGGGGGCGCTAAAAAATAATTTATTCTCAAAGTGGGCAGTAGACGCAATAAGTTTGGGAACCTCTGTTCTAAAACATCTTCTATATTCTTCACAGTTGCTGAAAAGCTGCACAATTACAATAAGCACATTTGTAGCGGCATTCTTCTTTAGCCTCCTGGTTGAAAGTCCTTTTGGAAACCTCAGTAGAGGAATTTTCAGAAAACCACTCGCTAAAGAAGACAATGAAAAGGTTGTAGAAGAATACAAGAAAGCAGAAGATTTCAAAACGACTGATTTAAGCCAAACGATAATAGAAGATGGTACAATTGTTATTAAAATGGGTCCTTCAAAATAGTTGAGTTCGTAACGACAGTGTAGTTGCCCAAGGCGTTAACTCCACCTTTGTTCAGTGTATTTTTTTATATTATGTGCATAATGTTTATTAAATAAATAAATAATTCATAACTTATGTTAATCATCTTAGCGTTACCACGTTGCATCGTGTGCACTAGTTTTGTAAGTTTATTTTTATTATTTGTTAACTGAAATAAATAATACCTGTATTATATTATTATTGTTACTCCATTAATTTATTTTAAATACATACATACAAATACATGTTTAAATATTATTTGAAAAATGAAAACATTAAAATTAAGAAACGGTTGTTTTTTTAATGTAATTACCTAAACACCTGTCAGACAAAGTCTAAATTAGAAATTATGCCAATTTTAGCTGAACATCATAGAAATTTAAAAGCTGAATGATTAGCAATCGATTCATCATAAAAACAACACAGTTCAGTACATTATTTTCTAACAAGCATTTTTCAAAAGCCGTCCCAGTTATCCTTCTAAACGTTAGCCGAGTTTTATAAAAATGCACGAACAAAGTTTTATCATAAATAAATAAAATGCCAACGTTTAGCATAATACGGGCCCTCTCGAAGGAATGCTGACACGCGTTCAGTTCGCATGGGCAGAACAAGTGCTATTCTCTGCAGCTCATGATAAATCGGGAAAACTAGGTTGTGTGGGAGCACAGCAAAATTATTTCTGGTTATTATAATAAGTTAAGGTTTTGCTGGGTTTTCTTCGTAAACATACGTTGGGAACTGAGTTTGTTTATTTACTAGCTGTTGCCCTGTCTGGGTTGTGGTTATAAAACACGAACACCCCGCGACTTCGTCCGTGTGGTTTATTTCAACTGGAACTGCTACTGAGAATTTCATAGACAAACCACATAACACTGATCGACCAGGGAATCGAACCCAAGATCTCTAGAGTAACAGTTGCGCTTAGGACCACTAGGCTAAAGAGGCAGGTTAGTTCAAGTTCAAGTTCTTACTAACACCATAGTGTAGTAACAACTTATTTTCAAGTACCAAGACCAATAAGTCTTAGTACTTGAAATGAGCGATTTAGAATTTAAATCTGAGCAGACATTGACAAGGCAATGATTCCAAAAATAAAACCAAGTACCTAGTTCCTCACAAAAATGAATTGAACCTACTTACCAGCCCAGCTGACGAGGCTCAGCGGTCTAAAAGGGATTTAGGGTCAAAGGCAAAAAAAAACGTCAAGCGTGAAAACGTCTTTAATTAAAGAATTCTTTCAGACATTTCCCTTGTTTTAGGGGAAAAAGTGGGAAAATTTAAATAGTCCCTTTTTCTTAGAGCCCTTAAGGAAATCGGGTGAAAAGAGTCTGAGGCATTTTGAACGTTACGCAGATTATTTTGTAGATAGAAAGGTACAATTGTAGGATTTCGTAAAGTTTTGTTGTTTCGCCAAACTGAGACATTTAGTACTGGAATAATTAGACGGAGGAAAGAAATGAATAAAAGACAAAAGTTTTTTTTTAATATTTTGTAGTTTGCTGTAAGCATTGCCTATTTGCATGCCTAATTGGCAGTTTAAGGCCGGTGTTTACCTACATTTAAACAAACATTTACTTTATTTTAATAGTTTTATATTTAAAAATTGAAATTAGCAACTATACGTAGATTTAATAATATCGCGACTTGGGTACGAATCCCAGGCAAAAATGAGTTATTGGATTATTTTATGAAATTCTCAGTAGCAGTTTAGAGTTAAGATTTGTGCCCGATTAACGGCAATAGGCTCGCCCCCTATTACATGGGACCTAAAACATACCGGCAGACTGTGGGTGAACATTGATACACCTCCGCCTAAGCCTTCGGGGAATACAGGCGCGATGGTATATTAATAATTTTTATTTGCTTTTCTTGTAAAACATGTTGAAAGGTACCTTTAATGGTCTAATTGACGTAGATACCACCACCTCCCAAAAAACGAAAAAAACAAAAACCGATCACCCCGACAAACAAGCTCTCAATCAAATAACTAAATCCTGCTCCACTAACCTCAATAATTCCTCCACGTCAATCCGATAAAAGGGAAAATGACACGAACCTAATAATGGTTTCCTCAAAGATCTTATCGAAGGCATCGCGTGTAATCTGGACAGCTGTAAGAGGTCCTACCCATGTCACGAATACTCCAGAGGAGTGATATTAGGAGGTTGTCAAGATTTCGCAAGATGGCCGTGTGACACTTAGGTCTCGAGTGAGCTATTTGTCTTTTTGGTGAAACTTGGATTTTTGGGGGTTAGTGTAGCATACATGGAACGTCTGTTTTTGTTAAAGGGTTAGACAGAGGTACAGTCAGCAAAAGAGATAGGTAAGTAACCAGTGTATATATTGTATAGTATAGTAAAAAATATCAATCGCTTTTTCAAAAACTTTAAATATATACACTATATACTATACACTACTATATACTATACTATAGTGTATAGTATTGTAAAGTGTATATATTTAAAGTTTTTTAAAAAGCGATTGATATTTTTGAATGAAATTCAAATTAAATAATAGGAAATAAACAGTTTATTAATTAAGTTAAATTTCGTTTAAAAACGACCACTGGTTTCAAAGAAAACTTTACTTATCTCTCCGGTTACTTACCTCTTTATTTGACAGTACATATAGAGAATGCTGGAGCACTGATCACTACGCTTGCTCAAAGCATACTAATATTATAAACAAGTAAAGGTTGTGAGGTTGTATGGGGTAATCTCTGGATCAACTAAACTGATTTTGAAAATTCTTTTACCCATACAAAACCACGTTATTTGTGAGTGTCATTGGCTATATAATATTACGCAACGACCCATGGGAGCGGAGCAGTAACCAATGACGTAACGTGAGACGGGTGAAATAAGCCGCGTGGCTTATTTAAATAGATGCTTGAAGATGATTTAATAGTCTAGTCCGCGTGGACTAGACTAGTTAACTATAATTTCATTATTGCTCACAGTGTTTTCCAGGTTTTGTTAGGCATATTGTTACTTGCGATATTGTTTATTACTTGCCTTTATTTGAAACCGTTACCCCAAGCATTAAAGGCTCGCGCCTTATCACTCGGCCATCACAAATGATGTAGGTGTTATGTCATTTCAAATTATCCTCATTTCAAAAGTCAAATATAACTAATTAGCCAGTTAGTTAGTTACCTTTCTTTTTAACTTAAAAGCTAGCTAAATAGAGTAGGTAATAGTAAAGTAGACAAGTACAAAGATAAAAAAGTGAAAGCACTTCTACACAACTTTCAAGTCACTTAGAGGACAGTGACCAAACCACGATATATTTTAAAATGTAACATGTTGGTTTACCGCCGAGGTGTATTTAAGCGTGCATCTGTGTTTACGTCAAGTAAATGTATTACACATACACTTTAAACATATTCTTTTCGCTTTAAATGGTGTGTAGTGGCAGTGAAGGCGGGTAGCGAGTAGCGAGTAGTGGAATAATAATTCTGACACACTTTGGTGACTACGCTTTTGATCACGAAAATTGGCCTTCTTGATCACTTCTTCTTCTCTCACAGACTAAATTGAGACTTGAATTTGAACATCTTTTAGCTAGTAGAATTATTTAATTAAAACACTTTATCAAATAGACACAGATGGTTTTTTTTTTTTTTTAAGACTGTAATTCATCAAATATCTTCCCCCGCCCTGGGCGGGGCGGGAGGGACTGTCAGACTTTTACTGACTAAAACCCGTCTATGTTCCTTCTTGTGCCCTTTGCGTTCCGGGGGCGCGGTATCTCTTTCGAACAACCCGCAGCAGACACAGATGGTAAGGTAACAATAAATAATTATTAATATCCTACTTCCTACTATCCTGTTTCATATTATCCTACTAATATTATAAATGCGGAAGTTTGTGAGGATGGATACATGGATGGTGTTTGTTACTATTTCACGTTTTTAAAACGGCTGATCGCATCTGGATGAGATTTAACACTACGTTTTATTGTAGTGTGGAATAACACGCAGGATACTTTTTATCCTGTGATGATGTTCGGTTCCCGTGGAACCACATATCATAAATTATAATATCAACGCACCGGACGAAAACGCCGGCAAAAGCTAGTATTTCTACATGTTGTGTTGTATTTTTTTACCACATTAATATTTTATTGTACTAAAATATTTTATAAGGTTTCTGATACAATATTTTAGTTGTCTGAAAAAAAAAAGAGTTTTTTTATCTATAAAATTATATGGAAAATCCGGTTCATGGGTAGGTTCAGAAACATGGATGGGTTTTAGCCAGTAAAAATCGGACACTAGGGCGGGAGAAGCAATTTGATGATTTCCCATCGGTAAAAAAAATATGGGTAGGTTCTAGTTAGAGTAGTGGATAGCGAGATAGAGTAGGTAGCGGGTAGCGGATAGCACACATCTAGCTGTGTCGCTACCCGCTAACCGCTTGCACTGGGTACTCTCCGTATGTACCCCTATTCCGAAATAAAGTTAAACCGATACGGGTGAAGCCTTAATACCTTTGAGTACACGATTCTTGGAAATACCTGCGTGTTACGCATTTCGATAGAAATGTAAAGTACACTAAAATGTTGCTAATAAATTCATTCAAGTTATAAATAAATAACTCTTTGGTATCGTATTTTGTGATCACAAACAAGGATTCATTAAATTGTTTATTTTGTGGTTATTTTTTTCTTAGAAACTTCAAAGCAATGTTCTTTTTTTAGACAAATAAATAACAAAAAAAAATAAAGTTGTCTGTTTGCAATGGAAAAATAACAGCTTTTTACAAAGTAAGTAAACCATTTTTTTAAACCCAATAACACGTTGCTTGTCCTGAGAATCGGGCCCAAAACCTCTAGCGTAGCAGTCGCGCTTAACGGCGCTTAGGACCAGTAAGCTAACGAGACAGCCATTTGAAGGATCCCCGAAAAAAATAGGGTACTTAGGGCTCTGCTTACCTATTTTTATAACATCTCGTCTCTTTTCTCCGCCATGACAGGACGAGGCATAAGACACGTTGCATTTTTGCAAAATTGCATCCACAAGCCGCTGAGTTTCACTTCTAAGAAGATTTGCGTGTTGAGTTTCGTTTAATATGCTCATAAAACTCGTGTTTAGATAGGATGTAACAATGTTGGGTATGTGGCTGGATTTATGACTAGACTATGTTGTGTAAGTTACTAAGAAATTGCTGTGGAAAAGGATACGAGTAGTATGTGATCAACTACTGTTTACTTTGATGAAAAAAGGAGGTAGAAATCTGTAGTAACGGCTTTATCTATACTGGTATTATAAAGCTGAAGAGTTTGTTTGTTTGAATGCAATAAACACTGGAACTACTGGTCCGATTTTTAAAATTATTGTCCTATTGGAAACTACGTTATCCTTGAGTGGTATAGGGTATGTAGGTACTCTCCAAACAGATTTCGGGCACGACGGCTAATCTTAATGAAGACTTGCCAAGTACGCAAAAGATATTATAATATTGTGCACTAGTCTGTACTACCCATTACTGGGTTGTGGAGGTCTGATAGGCAGTCGCTCCATGTAAAATACTGATATTCAGCTGCATCCGGTTCGACTGGAAGCCGACCCCAACATACCTAGTTGGGAAAAGGCTAGGCAGATGATGATGATGTACTAGTCTGTACTCAAACACAGGTAGACACCCTCTTCCCTTACTCTTATAGTCCAATGAGATAGCCATGCGACACAACCGGGTAGAGGCGGACTGTGGGTGTACATTGTTACACCTCTGCCTAACCCTTAGAAGAATACAAGCGTGTTGCTATGTATGTATAGATATAAAAAAAACATAGCTAAAGTAACTGTATTTTCTGAACAGTTCGTCCATATAGATACACGTCTAGAACTCAACACCTTTCTATTGATAAATTGCACTCTCGCGAGCGAAATAGACGGCGCCGACCGACGCCGACGCGACGGTGCGGTGCGGTAAGGAAATTGAATTATATGTCCAAATATTTTTCTATTGGTATTTTTAAGTTAAAGCTGGGTGAACGAATTTTAAGAGTTTTAAAATTAGTGTCGCTTGTTACTGTTTTAATAATGTTTGGAATGTTTGACGTGTTTATAACCAGTAGCTTCTGTTTGCGACTTTGCTAAAACTACAGAATTAAGGCAAAGTACAAAATTACCCCACAAAGATACAAGAACAGAATTAAAGTTATCGTCAGAGTTCATCATCACATTCAAATCATCCATCAACTATAAAAATAAAAATGTGTAGCTAACCGCTAATCACGATAACGGCTGTATCGATTTAGCTTGTTTTATTTTTTGCTGTCTAAATATGTAACTTCCCTGACAAGGTTTTTCTGAAATAATTTTTTTTCTAATCCACTTGAAAAGACGAATATTTGGACCTACGCGAAGACTGGGCGGTTTTCTCGTGAAAATGATTACATTTTCATTTGATTTAAATATAAGTTTGAAATCGCAAACCGCTTTGAGCCAGCGTGTTGATCAGTACTCGTGCCTTCTCTGTATGAGAAGAGGCCTTTACCCTGCAATGGGACTTGATGGGACAATTTTAGGTTCTTTTTATTATTAGCAGATGATGATTATTATAACGTGCTTGCACAACAAATGCTCGAAAACAAAGCTTCCACTGAGTACCGTCTTTAAAAATTAACGAAACTAACTTTTCAGTTAAAAACTAGGCTATAACAATAACTAACCACGGCAAAGCTCTAACTAACTTCACTTGAAGTTAGTTGATGTTAACTTGGACGCGATAGAGGTAATAAGATTTTCTCAGTTCAAAGTTTTTCATTTTTCTATCATTTTATATTAACTTTCATTTTATTTTAAAGCGAAAGACGGACAGAAATAAACGTATTTTTATTTGATTACTAGGTTCTGTCTGCGACTTCGTTCGCGTCAAATTTTATATTATTGACCTACAGGAACCGGGATAAAAAGTATCCTATTGTTATTCCACACTACAATCTATCTCAGTGCCCAAATGTTGTAACTCAAAACCAACACTATATCGATCCCAAGTTTTTGGGGTCGTTACAAATAAATAATAACCATCACGCCTGTATTCCCCGAAGGGTTAGGCCGAGGTGTACCATTGTACACCCACAGTTCGCCGGTATATCCGTACCACGCGTGAATACGTTGACAACTCGAGATGTCGTTTTTTTCTTTTTTTAGCTTAAACGCTTCTGTGACCTTATACCCTACCGGTATTAAAAACTCAACTCGAAATACTCAAACAAAATCAAATTATTGCTTTCGTACATAAGTGAGTATCTACAATTATGGCAATAAATATTTGATAAAACGACATGTCAAATTAATAATACTTAACTGACAGCGTTTATATTATTGCATTTCGATTTATCAACATAAGTCAGAACATGCATTAGTTAATATATCAACATATACGTTTGTGGATTTGCGAGTGTAATATGACAAAATCAGTTATCAAGTTATGAACGTCTTTGAGTACGAAACACGCACATATATGTCGAGTTATCTAGTTATGCACGCTATCTAAAGTTGTGATATTTAAGAACATTTCGAATTGTCTAGTTATGCACGCTATCAAAAGTTGTGATATTTTAGAACATTTCGAATTGTCTAGTTTTATCATTATAAAATCACACGAGTCATTTATGAAACTCTTTAAAATGGACATTATATTGTTTATAATAACAAAGCGTGAATTGTTACGTTTACTTACTTTGAGAATACTTAAAATACGCATATAATTTAACTTTTATAAAAATAAAATCATTTCATCGTTTTAAGAGTTTGATGACCGAATTTGACTCAAAATCAACTTTTAGGAAAACTTTAAGCGCAAGGTAATTTGAACTCAATTGTAAACATATAAGGCAGGTTTATACTTGAATGCCTTTCATATTACGAGTCACTGCCGATCTGTAGGTACATGATCAAAATCAGTTCGTTCGTTCAAAAGATCGTGTCGGAACTTGTCAGTATCGAGTATCTCGTCGTCTGAGGTTTTATTGTTAGTACGTTACTTAAGTGTTTTGTATTACAACAACTTTATATTATTTTTATAAAGAAAAACAATTATTGTGGCTTATAATAATTATGAGTGATAATGAGGAAAAAGTAAGTACGCAAAAATACGTCTGTGTTTATCAGATAGGTTATAATATAAAATTAAATTTGCATTGTGTGCTTGTTATAAATACTGATTGTACAGTTGTTTTTTTTTATATTTTAGCAGAATGCTTTCAAGGGCTTATTACATAAAAAGCGTAAATTGCTTGAGCTACGAGAACTTGTTATGTCTAAGTCTAAGTCACCTCGTAATCTTTTGGTGGATGAAAAAGGTGAGACAGTTTTTATGCTTTTGTATCGTATTTTTACCATATTTGCTAATTTATTAAATTATGAGTTTAACTCTTACGTTCTTAGCTATTTTTTTGTCAAATGCGTTTGCTGGTGTAGGAGGGAATTGCGTGACAGGTGATGGAATTTTGTTGTTTTAATCACTTTAACTGCTGCACTCAGAGGCGCCCATTAACGCTAATCTCTGATTTACTAATTTTGTCATTGAATAATAGTCTATATCTTTATGATGTTAAGTACCTTAGGTTTTGCTATAATTGACATTAAAGTAAAATGACGTCTCTGTGTGCGGCAGTAAGACTGTATTAAGACGTTCTATAATAAAAAAAATATTTTCAAATCAAGATGTTAAATATTATGGGAAAATGTGGAATGAATAGCTTAATGAATTAATTAAGATGTTATAAGTAACTTAGTAAGTTTGAAGTCTGAGAATGCTGTTGAAAAATAATCTATAATATTATGTTAATATCTTTTCAGATACATGCAGTTCTGAAATGTTATTTTCAAATGAGCCACCCTCTATTTCTCCTCCCCCCTTTTCTCCATTGACTCCTTTAATACAGGAACTAAGACATAAGAACTCAACTCCAGGCAATTATTTTTCTTTCTCTTTTTATTATTGGATATAATTGTTATACATACTTTAAACGAAATCATATTATTTCAGGTGAGTCTAATTTTGATGTAAGAAGTGACACATCAGAAGGATTGAGATCGTCTCCATTATTAAAAGATCTTGAAAATGAAGATCATACTTCGTCCCCTATTCGGCCTATGTCACCGGAAACGAGAGAACTTTATGATTTATTAAATGAACCAGACCTAGAATTTGAAAATATTGACTTGATGCAATCTCCTGATTTAATGGCAAATAAAACAAATGCTGTACAGGATAACTCTGAAACTGATTGCGAATCTTGTGATGATATTTTATCTCCTAAAGATTTACAAAAAAATACATCTAATACTGATAAAATCGATAACAACCTAGTGGAAAGTGCTGTTTCTGTAGAAAATGAAAAAATAAGAGCAGAAAACCAGGAAACTATCACTAACATTTCGAACGATAATACACAAAATATAGCTACAGCTGCTACTTCATGTGAGTATAATAAGTTAAAATCAATGTAAAATAGGAACAGTTATAATAAAATAGTTTTATGAATATACTGAAATACATATTTATAGTTGCAGATATCAACAGTGTGACAGAGGCAAGGAATGAAGATCCAACTAAAGAAAATTCGAAAGTGAAAAAAAAGGGTAGATCAAGGAAGGAGAGGGAAGAATCTAAAAGACTAAGGAATTCTGGTAAAGGCTATGTAACGGAAAAAGGAAAAAAAGTGGGTGAGAGGAAATTGAGTTCACTAAGAACTTGTAGATTAAAATGTTCTGAACGATTTTCTGAATTGGAAAGGAAACAATGCTTTGACGAATATTGGGCTTTGGGCAGTAGAGATCGGAGAGCAATGTACGTAGCTAGTCTTATAACAATATTACCAAAGAAGACACAAAAGACTGATAGCAGAACAGTTCAGAGAGATTATTATTGCAAATATAAACTAATTATAAATAATGAACACAAACCAATTTGTAAAGAATGCTTATGTAAAACGTATGGGGAAACCAAAGGATTTGTAAATATTATAATAGATAAGAAAAAACACTCTGTAAGCGGAGTAATAACTGCTGATAAGAGAGGAAGGCAACCACCTAAAAATAAAAAAACGATTGACGATACTACTACAGCTATAAACCATATATTGTCATTTCCAAATTACGAGAGTCACTACTGTAGGAAAAGAACGAACCGAAAATATTTGTCCTCAGATCTGTCCATTGCAGCTATGTATCGTTTATACAAAGAAAGTTGTTCAAACCCCGTGTCATTGAAATTGTACTCAAAATGGTTTCATGACTTAAATCTATCCTTCAAACAACCGGCAAAAGATACTTGCCATACTTGTGATTTACTTAATACAAAGATTTCGTTAGCTCAAGGACAGGAAATCCAGGCTTTAAGAGGTGAACTTGCTGCACATCATACATTAGCTGAAAAAGCTTATTCCGAAAAGAGGAAAGACAAAGACGATGCAAAACGCGACTCATCAATTCGTGCCTACACGTTCGATCTTCAGCAATGCTTACCTACTCCTTACCTCAAAACTTCAGTTTCTTTTTATAAAAGGCAATTGTGGTCCTTCAATCTAACAATTCATAACTTAGCTAATGATCAAGCTATTTGTTATATGTGGGACGAAACGATTGGCGCACGAGGTGCTAACCAAATCGCTTCTTGTTTATGGGATTTGCTTCATAATTTACCTGCAAATGTAAAACAGGTCACATTTTATTCGGACACATGTGGGGGGCAAAATAAAAACAACACAGTTGCTATGATGTTCATGTTTCTATTGCATCAACATCCAACATTAGAAGTGATCAACCATAAGTTTCTTATCAGCGGACATAGTCATATGGAATGTGACTCGGACCATGCTATAATTGAGAGAATTAAAAAGAAGACACAGATTAAAATTAACCATCTTAATGATTGGATACAACTGGTTCGGTCTTCCAAAGTTAAAAATCCCTTTGAAGTGATACCTATGAAGCAAGAACAGTTTCTAAACTTCTCTGAATTAAGTTCAAAAAAAGGGCCGTTCACAATTAAAAAGAAAGACGTCTCTGGAAGCAAATTCCTATGGCAACCTGTGAAGTGGTTGCAATATAGAAAGCCCATTGGAGAAATATACTTCAAGACAAACCTTGACAGTGACACTCCATTTAACGCAATAAACTTCAAGAAAAGAGGCAAATACATTATAGATAACATACAGTTAGAACCAGTGTCCAGAGAGCAATTGCCAGTAAGTCGAGAGAAGAAAAAAGATTTGCTGGATCTATTACCTCTAATAGATCCAGTATTTCATGAATTTTATAGAAATATAAAAACGGATAATGATACAGAAAATATCGACCCCGATCTTGACGAAGAAGATCCTGATAAAGAAGAAAACACAGAAAAATAAGTAATTTAAAGTGTTTTTTCTTGTCATTTGGTTCAATTTCATAAATTTAAAAAAGAATAAAGAATCTTAATTTGTTTCTGCGATTAAACTTTGTTATTACTTCATTTGGTTTTTATTTAAATTCAATTATGACAGTTAGAATTTTTATCTTCCTTCAGGGAATAAGTTGATAAGTCGTCGGTGAACAATTGGATAAGTCTGTTTTTAAATGCATTAACAAATATTACATTTATTTTGTAACGTAGACTTAAAACAGCTCCTTAAAGAACCTAAATTCAACTATTAAAAAAGTAATCATCATTATTTTCGATTTACCAGAAGATCGTAAACTTTAAATTGGCTGCCCTGAAAAGTATGCATAAATGACATATCAACTTATTCACGCCAGGTACGGATATTTAGGGCCCATGTAATAGGGGGCGAGCCTATTGCCACTAACCGGGCACAAATCCAAACTCCGAGCTGCTACTGAGAATTTCATAGAAAAGCTAATTAACACTTTTTGCTCGACCTGGGAATCGAACCCGGGACCTCTAGCGTAGCAGTCCTGCTTAGGACCACTAAGCTAACGAGGCAGTTACAAATATTTTTAGTTTATCCCCTTTCACGACATGTTTTTATGTGTTTGATTGGATGGCAAATAAGCCGACGCATGGCCTCCTGACGCTGTCACCGCCACCTATAGACATCTGCAATACTATAGACCTTGCAAAGGCGTTGCCATCCCATAAACAAAATTGAAATATCTCATGTGCCTGTAATTGCACCAGCACCCATTCAAACTGGAACACAGCAACGCTGCTTTGCGGCAGAAATAGATACGGTGATAGTACTTCCCCGGACGCGCACCTTCACAAAGAGCTCAACTACTAGAAAAATCAAACTACTAACTACTCTGTATAAAAAAAGACTTCACTTTGAGTAAGACTTCACTCTTTACCATAAACGACAACAAGTTCTACACGCTACCATAAACAAACTGAAGATTTTTAATAAACTCGCCACTAAAGTTGATACACAAGAAAGTATGTACTACCATCGGATCTGAGAGACGTGATCTGTTTACTTAAACGATACCGTCCAGCCTATCATCCAAAACTTCGCTAACAACCCTGAACATTGCTGGAAAAGCATCGCTTCAATTTTAGTAGCGTCGAACAAACTCATCCATGGATGGTAAATTGGAGGAGTAGGAGAGTTTGGACCGACTAAATAGTACTGAATAGTTATACTTATTGCGGGCAAGTGCGAAAAGTGTCGAGTGTTGCCGATCGTGATACGAATGTTAATACGATTAGGTGCCAATCGTCCACTTTCTGGTTATAGACCTTTGTGGACTGAGAACCCGTAGTCCCCAGACCTATGGCATTTTAGCATGGCTGAAGTTTTGAGGATAGAAAGAGAGGAATCTATATATCATGAGGCATTGGTTTCCACATTTCGTTTTCGATAGCGGTCCATTGTGTGTAAGCCAGTGTGGCTGTTATTCTAACCAGAAGACTGCCTTTCTGGTTCTGTGGTCGCAAGTGCTACCGCTGAGCGTTAGGTTCCTGGGTTCGATTTCCAGGTCGAACAAAGTATTATTGGGTTTTTCTATGAAATTCTCAGTAGCAACTGGGAGATCCGGTTAATGGTAATAGGCTCGCCCCCTGTTACGTGGGGCCTAAACAAACCGGTGAATATATAATTTGAAATTTTACGAGGCAGTTAAATTGTGCTGATTACGATACAAAAAAACAAAAAACTTTAAAATAAAAAACCCATGAAGGAACAGTAATACTACATTTTACAAGGCATCACTTAAAAGTCACAAGAAAGTAGAATATGCAATTTCGTTGACTGGGATGACATATTTTTTCAGTTATTTTGATTTATATACCAAATTACCTAATCTATTTCGATAAAATTAACCTATGAAACTTAAAAAATGTCATCAAAATCGATTCATAATTGGGAGAAATGTCGCGTAATAAACATAAAAAAAAGGACGAATTGGGAACCTCCTTCTTTTTAAAGTCGGGTAAACATATTCCTCTTTTAACTGCCTCGTTAGCCTAGTGGTCCTAAGCACGACTGCTACGCTAGGGGTCCTGGGTTCGATTCCCAGGTCGAGCAAAAAGTGTTATTGGGGTTTTCTATGAAATGCTCAGTAGCAGCTCGGAGTTTGGATTTGTGCCCGGTTAATGGCAATAGGCTCGCCCCCTATTACATGGGACCTAAATATACCGGCGAACTGTGGGTGTACATTGGTACATCTCTGCCTAACCCTTCGGGGAATACTGGAGTGATGGTTTATATTATATTATATTCCTCTATCTATCCAAACACCATACATTTAAACGACGTAGGTCTATATGACACTGGGATCTTAGACCATTACCTGTCTAGGTCGTTAGTCTATTTTATTGGCTTTTGAGATTAGGAGTGAAATACGGGCTCTAGGTTGACAAAATGGCTCTTTGATAGCCGGAATAACCCAGGCCGGTATATTAGATAGCTGTGTGGATGTCGAGAAAGAATTGAACATCTTTTTTTTTGTATGTTCATTGTCCTTGAATCGTCGTGAGGGCCCGGTGGTTAAGGCAACCGCCTAGTGTGCACGAGGCTGTGGGTTCACTACTGGGTACGGGCTAGAATCAATGTGACATAACCATCACGCTTGTATTCTCTGAAGGGTTAGGCAGAGGTGTACTTATGTACACCCACAGTTTGCCGGTATGTTTAGGTTTCATGTAATAGGATATGTGTGAGGGGGAGGGGTGTAAATGTGACTTTTTCTATTTTATATGTACTTTCTAAGATTTTGGACATTACTGACATCGGTGAAGATAAATATCGCGAGGAATCCTGAACTTATAATTTATACACCTAAGTCTGAAATCGCTGATCTGGCTTGTGCAAACGTGGTAATTTACGCTCGTACCTTCACTATACGAAAAAGGCCTAAAATAAAAATAATAGTTGAACTATAACTTTTTGTGTAAAAGGACACGAGTTCCAAATAGACTTGAAATCCTCTTGAAAATTCAATTAAATGGGACCTCTTTACGAACGGGCAAATAACTGAAAAGGCCAACCTCCCCCTTCAAAGTTAAAATTAATAATCCTATTAGACTGAACTCAAAATTCTGCCACTATCAATAGATAGTAATATCCACTAATAGTTATTGACCATCTACTCATCTAGTTACACGAGACCGAATTTCAATCACACTAATATTAAAAAGCCGAAAGTTAGTGTGTTTGTCTCTTCTTCACGCTCAAACGGCTGGACCAATTTTGATAAAATTTGGTATGAACGTAGGATATACACATATGCTACTTCGCTAGTAGGTATTATAAATATGTACGACAATTTATGAGGCTCGATGAATAGAAGGGAGAGATGGATGGATGGATGGATGGATGGATGGATGGATGGATGGATGGATGGATGGATGGATGGATTCTTGTTACTATTTCACGCTTAAACGACTGAATGGGTCTGGATGTTTGGAACTAAGATAGATTGTAGTGTGGAATAACACATAGTATACTTTTATCCCAGAAAATGTACGGTTCTCGTAGGACAATAAATCAACTTTCACGCGGACGCAGTCGCGGGTAAAAGCATGTAGTTTATAATCCAAAGTGAACGTTTTTAGGTGGAACGTTTTGGTAATATGTCAACTTGAATGATGTTACCTAACTTTGTAATATTTTATTGATTTTAATTGCCTCGTTAGCCTAGTGGTCCTAAGCGCGACTGCTACGGTAGAGGTCGAATCCCAGGTTGAGCATAATGTTATGGGGGTGTTCTTTGAAATTCTCAGTGGCAGGTCGGAGTTAGGATTTGTGCCCAATAAATGGCAATAGGGTAGGCTCCTATTCCATGGGACCCAAACATGCTGGCGAACTGTGTTCCAATGTGTACACAGTACTGTGTACACCACATTGGTACACCTCTGCCCAACCTCTGCCTAAACCTTCGGGAATACAGGTGTAATGGTATGTAAATATCAATTTTAAATTCATATATGAATCAAAATAATTTCTCGTCAAACTGAACTCGATAAAATGATAAAAAAAATATTTCTAAAACACATATCCAAATAGTTGCGAGCTTTTAAACCCTGTAAAGTCATGCATTCATAATGTTAAAAGCATAAAACAGTAGCTTTAAATCATTTATTTTTATTAGCATTTTACTATACAACACCTGTGATATCAAGTAAAATAGTTAACTATTATATTGCAAGCACAAAAATAATATATTAGTTCAAAATGAAAGTTAACGAAACGTAAGTAGAAGTTTTTAATAGAAAGCTCTGCATTTGATGGTTTTATTTTAGTGTTGAATAAAATGAAAATGTGTATCGCAGATGTGGTTGACATTTTTCATTTAATATTTTATTGGCTCAGATGATAAAAGTACGTAGGTAAGTAAAAACCGAATTCAGAAATAATAATAAAATGCCAATGTGAAATAGTTTCGAGAATCGATGCTTTTAAGTCAAAAAGTTGCTGTTTTTAATATTATTATGCTAATGCTAAAGTAACTCTACCTGTCTGTCTCTCTGCTACGCCTTCACGACTAAATTACTAAACCGATTTTGATGAAATTTGGAATGTAAAAAAAAGGTGTACCAATGTACACTTACAGTTTGTCGGTATGTTTAGGTCCCATGTAATAGGGGGCGAGCCTATTGCCATTAACCGGGCCATTAACACTTTCTGCTCGACTTGGGAACGGAACCCAATACCTCTAGCGTAGCAGTCGCGCTTAGGACCACTAGGCTAACGAGGCAGTTGATTAGACATACCAACAATTTCAATAGGTACAAACTTCACACTCGTGTCACATTTCCCTGTGCTTATGTATGACGTGATAGTTTTGCATCACTGGTCAACTTTAATTTCACTCACACGCTCTATAAAATTCGATTATAAAAACATAACCAATGTTTCAAAATTGACTTTAGCTTGGGTCGTACGTGACATTTGTTTTAATTCTCAAAAATCTGATGGCATTTTCGTAGTCGCTTTGTCATCGACCTATCGTAAATCGATCGTCAAACTTGATTCCGAAACTAGTTTTTTTTTTGTTATATGCCAGTAAAAAAGAATGAACAATGATCCTGGAAGATTATCATGTTTCAACTAGGAACTTTGCATATTGAAATTTTAAGGCGTTTGTTGGTTTGACTCCTTAAAACGGGGAAAGTGTAATTTTTTCTAAGTAGCCCGGAGTTAGGAAGTTGGTGGTGTGACACACCGCGGGACAAGCCACCGGCTGTCATTGTAAAGCCAAACAAAGACATCATACATCTTTGTTCTGAGTTTTTGTACCCCCAGTCAGTACTACCAGCGATTACCTTACATATACAAACTTTACCTCCATAAAATTAATTAGTATGATTTGCATGCAAAATCTGTAGTAACTACAATACTTCATACTTCACAAATTCTTCGAGGTCTGATTCTAACCAAGTCTACCTAGGATCAGAATACGATAATCTATTTTCCTCAGCTAATCACAAGATCCCTCCTGTATTGAATATCAATGACTAGCACGGTAGATACGATCGGAATACTAGGTACCTACTGAGTGGTGAGATTCGATCGTGGTTCCGTCAACAATGCCCGAATGGTAAGCATTGTGTAGGGAGTTGTGTAGTAGTATTCCAATAATATTTATTTTTATATGTATATGTAAAAAAAGTTCAAAAACTAAAACCCGACTACAAAAAATTCACGTTCTAAAAAGTATGAAACAAGAAATCATTCTCATCTGAAAGCCGTGGTCGTATGCCACCTAAAAAGTGAAAAGTGTGTAAAAAGTGCGGGACATTCCGCACTTTTTACATGAGAAATCCTGTATCATGGGTGCATTTACAATTATTTATTGACTATTTTAGTTACATCCTTGGAAATTACTCTGCTCCTTTAGGTCGTAGCGTGATGTTATATGTATAGCCTCGTACCTCATGCATCTGGCTATCATGTACAAAAAGTTATAAATGGATAGCTTTCTGAATAAAATAAGTTGTTTTCTGGACAGTATTTCATCTTCACCGTACCCATTTACAGAAAATGATCTCTTCCAATATTTTCATTGACACTCCCGCGCACCAAACCCCGCCAAAAAGAAAACGTCAAAACACCCGCCGCCATCTTAACAAAATGGCGCACAAAATTAAATTCGCCGACGCCATAATTCATAAAGTCTGTTCTAATAATACAGGCGGTATTAAGGCTCTCAATAGCAGTTAACATACTAAACTAGTATAACGAAGTGGTGAGATTATGTTTTATTCTCATAACAATGGGGAAATTGCGTTATAAATCACTCGGCCCTCTCCCTGTGGAAAATATTATAATTAAAATACGTCAGGCGTCCGAAACTACTGGCGCGAACTTGGCTCGCTCTCTTCCTGGTGCTTTTGATGTATTGTCTGTTTTATTAATTAAGAATAATAGGTCGACTGCCTTGTTAGCCGAGTGGGCGTAAGCGCGACTGCTACGTTAAAGGTCTTGGGTATGATTCCCAGGTAAAGCAAAGTGTTATTAGGTTTTTCTATATAATTCTCAGTAGCAGCTCGGAGTTAGGATTTGTGCCCGGTTAATGGTAATAGGCGCGATCCTATTTTTTAGGTCCCATGTAATAGGGGGCGACTCCTATTACATGGGACCTAAAACATACCGCGGGAAGACGCTGGATGCAGGCCACTTTTAACCGGTCTTTTCGGAAATCCTTGAAGGAGGCCTATGTTCAGCAGTGGACGTCCAGCGGCTGATATGATGATGAAAACTTAGGTACCAGTGGATTGTGGGTACATTGGTTATACCTCTGCATAACCCTTTGGGGAATACAGGCCCCATGATATGTATGTACGTTGAAAACTAATCAGGTTAAAGATGTTGAGTCTTAGAATGATTGGTTAACTACCCAATTCGATGGTGTAACGCCTTGTAGGATCTTTATCTTGCGTAATAGTTTCCTTGTCCATAATAAAATGAAACCGATGGTGTCTGCATGTAGGCGATAGGTGAGGTGACGTCGTTTGGACGTCAGCCCAACATGACGGGACACAATGTAAGGTCGGCTGCCAAACACGACACTTTAGTCTTCGCTTGTTACCTAGGAAAGGTTTTTACTTACTTTGTGCTGTTCAAAACAACTACAAAATGTGACTTTTTCGGTTTATATGTGCTTCTTAGTGTGTCTTTGCAATCACTGAAATGGTAAGGAAACCTGGACTTGTGACACTTTTTGCCCGACCTGGGAATCAAACCGGATCCCACGCTTACTAGTCGTGTTAACCACCACGAGACCAACGAGGCAGTCAGTAGTGACCTCAGTCTAAATCAGTCAAAAACAAAAATAAATTACATTGTTTATCGCCGAGCTGAGATTGTAAATATAACATATTGAACGATTTTAATTAGTAGATTTAGCCTTCACGTTTTCTCACTACATTTTTCCTTCATCGTTGAGTATGTCAGGACTGTCCAAGATAAACTTAAAAGTACATATAAATAGAAAAGTCACACTCATACTTTCTCGGTAAAGAATCCAACTCATGCATAAGAGGTGGTCACCTAAAAATGTATTTTCCCAAAATCCTAGTATTTAACAGTCTAGAAATACAGTCTAATTTCGTCTAAATATTCAAAATTCAGTGTACATTAGCATACTTATGCGTCGGTTGTGTACTTAGCAGTACACCTGGTTGTGACGCGGGTAGGATCACGCTCGCTTCATGTTGACCTAGCGGATTGTCACTTTACATTATTACTACGAGTCTTCATCGTCTAAACTCATTTATGCTAAGCAAGTAATATAGTCTATCTTTTATTTACAATTAGGGATCTATAAGAAAATTCACGATTTCGATTCAACGGTTGTTCGTGGTATAGTTCGTTAGTAGTATATTTTAAATACGAATGTTTGTGAGGATGGATGAATAGATGTTGGTAGCTCTTTCACGCTTAAACGGCTGAACAGATTTAGATGAACTTTGGCACTTAGTGTGGAATAACATAAAGGATACTTTTTATACCGGAAAAAATATTGGTTCTCATAGGATAATACATCAAATTTGAGTAAGAGATAAGAATAGGAACCAATTTTTAAAATCCCGAAAACAACGCACATAAATATCACCTTTCCCACATTAAACATTCTCACAAAATTATCTTTTCCAATAGTACTCCAAGGTAGAAATTCAGCCTAAATGCCAACAGTACCAGATGTGTCTCAACTTGGGACAAACGTTTATTTTGCCTCTCATACTTTTTGCTCCCAGCCCCCCGCTCCCTGCCCTTCCCTGTCTTGTTTGTGTTGCTCATTAGGAACACAAACAAGCGATGGAACGGAAATTATTGAAGTTAGGAGTAAGTATGTAAAGGTATATATGTCTAGAGACTTAGTTATGTAGTCTTTTGTTTGTAGGTACTTGAATCTTAACATAAATAATAAGACATAAATCTATACTTAATTTTATAAAGAGCTAAGACTGTTTGCTTCTTTGTTTGTAACAAATAGGCTCCGAAACTACTGAACCGATTTTAACATTTTTTTTACCAATAGATGGCTGCATTATTCCTGCGTAACATAATAGGCTACATAACATCACGCTACGACCTACGGGAGCGGAGCATTAACCAAAGACGTTACTTTTAACGCGGGTGAGATTTGCCACGCGGGCGAAGTCGCGAGCAGTTCGCTTGTAATAGATTTATAAGCGGAGTGATAGTCATGTTTTCATGATCTCCAAATTTTGATTATTCTTGAGTTGTAACTTATTTCTGTAAAATACTAAATGATCTTTTAAAGCAGGGCTAAAAAACGTATATTTCGATATTCTTAAAGGAATTAAAATTTATAGGGTACTTTTCGTTGATCTAAAACTATGTAATTTGGCAATCAATATCGTCTTAGTATGCTGAAAAGTCTGAAAAGTATACATTTATAATTGATTCGTATAGTCTGGGAAAAGCTCGGAAAAAACTGCGAAGTTTGATTTCTAAACTATTCATTTTAGAAATTGAATGACACACAGATATTAGACATAGGATTCTCTTTTACACAGTTTTTTCTCATAAATAATTCATCAGCGCGTTTTGTACATATATCGGCATACTAATAAACCTGTCATAACAATATTACTTTAAAATGTTTTTCAGGTGTACTTAGTGTGTATTCAATGTAGCAGTGAGTTAGTGAAATTCGACTATTTATAAAATTTCAACTTTTTTATTTTCTTTCTGTATTCCCCGAAGAGTTAAGCAAAGTTGTACCAATGTACACCCACAGTTCACCGGTATGTTTAGGATCCATATAACAGGGGGTGAGCCTATTGCCATTAACCGCGGGCACAAATCCTAACTCCGAGCTATACTACTGAAAATTTCATTGAAAACCCTAATAACTCATGCTCGATCTGAATCGAACCCAACACCGCTACCGTAGCTGTCACGCTTAAAACCACTAGACTAACGAAGCTGTCATACCATACCACATCTAGGGAGATTTTTCCAGAATACACCTCCAGATCACTACACTATATTTCCCTCGCTACTCACTCTGTTACAAGGCACTGACAGATCAAGTCGTCGAGTGCTAGTACTGGCGCTAGTACTAGCGCTAGTACACCATGACAGCTTACCCCCTCGAGGATAGTGGTGCAACTCCAGTAGCTTTACTTAATAGCCTGGTTGCATGCGTTCAAGTTATCGCGAAGTTCTTGCTGACAGCGCAGTGGAATTGTGCGGAAAATATATTTTATTAAGTGGTTGTACCTATTTTCTTTTATTTAGAAAACTTATAGCTAGGTACAAAAATAAGTTTAAATTAGAGACAACGAAAAGGCCAATTAACCCCGCTGTGGTTGCGCCTAAAAAGTCACGTGGTTGGTCGCGCGGACTACATAAGTACCCAATTTGTTTTGTCGTTTTTTAAATGAAATTCAATTGTATTTTCTTATTAAAATATTATTATGACAAATTAACTCTTCCAAAAAATGAAATTAATATATAAAAAAAATATATATATATAAAATATACCATCACGCCTGTTTTCCCCGAAGGGTTAGGCAGAGGTGTACCAATGTACACCCACAGTTCGCCGGTATATTTAGGTCCCATGTAATAGGGGGCGAGCCTATTGCCATTAACCGGGCACAAATCCAAACTCCGAGCTGCTACTGAGAATTTCATAGAAAAACCCAATAACACTTTTTGCTCGACCCGGGAATCGAACCCAGGACCTCTAGCGTAGCAGTCGCGCTCAGGACCACTAGGCCAAAGAGGCAGGAAAATGAAATTAAAACAAAAAAAAAAACAAACATAAATCTTCAACGGTCTTGTTTAAATCAGTTATTAAAAAAAAAAACGTAACAAGCCATGTCAGTTTAAACAACCATGGATTACATAATGATGTAGCAAGCGCGACCACTGCAGGGTTAAAAGTTATAACAGATAGAAAATACATAGCATAACGAAAACTAAGCTACACATAAATTTCTTGACTCCAATGCTTGTAGTAGGTATAGAAAATGTCAAAAATGTTGATGATGTTATTTTAATTGTATTACTTTTTCTAATATTACGGTTTACGTTTTGAAAAACCGTTACCTCACTCTACGAATTTCTCAGCCAACCACTTAGCCACTGCGCCAATCGTGCCGTCAGAATAGTCTGTAGAAAATATTATATTAAGTGGTTGTATTTATTTGTATTACTTTTTCCAACTTGTTTACACGAGTGTAAAAAGTTGTCAGAAACCTGCGAACTACGCATTTGGTCCATTAAAATAAGTACCTTCTAACTTTAAGTAAGAAATATTACTGGGAAACGATATTTATTGTTGGTGTAAACAAATATCCCACTTTCTACTAATATTATAAATGTGAAAGTTTGTGACAATAAATAGATGGATGTTTGTTATGTTAAGCCTTCCAGGAATGCCGACTGTGGGTATACAGTTCGCCAGTATGTTTAGGACCCATGTGACATGGGGAGGGGGGACCTATTGCCATTAACCAGACACAAATCCCACTTCCGAGCTCCTACTGAGAAAGTCAAAGAAAAATCTAACAACACTTTTTGCTCGACCTGGGAATCGGACCCAAAACCTCTAGCGTAGCAGTCACGCTTGAGACCACTAGGCTAACGAGGCAATTACAAACCACAAAAGTCAGTTTAAAGACGATAACTAGTTTTACAATAACACACTTACACGTGGACACAAACATACAAAGACACAGCCAAGGACATTCGTACCGTCACCCCATAAACCAGTTCCGACACTTGATATATTACATGATGTCACAACACGACATGATGAAAACGATTCCTTAAACAGCGGATCTCACAGATGACAACCTAATCCACTGCTTGTACACCTTCCAAATTACTAAGGAAACGAGAACACGACGCTCTAAGCTAGCTTACGTCTGTTGACATCAGTAACAATAATAGTAATGCATAAACTAAACAGGAGACAATAGCAGTGCCGTTTAGGGTTAGCATAGAATAGGGATGTGTAGAGGCGAAACTCTTTGAGCGCATCGTTTATGCCCACAGAACTGATTGCTAGCCCTGAAGCCGTATTAAGGATGTCAACGTCATCAATCACACCTGTATTCAAGAAGGGTTCGGCAGAGGTGTACCAGGATCATGATCACTAGTGACCTGCATGATGATGGCGACGAAGGACGCGAGCGCAGGGCGTTGGCGGTCATTAGGAAAAACAGGGATGGGTTTTAGTCCGTAAGAGTCTGCCGCTCTCTTTCGCTCCACACAGAGCGGAAGAAGTCATTTGATTATTTCCTATCCTTAAAAAAAGGTGTGGTGAAATATGCTCGCCCGTAGGTTCGCTCGCTGAACGGCAAACGACAAAGTGAGGTAATTTAAGGCGTCCTGTCAGTCCTTCTACTGAAATAACCTGTGGGTATCTTAGACGAGCTTACAACGACCTGTGCGTACAGTACGACATCGCTTTCAGGATGGAACAACATACACCAGGAATGTTTGCTACAGTTCCCACGGATGATTTCCACGGCATCATGCGTAAGAACGCAGCTTCCCTAATGTCATCATCATCATCACCATATCAGCCGCAGGACGTCCACTGCTGGATATAGGCCTCCCCCATAGATTTCCAAAAAGACTGGTTGGAAGCGGCCTGCACCAAGCATCTTCCCTAATGTAGTGCTTGCGTAACACTCGTAAAAGCATCCTGCAAATAACTGTTAGCAAAAAAAGGCCGTATTGTCAGATCCAAAAATATTGGGTGGAATACGGTAAAGGTTATTAAATTAATTAATCATCTAAGTTCCACATCTGTATCATTTTCTTATTCTATGTCATCACTTGCTTAGAACAGTTCTCAGGAGATTACAATGCCTACTGATGGTTTAAGTACATCAATTAACATTTAATTAATTCTGGATTAGGTTGTTGATTTCTGAACAGGTACGTCTAGTATTTGGTTAGGCATGTGACGGAGTATTGGATCTTGATCTATTTGTGTTATGTCTCAACGTATTAGCCTAATCGAGTTTCAATGTTCTAATTATAAATGAAAATCAAGGATATTTGAAACAGATTTCGATGTGGATCTGAAAACATGCCTGTATTCCCCGAAGCCTTAGGCAGAGGTGTACCAGTGTATATCTCCAGTTCGCCGGTATGTTTTAGGTCCCAGGTAATAGGTTCCGAGTCAATTACCATCAACAGGGCACAAATCCTACCTCCGAACTGCTACTGAGAATTTCGTAAAATACCCAATATTACTTTGCTGGACCTGGGCTTTGAACTCAAGACCTTTAGCGTAGCAGTCGCATTTAGGACCACTCAGCTAACGAGGTAGATAATAAAAAAATGGCAAATGTCGTGGCAAATAATATCTGTATAGTAATATTAGGGGTTCCAAAAACACAAACAAATTCTAGTCATTGTCCGAAAAATATCCGCAATCCAACAAGTAATTAAAACTTCCGAATTAACATATACACGTCGCATTGAAAGGCTAATTCCGGGGTTCACAACAACTTTCTAGTTTGCCAGTTCAAAATATAATTACCTACAGTTCAATTTAGCTGGTTGGAAATGGACTTAGAAGTCAAACGAACTTGCAGCCAACTTAATCAAAGTTAACTAATTAACGTATTCAATTTGGTGTTAAAGTTAGGTATAGTTTATTTATTGAACACATGAAGTGCTAAATGCTGAAGTGATTTACTGCTGTGCTAAAAAATAAACCACCAGAAACCACCACCGCGACCTGGTTAAGACAGCAGGAATGGGATGCATACCGCTTCCAACCGGTCTTTTTGGAAATCTATGCTATGGGGGTGGCCTATGTCCAGCAGTGGACGTCCTGCGGCTGATATAATTATGATAATGATGAAAAAAGTTGTAGCTGAGGACCCGAGCCTGACTTTCCCGAAGTTCGATTCCCAGATCGAGCCAAAACTCTTATTGGATTTTTCTATGAAATTCTCAATAGCACCTCGGAGTTAGGATTTGTGCCCGATTAATGCCAATAAGCTCGCCCCCTATTACATGGGATTTAAATATACCGGCGAACTGTGGGTGTCCATTGGTATACTTCTGCCTAACCCTTCGGGGAATACAGGCGAGATAGAATATGGTATGTAATATTTTTTACACAACTCTCGACCCCTAAAAATTGTTGTAATAATAGCATTAGTTATTTTAGCAATAATTCACATTTATTTTTCTACGTAGTTTTAAACTAGCTTTTATCTTTGGAATAGTGACTTCCGGCAGATTTTTGGTTTTACCCACTTAGTTCACGATATCGCGGGATCTCTTCAAAAATGAAATGTGGAAGATATTCTAGGGATCTCTTCAAAAATCAACATAATGAGCTGTGCGTTTGAATTTTAAAGATGTATACTCACTTAGGGCATTAAAGCCGTTATCGTGCCGTTCGTTATTTTCCGATGAATTAAAACAATAACATAAACCGAACACGTGTATTACACCATTGCGCGAACAACGCCATCTATCTACGGACCATAGGAACACCTCGACTTTTGACCAATAGATGGCGCTGTATGTCCGGAATAAATTTTATTTTTTATTTTTGTTTTTTGTAATAAAAACTATCCTATGTCTTTTCTCAAGTTCCAAACTATGTTTGTACCAAATTTCACACAAATCGGTACAGTAGTTTAGGCGTGAAGAAAAGACAGACAGACAGACAGAGTTACTTTCGCATTTATAATAATAGTTTGGATGTACCTATAAGAATAATGTAATTAACGGTTTATCTAGACGTTTTAGGTAAAACCTTTTCTTCAACAAACCACAACATCTGTACGTTAGCTTCTTTGATATTGTATGTCAAAGTCAGTATTAGATTAGCTATTGTATATTAAAAGATTATTTATCTAAATATTTTTATTTAAATAGTATTTACTTGTTAAAATATGTAAATGATTCCTTTGCTCAAGATAGAAATTTACAAACCTGTCAATATTGAGATAGCTTCGTATTAATTCTACACTATGTTGTAGAACTAGCTTTTGTCCGTAACTTTTCTCGCGTGAATTTAGGTTATCGACGGTGTATTTTTTTTTAATAAGGAAGCCTTATTTACTCGTTATACCGACATACATATCATATAGCCTGTATTCCTCGAAGAGCTAGGCAGAGGTGTACCAATGTAACTTACAATGCGCTGGTATGTTTAGGTTCCATGTAATAGGGGGCAAGTCTATTGCCACGTAAGAATTCTATCGAAAAACCCAATAATACTGCTCGACCTGTCAATCGGTCTAGCGTAGCAGTCGCGCTTAGAACCACTAGGCTAATGAAGGAGTCCTACTCCTTATAATATCTCTTATCTGCTTTTCGTTTAGTCATCGTCGAGATTAGCCCGAACAAACAGACAGACAGCCAAACATTTTTATTGTTTTTTTTATTATTATAATAAGTCATAAGTAATTTATTTCATAACAATATAACATTGTGTTGAAAAATTAAAATAACATTATACAATTGCAATAAAATCAAATAGCTAGCTAATTAGCTAGTAACGCGTGAATATTATTTTATCTTTAGTATTAAGCTGTCATTTTTAATATAACAAACAGACACTTCAATTTCATTTATTCATACAACACTAGCTTTATTATCATACACAAATTCTAATATTATATTTCTATTTTCGTACACTCATCACAATTCCATTGATATCTAATCCAAAATAAATGTCGTGCGGAACGAAATGTTACCGTTGTGGTATTACGTTATATTTAGACGTAAGTATGATATATTATGAATGGGATTGAATTTCCAATTAGTAATAACTAGCTTCACCACGCGACTTCGTCCGTGTCAAAGTTGATATATTATCCCACGGGAACTGTACATTTTTCCAGGATAAAAAGTATCGTTTGCGTTATTTCAGACTACAATCTATCTCAGTGCTAAATTTCATTCAGATCAATTCAGCCGTTTATGCGTGAAAGCGCGTCTGTCGTGTTGGCCCTGTGGTTAAGGTACCCGCCTCTCATGCACGAAGTTGTGGGTTCGCAACTGGGCACGGGTAAGTACCAATGTGACTTTTTCTAATTCATATGTGCTTTCTAAGTTTATCTTGGACATCACTGACATCGTTAACCATGTCTGAGGCCCTTGAGGCGGTTTAGAAACTCTGACACTAGGGTTGGTGGGGTCGTAAGGCCTTATTCCCTCCCCCCCCCCCCCTAAAAAGAAGAAAGAAGAAGCGTGAAACAGTAACAAACAAACATACATCCATCCATCCTCACAAACTTTCGCCATTTTTAATACTACTCGAAGTAGAACTTTATTTTGTGCTCCAAGCTTTTACTGTATTTGATGGAATACGTTATGATATTATGAGTCTGTAATTCTTCACTGTAATGCAAACATAGCTTTTTAATATTACTTAGAGAGCACACACAAGCGAAGGTGGATAAATATGTTTGCTTACTTATCGGTTCTCTTGCTGAAGTCTTGTAAAAATATGCATAGAGTAGCTTAATGCTATTGCAAATATTTTGTGAACATGTAAGAATTGTTAGAAGATGTTTATCTTAGCGTAAACCTATTTATGTTCTTATAATTTTGTTTTACATTTTACATTTACACAAACACATAAACATACCATCACGCCTGTATTCCCCGAAGGGTTAGGCAGAGGTGTAACCAATCTAGGTACACCCATAGTTCGCCGATATGTCATTAAGTCCTATGTAATAGGAGACGAGCCTATTGCCATTAACGGGGCACAAATCCTAACACCGAGCTGCAACTGAGAATTTCACAGAAAAACCCAATAACACTTTACTCGACTTAAGAATCAAACCCAAGCTCTCCAACCCAAACCCAAAACTCTAGCGCAGCAGTCGCGCTTAAGACCACTAAGCTAACGAGAGAGGGTTAAGCAGAGGTATACCAATGTTACACCTATGCCTAACGAATACAGACGTAGTGGTGAAGATGATGTTAGGGAACGCAAATAGGTTTTTTCTTATCGGACCTAAACTTTCTGATATTACCGCGTTCAAACAAACAAACTGTTCATAATAATAGTATAGAGAGTAAGTTAAACAATATCATTTACTCCCAAAGCAACAAAGTTTATCCACCGCACAATAACTTCACACAAGGAAATAACAGTTTCATACATAATCTCCATGAAAATAAACACAAAAGGCAGGACTATCACCCATAAAGACGTTAGCGCGCCGTTAGCAAAGTTTTTACAATTCTCCGACTATAATATATTTATATACGTATACTAGCTTCGACCCGCGACTTCGCCCGTGTGGTTTTTTTACCCGTGTGTCATAGCATGATGCTACATAGTCTGTATCATTTCTCACGAATCTGACTATACAGGAAAAAAAATTAACCAGTGCGTAAATTTTGTCATAATAAACTTCAACACGATTTATTAAACACTTACTTATATTTTATTTTGATATGTCTTAGTACAAAAAAAAAAGTTATCGCTTACGAAACATGTTTACTTAAAAACCATATTTTATTGTCACTCGGCGCTAGCGCATTCCCCACCCCCTCACCCCAGCCATGCGCCCGGGCGGCGGCGTCGGCCGCGAGTTTTCATTGATAGTATGGCGAATAGATTATGTCCATGTTTTGCTTATTTCAAACTCGGATAAGGATGAAATTTTTTTTTTATTTTTTTTTAACCTAACACGGAAATGTGTTCTATTACTGACACTGAACTACCAAAAAAAAAATTACGCACTGGTTAAAAACTTTTCCTGTATACTTTTGCAAAGCTGAATAGTTTGTTTGGTTAAATGCGCTAATCTCAGGAACTAATGTTCGAATTGAAAAAATATTTTTGTATTGGTTAGTCCTTTTATTGATGAAGGCTATAGGCTCTATAACATCACGCTTCGACACTCTGGAGCGGAGCAATAACTAAAGGCGTAACTTAACACGGGTGATTAAAACCAAAATAAGCCGCTGGCAGAAGGTAGTCTTATAAGAACAGATTTTCCAATCCGACTGTTAGTTCCAGAAATAAGGCTTTGTCGGTGACTTCTGCCGCTTTTTTTTTACCTATGTTAATAATGTCACGTCTTTCGTTACTGCTCCGCTCCCGCGGGTCGAAGCGTTTTGCTTTATAACCCATAATATTTCTTTAAAATCTGGTTATTTGATACAACAATATATTGTCCAATCCGATTGGAAGTCCCGAAATAGGCGCGTTAAATAAACAAACAAACAAAAAATCTCTTCAGTTGTGTTATATTACTATACATGTATATAGGTACGTAGGTAGTGAACACGTATATATTTACAAGGCTTATCTGTTGTTCTATGTGATTCGTATGCGTCCGACATACAAAACGTTAATGTTTGTGTGGGGGAACGTGGTGAGCGAGAGATTATATTTTTTGGAACGACGTTCTTGCGGTAGGGGTTAAGCAGCAAGGGAGCTCTGAGGTGGGCAAAGAGGGAGTAAAGTCAAAGTCAAAGCATTTATTTCAATTAGACCATTAACATGATAGTAATTTATAGCTAACAATATTATATTGGTGACTCTAATTTTGCCAACTTGAAAGAAATCTGAAGTGATTAACATAATTTCACTCCTGCGATGCAGGGTGTCCCATTTTTTTTTTATTGTCCTACGTGGACCGTATCTACATGTTTCCGGGATGAAACTGTCTTATGTTTTATTTCACCCTACAATCTATCTCAGTGCCAAACATCCATCTTTCATCTAAAATTTTCTCATTTATAATATTAGTAGGATTAGTGGCATAAGTAGGATGAACATTTTATTTTTTTATTAAAATATATTGAAATATTTCGCAAGGAGATTAACGTGATTATCAATAACATTTCTTCACATTCATGACTACTGTCACCCAACAAAAGATAGATACTAAATTAAAAACTCAACCCATATAAAACTCCCGACATTTACAACAAACAATAAATCAAATCATGTTCGCAAACGTTCAAGGATTGGCGTTTACTTCCCTAATCTTTCGTGGCCCGACGTTCAGCTCACCTTACCCCAGGCTAAGGATAATCGTTGATTTATGGCTAATATCTTCCATGATTTACCAGTTTCTCCCCATTTTTATCTTTTGCACCTTTAACGCATGTATTGAATTTTATTACAAAGCTTTCGTATTAGTTTTCGCCATAACTGTCCGAAGTTTCTTTGGGATTTTATGCTGATGCTCTGTGAGAATCTGTGCCAAAGAGGAGTAGCTTTTGAGTTATTCTACTTCTTGTTCAAGTTAAGTACTTTTGGTATCAAGCCGTGGGCTTGATTTTACTGTGTACTTTAAATCTTTTTGGAGTTCCGTACTGTGAAAGGAAAAAAAGGAACCTTTTTGGTCTCTCCGCCTATTATTGACTTTGTAGGTTCAATTTTCGGACCAATTCAATAAATCCATAAGTTTTGTGGGACCGGTTTTAACCAGGCTTGTGTGTTGGGATATAAGAATTCATATGTTTCATTCTCGCCGACCAAAAAATATTAAATCAAAAACTACTGAACCGATAAAAAAAAAAAAATTCGTTGATAATTTTATCAGCGAGTAACATAGGCTACAATTTACAACCTAATAGTACGGAATAGTTATAGCATAACATAACATCACGCCTGTATTCCCCCAAAACTTAGGCAGAGGTGTATTAATGAACACGCACAGCTCGCCGGTATATTTTAGGTCCCATTTATTTCTGTTATATTTATTTTCTTCTTTTCATTTGAGATGAGTAAGCTCTTGACTCTAGTCTAGAGGTGACAGAGTCAAAGTCGACGATGGAGTGAGCTTTCCCAGAAGAAACCTGTTTACTCTGACTTTGAAGAGATAAAGGTTGAATACGTTCGGAAATATAGACGCAGGTAGAGAGTTCCAAGCCTTTGCTGACCACATTGATAAGACGTTTGGAAACGCTTGGTGTGAATTGGTGGAATAGCAACAAGGTAGGGATGGTAATTTGCAGTGCGACTAGATGCCCGATGGTAGAAGGGGGCCAGTGGGATGGGGCCGTTGTAGTTCACTTTTTTAGACATCGTTACTTTTATATCGTTCTGGAACCGAAAGTCATAAGCTCTATCATAGTAACAGAAACTATTGACGAGATATTGGCTATTGGCTATTGACTATTACTTTCAATAAATAACAAAAATAAATACGAAAATTGACTATAGATTTTTTTAAACAGCGAAAACTTGCAGTCATTGCACAACACATGCCAACGCTAGCCATTGAAAAATCCATTCATCATTAAAACAGACACGCTACATTTCTAATATCTTTAGGAGACGTCGTAAAAAAAAAATGCCAATAGTAACTATAACTCCGCTGGAGTTCCTGTGTTTCGACTCCAGAACGATGTAATTGCTTTTCATCGAAGGCTCAAAGTATTTAGTTTCAGGATCTAAGTTCAATTTTCTAAACTTTAATTATCTCGGTGCTAATGAGATTTAGTTTCGCAAGTTCGCAACAGCTGTGTAATTTGTAATAGGTACAAGCTTATAATTATATTAGGTATTATGTATATGTCTGGAAGCTTTGTCGAAAGTTTTAAGGCTTCATTATAAAATGATGGACGGGCGAATATTTTTTATTTTATTTTATGTAAATGTAATTCTCCAGGCCGATTTAAGGTTAAGCTTACTGCAGGAGAGATATTATAGTGCACAAGTGTGTGCGCAAACACAGGTGCACTCCCTCTTCCCTAACTCTCATAGCCCGATGGGGCAGCAATCCGACACGACCGGAGAGAGATCAGGCGCAGGACCAACGGCTTTTACGTGCTTTCTGAGGCACGGGGGTGTCACACCACCAACTTCCAAACTCCGGACTACTTCTGAGAAATTCCTAATGGAAAAACCCAATAACACTTTTTGCCCGACCTGGGAATCGAACCCGGGACCCCTTACTCAGCAGTCGCGCTTGCGACCACTTTATTTTATATCATCCAGGTAAACAAGCCCACGGCCCACCTGATGTTGAGTGGTCACCGCTACCTATAGACATCTGCAATATCAGAGGCCTTGGATACTTTTGTATCCCGGAAAAGTGTACGGTTCCCGTGGAATCAAATATCACATTATAAGTCTAGGACTAAGTCACGTGCAGAAGCTAGTAAGACATAAATGATTATATTCATAGCGGCCAGTAGTAGTGTTATTGGGTTTTTCTATGAAATTCTCAGTAGCAGCTCGGAGTTTGGATTTGTGCCCGGCTAATGGCAAAAGGCTCGCCCCCTATTACATGGGACCTAAATATACCGGCGAACTGTGGGTGTGCATTGGTACACCTCCGCCTAACCCTTCGGGGAATACAGGCGTGATGGTATATATTTTTTTTTTAATATTTTTTTTTAAATCTTTTCTCTCACATAATTTTTCGGAAAAGTCACCCGTCTTTGTATATCTGAACATCCGTCTATCCACAATACATACACAAATTCCTACTATACCTACACACACAGCAATCAGCAAAAACCAATAAGAACTCAGAATATGAATTACTTTAATCCCAACCCACTAAACCAGGGTCATTGACCGCACCACTCAAAATAACTACCCAAGGGAATACAGACATAGAGCTTTTTCAAATCTTTTGACTTACAAGTCCAATCCAATTTTGTTTAAGGACCTAATTCGTAATGCGATCGGGCGGGGGATTAGTTTTGTTTCTAAGTTTTGAATTGGAACTACCTAAAACTTACATTATAAATATGTTACTGTTCAACCCTGAACTACGGTAAATCGTAAGATTTTCCAGGTTTTCATGGTTAAAGTCTGAAATGTTTTTTCATTACCTATATCATTTATTTCGAACTTTTACCACCACTCCATTGGTATATTTTTCGACATTAGCGGTGTTTCTGAGATCAAAAGTGCGCTGCGTATCGCGGGTTCGATTCTAGCACGGAACTAATATTTATATGGCCTACACATTGTTATTCCAGGTCTGGCTGTTTCTGTATGTGAGTTGATATGTTGGTTACAAACAACATATTTTACAATTAACTAAGTGAATGGTGGGTAAAAGTTCAAAATTAACGACAATCACGGAGGTTTTTGAACTTTAATCATAACGAGTTGATAAAATTTTAGGTTTTTCTAGAAAATCTTAGGATTTACCATAGTTCGGACTTTTTCAGTAACACATCTTCTTATAATCTGTGAAGTATAGATTAATTTAATTTGAGCAATTAGGTACAGTAGATTATACATACTAATTTAATACTACTCATAACATAATACTTTCTAAGTAATAATTATATACTACAAAATATTAAGTATACTGATTCTGAGATGACTTTATCTGCCTATTTCAACTTCAATAAAAATACTTTTGATCGTCAGAATGTCGAAAAAAATATATAAATAATTACGTAAGTGACGACATGGTACCCTATTACCATACAAAATCATAAAAACATCCCAGAAAAGTATGTCAATTGATTGGTTATGTCTACACCCAGATTGAGCAGAAGTCTAGACACATACTTAGTCTCGAAAAACATGAAAATGAAATTCCTTGTCTCAATTTACAAAGTTAATTCCAACTTTTTCTTTACAAAATTCCCTCCATGATCAGATAAATTGACATCACTTAAAACTCTGCCTACCCTCGTACCGAGAGCGACATACATAATTCATAAGAAGTAATACTTTTTGATGCGTTGCGCGTCATAGATGCTGAACTCAGATCTGCAAAGAGGGGCGATGCGGCTTTTTTATGTAAGGAGACAGAAAGGCAAAATGTATGGAAGATGAAAATATATATATGATGAAAATAGATATAAATATTTATTTATTATTTATTTGTGCCCGGTTAATGGCAATAGGCTTGCCTCCTATTACATGGGACTTAAAAACATACATACGTGGGTGTACATTGGTTACACCCACAGGTTACACCTCTGCCCCACCCTTCGTGGAATACAGGCGTGATAGTATATTATGTTTATGGTATGCTTTGTGTTAAATATTGACCGGTTTTTTTTAACAAACATAATTGTTTAAAAACCATTCGAAATTTAAAGAAGAAGAAGACAAAATTTTACAGGCAACTTTAAACTTTATGCCCAATTCGGACATACTAAAGCGACACAGACCACTCTTAACATAAATATATCTTCGATCATAATGACTATCGTTTCGATATGAAATTCGTTTTTGTTTCGACCTCCTGACCTGACCTTGTACAACATCAAGGTCATGTCTACCTTCTAAAGAAATATGTATAGGTCGTGAAGGTTTCGATCTAGAATTCTAGATTGAGTATATCGTATTCTTAGGTTTAAGGTTATAGCTGCGCCTTGCCGTCGAAATATTTCGAGCTTATATTTTATTGGTTTAAAAGGTCCCTATTGCTGATTGGTAATATTTTCTTTTATTTGGCTGGATGGTATAGAATATCAGGGGGCAATTCCACTAGCTTAAAGGTACGATCGCCTACTGGTATTTTATACTTATGGCCAAATCGGTTTGCTTCAAATTAATATAAATTAGGAAGTACTTTTTTTTGTAAGGATGGGAAATCATCAAATAACTTCTTTCATTCTGGGCGAAGCGGAAGGAGAGTCAGACTTTTACTGACTAAAACCCATCCGTGTTCCTCCTATTGCCCTTTGCGTTCCAGTGCCGCGGTGACTCTTTCGAACAAATTCCGCAACACAGGCAGGTATTAGAAAGTACGTACGAACAAAATTGATGACGTCACATAGAAATGTACAAGAGAAAGGTACAAAAAAAAAAATCATAAATATCATTATTTTCAAAACAAACAAGATTTTTATTACAACTGGTTAAGCAAGGACAGACAGCAAAAATGATTAATAATTTACAAAATAAGCAAATGTGGCGCTGTGAACATTACGTATACGAGTGACGTTATCTAATGCTCCTGACGTGGCCTGACGTCGCCTGACGTAGCCTGACGTGAGCTCAACATAGTGACGTTTATTATATTTCACGAAACAGTCACAAATTACATATTAATAATAATCCGCAATAAATTGTACGACAAGCCAGCCGTCAGACAATAAATGGTTAGAAAAAAAAAACAACGTCCTTTTGTTTCCATATATTTTTATATTAAAAATGTAATTTAACACGGGTGGAACCGCGAAGCATAACTAGGATACCGGGCAAGTACAGGACAAACTTTGTGTGATGAGCATGATTGTTTGTTCTGTGTCAGGGTGTGATTTATCTATAATATGTATGTATTTATAAACTATATAAGTATGTATATCAGTTGTCTGGTTACCATAACACAAGCTCTGCTTAGCTTGGGATCAGATAGCCGTGTGTGAGTTGTCCCAAGATATTTTTTTTTTTTTTTTTTAAGTAAAAATGTGACATTTTCAATTTATACGTACTTTCTAAGTTTATCTTGAACATTATAAGTCTGAGATCTCTAACGTCTTCAGCTAACGTGATGATCAATGCTTGAACCTTCTCTGTATGAGTTGCGACCTTTGCCCTAGAGTGGGAGACTGTAAAATAATACCAGCTTATTATATAATAAGCTGGTATTATTTTACAGTCTGTAATAGATATAAATAAACACTAGCCTTACTTCATTACAATGTCAATAAATCCTATTTGTGTTTATATTGCCGACGTGACAGTTTTAGTAAATAAAAATAAAATAGGTTTACGTTCGATCTCACATCAAAGCAAGGTGTCCATTGCCCGAAGTTGCCCCGCTATCAACCGGCCAGCACAGAGTATCTCCGTTTTATTTCCTATGGGAAACCGTCATCTAGCACACGCGTTACTATTGACATTCGATTGATATTTATTTTGTAAAAGATTGAGATGTTCTGCTGTATTGTGAAAATGTCTCTCGTTTTTAGGTGAGGTGAGCGTGAGCTGTGAATTCCTAGTAGCATAAGATTGATGAACATACATAGGTACATACATATCAAATCAAATCATTTATTTCAATTAGGCCACCAAAAGGCACTTTTGAACGTCAAAAAAAATTAAAACTAATGAATCTAGTTGCCCATTCCAAAAGGTAGTTTCGTATGGAGAAGAACGGGCAAGAAACTCCATACATACTCTTTTAAAAAAAAACGTATTACATTATTTTGTACAATTACATGCATTCCATAATAAAATATGCTAATGTCAAAACGATCTGTTAACAATAAAAGTCACTCAAAGTACTACAATGCGTACTAAGTGCCACGAATTAAGAAATGAAAGCTAAACCAATTGTAATACTTAACACCAATATTGAGATCGAAGATGATCACTTCTAACATTTGAAAGGCAACGAATCAGTGTGTGAGCCATAGTAATCACCAAAAGTAACATTATTGTCTAAGAGAAAAAAAGAAATAGTAATAATAGTCAAAAATAAATGTAGGATTTTAAAATGTGTACTTAGAGGTTATATTATAAGCATGACTGAGTGTAAGCGAGACGACGTATGTGTGAGAGAGAGAGAGAAAGGACGGAAGGGAAAAAAGTTAAGATGGCGATAACCGTAGAACATTAATGCGTGTACTCTGTGTAATTTGAAACTAATAAAAGTCCAAATAAGTTAATCTGCTATTATTTCACCGCCTCAGACCTACAAAATTGGGGGCTCGTCCGGGATATCAAAAACAAAGGCGGAATAGTACGGCCGGTGAAATAAAAACGACGTGTGCAGATCGGCTACGACGTGCACAGAAAAAACACGTGAACGACGACGGCGGTTTCTGCGGTAGAAGACTCAAGCTGTCTCAACGACTACGACGAAATGTCCAAACCCGTGAAAGATCGCAGGAGAAGTCGGCAAGAAGACTACAGCGACTGCCAGGACGACTTCGATGCGAAAAAGCGTAACGGCAACATGCTTCAGATGACGGCCGAGCTGATACCCAGCTTTAGCGGCCGCGACGACACCTATCCAGTGACGCGGTGGATAGACGAAGTAGAATCCAACGCCGAGATATTTGAGTGGACATCGCTTCAGCAGCTCCTAATTGCAAAACGAGCGCTGACAGGTACAGCACAGCTATGGTTACGGGCGGAGCGTCCACACAAGACTTGGGAAGAGCTCAAGGCAGCGCTTGTAAAAGAATTTCCAGACACTGTCGACATCAAATCCATCCATGAATTAATGAGCAACAGAAAGAAGCTGCCGAATGAATCCTGTTTAGACTACATGCTTGTTATGAAGGAACTTGGAAACCGCGGTAAGATGCCTGACTACGTCGCAATTAAGTACATAGTGGATGGAATTGTGGATGTCGAAACAAATAAAATCATGTTGTATGGTGTCACCTCGTATAACGACCTTAAAGAAAAACTTAAGATTTATGAAGCTATAAGCAAAAAGATGCAAAGTGCGGCGCAGGTGCAGAGGCGTTCAGCAGTGAGTACAAGTAGCAATAAAGATAAAGCCCATTCAAGCGGCAAACCATGGATTCGGTGCTATGGATGTGGTGAAGTTGGACATGCATCAGTCGATTGCCCGCATAAAAGCAAAGGATTGAAGTGTTTTAAATGTAACCAATTCGGACATGTTGGGTCGGCGTGCACTTCATTGGCGGCGGCGACGCCGAAACCCAGCCATCGTGCATCATCGGACGAGATCGGTAAAACACGACGGAGCTACCAACAGCAACATACGAAGAGCGCGATGTTCGCGGCGGACGTCACACAAGACGACAGTGGCGCCTCTAGCGACCTCCGGTGTAACGAACTGCAGGACTACCAACACACAAAGCGAGCAATGTTCACGACGACTGTGAATGACGAAGAAGACAGCGCCCCAAGCGGATACTTTTCGAACGACGAATCGAAAATGGCGGCGTTTGTTTACAACGACGAAGAAGTTTCAATGTCAATGTTGACAAAAGAGAAAAAGCCGGTTGTTTTGTTGGAGATAAACAACGTGCAGTTAAAAGCGTTGGTAGACACGGGCAGCGACGTGAACATTATTTCGGCGGATGTTTATGATGCGATTGGAAAACCAGAATACGAAAAGGATGAATTATTACTCTCCGGCATTGGACAATCAAAAGTGCGTTCGATGGGAAAGTGTCGTTTGAATTTGTGCGTGGACAAACAGTGCTACCCAGATGTTATATTTCACGTTCTATGTAAAGACTATATACCGTACGATGTAATAATAGGTCAGGAATTTCTTAACGACGTCACAGTTGTCTTAAAAAGGGGTTGCGTGAAATTTTATAGCAAAGAGTGGGAGCGACTGGGATGTCATGTGAGTGAGGTATGCCCATCTGATTCTGTTGTAGGTCACATGAAGGATCCGGCGTTAAGAGAAGAAGTGCTAAATTGTGTACGAAACTACAAGCCTCATCAAACGAAAGAAGCACCGCTGCAACTGCAAATCGTGCTCAAGGATGACGTTCCGGTGGCGCAACGACCACGACGTTTGGCGCTGAAGGAGCAGGAAATAGTAGTTAAACAGGTTGCAGAATGGTTAGAAAAGGATATCATACGCGTGAGTTATTCAGAATATAGTAGCCCGCTGGTATTGGTTAAGAAAAAAGATAATTCTGTTAGAGTCTGTGTTGACTATAGATTGTTAAATAGAAAAATGGTTAAAGATGAATTTCCGTTACCAGTAATAGAAGATCTGATTGATAAATTAAAAGATGCTAGGGTCTACAGTGTACTCGATTTAAAAAATGGGTTTTTTCACCTGAGAGTGTGCGAAGAGTCCGTCAAGTATACTGCTTTTGTCACACACAATGGACAATATGAATTCTTGAGGGCTCCTTTTGGTTTAAGTATCTGTCCAAAATATTTTATGAGATTTATAACGATTATTTTCAGAGAACTACTAGCAAAGGATGAAGTCATAATATTTATTGACGATATATTGATACCGGCAAAAGATGAGGTCCAAGCTGTGCAACGGCTTAAGAAAGTACTTATGATTTCAGAGCAATATGGTTTAGAGATGAATTGGAAGAAAGCAAAATTGATCTCCCGAGAAATAGAGTACTTGGGGCACATAGTGAAGAACGGAGAAGTGAGACCCTCTACTGAGAAGATAGATGCTGTCATGAGGTATCCAAGACCATCAACAACAAGGCAAGTTCATAGTTTTCTTGGCCTCACTTCATATTTTAGAAAGTACATTAAAGATTATGCATTTATAGCCAAACCCTTATCAGACTTACTCAAGAAGGATGCTCTGTTTGAGTTCGGTGAGAAAGAAACAATGGCATTTGAGAACTTAAAACGTAAGTTAGGAAATTCGCCAGTATTGAAGATTTATGATTCTTATTTACCCACCGAATTGCACACAGACGCTTCTGCTGTTGCCTGTTCTGCCATACTGCTGCAGCTACACGAAGACGGCTGGCACCCTGTGTACTACATGAGCAAGAGGACTACTGACGCCGAATCGAGGTATTCAAGCTATGAACTAGAAGCATTAGCCATCATTGAGGGAGTGAAGAAGTTTCGAATTTATTTATATGGTATCCATTTTAAGATAGTGACTGACTGTCAAGCCTTTCAGTTGACACTGAAGAAGAAAGAACTGTCACCGAAAGTAGCTCGCTGGGTCTTGTACTTAGATCAGTTTGACTATGACATTGAGCACAGAGCTGGCACGAAGATGCAGCATGCCGACGCGTTAAGCCGACATCCGTGTATGATTATAACAGTAAACAGTCTACAAAACCAAATAAGGCTGGCTCAACAAAATGATGACGGATTAAAGGCAGTGTGTGAAGTACTAAAACATGGTTCTTTTAAAGATTACTGGCTAGACAATGGACTTCTATACAAAGGAGAGCATAAGCAGCTTGTTATACCTAAGTCACTGGAGAAAGAAATCATAAAGCAAGTTCACAGTAAGGGGCATTTCTCTATGAAAAAAATGAAAGAAATTATAAAACAAGATTATGTTATCCAAGATTTGGATAAGAAGCTACAAGAGTTTGTGGTGTCTTGCATACCATGTCTACTGGCCACGAAGAAGGCAGGCAAGCAAGAGGGATATCTGAATCCAATTGATAAAGAAGGTACCCCATTACACACTCTACATATAGATCATTTGGGACCACTGACGGATACGAAGAAAATGTACAATCACATATTGACAATAGTGGATGGTTTCACTAAATTCACGTGGATCTTCCCTACGAGGAGTACAACAAGTAAAGAAACGGTTGAAAAACTAAAGATACATCAACAGCACTATGGAAACCCTGTGAGGATAATAAGCGACCGGGGGACTGCATTTACTGGAGGTGAATTTCAAGAGTACTGCCAAGAGGAGAACATACAACATGTTACCATCACCACAGGAGTCCCGAGGGGAAATGGCCAAGTTTCTAGGGCCGTATCGAGTATCAAAGGTTAAACGAAATGACCGCTACGATGTGGAGAAGGTTGAGCGTGCTACCGAAGGGCCTATTAAAACGTCTAGCTCCGCGGACCAAATGAAGCCATGGCCGCAGTAGGTATTTTCTTTAATTATTTTTGTTGTTAGTAGATGGATGAAAGGTTAAGTAAACAAAACAGAACCCTTTTTATATCAAATATATTCTGTATTGATATAATATTATGTGATCTGTCGTTGTTCACACTTTATAAATTGTGTATTTGTACACCAATTAACCATATTTTGTTTGTAATGAGTTCCATATAAATGTATAATGTTGTAAGGCAAGGTAACTTCCATTTTAAACTGGTATTATTGTAACTTAGTATAGAACAATTCTTGATGTATGATTGTTCATTGTTCCTTAACTTTAAGATAAGAGGTTGGTTCATTTTGTTATTTAAGATTAGAGGTTGGTTCATTTTGTTATTTAAGCTGAAGATTGAAATTGTAATTAAGGTTGTCTGAGGGCAGACAAATTATCAGAACAGCCGAGTTGTAGGATTTTAAAATGTGTACTTAGAGGTTATATTATAAGCATGACTGAGTGTAAGCGAGACGACGTATGTGTGAGAGAGAGAGAGAGAAAGGACGGAAGGGAAAAAAGTTAAGATGGCGATAACCGTAGAACATTAATGCGTGTACTCTGTGTAATTTGAAACTAATAAAAGTCCAAATAAGTTAATCTGCTATTATTTCACCGCCTCAGACCTACATAAATTACTAATTTAATTAGCAACCAGTTGATTTTGTCAAGACTAAATTGTCCAGTGGAGCAGGACCAGCATGTTTCCAAGCATTTTTATCTTGGATATAATCCTCTAATTTGTAATATGCTTGTTTACAAAGTGTACTCTTAATATTTTTTTTAAATTTAGTTTCATTTAGTTTTAGTATATCGCAAGGTATTTTATTATAACATTTAACACAGTACCCCATGAAAGATGTGTGCACTTTTGATAATCTAAAAAATGGTTGTGCTATTTTGTCCTTATTTCTGGTATTAAAATTGTGTCTATCACTTATTTTATCAAAAAGATGTAGATTTTTTCTTACATACATAATATTTTCATAAATGAATTGACAGGGCACTGTCATAATATTAATCTTTTTAAATAGTTCCCTAAGAGATTCGCAGCGACGGAGACTATAAATGGCTCTGACAGCTCTCTTTTGTAAAATAAAAATGGATTCAATGTCAGCAGCCCGACCCCACAGTAAAATGCCATACGACATAATGCTATGAAAGTAGCTAAAATAGACCAAACGCGCAGTTTCGACATCAGTTAACTGTCTAATCTTCCTAACAGCAAAAGCTGCTGAGCTTAGCCGCCCTGCAAGAGATGTTATATGTGGTCCCCATTGTAATTTCTCGTCTAGCGTGATTCCTAAGAAAATAGTTTGATTAACAAAAGCCAGTTTTTCGCCATTCAATATAAGGTCACATACATTACTTCTAACATTTGGTAAAGAAAATCGAATACATAAACTCACACCTTTTTCCCATGGGGGTATGCAGAAACCACAGAACGCTACCTGCTACGATCCTTACATACTACTTTCCCCTCATCCACGTTTAAACATCTGGTCATTCAAGAATTAATGAATCCATACTAATATTACAAATCTGAAAGCGATTTAGATTAATTTTAATACAGACTAACCTTTAACTCCGAGAAAGGATATTACTTTTGAATCCGTAACTTTAATGTGTCTTAGATATACGCGTTATTCACGCAGACGAAGTCGCAGGCACTATCTAGTCTATACTAAGATTTTAAAGAGGTAAAGTTTGCGAGGTTGTAGATGGTAATCTCTGGATTTTCAAAACCGATTTTAAAAATTCTTTTATTCATAAAAAGCCATCCAAGGCCATAGAAAACGACACGGGAGCGGAACAATAACATGGGTGAAAATATCCACACGGACGAAGTCGCAAGAAAAAGCTAGTCTAAATATATATAACTCAAAGGTGACTGACTGACTGACTGACTGATTGACATAGTGATCTATCAACGCACAGCCCAAACCACTGCACGGATCGGGCTGAGATTTGGCATGCAGGTAGATGTTATGACGTATGCATCCGCTAAGAAAAGATTTTGATAAATTCCACCCCTAAGGGGATAAAATAGGGGATGAAAGATAATACTTCTTAACGCGAGCGAAGCCGCGGGCTAAAGCTAGTATTCTATAAAAAGATAAATGAAACAGTTAGAAACTCATAAATCCAACGCGAACCTGTAATAAGATTTCAAAAACTGGGTCGTAAAACAGATTTCCATTTCAAGAGCTTACAATTTTAATTTCCTTAACATCCAAAAATAAAGTGCTGCGACCCGTGGTAGGGTTGTGCTAGATATGATCCGTGCTACTGGGGGCTAGGGTTGGCACGTTGAGGAAAAATAAATGCGTCTCATTACAAAACGGGTTGTAACTATAGTCTAAGTTTAATCTTTTGGAGCAGTTTTAAGGGTTTAGTAACCGAAGGATTGCAATGGATTCCTATTTTCCTCCGGTTAGGCTATAAAGTTTAAAATCAAATGGGTCCCCTTGCAAACGTGTTTTTATATGCAGTTTAAAATGCTAGCTATAAGCTACTTGGATGATATTTTTTTTTCAGTTATTTTGATTTAAAAACCAAGCCTCTTAACCAATTTTGAAAATATGTATAATTATATGGAACTACCTCTGAAGTATGACCTACCAAACAAAATAGAATCATTAAAATCAATATTATAATTGGCGGTATGATTGCGTAACAAAGATACAAAAACAATAACAACAACAATCAAATCAACAGTTGAATTGAGAACCTCCTCCTTTTTCTTAAGTCATTTAAAAAGGGTGCTATTTAAACAGGCTTCTTTTTAATAGCATAAAGGATGACTCACGCTAGACCGTGACGGGTCCGAGCCGGGTGTCGGCCGTAAGACGGTCATCTAATATTACTTAAATGTTGAATCGGCCGTCACTCGGTTGGCGCTCGGTATAGCGTGAGTGTGTCCATACAATATATAATTATGTAATATTTAGATGCCCGTGCTACGGCCGACACTCGGTTCGGGCCAGGCACGGTGTAGCGTGAGTCATCCTTTATTCGTCTCGAAAAAGTTATGTTGCCTTCTAAATTACTGAGTCAGCCACAATTAACGGGCATCTAAATAATACTATCTTAGCCACTAGTAATCTTCTATGTAAGCCAATCTAAATTTAACTCAGCATGATGGTTATTTTTTAGCATCACGTTCCGATAACCTGAATCCCGAAACAAGTGAGTGATGTAAAAGTGTAACCAACCGCAGGAATTTTTGTCGCGACAAACACCTTTGATGTGCGGTAATTTTCAGACAGCGGCGCAAAGAGCATTTTTGTTCGCGATGATGATTCGCGAAGACACGAATAGGGAATGGGCATGATTTGTTTTTTATTTAAAAAATCAATCCTCATTTATACAGGAAAAAATTTTAACCAGTGCGTAAATTTTGCCATAATAAACTTCAACACGTTTTATTAAACACGTATATTTTATTTTGATATGTCTTAGTACTAAAAAAAAAAGTTATCGCTTACGAAACATGTTAACTTAAAAACCATAATTTATTGGCACTCGGCGCTAGCGCATTCCCCACCCCCTCACCCCAGCCATGGGCGGCGGCCGCAAGTTTTCATTGATAGTATGGCGAATAGATTATGTCCATGTTTTGCTTATTTCAAACTCGGATAAGGATGTTTTTTTTTTTTTTTTTTAACTAAACACTGAAATGTGTTCTATTACTGACACTGAACTACCAAAAAAAAATTACGCACTGGTTAAAAACTTTTCCTGTATAAGAAACAGTTCAGGAAAAGAATTTTTCGAATAAGTAACTATAAAATTCTAAAAGATATACTTAAGCCATCGAAGATTTGTTTGGGTTTGACGCATTTGGTGCACTTCTCAACTTGTACACCATGCTCAAATGGTGAACTTAGCAACTGGTGCACTTCTCATATGGTACACTTCGCAACTGGTGCACTTCTCAACTGGCGCACTTCGCAAAAGGAGCACTTTTTAAGATGAGTGGAGATTTGGAATAATTTACTAAAAATATAAGAATCTTTGGTTTTGCGTAGGTAATTTAAAAAAAATACAATCAACAAAATAATTTTAATTAAACTCTACATAATCAGAATGCAATTTTTATTTTTTCAAAAATAAAAAAAGTTTATCCAATTATTCAAGTAATTTAATTTATAGCTATTTACTTAATTAATAGTAACAATTACTAAGTAAAAAATAAAGGTTTATCTATATTATTTATAACCTGTTTTTGAGAAACAGGTCATGATTTAATTTAAAGCTTTTATTTAATTTATAATCTGTTGGGCAGTAGCGACCCCGCGGACCTGATCTCCCGGGAGAAGTCTTGTTCTTCATCTCTGGCTTGCCTTTATTAGCTGGCCGAAGTGGACACTGATGAGGAACAGAGCTCCCACCTCTCTCTTACCTTCATTGGCCGGTTTGAGTGGAGATTTGCGAGAGCATACGTGTTCAGGGGAAGGAAGTATTTCAGTAAGGTGCTGGTAGGGATGTTGACCGTACTTGCGGGATTGTCCTGATAGGCTTGAAATACCTCTCCACTCCTCAAGCACCTCAGTCTGTGTTGCCCTCTTGTCGCTACGTCACTACGTGCTAGCGGCCGTTTTAGGGGGCCCACTTATCGAGTGTGCTACCCCCTGCCATTTTATCTATGTCATAAAAACATTGATTGGCAGGGGCCATAGTCCTTCCATAGTGTCAGGAAAATAGTCTATTTAAGCCACCCAAACCCATAGCTCTATTCTTTGTTTCCATATTCTGCAATAGTCCTGCGCCAGCCGGGGATTGTCCTTGGGTGCATTTGCATAGTGCAAACAGGGATAATTGCCGGTTGGTGTTCCATTTCAGTGTAAAGCCTTGTAAGGGGCCTCTGCGAGTTAGTTTTGGCTCCTCGTACGCCTTTCAAAGGTCCGGGACCCTAGAGTCCCGAGACACGTAACGACTATAACTAAAAGAACATACTGTACATGCGACCACGGCTTTCAGATGAGAATGTTTTCTTGTTTCATACTTTTTAGAACGTGAATTTTTTGTAGTCGGGTTTTAGTTATTTAAACTTCTTTTTTATTTATTAAAAAAAAAACATGTTATTCTGATCATGTAGAGTTTAATTACAATTATTTTGTTGATTGTATTTTTAAGAAAATTACCTACGCAAAACCAAAGATTCTTTTATTTTTACTCAATTTTTCCAAATCTCCACTCATCTTAAAAAGTGCTCCTTTTGCGAAGTGCGCCAGTTGAGAAGTGCACCAGTTGCGAAGTGTACCATATGAGAAGTGCACCAGTTGCTAAGTTCACCATTTGAGCATGGTGTACAAGTTGAGAAGTGCACCAAATGCGTCAAACCCATTTGTTTCTATCTCTTTTTAGCAAAACGAAATTTGACACGGAGTTTATATGGCCGTCGCGCGTCGTAACCAATGGCGTCAATGGTCATATCGGTTAAATCTGTCTAATCGGTGTGTAATTAATAGTTTTAAATGCTTATATTGCCGTATTTCTGGGCCGATTTTAATTTTCATTTAAATTTTTGTCATCTTTACTACGGTATTTCCATGTTTCGTTAACAAAAGTGAATAAAAAATTCATGCGTAATCCCTATTGCTTAGTCACAAGTGTCGCGGCCACGCAAATCTTAGCATTATAGCCGAGGCATTAATCACACAGTGAGACATAGTTCTATCTTCAGTTAGGCCGTATACAGAAAGAAAGCTGGAAACTTATAAGCGCTTACCGGCGCTTGACAGCGCTGGTCCGTTCTACACAAGGAAGCAGGTTGAAGCTGAACGAGCAAAATATCGTACTCATCGGACGATGATGATGACGATGTGGCGCCAGCGCTGACCGGCGCGGGTCGAAAATGTTCGGAACTTGTCGGCACCGTTCAGTGCTGATCGGCGCGCGTTCATAATATATTTTCCTGCACGGGTTACCAGCGCTGTAAGCGCTTATAAGTTTCCAGCTTTCTTTCTGTATACAGCCTTAACCAATACCGTTACCTTTGAGCGTACGTTTTCGTAAGGTACTCACGTAAAGCATTCAATGTATTAACAATAATGTTTACAGTTTCATAAAATTCAATACAAATATTTCTGTATTTTTAACAAATACTGTAAATATTTCAGTGTCAAAGAGTGAGTAGGTAAAAATATTCAGTTGCACTCATAATTGGGTCAAATATGGAGTAGGTAAAGCTATTTCAATATCCTTTGTATATTCGACAAAAAGGCATTTTCCAATTTTCGTTGTCATCAGATTTAATAATTTTCTCTTTGTTTTTCAAAAAGCGATTGACAGTTATTCATATTTGCAAAGGCCAATGCTTATTTTGTCATACTGAAAAGTTACATTAATTGATATAATTCTATAGAATCATGATTGAATTTTAAATTGAAGTACCTACTTCCTCTGCGTGTGCAATAGCCGACAGTAACGCGGGTAAAGTCGCGGGCAAAAGTTAGTTACATTATGGTTATTTATCTGCTTTACCTCCCATGTAAAACGCTGGTATTCAGCTGCATCCGGTTAGACTGGAAAGCCGACCCCAACATAGTTGGGAAAAGGTTAAGCAGATGATGACCTCCCGCCCCCGACTTCCTGCATGGATTCCCAGTTAATATTATATATAAATAAAACTTTATTGTCATTTTACATCAGATCTGATTATTGGAAATCCCTGACCCCTGAGCTAGTTATTAGCTGAATTACAGAAGCCAGTGCATTCCCTTTACTTTTCGGTGCTTGTAGACAAAAAATATGTGCACATTTACATAAAAGAGCAGACAAAAACAAAAACAAAATCTATAAACTAAAACTAATATAAATAATGGTGACTTTTTGCTTACAAAACAAAGAAAGAGTAAAATAGGTATAGTAATAATGATAATGGTAGTGATGTGTGAGGTGGTGTGTGTATTGTGTAGAGTAGAGTATGTAGGTGTGTTTGTGTGATGGGTGGGTGTATAGTATAATGCAGGTATATACTATGAGTATACAGGGTGTTTGGCGCATGGACCAACACAATTTTTTCAGGGATTTGGGAGGTCATTAGCTAGGTTCTAGAAAAAAAAAAGTTAATAAAAAAAAAAAGAAACAAAAAATTTATTTCTAATTAAAGGAAACATTTTGGGCATTTTTTTCATTTAAAAAACAAAAATCATATGTAACCAACCGTGACATTTGGGACAAAGGGTGTATGGGTAGAACCTAGCTAATGGCCTCCCAAATCCCTGAAAAAATTGTGTCGGAACATGCGCCAAACACCCTATATATGTATTATGTATGTGTGGTTGCATCAATCGCAATCATTGCAGCATTCGCTTTCAATGAACTTACTATATATATATATATACATTACTAGTTACACTGAACTATTATCATGTAGGTAGTTACACCATCTGTTCAAGTTTAAGCTCTAGTAAATCCCATAGTAAATCTGCCGTAATATCCGATACATTCACATTTCTGAAGCACCTCCTTACAAAGGTAGTATTGAGCGATGCAACCTCTTTTGTGTTCGTCTGTGAAATAGAATTCAAAATCTTCTTCGCGCCATTCTCATCCACTTCGTAAGTAATCGGAAATATTGGAACTCAAAAGAATTTAAAATTTGAATTGCGAACGCGTGTGCGATGTGTCATTTAAATCCAATAAATGATTATTCTTTTAGATAGGTACTAGTGAAGTATGCAGGTGACTTTATAGTGCACAATTTGCACCTTTTGTAGTACTTACAGTGGTTTTTATTTTAGCATCTTTGTATTCATGTAATTTTTGAATGAATGACTGACTGAATGTAGGTCCTCACTGTCTCGTTGGCCTAGTGGTCTTGATTGTCACTGATACTCTAGATGTCTTGGGTTCGATTCCCAGGTCGAACAAAATAATATTGTATTTTTTTTTTAATATAATTCTCAGTTGCAGCTCAGAGTTAGGATTTGTGCCCGGTTAATGGCAATAGGCTCGCCCACTGTTATATGGGACCTTAACATACCCGCAAACTGTGGGTCTATATTGGTAGGTATACCTCTGCGTAACCCTTCGGGAAATACAGGCGTGATAGTATCTTATGTTATTGTAACATTAGATAACATTATTTCAGTTTACAAAAGATTTAAATAACAGCACAGCTGATGTACACAGTTCTGATAAAATCTGAGCTATTTTGTATAAAAATGCAAGATTTCTTAACCAATCCCGTGGCGCGAAGAGCATTTTGCATAAAAAGGAAAATGAATGAGCTCAACTGGCTCTAGGAACGCCTTAAAGAGCTATTGTAGCAAGATTTAATGCCTACGTAGGTAAGATGAAATATAGTTTTCTAACTATCTCCTAGGGAAGAGAATAACAATAAATATTACTGAGATTTGAACAGAAAAACGAGCATATAATAATGCGATCTTCAAGGTCGGTCAAAAGTACCCATATATCATATAAAAAATTATAATGTGATTTTAACAAAATTTTATGTATTTCTAGTATTTTAACTACAATTTATATTCCATATAAAAACAATTTAGTATTTTGAAATTTCGATAGAATAAACGTGCGATGCGTTGAGCGGTCGATCAAACAAACATTCGATGTTTTGAACACCCGATGTATTGAGTGTTCGATATAATGAATGTTCGATTTATTGAGCATTATAAACAATCGACTATTTAGGCGAGTGTTCGACCAAATGTAATTCGATTATTTGGCATTCGATTTGGCGTAGTACACCCTAATCAACTATACAGGATGACTTTGAATAAATGCGACAAAATGAAATGGGAGCTTCAGTTACAGTAACATAGTAATTATTTAATGTTTTTTCTACAATCTAAATTGTTAAAAAAAATTAAGTGATTATCGTTTTAAAATGGTCCATTGATCTTGTTATCTTCATTTAAATACAAATTATCGGCATTCCAGAAAAAAAAATATGCTAAATAAATAAGAAAAATTAAAATATCAAGAAATCTCGTCCGACTCATTGCAGTCCTCAGTAATCGTCGTGGAGTACTACAATGTTATTAAACGTTGCCGTTCATAGCGGTCATTTACCTAATTTATTTGCTAGTGTAAAGAATGTACTTAAATTCTTTGATACTTTAAATTTTTTAACGTTTTTCGTAACACTAATAAAAGTTTATTAATTTTTCTTTTGGTATGATCAAAATTTTCTTGATAACACGTAATATTGTATAGTTAAATTTGTCGCATCTATTCAATTTCACCCTGTATAGAAATACGACATACATTGCTGTGCTTTAAAATGTTGCCGCGACATCGAAAGGGATTTGTCGATGCCGCGGCTCCACTTTACAGCATACAAATTTATGTCGTATTTCTATATCGATACGTTTAAATGTTTATTTGTCAAAATTTTAATCCCTTGCCATGCCATCCCGCTCTGCGTTTTTTTTTCACATACCTACATTTGATATACATGTCGGCTCGTCGAAAGACCTTCTTTGACGAAACCTTATGTTACATAGAATAAAGAACGAATTGACAGCTGTCAACGGGACGTAACACCAGGCACTGAGAAGGCGGCCCGCCAAAACTTAAGTTCAGATTAATTGATCGAAGAATAAGTTTAGATGGTATTGATTAGTGGATGTGATTATTGGAATATCGTGTTTGTGATAACAGTGATGGTGAAGTAGCTGATTGCGCTCGCGCTCACGTGTCTGGCGGAACGTTGTTCTTCTCTTCTTGTTCAATTACGACTTTCATGTTTTATCATCTCCTCGCCCGCAAACTCACACAAGCCATAGCCTCTTCCTGTAAGATCGACGTTATGCCTTTATACATATACGTATAATACATAAGCATGTGGGTAATGCAATTTGACGCGACCAGGGAGAAATCAGGCTCAAGACCAACAACTTTTAAACTCGGTGGCCGCTACTGAAAAATTCCTAGTACAAAAATACATATTACTTTTTAACCGACCTCGGGATCGAACACGAACTCGAACTCGATCACGGGACCAACGGACAGTTGAAAAAATATACATTAAAATATTAAAAACATTGACTTTGTTACTTTGTGTTATGATCTAGGGCGAAAGTTAGAAACATCTGTGTCTTAAATAGATACATTAAGAGGACGAATTGGAAATTTTGGCATCAGTGATCTCTATTTTTGTCGGTAATTACGAAACGTATAAAAATGTGAGTTGGTGTTCTGAATAGTTCATGATGAAAGCCTTATTTTGTTAGTTTTCATTACATGATTAAGTAACTTTAGTAACAGAGAAAAAAATATCAAACATACCTCTTTTTAAATAGAGATTCACATCTTATGGGCAAACGGGACCGATTTTAGCCTCTCAACTTGCTCTGTAGACAAGTCTATAAATACTCTTTAAAATTATAGAAGGATTTTCTCAAGTTATCATTTCCGACTAAATAAAATAACAAAAAGCTTACTTACCGGAGTGTGCGGGTTGCGGGGGGCGCGCGCCTGGTCTAGAATTATTGTTAAACAATTCGTCGCCTTAAGTCTGTATTTCAGGCATCAGTGCTCTTTCCTGGATGTATGCAACACTTAACTATAAATTAATTTAAGCTCTTTACAAAATAGGGGTATAAAATGAGGTTTTAGTCATAATCCTTCCTACTACTATTATAAATTCTTAGGTTTGTGAGGATGAATGAATGGATGTTTGTCACTCTTTCACGCTTAAACGGCTGAACGGAATTAGCTGAAATTTGGCATACCTATATATAGCATACCACCACCATGCCTGTATTTCCCGAAGGGTTAGGCAGAGGTGTACCAACGTGTAGCACAGTTCGCCGGTATGTTAAGGTCCCAAACTTATGTAATATTTGTATTGTTTCGTTTATATAAATGAATTAGGTCCAATCGAACAAATCAATAAATACAACTTGTCAAATATCAAAATACGTAAAACACACAGGGGCCCCGTCATTTTAGGTGCCCAGGGCCCCCAATAGGTTAAAGCCGGCCCTGTCTAAAGTCCGGGCTTCGAAATTTGACGGAGATGCAAAATTGCATCTTGTTTCGTTACATCAAAGTTACTTGATCTACTTCCACTTGCTTAAAATTTAGTACTAAAACGTTCTACCAGCAGCATATTACATGAGATGTAACAACCTACACTAGCAACACTTAATTGTTATAAACAAAACTCAGTAAATCATTAACTAAACGTTGCATTCAGATTGCTTGTACTGCAACTTCATTATTAAGTAACTTTGGGTAACTGCTGCCACGTAAACTACTTTTAAAACATTGGAATTTGACCCCTATGATAACCTCGATAAGGTTCTGTAAGACTGCATGGTTATCATTGCATAATGCGCTTCAAGTTTACTACATACACTGTTGTATTGAAGATTTTGTCATGCAATTATAGGTCTTATATGGTTGTCGTAAGGTCAAGATTTTTTTAACAACCAACAATTGCATATGAAACTCGGGCAATGTACGTATTAAGACGGAAGTGATAAGAGAAGTTCAAGTATCAAGAATTTATTTTTATGAAAAGCAAATTGTCTTTTTATATTTTCCAATTTTGATACTTCGGGGTAATAGGGAAAAAACAGGATAAATTTGATCCTTATCGGGTTAAAGGAGATGGGTATTTCTGGGTCTCAGTGTCGTAGTTGAGATATGGTTTAAAAAAAGCATTTTATTTTTCTATTTCACATTTTTTACATAGTTATGAAATGGGAAAATTCACACTGCGACTTATGGTGGGTCCACACGATACAGACTTTTGTCTGTACAGATATCTGCACAGACTATAAAGTCTGAGTAAAAATTTTTACTCAGAGGTCTTTACCAAAAGTCTGTGCAGACTTTTCATCAGTTCAGACTTCGATTTTAATGAATAAATTAAGTAATTTAATAATCATGAGTTTTGCTCCGACTATCGTACAGACATGTACGCAGACTTCAGACTCTTCTGATACACCGACATTTGTCTGTACTGATTTGTTGTACAGACAAAATTCTATAGAAGTCTGTGTCGTGTGGACCCACCATTAGTTACGAATTCACAACCTCAAGTGTTTTTTAACGGTCCCTCTACTAGTAATTTCTCCTGTATCGTTGGTACGTTCATAAACTATAGGTTTGTAAGCGTACCCACACACACACATTCGTAACAGCCAGACTCGGAACAACTATCTGTATGCCATACAAATATTTGTTCCCTGCATGAATCCAACCCGGAGGAGCTCGTGGCTAAATAATTACAGCCGCATAGACCGATCTTCCGGGTTAAGCCACGCTTGCTGAGGTTGGTCTGTGGATGGGTGACCATTTACCATAGCGAGTTTCCTCCGTGACTCGGAAAGCACGTAAAGCCGTTGGTCCCGGCTGTCATTTGTAGATCTTTGACAGTCGTTACTGTTAGTCAGAAGCCAGAAAGTCTGACAACCAGTCTTGCTAAGAGTATCGTACTCGTATTACCCATTACTGGGTTGTGGAGGTCTGATAGGCAGTCGCTCCATGTAAAATACTGATATTCAGCTGCATCCGGTTCGACTGGAAGCCGACCCCAACATAGTTGGGAAAAGGCTAGGCAGATGATGATGCATGAATCGAACCCGGGGCACGTAGCGCTCAGCCACTGCGCCAAACGTGCCGTCTAATTTAAAACGTAACTAAATATTCTGATTTAATTAAAGCTTTTACTTTAATTACCAAGGGACTACCTTACACCCACCAAACCATCATTATAAACAAGAAAATACATAGTATACTAAAATTATGAAAATCAAAACACGGTACGCACACACGACTAATTAATTAATTATAGGGGATCAAACGAATCGCTAAAACGCAAGCGAGCGGAAAAAGGGTAATTTGAAACAAACGCGTTAGGCTGTCAACACACGTGCGACGTTTGGGGGCTTTCTCGCGATTTTATACGTGATTTCCTTAGGATTTGCAAGCGGGATGCATGCTTTTATCCTGGGTTAAATTGAGTGAGCTTAACGTGTGATGTGAAGGGATTTTGGTGTTTTTGTGGACAATTTATAGTTTGGCTTTCACTTTTTGGCTGAACTTAGATTTTCTTGTATTATGGTCTTGCTGTTATTAAACGTCTTGCGTTTGTGATGTCATTGTGCTTTTGTAACCGTCCTTAATTCAAATTACAATATTGGGTGGAACAGACATAGTAACTGCCTCGTTAGCCTAGTGGTCTTAAGCGCGACTTCTATGCTAGAGGTCTCAGGTTAGATTCCGATGTCGAGCAGTGTTATTGGGTTTTTCTAAAAAAATCTCAGTAGCAGCTCGGAGTTGGGATTTGTGCCCGTTTAATGACAATAAGCTCGCCTCTATTACATGAAACCTAAAAACATACTGGCGTCCTGTGCAGATAGGTACACTTCTGCCTAACGCTTCAGGGAATAATGCGTGATGGTATGCAGAAATCGTAACAAAAACTTTTACCATGAATTTAGTAGGTGTATGATTCTAAACCCAAAAGTTAAAATCGAAGCGCGACAATAATTTTTCGTCGATTAATAAAAAAATATCAACTATTCTATACATTTTGATCGTGTAAAGTTGCATTTTTGTATCGAACATTTAATATTTTTTATAAAAAATATGACACAAATGTCGGGCAACAAAAAAATCGAAAGTCTGATTTTTGGGTGCTAGCTTTATAAAAGTTTTAGTCGGTAACTGAATTGTGGTGTTAGTGGTCACTGCTTGGGGAAATAGATAGTATTCAGTCACACATCACATGGTAAACCGGTTAGTGAATTTACTCTAACATAGTCAAAATTGTGAGAAAAAAAAACATTCAGCTGTTATAGTAAATGATTGACAAAAAAACTACTTCCTCGTGAGCCTACTGGTTCTAAGCGCAACTGCTACGCTAGAGATCTTGGTGTTGATTTTCAGGTCGAGCAGTGTTAGTGGGTTTTTTATGAAATTTTCAGTAGCAGCTCGGAGTTTAGATTTGTGCCCGGTTAATGGCAATTGGCTCGTCCTCTATTACATGAAACCTAAATATACCGGCGAACTGTGGGTGTAGATTGGTACACCTCTGCCTAACCTTTCGGGGATTACAGGCGTGATAGTATGTTATAGTTCAAAATTTTAAGAAAAATAAATATTCTGCTATAAGAATAAATGATTTAAAAAAATTGCGATATAACCAACACTGTCGAGAGAAGTGAAAACTTAAACCTTTACGTAAAACAGTTGGATTTTACATGTACAGTCAGCAAAGAGATAAATTAAAAGTTTTTCAAAAACCAATGGAAGTTTTTTGACGAATTTTATTTTTATTAATAGAAAATAAACAGTTTATTAATTAAATTATCGACCACCGGTTTGAAAGAAATTTTTAACTATATTAGACGGTCCTGTAACTTATCTCTTTTGTTGACCGTACACAGGCCGGTGCACGTCACGCGTCCCATTAGCATGTCGGTGACGTGAACCCCAAAACTTATGGGTTCGCTTACCAAAAATAGCTCACCGCGGCTAAAGAACTTTTCACTTCAAAAACCGTCCAAGTGCGAGTCAGACTCGAAATGTCCGTACCACTGTACAATCCTACTAATAATTATAATCCTACTAGCTTCTGCCCGCGACTTCGTCCGCGTCACAGTTGATGTGTTATCCTACGGGTACCGTACATTTTCCCGGGATAAAAAGTAGCCTATGTGTTATTCCAGACTATAATCTATCTTTGTGCCAAATTTCATCCAGATCCATTCAGCCGTTTAAGCGTGAAAGAGTAACAAACATCCATACATCCATACATCCATACTTACAAACTTTCGCCTTTATAATATTAGTAGGATTATTATAAATGCGAAAGTTTGTAGGGATGGATGGATGGATTTATGTTTGTTATTCTTTCATGCTTAAACGGCTGAAAGAATCTGGCTGAAAAATTTGGCACTGAGAAAGATTGTAGTGTGGAATAACACATAGGATACTTTTTATCCTGGAAAAATGTACGGGATAATTTATATCAAAACAGACTTAAAAAAAATAAACCTTTCTTGTACCCTCTACAGTTTTTTACTTGGTTTTTTATTATAAAACATTGCAGTAAATCAATATAAGATAAATGTAATGAAATACATGACGAAACAAAGATAGGAAAAAAGTATACAGTTGCGTACATATTCCTAAAGTCAAAGTCAAAGCATTTATTTCAATTAGACCATTTACAGGCACTTTTGATTGTCAAGAAGTTACAGTTTAAAATTGAAGCTAGGTGCTCGTTCCAAAACGTAGGTCTCTATGGAGAAGAACAAGCATTGTGACATGTCTTGTGTTCAGGAAAGCATTAAATACGGCACGACTTTTAAATTCAATTCTGATCTAGGCACTTTTATATCGTGTCTTGTATCACTCACCGTCTAAATAGCTCTACAGAAGAATTGTCCTTAGTATAGTCAGATAAAATTCCAAGAATTCCAAAGCAATTTACAAAACTCATAAAACGTATTACGATCATCATTTTAAAACTCAGCTTACACTACAAAACTCATTATTACTGTCATCCAAAAACTAATTTAAACCTAAATAAATATTACAAATCTCACGGAGACTAATAGCTGTCATCTACTAACAAAGGCAGAATTACTTTTAGACTCAAATCTAGATAATCATTTTTCCAGATGTTTCGTAATTTAGCCTAGTAATCCCGAAATCTCTAAGTCCCTTAAATATCTGGAAATCCCTCAGTTTTAATGGTCCTTTTAATAGGCAGGCTCGTTGGAACTTTATCGTGCATTAATTATACTTGCCGAAGTCGGTTAGTGACGATTGTTTTATGTTTTTACACTGTTTTGAGTTACACATTGTATCGAAGGACCAGTAGCAATATTTTGGTCCTTTTGATTCATTTTATTGATACTGCTTCGTCATCACCAGAGTAGCTTTTTCCCAACTATGTTGGGGTCGGCTTCCAGTCCAGCCAGCTGAATACCGGTGTTTAACATGGAGCGACTGCCTATCTGACCTCCACAACCCAGTTACTGGGCATCACGGTACCGCCTGGTTAGACGGGTTGTTAGACTTCTTGTGTTCTGACTATTATTTAAACTGCTGTGCTATTCTTTAATAATATCCTTCGGTGAACTTTGGCGAATTACTTTAAAGTGAGCTGTCGTTCATATAATGCTAAGGATAGTTTACCTCAAGCTTACTTCTTTTAAATCCTTAAGTTCTCTTTGGCACATAAAATTTAGATATTTTTATTGTGGCACGTCTGTGGACTTAATAATTATATACTTAAGTAGAAAAATAGAAATACTAAAAAACTATATTTTGCAAATCATCAATAAATGTCTAAGCAATGACCTACTGTAAATAGTTCCACTGTGCTTGACCGTCTCAATTACCACTGTATAGTACAGTGCTTGTTATTCTTCCTTCCAGTGTGTATCATACAAACGTTTATCTAAAAGATTAATCATGGCGTACAAAATTCCGGCAGTCATCCGTCATATCCGGGTTTATTGTAACTTGTGATGGCGCATGAAAATATCTTCAAGATGTTCAAATTAAAGAAAACACATAGAAATTATGGGAATGATAGAATGAAAAATAAATAAAATATTAATAAGTGTATTTATTGCATGCCTAGTGATCCTAAGCGCGACTGCTATGCTAGATGTCTTGGGTTCAATTTCCAGGTCGAGCAAAGTATTATTGGGTTTTTTCTATGAAATTCTCTGTAGCAGCTCAGAGTTGGGATTTGTAGCCGGTTAATGGCAATAGGCTCGCCTTCTACTACCTACATGGGACCTAAAACATACCGGCGAACTGTGGGTGTACATTGGTTCACCTCTGCCTAACCCTTCGGAGAATATCGGCGTGATGGTATGTTCGTTATCACAATAAGATAACTAGTAGGTACTCTATTAGTACCTTGCGGGTGTGCCTCTCTTTATAGAATACTGACTTTATGTTACGTTATTCACAACTAGCTTTTGCCCGCGACAGCGACTGCATAATTGGGTAGATGACACCACTAACCAATAATTACAAGAAACAACTTTACAAAAAAACATTTAATTTTAGCACTAAAAACCTGATGAATTTTTAAATAACTATAACATCGATTTTTAGTTTAGTTGCTTTGAAATCAATAAATAGTTAGTGAATTGAGATGACAAAAAAGTGACGTCATAGTTGAGTATTGTCATAGAAAATCTATGGGGGAATGGCGTTTTGACAGCTCATAAAAAGTACGTCAATTGATTAGTGGTGTCATCTATCCAATTGTTGGTTATCACACGAAGTCACGGCATAGAAAGTAGCCCTTGTCCTTTCTCGGGGTTCAAAGGTACCTCGTACCAACTTTCATCAACATCGCTTCAGTAGTTTAGTCGTGAAATCGTAACAGATCGACAGAGATATTTTTATTAAGAAGATGCATTGCGATATGGATAGTGCAATGCATTTTACACCTACGTTATATAGTTTTTAAGCTTATAATGATAATATAATAACGAATTAAACGAAGTGCTTATATTAATGAATCGTAAATAATAATTAAAAAGTAATTAACTTGGGAAATAATACCTTTCGTTCATATTTAATTTTATGGTAGCCCATTATTATACTTAATGCTTTTGTATTTAACTATGATTAAATGTTAAGTAGGCTTTCGCATTAATATATTTATAATGTTTTTAATTTCGTGATGGCTCAGTTGTTAAAGCGCCCGCCTCTCAAGCATGAGGTTCCGGGTTTGATATCGGGCAAGTACCTAGGTTATTTTTTCCATTTATGTGTAGTCTCTAAGTTTATCTTGGACATCACTGATATCGGTGAAAGAATACCATTGTAAGGAAACTTGGAGTTATAATTGATATTAGGTTTTCCCGCGACTTCGTCCGCGTAAATGTTGATTACCGCAGATGCAGACAAGGTTGCGGAATAAAAAGTAGCCTATGTCCTCTTTTGGGGTTCAAACTTATTCCGTACCAAATTTCATCAAAATCGGTCCAGTGGTTTAGACATGAAAGCGAAACATACAGACAAACAGAGCTACTTTCGAATTTATTATAATATTATGTATGGATAGTTCTGAAATCGCCAATCAACAAGAGAGGTGATCAATGCTCATGCCTTCTCTATATGAGAAGAGGCCTTTGCCCTGTAATGGGGCAATCATAAGTTGGGGTTACTAAGAGCGGTTTTACGTTTTTATACCTTTACGCAAAAATACAACACGAAATACAAGCTCAGAAAATAATGTTAGTTGAGAACATTTTTAAAAGGTTCCATTTATAAAAATAAGCTTTATTGTTATGTAAGAATAAAACTCTTTTTCGTTTAAATTAACAATCGCTGCTTTTATTTTACACGAATATACTGTTTTACGATATTATAAATACCATCACGCCTGTATTCCCCGAAGGGTTAGGCAGAGGTATACCGATGTACACCCACAGTTCGCCGGTATATTTAGGTCCCATGTAATAGGGGGGGGGGGGACCTATTGCCACCAACCGGGCACAAATCCAAACTTCGAGCTGCTTAGAATTTCATAGAAAAACCCAATAAACTAACACTTTTTGCTCGACCTAGGAATCGAACCCAAGACCTCTAGCGTAGCAGTTGCGCTTAGGACCTACCTACCGAGGCAGTTATATTGTGCTTTAATATAATATTGTGCTCAATAATAAGGATTTAAAAATCTGGAATGTTAACCTACTTCTGTTGTACATATGCCAGCAAATATAAACAAAACCATCTATAAATATTCAAAGTAAAAAGTTACGAATACTTTTCGACGAGCTACAAAGATGAGTACATTTTTCATTTTTATTTTAAACTGTATCACCACGTTTGTATTTCCTCTGGGAGTAAACACAAATACCTAATCAAGCGGGAAGAGCTTGACATTTATATCCATTGCATAACTTCCAATTTCACCCAACAGATGGCGCTAACAGTTCCAACGGATTAGAGAAAATGTATCGCGCAAAATTCATTCGCGTAACTTACTATGAAAATTGATTTTGGTAATCCACACCTTTCTAAAGCCATATTTACCCAGTCAACCGTCAAAAATATATTATTATTGTAAGAAAACTCGCGTTTCGTTCCCCGGGAGATCAGGCAAGCGATGCTAGCGCCAATACACGAATCCGCCGCAGTCTGTACCCGCCCGCCCTAGCGACGCACGCCGCCCGCCCAAAACGCGCCCGAAAAAAAACCGAACATCGATTTTTATAGTGCTTGTGTTGTGTGTGTGAGTGTCTGTGTGTGTGCAAAAAATATTGGATGACAATCATGTAAGTTATGAGTGTTTTTTTTTTGGAATATTTCAAATTTTGATACTTTTTTTCGGACTTTTCCAACGTGCCGGTTTTTTTTAAAAATATTTAATTGAGTGAGTATTATTAGTAGTAACTTGGTTTAAATGTGATGTAAACAATAAGTGAAAATTATGTAGTCAGAGATTTAAAATTAGAATCATAAAAACGTACGCGTCAAATTGTGTTGACAAATCAAAATTCAAGTCATAAATATTCGAAAAATTAGTAGTCAGCTCGAATTCCAATTTCGAATAAGGAATTTGTTCCCACAGCTGTAATCATTTTTGATCGAAAAAGGTTACAATAATATTATTCGAGTGCTAAAATCGAGTGTGAATACGATCATGTATGAGGCTCATCTGCTGAAATTGACAATCGTTATAACTTTTAATCGGCAATTTCTCACGATTTTATTGCTGTAATTGCGTTGTATGTGGTGTATAATTGAAAGGAGTTTAACTATTGTGAGGTGTTCGGATATCCATTTTAATAAATTAATATAAAATTAATCCCGACGTAATATCTTTACACACGGCTCGTTTTAAAGCGGAAATATTCCACACAGTTATTCTAATTTGAAAACTTTTAAAACAAATTTTGTAGTACATTTTTTTAAAGATGTATAAAAACAAACACAGTTTATATTCCATATAATTATTCCAGACTCATTATTATAAGCAGTTAAATTAATTTTCATTAATTGTTATACCAATGAATAATGAGAACACTGTTATAATTAAAAGCATTCACAATGCTAGCTCTAATTGATTTCCGCTATTTCATATTTCAATAATTTTACAAAAACTTTGTTATTGTTCAATAACGAAGTAATTTCAATGTGCCACTGAATTTTACATAATTGAATTAGAATTGTTATGTTTTGTGATATTTCGCGTATTACGTACTAATAGGTATTGTAATTATTATTTCAAAATATCGTATAATTTAAACTCAAACTCTGGTTATTAATGCCATATTTTATCAATATTTATAATTTAATGAATAAGGAACTAAACTTTACGTAAAACGTTACGTTACGGACACTGTCCCCTTAATAGAATACAATTCGATAGAACTTTATCATATTGCTCATTATTAACTTATACCTTATTAATATAAGTGTGGGGTATGGGTGCCGGTGTAATTACAGGCACATAAGACATGTCAACTTTGTCTCTGGGATGGCAACGCAATTGCAAAGCGTTTGGTATTACAGATGTCTAAAGGCAGAGGTGACCAGTTAACATGAGGTGGATCGTAAGCTTATTTGCCATCCAATGAGGTTAAAAAAAAGATATCAACAAATAAAATAAATATTATATTTTTTCCTATTCATTACTAGATTAGCCGTGTTAGTTTCTGCTTCTTATGTTATCTAACTTCTTACTAATATTATTATAAATGCGACAGTTTGTGAGGATAGATGGACAGATGGATGTTTGTTAATCTTTCACGCTTAAACGGCTGAACGGAGCTACATGAAATTTGGCACTGAGATAGACTGTAGTGTGGAATAACACATAGAATACTTTTTATCACGGAAAAACGTACGGTTCCCGTGGAATAACAGGTATATAAAATTTAACGCAGAAGAAATCGCGGACAGAAGCTTAGTCATTCATATAAAGATCAGGTGTTTCACTCATGTATAATTCATCCAATTTCTGTTACATACTGGACTGAAATACATCCAAAAATAGCCTACAAAATGATATAAATACAATATTTATTGGGTCTAAAGCAGTCTTGTAAGTCACGAGGTATTACGTAAATATTTAACGAGGGATTTGATACCAATGTCGGCATTATCTCATTGATCTTAAGGATTTACGATTACTGCTTAGAACCAAAACCTTTATCAATCTCTGAGAAATTGGGGTGCTTTTCAATACTTTGATTCGAATATTTGTGGAAAGTATGATAGGCGATGTGATATTTTTATGAGCGGAATGAAGAAAAAACTTCGCAAATCTCCTGTTTTTGCTGAAAATGGAGTGGGATTATAAGTTTAATGTGGTTTTGCCTTTGGCATCGTAGCTAACAAACGATTGAACAACAGCATGGGGTTCTTCAAGAAAGGAGTTTTAAGGATTTTACGGGGTCGGCAACCCACGAGTGATGCCTCTGGTGTTGCAAGTGTCCATAGGCAGCGGTGACCGCTTAACATCAGGCGGGCCGTTAACTTGTTTCCCACCTTCTGTGGTATAGAGAAAAAAAACAGATTTTGATGTCGTTTGTTTTTTGAAAGGTGACTTGAATGTGAGTGTTCTTAGCTATATGTCGATAATTCGATAATCGAAGGGTGTCTTGTTCATCGTGTTCTCTCTTCTACTCTGCGACGGCCTGCATCCAGCGTTTCCCTGCGATCTTAATAAGGTCTGTCCACCTTGTGGGTGGACATCCTACGCTACGCTTGCCGGAGTATTTTCTCTATTCGAGAACATTGCGGCCCCATAGGCCCTCAGTTCCACGTTGTATGTGTCTTGCCTACTGCCACTTCAACTTGCTGATTCGCTGATCTATGTCGGTAACTTTGGCTTGTCTGCGGAGCTTGTCATTCCTGATTCGCTCTTCATTTCTACTCTACAGTAATAAGACATTAGTAGACATTGCTAATCTAAGTAAATCGCTCGCGAGACGATGTGTGATGGCTTCATTAGAAGGACTATGAATTGATAAACGTCCCATGAGTTATTCATACATACATTACTGGTCTAAGTTAGGCGTACAGACCATTACGTTTACTTAGTTTGGCTAAATCTTTTATTTGAGATTAAGTAGGTTTTTTATGTGGGTGAGGCGGCCTACCCACTGAATTCGTGTTTTTCCCGTCATTTAAGAGGCTAGAGAGGTTTTTGCCAATGCTTTTGCTAGCTATTCTGGTAGGCAATTATCGTATCTTTAGAAGTCGATAATAGAATGTTTGTATGAGCAAGGAGTACGTAAGGATCGTAGCAGATGGCGTTCTGTGGTTTCTTTCTACTCCATGGAAAAATGGCGTGAGTTTATGTAAGTATGTTAAGAATGTTTGATCTTAGACTTAAATTATTATTTTCGACGGTTTTGTTGAATTTCCAATTGTCGCTGAGTGGAAAATGCGACTAGATTTTAAGGTTGCTAAAAGTTTAAAATTTCTTTTGGAAAAAAAAGCGTAAAAATTATTTGGAACTTTGACGTTATATCTCCGGAAGGAGGCGCTCCCAGTTTTGATTCACAATAAAAAAAAAACACCATCATGTCTTTTTACATCCATTACATAAAATACTGTAACTGATGAAATTCTCTCAATAGAACTAATGACTTGATACGTATTTTATTGATAGTAGAAAGCTGTACTAATGAATTCTCGGTACGGGTGTACTTACTTCTAATTTAACGCGACGTACTGCCGCAAACACATCTGTAGTAACTCAGTGATATATATAGGTATGTAGTTCTCCTCTCAATAGGTTCTTTCGAGAGCACTGCTATTTGTAAAATTACTGATTAATTTAAAAGGTTCCTCTGCTTTTGCCATGCTTCGTGTTTCAATTTTCTAATTAATATCAGGCAATATACTTAATATGATGCGTTGCTTTGATTTAATTTAATTGAAAAAATGATGCGAGCGCAGTGCCGGTCATTGTGGCTATCTTTAGAAGAAGCCTATGTCCAGTAATGGACGTCATTCGGCTTATGTTGATCATCATCTGCTAGTCTTTTTCTCAACTATGTTGGGTTCGGCTTCCAGTCTAACTAGGTGCAGCTGAATACCAGTGTTTTACATGGAGCGACTGCCTATCTGACCTCCACAACTCAGTAACTGGGCAACACGATACCTCTTGGTTAGGCTAATATGATGATGATGAATAATAATTCTTATAGCCTTTTTAAAGGATTGTTCAAACAGTTGGTTGACATTTCCTGTAACCTAAGGGTTGGTTTAATCTTGGCTAAAGGTTAAACTGCCATTGAACGTGGCAATGCCGTTAGTCTTTTGGGCACGTTTCCAGTTGATGGCGATGCGGGATAACTTTTGAATGTCATTTAGTTTTAGTTTCTTTCTTTATTACCATTGTTCATTTGTAGGTTATCTTATTTATAATGTGATACATAAGATTCTGATTCTTAAACTCTTTTCTACCCGCGACTTCGTTCGCATGTTTTTTTTTGCGTCTTTTTCTCTGATTAACGCTTCCGTAGGTCGTAATGTGATGTTATATAGCCTATAATACATAAAATATAATATAATATATATTATTACATTATATAATATTCATGAGGAATAGTATATTCCTTATGAATCTGGCTATTATAAACTAAAAGAATGTTGTGAATCCTACTGGTAGTTTTAGAGATCAGCGTATGTAAACATACACACAAAGAAAAAAATCTTTAGCTTGATTGTATTAGTATTGTTTTCATCGCCATGAAATCGATACTTTACCAAGCAAAATTGATCGCTAAATTCAAGTACTCATTTATTTCGTAGAAGTTAATACCTAACCAGACTTTTTAACTCTCAGTCCTATGAGATGAAATGATAATACGGATACCTTATCAGAGCCTATTATTAGGTTATTGGTTGGTTTGGTTATTAGGGTTATTGGGTTTTTCTATGTAATTCTCAGTAACACCTCGGAGTTAGGATTTGTGCCCGGTTAATGGCAATAAGCTCGCCCCCTACATGGGACCTACCTTCAAGGTCGGGTAAAAAGTGATATTGGAGTTTTCTAACTAGGAATCACCCCTATTACATCGGACCTAAAAATACCGGCGAACTGTGGGTGTACATTGGTACACCTCTGCCTAACCCTTCGGGGAATACAGGCGTGTCAGTATGTTGTATCAAAACCTCAAGTTTCACTTACTCAAATTGATGTCGACGTCTCATTTGCTCCGTCAAATGTATGTTACACTAAACCGTCTCAACTCAAAGCTAAACTAATGAATTTGAGTCTTGCAAGATTACACGGATTTGCTCACAACATCGAATTGTAAGTCTCATTATTAATGATGGCTGAGACACCTACAATCTCTTTTTATCTCTAATGCGTATAACTGTTTTCCACGACATTTAGCAGATTGATGGTACTTTTTATAGGATTTTCAATGGGATTAAGATCTCTGGAAGCGTATACGAATTTGTGAGTCTGCTGTATAATTTTATTTTTATGGTCATTTTTTATGTTATTTTATTCCGAAAATGGTTCCGATTGCAAAAACATTGGGAACGAATTGTGGTGTAAGATTTAATTTGCAAAGTGCTATTCGCCACCATGGCTTATTTCTGGTCTGAAATATTTTCGGGGATGAATATTAGGTAGGTACATTATGTAATGGTTTTAGGATTAAATTAGGTAGTCTAGTCTCGTTCCGGCTTAAGCCAGGTTACATTTTAGGCGTCCTGCGTAAAATTAGATTCTTGGCGTTATCTAGATTTTATAAAAGCTTTAATATAAAATTATAATTTAACAGGATTGGGGTTCTTGTATTGATCGTTAAGCTTTACAATAGATATAAGATGGTTATTGCCATTCAACGTGGCAATGGCGCCAGTCTTTTGAGTACATATAAAGTTGATAGTGGGGGAATTTTGTTAGGGCATTTTATTTTATTTTTATTTTTTATTTTTTTAAATAGGAACAACAAACAGCTACATTATGAATATTACAAATAGAACAACAACTTACTTATCTACTAATGTAGCCCACAGCACACATGCGCAATGTGCACATTTTGTTTTAGCTTATTTTTATTCTTTTATTTGGTTCTTAATAGGTAACCTCTTATCAAAAAACTGCTACTGTCCGCGTCCGCGTGGCTTTTTCCACACACGTTAAGCTACGTCTTTGGTTACTGCTTAGCTCCTGTGTGTCGTAGCGTGATATTATTATAGCCACAGCTGACACTGACACTTACAAGTAACTTTGCTTTCGATGGGTAAAAGTATTTTCAAAATCGGTTTGGTTGTTCCAGAGATTACTCCCTACAACCTCATAAACTTTTCCTCTTTATAATATTAGTATAGATAATATTAATAAAGGAGGTACTTGTAATACACTAAGTTCTGCTCGTGGCTTCGTCTGCTTAGACACACAATTTAGCTAAAGTTCCTTCCCACAAGAACAGTGTATAAAAATTATATAAACCGTTAAGATCATTAGGTATTTATTGTGAGCCTTTCAGCTGATTCCTTTCAGCCGTTTCAGCGTGAAAGATTAACAAACATTCATCCATCCATCCTCACCCACTTACCCGTTTGTAATTCCAGTAGAATATACCTACCTAGTTAAGTACAGCCGTCATTCACACGTATTTTTAAATGCCTTAATATATTAAAGCACCCGTGAGACTCGTTCATTTAAAAATTAGGGAATAAACGTGTGTTTGTGATGATGACGTACATGTTTAGAATAATGATGTCGTTGTTTTAGAAACAACAATAAAAGAATAATGTAACCGTTTGTAGGTAATATCACATACCCTCACGCCTGTATTCCCCGAAGGGTTAGGCAGAGGTGCACCAATATACACCCATAGTCTGCCGGTATGTTTTAGGTCCCATATAATAGGGGGCGAGCCTATTGCCATTAACCGGGTACAAATCTTAACTCCGAGCTGCTACTGAGAATTTCATAGAAAAACCCAAAAACACTTTGCTCGACTGGGAATCGACCCAAAGAGGTGCCACACGCGCGACGCGAGTCACGCTATGTTGATGATGATGACAATATAACTATGTAAAAAAAAAAATGCCCCGTGATAGACAGTGGTATCTTAATAACAAGGCACTGTTTAGGACCCTTTGACGTGGACTACGACACGGTTGGCGCAGTGGTCGAGCGATCGACTGCTGCGCTGCGTGTCGCGGGTTCGTTTTCCGCACGGAACAAATATTTGTATGACCTACAGATACTTGTTACGGGTCTGGCTGTATGTGTATGTGAGTTTATATGTTTGTAAACGCACCCACAATACAGGAGATATTCCTAGTGTGGGGCAAAGTTAAAAAAACGTTACAAACGTTACAACGTTACGTTTGTGTGTTATCAACACGATCAAAATGTAGGTGCTCTAACAACCACTTAAAAAGCTTACACCGGTTCGACCCTAAATACTCCCACACTCAAGAGCTTGCCCAATGCCCATTCCAATTGTTTATCTAATAGCCACAATAGTTATTATCCCCGGGTAAGCACAATTATTACCCGATAGTTGGGTCTAAGTTACTGTCTAGAAAGAGGCTTAATTTAGACTAGATACATATTTTATTGGCTCGTGGAAAGGGTAGGTACGCTTTGCTGTCTGAGCCATTCGATTGAAGGTAGAACATTATATTATTTAAATGTGTTACCGAGTAAATTGAATATGTAGGTATGTTACAAGTTTACTGGACGACAATTTTTGACACAAATTATTTCCATGACTTAGTTCTGGTTGTTTTTTTTTTGTATCAGAGTTAAGTTACGTCTTTAACCCTGCAGTGGTCGCGTCTTAAAATTTCACGTGGGTGGTCGCGCGGCTATATTGTAGCCTAATTTGATTTGTCGTTTTTTTTAAATGAAATTCAATTGTATTATTATTTTCTTATTAAAATATGACAAATTAACTCTTCCTAAATGAAATTAAAACAAAAAACAAACATAAATCTTCAACTTGTCTTAATCTTGTTTAAATTAGCTTTGAAAAAAAAGTACGTAAAAAGTCATGTCAGTTTAAACAACCATGGGCTACATATATGTAGCCCGCGCGACCACTGCAGGTTTAATTATTGTTCCGCTGCCGTGTGTCGTAACGTAATGTTATATAAGTATAAACCTTCCTCTTGAATCACTCTCTCCTTTGATGAAAACCGAATTAAAATCGGTTGTAAGTTGGAATGCACAGACGGCGGGAAGCGATTTTTGTTTTATTACACTATCTACGTATATAATACTCGTACTTATAATGTGAAGAGGATTTTTTTATTATTTTTTTGTGTGTTTGTACCGAATAAGCTCTGAAAGTCCTGGGTCTATTTTATTATTTAAACCATTTTTTCACTAGTAGATAGCTACAATATTCCTGAGTAACTTAGGCTATATAACATCACGCTACGGGAGCGGAGCAGTAACTAAAGACTAAAGACGTAACTTAAATAAATCACGGACGGGTAAAGATATAATGGTATAGATTAAAAAATATATAAATATACCATCACGCCTGTATTCCTCGAAGGGTTAGGCAGTTCGCCGGTATATTTAGGTCCCATGTAATAGGGGGCGAGCCTATTGCCATTAATTGGCACAAACCCAAACTCCGAGCTGCTACTGAGAATTTCGTAGAAAAACCCAATAACACTTTTAACTTGACCTGGGAATTGAACCCAGGACCTCTAGCGTAGCAGTCGTGCTTAGGACCACTAGGCCAACGAGGCAGTTATAGATTAATAATTCAGAATTCCAGCAGTGAGGAAAACATTGCCGATTTTTAACACCAGAAAGTCTGACCATTTTAATTTAAAAAGAGAGAGGGTAGCAACTCACCCCCAAATGCTAATGAGGGATGAATAAACATTCAAAATCTCATCAGAATCAATGTTCCGCGATGATTTATCACGAAATCCCTTTCAGTAAGAAAACTTTTTGTAATTTTTCTTTCGTTTAGAACATTCTCGTAATAATTAACTATTCTCAAATTAGCTTCTTGAAACCATTTTTCTTTTCTTTAATATTATAAGTAGATAGTTTATTTTTGAAACATTGCTTTGGGATTAGATTATATCCAAGAAGTGGAAAGTTTGGGATATTTTAACATTGTAGGAGGGTTTTATAACGTTTTATACTTAAAATAAAACAGATTGCCGTTACGGTCAAAGTCGGACTGTTAGTTAATCCGACTACTATTATAAACGCGAAAGTTTATTAGCATGAATGAATGATTGTTACTCTTTCATGCTTAAATGACTGAACGGATTTAGCGGGCCGCACATGTTTTATAGGGGTACACCTTTTATAGCAGAACTTTTTAAGTCATCATTTTATTTTGCATAACAACTGATAGCATAAACCTCTTTTCGCAGAAAGTCATTTGGCATCACTTACTTGGCATACATTTATAACTCATAATTTTGTATGGCAGAATACTCATTTCGCATAAATTTCATTTCCATAATAATTAAAAAGCAGAACCATCATATCGCAGAAAGTTCACAGGCGGAATCGCTTTTGGCATACATTTCGTATCAAAGTCCCTAGAGATAGATCCAGAGCTCTCGAGGCTTAAAAAGCATAATCGAGGAGCCCCGCTACGCGGGGCTCAAGGGTTTACAAAAAAATAACCACGAAGTGGATGGCGGGATCTGTTCGCTCGCTTCGCTCGCTCTCTAGACTCCCCCATCCCCTTCTAACCTAACCTGTCCGAGTCGGGGTGCCCTAAGTCCCGAGCTCGCTTCGCTCGCTCTGTATAAAAGTTATACTTAACGAAATTATGCGAAATTATAAGTATGCCAAAGGTAATTATGCTAAATAAAACTCTGCCATCTTAAAAGTATTCCATTTTAAATTCGGACATAAAAACGTTCTGCCAAAAAATAATTATGCTATAAAAATATTATGCCTTAAAAACGTTCATGTAAAGAAGTTTATGCGAAGTGAGTTATGACAAATAGGTTTCGGAGTATCAAGTTTCTGCCAGATAGAACGCACTCGTTTTATAGATATTGATATAGTTTAACGCATAGAATAATGTGTATGTGTGGGATTTTTTGTGTTCTCTTGGGTAATAAAATACGCCATGGTCATGGTGATAGGTTCTGTTCCACACCTGGGAAAAGGGCTTGCTTTTTTTTCGGATGGGAAATCACCAAATAACTTCTTCCGCCCTTAGTGTCAGAGTTTTACTGACTAAAACCCATCCATGTTCCTTCTTGCCCCCTTTGCGTTCCGGGGGCGCGGTATCTCTTACGAACAACCCGCAGCCCCGGTAGGCATCGGCCCTGCTGACATCTCTTTGAGGCGCGCGTGGAACACGAACGCGTCGTCGACACGGTCTGTCGTTAGTTAACGTATGGACGGACGGTGAGCTACGCCTTGCTCACAGGCCCGCGGCTTGCTTTACTCTCTCCTTGTTTTTCGATACTGTGCTCTCCAGTTTACTTTTCAGTATTTCTAGAATCAATTCAGTTTCTCGTTAAATCAAATAAATTTATTTAATAATACATGGGTAAATTGTACCTGTCTCATAAATTTATTTCTCAAGCTCTCTACGCTTTGCCGTCAAAAAGGCATGTAATTATTTAATATTTTTGTTTGCCTAATTGCTAACACATTGTGTCAAATACAAAATACAACAAAATGCCATTTACAGAACATTATTAATGCTATAATGAAATATTAGAAATGCCTGCCTCGTTAGAAATGTGGCTCTAAGCGCGACTGCTACGCGCGGACCTAGAGGTCTTGGGTTCGATTCCCATGTTAAGCAAAGTTTTATTGGATTTTTCTTATACATTCTTAGTAGCAGCTCGGAGTCAGGATTTGTTTCTGGTTAATGGCAATAGGCTCACCCTCTGTAACATGGGACCTAAACATACCGGCGAACTGTGGGCATACATTGGCACACCTCTGCCTAACTCTTCGTGCGAGATAGTACATGGCGAGAGAAGCTATTTGATGATTTCTAACCCGAAAAAAATAACTATAGTTACAAAATCTGTTGCGGAATTTGTGTGAAAGAGTCACCGCGGCCCTGGAACGCAAAGGGCATTACGAGGAACACGGATGGGTTTTAGTCAGTAAGAGTCTGATACTCCCTTCGGCTCCACTCAGAGCAGAATAAATCATTTGAAGATTTCCCATCCAAAAAAAAAGAAACGTACAAAATCTATGTCAGATTATAATATCATACACAAATTCTAATAGGCATTATATTTCTATTTTCGTTCACTTGTCATAATTCCATTGATATGTAATCAAAATTGATGTCAAGCCGAACGAAATGTTACCGTAATGGTATTACGTTATATTTAGACGTAAGTATGAATATATGAAAAGGATTGAATTTCCAATTAGTGATAATATGCCCCAGACTGATTTCGGCCAAGGCGGGCAATCTCAATAAACACTATAGTGAAGCTATTATACCATTGGCCGTCATGAATATCGGCACAATGATTCACATAACTGCTCCGTTGGTCTCGTGGTCGCAAAGCGCGACTGCTGAGCAAGCGGTCCCGGGTCCAATTCCCAGGTCGGGCAAAAAGTGGTAAGTATTGGGTTTTTGCATTAGGAATTTCTCGGAGTTTGGAAGTTGGTGGTGTGATACCCCCGTGTCTCGGAAACCAAGTAAAGCCATTGGTCCCGGCTGTCATTCGTAGATCTTTGACAGTCGTGACGGATAGTCAGAAGCCAAGAAGTCTGACAACCAGTCTAACCAAGAGGTATCGTGTTGCCCAGTTTCTCTGTTGTGGAGGTCTGATTGGCAGTCACTCCATGTAAAACACTTGTATTCAGCTGCATCCGGTGAGACTGGAAGCTGACCTCAACGCAGTTGGGAAAAAAGGCTAAGCAGAGGATGATTGCTGTATTCACATCCCCCACATTTCGAGAACCTCGCGAGCTAGGTCAAGGTACTTAATTTGTTTATCTTTCTCAGCTTTCACGGGGTTCTTATAATATGGGACAGTAATATCAACAATTGATCTACCACTACTATGTCAAGTGCGCCAAATTTCATCAAGATCCGTGCAGTCGTTTAAGCATGTAAGAGTAACAAAAAACCATCTGCCCTTTCTCACAAACTTTTGACATCGCTGAATCTTAATCCTTTTGTTTTTTTTTTAATTGTATGAATCGACACTAGTTATAGGCTAACAAAGAAACGAAAGTGCTTCGAAAATTCAAATAACCATGCTCAAGTTAATCTAAAACCTATTAAAGCGGAATTAAGCTCAAATTCGTCAAGCATAAACAAACTATCTAGAGCTTAAACGAATTAGCAGTAATGTGGCAGTATTTGGCAAGTAGCTTGAATAAAAGAGGGGTTCGAGCCAAGATAACAGCTATTCGAAGCTAGACGAGCTGTTAGAGAGCTGGGGTAGCATACGGAATTAAGTTGGAAGTTGGGAGATGGTACAAGCGAAGCTTCTTGATATGGGATACCCGATAAATGGGAATGACAATTTGTGATTTTTCGCTTATCTTTTTTGGGTTTGATTCCCAGGTCGAGATAAGATAAGATAAGATAAGTCTTTATTTGCCTTAAACATGGTATAAAGATGTTACAGTCAGGTCTAAAGTCCACATGTTTAGCTATACAGAATATGTATCAATTGCATGCAAAATAATAATTATTAGTATATTCATCAATGTCACAGAAATATGGTCAACACATTAATAAAGTCAAATATGACAAAAGTCCAGAGATTTATACATTAACGCCAAAAAAAATCTTTAATGTCATAAAACATATGTTCTTTCAGCCATTTCAATAATCGGTTTTTAAACAAAGTAGTATTATTTAACAATTTTATTTCTTTTGGAATTGTATTATAAATGCGAACACACATGACTAAAAAACTCTTCGCATACTTGGCTGATTTAGGAGTATCCTGATATACAAGTCTGCATGGATCTCTATTTCGAGAGTTCATTTGATTGGCTTTTTTGAACAATCCCTTATTATTATAAACATAGTTACAGATTTCATAAATATAGAGTGATGGAAGTGGTAATACACCCAACTTTTTAAAAAATACTTTGCATGACTCGTCAGGACGTATACCGCAAAAGGCTCTGATACATTTTTTTTGCGCAACAAATGCTCTATGCTTATCCGTGCTGTTACCCCAAAAAATAAGCCCATATCGTAAGATTGATTCTATATAGGCATGATACGTTGTAATTGCTGTTTTTTTGTTGGTTACATTCCTTATTTGTCTGAGAGCATAAACAAACTTATTTATTCTACTGCATAGATTATCCAGATGTATCTTTGGAGTTGGATTCTACTGAGATCGCTAGTTCTGCTGTTTTTGATATTGCACACTTAAATACTTACCTACAACAAAATAATCATAACTTAACCGTCCTGACACAAAATATAAGGAGTATATACAGTAACTTTGATGACCTTCAAATAACTTTGTCTCAAATTGGAGTTGAAGTAGATGTCCTACTTCTGACAGAGTGCAGATTAAACGTTAATAAACAAATACCGATTTTAAATAACTATACTTCATTTAACACAACTAGACATTTAAATCAAAACGATGGCGTAGTCGCTTATATTAAAAACTGTCACTTACATCAGGCTACAGAAATTAATTTGACACATGCTTCCGCCTTGCAAATAACAATCTCTAATTTCACCATCATTGGTATTTATCGGTCTCCATCGAATGCATCCGCAGATAGCTTTATTACCTCACTTGATCAACACCTTCAAACTATCGACTCATACGGGGACACTATTATCACAGGAGACATAAATATTAATTTAATAGGTAAACCTGCAGAAACATCACAAATACGGACTAATAGATTAAATTATTTAAACATGGCGGCTTTGCATGGCTTTCTTCCAGGACACTGTTTGCCCACCAGGGATGACAGCTGTCTTGACCACATGATTCTTAAGCTGGATAAATCAAAAAACTCAGCTTTTGTGGCAGTTTTAAACACGTCCGTGACGGATCATGCAATGGTGCTACTAAGCATATCACACACGTACCAAACCAAGACTTATAACAAATCTAAAACCGTGACTAATATGAGCAATGCCTATGTGCACCTTGTAAATACGGACTTGTCTTTTCTTAATACATATAGAGATCCAAACATGTTAGTTGACGCGCTGATAGATGTAATGAAGTCATCTCTTCTCCGTAACACTAAAGTTGTCTCACTCTCTAGCTCTAAACGTACTCTTAAGCCCTGGATTTCCACAGGGGTCCTAAGATGTATCAGGCTTAGAAATAAATTGCAACTACAGTCGAGGAGAGACCCTTTTAATATTATCTTAGTTATAACTTATAAGCGTTATCGTACATTCTGCTCCAATCTTATTAAAAAACTCAAAAGGAAGTATCACAAGAACCAAATATTAACATCTTTGAAAAACCCTAAGCTTCTTTGGCGTAACATTAACGACATAACCAATTACAAAAAACCCAAGACATCAAGTGTACACTTACTTCAAATCACCCCTCATCCTCTCGACTCCTTAAACCGCATAAACCACTTCTTTGTAACTATTGGTAGAACATTGGCAGAACAAATCACTACTCTAACTAGGCAAGGAAATGGACCCGTTATTAGCACTTCAGATACACAATATCAAGCCAACTCATTTGTGCTGTTGGAGACAGATCCAGCAGAAGTGGATAGCACACTTATGGCACTTGATTCAGCTAGTGCTTCGGGCTGGGATGGCATATCCGTTAGATTCCTTAAGGTATCTCGTGACTTTGTGGTCCCTCTCATTTGCAAGTTAACCAATCTGTGTTTTGAGACGGGTATTTTTTGTGATGCGTTGAAGCGATCTATCATCACGCCCGTGCACAAGGATGGGGACAAGAGCGATGTAAATAATTATCGACCGATCTCCGTCTTACCATCAATTTCAAAAATAATAGAGAAAATATTAAATAAAAGGCTAACAAATTATTTAAATAAATACAATATTCTCTCCGACTCTCAATATGGTTTTAGACAGGGGCGGTCAACTCAGGCCGCGGTTATAGCGTTAACGTCTGAAATTACAGATAAGGTAGATAAGGGAAATAAATGCGTAACGGTTTTTCTAGACCTGAAAAAGGCCTTTGACACCGTCTCGGTTCCCATCCTTGTGCAGAGGCTTGAGGCTATAGGGATTAGAGGCGGGGCTCTTTCTCTTTTTAACAGCTATCTCAGGGGTAGGAAACAACAGGTTAAGATAGGCAAATCATATAGCAATGAGGAGAACGTTGATTTCGGTGTTCCGCAGGGTTCAGTGCTCGGCCCGACACTATTTCTGGTTTATATTAACGAGCTCTGTAACCTGCGAAGCAGTGGAGGAAAAATTTTCTCATATGCGGATGATACGGCTATTGTCTACTCTGGCGACACTTGGGAAGCGGTACGATGCAAGGCCGAGCAGGGGTTACTTGTCATAGATGGGTGGCTAAAAGCAAATCTGTTAACCCTTAATCTTGCTAAAACAAATTACATTTGCTTTTCCCCAAGTGCAAGATCTAAACCATGTGCTATCTTTAGTATTTGTATCCATACGTGCGTAGACGGCTTGGGGCAGAATTGTGACTGTAAGCCCATCAAACAACTACCATCTACGAGATACCTGGGAGTTATAGTCGATGAGTGTCTGGCGTGGCATTCGCATGTCGAGAACATTATGACACGTATTCGAAAATTTATATGGATTTTTAAAAATCTACGTCATGTGATGCCTCAAAAGACACTCAACAACATTTATATAGCACTCGCGCAGTCTGTAATCACATACTGCTTACCTGTTTGGGGAGGGGCCAGTAAAACCAAATTTTTAGAGTTAGAAAGAGCCCAAAGGTCACTCTTAAAGGTGATGTATTTCAAGCCATACAGATTTCCCACAGATAATCTTTATAGAATGAGTGGCCTATTATCAGTCAGGAAACTTTATTTTTTGAACATCATTCTATACTTACACAAACACATCCCAGTTAACCCGGAAAACCAATATAGGAGACGAAAAGATATTGTGGCTTGTTCTCCACGGGTACGTACGGTTTTTGCAAGGCGTCAGTATGTATTCCAATCAGCCTACATTTATAATAAAATTAATGCAAAACTTAAGTTCCACCATGAAATCTCACATAAATGCAAAGGAATGATATCCGAGTGGTTAAAAACTCTCACATACGATGAAACAGAGCATATTCTAGCCAGACTTATATGAATATTTATCTTCTTTATCAGGATTTATACCTTGTGATCACATTGTGGTATTCTCAACTTTGAAAACTATGGCACTATCAGGATACATACAAATACATTAAAACACTAAAACACACACACATGCATACCCACCCCAATACACACACACAACATACACAAGCATGTACACCCTCACACTTACACAATCAATCCCACCCACACTCACACATAAAACTAACATTCATCCATAAATTAACACTTGGAAAATGCTATATTCACACATACACATACTCGCAATTACACATTACACAAAGCTGATAATTACTTTTAAGTTTTTATTTCTTATTATTCTTTCATTTTTTCTTTTAAATTTTGTTCATAATTTTAAATTTACAAAGCAACAATTTTGTTAAGTGGTCTCAATATTGTTAACAACCAAATAAGGGAAGGAGCGGAACAACCCCAACACAAGTGTTTGTAACTACTTACTGGGGCTGTTTCATTCACACATGAAATTGTAACCGTTTGAGACAATAAAAAAAAAACTTTTTTTTTTTTTTTTTTTTTTTTTTTATCTTCCAATTCAGATCTTGATCTATGAGAACTCCTAAAAATTTTGTTTCTGAAACTTCTTTTAGTCTGTCAATATTAAGTTTGAAATTGTATTTAGGATGCTTTGATTGATTAAACTGTATAAAATTCGATTTATCTAAATTAATTTTTAGTTTATTTGTCTGCAACCATTTTAGTATGTCATCAATAGTATTATTAATGTCCATCTCATGATCAGATTTAGTTTTAAACTTTTTGTCAGATGTCACTGTAATCGAAATGTCATCTGCAAATAAAATACATTTATGATTAGTCATTAGCGGTAAGTCGTTTACATATAATAAAAACAATAAGGGTCCCAATACACTCCCTTGGGGGACACCGCATTGATTAACTCTATGGTCAGATGAATACGAGGTTAATACATTTTCATTTACTTTATTAATAACAACGTATTGTTTTCTATTATTTAAGTAAGATGTGATCCACTGCAGTACTGAACCTCTTATTCCACTTTTTTCTAATTTTCTCAACAAAATATCATGTGCCACAAAATCGAAGGCTTGTGAGAGGTCGAAGAAAAGTCCCGTTGTTAAATAGTTTTTATTCAGGGAATCATGAATATGACTTAAGAGAGCAGCAATTGCTAGTGTTGTTGACTTGTGCTTTTGAAACCCGAACTGATCTTTTGTTATGATATTGTATTTATTACAATATTCGGAAAGTCTCTTGTGCATACATTTTTCTAATAACTTTGATATTATGGGTATAAGAGTTATCGGTCGATAATTTTTGACATCATTTTTATCGTTTTTTTTGTACAGTGGTTTAACGACTGATAGTTTTAAAGCATCAGGAAACGTTCCGGATGAAAACGAGAGATTTATTAAATAAGTCAATATAGGAATTAGTTCTGTATTGCAAGCTTTAATTACTATTGTACTTATTCCATCATAACCCTCTGAGTTTGTGCTTTTTAAAGCTATTATTTCTTTTTTTACCTCGTCTTCAGTCATAGGGCTAAGAAACATGGAATTAGGTACTGTCATAGTTTTATTAGGTTTGTCATTATCGTGTATATGATTAAGTGTCACAGTGCTAGTTAAGTCAATGAAGTAATTGTTAAAAGCATTTGCTATGTCAGAGGGATTAGTCAGTATTCTATTATCTAATTCTAGTTGTGAAATATTAACGTCACCTTTTGTGTTTCCAAATTCTCGGTTAATGACTGACCATGTCGCTCTGCATTTGTTTTGACTGTTATTTATATAATTTATGTTTGAATTTATTTTCGATTTAAAGATACATTTTTGCAGTATTAATGAGTATTTTTTATATCTATGTTTGTACATTGGGGTTTTATTTTTATAATATAGATACCTTAGCCGTCGTTTAGTTTTGCAGCTATTTCTGAGACCCTTGCTTATCCATTTTTGTTTAGTAGTGTTGGAGTTATTTATTTTAATCTTAATCTTTGGAAAGCATAAATTATACAATAAAACTAAAAACTCGTGAAAATTATTGAATGCTTTATTTAAATCGGTTTCGAGATGTACTTCAGACCACTTTATACTTGCAAGGCACTGTTTAAATTTCCTTATATTTTCACTGCAATAGTCTTTTTTATAAATAAAATAGGATATGTTCTTCGAACTTTGGTCTTTTACAGGGAAATCTAAGAGTTGTGCTGTAGGTGTAGGGGTAAAACCTCAATAGAAGATTTTTTTATGTTACTTAGTATGTGGTCTATACAGGAGTCTTTACGGGTGGGAACTTTAACGTGCAATTGCAAGTTATAGTTATTACATAAATCCTTTAAGTAGCTGGTGACTTTCCCTGGTTTAAGTGTATTAATATTGAAGTCTCCGGCAATAACTATTTTTGACCTTGACCCATACTTTCTAACCGTTTCGCACATAAATTGATCAAATTTATCCAAAAATATGTTAGGGTCAGATTTAGGCGTTCTATAGAGACACACGATTAGTAATTTAAGCGATGGCACTTCAACGCCACAGGCTTCAAATGATTTTTGGGTTGAGTACTTTTTAATGTGGGAAAGCTCGTTATAGATAATACACTGTTTAGCGAGTATGCACGTCCCTCCTCTCTGTGTTTCTCTACTAAATGCAGATGCTACAGCGTAGTTATTTAATTTTAAATATTTTTCATTTCCAGCACGCATAAAGGTTTCAGACAAACATATTATGTCTGGTTCTTTATTTATGTCACGTAATTCCAGCAATGTTAGTTCCAAAATTTCCTTTTTTGATAAAATACTAGCGATATTTTGGTGCAATATTTTAAATTTTTTAGGTTTACTTGATTCGCTATTGTTGTTCACGAAAAAGCTGTTTATGGTCTATAACTTTAAAATAGAACGGGATAGTACCTTTTTTTACATGAGAAGAATTTTTAATGTCAGGACTATTTTTAGCATGGCATTCCGTTTGACGACGTGCAAAATAATAAGGGATTGTACCTTTCGAAGCTGTTGCATGCTTGTTATCAGGTTTTATATAGTTAGCTTGATTACGCAGTATTATTTTCTTTAATTCTTTAACATTTAAATACTTTTCTTCGTAGTCGTAACAGTCAATTGCATAGTTTATAGATTTACATGAATTGTACAATTTGTATTCAGAATCAATATATTTACAACATTTGTATTCACTGCAAATATTACGTATCGTTTGTTTCAAATTATTTATATTTATAAATACATATTCCTTAATGGGCTTAAAACAATTACATAATTATTACTAAATAATTCGAGAAGTTGGCGTAGTAGCACCGATAAAATTTTTGTATCATAGTCGTTTTCACCCACACAAATGATAAGTTTGTCACCATTTGCTATTGAAATATTGTTACAACTCTTAATAATGTCACTAGTAAGCGCGTGCGGTTTTAATTCCGACGTAACAGTATACTTTAGATACGGTGAATCTGCTCTTGATTTCATCAATGCAGAAGAAAGTCCAACACATTGTTGTGAGCCAAAGATGAATATTTTGCCAGTGTGTTCTTCTTTTAATCCATCAGAAATTTTCTTATCATTGATTTTATGGATCTGTTTTATTTCCAATAATTTCTGTAGTTTTAAAATTTGATCCTTGAGGTGCAATATTTCGTTTCCAGCCTGTTTCAACTGATTCTCCAAGTCAGCGATATTATTTTGTAGGCTTAAAATATTCCCGGTTAGATGTTTCTGTATGTCTGTTGTAACTCTAGGCAAATTTCTAGGCGGTGTAAAGAATGCTTGCACGTCCGAATGTATTAGAGAATATCCATTTCCTTTTTTTGTGCCTTCATTGCTATACAAAACGGTTTGAGGGGATTGGCCTAAGAAACCTTTTAGAGTAAAATTATCTTTAAGGAGTTTTTCATTTTGTTTGCGGAGCTCATTGTTGTCTAGTATTACATTATCGAGTTCATTCTGTGAACTCCTGAGTTCCGCCTGAAGGTGTTCAATTGATTCCCTGAGCTCGTGGTATTGCAAAGGATCAATTATTGTGTAGTCCATACTTCTTGATAGTGTTTTGTCGAGGAAAAAGTGTTTTCGGATTTTTACTACGTAATTCTCAAAGAAACTCAAAAATTGGAAATTCTCAGTAGCAGCTCGGCGTTGGGATTTGTGCCCAGTTAATGGTGATAGGCTCGCTCCCTATTATACATGGGATCTAAAACATTCTGGCAAACTGTGGATGTACTCCTCTGCCTAAACCTGCGGGGAATACAGCCGTGATGGTATGTTTTTGTGGGATATTTTGATTTGACTTTCGATTGGACATTACGGTATTACAGTAAAGCCAGAAATAATCTACGAACGACAACATTGGCGCAGTGGTTATGCGATTGGTTGCTACGCTGCATGTCACGGGTTCGATCCCCGCACGTAACAAATATTTGTATGGATTACATCCTACCCAGTGGACAGGCTTTATAACATGTTGGGCGTTAGACGACAACATCAAACTTTCCGATAGTTACCCATAAGATAAGTCTTATTGAAAAGAAAGTTATCGTTTCGCAAATCATGGTGGCAACTTCTCGAACAAGTTCCTACCACTGTCGTTACTGGCATTCAATATATATCTATAATAATATGTTAGGTATATGTAGGGGCATCCGTCGTCAACACTATTCATATATTGTTTGTGCCGATAAATCTTTGGAACCAAACTCTTAACAAATAAATAAAATTGTAGTGTCTGTTTGTTATATCAAAATAATAGCTTTGTTAAAATACATGAACGGTTTCAAAATACAAAAAATTAAAACAAAGAAAACAATCTTGATTGTCTGCCTGTTTGTTCCGGCTAATCTTCAAAACGGCTGAACCGATTTTAACAGAACTAACATTGGCAAATAGGTGATGTTAAATGAAGAAATATAAGCAACATTACTTATTTAGAAAAAAATATGTAGGACCCTGACGTTAATTAAAAAAAAAACACTTAGGGTACTACGCCAAAAATCCCGTAATAACCAAAATTCACGCAAACAAAGTCGGGGTATAAGCTAGTAAGTATACCTACATACTTTACAAGTAGATACATCAAACGTCAACACTATTCTCATAAAGTTTGATCAAACTTTGTAACCAACATAGTTACTATCACGGTGATAGTAACGTTTACATTGTACTCAATATCACGACATTATCTACGTACGCGAAATACCGATGCGCTGAGACGTGTAGTTGAGGACACAGCCCAATATACAATACAATACATATCGCTTAATACTTGAGACAGAATGTATAGTCAGGGAAAATTATTGGTTTACAAAATTAAATTGACTATCAAACTAAACTGCCTCGGTAGCCTAGTGGTTCTAAGCGCGACTGCTATACTAGAGGTCTTGGGTTTAGTTTCCAGGCTGAGCAAAGTGTTATTGGGTTTTTCTAAGACATTTTCAGTAGGTTGGAGTTAGGATTTGGGCGTATTACATGGGACTATATCAGCGAATTGTGGGTGTGCATTAGTACTCCTCTGCCTAACCCTTCGAGAAATTCAGGCATGATGGTATGTCACCTAATGCTTGTATGAGAATGTATAACCAGGGAATATTATTGGTTAACAAAATTAAGTTGACTATCAACTGTCAACTTACCGTAAAACGATGTGAATAGGAATGCAGGGGTTAATCAGACCAGGAAAGCGGAATTTGTTCGAAGTAGCCACCGCGGCCCTGAAAAACAAAGAGCATTCGTTTTAGTCAGTAAGAGTCTGACACTCCCTTCCACTCCTCCTTAGGCGGTAAAAGTCATCCTTAAAATAAAAACGGGCGTTGACGGTGCGATGAAATATGGGTTTGATGATTTCCCATCCTTTAAAAAAAGGGTTAATCAGAACGAATCTGTAAAGGGGATTTGAGTGTTAAAACTATAAAGCTTGTTGAAAAAAGCACTCATTTTTTTTTACTCCATTATATATCGCATTTATGTACGTTTCCACGTGTATATAAATGGTTAAATAAATAAATAATTTGTCATACGACAAATTATTGACGTAAGCACGAACCACTTTTCTCGAATGAAAATTAATGTGACAAATTGCCAGCCACGCGTAATTTGCTGTGATTGGTTGATTGAATTATCAACAACCAATTACAGCACCTCAAGCGTGCTTGATGTTATTGCTGTACATAAATAATTATCATTAATAATATTTTTAAAATTTCTGTAGCCAACAGATATTATCAGAGTCAAAGTCAGTGTATTTCAATTAGACCATTTACAGGTACTTTTTGAATTGTCTAGAAGTTAACCAGACAGTTGAAGCTAGTTGCTCGTTCCAAAATGTATGCATCTATGGAGAAGAACGAGTAAGAAACGCCACTGACACTCTTTCCAATTTGGTTTTTACAAAATCCTGGTTATAGTTTGTAGTCACGAGCATAAACATGTATTTATAAGATGTATAAATATGTACTATTCTTCTTCTTTATCGAGTGGACAGTAAGGTCTAGCGACCCACACACCCTAGTGTCAGAGTTTCTGAACCGCCTCAAGGGCCTTTGACATGGTTAGCGATGTCAGTGATGTCCAAGATGAACTTAGAAAGTACATATGAATTCGAAAAAATCACATTAGTACTTGCCCGTGTTCGGTTGCGAACCCGCAACCTCGTGCATGAGACTATTGCAACGTACGACAGATTTCATGGTAATATGAAAGCCAGAACATAGGTAATAGTCGTAACACCATCACATTTTAATCAATCCTTCGGGAAGAAATTGCTTTAGAATGTTGCTAAGTATACATGTTTATGCTCGTGACAGTACAAGAGTGTGCGCAAACACAGGCACTCCCCCTCTTCTCTCACTACCCCCCCTTCTCTTACTGCGTCTCCCTAACTGTACATAAAATACCATTTATTTATACAAAGTTGTAACTGCCGAACCCTGCGGCAAAAACAAGCCGAATGCCATTCATCCTGCTTTCAATGATTTAGGTACCCCGCCAATGTTAATTAAACTTTGAATATCAAACTTTTGTTCAGTAATTAGGTCGTTTCAAACACTTGAGTATTTTTTCAGCCGCCACCCTGAGTCTCAAAGGGAACGGGGGAATTAGATCTTTCAGAGCTCTCATCCTGGCCATCACGCCTGTATACCCCGAAGGGTTAGGCAGAGGCGTAGCAATTTACACCCACAGTTAGCTGGTATGATTAAGTCCCATGTAATAGTGTGCGGGCTCCTAACTCCGAGCTGTTACTGAGAATTTTATAGAAAATCCCAATCACACTTTGCTCGACCTGGGAATCGAACCCAAGACCTCTAGCGTAGCAGTTGCGCTTAGGACCACTAGGCTAACGAGGTAGTTTACGAGGCTGTATTTTAGTACGAGTAGTATTTACTATTAGGTTTAACGCTGTCGTGTTGGCGTAGTAGTGACGACAAAGACAGGGACACAGTATACATCCTCCTTATTCAGTTAATGAAATATCTATATATTGGTTCAATAAGATATAGGTATAGAGAAGGAAATAGGCGAGAGACGAACACTTTTCTTTTATAGTTGGGAATTTCAAATAACTTCCCCCGTCCTGGATGGGATGGAAGGGAGTGTCAGACTTTTATTAACTAAAACCCATCTGGTATCTCTTTCGAACAACCCGCAACCCCGGCAGGGAGAGACGAACCCTGAATTGTTACTTTTTACTTAGGCTGTTCAGTCGGATCTGCAGTTATCCTTTTCGCAGGCCGAGACTCATAGAGCGATAGTTTCTTCTAATGCCCTTCAAAAACCTGTACTACCGCGCTTCCTCTTATAACGTATAACATTCTTTTAAAATTATGTAAGCATGGCTTCTTTGGGATCTCAATTTTTGAGATTATAAATATCGTATGGCTAATCTAAGATTTATATCTACGTAAAAGCATGACTATTTACACGAAAAAATAAAAGCCTATTACATCCTAAACTTTCTCAGTAGCCAAAACGTAAGTAGGTATATATTTTCTTCCTTTTACAAAACAGAATGAGCTTTTCGTGTAACGAGGCAAAAATTTAGAAGCTTCAGCATCTGGTTCGCCTCAAATTTTCCATTTCATTATAGGCATTATGTTCAAGATTACTTCGCGGTGTAAGCACAAATGGATATTTGAGTATCAATTACTTGAAGTACCGACGTAGGCCTGTGGCATTGCCAATCGATTTGTGTAAAATGCTACATGCAACATAGTTACTATCACGGTGATAGTAACGTTCACTTTGTACTCAATATCACGACATTATCTACGTACGCGAAATACCGACGCGCTGAGACGTGTAGTTGAGGACACAGCCCAATATACAATACAATACATATCGCTTAATACTTGAGACAGAATGTATAGTCAGAGAAAATTATTGGTTTACAAAATCAAATTGTGTATCAAACTAAACTGCCTTGTTAGCATAGTGTTCTTAAGCGCACGACCTCTGGCATCCTTCCTAAGACCTAGAGGTCTTGGGTCTTCCTTAGACCTCTATGCTATGCTAGAGCATAGCATAGAGGTCTTAGGTTTGATTTCCAAGTGGTGCAAAGTTTTATTGGGTTTTTTTAAATGAAATTCTCAGTAGCAGTTTTGTGCCCAGTTAATGGTAATGGCCTCGCCCCCTATTACATGGGACCATACTGGCGAACTGTGGATGCATTAGTACTCCTCTGCCTAACCCTTCGAGAAATTCAGGCATGATGGTATGTCACCTAATGCTTGTATGAGAATGTATAACCAGGGAATATTATTGGTTAACAAAATTAAGTTGACTATCAACTGTGAACTTACCGTAAAACGAGGTAAATTGAAATGCAGGGGTTATTCAGACCAGTCATGCAAAATTTGTTCGAAATAGTCACCGCAGCCCTGAAAAACGCCCAGCCCAGGACGGGGGGGGGGGGGGGGTCATTTGATGATTTTACCATCTCTAAAAAAAAAGCCCTGAAAAACAAACATTAGTTTTTGTCAGTAAGAGTCTGACACTCCCTTCCACTCCAACTAGGGCGGAAAAAGTCATCCTTAAAATTAAAAAAAGGTGCGATGAAATATGCATTTGATAATTTCCCATTCTTATACAAAAAGTGTTAATCAGAAAAGAAACTGAATTTAAAAGACTGAAAGGAGGAATAACTGAAAAGGGGATTTCACTGTTAAAACTACAAAGCTTGTTGGAAAAAAAGCACTCAATTTTTTAGCCCTTTTTTTGCCCTTTTTTAGCCCCGTTATATATCGCATTTATGTTCCTTCATTATGTGTATTTCCACGTGTATATAAATGGTTAAATAAATAATTTGTCATACGACAAATTGACGTAAGCACGAACCACTTTTCTCGAATGAAAATTAATGTGACAAATTGCCAACCACGCGTAATTTGCTGTGATTGGTTGATTGAATTATCAACAACCAATTACAGCACCTCAAGCGTCCTTGATGTTATTGCTGTACATAAATATCATTAATAATATTTTTAAAATTTCTGTAGCCAACAGATATTATCAGAGTCAAAGTCAGTGTATTTCAATTAGACCATTTACAGGTACTTTTTGAATTGTCTAGAAGTTAACCAGACAGTTGAAGCTAGTTGCTCGTTCCAAAACGTATGTATCTATGGAGAAGAACGAGTAAGAAACGCCACTGACACTCTTTCCAATTTGGTTTTTACAAAATCCTGGTTATAGTTTGTAGTCACGAGCATAAACATGTATTTATAAGATGTATAAATATGTACTATTCTTCTTCTTTATCGTGTGGACAGTAAGGTCTAGCGACCCCACACACCCTAGTGTCAGAGTTTCTAAACCGCCTCAAGGGCCTTTGACATGATTACCGACGTCAGTGATGTCCAAGATAAACTTAGAAAGTACATATGAATTCGAAAAAATCACATTAGTACTTGCCCGTGTCCGGTTGCGAACCCGCAACCTCGTGCATGAGACTATTGCAACGTACGGCAGATTTCATGGTAATATGAAATCCAGAACATAATAATCGTAACACCATTACATTTTGATCGATCCTTCAGGAAGAAATTGCTTTAGAATGTTGCCAAGTATACATGTTTATGCTCGTGACAGTACAAGTGTGTGTGCAAACACAGGCACTCCCTCTCTTCTCTCACTACCCCCCTTCTCTTACTGAGTCGCCCTAACTGTACATAAAATACCATTTATTTATACAAAGTTGTAACTGCCGAACCCTGCGGCAAAAACAAGCCGAATGCCATCCATCCTGCTTTCAATGATTTAGGTACCCCGCCAATGTTAATTAAACTTTGAATATCAAACTTTTGTTCAGTAATTAGGTCGTTTCAAACACTTGCGGATTTTTTCAGCCGCCACCCTAAGTCTCAAAGGGAACGGGGGAATTAGATCTTTCAGAGCTCTCATCCTGGCCATCACGCCTGTACACCCCGAAGGGTTAGGCAGAGGCGTAGCAATTTACACCCACAGTTAGCTGGTATGATTAAGTCCCATGTAATAGTGTGCGGGCTCCTAACTCCGAGCTGTTACTGAGAATTTCATAGAAAAACCCAATCACACTTTGCTCGACCTGGCAATCGAACCCAAGACCTCTAGCGTAGCAGTTGCGCTAGGCTAACGAGGTAGTTTACGAGGCTGTATTATTGTAGTATTTACTATTAGGTTTATCTAATGCTGTCGTGTTGGCGTAGTGTTGACGAGGGAGACATAGGGACACAGTATACATCAATCTTATTCAATTTATGAAATATCTTTTATATTGGTTTAATATTAGAGAAGGAAATAGGCGAGAGCCAAATCCCGAATTGTGACTTCTTACTTAGGCTGTTCAGTCGGATCTGCAGTTGTCTTTTTCGCATGCCGAGAACTATCGTTCTATGAGTGAACGATAGTTTCTTCTAATACCTTTCGCAAACCTGTTCTACCTCTTAAAACGTCTAACATTCTTTTAAAATTATATAAGCCAGGCTACTTTGGGATCTCAATCTTTGAGATTAAAAATATCGTATGGCTAATCTAAGATTGGTATCTACGTAAAAGCATGACTATTTACACGAAAAAATAAAAGCCTATTACATCCTAAACTTTCTCAGTAGCCAAAACGTAAGTAGGTATATATTTTCTTCCTTTTACAAAACAGAATGAGCTTTTCGTGTAACGAGGCAAAAATTTAGAAGCATCAGCATCTGGTTCGCCTCAAATTTTCCATTTCATTATAGGCATTATGTTCAAGATTACTTCGCGGTGTAAGCACAAATGGATATTTGAGTATCAATTACTTGAAGTACCGACGTAGGCCTGTGGCATTGCCAATCGATTTGTGTAAAATGCTGATGTTAGAGCTAGATTGTTCGAAGTTTAATCAGAATAATAGGTCATCAGATGGAAGTAATAGGAACTATTTTTGTGAGCAATTTGCTAGGCTTTTTATTATTATAATGCTTAAAGCATCTCATATTTTCATGTCTGCTACAATAATTGGGACTTAATAGGTAACAGGTTAAGTTGTAAATTATGTTCGATAACGATTTTTTAACCTCGTGTTTAACTTCACTATGAGTTTAGTATTTGATGCAAGTTTGTTTTAGGAGCTATTTTCTGATATGTACTGTGGCTATGTTGTGTGTGCGTGTGGATGTAATGTGGCTAAACTGTACGATTGTGTTTATTACATCACAAGTGCTGCACACATATTTGTTAAATAAATTGTCTTATCTTAATAGAGAGCTCCACTATAGCTGAGTGTCATAGAATATCTTTGCTAGTACGCTAGACTTCCAGGCAGACCAAGTCGCGAGCAAAAGCTATTGCCAAATGTTATCAAAATTTTATATTTTTTTGAACTTTTTCCATTGGACCAGAAAGAGCAAAATTTTCAATTCGTTTGTACTTTTTATTTCTAGTAAGATTACGTTTCCAATAGTATTTTAAAAATAAATTGACGACAAAATCTATCGTTGCCTTTGAAGCGGGACTCGAGTCAGCGCGGAACAAATAGGTAGATAGGTAAATTCGATGTCACTGACGATATTGAGTTTGCCAAACATACTAGTATATACAGGAAAAACGCTGTGAAAAGCAACGCTTTTACAAAAATGAAAATAAAAACGACCAAGTGTGATTTCCACTTTAAAACATTTTTGTCGGAGATAGTCAAACAAAAAGTAATTTTTGTAATCAAAACCTGTAAGGTTAATAAAAAAGTTTTGTAACACCTTTCAGATATAATAATATGGTGACCTTAAGTAAGTACATCAATGCGTTTGGGCCTAAAGTGAACTTAGGACCATCTGGTCCGGAACTCTTTTTTGGTAGTAAGTAGTTATTTTAAGTCAGCTATTTAACACCGGGATATAACCCCATATTTGACCTATACGGCTTCGTTAGCCTAGTGGTCCTAAGCGCGACTGCTACACTAGAGTTAGTGGTCACCTCTGCCTATGGACATCTGCAATACCAAAGTTAAAATGTCTCATGTGCCTGTAATTACACCGGCACCCATACCCTTCAAACTGGAACACAGTAACGCTGCTTTGTTGTGTGGTGGTAGTACTTCCCCGGACGCGCTCCTTCACAAAGAGCTCTACTACTCTTAACCTTTTGAACGCCACAGTCGTGCATACACGACAAGACAAATAGCATTTTTTAATAAATTGCATTTGTCGGCTATACAAGACTGGCGTTCAAAAGGTTAAACTGGTTTCGTGTTGCTTGCAATGGCCCTCAACATTATTCTTATCTACCCAAATTGATGATTGACTAAAAAATGTCGTGTCTCTAAAAAGTCGTGACAAAGCTGACAATAATGTCGGGTTCCGTATATAATTTGTTCGTGTTTTATTCGCGTGACTGTCTGTCTGCTGGCAGTTGATGGATTGCAGTCGTTACTTCCATAATTATTTTGTTTTTTGTTTTAGTAAGTAAGTACTAAAATAACTTTGTTCATTAATTTATTTCTTGTTTTTGATATTTTTTGTTTTATATTGGTCCTTGTTGTTAGTGAGTAGCGCCTACCGAGGTATACCCGAGCAAATTTTTTTGTAAGTCTGTTCATACGTTGTACAAAATTACAAAGATTATTTTTTTTATAAAATCGTGGTAACTCTGGCCCCGTTGTTCTTGTAGTTGTAAACTCGACTGTCAAGTGTGGGGCCCTGGGTTCGATTCTCACATCGGGTAAAAAGTTTTATTGGGCTTTTCCATTTGCGTTTCTCAGCTGGCAAATTGGTGGTGTTACATACCCGTGTCTCGGAAAAAGAGTAAAGCCGTTGGTCCTGCGTTTGATCTTTCCCCGGTTGTGTTGGATTGCCGTCCGGTTTATGAGAGTAAGGAAAGACGGAGTGCACCTGTGTTTGAGCACACACTATAATATCTCCTGTGTATATGGCTAGTCTCCTTAGAGATTGGCCACCGCGACCAAAACATAGTTCTGGAGAATATGAGGTAACTAGTTACCACTTAAATAAAAACCAAAACATATGACTTTGTAATCCAAAAAATACCTATTTTACGATAATTACAATTCAGACCTCTACTAAGCCCTGCATATCCCATGTGAAACAGTTATACAACGCGTTATTTACCCCAAAAAGGCTATAAATATAAATAAAGAAAGAATACCTTTAGCACAGTACGACACGAGAAGGGAGAGAAGACTATCTATCTAGTTTTATGGCTAAAAGTAACACACTGTAAATTCTGTTTACCATGCTTATTTATACGGAAGTAAAAATAGGTCAAGTGTAAGCTTGGGCGTTGTGTGTGTGTGTTCCGTAAACGATACATTTTTTGTGGGTAATTTTGGACGGAGGAAGATATCAGGGTTTGTTCGAAGGGTTGGTTTTGTGATGTTGTAATATTTTTTTGCAATTACCTAAATTTTTTTTTTAATAAGCCTCCCAAGACCTACATTTTCCCCGATATTTGACAGATTTTTTTGTCGGCGGCAATGGAACATATTATTATTATGTATTCCAATACACCAACGCACATGGCGTATCTAAAATCGGTCAAACAATCGGTTAAAATACCGGTCGTGGGTGTAGAGCCTAAAGTTTTTGAAGAATTATGTGAGGCATAATTCTTCAAAAGGCAGGCTTTTTCTACTATTCTGTTATACCATGCGATGATGTATCCTGCAGTATTATTTTGAAAAGAACTCGTTCTGTGGTGACATGCGCTTTTCCTTACATTTTTGTCTTCTGAAGTGCAATTCTGAAAAGAGCACATACATAATAGTGTTTATTATTGCCAAGCTAGTTTCAAGTTACAAGTTCAGGTCAATGACCGGAGACTTGAATACAACAACATATATTTCGTAGAGATATTGATTTCCGGATAATCCGGGTAGCCACAAATTGATCACCTGCTGGCCTCGTAACACTCAGCATTTTGATACCGTCAACAAAATAAATGAAGAACCACTTAATCAGCTAAAAATAAACATAGTAAACGTAATATACTAAATACAACAAAGATTGTTGGTTAAAAAATCTCTGGAGCTACCATTCGAAAAAAATGTATTTGTACCTAAAGGTGTAAAAAAATCAACATTTGTGTACTTGATCAGTATGGAAAACTTAAAATTAGGCAAAAAAAAGAGTCATGACTCAAACTCGAGTTTGTGTTTGAGTCATCACTCTAACTCAAATGCTCAAGTGCTCAATACTGGTCGGGCAGAATTTAATAAAAGTTAACGAGACGATAAGAAGAAAAAGAACAAAAGAATTATATGATCTATGAAAGTTGTCAAAAAACGAGTGGTAGACAATTACCTGGTTACAAACCTTTTTTGTTGATTGTACACATAAACCAATCTGACGTTGAGTCAAACGCAGCGACGGATTGACGGCCGTTTTCCCGATACGACCGCGGACCCCTAAACGGATTTAACCACCCCAAATCCCGTAAAAAAGTTAGGGATGCTGTAAATTCCGTGACAAAATTTGGAGCTCAATTGAATGTAAGATATTTCATGACTGTTTGATGTTGCATGGATGTATGTTTGTTGCTTTATATGTTGGAAGTTCATAAATGTTGATAAGGTTGTTCCTTTTACCTTTTTATAGATAGTAAGAAATAAATGTTTATGGAGACAGACATGTGCACAGAAAAATAATAAATAATAATAAAAAAACATTATTGTGTGCCCAAAAGTCAAATAGACCCAGTTCAGCAAAATTAGCAGATCATTAGTGCCTGTCTCTGGTTTTCAACTGGAGCTTTTGGTATATTTTTCTGTATCTACCCTGCCTATTTTACCGATAGAAAATAATCCAATGACTTCCCTCGCCCTGGGCGCCCTGGGCGGGGCGGGAGCTCCCTCCAGTAAGACTTTTACTGACTAAAACCCATCCATGTTCCTTCTTGTGCCCTTTGAGTCCCGGGGGCGCGGTATCTCTTTCAAACAACCCGTAGAGTTGAACAACCCGCAGCATCTACCCTGCCTTAGAATAATAAAAAAAATGTAATCTTAAGAAATTCAAACTTCATAAAATTACATAAATATTTTTGACTATTTTGTGGTAAAAAATAAGCCAGTAATAAGAACGACATTTTGACACGCAAAAAACAAAAGTATTAATTGATCTTTGTTCGCAATTTTGGACAAATACACTACTGTCTTTTTTAACATCTTGTGATTTCCCCAAAATCAAGATGGCGCACCATTTTTACGTAAACAACTCAATTTAATTTCGTAACTAAATATAAAGCTATTTAGGCCAAATTAAAATTCTTGTCGAATATTCCGGAAGGTTTCGAGACACGGAATCCTGTTTACCTTATTTAAGTAGGCTGTCCCCCCGTCAGGTTCGCCTGATTGAATTCTGAGAAGGATAGGGTGGATATGTCATCGTGGCTTTGTAAGGACAGTCCTGTGTCGAAATTCGTGTGACAGGCGATTTTATTTGCTGACAATTTCGGATTGCTACTTTGTAAACAGACAAATTGATGGTGAAATAAAATAACAGGGAAAATAAACTGAATAAAAATATGAAGAAGCAAAGTAAATAAATATGGTGAAGTACACTGACAGCGGGATATCGAATTGAAAATTATTATGGACGTTGAGATGTAGCTATTGAGTTTCATGTTGCGTAATTTTATAACCTACTAGCTGTGCCCCGCGGTTTCACCCGCGTTGTTGATTTTGGTTACTTTTCCGTTCCCGTGGCTCATAGTGCGATGTTATGTAGCCTATAATCTGTTATTCTGAGGTACAGGCTACGGAATGTCACGCAGAGTCATTATTTTGCTGCGAAGTTATTTTAAAACTGCGATATCTCCTAAGATATTCATTGAAATTAAATGATGTAAAGGGCAATTTTGTTCAAAATTAAACACTTGTGATGAATAACGTATTTATGTTGATAAGGATTAATACTATGTTTATAAAAACACCTTCGCAAATAATGCATTATTTTAAAACAAATTTTCTGACTATAAAAATGGCTATACTGAGTCAACCTTTAAAGTTAGGCATGTACTACTGCGGACTTTTTTTTAGAATATTGTAAGAAGAACAATTCTCTCATACATTATTTTTGCGTAACTTTAACTGTTTACGCAGCGCACGCAACAAAAGCCCTCGAAAAGAATATTTTTTCCCCGTTTTTGCCACATTTTTCATTGATACTCCGCTCCAATTGGTCGCAGCGTGATGTTATATAGCCTATAGCACTCACGAATAATGTAGCTTTCTACCAGTGAAACAATTTTTAAAATCGGTTCACTACTTCCGGAGATTACCCCCTACATACAAACTTACAAACAAATTCTACCTCTTTATAATATTAGTATAGATAAAATATCCTATTAAACTGCCTCGTTAGCCGGTCCTAAGCGTATCTGCTATGCCAGAGTCCTTGAATTGGATTCCCAGGTCAAGCAAAATGTAATTTGGTTTTCCTATGAAATTCTCAGTAGCAGCTCGGAGTTGAGATTTATGCCCGGTTAATAGCAATAGACTCGCCTCGTATAAAATGGAACCTAAAACATACGGACGGACTGCGGGTGTACATTGGTACCTAGACCTCTGCTTAACTGGAATAAATACATACCTACCAATTTATGTACCCGATGAAAAAGTTCTCCACGCCTTGAAGCGTGATGTTTTATACCTTCCACAATATTGGTACGTTAGTAGTTCATGAGATTAACGCATTTAAACGAAGAAATAGGCTCCTTAGCTTTATAATTGTAGTGTAAATTAATGTGTATACCAATCAAAACTTATTTTACGACCCCAGAAAAGAATTTTTTGATTGATTTACTAGATTTTGTCCGCGACTGCATCCAAGTAAAAATTTCGGTTATATTTAAAATTCAATAATGATTTTAAAGACACGTGGCGCCATCTATTATCATAAGAACGTTATTTTCGTTTTCCTCGAGAACAGTACTTTTTACTGAATGAAACGCACCCTATGTCCGTTTCTGTACACCTAACAACGTATATGCAAAATTTCAGGATGATCGGTTCAGTGGTTTAAGCGTGACTAAGTAACAAACAAACAACCTTACTTTCGCATTTATAATATTAGTTAAGATACAACTTAACACAAATCTAAATCTGTCCAAATTTTTTACAAATCTTTTGCTGAACCTACAAACGCGACCCTTCACAATTTGTTTTAAAAGAGCCCTCTAAAGGGAATTACCTGTTTAAATTATATTAGCATTAAAAGAAAAGATTTTATTACATTTGTTTTGTTTGAAATAAGATTTTTTCTGGCCTTGTTAAGCGTTTTTCATTAATCATTTTCTTTGTTATGCGTAATCTACTACATCTTTTATAATTAAATGTAAATCCTGGTAAAAGTCGGATTATAATAGTTTTACAACATTAATAATCACCTTTTTTTTTATAGACGGGAAATCATCAAATAACTTCCCCCGTCCTGGGCGGGGCGGGATGGAGTGTCAGACTTTTACTGACTAAAACCCGTCTATGTTCCTTTCATGTGTCCTTTGCGTTCCGGGGGCGCGGTATCTCTTTCGAACAACCCGCAGCCCCGGCAGGACCCGCAGCCCCGGCAGGACCCGCAGCCCCGGCAGGATTAATAATGACCTAGCTGCTGTGTACGTGACTTCGGTTGCCAGTTTTTATCGCCCGCGTCGTTACTGCTCCTTTCCTGTAACTCGTAGCTTGATGCCTAAGCCAGATTCATAAGGAATTAGTCTATTACTATTTCTCAATACTATAGTACTATTCTTTCATATACGAAAATACATTTTTAATCCGATATTGTTAGTTCGAAGGATTAGCGTGCTTAAACAAAGATAGAAAAGAACCTCTTCAGCTTAATTATATTGGTATTAGCTCCTGCCCGCAACTTTGTCCGCGTCAAATTTCATATTCCCACGGGAATTGTACATATTCATGGGATAACAATCCGCACTAATATTATAAATGCGAAAGTAACTCGGTCTGTCTGTCTGTCTCTTCTTCACGCCTAAACCACTGAACCGATTTCAATGAAATTTGGTACAGATATAGTCTGGGACCCGAGAAAGGACATAGGATAGTTTTCATCCCGGAAATCCCTCGGAAGCGGGAACTATTAATCCACGCGGACGAAGTCGCGGGCAAAAGCTAGTTATTCTATATATTATTCCACACTACAATCTATCATAGTGACAAATTTCATCCAGATCCGTTCAACTGTTTAAGCGTGACAGAGTAACAAACATCCATCCATCCATTCTCACAATTATAGTAGGATAGATTTACTCGTACGACAGTTTCTCGGTCACCAATCCGCACATATTAACCTGTTTTCGCCGCGGAATGTCAGTATATCGAGCAAGACTTCAATGCAATGTTTATTTCGAGTGCCAGATGCACATACGATTTTTTGTGTGGGCAGGTATTTCTGTTTCATCTCTTGCCAATTTTACAGCAGTTATGTAAAATAATGCATGTAATGTAATGGATAATGACATCTGTAGTTATATACATTTAATGTTATAATAAAGTATTTTTTGTTTTTTTTTTGTTTGTAAGAGTTCTAGACCGATTTATTAAATTTTTTCAGTGATCGAAAGTCACTTTATTGCTAATGCCATAGGCTATGTTTTATGATACTTGTCTTCCTGAAATTGTGGGCAGAAATTAGAGTTTAATATTAATCTGTTATTATAAAATATATAAAAAAATCTTTTCTTCCAATTAATATTATTTACTGCATTCGGTAAACATTCTGGTAGTTTCATACTCAATAAACGCCTGTTAAAATTGAACAAAAAAAGATTTTTCTGTTTTCGGACTTGGAACTGTAAAGACAAGTAAGTAAATCACAAAATCGCGGAAAACTCAAGTAGTGTGCCTACCTATATAATAGGTATTTATTTTTTTATTTAATTTTTTAAACCTTCCCCAGCACTATGTATTTCTCCTGTGTCGTAGGTGCGTTTACAATTATATAAACTCACATACACAAACAGCCAGACTCGGAACAACTATCTGTAGGTCATACAAATTTGTTCCGTGCGGGAATCGAACCCGCTACACGCAGCGCAGCAGTCGATCGCTCGGCCAATTCGCCAACCGTGGCGTCACTATGACATTACCACCGAACAAAATGCGCCATCACAATTGATACCAGTACCCACAAAATGTGAGAATGAAAGCATCAGGAAAAGCTATTGAATTTCAGCGCAAAGAAGTAGAAGCCACAGAAATTATCGCGATCAAATAAAGCGTGTCACATATACCTAGGTAGCGGCGACGCGAATTGGGAACAGAGCCAACTATTTACCGTTTCAAACAGAATTTTGTTTCAATGAAAACGTGGATATTGGCGCGATGGAAAGGTTACCGTTTTTCGACATTATTTTAACACTTCTGCCTTTCGGTTTGCAGCGATTGGTAGTATTCTAGATTTCTATTCATAAAAAAACGGAGGAATATCTTATTTATAATAGAAAAAGGCAGAGAGAAAGGTAAATAGATGGATGGTCACTTAGAAGTGTAACACGACGATTTTTGGCATTAATTCCTATCGCAAGGCGCGATAAGAAACTTCGTTATAAAAAGAGAAAAAACATGTTCCATCACCGCACATGTGCAAACATTAAGGCCGGTTTAAAAAAAGGAATGGAAGAGCGGATTTTTTAAACCGACGAAAAGGTTGCACGCTTTTTGGTTTACAATCTTAAATACTGAATCCATGATGAAAGTTTTCGTTGCTAATATCCTCGCGACCAGTCATAGGCGTGAAATATTTATTAAATAATAATATAAAAAAAAACAATCATAATAATAATTGCAAGACAATGATTATCTGCGGGTTGTTCGAAAGAGATACCGCGCCCCCGGAACGCAAAGGGCACATGAAGGAACATAGACGGGTTTTAGTCAGTAAAAGTCTGACACTCCCTCCCGCCCCGCCCAGGGCGGGGGAAGTTATTTGATGATTTCCCGTCTATAAAAAAAAAAAAAAAAAAAAAAAAAAAAAAAGACAATGATTATGATGTCTAACGCTGGAGGTCTTGAGTTGGATTCGAAGATCGAGCAAAAAGTGTTATTGGGTTTTTTATGAAATTCTCAGTAACAGCTCGGAGTCAGGATTTGTGCCCGGTTAATGACAATAGCCTCGCCCCATATTACATGGGACCTAAACATACCGGCGAACTGTGGGTGTATATTGATACACCTCTGCTTAACCCTTCGGGGAATATAGGCGTGATTGTATGAGTAAGACAGTTGAAAGTTAGCTGTCAATACACCAAATTGTTTGTTCGACAGTACTTTTTCTCTCACTTTTCCTCAAGGTATCCTATTTCTATCTCCAATATTTGAAGTTGTACGAAGTCTGTATTGTCAGAATTGTTTTGTGCATTAGATTTAGTACTATTTTAGTACTATAGATTTTATCTGAAATAGCGAGAATAGAATACTCCAGTTTGACGGCTAATAAAATCCAGTTATTTGATTCGCATGTTCGGGATCGTATGATCAAAAGCGTTCGTACCGTATGTAACTGGGGATTTATTGTCCAGAGTAGACTTGGTAGACTCGTTTATGTACCAAAGTGAGTTTGGAAATAAATAAAAAAAGATAATTGGTATTGAAGAAACACCTTTTGCATTCATTATAAAATGAACTATAGTAACCAGTAATAGGGTTTGATTTCCGCATGGAATTGATATTGGTGTGGCCTACGGTGTGCCTACGGTCTGTATGTGACTTTATATGTTTGTAAGCGCACAGGTGCAGGAGAAATTATTCGTGTGGAAACCCTGCCAGGCTCAAATAGGATTGAATCGCTTGATTGATTCTAGTTAAATTGCTCCTCTGTTTATCAAGAGGGCTGGTTCAAGGTGACGATAAAAGGATTTGCCCAGCAGTGGGAAAATTCGGAAGTGGGAAAGTCGGCTACAAATTGAAAATAGCAACATTGTAAATATTACCATCAAGTTCCGTAGACGTGTACCAATTTTCACCCACAAATCGCTGGTATGTTTAGGTCCCATGTAATAGGGGGCAAGCTTATTGCCATGAACCGGGAAAAAATCCTAACTCCGAGCTGCTGCTGAGAATTTCATAGAAAAACCCAATAACACTTCAGTTTTACTTCATTGAGATTATAATATTACCTATAATCAGAACTACACGGTGCGTAAAAAACAATTTAATCGAATCACGGGAAGTGGGTGAAAAATCGATTACCAGATTCGATTGTTCAACAAACGGATGTGAAACTGAATAAAATCGTTTACTGAAATACAATCGACCCAATGTAAATGGTTTAGAGGCAGTGGTGAGGGTGTGTGTGTGGGGAAACGATTTTGTTTCCCCTGGGACCTGCCCGAGGCAAAGGAGGGATGCTGGGAATCCCAAAGCCCTTCTTTACGTGACAGCTACCGTGAGGTTCAAAGTTCAAAGTCATATCATGCAATTGAAAAGCCATTTTCTTTTTCAAACATCGTTGCCATACAAGCTGACAGCCGTTCTGATGTTAAGTGGTCACCTCTGCCTATAGATATCTGTAAGCATAAAAGCCGACGGCCCATCTGACATTAAATGTTCTCCGTTGCCTATAGACATCTGCAATACCACAGGCGTTACAAAAGCGTTGCAATCCCAGAGACAAAGTTAAAATGTGTCATGTGCTCGAAATTACACCGGTACTCATACTCTTCAAACCGGAATACAGCAACGCTGCTTTGCGGTAGAAATGGTGGTAGTACTTTCCCAGATGAGCTCCTTCACAAACACCTCTACTGCCACTAATTGAAACAAAATAACACTTCCCATCGGACTTTGAGAGTGAGTGAAGATGGAGTACACCTATTTTTGAGCACACACTTGTGCACTATAATATCTCCAGCGTACTTGACTAGTCTGCATTAACATTAGCCGTCGTAACCGGATACGGTCTGGAAAAAACATTACATTACCTTTTCTTAACAGAAAAAAACCTACAACATATTTCGATTCAAATACCTAACATACCTTTCTCAGACCGAAAGCAAACAATGAGGAGTACTTCAGGAAATAAAGAAAGAAACAAACAATGGAGGCTACATCGTGTATTATTTGGACTTTCACAAGACATACTCGTGATTTTTGTTGTTTACTGTTTTACTTGTAAGACCATGTTGAGACTTCAAATAATGAGCTTATAAATAAAAGCTTCGATTAAATTATTGTATATCAGAGAAACAATATCCTAATATTATAAATGCGAAAGTAAGTTTGTATGTTTGTTACACTATCACGCCTAAACCAATAAACCGATCGTCGTCAATTCCTGCGTAAAAGTTTTCAGGCGTACAGAAACGACATATTATAATAAAGGAAAACAACAATAACGTTCTTCTTATAATATACTAGCTTTTGCCCGCGACTTCGTCCGCGAGGATTAATAGTTCCCGTTCCCGGGGGATTTCCGGGATGAAAACTATCCTATGTCCTTTCTCGGGTCCCAGACTATATCTGTATCAAATTTCATTGAAATCGGTTCAGTGGTTTAGGCGTGAAGAAGAGACAGACAGACGGACAGACAGACAGAGTTACTTTCGCATTTATAATATTAGTAAGGATAACACCACGTGTCTTTTGAATTATGATTAAATTTGAAATTGAAGTATTTCCTCTGCATCCGCGATAATCGACATTTGCTCGGACGAAGTTGCGGGCAAAAACTAGTGAGCTTATAAATAAAAGTTTTGATCAATATTCATATTAGAGAAACAATAATTACTTAAATGAACAAAAAGCAATAATGCCATCCTATTAATGTCCCACTGCAGGACACAGGCCTCTGGATAGCATACTACTACCAGTACTCGCCTTATACCAGTCAAGTTACTCTCCCAAACTAAACGCTCCTTCAACTTTTCAAAACCCAGAATTTTACCAGCTACATCATACTATCTACGAAACATACGGTGTACCAGGAAATAATTCCAGGAAAGACTCACGTAATATACATTACCAGTACATTAGGTACTCAGGTTCATGTAGGAAAGAATTTAATATCTTTTAGTTTGTACCACAGCAGTAAATATTCGTTTGCTACTAACATTCTGGGGGTTTGAGCACACCTGGTTCTTTTACGAAGGTATCTCCTTATTTTGTACTAGGTTTTGGCTGTGACTTCGTCTGTGTGGTAGTCAAGTGGTATTCTTAAACGGCTGAACGGATCTGGATGAAATTTAGCACTGAGATTGATTGTAGAGTAGATTAACACATAGAATACTTTTTATCCCGGTTCCCGTGGAATAATAATAACTTTGATGCGGGTGAAGTCGCGGGAAGAAACTAGTATGACTATATTTTCAGTCAGTAGTAACAAAATTGCTTTATTCACAAAAAAGTAGGTATCAAATCACAATAGAAAAACAACAATTCACATATTATTTACGTAACAATACAAAAAGCACTCCAAATAAAATAATCATACATACATCATACTTTTTCAGTTCTCCATTCAAAGGAAAAATTATAATTGTATAGGTAACTACTTCATAAATAATTATATCCAATAAAATAAATAAATAAACTGCCTAATTATGTCCAGCAGTGGACGTCATTCGGCTGATAAGATTATGAGATCGAGTACGGTACAAAAAACATTATACTCACATAAATACATTTTCTTTGTATACAAACTAATGTTTCATTAAATAAAGCACTCTGTATACCCACTTATCAACAAGAATAGCGTAATGATATCACTTACAATACCCTAATGGTTTGAGTATCGTAAAAAGGGCTAATCATCATAATATTGACCATAAATAATGACTAAATAAGCCATAATTTGGTTTTACGGGTACCATAATAATAATAGTTTAGTTTGATTATTAGATAGTTAAGTGTGATTGATACTATAAAACTTACATCATTGTTATTGAGTTATCTGTATTTTTATACAAATCTCTACATTTATTTATTACAGGCTATGAAAGACTTACAGCTTAACAAAACAGAATATAAAAATAGTAGGTGTAACTGAGAGCCAATTACAAGTCTTCACTTATAAAAAACAAACTGGCAGAAATGGTGTGAAAAAACTCAACACAACACAAAAAATAAAAACAGAACAATATCACTAAAAATAGAACTGCCTCGTTGGCCTAGTGGTCCTGAGCGCGACTGCTACGCTAGAGGTCCTGGGTTCGATTCCCGGGTCGAGCAAAAAGTGTTATTGGGTTTTTCTATGAAATTGTCAGTAGCAGCTCGGAGTTGGGATTTTTGCCCGGTTAATGGCAATAGGCTCGCCCCCTATTACATGGGACCTAAATATACCGGCGAACTGTGGGTGTACATTGTTCCACCACTGCCTAACCCTTCGGGGAATACAGGCGTGATGGTATATAATTTTATTAGAACAATATCAAAAACTAGAAACACCATTATCACACTTTTATATGCAACAAAGTTACCTCCCGCGCCGATTGTGCTCTTAGATCTTTAAAACTACGCAACGGATTTTATTGCGTTTTTCATCAATAGATAGAGTGTTTCAAGGGTAAGGTTTATAAGTTTAGAACATCGCGTTAAGATCAACAGGAGCGGAGCAGTAATCAAAGATGTAACTGAACGCTGGTGACACTGCGGGGTATGTAACTCACTCAGTCATGAAACCAATCGCACCCTTCGAATATAAATGAAAATGTTAATTTTGCAGTATGGCCGTTTTAAGTTTTTAAGCCGTTTCAAGTTGATACAAATTCATAAGTGACACTAAGGGCTAAGTGACACTAATAAGGGCATTAGAGCTATAGGGGTCTTTGCGTTAGGCGCGTTTCGTTTTATACATTTTGAGAGTATACTTAACTAAAAAATAGCATTTTTTGTATAGTGCCACTTATGTTTTAAGGGTGTGCAATATCAAATGATTTATTTGCTAGACTTATGATTCTTACATAACCTGTCGTGATAGCCCTGTAGTTAAGGCGGCCGCCTCTTATGTACGAGGTTGCAGGTTCAATAACAAGAGTTTTTTTACCGGTGGGAAATCATCAAATGACTTCTCCCGCCCGGGCGGGAGGGAGTGTCAGACTTCTACTGACTAAAACCCATCCATGTCCCTTCTTGTGCCCTTTGCGTTCCGGGGGCGCGGTATCTCTTTCGGACAACCCGCAGCCCCGGCACAATACCAGGGGTGGGGATTTCATTAATATGACGTTTTCAACCCATGTGTACTTTCTAAGTTTACTTTGGCCATCACTGAAATTAGTGAGGGAAAACTTCGCGCGGAAACCTGGACTTATAATTAATATGAGTCTGAAATCGCCAGTCCCTTGGTATAGCTGGTATAATTTATACCTACCTGTTTAGATTTCATAAAAATAAACGTACCAATACACATCACGTTACTACATCTCCCGAATCTGGTTAGAATCATTTTCCGATTGAATACGTTGCTAAAAATATTACGACAACGTTCATTTTCTCGGAAAATAAGATAGGTAGGTACTTACTTATTGTTCGAAGAAACTCCATTTTTTCTCTCTCATTGAATGTTTTTGCCGGTTAGAGTATTATTATTCGTTGAATTTATCGACACATGATATCGTTGCTTGTTTTTTTTTTTTTTTTTTTTTTTTTATAGACGGGAAATCATCAAATAACTTCCCCCGCCCTGGGCGGGGCGGGAGGGAGTGTCAGACTTTTACTGACTAAAACCCGTCTATGTTCCTTCATGTGCCCTTTGCGTTCCGGGGGCGCGGTATCTCTTTCGAACAACCCGCAGCCCCGGCAGGCATCGGCCCTCCGTGGCCCCATCCAATTTTGCTGACATCTCTTTGAGGCGCGCGTGGAACACGAACGCGCCGTCGACACGGTCTGTCGCTAGTGAACGTACGGACGGTGAGCTACCCATTGCTCACCGTCCACAGACCCGCGTCTACGGTGGCCGGGAGTCGTCACGTGGCTCCCGACGCCCGGATCGTCTACCGCGGCGGCCGCTGGGACGGGGGACCCTCCTTTCCCTCTCCCGTCCCGCCGCCTCCTTCTCTAGCATTACAGCTTCGCAGAAGGAGGCGACTGCTTCCCATTCCCCCTCGCTCCGGACCATGGCCTGGACCAGTGCCGGACGCGAGAGGGCGCCGCCGCCGATGGCCGCCCCGAGGACTCGGCGGTGCTCAGCCCAAGCAGGGCACACCGCCAAAGTATGCTCCACCGTGTCCTCGGGGCGATCCTCACAATGGTGACACCCGGGCGATTCCTCCCGCCCGATGAGGTGCAGGAACCTCCCGAAACATCCGTGTCCGGTGAGGACCTGCGTCAGGCGGTAGGTGAGGGCGCCGTGGCGCCGCTCCAGCCACTCCTCAAAGAGGGGTCTTACCGCCTCAATCGAGGCGAGCCCTGCACGAGGTTGCGACAGTCGTTCTCTCCATGTCGCCATGAGATCGAGCCGGAGTTCCGTCCGCAGGGCGGCAATTTGCCGCGGCATCGTTGCTTGTCTACCCTATTATTTTTTGGCTTGGAGCTAAATGGGGCTTTCTTGTGACCCAATTTTGGTACAGCAGTCAATAAAATAGAAGACGAAGCAGTTTGGGGTGTTATCTATACTTAATATTATCAAAAAGGAAAGATTTTTTTGTGTGTTTGTTTGTATCGAATAGGCTCCGAAACTACTGGACCGAATTCAACCATTTCTTCACAATATATACACGTATTCATTATTTTTGAGTAACATAAGCTATATACAATCACGCTACGACTCACGGGAGCGGAGCAGTAAAAACTTTTTTACAAAAAAATTACAACCGCCTTCAAAAACTAAAAAGAGAAAAATAACTTTAGCTTTGGAAGTCGGTGGCTTTGGTTCTGTTTGTTGTTTTGTATTGCCACCGACTTCCAAAGCTAAAGTTATTTTTCTCTTTTTAGTTTTTGAAGGCGGTTGTAATTTTTTTGTAAAAAAGTTTTTTATTTCTCGCTTTTTAGTATCAACTTCTTGTCATCCAAATCCATAAAGAAACTGTCATGTTATGTAAATTAACGAGACACCACTAAAAAGTCATAAGAAAGCAGAATATGCGATTTCGTTTACTTGGATGAGAAATTTTTAAATACTACTGTATACATCTGCGTAACCCTTGAGTACAGGCGTGATGTTATATTGTGTGATGGTGTGAACAATGCTTAAATATGCTATAGCAACAATCGCGGTTAATCTGCTGTTATTTATTGAAGAGTTCCCCCGATTTCTACAAGATCCCATCATCAGATATTGAAATGGTGACAATGGGACCACACGGGAAGCACCAGCTTTCGTCGGGAAATTCGAGGTAACAAACAAAAAAAAAAAAAAAAAATACAGTCGAATTGATAACCTCCTCCTTTTTTTGAAGTCGGTTAACAAGAGGGAGGGGTATCTACAGGTCTTATTTACTACTTGGTTCTCTTATTACTTTGTCAATATCGAAACCATAGGTTCCGCCCAAGGTAAATCTTGACAAAGTCAAAAAACCAAAACCAACACGTAATGATAACAACAACAAAAAAAAACTTGTTTTCTCAGCCCAGATAAGCAACTGTCATCAGTCTCCCAAACAAAAGCCTCCAAAATCTTGGAACACGCTAACGACATCTCTTGGCAAACATACCAAAGTACTCTTTAACTCAAACTCAAGCCATATGGATGTGTTTCTCAAATCAGGGCATTACATTAACATTGTGGCACGTAAATCAAGGCAAGAACACCATAAACCTACTATTTAGAATTGTAAATGTGGAAAAAAAACGAATATTTGTCACTTCTCTAAGAAATGTGGTGTTTTGGTGGGAAATTGTTTGGTTTTCTGTTTTTTGGTGCCAGGGAAGTAGGTGCTTGAGGTTTGATAAAAATGTAGGTGGTGTAAAATTTTTGGAAACTGTACCAACAATACGCTCTAAGCAAAAGTGGTTTCATTTTATAATTTTCAAGGCTTTGCCCTCGATCAATAGAAATTAAAGAAAAGTGTTATTTTCAGCGGTTTTTGCTTGATCGTAAATTATTAATTTGTAGTACGGAACATCCCGCGTAGGATAACCTACTCAACATAGCCGATTTTTGTAGTAGCACGATTTTTTTTATATATGACACGTTGGTCTCGTTGTGACAAGCACGGCTGTTAAGCGTAGAGTCCTGGGTTTGATTCTCAGCTCGGCAAAAAGTGTTATTGTAGTATACTAATTACCTAGGCGTTCCAGGGCCGCGGTGACTCTTTCGAACAAATTCCGCAACCCTGGCAGAATATCTGTAGGCCCACAAATTGGCACAGTAACATAAAACTTAAAAAACAAAAATACTATCTAAAAAACCGACTCTTTAGTAGGCGTAGCGATATTTTTTATTTCGTCACAAAAAGCTTTGTTACGTCATCTGCACCCGTCACTGATAGAAATCTCTTGTAACAAGTAGGCTAGGAAAAGGGAGGCTTTTGAAGCCAAGAAGTGGTCAAACTTATACTATTACTAATAGGAACTAGGTTGAGGTATAAGGATAATATAATATACAAACTGCCTCGTTAGTCTCGAGATGGCAAGCAAGACTGTAGAGCGTGGGGTCCTAAGTTCGATGCTCAGTTCGAGCAATGTGTTACTGGGTTTTTCTATGAAATTCTCAGTAGCAGCTCGGAGTTAGGATTTGTACCCGGTAAATGGCAATAGAGTCGCCCCCTATTACATCGAACTGTGGGTGTACATAGGCACACCACTGCCTAAAACTTCGGGAATACAGGCGTGATGGCATGTTCCTTAGCATTTGTACAATCAAACGCAGTTGTGAAAGAACTACGATCTTTATGTCCCGAACTGCACAATCACCGATCAAAAACTTTAAAGCAAAAACAACAGATACAAATCCTCGACAATCCAATTGATTCCAACGGAACCCGCGACCAATCCTATCACAAAACAAACTCAAACTCCACTTATCAGCCGACGAAAGCGACTTACGAAATTGATGAAGCGAGAACGATAATCGCTTTATCTAAAATCGCCGGTTCCAAAGCCCCAACTAAAAGTACTGTGAAAAATCTGCCCGTCTACCGGCTGGTACAAACGCCCGCCCCCGTACAACGAAACTTGCAACTACCATTCCATCGGTACGTGTCGCATCCGTTGCAGGCTCTCAAGCGATTACCGCTCGTTCATTCCTGCCGACTACGTAATGGATGTTGTTTGGACGGAGTTCGCAGTTTGTTGAAATTACGTGGATCGTTTGACATTGAAGAAGGGGGTTCCACTTTTAAGATTCAATCTTGTAAAGACTGAAATCGGTTCAAGTTTCAGTCAAATCGTTTTTGTGCTTGATATTTTCTTTTTAATGAAGGATCGAGGCGATCCTTGAAGATTGATATTATTGATCGCCGGAATGGACGTAGCTGTTTTGTTTAAATATTGTTGAAATAAAGAATGACAATTATGGTTTGTGGTTTATTCATTGTAATAATACTAATAATAATCTCTCGACGGAGTTAAGGGCACAGTGGCTGACCTGAATGAAGACTAGTCAAGAACGCAGCAGATATTACAGTACACAAGTGTTTTCTGACTGCCTCATTAGCCTAGTGGTCCTAAGCGCGACTGCTACGCATTAGATCATGGGCCCGCATTAGACTGCCCCGTTGGTCTCGTGGTCGCAAGTGCGACTGCTGTGCAAGGGGTCCCGGGTTCGATTCCTTGGTCGAGCAAAAAGTGTTATTGGGTTTTTTTATGAAATTCTCAGTAGCAGCTCGGAGTTTGGATTTGTGCCCGGTTAATGGCAAAAGGCTCGCCACCTATTACATGGGACCTAAATATACCGGCGAACTGTGGGTGTACATTGGTACACCTCTGCCTAACCCTTCGGGGAAAACGGGCGTGATGGTATTTTTTTTTTTTAGATCTTGGGTTCGATTCCCAGGTCGAGCAAAGCGTTATTAGGTTTTTCTATGGAATTCTCTTCAGTTAGGATTTATGCCCGGTTGATGGCAATAGGCTCGGCTCTTATTATATGCGACCTAAACATATAATTCCCAACTTTTTGAATTTAAATATACCCTATGTTATTCGTAGCTTTTCATTTATAAAGTTTTTTTTTAAAAACAGTTATTTAGTTCTTAAACGTATCCATTCAAACAAAAATACAAATATTTTCTGTTCATAAAATTACTTCAAACTAAGGTAGGTACAGAATATGTACAATAAAGTTTTGTTAAAATTACACTAATCATAACTTAGCTCTTGTAAAATAGTTAGTAACAAGCTTAACAACGTGCAATTAAGTCGAAAATAACTCGGCTGGTATTTGCATTAGCGTGCGTCGAAATAGGTTGGGCCACTCGTCGGCATGACGTTTGAACAATTTACTGAGCAGCGAATGAAGTCGGCAGTTGTACACTTCGCCGATAAATTGCTTTGAAGGGTTCTTGTTTCCTGAACCGAACGGTTTGATCCGCCAATTAGAGCGTTTCAAAGACTAGGGGGTTTTTTTTTGTAGATTTCATGTTGGGATCTTTGCCTTTTGTAAAAAGACATATTACTTATATTGTAATCATGCTTGTATTCTTCAAAGAGCGAATCTTCAAGGGAATGTATGTATAATACCAGTAGTTAAGTAACATAACATACCATCACGCCTGTATACACCGAAGGGTTAGGCAGAGTTGTACCAATGTACACCCACAGTCCGCCAGTATATTTAGATCCCATGTAATAGGGGCGAGCCTATTGCCATCAACCGGGCACAAATCCTAACTCCGAGCTGCTACTGAGAATTTCATATTATGTATGTTATGTTATGTTATACAATATGAACATAAACGAAAACCCTTGAGAATTTTCCTCGTTGTAACAAAAATGACAATCACTCATCGTATAATATGTCACATGGAATGTTAGATGTATGGAAAAATACTGTAATATTTTCCGCCGTTTACAGAGTGGAAGAGGCAACATTTTTTTGCCTTTAGATGGCAAACTAGCCGGTGGCCCCCCTGATGTTAAGTGGTCACCGCTACCTATAGACATCTGCAATACCAGAGGCCTTGCAAATGCGTTGCCATCCCAGAGACAAAGTTGAAATGTCTCATGTGCCTGTAATTACACAGGCACCCACACCCTCCATACCGAAACACAGTAACGCTAAACGCAGTGCTTTGCGATAGAAATAGGTATGGTGGTAGCTTCCCCGAGCGAGCTCCTTCACAAAGAGCTCTACTCAGTACGAGTCCCATTCTACGTTTAGTAGTAACTAAACGTAGAATGGGTTCAGTACATGATTATTAGGATAGTGTCGTGATGGCTCAGTAGTTAAGGCACCCCATGCACGAGGTTGTGGGTTCGTAACCGGGCACGGGCAAGTACCAATGTGACTTTTTCTAATTCATATGTACTTTCTAAGTTTATCTTAGACATCACTGACATCGGTAACCATGTCAGAGGCCCCTGAGGCGGTTTGGGAACTCTGACACTAGGGTGTGTGGGGTCGTTAGACCTTACTGCCCACACGACAAAGAAGAAGAAGTACATGATTCAAAATTGGGCAATATCCAAATTTAATTCCTTTTACCGTTATATCCATCAAATCTCACAAAGTTTCCATTAATTATAATAGTAGCTTTTGCCATTTCACGGAAATCTATACACAATGTAAATTAGAAATCGTTATCAATATTTGTACGTAAAACTTTGCCCTTTATTGGAGCGAAGCCTTTTATACAAATACAATCATAATTTAGTCAGATCCCAAATTCAATAACCGAAGTATTCGTGAAAGTGTATAAATAATGTCAATTTTGCTTTTGACACTGCGTAGGTACCTCTGAAATTGGAATGAACAGAATCACAATTGCCATCTACGTACCTGCCGAGGCCATTTTGGAACAAACAAAAAGCAACATATGTATATATAGCTGTAAAAATCCAATATCACGAAACTTTTTAGGCAGCGCTTAAAGCAGCTGTTTTACAAATTGTATATCGACTATACACATGTATGTCGGCAGTTATTTTAGGATATTTTTTATTCGTGAATACACAAAATGGTATTTTGTATTAAAAGGAAAGAATGTAACAATACTAATATTATTCGGTGTGTACCAATCTTAGGTTAGGGCTGCCAGCAAAATATATTTGTATTTTATTCAAAACGTGGGCAACTTAAAAACAAAATGCACTAGGTATTTCTCTTGTATCGTGGTTGCGGTTACAAACACATTAACTGACATACATAAACAGCCAAATTCGGCACAACTATCTATAGGCCATACAAATATTTGATCCATGCGGGAATCAAACCCGCGACACCCAGTGCAGAAGCCAACCGTGCCGACAATTTGGATCTTATAAGACTGTAATACAGATTCAATTTGTCTACATCTTGTCTCGTCCCAGATTTAAATCGACGAAAGATAGGAAGAAAGAACTGAAACGGAGACAGAAAAACAGTAAAAAATCTAATTGACCCTCATAATTATAACGACTCCCATTAAGATGAGTCATCAACTCAGCAAATTGATAAAAAAAAAAGTTATCAAGTCAATATTTCACAAAGACTTTTCCGAGTAATTACCGGCGACAGCAAACGAACGGTCTTTTAAACAAATTACATGAGAAAATATTAAAATTGTGTCCTTAATATTGCAAACAGGAAGCGCCAACCCTATGCTCGAAGCAGTACATTTTGCAAACTTTTCTAATATACCGGGCGACCGGCACACAGCGTTTCCTTTCTCTAACATAATGAAATCAGTGGGATTTCTCCTTTTTTTTCTGTTTCCCAAAACGATTTTTTAGGCTGGTAATATATTTATTACGTTCATATATCAAAGGTCTCATATGTTGCCATATTTAGATTTAGGGCTGTCGTAATTGCTTTTTGCGGCTTACATTGTAGGGGTGTCAAAAATAATTGGAGTTGGAAGGTTCATTTACAAAATCGTTTCGGTGTTGTAGACTAAATCAGGGTAATACATTTTGATTTTGTTTTTGTTTGGGAAAGCGTATTCATTTGCCTCTCTACCTTTCCCTAGTGGTCATAAGCGCGACTGCTATGCTAGAGGTACTGGGTCCGATTCCTAGTTCGAGTAAAGTGTTATTGGGTTTTTCTATGCAATTCTCAGTCAGAAAGAAGGAAGGAAGAAGGAAAGCTCGGAGTTAGAAATTGTGACCGTTTAATGGCAATAGGCTCACCCTGTATTACATGGGACCTAAACATACCAGCGAACTGTGGGTGTACATTGGTACACCTCTGCCTAAACCTACGGGGAATACAGGGATTTTTTAATACAAAAAACGTATTTTCTTGTTTAATGTTAAATAATTAATGTTGGTACGAAACCGATTCGCACTTGACCGGTTTAGGCAGTAAGATGTCACAGTATGTCACAGTAAGATGAAAATCTATCCTATTCAAAGTATTTTTTTAAGAACCTTACAAATTGGCTTTTCACAACGCACAATAGACAATGGTACCAAATCTACGTATCTTTATTTCTTTTTTCAAAAAAATCATGAATAAAGAGTTAACGAAAAAATATACTGAAAGGTTTTCAATCAAGCATTTATTTTTAAGGAAGAATAACAAGTATGGAGAATCGAAGAACCTTTTTATGTATGTATTCGTATCTTAACATTTTTTATTTAAGCGATACCCTGACCTTTTAGACGATTGTCCGGTAAAAGAAAACTATGTATTATTTATTTTGATATGGAGTATTACTTATATTGGTAAGTGAAATGTATAATATCAGGTATAAATTCTACTAATATAAGAAAAGCGAAAGTTTGTAAAGATAGATGGATGGATGTTTGTCACGCTTAAACGGCTGAATAGATCTGAATTAAATTTGCTCTAAGATAGATCGCACCGAGTTGCTGACAGAAACTAGTATTTTATGTGTGTGTAACTAAAATTTCATAGAAAAACCCAATAACATTTGCTCGAACTGGAAATTAAACCCAAGACCTCTAGCGTAGAAGTCGCGCTTAGGACCGCTAGGTTAACAAGGTAGTCAAAAAGTAAAAACGTAAAGTTTATTTCATGAAATAACACATAACATACCATCACGCCTGTATTCTCCGAAAGGTTAGGCCGAGGTGTACCTATGAAAGTACCCACCCCCACACATCGGCGGTATGTTTAGGTCCCATGAAACAGGGGTCGAGCCTATACTTGGCTACTCTGCATTAAGATTAGCTGCCGTAACCGGAATCGATCTGAAAATTTCTTCTTTTACAGATACCTATAATATTTCAAAACATAACATACCATCACGCCTGCATTCCCGGAAGGGTTAGGCAGAGGAGTACCATATGTATACCTACAGTTCGCTGGTATATTTGCAAGTGTGTTGTTTTTGTACCAATGAAATTCTCAGTAGCAGCTCGGAGTTAGAACTTGTGCCCGGTCAATGGCAATAGGCTCGCCCCCTATTACATGGGACCATAATATTTCAAATCGATGCCAATCTTAAAAATCTCGATCAAAAAGATGCGATACCCGTATCTTACGATATCAAAGCAAGTTAACCAGTGATGTTTTGAAGGGCTATTTCCCGTTGGCCCCCGGATCTTATTGGGCCTGTATAAAAAAGGGCCGAAGGGAAAACATTTTCTTTGCCATGGAATTTAATAAAACATGGCTTTTTATATACGCCTACTTATTTAAAGGCAGGAATTTCGTACTTATTAAGTAATAGTTGGACATGTTGCTATGTTATTTATTATTTTTTAGTTATGTGGGTTTGTGGGCAAAGAATTTGGATTGAAGGAAAGGGATATTATAGGCCTATTTATTTAGTCTTGTGATATTTTTAGAGAATTTAATATGAGTAATATTGAACTGTCAATCATAAAGGGTAATTTTGTGAATTAAAAAACGAGCTATGTAGTTTATTTTGGTAAGGAATGCGAATTGAAGTAACTTAATAAATTATATTAGGCTATTACTGACAACTGGGCAAATGCCTTTTCTCATACGGAGAAGGCACGAGCATTGATCACTAAGCTTGCCCAATGCGTATTGGTGATTTCAGATGTATTATTAATTGTAAGTCCAAATTTCATCGCGATGTTTTCCTTGATAAACTCCGATATGATGTCCTAAATACACTTAGAATGTACATATGAAATATTAAACGCCACATAGGTATTTCCCAGTGAAATACAAAGTGAATTAAAAATGTTTAATATTAAAAAAAAACCTTTTGTATTCCATTAATAATTTTTTAAAATAGACAGAAATGTATTCAGATCACCACAACGCATTTCCACAATTAATTAGCCCAAAAAATATATTTTAAAAACAAAATTGGCCGATTCAATCGTCAAAATTTTTACAATTCAATGCCGGCAACATAAAAAAATACATTGATCATTTGTCTGTCACCCCAGTGAACATACATACAGGGGGACAGCCATCCATTACTTGTGTCCCACTGTGTCACATATTTCTGTACATTCTATTTATTCTGTTGATGCTTTACATAAAAGTTGACCTTTATCAATGAAAAATGTTTTTTTTTGTGATGACATTGTCAATTTTATTCTCTTTCAGTTATTTTCATTGTTGACGGTAACATGCTTAGTTTAGGCAATTTGTGAGCGGGTGACATAAATAAGAAAAAAAAATATACCATCACGCCTGTATTCCCCGAAGGGTTAGGCAGAAGTGTACCAATGTAATAGGGGGCGAGCCTATTGCCATTAACCGGGCACAAATCCAAACTCCGAGCTGCTACTAAGAATTTCATAGAAAAACCCAATAACACTTTTTGCTCGACCTGGGAATCGAACCCGGGACCCTTTGCACAGCAGTCGCACTTGCGACCACGAGACCAACGGGGCAGTTAGACATAAATAAGAATCATCATCATTTCAGCCGCAGGAAGTCGACTGCTGGTCATAGGCCTCCCCCATAGATTTCCAAAAGGACCGGTTGGAAGCGGCCTAAATCCTGCGGTGTTCTTGCGGTTCAATTTGGTCGTCCGTCCACTTTGTGCACGCCATAAATAATACCAGCCTATTATTGTCCCACTGTTGGCCAAAGGCCTCTTCTCATACAGAGTAGGCAAGAGCATTGATCACCACGCTTGCTCGAGGCGTATTAGCGATTTCTGATGTATATTATGGTTTCCTCACGATGTTTTCCTTTACTGATGTCAGTGATGTGCAAGATAAACTCAGAAAGGACAAAAGCAGTAAAGCAACATCGGTATTTGAAAGTACCCGGTTGCGAACCCACAGCCTCCTATATGAGACGTGGGCGCCTTAACCACTAGGTCATCACGACTATAAATCTCGACAATGCAAGAAGTCCGATTTGACAGCTATAAAAATACTTCGTGTAGTGAGGGAAAAAAATCTTTTGCGTTAAAAACCGATTCTTGAGACATATTGATTTAAAGTGCTTAGAGTTTATAATCGACAAATGTTAGATTGCTTCAAATTGATTTACATAATTATCATCACGCCTGTATTTTCCGAAGGGTTAGACAGAGGTGTATCAATGTCCACCCACAGTTCGCCGGTTTGTTTTAAGTCTCATGTAATAGGGGGCGAGCCATTAACCGGGCACCAATCCTAACTCCAAGCTGCTACTGAGAAATTCCTAATGTAAAAACCCAATAACACTTTTGCTCGAGTTGGAAATCGAACCCAGGACCCCATGCTCAACAGCCGCGACAACGACACCAACGGGGCAGTTATTGTATATAGTGATTCTTAAGAAAAATCGTTTTATTAGGCTAACGAGGTAGTAAACATTTATAGACTTTAAAAAGTAACCACAATCTACCTACCGTTTTATACCGGTCCAACAAACCGAACCAGTATACAAAGACCGTCAAATTACAACATTGATTATTCAGATTATAATATTCATTATTAGAGGAAGTTACGCCTCTCCCCAGGGTAGGCAGCGTGCTCAATCAAACGTTGCCGCACTCCCAACGACAGTTTGATGTGAAAACTTGAATTTGAATCGCAGAGCATCCCCCGTTACAATACCATTAGGAAATTTGAAGATTATTGTTATAGGAGCGTGAAATTTGTACATGATATTGCTTAGATGTCATATTTCATGTGTTGTTACATTATTTACCTGATTCGATATTTGTGATTGCCTCGTTAGCCTAGTGGTCCCAAGGGCGACTGCTACGCTAGAGTTCTTGAGTTCGATCCTCAGTAGCAGCTCAGAGTTCAGATTTGTGCCTGGTTAATAGCAATCGGCTCGCCCTCTTTTACATGTGGCCTAAACACACCGGCGAACTGTGGCTGCATAATGGTACACCTCCACCTAACCCTTCGGGGAATACAGACGTGATTGTATGTATGTAATATTTTGACACTCTTCTTCTTCATCGTGTGTAAGGTCTAACGACCCCACACACTCTAGCGTCAGAGTTTCTAAACCGCCTCATGGGCCTCTGACATGGTTACCGATGTCAGTGAAATCCACGATAATCTTAGAAAGTACATTATGAATTAGAAAAAGTCACATTGGTCCCATTTTGAATTAGAAACAGTCACATTGGTACTTGCCCGTGTCTGATTGCGAACCCACAACCTCGTGCATGAGTTGCGGGCGCCTTAACCACTGACACTTACCTAACTGTTATTTTGACACTTATTTACAAAAACATGTTAGAACTTGACATTCTATAGAATATAGGTATGGTCCAAAACAAAAAACGATCGCAATAATGAGAAGAACATGCAATCGGCTTCTTTAAGTATCTTTTTACACCCGTTACAACCGCCCCTAGTAAAGTTCTCCAACTAAGAATGAACGCCAGTTTATAGGTGCGTCATTTCACGACAGTTTACTCTCTAAGACGCTTATACGCCGTTGTATATTTGACGTGTATATCGGTGAGACACGTCTTTTGTTCTTGTGGCTTCCGCAGGCCCCATTGTTTCGGATCGGACGCCATGTTGAAAAATGAAGCATATGTCTTTACTATAGATATAATATACTGGAAGTCGATAAAATGTAGTTCTTTATTAAGACTAGCTGTTGCCCGCGACTTCGTTCGCGTTCACTATTTCGTTGGTTTTAAATTTTGTTTTCACGTAACCCTCGTTTTTATTATAAAATATGTCTGTAAACGCATCCACGATTCAGGAGAAATTCCTAGTGTGGCAGCATTTTATAAAAAACAAAAAAAAAAACAAGTAACTTAAACAAAAGTAGCTTAAGTTATAACGTTAGCTATTTGCTTATTTACTTAAACATTTACATTTTATACACCACCATCACGCCTGTATTCCCCGAAGGGTTAGGCAGAGGTGTACCAATGTACCCCCACAGTTAGCCGGTATATTTAGGTCCAATTTAATAGGGGGCGAGCCTATTGCCATTAACCGGGAACAAATCCAAACTCCGAGCTGCTACGGAGAATGTCATAGAAAAACCCAATAACACTTTTTGCTCGACCTGGGAATCGAACCCAGGACCTCTAGCGTAGCAGTCGTGCTTAGGACCACTAGGCTATCGAGGCAGTTACATTTTATGTTTATGGATTAAAACATTTTAAACAAATTCAAAGTTCTTTACAAAACTCTTACTTCAAGAACATTAAATCTAACCTTGTTTTACTTACCAGTACTTACTCGTACATACCAGTATTCAAACTTTACTTATTATAATATTCCTCATACATTTTTAAACAAAAACGTCTCGGGAGGGCATAATGTCTAGTTCTAGATTAATTTATTCTAACTACTTCCAAAGTATACTGTTTGAATATTAAAATGGCCGTCTTTTGTGTAAAAATATAGCAAACTCCATTTCCAAGTTATATTATTAGGTACTTTAATTGGCCGTCGACGTAGATTTGTAGATGAAATTAAGTTAATGCCGTGAATAACGAGCAATTTGGAGAAGAATATTTAAAGATTTGCTATCTCCTCTGAATATTGTCAAAATTTATTTTTATGATAATCGTAATCTTACTGATATTATAAATGTGAACGTTTGTGACGATGGATGGATGGAAGGGAAGGTAGTTCGTTACTCAGGCACTGAGATAGATTGCAGTGTGGAATAACACATAGAATTTTTGGCTACATAAGCTTAACTTTTCTACACAGCTAAACTACTATTCACTATAACGGTGCATAGTAGTTTAGCTACTTGGTTTAGCTGTGTAGAAAAGTGCAAGCGCAGCGTAGCAAGTGTTCAATGTTACTACATTGAACACTTATCAAATTATCACATTATTAGCTTCTGCCCGCGACTTCGTCCGCGTCAAATTTAATGTCCCACAGGAACCGTACATTTTTCTGAGATGAAAAGTATCCTGTGTTATCCACACTGCAATCTATCTCAGTGCCAAATTTCATCCAAATTCGTTCAGCCTTTTAAACGTGAAAGAGTAACAAACATCCATCCATCCATTCTCACAAACTTTCGCATTTATAATATTAGTAGGATTTAGAGATCCATAAGAAAGTCACAGCCAAACGCCAACACAGACTACAAAATCCCAACCAAGCACCCACTCCAAAACATCCACATAAAGCAATACTTACATGCATCCTCAACATATCGCATGTTCATCTCCCATTGCGTTTGTGATCCGCCCTCCCACATCCTCCCCACAAGAGGTCTGAGCCGGAACTGCGGTAAAGTGCGTGAAAGAACAATTATCTGGGAACCCTCCGTGGCACCCCACATGCTCTGCTAATACATGTCTGCCGGATTGGATTTTTCCGGGTTACTGGAATGAATATATAAAAGATTTGTTGAAAATTTAACCTGGGATGGAGATAGTGTTTTATGGGTTGACAGTTATAGCTTTACAAATTAAATATGTTTGATGTTTTATGTTTAGGTATGGAAACGCTTTTAGGCTTCTTCTCGTATACAGAAGGCATGAGCATGGATTTAATATTTAATTGGTGAATATTTTTAAGTGGTAGGTAAAGTTTGTTTAATGAAAGTGTTTTAAATATTTTTTGGTAGGAGTGCAGAAAGGCCATTGCCAGGAGTGGAACAGAAAAGCCTAAGAAAAAATCCAGTGGTAAAGAGGGTTTAGTAACAAAGGTTGTAAAGAGTATGCTTAGATGGTTCGATCATGTTGAGAGGATGAGTGAAAGTCGAAGAAAAAAAATATATAGGTATGGCAGAATGATGTGAGTGGCAATGCATGGAGGGTGCACCCTAAAAAGACCTCCCGTGGCCTTATCGGTGAGGTTCTTCAGAATGATCGGCGTGCTTGTATAACCAGATGTATGAACGTGAACGAGGCGAAATGAGTATGTTAAGATCGTAGCAGGTGGCGTTCTGTGGTTTCTGCCTACCCCCATGGGAATACATTACATTTACTAAATGAACATAAAATTTCCCTGAGTACGGGTAAAAAAAAACAAATTTATATAGGGGTGTTATTACCATTATTTAAAAATTATCCAAATTACAATAAAACTGAACCAATTTACTTAGATTTATTAGTCATAAAAGTCACATTTGTGAATAAAGTTCAATTAGGACGTTATCCTTTTATAGTCATTTTTAGATTACTTTAGATTCAGCAGTGGACACGTAGGACTGTTTTACATAATGGACATTCATATCAGTCCTGAATCATTTAAACCTTATTCTGTTGGAATAAGGTTTACACAAACACTTTACAATTTCAATATTAAAATACACATAAATATCACCTTATGGAGTCGGGCTGCCTCGTTAGTCTAGTGGTCCTAAGCGCGACTGCTACGCTAAAGGTCTTGGGTTCGATTTCCAGGTCGAGCAAAGTATTATTGGTTTTTTTTCTGTGATATTCTCAGTATCTGCTCGGATTAAGGATTTGTGTCCCTTAAATCTTTAATGGCAATAGGCTCGCCCCCTATTACATGGGACTGCATGGGACCTTAACCTACCGGCGAGCTTTGGGTATACATTGGTACTCTTCTGCCTAACCCTTCGTGGAATATAAGCGTGATGGTATGTATGTATGTTAAGGAGTGCAATAAATTAAATGAAGTATACAGTTCCAAGAGATGTGAGGAGGCTGTTGTTACAAAGGTGGTTCATGTGTTAACTAGGTTATCCCTGCGACACCATTCAATATTTTCGTGGAACTATATGTTTTCAAAAATAAAAGTAATCTAAGTTACATAAGTTTTATTTTTAACTGTACATAGTTTTTAATTTAATTATTATTATTCAACTAAGTTTTGTGTATGCAAATAAATGCCACAGTTACAAAACATAACATCAACTGTCTGCCTATGAAAATCTGAAAATCTCCTAAAAGCTTACTAAATATTTAGGTAATCAATTAGGTATTTCAGGCAGATAGAATCTGAGATTCGAATGCGAACGTTCTTAAAAATACAGAAATCACCGCTCCGGTTAAAAATATCATAAAAGTTGAGACGGGAAGGTAAGGTATTTTGCATTAAAAGTAGCTTGAATTACCCCCGAGATTGCGACTAGATTTCAAACGTATATTTTTAAGAAGAAAATGCTTTCTTAGTTTAACCTTATAAATTACTAGCTTCATAGTTTTTATCATCCGTTGTTAAGTTACGTAGGTCATCGAGTGATGTTATATGAATTTACTATTCCTCAGTTGGGCTTGTGGTCGCAAGCGCGACTGCTGAGCAAGGGGTCCCAGGTTCGATTCCCAGGTCGGGCAAAAAGTGTTAATGGGTTTTTCCATTAGGAATTTCTCAGTAGCAGCCCGGAGTTTGGAAGTTGGTGGTGGGACACCCCCGTGCCTCGGAAAGCACGTAAAGCCATTGGTCCTGCGCCTGATCTCTCTCCGGTCGTGTTGGATTGCCGTCCCATTGGGCTATGAGAGTTAGGGAAGACACAGGTGCACTCCCGCACCTGTGTTTGCGCACACACTTGTGCACTACAATATCTCTTGGTACGGGGCTAGTCTGCACGCCGTGGTCGGAATCGGCCTGGAGAAAATTACATTACAATCTGGCTATCATACACAATGTTTTTTTTTATCTGACTGATATTTCAAGAGATTAGCGTTTAAACAAACAAACAAAGGAACTGCTTAGCTTTATTATCCTACTATCCTATACTAATATTATAAATGCGAAAGTTTGTGTGGATGTTACTCTTTCACGCTTAAACGGATGAACGAATCTGGATAAAATTTTGCACTGAGATAGATTGTAGTGCAGAATAACACATACAATAATGAAAAAAAAAATACCATCACGCCTGTATTCCCCGAAGGGTTAGGCAGAGGTATACCAATGTACACCCACAGTTCGCCGGTATATTTAGGTCCCATGTAATAGGGAGCGAGTCTATTGCCATTAACCGGGCACAAAATCCAAACTCCGAGCTGCTACTAAGAATTTCATAGAAAAACCCAATAATAATTTTTGCTCGACCTGGGAATCGAACCCAGGACCTCTAGCGTAGCAGTCGTGCTTAGGACCACTAAGGCCAACGAGGCAGTTACAATACAATACTTTTTATGTCAGAAAAATGTACGGTTCCCGTAAGATATTAAATCAAACTAGACGCAGATGAAGTCACAAGCAGAAGCTATAGTATCAGTACAGATAGCAAAGATCAATGACCTGAAAAGCAATTTCCTACAAAATGAACAATGTATCCACATTAACACTTAACGACCGCATGTACATCGCAGAGGAGATGGTTTTAATTTACTCACAGCTTGATAAATTCTCCTAGATGTCGCACGTGTAATAAACGGCCAGGGGAACGAGTCGTCGGAACAGTCTCTCTGCTTGATAGTGACCTATATATTACCTTCTAGTGATTTCATGAAATGAAAAAAGGAATTGATTTTGGAGTTGAGTTTGTGAAGGAAGTTAGTGCTTATAGTAATGTGTAGATGTTATTTTATTTTAGCTAATGACTATTCTTAAAGTTAGAACATTTTTGTGTGATTTTAAATTATGGATTTTATTTTTGTAGATTTTCTTTTTATTTAAAGTATTTTCTATTCATTTGGTCCTGGGTTCGATTCTCAGGTCGAGCAAAAAGTGTTATTGGGTTTTTCTATGCAATTCTCAGTAGCAGCTCAGAGTTTGGATTTGTGCGTTAATGGCAAAAGGCTCGCCCCCTATTACATGAGACCTAAACATACCGGCAAACTGTGGGTGTACATTGGTACACCTCTGCCCACCCCTTCGGGGAATACAGGCGTGATGGTATACATAATATTTTCCATTTGGTTGGAAAACTGAACTTAATTGAAAAGCGAAATAGATTGAATGTTGAGTTAAAAGTACAACAAAAACACAGTGAGCAAAGCGACTGTGCCCTAATCTAATAGGAATACACTAGCTAAAGGTCATAGCCAAAATTAGTTGGCAAAATAAACCTTCATATTGTAACGGATTATTCTATAAACTTTACATAACATAATAATCCCTAATGGTATAAGTAGAAGGTTAATTTTTATACATAAGTTTATCCTGTATCGTGGGTGTGTTTACGAACAAATACACGAACAACCAGACCCGAAATAATTGCCTGTAGACTATACAATTCTTTGTTCCGTTGGAGAACCGAACCCGAGACACGCAGCGCAACAGCCAATCACTTAGCCACTGCGTCAACCGTACCAACTATTAACAAATAAAAAAAGTCTTCAAAGAAACGTTGGCTCCTGAACAATAACTTAGTCTAATAAAACATTATAATTCACCATGTAAAAGACTAACTACAACACAATTCCTAGACTTAGTAAGTTCGTTTTTACAATGACATCTCTAGAACAATGCGCCCCAGTATTTCATATTAACGGTCCAAACAGCGGGGCAATGAAAATTAATGCTCCACAGAACCACGAATGCATACGATCATTATTGCTCACATAAAAACGAGATATTGCTTGTGAATTATTGCCCCAACCTTCTACAGGATGTATTGTTGGTTTTAAGTTTGAGTTATGTTAAGGACACGTCTTTATTGAATTGACATTACCTGTGACTTTGTCTATTTACTTATACATAGTACCTAAGGACCAATTGGTATTTAGTCCTTAGGTCCTTGGTCCTTACAAAAGGCTACACAAATGATGCTGTCATACTAATTTTAAAATGAGTGCGCCATCATCATCTGCTTAGCCTTTTCTCAACCAAGTTGGGGTCGGCTTTCAGCCTAACCAGATGCAGTTGAAATCGAGTGATTTATACAGAGCGACTGCCTATCTGACTTCTAGAATCCGGTTACTAGGTAAAACTGCTTGGTTAGACTGTTTGTCAGACTTTCGGGTCAAACATCTGCAAGTGACAGCCGGGACCAACTTTTTTACATATTTTCCGAGACCCGGGTGCCACACCACCAAATACCTAACTCCGGGCTGCTACTAAGAAGTTTTCTAATGGAAAAATCAAATAACACTTTGCCCGACCTTGGAATCGTACCCAAAATCACAGGACCAACGTAACAGTTCACATTTTAGTACGACAAAAAATATACCAAATATTGTTTTAGTTCAAGGCATTTTCATTCTGTTTACCAAAGTCTGCCCCAATCCATTTAGTGGTATTGGCTTTATTGAGTAACAAACATCTAAACGATGGAATACAGATGATGCCATCGTAATCTTTTAGTTACATTCCAGAACACAAAAAAGGCATAAAATACGATATTTCGAGACGAGGAAAAAGAGAAAATATTGCGAAAAATGAGAAAACATCGCTTTTTTCCGAAAATAACCGTTCTTTCTCATGTCTGAATCCGTACATAAAATAATTCCAAAGAGTACTTAAGTTTTTCAATCTGTCGTAATGCGGAAAGGGGAGTTTGACGAGAAAAGTCCTGTAGGTACTGTCGACGCCAGAAAGATATATATGTATACAATTTTCAAGAAAATGTCTACATCCATTGCACTAGGTTATTGTATTAATTCTGTACCTAGTGTCTAAACATGTTTTTTTTTTACAGTTATTTAAATTAGTTATTGTAAGGTACATACAAAGTTCTGAATTAGGCAGCTACATATTTTTGAACAAAGAGAGACACTTCAAATGTCTCTCAATCTGTCAAAAATACCTGTAATTTACTTACATTTTTTAAATATTAATTGTCACTAAGAAGAGATTGTGACTAAATCATGGACCCTTTTCATTGAAAGAATTGCCATTCAGATATTTACGTAGAATTATCAAGCTACAATTTTTTTTTGTGTATTATTGGTAGGTATTTTATTCTGGTGCAATAATTGATATGTAAGTGTTACTGTAAGTACATTAAAAACTCTTAGAGTTTATTTTTTAAGGCTATTTTAGCACTACTCACAGAATTACCAATTTCAGGCACGTAAGAAAATACAATTTATATTTCAGCAAAATTTAAATTCATTTTATAGCTTGTACATTTCTGAATAAATTTATTATTATGTACGTACATTTTATTAGAAACTGTATACGTATACAAATGTCTGTGGGCGACTGTACCGGTACAAGTACATACATATTTTATTGTAAGAGAGTGTTGTGCACGACTACCAGGCGAAGTAAGTGATTTTTTAAATTATAAATTAGTACGCAGAGCAGGCATATTATTGCGTAAGGAAAATACCACTTTTTCAGCTGTTTTTGTAGGATTTGTTTCTTGGTGTTTCGAGCATTTTTATTTAACCTCATCTTCTATATCTAATATAATTATAAAATTCTCGTGTCACAGTTTTCGTTGCCATACTCCTCCGAAACGGCTTGACCGATTTTGATGAAATTTTTTGTGCATATCGAGTAGGTCTGAGAATCGGCCAACATCTATTTTTCATATCCCTAAAAAAAAAAATACTTATGGCAAAACAACGTTTGCTGGGTCAGCTAGTTTCTTATAGAAATAACTGATTGTTTTTGTAAGGGATTTAGAAGAATTGATTTTGATTGATTTTGATTTTTTTTAGGGATTATTATTGAAAAGTTTTAATTTTTATTTTATAAATTTTTATTTTTAGGTTAATACCATGTTGCGGTGGCCCTAACAGGGTCCATAATTGTACCTTAGCTGTAAGCTTTTTGTAACATCTTTTATGCACATTATGGTACGCAAAATAAATGAATATGAATATGAAAAAGTGATTAATTTAAAATATAGAGTTATCATAAACTGTTACTACAAATGCGCTACACAGTCTAATAGAAAGCTACACTATTTCTGAGTGCCATACACTATGTTTCATGGTTACATACTTGACTTCCGTGTGAACGAAGTTGCGGGCAGAGTTTTTTGACAATATAGTCTGAAAAACAAAAAATACTTTTAAAATCAAATCTCGGCGACAAGCGCAAATAATAAATTGCTAAAACACTCGTTTTTTCTCTGTCTCGAAACGTGCCAATTACCAAGTTTACGTTGGGAATAAAAATTATGGTAATGGCAACTGGGAGGTAACCGTGGCAACATGATTGTGGCAACCCCAGTTTGTTGTCTCTGAGAATTTTCCTAATTAAATATCAATTTACCATTTTTTATTTATTATTTATTGACACGTTGGTAAATTGGTAAAACGAGAACTTAATTTTTTCTGTGACAGGTTTTTTTTCCAGATGAATGATGTATTTTTAACGTTTAGATAAAGCGAGTCCTGGGAATAATTTAATCGGTAAAAGTTGTTATTTTGGTTCAAGTGATTGATAGGTGGCTTACCTACGTATTTTTGTAAAGTAATTAGTTATTATTAATTGCTTGTTTTTTTAAGGTATATATTTGAAATTTAGAATATCGTTATTTAAATTGTTACAAATAAAATTCATCATCATCATCATCATCATCTCAGCCATAGGACGTCCACTGCTGAACATAGGCCTCCCCTTTAGATGTCCACATAAACCGGTCGGAAGCGACCTGCATCCAGCGTCTTCCGGCGACCTTTATTAGGTCGTCTGTCCATCTTGTTGGTGGACGTCCTACGCTGCGCTTGCTAGTCCGTGGTCTCCACTCTAGCACTTTTCGACCCCATCGGCCATCTGCTCTGCGAGCAATATGGCCTGCCCATTGCCACTTCAGCTTGCTAATCCGGTGGGCTATGTCGGTGACTTTAGTTCGTCTACGGATCTCCTCATTTCGGATTCGATCACGTAGAGAAACACCGAGCATAGCCCTCTCCATAGCTCGCTGAGCGACTTTGAGCTTTGAGATGAGGCCGATAGTGAGAGACCACGTTTCGGTGCCGTAAGTCATCACTGGTAACACACATTGGTTGAAGACTTTCGTCTTGAGGCACTGAGGTAAGTCGGACGAAAAGACATTGCGTAGTTTCCCGAACGCTGCCCAGCCGAGTTGGATTCGGCGGTTGACCTCTTTCTCGAAGTTGGACCTACCTAATTGGACTACTTGTCCTAAGTAGATATATGAGTCAACAACTTCGAGTACCGAGTTTCCAACAGAGACTGGGGTGGGCACAACATTGGCATTTGACATAGTTTTCGTCTTGTCCATGTTCATTTTCAAGCCCACCCGTTGTGAAACTCGGTCGAGGCCATCGAGCATCATGCTGAGTTCCTCCATCGACTTTGCCATGACTACAATGTCATCGGCAAACCGAAGGTGAGTGATGTATTCGCCGTTGATGTTGATGCCCAGTCCTTGCCATTCCAGGAGCTTGAAGGCGTCTTCCATTGCGGCAGTAAACAGTTTCGGGGAGATAACGTCCCCCTGTCTTACGCCTCTTCTCAATGGAATCGCCTTCGTGCTCTGCTCCTGTACTCGGACCGACATGGTGGCGTTATTATACAAACACTTCAACACCTCGATGTACCGATAGTCAACACGGCATCGCTGGAGTGACTCAAGTACCGCCCATGTTTCCACCGAATCGAAGGCTTTCTCATAGTCCACAAACGCTAAGCATAATGGCAAGTTATACTCCTCGGTCTTCTGTATAACTTGCCGCAGCGTATGGATGTGGTCTATGGTACTATAGCCTCTTCGGAAACCGGCTTGTTCGGGAGGCTGGAAGTCATCAAGTCTGTGTTCGAGACGGTTCGTGATAACCCTTGAAAACAGCTTATAAACATGACTCAAAAGCGTGATGGGTCTGTAGTTCTTCAATAGGCTGTTATCACCTTTTTTGAAGAACAGCACCACCTCACCCCTGCTCCATGCTTCAGGCGTTTTGCCCTCGGACAGGACGGAATTAAAGAGCTTCTGGAGGACTTTAAGTACCGGTGTTCCACCCGCTCTCAGAAGCTCTGAAGTGATTCCGTCCTCGCCCGGCGCCTTGTTGTTCTTAAGCTGCTTCAGGGCCATCCTAATCTCGTACAGACTGATGTCCGGGATATCTTCGGTATAATGTCGGGACAGCTTGGCTCTTGGATCTCCTACCAAGCTGTCAACGGACTTTGCGACCGAAGTGTATAACTGTCCATAGAACCTCTCGATCTCGCCTAAAACCTCTGCTTTGGTCGACGCTATGCTGCCATCCTCCCGTTTCAGCTTAGTCATCTGGCTTTGCCCAATAGACTTGTCCTTTGCGAATACTTTGGAGCCTTGGTTTCGCTGTATAGTCTCTTTAACACGATTCGTATTAAAGAGACGCAGATCGTGTCGCAAGGACTTAGATATACGTCTATTGAGCTGCCTATATGACTTCGCGTCATTGGAAGACTGCAACTGTAGCAAGCGTCGTTCAGCCATGAGGTTTAAGGTTTGCCCGGTCAATTTCTGAGGTCTATCTTTACGGCAGGGTCTAAAAAACTTAGATCCTACCGTGCGGACAGTTTCCACTAGCCCGTCGTTGATCTCGTCCACTGAAACTAAGTTCTCAAGGCAAGCAAAGCGATTAGAGAGCTCGAGTTGAAAGCTTTCGGGGTTTTGAATATGGGACTGAGTAGGTCGGAGCGTAGACTTCATCAGGCAGGACCTTTCAAGTTTAACATTGATATTCAGCAAGCCTCTTACGATTCGGTGATCGCTACCGGTTTTTACCCTGTTGATCACAGAGACATCACTGAATATCCGTTTCTTGTCGGTCATGAAGAAGTCGATCTCGTTTCTCGTGAAACCATCGGGACTCAGCCAGGTCCATTTCCTGTGAGGCGGCTTCTGGAAGAAAGAGTTCATCATGAAGAGTTCTTCTTTCTCCAGAAACTCGGCCAGCCTCTGTCCCCTAGGGTTCCGTTGCCCATACCCAAATTGCCCCACTCTCAACTCATCACCGCTTTTCTTGCCCAACTTTGCGTTAAAGTCCCCCATAACAACAGTGAAGTGGGTTTTGGAACAATGTATGGCCCTACTTACGTCCTCATACATCGTCTCCACTTCATCATCGGAGTGTGACGAAGTCGGTGCGTATACCTGAATGACCTTCAGCGAATATCTTTTGGATATTCTGAGTATTAGGTATACCACCCTGCTCGACACACTGTCGATGGTTATTATGTTGTTTACGAGGGACTTGTGAACGAGAAACCCGACACCACCTTGGGACTGTTGGTCGCCCTCCCGGTAGTAGAGCAAGTTACCAGACTTCAGGGTTACGGTGTCTTCCCCCTCTCTACGGACTTCGCATAACCCTATAATGTCCCAGTGTAACTTGCTCAGCTCCTCTTCCAGCTCGCAGATCCTTTCGTCAGTCCTCAATGTGCGTATGTTGTGTGTTACCAGGGCCAGTCGTCGTGGGGGTGGGTAGCCGGATCTCTTCCGGAGATTCTTAGCACCCCCTGCTCCGCCGTTACCTTGACCGCTACCCGCGCCAGGGATAGCGGAGCTGCCGGGGACTGGGGGCCTGGTTCCTGTGTTTCCTATCATTATAGGGGGTAATTTGCCTTAAATCGCCACGCTTGGCAGGCGGGTTGGCGATCGCAGTGAAGATGTGCAGTACACGGAGGACGCTGCTGCCCGACCTCCGGTTTTTCCCTTAGTCGCCTCTTACGACACCCACGGGATGATTTGGGGGAACGCAATTCTAAGCCGGCGCCCCACGGCAAATAAAATTGCCATAACAAATTTTGCTGTGCCCACCTGTGCTTTTCAAATTGATAGTAATTAAATAATAATAATAAGCAACTAAAGTGTTATCACAATGGTGATTACAGCAACAGGGTGTGACAAAGACACATTACTGCCTATCAAACTAAGTAATATTAGGCAAAAATTTGTTGCTGGGTAACGACTATTTTTAGTGATGAAATGAAAACGCGCTATGTAAGCAAAAATATGCCTGTTTTACAGAGCTAAAGTACAGGGGTAGTAGGGGTATTCAAATTGTATTTCAAATATATAAAACTTGTTAACTGCTACGCTAGAGTCCTTAGATTGGATTCCCAGGTCGAGCAAGGTGGTATTGCACCTTTCCTTTTCAGGCTCGCCCCCTATTACATGGGACCTAAACATACCACGTGTATGTGTTGCGTATGTTTGTTGTTCATTAGGTAGAGGTATCCACCTAACCTTTCGGGCAATACAATCATAATGGTACCTATGTGTCTTTTTACGTATATAAATCTTGTTTGATAAAAAAAAAGTTGCAACATTGACACTCATTGACTAGATATGAAATCTCATAATCTACATGGCATATGAAGGACGAATTTAATTTTAACCTCTACGCAAAAGTTATAGGTACTTAAGTACTGTTATTTTTATTTGTAGTAGCCAAAATAACTAATTTCAAAGTAAACACAGTCAACAGCTAAGTCAGAAGCGGAACAAACTCTTCAAAGTAACACGGTATCCACTTAATACTTTAAAAAATAATTCCTTTAAAAACCCTCCACCGACTTCAAAGTCCCCTGCCCTAAAAGCCGACCCTCTTAAGTCGGACAGACAAACGAAGCCTGTGTAGCTACAGGTAGGCTGATTGAAAAGGAGGCCTGGAGATTAAATTAGGCTGTCAGGAACAGAAGGTACCGTTATTGGTCAGTGAAACTAAGCGTCGGTGCTTACTTAAATGAAGGCGCTAGGGTAGGTTGTGAAGTTAATTTTTTAGATTCATTTTTTGTAATTTACTGCTGTGCAGGTTGTATGGTAATAAAAGAAATAGATGCGACACTAACATAATATGATAATGTTAGTCAGTAAAATGATCAATGTTAAAAATACTGCCGATTTTACAAAAACATCATTTTTGCGATAAACGACTAGCATAATATGCCCGCAATTTTATTTTTATTATTCGAGAAATCCGAATTAAATTTTTTAGCCAAAATACTACTAAATCCTTATCACTTTCAGCTATCCGTCACAAAGTTCCGTCAAAATTGGTCCAGTCGTTTAGGAGATTAGCCGGAACAACCAGATGGTCAAGTAAAAATTTGGATAGATAGTACACAACACCAAACACTTACACATCTGATTATGTATTAAAAGCCGATTGCAATAAGAAAAAAAAAACAAAGGAAAAAGCAAATAAAACTAAAACCCATTAAATCCAAAAATCTATATAAATAACTCAAAGTTTCCCTTTCAAAACTTGTAACGATAACAAATGGTCATTACTTTTACAGAAAAAAAGTACACGTACATTTACAAAAATGTATGAACCGATTTTCACATGAATAAACATAAAACAGATAATACCAAATCGCTTTTTAAAGCCACTTCTGACATAAAAACGTGAATGAATCACATTTATCTTTTTCTTTTATTACGAAATCAGCGAAAAGGCTTCGACTGGTATACCTATTTCCAAAAATCTATGCTCGTATCTTTTTATGACAATATCTTTGACCCCATAAAATGTATTCGTTTATTTTCGTACGAACTTGACTTTGCAAAGTGTTATGAAAGTTTTTGTAGCTAGATATTGCTCGCGACGTCGTTTTTCTATTTTGGTCTTGGATTCCTGCTTCGTTCCTGTGTATCGTAGCGTGATGTCATGTAACTTAATATTATTTCTCACTAGCTTTTGCCCGCGACGTCGTCCGCGTGGATTAATAGTTCCCGTTCCCGGGGGATTTCCGGGATGAAAACTATTCTATGTCCTTTCTCGGGTCCCAGACTATATCTGTACCAAATTTCATTGAAATCGGTTCAGTGGTTTTGGAGTGAAGAAGAGACAGACAGACAGACAGAGTTACTTTCGCATTTATAATATTAGTATATAGTACGGATAAGTTCGGCTATAATAAACAAAAATAATGTTTTCCAATCCTACTAATGGTTTAGAGGTTAACGCGTTAAAACAAACAAACAGAAAAGCTCTTTAACCGTTTTATATTAGTATCTAACTTTAGAAGTTAGAAATTATTCTAAGTGAACTTAGGTTGAAAACTGATAAAAAAATATCTAGTTTTTGATAGTGCTTTTATTAAGTTAGAAATAAATCTTTTAACTTTTGAACTTGTAACAAGCTTGCTTATTTTGAAAGTGCACGAGGCGAAAGGAGTAATGTAAGAATCGTAGCAAGTGGCGTTCTGTGGTTTCTGCCTACTTCCATGGGAAAAACGCGTGAGTTTATGTTTGTATGTAACCTTAGTTAATTTGCAATTTGTTATAATTAGGCTCATTTCTTTTAAAATAAATAAGGTAAATTAAAGGCATTAACAAAGACGATGCAAATGTTCATGAAAATACGAGAATTACGCTCTAGGCAAGATAATAATATAATCTCGGACAACATAAACATTTTGAGACGCTCCACAGATAAAGGGCATGTTTTCGCTTCCTTAAACGAAAAGCATTAAACAATTTGCCTTTAGCGACGTTTAAAGCAAACAAAAAGTAACTAAAAGAAAAAATAACAAAACATCAAAGGCATTTTTCCTTAAGAATTAAAAGAAAAATTAAAAATATAACAAAAAGTTAGGCTATTCTTCAAAAAGGACAACAATTTGTGAATTTTGACCATCCAGTAATGTTTCCGAAATATCCTCAACAAGCTAAGGGCCTTTACCCATGTCCGACTTTATATGGAACCGATTCAATAGATAACTAGTTTCGTGGAACTGACTATTTGTCGATCTACTTTTGAAGTAAATGAAACTATATTAGACTGATGCTCGTCCAAAACTCTATCACTCACAAATAGTGTCGTGTTGGCTCTGTGGTTAAGGCGCCCGTCTCTCATGCACAATTGTGGGTTCGCAACCGAGCTCGGGCAAGTACCCATGTGATTTTTTCTAATTCATATTGGTATACTTTCTAAGTTTATCTTGGACATCACTGACATCGGTAACCATGTCAGAGGCCCTTGGGGCGATTTAGAAACTCTGACACTAGGGTGTATGGGTACCTTACTGCCCACACGATAAAGAAGAAGATAATGCTTGTCAAAGCATCTATCACTCACAAATCGATAAGACACTGACGCCACCAACTTAATTTAAAACAACGGCGACAACGCCCTATAAATACAGTATGTTCAAAGTTTATTTGGCTCGTTTACCCCGAAGTGATATCGGGGCGAAACACTAAACTACCGACGTAGACAATTCTCCATAAGATTTATTGCTCCCCTTTAACTGGAAATTCTGTGAAAATTGGCTTTATTTCATTTTATTTGAGAACGTGTGGGTAGATTAGATTTTTTTGGTCGAAAAAGTAAATTGGATGGCCTCTGTCCAAAGTCGATTTTGGTTAGAAAAAGATGTGCTTTGATGGGTGCGATCAGTAGTCTTATGGGTTGAGGAAAATAAATCATGCGTGGGTGAAGTAAGCATGAGATGAGCTGTCAAAGCCATCAGACAAGACGACAGCTAATGTCAAGTTCAGTTCATCTAAATTGACAGAGGGATATTTTCACATAATAGACCAGCTGGTATTGAATCTGTAAAAAGAGCAAATTGATTAAGAAGGAGAATGAAAAATAAGATCATTAACATAATATACTTTCACGCTTGTATTCCCCGAAGGATTAGGTAGAGATGTACCAATGTTCACCCACAGTCTGCCGGTATGTTTAGATCCCATGTATTAGGAGGCAAGCCTACTACTATTAACCGGACACAAATCCTAAGGTCTACTAACTACTAAGAATTTGCAAATGCGTTGCCATTCCAGAGATAAAGTTAAAATGTCTCATGTGCCTGTAACTACACCGGATCCCATACCCTTCAAATTGGAACACAGCAACGCTATGTTCCGGTTAAAGAAGTCGATATTTTTTTTTTTATGGTAAATATTTCAAGATCATGTTTTTTTTGCCTACTATCTTTTATCATTTGTTTTCTTAAACTAATGGACAGTAACCTGATTACAACAGACTCCCAAATAATTTCTATCTACATATTCTACCCCCAAAACACACAAAACATAACTACAACCCAGCCATCACTGAACCGTCACAGGGTTAACAACACAATTCGGCAATTACACTCGATGTCAAGAAGACCCGTTCATCGGGAATCACTTTTTCGCCAAATTGTTCCTTCGACAGATCGTTTCCTGGTAAATTGGCTTCCAATATACTTGGAAATATCTCTCTCCTAATTTTACGCCTTTTTCCGTGTACGGGGTTGGCAGGCTTCGAGGTCGTGAGAGATTTTTTGATCCGTCAGTTTAGAAGTCGGTTGTGTGAGCATTTGCTTCAATGGTTTTGTTAAATATCTGGTATGTAGTTGTGTTTAATATCATTTACCATATTATGTTACTAGCTGCAGCATACGGTTTCAGTTATGTGGAATTAGTACTTCTCCAGCTATAGGAGGACAGAGTTTTATTCCGAGTTACTCGTATAACATGTTGCCCAAATTACACAACATCTTTATAAATGGCTAGCTTCTGCCTGCGAATTCGTCTGCGTCAAATTTGATATAATATAATCCCACGGAAATCGTAAATTTTTCCGAAATAAAAAATATTCTATGTACTAACTACAATCTATCACAGTGCCAAATTTCATCCAGATCCGTTCAGCCGTTTAAGCGTGAAAGAGTTACAAACATTCATTTATTCATTCATACTCGTAAACTTTCGGGTGTATTGTAATAAAATTTAAACCATTTTTGTAACACAGTCAACCATTCCATCCATACCCGTGAACTTTCGCGCGTATGGTAGTAAAATTCGAACTATTTTTGTTACACAAGCAACAATGTAAAAGTTATGAAACCAAAAACTATCCCAAATTCTCGCACGCGCACACACCAGGCCAAAAAAAATGACCGACTCCAAAATCCAATTCCGAGTGTTCCATTTTTCAGTGCCTACATCGCTGTCAAGTTAGCTTGTAACCAGTCATCCGTGTTCTTCTTTCATCGAAAACAAGTTGCCATTTGTCTTTGCCATCGTTTTTATCTCGCAGTCGCTCATCGAAACACCATAAACTGACTGATACCAACTTTTTACGTCGCTCCAATTTAGGAAAGGCAAAAAACGAGGTGAAGATGGCGTTTGAGAAAGGGTTCCGTAGTTTTGTTTTTGTTGGGTGCATTTGTTTTGAGTTTGAAAGTAGAAATCGCTCTAGGATTTTTTATATTAAAATGTGGCTGCTTCAGGTTACTCTCAATTACTACAGTCAATCAATGGTCTCAATTTACATCTTTATTTTTTTAACAAAATTGAATAAGACTTGGTAAATATTTTCCGTCACTGCAAGTCAGTAGTTTTGATACCAATTAAATAAATAAAACACGCATTATGACATTTAGAAAGACACGTCATTATAAATAAGTCGTGACCCATGACATGTAAACAAAATACACTTCAGGACAAAAATATTGACCTACAATTTTTTCTTCTACGGTACCCTAACAACCCTCACTGGGGGTGGTTTCCGATCAATTTTATAAGACCCTCCCCGATTTTTATTGTCTTCGCTCGTTGTTCGTTAGTTCCCGTTTATTGGCAATAGTCAAGTTATTGATTGGAAAGGGATAATTTAAGAACACTAAAAGGGGGGAATAAAGGGGGTATAAGGAAAAATCTTCTGTTTCCTGCCCGATATTGCGGTTGTACAGATTTTGTGGTATTTTTAGTGGTTACTGATTTATGGTGTTGTATTATTTGATTGTTCCTTGTAGGTAAGTACTTTTTTATTTCTTTGAAATATGTTAAAGTATATTGACCTATTTTCTTTTTTGTAAAAATCTGTTATAGATATAATAGACATTTGGCGGAAAATAAACGATAATGACAGCAGAATTTAATATCTAAAAAGCTTTTTTTAATTAATGTAATTAATATATAGTTTGTTACATTTTAGAGATCATTATAATTGGCCTGTGTGTTCCCCTAAGGCTTATTTAAAGTGGTACAAGAAAAGAATACCTAGAAATGTTTGAGGTGGCCTTTGCCCAGCAGTGGGACATTACAGACCAATAAAAAATAATCTACCTTGAATTTATACAAGACCTGAAACTACAAAACAAATGTTTAAGTAATCTTTACGATCGCGATTTACTTTTCACTTACTTAATTGAAAATCCGCTAATACAACTTTGCTCTAAGCTAATAAATAGTACCAAAGCTATAAAAGAAGCTAGATAAAACAAAAGTACCTAAGCCCAGCGCTCTAATTCTACTTTATTGATCTAGTGCGTCGTAAACAAACGCTAAGATACCAGTGAAATTGGCATCCTTTTCTGCAGTGCGATTCTCTAAAATGCAAACTCGAAAACGAGTCTCACTAAAGTGATCGCGCTCACTTCGATAACGAAAAAACCTGTCATTGGTTTAGTATTTGTTCGCCGTGGTGACGTCGCCGGGCGTGATCGTGTTTAACAGAATACCATTTTGTAATCTCACTGCGGATTCAGCTTTCGGATTACGAAGTGAGGCTTAGAGAATCACATTGCTGATCTAGTTATTCTAAGCATCCTTGGCATTCTGGTTGAATGAGGCTGTGTCCATAATATCATTGTAACGTTTTAGCGGACAATGCCTTTACGGTATCTGTGAATTATCTCGTGAGGCTACGCTATGGGTCGCTTTGTGATAATATTTAATTGATAGCCAGAAGCGGTGGTAGAGACCAGTTGTCAGTTTGACATAATCGTATTAATCTGACATGTGTCAAATAGGACAGTTATGTCAAGCTGACAGCTGACCGCCATCACTTCGGTTTAAAACCATAGAGCTATGAACATCCCTGTATCTTCTGAATGTATGAAAAAAATACCTGTCATAACATCGCAAGCCCGCCATTTTGAGTATCAAATTAATTGTAATATGTTATTACGTACTTTGTGATTAGCGTGACTTTCAGTTAGTTTAAAATTACCTGGAATAAATAATTAAATTAGTTGTTGATTGAAGGTTTATATTTGTATGAAGCGCGTCGAAGACTATTCAGCGGCCATTTTGTGTATCAAAGTAGCCGTGTTTTTATGTCCTGTTTATAAATCGAAGTTATTGGTATTTATTGGTGCTTTCAAAGTCAAATCTTTAATGTCGATTAGACTTTTGTCAAAAAAATATATACAAAAAAAAAAGTTATTCCTTCCAAAAAGCACTTGAGCCATTAGGTCCGAGCGGTCCCATTTACAGCGATGAGTGTTACTAGGAAGGATGATAATTTTTCTGAAGCCCTATTAGCTTCCTTTTTTTATAAATTGTACATAGTTTTTAATTTAATTATTACTTATAAGTTGTGTGTTTGAAAAATAATCAATTTCGTCCAAAAGGTAGGTTCGTAAAGAGATGAATGGGCAAGAAACTTTATACTAACATTCTTAAAATAAATGTTAATTAACAACCGTAGTCTCACAACACAAATGTAGACAAAGCTTTAGGCCTCGACACCGCCGTAAACTCAGAGAGCGCGATATAGAACCTTCGCATGGGAGTAATATTCCTACATCTAAGCAAATTCTTACTACATAATAACTCCGTAATGGAAAATTCCTTGCGAAATCAACATGGACTATACATTTTTACGTTACGCTTCGGTTATGGACTTCTTTTGCAAGATAATGGGGATTTGAGTGAGCTTAATGTACAAATGTTTTATGTAGGCCTCATTAATATTAATGTTGTGTAGGACCAGAGGTTTTGAGACACGTTTTCTTTAATGTTTATTTTTTACGTCATTTTTTATTGAAATTAGCTGTGACTCGATTTGTGGTGAAAGAAATTGTGGCGAGGAAATAGATTTATGGCGTTTTGTTGGACAATTAGCTGGTTTTGATCCTACTAATGTCATAAATGCTAAAGGTTGTGACGGATGGATGGATGGATGAATGTTTGTTACTCATAAACGTATGAAAAATAGTTGTAATAACGTCTTAAGTCCGCCATTTTGAGTATCAAATTAATTGTAACATACGCTTTGTGTGATATGTTATTCTTTCACGCTTAAACGGCTACAAGGATCTAGATAAAATTTGGCACTGAGATAGATAGTAGTGTGGAATAACACATAGAATACTTTTGATTCCGGAAAAAAATACGGTTTCCGTGGGACAATACATCAAAGACGCTGACGAAGTCGCTAGCAGCTGCTAGACAGATTCAAATAAATATTCCACCTAATGTACCAATCGAAGTGTGGTGAGTTTCTTACTTAGATTTGTCTATTTAATATTCTTCATCATCATTAAAGGTAAATAAAGATGTTTTAAGCGTATCGAGTATTTTCTCCCAAAGTTTATTTTTGAAACACAAACGAACCAATTGAAATCAACAATCAAATTGCTCAGTGAAAAAATATACACAATAAGCCAGTATCACACTGTCCCAACGTGAACAAAATAATTCGCATTTAAATTCGCGCCAACATCGGAAACGTTTGAGTCCGCCATTTTGTGTTCAACGGAACCCTGTAATGGCCGACCTTTTGTTTCCAACTGCTTTGTACGATCACGTTAAATTGTATGAATAATGCAGAATGAGTAAATTATTTTATAATAGTTTTCTCTTTTATAATTATCTGCTTACATTAGTTTTTATTTAAAATAATAAACACCATTGCTCCACACTAGGTGGGTAGGTATTATCTATGCGCTCGGTCTATGCGCCCACGCGATGTACTGGCCGTTTATTTCGTCATCTACGAACTAAACAGTTGTATTTTTACATACATATCATCACACCTATATTCCCCTAAGGGTTAGAGAGAGGTGTACAAATGTACACCCACAGTTCGCCGGTATATTTAGGTCCCATGTAATAGGGGGTGAGCCTATTGCCATTAACCGGGCACAAATCTAAACTCCGAGCTGCCATGCCACTGAGAATTTCATAGAAAAACAATAACACTTTGCTCGACCTGGGAATCGAAACCAGGACCTCTAGCGTAGCAGTCGCGCTTAGGACCACTAGGCTAACGAGGCAGTTGTATCTTTAGTTTTAAAAAAATAAAACATCAAAATTATTGAACAATTACTGGACGTAAATAAAAACCGCACATATTACTGTATCTGCGGGTTGTTCGAAAGAGATACCGCGCCCCCGGAACGCAAAGGGCACATGAAGGAATATAGACGGGTTTTAGTCAGTAAAAGTCTGACACTCCCTCCCGCCCCGCCCAGGGCGGGGGAAGTTATTTGATGATTTCCCGTCTACTACTACTACTCTGCTTAACCTTTTCCAAACTATGTTGGGGTCGGCTATAAAAAAAAAAAAAAACATTACTGTATAATAACAAACTATTTCACAAACGTCTCTATCAGTAAGAAACTGCAACAGACAGCGATTATCTGAACACACGTCAATACTCTCAACGAACGATAATCTTGTAGATAATTAGCATGCACCTGACACGACGGGAAAGCCATTTAATTATTATATTTATACATAGAAGCGTGTGGTGGACAGCCTCGCGGTTTCGTGTAATTAACGTCTTGATAATTTACGCGTAATTATTAGGTATCAGTTTATTTTATATCTCGTCTTTTGGCCGCGACTTCCTCCAATAAATACTTAAGGTTAGTGTAATTGCTGTTATCTCTTTTATTTAAATCTATAGTATTATTAGGCTCGCCCCCTATGACATGGGACTTCAAAATATATCGGTAAGCAGTGGGTGTACATTGGTTACACCTCCGCCTAAACCTTCAGGAAATACAGGCGTGATGGTATGTTCTGTGAGGTTGTAGGGGGTAATCACTGGATCTACTAAACCGATTTTGAAAAATACCATAAAAAACCTCTGTATTTGTAAATTGCTATATGACATCACGCTTCGACCCACGGGAGCGGTCAGTAACCAAAGAAATAACTTATCGCGGGGAATAAGTCACGCGGACGAAGGTCGCGAGTAAGACATAAAATTGAATGTTGTACTCGAGTTGCAAATAGTACCTAATTTTATTTTCCTACATCGAAAAGTCGAGATTGATGGCACGTTTACCACAAGGTTGGCTACCCCTAGCATGCAATTTTGACCACTAATCTAACGTCAAAGTCAATACCATCAAACCAAATAATAAATACGAAGGTAACAAAATCACTTGAACCTCGCAACTCTCTATTTAACGGAACTGTTACAACCAGCCTTTTGTTACTTGTAATAGTCCAGGATCCCAGAGGTCTACCTGAAGTTATTACTTAGAAAAAATGTCTTACATTAATGATGCCGGCGCCAGATGTATTAATGTGGACGAGGCGAAAGGAGAATATAAGGATCGTGCCACGTGGCGTTCTGTGGTTTCTGCCTACCCCCATGGGAAAAAGGCACGAGTTTATGTATGTATTGTATGTATGGAATGATGAGATGTGCAATAGTTGAGCAATACAATGCTGCGCTGCGTATCGCAGGTTCATTTGACTCCCTGAATAAATATTCAGTAGTTTATTTTATAGTATTAGAGCTCTTTGTGAAGGAGCTCGTCCGGGAAAGTACTACCACCATGAGTATTTCTGCCGCAAAGGGGCGTTGTTTCGTTCCGGTTTGAAGGGTATGGGTGCCGGTATAATTACAGGCACATGAGACATTTCAAGTTTGTCTCTGTGATGGCAACGCATTTACAAGGCATCTGGTATATTGCAGATGTTTATAGGTAGCGGTGACCATTTAACATAATATAGGACGTCGGCTTGTAAGCCATCCAATAGTATAAAAAAGAAAATGTAAATATACAAAATATGATATATTTTTTCATCGTAGACTTTGTCTTTGTCACCTTTGACCAAGACTAGAGTCAAGAGCTTACCCATCTCAAATAAAAAAAAAAAGAAATTCCTAGCGAAGAAAATGTTTAAAAATTTCATACCTATCTCAATATGACCACGCTTAAAATGACGTAGTACGGGCGACTCCAAGCTCTTGGACTATAACAACCGACCTTTTGTTACTAGTTAGCTTTATGTTATCATGTTAATGTGTCCAGACATAAACGTCGGCTCTTTGTCTAAGCATGGGTTTATATCCCGGCGAGCTGTTTGTTAGAATGAGATTGTTTGATGTAAATGCTGTTTTATGGGGTGAGAACAAGGCTGAAAGTGGTACTTACCTAGGTTCAGTAATTGTCAATGACTGTGGGAAGTAGAAAACTATTGATACTACTTTTAAAATTAAAAATCTTACGATTTTTAAGTCCCGACTCAAAAGGAGGGGACGCATAAGTTTGACGTGTCTGTCTGTCGTGCCGTAGCTCTTAAACGGGTGAACCGAATGCGGTTTTTTATTTGACAGCAGGTTTCCTAGATATGTTTTATCAAAATCGGTTCAGCCGATTAAAGCTCTTTTGTTAGATTGGTAGGGAACTGTATTCTTTAAAAAAAAAAACATGTTGGGGTTACCAGTTACCAACATAATATTTTTGATGTGTGGTTGTTGATTTACCATAATTATTAAGAGATTGTGGGTAGCCTCATCTTGGCAAAAATAAACTCACTTAAAGATACCAACATTTCGAAGTATCTACCCACTATTATAACCTAAATTTTGCTGTTCTTTAGAAAATCTAAATATAGTAGTACCTACCTACTACCTTTTTAAAGAACATTCACAGGATAATGTGAAAGCATTCATCTATTTAAATAAGACACTATTTAGTATTCATTAAAATGATAATCCAAATAAATCTAACATGCATGAATTTAGGACGATGATAATAATTGAAATTTAATTTTATACTAGGTATGTTTAGTACCTAGAGTTTAATTTATTCATAGAAATAAGCCATTAAAGAAATATAATGAAATAAGGAATCTAATAGACTCATGATAAATAGCACATATAAGCTATATAATATCCTCGTTAACCGCCTCGTTAGCCTAGCAGTCCTAAACGCGACTGCTACGCTAAAGGTCTTGGGATCGATTCCCAGGTCGAGCAGTTTTCCTATGAAATTCTCAGTAGCAACTTTGAATGGTAATAGCGTCGATTTTTACATCGGACCTAAAACATACCGGCAAACTCATCATCTCCTTAGCCTTTTCCCAACTATGTTGGGGTTGGCTTCCAGTCTAACCGGATGCAGCTAAATACCAATGTTTTACATGGAGCGACTGGCTATCTGACCTCCACAACCCAGTAACTGGGCAACACGATACCTCTTGGTTAGTTCGGTTGTCAGACTTCTTGGCTTCTGACTATCCGTAACGGCTGTCAAAGATCTACGAATGACAGCCGACAAACTGTGAGTGTTTTTTGGCACACCTCTGCCCAACTCCTCCACAAAAACAGGCGTTATGGTATATTCCTAGTAAAAGTCTTGAGCGAAAATCCAGGCATGCCTAATGCATCTGTTACACCGTGCTCTCCTGTTTCCAAAGTTCTAACTAGTAGTACAACTTTCAGACATTAACTTGTGCTTGCTTTAACCCCAAAATCTCGCTAACCAGAACTTCCTCCTTTATCGTAAGGAGAAAAGTTTATTCGATTTCATTTCCTCTTTGTTTTCTCTTGGGAACTGTAAGCGATATAAGCGTTTATTGTGTGGGCAGAATGATAGCTATGCTAAGTGCTGGCTTCCTTTTCTGGGAACGGGTCGTTGTACTTACTAAAGGTTGTGTTTGGATATTATTGTGTTACTATCTCTTATGTATTTTGTTGGAAGTTTTAAAATAGTGGTTCTTTTTTTTCAAATTACATTTAAAATTACATACCATCACGCCACTGTATTCCCCGCAGGGTTAGGCAGAGGTGTGTTACACCCACAGTTCGCCGGTATGTTTTGGTCCTATGTAATAGGAGGCGAACCTATTATTTTTAAATGAATCCTGAGGTTTCAGGGGAGCAATTTTGTTAACTTTTAAGAACGTTAATATTCTAACTCCAGTTTAAATCTTTCAAAAACGCCATTTTACCTACACTTTTAAGCAGATTTTACTATTTGCTGGGATGAGAATCTAAGAATTGTAGTAGTAGACCATTTTGTAAAGGAGCTCATCCGGGATAGTACTTCCACCATAGCTATTTTTACGGCGAAACAGCCAAACTGTGTTCTGGTTTGAAGGGTATGGGTGCCGGTGTAATTACAGACAGACATTAGACATTTTAATTTTGTTTCTGAGATGGTAACGCAATTTCAAGGCGTCTGGCATTGCAGATGAATATACGCAGCGGTGACCACTAAACATCAGGTGGGCCGTGGGCTTGTTAACCATCCAATGATATAAAAAACACACAATAACAAATTAGCAGACCTATTTAATTCCATCGATCTTCAACTTAACCTCCTACCAACATACTCATACACCAGACAACATCCTACATATCAATCCTCAACACAAATGTCCATCTAATCCTTTAGCAGTCATCTCTGTAAAATACAAGATGAGAGCCCATATTACAAGAGACACAATGCCAGCACTACATATTCATAACTCTTCAAACATTCAGGTCTACAACCCTTGTCACCGACAAAGGTTTCGACGAGAAATATCAAATTGTCGGATGAGCTAGAATAATCTTGCCCTAAGTAGCCCTTCTTTGACATTGATCTAAGTATGAAGTAAGCGTATGAAACTTGTCACAAAGACAAGGAGAAGAATTATGTCGAAATGTTTTAATAAAACCCTTTTTCCAGGAGTTTGACTCTTTGTAGTTCTTTGTTCATTGATTTTATTGAAGGTTCGTCTTATTTACTATAAAACTATACCGGTATACCTTATTTATGTTTCCAAATTACATTTGTATACTACTTGCTGCCAGCGACTTCGCCTGTGTGGTTTTTCTCATCCTGGTTTAGTTACTTCTTAACTTCTTCGCCCCCCTTGTGTCGTACCGTGATGTCATACTATGGCTTTACAATTTTTTTTTTCCAAATGAGTAGATGACACCACTAATCAATTGACGTACTTATGAGTAGTCAAAACGCGATTCCCCCATAGATTTTGTATGACAATACTAAACAGCTATGAAGACACTTTTTTGATACCTATCTCAATTCACTAACTATTTATTGATTTGAAAGCAACTAAAAATTGAATTTTATACTTATTTAGAAATTCGAGGGCTATTATTAGGGCTAAAATAAAGTGTGTTTTTAGAAAGATTGAGTCTTGGAATTATCATTTAATAGTGTCTACTGCCCAATCCGAAGGTTTTGGGGCAGGCCTCTGCCGAGCAGATCGACAGCACAGGTTAAGAAAAAAAAGGGGAAAATAACAGGGCTTACATTTTTGCTGACCGTGCGACATAAAATATTTATTCATGCAGAATTAAAACCCGTTGCCTCATTGATCAGTTAACACTGATTGTCAGTTTGACACGACGGCCATTTTTATCAACGTTCAACACGCGTTGTTGGATAACTGTTTTTTTTACTTCAGCTGTCCAGGGAATGTCGACTTTGTTTTATTTACCTTTGGGAACAATTTGCAATTATCGTTACAAACATTTAAAAAAATCGACTTGTGTACGCTGCCCGCCCACGTCAAACAAAAAATCGGCCCTCGAATCTATGGATTTATAGAACGGTCCGATAATCGGTCCTTTAAAAATGTCCACAATGGGCGAAGGCTCTTATGACGAGTGAAATTAATTTTGTTAGTCTTATTTATTTATTTATTTATTTATTAAAACTTTATGCACAAATGTAAAAAAATACACTGTACAAAGGCGGACTTAATGCCTTAGGCATTCTTATAGTACTTGATTTCATATATGATCTTTTCCTACATTTCAAATACACAAACAACCAGATCCGGAGCAATTACCTGTAGGTCTTAAACATATTTGCTACGTGCGGAAACTGAACCTGCGATAGGCAGCCTAGCAACCAATTCGCTCAGACTTCACCAACCGTATCGTCAAATAAATCGAACTATACAAATCAATAATGCAGCTCAACCTCGCTAACCACTAATTTAATATTTCAAGCGCCATACTCGTAATAGATCGGGTGCAGTCGGGTAATATTTACACATTTACGAAAATATGCCCAACGAATACTCTACCCAAAAAACTATTCCGTGTTTCTGTAAACAACGTGTATTTGCACATAAAGTTTAGCATTTATTGAAAAACAAAGTTGCATAACATTGTTTCAGTAACACGTTTTTGTGTTGCGGGATACAAAACATGTTTCTGGCAGCATTGAATGTTGCAGTGTTGCTGTTTAAATGCTAATATTTCCTATTTAATTTGCAGTTTACATGTGTTGCATTTGATGTTGCAGTGATTCTGTTAAGATGTTAATGTTGCACATTTAATTAACATGAATAAAATAATATTGAGCAACAATGTTCTTTTTTTTTTTGTTTGAGTGTAAAAAGCAACGATGCCGCACACTAGGAACTTCTCTTATATCATGGGTGCGTTTACAAACATAATATAAACTCACATACACAAACAGCCAGACCCGGAACAACCATCTGTAGGTCATACAAATATTTGTTCCGTGCGGGAATCAAATTCGCTCAGTCATTGCGCTGAGCATGCTGACATGTTGAGCAGCTTTTTAAACTAAGGCCCACTTTCACAAAAAACCACAAAAAACACACACATATCACTAAACATATTTAGCACTACATGTATTTAAATTATCATTCTGTCTTTGTCACCTTCTAACAATGTGACAGGGATGCAATGATGTTCTAAATACGTTTAGGCACTAAATGTATTTAGCGATTTTGGACAAAATGGGCCTAGTTTCCGACGAATATGTAGTCTCATTTTGATACTGACAGAGGCACAGAAACGGACACATAATACAGATAAAAATCAAGTAAAATAAGATTTCTGAGAAAGAACAATCACTGGTTCGGAAAATCTGAAGAATCAATCAAGCGAAAACGCTTCGTATACGATAATGTTACGCTGGGTTTGCACATATAAGCTAGCTAGTTTTTGCTGGTCGAATGATTAGATAAAATTGCTGATAGCTGAAACTTAATGATTTTTTACATTTTTGGTGACCCTGTGGTTTATGAATGGGCTGATTGGATAGAGTAAATCACATATTGTGTACCTACTTTGTATCTATAGTTATAAATATCATTGTCATACCTATGACAATGACCAAACAACAAACACAAAGAGAGTTCTACAGAACCAGAGTTCCAGAGTTCTACTACTACTAAAAGTCTAAGCACCTGCTTAGACTTTTAGTAGTAGTAGAACTCTTTGTGAAGGAACTTTAAAAAAAGGTGAAGGAAAACATCGTGAGGAAACTTGGACTTTCTAGTGAATGTAAGCCTGAAATCGCTAATCTGACTTAAGCAAGCGTGGTGATCAATGCTCGTGCCTTCTCTGTATGAGGAGAAACCTGTGTCCTTTTTTTTCGTGGGGAAACCTTCATGGATGCCCTCCGTTTGGGGTAAACGGAGGGTTATGTCGGACTCTTACTGACTAAAACCCCACGGTTTCTCCTGTTACTATACGTCATTACCTCGATATACGGTTGACGCATGATCCGCTCACCTGACTGGTATTGGACCACTATCGGCGGGCCCAGAATCCTCTGCCTTGCAGTGGGTCAATAATGGGTTGGTATTATTATTATTTTAATCAATGAAATCTGCTCGACCATGTTCCTGTTCTGTTTGCGTCAATTAATCAAAGCAAATACGTTCAATAGTAATTTGTTAACTTGATACATCTAAAATGGACCAAATGGAATGGAATTGACCAAAAACGAAACGCTTTACTTATTTGGTAAGCAAAACGATTCGTAACATACGATAATGCTTAAATGCTCCATTGAAACCGTGAATGTTTCGATACATCGAAAGCATAAAATACGGGATTACCGTCATTACTCTTCCGCAATCGATTTCACACACAGCTGCCTACAAAAACAGATACATTCGCGGACCTTTGCGAATTCTTTTCAATCGTACCGGTTAGGGTTACGTCAGAAAGCATAACCTCATGCATAAATCCTGGGAAGGGATAGGAAATGAGAGTCGAAATATATTTTGTTTTGAAAAATCGCTAACAATAAAGGTATCTGTATGTCCAATGAGGACGGACCAACGACAAATGGCTGAGGGATCCGAGCCGTTTGTCATTTGGGAAAAAACGTCGCAGGCTTATGCGAGATGAGCGGAGGATAGCCAGATAAAAAAATATATACAGGACAGTCTCCACGATAATTTATTTTCATCGTGTTTTTATTTTGCCGTTGCTGATTTTTCTGGGAAAAGGGTTTTCGGGTTAATTTTGTGTTTATGTTGATGTTTCATTGAGGATTATAATTTTGTGTTATTCGTTGTGAAGGTTTAAATTTTCATTGAGGCACACACCTTTATACAATAGAATAGACTGATCATATTTGTATAGGTAGTGACATAGGATATAAAAAAAGAGATTCTGGTAAATTAGGCTTACCAATATTAATTTATTTACTTATATTCTAAGGTACGTGCATTAAATTATTGTAACAAGGCAGTGATATGCTAGGCCAAATAAAAATGTTGAAGAGTTCCTAATACTCCTAAGGAGCAAAAATCAGAGGATCTGTTTATACTCCTAAGGAGCAAAAAAAACTGTAAATTTTCAGACAATCTACTGAAACCGGTCCCAAAACCTAAACAAGATGGTCACCCTAAAAAATAGTTGGGCTTGATTCATCTTTCGAAGATATATTAGAGCATTATTTTTTTAGGAAAGGTTCCTAGGACTAGACGACAGGCCTTTAGGCTTTCTAAACATTTGGGTTTTCTTCTCAATATTTATTTATGAGTTTTGCCAATATTGGATGATCTTTATTATATTATACTTGAAGGTCGGAAATTGAGCTTTTCACGACTGCCCTAGAAATAAATAATAACAGCCTATTATCTTCCTGCTGTGACAGAGGCCTCTTCTCATACAGAGAAGGCGCGAGCATTTATCATCACTCTTGGTCGTGGTAGATTGGCAATTTCAGATTTAAGAAGTCTTTTGATGATTTCACATCCTTGTTTTTTTGTCTGTTTATCAAAAAAGATAGAAATATAGAGGTCCTGTGTTTGATTCCCAGGTCGATCAAAAAGTGTTATTGGATTTTTCTATGAAATTCTCAGTAGCAGCTCGGAGTTTGAATTTGTGCCCGGTTAATGGTAATAGGCTCGCCCTTTATTACATGGGACCTAAATATACCGGCGAACTGTGGGTGTACATTGGTACACCTCTGCCTAACTCTTTGGTGAATACAGGCGTGATGGTATATATTTTTTTTTATATAGAAATATACTTTGTTTAGCGAAAATTAAATTTAACATCAACTTTGTTCGGCACCAACGCGAAACATAATATTAGTAGGTAAATATTTATGTTTAGGCTGATTTAATTTTAGCTTATTCTATGTAATAAAATAACCCTTATTCACCTCTGAACCGGCTAAAGACTAACATGAGCATAATTAATTTAGTTAATTACCAAAAACAGCGCGTTGTTAATTTTGCATTACTTGTTAAATTAACAAATTAAAATAGAATTATTTTGTTCGATTAAGCCTCTTCACACACGACCGACTTTTTTACCGATTTTTTGTCGATACACCGAAGCATATGGCCGATAAAAAATCGGTTTAAAAAATCGGTTATGGGCGGAGACCTTGATGATGAAACGTAGACGAAAATCGCTCTTAAGAACTTATCCTTTTTTTACCGGTTTCATAAATCAAAAGTCCCTTCAAAATAATAAAGAACTAACTTATGCCCGCGACTTCGGGAGCGTAAATGTTGGTTATCGCGGACGCAGTGATGAATGTGAAATAAAAATTAACTTAATACGTATTTTGTTGGGGTTCAAATTAAACCGAACCAATTATTTTGAATGGCTTCCATAGTCCTCTTAATTAATTACAAGTCTAACACTTTATCGATGTCATAATCTAACATAAACTTTCCATGAAAATTCCCATCGTGCTATAGGGTCGAAAATAAGGGTAGAACACAACCCTTATTTTCAACCCCATAACGCACATCCGTTCACATTAACCCTTTGTTAACCAAAATAACAGAATACAATTTAAAAATGTTATTTTATGGACAAGCATGTTTTGTTTTCAGACTTTTAAAACGTTTTTAATGTTTTAAATAAAAAACTTTTTTCAATCTCTCGGACAATGTGGATCTTTTTTATGTATAAAAAAGGCTTTGTTTTAGCGTTAAATATATTTTTTGTTATGTAAAACTAATATAGGCAGTAGAGTCATAAGAAATACCTAACAATATACTGAAATTCAGTCTGTTTGCAGATTAAATATAAAATAAGAAGTCGCGTAAAAATATCTGTCAGATAAATTAACTAGAACTTATCTGAAGGTGCTAACACCACTGCATACATGTTCAACTATATTTTTCCGATGACTTGGTAAATGCTGCAGGAAATCGCTGGATGCTGACAGCGTGGGACCAATCATTGTGGCATCATCATCTTTAGGGGAGGCCTATGTCCAGCAGTGGACGTCGATTGGCTGATGTGAAGATGATGATGATTACTTTATTCTCAAAATTTCAGTCATGGTTGACATAAGTCTGCCAAAGAATCTTGAACCTTCGAAGTTTCATTAGGATCCCAGACACGTTGTACAATCGACCTTATGTAAATAAAACTCAGTTTAGTTTGATCGTGGAAAACTTTACTTATCTAGTAACCACTTTGCCCCAGACCAATAAGTCGGTTAAGTAATGAAATGAAGTAAGAATCAAGTAACCAATATTATTTTAACTTAAACTTAGATCAAGTTGTACTGAAACTTGAGCACTTTAATTGAAATTACTTTAAGAAGTAATTGAAACGATTTTAATTGTTTAAAATTGGAAGGCTTGTTGCTTTAACCCCGGCTATTTGATCGGAAAATTACCGTGGCAAATTGTCAAGTAGCTGTGAATGGTTTACTGAATTATCAACAACCGATCACAGTAGTTTAATCACAGAAGTAGCATTTTGAGAAATAAAACGTTTATCGATGAAGGTTATAGGCTGTAACATGACGCTACAACCATTAGGAGCGGAGCACAAACCAAAGATGGCGGTGTGAAAATTCGGGGTATTATTGCTAGTGCACTAATAATTTTGAAATGTCAAAGTCAAAGCATTTATTTCAATTAGACCATTTACAGGCACTGTTGAAATGTCAAGGAGGCGGTCAAAAAGTTGAAGCTTGTTCCAAAACACAGGTAGGCCCCTATAGAGAAGAACGAGCAAGAAATTCCACGGAAGCTCTTTCCAAATCTATATTTACAAAATCCTGTTCACAACCTGCTTACCCCATATCTATAGCCGATAAGTTAAAAGTAAACACAGTATACATTTCATCGTTCCACTTTACACAAACGAGTCGTTTCCACATCAAAGCGGTATGGTAATGCCAGCCGGTAGCGAAACACCGACGCTGCAGTATTGAGGAAAAATTATGATAATTTTAAAAGATGGCCGCTCATTATTTTTGTGTTTTTATTGCAGGTTTTTATGTTTGTTATGTAATGATGCTTTGATGGCTGAAAGGAAAAAATGCAAAGTAAATAAATAGCATAAGCATGGCAGCTAAGTGATGACCAGTTCCAATGGATAGCGGCCGATCACAATCATGACATACAGATAGGTACCATCGGCACCATTACCCAATCTCTGATCACTTTTTCTTTGTACAACTATAATAAATCCGGAAATTTTGACAAATGGATGTTTCTTAGTCAATTACGCTAGAACCGCTGAACAGATCTGGTTGAAATTTGGCACAGAAAATAGATTGAAGTCTGGTATAGCATTTATAGGCTACTTTGAAATCCGGAAAAATTGACGGTCCTCATGGGATAATATCCTAACTTTGACGGGCAAAAGCGATGGCGGAAGCCAGTAACACATAAATCTAAACAGACCCCATACAAGCTCACTATTCACTGCACTTACCTACTATGTGAGCAGCTCATATCAGTTAACAGCATAAAGACACAGCAGTTTATCTTCCTCGGTCGTTAAGACCATATCGGGACTCATAGAGTCGTAAAGACCAGCCAAGTGGAAAGGGATAATGGTCTCATAAGTAATGGACATACAGTACATCAACGTTGCACCGATATGTAGGTAGAGCGTTGCTATTATGGGGCACTGGAAATTTTTGTCCGAAATGGAAGATTTGATAGAATTTGGCCGATTTACTTTGTCGTTTTAAGCGCTTAGGTTTATGAAATGAGTTTGCGGCTAGAACTTATGTGACTTTATCAATTCATAACAATGTACTTTTGAATTTTACCTTGGACATCGGTGAAGGAAAACATCGTGAGGAAACCTTGATTTGAAATTTAAAAATCTGAAATCGCGAATCCGCCAGCAAATATATAATTAATACTGATGCCTACTCTGTATGAGAAGAGGTGAAAACAGGAATGGTCGATGTGGGCCATTAGTCTGCAAGACTAAAATGGGATTGGGTGAAACATGTTTGCAGAATGCATAAAGACAGCAGGGTCGAGACGTTTATGGGAGATTGTCTAGCGAAGGTAATGCATAGGGATGAGTAGAAGGCTATAGGAAAGATGTTTGCATAGCAGAAAGACAAATCAGGTTGTAAAAAAAAATGAAATTGAGAGATTGAAATAGTCTTATCATCTTTAAATACATACATACAAACATAAACTCACACGTTTTCACATAGGGGTAGGCAGAAACCACAGAACGCCAGCTGCTACGAACCTTACATACTCCTCTCAACATGACCAAACCATCTAAGCATAATTATTTTCAACCTTTGTCACTACATCCTCCAATGCTTCAAATCATCATCATCTGCTTAGCCTTTTCCCAACTGCGTTGGGGTCGGCTTCCAGTCTAACCGGATGCAGCTGAATAACAGTGTTTTACATGGAGAGACTGCCTGTCTGACCTCCACAACCCAGTAACTGGGCAACACGATACTTCTTGGTTAGACTGGTTGTCAGACTTCTTGGCTTCTGACTATCCGTCACGACTGTCAAAGATCTACGAATGACTGCCGGGACCAACGGCTTAACGTACTTTCCGAGACACGGGGGTATCACACCACCAACTTCCAAACTCCGGGCTGCTACTGAGAAAGTCCTAATGGAAAAATTCAATACCACTTTTTGCCCGACCTGGGAATCGAACACGGGACCCCTTGCTCAGCAGTCGCGCGTTGCGATCACGAGACCAACGGGGCAGTTCCTCCAATGCTTCAAATCTCAATCTATATTCCTCATCTAAACATGCTTGTTGCGTTAACATGGTAAGGATATAATCTCTCAATCTCTAATCACTTATTTATACTAAACTACCGGAACCAATTTCACGTAATCGTGATGTCAAATCGCGAGGAAGGGGCTTATCATATCAATTTTGTAACCAGAGCAAGTCCGTAATACGATTTTGAATTGGAGATTAAGCTAAATCGGATGTGAAAACGGATTATTTATTTATTTTAGTAATTAAGTGAAATTATGTGCGAGGGTTTATGTAGGTAAATTATGGCACGGTAGTCAATGCATAAGCTATTAATTTAATAGTATTACTTTACAGTTCATTACTTTTAATGGCTTCACAAATAAATAAATTATATATATTATTATATTAATTACATATTTTATAATATTAAAACAAAAGCTAATGCACCGAATGCTTGCAATATAAACGCAAATATTTGCGATGAGTTCCAACGCTTGTTTTGTTTCAATAAGTCTAGGTACAATTACTCAAATGAATGTTCGTAAAGGCGCTTCCTCACCGGATCAAAGACATATCTATAAATTATTTCATTAAGCCGTGTATTTTTTTCTTAATTTAATAAAAACATCAAAATTACTTGATTTTGGTGGTTATTCGATAGAACTTCCATCGCTATTTTGAACCTTATTTGTTCCCGCGATGTGTTTTTACATTACATTTACTTACCATAGAGCATTGAATCAAGCAAGTACGCATAGCTTCTTGACTACATATTCGTCTAAATATGCTCAAAATTTGTGTAATGCTTAAATGACGTAGGGCCAGCGAGTTTGGAATCTTGGGCCGTAATGTTCGAGTTATACACCAAGGTATATAATTAATTATCTTTTATCTTTACAGGTATCTGCTAGCTGATGAACCGTCATGATTTTGGTAAGTCTTGAACGATTTGCTAACTCGATGAATACGGAAAATTAAATGCTTAACACTACTTTGCAATCGTAATCCGAAGGACATTCAAGACACCATCCACTACTTTACGTAATAAAGCACCAAGATTAACGCTTAATAATATTTGACAATGGTCAAGATCAATTAAAACAAAATAAGGAAGATCTATCTACACATCCCTTCATTCATGTTTTGGCAGGGAGGTAGTTTATATGTAGAAAACTTCAGAATATAATAGATTTCGTAAGAAATGCGTAATTTTTATTATGATCTGTACCAATATGATATGTTACCTGCCAACCTTCAACAAGTCCAGAAGTTTTTTAAGAAATCTAGTAACTTTTTTTTAATATACCAGGCACATTATTCCAACCGCTACAACTTTTGAAAGCCACAATTAACAGTGGTGACGACCAGAAAAGCACCGAAGGAAACTCCCGGAGAAACGTTTTAACTGTTTAGGGTCCCGGAACGAAATCAATCAGAAAATAACAGCAACGGAGTAAGAAAAATCTTTTTATCTCTTACTCACGTCAGTCCAGTCAGTGAGTGACCTTTGGCTTTAATAATATACCTAGTATTTGTACAAAAATGCTGCCTACTCATCCAATACCAATAAGGAAACTAGTTCCGCAATATGTAAGATGATATCGGCGATATAAAATAACACGGCGTGATAAAACTGCTATTTGTCTTTTTCACTGACAACGTGGACTATTTTAGGCGGAATATTTTATTTGGGAAATCTGTTCCCGTAAACAAGGGTGCAGCTAGTGATATATCACGCTATGTCATTCTGATTGCAGGGTAGACAAGGAAGGATCTTTAAGATTTCTACCTACCCTTTTTTCTCCTGCTATGTTTTCTTCCAATGTCACTTACCTATCTAACTATCTTGGTATTTGGTTTGATTCCCCCAGGTCGGGCAAAAAGTGTTATTGGGTTTTTCCATTATAAATTTCTCAGTAGCAGCGCGGAGTTTGGAAGTTGGTGCTGTGACACTGTCATGTCTCGGAAAGCACGTTAAGCCGTTGGTCTTGCACCACTGATGTCTCCCCAGTTGTGTCGGATTGCCATCCCATTGGACTATGAGAGTTAGGAAAGAGGGAGTGCACCTGTGTTTGCGCACAAACTTGTACACTATAATATCTCCTGCGTACTTGACTGGTCTTCATTAGCTGCCGTGACCATAGTCGGTCTGAAGAATACATACATACATACTTTTACTCATCAGTATCATCTTCTTATTCATAATACTAACGCGACGCCAAAACAGCGCATAAATATGAACCCTACTTAAATAGCCATAAAAGCTTTTATCCCTTAACGACTGCTTTTAATATTTGTAATCTAGAGTATTTTTATAGACGCCGGTAAGATAGAATACCCTACCATTTGTGGGAAATTGCGAACATTTGTTGGTACAGAACTTTTTCTTTTTCAATTTTTATGTTTTGAGCTATTTAGGGTGGCCGTTACTCACGATAACCGTCTGAAGATTATGTTTTTTATCTACTTTTTGTTCTTGTACATTAGAAGGTGGGTTATTATCTGTTTGAAGTTGTTTTACCTGTTTTTCATTATGTGGATTTTTCCTCTTTTTTTTTGTTTAAATAAAAGAGAAATTTGGAAGCAGGTGCGTGCTTAGATATCCTTATCATTTCAAATCAAACAAACTAAAGAAATCGCTTCTTTAAAAAGTCAAAGTCAAAAGACTTATTTTTTTATTAAATCACTAGCAGCTGCCCGCGACTTCGTCCGCATTATAGTTAGTATGGGAACCGTACATTTTTTTGGGGTGGATGTTTGTACTCTTTCATGCTTTAACGGCTAAACGGATCTATATGAAATTTGGTACTGAGATAGTTTGTAGTGTGGAATAAAACACAGAATAATTTGATCCCAGAAAAACTACGGTTCCCGTGGGATAATCTACCAAAGACGCAGACTAAGTCGCGGGCAGAAGCATTTTTTTATATATTTAATATTGTGCTACGATGCCACGACGCTGCACGTATTAGCAAATTCTCCACATTCTCCGCTCATATTAAATTAAGGGCACTCCGCCTCGGATTTTTCTGAGTCCATTACGGCACTGAAATCGTTAAATTCATTCATCATTAAAATTCCCCCAAACAGCAGATATTTGAGCCAGGCATGTCTGTACATAACGATTTTAATTAAATCCGGGCCTTTAGAAACATTCCTTCTTTTTATTGTTTTTTGTTTTTTAAACTAGGCACTCACTGGAAATCTCAGGACGACAAAAATAGAGCATGAAAACAAATAAATTTTAATCAAAGCCCAAATTGCTTCGGTGTTCAGTCCCTTCATTGTTTTTCCTTTTCTTCGATCAATCTCGTTCTGTCTTTAACGCAATTCCGAAGTGAATTTTAATATCTCACTCGCTACGGCTCTTAATTAAATGTGCCCCTTTAACGTTTATTTTAATTTTCTAAACAAGTTTGTTTGGATTTTATTTATTGGATTAAATTATACGCCCTCGGTCATAGGATTTTAAGGTGCAAAATTGGGTTAAGCCTGCTTGATGAATACTGTGCGCCATTTTGAAAATACGGGTTCTTAATTGCATTAATTGTTCGGTACTTGGATAAGGCCATTTTCATCACTACATAAATATCTGCTTAGCCTTTTCCTAACTATATTAGGGTTGGCTTCCAGTTTTCCCGGATGCATACGAATATTAGTGTACAACCTAGTTACTGGGTAACACTATACTCATTAGTTCGACAAGTTGTCAGACTTCCCGGCTTTTGGCTATCCGTAACGACTGTCAAAGATCTACGAATGACAGCCGGGACCAACCACTTTAGGTGCTTTCCAACGCACTAGGGTGTCACAAAACTAACTTCTGAACTCCGGGCTGCTACTGAGAAATTTCTAATGGGAAAAACCCAATAACACTTTTTCATCCGACCTGGAAATAATTCGAACCCCACGCTCATCAGTACGAGCCATTTTAATCACCAACCCGAATAAAACCTTCAGCATTATTTCTTAAGCCCTGACTAATATTAGTCCAAGATACAATTTCAGTATCTACAAAATAAAAGGTGAATCAAACCATTGTCATCAAAACTGAAACGTCAATAAAAAAAGTAATCGAATCCCGGGTAACTGAAAGCATATTTCTTTAGCGTTTCTAGGTTACCCTGGTCACTACTTCCACCCCAGTGGACAAGCTATGTTTTCTTTGAAGCCGTATCAATAAAAATATCGATACGAGAGAATACACCACACAGCAGAGAAAACAACTTATAAATAAATAAATAAAACAAGTGATTGTGTAAGCCACGGGAATATCAGCTTTATGAACAAAGGGATCGATGTAGGTTAGAGCACAGTTCGCATGATTCCAATAATCGAGCGATAATCAAAGCTTTATTATTGTACCGTGGCGGAGTAATTATAAGACGGTCTGAGCTTTTACACGAGCCAAAGAATCGTTCTCATAATATCAGTTTTGCGTTTGTAAAGAAGAAGAAGAAGCAATCGAGCACGTCTTTGAGTAAAGCGCTATTTGATATCTTTGGATCATTCTAAATGATGTTGTTTACGATTTCGTGGCAGATTTGTGTATTTGTATTGTAATTTTGCTTACAGTTTGATCTTTTGAAGATCAATTAAGTATCGTCTTGATGTTTTGTAATTTTGAGGGGTGGTTTTCCGTAATTTGATAGATAAGATGTTATGTAAATGGCTTTTGTGTCCGTGTTTGTTATTATTGATACAATTTGAAATAGAAATTAGAATCTTTGATGGATTTAACAATCTTTTTACAGAAAAACGTAACATAGGAAAATATAGGTAGAGCTCTTTGTGGAGGAGTTCGTCTGGGGTAAGATTCTACCCCGTTTACTAAGTATTTATTATTCAAAAATATTCAATGTACAGATTTGACTGCGCTACGATTCTATTATAAGTATAGAAGACATCGTTGTATATTATTATTGTTATAGTCAGGCATAAGCTTAGTAAACATTTTTATAGTTTTATTTGGCAAAATATGTAGCTACTTTTCATTATTTTGAATTAGTAGGTACGTGGTGCAGGTTTTCTCACGGTAATTAAACAAACACAATAACATAAATCAACAGTATAATAAAAACAAAAAACTCATTGAAATTAACTCTTAAACACAGTTAAACCAAAACTGAACATAAATTTAAGCATGTTATTACAAACAATGATCTTCAATAATCATATCGGAAGCTTTTCGAGCAATCATTATTACTGATGATTCAATTAATCCCCTTACGTTGGTAGGCATCACACTGGCATCAGCCACACGCAACCCCTTTACTCCATGAACACGAAGCTTGGAATCTAGGACCGTTCCCATAGAACAAGTACCAACATAATATCGTGAAGTATCCGATGTCCCTAGTGTATAACATTTCCAGTATTCCATAGTTCCTCTCTCCAAACATTTGTATGACTCCAGTTCAGGATCTACCAGTTCTGCTTCCATCTTTTTGAAAAACGTTGAGTTTAATACGCGGTTAAAATCTGCAAGATAACTAGCATGTTTCTCTATATCTATAGCTTTGGAATAATAACCTGGATAGATCAAAGGATTGTCTTCTGGGTTTGTACTTTTCAGAAGAATCTTTCCTCTTGATTCGGGCTTTAAGTATGTGAGAACCCGGAACCCGTTGGTCTCGTGGTCGCAATCGCGACTGCTGAGCAAGGGGTCCCGGGTTCGATTCCCAGGTCGGGCAAAAAGTGTTATTGGGTTTTTCCATTAGGAATTTCTCAGTAGCAGCCCGGAGTTTGGAAGTTGGTGGTGTGACACCCCCGTGCCTCGGAAAGCACGTAAAAGCCGTTGGTCCTGCGTCTGATCTCTCTCCGGTCGTGTCGGATTGCCGTCCCATCGGGCTATGAGAGTTAGGGAAGAGGGAGTGCACCTGTGTTTGCGCACACACTTGTGCACTATAATATCTCCTGCGTACGTGGCTAGTCTGCATTAAGATTAGCCGCCGTGGCCGGAGTCGGCCTGGAGTATTACATATACATGTGAGAAACACCATTAATACTGCTTTATTATCAATACCTTTGCTTATAGTGTCACAGAGTGTTTCATCGAAACTGAAATAGAACGCACACAGTCCCAAAAACGTTAAACTATCGCCAAAGTGAACGGCAATCGATTCATAGTCTGGGTAGCGCTGAGACTTGTTAACAGCTACGTAGCCGTCGAATGTCATGTACGGGTATTCATTTGGATTACCAAGAGGACATGGTTTAGCGGCTTTTGTCATTTTATAGATTAAAATGCAGTTGGCATGATCTTGGAAGTTTCTTCCCACTGGTAAATCGGATAACACTTTGATACCGTGCTTATGTAAGTGATCTTTTGGACCTATACCCGATAGCATGAGTAGCTGTGGTGACTTAATAGTTCCAGCTGATACTATAACTTCTTTAGTAGCTTTTAGTGTCAGCTTTTTATTATCTTCTGTGATCACTTCAACTCCGATAGCAATTTTTTTATCATTAAATATTATTTTTGTTGCTAATGTGTTCAACATAAGGTACAAGTTTTTGTTGTCTTTGAGAGGCCTCAAGAATTTCTGAGCCGTGCTTTGTCGTATATCGTCACCACTACTGAACATAAAACTCGTGAATCCTAGTGGGTAGTCTGGATTTATATCCAAATGGTATTCATAACCTATTTCTTCTAGAGCATCAAAATAGTCTTGATTTCTTTCATAGTATGTTTTATGTATTTTAATTTTCCCTTTTGTTCCGTAATAATGTTTTTGATTTGATGCGAGAATTTTTTCATCAGTAAGATTTTCGTTTTTGCGGAGTAATGGTAGGACTGATTTCCAGGACCAAGAGGGGTCCTTTGTGATCGCTGCCCACTCATTATAATCGTCAGGGTATGCATGCACATAAGATCCAAAACCAATGGAACCAGAACCACCCAACACTTTCCCTTGCGACATATGAATGACGTCATTGGTATGGTACTCACCTGACAGACCTTCGCAACTTGAAGTAAAATTCCAATCATATCTTGAACCCTTCAGAAATGGAAATAATCCAACCATCTGAAAGATCACAAAATAATCTCCATAAAATTAGAATCACAAACAATTTTCATTTCAAATATTTAATAAAGCTTGTGTTCGCGACTTCGTTCGCGTTTTGTTTGTCTGCAGAGTTCTTATATTTGCGTGGTACCCTTTTTGTAGATTAACCGGACCAAACAGAAAAAGACCATTTTTTGTTAGTTGTTTTTTTTTATGATTATTACCTACAATAATTATGCATTTATTTCAATGCTGTTATTTCGACATATCAAACAGACACTACTTTAAAAAAAAACATGCATCATCTATTTTGGTTGTCTTATTACTAACCCTTATACTTAATACCATATATCAATACTCACATCAGATTCCAAGGGTGGGTAAGTCCCAGCTTCTATGAGCAGTACTTTAGCATCCTTTTCCACAAGTCTACTAGCTATGAGGCACCCCGCTGTTCCACCACCCACTACTATGAAATCAAACTTCGCTAAATCTAAAAGTTAAAGTATATTTGAGTCAATCACTTCCCTGTCCTTATTTACTCCAGTCTCCAGAGTGCCAGCCTCTTACAGACTAAAACCTATCCATGTTCCTCATAATGTCCTTTGCGTTCCAGGGTCGCGGTGACTCTTTTCCTCTTTTCCATCTCCTTCTTTGTACCTACCACTTTCTTCTTCTTCTTAGCGTATCGATGGTAATCCGAATGTTTAAAATTTGCCTATTAATTTAATGACTTGTATAATAATATGTGGATGAATCTCAACTAGAAAAAAATGCTGTTGCTCTAAGACACAATTATAAATAAAAATATACTATGAGGTGTACCAATGCACACCCACAGTTCGCCGGACACAATAATGCAGCTGAATGAAAAAAGTATTAATATTTTTTCCGCAGCTTTCTCAAGGAACTGTTAAACGGTTGATTCACGTTACCTGTGACCCATAGGCTGGCTTTTGCTTTGGCCAGAGGCTAAGCCATCCAACGTGGTAAGGCGGCCAGTCTTTTAGCCATATTTCCAATTAGCGACGATGTTACGTTTCTTTGTTATTGAGTGTGTCATGATGATTTCCTTTACCGCCCGGTATCGAACCCGCAGTCTTATGTATGAGAGGCGCATTAACGACTGCCATCGCGACATATCAAAAAAAAATCTTTTAAGATTTATAAAGAGATTACCTTGAATACATGGGGGTTTTGGCCACTCATATGCAGTGAGGTTGAGAATGGTGAGCATCCCCAAAATGCCTTCAACGTTTTTAAAATAAGCCACGGCGCCAGCAGCGTCCATGATGACAAATCAGTTTTCTTCAGTCCCATACGAGTAATTGAAAATTGTAGTAATAAAATTAAATTGTTCGTAAGTTTTGACTTTTAAAACTATTGCTGTAAGCCAAAATTCTAAATATTTTGTATTATAATGTAGGGTAATTAAATTAAAATTATAAAAAATTACTTTTTTGACTTTAAGACTTGAAATACCACACAAAACTAAAGCTATCTTACACGTGCCTTTGATTTTATTTGCAACAAATTACAAAAAAAAAAAACAAATGCAAAGGCTTTTTTGTATAATACGGCTCATTACGTCTAAAGGTCTCCCACCCACCGTCTCGATGCGCAATCGGGAGCATGCATTATATTTTTATTTAAAAGTAATCCTCATTCATGTAATAAACGGTCTAAAAATATATAATCTATCGATGATTTGTTACTATCTCTTTCTAGCAAAACGAAATTTAACACGGAGTTTATATTATGGCCATAGTGTCGTGTGACGTCACAGTCCATGTCCGCCATTGCATGTGTCTCTCTGTCTAATCGGTGCGAAATCAAAAGTTTTAAATGTTTTTTAAAAGTTTTAGATGTCAGGTATGTTTAAGATAAACTCCTAGAAAGTACATAATTATAATTTGAATTAACTTTACCACTTTTTAATATGATTACAGAAGTATAAATGACTTAAGTAATATACGGGATAGTGGATGGAGACCTTTGCATCTTGCAATACAAGTACCTTATCATCAGAAAACTAAAAAGAAAAACTAATTGCGTTGAATATTAATTAGTTACCTATTTTTGACAGACTTTGACGTCAAGCTAGTTCCTATTTTTTATATTTGCCTATCAAAGAAAAAGCACTTATTTTAATTAAACCATTTACAGGCACTTTTGTATTGTCACATAGTCGTTCAGTTAGTCAGAAATTCGAAACATGCGACTCGTTGCATAACGTAGGTAGGTCTCTATGGAGAAGAATGAGCAAGAAACTTCACAGATACTCTTGTTAATTAAGGTTTTACAAAACACTGGTATTTTTGTTGCTTGTATAACAATATGTGAAAAGAATGAAGGCAGAGAGAAAAATAAAATAAAATATCCAAAAATTATGGCAGTTAAGAGGAAATGCGGGTCGGTCTTTTCATGTCCATCAAACGCTCTCGTTTTCTTCCTGGTTTATGATTTTAAGGCAATGATATTTGACAGTAAAGTAAATACCACCTATTTCTATGTCCCTATGTTTTACTTTCTAGTTATACATTATTTTAAAAAGCACTAAGCATCCTTTGAAAATGCTCAAAATTGCTTATTTATACCGCTGTCAATAGAGGCCTAGTGTGCAAAATTAAAAGCCATTATTGAAAAAAGGAAAACACAGGGACACATTTTATATCCTTCTTATTTAGTTTATGAAGTATACCTACCTATATATAGGTTCAATATTAGATTAGGAAACAGACGAGAGCCAAACCCCGAATAATGACTTTTTACTTAGTCTATTCAGTCGGATCTGCAGTTGTCCTATTCGGTCGCAGGCGACAGCGATAGTTTCTTCTAATACCTTTTTTGTTAGCCTGTTCTGCCCCACTTCTGGGCAAAGGTCTCCCTCCACTCCTTCCATCCTTCTCTTTTAAGCGCCTCGTTTCTCCAGTTTTTAAGGAATCTGTCGAGTTCGTCCCACCATCTCCTTCGTGGTCTGCCGCGTCCTCCACTCACTGTCTCGGGGCACCAGCTTTGAGCTATTCTGGCCCACAGTTTGTCCGGCATGCGGCAGACATGTCCTGCCCAGTCCCATTTGAGTTGGGAACCTTTTGTCCTACGTCAGCTATCCGTGTTTCGGAGCGCAGTATACTGTTTCGAACTCGATCAGTTAATTTAACACCCGGTACCCTTAGAACTCTGAAAATCTCTCCGCTATCGCATCGTTTCCTCTTAAGAGATGACCAATTTCAACTGAGACTACCCGTTCACCAACCTGATGCGAGAATCAGCCACCAATTTTAGCTCAACCATCTTGAAGGGAACCAAATGATGCAACACATGCGCCGCTATCAGCGAGACACTTGTATGAGCTTAATTATGTATCTAATTGTACCTGCTGTTAGTATAAAAACTTAAGACCTAATTTGAATTACCTGCGTCATTTGGTTTCTTGAATAGAATAGAAAGATAAGTAGCTACGCTATCAAATCGTTTACTTGATGTAATTCCTTATGGACTTGACAATGACACTTAAAGAATTAGAAAATAGTCTTAATAAAAACAAGTATAAAAATAAAATGTCAGAATTCCAAAGTTTTAGTATACCTTAAATCTTAAAAAGAAAGGATGTTTAATGACGCAGTCCATTTTCTTTCTTTTTAAGATTTATTTTTCCTTTTTTCTTTCTTTTTGCTGTGTGCACATGTAGTACAACAAAAATAATAAAACAAGTAATAAAATTATTTTTTTAAATAACCCCCGGCAGAAGAAGAAACATCTCTACCGCAGCTAATAAAAGTGCTGATAACCTTGAAGAGGCTGAACTGATTTTAATAAAAAATGTCTAAGAACCATTGCCAGGAAACGTGCTTTAAAAAAAAACTGCATCCAAATCGGTTCACCCGTTTATAGCTACGGTGCCACAGATAGACACACAGACAAACAAACTTAAAACTCCCCTTTCTTGAGTAAAGACAAAGAAAAAAAAGAAGCAATTGAGCACGTATTTAAATAAAAGGTTATTTGATATCTTTGGATCATTCTAAATTATGTTGTTTACGATTTCGTGGCAGATTTGTGTATTTGTATTGTAATTTTGCTTACAGTTTAATCTTTTGAAGATCAATTAATCTCAGGTCTTGATGTTTTTTAATTCAGAGCAGCTGTTTTCTGTAATTTGATGAATAAGATGTTATGTAAATTGCTTTTGTGTCCATGTTTCTTATTATTGATACAATTTTAATAGGAATACCGTTCTGAATCCAGGATGGATTAAATTATCTTTTTACAATAAGGCGTTTCAAAAATGAACCGTAGAACAATGTACGAGTAGGTAGTAGTAAAGCTCTTTGCGAAGGAGTTCGTCCAGGGTAAGTACTAACCCGTTTACTTGCTACTTACTACGTGATTTTTTCAAAAATATTAAATATCTACAGAATTGACTTCGCTACGATTCTATTATATCTAGAGAAGATATCATGTTTCTATTGTAGTTAAGCAAAAGCTTAGTAACCATAATTTTTTTTGGACACTTTAGTTGTCGATACATATAGCTCCTTTTTAAATTATTTTAAATTCCATCTATAATGTACATCATCTTTATAGATAAGACCAGGTTTCCTCAAGATAATGAAACAAACATAACAATATGGCAACAGTATAATAAAAGCAAAAACACACTGAAATTAACTCTTAAACAAAAACTAAACAAACATTTAAGTATCTTACTACAAACAATGATCTTTAATAATCATATCGGAAGCTTTTCGAGCAATCATCATTACTGATGATTCAATTATTCCCCGTACGTTAGTTGGCATCACACTGGCATCAGCAACACGCAACCCCTTTACTCCATGAACACGAAGCTTGGAATCTAACACCGTTCCCATAGAACAAGTACCAACATAATAATGTGAAGTGTCCGATGTCCCTAGTGTATAACATTTCCAGTATTCCATAGTTCCTCTCTCTAAACATTTGCATGACTCCAGTTCAGGATCAACCAATTCTGCTTCCATCTTTTTGAAAAACGTTGAGTTTAATACGCGGTTAAAATCGGCAAGATAACTGGCATGCTTCTCTATATCTATAGCTTTGGAATAATAACCTGGATAGATCAAAGGATTGTCTTCTGGGTTTGTACTTTTCAAAAAAATCTTTCCTCTTGATTCAGGCTTTAAGTATGTGAGAAACACCATGAATACTTCTTTATTATCAAGACCTTTGCCTATAGTGTCACAGAGTGTTTCGTCGTAACTGAAATAGAATGCGCACAGTCCCAAAAATGTCAGGCTGTCACCAAAGTGAACCGCAATCGTTTCGTAGTCTGGGTAGCGCTGAGATTTGTTAAGAGCTACGTAACCGTCGAATATGATGTACGGGTATTCATTTGGATCACCAATTGCACTTGCTTTAGAGGCTTTTGTCATTTTATAGATTAAAATGCAGTTGACATGGTCTTGAAAGTTTTTTCCCACTGGTAAATTGGATATCACTTTGATACCGTGCTTATGTAAGTTATCTTTTGGACCTATACCCGATAGCATGAGTAGCTGTGGTGACTTAATAGTTCCAGCTGTTACTATGACTTCTTTAGTAGCCTTTAGTGCCAGCTTTCTTTTATCTTCCGTGATCACTTCAACTCCGATAGCAATTTTTTTATCATTAAATATTATTTTAGTCGCTAATGTGTTCAACATAAGGTATAAGTTTTTGTTGTCTTTGAGAGGTCTCAAGAATTTCTGAGCCGTGCTTTGTCGTATATCATCACCATTACTGAACATAAAATTCGTGAATCCTAGTGGGTAGTCTGGATTTATATCCAAATGATATTCATAACCTATTTCTTCTAGAGCATTAAAAAAGTCTCGATTTCTTTCATAGTATCTTTTATGTATTTTAATTTTCCCTTTTGTTCCGTAATAATGTTTTTGATTTGATTCGAGAATTTTTTTATCAGTAAGTTGTTCGTTTTTGCGGAGTAATGGTAGGACTGATTTCCAGGACCAAGAGGGGTCCTTTGTGATGGCTGCCCACTCATTATAATCGTCAGGGTATGCATGCACATAAGATCCAAATCCAAGGGAACCAGAACCACCCAACACTTTCCCTTGCGACATATGAATGACGTCATTGGTATGGTACTCACCTGACAGACCTTCGCAACTTGAAGTAAAATTCCAATCATATCTTGAACCCTTCAGAAATGGAAATAATCCAACCATCTGGAAGATCACAAAATAATCTCCATAAAATTAGAATCACAAACAATTTTCAATATTTAATAAAGCTTGTGTCCGCGACTTCGTTCGCGTTTTGTTTGTCTGCAGAGTTCTTATATTTGCGTGGTACCCTTTTTGTAGATTAACCGGACCAAACAGAAAAACCATTTTTTATTAGTTGTTTTTTTTATGATTATTACCTATAATTATGCATTTATTTCAATGCTGTTATTTCGAAATATCAAACAGACACTACTTTAAAAAAAAACATGCATCATCTATTTTGGTTGTCTTATTACTAACCCTTATACTTAATACCATATATCAATACTTACATCAGATTCCAAGGGTGGGTAAGTCCCAGCTTCTATAAGTAGTACTTTAGCATCTGTTTCCACAAGTCTACTAGCTATGAGGCACCCCGCTGTCCCACCACCCACTACTATAAAGTCAAATTTCGCTCCATCTAAAAGTTAAAGTATAGTTGAGTCAATCACTTCCCTGTCCTTATATACTCCTTTCTTTTTATTGCTAGGAAGTCATCACATGACTTCTTCTGCCCTGGGCGGAGCAGAAGGGACTGCTAGCCTCTTATAGACTAAAACCCATCCTAATGCCCTTTGCGTTCCAGGGTCGCGGTGACTCTTTTGAACAAATTCCGCAACCCTGGCAGGATCTGGCACTAGCGGGACTCATCTCTTTCCTTATACCTTCCTCTTTCTTCTTCTTCTTAGCGTTTCGATGTTAATCCGAATGTAGTCTGCTTAAAATTTACCTATTAATTTTTAGTCAGCGAGAAGAAATCTGTCAAAACTTGGTCCGATAAAATTGGTCGTGGGCGGAGTCTTAACCACTGGGCCATCTCATTTTAAAAGATTTATAAAGAGATTACCTTGAATACATGGGGGTTTTGGCCACTCATATGCAGTGAGGTTGAGAATGGTAAGCATCCCCAAAATGCCTTCAACGTTTTTAAAATAAGCCACGGCGCCAGCAGCATCCATGATGACAAATCAGTTTTCTTCAGTCCCATATACGAGTAATTGAAAATTATAGTAATAAAATTAAATTGTTACGTAAAAAAACGTGTAAGCCAAAATTCTAAATATTTTGTATTATAATGCAATTAAAAAATAAAAATTACTATTTTTTTTACTTTAAGACTTGAAATACCACACAAAACTAAAGCTATCTTACACGTGCCTTTGATTTTATTTGCAACAAATTACAAAAAAAAACAAATGCAAAGGCTTTTTTGTATAATACGGCTCATTAAGTCTAAAGGTCTCCCACTCACCATCTCGATGCGCAATCGGGAACATGCATTATATTTTTATTTAAAAGTAATCCTCATTCATGTAATAAACGGTCTAAAAATATATAAGCTATCGATGATTTGTTACTATCTCTTTCTAGCAAAACGAAATTTAACACGGAGTTTATATTATGGCCATAGTGTCGTGTGACGTCACAGTCCATGTCTGCCATTGCATGTGTCTCTCTGTCTAATCGGTGCGAAATCAAAAGTTTTAAATGCTTATATCGGCCGTGTTTCTTGGGTTTCACCGATGTTTAAGATAAACTCCTAGAAAGCACATAATTATAATTTGAATTAACTTTACCTCTTTCTAATATGACTACAGAAGTATAAAATGACTTAGGTAATATACGGGATAGTGGATGGAGACCTTTGCATCATGCAATACAGGTATCTTATCATCAGAAAACTAGAAAGAAATACTAATGGAGTTGAATATAAAACAGGTACCTATTTTTGTCAGACTTTGACGTCAAGTTAGTTCCTATTTTTTATATTTGCAAAGATTTAGAAGCTATTTTAATAAGAAAAAGCACTTATTTTAATTAAACCATTTACAGGCACTTTTGTCACGGAGTCGTTCAGTTAGTCAGAAATTCGAAACTAGCGACTCGTTGCATAAAGAAAAAAAAAACACGTAAATATTTTTTTTTTTAAGTAACCCCCTACAGAAGAAAAAAGATCTCTACCGCAGGTAACAAAAGAGCTGATAACCTTGCAGCGGCTAAACTGAATTTAATAAAAAATGTCTAAGAACCATTGCTAGGAAACGTGCTTTCAAATAAAGAACCACATTCAAATCGGTTCACCCGTTTAGAGCTACGGTGCCACGGATAGACACACAGACAAACAAACTAACTCAAAACTCACCTTTTTTGAGTAAAGACAAAAAAGAAGAAGAAGCAATCGAGCACGTCTTTAAATAAAGCGTTGATATCTTTGGATCATTCTAAATGATGTTGTAGATTTGTGTATTTGTATTGTAATTTTGCTTACAGTTTGATCTTTTGAAGATCAAAATTAATCTTAAGTCTTGATGTTTTTTAATTCAGACAGGCTGTTGTAATTCCGTAATTTGACGGATTAGATGTTATGTAAATTGCTTTTGTGTTTCTTATTATTGTTACAATTTTAATAGGAACAGAACAGTGTAGTAGTTGTAGTAGAGCTCTTTGAGAAGGAGTTCGTCCAGGGTAAGTACTAACCCGTTTACTTGCTACTTACTAAGTACTTTTTTCAAAAATATTAAATATACACATTTGGCTTCGCTACGATTCTATTATGTGTATAGAAGATATCATGTTTCTATTGTAGTTAGGCAAAAGTTGTCCATACATGTAGCTCCTTTTTATATTATTTTGAATTCCATCTACAATGCACATCATCTTTATAGATAAGACCAGGTTTCCTCAAGATAATGAAACAAAAATAACAATATGGCAACAGTATAATAAAAGCAAAAACACACTGAAATTAACTCTTAAACAAAAACTAAACAAACATTTAAGTATCTTATTACAAACAATGATCTTCAATAATCATATCGGAAGCTTTTCGAGCAATCATCATTACTGATGATTCAATTATTCCCCGTACGTTGGTAGGCATTACACTGGCATCAGCCACACGCAACCTTTTCACTCCATGAACACGAAGCTTGGAATCTAGGACCGTTCCCATAGAACAAGTACCAACATAATAATGTGAAGTGTCCGATGTCCCTAGTGTATAACATTTCCAGTATTCCATAGTCCCTCTCTCTAAACATTTGCATGACTCCAATTCAGGATCAACCAATTCTGCTTCCATCTTTTTGAAAAACGTTGAGTTTAATACACGGTTAAAATCTGCAAGATAACTAGCGTGCTTCTCTATATCTATAGCTTTGGTATAATAACCTGGATAAATCAAAGGATTGTCTTCTGGGTTTGTACTTTTCAGAAGAATCTTCCCTCTTGATTCAGGCTTTAAGTATGTGAGAAACACCATTAATACTTCTTTATTATCAAGACCTTTGCTTATAGTGTCACAGAGTGTTTCATCGTAACTGAAATAGAATGCGCACAGTCTCAAAAATGTTAAGCTGTCGCCAAAGTGAGCGGCAATCGTTTCATAGTCTGGGTAGCCCTGAGACTTGTTAAGAGCTACGTAACCGTCGAATATAATGTACGGGTATTCATTTGGATCACCAAGTGCACTTGCTTTAGACGCTTTTGTCATTTTATAGATTAAAATGCAGTTGACATGGTCTTGGAAGTTTCTTCCCACTGGTAAATTGGATACCACTTTGATACCGTGCTTATTTAAGTGATCTTTTGGACCTATACCCGATAGCATGAGTAGCTGTGGTGACTTAATAGTTCCAGCTGATACTATAACTTCTTTAGTAGCTTTTAGTGTCAGCTTTCTATTATCTTCTGTGATCACTTCAACTCCGATAGCAATTTTTTTATCATTAAATATTATTTTTGTTGCTAATGTGTTCAACATAAGGTACAAGTTTTTGTTGTCTTTGAGAGGCCTCAAGAATTTCTGAGCCGTGCTTTGTCGTATATCATCACCATTACTGAACATAAAATTCGTGAATCCTAGTGGGTAGTCTGGATTTATATCCAAATGGTATTCATAACCTATTTCTTCTAGAGCATCAAAATAGTCCCCATTTCTTTTATAGTATGTTTTATGTATTTTAATTTCCCCTTTTGTTCCATAATAATGTTTTTGATTTGATTCGAGAATTTTTTTATCAGTAAGTTGTTCGTTTTTGCGGAGTAATGGTAGGACTGATTTCCAGGACCAAGAGGGGTCCTTTGTGATTGCTGCCCACTCATTATAATCGTCAGGGTATGCATGCACATAGCATCCAAAACCAATGGAACCAGAACCACCCAACACTTTCCCTTGCGACATATGAATGACGTTATTGGTATGGTACTCACCTGACAGACCTTCGCAACTTGAAGTGAAATTCCAGTCATATCTTGAGTCCTTCAGAAATGGAAATAATCCTACCATCTGGAAGATCACAAAATAATCTCCATAAAATTAGAATCACAAACAAAATTCCCGCGACTTCGTTCGCTTAAATATTGGTTTTCTGCGGGGTTTTAAATTTCGATTTGCTATAAAGAGATAGAAACCAATCTTCGATGGCCTATATCTTTTCTAATTAATACTTATTTGAGAAATACATAGGTTTACTAAACTGTTTATTACATTAATGAGTTCTTTTTAAAAATTCATGCATGTTATTCCCTATTTAGCTTATCTGAAAATACTCACGTCAGATTCCAAGGGTGGGTAAGTCCCAGCTTCTATGAGCAGTACTTTAGCATCTCTTTCCACAAGTCTACTAGCTATGAGGCACCCCGCTGTTCCGCCACCCACTACTATGAAATCAAACTTCTCTCCATCTAAAAACCAAAATTAATTGGAATCAATCACTACCCTGTCCTTTTATATTCTTTTTTATTTTTTTAAGGGTGGTAAGTCATCAAATGACTTCTTCCGCTCTGAGCAGTGCGGAGGGAATGCCAGTCTCTTACTGACTAAAACCTATCCATGTTCCTACTTATGCACTTTGCGTTCCAGGGTCGCAGTGACTCTTTCGAACCAATTTCGCAACCCTGCCAGGATCTGGCTCTAGCGGGTACCGTCTCCTTCTTTATCGTGGCGGCAGTAAGGCATAACGACCCCACACACCCTAGTGTCAGAGTTTCTAAACCGCCACAAGGGCCTCTGACATGGTTACCGATGTCAGCGATGTTCAAGATAACTTAGAAAGTACATATGAATTAGAAAAACGTCTCATCTCCTTATTTATGCCCGGCATAAAACCCGCAGCCTTATGTCTAAGAGGCGGGCTCCTTAACCACTGGACCATCCCCCATACTTGTATCATATTCCCCATTTCTGAGGGTCGTGAGATTCCCTATGGATAAGCTTCTTGTGGATGGTATCTCGCCATCTGTGTCGATCTTTGGCATTATATAGTGCTATGTGTAATTGGGTTTCCAGTGTGGAGCGGACCTGATCAACCCATCTTTTCTGGGCCATCACAACATTTCAAAAGATTTTTTAAAGATTTATAAAGAGATTACCTTGAATACATGGAGGTATTGGCCACTCATGTGCAGTGAGGTTGAGAATGGTAAGCATCCCCAAAATTCCTTCAACCTTTTTAAAATAAGCCACGGCGTCACCAGAATCCATGATGGCAAATCAGTTATCTTCAGTCCCATATACGAGTACCTAATTGAAAATTATAGTAATAAAATTAAACATTTTGTTTCAAAGTTTTGATCTTTAAAACTATTGTTGAAAGCCAGAATTCTAAATATTTTGTAATTAAATTAGAAATAAAACCAATAATTATTTTTTGACTTTAAGACTTGGAATACCACACTAAACTAAAGCTGTCAAACGCGCGCCTTTGATTTTATTTGCAAACGAATTGCAAAAAAATTACAAATGTTTACTTGCATGCTTTTGTATAACACGGATCATTAAGTCTAAAGGTCTCCCACACACCGTCTCGATGCATAATATGGAACATGCATAATATATTTTATTTATAAATTTATCATCATTCATATAATAAACAGTTTTGTAGGTAAAACAATTTTTCGAAGAACTATTGAAATTAAAAAAAAAAGATATAAGCCATCAAAGAATTGTTTTTATTTCTTTCTATTAAAACGAAAAACACGAGGTTTTTATATTGGCCGTATTATGTGAAGTCACACGTGTGTATCAATAATTTTAAATGTTTATAACGATCCTATTTCTTGGCTTTCAACGGTGTCAGAGAAGTTTAAGATAAACTTAGAAAATGCATATCAATTATTATTGAAAAACTCACATTGGTGCTTGCTCAGTATTGTACCAGATAACTGATGCATGAGAACAACTTGGCCATCACAACATTCAAGCAAGAAACATAACTTTACTTCTTTAAAATAATATACCATCATGCCTGTTTCCCCGAAGGGTTAGGTAGAGGTGTACCAATGTACACCCACAGTTCGCCGGTATATTTAGGTCCCATGTAATAGGGGGCGAACCTATTGCCAATAACCAGGCACAAATCCAAACTTCGAGCTGCTACTGAGAATTTCATAGAAAAACCCAATAACACTTTTTGCTCGACCTAAGAAATGAACAAATGAACCCAGGACCTCTAGCATAGCAGTCATACTTAAGACTACTAGGCTAACGAGGCAGTTATATAAATATTAACATAAAAGTATAAACGACTTGGATAAAATACGGGATAGTGGGTAGAGTCCTTTGCACCTTGCAATACAAGTACCTTATCATCAGAAAACTAGATAGAAATAGTAATTGCGTTCAAAATAAAATGGGTATCTATTCTTGACAGACTGACGTCAAGCTTGTTCCTTTTTTTATATTTGTGTATTAAAGACAAAGCATTTATTTCAATTAAACCATTTACAGGTAGTTTTGAATTGTCAAGGAGTCCTGTTTATTCAGATAATAGAAAATAGTTACTTGTGGCTACTTGGAGGGGCCAGTCAGGGCCGATGCCTGCCGGGGCTGCGAGTTATTCGAAAGAGATACCGCGCCCCCGAAACGCAAAAGGCACTTGAAGGAACATGGATAGGTTTTAGTCAGTAAAAGTCTGACACTCCCTTTCGCGCCGCCCAGGGCGGGTGAAGTTAATTGATGATTTCCCATCATAAAAAAGGCAGGTCTCTATGGAGAAGAACAAGCAAGAAACTTCAAAGGCCCTCAATTAAGGTTTTACAAAATTTTGCTGGTTTTTGGATGCTTCTATAACATTAAGTAAAAATAATGAAGGGAAAGTGAAAAAATAAAATAGAATTTTAAGCCATGGCAAATAAGAGATCACCAATTTCAACTGACAGCGCCCGTTCACGAACCTGACGTCTGGATGAGACACCAATTTAACTCAACTAATAATGATAATTTCTAACTATACATTTTAACAGATAGATACATAAGCTCACATAATTTTATAAGAATTGTTGTTTTTTTTTTAATTTATTATCTTTATTTATATTAATAAAAATAAATGATCTCTATAGAATTATAAATAATTAATAACAATACATTTTAATAGGTAAATAAGTTTACAAAATTTTATAAGAACTGTTATTTTTTATTTGTTATGCCCTAACAGGGTCCATAATTGTACTTTAGCTCTAAGCTTTTTGTTACATCTTTTATGCACATTATGGTACTCAAATAAACGAATATAAATATGAAGCACGTGGCTAAATAATAACAGCCGCATAGACCGATCTTCCGTGTTAAGCCTCGCTTGCCGAGGTTGGTCTGTGGATTGGTGACCATTTACCATAGCGAGTTTCCTCCGTGCCTCGGAAAGCACGTAAAGACGTTGGTCTCGGCTGTCATTTGTAGATCTTTGACAGTCGTTACTGTTAGTCAGAAGCCAGAAAGTCTGACAACCAGTCTCACCAAGAGTAACGTATTACCCATTACTGGGTTGTGGAGGTCTGATAGGCAGTCGCTCCATGTAAAATACTGATATTCAGCTGCATCCGGTTCGACTGGAAGCCGACCCCAACATAGTTGGGAAAAGGCTAGGCAGATGATGATGATGAAATATGAAGCACCTTGATGGGAACCAAATGATGCAACACACGCACCATTATCAGCGAGACACTTTAGTGAGGAGTTGTACCTGTTTTCAATATAAAAACTTAAGACTTAATTTGAATTACCTAAGTTATTCGCTTTCTTGAATTAGATAAGCAGTTACGTTATCAAATCGTTTAGTTGTTCGAGTAATTCCTTACTGACTTGGCAATGACACTTATAGAATGGGAATACCTATATTTAAATTAGAATTAAGTAAAACATAATAAAATATAAGAATTCCAGTGATAGGTAGTTCACCTATTTAAAAACTGAAAGGACCAAAATATTTTTGAACTGCCTCATTAGCCTAATGACAGCGACTGCTACGCTAGAGGTCTTGGGTTCGATTCCTAAGTCAAGCAAAAAGTGTTATTGATTTTTTCTGTAAATTCTCAGTAGTAGCTCAGATTTAGGATTTGTTCCCGGTTAATGGCAATAGACTTACCCCCTATTACATGGGACGTAAACATACGCGCGAACAGTAGGTGTACATTGGTACACCTCTGCCTAACCTTTCGGGGAATACAGCGTGATGGTATGTGAAAATATTTTATTGATATAGATGCAAAAGAAATACGAAAAAATATAGATATTGTGTGTCCCACAGTTTTACCAAACAGACCAATATTAGTTAGAAGGTTATAAAGATCCAAAATTAAAACTTATCTATCTATTTTCAAAATTTCAGCCAGGCTACTTTTTATGGATTTTATTTATTTGTGGTTAATTAAAATAATTAAAAAACAGTACAACATCAATTACGATATTTAACAAAAAAAAAACAGTAGGTTACACTGAACAAAAAACAAGGATCTAGTGTTGACAATTGCGTTTAAAACGAATACTACCACGTCACTTTAAATTCAAAATGGCGGATTACAGCGGACATCAAAAACGTAATCAGAAAATATAATTAAAGTAATTATTTCATGTTCAGGGTTCACAGAAAGGTCTTAATAAGCACATTCTATGGTTGGAATGAGACCATGCCCTCTAGCCAAGTTGCAAACGATAATCGTAAACGCTCGGTAGGTACTAATACATTTTCAACTTTATACCCCAGAGAAGAAATCTTTAATAGATTTTTAACTTAAGGAAGTTAAAAATCTATTAAAGATTTCGAAGCGTTAGTGACTGGAAAGAACGAAAACGCTATGCAATCTTCACTAGATCTTCAACTTAAAACCAAGTACATAAAGTTGAAGATCTAGCCTACTCAGCGTTTACGTTTATTGTTTGTTACATGGCTACAGGCCCAGATCAAAGAATCAACTGGCATATGAATTATTTTACATACAAAGTAATCCAACAAAGTCTCTTATCTTAAAATTATGAATGATTAACAGATGACAATCTGCACTATCCCGCTTCGTACTGTACTACACTACTGCGAAGTTTGGCAACTCGCAAAAGTAAAGATGAACACCAAAATAATTAATCATTGATGATATCTTCGAAACTATGCATTTTCGGATCACAATAAAGATATAATCCCTTGACATATGGGATATAAAAAAAAACAGATTATATAATTTCATACCATCACTCCTGTATTCCCCGAAGGGTAAGGTAGAGGTGTATCAATGTACACCCACAGTTTGCCAGTATGTTTAGATCCCATGTAATAGGGGGCGTGCCTAATGCCATTAACCGGGCACAAATCCTAATTCCGAGCTGCTACTGAGATTTTTATGGAAAAACCCAATAACACTTTGCTCGACCTGGTAATCGAACCGGGCTTAGAACTAATTTTCTAACGAGGCAGTTTGTATAATTTTAATAATGTAGAATAATTTATACCCCGAAATTTAAATTTTGGTAAAATTATGATATACATAAGTCTGATAACACTATGGTCTTAGACCATTAGAACATTGAATCCTCTAAAGTAAATACTTATCTTCGAAGCAAAATGAAGGAAAACATTTACTTGTCGCTTAATACCAAGGCTTTGGAAGCAGCGGTTAATGAAATAACGTGAGTGTAACAAAGTTCTAAGAAAGAAAATAAACACATAGTACAGGGCAATATTAAATGTCCTGTTTTATCTATAGTGTGTTGATTTTCTGTCATAATAAAATCTCTAGGTAATTCTACAAACATTTAAAATCTATCATAATCTAATTTCAGTCTGAATCTGCGAAATCTCATTTAACTAGTTATTTTGTGCATGTTTCCAAATAGAACAATATACATTTAATTTTTTAGTTTTAATTTTAACTTGTTTTTGTTTTTAGATGTTATAAACAACAATTCATAGGTATGTGCTTTTACGTAAATAAACAGATTTTCTTGTTTTCTTTTCGCTAAAATCAAAAGAGCGAACTAACTCTATTCTAGGAACGATCGCAATCTTATGTCAGTGTCAGTCTCACGGTATCACTGCAACCATATCAGATCTATTGTAATCGCCACTTTTACGGTTAGAAATCGCCACCAAACCCAGTAGCTGTGATAAACTGCAGAATCAGCTTTGGAGCAATCCTTTAGTTCATCCGGGCTTAATAGGTGTTTGCCCAGATGATGGTTGCGTTTGTGAATTACTGCTCCGCATTCCCCCAGAAGATGGAGAGGCGTATCATCAGCCTCCTCACAGCATCTGCAGGTTCGGGGTTTATTAATAAATAATACACCATCACGCCTGTATTCCCCGAAGGGTTAGGCAGAGGTGTACCAAAGTATACCCACAGTTCGCCGGTATGTTTTTGGTCCCATGTAATGAAACAGTAGTACTATGTAATGTTAAAAAACGCAACCATTTCTGTAGTAGCGTGGTACGAGAGACCAGCACGTCGAACAGACGTGTTGAAAGTGCACTCCAAGTTAATGTGGCTCGAGCCAATTGAGCAATATTGCCCCGGTTGTCTCCGCTCGATGTGATCACAGCGTTATTGAGGACATGAGAGCTCCACTCTAGATTTTAGCTTAATGTAGCGTGCTAAATGTTGCACTGAAAGTTTAATATACTGTAGTGTAACATGGTCTTAGCTATTGTTTGTCTAGTAAGCACTAAGGTCTGTCAGCGTTGCGGAATTTGTTCGAAAAGTCACCGAGATTCTGGAACGCAAAGGGCGAGGTGCATGCATAGGTTGTAATCAGTAAGAGTCTGACACTCTCTACCCAGACCGAATGAAATCATTTGATGATTCAACATGCTTATGGAACTAAAAGATAATACCTACTACAGGCGATCACATTTTATGTTGTCTTGAATTATTTCTCCATAGGTTTTTTTACTAATGCAGAGTGCATTAGTAAAAAAACCAACTTTTTATAATATTAAGCATACAGATATGTCTCGGCCACAATATGACAAGACTATGTTTTGTATGGAGCGCGCTACGGCACCACATAGGAAAATAAAATAAACCGGTAGTATACAAGAGCATTATTTTAATCCAAAGAATGTTCTTTTACAATCATATCTACAGCTTTTTGAGCAATCATTATAACTGCTGCTTGCGTAGGACTTGAGACTATTGTTGGCATAATACTGGCATCAGCCACACGTAGATTTTTTAAATTGAAAAAAAAAAAACGTCTATCATAGAATAATTTTGCATGAATTTTGGGGTCAAAGAACGATACTTTTTAACTGTAAGTCACTTAAACAAAAGTACTCAATTCGTTTAAGTATGTAGTTTTTATGTTTACTTCAGAACTCTGTCATTTGTCAACCGATTTGGAAAACTCCTTTTTTTCTCGAAAGGATTTACGTTTTTTTATACTTAAATTAAACCTTAATCTTCCTCCAAATTGATAAGAACTGAATTTAGTTGCCCCTTTCAAAAGATAGTTTGATATGGAAAACATTGGATAAGAAACTCCATACATAACCTCAAAACAAAGGACATTACTTTGTCCAAGACTAAGAGAAGTGATTGCTAATTTCGCCCATTCATAGTTGTCCTCAACATTGTCGATAAAACATGTAATTGACTTTTCCAGAACGACCCAGAAGTTTTCTTTTCTGTATTTGTGAAACGTGTTCTTTGTGATTGAACATCACACATTCGTCGTGTGTCGAAGTTAGGTCCCTGGCGTAGTTTGTCCTATAAAAATGGGAACGTGCTTGGGAGCCAAAACAAACAATAGACTTTTATGTATTTTTTGCGGGGTTAAAACAATATAGTTCTGTTTTTTTGTGTTGGTAGAAAGTTATCGTTTATTCACACTTTGTTTTCGCAAGCAATAAGCTTTTTTTTTTTTTTTTTATAGACGGGAAATCATCGAATAACTTCCCCCGCCCTGGGCGGGGCGGGAGGGAGTGTCAGACTTTTACTGACTAAAACCCGTCTATGTTCCTTCATGTGCCCTTTGCGTTCCGGGGGCGCGGTATCTCTTTCGAACAACCCGCAGAAGCAATAAGCTGGACTTGCACTTGATCAAGTCAAAGTAAATAGATAAATAGTTTATAAATAGATAGTAAATAGTTTTTTTAAAGGCAATTTTAAACATGGACACCAAAATTATGACTTCAATAAACAATGAACTCTGTTCAGGCAAAAAGTATTAAAAAAGTTGATAAAAAGTGGAAAAAATAACTCTAAACGACATTCTTTTGACATAATAGCAAACTAACGTAACGTGCACTTCATTACATTAATGATACCGCATTGTTTCTGATAATGATTTTCTTCCCAGATCTCAGTTCTTTTAAACTTTGCCCCAGTCTAGGAATTTCTTTTGAAGGTGCATTTATAGACGTATAAACTAACATAAATATATCTATAATAACATAACTGCCTCGTTGGCTTAGTGGTTCTGAGCGCGACTGCTACGCTAGGGGTCCTGGGTTCGATTCCCGGGTCGAGCAAAAAGTGTTATTGGGTTTTTTTATGAAATTCTCAGTAGCAGCTCGGAGTTTAGATTTGTGCCCGGTTAATAGCAATAGGCTCGCCCCCTATTACATGGGACCTAAATATACCGGCGAACTGTGGGTGTGCCTTGGTACACCTCTGCCTAACCCTTCGGGGAATACAGGGGTGATGGTATTTAAACTAACATACACAAATAACCAGACGCGGAAGAACTATCTGTAGAGCATTTAAATATTTGTTCCGTGCGTGAAGCGAACTCGTGACATGCAGCGCAGCAGCTAATCGCTAAGCCACTGCGCCAACCGTGCCTTCAAGTATTTGAGTACTTCATGTATTCTTGCTACCTATATTAATTGTTTTTTTCTTCTTCAAATACTTTATTGTTTTCAAATATGTTACCAGCTCTTGCTGGTAATTCTCGTTTATTGTCAACAATTATGATAATTTACTCTAATACATTCAACCAGTTTCAAGGAAAAGGTATCACAATAAAAGTAAAGGTTATCAAATCAAAACAAATTATTTATTGTTTGTTAAAACATACTAATTTAGTGTTTGTTAATTAAGAGCAAAGTTTGTGCTCTTTTATCAAAATATCAGTAAGCTTCTGTGCGATGATCATAACTGTTCCTTGGATCGTGGAACCAACTATTGTAGGCATCACACTAGCGTCACCTACCCGGAGGTTCTTCACACCCTTGACTCTCAGTTTTGAATCTACAACAGATTCCATGGCACATGTACCGACATAGTTGTGTAATGTAGTAGCCATACCTAGGGCATAACACTTCCAGTATTCATGAGAGTATAGCTCCAAGCCATGACATGTTTCCAATTCAGGATCCACAAATTCAGCATTGACACTTCTATAATAAGACGTGTTAACTATCGCATTATAATGGTCAAGATATTCTGCGTGAAGCTCCAGATCTTTCTCGTTAGAATAGTACTTAGGATCAATGATTGGATTGTCTTCAGGATCGTTACTATTAAGAAGTACCTCACCTCGAGACTTCGAATACAAGTAATTATGTGTAACATAATGGACCTTACTATTATCCATTTTTTTAAATAAACGTGAACAAAGATCATCTTTAAAGTTAAAAACAAAGCCGCAAATTTCTAAAAAGTATTTTGGTTCCGTAATTACTCCACTAAGGATTTGATAGTCCGCACGATTTTGATCCTTATTAACAGCCAGCCGTCCTTCCATAACTTCAACTGGAAACTCGAGAGGACTCGGTGGTGGCATAGGTGTTGCTTTTCCCATTTTGTGGAGCACAATACTTGTTGGATTATCTTGGAAGTTTTGACCTACACCTGGTAGATCCGAAACCACTTTGATTCCGAACTTCTCTAAATGTTTTTTAGGTCCAATGCCAGAAAGCATAAGCAAATGAGGGGATTTTATAGTGCCAGCAGTTACTATTACTTCTTTATTTGCTTTTACAGTTATTAATTTCTTTTCTTTTGTAAGAACTGATACTCCAATAGCACGTTTCTTATCATCGAAGAGAATCTTGGTGGCTAACGAATTGTACATCACACTTAAGTGAGGGTTATTTTTTTCAGGTCTTATATATGCGTAGGCTGTGCTCCATCGGCGACCATGACCGATAGTGAAATAAGCGTTGGTGATCCCAACAGTGTTTTTAGGATTGATATCGTTAAGAACTTTGAATCCCAATTCTTTGTACGCTTCGAAGTATCCATCATTAATCTTGGAATGATATTTCTTAATATGCACTTTACCTTTCGTGCCGTGGAAGAATACGTCGGGTGAATGGAGAATTTGTTCGTCAGTAACTTTTTCCGTTCTTTTTATAAGTGGACAAAGTTCTTTCATTGTCCAGGAAGGGTCGTTTGTGATGTTTGCCCATTCTTCATAGTCTTTAGGATGCCCATACCCATGTAACATGTAGTTGATTTGAGCTGATCCACCAAGTACTTTGCCTTGATGCATCTGTGTCACTTCTCCTTTGTGATACCGCCTTGTAGTCTCATTACGTACAGACGTGAAATTCCAATCGAAATCCGTGTTTATTAGTAAAGGAAATAATCCTGGCAGCTGAAAAGTAACAGGCAATTATTACATTTGAATATTTAGCATCCTGATCGTTATAAGAAAATCAAACATCAACAGCCATCAACTTCTTTCGTATAATTGTTACGATATTTTACAAGAAGATCATAAAAAATTTGTTAAATCATGATCATTTGTATATTTCGTAGCTTAAACTTTGTGCTACATTAGATTTTACAGAGGTATAAGTATTTTAAATGACTTCTTTTGAAAGAATGTCAGGCTTTAGATGTGTATTATACACACATACACGCTCTGTTTGGCGTTTGTTTACCAATGTATTACAACAAATAAATTCTCGCGGGGCTTTTTTCTTTATTCCATCGAAATTGGTCCTGCCGTTTCGGAAATTAGAAAAACCGAACAAGCCGACAAACATTTTTTTTTTTAAATATAAATTCCTTATAAACTTTCATACTACCTACTACAGATTCGGAGTTGAAGCCATGAAAAAAATATCAAAAGCTAACCAAGGACTGACGACCTGATTAAGACCGCAGGAAGACGCTGGATGCAGGCCGCTTCCAACCGCTCTTTTTGGAAGTCTATGGGGGAGGTCTATGCCCAGAATTGGATGTCCTGCGGCTGATATGTTGATGATGAATCAAGGACTTACCTCGGTTTCCACCGTAGGCTGTTCACCAGCTTCAATGAGGAGCACTTTCACATCATGTTCAATTAGGTGACCAGCTATTATGCATCCTGCGGTTCCGCCTCCCACGATTATGATGTCGAAGCTGTCATTATCTGAAAAATGTATTTTGGATACTTTTCAAACATGTATTCCTGTAAATTGGTAATAAGAGGAATACTCTCAGTAAAAGCACTAGAACTTTTGAATTCAGACTGAGGATTTATACCCAGAAGAAATAGTTACCCTTTCAACACATGGGATATATCCGGAGTTCACCAAGACGGGATCATTCATCCCCCAGTTTAAGTTCCCCTTCATCAAGTGTAAGGGTATAACTATATTTTATTAACCCTGGAGTGGTCGCGCGGACTACATATGTAGCCCACGGTTGTTAAAACTGACATGACATTTTGCACACTTTTTTTTCATAGCTGATTTAAACAAGATCGTTGAAGATTTATGTTTGTTTTTCGTTTTAATTACATTTTGAAAGAGTTAATTTGTCATATTTTAATAAGAAAATAATAAAACAATTGAATTTCATTTAAAAAACGACAAAACAAATTCCTACATATGTAGTCCGCGCGACCACTTACGTGACTTTTTAAGGCGCGACCACTGCAGGGTTAAACTAAATTCACCACTTTTCTTTCCTTCTCCGCGAAAAAAAAATACTGCTAAGTACTACACTTATTTTTTGGCCCCATTTACTGGAAAAACAAATCTGTAGTCCAATATGATATATGAAATAAATAATTTTTTATTCCATTCTTTTTTGGATTCCAGATATTTTAAATAAAATTTTGCGAATTATAAAATTAATACCTTTTACAGTCGCCTCTTGAGGCCACAAATACGCAGCCAAGTTCAGATACGTCAGCAATTTGAGAATGTTCTGTCTTTTTAATATTGTGTTAAATATTCGGGATGCCACGTCCATGATTGTAGTCAAATTTTAAGAATGAATGAATTCTGGAATAAAGATTTTATTATCTAGTATTTGAAAAACACACTAATGCTACATTTAAAGGACTTGCTAAATAGGTACTACATACATGAACATATTATTATAAAATGTATTTTAATTTATTTACTAAGTCAAAGTCAAATCATCTGTTTCAATTAGCTCAATAAAAGACATTTAATTGAACTAGTTGCCTCTTCCAAAAGATAGTTTCAGATAGAGAAGTAAAAGACAAGAAATTCCATATATTTATAATACTAATAATAAAATATCCAAAATAAAGAATACGGGAATAAAATATTAATTTACTTTAAAATTTGAAATAATTAAAATTATAAAATTTTAATTACTGTTCAATTTGGACTTAAATAAGAAACTAAGAAAACTTGAAGTTAAAGGGCAACTTTAACTTAGTTCCCATTAATAAAATGGTAAGAAAAACTCACCCGAGTAAAGGCAGATTCCAAATTCTTCACTTTCTCACTTACAACCTGCTAATATACTCGTACCACATGTTAGTACCAGCGAGCGTCTGTAAAATATATTCAAAAAAATAATTAAAAACTGATAAAGATCGATTTATTTGTTAGGAAGTTTAAGTAATTACATATTGATCTTGTTACCTACGATGACATTGAGTGGAGCGGAGCGGGAGCGACAGCGGGACAATTAGGTGGCAATTCTCGTCGGAAAAGTGGTGAATGCATATGCGAATAACGCACCTCCGGCCATAGGCAGATGTGGAACACCGTGGTGGTTTTAGCCGGTAAGCTTCCGGCATGCCCCTCCGTCACTCCCAGGAGGAAGTTCAAGAGGATTTTCACCGCGCAGACATGAAAAGGAGCAATTCTCGTTTTTTTATGAACTCAGCCTCGATCTGTCAACAAAATAGCTACACATGCCATCACGCCTGTATACCTCAAAGGGTTACGCAGATGTGTACCAATGTACACCCACACAGTTCGCCAGTATGTTTCGGTCCCATGTTTTAGGGGGCGAGCCTATTGCCATTAACCAGCCAGGATTTGTGCTAGGGAAATGTATTTCACTGGACTTGGGAATCGAACCCAAGACCTCTAGCGTAGCAGTCGCGCTTAGGATCACTAGGCTAACAAGACAGAATCTAGTAACTACATAAACGTAAACTATTGATTAATTAGTACGTTCTTGCTGTGTATACTTTCCGCTGTCGCTTTAATTCGGTGACGTCTCAGGCCGCAGCCTTATTCAATTAATATTTAAAACTAAGCCCTTGCTAATTAAAAACCAATTCCATTATATAATAGTCAAACATGTGTATCTACGTTTTATTTTATTTACATTTAAGATACTACATTAATTTATTTTAGGACCAATTACTTTATTTGATAGTTTCAAGTTCAATTACTCTTAACGGCTTAAAGTAACCAAGTGGAAAATTTACATTAATGTTTTTATTTCTAAAAATATATATTAAAAAAATTAAGGCTATTATTGTCTCATTGCAGCGCATAATCTATTTTTCTCATAGAGAATGTACGAGCATTAATTACCACGCTTTCTCAAGGTGGATTGGCGATTTCAGCCTTACATTATTTGTAAGTCCAGGTTTACTCGCGATGTTTTCCTTCACTGACATCAGTGATGTGTATGATAAACTAAGAAAGTTTAAATAAATTGAAGTATTGATTTATTTTTATTTTTTGTTGGCATTATTGTTTTTTTTTTTTTTTGTTATTTGTAAAATAAATCTTAACTAGGTACTACACAGAGAAATAAAATAAACAAATAATCCAGACATCGTAATATATTATACGTAATTTTATTTGCTAAATAATTACTTAGCAAATAAATTCTTCACAAATAAATATAACGCAAACCTAATCATTGACAAGGAAAGATTTAAACAACAACTTGCTTACCAACTAATACTTTTACCAATTTTAATGAATCGTTTTTTGGCATACATTTCATAATATCGAAGGTATACAGGAGCGTCGACGACGGAGCCGCGCTGAGCGGGGCTCCTATATCTGACAGCACTATCACGAGGTTGTGGGTTCGCAACCGGGCATGGGCAAGTACCAATGTGACTTTTTCTAATTCATATGTACTTTCTAAGTTTATCTTGGACATCACTGATATCTGTAACCATGTCAGAGGCCCTTGAGGCGGTTTAGAAACTCAGACACTAGGGTGTGTGGGGCCGTAGACCTTAGTGCCCACACGATACAGAAAAGAAAGGCTATAGCTATACCATTTGAACCTAAACTATCCGGGTCGGGGTGCCCTAGGCTACCTGCGCCATAATAAGTCATTCGACTCAATGTTTATTGTCTAAACATTGTTTGCTGTAATACACCATTTGACTAACGACCAAATGCCTTAATAATATAAAATAAAAAAAAATATACCATCACGCCTGTATTCCGAGAAGGGTTAGGCAGAGGTGTACCAATGTACACCCACAGTTCGCTGGTATATTTAGGTCCCATGTAATAGGGGGCGAGCCTATTGCGCTTAACCGGGCACAAATCCAAACTCCGAGCTGCTACTGAGAATTTCATAGAAAAACCCAATAACAATTTTGCTCGACGTGGGAATCGAACCTGGGACCTCCTTGCACAGCAGTCGCACTTGCGACCACGAGACCAACGGGGCAGTTAATGATATCCTTGGTAATATTCTGCCGCGTAAAATTCGACCAAATGAAAATTCGTACTAAAATCATTTCAAATATTGCAAGTTTTAGGTCCCATGTAATAGGGGGCGAGCATATTGTCATTAACCAGGCACAAATCCGAACTCCGAGCTGCTACTAAGAATTTCATAAAAAAACTCAATAACATTTAATTTTGTTCAACCTGGGGATCATACCCAAGACCTCTAGCGTAACAGTTGCGCTTAGAACCACTAGGCTAACAAGCCAGTTACGTATTTCAAAGAAAATAAAAAATATATATTTTGGCTACGATATTTAGCCAAGGTCAAGGACGTAGGACAAATATTGTTTAGAGTCATAGAACGAAATTAGGACTTAAATAATACAAAAATAATAATAATAAATAATTTCGAAAATAATAATAATTTCAAAAAATAAATAGGTAATAATAAATTATTCGGGTATTTTTCAATATGCCTACGTATTATTATCTCGTCTGTGGAAGTAGGTATTATTAATTGCTCGCTGGATTCCGGTTTCAGATAACAAAGATCCATTATAATTTACTGAAGTAAAGTATTCAAAACAATGGTTAATTATTTAAAATATTCACGGAAAAAACAACGAATTTTATCTAAAATCATTAGACGTACAAGGGAAACCATTTTGGTTAAGTAATTGGCCTAGTAGTTTTATTTGCAGTTTATAGTTTTTTTTTCTTTAAGATATTCGTAAAGTTCGCTTCGTCTTTATCAGTATTCGAATAAGACATTGTCGTCAATATTACGAAAGATATATAAAACTACCTAAACTGCCTAGACTGCCCCGTTGGTCTCGTGGGGTCCCGGGTTCTATTCCCAGGTCAAGCAAAAAGTGTTAATGAGTTTTTCCATTCGGAATTTCTCAGTAACAGCCTGGAGTTTGGAAGTTGGTGGTGTGACACCCCCTTGCCTAGGAAAGTACTTAAAGCTGTTGGTCCCGGCTGTCATTCGTAGATCTTTGGCAGTCGTTACGGATAGTCAGAAGCCAAGAATTAATCTAAACAATCAGTCTAATCAAGAGGTATCGTGTTCCCCAGTTACTAGGATGTGCAGGTCAGATAGGCAGACGCTCCATGCAAAACACTTCAGCTGCATCCGGTTAGACTGGAAGCCGACCCCAACATAGTTGGGAAGAAGTTGGGCAGATGGTGATGGTATAAAACTACCTAAAATACGTTATCTTTTAGGACGTGAAAAGTCAAGGCTGCAAAGGAAACTTTTATTTCTCTAATAAGGATTTTAAAAGCGATCCGTGCAAGTTTATTCTTGTGTAATGTAGTTTTATATTATTGTATGGAGGTACTTGACCAGCTAACCCTTCCGGGAATATAGGCGTGATGGAATGTGTTATATTAAAAATATAAACTCACTTAAAAAAAAATGAAGCAATGAAAATGAAAGTTGAAGCAATTTTTTTACGTTTTCTCTTCTTCTTAGCGTTTCGATGACAAACTATATTATAATAAATAAATATACTATTATTATAAATTATATTGATGCGGCCCAGAATTTGGCCACTTTGACTGCGTTGTCGGTGGCAGCCATTAAATCTTCCTGCGTGCAGCTGTTAGGGCATGCAGGGCACGATGTTTTCTCTTTACCTACTACTTTACTTACTACTTTACCTACCAACTTTATTCCTAATGAGGGCATCATTTAATTTATAATTTACTGCTATTTAAGGTATTATAATTTATTGTTATATTCAGGCGTTAAATTCGTGATTTATTTGCATTATTTATTTTCGGTTTTCCCAAGAGACTACAGCATGGGGTTCTTCAAGAAAGGAGTTTTGAGGTTTTTACGGGGTCGGCAGCGCACGAGTGATGCCTCTGGTGTTGCAAGTGTCCATAGGCAGCGGTAACCGCTTAACATCAGGCGGGCCGTTAGCTTGTTTGCCACCTACAGTGGTATAAAAAAAAAAAAAAAAAAAAAATATTCCGTTTTATTATCACGTAAGGATTTTTACAATAAAAAAAAATCTTTAAAGGAAATACGTTTACATAATAAAATTTTAATTGAGGAAAACACGTTTCTACTGACGTCAGAAATATAACATAATACAAAAATATTTACAAAATAAATAAATAAGATGACCCGCAACAATTAAAACAAAAGAAAACGTCAAAAAATTCCGTCGCATGGCCGTCAATTATAATTTAATTATTATAATTAAATTATACAATAATATATTAAACAAAAAAAAACTAACGGCCAAATTTTTTATTTGCCTAATCTATTGTTTAAGCAACCTTTTAACTACGGAACCCTAATTTGTTGTACGTCAATAGGTCAGTATTTACGTCGCTAAGTAGGTATAAATATTGTTTTACCATCGAGTTTTGGTCCAGTCATCTATAAGAGTTTTAAAAGATAGAAGAAAAGAATTAAAAGAAAAATAATTTATTAATTAATTAAGTACTAAAAAAAACTAATAAAATTTAAATAAAGTTTAGTGTCTCAGTCATACTAGGTATGTAAGTTTTTATTCTTAACTAGCTTTTGCCTGCGACTTTACATACATTATGTCGCAGTATGATAGAAAAAGCCGTAATATAGCTATATCCCTCGGGATATAATCCTATAAACATTACTATGTTAAGTATTCGTAAGATAGTACGTAACATGTTTATCTGACTAAACTTATCTAGTTAAATAGTTATAATTCTACCATTAAACCTGACTACCTTACGGGAAAAAGGCGTCTTCTCTTCTTTATCGTGTGGACAGTAAGGTCTAAACGACCCCACAAACCCTAGTGTCAGAGTTTCTAAACCGCCTCAAGGGCCTCTGACATGGTTACCGATGTCAGTGATGTCCAAGATAAACTTAGAAAGTACGTATGAATTAGAAAAAGTCACATTGGTACTTGCCCGTGCCCGGTTGCGAACCCACAACCTCTTGCATGAGAGGCGGGCGCCTTAACCACTGGGCCATCACGACATATGGGAAAAAGGCTTGAGTTTATGTATGCATAAACATTATGCGTATCGATGTGGAAAAAAATATTATTAAAGCAATTACTTTATTATACTCTTAATATACCGTGATTTTTCCAGATTATTTTTAGATCGAATGACAACACGGCTTTGACTATTGTCAGTAGTATTAGAGGGAATGACCTTGATTATCTATCAGTAGAAAAATATCTAGAAATGAATGCAACATCAGCGGTACTTGGTATACAACACATTCAAGGAGGATTCAATATACTGGCCGCCTTGCAGCTGACTGCGTTTCTATGGCCGCAGCAAGCACAGGTTGAAGGTAATTCACTTATTCTTCTTCTAAGCGTTTCAATGACAGACATAATACCTATAGGTATTATATTGTTGCTGCCCAGAATTCTTTAATTAATAGCATCTGCCCCTAACGTCGTTCGCGTGGATATTTTCAGCCGTGTTAAATAACGTCTTTGGTTACTGCACCGTTCTCGTATGTCATAGCGTGATGTTATATAGCCTATGACGCTCACAAATAACGTGGCTTTATATGGGTCAAAAAAAAACAAAATCGGTTCAGTATATGCAGTATAACCTCACAAAATTTACTTTTTATAATGCTAGGAAAGAATAGCGATTTTATCCCTGTGATGATTATTTTGCTGTTTCGAACATAAAAGTAGCACAAATTACCTCTTATAACATCAGCCACATGCCAATAAAAGTCACGTCTAAATCGATCCAGACTTATAGGTTAGTTGGGACTAACAGACATACAGACTAAATAATGTGATATTGGTATAAAAAAGTGTAAACGTTTTATATGCATTTAGAAAAAAAAACGTTTTTTAACATTGCAAACAGACAATTAAATTTTATTATTATTATTCATTTATTCATTAATTACACATATTGATTGCATTTTTAAATATTAATATAAGAACATTTAAAAATATAAAAAATATTTTAAAATTTTATTTATTTTTATGGACTGGTAATAATAGTTGTAAAGCCATCCTGTGTCTGTTACATTTACCTACTACTTCCACCATACCTATTTCTGCCGCAAATCAGCGTTGCTGTGTTCTGGCTTGAAGGGTTTGGGTTCCGGTGTAATTACAGGCACATCCGGCATTTCAACTAAGTTTCTGGGATAGCAAAGCATTAGCAAGGCCTCTGGTATTGCAAATATCCATAGACAGTTGTGACCATTTAACATGAGGTGGGCCATTTGTGTTTTTGCCACACAATGATATAAAAAAAAATACAATTCTAATCTAAATTAACAAAGTTAACGACAGGGGAAGACTACACAAACGTACAAACTTACAGTATAAATTCAAACCACAATTAATCGAAAAGAATAAACATTAAAATTCTACGTTTATCTTGGACATTTCTGACATCATTGAAGGGAAATATTGTGAGGAAACCTGGACCTATAATAATTAATATACTTAACTTTGAAATCGCCAATCCGCCTTGAGCAAGTCCTATTACGATACGATCGGTTCAATGGTTTTGCCGTGATGAAGTAATAAATCAACATGCAAACATACAGAGTTACTTTCGTAATTATAACATTGTTTTTTCATATATCATACTAGCGAACTAGTAGGTACAGCGCGTGGCTTATTTCAACCGCCATTATTTACGTCTTTGGTTAATGCTCCACTCCCGTAGGTCATAGCGAGATGTTATGTAGCCTATGTTACTCAGGAATAACGTAGCTATCTATGGGTGAAAAAATGGTTAAAATCGGTCCAGGCGTTTCGGAGCCAATTTGTTACAAACAAACAAACCTATGGTCTTACCGTAGTAGTAAATGCAGTACCTGCCAGAATGCTCAGAGCGATGCCCGTGTCTTAGTCAATGGTAGCTGGGGGACACCGTCCGCGTCGGTAGGAATGCGATACACCGGGGCCCGCTAGGGCTAATACCTAGGGTTGATCCATGTGTCAAATTCTTATTGACTACCGACCATTTTTTTTGTTTCTATAGTTAGTAGATAAAAAATTACCTATATATTTATAGATGGCGCTAGTTTCGACTTCATAATAGTTGGGGCGGGGTCAGCAGGCAGTGTGATAGCCAATAGACTGACAGAGATTGATCAAGCTACAGTTTTACTTATAGAAGCGGGTGGAGATCCTCCCGTAGAATCTGTGGTACGTATCTACCTACTGTTTCTTAAAATAAATTTGGTATACTACTAATCCTAGTATCCTAGTCCTAGTAATATTATTAATGAGAAAGTTTGTAAGGCTGGATGGATGTTTGTTACTCTTTCACGCTTAAATGGCTGAACGGATTGGGATCAAAGGCACTGAGAAAGATCGTAGTGTGGAATAACACATAAAAAAGAGATAACAAATTTTATCCAGATCCGTTCTGCAGTTTAAGCATGAAAGAGTATCAAACACCCATTTATCCTCACAAACTTACGCATTTATAATATTAAGTGAGATAGAATGTGCCTTGATGACCCAAAGGTTAGGGCATCCGCCTCACATGTATGAAGTGGCGGGTCTGATACTGGGCAAGTACCAAAGTGATTTTTCAATTCATAATAATATTTACTTTCTAAGTTTATATTGGACATCACTGCCATCGGTAAAGGAATACATAGGATGGTGATGAGTACGTGTGCCTCCTCTGTATGAGAAGAGGCCTTTACCCTGTAGTGAGACAATAATAGACCAGTATTTTCATTTTATTAACTACATAGAGTACCTGTGTCATTTAAACAAGGGCCGTAATAAATTATAAACATTGATCACAATAGTAAAGGGTTTTCAACAAGTTAAACAAATGAAATGAAACCTACAAGTAAAGATATTTTCAGAACAAAATCCAATAGACCTACTCCTCAAAATTCGATGTAAAATTTCGGACACGCGACTAGAATTAAACATTCATGAACTAATATTTTAAAAGAATTTACTTAAGTAATAGGAATTAATTAATTATAGAGAGGTAGTCGAGAGCTTGTTTTTCAACAATTCATTATAATGAAAGCTTTACTTATGTTATTCAAAAATAAAGTGGTTTTAAGAATAGAAGATATTCGACTAAATTAAAAATGAATATTTCTGACTAATCAATTATCAATCATTTTCCTCATGTTCTTAACAGATAAAATTATCAAGTTAATGCGTATTTATGAAGTGAGTACTTCCTCACAGTGATACTTGGGGCAAAACCGTCACCAACACGCTTACGTGGCCCATCATTGACATTCTCATGAGGCATGATGCACTACACTGGCAACACACGTTATTTCATTTTCTTTTTCTTTTTGCCTCTGTCAGCAGCTCTATGACTACCTTTTTTATGCACTGTTACCCATTATTCTTTATTACTCTATTCCAGTTCCCAGCATTTATTCCTTTTCTGAAGAAGTCATCAGTTGATTGGAACTACGCAACTGAAGACGATGGCTACAGTCAACAGTTTCATAAAAACCATGGAGTCGAATTGACAAGAGGCAAAATGCTTGGAGGCTCAAGTTCTATAAACTTTATGGCTTATACAAGAGGCAATTATCATGATTTCGATACCTGGGCAAAGATAACTGGCGACGATTCATGGAAATGGGAGAACGTACTTCCATATTTTATGAAAAGTGAAAGACTAGTCGAACCTATCCTTCTTAATTCAGAGGCTGGTGTCTTTCACGGTACTGATGGATATTTAGGTACTACAAGAAATTATAATTACGGGGCTCTGAAGTATTTTGAAGCCTTTAATGAAATAGGTAATGACATTGTTTTGGATACTACCGGTAACACTCCTGTCGGGTATACTGAATGTATGTTTACCATTGCTGATGGTGTAAGGCAAAGCACTGCTCAGTCATTTTTGCATCCAATCAAAGACCGACCCAATTTGTACGTGCTTAAAAACACTCTGGTATCAAAAATCCTCTTTGATGACGACAAAAACGCTATTGGTGTTGAAGCTATCTTAGAAGACAATAAAACTGTCAGATTCAAAGCTAATAAAGAAGTGATAGTATCGGCAGGGGCCATTAACACCCCGCAACTATTAATGTTGTCTGGAGTAGGTCCAAAAAATCATTTACTAAGTCACGGTATAAAAATAATTTCCGATCTTCCTGTTGGTCAAGAATTACAGGATCACGTCATGGTTATAACAACACATACAATGGGAAAATCAACTCCATCAAAACCAATGGATCCTACCAAGTTCCCATTTCAACTTTTAATGGGATATGCAACTTTAAACAAAAGTCAAGGTTATCCAGATTATCATATATTTAACTTTATCTTGAATGAACCGAGTACTATGTTGCAATTTTGTGCTTTCTACTACTCTTTTGTAGATGAAATATGTGATGATTTATATAAAGCTAGTATAGGAAAAGAAGTGCTGTTTGGTGCTGTTACTTTAGTATACCCAGAATCTCGCGGAAAAATCTTACTGCGAAATAAGGATCCCAAAGAACAACCATTGATATACACTGGATATTATTCCAACATCGATGATTTAGAAAAGCACGCAAGATATCTAGAAGACTTTTCGAGAGTTCAAGAAACAGACTTTTTTAAATGTGCTCAAGCTGAATTTGTGGTTCCCAAAGCTTGTGGCTGTGGAGATTATAAAACCAATCGTACACATGAATATTGGAAATGCTATGCCCTATGTATGATGGTGGCAGGGTACCATTACGCTGGTTCAACCGCAATGGGGGTTGTAGTGGACTCGCGTCTTAATGTGTTTGGGGTTCAGAGGCTGAGGGTTGCAGATGCTAGTGTGATGCCAACGATAACTGGAGCCAATACCAATGCTCCAACTATTATGATTGGGGAAAGAGCAGCTGATTTCATTAAAGAAGATCATTACTTAGTTTAAAAGATGATGGAATATGCTAGGTAGTTAAACTAGCTGCACTAAGCGGATTCACCCGCGCTATGTCTTTGGTTACTGCTGTGCTCTCATAGGTTGTAGCCTATGAACTTCTTGGATATTAGTTTCAAATTAAACCAGGAGTTCCTGACATTAGTGTGTCACAAACAAAGTATAAATCAGCTTTATAATATTAAATGTAGGTAAACATGGTTATTTATTTTTGTAATTCTTTAGATGAACTTATCAGATTTATAAAAAAAAAAGAGTTGAGTTCATTGAAATAGGAAATAAGTGTAGCAATTATGGTCGTTACACGAGCGTGTCTTCAACTTTGTAAAATAAACCTTATTGTAATATATTCATGGCAATGACGCACGCTCGTGATTTTTACATAAAGATAAAATTACTATGACTAGTTGCACGACTGATTTATTTATAATGAGTAGGTGCACAATGTAGATTGTAATATTTAATATAGTTATTAAAAAAAATGGTTATCTCATGGGTTGATTTTAAATTCGTAAGGTAACTTTTATCTGAGAAATAAATAGGTTCACCTTTTTTTCCGTGATTTGAATAAGGCTGTGAGTTCGCAACAGGGCACGAGCAAGTACCAATGTGACTTTTTCATTTCATATGCACTTAGTTTATCTTAGACATCACTGACATCGGTGAAGGAAAACATCGTGTGGAAACCTGGACTTAATTAGTATAAGTCTGATGTTGCCAATCCGGGTTTAGCATGCGTGGTGATCTTCAATGCTCGTGCTGTATGTAAGACCTTTGCCTTGCAGTGGGACAGTTTACGCTGGTATTAAATTTTTTACGTGAAAATTAAGGGCAAACTGTCGTATTCTTTTCTCAGATGGAAACATGATTTAAGTTGCTTTACTGTCAAATATTTGTAGATATAAAGATGCTACATTTCTTTTTTTACTTTTTGTTGCATAGCCTTTAAATAAAACAATCATAAAGTGACAATATGACATAAGAGCGACAGATTGTCTATATTAATATGAAGCGATAGCTAAACCTAAAGCCCACAGGAACACTCCACGTTATGGTTTATTTTCTTTATTTTCCCATTGTATACCTTTTGTTAGCTTTAAAAGGAGGAAGTCCGAGTTTTTCAATGGATTTTTCTCTTTTGTGCTACTCCTCTGTACCACCATTGTTGTATAAAATAATAAATTTGAAAGAAATTTCGAAAAACTGTCTAATAACACTCAGTTGGCAAACAAATTTGTTAAAAGAAAAATGCTGTAGGAAAAAATTGCTTGGCAATTCTGAGCTTGGATCCATTATTTTTGAATTTCGTTTTTTTTTTTGCAAGTCACTTCTTCCCCGTTTATGTTAAACAATACTTGTTTGAATAAAGCTTTAATTTATTTGATAATCTTGTTTTTGTTATAGTCTAGTCAGTTCATGTAAAAAAACCGTCTAAGAGCAACGTCCGTTTTGAATTTTGACCTCTATGTTTTTAGGATAAATGCTGCATGAGAATAAAGATTAAAGAAGGTGCAGTTTTGCATCCTTTATCACATTCAAAAAGTCGTATAAAAATGATTTTTTATTTTTTTCTAATTAACTTGGGTGAAATTGCATAGTGCATACAGGGATAAATTTGTCGGTTGGTCTTAAATCCCATTCTATAGCCGCCTAAGAGGCCTCTGCGAGTTGGCTTCGGCTCCTCATACGCCTTTAAAGGTCTGGGACCCTAGGGTCTAAGGATACGTAACAAAAGTGTTTTTTAGGATTAATTTTGAAATCCGGACTAGGTATTTTGCCGCTGGATTTAGGCAGGCAGAGCGATGAACCCGCCCTCACATAAAAATACATCTTTTATCATCAAATATTTATAATAATAGGTAATATAATCCGTAGTAGTGGTTCTCTTTTAAATGATACCTACCAGACATGATATAATAGGTAATTAAACTATTTAAATGGAAAAAATCATTATTTTTTGTCTAAACTGGCAATTTGTATGCATGTTATCAAGATCTAAAATTACGTCAAAATTAAAATACCTAAGTGAGATATATCTTGAGAAAATCTACTGAGCCAGGCGGACAAAAACTCTAATATGGGTACCGTTTTTTCTTTTTGAGGAAAGAACTTGAAAAATTGTTACACTAAGAATTAAATTAATTAACTGCCTTGTTGGTCCAGTGGTCCTAAGCGCGACTGCTACGCTAAAGATCTTGGGTTCGATTCCCAGATCGAGCAAAAAGTGTTATTGGGTTTTTCTATTAAATTCTCAGTATCCGCTCTGAGTCTAGGTTTGTGCCCGGGTAATGGCAATAGGCTCGCCCCCTATTACATGGGACCTTAACATACCGACGAACTGTGGGTGTACATTGATACACCTCTGCCTAACCCTTCGGGGAATACAGGCGTGATAGTATATGGGTGTAAGAATTAAATTAATTAATTATTGCCAAGTATTAAATTTATAACAAGTAGGTATTGCGACATCTGTTCCGGAATAATGAATTAACTTTGAAGATTTTTATTACTTTAAGCTGCTAATGATTAGTTCTCTCGTAAAACAAGAGTGAAATTATATTAATTGCTTAATCACATTATTATATAATTATTAGGCACTTAAGCAGTTCTATATAACGCGTAGGCGATCGTTTCTACACACATACTATCACGCCTGTATTCTCCAAAGGGTTAGGCAGAGGTGTACCGATGTACACTCACAGTTCGCCAGTATGTTTTGGTCCCATGTAATAAAGGAGCGAGCCTATTGCCCAATCTACACAAATCCAAACTCCGAGCAGCTGCTACTGAGAATTTCGTTGAAAAACTCAATAACACATTGTTCGATCTGGGAATCGAACCCAAGACTTCTAGCCTAGCAGTCGCGCTTAAGATCACCAGTCTAACTTTCTTTCAAGTTAAATCTAACAGTATCACATAATCAAATTTAATTCTCATGAACGACCCAACCAGCAATCTGTTAGTAATTAGATTAATTACATGAAACTAATTTGTTGCATTACTATCAAGCAATAATTATTCATTTACGTCACGAACGACATATTATTATGCTTAGAATGAACTTTAATATAATTAACGTTACATATTCAAAGTCAGTAAGTATTTAAACTTGTGATGGATCAGGCAAGTACCACTGTGACTCCTTCAATCCATCACTTAAATCGATGAATAAAGAAAAAAATAGTGAAATTAGTATTTATCCATACTAATATTATAAAGCTGAAGTAGTTAGTTTGATTAGTTGTCCATTTATGGAGGAACGCTTTAGGCTGTATAACATCACGCTATGAGTCAGAGGAGCGGAGCAGTAACGAAAGACGTAATTTAACTCGGGTGAAAAAAAGTCGCTAACAAAGTTTAAGGCAGAACCTAGTAAGGAGTATTGATCTGGAATCACTAACCCGGTAAGTGGTCCATGCTTGTGCCTATTCTGTATGAGAAGAGGCCTTTGCCCTGTAGTAGGGCAATAATAGGCTGGTATTATTTTATTACTTTTAACTTTACTTTTTTTATTTTATTTTTTTAACTGCCTCGTTGGCCTGGTGGTCCTAAGCGCGACTGCTACGCTAGAGGTCTTGGGTTCGATTCCTAGGTCGAGCAAAAAGTGTTATTGGGTTTTTCTATGAAATTCTCAGTAGCAGCTCGGAGTTTGGATATGTGCCCGGTTAATGGCAATAGGCTCGCCCCCTATAACATGGGACCTAAAAACATACCGGCGGACTGTGGGTGTACATCGGTACACCTCTGCCTAACTTACAAGGGAATACAGGCGTGATGGTATGTATGTATTTAATTATTTTATTATTCAAAGTATTGGCTTAAAGACAGGACCCCAATTGAATTCACTAAAAGCTAAGTATGCCCAAGAATTCCTAAGCTCAAACAAACAAAAGTAATACAGACAAACATACGAAAGATAATAATAATCTTAAACAGTTATGACACTAATCCCGGGTACCAGGGCAGCATATTAACGAGAAACTATTCCCCTCACGTCCACACAAGATTATTGAAGGGAAACACAATGTCACGCGTCCCCCAAAACTTTCTGCTTTTTGCTTACTTGCAAACGTTTGAGTAAGGGCTGTGGTATACAGGCGCGAAGTGGTACTGCAATTTTTGTGAAGCTTCTTTTTTATTTAAATCTCTCTGATGCGTGCTGCTAGGTTTGTGTAGACTTCCGAATTAACTTAAAGTCTAAAATTATTCGACGGAAACACAAAAAACAGGGTAAGAACTAACTTATTTATTTGTCATAACAAAACATTATTTATTATAACTATCTCAACGGGTTAAATACGGCTGTTTGCATGCCTTAAAAAGACTAATGGCGTTAGTCTTTTAAGCGGTAAAGAGTAACCAATATTTATCTATCCATCAATTCTTACAAACATTCGCGTAGTCAAAATATTCACGTTTATAATAATAGTAGCAAGTAGGTAGATATGGTAAGTGTCTATATTAAAATACAGTTGTAATACAAATGCGTTATGTGCATAGCGTATTTAGATTATAATAATTATCATTGCTTGATATAGGAGGATCGCTACACAACCGGACTTTATGACCATTATATGCACTAATATCTCACTGGGCAATTGCTTGGCTTAATTACATCAAGACATAATCAACTACATCTGGACTAAATTGCTAATGTAAAGCGATAGTAGGCGGTTACTACTACTAACTGTCATATCTAATCATTTATTTCATAATACCATTTGCAGGCTTCAAATAAGATAACATGAATAGTAAAAAAAAGAAAACTAAAACTATATAGCAATATAGCATCAATAAATTTGTCCGCATCGCCGTCAACTAGTAATTTGCCTAAAAGACTGGCGGCATTGCCACGTCGGAAAAATGAAGCTAGATGCTCGTCCCAAAAAGTAGGTTTCTATGGCGAAGAACAAGCTAGAAATTCTATGACACTCTTTTGAAAACCCCCATGCTGATAAAGTCGCAGGCATAAGCTAGTTCCAGGGTTATGGAATTCGTTCGAAAGAGTCACCGCGGCTATGGATCGCAAAGGGCATTAGAAGGAACACGGATGGATTTTTGTCAGTTAGAGTCTGACAATCCCTTGCGTTCTACCCAGAGCGGCAAAAATCATTTGATGATTTTCCTTTCTTAAAAAACAGGCATAAGCCAAATAATATTTTTATTTATTTATTTATTTATTTATTTGTTAAGTGACAACTGGAAGGATGCCTAATCATAGCGCAAACATTAATACAAAAATTAAGATAACTTGCAAATGATATTGTTCTTATGATTCGAAAAATCTAGAAAAACTTTATTTTGTCCACTCCACCATTTTATTTACCTTAACTTATTCGACTAGACAAAATCGCACAGTAAAGCCGTGTCTGTGTGTAAAAGCCTTAAGCCAATTTTCCGAACCCTCTTCCCTTTAGTCGTTGCGTGTGTTCGCTTTGGCTTTCAAATGTTGGCGTGTCGGGTGTTAAAAGTAACAAGTCCTGATTAAAGATTCCTGTTTGAGGATGTGACCGTGGTGTTTACAGGGAACAGGGAAGATTCGATGTGGGGTCATACTGCAGGGGTTGTACTAGAATTTTAGTAGTGTACATCTTGTCTATTTCCAAAGCTAGCATAAAACAAACCTGAACACTAGATTTCAGTAATACTATTATATAAAGTACTCGTATGAACGCTAAAATTCGCCTGTATGGATGGATGAATATAATAATCACCTCGTTTCGATACACTGGAGCGAGGTAGTATACTAATGGTATACTACCATAGGTATACCAGTGTACACAGTCCGCCGGTATGTTTAGGTCCCATGTAATAAGGGGTGAGCCTATTGCCATTAACCGGGCACAAATCCTAACTCCCAGTTTCTATTGAGAATTTCATAGAAAAACCCAGTGAAACTTTTTGCTCGACCTGGTAATCGAACCCAAGACCTCTAGCTTAGCGGTCGCGCTAAGGACTACTAGGCTCACGAGGCAGTACGGAATATTAGTATAATCAAAATAAAATTAACTCCATAATACTCCACCTAAATGTTTATAATATAGTTCATCTGTTGATGCTCCTCAGTGGGAAAGTAAGTAAATCAAATCAAATCAAATCAAATCATTTATTTCAATTAGACCATTTACAGGCACTTTTGAATTGTCAAGAAGTTACAGTTTAAAATTGAAGCTAGTTGCTCGTTCCAAAACGTAGGTCTCTATGGAGAAGAACGAGCAAGAAACTCCATGGACACTCTTTTCCTTCCATTTGGTTTTTACAAAGTCTTGGTTACAATATTCTTGTTGCTTCTATATGTGAAAACAATGAAGGTGAATATAAAAAATAACAAAATTATAATAACGATGTAAGACATGGCAGTTAAGAGATGACCAATCCCAACTGACAGCACCCGTTCACGAATATGACGCGTGCATCAGCACCGTTTAGCTCAACCATCTTGAAGGGAACCAAACGATCCAACCCACGCGCCACCGTCAGCAAGACATTAAAGTGAGCATGACAAAGCTCTCAACTGCCATGCTCAGTGTCCAACACATAGTAACTTAACAAGTAAATGGCTCCATGGTAGTCACATTTACAAAATTGAAATATATGATGTAAAATTATACAAAACTAAGGTCATCAGCGAACCTTTTCAAAAAATAAACTGTAATAAGTGGAAAAAAAACAGTAAAAATTATAATAACGGTATACGTTATTAAGGTCAATAAAAAAGGTGCTAATAACATCGTTATGTTTAGAAAAAAAATGTATATTAATTTGTGTGCCCGAGTGGCTGTGGAGCAGGACTAGCATTAAGCCAAGCATTTTTATCATTTATATAATCGTCTAATTTGTAATATGCTTGACTACATAGTGTGCGTTTTATACATGTTTTAAACTTTCTCTCATTTAGTTCGAGAATATTGAGCGGTATTTTATTATAACATTTTACACAGTACCCCATAAAAGAAGTGTGTACTTTTGACAATCGAAAACTCGGTTGCTCTAATTTATTCCTATTTCTAGTATTAAAATTATGTCTATCACCAACTTTTCTAAAATGATGAAGATTTTTCCGAACATGCATAATGTTTTCATATATATATTGACAAGGTACCGTCATGATATTAATTTTTTTAAACAATTGCCTTAGAGATTCGCGTCTGCCAAGATTATAGATGGCTCTGACAGCCCTCTTTTGCAAAATAAAAATAGATTCTATGTCTGCAGCCCGTCCCCATAGCACAATACCGTAAGACATGATACTATGAAAGTAGCTAAAATAGACCAGTCTCGCGGTATCCACGTCTGTCAATTGTCGGATTTTCCTGACAGCGTAAGCGGCTGAACTCAACCGCCCTGCAAGAGATGTTAAGTGAGGACCCCACTGCAGCTTTGAGTCAAGCGAAACCCCCAAGAAAACTGTCTTATCGACGAATTCTAGTACTTCCTTATTCAATATAACGTTACATGCACTACTTCTAACGTTCGGTAAAGCAAATCTTATGCATTTAGTTTTCTTCTCATTTAACACTAAGTTATTTATCGTAAACCAATTATGAACCTTAAGCATAGCGTTATTTACTTCGTCAAGGTGCTGTGAGCGTCTATTTACATTAAAAATCAGTGAAGTATCATCAGCAAATAACACCATTTTAGGTTGGTTTTTCAGTAAATGAGGTAAATCATTTATGTAGACTAAAAAGAGAAACGGACCCAATATTGAACCTTGCGGAACTCCCATCTTTACTTTCAAGCCTGATGAATTTACACCGTTTATTTGAACTTGCTGTAGTCTATCATTTAAATACGATTTCAGTGAGCTAAGCGCTAGTTGACCGAGGCCGTAATGCTCAAGCTTCTGGAGGAGGGTCTCATGATTTACGCAATCAAATGCTTTTGAGAGGTCGCAAAAAATGCCAATGGCATCCTGTGAGTCCTCCCATGCATTAAAGATGTGCTTAATTAAAGTGACACCGGCGTCAGTAGTGCAACGCCCTCTGGTGAAACCAAACTGCTGGTCGTGTAAGATGTTATTACAGTTAAAATGATTAAGCATTTGATTGAGCATCACTTTTTCAAACACCTTGCTGAACACCGGCAAAACTGAAACGGGTCTATAGTTATTAGTGTCTTTACTATCCCCGGATTTAAAAAGTGGTATAACTTTGCTGTGTTTCATTAAAGTCGGAAAAACCCCTTGGTCTACACATAAGTTAAATATTAAAGCTAAATAGGGTGCAACTGTCTCAATAATAGACTTACACACATTAGTAGACATGCCCCACATATCTTCTGTAACCTTGATCTTAAGTTGTTTGAAAGCCTTTATGACATCCACAGGGTTAATATGTCTAAATTTAAATTCCTTAGGACAGGCTGAAACATTCGCTCTTAATAAATCTATAGCAAGTGAGGGCGAGGAATCTAAAGTTTCTGTGGTTTTAATTGGGATATTAGTAAAGAAAGTTGCAAATTCCTGAGCCACATCGATATTATTGCTTATGAGACCTCGGGAAGTCTCCAGAGTGTAATCATTATTTTGTCTTTTATTTCTATTTGTTTCGTTGTTGATAATTTTCCAGACCATTTGTATTTTATTGTCTGCTGATTTTACCTTGTTGCTAATGTATAAGGCTTTAGCTGCCTTACATGTATTTTTAAAAATTTTAGAGTAAGTAGCAACATGCTTATTAAAAGTTACCGTATTTATATAAGGCTTAAGGCCATAGAGCTCAAATAGTCTTTCCCTACTTTTTCTGATACCTTTAGTCGCCCAGTCACTGAATAAAAATTTAGGGCAAATTGTTTTAGATTTTTTCTTAAAAATATTATTGAATTCCGTTTGCACAACTGAAAAAAAATCTTCATACAAAGTATCACCATTATTCATATTAAAGCTCTGAACACATAATTGACTCATTAAAGTGCTATTGAATTTATTTAGATTACCAGATGTTATTGGTCTTGACTGTATCTGCACTTTTCGTGATGGTGTGCTGTATTCAAAAGTAACGGTTTGTCCACTGTGATCAGAAGGAAGGTAATTTACAATGGCTTTATCTAAGTAGTCGCAACAACAAAAAACATTATCAATACATGTAGCAGTAGTTAAAGTCACTCTTGTTGGTTCAAACTCTTGTTGGTTAACAAACTTAAACTTGGTTTTCAAATTATATAGAAAACTTGGCTCATTTGTACAAGAAGTTCTACATAAAATTACCTGCAAGAAGGTTTTACCTGAAGTTGTGACTAACAAACAGAAAGTTCTTGTAGCAGTAACTAACGATACTGTAGAAATGAAAAATTGACTATGATGTAGTAGAGCAAGCTTCCTTTGAGCTAAGTTTATTTCCGACTAATGATTCTTTGTAACTGCCCCGTTGGTCTCGTGGTCGCAAGTGCGACTGCTGTGCAAGGGGTCCCGGGTTCGATTCCCAGGTCGAGCAAAAAGTGTTATTGGGTTTTTCTATGAAATTCTCAGTAGTAGCTCGGAGTTTGGATTTGTGCCCGGTTAATGGCAATAGGCTCGCCCCCTATTACATCGGACCTAAATATACCGGCGAACTGTGGGTGTACATTGGTACACCTCTGCCTAACCCTTCGGGGAATACAGGCGTGATGGTGATGGATTCTTTGTAGTTAGATGCTAAATTCTAGGGGAATGTTAATATATAAGTGCTAATATAATAAATCTGAAGAGTTTGATTATTTGTTTAAACGCACTCATCTCTGGTACTACCACTTGTATTGAAAAACATCTATTGTATGTGATAAACAGTTTCGTAAAAAATAATAACACAACATAACAAAATGGGCAAAGGGTCTATTAATAAAAGTTATTCTAATATTTATTACAGAAAAACTAAGACCCAGTTTCACCAAGATCACTAAATATATACATTTAGTGTACAAACGTATTTAGAACATCATTGCATCCCTGTCACATTGTTAGAAGGTGACAGAAACCGAATGATAATTTAAACACATTTAGCGCTAAATATGTTTTGTGATTTCTCGTGAAAGTAGGCCTAAAAATGATTATTTTAAATAGCATTTATCCAGTCTTTGCTACGAAATAATGATCTTCTTTGATAATATCAGCAGCTCTTTCTCCGATCATAATAGTCGGAGCATTGATATTGGCGCCAGTTACCTTCGGCATCACACTAGCATCTGCAACCCTTAGCCTCTGTACCCCAAACACATTAAGACGAGAGTCCACTACAACCCCCATAGCATTTGAAGCAGAGTAATGGTATCCTGCCATCATCATACAAAGAGCATAGCATTTATAAAATTCATGGGTGTCATTAAAAGCACCACAACCACAAATTTCAGGTACCAAAAGTTTAGATTCAACACTTTTAAAATACTCCGATTGTTGAACTCTCAAAAAATCTTGTATATAAATTGCGTGCTTGTCTAAATCTTCATCGTTTGAATAATAACCAGTATAAATCATTGGCTTTTCTTTGGGATCTTTGCTTCGCAGTAAGATTTTTCCACGCGATTCTGGATGCACTAAAACCACCGAGCTAAATAAAATTGCTTTGCCAACGCTAGCTTCATATAAAGCATCACATAATTCATCTAAATAAGAGTAATAAAAAGCACAAAATTGCAAAGCACCTGACGGTTCGTTCATTACAAAAATTAGGGTTTGATAATCTGGATAGTCTTGACTTTTATTTATTCTTGCGTACCCTGCTATAAGTGGGGCTGGAAAATTTGTGATATCTACCGGTTTAGACGGTTGTGATTCTCCCACTGTTAGAACCACCGTACCCAATACGTGATCCTGTAATGCTTGACCGACAGGAAGATCTGAAATTACTTTTATGCCGTGGCTCAGTAAATGCTCTTTTGGACCTACACCAGACAACATTAATAGTTGCGGGGTGTTAATAGCCCCTCCCGATACTATCACTTCTTTATTAGCTTTGAAACTGACAGTTGTATTATTTTCTAAGATAGCTTCAACACCAATAGCGTTTTTGTTGTCATCGAAGAGGATTTTTGATACCAGTGTGTTTTTAAGCACGTACAAATTGGGTCGGTCTTTAATTGGATGCAAAAATGCTTGAGCAGTGCTTTGCCTTACACCATCAGCCATGGTAAACATACATTCAGTATATCCGACTGGAGTATTACCGTTTGTGTCCAAAACAATGTCATGACCAACTTCTTTGAAAGCTTCGAAGTACTTCAAGACCTCGTCATTATAGTTTCTGGTAGTTCCTAAATAACCATCGGTACCATGAAAAGCACCTGCATCAAACTTAAGAAGGGTGGGATCGACTAGCCTTTCACTTTTCTTAAAATAAGGAAGAACATTTGTCCAGTTCCATGAATCATCGCCAGTCATCTTTGCCCAATTGTCAAAATCTTGGAAGCTCCCTCTTGTATAAAGTAAGAAGTTGATAGAACTTGAGCCTCCAAGCATTTTCCCTCTTGTCAAATCTACTCCATGATTTTTATGAAACTGTTGACTGTAGCCATCATCTTCAGTTGCATATTTCCAATCAACTGATGTGTTCTTCATGTATTGAATTAATCCTGGTACCTGAAATAGAGAAGTTTTATCGTTATGTAAAGACTAGAAAATTATATAAAACTAGCTTCGGCCCGTGGAATGGTTACTTTAGGCAGCTTTTTTATTTCCGCTGCAAGTGGAAGCCTATGTCCTTCTGACTTCTCCAAGGTCTAATCTATCTCTATACCAAATATCATCAAAATTGGTTCAGCGGTTTAGGCATATAAGAGTAACAGACACATAGTTACTTTCGCATTTATATTGTTAAATTTTAATAATATTATTATATGTTTAGTAGAGTAGTAGGAATTTGTAAAGAAAATAATATGTACGTTGTGCCATAAAATGATTAGTCAGAAGTATTATTAGATGTACTGCATGCAGTTGAAATTACAGATAAAAGAGACTTATCAGCTTTGTCTGTAATGCTTAAGTCAAGCAATCAAATGATTACTGAGATGGCAAGTAATATAGCGGCTGTATGGAAGAAATGACTACCGTTGATGATGATATTAGAAAGGCTTTGTCCAGCAGTTGGATACTACGGTACTTGTTATAATAATGGTAATAGAGGAACAGCAGCAGCTCGCAGCGGCAGCTCGGAGTTTGGATTTGTGCCCGGTTGATGGCAATAGGCTCGCCCCCTATTACATGGGACCTAAATATACCGGCGAACTGTGGGTGTACATCAGTACACCTCTGCCTAACCCTTCGGGGAATACAGGCGTGATGGTGATGGTATAATAGAGGAATGTTATTAAGGGGTATAGTACTTCTTGGGAGTCGGTCTGAAGAAGCAGTAATTTTTATATAGACAAACATGCTTTTTCATAGATTAGAAAAGAATTCTAGATTTTAAATGGAAAAATGCATGACGTACCACAGATTCCACGGGAGGATCTCCACCAGCTTCTATAAGTAAAACTGTAGCATTATCAATCTCTGTTAGTCTATTGGCTATCACACTGCCTGCAGACCCCGCACCGACTATTATAAAGTCGAAATTAGCACCATCTGAAACTAATACAATTAATTTTATAATTATTGTTGCTGAATTACCGTCACTGTTTGCTAATGTACTTAAATCAATCGGCAATTTAAAAAAGAGTGTCTTTTTTTGTTTATTTCTAGTATTCCCGACTGGGAATACATTACATATTAGGAATACACAAAAAAAAACTTAATAAAAGACAAAAAAAAACTTTGTTCACAAATCAATATAATAGATTGAATTTATTTCAATCTGCCAAAAATGCTTGTAATTTTCATTCATTGTTTGACATTGATAGTGGCTAAGGTGAGATTTCGACTAGCTTTTAAACGTTTTAATTTAGTAGAATTTGCCTTCAAGTCACAATGAGAATCATAGGCTAAGGCTAGCTACTACATCTGTGCTCTGAAGGTGCATGAATTGAACATAAACGGCTTGTAATGTTCTCACAGCCGAGACATAGGCTCCCTTCCTTTAAGAAAGTGTGGGTATAATCCATCCGCGTGGAATCAATCCATTGCGTCGGTCTAATACCGCCGGTAGTACCACCATCTGCTTAGCCTTTTCCTGCCTTTGTTGGGGTCGGCTTCCAGTCCAACCAAATGCTGCTGAATACCAGTGTTTTACATGGAGCGACTGCCTGCCTGACCTGCACAACCCAGTTACTGGGCAACACGGTACCCCGTGGTAAGACAGGTGGTCAGACTTCCTGACTTCTGACTATCCGCAACGACGAACTAGATAATTCTGAATATTACCTTTAACTTGTGCTTGCTGTGTAAATAAAATCGCAGTCAACTGTAGAGTAGCTAACACATTGAAGGCTCCTTGACATTGCTGCATGCCTAGTATCGTTGATGATGAATTCATTTTAAGCTATATTGTTTCATTTATTGTTTATCTTGAAAGAACTTGTATCTTTTCCATCACTGACACTAGTGGATAAAAATTCGATTGCAAAATATTATATAATATGCCTACTAGCTTTCGCCCCTGACTTCGTTCGCGTGGTTTATTTTACCCGCGTAAAGAAGTTACGTCTTTGGTTACTGCTCAACTCCCGTGGGTCTTAGTGTCATGTTATCTAGCCAGTGTTACTCAGGAATAATGTACCTATATATATTAGTGAAATGTATGTTTTTCTTTATAGTTATTTATTTTATATATTTCTGGTATTCAGCTGCATGCGGTTAGACTGGAAGCCGACCCCAACATAGTTGGGAAAAGGCTAAGCAGATGATGATGATGACATTAGTGAAAAAATTTAAAAATCAGTCCGGTTGTGTCGAAACTTATTTGGTAGAAATAAACAAACAGAAAATCTTTCCTCTTTAAGTATACATAATTGTATTTTTTTTTGTCTCTCTTTGTACACTACTATGACGTGCAAAGATAGATAGTGGTGTATGCTAATCTTTGTGCAATTATAAAAATTAGGGTTCCATGTACCTGTTAATTTATTATGAGAGTTTTATTAAATATAAACAATAGAAGACGTAAAAACTAAATTACTATAAAACTAAACTGTGTTGTAGTCCTAAGCGAGACTGCTACGCTAGAGGTCTTGGCTTAAATTCCCGGTCGAGTGACGTGTCATTGGGTTTTCTTATGAAATTCTCAGTAGTAACTCGGAGTAGTTTGTGCCTGGTAAATAACGATAGGCTCGCCCCCCATCACATGGGAGCTAAACATACCGGCGAACTGTGGGTGTACATTGGTACACCTCTGCCTAACCCTTTGAGCAATACAGGCGTGATCGCATGTTATGTAAAAACTAGACTTTTCATTTCATCATCATCATCATATCAGCCAAACGACGTTCACTGTTTTCACATAGACTTTGCACTTTTTGACAAATAATTAAGTTTTACTAGCTTTTGCACCCGATTACGTCCGCGTTGATGTATGTTATCATGAACGCAGAATAAAAAGTAACTTGTGACTTTCTTGAGGTTCGAACTTACCCCGTGCCGAATTTCATCAAAACCGATTTACCCAGCTAGTGGTTTAGCCATGATACGATGATTTTCTTCATCGATCATTACTGTCGTAAAAAACTTAAATTATTTGTAACTACATACCTACGTTATATTAAATTTAGTACTTACACTTGACAACATTTCTAAAAACTCTTATTAAATTCTATTTACATTATGATTGGCTCCTTAAAACAAATATAATAAATGTTATGTAAACGAATTACTCGTAGATATACTATTACAAATATGAATGGAAAAGCAAATAGCAACACCTATCAGCTCTTAATTTTTAGGGTTCTTTAAAGATGAAAATGGTAAGAGAACGTAACAGGGCAAATGTGGTCTCGGCGACACACGGGAGCGGCGCACGCGACACGGTTGAAAATATCAACGCGGATGAAGTCGCGGGCAGAAGCTAGTGTTATTTTATTTATTTATTTATTTATCACAAACACAACTATCATTACAGGCAATAATCCTAATGCGGTAGCTTGGTCTTTTGTTACTTACATTCTAAATTAAAGCTACTAGTTATATATTAGCGTAACATAATACAAACAATGTTACCTAAAATAACATTTATGCTATACAGGAAAAAAAATTAACCAGTGCGTAAATTTTGCCGTAATAAACTTCAACACGTTTTATTAAACACGTATATTTTATTTTGATATGTCTTAGTACTAAAAAAAGTTATCGCTTACGAAACATGTTTACTTAAAAACCATATTTTATTGTCACTCGGCGCTAGCGCATTCCCCACCCCCTCACCCCAGCCTGCGCCCGGGCGGCGGCCGCGAGTTTTCATTGATAGTATGGCGAATAGATTATGTCCATGTTTTGCTTATTTCAAACTCGGATAAGGATGAATTTTTTTTTTATTTTTTTTTTAACTAAACACGGAAATGTGTTCTAAATTACTGACACCGAACTACCAAACACCTGTCCTATGGCTGAGATGACGATGATGATGATGAACTACCAAAAAAAAAATTACGCACTGGTTAAAAACTTTTCCTGTATAAAGTAACTATTTGACTGTAATTAACAAACACGCAAACAAACAAAAAGACTCATTAGCTTTGTTTTGTTAGTATAGATTATGAATTGAAACTTAAAAAAAAAAAAAAAACTAAAAAAAAGTACATCCGTAATTTATTTACAAAACTTAAGATAAGTCATCTAACAAGATAATTTGTACAACAATTTTGAAAAATACACGTGTAATTATATGTCGGAGTTGGTTGTCAAATGTTATTGTATGTGTTGATTTCATTATTATTGATTTGAGTGATTCTTGCTATCAATTACTGTCTTATAAATCGAAACATAATTTAATAAGTGCTTTGCATACCCACTATTTAGTTTTTGGCAACTTATTTCGATAAGTGTGATTGTTTTGGTCTAAATAATTGTTGACTTGTTTATTTAATTTGAAAGTGATTTAGTTTATGTATTCACCTTTATTTATTAACGACAATTAGTCTTGTATTATTTGATTACTGTATAAAGTAAAACTTATTAGATTTGGCGCGTTTGTATCAAGTAAACACGTGACGTAGCTGCACGTGCGTCAACGGACAGAGTTGTTGCGAGGCGGGAATATGGACTATAAAAGAGCGTGCTCTCGGTAAACTAACCAGTCGGTCCTCGGACTCGACTCGATACAGAGCTCCCCCGCTCCCGACAAAACTGTCGGTTTATTTGGTACAGCAACGCTGTATATTTACATAGGATTGTATTTACTTGCGAAAGCGAGCGATACTCCTTGTAATTGGGTGGCTTGGCCACTATACGAACTGTGACCCTAAAAAGTCTGTTCGCCTTAGTATTTACTTACCTGCATTATCTTTTCTATATTCTATTGTGTATTGTGTTAATACCTACTTTAATAAAAAGTCTGTAAATTGTTATACAGTCTTGTTTATCCCACTAAAATGGGAACTCCAAACCCTGACCATACACCGCTCGGCACTCCTGATCCTACATCAGAAGTGGGATTAGGGTTAGCCCAGGAATCGGAAGGGATTGGGGAACCATGGCGAGCTATGTTGGAGCTTCAAAATCATAATATGACTCGCTTAATTGAAGCAATTAAGACTCGCTCCCCTCAGTCTGCAGCAATTACGTTGCCCGATTTTGACCCTGATCTACCCGATTCCGATGCTCAATCTTGGAGTACAACCGTTGATATTTGCCTATCAGAACAGCCCCTTCAAGGTTGCAATTTTATTATTGCTCTCACCAAAGCCTTAAAGGGAAGTGCTAACATATGGCTTTCCCAAGTGTCATATGCAGGTATGACCTGGACAGACTTTAAGAGTCTTTTCCTCTCTCGTTATGCCGTTTCCGAAACTGTTGCTGCTACCCTCATTAACCTTCATAATAGTCATCCAAAAGAAGGTGAATCTTTAGCTGCATATGCCAGTCGACAGGTCACTTCATTAACATCTAAATGGAATAACCTGAGTGTTGAGAACATCGCAGTTTCTGCTGTTCTCGCCCATGTCTCAAAATTTGATTCCCGTGCTCATCGACTAGCATTTACTACCGAAGTATTTACAAGGCATAAACTTCAACAAGAACTGAGTGTCTTGTCCCACCTTAAGAGAAAGTCTCAGAATAACTCTGACCAGCAAGATTCTTCTGAACATAAGAAGTTCAAACCCAGTACAATAGTATGCCACTTTTGTGGTGTAGCGGGGCATAAATCTATCAACTGTCGCAAGAAGGCCGAAGCGACCACTAAACATCCTAAAGCAGCCGCTGACAGCTCGTCACATAAGGCGTCATCCAAGCAGATCGTCTGTTACCGCTGTGGGGAGTCTGGACACATCGCTCCTCGCTGCCCGAACGCAACCGGAAGGCGGCCGGGAGGTTCCGGTGAAGATACTGGGAGTCAGTCTTCGAGTTGCCAACCATCCGTGAAGCGAGTTGAAACCTGTGATGTACGACCTATTACTGGTGTTCTACAGCAATCTGGTGAGACACTTTCATTTTGTTAAGACTCTGGGGCTGAATGTTCACTTATTTCTGAAACATGTGCTGAGAAGTTATCTGGCAAACGTATTCCTTGTATGGTCAATATAAGGTACCGAACAAATACTGAGTGAAGTAGAAATAAATGGTTACCATTTAGAAATACTGTTTCATGTGGTACCGGATGACTATGTAAGTCATAGTATCATGATAGGCCGTTGAGACCAGTGAACGCTCATGGCAAGATGTTATTGACGACGAACTTGCTCTTAATTGCACAGTTAATCGAGTAGTTCTCTTGAATTATTGATTGCACGAGTTGCTAAACCTTTAGATTCAATGACTATTGACAGTAAACAGATAGAAATAAATCTGTCCCGTGTAAGGGAACAAGCAGCCCTGGGTGTAACTAAAAGTGTCGAATACGATAACACCCGTTATTATTGCAAGGTCCCTATAGAATTTTAGAACTATTAGATGGTGATAGATACTTGTTAAAAGCTTTGAATACCAATAGAATTTACAAAAATGCCCATGATCGTGTACGAAAAATGCCTGAATGTCCAGTTACTTATAGTGATGTCAATAATGACTCTGATGATTCATCTACTGCTGACATATCATAGCTGAATTGACAAGATGTCTATGTTGACTCTTGTTATCGGATGTTTATAATAACTCCTGGATTTGGTTGTTGAACTTGACGCTTATGCGGGTTGTCTATGTTGACGCCTATGCGAGTTGTCTATGTTGACGCCTATGCGGGTTGTCTATGTTGACGCCTATGCGGGTTGTCTATTTCGACTCCAGATTACTTGTCGAATCCCATGGTGTGATGTCGGCTGGGAGACTATGTCTCTACTTTAGTTGATAGCTATGTATTGTCAGCAACAGTATGGTCATTTTGAATGGTTGCGATGCAATCGCTATTGATAGTAATTTTATTGGACTTGCTCAGGATTTTTCTTTTGCGCAAACCTTTTGTTAAGGCTTTTGATTGTCAGAAAGGCCGATCGATATTCATAAGAGCTTTTCTTTTACAGGATCACACGAGGTCGTGTAGACTGTCAGTTCTGGCCGTGTCGGAGTTGGTTGTCAAATGTTATTGTATGTGTTGATTTCATTATTATTGATTTGAGTGATTCTTGCTATCAATTACTGTCTTATAAATCGAAACATAATTTAATAAGTGCTTTGCATACCCACTATTTAGTTTTTGGCAACTTATTTCGATAAGTGTGATTGTTTTGGTCTAAATAATTGTTGACTTGTTTATTTAATTTGAAAGTGATTTAGTTTATGTATTCACCTTTATTTATTAACGACAATTAGTCTTGTATTATTTGATTACTGTATAAAGTAAAACTTATTAGATTTGGCGCGTTTGTATCAAGTAAACACGTGACGTAGTTGCACGTGCGTCAACGGACAGAGTTGTTGCGAGGCGGGAACATCGACTATAAAAGAGCGTGCTCTCGGTAAACTAACCAGTCGGTCCTCGGACTCGACTCGATACAGAGCTCCCCCGCTCCCGACAAAACTGTCGGTTTATTTGGTACAGCAACGCTGTATATTTACATAGGATTGTATTTACTTGCGAAAGCGAGCGATACTCCTTGTAATTGGGTGGCTTGGCCACTATACGAACTGTGACCCTAAAAAGTCTGTTCGCCTTAGTATTTACTTACCTGCATTATCTTTTCTATATTCTATTGTGTATTGTGTTAATACCTACTTTAATAAAAAGTCTGTAAATTGTTATACAGTCTTGTTTATCCCACTAAAATGGGAACTCCAAACCCTGACCATATACCGCTCGGCACTCCTGATCCTACATATACAAAAACAGCAATTCCAAAAATCATTGTTTATTTTTTAAGAATACACAAGTGAATTGTGAAAAATAAACACCGTTTTTTTTCACAGACATTTGTAATAGACAGACTGATTTTATCATATTTTATGACTTACTATTTTATCTTATTTATAAAGTAACGAAACGTACCCACTTTAAATATAAATACAATTATATGATATTGGCAATTATGTTCGCCCCCTTTTGCGTGGAACTTAAATTATACCGGCGAACTGTGGGTGTACATTGATACACCTCTGTCTACCCCTTCGGGGAATACAGGCGCGATGGTATGCAATTATATGATAGAATACATTGTTTCGTAAAATAAAAGTTATATCTTATATTTGGTACATGTAGTTACTGTACCCATAACTGCATAATAAAATATCTTTAATATCTTTAAAAAAAAATGTTCCGAAATGAAATAATCTGAATTACCTTGAACTTGTGCCTGTTACGGGAACAATCATGCAGTCAGCTGTAAAATCGCTAGTATACTAATGGCCAGTCTCACAGTAGCTGCATAAATTTTTATTCATTTTTGATAAAGAATAAATATTTTACTCCATAAGTCAAGCATTCAGTGCATTGACTCATTTTACTGATTTTAATGGTAATAATTTTGAAAATACATACTTCTTACGCCCGCGAATCATACTTTAATCAACATTAAACCTGATACTGACTTGCAAATTGCAAAAAACGTAAGAAAATTTAAATTTCGCGGGCTGGTCGGAGCATTCACCTTAATAGTGAAACACAAATGAAGCGATTGTTGTTTGTAAAAATGTTATTTATAAATTGATTCCTTTGTAATAAATAGATTGTGAAACAGAACCATACCTATTATTTCAGAAGGATATAAGAATAATATTTTTGGAAAAAACCTATGTGAAATCAAAAACGTGGCTACTAAACGCGACCATTTAATTGGAAAACCTAATAGCAGTTTTCGCTCAACCCGTTAATCGAGCCCAAGACCTCTTGAGTCGCGCTTAGTACCACTAGGCTAACTGAAAAGTAAGATATATGGCAGTCCCTTCGGGGCCAGCCAGGGCCGATGCCTGCCGGGGCTGAGGGTTGTTCGAAAGAGATACCGCGCCCCCGGAATGCAAAGGGCACAAGAAGGAACATGGATGGGTTTTAGTCAGTAAAAGTCTGACACTAGAGCGGGAAAAGTCATTTGATGATTTCATATCGGTAAAAAAGGCAGTCCCTAAATCATCCGTACTAATATTAAAAATGCGAAAGTAACTCTGTCTGTCTGTCTGTCTCTTCTTCACACCTAAATCACTGACCCGATTTCAATGAAATTTGGTACAGATATAGTCTGGACCCGAGAAAGAACATAGGATAGTTTTCATCCCGGAAAACCCCCGGGAACGGGAACTATTAATCCACGCGGACAAAGTCGCGGGCAAAAGCTAGTTCTCTATAAAAGTGGTTATTATTTTTGCACGTTGAAAGAAGATCGATACGTAACTTAACACGTGTTCGTCGAATCCAATCAAGTGGGTATTCCATCAGGCAGTGTGCTTAAATATCTAATCCATCAGCTAGAAATTCATTAAGTCTCTCGTTCCAGGCTTGGGCTACAGCTGGTATTGTAACTGATATAATGCGACGCGATTCCTACTGCAGATTTATAATCTAGGTACTTTTTCGCTGATTCAGGGAATAATATGAATTCTGATGAAATATTTAATGTAGGTAATAGTTAGTTATTATTCATTAACTGTCTCGTTCAGACTAGGGGTCCTAAGCGTGATTGCTACGCTAGGGGTCTTGAGTTCTATTCCCAGGACGAGCAATCAGTGTTATTGTTTGTAGCTCGGAGTTAGTATTTGTGCCCGATTAATGACAATAGGCTCGCCCCCTTTTATATGAGATCTAAACATACCGGCGAAATGTGGGTGTACATTGGTATAGCTCTGCCTAAACCTTCGAGGATTACAGGCGTGATGGTATGTTATGTTGAATGTTATAAGGAGGTGAAGTTTGCTTGCTTTTTATCTCTGAAAGTAGGTACTGTACGATTCCTAAAGCGCAATACACACTGAGCCCGCCGGGCCGCCGACAAAGCCCGGCGACACAACCCGGCCGGCGGCCTGTATGAAAAGAATCATGTCGGCAACATGCGCCCGCCGACATGTTGGCGGCTTGGGTACGCCTGCCAAATTTTCCGACTTGTATTAAGTGAAGCCGCCAACTAGACCGCCGACAACGGCCCGGCGGGCTCAGTGTGTATTGCGCTTTAAATTGTTTCACAGATAGAAAGCTATATATTGCCAAAAATAGAATTCGATATGTTTTATGGCATACAAGACTTGATTTCCACGCAAACGAAGTCTCGGGCAGAACCAAGTATTTTTTTTTTAAAGATAGGAATTATTATTATAGACTGAAACAATTTTTTTCAAACAGAAGTTACCTACATGAAAAATAGTCTACACATTTCCAAAATCATACACCTACCATTAGGTACTACATCTCCATAAGCCCTTAACTACACACAAGGGCGATACTAAAGCGAAACGGAAGATATAAAAAATATATTTTATATTCATGTTTTGTAGCGTCCCGTGAGGGGCGTGAAAAAACAATGAAAATACGCCTCCTGTATGCTACTCGGTTTGTTACAGGCATCGTAAAATATACCGCGGATACGTCTAGTAGAAATGTTATTCAAAAATCTGAAGATGTTATGTTTTTTGTTAGGAAAATGTTGATGTTCCCTGAAGCTAACGTGACGTATGTAGCAGATGGGGGAACTCAGTAATAATAATTTCATGGTTATTCCGAAATATGTCTAATAAGGTGTTTTTTTTTAATTCGTTTTATAGTTATTAGTGACCTATTGAACTGATTTTGAAAAAGACTTTATTGTAATATACATAATGTTATGTATATGTCGTATGTTTATAATAAAATGAGGTTTTTGATCAAAAACCTAGGATTTGGATCAAGAACCGGCAGAAGACGAAATTATAACTTAGGCATACAAGATATAAGACTTACACATCACTACATAGTATAAAACAAAGTCACCGCTGTACGCTTAACTTTTATAAACTACGCAACAAAAATGTTAAAGCAGTTTTCACCAATAGACAGTGTGATTCAAGAGAAAGGTTTATATTAATAAAATATCAAATTATCAATAAAAAAGAGAAATTATGTTAAATCTTAAGTAAAACAAAAGCAAACACAACTATAAAATCAAACATAATAAGAGTTAAAAATAGTCAAAACAGATTGTACTAGACTAGTAGAGGTACTAACACAATGCGGGTACATCAAGTTTATATTAATTAAATTAAATTATCTGTAACACGAAACTTTTTTACAGACAAACATGTTATTAAAATAAACATAAAATTCGTAGAATCTACACGACATTTCACTTAATTTAAACTCATTCCCAGTATAGCTTAGTTCATTATGTCTGTTTCCACTGAAAGCTATAATAAGACACTACAAATATCAAAGTACTGGAAGCGATATAATTGAGAGCGGAAACAAGGATGGGTACTGGGTAGCGATCCAGGCCAGACGTTTAATTTGCGCACATAATAACTTTATTAAGCTGTATATTTTTAACTGCCTCGTTAGCCTAGTGGTCGTAAGCACGACTACTACGCTAGAGGTCCTGGGTTCGATTCCCAGGTCGAGCAAAAAGTGTTATTGGGTTTTTCTATGAAATTCTCAGTAGCAGCTCGGAGTTTGGATTTGTGCCCAGTTATTGGTAATAGGCTCGCCCCCTATTACATGGGACCTAAATATACCGGCGAACTGTGGGTGTGCATTGGTACACCTCTGCCTAACCCTTCGGGGAATACAGGCGTATTATGTATGTCGGTTTTTGTTGGTTGGTTTGTTTGGAGTTGACATTTGTGACCGTTGTGTTAATGGCAATAGGCTCGCCCCCGGCCCTCTATTATATGGGACCTAAACATACCGGCGAACTATGGGTGTACACTGGTACACCTCTGCCTATTCCTTCGAGGAATAAAGGCGTGAATGTATGTATGTAGTTTATAACATTAGACTACAAAACACTACATAAATACCAGATATCTTGCTTGTGAGTACTTTTTACCCGACTGCGACAGAAGGAGGGTTATATTTTTCGAGGGTATGTTTGTATGTATGTATGTATGTATGTATGTTTGTATGTATAATTGTTTGGCACGCTCTGCAGGCTGAACGGCTCGATGGATTTTAGCTTGAGAGGTGTCGTTAGATTCGTATTTACTGTGAGAGTGACACTGGGTATATAAAAAAAAAAACAAAATGGCGGATTTTTGGCGCCAAATTCAAATGTTTGGCTCGCTCTGCAGGCTGAACGGCTCGATGGATTTTAGCTTGAGAGGTGTCGTTAGATTCGTATTTACCGTGAGAGTGACACAGGATTTATTAATTATTTTTAAAAAAAAACACTGAAAAAATAAAAAATAAAAAACGGTAATTTAAAAAACTAAAAAACCCGACTGCTATTCTTTAAAAAGCCTTAAAACAAGATAAATTGTAGCAGTCGGGACCCATTCGGGACCATCTGCAATGTAATATAGGTATGTGCTCTCAATTCACTCACCCTCCATTTCTAGAATGGGTCCCGACTGCTACAATTTATCTTGTTTTAAGGCTTTTTAAAGAATAGCAGTCGGGTTTTTTAGTTTTTTAAATTACCGTTTTTTTATACCTGATACCTGAAAAAGGGCCCAGCATTGAAACAAGCAAGTTTGCATACCCATTTTAACCGATTTAAAAAAAAAGGAGGTTATCAATTCGACCCGTATTTATGTAATATTTCCAGAACTGCCCAGTTTTTTAACAACATATTCGACTATCTATCCACAAACCTTCAACCAAGTTAAAATGAAGTTAGTTGGACTATTGTAAGATCTTCGACTTAAATTTTAAGACATAAGTTTTTAACACAATACTTGGAAGTCATATTTGTCTGTTTAGTACTATCTTGCTTTCCAGTGATCTGTGACATTGTATTTTATATCCGACGTTTGAAGTTCGTGTGGCAGTAATATTTCAGTGTGGTATATCGTTTTTAAATGTCTTGTTCTAGACTTCTAAAACTTGTGGTTTAAAGATTTTGTTAGTTTTGTTGGTTTTAGCAAACTTTAAGATGTGGCTATGGGTGGCATACTTTATGTGGTCACCGCCATCTAGAAAAAACGTTGTGAGAAAATCGGACATTTATAATTAGTATAACTAAACTACCTTGTTAGCCTAGTGGTTCTAAGCGCGACTGCTAAGCTAGAGGATTAGGGTTCGATTCCCGGATCGAGCAAAGTGTTATTGGGTTTTTCTATCAAATTCTCAGTAGGAGCTCGGAGTTAGAATGTGTGCCCCTTAATGGCAATAGGCTCGCCTCTGTTACATGGGACCTAAAAACATATCGGTGGACTGTGGGTGTAAATTCGTAAACTTTTGCCTAACTCTTCGGGAAATACAGGTGTGATGATATGTATGTAAGAAAAAATATTGGTTCGTATCATTTATTACATAGAGCTTATTTAAATATACAGAAAATATGATAAAAATATAAGTGTAAATAGGCGTACCTATTTACATTTTCATTTTTATCATATTTTTTGTACAACGTCGTCGTACATACATAATGTAGAATATTTAATATTCCCCACATATTGCTTCTAGCTTTAGCTCAACATGTTCCAATGAAATGGAAAATAATTTTTACTTAACTTAAGTTGCTCCACGTGTAAGCACCAAACGTGTTAAAAAACCAGTCAAGTGAGAGTCGGTCACAAGCACTATTACTACACAAAAAATTACACTTTTCTTTTTCTTCCATAAGAATGAAAGGGAAAAGAAATTGGGAATACAGGCGTGATGGTACATATTTTAATGGGACAAGCCCGCCATACTGTTCCCAAACCACTGCAACTTCTGTAAGCCAGAATCAACAGTGGCGACCACAAGAAAAGCGCCGAGGCAATGAAGCTCGACGAGTCCCGGAGAAACGATTCAACTGTCTTGGATCCCGCAACGAAATTAATCAGAAAAGATTAGCGGAGGAGTAAGAAGCGTGAAGTGATGGTACATATGCATGTAAGAACATACATACATACCATTACGCTTGTATTCTCCGAAGAGTTAGGCAGAGGTGGACTAATGCACGTCCACAGTTCACCGGTATGTTTAGGTCTCTTGTAATAGAGGGCGAGCCTATTGCCATTAACCGGGCTCAAATCCTAACTCCGAGCTGCTATTCAGATTTTTAAGAAAACCTAATAACACTTTTTGCTGGAATCGAATCCAAGACCTCTAGCATAGCAGTCGCGCTTAGGAGCACTACGCTATCGAGGCAGTTTCGTCATTTTTTTTTATTTCATTTTATTTTTATTATTTCTTTTCATAGCGGCTTTTAAAATACACACTGTAAAAATTTCAACTCATTGAAATTTTACGTTTTTTTAGATACAGCCCACGGACAGACTGACAAACGGACAGCTAAGGTTTAGTAACAGGGTTCCGTTGGCACTTTTAATGTACGGGGCCCCAAAAAATATGTCATGATCCCTTTATTTGTAAGTACAAAACCCACGTCATAGCAGATGAAAAACCCGTTCAAACGGCTGACACTCAAAAAGGAACTGTTTCTATAGAACTCATCGATATCGGTGTTACAATATGATTTATTTGAACCCCATAAATCCCGGAGCGCAGCCGTTTCAACGGTTGGTTATAACCAAAGGATTCTCTGATATTTGCCATTTCTACATTGTTCGAAATATTTAAATGTAGGTAGGAATTTTGTGAGAAAGTTGAAAGTGAGAAATTTGAGAGTTTCGAATAATTGTGAAAATGTGTGTCAGCCTGTATGTGTGACTGCCTCGTTGGTCTAGTGGTCCTAAGCGCGACTGCTTTTTTTTTTTTTTTTTTTAGAGATGGTAAAATCATCAAATGACCCCCCCCGTCCAGGGCGGGGCGGGAGGGAGTGTCAGACTTTTACTGACTAAAAACCATCTATGTTCCTTCATGTGCCCTTTGCGTTCCGGGGGCGCGGTATCTCTTTCGAACAACCCGCAGCCCCGGCAGGCATTTGGCCCTTAGTGGCCCCTTCCAGTGGCTGACACCTCTGTGCGCGGAACATGGACGCGCCGTCGACACGGTCTGTCGTTAGTTAATAACGTACGGACGGTGAGCTACCCATTGCTCACCGCCCACAGACCGTGCCTACGGTATCCGCCTGCGGGGGGCGCAATGGTGCCGTTATTGGCAATCCATTGCGCCGGCGGACGCGGTGTCAGCGGCGGCCGCGGGTGCGGCGGCGGCGGTGGCCGCGGGTGCGGCGGCGGCGGCGGCCGCGGGAGCGGCGGCGGCGGCGGCGGCAGCGGTGCGGGGCCTTCCCCCGGCCCTGGCGGGTACGGCGCAGGCCTTGCCCCCAGCCCGGTGATCGGCCGGCCTGTTAGCCCCCGCACATGCGTCGCAGTGCGGCGGGGCGTCACAAGCCGCGGCCTTGTGACCGGGCTGACCGCAGCGGAAGCATAGGGCGCTGCGGTCCACCTCCGAGGCGCACCGGCATGCCACGTGTTTCCCCACGTGGCATCGGTAGCACCTCAGGGGCCTGGGCTCGAGCAGTTTAACCTGCGCCGACACCCAGCCCACCAGTAAACGGCCCCCTCCAGCAATAGTCTTTGCCGCCGTCACTGGGCAGCTGACCACAATGGTCTGCATGCCCGAGCGCTCCGGGCGGATGGTGCCTGCCCTCACCTCCTCGGCAAGGCATCCACCCGTCCTGGCGACGGCGGCCACCACCTCCTCCGCGGTGACGGAGTCGTCCAGGCCCAGGATGCGCAGGTCTGCGCATCTGACGGGCCTGGACACTCGGGCCACGTCCGCATCCAGGGACGCTCTGAGCCTCTCCGCCAGAGCGTCCGCAGACGGGCCGCTGGTGGCACCGGGGACCTCCAGCATCCTGGCCCCCGTTGCCGTCACCCTGAGCTGGAGGCCCGTGATCCCCAGCTCGCCGAGATTTATGGCCGCCTTGGCCCTGGTGAGCACCGCCGCGTAGGTCACGCCCCTTTTTTCCGCCTCCGGCTGCAGCGTTATGACTACAGCCGCGGATTTGGGGGCGCGAAGCCTAGCCGCGACGTTCCGCTCTCTGCGTCGCCGCCGCTCCTCCGCCCGTCTAGTGGCCGCTCTGGCCGATCTGGCCGCCCTGCGCCCCTTCTCCTTAGCCCCGGCCACCTGCCATTCGGCTTCCGTGGCCGGAGGGTTGGGATTAGGGGGCAGAAGGGGCGGAGGCGGCTGGGATGCCGCCTTGCCCCTTGAGGACACCGGATTTTGCGCCGGCGCCGGTTTTGCCGGAGCCGGTTTCGCAGGGGTCCGCCCAGCCCTGCTGGGGGGCTGGTTTCCCGTCCTCGGCACAGACGCTGCGGCCGCGTATGAGGCCCGATTGTCGCCCGTGGCCGTCCCACTCGCCGCCAGAGGGGGGCGCAACACGATGCCTTCCAGGACGGAAAACCGTGCCTGGAAGGCCGCCAGCTCCAGCTGGACCAGGTTAAGCACCTGGTCATCCACTGGCTCGGGCTGGGTTCCCTTGCTCCCAGCCTTGGGCGCCTGGCGGGAGCCGGACCCGCGGAGCTCAGCCAGGTCGGCCCGGAGTTTCCCATTCTCCTCTAAGAGGAGCTCCATAGTGGCCGACAAACGAGCCACCTCCGCCCGAAGCTGCGGGACCTCGCCCGCAAACCTGGCCTCCGCAGCCGCCGCAATAGCGGCCGAGGCCTCCTCCATGGCCCGAGACTTCGAGCCCTTCATTTTTTTGCGGGCAACGCTCGCTACCGCATCCCTCACCACCTCCATGAACCTGGCCTTACGCTCCTCGGAGCCGCCAGGTTCGCCTTCCACCACGCATGGTGTGTCCGGCTGGACCACACCGTCGCCACCAGTCCCACTTAGGGAGGGGGAGGGGGACTGCCCTTCAGCGACAGGCGTCGCCGGTCCCCTCCGGGCAGAAACCCTCCCTGGGCCTCGCTCCTGGGCCCCACCGCGTCTGCTGGTGGGGATCTTACGAGCCGAGGCCAGCTCGTCTTCGGAGGACACCCGATCCTCCGGTCTGGGCCGCTTCCGGAACGACTTCCCGGGCGGCCCAACCATCTCACGGTGGGAGCTCTCCGAGCTACCCACGCTCACCACACTGGGGGTCGAGTCGGACTCCGACTCAGCATCCCCTCTCCCTCCTTCCAAAGTTTTATACGTAAAATCCATTTTTGTTCCCACGAGTAATATAATTGTCCAACCATCCAACCAAAAAAAAACAAGTGGTTCGCACTAGCGACTGATGTCCCATAGGGACGCCCGTCAGCCATACATCCCGTCACGGTGCGCCGCCGCTTGGGATTCGGGGTGACTTTTTATAGAGGGTTTCTACCTCGCGGTCCGGGCGGTTAAGCCAAGACCCTCGGTGCCAATCGAAGCCGCGAGACATGACCACGACACTCCGATATGGGGTTACGATGTACGACGGTGACAGAGAAGGACCACCCTCCTCTCTGTCTGCTCGGTGGCAGGGTGAGTGCACGCCGAGCCCGTCCTCACTCCTCCGCTGTGCCCTCTGCTGATCAGAGGGACACGCGGAGAAACGCCCTTGGTCCGTCCTCGGACCCCGCCCGTCAGAATATTGGCCACGAGCAGTGACATTCCCCAAAGAATAGGAATCTCTTCCCATTCCTCAGGGAAGATCACTACCCGCGCCCAGGGTGCACCGGCCAGCCAGCTGCCGTTCCCTCAAGACGTGTCCGGAGGGACAAGCAACCGACGGCACACGTGGAGGTTTTCTGACCAGCACCCCAAGCGCGACTGCTACGCTACAGGTCTTGGGTTCGATTCCCAGGTCGAGCAAAAAGTGTTACTGAGTTTTTCTATGAAATGCTCAGTAGCAGCTCGGAGTTTGGATTTGTGCCCGGTTATGGCAATAGGCTCGCCCCCTATTACATGGGACCTAAAACATACTGGCGAACTGTAAGTGTACATTGGTACACCTCTGCCTAACCCTTCGGGGAGTACAGGCGTGATTGTATGTATGTGTCAGGTGTAAAACATTGTCGTTTCGATTTTAGAATGGCCCTTTGACCCGTTTTTTTTTTAAGTGTTTTCCCATGGGCTCAAAGTGACATTATTAACAGATTGTTAGCAAGCGAGAATGGAACATAATTGTGAATTCTAAAGCTCGACATATTTTTTTACCAATTTTTTTTTGTTGGGGAGAATTAGACGTTATATTGTGTTTTTATATTTTTGTGTACTCCACATATGAGCTAAGGTTGCTTGAAATAAATGTATTTTATTTATTTATTTATTATTTATTATATGAATTCTTATAAATCAATGGATACGGCCGATAAAAAATCGGTCAAAAAACGGTCGTGTGCGGAAAACTCAAGGGTTTTTTTTACTTAATTCTATTTATTAATGTTGTTTTCTGAAATATTTTTTATCGTTTTACTTATAATAAATAGGTGTAAAAAGACATTAGACGAATACGAAAGTAACATGATTGTGTTACTCGCCCCTATGATTTTATATTTTGTTTTGAACCAAACCTCTCAATATTCTGGTTACAAAGACTAAAGGAAAAAAAATCGACTTTCCTTATGTTTTTTTCTTTTTTTTATACTAAACTTAAAATACGCCCACAATTTAGTACTGTTATATAAATGTACACAAGTAAGCATAATATTTTCTAAAAAAGGTGTTTTTTTTTCACACCATAAATAGAAGTAATTTCCTAGCAAACATTTTTATTCAATATCACTTAGTTTGATATTGAATAAGAAGTTTTAGTTGCGTAGTTAACGGCTGTGTGATGTGCCTTTTTACAGATCGTATTTCTATTTTATTTGAAACTGTTAATCTAATAAGCGAATGATAAATTATAAATACATGGAAATGCAAGAAAAGCCATAAAATAGAAACCAGAAATCTTTTGTCATTTGTTCCATGTTCCATCTTGCCCGTACAATAAAAGAGCAACTGATTTTCGGAATAAAATTCCGAAATAAATCGAAACCAACGAGCGTTCCTCTAAATCCTTGAAGCTCCAAATAACTTATCGATAAAAGAATTCAAGGAAAGAATGAAAGTAACCTTATCCAAATCGGAACCCGAGAAATATGAGGGAACGAAAATTCAACGAAATTTTATGTGGAGTTCCGATGCAATTGGGACTTTGAGACAAATCATTCGGTTAGTCACCCGAAACGGTCACACTTCGGAATAAACGACCCATAAAGTATCCAAATATTATCTAACTTATCTGGAAATAAAGGGAGAGATAGTGAATATAATTTGGTGTAATAAAAACTTGTTCGATTTAAGTGCAAAGTTTGTAAGACCTTCGATTGAATCAGACAATTGGCAAACTTTGTCCAGAGGCTGTTCTTATTCTTTGTAACTTGATTTAATTTCAATTAAAAGTAAATGAAAGACTGGAAATGTTGTATCTGGAGGATCTGGTCTCTGAAATATTTCACTCTTCCAGGATATCTCAGCACTCTTTGATGATTATAAAACATTAATCACTTTTCTGAAAAAGAAATTAACTCAAAGTATATGTATATAGCTCGATTTTTCTTTAAATACCAGAATAGAGTATTATTTAAACATCTTATCTATCGTACTTGCTACTCTTACTATTAGATAAGCACTATTTTGTGAGAATGGATGGATGTTTGTCACTCTTTCACGCTTAAACGGTTCAGCTAAAATAGGGCACACATATACATATTGATTTTGCTTCACATTTTTAACTCGTTTTCGTTTCTCTGTAGGATAATTTCGGTCTTCGACTTAACTCTGAAATCTACACAAACGAAGTAACAGAAAGAAACTACTCCATAATATTAAAAGACACAACGTAAACAGCGCATACAAAAGTCACAAACAAAACAACGACAAGCTTCATTCATATAGTTTATAACTGTCTCCAAAACCTATAAGCTTCGCAACAAACTCCATGCCTTGTAGCCAGTGAACTCCAATTTATTACAATGAATAATGCAAGCCGAAAACGTCTTTGAAGACGGCCCGGCCGCCATCTTCCCATTCCTTATTATTTTAAGAGATTTCCGCAACGGCGAGTCGGACCGGGTCTCATACGGCACTTTTCGCTGACACGAACCGTAGTGACGCAAACTTATGTGAAACGGGACGCTCCAGTTATGGCCGAATTCGAAACATCTAGTTATGAATGGGTGGCCGCTTGAGGGACATTCTGAAAAAGCAATGGCGTTAGCGAGATCAGGGAAGCCTTTGGGATTAATAGTGACACAAGGAAGTTGCTACAAGCAGATATTTTTGTAAAGAAAGTTAAGATGATGGCAGTTTTGGCTTATCGTTTACACTCGTTTTTTGTTATGGAGGAGGAGATTTCGTGTGCGATATACGAGGACATTCAATTTACGGGACTTCAAACAGCGAGATACTAAAATGTACGTACATAGTAGGGCATAAGGTTTAAAATGAATTGTGTATTTCTGATGACCACGTTACAAGAGTGGTTTAAAGACGCTTCTTGGACTTTTTATGATGTTCTGAGGATTAATATTTTAGACCTATGATCAGTAGTAATTGTCATGTAATTATCAAGGATACAGTTACACTTTTCAATGGAATATAGTCTTTATGATTTTTTTCAGCAGCAATTTTTTTTAAATTCCAAAACTTCTATATCAATTCCTAGCTTTTATCCGCTACTGCGTTGTATAAACTTCACGGCTTTAAAACGGGATAAATTAGCCTATATATTAAGCTAAATCAATAACTATAATGACTGCCAAATATCTGAAAATTCCGTTCAGCCGTTTATACGTGAAAGAGTAACAAACATCCATCTATCCAAAAATCTACATATCTTCACAACTGTTACCCTTTAAAATAAGAGTAAAGGGTAACATTTCACTAATTCATCGTCATCATTAACTTTCATCAATTTCATTCTAGTTTTCATCGTTTCGAGTCCAATAATATCTTTCGAAGTTAATTACCTCGCCGACGACTTGAGCAGTTAAATTGTTATTGCAACAACTAATTGCACAATAAACACAGCTGAAATGTTATTACAAGATTGGTTTACGACTGTTGCTGTAACGGTAGTCATAGTTAACTGAGATTCTGAACATAATAATTGTTTCCTTTATAGTAGCCATTCAACTTTGAACGTATGATTAGGTTTCGTATAATCACTGGTTTTGCATTATCAGGTCGTTTTGTTGAAATTTATTTAGAAGGGGTTGACTTTAAAATTTCTGCGTATCGAAGATTTTTTAATTGCACCTACATATCATCACGCCTGTATTTTCCGAAAGGTTAGGCAGAGGTATAGCAATGCACATCCACATTTCACCGGTATGTTTAGGTCCCATGGGGGCGAGCCTATAGCAGTTGCGCTTAGGGCCACTAGGCTAACGGGGCAATTAATAATAACACACACACATGCACAAAACAAATGATTATGTTATTAACGCATACCTTTTCTTCTTTCCAGGTTGAAAAGTCATCAAGGCGAAGCTAAATCTTAAAAGGTACTGTTGATCAATTTTTGCACATCTCTTCTTCAATATACAAGGTGCAGTTTTGCATCTTCGTAATTCAAGGAGGCAACAACTATACTAGTGATTCTCAACACAAGTCAATAATAAAATTCATAGATTTTTGCAGATGCTTCTCGAATTCGAACTAGCCTTCTTGTCACTGGGCTTAGACAGATGGGGCGATGAACCCGCACGCACATAGTAATATAGTCTCGCGCAGCCCTCTACCGCATATACGTCGAAGCTATAATGTTCTTTGAAAGTGGTGTATTCTGAAATACTGTCAATCATAAACAACAAAAAAGCAAGTATTTATTAATTTTTGACTAGGTGTCGTAATGTTACTTGATTATTTATATCTTTTTGTCTTTTTCTGAAGACGAGGTTTCGAAATTGCACCTTTTATATGGTCGTTAATATACCAATACCGAACATTTTTCAAAGTCGCGACCCATTCAAAAGTTAACTTATCTCCGCAAATCCATGCAGTCTAAATTCTTCAAAAACTTTTCTCATTCCTTTCATCTTTCAGCGCAGTTCCAAAGCCATGATCTTCCATTAACGGAGGCTCAACGATCCTTGAACAATGTTCTAAGGCTTTAATGGTTCGAGAAATAAGTTCACGTATAATTGCTTCTACCATTTTTGGCCTAAAACAATTTTGGGCTTCATGCCCCCACGGAGAAGGCATTGGCTATCTAAAATTGTATCTCAAATGATTTATTTTAGCTATTTTCTGTCTGATGCGATTAGGTTTGTTTTCGGTTTAGCGACTTTTTATGAGCTGTCGGTGCAATTTGTATTAGCTTTGACATCTAGATGGTTTGTTCTGTATAAATGTGTCTTGGTGAATTTTGGTGAAGTGAGTTTGAAGTGACTTGCCATCCCACTTTTCTTTTTCTTTGGGAAAATCCTCATGGACTGCCTCCACCTCGAAGAAGGCGGAGAGATGTGTCAGAGTCCTACCGCATAAATACTTACGGTATTCCTCCAACCACCATTGGCCAGACTACAGGTATCGCTCTGATCATTCTTTCGCTCCCCGGTAGGCATTGGCCCGCCACCGGCCGTCAAGCTGGGAAAACCACGTACGCCTTACTCTCGAGCCTGCCTCTGTTCAGGCGACGGACTGACGAGATGTCATCCGACCTGATGCCAGACATTGTCAGCTTAAGTTTATATCATATCAGCCGAATGACGTACACTGCTGGACATAGGCCTCCCCTATAGATAGAAACAATGACTGCTCCTGCGCTGCCCGCATCCAGCATTACCTGCGACCTTTACTCCAAGCTCACTTTACCTAAATTCACTGAGAAAGATTTTGATAGAATAACGCTGCAGGAGTCACTATCATGAAACATACAATGGCACATAATATAATAATAAGATACTTAGTCTTTGTAATGTATTATTCATACGCTATTGTATTAGGTACCTAATCCTGTGATGATAGTTGTATGTGTTTATAAATAAATAAATAATTAAAAAGAAAAAACCTTGAAAAGAAATCCAATATTAGTATGTCAAGTAAAGTATTTCGATTAAATAGCAATATATAACGAAGGAGGAAAATAACAAGTAAGAAAATTATGATAAGGAAAACATATGAAAGTAGAAGATCATTTACTTGGAAAATGGTGAAACATGAAGTAAAGGTTTCGGGTCACATTTTGAAAGAAAACCTTCTTATTTATGTAGTAAAGTTGTTTTTTTCTTAACAACATCATAATATCGTACCATTACGCCTATATTCTCCGAAGGGTTAGGCAGAAGTGTACCAATGTACACCCACAGTTCGCCAGTATGTTTTAGCCATTAACAGAATTTCATAGAAAAACCCAATAATACTTTTTGCTCGACCTGGGAATCGAACCTAAGACCTCTAGCGTAGCAGTCGCGCTTAGGACTACCAAGCTACAGAGGCAGTTAAATATATTCATATAACATAATACATACAAACATACTTATACTACATAATATATGAATGTGTTATATTGTTTTATTTTGGTTCATTCTGGTTGTTTTTTTTTTCTGTCCAAAAATAAAATATAATTTAACATAAGGAAAAAAACGCAACAATTTATATCAAACATTGACTTGTGTATGGCCTTCCAAAGTCAAGTGGAACTTGTGCAATGACCCGAAAGGCTATACATCTCACCTGCTACCCTCTACCTTTGACTCACAATATCGGTTGAATGACCCCAAACCTTATAGCCAAAAATAGTTTTGATACATTTATAGAGAGACTAGCTTTTACCAGCGTCTTCGTTCGCGTCAAAGTTGATATAATTATCCCACGGGAACCGTACATTTTTTCGGTATAAAAAATATCCAATGTAACACTCCACACTACAATCTATCTCAGTGACAAATTTCATCCAGATCCGTTTAGCCGTTTGAGCGTCAAGAAGAGACAAATACACAAACTTTTGCCTTTATGATATTAGTGTGATGTGTGTATAGTGCACCTACCCAATCAGCTATATTATGTTTTAAAATATGGCTCAGCCATCCAGAGACTGATATATAACTTATTTTAAAGATATATATTTTTTTATGTCATTGAATGGCGGCCCACTTGATGTAAAGTGGTTACCGCTGCCTATAGACATTTACAATACCAGAGACCTTGCAAATAATAAGTACCACCCCTCTTGCCACCTATTACATGGAGCCTAAACATACCGGCGAACTGTAGATGTACATTGGTAAACCTCTGCCTTACCTTTCGGGGAATACAAGCGTATGCTTAATATAAAATGCTCAAAGCGTATGTTCATAGTTTAAAATTATCTAAATACTACAAAAAATACACCTACAAGAGCTTACATTTTAATTAAAATTAAATCTCCAAACATGAGAGAATCATGGCGATAATTACAAAAGCTGACTTCAGAACGTACAGCATTGTGACGTAATACATCGGGTAGCCATTTTATAGTTGGATAATATTTCAGATACATGAAAAATAACTCTGAGGGAAATTGCTGTTGCATTTATAAAGAACGTTGGTTTTATTTTATGCTTCGGCCATTTGTTTTACATTCACGATGACATGGAAATGAAAGAGTAAAGTTTATGAGTTTTATTGTTGATTCGTTATGTTTTATTTGTCGCTCTATGTCTTTCGCTCGTTCTAGTTTTAATTCAGTTTATACTTAGTCAGTTTTTCTCGTCTTTATGTTTGTTTCGTCGTCGCCCTTGTTAGGTTTTGCCCTCGACTTTGTTTGCGTGGATTTTCCTACAGTTACGTAATATTTTTGAAAATAAAATTTAGCCTGTGTAACTTGTTAATAATGTAGCTTTCCATTGGTGATAAAATGTTATAATCAATTAAATGTTTTTGAGTTTATCTTTTACAAACAAAAATATAAAACTTTTTTTTTTTAATATTAGTTTAGATTAGATACTATAAACATTGTTAATTTGATAGTTATATAAAACAGTATAAATATATGTATAATAAGATCACACTCTGATGGGTGAAAATAAGACTTAATTGCGTTTTTCTGTAAGACAAAAATATTTTTATTAACAAAGTTATGAACATGTACTTTCATTTCTATCAAATCCATATAAACTACTAGCTCACCTGTAAGACAAAAAAACAACATTTAAAGCCATAATTCAGGTCTTTAAGATATTTATATCTCTATAACATAAATTAATAGTCTTACTCTAAATAATTATCGTAACCTCATATTACATTCGACTGACAGTGACACCTGTGAAGGAGTCGCTGTCAAACGTGACATCAATCAAGTTCCACGGCAAATTCAAAATGATAATAAAACTATTTAAAGAAAAGCTACAACGGTACTGGTTTTCTTGACATATGTACTATTACACAGTTGAAAAATAACAAAATGTAAGATACACAGACTGGGAAGATATGATTATAATTTCTATGCTTGACTCATACGCAGTATTATTTAAATAGAATAAAAAAAAAACTTTGAAGACCCGTAATTTTAGCATAACATAATTTTATAACGATATAAATTAAAATAAACTTTCCCGAACAATGCCCTACGAACGCGAGACGATGAGAGTAACAAGACAAAACAAACTCCTCGCACGAACTTTGACAAATACTCTTCAAAATGCCTAACAAGAAAATCTTGATACACTGACACACTCAACTCGACAATTTCTTCAAGTAACAAGTTCAAACTCGGCTCATAATTAACATGTTCAAACAAGTGTGAACGTTACCGTTTCTCTCATTTGACAGGGCTAAAAAAACAAACACTGGGAATTATTTGGAAAGGAAAACAGCTTCTCTTTGTATATACATACGAGTTAAAGTACATAAGCATATATTTACTTTATGTAATGCAAAGGGGAACGTGCAAAAAACAGTTCGTAAGAACATTTACTTTGCACATTATGGTGTTAGTCAACCCTATGGTGTGTTGTCAACGAAAAATCTTATATATTTTAGGAAGATGAGGAAACTGATTTTATTACATACTCAAAATATTGCGTATGATTTTTTGTAAAGCATTTCCTTGGCTTCGCGCTCAATTTTCGCAACGAGCTAGAGAAATCAAAGTACTTGGCTGCCAATACCCAAATCAATTTGACTTTGGTGAATATTTCGCAACAGTGAACGATAAATAAAAATCATTTTTTGTTGACTCTCCCTCACCTAACTGAAGTAGGTATTACTTTTTTAGGATTATATTGCCATATACATATAATATGCATGCTGTACACTGTTTTACATATAGAAGCAGCAAGAATAATGCAGAATGTCGTTAAAACTTAATTGAAAAAGTATCCGTTCAGTTTCTTGCTCGTGCTTTTCCATAGAGACCTATCTACGTTTTGAAACGAACGACTTTATTCAACTCTTTGACTATCTGACCAACTCCTTGACTATTGGGTAGATGACACCATTAAACAATAACGCCAAGATACTACTTAAAAAAAAAACCAGTTAATTTTAGTCCTGAAAACCCGAAGACTTTTTAAATAACTATAAAATTCTGTTTTTAGCTGCTTTGAAATCAATAAATAGTTAGTGAATTGTAAGGACCCGAAAGTGACGTCATAGTTTAGTATTGGCATACAAAATCTATGTGGAAATCGCATTTTGATAGCTCATAAAAACATCTTCCCAATTCAAAAGTACCTGTAAATTGTTGAATTGAAGTAGGTTAATGCTTTCACAGTGACTGTTCAGTATTATTATTATCTGTTAATACTAAGTAGGTAAACTTCGAATCCTCCTCGTGCCTTTTCATTTCAAATTTTGAAACAATAATCTCAAAATAATATAATATTCTAGCAATCGGGACTTCAAACTTGGGCCTCGAGATTTCGAAATTAACATTAGGACCTGGGGGTTTAAGACTTTGGGAACTAAATAACAAAGTTAGCTGTCCAGCCCCTCTAGCCAAGTCGCAAACGATATTCGTAAACGCTCGATAGGTATCAATAGATTTTAAACTTTATATCCCAGAGCCTTAAGTTAAAAATCTATTAAAGATTTCTAAGCGTTAGCGACTGGAACGAACGAAAACGCTATGCAATCTTCATTAGATCTTCAACTTAAAACCAAGATCATAAAGTTGAAGATCTATTAAAGCCTACTCAGCGTTTGCGTTTATCGTTTGTTACATGGCTACAGGTGCTGAAATAAGTTGTACCGTCTGGTAATGGTCTGGAACTGAAACTTAATATAATGGATTTAACCAAAATAACCAAACATGTTTGACAAATAGATAACCAATCCATTTATAAGATTGGGAACAAGGTAATAATCTATGAGTAATAAAAATCTATACTTAAATAATAAACCTGAAAAGTATTTTGTTTGGGTAAACGTGCTAGTTTCTGTACCTACCAGTCTAAAAACAAGTATTTTTGTATAGTATTACGATAGCCAGATTCATGAGCAATAATATAGTCTATATAACATCACACTACCATACACGGGAGCAGAGCAGAAACCAAAGACAAAACGAAACTCTGGTGAAAAAGAGCACGCGGATGCCGGCGCCGCCGCGCCGCCGTCACAATTAGAAACTAGTAAATAATTTACATAAAATTATAAAGAAGGCAATACCGATTCAATTATTTAAATACAAAAATAAAGTAAAGTAAAGTTTTATAACCATTGTTACAGAAGTTAGATAGTTAGGTTAACATAGTATAAAACAATCGGTAACACTTAGCGGTCTTCTTCTGTAGTAAAATACAGTGGTCCCTAAACTAGGCGGTGCCTGTATCTTGGAGACCACTAAAGCTAAGATTTTTGTATTTTTTATCATAGGAAAAATAATTCCTCCGTAGCTAAAGTTCAATTAATCAAGTCGCTATTCTATGAATAGAAGCAAACATTCAACACTTTTGCAGCCAAGCTTGACCACTTTCAAAGCTGGAAAATAAATTGCAGAAATCAAACCTTAGGAAAATGTTTAAGCAAATTCTGCAAGCGACGTCTAAGTCGCATTGCTAGTAATTTATAACAATTCGCGGCAAGACCTCAGCCTGTCAGGCGTTAATGTTGATGAATTGAATAGTGCTGTGCTACTAGATCCAAGAATTAACTCCGATACAGAAACACGAGGACCGAAGATTTCTCTTAATTTCAATGTAAATGATCCCAAATTAGTTGTAGCCTTGATTAGAGAGCTTTTAGTTTAAACAACAAATAATGTTGAGGATAAAAATAAAACAAACAGAACCCACAAAAATAAGGATAAAAAGAAAAGAAACGAAATCCAGTGACTCAGAGAAAGTTATAGGATTACTAAACGAAAATTATTAGTTGATAAATGATGCTATCAATTAAAAAGTTCTCAGCTCGAATAAAACTCTGGATAAATTGAAAGCAGAGTTGGGAATCCAACCAAGCGAATTTAGGAAATTGCTTGCATGCTATGTTTTTTAACTACGAATAAAAATGATTATGATAAAGCTCTTAACATGCAAAACTGCGGAAGCGATAATAATAATCGTCATTTATAAATTCTATCGCAAGTATAATATCATTCTTATCTTCTGTCGCCGGTCATTACGTTTAATAACCTTTCTCAATAATTATTATCATCTTGCCGATTAGCGAGCATTAATGCTTCTTTAGATTCTTCCACTGACTCTCCAAATCTCTTTATTGTATCTCCTTTAGCAAGCACTTCCACATTATGTTGTTCTCGCTTTAATTCCTTAAGATCTTTGGAAGAAAGGATTTTTAAACTCAAGTAAAGTAGTTAACGGGATTTATTTGCGTTCATAGTGTTCAAGTTTTCAGATTTGTTTTTATATTCTCCAACAATGCGCTTTAATTGTTCCACGAGGAACTATTTGCCGCTTTTGATATAATAATATTTTACCTATAAGTGTATGCTAATGCATTGTTTTATTTTTAGTTTTCATACTCTTGTGCATTTTTAAGTGTCGTGGCTGGAAGTTTTTTATAGACATTAATATTTAGTGTTACTTTAACTCAGATGGATTCATTGATGTATTAAAAAACATTGGGTACGTAGTTTTTATTTCTATCTTTATCAATAAGTACATGCTCACATACTCAACTATAGAAAAAAGAAACCGAGCAAGATTGAACGAATAAAAACTAAAACCGTACCTTGTCAGAAAAAATCGAATGTCATTCAGTCTCCGGAGAACACATGATCTGGTGGTTCCGTATATTTCTCTTCCTCCTTCCGTGCTATCGGCAAATTCAATACAGACATGAGGAAGACCTCCTATAACCTCATTACGAGGTAAACTATTTACGTCGATCTGATTTGTCAAAGGATACATTGTATCATTTTTGGCCATCCAAGATATTTCTTGCTTGTAACTGTGGTTAAAAATAAATGTGATGTATTTGGATAATATTTTCCTCTCCCGGGGAATACAAGTTTTATATAACATTTCTTGGTAACGGTATTACTTGGAATAGTAGAGGTATGTAGTTTAAAATCTGTCAATTACTCTGCAGCAGCTGTATCATGTGTTTTAGACGTTTCAATTTCTAGACTTTCATTTATTTTAACGTCATTTCAAATACTTCGCTAGTAAGTATTAGGGTGCTTGCAAGCAAACTAATAGCTCTTTATACAAAGCATACGTCTCATACCCAAAGATATTTTAGGTACCAACATACCCAATTAATATCAGAATGCAGTGAAACCTTAGCAATAGCATGCATAGCTAACAATGTTGGTGCATCGCTCGTATCAAATTGAATCTCTGTGCTGGCTTCAGATCGTGTTATGTAGAATTGAATTACAACAGCGCGCTATTGTCATTCGATAGTATACGCTGTTTGAAGACACTAAAGTACACATTGGGAGCAATAGATGTTTTATTTTTGAAAAACTTGTCTGGAAATTCTAGTATTGTTATTGGAGAATGCGTATTGAGTTTAGATTTGAAATGCCTCTAATTAAATTACATTCGACTAGCGACTATTAGTAGAATTAGCTTTTTGGTGTTATGCATACATCTTTACTAATACAATAAAGATGAACAGTGTTTTTTTAATCATTTATTTCTATTCTATTCATTTATTTCTGTTAAACGCGTAAATCTCCGGAAGTACCAGTCGGATAGGAACAAATCTTTGTGTTATGATAGCCAGATTTATAAGGAACACGCCATATAACATAACGCTACGATCGACATGAGCGGAGCAGTAACCGTAGACGTATTTGTAATAACATAAACAAAACACACAGTAAAAGAATAAACAAAATTGACTACTAATAAAAACACAATACCCTGTTAAATCGTACAACAAAACCCGCCGACCGTATACACTCTAAATAAACTAGAACACAGTATCTACTTAAACAATAGATAAGTAAGACAACTGGAAAATCTAGCAACAATCTATTTGGACCCCTATTAGACCCAATAAACGAGTTACGGGTGTCTACGCTTGAATCGATTCAAGCCGAGCACATTTCATCGGTGGCTTAAAATATTTAGGACTGTCGCGCTTGACCCTTTCCGATACATAATGGAACGGTAAATCTGTGTGTTTATTTGCTTCGATCTTGAGAACTACTGAACCTGAATTTATGTTAAAGGTGTTTGCTTTGAATTTTTATTGATTGATCCTTAACTTTGGTGTTTTTGGTAATATTTAAAGTTAAATCTTATGGAATTACTTTCTCTTCTTTTATAATTGAAATATTATCTTTGGATTATGCAACAATATTCTACTTGGCTAATTTCAATGTATTTAAAACGTATATCCAGTATAAACCATTTTTTTTTGGGTTCCGTACCTGGTGCCAACAGGACCCTATTACTAAGCCACTGTTGTTCTTTCATCTGTCTCTCAGCAGGCTGTTTTTCGTACATCGTAATAGATAGAGAGTTTAAATTACGGAATGTGTATTTCTTTTGCCCGCTATAACAACAAAGGCAAATAGGTTATTTTTTTTGCCATTTCCGCTCGATTTTAATATTCTGTGGAGAAAGGAAAACCTGGAATCTTGGCTTGGTTTATTTAGAAACATCATAAAACCAAAAAAGTTGAAGTATAACTTAGCAGTATTAATAGCTTAGATGGTACGGGCGTGTTAACAGAATGAGTAAAATACGACTATGAAAAGGAATTCATACGGCAAATGTGGGTGGCAACGCCGTGAGTAGACGCCCTAGAAAGTCCTACCCTGGCCTAACCTGTGAAGTTTTTTGAAAGAACGGGTGCGCAGTGCTCGTAACCGGCGTGCTTGTATGACTAGATGTATGAACGTGGACGAGGAAACAGAAGTATGTAAAGATCATAGCAGGTGGCGTTCTGTAGTTTCTGCCTACGATGGAAAAAGGCCTGAGTTTATGTGTCTATTACAAGTATAAAATCAATGCAAAATCCAATACACATTTGCCCATAGCAGCATTGACAGCTTAATTTTATACTCCGAGTTGACACATAGGAGTAAACATTGAATAATGACTTCATGTCCGCTGCAGTTGCATAATTGATTGAGTGCTACCAAATTAAGTCAATTGTGTAGTTTGCATAATACAAGCCATAACACCTGACAAACAAAGGATTCATATTCAACTATGTGTTGAACCTCATGTGATTTGGTTTGGATTTGTGAAGTCATAATTATTTTGAAGCATATAGATGTTACTGTGCATAGTGTGGGTATGAAGCCTAACGTAGCTAATGAAAGACACGCCGAGTGTGATTTATCTTTTACAAGCGAACTGTCCGTGACTTCGTTTACGTGGCTTATTTCACCTTCGTTAAGTTACGTCTTTGGTTACTGCTCCGCTCGCGTGTATTGTAGCGTGATATTATATAGACAACGACAAATAATGTGGCATTCTATGGATAAAAAAAAAAACAAAATCAGTTCAGGAGGCCCAGAAATAACCCCCTCACAAACTCGGAAACTTTACCTCTTTATGATATTAGTATAATTACATAACGGTTAGAAAGAGACATGGTAATAAAAAGAAGTTCGAGAAATTTTGGACATGACCCTAGACCGACGAATACTGTGAGCACTGGGGTCTCAGTTTTTATACAATACCATCACGCCTGTATTTACCAGTTATTTACCGAGTTTCCTCCGTGCCTCGGAAAGCACGTAAAGCCGTTGGTCCCGGCTGTCATTTGTAGATCTTTGACAGTCGTTACTGTTAGTCAGAAGCCAGAAAGTCTGACAACCAGTCTTACTAAGAGTATCGTATTACCCATTACTGGGTTGTGGAGGTCTGATAGGCAGTCGCTCCATGTAAAATACTGATATTCAGGTGCATCCGGTTCGACTGGAAGCCGACCCCAACATAGTTGGGAAAAGGCTAGGCAGATGATGATGACCATCACGCCTGTATTTCTCGATTGGGAAGGCAGAGGTGTGCCAATATACACCCACAGTTCGCCGGTATGGTTAGGTCCCATGTAATAGGGGGGAGCTTATTGCCATTAACCGGGCACAAATCATAACTCCGAGCTGCTACTGTGAATTTCATAGCAAACCTAATAACACTTTGCACGACCTGGGAATCGCACTCAGACCTTCACTCGAACGAAGTCGCGAGCATCCGTTAGTAACAAATGAATCTCTGAAAATATAGTTGCAAAATAACTACCATACAAACAGCCCAATAATTATAGCCATACATGAAGTATTTATAAGTGTAAGCGTACTCATTATTGCGCTTTCCATCCCCAAATATCGAGGATCATTGAGTGGATGGCACTCCAGAGGCTCGTTGAGTGTTCATACGTAAGCACATGTGTCATTAATTGTCTCTACCATGTAACGACGTCTCTATGTTCATTCGTGGAAGTCAATCAAATTATTATTACTGTTTCTTAGTACGTCGGTTCGTATTTTTGTGTTCTGTTATCGGAATTATTTGTCGAACATGATTTTGATGTTTACATTCTAAGTGATATGAATTTTGGGAACAGATTTATAAAGTTCTACCAGAGGAGATTTGACTGTTTTAAATTATAATAGCCTTCTCTGTGTGAGAAGAGGCCTTTACCCTGTAGTGGGACAGTAGTAGGCTGGTATCGATTATAAAGTAGGGATGCATTGACCAAATTTATGGCTTCAAGCTCATAATCTCGAATAAAAAGGTATTTAGTGCATTCTTTTTAGAATTAGCTATCTCATATGGCATGGCTGGTCGCCACCATAGGTTAAAGTTAGCTATTTTTCGTTAGTTGGTCATTTCAAAACATATTCTCAATTCTCATTTGTGCTTACCAATTAAAACCCTGGGTTCCTTTTACCACCATGAATCGGGAGCCCGGTATACTTCCCCCCTCCAACTATTGGTGCTAGCCGGCCCCCCGTAATCCCCTTCACCTGCTTACCACACACTCCCTTACAACAATAATGTTATCTAGATACGCTGTTGGTGTTAGAGCTTCGATCTCAAACTATATCTACAAAGTTCCCAGCACTTATGTTATGTACCCACACCTTCATCCTTGCTACTACATCTCAAAGTTCAACAACAACTTCTAATTTAATCTAAACTTAATTTTCTTAACACTATGCATATGCTTTACTTAAGAACATTTTCATGTTTTGATTGTTTAGTTATTATTAATTCGTAGTAACTTCTGTGACAGGCATTATCGTGTCACCGTATATAACATAGGCGATATTAATTATAATTTATGTAAGATAAACGATGCATCGTGCATAGTAATCAGTACATGATCTGAGATCAGGATTCTAGTTACGAAGATGGTTTTAATGGAAGAGGTATATTAATAATTCATAATGTAATTTTCTTTTGAAAATTTTGCTTCTCACTAGGAATTTCTTCAGTATCGTGGGTGTCACATAATATTACAACCTGGAACAACTACCTACCTATAGGCTACACAAATATTGTCTGAAGAAATCGAACACAACACAGCAGCCAATCCTAAAGCTACTGCGCCAACCGTATCATCACTTTCCACTCACATCTTCCCCAAATAACCCCACTAATGTGTCACAAATCCATGCAAATACACCCCAATTTCATGATTCCTTTAATCCGACGAGCTGGTACTATTTCCATGTTGCTGTTTGATAATCCGTTGCAACGAGCGCTTCAATTTGCATATCCCCGGCCAATAATATTGCACGGCACACGATATACGTGATATGCATCACTTTATACGTAAACATAACGTAATTATAGTGGCACAGCCATATTGTGGGACGGGCCACAGGCTTGTGATCTGCAAGAGTGGTTTATCTTTGATATTAAAACCAGTTCTGTGGAAGTGTTTGTGGTGGTGATTTTGTTGGTAAAGGATTGAAATCTTTAGGTACTTATTAACAGAGTAATTGTTATCATGTTATGGATAAGCTTATGCCTGTGATGTCGGTCTTAAGAATGTCGGTTGTCGTCCCTAATAATCTCAATTTTGGTAAAATTAAATATGCCTAAGTTACTTTTTTCAACATCACCAATCTGCTATTAAAAGTTCCGTCAAAGTCTATTCAGCTGCTTTGGAGATTAGCCAGAACAAACAGATAGTTTTTTTTTTATAATTGTAAAAAGCTGTTATTTTGACGTTACAAACAGGCACCTCAATTTCATATATTTGTACACATTTTTCGTACATGTGCGCAGTCTTAAAGATGGCCATAGTATTGTTGGATAAAATTTCAGCAGCGTTCATAATCATTGTGAATTGTCAAATATAATACATCTAAAAGTATTCTTAATGCTGTAAACTATTGAGTCCAATTCGCAAAGACGTGATTGTATAAAAAACACTTGTTAAGACACAAATCGGTATTAAAAATTCCTCACACACACATCTCGCTTTTTCACACGTCAGCAGTTTTACCAAGAAAAGACTGACCCAAAACACGTGCAACCCAAACTGTACTTAAACTTAAAGTTCTAAACGTTCCAAATTCCTTGCAGAGTCCATTGAAGAAAAATCTCTTAAACGCTACCTAGCAGTTTGTGTTTAACGTAGCGTGCAAGACATGCCCCGACATGGCTCGTTTCCGGACCCACTAAAAGTATAAACGTTAAGTGCTGAAAATGTTCTTAAGCACTATACTGATATTTATTTGCTTAAATTAGGAAAGATTTGTATTAGGAGTAGTTTAATTTTCTTTGATGTAATCTTATAGAAGACAATTTGTTTTTGTAATTTTTTTAATCTAAATTAATATTGTAAAGAGTAAAGATTTTTATTTTTGTTTGTAATCGATAAACTGAAAAACTACATATCGGATTTTTAAAATTCTTGCACCGATGGAACGCTTTATTATGAACGAGTAACATAGCCTATATTGCATAAACCATTGATAGGCACTATTAAATATCATTTACAAGCAAAAAGTATTGAATCTAGTTGCCTCTTTCTAAAGGTAGTTTCGTATCTCTTTAAAAAATTGTTTTACAATAATTTGTAAAACATTTATTTTACCATCTCTTAAGTAAGATTACCAAATTAATTATTTTTTCATAGTTCGTTTACTTACTCTCTATATCGACTTACATTAGTGAAGATAAGCATTAGTATTATTAGATTTTTTTTGGTATTCCATTTTAAAGATTAAAAGTAATTACGAGCAAGGTATATTCCATTTCTTTTGTACGAAGTAAACATGTATTAGCGTGGTGACGTCAGAACAGGTCTATGTTGTCCGTTTATCGATCTACATATATTATATGCTCGTACAGTAATTGAATACATAATTTTAGCCAAGTAACCATTACATTTGGAAAATAAATTAAATGTATCCATGAAAAACCACAGCGACCCGTAACACACCAATGCTCTTTGATAAACAGCGAAACCAATTTATTATCCACCCTAACTATACATAAATACCCCGATATAATGGATTGCAACTGAAACCAAAACACATTAATACATGTCAGTCGAGATCTTACCCAAAACATGTGTACAAGTGTCCTGAACGACGGAGGGCCCACGACGGACCCTTGAGGAACCCTTTTAGTGTCGTCGCAATAAATCAAGTCCTAATGACAGTCACGTTTTTTCTTAGCCAAGAATACACTTAGAGGTAATCAGAAAACAGCTGAACAAAGTGAGCGCTCGTTTGAGAAGGCACAAAATGTTGTCGACTTGTTTTTTTTTCTGTTTGAAACAGTCAAATGCTTACGTTAGGCCTTTAGACGAGGGTAGTTCGCTGTATTCGGGTCACGTTTTGTCAAAAAATGAGATGATTATGTTAAGTTGCAGAAATTTTACTATTATTGCGAGCTGAAATGTTTAGTTGTTAACGTTTGGGAGTTGAAAAAATTGTTCTGCTTAGATAAGGAAATTTTATTAAGATTGTAGACTTTATCTTGCTTCGTGATCTGCTAGAATTTAGTTTAAAAAATAAGTTGTCTAGTATTTTTTTATTTATTTATTTCACTTTAGTTGAAACTGTTACAGTTGATACCAAATACAATAATTAAAAACATAATACGAGTATACTTAACAATATAAAAAAGAAAACACAAATAAAAAAATTAAACAAAACAATACAAGGTCATCCCTTTAATAAATGCTCTCTAAATGTTATGCTACCACATGTGGATACTTAAGTACATTACCATCTTTTACAAAATTTATAATAGGTATATTTCTTTCTTTCTCGTACAATTTGTAATGATGGCCCAGTGATTAAAGCACCCGCCTCTCATGCACGAGGTTGCGGGTTTCATGCCAGGCAATATCTTGGACATCACTGACATTGATGAAGGACAACATCGTGAGGAAACCTGGACTTATAATTCATATAAGTCTGAAATCGCCAATCCGCCTTAAGCAAGCATGGTGATCAATCCTCGTGTCTTGTCTTTGTGAGAAGAGGCCTTTGCCCTACAGTAGAATAATAATAGGCTAATTTTATATAAATCCAAGTCTTAAATATTTAAATACTTAGATGTTTGAACCCTTTGAGATGCACACGAGCGTAAGACAAGTCTGCATAAGTTAAGCAAATGATAGAGATGAATGACATAGTTTCACGTGTGGATTCTGGTCACGTTCACGTTAAAGGAGAATGAGATAATAATACTATTATTAAACTTTGCAAATTTTCAGCTTGCGAGCTAGTTTGCGAATAGTTTTAAATTCATTTTAATAGTAAGGCTTATTAGTGCTACTGCGGAGGTGACTTAATATTTGAGTGCATATTTAAGGAGTTAGTTTCATGATTTATTTAAATGGGAAACTTTAGTTCTAGTAGTTGTATTTGTTTCTCAATAATTATCTTGTTGAAGAGTTATTTATAAATATCTGATTAGGATTACATAACGCGTGTATAACAAAGTCGAAAGTTGTATGTTTTTCCCATAATTGGGATAGTATTTTTCCTTTTGGTTTGGGAGATATTAAAGGTCACAATTCCAAATTTTCATTACTACGTCTTTTTACCGAAAGCTAGTTTAAATGTTTTGACTAAGCTTGGAATTCTCCGCACGACCCCTGTATTCTGTACATGCATCTGTAAGCACAGTGTTTAGCGTTTGCTAGCATATACAGTGTTTTCACACTAAAATTAAAAGTTGTTTTTCAGCAGTAATTTATGCCCAATGACAAACAGCTATGTATATAATGTAATATGTATTTTTACAGTAACAATGAACTTTACTTTGACCTTACCTTTGATCAGATTTTTTTAAGACTGCTTTATAATTTTCCAATCCTTTCACCACAATTCGCGAGGGCTCACTAAACCCAAATTCTTTGTTCTTAAAGTACTTCACAAAACAGCCATAAAAATTAACGGTCGGCCTAAACAAAACAAAATTACCATCATCATTTACTTGGACCGTAAAAAAAACTTAAAAGCATTATTAATCTCAACGTAACTTGGTTATTAAACTCCAGGGATCACCATCTTGCATACATAATATCCAATAAGTAAGCTAAGTTTCTTCATCAAGTTACTGAACGAGATATTAGAAATAATTACAAAAATAATCGGCCGCTTAACATGCAAGGAGCGTGGGGCAGGACGATCCACGTAATATGCAATGTGGATTTCATTACACGTAGCGCGTGACTTTATGAAAATGCAACTTACTCCCAACAACTTAGTTTATTAAAGAATTCAGTTTCTTAGAAGTTTTCTTCGTAAAGGTCGCTAGGAATTTTTCAAGTTATTTTTTAGTTTCAAGGTATTTTAAAGCTTTGCTGTTATGTTTAAGTGTCGGTGCGGTAAGAATTTACAAGGAATAATAAATGAATAAAAGATTTGAATATTTATTTTGTTAGTGTTTTGTAGCCAGTGGGTTCAAGGCTTCACAAAAATAAATAAGGAGGATTTGGTAGGACGAACTGAATAAATTTCTCCTGAACTGGACAGATGAACCATGGAATCGCGAAAAATGGAAGAAAAGACTAAAAGTGGTCAGGTGCGTGGTATTACTACGTACAAAAAAGAAACATTTCTTATATAATATGTATTTAGTTTTAAAATGTTGTTTAAGCGGCCAAAGTAGTGTGTGTATTCGCCAGACCGATTCCGGACACGGCGGCTAATCTGAACGCAGACTAGCCAAGTACGCAGGAGATAAATTATAGTGCACAAGTGTGAGCGCAAACATAGGTGCACTCGCTCTTCCATATCTCTCATAGTCCGATGGTACGGCACTTCGACACAACCGGGGAGAGATTAGACGCAGAACGGTTATGTGCTTTCTGAGTCACGGGGGTTTCACACTAGCAACGTCCAAACTCCGGGCTGTTACTGAGAAATTCCTAGTGGAAAAATCCAATAATACTTTTAGCCCGACCTAGAAATCAATCCCAGAACCCCACGCTCAACAGCAACAGACGTGCTTGTTGTGGCCAAAGTAATACATATTTTTTGAAAATTAAAAGTACCTATCTACCCTTTAGGTAGGTACAGAAATTCAAAAAGTATTTATTTTTATATAAAGCCCTATTTTTCTACTTCGTCCTAAGACTCTGATATCTATTCGAAACCAATAACGGGGCAACCATTTTGTAATAGCAATGAATCTATAAGCCTCTTAATGGAAAAATAAATATAAGAGAAAAATATCAGGACCAATAACAGATTACAAGCCCTACGCGATATTGTTTAGACAAAATGGTAGAATTCATTTTTTGGGTTCCGTAGTTAAAGGGTGCCAACGGAACCCTATTATTAAGCCTCCACTGTTCGTCCGTCTGTCTGTCAGCGGGCTGTGTCTCATGAACCGTAATAGGTAGACAGTTACAGACTATTGTATTTCTATTGCCGCTATTATGACAAATAACAAAAATAAAATAAAGTGAAACGATAAACAGGGTCTTTATACAAGAAATGTGTTTTTATGTACTATAGTATTATTGGCTGCCTCGTTGGACTAGTGGTCCTAAGCGCGACTGCTACGCCAGTCTTGGGTCGAGCAAAAAGTGTTATCGGGTTTTTCTATGAAATCCTATGTAGCAGCTCGGAATAAGGATTTGTGCCTGGTTAATGGCAATAGGCTCACACCCTATTACATGGGACCTAAACATACCGACTAAGGGTGTACACGTACCGGCGAACTGTGGGTGTACTTTGGTACACCTCTGCCTAACCCTTCGGGGAAAACAGGCGTGATGGTGATGGTATAGTAATTATTCTATTTTTGTATAGGACCCTTCGTGTGTGTGTCCAACTCGCACTTGACCAGATTTTTCTACCATTTCATTTGCACAGACAAATTGCAAATTTTCCAGGCATTACATTTTTAGGGTTTTGTTCTCGTTGGATAACGATCACACAAGACCCTGTAATGAGTCCTGCGTCACCTGGTCTCGGGGTCTCTATCGAACAATTAAAAACGGGTTTTGGATACCGAATTTATTTCCGCGTTTAAACCCCGTGAGAGAACCGTTCACTTAGACCAGTGCGCAGCAACTGGCCGTACGTCCACGCGTCTCGCTTTCTTGCATTTCTGCTTGCCTTGCACTCTGCCATACATACTTACATGTGTTCCTACACTATTCCCCCCCAAAATTTTATTTCAGGAATACATAGAAAAAAAATTTTGCTTACATTAAGACTTATCCTTATCTTACTCTAAGTTATGCTAAGACATAATACGGCGACATGTTTAGACTACACATTGCGATAAGCACTGGTACACTGTTATTTATATCATATTACGCATAGCTGGCTGCCGGTGGTTGCTGTGGGACCGCCCGTGACTCGAAACGCACCGGCTGCGTGTTGACTCCGCCTGATACACTGTTGATTTCTTTGTGTATCATTTTCTTCATGCGGTGACGACATTGACGAATGAACACTAATAACACTATGAACAGCGTTGCGGTTGCCATGACTGCGAAACCGACCTCGTACTTTGTTACCGTTGATTCTACGGCGTTGTTTTGGGCTATGATTACTTCTTCCTTACTATAAGACTTGCCCATTTTTATTATTGTGTTTAAACGTCGATGTGTTATCTGTTAGACAGTGTGTTAAATAAGTGCTAAATAAACTCTTGACTCGTGCTTATTGCAGTGAGTATGACGACAGATAGCTGCTTCAGCAAAGACAAAGTTCAATTGTTTCGACTTAACAAAGTTGCTTAATGTAAACATTTGAGCGGTAGTGAGGTTTCTTATTACATTTAAACAAATTGCGTACTGAGTTTGCTTTTACACTCTAAGTGCTGTGCTGCACCTTCAGCACAATTTCTATACTACTGTTGCACCTGGGTGCGGGCGACAATTTTTAGGTGCCGACTTTAAGTTCTTATAAATTACTTAATTGCTAATATTTAAGGGTAGTTGCCGTAACTTCCGCACTGCTATATTAAACCAACACCATGAAGGCCCCCTGTAGCTTCCATTGCGGCAACGCCATACAAAATTATATCTACTTGACACCGTTTGTGTCCCTTATTACAAGTTTAATCTTACGGTTGGTCTAATGATGCGACCGCTGCTGCTTTTTTTAAATACAGGCTTATCTAGAATTGGGTTTGGCGGTACCCTTATTGGGCCATTGTCGACAACCGTATCATGTTCTGTTTTATTTATGGAAGTGTGAGGTAGTTCGTCCTGATCGTCTTCGTTTAGCACGTATGCGGGTTTTAACCTATCGATGGACACACTGGTTTTCCTGTTTGGTAATTGAATTACAAATACTTTGTTTTTTCTCTCTATTACCTGATAAGGGCCGTCGTACGTGGGTGTCAGCGGTTTACGTATAGCGTCGTTGCGTACAAATACAAAGTTGCATTTTTTTAGATCGCTATGAGTAAATAGTGTGCGTGAGTCCCGCAAGTCCCGTGATATTGGCTTTAATTTGTATATAGTTTCTCTTAATTTATTTAGAAATTCATGTTCGTTTCCTATTTGTTTATTGCTAGCGTTGTAAAAATCGCCTGGTAAACGAAGTGTTTGGCCATACACGTACTCTGCTGGACTGACGCCGTTATCGCTCCTGCCTGCTGAACGTAATCCTAACAGCACTGTAGACAATTCATTGTACCAGGACGCGTTGTTGATAAGGCGAGCTGTTAATGCCGATTTCATGGATCTATGCCAGCGCTCTATCATACCATTACTTTGCGGGTGGTACGGAGTAGTGCGCAGTTTCTTTATACCCATATTATTCATTAGTTGCGCGAATAACGAGCTCTCGAATTGCCTACCTTGATCGCTAGTTAATCTCTCGGGACAGCCGAATCTGCTGATCCATGTGTCGTAAAACACTTTAGCCACGACTTCCGCTGTTATTTCCTTTACAGGTATGGCTTCGGGCCACCGTGTACACCGGTCTATCATCGTGATGAGGTACTTGTGTCCCTCTTGTGAAGTTGGTAAGGGGCCTACAATGTCAATGTGCACGTGCTCGAAACGGTCACAGTCTGAAAACTGTTGCAAGTTTGACACCGTGTGTCTGTTTACCTTTGATCGTTGACATGGTAGGCATGTTTTTGCCCATCGTCCGACGTCACGGTTTTGCCCTGGCCAAAAAAATCTTTGTGCGACTAATTTACGCGTTGTTCGAATCCCTGGGTGGCTGACGTCATGTACTGAATTGTACGCGTTTTTTCTAAAATTTTCGGTTAGATAAGGCCTACACGAGGTAGTTGATGTTTCACAATATATTACTGCGTTGCTATTCGGAATGCGGATTTTTTTAAGACGAATGTTGTCGCTAGGTTCGCGCAACAGTCGTTTTAGCTCCGCGTCGTTATCCTGCTCTATCGCTAATTCCGAGTAGTCAATTGCCGTCGGGCAGTTTATTGTTTCTATACGTGATAAGGCGTCCGCTACAGCGTTGTTTTCGCCTTGTATGTATCTGATATCCGTTGTAAACTCGCTAATATATAATAACTGCCGAGTGCGTGTGGGAGTTTCGTTGTTGCTTTGTAACTTGGTAAATGCGTAAATGAGGGGCTTATGATCTGTAAAGATCGTTAGTTGGTTGCCTTCGAATAGGTAGCGAAAGTGTTTGATTGCCATGTAAATTCCTAGCAATTCTCTATCATACGTGGAATATTTTTGTTGAGCTTTTGAAAACTTCTTAGAAAAGTATCCTAACGGCTGCCATTTGTTGTTGACTTTTTGTTGCAGCACCGCTCCGGCGCAGGTGTCGGAGGCATCGGTCATGAGGGATAAGGGTACATTTGCTTTCGGGTGTGCTAACGTTACTGCGTTTTTTAAACCTTGTTTACAATTTTCGAAGGCTTCGAGGGATTGGCTGTCCCATGGAATGGCGGTCTTATCTTTCTTTTTAGCGCCTTTTAAAAATATATTGAGGTTCGCTTGATGCCTCGCGGCATTTGGAATATTTGATCTATAGAAATTTACCATACCTAGAAACCGTCTAAGTTGATCTACTGTTTGTGGGCGCGGATATTCTATGATGGCGTCGACTTTGTGATCTAGTGGTCGAATTCCACCAGTAGAGACTTCGTAGCCCAAGAACTCAATGCTGGACTTTCCGAATTCGCACTTGGACAGGTTTATAGTGATGCCGAACTCCCTAAACCTCTCGAAAACTTGTTTTAGTTGTGCTTTATTTTCTTCTAACGAGTCACTAGCTATTACTACGTCATCGACGTAACTAAATAAAAAATCTAACCCTCGCAATACTGTGTTGTTCATGAAACGTTGGAATGTTTGGCTCGCGTTGCGTAGGCCGAATGTCATTCGCGGGAATTCAAACAAGCCGAAAGGAGTTATGATTGCCGTTTTTTCGATGTCGTCCTTTGCCACTCTAACGCAATGATATGATTTGTTTATATCGAGTTTTGAAAAAAATTTCTTACCTGTCAATACATATGTGAAATCATGGAGCCGTGGTACGGGGTATCGGTCCGGCTTGGTGATGGCGTTTAGACGCCTGTAGTCTCCGCATGGCCGGATGTCCCCATTTTTCTTCGCCACCACATGTAGCGGGCTTGCCCACGCGCTCTTGGACGGTCTGCAGATCCCCATTTCCTGCATTACCCTAAATTCTTCCTTAACCTTATGATACCTGCTCGGAGGGAGCGGCCTGGCACGCGCATGGACGGGTGGTCCCGTAGTCTCGATGTGGTGCAGTACCTCGCTTCTCTCGTTTTCAGCATCATCGTCCCTGTAAGGCCTGGGTTTCGTGATGTCTGAAAACTCTGATAATAGTTCGCGGAAGGGGTGGTTGTTGTCTACAATGCTGACCGAGGTTTCCGCGCATTTGACCACGTTACCGTTTGTTGATAAGTCGGTTAGTTTGCTTATTACGCGTCACGTTTATACGTTTTAACTCGCGTTCGGGGTCACCACTTTAGGGTTTTGTTCTCGTTGAATAACGATCACACAAGACCCTGTAATGAGTCCTGCGTCACCTGGTCTCGGGGTCTCTATCGAACAATTAAAAACGGGTTTTGGATACCGAATTTATTTCCGCGTTTAAACCCCGTGAGAGAACCGTTCACTTAGACCAGTGCGCAGCAACTGGCCGTACGTCCACGCGTCTCGCTTTCTTGCATTTCTGCTTGCCTTGCACTCTGCCATACATACTTACATGTGTTCCTACACATTCAAATGTTAGCAATTGTAATAATTTTCTGTATATTAATATTGGTATAGAAATTTCGTAACATTTTTTGATGTTGAATTTCTTTGTTATTCGAGATTTGATAATGAAGGAAGAATGGCTTCTAAAAATGTAGATTTCATGAAAAAATTTGGCCAATTTTATTTTTGTTACAATATTACATAATTTGAATTTAAATGTTAATAGTAAATTCCGATCACGAAACAACTGAAAAGCAAATTAAATTGGTAGAGAAATATTAAATTGTCTTGTTGAGGGCCCTCATTCAGTAATTGCGTATGAATTTGCCGCCAGAGGCGCTAGTGTAGCGTGAAGTCTCCGAAATGTCACTGTTTGTGGTTGAGCTACGCGGGTTTATATCTAACTAGCTTCTACTTGCGACTTCGTTTGCGTCGAATCAGATAATAATATATTATCCCACGAGAACCGTATTTTTTTTCGGAATAAAAAGTATGCTATGTGTTATTCCAAACTACAATCCATCTCAGTGCCAGAGTAAAAAACATCGATCCTTCCTCACAAATTATAATATTAGAAGGAAGTAGGGTTATTACAAACATACTAATACATTTTGGCAATATTCAGAGGATATAGCAAAATTTTAAATATTTTTAGCCAAATTGCCTGTTGTTCACGACATTCTTGTCACATACCACACATATCACGTCTGTATTCCCCGAAGGCTTAGGCACAGGTGTACCAATGTACACCCACAGGTCACCGGTATGTTTAGGTCCCATGTAATATGGAACAAATCTATTCTCATTAACCGGGCACCAATCCAAATTCCAAGCTGCTACAGCGAATTCCATAGAAAAATCCAATAGCACTGCTCGACCTGGGAAGCCGAACCCAAGACTCTAGCGTATCAGTCGCGCTTAGGACCACTAGGCTAACGAGGCAGTTACTTTCTTGTAAGTCGTGCTAAAACTACGCGATATTCTCTAAGAAAATCCAATGTAACAATACTTCGTAATATAATCACTCTTTTCGTCAACCAGACCTTTTTACTTTTACTTTTATAATTAAAAAGTTCAACCACAAAACTTCAAAAATTAATTACTGGTTACTTGATATTTTTTTAAATTGTAATATATTCGGTGAATATTATTTAACAAAACCAATATTATTTTACAACAAGAAACTAAGTTTCAACTCTTACTCGTTAGCGAGATTCAAGACATTTTAATTACTTTCCACTGTTCAGAAAGAGTTGGTTTCGCTTTCGAGTCGGTATTACAATTTTGATTAATTTTCAAAAATAGTTTTCTTGGTATTCTAAATTTATATTTTGTATTCTTGTTATAGGTATATAAATATAGTTATATAGTACTATGAGTGACTTTTATTGTTGATAGATCGTGTTGACATTAGCATTTTTTTTTTGAGTGCAATTACATTATAATGTAATATATTTTTATTTTTAAAAGAGTATGTATAGAGTTTCTTGCCCGTTCTTCTCCATACGAAACTACCTTTTGGAATAGGCAACTAGATTCAATAGTTTTAGTTAATTGACGTCCAAAAGTGCCTTTTTGATTTTGACTTTGACTTTATTAGGTCATGAGAATAAATGAAAAATGCAGTTAACGATTGCATTGGTGAGACGGTAAAAGTTAAACAAGGGGTTAAAGCCAAGCGATAGGACTAAAGTTGTTTAAGAAGTGACGACGAGGGATGACTGCTACGCTAGATAGGGGTCTTGGGCTCGAGTCCCAGGTCGAGCAAAAAGTGTTACTGGATTTTTCTATGAAATGTTCAGTAGCAGCTCGGTGTTAGGTTAGGTTAGGTTAGGTTAGTGCCCGCTAAATAGCAATAGACTAACAGTCAATTACATGGGACTAAAACATATCGGCCGATTTAGGGTGTACTTGTAAATTAATAAACCTCTGTCTAATTCTTTGGGGAATACAAGCGTTGTTGTATGTTTGTCCGTTCAGAAGCAGTGAAACCGACCTTATAATCTCTTATTATCCATATCACCTGGTAAAGTTTAACGAGACCACCCTTATACACATACAGTCGAGCTTATCCAGTGGTAATATTAATTCCTTGTGTGGTATAAACTAACAAGTTCTTAGCTAGCATTTCTACGCTCACTGTTATATAATACGTCTGGATTAAGAGACACCTAACCACCGTACTGTTTCAAGTGGTACCAAGGTATTTTGTATTTATACTACTCACATTTATGTTGCTTACCGCGCCAGTAAATGTGAATGGTTGGGTACTATTACTGTGTACTAACACCTGCTTTGTCTAAGTTTGTAGAAGCTTTGTAATTAGATTCCAGTTGTAACTGCCTTGATAGTCTAGTGGTATTCAGCACGACTGCTGCGATAGAGGTCTTGGGTTGGATTCCCAGGTTGAGGGAATGTTATTGGGTTTTTCTATGAAATTCTCAGTAACTGTTCGGAGTTAGTGTTTGTGCCTGGTTAATGGCAATAGGTTCGACCCTTATTACATGGGACCTAAAAAATATCGGCAGACTGTGGATCCACATTGGTACAAATCTGCCTAACCCTTTGCGGAATACAGGCGTGATGGTATGTATATACGTTACGTCAACAATTATAACTTGACCAAACAGCATACAATGGTGCTTAAAGTTTATTTTGGACCAAAAGGTCAGGTTTTAATCACAGGTAAAGTCCGAAGTTATAAAAAACTTGTTTGAGAAGAGTCCCCATCGAGTTTGTGTTGGACTCGTTGGTCATTTGAAGAGGTCATTTAAACTTGTAATAACTTCGCCGAAAGCAAGTCAGATGGTAGGGCAGTTGTCCACTTAAAATGTTGTTGTTTCAGCAAGAATATCCAGGGAAAGGGCCGGTGGTTAACTTAATCGATTTGCAAGGTTAAGCTGTTTTCTGTGTTGTTCGTAGATAGAATTACTATTTTATAACATAAATTTATATTTCCTGGAGATTTTTGAGAGAGTTTGCTAGTCACTATTATATAACATCACGCCCGTATGCCCCGAAGGGTTAGGCAGAGGTGTACCAACCCACAGTTCGCCGGTATAATTACGTCCCATGTAATAGGGGGCGAGCCTATTGCCATTAACCGGGCACAAATCCAAACTCCGAGCCGCTACTGAGAATTTCATAGAAAAACCCAATAACACTTTTTGCTCGATCTGGGAATCGAACCCGGGACCCCTTGCACAGCAGTCGCACTTGCGACAGTGCGAAACAGTTCACTATTTTTCCATAAAAAGGTTTTCCCAATTAACATTTTTTTTACTCGACCTGGAATCTAACCCAAGACCTTTACCGTAGCAGTCGCTGCTAGTCCTCCCTCCTTAACCAACTTCAGTTCTATTGCTTGGCTTCAACTCCTCGTTTAACTTTTAGCGTCTCACCTCTTTGGATCCAAGCCAAGAGATTATAGTTTCCCATCCTGGGAAATTTAGGACGATGCTAAAGAAATTTGCCGAGTAAATAATGTTACGCCTGGGAGTAAAAGGATTAATCTTGCTGTTAGTACACTTTTAAATTTTCCAATTTAAAAGTTAGGAGTAACAAGCTGTATAGTTGGTTTATTTTCTCTGTTTTAATGTGGTAGGAACGTTAGGAGATGATCGTTAACCGTACCATTATATTAGAGAAATATTTTTGCTTTTCATTTAAGTAGCATGTAAACTTTTATATTTATTTAGTAAAACGCTGTTACCTTAACATTACATTAATGTTGAAATGGTCTTAGGTATTACTAGCTTCTGTTGCCGACTTTCTCCGCGTCAAATTTGATTATTATCCCACCGGGAACCGTACATTTTTCCGAAATAAAAAGTAGGTATCCCATGTTTTATTCCACACTACAATCTACCTCAGTACCAAATTTCATCCAGATCCGTTCAACTGTTCAAGCGTGAAAGAGTTACAAACATCCATTCATCCATCCAACCATCCTTCCAACTTAAAAATAAAAGGTCAATCTTCTCATGACATGATATTTTATTACAAAAATATACACTTCCACAAAAAGACGACAACCTAATCCGATCTGCACATATCACTTTAATCTTCAAAAACCATTTTAATAAATTAATACTCACACACAAGACATCATATATTTAATAATTCCAAAAACATAATACGTCGGATCCCCCATTTACTGTATATTATCCCTTACTCCAAACAAGAGTCTCCTAAATTATTCCAAGTCTTCAAGGGGACCAGTGCTTGGCATGACATCCTTAATCCACGCTTGTCCATCCGTGCCCTTGTGGTTTCGTTGTTGAAAGGTCCCTTGTGTGGACACTATAAACATGTTAATGCGGTGTCCAATGTTTGTCCCGAGGGCCGCCAACTAATTCCAAACGGGTTCTGTGCCTTGATTAACATATAATGTGCTCGTGTGGTGTAGAGTAGCTGGCCGGGCGTTTTGGAATTGCTGATGTTAGAAGTGTCAGCTGTTGTGGAAATTTAAATAAGAATGTTTACGGGTATGTTGTGTTGCCTAGGGTTGGGTTTTTGAGCTTTTTTTTAGCTTTACTAGCTTATGGTCTAGTTTTCAATGTGTTTTAATATTTAAGCGCAGAACTCTAATTCGTCATCATCATCATCATATCAGCCGCAAGACGTCCACTGCTAGATATAGGTCTCCCCCATAGATTTCTAATAGGATCGGTTGGAAGCGGCATATGTTTTTACTTAAGGTGCAACCTCCACGGTGGCCCGCCAAATTCTTCATATAACTTAATACTGACTTGCAAATTGCAAAAAACGTAAGCAAATTTGAATTTCGCGGGCTACCGTGGAGGTTCCACCTTAAATAAAAGTAGCGTAAGTGATTCCTTGTAACACCAGCAACCTGTCAATGAAAGTTTCGTCAAACTCGGTTTAGCAATTTCGGAGTTTAGCCGGAACAAACAGATAGGTAGTTTTTTTAATATTAAAAAGCTTAAAGTTAAAGACATTACAAACAAACACATCAATTTAATTTATTAGTATAGATGTTTGTGTACTTAAATGATATGATAAGAAAAAACTACATTTTTACTGTTGTCTCAGATCGCAAGTCGAAATTCGTCCTTTGTTTAACGTTCAATTTCGTAAGTCACAATATAAGTAGAAAACAATTTCAATTTACTTGACTGTGGAAAACTTGGGATCGTCTGATAGTAGTAGTGAAATAAATATTATTTGTGTTGTCGCAGAACCGAGCAAATATTATTCTTGTTATAACGAACGGAAAATTTCAGTTATTGGCTGTTAATTTTCTGCTTTAATAAGCTCGTTGGATCAATAACATCTTGTTTCTTACTAGTTTATGCCTGCGAGTTCGTTCACGTTTATTGGTTTAGTTTACGTTAGTTATAACTGTGTTATTTTTCGGTTGCGCGGTACCCTAATTCTTTTCCAAAAATAAAAGTAAAGACCTAAGTTTTTTTAAGTATGAGAGCGAAAGGGAGTGTCTACCACGTACTGACTAAAACCCATCCATGTTCCTCCTTAATATGCCCTTTGCGTTCCAGGACCGCGGTGATTCTTTCGATCAGATTCCGCAACTCTGGTAGAAACCTAAGTTCCTCTGTATTTTTATTCAGCTAGTTTCCAGTGAAAATCTTGTCAAAATTAGTCAAACCGTTTTGGGAATTAGCCAGAATAAGCAGGCAGACAAACAAAATATGGATTTGATCCAAAACCAATTTTTGTCTGTCTATACACACTGTACACTAAATAGAGTGTTCATATTTATTTTGAAAAAAGCAATTATTTTGGCAATACAAACAGACGCTTCAATTTCATTTATTTGTATAAAAGATATCTATTTTTGCTCAGTACCTGCTCTATCGTTATAAGAAACTATATTTCTAATATTACTGACTTCTTCATTAAATGGAATCTCATAACCTTTTCCAAATAATTCTACCTTTGCTCTTTTATGTTCTAGACCAGAAACATATTAATACGAGTCTTTGTCTATAGACATTTGTTCGAAGACGAAATCATGTTGACCGCAATCCAATTTCATGTAATACATACCTATCTATTTCTCCAGACAATGTATCACTCAGATATATTGAATGGAGCCTAGAACCAACGGAGGAAAACAACACAATTTTATCTTTTATTATCCAGAAGATTTGTTCGTCAACTATCAATGGTCGTCATTATTGGTATTGACAGAATCATTTCTTTACCGGTTGTTGTATTTTAGGCTCTTTTGGGCAGAGTATAATGATCAGAATCGAAGACAATCATTCGAAACTTTCATTTGTCATGTGGCGCGGTGGTCTCTCGTGCCCAAGGTTGCGAAGTACTAATGTGACTTTTTCAATTTTTATGTACTTTCTAAGTTTATCTTGGACATCACAGACATCGGTGAAGGAAAACATCGGAAGGGAATCTGGACTTAAAACAAATATAAGTTGGAAATTGCCAATCCGCCTTACGCAAGTGTGGTGATCAATGCTTGTGCCTTCTCTAAATGAGAAGAGGTCTGTGCCCTGCAGCAGGACAATACTATGAATCTGAAATAATATTTAATCTTGCGGGCAGCTCAGGTCCAGCAGAAGAAGAGGCCTATGTCTAACAGTGGACGTCATTTTCCTGATATGATGATGATTATGATTAAATCTAAAATCGCCAATCCGTCATGACCAAGCGTGGTGATCAATGCTCATGCCTTCTCTATATGAGAAGAAGCCTTTGCACTGAAATGGGACAATAATAGGTTGGTAGGTATTATTAGTTATTCCAAAAAAAATATTTAAGTAGTAGTAGCTCTCAACTCTTTAGTATTAAAACAATTCTCTCCTTTGTACTGAAGACGTCATGGTAATATAATCAGCGAATCACTTAGCAAGTCTTAGTGTGGTAATTACGACAGCATCCCTTGAGGATCGTTCATTGTAGCCGTGTTCAAGACAGTGGTCTCATCTGTATCCATTCATGAGATGAATTTGAATCGATTTAAAAAAGGAGAAGGTTCTCAATTCATTTGTATTTTTATTGCCCCAGAACATCGTCATTTTTTAACCGGTTTGGAAAATTCTTTTTTTATTTGATACTAGTTTCTGCCCTCGATTTCGTCTGCGTCAATTCTGATATATTATACCACAGGAACCGTATATTTTCCAGGATAAGTAGTAGCTTATGTGTTATTGCACACAACAATCTATCTTAGTGCCAAATATCATACAGATCCTTTCAGCCGTTTAAGCATGAATGATTCTCACAAACTTTCGCGTTTATAATATTTATTAGTAAATAGGAAGTAGGATAATATGTATGTTTATATTGGTCTCATTTTTTTTGTATCAAAATCAGATTTGTATCTTGGTTTTAAAATCAAAATAACTGAAAAAAATTACATTCGAGTAAACTAAATCGCATTTTTGTGTGACTTTTTAGTGGTGTCATTTCTTCATAGATTTGGATGATAGGAAGCAGATACTAAAAAGCAAAAAGTAAAATAAGTTTTTTACAAAAAAGACAACCGCCTTCAACACTAGAAAGTGAAAAATAACTTTACGCTTGGAAGCAATGGTATTTTTTGCAAAAAAAGATTTTCTTCATAACGTTAAACTTTCAGTATTATCGTTTCGTAGAATTGTATAACATTCTCTTACCATTCGGATTCTTCATAATCTCTACCTTCTTCTATCTTTCTAGCTAAAAATCCTTCTCGTGTTCTTTATTTAAAATTTTATTTACCTTAATAATAATTTCTTAGAAATGTTTGGTCTCCCTCTTGTCATAAACATACAAGTTATTTATTTTATGTAACTAGATATTATTTTCTGCAAATAAGATGGTTACTATCATAACTGATTCTGAAAGATAATTTATCTTTGTATAGTTTATTTACATAAAACTATTATGTTGACATTTTATTAGTATTCTACCAACAACAAACCTTCGATAAATATTAAAGTATGTTATCATTCGAGAGATAAAAGACAGGCGGTGTTTTTGGGGTTTTTCTCCATTAGAAACTTTTCAGTACCTATAATAATACCAGCCTATTGCTATCCCATTGCTTCTCATACAGTGAAGGCATGAGCATTGATCACCACGCCTGCTCAATGTGGTTTGACCATCTCAGACATTAATTATATGTCCAGGTTTCCTTACGATATTTTCCTTCACCGATGTCAGTGATATCCAAGATATACCAGTACCTAATTTCAGTACCTAGTATTACTTAATCCGAACCCTGGGGCTTAGGTATTGTTACTAATACCATGCGATCAGCAGCCGCGTTTGCGATCACGAGAATATCGGGACTCGTTCAGGTAGTACTACTAGCTATATACCCAGCGTTCAGTTTCGCCTTCGGTTACCGGTCCGCTCCCATTGGTCAAAGCGTGATGTACTATACGTACAAACCTTCCTCTGGAATTAAATATTCATAAAGGATAAAATAAGACATAAATAATAGATACAAGCGAAGTGATAGTAATTTATTCATGATCTCCAAATTTTGATTATTCTTGAGTAGTAACTTATTTCGATTAAATACTTAATGATCTTTTAAAGCAGGGCTTCCTCTCTCCAAACCCTCTGTTGCTGTGCCCTAGAAGGTCCATAATGATCTTAATTATGATGTAACTTAAGAATACATATGGAAAACTAATTAAGATATTGAGTATTGCATTACTTTATCTATTGATATAAACCGCAAATAATTGCGTATTTTAAAAGATTAATCTACGCTACGAATAAGCGACATATTAAGCGTTTACACGGCGGGAAGCGACTTTGTTTTAAGCTATGTAGAGATAGATTAATTGTCTACAGGCTCAAGAATATCACTTTACATACATCCATAAACTCACGCCTTTTTCCCATGGGGGTAGGCAGAAACCACGAAACGCCACCTACTACGATCCTTACATACTCCTTTCGCCTCGTCCACAATCATACATCAGGTCATACAAGCACGCCGGTTACGAGTACTGCGCACCTGACCGATATCACTTTACACTTTTGTAAAACCCAAAGTCCACACGACATGACGAGTCATACAAACACCTTTTTCATTTATTCATCGGCCTCGAGATTAAAAGCTATCCTTTGAGGCCTGAGCTTATAACTTGCACCCCACATAAAAGAAAGGTGACAAGCCAAAACGTTCCACGTGTGCCTTTTGTTAAATACAACGTCCTACTTTATTTGCAGTCGGCTGTTTTAAGAGTGTTATTTGTAATGGGAGTGGCGACAAAACCCCAAGGTTTTTCGGACCCTGTTTTCGGAACAAAGGCTTTCCCATTTACATCAAATTGTGTGGTTCAGCATATTCTTGTAATTTACTTTTTGATGGGGTTCGTGAATAATATGTTGGCTTTGCATCCTAGGATAGTGTTGTGATAAGGTAGTTTCATTAAGGTAGGTAGTAAGGCTGGGTTGATTTAGTGTCAGTACTTATGAAGTGAGATCCCAGACTCGCCAGACTTATTTCATGTTGCCATGGCTGGAATTTAGAGGCTAAACAATTATGTATATCGCTAAGTAGGTATATCATGTATATTGTATACTTGCTAGTTTCAATCCTGGGCCATTTTTATGGTAACATAAACCTTACTCAATAAATTGATCGCAATTATGAAAAAAAAAACATTATAACTTTCGACTTTGTCAACAAACATACATAAACTCACGGCTTTTTATATAGGGATAGGCAGAAACCACAGAAAGCCACCTGTTCCGATCCTAGCGCCGCTTTGTGAAGAAGCTCACCAATAAGGCTTAGTTAAACGTCTTTTTATACACATTTTAGACCACAGCACGACACACGAAAAAAACACCCCAACTGCACGCTTTAAAACCATAACCAGAATAATTAATTCACAACAAAATTAAAATTCAGTGCCACATTAGAAATTCACTCCATTAAAATTTCAACAATGTCTCTATTTGAGATAAAACAGTTCTCTAAGAACTTAATGTTCTTTCCTAACACATTTATGGGCCATCAAATTTTCTCTTCTTACTTTCGGGTGATTCTGTATTTTTATAATGAAATTAGGTTTTGCCCGCGACTTCGAATGATACAATTAGTAGTGTATACTGTATATCATTACCAAATTATGTATTCACATATTTTTTCGTTTTTTTTTACGCTAGAGGTTATGGGTTCGATTCCTAGGTCGAGCAAAGTGTTGTTGGGTTTTTCTATGAAATTCACAGTAACAGCTCGGAGTAAGGATTTGTGCCCGGTTAATGGCAATAGGCTCCCTGTGACATAGAACCTAAACATACCGGCGAACTGTGGGTGTACATTGGTTACACCTCTGCCTAACTCTTTGGGGAATACAGGCGTGATGGTGTGTGTGGTGGTTTGTTCTTTATTTTTATAAGGGCGTTTACACATAGAGTATATCAGTCCCATCGTATTCTAAACATGTTGTACTTTGATAAGTCGTAGGCCATGAATTTGAACAAACCTTTCGCATCGTCGCCATTTGATTGGGATAGAATTGTATGGAACATACCTACGTCAAATCTGTTCAAATTCAGGGATCGTACTAAATTATTTCTATCGGTCTCATATTGGACACATTCTATTAAAAATACTGTATATTTTCATAAGATTTAAAATCAACAGCTATATTGTCATTTGTGCTTCTCTGCACTTTTTATTTAAAGATGTAACAAACAAACAACAATAACAAGCCTTTTTTGATGTCGGCATCATCACACCTGCCGAATGATGTCCACTGCTGTACACACTGAGAGACACACAACGACATTTGTTTCTTCATCTTCATCATAATTATAAGCCGCAGGACGTCCACTGCTGGACATAGGCCTCCCCTATGGATTTCCAAAAAAAACCGGTCGGACGTCTGTTTAGTACATTTTAAATTCCCAAACTCTCTAAAAGAAATTTTTCATCTAAACCCTACAAAATAATTGACCAATCATTGTTCTAATTGATAGCTCCCTTCTCTCATCAATATCAACCGCGAAAGTTAATAAATTAACCACTTAAAGCGCTACAGATAGAAGCAATTAAATATAAAACTTTTGTAATATTCATATTGATTGGCCCGCACTTGGAAATAACGTATTTCGCTCTCAAAGTTCAATTTGCATAACATTAAAGTTGATGTTGGATATTGATGAAGTACTGTTATATTTACATGCTATTTTAAGCGCTGAAAATGGAGTAGATTATATGGATAATTTTCGACGGGCTAGATCAAAAATATTTCTTATAGTGTTACAGATAAGGTGGTTATTTCAGTGAGGTTGATAGGTAAGCTGTTGACCATGATGCCTCGGGTGAAGTAGAGAGAGATATTTTATTTATTCTGAAACAACATACGTTGTTTAACTAGTGAATAAATACATAAGTGAGGTGAAGTGTGGTCCAGTAGCTAATAGTTTAATTTTTGTAGGTAACAATAATAACTGCTTAGTTAGCCTAGTGGTCCAAAGCGCGACTGCTACGATATAGCTCTTGGGTCCGATTTCCAGGTCGAGCAAAAAGTATTACCAATTGGGTTTTTCTATGAAATTCTCAGTAGCAGCTCGGAGTTTGGATTTGTGCCCGGTTAATGGCAATCGGCTCGCCCCCATTACATGGGACCTACTCATAAATATACCGGTGAACTGTGGGTGTACATTGGTACACCTCTGCCTAACCCTTCGAGGAATACAGGCGTGATGGTATACATAATATATATCCACACAGACATTAGTAAAAGGGCAATGACCGCTGGTACCCTGCTAAAACGTCACAACTATTGCACCAACAATGTTGTAAACAATGTACCTCTTACTCCAGCAGGTGGTGAAACAAAAACAAAACACACTAACAAACTATATCAACACAAGCACAACAATACCATTAATTAAATCCACGGCTCAAAGGGTCAATTGTAACTAGGGGTTTGTAGCAACCCGAACTTATGGGTTGGACCCGGTAAATGACAAAGGCATAATACCGACATAATAACAATAGAACTGCCCCGTTGGTCTCGTGGTAGATACTGTGTCTGGTGCTGGGTTCGATTCCCAGGTCAGGCAAAAATTTTTTATTGAAATAATAGACAGCTAGGAATTTTCAAGTTGGAGCAGTGACATCCCCGTGACTCTGAAAGCACGTAAAGCCGTTGGTCTTGCGGCGTTTCTTTGGGGGTTTGTGTTGGTTGGCCGTCACATCGAACTATGAGAGTAAGGGAACAGGGAGTGTACCTGTGTTTGCGCACACACTGGTGCACTAAAATATCTCCTGCGCACTTAGTTAGTTTCCATTGAGATTAGCCCTCGTGACCGAAATCGGTATGAAGAGTTGTAATTTGAGCTTCATAGTGAATACACGCCGAAAGACTACAACGTCAACTTTAACTGCTTCTTAGCCTAGTGGTCCTAAGCGCGACTGCTACGTTAGAGGTCTTGCCTTCGATTTCCAGGTCGAACATAGTGCGTTTCCTGCGTTTTTCTAAGAAATTCTCAGTATCAGCTCAAAGTTAGGATCTGTGCCCGGTTAATGGCAATAGTCTCGCCCCCTATTACATGGGACCTAAACATACCAGCGATTTGTGGGTGTACGTTAGCACACCTCTGCCTAACCCTTCGGGGAATACAGGCATGACGGTACAGAACGAAAGGACCCTACAACGGTAAGTTAAAATTGATTTTAAATAAGACCTTCCACGTCTTGAACTTTATTGAAACATTGTTTCATTTTATTTCAAAGTTAACTCCATGTAGATTGATTTGCATAGAACACAATTTTATTCGGAACGTTGCTCAAGAATTTTATAGTACCCAGTGATGAAGACTTTGTTATACAATGTTTTTATAACATTGGTCTCTAGAGGGTTACATTTAATGTGATTAGTTGAAAATTAGCGGTCATTTTGATTCGCATAGGGCCATAGGCACTGTTCACGTGAATAAGGAAAGAGTAAAATATATCAACACGCATGTATTGCCTGAAGGGTTAGGCAGACGTGTACCAATGTCAATGTACACCCACAGTTCGCTGGTGTTTTTTGGGTCCCATGTAATATAGGACGAGCCTATTGCCGTTAACCGGAATCAAATCCTAACAACGAGTTGCTACTAAGAATTTCACAGAAATACCTAATAACAGTTTTTGCTCGACCGGGGATTCGAATTCGAGTCCTCTAGCATAGCAATCGCGCTTAGGACCTCTAGGCAGTTATCCTATATCCTATAATCAACGATAAATATCCAAAATCATCACAATTACTTCTTCCTTTATTATTTTCTTCAATAAATAGAAGAAATTTGTTTGAACAGAACTAAACCTGAAATAAAACTAAATAAAGTACGCTCAAGAATTCAGTAAAGACACACGTTTAGGACAACTTTAATCAGAAGAATAGTGTAGCTGAAACAATAGAATAACGCCGTCAGACGAAGTAGTACAGTCTAGAACATTCCAGACAGTAATTCCAGCGTCTAGAAGGTTCAGAGACACACGAACTAGAAAATACATGAAATAATATATCCTTTTGTCTATTCTTAATTTAAATACAGACTAGCTGTTACCCGCTATTTCGTTTGCGCTCACAATTTTATTGGTTACAATTAATTATGTTTAAAAAGTACCTGGCTCGTTGGCCTAGTCGTTCTATGCGCGACTGCTACGCTAGAGGTCTTAGGTTCGATTCCCTGGTCGAGCAAAAAGTGTTATTGAGTTTTTCTATGGAATTCTCAGTAGCAGCTCGGAGTTGGGATTTGTGCCCGGTTAATGGCAATAGGCTCGCCCTCTATTAAATGGGACCTAAACATACCGGCGAACTGTGAGTGTACATTGGTACACCTAGCCCTCCGGGGAATATAGGTGTGATGGTATGTGTATAAATAAAAGTAGCCTTAGTTACTCTTTATAACACTAGCTATCTGTGAGTGGAATTTTCGTCAAAATCGTTAAAGCCGTTTTACAGATCAATTGGGACAAACACACAAACAGACAGAGAAACAAGAATTAAAAAAAATGATTTTCCATGTAACTATGTACTTTCATAGGTATGTAGTTAGTGCAAAGCTGTTAATTTGGAATTACAAATGGACACTTCAATTTTATTTTATTTATTTGTAGTAGGTATGTGATATAGAGAAAGGCGTTGACACCGAATAATGCTCTTTTGTCTTAAATTGGTCTGACGAGCGGAAGGCGTGAACTCTAGCATTACTGTAACGCGATTGAGTTGTATAATTGTAGGTCAGAGTGCCAAGTGTGAGTTTTTTCATTCACGTTCGATTGCGAACGCGTTAGAATGTTATAGCGCCACCTGGTTGTCACTAGGAGAAACCTAATTTCTCATACAAAATTCAAACGTGCTCGCAATCGAACGTAAGTCGAAACAACTCACACTCAGCACCCTGTTTTTTCATCGTGTGGGCAGTAAGGTCTAACAACCCCTCACACCCTAGTGTTAGAATTTCTTAACCGCCTCAAGGGCCTCTGACATGCTTATCGATGTCAGTGATGTCCAAGATAAACTTAGAAACCATCACGCCTGTATTCCCCGAAGGGTTAGGCAGAGCTGTACCAACACTGCCGCTGCTGTATAAACTTAAACAGTACATATGAATTAGAAAAAGTCACATTGGTACTTGCCCGTGTCCGGCTGCGAACCTACCAACCTCGTGCATGAGAGGCAGGCGTCTTAACCACTGGGCCATCACGACACTATGATTTTAGGTGTACCAGAAACTCATGGCAAAAAGAGAAATCAAAATTTGTAGTTAACAATACTAAACTATAACGACACTTTTTTGACATCTCAGTTTAACTATTTATTATTTCAAAGTAACTAAAAATCTAATTTTATAAATCGGGTTTTCAGGGCTAACATATATTTTTTTTTATAAGTTTTGTTTTTTTATTATTCATTATGAACGACCAATCACAGCAACTCATGCGCTTGACATTTTGCCACATTTTTTTTTACGTTCTTTCGAGCAGCAGAGGTTTACCTAGTTAATTTTTGGTTATAACCAACGCGGTTATAACCTAAAGCAGAACAGTAAAAGTAAAATGCAACAACCTATACTTACATTTGATACCTTTGATATCGTTGACCAATAAAAAGAGATGGTATTGTCTTCCTTCGCTATGAAACCACAAGCATCTGTGTTTTTATGGCAAACGGTGTAATAGAGAAAAGAGTAATTTCCATACAAGGAATTTGGTACGCAAAGACAATATTTGTTAGGTGTTATGTGGCTCCGAACTCACGCTAGAGGTGTTTAATGTCTACATTTATTTTAGTAGGTATGGTTTGTGATCGCAATTCTCATCTACTAAACAATTTTGCAATTTTGGATGGATCGTTATGTGGAATGAAGTGCTTTGAATCGTCTCTTTGTGTGTAGCGTCTAGCGTCTTTGAGAATGATAGTAATAATAGATGATAAATGATATTTGTTCTGTAAATAGGTAAAAAATATAACACTGTTACTTTAAATTGTATTTTTTTTAAAGTTCATTTTAATTTTATTGTGATGTTAAGTTAAGCCTGGGGCATAAAATATCTTTGAAAATAAAGCACTCCTATTAGTTTAATTTAGACACATTCTTCGCAACGCCTTCACTTTCTTGAGGTCTTGGGTTCGATTCCCAGATAAAGCAAAAAGTGATATGGGTTTTTCTCTTAAAATTCTCAGTATCAGCTCATAGTTAGGACTTGTGCCCAGTTAATGGCAATAAGCTCACCCCCTATTACATGGAACCTATATGTACTGACGAACTGTGGATATACATTGGTACACCTCTGCGTAACCCTCGGGGAATACAGAATAATACTGCTTGACCTGGGAATGGTCTTCGGGGAAACCCGATAACACTTTTCTCGACCTGTAAATCGAACCCAAGACGTCTAGCGTAGCAGTCGCACTTAAAACCACTCGGCTAACAAGGTTTCATTGAACAGCAAACAATATTTCAATACAACCCTTCTAAAGTTACTTCCACACGTTCTGTTGTAAAAGGTTACGCTTGCTTGCTACGGTTTCATATTCCAGGGCCGCATTTGACTGACTTCGTCTACATTTGGTAGATTCCACCCCTGTGGCCTACTATGAAGCACTTGTATGAAACGAGGGCGAAGCAATCTTTTCTAACCGCTTATGATATTACAAGGGATGTAGAGGAACGTTGCTTTTAATGTGTGTCGAAAGTTTGGGATGTCTGTCGTTTGTGGGTGAGATTAAAATGTGTGTTGTGTGATGAGATTTTTATGGTAGTCTGCGTTTAAAATATGAGTAGGTACGCTAGATTCTGCTCGCGTCTTCACTCGCGTCAAATTTGATTCCCACGGGAACCGTACATTTTTCCGGGATTAAAGTATACTATATGTATTTTTACACTGCAATCTATCACAGCGCCAAATTTCAGCCAAATCCGTTCAGCCGTTTAAGCGTAAAAGAGTCACAAATATCCATCCAATCTCGCAAACATTCGCATTTATAATATTAGTAGGATTATAAAAAAGTACTCTTAATGTTTACGTGTAATGAAGTTTGTGATGACATTTTATTTGAATTTGCTATATGTTGTGTATATAATATATGTACCATCCAACAAAACCACATTGTAAGTTCGAGTTGACAATATTAGTGCTTCTACTTTGAAAACACACACATACCATCACGCCTGTATTCCCCGAAGGGTTAGGCAGAGGTGTACCAATGTACACTCACAGTTCGCCGGTATATTTAGGTCCCATGTTATAGGGGGCGATCTTATTGTTATTAACCGGGCACAAATCCTAACTCCGAGTTGCTATTGAGAATTTCATAGAAAAACTCAATAACACTTTGCTCGACCTGGAAATCGAACCCAAGAACTCTAACGTAGCAGTCACGCTAAGGATCAATAACCAGTTTGTTCCAAGCTTAAAATCTGGAAAATTGTTCTGCACTGCATCGAAACCACTTTAAAAATAAGATTCTTTTTTCATATTTGACTCCCAACGGAGTGGAAAACGCTTACGGCGTTATAACTTTACCTAATTTCAGCGGTGGGCCCCTTTCATGCTATTTTGGGCCAGTGAAATATTAAGTTATTTAAGGAATTTAATTATTTAATCAAATTGACCAAAAGGACGATAAGGCTTTTTGTGGTTCGTTATTATATAATGTGGAGAACGTGACTTTTTATATTCGTGTAATTTGTTGTTATTATTTTCATTTTGTACCTTATAAAATAATTATATAAAGTTGCGATTGGCTGCCTCGTTAGCCTAGTGGTCTTTAGCGCTACTGCTACGCTAGAGGTCTTGGGTTCGATTCCCAGGTTAAGCAAAGTGTTATTGGGTGTTTCTATGAAATTGTCAGTAGCAGCTCGGAGTTAGGATTTGTGCCCGATAACTGACAATAGTCTCGCCTGAGAAATGTACCGGCGAACTGTGGGTGTATATTGGTACACTTCTGCCTAACCCTTTCGGGAATATAGGCGTGATGGTATGTTATAAAGTTGCGTACATTTATTAATTGGAATTTACTTTACCACACTTATCTACCTACTTACATGACATCACAAAAACAAATGAATCATGCTATTTGTTATTTAGAAATAGTTAAAAAATTACTCCACTCCAGATTTTCCACCTGTTTGGTAATAAATATATACTTAAACTCACATAGACAAACAAAACAATATTTGTTCCGAGTGGGAATCGACTCAGCGATTCGCAGTACAGCAGTCAATAATTTCAGACACTGCGTAAACTGAGAAAAGTTAAATAGTAATATTCATTACACAACAAGATGCCTCTAATAACAATACAGAAACCTATTTGACATTACAACAACATTAAACCAGTATTTTTTTAATACCATTACATAGTTTTTAAGAGCTCTTTTTACTCCACTTTGTCGTTAACTGTCAAACTTTTCATATTACGAACAACGTCCACTTAAACTCAAGTCCGTTTAAGGGGTAGACCTTATAGAAACTTTTTCTTTTCGCCCTCCTCAAAGCAACTGGGACCCTAATCCTTTTCAATATTAAATGTGAATGGGCCTAAATTGCGAAAAGTGTCATTAATTAGATTTTGAATATAGAACAAAGCTTCTTTAGCTTCACGTTGAGAAAGTTTTGTGTGGCTGTGTGAAAGTGGATCTTGTTATGATAAGCATATAGTCCCTTTTTCGTTGGTGGCAGGTTTATGTATGAATCTATTATTAGCGTCACTGAATAAATCATTAAGTTCACTTTCAGTGTCGGGCTTGATTGGCAGTTTTCATGTTTGGAATTTATTATGAATGCGTCTATTCCCGTAACATTGTTAACATCCGTGTTGGAATTCGTGTCATACATATTCTATTCAATATTTTAAAATGACTGAATTACTGCTTTATTACATTGTCAATACTAAAGGCTCTTTTTTTAACGATGGGAAATCATCAAATGACTTCTCACGCTCTGGGCGGGGCGGAGTGTAAGACTTTTACTGACTAAAATCCATCCATGTTCGTTCTTGTGCCTTTTGCGTTCCGGGGGCGCGGTATCTCTTTCGAATAACCCGTATAAAAGCTACAATTATAATCTATGAAAGTCTTCTTTGTTTCACTGGTTGATTATTCATGTAGGGCAAAAATTCTACCGATAATTCGTAAGTTGCACTATAGGTGTCATTCAGTTGTGTGTCCCTTGTTAGCTTGACATAATTGTATTAGTATTTATATAATTATGTCAAAATAACACCGACCTTTACGTAATATTTAAAATTTGTTGTATTGTACACAATATCCATTTCTTTGTATCAAGTAGATGAATGAATTTACAGTTTTTGTTGATATACGTGTTTCATTACATATTTATTTTTTGATTGCAGGTAAGCTGAAGTAACTTTCTAAAGAAGAAAATAAAACTGGTAAAGTAATAAATATAACTTAATTTAGAACACACAATCTGATTTCTGAAAACCTAAACCCACAGTCGATTAAAATAATTAAAAATATTAATTTTAAAATAACCTCTAGACTCATTTCAAAGTTTTAGATAGCTATAACGTTGTTACTCAAATTAAAACTTTAATTTTTGTTAGCTAACAAAATATTGATAGCTAGAGTAATTTCAAGATATAATTTAGTTTAACATTCATATTTCATTAGTAATTCGCGCTATCAAAGATACGAATTAAAAATGGCGGCCAAACAAAGGAGTTTGACATGCTCTTTCACTCACACAGTATACCAAGCTTGTGAGATGACATGAAAAGCGTAGCCATTTTCAATCCATTTCTTTAATGGCATGGGTTACAGCCACATTACACAAAACTAATAGCCTTTCAGACGTATTCTAAACACTTTTCTTATCACAAAGTCACACGCATAATCAATAAAAAGGCGACCCAATGAATAAGCAAAAGTCTAACAAGAGAAAACTTTCACGTTTTCGTCCAATCATTCTATCTAATGCTTACTACATTGTCAACATGGTATGCCATCAATATTCGGCCTATTTCGGGCCATTTCGGGCGGTTCCATCCTTGCCTACTGTAAAATTCGAAAATATTATGCGCCCAGACCCTAACAGAGGCTTACACACTCCATTAGGGTTTGATTTATTGGTGGCCACTAAAAGGGTCCCTCAAGGAACTATCCTGAGACCCTTACTGTGTATCACTTACATTAGACGTATGGAAATTTTGTCCTGAAATATTATTTGCTTTGATCGTGTTATATGATACGGAGTCATCGATTGCCATGATGTATCAGGTTTAGTTTTACTACCTGTTTAAGAAAGGTTACATTGGTGTATTGAATATTTTGTCAACTACACTGACACTCGGTATTAAAATTTTGTGGTTATCATTTTAAATGATTCAATTCAGTTACGTTTGATATAAATAAGTTATTAATATTTAAAATGTGGCGTTGATAAAATAGTTCTAAAATGTTTGGTTTACGTAGAAGTCAATAAAAAATATATAAATAGAACTATTTACAATCCTAACCTAAACATAGGCAAATGAACTTAAAATCAAGACTTAAAAAATTTGCCAGGTCTAAGTAAATACTACTAAAACTCGTTAGCAATATGAAAACAAGTTAAATTGCAAACTTAAAAAGATTTCATGCACTTCAAAGTAATTTCGCTTCTTTAACTTTGGAAGTGTAAAACAAAATTATTTATATTAAAGTATCGCTGCAGGAGTTCAAATTAACTACGACTCAACTTAGAGACATAGTGACGTGTAACGAATGAGGAACTTTATAAACTTTTGGTGCACGAATGATATCCAGTGCCGGATCTCTGTCTCAATGGGTACTTTGTAAACTTCACGTTTTCAAATGCACGCAACCGTGGGTGAAACTGAGATGTTCAACATTTTGTTACTTCTACAAAGATTTTGAACCATTCTGTGTCCTCCTCGTTTCAGTGCATTCATTTCGCTGACAAAATTAATGTACCGTGTTGAATGTAGGTACTGCACTAAGTAGTAGTAAAGCTCTTTGTGAGGGAACTCGTTTGGGGAACTACTATCATCGTAGCTATTTCTACTGCTAAAGAGTGTTGTTTTATTTGTATTCGAAAGATTCATTATTCAGCATTATTTAGGAAAAAAACATTCGTATTTCTAAGTAACGATTGTTTCCCGAGTATGACATTGATTGCTGCCAGATGGAGATGAGGTACTTGAACGGTGCTATGGCTAATATTTTCTGTTGGGTTATAATTAAAAAAATGATTTCAGTTAGATAGAGCAATAAGAATTAATAATAGTGTCGTTTGAGTATGAGGCAGAACTTTAGCCGTTTCTCATTTTGATTATTTACTAGCTTCTGTTCGCGACTTCGTTTGCGGCAAAGTTGATATATTATTATTCCACGGGAAGCGTACATTTTTTCGGGATAAAAAGTATGCTATTCCAGACTATAAAGTTGATATATTAGCCCACGGGAAACGTACATTTTAATAGAGGTAAAAAGTTTTATATTCCAGAATCTATCTCTGTGCCTAATGTCATCAAGATCTGTTCAGCCGCCCTGGCGTGATTGGGTAACAAATACCCATCCATCCAAAATTAAAACAGTAATAAAGTTTGTCAATATTCTCGGCATTAACGAAAAGGCGATGCATCAAGCGCTCGAAACGGTAATGAAACCAAACCAGATGTGGGTAAGGAGACTAACCGAAAAAATAATGATTCACCCCGCCCAGGGCGGGGGAAGTTATTTGATGATTTCCCGTCTTACAAAAAAAAGACATATAACACCACTATTGGGTACCTAAACATCAAATATATTCCACCATACTTTCTTCCCAGAATAATATCATCATCATTTGATGCCGCTACAAATAGCTGTAGTTTGGCAAATTGCTCTTTATCCAAGTTTTTCAGTTCGCCAACTTTGTTGATGTTGGTTTATAGTCTGCTATTTAGTTAAACGTTTTTCTTCTTTTTATGTTGGACGTAGATTGGCCGTCATTGGTTAGGTTCGTCTTATCTGTGGCGTGGAAGTCTTGCAGATCCTTTGTGTTGATTTTGGAGGGCAATTGTATTAACTTTTAGGTACAATCGCTATCAAATCTTAGACTTTTCAATATGTCAAAAATTACTGTAAAGATTTGTGAAAAAAAAAATATTAGTACTAATAATACTGTTTTTTTAAGCATACACACCAACACGCCCGGATTCCTCGAAGCGTCAGACAGAGGTGCAAAACACCCACAGTTCGTCCGTGTGTTTAGGTCCCATGTAAAAGGGGGCGAGCTTCTTGCCATTAACAGGGCACACGTCCTAACTCCGAGCTACTTCTGACAGTTTAGTAGAAAAACCTAACAACACTGTGCTCGACCTGAGAATCGAACCCAATATCCTCGACCTTTAGCGTAGCAGTCGCGCTTAGAACCACTAGGCCAACGAGTCAGTTCATTATTTAATTATATAATAGAGAATACAATAGAGTAAACAAAATTCGAAATTCATCAAATATTCATTGAAAAGTTCTATTTATTCGGCAAAATGATCAATACTAAAATTCGAAGTGACTTCTAAAATGTACAAAGGGTGTATTGTATCGTTTCTGTAATAAAATATTTTAAAATGAAAATCAACTTTTGATGAAATATCTCGGCCGAATTTTTCTCAATACATTTAAATGACCGATAGAAAAAAAGAGTCACAAAGCAATAGTAATTTAATTCTTCTTCAATGAATGATCAAATTTAACTAAAAGGCTTTACAAAATAAACCCTACGTAGAAGACAACTTGCGTTTTCTTTTGTGTGAATAAAAGATTTTTTTACAAAGGTGACTTTAATAAAATTTTAAGCATTTTCAATATTTTCATTGTTCTGCCTCGTTAGCCTAGTGCTCCTAACGTCCACTACTATGGTCTTAGGTTCGATTGAACGATTTGAACAATAATTGTTAATTGGGTTATTTTTTATAATGTTCCTATTAGCAGCTCTGAGTTAGGATTTGTGCTCGGTCAATGGCGATAGGCTCGCCTCCTATTACATGGGACCTAAACATGCCGGTGAACTGTTGGCGTACATTGATACACCTCTGTCTAAATGAAACGTATTTTTTCAAAACGAGTATTAAATATTGTCTGGTAGTACAGAACTGACACGCACTTAACCGATTTTTTTTTTATTTAATTCATGCACTTTCTTTCAAACAAAATATTTATTCTAAGTTGTAAACTTATAAATAAAAAAAAAAGCTTTATATTTCCAGTTTTCACAGATTAACTTTTAAAAATAAAGAATGTTGTAACGACCTTTAAACTTAACTAATAAAGAATTAGAAAAATAAAGAGATTAAAATGTATTTAGCCTAAATTATCTTAATATGTACCTAATTATTAATAATATACAAAAAAAAATATGTTTATGTTATATAACTGGAACCCGCCTCAGGTAAAGGCCTCCTATAAATATGTAAACTTATAATGGCGCATAAATATTAACAGCTGTTGCCATTTATGTGAAGCATAGACCATTTATTTTCCTTATTTCACTTTTTAAACTTTCGCGGTGCGGTGAACAGCTGACGGTCTTCGCTACTCATGCTATTCAAATAGTTAAACTACTAGAAAAAACTATTTCACAGTTTCATTTTAACTGTCTCGTTAGCCTAGCGGTCCTAAGCGCGACAGCTTCGCTGGAGGTCTTGGGTTCGATTCTCAGGTCGAGGATGGTGTTATTGGGGTTTTCTATGAAATTCTCAGTAGCAGCTCGGAGTTAGGATTTATGCACGGTTAATGACTATAGACTCGCCCCCTATAACACGTGACTTAAAAACATACCGGTGAACTGTGGGTGTACATTGGAACACCTTTGCCTAATCCTTTTGGGAATACAGGCGTGATAGTATATTATGTCTATACTAATATAATATTATAAAGAGGTAAGATTTGTTTGTTTGTTTGTTTGTAATGAATAGGCTCCGAAAATACTGGAGCGATTTTAACCATTTTTTCACCAATAGATAGGCATTATTGCACGCATTAGGCACGTAAAGCTGTTGGTCCCGGCTGTCATTCGCAGATCTTTGGCAGTCGTTTCGGATATTCAGAAGCCAAGAAGTCTGACAACAAGTTTAACCAAGAGGTATCGTGTTTCCCAGTTACTGGGTTGTGGAGGTCAGATAGGCAGTCGCTCCATGTAAAACACTGGTATTCAGCTGCATCCGGTTAGACTGGAAGCCGACCCCAACATAGTTGGGAAAAGGTTAAACAGATGATGAGATAGGTACATTATTCCCGAGTAACATAGGCTATTATAACATCACTCTACGACACACGGGAGCGAAGCATTAACCAAAGACTTAACTTATGGCTGGTAAAATAAGCCACGCGGACGAAGTTCGCGGCCAGTTCGCTAGATATTATGTTTAAAACAATTTACTGAAAAACGAAATTGTGCATCTCTTCTATAAACTCTATCTCAAACTTCTAAAGTGCTCACGTTATGCTAAGTTGGACTTGAAACACCATTTAAAACCGTATATATTCACATTAAACTAAGAAGATAATAAAAAAAAGTCCAGCAATTCTTAGACCAACTTTAACGTGCTCTGTAGACACATCACATTATACCAACGCTTGTAATACCAAAGAAACTGCATAACTATGTCATAAGTTGGGACTTTTAAAAATTATGGCTTATTTAATTTGAATATAGCTGATATATGTTTATGTGAGAGAAGTTTCGCCCCAGTGTGAAATATTTCAACGACCTAAGAGCATATGTTCAAGTTTTAAAGAAATGTGTTAGAAGGAAATTCGGTTCTGTGAGACGGTAAATGTATGTTTGTGTATCTCGGTGGAAGGAGGAGAGTGTATACAAATAACGTCTTGTATAAAATGGTGTAGATTATATTTTCCACATGGAAAATGTGAGAATTTTTTGCTGTTTAACATTATTTGTTAACTTCAAAAGCATATAAGTAGCCTTCCATTATTCCGAAACAGTTTTTAGTTGGATGTCGTGTTGTTCAGTTGAGGCAACCGTCTCTCATTCATGTGGTTGTGGGTTCAGTGCCAGGCAAGCATCAATGCGACTTTTTCAATTCATAATTATGTACGGTCAGCAAAAGACATAAGTAACCGGACCGTCCATGTAGTTCAAAATTTCTTTCAAACCGGTGGCCGCTTTTAAATAAAATTGAACTGAATTAATAAACTGTATATTTTATATTAATTTAAATAAAATCCATTCAAAAACTTCTATCGGTTTTTGTAAAACTTTGATTTGATTAGGCGACCCTGGTTACTTATCTCTTTTGCTGACTGTACTTTCTAAGTATACGTCAATGACGTCAGTGAAGGAAAACATTCCGAGGAAACCTGGACTTATAAACATGAGTCTGAAATTACCAATCCGAATTGAGCAAGCGTGATATTCAATGTTCGCGCCTTCTCTGGATAAAAACAGGCCTTTGCCTTGCAGTGGGACAATAATAGGCTATTTAGTTTTTCATCACGCTTATCCCATCATAATATTTAATATTTTATCCTTCTTCACACCTCGTTCAGGGTGGAAGTAAAAATTTTATGATCATATAACTCATCCGTGTCCCACACCTCATCATACTAACTTCAAGCCTTTACTCAAAGGGGTATAGCCTCGTTGTTGCTTTAACACATTCTCATACAAACATGATGAGTTTGCTCAGCAAGATACGACCTTAGCACAACATTAAAGTACGGTTTTAACGACACATTTATCACATAGACCGGCTTACCGTAATACAAGGTGCAGTTTCGCTCGTCAAATTCAAGGCGATAACTATGCTAGTGATTCTTAACACGAATCTATAGTAAAATAAATACGGTTTTTTTGTAGGTGATTTTCGAATTTAGAATTTACTAGCCATATTAGCGCTAGGTTTAGGCTGTCCGCCTACGACCGACTGTTTCACCGATTTTTTTGTCAGCGAGAATGGAACATATGAAATGTAATATACCAACAGGGAAGCGGGCGTCTTAACCACTGCTTCTGTTCTTTAAAAGAGGAGTATTCCAAAATACCGTCTAACAGTAACAGCAAAAAAACACAAGTATTTGTTAATGACCGGGTGTCGTCATTTTATTCGATTATTTACGTCTTTTATGACAATCTCCTGAATGGAGATGGCTAAATGACTGCCCCAAGCATGAATATGAATCTCTCAATAACTCGTCACAATTATGTTAATATTCAATCATGAATTATGGAGTATTTAATACTTTCCTAGTATTTGTGTGTTTGAGATTTTTTGTACCTATTAACTTAGGAGTTACACAATTTTATTTTTAGGATTGTAAATCTATGAAAAGTTCCTGAAACTTTTTTTATATGTAATACTAAAATTTTGCTATTCAGCATTACATTTGGCTAGGTACCATGTTTATTAATTGCCAGGGCAGTCGTGCATACTTCTATTTAACCATCTCTTTCAACTAAGATGCAAAACTGGACCTTGTATTAAGCTAGCTCTTAAAATATTGGTCTCTTCAAACTATCGTAACTAGGACTCAATGTTGTCAGTGCAACACAAATACGAATTGAAAGTACAAACAGACAGATTCCCAACAAATATTTTGTTTGTAGGCCACACAAATATTTGTTAGGTCGAGTATTGATTCTTTCAGGCTTTGTCATTTATGTATTTTGTTGTTGACTACCATTTTATGATTGGCAACTATAACTACACAAATCTACCTACTGCAACTATTATACTACTAACTACTATCCACTATTTGGTATATAGAGTTGCTCGGTATTATTTATTTGTTAATAGATGATTCAACAGTTTCTAATCACGAAAAAAATCTGCTGCCTTAAGATGCAAAATGGCTACCAAATTTCAATCGATTAATAATACTCAAATTGACGTCGTGGTCGTAAGTGCTACTGATGAACGTGGGGTCCTGCTCACTTTGCTCGACCTGGGAATAAAACTCAAGACCTCTAGCGTAGCAGTCGCGCTTAGGACCACTAGGAGAACGAGGCAGTTAACCTAACGCGGGTGAAAAAAAAACACGGAAGCCAAGTCGCGATCAGAAGTTATTACTCACACATACATCAAACATGGACGCGTTTACTGACTAAATAACACATAACAATCACCAACACACACTAATAACTCCATACAATTAAAACACTACAATTGACATTTCACTTTGCTACCATAAACTGTCCTACATTTTTTGAACACTAGCACAAAATGCAACGACAATGTTTGTTCAAATCGGTTCGCTTTACATTTTGTTTTTGCCATCCGCCATATTTGATTTCCCCTTTACTGCTGACGTGAGTACCTTGGTCGGCGTAACAATACATTTTATTTAAATCAGTTTCGCATTTTAGTTTGGAAACCACTGGCTTTAGTACCGGGATTGTTTTTCAGAATTTATAAAAGCATCAACAGTGGTGTTTTTTAAATCCGATGATACTTTTAGTTTATTGGTGCGGCTATTTGGTTTAGTTTAGATTGGTAGCTCTAAAATTTGCGATACATATTCAAGGTTTAGTTTTGCATTCTCGTCTACTTTTTAAGTTTATATTGGGTTGGGTTGGTCTTTGGTTTTTTTGAAGTGAAAACTTCTTTAGCGGTGTTGTGCACTTTTTTTGGAATGGGTAAAAAATGTTAAACTCGCGTCAGGACACGTGACCCTGATCGAAAATCTTACGAATTTATCGTACGTCTTTAGCGTTTTCACTTCTACCGGCACTCCCGGAGTGCAACCCGTCGTTTTTTTTTTACATCACGGACATCGTTGAAGGAAAACATCGTAAAGAACAAGATCTGGACATAACATTATTTAGGACTAAAATCGGCAATTCGCTTTGAGAAAACGTAGTGATTAATGCTCGTGGCTTTTCTTTATGAGAAGAGGCCCTTGCTTTTCAGTAGGATAGTAATACTATTCATAAGGAATATCTTATTAACAGCCTGGAGATTGAAAGTTGATGGTGTGACACCCCCGTGGCTCAGAAAGCAGGTAAAACCGTTGGTCCTGCAATCCGACACATTTGGGGAGGGATCAGTCGATCTCTTTCCAAATTGTCGGATTGCTGTTCCATCTTAGTTTGAGCTGCGGGTTGTTCGAAAGAGATACCGAGTCCCCGGAACGCAAAGGGCACAAGGAGGAACATGGATGGGTTCTAGTCAGTAAAAGTCTGACACTCCCTCCCGCCCCGCCCAGGGCGGCAGAAGACATTTGATGATTTCCCATCCGAAAAAAACAACGGATTATGAGATTAGGGAAAAGGGAGTGCACCTGTGTTTGCGCACACACTTGTGCACTATAATGTCTCCTACGTACTCATGTAGGAGATATTATTTGTGTACAAGTCACGGCACTGTCAGTCTGGCCAGAGCAGCCAATCTTAAGAATAGGTCTGGTGAATACATACAAAAGGCTAGTATTATTATTAGGTAGTTGAAAATGTTTACTTGCGGAATGAGCACTGCTGCCTGAATGAACTCAGTGTTTTCGTAACTAACTAACAGATAACTAGGTACATTCTGTTAATACAATAGGGCCGTTTTGAACTATTATATCCAATTTTACTCGAAATAATTTCTAAAGGTCAAAATTGATAATTTAGTTAATTTTCATTTAAAGAAAATCAGCGATAATATTTGTAACTAATTATGAATCTGGTTATACAACTAGTGTTTTCAAGAGAACTGTTTTGAAAGGGCTCTCGTACAAAGGCAGTGTAATTATATTTTGTTCCTAAAGTAATTTAAACTCTAGGTATAAACATTTTAGACAGATGAAAAGGACTATCTAGGCTTATGATTAGTAACTTTGTCAAATAACATTTTAAAGTCTCAACCCCACTTTGACTAAAATCACTAAACATATTTAGCGCTATAATATTTTCTGCCGCAAAGCAGCGTTGCTGTATACCATCACGCCTGTATTCCCCGAAGGGTTAGGCAGAGGTGTACTAATGTCCACCCACAGTTCGCCGGCATATTTTTAGGTCCCATGTAATAGGGGGCGAGCCTATTGCCATTAACCGGGCACAAATCCAAACTCCGAGCTGCTACTGAGAATTTCATAGAAAAACCCAATAACACTTTTTGCTCGACCTGGAAATCGAACCCAGGACCTCTAGCGTAGCAGCCGTTGCTGTATTCCGGTTTTAAAGTGCCGGTAAAATGACAGACACATGAGACATTTCTGTCTCTGGGATGGCAACGCATTTGCAAGGCCTCTGGTATAGCATAGGTCTATAAGCAGCAGTGACCACTTAACATCAGCAGTGGCATTCTATACGGTAATTCTACCGTCACTTCGACGCTCACTTCGACGCTCACTTCGCACTTCAAAGTGTCAAATGAAACAATGTCATTTGAATTTGATTGAATATTTGATGTCATTCAATAGCGACGTGAGATGCGAGTTCATGTCAGAATTTTACAGCATCGACGTACTGGTGGGCCGGTGGGCTTGTTTGCCATAAAATATCTTAATAATAAATATAACACATTTATTACCAGGAATATTACGACATCTTATTACGAGTTTGTATTTACAAGTAATACACGGTCTAGACGTTATTTATTACCTAACCCATAAGTCTATACATTACGGTCTTACGTGTCTCGGGGAAACATGTTTAATGTTTTCGTAAATCAAGGTTTGGGAAAATGGTAATGAATCTTTCGGCATTCAGAATAAATAAAAATATCACCTTGTCATTGTCCCACTATAAGGGCCCGTTGTCATATAGAGAAAGCTCAAGCATTGATCACCATGCTTAAGGCGTAGTGGCGATGTGAATCTTATACTAATAACATTCCTCGACTTCGTTCGTCTTAAATTTGATCTATTATCCCACGGGAACCGTACATATTTCCGGGATAAAAAGTATCCTTTGTGTTATTGTACAATTTATCTCAGTGCCAAATTTCATCCAGATCCGTTCAGCCGTTCAAGCGTGAAATAGTAACAAACATTCATCCATCCTTACAAGCTTTCTTATTAGTACGATTGCTAGCTAAAAAAAAAACATCGTGAGGAAACCTGGATTTATTCCAGGTTTCCTCACGATGTTTTTTTTTCATGATGTCAGTGATGTCCAAAATAAACTGATTTTGATTTTATATCAACTAGTTATAAGATTCAAAGTAGAAATACATAAATATAGCACATAATATCTGGTTACAGGAAATACGGGCATTTTTTTCTAATAAATATTTAAGTGGTGTAAAGGGAGAAGGTGGATTTGATAAAATTGATGGATAGATTTTCCCTCTACCATGACTGTCATGTCAAGCTTTTATTTCCCAAAGGAATCGGAAGGGTTCTATTCGTAGTAGGTACAGTCGAACAAGTTATTTGGTTTGCTTTTAAATAATGACGTGGTGGTTGTTCTGAGTTACATATCATCACGCCTGTATTCTCCGAAGGATTAGGTAGAGGAGCACTAATGTACACCCACTGTTCGCCAGTATGTTTAAATTCCATGTAATAATGGGCAAGCTTATTGCCATTAACCGGGCACAAATCCTAACTCCGAGCTGCTGCTGAGAATTTCATAGAAAAACCCAATAACACATTGCTCGACTTGGGAGTCGAACCCAAGACCTCTAGCGTTACAGTCGCGCTTAGGACCACTAGGCTAACGAGGCAGCTCTCGGAATTTATACTTACTCTGTCAATAAATAAAATAATAAAAGCTAGTTTTAAAATATCGCTCGTAATTCTCGACGATGACGTCATAGCCGCGTCTCACCAATATACTACGCTGTTGCCAGACTGTCAATTTTAAACTTGAAATGTATCGATTACAACCTTATAAAGTGAGCAATAAAGTTCAAGTCATGTTGGAGCGTTTCAGACGCCCAAGGACATTGATTTTCTGCAACACAGTCATTTCAATTGTATTTTTGAACTAACTGTAACCGTGGCTTCGCTCACGTGGAAACAAGAATTTCTTACTGAACTTAAGGAAATAAGAATTGCTATGTTATCATAATCCTTTAAGCTAGTCTAATGGGCAACCATAAGACTAGTTTTAAGGGTTATTAGCAGCCACACTTGCAAAAGTTTAGATATCAGTTGGGGTTTACCATAAGGAATTATTCTAAAGACGCCTGGAGGTCTCTATTTGTGCCCACTTCGTAATTGGGTAGTGCCGTACCTGGAACTACAACGCGACGCGACTACATCTGTGACTTACCTATACAAATAAATAAAATTGCAGTATCTGTTTATAATGTCAGAAAACAACATTTTATTAAATATATAATGCATAATTACACATAACATAGGGGTGTGCCAAAAGCGGAGCTTTCACTGGCAAAAAGCTGATATTATAAGGCCAGTGCCTGCCAGGCCAGGGTTGCGGAATTGTATTGAAAGAGTCACCGCGGAACGCAAAGAGCATTAAAAGGAACATGGATAGGTTTTAGTCAGTAAGAGTCTGACACTCCCTTCCGCTCCACCCACAGCGGAAAAAAATATCAATATGATGATTTCCGATCCATAAAAGAAGGCTATTTTATTTCGTTTCTTACAATTAGCAGTTTTCTAACAAACTCAAAAAAGATCTAAGCACAACTTAATAAGATATTACCTAAACCAAAATGGTAACATGTTTCCAAATCCCCAAGTAAGTAATTAAACTTTGAGCCAACACAACTTTCTCAGCAAAATATTTAACATAAAAATCACAACGCTTTCAAGGCTATATTGATATTGGATGATCCCGACATGAAAGAAAACGTGGCTTGAATGTTTACATTCTTTATTATAAATACCTGGGAATATTTGATATGCTAATGCGCGTTTACTTATAATCTATACTTCTATATTTACACGACGTATCTAGGCGTCTCCCTTGTGCCCTTCTGAAGGTCAGGGGGAAGGATTATCGACGTTTTTGGTCTTGTGTGATTTGGGCTTACATTTGTGTACTTTTAATGTATGTAATTTGTTGTGTCCTGATTGGAAGTGCCCCATTGGTCTTGAGACTGTTCTGTCTGACTGTCCTGGGGGTTCGATATCCAGATCGAGAAAAAGTGTTATTTAGTATTTCCGTTAGGATTTTTTCAGTAGCAGGCTGGATTTTTGAAGTCGGTGGTGTAACGCCCCCGTGTCTCGGAAAGCACGTTAAGCCGTTGGTCCTGCGCCTGATCTCTACCAGGTCGTGTCGGATTGCCGTCTCATCGGAATATGAGAGTCAGGGAAAAAGGAGTACGCCTGTGTTTGCACACACACTTGTGCACTATAATATCTCCTGTGTACTTGGATAATCTGCATTAAGATTAGTCGCCGTCGCCGGAATCGATCTGGAGGTTACATGCAGTAAGATAGAAAACCTCTGCCTAACCCTTCGGGGAATACAGGCGAGATGATATGCCATCAATACGCTTAGAAGAAGAAGTCTAAACCTGAACAGCCAAGTTCGTTATCAGATTTATCCGATAACGACAAAGTTTCCATTCACAAACACATAGAAACTTTAAACCATATTTACTTTCGATACTATACTACATACAAGTCTCAACTGTTTAGTTTAAATTAATGTATAAATTATTTTGATTAGTTTCATGTTCTATAACTAGTTTATGTTGTAGTATGGTTATGTTTGTAGTTGGGACAGCTGGTATTAAATTAGATCAGGCCGCAGAAGTATATGGATTGTGTTACGGTACTTGTTGTTTAATTAGTTTAACTAAGTTGTGTTTAGTTCATTATTTATTTAGTAAGATGGTTATGAGCAATAAGTGTTATTGGGATTGTCCATGAAACTCTCAGTAGCTCGGAGTTAGGATTTGTGCCCGGTTAATGGCAATAGGTTCGCCCCCAATTACATGGGACCTAAACATACTGGCGAACTGTAGGTATTCATTGGTCCTACCTTGGTACTCCTCTACCTAACCGTTCGGGGAATACAGGCGTGATGGTATAATGATGATTATTTAAATATTTTAGAACTGGCATCCATAGTATTTTTGTTGCCGTTACGTCCCTTAATACGTATTCTTCTTTTAGTTTTACTCCTCTAATACAATTTACCATTATCTAACAAAACACTCACCAAAAAAGTAGCCTTCTTTTTAGTCAACAATATTTCACTTAAATCTAGATAGTGCAGGTATATCCGTGATAGTTTGTTGTCGCTCCACAGCTCAACATTCACTTCAATTGATCACGAACGCCGCCGCCAGAGACTCGGCTTGCGTGTTATTCGATTCCTCTCTATAAACCAACTTGTTTCTTAGAGTACAACAAAAGAAGAACAAGTGAATTTAATCGTGTTATTCGAAAACTTAGCTTGGTCTTGGAAATAGAGGATAGTAAGGAATTTGTAGTGGCCGGGTAATTGGAAGATCCTTATCAAGAACAGAATTGGGTAAGGAAATAATTTTATGTTGGTGATTTTTTTACTTGGAGTAGAATTTTGTTGAATTCTTCATTGTATCGTGAGTGCTTTGTATAAAAATGTTATGTTTCGTTCAACGGTTGTCTTGGTTGTATTTATAGTTTTTTAACACGTCTTTTGATCCCTACTAATATTATAAATGCGAAATTAGGTAACTGACTGTCTGTTACGCTTTCACGCCTTAACCGCCGAACTGATTTTGATGAAATTCTGTTCATAGATAACCACAATGATGATGTTCCTTAGAAAACGACATAGGCCTTTTGGCGCATAGGGTTGATGAGGTTGCAATAGTGGATAAAAGATTGTATGGGAGTCCGTTATTAATGAAGATAAAACCATTTTTAGTATTCAGGCACTTGATGAGAAACAAATAAACAAATTCCCAAGTGTATAAAAAAAAAATGTACTAAAAAAAAAACAGCTGCTCAAAGTAACTATTCCACGCAAACGAAGTCGCGGGCAAAAGCTAGCTCCTACTACATGGTTTATAAATTGAATTGGTATTATTACTAAAGGTTTATAAGCACAGAATAGCAGCAAGATGGCGTCACAATCACGTTAGATTCCACATCTCATGTTTTTAACATAAACCCTTAGTTAGGTATTACGATACCTTTGGGATTCATTCGTTACCTGACCCATAAAACATTTACTTTAGTAGAATGCCCCAAATTTGGGAATGAGAGATGCTAGATTTATTTTTTTAGATCTCATTGAATGGCAAATAAGCCGACGACCTATCTGATGTTAAGTGGACACCGCTGCGTATCACACAACACAATACAAAACAACACAACAACAACACACCAACATAACACAACAAACACACAACACAACAACACAATACAACAACATAATTGACAACTGCAATACAATAGGCCTTGTAATTGCGTTGCCATTCCAGGAACAAAGTTAAAATTCCTCATGTTCCTGGAACTACACCAGCACCGGAACATATCAACGCTGCTTTGCGGCAGAAATAGGTATGTTGGTAGTACTTCCCCGGACGAGCTCCTTCACAAAGAGCTCTACAACTACAAAATTTTCACATTTGCCTTCTTTCAGCATTTTTATCCTAATATTTGCAGAGACTTTTTCGAGTCTAGACTGAATACTGGTAATCCTTACTTCCTTACTAACATTATAAATGCGAAAGTAACTCTGTCTGTCTGTCTCTTCTTCACGCCTAAGCCACTGAACCGATTTCAATGAAATTTGGTACAGATATAGTCTGAGACACGAGAAAGGACATAGGATAGTTTTCATCCTGGAAATATCCCGGGAACGGGAACTATTAATCCACGCGGACGAAGTCGCGGGCAAAAGCTAGTGGATGTATAAAACTTCATTGATCTGGGTACAAACATGATTAATGATACTAAAATGTCGATGAGAAAAAAAAAACATGTGGCGGTTTCTTATCTGTTTAAGAGTCAATTGAAGGTTGTAGATATTGGGTTCGAAGTTTGAAGGGAAACTTTAGCAATTACGTACGTACTATCAAATGGTTTTTCACTAGTCAGCGTCTTCCAATAATATTGGAAGTAAATCAAATTGAAATGGTAGAAAGTCTGGGAGAAATCGACGTGTGTGCAATGTATTAAAAACTAGCTTCTGCCCGCGATTTTGTCTGCGATATATTATCAAATTTGGACCACGGGAACCGTACAATTATTTATCATATGTCCATACACAAAAAATCTATATTAGTTCCAGATCCGTTCAGCCGTTTAGCGCGTAAGACTAACAAACATCTATTTTGTCTATTATCGATTAATGTAATATGATATAAATTACAATAATAGCATGGTATATAACATAAAATATATAATTAATGATGGTTAATATAACATAATGTAAACTACATAACAGTAATATTGAGAATATTTATTTAGTTTCACATATTTATTAAGGTGCCAACAGGCAACTAAGTTCTTAGAACTAATTTATTGTCAATATCTTCGAAATATAGTACCTACACTTAGTTCGCAATATAGAATTTGAATATGAATTTGAAACTATCTATCCTCACAAACTTTCACATGAATGATATTGGTAGGTTTTTTTTTGGTAAACCTACAAAAAAAAGGTTCAAATTTTTTCCGTCACAATAAATTACAGTATAATCCTTCACACAACACCAAATATGTCTTGGCTTATACACTCACGCCTGATTGAGACGTTTCGTAGACACAATCGATCAAATATTCGCGAAGCATCACGCTATCCATCCCAGCTTACCGTAGATATCCAATTATAGAAGCATTGTGTCTGGCAAGTTCATTGAAGTTCGTCTGGCTGAAGCTGAAGTGCATAATTTAGATAGGTCTTAGAAACTAGTGCTATGACTATGAGTTAATATCTGTAGATCGGTCGACATAGTTTATAGGAGTCCGTTCCTGGTTGGATATTGGCTGTTGGATGTTGGCTTGGCTTTATTGCTGGCCTATAGTCTGTTACCAATATATTTCTGTGGCAACGATGTATATTACATAACATACCATCCCGCTTGTGTTCCCCAAAGGGTAAGGCAGGGGTGTACTTATATACACCCAGAGTTCGCCGGATTGTCTAGGTCCCATGTAATAAGGGGCAAGCTGGGCACAAATCGTAACTTGGCGCTGCTACTGCGAATTTTATAGAAAACACTTTGATCGACCTGGGAATCGAACCGAAGACCTCTAGCTCTAGCAGCTGCGGCTTTGACCTAGATCAATATTCAAATTTGTGCCCATTTCTCTTAATTCTGTGTAGCCATTTCAGAGTGAAATAGTAATAAACATTTATCCATCCATTCTCACAAACTTACGCGTTTATAATAGTAGGATAGGGATCAAACAAATATTGTGAACTGTCATTTTAAAGAGAGTGGCAATAATATAAAATAAAATTAAAATAAATAAATATCTTGGGACAGCTCACACACGGCTATCTGATCCCAAGCTAAGCAGAGCTTGTGTTATGGTAACCAGACAACTGGTATACATACTTATATAATTTATAAATACATACATATTATAGATAAATCACACCCAGACACAGAACAAACAATCATGCTCATCACACAAAGTTTGTCCTGGGTGGGAATCGAACCCACGACCTCCGCCTTAGCAGTCAGGGCCACTAACCACTAGACCAACAGGCCCGTCAAACACGTACATAACCTACGTATCTTAATTTTATAAAACCAAATACCAAATTCACTGTACTTGATTATAGATTTAAAATTTGGAACGTATTACATACATTCACGCCTTTTTCCCATGTGTGGTAGGCAGAAACCACAGAACGCCACCTGCTGCAATCCTTACATCTTTCCAATAAGGTCAGTGTACGTCTTTCTAGGGCGTCCCCTCCCTGCGTTGCCACTCACATCTGCCATATTAATTTCAGACATCCTTTCCCCTTTTTTATCATTCTTTAAAACAGAAAGTATTCTACCCTCATTTGTAAGTATAACAAAAATATGTTTTCTTTTGACCAACGTTAATCTACGTCGGGTTTGCTAGGAGGCTGACATTTATCTTTTTTTTTTGCGCCTAGATTTCATGTCGCTGTAAATTTTCTTTTTTTTTGCTTTTTGTACTCTAAAATTACACCACTTGTATACATTTGAACAAAAACGTAAAGAGTGCTTAAAAATGGGTCAGAATTTTTTGAGTAAATAAACGGGGAGTGTAAATGGGCTTTTAGTTGAACCAACCTCATTTTATGTAGTGAACTTTTTGCATAATTTTTCTTAGGTTATGTAATTTGTTGGTAAATAGTCTATTAAAGGGAAAAGGGTGTAATTCTACTATCTACTTCTAATAATATTATAAATACAAAAGTTTGTGGAGATGAAATAAATGTTTGTTACTCTTTCACGCTTAAATGGCCGAATGGATCTGGATGATATTTGGCACTGAGATAAATTGTAGTTTGGAATAACATATAAAATAATTTTTATCCCGGAAAAATTTAAGATTTGTGCCCAGTTAATGGCAATAGGCTCGCCCCCTATTACATGGGACCTAAACATACTGGCGAACTGTGAGTGTATATTGTCACACCTCTGCCTAACCCTTCGGGGAATACAAGCGTGATGGTATGTGTGTGTTTTCAAAGTAAAGAGCACTAATATTGTCAACTCAAACTTACAATGTGGTTATGTTGGCTTTTGTGAGCAGAAGTGTTGATAGATTGAGTTACTGTGTTGTTTACTGCCAACACTCGTAATCTCTTACACTTTGTCCGTTAATGATATTACCTTACATTTTATTTAACTGCTGCAGAGCAGAGTAAGTTACAAGAAAATTATAATTTTATCATATTATTTTACAAAATTCACTAGAATTTTGTGAAACAATAATAATGCTGTGGAAAACGTTTTGTTTCAAGTGTAAATCAAAATTAGTAGGGAGGACTTTGTTTGTGTAGTGGGACAGTACCGGCTAATTAATAACAAATATTAAAACAAGGAGCTAATTTCATTAGCAATGCTCTTTTTTTTTTGTTGCGTGACAGCGTGTCCCACTCCTTGGCAAAGACCTCCCTCCACTCCTTCCATCTTTCTCTTTTAAGCGCCTCGTTTCTCCAGTTTTGAAGGAATCTGTCGAGTTCGCCCCGCCATCTCCTTCGTAGCCTGCCGCGTCCTCGACTCACTGTCTCGGGGCATCAGCTTTGAGCTATTCTGGCCCACAGTTTGTCCGGCATGCGGCAGACATGTCCTGCTCAGTCCCATTTGAGTTGGGCAACCTTTTGACCTACGTCAGCCACCCCTGTTTTTCAGCAATTCTCATTACAAATTAAAATATTTTTGAACATTAGGTAATTTATCATGTCTAGTGTCTAGTGTAGTAACAACTTTCATAGATTAGGAAACATAACTGCCTTAAATGTCCTATATTTATATTTGTTAATGCTATGTAGACCTATAAAAAGTTGTTGTTTACATTAGTATAAATACATTTATTTGAATACTATGTAAGCCTATGTTTTATGCATATGCTGTTAGTGTACATACATACCATCACGCCCGTATTTCCCCGAAGGGTTAGGCAGAGGTGTACCAACATACACCGATAGTTCATAGGAATAGTTCGGGGTATATACTAGTTCATGAATAAATCTAATAAAACCAGTAATTCTTATTCCGAATAAACAATATCTGGAGCAACCAAAACCTAAATTAACGAAGATGATATCATATCATATTTACTCAACAACATAATACAAAATGTTCGACAAACATCAACCATCTACCAGGGTATCATAACTCGGAGGTTTTAATCTAAAAATGGTGGTACTAAACAAACGGGGAATAAATTACAAACTTCGCTTTTGTCCCGTTTATTGTCGTATTATGACAAATAGCGTTACAAGGAATGGAAGATTGCGGATTACTCGCGAATTGAAGCTATAACGGAAATAACTTTAGAGGAAATTTTATGAAGTCAATGTTAATGCCGGTGCAGACACAATAAATCGTCTTATTTTAGAACGAAGTTTATCTTTAGAATAGGTTAGAACCATTTAATCAGATTTTGTATTATGAACTTTGTATTTTAAAATCAGAATAAGGTAGACCTTTGGTGTTGGATGCAACATGCGTCGTCGCCCTTGCGCCATCCTATTTTCCTAGCACGACGTGTTGTACTTGGGCGGTTGCTACTATTGCCGAAAACCTCAAACGGCGTAAATGAGCGGCGTTTGGCTCAAACGCCGCTCAAAGCCGCATTTGGGGTTGAAACACGAGGGCCATGGGGTCCGAGACATGTCAAGTTTTTCGGGACATCGCCAAGCGACTGGTTGACTCTTCACGTGACTAGAGAGCTGGCATTATCTTGGGCATAAGAATCAGTATTGCCATACAATGTGGTAATGCTGCCAGCCTTTTGGGCACTTGTCTCATTAACAGCCCCGGTGCGGACGAGTTTTTTGTACCCTATGAGCATCCTTTTTTTAATAAATTGTACATACAAATTAATTATTATTTATTAGCTTTAAAGCTAAAAAGCTGCTTTAGCTGCTATAAAGGATTAATAATTATTGTAAATATGAATTAGTAGATAAATTTGGAAGGTGGATGTAGCATGGATTTATGATATTAATTGCTTTAGGCATCTAGTTTGAAAAAGTTGTAATAGAATTCTGGGAATGAACCATCCCTATCGAAGGAATAAATAGATTCTTCTCTTTTAACCACCATTTCTATAAAACAGGCCTTTATTTTAATAATAACCTAGATACCGAAAATAACTAACTACCCTTTTCTACTAAAATATTTCTGTGCCTAGCAGCGATTTTGGCTAATAAGTATTTTGAATTTTATAAATATTGATAGATAATAACAGTACCAACCTATTACTATCCCACTACAAAACAAGGGCCTTCTTTGTTTTTGTGATTCAAAGTGAGTAAACAGGCTTCTTCTGGGTATGCTCACTCGATCGTTGACTTTGTCGATGTCACCACTGATCTAGACTAGAGTCAAAACTAGAGTTGTTATAACTTTTAATTTTTATTTACACTTTTGTTTCGTAACTTATTACACTCGTATGATATAAAAGAGCGGCGCCTCCTGGCACAGGCATCTACATGCTTAAAAGGAGACGCCACCAACTGTATAACACTGTATAACGTGTAATAACGAAATTAAATCTTTTTTTTTTTTTTTGATTTTGAAGAGCTGGGTGATGAGTGTCTCGAATAAAAAAAAAACATATACATTTTGTGAACTTACGAGTCATCATCTGCTTAGCCATTTTCCCAACTGCGTCTAACCGGATGCAGCTGAATACCAGTGTTTTACATGGAGCGACTGCCTATCTGACCTCCACAACCCAGTAAGTGGGCAACACGATACCTCCTGGTTAAACTGGTTGTCAGACTTCTTGGCTTCTCACTATCCGTCACGACTGTCAAACATCTACGAATGGCAGCTGGGACCAACGGCTTTACGTGCTTTCCGAGGCACGGGGGTATCACACCACCAACTTCCAAACTCCGGGCTGCTACTGAGGAATTCCTATTTAAAAAAACCCAATACCACTTTTTGCCCGATCTGGGAATCGAACCCGGGACCCCTTGCAGCCCACCCTCAGCAGTCGCGCTTTGCGACCACGAGACCAACGGGGCAGTTATTTTGTGAACTTACGAGTATACTCTTAAAAACAGTGTCAGTAATTAGATTGCTTCATGTCTGTAGATTTACGATGACGTAAGTCTAACGTAGGTATACTTATCAGGATGAGGAATTTCAAATATTGAAGATCCGAATGAAACGAAACCATAATTATTTCGGTCCGAAATTTACGTGTGATGACATTAACTTTTAATCGGATTTCCGTGTTGATTCGAGGATCAATATCGAATGTACATCTCATTATTTATTCTGTAAGCTGTTTATACATGGATTATCATTATTGAAAGGCAGATTGTTTTTCGCTCTGCGAGATCGAGTCGTAGATAAATAGATTAGCAGAAGAACCTAAGGTAACCGACATAGCTCTCAACATTGAAAAACTCTGTAGGGTACATAGCTTGTAGAACAGAAGGCCGTTGGGGTTGTAAGGCTCTCGAGTAGCCACCACGTACCGGTAGGTGCAGTGTAGGTAGGCCCCACACGAGGTGGAACGACGACCTGGTAGATCGCGGGAAATTGTTAAATGCGGGTAGCGCAGAACCGGTCATTGTGGCTATCTATAGGAGAGGCCTATCTCCAGCTGTGGACGTCGTTCTGATATGATGATGATGAGATCGATTTAACAACAATCAGAGTAGGAACAATTCTTTGTTCAGACAATCTAGATTCACATAGCCATAATCATCTCATGAATGAGAATTCCGTTTCTGCCTAAAACTAGTTGGGAAACAAACATAAACGTGAATGTATTTCTCGCAAAAGTTGCAAAATAAAAGAGCTTATTAACATTATTATCCCTAGAAAAAGAACAGTACAATACAAAAGAAAGAATATCAGAAACTCACATACATATGAAATACTTTAAATATCTAACTTTCTTAGCAGCTCAGCAAAAACCATTTCTATCGCAGCGCATATCTAAGTGTAGGTTTACGAAAGTTACAATGTAATATAATACGAATATGATAAGAAAGTGGGACAAATAAAATTTATAGTCTATTATGATATGGAATATTTCTGGCAGCTCCTTGGCTTTTCGGCTGTGAAGTATTTGATTTGTGTGCCCTAAATTTTTGTTACACATCTAAGCATTTCTAAAGTTGTACGAGAACGTTTTGATAGTTCTTTACTATCTTGCTGGGTCATTCTTTACTCTATTTTGTTGCATTAAAGTTTATTTTCTTGAAGTAGTGGAGCTTTTTGTGAAGGAGCTTGTCTGGGGAAGTACTACCACCGTACTTTTTTCTACCGCAAAGCACCGTGGCTGTGAAGGTGTTGAAGGGTATGGGTGCCGGTGTAATTATTGCATTGCAGGCACATGAGACATTTCAACTTAGTTTTAGGATGGCATTGTGTTTGCAAGCCCACTGGTATTGCAGATGTCTAAAGCGGTAACGAATACGTACTACAAGAAAAGGATTGGTTGAGGCCTTTGCCTAGACTTAGTAGCGGGACAGCATATACTAGGGAATGAAAAAAATATAATAATTATGAAAGTCCTTTTGCTATTTTCAAAATATTGTTGTGTATCATTTATAACAACACAACCTCACTGAAAATGATTACTATACAAACTAGAATAATCCTTTAAGCTCTGACAAAGTACAAAACTTTCCCTTTTACTTTTAACTAGAAAATTTTACAAACCTCTAAGTCTTGTACCTCAGCCTTCTCAGAGGCTTTAAATGTAAAACTGTGAAAATACATACATATTCAACAAAAATAAATTAATTCTATGTTTGCACAGGCTTTGAGCGGTGAGGAAATTCTTGGCAGACTTAATTTGACATTTCTTCTACAAAGGACCCCGTGGCCTATCCCTTTGTGCGGTCTAAAACGTCGCCATTGAGTAAATATTAGGGGTCCAAAGCCGCATATTCAATATATAAATGTAAGGTAATATAGTCTTTAAGGGTTTCAATTTTGAGGAGAGTGCATTTTTTTTGGTTAGTGTTAATTTTATCATCACGCGCAAAGGGCACATGAAGGAACATAGGCGGGTTTTAGTCAGTAAAAGTCTGACACTCCCTCCCGCTCCGCCCAGGGCGAGGGAAGTTATTTAATGATTTCCCGTCTTTTTAAAAAAAAAAAAAACCATCATGACGCCTGTATGCCCCGAAGGGTTACACAGAGGTGTACTAATGTTCACTCACAGTTATGTTTTCGTCTCATGTAATAGGGGGCGAGCCTATTGCCATTAACCGGGCACATATCCTAACTCAGAGAATTTCATAAAAAAACCCCAATAACACTTTGCTCGAATTGGGAATCGAACCGAATACCTCTACCGTAGCAGTCGCACTTAGAAACACTAGGCTAACGAGGCAGTTACCTAGTCATCATAGAAATAAAATTTAAAAATATACAACGCTCTTCAAAGGAAATATTGGTTTTAAAATGGGAGCAAATTAGTTAGGTTTATTCACAAAGTCGGTTGGCTCTCGATTCTTTGAAGTGGGCTCGAGTGCATTGCGGGATAGGCCCTTGAATCATAATATTATACTGATTCCACTCCTCGTTAAAAGAATAATGTTTTTATGTATGACTAGTTTCTGCGACTTCGTTTGCGTCATATTTGATATGTTATCCCACGGGAACTGTACATTTTTCCGGAATGAAAAGTATTATGTGTGGTATTCTACACTTTAATGAAACTGAGTGCCAAATTTCTTCAAAAGAGTAACACTAACAAACATCCATCCATCCTTCCACCCATCCATCCATCGTAGGAAGTAGGATTTCATGAGTACTAAGTGATAAAATAATGATTACTACGTAAATTATAGTTACCCCTCCTTTGAACAGTGGAATTTCCAACGAAAGTTAAAATTAATAGCAATAATGCCTTTTAAATGCAGTTGTAAACAAAATCTATTGATAAAATATAAAATACTGCGTCTATGCCTACACTATCGCCTAAAGTAAGGACTTTTTTTTAATAAACATTAAATATTGTTTATTTAAAAAAAATCCTTACTTTCTCTCGATTCTTTGAAGTGGGCTCGAGTGCATTGCGGGATAGGCCCTTGAATCATAATATTATACTGATTCCACTTCTCGTTAAAAGAATAATGTTTTTATGTATGACTAGCTTCTGCCCGCGACTTTGTACGGGTTTTTGTTATTATTTTGTCACGGGAACCGTTCATGTTTCCGGGTTAAAAAGTATCATATGAGGTTATTCTACAGTACAATCTAGGTCAGTGCCAATCTTCATCCAGATCCCAGAACCAGAGAGAAAATAGTTTTTTTGCCCCCAAAATAATTAAAACCACTTAATTATAGTCACGTCTCCGTTGATCAGTTGGATCCAACGAAAGTTACACTTAAGTCAAGGCAATAAGGCTTTTCAAAATGCAGTTGTAAACAAAATCTATTGATAAAACATAAAATACTACTTCTATGCATATTAGGGTGGAGCGTTTTTAAAAAATTTGGATTTTAGAAATGGCGGGGTGCGGGAATGTTGCGTCTTGATATCAGGTTTAAAAGTTATTATGGGGTCAACTAAATTAAATTAGCGGAAGTACTGCCCCAAGAGCTTTGAAGTTTTCAATAATCAGGAAAAAACTACGTCAAAAGAAAAATAAAATAAAAATTCCTCGTATTACTTTTTAATTAAAATGGTGCAGTTTACTGTTAAACAAGATGTAAAGAAACTAAATAGATAAAAAAATATTATAATTAGAATTATTTCTTACGACACCGGAGTGACAAAAAAAACAATATTTATTCAATTTTGTACTCTTTTTTTTGTATTGAATGAAGATGCATTAGGCACACGACACAACACGAATCCAGCTTATTTCTAATCCAGCCTTCCCTTCTTATTTCTCCACAGGCTGTTGAGCAAGATTCTGCACTAATTTTATGCATCTTTCAGTTGCTTAAGTGTGACATGGGATTCCGCGAAAAAGTGATAAAATTTCGAAATGTACTTTTATGGTAATTTGATATTGCTTCTAAAATCACTTCGGTAAGAATAATTTTGGTAAGAGGCGGTGCCATAGGGGTTTCCCAATGTATGAGATCCGTAAAATCTTGTGCACCAAAATTGAATCGTGGTCAATCAATCATACGCAAAGGAGTAAAGCCAGTAGAACTTTCAAAAATCTTTAAAATTCTTTAAAGGGCAAAAGGAGAGCCCTTTTGCCTTTGTAATGTGTTTTCGATAATCCGTTAACATGGCAATTAATATATGTTCACAGTGGCCAAAATACCCATTCTGCTGTATCACGGGATATATCACCAGATTGAGACTATCTGGCAGGTATCGTGACAGTTGAATTACTCGTATATCAAACAAATGTTTGGCTCCATTAATGCAATGCGTTTTTAATATGGAACCACACAGGAGCTTAGACTTTTACCAGGTACTCCGACAACATTTTCAGTTTATTAGATGGGTTTTTGGTCGAAACGTGAAACCTTGAGTGACATATTTTGCCAGGCTTACGTTTGGCCAAACTTTCGTGACACTGACCTTTATTGATTACTTGGCACATTTCGAAAAATATATAATTGGTTCGTGCTTGGATCGTAACGAGTCTTCGTTATGTCTGGCAAACAGCATGTTAACGCACTAAATGCTTTGACTGGTCTTCACTCACAATTATTTAGTGTGCAACTATTAGACTATTACAACTTTTTGGGCCCATGATTGTACCGCCATAATGTCATAAAAGATATTTTAAAGTCAATTCAATTGCATGTAGTTGACATGCCAGCCATTGTAGTGGACGTCCCAGCTTGCTTTCGAGCAACCTTATAATTGCAGCTTTAGTACCAGTAGCAGGTTAAGTGCATCGCGTGAAAAGATTTATCGCGCCAAATATCGAGATTTTAGAAAATATTTTAGAAGCGAGTCGCAATCAAATAGGGTTTTTGATTATTGTAGATTAGTTTTTATGTATATTTACTCCTGATTGTACATTAAAAAGTTACGATAAGGTAATTAATTTGTTTTATTATGAGTCATAAAAACTTCAAGATTTTTGTAATTTTTTGAAAAGTTGATGGCCTGGGGGCAGTACTTCTAATAGCTTGTTTCGGAAAATATTTTACATACGTAATGTTTTATTATATTGGCAACTTTTAATAACCCCGCAAAAAAGAAATTCCAAAAAAAAATTTTTTTCATACATTTAGCGCTCCACCCTAATGCATATACTATCGCGTAAAATAAGGATAACTAATTTATTTTATACAAAAATTTAAGCACATAAATGTAAAATTTCAGTGCTCAATATTCTAATTGTGGTGTTCGAGAGTGTGTTATTCCAGTCAAATGTTGTATAGAGAAATCTACCGTTTGGAACGAGCAACTAGCTCCAACTTTGTCAATCAAAAAGTAAATGGTTTAATTAACTTTGATTTCAATGCACATTGAGGTCACTTTTTCTATTCCCATTTCCTATCCAATCATATTCCACTTTTTACTTTTCTACAGACAGATTATGCAATGAACCAGAAGATGACGTCCTCAATCTCTTTATGAATACATCTGCATAGGACATTGCATTTCCTGAAGCCTCATCGACTAATCCGCGGATTAAAAACCAACACACACAAAGAAAGGCAATCCGCATTATCTACCAGGTTTCCTAAAGAAAATGCAAAGAAAGAAAGAAAACACGGCTCTTAATACCATTGACATTTCCTTCCATTCGACGGAACCACAACAACTAAAACTAATTTATTTCTTCTCCGGATAAAGATTCTGCTTGTCTGTTCCGGGAATCGAATCTCGGTACGTCGTGATTGCATTCAGGCACTTGAATTGCAATAGAGAAGTTAAAGGGGGAATTTAATTTTAGCTGTCAATTCATGATTTTGTAATGAAGATTAGTCTCGAAGCGGATTGTGGTGTACGAGTGTTTGTAAAAGTCTTTTTATATAGTGTTTGTGATAGTTTAGTGCTGAATATAAGAGATTTGAGGAAAGAAGATTTATAAATAAAATGGCGTCCATTACAACAGTAATGGACACACTCATGCTATTCTCCCCAGTTTTGAAAAATAACAATTTTTCAAAACTGGAGAGAATAGCATGAGTGTGTGGAGTAGTCGTCTTCACATTCATATCATTAATTAATTAACTAGCTTCTTCCCGCGACCTTAACGTCATTAACAAGAAAAAATAACAACACATACAATCACGCCTGTATTCCCCGAAGGGTTAGGCAGAGGTGTACCAATGTACACCCACAGTTCGCCGGTATGTTTTTAGGTCCCATGTAATAGGGGGCGAGCCTATTGCCATTAACCGGGCACAAATCCAAACTCCGAGCTGGTACTGAGAATTTCATAGAAAAACCTAATAACTCTAAAAAAAAACACACTAGAAAAAATAATATTGAATTTAGTTACCCATTCTAAAAGAAAGTTTTGTATTTCATATTGGCAGTGGAATGGGCAAGAAACTCCATACTTACTCTTTATAAATAAAACATGTTTATAATAATTTGTACAGGTAAATTCTACTTCCTACTATCCTACTAATATTATCAATGCGAAAGTTTATGAGGATGGATGGATGGATGGTTGGTACTCTTTCACGCTTAAACAGCTGAACGGATTTAGATGAAATTTGACACTGAGATAGATTGTAGTGTGGAACACATAGAATACGATTTATTTCTTAAATGTATGTTTCTCGCCTGATAAAATATAAAATTTTACGCGGACACAGTCGCGTGCAAAAGCTACTACAAAAATAAAGACGGCCAAATGACTATGATTTATATCTCCAAGCTTCTATCCCCAACGAATAAATATTACCTGAAGACCAAACGATATTAAAACGTGAAATAAATTACGGAATTGTTGGAATATTTCATCGAAGTAGCGACTTGGGATCTAAACACTTAAAGTAATAGCTCCTTTGAAGCTTACGGGCTTAAGCACTGGATTGTCGCTTGAGCGTCCGACATTAGGAGGAGTCTGGTCGCTTATACTAAGTACTTCAATTTTCCAATAGTACCTACCTACCATTTCTGTATTATGTTTTGGCGTTTTGGAGTGCGTGTTTTGTTTTTTTATTTGCTGAGGTTTTGTTTAGGATAACGCTACCTACCCGCGTGCGTCAGAAAATCGGCGACCGATTTTTTTGTCGGTGGGAATGGAACATTATGAGTTATAATATACCAACTCACGCGTCCTAAAAAAGTCGGAAGCTCTAAACAGTGTGTTTTCACAGTATCAATTATCCTTTACAAAAGCAGTCGAATTTATAACTGATTGAATTGGATGGTTTTTTTTTCATAAGATAAGTGAAGTAATATCTAGGCTTATGATTAGTCACTTTGCTGTCAAATAACATAATTTCAAAATGGAAGTAGGCCTAACTGAACAGAACTGAACTGGGAATCGAACCCAGGACCTCTGGCGTAGCAGTCACGCTTAAGACCACTAGGCCAACAAAACCGAAACTTTTCTCTTCACATGTACCCATGACAAAAGCCAATGACGAAACAAAATACAGTCGACGACAGAAATAAGTATACCAACTGCAAGTAGGTACTTTTAGCGCACTCATATTGTTTCTGAGTACAGTAGTCACGTCTTTGACATCGCTCGTTTGAGTACGCCGTACGCTCGAAAAGATATTTGTATCCATGTAATAGTAACCAGTCTATTGTTGTCTCACTGCAGAACAAGACTCTTCGCATACAGAGAAGGTTGAGCATTCTTCTTCTTTATCGTGTGGGCAGTAAGGTCTAACGACCCCACACACCCTAGTATCAGAGTTTCTAAACCACCTCAAAGGCCTCTGACATGGTTACCGATGTCAGTGATGTCCAAGATAAACTTAAAAAGTACATATGAATTAGAAAAAGTCACATTGGTACTTGCCCGTGCCTGGTTGCGAACCCACAACCTAGTGCATGAGAGGCAGGCGCCTTAACCACTGGGCCATCACGACACTTACCACCATTGCGCCGGTTGAGCATTGATCACCATGGTTGCTTGTTGAGTGTTCGTTTTAATGTGTGTTTTTGAGTTCACTCTTGCTATAGTCTTTTACACACACACATATGTACATAAAACTTACGCTTTTTCCCTGCATGGGGGTTGACAAAAACCACAGAACATCTGCTACGATCCTTAAATCATCTTTTCGCCTTTTAACTGTTTTTATATCATTGGATGGCAAACAAGCCGTCAGCCCACTTGACGCAAAGGGCATATGAAGTAACATAGATGGGTTTTAGTCAGTAAAAGTCTGACACTCCCTCCCGTCAGCGGGGGAAGTTGTTTGATGATTTCCCATCTATAAAAAAAAGCTAACTTGATGTTAAGTGGTCACCGCTGACAAAGTTGAAACGTATAATATGCCTTTAATTACACTGGCACCCATACCCTTCAAACTGGAATACACCAACGCTGTTTTGTGGCAGAAATAAGTATGGTGGTAGTGCTTCCATAGACGAGTTCCTTTACAAAAAGCCCCATGATTCTTTATATAAAAGGAATCATCGTCCTTACTTTCATTTTATATTAAAAATATACTGTTATATCAAATAATAAATACGAGATACGGTTTGTACCCGGTAGCGTTGATAAAAGTAAATACAATAGAGGCTAAACCGATCGCTACGAGCGCGTAGCGGTGACGTCAGCTACGACGCTACGACGTAGCTATATTTGTACGTAGCTGTGTATTTTTTCTCTGCTGATAGATTTTGCGGTATCATTGTGACAGTTATAGCTACAGATACAGCAATAATACATTTATTAGTTTGAATGTATTGTTATTGTTACTGATTCTGCCTCATCAGCCTAGTGATCTTAAGCGCGACTGCTACGCTAGAAGTCTTAGGTTCGATTCCCAGGTCGAGCAAAGTGTTGTTGGGTTTTTTTTATGAAGTTCTCTGTAGTAGCCCGGAGTAAGGATTTGTGGTGTTGTTAATGGCAATATGGCCCCTATTATATAGGATCTAAAAAAATACGGGAGAACTGTGGGCGTACATTAGTACAGCTCTGCCTAACCCTTCGAGAAATACAGGCGTGATGTATGTAGCAGATCTTTTTAAGGAAAAGTTTGTGCCCCATAGTTATATTCATCATTTTGTAATTCCTAATACCAGCCTATGACTGTCTCACAGCAGGGCAAAGGCCTCTTCTCCCACAGAGAAGGCGCTCGCCAATTGGGTAGATGACACCATTAACCAATAATTTCAAGAAACAACTTCACAAAAAAAACATTTAATTTTAGCACTAAAAACCTAAAACGATGATTTTTTAAATAACTATAAAAATCGATTTTTAGTTGCTTTGAAATCAATAAATAGTTAGTGAATTGAGATGACAAAAAAGTGACGTCATAGTTGAGTATTGTCATAGAAAATCTATGGGGAATGGAATTTTGACAGCTCATAAAAAGTACGTCAATTGATTAGTGGTGTCATCTAGGTACCCAATTGCCAATCCGCTTTCAGTAAGCGTGGTGCTCAATACTCGTAGGTACCTTAACTGTATGAAAAAGGTCTTTGCCCTAAAGTAGAACAATAATAGACCAACATTATTAATGTATACGATCTTTCTTCTTCTTCTCAACAGAAATCGATTGTATTTAAACGTCCAGGGCAAAGCCTTGACAAGGAATTCTCTCTATCAAATTATCTCTTTGGCATCCAAACTCAATTGAAACTTGTACAGTATTTACTCAATCAATTACCTCTAACTTTTTACTTCCAACATTTGAGCCAATCATTTGGGGCCAATCATTTGGGGCCAATCATTTGAGCCAATCATTTGGGGCCAAGCACTTGGGCCAAGCATTTTTTTTTTTTTTTTTTTTAAAGATGGTAAAATCATCAAATGACCCCCCCCCCGTCCTGGGCGGGGCGGGAGGGAGTGTCAGACTTTTACTGACTAAAAACCAAGCATTTGGGCCCAGCATTTTTTTCTTCCTTTGTGATGAACTCTTCGAATTTCAAACTGTACTATTTTACTTCAAAGAGATGCAACTCCAATTCTGAAGACAGTTGGGGACAAAGGGAAACTTCCTAGTTTCAGTTATTTGGGCCCAATTCATGAGATGTGAGGTTTTGTACTGTATATACGGTGGCTGGGTTCGTTATAAGTAAAGGTTAACATTAGTTAAGGCCCGGATAAACAGGAGCGAGCAATTAAACATCACTGACATCAAGTTCTCAACTGTCATATTAAGGTAAACCTTTTTTTTTACCGATGGAAAATCATCAAATGACTTTGGGAGGAATGTCAGACTTTTATGACTAAAACCCATCCATGTACCTTCTTATGCCCTTTGCGTTCCGGGGGCGTGGTCTCTTTCGAACAAAAGGTAAACCCTGTAATGATAGTATAAGATGTTATATATAAAATTTAAAAAATGCATTCGACACGGTTGGCGCCTTGGCTGAGCAATTGCCTGCTGTGCTGCGTGTCACGGGTCCGATTCTGACATGGAACGAATATTCGTATGGCTTACAGATAGTTGTTTCGGGTCTGACTGTTTACATACGTGAATTTTTATGTATGTACACGAACCCACAATAGAGGAGAAATTCCTAGTGGATTTGCAACGTTTTATCTAAATAAAAATAAATAAGAAAATCATACAGCTGTAGTATTTTATCCGCGTCCAAATACACTGACTAAGACCGCAGGAAGACGCTGAATACAGGCCGCTTCCAACAGGTCCTTTGCAAATCTATGGGGGAGGCCTATGTCCAGCAGTGGACGTCCTGCGGCTGATATGGTATGATAAATATTACAGCAGTTTGAGACCACGCCCGCCAGTTGTTCGCTCCAATTTGGCTGGGCCTTTACAAGAAAACTTAGGTGTATTTCAGAAGTACGTACATTTAAGTTTTAGTTGTATTACAGAATTCAAAACTTAAGCATTACGTAAAACTAGTTTCAACCAATCAAATGGCTTCAAGTTTATGCTTTAGGCGATATCTGTGCTTGAATATTGTTCTGTACTTAATTGGCTCAGCAATCTTAAATAGCGGGCATTAATAATTTTGCTCAGAAAAAAAAGCGTATTATTAATAACTGCCCCGTTGGTCTCGTGGTCGCAAGTGCGACTGCTGTGCAAGGGGTCCCGGGTTCGATTCCCAGGTCGAGCAAAAAGTGTTATTGGGTTTTTCTATGAAATTCTCAGTAGCAGCTCGGAGTTTGGATTTGTGCCCGGTTAATGGCAATAGGCTCGCCCCCTATTACATGGGACCTAAATATACCGGCGAACTGTGGGTGTACATTGGTACACCTCTGCCTAACCCTTCGGGGAATACAGGCGTGATGGAATATTTTTATTTTTATTTTTTTTATATTAATAAGGGGCTAATAAAATTGGAAGTGGACTCCATGCTTGATTCTTTTTTCTGTAGCGTCGCTGTCCTTTTGTAGGGCAAAGGCCTCAACTGAGTACTTCCAGAAACTAGTAACACACCACTTTTTGGTTATATAGATTTAATTACTTACTTACTAAATTACGACTAGATTATTCTATATGAACGGCACTGTCAGTAGTGTCAACTTAAACGATACCATTTAGAAAATAATCCTATACCTACATCTAATAGCCATCCAACTCCAACAGTGCATACTAAAACAGCCACAGCTGTTACATTTTCCACCAATTTGATCCTGAATTCAGCATGAAAAAATAAAGAAACAATTATTCAGTGCTTGCTACTCATTTGTTAGCTTGAAGCTTCCGTAATTGCGGTCCACGATTCAATTTCAGGGGTCCAAACATATGCTGCTGGCCTTTTAAATACAAAATAGTCTTATTACGTAACATATTGCTGCGATTTAGGTAAAAAATACATGCTCTGGGTCACGGAAAAAACGGCCAAAATGTTTTTAGTCCATGTCGAGGGTTCTAGGATGTATATGGAATGCTAGGTTGACATCTGCTAACGTCAAAACCCTTTATTAAGTCCAACCCTGACATAAGTTTGGGTATTACGAGTCAGAAATGTTTTGCAAATATTTTCGTATTTATTTTCTTGGCAGTACAAACATTCGAATGTATACAAATAAATAAAATTGATGTGTCTGTGTGTGTTTAAATAACAGCTATTTACTAAATAGATATAATGTTTACAGGGTACTTACATATACCAAAAAACATGTTTTTTTTTAATTGTTGCCTGTCTGTCTGTCTGTATGTTCGTTCCAGCTAATTTTTCAAACAGCTGGACCAATTTTGACGTGAGTTTACTTGCAGATTGCTGATATTAAAAAGAGTAACTTTTAATTTAGAAAAATAATTAAGGGTTCAACCTGAAAAAACACCGTAGATAATCAAAATTCAAGCGAACAAATTCGTGGACGTAAGCTAGTATAAAATAAGAGGCTTAATTACATTTGCATACAATTGAAGTTGTTGGAATTTGGTCGTTTGAGGTATTTTTCATGGAATTATTGTTAAGTGCTTTCATTTTGTATCTCCTTTTCCTTTGTGAATAACCTTTAAGACTGATATAATAAATCCTTTGGGAAACATTATTATCAAGTCAACGAGTTCTGTAATAATGATGCTAACTTTTGTTTGGTTTATTTTGTGTGATGTTACCTTGGTATAAAGGGCCTCCGACCATGTCTGACTTTCTGTAGGACAGATTTTCGATTCGGTTCAATAGGTAGACCCGTAGTTTCGCGGGACCGACATGTGAAAATCGGTCACCGATTGACGTAGGCGGACCGCCTTAGGGTAAGCAAATAATATTAATATTCCTCCTATCAATAAAGGATTACCAAGTAAGTAAGGTAGTATAATAGTGTGTACAAACATGGGTGTACTCCTTCTTCCCACACTCTCGTACTTTATTGAGGCGGAATTGTGTGTACAAACGTAGGTGTACACCTTCTTCCTATATTCTCACATTCCAATGGGACGGAATTCTACAAGACCGGGATAGATCAGGCACAAAACCGATAATTTCATCAACTTCATTACTTTGCTACTATTTCCAAACTTTGGGTTGCTACTGAGAAATTCCTGATGGAAAACTTAATCATGTTCTATCTGACCTGGGAACCAACTGAGACTGAAATCGATTGCTAAGGATGGGACTTAGCAACCCCGACACTAACGGGGTAATCAAACTCAGAATTTAGGTATCCTATAGGTAGGCTAACAGTATCAAATATTGAAATAAATATCATCACAAAAACAAAATGACTAATAAATAAATCCCTGAACTACAAATTCTAGTGGTTGCATTATGGTTCACTATTGATTGTTCGGAATTCAGATACATAAAATACGTGTTGTTTGAATGCAAGTATATTGGCGATTCATTCAATACTAAAATATGAAATGCCTTTAAAGACGACATGAGATATGCATATAGATGGCTATATGCAAGTCACAAATCCACATACCTAGGTATGTGGATATGTGACTTGCGCCGCTCCTAAGACTAAATCTTACATACCATCACGCCTGTATTCCCCGAAGGGTTAGACAGAGGTATACCAATATATACCCACAATTCACCAGTATGTTTTGAGTCCCATGTAATAAGAGGCGACTCTATTTTCATTCAATCTAAACAATTTAAAAAATGCAAGTTCGCAAAATCACAAAGATCCGTACAGCTCCAATCTTGAAATTGTTTCACCGATCGATTGCCCCGAGTCACTGAAGCACTTCTGGTTTACTTATAGTTCACTTAATGAACTAACTCGGACCGTCCACTGCCCCCCTTGGCTGCCTCCCAACATCAGACAGTGAGGAAAAAAAGTCGCAGCCCGAAGTCGGTCAAAGCGCTATGAACTTTTGTTCGCCATTTTCTTTTTAAGAGTAATTTTATAATTAGTGATTGCGGGACGATAATGAAAATTGAAATAGAATTTTGTGGTGTTGCAAAAATTTCGTCTTGCTTTTTGTGGTGCTGTCTTTAAATTAAATTTTATGTTTTGGTTAGGTATAGTCTGCTGTATTATTTTATAGGTAGATGTTATCATGTTAAAAAAAAAGATTTTAATATACTGTCATATAAAATGAGTAGAATTTTAAAGTGCTAAATAAAGTTGAAATATAATGCTTGTGACTTTTTGAAATCATCGTTAAATTGTAACTAACATGACAGGAACATGCAACCATGCCTGTATTCCCCGAATGGTTAGGCAGAGGTGTACCAATGGACACCCACAGTTCGCCGGTATAATATATATAGGTCCCATGTAATAGGGGGCGAGCCTATTGCCATTAACCGCGGCACAAATCCTAACTTCCAGCTGCTACTGAGAATTTAATTGAAAAACCCAATAACACTTTTTGCTCAATCTGGGAATCGAACCCAAAACCTCCAAGGTAACAGTCACTCTTAGGATCACTAGGTTGACGTGGCGGTTAACCCATACAGCTACAGAACATAGTCATTTAAAATAGCAAGCGATCTTCGATTCGTAAATCAAAATAACCCGAAGACTTTAAAGTCTAAAATACGACAGACAATCTGTGCAACTTTCACCCTAAGCTAAATCCAATCGAAACTAATAATCCATACACATTTGACGCCAATACGCGCATGGTGACCATTAAATTCTCAATTTCAGCAACTCGACCCAAACATTTGGTTGGTTTATGCCCCTCTTTACATAATGACCTCGCTTAACGCCCATTGGAGTCTATTCCTATTGAATAAACTCATTAGGGTCCCCGGCGGCGGTACCCCGGACACTCCGGACAGGTTCGCTTTCAATGGCTTTATAAATACATGGGGGATCGATCATTAGATTTTTTCTGTGGGGACAAAAACTGGAGACTCTTCTGCAATAAAACTGTACGGACTTATGGCGGGTCCACACGACACAGACTTCTATAGAATTTTGTCTGTACAACAAATCAGTACAGACAAATGTCGGTGTATCAGAAAAGTCGGAAGTCTGCGGACATGTCTGTACGATTGTCGGAGCAAAACTCATGATTATTGAATTACTTAATTTATTCATTAAAATCGAAGTCTGAACTGATGAAAAGTCTGCACAGACATTTGGTAAAGACCTCTGAGTAAAAATTTTTACTCAGACTTTATAGTCTGTGCAGATATCTGTACATACAAAAGTCTGTATCGTGTGGACCCACCATTACTTTTACATCGTTGTGGAGCTGAAACATTAAAACCCCAGTCGAGTCATAGTTATTATTGGCATTGTCATTTTTCTTAAGACGTGTCATAAAGAAGTTAGAAATGTAGCGCTTCTGTCTGATCGATGAATGTATTTTTCAATGGCTGCCGTTCGCATGTGTAGCCGAGCATCGATATGGTTTAAACACTCACATTTACTCCAAGGAAGCGTTGCTTTGAGTTCTCACTATTTCATTTCGATATTTTTTTTTTATTTTCGTGTCGTTCGTCTTTCTTTTTGTAATTTGCCAATAGTTTCTGTTACTTTCATAAAGCTTAGTTAGAAAATAACGTACGATTGGCGCAGAGGGTAAGTGATCGGCTGCTACGCTAAGTGTCTGAGATTCCATTCCTGGTGGTTGGTAGGTGATTCCTCAGGTTAAATAAAAGCCAACCGACTCAACTGAAAGTAAGTGAGTAAGCTACTTTTCATAATGAATACCTGAAAATGGCTCAGCGTTGAAACTAGCAAAATCGCGTACCTTCTTAATGATCTTATTCCTCTATCTTCGGCGTTTAACCATATTAAAATTAAGTCTGGCGACTTTAGGATTTTGGATCATTATGTAAACTCTAAAAATCAGTCCAAGATTTTCTCTAATTATAATAACTATGTATAGTGTATCATTTATCTATCTAACCTCTAAACGGTTGAACAGAATTAGCTGAAGTTTAGAACACTAGCTTAATAATAAATAGTCCACGAGAAACAAGAAAATAAATCCAGAGAGGGCAAAGTAAAAAAAAAACTGATCCCATGATACAGGTATAAAACCATTTACGAACTAAAAAGATAATAACATGACTCACATATTCTATTCATGGTGTCCTCTGAACAGTATCCTACACCATACGCATAGGCATGTCTCCAACAGCACCAAACACACTGAAAAACCAACTCTAACATCTAAACAACAGAGTCAAGAATACATTACCCGCCTTTGTGTTACAGGTCACGCTTAAAATAAACTTAAAAGGTATGCTAATAGGGTTTATTTTTGTTCGCAGGTTGCGGTGTATACAGGGTGTTTTGAGCCGTGAAAGTGGGATTATGCATGGACACGTGAACTAGCGATGTCTGCGGCTTTCCTCTTCGCGGCGCTCGGCGCTTTGGCACTCGTCAGCCGCACAGGTGAGAAGAGGCCTTTATTTATGTGAAGCCACGAAGCATTTATTCGGATAGATAAGTCACTTTATACTATTTTGTTCGGCTGTGACTTTTCTATTGGAATACTAGCTGTTTTGCCCGCGACTTTGTCTGCGTAAATGACAAAATCGCGGAACTAGAAGTAGCGTATGTGCTTTCTTAGGGTTCAAATTAAACACGTACAAAGTGATTGATTCATGAACGCGAAAAAGGGAGAGTTACTTTCGCATTCCTAATATTATGGATTTACCTACCTTAAAAAAAAAGAAAAATGTCTGGTTATGAAAAAAAACATGGATAGATGTTTGTTATTCTCTCACGCTTAAATGGCTGAATGGAATTATATTCCCTACTACATGGAACCCAAAAAAATATGACTGGACTGTGGGTGTACATTGATAAACTTCTGCCTAATCATTCGGAGAATACAGGCGTGATGGTATGGTATGTGTATTTTATTTTACAGCCATATTTGACTGTAATTGCTTTTACTTGCAAAGAGCGTTTTAATAAATAAAAGTAAGTGCCGTTCAATCCAATTTATTTTATTATCAAAACATGGGTACGCTGTGATTATTATTATGTAATTTAATAAATTTAATAGAATAATAAATTATTTAGGCTCGTGTTTTATAGAATTTAAACATTAATGAGTTTCAAAATTAATTATAACCAATTATCAGATTTCATTAAATAGTAGGTTTTAGCTACTGCAAAATTAATCTAGGTTACAAAAGAGTTAGAACAAAATTTAATTTAATTCTAGATTGATTATTTTGTTTTTGTTGTATACCTACGAAATTTCATAATGATTTTAATTTTATATTTCTTCGTTTATATTTTGTAAAATAAAATTGAAGTGTCTGTTAGTACAGTACAGTCGAAATAATAGCTTTTTATTAAATGTGTGAAAATTTGTGTAAATTTTACTTTTACCAAAAACTGCTTATTTTGTTTGGCTTATCTCCTAAACGGCTAGACTGATTTTGTTAAGACTTTCACTGCCTGTTAGCTATGTATAAGCTACGTATAATTTAGAAAAAATAATCCGGGTATATCATAAGGGTCCCGCGCAAAAAAATAAAACCCAGTGATAACCGATATTCACGCGAGCAAAGGCGCGGGCATAAACTAGTAATAATATATATTTCATTTGTTTAATATCATAATAATGTATAGTCATCACGATTGGCACAGTGGCAAAAATATTGGCTGCTGTGCTGCGTGTCGTGTAGACTGTATTCCCGCACGGAAAAAATATTTGTATGGCATGCAGATAATTGTTCCAGGTCTGGCTGTATGTGTTTGTAAAGGCACCCACAATACACGAGAAATTCCTAAACTAAAAAGAACAAATAATAACAATAATGTTGAAATGAAAAAAGTCTCAATTATTTATTCACTACATTACAAACCAGGTAACCCAAAAACACTATGTATAACCGTTACTAACTCCCCCATCTCCCGCTAGAGGCGCGACAGTCTCCCCCATATTTCACTCACACTGACTACATTACAAGAAAGCATTTAGTTGATTACGCTAGCGTTTAAAACCGAGCTTACATACTCGTGACGTCATACTCCATCTAAGTTCACCCGAATTCTTTGTCAGACGTTAGAGGCACGAAATTGTCGTTTACTTAAGGGGAATTCGCTAGGGATGCCCGTAATACTCAACATTACTTGAGCTTTCTTGCATTTTGCTGCTCAGAATGTGTTTGTATGGTAATAAAAAATAGGCAGTCAGCGACTGACGATAGAAGTAAAAACTTAACATCACATCTGCATGTTGTGACGCGGAGCCATAACATATGTCCCTACCAAAAACCGCACAAGGTGGCTAAAAAAGTCTCACTTATTCCCACGTATTCCGTATTTCCGATGGGTTAGGCAGAGGTGTACCAATGCACACACAGTTCACCAGAATGTTTAGGTCCCATACAATAGGGGGCACAAATCCTAACTCCGAACTGCTGCTATCAATTTCATAGAAAATCCCAATAACACTTTTTGCTCGACCTGGAAATCGACCACAAGACCTCTAGCGTAGCAGTCGCGCTTAGAACCACTAGGATACCGACGCAATTACAAATCTTAAAGAAACCAACCAAATTGCAAAAAACCTAAGAAAATTAGAATGTCGCGGGTTACCCTAGCGCCCGCCTTAAGCTGTTCCCTGCCTGACCTCGTTTAAAGCCTTCAATAATAGAACCTTTGTTATTGAGGCAGCATTGCCGGAAAGCTGACATATTTTTTCGTCTCAAAAATCGTTTTCAATTCCGAACGAATGGTGTTTTATTTAACAAGGACATTTGTTAATATGAAAAGCTGGATTAGATAACGGAGCTGACAGAAAAAACATACATATCGCACCTTTAGAATTAAAGTGACTTAACTCAAAATTCTAAGAAAATGACTTTTATACATCAAACGACTTATAAACATGTATTCTATCAGTTTATTAAAAATAAACCGACTCTTTTAGACCAGAAAAGGAAAAACGTACTGTTTCCGTCTCTTTCAAATCACGCTCTTACCGCGCGTTTTTCGGTATTGAAGGAGCCCATTTAGGGTTGCGTGGACAGTGCTAAACGTTGGGTGCTGTGCGGTTGCTCCGTAAGCGACGTAAACTGTAATCCGCCGTTTTAATACTAAACGTAAGGTAAGTTATTTGTTCGATATTTAACTTTGCAATGACTCTTTTTGGCTTCGGGCGCTTTAATACTAAATGATAATATTATTTTGGTGTCGTATTGCTACTGCCGTCATTTTATTACTAAACATTGCGTAAATGATTGAGCTTTATTTGATATTGTGGCTGTACTTTACTAACCAATTTTATGACTACGGAGACGTATACGTAAATATGTTTATTCTTTACTGAATGTTGTGGCTTTATTGCAATTGAGTCTTTTTATTTTTATTTCAGTTAAAGTTTGAGATTAATAATATAAAGAAGAGCAGATCACATATTGCAACTATTAAATATCCGGAATGAAACTACAATGGAAGAACAGTGTGAAGAGATGAGAACAGCAAGCTCCGAAGGTTATACTAGTAATCAAAATGGGTGCATTTTATTTGGCATAATTTAAAAACCTTTGGAATAGTTATAATTTTGCATATTTTCGTTTAGTATAGCGTTTATAAAGAGCGAGCGAAGCGAGTTCGGGAATTTGGGCACCCCGACTCGGACAGGTTAGGTTAGAAGGAGATGGGGGGACTAGAGAGCGAGCGAAGAGAGCGAACAGACCCCGCCATCCACTTCGTGGTTAATTTTTGGGCAAACCGTTGGGCCCCGCGTAACGGGGCTCCTCGACTATGCCTTTTAAGCCTCGAGGGCTCTGGATCTATCTCTAGGGACTTTGATATGAAATGTATGCCAAAAGACAATTCTGACTGTGAACTTTCTGCGATATGATGGTTCTACTTTTTAATTATTATGGAAATGAAATTTATGCGTAATGAGGATTCTTCCTTACTAAATTATGAGTTATAAATATTTGCTAAATGAGTGATGCCAAATGATTTTCTGCGAAACGAGATTTATGCTATCAGTTGTTATACAAAATAAAATTATGACTTAAAAAGTTTTGCTATAAAGGGTGTACCCATTCAAAATACATCCGAAGAGTGTGATAAGGAAAACTGTTTAAAACTACCCTCGGATAAGGCGACGGATTATTTAAAGTCCATTAGTGAAAAAAATGCAGGCAAAACATAAAATATTTTATTTTATTCAGATAATTGTAAAGGTCAAAACAAAAATAAATATATTGCCAGTTTATACTCTTATGCAGTGGCCAATTTTAACAACATTTAATCAATAATGCATAAATATTTGATTGAGAGACATACACAGATCGAAGGGAACAATGCACATAGTTTAATAGAAAAAGAGATAAAAAGAAACTTAAGGTCTGGGCCTATTTAAATACCTCAACAATATGTAACTTTACTGATAAGTGCTAGAAAAAAAGGGGATTAAAAATAAATAGTAAATAGGTAATACGGATTTTTGCCTTTTCGCCGAAAATTGTTTGCCAGATTTTCACTTGTCAACCAACGTTTCGCAAAATTTTATTTTGCCGAATAATCATTAGACAACTTATCAAATAATTTTGTTTTATTTCCCAAACTCACAGTTACCAACTGTAAGTTTGGTCTTCTTTTCATATTATTATGACATGACACTTTTTAAAATGCCAACTTTCAAGTAGCAGAATGTTTTAGTTTGCGATTCATTTATTTGTTTATTGTTTACCAAATCTATAATACGGTTCAAGTTTATTGATATAATTATGTTACTTGATTAAATTTAGTAAAATAATTGTCCTACTTATTTGCCTTGAGATAGAGCCAGATATTGCCCTAGAGGCTTTTAGTCCATTCAGAGCGCGTTTTTTGAAGGGCATGCGCGTTTTTTTGGATGCGCGTTGCCCGCACTGAAAGGGTTAAAAGGCATAGACCGGGAGCCCCGCTTCGCGGGGATCAGGGGTTTACAAAAAAAAAATAACCAGGAAGTGGCTGGCGCTATCCCCTTCTAACCTAACCTGTCCGAGTCGGGGTGCCCAGAGTACCGAGCTCGCTTCGCTCGCTCTTTCGTCCTATCAGAGTAAAAACTGCTCTGCATTGCAGCCAATTTAAGGATTTAATGTTCCTTTTGAGTTCCTTTTTTTTTAAATAAAAAATGTATATAAAAAATATTTTTTATCATTATATCAATCTATGAAAAGGGAACTGTTACACTGACAAAACGTCATTCGTCTAATAGTTGTGTGGCCTTGTTGTTGAAATGTTTGACAAATGATAAATGTCCCAAACGTTTTGTGTCATTAGATATAATAATCTGCTTAACAATAATTCTGCCAAATGAAACGTCATACAAAAATTTGCTAATCGTTAGTTGTTAAAGTGAAACATCGGCGAAACGTTGGTTGGCAAGTGATAATCTGCCAAACAATTTTCGGCGAAAAGGCAGGATACCAAATAATACCCTGTTGGGTATACTCTGTGTTACCCGACTGATCTCAGTACTAAATATTGTAACAATTTATTAAGGCATTTTTTCAAGTCTGATTGTTTAATTTTTAATAAATATTAGGAAGACCATATATAATTATATGTTGTTAAGTAAAAAGTGATGATGATTGTGATGTTGGAAGCAGTACCTAAGCTTTGACTGTGATTAATGATAATAATTAGTGACACAAAAATGTCGAAATACACGATTTTAAAGGCATATCCTGTTTTTCACTGTCCATTAATTTTGCTAGTCATCAATAATTAAACTAGCATATTCCTAAATGAGCCACTAAATAAAAATATAACATCAGAAATGAATCGGCTTTTTTTAACTTAGTCACCTTTTTTTTTTGGATTCTTAAGTAAAGAATAGACGCAAAGTCAAATAAGCCAAAAATATTAAAATGATTTCGGAAAATAAATGACACCTTTTTTTCAATGATTAATTATTAAAGGTTCTGATTAGTTATACTTACAGGTTTAGTATTCAATCATTAGAACAATTCCTACCCTACGGTTGATAACAAAATTTGTATCATCAGACGCTTAGCCTAAAGAATTATAATCAAAAACCTCATAAATGACCGATTTTTTTTTTACATTTTTGGCGTTTCCCAAAAAACAAGAATTTTGGATTACGCCACTTCTATTCTAAAGGTGCGATATATATACCATCACGCCTGTATTCCCCAAAGGGGTAGGCAGAGGTGTAGTAATGTACACCCATAGTTCGCCGATATGTTTAGGTCTCATGTAATAGGGGGCGAGCCTATTGCCATTAACCGGGCACGAATCCTAACTCCGAGCTGCTACTGAGAATTTAATAGAAAACCCCAATAAAACTTTGCTTGACCTGGGAATCGAACCGCGCTTAGGGCGACTAGGTTAACGAAACACGAACCTTTATTATTAAAACAGCATTTCCCGGAACACTGACATATTTTTTCGTCTCAAAAATCGTTTTCAATTCCGAAAAATGGTGTTTTATTAAACAAGGACATTTGTTAATATGAAAAGGTGGATTAGGTAACGTTTGGGGCAGACAGAGATAAGTGGGGAGCCATCAGAGCTGATCGATTGATGGATGAAACTTTTTCTGCCCAAGTGACTGGATGGATAATGTTTTCGATTAAAGCTAGGCTCGAACATTGAAAGCTTCCGTTGGTTTCGGTGGGGGATTGAAATAATGCTTCTGTTTTTAAGTGGGGAGTTTCAAGTACCGTATTTTTTTATTGACGAATGGAATTTAATGATTGTAAGAAGTGATTATTTTCGTTTTATTTCATTGACTAATTTTGAAATGACCTTTGTAGTTGATTATTAAAGGTTATAATATGTTTGTGGTTGATTATTATTTTTAATAGTGTCCCACCGGGAAACAGTGTTTAAGCTACTTGTGGGCTATGGCTTCAGAGTGCAGACCGTGCCAGCCTACAGTATCTACTCAGGGATATCGTATCTTCCTATCAGCAAAAAGTTTTATGATCGGTCCAGTAGTTTCAGAGATTAGCGCGTTAAGTTACGTCTTTGCTTACTGCTCCGCTCCCGAAAGTCTGCCTCGAAAAATGGAGTATCCAACACAAAAATAAATTAGAACTAGAAGTTCTTAAAATTTGCGCGTTCAACCAAACAAATGAGCTCTTCAGCTTTATAATATTAGTATAGATATACATATAGTATGTAAAGTTTAAATCATCATTCCATTATTAATCTTAAAGTATTCAAAAATGTAAATACACCTACTTAACTGCCTCACCTCAAGTAACCTTAAACCACGTAATGTTTCGTTTGACTTCCAAACATTTGCATAGTCAGCAGTTTTCACTTTTCTTCTTCTTTTCTTCACACAATTCCATTCCAGATAAAAACGGGTCGCGACCAACACCCACTAATACTAAAAATAAATATACTTACATAGAACTGTGGGTTAGCAAAGGGTCTACACCGTTTCCGGGGGAGAGTGGGCATTTAGGGCGCTCACTTGAGGAGAAAAGGGCCGATTAGCCTAAGGGCGTAAAGGGCTAAGGTAACGACACCTACATCCTACGCTTAGGAGTATGATTCACTATTGAATGCTGGGTAAATGTGAAGATGAATAATGGTGGTAGGTGTATAGAAAAAGTTTTTGAATGATAGGCGAAAGTACTTTTAGTAGACATACATACAATGTCGCCTATATTCCCTTAAGGGTTAGGCAGACGTGTACCAATGTATACCCACAGTCATCCGGTATGATTTTTAGGTCACATGTAACAGACTGCCTTAAAACAGTGCCTTCATAATCTACCTAATTAAAAATGTACACTACAAAAAATAAATAACACAAAAAAAAACGGTTGTCGTCGGTCAAACAAACGAAACGCGGACGAAATCACAAGACGAGCAGATGGAAAGATAACGCAACATTATTCGAAGACCCAAATTACATTTTGTCATGATCCATTTTAATCAAGACCCGCTGCCATTAACGAACATTTCAGAAGATCTCTCTTTATATTTGATGAAAAAAATAAAAAGATGGCTGCCCCAAACTTGAGCTAAATGTCCTAGAGACAATTGAGTGAGATTTGGATGGTTCGATCCGCTTGGATAGTAGGGATCAAGCCGGAATTGTGTAACCTTGTCGGGTGGGAAAGTTAATTAAGAGAATTGTTATGAAGGTGCTCATAAGCAATGGTATTATGTTCGAGCTACTAATTGGAAGTGAGACCTTTGGGAAGTGACCGCAACTGGAAGTTGTATCTGTCACCATTTTTTTTCGCCTATGGTCTAGTTTTTTGTCCTTATTGAGTGAGATTATGTACTCCTGTCATAGGTTGCACTCCTAAGGGTCAATTATCGTAATTTAAAACGTTTGAAATCTGGTGTCAATTTCATCTTGGCGAAAATAAATGTCAAAAATCTTGTCAAAAATGTAGATAAAATAGAGGCATTTTTGACTAATTGAGACCGAGAATAATATGCAATCGTTTTTAAAACTTACGAGAATGCCCACTGTTCTTATCTCAGGGGTAGTTTTGTGGTCCGTGCAGCAGTTCGTCTTCCATGTATCTTAATCAGCCGTAATATTAGTCATTATCTTCGTATAAACAGTATGGTAAAACATAATAAACTTTTCATTCTATGCAAGACGGCCAACTAACATTACTGTATGACAAGAATATATTTTCTTATTGGTATTGCAAAAGAGTAAAGAAGAGAAGATGAGTATAAAGAAAATAACATAAAGCAGCTCAAAACACGGTTTCACAACACAACTACCCGACAACAATCTATTAGTAAGTGTAAAATACATCTTTCAAAAATATCGAAACCTACAACCATCTTGAAAACTTACCCAGAAAATTAGTTCCATAACTCAAAACAAACAATAGTTGTCTTTGCCAGCCATAATGTCATAATGTTACGAAGACAAAACTGTTCGCCAGATAGCACCACTGTCTTCGATATTAAACTTTGTACACGATATTTATAGCGACGCGACGCCCCGACAATGTTGTCTCCTATTGTAGTTTTAGTACCTAAGTATGTTACGTCGGCGTTCTATAGTGAATTCGAATTTATTTACTGAATACAGTTTCAGAATGTTCGCCGAAAATTGAGCTTTTATTTTTTAATATTTTTATGTGTGTTTTTAGTGGAGTGAAAAGTTTTTAGTGTTTGAATTAATTAAATACAAAAACGTTTGTATTAATAAGTTGGATAAAGTAACCGTGTAATTGGGTTAAATTCTGCTAAAATCAACTTACGGACCACGGCAAAATGTTCCAAAATGTTCAATGTTGTATGGAATTAATTGCAGCTATTTATTTTTGGATATTTAAATCTGATTAATTTGAAATCTATTCCAATGATAAATTCTGTACGTATATTTAACAGCTTTAACCATTATTATTAGAATAGTTAGACGTAATTAATTTAATTATTGACGGATAATGGGTTAGGTCATTCTGGCAGAACTAAGCTAAATTAAACATTAGTGTGATAAGTATTTTATTAATCTTATATAAACACTATATTATTATCCACGTTTGATTAAAGGATAAGTCATTGTATTAATTTAGTAGGTTAATGAAAGTAAGCCTGTTCCCGTAAACGCTTAGTCACTATCTTACGCCCACGGGTTGTTGGGCAGAAGAATCTCATCTATACTAATATAATAAAGCTGAGGAGTTTGTTTGTTTGAACGCTCTAATCTCTGAAACTACTGGTCCGATTTGCCCGTTCATCAAGGAAGGCTCAATAGCCTTCCTTGATGAACGGGCAAATCGGACGTAGATCGGCAACGTAGTGTGTTTTAAAGGAATATCAATATATTCCTTTAAAACACACTACGTTGTAGAACGTTCGTAGTTTTAGTAGTAGTTGAGCTCTTTGTGAAGGATTTCATCCGGGGAAGTACTACCACCATACCTATTTCTGCCGCAAAGCAGCGTAGCTGTGAACCGCTTTGAAAGGTATGGGTGCCGGTGTGATTACAGGCACATGACACATTTCAATTTTGTCTCTGGGATGGCAATGCATTTGCAAGGTCTTTGGTATTGCAGATGTCTATAAGCAGAGGTCACCACTTAACATCAGGTGGGCCACAGGCTTGTATGCCATTCCAAAAATGTCAAAATAATAATTACGACTCACGGGTGGGAAGCTGTAAAGACGTATTTTTTATTCAACCTTTGTTGTCCTACTGCTTTTCAAAGGCATAGACGGAAAAAACGCATAGCAATATGTAGAAGGCTATCGGGAAGACCCCATAGCCTGCTATATATCCCTATGCGTTGACTTCTTTTGCCATAATGGCCTCTAAGTCATCACGCCAGCCTTTCTTAGGCGACTTTCGTTGTAATATTTAGTTAGTTGTTTTCGTTTAGTTGTAGTTATAATAAATAATAATAATAATAAAAATGTTTATTTGCGCCTTCAAATTTAACATAAAGAAACAGGCTTAACAATATAATAGGCCGAAAGGTAGTTTTAAGGTTTACATGCTAGAGTTGCTACTAATACCTAAGCTAAGATAACTGATTAAGTTGAAGATTATTACAACACTAGCTGGTGTTGTAATAATCTTCTTCGCTAATATTAATACCTAATTAGGCTTCTCACTTCCAATTAGCGGAAGAGTTGATGAAGTACCACTAGGTACACTACCTAGGTACATCTCTTCATTATAATGTCATTTACATACTAAATTCAAATTTCTTTGTATAAAGAACTAAGATTCAGTGCTGGAACGTGAGTGAACTCAAATGATTACGTACGGTCAGCAACAAAAGCCGATTGACATTTTAGGTTTAAAATCCTAAAATATTTATATCCTAGATGGACGCCCAAGATGAGATGGCGGGATGATCTATACGCGCATCGAGAGGCCTGTTGTGAGGTGGTCTTAAAATAGTACCTACTTGAAAGGACTTGAGGAAGGCCTTAGCCAAGCAGTGGAAATATAGTAAAAAAAACACTAAGCACTAAAGGATATTAGTGCACACTAAGTACCAAAGGATAACCGAAATGTATTAAAAATTACGATATAAACAAATAAAAAATACCTCGTTAGCCTAGGGTTCCTAAGCACGACTGCTACGATAGAGGTCTTAGGTTCGATTTTCAGGTCGAGCAAAAAGTATTATTGGGTTGATTTTTTATGAAATTCTCAATCGCAGTTCGGATTTAAGATTTATGTCCGGTTAATGGCAATAGGCTCGCCCTCTATTACATGGAACCTTAACATACCGGCGAACTGTGGGTGTATAATGATACATCTCTGCCCAACCCTTCGGGAAATACAGGCATATTGGTATGTTGTGTTAGTGTTTTTATTAAATAAACTCTTAGCTATTATATGAAATGCTGAGAAATAGTTCATTAAAATTTCGTGTCTATTTAAATTATATCCAAAAGTAACCATGTTAATCGACTTTTATCGCAAACAGTACCTAGTTCAAAAAATAACACTGTGTATTCCGTACCGTAGTGATGTGCCCGGAATACTTTTTAGTCGATAATTTAGATTTAGAAGTGAATTATTTTCGAGACGTGTTCGGGTGCGTTTGAATGGGAGAAATAAAGTGGAGTTTTGTGAGGGTGAATGGCTTTGCGAGTTTATTTATATGAGCTTCAGTAAATGAATGAATGGGTTTGTTCTAGTGGATTTTGTAATTTCCGTGTGTCGTGAAGGGTAGTTGATCTTTTCGGGCTGTTGTTTCACCTATTTTTCACTGTTAATTGTAATGTTGTACGTATTTATAGTTAAAACCATATTGATTACAAAGATGGCGAAATAGTGGAATAGTGGGATTGGTTTAATTAACAAACACGGTTTACGTCCACAGTCACTTGTCTCGGCTCTCATTTTCATTTATTCGCCCCCGGCAAATTCAAAACACAATAATAGATATAAGATATTATTATTATAAACCTATATATACATACATACATACATTTCATACAATAATTTACATCTGCCATGTTTTTCGTTTACAGCCTTTGCTGGGTAGAAAATAGCTTAGTCATTAATCCCGCCTTTGTCACCTTTGTTTAAATTTAAAAAAAAAATATCCTAACTGACATAAAATAGACAACGCAAAATTAATTAATTAAAAAAAAAATCGTATTTAATCTCGATTATTTTCCAACTTGATATATAAATCGTTTTGCACTCCTGATCACATCACTAAAACAAGAAGAAATTAACTTTTAACAAAGAGTGAGCAACTTCACGACTTGTCCTGGTGACTTAAGTGCCTCCTACTTGACTCCGTGGTCGCAACCACAACGTGATGAGCCTTATAAGAAACACACTTTTTGCATTTATCCTTAAGGAAACATTTTTGTTTTTTTCACTTTTTCACTTTGAAGTTTGACAAGGCTTTGGGATCTTAAATATTAATCATCAAGTGATGAGTTTTCTTTTGTGGTTTTAGTAAACTCGTGTAAGGGATGAACTATACTAATTCAGCTGAATTCAGTTTTTGTTTTTATATATAATATATAAAAACAATATATAACTTTGTCCGTGTGGTTTATTTCAATCGTGTTAAGTTACGTCTCTGGTTACTGCTGCGTTCCAATGTGTTGTAGCGTGATGTTATATAGCCTATATTACTCAGTGATAATGTAGCTTTATAACGGCAAAAGAATTTTCGAAATCGGTGTAGTAGTTTTTAAGTTTATTTGTTACATACAAAAATCCAAAAAAACAAATCTGTCCTGTTCATAGTATTAGTATAATTATAGTAAATAGCTTCTGCCCGCGACTTCGTCCGCGTCACAGTTGATGTGTTATCCTACGGGTACCGTACATTTTCCCGGGATAAAAAGTAGCCTATGTGTTATTCCAGACTATAATCTATCTTTGTGCCAAATTTCATCCAGATCCATTCAGCCGTTTAAGCGTGAAAGAGTAACAAACATCCATCCATACATACAAACTTTCGCCTTTATAATAGTAGTAGGAAGGATAGAAGTACAGATATAGATTATAGTAAAATACCTTCTACTGGTGTTTTTTTTTCTTTAAATAAATATTTTGACTTTTAATTTGCTGTCGCTACTAAACCTAAGGCTACAGCTCTATATCATGTAATAGGTTCCTCAAAGCTCGCTTGCACCAGACAGGGTTATCTAAATAACCTCGAGTTCGCCGAATTCAAGCTAGCCGCAGGAAAGACAATTTGCACAAGCCACCATTGGTGCGGTCATCTTGGATGGTCCCAATTTCTAGTGCAACAAGGTCTAGTTTTGCATCGTCGTCAAATTTCAGGTGGTTGTCATAAACACACACATAGCTATCACGCCTGTATTCCCTGAAGAGTTAAGCAGAGGTGTAACAATGTACTCTCACAGTTCGCCAGTATGTTTCGGTCCCATGTAATAGGGGGCGAGTTTATTGCCATTAACAGGGCACAAATCCTAACTCCGAGCTGCTACTGAAAATTTCATAGAAAAAAATCAATAACACTTTGTTCAGCCTGGAAATCGAACCCAAGACCTCTACCGTTGCAGTCGTGCTTAGGGCCACTAATCTAAAGAGGCAGTGAACCTCGTACTAGCTAGTAACTCTAAGAGTATGGTGTACGTGGACCAGCCCCCCTAGCCAAGTCACAAACGATAAACGCAAACGCTGAGTAGGCTTTAATAGATCTTCAACTTTATATGCTTGGTTTTAAGTTGAAGATCTAATGAAGATTGCATAGCGTTTTCGTTCGTTCCAGTCGCTAACGCTTAGAAATCTTTAATAGATTTTCAACTTAAGGCTCTTGGGTATTAAGTTGAAAATGTATTGGTACCTACGGAGCGTTTACGATTATCGTTTGTGACTTGGCTAGTGGGGGGCTGTAGTATATAACTCATTTTCGACAAAATGTCCCTTACGTTATTTCATATTTCCAGTATCGATATGTTGCATTTTAACCCTATTTTTTTGCCCACAGGTTGCACCGATAACACCAACGGTCTAGGCACAGACGGCGTGCAAGAGTTGGACTACACAGATGTGGACCTAGGGCTGACACAGCGGGGTCCTCGCTTCGACGTACCTCACTCCAAGAATGTGACAGCCCTAGTTGGGAAGACGGCGCAGCTTAACTGCAGGGTCCATGATCTTGGGAATAGAACAGTGAGTATACTATTGAGTATTTTTATCAGTTAGGCAGAGGTGCACCAACGTACACCTACAGTTTGCCTCTGCCTAATCCTTAGGAATAAAAGCGTGATGGTGTTTTATCACTTACAAGCGACCTGCCCGCAACTTCGTCTGCGTGGCCTATGTCACCGGTATTACGTTACATCTTTCGCTCCTGTACGTCGTAGCGTGATGTTATATGATCTATGTTGTTTAGGAATAATGTAGCTATCTATAGGTGTTTTTTTTTTTAAATAGTCCATTAGTTTCGGAGCCTATTCGTTACAAACAAACAAAAAAATCTTACCTCTTTATAATATTAGTATTTATCAGTTTTGAAACTCGTTCTTTATATTAGTTTGGAAGTGTTCCAATGTAATGCGAGAACCTGTTCTCAAACAGAGAAGAAACGAATATCGATCACCACGCTTACTCGGTGTAAGTTGATAATTTCGTATTTATAAATTCAGCTGATGGATTATGTAAAAATATATTTATAACCTTAAAAGAAGAATGGGCAAAATGGTACCCGGCTCCAATAGATATGATTGTAGTGTCGTTTAAAAGGTCTTACCAAGAGGAACAATATTTACTATAGCCACCAGTCTCAAATCTTATTGCGTTTGGAGATAAACGACAGTCTTACTAACTAATAAAAACCTTGTTCCTTCGGTTGCCCTTTGCGTTCTAGGGCCACGGTAACCTGTTTAGACAGTCCCGTGGCCCCGGCAATAAACAAACATATCATAGTATATTAGGTCCTACTTATCTAAGTATATTATGTTCTTCATTTTAAATAAACACAGGTGATGCCACTTAAGATGGTCATTACCAATAACAATAGATAAAGGTTAGCAGTACAAACAAAAGGGCCTATCCTTTCTAACTCGATATTAGCTACCTGGACACTGTGCGCACGTGTGAATTCATCGGACCTTCGAAAGTCACTTCTATTATTGTAATGCGTTATTATTTTGTATTAGCGTTCCATAAGCTCTGTAAGTCCAAGCGAGATAGACATAGATAAATGATTTATGGCCCGACGACTTTGTTGAATCCGCGCTTACTATAACAAAAATGTTAGGTTAGGTTAGGCCTAGTGCCTCCGCGCGCCACTCGTGTAGGCGCGCGAGGACCAGCGCCTCCAGATCCCACGGCGGCAATATATCATCGTCTAAGTCTATCTTATTCCAGCTTTATTTTACTAATATAAGTAGTTTGTAGTAAATTCTCATTTATAAAACTTAGTGAGATTACTGCTTCCCAAACGTGAATAGGGACAGGCGCCATGGTAGACGTTTATCTGCATCAAAATATCTTTTCAATGATATATTAATGATGACTATTGGAGCGGGTACCACGTTCCATACATTTTTGCCCATTCTCCTTTGGTTAAAAAAAACCCTTACTAAAGTTAAAAAAAAAAGAAACTGAATCTATTAGGCATTAAAAAAAATCCTTTGCATCATCGTCAACCGGAAAAGTACCCAAAAGACTGGTAGCACTGCCACGTTGGATGACAATGCTTAACCTCTGGCCAAGGTAAAAGCCAGCCTTTGGGACACGAGAAGAGTCAACCAACCGTTTAGATAAATCTTTAAAAAGACCACGGGCACACGGACCCCACAGCCCAAGGGTTTCCACCCCAAAAGGTTCAAAAATATAATTACCAATAAGGTTACGCGATGGGCCGTGGTGTCCGAGGAAGATGGCAGCTTCCCCACAGAAAAAAAAAACAATTAAACTATCAGAAGACAATTTTGAACGGTATAGATAAATCCTTAAAAAGGATATGCGCACACGGACCCCACGCCTCGAGGGTTTCCACCCCAAACGGTTTAAAAATATAGTTACCAATAAGGATACGTAATGGACCGTGTTGTTAGAATCGACGGCAGCTTCCTCACAGAAAAAAAAGCAATTTAACTACAATTTATTTTGAACGTCATTTACAAAAAATAACAATATTGATTCTAGGTTGGACACCTAGAATCAATATTGTTATTTTTTGTAGAAGATCCAGAAGGTAGCTTAAGCAAACAAAAAAACTTTATCATTATCTGTTTAGCTTTTTCCAGCAGTGTTTTACATGGAGCAACTGCCTATCTGACCTCCACAACCCAGTTAGTGAGCAACACGATACCTCTTGGTAAAACTGGTTGTCAGACTTCCTGGCTTCTGACTATCCGTAACGACTGTCAAAGTACTAAGAATTTTATAGAAAAACTCAATAACACTTTTTTTCCGACCCAAGAAAAAAACTGTTTAGTTTTATTATATTAGTACAAAATACTAATTAGAAAATGTATTAATGTACCTATAGCACGAAGCAGTACTCGTGAACATGCCTTGACTTGTAAGTTCTCTGAAAACAGCGCGTCGGGAAAACAAATGAATTCATTTAGTTTCAAGAGAAAATTAAACGTTTTCATTTGTTTGTTTGACACTTGAACATTGTTCGAGATTATTTTTCCTTTTAATATAGCTTTTATTTTTATAGGTATAAGGTTGCTTTGTTATTTTAGAGTTTAAAGTGTAATACTATTTTTGGTTGACTGTCTTTGAATGAGGGTTAAAGTTTTAAATTCGTTTAGGTAAGTAGTTTTAATAATAAAAATCATAAATAAATCATCATAATGTGGATGGATGGAGAGGAAGAGGGAGGCCAAAGAAAAGATGGATGGATTGTGTGAAGAATGATATGAAAGAGAAAGGACTGAGTGATAGCATGACGGTTGACAGGATGGTATTGAAGAAGAAAACGTGTTGCGCCGACCCCTTTTTTTTTTTCATTTTTTTTTTTTGTTTCAATTTTCCGGGTCGAGCAAAAAGCGTTATTGGGTTTTTCTATGAAATTCTCAGTAGCGGCTCGGAGTTTGGATTTGTGCCCGGTTAATGGCAATAGGCTCGCCCCCTATTACATGGGACCTAAATATACCGGCGAACTATGGGTGTACATTGGTTACACCTCTGCCTAACTCTTCGGGGAATACAGGCGTGATAGTATGTATGTACAAATTTCTATATTTAGATTATCTTTGTAGACATAATTTGAGACTTGATGTAGAATTTGTAATCCAAAAACGGATGTTGTTTGAGTTTGAAGGTTTATTCATGTAAAAGATCAAACAAGAGGCTTTTATTAAACTTTGTAGGAAATTTATAATTATATATTAATTAACACTGTAACATATTAAAGTTGTTGCTTTACATCCACGTGATATTTATGATGAGTAGGATATAACTTCTTCTTATCGTGTGGGCAGTAAGGTCTAACGACCCCACACGCCCTAGTGTCAGAGTTTCTAAACCGCCTCAAGGGCCTCTGACATGGTTACTGAAGGATATAACTAATAAATTACAACGTTACTTTCATCTTTTTCAACATGCCCCCTTTTTTTAATGGGACGTGGTTATGTAAAAAGAAAATACAAACAGAAAAAATACATATCTATATACCATAAATCATCAAATACGGTTTTACATCAAAGATTTTATTTTACATTTTAAATATTGTAGTTTAAGGCTGTTATTTATGTTCAAGTAACGTTGGGGCTCTCATGTCTATGGAGACATATTAATACCCCCAAATAAATCATCATTATCATATCAGCCTAAATAGTCTTCCATTGCTGAAAGTAGGCCTCTCTCAAACAGCACCACCAGTCCCGGGCAGCCCGCCATCTTCTTTAAACCGTCGGTCGACCGTGCAGTAATCAAAAATAAATAATAAAGATTCACAAAAATGCTTTAAATCCGGATTTTCTAAAAAACAAATCGTAACGTTTCACAGATTCAATTTTTGATCCACACTGTGATGTTCTGCTAACGATCACAAACGAAATAGAGTTCCAACGTCTATAAATCTAGGTCAAAAATAATCTAGGAGCAAGCTACCAATCAAAAACAATTCGTAGTAGCCCGAAAACGAGCAAAATAACTCATTTATCTATACAATCCATACAATAGGCAATTCCAGTGTTTTGGACAAAACAAAAAGAATGTCTATAAAGTGGATTACAGCGCTGTAAGCGGATTTTTTGTCAAAGATCGGATTTTTTATTGAAATTCTGCGAAATCAAAATAGAATATTAAAATGCCTTGAATTTTTTTGTTAGCCGATAACAATGATTGCTGTCTATCAGGTTATTGAAAACAATACCTGGAATTTATTTTTAATAGATCAAGCGCTTTCAGATATGTTTGGGTTGGTGCTTGTAAAAGTTTTTCTATGAAATTGTCTGCTACTGACAATTTGCAGTGTTATTGGGTTTGGCTATGAAATTTTCGGTAGCAGCTCGGAGTTAGGATTTGTGCCCGTTTACTGACAATAGACTCGCTCCCTATTACATGGTACCTAAACATACCAGCGAACTGTGGGTGTACATTGGTATACCTTTGCCTTACCCTTCGAGGAATACAGGCGTGATGTTAATTTTAACGGATTTTAAGTTGTAAATAAGAATTAATTAATTAACAGCCTTAAAATTAAAAAAAAACAAACCTTAGATCTGTCCAAATGGTTGGTTGACGCTTCTCGTGACCCAAAGGCTGGCTTTTATCTTGGCCAGAGGTTAAGCATTGACGGCGATGCGTAGGAATTTTTTATCTTTCCTTATAGATTTACTTTATCTTATGTTTATTATTAAGAGTTGTAAAATCGATAAATAAGTAATATTTTTTATGTTCTTTCCAAGGTATCATGGATACGACATCGCGACATCCACCTGCTGACGTCAGGGCGGATGACGTACACGTCAGACCAGAGGTTCATCAGTGTACACAACCCTCACACCGAGGACTGGATACTGAAGGTTTGTTCAATTCATTACCTACTTAATCTTTAAAGCCTTACGTGATAAAATACTTTGGGAACTGTTAGACCAAAATATTTTTTTTTCGATGTTTTTTTAATAATTGCTCTCTATTTTAGTTACAAGCATAAACATGAATGTTTCATTTATTTCATTTGGACCATCAAAGTTAAAACTAAATAATAATTAAATTACAAACTATGTACAGATAAAATAAAAAGTAAGGTCATAGGGCGTCAAAAAACTCATCCGCATCGCTGTCAATGGGGCATGTGCCCAGAAGGCTGGCAGCATTGCCACGTTGTATGGCAATGCTGCCATACAACGTGTATTGTATACACTCGACAAAATTGAAAAGATATTTTCTCGTGAATCAACGATTGCAACTTTGAGATACCTATTTCATAGTAGAATGGGAATTAGAATATTATATTAATATTCGTAGGATTAGCAGGATACAAAACATGTACCATTAGGCAGATTGAAATAATTTTAATAATAACATTACAATACTAATCAAACTAAGTACGAAAACTAAATACAAGACTATAACCTTCCTCAATTTTCAATACAATACCGAGAACTCAATAAGTACCCTTAGTAGTTATACAGACATAAGATAATCATATACATCTGGTATAATAACAGACAATTTGAGGACTAAGTAATGACAAACAAGGTCATGGATGACGTCAGAGTCCCGACAATGCCTACAATGTTGTCATCTACGCCCCCGCCCCCCCTTATCTTATGAACTGTGGTTATGTCAAAATGTGCCGTCTCATATTACATTGTTTTTCGCACGATGACTAAAAATAGTCTTTTTGTTCTATGAAATAAATTCCATGGGTAATGTACCCGAAAATGTTTTGTTTTAGGCTGTCCGCTAACGTAAGATTTTTTGGACCGATTATCGGATCGTGCAATAGATTCATAGTTTCGTGGGACCGATTTTTTGTGTCGTTTGCGTTGGTATATTAGTATTCATAAGTTCAATTCTCTCCGACAAAAATCGATTGTGGGCGGACAGCCTTAAACTCGCACTACTACTTTCACTATACTATATTACTTATAATTGTGGGCAAAATGTGTGCACTGCGTAAAAAAGTTGTGCAACATTGTTTCTGCAACATGTTTTTATGTTGTGAGAAACAATGTTTCTGACAACATGAAAGTTGCAGAGTTACCAACAACATGTTTATGTTCCGTATTGATGGTAAACATTAAAATGTGTTGTTGTTTGTGTGTGTGAACAATGTTGCACAATTGTTGAAAAACATTGTTCGCACACAAATCCTAAATTGCACTGCAATCTTAATAAGTACCCATAAGAGTAGATGCTAAAATGACGTAAATAAAAAAAAACAGCAAAAACATGGGATTTTATAAAAAAAGCACTTATCCACGTGAAAACGAAGGCAACTCGAGCGAGCACATAAATCATCTCAGCATATCGCAATTTTCTGCAGTTTGCTCTTAAGCTACCCATCTTGACGTAATCCTTTAGTCGCACCACAGGGGGAGACCAACTAATTCTTGGCAAAAAAACACCTATTCCATGAGCATTAAATTACATTTTTGCTTACAGATAAGGTTTCCGCAACGCCGTGACTCGGGTATTTATGAGTGCCAAGTCGGTACGACGCCTCCCATTGGCCACAGGATGTACCTCTCAGTCGTCGGTAAGTACTTTTTAACCTATTTAAAAAAGGAATGTTGATATTTTACCACTGCGCCAACACAGTTTGTCTTATTTGGTGAACCAACATTAACAGTATCTGGTCTTATTCTTATAACCAAACGCGTTATGAAAAACACAAGGTTCTTTATCAATGACTTTACGTTAGGTAGGTACCCGTTTAATGACAAGGCCAATTCTACTAATTAAGAGTAAGCAAAGTCTAGTCGCAATCGCATCTCAATTACAATGAATGTCAAACAATATAAATAAATTAGAGGGATTTTTGACAGATGACTAAGATTACATTGCAATCGATCTTAACAATTTATTAGAATTGTCCGCCAGTTTTTTTTTTTACTATTAAACGGTTATAATTCCGCCAAAACCTGTAAGGAATTATAAACATTACACATTTATTTAGTAAACCAAATAAGATATGAAAAAAAAAAACACTTTGCAAGCAGTCACTTCAAGCTTGTTTGCATTTTATTTACAAAAAATTGTTGCGTGGTCTTGAAAGCGCGATGCATAAATGAATAATGCATTTTTTTTTAATCTGAGAAAAGCATAGCTGAACATGTTAAAAGGACTGTACTGACAGCGCATTATGTACAAAAGTTGCCTTTGAGAATTTTATTTCATACGAGAAGGGCACTATTTAAATAAGGACACTAAGGACCGAGGACTATTTTAATTTTAGATTTTCTATAATTATACTACAAATAATGCATTAGGGTAGATTTTTGAGATACTATAATTCTGTAAGACCTGTTGTAACACCAAAAATCGCATTAATAAATACTTTGACTACTTTTTACTTTGACTTTGACTACTTTTTACTTTGACTTTGAAGGAACTTTATAATACCAGCCTATTACTATCCCACTGCAGGGCAAAGGCCTCGTCTCATACAGAGAAGACACGAGCATTGATCACCACGTTTGTTCAACTAAACTTGCGATTTCAGACTTATATTAATTACAACTCCAGGTTTCCTCATGATGTTTTTTCTTTACCGATGCCAATGCCATGATAATCGTAGAAAGCACAAATGAATTGAAAAAGTCACATTTGTACTTGCCCGGTTTCAAATCCGCAACCTCATGCATTAGAGAGATTTAAATACATAAATGAATGCAGGCCGCTTCTAATCGTTTTTTTTGGAAATCTATGGGGGAGGCCTATGTCCAGCAGTGGACGGCCTGCGGCTGATATGATGATGATGATGAACGGGAACGAAATACTAGATTTAAACATAATTATTACCATCCGATATGGTAGCAGTAAGTCAACATCACAATTTAAATTTTCCGATAGCAACGTAAAAATAACACAAGTTACCACCATCGAATGGCTATTATGTAATCGCAATTCAAATCAAAGCAAGGAAGCCTTGCATGCACTCTAGTTTTGCCCTTTTTATTCTAGACTCAGCATAAAATAAGACTGAGCGTTGGAACGAATGCCAGTTAATTTATTCTCCTTACCGAGTTAATGGTCTCGAGAGAAGTCTTTTTAGGAAAAATGAAAAAAAATGTTGAATGTTAAAAAATCACCGGAATAGATTTGTATGGAGATCTTTTAGATTTTCTTTTTGTAATTACGTAGCTGATTTCTTGTGCTATTTCTGTAGTATAGTAATGATGTCTCGTAAAAGTCAGGAGCTCTTATATAACTAGTTAAACAACAATATGTTTTTGTTACATGTAAAACCGTTCAATAGATCCATAGTTTCTTGGGACCGACGTTTTATAGGACGTGTGTGTATTATATTACAATGTTACAATGTTACACGCGTGGTATATTAAGGTGCTCCCTCACCGGGAGCATTCGCGTGTAATGTAACGTTACAGATTTGAGCATTACATCAGTGAAGGGGAAGAACCGAGCATTACAATGCGCACCTTGTAATGATACAATGTGTAATATCTTGATACAACTTGTAACATCAATGCGCTCCACTTCCCCCAGCCCGCCCGCTCAGTAGCCTACGTGACAGTGACCGCTTCGTCTGACATCTTGCTATGAAATGCTCAAAGTCGAATCAATATGTTACATTACACGCAAATGCTCGTTAGACAGGGAGGTATTATTGTAATGTAATGCTCAAAGTCGAATCTATAATGTTACAATACACGTGAATGCTCCCGGTGAGGGAGCACCTTTAGAATTCATTATGTTCTCTTTGACAAAAAAAATCGGTCACCGATTATCCGACGAGGGCGGGCAGCCTCATGCCAAAACTCATCATCATCCATCACGCCTGTATTCTCAGAAGGGTTAAGCAGAGGTGTGCCAATGTACACCCACAGTTCGCACAAATCCAAACTCCGAACTGCTACTGAGAATTTCATAGAAAAACCCAATAACACTTTTTGCTCGACCTGGAAATCGAACCGGTCGGTTCGATTTAGCGTAGCAAAACCGCATGCCAAAACTGTTTTTATTTTTTATTACTTATTTACTATTTATAAATATTATTAAATTTAGGTTGTGGAATGCGCTCCCTGCTACGGTTTTCCCAAGAGACTACAGCATGGGGTTCTTCAAGAAAGGAGTTTTGAGGTTTTTACGGGGTCGGCAGCGCACGAGTGATGCCTCTGGTGTTGCAAGTGTCCATAGGCAGCGGTAACCGCTTAACATCAGGCGGGCCGTTAGCTTGTTTGCCACCTACAGTGGTATAAAAAAAAAAAAAAACAAAAAAAAAAAAAAAAAAAAATTAAATGCTGCTTATCTTATTAAGAAATCAAAAAGATTCTTATAAGGAATCAATTTATATAATATTTAGCACAACATGCTATGTCATTAATTTCACATTTTATGATCATGTTGGACTCAGCGATATTTTTATCACACAAGTCAGGGTTGCCATAAAATTGCTCAGTGGGTAAATCAATAATGATTACACGATAGTAGCGGTGGTTTCATAATACTCCCTTTTATTTGCTGATTGCGACTTTTATGGCGCGGAAAGAGTAACTACCTACAAATGGTCGTGTCTAAGCTAAATGGAACGTTGACGGATAAGATATTTCTGTAAGACTAATAAAATTCCCCACTGCAGGGCAAAGGCCTCTTCTCATATAGAGAAGGCACGAGGGATTTTAGACTTCTTTAATTAATTATATCTCCTGACTTCTTCATGAATTTTTCCTTTACCGATGTCAGTGACGCCCAAGATAAAATACGTAAACATAAATTGCAAAAGTTATATTGGTACTTGCCCAATAGTGCACCAGCAACCTCATACATGATAGGTCATCATGCCATCATGATAGTTAATGACAATTTTTTTTTTTAATCAGAGATTTATCTGGTTATTGCATCAATACGAAATTAATAATTATTATTGTAAATAATAAATAAAAAGACTCGCAAAAATATAAATATATCCCATAAGACTTGCAAAATGGCCCAAAGATTCGCCTAAAGAACAAAAATCACACAAAATCCGAATAAAAATAAAGGAATTTCCAACGACACAGAATTAGGCATTATTTATGAGTTCGGCCTCGCTTGGGGCTTAACTTGAGTACAAAAAACGTCTAATTTTTCTTCCACATAAACTAATCTGAAGACACCTTATTTATTTAACGTCGATGTGTTTTTGGAATCTTCGTTTTTATTAGGGCCTCCGCCGACGTCCGACATTTTGTAGGATCGATTTATCGGACCGTTGTATAAATCCGTAGTTTCATGAGACCCACTTTTTGTAGGACATGTGCGTCGGTATATTAGAATTCATAATGTTCCACTTGACTTTGACTTTGTGTTCTTTTCTCTCCGACAAAATTATCGGTCACCGATTGTCTGACATGGGCGATAACAGGGGTATAGTTTTCATGACTTATTTTCAGGCTTTGGGTCTAAGAAGACGGGTGACTGTCTTATTTTTGTAAACTGACAATATATTAGTTCTTGGAGCTCCTCCGAGGACGTACTACCTATTTCTGCCGCAAAGCAGCGTTGCTGTGTTTCAGTTTGAAGGGTATAAGTGCCGGTGTAGTTACAGGCACTTGAGACATTTCAACTATGTCAAGGCCTCAGGTATTGCAGATGTCTACAGGCAGTGGTCACCACTTAACATCAGGTGGGCTGTCAATTTGTTTGCCATCCAGTATTTAAAAAAAAAACAATTATTTTGTTTTCCTACTGGTAATCTGTGCCGTTTTTTTTTAATTGAGTGTTTACAAAAATAAGGAAAGAAGAGTTTTCTTCCTGTTTACATTTCTTAAGCTGTGGTGACACGAACAATGATTGGGTTGAGCTGCGCTAAGACGGACAAATCCACGTCTTATCTACAATTTTTCGAAATAACTGTTATGATTATAACGCTAAAGAATTTTAAGTAAATCTGTTCTAATCATAAGTTTTAGATATATATTGAGATGTGTTTACTGAATAGTAATGTAACACGTGTTGTCGTGTTACATTTGTGTATGTGTAGCATGTTGTGTGGCAATAGGCTCGCCTCTTATTGCATGGGGCCTAAACCATACCGGCGAACTGTGTGTAATTGGTACACCTCTGCCTAACCCTTCAGGGAATAGAGGCGTGATGGTATGTATGAGTGGTAATTAATTTGATTGTAAGATCATGGGTTAATACATTTTAGCAAAATTAAGCTCAATTATTATCTCCGCATTATCTGTTAAAACGCAAATTTATTACAGGATGAGGTCTTAAAATAACTAGTCATTAATATAACTACATTAATTACACGATACACAATACAACATATTTCGACCCTCCAAAAAAAATCCCTGATCATCGTTAAATCAGAAATGTAAATTTGGCATTAGCATGAGGCCTTTAAAAGTCCTATCAAAAATATCTCGAGGAACATAATTTTAATCTCTGATCGTCAAAGGGCGGAGCATAAAATTTATTTAGTGTCTCATCGTTATGGGTTGCGGGTAAATAACTTATATTACTTCCTTTGATACGTCAGATGTCAAGAAGGTCGTAAAGTTATAATAATATATAATAATAATATAATAAATTTATTTCGATTTAAGTAAGTTACATTAATGATGAACACATATCTTAGCTTAGCTTATACTATTACATATTTCGCAAGGCATCTGTGTCTGAACTAGATAAATTAATATCTGTATCTCAGACATTAGCGCTCAGTTATGATGGCCTAGTGGTTAAGGCGCCCGTCTGCATGCAAAAATGTAAAGTTTATCTCACCAATTTTATCTTTGACATCACTGACATTAGTAAGAAAAACATCGTGAGGAAATCAAGACTTTTACTTTATATAAGTTTAAAATCACCAATCCGCCTTCAGCAAGTATTGTGACTAAGTCTCCTGCCTTCTCTGTGTGAGAAGGGGCCTTTGTTCTGCAGTAGATCAATAATATAGGATAGTTTTTTTTTTCATTTGATCAAAGCAAAAAGCATTATCCCTTAGTACTAGACACACAAACAATAAAGGCTTTTTAATAAAAAAAAATATAACTGGTCCAGTTTCTTGCATAAAGTGTAACTCTGATTAAATTGATATAATTTTAGCCTCTCCACGCACGACTGACTTTTTGACCGATTTTTTTGTCGGAGAAAATGGAACATAATAAATTTTGAATCGTTTTTTTCGTTTTGTTCGTTGAGAGGCACAAATACTTCGATTTATCTTCACAAACAGAATCGTTTGTTGTTAAACTGCACCGCTATTCGGCAAAAATTTCCCTCGATGAATTTAGGTGAAGTGAGCTTGACGTGTGCCGTCAATCCTTTCCATCGGAGGAATGACAGCTTATGTCAAGCTTACTTGAACTAAATTCTACGAAGGAAACTTTTACGGGATAAACCGTTGATATCAGTTAGTAAAAATAGAACCGAATTGAAAAACTCCTTCTTTTTGAGGTCGGTTAATTATAATTTAAAAGGCGTGAGTTTATGTATGTATGTAATTATAATTTATTCTTATTTTCAAGTACCAAGACTCATAGTGTTACAAACAAATAGTTTACTTGCAAACTATGTTAGGTGTCAAAATGTGGTACCTAAATTGAAATTAAATTATAAAAAAAAGAAAAAAATTGCTTGCCGTATTCCAACAAAAGAAAGTAAAACAAAGACAAAAACTATGACATAGTTAAAATCAAGATTAAAATGTCCACCCGCGACCGATATCTTGACCGATTAACGGACCAATATTTGACAGATTTCTTCGCGCCGACAAAGAAATCGATCGTATGCGGAAAGCTAAAGCTTGACAGTCGATTTCATCATAGTTACAACACATTGTTCCCAAAAACCACAATTCCATACCCATTTGAAAGGCATCGTCAAAATATGCATAAAAATAAAACACTCGATTTGAGCAGCAAATTTGGGGGTACTGTCGACCCAGTCCCAGTGGAACTAAGCCAGAATATTCCAGAATATACTCACAGGAAGAAACTCGAATATGTTTATGATATTCGTGACGTATTGGAACTGTTACCTTACGTTCGGTTCTATTTTTGGTGTTCCTTTTACAGGAATATGTTTGCGGTATTTTTGTGTAATGCGATGTCGAAGTTTGATGCATCTGCTTTTAATATAGTTTCTGTATTTATCGGGATATTCTTTTGTGTACTCTTTGTGTACTAGTAATGGAGCACGTTTATTAATGCACTAGTTTCTTACTGCCTCGTAAGGCTAGTGGTTCTAAGCGCAACTGCTTTGGGTTGAAGTTTTGGGTTCGATTCCTAGTTGGAGCAAAGTGCTATTGCGTTTTTCTTTGAAATTCTCAGGAGTTAGAATTTAAGCCCGGTTAATGGTAATAGGCTCTTCTCCTATTACATGATACCTAAACATACCGGCGAACTGTGGATGTACATTGGTTCCCACACCTCTGCCTAACCCTTTGGTGCCTAACATTTTGGGGAATACAGGTATGATAGTATGTATGTATATGTATATCTCATGTAGTCTTTAAAGGCATAATAATATACCACTTTACCACGAACAAAGTCACAGACAAAAGCTAGTCAATAATAATTACTGCGACTGCATGTAACCAAAAAACTAAACCCTACATCACAGTTTTATAAATGTTCCTGACTACACAATAACTAAAATAACGCAACATCACGACGATTAACTACAAAAAAAGCATACCCATTATAAAAATATAACGAAGCTTAAAATACTCGGAAGCTCATAAGAAATTAATGAAATATAAAAACGTGAATACTAAGTTCCCTTCCAATTTTTCTCAAAAGTATTTTTTGCGGATTCAAAACTGCTGGTAATGCCTTAATTGAAGAAAAAATACGGTTTGAGTAATGACAGGCTGTTTTGGCTTGACCTTAAACTTTAATAGTGACTTTTCTTTTTATTCCATGGCGTAGTATGATTTGGGGAAAGTAAATGAAATGAATGTTTATTGAATCTTGTAATCAAATAAAAAATATGTTGAATCTAGTTGCCCCTTCCAAAAGGGATTTTAATATGAAGAATAATAGGTAAGAATCTCCATACTTTGGTACTCTTTTTAAATAAATGTATTATAATAATAAAATAATCCTGATACTAACAAATAGGTACCAACTGTCTAGACACACCATCACGGCTGCACTCCCCGAAGGGTTAGGCAGAGGTGTATCAATGTATAGTATATACCCACCGTCCGCCGCTATTTTTAGATCCCAGCTTATTGCCATTAACCGAGCACAAATTTCAACTCCGAGCTGCAACCGTGAATTTCATAGAAAAAACCCAATAAGGCTTTTGCTTGACCTGGGATTCGAACCCAATACCTTTAGCGTACCAGTCCCACTAGGCCAGGGATGGCGAACCTTTATCGGTGATAGTGCCATTTTTTATAGAAAAATAATAATGTGACCATGACGTGCCATCAAAGAATCTTGGCTTAGTCATTGAATGGAGAAAAATACAACTAGAAGCTGTTAACACTCTTTGTTTGCAACTAGTTTGTACAAGAATCGTAATATTTACTATTTTATGTTTATTTTAATAAAAGGTTAGTGTGATTTCTGCTGTTGTAAATTGTTTTCGATCAAATACATATACAGTTGTCATATATTGGCGTGCCCGAATTATTTTGTCGCGTGCCACTACTGGCACGCGTGCCATTGGTTCGCCATCCCTGCACTAGGCTAACAAGGCAGTTTTTATTCAAGTGGATATCGTTTTTCAAAATATGTTATCTAATATTCGCACGACCTACCCCAACGGGTACCTACAAACGTTCGCCCAACACGTTGCTCCATCACAAAAGGTTCGTTAGATCAAGTCCGCACAGACCGTACAACTTGGCATCCAATGACGTGATTACATATTCATTCGAGATTTGAGAAAATATTCTGCTTCAAATTTCATGTCATCGGATTTGGCAGTGATAAATATGTTTGGTACAGAATGTTTTGTGGATTTTAGATATTTTAATCTTGCCCGCGACTTCGTGGTTTTTTTCTAAGGTTATATATAGCACTTAGAGATAGCGCAGCTTACTAATAAGAAAATAATTGTGAGTTACTTTTAAATTTGATCGAAATCTAAATCATTAAAGAGTAGGTATTGTTATTATATTATTCAAGTTAAGAAAACCATTTTTTTTTTTTGATTCGGTCTCAATCAAACCATGAATAAAAATTAATCTATTCGCTTCTTTTAAAGGCTATGTTTAAAAATACTAGATGAAAACATAAATCCTACTTCCTACTAATATTTACTTATTATGAATCTTTGTGAGGGTGTAGATGTTTGTTATTCTTTCACGCTTAAACGGCTGAACGGATCTAGATGAAATTTAGTACTGAGATAGATTGTAGTGTGGAATAACACCTAAGATACTTTTCATGCCGAAATAATGTGCGGTTCCGGTGGTATAATGAATTTGATGCTGGCGAGTACACGAACAGAAGCTAGTAAAAATATACAAATGTTATTACTTTTTTACATAAAATATTTTTTCAAAAGTAAGTTTTCAAAAGTACATTTGATATGAGTGAAACAAAAGAAATATAAAACACAAAAATATTCCAATAAAAAAAAAAAATATATACCATCACGCCTGTATTCCCCGAAGGGTTAGGCAGAGGTGTCCAATGTACACCCACAGTTCGCCGGTATATTTAGGTCCCATGTAATAGGGGGCGAGCCTATTCCCATTAACCGGGCACAAATCCAAACTCCGAGCTGCTACTGAGAATTTCATAGAAAAACCCAATAACACTTTTTGCTCGACCTGGGAATCGAACCCGGGACCCCTTGCACGGCAGTCGCACTTGCGACCACGAGACCAACGGGGCAGTTAATATTCCAATAACGACAATAAAGTATGATTGAATATTTAAACACATTTCTGTACAGTCGGAGACATAAAAAGTTATTTTTGAGCCCACTTAATGCTTTTAAGAAGCTCATCTTGTTCCAAAAGTTTGTTAAACGTAAACAAATAATTCCGCTTACAACTGAAGTTTTATATCAAAGTATCAAGATGATCTTTATTGAAAACTTTCAATTGCCTGTCTTTTGATTAAAGTGCCAAGAAAAGGACAAACGATTTTGATATTTATTTGTTGTAAACAATTAATGACTACTTTGAATGAATAAATGATTACTACTAAATACGATTGTAGGAATTGCTGTTTTCAATTGAATTCCCTATTGTGTTATTGTCATCTTTCCAAGTATTTCGTATTGTGGTCCAGTTTGAAGAGTATGGGTGCTGGTGTACTATCAGGCCCATGAGGCATTTCAACTTTGTCTCTGGGATGGCAACGCGTTTGCAAGGCCTCTGGTACATACAGACGGTCTATATGAGCGATGACCACTTAAAATCAGATGAGCAGTTGGCTTGTTTGCCATAAAAAAGGCATAAAAAAATATAATAAGGTAAAGTTTGTTACTAAGAGGAAATCTCTTTGTTTTCTACGCAGGTTATGGGTCTGATTACAACAATTTTTTCACTGATAGTAGGTAATCTAAAGCGCGGAGGAGCTCGTGGCTAAATAATTACAGCCGCATAGACCGATCTTCCGGGTTAAGCCACGCTTGCCGAGGTTGGTCTGTGGATGGGTGACCATTTACTATAGCAAGTTTCCTCCGTGCCTCGGAAAGCACGTAAAGCCGTTGGTCCCGGCTGTCATTTGTAGATCTTTGACAGTCGTTACTGTTAGTCAGAAGCCCGAAAGTCTGACAACCAGTCTTACCAAGAGTATCGTATTACCCATTACTGGGTTGTGGAGGTCTGATAGGCAGTCGCTCCATGTAAAATACTGATATTTAGCTGCATCCGGTTCGACTGGAAGCCGACCCCAACATAGTTGGGAAAAGGCTAAGCAGATGATGATGAGTAGGTAATCTAAAGTCAGTTCAGTGACTGTAAACGTTTGTTTTTTTTCCCCACCAGAGCCCCTGACGACGATCCTGGGAGGTCCGGAGCTGTTCATCAACACGGGGAGCACCATCAACCTGACGTGTGTGGTGCAGCACTCCCCGGAGCCCCCACCAGCTATACGATGGACTCACAATGATGAGGTAAGGATGATAATAAAGAGAACAATCTTAATGATATGATGACGGTTTCTGTGGAGACCGCAAATCGGCAAGCGTAAGGTGGGACGCCCTCAGGTTCGGTCGATCTTTGCAGGGTTAGCTCAATAACTTGGGTTATTCCATACTGACATTAGAAGATTGGTTACATAAGCCACATGCGAGCACACGAACGACAATTACAGCGGAGCTGAAGCAATCGCCATGGCCGAAGTCGGTCGGATCACATCATCATCATCATCATTATAAATGCGAAAGTAACTATATCTATCTGTCTGTTACGCTTTCCCGATTATAACTATGAACCAATATTGATGAAATTTGGTACGGCGTAAGTTTAAACCTCAAGAAAGAACATAGGCTATATTGTACCCCGTGACTTTAAATATTTGCGCGATAATCGACATTTACGCGACCAAAGTGGCAAAGTCGCAGGCAAAAGCTGGTGTCAATTAAAATACAACTGAAATTCTTTACAGTACTATACTCATGACTTATCCACAACTTAAGTTAACGAAAAACCACAACAGTTCACCAGATCACTCACCGCACCTCACCGCTCCAAAACACGATCAAATACCAACACGATTCATTACACGCAAACCCTTTGTCGTTACCAACAATACCCCAAATTGGACCATTCAATGAGGACCACAAGAATGTATTTATAGCTTGGGAACTACCCAATTGTTTTTGACAAACAGTTACTGCAACAGAACAATTTACATCTGTCCTCAATTTGCATAAATTCACCTCGGAACGGTATCAAATGATTGAATCTAGCAGTTTCAGTACTGGCAAATAAATTAGTAGATATTGAAACTTTGTCGGTGAAGAGGTGTGGAAACTGCCTTTGATAGATGTTCATTACGCTTCGTGTGTACTTCAGTAGTATTAGCAAACTGAAGCGCGTGTGACAAACGTGTGTTTCGACGTCAATTTGTATTGGTTTGGTGCATCTTGTTGGGAACTTAATCAGAAATGGGGCTTAGAGGAAAGAGTAGGAACAAAGACACGTCAAAGTTACTCGTATATCTCGTAGTCATTGAGATCGCTAAATAATTTAAATCTATTTAAAACTTGCGAACCGTCCCGGCTTCAAACAGGTGCAAATTATTGAAGATTTTTTAAAATTCCTTTCATAAATACCTTGTCCGGGAAATTACAAACACAACAAAAATGAGTCATCCAAATTGGTCTAGCCATTCTTGAATAGATAGTTCGAAGTTTTGCGCTCAGCAATACATTTATACATTCATTTTCATTTATATAGGAGTTGGAGTATAAGTATCTACTTATACTCCAACTCCTATATAAATGAACATAACATTGGGAGGTACATACAGGCGTGATGGTATGCATGTGGTGTTATTCCATACATTTTGATCATGCAGATGTTGCACTTTTGTATAGAACAGCTGATTTTTTCCCCGACTCTTAGGGAGTTTAGAATCATCAACGAAATCCATTGTAAAATTTATCATCACGATGTCGTTTCCACCATTTATAAATATACGACAGTCGTGGATTAAATGGAAATCAATAAAACCTATAAACACAGCTATAGTTAAACGTGCCCTCTCCCAAACCCAGTCTTCAGACCCTCAGAACAGGAATAATAATTACATTTATCAAGCTGTCTGCAAACGAGTCTACGTGACATTGAGACCTTTAAAACTCCGCCATTTTGGACGCCCCCCTCGCAAGGACCAAGCGTCAGCGAAATTATCTCTTCTGTCAACGGTCTGACAAGATGTATAACGAACGATGTTCCACAAAAAATGGGCGTAGCTGACGGCGAAGATTTTTGACGGAAATTTTACGTAAAGTGCATTTTATGAAAATGTTAAAAAAGGGATAAAACTTATTTATTTAAACTTTATGCAACAAAAAGTTCCGCGACTTACTGCCAAGCATTCTCTACCAGCTAACCAAAGGTAGTGAAGAGATAACATGTCAGGTATAAATAATGGAACCGGACTAAAACAGCAAAAGATACTTAAAAAAAAGAAAACTTGGACTAACTGTTGGGTTATAAGTACACCTAAGCATGTTTGCAAACATTTCAATGTAATGTAACGTTCTTACGGATAGTATAATACAAATTAATTTATACATTCATTTGTTAATTTATAACAGATAAACTAATGTAAATCAATTAAATAGACAAAAGCTAAAATCAAAAATGTATTTTCATATAATGTAAAATTTTTACAAATGTTCGACGCTGGTTGACTCGATGTTCTGTTAGAAGTAAAGGTTCAAATGTATTGTGACCTTTCAAACCTTGAAGGTTCGAAATGAACAAGACTAAAACTACGGGTCTCGTAGCCTATTTAGTGAGGACGACCTAGTCCCGAACTCTAATTAAAAATGGTTTCAAATAAGGGTCAGTTTCATTACACTATCAGATTTTATATCTTAGTCTTTATTTGCATTCAAAACTATGTAAAGCTTCATGGATAATCTAGCTTTTAGTCTGGACTTTGTCTGCGTAGACTTCAGAATTTTGCAAGAATCCAAAATTATACCATGGAAACACAAAAAGGGAATATAATTCAACATATTTATGAGTACAAAATTTTACCTGATTTCATTCAGTCATTTAAGAAAAGATTAAGAAACATCTATCCATCAATCAATCTATCCATCCATGCACATCCATACTCGCAAACTTTCGCATATTATAATAGTGTGCCTTTTTCTAAATATATATTATTATTATATTTTTTTTTATATATTCATAATTTCTTATTTTATTTTCTAGACTAGATTTCATGTTCCGTGTTATTATGTTTTTTTAAAATGTTATCTAAATTCTAGATATGCTGGTTAGCTATATTGACATCTATAAGACCGTGGCCGACAGTTTGTATTCAGCAAACACCACACAACACACTTCAATCATTCTTAAAGTTTTAGTTGCAAGCCTATGCTTCCTTGAAGTTTGGCTTTCAATAAGATAAATGAAAGCCAAATCACCCCTAAACTTCAAAACCCCACTCACACGACAAATCTTCTACTTTTTTGAAGTCCAATGTTTCATGTCTGGGTGTTTGTCGAGACGCCAACATAACAAATGTAGCGTCCTCCACCAAATTGAGGGATCGCCGCCTCACTGGCGCCTTGTTTAAACTTTACTCGCTATAATTCATGAGGACCGGCCAGCTTTGAGTGTAAATTCTAACTATTTTGAAACTATTTAGGTAGTAAACGATAGCCCCTCCTATTGCTGGATAAAAGACGATCGCTTCGGTTAAGGATCGGCTCAATAAGCTGACCGAACGACTTTGGGATATTTAACTTGATGACAGTTGGCGCAGAGGTTGAGCGTTTGACTTCAGACTGATTCCACGCAGTAGATGTTATAGTGCACAGGTGTGTGCGCAAACACCGGTGCACTTCCTCTTCCCTAACTCTCATAGTTCGATGGGACGGTTTACGTGCTTTCCGAGGCACAGGGGTGCTAGAACACCAACATTAGGAACTCCGGGCTGTTACTGATAAATTCAATGGAAAAACCCAATAACACTTTTTGCCCGACCTTGAAATCGAACCCAGGCTGAACAGTCATGATTGCCACCACGAGACCAACGGTATAAGTCTATATAGAAGTAATACTAAATCCAAGCTTACCATTTGATATAAGGCAGTGAATCCTCCATCAGATAACCGTCTTATTAGTATTCCGCTGGGATGCCATACAAATGTGCGTCGTGTTTGCACGAAATTGAGCGATCGTACGCTAGCGTTTTAACTTGATTCAGTTATTTCATCAAGGAGACTGTCAAATTTAGGTTATCCTGGAGCAAGGATATTTAAATTCTTCGGCTGTGCACAAATGTAGATAGTTTAGTGTCTTGTGTTTGATACAAATTACTTTGTTACTATCTGAGCGTTCATACTGACACATGAAAAAATTAAATACCAGTATAAAATTGCACTACAACATGATCAAAATATACGAAGCCGTAGATTGCTTTTTCACATTTCTGTGCCGCTTCCACCTTAAATGTCCTATAATCCTACCAATATAACTATGAACTTAATATTATGAATGCGAAAGTTTGTGAGGATGGATGGATGGATGGGGATTTGTTGCTCTTTCGTGCTTAAACCGTTGAACGGATCTGGATGAAATCTGGCACTGAGTATTATTATTAAGCTAGGATATGGTGGACTGAAGCTAGTGGAATAGATATTTTGATTACTCAGCAGATTGACAACATTATATAAAAGTAGTCGTAAGCTAGCTGCAAAGTCAAAGTCAAAACATTTATTTCAATTAGACCATTAAAAGTACCTACAAAAAAAAATTGAAAAATTATTGAATCGCCTTCCGAAAGGTAGTTTAGAGAAGAATGGTCAAAAATTTTCGTAATTGCTACGGCCTATATACCAAATAGGTTAACCCTATTTTTTACGAACAAGAGCCTTGAGTACATAATATTTTATACCAATAACATGTCGATAATATCCTCTTTAACATTCAATAGGCTATGTTTGAACTAAATTAAGTGACACAGACTCCATGGCGCGTCGTTCATCGCATCTTTATAAACAGCTTGATTTGAATTCTTGCCAGTTTCCATGGAAACGATTGCCAAGTTATGAGCCGTCATTTGTTTCAATTGATGTGGGCTCAAGTGTGTTAGTATTTCATTGATGTTTGAATGACTTTGTTTTTTTTTTGGTAGACCATAAGAGGCTCTGCGCATGTCTGACTTTTTGTATTCCATAGTTTCGTGGACTGACTCTTTAAACGTCGTGTGCGTTTCTATATTACAATTCACATGAATTCTAGAATGGAACACATGTTCCATGTGCATGGAACACATGTTCCCTTCTTACAGATAAAAAATCGATCGTCGATTGTCTGACGTGGGCAAGCGATAGCGTTTACATGACCGATTATCGGACCGATTTTTAACCAATTTCCGTCGGCGAGAAGCAATCTGCCAAAAATCGATCCGATAATTGGTCAAAAAAGAATCGGTCGTGATTATGGCCGATAGTACACTGTGATCCTAAAGTTGTCAGAAAAACGTCATATTAGCATGGCTTGAATTTCGAAATAATATTATTGTTTTTCTACTTTTCGTTCATCTTATATGTCGGAATCGAATTCAGGCAACATCGACTTGCTATTCACTAGCTGAGTTTTAACTGCAAGTTTATACTATTTAGACCAGTAGGTGGCCACGTATATTGCTGCATCACATACGATGTACAGGTAATCAAAGCGGACGGACAATTGGGAGAATCTTACTGACTAGAACCCATCCGTGTTCTTCCAAATGCCCTTTGCTGTCCAGGATCACGGTTACTCTTTCGAAAAAACTTCGCAACTGTCGAGAGCCCAGTATACTATCATGCCCATGGCGTGAGTATACTAGGCTCTTGACATATCCATACTTTGTCTTCCTGAAATGTAAAATTCTAGTCAATTAGTTAGTTATTCAGTTAGCCTGTAAAATTCTACCAAAGCATGGTATATATCATGAGTTATGCTTATGACTACCGCTCACTCTTCTTATAAGCATATTACGAAGCTAATCCACAATCCATAAAAAAAAATGAGCTTCATGTTGATGCAGAAAATTATTAAGTCGTAAATTTAAAGCCGGCCTTCAAATTTACAGGCGGTCGTTAAGAAATCCACGTACAGTTTAAATTTATAGACCATTGCAATTTAGTTCAAACTAATTTATTGCTTTAACTTCAAACTGGTAAAGTCCATTTTTTATTGACTATTAAGTAAGTGCAGGAATTATCTATAATAAAGATTTACTATGTAAGAGTTCGGGCTATTTTGCAGTTTTTAATGGTGGAACTTGTTTTGTGAAAGTTTGTAGTTTTTATTTTTATTTTATTTAGATTTATAGCTAACAGTTACTTAATATACCATCACGCCTGTATTCCCCGAAGGGTTAGGCAGAGGTGGGGGCGAGCCTATTGTCATTAAGTGGGCACAAATCCCTACTCCGAACTGCTACAGAGAATTTCATAGAAAAACCCAATAACACTTTTTGTTCGTCCTGGGAATCAAACCCAAGACCTCTAGTGTAGCAGTCGCGCTTAGGACTACTAGGCTAACGGGGCAGCTATATTAAATCATTTAAGTACTACATTAGCTACAAATTAAGAAATGAGAGCTGGATGTAATTATTTATTTTATTAATATGGAAAATAGAAAGCTAAACAAAAACAGACTAATAACAGGTCTTCACCTATCAAAAAACATATCCGTTTTTATTTCAAGAAAATGATAATACCCGTTATGAACATTTATATTTAGTTTGTCGAGTTTACTGATATCAATGGTTGATAATTGTTCTTGCCTATACATAAAAAACCAAGATGCTCTATCAAGATCACGTTCCAAATTCGAATCTCGACTGGAACCGAATTCTTCTACGTCAGCACCCTCACAGAGTTCTGTTACATTCTTCTTTTAGAAAAGGGGTAGCCAACTAGTCGGTCGCGGCTATTAGTAGACTCGATCCCAGATGCAACGCCAATACTAATCTTTAAATAGTTATGCACAAAATTTGTCTTCTTCAATTTTGATTTTGTTGACTGCCTCGTTAGCCTAGTGGCCCTAAGCGCGACTGTTACGGTAGAGGTCTTGGGTTCGATTCCCAGGTCGAGCATTGTTATTGGGTTTTTCTATGAAACTCTCAGTACCAGCTCGAAATTAGGAATTGGGCCCGGTTAATGGCAATAGGCTTGCCCCCTATTACGTGAACGTACACCTCTGCCTAATCCTGCGGGGAATACAGGCTTGATTGAAAGGATTGCTTTCTCCCCTCTTAATAAAAAAAAAGATTTCTCTTAAGTTTATTTTTTATTAAATTTTATGTAAGTAGGTATATAATTATTTTAATATGAAATAGGATTCTATGTTTATAAAATCGGTACACCGCACAGAGTCTAGTCAGTAAACAGTAGATCTTGGTTCCAATCAAGTTAGCCACCCCTGTCTAGAACATCGGTGTATCCTGCAACAGCCATTCGTTTTATAAATTGGAACTCATTTATAGAAAGTGCACTGCGTTTGACATCTACTTCAACAATTGGACTTTGAGAAAATAAAATAACTATGTAGCTACCATTGTGTTGGTACTTCGTTAGTTTGAAAACTAATGTATCTTTTGTTGGAAGATTTTGTTTGGCTGAGAGTTTTGCTTTGGTAAACTTTAATTAAAGAAATACCTGTCGGTTTATTTTGTGAAAGTCTCAATCTATGTGAAGTGGGTAGACAAAAGGTATACATAATAGTATTACCAGCCTATTGTTCTACTTCAGGGCAAAGGCCTCGTCTCATACAGAGAAGGCACGAGCATTGATTACCACGCGTATTAGCGATTTCAGATTTATAATAATTACTAGCTTCAGCCCGCGACTTTGTTCGCGTCAAATAGCATCTCGGAGTTAGGATTTGTGCCCAATTAATGGCAATACTCTCGACCCTATTACATGGATCTTAATCATACTTTTTGGTAAACTGTTGATGTACATTGGTACACCTCTGCTTAACCCTTTGAGGAATACAGGCATGATGGTATACATGTAGTAAGCTTCTGCCATAATATTTTACTAATTCCTAATTTCTGCTAAAAACGCCAGATCAGCATTTCACGTTTCACATCTCCTAAGTACAAACGAACTAATAACAAAGCCATAATTCACAAATTATTTTCACTGAACAGTCTCTAAGTAAAATATAATCTCTATTTCTTCAACAAATCATTTCTTAATTAATCAAATTAATTTCCGAGTCACAATCACTGGTCGTTCACGCCTCTTTAATTTCTGGAGTGTAGCCAAATGAATAAGTTAGTGGGGATCTTATTAGAACGAGCATTATATATTATACGTTTCTGCGATTTGCTTCGGTCTATTAAGAACTTAAGTTTGAATTTCAATGGGTTAAAAAGGAGCTATCGGTTTGTCTTTTATAAAAAACGAACTGACCGAGACTTCGTCAGCTTGGCTTATTTCACCCGCGTTAAGTTATGTCTGGTTACTGCCCTGCTCCCGTAGGTTGCAGCGTGATGTTATGTAGCCTATATTACTAAGGAAGATTGTAGCTATCTATTGGTCAAAAAATGGTTCAAATCGGTCCAGTAGTATCGGAGCCTATTCGATACAAAGAAACAAACAAATCTTTCTTCTTTGTAATATAGTATTAGTATAGATATATCCCGCTGTGTCACCCGCATTCAGTTCAGTCTTTGGTTACTGCTTTGCTCCCGTTAGTCGTAGCGTAATGCTATTACATGGAACTTAAACATACCAGCAAACTCTGGGTATACATTTGTACACCTCTGCCTAACCTTTAGGGGAACATTTTATTAGATTTATAAAAAAGGAAGAGTATATTATTCAACTGTACGGTTATCTTCTATTTTTATTAGTAGGTATTGGTCGTTTTAGGGTTGGACCTCATCTGGCAGCACGGAATCGCCTTTTTCCGTCGCCCTTTCTCTTACTGTCGCTTAGAACTGCCATTTGCTAGACCGAGACAGAAAGCATAATGCGATAGCACGCGGCGGAATCCTCGAGGCGATCGGCATCACGGACAAAATGCAATGGCCGGCAGGGGGACTCCGGAACGCTGAAGCGCGCGATAGCATGCTAACGATCACTTGCTATCGCATGCTGTCTCACTCTATTGTACAATGGCGCACGCGGCCGCTCCTCGACGACGATCGCCTTTTTTTTCACATGCGGCAGCATACTGCAGCACGTGGTAGCACAGGCGGAACAAATGCGATTCCGTGCTGCCAGATGAGATCCAACCCTTAGCAACCATAGTAGTTAGTCTCTGAAAAATTCATATTTTTTTTTATCTACCTATTACGGTTATAAAAATATAGCCCTAAGACAAAGGGATGGACACAGATGGACGGATGACCTTTTGGGTATGAAACTCTAAAAATGGGCTACTGGATGTTGAAAAAAGTACTTAATACTTTGTTAATAAAGAAGGTTTCGCTATACTTTGAATAGCTAAGATGTATCGACTTTTCTACGCTTAAAGGTCATTGTGTTGTGTCCTTTATGACCTTTGAGCTGTGAGGTAATTGATATCTTCGTAATACCTAGATTACATGTCCCGATTACATTAAGCTAGACAACGGCCGATCCTAGTTACCTACAACTACATATCAAACACGGTCTCGTTATGTGTTACGTGTATAATATTAATTAGATTTAGGTACTAATATCTAATTACCTAGGTGGTATCTAGGTTTACTGCCTCGTTAGTATAGTGGTCCGTGACTGCTTCCCTAGAGGTCTTGGGTACGATTCCCAGGTCGAGCAAAGTGTTAGTTTTTTCGCAGTAGCAGCTTGGGTTAGGATTTGTGTCTGGTCATTAGCTATAGGCTCGCCCCTTATTATATGGGACCTAAACATACCGGTGGACGGTAGGTGTACACCTACCTTGGTACACCTACTGCCTAATACTTCGGGGAATACAGGCGTGATGGTATGGGTCTGCGTTGAGCAATCATTCTAAATAACACATTGCTCGACCTAGGAATCGAACCCAAGACCTCTAGCGGACAGACTCAATGGTACAAAAGTCTGTCATCTGTGCAAACCTTTATAACTTACGCAAGATATTCACAGATTCAAAGGGAGGGTCTTGAAATATTCAGTAAGGCAAACATTGAAAATATTTAATAAGCTCTTGCAAATGTTTATAAGCGTTTCGCAAATGTTCCGTGAAAGAAGAAAACGGCGTTTTGTCCCACTGTGCATACATTTTTTATTGTTCTGAATGATTCAAAAGTAAAACTTCTGCTTCTTAAAAGCTGTGGTTTTTGATAATTCAACTATCATTTATTATGGCACCCTTTGAAAACCGACTTTTAAATAAAAATTACGTCGACAATGTACAATTTTGTAAAAGCTATTTGGTTTATTATTGTCCCACTGCAGGAAATAGACCTCTTCTCATGCAGAGAAGGCACGAGCATTATTCACCACGATTGCTCAAGACTAATTCGCGATTTCAGGCTTATTTCAATTATATAAATAGTTGGTACCTATACTATACTATAAGCAAATTTTTGAAGCTGTGTTGCATACTGGCTTTTGCTTGCGCGCTTTAACATATTATGTAGTTATCTTCCTCTATATCGTGACATCAAGCGACTGTGTATTACTGTATCTATTACTTGATTACTCGCTAATTTTATATTAAATAGTTTATAAAACCATAGCTAAGTGTAAACGCTAAGGTTTTATAAACTATTTAGTTCATTCAACAACTTGTATAAGTGGTTTTAACATTGATTAGCATCACGTGACATGCTACATGATACGAATGAATCATAAAATCATTTTGGCAGAAATTTATCGAAAAAACATAAAAAATCATTCGACGAATATAATGGAAAATAAAAAGCTGTAATCGATAGTTCACGTGATGAAATAAAAAGCCATACAAATGGAACTGAAAATTTTTAGGAATAGTTTTCATGTAGAACGGCGAGAGTTTAAGCATTACATTTTTCATGGCAGCCATTTTAGTTTTTTTCCCATTTCAGTACTCGTGAACTGGGAACTCAGTTTCGACATTTCAAAATTCATCTGACCTTTCTAAAATTGTTTCACTGAATTTCAGGCACGTTTGATAAGTGATGTAAGGTTATAAGAATAATTTACAGTAGTAAATTCTGTAAAAATGTCTCACGGTAAGGCAGACAATCGGTGACCGATTTCTTTTTTCTTTGGGAATGGAACATTATGCATTCAGTACGGCACGCACTTGTACAAAACGTCCGATAATCGGTCCTACACAAAGTCGGCCGTGGGCGGAGCCCATAAAATTGGGTGAAGTGAGCTTAAAATTATATTTTTTTATTATTTCATTTTATTCGGCGTGGTATCACTGTTTCCAAAGCTAATCTATTGTGATCGCCGCTTTTATGGTTAGAGAACTTAGAGAGAAACCCAACAGCTGTGATGAACAAAAATCAGCTTTGAGGCAATCTCCATTAATTCATCCGGGCTTAATCTGGTTTGCCCAGATCTTGAATTAAGATGACATCCGACTATGCTAGGGAGACAACTCACCTCAATCTCACGTACCTAAATTCACCGAGAGACATTTCTACAGAATAACACCGCAAGTCTGCAGTTTTACGTGCGAGTAACGACGCGTCTGGCTTACATAAATATTATTAAAATTCCAACTTTTATGACCACATTCCTGTTTACTATTGTTTATGGCCTTACATACTTACTGTGTTTAACTTACTTTGTATAAACATATGAATTATTACCGTAAACAATTATAAACATATATTATTTACTCATTAAAAACCCTTCATGAAATAACTAATCAAATACTATTTTCTATGTGGCTTGCTTGCTTGTGTGTTACTTGAAAAGGTGAAAACATACTTCTTCCAAAAATAAAATTGTACAACATTGGTTCAACAACATATTTTTAAGTTGCGAGAAACAATAGTCCGCTATTTCGTAAAAAAAACGATAATTTAAAATTTTCGTGTTCCTTTTTTTATAGGTATTTATTGAAAATAGTAGCGCCAATAATTACTGCTATCATGACAGAGCATATGGCTTTCGAATCCAAAACGATGTGAAAGAGACGGTGTGTTTTGACACGACAAAAAAATCAATGCAATTGTAGTACTTTCAGACATCCAAAAACAAGCTTTACTTAATATATTTCCATCTATCGTAGGAGATCAACTACGACTCCCCCCGCGGCGGGGTGTCAGTCATCACGGAGAAGGGGGAGACCACCACCTCGCACCTGCTAGTGCAAAGGGCTAAGGCCCCCGACTCCGGGCGGTACACCTGTGCCCCAGCTAACGCTAACCCGAGATCTGTACTCGTCCATGTTCTAAGCGGTAAGTCATACAATTCTCTATTTTTATACAAATAAGATTAACAGCTCTCGAGTACTTATTTTTTTATTCTATTACTAAGATACAGAAATATTTTTAGTCTAGTTCAGTTAGCCAACAACTAGCCCCCCTACGTTAGTGAGCTTTAATCATGGTTTAAATGGCATTTTAATCTTTTACCAAGTTTGGTTAAAAGTACCTACACAAAATTTCACCAGTTTAGATTCAATCCAAATTCCAAAATCTCGGTAGTTTTGTATGTTGTTATAGGTTCGAGTTTGTGGCCGACAGTTGAATCGTATTTAGTAGTCTTGATTGTAGCTTTTTAGGATGTCTACTAGTTATAAGATTCATTATCATCATCTTCCAGCCCTTATCCCATGTTACATGGGATCCGCGCATCATGTTTTTTTCTTCCATGCCGTCCTGTCAATCGTCATTCTATCACTGACCATTCTCTTTCATATCATCCTACTATAGTTATAACAGGATTGAAATACTAATCGTTTTCTTCTCCCCAGGTGAACACCCAGCTGCAATGCAGCATGGTGGCCAGCTCCGCCTCCAGTACCCCCTATCAGCAGCACTCCTCAGCGTCATCGTGACCCTCATGGGCTGCTAGTATCAATAGCTTCACAGTTTTGTATTATATACCTTGAGTAAGAGTGATGGCAGCGTCAGCGCCGTTTTTAATCACACGTGGAAAGTAAATGGAGTGTCTATAACCAATATCATTCGTGGATTTTATAGGTACGTGATGGGATTTATTCATGGAGTTACAGTCCGCGAGGAGTAAGCTGAGCTTTGCATTTGTGTGAGTGATTAACAAAAGTAGATAGTTGCATCCGGTTTAAACCAAGGAAAGGACGCGTCGCACCCTAGGCCGACGTCGCACCTACACTATCTATATGGGCACTAACACAAATGCAAAGCTCAGCTTACACCTCGAGGACTCCTTCTACGTTTTTGTCAACTAGGTTGAAATTGGCTTCCAGTTCGACTAAAATCTCAATATCAGTTATTTATATTGGCTGCAACTTGACGTTACCTGTAAATAATTCTGGGGCACAGTTACAGGAAATGCGTAACCTGCTTGGTTGCCCGTCATGCACGACCAGTTGCATGATCCAAGATCTAAATGAGAGCAATGATAGAGATGTACTGGTTGCTCAATACTGATCTGACAAAAATAGAAACACGAAAAAAAAAAGAAAATTACTAATATACAAAGAACATCTTGATCAAAGGTTTTCTGATTGAAGTTATTTTGCTGTGTCAATATTGGGACTCCATTTACTCTTTACTCCATGTAAATGTGCACATTTGTATCCGAACGTTTGTCATATCGAGGTTTAGAATAAAATCGGCTTTGTATATACTTGTCTCCGTCACAAAGACCTGTGTGACAGTTTCTTTCTAAAGCTCGATATGTCATATTTATATTTGGGTACTGCAGTACTTTATCTTCTGGAAGTAAGACTCGTAGGGTCCTTTGGTCACCTTCAAATCGATGGGACGGTAGTATTACTTGAACATTTTGTATAATATTATACTTAAAAAGTATGGCTACTGTTATATAAATATTACTATGTATAATATCATTGATTGTAACAATCCTCTCATCAAGTTCATGAGCTTAGATAAGTTTATTATTTTTAAAATTATTAGGAAATTGTTAACTTGACGGTTTTGTATCATAAGTCAAATATGTATGAAAAAAAGTATAATTGAATTTGGTTATCTTATCAAAATTTTATGAACTTCAAAATTTGTAAAGATTAAGTTGTATATTATATTTATAACGTTAACAACTTTTGTATGTCATTGGATGGCAAACAATTAGCATACCTGATGTTAAGTGGTCACTGCCACCAATAGACATCAGTAATATCAAAGACCTCTCAGATGATTACTATACACTATAATATATTAAACAAAATATTGCAGAAGTAATCAACCTTAAACCAGGTCACAGTAAATAACAGAATCTTACCAACATTGTCAACTTGATTACGCGACGGTACCTCACAATGATTTTATTTTTATCGTAGGCCCCCGAATTCTTCCAATAATCTCACTGTATTCTTGTCAGGTCTCCCAAACGAGACTGATTCATAAATAATCAATTGACGATGTTGCCCACGTTAAAAATGTCAAAAGCGAATACATATAACATGAGGCGTACTTTTCTTTTCAATGGAAGTTCGGTGACCTATGGTTTGGTGCGCCAATAAAATATAGAATTGGCAAATTAGGATTATTCAACACACACACCATCACGTCTGTATTCCCCGAAGGGTTAGATGGAAGTGTACCAATGTTCATCCACACTTCGCCGGTATGTTTAGGCCCCATGAAATAGGGGGCGAACTTATTGCCAAAAACCAGGCACAAATCCTGACTCCGAGCTGCTACTGAGAATTTCAAGTTCCAGAGCCTAATCAAGAGATTAGGCTCTGGACCAGTGAGTTTGCATGCTTTCCAAGACACGGGGGTGTCACACCACCATACATTGACATTACATACATTGGATTGCATACCGTACATAGACGATAGCGTGACTGTTTTTCCTGATCCATCTAGTTTCAATAAACCGCTGACCAAATCTATGCTATTTCCAGTATAAACTTTTCCTTTCAGAGAATGGCTTTTGTGATTAATTTCAAGTCAATGATATTCCAATTTTGAAATTAACAGTTTTGATTACAAAGCTAACGAGCCAGTGGAAGCTAACCTGTAATTGTCCCTTTTGCTTTTAACATTCCTGCTGAATACTAACACAAAAACTTGTCCGATCAAAGTCAATATTACGGTTCAGAAATTGGGATGCCTCTAAGTGCGTGATTGAGTAAATTGCATGACGTGACGTAACCGATGGCGTGACGTGGGTGCCTCCCAACATTTTTCTATCAAAACTATTTCGGCAAAATGAGGAAAGTACATTTATTTTCCCTATTAATTAACGAAAATGAGGCGTGTTTTCTGAAGTGGCAAATTAGAGGTGAACAGGTAATTTGACCAGATTTGTCAAAGGTGTCACACGAGAAATATGAAGCGTTGCTTTATTATTATTATGTGTCACAAATTTACGTCCAATATTGAATTTAGCTTTCTTATGTATACGATTCCAACGAAAATTAATAATTATGTATAACTAGCTAATACTAGTTTCACCTTCGTTCAGTTATGTGGTACTGCTGCGCTCACGTGCGACGTAGCGTGATGTTATATAGCTTATACAATTCCTCAGGAATCTGGCTATCATAGACAAAAATATATTTTACATTCGAACTGGTAATTCTAGAGATTATCGCATTTAAACAAACAAACAATTAATCTCTATAGATTTATGTTCAGATTAAATAATTGGGTTATAATTTCCAAAACCACAATAAAGAATAAAGTGAATGTTCTACTGTCATGTTAAATTAACCCTGGTTCAAAGGGGAAACGCCACAGATGAAAGCAATAATACTCATTTCCGATAGCCAAATATAAATCCGATAATCGAATCGACAAGATGACGGAAAGTATCGAAAACGAGCGAGCCCATAATATTTCTTGTTATAAGGATATTTTCGTCCACTCCCCCTAATTGCAATGGTATAATATTGTTTGTTTGTAAGAGGTCATCTCTGGAAGTACTGGTCTGATTACAAATATTCTTTCAGTGGTAGAATGCTACTCTATTCCCGAGTGGTTTGTAGTAGCTTGACCTTCACTCCGACAAAGTCACGGGTAGAAGCAGGTTAGAGTATTATAATAGACCAAAAACTAACACAACACAACATAATATTTCATCACGCCGGTATTTCCCAAAGGGTCATACTAATGTACACCCACAGTTCGCCGCTATAGTTCTCATGTAATAGGAGGCGAGCCTATTGCCATTAACCGGGCACAAATCCTAGCTCCGAGCTGCTACTGAGAATTTCACAGAAAAACCCTTTGATCAACCTGGAAATCGAACCCAAGACCTCTAGCGTAGCAGTAGCAAAAAATATAAAATACCGGCAAATACTGTAGGTGTTCATTTGTACATCTCTGCCTAACTCTTCGGGGAATACAGGCGTATGTTATAAAATATACTATTGTTTTTTATTCCATTCCAAGGACCATTGTCTAGACATGGCAATGCCAGTATCAGTAACATAATTGGTACACAGCTGGTAACTATTACCATGGCATATTGCAAAACTTTTATATTTTCGCGTCTTAACGTTGTAAGACTCTTTTACATTTTGTTAGCTTCTTTATATAAGTTAAACTGGCCGTTTAAAGTTTTATCACCAAAGTTTTATTACTTTTCCTTTACCAAGTAAGAAACATGTTTGTCGAGTTATTATTTTATATTATTTCTAGGTTTATCTTTACGACTACTGTTCTTTACACTTTGGTTACATTTTTAATACCTAAAGCCTTTGTTTTTAGTTTAATTTAGGATATTATAAACCAGTGACAGGAATGTAGTGACAAAAAATTACACTTACCATCACGCCTGTATTTTCTGAAGGGTTAGCCAGAGGTATAGCAATGTGCACCCACTGCTCGCCGGTATGTTTAGGTCCCACGTCATAGCGTTACCATTAACCGGGCACAAATCCTAATTAAAAACTCAATAATACTTTGCCCGACCTGGGAATCAAACCTCAGACCTCTATCGTAGCAGTCGCGCTTAGGACCACTAGACCGCTAAATGAGGCAGTATAAAAATAAATTACTAATGTCAAAAACAAATGATACCGTAAAAATAATACTCAAACCAGTTGCCGAATCTCGGTTACTTAAGGCCGGAAGGTTTTACTTTCATCAATTAGTTACTAAATGAAAAACCAACAAAATGGTGCACGTACACGCTATAAATCATCATTCATCCAATAAGCGTTATAAAGAAAAATGAGAGAAAGCAATTCAACTTGATAATTGTTGTGAAGAAATATTTTATTCAAGAGTTTCACTTGAAGACACGTCGCTTCCAAGACGAGTCACTTCAAAGCGTATATCTTAATTTATCACTGAAGGGTGAAACAGGCTTTTAATAAATTATTCGTTAAACAACCCTTGACGTGTACCAAGTACTAATAGATTTTCTATGATAATGAATTTAAGTTGGCTTTTGAGTCTCTGTGCTCAACTTAGATTCAAAGAAGTACGTGCTATGTGTGATTAAGTTGCACACTCATGTTACAACTTAAGACAGACTTGCCAAGGTGATTAGCTGGGCAACAAACCTAACTTAAATTTGGACATTGGAGGTCATAGTCCGAAATGACCCACAGGCGTCCCTCAAGGTTCTTACTTAGGCCCTGCCTTTTAGGGTTAAAATTATAAACGTCTTATTGTGCAAAGTCATTCAGAGATTGAGAGTGTATGAAAATGCTCGACGAATTTACACAACTTTTGAATAATTGCATGTCAAACACTGGCTTAATGAAAATGATTAAATGACGAAGACAGAATGATTGAGTGTAAATTCTGTAATGATTGGTTGACTATGCGTTTTAAAGCGCAATGTACATAAAACTGTTATAAAATAAAAGACATGTAAGTCCATGGATGTAGTTATTGTTAAAAGATGTTTGTTGCATTATTTATTGATAATATTAAATGTCATAATCATTCATGTCTTTACAAAACAATACGATTACTGAAAGAAATTATAAAAGACATTAAAATAATGCAACAAGCTAATTTAGTTAATATGAAAAATACCATTTGTAAATATAAATTATAATAATAGTTATAAATTATAAAACCGATTAATTTCGTTTTATTTACTTGAAGCATTTAATATAAACTACTAGATTAGTACCAACCTATGTTAAAAATGGATAATTATAAATAAATTAATACTTTTAAAAGGTATGAAATATTAGTTATAACATTAATTATAACGATTTAGACTAAGTCATCCAAATCGATGGCTTGCGGTGTAAGGCTAATTTAAGTTTTATGAATATTGTTTTTTTTTATAGTCTATCGATGTAATACGGTTGTGTAAATACAGTATGAATAAGAAGTTATCTAAGAAAATAAATCTATTGATCGTCGAATATCTTTTGTTTTATTTAAAAGAGTACATTCAACCCTAATCTCTTCAAATTTAGTGAGAACTGACTTCTTTTGAGTAAGCTCACGCCATCAACAAGTTTGTCTCTGTCACCTCTGACTAAAAAAGAGTCAAGAGTAAACACAGAACAAAAAAAAAATACTCCTCAATATCTACACAAAAAGGCCTCTAAAAAACTTCGGCCTTTTAAAACCAAAAACAATGACAAGACGGGATGGACGGCTTCCTTGATAATTAGCAAGACGTAGTTGAAAGTTAGAGAGAAAGGCCTTTGACCAGCAGTGAGTAAGTATGGGCTAACTATAATAAAAAATTGATTTATGTAGGTTTTTTTTAAGAGCTTTGCCCCTTTCTAAGAATTTCTCCTGTATCGTGGGTGTGTTTACAAACATATAAACTCACATACACAAACAGCCAGACGCAAAACAACGATTTCAACTGCTGCACAAATCATATCATTCAAGCTATAAACAGCAGAGCGTGCATCAAGTTCCACAAAGATGATAATAAAACTGAAACTTATCACAATAACTTAAAGACACAAATCCCATAACTCTCGAACAAACCATGGTTTCAAAAAGGTGTCCGTATATGATCGAAGTCAAATCTGCACCTGTAGCCATGTCATCATCATCATCTGCCTAGCCTTTTCCCAACTATGTTGGGGTCGGCTTCCAGTCGAACCGGATGCAGCTGAATATCAGTATTTTACATGGAGCGACTGCCTATCAGACCTCCACTCAACCCAGTAATGGGTAATACGATACTCTTGGTAAGACTGGTTGTCAGACTTTCTGGCTTCTGACTAACAATAACGACTGTCAAAGATCTACAAATGGCAGCCGGGACCTACGGCTTTACGTGCTTTCCGAGGCACGGAGGAAACTCGCTATGGTAAATGGTCACCCATCTACAGACCAACCTCGGCAAGCGTGGCTTAACCCGGAAGATCGGTCTATGCGGCTGTAATTATTTAGCCACGAGCTCCTGTAGCCATGTAACAAACAATAAACGCAAACGCTGAGTAGGCTTTAATAGATCTTCAACCTTATGTGCTTGGTTTTAAGTTGAAGATCTAATGAAGATTGCATAGCGTTTTCGTTCTTTCCAGTCGCGAATGCTTAGAAATCTTTAATAGATTTTTAACTTAAGGCTCTGGGGTATAAAGTTGAAAATCTATTGGTACCTACCGAGCGTTTACGATTATTGTTTGCGACTTGGCTAGAGGGGCAGGTCAGACTGAGTCTCATCCTGGGACGTCCGTACCTCATTAGGCATACAAGGGAAACCACTCGAAGCTGCCCCGGGTTAGGGTCTTGTAATTACACTATATCAGGATTAGCGAGCGAGTTAAAGGATGCTTATGCTTGACTAAATTTTGGAACAGACTGAGGTAAAGTGTGGTTTCACTGTCGCGTTTTGTCGCTGTTTATAATTTTAGTTTATTTTGTAATGTAGATGCGTTTTGGATAGTTGAAGTTTTACAGGCGCTAAATTTTTATGTACCAGCTATTTTTAAGGAGGTGACAGTACAGTTAAATATGATTAATTTTTATTACCTACCTTGAGATTTGAAATAAAACTACTGTTATATATTTGTGTGTATATATTTTGATAGTATTGTAGGGAACAACATTTTCTTAAGCAGATCATATTTAGTTCTTTCACCCCTTGAAAAATGGCTGGTAAGTGAACTTGAATATTGTTTTTCTTTTTTATTTTAAAGCCTTATCTACTGTGCACACTGCGTACGTGAAAAATAGTCTAATGAATAACACCTAAATCACTGTATCATTATATCTACTTTTAACCCAAGCAGATTTCCCTCTTTCGTCCTACTAAAATTTAACTCCACAGAGAAAACCGTACCAAAAACACCAAAGCTACTCAAAATCATTTTAGAAACACATAGAATACAAACAATACACCGAATTTAACCCCCTCAACGCCACATGTTTCTAAAACAACGCACAAACTACAAAAGAGACAGAAAAACGAAATTGACAACTGACTAAGCAACATTCAAACCACTCAGTCCCCGTTCAGTGTTGCTCCTCAATTTTCTCGAAATATATAGAAAAGAGAGAGGATATTTTATTTATTGACTTTGAGAGCGTTGCCGCGGAACCCAATATCCGAGGCAACGGGAATATGAGAATATTTACAGTCGTATTTCAAACTTGTGTTAGTTATAAATGAGTGATCATATTTCAATGATTTGTGTTTTGTGATGAGGAACTCTGGCGATTTGTGAATGGATATTTTTTAATTGAGGATTCTGAATGATTTTCGTGTTCGTTTTAGTGGAAGTGTTATTTTATTTACCCATCTTTTTGTTTTTTAGGTATTTGTTTTTATTGTTATTGGAATTTCATTTTTGATATTTTATTATTTACAATACAAAGCGTTTGCCATACTGACACTGCGACTGCTACGCTAGATTTTGCTGGGTTCGATTCCCAGGTCGAGCAAAGCGTTATTGGGTTTTTCTATGACGTTCTCAGTAGCAGCTCGCAGTTAGGATTTGTGGACGGTTAATGGCAATAGGCTCGCCCCTTGTCACATGGGACTTAAAAACATACTGATCTGATCTGATCTCTGTGATGTGTGGGTATACAATGGTGACACCTCTACCTAACCACCTGAATACAGGCGTGATGGTATGTAAGTAATTTAATTACAATCGCAGCTCTCAGACCAACCCTTAACACCCGTTTGGATAACCAACCAGCCGACATTTTCTGATCGTAACTACAAGTTATTTGCATTTGCGTATAACACGCGTGTCTAATACACGCCCGGAGATCATTGTTAAACTATTATAATTAATATCTACTGAGTGCTCGAAACTGTACGTATTTAAATAATCCCATTATACTGTGACATAGTTTCGGAATAGCTAGGAATTATAGTTTGTTATTCTGGTAAAGGTTGCGAGAAATTGCTGGATGTGGGCACCGCAGGACTGGTAATTGTGGCTATCTTTAGGGGCGGTATATGTCCAGCAGTGGAAATCGTTCGGCTGATGTGATGATGATGATTCTGAGGTATTATTTTACGAGGCTGAAAGAATGAAGTGGGTTTGAGCGAGAAATGTGAGCATAATGACACGTTTATCCAGCTTTCAAATGAATCCTGCTATAGTGATAAAATAAAACTGAAAAGGTTTTTTGTTTCATTGTTTAACCCCTCGGCCGCTCTAGAACATTTCTCAATAAACCTCCCAATTGTCGTCATTTTTTATGTTGATCATACGACAGTTGGAGCATTTTTTCCTTATGATCAAGGTTTGATCATACGAAGTTTTAAGGGTTAAGCGCGCTAATGTCAAGAAATATTAGTGGGATAGGAAAAAATCAATTTGTATAATCGATCCAAGAGAGTGGAGATCCCAACAACATTGGTCTCTTCCATATCCTGTAGTAATGTCATGGTGTACATAAGCGTTTGCAATTTCTCTCAATCAACATAGAGTATGTGTAATATAAAATGATGTACAATGCATAAGAGTGCTTTATGAGCTTGACTGTTCACAGTGACATGGATAACTCACCTCAAACTCATCATATATCATAATATCAGTCGAACGACTAGATCACTCAAATTAACCTAGAGAGGTTTTCCCAAAACTCCACTACAGTTAGAAACAGCACCACGACTCACCTTCATAAACAATCTCGAACACAATAAACAGAGTAAGTACACACAGACAACAGTACTTATGCAAATATTATGTCCACATTAGTACATCCTTTACAGTGCCGTTGATTTATAAACTCCTTTATAGTCCCTAGGGCTGGCTAGAGAACGTAGTGGCGAACTAAGTTTGTAATACGTGGAGAGATGTCGGCACGTGGGTTAAGTGCTTGAATAGAGAGTATTTTGTTACTGGCATAAGCATAATTTTTGGACCTTACACAAGCTTTACAAAAAGATATGCTTCCGTAATTTGATTGCCATTTAACCACTCAGCTACTGCGCAACCGTATTGTCGAGCTAGTTATTTAGTACACAAGCAAAAATATTTATCTTTGTACAGCCATATAATTTTTATTTTCAGATTCGATTCCCAGGTCGAGCCGTGTTATTGGGTTTTTCTATGAGATTCGTAGTATTAATGTAGTAACGTAGTAGAATTAGGATTTGTGTCCGGTTAATAGCTTTGGGCTCGCTCCCTACTTACATGGGACCTAAAATTTACCGGCGGACTGTTGGTGTCTTTATACACCTCTGCTTAAATCTTCGGGAATACAAGCGTGATGTTTTCATTTTTGTTGTTATGCACCAATGAACTTTTTAGCTTATAACAGACTGAGTAAAGACACGCTTAAAGAATAGACTACTCAGTACACTCAAAACATTGTTTAAAAGTAGTTGCAAGATCTCTACTCGTGTACGAAATAGCTTGATCGACTGTACACAGTACCTAAGTAAGTAGTTTCTCCTAGGGAAAAACACATTACACTGTCGTTATGTAAATCTAGATGTTCTTGCTAAGAGAATCTACTGACGGTACAGTCGAAAAGTGATCATAAAAACCATTTACTTGCTTTTCTATGTTCACGAGAATAAATACCAAATAATAATAAAATCAGAATAATAAACAATAATGGTGGGAATCGAAAACTATTTCATGAATTTAGTACATTTTTTATGTCATTGAATGGAAAACAAGCCGACGGCCCACTTAATGTTCAGTGGTCACCGCTGTAATATTTAGACATCTGCAATGCCAGAGGCTTTGCAAATGCCTTGCCATCCCAGACAAAGTTGAAATGTCTCATGTGCCTGTTATTTACCCATACCTTGAAAAAACCTAAAACATCATTTGATGATTTCCAAAATAAAAATGACTTCTACTGAGAATTTCTTATTAGCAAAACCCCAATATAATTTTTCCCTATTTGGAAATTGAATTCAGGACCCCACCCTCGGCAGTCGCGCTACCGTCGATGACCCCCGCAGACGTTGACAAGAATAGAACTTAAACGCACGAGTAGGTTTCCACAACAAATCAATCCTGACAATCTTACAGTTCGACCACCTGATTCAACCCCCACATAAAATGATGAATAGCTTTATCTACCCGCTGCGAGTCACATCTGTCTAACATTTCTAACTATAAGGCTGCGTTTAGACTATAACTGTACGAGAAAAGTCCGCTACTTAATTATTAGCGGACTTTGCTGAGAAGGAAAGCGGTGTGCTGCTGGTCTTGTACAACTTATCCTACTACTATTATAAAGGCGAAAGTTTGTATGTATGGATGGATGTTTGTTACTCTTTCACGCTTAAACGGCTGAATGGATCTGGATGAAATTTGGCACAAAGATAGATTATAGTCTGGAATAACACATAGGCTACTTTTTATCCCGGGAAAATGTACGGTACCCGTAGGATAACACATCAACTGTGACGCGGACGAAGTCGCGGGCAGAAGCTAGCACAAAGTAAGTGCAAAGTACTGTTTACTTTCACAAGTTTTGTACTACTTTACTAATATGTTTAAAGCATTTCTATAGTAACCCACTTCATTCGTCCAAAACAATACTGTAATGGATATACAGAACTGTTACAGTATTAGTTTTTACTATATACATACCATCACGTCTGTATCACACTATGAATTTTTCCGGTTTCATGGGTGCGTTAATAAACATAATAAAGTCATATTAAATGCATATTTGTTCGATACGCAGCGCAGCATTCCATCACGCAGCCACTGCGTTAACTGTGTTGTTAAATCCTAAATTGAGTAATCCTATTGGTCCGCAACCTGGCACAGCTCTAATATAACCGCACCCTAAGATAGGCCACACGTCTGAGCATGACAGTTGTCTAAAGGACGCTTAAATTCTTGTTCCCAGGAGCGAATGTTTAATGAATCGTGGAAATCTAGAGAATTGAAACACGGCGGTTGAAAAGGGGTTTTTATTTTTAGAACCGCTTACTTGTTGGCATTTTTATGGGTGGTAGGTTAATAAAACCCGTATTTGTTAACTGTACTTTTATGAAACGTTATAGGAGTAAAAAACACGATCACAAAGCAGTCGTTTACAAGAAATCTACTGTTTTTTAAAAGGACTAGAGGAACTTCGTCAAAATGGCACCAAAAAAATTCTCCGCATAGCTATCAATGCGCTTTGAATTATTTAATTAGTCTCACTTTTAGGCGCAGTGGATGCGCCATTAACTGCTGTGATGCATGTCACAGGTTTGATTACCGCACGGAACAAATAATTGTAAGTCCCACAGGTTGTAGGTCTTTTGTTGGTGAATATAACTTTATATGTTTGTAAACGCACCCACGATACAGGTAAAGCAATTCTAGTGTCGTGCAACGTTTTTTTTTAATAGAAGAAGTAAACAAGATATAGGTACAACAGCAACAACAACAATAACCTAGCAAAATGGTGCTCCCGACCAGACGATGGCGCACCTGCTGCAGTGGCCAAGGTGTCCTTACACCTGCACCTTCGAGGATACAAAAAATGCCACTGATGCCTCGATAAACGTGGCCACGTATGGGGCCAAGTACTATAAATTGGGTATTACTTCTTTATTTACATATTTATTAAAAATTTACAACCTTAAAATTAACTAAAACTGTAAGGCATCAAAAATTCCTACGCATCGCTGTCAACCAGAAAAGTGTCCAAAAGACTGGCGGCATTACCACGTTGGATGGCAAACTCTGGCCAAGGTAAAAGCCAGCCTTTGGGTCACGAGAAGTGACAACCAACCGTTTAGAAGATCTTTAAATAGACAGTGAGTACACGGACCCCACGGCCCGTGGGTTTCTGTCCCCAAACGTCTCGAAAATATAGTTACCAATGAGTACCTACACAGTGCTATACATAAAGAAGATTTACCTAAAATCGATTCACAAAGAAGAAGAACAGCAACAACACCGTTTTTGCCACGCCCAAGCTACTACAAGCACTTAGATTAAATTACCATAACAACAGAAATGACACTACTAACCGGGGAAGATTAACTCTCTCTATTATACCTATGTCTAGCTATTCAGCTGGTGCGGTCCCAACTAGCGCCTCACTGAATATTATTATAATCATTCATTCACACAAACGCAATGACCGACGTCATTTGCACGACACCGCTTGGCATAGAGTTAGAATTGCTTTATTTGGAAACAGATATGCAAATAGGCATAAAATGAGACAAGTGAGATGAGACAAGATAAATGTTGATGTTTATTTTTACCGGTATTCTTTATGTTAATATAAATTTTAAAATGATTTTTTTTTATAAAGGAATGGAGCACACAATAACGCCATGCTATGTAGCGTATATTATTATGTCCTTTCTTGGGGTTCAAAGTTATCAACTTTTTTTATCAATTAAGTCAAATCATCAAATTTAATCTTTCGCTCTGGGAAAAGCGGAAGGGAGTGTCAGACTCTTACTGACCTTTCTGGAATACCCATCCGCGTTCCACCTAACGTCGTATGCGTTTCAGTGCCGCGGTGGCTCTTTCAAACAAATTTCGCGACCCCGGAAAGTTATTCCATAGGTACCAAAATTAATCAAAAACGGTTCAGTGGTCAGTGGTTCAGCGGTTTGGTTCGTGTAAGCGTAACAGACATACAGAGTTACCCACTTTCATATTTATAATATTAAGTATGGATAGTCTAAAATATCTCAAATTAAACGTATATTTGGCTCGAATACTTCAGAAATAATAATTCAATTGACTAATGTTTATTTTGAAATCGACTCAATTTATCACGACACCTATAAAATTCTCTTGGCACACATAATATTTTCTTAATTTCATTCATTTGTATTTTCTTTCAGAATCACGCGAAAGAAAAATAATTAATTATTTGTGATTGATTGCATTACAAAGGTTCCAGTAAACAGTGTAACGCACGAATTTCAATTTGAAGGTGAAATATGATCAATCTTTTTGAGTTATTGGGGCACACGTTTATGTACTTACCTTCTCAATATTATGTGGATTTATTTATGTGACTAACAATGTTGATATTATACGGGTTGGGAGGTATATCGTTCGGCAAATTTTATTATGGACTAGCTAGTTAAAGAGTAACAAACATCCATCCATCCTTACAAACTTTCGCATTGACAATATTAGTAGATTCAGTACAAATGATTAGAACAGCCAGCCAGTTGTAATAAAATGTGCACTAGTATATCCCCTCAACTGGTGGTATTGATGATTTAATATCATCGTCATCGGTGTTGCGCTTTTATATGTTAGTACAGCTGTTATATTTTGCGATGAAAAATCCACCCCGAAAGGGGTCATCATGTACTGAATCCATGATATAACATGGTCAAATGTAGTGCCTTCCATCCTGTATAAAAAATAAAATACTATTTATAAGTAAACAATTAATGGTATAATTAATTTAAATGCTTTGACTATGCTTTGTTTTTTTTTTTTGCGTTTGTTTATGTATGTATGTATGTATGCTTTGGCTTTGACTGACGGCCAGCAGCCGCGCTCGCAATAAGGAGTATAACAGACCACCCGTGATAATAAAAAAGAATTTCCACGTTATCACATGGTCCTCAGAGAGTTTCATATCACATAGGCATAAACCCTGTCTAACAGGAAATATTAACTGATCTGCAATCTAACAAAACATGACTAAACGTGTTGTGTTCGGAGCATTACTTGCGGGTAATGTTCAAAATGTCCGTGTTACGGTCATAGTGTTAAATGCTATCTAATAGCACGGAGAGCGGTGAAATATTATTATGGTTTGAATTTTAGTATATCACGAGGTAGTTGGTTTCAATTTCGATAACAACATAACATACCATCACGCCTGTGTTCCCAGAAGGGTTAGGCAGAGGTGTACCAATGTACACCCACAATTTGCAGGTAGGTATGTTAAGGTCTCATGTAACAATGGGTGAGTCTATTGCCATTAAACGGGCACAAATGCTATCTCCGAGCTGCTGCTGAGAATCTATAGAAAAAACCAATAACACTAACAAATCAATACAATACACATTACTTTACACAATTTCGACACTTCAATATAAATAAGCACTGGTATAGGTCACTCTGAAGGAGCTCGTCCGGGGAAGTACAACCTATTTCTACCGCAAAGCAACATTGCTGTGTTATGGTTCGAAGGGTATGGGCCGGTGCGATTACAGGCACATGAGAGTTTTCAACTTTGTCTCTGGGATGGCAACGCATTAACTGCAAGGCCTCTAGTATTGTAGATGTCTATAGGCAGCGGTGACCACTTAACATTATGTGGGCCTGCCTTGTATACCTTTTTTTTATACCTCTGATGGTGGCAAACTAGCTAACGGCCTGCCTGATGTCAAGCGGTTACCGCTGCCTATGGACACTTGCAACACCAGAGGCATCACTCGTGGGTTGCCGACCCCGTAAAAACCTCAATACTCCTTTCTTGAAGAACCCCACGCTGTAGTCTCCAATGATATAAAAAATAATATTTAGGACTTTATAGTTCCTGCAATATCGTTTACTATATCACATAAAAAGCGACGCGACCTATTTAATTCCTATCCTATGACGTCACTCGCCCACTTACTCCCCTCATTTACATTTCAACGTGATTTTGTTAGCCCTACCTAAGCTTAGGCTGTGGAATACCTAAGTTAAGTATGGATTACTGCCCAACCTTTCGTTTTTCCTTTATTTTTTTAGGCATTTAAATCTTAAAAGGAAAGGGATTTTGTTTTTTATAATTTTCGGATTAGTGTTTTTGAAGAAATAGTTTAAAATTTGCAAAATGTGACAGTTTCTCTTTATCCTCCTCCTTATCTACTATACTTTATTTATAAAAAAAATAGCTGTACCCTGCGGTTTTACACGTTTTGTTTTTGGTTCTTGCTGTTCAGCTCCCGTAAGTCGTAGCGTGATGCTCTGCAACCTACACTATTCCTCTGAATCTAATCTATCATAATACCTTGCTTTATATTTACCGTGAATTAACGATAGTCATAAAACAAACTCCATCATACGTAACATTATATTATTTATTGATACCATTCTCCTTTTTAAGGAACTATCTTTTTGAAGAGCAACTAGATTCAATTCTTTCGTCTTTCAAAGAAATTTTTACACAATACCTGTACTTAACACCCACAGCTCCATGTCATAGGGGCACAAACGAGCACAAATCCTAACTTCGTACTGCTACTGAGAATTTCATAGAAAAATCCTTCACTTTTCGCTTGACCTGGGAAATCGAACTCAAGACCTCCGGGGCAGTCGCACTTAACTGGTTTAATTAAATTAAACAATTTATCATTGACTTTCAGCGTGTCTTAAGAAAACCACCGCACCTGGCTTATACCACGGTTTCCATAGCAACAAAGATAGCCAATCTAGATTTTAAACACAGCTGATGTCCTGAAAGACAGACCGCTAATTCCCCATTCAACAACAAACACGATGCAATCTAGATCACTAAAGACGCCTATTCACTGGCGCTTCAATAGACCTGTACTAAATGATCGGGGTGCATTGATAACGCTGTGAATAGGAGGTTTATACTTCCCCCAGCTATGTCGAGTCAAGGGTTACGTGCCTAGATAGCGCATTGTTGGACCATCGATTTCGCAAAGCGTCGCGTGTTTGACTGGTTATTGCAGGTTAAGACGAATTTGGATGATGGTAAGTGGGCTATCATAGTACGTACCTACTACGTTACTGTTTGGGGTTTTGGTTTCGACACTTAGTCCTTAAAATGGACCATTGTACGTGTACTGGCGTGAGTTAATCCAACCAGCCCACTATCCTTAAAGTCAAAGCATTTATTTCAATGAGACCATTTACAGGCACTTTTGAATTGTCAAGAAGTTGCAGTTTAAAATTGAAGCTAGTTGCTTGTTTCAAAACGTAGGTCTTTATGGAGAAGATCGAGCAAAAAACGCCATGGACACTCTTTTCTTTCAATTTGGTTTTACGAAATCTTGGTTACAATATTCTTGTTGCTTCTTTAAGTGAAAACAGAAGCAATTAGTCATTAAATAGCAATTAGTAATTAGTCTTCTCAGGGCATCCGCAAGGGGAACTTGGTGTGTTAATACTTTCCTCGGGGATGTGGGTGACGCCGATGCGCTCGAGGAGTACATGCACCACTGTGTCCTCCGCCTCCCATGCATGTTCTACACAGAGGACTGTCAGTGATACCAAGGGTGTGAAAGTTTTGGTTCAGTGAGCAGTGACCAGTGATGGTCCCCGCCACCAGTCGCAGGCTAGTAGGTACCTATTAAACGATCTTCTTCTTTATCGTGTGAGCAGTAAGGTCACCCTAGTGTCAGAGTTTCTAAACCGCCTCAAGGGCCTCGGACATGGTTACTGATATCAGTGATGTCCAAGAGAAACTTAGAAAGTACATAATTATGAATTAGAAAAAGTGACATTGGTACTTACCTGCGCCCAGTTGCAGGTGGTGTAGTGGTAAGTTGCGTTTGGATATAAGCTCGAACGCACAGCCGATATCTCTGACATCGATAAAAAATCCTCGTGAGAAAACTTGGCCTTATAATATTAATCATTATCATCATCTTACCAGCCGAACAACGTCCACTGCTGGACATAGGCCTTTTGTAAAAATAGCCACATTGAATTAAATATAAGTATTAGTATAAATTTGAAATCGTCAATGTATCTTAAACAAGCGTGAGATAAGAAGAGGCTTTTGCCCTACAGTGGGACGATAACAGACTGGTACTATTATTGTTTGACATCCTCATTGATTCATCATCTTCCTGCCAATCATTTTTCTTCACCCATGCCGTCCTTTCAACCGTTATGCTATCACTGATTCCCTTCTCTTCTTAAATCCTCAGCGATTACCGATCGCCATTTGTTTTTATTTCAAACCAAGAACTTCTTTCTACGCTCCAACCTCATGGTTTATTGATCACACGATTATATTAACTGCAGTTTATTTAACTCCTAATTAAGATTAACTGGAGGGGCGAGCGTAACAAATTGTGTGACCGCAATGAAATCGTGTTGAGAACTCTATTTACTGAAACAAGGATTATGTTGTTGTCATACTGTTTGTCTTAATAAATGAAAGGGAAGTGAGATTGTTAATGAGCAAGAGAAAATGAGTTTTAATGTTGGTATAATAGGGTATATTTAACTTGATGGTTTCTTTAATTACCGCGAGTAATGTGGCGTTAATGCTCCTTGGATTGCTCAAGACAACCGTGGGTCTTTAGGGATCCTTATTCAAACGAGACCCTTTAACTAAGACTCCGCTTTCTATCAGTTTCTTTTGAACAGGACACATAATTTATTTTTGTAAAGTCTAGCTGATCGGCTGTCATACTCAGACAGATCTTTGACAGACGTTACGGATAGTCAGAAGCTGAGAATTCTGACAACCAGACTTACCAAGAGGTATCGTGTTGCCCAGTTACTGGGTTATGGAGGTCAGATAGGCAGTCGCTCCATGTAAAACACTGGTATTCAGCTGCATCTAATTAGACTGGAAGCCGACCCCAAAATAGTTTGGAAAAAGGCTAGGAAAATATGTTAATCTGCTGAGCCTTTCATTTAGGAGTATACAGTTACGAGCATAAATATGCACACACTTAGGCAAATTCTAAAGCAATTTCTTCCCAAAGCGTTGATTAAAATGGCATACTACTATGAAATCGGTCTTATCTCAACGTTGCAATAGTTTATTCACGAGATATTCACTTTTAAATATTGTCAAGTTATACATGTTTTTGCACGTGAGTGTAATCCCGAACGCGATTTAAATCCACCCACCAATAAACTAAAATCACAGACCAGGTAATGAAAGCACTAATAAAACTTCAAAGTAAAAAACATTCACATACAACACAAACAAATACTATTGATCTATCCATTTCAAAATAATAACACTAAAATCGAATCACACTATTCACAAGGTTTATATCCATTGCGGGTTTTATTGTGAAACATATACCCGAGTTTATAGTTAAAACAGTAATGGATTCCACCATTCTGTTAACCGTAGTTTACTTAACCCTGTATTAAGATTAACCGAAGGGCCAAGTAACAGATAGCTGTATCTTCACTGTGGAAAGCTTTACTTGAATTAGGATCATATAGGAGAGGAGGGTCTTTGAGGAATCCTTTTAAGGGTAGGTCACTTAATCTTTTTTCTTGGTGGCATCGGATGGAGGATCGTTTCTCCTAAATTGAATAGATTGTTTTGAGTTACCGTGTACAAATAATATTATATTGATAGCACCGTTGGTCTCGTGGTTGGCAGGGCGACTCCTGAGCTTGCAGTCCTGGTTTCGATTCCCAGATCGGACAAAAAGTGCTATTGGATTTTTCCATTAGGAATTTCTCGGTCTGCCAACAGGCAGTTCAAAATTACTTACTGACCAAAATACGACTAGACTGTATTACCTACTATGAAGCCAGATATCGTCTTAAGAAACCAGGTTAAATTTAATTAAAAGCAATTATCAAGCATGATTAATGCAACAAGGTACCACCATATCTACATGAAGAGCTACATTCCTTCGATCGTAAAACATTTAGTGCCCCATACCGTCCTAACTACCCTCGAACAACGATGCTAAAAGGTACAATCCTAATACATATTTACGCAATTAAATGCGATAAACTAAGCTTAATCTCCGTTAAAATTACGCAAATTGGGTGCGTAGAGCGTAAGAACGTAGCTAAATTCTCATTTAACCTCAAATAGCATGGTTGTTTAGTATAAATCCCATTAAACTGTGGGTCGGGACCTTGCCTTCGAGGAAGTCTGGGCTTATAACGGGACTAATGGAATGGAAAAACTCGGAGGTAAAGACGGTTTGGATTGGAATTGGAAAGATCTCGAAATAGAGAGGACTAATTTTCGATAGTGGTGGCTGAATTTTTTGTAGTTTGGAGTATAGTGCATTTGGTTTAGTTATGTGAAGTTAAAAAAAGGTTCTCTGACTGTGATGAGAATGCATCTTGTTATTTTTATTGGTCGGTTTTTTTTTAAAGGTTGTCGCGTTTTGTGCTTGTATAGTTATAAAAAATTAACCCTCCTTTATTGGGGCAGTCGTGTAAAAATAAACTTCTTAAAGTAGTAGTAGTAGTCCCACTTACAGCATTGAGAGTAGAATTAAGCTTTTATAAAAACTGAATAAGGTATGTGTTGTCTAAGGCCCATAATCTATGAAAAATATCTTTAATTTACCAATTTTTTTTTACGGTAATTATCGATAACATGACATTTGAAATACATTTAGAAAGATTTGCATTACTAGAATTGTTCTCCTTTATATGCATACATCTCTCTTTGAGTGTCCAGTCGAATCTCATCACATTTCCTTTTTATTGATTCTCCGAAAATAGACCATATTTTTTCACCTAAAAATCTCAAAATTAATTTCAACAGTCAAAGTATCCCGACAAAATACACCCAAAACAATGACACACTACAAAATTCACGTCTACAATTAAGTAGTTCGAGAACGTTCCCAGTAATAACACAATACTACGAAATAATTACCTACTACACAACTAGTACATTCGAATTAAGCCAGAGTTTGACCACAAGCCAGTTAATTCCTAACTATCAGACCGGTCCCTACTAAATAATCGAATTTACGTGAGAACCCCGTTTTCGTTCGACGATAAACTAAAGGATTTTGTTAGATATAACACTTCGGGTATAGATGCTCGAGTATTTTTGTTTTACATTATATTTGGATTTAGTGTTGGAGATTTTCTGCTTATTCTTTCTTTTTGGAGGCAAATAAGCGTGGAATGGCAGTAGGTAAAATATCGCCGTTCGGTGGTTATTTTATGTTTGGATTAAGGATGAAATGTTAGATAAAGAAATGTCAGATTTTATCCTAAATAATCTTCACGGTATCTCTTGAAATAATCTTATTAATCCCTTTGTATTAGCCAGAGTAAGATGTAGATTTTGTTTAGGTGGAAGCCCCGTCGTGATGAAAAGTTTTACCATCTATTCAGATTCTATCAATCTAGAAATAGGAACGTGGATTTTTTTCTTTCATTATTAAAAAATAATCTTCCATTCATGTTAACCATGTAGTTATTGAACTTTTGTATATAACAAATGATTCTTTTTTTCCCTTCTATCGTTTAGGTGTACATATTGTTACTCGTCAGTTTTTATCTGTCTACGCACTTTATTGTGCATTTAATAACTCTTTTAAGGTTTATAGTTTTTATTACATCAACTACTACTTATAAAATCTCAAACTGGACCAGGATTTCTGTACTTACATAAAAACATAATGTTTGTACACATTTATCTGTAATTTTGTTATGTATGTTTACATGTATGCCATTATTCACAAGTAGTTCCAAGTCAAGTGCCTGTATACCAATTACCTCGTTCGACAGTACATTTCATTCTCAAGGTCAAGTATCAAGAAAAACTATGAATAACAAATCTCCCGGAATCTATAGTCAAGTCCCTGATTAGTATTCGGTCTTTCTTTCCTCCATCCCTAATTCCCTTGACCTTCAGTAGTTGGGTACATGGCAAGTGGTACACAGATAAACCAATCGTTAAATTTTTCCCGCCCAGCTAGATGCGAGGGGTAATTTCCTGTAAGGTTTCGGTCGAGAGTTCAGGGAACATGGGTGTGTTACACCGTAGTGTGAACTTAGTAGTATAATAAAGCTGAGGAGTATTTTTGTATGTTTTTTTAAGACCTTCGAATTTCAAAAATGATAATATACTAGCTTTTGCCTGCGACTTCGTCCGCGTGGATTAATAGTTCCCGTTCCCGGGGGAATTCCGGGATGAAAACTATCCTAAGTCTTTTCTCGGGTCCCAGACTATATCTGTACCAAATTTCATTGAAATCGGTTCAGTGGTTTAGGCGTGAAGAAGAGACAGACAAACAGACAGACAGACAGACAGACAGACAGAGTTACTTTCGCATTTATAATATTATTAGTATATTAGTATATTAGTAAATTAGTACGGATGATTCGTGAGAAATAGTATCTGTGAATCCTACTTCCTTCTAATATTATAAATGCAAAAGTTTGTGAGGATAGATGGATGGATGTTTGTTACTCTTTTACGTTTAAACGGCTGAACGGGTCTGGAGGAAATTAGGTAGTGAGATAGATTGTAGTGTGGAATAACACATGGGATACTTTTATCCTGGAAAAATGTACGGTTCCCGTGGGATTATAATAAAAAAATGAACTCCCCATCAAATTTATATTAAATAAAGGAAGTCGCGGGCAGATGCTATTTACCAGTTCTGTCTTTGTCTATATTAGCTTAACTCTGTTCTATCTCCAGCTTAATAGACCTTAATAACTTCATTGTCTTGTTTTTTTCTGCTGGTCATTCCTGTCGATTCTGGTTTTTTAGGCTTTGAGAACAGTGTCGCGGGCTTTTGCGATAAACAAGATTTTTTTCTCTCAAAAATCTTTTTTTTCTAATATGGCGTAGGAGTATCTCAGCCCATAACTATGAATACTATTTTTAATACATTTATTCTCAAGCGCCTCTCAGCTATCTTTAAGAGTGACTTTTACTATAAAAACATCAAATAAAATTAAGTAATCTCATCTTATTTAATCAAATATGCTTAACGTCATAAAAGCTATCCACATAGAAATTATCTTTGATGCCCTCGTTTACTGGAAAAAGTAATTGAACGTTTTTATTTGCACGTCTTTGAGTACAAAGCTAATTGGCGTTTGAAAAAAAAAACGCTTTACAAGATGAACGCTCGTATTTTCTGAATTTGATGACCTAGGCGTTGATTGAAATATATTTGCAGAACATTTTTTGGTTGTGAATATAGTGCTTAGTGAATATTTCATTCTTCTTTCTTTCGTGTGGGCAGTAAGGTCTAACGACCCCACACACCCTAGTGTCAGAGTTTCTAAACCGCCTCAAGGGCCTCTGACATGGTTACCGATGTCAGTGATGTCCAAGACAAACTTAGAAAGTAGATAATATGAATTAGAAAAAGTCACATTGGTACTTGCCCGTGGCTGGTTGCGAATCCACAACCTCGTGCAGGAGAGGCGGGTGCCTTAACCACTGGGCCACCACGACACACAATAATATTATGATATTAGGTTATTTAATATTTTATTAAAACTGGTCCGATCTTTTTAAAGAACGTTGTCCTAGCATACAGTACTTACATTCATACAAGCCCTACAGCTCATAACAAGCCACCTCACAATCTGTATATTTAAATTAATTATATCAAACTAATTAAATGACGTCATAGTAACATTTTATTCAAAAATAACAGATCGTAGTATGTCAAATACTATGCTTGCAATAGATTTAACAAAAGAGTTAATATTCAAAATCATTACAATTCCATTCAAAAGTGGGACAAATTTTGATGTGGTTTGGTCCATTTATGCTTAACAAACGCAAATTGTAAATGCCTTTTATGGCTTTGCATTACAGTTGCGTAACTAGCTGATATTAATTATCTATTTGTTTATCTATTCTCAATAAACATTAATAACGCACATAATAATAGTGTAACAGATATTAAATGTATGCTAATTACCTAATATTTACTTAGTCAAATGAAACGTGAAATAGTTAATTTATTTGCTTCGTCCATATAAACTCGTGTCAAAATTTCAAAAACAAACATTACGATTTACTATTTCAATTGCTTATTTACTTTGGGAACTCTGAATATGAATAAAATGATTTTTGGGAATCAGTAATATAAATAAAACATTTTTTGGGAATCAGTTAGCAATGTAAATAAAACACATTGGTTCAATTGATCGACTCACTGAATTTGGATAGGCTTTCGATTAATATAGCATATCTATATTTGCCGTTCATAACTTCAAGCGTGGACGCTTGCGCCTAAACTGGTAGTTCTACTAATTGCTTACAGAGTTAACACTTATGTGAATGATATACACGACACACGACTTATGTGTATATTACTGACAGTTGCGTTCATTGTGATGGAATTTGTAGGGGAGTTCCACAGGGGCCAATACTGGGTCCTCAAGTAAATCGCTACGACGGTGTTATACATCTTAAACACTTGTTGGTATAAATATGACTCTTTACGCTGATAACTTTTTGGAAGCCTTTTGAGAATATTATGCAGAATAGCACAGTGGTTCTAAACGCGACTGCTACGTTAGAGGTCTTAGGTTCGATTCCCAGGTCGAGCAAAAGGTGTTATTGGGTTTATCTATGAATTTCTCAGTATCAGCTCGGAGTTTGGATTTGTGCCCGGTTATTGGCAATAGGCTCGCCCGCTATTGGACGGGCCTGTTGGTCTAGTGGTTAGCGGCCCTGACTGCTAAGCCAGAGGTCGTGGGTTCGATTCCCACCCAGGACAAACTTTGTGTGATGAGCATGATTGTTTGTTCTGTGTCTGGGTGTGATTTATCTATAATTTGTATGTATTTATAAATTATATAAGTATGTATATCAGTTGTCTGGTTACCATAACACAAGCTCTGCTTAGCTTGGGATCAGATAGCCGTGTGTGAGTTGTCCCAAGATATTTATTTTATTTATTTATTATTATTATTTATTTATTACATGGGACCTACAATCATACCGGTGAACTGTGGATGTCATTGGTAGACCTCTGCCTAACCCTTCGGGGAATACAGGCGTGATGGCATGTCACAGCTGCAGCAGCGCAGCGCTGGCACTATAATACGCTGAAATCTCTATGAAAATAAAAAGAAATGTTACCAAACGGTGTGATAGTTGCTCTGCTTGTATTCATGAAACATAAAATCCTAAAGGGTGATATTCGAAGAACGTTATGATGTACCTTATGTTATTTTGTTGTAGCGACTAAATGTACCCCATGTTTACCGCTTATGCGTAGTTTATGTGTCCCTATAACGTTTTATAGTGAGGATGTTGTATTGCAATAGACATGGATGTATTTGTTCATGGTCACATGTTATGGGGAGAAGAATGTAGATTTGTATCATTTTGTGCGGCATCTAGTACAGTGTTACTATTTTGGGAGGTAATGCCGTCATGATAAGATATGATTACGTGGCTAAAACTATTAAACCACGGTTATGAATTTAGTTCTTCTCAATAAGTTTGGATTCCGTACCTCAGAAGAAAAAAAATTGATGATAATATCACTTCTTTCAATGGGGTAATGATAATTCAGCGTAGGTCCTATCCGCGACGTCCTTCGCGTGGATTTTTCACCCGCGTTATATTACGTCTTTGGTTACTGCTCCGCTGTCGTGTGTCGTACCGTGATGTTATACTGGCTATTGCTTAAGAATCTAGATAATCTAAAGAAAAGATTTTTACAAGAGATTATTTCCAATCGAACTGGTAGTTTTAGAGATTAGCTAGTTTCAACCAACCAACAAAAATCTTCACCATATTATACGTAAAGATCTTGTTAGCAACTAGTCGCTACCGACAAAATGGTTTTCCATATAATACCTAAGTATTTTTAATTAAACTTTCTGTGTCTGTACATGGAATAATCTTCGTATCTGTCATCAGCATCACAGAATATATTGAATGATTTCTCACAATAGCTTCAATCTCAGTTACCGAAATACTTGCTTGATTTTCGGATTGATGCATAGGTAACGGGCCTTGTAAACCGAGACGTATTGAGAGGATACCGGGAAGTAATGTTCAGTGCCTTGTCCCATAAATCGTTCTACAGACTCAGTCCGAAATTGGGCCGTCTGTCTTCGTTCAGTAATACTGTTGAAGTTCCAATAACTTTGAACTGTTCTAACTGTGTAAGATAAAACTTAGTTTGAGATTTTTTTAATATGAAATAAGTTGGTTCTTGAAGGACTTGTCTGGGTCAGGTCAACTTTAATGATACAATTTTTTTGTAGTGAGAAAGAGAAAATTTGAAACTTATTAATTTTATTCTCAAACTGGTGACTAATCTCTTGTAAAAAGCAGCAAGCAGGAACCACTTGCTATCTGATAAAAATTAATTACTATACCAAAAAAAAAAAAACTAACAGTGATATTGGGATTTAATATGAAATTCTCAGCAGCAGCTCGGAGTTAGGATTTATGCCCGGTAAATGGTGATCTGTGGGTGTATATAGGTACACCTTTACGTAACCCTTCGGGGAATGGTATGTAATGTAATAATAAGACCAGCCTATTATTGTCTTCTCACACAGAGAAGGCACGAGAATTATTTTAGTTCAGTAGCCAGTTACTCCATGACATGTTTTCTTAAAGATAGCTTTCACCCGAAATGCAATTCTTGCCGTGGTGCTTATAAACACTACCATAGAACACAAAGTTCCACAACTCCAAAAAAGTCGATATTCAGTCAAGACTCCTACAGGTTCTGTAAATTGTATTTTAACATCCTCTACCGGGGCCAACGTGGGCCAACAGACTTGTTCCCCGCAGACCGATTAATTCTACACGAACAAGTCACAACTTGTCCCTTTTTTAACGAGACCAGACCCACGTCACTGCTTGGCGTTATTCAATTACACCTTCATAATTTTTACAATCTATGACAACTTTGTCCTTTGTCATTTTATTTGTCGATTCATACAATTCAATTGTGGGGGTTTTGACATGGTTATTATCAAAGTTTGGTTTTTGCAAGTAAGTACACATCATCAATTTAGCTTAGTTTTTAGCTTATTATGGAGTGGACTATACTCTCGAAAAATTCTTGTGATTCCGAGGCTGTAGTGGATTGTTTTTTTTAATCAATTATTTTTTGAAGTACTTTCGATAAACGTGGCCAGGTACTGGGTTCAAAAATTAGAAGATTATCATCGACTAGTAAAAAGGAAGAAGTAATTTCCATACTTACTTAGCGTAAGATAAAATATTGGTAAATATCCACCTGCTCACTCCGCACACGACCGATTTTTGACAGGTTTCTTCTCGCCGACAAAGAAATCTGTCAAAAATTGGTCCGACAATGGGTCAAAAAATCGGTCGTGTAGACGCTTCTAATTATATGCAAAAAGTATTATTAACCAACCTCATGTATATATAGGCTCGCCCCCTAATACATGGGACCTAAACATACCGGCGAACTGTGGGTGTATATTGGTACACCTCTGCGTAACTCTTCGGGGAATACAGGCGTGATTGTATGTACCTACTTATGTATTGTATTCATGTATTTGGGCTGTATCGTTTTTTGTTATTTTTTATTATCTATTAAACTATTCTAGCGTTACGCGACAGACTATACATAGTCCAATTTCCGTCAGATGTGCATCCGCTTTAAACGTTGGTTGTTTTATTTTTAGTTTTAAAAGCTTTTATGAGCGTGGTCTACAAAGTTTGATAGAAAATAAGATTATAAAAATAAAGGCAACAGTTTGATGCTATTTAAAAACCTTTATCAAAAACTTTGTGACGTCAGTCATTCTAGTGGATATTTTGTGTTTTTTGAAAAGGGTTGTGGGTTTGAAATGCCTCGCTGGCCTAGTGGTCCTAAGCACGACTGCTACGCTAGAGGTCCTGGGTTCGATTCCCAGGTCGAGCAAAAAGTGTTATTGGGTGTTTCTATGAAATTCTCAGTAGCAGCTCGGAGTTTCGATTTGTGCCCGGTTAATGGCAATAGGCTCGCCCCCTATTACATGGGACCTAAATATACCGGCGAACTGTGGGTGTACATTGGTACACCTGTGCCTAACCCTTCGGGGAGTACAGGCGTGATGGTATATATATATATTTTTATGACGTCAGTCATTTTAGTGGATATTTTGTGTTTTTTGAAAAGGGCTCTGTTTGCTTTTCTTAAGTTATAAGCTCTACTTAGCGAGAGTATCAAGGTATTTGGAGGGGTAATCGTTTTATGTACCTGTATTTTTTTAACTGTTTTATTAGCCTAGTGGTCTTCAGCATGAATGCTACGCTAGAGGTCTTGGGTGCGATTCCCTTGTCGGGCAAAAAGTGTTATTGGGTTTTTTCTATGAAATTCTCAGTAGCAGCTCGGAGTTAGGATTTGTGCCCGTTTACATAGGACCTAAAACATACCGGCGGACTATGGTTGTACATTGGTACACCTCTGCCTAAGCCTTCGGGGTATACAGGCATGATGCTATGTATGTCTGTTTACAGTATTTTTGTTGCTACTATATGAGAAAATAATGAAGGTATACATTTATTTACATATCAATTACGTCAATGCCTTTGCATCCAATTTGCTGATGTGAAATAAATACAATAATAAAACGCTTGAATTAATAATCATAATTCAATTACATTAAGTAATTAATCATATTTCCGCCCAAATCTGTTAATTACATTTGATACAGCTTGTAGAAATTGTACTATCTGTACTTCCAAAGGTTCTGTACCAATGATGAGTTTCTAATTACCTTCGAATACAATGGGACAGCGAATCGTTATCAGTAATCTGGAATTGCTTGCCGACTACTTTCACTAATCACAACATATTATCGGAATGTAATTGGCTAGTCGGGCAATAACCTCTTTCCATTATACAAGGCGTTGATTTGCATCCTGGTCAAATTCAAGGAGTTAACTATGCTCGTGATTCGTAACAAGAATCAATAATAAAATAAATTGTTATTGAAATCCTTTTGTTTTTGACGTGATTTTTAAATTCTAGTTAGCCATCTCGCCAGAGGGTTTAAGCACTATGTACAATTTGATATAGCCGCGCGACAACTCTACCTACCGCATACGCAACTGGGCGATTCTGAATTTTGCGAGAGGAGTATTCTGGAAAACTGTTATTTGATAGTTGCAACTAAAAAAACAAGCATTTATTAAATATTGGCCAGGTATCGTAATTATATTTGATTTATTTATTTGATTACTCCTATTTTTTTATGACAGTAGCTCCTAAAATTTGGCAAGGATGCAAATCAACACCTTGTAGATATAAGGATACATCACTAAGTGTTGTTTAACTAACTTTTAATCTCAGTCTCAATCGGTTAAAACGTAAAAATTGTCTCTACTTGACATATTTTTTTACATTGACACACATTACATACCATCACGCCTATACCTACTTCCCGAAGAGTTAGGCAGAAGCGTACCAATGTATACCGACAGTTCGCCAATATGTTAAGGTCCCATAATAGAGGGCGAACCCATTGCCATTGACACAAGTCCTAACTCTGAGCAGCTACTGTGAATTTCATAGAAAAACCCAATAACACTTTTTGCTCGACCTGGAAATCGAACCCAAGACCTCTAGCTTAATACGAAAAAACCTAATAAGCAAAATGTATGTAAAATTTCACCATTTGTGTATTAGGTATTCTTGCAATGTATCATCATCATCTTTCTGCCCTTATCCCATGTTACTTGGGATCAGCACAACATGTTTTCTTCTTGCAATGTATATTAAAATCAAAATTAAATATAATTAATATTTTGATAACTAGGTCCAATAATAAATCAGTATTATCTTCCTTATTTATTATGTATTTTGATGGTAAACCTATCATTTATGAAAAGTACTTATTAAATTTTTATGACTCAATTCTAAAACGAAAACAGTTCTATAATATTTTTGATTTATAAATTTATTGAATTATTGAGCATAGGTACTAATATAATAATCTTAGGAAGTATACATACATACATACATACATAAACTCACACCTTTTTCCCATGGGGGTTGGCAAAAACCACAGAACGCCACCTGCTACGATCCTTACATACTCCTTTCGCCTCGTCCACGTTCATACATCTGGTTATACAAGCACGCCAGTTACAAGTACTGCGCACCCGAGCTTTCTGAAAAACCTCACCTATAAGGTCAGGGTAGATTTTTCTAGGGCGTCTTGCCACTCACCTCTGTCATATAAATTCCTTTTACTGGTCGCCTTTCACTCATCCTCTCAACAGCAAGTGAAGGCTATTTATGTTTGATGCTATAAGGATTAAAACACTAGCGATGGCGTTCCACAGCTCACCTTGTTTTTCGAGTTTCCGTACCCTGTGGGGTACAGAGACGAGCATAAACACTTAACTAAATTTAAAAGCGATTTTATCGTGAATGCACAAAATTGCAACTTTGAGATAAGACTTATTTTGTAGTAGTGTGGGAACTAGAATATTATATTCGTAACATCCTTTCATTTCAGTCAATCCGTTGAAAGAAAATTACTTATAAAATGTTGCTAAGTGTATACATGTATATTATGCTCGTGAATGTACAATACTTGGTTTTAAGGCGTTGCTGGGGGGGACAGCAAGGGTACAGGCTGTATCGAATATTTTATTGTATCGTAGGCACTTCATTATTCATGCTTCGGCCACTTATACACGATTCCTTTCATTACACTGACAGTGCCTTGACGTTTGTGTACCCTATCATTACAATATTATTTCATAATTTCACAATCACTGCCACTCAAAAACCTACTCTATATCAAGAATTTACAATAGGTATTTGTTTGTGAGGATTTTGTGTTGTATAAGGAATAATTTGTCACGAAAATAGAATATAGAACTTGTATTAAATATTGAAGGGTCAATATTAAAATGATGTTTGAGCTCAACTCAAACCCTTTATTGGCTCGTTTTGTTTATCTGAGATTTATTTAGCTTATAGTCTCTTTGTTCGTGAATGAAATCTCTTTTGAATTAGATCACCTTGGTAGTCGAATTACTTTTAGTCAATATGGATTGTGGTTATTATGCTTAGATTTGAAAATAGCTGTTAGATTTTGACACAAATAATAAATTTACTATGGTATTCTTTATCTTAACACATAAGAAAATAATAAATTTGCGACATTTCTTTAGATTGCGATTAGCGGTCCTACATGAGCAAGCCTGGTGATCGTACATTTTTCTGTATGAGAAGGGGTAGTATCCTGCAGTGGGACAATACTAGTATGATATTATTATACACATACATACCGCCACGCCTGTATTACCGGAAGGGTTAGGCAGAGGTATACCAACACCCACAGTTTGCCGGTATGTTTAGGCCCCATGTAATAGGGGGCGCGCCTTTACCTTCAGAGAGAATTTCATAGAAAAACCCAATAACACTTTGCTCGACCTAAGAATCGAACCCAAGACTTCTCACGCGTAGAACCACTAGGCTATCGAGTCAGTCAATAGATCTATATTTTTTATATTATAATTATTTCCCCGCTTTTCTTAAGAGTTTTATTCTTTTACAGAAAAACATTATAACTCGCTTTACATTTCAAATCAAGTTTTAAGCAGTAACTAAGATGTTTTTCAAGCAACTTGAAAACATTACTCTCGTCATAAAAGTTTACATACAACCGAATGTTCTGTCTGTTAGTTTCACATTGTTAAAATAGTCCAGGAGCCAGTGTTGCATTGACAACGTCATGTTATTGAGGTTGATAGTATGAACTATGAAAAGGTTTAATCTGTGTTACTTAAAATAAAAATAATATGATGTAGTTGCGCTTTCCTAAAGGTGGTTTCATATTATGGAGAAAACATACCACCACGCCTGCATTCCCCGAAGGGTTAGGCAGAGGTGTTCCAATGTACACGCACAGTCTGCCGGTATTTTTAGGTCTCATGTAATAGAGGGGCGGACCTATTGCCATTAACCAGGTACAAATGCAAAAATGACCAAAATAAGAACTAGGTACTAAATACCACCACGCCTGTATTCCCCGGTTAGGCAGAGATGTACCAAAGTACACCCGTAGTTAGAGCCCATTGCCAATAAACAAACACAAACCCTAACACAAAACCTAACTCCGAGCTGCTAGAAAACATAGAAAACCCCAGTAACACTTTGCTCGATCTGGGAATCGAACCCAGGACCTCTAGCGTAGCAGTCGCGCCTAGTACCAATAGGCTAACGAGGCAATTTTTAAGAAAATGTGGTAAATAAAAACTAGTCGGTACAGAATGACGTAAATGAAACCAACACTAGCTCCTACACTATTCGGCATGAAATTTCAAAGCTCAGTAGCGAAGTTTACTTATAGTTAACTACAAACATACTGGTTGAACCGCTTCGCTCAGTTTTTGTAACATAATTAAATTCAAAATTAAGTTGTACGAATTTCTTTAGAAACTTCTCCAAATTATTTATTTATGCGTGGGTAGGAGTCTATTTAACCGATATTCTGGGTACCGGTGATTAATTAACTATGATTATAATCTACCAACAAATAATCTTTTACTGTAAGCTAATAATATTGCCTCGTTAGCCTGGTGGTCTTGCCACGCTAGAGGATTTGGGTTCGATTCCCAGGTCGAGCAGTGTTATTGGGTTTATCTATGATATTCTTAGTAGTACTCGTAGCTCGAAGTTAGGATTTGTGATTGCTTAATGACAATTTGCATGGGACATGGGACTTAAAGACATACCGGCGAGCTGTGGGTGTACATTGGTAACACCTCTGCCTAACCCTTCGAGGAAAACAGGCGCGGTGGTATGTGATGTATAATAATATTTATTTAATCTCAATTGAGTAAAGTACGCAGAAAATAGCGATAGAGTTAGATAGATTGACTTTGATTTTTCTTCCGATATTTTATCCGTTCGGAGAGAGAATTATTTGCAGCTGTTTTATAATCATGTGATGATAAAACAGCTGCAAATAATTCTCATAAGCCTTTAACAAGCCTACAAAGAATTCTCCTTTAATATTGATACCTCACACATCGAGTGATGAAAAATTCACCGAACATACAAAAGTAAATGCGACCCGCTTTTAATTTGTCTCGTCCCCGGAATGAATAGCGGTTCATTATTTTGTTTTTCCATGTAGGTATTTAATAAATAATTACACCTGCGTATACAACTATGTGTTCTGTGTGTTCTGTCTTCTGCTTGTTTGGAGGGAAGTAGAAATTATGTTTTTCTCACTCCTACGCTAATCTTTTCTGATTTTCGTTGCGGGATCTAAGATAGTTGAACTGTTTCTCTAGGACTCGTCGAGCTTCATTGCTTCGGCGCTTTTGTAGCGGTCTCCACTGTTGATTCTTGCTTTCAGGAATTGCAGTGGTTGGGAATAGTATGGCGAGCTTGGCTTGGCTTTTGTTGTGTATGGTGTGGCTTTCTGTAGGTACGCAGATAGGTGTATTGTTGTTGATTTCATTTAGAATACATACACAAAGCCACGAATTTTTATCATGGGGGTAAGCAGAAACCACAGAGCGCCACTACCTTATATTTCTGTCGCTTCGTTTAACTATGAACATAATTAAGGTGTTTCGAATGTATACTAATAATACTAAGCTAAAGAGTATTTTGTTTGTTTGTTTAAACGCACAAAGTTCTGGTTCCGTATTGGATAAAAAAATGTTTTTGTGTACGATAGCTGGATTTATGAGGAATAGTATAGATAAGCTATTATGCTACGACCTACAGAAAGTCGAGCAGTAACCAAAGATAGAACTTATCGCTAGTGAAATAAACCATGCAGACGAAGTTGCGTGGTACTAATGTAGGTAAAGGTACTAGTGTATTAAAGGTATATTTTTACAGACTAATAAAATAAATTGTCAAAAGTACGCAAAGCTTTTAAAATATTTTCACTTCAAAAAAATATCAATTTTATATCAAATGTAAAATGCAAATGTATCTAATGCTTACTCCGTGATCTAATGTAAATTGAGTTGATTTCGGATTGACTACTATTGAACATGTTATTTTTCTAAGGACACAAATTGTATATTTATATGTATATTGTATAATATTTGGAAACCAAATTGGGAACGCACCTAGTTTCTAAAACTGCCCATCACACCGAATTAATACACAACCCAGCATCTTTCAACCAAGTTGACCGTCAACGTCACGGAACCTGTTGTAATTACCGGTCGGGGTATGTAAACGGAGTTTAATCACGGATGTACGGATCTGCCCGGATGCAATTAACCGTGGGCTACTCGGATGACGGTTGAGTACCACTAATTTGACCCCTACCTACCTGTTCCTAAGATAACCCTGTCTGCCTTTGGCTCTGTTTTCCTTGGAACTCGATGTTATTGCAAATGGAGACAATTATTCTGTGTTATGTTAAACATCGTTGATGGCTTTGGGTGGGGGACTACCGATGTTGATTCAATGGTAATACGCCAAGCATAAACTGTCAAAAAATCTCTCATGCATGAGAAAGGGCAAGGGCAAGTACCAATGTAACTTTTCAATTTTTAAAGTACTATGTAGCTACTACCTACGACTTTTTCCGTGCTAAAATTTGATAAAATTATTATCTCACAGGAACATTTTCCGGCATAAAAAGTATCTTATGTGTTATTCCACACTACAATCTATTTCAGTGCCAAATTTTATCCAGATCCGTTGAGCCGTTTAAGCGTGAAAGAGTAGCAAATGTCCATGCATCCATCTAATAATAATTCATATATTTATTTATGCTACACAAAACTTGTAAATAATAATTAAATTAAAACTATGTGCAGTTAATGTAAAAAAGGAAGGTAATAGGGCATCAAAAAACGCATCCGCATCGCTGTCAATGGGGCATGTGCCCAGAAGGCTGGCAGCATCGCCACGTTGTATGGCAATGCTGATTCTTTGGCCAAAGAAAAGGCCAGCCCTCTGGTTACAAACTTTCGCATTTATTGTATTCGTACAAAGTAAGGGTTTCAGTGTTTATCTTGGACATCTCTGATATCAGTGAGAAAATTAAGATAAGTCTGAAAAAAGTGTCTAATAAGATTTCTTCAAAGAAGTCCTCTTTAGAAAACCACAACCTGTCTCAAACTATAATACCTATTTAATGAGCCTCCATGCCCCCAAAATAGACATTAATTATATCCTATCTCAATTAAATCACTCAACGATTATAGACCTCACAGGTTCCATTGAAGGATCACTGAACCAAAATGGCAAGAATTTACCGGAACGCTTAATTTCAATCAAACGAGATTGGTATCTGAAACTAATTAGTGAGGAATTCCGTCGTTTTGTTTGTAAAGCACTGAAATAAATTAGGGTTTTTATTATTGCGTTGTTCTTCTTTTGTTTTTTTTTTCGTTTTCAAGGAACAATAGCCTCGATATCTTTATTGGTTGACATGCCAATGTTTGTGGGTTGTAGTGTAAACTGAAAGCGAATGTATACCTACTATTATTAATTATCGAACTGTCCGCGACTTCGTCCTCGTGGCTTATTACGATCGCTTTAAGCTACGTCTTTGGTTACTGCTCCGGTCCCGTGGGTCGTAGCATGTTATATTATAGCCTATGACCCGCACAATTTTTTCTTTATATGGGAAAAATAATTTTCCAAATCGTTTTAGTAGATCCAGAGGTTACCCCCTACAACCTTACAAATTCACAAACTGTACCTATTTATTAAGCCCTCTTTAATTACATTTATAACTTTTTTAACGTTTTTTATATCAGAACACGGCAAAAGCTTTTTCAATCACCCCTCAACGCTGCTACTAAAAGCTAAAACCATACGACACAAACCTACAAAATACAGCAGTCGTAACACACAGCCTTTTTGTTGCAGCAACAAAGAGCGAACCTGAAACACGTTGCTGTAACAATGCCGCACAAAAAGCACTTAACGAATATGCAATGTTTTTCTTCCATCCGTACCCTTTCTATAGCTTTCCCGAAATAGACATGTTATGTGCAACCTCCCAACCTTCGTCGTTTCAAGGGTAGCCATTAATATTGTACTCACGTATGTTGTACAATGCTTTTGTTACACGTTGCACGTCACGCTCTCGTTTTCTGTATGTTTGATTAATTGACTTTTGATTTCTCTGTTTTTTAGATACATAATCAATCGTACTTTTATGTACAATTTATAATAGGGGGGAGGGGAGAGCTCATGGAGCATTAAAGTTCGTTCGATTCACTGTCAATGTGGCGAATTGTTTTGAATTTAGAATGATTAAATGTACAATGTATACGACTTTTCACTTCAATTTTAGAGTTATGAAAAGAATGGGAAGGTTTTGTTCCAGAGACCAAAAGGAGGTACAGACAGCGACATCAATTGGCAACCCTCTTGCATTAAAATTTGTTCGAAAAAAGGTAACCAGTTGATGACGCTGTCTGTCTGTACCTTCATAAAATTGATAGATGATCAAAATGCTTTTGCTTTCGGGTTCCGCACCCAGTGCTAAATTCAAATATTCTATTACTAAGGCTACTGTCTGTCTTTTTGTCCGTCCGACTGTTTGCTACAGGCTTGTATTTTTTTAACCTTAATAGTAAAGCCGCTATAACAAAAATTAATTAAAAAAATAAAAGAGGTCCTCAAGAAACATATTTTCTCTTGTTTGTATGTAGTGTTGAATATAATAAGGTGATACGTCTACGGTACGGTACCTACGATTTTTTAACTGAAGCTTCTGAAAGTGAATGGTTTTTTTTACTTGTTTTAATAGGTAACATTTTGTAAAATTAAACAACAACATACTATTTAAACCCCGCTCAGGTTTACGAAAGTAGACATTATTATTTAAGCAAACAGTTACAAGAGAAGAGAGTTATTTAAGAAAACAAGAGAAGAGTGAAGCAAGACATTTGTTGCGAATTTTAATGAAGATAGTACTGTGGCGATATTTAATAGTATTACATGTCATCATCATCAGCCGGCAACAGTCCACTGTTGGACATAAGCCTTTCCAATCGCACGCCATTTGGCTCGATTCTCGGCAACTCTCATCCAGTTGCTACCAGCTATGGCTATGATGGGAATTCATCATATGGTTCCTTTCGCCCTCGGTGGATAAGAAGGGAGTGCCAGACTCTTACTAACTAAAACCCATCCGTGTTTCTCCTAGTACACTTTACGTTCCAGGGCTACGGTAACTCTTTCGAACAATATTTCTCAAACTTGGCATGGAAGTACCACTTAGATGTCAAAAATTCTATCATATATACACATACAATCACGCCTGTATGTACATGTACACCCACAGTTCGCCGGTATGTTTTAGGTCCCATATAACAGGGGGCGAGCCTATTGCCATTAACCGGGCACAAATCCTATCTCCGAGCTGCTACTGAGAATTTCATAGAAGAACCCAATAAAGCTTTTTGCTCGACCTGGGAATCGAACCCAAGACTTCTAGCGTAGCAGTCGCGCTTAGGACCAATACACTCACTTACACACACTCACTCACTCACTTTTTCTTTCTTTCTTTCTTTCTTTCAATAGGCCAACGAGGCAGTAACTAAAAAAAAAACTATGTTTTTTTGCATAAAAAAATTACAAGGTCGAATTTTCATCTCAAAAAATAGTATTACCAGTATTGTAGCCACAGCTGTTGTACTATTACGACTACCTTTATTTAAAACTTAGGAAACATAAAAGAATACGATTATGTCTTGTATCCGTAGGGTTGTGGCTACATAAAAGCAACTGGTAACGTTATCTCAGACCAAAATATTTCCGTGTTAAATAAAAATAGCTTGTATCAATAAAAACCGGTCAAGTGCGACTTGGAACGTACCTGAAAGGGATCCGTTCCACCGTATACTTATAGAAAAAAAAAGTTCCTTGTATGACTTCAAAAATGGATAAGGTCATCAATTCGGTTGTATTTTTTTATGTTTGTTACCTCAGAATTCCGTTATTTATCAACTGATTTGGAAATTTCCATTTTAATCTGAAATCTATATCATTATAATATTATTATGTTGTTATTAGCTTCTGCCCGTGACTTCGAGCGCATCAAAGTTAATATTATCCTATCGAACCGTATATTTTCCGGGATAAAAGTATCCTATTTGTTACTCAACACAACAATCAGTCTCAGTGCCAAATTACAGCCAGATCCGTTTAGCCGTTTAACAGAAACGAACATCCATCCATCCATCCTCACAATCTTCCATTTATAATATTAGCAGGGTAATAGGTTATCGGCATAAATGACACACTCTGTGAAAATTAAAAGTTAACTGAAGTTTAACTGAAGAACAATTTATTAAAGTTCATGAGGTACATCCCGGTGACAGACAAATGGACAGCGAAGGCTTAAAAATAGGGTTCCGTTAGCACATTTCGTGTATGGAACCCCAAAAATATCTCGATATACGAGGCGGAAGAGACATCGAAAAGAACACTTTTATCATGAATTCAGAACATGGTTCTTGAACAGAGTAGAATAAATCTTTATTTGCTTAGAATGGAAATACATAAAATCAGTTTTTACAATACGTATAAGAATACTAGCTGTTCCCCGCGGTTTCACCCTCGCTGCTCAGCACCTGTTGGTCGTAGCGTGATGTTACATAGCCTATAGCCTTCCTCAAGAAATGGACTATCCAATACTAAAAGAATTTTCCAATTCCAACCAGTAGTCCCTGAGATTAGCGCGTTCAAACAAACAAACTCTTTAGCTTTATAATATTAGTATAGATAATATATTCTGCTTTTATATGGCATGCAAATGTAATACACATACGAGTATGTAATCACTCCTGTACTCCCCGAAGGGTTAGGCAGACTTGTAGAAATGTACGCAGTTCGCCGATATGTTTAGGTCCCATGTAATAAAGGCTAAACTATTGCCATTAACCGGGCACAAATCCTGACTCCGAGCTGCTACTGAGAATTCCATAGAAAAACCTAATAACACTTTGCTCGACCTGGGAATCCAAACCAAGACTTTGAGCATAAAGGTCGTGCTTAAGATTACTAGGATAGAGGCAGTGGAACATTATTTTACCATCACGCCTGTATTCCCCTTTGGGTTAGGTCGAGGTGTACCAATGTAAACCCACAGTTCGCCGTGATGTTTTAAGGCCCATGTAATAGGGATATTATTTTATTATGACATTAATGTAATACTACGTTCTAAGAAATAAGTATTTCAAGAACTTATCTTTCAAGAAATCCTGAAAAGAAACAGTAATTATTTCCACTTTCTCCAAGAACTGCTCTATCGATAGCCGCAAAGAAGTCGAGATTAATTGGAATTTTAATTAAAAGTACAGTCAGCAAAGAGATCCGTTAAATGTTAGAGATTTTTTCCTGTCTGAATAAATGGTATAATTAAGGTGGAGAATTACAAAGGTGGCTCTTCATAGGAAGAATTAGTGCAACATACTTTTACTGAGACCGTATAAGAACTTAATGTGAGGTAAAAGATTGCTTGTGGTGTAGTGAGCGTAAAGTCCTGAGTTCGATTCTTATGTTGGGCTGTGTTATTTGGCTATTCTATTTTAGCCTGGAATTTGGTAGTTCTTCTGGTGACACCCCCGTGGCTCGGAAAGCACGTAAAGCCGTTTGTCTCCTTCCCTCTTTTCCTATCCTTTCATTGGTTCTCGTTAGTCGTGAAGCATTGGCGTCCTACCGGGAGTACTTGGCATTCCTAATGTCATAAGTTTTCTCTACCACTCAACCAAATATGGTGAAGAGATAACAAGGCATATTCAGCAATTAAATAGATGTCCGGACCTTCTTTTGACTCATTCTCTGTAGCATGAGCGACACATGGTTCAGGGAAATTGTTTAACTATTTTATTTGCTTCGCGGGCAGTGAAAGTGTTCATTATAATTCAGAAGACAAAACAATCACATCACTACAATTCAAAAAGCAATCAAGCGTTTCAATGAATACGAATTTTGCTTGCATTGCGAAAATACTTTTCGTCACCTACCATCATTATTAATAAAATAAAATATTGCAATAAAGCAGGAACGAACGCCACGTCAAACAATGCGCATGACTGAATGTAATTTAATACCTTTCGTTATATTTATTTGCCCGAAATTGAGGTAAAAGTTTATTAATATAGGTAACTTTTTGTTGGTTACTTTTTGCCGTATATTTAATATTACAAGTAATGTATTCTGGGTGACGTTTACTTCATGGGAAATCTTTCAGGCGAAGTTCCCAAGAAATGTTGAAGAGAATTGTTCATATTCAATGAAGAACTTTTTTTCTATGGGACCTTAGAATGAAATCACGCCTTCACGCTTTTATTCCCGAAAGGGTTAGGCAGAGGTATACTAATGTGCACCCACAGTTCGCCGGTATGTTTAGGTCTCATGTAATAGGGGGCCAGCCTATTGCCATTAACAGGGCACAAGTCCAAAGAATTTCATAGAAAAACCCAACAACACTTTTTGCTCGACCTGGGAATCAAACCCAACACCTCTATCTCGGAAAGTAATAACCCAATTATTCTATACTTATTTTTATTTTTTTTTTTTTTTTTTTTATAGACGGGTAATCATCAAATAACTTCCCCCGCCCTGGGCGGGGCGGGAGGGAGTGTCAGACTTTTACTGACTAAAACCCGTCTATGTTCCTTCATGTGCCCTTTGCGTTCCGGGGGCGCGGTATCTCTTTCGAACAACCCGCAGCCCCGGCAGGCATCGGCCCTCAGTGGCCCCATCCAATTTTGCTGACATCTCTTTGAGGCGCGCGTGGAACACGAACGCGCCGTCGACACGGTCTGTCGCTAGTGAACGTACGGACGGTGAGCTACCCATTGCTCACCGTCCACAGACCCGCGTCTACGGTGGCCGGGAGTCGTCTCGTGGCTCCCGACGCCCGGATCGTCTGCCGCGGCGGCCGCTGGGACGGGGGACCCTCCTTTCCCTCTCCCGTCCCGCCGCCTCCTTCTCTAGCATTACAGCTTCGCAGAAGGAGGCGACTGCTTCCCATTCCCCCTCGCTCCGGACCATGGCCTGAACCAGTGCCGGACGCGAGAGGGCGCCGCCGCCGATGGCCGCCTCGAGGACTCGGCGGTGCTCAGCCCAAGCAGGGCACACCGCCAAAGTATGCTCCACCGTGTCCTCGGGGCGATCCTCACAATGGTGACACCCGGGCGTTTCCTCCCGCCCGATGAGGTGCAGGAACCTCCCGAAACATCCGTGTCCGGTGAGGACCTGCGTCAGGCGGTAGGTGAGGGCGCCGTGGCGCCGCTCTAGCCACTCCTCAAAGAGTGGACTTACCGCCTCAATCGAGGCGTGCCCTAATTTTTCTATACTTGATATGTACAATTGTGCATAATAATATATACCTACACATAATATCTACATAAGATTAAAGAGTCAGAAAAGAACATTTTTGACAAAGAGTTTTCATTACCTAATGTACACAGCAATACACAACCAACACACCACCAATACCAATACAACACACCAATACACATACACAACCAACATACAACATACTACACTAAAAATTAAAATTAAAATCGGTTCCTTAATTTCCAAGTCTTGAAATATGATAATCTATACACGAAACAATGCAGAATAAACGCCCTTAAAAAGAATAACACAAAAGCATGTTAAAACCAATATTTACATACGACGCTTTGTAAAAACACAGCGAAAAAGCGAAGCTGTTACAAGCATTACTAAAGCAATCTGTATAAAAGTGTTCCCGACCAAATTACTAATGCATGCACTTCTGTAATAATCGTACAAATGCAATCGTTATTTTATACTCATTTTAAATTTAACTTTGGAAAGAATATATTTTACCTGAGCGTAGATTTTTTAGTCTTTTGGCTATGTTTAACTTCTTCTGTGTCAATGAATTAACTAATTTTAATAATTAAAAGAAATAATGTCACTATCTGCCTCGTTAGCCTAATGGTCCTAAGCGCGTCTGCTAAGCTAGAGGTCTTAGCTTCATTTCAGGTCGAGCAAAAAGTGTTGTTGAGTTTTTCTATGAAATTCTTTGGACTTGTGCCCGCACGCAAATCTGGTCTCGGCTATCATTCGTGGACCTTTGACAATCGTTACTGATAGTCTTTCATTGATCATCATGCTCGCTCAATCGCGTCAAGGGGTGATTAGGAAGTACATTATAAATGAAAAGATGTAATTATTAACCCGTTATTGAACCCTCGTGCATGACCGGCGGGCGTCTTAATTACTGGGCCATCACGACACAGACAATCACAATACATAAATAATACTAATTACAAAAAAAAACAAGAAATTAAAATTAATTTTGAAATTCATAAAAAAACGAAATTAATATTCTGTTGTTTCCTGATAATCTCATTAAATATTGATGTTTCAAATTCGCTTCAAAAACAATATCCCCCGTCCATTGTTCGTTCCCCAAACAAACGTGAAAACATTTAAAAATCCCTTGTGTTCATATATTTTTGGAACGCTTACAAAAGCATATAACCATTGTTTCATGCTGCTTTTACAAACATTTGCATACGTATAGTTCTATTGTCGCATGAATTAATAAGCTGTACCAGGGATGGCGAACCTTTAGTCGTAATTTAAATGTAACGTTTTCAGTAGTAGTAGAGCTCTTTGTGAAGGAGCTCGTCTGGGGAAGTACTACCACCATACATATTCCTGCCGCAAAGCAGCGTTGCTGTGTTCCGTATTGAAGGGTATTATAGGCACATGAAACATTTTAGCTTTGTCTCTGTGATGGAAACGCATTTGCAAGGCCTTTGGTATTTCAGATGCGATGACTAATAAACATCTGGTGGTCTGTCAGCTTGTTTTCCATCCAATGAATTATTTAGCTTGCAATATGTTACTTACCAATGTGCTTTCACCACCTTTGGTTGACTAGTAAAGGCAAAAAGTCCACATTTATACCTTTTGTTGCATAAACTTAAAATAAATAAATATTATCTGAGGAAAGTAAAGGAATAAAAGAACAGAAACCACTCACATTTACATCTTGATACATGATTGTTTTAACTTAAATAAGGTACCTACATAATTTGACCGAAAGAGAAAAAAGGTTTATTGCAAATGTCGAATATTCAAAAATGTATAAATTAATGACGTAACAGAAGGTCGTAAACCACTAATAGCATTAATACCATAGGTTTGTAACCCCTGAACGTTGCTCATAGATTATTCTAGGAAAATATAATAAACCATGTAGTTATGTTAATCGTGTGCCTTCTCTATATGAGAAGAGACCTTTGCCCTGGCAGTGGGACGGAATAAATATATGTATGCCATCACGCCTGTTTTCCCCGAAGGGTTAGGCAGAGGTGTACCTGTTTACACCTACAGTTCGCCGGTATATTTACGTTCCATGTAACAGGGGGCGAGCCTATTACCATTAACCGGGCACAAATCATAACTCCGAGCTGCTTCTGAGAATTTCATAGAAAAACCCAATAGGTAACGCTTTTTGCTCGACCTGGGAATTGAACCCAGGACCTCTAGCGTAGCAGTCGTGCGTAGGACCACTAGGCCAACGACGCAGTCCAGCAGTCTAGGGGCGCAATATTATTTATTAATATTTTGAATGAATAACATGGACGTTCATACCCTGTTCGCAAATAACGATTACTACCGCATTGTAACCGTTTACCTATAAATAAATTATTAAACGAAATAATTGTGCTACCACGTCAATTTTAACGAGAAAATTCATCGAATTTCTCTGTAAATGAAAAACATCATTATCATCAATAAAAATTTATCTCCCTCCATAACATGAAAACGTTTTACAATAAAATTAAATGTTTCGGGAAAATCAGTAATTTTATCATTTATACATTGCCCACAATTAAGTTTTAATTATTTTCAGCGTCAGATCAAAAGCAGTGAAATAATGAGCGTAATATTTATTAAAATTGGTCTCTGAATATAATTCTTTGTTTATAATTAAACTAGCTTCTGCCCGCGACTTCGTCCGCGTCACAGTTGATGTGTTATCCTACGGGTACCGTACATTTTCCCGGGATAAAAAGTAGCCTATGTGTTATTCCAGACTATAATCTATCTTTGTGCCAAATTTCATCCAGATCCATTCAGCCGTTTAAGCGTGAAAGAGTAACAAACATCCATCCATACATACAAACTTTCGCCTTTATAATAGTAGTAGGAAGTAGGATTTACGACTGAGGTCAGGTTTTGAGTAAAATTAAGACGAAAAAAAAGGAAATATTTTTTTGGGAGAACTGCCTCGTTAGGCTAGTGGTAATAAGCGCGACTACTACGCTAGAGGTCTTGGCTTCGATTCCCAGGTCGAGCAATGTGTAATTGAGTTTTTCTATGAAATTCTCAGTAGCAGCTCGGAGTTAGTATTTGTGCCCGGTTAATAGCACTCGCATTCTATTACATGGGACCTAAATATACCGGCGAACTGTGGGTGTATATTGGTACACCTCTGCCTAACTCTTCGGGGAATACAGGCGTGATGGTGTATTATATTACCCAAGACCAATTTTTTTATCGATTATTGACAGAATTCTTTATCGTCGAGAAGAAATCTGTAAAAAATCGGTAAAAAAATCGATCGCTTCTAGCTTCGCCGAGTTTTTTATTAACCTAGATTATGTATGTCATGACTAGAAGATGATGATGAAGATGGATGGATTGTGTGAAGAATGATATGAAAGAGAAAGGAGTGAGTTATAGCATGACGGCTGACAGGATGGTATGGAAGAAGAAAACGTGTTGCGCCGACCCCAAGTAACATGGGATAAGGGCAGGAAGATGATGATGTATGTCATGACTAGACAAATTTGTATCGAGCCCGCTATCAAAAAAGTCACTATAATGTCTTCTATTTTCAAAATTCAAATAAACCATTCCACAGGGATTATCTCAAAGAGTATTGGTTCGAATATTTGGGGCGTATACTTCCTACTTTTTTGCCATGACAAAGTCACGCACGCACGCAAAATATAAAGGTCAAGCGATGCGTGAGACTTGATGTCATAAAACCGTGCGTCCGTGCGTAGACGTTGCGTGCGCAGATATGCATGTGGATTATATTTATCTCATCATCATTATAACTCTATAAACGTCTGACTGAATGTAAAAGTTTTTCCTGGTACTGTGACTTGAATAATGATATAGATACATACCATCACGCCTGTATTTCCCGAAGGGTTAGGCAGAGGTGCCTATGTAGGTACATCATTAGTCCATTGAAATGTTTAGGTCCCATGTAAGAGAAAGCGAGCCTTTTGCCATTATCAATATACCGTCACGCCTGTATTCCCCGAAGGGTTAGGCAGAGGTGAACCAATGTACACCCACAGTTCGCCGGTATATTTAGGTCCCATGTAATAGGGGGCGAGCCTATTGCCATTAACCGGGCACAAATCCAAACTCCGAGCTGCTACTAAGAATTTCATAGAAAAACCCAATAACACTTTTTGCTCGACCTGGGAATCGAACCCGGGACCCCTTGCACAGTAGTCGCACTTGCGACCACGAGACCAACGGGGCAGTTTTACCATTAACCGCCAATACCTAATTACCTTTACAATACCTAATTATTTAATTACCTTTTGCCATTAACCGGGCACAAATCGTAACTCCGAGCTGCTACTAAAAATCTATACTAATACTAGCTTTTGCCCGCGACTTCGTCCGCGTGGATTAATAGTTCCCGTTCCCGGGGGATTTCCGGAATGAAAACTCTCCTATGTCCTTTCTCGGGTCCCAGACTATATCTGTACCAAATTTCATTGAAACCGGTTCAGTGGTTTAGGCGTGAAGAAGAGACAGACAGACAGACAGAGTTACTTTCGCATTTATAATATTAGTAAGGATTATAAAGCTGAAGAGTTTGTTTGTTTGTTTAGACGCACTAATCTTAGGAACTACTGATTCGAATTGAAAAAATCTTTTTGTGTTGGATATTCCCATAGTCCATTTATCGAGAAAGGCTTTAGGCTATATAACATCACGCCATGAGCGATAGGAGCGGAGCAGTAACCAAAAACTTAACGCGGTTGAAAAAAAAACACGCGAACGAAATCGCGCGCAATAACTAGTTTCATAGAAAAACCCAATAACACTTTTTGCTCGGCCTGTCGAACCTAAGACTTCTAGCGAGCAGTCCCGCTAAGGACCAGTAGGCTAACGAAGCAGTCAAGTACAGTTCCCAGCAATTTGTTGATGCTAACTTTGCACTGTCATAAAACCCGAACATACATACAGGTTTACCAATTAAAGCCTACTATAATTGCATGCGGAGTACCGAAGACCAACGATGCTCTCAACAGTTGACAGGATAGTCATCCAATTAGCTATCCCCGATCCTTTAGAAATGTTACCCGAATGAATATAAGGCCTCATATTCATTGGCAAAGAAACGCCGTGCAACATTATTGGTTGCAGCATTTTGTTGTTGTAAAACAATTGTTGCTAAATTGTTGCTTTGATTGTGTGCTATGAATAGGGGCAATAATTAATGTGCTTAAGGTGAATAGACTAAGACTCTGTGCACTCACTTCTTTCAAAACTTAAAATAGTCTTTAATTTGCTTTTTTTCCCAAGTATTTTACAATTCTGTTTATTGTGTCTACTATCTATGTAATTCTAACTATGTATACTATCTTACCTGTGAAAACTTGTAATTGGGTTTTTTAATGGTATCTAAACCCGAACTATTGTATATGATTAGCTGTAAGTTTTCCTAAAATTATTAAAATAAATAAATAGCTTTGTATCGTTAGTTTAGTGGTCAGATGTGAGACTGTTGAGTGTGGAGTCCGAGGTACAATACCCAGGTCGTTCATAAAGTGTTTCTTACAAGAGATTTCACACACCATGACGCCGGCCGTCATGACACACACACACATACATACATACATACCATCACGCCTGTATTCCCCGAACATTTAGTCAGAGGTGTACCAATTTACACCCACAGTTCGCCGGTATGTTTAGGACCGCGTAATGCTTTTAAATTAAACTAGCGTTTGTACGTGACCTTTCCCGCTAGGATATCAAATACCTCCTTAATTTTTCCTTGTCACAACATTGTTAGCTGACGTCGCCTAACTATAAACTACCCACCAGTCAACAGCTTCAAAGGTCAAGTAGATTTATTTCTTGTTTAGTGAGTGAGTAAATAGATGTATGACCTTTCGCTAAAACAGGGTGGCCCAATTGTGGGCCTATATGAAATGAAATGAAAATCTAAATGAAAATTTTGAAAGCCTCTTCTTGGGCATTGGGCATTCTGAAATACCCCCATGTATGTTCTACGGTTTTTGTGGTTTAAGAGCTAGACGATTTTTTTTTTGATAATTTTTTTGTAGCATTAGATCTTGAGGATTTTCTATAGTTGTGTCGCAAGGTTTGAAAAAAAAAAAAAAGTTTTTAATAATACTTAAAAAAAAACGTTTGGACGTCCGCAATTGGGCCACACTGTATATAATTCCTATCTTCTGTCTACGCCTTCGAAGCGTGGTTTATTTTCACGCGCATCACGTTACATCTTTGATTACTGCTCCGCTCCCGTGTGCCGTAGCGTGATGTTATATAGCCTATGTTACTCAGTGATAACGTAGCTTTCAAACGGCAAAAGAATTTTTGAAATTAGTCCAGTAGTTTTTAAGTATATTTGTTACATACAAAAATACAAATCTTAGTTATATTACGAGTAATATATATTATGTAGATATATACAAGTATATGGACATGCTGATCAAAATCATAACCCTCCTTTTTGCTTCACTGTAGTCGAGTAAAACTATCCAGTTTTATTCACTGTCGCAAAGAAAAGATCCCTAAGCTAGGTATTCCTTCAGTCTTTATAGGTGTTCTGCACAATAAGAAAACTAATGAGGTAGATAAAGAAAATATTGTTACGTTTCATTATTATTGTAGTCCACAAAGACTATTATTGTCTGAAACAGAATTACATCTAGATGCTATGTAGGAATGGGACTATTTTATTAGCAATTCGATATTTGGTCGAAAAGCGGTGACATAGCAAATTACTATCTTACAATAAATGATCAATTATTTGATGGCTTCAAAAGATACATAGAAATTCAGTTGGTAAACCCCAATAACACTTTTTGCCCGACCTGGGAATTGAACCCAGGACCCTACGCTCAACAGTCGTGCATATCAACACGACACCAATGGGGCAGACGGGGCCATCGGACTATGAGAGTAAAGGAAGATGAAGTGCACCTGTGTTTGATAACATACTTGAGCACTATAATATCTCCTCCTCCCTTTGGCTAGCCTGCATTAAGCTAATTTTATGGACATTCTAACCCTTCCTCAACCGAGGTATACTAAAAACCAAGGCATCCCTAGTCCTTAGAACAAGGATACATGAATGAAATAACAATAAATCCTTTCTTTTATGCAAATAGCAGCTCATTACAAAATGGTACTGTTTTAAGCATATTAAAATAGTTACATATATAAAACGCAGAAAGTCGTTTAATCTCTTCCGTTGCTTTATTCATAGAACAAGTACAAAACGTTATTTGAATATAACTGAATATGATTCGTGTAGACTTGTCTGTATTCATACATACATAAACTCACGCATTTTTCTCATGGGAGTAAGCAGAAACCACAGAACACCACCTACTACGATTCTTACATACTCCTTTCGCCTCGTCCACGTTTATACATCTGGCCAAACAAATAACACTCGATGGGAATCGGACCCAAGACCTCTAGCGTAGCAGTTGCGCTTAAGTGAATTTGACAAGGACCTACTACCATAGCTAAACCTAACTAATATATTTCTTGTAATTTATTAAAATTTATTCTATTTCAAAAGTAGGTTACAAATAGGTATTTTTGTCAGATTGATTCTTTCATCAAAATGCGATCGTTAATATGTGAGATTTAAATTTTTTTGAATGTGGAATACACACAAAAAAAAAACAATCTTTAACTGGAACAAGTACCTATACGTACCTCATTCATTTACAAAACTCAGTAATCCATCCGATTCCAATCCACCACAATAACAGCTTAACCTCCATTGATCGTAACCTAAAACCTTTCAGATACTCCATAATATGCATCATCATCATCATCACCATATCAGCTGTAGGTCGTCCACTGCTAGACATAGGCCTCCCTCATACATTTCCGATAAGACCGGTTGAAAGCGACCTGCAAAATAATGTATGTTCTTAAAAATTACTACAATTGCTCCCCCATTATTTTTAAAAACAATTTCTCTAGCTAAAGAATCTAATATCGAAATCCAATCATCCGAGTGAATCCAACAGTTTTATGTTAAGTAAACTAGTGGCTCAATGAAGGCGGGGCTATAAACAAGCCAAGTTGTTACGCCAATCACATACGTTGCCAATAAAAATAGTCCGTGAATTGACTCGCTGAGTCCACTGGCCCATGGAGAGTGCTAGACTTTTTTGATTAGGACCGAGGTTCGGGCAATTTTCGCCAATTATGACGGATCAATTGGGGCAACGGTTTGGCGTTTGGCTTCAGTGGTGCTGGTTCGTTTAAAGGGTTATATTTGTGTGGTGATAGATAGTTATTCTGGAATGTGTGTGTGTTTCGTGAGCACATACAAATATACATAAACTTATGTCTTTTTCGCCATGGGGGTAGGCAGACACCACATAACGTCACATACAACGATCCTTACGTACTTATTTTGCCTCGTCCACGTTCATACTCGTACATCTGGTCATACAAGCACGCCGGCTACGAGAACTGCGCACCCGACCTTTCTGAACAACCTCGCCAATAAGGTTAGGGTAGGTCTTTCTAGGGCGTCCGTTGCCACTCACATCTACCTGCTAAAAACACAACTCCAGCTACAGAATTCAAATTGCTCTTATTTTAAATAAACGTGTAGCTATGGTTTTCGCACGACTGGCAACTAGAACTGACCTATCCTACTCGTATTTCCAGTACCAGAGTCCCTCGCGAAATTAGCATATGTCGAGGACATACAAAATTCTGACAACACCTGTCTGGTCGGGTGTTGGTTGACAGCCTCGTTAACTAAGTGGTCCTAAGTGCGACTGCTACGCTAGAGGCCTTGGGTTCGATCCCCTGGTCGAGCAAAGTATTATTGGGTTTTTCTATGAATTTCTCAGTAGCAGCTCGGAGTTTGGAAGTCCGTAGTGCGACACCGCTGTGCTTCGGAAAGCACGTTAAGCCGTTGGTCCCGATCTCCTCCCAGTTATGTCGGACTGCCATCCCATCCCATGTGTTTGCACACACACTTTATGCTCCATTAAGATTAGCCACGCGCGGTGACCTAAATCGGTCTGTAGGATACGTACATACATACTTATATACCTATTACCTAACCACTTCTTAGCACAATACATACAGGCCCGTTTAACAAAACCCTCAAAGGTACATAGGGAACAAGTGTGTGTTATCATTTCGCAAGTCACCTTAAGGGAGAATTTAGTCGAGTTACCCCACTTTGATAGTAACCCGCATCTTGTCGTAACTTGCCTGATTTATTGTTTAGTTTCGGCCCAGCTATTAATTTTGTCTGCTTGTTATCCCGATTCACGCGTTCGGTTCATCGGGGTGAGTTGAAATCGAGTTGAATGGTCTAGTTTATTTGTTCAAGGATTTCCTGAAGAATTATTAGTTTTATTTAAATTGACTACCTCGTTAGCGTTTTGGTATTAACCTGCTTAAACTTTTTGTGGTGTTGGATGGCAAACAAGCCCACGGCCCACCTGATGTAAGTTGATGAAGCTTGATTAAAGTCTTCAAAAATTACTCCAGCTTAAAAATGTATTTGAAAATATCCAAAAACCTTTAGTATGAAGACATAGCGAACACCTGGAAAACTCGTAACAAAGCGTCGGGAGTGTCGGCCTCGTTCCAACAAACTTGACGAAAAGTACCAACACTGATGGAAGTACCGGCTTTATCTTGTTTTAGGGTACCGTAGTGTTGATATGAAAACTACTCGCCCGAACCCGTTGATGAGTGAAATTTTGAGAATGTATAAATATATGCTGGGCCATTTTTCTTCTTCTTTTCATATGATGGCAAGTTTTTTACATGTTTTACAAGATATTGTATAGCACATATAAAATTCTAACAAAATATATTTTAGGGTAATAAAGAATAGGCAGAGGTGTACCAATGTATACCCACAGTTCGCCGGTATGTTAGGTCCCATATAATAGAGGGCGAGTCTATTGCCATTAACCGGGCACAAATGCTAACTCCGAGTTGCTACTGAGAAATTCATACAGCAACTAGCTTCAATTTTAAACTGTAACTTCTTGACAATTCAAAAGTGCCTGTAAATGGTCTAATTGAAATAAATGCTTTGATTTGATTTGATAGAAAAAGAAAACCCCAATAACACTTTTCTCGACCTGGGAATCGAACACAAGACTTCTAGCGTAGCAGTCGCGCTTAGAACCACTATGCTAACAAGGCCTATTATTATCCTACTGCAGGGTAAAGATCTCTTCTCGTAAAGAGAAGGCACGAGCACAGATCACATTGACGTTTTCAGGCTAAGATTTATTACAAAGTCTAGCTTTTCTCACGCTGCCTCCCTTCGGTAATGTCAGTGATGTTTTAGATAAATTTATACAACATATCTTCTTTATATAAACATTTTTTTACGGAACCCAAGGCCTAAGCAAACCCGCGCCCTGACCCAAAAAGCCAGGCCTCGGCCAGAAACTTGGTGTTTTCATTAAATTTAATACTGTTTAAAAGCTATCTCTTTGAATACACATTTTTTTTTCTATAGAAAAATATAAACATGTTTCCTTTGAGAGTGACCTTGTACAAGATTACATCGTCAAAGGAAACTCGAAATTGACCTGTTCTTGTTGGTTTCTGAAACGAAAATTATCGACGTGTCAAAATTAAATATACAAGTCAAGTGATTTAATTGGCTGTCGGTAATTCAGTCAACTAAGCAATCACACTTTTAACGATATGATAATTATTGAAATAATGTACCTACCTTTTTTTTAAGGATGTAAAATCATTAAATGACTTCTTCCACTCTGGGCGGTGCGGAAAGGAGTATCAGACCTGCATAAGTTATAGTGAAACATTTTTTAAGAGTATGAATGTAGTTTCCATTCGCACCCATTCTTCTTCATACGAAACTACCTTTCGGAATGGGCAACTAGATTATTGTTATTATTTTTTAAAGTACCTTTCAATGTGCAACTGCCTCGTTGGCCTAGTGGTCCTGAGCGCGACTGCTACGCTAGAGGTCCTGGGTTCGATTCCCGGGTCGAGCAAAAAGTGTTATTGGGTTTTTCTATGGAATTCTCAGTAGCAGCTCGGAGTTTGGATTTGTGCCCGGTTAATGGCAATAGGCTCGCCCCCTATTACATGGGACCTAAAATATACCGGCGAAATGTGGGTGTACATTGGTACACCTCTGCCTAACCCTTCGGGGAATAAAGGCGTGATGGTATATTTTTTTTTTTTTTTTTTTTTTTTTTTTTTTTTATATTTTTTTTTTTCAATGTGCTTATTACTAATATTACAAATGCGAAAGTTTGTGAAGGTGGATGGTTACCTAGATGGATGGTTGGATGGATGGATGGTTATGGTGAATGGATGGTGGTTGGTGGATGGTGGTTAATACTTAAACAGCGTTAAAGATTAAAAAAAAACATGCAGCAACAGGCGGAACGGATCTGAACGAAATTTGACAATGCGATAGATTGTAGTGTGGAATAACATAAAGAATACTTTTTATCCCCAAAAATGTATGATAATATTACAAATTTGACTCGGACGAAGTAGCAGACAGAAGCTAGTATTGAAAATAAATTAATAACTTAACTTTGACTTCAAAACACAATCACACTCCCTCACCTAACCGCAATATTAGACCTATCTAATCATAAATAACTACCCACAAAAGATAACAAAACTTCCCCAGGGCATTAATCCAAATGACGGATTATCTAAAGTGTCCGTGGCATACTATCTGATTTATGGGCTAGTAAGCTCTTTGTCCAGTTGCCTACCGAGCACGGAATATCCTTAAAAATGTTTGCTGTTACATTAAAGTGGGTTATTGCTTGGAAGAAATAAGAAATATATGATGATATAAAAATAGGGTGCGCTGGGATATTGTATGGTTTATATTGTGTGTGTGTATTCTCCATGGCTATGGCGGCAAACCTTATTGCAGACTAGCCACGTAGGAGATATTGTAGTGCACATGTGTGTGCGCAGGTGCACTCCCTCTTTCCTAAATCTTATAGTCCGACAAAACTGGGGAGAGATCAAGCGCAGGACTAACAGCTTTACGTGCTTTCCGAGACACGGGGTGTCACACCACCAACTTCCAAACTCCGGGTTTCCAAGCTGTTACTAAGAAATTTCTAATAGAAAAACCTAATAACACTTTTTGCCTGACCTGGTATCGAACCCAAGATCCCACCCCGCTTGTGTTAAAATTGACAGTAAGGTGAAAACGAAACGCAATATTTTTTTTCTTCGCTTGCGAAGCACATCACTTTCAGCCAGAAGAAGCAGGATACAAAAGAGAACTGGATCAAGTACGCTTGAACAAAATGTCATGTTAAAAATAGTTGGCGACTGAATTTTTTGACTACTTGACTTTTAGAAACAACCCACAATCTAATCTCAGTCTATCAAAAATGCCTCTAACTTACCTTAATTTTTTGACATTGACTGTCGATGAGATGAGAATTCGACTAGATATTGAACATTTTTAATCAGTAGAATTGGCTTCGACAACAATGCTCTTATTCAGCTACTTTTCAAAATGTTTGAATATGGAAAACATATAAATAAAGAAAAACACAATTTCAACTGGAACAAGTAACGCATTCATTCATAAAACTCAGTGACCCATCCAATTCCAATCCGCCACAATAGCAGCTTAACCTCGATTGATCGTAATCTAAAATCTCCCAGCGGAGAGTAATAAAGGAAGATATTCCGTATGTATGGGGAGATCAAGTATTCACGATATAGCATGACATGGGACGTAAACTGATGGTATTGGCCAAATTATAGAAGCACAATAGCTTCATATTTTTAGCGTCTTGACTGTTCAAAAGCGCCTGTAAATGCCTGTAATTTTTCAAATATAAAACTTACTTAAATAATAATATTCAAATTACAAACTATGTACAGATTATAAAAAAAGCAAGCTCAACAAATAACTCATCAATTTGGGCACTTGTCAATGGGACAGTGCCCAAAAAGGCTTGCAGCATTGCCACGTTGCAATGCTGATTTTTTTACCTAAGAAAAGGCCAGCACTCTGGTCGTTTAAAGAGTCGACCAGTCGCTTGGCGATGTTCCGAAAAACAACATAAGCGCTCGGACCCCATGGCCCTATAGTGTTGTTGTTGTAACTGTCTCGTTAGCCCTGTGGTCCTCTGCGGGTTGTTCGAAAGAGATACCGCGCCCCCGGAACGCAAAGGGCACATGAAAGGAACATAGACGGGTTTTAGTCAGTAAAAGTCTGACACTCCCTCCCGCCCCGCCCAGGGCGGGGGAAGTTATTTGATGATTTCCCGTCTATAAAAAAAAAAAAAAAAAAAAAAGCCCTGTGGTCCTGAGCGCAACTACTACGCCAGAGATCTTGTGTTCGTTTCCGAGGTCAAGCAAAACGTGTTATTGAGTTTTTGTATGAAATTGTCAGTAACAGATCGTAGTTAGGATTTGTGCCCGGTTAATAGCAAAAGGCTCGCTCTATTACGTGGGACCTAAACATACTGGTGAACTGTGGGTGTACATTTGCACATCTCTTCCTAACCCTTCGAGGAATACAGGCGTTATGGTAGGTATGTTAAATTGTAATTTTTTTTTATGGTGAGTATTCAAAATCTAAATTGTACAGAGCGCTCTGTACTAAAAAAAGACAAAAGAAAACGGAACAATAATTCAAACTAAATTGAACGCGAGCGCAGTGGGCTAGCCAGTTAGTACCAGCAAAAAGTTCTAAAAGAAAATACTCCATTCAATAGCCCTGGCTTTATTCACGTCATTATTAAACTGTTTCATTGTTTCTTTTTAATAAAGCAAGCGTTCAAAGAAATAAAGTTTTTAATTCAGTTGACTTGGAAATGTTATCAAATCTTAGTAGTACCGTCACTTAGCTTTTATTACGTCTAAATAATATAATTTGCTTTCAAGATTGGCACTAAAATTATTTAGTATAAAGTGGAGAGTTAAACTAAACCACTGGTCAAAGAACCTATAGCTGTTGGACCTAGGTCATGTTATCATGGCTGTAATTTTGAGAGTAAAATAGGTAGAGGAATTGTGGGATGTAACTCTGGCCTCCAATATACAGGCGGTGCCTAGTATGGGGAAAGCCGTATAGTTACACTAGCTTTAGCCCGCAATATCATACGATCTTCTTCTTTATCTTCTTTATCGTGTGGGCAGTAAGGTCTACCGACCCCAAACACCCTAGTATCAGAGTTTCTATACTGCCTCAAGGGCCTCTGACATGGTTACCGATGTCAGTGATGTCCGACATAAACTCAGAAAGTACATACTAGTATGAATTATAAAAAATCATATTGGTACTTGCCCGTGCCCGGTTGCGAACTCACAACCTCGTGCATGAGAGGCGGGCGCCTTAAACACTGGGCCATCACGACATGCGTCATCTGGGCCATCACATCACCGCTGCGGTGCCGAAGCGATGCGTTTGACAAACAAGAAACTCCACGGACACTCTTGCCCATACTGATTAACTTAATCTTAAAACAACTTAAAAATATATAAAATCTCAGTGGATACGTGCAGAGTTACGTTTCATGTGCCATGTTTTATTGCATTCAGCTGACTTGAGAGTTCACAATCGCTGCATTTATATCGCGATCGAAGTCTTCATGCGTACCGTGCAGGGTTGCCACGAGGAAGAATTGAATAAAACTAGTATACAGGTAAATATACAAGGGAAAGGTGTTTTTGGAAAAAGGAGCCTTATTTATATGGCTTTGTAGGGTTAGAATAACATTTAAGGTTATTTTATTTTCTAGTAGTTTATGTCTGTGATTACGTCTGAGTAAATGACAGTTACCTGTAGGTTGTCTGTTTTAGGGACAGCCCATTTTTTTCTAAAATAAAATTGACACTGAGATGAGATTGATAGATTTTAAAGTAAATATGTATGAGAATTAGTATTCTGTGTGATGTTAATAAGAATTATTTTTAAGCACAATGCTGTGAAAGTTTTTTTTATTTTATATTTATACTAGCTTTTGGCCGCAACGTCTGTAGCGAATAATTTGATATAATAGATATCAGGGAAACCGTACATTTTTTCCAGGATAAAAAGTATCCTATATGTTATTCCACAATACAATCTATATCAGTACCAAATGTCATCCAGATCCCATTCGCTGTTTAAGCATGAAAGAGTAACAAACATACTCCCACCCATCCTCACAATAAATATTAGTAGCATAGTAGGATAGTGGGATATTTGTGTAAGTATCCGTCCGCCATCCCTGATGTCCTGGGATCACAAATATGCGGCTTTGGAACGTACATCGCTTCCAGTCGCGTACACTCGGCGTATGCCAAATATTTACAAGCTATAAGGTATTTCATATTTATTATATAATTCATTTTGATAAATTTTACGTATGCCAACCAGCCAGTCCTTTTGATTAATAATACGTGAACGGATAAAATTTGTGCATATATGAGCATTTTGTGGTAAATTTAAATAACATTGCTTTTTTGGCCTATCAACTACATGGGCAATTGGTTTGGCAACTTCCTCATTGGCCTAGTGGTCCTAAGTGCGACTGTTCCACTAGATGACTATGATGCTGCCGACAAATTGCTTTGCAGATTGGCAGATGTTATGTTAAGTTTATGCGATGATTGTTGTGAATAAAATAAATATAAAAAAGAAGTCTTGGGTTTGATGCCCAGGTCGAACAAAGTGTTATTGGATTTTTCTATTAACTTCTCAGTAGCTGCTCGTCAATAGGCTCGCCCCCTATTACATTAGACTTTAAACATACCGACGAACTGTGGGTGTACATTGGTACACCTCTTCTTAACCCTTCGGGGTATACAGTCCTGTCGTCGGTATGTGGATGTTCATGTTTGCCTTTGTTTCATGTCGCCTGCCGCGACCTTGACTCGCTGTCTCAGGGCACCAGCTTTGTGCTACTTTGGCCCTTAGTTTGTCTGGCATAGTTTTTATAATAACAGTATACGTAAATATTTATTTAAATATCATACTAAACTAATTATTTTGATACCCTACCTATTCCCAGTAGATATAAAATTTTGATCAAAATGTAGATTAGCTCGTAGCAAATTCGTAGACGCGCTACGAATTTCGTAGCACGCCTACGAAAATAGTACAGTTGATTGAGTAAAAAAATGTAGGCATTTCTTTTAAAAACTTCTTGTTTAGTTAACAAGGTTTCTTGACAGGAGCTTAGGGAGTTAACATACCCTTAGTTTGATTAAAAAATAATATTATTTTTTAATTTCCTTTTCTTTCTTTCTTTCGTAAATTCGGTTTTTGACCGACATTTATTAGCAGTTGCTACTTGATTTATATTGCGTAACTAGTTCAGTTGTAAGTTAATTTACTAGGTGTCTAGAGATTTGCTCATAAATCTCTGAAATTAAAATAGTTTTCAACCACAAAATAACATTATACTTAATTGGAAATTATTTTAAAATTCATTTCAGCTTGTATATAAATCTTATTTTCCAAGTTTATTATGAAATTTACTACTTGCCCCCAGAGCAAGAGTTGCTATCAATGCTCAAGTTTTCATTGTCTGATAAGAGGCCTTTGCAGTGGGATAATAATAGGCTGGTATTATCTACGTATATACTGACTGACGGGCCTGTTGGTCTAGTGGTAAGTGGCCCTGACTGCTAAGCCGGAGGTCGTGGGTTCGATTCCCACCCAGGACAAACTTTGTGTGATGAACATGATTGTTTGTTCTGTGTCTGGGTGTGATTTATCTATAATATGTATGTATTTATAAAATTATATAAGTATGTATATCAGTTGTCTGGTTACCATAACACAAGCTCTGCTTAGCTTGGGATCAGATAGCCGTGTGTGAGTTGTCCCAAGATATTTATTTATTTATTTATACTAATATTACAAAGAAACAAACACTCTTGAGATATTTGTTTCTTTGTTGAAACGCGATAATCACAGGAACTACAGGCCCGATTTAAATAAAAACTTTTTATGTTATATAGCCCGTTTATCTACGAAGGCTAATAGCACGCTTCCACCCACGGGAGCAGGGCAATAACCAGAGACGTAACTCAAGGCGGGTTAAACCACATGGTACAGCCAGTTACTATTGATAGTCCTTACTAATATTATAAATGCGAAAGTAACTCTGTCTGTCTATCTGTCTGTCTGTCTGTCTGTCTGTCTGTCTCTTCTTCACGCCTAAACCACTGAACTGATTTCAATGAAATTTGATACAGATATAGTCTGGGACCCGAGAAAGGACATAGGATAGTTTTCATCCCGGAAATCCCCCGGGAACGGGAACTATTAATCCACGCGGACGAAGTCGCGGGCAAAAGCTAGTAGTTGTATACACCTCACGTTAACTGCCCCGTTAGTCTCGTGGTGGCAAGCACGACTGTTGAGCGTGGGGTCTTGGGTTAAATTCCCAGGTCGGGCAAAAAGTTTTATTGTATTTTTCCATGAAGAATTTGTCAGTAACCGCTCGGAGTTTGGAAGTTGTTGGTGTGACACCCCCCGTGTCTCAGAAAGCACTTAAAGCCGTTGTTCCTGCGACTGATCTCTACCGATTGTGTCGGATTGTCGTCCCATCGGACAATGAGAGTTAGGGAAGAGGGAGTGCACATGTGTTTGCGCACACACTAGTGCACTATAATTTATCTCTTGCGTACTTGGCTAGTTTGCATTAAGATTGGCCGCCGTGGCCGGAATCGGTCTACAGAATACATACCTACGTCATTATGGTAAAATATTTGTCGTTGCAAAGTCTGGTCTTGACGGTACAGCTTGTAAAATGCACACAATGTGCTGGATGCCGCTCCAAATAGGATCGATACGTCTTCCATTTGAGGCAAACTACTTTGTCGACAAATACTTAGAATGGAAGGCCTTGCATCAATGCGCGAATTTAAACGTAATTTATTTTGATAATTTTTTTTTTACTTTAAATACAACCACGAGCAAGCAAGCAAGCAAGCGAGCAAGCTGTGCAAGGGGTCCCGGGTTCGATTCCCAGGTCGAGCAAAAAGTGTTATTGGGTTTTTCTATGAAATTCTCAGTAGCAGCTCGGAGTTTGGATTTGTGCCCGGTTAATGGCAATAGGCTCGCCCCCTATTACATGGGACCTAAATATACCGGCGAACTGTGGGTGTACATTGGTACACTTCTGCCTAACCCTTCGGGGAATACAAGCGTGATGGTATATATTTAAATACAACGTTTCCCCGCACGACCAACTTTATTTATATCATAGGTATACATATCTGCTTAGCATTTTCTCAACATTGTTAGGGTCAGCTTCCAGTGTATCCGCATGCAGCCACATCTCAGGTTACTGGGCAACACGATACCTCTTGGTTAGACTGGTTGTCAGACTTCCCGGCTTCTGATTATCCGTAACGACTGTCAAAGATCTACGAATGACAGCCTGGACCAACAGCTTTACGTCCTTCCTACACCACAAGTTGGTGGTGTGTTACACCACGAATTCAACGTAATCTAAATATATATAACTCAAAGGTGACTGACTGACTGACTGACATAGTGATCTATCAACGCCCAGCCCAAACCACCGGACGGATCGGGCTGAAATTTGGCATGCAGGTAGATGTTATGACGTAGGAATCCGCTAAGCAAGGATTTTGATAAATTCCACCCCTAAGGGGATAAAATAGGGGATGAAACATAATACTTAACGCGAGCGAAGCCGCGGGAAAAGCTAGTTGTTATATAATTTATAATGTTGGTAATTTTGATATACACACATAGTATTGTTCAGTTCAATTTTAAAAGTTTTAAAACTTAGCACAAAGCTCAAACTTTTTTAATAAACTAAAGTTCCCACATCTTTTCGTGAAAATTGTCAGTATCGAAAGATAAAAGAAATCCATCTTTTAAAGATTGATCTTCCCTGACATTCCTAAATAGAATCAACGATAAAGTCAAACACTTTTATGTCCTCAAACTCCTATTATTTTCGGCATCAAAAACTTTATACTTTGCAGACCAATTTGATACTCTCCAAATAAAAGTTGGTCGCGACGGTTTTATCATTTTATTACTTAGACTGTGAACTTTTAGCCTGGATCCAGAAGAAATGTGTGTGAACATAAATTCGGGGAATCTTTAGCCAGATCAAGCCAAGTTGGCAGCGCCCCAGGGGAACAAATAGCCAGAATTTGTTCGGCCGCTTGTTTGTTCAACAATTTCATTCACTCTTTTGCGTTGCAGGTGAAATATTCGAAGGAAATCCTCGAATATGAATCGTTGCGTGTTTTGTTTTGTAGGCTGTCAGGCGCGAGTTTTTGTGGTTTAACTGTGGAGTTAGTTAGGAACGTGTATATTGCCGGGCGTTTTTGTGGGCCGTCAATGATATGGGTAAAAAAAGTACCATGTGCTTTTTTCAACAATAATTTTAAAATTTTCTATACATTTTATTTTTTATGGTTTTCTTTCTCGTTAATTAATTTGATTATGGTTTTTGTATAACATTCTAGTTTTCATGTTACTTTTAAATATTATTTAAAAAAATATGTCTTATTGTCATTATCGTCACTTTGCTCGTTCTGCAATTGTCAAGATCTGTACGTCGATGCTGTAAAATTCAGACATGAACTCGCATCTCACGTCGCTATTCAATGACATCAAATATTCAATCAAATTCAAATGACATTGATTTATTTGACACTTTGAAGTGCGAAGTGAGCGTTGAAGTGACGGTGGAATTACCGTATAGAATGCCACTGCAGAAGATAATTGTTTTGCTGTTGTTGTTTTGTGGTAAAAAATCAGTCTTAAATTGTAAACTAGTACTTGTACCTACTGATCTCTTCTTGGGAGTACGCATGATGGGATTACTATCACAACGATGGGACGAAATTATACCTTTCGGCTTGTTAAATGTCTTTTTATATCCGACACAGCACCACAACATTACAGATACATATTCAAAAAGACCATTTCTCTTTTGTTTTATACAAAAATAAATCCTACAATGTAATTATTTTAAACAGTGAACAACAAAATTAAAAGCAGGTTGTACGCAGCGGGCGAAAATCTCATTAAGTATTGAAGTTTTATTACGTCCTCGCTCCGCCGCGCAGGGGTGGCAACTGTACCAAAATTATTGGGAAGAATGGTAATAATATTCTCCAAAACTATTGCACGACAGCTGGATCAAGAGTTAGATGCAGAAGATCCTCGTGGACACGGCTTCCTCACATCTTGGTCATCACTGATCTTAGTGAAAGAAAACTTGGTGAGAAAAGCTGCAATTATTATAAACTGACTAAAAATAAATATCTTGGGACCACTCACACACGGCTATCTGATCCCAAGCTAAGCAGAGCTTGTGTCATGGTAACCAGACAACTGATATACATGCTCATATAATTTTATAAATACATACATATTATAGATAAATCACACCCAGACACAGAACAAACAATCATGCTCATCACACAAAGTTTGTCCTGGGTGACAAAGTGGGTCCTATAATCAACTGCCTCGTTGGCCTAAGCGCGACTGCTACATTAGAGATCTTGAGTTAGATTCCCAGGTCGAGCAAAGTGTTATTGGGTTTTTCCCATGAAATTCTCAGTAGCAGCTCGGAGTTTGCATTTGTGTCTGGTTAATGGCAATAGGCTCGCCCCCTATTACATGGGACCTTAAACATACCGGCAAACTGTAGGTGTACATTGGTTATACCTCTGCCTAACTCTTCGGGGATTATTAATTTTATTATATTATTATTATTGGATGGCTAACAAGCCCACGGCCCACCTGATGTTAAATGGTCAGCGCTACCAGAGGCCTTGCAAATGCGTTGCTATCCCAGAGACAAAGTTGAAATGTCTCATATGACTATAAATACACCGGCACCCATACCCTTAAAACAAGAACACAGCAACGCTGCTTTGCGGCAGAACCAGGTATGGTGGTAATACTTCCCCGACCGAGATCCTTTACAAAGAGCTCTATTACTATCAAAACATACATCTGTATCTCGATCGATTGTATGTGTCTTGAATTCTTGATGCAGAAATGCATGCTTTGATGTATTCGCTTGCTTTTTTCAATGCAAAACAAATAAGCCAAAAAAAATGGTTGAAAATCCGATGAGCCTATTTTTTGCTAGGATTTATTTTAAAATTGCGGCATTATTTTGAAGGTATACACGCCTTCTCGTCACACACGTTATGTTACGTCTTTAGTTACTGCTTCACCCATGTGTGCCGTAGCATGATGTTATAAGGCTTGTAAACCCTTCTCTATGCTTATAGAAAAAGTATTGGACCGATTAGAAAAAAATCTCTCGCTGGAGAGATTTTTTTCTAATCGGTCCAGTACTTTTTAAGACTATCGATTAGATAGATTTATTTTGAAATACTTAAATTTTTATTTTTATTTTCAGCAAGTATCATTAGTTTGATGTGCAAAAATATACTCTGAGTACTACAAATAAAATCAAAATCATATCAAATCCACTACTCCACCACACACCACTAATACCATCAGTACCATCACCACCGCCACAATTTTTTTACTTACACTTCGTCTTCTTTTCCTTCTTCCTATCCTTCCTTCTCCTCCTTCTCTTCTCTTCTTTTTTATCTACTTGTGTTTTAAAAAGGAATATTTCCTAATGCACTAACATTTCCTACCTATTACCGCCGTGCACTTTTGCAATGCATCTAATACTATTCATGGCTCCCAAAAGTCCTTTAAATTACATACATTTGCTAATATGAACTGTAACATAGGCCATCCCTAGCCGACTGTTACAACTTCTCGGTACGTACGATATTATCACACGAAATATACCTGTGTTACGGTACAACTGTGCAATTTGTCTATACGTTAAATTATGAGGTTACTAGCTTTTGCCCGCGACTTCGTCCGCGTGGATTAATAATTCCCGTTCCCGGGAGATTTCCGGGATGAAAACTATCCTATGTCCTTTCTCGGGTCCCAGACTATATCTGTACCAAATTTCATTGAAATCGGTTCAGTGTATTAGGCGTGAAGAAGAGACAGACAGACAGACAGAGTTACTTTCGCATTTATAATATTAGTAAGGATGAATCAAAGACAAAAGGAATTCATTTATGTAGTTAATATTGTGTGTGATTATAAAAGAAAGAGGTGTAATAAATTCCGACGGATGTATTTTAGACTAGCTTCTGCCAGCGACTTCGTTCGCGTCAAATTTGACATATTATTATCCTACGGAAACCGTACATTTTTCCGGGATTAAATGTATTTTATGTGTCCACACTATAAGCTATCTTAGTGCCAAAAAAGAGTGAAAGAGTTACAAACAAACATCCATCCATCTATGTATCCTCACAAACTTACGCGTTTATAATATTAGTAGGAAGTAGGATTCTATTTTTAGGATTCCGTACCCAACTGGTGCCAAACGGTACCCTTTTAGTAAAACTCCGTCCGTTGTATATTCGACCTTCTGTCTATCTGTAACAGACTATTTTTACTTTCTGTTCTTAAGTTTTAATAAATAAATAAATAAGCTATTCTAAAACAGGTTCCTACTTAGTTTGTACTAATAAGAGCTAAAAATATTTACATAATATTCACGATTTTCCACTTTTACCGTAACACCAGCCCCTCATTACGTGTTCACGTTAAAGTTTTCGACTATGTCGACTCGAGTACATGTTTTTGATGTACCGTACCAATCTTATTTTGACTTTGACAAGTTCAGGCCGGATCGACGAAAAGTTAACTAAAATAATTTATAATTATAAAGGTATTTGAGTGTGACAGTACAAATTGAATTTGAATAAATTTTGATTGGGAATATAATTATAATTATAACATAACATATCATCACGCCTCTATTTCCCGAAAGGTTAGGCAGAGGTGTATCAATGTACACTCATAGTTCGCTCATAGGTCACACGTAATAGGGGACGAGCCCATTGTCATTAACCGGGCATATATCCAAGTCCTGCTCCGAGCTGCTACTGAGAATTTCATGACAGGACATGGAAATTTCCTCACCGGACATGGAAAGTTCGGGAGGTTCCTGCACCTCATCGGGCGGGAGGAAACGCCCGGGTGTCACAATTGCGAGGATCGCCCCGAGGACACGGTGGAGCATACTTTGGCGGTGTGCCCTGCTTGGGCTGAGCACCGCCGAGTCCTCGAGGCGGCCATCGGCGGCGGCGCCCTCTCGCGTCCGGCACTGGTTCAGGCCATGGTCCGGAGCGAGAGGGAATGGGAAGCAGTCGCCTCCTTCTGCGAAGCTGTAATGCTAGAGAAGGAGGCGGCGGGACGGGAGAGGGAGAGGACAATCCCCCGTCCCAGCGGCCGCCGCGGTAGACGCTCCGGGCGTCGGGAGCCGCGAGACGACTCCCGGCCACCGTAGACGCGTGTCTGTGGACGGTGAGCAATGGGTAGCTCACCGTCCGTACGTTCACTAGCGACAGACCGCGGCGCGTTCGTGTTCCACGCGCGCCTCAAAGAGATGTCAGCAAACTTGGATGGGGCCACTGAGGGCCGATGCCTGCCGGGGCTGCGGGTTGTTCGAAAGAGATACCGCGTCCCCGGAACGCAAAGGGCACATGAAGGAACATAGACGGGTTTTAGTCAGTAAAAGTCTGACACTCCCTCCCGCCCCGCCCAGGGCGGGGGAAGTTATTTGATGATTTCCCGTCTATAAAAAAAAAATAAAAAAAAATCATCATGTTCCTGCCCTTATCCCATGTTACTTAGGGTCAGCGCAACACGTTTTCTTCTTCCATGCCGTCCTGTCAACCGTCATGCTCCTTTCTCTTTCATATCATTCTTCACACAATCCATCCATCTTTTCTTTGACCTCCCTCTTCCTCTCCATCCATCTACATTTATATTCATTACTCTTTTGGTCATATTATGTCGAGGTATGCTAACATAAATTTATGGATCGGCTAAATTTTTCGCGGAATGATGATGATGGTATGAGTCAAATGTTAAAAATAGCTCCAATTTTTACCAAAAAACTAAAACTTTTTCAGTATATAGAATGAAGCGGAATTCAAAACTAAACCGTTAGCTTTTAACCATTAAAAACGGATTAAATTGAGCTTAAACTGCGGGATTTCATATTTGTTATAATCTGTTTCATATGCGTTCAGTTTTATAAATATTATAGTAGCAAATTATGATCGACTGATTCGCTATTCTAATATTATATTCTACTAATATTATAAATGCGAATGTTTGTGTGGATGGATATATAAATAGAACGGATAATGGATATGCAACTAGATTCAATATTAATGATTTTTAAATGTAATGACGTTCAAAAGTGCCTTTTAATGGTCTAATTGAAATAAATGATTTGACTTTGACTTTGAAATGCGAAAGTTTGTGCGGATAGATGGATATATGGATGGATGGATGTTTGTTACACATTCACGTAGAGAGATTTTTGAAAGAAAGAAAGAAGAAAGAAAGAAAAACCATTTATTATTATTACCATTTACCATTTTTTTTTTATTTACTAAAATGTGCTCTCTGGAACCACCAGTCAAATTAGAATAATTCTTATTGGTATATGATGGCCTGATTTATGAGGATTAATTTAGGCTATATAACATCACGACACGACTTACAAGAGCGGATCAGAAACCAGACGACTCCGTACTTCTGTTCATATTTATGTTTTGTTCTTTTTTTTTATGTTGACACCTATTTTTCATATATTAACATATCCTTTAATTGTGTTTTTGTGTGCTCATCAAATAAATGGTTTATCTATTTATCTATCAATCTAAAGACGTCACTTAAAGCAGGTGAAAAAAAACACGCAAACGAAGTCGCGGGCAGAAGCTAATATTCATAAAAATGCTAGTCACACTGTAAATCCCTGCCGACCAACATCATTTTCTTTTCAATAACATACCGTTAACATCAGCCACACAAACCACCATTACACAAATATGACCCTCATGATTACCCCAACTGATAGAAATTCAGCCGAGATTCGCCTACACCTATCAATCTTTCAACATCTTTGCTGACCTATTTTCCCTGCATGCCTGATAAAATACACCCAAAACCATCAATGAAAGAATGCATAAATCACTTAGCAAACAATATTCATAGGAAAAAAATCCACTCGGACGCTACGAGAACTATTCCAAATCTATTCATACATTTATTCATGAATTGTCTCGATTGGTACTATTGTCATCCACAAAATACAATATTTTGAATGTCATCGTTGTAATCTTTACCTCCCTCATTTTAAGGTAGAGTTTCCTTTAATTCAGTGGTAAAACTAAAGTTGTCGATCGTAAACAACTTACAAACCCATTTGCAGTTAAACTAAATTGTATGACGAAGGTTTAGAGCGCAGAATTGAGTTTGACAGCCGTAAATATAAGTTTGTTTTATAAAAACGAAGTAACAAGTACTTTTTAGTGGATTTCGGGTACTGATCCTCAACTTCGATAGCAAATGCGAAGCTTCTAACGACGAAATATGCTTACTTGTTTTTATTGTATGATATTTATTTATTTTTTTGGATGAAAAGTAACTTGAGACAGGGTATGGTTTAAGCTAAGAAAGTTGGGTGTAATAGTCTGCGTAACGTACTATCATGCCTCAGAAGAAGGGTTAGATCTGCCTAACCCGGCGAACTATGGGATCACATCCCCCACAGTTCGTTAGTATGTTTTGGTCCCATGTAATAGGGGGCGAGCCTATTACCATTAATTGGGCACAAATCCGAACTCCGAGCTGCTACTGCGAATTTCATACAAAATCCCAATAACACTTTGCTCGACCTGGGAATCGAACAAAAGACCTCTAGCGTAGCAGTCGCGATTAGTAGTAGAGCTCTGTGTGAAGAAGCCCGTCCGGGAAAGTACTACCACTATACCTATTTCTGTCGCAAAGCAGCGTTGCTGTGATCCGGTTTGAAAGGTATGGCTGCCAGACGTGTAATTACAGGCACATGAGACATTTCAACTTTGTCTCTGGGATAGCAACGCATTTGCAAGGCCTCTGGTAGCGCTGACCATTTAACATCAGGTGGGCCGTGGGCTTGGTAGCCATACAGTGGCATAAAAAAATACATAAAAATATTGAAACTCTGAAAACTTTTGACTTAGGTACTACAAAATATGTTTCTTATTCTAAGAAATAAAAGCCTCGTCACTTAGCTTACTCCTTAGACGGCACTTTACTGCCTTTATCGAATATTATAAGTATAAAGTATTTCAGAATACTGAACTGAATACTGAACGATAGATTTCTATTTGTACCAATATTCAAACAAAAACCAAACTTCTCTTAAATAATTCGACATCCATTGCGCACTGGATAAGTAAACAAGTTGTCATGTATATACGAAAGACGCAATGGGTATGGAACATTTCATGATTTTGGTTTTTGAGATGTATGTTATCAGGTCAAAGTTTATATAAGTTTTTCTACCGCTCGTTTTTGTCAGAGGCAGATAAAGCAATCCGACACAACCGGGGAGAGATCAAGCGCAGTCATGAAACCCAATAACACTTTTTGCTCGACCTGGGAACCGAACCAAGGTCCCACGTGTGACAGTCGCGCTTGGAATTAAATCACCCATTTGATAAGTTGGGGTGCCTTTTCTATTATTTTTGTGGATTTTAATCAATTTAGTGTTGTTTAGACTTTAAGTATATTACTTATGTGTTCTTGTATGACCAGATGTATGAATGTGGATGAGGTGAAAGAATTGTGTAAGAATTGTAGCTGGTGGCGTTCTCTGGTTTCTGCCTACCCCCATGGGAAAAAGGCGTGAGTTTATGTATGTATGTATAATTACTTATTGACTATCCCAGACTACGTTTGTAAGAAACTCGCTGCCAAGACAGTCTTCCTGCCGGGGCTGCGGGTTGTTCGAAAGAGATACCGTGCCCCGGTAACGCAAAGGGCACATGAAGGAACATAGATGGGTTTTAATCAGTAAAAACCTGACACTCCCTCCCGCCCCGCCCAGGGCGGGGGAATTTATTTAATGATTTTTTATCTATAAAAAAAAGACAGTCTTCCTAAATCTCTTAATCAAGCGAAAGATAACACTGGTGAAAAGAAAAACTCTTTGAAAAACAGCTGTTTTCTTTTCAACGAAATATTTTCATGAAACTTGTTTTAATAAATTATCTTTTTCCCGCGACGTACTTTTTCTTTGTGCCATATTTGGTTTGCTGACTGAAATGTAATCCCTTTGGCTGACAGGGATGGAGAACCGATGGCACCAATGGCCCGCAATTAAATAATTCGGGCACGTTAATAATTGTCAAAAAATATGTCGAATCTTATTTGTAATAGAAATCATTTTATTATTATCCTACTATCCTATCCAATATCCTTTTTTTTTTTATAGACGGGAAATCATCAAATAACTTCCCCCGCCCTTAGTGTCAGACTTTTACTGACTAAAACCCGTCTATGTTCCTTCATGTGCCCTTTGCGTTCCGGGGGCGCGGTATCTCTTTCGAACAACCCGCAGATCCAATATCCTACTATCGTACTTCGTACTACCTAATATTATAAATGCTAAAGTTTGTGAGGATAGATGGATGGATAGATAGGTAGATGTTTGTTACTCTTTCACGCTTAAACGGCTTTACGGATCTGGATTTAATTCGGCACTGAGATAGTTTGTAATATGTTGTAACGCTTAAGGTATTTTTTATCCCGAAAAAAAAAATACATTTCTCGTTGGATAATATATGAAATTTGACGCGGATGAAGTCGTGGGCACAAGCTAGTTTTTGCGTAAAAATCACGTTCACCAATAAAAGTTTGTCACCCCTGCTCTATAGTAAGCAAACTACAAAGCAAACAGTCACTATGATGGCGGTAAAAGCATAATGTTACGTTTTTGTTTGAAAACAATCAACGTATTTTAACCGACTTCAAAAAAGGAGGAGGTTCTATGTTCGTCTGGATGTTTGTTTTGGGTGGTTTAATTCTGTTTGTTGTTTTGTATTGCAATGAACTTCCAAAAAATTTTTCATTTATACAAAGTTGTCACATTTTGATGACGGCATGATTGGTGCAGTAGCTGAGCAGTTGACTTGCCGTAAGGAAAAATATTGTAACGCCTTTAGTTAGATGTTCCGGGTTTGGTTAATTGTATACAGGAAATTTTTTTAACCAGTGCGTAAATTTTGCCATAATAAACTTCAACACGTTTTATTAAACACGTATATTTTATTTTGATATGTCTTAGTACTAAAAAAAAAAGTTATCGCTTACGAAACATGTTTACTTAAAAACCATATTTCATTGTCACTCGGCGCTAGCGCATTCCCCACCCCCTCACCCCAGCCATACGCCCGGGCGGCGGCGGCGGCCGCGAGTTTTCATTGATAGTATGGCGAATAGATTATGTCCTGGATGTTTTGCTTATTTCAAACTCGGATAAGGATGAAATTTTTTTTTTTTTTTTTTTTTAACTAAACACGGAAATGTGTTCTATTACTGACACTGAACTACCAAAAAAAATTTACGCACTGGTTAAAAACTTATCCTGTATTTAAGTTAATGTTTGTACTTCTAAAACATAAATAATATTCTTCTACAAATAAAGAATCGAAGCATATTTTTTTTTTACTGCGCTTTGTTCTAGCGATCGGACGAACAAATATTTGTATGGCCTACAAATAGTTGTTTCGGGTCTGGCTGTTTGCACATATGAGTGTATATGTTTGTAAACGCACCCAGATACGGAAGAAATTCCTAGTGTGGAAGGATTTTTAATATAAAAAATATATACATTTTTGTCTTGACTATAATACCGAGCTGACTGCTGAGCCTCAAATAAGTTTGAATCTTGTTATACCTATATGTATACCTTATCTGCTGTCTAACACATCTCACACACATCCGAGCAATATCGTAACATAGTCCGTCTTTATTTGTCACTGGCCGAGTGATCTATCGCTGGCCTTAAGAACGTTATTAAGTTACTGCAAAGAGGTCCACGTTCCTGGATGTGGCAGTTTTATTTAAACAAAATCCTCATTTTCACCCCATAAGGGATTTAATTTCCAAAAATTCTGCTTTAATGACTACCTCGTTAGCCTAGAGGTCTTAGGTTAGATAACCCGGTCGAGCAAAATGTTTTCTTAGTAGCAGTTCGGAGTTTTTATTTGTGTCCGGTTAATAGAAGTAGGCTGTACATTGGTACACCTCTGCCTAACTCTTCAGGGAATAAAGGGTAATGGTATGTTATGTTAAAGGCTACTTCAATGCTTGCCTACATTTTAAAATAAAATCTAGTTACAATCTCATATCAGCGACAATCAATGTAAAAAAATGTAGGTAAATCAGAGGAATTTTGCCAGAGTGACACTGACATTAGATGGCTGTGGTTCCTAAAAATGTATAGAATTACGCTTTTTACGAGATTTATTGTAGGAGTACATCCCAACTTCAACAGCCTACAGCTACTACACTCCATGTCTCTTCTTGCAACTCAAATCTTTGTCGAAACCAACTTGCAAGTATGGTAGGGCATCCCACGAGGCATTTTTTTTTTACTTTTACTGTCTTTAAAACTACAGAACATTTTTGCAACGTAGTTTATTAGTGAGGTAAAGAAAATAAATATTTAATAGATCAAGGCAGAATGCTTAATATTGCTATCCGTACTAATATTATAAATGCGAAAGTAACTCTGTCTGTCTGTCTCTCTTCTTCACGCCTAAACCACTGAACAGATTTCAATGAAATTTAGTACAGATATAGTCTGGGACCCGAGAAAGGACATAGGATAGTTTTCATCCCGGAAATACTCCGGGAACTATTAATCCACGCGGACGAAGTCGCGGGCAAAAGCTAGTATTATTATAAATGCGAAACTTTGGATGGATGGATGTTTGAAAGACAGTTACAAACAGAAAACAGTTAAAAATGGTTTGTGTCAATAAACTTTTTTCTTTCTTTCTTTCTTTCTTACAATAAAAGTAAGGTTCAAAATTAGAGTAAGTTTACATATTATTCAAATCTAAGGCTTATTTATTACGAGTGATCTGCTCGCGACTTCATTCGCGCGGGCTTGGTAACTGCTGTGCTCTCGTGTGTCAAAGCGCGATGTTATATAGCTTATGACACAAATACCGTGGCTTTTGTATGCGTAAAAGATTTTTTTTAAATGGGTTTAATAGTTTAAAAGATTATCCCCTAGAACCTCACCAACTTTACCTGTTTATAATATAATAACTAGAGAAATATGGTTAACGTTAATAAAAAATAATATATCAACCATCAACACTTTGGATCGAGTAGAATGTTGTTGAAATCTGTGCTTAATTAATTCCATGTTTGAAACAGAAACCTTCGATTTACAAATTATAACCAATTTGTTTGATGCGGTTGTTATTTCGATTACAATTACTAAAAGGTAATTGGATGGGTATTAATGTGTTTGACCATTGTTGTGTGTACATTAGTCGGATTGGCGATTTCAAACTATTTTCTGTTCGCGACTATGTCCGTGTCAAATTTTATATATTACGCAAACCGTACATTTTCCGAGATGAAAAGAATCCTTTGTCTTATTCCACACTACAATCTATGTCAGTGCCAAATTTCATCCAGATCCGTTCAGTCGTTTAAGCGTGAAAGAGTTAAAACATACAGAAACACACGTAAATAATAAGATACGTTTCATAAAAAAAATACTTTAATTAAACACTGTAAAACTTTGACAGTCGGGACCAATTATTCGAAAGTCGGTTTATGTTTTTACTGGGTCCCGACTGTTAAAGTTATGTACTGAACTTACTTGTTTTTTCTTTTAACTTTTTAATAGCCTCTTTCTAGAACAGTCAAGTGAAAATAAAGCCAATTGCCAATGGTTTTGCAATTGCTTAAAGTACTTTAATAAACTCACCTGCAATATTTTTGCCTAAGATTTAACGGATATTTGACGAAGTACGAGTATATGCGATGGATACATCAAACCGTTCACCAAAAGCTCTGACGTGATGACGGCAAATCCGCTCAAAAGCACAGCCCTAAAATCCTGAGGCAATCGAACGGGTTGCGGTCGCTAACTCGGTTACCTAGCCTGTAGTCTAGGAACCGAGTGTCGCTAGACCTACGACATGTAAGGATGACTGATTTATTTTGACGTGTAACGTCTTTAGAATTACATCATACTAGTGAATTGCTCGCGACTTTGTCTGGGTGGCTTATTGTACCCGCTATAAGTTACCTTAATGCTCCGCTTCCCGTGATGCTATATAGTCTATGTCACTTAGGAATAATGTAGCTATCTATTGGTGAAGAAAACGGTCCACGAGTTTCGGAGCCTATTCGTTACAAACGAACAAACAAATCTTACCATCACGCCTGTATTCCCCGAAGGGTTAGACGGAGGTGTACCAATATACACCCACAGTTCGCCGGTATGTTTAGTTCCCATGTAATAGGGGGCGAGCCTATTGCCATTAACCGGAAACAAATCCAAACTCCGAGCTGCTACTGAGAATTTAATAGAAAAACCCAATAACACTTTTTGCTCGACCTGGGAATCGAACCCGGGACCCCTTGCACAGTAGTCGCACTTGCGACCACGAGACCAACGGGGCAGTTGACGTCACTTAGGAATAATGTAGCTATCTATTGGTGAAAAATGGTAAAAATCGGTCCAGGTGTTTTGGAGCCTATTCGCTACAAACGAACAAACAAATCTTACCTCTTTATAATATTAGTATAGATCAGCTGCAGGACGTCTACTGCTTCATAAGGAGCACTGCTTCACTGGTGTCATATGGAGAAGAATGGGCAAGAAACTTTATCATCATCACCATATAAGCCGCAGGACGTCCACTGCTGGGCATAGGCCTCCCCATAGATTTCCAAAAGGACCGGTTGGGACAAGTCATTTCACACGTACTAAAACTCAAGTCCAATTTAAAAACTCAGGACCCCAAACAATGACATAGCCAAATCTCGGGCTATCCAAAGATGTCATTGAACTTTATAAGTTGTCAAATTAACTCATCATCTACCTATAGAAGTCTGCAACACCAGAGGCCTTGCAAATGCATTGCCATCCCAGAGACATAGTTACTTAAGAAACATTATTCTATGTAACCTCAAAATTTCAGCGATGCTTAAATGACGTTGGACTGATGGCTTTGGGGTTTTGGACTATAGGGGCAATGTTACCGATTTTAGTTAGGTTGCATAGATGCATTGACCTCGGAAGTGTGATATATTGGTAGGTTTATATGACATTAGGTGTTTAGTCAGTCATGCTAGATAAACAATAATGGAACATATTAAACCCTTCTGTTGTGTAAAAATTTACTTTATTTAAATGTAAATAATTATAATACCAGCCTATTATCGTCTTACTGCAGGGCAAAGACCCCGAAAAAGGCACGACCATTGATCACCACGCTTGCTCAAGGCTGATTGACGATCATTTACACCGATCAGTGATTTCTAAGATAAACTTAAAAAGTATGTACTACTACTAGTACATACTACATGAGTTGGTAAAGTTACATTGGTACTTGCCCGAAAATGGTTGGTGCAGTGACTGCTGCACTGTATGTTGCAGGTTCGATTCTTGCACTGATCTATTAATTAAATGGCCTACAATGTAACTGTTGTGATGATGTGAGTTATGTTTGTAAACGCATCCACGATACAGGAGAAATTCCTAATGTCTAAAATGCTTGTGAAACCTCATGTTTTACAAATAAAATAATTATCTTTTATCCTAACCTTGACCTTTTTCTCAATGGATATACTAATTGTAATTGTCGTATAAAATTAAACCTAAACGCTACACAACAGTCTCCTAATTCCAAAATCAACTCGACTGACGTCAACGCACTGTTGCTAAGGCTTCAGATTATAAAGTCAAGAAAAATAAAGCCATTTAACTTGAACCCTATACGGATTTCTCAGATTAACCGTCTCACAAACAAGAAATAGAAACCGTAAAACCGTAAACTCACTTACCTTATAAAGTTCTGCAATGAGTATAAATTGCGAACGCTTTTTCCTTCCTTAGAATTCCCTTGCGGCTTAACAGACGTCCAATATACTTCGTGGTGCCGTGAACTATTTATAGTAATAGTGGTATCGGTGGAAAGTTGTTGCAGTGACAAGTTGTTGGCTTATTGCGTGGCTTATAAGATTTATGACTGGCTTACAATTAGGTTAGACCGGCACATGCGGTTAAAAGATAAAAAAAAAAGATTTTTGAGTTTTTTTCCGATAGGGAATCATCCAATGACTTTCCCGGCCTGGGTGGGGCGGGAGGGAATGTCATCCTTTTACTGATTAAAACCTATCCATGTTCCGTCTTGTGCCCTATGCGTTATGGGGGCACGGTATCTCTTTCGAACTTTTATTTTTTGACTGCTTCGTTAGCTTTGTTGTTCTAAGCGTGACTGCTACGCTAGACGTATTGGGATCGATTCCCAGGTCGAGCAAAGTATGCCCCGGGTGATGGGAGTTGCAAAGCATTCCCAGCCACCATAGCCGTGGCCCTGCGGACGGCTGCGGAGTTTCTTCGACAGAGTTACCGTGGCCCTGGAACACAAAGGGCATTAGGAGGAACATGCATGGGCTTTAGTCAGTAAGAGTCACACTCCCTTCCGCTTCGGCCAGTGGAAGAAGTCAATCGATGATTTCCCTTTATTAAAAAAAAGATTAAGCAAATCGTTATTGGGTTTTGCTATGAAATTTTCCGTAGCAGCTCAGAGTTATGGTATGGTATGTATGTATAACATCACGCCTGTATTCCACGAAGGGTTAGGTAGAGGTTCACCAATGTACACCCACAGTTCGCTGGTATATTTAGGTCCCATGTAATAGGGAGCGAGCCTATTGCCATTAACGGAGCACAAATCAAAACTCCGAGTTGCTACTGAAAATTTTATAGAAAAACCCAATAATAATTTTTGCTCAACCTGGAAATCGAACCCAGGACCTCTAGCGTAGCAGTCGTGTTTAGGACCACTAGGCTAACGAGGCAGTTGTATTACTGTTCCGAACAAAACTCAGCTTAGTAACAGGAATGAGGTGATACTTTTTCAAGGAAAACACGTTTATATATAGTTCCCAACAGAATTGAAAATTCAAAGAATCTATTTTCAGATGGCAAAATTAAAGGCCTTCAAAGTTGTTAATAACAATATTTCATGTCCCTATGTATTTGTTATACTCAACTAATAATAATAATGTAATGTAATAATGTAGTGTCGTGATGGCCCAGTGGTTAAGGCACCCGCCTCCCATGCACGAGGTTGTGGGTTCGCAACCGGGCACGGGCAAGTACCAATGTGACTTTTCCTAATTCATATGTACTTTCTAAGTTTATCTTGGACATCACTGACATTAGTAACCATCTCAGAGGCCTTGAGGCGGTTTAGAAACTCTGTCACTAGGGTGTGTGGGGTCGTTAGACCTTACTGCCCACACGATAAGAAGAAGAATAATAATAATATTCTCCCGAACGCCGAACCTGCGTACTTGCTAAGTACGCAGGAGACAATTAAGAATTAGAATAAAAATAATTTATTGGTCCATTGTTACTATACAGAATAAACATAAAAGTACTTTACACGATGGTATGCTAATAGTAATTATGTAACAATTTATTTATAAACGTGTTATACATTGTCATTGTAACTGCCTCGTTAACCTTGTGCTCCTAACCACGACTGCTACGCTAGAGGCATTGGGTTCGATTCCCAGGTCGAGCAAAAAGTGTTATTTTATTTTTCTATGTACTTCGCAGTAGCTCGGAGTTAGGATTCGTGCCCGGTTAATGGCAATAGGCTTGCCTCCTTGGTACATCTCTGCCTATCCCTTCGGGGAATACAGGCGTGATAGTATATATTTGTAAAAAAATAACAATTTTTACTGTACTTGGCAATCAAACCTAAGATCCGACTTTCAGTAGTTGCACTTGCGACCACGAGACCAACAGCACAGTTAAGCTAAACTACAATATTTATGTAGCCGTAGGAAAGGCACACGATGAAGTACAAACAGTGTGTTTCAGAGAGCAGTCATTAGCCGCGGCGTTCACTGGGCAAGGTGTGGTCTCGTGCGAGCTCGTGCGGTCTCGTGCGGACTCGTGCGGTAACTTTTCTGAACATTTCACGTTGGAAACTGTTTTATTTGAGTGCGGATGCGGACGGACTGAGTGCTACCTGTTAGGGGTATTCTGACGAACGATGCGAGTTCGGATATTGGTATTTGGGAATAAGAAACTACTATGGCATGAACTATTTAATTTCTTGTTTTTGACAAACTGTTACGCAGTTTGTTGGATGTATTAAACATTTAGAATGTTTTGGTCCAGAATTGCATTATTTATTTTTAATTCTTTTTCTCTTTTTTCTTCTGATGAAATCGCCCGCCACACTATTCTCAATCACTGCAACTCCTGAGAGACAGAATCAAAGTTGGAGACTGCTAGAAAAACGCCGTGGCAATAACATTTCGATGTACATGTGGTGCAAGTGATCTTTTTAAAAAGTTATTGATTCCGTTAAAAAAAAAAGTATGTTTCAGTCCCGGAGAAACGATACAACAGTCTTGGACCCCAAAACGAAATGAATCAGAAAAGTTTAGCGGAGGAGTAAGAAAAATCAAAATTTCCACCCACGTATTTATCTCTATGATGGCAACGCATTTGCAAGGGCCTCTGGTATTGCAGATATCTATAGGCAGCAATAACATTAGGTGGGCCGTCCGCTTGTCTGCCATCCAGTTATACAAACTACTAACACTTGGTCAAGTTGGAATGTTCACATTAAAGCTATGAAGCTCCGGGGCCAAACAAAGTTAAACAGGCTTCCTTAAATCTACACTAATATTATAAAAAGGAAAGAATTGTATATTTGTGTGTAACGAATAAACTTAAAATGTACTGGACCGATTTTAACCATTTTTCACCAATAGACAGCTACATTATTCCTTAGTAACATAGGCTATGTAACATCACGCTACGACCCACGGGAGTGGAGCATTAATCAAAGACGTAACTTAACGCGGGTGAAATCTGCGGGTTGTTCGAAAGAGATACCGCGCCCCCGGAACGCAAAGGGCACATGAAGGAACATAGACGGGTTTTAGTCAGTAAAAGTCTGACACTCCCTCCCGCCCCGCCCAGGGCGGGGGAAGTTATTTGATGATTTCCCGTCTATAAAAAAAAAAAAAAAAAAAAAAAAAACGCTGGTGAAATAAGCCACGCGGACAAAATCGCGAGCAGTTCGCTAGTGCTGGTATAAAAAGCGCTAAAGCCGGGCCAAAGATTTTCCAGGCTTCCAAAAATATAGTATAACCATCGTTCCTCAGCACAAACCCAGCGCATTAGAATGTTATGTAGACTAGACGCCATATTGGTGGCGCGTCTACAAGACCTCAAAATGTTTTATGCATCGGCCCAGGCAGCGCTTCAAGCGGATTGCACGCCGCTATTTTACGTCTAAAAGCGATTTTTACGCTTGTTTTCTTGATTATTTTATATTGCAGTATTGAAAATGTGTTCTAAGGTAGTTCATTTAATGGATATTTTCAGTTGTGTCGTGTTCAGATAAAGCGCGTAAGTAGAATTTGCGGGGAAAATTAATGTTTGAAGACAATTTCTTTTTAACGTATGTTCACACAAGGATTTTTTCGTGTATCGTGTGTGCGTTTACAAACATATAAACATACCTACTCTAACAGCCAGAACAACAAAACATGTTGCGCCGACCGTTAGTAACATTGGATAAGAACAGAAGATTGTGGTGGTTATATTCTGGATTTAAATGCACAGAGCAGCCAACGCCATAAAAATAAGGTACTTACATACAATTTTTTTAAGACTCACGCAAGACACGTGTTAGGTACAGTCGACCAAACTATTTGGTATACAGGCAAAATTATTCGTTATTCTACTACACTGCTAATATATTTATTGTATGTAAAATACGTAACTGTTTAAGCCACACTTAAATGAGTGATGTAAAATAATTGCCTGCTTAGCACACTCACAATATTGTTAAAAAGTAGCTTAGAATACCATCACGCCTGTTCTCCCCAAAGGATTAGACCTAGGTGTGCCAATGTATACCCAGAGTTTGCCAGTACCTTTCGGTCTCATGTAATAGGGGGCGAGCCTATTGCCATTAACCGGGCACTGATCCTAACTCTGAGCTACTAATAAGAATTTTATAGAAAACCCCAATAACACTTTGCTCGACTTGGAAATCGAGCACTCGACCTCTAGCTTAGCAGTCAGCATTGCATGTAAGCTACTTGTATACCAAATAGTTTGTTTCAGTGTACACAACCTAAATCAGTAAAGTAAAATAAAGATTATCATAATACATCAGGGCGGCACGTTTTATGAGCTTCCTCAATAGCCCCTCGCCATCTTTCGGGGATAAAGCCATAATTGACGATAATGGAACCCGGATTATAGGCACGACACCTCGCAAGGTATTGATAATTACCTAATTTAGAATGGTAGAAGTTTTTGTGAAAATAAATATAGGTAATTCATTTTTATCTTGTTGAAAAAAAAACGTTGCCTCAAGCTAGGATTTTCTCCTTTATCATAGGTGTGTTTATAAACATATAAACTCACTTAGACAAACAGCCAGACCCGGAACAATTATCTATTTGACGTACACATATTTGTTCCGTGCTGGAATCACAGTAACACTTGTTTCGTTTCAAAGCACTGTCGACTGTTGAGGGTAGGGTCGTGAGTTCGTTTCCTAAGCTGGACAAAGTGTTATTGGATTTTATCATTAGAAATTACTCAGTGTATCCCCGGTTGTATCGGAGTGAATGGGGAAGAGGGAGTGGACAAGTAGGTTTGTCACACATTTGTGCACTGTAATATCTCCTACAAACTTGGCTATTTTAATTGGGAGAATATAATTTCAAGCAACAGCTATTTCTATGGCATTATCTTAATTTCGTTTCAGATATTTACAGCTGAAAATAATAGAGAAAAGGACCAATAACGTTATGAAGAAATTTTTACAGCAGGTAAAATTAAATTTTACCAAGTATTACAGATCTCACACTTGGGAACATTTTATATCGTATTTTGTAAGTTTTACTGACGTCAGTTATTTTATATTACATTGTTAAGAAAATAAAACTGTCTTCAATATTATTACATAGTTTTATTTTAGTCATAAACCAACAAAGTACGCGTAGCAAATTGATTGCTGTGTTCGACAGCGTAGCTGACGTCAGCTACGTCGTAGCAGTAGTCTGCTACGACGTAGCAAACACGTAGATATAGGACACAATTTTCCTTGTAAAATATTTGTAGTAAATAAATATCGTTTGCTTATTCCTTATACATATTTGATGTACTTAAGTTCCTAAGCTTTACATTATTAATAGAGGTAAACCCAGTGCGTAGTTTATCGATTTTTGCTACGACAGCGTAGTAGGCGTAGCGTTGGCGTCGGCTACGCCGTAGCACCCACGTAGACTTCTTTACAAGTGTAACAAAATTTTAAGACCTACAACCATTATACTATAATACAACATCACGACTGCGTTTCCTCGAAAGGAAGGTAGAGGGCTATAGTAACAATCATATTTGCGTTAGCGACGGAGCGATCAGCCCGCCCAATTATTAAAAAAAATTGATATAATATTCTCATACATAGAAGGTACAGGCCTTCTATGTATGAGAATATTATATCAATTTTGGACATTGGTGAAGAAAAACGGTAATTTAAAAAGTATAAAACCCGACTGCTTTTCTTTCTTCTAAAATTGTAGCAGTCGGGACCCATTCTTGAAATGGAGGCTTAGTGTATTGAGAGCACATACCTGTGTTACATTGCAGATATTCCAGAATGGGTCCCGACTGCTACAATTTTAAGTGCAATCGGGTACAACGGCTTTCTTGTTTTAGGGCTTTTTCATAAATACTTAGAAAAGCAGTCGGGTTTTTTAGTTTTTTAAATTACCGTTTTTCTTCACCAATGTCCAAGATAAACTTGAACTTTCTTCAAATCTTTTACAGACAGACACACAAAAACATCTCAATGTCGAACACCTGTACAAAACCTATTTAAAACTCAATCCCAAGTATTTTACACAAAAACAAAAAAACTTGGAAAGCTTAACTTGTCTTTAAAAGTAAGTTATAGGATTGTTAGTCGAAAACGACTCTCTTAGGCTGTTAATAAAGATAAATTTTGTGTGAATTGTGTCTTAAATAGCAATTGTTTTAACTTTATCTCGGATTTTATTGAAGAATGTTTGTGTTTTGATATACTATGTTGGTTTATGGATAATTTCTTAATTACTTTTACTTTACAAGGATTGATATAAACCATTTTCTAGCCTTCTTTTAGAGGTAAAATATTTTTTTAAATTCTGTTTTTGATTGATCAAATGTAGTCTTGTTTAAGACATGTTTTTAATTTGGAAAAAAAGTACAAAAATATTGTACTCGTATTTACGCATGTCAAAAATGTTTTTTTAAGTAAATAAATGATAAATAATAAATAAATATCTTGGGACAACTCACACACGGCTATCTGATCCCAAGCTAAGCAGAGCTTGTGTTATGGTAACCAGACAACTGATATACATACTTATATAATTTATAAATACATACATATTATAGATAAATCACACCCAGACACAGAACAAACAATCATGCTCATCACACAAAGTTTGTCCCGGGTGGGAATCGAACCCACGACCTCCGGCTTAGCAGTCAGGGCCGCTAACCACTAGACCAACAGGCCCGTCAAAATCATCAAACGATGGATGTAGTACGCTTCTAACCGGTCTTTTTGGAAATCTATGATCGGCTTATGTCCAACAGTGGACGTTTTGCGGCTGATATGATGATGATGATGAAAAAGTAATAACATAACCCAAACCTACTTGTTTGGCATAGCAGTTTCAGTTACAAAACGACATTAAACATGTCATCTTGCAAAAAACCAGAAACACTATTATCACTACTAAACACACTACACTATTAGACAAACAAAAAAAAAACAAATAAAAAAACGCTTTGACAGCTGTCAACGAAAACCTTCAAACAAAGTCAAGTCAAACGACAAATCGTATAGCCTACTTGAGTATAAGGGAGAAGCCAGACGAGCGTCATTTTTTAAGTTGTGAGTCGCGTAATTCCTGCTTCATTCGGTTTCATACAAAACTTTTGTTTCGTTCACTTAGCGACGCAAAATGAGTTGCCAATGTCAGTTAAAAGTAAATTACGTGGCTCAAAAAACGCGCGGCTCAACTCACAAATTACGTTCGTGTAACCTCAACCTAATAAGGTACGCCCTTGACACTTGATAGTGAGGATAATATTGAAAGTTTTTAACGTTAGATCAAAGAGAACTTAACTCCCTAAGTAGTTGTTAAGATTACTTCAAGAAACGCTTTGTAAAAGTGATATCATACGAAGAGGTACTTATTTTATATAATGTTTGCTTAGAAGTTTGTTTATAGATGTAAATATGGGATATAAAAAGTAATTATACATACCATCATGCCTGTATTTCCCGAAAAAACAGGCAGACATCTATCAATGTACACCCACAGTTCACCCGTATATTTAGGTCCCATGTAATAGAGAGCGAGCCTATAGCCATTAACCGGGCACAAATCTTAACTCCGAGCTGCTATTGAGAAATTCATCCAAAAACCCAGTAACTTACTTTGCTTTTTTGCTCGACCTAGGAATCAAACCTAAGACCTCTAGCGTCTGGGACCACTAGGTTAACGAAGCAATCGTGTCGTCTTCGGATAGGCTTCTTGCATACTTCGTATTATGGAGCATAATGAGTCTTCCCACAATATCAATAATTAAATTAATTACATCCTAATTCAATATGCCAAATGTACTATCCGACATAAATAGGTCACTGTTCATCTAAAATGTACGCTTAGAATAGATTTCGAAATTAATCAGCGTTAAATATTCAAAACCAAAAATGGGAGTAATTTCGACGTGGCTTGGTTCGTTTATACGGAACTAAACATAAATGTGGTTAGCTGAGCTGTAGCTGTAGCTTTGAATTGAAACAAACAGGTCTTATTAGTAGTAGAGCTCTTTGTGAAGTACCTACTACCACCACCATAAGTACCTATTTATGCCGCAAAACAGCGTTGCTGTGTTCCGGTTTGAAGGGTATGGGGGCCTGTGTAGTTACAGGAACATGAGACATTCAACTCTGTTTCTGGGATGGCAACGCATTTGCAAGGCCTCTGGTAATGCAGCTGTTTATAGGCAGCGGTGACCACTTAACATCAAGTGGGCCGTCGGCTGGTTTACCAACCAAAGATGATTTTTAAAAAAAGTATATTTTTGATAAAAAAATTACATGTATATTATGTATTAGCTATGTAATACACTAGCAGGTTTAACAGTCCAAGGTGTACACCAACCGCGAAATCATAAAAAAAGAAATCAGTTGATCACATTTTGTTGAGATACGTGAACAACAAAAATGTGTGGTCTATATTCTATTAAATAAAAACTTTCAAAATAGTCCCAATCTCATCTCAGCGACAAATATCAAATTCAAAGCATTTATTTCAATTAGAACCATTTACAGGCACTTTTGAATGTCAAGAAATATCTCAGCAAGAAACTACTACTACTACGTTTGTGTGGACCTGAGTTTGTATGGAGTTCAGTATTATTTTCTCTTGTAATTGACGTTCAAAGAAACCTTTAGGTCCGTCAGCATAGAGCGAAGAAGGTGAGGACTAGTGCAAGCCCTCTGGTGGCGGTGGAGTAGTAATAACAGTAATAACTCCACCCATCACCAAAATTGTTTAAGCTATCTTTCCATAAGCACAGAAGAGGACGCCCTGGGCGTCGGGAGTCGCGGGGCGATTCCCGGCCACCGTAGGGGCGAACTTGTGAATGACAAGCGTTGGGTGGCTCACTGTCCGTTCAGAACAAGGTCCGGGTCGCAGGACGCAAAGGCAATTAGGAAGAACGCGGACGGGTTTTAGACAGTAAGAGTCTGACACTCCCTGCCACTCCACCCAGAACAGAAGAAGTTATTCGATAATTACCCATCCTTAGAAAAAAAATCTTACCATAGGTAATTATACAATTAGTCTTAACAAAGCTATAAAATTCTAATAAACCAATGAAAATACGAGAACCATAAAATCTTTCTAACGTGTTTTATTACAGACAAGACAGCTTAAGAGATCTTTACGATTCAATTAACAAATTGACCTTGTGACCTTCAGTGAAACGAAGCTCAACCTTTGACCTTGAACCAGTGTCACTATGGCGACAGTCCCATTACTCATGGGGCTGAATAACACAACGTAATGGTTACGTTTATAAATAACTTGTTAAGGTTTTTAATAATGCCGGGGCTGCGGGTTGTTCGAAAGAGATACCGCGCCCCCGGAACGCAAAGGGCACATGAAGGAACATAGACGGGTTTTAGTCAGTAAAAGTCTGACACTCCCTCCCGCCCCGCCCAGGGCGGGGGAAGTTATTTGATGATTTCCCGTCTATAAAAAAAAAAAAAAAAAGGTTTTTAATAAGGAATAATAGTAGTTTGGATATTCCATTAACTTGTAATAACAAATAAGTAAAGTTAAAAAATAAATAAAATAAATAAATATCTTGGGACGACTCACACACGGCTATCTGATCCCAAGCTAAGCAGAGCTTGTGTTATGGTAACCAGACAACTGATATACATACTTAATAAGTACTTATTCATACTTAGTTATTAATCTTAATGCAGACTAGCTTAGTACGCAGGAGATATTCGCCTTGATCAATGCTAAATAGAATTGACCAAGGCGTATTGGCGATTATAGACTTATATCTTAATTATAAGTCCAGGTTTCAGACAATGTTTTTCTTCAACGATGTCAGTAACTTCCAAGATAAACTTAGAGAGTACATATGAAATAGAAAAAGTCACATTGGTACTGTGTGTCTCTTGCCCGTGCCCTGTTGCGAATCCACGGCCTCGTGAATAAGAGGCGGGCACCTTAACCGCTGGGGTGTAACGATAAAATACCATCACGCCTGTATTCCCCGAAGGGTTAGGCAGAGGTGTACCAATGTACACCCACAGTTCGCCGGTATATTTAGGTCCCATGTAATAAGGGGCGAGCCCATTGCCATTAACCGGGCACTAATCCAAACTCCGAGCTGCTACTGAGAATTTCGTAGAAAAACCCAATAACACTTTTTGCTCGACCTGGGAATCGAACCCAAGACCTCTAGCGTAGCAGTCGCTCTTATGACCACAAGGCCAACGAGGCAGTTAAACGTAACAATATTTAGAAAAAAATACCAAGCGTTTTCCAGCATCGTAGCGAGCTACCCGAGCGCTTTCGATTTAATCAGAATTGTATTACGAGTAGTTAAATGTTACAACATAACATACCTAGTTATCGAATCTTTAATACGATTGTAACACACATAATAGTCTTGCGGTTAAGTTTAAATAGGCAGGCGTACGATATTATTTTAATCAAAAGTTTTCCATTCATGTTCGGTTACATATCAGAATATTATATGAACAGAAGTTATATTCTAAATGACGCTCAAAAAGTCAGTTAATTGGATCTATTTTAGATGCATGTATTTTATGGTTTATGTATTGGTTCTATGCGCGACTGCCACGCTAAAGGTCTTGAGTTCGATTAAAAAGTGTTATTGAGTTTTCCATTAGTAATTTCTCATTAGCAGCCTGAAGTTTGGAAGTTGGTGGTGTGACACACCCGTGCCTCGGAAAGCACGTAAGCCGTTGGTCCTAGCTGTGATTCGTAAATCTTTGACAGTCGTTACGGATAGTCAGAAGCTAGCAAAACTGATAACCAGTCTAACAAAGAGGTATTGTGTTGCCCAGTTACTGGGTTGTGCAGGTCTGACATGCAGTCGTTCCATGGAACGACTGCCTGTCAGACCTGCACAACCTAAGTAACTAAAACACTGGTATTCAGCTGCATAAATATGCTTAGACTGGAAGCCGACCCCAACATAGTTGGAAAAAGGCTAAGCAGATGATGATGAGTCTTAAGAGTATATTTAAATTGCTGTGTCATTTTTGATGTGAGACTTCTGCTCGTGTTGTTTAGTATGTTTGGCTACATCATGTTATATGTATGGAAAGGGGTAGGTAGGGCGGCGGTGTCGATAGCGAACTCTTTGATCTATGTTGATTAAGTTAAAGCGACGGCCTAAATTAGGGTGCCTTTCGAAGCTTTGCTTGCCTTAAAATTAATGAAGACTTGTGGTCGGTTCTATTTATAGGTTGCGCAAATTGTTATAGGGTTTTTTTTCGCAAGTGTCGCTGTTGAGTGTGGGGTTCTGCGTTCAGTTTCCAGGTTGGCCAAAGTGTTATTAAACAATTTAATTAAGAATTATCAAATAGGCATCCGTCTGTCATGTTTGTGGATGCGGGTTCGAAACTAGGCAAGTTCCGATGTAACTTTTTCAATTAATTTGTACTCTGTTTATCTAGGACATCTTTGACAACCGTGAAGGAAAACATCGTAAGGAAACCTGAACTTGTGTGTAATAAATATATATGTCGACGCGTGGGCGAATCTTTAGTGTTCTCTCTTTGGGTTACTCGGACAAGCAAAAGACGGTATTGGTTTACAATGGTTTTACTTTAGTTACATAGCTTTACACAATATAAAAACACCACTCTTAGAGTGAACCGACAGGTTCAGTGACATCATAATAGTCCGCCATGACCAACACCGCTCTCTCAAGCCTTCTGTCACCAGACTGTGTCACCGACGCCCGCCCAGGTACTCACAACTCCATTAGTAGGTACCTGAGTTCACACTAGAGGGCGTGCCAATCCATAGATGGAATTCAGCCTCTTTTCAGAAGCAGCAAATAGGTTTCAATCTCCGACATATATATATACCATCACGCCTATACTCCCAAGGTCGAGCAAAGTATTATTGGGTTTATCTATGAAATTCTCAGTAGCAGCTCGGAGTAAGGATTTGTGGCCGGTTAATGGCAATAGCCTCGCCCCCTATTACTTGGAACCTAAACGTATCTACGAACTGTTGGTGTACATAGGTACACCTCTGCTTAAGCCTTCGGGAATACAAGCGTGATGGTATGAGATGTGTTTTTGTCTTAATTGCCAAGTTTTAGTTTGCAGTCATTTCAAAGTCAGACTTGAAATAAAACTATTAAGAAGCGCCCGCATTTAACTGCAAACAACTCTAGACGTTAAATGTTTACCGTTAGAAATTAAAGGTATCTATTTTTCCACTTAATTTATCAAAGAGTCATTGGCGTTTTTTTTTTTTTTACATCTTTGCAGATGTACTCAACACATTTAGCAATATACTAGCTTTTGTTTGCAACTTCGTTCGCTTGAAAGGCACGTCGCGCCGTTTTCCCATGAGGGTAGGCAGAAATTATAGAACGCCAACTGCTAAAATCCTTACACACTCCTTTCGTCACGCCCACGTTCTTACATCTGGTCATACAAGCACGCCGGTTGCGAGTACTGCACACCCGACCTTTCTGAAGAACCTCACCGATAAGGTCAGGGTAGGTCTTTCTAGGGCGTCAGTAAAAGTCTGACACTAAGGGCGGGGGAAGTTATTTGATGATTCTCCATCTATAAAAAAAGGGTAGGTGTAAAATATACTCAGTAATGTAGTAGCTGTATATCAGAGAATATTTTTTTTTGTAATCGTATCAGTTCGTATCTTGCAAACAACAAAAAAACATAAAAAAACTAACTTTCCTCTCTAAGTACATAAAAACGTTGCAGTGAAAAAATTTGCAAATTAATAAACCTATTTTAATTAAAGTTAATATGTGTACGCAAGGTACATGAGTCTATAGAAGCAGTAGAAAATAATTTTGTAAAATAGTTTTAAAGATAATTTAAAACAAGTTTAAGTTTACTATAAAAAATAAATAATTGCTTTACATTAGCTTTTTCAGGTTTGTGTATCTTGCGTGTATTATAAAAGATAAATATAATTTTTATTTTGTAAATATGGGTAATAAAGAATGATGATAACAAAATATGAATGTTCAGCCTTATTTTACCACGCAGGCAAGGAAAATCTTTTATAAAATAAAATTTCATTGAGTACATCAAACAAAATTTTAGATCTGTAACTTTGAATTATTGAAGATTAAAAGTGTTCTTCTTCTTGATCGTGTGGGCAGTAAGGTCTAACGACCCCACACACCCCAGTATCAGTTTCTTAACCGCTTTAAAGGCCTCTGACATGGTTACCGATGTCAGTGCATCAAAAATAAAAAATAAACAAAACAAATGCAGGATTAAAAGTAAAGAACAGCGATGTAAAATAAAAAAATTAAAAATATAAATATTATTTATTGGTAAAACAAGTTTAGATGTAAACAATTTTTGTGATTGAACCCTCCTTTTAGGCAAATAGTGCTAGTGATTTTTTTTTTTTGAAAAAGAATGCTTACATTTATTTTACCATTTAATCAAACCGCATCATTATTGCAATCATAGATACTGCGGTTGCAAACCAAATTTCATAAACCACAAAATCGATTATATTTCATTTAAACTCGGGAGTTGCGAATGGTCAATATCTATCTATGGGCTTAAAACGTGTTCACTGATATTTATTTATTTATTTATTTTGTTAAAAAAATCCACAACCCTTTGTACAATAATTTTATGTATACAACTAGTCTCAACAACGGATTAACAATTTAATATCTAATAATACTTGTAGCAGAAACAGAAATAAACATATGTGTGATGTGACACCCCGTGCTTCGGCCTTGGTGCACGTTAACCAAGGACCGTGTCGACGACGGCGCGTTCGTGTTCCACGCGCGCCTCAAAGAGGTGTCAGCAAATATTCGGAGGGGCCACTAAGGGCCGATGCCTGCCGGGGCTGCGGGTTGTTCGAAACAGATACCGCGCCCCCGGAATGCAAAAGGCACAAGAAGGAACATGGATGGGTTTTTTTTTTTGTTTTTAGTTAGAAAAACGGTAATTTAAAAAACTAAAAAACCCGATTGCTATTCTTTAAAAATCCCTAAAACAAGATAAATTGTAGCAGTCGGGACCCATTCTAGAAATGGAGGATTAGTGAATTGAGAGCACATACCTATATTACATTGCAGATGGTCCCGAATGGGTCCCGACTGCTACAATTTATCTTGTTTTAGGGATTTTTAAAGAATAGCAGTCGGGTTTTTTAGTTTTTTAAATTACCGTTTTTTATTTTTTTAGTGTTTTAAAAAAGAAATGAATAATATACCCAGTATCACTCTTACAGTAAATACGAATCTACCGACACCTCTCAAGCTAAAATCCATCGAGCCGTTCAGCCTGCAGAGCGAGCCAAACATTTGAATTTAGCGCCAAAAATCCGCCATTTTTTTTTTATATGCCCAGTGTCACTCTCACAGTAAATACGAATCTAACGACACCTCTCAAGCTAAAATCCATCGAGCCGTTCAGCCTGCAGAGCGTGCCAAACAATTATACATACATACATACATACAAACATACACTCGAAAAACATAACCCTCCTTCTGTCGCAGTCGGGTAAAAAGTCTTACACTCCTACCCGCCCAGGGTGGGGGAAGTAATTTGATGATTTCCCATCGGTAAAAAAAAATACACCCCATGCTTTGTAAAGCACGTAAAGCCGTTGCTCCTGTGACTGATCTCTCCCCGGTCTTGTCGAATTGTCGTCCCATCGGATTATGATACTGGAAGAGGGAGTGCACCTGTGTTTACGCACACACTTGTCCACTATAATATCTCTTGCGTACTTGGCTAAGCTCCATTGAGATCGCCAGCTTTGGCCGTAATTCGGTCGGTATGATGATGTTGATGATGATAGATACAAATCATTGAAACCTTTACGCACATAATTATCCCGTCGACTAGTTGTGTACAACAGTATTGTGTATTTACGCGAGCTACATATTACACTTGCTGCGCGTTCCGTGTAACATAACTATGTACATAAACAAATCAGTTCATACAGAGATGACGAACTTGTGGTACCTTTCAAGTAAAAATATGACTTTCAATGGAAACTGTCGTGACGTGATAACCCAGTGGTCAAGACCTCTCATGCACGTGATTATGGGTTCGCAACCGGGCACAGGCAAGTGCCATTGTGAGTTTTTCTAATTCATATGTACTTTCTAAGTTTATCTTGGACATCACTGACATCGGTAACCATGTCAGAGGCCCTTGAAGCGGTTTAAAAACTCTGACACTAGGGTGTGTGGGGTCGTTAGACCTTACTGCCTACATAATAATGAATTAATGCAGACTGCCTTGTTAACCTATTGGTCCTAAGCGCGGCTGCTGTGCTGCTACGCTAGAGGTCTTGGGCTCGATTCCCGGATCGAGCAAAGTTTTATTGGGTTTTTGTAATAAATTCTCAGAAGCAGCTTGGAGTTTGAATTTGTGACCGGTTAATACCAATACGCTCGCCCACTATTACATGAAACCTAAATATACCGGCAAACTGTGGGTGAGCATAGGTGCGCCTCTGCCTAGCCCTTCGAGGAATACATACTTTTATACTTAAAATAAAAGCTTAAAGAATTACATACCTACATTTTATTTACGAAAACGTTACAAAGGTTTACAACCCCTGTCCCACTACATAACATAGACGCAATAACGCACAACTTGCCGATACAAACGGTAGGGAAGCAAATAATAATAATTACAATAATAGACGTTTCATGAACAGAGTTTAATTAAAACCTTGGGTTGGGTACCTCCGGCGAACAGAATGCTCCTTAGAAATTCCGCGTAAAACTTACTAAGTACACGAAAATTAATTTCGAAGAAAAATTTAATTGTTTTTTTAATTGAAATTATGATACGTTTAGGTAAAAGTATCTGCTGGTTGGTATACCAAATCGGATATTTACGAACTTAAAATTAGATTTAAAAAACCGGCCAAGTGCGAGTCGGACTCGCGCATGTAGGGTTCCGTACATACGGCAAAAAAATCATGCCTGTTGTATGAGAGCCCCCTTAAATATTTATTTATTCTGTTGCAGGGGACACCCTTGAAAGACCTACCCTGACCTAATAAGGTCACCAATAGGTGAGGGTCATCAGAAAGGTCTAGTGTGCAGTAATCACAACCGGCGTGCTTGTATCACCAGATATATGAACGTGGTTGAGGCGAAAGGAGTATGTAAGGATCGTAGTAGGTGGCGCTCTGTGGTTTCTGCCTACCTCTATGGGAAAAACTGATGAGTTTATGTATGTATGTCTGTATGTATTTCGGTATGTATCTCTGTATGTATGTCTGAATGTACGTATCTCTCAACATCAAATAATGCTTACACCAATGTTGCAAAACATGTTTTATGGAGTGGGTTAATATCTATTAGATGGAATTTTGTAAATTCCAAGTACAATGTTATGCTATGAATATGTAAAGCTTCAGCAATCTCAGCAAAGCATTTTCGGTTCTCGGGAACGTTTCATAATAACTTTTTCATACTAATTGCGAGCGACGGCTTACACTAATCCCTTGCTAAATAAAATGGAGGAGCATTCTTTGTACAACGTATGTGCGGGTATTAGGAGTCTGTCAGCTCATCGCCTTAGGGCAAACGAACAATGCTCTTACATAAGAAGTATGTTTTACAAGCTTTTGCCCGCGATTTTGTCTGCATCAAGAGAAGGCTCTTCCCCACAACCGGTATTTTGACCGATTTTTTAATTATTAATCAAATTCATAATTATTTTATATTCTGGCTGACAAAGAAATCTGACAAAAATCTGTCAAAAACTCGGCCGTGAGCGGAGAGGTAAAGACAATGTCGGTAATTAAAATTTCATTAAAATCAGTTCAGCGGTTTTGTCGTGATGAAGTGACAAACAGTCAGAGTTACTGTCACATTTGTAATTATTATTACATAATTATATGCGTACCATCTCGACTGTATTCACCGAAGGGTTAGGTAGAGGTGTTCCAATATACACCCCCAGTTCGCCGGTATGTTTAAGTTTCATGTAATAGAGGATGAGCCTATAGCTATTAACCGGGCACAAAATATAACTCCGAGCTGCTACTAAGAATTTCATTGAAAAACCTAATAATACTTTGCTCGACCTGGGAATCAAACCCAAGACCTCTAGCGTAGCAGTCGCGCTTAGGACCACTAGGCTAACGAGGCAGTAGTGAGGTTGTAATTATTAGTGTTAATTAATGGCTGGAAGGCTGGGAGCGTTTGATATTAATAGAATAATAATACCGAGCTATTATTATCTCAGTACAAGGTAAAGGCCTTTTCTAATATAGACAAGGCATGAGGATAATTATAATAACTAACATACAATCAATATAGTTTATCAAATACTAGCATCTGCCCACTACTTCGGCCGCCTCAAATTATATATATCATCCCACGGGAACCCACGATAGTGTCGTGATGGCCCAGTGGTTAAGGCGCCCGCCTCTCATGCACGAAGTTGTGGGTTCGCAACCGGGCACGGGCAAGTACCAATGTGACTTTTTCTAAATCATATGTACTTTCTAAGTTTATCTTGGACATTACTGACATCAGTAACCATGTCAGAGACCCTTGAGGCGGTTTAGAAACTGACACTAGGGTTTTGGGGGTCGTTAGACCTTACTGCCCACACGATAATGAATTACGGGAACCGTATAGTTCTTCGGGATAGAAAGTATCCTATGTGTTATTCCACACTGCAATCTATCGCTGTGCTAAATTTCATCGAGATCCCTCCAGCTATAATGCCAATAATAGCCATAAATGTTGAGCGTGAAGAAGAGACAAACACACAAAATTTCGCCTTTATAATATTAGAGTGATAATTATCTGAGCTAATACTACGTCTTCTACCAGTCCTAAAACCGCATAGCAATCTTTATTCAACAGAAAGCTATTATGATACTAAATACAGACAAACCCATCGCCACATTTCTTTATATTCTAACCTCTCAACCAAACTACCCGAAAACATAGCCAAATATATGAAAATGATCCCTCCACCTAATTGAATGGTTTCCTCCATAAATCTGGAACAAACCGAGCACAGTTTAATAAAGCCCAGTTTTAGAAGATTCCATATATATTGAGTTTTATCGTGGTCTAACAAACGGGTGGATTACTATAGATTTCTCAAACTGATTTACTGTTCACCCGGTTTGGTTTGACTTCGGATGCCCGATGATATTTTATGAAAGTTGGCTAGATAAGTTTGGTGTCGATAGCGCAGATTTATCGGTTCATCCAGTACCCAGTTCTGGTCTGTGTATCTTTTGTTTCTGAGTCGTAATTAGTGTTTGTTTGTATGTCTTGGCGAGGGGAAGTTTTGGTTGATAGTTGACTGGTATTGGGTGGAGCTGCTGTTGAGATACTGGTTTACAATTTGGAGTAAACAGATAGGTCGATAGGTAATTTTTAAGCGGATTTAGGAGATTCGTTTGAAATTATTCGTTCGAGATCCTTTTCTTTCATTTGAAAAAAATATACTCAAAACGAATGCATAAATACCTATGTAAACAGAAAAAAATCATAATTTTCCTGCCCTTATCCCATGTTAATTGGGGTCAGTGCAACATGTTTTCTTCTTCCATGCAGTCTTGTCAACCGTCATGCTCCCTCTGACTCTTTTCTCTTTCACATCATTCTTCACGCAATCCTTCCATTTTTACTTTCCCTCTTCCTTTCCATCTATCCACATTTATATTCATAACTGTTTTGGTATTATGTGTCTCACCCCTCCTCTTCACATGCCCATACCAAAAATAAAGAAGAAATATTTTCGTATGAAGTAATCCTTTTAGTATTCATTAATATTGTATCATTATAAACTAGAAAAAAGCGTTATTCCAAAAAGAATAAAACCCGCCAACGTTTATTATTTATTACTTAAAATCTCACAAAAACTTTCCTCACACCATATTGTTTTAAATACCACTTCATCATCACTTCCTTGTTCCGAAAATAATCCTTCAACCGTTCCCAAGAACTCTTTAAAAGATAAAATTCTCATCAAAATAACTTAAAGTTAAGGTGCGCGAATAATTCCACCGTCAAATTAAGACAACGCTAAAATTTTAATTAGTTTCCGAACGGGGCTACCGATGCAAGACTTTTTTTATCTAACAAAGGTCCAAATTAGTAAGCAAGAGAGGCACAGAGGAAATTACATAAATTTCTATCTCAGAGTTAGGAACTTGAGGCAAGTTTCCTTCTCACTTTGGGCACAAAATAGATAAGTGTGAAGAAGGTCGGTTTGATAATAACGAGTGTAAACGCACGCACACAAAGACAGGCCTTGTATAGGGATAGTAAAGGCCCGGACACACCGGAGTGGGTGATATTGTGGGCGCGGGAACAGTACGACACTGCAGCACAATTTCGGACAACGCCTCCCAAATTTTGTGGACCCGTTCATACAAATATTACAACAGAATCTGATTGATTGAATGTCTTGATGAGTCAGTGGTTATGAACTCCGACCGTAGGACCGATTATCAGACTGATTCAAAAGATCCATAGTTTCGTGGGACCGACTTTGTGAAAGACATGTAAGATAGTATGTAAATTAGTCTGACGTGGGCAGGCAAAGTCAAAGCATTTATTTAAATTGGACCATTTACAAGCACTTTTGAATTGTCACAGTTACAAGTTGAAGCTAGTTGCTCGTTCCAAAACGTAGGTCTGTAAGGAGAAGAATGAGCAAGAAACTCCATGACAGCGAGTGATCTCGTGACTCATATTTGAGATCACCGTACGCACACGTTCATATATTACTAGCTTCTGCCCGCGACTTCGTCCGCGTCACAGTTGATGTGTTATCCTACGGGTACCGTACATTTTCCCGGGATAAAAAGTAGCCTATGTATTATTCCAGACTATAATCTATCTTTGTGCCAAATTTCATCCAGATCCATTCAGCCGTTTAAGCGTGAAAGAGTAACAAACATCCATACATCCATACATCCATACATCCATACATCCATACATCCATACATACAAACTTTCGCCTTTATAATAGTAGTAGGATGTTGTGTAAAGCCAGCCTTCTGTATACCCCACAGTGTGTTGTCGGCCAGGTGAAGAAATTGAACTGTGAGATTTTTTCTTTTTCCACCTTGTTCACAAGATTTGTTATTTGCAACTGATGAGCTTTCGAGTTACCAAACTGGAATTGGATTTTGGATTATCTAGATATTGGATCTGTTGATGATCTGGTTTCGTGTTCTTTAATTTGTTATGTCATTGATTTGAGTTGGTTTTTATTTTTGGACATAGTAATTTTGATGGAGTTTTTTTTTTTTTTTAGTAACTGCCTCGTTGGCCTAGTGGTCTTGAGCGCGACTGCTACGCTAGAGGTCCTGGGTTCGATTCCCAAGTCGAGCAAAAAGTGTTATTGGGTTTTTCTATGAAATTCTCAGTAGCAGCTCGGAGTTTGGATTTGTGCCCGGTTAATGGCAATAGGCTCGCCCCCTATTACATGGGACCTAAATATACCGGCGAACTGTGGGTGTACTTTGGTACACCTCTGCCTAACCCTTCGGGGAATACAGGCGTGATGGTATATTTATTTATTTTTTATTTTTTTGATGGAAAAGGTCATCTATACTAATATTATTAAGAGGTAAAGTTTGTGATTTTGTGGGGTAATCTCAGGATCATCTGAAACGAATTTGAAAATACTTTTACCTAAATAAACTCACGTTATTACTACCACGGTCGGTGGAATCAATAATCCCTTAATGCGCTTGGTTGTGTTTGTAGCGGCCTACTTCATCATCATCATATTATTGCAGGACGTACACTGCTATACATAGGCCTTCCCATGAATTTCAAAAGGACCGGTTGGAAGCGGCCTGCAATTTACATCCAGCGGTCTTAATCAGGCCGTCCTATAGGGGTGCAAATGTTATCGAGCTATTTTAAAGACGGGTTGTAATAAGACAAATAAAATTGCCGTTGACTACAAATACTGCCAATCAAAAATAGCACTTAAAACAATAAACTATTACACATCTAAATTTAAACAGAAGTTACCACAGTAAGCGTAACTTAACAGTGATAAGTTGCTAAGTAAGTACTAAGTTATTACCTTCGAACATCATTAAATTAACATCTGTGTGGGAAGTAATCTATCGGTGCTTGAAGTTATTATTACTTTTGTGGGGGAGGTAGATTCTCTGCACGGGGAATAAGGCTACACACACACACACACCCTCACAGTTCTCTAGTGACTGCAGTGCGACAATGATACTTATTACTTCTTCTTCACATTCATATAATTAGGTAATTTATACAACTCTGTCCTGTTGGTCTCGTGGTCGCAAGTGCGACTGCTGTGCAAGGGGTCCCGGGTTCGATTCCCAGGTCGAGCAAAAAGTGTTATTGGGTTTTTCTATGAAATTCTCAGTAGCAGCTCGAAGTTTGGATTTGTGCCCGGTTAATGGCAATAGGCTCGCACCCTATTACATGGGACCTAAATATACCGGCGAACTGTGGGTGTACATTGGTATACCTCCTGCCTAACCCTTCGGGGAATACAGGCGTGATGGTATATATATTATACAACTCTATAACTAATATTATAACTATGTATTGAACTATGTAACATGCCATCACGCCTGTATTCCTCGAAGGGTTAGGCAGAGATGTGCGAATGTACACCTACAGTCCGCCAGTATGTTTAAGTCCCTCGTAACAGGGGGCGAGCCTATTGCTATTAACCGGGCACAAATCCTAACTCCGAGCTGCTACTGAGAATTTCATAAAAAAAAACGCTATAACAACTTTAGCTCGACCTTAGAAACGAACCCAAGACCTCTAGCCTAGCAGTCGCGGTTAGGAACACTAGCCGATCTTGTTATCAGCTATTGAGTAGAATTTTAGTTAAAAAAAAATACCTTATTCCAACAAAATATTTCCAATTTACAATTTTTGAAACACTCATTAAATAATTAGTTCCAATGTAAAAAAAGAGAGAAAACAAATTGCAAACCGTAATTTTAACGGAAATTAAAAATCAACTCCAAAACACTTTGGATTAAAAAAGGCACAATTTTCAAACAAACAAAGTAATGGGAAAAGAAACCATGAATATTTGATGAACCGTAAAATGCAAGTTTGTGTAATCACGGCGGCCGAAAGGCTTTGCAAGAAGTAATTAAAAATACATTAATTTTAATTAAAACGTGCGTTAATATACAATTCTCGATCAGTGGAACAATTTGCATCATTATCATCAAAACATCTATACTAAATGATGAGAAGTATTCACTAACAATTATTTAAAATATTGTACCGAATGATGTTGAACTGCCCCGTTGGTCTCGTGGTCGCAAGCGCGGCTGATGTGGGTCCACGGTTCAATTCCCAGGTCGGGCAAAAAGTGTAAGAGTTTTTCCATTAGGAATTTCGCAGTAGCAGCCCGGAGTTTCGAAGTTGGTGGTGTGACACCACCGTGCCTCGGGAAGAACGTAAAGCCGAAGTCTGACAACCAGATTAACCAAAAAGTATCGTGTTACTAGTAACTAGGTTGTGAAGGTCAGATAGGCAATCGCGCATGTAAAACACTTTTATTCTAGCCGTATTATAGTCGACCCCAACATACATAGCTGGGAAAAGGCTAAGCAGATGATTGTACCTATTGATATTCAGTTTCAAAAGGAATTATTGCTTCTCATATTTTAAACTATTTTAAACAATAAACAATATTGCTTTTCTGCTTTAGTGTATACTATCATATGGAGTACCTACATGTCTGAAAATTAAATTATTTGTTTTTATTATTTTGATTTTCTTTACGCACTGGACCCGGTCCCGGACCTTTGAAAGCCGTACGAGGAGCCGAAGGCAACTCGCAGAGACCCCCAGCTTTAAAATTATATGAAACACCAACCGAAAATTATTGCAAGTGTACCCAAAAACAAACACCGGCCGGCGGGCGCAAGATTATTATTCTTATATAAATAAAAACTCACAATAAAACTAAGATTCCATTTATATGTACCGTCATAAATGACAAATGATACATCTCACTGCATCTTTGCCAAACAACAGACGACAGGAAAGTAATGATGCATAAAAATATAAAGATGTAACAGACAAAGGACTTTTAGAACTACCTATTTCCATATTCAACGTTAACAGATGCAAGGAACTCCGGAGACACTTCAGAGCTATTAAAAAGACAGTCCCTTAAAAATAAAGACAGAACTGAGACACACTATAAATACCTGTACCGCATCCCCAAGCTGCAATCCGATTAAAAAGCGCCAAACTAGCATAACAACCCATCACACAAACTTCAACCCTATCTCAACCACAAAAGGTTTGTTATTGTTTGTTGCATCCAACTGTCATTTTAACACTTTAGTTTGAATCTAAAGAACAATGGCACTCTGGAACGAGGCGAAATTCAATTTTAGATTCAGAAAGTTTTGAGTCCAAATCTCATTTTGATATTTTAAATGTGCATTTGCGTCGTAGCGAGAATTTGTTGAATGAAAACGTGAATTATTTTCCTGTGATTCATTCAATCTCATGTCTTGCGACGCGGTTGGAAGGTTTAAATTTTTAAATAGTTAGAATAAGACAATTATTTTTAATAACCAACCAATCTGAATTATAGCGCGTGAAAGTCGTATTCCAAAGAAGCGGCAAAATAAAAATACATTCAATGTTTACGCATTTTATAATAAATAAATACCTAGGTATTAGGTTACTTTTATCAGTTTTTAAAAACGAATTTGATATTTGACACAACTGTGGAGAGATTACGTGCTTTTCTGAGACACGGGGTGTCACACCACCAACTTCCTTCCTGAGGAATTTCTAATGGAAAAACCCAAAAACACATTTTGCCCGAGCTGGGAATCGAACCCACGCTGCTTGCTACCATGAGACCAACAAAACTTAATAAAGATTGACATGCTCACTACGGAACACACGCACACTAGCGCTCCAATATAAAAAGAATCTATGTAGTTGAGTATTCTTTGAATTTGAATTCGTTCTAGAATCCACCTGACAATTTGAATAAAACTTATAAACATTTCCAGCCAGGTTTCATTGGCATACAACCTTCACAGTACCTGAAATAAATAGGAGCCAAATTTGTCAAACCCTTATCCCACGTAACAGGCGTTGTCAAAAAAAAAAAACGAAATAACTTAGAACTTATTTTCATTGAAATCAAATCTGTGAGACAAGCACAAGACATATTTTACAAAAGGAATCTAAAATGAAAAAATACCAGACTGTCTAGCCGTGGTCACGTTTCATGAAATCTGTGTCTAAATATATATTTTGTTCATTAACTTCTGCCCGTGACTTAGTCTACGTAGATTTTAGTTATGACTTTAGTTACTGCTTTACTCCGCCGTGTATGGTAGCGTGATGTTATATAGCGTTTAATGTTCCTTATGAATGTGACTATCATTAACAAAAAGATGATTACCAATCCGACTGGATCAATGGAGACTAGCCATGTACGCAGAAGATATTAGACAAATGTACAGTGCACAAGAGTGCACTCCCTCTTCCTTAACTCTCGTAGTCCGATGGAACGGCAATCCGACAAAACCGGGAAGGCATCAGGCGCAGGACCAATGACGTTTTACGTGCTTTTCCAGACACGTGGGTGTCAAACCACCAACTACCAAACTCCGAGCTATTACTGGAATATCCTAATGGAAAAACCCAATTTTTGCCTGACCTGGGAATCGACCCCAGGATCTCATGCACAACAGTCACGCTCGCCCACACTATGCCAACGGGGCAGTCAAGTACACATACATACATACATAAACTCACGCCTTTTTCCCATGAGGGTAGGCAGAAACCACGGACCGCCACCTGCTACGATCATTACACACTCCAAGCAATAGCAAAGCAGTCAAGCAGAAAAATCAGTCAAGCCAGTCAAGCAAGCAAGCAAGCAAGCAGGCAGTCAAGTCTAAACCAAAAACCTTAAACTCTTGAAGAAGGTGATGAATAAGTATCATAACAAAACGATCTATGCTCTTATGAGGTTCAAAGTAATTAGAGTTCACTATTACTGTAAAGACGCACAAACAAGGTAAAAGAAAACCGTTTGACTGCGTTTCGCAAAAGACTGGTTTTAAAAATAAAAAGCACTCAAATCAAGGCCATTATTAATTGAAGCTGTTTTTTTGCTATTTTGCGCTCATTTCTCGCTCTTTGATTACTTCTTAAGATGGTGTGTTTTCTAGCAATTAAATGGACCTTTGATATATAAAACCAATTGCCTTGATAACCTCTACTGCCAAACATATTTATGTTTTTGGGCCTCCGCCTACGTCCGACTTTCTGTTGGACCGATTTTCGGACCGTTCAATGGATCCAAAGTTTCTTAGGACAGACTTTTTGTAGGACGTGTGCGTTGGTATGTTAGAATTTATATGTTCCATTCTCTCCAACAATAAATCGGTCACCGATTGTCTCACGTGGGTGGACAGCCTTTAATAGACATTTTATAAAAAAAAAACCTTAAAAGTCTTATATGTGACTGCAGAGCTCCTAGAGTTCCCTAGCACTGAGACTTACCTATCTCATATGCAGCTATGTTTCAATTACCCGTTCACGACCTATGCAACGCTTCTGATGCATCAATAAACGTGGCCACCCAGATCGCCGCGAATTTTGTGGAATGATATTAGGAATTCATGAACTAAAGACATATCTATAAATTATTCCACTGAGCCGTGTATTTTTTTCTCGATTTCATGAAAGCCTCAAAACTACTGTGATTTACAACTACATCACGTGTGATTCAACTTACATCGCTATTTTGAACCTTATTTGTTGCTGTGATACGTTATTGTGAACAATAAATTACTTTTGCTTACTTTAAGGATAGGAAATCATCAAATAACTTCTTCCGCTGTGGGCAGAGCGGAAGGGGGTGTCAGACTCTTACTGACTAAAACCCATCCGTGTTCCTTCTAATGCTTTTTGCGTTTCTAATGCCGCGGTGGCTCATTCGAACATAGGAGACGGATACGCTTTCATACATTCTTGGGCCCGGGTGTAAAAATATAAAATTGGTGTCAATTAATGGCTTATAATATAATAACCAAGTATTACTAAACATTCGGCGAATTTTGAGTCTGAGAGCAGAGTTATAAAAGGTTTTCTAAAAGTGAGGTTATGCAATAAATTGGCAAAAACCTATACTAAACCGACGAATTTTGAAGAGCGATTGCTATTTTATTACGTTATACTGTTATTTACTATATTAATTGTACTGTATTGAGTGTATTGTATTGTATTTACTATATTAATTGTATTACATTAGGAAACTCACAAAACGATACAACGAAACGAGTGATTGACAGTCTACTAGAGCTGTCAAAAAGTATTCTATGTCACTGCGAGCACAGATTAAAAATACAAGTAATAAATCGAATTGTAAACGAGAATCAACTTTAAGATTTCTTTGTATAATGTTTTTTTTTAACTGCGGGCATTATGTTAAATCAATCATCTGGTGCAAGATATATTGTGTACAATTGTTGAAACTCATTCACATTAATCGATATCCCCTTTTAGTCGTGACATAAACTTATTTTTAAGATTTCTCTTCTTCCTGACATTGAATTAGGCAATTTTTTTTGTAATTTGAAATAGAAAAAGAAGACGCTTTTTTAACCCATATCACAACTTAATACAATTTGGCCCAGAAATCCCCGTCTCCTTTCGCAACCTTCGAACGGGGTCCAAATAGTTTAAATAATTATACATGCATCATCTATACGAAAAGAAGAATATACCATCATCACGCCTGTATTCCCCGAAGGGTTAGGCAGAGGTGTACCATTGTACACCCACAGTTCGCCGGTATATTTAGGTCCCATGTAATAGGGGGCGAGAATATTGCCATTAACCGGGCACAAATCCAAACTCCGAGCTGCTACTGAGAATTTCATAGAAAACCCCAACAACACTTTTTGCTCGATCTGGGAATCGAACCCAAGACCTCTAGCGTAGCAGTCGCGCTTAGGACCACTAGGCCAACGAGGCAGTTATGTGATGGTGTGCAACATAATATAGTTTTATCACTCACTAGTTCGCTTTTCAACGATTTATGTAATAGTATGGTTACACAGGTAACCAAATGTTTAGTTAAATCTAAACATCATTAAACATACACAATATTAGTAGATTTTAATTATTAAACACATGGCAATTCAAAGGATATAATATTAAATATTCATCGGAGTATGAATATTGGATATTCCCATTTCGCTGTATGCGTTTTACGAGATGGTCCAAGTTAAGAGCGGGTGCGTTTGTTACATATTGATACAAATAGAGCATTCTTATTGACCTTGGTTTATTTTATAATCAACAAATTAGTCTTAAGTAATCTGGTGAGTTGTTTAATATGTTTTGGTAATGTGAAACAAAATTATATAACTATCAGACAAAGTCGCAGGCAGTATTGTAGCAGGTAGTCTACCTGTTATAAACATTAAATCTGAAAACCAAATTACCAGATACCTACTGAACTGAACCATATTTTTAAAACATTTGAAACCGCGTAGAAATCTGCTTAATCTCTCTAATCGTTTGTAACTTGGAACAAACACAAAATGTTGGAATTTGGGATAGTGTCGAAATAGCGCACCAAGCTCCTATGCAATATGCAAAATCCCTACAATGCCTCTCTGCTGCAGGCATTAGAGCTATCTAAGGCTATTATTAAAATATTTTCCGAGCAAGATCGTGAGTCATAACATATTTACGAGTAAATATTTTTCAAATTTGGAAACCATTATTATGATCTGTATCTTAATACTGGCCACTTGTTTAAGAAGTTTTTTCATGATAACATGACTTCATTTTTTTTTCGGTTTTCAAATGTTAGGTAATAAACTGTAGGTAAGTGTTACCGCGGCCCTGGAATTAGGAGGTTTATTAGATTGGAAGGATTTTAGGCAGTAAACGTCTGACACTTCCTTCCGCTCCACCCATAGCGGAAGAAGTAAATTGATGATTTTCCATTCTTAAAAAAAAAGTAAGTACCTGTATCATCAATGGGACTACGAAAACCGCCCTTGTGGCTATGAATTTTAGGCTTTGTCCAAGTTTAACTTATGACTTTCGATGCTTGAGGAACATGCATGTTTGAGAGCTATCCATATTTTCGAATTTCCAAAATACTGATTTTGAGCCCCACAAGTCCGTAATTAAGATCCTTTTTTCAACAAAACGAATAGATCACTATAAAGAATGATAAGGAGTTTACAAATACACTACCGGTTTAACCCTAAAACGGTCATCTATAAAACGTACAAACTACCAAATGGTGGACTACCGGATCTTATCATTAAAGAAATCCGTTTCCCACGGTTTTTGGCTCATAAATTACGTATCAGCACATCCTGCCCCCTATTCTAATAAATCTCGCCGGTTCCTTCCCCGGGGTCCGGGAAAAATCCCGGGAATAGTGCGGCGATAATCTCCGGGATGAAGGGTCCAATGACGTAATAGAAAAGTCGTAAGATTAAAATTAGAAAATGGTATTGACGGAGTGAAATCGGGTTAAAATGGTTTTTAAATGTTAAGGGGTATAGAGCCCAGGATGGAGGACAGAACACCATTTTTTTATTATCTTTAAAAGTATTCTTTGAAATTAATGTCAGTCACTTATAAAGAAAGGATTTAATAGGTATTAGCCAAAATGTTAAGTGATTCTCATTGCAATATCTATGTTAAAATATTAGCTTTGTCTTTGGTTAATTTCATTATATTTTCAAATGTGTAGAAGAACAATTCATATACTATCTGCTTAGCTTTTTCCCAACTATGCTTTTTTTTTTTTTTTTTTTTTATAGACGGGAAATCATCAAATAACTTCTCCCGCCCTGGGCGGGGCGGGAGGGAGTGTCAGACTTTTACTGACTAAAACCCGTCTATGTTCCTTCATGTGCCCTTTGCGTTCCGGGGGCGCGGTATCTCTTTCGAACAACCCGCAGCCCCGGCAAGCATCGGCCCTCAGTGGCCCCATCCAATTTTGCTGACATCTCTTTGAGGCGCGCGTGGAACACGAACGCGCCGTCGACACGGTCTGTCGCTAGTGAACGTACGGACGGTGAGCTACCCATTGCTCACCGTCCACAGACCCGCGTCTACGGTGGCCGGGAGTCGTCACGTGGCTCCCGACGCCCGGATCGTCTACCGCGGCGGCCGCTGGGACGGGGGACCCTCCTTTCCCTCTCCCGTCCCGCCGCCTCCTTCTCTAGCATTACAGCTTCGCAGAAGGAGGCGACTGCTTCCCATTTCCCAACTATGCTGGGGTCGGCTTCCAGTCTCACCGGATGCAGCTGAATACCAGTGTTGTACATAGAGCGGCTGCGACCAATTTTTACCCGACTAGGGGTGGCGTAAAAATTGGTTAACAATTTCCCTTCATCATCATCATATCAGCCAAACGACGTGCACTGCTGGACATAGGCCACCCCAAACGAAAGCCAGAATGTCCGGTCCTGCAACATAAACAGATTAGCTAATTACAACAGATAATGATTAAAAGCACCCCACAGACCGACCAAACTTCCCCTCTAAAAGTTCAGAACGACCAAAAAAAAATCGAGTACGAGTTCAACAAGCGCCCATAAATCATACAGGGACCCTATAACCCGAACAAAGCCAGTGAAACAACACGAGTTAAAATAAAAGAAACAAACGAACATGATATTTTTCTATATAAGCCGGCTGATGCCGCTCCGGTCACGTAAGGGACTTATTATGAACGGTATTCGATTGTATGGAACTGTGTTATGTAAGTCTGAACGGATATGGCACCATTGGTTGTAGTTTCAATGGATTTTTTGAACCGTTATGGGAATGTTCTGTTAAATTATTTCAGGGTTGTGATTCCTCAAATCTCGATCGAGATTGTAGACTCGAAACCGACGTGGTGCTATTATAACTTTTTTAATTAATGTGTACTTTTAAATAGCCAACGGACAAGCACAACTATTAAGCAGGGCGTCCTGGATTCGATTCCCAGGTCGGGCAAAAAGTGTTATTGGGTTTTTCCATTAAGAATTTCTCAGTAACAGCCCGGAATTTGGAAGTTGCTGGTGTGACACCTCCGTACTTCGGAAAGCACGTAAAGCCTTTGATCCTGCGCCCGAAGGCTTAGGTAGAGGTGTACCAATGCACATCTCTACCTAAACCTTCGGGGAATACAAGCGTGATGGTTGATGTCAGCGTCAGCGTGATTGTCAGTTTGTAGTTTCACACTAGCGTGGCAACATCATTATTTTTTCATTAGGCTGTCTGCCAATCTCGAAACCATTTAAATAAATAAATTAAAGTTTCATTACCAAACAATCTGTCTATCACAAGCAATCTCATGAATTTCTAGAATATTCGTTTGTACTTTAATAAATTGTCAACTGCAAATAAATCAAGTAATAAATAACAAAAGCTTTTATATTTATTTATTATTTAAATTTAAATCGAAATTGAATGTCTGAATGGTATAGAATTAAATCCATACAAACATAATAATAAAGCTAAATAAAGAACTTTCTGTTAGTTTGTTTATTTATTTGTTTAATCTTTAGAACTGATCGGAAAAAGTATTTTTGTGTTTTATGGCCAGGTTCACGTGGAATAGTAAATACTTTATAAAGCGCTACGAGACACGGGAGCAGAGCAGTATTCAAAGTCGTAATTTAACGCAGGAGAAAACAAGCCACGCGAAGCGTTTTAGTTTTTTTTATAAATGTGAATGACCTTGTATTTAGCATACATACATACATAAACTCACGCCTTTTTCCCATGGGGGTAGGCAGAAACCACGGACCGCCACCTGCTACGATCTTTACACACTCCTTTCGCCTCATCCACATTCAGACATCTGGTCATACAAGCACGCCGGTTACGAGTACTGCGCACCTGACCTTTCTGAAGAACCTCACCGATAAGGTCAAGGTAGGTCTTTCTAGGGCGTTTGGGCGTTTGATTCGTTTAGGGGGGCTTAATTTATTGCTTGTATTTAGTTTTAGTAAAAAAATGACAACCGCCTTCAAAAACTAAAAAGAGAAAAATAACTTTAGCTTTGGAAGTCGGCGGCTTTGGTTCTGTATGATATTTTGTATTGCCACCGACTTCCAAAGCTAAAGTTATTTTTCTCTTTTTAGTTTTTGAAGGCGGTTGTCATTTTTGTAAAAAACTTTTTTATTTCTCGCTTTTTAGTATCAACTTCCTGTCATCCAAATCCATTAAGAAACTGTCATGTTATGTAAATTAACGAGACACCACTAAAAAGTCATAAGAAAGCAGAATATGCGATTTCGTTTACTTGGATGAGAAATTTTCAAATACTACTGTATACATCTGTGTAACCCTTGAGTGTACAGGCGTGATGTTATGATGTGTGATGGTGTAAACAATGCTTAGATATGTTATAGCAACAATCGCGGTTAATCTGCTGTTATTTATTGAAGAGTTCCCTCGATTTCTCCTGGATTCCATCATCAGATCCTGGACTGGTGAAAATGGGACCACCTCAGAAGTAAACTCTATCTAACAAAAAAATTTTTTTGAAATCCCTCTATAATTGACGAAAATAACGGTGAACATACATAAAAAAAAATATCATACATACAGACGAATTGAGAACCTCCTCCTTTTTTGAAGTCGGTTAAAAAATAAACAGAAACAGTTCCTTACTATCTTCAAACATATTAAACATAGTTCCTTGTGTCAACTCAACCTCTTCCTGCCCTCATCCCATGTTATTTGGTGTCGGCGCATCACGTTTTCTTTTTCCATTCTGTCATGTTAACCGTCATGCATCACATTGGTCTTGGGTTCGATTCTGAAATCAAGCTAAGTATTATTGGGCTTTTCCATAAAATTCTCAGTTGAAGCTGGGAGTTAGGATTTGTGCCCGGTAAATGGCAATAGGCTCGCCCCCTATTACGTGGGACCTAAGCATACCGGCAAACTGTGGGTGTATATTGATACACAATTACAATTATTTTGTTATTTAGTTACTTATGACTTGCACCTACCGTGTTATCTCTTCACCACCTTTGGTTGACTGGTAGAGAATGCCTAAGGCATTAAGTCCACCTTTGTACTTTTTGTTGCATAAAGTTTAAATAAATAAATAAATACACTTCAGCCTAACCCTTCGGGCAACACATGCGAGATGATAGCACGTAGTACAACAAAAGTGATTCTAGTTTTATTTCTAAAGCCAAACGTTATTCTATACACAATCTTTTGCAACAAAATTGCAGTTCAGATATCGTGTTTGCAGCTCGCAGGCTGCGTGCAATACGGACGTGGCAAGGAAACTAACACATGTTTGGGATTCAATGCAGGCGGCGTGTTTCTACTCAATTTGCGAGGTCATACCGGGACGCGAGACGCTTCAGATTCCGTGATGAATATTTAGGACGTAGAATGTAGATACTGGCTTGATTGTGTGGACTCGATTTACTGTCTTTATTGGTGGCAGCAGACTACCCGCGACTTCGTTCGCGTGGATTATTAAATCCGCGTTAAGTTACTTCTCTGGTTGCTGCTTCGTTTCAGCTAATTATTTTTAATTTATTGTGAAAATAATAACTAACCCGTAACTGCCTCGTTGGCCTAGTGGTTCTAAGCGCGACTGCTACGCTAGGGGTCTTGGGTTCGATTCCCAGGTCGAGCAAAAAGTGTTATTGGGTTTTTCTATGACATTCTCAGTAGCAGCTCGGAGTTTGGATTTGTGCCCGGTTAATGGCAATAGGCTCGCCCCCTATTACATGGGACCTAAAAACATACCGGCGAACTGCGGGTGTACACTGGTACACCTCTGCCTAACCCTTCGGGGAATACAGGCGTGATGATATATGGTAAACCTAAATAATAAATATTAATACTAGCTTCGGCCCCCGACTTCTTCCGCGTCAAATTTGATATATTATCCCATGGGAACCGTATTTTTTTCCGGGCTAAAAAGCATCTTATGTTATTTCACACTACAATCTATCTTAGTGCCAAATTTCAACCAGATCCGTTCAGCCGTTTAAGCATGAAAGAGTAACAAACTTCCATCAATCCATCCTCACAAACTTTCCGATTATAATATTAGTAGGACTAATTTATTAATATCCCACGATAACATAAAGCGGTACCTAGCAAATAATACATTGTTCTTTCGCTACAGAGTCAACTATTTCTATAAAAAATCTATTGAGTATACACTAAAGATGTTAGAATTTCAAAGAAGCTTGTTGAAACACCTTTTAGTTTAAAAAGGTTCTCTGGAAAAGCTTTCTATGTTTAACTTCCTCTTTTATAATTAACACATACTTATACCTGCATATTGAGCAACGTGTTATTGGGTTTTTCTATGAAATTCTCAGTAGCAGCTCGGAGTTAGGATTTGTGCCCGGTTAATGGCAATAGGCTCGCCCCCTATTATATGGGACTTAAAAACACACTGGTGAACTATATGGGTGTACATTGGTTACAACTCTGCCTGAGCCTTTGGGAAATATAAGCGTGATGGTATGTTAGCCGGGAGGGAACGCCTACCCTGACCCTATTGCTGAGGTTCTTGAGAAAGATCGGTTGCGCAGAACTGAACTCATTAATTTATTGATGATTAAATGGGTTTTCAAACCTCAAATAAATGGGAGGGTTCTTTTTGGAATTTGTGTTTTGGTATTACTGGTTAATGGTGACAAATACCCAATATCAATATGCATAATTTTTTAAATCTCATTTATTAACAAAATAAAATTAAAATCGGCCAAGAAATACGGACGATATAAACATTTAAGACTATTCATTACGCACCGATTAGACAGAAATCCGACATGGATAGAGACGTCACATAACAATACGGCCAAAAACTCCGTATTAAATTTCGTTGGCTAGAAATAGATAGAACCAAATCTTTTTCAATTTCATAGTTATTCGAAAAATAGTTTTACTAAACTGTTTATTACATGAATGAGAATTCATACATTATTTTTTTAAATTCATACATAATCCCTATTAATAGTTTTAAATGCTTACATCGGTCGTATTTCTTGGCCGATTTTAATTTAAATCTCACTTTTTGTCATGACAATGTATACGATCTTCTTTATCGTGTGGGCAGTAAGGTCTAACGACCCCACACATCCTCGTGTCAGAGTTTCTAAACCGCCTTAAGGGCCTCTGACATGGTTACCGATGTCAGTGATGTCCAAAATAAACTTAGGTATACGATGTAACTTATGTTCCGATTTGAAAAAAAAAACATGCATAATTATTGCCTATCGGTTCCCACATCGCCATTACATATCCTACTACTATTATAAAGGCGAAAGTTTGTATGTATGGATGTATGGATGTATGGATGTATGGATGTTTGTTACTCTTTCACGCTTAAACGGCTGAATGGATCTGGATGAAATTTGGCACAAAGATAGATTATAGTCTGGAATAACACATAGGCTACTTTTTATCCCGGGAAAATGTACGGTACCCGTAGGATAACACATCAACTGTGACGCGGACGAAGTCGCGGGCAGAAGCTAGTAGCTAAATAAAACCAATATAGTTCCACTGATACAAATCCGCAGCGGTACCGTTCTGGCGGTACATCAGCTTTCCTAACACGTACCTACTGTTGTACTAGCTGCACTGTCGAACATGATAGCAGTACAGTGGTACACTTCTGTGCAATCTTACTGCATTGTTATATTGTATATTCAAGCTTTGAATTATAGAGCGAATCGAATTGTAAGAGAGGCTGAGATATAAGAAAAATAATTCCATTCATATAAGATACTGACACGCCTGTATTCCCCGAAGGGTTAGGCAGAGGGGTAGCAATGAACACTCACAATATCCAATTACATTATAATGAATCCAGATTTTTTAAGATGTTATCCTTTCCCGATGTCAGTAATGTCCAAAATAAACTTAGAAATTACATTAGCATGAAATTGAAAAAGAACATTACCTGCCTAACATTGCCATCTAACTCCAAACATTCATTCATGCACGAAAATCGCCACAATGAGATGCCTTTGCTTTGCGGCTTGATAGTAATAAACAAATAAATAAAAATAAAAATAAAAAAGCATGTATTTTAGGTAATCCTAAAGCACCCATACAGCAACCAGAATATATAAATACACATACACACACAGGACAAATATTATAGGCTTGTGTTAAAAAAAATCGTTACGCAAGCAACAACACTAGGTACCCTTGAAGTACCTAAATCTATTTTTAGTAATCTCTAGCTTACTTACTGATATTAACATTACTATTTGACGAGACTTTCCTTGGTAACACAAAAGAATAACTTCTTTGAATATAGACGATCATAAATCTATACAACTTTACGTACCTGTGCCCAACAATAGCTGGAAATATATTTCTATTTGTACAAAAACCAGTAGGGCACTGACCTTTCAACTTTCTGATGTATAAGCGGAGTGTCAGTCAACAGTGACAGGTTAAGTACTGTGCTAGATTGATCAATATTGAAAGAAATTTGTTTAAAAGTAATAAATGATTAAAGGAAAAAGGTCAGCTATGTTAATAAATAATATACCATCATGCCCGTATTCCCATACACATAGTTCGCCGGCATGTAAAAAGGAATAAATATTTTCTTAATTTAATTATTAACTGCCTCGTTGGCCTAGTGGTCCTGAACGCGACTGCTACGCTAGAGGTCCTGGGTTTGATTCCCAGGTCGAGCAAAAAGTGTTATTGGGTTTTTCTATGAAATTCTCAGTAGCAGCTCGGAGTTTGGATTTGTGCCCGGTTAATGGCAATAGGCTCGCCCCCTATTACATGGGACCTAAATATACCGGCGAACTGTGGGTGTACATTGGTACACCTCTGCCTAACCCTTCGGGGAATACAGGCGTCATGGTTAATTTAATTATTTTAATGTCGGAGTGGCCCAGTTTGCTACGGCTCCCGCCTCTCATACGAGGCTAAGTCAAAGGCAAAGTAAATTGTCAGTTATTTTCATGTCAATCAATGTCAATAGAACTTGGAAATCCAATATGCATTAAAACTAATTCTTAGTAGTAAGTTTGGTTTTGATAGACTTCATAAATTATGCATACTTTAGCTTTGTTCTACCAAAATGAGCCAACTTAATTAAGTATGCGAAATGTATTACATTACTATTCAGCAAAAACAGGTGCTTTCATCGAAAATTTATGCTTAGAATAGATTTAAAATTGATCAGCGTAATGTAAGAAAAAGTACTCTTCAGACCGATTTCGGCCACGGCGGCTAATCTTAATGCAGACTTGCCAAGTACGCAGGAGATATTATAGTGCACAAGTGTGTGTATAAACACAGGTGCAGTCCCTCTTCCCTAACTCTCACAGCCCGATGGGACAATCCGACACAATCGGGGATAGATCAGGCGCAAGACAAAAGGCTTTACGTGCTTTCCTAGATAAGGGGGTGACACACCGCCAACTTCCAAACTCCGGGCTGTTAACTAAGAAATTCCTAATAGAAAAATCCGCTCCGCTCACTGCTAACTCGCAACTGCAACTAACTAACTGCTCCGTTGGTCTCGTGGTCGCAAGTGCGACTGCTGTGCAAGGGGTCCCGGGTTCGATTCCCGGGTCGAGCAAAAAGTGTTATTGGGTTTTTCTATGAAATTCTCAGTAGTAGCTCGGAGTTTGGATTTGTGCCCGGTTAATGGCAATAGGCTTGCCCCCTATTACACGGGACCTAAATATACCGGCGAACTGTGGGTGTACATTGGCACACCTCTGCCTAACCCTTCGGGGAATACAGGCGTGATGGTATTTGTTTTTTTTTTTTTTTAGAAAAATCCAATAACACATTTTGCTCGACCTGGGAATCGATCCCAGGACCCCACGCTCAACAGTTGTGCTTGCCACCATGAGACCAACAACACAACACAATTTTTAATCCACCATATATTTATGTATAATAAACATTAATTTGCAGATGGACAGAAAATAATGTCGATTGTGAATTTTAAAGATTATATTGTAGAAATAAAAGACGAAAAATAACCAAAGTAAATACGTCAAATCGCCGCGGAATCACACGCTTAACTGAGCTCGTGCGGTCATTAAACTTCTTTCTGAACGCGGGTCAGCGCGCGATTTCCAACGCTTTGATATTTTTTTTTTCCCAACGCTATAATAATGTACGGTGTTATGCGTTAACCCTTTAAATGCGGGTGACGCGCATATGCGTAAAAAAACGCACATTTTTGTTGTCAGCACAGAAAGGGTTAATGTGGCCGTGCTTATGGGGTAACAAGTATTACTAGGACTTTTTTTTTTTAACAAATCCCTTTTTTGAACGATGGAAAATCATCTAATGACTTCTTCTCTATGGGTGGAGCGGAAGTGTCAGACTCTTAGTGACTAAAACCCATCCGTGTTTCTCCCTTTGCGTTTCTGGGGCTACGGTAACTCTTTCGAAAAATATCCGCAACCCTGGCAGGCACAGGCCCTGGCGGGCCCCATTTATCGTGTTCACATTTCTTTGAGGCGTGCGTGGAACACAACGCGTCACCGACCCGAGTCTGGTTCTCATCGGACGGCGCGGCGAGCCCCCAATGCTCGCCGTCCGTAGGCCCGCTTTAAGGATGACTCACGCTAGACCGTGTCGGGTCCGAGCCGAGTGTCGGCCGTAGCACGGTCATCTAATATTACATATATATTGTATGCACACACTCACGCTACACCGAGCGGCAACCGAGTGACGGCCGATTCAACTTTTAAGTAAAATTAGACGGCCGACACTCGGCTCGGACCCGACACGGTCTAGCGTGAGTGTTCGGCACTCGTCAACTGCCCGAGGAATTTTGATTTAAATAAAACAATTTATTCCAAGCAAGATCATTTTTGATATATATTTTCTAAAAAAAACAACAAAACAGACAAATAAAAATGTGACACTTGTTTTTTCTTCTTCTTTTTACAAACGAGCCAAAAAGTATTACCAAAAAGTATTTATTTGTCCAGACGGTCAAACATCCCGCCCACCATGGACAGAATGTCCAGAACTTAGTTTAAACATGACAAGAATACTAAATGACCGCCCACCATGAAACAATACACAAGATGCGGTGGGAAGTAAAGAAAAAATTAAACATTAGTGGACTGTATATAAACAACAAAAATAACAACTAAACCTTACAAAAAACAAAATATCTTCAATTTAAACCTTACTAACACATACGTAATTAATCCTCATAATACATTTTTTTATGAAGTAACAGGAAGCACGATTAACTTTGACACAGGTCTTTTGATCGTGGAACCTTTACAACGCAAAGAAACCACTCTTGTGATTTTGTCCGAGCCAGTATGCTTTTCAATTATGAGTCCGTAGAGCCATCTTGCAGGTGGAAGATCATCTTCCATTACCAACACTACGTCACCCAAGTTTGGTTCTACGGTTTGATGTGCCCATTTGTTCCTCTGGTGGAACTGAACCAGATATTCACGAGACCACCTACGCCAGAAGTCCTGAACCATGCGTTGAGTCAATTGCAATCGGAAGGATTCACGCCGCGCGAGCGCGACACGCTGTCTGCGGGATTATCTGAAGACTGGACATGCGACCACTGACTGTTCTCCATAACGGTAAGTATTTCAGACACTCTGTTACCGACGAAGGTCTTCCAGCGGCTCGGGTGGCTACTCAACCAGGCGAGCACCACTGTCGAGTCAGTCCAGGCATGTATGTTTTCTTTACAGATACCCAAGGTGTCGGAAACTTCACGCAGAAGTTTAGAAAGGAGCAAGGCGCCACATAACTCCAAACGAGGTATGGAAACCTGTTTCACAGGGGCCACCTTGGTCTTAGCTGCAACTAGACTAACATGAATGTGACCATTGGCATCAATACACCGAGCATACACGACGGCTGCGTAAGCAACATTAGAGGCGTCGGAAAACCCGTGTAACTCTAGTAAGACGTCAAGTTGACTCGTGTGAATCCATCGTGGCAGACGGAAGCCCCTAAGATGTATAAGGCTGTTTCTATAACTAAGCCATTCTTTTAATAGGTGTTCAGGAAGTTCATCGTCCCATTCAGATCCTGCTAGCCACAAGCGTTGAATAAACACTTTGGCTGTTACTATCACCGGCGCGAGCCAGCCGAGAGGATCAAACAAACGAGCGATGTCAGATATCACCTTTCGCTTTGTTATGGGGGGTTCGAGCGGAGGAAGTTGGATGGTATATCTAAATTCATCTAAATTTCTATCATAAGTTAACCCTAAAATCTTCGTAAGTGTATCTATTTTAAGTTCTAACTTGTCCTGCTCAACAGTACCTTCATTAATTTTGTTTAATAATTCGTTACTGTTGCTGGACCACTTCTGAAGTTTGAAGCCCCCACGACCTAATAATTCATTTAGTTGGTGATAAATCTGTTCACCTTCAGCAATAGACTGACAACCTGTTAATAGGTCGTCTACATAAAAAGATGTAAGGACTCGTTCTGCTACTAGAGGAAAATCATTTCCTTCATCACGAGCTACCTGCTGTAAAGTCCGGACCGCTAGATATGGCGCAGAGGACGTTCCAAAGGTGACACGCAACAACCGAATATGCTTCAATTCAGATTCTGGATTGTCACGCCACAAAATGCGTTGATAATCAGCATCTTCATCTGCAACCTTGATCTGACGGTACATTTTAACAATATCTGCGACCAAACTTATGGGATGGCAACGCCACCGCATAATAGTTTGACGCAAATCAGGTTGTAGGGTTGGGCCAACCATTAATTCTTTATTTAATGATACTCCATTGTGGCCTGAACATGAAGCGTCGAAGACGACCCTAACCTTAGTAGTGCTTTTATCCTCACGCACTACTGCGTGATGTGGTAGGTAGAACGCATCATTACCTAGTTCTACCTGAGGGACAACTTCAGCATGTCCCAGTTGAATGTATTCATTAACGACTGCACTATACCGTGTCCTGAACTCCGGTTCCCTTGCTAATCTATTCTCTAAGCTGATAAAGCGCCTACGGGCAATGACCTCTGACCCCCCAAACGTGCAACTGGGCGGATCGGTTTTAAATGGTAGTTTTACAACATACCTCCCGGTCGCGTCGCGTTTGGTGGTCTTAGAGTAGAACTCCTCACATTTTTGTTCTTCTTCAGTCAAGATTACACTACGAATTGAGGTTTCTGACTCCAACTCCCAAAACTTACGCAAAAGGTCATTGACATCCGCTGACTGTACTACAGTATGATAACATACTGGCCTAGAGATTGCCGATGATGGGATGTCACCAGATAAGATCCAACCTAATTTGGTTTTCTGGGCGACTGGGGATCCCGGCGGACCCTTAACTAAACCATCCAATAAAACTTCTCCGACTACACGCGTACTCAACAGTAAATCAATTTTCCCTGGTGTATCAAAGGACGGATCAGCTAATTGTAAAGACGAGAGTGTAGACGATATTTGAACGATTTTCTTCTCAGGAAGAAAAGATGTGAGCCTACTCAATACATAAGCATCGACATATAAAACAAAATTGGGATCTAGACGTGATTGCAATTTAAATCTAACTATCCATTTAGAGGGCATTGAGTTTCCCTCGTCATCGCCTAGACGAAATATGTCGGTGTGAGCACGTGTTCTCGTCAATCCGAGCAACTGTACTGCAGCCTCTGTTATAAACGAGACTTGAGAGCCCTGATCCATCAGAGCTCTTAAAACAAAGGCAGTACCAGTTCTTGATTCGACGTTAACCAAGGCTGTGGCTAACAGGCCGTGGTTGTGAACATCCGCAAAACAACAAATGGGTTTCTCGCTCTCGCGAGTCTTGCTTTGAGTAGAAGAGGTAGCTGCGTTAGCAGCCGCCACCTTCGTTTCTGCTGAAGAATCAACAATGTCAGCAGAATTGGCAGTTGACTTTGGGTGAAGCAATGTGTGGTGCTTCCTCTTACAAAGGTGACATTTAGTTTGCTGGCGGCAAAAATAGACGGAATGGTTTGTTCCTAAACAATTGTAACAAAGCTTACTGACTCGTGCAAACTCACGACGCTCGTCACAATTTTTCTTAGCAAACATTTTACAGTGACACAATTTATGATCTCCAGAACATACTATACAACCTTGAGAAGCGACATGAAAAGATTTGGCATTATTATCACGATTACTACTCATGCTCTGTTTATTGACTTTAGGATCTAAATACTCTAAGGCTCTAAACCTTGACTCCAAAAAAGTTTTGAACTCATCTAAAGTGGGTAAAACGTCATTATGACTTATTCTTAGTTCCCACAATTTACGGGACTCGGTATCTAACTTTTCAGAGCTCAAGTACACAACAATTACATCCCAGGAGCTGACATCAATTCCTAGACTGCGTAAGCCGTGCAAACAATCAACAGTCGTGTCTAACAGAATTTTAATGTTAGTCGATGATTCCTTAGTTATCGACGGTTGATGAACAAGTCGTTTGAGCATACAGTTAGCTAAAAACCTTTTATTGTCAAATCGCTTGTTTAGAATTGACCAACACTCATCATAATTAGACGCAGTCACAGGAATATGTCGAAGCAACTGTTCTGCTTCGCCTGAGAGATGACTTTTTAAATAATGGAGCTTTTGAACGTCATCCAGTGCATCATTATTATGAATCAGTGACTTAAATAAGTCGCGGAACGTTACCCATTCAGAATAAAGCCCCGAGAATGTAGGCAAACTAATTTGTGGCAACTTCACATTAGAACTATTTTGATTACAATGTTTGATATTACTGGGATTTGCATTATTGCCCGGACTTGTTTTAAGCAAGTGCTCTTTTAGTTCCGACTTATATGTTATGTACAAATCTTCAGTAAAATCATATGTTTCTGCCGTACAATAAACATTCAATTCTACGTCGGTTGCAGTTTCTATGATGCGCCTATGAGTTTCAACAAATTGTTTCCATTGTGCCTCTAATGATTCTAATCTTGTTTCAATGTAAGTTTGTGTAAGGCGATCCTTAGGTGATTTCTTAAAGTTAATTCTAGCTTTTTCTATAATTGACTTATTGTTTAACTGCAACTTACCTAAGGATTCCATTGTGTACTCATGAAGCTAGGTATCTTATTAATAAAATGAATTTAATAATTTAGTGCACAGTTTTGTCTGCCAAACCTCTCCAAACACGTCACTGCTGCGATTGCCTCGTCGTCACTCTTGACGCCGCTGCCGATACCGCTGCGAATGTGTCGTCACTGTTTGTGACGGCACTGCTGCTGCTGATGCCGCTGCGAGTGTGTCGTCACTGTTTATGACGTCACACTTGATGTCGTAGCTGTTGTCACCGTTGCCTCGATGCTGGTGGAGTGGTGGCGCCCTCTGGCGGAGACGGCCGCAGGCCTCACTGCACTGCTGCTGGTACACCGCTGATTACCCACACACGGGGATTTACAGGCACTTCAGGGCGATCCACCGCTGGATTCTATGCCTCACCACATCGACACAAAACACTACACTAGTCGCGCTTTTACTTTCGCTATCCGACTCGGTAGGACCAAATGTTCGGCACTCGTCAACTGCCCGAGGAATTTTGATTTAAATAAAACAATTTATTCCAAGCAAGATCATTTTTGATATATATTTTCTAAAAAAAACAACAAAACAGACAAATAAAAATGTGACACTTGTTTTTTCTTCTTCTTTTTACAAACGAGCCAAAAAGTATTACCAAAAAGTATTTATTTGTCCAGACGGTCAAACAGTGAGTCATCCTTAAAACGTTGCCCTGCACTATGGATTTCTCCTATATATAAATGTGTCTTTAAATGGTGTAATTTTAATAAATGATTAGACTTTGACATTTTTTTTTTTTTGGTCCGGGGTGGAAAATTGAGCAGGTCGCAACAACCTGCTTAATTTTCGTTTGTAATGCTTTGTGGTTTCTGCCTACCCCCATGAGAAAAAGGCGTGAATTTATGTATGTATTTATTTTGGCATTCTATAACTATAAATAAAAACTAGTAGTACATGTTTGTTCATGGAAAACTTCTTTTTGAAAATATCGACGAAATTTTCTAGTAAAATTTAAAATTAGTTTTCTTTAGAATTTTTCTTTCAATATTATAATATCAAAATTTGTTCAGCTTGCCGTTCCATAAACATTTTATGATGACAACAAATAATTTATTATGAGCTTTTAAGAAACACATTTATCTTATCGTTTTATTATACGTGAACATAAATAAAAATAAACTTTTTTCCACCATTTGCGATTAAACGGCTTGTGTTTTTAGGAACGGTTCAGTACACTTAAACAAAGAGAAAACATTTTGTCTTTAAAAATATTTTCTGACTTAGCGATTAGTCATATACTGTAAATATAAAGCAAAACTGAATCAATTTTTCAGTCAACACAGGCAAATAATTTTTACTAGATATATTGTTGAACTGCCTCGTTAGCCTAGTGGTGCTAAGCGCGACTACTACGCTGAAGGTCTTGGGTTCGATTCGCAGGTCGAGCAAAAATTGTTATTGTGTTTATCTATTAAATTCTCAGTAGCAGCTTGGAGTTAGGATGGCCTGGTTAATGGCGACCTAAACATACCGGTGAACTGTGAGTGCACATTGGTACACCTCTGCCTAACCCTTTGGGGAATACAGGCGTGACGGGAATAATTCCTTGCTTATTTAAAAAAAAAAACGTTGCCCCACACTAGCAATTTCTTCTGTATCGTGGGTGCATTAACAAACATATAAACTCACATACACAAACAGCCAGACCCGGAACAACTATCTGTAGGCCATACAAATATTTGAACCGCGCGGGAATCGAACTCGCGCCACGCAGCCTGCATTACCACGTCTGCTAATAAATTACAAAGCACATTGGTAAATACAACAATAACTTAATCCGACCATCCTTCCCTAACCACGAACTAATCTAAGACTAACTGATACAGCTGAGCTACAACTATTCTATCATAATAAATCTCAACTAAACCCCGCTTCTAACTACAAAACACGTTCTTAAAATCTGAACATAATTTTAATAGGAAAAGCGGTTTATTAAAATAAAAATACTGGGGTATAGTGAGTCGAGCTGGTGGTGTGCGGGTTCTGTACATGGATTTATTCTCCTTCTTTTCGTGTCGATGGCTTTTTATCGTGTTGATAGTTGAATGGTCTCAATTGGAACTTCTTACAATATTATAAATGCGGAAGTTAGTGGGGATGGTTAATGAAAAAAAGAAACTAAAACTAAATGGCCTCAAAAAATTCCTCCGCATGGCCGTCAACCGGAAAGCTGCCCAATATACTGGCGCCATTGCCACGTTGGATGGTAATGCCAATTCTCTGGCCGAGGTAAAAGCGTAAATAATGGTTTTGTTAGAGATCCTAAATAAAAAAATAATTCTTATTACCCACCTAAATATTGCAAGGGGTTAATCCTGTAAACTGGCGCCAAAATCTTACACAGATTTCACAAATTCTAAATGCAAGTCTAATCTTACAAAGGGTTCCTCCATTCCATTATCAAGCAAGGACCCCTAAAAACAGTAATACAGTGCGACTAGGATGTAATCCTTCAGCACAGGTCTCCGTCATGCGCCGATCTGAATCTAGTCTGAGATTAATTCAGGCAGGAATAGAATCTGCTACAGTCGCTATTTGTTGGTGCAAGTAAGCTTTGCAATTTTGAGCTGTACACGTTTGAATTTTGGTTTACTTTTGAGGTTTGTGAGACATTTGAGTGTGGTTTTAAAAATTAAACTATAGATATATTCTTGAATAAAAAATATAAGTGCCTCGTTGGCCTAATAGTCTTAAGCGTGCCTGCTACGCTAGATGTCATGGGTTCGATTCCTAGGTCGAGCAAAGTTTTGCTCGGAGTTGGGACTTGTGCCTGGTTAATTGCAATGGAACCTTATAACATGGGTCCCAAACATGTGCAAACTGGGGGTGTATATTTTTACGCCCTGCCTAACCCTTCAAGGAAGACAAGCGTGATGATAATTATGTAAGTATGGATGTAAAACAAAGCCAAAAATGCTCATAAGTAATGCTTTTAAATTATTCACAAAATTTTACTTTCAAATCACTAATTAAACTTTAATAAATTCTCCCCTAATTATGACATTACAAAACATAATGATCTGCCTTCCCCATGGCCCCCCATGGCTTTCCCCAATTCTTTTTGATCCCCCAAATGATAATGTGGTGACAGGGACAAGGAAATACTCGCGCGTAGCCCTGACAGCTCGGGAGATTATGTAGATTTAGATAAAACAACCACGCAGCAGCTACGTTTAGAAGTTTTACTTGTACAAGCGACAAAATTCGAGTAACAAGGACCACTAGGCAAACGAGGCGTTAGATGTATCTATTTTTAACCCCCGACGCAAAAAGAGGGGTGTTATAAGTTTGACGTGTCTGTCTGTCTGTCTGTCTGTCTGTCTGTCTGTCTGTGGCATCATAGCTGCCGAACGGATGAAGCGATTTCAATTTAGTTTTTTTTGTATTAAAGGTGACCTATGTGCGAGTGTTCTTAGATATGTTTGATGAAAATCGGTTGAGCCGTTTAAAAATTGTGGGGGTGAAAGTAGGGAAGAAAAACCGAATGTCTGTAAATATACTCGAGTGGGGTCTCAAACTTAACAAAATCGACATTATAATATGTAGGTACCTATAAAAAGTATAAAATAAATAAAAAAAAATTAAAAATTTAAAAACCGAGCCGGACCGCTCGGGACCTAAATGCAACATCGGTCCCCAAACGTGACGTATTTTTTTTGTTATTTTTTGACTTTTTAAAGGGAACTTAGGTTTTTGTGTTGGGGGTTTTTTAAATTTTAAATTTAATTTTTTATTGAAAATAAAAGGTCGTAAGTCAAAGTAAACGTCAAACTATTTATTTGTGAGATTGTTTATGGATTTTTGGTTACCGCTGTACAATCAGCGACAAAATTCTTGTAATAGCATGGTTACATGTTACTTGGTTTTATATATCGTTTATGCTATCTGCCCACGTCAGATAATCGGTGACCGATTTTTTTGTTGGAGAGAATGAAACATGAATTCTAATATACCAACGCACACGTCCTACTAAAAGTCGGTCCCACGAAACTTTGGATCTTAAACGGTCCGATAATCGGTCCTAGTCAGACGTGAGCCGAGGCTATTAATTTGGTACGAAATGACACAATGCTCTGCTTCTCAGTATTTCAAAACTTAGTTGAATGATTTGGTTTTGCTAAACGATTGGCTGCTCCCGATTTATGGCAATAGGCTTGAATCTATTTCAAGGGACATAAAACACCGGCGAACTGTGGGCGTACATTGGCATACCTCTGCCTAAATTTTGAGGAATATAGGCGTGATGGTATGTATATAATATCAATATTTCTAAGCAAACGCTCACTGTACATTTCTCTTAACCTTCTGCACCTTTCTAGGATACAACACAACCCCATTGAGTGAGGGGTAGGGGATGTTTTATCACGATCGCATGCGCTTGATACAAGGTTTAGATTTATACAGGTAGTATGTTGGATTAACATTAAAGGGTTATATCGTTGCGAACTCAGGTGTGCGCCAAATGGATTAAAATGTTTTGAGTACACCATGCTCTGTGTTGATTAAAAATGGCTTAGCTTTACTAAAATGGAACACTTAAATTGTGAGTACCTTTTATACTTGACTAGCTTTTGCCCTCGGCTTCGTCCGCGTAAATGTCAGTTATATTTAAAATCTAATCATGATTCCAAAAGACAAGTGGCGCCATCACGAGAACATTACAGTATTGTTGTTTTTCTAAGGAGCATTACTTTTTTTCTTTTTATTATTTTTTTCTTTTTTTGAACTGCCTCGTTGATCTAGTGGTTCTAAGCACGACTGCTACGCAAAAGGTCCTGGGTTCGATTCCCAGGTCGAGCAGAAAGTGTTTTTGGGTTTTTCTATGAAATTCTCAGTAGCAGCTCGGAGTTTGGATTTGTGCCCGGTTAATGGCAATAGGCTCGCCCCCTATTACGTGGGACCTAAATATACCGGCGAACTGTGGGTGTGCATTGGTACACCTCTGCCTAACCCTTCGGGGAATACAGGCGTGATGGTATTTTTTTTTTTCATTACTTTTTTTCTGGATGAATGGTACCGTATGTCTGTTTCTGTACACTTGACAATGTATCCATTTATAATATTAGTTAGGTTATCTGGAAAATTACCAGCATTAAACCTATAAGTATTAGAAAGAGCTTTAGAATAATACTAGTTTCTGCCCGCGGCTTCGTCCGCGTCTTATTTGATATATTATAGCACGGGAACTGTAAATTTTTATGGGATATGAAGTATCCTATGTGTTATTCTACACAACAAACTATCTCAGTGCATAATTTCATCCAGATCCGTTCAGTGGTTTAAGCATGACAAAGTAACAAACATCCATCCATCCATCCATCCATCCATCCATCCATCCTCGTAATTTTTCGCATTTATAGAACTAGTAGCTTTTGCTCGCGACTTCGTCCGCGTCTTATTTGACGTATACTGCACGGGAACTGTAATTTTTTTCGGGATTAAAAGTCAACACACACACTTAGGATACATTTTACTTGTTATTTGGCACTGAGATAATGTGCCAAATTTTATCTAGATTCGTTCAGCCGTTTAAGCGCGAAAGAGTACCTAGGAGGATTAGAAGGATCATTATATTAGTAGGATAGTACGATTGGTGTTAAGAATCACTAGCACAATTACCTACTTGACTATGATGAGGATGGAAAACAACACCTTATACCATCATCACGCCTGTATGCCCCAAAGGGTTAGGCAGAGGTGTAGCAATGTACACCCACAGTTCGCCGGTATATTTAGGTCCCATGTAATAGGGGGCGAGCCTATTGCCAGTAACCGGGCACAAATCCAAACTCCGAGCTGCTACTGAGAATTTCATAGAAAAACCCAATAACACTTTTTGCTCGACCTAGGAATCGGACCCAGGACCTCTAGCGTAGCAGTCGTGCTAAGGACCACTAGGCTAACGAGGCAGTTAAAACAATACCTTATATTTTATAAACACAGCTTCCTTACATTAATTCATTTTACAACGTTCAGTTTTCAAAAGCTATTTACCGCTGTTCGCTGTAAAACAGTGCAAGCATTCTTGCGGATTGCGTTCCGTACTGCAGACAGCTTGCCGAGAGAAAGTTAAATATACTATAAAGCTTTTCCGGAATACCTTCATAAGCTAGGAGGTGTTTCGCTAGGAGATGTTTCAACAAGCTTCTTTAAAATTCTATCACCTTTAGTGTGTAGTCAATAGATTTTATTTTTAAGGTTCCGTGCCTTGAAAGGAAAAAACGGAACCCTTATATAGGATCACTTTTTTGTTCGTACGTCCGTCCGTCTGTCAGTCAAGACCCTTTTTCTCAGGAACGCGTGGAGGTATCAAGCTGGAATTTATATCAAATACTTAGGTGTACTGTCTCTAGAAGCTGTGAAAATATCAATTTTTTAAGCCAACGCAATCAAAACATCCAGCCCTTTATGTTGCAAGATTTCGACACTCGGCAAGGGAATCAAAACCTACAGGGTACTTCCCGTGAACTCAGAATCTTGAAATTTGGTACGAAGCAACATCTTATAGTACAGATAAAGGAAAAATTGCGAAAGCCGTTCAATTTTTAGTTACATCATATAATAAAAATATTTTAAATATTTTTTAAGAACTTTTACTTATATACCTACCGGTTTGTACGGAACCCTCGGTGTGCGAGACCGACTCGCACTTGGCTGGTTTTTTTTTTGTAGAAATAGAAGCTTGTAGAAAGAGTAGATTCTTTAGTTGATGAAGAATGTATTTTTTGCTCGCGTTATACTATACGACATCGCTCATAATGTCATGGAATGTCTTTGATAGAAACTGAAGAGTTTTTAACCCCCGACTTAAAAAGAGGGACTATTACTTAATATCTAAACATACCGGCAAACTGTGGCTGTACATTGGTACACCTCTGCCTAAGCCTTTAGCAGGCGGGATGTCATGGCATGTCAAAAAGAGGGGTGTTATAAATTTGACGTCTCTGTGCGTCTGTCTGTGGCACTACAGCTCTTAAACGGGTGAACCGATTTCAATGCGGTTTCTTTTATTTCAAAGCAGGGTTTCTAGAAATGGTTTTTAGATATGTTTTATCAAAATCGGTTTGGTCGTTTCAAGCGTATCAGCTTTTTTGTTAGCTGCGGTTGTTGGAGGTTACTTAATTATTTTTAACCGACTTCAAAAAAAGGAGGTGGTTATCAATTCGACGGTATTTTTTTTATGTTTGTTACTCCATAATTAACCACTGGGTGAACCGATTTTCATGTTTTTTTTTTGTAATTTTATTACTTGTTTTGTATGGTTGTTGAACTACCAGTCGAATTTGAAAAAATATTTTTGTATTTTGTATAATAATATGAAAGTCAGCTTCATAGGGAAAAATGTAGGCTAAACATCACTCTAAGACCAACGGGAGCGGAGCAGCAACAGTAGCATAAAATCGAACCTATTTCCATTATCAGGTAGTTAAGTACCTAGATCCAACCTTTACACCAAAAACGTAATACCACAAGCCATTACTCCCCTTTCAGATTCTCTAATAGGATTCACCATGCCTCTAATACACCGGTGACCAGCGTAACCTGGTCTTTACACCTGATTTCACCTTCGTTTATCAAGCTTTCTGTTTACCGGTCATAGAGGTGCGGAAGGTCAGGCTTAGGTGGTTTGTATTATGCTTGTTTGTTACCTGTAATCTAGAGGCAATTTTAAGAGCCCGCATTTATGAAGTATTATGGTATGAATTGAAAATGTAGGCGTTGTATGTAGTGGTTTAGTATCTAATACTGCTGATATAATATGGTAAAGGAAAACATCGTGATGAAACATAAGCTTGCCTAACTTTTTTTGTACTTGCCAAGGTTGCGGCATTGGTTCGAAAGACTCACCGCAGCTTTTGAACGCAAAGGGCATTAGGAGGAACATGGATGGGTTTTAGTCAGTAAGAGTCTGACATTCCCTTCTGCTCTGTTTAGAGCGAGAGAAGTCATGTTATGAGTTTCCATCCGAAAAAAAACCCTGGGACGCGAAAGGCATTCGAAGGAACACGGATGAGTTTTAGCCAGTAAGAGTCTGACACTTCACACATGTGACCAAAAGAGTAATGAATATAAATGTGGATGGATGGAAATGAAGAGGGAGGCCAAAAAAAAGATGGATGGATTGTGTGAAGAATGATATGAAAGAAAAGGAGTCAGTGATAGCATGACGGTTGACAAGACGGCATGGAAGAAGAAAACGTGTTGCGCCGACCCCAAGTAACATGGGACTTATCCCATGATACTTGGGGTCGGCGCAGAAGTGTCAAACTCATCATATTCCTGCCCTTAGGCAGTCTGACACTTCCGCTCCTCACAGGGTGGAAGAAGTCACTTGATTTCTCCATTTTTAAAAACTTTAGAGACGTCCAAAAAAAGTTTTTGGAAGCCTCTTTTCATGGATTTCCCAAAAACACCCCCATGTAAGTTCTACGATTTTTGTAGTTTAACACACAATATTATTTATATTACCCTGCGTTTTGCCAGCGACTTCATCCACTTCAAAGTTGATATATTATCTCTCTATAACCACACATCTCAACTGCAACTGCCACTGCACTGCACTGCTGACCATTAACCGGGCACAAATCCTAACTCCAAACTGCTACTGAGAATTTCATAGAAAAATCAAATAACACTTTGCTCAACCTGGGAATCGAGCCCAATACCTCTAGCGTAATAGTTGCGCTTAGGACCACTAGGAGGCAACTTCATTCGTATATATCACGCTAACAAGAAAATTACAACGCATAGAAAAATCGCCTCATTTGCTAAATTCATTTAATCCAACGGTTTAAATTCCTCCTTTCTACAATTTAATCCAATACTTTTACAAGGATATAGTTCCATGATCTCCTTAGCGGGGGCGGCTAACCAAACGAATAATTCATAATGCCATTACTTATGGACGCTTTGCAATCTTTAAGCCGCGGTATACATACATTTACGTAATTCGTTAAGCTAACAAGATTAGCATTTCTATGTGAACGGCGCTCGCTTTTAAAGAGAAGGAGAAAAAGATTGCAAAAGAATGTTGGCTGTGAGAAATTAAATGGTAGCCTTCGCCAGCCATTGCGGAATTTGTTCGGGAGTCACTGCGGCCCTAGAACGCAAAGTGCATTAGGAAGAACACGGTTTTAGTCAGTAAGAGTCTGACAATCAAGAAGAAGAAATCATTTAATGATTTCGAATCCTTAAAAAAAAACCTTCTAATTCAAATTAATGTATTTGTCCGAATATGGTACATTCAATGTTTTTAAATATATTTTTAAACAAGAGTTGTTTTATAAAAATATTTTGGGTTTTATTTCGTCGCGAACGTGAACGTGGAGGAGGCGAAAGTAGTATGTAAGGATCGTAGCAGGTGGCGTTCTGTGGTTTCTGCCTACCCCCATGGGAAAAAGGCATGAGGTTATGTATGTGTATGCATGTATTCCGTCGCGGACATAAGCAAGGACATTCACATTTTTTATATATATTTTTTTTAACTCTGATATTCTAATGTTTATGAGCTACTATTTTACAACTATAACAGCCTTCGCAACCTCTTGTAGATTATAAAAGATTGGTCAGTCACCAGAAAATACCCAACTTTTTATAACCCCATTTTTGTCGTATTTGCCAAACATTGAATACCTGCCAACATTGTGGTGCTAGCGCCACTATTAATAGTGGTAATGGTGGCGAGACCATTATTAATAACACCGGGTGAACATCAATAACGTATTTATTGTTGAATATGTCACCCCTATGGACCGATCCAATGTAAGATTTATGAATCATAAAACTGGCCATAGCCGTTAAATGTTCAATATTATTGACAAGTTGTTGAATGTTGATATTGCAATAATTATGTCGAACTGCCTCAGTAGCCTAGTGATCTAAAGCACGACTGCTAGGCTAGATATCTTGGGTTCGATAACCAGGTCGAGCAAAAAGTGTTATTGGGTTTTTCTATGAAATTCTTAGTAGCAGCTCGTATTTGTGCCCGATTAATGGCAATAGGCTCACCCCCTATTACATAGGGCCTAAACATACGCGCAAACTTCGAGTGTAAATTGGTACACATCTGCCTAACCGAGAAACAGGAGTATCACACTACTAACACCCAAAAACGGATACTAAGAAAATCGTAATGCATTAAATTATTGAAATTTGTAAGTTGCGAATGCTTCCACGAGACCAAAAGTGCTATCAAACACAAATGCATTCTCCAGAGCGATTTCGTCCACGGCGGATCTTAATGCAGACTAGCCAAGTAGACAGGAGATACTATAGTGCGCAAACACAGATGCCCTCTTCCCTAACTCTTATAATCGGCAATCCGACACAACCAGGAGAGAGATCAGGCGCAGGACCAACGGTTTTACGTGCTTTCTAAGGCACGGGGTGTCACATCACCAGCTTCCAAACTCCGAGCTGCGGTGTTATTCTGGAAAACCCTCCTTTCGTGAAGTGAGCGTGTGGCGACCTGTCAATCCCTAGCATTGTATAGTGACAGCCCAGTTTTAGCTCACTTCACCTTAATTCACTGAGGTAGATTTCTTACAGAATAAGCCGGCTGTTACTGAAAATTTGTAACGGAAAAACCCAATAACACTTTGCCCGACCTGGATATCGAACCCAGAACCCCACGCCACGCCCTACAGTCATGCTTGCCACCACAAGACTAACGGGCAGTCAACACATATAACAGTAATACAATGTAACACTAGTACACATTAGTGTGCGGTCGTAAAACCTATAATCTTGTACTGACATGTAATACGCGAGGCCCGTTTCATAAAACACTGTGTACATACGTACACACTACATGAACAAATTAAAAACAACATCCCCATATAGTTCGCAACACTGTAAAGTTATGGGCAGAAGACTAACATTTTGATGCAAATCCGTACTAACATTATATAGTAAATGCGAAAGTAACTCTGTCTGTCTGTCTGTCTCTTCTTCACGTCTAAACCACTGAACCGATTTCAATGAAATTTGGTACAGATATAGTCTGGGACCCGAGAAAGGACATAGGATAGATTTCATCCCGGAAATCCCCCGGGAACGGAACTGTTAATCCGCGCGGACGAAGTCGCGGGCAAAAGCTAGTTAATAATAAATCAATTTCTTTCAGGTTTTTAGAACACATAATCAAAATACAGATAAATACCTCTCAAGTCTCACTAGCTGGACCGACAACCTGGTAAAGGTCGTAAGAAACTCTTGGATGCGAGCAGCGCAGGACCATTTATTGTGGCTAACTTCAGAATAGGCAATGGACATCGTTCGACTGATACGATGATGATGATGATAACTTTTAAAATCAATTCGAAGTCCAAAGAATAATAATGGAAGAACAGAGCTGATGGCCGATGGGGCTGCAAAGTTTTCAAATGGAGACCACGCAGTGTAGGACGCCCACCCACAAGGTGGACAGACGACATGATTGAGACCGCTGCAAGACGCTGGATGCAGGCCGCTTCGAACCGGTCCTTTTGGAAATCTACAGAGGAGGCCTATATCCAGTAAGAGACGTCCAGAGGCGGATACGATGGTGATGATGATGAATATTAATGGAAAGGAATTTATGACAAACCCGTTAACCAAATATTAACGGATCGTGTCTCAATCGGGAATGGATTGAAATGGACACGGATAGACTATGGCCAGACGATGTATTCCGTACAAATCTCACTCAGTTAGATTAAGTGAATTCAGTTTGAGGTTAGCTGTCACGTCTCGCTAGACAGCCTAGAATCAACACATGTAACGTAAATTCCATTGTTTTTTTAATTGGAAACCTGTTTCGCCCTCCGATGTAAAGGATTGACAGCTCAGTTCGTCTGAGTTCACCGAGACAGGTTTTTTACACAATTGCAGTAGGTATGTATTTTGGACATAATTATGTTACTTTTTTCCTGTAGAAAATTCCATTAGGGTAATTTTTCGAAATGATATTGGTTTTGATAAAAAAACTAGTCATAAGTAGATTATTATTACCTACTATTTATGTTTACATATAATATGTTTATTTAGTATCTGAATAGAAGCTGCACCATTTAAAAAAATCTATTCATTTATTTATTATTGACAGCTTAAATCGAAGAAAAGATGGCGGTACCTTGGATAGCTTCTGCAGAAACATGCGAGAAGGGGCACAATACAAAGGGATTCGGAGGGAGGAGGAGGCCTTCGGAAAGGAGTGTTAAAGAAAGATTAGCAATTAAAAAAATCAAGTTTCACAGACTAACTTAGCTAGACAAAAGTTTTGTTTTTACATAATAAAATTGAAAATTTTAAGTAACCCCTGACAAAACAATAATGATCTCTACCGCAGCTAATAAAAGAGCTGATAACTTTGAAATGGCTGCACCGATTTTGGTAAAACATATCCAAGGACCATCGCTAGGAAGCCATCTTTCAAATGAAAGGAACCACATTCAAATCGGTTTACCCATTTAAGAGCTATGGTGCCACAGACAGACACACAGACACGCAAACATACAGATCTAACTTATAACACCCCTCTTTTTGAGTCACGGGTTAAAAACAGAACTTCTGCATCCATCTATTTCGCAGACTAACTGTCAACGATCACCATTTTAATCTAGGAAACGTGTTCCGAGCAGTACACATTTTTAATTACCCTATTACGTAACGCACTCAAAGGGATTGCTATCATGTCAATTTCAAACGGTATTTGCTTTGCTTTAGATTCGAAGATCGTTTAACGATGTGGTAACACTGTCAATATTGAACAATTCTCGTGATTACTACTATGTTGGGTTTATTGGTAAACCTTCAGAAAGTAAATAGGGTCCCGAGAAATTGAAAGTAGGTACTTGTACATAATAATATTCTGCTTGGCTTGATGAAATAAGTTGTTGATCGTGAAGTTTGTTATTGTTTTGTTGAAAGCTTCCTATTTGGGATTAAATTATAACAAAGTCGTGTAGTGAATTAAAACTAAATTTGTATTATGTGGCTGTCGTGGCTACGTTATAAATAAATAGGAAAAAATTGCCATAGCATTGCGCCTGTATTCACCGAAAGGTTAGGCAGAGGTGTACCAAATGTACACCTACAATTTGCTGGTATGTTTTTAGGTCCCATGTAATAGGGGGCGAGCCTATTGCCACTAATCGGGTACTACAAATCCTAACTCCGAGCTGCAACTGAGAATTTCATAGAAAAACCCAATAATACTATGCTCGACCTGCAAATCGAACCAAAAACCTATAGGCTAGTATTTGGACAAAAAAAAATATGGCAGAAAATGCAAGAAAATTGCCATCCTGTAGAATCAATATCAACCTAACTTGTAGTAAGTTCTCAGTCGCCAATTCACCTTGCGCTAGCGTGGTTAACAATGTTTGCGCCTTCTCTGTACGAGAAGAGGCAACAACAAGCTTGTGTAATTACTCTTATCATTGACTTGGCCATTAAAAGCCTTTCTAGATACCTAGTCGAATAAAGATTGTAGTTACAGTAAAAATATGTAAAGCGCCATCTTGGTACAGCGGCCATATTGAAATTATTACAACAATGAGTGTTGGGCATTGTATTGTCTTTAGAACTAACGGTGCATGTATTTTTTTAGCTCAATTGGATACCAGCAAATAGTTTGCAAATTTTGAAGCGACAACTTGCATACAGTGCAAGGTAAATAAAAAATAAAAAGCTAGTAAAAATTAAAAAAAATGTAATGACATTTCAAATTTCTATCAACTATCAATGTCTATAACGACACGAGTTCCTATCAACATGTCTGCACTAGCTAGTACGTACATCAGTACATTATACGCTGCGCTTGACACCGAGCACAATGCAACTTGCTCTTTTATCTGCTGGTATATTTTTTATTTAAAAATTACGCCGGAATCAACCGCCATTGTTAGGCCCGTCCCATGTTAAACGTGATGTTTTGTTACTGATAAACTTGGGTGAAGACTTGTGAAATGTGGCTGGGAAAAATATTATGGGAGATAAAAATTTGTGTTGTGGAAAAAGGGACTTTAACGACACCGCACAAGAGTCTAGACATGTTTTAATAAATAAGTAATTTTACTTATAATTTGGTTGCGGTATCCAAGACAGTTGAACCGTTTTTTCGGAACTCGTAAAGCTTCATTGCTTTGGCCATTTTCTAGTGGTCGCCACTGTTGATTTTGGTTTTCAGGAGTTGCCGTAGTTGTGCGGGATAGTCCCAATCAAAATCTTTTTAAACTTTAAAAGATTGTGTAGCCACAATAAGTGCACTAATATGATAGCTCTTGACGCATAACAGCCTCGATAGCGTCACACCTGTATTTTCTGATGGGTTAGACTGATGTGTATTAATGTACACAGTTCGCCGGTATATTTAGGTCCCATGTAATAGGGGGCGAGCCTATTGCCATTAAATCCTAACTCCAAGCAGCTACTAAAGAAGATTCATAGAAAACCCAAGGCTCAACCTTTTGCTCGTCCTGGTAATCGAAAAAAAGAATAGTAGTGTATTTGCGTATAACAATAATAAAGACAAAATCAGTAATTTTCAGTCTACTACTACTTACACTAGGTTCGCCGAAACATCCTATTTTCCAAATTAGAACAGTCATACCCTATTGAAAATGAAATGAGCAAATTGAAAGCTAAATCATGTAACTGCATGAATCTAATTTGCTGTCGCCATTTTCTATGTTAATTGAATATCTAGTAAAGCCAATCGTAATGACGTTTCGTGATTGGTCGCTGTCCAATCATATTAATTCAAGTCTATTATATCTGATACACTTGATGTGGTTGATTATATTTAACTAGCCTGTGACTTCGTCCGAGTCAAATTTGACATATTATCCAACGGGGACCGTACATTTTTTCGGGATGAAAAAAACCTGTGTTATTTCACACTACAATCTATCTCAGTGCCAAATTTCATCCAGATCCGTTCGAACGATAGAGTAACAAACCCATCCCTCCATCCATCCTCATAAAACTTTCGCATTTATAATATTAATAGTAGGAAGTGGGATTAGTATAATTAGTCTCTTTTTTAATTGAAGTTGCCCCGCAGACTGCCCCGTTCGTCTCGTGGTCGCAAGTGCGACTGCTGTGCAAGGGGTCCCGGGTTCGATTCCCAGGTCGAGCAAAAAGTGTTATTGGGTTTTTCTATGAAATTCTCAGTAGCAGCTCGGAGTTTGGATTTGTGCCCGGTTAATGGCAATAGGCTCGCCCCCTATTACATGGGACGTAAATATACCGGCGAACTGTGGGTGTACATTGATACACCTCTGCCTAACCCTTCGGGGAATACAGGCGTGATGGTATATTTATTTTAATAATAATTGAAGTTGCAAAATTTTGATTTATTATTTGGCTGGTATTATTATCTCCTTATTCATTTTCAAACCGTCAATTATTATACAATAAAGCTCACTTTAAAAATATCAGGAGAATAATGTTCAAAACATTTATTTCTATTTTTGTACGTTCTTCTTTTTAAACGCGGCCATCTTGATAATGTTATTATGTAATTACTTACTTACTTATTCCTTAAAACTCTATATTTTTTCTCGCGACTTTTTTATAAGCCTAATGGTCAACGTTCTGCGTATTTTAGTCAATTTTTCTCTAAAACATTTTTTAAAAGATGCATTAATTGAGGGGTTTTAGGAAGATAATCATCTTTATCTGGTTTATTTTGTCTTCTTGTATAACCAATCCAAGAATACTGGATTTACATAAACCAATGTGAGGTAAGCGTTGATGATGTGAATGAAAAAAAAAACCTCTTTTTACTTCTTTAATCTAATTCTTGCCACCACGAGAGCCACCACCAGGAGTACCAGGCTCTTACTAACTAAAACCCATTCATGTTCCTTCTTTTACCCTTTGCGTTCCGGGAGCGCGGTATCCCTTTCGAACAACCCGCAGCCCCGGCAGGCATCGGCCCTTAGTGGCCCCTCCAATGTTTGCTGACATCTCTTTGAGACGCGCGTGGAACACGAATGCGCCATACCCCTGTAATGTTACATGCAACCATGACAATAAAAACAGTAATCTCCCAGCAATCATTTTGCTCAATGTCGCTTAGTCTGGTGGGCAGTATGCGTAGTTAACAGCTACGTGATGTGTCTTGTTACACCCTGTATACAGCTAAACATACAGAGTGTTTTGCATAAATGGGCAGCGCATTAACCGCACCAGTTTAACATGAGAGAACAGTGCTCAGTTTCACGTTAGTTGTCGTAAACTGGTCTTACTAATGTTTTCTGTACTGTGGTGCAAGTTACAGGCGATACTGTAGAGCTGCGGCGATACTGAGAATTTCATAGAAGACGCAATGACACTTTGCTCGACCTGAAAGTCGTACTGTGGAAAGCTTTAGCGTAGCTGTCGTGCTTAGGACCACTACACGACGACGACGACGTTACCACTAGGCTAACGAGGCAGTCAATAATACAATTTTGTATCTATATTTGCCATTGATACGCTAATACGAAACTGTGCGTTCTCGCTAGGCCCTCTGACTGATAACATCATTTAAGAAGTAGTTTAGTAGAGCTCTGTGCTAAGGAACTCGTCCGAGGTAGTACTACCACCATACCTATTTATTTATTTATTTATTTATTTACACTTTATGCACACAAAATGTACAGCGGCGGACTTAATGCCAATGGCATTCTCTACCAGTCAACTTTAGGGTGATGCAGAGACAAATTGTGGCAGGTGCAAACAAGAAAAATGATTTTAAAATAAATCAATATCTATCTATCAATCTCATATCTATCTATTTGTGCCGCAAAGCAGCGTTGCTGTGTTCCGGTTATGGGTATGAAGGATATGGGTGCTGATGTAATTACAGGCACACGAGACATTTCAACTTTATCTCTAAGATGACAACGCACTTGCAAGGCCTCTGGTATTGCAGATTTCTATAGGCAGCGGTGACCATTTAACATCAGTTGGGCTGTCGGTTTGTTTACCATCCAATGACATAAAAAAACATCACCACCATCACCATCGTAGGCTTTGTCTATGTTACTTTTGACCAACACTAGAGTCAAGATCTTACCCATCTCGAATAAAAAAAGAAAAGAATCAGATCCAAATCGCTATCGCTTTTATTTCAAACCGTCCTCATCAGTAACGCGGTGCAGTGCCGAGCTAGTCGATATATCAGCGGGCAGCGTGATGGACGGAGCCACTACACCAACAGCGTTACGCTGTTGCTGATCCGGTTTACAGGCTTTTACGGATAAACTGATTAATACGACTTAACTGTCGTACGGCTTTTTAATTGGTAAGCTAATGTACAGTCAAAGATAAAGTATGGATTTCAATTATATAATAATATTATATAATTATATAATATTTACAGACACTTTTGAAGGGTCAAGAAGTTACAGTTTAAACTTGAAGCTATAAATAATACTTGAAGTTATAAAAAGTGTAGGTCAAAAATCTATGGAGAAAAACGAGGAAGGAACTCCATGCGCACTCTTGTCCTTTAATTTGGTTTTACAAAATCTTGGTTACAATATTCGGGTGTTAATAAAAAGTAACTTAATGTTATGTGAAAGTCGAAGCATTTATTTCAATTACACCAATTACATGCATTTTTGAATTGTCGTGGAGCTGTGGCCTGTCCTAAGAAAACCATTCTATGCTTCAGGGCGTCCGCCCACGTCCGACTTTATGTAGGACCGATTATCGGACCGATTCAACAGATCCATAGTTTCGTGGGACCGATTTCTTGTAGGACGTGTGCATTGGTAAATTAAAAATTCATATGTTCCACTCTCTCCAACAAAAAAATCGGACACCGATTGTCATACGTAAACGAGGCTTGAACATTTCTGACGTAACTGTACACATTTTAACCTACGCTGTCGGTAACAATAAAGCTGATCGCCAAAAAAATGTGACGTCACGTAAACCATTTTCCGTACTCAGAATGTTCCCATAGGTAATTGGTTTTCCAAATCAATTACCTTTATGTGTGCCTCACAATAGAGATTTGGAGATCAAATAGAAAATATGCGCGGATAAAAAAACAAAATCACTTTTTAAATAAAACACTGTAAACGGATTTTTCTATCGCTCGTAGTATGAAATTGGTTCAAATTGTGTGAAAATGATCGAATTTTATAAAGTCAGTTATTTTAAAAGTCTGTGTAAATTGTTTGTCTCGTTAGCCTAGTGGTGCTAAGTGCGAATGCTACGTTAGAGGTCATGGGTTCGATTTTCGGGTCGAGCATAGTGTTATTGGGTTTTTCTATGAAATTCTAAGTAGCAGCTCGGAGTTAGGATTTGAGGCAATATTCTCGCCTCTTAAAATTATATCGTGGGTTGATGTGCGTTAATGCACGTTACTTGTGAACTTAGCCTTAACCACTGGGCCATCACGACATATATACATAAACTCACGCGTTTTTCTCATGGGGGTAGGTAGAAACCACAGAACGCCACCTGCTACGATCTTTACCTACATACTACTTTCGCTTCTTCCAAGTTCACGACATAGGTACTATAAGAGTTTCACTCACTTTCAATTCGTGGTACAACTCAAAATGGCCAACCCACCGACACAGGTAGGTACGAGTAGGTACAGTTAACGCAAAAATTATGTGTCCAAAATTAGGTCAGAATTTAATACACAAGCTGCATGACTTGGCTGATTTATGACTCAGCGCCATATTTGCGCCATAAATCAGGGGATTAAAAATAATGCGGCCTGTGTTCACGCTAGTTTCATCAAAATTCATGGTATTATGAGGTAACCACTTAGGTGGGGCCCTAAAATGGTCATTGAATTAAAAGTGAATGTAAAGTCGGCCTTTGTACGGGGTGAAAGGGACGTAATAACGTAATCTTTTACCGTGAATTTAGTACATGATTCTGGAATCTTCAGCGAGGAAATTTTCAAGGCGGATTAGCAATTTCAAGTTCAGTTTTCTTCCCGATGTTTTTTTTCATCAATGTTAGTGATGTCGAGGTTTTATTTATGTAAGAATCATTTTTAAAATATAGTTTTTCAGATTATCAGTTTTTGAAAAATGTTCTTGCTTCTATTAATTCTCCGCTTCCAGGTTGTGAATTGAGGTGTTGCAATTGTTTTTTATTATACCACAGCCTTTGGGCCCTCCATTGTCCGTTTACTTTATAAAATAGGTGCATATGTAAAGACAAAGACGTGTTATTTATCGGTTATTCAATAACTTCTAATATTCCATACAAAACGTAACACTTAACTACATGGTCAAGATGTATAGAACAGCTGTATCTTTTTTTAATAAGTGATAAAAATAATTTTATCTTGGCAGTTAAGAATCATCTGTTGGAATCTATGGTGGAAGTTTTCATGGCGACATCTCTTCCACCCCGAATACCTACTACTATATTACGCTTCTGTCAAACCCTTTAAGGAATCCAAGCGTGACGTTATGTCAATGTTTGTTAACTAACAGAGTCGTACGTAAATAAACAAATAAACTGAAGCAGCTTACTACATATAAGCGGGTTGGCGCATTCGGTCCATCATCGTCCGGTAACGTTACCAAAGGCTGGTTGTATCGCTATGTATTTCATTGCCCCTTTAGCTTGTGGTGCTGAGTATGGGGTCGATTCCTAGGTCGAGAAAAGTGTTATTGCTTTAACAATAATCACAGGCCTGTATTCCCCGAAGGGTTGGCAGAGGTGTACCAATGTACACCCACAGTTCGCCGGTATGTATGTTTTTTGATTGCCTCGTTTGCATAGTGGTCGTAGGTCCTTAGATTCTCAGGTCGAGCAAGGTGTTATTGGGTTTCCTATGAAATTCTGAGTAATAGCTCGGAGTTAGGATTTGTGCCCGGTTAATGGCAATAGTCTCGCCCCCTATTATTTGGTACCTAAACAAACATTGGTTTAATTCATTCGTAATTTCTTGGTAGCAGCTACTGGAAGTTGGTGGAGTGATCCCTGTCCCCTTACAGTCTTCAGTTCTACTCTTACATTATTTATACTGGAATCACCAATCCGCTTTGAAAGGCGTGATGATCAGCACTGCAGCGAGTTTTTTATGAGAACAAGACTTTGCTCTACTTTGACAAATAATACGCTTGACTCTTTAATTTTTTTTATATATATACCATCACGCCTGTATTCCCCGAAGGGTTAGGCAGAGGTGTAACAATGTACACCCACAGTTCGCCGGTATATTTAGGTCCCATGTAATAGGGGGCGAGCCTATTGCCATTAACCGGGCCGAAATCCAAACTCCGAGCTGCTACTGAGAATTTCATAGAAAAACCCAATAACACTTTTTGCTCGACCTGGGAATCGAACCCGGGACCCCTTGCACAGCAGTCGCACTTGCGACCACGAGACCAATGGGGCAGTTTTTTTTTTGTATGAAATCCAACTTGTTTTGTTTTAGCCTATTGTTTTAATGTCATAATGCATCACTTTCACATTAATAAACAGTTTTTCTTTCGTTCTTTCTTTCTCTCTTTCTTTCTTTCTTTCTTTGCTTGTATTATTAAAATGATCTTATGACCCACGATCATTTTAATAATAGCAAAAATCAAAAACTCAAACATACAAAAAAAAACACAAACCTTGAATGCAAAAGCCGTGGAAAAAGGCCACAGAAAAAAACAACCAGGTCAATAAACTACCGACATCTACATCGGCCCGACACCCCTAAATATAGGGCTGCCGCCACTCGCCCGTCAAAGTGCATGGAAATTATCAATTTCCGCCATCGCCATTCAGCCTATCTTTGAACTCTTCGTTTACGTGCCATCCCTGACAAGTCTATTTGAGAAAATAGTTTGGTGAGGAATGAGGTTTCGCGTTTTAAGGAAAATCTAATCGAATTGGATTTAACCTAACATGTAAGATTACTTACTTGCACGGGAGTATGAAGCTTGCCAAAAATAGACTATAAAAAAATTCTTCAGTTTTATTATATTAGTAAAGATAGTATAGATAACACTAGCTTCTGCCCGCGACTTCGTCCGTGACAAATTTAATATATTTAGGATAGGATATCACGTAGGATACTACGGGAACCTTACATTTTTCCGTGATAAAAACTAGCATGATAATATGTGCTATTCCAGACCATAATCTATCTATGTGCCAAATTTCATGCAGATTCGTTCAGCAATTTAAGCGTGAAAGTATAACAAACATCCATCCATCCATCCATCTATCCATTCTCACAAACTTTCGCATTTATAATATTAGTAGGAGTAGGACAGTACTGTAGGATAGTAGTTCAACTATACATTGTTATAGGCACTAGCATTGCAACTAAGCCACGTTACTCTAATGGATACATAGATTAGTGGTATGAGGTCCTTAGCCTATCATCGATCGGCACTGTACGCTTGTCAAGGGGTATCCTATAATTACCAACAGTAGGTAGCAAAGGAAATTGCAATCAAGGTGTGGTATTCAAATAGGTGTCTATAGAGGACTTCCCCTTGCTTTCTACCGCAGTATGAGCTACTAATTCTGGGCCGCAACAATATAATATACCAATAATATAGTTTGTCATCGAAATGCTAAGAAGAAGAAGCTACTAATGCAATACTCGTATTTACCTAAAATTGTGCATTACTATACACAATTACGACGACTAATATTGTATGTATAACTTGTATAATGATAAATTAGAGAGAGAAAGAGGATATTGTAAGGTAGTAAAGCTCCCGCGGACACTCTTTTAGAAGATTTTTTTTTTCAAGATCTAAGCAATTTTATTAAATTACAAATTTGTTTTATTTTTTACTAAATAATATTAACAAATTATTGATAAACTAGCTGCTGCCTGCGACTTCACCTACTTCAATTTTGATGTAGTATCCCACGGGAACGGTACTTTTTTCTGATATAAAAAGTATCCTATGTATTATTCCACACTACCATCTATCGCTATGCCTAATTTTATCCAGATCCGTTAACCGTTTAAACGAGAAAGTGTGATAAACATTCATCCATCCATACATCCATCCATTCATCCTCACAAACTTTCGCATTTATAATGCTACTAATATGTAGTAATGGGAATTTAAAGACAAGAATCAAAAACCTACACCAAAGTAAACTACAAAAAAACTGCTCCCACATAATAATAGTTTGTAGAAACAAGCAAATTAACAAGCCCACAGGTTTATGAAGAACAAAAACTGTCTAAAGTTGTGTAGCTGCAGTTTACGCGGCTTTTAGCTAAGTGTACGCCAGATTTTGCAAGTGAAGCGACGTTGTATGTGCGTGGTGACACTTCTAGCGAGTGTTAAGGCTAGGTAACCAGGGAAATTTATTTTTTCTGACATGGTTTGTTTTTTGTAGTTTTATATCAGGATGAATGGTAATGAAAACAATTTGACGCAGCAGGAACACATAATTATGTTTTAAACAATACTATCTATAGGTATCAAAAAATAATTAAATGTCTGATTGTAAAGTCAAAATAACAGCTTTTTATTAAATGCAAAACAAAAAACAAGCAATTAAATAAAAATTGTCTGCCTGTCCATCCTAGAAACGATCGAACCGATTTGACGGGTCTTTCATTGGCAGATTCAGAAGCCCAATTTTAACAATTAGAAAATTTCAAAATGTAGTTGCAATCTTATTTCAGCGGCAAATTAGAGACATTTAAAGATTGACACTGAGATAAGATTGCGATCGTCCTTAAAAGCTAGTAGAATTGCCCCCCGATCTCAGAAAACGCTGTCACTTCCACTGCACCTCACGAACGTTAAAAGATATGCAAGTGGGTCAACCGGTGGGCATGACAAATAGTGTAGGTGTATCGCGAACAACACGCGTGCATGCAGCATGACATACAGGAACCATGACACGCTACCTTTGAATATATTGTACTACTTTGACAAAACATCTTAATAACGTTGTCCGCCCTCGGCAGACAATCGATGAAGGATTTTTTTGTTGGAGAGAATGAAACATATGAATTCTTTGGATCTATTGCATCGGCCCGATACTCGGTCCTGCAAAATGTCGGACGTGGGCGTCGGCTCTTATATAAAAGAAGCAGTAGTTTACGGGACCCTATTACTAAGACTGCGCTGTCCATCCATTTGTCTGTCTGTCCGCCTGTCATCAGGCTGTATCTCAATAATCAAAATTTTCACAGATTTTGCCGATAACAACAAATACTGAAAAAAGCATAAAATAAATATTTAATACATACATACATAAACTCACGCCTTTTTCCCATGGGGGTAGGCAGAAACCACGGACCGCTACCTGCTACGATTCTTACACACTCCTTTCGCCTCGTCCACATTCATATATTCGTGAGTTTATGTATGTATGTAAATATTTAATAAGGGGGCTCCCATACAACAGACATGACTTTTTTGTTGTTTTTAAAGATAACGGTACCCTTTTCGACTGTTTCTTTGTCTGGTTGTAATCAGAGCCGGCTTTAACCTATTGTTGGCCTTGGGCACATAAAAATCACAGGGCCCCTGTGTGTTCATTTTTTGTTTTTGATAAATGACAAATTTATTTTTTCTCACGGTTGGCGCTGTGGCTGATTGGACAATCACAACATCATTCCCTGATATTTTTTCTAAATTTATTTATTTAAACTTTGTCCACAACAAAAAGTACAAAGGCGGACTTAATGCCTTAGGCATTCTCTACCAGTCAACCAAAGCTGGTGAAGAGATAACACGGCAGGTGCTAATTATCGTACAAGAGTATTTAAATAAAAACATGTAATTCCTTTTGCATGTTTTTTTTTAAGGGTTGAAATCATCAAATAATGACTTCTTCTGCTTTACTAATTAATACCAGCAAATGCCCTTTGCGTTCCGGAAAAGCAATATAAGTAAGCAACAGATTAATAAATTGATGTTGTGGTTTTTACACAAGTCTATTCAAGTTTTTGTTTCGTAAGAGTCGAGTTTTGTGTCCCATTTGCTCTCACAAAGTCAAAGAAAATATCACATTATTTTACCCCACTTCTTAACACAGCTTTAGATTTAAAAATCCATCCTTTTATTTTACAATTTTCTTAACACGAAACTGACAACTGAACTTTTTAAAACAAGGCAACTATGAAAAAGATTCCCGCGGAACTTCAGTGTTCAGCTTGGGAATTTCCTTACCAACGCCAGATGTTGGGACGAAATATTACAGCTTACTTCCCCGTCTGCGGCTGCGAGAACCGCGGTGCTTTTGCATTCTTTATTATTTTATAGCTTATCGATTTATTTATTTAAACTTTATTCAAGAAAAGGTACTAAGGCGGACTTAATGCCTTAGGCATTCTGTATCAGTCAATCAAAGGGGGTGAAGAGATAGCACAGCAGGTGCAAATTAAACAAAAGTAACATAAAAAAAATTGATACTTATAAAAAAAACAACTCAATGCAATTATATAATTAAATTTAATTAAATAATTGTACACAAGATCGATCGATAATCTGAAAAAAAAATTTTAAGGGACTGCCTTGTCCTACTTGTCCTAACACAACTGCTACGCTAGAGGTCTTGGGATTCAGGTCGAGCAAAATGTTATTGAGTATTTAGTAGCAGCATGGAGTTAGGATTTGTGCCCAATAATGGCAATAGGCTCACCCCCTTTTACATGGAACCTAAACATAATTTATAAACACGGAAAACAATATAACACTTAAATCGCTCCGCTTCAAACATTACAGCAGAAAGCTGTTCTTATGGCCTCAAATAAAAAAAAACATTACATCCAGCGATAGCTAGTTTGTTTACCGTGTTTGCGTCTGTTTTTTGTACTTTATTTTATTGTTTCGCGACGCCGTTTGTAACTCGTAAAGTCACATTAATGTTATACAAAGACAATTTAAATAAACGATTATTTTAATTGGAATGTTTTTACTAATTTCAGACTACTTACTTAAACTTAAAAGGGCATCTAATAATCTTAGAGATTGATTTGACAGCTTTATGTGTCTTACTTAAAAATAGCGTGTAAATCGGAAGTAGCCGGAGGCCCTAAAGCCTGAGCAAGCATAGTAAAGTGTTTTTGGGTTTTTCCATGGAATTCTCAGTAGCAGCTCGAAGGCAGGATTTTTGCCCGGTTAATGGCAATAGGTTCGCCCCCTATTACATGGGACTTAAAACATAACGGCGAACTGTACGTGTACATTGGTACACCTCTGCGTAACCCTTCTCGGAATAAAGGTGTGATGGTAATGTATGTATGTTTAAAACATACCAGCGAACTGTAGGTGTACATGTATTTATGCTTAAAACACACCAGCGAACTGTAGGTGTACATTAGACTACCACTGCGTAACCCTTAAGGGAATACAGGCGTGATGGTATGATGGACATAAACTATAGACAGTCAGACAAAAATACTTCAAACCCGCAAACATTTCTCAAGCACGCCTTCCTTATCGTCTTGAATAAAAGACTTAACCGCTAACAAATAACTGTTTACTAACACACACAGCAGCTCACAAAACACTAAGACGCGCTTAGCGTAGTCTCCCACGAGACTACGTCGCCTTACCGCGTAGACTACGTCGCCTTACCGCGTAGACTACGTCGCCTTACCGCGTAGACTACGTCGCCTTACCGCGTAGACTACGTCGCCTTACCGCGTAGACTACGTCGCCTTACCGCGTAGACTACGTCGCCTTACCGCGTAGACTACGTCGCCTTACCGCGTAGACTACGTCGCCTTACCGCGTAGAATTATGAGCAACAACGCTACCAACACATGCACCACGTACCTAAATCGTGTCAGTTTGTACTTCAAGGCGAGGCGATGCTTGCTCTCGTTATTATTAACTGCGAGGCAATGTGTTATGTTACCATATATGTATGTATTGTTGTTGATACTGTGTGAGTATTAAATTTTCACTCTGGATTCTGTTTCTTGTATTTGTTATATATCATCACGCTTGTATCCCCCGAAGGGTTAGGCAGAGGTACCAATGTACACCCACTCTTCGCTGGTATGTTTAAGTCACATGTATTCGAGGCGAGCCCATTGCAATTAACCGGGCACAAATCCTAAATCTAAACTGCTGCTGAAAATTTCGTAGAAAAACCCAATAACACTTTGCTCGACCTGGGAATCGAACCCATGACCTCCAGCGTAGCAGTCGCGTTTAAGACCACTAGGCCAACCAGTTGGAGTCATTCTTGATTCTGTTTTGTATAGTTTTTCATACCATCACGCTTGTCGCTTGTTTGGCAAATTGGAGGGGCCAGTCAGAGCCGATGCCTGCCGGAGCTGCGGGTTATTCGAAGGGATACCGCGCCCCCGGAACGCAAAGGGCACAAGAAGAAACATGGATAGGTTTTAGTCAGTAAAAGTCTGACACTTTGTCTCGCCCCGCCCAGGGCGGGAGAAGTCATTTGATAATTCCAGGCAGTGGTGCACCAATGTACACCCACAGTTCACCGGTATGTTTAACTCCCATGTATTAGAGGCGAGCCTATTGCCATTAATTGGGACCAAATCCTAACTCCGAGCTGCTACTGAGAATTTCATAGACCCAAAAACACTTTAACACTTTGCTCGACCTGGGAATCGACCCCAAGACCTCTATCATAGCAGTGGCGCTAAGATCCACTAGGCTAACGAGGCATTTACAAGTAAGTCTAGATATAAATTAGGCTACTCAAAATGGCTGGGTGATTTTCCCGCTATCGCTTTTGATTTCCCGACTTATCATTTGAAAAGAGGCACATCTGTTAGAAACTTTCTCCAACTTTGTTGAAATCAGGCTGTCGGACTAGATACTATAAAATATTCGTAGGTACCTGCCGTGGTGCCTACTCATTTTGACTATAACAATATAGTTGGATAGGTATCATTGCGAACAGTTCTATCCTTACTAATATTATAAATGCGAAAGTAACTCTGACTGTCTGTATGTCTGTCTGTCTCTTCTTCACGCCTAAACCACAGAACCGATTTCAATGAAATTTGGTACAGATATAGTCAGGGACCCGAGAAAGGACATAGGATAGTTTTCATCTCGGAAATCTCCCGGAAACGGGAACTATTAATCCACGCGGACGAAGTCGCGGGCAAAAGCTAGTTATAAATAATTAAAGCTGTTTTTTTTTGTGTTCGGTTACCTCCGGAGCTTGAACTTGCAAATCTCCGGAACACCTAGTTCGGTTCTAAAATTTCATTTGTTATAGTTTGGAAGTCGTGATGGCCCAGTGGTTAAGGCACCCGCCTTTCATGCACGAGGTTGTGGGTTCGCAACCGGGCACGGGCAGGTACCAATGTGACTTTTTCTAATTATTTATATGTAGTTTGTAAATTTATCTTGGATAGTCTATCTTGTCAGTGTATCTTGTCAGTGATGACTGACATCGGTGAAGGAAAACATCGTGAGGAAACCTGGACTTATAATTAATATAAGTCTGAAATTGCCAATCCGCCTTGAGAAAGCTTGGTGATTAATGCTCGTGCCTTCTCTGTATGAGAAGACGCATTTGCCCTGCAGTGAGGCAATTATAGGCTGGTATTATTTGTTTATTATAGTTTCGTAATCCCCATATTATATTTTAAACAAAAATTACTGTATCTGTAAAAAAAATCACAAACGAAGTCACAGCCAAAAGCTACTCCACAACATTGTGCAATAACCATGTCCCATAAACATTACAAAATATGTCTTCTTCCATTTCCAAGATCCCAATTAAAACAGGAACTCAACAATTACCCCTTTTTACCCCTATTTACCCCCGTTTACCCATATTTACCCCCATAAAAAGCATGACACGAACAAATTACAGTACTCTTAACGTGTCGACAACCACTTACGTTATTACGGTGGTTGTAACAAAATATTTTCCATACAAAATGGGTTGTGATGGCAGAATGAACTTATTAACTAAAGTAAGAAATGAAGGCTTACCACGCCACCTTGTTTGGATTTGAAGTTTAAAAAATATTTATGGGTTATTTTTAGATTGGGGTAATTATTTTGGGTGGTTTAGTTGACTGTGTCTTAATGGCTTTGTGGTTAAGGTTCCCGCTTCTGATGGATGAGTTCTATACTTATGTACCTACTTTTATAAATTCATGTTTGTAATTTCTCTGATTACCTTGGACTTATCTTGGACTTAGTTGTGTCGGATTGCTATCTCATTAGACTATGAGAGTTAGGGAAGAGGGAATGCTCCTGTATTTGCGCACACACTTGCAAAGTGTCGTGATGGCCCAGTGGTTAAGACGCCCGCCTCTCATGCACGAGGTTGTGTGTTCACCATCGGGATCGGGAAGTACCAATATGACTTTTGCTAATATTCATAAGTACTTTCTAAGTTTATCTTGGACATCACTGACATTGGGAACCATTTCAGTGGCCCTCGAGGCGGTTTAGTAACTCTGACACTAGGGTGTGTGGGGTCGTAGGACCTTACTGCCCACACGATAAAAGACGACGAAGAAGACACACTTGTATATGTACACTATAATATCTCCTGCGTACTTGGCTAATCTGTATTAAGATTAGGCAAGTAATTAAAACAGTAATTTTCAACCATTTCTAAATCATTTTAGAGTTAGGCCTTATGACTATTCGAACAAGGTTTCTTTTTTAACTCAAACAAGTGCTAATGGAGTTTTTGGTTAAAAAATCCATTGGCTTTTGTCAAATGATACATTGTCCTATTAAATGATCTGACCTTAGATACGCTAGCGCGAAGCCTGCTATGTATCACCTCAGGCCAAAACATAAAGTAAAAATGTTTTATGTACATCGAATATATGGAGTTACCCGAGGCGTTGACAACAAGTTTTGGTTAGAGCCAGGAGAACTGCGGAAACAATAGCGAGGGCGGGCACCTAGGTAGACCATCTAGTTACTTATCTACGTACGCATCTAAAATATTTAAGACTAGCTTCTGCCCGCAACTTCGTCTTCTTATAACCACGGGAACTATACATTTTTTGAGGAACAAAAAGTAGCGTATTTGTTATTCTACATCACAATCTATCTCAGTGCCAAATTTCATGCAGATCCATTCAGCTTTCTAAGCGTTAAAGAGTAACAAACATCCATCCATCCATCCATCTATCCATTCATCTTCACAAATTTTCGCATTTATAATATTAATAAAAAATATTATAATAGGGAATAAACCTAATTGGGCGTCAGTGTTCATTCAAAAATTGTATTTTACCCTACTATTATACGAAAGTTTGTGCAGATGGATGAATGTTTGTTACTCTTTCAGGCTAAAAGCATGCACCCACATCCGATTTTTTGTAGAACAACTGCATTGGTAAATTGGAATTCATATTAATATGTTCCATTTTTTCCGACAAATAAATCGGTCCTACATAGACCATGGCCATGGCATGGGCTATTACATGGGACCTAAATATACCGGCGAACTGTGGGTGTACTTTGGTACACCTCTGCCTAACCCTTCGGAGAATACAGGCGTGATGGTATATTTTTTTTTCTTTTTTATAAATCGGTCACCGATAGTCTAAAGTGGGCGGGCGGCAAAATGACATTAAGTAGAAGAAAATTAAATGAAATATTGAACGGTCCGATTATCAGACCTACAATAAGTCGGACGCGGGCGCAAGCCCTACTGCTAATGCTGTGTACTGTATATACTATGTACATTTGCCAACATTTATTTATTCTCATTTTGAATTTTTTTAAGGCAATTTGCTATTGTTTTGTAATAAATACATTCGCTTTTTTATTAAATTCGTATTCGTTTATGAACAAAAAAAATACCGAATGTAAAAGATCCAAAATGGAATGGATTTATGATTCAGTTTTAGAATTGAGTTATTATGTTTCATCATTCACATCATTTAAATTAGGTATTCCTTTTAAACACTTTGTCATGTACAATGGATTTTCAATAGCAACCTAGTGCGATCCTTACATACTCCTTTCGCCTCGTCCACGTTCATACATCCAGTCATAGTATAAACGATTACTTTATCAAAAAGTACGTTCACATTTCTGTACTAAAGTACATATTTTGTACCTTTTCAACCAATTCTGTCCACTTGGATTTTTTTTAATAAAATAGGGTATATATTTCGAACATTTTTTGCCCAATTTTTATGGTAACCACAGACAAGCACTTTAAAACACATTTTTTAAAATTGTTTCGAGAGATCTTTTTATTCCTTTTGACCTTTTATGTGGGTAGGATTCATAAATACTTAACGTTTTCACACTCATACTTAATCTGACACCTAGTGCTAAGTAGCGGTTTGTTTTGAATGCTTTTTCTTTTTATAGTTACAAGACTTGACTTATTGAATGCCTCATTAGCCTAGTGGTACTAAGCGCGACTGTTACGCTAGTGGTCTTGGGTTCGATTCCCAGGTCGAGCAAAAAGTGTTGTTTGGTTTTTCTATAAAATTCTTAGTAGAAGCTCGGAGTTAGGATTTGTGCCCGGTTAATGGCAATAGACTCGCCCCCTTATTACAACCGAAACATACCGGCGAGCTGTGATGTACATTGGTACACCTCTGCCTATACCTTCGGGATATACAGGCGTGATGGTATGGCATATAAAAAATTAGTACAATATACTTATTTCAGTTGATCTATGAACTATATCTTCTTATCTTTGACATTTGTTCCCCGACCGCGTACTTTCCCCATATTTATTTAGGCATTCATCCTAAGTAAATATTGACACAACAATTTTCATGATAGAGTTCTTGTTCGTAGTTCAATAAAATGGGAGCATCGCTAAATAAATATTGCAGGTTTATTTATTTTTATCACGACTGTACCAATCATAAAGTTCTGCAAATACTTTAGTTAAAACCTAGTCATCATCTGCTTAGCCTTTTCCCAACTGTATTGAGGTCGGCTTCCAGTCTAACCAGATGCAGCTGAATTCCAGTGTTTTACATGGAGCGACTGCCTATCTGACCTCCACAACCCAGTTACTAGACAGCACGATATCTCTTGGTAAGACTGGTTGTCAGACTTCCTGGCTTCTGTCTAAAAACTAATGCCGCGCCGCCTAGGTTTTAACCTAGGTTAAAACCTAGGATGTACTCATTATAATACGGGTGTCAAACTAAAGGCAAAGTTAAAGCATTTACTCCAATTAAACCATTTACTAGCACTTTTTATTTGTCAAGGAGTCGGTCAGTTAGAAAGTTGAACCTTCTTAAGTTTCTATGGAGAAGAACGAACAAGTAACTCTACGGACACACACGTTTTTACAAAATTCTAGTTATATTATTCTTGTTGCTTCGATATAGTCTATATTTTATACCTGTATAAGCTGTCAACCCTGGTTGGTCTCGTGGTGGCAAGCACAACTGTTGAGCGTGGGGTCCTGGATTCGAATTACCAGGTCGGTCAAAAAGTGTTATTGGGTTTTTCCTACTATCCTACTAGAATATTATAAATGCGATAGTTTGTGAAGATGGAAATATCCATCCACACAGGATGGATATTTGTTACTTATTTCACGCTTAAACGGCTGGACGGATCTAGATGAAATTTGCCACTGAGATAGATCGTAGTGCAGAATGGCACATAGGATACTTTTTATTCAGGAAAAATGTACGGTTCCCGTGGGATATGTCAAACTTGACAAAAGTCGCGGGCACAAGTTAGCAGTATCAAATAAACACAACATTCTTTGAAATATTAGCCCTCCTCAAACTTCTACAGTGTTAGTTTCAAATTACTAGTATTCCTGTTAACTGAGCTAATATGGTTACGTTAGGAGAAAGTTCTGAGAGTCTATCATGAACACGCGGAGCTTAAGTACCTAACACAAATTCGATTCGATTTTTAAATCAGAAATACCGATTTTGCACCTAATATGGAGTGTAATAAGGCACAATATCGCATCATCATCATCATCATTATATCAGCCGCAGGACGTCCACTGCTGGACATACGTCTCCCCTATAGATTTCCAAAAAGACCGGCCTGTATCCAGCGTCTTAATCAGGTCGTTCACTAACTATGCCTACTGTCCATCAAACAAATAACATTGAGGAAATCTTTTTGCTGGGAAACGATTTTTATTTTTAGTGTGAAACATCACTGTTTATGGTAGCGCGGTAAAATTAAACCAAAATGCTAGCTAGATAGGATAGTAGTATATTCAGTTTGAAAATCGGCTGGAATCATACACATTTTTTTTTCTCTTTATTAATTTTTACAAGGCTTTTAATCTATTGATTATACCAATATATACATTTATATTAGCGTGATCATGCTAGGACTGTTAATATCAATACATATGTGAAACGGTTAGTTTCCAAGCTTGCAACATCGAGTTAGTTTTGCACCTTAGCTGTTAGGCTATTCAATCAACTCAGTGTATCTCTCATCACTGCTGAATAATAGGCCACTCCTAAATTTTTCCACGACGGGTAACTGCTGCATAATTTAAGACGCATCCACACCGGAGCAAAACTGGCGGGCCGAGGTTATTTTTGTGAGTCGCCGGTTCAGGTGCGAAGGCGATTGGTTTACATTTTTGACATTGATTGTCGCTAAGATGAGATTGCAAGTAGCCATCTTGACACTAAGAAGAAATTTCCATCATGTATAAATCATTCAGTTAGTACAATTGGTATACATATACAGCACTAGTGCCCGCCTTTTGTGTGGTACCGTTCATACAAATAGGTACTATTACAGTGTGACTGCCTCGTTGGTCTCGTGGTCGTCAGCACTTTTGAGCATGGGTTCTTGGGTATGATTCCTAGGTCGGGCAAAAAGTGTTATTGAGTTTTTCCATCACGAATTTCTCAGTAGCACCCCGGAGTTTGGAAATTGGTCGTGTGACACTCCCGTGCCTCGGAAAGCACGTAAAGCCGTTGGTCCGGCACACAATTGTGCACTATAATATCTCCTGCGTACTTAACTAGTCTCCATTGAAAATATCCGTCGTGACCGGAATCGGTCTGGAGAATCCATACATTACATTGCAGTTTCTGACTGCGCCCAAAAATGTCTGCTTCCGTGTCACAGAGCCAAAACGAAAAAGCAACTGAATACCTTACGCCCATTTCGTAGCTTCAAGTAGTACTATATTATACACAGCTAAATATATTCTAACATCGTTCCAAGAACACGTTCGTCCCATTCATATACCTACCTAGGTAAATATGATACGAATCTTTTTTACTCGACTACACATGCAAAATGGAGGGTCATGTGTTCTTACACTGCCTAAGTGACGGTCGGCAGAAGATGTGTTTGTTAAGTATAAACCCTTTTATTTCCACGAACAAATGTTTTTTGGGAATCTAAAGGTCATGTAAATAGTTAACGTTGGTACGTACTTTGGCCCTAAAACGTTGTGACACTTTTTAAGTAGCGCCGACTTTTACAATTCTATTTTATTTTATTTTTCATGGCAAATATTGTCGGTTTCTACAATTCTGCTGATGTTAAAAGGGTTGAATGGAAATGTATGTAGATGTGTGTGCAGAAATTGTACGTATTGTTCTTGTACTGACTTTGTAACGACGGATAATGAGCGATCGCATTGTTGCTGAGCAAAAATATGTGACACAAGTGTGTGTGAATATCGTGGAAGCCGCGTACGTTCCTGGGATCCCCGGCGTAGTGGATTTTAGTCAGTAAGAGTCTGATAGACCCCTCTGCCACCCCAGGGCGGTGGACGTCGACGAGGATTTTCCAACCAGGCTACAAAAAAAAGGGTGTGGGAATACACAAGTTTATTTATTTATTTAAACTTATGCACAAAAAAAGTACAAAGGTGGACTTAATGCCAAGTTCACTCTCTCTCTCCCTTACATAGTCGTCAGGTCTCTTCTTCGACATGACCGGGCCGAGTGATTCGGAGGATTATTTTCTTTCCGTTCTTTTCGAGGCACGGGGGCCCAAATACCGGCCTGCTACTGAGAAATTCGTTATACAAAAACCTAAAAACACTTTTTGCCAACCTGGGAATCAAACCCAGGACTTCACATAAACCAGTGTCACTTGTTTCACGCCTAGTTTTCCCGAAGAGGTAAGTAGTCAGAGATGTACCAATGTACACTCACAGTTCAACGAGTATGTTTAGGTCCCATGTAATAGTAGGTGAGCCTATTGCCATTAACCAGGCACAAATCCTAACTCCAAGCTACTACTAAAAAGAAACACTTAAAATACAAACCCTATTCAGAGCTTTCATCGTTCACGATCCGATGAAGACCACGCCCTAATCATATCATTCAGCTCAGTGTTCATCGCTACAGCTGCTACGAGTATATTTCATAGCCCAATAGATTTTGGGTCCGTCGTAACTTTGAATAAGACGTGGAATTTTATTACAAACTAAATCCGAAGTTCTGTTCGGATCTAAGTTTTATCGGTTTATGGTCACGTAATGTTGTTTTAACTTGTTTTAAAGGAAAGTTGGCTGTTATTGAATCAATGGGTGTCAGTGGGTTAAGATTAGTTCAAAATTAGGTCGTGTTTTGAAAGTACGGGTGTATTTTGTAAAATTGGGGCGCAAGTTTTTGAAGTATGATTTAATCAAGATTTTCAAATTGTTTGTGGCTTAGAACTTTGTTGGTTTATTCCGAAAAAAAATGTTGGATTTTAACGTGAATCAAAATAACATCGAGTTAAAGAACTGATTAGGGCTTCCGCCCATGTCCGACATTTTGTAGAACCGATTATGGAATCATTCAATAGAGCCATAGTTTCGTGCAACCTACTTTTTGTTGGTATATTAGAATTCAAATGCTCCATTCTCACCGACAAAAAAATCGGTCACCGATTGTCTGACGTTTGGGCAGCATTAACCAAAATATGACTAGACTACTTTTGCATGGAGCGTATACAAAAAAACCATTCATGTCTTAAGATAATATAAAAGAAAGAAGAAAGAAGAAAGAAAATCCATTTATTCTTTGCGAAAGCGACGCACAACACAAAAATAAAAATAATTATAAAAATAACAATAACAATAATGTGCGCCACTACCGCGCGAAAAGGCTGACGCTCAGCATAAAGCCGTGGCCCGTGCACGAGACACGGAACCACAGCGCTGGTTTTCAGCGTCAGCCGGCGTGTTGCTGTCTCGGAACTGTAAAGTACGACATCACCCACAGTTCCGAGACCGGACAACAACATTTTAATAAAATCAGGATACAAAAAGACGTCGGTCGGCAAATACTCTTAAAGTCCATTAAAACTTTAAAACTACACAACTACATATAAAAGTAAATAAATAAATAAATAAAAAGAACATAATTAACGTTGATAGATAAAAAAAAAAGAAGAACATATTTGGAAGCGACATCACAGTGACAGTACAATAAAATATCAAAACACAATTATTTTACTTTTACATAGACATTAAAAAATACAGACACAATACATTATTTTGAACACAACCTTCCCAAGCCATAATTTCCTAAAAAAAAAGAATAACTCAGCAGCGCCATCTAGGTAATACAATTAAACTAATTACAGTAAGATTTATTTAGCTACTAAACTGGCTTTAAATTCCTACTAATGAGAGTGTCCTGAGATTATCTCGGTTGTATCTCCCCGCGGATTGGGTGAAATTTACGAAGTAACTTCTTTTGGTGAGTCGCAGGCTTTCTGGGAAGATTCTCTGCGGAAATAATGGGATTTAGAGTGATTATTATACTCGTTTCTGTTTTAGTAGGTTAGTGAGAATTTATGGTAGCGTTTTTTCAGCGGTTGGTTAATTGTTTTTGTGTGTGGGTATGTGTAAATGTCAATATAGTGGGTATTAAAGGCACTTAGCGAATCTGATACTATGTGTTCTATTTGTTTTTTTTTTTAATATTGAAGGTATAAGCTCTAATGTTTTTTTGCCAATATAAGTTTTAAGTAAACTGAACTAAACAGCGCGTCGCTAGCCTAGTGGTGTTGAGCGCGACTGCTACGTTATAAGTCTTGGGATCGAATCCCACGTCGAGCAAAGCTGTTGAGTTTTTTTTCGAAATTCTTCGGAGTTACGATTTGTGATGGAACGTAAACATACCGGCGAATTGTGGATGTATATTAGTAAACCTCTGCCTAACCCTTCGGGGAATTCCGGCGTGATGATATGTAATGTCGTATAATAATAGTATCCTATGAAAGATTCTAACGAAGAACAAGAACAATTTTACTGACTTTTAAGAACCATCGCATTGTAATTTCAATTTCAATCTGTCAAAAATGCCTCTAATCTTCCTAAATTTTTTGACATTGATCAACGCTAAGACGAGATTGCGACTAGATTTTAAACTCTTATAATTGGTAGATAAGTCGCAGACTAATTTATTTACGGTGGCAATCATTAAATATTTTAAATTCATTTAAGAAGGATTGACAGCAAAAAACATGGCGTTTCGATTAAAATAAAATTAAGGTTGCCTGAAAAATACATTATCGTGATCCGCACTGAGTTCGCTCGTAAACAAAATGGCTGACGATAATTATTTTTTTAATCTAGCGCCATTTTTGATGGATTGATCAATCTATTTGATGTATGGACATCGACGATCAATTTATAGTCTGGAGGCCGGATTATTTTGCTGTACATTCTTTGGGTTAATAAATGAAAAAAAAAAATGCGATAAGTGAGTAGGTATTGTAACCCCTGTGTCTGCTAGTGTTGCGGAGTTTGTTCCAAAGAGTTACCGCGACGCATAAAGGGAGCAACATGGATGGTTTTAGTCAGTAAGAGTATGACTGCCCCGTTGGTCTCGTGGTCGCAAGTGCGACTCCTGACCGAGGGGTCCAGGGTTCGATTCCCAGGTCGAGCAAAAAGTGGTATTGGGTTTTTCTATGAAATTCTCAGTAGCAGCTCGGAGTTTGGATTTGTGCCCGGTTAATGGCAATAGGCTCGCCCCCTTTTACATGGGACCTAAATATACCGGCGAACTGTGGGTGTACATTGTCCTCTGCCTAACCCTTCGGGGAATACAGGCGTGATGGTATATTTTTTTTAGTATGATACTACATTCCCGGAAAAAGGAAGAAGTCAGTTGATGATGTCCCATCCTTAAAAAAATATGTTGTTACCCCTAGACGTGGGTTACTTGTACCGGATTTACCAAGCCACGTGATTGAGACACTTTTAAAATAATTTATTTCATACATTAAAACAATTATATTCTCACTAGCACGCAACTTCATCCAAGTGTTTTTTTTTTCACCCGCGTTAAGTGATGTCTTTGGTTACTCCGTCGCGTTTAGGTTTATTTTTATGTTTTCTTTTTATTTTATAGAATAGCAAAAAGCCGATGCGACGGCCCACCTGCTGTTAAGTGATCACCTCTGCCGAAACACAGCGACGATGCTTTGCAGCAGAAATAGGTACGGTGGTAGTACTTCCCCGGACAAGCTCCTTCACAAAAAGCCCTACTACTACTAAACTCGTTTTACGCTCAAATTTTTAACTGCCCCGTTGGGCTCGTGGTCGCAAGCGAGACTGCTGTGCAAGGGGTCCCGGGTTCGATTCCCAGGTCGAGCAAAAAGTGTTATTGGGTTTTTCTATGAAATTCTCAGCAGCAGCTCGAAGTTTGGATATTATAATGGGCTCGCCCCCTATTACATGGGACCTAAATATACCGGCGAACTGTGGGTGTACATTGGTACACCTCTGCCTAACCCTTCGGGGAATACAGGCGTGATGGTGGTTTTAACTCGAGTTTTATATAAGTCACAAATTATATTTACCACAATTTGAGATTCTTGTATAGATTTTGCTAGAACGATAAATATTTCCTTCTAAACTTTTGTAACATTAAAATGGCGTGACTATTTCTGACGTGTTAATGTTTAATTTGTTTATTTATTTAATCTTGTGTTTCACCTAGTTTTTAAATACTTTTCTTTAGACAATAAACCAAGCTCTACAAAACTATTACAATAAGAGGCATTAAAATGTTTTGCCCACTGTTATCTCGACTTTGCATTACACCATCAGTTCGTTGGCCTACACCATAAGGCCCAACGTTCAAAATTGAGCCTTTTTCATACAGAACAAAGTCGAAATTACCACATTTCTTATTACGAAATTAATTTTATTAAATCACAAATGAAAATGTTCAAACTTGAACTTTATTTCTTTCGCTATAGGACACAATTTTCTTTGTATTGCTTCATCCGTGATACAGCCACATAGAAAACCGATAAGGTTACAGGAAATAAAGATTATTCAAAGAAAGCACGCGATATGTTGACCAGTATCACTTGAGCTCTCGTTAATTACAATTTCTTCGTCAATGAGGGTCGAGCCTCGTTAATGGCCGATCTATGTAGGTTTTAGTAAATGCATTCATTTGTTGAATAATAATATATTCGGGAATGTATAAGGGTAACGTTTTCAATACCCACAAAGAGCGATAGCGGTAATAAAAATCATTCATTGAATATTTATGAAAATGGGGTAGGTATGTGAGAATTTCAAGAATGTACTGTTTGGGAAAATAATTACTGGTTACCGAACATGGGAAGAAATTTATTATGGAACTAGCTTATGGCCGCGACTTCGTTTGTTAATGTGAGTTATAACGGGGGTTTTTTTTTTGTACGGCACCCTAATCCTTTTCCTACAATAAATATAGCTTAAATTATTCATAACACCAGGTCAGTATCTGGTAGTAAAATTTCTAAAAAGTATTTTAAAAAGTAAGTTAAAAAGGTTAGCCAAAACACGCAGACAGACAAAAAGACAAAAAAGTTATGTCAAAATAAATATAAATGTTAACACTTTAAACAAACAACAACAACGTGTAAACATTTATATTTATTTTGAAAAGACACGTTCTTTTAACATTACAAACAGTCAAATCAATTTTATTTATTTGAATCAATGACAAGGTATTATACTCGTAGTTAATTTAGGAAGCCTACTAATTCTTCTAATATAATAAACGCAAAAGTGTATGAGGATGGATGGATGTTTCATACTCTTTCACGCTTAAACAGCTGAGCGGATCTGTATAAAATTTGGCACTGTGATATATTGTAGTGTGGAATAACAGATAGGATACTTTTAATCCCGCAAACATGTACGGTCTCCGTGTGACGTAAAACGGAGAACGGTCCAGCAGTTTAGAAGAAATTGAGTGACAAACTCACCTACAGAAGAATTATTTAAATAAAGATTAGCATTCATGAAAAACACAAAGGTTAATGAATTATTTTAAATTCTACTACCTACACATGTTCAAAACAAAACTACTTATACCAAAGCACAAAAACTAGGCATGGAAATGATTGCTATTTTTAATTCATTTTCATTATGTGAAATGATCCTTTTTAATCATATGATTTCACATGTGAAATTTCACAGGCAATGATTTTTTTTCGCAGTGTCATAATGTACCTCTTTCATATAATGTGCTACTTTTAATGAAGTATGAATTATGATGAACGATTGCTAATAAGCTACCTACCTGAATGAAACGTGACATAATATCTGTTTGATTTTTGCGCTACATACGTGCTGTGCTTTAAGCTGAACAATGAACTTTCCCTCATACTTGGACAGGCTTGGGACTGACAATGTAAACATATTTTTACAGGTAGCACTAACAGTCACTCTGTTTTGATCAGAATTTAAAAAGTTTTGGTACACACTTATATGTTTATGACTTAAATGTCTCTTTAAATTCGTAGTACTAGTTTTATAAGAATATTCCTTTTTACACAGAATACATTTTGCCGCAGTCTTTTCTGGGATTTTTTCAAAATGATACCAAATTCGCGCACTCATTGTTCTTTTTTTACAAACTAATCACCTAACTAGGTACGTACCTAACGTACTTATTTATATACACTAATAACTCGTTTCTTCTATTTATATAATTACACTTAACTACAATATTTACAATGTCCCACAACAATAAACAAAAAGTTTCAGAGCACAGCACAGTACGTGATTATGTATGCAACAATCAATTACCGCCTGACCGGGCGACTAAACGTAAACAAACAAAAATAAGGAGCGCCACGAGCCACGAACACGTTGCGACCTGCCATCTAATGAAATCACAATGAATTATGACAAGGACATCTAAACCTTACACCTTTAAGTTTAAAGTTCATATTTAAAATGCCCAGTGTCGTCCGTAATCACATCTCTCGTCCTTATCTAACATGCACATGAACAAATCATTCCTTCTTTCTTACTCGCTCGGTCGCTTTGGCAGACAGCAGCGCGCCGCTCACGAACTTCGCTCGAATGAATAAATGAAATCATAATGATTCGTGATTTCGCTGACTGTGAAAAATAGCAGTATAAGTGAAGGCAAATAGCAAGTGTGATTAATGATTTTTTTTTCATATGAAATTTCACCTGCTATTTGTGAAATGTTCCATGCCTAACAAAAACCACAAAATTAATTTTATTTTCAACACACACACACACACACACAGAACTACCCGTCAAACTTTAACGCTCCAAATCCCCCACAGAGACCACAGCCTAAAAAATTACAGTCTATAAACAACTTACGTCACATTAACTCACTTCATAAAACGGAAAATTTTAATTAACTGTGTACGTTAAGCGACTAATTGGTTATTCTCAAGTTGTAATTGTTTAACTGAACGCGACCGCTTGTAGCTAGGCTGTGGAATTAAATTGTCGGGCTCGTATGTTTGTGTTTTATATTTATCTAAGGTGATTAACCTCGGGTTTTAGAAGGCTTATTTTTAATCTGTTTTTAAATGTTATTGGTAGGTGTTGCACGATTGTTTTAGTTTTTTTGATTAACCAATGACGAACACTAGGACTGCCTAGAGGTCCTAAGAGCGACTGCTACGCCAGAGGTGTTAGGTTCGATTCCCAGGTAGAGCAAAGTGTGATTGGATTTTCTGTGAAATTCTCTTAGCAGCTCGGAGTTTAGATTTATGGCCGGTTAATGGCAATAGGCTCGCCCCCTATTATTATTATATATATATTTATATATACCATCACGCCTGTATTCCCCGAAGGGTTAGGCAGAGGTGTACCAATGTAGGTACACCCACAGTTCGCCGGTATATTTAGGTCCCATGTAATAGGGGGCGAGCCTATTGCCATTAACCGGGCACAAATCCAAACTCCGAGCTGCTACTGAGAATTTCATAGAAAAACCCAATAACACTTTTTGCTCGACCCGGGAATCGAACCCAGGACCTCTAGCGTAGCAGTCGCGCACAGGACCACTAGGCCAACGAGGCAGATTATTATATTGGGACCTAAAAATACCGGTTAACTGTGGGTGTAAATTAGTACCCCACTGCTTAACCCTTCAGGGAATACAGGACTGATGATGTGTCGTCATTTTACTAAAACAATACCAGTCCTTCACTGTCAATTCTGACAGAGCACATCAATTTTCTATTGCATACAGCCTAATCCGTCTACAAATAAAACGTCACAGCATGACAAAACTGCAGTATACCCAACAAACTGTTGCCAGTGTTCCATTATGTTGAAAGACAATAGGGTATCAATCCAGCGGAGTATAATGGCATTGTCGGTCCGTCGTCAATCATGGGACGACACCGCTGCAAATGATTCCCGTTGTACCTCCATGTTGTTGTTTAGTTTACTGCGTTTTTACTGTGTTACTGTTATGAGAGTTAGGGAAGAAGGAGTACACCTGTGCTTCGCACATACTTGTGCACTATAATATCTCCTGCGTACGTGGCTAGTCTGCATTAAGATTAGCTGCCGTGGCCGGAACCGGCCTGGATAATTATATATATTTTGTATACTGTCTTACTACATGTATTTTTAACTCCTGACTAAAAAAGTGGAGTGTTGTAAGTTTGACGTGTGTCTGTCGGTCTGGGGCACCTTACCTAGCTTTTAAACGGGTGAACCGATTTGAATGCGGTTATTTTTATTTGAAAGCAGGCTTTTTAACTACTCGATTTTTTAATGTGTATGCAAAAATACCGACGAAATTACCGACATGGCCCAGTGAATCAGCAAGTTGAAATAGCAGTGAGCAGGGCACATGACATGCAAAGCTGATGGCCGATGGGGCCGTAAAGTTCTCGAATGGAGACCACGCACCGGCAAGCGCAGCGGAGGATGTCCACCCACAAAGTGGACGGACGATCTAGTTCTGGTCCACTGCTGGACATCGGACTCCCCCACAGATTTCCAAAAAGACCGGTTGGAAGCGGCGTGCATCCAGAATCTTTGTGCGGTCTTAATCAGTTCGTCCGTCCATCTTGTGGGTGGCCCTACAGTAGTTCAATAAAATAGGCTGGTATTATTATTAAATACAAAAATATTATTTTAATGAGGAAAGCAATTCTACGTCTAGATACGTAGAAACCAATATGGCCGACAATAAACAAATTTTTGCTACGCCGTAGCATCTCTGTTCACGTCACAGCTACGGCAGCTACACTTTCGTAGCCGATCCGCTACGTAGCGCAATTATTATAATTAATTTCTTAATGAGGTCACGATCGTGTGGATGAGATTACATTACCTATTCCAATCAACCAACCCACCTGTTTCCTGATACCAATAATTATGGTATTTAAAAACTTTGTTATGCACAGAATTATTTAAGTACTGCCACAAAATCTATTTCTGCCAAATAAGTAACGTCACAGTTTACTATTGCCATATAAAATCTATGGAAAATCGCATTTTGGCAGCTCATACAATGTATTTTAATTGATTGGTGGTGTCAAGTAGCCCATTGAACACGGCTTCAGTAGTAGTAGAGCTCTTTGTGTAGGAGCTCGTCCGGAGAATGACTACCACCATACCTATTTCTGCCTCAAAGCAGCGTTGCTGTGTTCCGGTTGGAAGGGTGTAGGTGCCGGTGTAATTACAGGCACATGAGACGTACTAACTTTGTCTCTGGGATGGCAACGCATTTGCAAGGCCTCTAGCATTGCAGATGTCTATAGGCAGCGGTGACCACTTAACATCAGATGGGCCGTCGCCGTCGCCTTGTTTGCTATCCAACGATGTAACTAAAAAAAGAAAATAAAATCCGCAAGATTTTTTCAGCACATCTTTAAATACATAGTATCAAAGGTCAAACATACGAAGAGAAATGTTTATTTTTAGAAAGTCTTTTCATACTTCAACTACCGTCAGATGGTATTTTGTGAAAGGATAAAAATAGGCACTATTAAATACACGACGTATTCAAAATATTTTTCGATATTTTTATATATTTTTTGCGTTTGTACTTGAGTACACAGATATTCCTGTCGACCTAACAATGGTACCTATTGTATTTATTTATCCTCTTCTATGAAAAATAATCTTATATTCGGAGAATTATAGGTTTTGTATAAAATAAAACCCTTACACTCTACAAAGTGGACAATGGGGCCTTTTTTTATATCCACACCATCATACCATCACGCCTGTATTTCCCGAAGGGTTAAGCAGAGGTGCATTCATGTACATCCAAAGTTCGCCGGTATGTTTCGGTCGCATGTGATACGGGATAAGCTTATTGCCATTAACCGGGCACAAATCCTAACTCCGAGTTAAAAAACCCAATAACACTTTGCTCGACTTGGGAATCGTACCCAAGATCTCTAGCACAGCAGTCCCGCTTAGTACCACTAGGCTAACGAGACAGTGAGTATAGATTAATAAACTAATTTAAATGGAGTGGTTTTAGCAATACATAAAACTAGCTTCTGCCCGCGACTTCGTTCGCGTGGCTTTATTCATCCGCCTTAATTTACGTTTTTTAATACTGCTTCACTCCCGTAAGTAGTAGCGTGATGTTATATAGCCTATAACCTTCCGCGATAAATGGGCTATCCAACAAAAAAAGAATTTTTCAAATCGGACCGGTAGTTCCTGAGATTAGCGCGAACAAACAAACAAACAAACTCTTCAGCTTTATAATATTAGTATAGATTTTCACACAAAATCTTTAAGATTTTAAAATAAACTTCAGAATGCATTTTTCCACTATCTCGTCCATTATACATCGTAAGAAGGAGTGCTAGAACCTATACATCATCACAATGAGGCAAGTGTTCGTTAAACGCGATGCTGAAACTGATAGATGTTCGGCTGGTGCGCTCTGCTACCGAAGTGACGTCACTAGGATTAGGTGGCGTAAGGTATAAGTGAACGCGAGTTTAGTAAAAGTAATGTAGTCGTTACTGCCTCGTTGGCCTAGTGTTCCTAAGCGCGACTGCTACGCTAGAGGTCTTGGGTTCGATTCCCAGGTCGAGCAAAAGTGTTATTGTGTTTTTCTATGAAATTGTCAGTAGCAACTCGGAGTTAGGATTTGTGCCCGGTTAATGGCAATAGGATCACCCCTATTACATGGGATTAAAAAACATACCGGCGAACTGTGGGTGTACATTGGTACACCTCTGCCTAACCCTTCGGGGAATGCAGGCGTGATTGTATGTATGTATGCAATGGTGGGTTCACACGACACAGATTTAACACAGACTTCTATAGAATTTTGTCTGTACAACAAATCAGTACAGACAAATGTCAGTGTATCAGAAAAGTCGGAAGTCTGCGTGCATGTCTGTACGATTGTCGGAGCAAAACTCATGATTATTGAATTACTTAATTTATTCATTAAAATCGAAGTCTGAACTGATGAAAAGTCTGCACAAACATTTGGTAAAGACCTCTGAGTAAAATTTTTTACTCAAACTTTATAGTCTGTGCAGATATGTGTACATACAAAAGTCTATATCGTGTGGACCCACCATAACGTAGGTCGTCTCACTCGTCAGTTGTTTCACACATATCATGGATGTAATTATAGCCTAGTTTTTTACTCTTTGTGATAAGCCTCTATTTACTTAAGCGCACTAAATGCCGCGTAATCACATGGATTGCCAATTTACTGCCGGACACACGGTATAAATTATATTGTTTTATTATTTATCTTCCTGGTTTCGTTATGAGTTTACTGCCCCGTTGGCCTCATGGTAGCAAGCGCGATTATTAGGTCGGGCAAGAAGTGTTATAAAGTTTTTCCATTTAGGAATTTCTCAGAATAGCCCGGAGATTGGAATTTGATGGTCCTGCGCCTGATCTCTGCCCGATTGTGTCGAATGGCCGTCCCATCAGACTATGAGAGTTAGGGTAGATGGAGTGCACCTGTGTTTATGCACACATTTCTCCTGCGTACTTGGCTAGTCTGCATTAAGATTAGCCGCTGTGACCGGAAAGTCTAGAGAATACATTACACTAACTGTTTGGCGCAGCCGTGAGGCACACAGTTATGTTGTTATTTTTTTTGTTTTCTGTTGTATACCCTTTTTTTTAGTATATCTGTGTGCACATGGTTTGTGTCAATAAACTTTTTCTTTCTTTCTATTTAAAAAAGAAACGTTGTCAAAAACAGAACATCACTAACCCTACTTTCCTTTACCCTTGCGCCATACACAGAAGTATCCAAAGTTTCCTCGTACCGAACTTGTTGCTCTCAGGGCATTTTCCGCACAAGAGGAACCCCCACGTTTCGTTTCATTGCTTGCTAACTTTCTTCACAAAGAAGAAGTTTCGATCAATTAACACGTCTCTAGAACTATAGGTTTTTATTTATCGGAAAGTTTTCTGCCTTATAAAACAATTTGTCTAAGTCGTGATGGCCCAGTTGTGAAGGCGAGTACGCCCCTCATGCATAAGGTTGTGTAGTCGATGCCGGGTAGGTACGTTCTTGACTTTTTGAGTGTACTTTCTAAGTTCAATTTGGACGTGACTGACATCGGTAAAGGAAAACATTTTCAGGAAATCTCGACAAAGATTAATATATACGTAAGTTTCGAGCCAGGGTGGTGATTAATGCCCGTGCCTTCTCTGTATAAGAAGGGGGGGGGGGAGGCTTTGCCCTGCAGATAATAGACATAAACGAGGACAACGGGACTAAACGGAAAAAAAAACAATAAATACAATATGTGTGCCATGTTTCAGCTAATTCCGTTCACTCATTTCAGTGTGAAAGAGAAGTACAATCATCTATTCACTCACTCACGATTTTTTTACATTTTTAATATTGTAGTAGGAATAAGATTTAACGACACCCACGTAAGAATTACAAATTGGCTTATTTAAGGATTAAAGATAAGCTTTATTTCTTTGATATCGGTCCTTTATCCTTCGGTAATGAAACTGAAACAATAGGCTCTTGAACAGGATGAAGTAGAAAATGAAATTACTATTTCTAAATCTAAGAGCATAATTTAAGAAAAGATACTTGCGCGATAGGAGACTTGGGTAAATGGACATTTGCGTTATTAGACACTCGCGTGAATGACCATTACCGCAAAAAGACACTTACTAGAATCTTTTTGCGCAAAAGTAAGTTGCGCGGGGTTATTCCCAGTTGTCCCCACTGTCAACGCCACCACTGGTGACAAATGGGATTTCTTTCCATAAAATGTCCCATTTGCCACCAGTGGTGGCGACTTGTTCTTAATTGCCACCAGTGGTGACAAATAGGAAAAATAAAGCAAATGTACATTTTGCTCGAATGGACATTTGCGCAAATAGACATTTTCGCGAATGGTCACTTGAGCAAATGGGTGTATCCGCGAAAAGACATTGCGTGAATTCTTTGCGCGTCTTGTACTTGCAGAAATATCATTCGCATAAATGTGCCAGATCCATAATTTAATACTCTGCTTCCAACAAAATTACTTTTAATTTCAAAGGTCTAAAGTGTTCATAACTCCCCTTTGACCCGGTTTCCATTCAAGAAATATAATAAAAATTAGTCACGGGTACAGTTAAGTGCAAAAATATCTGTTTACTAGGTCAAAGTCAAATAATGTATTACAACTATATAGATAAAAGGCACTTTTCAACTTCATATACAAGCAAAAGGAATTGAAACTAGTTGCTTATGAATATCGGAATCATCAACCTACAACAGTCGTCTGTTGGAAATAGACATCCCAAAACGCAAGCCATTTAACTCGATCCGGCTGGATCGTCGCTCCATCCAGCCTGAAGGCTTCTAACCCGACAGTCATCGGCTCTACAGTTAAAATGGCCGGCAATTTCCACTTCAGATTGCTTATTCTGTGAGCTACGCAAATTGTTTTGATACTCTGCAGGTTATCCTGCAGAAAATGAAGCTTCAAGTTTGTGAGCTTTACATACAAACTATTTACTTGTGGATTTTTGTATATTTTCGACAGCATGTTATGATCGATGATTGCACGCACAACGCCCTATATTTTTCTTTTTTCAGTAAAATCGTTGACCCGAAACAGAAATTTCTTCCATTTGTGTGTCATGTGTGTTGTGCATATACAAACAGCCAGAACAGAATAACTATCTGTAGCTCATACAATATTTGTTCTATGCGGGAATCGATCCCATGACATGTATCGCAGGAGCCAATCGCTCGTCAAATATTGAATTTTACTAAGTAAATACATCTTTTTGCAAGCGACTGTACATCGGTTTAAAATGAATCTCGGTCCGTTCAACCGTTGTTCATCTTAAATACTTTATGTATTATATTTAAGTGCTTCTGGAAGTTTCCAAACTTATATAATAGGCCGCCATTTTGAATCCTGTGTTCGGTATTTGAATTTATGTTGTTCCTTTGTTTTCTTTCTATTCATTACTTACCTATGAGAAGTCGACCGCAAAATTATAATGAAAAGTTTTCTTAATGAGGTCGATTTTTAATATAACTAGTGTAATCAAGTGAATGTATTTTATGTATATGACCTTGATTAAAATGTATGAATAGATGGATGGATGGCTGGTTGTATGTTACTCCTTTACGCTTAAACGGCTGGACGAATCTGGACGAAATTGGCACTGAGATAAATTGTCGTGTACATATAGCATACTTTTTAAACACATAGAACATTTATCCCGGAAAAATGTACGGTTTCCGTGGGATAATATATCAAAATTTTACGCGGGCGAAGTCAAGGGCAGAAGCTAGCAAAATATTATATACGAAATAAGTATGTTCAATTAAAAAAAAACAGACAATCTGAATTTACACTGCAATAATCATTTAAAATAATAATATCCCTGTGTTAAATCTCCGACATTGCAATCTGCAAGCCTCACTAAACACTTTACCTAAACCGTTGAGACGTAGCCAAAGTGCTAACCGAAGCAAAATGAAATCCAACTAAAACCAAAACTAAAATCATTAAAATTTTAACAAGACAGCGGCTAAGAGAGTGCACCTAACATCTCGTTAGTCAAGCAGAAACACTTAAAGCATTAACTTAACGATGTCCCAAGTTGCACCTCAAAAACACTTAGCTCCAATTTTAAGTTATCCCTCATAGAATATTGTAAGACATGAGTTTTAAGTTAAAAATTCACGCTTAAAAGCTTAACGGCTGAAATAAAAGCTTTTGAACTGAAGTCGGACAGGTTAATATCCTGTCGTAGCACGTCTACGGCGTAGCGCTACGAATTTGCTACGACATTTTCTATATTCGTCCTACCTATGAATAATAATGACTGGGCAGTTGTAGTAACTTTTAGAAACGTTTGCATGATAAACTTGGTCTTAGTCTGTTCAAACCGGGGCTGCGGATTGTTCGAAAGAGATACCGCGCCCCCGAAACGCAAAGGGCACAAAAAGAAACATGGATGGGTTTTAGTCAGTAAAAGTCTGACGCTCCCTCCCGCCCCGCCCAGGGCGGGAAAAGTCATTTGATGATATCCAATCATAAAAAAAAAATTGCACTGTCCATAGGTTTTTTTTAATATATATTTTTGACAAGACTACTATGTATATATTGATTATCGCCAAGATGAGATTGCTTTGTTAATTGGCCTTCAGTTTTTAGCAGTAACTAGCTGTTTCCCGCGACTTCGTTCGTTCATTGGTTTCAATTCTGTTTTACGTAACCTCTTTTTTTATAAAAATATTTTCAAAAATAAAAGTAGCCTAAGTTAATAGATTTGTGATGTTAGGCCCACTTGTATCAAAAACTTAACTCAAAATTACATATATAATATACCATCACGCCTGTATTCCCCGAATGGTTAGGCAGAGGTGTACCAATGTACACCCACAGTTCGCCGGTATATTTAGGTCCCATGTAATAGGGGGCGAGCCTATTGCCATAGTGTTATTGGGTTTTTCTATGAAATTCTCAGTAGCAGCTCGGAGTTTGGATTTGTGCCCGGTTAACTCAAAATTTGTTGTGCCAAAAACTTTAATTAGAGTTAGTTACACGAGATTAGATTACAAAATGTCGAACATAATTGGCCCGTGTTGGCAACTTAAAGTCGGACCACAGCAACGCGGTTAGCGGCTGCCGGCGTCGGTAGTGAGAGTCCATACAAATATCTACGACTGCAGTATCTGACCGCGATCGCAACCTCAAGTCGCCCTCTTCGGTGTGACTGGGACGAAGTCGAGAGCTAAAGCTAGTATTATAATTGGCTGAAAAAAGCAAAAGTATTTATAATGTATCTTTAAATACACACATACACATACAGACACACCCGTATTCCCCGAAGGGTTAGGCAGAGATGTACCAAAAAAAAAAACTTTTTTGTAGAATAACCCAATAACACGAAACCTCTAGCTAGCTAGAATCACTAGGCTAACGAGGCAGATTATTTTTAATTATCTTTAAATCTCAGTTAAAAATTGTTAGGTTAGATAAAATCGAGCAAAAAGTGTTATTGGGTTTTTCTATGAAATTCTCAGTAGCACCTCGGATTTTGGATTTGTGCCCGATTAATGGCAATAAGCTCGCCCCTATTACATGGGACCTAAATATACCGGCGAACTGTTGGTGTACATTGGTACACCTCTGCCTAACCCTTTGGGGAATACAGGCGTGATGGTGTATATTATAGATCAAATCCTTAAAGTCAAGTAAATATAGGTAAACAATGTACCTACAATACAAAAAAGACCTAAAAACAAAATACATAAAACACAAAAAAGCATAAAATGAGAAACAGCTTTTCTAAATAACAATTTTGCAGTACATAAAGCTGGCAGAAGGTGTAGGAAGGTGCAAGGCAAGATGTTTATATCTTTGAAAAATAAAACGAGTTCCATTGTGCGCGACATAATAGAATTTCGAACAGCAGTGCTTACACGGTGCGGGAACGAAACGATTCCGGGACGTGAACAATTATAGATTGTAAAGAGTTCGCGGGATTATTACTGGTATTGTTAAAGGAGTGGGTTTGTATTTTTATTGATATTCGATTTCGTTTTTTAAATTGTTTGTGTGTGGTAAGGTTTGTGTTATGTTTATAATTGGTGTACATAATATGAGATTGGATGTTACTCGGAATATGCCAAACATGCGTTTTGAAATATTAGAGACTAGCTTCTGCCTGCGACAAATTTGATGACGCCGAAAACCAGCGCTGTGGTTCCGTGCCTTGTGCACGGGCCACGGCTTTATGCTGAGCGTCAGCCTTTTCGCGCGGTAGTGGCGCATGTAGATTATTGTATTTGTTATTTTTTAATTTAATTTTTGTGTTGTGCGTCGCTTTCGCGGGAATAAATGGTTTTTCTTTCTTTCTGATGTATTTACCCCACAGGAACCGTACATCTTTCCAGGATGAAAAGTATCACAAGTTGTAGTACAAGTACAAGTTGTAGTTGGTGTGTTCCACATCACATTCTATATCAGTGCCAAATTTCATCCATATCCGTTCAGCCGTTTTATCCATCCATCAAATCCCAGAAACTTTCGCATAATATTAGTAGGATAGGATTAGTGGAAGGGTAGTAGGATACGAAGTAAGATTTTACTCCCCTAATTTTTTATATCAACGTAAGTTTAAGCCCTATGAAACGATATAGACTACTTTATATTCCACGACTGCATCTGATTTCGTATTTACCGATATTTACTCCGACGAAGTCGCAAACATAAGCTAGTTATTGATATGTTTTTGATAAACTCGATACTTGATAGACTCTAAGATGGGATTGCAATTATCGGCCTTCAGATGTTTCTTTTTTGGTTGGTTCCATCAATATACTTAATCATATAATTACTATTACATATTCAGATTAAAATAGAATAAAAATAAAAATTAAATAAAAAATTAAAATTAGATAAAAAAGTAATAATAACAACATAATTATACGTACATAAAAGTGAAGAAACTAAATCTATAAGACGTCATAAAATTCTCCCGCACGGCCTTCAACCGGAAAATTGCCCAAAAGACTAGCGGCATTGCGTTGGATGGCAATGCTTAACCTTTGATCAAGGTAAAAGCAAGCAGTCAACCTTCAGATAACTTAAACCTCCAAATCCACATTCAGATCACGTCAGCAATAAATGACAACCTTATTAAAATTATCCTTATCAAAGTTCAATAAATTTTAATTGTACAGCCTCTTAAAAATATGGAGGGTAATTCTTATCGTTGCTAGCATAATATAAGAGTCAGCAAAGAGAAATAATTAGGTGCTTCGGTCGGCAGAGGGTACGAACGATCTGTTATTTATTATGTCCATGCTAGTATGTATTAGCTACGTTGTTTTATTAGGACCTCTGCTTATCTCAGCATTATGTTTCGTTAATTAGTGTCATATTTTGTATGTTTTCTGTGCTTGGGATTGTTTTAACGTTATACGTGTATGTTCGCTTTTTAACGTTAATTCGTTTTGCAGCTGTTTTTGAAGTGAAAACTTCTTTAGCGGAGTTGTGCACTTTTTTTGGAATGGGTAAAAAATGTTAAACTCGCGTCAGGACACGTGACCCTGATCGAAGATTCGTAAGCGGCGTTGTGCACTTGTTTTGGAATGGGTAAAAAATGTTAAACTCGCGTCAGGACACGTGACCTGATCGAAAATCTTACGAATTTATCACAAATATGGCAATTCGCATCAGCGAATTGTCATATTTGTGTACGTCTTTAGCGTTTTCACTTCTGCCGGCACTCCCGGAGTGCAACCCGTCGTTTTTTTTTGTGATCAAAATACTGTTTTTTTATGTTTTTGTGAGATGTATCACATACGTCAAAAATTATCTCGTTCTTCGAAGAAATTGTAATGATTTTTTAATTACTAATGTTGATTCTCAATATTGATGGGCAAACACCTCTTCTCATAAGTACAGATAAATCAGAGCATTGATCACCACGCTTACACAAGAATTAGCAATGAAAGACTTTTTAATTATAAGTCCAGGTTTCCTCACGATGTTTTCCTTCACCGGTGTCAGTGATGTAGAAGACGAATGCTTTTTCCCTACAGTAGGACAATAATAGTCCGGTATTTAGATTATACTTTTATTGCGGATTCATTTTTTGGCGTTACGGATAGTCAGAAGCCAAGAAGTCTGACAACCAGTCTAACCAAGGGGTATCGTGTTGCCCAGTTACTGGGTTGTGGAGGTCAGATAGGCAGTCGCTCCATGTAAAACACTGGTATTCAGCTGCATCCGGTTAGACTGGAAGCCGACCTCAACATAGTTGGGAAAAGGTTAAGTAGATGATGATGATGATGATGATGAACCTGTAAGGATATTTGTATGTTTATAGTGAATAAATAAATAAATAAATGATTGCGGATTCATTTTGAATCCATCCTTAGCACATCTTTTTAAAGAACAGTGACCTGTTTTCGTTTGAGAGTAATGTCACGTGTTTAGCATAATTGAATTCATTGAAGTAATTAATTGAATTATAGCGAGATTGTGGCGCTCATTTTGACGGGATTAAGATCAATTACGATCAAAAATTCGTCAATTTTATTCTTTGAAAACTGCTACATTCAATTATCAATGATATTGTAAATTGCTGATCCAATAAAAGTGAAGAAAGCTACACATTAAGTAACATTTTCACCTAATTTAGTTTTTCGCTTAAACGTTTATTTTTCGAACACAAAACTTAGTTAAATAATAATAATTAAATAACAAACTATGTACAGTTAAAAAAAAAGCAAAGAAGGTCATAGGGCATCAAAAAACTCATTTAGAAGGACTTTTTTTTAAATATGTTACTTAAACCTTAAAAATTATAATAAAAACATTACGGAACTAGCTTTTCGAATGGGCAATAAACAAATTAATAATATAGAATCTAGTGATTCTATATTATTAATTTGTTTATCATGTAAGTGACGTTCAAAAGGGCCTTTTTATGGTCTGATTGAAATTAATGATCTGACTGACTTTGTCTATTATATACAAAAAGGGTTCGAGGAGCTCATCAAAAAACTCTACCACATCGCAGTCAATGGGAGTACCCGAAAGGCTAATAGCATTGCCACCTTACATAGAAATTCTTAGACTTAAGAAAAACCCTCTTGTCTTAACAAAACTTGTTACAAACACCTTATGTCAGTATTATTGACCAAACACATTGTCTTCTAAACAAATACAACTTCCCCTTGACTCATTATTCAAGGCACATACTAAGGGTGCGTGGCAGACCTGTCGACGCGCTATTTTTTAAGCCGACATCTTTATTTATTGGGTACATACCGCAACAAATTGTTTGGAAGGGAAAGAATCCTGATCTGTAGGTATTGTGACGGTAGTACAGAAGAAAGTGTATATATTTATACTGTATAATTTATACTAACACTAGTGTTTGGCTTACAAATCTTTAATTTTTTGCTAGTAAAATATAGCCTACTAGCTTCAGCGCGCGACTTCGTTTGCGTCAAATTTGATTTGAATTGGAAAATCACGTCAAAAAATATAAATTTTAAAACAAATTTATTTTATTATTGATTCGTGTTAAGAATCACGAGCATAGTTAACTCCTTGAATTTGACGGGAATGCAAATCAACAGCTTGTATTATCTCACCGGAACTGTTCATTTTTCCTGGATAAAATGAATCCTATGTATTATTCCACACTACAATCTATCTCAGTGCCAAATTTCATCTAGATCCGTGCAGCCGTTTAAGCGTGAAAGAGTAACAAACATCCATCCATCAACACAAACTTTCGCATTTATGATATTGGTAGGAGTAAAACCCATCCGTGTTCCTCCTAATAACCTTTGCGTTTCAGGGCTCCGGTGACTCTTTCGAACAAATTCAATTCCACAACCCTGGCAGAATAACATACGCTACGACACACAATAGCGGAGCAGTGACCAAACACAGTGAGTGAGACCGCAGGGTCATGTAATAACGCAGGTGACACCACAGGGTGTAGCTAGCATTGATCTTAAAATACCTACTACAGTCCTTGGAAGTAATTCATTTAACCAAAGGTCATTAGAAATAGACCTCCGCATCGCTGTCTAGTTATCCCTTTCATTTTAAGTACAGACAGGCAGCTTATATATTTTTAAATGGAAGCCGTCTGGAACCTAGGTCGGATTTAATTATATTGCTCACTGAGAATACTGAGGGATTCAATTTTAAAATTTAATATGCAAGAGCTTTTCAATTTCTCAGCATTCGCTCATTCGGTAGATTAAAACTTTATTTCTGTGAAGTTTCTAAAATAATATTTGTTTTATTCATATGTGTGGCGTGTATTCTAGGAATTAATAAATTAACTGCTTCTTTGGCTTAGTAGCCCTAACCCTAAGCGTGACTGATACGCTAGAGATCTTAGGTTCGATTCCCAGGTCAAGTAAAGTTATTGGGTTGTTCTATGAAATTTTCAGTAGCAGTTTGGAGTTAGGTTTTGTGCCCGGTTAATGGCAATAGGCTCATCCCCTATTACATGGGACCTAACCATACTGGCGAACTGCAGGTGTATATTTGTATACTTATGCCTAACCCTTCGGCGAATATAGGCGTCATGGTACTCGTATGTATGATGGTATATTAAAATTCCGTTTTCAAATATTTCTTTTATCCTTCTTTATTTAAAGGGTAAAAGGGACATAGTAACAAAAACTTTTAAATGAAAATGAGAAATTAGAATGATGTACTGATTTTATGTATTTTTCTATTAGGAAAAAACACAAAAAAACTAAGCCTGACCTGTCAATCGAACCTAAGTCACCATGTTTAGCAGTCGTGCCTGCGCCTATAAGACCAACAGGGTAGTCAAGAAGGCACATGTATGAACCCTCAAATCCAAAGTCAAATTTATTTATTTCAAATAGACCATAAAAAAGTACTTTCAAACGTCACATACAAGAAAAACAATTGAATCTAATTGACTCTTCCTATAAGTAGTTCTACATAGAGAAGAACGGGCAAGAAACTTCATCCTAAATCCCAAAGAAGACAAGTTTATACACACAGTTAATAAATGTAAAACATTATTGTAAGCCCCGTTGGTCTCGTGGTCGCAAGTGCGCCTGCTGTGCAAGGGGTCCCGGGTTCGATTCCCAGGTCGAGCAAAAAGTGTTATTGGGTTTTTCTATGAAATTCTCAATAGCAACTCGGAGTTTGGATTTGTGCCCGGTTAATGGCAATAGGCTCGCCCCCTATTACATGCGACCTAAATATAACGGCGAACTGTGGGTGTACATTGGTACACCTCTGCCTAACCCTTCAGGGAATACAGGCGTGATGTTTTTTTTTTATTATTGTAAGCTTTTCTCGGAAGTCCTTAATTATGGTTTTCAAAGCCCCTCTATTTGTTGCGAGTGTTAGTTAATAAGGGATGGACATAATTAATCACCTGTTCTCAGTTTGAAGTGTAAAGGATGACCAGACGATATTTTTTTTTAAAGCATTTGTTTTAGGGTTCCTTGGGACCTTATTGCTAAATCTTTAGGTACTGTCCGTTAGTGGCCTGTATCTCGTTGAGTTGAAGGCAATTAGATTTTATATTATTATTAGCGGGTCAGCTAGTAATAATATAAAATCTAATTGCAAACGTTGTTTTGCCAAACGAATTAATTCTAGGGGTATATATTTTTTTACCTACCGAATATACATGAAAAATGTAATAGTAATCGGTCAAGCGGGTTCGCAGATTGATTAGAAACACTGTGACACGAGAATTTTATAATTATATATATAAAGAAAAAGATCAAAAAGAAAATCGAAGCGAAGACCTTTTCCTTTCTTGTAAACGACGTTCAAAGATGTTTTTAAATAGTCAAATTCAAATAAATAATTTGACTTTCACATTGTAATTCTCACAAAGTGCGAAATTCTATTGCCGCTATAACAACAAATAAAAAGAATAAATTAAGGTAAAAAATTAAAAAAGGAAACTAGAAAATTATGACTGCCCTGTTGGTCTCGTGCTCGCAAGTGCGACTGCTGTGCAAGGGGTCCCGGGTTCGATTCCCAGGTCGAGCAAAAAGTGCTATTGGGTTTTTTCTATGAAATTCTCAGTAGCAGCTCGGTGTTTGGATTTGTGCCCGGTTAATGGCAATAGGCTCGCCCCCTATTACATGGGACTTAAATATACCGGCGAACTGTGGGTGTACATTGGTACACCTCTGCCTAACCCTTCGGGGAATACAGGCGTGATGGTATGTAGAAAATTATTTATTGCATAATTTATATAGTGTTAAATATTATATACGGAACCCTTCGTAGCCAGATTTTGTGGAATCCGCAAACAGGGAAAAAAAATTCAAAGCAATTTTTGGTCAAGTCCGTTCCGTACTGGAAAGTGATGGCAGATTTGATTAATTAGGGACTCGGGTTCTTTGATATATTTACTTCTAAATAACGTGGAAGTTTATTTTGTGTATTTATCGTGGTTCCGCTCGTACGATGATCGATGGAAGGCACGTGTATTGATTGTGACGAGGGATCTGACATAAAGTAAATAATCCTACTAATTAGTTAGTTAGTTAGTCCTATAATCCTTCCTATTCTATATACTTCCTATATTTTATCCCATGTCCAATAATATCCTTCCTACTTATATAATATTACAATCGCGAAAGTTTGTAACGATGAATGGACGGATGGATAGATGGATGGATGTTTGTTACTCTTACACGCTTAAACGACTAGACGGATCTGAATGTACTGTGGGAAAAAATATAGGATACTTTTTATCTCCGAAAAATCTTTTAACTCCTCTGTACAGTTCCCGTGGAATAATAAATAAAATTTGACGCGGACGAAGTCGCGGGTAAAAGCTAGTACTACTATTCTACTAATATTATAAATGCGAAAGTTTGTGAGGATTGATAGATGATGAGGATGGATGTTTATTACTCTTTCACGCTCAAACGGCTGAGCGGATCTGGATGAAATTTGTCACTGAGATAGATTATAGTGTGGAGTATTACTTTACTATTCTTTTATCCCGGAAAAATGTACAGTTCCTGTGAGATAAATATTAAATTTCAAGCGGACATAGTCGCAGGCAGAAACTAGTTATTTTTATAAGCACGTGTAACGTACTCAAGAACGTGTAATTACGGTTTGTGAATAACATAAACATTTTGTTATTTCAGCTATTCAGCAGTTTTTCCTCATCGTTTTTTATCAAGAAAACATTAACAATAATGAGCGTAAAAACATAACCCTCCTTTTGGAGAATTCGGGTAAAAAGACAAATGACATAACGAAGTCAAAAGTTACATGTTATTCCCATCATTACTATGGCTTTTATGTTCTGTGCTATATCTGGGAAAACCTTTTGGTTACAGAGATATTAAAGTAAAGTAAATTAATAAATTGAAATAAATAAATTGAATTGAAAAATTTGAGTTATGAACATAAATGTGGATGGAAGGAGAGGAAGAAAGAGGCCAAAGAAAAGATGGATGGATTGTGTGAAGAATGATATGAAAGAGAAGGGAGTCAGTGATAGCATGACGGTTGACAGGTTGGCATGGAAGAAGAAAGCATGTTGCGCCGACCCCAAGTAATATGGGATAAGGGCAGGAAGATGATGATGAAATAAATTAAATTGAAAATAGTTATATAACAAATGTTTTGACGACACGTTTGGCGCAGTGGCTGAGCGATTGGCTGCTGCGCTGAGTGTCACGTGCTCTGTTTCTGCAAGGAACAAATATTTGTATAGCCTACTTATAGAAGTTCCGAGTTCTGCGGGTTGTTCGAAAGACATACCGCGTCCCCGGAACGCAAAGGGCACATGAAGGAACATAGATGGGTTTTAGTCAGTAAAAGTCTGACACTAGGGGGCGGGGGAAGTTATTATCCATGATACAGGAGAAATTCCTCATGTGGGGCAATAACATATGTATCTACAATTTATATAAGCGAAACAATTACGCTCATAGGACATCAAAATCTCGTTCGCATCGCCGTCAAAGAGGCAAGTACCTAAAAGGCTGGGAACATTGCCACGTCGTATGGCAATGTTGATTCATTGTCCCAAGAAAAGGCCAGCCCTCTGATCAGGTGAAGAGTCAACCAGTCGCTTGGTGCCGTCCCGAAAATCAAGGCGAGCTCTCGGACCCCATGGCCCTAGTGTTTCAACCCCAAACGACTCAAACATATAGCTTCTAAGAAGGTATTTGCATTAAATATTCACCATTATTAACAGTTCCAAATACCGCCTAGAATGCCTCAATTCCATTAGGCTTATGACGAAGCGGATGCATTACCGTAGCCATAAGCCTAACTATTCCAAACTCGCTAGGATTATCTGACCACAGCGCAGTGGTCAAATACTACGGTGAACCGCTGCCTTCCGATTGGAAGTCGAGCTTCTGTTAGGAAATGGTAATATAAAAGAATTTGTGAGAAGGATTTTTTAACTGACTTCAAAAAGGTTTTTTTTAACATTTTTACCGATGAGAATTCATTAAATGATTTCTTCCATCCTAATGCCTTTTGCGTTTCAGGGCCTTACATATACCTATACATATATTAGCTCACGCCTTTTACCCACGAGAGCAGTCAAGAGCGCCATCTGCTACGATCCGTACATACTCCTTTCGCCTTGCTCACGTTCATACATCTGGTCATACAAGCACGCCGGTACGAGTACTGCGCACTGGACCTTTCTGAAAAACCTTACCAATATGGTCAGGGTAGGTCTTTCTAGAGCGTCCCGTCCGTCTAGGTTTTGTATTACCACACAATCTGATATGGAGCTACAAATGAAATAACATATATACCAACATACATAAACTCACGCCTTTTTGCCATGGGGGTAAACAGTAACCACAGAACCTGCTGCGATCCTTAAATACCCCTTTCGCCTTGTCCTCTTAAATAAAAACTACTTAAACATATTGCCTGTCTGTTAACCTCATAAAATATTGATTAATTTTCAATTTAATTGGCAAGTTGAACAACTAATAAGGAAAGAAAGAAAAAGCACCAACGAAAATAAGTACGCACGTTCCATACGAAGTACTTTTACATCCAGGGTACAGAATTAGGTCGTCGACAAACTTAATAAGGACATATTCTACCCGGTCTGTTACGAGTACGAGTCTCGAGATTGTCAGCAGATTACCCGGTTCGATTACCCGGTTGACAAAGAAGCAACCAATTAGCCGGTTGAACCGGGTAAATATGGCGGAGGGTAACAAGAATGTTATAGTCGCTCGTATAGTTGAGTAGGGTGACTGTGTTGAAGGAAAAATGAGTTTTTTATTGGCTTTTATTTTCCCACTTCTGGGAAAATATTTATTTAAACTTTATGCAACAAAAAGCCCTATTACATGGGACCTAAATATACCGGCAAACTGTGGGTGTACATTGATACACCTCTGCCTAACCCTTCGGGGAATACAGGCGTGATGGTATATGTATATGCAACAAAAAGTACAAAGGCGGACTTAATGCCTTAGACATTCTCTACCAGTCAACCAAAGGAGGTGAAGAGATAACATGGCAGGTGTAAATTATTAAATAAGAGTAAAACAATAAAATTTGATTCTTGAAAAAAAAAAACAATGCAATTATTTAAATAGTATGCAGGCACAAAATAACGAAAGTAGACGAGTAATGAAAGTAGTTGGTAAAGGTTTTTTTTTTATTGTAAGTAATCCTGTACATATTCAGTGACGTAGTAATATGCTTTTTTTAGTAGCAGTGTTTTTATACTGTAACTGAATATATTTATATCACTTATCTCCAGCAAAGTATTGGGTAAACATTTATATTGAACTAGCTTTTGCCCGCGACTTCGTTCCCGTTCCCGGGGGATTTCCGGGATGAAAACTATCCTATGTCCTTTCTCGGGTTCCAGACTATATCTGTACCAAATTTCATTGAAATCGGTTCAGTGGTTTAGGCGTGAAGAAGAGACAGACAGACAGACAGACAGACAGAGTTACTTTCGCATTTAAAATATTAGTAAGGATTTGTATCTTGTAATTTTTGTGACATCATCATCATCAGCCCATCGCAGTCCACTGCTGGACATAGGCCTCGCCCAAGGTGCGCCACTGAGCCCGAACTTCGGCGCTCCGCATCCAGTTTCATAATTTCATCATCTAGTGACATAGTGCTCATTCCATTATAATACCTACTACGCCGTAGATTACACACGTATCCTAAAATTCCTTACAAATTCAATGTCACAATAGTCACCTTTCCATCCAGCACATACAAAGGATTCCTTACCCTTGTGCTATGTACGCTATTTTTGTATTATTTACATACAACGAATACACTGGATCTCAAGAATAGGTTATACCTATACAAGAAATAGGTATACAAAATTGTATGAATCGTAGATTGAATAAAATGTTTCAGACTGCTTAGTGACCGATTTTTTGTCGGAGAGAATGGAACATATATTATGAATTCTAATATACCAACGCACACGTCCTGCAGAAAGTTGGTCGCACGAAACTATGGATCCATTGAACGGTCCGATAATCGTTTCTACAAAAATTCGGACGTGTGCGGAGGCCTATAAGGAAAACTGAATGTGAAAATTATGTGGCATTACATTTTTTTTACTTCCAAACTCCAGGCTGCTATTGCCCTTTTTGCTCGACTCGGGAAACAAACCCAGGACCCCACGCTCAACAGCCGCGCTTGCAACTACTATACCCACGGGACAGTCACAGGTAACTAATAGACAGCTACTTTATTACTAAGCGCCATAGGTTTAATGGTATTTTTGTCATCGTCGCAATCGAAGTCGCAAACAGAACCTAGTTTCCATCAAGATGAAACTAAAAGTACCATCACAACCACGCCTGTATTCCCCGAAGGGTTAGGCAGAGGTGTACCAATGTACACCCACAGTTCGCCGGTATATTTAGGTCCCATGTAATAGGGGGCGAGCCTATTGCCATTAACCGGGCACAAATCCAAACTCCGAGCTGCTACTGAGAATTTCATAGAAAAACACAATAACACTTTTTGGTCGACCTGGGAATCGAAACCGGGACCCCTTGCACAGCAGTCGCACTTGCGACCACGAGACCAACGGGGCAGTTACTAAAAGTACATTCCAATGTTATTAATAAGCCATGTTTGAAGTAAATTAAACAAGAGGTGTTAAACTCCGGACCCCGCAATATGTACCTACAGACAAAGGTCAGGTACTAAGGGTCCAGGAATCCAGAATATTCACACAATTACAGTACCCGTGTTAGAGGGCCGTTGTTAAATTATTTACACGTGACATGCAAGCTACATGCCATTGTGTACCTTCGTGTGTGGGATGTGAGTTCTGAATTGAGTGTAGGATTGTTGATACAATTTTGAGAGTAAAAGTGAGTGTTTTTTTTAGTTTGTATGTTTTGTTTTCTGTGTGCAACTATCAGGCCCGTTTCGGCCAGTCAGGGTTATGTTTTAACTCCGGGTTAGTTACTGCGGGCCCAATATGTTTTAGACATAACGGGCATCTTTCTAATTTAACCTTTTATAATCTCCGAGTTTAGTTTTCCGTGCAAGTAAGCCTCTATTAGGCTAAATGTTTTTCTGTGCTTCTTATTTTGATTTGTATTATGAGAAGGTTCGACAATATTGTCACATTACCAACTTCCAAGCTCGGAAAGCCTCAATAACACTTTGCCCGACCTTGGAATCGAACCCAGAACCCCACGCTCAAAAGCTGCGCTTGCAACCACGCAACCAGGCAAGGCATCACAAGGCTATTTTGTAGTATAAAAAGTGCTCAGAAAGTTTTCTTTTTGCTATTTGATGGACCTGGGACTCGAACTCAACGCCTCTAGCGTAGCAGTCGCGCTTAGGACCACTAGGCTAACGAGGCACTACGATACCAGAAGTATCAATTAATGTAAGGGACAAAACACGGTTTTTCAGGAGAGCCAAAAAACGATTTTATTTTTTTAAATCTGGGTATAACTTTTTACTGTCTGCTCCAATTTTAATTGTGTCTAGAGCAAAGTTTCTTAGAATTTCCTCTTCTTTCATGCTCTAAACGAAAGATTTAGGAATACCCAGCGGATTAAAATATAGCATGTCCTTTACATTAAAAAAATATGTTTAGTTGTGCCTTACGTTACTAATATTTTATGTGTAAACCGTCAAGCATAGTGTAAGCAGCAAGAGAAATAGAAAATTATACGTAATCCTATTGTAAAGGACTTTTACAGTGTTGCAATTTGATGTAACTATAGATTATCTACTAAAATTATGGTATTTTAACACCATGGAAATAGGTTCTTTGCATGATTAATGTTAGTTTCAGCTTAGCTATCACAGATTTCAATGAAAGGAGATGGCTAAATGGAAGTATAGACCACTGCCCCATGTGCCAGGTACCATGTATAAATATGGTACTAGGTACAATGTAATGCTGAATGGCAAAATATTAGTATTTCATGTAAAAAAGATTCAGATACTTTTTGGGAATAATATAATGGTAAAATAATATTGCCTAAAAAGGAAAAAAAGGTGTGTGACAGTATATAATTTTCTTCAACTGACAAAAAATAAGACGAAAAAGAATAAAAATAAAAACGAAAATGAGGTTGTATATTTATAAGCGAATGTTTGTGTTGAAAAAGTTTTATTTTTAGATACTTTATTATGTTTAATAAATAGTTCACGAAAGTGCTACGAAAATATTAAACACTACATAATTCATGAATGATTTTTTAAATATTATGAGGTTATGTAAGATTCAAATACATTCCAGAATGTATCTGGCCCGGAGGCAGTCATTTAGCCATCACCTTTAGAAATAATTCTTAAAAAACTCTAATCATGAATTAAAGTAAGGGACATGGTATTTAAATCGACTGAGGTTGTAAATTATTAACACTATGACTTACTTTATTTTTCAGAGAAAAAAAAATGTAAACGTCCGTTACATCATTTTTTTTTCATAAATCGTTTTACGCAGGCCAAATTTTTTTAACGTAAGGGAATTTTTTTTAACGATAGAATTTTTTTAATAATACCAATCGATAGAGCAGAAAATTCTCATTTTCGCCAAAATGTCCCTTACGTTAATTGATACTTCTGGTATCGACTATCTTAAATTAATTACCATACATAAAAATCTCACCACAATGCCATATCATTAAAAAGTTTTATAAACAATAAACACTTGGCTTCTATCCATAACTCCGGCCTCGTAATAATATGAGGACGACAAAGCTTATGCTTCTCAGTGACGATACAAAGCAGATTGTCGCCATGATGCTATAGTTTTATGGAGTCTGGCAGCGTGCATACGTAAATAATATTGCACCCATTGCATAATATGAGCTAGAATTTGGGACAGTATGTCGCCAGGTCATACACACTGCAATAAAAACGTTTACGTAGCTCGGTATATCTCTCTCTACAGGGTGTAAATATCGTGATGGCCCAGTGGTTAAGGCACCTGCTTCTCATGCACGAGGTTGTGGGTTCGCAACCGGGCATGGGCAAGTACCAATGTGACTTTTTCTAATTCATATGTACTTTCTAAGTTTATCTTGGACATCACTGACATCGGTAGCCATGTCAGAGGTCCTTAAGGCGGTTTAGAAACTCTGACACTACGCCGTGTGGGGTCGTTAAGACCTTACTGCCCACACGATAAACAAACAGGGTATAAATGAAACACATACACATACCCGTTAACTAGACATACTTCTCATCAAAGTTAGTAACATGTAGCAGAAATTATTGACCAGTAATGACTTTCATTTTTGGTGTAAAAAAAATACTGTTTATGGGTAGTGCGCAATGTACACTCACACATACCATCACGCCTGTATTCCCCGGAGTGTTAGGCAGAGGTGTACTAAAGTACACCTACAGTTCGCAGGTATGTTTAGGTCCCATGTAACAAGGGGCGATCCTTTGCGCTTTCAACAGCACAGGTGTCTTATGGGAAATTTAAAGTCTTTAAAATAACTTGGTTTCCAGGTATGACAAAATATCTTGAAAACGATATCATTATCACAATAGTGGGAAGAAAATACCTAATATATAACTTTTGGCTTCGTTAAATGTCTTTTCACAACCTTTATAATATACAAACTTACAGTCCAAAATCTTGAAAATTTACGAACCGATTTTAATTAAACTTGTTAAGTATACGCAAGATACATAAGTCTAAAGAATGAGAACAGAACATTAAAAAAAAAGTTTTAGAGTAAAGCGATTTAAAGTTTTCTAAAGAAATTTTCAAAACTGTTTTTTTATTTATTTTAAAAACATCTTCTCTATAATTCTTAACTAGACTTTTGAGTCTGCTCTCAATTCAGGTTGAATTAAACCTAAAATGTTCTAAAACTGCCATTCGATACTACTGAACTAAAAGAGTAAAAAAATTCTGTGATCCCATACAAGACATACAAAGACTGCGGGTTGTTCGAAAGAGATACCGCGCTCCCGGAACGCAAAGGGCACTAGAAAGGAACATAGACGGGTTTTAGTCAGTAAAAGTCTGACACTCCCTCCCGCCCCGCCCAGGGCGGGGGAAGTTATTTGATGATTTCCCGTCTATAAAAAAAAAAAGGCATACAAAGAAAAATATTTATAGGAATTTAAACCCTAACAGACGTCTGACTGCCTACATTTTTCCAGCCTTCCACCATACATTCAAGGCTCAAAATTACCTAAAGCAAAAAACATCCCAAATGGAACAATACGTTTGCACATGTAATAAAATAACAACAGCTAACGTTTACTTTATGTTGGCGTCCATAATATTGGATGACCTTAGTGGGTAGTAAGATGTAGGGAATTACATCAATCCAATTTGAGAAACGGCTCGCATTACCAGCATTCCCGGATCTAGAAATTAGGGAGGGGTGTGTGGGTGAGGAGGTAGCGGGCGCGATAAGCGGAGCGGGTGGTCAGATGATAACTAGAACAAGTGAAGGCTTTCTTTGTTGTATTGAGCATAGACAGCTACGTTATTCTTTGAAATACAAAATTCTTTATTTTAAACAAATCTCTAATTTGTAAATAACAATTTACGTGTGGAAAATATCTAGACATTTAACATACAAGGTAAGTTAAATAATATAATCGACTTTGGGTAAGAAATCCAAAGTCGACTATATTTACCTAACCTTGTAGGTACACAAACGGGTGTTATTTTGTGTATAATGTCATTCTACGATGTATCCGTGTGTCTGTCTGTAATTTCTGTAATCTTCGCAGCTCTCAAACGGATTGCCCGATTACGATGTGGTTTGGTTTAGTTTATTAAAACAAAAACGCACAAAAATATAACATTTACTTCATACATACCATGTCAAATTGCACCAAGCCTATTTCAAAATACAATCACAAAAAAAAACGAATCAGAAATCGCTCACCTCTTATAAAACACACGCTTCTTCAAAACATCGAGCCGTCGGAATAAAAATGAAATGTTACGCAGTAAAATGTAAGATGGCTGCGTATAGTCCGCGAGCGGTGACAATGCGCGCCCCTCACATAAAATTGAGACATTCTGGCTCTTGTACTACTTCATACCGATTGGGTTTTTTGAAAACAATCTTATGTTACAACAGTATATGATCTTTATTATGATCAGTAGCTTCTTTCATCCGCGTGAACGTCTTCCAGCAAGGAATGAGCATTGAGCACTACGCTTGATCAAGGCAGACTTGCGATTTCATACTTCCATTAATTATAAGTTTAGGCCCTTTGCAATGTTTCCCTTTCATGGATGTTGGTGATCATTATGCCATCACGCCTGTATTACCCGTAGGGTTAGGCAGAGTTGTGCCAATGTACAGTTCGCCGGTATGTTGAGATCTCATGTGATAGGGGGCAAGCCTATTTCTATTAACCGGGAACAAATCCTAACTCCGAGCTGCTACTGAGAATTTCATAGAAAAACCCAAGAACACTTTGTTCGACCTGGGAATCGAACCGATATAAAAAGTCATAAAAATCGACATGCTACACCTTGCTTTCCCGTTATACACCTTTAAGACCATCACTAAATCCCATAATAAAACTCCATTCAAAAAAGACAAAAGCACAAAACTCCATAAAACTCAAAACTGTTCAAAAAAACTGCCACCATCACTCCTATCCACCCCATAAGCGACAACGAGCGCGATAAAAAAGAAAATCTTGGACAATAGTCGGCAATAAAAAAGAATTGAGACATCTCCTTAATTCCTTCAGCGCTAACAGTGTCTTGTAGACTGAAGGAATAGAAATTGATACTGTAAATTTTAACATTCTTTTTGTTTTAAAGGAAAAGGCGAACTTGGCAAGATTAAGTTCAGATGATATTAGCTTTTTAGATAGGAAATTGGAATTGGCCCTTTGTAACGACTCAAGGGCATAAAGACGAATGTTTATAGGGAAGGGAACGAGAAATAATTAAATTGTAAGTTTTACTTTTGTGAGTATTTTATTATATTGCCACTTGAAATGGTATAAGTCAAGTTTCTGTTTGAGGAAATACTGTCACTTATTAAAGACTTTACTGGGAAACTGGTAAAGATGTACTTGTAGGTACTTGGTTATTTATCTGCAAGCAATATTGCTGTGTTGAGATTAAATGGGTATTCCAAACCATCATCACGCCTGTATTCCCCGAGGGGTTAGGCAAAGGTGTACCAATTTACACCCACAGTTCGCCAGTATATTTAGGGTAAATGGGGATATTTAGGGTAAATGGGGATATTTAGGGTAATGAGTATATGGGTATTCGTACCTATAAAATAATTGAGCGTGACATTATTCAACTTTTATTTACCACTAGTTTTTACCCGCAACTTAGTCCGCCTAAACGTCGGTCGGTTATCGCGTTCGCAGAGAGAGTACTTTAATTTTAAATTCAATCATGACTCGAAAGACACGTGGCGCCATCTATTATCATAAGAACGTTTTTGTTGTTTTCCTCGGGAACAGTACTTTTTTTGGGATAAAAGGTACCCTATGTCTGTTTTTGTCCACCTGACAACGTATATGCAAACTTTCAGGATTTTCGGTTCAGTAGTATAGGCGTGAAAACGTAACAAACAAACTTATTTTCGCATTTATAATATTACCCGCGAATTTAACTGCCCGCGAATTCGTCCGCGTTGCTTATTTCACCCGCCATAGGTTACGTCTTTGGTTCATGCTCCGCTCTGGTTGGTCGTAGCGTGATGTTATATAGCCTATGTTACTTGGGAATAATGTAGCTATCATTGGTGAAAAAAATTATGAAATCGGTCCAGTGATTCGGAACTTATTCGTTACAAACAAACTAACAAATCTTACCTCTTTATAATATGAGTATAGATTATAGTTGGGAAATCTAGATTTTACACAGAATCACCGGTACCCAAGTTGTCACCTTTTATATCTCGTGTTCTACCAAAAAATATCAAAACCACAATTCAGTTAGAAGCTTAGAACAAAATCCTTCGCTAGGAGGGTACAGTTATCTACAAAAGCGTTGTATTTTTGTGAGGTCTGAATCGTTTTAGTTCATTCGTTCGGTGTCGTGTCTAATGGATTGTGAGTGGGGGCGCTCGCGTGTGCAGATCTGTCTGTATTTCTGATTTTGGTTTAAGTTTTGAGAGTTTAGCGAGTTGCATTGGTTTACTTTTAACCCCCGACTCAAAAAGTGTGTCTGTTTGTACCACCGTAGCTTTTAAACGGGTGAACCAATTTGAATTCTGTTTTTTTTTATTTGAAAGCAGGATCCCTAGCGATAGTTCTTAGATATGTTTTATCAAAATCGGTTTAGTCGTTCTAAGGTTATCAACTCTTTTGTTGGCTGCGGTAGGGATCGTTATTCTTCTGACGTTACTTACATTTTTTAATTGGTTGTATGAGGTACACGTTACAGGCTAGAAGGACATACGACCAGCCTGCCTTTATGCTTAAAGTATGTTACGCACGTATATTATGACTAACTAATGTTCACGCCGGGAGGGTACGCTGTAGAAAAACCTATCCTGACCGTACTGGTGAGATTCTTAAGAAAGGTCGGGTGTGCTCGTAACCAGCGTGCTTGTATACCAGATTAGACAATTAAATTAATGAATAATTATAATGCTGATATTCTATAAAATGCGGCCCGTATGAATTCATTACGATTGCAGTTGAAACAGCCAGTCTCTTGTGAAACCATTGAGTCTTTGTCGGCTTTAGAAAAAACAACCCCTTTGCCATTTTAAATTTCCAAATAGTATTTAAAATAGCAAACACTACCCGCTTCATCTTACACTTCAAATCCAACAACTAAGTTTGCAATGCCCTACTAAACACTTGCCAACTTTTTCTAACACTCAGCTTAATCCCTATCACAACGCAACAGACACTATTTTCGCTTAACTTAACGACAAATGCATTTTGTAATCGCTGCATTATCTAGTTCTTAAATACGATCAAAATGCCTTGTTGGGCACAAAATTCCGCTGGGAAAACTAACAAGCTGAGTTCGCATTTTATATAAATAAGGGTGAATATAATATTGTACTTTTTTTTTGTTAGCCTGTACTTTCCCACTCCTGGGCAAAGGCCTCCCTCCACTTTTTCCATTCTTCTCTTTTCAGCGCCTCGTCTCTCCAGTTTTGAAGAAATTTATCGAGTTCGTCCCGCCATCTTCTTCGTGGCCTGCCGCGACCTCGACTCACTGTCTCGGGGCACCAGCTTTGAGCTATTCTGGCCCACAGTTTGTCCGGCATGCGGCAGACATGTCCTGCCCAGTCCCATTTGAGTTGGGCAACCTTTTGTCCTACGTCAGCCACCCCTGTTTTGGAGCGCAGTATACTGTTTCGAACTCGATCAGTTAATTTAACACCCAGTATACTGCGCTCCATTGATCGCTGGCAAACCTTGATTTTGGTCATATTGTGCTTGTTGAAGTAAAAAATGTTGGGATATTTTTTTGGACGGGACACTATGATTGTGTATTACTGCATCCTAGGATAAGTTATACGTCTTCAGGTGTACCGAATAGGCTATGAAATTACTGGACCGATTTTAACCATTTTCACACCAAAGATATACATTATTCCTGAGTAACAAAGGATGTATAACATCACGCCACGACTCAGGAGCGGAACAGTAACCAAAGACGTAACTTAAAATATATAAATATGCATTAAGCTACATACATATTTTTACAAGTTTATATGATTCTTTTTCTTTTATACAAAAACACTCCCCATTGGGGTTGAAATTAAAGTTTATTATCATTAGCATAACCTAAAAAAACAGAGCCAAAATTGCCCATAAAATATCCTTTTTATTTTTTACAACCTACCTTTTTTCACGCCTGTAAATATAAAACATGAAAGCAAGTAATGTTTTTGTTTAAAATATATTCTGGGTTTTATTTGTTCTCAGTGTTTTTCGTGGTTTTTGTCAATTTCACGGGAGTGTTTTTAACTGCTTGTGTTTTTAGCACAGCAGGATAGGGTTTGGATATTTTTTTTGGTAGGTAATGCCAAAAACATGCCTCCTCTGTTATGGTATAACATGCTTTTAAGCTGTAATATCCCACTACTGGGCAAAGGCCTTCCTAAATATCAGCTGTCTGCCTGTAAAAACTCGTCAAAATCGGTTCAGCCGTTTCGAATATGAGACGAAATAGACAGACGGAAATTAAAAGTTTTTAAAAAAAATGTAAATACTGTGTATTAATTATTAATTCACATTTATTTTGTACCTACACAGCTGTTATTTTGAGATTACAAACAGATAATTCAATATTATTTATTAGTATGGACCAATGTTCAAAAGAAACTGTAGCTAATCTCAAATTTATTGAATTAAAATGTCTTCAATCAAATTAGTCAGATCCACTGGTTTTGGCAACTGCAATCCATTTACTATGAGATACTTTGTTCATTTGGCAAAGGCAGTATCCTATTCAAAGGCATTGTGCGAAGGTTGGTGACCTCGGGTCGTGGAGGTCAGGAACTTGACCCCGCTGGTGTACTGTTTCTTTTTCTAGTAATTACTAGTATTGCTAATGAAATGTAGATAAGAAGATGCGGTAGGTTAGGTTTTAACAGCTGTGATAGAAGATAGCACAATTGGCGTGTCGCGGTTTCGATTATCCCACGGACAAAATATTTGTATGGCCTACAGAAGAAGTTGTTCTGATGGCTGTCTGTGTATGTGAGTATATTATGTTTGTAAATACAGGAGAAATTCCTTGTGTAGGGGCTAAAATTTTATAAAATTAAGATATATTCATCATATTTTATTAGATATTCATTATCTAATAAAATATGTCATTTCTACAAATAGTCAAGCAAATTAAAAAAAAAACGTAGGTTTTTTCGAATTATTTCATCGTAGTTGTGTATTCAAATCGGTTTACCCGTTTAAGAGCTACGGTGCCGCAGACAGTCTCACAGACACACAGACACTTCAAACTAACACCCCTCATTTTGAGTCGGAGATAAAAAAAACAACCTACTGTTCATTTTGTACTGTGACAAAACTCATGCATTTTTTCTATTCAAGTCCTTACCTTATTAGTATTGGGAAAAGTACCTTTTTTGTAGAAAAACAATTCTTTCTCTTTGTTATTATCTCGCGCTGCATTGGTTATCTCGCTGTCTAGTCATAAATTAGACTCATATATTTTCTTACGTCTAGTAAATATGTTACTTGGCAAATACATCTTGAAGAGGTCAAACACTTCAGAGATTAAAGAATTGTATTTTTGGCTCAAGTTAATTGGACTGAAGTTGTGGATTGAAGTTGGTAAATAAATTAGTTGGTTCGATTTGTAGAGTGCGTCATTTTTACTTTAAACAATAATGGTGTTTATTCGATATCATATGGTGGTAAATCGTTGGGCCGTCATAAAGTGGGCTGATAATGGGTAGATTTATAGAAAGATGGGTGTCTGGATGGATAGATGTTTGTTACTCTTTCACGCTTAAACGCTTAATTGTTTTCACATATAGAAGCAAGAAGAATATTGTAACCAAGACTTTGAAAAATTAAATTGAAGGAAAAGAGTGTCCATGGAGTTTCTTGCTCGTTCTTCTCCATAGAGACCTACGTTTTGGAACGAGCAACTAGCTTCAATTTTAAACTGTAACTTCTTGACAATTCAAAAATGCCTGTAAATGGTCTAATTGAAGTAAATGCTTTGACTTTTGACTTTTAAACGATTAAACGGATCCGGGTAAAATTTAGCACATAAATGGATTGGAGTGTGAAAAATGCATAGGATACTTTTTATCCGAAAAAGTTTAAGGTTCAGCTCTTTCAGGTAAGCAGAAGCTATAGTTTATTGTATTGTTATGAATAGGAGACCCTTAAATCGCTAATCACTAGGAGTAAATAAGGATAAAGACTCATGTATCTTTACAAGAGAAAAAGCGACCTTTGCCCTTCAGTGTTACAATAATAAGCAGGTATTATTATAATTAATTCTTAGGTTTAAAACCTGACACCTGTCTTTAAGCCTGGGGGCTGCCACGATTTTCATTATCAAACCAACCAGATAACTCCTATAAGGGATAATAATACTTCGTTGTTATGAAAACAGCTTATACTTAGCTGAACTCTAAACATAGCACGGAGGAAAGCGTGTAAAAGATTACTTTAATCTCACCCACAAATACCTTTTTACCCAGATTTTTATACCTAAATTCGGAATGTACCCCTATTTAGAGCCAGAGAATAGGTAAATACAGAAGGTAGTAGTAAGAAAGAAAGAAAGAAAAACCATGTATTACCGCGAAAGCGCGCACAACACAAAAATAAAATTAAAAAATAACAAAAACAATCCGTACTTATACTTATATTTTACTTATATACTTATATACTTATTACTTATATACTTATTTTACTTATTACTTATTTACTAATAATATTATAAATGCGAAAGTAACTCTGTCTGTCTGTCTGTCTCTCCTTCACGCCTAAACCACTGAACTGATTTCAATGAAATTTGGTACAGATATAGTCTGGGACCCGAGACAGGACATAGGATAGTTTTCATCCCGGAAATCCCCCGGGAACGGGAACTATTAATCCACGCGGACGAAGTCGCGGGCAAAAGCTAGTAATCTATATGCGCTACTACCGCGCGAAAAGGCTGACGCTCAGCATAAAGCCGTGGCCCGTGCACGAGACACGGAACCACAGCGCTGGTTCCGTGGTTGGTTTTGTAGGTGGTTAGTGGTAGGGCTCTTTGTGAAGGAGCTCGTCCGGGGAAGCACTACCACCATACCTATTTATGCCGCAAAGCAGCGTTGCTGTGTTCCGGTTTGAAGGGTATGGGTGCCGGTGTAATTACAGGTGCATGAGACTTTTCAAGTTTTTATCTGTGATGGTAACGGATTTGAACTCACTTAACATTAGGTAGGCCGTCGCCTCGGTTTGTTCGCTATTTATTGATACAAAAGAAATGCTAGATACGACGAGTAAAAACGCACGCACACTAAGCCATGGCACACGTACAGAGAGTGCTAGCGCAGGTATTTGTTTGATATCACCATATAGTACGGCCAACAGTCTGAAGTTAGCCGTTTGGCTGTGTAATGGATCTTTTAAGAACAAAATCGTCTACTGCGCACCTAATTGTTTAACTTCAGAGTCACCAAGAAACGTCTGTCGTACCTCTTTTTACTGGATATTGAAGGTCAAAGTTACAGCTTTTATTTCTTTCATTTTCATTTTGTTTAATATTGCACTTAAACTTTTACTGCTCCTACAACCTTTACATTTTTACAAGCACCAGTAATCGCAATGTTTTGCATGAATGTCATTACGCGCTACCATAAACAGTGATTTGTTACACCAAAAAATAAAAGTAATTTCCCAGAAATATTTATCAGTAGTTCTTAATTTGATGGGCAGTATGCTTAGTTACCTACGCGTATGTTATGTGTCTTTTTACACCTCGAATGAGTCCATTTTTGTCCATTATATGAAGCTGTCTCGTTAGCCTAGTCGTTTTAAGCGCGACTGCTACGCTGGAAGTCTTGGGTCCAAATCCCAGGTCGAGCAAAAAGTGTTATTGGGGTATTTCTATGAAGTTCTCAGTAGCAGCTCGGAATTAGGAATTGTGCCTGGTTAATGGGAATTATAGGCTCGCCCCCTACTACATGAGACCTAGACATACATATGGGGCCACATTGGTACACCTCTGCCTAACCGGGAGTACAGGCCTATGTTTATGTATGAAGCTGGCCTTCTGTTCCTATTTGCTTAGGGGTTAGTACCTTCCCTACTTAGGCGACGCCTTATCACCGGTTTCCGGTAGAGTGAGCATTTCGTAATTAGCAGTATAATTATTTACCGTAGGAAATATACGGTATAAATGTTCGGTAAAAAGTGTACGTATCTTTAGTAGTGAAGGATAAAAAATTCGCTTTGGCTGGCTTTGAATGAAAATGTTCTTTCCCTTTTTTTTCAAAGCTAAGTGAGAGATGTTACTGTGTCTAATGTGTGTTCCTTTTCTGAGATTTTAGAAATTATTTAATATTAACGTTTGTACATGACGTGACTTTAAAATTTTATAAAACACGCATACCTACCAACACGCCTGTATTCTTCGAAGGGTTAGGCAGAAGTGTAAGTTGTAACTAATATACACCCACAGTTCGCCGGTATGTTTAGGTCCCATGTAATAGGGGGCGAGCATATTGCAATTATTATTACCATACCACACCATACCATTGCCATTAAGCTAGTCTTCAATAATTTTCGAAACTAACATAGGGTAAAACCACCAGTAACTGGCCACTTAAGCACTTTTATCAAGTCACACTTGGGTTATGTAAAAATAAGTAACGATATTAGACTTATTGCAATGCCACACAATAATATGTACATTCTTTTATCTAATTGGGGGTTTTAGAAGTAAAACAAAACAATATTTTGTATAAAATTTTAATAGAAACAAAAAACTATCACTTTTTGGTAGTTACTAGCCACAAATTTTAGAAACTGGCCGTCATTAAACTATTAATTGGCCACATGAAAAAAGTTTCAGTTTAATCCTATTATCTATATAGGAACATAAAAAAATAATCTTTAAACAAAACAACATTCATTATGTTAGACAATAAATCAATATTTTACTCGTAATATTAATATGAGATCAAAATAATACGACATAGGAACTTTCTTAATTAACACGAATAACAAACCAACAAATGTAACATTAATATAGTTTTATAGAATAAAGTTAGTACCGAAGCCCTGCTTTCGCGCTTCCTCACAAGCATTACTAAATAAGGCATCACAATCACCGTCAGATGAGTCAGTGTTACTCTCTCGATAGCAAATGTGGCACAAAAACTGATCCTCGTCTTCTACTGGTACATGGAGTCTGTGATATGATGGAATACAATTTAAATGAAACCGTTTTTTACACTGGTTACATTCAATTACCCTACGTGTAATGAGATTCAAACAAAAATCACAAAAAACTAATTGTTCATTAGCCTCATATGTATTTTCAGTCTTTTCTTTACACATATCTTCTTTAAATATCTTTATTTGGCTTTTTCCATTACTTTTTTTTCTTGATTTTCTTCTTAGGTATACTGTTCTCTTTTTCCTTCTTCTTTTCTTTTGCAGCTTCTTCTTCTTCTTTTTTTAACTGTTTTGCTTTAATTTTTTCCACGTATTGGTCTGAAGTTAGAGCAAATGGCAGACTTTCTATTTGGCGTTTTCCTTGGCGTTTAGGTGATACCGGTAAGTTTTGTTTTAAGTATTCAGTTAGAGACACATTTGAAATTATAGAAACCGTCGAATGTGTGATTTGTTTTGATGTGCTGGGCTGCGGAGTAGCACTACGTTCTATTAAAATATTCTGAAGTCTCGGCTCACTATGCACTTCTTTTTTTTCATCTTCTCTTTCTTCGGTTTTATTTATTAATTCACATGTAAATTCATCAAGAATCGTCCTACGATTTTCGTCTTCTTCTATAATACTAGTCACGTAATTGTCATCTACGATTATAGTCGGTTCACGGTCCAAGTCATTATTACTTCTATAATTATTATTATTTTCCGATGCACCCTCGAATCTTCGCCATAAATTGTAAATTGCAATAAAGCTATCATCTGACTCTAAAATGGAAGAGACTGTTCGACATTTTTCAAGTATTGCTTCACCCACAATGTTTCAAAAGTCTGAATAGGTCAGCACATTCATATTATGCCCAAGATTTGTTTCTGACGTGCATGTATCAGGTTGGTTTACTTTTGCAATGCACTTGCTAAAATCGACATTATTTGGTTCAAATAGAAACAAGCCGGATACTCTGAATCCATTTATTAATGTCTCTTTCTTGGAACACGAATCTACAACTGTTTTTAAAAGTGGAGCAAATGTTTCTTTGGTCAGACTCTTCTGGTAATTATTCGCAGCGTACCAATCGCGCAGTACTTTCTTCCAAGCAACCTTTATTGGGCGAAAAGCTGCAACATCTGCCGGTTGCAACATGCGAGTTGCGTTTGGATAAAGCTCTATTAGATGTATTTGAAGACGGCGGCATAGTTCTGATACTTCTATGGTTATATGGGTTTTGTGGTGGGTATGTGTGTAAACTTTGTGTCAGGATTTTGAATTTTAAATTGCAGGCTACTTCTAGGCACACCAAATTGTTTTGCCGCCTGTCGAATTGAACCCTCTTTATTCTCAATAAATTTAAGAGCTTTATCAATTGTTTCTTTTCCGTATTGTCGTTTTTTAGACATTTTACTTACGTTTCAATGAACTGTAAGAAAATATAAGAAAATAGATTAGTAACTGGCCACAAACTGGCCACCTATGCCAGTTTCTGATTAGAGTTGACTAATTCTTTTAAAAAAAAAGTACACAATATTACACCTTATAGACTTCACAAATACGAGTTATTTTCAAAGAAATGTAAATAATTGGCAAAACGTTAGTAACTGGCATACGTGGCTAATAACTAAAAATATGCTAAAAATTACTTCAGAAACTAGCCACCCTCTCAAAAACGGCTTATTTAAGATTTTATTAGAATTAAGATAAAGATTCAAATAACTCACCATGCAAACCCGTAGAAATATGCTATTCTTTCACCAACGCTAAGTATTATCATCCATAATTTTAATTTTGTAAAAATGTAGCCACTAACATTTACGTAGTGGAGTAACTTACATGTCGAGGCACGTACACCAACTGTCATAAAATGGCCGGTTGCTTTGGCGCTAGTATCCGTAGCGAAAAAAAGTTGAACTATTTTGAATAACGAATGACAAGGCGTTCGTTTGATGCGTTCATAGATGGCGCAAATAAACCATTTTTCTTATTTCAAATCGATAAAGTACCAAGTGGCTAGTTATTGGAAGTGGCCAGTTATACCTCGGTTTACCCTACAAAGCCCCCAACCGCACCACAAACACTCGAAAGTGATACACAGCCATAAAGATAATATTACTAGGTACTCGTATAATGTGAATCGAATCGAATCGAATTTTCATTAGTATCGAAAATCGTTCGAACACACTTAACTCTCTCTCGATTCAATCTCTCGTTTCGATTGCTTTTGGTTGGCTCTGATTGGGGCCAACATTGGCGGTAGTTTGATTAAAGTTAATTAGAATTTGGGGTAATTACGACAAAGGTGGATTAGGCATACTTTATATTGGGTGTTTTAGGAGTATTTGTCCTGTAAAATCGTACTTTATAAAAGCGAAAGGTCACTTGCTGACTAATCACGAAATTTCGGAAACTAGTTGACATATGAAGCTGAATTTTGGCAGACAGATTGAGAATAGAAATAGAAAAATATATAGGAGACGTAAGCTAAAAACGAGTTTGACTTTGACTTTATTTATTGAGTTCAAAGTTTATTAAAATCCAATTTTACAGTTAAATAAAAGCCAATCGAATATTTAGAATTATTGAAAAGAATGAAGATAAGCAGTTATCTTGGAATTATTGGCTGATTAATTAATTATATACTTTTATTTATTTTTCAAAAATACTTATTAAATTCTTTATTATTAATTTTCTTTTGATTTAGCATTTGCACGCCTAAAAGTTTGAATAATGTGTAACAAATAAATTATACAGGGTGTTTGGTGCATCGTGTGCCAAATTGAAATGGTCGATTGAGGGGGTCATCTGCTATCCTTTCAGACCCCTAAACACTTCTCATGCCCTGTGTATTATTTTTCATCGACTTTTTAAAGTTTTATAAAAAAAATACCAAAATTTTACATTCAAGTACATTTTTTTTTAAAAGTACACGCCGTAGACTCTGTATTTTAATTTTATTTAGATGTGCATTGTACTACAGTACTTTTAAATTCAAAATTAGTGACATTAGCCATCTAGTTTTCTATTTATTTACTCGCAAAGTTTTGGACTCCAATTAAAGCTGAGCATGTTACAGCATGTCATAGCTATAAAAAAAAACCAAATGAGACCGGGATCTAAGAACTTCGTCGAGTCTTCGTCGTTCGAGCTTTAATTGAAGTTCAAAACTTTGCGAGTGAATAAATAAAAAACTAGATGGCTAATGTCACTAATTTTGAATTTAAAAGTACTGTAGTACAATGCACATCTAAATAAAATTAAAATAGAGAGTCTACGACGTGTACTTTTAAAAAAAAATGTACATGAATGTAAAATTTTGGTATTTTTTTTATAAAACTTTAAAAAGTCGATGAAAAATAATACACAGGGCATGAGAAGTGTTTAGGGGTCTGAAAGGATAGCAGATGACCCCCTCAGTCGATCATTTCAATTTGGCACACGATGCACCAAACACCCTGTATATCACCTGATAACTAGTGAAAAGTCTGGTTGTCAGTGATAAGTCTGACAACCAGTCTAGCCAAGAGGTATCGTGTTGCCCGGTTACTGGGTTGTGGTGGTCAGATAATCGCTCCATGTAAAACACTGGTATTCAGCTGCATCCGGTTAGACTGGAAGCCGACCCCAACACAGTTCGGAAAAGGCTATTTAGATAACGATGATAGAAAAATAATAATAATACACACAGGTACAAAAGTCCCAAATAGAACCCATCAGGCATCTATCAGGTTATTAATTAATTTGCCACTCGACGTCTGACCGGCCACAATTGCTTTCGAATTACCGTGCGTCATTATCGTTTATGATGAAATTTCAATGCATTTGTACAATTTGCTCATTTTCTGTATCATTGTGACAGTGTATAGACGGGCCTGTTGGTCTAGTGGTTAGTGGCCCTGACTGCTAAGCCGGAGGTCGTGGGTTCGATTCCCACCCAGGACAAACTTTGTGTGATGAGCATAATTGTTTGTTCTGTGTCTTGGTGTGATTTATCTATAATATGTATGTATTTATAAATTATATAAGTATGTATATCAGTTGTCTGGTTACCATAACACAAGCCCTGCTTAGCTTGGGATCAGATAGCCGTGTGTGAGTTGTCCCAAGATATTTATTATTTATTTATTTATCTGGTCAGCCGTTTAAACGTGAAGGAGTAAGAGTAACGTAAAGAGTAACAAACATTCATCCATCCATCCATCCTCACAAACTTTCGTGTTTATAATAGAACTAGTAGTAGTGTCCGGTTTGAAGGGTATGGTTGCAGGTGTAATTACAAGCATATGGGGTGGGCATTTCAACTTTGTTTCTGGGATAACAACGTAGATGCGTTGAAATTGCCAATGTCTGCAACAGTGACCACCTACCATCCGGGTCGGCTTGTTTGCCATACAATTATTATAAAAAAGTTTTTTAATTACATTTAAATCGAGGTATCTTTACATTACTGCTCAGTGTACTAAAGTCGCGTCAAGATTAATCTAATATAGTCATCTAAATAAAGCCCAATTTCCTATAGTCTCGTCACAATCTTCTTCATAGTACGTACGTACATCTTTCGATCTCTTCCGTACATTGGAACGTTACCCTAGAGCTAGGAAACTACTGTTTATTTTGGATATTATAATTATTGTTTTTTTGTTGTTATATTTATTGTCTTGTGTGCTTTCTAAGTTTATCTTGGACATCACTTACATCATTCATCATTTACAATGATCATTCTCTGGATAAGTAGAGGTCTTTGTCCTGCAGTGGGATAATAATAGTCTAGTATTTTTTTATTATTATAATAAGCGTTCAGACTGTCGCTCTATGTAAAACACTGGTATTCAGTTGCATCCGGTTAGACTAGAAAGACTTGGGAAAAGGCTAAGCAGATCATCATCTGCTTATCTTTTCCCTCCGCCACAAGCCTCTCCGCACGGCCGACTTTTTGTAGGACCTAATTATCGGACCGACTTTTTAATTGGCCCTGAGCGTTGGTGGCTATTCATATACATGTTCCATTCTCACCGACGAAAAAATCGGTCAAAAAGTCAGTCGCCGTGGGCGGAGAAGCAAAGCGTTCAGACGGCGGAAAGCGCCTTTGTTTTATATTTTGTAAGGATACCATATCCATTAATCATTATGGCTATATCCTCGGTTCTGTCCACTATTCAGACACATTAATCCAATGCTGTTTGCATTGTGCCTTTATTATGCCGGCGGCGTCTCCCCGTCTAGCAGGACAAGTACGTCCGTAATAATACGCCGATGGAGATTTATCCTCTTTGGTTTGTTGACTTGGAATATTATGTGTTTGTAGGGTTGAGATTCTTTGATACAAGTATTTTGGTTTCACTAAAACCCGCTTGAAACAGCCAGTGTTATTTTGTTAACTGCGGTTGCATCGTGTATGCAACACGTTATGTTATACGTTTCCATCATGTTTGACAGTAACATTTGTGACATTTGTGAGTTAAGCCTTAAATTATCCGTATATCTGTCGAGCAAAAAGTGTTATTGGGTTTTTCTATGAAATTCTCAGTAGCAGCTCGGAGTTTGGATTTGTGCCCGGTTAATGGCAATAAGCTCGCCCCCTATTACATGGGACCTAAATTTACTGGCGAACTGTGGGTGTACGTTGGTACACCTCTGCCTAACCCTTCGAGGACTACAGGCGTGATGGTATATATATGATGGTTATCCTAATATTAAAAATGGTATGCCTTTATGTATCTAATTTAATTCAGATCACAAAGACCCTAATAAAGGTTACAAAAAATACACTTAAAAGCTAAAAAATAAAAAACTATTGCACTGCGAGGTGCCACGTGGCCTTCCGCGAACACGCTTCAGCCAAAACTGTTCCATGAGGAAAGTCTCCACATGATGAGTCCTGCACCACACACGACTTAAAACTAACTTATTACCAATACCTTTATATAATAATTACGCATTTTTTATTGTATTTATGCTTAGTTAGATCCAGATAAGTGTGTGTGTATGAACATCACGGCAAAGCTACCGAATTAAAAACCTAGGTAGCTTGGGTTTGGATATGGATATAGACTAATTGTAATCCGTGACTTTGTCTTCTCAAGTAATAACCGACGTTCACACGAAAAGCTAGAGTGCATCGCTTTCAAATACCTATTATAGTACTTAAAAATAACTCCCGTTTGGATGTAGCGTACACCCCTGCCTTCCCCCTTACAGAAATGAACAAACGGGATGTTTTAGACGGAACTTATTACTTTCCATTCAAAATGCTTGCAATCGGAACTCCCATTCATACAACCATCGTACATACCCATAAAAGAAAGAACACAAAACAAACGGAAACAAGTGCCAAACTACGTGTTTAAGGAGCAACGCACACCAAAGACTTTTTGTGCTACCGAGTCTGTAATACAAAAAAGTCGGAAAAGTTTCAAATCAAATAATTTTATTTGCCACAATGCAGGTACATAGTTTATATTAGGTTAATGTTAGTCCGCTGCATTCGCGTACAAATATTACACACAAAAATAATAACATTTCAGTTTTTTTTTACGCTTAATTAAGGTCTTGGGTTCGATTCCCACGTCGAGCAAAATGTTATTGGTTTTTCTATGAAATTCTCAGTAGCAACTCGGAGTTTGGATTTGTGCCCGGTTAATGGCAATAGGCTCACCCCCTATTATATGGGACCTAAACATTCCGGCGAACTGTGGGGTAAAATTGGTTACACCTCTGCCTAACCCTTCGGAGAATACAGGCGTGACGGTATGTTATGTTCTTTTTTACCCGACTGCGACAGAAGGAGGGTTATGTTCTTCGAGGGTATGTTTGTATGTATGTATGTATGTATGTATGTATGTGTGTATGTATGTAAGTTTGTATGTATAATAGATGATCAAACGAACTTCAGTGAAGTTCGATCACTATTGTATGAATCGCTTCATTCGAATATATTAGTATAATTACAATGTAGTATCCTTTAGTTTACAGGCAACTTTGCACAATTTCAGAGAGAATTTACTCGATTTAAATCGTCCCTAGTACGCGTGCGCCATCTAGACTTCATTCCTTTTCTGTGCACGGCAACGTCACATTTTTAAAATTTTGCAAATATTTAAAAAATGCTAAAAAGTAGTGCTAAAGAGAAGATTATAGTTATATTATCAAGAGAAAATAAAAAAATGTTAATAAAAGCAAGAAAAAACGTCACATACGACGTCCTTTGGATTCGTCAGATGATGAAATCATCGAAGGTGTGTTATGTTCTAAAATGCAATAAATCGGGATTGACTGCGAGTCAATTGCGATAACACGGTTAGCTGCGAGCTACCCGTGCTTTATTTACGTAGAAAAGCTAGCAAGAAAAAACGTCACATACGACGTAATTTGGATTCGTCAGATGACGAAACCATCTAAGGTATGTTATGTTCTAAAATGCAATAAATCGGGATTGACTGCGAGTCAATTGCGATAACACGGTTAGCTGCGAGCTACCCGTGCTTTATTTACGCAGAAAAGCTAGCAAGAAAAAACGTCACATACGACGTAATTTGGATTCGTCAGATGACGAAACCATCGAAGGTATGTTATGTTCTAAAATGCAATAAATCGGGATTGACTGCGAGTCAATTGCGATAACACGGTTAGCTGCGAGCTACCCGTGCTTTATTTACGCAGAAAAGCACGTGCTATCTTAGTGATTCACGTTCATCTGCTAGTTATTGTCTGCGAGACAATACAAGTATTTTGCATTATTCCAAATTACCAACATTCATAATTTCAATTATTACTATAATCGAAATCGAAAATACATACATACCATCATGCCTGTATTCCCCGAAGGGTTAGGCAGAGGTGTACCAAAGTACACCCACGGAATCGAAAAATATACCATGATTAATATCATTATAAGTATATCGAATGCCGAAACCCATCATAATGAGTTCCAATCACGCCGTTATCGCTGGAGGCTCTGTCTTAAATGAAGTACAGAAAAATACTGTGGCCTCGACCGAGGCCTCTTCGGAACCGAGCCTAGACCCAGAACTATTATCGGTTCTTGCGTCTACTTCTGAATTTCCTGACTTTGGAGACTTATGTTATGTTCTTTTTTACCCGACTGCGACAGAAGGAGGGTTATGTTCTTCGAGGGTATGTTTGTATGTATGTATGTATGTATGTATGTATGTATGTATGTATGTAAGTTTGTATGTATAATTGTTTGGCACGCTCTGCAGGCTGAACGGCTCGATGGATTTTAGCTTGAGAGGTGTCGTTAGATTCGTATTTACTGTGAGAGTGACACTGGGTACATAAAAAAAAAACAAAATGGCGGATTTTTGGCGCCAAATTCAAATGTTTGGCTCGCTCTGCAGGCTGACTGAGACTGCTACAATTTATCTTGTTTTAGGGATTTTTAAAGAATAACAGTCGGGTTTTTTAGTTTTTTTAATTACCGTTTTTATAATATAAACAATATTTTCAACTTATTACTAAAATGTTAATGCCAATGCTGTTTAGTATATCGAGAAAAAGTTCCCTAGGCTCTGAACTCCAAATGACACTAACTTTTCTACGTTTTAAAAGTTTTTATAGGGCAACAAAATAGTTTAATTTTCAAGACACAGACTATTTTTTTCTGCGCGGAACTCTTTTTTTTTTAATACAAGTACTCTTTACTACATCACCTATCTGCCAGTGAAAGTCCCATCAAAATCTGTTCAGCCGTTTCAGAGATTAGTCGAAATAAACAGACAGCCAGCACTCTAAAAAAAACTATTTATTATAGTATTGATTCGCGTTAAGATCCGCTAGCATAGTTACCTCCATGCGTTTGATGAAGTTGCAAAACCGTATTTTTTGTTAAAGTATGGGAAATTATAAAATAATTTCTTTCACTGTTGGTGGAGCGGAAGGGAGTTTCATACTCTTACTGAGTTAAACTCATCCGTGGTCCTCCTTTGCATTCCAGGGCCGAAGTGAATATTTCAAACGAATTCCGAAAACCAGCCAGAAAACTATCCCAGGTTGTAGTTTTATTTTCGTCGTCAGTCTGTCGATTGCATAAGAGGTTTCAAACTACGAAACATAATATGTGTTTACGCATACATTCATCATACTGCAATACACCAAATATTGGGGCCAAGGTCGGTGACGTTTGCCAAATACTGGTCCCCTCATAAAATATATTGTGAGGCTGTATCAAAATTGTTACTTATCTATACTAATATAATTAAACTGAAGAGTATTTTTGTTTGTCTGCTTAAACTACCAGTCAGATAAAAAAATACTTTTTGTATATGACATGTTCCGCGCACAGAGTTGTCAGCACTCGGAAGGGGCCACTAAGGGCCAGTGCCTGCCGGGGCTGCGGGTTGTTCGAAAGAGATACCGCGCCCCCGGAACGCAAAGGGCACATGAAGGAACATAGATGGTTTTTAGTCAGTAAACGTGTGACACTCCCTCCCGTCCCGCGGTCATTTGATGATTTCCCATCTCTGAAAAAAAAGCCAGATTCATGAGAAATAGTATAGGCTGTATAATATCACGCTATGCTACGATACACGGGAATGGATCAGTACAGATGTAACTTTACGCAGGTAAAAAAAAATATATAGCTATAGCTAGCTATAGTTTGACTGTTTTAATCTCAAGAAATAGGTGTCCGAAATTAAATAAAAAAACATACATTATTATAGCCCGTTTATTAAAGGTTATATAGGCTACTTAGCATCACGCTACGACACACAAGAGCAGAGCACTCACCAAAGACATAATTTAACGCGGGCAAAACCGCCAAATACAGCTAGTTCTTTTATATTTATCCTGTTAACTTTGTGCGCAAAGAACTTTTGTAATGACAGCCATGATGTATTTTAGTTTTTTTCTTCTTTGACGACTTGTTTTTATGTATTGTTTATGTTTATTCTTGAGCTTAGGGAAATTTGTAAATGATGGAGTGAAGTTTAGGGTAAACAGTAATGGGAGTAAAGAGAAGTTGGTCAACTGGGTCATGCTCATTGATATGACACATGCTAAGTATATTGTTTATTTTTAGAACTGTTACGTAATGGAAATCAGAAGTTGAGTTTACGATTGTTACTATAACGCCTGTATTCCTCGATGGGTTAGGCTGAGGTGTACCAATGTACACCCATAGTTCGGTGGTCTGTTTAGGTCCCATGTAATAGGAAGGGAGCCTATTGCAATTAACTGGGCACAACTCCTAACTCCGAGCTGTTACTGAGATTTTCGTAGAAGATCCCAAAAACACTTCGCATAACCTGGGAATCTAACCCAAGATCTCTACCGTAGCTGACACGGTGAGGCCAGTCTATAGTCATATGTAGAGTCGACCAGCCTGTTCGATGTCCCAAAAAGAAGGTGATGCTTATATTATTTCATTAATAAAATAAACAAAACATAAATAAATACCACCTTTTATTAAGACTTCAAACGAGAATGTTTAATGATACAAAGCTTTATAAACTGTTCCTTACTCTTATGTCATGTTGTTACATCATTATTTTCTTCTTAACTTTCTTTACAACATTACTTCTTTGCTAAGGGTGCAAAAATAGTACCTGAGTAGCTAAAGCAAGGACTTAACAAGCTCAGCGCAATAAGTGATAAGTCTTCGTATGAAAGACTTAAAAATATAGCGCTATCTAGGTGCCCTGTCATGTCTAGATTAAATGGGCCAATGTCGTTGCAATTTCATTACAACAGCGTTGAAAATGAGGTTCATATTCGCGGTCTATGATTTGCATTGAATGCTGTAGTCCAGCTATACATGGTTAACTTTTATACCAATCTTTTTATAAAAAGACCAAAAAATTACAGCTTAAGCAATCGTGATTACTTCTTTAGCCTAGTGATCCTAAGCGCGACTGCTACGCTAGAGATCTTGGATTCGATGTCCAGGTCGAGCAAACTGTTTAAGGGTTTTTCTATGAAATTCTCAGTAGCAGCTCGGAGTTAGGATTTGTACCCGTTTAATGGCAATAGACTCGCCCTCTATTTCATGGGACTTCTAAACATACCGGTGAAATGTGGGTGCAAATTAGTTACATCTTTGCCTAACCCTTTGGGGAATACAGACGTGATAGTATTTCTTAGTAACAGCCCGGGGTTTGGAAGTTGATGGTATTATACCCCCGTGCCTCGGAAAGCACGTAAAGCCGTTGGTCCTGCGCCTGATCTCCCCCCGGTTGTGTCGTGTTGCCGTCCCATCGAACTATGAGAGTTAGGGAAGAGGGAGTACACCAGTGTTTGCTCATACGCTTGTACACTATAATATCTCCTGCGTACTTGATTAGTCTGCATTAAGATTAGCCGCCGTACTCGAAATCGGTCTGGCTACATGCAGTAGGTACTTTGTAAATTTCTTACCGAAGAATTCTGTCAATAGCCAATAGGTATATACATAAATGTATGTGTCTGACGCTGTTACATCGAACTCTGCTTACCATAATACATATTTAATGTCGACTGTGAACATGTTTTCTAACTGGTGCCGTATTTTACAATTTCAGTATATTTTTGAAGGAACTGTATCGCGTAGTTTTATATAAGAAAAGTTTATCTATTGATTCTGTCGTGGACCGGAGAAATTTAAATATAATATTTTTATAACTACTAGCGGGCCCAACAGACGTTGTCCTGCCTGGAATATCGGTACAAAAATCCAGGTCCAGCCTACCCTTTACTGGACACAGCAATGTGGTTCTTCACAGTGGTGAGGTACCAGAGTAACATAGGTTCAAAGATAAATAAATGCTTTTCTATTTTTATTTTTAATAATTATTCTGCTATTTGATAAAGAGCCAAATCCAACAAATTAAAAGTCATGAAATTCGGTCCAGCCGTTCTCAAGTAATAAATGTTCGAGATTCTGGAAATACATTATTTTTTATAGATTTGAAGCCTGGTTTAAGACACCTAAATAGTTACCACAACTTTTGAACAGATATTTAAAAAATCGGCCAAATGCGAGTCAGATTAGCAGACCAGACCAGATCCGGAGCAACGACCTGCACAGTAGACCATGCAAATACAAATTTATTTGTGTCATCATGAGTGAATGAAAGAACCAAGTTCACGGATAGTAGTACGCCGATATCTACCATATTCACCAGCATATTTCAACAATGAAAAACGCCAAACAGTTTTGAATTAATATTTCTACGAAAAGATACAAAAGAAAGGTCAATGATCGCCCCTACCAAGATAAAGCACCGCAACTAAAGCAAACATTCGCATACAAATTCTCACAGCATCTAACTCACAAACCTTCACCAAACGAACAACAACAACAAGACACAGTTTCTTATCTTCACAATAAAAACGAAATTCCGCAGTGACTCCCTCACTGAATGCAAATCGAGTATCTAGCGTTAGAACCCGGCTTTATATATAAACTTATTGCATATTTTTGCATATACGCTACAATGTATTAAATTATATTAAAGTCCTTTGAAGAAAATGGGTCAGAGAAGCAAATTTGATGCTAAAACGTGGCTTGGGAAGATCGCGACGCGACAGAGATATATGGTCGAGGTTGAGTTATGGTGATGCAAAGAGGTTTATGTTTAATGTCGTGATGGTGCAGTGGTTAAAACACTCGCCTCTTATGCATGAGCTTACAGGTTAGATACCGGGCAAGTACAAATGTTATTCATTTCAATTCATTATGTTCTTTCTACGTTTTTTTCTGATCTTGGACATCAACTTCGGTGAAAGATAAACATCGTGAGGAAACTTGAATCTATAAAATTAATGTAAGTCTGAAAGCGTCAATCCGCCTTGAGCAAGCAAGCGTGGTGATCATTGCTCGTGCCTTCTCTGTACGAGAAGAGGCCTTTGCTCTGCAGACTGTTAATAACAGGCTGGTATTAATATTATTAGTAGTAGTCTAGTAGGGGTCCCGGGTTCGATTCCCAGGTCGAGCAAAAAGTGTTATTGGGTTTTTCTATGAAATTCTCAGTGGCAGCTCGGAGTTTGGATTTGTGCCCGGTTAATGGCAATAGGCTCGCCCCCTATTACATGGGACCTAAATATACCGGCGAACTGTGGGTGTACATTGGTACACCTCTGCCTAACCCTTCGGGGAATACAGGCGTGATGGTATATATATATATAGTAGTAGTCTGTACTTACTGCACTCGTCACAACAGAAAGTTTTACTAATATTTTTTTCCCAGATTCATGTAGCTATACGAATATTATAAAAAGGTAAAGTTTGTGAGTTCGTAGAGAGTAATCTCCGGATCTACTGAACCGATTTTATGAGTGCCATAAGCTATATAATATCACGCTACGACACACGGGACTGGAGCAGTAACCAAAGACGTAATTGAACGCCGGAGAAATAAGCCTCACTGAGGAAGTCGCGAATTGTTCGCTAGTGCTTGAATAAAGAAAAAATTCTATCCTATAGCTACCTATGTTCTATTGGCCAAAAAAGGCACGTCAAACAGCGTAAATTAATACGAAAAAGACACTCAAGACCAACCATATAACAAGCACCAAAAATTTAATAACACGATCTCAAACCTCATTTCACATCTTTAAAGTAAGTGCAGACCCTCTTCACAATGTATTTCAATTTCAAACACAATCAAGGACAATATAAAAGAGAACTGGATCACAAACGCCACTTAATTACTTTCAACAAGGTCTCTGCTATAAGTGCGTAATTGTGTTTAATATTGTACCAGTCGTGTGCCACAGAATAGATAGGCACAGAAGGTTATAATGCAACGAACGATTACTTACGCACACATTGACAATAAGATTGAAGGTTGGCTTTGTTCATATTAGTAGAGGATACTTATTTTGTTATTCGTATAAAAGTTAATCAAAATGCCAAATGGATAAGTCGTATTTGTCGAAATTTTACTGAAATGAAAAATCTATATAAGCGCACTTGTGCTAGGCTAGGGTGACAGGTATTCGTTTCATATAGCTCTATAGACATAAGAAGATAACTACAAAAAGTGCCCATTCTAATGTCAGTTGACTTTTGGCATTGACCAATCACAGAGTACTGCCATCATTATTATCTATTTATTTATGCAAAAGCTCGTGTTTGGTTGTGCTTATAACACTTATAACATCATGGAGAACTTAATGACGAAACATATTTATAATCCGTACTAATATTTTAAATGCGAAAATAACTCTGTCTGTCTGTCTGTCTGTCTCTTCTTTACGCCTAAACCACTGAACCTCACTGAATTTCAATGAAATTTGGTACAGATATAGTCTGAAACCCGAGAAAGGACATAGGATAGTTTTCATCCCAGAAATCCCCTGGGAACGGGAACTATTAATCCACGCGGACGAAGTCGCGGGCAAAAGCTAGTGAACTTAATAAATTCGGTTGTGTTTTATGTTCTCATGACATGACTTTTTTTTAGGTCCATCTAGATGTATCTCTGCGTCCACATCTACGTGTGCGTGCGTAGGTTTTCGATGGTTGTATGTAGTTGGCCCTCTGTACCTATCTACTCTGTGCTTTGGCTTTAAAAAAGAGAGTTGGAGATGTTCCCAGAAAATTGTTCTATCTAGTGCTCTTTCTGAGAATAATGTCTGTCTTTAAAATAATATTTTTAGTAGCTTCAGTTATGAAGACGTTTGAGGTTCAAGGTTTTGCAATTTCATCATTTTAATGTTTCTAAATGTCAAGTTATTTACGTACAATCGTACGTTCCCCGGTTATTACATGACCTAAATATACCGGCGAACTGTGGGTATATATTGGCACACTTCTGCCACCCCTTAAGGTAATATAGGCGTGATGGTATGTGTGTAAATTATTTACGTATCTTTTTAATTAATTTTAGTGACCCATGAGTTCTCTTTCATTATAATTATTTGGTCTCTAGGCTAAGGGTAAATCATAATCTTTATAATCATCATCATTGATTGTTAGATGGAGATCAAAGGGTAAACTATATTTTGTTTAAAAAAAATGATTTTAATTTTCCTTTATGGTGCTTCTGAAAAAGTAAAAATTCCGCAAGACTTCAGAAAAACTTCGTCCTCCTCCCCTTTGATATCGGAGAATGTAAAAAAACTGTGTTAATACGTATTCTAAGACGCCTGTCTGCCGCCCATAACTCTAAAAAGACTTATTCCTTCTACTTTAGTACGTACTAACTCTTAGTACTACGCGTACTAAGAATAGCCAATCTTTTTTATGTGTCCTTACTTTTAGGAGAATGCTTCAAAGATAGACAGTAAACGGGAACTTTTTAATTATAATCATGACAAATATTATGACTGTAGGATTTGGAGCCAATAAACACTAACATCTTAAAGAATTGTTCGTGTTATTTAAAGACTACCTCATAGGATTGACTTCCGGGGCTGCGGGTTGTTCGAAAGAGATACCGCGCCCCCGGAACGCAAAGGGCACATGAAGGAACATAGACGGGTTTTAGTCAGTAAAAGTCTGACACTCCCTCCCGCTCCGCCCAGGGCGGGGAAAGTTATTTGATGAAAGTTACATCTTTGGTTACTAGTAAACTCCCGTGGGTTGTAGTGTGATGTTATATAGCCTTTACTGTTCCTCATCAACTTGGCTATCAGCCAACAACAACATGCCATCACGCCTGTATTTCCCGAAGGGTTAAGCAGAAGTGTACCAGTATACACCCACAGTTCGCTGGTAGTTTAGGTCCCATGTAATATTGCCTATTGTCATTAACCGGGCACAAATCCAATTTTTTTTTTCTTACTCCTCCGCTAGTCTTTTCTGATTAATTTCGTTGCGGGATCCAAGACAGTTGAATCGTTTCTCCGGGACTCGTCGAGCTTCATTGCCTCGGCGCTTTTCTTGTGGTCGCCACTGTTGATTCTGGCTTACAGAAGTTGCAGTGGTTTGGGAACAGTGTGGCGGGCTTGTTCTGAACTCCTACTGAGAATTTCATAGAAAAACCAAATAACACTTTGCTCGACCTAGGAATCAAACTTAAGGACTCAAGACGTAGCAGTCACGCTTAGGACCACTAAGCTAACGAGGCAGTCAAAAACAAAAAACAATCGAACAAAAAAGAAGACGAAGGTTAAAAGATGGGAAAAAGATTAAAAGAAAAGGAAGTAATGTGTAGGTACAAGTTTATGGTTTTCTTACATCCGACAGAGGCGCCATCAAAGATGGCGGTAAGAGTATTTAATTAGCTAGATTGCGTTCCATTTCTATCAACGATCACAGAGGCTTCATAAAAAAAAGAAAACAAATAGCAAAAAAACAACTCACCGTTCTTTGATTACGGTTTTTCTTTGAACTTGCTGTTAACTAGTCGTACCCGCGGCTTCGCTTACTTCGATCTTAGTGTAACGGAAATATAAGTATTGAATACTATGTTATAACAATTCTCCAAGTCGACCTAGGTCAACTAATGGTCGCAAGCAAGCGCGATTGTTGAAAAGATGTTTTTTTTCCTTATAAGCAGGTTTGTTGCAGGTGTAAGTTGGCGTTGGGCAGGTTTTTCCCAGGGGCAGAACTCCCGAATTTTTACCATCGCGTCTCCAAGTCTTGGATATTGTGGCGCTTAAGTCGTCTGGGATAGGTAATATGTGTTGCTACAGAAGCTAGTTCATTTGGGTGGTTTTCAAGCCGGGTTCTGTAGTTGGAGGCAGCCAATGCCACCTCTTCTTTTACCGTTCTAATGTTCAGTGCCTCGTGCAGTTCAGCATTAGTTATGAACCACGGTACGTTTGAAATTGTTTGCAGTATGCCATTTTGTAGCCTTTGAACAATTGATATGCTTGTGTTGCATACTATTCACCATAATTGGACGCCATGTGTGTCCATTTCGGTTTCAAAATACAATAAATAAAATGCCTGGCAAAACACAATTATGCAGACATGGAAAAACTACTAGAAATTGTGAAATAAAGTATGTATGTAAACACTAATAAAAGTCTCACTGTTTACCTAATTTACTCTATCTACTTTAACATTATTCGTTAATTTATTGTAACATAATATATATCTTACATTGGATAATATAACATAATAATTAATAATATAGAAGTCTTATTATTATATACCTAAATAGTCACTTGTTAAGTCATTGAAAATAATATGTCTTCTCTATAAGTTAGCTACCAATAAATTTACTAATGTCCTCTTTTTAAAAATGTTTGACGTAAATTGATGGCCTGAAACACAGGTTTTCATAAACCTAGCTCAGGCAGGTCTACATTATAGTTAGAATTTATTTATTTATTTTATTTATTTAACACTTTATGCACAAAATGTACAGCGGCGGACTTAATGCCAATGGCATTCTCTACCAGTCAACCTTAGGGTGATGCAGAGACAAATTGACAAATTGAGAATTAATTTTCCTCTATGACGATTAATGTAAATCATAGTTTTACTTATATTTGAATAAATGTTATTTTATTTATTTATTTATTTAAAATGGTTTTGTAGATGAGGAGCTTGTTGTCAATTAATAGTTTGGAGTTGCGTGCCTTCAGCCAATGCATATTCCTATACCGAATGTTCAGTTCATTGTTAAAAACATGTGACAGTGAATTTTCTTCAATACTCAATTAGTCCATTATTTATTGCGTTCCATAGTGTACATAAATGGTCCTAAAAATATAAAAATACAGAATCATTATGGAGCCCGCCATGCACAGCAAATACTAAGGAGATAGGAAAGAGGGCTATGTAGCAATATCTTAATATCTGTAATTTTATTTAATGTAATAAGCAAGTACTTACGCTATAATATAAATAATGTAGTGAGAAAAACGTTACAATCTTGTCCATAGAAGCCCCATGTCTGACCTGTATTTGCACACACACATGTGCACTATAAAACCATACCATACCACCACGCCTGTATTCCCCGAAGGGTTAGGCAGAGGTGTACCAATGTACACCCACAGTTCGCCGGTATATTTAGGTCCCATGTAATAGGGGGCGAGCCTATTGCCATTAACCGGGCACAAATCCAAACTCCGATCTGCTACTGAGAATTTCATAGAAAAACCCAGTAACACTTTTTGCTCGACCTGGGAATCGAACCCGGGACCTCTAGCGTAGCAGTCGTGCTTAGGACCACTAGGCTAACGAGGCAGTTTACACTATAAAATCTCCTGCCTTAGTTGGCAATTATCCATTAATATTGGCCGTGACTGAAATTGGGTCGGAAAATATATTAACATTATTCTCTATAGGTTGGCAAGGTGTGCCGGATGCAAGTACTTAGGTGTTGCCTTGCACCTCTATGAGAATTTTGTGTTAGAAATATATGGTAGGTGAATGCAAAACAATATTCAGCGTTCGTTTAGCAGAATCTTTATGTGTAGGTATGTATTCACAAATTGGAGGAGCTCGTGGCTAAATAATTATAGCCGCATAGACCGATCTTCCGGCTTAAGCCACGCTTGCCGGGGTTGGATGGGTGACCATTTACTATAGCGAGTTTCCTCCGTGCCTCGGAAAGCACGTAAAGCCGTTGGTCCCGGCTGTCTTTTGTAGATCTTTGACAGTCGTTACTGTTAGTCAGAAGTCCGAAAGTCTGACATCCAGTCTTACCAAGAGTATCGTATTACCCATTACTGGGTTGTGGAGGTCTGATAGGCAGTCGCTCCATGTAAAATACTGATATTCAGCTGCATCCGGTTAGACTGGAAGCCGACCCCAACATAGTTGGGAAAAGGCTAGGCAGATGATGATGTATTCACAAATTCCTCGTAAGTCTAGTGGTCCTAAGCAGGACTGCCACACTAGAGGTCTTGGGTCCGATTTCCAGGTCGAGCAAATTCATCAGTAACAGCACGGAGTTAGGATTTGTGTCCGGTTAATGGCAAGGGCTCGCCCCCTATTACATGGCCACTTCCAGCGAACTGTGGGTGTAAATTGATACACCTCTGCCTAACCCTTCGGAGAATACAGGCTTCATGGTATGTTATGTTATTACTTCCATTTCATCCCACACAGTAAGTAGGTCACTCGAACGAAAATAAATCGCATAAAATTAACATCCACACCTCAACGCCTATAAAAAATCCACACAAGTTACAAAAATTATTTCAGTAACATTCAAAAAGAAATCACAAACAGCGATCAAATACATTTTCATTTCTCTCTGTCACCTTTTCACACCGAAGGCAATGCTACCAAACAATTTGAGCATATAATCATTTTAGGCAACGCCGCCACTGGCGTTAAAAAGCCACCACAATCGACGTTCACGCGCCGGCGAACTCTTTGCGTCGAGTCTTAACGAGTCCCCGCGAGAATTATTCCTTTCCTTATATCTTTTGGCTTCTTAGGGCTGTGTCAGACTGACGGGGAAACGCTGCGTTTTTTGGCTTTGTTTTTTATTGCTGTTAGATTGTGTAATCGCAACGTTTAAATCTGTGTTTATGTATATGGCTATATCAACTGCTCGTTGGTCTCTTGGTGGCAAGCACGACTGTTGAGCGTGGGAAGATGGGCTCAATAGAGCCCATCGTCCAACACTACCACAAAACAAACCCAATAACACTTTTTGCCCGACCTGGGAATACCCAGGTCGGGCAAAAAGTGTTATTGGGTTTTCCAATCAGGAATTTCTCAGTAACAGCCGGAGTTTGGAAGTTGGTGGTACGTGACCTCCGTGTCTCGGAAAGTACGTAAAGCCGTTGGTAATGCACCTGACCTCATTTCTCATCGAACTATGAGAGTTAAGGAAAAGAGAGTGCACCTAGGTTTGCGCACACACTTGTGCATTATACATACATTAAGGTTAGCTTCCGTGGCCGGTACCGGTGTGAAGAATACACACACACCGTAACGACTGTCAAAGAAATTTCAAAACCCAAAAACATTTTTACCCAACTTGGTTTTCTAAGCCAAGCGCATGTATTAAGCGTCACGCGCAATAAATGCGCTTTTAACCACGAGATCAATAAGCCTGAAAACTACAAAGCCCAATATTTTAGAATAAAATTAACTTAAAACTACAACAGCCTAAAAACATAAAAGACTACATAAAAACGCGACAGAAATTTTCGAATTCAGGCTATCCAATACATATCGATTTTCCATAACCATAGAAGGGGCATGGCAATTCAGAATCAAGACCGTTATGGTTACAGATCCCCTGTATTAGATAGTAGTAACTATGTCTGATCGGAATTACTCGGGAATGGCTACGCTCAGTGTCTTGTTTGAATCGGAACAAGCGAGGTAGGGGGTTGAATGTTAATGTGAGAATTATGAAAAGGTGGTGCTTTGTGTAAAGCCTCCTCTACACGTCTGCAGATGCGTCCGCGGACGCCCGCAGATGCATCCGCAGATGGATCACCACGAGCTGTCAGCTGCAGGTCGATCAGTCTAGGTTCATTGTCGACAGACGCAACACGCTCGTTTAAAAATGGATATTAAGACCATAGCTGCCGTAGCTATTTATTTATTTAGTACTTTTGACTACTAATTGAAATAACTACTAATCGAATTAATTGAAATAAGTAAACAATTGAATTAGGTGTAAGTATTAAAATAGTAGGTACACTTGCAACATTTTTATTTTTGGGTTTCCACAAACAGTTTTCAGCTTGATATACTTAGCTCAATAAACCTAAAAGTTTCCTCGGGGCTCATATTATTAGCTATTTCAACAAGAATTAAACCGCAAGACGTACGCGTGCACTCTCAATCACAACACCGATTAAACTGATGCGTCGCCAGACGTGTGGACAGACACCGGACGTCCGCGCCGAAACCCTTTGATCTGTGCCACAAAAACCGACAACAATCGGATTTGAGGCGGACGCGTCTGCGTGCGTCTGCGGACGTTAAATACCTACAACAGATGCACAAATTACGCCCTCTACACGTCTTCGGATGCATCCGCAGATGACGTCCGCGGACGCATCTGGAGACGTGTAGAGGAGGCTTAAGGAGTTAATAAAGATACACAACTTAGTTACGTTTTAATTTTGGAATGGTGATGGGTTTTATTTGAAAGTCTTTTGGGTTAATTTCAGGAAAAATTTTGTTGTTGTTATTTATTTTTTACAAACATTAGGTACTAATTCAAACTATGGGCCTAAGTAGCTCGGTTATGAAGAAATTATCATTATTCCTAAAATTATAATAACATCTTTTATCATTATTATATTAAAATTTAAACATTTAAAATATATAAAAAAAAAATCTTTTTCATTTATCAATAATGACTATCTAAATATATAAAACTCAAAGGTGACTGACTGACTGACTGACATACATAGTGATCTATCAACGCACAGCCCAAACCACTGGACGGATCGGGCTGAAAGGAGATTGAGCAACTTACTATGGCACTTGGTTGCGCAACTTTTTACACAGTATAGTAGTGAAAATTGGACACAAATAAGGGGTAGTGTCATACTTTAAAACAAGGTTAAATTCAAAATTAAATATTGTGGGGTTTTTGAAAAATCCATGTACGTAAAATATTGACCATGGAATCCGTTGCCTCTCTGATTTGGCGTCTAGGCAGCGGGTGTGCTAATAAAAGAGAACAATTCACACAGCGCGACATGCTTTAAGTCTAGAACAAATCACCGTGGACGTAAAAACGTTCTAACAATTCACTTCGCAGCACACGCACAAAAAGAGTCAAATTGCTCGATGTAGTAGATAGACGTGGACGAGTTGAGTTTTAGGATTCCTCCACGGTGGAGGAATCCTAAAACTCAACTCGACACGAATTTATATTTATTAGCAGAAAAAAGCTAAAAACAATATTCTCGCCTTAACCCGCAGATGACACGGTAAGTAAACAAAACAGAAAACACGATTTTGTTTGACATTTGACATATCATCGAATAGTGTTGTGCCACAACAATAGACTAAGGGGCATCATAACATTATCGATTATATCTTAATTGTTTTATTTTTGCCTAGAAATTGTTTTTTAACGAAAGAAATAGTACCATAATTAAAGAATAATAATAATGACAACTCTTAATACTTTTTAGTTGCGAATGTAGATTTTTTGTTGTCCTATGATTTATGTTAGTGTTTAATCGATCGATTATAATTGAAAAAGGAGTCGCTTCACTATTTTGGAAGGAATGACGTATTTATTGTATTAAATTATTAAATACTAAATAAAATGAAAATAGAAACTCCACAAATGATTTCAATGAATTTAAGTAAAAAATCAATAAAAATAATATTATGAATTATACATTAACTCAAATGGCCATACGCGTCAAAAAGTGAATCTATTCGTGCCCAATCTCCTTTGGCATGCAGGTGGATGTTATGACGTAGGCATCCGCTAAGAAAGGATTTTGATCAATTCTACCCCTAAGGGGATAAAATAGGGGATGAAAGTTTGAATACTTCTTAACGCGAGCGAAGCCGCGGGCAAAAGCTAGTTCATAATAAATGTATTCGACAACTGTCACTATAAAATAGTATTCCACTATAAATTTCGTAAAAAGGCTTTTTAAAACTCGCACCTTTTTTTGTCTTCTGGCGAGCCCTTAACAGAATAAGAGAACATTAGACTTCAATGTAGCTTTAGCATTCCTCTTTTATTTTTCACGAAAAAAAATATATACGACCATAAAACGCACATAAAGTTCGTGTGATATATCCCTTAAGACGGCGCTGGTCTTATCAACGGTTTCTTCTCTGGATGAATGAAGACAATGGTTGGATTTCATGAATAATTACATTTAGAGATTTGTTACAGTCACAGAATGTCTAGATGACTGCCTGTTAATTATTAAGCTACGTTTTGTTCGTGTTTAAGTTTAGCTGAGATGTTTATTGTGCATTTGCAATGCGCAGGGCGTGATGGCTGTGTTTAAGAGATCTTATATATGAGGTTTTGGGTTCGAATCAAGTACCTATTTGACTTTTTTCTATTTCATATTATGTGCTTTTTAACTTAGATATCACAGACATTGGTGAAGGAAAACATTGTAAGGAAACCTGGACTTATTGTTCATTTTAGTAATTGCTAACCCGACATGAGTAAGCGTGGTAATCAATGCTCTTGTTCTTTCTGTATGTGAAGAGACCTTTGCCCTACAGTGGGGCAATAATAGGCCGGTGTATACATTTTTCCTGAGGGCTGACCTTACTTAGGCGGAATAATCAGCATTAATATAAATTGTGATCAATACTCATGCCTTCTCTAGGTGAAGTGAACTGTAAAGTGATAGTCGAATACGTATTTTAGCCTTTGCTCTATTGTAAACATACATACATAAACTCACGACTTTTTTCCCATGGGGGTAGGCAGAAACAACAGAACGCCACCTGCTAGGTTTCTCACATACTCCTTTCGCCTCGTCTACGGTCATATATCTGGTTATACAAGCATGTCAAGCAAGAGTACTGCGCACCCGATCTTTCTGAAAAACCTCACCAATAAGGTCAAGGTAGGTCTTTCTAGGGCGTCCCCTCCCGGCGTTGCTACTTACATCTGCCATATAAATTTTTCTCCTTCATTGTATATTCTTTATTAAAATTTTAGGCTATTATAATACAAAAGAAAATTATAGTAATTCATTTAAATATTTTAATCCATCACACCTAGAGCACTGGGAAATTATCCCTATAACAAAATTAGATAAAGTTTACACAGTACCTAACTAAGTGAAATAAATCTCAAGATACAATAGCGTAATTAATCGTTTCTTTACAAAAAACAGTCTTTTTAATTAGTTTATTTTATTCTGAACCAATGTTGGTTGAAACGTTTGGCTGGTAATTATTTTATTATGAGATTAAAATTAATTTTTGTTTTACTTTTATACTTTATTAATCAGAGTTCCTTATGAGTTTAAACGGAGCCTTTTCTGTCTGTCTGTCTATCACTGGGGTGAATTTATATAACCTAAGAAAATAGAATACCAGTGTTTTACATGGAATGACTGCCTATCTGACCTCCACTACCCAGTTACTGGGCAACACGATACCTCTTGTAAGACTGGTTGACAGACTTCTTGGGTTCTGACTATCCGTAACGACTCTCAAAGATTTACGAATGACAGCGGGGACCACTGACTTTACATCCTTTCTGAGAGTATCGCACCATCAACGTCCAAAGTCCGGGCTGCTACTGAAAAATTCCCTAATGAAAAACCCTAGAACACTTTTTGCCCGACCTGGGAATCGAACCCAGTACCCTGCGCACTTCAGTCGCGCTTGCGACCACGAGACTAACGGGGCATAGGGTGGGTTTCACATTGATTATATTTAATCAAGCCGAAGAGTTTTTTTGTTTGTATAGATTATTTACTCAAGTTACATAAGTTACTAGTTCAGTGTTTCTCCCAAATGATTTCTTTCTTTTCTCTTATATAATCACAGCTGACATAAAACATCTAATATGTTTTCTCCGACAATTATCGTCAATCACAAGATCCTTAATTAAATAGATTAATTTAATTACGCGGATCTGAGATTACGGCGCTCTTTCGTCATTCGTCCTTCGTCTTTCGTCTTTCGGCCTTCGTCATTCGGCCTTTAGATGTCGGTGTGCGGCTCTATTTTTCGGAAAATTAATTACGAAAATAATGTTGTGATGGATTAGTTAATAGTACTTACTTAGTTTTTTCGGAACTAAACTTAATCTATATAATCCTAATAACCCTACTAGTTCTACTTATATTATGCTGGTAATACTATAAATGCGAAAGTTTGTGAGGATGAATGCATGGATGTATAGATGTTTGTTACTCTTCCACGCTAAAACGGCTGAACGGATCTGATTGAAATTTTGCACTGAGATAAATTGTAGTGTGAGATACTTTGTACCCGAGGGTCGATAAGATTTACACATACATATGCATTGATTGCAAAGAAGCGTTACTGTTACTTTGAGTTCTCACTATTTGACATAAAAAAACTATAATTTTGAATTATCGAGTTTTTTAATGTAATAATGATGATGATGATGAATGTGTGCCTGCCGTTTCTGTTACTATGATAGAACTTATAGCTTTTGATTTCAGAACGATGTAAAACTAACCGTGTTGAACATACCACTTTAACAAAACCAACATTTTGTAACACTTTATATCTTCTTCAAACATTGCTTCGCAAATTAAGAATACGTTGTCTGTAAAATTGTATGGCAAGCCTGAATAGCTTCTAAACATGGCAGGTACGTACAGGTATCTGGCGAAATGCCAGCATATTGGACGCCTTACGTTATTACGAGGGAACAGAAAATTGGTTTCAAAACACTGCTCGCGTCTGAACACAAACAATTTGTACTTGTTGTGTTAATTTGATGTTTTTTGGGTCATGGGTGAAGACTTTAAACATACATGACAAAACATAACCCGCAGTTTAGGTCCCCTGTAATAGGGGGCGAGCCTATTGCTAGTAACACCAATCGTAACTCCAAGCGGCTACTGAGAATTTCGTAGAAAAAACTCAATAATACTTTTTGCTCGATCTGGGAATCAAGCCCAAGACATCTAGCGTAGCAGTCGCGCTTAGTACCACTAGGCTAACGAGGCATTTCCAATTTTACCTCTTTATAATATTAGAAACGATAACTTAACTTGAAATACCCCCAAGGCATCTGTACTATTGCTTGCACCAATACGCACAATGCTGTCACACACTACAATAAACAGCAATTATTTCACACCAAAATTAAAAGTCGTTTCTCAGCAAATATTTTTACTCAGTGCCACTTAGTTTAACGGGCAGTATGCGTACTTAACATCTATGTGTGTATTTTTACACCCAATATAACTTCCCAACGCACCGTCTAAAACCAATATATGGCTAGTCAATATTGCTGCTAGCTTGAACCATTACTAAGTCCCCTTAAGCAAGCAAGGTGATATTTGGTTAAGCTCAATCCCAGGCCACACGAACAATAAACGCCTTCGAACATGTTTGAATACTAGGTTAGGCTGTGCGGTGGTAGGTAGGGGTATGGTCTATCTACACAATAGAGGTTACCATATACATACCAGTATGATTGCATGCACGCTGGTATGGGGTGCTCCACTATTCTTCTTCTTTATCGTGTGGGCAGTAAGGTCTAACGACCCCACACACCCTGGTGTCAGAGTTTCTAAACCGCCTCAAGAGCCTCTGACATGGTTACCGATGTCAGTGACGACCAAGATAAACTTAGAAAGTACACATCAATTAGAAAAAGTCACATTACTACTATTTGGTACCAAGTAGGTACCAAAAGGTACCTATGTAGGTTGGTTTTGGTTTTTATTGGTAGTATTTTTAACCGACTTCTAAAAGGAGGAGGTTGTCAATTTGACTGAATTTTTGTTACGCAATCATTCCACCAATTATGAATTAATTTATATATTCATATTTGGAAGGTCATACTTCAGAGTATTTTGGTTTATAAATCAAAGTAATTGAATAAACATGTTTATCAAAGTAAACGAAATTGTATATTCTGCTTTCTTGTGATTTTTGAGTGGTGTCTTGATAATTTACGTAATATTACTGTTCCTTCATGGAATTTGACGACAGGAACTAGATACTAAAAAGCGAAAAATATAAAACTTTTTTACTAAAAAGACAACCATTTTTTTGCCATCTCGATTCACTATTCAATCATTTAAAAGAAACTAAAAATCGTTTTTTATAGTTATTTAAAATTTATCGGGTTTTAGTTTAGGGCCCAAAATAAAGTTTCTTTTTTGTGAAATTGTGTCTTGGGAGTTTTGAACAAAAATCCCACACTACCCAATTCTGTAACACCCTGTATGTACCTAGATAGTTAAACATTGGTGTCTATTGAGGGTGCATATCCTTTGATCCGGTGCAGCAGCAGGGGTCAAGAACCACATAAACTATTATACAATGAAATGTGGGTAATCTACATTGCGTAAATGCGTATACTACTAGCAATGTCGTGATGGCCCAGTGGTTAAGTTGTCCATCTCTTATGAAGTTGTGGGTTCGATGGTTCGATTTCGGGCAAGTACTTGGTTCTGGTTTTTAAAAAATGTTTATGTTAGGTAACTATTATTTTGTGAAAAATTTAATTAACAGGTATCTGTCTAACGACAAGCTTAGACATTGCTACCCTTATCTATCTATTATAAAACTTGAGAACGGTTGGAGCGATTTAGCTGATCCATTTTTTGATGGTTGTGTTCGTAATTTGCCGGACAAGTTTTATATTAAGAATATTTTTTGATAGATCCACCAGAAGAAAATTCCCGCCTTTGGGAATGCGGGCAGTATGCTAGTCTTATTTATAAAATTTCATTGAATTTTAATTCCTTATTAACAAAATAATAATTAGATCTGCTATTCGCTATGTTATTCTATATCATCTTGCTACGGTATATAGTTCTATGCCATCTTAAAGTTTTACCTACATTGTTGGCAAATAAATAAATCGAATCTAGTTGTAATTAATCCACTTATTTCTGTCCTAAAGCAACGTTGCTGTGTTCTGGTTTGAAAGCATGGGCAGTATCATGGTGTGTAGTTACAGGCACATGAGACATTTCAGCTTTGTCTTCGGGATGGCAAAGCATTTGCAAGGCCTCTGGTATAACAGATGTCTATATAGGCGGCGATGATCTCTTCTGCTTAATTTCGTTGCGGGATCCAAGACAGTTGAATCATTTCTCCGGGACTCGTCGAGCTTCATAGCCTCGGCACTTTTCTAGCGGTCGCCGTTGTTGATTCTGGCTTACAGAAGTTGCAGTGGTTTAGGAACAGTGCGGCGGGCTTGACCCGTAAAAAAAGGGGGCGATGACTGCATAACATCAGGTGGGTCGTGTTTTTGTTTGCAATCCAACGATATCAAAAACATGAAAAGTTAACAAGCTACACTAATAACATTTCGCAAACTCACAAAACTGGATTATTCAAATAAATATTATGGTATTTTAATTCAAAGGGACACGTTTTGAGTTGTATTACAGTTTTCGCTCTCGTGATAATAAAGTTTTGAACTCGTTCTAGTAAATGTTATAATTGGTAAAGTTTCACTACTGACTCTTTTCGGTAAAAATGATGGCTTTGCGGGATTATAATACTGTCTAACTTTGTGATATTGATATATTATGATGCGTAGAAATTTGAATAAGGGTTTTTGGTTAATAGTTAACTGTTTGTGTGTTTGTATAGTTAGTTATTTTGACCTGGTTAGTTAAATATTACGATTCTGTTACCTTATTCTATAACTGTTCTGTTACAGTTTGAAAATAGTCAATAATTTATCTTTGGTATAGTGTACATGATCCAAAATCCTGCAATCGGACCAATCATTCGTCTACTAGTTAGTTTACTAACTATCATCAATTACCCATTCCTACTTAACTTTACTTCACTTTTTTGTTTACGACACCATTGGCGCAGTAGCTGAGTGATTAGCTGCTGCGCTGAGTGTCGCAGGTTCGATCCCCGCACGGTACAAATATTCGTATGGCCTAATGATAGTTGCACCGGGTCTGGCTATTTGTGTGTGTGAGTTTATATGTTTGTAAACGCACTCACGAAACAGGAGAAAATCCTGGTGACAGGCAATTTATTTTTTAAACAAAAACTGTAGACCTGCCCAGGTTTAGTAATAGGAATATGTTAACAGCCCTTTGGAAACAGAACCCTACAAATTATTGAAATTATTACAAAGAACATGTAACTTATGTATACACCCGTTATAAAAATAATCAAAGAGCCAACTTAGTACTGAAGTCTACGTCGTCAGATAACAGTCAAAGCAAAACCGGGGCAAAGGTGCATTATTTGTAAAAGTTTTACAAATAATTAGAGGAACTCTTTTATTCTCCCTCTCTTTTTCCCTCTTTGTAGTCACTCACTGCAAGAGGAGTGCAACAGATTTGTGAACTGAGGCACGATTGCACTGATGTAGAAGCATTTGCTTCTGGTAGATTTTCGAATTGGAAATACATTACCTAATGCATTTTAGTTTGATGTTATACTACAATAGCTTTTGTCCGCGATTTCGTCTGCGTCCGCGGTAACCGACATTTATGCGAATGAAGTCACAGGTAAAAGCTTGTTAATTATAAAATAATGTATTTATGATGACTGCCTCGTTAGCCTAGTGGTCCTAAGCGCGACTGCTACGCTAGAGGTCTTGGATTCGATTCTCAGGTCGAGCAGTGTTATTGGGTTTTTCTATAAAATTCTTAGTAGCAGCTGGAAGTTAGGATTTGTGCCCAGTTAATGGCAATAGGCTTGCCCCCTACTACATGAGAACTAAACGTACTAGTGAACCATGGGTGTACCTTGGTACAAATCTGCCGACCCCTCCGAAGAATACAGGCGTGATGGTATGATATCTGTAATATTATGCATTTATTGACTTTTATCACAGAAATCATTTTTAGCTTGTCAAGAATGTGTCGCCGATTTTCTTTTTTATATTTTGTCGGGCTTTTTTTTTGTCGGGCTGAAAGTGTTATTGGGTTTTTAGGAATTTCTCAGTAGCAGCCCGGAGTTTGGAAGTTGGTGGCCCCGTCGTGTCCCGGAAAGCATATCTCCTGTGATAGAATATCTCCTGCGTACTAGTCTGGTTTAAGATTAGCAGCCTTGGCCGGAATCGGTATGGAGAATTACATTTTACATAGTGTTTCGAACTCGATGCGTTAATTTAACATCTAGTATACTATGCTCCATTCCTCGTTGACAAAACTTGAAGTCATGGCACTTAAATCCGTACTAATATTATAAATGCGAAAGTAACTCTGTCTGTCTGTCTCTCTGTCTGTCTGTCTCTTCTTCACGCCTAAACCACTGAACCGATTTCAATGAAATTTGGTACAGATATAGTCTGGGACCCGAGAAAGGACATAGGATAGTTTTCATCCCGGAAATCCCCCGGGAACGGGAACTATTAATCCACGCGGACGAAGTCGCGGGCAAAAGCTAGTAAAAAATAAATAGTTTCATCTTGATACCTTTACACGTTCCTAAAAAACACGATCTTGATACTTGTTCCTTTTTCAGATTTAAGATACGAAACCCCAAATATATTCTTTATCCTTACCTGCTGTGAGATTCTGTAAGACCTCGTTCTAAACTTCGAATCAGAATCCGCTGTGACTTTCTTGATTGGCATTCTAAAAACTCGGTTGATAATTCGAATTTACACTAGCGCCACTCTTGCGTATTTACCATTTACCATTAAATTGACGGGGAAATTTTGACAGATAAAGTATGAGATCACGTAAGAAGTGGCATTCTATACGGTAATTCCACCGTCACTTCGACGTTCACTTCGCAGTTCAAAGTGTCAAATAAAAAATTGAATTTTACAGAATCGACGTACTGCCTCAAAAACAACGTGTGGAGTAAAACATAGCAAAGACGCGTCCCTTTTACAGATTATAATAATAAAATAAATGTTCATACCAGCTTAGAGGGGCATGATAGGCTCGCATTAGCATTCTGATTACATACATAATCTACAACCCTTATATATTTAGTGTATACCTTGATAACGATGACGTAAAGGTGCTATTCTTTATGTTTAGTGGTTGATAAGTCCTTTTGTAAATAAAGTAATTTGTAATATTTTGTATTAGTTAGGTTGTGTTTGGAAGAAGGGGTGTCTGAGAAATTGGGTACCTACTTAATTTTTAATATGAGAAGGCCAATTTTTGTGTTCGAAATTTGCATGCAAAGCTGAAATAAGATTGCGACTACGAAATCTCATTTCAACGGCAATTTTGACAGACTATGATTGAGATTGATAAAAAAGTCTTGTCTTTTTTGTTAAAAGGTTTTTTATTTTTCGGTTTTTAGTAACTAGTTCCTGTCATCCAAATCCATGAAGGACCGGTAATACTACGTAAAATTTACGTAGTATTACCGGTCCTTCATGGAACCTGTCAATGTTCTTGTAAATTACAAGGTACCACTTAAAAATCACAAGAAAGCAGAATACGCAATTTCATTTACTTGGATGACATAATTATTTTTTCAGTTATCTTCTTTTAGAAATTAAACTAATATGGGACCACTTCTGAAGTGCGACCTACCAAACAAAAAAATAATCATCAAAATCGTTTTATGATTGGCGGAAATTAACAAACAATACATAAACATACGAAAAAAAAACATACAGACGAATTGTTAACCTGCTTCTTTTTAAATTCGGTTAAAAAGACGTGTCTCCATTAAAACCACACTATTACCAAACAAACCATTGCAAACTTTCAACACAGTATCAAACACAAATCGAATTAAAACTTACGGGGTCAGTGAGATCGTTGTCAGTGGGATCGCTGCGGCAAGTGTGGTGAATGGTGGTCAACACTCGTGTCTTTTCTGTAAGGCGATTGGCACACTGCCCCGCATTACGCAGCGTAGCGCGGCAGTGCGTTTTCTTACGCTGTTTGCAATTATCTGTGTTTAGAAAACACGCGTAGTCCAACACACAGAAAACGCGTTCACGCGCAGTGTTGCAGATCACCAGAGCTCCGTCGCTGCGCACTACGGAGCGTGGTGCGGGGCAGTGTGCTAATCGCCTTAGAGAAGATGCCTTTGCCCGTCAGCGGGATTATAATAGGCTGATATTCAAATATAATTACATTTTAATCTTTGTCTACAATCCCTTTTAAATGAAAAAAGAAAAAGGTTCAATGACCTCTAGACCACCTACAAAATTCTCATCTATACTAATATTATAAAGAGGTAAAGTTTGTGAGGTTGTAGCTCTGGATCTACTCAACCGATTTTGAAAATTATTTAACCCTTAGAAAGCCACGTTATTTGCGATTGTCATAGGCTATATAACGTCACGGTGCGACACACGGTAGCGGAGCAGTAACCAAGGATGTTACTTAACACGGGCGAAAAAATCTACACGAACGAAATAGCGGGCAAAAGCTAGTAATTTTATATTCTGCTAAGAATTCAAAGTACCTTATCGCTAAACCTAATCCATCCACATTTAAGCCGATATTAAAAAGCGCTTTCTACAATCTTTGGGCAGACGATCTGGAATTTCAAAAAGCCCAATTTTAACATAATTCATAGAGCTATAGATCAAATCCGGTGTAACAAGCTCTTAGTTTAATGAAGTGCGCTCCAGGGAATAACTTTGGAGGGAACATTTGGATTTTCAAAACTGTTCCATGAAAGTGTTGGAAAAATATTGGAATTTAGTACCGTGACGCAGAGTAGGTACTTGAGGAAGAATCTTTGGATTTGGAAGTAAAAATTCTTTGAAAATACATTAGATGACTGCATGTTCGACATTTTGAAAAATTGGATCTTTGATAAATTGGACATTTGGTAAATTCGACACTCGGTAAAGAAGACTTTATAAATTCCACTTGTAAAAAAAAATATGTACTGGAAATACATAAAATTAATTTGTAAATTTAAAATTACATTAATTGCTTTATCTTTGTTATTTGACGCTTTGTAAATAGGTACTACCTACACAAGGTAAATTATTCAATTTTATTAGGTAAGGCACTCATAGTAAATACTATTACGTTTCCGGAGTTAGGATTTGTGCCCGGTTAATGGCAATAGGTTCGCCCCCTATCACATGGCACCTAAATATACCTGCAAACTGTGGGTGTACATGTACATTGGTACACCTCTGCCTAAATAAATACAGGTGAATACAGCCGTGATGGTATGTGTACCTATCTGTTTCTCAAAGGATTTGCCTACACTGTTGATTCGTTTTCTAAGAAATAAATGAACATGAATTTTAATGATGACTTAGTGTCTTTTAAAATGAAATTTTAACAAGCCACGTAGTTAAAATTATTTGAACTTTCAGTGTAAGTATCATTATAATGCGTAGTCTTTTAATTGTGGCTATATTCGTGTTCAGTCTAGATAAAATTTAAAAGCTGAGTCTTAAAACCCATTAGGATTAAAATATTATACCTATTTTTAATAAAGGTTACAATAGGTACCTCCATTCTTCTTCTTATTTTCGTGCCGATGATACATTTATAATTATTTATACCACATGGCTCATTGGTACATTGGTACACTTCTGCCTATCCCTTTGAGGAATATAGGCGTGATGGTATGCGCGAATAAAACAATCGTGATTTTCAGTGTGGACACTAGATGGCGCTATTCTAATTTCTGTACGCATTGTTTAAGTTAATGCGATCGAGTAGGTATAAAAACTTGTAATAGGCAATTGGCCCTTGAAATAAATGAAATAGAAAGCCACATGGAAGACCTAAATCCCTTATATCTTTCTCCCTTTTTAAAAAATATATTTTTTATCAATCATTTCAGGGCATTTTTTTTTTCCAAAAATCTTTTCATGTTGTCAAGAAAGAGTAATTAATGTAATCTCCATCTTTTATCTTACGGCACAGATGCCGCTATGAATGGGGCCCGTTTTAGTAATTAGGAAAGCGTGAATGAGATTTGGTTATGAATGGGCCCCGGGCCCCGAGATATCGTATTTTGTTTTGGTAATGGTAAATTAGATATATATTTTTTGTAAAGAAAATTGTATTTTTATATTTTTATCTGCGCACCATATTTTTCTCTTGTATGAAACATGACAAGACAGTTCAGCTTATCTACAGCGTGTTATGGAAAGGGTGTATCCATACAAATGGGGTGAAGAGTGTATCCGGTACTGAATCTCTATACAAAATTTCAGCTCTAAAGGAGTAACTTTGAAAATGCATAATTTTTTTTTATTATTTCGGCAGTTTATACACGTCACGCCTGTATTCCCCGAAGGGTTAGGCAGAGGAGTACCGATGTACACCCACAGTTCGCCGGTATGTTTAAGTCCCATGTAATAGAGGGCGAGCCTATTGCCATTAACCGGGCACAAATCCAAACTCCGAGCTGCTACTGAGAATTTCATAGAAAAACCCAATAACACTTTTTGCTCGACCTGGAAATCGAACCCAAGACCTCTAGCGTAGCAGTCGTGCTTAGGACCACTAGGCCAACGAGGCAATTTCGGCAGTTTATCAAGTTTAAATCATAACACACGTGTCAGGAGAAACAAATCTTTTACCGAGTTATTTCTTTGTGTGTAGTTTATTGAACCGATCAGCTGACTTAGTGTAGTGATGTGTAAATAAACTCCCTGAGATAAAAGTAGTCTAAGTTACTCTCTATAACATTCGCTATCTGTGAGTAAAAGTCCTGTCAAAATCGATCCAACTGTTTCAGAGAAATGCCGGAACACTGACAGACAATAATTTAAAAAAAATGTTTTTTTTTATGTAATAACCGTACATAATTTCGTATATGCATTCAGTGAAAAGCTGTTAATTTGAAATTATAAACAGATGTGCAGATACTTCAATGTTATTTATTTCTATAGGTAGACGATTAGGAGCATTGGAAAGCACCACGGTATAGTCTTCTACCAAGAGTTTTGCCCGCATCAACACATCAACAGGAAAAAAACCGGCCAAGTGCGAGTCGGACTCGCGCACGAAGGGTTCCGTACCATTTTCTATAAAAACGGCATAAAAACACGTTTGTTGTATGGATGCCCCCCTAAATGTTTATTTTATTCTGGTTATTAGTATTTTTTGTTATAGCGGCAACAGAAATACACATCTGTGAAAATTTCAGCTGTCTAACTACAGAGACAGCCTGGTGATAGACGGACAGACAGACAGGCAGACAACCAGATAGACGGACAGCGAAGTCTTAGTAATAGGATCCCGTTTTACCCTTTGGGTGTAAATGTAATGTAATTCTCCAGACCGATTCCGGCCACGGCGGCTAATCTTAATGCGTTCAGCCACGTACGCAGGAGATATTATAGTGCACGAGTGTGTGCGCAAACACAGGTGCACTTCCTCTTTCCTAACTCTCATAGCCCGATGGGACGGCAATCCGACACGACCGGAGAGAGATCAGGCGCAGGGACCAACCGTTTTACGTGCTTTCCGAGACACGGGGGCGTCACACCACCAACTTCCAAACTCCGGGCTGCTACTGAGAAATTCCTAACAGAAAGACCCAATAACGCTTTTTGCCCGACCTGGGAATCGAACCCGGGACCCCTTGCTCAGCAATCGTGCTTGCGACACCGACACCAACGGGTCAGTCACCCGTACCAGTACCCTTTGGGTACGGGACCCTAAAAGACCATAAATAAAAGAAAATCCTAGCAACTGCTATCGGTTCGCTGAACCGCAAACAATATAAACAAAACACTACGTCTCTTTTTCACATCTGCATACAAATGAATGCTCGGATTTGTATGCAATAAATTGTGACAATAGTCACAAATTAACAACAGAACACGCCTACAGTGTCTCTCTCTTAGTTATTTACGAATCGTACGTGATAGAAATTGTTAGCAATTTATTGCTATTCATTCGTTATGTAATGGGATTTAGATGCTAATGAAAATAGTGAACGTGATGGTAATTAATTTTATTGTTTATTTTTTTGGAAACAATCAATTCATTTGTACTTTTTTTGTTTATATTGGACATCACTGAAATCGGTGTGGAAACCATCGTGGGGTTTTTTTTTTGCCTTGAGCAAGGCAAAAAATAAATCCCCGTCATCAATCCTCGTCATTTTCTTCTTTTTGTATTGATGATACATTTACAAATATTTATACCACATGGGCCCAGTAGTTATTAGCGCACAGTAGCGTTCGTATTCTACGCGCGAATCAACGAGATGTCAGCAAACATTGGAGGGGCCACTCAGGGCCGATGCCCACCGGGGCTGTGGGTTGTTCGAAAGAGATACCGCGCCCCCGGAATGCAAAGGGCACAAGAAGGAACATGTATGGGGTTTAGTCAGTAAAAGTCTGACACTCCTTTCCACCCAGCCTAGGGCGGGAGAAGTCATTTGATGATTTTGCATTGGTAAAAAAATAATGAGCCCAGTAGCTGGCCACGTTTAAGGGTGCAGGTGAACGGACAATTGGAACACGCCAGCATATGGGACATTGTCTGATCAGCCCCCCTAGCCAAGTCACAAACGATAATCGTAAACGCTCGGTAGGTACCAATAAATTTTCAACTTAATACCCAAGAGCCTTAAGTTGAAAATCTATTAAAGATTTCTAAGCGTTAGCGACTGGAACGAACGAAAACGCTATGCAATCTTCATTAGATCTTCAACTTAAAACCAAGCACATAAAGTTGAAGATCTATTAGAGCCTACTCAGCGTTTGCGTTTATCGTTTGTGACTTAGCTAGGGGGGCAGGAGCTCTGCAATTGCACTGGGTGCCGGACGATTCTATAATGCACCATTTCGCCAGAATATATTTGCAGCGGCCTACCTGTGTAGGCAGTCAGTGCAATGCCTTCCAAGTAGACCACTGCAATTCAAGATCGGGAGGCAGGTGTTCTTTCATCAATCCTCGTGCCTTCTCTACACGAGAAGAGGCCTTTGCTACGCAGCAGATTAATAATATTGGCGACACGGTTGGTGCAGTGGCCGAACAATCGACTGTTGTGTTGCGTGTCGCGGGTTCGATTCCCGCATGGAACAAATATTTGTATGACCTACATACATATATTTGTTCCAGTTCTGGCTGTTTGTGTATGTGAGTTTATTGTTTGCAAATGCATTCAGGATACATGAGAAATTACTAGTGTGAGGCAACATTAAAAAAAAAATTGGCTGGTATAATGATTATTATTAAAAGGCTTGTTGTCTATAGCCATTGTAACATGCTAGTGTTTACCAACACACATACCTAAATTTAAAAAAAAATACTTTTAACTGTAAACTTTTTAACAACATAAAGTGACAACTTTTTACCGGACTATTTCAACGTGCACAACTAACGTTATTATGTTGCTACAATAAAAAGAACCCACGCATTTGTAACTCAATTTTAAAGTTAAACAAAAATGGAGAGATCCTGTTTCAACTATTACTACTGGTTTATTTACGTAGTAAAAACACAATATGTTAACAAAAACCCATTTGTTTTTAATGAACCGTACGAGGTATAGTTTTACATCCTTGTAAAATTTCAGGAGGTTTCAATAAAAAAACTTAAATCCAGGTAATATTATAAATAAGAAAGATTGTAAGGATGGATGGGTGTTTGTTACTCTTTCACGGTTTAACGGATCTGGATGACATTTGGCACTGAGATAGATTGTAGTGTGAAGTAACACATAGAATTCTTTTTATCCTGGAAAAGTGTACGGTTCCTGTAGTATAATATATTGACTTTGACGCGGACGAAGATGCGGGCCTAAACTAGTATTTATTATAAATGTGAAAGTTTGTGAGAATGAATGGAAGGATGGATGGATATTTGTAACTCTTTCACGCTTAAACGGCTGAACGGACCTAGATGAAATTTGGCAATGAGATATATTGTAGTGTGGAATTGCACATATTTGACGCGGGCGGAACCTAATCATTAATAAATACCTGGTTTATTATGTTGTTTTTTTTGACAGTATTTCAGAATACACCTCTTCGAACCAAAGAACAGATTCTCCACGTTGCGCAACTATTTCACTAACTGCGTGCGTGGTTCATCGTCTCGCCTGCCAAAACCGAGCGGCAAGATGGCTAGTACGAATTCGAAAACCAGCCACAAATAAAAACCTATTTATTTTATTATTACATTGTGCGCGTGGCTTATTTCACCAGCCGTAACTTACATCTTTGGTTAATGGTCCGCTCCCGTGGGTCGTAGCGTGATGCTATACAGCCTATGTTACTCATGAATAATGTAGCTATCTATTGGTGTAAAAACGGTTAAAATCAGTCCAGTAGTTTGGAAGCCTATTCGTTGCAAACAAACAAACGAAACATCTTACCTCTTCATAATATACCTTATAAATACCTCCTTGAATTTGTTGTGGATGCACAATTACACGTTGCATAGCAACAGGTTGCCAGTTAGATAGAAATGTAACACTATTTCAGTTAAATTGGCCTATTCGTTGCAAATGAGTATATTGCACTGTTGGCTCGAATTTTGAGGAGACTTAGAGGAATATATAGGTAAGAAGGTAGGATGTGTACTTGCTAGTACACATTATACCTACTTACTACTTAGACCTAAGCATACCGGCGAACTGTGGGTGTACATTGGTACACCTCTGCCTAACTTTTCAGGGATACAGACGTGATAGAATGTAGTTTATGATTCTGAGAAATTTTACTTCGGTTATTAAAATTATCCAAGCTCACAGCATACGATGTGTAGTAGTCTTATTTAAGGTTATTCATTTGTAAGTCCATATTACCTTAAAATTATTAGTTAAAAATAAATCGTCAAACAGTCCACACGTAGTTTAATTGCAGTGATACTACCAAGCAAAATTCAACCTTATCACCGTCAACAAAAGTAATGGAGAAAATGCATGGATCAGCAGTTTTTTTTTCTATTTAGACTATTGTAAAATGACATACGTATGATGACTTTAGGATCTTGGACTATGAGCATGTAGGCGAAGAATTTCGTAGTGTAAATGTACCTACCCTGCTCTCTCTCGAAAAAAATAATTTCCTTTTCTACTAGACCATAAAAAGCTACCTATTTAGTAGTAGAGCTCTTTGTGAAGGAGCTCGTTCAGGGAAGTTCTACCACCATTCCTATTACTGCCGCAAAGCAGCGTTGCTGTGTTCCGCTTTGAAGGGTATAGGTGCCGGTGTAATAACAGGCACATGAGACATTTCAATTTTGTCTCTGTGATGGTCCTTGTAAATGTCAACACATTTGCAAGGCCTCTGGTATTATAGATGTCTATAGATAGCGGTGACCACTTAACATTAGGTGGGCCGTGGGCTTGTTTGCCATCCAAAGTCATAAAAAAAAATCAATTTTAATATTGTGTTTTTCGTAAAACGTATGCATATCATTGATGTAAGTGACCTTTTACCTATCAGAGTAGATAGATGTAATATAGTACAATGCTATCTGCTATGATAATTACAACCTAACATCTAATATTAGACCACGTTTATTCTTCAAAAAAAAAACTACCCTGATTAACCACTCCCACCCCCTTCCCCCAGATTACAGAGTACAAATAAAGTTAAAAAGAATGCTTTTTTCAACCTAAACAAACCTTTTAGACTGACCCCAATCTGTTCAAAGTTTTTTCCGACTGTGCATACCATCCTTTTAGCAAACAAAATTCCATTTGGAATTAAAAATTGTTTTCTTGGAGTGAACACTAAAAATTTGGATGTAAAACACTTTTATATAGCCCAGCTGTGTGATTCTGTAAGACCTCGTTCTAAACTTCGAATCTGAATCCGCTGTGATTTTCTTGATTGGCATTCTAAAAACTCGGTTGATAATTCGAATTTACACTAGCGCCACTCTTGCGAGCGTGTCAGCGAGTTGAACTAAATTGACGGAGAAAGGAGAGTGGGCAACCTGGTCTACCTACTCAACAGTGATGTAACATACGTCGTTGAATAGGTAATTGTGTGTACTCCATTTTGTTTTATGGCCGTTAAGTTGTAGGTAATGGGGTTCTTGAGATATTTCCCAAAAACAAGTTAAAGAAAATTAATTTCGCTGAATGGAACATTAGTGCAAATCTTCATTAATTATAGCTATATAAGCGCCGCTGCCTTACTATTTTAAGATCATGAAGTCGTCACGTGTCTTAATTACTCAGCTGTTTAACTGATTACACTTTAAGAACAACAGTTTGCTATTTTCTAAAAGTTCTTTTTTCTAGTTTTCACGATTGGTAATCACATAATAACTGATGTAGCTACTGAAGGTAACAGGAACTTTCAGTAGCGCCATCAGGATGGAATTTGGTGTGGACAAATGTGCGGTCATGTATGTCAAGCGAGGGGAGACTGTGGAGTCCGAAGGAGTTCAACTCTCGGAATCGGACCTTAGATCCCTTTCTTTAACGGAGACCAATAAGTATTTGGGTATGTCGGAAGCGTTGGGCATCAATACTGTTGTCGTGAAGCAATCGTTGAAGGAGCGCTTCTTTGGCCGCCTGAAAAAAGTATTTATCAGGCGGATGCAGGGTTGCCTACAACGGGTGGGTCATGCTGGTATTGATGTACTCTTTTGGCATACTAAAATGGACTCAAACGGAAGTCAATGCCCTGGATGGGAGGGTCCGTACATTGTTAACGGTATATCGAATGCATCACCCACGGTCATCGGTGATAAGACTGTATATTCTGCGGAAGTGTGGAGTTCGCGGCTTCTTAAATGCTAAGACTTTCCACAACCGCAAGATATGCAGTCTCAGGGACTTTTTCCTTTTAGCCGACGTAGGAATGCACCGAGATGGTGCATGGCATGGCAGTGGATAAGGGCCTCACCCCGCTCTCCTTGGCTAAAGAGAACTGAAGCAAATCAGTAGTGCTGGAGACTAAAGATCGCGAGGAAGTATGGCAGAGTAAAGAGCTTCACGCACGCTTTTTCCGGGCCTTGCATGGGCCCAATGTAGATTTCTTAGCGTCCGTATCCTGGCTTCGCTTCGGTGACCTATTTGGGGAAACCGAAGGTTTTCTCTGTACAATTATGGATGAAGTTATCATGACGAATAACTACCGGAGATTTATTGTGAAGGATGGCACGGTTGACATTTGTCGGGCATGCCACCGGCCGGGGGACTCAATCCGCCACATTATCTCTGGGTGTTCTCGTTTAGCTAACGAAGAGTACTTGCATAGGCACAACCTTGTAGCCAGGATCATTCATCAGCAACTTGCTCTGAAATACCGCCTTGTAGAATAGGAAGTACCGAACTATGGGTATGTGTCCGACCCAGTTCTCGAAAATAGCAATGTCACAATGTACTGGGACCGATCCATCATCAATGACAGGACTATTGTAGCCAATAAGCCTGATATAGTGGTGGTGGATCACGTAGACAAGCGCGCAATGATTGTTGTCATAACAGTCCTCGAACCTCGTGAAGGCCGAGAATGACAAGAAGATCAAGTATCTTGACTTGGCTCGCGAGGTTGTCGACATGTGGAATATGCACTCAGCGATCATTGTGTCGATTTTCGTTTCAGCCAATATTAAATATGCCAAATAAGTCATAATATTTAAAGCTCGCTCTTTTTCCAACAAAGCGCACGCGTCGAGAGGCGTGGTTTACCAACTCCTCCAAGTTCGACACGGTCGCTAGTCACTTATGTAGCCATAGTTAATGAAAAATTGCATTATTGTTCTATTCGGCGAAATTATTTTGCTTTAGCTTGTTTTTGGGAAATATCTCTAGAACCCCATTACCTACAACTTAACGGCCATATAACAAAATGAAGTACACACAATTACCTATTCAACGACGTATGTTACATCACTGTTGAGTAGGTAGACCAACGCCCATACATTTTTGCCCACTCTCCTTTTATAAGAAATAAAGTATGAGATCACCGTCACTTCGACGCTTACTTTGCACTTCAAAGTGTCAAATAATTCAATGTCATTTTGAACCTTAAGCGAAGTGAGAGTGAATAGCGACGTGAGGTGCGAGTTCATGTCTGAATTTTACAGAATCGACGTACAGAGCAATAAACCGCTTTAGAATATTCCAGATACGTCCGTAGCTAGAATTGCTAGAAATAGGAATTTCGTGAACTGATCGAATGAGCACCACTTATTCGAAATTGAGCTAGATTTTTTTAGGTAAAGTTATTTCTACTTTACTGCTTCATTGGTCTAGGAAAGTTCTGGGTTGGATCCCTAGGTCGAGCGAATATTATTACGGTTTACATACGTACCATCAGGCTTGTATTCCCCGAAGGGTTAGGCAGAGGTGTACCAATGTACACCCAGCGTTCGTCGGTATGTTAAGGTCCCATGAAATGAAGTAGGCGGCGAGCCTATTGCCATTAACTGCGCACAAATCCTAACTCAAAGCTGCTACTGAGAATCCGATAGAAAAACCCAATAAAAGCTTGCTCGACCTGGAAATCGAATCTAAGAGCTCAAGTGTAGCTGTTGTGCTAGATTTTAATAGTTATTTCATAAGTTGAAATAGCCTTCCGATATAATAATAAACAACGCAATTAATCCAGATAGCTTCTAGCTATCGTATAATAATATGTAGGCTTCAAGGGTCTACACAATGGTATGTTGATGGAATTCTCTGAATTTGAAACCACCCTGGCTAGATTATTGTGGCTCCCACATTTAGTTGAGGGGTATACAAGCATACACGTTGGTAATTACGTAGAAGACAACACTAATGTGTTTTAGGATCAGGCAAATATAATCATAATACAACTGATATAACGATAACGATCTAATATCACGATATGTAGACTAACTAGTCTACATATCGTGTACGCATCGAATAACGCACATCAAACTAGCAGATAGTAATAGTAATATTGAGCAAACAGTTTTTCTGGGAAGTGCGTTTTATTTTGAAAAACCCAACAGCACTTTGTCGATCAAAGTGTTATTGGGTTTTTCTATGAATTTCTGGAAATCGTGCCCAACACGTCTAGCGTAGCAGTCGTGCTTAGGACTACTAAGCCATTAAGATAGTTACGCCAATTAAAATCAAAGTAAAAAAGAACCTAGCCCAGTGACTGCTACGCTAGAGGTCCTGGGTTCGATTCCCAGATCGAGGAAAAAGTGTTATTGGGTTTGTGATTGTCTATAAAATTCTCAGAAGCAACTCGGAGTTATTTGTACCCAATTAAAAGCACTAGCCTCACCCCTACTACATGGGACTTAAAAACAAACAGGTGAACTATGGGTGTACATTGGTACACCTCTGCCTAACCCTTCAGGAAATACAGGCATGATGATATGTATGTAGTTAGTCTACTTATCGTGTAATGCACATCAAAGTAAGTAACATTGACAAATCATATTCCTAGGAACCTCCTTTTAATTTACTGTGTGAATCATCCCTAACCGGTTGGAATTCATAGAGTGGTTGGAATGCTAGAGAGCATAGCAGTAGCGCTTAGCACCACAACGCTATCAAGGCAGTCGTGCAAAATAAAATAACATTGAAAAAACGTGGCGCATGGCGTAAATAAAAGTGATGGCAATGTTGGGAAGAGCATCGACTGACTGACGTTCTACTTCATTAAGAGTCTTTTTACACCCGTTATACAAAAGTTAATTTTCCGTGAGAGACTTTTAGTTTTCCAACGCAATTATTGTCTCTGCGAGCCTTGAGTTGTAGAGGGGGATATAATCAGCTAAGAGCTACTTTTATATAACTTGGTTTAATTTTTGATCATAAGTTTTCATTTCGTATTTTACTTTTGTACTCATTGTGATTGAAAAGGATTATGATTATGGTCGATGCGCGATGGTGCAGTGATGCTAATGGTAATAGACTGCCTTCTCAGTATGTGTGTGTTCTCCAGACCGATTCCGGCCACAGCGGCTAATCTTAATGCAGGCTACCCAAGTACGCAGAAGGTATTATAGTATACAAGTGCGTGCTTAAACACAGGTGCACTCCCTCTTCCCAAACTCTTATAGTCCAATGAGACAGCAATCCCATCCCATGCCGCATCATGTAGGCATCATGCCTACCTATCGGACTATGAGAGTCAGGAAAGAGGGAGTGCACCTGTATTTGCACTCATACATAAGTAAAGACAAAACATTGAAGTTTACCACGGTGGCCGAGATTCGGTCGGAAGAATGTTAGGTTATTTAAATATAAAATGAATAAAAAACCAATTTTTATTTAAATAGCTATTACTCAGTAAATTATGGTACTGTCTCTCTCAACTTCATACAGTTAAACAGAAATGCAATGATGTTTTAAATCCGCTTAGGGATTTGTGGTGCAAGTAGGTCACACTTGTACAAATGTACGTATAATTCCGCTCCCAGTTCTAAGCATTAAATTCTAGGAATACCAACTATATGAATACAGTTCAAGCCAAATACCCCGCTTTATGTTTCATGTTTGGTTATTGGTCCGCTCTCGTTAGCTATCCAATTAACCCACAAGATACCATTACCCACAAAGCAAAATTCAAAACCCATTTTCCCAAATGTCTTCCATCAGAATGCGAGATTCCCTACCAAGAAAAACTTTAGCAACTTCAAGCTATCACAAATATTTTAATGAAATAAAGTTTTAAGCCTCTTTTGTAAACACTGATGCACTTCATTCTACTTCCATCAAGCGGGTAAACTAACCAAGTTCCTGCTTAAAATGCTGCTGTGAGTGTGGTTTAAGTCATGAACTGTTTTTGTAGTAGGTGGAGAAGCTCGTCCGGGGAAGTACTACCACCATACCTTTTTCTGCCGCAAAGCAGCGTTGCTGTGTTCCGGTTTGAAGGACATGGGTGCCGGTGTAATTACAGGCATATGAGACGTTTTAGCTTTGTAGATGTCTATAGACAGCAGTCCAGACCACTTAACATCAGGTGTGCCGTTGGCTTGCTTGCCATCCAATGAGACAAAAAATAAGTGTGTGGATAGTCTATCGCATCGCATCGCTCACTCACACATTTCAGAAGATTAGAAAGTTATTGCGTATTCTCCAAACCGATTCTAGCTTCTGCGGCTAATTTTAATGCCAAGTATGTAGAAAATGTAGTGAACAAGTGTGTGGGCAAACACAGGTGCATTTCCTCTTCCCTAACTCTCATAGTTTGATGGGACGGCAATCCGACACAACCGGGAGAGATGCAGGGCCAACGGCTTTACGTGATTTCCAAGGCACGGAGGTGTCACACCACCAACTTGTTACTGAGAAATTCCTAATGGAAAAACCCAATGACACATTTTGCCTGACCTAGGAATTGAATCCAGGAACTCACTCACGTCAGTCTTTCTAGCCACCACGAGACCAACGAGGCAGTAGAAAGTCATTACGGACACAATAAATAAAATTCAGTAATAGACGACCGAATATTGACTAGCATATCAACCATCTTGCTTGTTCAACTGTACCAAGAAAGTCAACATAACTATTTCAATTCAAAACTCAGAATATAAAATATTCTCCAAGTCCATAAATTGGACCATAAAAATCCAGCGCAACCAAGTTGTGAGCTGATAAACGAATAGTTTTGTCTCAGTTTCGCATACTTAACTGCCGTCTCCGTCGTTTAAACGCCGGATGAGTTTAAATAAACTTTATCTACTTATTTATTTTTGAATAAAACATGAGAGGAGCTTATGAATTTGTAACGCCATCTCTTATTCAACATGTGAACTAAACTCGGAAGTTTGGGACACAGATGGCGGTTAATAAATTTGAATTTCTTATTTGTGTTTTGGAGAAAGATGTATTTGGTCCTTAGGTACCTAAATATATTTTGCTTGTATGTTTAGTACGATTATATTTAAACCGGCATGCGATTAGGAATTAGACACTATCAATCAATTGACGTACTTTTATGACCTGTAATACGGCAATACTTAATTATGACGCGAATTTTTATTTGTTGATTTCAAAGCAAATAAATATCTAATTGTGTGGTTAATTGAAAATTAATCAGATTTATAGTGCTAAGTAAAAAGTTTCTTTAGAAGACTTGAGTATCTAATAGTTGCAATTTTCTTAAAAATTTAGGAACTTTTTCGTTGGAAAACTTGATAAAACGATATCTGCAGAAAGTACAGCCAGAGATAGGCTTTAGCAAATGCAAATACATTTTAAATACTAAAACTAATGGACTCACTCAAAATACTATTCCCCTTCAAACTTATAACCTCCTCAACTTTGCATACGCCAACAAATTCAAGAAAGTACATAAAGCTAACTACACTTAAGAACTCAAAGTTAATGCACTAAATTGAACCAAAAACTTAAGCAATATAGCTAAATCTTTGCTTTACCTACAGCGAAAGATGCTGACTCTACTGGCGTAGCTTCATCTATCTTAAAGTGAATGCAAGCTCAAATATGAGCAGTACAGTTAGCATAATTTGCTGTGATCTTACTTTAGTTAACTTATCTACTAGCTTCTGCCCGCGACTTTTGTCTTTTTGACTTTGACTTTTGAGTTTGATATATTATCCCAGGGACACCGTATATTTTTCCGGGATAAAAAGTATCCACTAAATTTTATCCAGATCCATTCAGCCGTTCAAGCCTAAAGGGTAAAAGACATCCGTCTGTTCATCTCTCCATCCTCACAAACTTTTGCTTTTATACTGTTAATTGAAAGTGGGATACTGCCACGTTCGCCTAGTGGTTCTAATCGCGACTGTTACGCTAGAGGTCTTGGGTTCGATTCCCAAGTCGAGCAAAAGTCTTATTGGGTTTTTCTTTGAGTTTCTCAGTAGCAGCTCGTAAAAGATTTATGTCTGGTTAATGGCAATAGGCTCGCCCCCTATTACATGGGACCTAAATATACCGGCGTACTGTGGGTGTACATCGGTACGGTGTACAGTGGGTTAGACATAGGTGTACCAATGTACACCCACAGCTCGCCTGTATGTTTTAGGTCCTCGTTAAGGTTTTAGACGTGAAACTTTGTAAGATATACTGTACAGCGTATACACTCTTAAGTTGCCTTTAACACCCTTTATTATATTGTATTCCTCATTATTTTCATCAACAACACATAGCAGACGTCTATCGTTAGTCTGTAATATAGACCATCTCATGCCCTCCAGCATTTATCTCAAGAATTGATCGAAACGGTTTGAAATTACTGAATTATTCATGAAAGGTAGGTAGTGGTTAATTTTCATCAGAGTTTGTAACTAGCATGCTCTTGGGATCTGTAGTAGTTCGGCATTTGGTGCTTATAATGTAATCTGATTTTCTAGTAACGCCTTAGGCTTGTTTTCTGAAGGTTTATGTACTGTCGAACAAAGTATTTGGTATATACATACATACAATCACGCCTGTATTCCCAAAAGGGTAGGCAGAGGTGTACCAATATATACACCTACTGTTCGCCGGTATGTTTAGGTCCCATGTAATAGGGGGCGAGCCTATTGTCATTAACCGGGCATAAATTCTAACTCCGAGCTGCCACTGAGAATTTCATAGAAAAACTTAATAACACTGCTCAACCTGAGAATCGAACCCAAGACCTCTAGCGTAACAGACGCGCTAGGACCACTAGGCTAACGAGGCAGTCAAACACAACGACTGGGAATTTTAAAACAAACTGTAGTTATTCTTATAATAGCTAAACATCATCACCAACAATTATATAAATGTGAATACTTTCTACAAACTAAGAGTCTAAAGTTCTAAAACATTAATTGGTCCCAAATTGAACACAGTCATGCATATTGGTGTACTAATTGTAACTGGGGACATGAGAACTAACTTGGGTTGCCGACCTGAAGTTTCTTAGTAAAACTATTTTACTCCTCAACAATTCTTACTAACACTAAGTTTCTAAGGAGAGAAAATTATATTTTTGATGATAAATTTATTCTTCGACTCAATTTTCGCCTGAAATTTCGGTCACGAAGGCCAATTTTAATATAGACTAGCTAAGCACGCAGAAGATATCATAGTGCTCAAGTGTGTGCACAATTAGGTGGAGTGGGGGTGTGTTTGTGCAAACACTTTTACACTATTTACCTGTGTTTCACTTTCATAGTCTAATGGGATGGCCATTGGTGACGACCAGAAAGAGATCAGGGAGGACCAACGGCTTTATGTGCTTTTAGTGGCACAGTGATGTCATACAACTAACTTCCAAACTACCGGCTGCTGCTGAGAAATTCCTTATGAAAAAGACCATCGACTGGGAATCGAACCAAACACACCGAAGTCAGGAGTCACGCCTACAATAAGGAGAACAACGGGGCAGTCAATAATAGTACGAAGAGCGGCGTCATCACAGTGCACATCAGAGGGCAATTAATTCTATAAATACCACACATGCCATCAAGTCTCTATTCCCCGAATGGTTAGGCAGAGGTGTTCCACAGTTCACCGGTATGTTTTCAGGTCCCATGTAATAGGGGGCGAGCCTATTGCCATTAACCGGGCACACATGCAAACTCCGAGCTATTACTGAAAAATTCATAGAAAAACCCAATAACACTTTAGGCTCGACCTGGGAATCGAACCCAAGATCTCTAGCGTGGCAGTCGCGTTTAGGACCACTAGGCCAACGAGGCAGGTCGAGGTATTTCTATAAGCTTTAAAAAAAAAACACTAAATATAAGTAGTTATATGGCATTGATTTTCGCTGATATTATTATGACATTAAATTATAATAACTAGATAATGCACGTTTTAAATTAGTTCAACTTTATTGGCCTTTAAAAGTCGATTCTAAATATCTTCCATCATTTTAACTCCGCTGCACAACAAAAACAAAAGCGATAATGTGTTGTACTAACGTCTTTTTTAGCGCTGAAAGCGATGTACGGTCAGCATCGTTAGTTCGCGCAAAAAATATATTTTAAGCTTTATACAATTTTGTTAGATCGCTCGGGGAATTAAGAATTGTGGATTGTTACTGGTCAGAACTTGCGATTAAGCTTTCTGTATCCTCTTGAGTATCATTAGAGGTCATTATGGTATAATACTGGGATAGGGAAAATGTGCGAAAATTTGTATGTAGAAAGAAAATTTTACCTTACCTAAATTATATATCTTAGCACCTGATTTCTATAAAAAATTAGCGTATACAGGGTGTTTAGCAGAACATTGAACATACGAAATTTAGCCACAATTAAAGATTTTTAAAAAATGCCAGTTTTACCCATTTTAATAAAAAATAAAGTTAAATAAGTGGTGAAACTAGAAGAAAAATAATCTGGTTTTAAAATTCCCTGGGGGCCAGGGCTAAATAAGTTAGTGCTGAGTAAGTAGTAGATGACCCCATCTATCCACCATTTTCGTATGTTCAACGTTCTGCCAAACAGCCTGTATTGTGGTGAGAAAAATAAATATAATTCAGACCATTATAAGGTACTTTTGAATGTCATATACACAAAATAAATAATTGAATCTAGTTGCCACTTCCAAAATAATTTCGTTTGGAGAATAATGGAAAAAACTCTATACTTACTTGCTCTTTCAAAATAAATATTTTACTTCTTCGATGAACCATGTGGTAAAACAGGACAGGCAATTTTGTCCTTCAAGTCGGAAGTGTGAGTCTAACTTCGTTTGGTTAAATCTACCGTCAGAATTTTTGAGTACATTTAATATAAACATTACTGACATCGATGAACGAAAACAAAGTACTGCAGTGCGATTCTCTAACATATTTCAGCGCTGCGCTCGACGTCGAGCTGGTTGACAAAACGTCGGTAAAATCAACTCTATGCGTTGTGCGTAAAGTTGATTTGACAGTTGTGTCGTCGACGCGATCGACGTCGAGCGCAGCGTTGAAATATGTTAGAGAATCGCACGGCTGGTCGCGCGATGATTCTAGATCGCTCGAGGAAAGTAGTGGGGGCAATCGTTCATTCATAAAGACCTTAAAATTGAACACTGCGCATGCCCTTTCCACTTTTGCCGAGCGATCATAAACCACCGCGCGACCTGTAACACCTAGTCTTATAATTCACTGCCCACTACTTCGACCTCGTGGCCCATTTCACCCGCCTTCCGTTACGTCTTTGTTTACTGCTCCGCTCCCGTGTATCGTAGTGTGATGTTACATAGCCTATGACACTCACAAATAACGTGGCTTTCTATGGGTAAAAGAATTTTGCGAGCCTTCTCTGTATGAGAAAATGCCTTTGCTCTGTAGTATGACAGTAATAGACTGGTATAATTATTACGTAAACTTTTAGATACCAAAGAAAGGAGAAAATAAGTTCAAATGTCAAATTTCTTCCAGCTACCTACAGTGAGAAAAGGTACGAAATAAAAAATATAAAAAAATACCAACAACAGAAAAAAACTCGAACGGTATTCAATTACACAAACATTTTTCCGTGCCATTTACTTCGTCGGATATATGAGAGCAAAAACGGTCAAGCGCGAGTCGGGCACGAACAAAGCGGGGATGGTGTGCATTGAGAGGTTTTTTTGTCACTGGCAAGCGACACTTTGTGTGACGTCACGATTGAGTCGCTTCATTAGGTTTGAAAATGGAATAGGTGTTGAGATAAGGAAGCGCATACTTTGATCGATACGTGGAAACAAAAAAAAAATACCATCACGCCTGTATTCCCAGAAGGGTTAGGCAGAGGTGTATCAATGCTGGATGCAGGTCGCTTCCTACCGGTATATGTGGAGATCTAAATGGGAGGCCTATGTTCAGCAGTGAACGTCCTATGGCTGAGATGATGATGATGATGATGATGTACCAATGTACACCCACAGTTCGCCGGTATATTTAGGTCCCGTGTAATAGGACGAGTACGAGTGGAGGAGAGGCGAGGGGGTGGAGTGTAGGAGGGGTACGTGGAAACACATAGCTTAATTGCGCGTGAGTGATGAGAAAGTCACTAGGTGCGTAAAAGCGTCATTACAGCATGTTTATAGGTACGTGTAGACTTCATGTCATTGTTAGGCCAAAATATATTGCGAATTACAGACATCACGTATTGGATTTCAAATAAAAGTGGAGATGGATTAGAGAGAATTTATTTGAAGCTCTCGAAATAGATTGAAACGTGCCTTAGTCTAAATTTGTATTTAAATGTACTGGTTGTTAATTGCTGCCATGATAGCTTATATACCTATGCTGATATTTGAAGGTGGTAAAGTTTGTTTGTAAAAGGTAATCTTTGAAAGTATCGGTCCGATTACAAAAATTATTTCACTGATAGAAAGCTTCACTATTGCTGAGTGTTATATGAATTATGTTTTACATACAAGCATATATAAACTCACGCCTTTTTCTCAATGGGAGTGGGCAGAAACCACAGAACCTGCTACGATCCTTACATACTCCTTTCGCCTCGTCCACGTTCATACATCTAGTCATACAAGCCCGATTACGAGTACTGCATACCCGACCTTTATGTTTTAGGTATGGTAGGCATACATTGACGTGGATGAAGTCACGGGCAAAAGCTAGTTGCAGGTTAATAAATTAACACAGCTAAGCAATTTATTTGCTAGAATTCTAGAACATCTTAGGATCACTCTCCGCCTTTAATTAGTAGAGCACAATTAAAAGAGGCAGATTTATGACATAAGCAAAGACACGTTATTAGAAATATGACACGTAGTACCTATATGGAAAATTCGTAGGTCTTCGATTCCCAGGTCGAGCATAGTCTTATCAAGGATTTTCAGCCTAGACTTTGGATGTTGGTGATGTGACCTCCTTCACTTGCACTGCCGTACTGCAGAGAAAATAGATAGTGCACCTGAATTGGTGCACTATTATAATTATCTTTTGCATACTTGACTAGTTAAGTGTCCTTTAATATTTATTAGTACGCTTTGTCCTACGAGTATCACAGGTAGTACGAAGCTATTTGATTCTTCGAGTCGTATAGAGATCACACGTTGAGACGCACATTTTTGCTCATACTTTTGTAAAAGAATAATAACTTTTATCTTTGAGGTCTCTGCTATAATTTTAACTCAATCAATCGCAGACACGTCTCACCTTATTATCTGACCTCTGCGCCCTGCAGCCACAGCGCCCTGAGCGCTGCCAAAGATAACAATAAAAGTAATAAAGTATCAAGAAAATCAAATTTAACCATTGACACAAAGAAGAAGAATTAAATTACTTACTAATTACTTTCCCTTAGAATATGAAACATATTACAAATGCAAAAGTAATTCTGTCCGTCTGTTTGTTAGGCTTTTGCGACTAAACTACTATACCGATTTTGATGAAATTTGGTAAGGAGTTAGTTTGAACCAAGAGAAAGGTTTATAGGCTACTTTTTATTCCGTAACTTGGATGAAAGATAGAACTCGACTGACTCCCTGGACCCTGACTTGACTGCCTCGAAAGCCTAGATGACCTATGCGCGACTGCTACGCTAGAGGTCTTAGGTTCAATTCTAAGGTTAAGTAGTGTTATTTGAGTGTTTCTGTGAAATTCTCAGTAACAGCTCGGAGTTAGGATTTGTGCCCGGTTAATGGCAATAGGCTCGCTCCCTATTACATGGGACCTAAACATACCGGCGAACTGTGTGTGTACATTGATACACCTCTGCCTAACCCTTCGAAGAGAACAGACCTAATGAATGAAAATAAGAAAGAAAATCAAAAAACGATTGTTTAAAAAAGAAATACAAAGAATTATCAAACTGCCAACCCTAAACTATTCAACACATTTTTTTGTGCCACATTTTTATTGCAACCCTACAACGCTAGGACATATTTTGAGCGCTTTTGTGCCGTCATAAATCTGGCACATGTCCACAGTACCCGCTCCAGAATACACACTATAAAACATTAATGCTTCAATGATATTACAGAGCCTAGGCTGTGGACGGAATTCACGGATTTTTGATACGAATAAAACCGAGTTAGTGCGTGAGTTTGTTTAAATATATTTACTAGCAGATACGTATATTTTCTCTGTTTTTTTAAAGTTAAATTAGAAATGTCCCCTGTATTTTAGGTGAGTTTACATACATTAATGTATAAGCACACATAATGTATAAAAACAGACAGCCGGCATAACCATCTGAAGGGTTTCTTGTTTTATTTTTTTAAGGATTGGAAATCGTCAAATGACTTCTTCCGCCCTGAGTGAAGCAGAAGGGAGTATCAGGCTCTTACTGGCTAAAACTTAAAAATGTTCCTCCTAATGCAATTTGCGTTCCAGGGTCGCAGTAATTCTTTCAAAATAACTCCACAACCCTGGATCTGTAGGCCATACAAAAATATTAGTTTCGCGTGGAACCCACGACACGTATCGCGGTAGCCGATTGTTCAGTTACTGCGCCAGTATGCCGTAAATATTGCAACTCACGAATTTATTACCTACTAGCTTCTAACTATGACTTCATTCGTGTGTGTTGACATTAAGTTAATTTGCCTATGGTACTCGGCAATAGTGTGACTTTTTATCAGTAAAATATATTTTGTAATCCGACTTAGAGCCACCGCAAACCACAGACTATTTAGTCTACCGATAGTTTGATCGGGTTGGGCTGCTAGCGCGCACACTGGGCCAACTAAACAGTCGGGTTGGCGATGAGTGCGCAGACTAGACAACGGTCGGCCAACTGCTCTCGAACGATTTTCTAGTTGGTAAGAGGTTTTTGAAGTGAACGGTCGCATAATGAAAGTAAATACAATATTGTCCAGAAATGTTATTATTGCTCTTATACAACGGAGGCCGAGTCGGCCGACTAAACGATCGGTCAGTATGCGCACGTAGAAGAACGCCATACTGATTTAGCAGTTGGCCGATAGTTTGCCGATAGTTTAGTTTGAAGGCAGTCGGTTAGCCCATCAAACTTATTTATCGGCCGATACCGAACCGATGTAATGTGCTCACTTGCATACATCTTCATACTGATTAAGAGACCGACCAAACTGTCGGCCGATGGAAAGTCTGTGGTCTGCGGGGGCTCTTATACTTCCAGAGATTATCCAAAAATCTCCTTCATAATATTTGCATAGGCTAATGGTAGGTCCACACGACACAGACTTTTGTCTGTACAGACATCATTCTGCACAGACTATAAAGTCTGAGTAAAAATTTTTACTCAGAGGTCTTTACCAAATATCTGTGCAGACTTTTCATCAGTTCAGACTTCGATTTTAATGAATAAATTAAGTAATTCAATAATCATGAGTTTTGCTCCGACAATCGTACAGACATGTACGCAGACTTACGACTTTTCTGATACACCGACATTTGTCTGTACTGATTTGTTGTACAGACAAATGTCTCACAAATGGACCCACCATTATAAGGCAAAAAGATGAGATTAAAAATAATGTTATGGGAGTTTTAGTAATTTTATTATCCTTCAATGTATTACAAAGTATCAACACACATGAAAATGAGTTCATAGTTTATACTATTAAAAGTTTTCTTCCCTTGAGAACCACAGTCGGTTTGGACCCTACTCTAGAAGCGGGAGAGAGGGGGAGAGGTATCAAAAGTACCAATTTTTCATTTACTACTACATTTCCTACATTCAAACCTCTCCCTCACTCAAGTCAAAGTACCAATTCAATATACAGACAACCAAGAGTCGAACTATTGGGCGTTCCAGCGTGACGTCATAAATTTGAACTGCGTTATAAAACGCAAAAGCATTTGACGCGCGTACTATTGTAGTTTTGTAGGATAACTGAGTTTCAACAGTTATTCCATACGAGTTTATTGCGGTTAGATTTTTTATTTTATGTCTGAATAAAAGTGTTGGGAATTGGGAGTTTTGTTTTAGCACCTATCAATACCTAAACCATACCATTACGCTTGTATTTACCGAGGAGTTAGGCAGAAGTGTACCAATGTTCACCCACAGTTCGTCAGTATGCTTTAGGTCCCATGTAATAGGGGGCGAACCTATTGTCATTAACCGGGCGCTAATCCCAACTCCAAGCTGCTACTGAGAATTTCTATTTCTATTTATAAATGATACTGTATTTAACTAGTTAAAAAAAAACTAACTCGTTAGCCTATTGATCCTAAGCGCGACTGCTACGCTAGAGGTCTTGCGTTTGATTCCCAGGTCGGACAAAGTGTTATTGGGTTTTCTATGAAATTCTCTGTGGCAGCTCCGAGTAAGAATTTGTGCCCGATTAATGGCAATAGGCTTGCCCCTATTACATAGAACCTAAACGTACCAGCGAAATTTGTATATATAAGTACACCTCTATCTAACCCTTCGGAGAATACAGGCGTGATGGTATGCTATACGTGTGTCTTTTAATAATTAATGAAAACTCTTAAAATAGTTCTCATATAAACTGTAATTCCAACAAAGTTGCAAATGTCAAACATATACAGTATGTAACTAAACTGTAAAGCAACAAAACAAATAATCTAAGTTCAAATAAGTGCTATAACTACGTACGTGTGTGTGCACTGTTACTTAATTATGACACAAACATAGCCACATAAGTTCTACACAAACAAACTCACTAGTTTGTTTATACACACCTGTTTCCTATTTGTATACTGATACAATTATATGCCGTGGTTTTGCTTACTTATGATTTATGTTTTTGTAATGGCATGGAAGTTAATTATGATTTATGAATCTAGCAGCCCGCGAAAAGTATTTTTTTTGGGATAAAAAGTACCTATCCCATGTGTTATTCCAAACCACAATCAACCTCAGTGCCAAATGTCATCCAGATCCATTCAGCCGTACTGCCATGTAACTGCCCCGTTAGTCTCGTGGTCGCAAGTGCGACTGCTGTGCAAGGGGCCCGGGTTCGATTCCCAGGTCAAGCAAAAAGTGTTATTGCAAAGTGTTATTATACCGGCGAACTGTGGGTGTACATTGGTACACCTCTGCCTAACCCTTCAGAGAATGCAGGCGTGATGGTATATATTTTTTTTATATATTCTCACAAACTTTCGCATTTATAATATTAGTAAACACTACATGTCTTTGTCATGTATAGGACTAAAAATGTTAGCTAATCATTCTCTTTCCTTTTTCAGGGGGTAAAAAGAAAACAAATTCTGAAATATTTGGTTTATTTTTTTATTTAATTTATTTATGCTCTTGGATGGCAAACAAAGCCACGACCCACCTGATGTTAAGTAATCACCGGTACCTGTAGGTACCTCCAATACTAGAGGTCTTAGCCAGGGCTGCGGGCTGTTCGAAAGAGATACCGCGCACCCGGAACGCAAAGGGCACAAGAAGGAACATGGATGGGTTTTAGTCAGTAAAAATCTGACCCTCCCTCCCGCCACGCCCAGAGCGGGGGAAGTCATTAGAAGATTTCCCATCGGTAAAAAAAACCCAGAGTCCTTGCAAATCCGTTATCAGACAAAGTTGAAATGTGTCATGTGCCTGTAACTACACCGACACCACCCTTCAAACCGAAACACAGCTTACTTTGCGGCAGAAAAAGGTATGGTGGTAGTACTTCCACGAACAAGCTTCTTCATAAAGAGCTCTACTGAAATAAAGTTCTAGTGAAAAAATGGCAGGTACATTAAAAGTCAGCTTGTACAAAGAGATAAAAGAATAAAACAAAATGACGGGCGCTGTTCGTCGTAATGTTAAAGTTCATTCTTTTCCAGTTTATTAGTTCACTAGCTTCTTTCTGCTCGCGACTTCCTCTGCATCAAATTTGCAATATTATTCAGCAAGAACTGTACATTCTTCCGGGATAAAAAGTATCCCATGTGTTATTCCACACGTCAATCTATCTCAGTGCCAAATTTCAGACAGATCCGTTCAGTCGTTTAAGCGTGAAAGAGTTACAAACATCCATCCTCACAAACTTTCGCATTTATAATATTAGTAGGAAGTGGTATAAGTAGAATTTGTAGCAATGGACCAATAAAAAATATTCTTATTCTTAGTTCTGTTGTCATTTTTCTTAGTTTATTGTTCTTTTCAAAAGAACTGTGTTATGAATTGTAACGTTAATTTCTTTCTGAAAATATTAATAAAATGGACGCGAGACGTCCAGTTAAAAATAAAAATTAAACAAGCTTTACCTCTTTACAATATTTCGCGTTAGTGACGTCTTTTCCGTGGAACGTAGTGTCATGTTATATAACCTACAGTATTCCTCATGAATTGGGTTAAAAGATACAAAAAAAAATATTTCAATCCAACTGATAGTTCCAGTTTACAAACAAAAATGTTTTTTTGCACTATTGTATTAGTATACTAGATATTGCACAAATTACATAACATAAACACATAAACATACCATCACACCTGTATTCCCCGAAGGGTTAGGCAGAGATGAACCAATGTACCTACACTCACAGTTCGCCGGTATGTTTAGGTCCCATGTAATAGGGGGCGAGCCTATTGCCATTTACAATCCTACTAAAGATAATGTGGTGTAAAGAGAGACACTCTCTGTATACCCTGCGTTTAGTACAGTAAGTTCCCATACTAAATTCAAAATATCAGCCTTTTAAACACAAGAGCCCACCACAACGACAGACAGAATAATTTGACGTATTCTTGTTAAAACTTTGCAACACTAGTTGACATTGTAAGCCGTTTACGTCGGGAACGAACTCCCGCCTAAAGGCTTTACCTGACGTATTTATTATTTACGAAGTCAGTAGTTTCCGTGGTGTATTTCTATTTGATCGGAGAGCAAATGCTGGTGTAAGTACTTGTTTAATAAAGTCTGTTTACACATTGTGAAGAGCAACTGTTTTATATATTGCGGTTTGAGTTAACTGCCCCGTTTTGGTCTCGTGGTGGCAAGCACGACTGTTGAGCGTAGGGGCCTGGGTCAATTCCAAGACACGACTATTGAGCCTGGGGTCCTGGGTTCGATTCACAGTTCGGCTAAAAAGAGTTATTGGGTTTTTTCATTAGGAATTTTTCAGTAACAGCCCGGAGTTTGGAATTGGTGGTATGACACCCTCGGAAATCTGCTAAGCCTTTTCCTAACTAAGTCTGGGTCGGCTTCCAGTCTAACCGGATGCAGCTGAATACCAGTGTTTTATATGGAGCGACTGCCTATCTGACCTCCACAACCCAGTAACTGGGCAACACAATACCTCTTGGTTAGACTGGTTGTCAGACATGGCAAAAAAAAACAAAATAATGTTTAATGTATTAAAAATCTTTCCACTTATTCGGACGAAATTGTTCAGTTATTGAGCAAAAGCCCTTGGGGATTATGGAGATAACTTGGAATCGTTACAGGTATACAAATTTTGATTGGCAAACAAATTAATAAGCTTTTAGGCTGATTGTAAAAAAAAAACCTGCTAAGTTCGAGTCGAACTTGCACACGTAGGATTCCGTACTGCCGTATACAAAATTTAATACTATATACAAAGAAAAAGCAAGTTTCTTGTTGGTAATAAAAATTTAAATACTCATACCATCATCACGCCTGTATTCCCGAAAGGTTAGGCAGAGGTGTACCAATACACACAATGTATTGCCATTAACCGGGCACAAATCCCAACTTTGAGCTGCTTCTGACAAGTTCATAGGAAAACCCAATAATACTTTGCTCGTTCTAGAAATCTAACCCAAGACCTCTAACGTAGCAGTCGCGCTTAGGACTACTAGTCTAACGAGGTAGTTCAACACTACATGCAAAAAATTTACATATTTGTGTACGCTAGATTCGTAAGATTTTCGATCAGGTCACGTGTCCTGACGCGAGTTTAACATTTTTTACCCATTCCAAAACAAGTGCACAACGCCGCTAAAGAAGTTTTCACTTCAAAAATACAAGTTACTTGCGTGTGTTGTTCACACCATCTCTGCCAGTCTGTTTTTTATAAGTGAAGACTTGTAATTGGCTGCCAGTTTCACCTACTATGTTATATTCTGTTTTGTTTAGCTGTAAGTCTTCCATAAATAAATAAATAAAAAATTTAATACACTCACTGAAAATTTCAGCTCTCTACCTCCAATACGGTTTGTGAAATACAATCCGCTGACAGACAGACCGACAGACGGAGAGAGAGCTGAGAATTACTGATAGGATCCCGTTGGCACCTTTCGTGTTATGTACGGAACCCTACAAACATTTTTATCCTGAAAGTACGAACAAATATAACATTGAGTAAATAATAAATATCAACCTGAGTACAGCCGTGTGTTCGCTTGACATGTTTTTTTCAGCTTAACTGCCGTACCTTTTGCCTCTAGTTTTTTGAACGAAATGCGACAAATGACTATTTACACGCTTATTTATTTATTTATTTATTTATTTATTCTACAACAAATTTACATTTGTGTCGAAAGGTGGTTTTTACGCAGTCAAAGTGGCCAAATTCTAGGCCGGAACAATATAATACCTCTATTATAGTTTGGCATCGAAACGCTAAGAAGAAGAAGTGGGTTTTCAATAAAAATAAAAAATATACCACCACGCCTGTTTTCCCCGAAGGGTTAGGCAGAGGTGTACAAATGCACACCCACAGTTCAACGGTATATTTAGGTCCCATGTAATAGGGGACGAGCCTATTGCCAATAAAAATGTAATACAAAATTAATAAATCATCGTTCAGCCAAAATATTACTTTGGTCATTGGTCATCGTTCTTTGGGTTTCTCAAAGATAACGCTGCCTGGCAATCGACGAACGATCCTTTTGTCGGCAAGAATGGAATATATGAATTCTAAGCCACTCCGCCCACGCCCGACTTCTTGTAGGACCGATTATCGGACCGATTCAATAAATCCATAGTTTTGATGGCAGGTATACGTAATATTTTTTCGCGATTTCACGGTTAGTCTCATAGTAAAAATCCTACTAATATTATAAATGCGAAAGTGTGTGAGGATGGATAGATGTTTGTTACTCTTTCACGTTTAAACGGCTGGACGGATCTGGATGAAATTTGGCACTGAGATAGATTGTAGTGAGTCGTGTCGCGGGCAGAAGATAGTTGCTTATAATGACGAGTACCCCTTTTCAACACATACCATCACCCCTGTATTCCCCGGAGGGTTAGGCAGAAGTGTATCAAAGTACACTTACAATTCGCCGGTATGTTTAGGTCCCATGTAATAGGGGGTAAGCCTATTGCCATTAACAGGGCACCCCCCCTCCCCCTTCCAACCCTTTTTCAAGTTTATTGAACACAAAAACTAAAGTTATAACACTATTCAAGAAACCCGTTTACATACCAAACAAGTAGAGTGTATTGACTCCCAAAACTTCCCAAATACCAAGTAACAAGTACGATAAATACAAAAAATCCGCCACAATAACAAACTCGAGTTTGCTATTGTGGCCTTTATTTTTGTGTTTTTATTTATGATCATAAATAAAAACACAAAAATAAAGGTTTCCGAGAACACTTATATTGTTAAACACGAACTTGTAGCAGTAACAAATAGTCTAATTACTTAATAAAATAAACTCCACCGAAAATGAAGACAAGAGGCCCAAAAATAAATATATTTGTATTTTTTCTTAATTTTGTTGTCTCATTCATTGAGTTTGGTTCCCGAGGTTGTATGAATGAATACTTTTGCACATCATTATACCATCACGTCTGTGTTCTCCGAGGGTTAGGCAGAGGTGTGCCAATGTACACCCACAGTTCACCGGTATGTTTTAGATCCCATGTAATTGCAGTCCTATTGCCATTAACCGGGCACAAATCCTACTCCGAGCTGCTACTGAGTATTTTGAAGAAAAATCCAATATACGAGTATGTTATAAAAATGATCGCGTATCGCGTTTTAGAGTAGTTTGCTTAAATCTATACTAACATAATAAAGCTGTTGAGTTTTTAAGTTCGTTCTGTTCGTGAAGTTCGTTCGTTGAAATCTTTTTGTATAATTATGATAGTCCACAGATATAACAGATTCATGAGATTCTTTTAATATAGGACACTAGCTGTTCCCCGCGGTTTCACCCTCGCTGCTCAGCACTTGTTGGTCGTAGCGTGATGTTACATAGCCTTCGTCAAGAAATGGACTATCCAACACTAAAAGAATTTTCCGATTCCAACCAGTAGTCCCTGAGATTAGCGCGTTCAAACAAACAAACTCTTTATCTTTATAATATTATAAGTGTATAAGTATAGATTATTACTTTTATATCGTTCTGGAGCCGAAACGCAGGAACTCCGGTCGAGTAATAGTTACTATTAGCGTTGTTGTTTTTTTTTAAGACGTGTCTATGACCTTGGAAACTTAACACTATTTTTTTAAAATTTCGAGTTAAATGTTAGTAGCGCTTCTGTCTGATCAATGAATGGGTTTTTCAAAGGTTCGCATGTGCAGTTGATAAGGTTTACACACAAATATGAATTGCCTGCAAGGCAACGTTGCTTCGAGTTCTCTATTTCACAAATTACTTTTTTTTTTAATAATAGTGCCAATAGTTTCTGTTACTATGTTAGAGCTTATGGCTTTTGGTTACAGAGCGATGTAAAAGTAAACGCGTGTAATAACATCACGCTACGACCAACGGGAGCGGAGTAAATGTACGCGGGTGACACCATAGAGTATATAGCTAATGTAGTATACAAAATGTCTACAAGACAAATTCTCACCACTTCACCTTAGCTCAGTAGTCTTTGCTGAAATTCTCGCGAACTATAATTATCCCACCGCTTGCTGAGCCACACAACTTCTACACAAAGGGGCTATTTTAGTACCCTTGAGTTTAGACCGTCAACTGTCACCGCCCCACCTACCTATTGGTCCTAGATCCCACTGTCGCCCAACCTACGTCATTTTAGCATAGCTGAAAATTTTAGAATATTATTGGATTACTAGTTTCTACCCGCGACTTCGTATGCGTCAAATTTGATATAATATGGGGATTGAAAATTTTTCCGGGATAAAAAGGGTCATATGTGTAATTTCTCACTACAATCAATCTCAGTGCCTTTGCCAATTTCTCTACTAATCCTACTAATATTATAAATGCAAAAATTTGTGAGAATGGAAGGATGGATGGATGGATAGATGGATGGATGGATGGATTTATTACTCTTTCGCGCTTAAATGGCTGAACGGAGTTGGATAAAATTTGGCACATAGATAGATAGGTCAGGAATAGCACATAGGCTTCTTTCATTTTTATTCGACAATTAGGCGGACAGACGAAAGCTAGGATTGTAATTATTATTGCTTCAAACATGTTAAGTGTAGATAATAATAAACATAGATAAATACATCATATTAACGAATGGAAAATCCTCCCATACTATCGACTCAGTCATCTTTTTATCACTCAAAGTTCACAGCGTACACAATATTGTAATTTCCCGCGAGACCCGCTCGTTATGATGACGTCAGTAATGGACCAGCCTCATGATTTAAGTAATTTATTGCTCAAGGGTATTGATGTAGAGGAAATAAGGATACTCTGATGATAGTCCGGTTTCCACAAAGTCCTTTCTTTGGGAAATTATGTAATTTTTTGTATGTATATAAATAAATGACTGATTTGCGTTTCGAGTAGAAAGTGTTCTTAGGGCAGTTTCCTTATTTCTTTAGAATTTGTTGTAACTCTTTGTGCTGTGGAATTTTTATTTCCTTTATTTTTCTAATACCAGTTTTAATAATATACATAACATACCATCACGCCTATATACCTCGAAAGGTTAGGCAGACACCCACAGTTCTCCGGTGTGTTTTAGCTCACATGTAATAGGAGGCAAGCCTATTGCCATTAACCGGGCAGGAATCCTAACTCTGAGCTGCTACTGAAAATTTTATAGAAAATTATTAACCACTCCACACACTGGGTTCAAGTGCAGTGCTAGGTTCACAGGTTTTTAACTAGTCTTCGATGTCTCCCTGCTGGGTAAAGACCTCCACCAAATCGTTCCAGATATTGTTTTAATTGGCCACCACGAACCAACCCTCTCGTCGCGCATCTAGGTCCCACTACCTCTTGCTGGGCCTGCCTCGGCACCGCCGACCATCCTCAGGCATCCCAGGCGGCCCGACTTTTTACCATACGGTGCTTGTGACTAACGTGACCCGCCCGATCCCATTTAAGCCTTACAGGAAGCCTCCTATAAAAAAAACCGTTACTATTCGTAGGTAAATACGTTTGAAATCCAGTCGCAATCTCATCTCAGTGGCAATCAATAAAAAAGGTAAACGGTAGGCAAAATAGACGCATTCTTGACAGATTAAAAATGTGAACTTCCCTAAAAGTTACTATTGCCCCTCAGAGTGATGTCATAAATAAGATGTGATGTCTCTTCTTGCCAATTCTGGCAAGTAACACTAAAAAAGGGTACTCTCATCTGGACGATACATAATATTATCTTAATGCACATTATAAAGAGAAATGATTTGTATTTTTGTTTGTAAGAGATAAACTCAAAACTTACTTTTTTTTATTAGTCCCTCTCCTAGTCTTATTAAGGCCTCCTTCCACTCCATCTATCATAAAAACGACTGAACCATTTGTTAATTAATTTTATTGTTTCACCCATGGATAGCTACATAATCAGCAAATAAATACTATATTTTATTTTCAAAAAGAATTTCGAATTTTCACGCGAACGAAGTCAGTGGACAAAAGTACCTATTATTTTAATCTTACTAGAACAACAACAATCACGCCTATATTCCCGAAGGTTTAGGCAGAGGTGTACCAATGTACTCGCACAGTTCGCCGGTATGTTTTTTAATCCAAATATTTTATAAATGTTAAAGTTTGTGAGGATGGATGGATATTTGTCACTCTTTCACACTTAAACAGAACTGGATGAAATTGGCACTCAGATAGTATAGTATTTTTTTTTTATTGTAATGTAAAATAACACATAGAATACTTTTATCCCAAAAAAAATGTACGGTTCCCATGAGATAATATATCAAATTTGACGCACACGAAGTCGCAGGCAACTAGTATTACATGAATATCCGGATACATCGCACGGAGAGATTCAAACGTCAACAGATGACATCGACCCCCGATACATCTGCTCACCCCCACTATATCCGCTTGGGATACGACCTCCATCCACCTCTTATTTCCGTGGAACGTAAATCTGCGAACGAAAATACATGAACTGAACAGAACATAACATTACTTAGCTCCGCACTGCGTTCAGAAACTAATATTTTGGTTCAGAATCCTGATAGCTAAATACAAACTAACTGCAAATCCCGGATACTAACCGTCGTGGAAGCAATTTTAAAACACTTTTAGGTATCAGCGATTTAGTCGTTCAAACTTCGTGTATGGGGAACTTTTCGCTTTATTGTGGGCCTCGTTTACACCGAATTGTAATGGAGAAGGTTTTATGTTATTTCACTAACCGGGCCGCATCGTAACGTATTTCACATTGTGCTAAATACAATTCAGGCTTCTACATAATAGTTTTTTTTTCTTTTCAAGCTGGGAAATCATCAAATGACTTCCCCCGCCCTGGGCGGGGCAGGAGGGAGTGTCAGACTTTTACTGACTAAAACCCATCCACGTTCCTTCTTGTGCCCTTTGCGTTCCAGGGGCGCGGTATCTCTTTCGAACAACCCGCAGCCCCCGCAGGCATGGCCCTCAGTGGCGCCTCCGAATGTTTGCTGACATCTGTTTGAGGCACACGCAACACGAACGCGAAGTTGACACGCGGTGACACGCCGTTAAGGTTCAAGCTTGCATGGAATTTATACTGCTTGGAACTCGGTTAGGTCCGCGCGTATGGCTTCCAAGCAGTATAAATTCCATGCAATTATGAACCTTAACTAATAAGTGGAAGCCTGAATTTTCTTTAGCATACGTAGGTATACAGACTTATTATATTAATTGTATTATAGAAATACTCAAAACATTACTCTCCGGTGTAAATGAATCCGCGTGTGTAAACGTACAGCCATAACACACGATTCAATTCCGACTGAATCCTATCATAAGCGATTGTGTTTACATTTGACCTAAAAAGTAATAATACGCAAATGTGGTGCTTCGAGCTAACCCCAATATTAGGCTTTACGTTTGTTGAACGTTCTAGAAATTGAAGCTTTTATAAGCATTTCATTTATTAGAATAGGTACTGAAACCGATGGTTGGATAAATGGCAAATTAAATGGTTTTATTGTATATTTTTATAGTGTAATATTGTCAAAATAAAATCGATCTGGACGCGTATCACGAGGGCTGTTTCACGGTGGTTCAGGAAAAGAGCAGATGGAAGGAATTGGGGAGGCCTTTGCCCAGCTGTGGGACGGTACGGACTAAATAAAATAAAAAAAAGAAACGTCAAAATGGGTTCATCAATCATGAAAATAATTTAATTTTAATTTTTAAAACTCTGTATTCAAGTCTAATTATATTTTAAATGACTTGTAATAAATTCTTTTGACTTTGACTCTGCCGAACACCATCAAATTGCAGTTGCAGTCTCAACTGTCTTAATTTTAAAACCTCAATTAAACCTATAAGCAAGCAAAACGCCTCATTTAATACACAGTAGATACTTAACCACATAATTATTTTAATTACTAGACACCAAAACAAGAGACAAACTGTCCCAACTATATCTCTGCCACCCACATAATCGTAAATAAGCCAGGATACACCAACACGCCTAAGATCGCATTCACACGGGATCATTCACCAACGTGGCAATGCCATCAGCCTTATGGTCACTTGCCCCATTGACATCAGAAAACTTGCCTGGAAATAAACATACTTTCTGTATTCCTGAAAGGTTAGGCAGGTGTACCAATGTACACCCACAGTACCACAGTAGCTGCTGGTGCTGCAGGTTGTTCGAAAGAGATACCACGCCCCCGGAACGCACACCGGAAGGGCACAAGAAGGAACAAGGATGGGTTTTAGACAGTAAAAGTCTGATACTCCGTCCCGCCCTGGCAGCTGCACGCAGGAAGATAAAATGGCTGCCACCGACAACGCAGTCAAAGTGGCCAAATTCTGGGCCGCAACAATATAATAGCTCTATTATAGTTTGTCATCGAAACGCTAAGAAGAAGAAGGATGGGAAAAGTCATTGGATGATTTCCAATGATGATTCCAACGATGATTTTATTTTTGTAAAAAAAAAATAACACCTGTATGTTTAGGTCCCATGTAACAGGGGGTAAGCCTATTGCCATTAACCGGGCACAAATCCTAACTCCGAGCTGCTACTGAAAACTTTATAGAAAAACCCAATAACACTTTTCTCTCGACCTGGGAATCAAACCCAAGACCTTTAGCATAGCAGTCGCGCTTAGGACCAATATGGCACCGAGATATTCTCAATAACCCGAGTCACAACTAAAAAAGACAATTCCTAAATAACAAGAATGGTCTTCGTGTGAATGACCCCTAATATGTAGGCGTAGGAATGCTCCTAGTAGTTCCTCCGAGTAGTAGGGGAGTACTTACATCACCCACCCCACATTAACACACTCTTATCATGCAAGTGTTCTGACTAGAACCGACTTCCTTGGCTAAATTACTGCAATTATGCTTAATCCTGAGATTGTAGAAAGCAATGTGGCCATGTCGCATGAATATGATCAAATTGCACATAATAAGTTTAATAAATAAATAGGACGCTATGTATTTGGCAACAGATCGCCTCGTTAGCCTAGCAATCCTAAGCGCGACTGCTACGCTAGAGGTCTTCGGTAAAATTCCCAGGTCGAAAAAGTGTTATTGAGTTTTCTGAAAATCTCAGCAGCAACACGGAGTTAGATGTTATAGTTATATATAGATAGTTAGATGTCCGGTTAATGGCAATAGGCTTGCCCCCTATTACATGGAACCTAAAAACATACCAATAGTACGAGAACATAGTAAGAGAATAGCACAGTTGTGCTTTGGATTTTCTTAATCACTTATGTTGTGTACGCTATAAAGGCAAAACAATCAATCAATCAATCAATTACGTAACATCTTGCATTTTATGTGTTAGGTACCCATGCTTTATCAAAATAAATATCTTGTATCCATAAAAAAAAAATAGAAATCTGAAATGATCTGATGAATCTGAAATTAACCTACTTTAGTTGCTAACTGGTACCACCCTGTATTTAGTAACATCTTAGTAATTTCTTCGTTCCGCGGCAAAACCCCAATTTGATAACTCCAAGTCCTGCGCGCCGTTTGTTTTAAAGACCTATGAGGGATCGGATTTGGTTCAGCGGTGTTATTCTGTAAAACCCTTCTTCCGTGAAGTGAGCGTGTAGCGACTTGTCAATCCCTAGCATCGTATAGTGACAGCCCAGTTTTAGCTCACTTCACCTTAATTCACTGAGGGAGATTTCTTACAGAATAAGCCGGCAGTTCAGTAATGGTTATGTCCTATGGGGGTTCGAAGATAAGTTTGATCGAATGAGGTAGATAAGATTAGTGGCTGATGAAGATATTAATCAGCTGTCCTTAAATATCTACCCTTAGCCTTACCTCAACTGCATCGTTAGCCTAGTGGTACTAAGCGCGACTAGTACGTTAGAGGTCTTGGGTTCGATTCCCAGGTCGAGCAAAAGTGTTATTGGGTTATTCTATGAAATTCTCAGTAGCAGTTCGGAGTTAGGATTTGTCTCTGGTTAATGGCAATATACCCGATCACCATAACGTGGCACATGAACATACCGGGGAACTGTGGTTTTAAATACAGGCGTGATTATCATGAGTTCATGACATTAAAAACATGTTTCTTTTCATTCCACTCACCGGTCGGACAGAGACCACTTCACGGTCAACTTTTTGCAAATATTTAGTATAATCTATATATATAAAAATGAAACCCGTTTCCCGTTGTCACGCCATCACGCGTGAACGGCTGGACCGATTTCGCTAATTCTTTTTTTAGAATATTCCTTGAAGTACGAGGATGGTTCTTACGGAGAGAAAAATTCAAAACGACCCACGGGGGCGGAGCAGTAACCAAAGACGCGGGTGAAACCGCGGGGCACAGCTAGTTATTGTATATTTAGGTAGGCAAATTACATCAGCAACAAAGTTGAAAAAAAAAAATCTGCTATTCCAAAGTCTGTAGTCAGTTTTTTAAAGGTTTTTGTCAGTATCCAAAGTGCAACATGACAAAAACCTTTAAAAAAATACAACGAAAAAATGAAATTCTGTCCCCAGTATGAAATTGAACCATATACTTACTGAAAATCCTTGAAAAAAATTTCCATCATGTTTTTTTTTTTTTTCAAAAAATTGGATTTGTTATTATAATCTATCAAATACTGATGTTTATTACTTGACATTTGAGCTGACGTTAGATAATATTTAAACTAATATTATTATAATTTATCTTTATTTAAAATTTGCAATCTTTTGTTTACATTCTTGGCAAAATAAAATCCAATATGGCCGATAAGAAAAGTCTGCATATTCAAAAACATTTTTAATCATTACCTCTTTATCAATGTTAATTAACTTAATGCGTAGAACACTCAAATTAACGCTACTCTATTTATTAGCTGTGTAATAATAATGTAATGGTGCCGATTCCCTTGTTCTCAAACTAAACTTAAGTTAGAGAATTGACGTCTCTTACTAACATACAGCGAAAGAAAAGGACGGTAATACCTTAGAACTAAGTTAGAGATGTCAAATTAGTTTTGCCTTGAACTTTTCCGTGTTTTGAATCGACGCGTTCTGACTTGCCAACTATAATTGTATAGAGGTTTTAGATCAACTAAAATTGACAAGTCTAATTCACGTCCGTCCCTTTCTTGTTTGATTGGAAAGAAAAAGATAGAAATAGTCTTAATTAAATTTAGCTTGTGCGTAACAGAATCGACACCATTATTATCAATATTAGTTGAGTTTCTTTGATGTGGACTATTAGCTTTAGACTTAGACTATTTCCTTGAGTGTCCATGGAGTTTCTTGCTCGTTCTTCTCCATAGTGACCTACGTATTGGAACGAGCAACTAGCTTCAATTCTAAACTGTAACTTCTTGACATTCAAAAGTGCCTGTAAATGGTCTAATTGAAATAAAAGCTTTGACTTTGACTTTGATTAATTAGTTATAAGCCTGTGCAATTTTTTGCACTTGGGTAGATGACAACATTAATCAATTGACGTATTTTTCATGAGCTGCCAAAACGCGATTTTCCCATAGATTTTGTATGACGATACAAAACTATGACGTCACTTTTTGTTATCTCAATTTACTGACTAAATTATTTTATTGATTTCAGAGCAACAAAATATCTTATTTTATACTTATTTAGAAAAACGGGCTTTCAGAGCTAAAATGAAGTGCTTTTGAAGAGAAGTTAGGGCTTGATTTTATTGTTGACTGGTGTCATCTATCCAATTACGAGTATATAAAACCTAGCTTAAAACAAGCTAATTAATTTATATAAATGTCTGGATTAGCTTTTTTTTTCGCAATTTCACGTTTAGTCCTATAGTAACAATAACTGAGTACAAATTGCCCCTTTTTAGATTTCTGGTAAACAATATAATATCAGCTTGTATATATTATGTATTTTCCTATATGAGTATTTATACAAAGTTATTAATAACTAATTAATAACCACACAGCAACGTAACTGTATAACAGTAACTAGTACATAATATAACTGAAATCATAAACTATACTAAAAAAATTAAGCTGAGGAGGTGTTTTTGTATGTTTACAAATGCGCTAAGCTCTGGAACTTCCAGTCGGATTTGAAAAAATATTTTTGTAGGTATATGATAGCCAAATTTATGGGGAATAGAACAGGCTATATAACATCATGCTATGATCCACGGGAGTGGAGCAGTAATCAACAACGTTACTTAAACGTTACAAAACTACGTGAATGATGTCGCGGGAAGAACCTAGCAACTGTAATAAAGTTAGAATGCGACAAGGAATTTGCGAAAACTATCGTTTTAAAGAAAAAGTAAAACACAAATTAAATTTTTCTAACATCTTTATAAACAAAGATATTTTTAACAAAATATGACACTTTCGTACAGCAAATGGCACAACATAAAGTACCTACTTATCTTACAAAACTACTCATTTATACACAACAAACAAACTGGATCCTTAAAGATACAGCATCAAAGTTCAAAGTCGTGCACACACAAACATTACTCGTACTAATAACAACATTTATTGATACGGAAACTAAGTACCTATCTAGTCTCTTATGTAATTCATAACAAACAGAGATAAAGACAATTATACAATCAAGTGGTCGGAATTTAACTGATTTTTTCTATTAGTTTTAACTTTTCTTTCACATAAACTTTAACTATGACAAATCTAAGACTGCTTGGAGCGCGTAATCTCTCAAAAAAGAAGTACACAATTACACAGCTATAAATAAGGACATCCACCATGGAGGATTAGCCAACCATGACTTCAGTTTAGCTCTTTGTGGTAGAATTCCAGTGTCTTTCTTAGGTTCAGGCATTTTCGCATACGATATTAAAGTGTTACAGTCAACATCATTACTTAAGAAAGCGTCCTTCGTCTGGATCTCTACGGCGCATTCCATGTCACTGGCATCAATCGGCGGCCCTACCACGGTCAATGGATCTACGAAGGCAGAGTTTGTAGTACATACCGTCACGTTTACCGTAGTTGCATTAATTGCTGTAACAGTCTTTGTTACGGTGACTGAAGAACCATTCGTTTGTTGCGTGGTAGTTGATACAGTTGAGTTCACTGGTAACGCACTACTGTTAGTAGACGAAGTGGAGTTAGCGAAGGAGATATTCCTCGGCATACCAATATTCATACCGGCCGTAGTGATATTACCCAACGTGGCCTTCATAACGTCAAGGGAGGAACCACTTGGTAAAGCATTGTTGAACGCTGACATCACTGAGCTCGCATCAAATCCTGGTACTGCTCCAGTTTTGTTAAGTATCGCTTCCATCGTAGAGTTTATTAATGAACTGTTAATCGTTACGGCTGGCACTGATAGCACTGGCACTGCTGGCACCGTTGACACTGTATTGTTAGTTGTCGTAATTGTCGTCGTACACACAGTTTTGTTCACTTGAGTTTGTTGTGTTGGAACCACCTTTTTACTTCCCTGTGTGAAAGTGGAAACGATCTCACACGGAATTTTCAACTCTTCTACACGCCCATTTTCTTTCACTTTCAGTATGCAGTTAGCTTGGTCCTGAGGTTGGTTTCCTTGGTTGTAGGACGGGTAGGACGCAGAGCTCGGGTTATTGTACCTGTGCCTGTAGTAGTCGTCATAGTAGTAGTGGTCGTGATAGTGACTGTGAGACCGTCCGAGGTTGTACAAAGACAAGCCTGTCAGTAAATCTCCATAGCGACTGTCGGAGTGCCTGTACTCATTGATGTATGCGTACTGCGGTGCGGTGTAGTACGAAGGCACAGAGTAAGGAACATTGTGGTGGTAATAATGTGTCGTATGATGCACTGTATTCGAGGGTCCACTATTCGTATTGTATGTATGGGTGGGTTTATAATTATTATTGTTATAGTTTGACTGAGATCCCGACATTCCAGTTGGAGATGACGGATATGAATGGCCTCCCGAGCTCGGTGATGGTTTGTAGCTAGATCCTGATCCAGATAATCCAGTTGATGATGAAGGGTATTTACTAGATCCAGACGATGAAGGGTTATTAAAAGTTCCAAAGGGGTAGTTAAACGATGTCGAAGGAGTCTTGTAAGAGCTTGTTCCAGAACCAGACGTTCCTGATGATGGCCAGGAACCAGGCGGAAAAATGGATGACGGTTTATTGTTAGAGCTTGATCCAAGTGATGAAAGGTCCGGAATGTTGATTCCTGACCCTGACAGCCCAGACGATGATGAAGGATAACGTGAGGAACCAAAATTCGACCCCGATGATCCAAAAGATGACGACGGTTTGTTGTAGGAGCTAGATCCAAATGATGAAATTGAAGGGTAGCCCTGGGAACCATATCTTGAAGATGACGAATGCATTTCATCCAGGGCTTTTTGCAAATATGAAAAGTCCGGAAGATCGACTCCTAAAGATTTCAATATTTCATCGTTGGATCTAGGTCCAGATGAGTAACTCGAGGAACCATAATCATATGAGGAAGGTTTATTGTAAGAGCTGGATCCATATCCGGATAGTCCTGACGATGATGATGGGTAACTATGCGACGATCCCGACGATCCATATCCAGAAAGTCCTGACGATGATGATGGGTAACTATGCGACGATCCCGACGATCCATATCCAGAAAGTCCTGATGATGAAGATGGGTAACTATGCGACGATCCATATCCAGATAGTCCTGACGATGAGGATGGGTAACTGTGCGACGATGATGATGATCCTGACAGCCCCGAGGACGATGGGTAGCTGTGACTTGAGTACGACGAGCTTGATTTGTAACTCGGTGAGTAGCTGTGACTCGAAGACGACCCTCCGTAACTATGACTCCCTCCACCGTAACTGTGGCCTCCGCTGCTGTGACTGCTGTGGCTACTGTGGCTACTGTGCCCACCACCTCTTCCACCTCTACATTCTATATAACACACTGATAGTAACGATACCAAAAGGCACAACAGAAATGTTCTGCTGGCCATTTTGTATGACATAACCAACCGAGAGCTCAGACGCGTTTGATACCATACTCAATGATTGGTTTAATTTAAAACAAGTTTGCGCGTCTATGTGTGCGAGAGTGACGCACGTGATTATTAAGGGAATCTCAATTGCTGTCTCTATTACTCACGCGGGAGACAGATATGAGGAGGCTAGAGGTGAAGTAAACATCAAATTTATTCATATATTTGGCCAGATAAGAGAACCACAACAGGCAATTAAGAAGAATTGCGTTTATTATTGGACGGGTTTTTTATTAAATACCCGGTACATGCATGAGTCGTGTTTATATCGATTAAACAAACAAGTCGTGATGGCAAGGGCACCGAGTTCAGTACTGGGCAAGTGCAAATAAGACAATTTCAGTTTATATGTACTTTTTAAGTTTATCTTGGACATCTGTGAAGGAACAGATTGTGAGGAAACCTAAACTCATAATTCTTATATATAGAACACCACCACGATCATTCTCCATTCATCATGCTCCTTTCGCCTCGTTGACGTTCATACACCCAGATATATGTAAAGGTCAGTAGTACAGCACTCTTAATCGTCGTGCCATATAAATTCCTTATATTAGTTGCCTTTCACTAATTCTCTCAACAATCCCTTAAAATCACAAACATCCAATCAATCAATCTCTCATAATTCTTATTAGTCTAAAATCGCCTGTCCGCGTTGAGCAAGCGTGGTGATCAATGCTTGTGCCTTCTCTTTTGTCTCTCTTTCGTCTTGTTTTTAAACGATGCGCCACACTAGGAATTTCTCCTGTATCGTGGGTGCGTTTATAAACATATAAACTCACATACACAAACAGTCAGACCCGGAACAACTATCTATTTGTTCCGTGAGGGAATCGAATCCGCGAGACGCAGCGTAGAAGTTGATCGCTTGGCCTTTGCCTTGCAGTGGAACAATAATTAGCTGGCTGCCTCGTTGGCCTAGTGGTCCTTGGCACGACTGCTACGCTAGAGGTCCTGGGTTCGATTCCTAGGTCGAGCAAAAAGTGTTATTGGGATTTTCTATTAAATTCTCAGTAGCAGCTCGGAGTTTGGATTTGTGCCCGGTTAATGGCAATAGGCTCGCCCCTTATTACATGGGACCTAAATATACCGGCGAACTGTGGGTGTACATTAGTACACCTCTGCCTAACCCTTCGGGGAATACAGGCGTGATGGTATATATATATGGTAACCATTAGTAATGTCACTCAGTGACAGATAAATTGAACTAATGTACAAATTGGCTTCCTCATCCCAATAATGGCTTTCAACTGTACCTTGAATAATTCATGTAGAATCAACACTTTAAGTGCTAGTTTATTAGTAATGGGGAGCAATATACGCGTTAATTTGATATCCTCTGCGTCTGTGCAGATTTGTAGGTGACGTTCTTAATTAAATCGTATGTCACCACCCACGGTAGATGTGGCCTTTGTCTGGTAATAGATAGCCGTTTTCTTTCGTGGGCGCCTTATAGGAATGAATGAGGGAAATGTTTCAACGTTACAATCAGGAGTGGTGATTCGATGTTTATGAGAATAGTGTAGCAGAGTGCATTAGGGACTGCAGCAGTAATTTTCGTGACCGAATTTAGGTCATATATAGATATTATAGTGCACAAATGTGTGCGCAAATACAGGTGCAGTCTCTCTTTTTACTCTCATAGTCCTATGGAGCGGCATTCAGATTTTCAGCACAGAGCACCGACACAGGCACTCAGATACCTCCCGCATTCACGTGTAATACTGTTTGATTCTATAAACTTATAAAATAAAGCATTTATTTCAAAAAAGTAAGTTTGAAGTTTCTACCGCATTCCTTTACATACAGAACTACTTTTTGGAATGGGCAACTAGATGTAATTATTTTTTATTTATGTGGCAACTTTCAAAAGAGCTTTTTAATGGCCTAATTGAAATAAATGATTTGTAGTGATTTCATGCACAAATTCAGCAAACATCCATCGCTGCCAGGGTTTTGGAATTTGTTCGAAAGAGTCACTGCTTCCCTGGAACGCACAAGACATTATGAGGCACACGAATGGGTTTTCGTCAGTAAGAGTTTGACACTCTCTTCCACTTCGCTCAGAGCAGAATAAGCCATTTGTTGAGTTATTTGTGTTTTTGAGTGTAATTATCATAATTCCTGCACAGAATTATGTCGTCATTCGCTAGAAAGGCGTAGGAAGCTTTATGACAGTGACGTCACTAAGTGTCTGTAAAAACTAGACTGGATTTGACGACGTCGAGACTATAGTATTAAATCTGTCTTAATTACAGCCTATTACTGAACTACGCTGAAATGCTTGAAGGCCATGCATATAATTGAGCCATGTATCACATGATACATACAAATGTAACTGTGTGTCTGTTTGTATTTTTAGATAACTATGTAAATGCATTTATGAATATTTTCAGAGTACATAAAGCATTACATAACGTACCCTCACGCCTATATTCCGCGAAGGGTTAGGCAAAGGTGTACACCACAGTCTGCCGGTATGTCCGAGCTGCTACTAAGGATCCATAAAAAAACCCAATAATACTTTTTGCTCGACTTAGAAATCGAACCCAAGACGTCTAGCTCAGCAGTCGCGCTTAGGACCACTAGGTTAACGAGGCAGGTACTTATAGCAGAAAATAATTTTTATTATTTATTTATTTAGGTCTGTCTGTCTGTTTGTCCCGACTAATCCCTGAAACGACTAGATAAATTATGACCACACCAATTACTAACCACCAACAAACACATTACATATGTTGCAGTTAAAACTCTTAACCAGTCAAAAGTACTATTGACTAGCAAAATCAGTCAAAAGTACTTTTGACCGTATGCTTTGGTCAATAATACTTTTGACTAAAATAACAGTTAAAAGTACTTTTGCCCAATGGAGCTGGTTAAAAGTAGTTTTGACTAAGTGATTCCGTCAAAAGTGGTTTTGACTGCCCGAATCAGTCAAAACTCTTAAAAATTAGTCACTAATCTGCAATAATAATTAATAATATCTATTCTTTATAAAAGTAAATTATAGGATGAAAGAGCGAGCGAAGCGAGCTCGGGACTTGGGGCACCCCGACTCGGACAGGTTAGGTTAGAAGGGGATGGCGGGGTCTAAGAGCGAGCGAAGCGAGCAAACAGACCCCGCCATCCACTTCGTGGTTATTTTTTTTGTAAACCCTTGAGCCCCGCGAAGCGGGGCTCCTCGACTATGCTTTTTAAGCATTATTCACATCTGACAAGTTAATAGTGCTTTTGACTGATGCTTTATTGCAGTTAAAACTACTTTTGACGAAGAGCGTTAGTCAAAAGTACTTTTAACCGCAAATTTGCAGTCAAAAGTACTAATAACCAATATTTTTCAGTCAAAACCACTTTTGACCAACCTGTTCAGTCAAAAGTAGTTTTGACTGATTTTGCTAGTCAATAGTACTTTTGACTGGTTAAGAGTTTTGACTAAAACACATACACCAACATGACCAATTATGATTATGTCCAGCTGTCGTTATAAAAGTACAATATTTTAATTTTATTTACGATACGGGGTCCGCTCAATTTGACCATAAGAAATTCGCACAAGTTAACATCAAATTCTTTAAGCTCCAAATATATTCTAAAAATCTAGAAAATCCTGCACCATTTGAGTCGTAGAAAACGAATGCATTGGAATAAGACTAGTGCACTCACCCGTATTCGTTCGAGGCCGTCGATTCGCTTGCAGGCGACGATGTCCCCGCACTCTTTTGTTTTCAGACTGCAGACTGTGACGTCACAAAATACCTAGTAGGTAGGTACTGCTTTCAATTTGAGCTGAAAAAATTGTACTTTTAGGTGGCTAATACTGAATATGTACAATTACCTGTACGTTAACTTTTAAATCATGTACGTTTACCTATTATCCACCATTATTACTCGTGTTTGTGCCGCAAAGCAAATTTAATATTCTTCTTCACACTGATTTTCTTAAATCGTAATTAAAAACACTAAATCTAATCACCTTTCAAGCAAAAAGAAACGTAATCACCACCAGTTCAGCCGTACAAGAACCATAATGCAACGTTAAACTTACGTACATAAACTCACGCCTTTTTCCCATGGGGGTAGGCAGAAATCACAGAACGCCACCTACTACGACTCTTACATACTTCATTCTTCTCGTCCCCGTTTATACTATTCGTCATACAAGCACGCCGGTACAAGTATTGCGCATCTGACCTTTCTAAAGAACCTCACCAATAAGGCCAGGGTAACTCTTTCTAGGGCGTCTCCTCCCGGCGTTTCCACTCACATCTGCCATATAAATTCCTTTTGCAGGTCACCTTTCACTCATCCTCTCAACATGACCGAACCATCTAAGCATACTCTATTTAATCTTTGTCACTACAATACCCTCTTTAAAACAGTTAAACTTGTAAAACCCCCTATCCTTATCCCCTATACCCTATCCTTGCCGGAGGCTAAAAAAAACTTATTCTTTTTTCAAATTTCCATTCCAAAAGCGTGTTCAAATAAATTCGAAGATGGCGGCAAAGATACGAACATTTAATAGTAACATCAAAGCGTTTTGTATCATTAAATGGCGCTAAGAATTAACTGGCCATGGCCGAACAAGGTCGAGTTAACACTTGACCCGTTACTAATTAACATAAAGATAAAGAGATAATTAAGTTAAAAGGGATGGGGAGTGCTTGACGGGTGTTTACGTTATCAGTTACTTAAACAACAGTTTTGGCAATTATCTTGAACCCCTTTGAACTTTAGATAATAATATACCAGCTTAATATTGTCACAATGCAGAGCCAAGGCCTTTTCTCATACAGAGAAAGCACGTGTATTGATCACCACGCTTGCTTAAGGTGGATTTGCTATTTCAGACTTTTAATGTTTACTAGCGAATTGCCCGCGACTTCATCTGATTACTGCTCCGCTCCCGTGTGTCGTAGCGTGATGTTATAAAGCCCATGAAACTTACAAATAACGTGGTTTTCTATGGGTAAAAGATTTTTTTTAATCGGTTTAGTAGATCAAGAGATTACCCCCAATTATAACCTCAACCTCCTCCTTTTGGCGGATTTCATTGGTACACCTCTGCCTAACCCTTCGGGGAATACAGGCGTGATGGTAAGTGTGTAGTGTGTATAACCTCAAAAACTTTACCTCTTTATAACATTAGTATAGTTACTCGTATCTCCAGATTCTTTTCTTTATGCACATAATGTAAAAGATAAACTGAACGATGGCGGACTTAATGCCTTGGGCATTGTCTACCAGTCTACCTTAGGATAATGTATTTTAATTATAATAGTTTGCTTACTCTTCTAGTAAACATTGCTTTGTGAAAATTATGTATTTTCTTAATTCTCCGCTGGCCTTTCGTGATTAATATCGTTTCGTGATCCAAGACAGTTGAATCGTTTCTCCAGGACTCGTAAAGCTTCGTTGCCTCGGCGCTTTTCTGGCGATCTCCCATATATGGCGATATTATAAATGCGAAAGTAACTCTGTCTGTCTGTCTGTCTGTCTCTTCTTCACGCCTAAACCACTGAACCGATTTCAATGAAATTTGGTACAGATATAGTCTGGGACCCGAGAAAGGACATAGGATAGTTTTCATCCCGGAAATCCCCCGGGAACGGGAACTATTAATCCACGCGGACGAAGTCGCGGGCAAAAGCTAGTTATATATATTTTTAAGAGTATGTGTAGAGTTTCTTGCCCATTCTTCACCATACGAAACTACCTTTTGGAATGGGCAACTAGATTTTTTTTTCTGACGTATTTGACATTCAAAAGGGTTATGGTGTAATTGAAACAAATGATTTAACTTTGACAAAAAAAAACATTTCTTAAATTTTAACGTTAAAATTACATACCTACTAACTAATCTTCCTGAAAACCAATTAGCCTGAAAAACAATTACAGGAATGCGTTCAATTAATACTCAAATTGATTGTGTTAACTAAAGGAAAAAACAGAGGATTATTAGTTTAATCCTCTTCTTCGTAATATTATCAACAGTCCTGTTGTTTTGGCGGTTTGGCTTCTAGGTAGTGCAAATTATTTGGGTTTTTTCCGTTACGAATTTCTCAGTAGCAGCTCGGACTTTAGACTTTGGTCCTGACGACTAATTCTACTAAATAAAACACATTAACAATGTTGTTGCAATCGCTTCTCAACGACAATTAATGTTAAAAAATTTATGTATATTAAATATATACATTTTGGACAGATTAGACTGTAATTGTTTTACCGTCCCATCGGACTATGAGAGTGAGGGAAGAGGGAGCACACCTGTGTTTCTTTATTTTTCTTTTGAAATAAAAACTTTGCCATACACTAAAAAAATCTCCTGTATCGTGGGTGCGTTTACAAACATATAAAGTCACATACATAAACAGACAGATCGGGGACAACTATCTGTAGGTAACACAAATATTAAAATTTGTTCCGTGTGGGAATTGAACCCGTGACACGCAGCGCAGTAGCCAATCACTTAGCCACTGCGCCAACCGTGTCGTCAAATTACTTCACCTATATTTGAACGCGCGCCTGTGCCATATAATATCTCCTGCGCACTTGGTTAGTCTACATTGACATTTGCCGCTGGACCGAAATTCGGTCGAGAGGATTTTATCATATGATTGAAATAAAAATGACAAATAAAAAATATATATAACGCCTGTTTCCCCGAAGGGTTAGGCAGAGGTGTACCAATGTACACCCACAGTTCACCGGTATATTTAGGTCCCATGTAATAGGGGGCGAGCCTATTGCCATTAACTGGGCACAAATCCAAACTCTGAGCAGCTACTGTGAATTTCATAGCAGAACCCAGTAACACTTTTTGCTCGACCTGGGAATCGAACCCAAGACCTCTAGCGTAGCAGTCGCGCTTAGGACCACTAGGCCAACGAGGCAGTCGAGGCGAGGCGAGAGAGGTAAAAATAACAATAGTATCATAATGCTTACTCCACACTTAACTCCTAAAACATCAGGCGATAATAAAACCTAATAATATTCAAAAGTTTCCGAAGTACAATTTCGCGAACCGAGCGAAAATAAACTTTCATTATTTCCCAAACTTCTTAGGTAGGTACGTCGTCAAAAAACTTTGCCAACAAACGCAAAGTATGCGTTACTCTGCCAAGTTGAGCTAAGTATGTTAATAGGCCCACAGGGCACTTAGGTTATGTTGTGGAGAAATTAAAAGAATGTTAACTTTAGAAATATTCTCAAGGTCATTAGCAAATGTCTGATTACGTGTAAATACATACTAACACGCTTGTATACCCAAAAGGTTTAAGCAGAGGTGTAACCTACACCTACAGGTCGCCGGTATGTTTAGGTCCTATGTATAAGGGGCGAGCCTATTGCCATTACCCGGGCACAAATCCAAACTCCGAGCCGCTACTGGGAATCTCATAGAAAAACCCAATAACGCTTTGCTCGACCTAGAAATCGAACCCAAGACCTCTAGCGTAGCAGTCGCGCTCAGGACCATTAGGCTAACGAGGCAGTAATACCTAATTTAATTCACAAAAAGGAACGATAAACCAATCAGTATCCTGTTCTTTTGACGTCAACCTCTATTTTCGCAAACATTTAACAGGAAAATAACCCTAATAATAATGTCTGGATACATTATCCTCATAAGATTCAAAGTTCATAACTGTAATAACATAACGATAAACGTTTTATGAAGCCAAAAGTATTATTTCCCATCATTGTGATAAATGTTTTGCTATACATAATAATATACCATACCTGAGAATCTTTTGGTTACGACGATATAGAAGGTCAAAATTCTAACAGCTTTAGGTACGCTTTTTTTTTAACTGTCCCGTTGGTCTCGTGGTCGCAAGTGCGACTGCTGTGCAGGGGGTCCCGGGTTCGATACCCAGGTCGAGCAAAAAGTGTTATTGGGTTTTTCTATGAAATTCTCAGAAGCAGCTCGGAGTTTGGATTTGTGCCCGGTTAAAATGGCAATAGGCTCGCCCCCTATTACATGGGACCTAAATATACCGGCGAACTGTGGGTGTACATTGGTACACCTCTGCCTTACCCTTCGGAGAATACAGGCGCGATGTTTTTTTTTTTACGGAAACATGCTTAGAATATTCTGACTAAACTTTAAATGCTGCTATGACAACTGTACTGTTAGATGTACAACATGTACCTACACAATCTTTTAAATTATCTACACGCTGCATACCATGAAGAGTGATTTTTCATCCGCGTTAAGTTACGTCTTTGGTTACTCCGTCGCTCACGTGTTTCGTAGCGTGATGTTACATAGGCTTTACGATTCCTCATGAATCTGGCTATTATAAACCTAAAAATATTGTTACCAATCCGACTAGTAGATCGAGAGATCAGCGCGTTCAAACAAACAATCAAACCGAAACAACAACTTCAGCTTTTTTTTTTATAGACGGGACATCATCAAAGAACTTCCCCCGCCCTGGGCGGGGCGGGAGGGAGTGTCAGACTTTTACTGACTAAAACCCGTCTATGTTCCTTTCATGTGCCCTTTGCGTGCCGGGGGCGCGGTATCTCTTTCGAACAACCCGCAGCATAACATAATAAGTAAAGATTTTAAATTCATGAAATTCCAACTTCTTGGCCCTAAATTTGAAAGCGACCCAACTAAATGTAACAACGTATAAAAGAAACAAGTTCCCGCGAGTTTTTCGGCAAACAATTGTTTGTTAAAACTTGCAACAACGTATTCCAGACCGTGGAGTAAACAGTCCTCTTCAATCAATCAAAACGACCCAACTTGCTGTGACATTGATGTATTAAGTTATTTTATTGGAACCGCAGGAGAATATTCTTTCGGTAACAATGAAATGGCTGATTTACAACAGCTGCCTAAAAGTGTATTCGAAGCTCAATCGTTGTATAGAATTATTTTATACAAGGTGACGTCACCACTCCTATATACCATTGTACACCCACAGTTCGCCGGTATATTTAGGTCCCATGTAATAGGGGGCGAGCCTATTGCCATTAACCGGGCACAAATCCAAACTCCGAGCTGCTACTGAGAATTTCTTAGAAAAACCCAATAACACTTTTTGCTCGAACTGCGAATCGGACCCAGGACCTCTAGCGTAACAGTCGTGCTTAGGACCACTAGGCCAACGAGGCAGTCACTACTCTTAATAATTGAGTTAATTAAGTACATCAAAGTAATTCATTATGCTTATAGTGTTACATTACTATTCATCAATAACAGTTTAATTCGCATCCAAAGCGTATGCTTAAAATATATAGATTTAATATTAATTTGTGATAAATGTTCAAACTCATTAGATACAAAACTGTGGGTGTACATTGGTACACCTCTGCCTAACCCTTCGGGGAATACAGGCGTGATAGTATAATGTATGTCATTACAATTACTTCGAGAAATGGGATAAATTTTATTTAGGTTTGTTTTTGAAGGTCTTAACTAACCTCTAAACCAAAGAGTATAATAATATTTAGGGTACTCTAAACTAATAAGTTTATCTAAACAGAATCTAACAAGATTGCACAGAAACTATAGGTAAACATGTTTCTGGCAACCTCGCTTTGGCTGGACGTAATTTTTTAAAAGCCTTATATATGAATTTAAATGCAATCACCTAGGCGAACTTTCGGAGCATCAAGACAATCAAATTGACAGTCAGCCTCAACATCATCTAAATTCACCGGGACAGATTTAAAGCCAAAGTTGAAGTCAAATTATTTATTTAATTAGACATTAAAAAGTAATTCTTAACGTCATGGACTTTCTGCGGGATGTTCGAAAGAGATACCGCTCCCCCGGAACGCAAAGGGCACAAGAAGGAACATGAATGGGTTTTAGTCAGTAAAAGTCTGACACTCCCTCCCGCCCCGCCCAGGGCGGGGGAAGTCATGTGATAATTTCCCATAAAAAAAACGTCATGGACTTTAAGCACCAGTAAGGACCTATAAGTTTTACAAAATACCTTTTCAAATTACACCACCAATAAAACTAGGGATTTTGGACTTAATTTCTAACAGAAATATCACCAGTAACCATAGCAACCGGCCTAAATTTCAGAAATAGGTTAAAACCCACTAAAAATCTCCCGTGTAACACTCTAAATCTCATTCCTTAATTAACGCTTTGTCTACTACAACTTCGGATTTTATTAACATGACAATTCTGTTCTTTACTTTCAAATATCTACCCTAACTTGTAAAGTTACAGTTCAAAGTTGTTTGTAGGCAGAGTCTTGAGCCGCGACATACCTTAGGCCGTGAATACACTTTGTCTGTGAGACAAATGTGTCTCATACATACACAGCGATTGTACGCCAAGTTTATGTTGATGAGATGATGTCGTAAAGACACAGATGCGACGATGATATGACTATCGTGTCTTTGGAGTGGCGATGAGAATTTATGCAATTTTGTGTTTTTTTTTTAAAGATTATGGTCGTTTTTTCAGGCGTAAGTGTGCTTAGTACTTATAATCTTTTAGTTATTGTTTCTTTATAATATTTTTTTTTAAGTTTTTTTTTTGGTTTGAATATAAAACTCTATTTAATTATAATAATGGATAAAAATAGAATTAAAAAAATATTTTTAATTATTAATTTAAATCTATTGAGTATGTCAAAGGTAACTCTTATGTTGATTAATTAAACTTTAACTGTAATAATGTGGAGAAGAAAAAAAAACAATTCTGTTATAAATAATTCAAATAAGAACTAATTACTTAGTTAATTAATTTTAATTGTTAAATATTTCAAACTAATTCAGTGTGTTAATTGTCTTATATTTATATTAAGTAGTAACAAGGTCAATGTATGTCCCAAACTTATGTTTAAAATATATTTATTAAATAAATTAGCATTTATTTTTTATTTATTAAATAAAAGTTTTTTTTAAGTGGGTTGTTTTATTCCGACATAATTAATCAAACAAACCACTAAAATACTATACGTACGTACTGTTTATTTTAATTATAGTTTACGCAAGCTGTTACTTCGCTGTCAATATGTATGGAATAATTTTATTTCCCTTAACTGCCACTAGACGGCGCTACACACATAGTAAACGTTGTATTTAACTCGATCAAATGCCTACGTATAAAACCGGCCAAGTACGAGTGGGACTCGCGCACGCAGGGTTCCGTAACATTTTCTATAAAAACGGCAAAAAAAACATTTTTGTTGTATGGGAGCCACCCTTAAATATTTATTGTATTCTAGATTTTAGTATTTGTTGTAATAGCAGCAACAGAAATACATCATCTGTGAAAATTTCAACTTTCTAACTATCGCGGATCATGAGTTACAGCCTAGTGGCAGACTGACAGACAGACAGACAAACGGACAGCGAAGTCTTAGTAATAGGGTCCCATTTTACTCTTAGAGTCCGGAACCCTAAAAACTAACACACCCACTCTGTCCCCACTTCAGCGTAGTTACAAAAGGTACCGTTTTTGCCTATAACTGCCTATTAGGTATAACTGAATTACTTCGCTTATACGATAGCTCTATTACCTATAGCAAAAAGGGGACTGAAATTCAGTGCATAAATGGTTTATGTCCATGAAAAGTTATTGAATATTGGTTTAATTTTAAGTGGCTGTAGTGTGTATGTTTATTTTTACAATTACACATTTAATGGTTTTGCTCTTCAGTGCATTACTTTATAATACTGACGCTCATCCCGGAGTGTTAAGTAACCTTACTATAGTATTGTAAACGCGAAAGTTTGTGGGTTACACGGATGTTTGTTACTCTTTCAAGCTTCACAATTTAAACGGAAGTTACAAAATTCTGGCACAGATATCAATTTTCTCTAGCTTAGCATACCATAACATACCATGACGCCTGTATTCCCCGAAAGGTCAGGCAGAGGTGTACCTTACACCCACAGTTTGCCAGTATTTTTAACTTGACACAGTGTAATTGTTATCTTGTTTTTATTTCTGTGGAATAATTTTGCAATTTGACCTAATTATCTTCGCAGACCAAGTCGCGGGCAGAAGTTACATAGTTGCAGCAATTATTGGTAGGTATAAAGAGTAAATTCAAAACATGGAATTTACCAAAGTGTTTTAATTATTCTTATTTGTTATTTTTTGATACATTTGTTTTGTTTTTTTTTAATCAAATCATCGTTTATATTGCTAATTTCAGAACATGTTTAGAAATCTTATTAGTAAAGTAAAGTAAAAATAATTTATTCACAATATCACAGGATTGTTGGGATTTGTGAGTAAGGGTTGTTCTTATACAGCGTGTAACGGAAAGGGTATATCCATACAAACGGGGTTAAGAGTGTATCCGGTACAGAATCTCTATACAAAATTTCAGCTCAAAAGCAATAACTTTGAAAATGCATATTTTTTTTTAATTTCGGCAGTTTAAGCCATAAACAAACTTGTCAGGAGAAACAAGTCTTTTACGGCATTGTTTTTTAGTGTGTAGTTCATTGACACCGATCAGCTGACTTAGTGTAATGATGTGTAGAATCCAATTCGAAACATTTGTTTTTTTTGCTTAAATGTTGCTTAACTTTATAATTTTGTGAGTATAGGTATTAAAAAAATGTTGCTATGTGGTTTGTTAACACCAAAAGAATCTGTACCTTTGATATATATATACCCTTTCCGTAACACGTTGTATATTGTCAATAAACTATTTTTACTTTACTTTCTTATACGTACGTTCTGTGTCAAACATCTGTGTGACGGGGCGGCCCCGTCACACAGATGTTTTATGTAAGAACTCTTTTCCACATCACCTCTTCACCCACTCTTTGCCCCACTACATCATCCTGGCAACAGTTGACGCCGTCTCCGAAATGAAAATTAAATTGCCACGTAATTGACGCAAAGTCTTCATTTCAAATAAGGAACATGTTTGAACCTGTTTTATTCCAACATTCACGTTTACCTCCGCAGCGCTATTTGTAAGAGCTCTCTTATGATGATATGAGATGTGTAAGGAGTTCTAAATGTAGAATACTCATTGTTTTTAATGAAATTATGTTTGATTTCTTTGCTATCTATAGATTAATGGAGGAAGTTTGTAAGGTTTCTAAAGACAATTTTCAAGACACGATAAGGCAACGGTCTCGGAGCGGGCGCGCAGCGTTAATGCGGCTGGCGCGCCACGTTTTTGATGCGTGAAGTGGCGCGTGACGGTCTGTCAAATGCGAATGTACAAAATGTCGTCGCGGTCACGCTGTCAACTAGCTTCGAACAAAATGATAAGGCAAGTATTTATTAAAGTATCCAGATAATATATCTATAATGTCATCTCTGACCTAGACTAGAGTCAAGAGATTATCTACCTCAAATAAATAATAAAAAATATCCTGATCAGCCTCAGACCGTAGTCGACTATTCTAGTTGCTTTGACTTCCACATACCTACAAACATAAACTCACGCCTTTTTCCACTATCACCCAAAAACCGGCTTATAAAAGCTGACTTTTCATTCGTCAGATAACATGAAAAGTATGTCAGTTTGACAGCTTTTATAAAGAAAGCAATCGTATATCACCGCCTCATCATCTTCCTGCCCTTATCCCATGTTACTTGGGATCCGCGCAACATGTTTTCGTCTTCATGCCGTCCTGTCAACCGCCATGTTATCACACCGCCTGTCACATAATATTATTTTATTCAGATAAAACTTCGCTAATGATTGATAAATCATCCCATAGCACTAAGCTCAGTATTTGATAAAGCATAATGATGAAAGCATAACGATGAAGGCAATGATGAAAGCAATGATGAAAGCATAATAATGAAAACCCGTATCGACATAACAGCTTTATGTAAATACATAAGTATATTTAACAAATAAATATTCTGTTTCTAATTCTGATTTTGACACTATTCACCCAAACAAATAACTTTAACCAAAGAACGACATAGTTCTATCATCCTGAGACACCCCAAACGTCCTAAACAACAATATAATTCCATGAAACACCTTCCTTGCCACAACTTGTCACATCGTACGCTGCACAGCGTGACGTGTTGACGAGCAAACTGAAAACTTTAGCAATTTCCTCTCTGCCGTCGTTTGTCACGGCGACCGTGAACATGTCGCGAGGGGTAACACGCGTCTGCTTATACTTTCACGTTATTTAGGACTTGCAGACACTGTACTGATGGAAAATTGATAGGCACCGCTGATATCCGAAATCTATACCAATATTATGAAGCCACGTGTTGCCACGTATTGTTTGTTTTAACTCGCTAATCTCTGGAACTCCTGGTCAGATTATAAAAAATCTTATGCTTATAGGCAAAATAAAAAAATATGGCCTATCGATATATTATTAAGCTATATTTTTTTTTTTCAAAAAGAAGGATTCTAAAGAAAAAAACCGGAAATGAAAAATGCTAGTGTTGGTTCCATAGAAAAAGTTCCTCATATTTATGAGTACCCACTGAAAATCCGCATTATATTAAAGGTCAGCCTGTATTACTAACTAGCTTTTTCACACGTCTTCGTTCACAAACCATAAATCCTATGACACTGGGCAATAGTTTAGATCATCATCATCAAATATGATTCATCACCAAAAATTCCTCTTACTAAGAAACAAACCAAACCTTCACCTCTTTCTAGTATTATCTAGTATAAAATACGTATAGACAGACTGAACAATATGATCTTAGTAAACACACATACAATAGGTACCTAGATAAAAGTAGAAAAACCCAGTAAGAAACACTTCTTTGAATTTTAACTTAATTCTAAAAATACACCACCTCGTAAACCGAAATTCCTCTCTCTCTAATTACACTCCCAATACATTAAAATGCCACATCTAAATCCAGCTACAATCTCCCCAATCTCCCCATCTTTCCTTTTGTATTCCTCCAGCCATTAAAAATTAGTTCCAATTCTAACGAGAAAGAAAAATAAACAAAAGAATGACGAGTGGCTTCAATAAATTAGGGTAGTTTACTGTGACAGGCCGACGTGCGCGGGAGTCGGTGCGTCGCACGCCTGGCAATGACGGATCGCAGCTGGTAATGAACTTATACGGTTCGGAAATAAGATATCGCTTCATTGGAACTGGTGATGTTGGTTTCGAGTCAGTGCAGCTGCTGTCTGTACTTCAAAAAAAAAAAAAACAAATGATTGAGAACTTGGTCGTAATGGTTAAGACGCGATTTCGATACCGGGCAAGTGCCAAATATGACCTTTTCAATTGTACTTTTTAATTTTATCTTGGACATTACCGATATTGGTGGAGGAAAACATCTTGTTGAAACCTGGACTTATAATTAATGTAATTCTGTAATCGCCAATCCGTTTTAAGCTAGTGTGGTGTGGTGGTAATCGATGCTAGTGTCTTCTCTGTATGGGAAGAGGCCTATACCTTGCAGTGAAACAATAATACGCTGGCATTATTAATGTGTAAAAATTGTGGGGATTCATCGCCCCGCCATCGCCAGCTTAGAACTGGGTGTAGGCAGACTAGTTTGAATTCGAAAATCACCTACTGAATGAAAAAATCATTTTATTTTATTATTGAATCGTATTAACAATTACTAGCATAGTTACCTCCTTCAATTTGATGAAGATGCAAAAAAGCATCTTGTATAAAACGCCCTTAAAATGCGTTTCTCTTTTATTTCCACACCTTGTATAACCCGGTTTTTTTCATACACATAAAATAAGTTATATTTTATAGGTCGCCTGGGAGCCAGTTTGAAGCGGGCGCCGATGCATGCTGCCACGGCAATGATGGATCGCTTCTGGTAATGATTTTATATGGCGTGGAAATAAAATATTAAACCGATGTATGGGTTCACTGATAAATGTAGGGGCAAGTTATGGCAAAATATTTTTATTATACGTGGCTTCGCCCTAATGTATGCAAACAATACGATTTTATAATAGGTGGTGTTGTAAGGAATATAACACATTGACTCAATTATACCATCACGCCTGTATTCTTCGAAGGTTTAGGCATAGGTGTACCAATGTACACCCACTGTTCGCCGGTATTTTAGGTCCCATGTAATAAGGGGTGGGCCTGGTGCCATTAACCGGGTAAAAATCCAAACTCCGAGCTGCTGCTGAGAATTTCATAGAAAATAACAAATAACACTTTGCTCGAGCTGGGATCGATCCCAAGACCTCTACCGTAGCAGTCGCGCATAGGACCACTAACGAGGCAGTTAAATAATATTGGTTCCAATTAAAGTTTCTCAATCAAGAAAACTGAAATAACAATGGTTTCATAAAATAAGAACGGAATTGCTGGTACAGCATAAAATAAATAAAATATTGTTTTTATACGATTCAGCATAACACCATAAAATCATAACAGCCAGGAAAAATAAAAAGGATAATTAAACGAAGTTCCAATTTCAAACAATAACGGAATAATGTAGAAAATTTTAATTAAACAAAATGGCTACGTTTTTTACACAGAGCAAGCAAACAGGACAGGGGATTTTTTTTATCTCGAATGCATTCAAATTGTCGATTTCGGTCGCAAATATAACCGATATTAAAATTGATTCAGGCTTTGCCCGGGATAGCAGTAATCGTAAAAGATAATAATCGGCGATAACGCCGTCCAATATGGCGGACAATATGGCTGCGCGCGAAATAATTGGCGGGAATTGTCACACGTAAGGGCCATCGCGAACTATCAGTTTTGATTTCGTAGGGATTATTTTAGTTGTATTGTTTGTGTGTTATTCAGTTATTTACCTACAATATACAAAATTGATGTTCATTTATAATTATATTCAATTGTTTTCATTCTTTGGTTTTGTGCAACTTTCAGAACGACAATCGCATTGTTTATTATGACTCATGCTAATAAACTGCTTTTCCATTAAGATATTAAGTGTTTTTTTATTTATTTTCCATTAAAGAGCTTCCATATTATGTATTAAATGACATTTTTACTTTGACAGCCCTTAATGAATCAGCTTTTTGCGCATTGTCAAAAACTCGTGAAACTAAAAAACACTATGGAAACCCCAAAACAAAAAATGTGAAACCTTATAAAGAATGTAAAAAGATACTTAACCAAGCGAACAGTTACTGTTCTTTCCATCATTGCTATCATTTGTTTGTTCTGCACCATATCTTTTTTGTTTTTCTTAAAGGTGGGAAATCATCAAATGACTTCCCCCGCCCTGGGAGGGGGGGGGGGGGGGGGGAAGAGGGAGTGTCAGACTTTTACTCACTAAAACCCATCCATGTTTCTTCTTGTGCCCTTTTGCGTTCCGGGGGCGCGGTATCTCTTTCGAACAACCCGCAGCCCCGGCAGGTATCGGCCCCTCCGCACTGCACCATACCTGGGACCTGCAGAAATGGTTTACGGAAATGTTCTAACTAATCTTAAAATAACTTGTATAGTGTTATGTTTTTCGTGAATTAGATTCCGCGCTGCCATAAATAAAACAGTTCAAAATATTTTTGTCCTAATGTTACTTTGACGGGTAGTACACGTAGTTATTGGCTACGTGATGTATCTTTTTTACAGCCTATTTAGTCTCATTATTTTCTTTTTTTGTTTATCTCATATACCCCTTTCACATTTGAATAAATAGAACATTAATTTGCTTTAAAAGTAAATTATGCATCAACTATTTATCACAATTTGATATGAAGTCAATAAGATCGATGGGATTTGTCTGGTCAATCTAAAAATGCTGATAACAATGTGAAATCGAAAATGTTGCAACCAGCTTATACACGTAGCAGGTAAATAGATAAGAAGGTCAACTTTATACTTTTTCGACGACACAGTAGGCGCAATGGCTGAGCGACTGGCTGCTGCGCTGCGTGTTGTGGGTTCGATTCGCGCACAGAACGAATATTTGTATGGCGTACAGATAGTTGTTCCGGGTCTGGCTGTTTGTGTATGTGAGTATATTATATGTTTGTAAACGCACCTGCGACACAGGAGAAAATGCCTAGTGTGACGCAAAGATTTTTATATAAAAAAAACTATAAAGATAAAGATCATTTTATTTGTCAAAACATGTGTAGGTCATAATAATACATGCAAAAATGGATGTTTACTATAGATGGTATAGTGACTCTAGCACATCTCCACATCTTCAATGCCAGATGATTTCAATGTTTTTAGGGTTAATTGAACCATGGTTCCAATGTCTGCCTAACTGAGCCACTAAATTAGTAAGTGTGTAAAAAAAAACGAATAACGCTGACCATCGAGTGTCAGCGTTATTCGTTTTTTTTACACACTTACTTATCGTGGTGAACTATGGATATACTTTGGTACACCGCTGCCCAACCCTTCGAAGAATACAGGCGTGATGGTGTGTGTGTGTGATGATCAATGCTTGATCCTTCTCTGTGTTTCAAGAGGATTTGAATTTGTCCTTTAGTGGGACAATCCAGATCCACCAGAGAGACAATCCAAATTTCAATTAAACACTTTACAGGCAGTTTTAAATTGTCCCGACGAAATATTGTAGATACATTATTGAACATTGCACAAAGTTGAACTTCTGCAGATTTTTTTACTTACTGCCTTTTATTTGTCGAATTAATGACATGCCTATTTGTTTGCAAACATTTTTCAAACACGTTCATAAATGAATGTTTTTCAATTATTTTAACTGCCCTAAAACGTTTTCGCTGTTATTTATGTTTGACAAAAACAAGTATTTATTTTGTTCGTTATCGTTTTCAGTGTCTAAACGCCAATAAATAAGGAATAAGAAATTAAAATTCCTGAAATGTCTTTGTGAAACGTACCTACACAGCTTGAAGACGACTCTTAGACATTTTAATCAAAATAGAGATCTCTTCCCAGCTGAAATTTAATTTTTCGCAAATCTGATCTTGAATTATTTAATTACTTAACTAAGAGGAAAATCATAAGGAAACTTGGATATGAATCTTTGTAATTAACGCTAGGGAATTAGTACGAATGAGTACTCCTTCCTTCTGTAGGTATATAAAACTGGTGAAATGTGAGTCGAAATCGTAGACAAAGGGTTCTTTACAACTGAATAATATTTAACTATAGAAGCAACAAGAATCTTTTTTTTTTTATTTTTTTTTTTTTATAGACGGGAAATCATCAAATAACTTCTCCCGCCCTGGGCGGGGCGGAAGGGAGTGTCAGACTTTTACTGACTAAAACCCGTCTATGTTCCTTTCATGTGCCCTTTGCGTTCCGGGGGCGCGGTATCTCTTTCGAACAACCCGCAGCAGCAACAAGAATCTTGTAACCATGATTTTGTAAAAACCATTTTAAAAAGAGTGTCCATGGAGTTTCTTGCTCGTTCTTCTCCATAGAGATCTACGTTTTGGAACGAGCAACTAGCTTCAACTTGCTGTAACTTCTTGACAATTCAAAAGTGCCTGTAAATGGTCTAATTGAAATAAATGCTTTGACTTTGACTTTGACTAACACGTTTTTGTATGGGGACTTTAATTTCTAACTTTATTTTTATTATTTGGTGTTCGGTCATAGTACGAGACCGTTGGAAATGTTTAAGTGCCAACCTATAACGGGTCAAAAGGCTGTTTATTTTAAACAGTAATAGATAGACACTAAGAAAAGATGGATGGATTGTGTAAAAAATGATATGAAAGAGACGGGAGTCAGTTATATCATGACAGTTGACAGGACAGAATGGAAGAAGAAAACGTGTTGCCGATCCAAAGTAACATGACATAAAGTCAGGAAGATGAATAGATGAACACTTAACATGATGACAAACGCTGTCCGTCCGTCTGTCACTCGTTTACAATTTTATACCATCACGCCTATATTCCCCGAAGGGTTAGGCAGAGGTGTACCAATATACACCCACAGTTCGCCGGTATATTTAGGTCCCATGTAATATATATTGCCTAATGCCTAATGGCAATAGGCTCGCCCTCTATTGCGCCCGGTTAATACCGGAAACCAAACCTACACCAAACCGAACCGAACCAAACCCCGGTGAACCAAACCTGGAAACCAAACTCCGAGCTGCTACTGAGAATTTCATAGTAAAACCCAATAACACAATTACAATTTTAAGTGTTTGTAAACGGAACCCTAATAATAGTGTCTCTTGGGTACCATTTTCATATTGAACCCTTGAAAGAGGATTAATTTCTTTACCCTATAGCATTATTTATGCTTTATTTTAAATATGAGTTCTTCTGCTTAAGGCGAAGCGAAAGGGTGTGTCAGACTTTTACTGACTAAAACCCAACCGTATTCCTCCTAATGTCCTTTGCGTTCCGGGGCCCCGTTGACTGTTTCGAATAAATTCTACAACTACATTTATAAGGCTATAATATCAATAAATTACAGACTTAACAAGTAAGTCCTCACTTGCACTGAAAACAAAACTTTCAAGCAATATTGACAGTTAATTTAATATTCTAACGCTCTTTATTTGCTACAGAAACTCACACAAGCGTTGCTGAGTCAGACTGTGTAAGTCAAACTGAAAATGGCTGATGGCTTGTTGTTTTACGTGTTCATTTATTAATGGGAATAATATTAGATTGCTTTGGAATCTTAAACCTTATGTATACCATCACGCCTGTATTCCCCGAAGGGTTCGGCAGAGGTGTACCAGTGTACACCCACAGTTCGCCGGTATATTTAGGTCCCATGTAATGGGGGGCGAGCCTATTGCCATTAACCGGGCACAAATCCAAATTCCGAGCTGCTATTGAGAATTTCATAGGTAAACCCAATAACACTTTTTGCTCGACCTGGGAATCGAACTCAGGGCCTCTAGCGTAGCAGTTGTGCTTAGAACCACTAGGCCAGGGATGGCGAACCCTTATCGGTGATAGTGCCATTTTTTATAGAAAAATAATGATGTGACTATGACGTGCCATCAAAGAATCTTGGCTTAGTCATTGAATGGAGAAAAATACAACTAGAAGCTGTTAACACTCTTTGTTTGCAACTAGTTTGTACAAGAATTGTAATATTTACTATTTTATGTTTATTTTAATAAAAGGTTAGTGTGATTTCTGCTGTTGTAAATTGTTTTCGATCAAATACATATACAGTTGTCATATATTGGCGTGCCCGAATTATTTTGTCGCGTGCCACTACTGGCACGCGTGCCATTGGTTCGCCATCCCTGCACTAGGCCAACGAGGCCGTTCTTCCACCAGCTATATCTTCTACCAGTTATAACGATAATTTCATTAATTCAAATTACACAATACATATTAAATCTTTGTAATGCGTACCTACTCACATAACTCCTTCCACATAGATAATTGTAATTGCTTCACAAATTGTTCTCTTACCAATTAAGATCAGCTAACATTTCAGCTATGTAATTCAGCTGTGTCTTGATGGCCCAGTGGTTAAGGCGCCCGCCTCCCATGCACGAGGTTGTGGGTTCGCAACCGGGCACGGGCAAGTACCAATGTGACTTTTCCTAATTCATATGTACTTTCTAAGTTTTTCTTGGACATCACTGACATCAGTAACCATGTCAGAGGCCCTTGAGGCGGTTTAGAAACTCTGACACTAGGGTGTGTGGGGTCGTTAGACCTTACTGCCCACACGATAAGAAGAAGAAGCTGAAACTTTGAGTATAATAAAACAATTAAGTTATCAGATAGACGGTGTAGCCTTGAAGTTTATTCGGTTGTTTTAAAACGCTTTCATATTGTAAGTTAAGACACGGTTGGCGCAGTGGCTGCGTGATTAGCTGTTGTACTACGTATCGCGTGTTCGATTCCAGTTTTGAACAACTATTTGTGTGGCCTTGTTCTGAGTCTGACTGTTTGTGTATGTCAGTTTATATGTTTGCAAACACACTCACGATACAGGAGAAATTCAAAGTGTGGGGCAACGTACTTTCACAATAAAAATTAAGAAAGTTTGAGTTCTATAGAGAAAAAGTGTGCCATAATAAGTACAATGCTGTCATTGAAAAGTTACATTTATTCACACTACCTAAAGGGTGTCCAATGGAACTCTATAACTAAGGTTTCGCTGTCTGTCCATTCATAGACGAATGGATGAACGTATAGATTTTCACTGAATGTGTATTACCTACTATAGCCGGTATAACAACAAATTATAAAAATAACATAAAGTTAAAAATTAAAGGAGTCCCAATAGTACATAAGAATCGTGTTAAATATTGTGTGGTAGTACAGAATCCTCTGTGTTCGACTCGTATTTCACCGTTTTTGAGTGAAATAAACGTTGTTCCATTAAAAAAAAAAAACTACTGTACCGTGTGTCCGCTAACAATTGATATAAACTCACATACACAAACAAACAACCAGACCCGAAACAATAACCTGTAGGCCATAATTGCACATATTTTGTATCGAGCGAATGTCGCAGCGCAGCAGCCAATTATAATTGCCTATACAAGATTGAATAAATGCCTCTAATTAACATACATACATATCATTACGCCTGCTTTCCCCAAAGGGTTAGGCAGAGGCGTACCAATGTACACCCACAGTTCGCCGGTATGTTTTTAGGTCCCATATAATAAGGGGCGAGCCTATTGCCATTATCCGGGCAAGAATCCAAACTCCGAGCTGCTACAGATAATTTCATAAAACTGAGAATTTCATTTTTCTAAATGATAACAAGTCGAAATTAGAACTTGCCGGAAAGAAAACTTGTGCAAACGTATTTAATAAACCCAAAAACACTTTGCTCGACCTGGGAATCGAACCCAAGACCTCTAGCGTAGCAGCTGCGCTTAGGACCAGAAGGCCAACGAGGCAGTCAATTTCTTCAATGTCTTCAATCAATTTTTAGTTAAATTGCCATCAGATTCCTGCAAAAAAAGGAGTTAATTGAAATGAAATCTCTAAAAGATCTCCACGAAATGGTCTCCGGGGCTCCATCAATAGTCCTCTAAGTGGGTGTTGAAGGATTGATCGAATGACTCAAAAACCCGTGTCTCTGAACAGCTGATTGATATGCCTGTAAGATGTATCAATCAATTTTAAAGCTTTATACCCTTGCTGACAATCGTTTCCCCGTTTTCATGTTCGACAGTAAAATTTAATTTTATCGTGTGGGTGGGGGCGAATGTTTCGACAGTGTGTCGGTTACATAAGGGATTAAATATATGTGGTATATTTCTGTCTAAATATAGAATAAAAAACCGGACAAGTGGGAGTTCGTACAAGATTTAATACCTACTACACATGAAAAAAAACTTGAATGGAGGACAACCCTTGACCCTTATTATTTGTTGTTAACTGCCTCGTTGGCCTAGTGGCCCTGAGTGGGACTGCTACGCTAGAGGTCCTGGGTTCGATTCCCAGGTCGGGCGAACTGTGGGTGTTCTTTAGTACCTACACCTCTGCCTAACCCTTCGGGAAATACAGGCGTGATGGTGGATGGTGGCAGCTAAATTAGGACACAATAAGTGAAAATTTCATCACTATACCTGGCTATATCTCACGAACCGTGGTACGGTTCAAGGGATACAGCACCCAGATAGGCAGGCGGACGGACAGCGGAGGATCAGATTACAGGATCCCGTTCGCTTTCTTTGAATGGAACCCTAATAAATAATATTAACGGCAAATATTAATTTAAAAATAATCTTTATTTATGTTACACAAAACTTATAAAATAATAATTAAACTACAAAGTCCTTTAAAACATGTCTATAAACTTAATCGTTTATTTTTCGAACACAAAACTTAGTTAAATAATAGTAATTAAATTAAAAACTATGTCGCATCAAAAAACTCATCCGCATCGCTGTCAATGGGGCATGTGCCCAGAAGGCTGGCAGCATTGCCACGTTGTATGGCAATGCTGATTCTTTGGCCAACGAAAAGGCCAGCCCTCTGGTCATTTTAATTAATATTAATTAATTAAAATGGAATCTCCGAGACGGCAAGATGGATTTTGACAGGACTTTCTGACAGATAGCAGCTGATCTTATGTAGAGTAACTTTTTTGTTAAGAGTTGTTGCTTTTATTTAAGACTAGCTGTGCCCCGCGGTTTCACCCGCGTTGTTGATTTTGGTTACTTTTCCGTTCCCGTGGCTCATAGTGCGATGTTTTGTAGCCTATAATCTATTATTCTGAGGTACAGGCTACGGAATGTCACGCAGAGTCATTATTTTGCTGCGAAGTTATTTTAAAACTGCGATATCTCCTAAGATATTCATTGAAATTAAATGATGTAAAGGGCAATTTTGTTCAAAATTAAACACTTGTGATGAATAACGTATTTATGTTGATAAGGATTAATACTATGTTCATAAAAACACATTCGCAAATAATGCATTATTTTAAAACAAATTTTCTGACTATAAAAATAGCTATACTGAGTCAACCTTTAAAGTTAGGCATGTACTACCACGAACTTTTTTTTAGAATATTGTAAGAAGAACAATTCTCTCATACATTATTTTTGCGTAACTTTAACTGTTTACGCAGCGCACGCAACAAAAGCCCTCGAAAAGAATATTTTTTCCCCGTTTTTGCCACATTTTTCATTGATACTCCGCTCCAATTGGTCGCAGCGTGATGTTATATAGCCTATAGCACTCACGAATATATAATGTAGCTTTCTACCAGTGAAACAATTTTTAAAATCGGTTCACTACTTCCGGAGATTACCCCCTACATACAAACTTACAAACTTACAAACAAATTCTACCTCTTTATAATATTAGTATAGAAGTATAGAAAAACAATCAGAGCTGCGCGCAAATATTATTATCATCAAAATATGAGTATGACGTAGCCATGGAAATTAACAAATACATTTTGTCATATTGTAATTTACACATACATGGTATGGCAGAATATGTCAAAAGTATCTGTCCGAATAATAACATCTAATGTACAGTCAGCAAAAGAGATAAGTAACCAGAGTCGCCTAATAAATTCAAAGTTTTTCAAAGACCGATAGAAGATTTTTAATGAATTTTGTATTTATTAATATAAAATAAACAGTTTTTTAATTAAATTAAATTTCATATAAAAGCTACCACTGGTTTAAGAGAAAATTTCAACGATATTAGACGGTCTGGTTACTTATCTCTTATGTTGACCGTATCATATTTTTGCAAATAGTTGGTTTTTTATTTGGTTTGAAAAAAAAAAACTCAGAAAACCAACAAGCTAGCTTGCATTATAATCCGTAACAATATAGAAGCATGCTTAACATACAGTAAATATACATAAACAATATGACAAGGAAACTCCATCAACGTACAAACGAAACCATGTCTTAACGAATGGCCCATAAAGAGACATCCAAGTTATTGATCAAGATTATTTGCAAGCACAATCACTACATTATTCCGTTCACGTGGCACAACAACGGAGCAGCCATTTTGTATTCAGTGGGGCAGTTGATGTCATACTTGAGAACTTAATTTTGGGTAACCAGGGGGGCAATCCTCTAGGAGCGATCGCAATCTAATCTTTGTCCCATATACCATCACGCCTGTATTCCTCGAAGGATTAGGCAGAGGTGTATAAATGTACAGCCACAGTTTGCCGGTATGTTTAGGTCCAATGTAATAGGAGGCGAGCCTATTGCTATTAACCGGGCACAAATCCAAACTCCGAGCTGCTACTGAGAATTTCATAGAAAAACCTAATAACACTTTGCTCGACCTGTGAATTGAACCCAAGACCTCTAGCGTAGCAGTCTCGCTTAGGACCACTAGTCTAACGAGTTATCTTTGTCTCAATCTATCAAAAACCTCTTTTACGTAGTTTTTTTGACATTTAATTGTGAATGAGATAAATATTGGTACTTACTAGATTTTGAAAGTTTTTAATTAGTACGAGTATGATTGGCCTTTTAATCTCTTCAGTAGACTTTTATCATGAAAATCAAAATTAAATGAAAAAGTGAACAGAAAGACCATCTCCTGATCCAATTATCTCCTGACCTGATCCAATTTGCTAACAGACCTCATCATCATCATCTGCTTAGCCTTTTCCCAACTATGTTGGGATCGGCTTCACCGTCAGACCTCCACAATCCAATAATGGTTTAAGGGTAATACGATACTCTTGGTAAGACTGGTTGTCAGACTTTCTGGCTTCTGACTAACAGTAACGACTGTCAAAGATCTACAAATGACAACCGGGACCAACGGCTTTACGTGCTTTCCGAGGCACGGAGGAAACTCGCTAACAGACCTACTCCTTGAAAATTAAAAAGTGCCAATAAATGGTTTGTTATTATTTTTCTTTTAATTGTGATGAGTATGCTCTTGACTCAAGTCTAGGTCAGAGGTGACAAAAACAGTCGACGATGGAGTGAGCCTGTTCACTTTAACTTTATAGAGATTGGGGTTGAATGCGTTCGGATTAATACAGACGCTTAATTTATGGACTATTGGCATAGTGGCCAAGCGATCGACTACTGCGATGCGTGTAACGGGTTTGATTTCCGCACAGAACAAATGTGTATTACCTACAGATAGTTGTACTGGGGCTGGCTGTTTTTGTATGTGAGTTTATATGTTAGTACACGCACCCACGATACACGAGAAATTCTAAGAGGGGGGAAACGTTTTTTTAAAAAAAGAAATTTTATTTATATTAGAGCGTAATTGAAAAAAATAACTTTATGTGAGTCAATGACCGTTATCGCCATAAAAAAAAAATTCAACTATATCGCCATGTACGCTAAGAAACAACACATTGTACAAACACACTCGGAAGATCCAAAAATAGTATTATATCCCAGAGCTCATAACGACTAACTAATAAAGCGGACAGACAGACAAATGCAACCCATATATAAAGCACCAATCTACATTCCCTTAGGAATCTTAAGCGCATACCTAATTTTATTAACATACTTTTCGAACGAAATACATTCAGATATTTTCAGTAATCCTGCGGTTGTTAAACCATTAAAGATAATATGGCCCAAATTAAAATAAAGCTCCAATACATATTTTTATAGGCTTAAAATAATTGTTTTTAACAATAAAGTATTGTTCAGAATCAATTAAAGTAACTGACTGCCTCGCTAGCCTAGTGGCCCTAAGCGCGACTGCTACGCTACAGGTCTTCGGTTTGATTTCCAGGCCAAGCAATGTGTTATCAGGTTTTTCTAAGAAATTCTCAATAGCAGCTCGGAGTAAGGATTTGTGCCCGATAAATGGCAATAGACTCGCCCCCCATTACATGGTATCTAAACCTACCGGCGAACTGTAGGTGCACATTGGTACACCTCTGCCTAACCCTTCGGGGAATACCTACACGCGTGATGAAATGTTAAAATTGCTTTTAATAATAATTTATCTCTCGGAATCAATTAAGAAAACAAGCCAAAAAAAAACAAATGATTCATTTCGTACAATTAAATTCATTGTAGTTCACATTCATTACTGCTTTATGTAAATAAAACAGTGTTTTGTTTACTGTTATTAAACCAGCGTAATTACAAGTTAACGGTTGGATAACTTCATCAAGTAACTAGTAAATTAAGTACATACGTGTCAAATTGGGAGGTTTAAATTGAACGTCCCTTTGAAGAGGTCGACGACCTGGCAATGACTTTTGAGAAAGGTGATTGAGTTAAATTGATTGTTGTGTAATGAGTATGTACTCATACAATCAATCAACTCCACTTAAACGTTCGGCCGAACCAACGCTTTCAAAACACTTTTTTCAATACACCCATTTTTTTGAGATCCGTAGCCAACAAGAAATCCTTATTGCTTCGCCATATTTTTCCGTCCGTACGTTTGTCTGTCCGTAGCTTAGCTCAGAGACTCTTGGTACCTATTAAAAGATGTTTAGCATAGATTTAATAGTCACAAACAACCATGTATAAATATCTATACAAAAATAAAATCATCATCATTGAACTGCCCCGTTGGTCTCGTGGTCGCAAGTGCGACTGCTGTGCAAGGGGTCCCGGGTTCGATTCCCAGGTCGAGCAAAAAGTGTTATTGGGTTTTTCTATGAAATTCTCAGTAGCAGCTCGGAGTTTTGATGTGTGCCCGGTTAATGGCAATAGGCTCGCCCCCTATTACATGGGACCTAAATATACCGGCGAACTGTGGGTGTACATTGGTACACCTCTGCCTAACCCTTCGGGGAATACAGGCGTGATGGTATATATTTTTTTTTTTAAATATAATCATAACATCCTTAATCACAATAGTTCATAAATTATTACTAACATTTTCGCTTCAATAACGCATTGAGGTAGACCGCAAGCAGCGCCTGGCAGGAAAAAGCTCTCTTAGTTCGCATTATTATGATGGGCAACTACACCACATTGCGCTTGTTAGTTGGCCGATTTTCTTGCGAAAAAGGAAGAGATTTGGTCCATCATCATCATATCAGAGGAGACACGTCCAAGAGATATTTGCTGGATATATTCCCTAAAGATAACTACAATGACCGTCTGCGCTGCTCGCATCCAGCGCAAACTTTTCTATAACTGGGCCCATCATCATTTGCTTAGCCATTTCCCAATTGTCTTGGGGTCGGCTTCCAGTATTTTACATGAAGCGGCTGCCTATCTGACCGCCACAACCCAATTACTGGGCAACACGACATCTCTTAGTAACACTGTTATCACATTTCCTGGCTTCTGACTATCCGTAACGACTGTCAAAGATCTACGAATTACAGCTGGGACTAACAGCTTTACGTGCTTTCCGAGACATGGAGGTGTTACGCAACCAACTTCCAAACTCCTTGCTGGTACTGAGAACTTCCTAACACTTTTTATACGACTGGAAATGTTCTGGGAACTGGATCCCACGCTCATTAGACGCGCTTGCCACTACGAGACCAATCATACCGTACGCACATTCATTATTCAACTCGGGAGTACATGTACTAAAAAAACAGATCTAAATATATATTATTATATACTCGTATGACTCAAAGGTGACTGACTGACTGACAATGATCTATCAACTTACAGCCCAAACCACTGGACGGATCGGGTTGAAATTTGGCATGCAGGTAGATGTTATGACGTAGGCATCCCCTAAGAAAGGATTTTGATAAGTTCCACCACTAAGGGGATAAAATAGGGGAGAAAAGTTTGTATAAATCTTCTTAGATTTTTGACTGATTGAACTGAAATTAAAGATTAATAACAATACTTATTAACGCGAAACCGCGGGCAAAAGCTAGTTAATTTACATGTATTTTTTTTTATACAGACAGTTGCTCATAAAATTGCACTAGTTGCCGTTAACTTACTATTGTTATTTTGATATAAATGATAACAATAGAAATCACACCAGCGCACTGTTATAAGCATACACTGAACCCTAAAAAGCTTAATCATCATGGCTTACAGCCATGTCAGTATAATGCAGTAATCAGCAATAATCATTGGTACTAAAGTCAGTCTATTTAAAACCTTTGTGGTGATCGGTTGCATAAGGGTCCCTTTAACATTTAATGTAGTAATTAATCAAATAAATATTAATTAACTTTTTAATCATTTCTTTTTTTAAAAAGCCTCTTCGAAGGGACCCTATAACATTTGGTGGCAGCGGTGGGATACGGAAATCCCCAGTGCCGATTCGCGAAAACTACATTTGCGTTAAATCAATAAATAGACTCTCCGTATCCTGCAATCCTATAAAATAAATAAAATTTAATAAAACCAGTGAAGTGTTCATAAGTAGCACGTTACGATTCTGTGAGTGTACATCCTGAGCGCATAAAATAAGTGCAGCCTAGTGAGTGTCCTATGGACATCCTTTAATCGTCCTGCGAGTATCCTGTGAGCGCCAGTCGCGTCCTTCAGCTGCCTGGCAGCTTCACATTCTTCCGGCATCCTACGAGTCCTCCGAGCATCCTGCGAGTCCTCCGAACATCCTGCGTGTCCTTCGAGCATCCTGCGAGTCCTTCGAGCATCTCACGAGTCCTTCAGGGATCCTGCGGATTCCGAAACATCATAAGTGTCGCGAGTGTTTTGTGTTTAGTCTAATAAGTGTTCCGTGAATCAAAGAGTGTCGGTTGTGTTATCTGTGTGTGAGCGTCGCTATGCAGCCGTTCTCAGCTCTAACTCTTATCGCCGCCTACGTATTCCTGTAAGTCAATGAACAATTGTTAACTGTAAGCTTATCCCTGCTAGTTTAAATTAATATTTTGTTATTTGTCGTCTAGAATTACATGTTATGCCTCCTAAAGTGCCAAAAAACGAAGATAGTAAATTACAAATTGATATTCCATCCGAACTTCCAGACCTGAAATCTCCAATCTTATCACCAAGAATTACTAGGCAACCAGTAGAAATGGATCTCAATACTTTATTAAAATTTGTAAAACCATATGACGGCAGTCGCGAGAAACTGAATTCGTTTATAAATAACTGCAATAATACTTACGAGCTAGCATCCGAGGCACAAAAGCCAATTATATTCAAATACATATTATGTCAACTTACAGACAAAGCCGAAATTGCTTGTTCAATCAAGGAATTCACATCTTGGGAACAGTTAAAAGAATTTCTTAAAACTCAATTTTCAGAAAGAAAACACTATACGCATTTACTTAATGACCTCCAGGAAAGCAAACAAACTTCGTCTGAAAATGTAGGACAATTCGCCCTTCGTATGGAGACTTACCTTTCTCAATTATTAACAGAGATATCACTCTCTAATTATAAGGCCAAGGAAATACCAGGTCGCACAGCGGCCATGGAGGACCTAACACTCCACCACTTCCTTATGGGTTTAAACCCTCGCGTATCAAACATGGTTAGGTGCAGAGCACCTAAAACGTTCAATGAGGCCGTTAACTTAGCCATTTCCGAAGAAAGGATTTTAGAAACTCTTTATAGGCGAAATCACAGCTCACAACATGATAAACAGGCTAGCCAAAATAGGTCTAAACCTAAAACCTTTGCTCAAAACAATAAATACTCACAGAAATCATCTTCGCAACCGAGTACGTCGGGTAACAATCCTAAACATGACTCAAACCTTACATGCAAATATTGCAAAGAGATTGGTCATGATATAAATAACTGTCAAAAGCGACAGAAACGTTACCCGAATTCCCAATCTCAACAGGATCAAAGTAAATCCTCTGGGTCGCAACCCAATCCTAAATCTCAAGTCAATTTCATCGATGATAACGATGACTCTGATGAATCTACCCACGATGACGAAGGTGAAAATGTCGAAGTGGAAGATTTAAACGAATAAACGTCCTGCAGCCGTGCCGAACAGGACGTCAAGTCAAGGTCGGCACACATTCGAACCGCATGAGTTCAGCCCTCCAAAATTCCGAGGTTATACATCAGGGTAACCAGCCCCAAAACGGCAACCTCAACCCTCTCGAGGTTATACATCAGGGTAACCAGCCCCAAAACGGCAACCTTAACCCTCTCGAGGTTATACATCAGGGTAACCAGCCCCAAAACGGCAACCTCAACCCTTTCGAGGTTATACATCAGGGTAACCAGCCCCAAAACGGCAACCTCAACCCTCTCGAGGTTACACAGCAGGGTAACCAGCCCCAAAACGGAAACCTCAATTCTCCTAATAAAATTTATGAGGTTAGTATCGATACCTCTAAAAAGCTACTACCTCATGTGTTGGTAGAGTCACAAGTCTCTGATATCCCACTAACACTCCTTGTAGACTCAGGGTCTGCAATCTGCTTGATAAAAGAGTCAAGTGTCCTAAACAAGCCAAAAATCGTTCATAAGCCTATAAGCATTAAAGGCATTGATCCTGGCGTTGAAACCACTCAAACTGTGGGTTATTTTAATTTAAAATTAAAAGTTTCCGATTCTAAGTCAATCAGCCATAAATTTCACATGATCAAGGAAATTAACCTACCTTACGATGGCATTATAGGTAATGATTTCTTGACGGCCAACAGTTGCAACATCGACTATAGTCGTGATATACTTAAAATAACTCGCAATGAAATTAAAATTCATTTCTTTGACTCTTGTTATATCATACCACCACGCACAGAGACTGTAATAGAATGTACCGTCACAAATCCAGAATTAAAAGAAGGCGTGATTTTAGATCAACATCTTTCTAGTACTCTTCTAGTTGCTAATTGTATAGCAAAAGTTAAAGATAATAATAGAGTCAATATATCCGTTGTTAATACCTCTAATAAACCTGTTAAGATTAAACGTAACCTTAACCTTAAACTAGACCCAATTGTCGCTTATCCTATTCAATCAAACCCCCTTAGTGAAAACGTAGTTGAACGTACTAGAAAAGTTTTGAGTTACCTCAGAACCTCCCACCTGAACGAGGAAGAAGCTCAAGCACTTTTTAATTTATGTTCAGATTATTCCGATATATTCCACTTACCAGAAGAAGCGCTATCTTTTACGCCAACCATTCAGCATGAAATCAAAACCACCAGTAACACTCCAATACATACAAAATCCTACCGTTTCCCTGAGTGCCATAAAGAGGAGGTGGACACCCAAATTAATAAAATGTTAGACCAGGATATCATCAAACCCTCAAATTCTCCATGGTCTTCTCCTATATGGATTGTTCCTAAAAAAACAGACGCTTCTGGCCAAAAGAAATGGCGCATCGTAATTGACTATAGGAAGTTAAACGATGTCACAATAGGTGAAATCTATCCTATCCCTCAAATTACCGAGATTCTTGACCAATTAGGTAAAAGCCAATATTTCAGCACTCTCGACCTTTCATCAGGTTTTCATCAACTATTGATATCACCGGAAGACGCACCTAAAACAGCCTTTTCTGTACCCCAGGGTCACTTTCAATTCAATAGAATGCCGTTTGGATTAAGAAATGCCCCGAGCACGTTTCAGAGACTTATGAATACTTGCCTTGCTGGACTACAAGGCTCTCGTTGTTTTGTTTATTTAGATGACATAGTCCAGTATGCATTCGATTTAAATTCAGCAATCCTAAACCTCAAGGCCATTTTCGACAGACTTCGAGAATTTAATTTAAAACTTCAACCAGAAAAATGCGAATTTCTCCGGAAAGAAGTTACTTACCTAGGTCATATTATCACCCAAAACGGTGTAAAACCAAATCCAGATAAAGTGAAAGCTGTAACACAGTACCCCGTTCCAAAATCTGCTAGAGACATTAAATCTTTCTTAGGCCTCGTGTCATACTACAGGCGTTTTATTCCTAATTTTTCGAAATTAGCTAAATCACTTACCTTGCTCCTGAAAAAGGACGCCCCGTTTGATTGGACGAATGAACAACAACTTAGTTTTGAAACACTAAAAAATAAATTAGTTGAAGCACCTGTATTAGCTTATCCTGACTTTAATCAAACCTTTTTGTTAACATGCGATGCATCTAACTATGCTATATCAGCCATCCTGTCTCAAGGTCCCATCGGGCGCGATCTTCCAATTGCTTATGCGTCCCGCACCTTAAATAAAGCCGAATGTAATTACAGTGTTACGGAAAAAGAATGTTTAGCGATAGTATTTGGAACTAAAACCTTCCGACCATATCTATATGGTCGCCGTTTTACCATCGTAACAGACCACAAGCCGCTCCAATGGTTATTCAATTGCAAAGATCCCGGATCTAGACTTATTCGATGGAGATTGAAACTAGAAGAATTTGAATATGATATTCAGTATAAAAAAGGTAAAATAAATGTCAACGCAGACGCTTTGTCTAGATTCCCTGTTAATCCCGTTCAACCTACTGCTAACGAAATAACAACACCTAATCTTCTAAATTCCGAAGCTGATGTTACACCTGAAAATGCTGATAGTAATTCAGATAGAGATTTGTTCGACTTCATTTCGTCACCTACTTCCTTTCAGTCGGATGAACTTAACCCCGACCATCTCTTAAAAATTCCTACCCCAGACCTTTTAATTACAGAATCTCCAAATCCTACCTCTATAAGAGTGCCATCAGAAAGCACTATAAATCGAGACACGCACCTCAGTTCCGTCCCTGACTTATCCACGGTCGACTATCCCAACTTCCTGAAACAAATAGCAGATAAAAATAAATCATTTAATACACGCATCATTGAACATAATGATAGCTTACTAAAATCAACTTCTAAGGTTGTCTTAGTGCCCACATCAATTGATTTGGATGAATCGAATCCATATATAGAACACATATTAAATAATTTAGAAAATAGAGAACAAATCCGCAGTCAAGAAAAAGAATTACATAACTTCTATAAAGTCCAATCAGGAAATAAAGATTACTACTTCCTGTACGTAAAAGTACATCACTTCGACCAGACGTCATATGACGAAATATTTAAAACCCTCAAAAATATTCGTAATGAACTTGTAAAATTGGATCAAATTAAAGAAATAAGCATATCCGATTTCCGAGACCCTTTCGAAAAACACAGTTATATAAAAAATTATAATATTATAAACTATCTATTCCATAATACTGGCATACAAATAGACATCTATCATAATAACGTTACTTACCCATCACCGTCTGAAGTTAAGAAAATTCTGTACGATAACCATGACTTACCCATAGCTGGTCACCTTGGTGTCAGTCGTATGTATGATAGATTGAAACAGTTATATTATTGGAAAGGTATGCGCAGTGATATAGAGTCCTATGTTAAAAGCTGTAAATCGTGCCAAGAAAATAAAGCTTTACGCAAAATAAATCGCGCACCAATGCAAATCACAAGTACGTCAACTAAACCGTGTGAGCGCGTATCGCTTGATGTAGTAGGACCTCTTCCGGAATCCGGTCCGGCAAAACTTAAATATATACTAACACTACAAGATGATTTCACTAAATTCTCTGCCGCGTACCCCGTGCGCAGCACGACAGCCGAAGAAACATGCGAATGTTTACTACATTTTATATCAATATTTGGCCTTCCAAAAACGATTTTGACTGACCAAGGCACTAACTTTACAGCAGACCTATTTAAGAAAACGTGTGAATTTTTAAAAATTAAACAATTATGGTCAACATCATACCACCCACAAACACAAGGCGCCCTTGAACGGAGCCATTCAACCTTGAAAGAATATCTAAAATCTTTCGTCAACGAAGAGCAAACAAATTGGCCCCGTTATGTATATACAGCCATGCTTACTTATAATACTACTGTTCATACCGTAACACACTATACTCCGTATGAATTAATGTTTGGCAATAAACCGTTTATCCCAAACTCTATATGTGACGAAAGCCTTGGCGCCACATACCCTGAATATATTCGTATGCTACAAAACCGCTTAAAGTATTCTCGCGATAAAGCCCTTGAATACATCCACAGATCTAAGATAACGTCTAAAACGTATTATGACTCCCATAGTCGGTCAGTACAATATAAAATTGGCGACTATGTTTACTTAAAGAACCACCTTAGAATGCGAAAGGCCTTATCACCCATATGGAAAGGTCCATATAAAGTCATAAAAGTTCACGGCAATAACACTTTATCACTATTGATAAACAGACGACACGTCCGTCACCATTTCGACCAAGTGAAACTTGCAGAAGTCACCAACAACCTGTAAAAGAAAACTTTAAATTAGATTCTAACCGAATCGATATTTTAAGTATAGTTAGACTATACATCTTTATGTAATGCTTATAGATTAGTTAGGTTAGTAGTAATTAGTTATTACAACAAACATTTAGTTAGTATTCATAATACATACATACCTATGTACTTACAGTGCCTCAGCGGAGCTCCAATCATCTAACGAGTATGTCCACGCGATAACTGCAAGTCCTGGAATATACTTCGATTACATAGGAAAATTAAAAATCAATAATGGCATCCTAAATGTCATTATGCCGTTAGATATTTTACATATTAAACCGCATTTAGAAAATATAAATTCAGCATTAGAAACAGTAATTTATACATGCAAACAAACCGGCTATATAAAACACTCAGAATGCCACAATATGGTAGAACCATTAGTAATCCAACAACAAAATTTAATAAAATTATTTAGTTCCATATCTTACCTTACTGATAATAGTGATCACAGAAACAAACGAGCATGGATTGGAGGAATTGGGATGATTCTAAAACAAGTTTTTGGTACTTTAGACGAAGACGACGCCGTTCAATATGATCGAGCTATTGAATCAATGCAAAACAATCAAGATAAACTTATATCTTTGATTAAAAATAATATTTTAATAACTAAATCTGTCATATCAACATATAATAACACGTTTCACAAGATTCAAGAAAACGAAGTAAAGTTAAATGACGCTATCAGCAAACTCTCGAGCAGTATTCAAAATATTTCAAAAACTACGCATATTTTAGAACTAGATTTTGTCCGTAACACCTTGGAAACTTCCATGGTCACCCTAACATTTCAACTTGAAGACATAATAAACGCGATAACGCTCTGTAGTCAAAACATACTGCACCCGTCCGTTATGTCGCCTACCGCTATGTACCGAGAATTAGCTGATAACGTAAGGCACCTGCTGAATAATTTAAACTTACCTGTACAATTAGATATAAGTTCAGTTCACACTATTATAAAAGTGTCTACTTTATTCTGTTATTATTTTAACAATAAACTAATATTTCTTTTGCGTGTCCCTTTGATATCTAATCAAGAATATTCTTTGTTTAATAATATTGCATTACCAACACCTCACGACGCCAATCAACCCAACACATTTGGTTTAATTGTACCTAGTGCTAAGTATATAGCTATAACAAAAGATAAGTCAAATTACTTTAAATTAGAATCATTGGAATATTGTAAACTAATACGTTTGGCAGAATATTTATGTGAAATTCCTATTATCTACAAAACTGATTCAAGACCAAGTTGCGAAAGTGAATTATTATCTAAAACAATAAAAGAAATTCCCGCGGTATGTAATATTAAAGTTATTCATGGTAACCTAGATATTTTTAAATCACTCAATAATAATAAATTTATATACGTTCAATCTGAATTAACGAAACTTTCACTAGACTGTCAAGGTCACAATCAGATAATAGAAATAAATATACTTGGTATTGGCATCTTATCTATACCAACCAATTGTATCGCCTATTGTAGAGGTACCACGCTGTTACCGAGATATAACAATGTTCTAAACCTAACTTCACCTATCAATCTGCCAGATTTCAATTTAATAAATAGTAGTTGTTGTAAAACAAATATTATAACGAATAATATGTCCCCTATCCACTTAGAGCAGATTAACTTAGATGATATGAAACATATTGGCAAAGCAATTAACAATCTCATATCAGATGTTGATAAAATTCAAGAGACACCCCACATAATTAAATATGGGACACATTATTCAATAATTATAAGCTTAATTGTATGTTTTATTTTGTTTTACTTAGTTTATAGAATTGTAGTTTTTTGTAAACCCAGTTGCAACCTTCGTAAATATAGTTTCCGCAAATGCGATAAACCTAAATCGGTATCTATGGAACTGGAGCAAGTCATTCAAGAAATTCCAGCTCCAGCCCTAAGAACCTCTTTCTAGGGTTAACTTTGGTAATCATCCCCAAAGTTCACTCTGATAGGGGAGGTGTTATAAGCATACACTGAACCCTAAAAAGCTTAATCATCATGGCTTACAGCCATGTCAGTATAATGCAGTAATCAGCAATAATCATTGGTACTAAAGTCAGTCTATTTAAAACCTTTGTGGTGATCGGTTGCATAAGGGTCCCTTTAACATTTAATGTAGTAATTAATCAAATAAATATTAATTAACTTTTTAATCATTTCTTTTTTTAAAAAGCCTCTTCGAAGGGACCCTATAACAGCACGCATCGTGTCTTTTGATCGCCTGCCGCGATTACAATGAAATTCATTGAACACATTTTTTTCTCAAGCTTGCCGCTACCGGGTTTACGGTTTACGGTTTATGGGTCACTGTCAAGGTTTCATATTTTGCCTATTCTCGTGATGGCTTAGTGGTTATGGTGCCCGCCTCTCATATATGAGGTGGTGATTCAAATCCGGGCAAGTACTAATGTGATATTTTCGATTGATATGTACTTTCTAAGTGTACCTTGGACATCACTGAGAGTGGTAAAAGAAAACATCGTGAGGAAACCTGTACTTATGCTTAGAGTAAATCTGAAATTGCCTAGCCTATCCGTCTTAAGCAAGCGTGGTGATCAATGCTCGTGCCTTCTGTGTATGAGAAGAGGTCTTTGCCCTGCAGTGTGACATTAACCCCTCGGCCGCTCTAGAACATTTCTCAATAAACCTCCCAATTGTCGTCATTTTTATGTTGATCATACGACAGTTGGAGCATTTTTTCCTTATGATCAAGGTTTGATCATACGACGTTTTAAGGGTTAATGGGATAGTATAATATAATTGTTGTAACACCTTCGACTTTAACTTAACGATGCAACGATAATTATAAACGATGCTTTTATGTTTAAGAAAAAATAACCGGAACGCTGTGTTTACGTGACGGCTAACGCCATCTATATGTTGTTGCACAATATTAATTGCCTGTGTCGCACACAGACGGAATAATAATTTACTAGCTTTTGCCCGCGGCTTCGCTCGCGTTAAGAAGTATTATCTCTCATCCCCTATTTTATCCCCTTAAGGGTGGAATTTATCAAAATCCTTTTTAGGGGATGCTTGCGTCATAATAGCTTTATGCATGCAAAGTCTCAGCCCGATCAGTTTAAAATTGACAAAGTTTCATACAAACTTTCATCCCGTATTTTATCCCCTTGGGAGTAGAATTGATCAAAATCCTATCTTAGCGGATACCTACGTCATAACATCTACCTGCATGCCAAATTTCAGCCCGATCTGTCCAGGAGTTTGGGCTGTGCGTTGATAGATCACTATGTCAGTCAGTCAGTCACCTTCGAGTTATAAATCTATTAGCTTTTGCCCGCGACTTCGTCCGCGTGGATTAATAGTTCCCGTTCCCGGGGGATTTCTGGGATGAAACCTATCCTATGTCCTTTCTCGGGTCCCAGACTATATTTGTACCAAATTTCATTGAAATCGGTTCAGTGGATTAGGCGTGAAGAAGAGACAGACAGACAGACAGACAGAGTTACTTTCGCATTTATAATATTAGTAAGGATATTAGTAAGGATGTCTATATATATATGTCACCGGAAAATAACAAGATCCGTAAGTTTATCAATTTACTAGGAAGTTTATAAACTTTCGTAAGATTCTAAACGGGAGATAAATTGTACGATTTTACGTCCACATTTTCGTAAATTGATAAACTTACTGAACTCACTCGTAAAATAATAAGTAAGCAGTAACCAAACGCTACGCGCGATCTGATTGGTTGGCTGTCACGTGTCACTTCTCCTTCCTCCTATGGACACAAGCATTGCCACTATGAACATTGACCAATCAGAGAGCAGTGTGTTATTTTACGTATTTCAAAGATCGTATATTTAAAAGAGTTTCTGTGATTGGTCGAACCATATAAAATCTTACGAATAGATATTCGTTAGTTTATAAATTTACCGTATGACGTCGGAAATTGATAAATTTACGAAAATGTGGACGTAAAATATTACAATTTATCTCCCGTTTAGAATCTTACGAAAGTTTATAAACTTCCTAGTAAATTGATAAACTTACGGATCTTGTTATTTTCCGGTGACATATATATATATACAAAGATATAGATATAGATTCTCTGTTCACAATAAGTGGTCTTAAAATAATGCAAACTTAAAACTGGTAAAAGCTTTTCTAACTTACTGAGAGACTGTTTGGATTGTTTGGAAAATATGCGCTAAAAGTGTCCAATGGTAGAAAACCGGCAACTATGTCCGGCAATGTCACCGGACACAGTGACCTCGCTGTGTACTGTACCATCACGCTTGTATTCCCCGAAAGGTTTAGGCAGAGGTGTAGGTACTAATGAACACCCACAGTTCGCCGGTATGTTTTAGGTCCCATGTAATAGGGGGCGAGCCTATTGCCATTAATCGGGCACAAATCCAAACTCCGAGTTGCTACTGAGAATTTCATAGAAAAACCCAATAACGTTTTTTGCTCGACCTGGGAATTCAACCCTCTAGCGTAGCAGTCGTGCTTAGGGTCACTAGGCTTTTTTTTTATAGACGGGAAATCATCCCCTGGGCGGGGCGGGAGGGAGTGTCAGACTTTTACTGACTAAAACCCGTCTATGTTCCTTTCATGTGCCCTTTGCGTTCCGGGGGCGCGGTATCTCTTTCGAACAACCCGCATCGGCCCTCAGTGGCCCCATCCAAGTTTGCTGACATCTCTTTGAGGCGCGCGTGGAACACGAACGCGCCGTCGACACGGTCTGTCGTTAGTGAACGTACGGACGGTGAGCTACCCATTGCTCACCGTCCACAGACACGCGTCTACGGTGGCCGGGAGTCGTCTCGCGGCTCCCGACGCCCGGAGCGTCTACCGCGGCAGGGTCACTAGGCTAACGAGGCAGTTACGCCTTACTAATTTTTATATTTTTTTATGTTTTTATTATTGTATAAATATTTAAATATGTCATTTATACGTATATAGTAACTAATAAATGAGAATAAAAATACTAATATTAAAACTACGAGAGTAACTCTGTCTGTCTGTCCGTCTGTCAGTCTGTTACGCTTCCATGACTAAACAGTGAAGAAGAACAAAGATGATGGTGATGATTCACTAGAGTTTGTGAAGTTGAATTTGAATTCCTAGAAATTACATACCTAAGCTGATTTTTATCCCCCGACTTTATGTGCGTCCGCCACATATGCAGACGAAGTCGGGCATAGAAGCTAGTTAAGAATAAATAGAAGTGACACTAATAGATTCTAGGCATGGTAATGTAAGAAAAAATACAATTTTATTTTTAATGTTTTTAATTGTGTCCATGAGAATTTTCAAAAAAGCACAACTTAATGTTCCATTGTCTTTTACGTAACTCAAGGTGCATCCTGAGCATTGAGTGCTAATTTTATAAACGCGTCGGTTTTTTAATAATATTACCATGTGTTTTTTTTTTTTTTTTGGGACAAGCCCGCCACACTGTTCCCAAACCACTGCAACTCCTGTAAGCCAGAATCAACAGTGGCGACCACAAGAAAAGCGCCGAGACAATGAAGCTCGACGAGTCCCAGAGAAACGATTCAACTGTCTTGGATCCCGCAACGAAATTAATCAGAAAAGATTAGCGGAGGAGTAAGAAAAATATAATTTCCACTTCCCTCCAAACAAGCAGGAGACAGAACAGAATTAGGCCAATAGGCACAAAGGGATTATTTACAACTGGGAGAAGCCCAGATTGCCAAGCACCACGGATTGCAATTATCATTAACTTTAATGGGTCCTAATGTGAACTGTTGTATATTACCATGTGTGTTTTATTTTACCTTTTCCCATACTAGAAATGTTTCCTGTATCATGGGTGCGATTACAAACATAAACTCATATACACAAACAGGCACACCCGGAACCTATCTGTAGGCCATACTATTTTTTAACCCCCGACGCAAAAAGAGGGGTGTTATAAGTTTGACGTGTCTGTCTGTCTGTCTGTCTGTGGCATCATAGCTTCCGAACGGATGAAGCGATTTCAATTTAGTTTTTGATGTTTGATGAAAATCGGTTGAGCCGTTTAAAAGTTATGGGGTTGAAAGTGGGGAAGAAAAACTAAAGATGATTTGTCATGTGGGTTATTAAATTATTAGGAATCATGTATTTACAATTTAACAAAATCGACATTATGATAAATAAAAAAATATAAAAATATACCATCACGCCTGTATTCCCCGAAGGGTTAGGCAGAGGTGTACCAATGTACACCCACAGTTCGCTGGTATATTTAGGTCCCATGTAATAGGGGGCGAGCCTATTGCCATTAACCGGGCACAAATCCAAACTCCGAGCTGCTACTGAGAATTTCTTAAAAAAACCCAATAACACTTTTTGCTCGACCCGGGAATCAAACCCAGGACCTCTAGCGTAGCAGTCGCGCTCAGGACCACTAGGCCAACGAGGCAATTAATTATAATAAGTATGTACCAATAAAAAGTATAAAATAAAAAAAAAAACAATAAAAAAGTAAAAAAAATACGTCTTCATCGTATTTTGTTTTTTTTACTTTTTAAAGGGAATTTAGAGTTTTGTGTCGGGGGTTTTTTGCTCCGTGTCAAAGTCAAACTCAAAGCATTTATTTCAATTAGATCATTTGCAGGCACTTTTGAATAGTCAAGATTTTTCCTAAAAAAAAAAGTTGATTGTTCCAAAACTAGGTCTTTATGAAGAAGAACGAGAAACCCTATGGACACAAATTACATACACACATATCATCACGATTGTATTCCCCGAAAGGTTAGGCAGAGGTGCACCAATGTACACCCACAGTTCGCCGGTATATTTAGGTCCTATGTAATAGGGGGCGAGCCTATTGCCATTAAACGGGCACAAACCCAAACTCCGAGCTGCTACTGAGAGTTTCACAGAAAAACCCAATAACACTTTTTGCTTTTCACTTTTTTTTTTGCATTTTCGAGTATTTCAATTAGATTATTAAAAGGCACTTTTGAATGTCAATTATATGAAAAGAAGAATTAATCTAGTTGCTCATTCCAAAAGGTAGCTTTATATGGAAGAACCCAATACCAATGCCCGACCTGGGAATCAAACTTCAAACAAATCAAACAGTCACGCTTACGACCACGATGCCAACAGGGCAGCTAGTACTTTTATAATAGTGCAGCAATAGTTCTTTTTTCTCTAAGTAGCAAAGTATATTTTATGCCATAATTTTGATTACAATTTTATTTTAAACTAGCTTTTGCCAGTGACTTCGTCCGCTTGGTTCTTTACACCCGGTTGAAGATACGTTTTGGTTACTGCTCCGTTCCCGTTGCACGTAGCGTGATCTTATACAACGTGTAACGTTAAATGCGCAAAGAAAATAGCTTGATCGGAGTAACGAGCAGAATCAATTGAAACACTTTAAAAAAAAAAAGATTATTTTTTTGAAAAACTTTTTAATATAGGTCACAACCTATATTAAAAAGTTTTCCAAAAAAACAATCATTAAAAATTTTGCTCTGCCTATTTATTAATAGGTAAAGCCATCATATTCTTAAAAATAAACACAAATGGTTGTTGCCCAATTTAATTTTGGGATAATTATTAGATATTAATTATAGAATTACACAATGTACATTGTTTATGAATAAATAAATAAATAAATAGATAGAGATTTAGATGTAATAATTAGATATTAATTTGATAATAATTCTCATTTGTGGGATAATAATAGCTCTATTTCAATCACGGATTTCAATGCAGATACGTTTTTTTTTACAAACTAAAACAGCACATAAAACCATTCCTTTTTTTAATGATCATTTGTCAAATCATTTGCGGTGGCTGAGGTTTTGCGCATTTAACGTTACACGTTCTATACCTTTATAGCCTTTAGCCTTCCCCGATAAATAGACTTTTCAACACAACTTTCCAAAAATCACAGTTCACATTAGGACCCTAATGATAATTGCAATCCGTGGTGCTTGGCAATCTGGGCTTCTCCCAGTTGTAAATAATCCCTTTGTGCCTATTGGCCTAATTCTGTTCTGTCTCCTGCTTGTTTGGAGGGAAGTGGAAATTATGTTTTTTCTTACTCCTCCGCTAATCTTTTCTGATTAATTTCGTTGCGGGATTCAAGACAGTTGAATCGTTTCTCCGGGACTCGTCGAGCTTCATTGCCTCGGCGTTTTTCTTGTGGTCGCCACTGTTGATTCTGGCTTACAGAAGTTGCAGTGGTTTGGGAAAAGTGTGGCGGGCTTGTCCCATAAAAAAAAAACTTTCCAAAAATGTTTTTTCAATTCGACCCAGTAGTTCCTAAGATTAGCTAGTTCAACCAACCAAACAAACAAACTCTTCAGCATTATAATATTATAGTATAGATAGTAATCTTTTAACAAGTTTTTATTTAGTTAGTTATTAACATTTTCTCTCCATAAATGCTTATCTCTAGGAACTGGAAAAACTGTAGGACCTAAAAAAAAGCCTATTATAATGAACAGCAACAGGTTAAAAACTAATAGAAAACTTGTCATTTCTTAGTTTTGATTTAGATTTTAATACAAAATGTCGTGTGTGTAGTTCTGGTGCGACAACAAGATGTTTACGAAACTAATATTATTTGTGTTGTTTCATAGTTCGACTGCTGTAACACGCAAGCTCAATGGTATGTGCATTCCACACCATCACGCCTAAATTCACCGAAGGGTTCGGCAGAGGTGCATCAGTGTAAACCCACAGTTCGCCGGTATATTTAGGTCCCATGTAATAGGGGACGAGCCTATTGCCATTAACCGGGCACAAATCCAAAGCTGCTATTGAGAATTTCATAGGGAAACCCTTTAACAGTTTTTGCTCGACCTAGGAATCAAACCCAGGATCTGTAGCGTAGCAGTCGTACCTAGGACCACTACGGTTAACGAGATTTGATTTCATTTTTAAATAATCCGCGTTTGCTCGTTTTGCGAACTGCCTCGTTAGCCTAGCGGTCCTAAGCGCGACTGCTATGCAGTCCGATTCCCAGGTCGAGCAAAAAGTGTTACTGGGTTTTTCTATGGAATTCTCAGTATCAGCTCGGAGTTTGAATTTGTGCCCGGTTAATGGCGATAAGCTCGCCCCATATTACATGGGACTTAAACTTACCGGCGACCTGTAGGTGTACATCGGTGCACCTCTGCCTAACCCTTCGGTGAATTTAGGCGTGATGGTATTTAATGTGGTTTAAAATAATAATACGAACCGTAAAAGATAGAATAGATGCAGGCCATTGCCCAGTAGTGGGACAGAATAGACTAACAAAAAAAAACCTTCTTTTAAATTACTAGATTATTTTTTTCTTGTATAGACGTTCAGTATACCTTTTACTGTTCTAATTTAAATTGAATTTTGGGTCAAACATAGTATTAAAATATCTAATTTAATTATTTATATTTTACTAGCTTCTGCCCGCGACTTCGTCCGCGTCACAGTTGATGTGTTATCCTACGGGTACCGTACATTTTCCCGGGATAAAAAGTAGCCTATGTGTTATTCCAGACTATAATCTATCTTTGTGCCAAATTTCATCCAGATCCATTCAGCCGTTTAAGCGTGAAAGAGTAACAAACATCCATCCATACATCCATACATCCATACATACAAACTTTCGCCTTTATAATAGTAGTAGGATTATTTGCCATCGATACGCTAAGAAGAAGATTTAAATTAATAATTTAATTTTGATTTTAAAATTTAAGTATTTTTTTGTAATGTTGTCGTCGTTTCAAATCGTCATACATCGCCGACCAGTAGTCAAATATTACGTTAGCCCATCCTACTCATCCTACTAATATTATAAATGCGAAGGTTTGTGAGGATGGATGGATGGATGGATGTTTGTTACTCTTTCACGCTTAACCGGCTGAACGGATCTGGATGAAATTTAGCACTAGATAGATTGTAGTGTGAAGTAATACACTACTGTTAGGGTTAGGCAACAACCTCTTACTTAAACAAAACCGGCCAATATTAATTGCCAAAATCTTGCCATTCAAATCCATGCCAAATTACAGCTTTCTAGTGCCTAATACTAAAAAACGGTAATTTAAAAAACTAAAAAACCCGACTGCTATTCTTTAAAAAGCCCTAAAACAAGATAAATTGTAGCAGTCGGGACCCATTCTAGAAATGGAGGGTTAGTGTATTGAGAGCACATAATATACCTATATTACATTGCAGATGATCCCGAATGGGTCCCGACTGCTACAATTTATCTTTTTTAAATTACCGTTTTTTATTTTTTTTTGTGTTTTTAAAATAAAATAATTATATACCCAGTGTCACTCTCACAGTAAATACGAATCTAACGACACCTCTCAAGCTAAAATCCATCGAGCCGTTCAGGCTGCAGAGCGTGCCAAACAATTATACATACATACAGTACGGCCGACGTATCTTGGCGGTCCTGAAGTTAGCTGTTTAGGTGCGCAATGGAACGTGTAGGAACAAAAGTATCTACTGCGCAGCTACTCGGCTAACTTCAGGATCGCCAAGTTACGTCGGCCGTACTGTACATACATACTCTCGAAAAACATAACCCTCCTTCTGTCGCAGTCGGGTAAAAAGTATCCTAACTTTTTAAACCGGAAAAATGTACAGTTCACGTGGAACAATACTTATATCAAATTGGACTTGCAAGAAGTCGCAGGCAGAAGCAAGTTATCATCTATATATTTTTAGGGTTCCATAGTCAACAAGGAATTCTTATAGTTTCCCCATATCAGTCCGTCCGTCTGTCCGCAGAGACATACAGACAGAGACAGAGTAGTAGGTACTAGAAAGCTGTAATTTGGCGTGAATTTGAATGGCAAGATATTGGTAATTAATATTGACCGGTTTTGTTTAAGTAAGAGGTTGTTGCCTAACCCTGACAGTGGGGAAGCGTAGGCTAGGCACAAAAATATTGAGGTCACAGAGCTCTAATGAATCTTAAGGCCTATTCAGACCTAAGCGGTATTCGCTACCGCCTGCGGCAGAGAAAACCCAGTGGGTATGCGGTAATATTACTGTTTAGACCTAAGCGGTATTCGCTTCCGTTCGTAACCCGCGCGGTATGTACCTCTACCCACAGCGGCAGCGAATATCGCTCAGGTCGCTGCAGCCGCGGTACTTGATACTAAATACCTGAGCGAAACCCGCGCGGTATGTACCTCTACCCACAGCGGCAGCGAATATCGCTCAGGTTTGAATAGGCCTTTAATGTAAAAAGAAGGGTTGGAATGTTCATTTGTGGGTTGACTCATTTTCAGACTTATTTTTTCTGTTAGCTGTTTCAGCCCTTTCAAACCCATAAATTCTCTAAAACAGTCATGTCAAAGATACGGCCCGCGGGCCGAATCCGGCCCTCGGGCAATTTTGATACGGCCCGCGATCCGCGATCACAATATATCACAAATAAATGAATCTTGTTTTTTAGACATTTTAGACTGCACTTGATGCCTCTACGCAGGTTTAAAAATGCGCGCGCTTTACTTGAAAGTAAATTCAAGAGTAGCGCCTGACTAGACGAGCGAGAGAGTGTTCTGTTATGTTTTTCTCTCTCTCGATGAAAAATTTCTATATATAGAGGGGGCCCAGAATGATGCACTGAATTCGTGGTAACCGTTTTCGCGTCGGTGTCCTTTCCACCCATTATATAACTAACTAAATAAATAAATAAAGGTGTTAAAATAATTCAGTATGTTTTAGTTTTTTATATTTGAACCTGGCCCGCCTACACATTCTTAATCTAATATGTGGCCCTCTGCAAAATTGAGTTTGACACTCCTGCTCTAAAAGGTAACCTATGTCTGTCTCCAAGGCCTAGGACTCTGTGCCAAATTTCATTAAAATCGGTTCAGCAGTTTAGCTGTGAGAGAGTAACAGATATATAAAATTATACAGAGTTACTTTCGTTAACTGCCTCGTTAGCCTAGTCGTCATAAGCACGACTGCAACGCTAGAGGTCTTGGGTTCGATTCCCAGGTCGAGCAAAAAGTGTTATTGGGTTTTTTCTATGAAATTCTCAGTAGCAGCTCGGAGTTTGGATTTGTGCCCGGTTAATGGCAATAGGCTCGCCCCCTATGACATAGGACCTAAATATACCGGCGAACTGTGGGTGTACATCGGTACACCTCTGCCTAACCCTTCGGGGAATACAGGCGTGTATATATATTAAATGTGTAGTAGGTTTTATAATAATATTAGTATTTGGTTCTAGGTTAATTATTGTAATTGGTGTGTAACCGTTTTAATTAACTTTAAATAAAATAAATAAATAAATATTAAATTAAATACGTTAATTTAATACAAACATATTCATACTGCTAAAACATAACCCTTCCTTTTCGTTTTGCCGTAGTCGGGTAAATAGGATGCTGTACTTTTTATTATTCTTTGTAATTAACCTTGAATAAAAGAATTATTCTACTTTTATTACTACCTACATTATAAATACTTATTATCTAAATCTAGTGTTTTTGTATTTAAACCTAATTCAATGAACAATAATAATAATCTTCACATGGTTTTTCGTAATTGTCATTCCGTATTTAAATAGTTAATTATGTGATTTAAAAACTGTTTATTTCGTTTTTGCAGAATAATTAGACATTTTAAACATAATATTTGCTATAGCAATCTCGCCTGGCACACGAAGTTTCTTATTCTAAGACTTACCTAACGAGATTTATTTTAAGACAGGGAATGTACCTTTTTATGTCAGATTTTTCCATACAATAGTCGGATCTAATAGTCGGATCCGATAGTCGGATCTAATAGCCGGATCCGATAGTGGGATCGCACATCCAAGTCGGATACACTGCCATAGCGTTTGCGATTTCATTTGATGTGTTTTTTCTTCTTTCTCTTTAATGTTAGCAATTAAGCAACAGTACTGTTGCGTGAGATTAAAAATTCAACTAGGACAATCGAACGTGGCTTGGTTTGTTTTTGCTTTAAAACCATGATTATATTGTAATTTCTAGACTCGGCCTATGCTTCTATGCCTCCCTTGTTCCACTTGGACAACTATGAAGAATGCTTTGATAATCCTGAGGCGATATACTGCGCAGCAGAATTCAGTTTAGTCTCCGATGAGCCTAGCGAGCTATTGACTATGATACAAGTAAGTTTTGGTTCTTCACTCAACACAATTTAAGTCACCTAGCTGTGGTTCTCATGTCAAAAGAACAGGTTTCAGTTTAATTGGTTAAAAGCACAGAGCCCGTTGTAACGTAATAGCTGTGCTTCTTCAATACAGCAGCATCACTTAGAAAATAATAAATAACGAGGATTTTCATCATTTTCTCTCACTTAATACTAGTCATGTACTTAGTTCGTATTTAAATTAAATTAAATTTATTGCATTATTTCCCTTTTTTGCAGGAATATTCAGCAGTCCCTTACCACTTCAATCGCTCTCTGTTGCGCTACGGTTATTGCATGCATAAAACATGCAAAAAATTCTACAACGTTTCTGGAGGGGACCTAAGATGGTCCCTTGAAGCATGCGCGAACGAATCCTTGTATAACAACTACAAATTAAAGGCGTTAGTATCGAATGAGACTGACTGTGCTAAACGCCACAGGGAGCTGCCAATAGATAACTTGGACATCGCAGTAGCAGTGATCTGCTTCGTTATATTGTTGGCTAACCTTGTCGGAAGCCTTTGTGATCGCTATTTAAAGAGAGGAAGAGACAGTGTTGGTAAGATTTGCTTTTATTACATGTTTTATAAGTATACTGCTACGCTTGGTCGTTATATGGTACATTGATTTCCCCGTTGGGCTCGTGTTCGCAAGCGCGACTGCTGAGCAAGGGGTCTCGGCTTCGATTCCCAGGTCAGGCAAAAAGTGATATTGGGTTTTTCCATTAGAAATTTCTCAGTAGCAGCCCGGAGTTTGGAAGTTGGTGGTGCGACACCCCCGTGCCTCGGAAAGCACGTAAAGCCGTTGGTCCTGCGCCTGATGTCTTTGCCGTCGTATCGGGCTATGAGAGTTAGGGAAGAGGGAGCGCACCAGTGTTTGCGCAAACATTTGTGCACTATAATATCTCCTGCGTACGTGGCTAGTCTGCATTAAGATTAGCCGCCTTGGCCGGAATCGGTCTGGATAATTACATTACATTACATTACATTACAAATTTTACATTGTAACAATGCTGCCGCATACTCCTTTATCTAATTAATTTCCCTGTCATACTTTTTCTCAATTTTTCTTATCAAAGAGGAAATAGATACTGTTTTTTCATTTCATTTCATTTATTTTAAGCACATGTATGTAATTTCACTAACTATTTTCAGGTTTTAGATTTCTGTTCTGCTTTTCAATATTTCGAAATTGGAAGAAATTTGTAACGGTGTCAGGAGATGATCGAGATCCGCGTTTGAAAGCATTGAAAGGAATTCACGGTATCAGGTAAAGAATCAAATTCATTCAAAATGTTATTTAATATATTTAAATTTTTTAAGGTACTAATATTTTTTTTTTTACTTCAGGGCGATGACTACGTACTTTGTTGTATCAGGTCATTCCTTTTTTCTCGCCATCATTTTCGTTGTAAACCCACAGGACGTAGAAGTTGTAAGTAATCTTATTTGCTCTTAAGGACTAAGAACTCATGAAGCGATTCTCAACCACGCCTACCGCGGTAACGGGACAGCTTTTTGTTTATAAACTTATGAAACCACAGTTTTAAGTAGTACGGTAGCCGCTGCGGTTGCAGAAAAGCCGGCAAAATGGGAGGGAGATGATTTTTACGATTGATCTAAATTGTTAGATAAGCCCCAGACACCGCCATCGACAATTCGACATACATCAGAAACGAGCTTTCGAGGTAAAACATAAACGAAAGAAGGCCTAAATAGTTCTGGAAGCCCCCACTGATTCTGAACCAACCCCGTGTGCTTGTACCGCGTTACCTACGAACTGAGCTCAAGTTTGTGAGTAGCGGCTACTAAGCTCCCGCGCCATGCCACTGGTACCTAGCAAGGTGCAGCATCGCCAGCGACCGAACCCACCACGGGCGTCAAGCGTGTCGTGAAATTTTACACACATAAATAGTTGCATTCTAAGAAGATTAAGGGCTCGAAACAACGGCAGATGCGGTTGAAAATTGCTACGTGAGATCTTAGTCTAAAATCTAAGAACTATACGTATTCTTACAATTGTCTTACAGATATAATATACATTTATAAATACAGGATAAGTTTTTAACCAGTGCGTAAATTTTTTTTGGTAGTTTAGTGTCAGTAATAGAACACATTTCCGTGTTTAGTTAAAAAAAAAATAAAAAAAAATTTCATCCTTATCCGAGTTTGAAATAAGCAAAACATGGACATAATCTATTCGCCATACTATCAATAAAAACTCTTGGCCGCCGCCCGGGCGCATGGCTGGGGTGAGGGGGTGGGGAATGCGCTAGCGCCGAGTGACAATAAAATATGGTTTTTTAGTAAACATGTTTCGTAAGCGATAACTTTTTTTTTTAGTACTAAGACATATCAAAATAAAATATACGTGTTTAATAAAACGTGTTGAAATTTATTATGGCAAAATTTACGCACTGGTTAAAAATTTTTCCTGTATGACAGTGACACAAAAATAATTGTTTTAATTTTAGTTGTTCGAAGATAAATTTATGGCCATATTTGAGTACGGAACAATGATAATGCAGACATTTCTAGTCATGTCTTCCTTCCTGCTAGTGTATATTTGGCTGATAGACTCAGAAAAGCATCCAATTTCGTGGAGTATGCTGCCGAAGCCAATAATATTGAGATGGTTAAGGTAAGGAATCAAAACATTCACATGACTTTTGCATTTATTTTTAGGCTTCTACACACGTCTTCGTCCGCATGGAAGTCAGGTATAACATAAAACATACAACAAAACCTATAGGCATATGAAAATAGTGTAGTTTTCCATCAGTTTAAGATTTTTTATAATGGGACCAGTATCTGCCTCAGTAACTGCCTCGTTGGCCTAGTGGTCTTGAGCGCGACTGCTACGATAGAGGTCCTGGGTTCGATTCCCAGGTCGAGCAAAAAGTGTTATTGGGTTTTTCTATGAAATTCTCAGTAGCAGCTCGGAGTTTGGATTTGTGCCCGGTTAATGGCAATAGGTTTGCCCCCTATTACATGGGACCTAAATATACCGGCGAACTGTGGGTGTACATTGGTACACCTCCGCCTAACCCTTCGGGGAATACAGGCGTAATGGTGGGACCAGTATTTCCCGAGATTACCTCTTTAAAAGTTTTCATCACTACTGTATAGAAAGAACTTCATTTTTATATTAGCTGTACATAGTTTTTAATTTAATTATTATTATTTAAATAAGTTTTATTTCGAAAAAATAAATTAGACTCTATAGATAACTTTTGTATTGTGAATCTTATTTTGCCTTAGCATAATTATACTAGATTTAACATTTGCTTTGTTTTATTCAGATTGACTCCAGCGTATGCTCTCATCTTAGGATTGACAGTAACTTGGTTTGGAAGACTAACATCAGGACCTAGTTGGAAGGTAAGCTTTTCTGTCAATTCTTCTCATTGAGCGATTTGAACACTAATATAATTAGCATGATTAGCAATTCTTACAACATCTTTTCAATTTTTTAAACATGAAACCTATTCTCGTAAGAGGGCTCTCTATTTCATCTATATTACTATACTCTTTGCAGTGTTGCCAGCAAAAACTTGTCCTTCTTAAGTCCTTAGTATCGGTATATACTGTCGCTAATAATGGTATTTTTTCATTTCGCCAATATCTGTTAGTAATATAGTTTGTTAAAGCGTTAAGTAACTCAACAGTTATATTATTGTCAAAAGATTGTGCCTTTAAGCAATATTTAGTAGCTAAATATTTTCTTCTTAATGCCAGATTTATTTTCTTCATGTACTTACTTACACTGCTCAATTACTCAATATAATGGCTCAGTTTCGTTTATTTAACAGTTAATCGTTGTGTCTGCATATTGAGCAGAAAAGAAAAATGTTATTATAATAACTTCTTGTACCAAAAATTATTTACAAAGACCACTTAAATTTATGGAGAATCTAATAATTTCGCCCCAAATTACCAAAATTTATTATTGACTTCAACGACAACTATCATGAGGTATAATTTATTAATCAAGACTTTTATCGATCTACAGAGAACGATTTATAGCGAAATAGCTGACTGCCGCCGTGACTGGTGGAAACATCTGTTTTACATCAACAATTACTTTGATGACAACTCCACTTGCATGACACAAACCTGGTAAATATCTAAATGCATTATTATTTATTTAATTAGCATGATGGAAGACTTACAGCAAATACGTCATACAACGAACATAAAGTAGATATTATAGAGCCGACTATAGGGTTGGGATATTAAATTAGAGTATTACAGTTTTTGGAAGATTTAAAAGTTTCTTGTAAAAGATTCTTTCTGATGGAGTGCCATCCAAGACCGATTATGGAGATTAAAAGAATTTCAGAATCAACGGCTCTAGATAGGTACAACCAACGAGGGAGTCAAAGCACAGGTTGATGAAACTAAACAAGAAACCATCAAAATGAACAATTTATTTATGTTAGGATCCCAGAATATCAGCTATGCGATATTATCTTCAGAATATTCACCATCTCTTGCGTTACTACCAGGTATTTAGCAGCAGACACTCAACTCTACTGTTTGGCAGTCATCCTCTTCTTGATGTGCAGAACTGGTTTCACTAGGAAGATGGTGCTGAGCATTCTCCTCGTGGTGGGGACTTTTATTCCAACATTGATCATTTATTTCCTACACACAAGGGGTACTATGCTTGGTTATCCGGAGTAAGTTTATCAATTACATTTTAACACAGACTTCTTAAAACTGAATTAGTTTTAATTAGATAAATGCCAGAAAATGTAGAGTTGGCTTTAAGAGAAAAGACAATCGGAGTAAAAAAACTGAAACACAATATTACTATCAATGTTTTTTTTATGTATCGGCTGGTTTCAGTGCTGTGCGGGAGACACATACCTACAGAGCCGCTCATCGAACCGATGTCCTAGCAATGAGTCGTAACGTTGTGGAACAATATTCTTCTCACGAGCCTTGAGCTATACGTACGGGCTTCCGCACAGCTGTGGAACTAGCGTTTAAGACAAATACGCATATCTCCTCGCCAATCACCTCTGATTCTCTTTATGACCTGAAGGCCGACTCTAGTAATCAAAAACATTCAATATCCTAGAAAAATGGTTCTCTACTTGTGTAACTCCTTTTTGTGGCAATTATTTGGTCGTGTATCATCTACATATTTATTTTCTATTTTCAGACCGGCATTGTCGTTTTTCGTGTCAGATGCCACGTTTCACCAAATTTACATCAAAGGGCATACCAACTTGACTGGTTGCATCATCGGCATGGCACTTGGCTACATTGTCTATGACTGGCAAAAGCGCGGTGGTGACCCCAGCCAATTCCGGGTAACTACTCTTGCAATTATTATGGCCTTAAATCAAGTTTAGAACATTTTTACCTTTGATTGGGAGATTTGGTCGAAATTAAATAGTTAACCCTAGTTACACACAGGTCAAGAACAAGTTATGCGACGACACTTGGAAGAGGCCTTTTATATCCTTTGATCAGCAGCGAGCGTCTTTGGTGCAGATGCCATTACGTAGATTGTACATTTAACTGTCAACAGCCGCCGCCGTCACCACCTCTGTTTGAATTAAGCTTATTTCGTACTTTGTCAGTCATTTGTTATATTAAAGGACTAGCGTCTGCCCACAACTTTATCCTCGTGTTTCGACTTTTTCGTTTCGATTTTTTATTGAGAGTTAAATACAGCTTGTAGCACTTATGTATATTAGCTGAATAATTGCCAGAATCGCAACAACAGGCAGTAGTTACAGATATTAGCGCTTTTAAATAAAAACAAATTCTTCTTCTTCAGAATTTTTGTATTATCTTTGTAGTATGTTCTTGTTATAATTATACTGGAATATTTGTGGTTCTAATACTTATATTGGGATGATTGTATCATCATGGATTGAGATGGGGTCTTTGCTAAGGCAAAGAAGTCGTGAGCATTAAAACACTTGGAATGGAGAAATATATAACTCCAGGGTTTTTTCACGACGTTTTCCTTCACTTATGTCAATTCTGTCCAAGACAAACATGAAAAGTACTTATGAAATAGAAAAAGTCACATTGATACCCGTACCCGGTTACGAACAACTTTGCCTTAACTACTGGACTATGGTGACAATATAACCATGTTTTTTTTTTCAGAAATACCGATTCCTGTACTGGAGTCTTTTGTTCTGGGGTAGCCTATGCTGCTACTCCGGTAGTATTTACACCCTAATGGAAGAACCGGTGCCCATCTACTTTGATTTGCTGATTGGTACTCTAACGAAGCCTCTCTTTGGCATAATTATCGCCCTTGGTATTGGCGGCTTTGTCGTTCAAATTGAAGGTATTGTCGCTACTTAGTTTTGTACTTAATTTACATTGTTTCATCCTCTTAGTATATTTTTTCCGAATCAACATCGTCTGCTTTGCCTCTTCCCCACTATGTTAGGGTCTGCTTTCAGTCTAATCGGATGCAACTGTATACTAGTGTTTTTCATGAGCGATTACCTATCTGACCTCTACAACCCATAGTTACTGGGCAACACGATATTTCTTTATACCTATCTAATATTTTTTATCTACAGGTGTGTTTCGCGGGATATTGGAGTGGCAACCATTTTTGTACCTGAGCAGGTTGTCCTACAGCGCGTACCTCGTGCACGTCGCGTTTGTAAAGACCGAAATAGCGTCAATTTACGCCACACATAGATTCTCTCTACTTCCAATGGTAAGTCATTTTTACACGTTCATCTATTTAGCTGTCTTACAAACGAATAATAACATCATACCATCACGGTTGTATTCCCCGAAGGGTTAGGCTGAGATCTACCAATGTACAACCACAGTCCGCTGTGTACGTATAAGGTCCCATGGCATAACAGGGGGCGAGCCTATTGCCATTAACCGGTCACAAATCCAAACTCCGGGCTGCTACTGAGAATATCATAAAAAAACCCAATAACAAATTTTGCTCGACCTGGAAATCGAACCCAAGACTTCTAGCGTAGCAGTCGGGATTAGGACCACAAGGCTAACGAGGCGATTATGATAAATCATTTTCTATGTTTTCCACAGATGTTTAAAGGTTTAATGTTTGCGACGATTACATTCATTGCGGCATTTTTCTTCACCCTTCTGGTCGAAAGTCCTTCTGTAAACCTCATGCGAGAAGTCTTCAGGAAGCCTGACAAACACACTAAAGAAGACAGTAAAGAGGCTGTAGGAGAATCCAAGAAAACAGAAGATGACAAAACAACAGATTTAAGCCAGACAATAATAGAAGATGGTGCTATTGTTATTAAAATGGGAACCAGACAATAGTTACTAACGACGTTATCTATACAAATTAAACTGTTTGTAATGTCAAAATAAAAGGTTTTTACTAAATGTATATTATTATGATTGTTTTTACAATTCTTCGTCAATAAACCAATTTTAAAACTGTTGTCTGTCTATTTGTTCTGCTTATATCTCCAAAACGACTGGACCGATTTTAATGGGACTTCCACTGGTAGATATCTGGTGATATAAGAAGTAACTTATACTACTTTTATTTTTATTTTTTTATTAGGGTTCCGCGAAGAAGAAGTCTTTCTGAAAAAGCTTTACCTATACTCTTAAGATGACGATGGGTTTCTATAAAGTAAATTTCCAGGTACAGTTAGCAATAAAAGTAGATTAACATTTCAGATTTTTAAATCCTTATTATTGAGCATACCATCAAAGAAAATACGAAATGGATCTAAAAACATAAAATGAACACTTAGGTATTGCCTAAAATTCTGAATAGCAGTGAATTATGTCATTTCATGTCTTTTTAATGATATGTAAAACTAACATTGTTATTCGACTTTTGTTGGTAACCGCACCCATAGTCAACGAGAACCACGTTCCCTATTTACAAGTTACCATCACGCCTGTATTCCCCGAAGGGTTAGGCAGAGGTGTACCAATGTACACCCACAGTTCGCCGGTATATTCAGGTCCCATGTAAAAGGGGGCGAGCCCATTGCCATTAACCGTGCACAAATCCAAACTCCTACAAAAATCCAAAATCCAAGCTACTGAGAATTTCATAGAAAAACCCAATAACACTTTTTGCTCGACCTGGGAATCGAACCCAGGACCTCAAGCGTAACAGGACCACTAGACTAACGAGGCAGCATTTACAAGAAATCAATAAAATAAAAAAACAAATCACTCGCTTATTAACTCTACCCGTTTGTGCACACCCTAAAAGCACTAACATGATAAGCGAAAACATCGTGTCATACATAACAAAGTTACATTGGCCGCTGTCTTGTGGTACTCGTAGTTGGTATAATTAGTTTAGTATGGGCATCCGGTGTCAAAGCCGCTAGGGAACTTACTAAACTTGTACCAGACTGTATGCGTGATTAACGTCGGGTTGATACGGGGTGAGCGCACTTGACAGATGGGTGTCTTGCTATTTGTAGTTTTAAACGTTGTATAGAATTCCTTTCTGAAGGCCAGTTATACTGGTTTACTAATAGGAGAATTTGCCCAAAGGCTTCTGAACTGCCCGGAGGTTGTTTTATAAAAGGCTAAGTTCTTTGTTAACCCAGGTAACCTTAGGAAATCGCTAGTAGCGTTAAGGCGGACCTGCCCCCCTAGCCAAGTCGCAAACGATAATCGTAAACGCTCGGTAGGTATACCAATAGATGTTCAACTTAATACCCCAGAGCCTTAAGTTGAAAATCTATTAAAGATTTCTAAGCGTTAGCGACTGTCTTCATTAGATCTTCAACTTAAAACCAAGCACATAAAGTTGAAGATCTATTAAAGCCTACTCAGCGTTTGCGTTTATCGATTGTTACATGGCTAGGGGCTGGCCTTTCTTGGGGAGCGAAGGTGGATCTAATGATTTCCAAGGAAGTACTAACACTATACAGGATAAGTTTTTAACCAGTGCGTAAATTTTTTTTGGTAGTTCAGTGTCAGTAATAGAACACATTTCCGTGTTTAGTTAAAAAAAAAAATTTAAAAAAATTTCATCCTTATCCGAGTTTGAAATAAGCAAAACATCCAGGACATAATCTATTCGCCATACTATCAATGAAAACTCGCGGCCGCCGCCGCCGCCGGGGCGCATGGCTGGGGTGAGGGGGTGGGGAATGCGCTAGCGCCGAGTGACAATGAAATATGGTTTTTAAGTAAACATGTTTCGTAAGCGATAACTTTTATTTTTAGTACTAAGACATATCAAAATAAAATATACGTGTTTATTAAAACGTGTTGAAGTTTATTATGGCAAAATTTACGCACTGGTTAAAAATTTTTCCTGTATAGAGTGTTTGGCGCATGGACCGACACAATTTTTTCAGGGATTTGGGAGGGTATTAGCCAGGTTCTACCCATACACTCTTTGTTCCAAATGTCACGGTTGGTTACTTATGATTTAAAAAAAAAAAAAAAAATGCCCAAAATATTAATTAGAAATAACTTTTTGGTTTTATTTTTACTTTTTTTTCTTTTTTTTTAACCTAGCTAATGACCTCCCAAATCCCTGAAAAAATTGTGTCGGTCCATGAGCCAAACACCCTGTATATATTTCTGCCGCAAAGCAGAGTTGCTGTGTTCCAATTGGAAAGGTACGGGTGCCGGTGAAATAACAGGCACATGCATGAGACATTTCTACTTTGTCTTTGGGATGGCAACAAAAAATAAAACTAACATGCTATCACTGCCCCGTTGTTCTCGTGGTCGCAGATGCGACTGCTGTGCAAGGGGCCCCGGGTTCGATTCCGAGGTCGAGCAAAAAGTGTTATTGGGTTTTTCTATGAAATTCTCAGTGGCAGCTCGGAGTTTGGATTTGTGCGCGGTTAATGGCAATAGGCTCGCCCCCTATTACATGGGACTTAAATATACCGGCGAACTGTGGGTGTACATTGGTACACCTCTGCCTAATCCTTCGGGGAATACAGGCGTGATGGTGATGGATGATGGCTATCACTGACATGCTAATATGACGTGTTATGCCAAACCTACGACAGTTATTCCAACGTTTTAAGTTTTCTCTTCTGTGGGTATTCCCCATGACTGCTTATTTTATTGTATTTTTTTAGGCTTATTCCACTTTTCCCCGTTGGATGATCCCCATTGATGGGGATTAGTGAACTTTTTGTTCACTATTCCCCGTTGACCCAAAATTTTTATTTAATGGGGATAAGTGAACTAAAAAGTTCAATAATCCCCATTAGGTAGGTACGTTAAAAAAATAAAATATAATGAATCATGTTACATTTATTAATTAAAAATATAACTTTCTTATACCTAATAAAATCACAGATTGTACAATTATTAATTTAAAATAAAAAATATAACTTTCTTATACCTAGTAAAATCACAGATTGTACAATTATTAATTTAAAATAAAAAAATATAACTTTCTTATACCTAGTAAAATCACAGATTGTACAATTATTAATTTAAAATAAAAAATATAACTTTCTTATACCTAATAAAGTCACAGATTGTTACAATCATTAATTTAAAATTGTAGCATGAAAATATTTCTTTCTTATACCTTGTAAAATCAAAGATTACACTCACTTAAGTTTTTCTAAACAGTGCCCAATCGTAATTTCATTATTAATGAGTTCCATTTGGACCTCCTGTATATAATTATCGCGATTGATGCTTTTTTTTGTTTTTTCCGCTATACCTTTATTTTCAGAAACCCCCAATGCAAGAACTTCGTAATACGATGCATCTTCAGCCAACGCTGTGAGGAGCTTCATAATGTTGGGTTTCTTTATTTTCACACGCTTTTTTATTTTATTATTCCATGCTTCGACTAAATTCGTAGTGCGATGAGTCTGTCCAAATACACACCACGTTTTAATAAAATCATCTTGTAGCCATTGTCTGAGCATGTAATTTCTAAACTCCTTGCTATTATCATCATCAGGGCTTTGAGAGGCAACATAAAACCAACCCGCAATGATTTTATCTGATGGTAACAAAGCCAAAGCAGTGCTAAGTGCAACTTGTCTTCTGGTTAATTTATCTTTTGTTAGTTTGAGTTGTTTTCCTTTCTTCCATATTGCCTGGGTGAAATGGAAATAACAGCCGCTAATAGATATATTTACAAAAACATTTCGCATTGCGTTCATCGGAGCCACTTCATAGTCACATTTAAATATTTCTGGATTCCAATCAGGTAATGCAGATTTTAGCATACTAAATAAAATTTCATATGTTTGTTGATTTTTATGGCTCATGAGGGCATAAACAAGTGGCACAATGTTTATGTGTTTTTCTGTACTGCCCAAATCCCCATGAATGGTGTAGAGTTGGTAAAAGGGAGATGGACAGATCCAAAACGTTCCATCACCCAAGAACATCTTCAAATTTTTCATTTGATGTCGGGCAAATTCAGAGCAAAAAGCTATTACACGGATACCACTGTCTTTGTAGTCTGCTAAAATAAATTCCTGAAATTCCTAAATTCCTAAAGCATTTTACAGTATTGTGTATCTTATTAGATAGATAGATCTAAGGTCTTATTCCCAAACATCGTTAGAACAATTTCGTTGGGGCAACAATCTGTTTTTCGTTCTAATAAAATCGTAAAGTAGGTATGTAGGTAATTTAAAATGTTGTTCTTACCTTATAAAAATAAAAGTACATGACTCATATATTTTATTTTTATATTGTTTTTATTTAACGTACCTAATTAGAAAAACTTAAGTGATTGTAATCTTTGATTTTACAAGGTATAAGAAAGAAATATTTTCATGCTACAATTTTAAATTAATGATTGTAACAATCTGTGACTTTATTAGGTATAAGAAAGTTATATTTTTAATTAATAAATGTAACATGATTCATTATATTTTATTTTTTTAACGTACCTACCTAATGGGGATTATTGAACTTTTTAGTTCACTTATCCCCATTAAATAAAAATTTTGGGTCAACGGGGAATAGTGAACAAAAAGTTCACTAATCCCCATCAATGGGGATCATCCAACGGGGAAAAGTGGAATAAGCCTTTTTTTTTACTACCAATTAACTAATTATGCAAGGCACATTTGCTTCTATTGTCTTATAAAAGATTTCACATTTTTAACAGTTTATATCAAGTTATTTCTGTGTTTTCTGGTTATTAAATAGTTTATTTGCAGACGGATTTCAAGTTCTTTAACACTCTTTATTTACCATGATTTTTTAAATAGTTGCCCCATAGCAACAGCTCTTGTACCGTGGTTACAAACAACCAAACCCGGAACAGCCATATTAATATTATTCAGTGAGAAATCGAACACGCAGCGCAATACCCAATCGCTTAGTCACTGAGCCAACAGATGAATAAATAATACAATTTACATTTCCCGCAAAACCAAGCTTCACAAAGCACAAAAACAATCACTCACACACTCACACATCGTCTGAACATACTAGCAACAGCACACATCCACAAAACCGCTCACTTAATATAAAAACATAAAACACATACAATGACCTCTCGGCAGTTCATCCACCACCCTTTATTGCATTCCTCGCGTTCCACAAGCTCCACTCTCCCAACTTACTCACCCGTTCACTGGCCCCGTTTGAGCCCGCCATTACAAAATTTCCGTGCACCGATATTCTTGTTGTTGATGCAGGATGTTGTCAGGAAGTCGTTTAGGCGACCATGGTCGTAAGTGACCGAGGGTTATGACATCAAAGCAGATATGGCAAGGGAAGGTTTATGTTGGAGGGAATTTTTTAGAGGAAAATGTGGGCTGATACTAGGAGTAGCAACACTGTTATTTAAGAATGTTTTTACTAAAAAGATTTTGGAGTTTAAAATAAATAGTGGGTAAAATACACTTACCGAAGCGGACAGTTATAAGTCCTTCCCACCTTCGCAATTTTTTTTTTGTTCTGTACCGAACCTTCAACTTAGATATTAAAGGTCTTTATAACGATCTTTTGTTTTTTTTTTGTTTAATTTAGTTCTAAATATTGTAACTAAACTTTAAACACCTCTTCTGCCCTTGTACAGTTGTATGCACCCGTAAGCACAATGTTTCACGTGGTAACATTGACATTGCGTGTTACCATAAACTGATATTTCGCACCAAAAAGGAACTCATTTCTGAGCAATAATATTTGCTCAATGTTACTTAATATGATAGACAGAATGTATGGTAGACTACATGGCTATGTAATGTGTTGCTTACAAGATTGCAAGCAACACATTACATAGCCATGTAGTCTATAAAAAAAAAAAAAAAAAACTAGAAAAATAGATATTTTTCTAGTATTTTGACTCTTGATTGTCTAGGGCCGCCTCTGAAACATGGGCTTGCTGTTTCGATACCTATGTGACTTTTTCAATTCATATTTATTCTCAGTAGCAGCTCGGAGTTAGGATTTGTGCCCGGTTAATGTCAATAGGCTCGCCCCCTATTACATGGAACTTAAAATCACCGGCGAACTGTGGGTGTACATTGTTACACCTCAGCCTAACTCTTCGGGGGATATAGGCGTGATTGAATGTATTTACTTTTAAGATTACATCAGATGTCAAATCAAATCAAATCAAAGCATTTATTTCAATTAGACCATTTACAGGCACTTTTGAATTGTCAAGAAGTTACAGTTTAATATTGAAGCTAGTTGCTCGTTCCAAAACGTAGGTCTCTATGGAGAAGAACGAGCAAGAAACTCCATGGACACTCTTTTCATTCAATTTGGTTTTTACAAAAACTTGGTTACAATATTCTTGTTGCTTCTATATGTGAAAACAATGAAGGTGAATATAAAAAATAACAAAATTATAATAAAGATGTAAGCCATGGCAGTCAAGAGATGACCAATCCCAACTGACAGCACCCGTTCACGAATATGACGCGTGCATCAGCACCATTTAGCTCAACCATCTTGAAGGGAACCAAACGACCCAACCCACGTGCCACCGTCAGCGAGACATTAAAGTGAGCATGACGAAGCTCTCAACTGCCATGCTCAGTGTCCAACACATAGTAACTTAACAAATAAATGGCTCCATGGTACTCACATTTACAAAATTGAAATAAATTATGTTAAATTATATAAAACTAAGGTTTTTAGTGAACCTATTCGACTGATGATCCGTGGTATGTAATAAATAGTAATAAAATAACGGTAAACGTTATTAAGGTCAATCAAAATGAAAAAGGGGTAAGAAACATTCTCAAAAAAACAATATCTATTAATTTGTGAGCCCGAGTCTCTGTGGAGCAGGACCAGCATTAAGCCAAGCATTCTTGTCATTAATATAATCTTCTAACTTATAATATGCTTGACTACATAGTGTGCGTTTGATGCAAGTTTTAAATTTTCTCTCATTTAGTTCGAGAATATCGAGTGGTATTTTGTTATAACATTTTACACAGTACCCCATAAAAGAAGTGTGTACTTTAGACAATCTGAAACCTGGTTGATCTAATTTATTCCTATTTCTAGTATACACATTATGTCTATCACCAATTTTTTTGAAAAGATGAAGGTTTTTTCGAACGTGCATTATGTTTATATATATATTGACAAGGAACTGTCATGATATTTTTTTTTTGAACAATTCCCTTAGAGACTCGCTCCTGCAAAGATTATAGATGGCTCTGACAGCCCTCTTTTGCAGAATAAAGATAGACTCTATATCTGCAGCCCGCCCCCAAAGCAAAATACCGCAAGACATAATGCTATGAAAGTAACTAAAATAGACCAGCCTCGCGGTATCCACGTCTGTTAATTGTCTGATTTTTCTGACAGCGTAAGCGGCTGACCTCAACCGCCCTGCTAGAGATGTTAAGTGAGGACTCCACTGCAGCTTTGAGTCAAGCGTAATCCCTAGGAAAACTGTCTTTTCGACGAATTCCAGTATATCCTTATTTAATGTAACGTTACATGACATACTTTTAACATTTGGCAAAGCGAATCTTATGCATTTAGTTTTCTTCCCATTTAATACTAAGTTATTTATAGTAAGCCAATTATGAACCTCATGCATAGCGTTATTTACGTAGTCAAGATGTTGTGCCTTTCTATTTACTTTAAAAATCAGTGAAGTGTCATCAGCAAATAACACCATTTGAGGTTGGTTTTTCAGTAAATGAGGTAAATCATTAATATATACTAAAAAGAGAAACGGACCCAATATTGAACCCTGCGGAACCCCCATCTTTACTTTTAAGCCTAATGAGTTTACACCGTCTATTTGCACATGCTGCAGTCTATCATTTAAGTAGGATTTTAAATGATAGACTGATAGAGATGTCGCTGACATTGGAGGAAAACATGACTAATATGAGTGATAATCAATACACGCGTCTTCTCTGTACGAGAAGTGGCCTTTGCTTTGCAGTGGGTTAATAATAAGCTGGCGTTATTATTATAATAACACTACGAAATATTGAAGGTAATTTTGAGGCTACCCTTTATAACTTTTGACGTTTAAAAATTGAGCATTAGAGCTTAACCTAATTGGAATAATCGTGGAAGCGTGTAAAATTCATAACAATAGCACCCTTTCCTATTGTCTTCGCCATGCTAATCTATACAAATAAATAAAAATTGAAGTGTCTGTCGGTCTGTAATGTCAAAAAAACAGCTTTTCAGGAAATAAATATGAATGTTTACACGGAACTTACCTCTCTACACTGAAAACCATTTCGTTTTTCATTTTTGTCTGTAGGTCTGTTTGTATCTCCAAAAATCTCCAAGACCGCAGTAGGACGCTGGATGCAAGCCGCTTCCATCGGTCCTTTTGGAAATCTATGAGGGTCTATGTCCAGCAGTGGACATCCTACGGCTGATAATATGATGTTGATGATGAATCTCCAAAGCGGCTAGACTGATTTTCACTAGCAGACAGCTGATAAAAGAGCAAATAAAGGCTACTACTACGGTTATTTTAGAAAAAAAATTGCTGCTCCAAGCAAAAAAATCCCGTTATAACCAACATTCAAGCTAACATATTCACGGGCAATAAACTAGTTAAAAATACATGCAACGAAACAGATGTGCAACCAAAAATAAGAGACATTCTTTCACCAAAGTCCGCAGCTCTTCAAAAGCTGGCATATACAGAAATAAAATCATCCAGTATTTGTTTTATACATCTAAAAGTTTACTTAAGCCGCTACAGACGGACGGCACCTAATTGGACATGATCCACGCTTGCTGATATTTTAAAACAAATAAAATGAGAGGCGGCGCCACGGGCTTAAGTTAATTTCGACCGTGATACACACTGTTTGCTTGTGTGTTGAGCGCGTTATATTTTGTGGACGTTGCCGAGTGTGGAGCCAATCTTTTTTTTTTGTTTTCTTTTTCTCGTTTTTTGTGTCGCTGTGTTTTTGATGAGCGAGTTATTCGTGGAGAATTGGGACTGGATGTTTGTACCGTGTAATATTGATACGTAAAGAGTTTTTTTTAGCATTTTTTCTACAGGTATTAATAAATATTATTGGAGTGGCCGTTTATACTGTCAAAGTAAGAATTTTTGATTAAAAATATAGGAATATTTACAAAGTAAGTACTTTTTTTTGTCCGTCTGCCTACCTGTTTGTTCAGGCTAATCTCGCAAACAGCTAAACTGATTTTGACGGGACTTTCAGGGCAGGTAGCCGGTGTTATACTTTCGTTTTCGAAAAAGACCCTAAGATAACCGGACCCATGACGGATGCCAAATGATGAATCAAACAACAGTACCTAAGTGATTGCACTTTATCCGGAAACCGGGCTGTACCAATTTGACACGTAGCTAATCTCAGACACACAATAATTAAAAGTCAGTTGTGTCCATAATTATGAACACCACCGACTTACTTAAAAACCTTTGCTTGTTCTCACTAGCTTTGTACACATATAAAATAATAATAATAATATTTGTTCAACAGTAGAAAAATAACAATACCGTTTCAACTGTGCAATAAGTATACACGCAACCAAAATATTTTTCTTTTTCAACAATATAAAAATGAAAACCCGCTGTTTGTAAAAACACCTTTGTTTTTATAAAAGCATGTTTATAATGAAATACACCAGTGTGTAACAATACTCAGCTGACAGACAGACAAATGCCGCGTTTCGTCTTCGTGTGTGATCCAAAGCGCATTCCTGGAACACTGCTATTTTTACTCTACACACTTAATATTAAAGTTCCGAACTGAAGAACTACCCCGTTGATCTCGTGGTCACAAGCGCTACTTGTGAGCGTGGGGTCCCGGGTTCGATTCCCAGTTCGGGCAAAAAGTGTTAATGGGTTTATCCATTCGGAATTTCTCAGTAACAGCCCGGAGTTTGGAAGTTGGTGGTGTGACACCCCCGTGCCTCGGAAAGCACGTAAAGCTGTTGGTCCCGGCTGTCATTCGTAGATCTTTGACAGTCGTTACGGATAGTCAGAAGCCAAGAAGTCTGACAACCAGTCTAACCAAGGGGTATCGTGTTGCCCAGTGACTGGGTTGTGGAGGTCTGATAGGCAAACGCTCCATGTAAAACACTGGTATTCAGTTGCATCCGGTTAGACTGGAAGCCGACTCTAACATAGTTAGGAAAAGGTTAAGCAGATGATGATGACTTAATATTAAAGTTAAGTACTTACTTGACCAGCAAATATGGCTCAGGGGGTTTGAATAGTTTTATTGGACACTGAATTCTACTATACCACAGGAACCGTAATTTTTTCAGAGGTGAAAAGTAACCTATGTGCTATTCCGAACTATAATCTACCTCTATGCCTAATTTTATTTAGATCCGTTCAGCCGTTTAAGCGTAAAATAGTAACAAACATCCATCTATCATCCACACGAACTTTCCATTTATAATATACTAGCTTTTGCCCGCGACTTCGTCCGCGTGGATTAATAGTTCCCGTTCCCGGGGGATTTCCGGGATGAAAACTATCCTATGTCCTTTCTCGGGTCCCAGACTATATCTGTACCAAATTTCATTGGAATCAGTTCAGTGGTTTATAAGGCGTGAAGAAGAGACAGACAGACAGAGTTACTTTCGCATTTATAATATTAGTAAGGATTATCACGCATTTATACCAGGTTACTTTTCATTCACCAGCCATTTTTCAGGGAATGAAAGTACTCCCGAATATAAATATCTTTCATAATGGAACCAACTATGAAATGTGAAAAAAAAAAAACTGCTGTTCCTTACAAAACTGCACTACAACACTATCAAAATGTACGGAACAGCGGTTTTTTTTTCAGATTTCTAGGTTGGTCCTTTAGCAAAAGTTGTTCATATTCATGAATACTTTGACTCCCTGAAATATGGCCGGTGAATGAAAAGTAACCTTGTAGAATAGGTATTAGTAGGAGTAGCTGCTGCCCGTTGACAACGTTTGTATGTTTTTTCAACCGCGTTCAGATACGTCTTTGGTTACTGCTCCGCTCCGCTGTAGCGTGAAGTTATATAGCGTACGTATGTATACAATTCCTCATAAATATGGCTGTAGCACACATTTTTTTTGCCAATCCATTTGCTAGTTCCAGGAATTCGAATTCAGGCTTAAACAAACACAAACACAAACCTTTTCAGCTTGATTGTATTAATATTGATACACTGTCGACCTGAACTTTAATACTCTGTGTTGCCTATGAAATGTATTATCTATATATACCATCACGCCTTTAGTCCCAGAAGGTTAGGCAGAGGTGTACCAATGTACACCCACAGTTCGCCGGTATGTTTAGGTCCCATGTAATAGGGGGCGAGCCTATTGCCATTAACCGGGCACTAACACTACCTCCAAACTGCTACTGAGAATTTTATAGAAATACCCAATAACACTTCGAGTCGAACCCGAGACCTCTAGCATGGCAGTCAAAGTATTCTGTTTTGTATTCCTTTAATAAGTATAATTAAGATTGCTATCGGTTCGTGAAAGTCAGTAATCCTAAACATCTCTGTGTAGTTGTCAATTTATTCTTAGTCTCGGACAGACAGACAGATCTATAGTAGCGTCGTGTGCGATCCGTAGTACATTCCAACTGCACTACTGCACTATTAATACATCACAATACTGTCAGCTTTTTGTTTCACTGTCTAGTCTGTAAGCTTGCTTCTTTTTGGTATTGTTTTGGCTAATGTATTTGTGTACTTTTGTGACAATGCTGAAGTCTGTTGTGTTATAGGTACTGTTGCCAATAATAGGCTATCACGCACGCCTAGAAGCAAGTATAGAAAATAAAATAAAAATAATCTTTACATAGCATGAAACTAAGTCGCTTCCCTAGGTCGTGGAGGGACACTAAGGTCTTTTAAACTTCATAACGGATTTTATTGCGGTTTTCAATCAATAGATAAAGTTTTCGTTACCGGTTACCGAGTGTTATATGGACTGCTAGAATGAATATTTAGGAAAGAAAAAAAAACTTTCAGAAGTAGAATTATTAAAATGTATGAACGTGGACGAGGCAAAAGTAGTATGTAAGGATCCTAGCAGGTGGCGTTCTGTGGTTTCTGCCTTCCCCCTATGGGAAAAAGGCGTGAGTTTATGTATGTATATATGTAAGTAGAAAAAAACATAAACTAAGTCAAGTCATATATTTAAATTAGATCATTAAGGCCCATTTTCACTAAAATCACTAAACATACCTATTTAGCGCTAATTGTGTTTAAATTATCATTCTGTCATTGTCACCTTCTAACAATGTGACAGGGATGCAACGAAGTTCTAAATACTTTTAGGCACTAAATGTATTTAGTGATTTTGGTGAAAGTGACCCTAAAAGTAAAATAGTAACTACTTAAATAAAGAAACAGTAACTACAAATATATATATATATATATATACCATCACGCCTGTATTCCCCGAAGGGTTAGGCAGAGGTGTACCAATGTACACCCACAGTTCGCCGGTATATTTAGGTCCCATGTAATAGGGGGCAAACCTATTGCCATTAACCGGGCACAAAGCCAAACTCCGAGCTGCTACTGAGAATTTCGTAGAAAAACCCAAAAACAATTTTTGCTCGACCTGGGAATCGAACCCAGGACCTCTAGCGTAGCCGTCGTACTTGGGACCACTAGACCAACGAGGCAGTTGTAACTACAAATACTCGCACAGAATCTCACAAAGCCGCTTCAACAAAACCATATGTACGTAAATTCATCCTAAATTAACAATTATGCCAATGGCATCGAAATTCCGGTACAACATTCAAAATTACGATCATTAATTTAGTTGCTAACGAAGTGGGAACTATGAGTTTCGAACTGCGTATGACCACAGTAACCTCCGCCCAATTAAAAGCTAAATTAACATTGTTTTGAATTTCATAATTATGTATTAGAATATTGCTACAAATTTCGTGTAACATGAGTATAATTAGCTTCCTATTTCCTTGTGAAATTATTACATTATTATATTGGAAGGGAGTATAAAGCTGATATTTTCTCTCTGTGTTTGTTATGCCAAAGGTTTGAAAACCACCTTTTAAAGATATCATATTGCCGGCTTTTTATTTCTGCCCCTAGGTTTAAAAAGCTGACAATTAGCAGACAATTATTTTCTTAATTAATTCTAATGCAGTGTTCCGTTCCCAATCTAAAAATAAAAAAAGCTAGTTTACTTTTTTTTTTGATGACGATGAGCCCGTCTAACCCATTTCAACCACAGCGGCTGCAATTCGGACTTCTCTTCAAGATTTTTGGCGTGGATACGCTGCTCTTTCATGTGCCCTCATGTCACTAGCATATCCAACTTTTTTTTTTTTTTTTTTTTATAAGGGAAAAAAACTGTAGTCATCATCTGCCTAGCCTTTTCCCAACTATGTCGGGGTCGGCTTCCAGTCGAACCGGATGCAGCTGAATATCAGTATTTTACATGGAGCGACTGCCTATCAGACCTCCACAACCCAGTAATGGGTAATACGTTACTCTTGGTAAGACTGGTTGTCAGACTTTCTGGCTTCTGACTAACAGTAACGACTGTCAAAGATCTACAAATGACAGCCGGGAACAACGGCTTTAATTGCTTTCCGAGGCACGGAGGAAACTCGTTATGGTAAATGGTCACCCATCCACAGACCGACCTCGGCAAGCGTGGCTTAACCCGGAAGATCGGTCTATGCGGCTGTAATTATTTAGCCATGAGCTCCTCAAAACAACGGAAAACAAACAGTAGTAAAAATTACGTAAGAAAAAGAAAACATATTTACCTAGTAATTCTTAGGCACTCCAAAGTTCACAGGTAACCTAACACATAAATAAAAATAACTTCCACACCACCAGCTCACCACCTAACATGACCAACCGATACATCCATTATTACCAGATCATTAGCATCAGTAATCCGGCACATTAGTCCCGGCGCACACTGGGCGGCGTTAGGCTGGCCGCGCACTGACCAACGATAATTAATCAATATCTCGGAGCTGATTAATTGGCGCGACCGCGAATCGTTGGGATGCTGCCGACGGTGTGAGAGGATGTGCGGTGTGGTGGATGTGGTAATCTATTAACTGATATTTTTTTCTTTGAAAATCTTGCTAGGAATTTATCCTGCATCGTGGGTGCGTTTACAAACATTTAAACTCACATGCACAAACAGCCAGTCCTGGAACAACTACCTATAGGTCACACAAGAATTTGTTCCGACATTTGTACGACACTCAGCACAGTAGCCAATCACTCGGCAACTGCGGCAACCGTGTCTTCAAAATATAATGTGGAGAAAACTGTCAATTTATTTAAACTGGCAATGTATTGAACAATCATGGCGTCTTTACCCGACTACGGCGAAGCAAAAAGGAGGGTAATGAGTTTGACCGGTATGTATGTTTTTACATTTGGAATGTCTCACTGAGTTTGGATGTTGGTAGTGTGACAATATCACGCCTCAGAAAACATGTAAAGCTCGTGCCGTCTCGTGTCTGACTGTGCGAGTGAGGGAAAAGGGCAACAGTACGGAACCCTTCGCATGCAGGTCCAACTCACACTTAACCGATATTTTATCTATCAATGGAATACCACCTCCATCCATTCACACATCCCTCAAGTATTCTCGATAATGGCGGAAATTCCGCGCCAGATGCGTACGGAATCCAAAAACTTTGCGCCCATAACTATGCAGGCTCGTACCGGCTAGCAGCGCAGACCTGACGGTGAATACTTGCTTGATTTACTACCTGCATTTAAATAGTGCTCGTACTCAGTGATCACTGACTCTTGATGTTGAGTGTGGAAGTTCAAAGTCAGTGGTCATTGATTTTATTAAAGTGTGGCGTGAACATATGCTGCGTATATTTTGCTGGCATAAGAACAACATGGCTTTGACACTGAAAATAATTAGACAATCGAGTTTGAGCTTTGCATCGAGTTTGTTAAAATATTTTTTATAATGAAATATTGAAAAAGGTGACAGTTTCAGGGAGGCGCTCTCCCAGCCCTTACCCTTTTAAACTCTTTAGAGCACAGACACGTTATATAAGGAAGTCTTGAGCACAAAATTTCATGATTCTAGTGTCAATGGTTTGGGCAGTGTGTTAACATCGGTTAACACACTGCCCGAACCAATTGAATGAGATTGGTGAATTTTAATATTTAAACAAAGATTTAGTATAATTATTCTGAATTGTTTTGACGCATTCAATTATATATTTATTCACATATCTAAATATATATATTTAACTAAAACCAAATAAATAAGTACAAGTTAAAATAAGTTTCAATAAATAGGATAACACTAAAAATATTATTTTAAAGTAACAAATTGCTCCATGTAAAATAAATACTACATTAATTTCCTTAATCCACCCCTAAACGTGCTGACACAAGAACAAAATGCGCGTTTAATAGCAAACCTTTAGAAAATTAGCACAAAACAATGAATACAGCCCGTTTTTTGTTAGCGCGAGGCCATCCATTTAATATCTTTTAGAAAATACTCGCACAAAACAATTCCTTATCCGCAATTGTGTCAACTCCCCACTCTTTTGTTTATTTTAGGGGTGGCAACACTGAAAGAGTTGCCATAAGCTTTTTTTTTTGTTATTTGTCGGGATTCCGCCGTGGTTTTGTGGCCAAGACTACCTATGCAAAAATATGTTTCTTTAGTATACCTACAATTTTTTTGTAGTTTAGATTGTTATGTTGTAGTTTTAAAGGTGTCGGTGATGAGATTTTTCGTATTCACACGAATTCGTATACGTTTAGGTGATATTGATTTTATACATAACGAGCTTTTGCCTGCAGCTTAATGTGGGTAATTGCGGGTACAGGCGAAATCACGGATAAAAAAATTTACATCCCGCCAGGTCTTTCGTGGTCTGCCGCGTCTCCGTGTCGCCATTTCGGGACACCAATCTTATGCTCTACGGGCTTAAAGATCATTCAACATACGGCAGGTATTCCTAGTCCCATTTTTGTAGCTTTTTTTAATGGCAAACAAGCCGACGACGGCCCACCAGATATTAAGTGGTCACCGCGGCCTATAGACATGCAATATACCAGAAGCTTTGCGAATGCGTTGCCATCCCAGGGACAAAGTTCAAATGTCTCATGTGCCTATAATTACACCGGCACCCATATATTTACCCAAATTTATCCATAGAGATGACAAATTACAACACAACGGTAAGTTAATTAGGTCATTTAAAATTTATCATCAGCGCTGATTGTTCGCCATCCAATTTATTCTGGGTGCACCGAACATATTTGAAATTTATGGCATTTATTAGTGTCGTGCTTCCTGTGAGTATGGCTGTCATCGTGTATGCTAAGTTTTGATTAATGGGACCTGAAGGTTGTGGGGAAAAATGCTGTTTGTAGCTCGGAGGAAAGCCAATGTGACTTTTTATGGATTATTTATGATGGTGCTGAGGGAAAAGAGTGCATATCTGTTTGTACATACACTTGTGAACTATAATAATTATCTTCTAGTCTTGTTCCTGTTTTGTCTTCATTGAGATTCGAATGATCGAAGTTAGGTCAGGGGAATATTATTATAAATAGGTATTAAGGAACACCACGCAATACAATGGCAAGGTTGACGAAGAGGCTAAGTGATGGGCTGTTGAACTGCGTGTCGCGGGTTCAATTCCAGCACGAAACTAATATTTGTATGACCTGGTTGTTTGTGTATGTGAGTTTATATGTCTATGATAACGCACTCACGACATAATAATATGCAAAATTCCTAGTATAGGAAAAAGAAAGCAAGAGACAATATTTACAGCTAAAGATATGGTTTCAATTTCTATATTGTATACTACTCGAATAAAAAAAAACAAAACGCCAAAGAAAAATTTAAAATTCATTAACGCACAAAAATAACCTCTAAATGCAAACGTAACACTAACTTCTCTTTTCTATAATAAAGAAAAAACATATGAAAACCCAACGCGAGTAGCTTCCCTTGGTAACAGAATGACGCGGCACGGCACTGGTTAAAAGTTTTAACGAGAATCGAGGATACTACCCAAATTGGCTTCGGGCACGATCGTTTACTTGTGTACGAGTATGTAGTACCCTACGGTTTCGCCTGCGGTTGCTACCTAGGCTGAAAGCTAGATCTAGATCTTTCAGACGCAGTAAAAGTTGGCTTGCAAACGAGCCAGGCTATTAAGTGTTTAGTTTTGAAGTTGAGTTTGCATTTCTGATGGGAAAATATTGAATGATGAACGAATAAACGGTTTTTGAATGAACTAGCTGTGCCCGCAGTTTCGCTCACGAGGACCTAAGTGTAACTTAAGGAATTAAGTATTGGATGCCATGCCATCAAAATCTTTCAAGCAAGTTGAATGATTGCAAAGGTGACCGCTAAAAGTAAAGATAGGGAATTTTTCCATAAGGAATTTGTCTGTAGACGCCCGTAGTCTAGATTTGTGCCCGGTTGGTAATTACATTCTTTTTTACCGATGGTAAAGTATCAAATGACTTCTCCCGCCCTGCGCGGGGCGGGAGGGAGTGTCAGACTTTTAATGACTAAAACCCATCCATGTTCCTTCTTGTGCCCTTTGCGTTCCGGGGGCGCGGTATCTCTTCCGAACAACCCGAAGCCCCGGCAGGCATCGGCCTTAAGTGGCCCCTTCAAATCCGTCATACCGTTCAAACCGGAACACAGCAACGCTGCTTTGCGGCAGCAATGTGTAAGTATGGTAATAGTACTTCAGAGGCTTCAAAAAGAGCTCTACTACTAAAAAACTGGTTCATACAAGAAAACAGTTTTTTGGTATGTAGCTGTTAAATATTATACAATGGTACACAACCGTTCATATGCGAGGCTGACTGGCATTAGGCCGGCATTTTTGTAGCGTTCCAGTTTACACGATGAATATTTATTCAAACAAAGGCTTTTTAGTTTTTCTTTAGTCTTACAAACTACGCCACTCCCAGCGTCTAACATTCTGGGCAAACTTAACAAAAAAACTAGAGCAATTCATCATGTTAAGTCACACTTTACATCAGCAAATTAGGTTACATGGAGATTAAATGCTGTTATAACCGGTTATAACTGGGTGAGACCGGTTTAATTGTAAACCGGGTTGCGGTCAATTTGCGCGTGATTGAGGGCTTGAATACATATTGCGAGGTTGTGGCGGTGATAAGGATTTTTGGTGGGCTTATCGGGTTTACTGGAATGTTACACTATTATCAAGTAGATACTGCAGCTCTTAAAAGCCAGATTTAACGGTGGGAAATACTAGAAAAAAGGTGTCTATTATACATTTTTAAAGTGAAAAGTTCTTTAGTCGCGTTGACCGATTTTTTGTAGGTTAAAAACTTAAACATCGCGTCATATAGGTACATACTAACTTGACGTGTTGCGTCCGACTAGGGACGTGCAGTAATTAAGCTTTTAATTCTGTCTGCAGTCCATAAGACTGCCTATTTGTTTTACTTTAATTACAACAGTTAAAACCAATAACAATAATTAAAGACACACTACTTAACATAAATAAGAAAGTATAACAAAGCTCAATTATACATTTAAAACATAGAAAAGTTTAGGTACTCATTTATCCCTTTCATAATTCCTCATACAGTACGTTTGTTGGAATCCAAAAGATAATTAAGTACTGCTAAAGTACGAGCTATTGGGGACCTAGTGAATGCAACGGCGCGGTGCAACAAGAAGGCGCAGCTAATGAAGCAATAAAGCTCGACCGCCATGGATCCCGCAACAAACAAAAGAAACAACAAATTAATCAACAAAGGAGTCATTTTATATGTGGTATATACCCGCCACTCTTTTCCCAAACCACTGCACCTCCTGAAAACCAGAACCAACAGTGGCGACCACCAGAAAAGCGCCGAGGCGGTGAAGCTTGACGACACCCGGAGAAACGAATCAACTGCCTCAGATCTCGCAACGAAAATAATCAGAAAAGAACATCCAGACAACAAATTTATCGACCTTAATAGTTAGTTGCTAGAGCCTAAAGTCCATTACCATTGCAACACCGCACAACGCACATAAAACACCCACAGATGAGAAAGGGGTATATTCACCAGTTGTAATTTCGTTTACTATCCCCTTAACATTTAAAACCAGTCTTCCATTGCCCATAAACTTCCTCATAAACTTATATCACTGCCTTCTCATATACCCTCCATTATTTTCATCCCCATATGTACATACAAGCGTTGGTCGTAAGCTCGCCCGCAAACTGCGCCCGGTCGGAAACTGCGGCAGTGTCGCTAGTGTGCATGAACACTTAGGAGCGTTATAGCCACTTAAGATTGCTGGAGGCTTATTAATCTGTTTCTCAGTTTATATTGGCAGAAGGAGCTGTGTTTGCGTTATTGAGAACCGTTAAATAATTCAATATGGCGCCCGGGTAAGTGTTTTGTCGTTTGAATTGAGTACAGTTTCATAAAACTCCTTTATTTGTTTTAAGAAATATTAACATGAACAAGTACTAGTGAGGAGTGGGCCTCGCATGTCTTTGGAGACAAATGCCCCTAAATAAAAATTTGAAAAAAAAAAAACTCCGGGAGTACCGGCAGAAGTGAAAACGCAAAAAAAAAAAAAAAAACGATAAATTCGTAAGATTTTCGATCAGGTCACGTGCCCTGACGCGAGTTTAACATTTTTTACCCATTCCATAACAAGTGCACAACGCCGCTTACGAATTTTCGAACAGGGTCACGTGTCCTGACGCGAGTTTAACATTTTTTACCCATTCCAAAAAAAGTGCACAACGCCGCTAAAGAAGTTTTCACTTAAAAAAAAAAGTACTGGTGAGGAGTGATCGTCTTTTTTTTTAAAGATGGGGAATCATTAAATTTCTTCTTACGCTCTGGGAGGAGCGGTACTGACGAAAACCCATCCGTGTTCCTCCTAATGCCCTTTTCATTCCAGGGCCGCGATAGCTCTTTCAAAGAAATTCCGCAATCAGGAGTGATCCTAACCCGCCGGCCACAGCCAAGCGCTTCATGCGACATGACGCGCGACAAGCTTCGAGATGCAAAAACAAATGGTAGACAACGTATGAAGTATGCCACAGCTACCGGCGACACTACATGCGACGCTACACGGGGCGCTTCACGAAGCGCGACATGTAGCGGCTACAGAATGCGCGCTGTGCGAGTGAGACAAATGTACTAGCGAGTAGTATGTACTTGCCGTCGCCATATCAGTCGCCAGAGACTGTGGCCAGTCCCTTAAGGAACACAATGTTGTAAGATGTGAGCACCTTGTATCTATGAACATAATTAATACATACATAAATACCATCACGCTTGTATTCCCCGAAGGGTTAGGCAGAGGTGTACCAACGTACACCCACAGTTCGCCGGTATGTTTTTAACATAATTAATTTAACTCTCATTTCTTTTTATACCATTTTCAGCTTATTGTAATACTTAAACTATTTTTTATTTTAAGGAACCTAAAATTCGTTTATTCAATTTAATTATTGTAATAATGTGCCTGCACAAATTATTGCAAACATTTTCTTTAATGAGGAGTAAGTATCGAGTTTCCTGCCCTTTCTTCTCGATACAAAACTAACTTGGGAGGGGCAACTAGATTCAATATTTTTTTGCCAAAATTGCCATTTAATGTTCTTATTGAAATAAATGATTTGCCTTTGACTGTCAAAGAACGATTTTAGTCGATTAATTGACCACACAAATGGTACCAACAATGCTGCTAGATTTGTATCAATTGTACATACGATTGATAGTGTAATCGCGTATGTTGGCAGTTAGCCACAAACTAATTCAAATCAGCTGATCTATTGTGTAAAAACCATGGGTGAATTTAGGTGAAATGAGCTTGTGAATATGGTAACATACATAGCATCAATTTACTTAGGAATTGACAGCTCATCTCAAGCTAACTTCACCCAGAACTCACCGAGAGAGATTTTTATAGAATAGCACTACAATATTTGTTAAGAACTATAGATACTTTGGGTTTACTTTTTTTTGACACTGGATGCAGGCCGCTTCCAACCGGTGCTATTGGAAATCTATGGGAGAGGCCGATGTCCAGCAGTGGACGACCTGCAGCTAATATGTTGATGGTGATGATGACTTTGGTTTTTGGTTTGTTTTCACAAGTATATGTTTTGACGTTGTTCATTTGTTTTTTTTTTCTTGTATTCATTGTCACAGTCATTATGTTTGTGTAATATTTTAATATAACCTATTATTTAAGCTTTATTTCATACCATCCATAATTTAAAATTCATCTATCTTCTACAATATTTGAATTATCTTAAACACTAGCTTTTTTCCGCGACCACGTCCACATGGTATTTTTCACCCGCTTTAATTTTTTCCGCTCCCTTTTGTCGTAGTGTAATGTTTTATAACCTTTACTATTCCTCACAAATCTGGCTATCATAATACAAAGAATTTATCCAATCTGACTGCTAGTTGCAAAACATAGCGCTTTTAAACAAACAAACAGAAAACCCTTCAGCTTTACATAAGACTAACTATTTTCTAGCTATTTCGCGTGGTTTATTTCACCCGCGCTAAGTTACGTCTTTGGTTACTGCTCCGCTCGTTTGAGACATAGCGTGATGTTATATAGCCTATGTTACACAGTGATAATATAGCTTTATTCGTTACATAAAAAAATACAAAATCTTTCATCTTTATTACTGTAGAAGAAGATTTCATTAGCAGCTGCTAATAAAATAACAAAAAACGATCATCCAAAACCAAACTTCGCAGACACCAGAAGCCAGAACAACAAAAGTCTTAAAACCACACTTTCTATTAATTCAACTGATAAATAAACTAGGCAACACGCGGCTCCCTTCAGTAGCAATCAACTAAAACCACTCGATATTATTAAAACGCAGCTTTTGCTCATCAGTGTGAGAGCTGCTAATACTGCTGTGCGGTTGCAACGCGATACGGTCACATTACAGGGATACGGAACCGTAATATGCTTTAATATTAAGCACGTATGTAAAAATAGATGAGGTCTGGTATACAGATACCAGACCTACCATACTAATATTACAAAGCTGGAGAGTTTTTACTGATATTCAAGAACTGCTATTCCGATTTGAATAAATCTTTTTGGGTTATGTAGTGTGTTTATTGAGGAATGTTATACAACATCACGTTCCGATACACGGGAGCAAAGCAGTGACCAAGATGTAACAGAACGTGAGTTAAGGCCTATTCAAACCTGAGCGATATTCGCTGCCGCTGTGGGTAGAGGTACATACCGCGCGGGTTTCGCTCAGGTATTTAGTATCAAGTACCGCGGCTAGAGCGACCTGAGCGATATTCGCTGCCGCTGTGGGTAGAGGTACATACCAAGCGGGTTACGAACGGTAGCGAATACCGTTTAGGTCTGAACAGTGATATTACCGCATACCCACTGGGTTTTCTCTGCCGCAGACGGTAGCGAATACCGCTTAGGTCTGAATAGGCCTTTAACCTGCGAGTTACTAACCTACAAAATAGAGTAGTTTCATTACTTGTGTACATAATAAAGCTTAATTTGTGTATAAAATGATAGCGAGATTTATAAGAAATCGCATAGGCTACATAACATCACGACGCTACGACCTACGGCAGCGGAGCAGTCATCAAAGAAGCAACTGAACTCGGGTAAAATCACGGGGTGCTAGTTGACCAAAATACTAGTCTACGTATTTGGATGAAACGCCGCACAGTTCTCTTAAATTTAATCAATGAATGACAAGTTCAGATCCAGACACAATCTCACAAACAAGCCTCCCTATGAATACTGAAATCCAAAACTTTCTCTATAAATTAAATTATCTGTAATTTCACCAAAGTTATGTGCATAATATTATTAGTGAAATATGTCTGTCAGTATGTTCTGAAGGGCTCGGATTGAGCCCAGAAACTTCGCAGACTTCTCACGTGTTGGAGCGGGTCTATTGGGAGGGACTAATCCAAGTTCCATGTTCAACTTCTAGTTTGAAGAACGTCTTGTAATTCAATAAGGGGAGTTCAATGTTCAGGTTTTAGTTAGGATTTTCTAATCGGTAGATAACTTTGATCTATACACTAGCGGTTGCCGGCGACTTCGTTTGCATTTGTCTTTGGTTACAGCTCAGCTCCCGTGTGTCGTAGCGTGACGTTATATAGCCTATGATACTCACAAATATCGTGGCTTTCTGTGAGTAAAAGAATTTTCAAAATCGGTTCAGGAGATCCAGAGATGACCCCTTTATATTATTAATATAAATAAACATACCATCACGCCTGTATTCCCCGAGGGGTTAGGCATAGGTACACCCACAGCCGGTATGTTTTAGGTCCCATGTAATTGGGGGCGAGCCTATTGCCACTAACCGGGCACAAATCCTAACTCCGAGCTGCTACTGAGAATTTCATAGAAAAATCCAATTACATTTTTTGCTCGATCTGGGAATCAAACCCAAGACCTTTAGCATAGCAGTCGCATTTAGGACCATTAAACTACCGGTCAATTAATCTATACAAGTCAATACAATTGAAGTGTCTGATTGTAATGTCAAAATAACAACTTTTTACTAAAGACTCGTAATACCAGCCTTTTTTATCCCACTTAAAGAGCAAATGCCTCTTCTTATACTGAGAAGCCTCGAGCATTGATCACCACGCTTGCTCAAGGTGGATTGGCGATTTATATAAATCTTCAAATAAATAATATTGAAGGGGACCCTAAAACTCTGCCAACACCTTCGGGAAATATAAGCGTGATAAATTATTTCGTCGACAAAAATTGGCGTACGCCCTAACCAATCGTACGTCCTAACCCCTTCTCACTGTCACAACTTTAATAACAAAACTACCTTATGCCCGCGACTTCGTGTAGCCAGGATCGTTAAATTATAACAAAACATCATTATTCTAGTGAAAGAATTATTGTTATTGCACCGGTACTTTCCGAGACTAAATCTTAGAAACAAACGGTTTACCTGTTTAAATGCTGCCAGTATCTTGGGCACCAGCTCCTTTGACAGGCGATGCAGAATAGATTAGTTGGTTGGTTGGTTTTTTCTCAGTAGCTGCTCGGAGATTGGATTTGTGCCTGGTTAATGGCAATAGGCTCGCCCTCTATTACATGGGACCTAAATATACCTGGAACTGTGGGTGAACATTGGTACACTTCTGCCTAACCCTTCGGGGAATACAGGCGTGAGGGTATATATATATAATGCTGCCAGTATTTGGGGCACTTGTCCTGTTCACAGTCGATACGGACTAGACTATTAATACACTATGCCGTTTGACATTACCAACTAAAAGGTATTATCTAAACGTTTGGTTGACAGCTCTCGTGATCCAAAGGCTGAGTTATAAACCAGCCAGAAAATTAGCATTACCATCGAACGTGGCAATACCGCTAATGTTTTAGACACTTTTCCAGTTGACGGCGATACGGAAGAATTTTTTTGATACCATAACAGGTTTAGCAGTATGTTTTATTGTTATTTTTTGTGTTATATTATTTTAAGTTTGTAATTTTTATTAAATTATGTAAATCTATAGAAATACATAAAAGTTATAGTAAAAATAAATTACATAAATATGTCATTGTATACTTACATAGATAAGTCCAAGTTTGCTCAAAATGTTTTCTTTCACCAAAAGTCAGTAATGTCAAAGATAATCCTCAGAATCGAACCTGGCATCGAGACAATCGCTTTAACCACAAGGCCACCACGGCATATTTTTTTTATTTTTGTTTCTTATAGATGACACTTTACCTTTATACAATAAGGGCGCTTTCAATTTAGACGGTTGGTGCCGGACTGCTGCCGCACGGTTGTTACGACCATGAGCCGTACTGCTGCCGGACGACAGCAGTACGACGTAAATCGTCTTATTTGAAGAGATACGCGGCTGCAGTCCGTTCGAATTTCTAAGAAACACGATGCGTTGACAGCACTAGCTAACAACGACTGAGCTGAGACACTGACACAAGCTGTCAGTGTCTCAGCCGTTCCGTATACGGACGTGCGCCGCACTGCTGTCGCACGACTTTGCGTCGAGACATTTTGTATGAAAAATCATAACCGTCCGTGCGCAGTACGATACCCGGACTGCAGCAGTCCGGCACCAATCGTCTAAATTGAAAGCGCCCTTATAGTTTTGAAGTAAGTCTGTCAAGTAAATAACAGCAAGCAGTAGCAGTGACCGAGGTAATTGGGTCAGTAGCCCTGTGAGCGATGAATATCATTGACGTGACTGCGATTTAGATGTATTTTACGTTATTGGGTTACCTAACTATGCTTAGTGTCGAAGGGATGGTAAGGTTCGGTTTTAAAGCCAGATTGTATGCTGACATATCTGCTTTATTGGTGTTTATTTGAATTCAGAATATTGTACAACTTTAGAACAATAGTATAATATTGAAATTAAACTTTTTTATATAAATACGCTGCCCCACACTAGAAATTTTTCCAGTGCACTTATCCTATCTATAAAATGTCATTGAGTTTAATAACTCATTGTCAATACAAGTCACTACTTTTGTACGGAACGTGCTGTCAAGAAAGTCTTTTTAAATCCGATAAATAATATCTAAAATTACCAGTCAGATTGGAAACAATCTTTTTGTAAATTATAGCCAGGTTTACACATTAAAGATACTATCACGCTTATATTCCCCGAAGGGTTAGCAGAGTTGTATAAATGCACACCCACAGTCCGCCGGTATCTTTAGGTCCCATATAGTAAGGGCGAGCCTATTGCCATTAACCGGGCACAAGTCCTAACTGCTACTGAAACAGATTCACAAATCCTAACTCCGAGCTGCTACTGAAACAGATTCATGAGAAACACTAATGGCTGTATAACATCACGCTATGACTTATGGGAGAAGAGCAGTAACCAAAAACATAACTTAACATTGATGAAAAAGACCACGCTGACGAAGTTCCGTGCAGATGCCCGCTATGTATCCAAAATGAAGGCACTACCACCTAACCCTAAGCTATTTATACAGAAAAACGCATAGTAACATTGAGGTTGGCGGTTGGTCCTCGAGGCGGCGCGCTAAAAGCTGCCTTGTGTCAAGAGGACGGCACTCGGGCGCCGTGAGGGCCCTCCGTGCGACCCCACACGCTATTTACATCAATCTACTGTAGTTTCGGGTTGAGAATATGCGCGATTGTTTGCGCATTTTTATGAAAGATTTCTAAAATAATCATTGGGTATTTTTTCAAATATTAGATAATTTTTCGTTTTTGTTTAACCATGTGTATACATACCTTCATAGTGGTGGTAGAGCTCTTTGTGAAGTAACTCTTATGCGCAAAGCAGCGTTGCTATGATCCGCCTTGAAGGGTATGTGTGCCGGCATTTGCAAGGCCTCTGGTATTGCAGATGTCTGTCTATACGCAGTGGTGACTATTTAACATTAGGTGGTCCGTCGCGGTCGACTTGCTTGCCGTCAAAGATATATAAAAAAAATACAAGAGCGTACTAGATATTTAACCAGTTACGATTCCAGTCATTTTAACTTACGTATCGGCCGTATCTTTAAATATTTTCATTGTTACATTATTGTTCGTAAAGATTATAGATTGAAAATTTTGAACTAGTTTCGGCCCACGACGTTTTCTTACCATAACGCCTGTATGTGGAATACAGGCGTGAAGGGTTAGGCAGAGGTGTACCAATGCACACCCACAATTCGCCGGAATGTTTAGGTCCCATGTAATACGGAGCGAGCCTATTGCCCTTAACCGGGCACAGATCCAAACTCCGAGCTGCCACTGAGAATTTCATAGAAAAACCCAAAAACACTTTCACATATTTTTTTCTTCTAATGACATAATGCATTATAAGTTTGTCTTGGACACCTCTTATATCGCTTTGCCAAATTTGAATTAATTCTGTGTAGTCATTTAAGACAAAGCAACAAACAAACTAACAAATATGCATCTATCCATCGTTATAAACTACCTAGAAGGATCGCGTTATTCAAAGAATTTTGTAGAGCCCATTTATATACAATCTACTTTTATTTTTGCCCAGCAAACCACTTCTAAATGTGTCCAAAAAAGGGGACCTCTGAACCCTCTATAACTGCACTACTTTGATTAGAGATAAAAACTACCATTATCCCCAAAAACTGAACTCCAAATCCATACAGTTAAAGAAAAGCACTTTCAAATTTTTTATCTAACCCTCTAAAACTAGCAAATGGCCATAAAAACAATGAGAGCGCCACGATTGTGCCAAAAACAATATACGGCGGACGAATGGCCCGAAAACGCCCAGTAATGCCCTGAAATGCCCCAAAATGGCCCGAAACGGGCCATAGCCGGCCGTAACGCGTTCGTGGACAGGCTGCCATCAGGGCAACATGTCACGACCTGTGTAATAAAATGTCCCTGTTCCTCTAGGGACGTACAGAGTGCTTGACCGAAGAACATGTTACATGATAATATTGAGAAGACTCTTTGACAGTCACGTTAACGAGAAGTCACGTTTTGATTTGCCAAAAACTATCGTTGTATTTACAAATCTAGTGATAAAAAAATAAAAAAATGGGAGTCATGGGAACTACGGACAAAAGTGAAAACTTAAAACTTTGAAGTAATTGTCATCAGTCTGGCGCAACACATAACATTGGCATGTCGGTGATGCTGTCATATTATCATGTCGGTGTCCCATAAGTTTTACCCCTAGCAAAAGTCATTCAACGCAGCTAAAGAAGTTTTCGTTTCAAAAAATTAAGCGAACACTATTTTATAGTTTCTGTTCTATTACAAGAAAAATAGGCAATAGGCTCACCCATAACATGGGACCTAAAACATACCGGCGAAATGTGGATGTCCATTGGTATACCTCTGCCTAACCCTTCGCGGAATATAGGCGTGATAGTATGTTACAAGAAAAATGTCCCACAACATTTATCCCTACAAGCTAGCCAAACGTATGAGCAGTGTATCACAACATTGTCCTGTATATTTTTACGGCGTCCACCATCCATTATTAAGACGGTATTGAGCTCAGTTCATAATAAACAAATAATAATTCACAGTGCCTACGTGCTTGTCATAATGTCACACTTTGCGCCCTTGTTTGGGGAATAACGTAAACGAACACTTATTTAACGTAATAAACGGTTTTTATTTATTATAGCTGTTGTTTTGTGAGACTATATTTTGGGGGAATGATTGCTAGATTTGATGCAGAATAATGTGAATCGTACTACTATTATAAACGCTAAAGTGGATGGATGAATGGATGGATGTGCGTACCTTGCACGGACCCTTAGCTTTTCAAAACAATACTTAAACTGGTATTTTACGGGACGTTATTTGCTGCAATTGAAGCTCGAACATGGTAAGGCGAAACTAGTAAAACTAATAAAAATGTTTTAAAACGAACTTTTATAAAATTTTCGATTCTATATAAGCTTCGGCATAAGTTGATTCTTTTTGGCAAAACAAACCTTGTATAGGTATTAAGTAAACAATACAATAACGACATTTGGCAACCTACACTTTTGCTAGACATTTATTTTTATTTATTTATACTAAAATTACAGGGTTTACCCTAATGCGACAGTTTCATAACTTGATGTCTGCAATGTCCAAGATAAACTTAGAATGTACTTTTGAATTGAAAAAGACACATTCGTACTTGCTCAGATTTGAACTCACTGCATGCCGGGGCTGTGGGTTGTTCGAAAGAGATACCGCACCCCCGGAACACAAAGGGCACAAGAAGGAACATGGATGGGTTTTAGTTAGTCTTCTTCTTTTCGTGTGGGCAGTAAGGTCTAACGATCCCAAACACCCTAGTGTCAGAGTTTCTAAACCGCCTCAAGGGCCTCTGACATGGTTACTGATGTCAGTGATGTCCAAGATAAACTTAGATAGTACATACGAATTAGGAAAAGTCACATTGGTACTTGCCCGTGCCCGGTTGCGAACCCACAACCTCGTGCATGGGTGGCGGGCGCCTTAACCACTGGGCCATCACGACACTTTTAGTCAGTAAAAGTCTGATACTAGGGCGGGAGAAGTCATTAGATGATTTCGCATCGGTAAAAAAAAAACTGTCTCATACACACATGTGACGATACCCCAAATTTACAAAAAATACATATTCCCTTCATCCCAAACAAAATAGATTTGGGGTATAACACTACCAATTCCCATCACCAAATATTCCTTCCCCATCAAAGAAAATTACATAGACATTTCGCCGTAACTGCAGGACATTAAAATCTACGATTGAAGACTCAAGTATAACTATTTGGAAAGGATCATTTCCGACCATTACACGGCCGATCAACCCCATCTAGCTGACCTCTTTGCTCGATGGCTGCTTACTCGGCAAAACCGGGAACTGAGGCTCGTGGTTACGTATTGGGTATACGAGTATATGTTGATGTTTTCCTGGGAAACTGTGAGGAAATTCAAAGAGTTAAGAAGCTACATACAATTTTTTTCTCTTACATACATACATACATAAACTCACGCCTTTTTCCCAAGGGGGTAGGCAGAAACGACAGAACGTCACCTGCTACGATCTTTACATACTCCTTTCGCCTCGTTTACATTCATACATCTGAAGAATTTTAAAAAAACTATTTAAAGTTTTTTGTATTTTTGAATTTATTGTAATTCGCTTGTTTACTTTTTTTTGTTGACCTGTTGTTCCACTCCTGGGCTTCCCTCCACTCCTTCGATCCTTCACTTCTCTTATTTCCTTTAAAAAGACACAAGTCAATATGTCAATTAGAAACGTCATTTACAAAAAAGTTTTTTTTTTATATAATTACCTTATAACTATCATTACAGAATTAACCTAATGCGACAGTGTGGCATTTATTTACTATTATTATTAACTTGACCTTATAAGGACCTTAATACAATATTACTATCAAACCGAAATATTGAAACTAGCTGCCCAATCCAGTATCAATTACTCCGCCTTTAATTAACATACTTTCTAGAATATGTACAGACCTGTAAAAAATATCTAGACACAGGTTTTAATTCCTATAAGTTTTGTTCTTGTATGTATTTCTTCTACTTTCATTGCAAGATTGGTTTATTAATATAAGCTACAGTCTCAGATGAAGGTGTGCTCAGGTGGTACTGCCACAGCGACAAGTGACCAATGCGTTCCCGCCACAAGCGATTAAACGTCAAATTGATGTCCGCCATCTTGCTACGTCATCGCTCACGCAGGCAACGGCGATTACTCATAGTGCCAAGCGCCAATTAATATAAAAGGTATTTATTTATATAATAAACTAGCTTTTGCACGCTACTTCGTCCGCGTAAATCGTAGTCGAAGTAGTAGAATATTCTTTTCTTGAGTTTCAAACCCACCTCACATAAAATTTTATCCAAATTGGTTCAGTGGTTTAATCGTGAAAGCGTAACAAACAGACAGACAGCGTTACTTTCTCATTTATAATATTACTAGCTTTTTCCCACAACGTACACGTAAATTTTGGTTATAACAAACGCAGACGAAGTGGCGGTGTAAAAAGTACCCATGTCTTTTCTTGGGGTTCAAACTCACCCCTATCAAATTTCATCCAAATTGGTCCAGCAGTTTAGCTGTAAAAGCAGACAGACAGATAGACAGAGTTACATTGACATTTATAATTTTAGTATGAATAAACTACCGTACATACATATCGTATGGAAATAATAATGCATAAAGATAGAAGTTTATTTTACACATTTTTTTAAAATACTCTTGTCTAATATTGAGTCAGACATTCAGGCACATTATTGAGTCGCATCTGGTCAGACAGCCAGTAAACTACACATAAATATCTACCCAATATGGCGAAAGCCATCGTGATAGCTAGACGGAGTCAAAAGTTTCTTGGAAAATTGCGGTCGAACAAGATAGTTTGGGTAACTTACAGTCTTTCATTTATCTAAACTGCGAGTGTGGAGCTCCTGATCAGACTATGTGTCATCTATTTTTATTTTTTTATTTTACGGATGGGAATTCTTCAAATAACTTCTCCCACCCTGGGTGGGGCGGCAGGGAGTGTCAGACTTTGCCAGGTTCCTTCTTGTGCCCTTTGCGTTCCGGAGGCGCGATATATCTTTCGAAAACAGAACAGGTACATGAGTATGTACCTACTACCACCATACCTATTTCTGCCGCTATTATAATTTTGTTTTTTTTTTATTCACCTTCATTGTTATCACATATAGAAGCAACAAGAATATTGTAACCAAGTTTTGTAAAAACCAAATTGAAAGAAAAGAATGTCCATGGAGTTTGTTGCTCGTTCTTCTCCATAGAGAACTACGTTTTGGAACGAGCAACTAGCTTCAATTTTAAACTGTAACTTCTTGACATTCAAAAGTGCCTGTAAATGGTCTAATTAAAATAAATGCTTTGACTTTGAAAGCAGCATTGCTGTGTTCCGGTTTGGAAGGTATGGTATATGTAATAGTAGGTACATGAGACTTTTCAACTTTGTCCCTGGGATGGCAACGCATTTGCAAGGCCTATTGTATTGCAGATATCTTTAGGTAGCGGTGACCACTTAACATCAGGTGGGCCGTGCGCTTGTTTGACATCTAAAGGCAAAAAAAACCAATGCAGCTAAGTGTACCCAACTACACATGTTAATGCTTATGACTGTACGTTGATAATTAGGTCACCCACATACCTAATGGAAAGCGGTTCTCTCCACTCGTGAACTCATGAAACACTCAAGCAAATGTAGATGCGCTTCCGCCCTTACAAATAAAATTATATACATTAAATAATTCGTTTGAGTGTCGTGATGGCCCTGTGGTTAAGGCGCTCGCCTCGTATGTACCAATGTAGACATTTTTAAACATATTTTATGAATCTTGATATTAATGGTTGGAAAGGTCATCGTATGGGAATCTTTTACATTGGATTCAGGACTGATCATGAACTGTCTCGTTAACCTAGTGGTTCAAAGCGCGACTGTTATGCTAGAGGTCTTGGGTCCGATTTTTAGGTCTAGCAAAGTGTTTAATGTGTTTTTTATGAAATTTTTCGTAGCTGCCCGGAGTTAGGATTTGTGCCCGGTTAATGGAAATAGGCTCGCTCCCTGTTACATGGGACCTAAACATGCAAACCTCTACCGTCTCAAGTACAGCCTAGACTCACACTTTATCTACTTTTCTCCATATCAAAAACATGAATCACAATATTATCTTTACTTTACTTAACATTCTCAGTGGGTAACACATTTATCCACCTCCCCCCCCCGGCCCCCCCACGTGTGCTGTCACAACACCGCACCTTCAAATCTCCTTCACAACGAGAACAGTAATTTAATTCTACAGGGAACAATTGTATTTGTATTCCCGACGCCGAGGTGTGACTTGTTCATAATAATAACATGGAGTCTAGATTTGTGACGTCGTGACGTCGTGACATCGTGACATCGTGACGTAAACCGCTTTGTAACATCGTTGTTTGACGTTAAGATGGGGGTGGTGTGATGTTTGTTCTTGAGCTGTTTTGTGACATATCTTGCACACTAATGTTGGTACTATGTTTTTTATATGCTTTGTACGCTTATGCTTTTACCTAAAGCGTGTTATGAAAAGAGTATATCCATACAAACGGGGTGAAGAGTGTGTCCGGTACTGAATCTCTATAGACTTCAGTTCAAAAGCAATAACTTTGAAAATGCATAATATTTTTTTTATTTCGGCAGTTTTGTTCAAAACATAGGTGTCAGGAGAAACAAATCTTTTACGGAGCTGTTTCTTTGTGTGTGGTTTGTTGACGCCGGTCAGAATTCATTTAGAAATATTTAATTTTTTACTTGAACTAAAAAAATAGTAGTATTTAAAAAAATGTTGCTATGAGGTTATATGTTGTTAAATCTACAAGAATCCGTGTTTTTTGTGGATATTGCCACATATTGTATGGTAGTTCTTCTGTGAACTGCTTCGTTGGCCTAGTGGTCCTGAGCGCGACTGCTACGCTAGGGGTCCTGGGTTCGATTCCCGGATCGAGCAAAAAGTGTTATTGGGTTTTTCTATGAAATTCTCAGTAGCAGCTCGGAGTTTGGATTTGTGCCCGGTTAATGGCAATAGGCTCGCCCCCTATTACATGGGACCTAAATATACCGGCGAACTGTGGGTGTACATTGGCACACCTCTGCCAAACCCTTCGGGGAATACAGGCGTGAAGGTATATATATACTTCTGTACCACCATACGCTGCACATCTAATTTTACATGCAAAGTGATCTGTATTTGCTGGATAGTAACACATTTAGCTTCTGCCCGCAACTTCGTGCACATCAAAGTTGATATACTTTCCCACGGGAACCGTACATTTTTCCCGGATAAAAATAGCCTATGTTCTATTTCAGACTATAATGTATATCTGTGTCAAATTTTATCTAGATTCGTTAAGCCGTTCTGGCGTGATGGAGTAACAAATATCCATCCATCCATCCATCCATCCATCCAAACATTTGCATTTTTTGTAATTAACTAAATGATTGCAGGTTGGCTCTTTTTCTTTCAGGAATAAGTTTAACAGGTTCAGGTTTCTGCAACAACTCTGTTTATCCCTTTAGAAAGCACAAGCGTAAGCTTATGTTTACTCTGCGGGTTGTTCGAAAGAGATACCGCGCCCCCGGAACGCAAAGGGCACATGAAGGAACATAGACGGGTTTTAGTCAGTAAAAGTCTGACACTCCCTCCCGCCCCGCCCAGGGCGGGGGAAGTTATTTGATGATTTCCCGTCTATAAAAAAAAAAAAAAAAAAAAGCTTATGTTTACTACGTATAATTATGTTGAAAGATTTAATAAAACTTACTTACTTAACTAACGTAAACCTACATAGCGTAAACGTCTAGCGTAAACTTACATAGACATTCTATCTCTTCATACACTTCTGCCCCCCTAGCAAAGTCACAAACGATAATCGTAAACGCTCGGTAGGTACCAATAGATTTTCAACTTAATACCCAAGAGCCTTAAGTTGAAAATCTATTAAAGATTTCTAAGCGTTAGCGACTGGAACGAACGAAAACGCTATGCAATCTTCATTAGATCTTCAACTTAAAACCAAGCACATAAAGTTGAAGATCTATTAAAGCCTACTCAGCGTTTGCGTTTATCGTTTGTGACTTGGCTAGGGGGGCTGTTCACATATATTGCGAATATAAGTAATGAAATAAGTAACACAGAATACGTAGTATAGAACATAGTTCGTTCGAATCTCGCGTTTAGAGATTTATTCCCCTTGTAAACGAACAGAGCATGACGGTTATTTACCAGTATATTAGGTACTAGACTATTTCTATGTAGTAGTTTTGGTAGTATAGTTTTGGTAGTATAGTTTGGAAGGATCGAGTGGAAGTGGGAGGCCAAAGAAAAGATGGATGGATTGTGTGAAGAGTGATATGAAAAAGAAAGGAATCAGTGAAAGCATGTCGGTTGACGGGATGGTATGGTAGAAGAAAACGTGTTGCGCCGACCCCAAGTAACATGGGATAAGGGCAGGAAGATGATGATGAGTTTCGGTAGTATAGCCTGATTTAAGATGCACACAATAGCTTGCTCACTGTCAGAGGGCTAAATCTACTAATTAAAAACGTTTAACTGCCTCGTTAGCCTAGTAGTCCGAAGGGCGACTGCTACGCTTCAGGTCTTGGTTTCGATTCCCAGGTCGAGCAAAGTGTTATTGGGTTTTGCTATGAAATTGTCAATAGCAGCTTGGAGTTAGGATTTATGGCCGGTTAAAGCATTAGGCTCACCCCCTATTACATGGGACCGGCGAACTATGGGAGTACATTGGTTCACCTCTGCCGTTGATCGTTCCTAATAGTTAGAAGATTTGCCTCTTTGTCTGCTTGAATGAATGAAGAATGAGAAATACGATAACACAATGCTTGTAATTAATTGTAAAATATGGAGTAATTGTCGATTGACTCAAAAATTAGTTAAATATAATATAAAGCTACCATTCCAAAGGCATGAACATATTTTAGGATATTAATATTCTATCCTAGTATTTTATGCTATGTTAATGAGATATTTTTTCGCACCTACATTGATAAATAACATAGATATTTAGAAATTTACGTCAAGATAAGATGTTAGTGTCATTTGAATAGGGAATTTTTCTCAAAAATGTGTTCTATCCTCTCAGAAATAGGTCTAAGAATACTATAATGTATAATTTATCCGCTGTCACAAATTCTACAGATTTGAATAGAAACGTGTCTGAAATAAGATAATTTCGAATATTTGGGTCTTGTCAGTGCCAAAAGCACTGCTTCTTTAGGAGCAAAGCTTCGGAAAATAGTTGAATTTTTTATTTTTTTTTATTTTTATACCACTGTAGGTGGCAAACAAGCTAACGGCCCGCCTGATGTTAAGCGGTTACCGCTGCCTATGGACACTTGCAACACCAGAGGCATCACTGAAATTCTGCGTCGAAAGTTTGAAATTACATAATACATTGAGGTAGCGAGATCAATGCTTGTTACTTCTTTGTATAAGAAGAGATGTTTGTCCTGCAGTGGTTAGTATTATTAAAGAACAGAAATAGGTAGTGATCTACTCCCGCTGTGTCACTGTGGTCCTGGGTTCGATTCCCAGGTCGGGTGAAGTAGTTTTGGGATTTTTCCATTTGAATTTTTGGAAATTATTTGTATGTCAACCCGTACCTCGGAAAGCACATAAAGACGTTGGGTTCTGCTCATTTCTACTTGGTCATGACCGATTGCCCTACCATCGGACTATGAGGGTCAGGGAGGAGGGAGTGCATATTCTGTGCTTGAATTTATGTCACATTAGTATTTGCCCGGATTTTAACCCACAACCATGCTCATACAACATGTATGGAAACCGGGCACCTTAACCGCTCACAACATTATCCTGACTATACAAAGTCAAGTTATTGATTTTATATTTTAATTTTAATTTTCTTTTATCATTATTATTAGCATACCATCTCTCTCGCAGAATTAAATTAATAATATTTTGTAGCCGTGACATGTAAAAACACTCCTATTCACAAAATGTCATCTACATATCTTTCTTGTAACATTATGAACAACAAAAAGTTTAAAAGTCGATTTCCTATGTAGAATAGGGACGAAGATTCAACTTGTCATTCTCGAGAATAAGGTAGCAGCTACAGTAGTGAAGATTTAAAACTAGTAGTTTTAGATAGGCTGCTGTGCTGCGTGTCGCCGTGTCGATTCCTGGATCGAACAAATGTTTTTATGGCCTACAGGTAATTGTTCAACATCTGGATGTTTGTGTATGTGAGTTTATATGAGCGTAAAAGCACCACGTTTGTTGTATGGGAGCCCCCTTAAATATTTATTTTATTCGGATTTTTTGTATTTGTTGTTATAGCGGCAACAGAAATACATCATCTGTGAAATTTTCAACTGTCTAACTAACACGGTTTATGAGATACAGCCTGATGACAGACAGACGGACAGCGAAGTCTCAGTAATAGGGTCCCGTTTTATCCTTTGGGTACGGAACCCTAAATATACATAAGGTAAAAGATATATTTTTATAAGCTCTCTCCCCATATACCATGGCTTTTAAAAAACCCCATCCAGATGCGAATGGTTTTGCACGCGACCGGTTCAACAAATCGCTACAACGCACAAGGAGGCATACATACGCCTACACAGCCTGAGGCATACGCGGGAAATAATTCGCGACGCATGCAATTGTCGCGACTAGCGATTTCTGTTCGCGGGTTACTTGTTAAAAGTTTAGTTTTGACTTTGGGTTTCTGTTCTAGAAGATTTTTGAGTTATTTCAAAGTAACTTACATTAAAGCGTCCAATGAGAAAAACATATATTCGAGCGACCAGGCTTATCCCGTTTTTTATACGCTTATGTGACCTATACAGTGTCATGCAACACTCTAAGGTTAATTGTTTTTTCTGGGTATAAGAAATCTCGTAATCTCTAAAAATTTTGGTCCGATTACGAAAAATCGTTTACTGATAGAAAGATTTTCTATTACCGAATGGATTAAATGGCATACCTGATTATTAGGACGAAGTTACGAACAGAAGCTAGTGCAAAACAAAGTTTTGTTAATCACAGAACACGCACGATTTGTTACCATCAACACTTTTTTTATATACGTGTATCTACTTGTACGTCCATTTCACTGTGCATCCAACCCACCTTGCTGACATGAGCTTATATCGTTTGCCTCGTACCTCACCCACACAACAGCAGAAAGGAAATGTTACCCAAAAGAACCTTTTTAAACCTTACCCAATCGATCGTTGTACATTAAAACAAAACCCAGAAATGTTTCTCAAAACTCGTCGAGGGTTTCAAATTTACTAGAAAAGTTTCTCAAAACTCGTCCAATGTTACCAGGAACATCGCTTCCCATCGCTCACCGCTACCTCTCACCACTATACCACAAACCCATAATATGTTTAGAGACCTCTCTTGGCAAATGCGTGTGGGAATTTCCTTTTAGCAGCCAGATGTCCTTCGCTATACATAATGTACCATGCGTCATAATTCCCCTCAAGCTTTGTCTAGTTTTTGTCACGACTTGGGACGGATCGCCTAAGTTTGGGCCCTTTTTAGGCGTAAGACGTTATTATTGGATGTCTTATGGCCCGGAGCTGGGACAAAAAATATTAGATGGGGAGGGGGCTTGAGTGGTGTTTACGCTGACCTTATTTGTGTAGTAGTCGATATTTGGGTATAGATATTATATTTTCCACGCTAGCAGGCTTATACCTACTTCTTTTTTTGAATCGATAAAAAATAATCCCATTTTTTATAGTAGTTCGTGGTCATGTTTGTCGCGGTATCAGTGGCTTTTTTATATCCTCCAAGGTGCATGTGTAGGGGCGCCTTGGGGACGGCAGTAAGTAGGTAATCGGCAGTGATTGGTCGGGAGCACTGCACTCACACTGGGTATAATGCCCTATTTCGCTAGGTTGTCTTTGTAACGGCAGTAATACAAGTATGACCGTAACTTCGTCTGTTTGTTATCTTTTTACTACGGAACTACTTAACCGATCGTCATTATGTACAAATAGGTATAATGAGTGTAAAAATATTTTTTAAGAAACTGAAGAAAGTTGCATGTTTTTTCATCATTGGTATCATGTTTTTAGTCTGGGACACCATACCTGAGAACCTTATTTATGTTTACGGAGATATTGAAGGTCAAAGTTTCAATTTTTTCGTATGTTTCATTTTTCTGAAAACAAACTTTAATTTACAATTCTAAACTGTACTATTACATGCACCCATAAGCATAATGTTTTACGTGCGTTACATTCCACGTTAACACAAACTATTTACACCAAAAATAAAAGTCGTTTGTGACGTATCTATATATACCGCGTACAGCTGCTGCTTAGGCTCTGAAAAAAGTCATAGGCTGCTTTTTAATCCATGAATTCGCCAGCATTCGTGATAACCGACATTTTACGCAGACCAAGTCGCGTGCAAAAGTTAATAAAAGAATATCTCGGATGTACGATAAAAAAAAACTACATAGATATGATAAGTAACTTAGTGAAATGGGTTTAAAAGGTGGCCAAGTTAACATGACAGAATCCGGTAAACATAAAAATAGTTTTTACTTTTTAGTAGTAGTATTCTTTTGTATTTTTTTTTTAGTTTCCCTTAACTATTTCCTATACCTATCACAATAAAAGTATCTGTCAAGTGCAGAACCGAATGCAATCTCTAGGAAATATCTTTATACAATACTAGTTTCTGCATGCGACTGCTGCTACTGCGTAGACTTCAGAAGAATTAAGTATCTATTAGCTAGAATTAAGTAGCTGTTAACTGCCTCGTTAGTCTAGTGGTCTTAAGCACGACTGCTACGCTAGAGGTCCTGGGTTCAATTCCCAGGTAGAGCAAAAAGTGTTATTGGGTTTTTTCTATGAAATTCTCAGTCGCGGCTCGGAATTTGGATTTGTGCCCAGTTAATGGCAATAGGCTCGACCCCTATTATATAGGACTTAAACATACCAGGGAACTGTGGGTATACACTGTTACACCTCTGCCTAACCCTTCGGAGAATATGTATCTATATAAAAGCTATAAAAATACAGGCAGAATATTTTAAATAATGTATATTTATATTCATTTTATCTTTTCCCTTATACATCGTATACGTGTTACATGGAAGGCACTCATGCAAGCGCGATGGGTTTAAAATTAGCACTCCACATAAATATAGAGAGGCAAGCCCTTCGCTTTGAACGGGACGTAACCTACTTCACACAAGATGCCGATAGAACGAGTAGGAAGACCACTAGATAGTTACGTACGAAGGAAATAAAGATAGGAATGTATATTTTGTGTTTCAGATTGAAAAAGTCATTTAAAATTATTTTAAAAAGAAAAACTCATACATTTATTATACAGTCTGACTTTTAAATTAACTACTAATTTATGGAACTGAAAGTACTCATTAATATGACAACTTTATTAGGAGACGCCACTTCTGAATATACGAGTGACTAACTGACTGACATCATAACGCACAGCCCAAACCACTGGACGGATCAGGCTGAAATTTGGCATGCAGGTAGATGGTATGACGTAGGCATCCGCTAAGAAAGGATTTTGATCAATTCTACCCTCAAGGGGATAAAATAGGGGATGAAAGTTTGTATGAAATTTTGACAATTTTAAACCGATCTGGCTGAGACTTTGCATGCATAAAGCTACTTGACGTAGGCATCCCCTAAGAAAGGATTTTGATAAATTCCACCCCTAAGGGGATAAAATAGGGGATGAAAGTTTGTATGAAATTTTGTCAATTTTAAACCGATCGGGCTGAGACTTTGCATGCATAAAGCTACTTGACGTAGGCATCCCCTAAGAAAGGATTTTGATAAATTCCACCCCTAAGGGGATAAAATAGAGGATGAAAGTTTGAATACTTCTTAACGCGAGCGAAGCCGCGGGGAAAAGCTCGTTAAAATATAAAAAGAAAGTGTAAAGTAGGACTAGAATATTTCTTTATTTTTGAGTTAGTCCCTAAATAAAATTTGTTCATACACAAAAGTATTTTCACCCCCAAAAGATCAGAAATGAAGTAAAAGTGATAACTGTAGATCAAGGGAAAATTCCGCTTAGTTTTAGGAACGATCTAATTAATCTTGATTTCAATATACCTAAATGTTTACATAAAATGTCGCTGAGATGAGATAGATTACTAGATAAGATAGATCGACTAGATGTTGAACATTTTTAATTAGTAGAACATTGACCTTCTGAGCAGTTTTACAACCTATTTACACACCTTCAACAGAAAATATGACCTTAAAACAAAATAGTAAGTGTTCTGTTACTAACCCATGGACCGCTGATGTGTAATAAATAAATAAATTATTATTATAATACCAATAAATAGCTGAAAGATTTCTCCACTCCCCCGCCACAGTCGATTTATCTCAACCAAGCTAATTCCAAGTAAAAAAGTCCGACTTTCCAATCTGCTAACGGACTACAAAACCATTATGCTGTCTCCGACAATCCTTAAGAACTGTTCGCATTGTTGGAATTTCCATCGAAAGCCGTCCTAGTTCCTGAGTCAAGTAGTGTCTCTAGCTTTCAGCGCGAAACGGGATAAAGTACCGTACGTTGCTTTTACAGGTTAAGCGGTTACTCAGCGGTAGTACGGGATTAACCATAGAATAATTGGGATTTGCATAACTTACCATACCTTACCTGTAGGTAGGTATGCTTTCGTTTTACATTGTACGTACAGCAGTGCAGTGCTAAAAATGTTTTGAATATAATGTCTGTTAGAACGTGGCAAGTCCGCCATTTTTTGTTTCAGATGTCAGTTTAATTAAGTATTGCAGGACCGGTAATTGTTTGCCATGGTTGTGGAATTACTTCAAAAGAGTCAGAGGCATAAAGAGGAGCATGGATGGGTTTTAGTCAGTAAGAATCTGACACTCAGGGCGAAAGAAGTCATTTGATGATTTCCCATCCATAAAAAAGACGGTTATCGTGTCTATATTTAGAGCAGGCCTATGTCCAGTAGTAGACGTCGATCGGCTGATATGATGATGGAGATACTGATTTGTATAAAACATGAAGCGCGTACGACCCGGCGGCCATTTATTATTCACCGCTAATATTTTTTCTAGTATATGACATTTAAGGTGACTTTTAATGGTCTTATTGAAATAAATGTTTTTAGCTTTGACTGTTTTGTTTGTTAGAGCCTTTCACAGATACCTACTTACTAATCAGTGGTTTAACCCTAATTCCGACTTGTTTTAGTTCTAAATACCTTCTCAATCATTATAAAGGTTATTTGGAAATATTAAATCATCAACTAACTAACTTTATTCTAGTTACGAACTAGGTCTTAACAGGTATTGTTTTCTAAATACCTAGTATCTACAACTTTACAAATTTCCAAGGATTTACCAGACTAAACACCGAAGTTTACCATCCTTCCATAACTTATTGAATTTTGTATACTGTAATCTAGGTCATATTTCTTTAGTTTCTACTTGCTTAGGCAGACCTGAGTTCAGCCGTTTCATAGAACTCCAATCTTCGACAAAATCTGTTATCTCCGCAGCAGCTTTACCTATATTTATCAAGGCTTCCTTTTACGTAATTCCTATAAGAAAATAGCTGCCTTTGATGTGCTAATGTATCCATTACGAAAACAGCCTTCATCTCACATCTTTACAGGCAAAAAAACAAACTTCAAAAGACATATTTTTCCACCCAAAAATGCTCAAGTAGGATCATCTAAAAAGGACAACATTCTTTAAGCGGTATCCACGGAAACCGCAACACATGGTGACAGGAATAAAAGTTCGCATTGTATGAAAAATAAATCCATTCGGAATCAAAACCGATATCGGACTCACAACACATAAAGCGCGGACAATGGACGCCGAATAAAAAAAAGAAGAATTGAAATAAAAACATGGAGAACTTTAACTTTGGACTTTCCAATCGGACGGTATTGTCGCCCCTGATATTACTATTTGTCGCGTGTTTAAGCAGGAAATATCTCGTAAAAGAAAGAAGATTTTGGGTGTAGTAAATATCGTAATGATTCAGTGATGAAAGAGCTTACCTCTCCTGACTGAGGCTTTTCCATTACTGATGGCAAATCATCCAATGACTTCTCGCCCTGAGCGGGGCGGGAGAGAGTGTCAGACTTTTACTGACTAAAACGCAACCCAGTTCCTTTTTGTACCCTTTGCGTTCCGGGAGCGCGGTATCTCTTTCAAACTACCCACAGCGCTGGCAGTCCTGACTGAGGCTGTAAGATCGAAACACTGCAGGTACCAATGTAATTTTTTCAATTTATAAATGCACGACTGCTACGCTAGAGGTCCTGGGTTCGATTCCCAGGTCGAGCAAAAAGTGTTATTTGGTTTTTCTATGAAATTTTCAGTAGCAGCTCGGAGTTTGGATTTGTGCCCGGTTAATGGCAATAGGGTTGCCCCCATTACATGGGACCTAAAAACATACCGGCGAACTGTGGTGTACATTGGCACACCTCTGCCTAACCCTTATAAGGGAATACAGGCCTGATGGTCTGTAACATTAAAAGAAACGTTTCTTTTTTATATAAAGAACAGCAAATTTTCAGTGAAAAAAGATTTTTTGTAAGCCTTAGTTACCTAACTTGTCCCCAACATGAAATTTAACAAAAGGCCCGTTACACTTTACAAAAATAATCTTTTCAATAAAGGTCCCTCCTTCCTCAATATCAAGTGGTATTATGGAAACCGTTGTTACGATCAATGAGGCTTAGTATGAAGCGGTTGTCACCCCTCTAGAGGGGGTAAGGTTATCAAGGTCAACTAATGGGGGGTCCACACGACACAGACTTAACACAGACTTCTATAGAATTTTGTCTGTACAACAAATCAGTACAGACAAATGTCGGTGTATCAGAAAAGTCGGAAGTCTCCGTACATGTCTGTACGATTGTCGGAGCAAAACTCATGATTATTGAATTACTTAATTTATTAATTAAAATCGAAGTCGGAACTGATGAAAAGTCTGCACAGACATTTGGTAAAGACCTCTGAGTAAAAATTTTTACTCAGACTTTATAGTCTGTGCAGATAATATCTGTACAGACAAAAGTCTGTATCATGTGGACCCACCATAAGGGTCATGGATTAATTTAATACGGTACTTGTATGAGTTGGGTACCTAATTCCAATTTCCTGATTAATAATTCAAATAGCCTAAGTTGAAATATTGGAGTTAACCCCTTCCATTGTTTAACCAATCTCCGGTTTTTTAAACAATAGAATTGCGGCGTCGTGCCAATTTGCACCTTCGATGTTTGTAACTGTTTGGTTGATTTAAAATAATGGTTTGGTGTGTGCGAATATTTTGTGGCATCCAAAACACAAGGTCATTTAATCCTTTCGTCTTTGGGTGCCAGTGTTTATCTAAATTAGTATTTATATACAAAGTTCAGTTATTTGTGAATGTTTTATGTGATGTTGTATGGAATATAATTTCTTTTCTTCTCTAATCATTATTTTTTTACTAGACATCTTCCACGTGCCTTCTTCGTCTCTCAATATTGAATACGCGTTATGTCTTCGGTTGCTATGCCACTCTCGTATGTCGTAACGAAATGTTCCAGTAGTTTATAATCTTCCTCAATAACCAGCCCCCCTAGCCAAGTCACAAACGATAAACGCAAACGCTGAGTAGGCTTTAATAGATCTTCCACTTTATGTGCTTGGTTTTAAGTTGAAGATCTAATGAAGATTTTCGTTCGCTCCAGTCGCTAACGCTTAGAAATCTTTAATAGATTTTCAACTTAAGGCTCTTGGGTATTAAGTTGAAAATCTGTTGGTACCTACCGAGCGTTTACGATTATCGTTTGTGACTTGACTAGGGGGGCAGTTATTCCTGTGATTACCGCATTTACACAAACAAACTTCTTCAACTTCTTTATACTATTAGTAACCAAAGATTAGAAGTAGAGATCAAAATTAAAACAATGATAGGTACATTCTTTTCACATTCCAGCACAAAAAAGTCGATTAACGCAAAAACGTTTTGCGAAATAAGACTTTTCTATTTTCCTAAAATGTTTCTAATCGAGGTGAGTTACGATAGTACGCGATGTCCCAACGGGAATTGAACCGACTGCCACCGCCGATTTGTCTTCATTTGTCGTCCCACAATCGTGGCAAACTATGGACGAGAAATAATTAACTTGCTTTTGTCATTTGGTTTTTATTCCATTCGCAATTTGCATCGCGATTGTACTAATTTGATAAATTGGAGTCAAATGAGCGTCTTTTGAAATCAGGGATGTTTTTTGGTGTCTGCTGTTATTAATTAGGGGATGAAATGTGGGAAAAACAGGGGCGACGGCTTTTGAAGTTTTCTTTCGTGGTTATGGAGATAAAGAAAAATATGTTTTTGTTTTAAATCGCCACTGATGTCGCGGTCTGACGATTTTCAAACTGTCGGTTTTAAGACAAGCAGAATATTTATTCCTTTAAAATGATTTTTTTAAAGGAATATATTAATGCATCCAAGAAATAAAGCTCATTTCCAGCAACTACTTAGTGAATTTACTCGTTTGTTCGTCCGAATAAAATAAATTTACAATAAAATTGCGTGCTTTTATTTTATTTTAATTTACCATGTTTGCAGGGATTTGATCCTTATGATTGACCCTATCGATTAGTGCCATAAAAGTACAGGGTGCAATTTTTTCGAATTTTAGTCGGTTCGATTCCTGGGTGTGGCAAGAATATTTTCAAAATTATTTAAATGCAGTTTTGTTTCTTTTAAAAATAAAGGAATGTTTCCTTTCAGTAAAATTTGCTAACTCAAGTATTTAGAGTACTTTCCCTCCAGGTAGCATAATAAATTTCCACCCTGTATACAATGTCAAGACAATGGCCACCAAACATTGATCGCTTGATAATTTGTTTAGAGGTCTATCGTTTATTCTTAGATAGTATCCATACCAATCGATCATAAATTTTAGAGGGTTAATGTACTCATAAAAATTATCAATTTTACTATAGGACAAAGCCACGGTCAAAGTCAAATCACTTTTTTCAAAGCCACTTCTGAACGACATTTACTAAAAAGAAATAATCTAGTTGCCCCTTGAATTTGGAATCCAATTAAAAAACTCAGAAGTCGTGAAAAAAACAACTAACACCTTTCTTAGTTGTAGAGGTTATGTGAATACGATCTATATTTTATTTTCTTCACAGAATCAACGTTTCCCTTAGTTGTTTATTTTCATAATTAAGTACATTTTACTTTAAGTATGTTGCTTGTTTACCCCAATAACCTCAAAACCTACTCTTATTCTCCTACCTTTGAAATCCACACGAAAATAGGTAACGGAAACATTATATCGGAGGTACCTACTTAATTTGTTTACATAAGAAGTTGTAGGTCAATCAGAAGGAGTAATCCTTCTTCGATTGCTTTCAGGACTACAGGATACCGCGTCCTACTTGTATAGGAAAAAACACATACTAAACTATACTAATGGAATAAAAAAAAAAGCTAACAAGTTTTTTTTGTTTGTGTGTTTGTTTAGCCGTGCTGATCTCTGGATCTGCAAGTTAGATTGGAAAAATTCTTATTATACGTGGTAGCCAGATTCAACCGGAATAGTAGAAGCTATAAAACATCACGTGACGACATACGGGTGTGGAGCAGTAACCAAAGACTTAACTCCGGGGGAAAATAACACGCGGACAAAGTCGCAAAAAACCTAGTTCTTACTTAATATCATAAAGCTGAAGAGTTTGTTGTAATAAGGAAGCTTCGCTATCCCTGACTTCTATAGGCTATATTTTATGAAATAAGGAGACGACAAACACAAAAACAAAAAAAAAAACAACTGAATTGAGAACCTTCCTTCTTTTTTGAGGTTAGTTAAAAAAAGAAGAAGAAGAAGAAGAAAAAATAAGAAAATTGACGCACACGAAGTCGCAGGCAAAAGCTAGTTTTTAATAAAACAGATTCACGCAACGAAACTTTTGGACATAAATTGGCAAGAATTGTACTAGTTTCAGAACTGATTGGAAGTATTGAGGGTAATGTGGTTCTGAGGATACAAGACAGGTCAGTGTGACCTTTGACCTTATAGTTCCAACATGTTTTCATAAACATGGAATTAGATATTGTGTATCATGTTTTTCTAGATGACAAACAAGTGGACAAAATGATACATTGATGTTTGAGGAATGGTTGATCTAGTTTTTTATTTAGGGGTCAGTGGTGGAACATAGCGGTGGTTTTAGGTGGTAAGAGTACGGCTTGCCCCTCTTTCACCCCAATGATGGAGAAAGTCCATAAGGATTTCCACATCGCACCAAAAAAAGAGGCTAATTTTATTACCACCTTGTTTTAATATATTTTGGAAAGGCAACTAGATTTAATTCCTTTTTCCCGTAAATTACGTTTTTAATAGAGGTTTTTGGTTTTATAGACGTTAATGTTTTTATTTTGACTTAACACGGGAGCAGAGCAGTCACCATATAAGATAATTCGGGTGAAAAAATCACACGGTCGAAGTCCCGGGCAGAAACATGTCCTCTAAAAAAAGTACTACACGGCTCTACAAGGGGCTGCGGGTTGTTCGAAAGAGATATCGCGCCCCCAGAACGCAAAGCGCACAAGAAGGAACGTGGATGGGTTTTAGTCAGTAAAAGTCTGACACTCCCCATCCCGCCCCGCCCAGGGCGGGGGAAGTCATTTGATGATTTCCCATCGGTAAAAAAAGGCTCTACAAGCCATTTCAGACTTATATTTATGTCCAGGTTTCCTCACGATGTTTTCCTTCACCAATGTCAATGAAGTCCAAAATAAACAGAAAAAGTACAAGCTTCTAATTTAACACGATTCCATCTGTAATTGAGCTCATTTCAGCGTATCCTAAAGGTTTTCCCAAGACCTTCCAGTTCCCAATTTCTGATTAGTACACGAGCCTTCCAAGAATATTCCGGAGACTACACAAACAATCAAAGTTTCTGATGAACATCGTAACGAGAATGTTTTAATCTCGTCCTAATATCATTTATTTTCCTTTGATTGACATCAAAAACAGATCACCGGGGTCCGATGTCGCACCTTCGTTAAAACTTTACGAGGGAACCAAGGAGTGGGTAGCTTTGTAAATTTTACCCCCTATTTTGCTATGTGTCCCTGGTAGTTGAGAATCAAAGAGATTATTTTTATTAGGATAGTTTGCTTGGTTTGGAAGTGGGGAAAAATCTATTGGATATTATTTATCTTGTTTGTAGATGCAGGTGCTGAATAAACATATAACATACACTTTTTTTTTGTTTATGGTATTCTTTATTTATTTAATTTATTAGTCTGTAAGCCATCTCCAAAATACTTAAAGAAAAAAAGAACATTTTCTTACATAAAAAATTTCAAGTAGGTAATATTTTTTTAATAACCAAAGCACTTGTAATTGCAGATTACACTGGCATCCAAAAACTGTAAGTAAGTCAGGACTTTTATTACTTAAAGTTTGGTAGAGACATCTTAGAACTTCGGTGAAGGTGTCACATAACCAGTCGGGAATCGCGGAAGGCGCATACAATTCCGGGATCCTCGGCGTAAGAGTCGGAACGAGCAACCAGTGTGGTTTTTAGTCGGTAAAAGTCTGACAGACCAATCCCCCCCCCCCCTCCCCCCAATGACTAGGAACATCAATGAAATTTTTTTATTCCGAACAAAAAGCAAGCCGTAGTTCCAAACATTCACAGCCTACATAGCAATACTCGAATGTTTGTATTCCAATTCTCCTAAACTGGATGGATCTTTAAAAAAAAACAAAAACAAGCTTCAACCCTGGCAACCCGAAATAAACAAACTTTATCTGATAGTACAGTCAACAAAACTATTTGGTATACAGGCAAAATTATTCATTTTTCTACTACACTGCCAATATTCATTTTGTTGTATGCGTCATCATCATCTGCTTAGCCTTTTCCCAACTATATTGGGGTCGACTTTCGGTGTAACCGGATGCAAAACACTAACTGTACTGTGTTTTAACTGGGTTGTGGTCTGGAGGTTAGATTCTAAACTCCAGACCACAACCCATTTACTGGGCAACTCGAGACCTCTTGGTTTCACTGGTTGTCGGACTTCTTGGCTTCTGGCTATCCGTAAAGACTGTCTACTTTTATTGAATGAGTAATTTCAAGTTTACGACACACTTCTGAGAGTTATTTAAAAGAATTGACTGCTCTGCACACTCACAAAATTTAAAAGCAATCGCAAGTAAGCTGTATACCAAATAGCTTTGTTGACGGTACAAGAAGCCTTGCTGAGCTGATTATAAACATCGGTTATTCTAGCCGTCAACTTCGAGAGCTTCCGACCGAAAGTCGGTACCCAACGTATCTTCATAGCCTTTGTATATTTATGAAGGCTTTTTGCCCTCCTTGAATACGATACTCGGAGTTTGCTTGTGTTAGTGCTCCGTTTCTGAGGCCGATCGGGTTTTTATTAGTACTTGGGTGGGACTTAGGGTTTCAAGGACAAGCTGATGGCTGGATATTGGCATGAGTATCGGCGTTAGGATTTATTTTTGAGGTTGTGTACCCAAAGGGTGGGTGACGGGACCTTATTTAGAGGCTAATACTTTGTCTGTTTGCCTGTCTATCTTTTGAACTGTACTAACAAATAGTAAAAAAGGCGACAGGATTGGCGCAGTGACTAAGCGATTGGCAACTACACTACGTGTCCCCTGTTCTATTCCCTTACGGAACAAACATTAGTACAGCCTACAGATTGTAGTTGTTCCGGGTCTGCATAACATACGTATCATACCATCACGCCTATATCCCCGGAAGGGTTAGGCAGAGGTGTGCCAATGTACACTCACAGTTGCGCCCGTATATTTAGATCCCATGCAATAGGGGCGAGTCTATTGCCATTAACCAGGCACAAATCCTAACTCCTGAATCCCAAAACCCAATAACACTTTGCTCGACACATGGAAATCGAAGTTGGCTTCGATTCCCAGGTGTAGACTCCAGACTTCTAGCGTAGTAGTCACGCTTAGGCTAACGAGGCAGTTGACCCAGTTCCTTTTTTTTCCAAAACTACCCATAACACTACACAAGCGTTCTCAAGTTCCCAACTTAAACGCAGGCCCATGGTAACATCACACCGTAGGCTCCCCTTAGCACAAACTTTGATAATATTAGTAAAACTACCAAAGTGTTGCACTACACAGCGATTGTTAGCATTTATACGTTCATTATAACTTTAGCGTCGGCCCAAGCTGGGTGGAATCACGCGCGTGTTGCGAAAATAACAAACACAAGGAATTAGGTCGCCTTTGCCAACTGTTTGGTGTTTTTGAAGTTGTATGCGTGATGTTTCGGCTCGTCGTGATTTTGCATACATAAACTCACGCCTTTTTCCCATGGGGGTAGGCAGAAACCACGGACCGCCACCTGCTACGATCCTTACACACTCCTTTCGCCTCGTCCACATTCATACATCTGGTCATACAAGCACGCCGGTTACGAGATGATGTTTTTTTTTTATGGTGATTTTGTTTTTGTTATAATTATGGCACAATTGGCACAGTAGCTAATCGGATCGGATCAAATATTTACAATGTTAAGATACTGGACAAATTTCTAGTGTTAAAAATAACAAAAAAGTATATAATATTGTAGCCTAGTTCAAGGCCTCACATCATTGAGATAAAAATGAATCTAGTTGCCCTTTCCAAAAGGTAGTTTCGTATGGAAAGAATATACAAGAAAGTCTACACACTTTTAAATGTACCCATGCATAAACTCATGTTCTTCAGAAAACCCGGAAGTGCTGCACTCGTAACCGGCGTGCTTGTTTGACCGTATTGTGAAAGAATTATGAAAAGATCGTACCAATTGTGACTTCTGTGGTTTCTGCCTACCCCCAAAGGAAAAAGTCATGAGTTTATGTGTGTTTTAAATAAATGCCTGATAATATTTTGTAAACAGGATCATACAGGATTACTTGTTGTTATAGAGGCCATAGTAGTACATAGGCCATTATCCTGACAGGAAAACTGGGTGTCAGAGGGATCTTATGATTCTCAATTTTCCAAATATAGCTTGGAAAAATAGGGGATTTCTATTTTTTTATACAAGGTGTTGATTTGCATCCTCAATTCAAGGAACTAACTATGCTCGTGATTCTTAACACGAATCAATAATAAAATAAATTGTTTTTGAAATGTATATTTTTTGACGTGATTTTCAAATTCGAACTAGCGTTCTCACCAGAGGGTTTAGGCGCTATGTACACATTGATATAGCTGCGCGACAACTCTGCCTACCGCATACGCAACTGGGCGATTCAGAATTTTGCAAAAGGAGTATTCTGGAATACTGTTATTTGATAGTTGCAACTAAAAAAACAAATATTTATTAGATATTTGCCAGGTATCGTAATATATTTGATTACTTCTATTTTTTTATGACTAGCTCCTAAAATTTGACGAGGATGCAAATCAACACCTTGTATACAAGCTGACGGCCCACCTTATGTTAAATAAATAAATATCTTGGGACAACTCACACACGGCTATCTGATCCCAAGCTAAGCAGAGCTTGTGTTATGGTAACCAGACAACTGATATACATACTTATATAATTTATAAATACATACATATTATAGATAAAACACACCCAGACACAGAACAAACAATCATGCTCATCACACAAAGTTTGTCCTGGGTAGGAATCGAACCCACGACCTCCGGCTTAGCAGTCAGGGCCGCTAACCACTAGACCAACAGGCTTAAAACATCTATAATACCAGAGGGCTTGCACATACGTTGCCTTCCTAGATACAAAGTTGAATTTACACCCTTCAAACGAGAACACAGCAACGCTGCTTTGCGACAGAAGAGGTATCTATAAGTAGAATGTAGGTATATTCAATTCATCAATGTAATTTATATCTGAAAACTCATCAAGAAAAAAGGAGGCGAGGTTACAAAACCCACCAATAAAGGTCAGGGCAAATTGTTTTTTGCGTGCCAGCTTTCGTGTAACTCGTTCCAAGACATCGCGGAAAAGGGTGGCTCTGCCAACTTCCATATATTTCATGATACAACTTAACCTTGATGTCAATTCCGAAGCGAATGTCAGTTGTTATTTGTAGTTCCATATACGCCTTCTTGGCGCAGTTATTTTTACTTGATGTTGGGAACGAAGCTTTAAGCTGAACTTACATTACAGGCATGTTAAAAAAAAAATGGCGAAGAAGAAAATAAAGGGTTTTTCTATGAAATTCTCAGTAGCAGCTCGGAGTTAGGTTTTGTGCCCGAAAATAGGCTCGCTCTCTTTTATATGGGACGCAAACATATCGGAGAACTGTGGGTGTACCTCTGCCTAACCCTTCGGGGAATACAGACGTAATGGTATGGTATGAAAAAATAAAATAAATGATTGTTGAAGCCGTTTTGTTAATGAACCCATGGTAATTAATGGATGGAACGCGTTGGCCGTTTCACCCGATATAAAAACCGCCTGTCAGTCATACTGGACTCAAAGTCAAAGTCAAAATATATATTTCATCTAGCCTCCTCGTTAAAATTTTTACTATGAATTTTTTTGACTTTGATATACCTATTATTTAAACACTTTACTATGTGCACTCCATTGTTTGAAATAGGTACTAAATACTATTTCATATTTTTTATCTGGTAAAATTGTATTGACAGTCTTAGTAACTCTCTCGTAATCTTAATATTTTTTAAAGTGGCATCTATTTCATAGCTTCATCTAAAATTAGTATGTATTCGGCTCAATTAGCCAGAGCATTTACAGTACACACCTGCCTACCCTCTTTATAACATAAACACCTAAACAAGTTAACGACTCATCAGCGACGAGCTTACTCGGAAGCCTCGTCACAATCTGTGTAAAACCGGATACACGTAGATCCGAAGTCTTTACCGGCTCATTAAAACTTATGCCCGGCTCCCTTGTACCGGTTATTCACCCCCATTTGACCGGAAAACCGGATATTTACCCATGTCTCGAGACTCGCTTGTCTTAACGTTTACCTGAACATTTTGTACTAAAGCACTTAAGAAGCTGAAAGGATGGCAAATAAGCGCTAAATTCATGTTTTTTTTTACACTTAGTGTCTGAAGTATTTATAATTTTAAGCCTAAGTCAGCGGAGATAAAGAAGCAATCTGCTTGAACAGTTTCGCTGGATTAGGTAGTTATCTATACAAGATACAGTTTCGCATTATCGTTAAAATCAGGGTTCTCGTAGAAGATATAAATAGTCAAATAAAATTACAACATTGTCAATCGCGAAAGTAACTCTGTCTGTCTGTCTGTCTCTTCTTCACGCCTAAACCACTGAACCGATTTCAATGAAATTTGGTACAGATATAGTCTGGGACCCGAGAAAGGACATAGGATAGTTTTCATCCTGGAAATCCCCCGGGAACGGGAACTATTAATCTACGCGGAGGAAGTCGCGGGCAAAAGCTAGTACTAATATAAATGCAAAAGTTTGTGAGGATTGATGGATGTATGTTATAAATTCACTCTTAAACGGCTGAACGGATCCGGATGACATTTGGCACTGAGATACATTATAGTATGGAATAATGCATAGGATACTTTTTATCCCGGAAAAAAATTGCAATGCCCATGGAATAATATACCAAATTAGCTAGTCTATACTAATATTATAAAGAGGTAACATTTGTTTGTAAGTTTGTAAGTTTGTATGTAGGGGGTAATCTCTGGAAGTAATGAACCAATTTTAAAAATTGTTTCACTGTTAGAAAGCTACATTATTCGTGAGTGCTATAGGCTATATAACATCACGCTACGACCAATTGGAGCGGAGCATCAATGAAAAATGTGGCAAAAACGGGGAAAAAATATTCTTTTTTAGGGCTTTTGTTGCGTGCGCTGCGTAAACGGTTAAAGTTACGCAAAAATAATGTATCAGAGAATTGTTCCTCTTAAAATATTCTAAAAAAAAGTCCGCGGTAGTACATGCCTAACTTTAAAGGCTGACTCAGTATAGCCATTTTTATGGGCAGACAATTTGTTTTAAAATAATGCATTATTTGCGAAGGTGTTTTTATAAACATAGTATTAATCCTTATCAACATAAATACGTTATTCATCACAAGTGTTTAATTTTGAACAAAATTGCCCTTTACATCATTTAATTTCAATAAATATCTTAGGAGATGTCACAGTTTTAAAATAACTTCGCAGCAAAATAATGACTCTGCGTGACATTCCGTAGCTTTTACCTCAGTTGCCTCAGAATAACAGATTATAGGCTACATAACATCGCGCTTTGAGCCACGGGAACGGAAAAGTAACCAAAATCCTAACGTAACGCGGGTGATACCGCGGGGCACAAGGGGGTAATCTCTGGACCTACAGAATCGGTTTAAAAAAATATTTTACCCATAGAAAATACGTTATATTAATGTAAGTGTTATAGGGTATTTTACATCTCGCTATGACACACGGGAGCGGTAACCCGAGACGTATCCTAGAGGGTGAAATAAGCCACGCGAACGAAGTCGCGGGCAACAGCTAGTAGTTAATAAATATTTGACTTTTGTTCCCTGTGTTTGATAGTACGAGTATTTCAGAATATAACTCTTTCAAAGAACAAAATTGCCCCGTTACATATGCCGTAGATAGTGTCGTGCGACTACATAATGTATTACCGTGTGCGTGTGGGGTTCACTGCCCCGCCTGCCAAAATCCAGATTCGGCTGAATACCAGTGTTTTACATGAAGCGACGGCCTATGTAACCTCCACAACCCAGTTATTGGGCAACACGATACCTCTTGGTTAGAATGCCTATCGGTAACGACTATCAAAGATCTTCGAATGACAGCCGGGACTAACAGCTTTACTTGCTATTTTTGGTTTTATACTAAGTATATAGAGATGAAAATAGCTTGAATATTTACTGTTCTATCTGTGCCGGTCCTTAGTCGTTGTTATAGGTATTCATTATAATGAAATTAAAACCTTGCCCTTTTCAAAGAGGGCTGATTGATTTCGAAGCCAAGTAAAAAAAAAACTTTTCAACGCTAATAAAGAATATCTTAATATATAATTTCGATTTTCTACTAATAAAACTTCCTGATTAAAAACCTACCAAATATTCCGAATATTTGATGTGGCAACTCAGATTTTAAATAAGGAAAAGAAACTCATAAAACTCATGCAAATATTAAAACAAAGTTTTCTCTCAAATAAAAAGTTTCACCTACCATCAGAAACTAATTAACGAACTCAATATCAGCAAAAATAATTGCCATTACTTATGGCTCACTCCAATATCAATCTTATATTCTTAAGCATATATCTCAAAATCATTTGCCTTCTACCCCTGTACGGGAGTGATGTATTTCAGGTTCAAACATCAAAGATAGTTTGAGTTTAATTCTGTCAAAACAAGCCAACCCACAGTCTCTTTTGAAACTAATTCAATTCCTAGGCACGTCAAATGTATGACATTACTATCCAGAAAAATTAAAACGTATGCTTGGAATTGGTTTCATATTATTATCATCAGATCATCTTTCTGCCTTTATCCCATGTTACTTGGGGTCACCTGTCAATCATCCCTTTCATATCATTTTTCATACAAACCATCCATCTGTTCTTTGGCCTCCCTCTTCCTCTCCATCCATCCATAATTTATACTCTATACTAATATTATAAAGAGGAACGATTTGTTTGTATTTATGTATGTATGTACGCATTTCAAAAATTCACCATGAGAATGCTACATTACCATAGGCTATATAACGTTCGCATCACGCTACGACCCACGGGACCGGGGCAGTAGCCAAAGACGTAACTTAACGCGAGTGATATACGCCTTGCGGACGAAGTCGCGGATAGTTCGCTCCTAGTCTAATAATAATATTCACAAACTACCAAGAATAATAAAAACGACTTTTCCCAATCCCAAATCGGTTGTTCCACTTTCCCGCTCAATCTATATTATTATCCGGTCGCCATATTGCTTGGAGCCCATGAATTTAAAACGAAGGCGCCATGATGAGTAAATTATGAATTCCACGACGATGTTCCCTTGACACTGTTTTTTTTTTACTATGTTTGAAGTGTAAATATTTTGTTTTTTTAAGAGAAAGGTGCTGTGCATAGTGTAAGGGAGTGAGTTCAATTGAGTGTTAGGTGACGTGTATTTGATGAATTCTGATTATGTACTGACTAGCACTTTGACAGCTACGTAGTGCACGTAGATTTCGTATTTTCTACGAAAAATTAAACTGTCCTCTAAACTTCCTTTTGGAGGTACTTTAAATTACTTTTAGGTAGTTTATTCATGGCAAGTTTCAATCTGTTTAAGTTGAAAATAAAATAAAAAATGTATCCTCCTTATCAATTCTTTAGGGGTTTAATTTCCAAACTTCCTTCCTCAGTGTGTACAATTTCAAGTTCTTAGTTGTTTCAGCCGTCAGTTTCTTATCTAAGCTAATATTATAAACAGAAAATGTTTCTATTAATGTTTGTAATGGATAAAATCAAAAACAACTTAACCGATTTTATACATTCCTTCAGCAATGGAAAGCTACATTATGAGCGAGTAACACGGGCTTTTTTCTTTTTTTTTTTAAAGCCGGGAAATCATCAAATAACTTCCCTCGCCCTGGGCGGGGCGGGAGGGAGTGTCAGACTTTTACTGACTAAAACCCGTCTATGTTCCTTCATGTGCCTTTTGCGTTCTGGAGGCGCGGTATCTCTTTCGAACAACCCGCAGCCCCGGCAGGCATCGGCCCTCAGTGGCCCCATCCTAGTTTGCTGACATCTCTTTGAGGCGCGCGTGGAACACGAACGCGCCGTCGACACGGTCTGTCGTTATTTAATGAACGTACGGACGGTGAGCTACCCACTGCTCACCGTCCACAGACCCGCGTCTACGGTGGCCGGGAGTCGTCTCTTGGCTCCCGACGCCCGTTGCGGACGCGGCGGAGTAACACGGGGTATATTATTGTTTTCAAACATAATAATTTTTGAGGTGGTGCAAGAAAAGAATATTTGGAAGGACATAGGAAAGCTTTTTTCCCAGCAGTGGGGCATTATAGGCAAGTTAAAAAAAAGAGAACTGCCAAGTTGGCCTAGTGGTCTTGGGTTCGATTCCCAGGTCGAACAAAGTGTTATTGGGTATTTGCGGAGTTAGGATTTGTGTCCGGTTAATGGCAATAGGATAAGTTTAAATCCCATGTAACACCTCTGCCCAGCCCTTCGTACAGGCGTTATGGTGTGTGTGTATAGGAAAAGATGGATCCGAAAGAAAATTCACGCGAGCAAAGCTGCGGGTAAAAGTTAGTTTTCTATACATATATAGATGTAATTTATGAGGGCATTGTTGAAGTAAACAGGAAAAGAAAATTGATATTAGTTCCGTAGGAGCCTGTATAAGTAAGTCCAGTATTGTGTTACTATGAAGCCCGACCCTGAGACAGAGATCCACAGACCAAGGTTTTTACCATGAAATCAAAATGTATGCTTCCTTTTTTATGTAAATCGATGGCAAATAAGTCGACGGCCCGCCTGCTGTTAAGTAGTCATCGTTGTCTATAGACTGCAAATGCGTTGCCAACCCAGAGACAAAGATGAAATGTCTTATGTGCCTGTAATTACACCGGCACCCATACATACCAGGAACGCTGCTTTGCAAGTAGTATTTCCCCGGACGAGCTCCTTCACAAAAAGCTATACTACTCGTACCACCAAAAATGACAAACACTTTCGAATTTTGAAGGAGTCGGTCACTTAGTCAGTTTTAATTCTGTTGCTCGTTCTAGAACGTAGGTTGCCCTATGGAAAAGCATGCAACATAACATGAGCCAATACATGGATAATATTACCATACAACCATACTACAGAACAAGCATCATCTCTTGTCTTACTTGCACTTGTCACTTTATTCAAGACTTTTTATTTTCCCTTCTAAAATAACCCCTTGCATAAAAGAACAGTACAAGAGTAGGTACTTACTGTCTCGCGAAAAATAATCGTGTTCAAAAATGTGAGGAATATTGTGTCTGCGACTGTACTTGCTTGCTGGCACATGTGTTCCAAGTCTCAGAATTAGATTTGTCTGGATCTTGCGCTAGCGTTTGTTGACAACACAATTAAGTTTAGCTCAACATCTATACATATAGATAGATATATGTATGTATGTAAAGATTGCATGTATGTATGTTGACAGATGTTATAAAAAATAACAATTGACGGAGTGCATTCTTTTGTTTTAGCTTTTTAAGGTCACAGCTCATTAGAGCCACCCGGCACCCACTCCGCACCGCCTCGCCTCGTGCGGTTAGTATTCTTGATATGGACTTGTATGGGTATGCGCTCACTACATCAACTCCGTAGCGTCACCGGATCGCCTCTATCGTAAGCCGTTCACGCGCGGACGGCGGGTGGACCACTCGGTGACAACTCGCTGCCCTGCGTTGACTGCGCATCGCCAACGCGCGGGTCCGAAGCGGACCGCGCGCTGCCCGCGAGTGATTCACGCGAGGACGATACGTTGGCAATGCGCCGCTCCCCACCCTCCCTTCATTCAATTGTTAACAGACTACTCGAAAATTCGTGGACTAAGCGACGTCTACTCGTTGACCACGCGGCGTTCACTCGTTGACCACGCGGTGTTCACTCGTTGACCGCGCGGGGTTCACTGGTTGATCGTGCAACGTTTTGGTGATAACGTGGCGTCCACCCGTGAACCACGTGTCGACAACGAGTGGACGCCGTACGACGAGGCGGTGCGGGGTGGATGCCGGGTGGCTCTAATGAGCTGTGACCTTTATGGTGAACCGTGGGGAGGTTATTATTAACTAGCTTATACCCGCGGCTTCGTACATGTGAGGGTCGGTTATCACAGGTTTTTTTTTGAGTGGAATCCTATTTCTTTTGCCAAAATAAAAGACGTCAAAGTTTACTACAGACAAAAATAAATGAAAAATGTTTCTTTCGTGAAAGTATAAATATTTATATTTGTTTTGTACAAAGCTGTTATTTTGACATTAAAAACAGACACTCCACATTTCAGATGAACATACCGGCAAACTGTGGGTGTACATTAGTACACCTCTGCCTAACCCTTCGAGCAATACAGGCGTGATGGTATGTATGATGGTATATTATTTCATTGTCACAGACACACAGACAATTCAGTACTTGAGTATGTAAATTCTCTTTTTATATCTAGTTACATCTGTGTGTGTACATGTTTGTCTAGCTAATGTATCAAAGAGTAAGTTAGGACGGCTCAATGTCAACTCACTAATGAGGCGCTTGGCATACTAGGGTAGGCACATAAACTAGTACGTAAGTAATGATAATACTATCCTCCAGACCGGCGCCAATTTCAATGAAGACTATCTAAGTACGCTGAAGATGTTATAGAGTACAAGTGTGTGCGCAAACATAGACGCACTCCCTCTTTCCTACCTCTCATAGGCCGATAGGACGGCAATCCGACATGACCGAGGATAGATCATGAGACCAACGGCTTTACGTGCTTGCCAAGACACGCACTACCAACTTCCAAACTCTGGTTGTCTACTAAGAAATTTCTAATTTCGAAAGTTGCGTTCGTCGCGGTCAGCTTAGTGATGACTATTCCGAACCAGACATACATGTTTTTAAGTTCATTAGACAACACATTATGGGACCTCTTTCGTCACCATTCAATACATTTTGACAGTTCTCTTTTTGTATTCTCAATCTTTCAAAAATAGTTGATTGTCTTTGACATTAAATTAGAACATCTTTAATTACGAGTATTGAGCCCTAATAACACATACTCGAATAGATTCAACACCCGAACTGTCAAATAATATGTAACTGTCTGTTAAATAACACATAACTTTAGGATGTTCTTTAATGTATCTATGTTGCTACACCTTAAAGTAACAGAGAGAGCATAACACTTAAAGTAGCTTTCTAGAATTTGGTCGTTAATCTTTAGATAAATGAGGTAATTATCAGTTATAATTTAAATTAAATCATGATTCTAAAGACACGTGGCGCCATCTATTATCATAAGAATGTTATTGTTGTTTTCCCCGGAAATAGTACTTTTATTCGGGACAAAACAACACAACGTATATGCAAGATTTCTTAGGCGTGAAAAAGTAACAAACTAACAAACTTCGCATTTATCACATTAGTTAGGATTAGAATACATAAATTAGACGACGCGACGGTTACACAACAAAATAGTTTAGTACACTACCCGAAGATTTATTTAAATTCTAAATCCGCAATATTTATTTCTTAACAGATTTTTCAGATATTCAGCTGAATTATCGAGATGGTTATCAGTCTTCACCAGTAATCAAAAGCCTAAAAGTTCAAGGCCGAAAACCGAAACACGGTAAAAAAAATCCATCAAATTTTCCCTGTTTGTCCTAAAATATACAAAAATAATGACGTTACGTTTTTACGACACGCTTCTAAAAACACTCGACAACTTATTTAACCAAAAAACGTTTAAAAACATAACGTGAGCAAGATAAGAGTTTCCGCCGCGGTACAGTCACGCATACAAGTGTGAAAGCGAAAATGTTTTTAATTAATAAAAATAATTATAATTATAGGTTGTTTTTTTTTCGGTATTCTTATCGGGGTAGTATAATTGTTTTCGTGAAGGTGGTCGTTTTACTATCACCTTTATAAATTTAAGTCGTCAAGCTAGCAGCGTCAGGCTGATACCAAAGAATTGGTTTGTTATCAACTTTATTTGCTCAAACCATGAAATTTTCTAATAACATCCATATTTTAAGGCCTCCGTCTACGTCCGACTTTTTTTGGATCAAATATCGGACCGTTTAATACATAATTATATAGGACGTCTGTGTTAGTATAATAGAATTTGTGTATTCCATTCAATTTAAAAAAATCGGTCCCCGATAGTCTGCCGTGAGCAGGCAGCCTTAGGACCTCCGCCCACATCCCACTTTTTTGGACCGATTATATTATCGGACCGTTCAATCCATAATTTCGTGGGACCGATTTTATGTAAGACGGGTGCGTTAGTATATTTCTATAATTATACTTCCATTCTCTCCGACAAAAAATCGGTCTGCAATTGTCTGACGTGGTCACACAGCCTTACAAACTCACAATACCATTGCGTGCACTACATGCGAAGCGTGCGTCACGCTTCTGTATATACACGCGTTCGGTTAACACGTGCGCATATTTTCACGCGTCGTATCTTCAAGTTAATTGAACAACCGGAATGCGGTGCTTGTCGAGTAGTTCGGTAATTTAAGTGAATGTTTCCTACTGAAGTGTAAATAATACGTGAAATTAGGTTAACGTTACGCTAAAATTGGCCACAAGCATGAGCCTATAAAGTGGAAATTTGTACCTACTGTTTGGTTATTGTTAAGAAAACTGTTACTCTATATTACATACTAGATTTTGACACTAACTTCATCCAAATGAATTGTATGGTTCATCTAAATCCTATTATCAAAATAATGATCAGAATCGGACTAGTAGTTCCGGAAGTTAGAGGTTCAAACAAAAAAAAACTTTTCAGCTATGTAATATTAGTATAAATTGTTTCAGCGATGTCAGTAATGTCCAAGGTAAACTTAGAAACTACATTTGAAATCGAAAAAGTCACAACGACACATGTATGAGTGGCTGCTTTAAATATTGAACCATCACAGCGACTCCTGATACATAGGTACACAAATAAAAAACCATATTACATGGGACCTAATCCATACCAGCGGACTGTGAGTGTATTGTTACACCTCTGCCGAACCCTTCGAGGAACACATGCATGATGGCATGTAGGTATATGGTTGGTTATTAAATAAATTTTAAAAAAACCCCAGGAATAAGAAACAGTTTTTGTATGAAGCGTACACTGATGACTTGCGTACGACGATTTGCATGGTAAAAATAATGGCGGCTGCACGCTCGATGACTAGCTTCCACGCTAAACACGTAACTGGGTACGACGTAAATGACATAAGCCACGTAAAGCCACGTTAACGATGTTTTCACGAAGATTATGTACCTAGATATTTTGATTAGATTGGTACCTATATACTGGGCAAGCACCAATAGCTTTTTTAAGTGACATTGTAAGTTTATCTTGCACATTACTGACATCGGTGAAAGAAAGCATGGTGAGGAAAGCGGGACTTATAATTATTACGTGCTTGCTATATCCCTGCGGGTGAAACCGCAGTCAGTTGCGTCTTTGAATACTGCTCCGCTTCCGTTGGTCATAGCGTGATGTGCTTTATGTGTAAATATTCCTCTTGAATCACTCAAAACGCATTAAAATCCGTTGCGTAGCTTAAAAGATCGAAGCTTACAGCAAGCGGTAAGCGATTTTATTTTATACTATGTAGAGATTTCCTCTTTAAAATGTATTGGGATAGATAAACAAATAATTGTAAGGATATATATAAACGGTTTAACAAAATACTCAAAACTGAGCTCAAATAACACACCAATATCCCTTAATCCCCTTAAAAACGTCGCCCACGTGTCCAATAGTCATTTGAACCAACAATAAAATAAAACCCGACACATACAGTGAAAACTTTTACACATTACCACTCCAAACTTATGGTCATAACAACACGGCCAATGGCCCGTTAACCGAACGTTTTAAACCACGATAATGGGGCCTAAAACGATCCCATAATAGTCTCAAATGGGGCCCAAAATAGTTTGAAAATAGTCCCAAAATCCAGCACATTTAATAAGTCTTGCTAGATTATAGAAGTTGAAATTCAATTTGCCCGCACACCTTGAGCGGGGAGCGATAAGATAAAGTTAGTTGTACACTTCGGAAATGCTTCTTGACAATTTGTTTGAGACAGAAATATTAGTTGTACGTATTATAATAGGTATGGGTATTGTCATGCGTATACGGGGTGCAAAAAACCAGCTAATAAAGTCGAAAGTTATAAATTTTCCTCTCAATGGAATCTTTAATTCTACCCGTACTGCCCCGTTGGTCTCGTGGTAAAAAACGCAACTGCTGAGCATCCTGCTGGTATCATGGGTTGGATTCCCAGGTCGGGCAAAATATGTAAGAAGGTTTTTCTATTTGAAGTTTCTCATTAGCAGCCCGGAGTTTGGAAATTGGTGGTGTGACACCCCCCGTGTCTCGGAAAGCACCTAAAGCCGTTATATTTCACCCCGGTTGTGTCGGATTGCCGTCCCATCGGACTAGTAAGGAAGGAGTTCACCTGTGTTTGCACACATACTTGTTCACTAAAATCTATCCATCTCCTGCGTACTTGGCTAGTCCATTGGGATTGCCTGCTGTGACCGAAATTAGGTGAAGATCTGGTAATATTTTTATATAAACTGCAAGATCTCTATAAGCCCACTGTGCCACCGGCCGCGATGCGAATCTCAAGCTAGCGATTATGCGCTGAACCAGTTTAACAAGAACTAGTTAAATTAAACTGGAGATTAGAACTGCACCGAAACTTGAGCGCTAACTGTGTATACGTTAACTTGGAAATATATTGTAAACATGTGCACTAAGTTTTAGATCAGAAACCGAATAACCGAATTGAATCAAGTTGCTTCGGTTTTTGCCGAAACTCACGATGATGTACATTTCAGCATTATAATATAATATTATGTTATGTTTGTGTGTGCGTGTAGATGCCTCGTTAGCCTAGTGGTCCTAAACGCGACTGCCACCCTAGGGGTCTTGGGTTTGATACCCAGACCGAGCAAAGTGTTATTGGGTTTTTCTATCAAAATCTCAGTAGCAGCTTCCATTCCCATTGGTTGGTATTGCCATTGGTTAATGGCAAAAGGCTCGCTTCCTATTATACTGGACCTAGGAGCTAGTATAGATTTTGCAACCAATTGCAATAGGCTCCCCTATTACATGGGACCTTAGAAGCAAAGCGGCGAACTGCGGGTGAAGCTACATTTTTACACCTCTGCCTGACCATTCGAGGAATACAGGCGTGATGGTATAATTATGTTCCACGCAAAATTAAAAAGACCTTGAAAACCTAAGTAGGTTATCAAGGATTTTTACGCGGATCGCGTGTAAGTAGCAGCCGAAGCCGCAGGCACAACCTAGTTTATAATATTAAATGTGTATTTGACAACTCAATTACAATATACATTTAAATGAAATGATATCTGTGGTTTACGACCAGACCTCAAACCGCTGCCATATTAAAATAATTTCGAAATGATAGATTTGTGATTTCAGAGACATAATTCATATTGGTTTTTTTTTTACCTATCCATTGAATTCGATATCATATCTATTCGTATTGTAATTTATACGTTGTATTTTACGATATTTTACTAGAATGTATAACATAAATTAGGTTTTAAAATATTTGTATAAAATTTAAAAGATATTTTTTAATTATTGTAAAAGTAAAAAAATGACAGATGCTTAGTTTAAAACCCAGTTTTATTGTTTTAAGTACCCATCATTATTTCGTACAAAAAGAAGTCCAAAAAATATTGAAATCGTTTTAAAATTAATCAAGGTTATCTTGTAATCCTATTTTTACCCAAATATTGTATTAGCTAACTAAGGGTTATGATTTTGGCAGTCTATGTTGTATGTATATAATTATGAATTAATAAGATAATACAAAACGCAAACATCTCCGTTCTGTCGTGGGCAATGTAACAACTTGAAGTCTCATTCCTTCTAAGTTTTTTATCGAGAATTGTTGCTATACAATTTTCATTAAAAATGAATAAGCTGTGGTCGCGGGAAAAAGTTTTTAATTTCCCACAACGAATTTCCCAGGAATAGTAATCTGGTTCTCAGAGTAACTGGCTCCATAATTTTACCTTTTGTTTCTAGAAAAAATGTAAATGTAATAGAGACCTTTTATTCAGAGTAAATTCAATTAGAAAGAAGAAAAACAAATTAACGAACAGTATAATAGAACAATGAGAGCAATGTGAAACAAAGACACATACCATCACGCCTATATTCCCCGAAAGGTTAGGCAGAGGTGTACACAGTTCGCCGGTATGTTTAGTTTCCATGTAATAAGGGATGAGCTTATTGCCGTAAACCGGACACAAATCCTAACTCCGAACTGCTACTGAGAATTTTCTAGAATAACACGGTTCGCTCGACCTAGGAATCGAACCCAAGACCTCCAGCGTAGCAGTCGCGCTTAGAACCACTTGGCTAACGAGGCAGTTTGGTTCTTTTTAACAGAACTAAAGCCATTCTACCTAATTGCGAGCCGGATGAATGTATTCTTTTCTCTTTCTTCTAAACAAGTACTAAACGTAGTACACTGAGATCACAAATGAACATAAAGCGGTACAGTCAGCATGATTAAGATGCTCCGTGCAATGCTGAGCGAGTACATTTGTAATTGTATCTTACTGTACAACTGTACACTTAGTATTGAATTAAAGACTTTACCGTTCTTACTTTAAGACTGATACTTCTATTCCTTTTGTTGTAACATTAAATAAATCTATAAAATATGCTTCTATAATAAAGTTGAAGAGTCTTTTGGTTGTCATTTTAAACATGCTAATTTTTGGAACTGCCAGTCGGATTTGATTTTTTTATAGTTCATGATATGGATTGTGTGAAGAATAATATGAAAGAGAAGGAAGTCAGCGATAGTATGACGGTTGACAGGTTGGCATGGAAGAAGAAAACATGTTGCGCCGACCCCAAGTAACATGGGATAAGGGCAGGAAGATGATGATGATGACATGATATCCAGATTTATGAGGATTAGTCCTAGTGAAGGGCAAAGTTTAAAAAAAATTTAAACGTTTTCGTTTTGGATTTAAAATCGAAGACACTGTTGGTTAACCACAGCACTGTTCAACCTTATTACTAAGGTTGTAAGGGTTACTTTAAAAGCGGTTCACTGTCTGCGATTGTCCATAGAATTTTTATTGTTAGATATAATGTAGTAATGTAGGTCTGATGGGCAGTCGCTCCATGTAAAATACTGATATTCAGCTGCATCCGGTTCGACTGGAAGCCGACCCCAACATAGTTGGGAAAAGGCTAGGCAGATGATGATGATGAATGTAGTAATGTAACACATTCGGCATAGAATTAGTTTAACATAATAACTTTAATAATTGAGAGATTTTTGGCTTGTTTTGCCAAAATAAACTCAAATGGTATAATTTCGAGCTTATAGTAACTTGTCTTGAAATCCGAATGAACTTCTTTGGCAGAATGAAGGCATTGTCAAAATATTGACCTGGATCGAGTTTTTTGGCATGATTTCAAACGTTGGGACATGTTGTGTGTTTAAAATAAGAAAACATTGTACAATATGGGTTCATTTTATAAATGCAATTTTCATTTCAAATTTGAAATTCCAGTTTTGGAATTGGATTTTTTTTTTCAATTTAAGTGAGCTACTAATAACCAGCATTTTATTGTCCCACTGCAGGCCAAAGGCCTCTTCTCATCCAGATAAGACAAGAGCATTGATCACCATGCTTGCTCAAGACGGATTAGCGAATTCAGACTTATATCAACTGCCTCGTTGGCCTAGTGGTCCTAAGCGCGACTGCTACGCTAGAGGTCTTGGGTTCAATTCCCAGGTCGAGCGAAAAGTGTTATTGGGTTTTTCTGTGAAGTTCTCATTAGCAACTTGGATGGCTTTGGATTTGTGCCCAGTTAATGGCAATAGGCTTGCCCCCTATTACATATATGGGACCTAAATACATACCAGTGAACTGTGGGCATACATTGGTGCACCTCCTAACCCTTACAAGGGAATACAGGCGTGATAGTATGTGTCAACCAAAGGTCCGGTCTATCTCCTCGATTTGTCTGCTCATGGGGACAGATCAACGAGGGGACAGTTCAAACTCCTACAGGAGTGAATAAACCCGAATTACTATCAGGTGGTCAGATCAAACTCTTTTTTCCGATCTACCCCCATAAGGGGACATATCAGGGCATATTTCAACTGAAGTCCAGATCCGAGGATCCAAAGTAAATTGTCGTGATGGCCCACCTCTTATAAATAAATATCTTGGGACAACTCACACACGGCTATCTGATCCCAAGCTAAGCAGAGCTTGTGTTATGGTAACCAGACAACTGATATACATACTTATATAATTTATAAATACATACATATTATAGATAAATCACACCCAGACACAGAACAAACAATCATGCTCATCACACAAGGATTGTCCTGGGTGGGAATCGAACCCACGACCTCCGGCTTAGCAGTCAGGGCCGCTAACCACTAGACCAACAGGCCCGTCAGGCAATAGGAATGAGGGGTCAATACCACCCAAGTATCAATGAACTTTTTCAATTAATATGTTCTTTCTAAGTTAATCTTGGACATCAACAGCTGTGAAAGAAAACATCGTGAGGATGTAAATGAAAAATGTTAAAATTACTTCAAACATTAAGCAGATACGCTTAATATTAATTAGCTTTACGACTGGCCTTCTAAGAGATTAGTATGTACATTTGTAGAATAATTTTAAGTGAAGAAACATCCACTGTTTTTTTTCACAAAAAAATGACGCAAACTAAGAAGTTCTCCTGTATCGTAGATGTATTTACGAACACTCACATACACAAACATTGGTACACAGAACATCTACCTTGATATACAAATATTTGATATGTGCGGGAATCAGCACAAAGCAGCCTCTGCAATAGCCATGTCGTGAAATTCGCACAAACCGCTTCGTTTTGACCAGCAAGTGCAACCAAAACAAATATTAAAATGCATCCTTCAAAATACATCCACCTTTTTTAGTAAAAAGAGAACTATTTACTTGTTAACGAAGTCAATCTTATTTAGTACAGTTTATTGCCAGTTTAGTGCGCGTGAATGTTGGTTATCACGAGGTTTTCTTATTTTGCAAGAAACCCTAATTCTTTTTCCAAAATTAAAGCGCACAACGCCAGCTATCTGGCAATGAAACTCTCAAAATCGGTCCAGCCGTTTAGAAGATTAGCCGAAACAGACCGACATTTTTTTTTAAAAAACACATGATCTAAGTACCATATAAACACAATATTACAAACAGACACTTCCTGACAAAAACCTCCCAAACGGGAACACGAAAACGAGTTCTACTCCACTACATATAGGTACCAGTATTCCTCCCCACCTGCCTGCAATGTAAAGCAGTACAAATGCGTTTGTTTATCCGGAAGCCAGAACTTAATCAGGCGGACGGAGCGTTTAATATTCAGACAGAAGTACGATGGAGACGTAGTGCCGTCGGTTTGTTAGTCCGCTGCTGTTGCTAAATCAAAGTTTGCTTCATGAAGTTAATATTTATGATGAAGAGCTGTTTCTTGTACGTTTCGTGTTGTTTCGTCTTCGTTATATGGTTTTCTTTTGAATTTTACGTCTATTTTCTTTCTTGGATAAATGCTGTTAGGTTAATTTAGGCACAATTCAGAGTGCTGACGTGAGTCCCTTCTGACTCCCTTTGCAGGCCTCCTCATGTCAGGGGGAATCGGCACTAGTACAGGATCACGGAAGGCGCAAATGTTCCCAGGATTCACGGTTAAAAAGTGGGGATAGGAAAAACTTGGGTAGTTTTTCAGTCAGCAAGAGTTTCACTGACCGCTCCCTGACATCCCGAGGATTTTCCACCACGGAACAAAATTAAAAACGTTTGCTAACGCAAGATATCATATTATTATATACAGTGAGACTCTGTATGAAACTAAATCCGAGTTTTATCCCCGAAATACTAGTCATTACCTAACTATGGTTATGCTATGGCTTATGTCTTTAATGCAAGCTTTTATTTACTTCCACTATCCCGGTGTCTGTGGCCATAGGCGTATATAGGGGGGAGGGGGGCGGGTGGGCCGTGCCCACCCCAGAATGGTCTTGTGCCCACCCCAGGCTGTAGGGCTCATCTTCCGCCTGACCGCATTGCATCAGATCGGCCATGGCATCTTAGGGGCCAGGCCCCCCCTGAAAACTAACTCTAGATACGCCAATGTCTGTGGCAAATTAAATCTTACAAGTTTTTGAGCAATTTCTCGCTGTTCGATTGAGCTGAAATGCGTAAATGTGTAATTTCAAAAGAGTATCCGTGTAGTTTCCTGCTTGTTTTTCTCCATAGAGACCTACCTACGGTTTAGAATTAGAAGCTACGTTCATTTCTGACTAACTGACCGATTGCTTGACAATTCTTAAGTGCATATAAATGGTTTAATCTCATTTTCTGATTTGATTCCTTTTCTGTTTGTTTATATTTATGTTATTAAACAGCCATACCACTTCTAGCCGCACCCTAAAGATTTTACACTCGTACGTTATTGTTTCAATTGAAAACGCTCTTCCCTTCCCTTAAATTAAAGTTTATTTTCCTTTGTGTGTCGTCTTAAATGAAATGTGGTAATTATCTTGTATTTAACTAATAAAACTATGTATTGTTTTTAGGGTCGGCAGAGATAGATGTGCAATATAGTGTAATCCATACTTCCATACTAATATTATAAATGCGAATTAAACTTGTCTGTCTGTCTATTACGCATTCACGACTTAACCACTGAACCAATTTTGATAAAATTCCTCATGAGGTAAGTTTGAATCCCAAGAAAGGACATAGGCTATTTTTTGTGGACGGGCCTGTTGGTCTAGTGGTTAGCGGCCCTGACTGCTAAGCCGGAGGTCGTGGGTTCGATTCCCACCCAGGACAAACTTCGTGTGATTTGCATGATTGTTAGTTCTGTGTCTGGGTGTGATTTATCTATAATATGTATAATATATAATATGTATGTATTTATAAATTATATAAGTATGTATATCAGTTGTCTGGTTACCATAACACAAGCTCTGCTTAGCTTGGGATCAGATAGCCGTGTGTGAGTTGTCCCAAGATATTTATTTATTTATTTATTTTACTCCGAGAGTTCGCCTTCATCCACGATATCCGACATTTGCGCAGACGAAGTAGCTGGCAAAAGCTAGAAAATATTTAAAAGAAATAGATTTCTGTTTTGGTTTGTAATGGACAAACTCAAAAACTGCTTAACCAATTACAAAAATACTTTCACCTTTGTAAAGCTATATTATCAGCGAGAAACATAGGCTAGGCACATTTTATTTTCAAAAAAAATAAGGAACTGTAAGTCAATTCCTGCGGAGGAAGTCGCGAGCAAAAGCTAGTACAGCATAATTCAGCGGAATTGCATCCTATTTCGGTTTATGAGAATTTAAACAGTGCGGGTGATATAAACTAGAACTATTTCTTGTTTATATGTGGGTTGAAGACGGTTTAACTGCCTCATTGGTCTGATGAGCGTGTAGTCCTGGGTTCAATTCCCAACCCCGATAATATAATGTTTAAATTAGTTCCGGTTGGCGTTTCCAAATTGTATTGTATCATTATTATTATATTTTTCTTTGTCTTGTAACTTTACTCCGAATATCCATGTATTAAATTAAAATTCTTTTATTTCAGATAAACTCCATTTGGTTAGTACAATATACAAGTCAGAAACTAGAGTTAGTAGGTACTTACATCTACCAGAAATAATGCAATGCAATGAGCTGTGTTTTGAGGAATTATTTGAAATTATGCCAACCCAATACCCAAATGGTCCCGTACGGTATGGTTTCAAAGGAACTTTCTCCCGCGTACGCTTAAGTTGTGGAATGCGCTCCCTGCTAAGGCTACCCAAGTGACTACAGCATGGGGTTCTTCAAGAAAGGAGTTTTGAGGTTTTTACGGGGTCGGCAGCGCACGAGTGATGCCTCTGGTGTTACAAGTGTCCATAGGCAGCGGTGACCGCTTAACATCAGAGACCGACAGATTGTATGCGAGTTATATAAAAAAAAAACTAATTATATCTACGTCACAGTGACATGTAGTCGTATCCGATGCCCCAGTATGGCACTATCCGACCTGTCCACTATATTGTTCAGGATGCTGTTGCGATTTATGCAAAACCTGTTAAATCCAAACAAACGATACACTTCACAAACGCGACATCCGAAAACCGTATCTAAAATTCACTCTGAAAAACAATTGCGACCAATCGCCCGTGTGTCGACATAACAATTTTATTTGTATTTTTTTAAACGCTGCCCCGAGCTGGCAGTTTTTCCATGGGTGCGTTTACGAACATAAATGAACTCACATACACAAACAGCCAGACTCGGAACAATTATTTGTAGTTCATACAAATATTTGTTCCGTGCGGGAATCGAACCCGCGACACGCAGCACACTGCCAGCCTCAATATAACAAAATTGCAAAAGCATAATTTAGTTATCAACTAAATATCCACGAATTTCAGGCTTCTAACCGCAATTCACGAATACCATATTCCATGTCACACACGAACAATTACGCGACCATTAAATCAGGAATTGTACATCCATAAAATCGACGCGTACTCGATAAACATAACCACATAAAGATCCCCACAGAACTTTATACTAAATATTAAATCGCGTCTAAAATTCACTACGCACAACAGACGTGACCAGTCGCCCGTGTGCCGGCAGCCTATACAATAATCCCCTAGTTGTCTGTAAACGCCAGCGATGCGATTCGCGCGCGATCGTGCGTCAAATCGCTATACGTGGCATGCATTTTGCGATTATCTGCGTCGTGTGTTTAAGGCCTATGTTGTGAAGTAGATTAGGGGACGTCGTGTGGAATTTGCCAATTGAAGTTGTTAACAAATTAACGTGTTAGCTATTTCGTCTGCAAATGCGATTGTAAATTAGATGCTTTTGATCAGAATCCTCTCTCTCGTCGTGTTGGCGAATTCTATGGTAGGTATTGTAGGTAGGTTTAGTAGTATTAGAGCTCTTTGTGAAGGAGCTCGTCCGGGAAAGTACACTATGCCTATTGCTGACGCAAAGCAGCGTTGCTGTATTTTGGTTTGAAGGGTGTTCAACGGTGTAATTACACACCCATGAGACATTTCAACTTTGTCTCTGGCTAACGCGTTTGCAAGGCCTCGAGCATAGGCAGCGTTGACCCCTTAACATCAGGTGGACCTTCAAATTGATATACTTCCTAAGTATAATAGCAATACCCTGCGATTTCACATGCGATATGTTATATTGTTGATTACTGCTTCGCTCCCGTGGGTTGAAGCATGATGTTAAATCCATACTAATATCATAAATATGAAAGTAACTATGTCCGTCTGTTAGTGATATCATGAGTGATATATTACCTATAATCTTGAGGGTTTTTAAAACTACATGATATTCGCCATTTATGAGGACAATGTCGCGGAAAAAAGCTAATATTACAATGGGTCTGTAACGTTTGAAATAATAACAGAACATACATATAACATTAGATCACATGAAAGTAGGTTATTTGTTATTATACCATAAGAATTGTTATCACATGAACTTTATTCCAAGTGAAATTATTGTATGAAAGAAAGAAAGAAAGAAAGAAAGAAAAACCATTTATTCCCGTAAAGCGACGCACAACACAAAAATAAAATTAAATCAAATTGTATCTGTTATTATACCAAATATTATACACCCTATAATAATATGGGGCCCGTAGACATCAATTCATCAGTTACGTCGCAATCTTAAAAAGTGACCGCCACGTCTTCGTGTCGCCTTCAGTGTGACCTGGTCTATGTTTGCGGTCATTACCGCTCTCTATCAAGAGCCATCCTTCTGTCCCAAGCTATTCCGTGACACATAGGTGCTCTAAGATCGTTCGTTTAATTATGTATCGGCCCCAGGCGACGAACGTTTGTAGAAACTTCGTCTATTTCAGAGTTTAACTGTTCCCGTACCTGTGTGCTGTAGGTGTTGCAGGTTTAATTAATTCTCGGTTCTTGAGGTGGATGTGCAATTCGTTTGTGTAATTCTTGCTTTTATACAAGGAGCAAAGCACCCTTATCTTTTAGAAGGTTGTGATATAAGACATAACGCGATGCGACTTCCCCCGTATGGTAAAAAAAAAATAACCATCACGCCTGTATTCCCCGAAGGGTTAGGCAGAGGTGTACCAATGTACACCCACAGTTCGCCAGTATATTTAGGTCCCATGTAATAGGTGGCGAGCCTATTGCCATTAACCGGGCACAAATCCAAACTCCGAGCCGCTACTGAGAATTTCATAGAAAAACCCAATAACACTTTTTTTTGCTCGACCCGGGAATCGAACCCGGGACCCATTGCACAGCAGTCGCACTTGCGACCATGAGACCAACGGAGCAGTTCCGTAGCTCCGTATGGTTCTTTTTATTTATTTATTTAAACTGTATGCAACAAAGGCGGACTTAATGCCTTAGACATTCTCTGCCAGTCAATCAAAGGTTAGGTCGTTACATTACATCTTTAGTTACTGCTCCGCTTCCTTGCATTGTAACGTGTTGTAATGTAGCCTATACTATTCCTCATTAATCTGGCTGCCATATGCAAAACATTTTTTTGCTGATCTGACTATTAATTTAATAGACAAGCGCGTTTAAACATGCAAAAAAAATCTCCTGAACTTTATTATATTAGTGTAGATTTAAATTTTACCATTTACAGAGAATTATGAATTACCTACCTACCTATTAAGAGTCAGTCTGTAAGCCAGAAAGCAACGTTGAAGCTTGTAAAACGAAGATCTCTTCGTAAAATAACAGATAACGATTCTGTTTGTGTGTCACTTTAAAACGATACTTCTATCTCCGGTCAAAGTAAAAGGATCGCTTTTCAATAGTATCCAATGTTTTGAGGTTATAAAAGCTTACAAGGTTGGCAACGAATGCTTAGGATGCGCCGAAAGTATTTAAATCCTATCGTCACAGTACCTTTTATATATATGTCGGACAATTAAATCTTTTTGCTGCTTCTGAGAAGAGGTTGCATTCCAGCTATGGATTAGCTACGCCCTCTAGTGTGAACTCGGGTACCTACTAAATAGAGTTGGTACCTGGGCGGGCGTCGGTGACGCAGGTTTGGTGACAGAGTGCTTGAGAGAGCGGTGTTGGTCATGGCGGATTAGACTGGAGCAAGGCTGACGTCACTGAACCTGTCGGTTCACTCTAAGAGTTTTTATTTTTTATTTATTTATTTATTACTCATACAAATTTTTACAAAGTAGGAAGTGTCTCCCAAAACCGTCTAGACGGTTTGACTGGGGGATCGTACAGTCTCACTCTCCTTAATTATATATTCTATGTATATATCTACGGTGTTGTTAGTGGTGTTTTTATATTGTGTAAAGCTATGTAACTGAAGTAAAACCATTGTAAACCAATACCGTCTTTGCTTGTCCGAGATACCCAAAGAGAGAAGATTAAAGATTCGCCCACGTGTCGACATATATATTTTTTTACATAATTGGATGGCAAACTAGCCGACGGTCAACCGCTACCTATAGGCATTTGCAATACCACAGGCCTTGCAAATGCATTGCTGTGCCAAAGACAAAGTTGAAATGTCCCATGTAGGTACTTGTAATTACACCGCCACCCATATACCCTTCAAACCAACACAGTAACGCTGCGTTGCGGCAGAAGTAGGTATGGTGGTAGTACATCCCTACACTACATGTTAACAGTTTTTTCATTTATTATTTCTAGTTTTATTGGTCATTGTAATACACACTCTATGAAAGTTTCATGCTCTACCTATTACGGTTTAAAAGATACAGCCCTGTAGCAAACGAACAGACATCAGAGTCTTTATAATAAAACTTTACCACTAAGACTCCGTTTGCCAACTTTCAGGTACAGAACTCTAAAAATAAAGTACCTAACATCCCTATACCTTCAAAATTCTGTTTACTTCACCCAAAAATAGCACAAGTCCTACATAACACGTGTCTACACCTCTTGGCCTATATTCGGCACAACACGCGCTCTAGCCGGCGGAATCAAAACATCATTACGCGGACGGAACGGAACAAACAGCGGTAAGTTAGCATGCAGTCGCCGAACTTAGGGATTAGTGCCACCCAGCCAAGTGCCCGGAACTACTCCACACGAAATGCCTACTGTAGAGGTCGGCAACCTTTGGTTGTAGTGTGAACGGGGAAATCTATGCAATGTTGTATATTTTTGATGTTAAAGCGTCTCTAGACGACGTGATTAGCAATTTTTGGTAGGGGTAAAACTCAAGAGTTCGCGTTACCGACAGGCTTATATGGCGGCGTCACCGACATGCCATTGTGTCAGCGTCACCTACATACTAAAATGACGGCGTCACCGACTTGCCAATTTGACCTCGTCATCGATATGCGAATGTAACTGCATCACCAACATGCTAATGTGGCTATTATTATTGTACAGATACACTAGTGTGGCATTACCGACACATACAGTTGCCGCATTACCGACATGGTAATGTAACTACGTCACCGACATGCTAATGTCGGTACGTCAAGTCTTCACATAGCACTTCCCAAGGCGGCTATATTTTTTTATTGGAAGAAGTAATCTGTGCAACTATGACCCCGAAAACTTAAGGTCGAAAGTAAGTTGATTTTAAGTTATAGTACTTTTTAAGTTTACCAATATTTACAAATTTTAAGAAATCCATTCAACTGTAGACGCAAATATAATAATTTTCGGAAAGCTCTTAAATTAATGAATTCTCCGAAAACCAATTAATAAAGCACACATCTTTAGTCATAAGCCGTAAGGCGAAAAAACTCTATGAACACTTAAAAATTATAATAACACTAAATCAGCCCAATATTTCGGGGTGTAAATTAGTTACAAATTAGCTAATTCATCTCTTTTCGGGGAACATGCTGAATTACCAATCACCCGTATTTACTTATTTACACATATCATCCATCACGCCTGTATTCCTCAAAGGGTTAGGCAGAGGCGTATCAATGTAATAGGGGGCGAGCCTATCGCCATTAACCGGGCACAAATCCTAACTAGGAGCTGCTACTGAGAATTTCATGGATAACTCTTTTTGCTCGACCTGGGAATCGAACCCAACACCTCCAGCGTAGCAGTCGCGCTTATGACCACTAGGCCAACGAGGCAATTATTTAGTTACAAAGTAAGTTGCCACTAGACTAAGCTAAAGTCTATTACGTCCAACAACATTGTCAACAAAATGTTCACGATCCCTGTCTACGCGAAGTCTTCTCGCACTTAAATTGTGCTTAAGTTTGGCGCCGGGATAAAGTTTAGTACTTAGCCTTTTTAATGATGGCTTCCTCTTGTGTGGATGGGAATAATGGATGGAATGGATGGGTGAGTTATTATTACGGGTGTAAAAAGATACTCAGCAAAACAGAAAGTTACATGTTCCGTACGATTTATTTAATCTAGTTCATTACCTGGAAACCTCTTGGTTAAATAGATCTGGAAGGTGAAAATTCCGAGAAAAAAAATTGAAATGTAATAAACTTAATATTAAATACACATTTACGCTACATTCATTTTGCTTGATTTACATTGCGCGCTACCACAATAATTTTTCACACCAAAATTAAAAGTCCTTACCCAGCAATATATTTTTTCAGTGTACCAAGATAGCGGGTATGTGATGAGACGCTTTACATCACTTATTTCTTTTTAATAACTAGTACTAATAAACGTCAATTATAAATCTTAATGTATTTTATAATTTTATCATTATTTTTGCATGTTTAACACGATAATTTGTAAGCTGTGGTAACCTGTAACTAAATGTGCACTATAGAACAATCTTACTTGTATAAGTTTATACTTTAGACGATACATGTAAAGTATCATTTGTTAGAAAACCTCAAATAAAAAACTAAATAATGCTGCGGCGGGTTTTTGGCAGCTTGATTGGCTAGTAACATCAAGTAGTCTACTTTGACCCTAACTGAGTGGTTCAGGGTGTACACTGTACACAAACTAGATCCCGGTCAACCAATCCCTAGTTCCAAATCAGAATTCTTGATTCTGATCAATTACTTCAGCAATAAACATCTAGGTACCATTCTACCTACAACATCGTGATTGGTCGCACTCGCAGTACGGGCTCCGAAATAGTCGGACGTCCGGATTGAAGCGAGATTGGGTCATGAATAAATTTACTAACACTTGTTTATGTGTCGGAAATGCAAACTGCATAGCCGTTGATCGTTGTAGGACTCCGGGGTGTGCACGGCAACCGGGGGAGTCATGTTTAGAAACATGGAGTAGATTGAAATGCATTGTTTTGTGATTCTCAGAGATGTTGTGGTGGTATAAACTAACACATTGTCATAAATCTTCATCTATTCTAAACTATTTATATATTTTCAAAGTAAGGTAATGATTTTAGATTTTTATATATATACCATCACGCCTGTATTCCCCGAAGGGTTAGGCAGAGGTGTTCCAATGTACACCCACAGTTCGCCGGTATACTTAGGTACTATGTAATAGGGGGCGAGCCTATCGCTATTAACCGGTCACAAATTTCACTCCGCGCTGCTACTGAAAATTTCATAGAAAAACCCAATAACCCTTTGCTCGACCTGAGAATCGAACTCAAGACCTCCAACGCAGCAGTCACGCTTAGGCTAGCCGCACACACACAATAATATTGACAATCCAATATTGTCAGAATTTCAAGATCTATAGAAAAATACCGCAATACAGGCCGCACACACACAATATTATTGACAATACGTACTTTATTGTCAATATTATTGCGTGCGTGCGGCTAGCCTTAGGACCACTAGGCTAACGAAACCCGTCTTATTATAAAACAGCGAATTTAAATAAAATAGCTTAACATCAGTAACGGTTCGGACACGGCATGGAATTTTCGTGCCCAAACTCAATTTCCCCGATTTATAAGTTTGTTTTTTACGCGTTAACTCCTAAACTGATTTGGAAGTTTGTACCGGTACCCCTGTACCCTATATTGGTTTTGTCTTAAAGTTTTTTGCCTCTGACCTTCACGTTGTTTCGGGAAATAGGACGGTCAAAGGTGTGTTGAAAATATTAACGCATTCTGTTGTTCTGTGAATACTTTTTATTGATTAAATTTTAAATTGTTTCCTATATTTGGATGTAGTGGAAAATTTTGAATGACTGCCACGTTGGTCTCGTGGTCACAAGCGTTGATGACCGTGGGGTTAAATTCCTAGGTCACACAAAAAGTGTTATTGGGTTTTTCTATAAGGGATTCCTCAGTAGCTGCCCGGAGTTTCGAAGTGGCGTGACCCTACCGTGCCTCGGAAAGCATGTAAAGCCATTAGTCCGGCTGTCATTCTTCTTCTCGTCATCTTTGACACTCGTTACCAGTAGTATATCTTATAAACTTTTAAATACATTAAAAAGTAATAACTTAACCCTATCTATTCCAACGGATAATCTTAAGCCCAGGTAGTGAAAAACAAGTCCAGGAAATGGGCAGTATATTCTGGAAACGTTAGCCCAGTGAGCTATGACCGTGGATAATGGATATACTGTCTTTATTTGTGGACTGTGGCCAATTTTTAAAGTCATTCGTAAGCGCGTTGTAAGTTTGTGCTGATGTAAGTGCACGGTGTAGCAGTTTCTGGATGGCTTTTATGGCTTATGGCTACTTTTAAGCTTTGTGTTAATAAATTACATTAATACAAATGTCTTGATTATGCAAAGGGTTTGGAAGATTTATATTTTCTATTTCAATATTATACGCTAGTTTTTGCTCGCGACTCTGTTCGCGCCAAATTTGGTATTTTATCTCACGGGAACTGTAAATTTTTCCGGGATAAAAAGTAACCTATGTGGAATTCCACTATACAATCTATCTCAGTGGCAAATTTTATGTAGATCTGTTATTTCATCCAGATTCTTTCAGCCGTTTAAGCTTGAAAAAGCAACAAACTTCCATCCATCCATACTCACGAACTTTCACATTTATAATATTAGTAAGATAAGGAGAATAGTAGGACTAGCTTCTACCCGTGACTTCGTTTGCGTGGTTTTTTTCATTCGCGTTTGTGACGCCTTTCTGTAAGTCGTAGCGTGATGTTATTTAACCTATACTATTCCTCATGAATCTGGCATACACAAAAACTTTTCTTCCAACGGAATAGATCCACTACACTTTTATATGGTAATTGTCATAAATTTTGCAAAAAAATCCAAAAATAGAAGCTTAAAAATCATACTCCGAACTTAACCCATAGTGTCGTATCAGGTTATCAACCTCTACAGATTTAATTTAATCTTCATAAAAATGAACATTAAAATGGATACTCTAACTGCCAGCGCTGCCTGACAACTTAATCCCGAAATCGTCAGCAGTCCTATAAGCGAGCGACAAGAAGTGTCGACTTAACCGTCACAATCTTCATAAAATGTCGCAGTATCCAGAAAGAAATCTTTTAGCGACTATAAAAAAATGATGTCGTCAAAATAAACGGTTGGTCTCACCAGTTACTAGGAGTGAAGAAGAATTGTGGAGGTGTTGTTATAATAGATCACAGTTTATACTGGCTCATGCACATGACTTTGTTTGCGTGAATATCGGTTATTACGGGTTTTTTGAGCGGAATTCTAATTATTTTGCTTTTTTTATTATTTATATTAAAAGTTACTCCGTATAATATCAGCTTACTGCCAATTCAAGTTCCATCAAATTCGGTAGGTATAGCCATTTAGGAAATTAGCCGGAACAAACAGATAAACAGACAATATTCTTAAAATTGTTTTTTTCGGGTACCGTGTAAACATAGGGTTCTACAAGAGAGAGTTTTGAGGTTTTACGGGGTCGGCAACGCACGAGTGATGCCTCTGGTGTTGCAAGTGTCTATAGGCAGCGGTAACCGCTTAACATTTAAAAAAAACATTTATGTTTATTTTGTAAAGCTGTTATTTCGACAACACAAACTCTATTTTATTCTCTTTCCAAAATGGCTGGCTGGTTTTTGACTGACTTTTACTAACAGTTTACTGATGCTATAAGGAATAAGTTAAGCTACTTTTATTTTCAAAACCCAATTAGGGCTTCGCGCAAAAAAAAACTTTATAGATAACAATCAATTCGCAGGTATAATTTACTTCAATAAATAATTATGTATGCACACTTTGCCCACATCACGCGGACATGCCACACACCTCGACAGAATACTATCTCCCTTACTTTTATAATCTAAGCCCGTCACAGTTAACGTACAAGTCTTCACCGAAGCATAACTTTATTACAAGCTCCAGACCGTAAAAATAATGAAAACAAGCGTAAAATACTATTTATTGTTAGAAAATCATGTCGTAGAAAATTGTGTAAAGCTATAAAAGGGAGCGAAATGGTTACTACGGGCACAGTGTAGCGACTAACAGTACTTCCATGCTGTCAAAAATTGACAGGACCTTAATGAAATGACAAATATTTCATCGTGATGGCTAAGTGGTTATTTAGGGCGTCTCGTGTATGAGGTTGTAGGTGCGATACCGGGTACATTACCAATGTGACATTTTCAACCAATATGTACTTTCTTCGTTTGCCTTGGACAACATTGGCATAGGTGAAAGAAAACTTTGTGAGGAAACCTGGATTGATTTATAATTTAATACCTATAAGTTTGCAATTCCAAAAGCGCCTTTGCTTTTTTTTCGAATTCGAAGTCATCAAATCATAAAGGGGAGTGTCAGACTTTTACTGACTAAAACCCATCCATCTTGTGCCCTTTGCGTTCCGGGTGCGCGGTATCTATTTAAAGCTACCCGTAGCACCGGCATGGAAAAACGCCTTGTAGGACACGAGCCTAATCTTCACGCTTGAGGATTAGGCTCTTGCCCTGTAGTGGGATATTTATTGTACTTAAATAAATAAATAAGTAATTATTTATTAGGCTGGTATTATTTTAACAATACCTTAGGAAATGATGCCTAAACTTCCCGAAACTACCTACCTACACTGTAATGCCTCCGCCCACTTCCCCCCGCACCTCATCCCGCTTGCTCTACGTCAACGCTCCGTTGTCCAACTGTAAAAGTTAGACTGTGGCACGGATGTTATGTACTTGTTAGGTTAGTAGTTACTGAAGTTCAAGTGTCGAGACGTGGGTGATTGTTCCCCGAATGTGTAGGATAATGGCGATGAGTTCAGTAAGTGTTGTTTTGTTTAGAATGTTGGTAGTAATGTTTTTTGTGGTCTGTGATGGGCTGACGTGAAGCCAGTTTGGGAGTTAGTTCAGTAGATGGTTTAGTCACTGGCCGGGCTTACTAATTCACGTCTGTAGATAGTCAACGATCCCACGACTTCGTACGCGTTAAGTTATGTGTTTGGTTACTGCTTTGATCTCGTAGGCTGAAGAGTGATGTTACAGAGGCTATTTCTCATAAATCTGGCTATCATATACAAAAAGATCCTCTTTAATCCGACTGGGAGTTTCTGAGATTAACACGAAACAAACAATGTCTTCGACTTTATTATGCTTTATTTCAGAGAATCGTTTCCCGCACTAAGAATTTGTCCTGTATCGCGGCTATCGTGCAACTATCTATAGACCATACAAATATTTGTACCGTGTTGGAATTGAACCCTCGACACGCAGCGCAGTCAATCGCTCATTCATTGCGCCAACCGTACCATCATAATAGTATAGATGGATAAAATAAATAAAAGAGAATTGGTAATATAATAAGTAAATATCACCAACAATATAAAGTCAAGAACACGTTCATGAACTTACCCCTGACCTCTCTAGTACCGACCTCATAATATTCTACCTCTTGGTAATCAAAAAAAGCCGTAAAAACAATTGCGTAATTTCGCACGGACATCCCAACTCATAACACAATACCATTCCTTTTCCTGCTGCAGATGACATGAAAGAGATGACACGAACCTTTATGTTAACACGGAGTAAATTGTTACAGAAGGCTTCATATAATGAGTGAACACCGGTGCACGCACACTTAAATGCGCACGTACAGACAATCGAGATAATAATTTAATCATTGCTTTTTCGCCAATTTCGTCACGCTTTGGGTGCCGAAAGACGGGCATCGTTTCCGAGAACTAGGAAGCTGGTGACATGACTTAGAAATGTTTATGGAAGATGTTATGTACATCTCATCTCAGTTCAAGTTTTCTGGTATATTTGACGCATCAATTACCTGAGTGAGTTACTGCCTCTGTCTGAACAGAGGCAATGACAACACTGCGGCAGTCTACTATCAAAGGAGAAGGTAACGTAAATTCGTTCGATATTTAAATTGAAAATATACGTTTCACATTTGATGCTTATTACGTTTAAAAACTTTATTCATATGAATTCATATCCAATTGATATAAATTGTGCATTTCATTTAAAATTAGACCAAAATACTACAAGTGGGAGAGTCGTATTTCCTTTGCAAAAATCGAATACTTTTACGTCAGTGCGGTCAGCTCTGCTTGATACAACACTACGCAAGTGTCTCTGTGTACGCCTGTGTATTGTACTCTGTATCTCTCTACTCTGTGTTCATAATAATATTAATTAAGAGGAGCCAAAGTTTTTGCCACCAACATAATTAAATTTTAATAATAAAATTATGACAATGAAAACACATTTTCCGGTACAATTGTTTTAAAGTGATATTTGAGTGCACAATAGAATGCTTTTAGATGTAAAAGGCTGGCTTTTACCTTGGCCTGAAGTTAAGCATTGCCATCCAACGCGGCAGTCTTTTGGCATTTTTCCTGTTGATGGCGATACGGAGGATTTTTTTGCTGCCTTATAGTTTCTTTTTTATCTTTTTTTTTATTATTAATAATAAATAAAGGGTGGTGTATTTCTTGACTTTTTACCCGATTGCGCTGGAATTCGCCATCCAATCAAAATGTTAAGCTGCCATTACTCAAAGACGTTACTTAAAAATATTAATCATTATCCTTACTGTGTTCAGAAACATTATTAACAATATTAATTATTATCCTTAGCTGACCAGCATAACACAGTTTATTTATATCAACTAAATTAAATGTTCTTAATCTGTCATATTTTTTATTAACAGCTTTCTAAGCTTCCTTTTAAAGCTAATAATACAAGACACTCTTCTCTATATACCGGGAAGCCAATATCTATCTGTACATAAAAACGTTCAATATGTAGTCACAATCTCATCAAATCAACGTCAAAAACCTGTCAAATATGTAGGTATATATGACATACCCACACCCGGCGAACTGTGGGTGTACATACACACATCTCTGCCTAACCCTTCGGGAAATACAGGCGTGATGATTTGTTACGTTATGACAGATCAAAGACTGAAATCGGAATGCAAACGTTCTAAATACGAAAATTGTCCCTGTGATACATTCAAAAATGGAACAGAATTTCCCTGCTACATAATTTAATCTAAATTTATTACTCCATAGTGAAACGGAACGTTAAGGTAAATATCAAGGCAAGCATATAACAAAACAAGCTGTTTGGAGGTAAATTATGTCGTTATTCAATACCTCGCACGATGCTAAGATCCTTTGATAACCTGCATTGCATGATGCATGGCGAGATTCGCTACCACCTAATATATTGTGTCCTGGCTTTTACATTATTCAATTTTGATGTCGTGAATTTATAGCGAGAGTCGTGTGCTCGCTCGCTGTTTCAGAATATGGCTATGCTGCTTGAAGGTAGAAATTGTTATAGTAAAGTCGTTTAGACTTCATTTTAAATCTTACGTTGTTTAGCAAAATTTTATGGGAAAGATAGAATGGATGTAAAATTAACATCAAGTTATATAAACTGTGTGGCTGTTACGCTTGATGTCTCAGGTTTGATTCCCAGATCGAGCAAAGAATTATTGAGATTTTCTGTAAATTTAGTTGCAGCTCGGAGTTAGGATTTGTGCCCGGTTAATGGCAATAGGCTCGCCCCCATTACATAGGACCTAACCATACCGACGAATTGTGGGTGTAAATTGGTACACCTTTTTCTAACGCTTCGGGGAATACAGGCGTCATTGTATGTATGTAAAATAAAACCAAAAAAAAAAGGTCTTAGCTTAGGTTACCTGTAAAACAATATGCCGTATTATTTGTGTCCATTTCTTTTGTGTTCGACTGCTATTGCTGACTGTACATTTCTGTCTCACACAGGGACCTTTACTATTATTTCTTCATAAAACACGACATAACGCAGGTACCCACGGTTAACAGAGACAATTGCGACATTAAGTTTAAGTCATCCATGTAATAGGGGGCGAAATTACAGATATAACCCAATGTGAAGTTGGAAATTCTCAGTTTAACTAACTAAAAAAAAGGTATGGTATTTTTTTTTTAAGAATTGAGGAGCTGGCTAAATAACTACAGCCGCATAGACCGATCTTCCGGGTTAAGCCACGCTTGCCGAGGTTGGTCTGTGGATGGGTGACCATTTATCATAGCGAGTTTCCTCCGTGCCTCGGAAAGCACGTAAAACCGTTGGTCCCGGCTGTCATTTGTAGATCTTTGACAGTCGTTACTGATAGTCAGAAGCCCGAAAGTCTGACAACCAGTCTTACCAAGAGTATCGTATTACCCATTACTGGGTTGTGGAAGTCTGATAGGCAGTCGCTCCATGTAAAATACTGATATTCAGCTGCATCCGGTTCGACTGGAAGCCGACCCCAACATAGTTGGGAAAAGGCTAGGCAGAGAGAAGTATGAATTGCTTGCCCATTTTTCTCCATCTGAAACTACCTTTTGGAATGGGCAACTAGATTCTATCTTTCTTGTAAATGACGTTCAAATGTGCCTTTTTGGTCTAATTGAATTAACTGATTTGACTTTGACCCCAGATCCCACGATCAGCAACGCTAACGTCTATTGGACCGAACAGACAGTAATAATTACTGTAAATTAACTATTAGTAGTAGTAGAGCTCTTTGTGAAAAAGCTCGTCTGGGGAAGTACTACCACCATACCTATTTCTGCCGCAAAGCAGCGATGTTGTATTCTTGTTTAAAGGCACGTGAGACATTTCAACTTTGTCTCAGGGATGGCAACGCATTTGCAAGGACACTGGTATTACAGATGGTGTTTTATCAATGTGTAGTTTCTTGCTTGATCTTCTCCTTACAGACCTACCAACGTTTTGGAACGAGTAACTACCTTCGACTTTCTAACTTCTTGTTCCTTTAAATGGTCTTCGAAACAAATGCTTTGACTATGACAATTAAGTCATACGCAGCGGTAACCACGTCGCCTTGTTTGCCAATCAATGCCATAAAAAACACGCACCTAGAAAAACACATTGTTAACCCAAAAAAATGCCCTCTAAAAGAGCCCACCATCCGAATAACCCACTTCACACGCCTCCTATCCTAAAGCCTATCAAAATAAAACTTTCAGTAGCCTAAAACACAATTTCAGTTGAGGATATTATTCCCATGGGCTTTCTATGGGCGCGGGGAGATCCCCCGGCGTCCATTAAGTCTATCGCTTTGTAGATCTCTCGCGACATTAAGAGAATATATTTCCAATTGGTTAGAAGGGGCGGGGTTGACAGAAATGTAGGGGGACTATGAGTTTTTCTTTTTTAGAGGAAATTCTACAATATATTATTTTGGGGTATAAATTACGACATACATAATATACATTTTTGAAACGGCTAATTGACCTTTCAGGAGACACCTAACATGATATGGTAACTTTAATTTTATTTTGAGATTACGTGTGTTGTATCTGCTGTAAACCACCATTTTGAATTTAATGTGATGTTACAGCCTATAACCAGCGGAAGATAAAGACGCTTCCAAAGACTCATTTCTTAAATTATTAAGAGTAGTTTAGAAGTTATGATGGAACGGATAAACAAACACATATACCGGACAAAATCACAACCCTTTTGCTTCGCCTAGTCGGGTAACAATGTGCACTCTAGCTTAAAATATTGCAATCGGCTTTTAAAATATGCCACCTCGTAGTCTGACGTGCGGCAATCCGACTGATCCGATCTGGGAGAGATCAGGCGCAGGACCAATGGCTTGGAACGGTTTAGAAGTTGGTGGTATGACACCCTAGTGTCTAGGAAAGCACGTAAAGCTTAATGCCTAAGGCATTAAGTCCGCCTTTGTACGGTGTATTTTTACATTTGTGCATAAAGTTTAATAAATAAAGCTATAATATACTCGTACTAAATCATAATAAAGAAGCTGTTGATTTTCTTGAGCCTGTAGTTATGTGCACTACCTATGTATATTTATGTATAAGCCATCTTGAAGAAAAACACACACACACACATTCAGAATTATAAAAAAAAAACTTTATATTTTTCAAATTATTTTAGGTACAGTCGGTAACAAAAGTACGTAAATCCTTATTAACATGCACAATTTCAAAGGAAATACGAAATAGATCTAAAATTAAGATAAAATGAACTCTTAGATATTGCCTATAGGTAATTCTGTAATTTGTTGCTGACCGTACCCTATTTTTTTAATATTTACTTTGTAACTTAAAAACTAAGCTCTTTTCTAAACTTCTTCAGAAAGTTATTATCCAATCGGCTTTTAGTAAATAAAGTTTTTATAGCTTTTTTATTATTTTAAATCTTGTTAGCATCAGCCACTTATCTTATTAACTTGTACCTTAAAGTTACGACTAACATAATTTTTTGGTATAACTTATATAAGAATTATAATTCTCAAAATCTACTAATAAAAAGTTGTAGTTCCAAAGACTTTGATCAATGATAATATTTTATTAAATTTTAGTGGTTATATTTGTTTTTAATAATAATAATAATAAACAATTAATTTCGGATTTTGCAAATATATTAGTAAGAATTTCGTCATGATTTAGTCGTACCTCTCTCAATAAGTAGTTTTGTAGACAGGGGTACTTATATCTGGCCTAGTAGTTAGTCAGTTTTCCGTCAAATCATCATCATCATCATTATATCAGCCGCAGGACGTCCACTGCTAGACATAGGCGTCCCCCATAGATTTCCAAAAGGACCAGTTGGAAGCAGCCTTCATTCAGCGTCTTCCTTTCTTCTCGCCAACAATTTAATTTTATAATAAAAAATGGTAAATTAAAAAATCGTGTTTTACTTTATTAGTTCTTCAGTTACAAACCATTTGTCCAAATATGACTAAACTACAAAAAAAACAAGCAAATATGTAAAATTATTCTATTCCACATTTTCTTTGAAACACACCTAGTAGGTCTTGGCCACTAAGGACGCGCCCTGTTGGGTTAAGCACGCCACCCAAAAACAAAATGGAAAACTTTTACCAAAGTGTCAGTACTCTTACCATCAAGTCTACGAATTACTTAATTTTAAAGAACAAACTTTAACGGGTTTTAACTAGAGACTAAGAGGGTCAGAAGTCCAATAGCAAGCCTTAGTGTCTGCCCATGTTAAATATATACTATACCTAAACATGTTTAAACGCTGTAGGTATAAAAGGACAGAAGGCCAACTGCACACAAAACTAGGCACTGTGTTAAAGATACTAAGGTTGTTTGGTTTGGTACACCAACTGAAATACCCGGCTCCCGGGTTCGATGCCCAGGTCGGAAGCCTACCCCAACGCAGTTGGAAAAAGGCTAAGCAGATGATGATGAACTGAAATAAACACTAACACTACTAACACTACCATTTAAGTTCTATTGTACTAACACTATGGATTTTGAAGAAGTCTGAAATAAGGGACTTTTTATTTCAGACTTCTTCAAAATCCATAGTATGACTAGTAAACTAACAAGTACATTACAGCAAAAACAAGTAATTCAATTTCTAAAATGCAAAAACTGAAAAAAAATATGATAACTCTAATAATTACCTAATATTTTAATGTATTTGTTGTTCCACACACCTGTTAAATAAAAATGTTTTCAACACATTTTAACTCGACAATTTGGTACTAACAACCGATAGATGGCGTTGTACGTTCAGCCCCGTTTTCTGAATCGCGGTGTTAAGATTTTCCATCGTTGAAGGACACTCGCGGTATTCCGGAGCAAAGGTAATTCTATCGGGGGGAGCCTCCACATTGCACTATGGGTGGAGAACCCCTGAAGATTTGTTTCGCTATGATAATTTTTGGAAGAGGGATTGTACGCGCGCAATCCCTCTCAAAATTTCCTATGCTTATTATTAGAACTGCCTCGTTAGCCTAGTGGACCTAAGCGTGACTGCTACGCTAGAGGTCTTGGGTAAGATTTCCAGGTCAAGCAAAAATTGTTATTGGGTTTTTCTATGGAATTCTCAGTAACAGTTTGGAGTTAGGATTTGTGCCCAGTTAATGGCAGTAGGCCTGTCCCCTATTACGTGGGACCTAAATTTACCGGGGAACTGTGGGTGTACATTATTACACCTCTGCCTAACCCTTCGGGGACTACAGGCGTGATGATGGTGATGAAATAAAAAGTTTTTATTTTTATTTTAATTATTTATTTTAATAAAAACAATTTTTAAAAAGGTATGAAATAATAGTGATGGTATATAATTATGCTTATACACCACGATCACTGTGAGTACCTAGAGTGAGAACGTGGACAGTAGCATAATAAATTATCATCATCATATCAGCCGACCAACATCCACAGCTAGACATAGGCCTCCCCTAAATATAGTCAAAAAGAAAGTATACATAATATTTTCGCAATTATTTCAGACTGACACCATAACCAAAAATTCAATAATGCCCCTTTTTTGACAGAAGCGGTGACTGTCAGTCACCGCTTCGGTCAAAAAAGGGGCATTATTGAATTTTTACAAGTACTCACCATCCACCGCTGACACCTACTCAGCGAGAAAATAAGAGGTGCATGTACTATATTAACCAATAGAAGCCAGGTACTAATAATAACATTCTCCTGATCGAATTTCGGTCCCAGCGGTCAATCTCATTGAAAGACTAGCGAAGTACGCTGGACATACTATACTGCTCAAGCGTTTGCCCACGAAGGTGTCTTCCTGATTTCCTTATTCTCACAGCCCGATAAAGAGCACGGGGGTGACACGCTATCAATTTCCAAACTCCAAGCTTCTAATGGGTAACCCCAAAATCTTTCTCTTTCCCTGTGAATGGCACGTTCAGCGGTAACGTATTTTTTTTATAGACGGGAAATCATCAAATAACTTCCCCCGCCCTGGGGGCGGGAGGGAGTGTCAGACTTTTACTGACTAAAACCCTATGTTCCTTAATGTGCCCTTTGCGTTCCGGGGGCGCGGTATCTCTTTCGAACAACCCGCAGCCCCAGCAGGCATCGGCTCTCAGTGGCCCCTTCCAAGTTTGCTGACATCTCTTTGAGGCGCGCGTGGAACACGAGCGCGCCGTCCACATGGTCTGTCGTTAGTAAACGTACGGAAACGAACGTACCCATTGCTCGCCGCCCACAGACCCGCGTCTACGGTGGCCGGGAGTCGTCTCGTGGGACAGGGGACTCTTCTTTCCCTCTCCCATCCCGAGCGGTAACCTCTGCGATCATCTTCTAATACGTACTCATCTGCTATCCTTCTGCTATCACACATATTGATAACCTAAACCCTAAATCCCCAAAAATGGATTGTGTTTAACTACACTCTGTTAGGTGACCCATATTTTTTCTGCGTTGCGTAAACGTAACCTAGATTTTAGGGACTATACTTTTTTGTACAAATTCTCTATTTACATTATGAAGATTTCGCTCCAGCCGACCTATTTTTCGAGGGCATACAAATATTTTTGTAGGCGCTAAAATTGCAAATAATGGGTAGTGGGTGTGTATTATTATAAAGGTCGTATTGTGTCTGTTTTTACTTACTTTAGAGTAATTTTGGATAGAGTAGGTACCTAATAATAAACAGGTAAACTAGATTCTCTAATTTTCAGTAGCAGCTCGGAGTTAGAATTTGTGCCCGGTTAATCGCTCGCCCCTAATTGCATCACACACAATACACACCCCTACACTTCAGCCTAACCCTTCAGGGAATACAGACGTAATGGTATGTGTGTAAACTGGATTCTATTTTGTCTTGAACGTGCCTCTTATTGATCTAATTGAAATACTTTTGACTTAAATCCAATAAGCGACCATATACATCCAAAAAATTAGAAACGTTCAAAATATAGTCGGAATCTCATCTCAACGACAATGAATGTCAAAAAAATTACGCAAAGTTACTCCTTATAATATCAGCTATTTGAGCCAAGGAGGATCAAACCGTCAAAATCGTGCCAGCTGTTTCGGAGATAATCCGGAACAAACAGTCAAAAAGACAAAAGAAATTATAATTGTTTTTTTGGTATAAATGCCGTGCCGCAAACATTAATATTTATTTAACAAAAACCTGTTATTTTAACATTACAAACAGGCACTCAAATTTTAATCATAATAATGTAATTGCCAAGGTGATAATAGCAAGTCTCTCAGACAATTATGATCTTAATTGCTTGATGAACCACTAGTATTCATGAAGTAGTTATTGTGTTAATTACGTGTAGTGCTCTTATTGCACTAATTACAGCCTAAACAGAGGCGTTGAAGTAGGACATTGATCTATTAGCACATTACATAATTAATTACTTGGATTGAAAGACTGAGAGCAATTTTATAACGAATCATTTTGGACTAGCGATCCGCCCCGGCTTTGCACGCGTAGTAAGATATATCTTTAGGATAAATTATAGCCTATGTTACTCGCTGATAATGTAGCTTCACATAGGTGAAAGAATTTTTATAATCGGTTCAAGAGTTTTTGAGTTTATCAATTACAAACTAAAACACAACTATTTTACCAGATCACGCCTGTATTCTTTGAAGGGTGAGGCAGAGATGTACCAAAGCACACCCACATTCCGCCGGAATGTTTTAGGTCCCATGTAATCGGGGACGAGCCTATTGCCATTAGCCGGGCACAAATCCTAACTCCGAACCAAAGCCACCAAAACGAAAGAAAGTAATACTAAATTCAAAACAGGACTTATCCCGAAGTATCCCTCTCTCATATCCCCCACTCGATCGGATACAACATTCGCAGGAACAATCTCATTAGCCGTGAATTTCGTGGACCCTCCCATCGCAAGATTTATATTGTTATGCCCAAATCTTAAGCCGGTGTAATGTTGGGATATTTGCATTTTATCTCCGTACAATCGATGAGTGATTAGTTTCGTGGTTTAGGCTGTATGGGACTGGATGTTAGTTATGGGTGAGAAGAATAATATACATAACTAATTTTTTATTAATAATAATTCAACTACAAAGTTAAAACTAAATAATAATTAAATTACAAACTATGTACAGTTAATTAAAAAAGTAAGGTCATAGGGCATCAAAAAAAACATAACATAAGATACATAACTAAAATAAAACTATTGGTACTGATTAAAGTTTGAGCGTTTCATAATATTAACAAGACGCTAATATAAGGTAATTACTATGGAGTATTAGCATTACTTCTTCTTCTTAGCGTTTCGATGACAAACTATAATAGAGGTTATATTGTTCCGGCCGAGAATTTGGCCATTTTGACTGCGTTGTCGGTAGGCAGTCATTAAATCTTCCTGCGTGCAGCTGTTAGGGCACGCAGGGCACGAATTATTACTTATATTAGCGTCTTTACTAATATACTAAAGCCAAAGATTTTGTTTGTTTTAACGTGCTAATCTCTGGAACTACCGGTCGGATTGGAAAGCTAACTGTTATTTTAAAAGTGTCCTTACAGTAACAGAAATAAAAATCATAATTATAATAAATCATAGTCTTCCTTTAAACAATTAACTTCCGCAATGTAGGTCAAAAGGACCAGAGAAATATAACAGCATTTTACTATCTAAAATCCTTTAAAAGCCTTTAATAAAATCATTTCAATAAGTAAATCCCGAAAAATTTCCCTAAAATCAAATTTAATTACACCACTAGGCGCAAAATCCCGAAACGCTTAACGTCGCTTTCAAATAACCTTTAAATTATAACATCTTAAAGCTTGTAATTTAAACCGTTGTAACATTTCACTCGACGATAATCACTGCCTTGGTCGAAATTAAATCGTAGGTCGCAATCAATTACGACCGTCCGCCGGGTAGAGCCCGGCTTTTTCATAGACATTATCTCTTTTACTCCGAACCTAAGGACTGTTCACACTGGTAATGTCCTTGCGACCATGGTCGCAAGGACATTATTTTTTGGCGAAATTATGATTGTTTGACGCCAGCATTTTAAAACCGTTATGGGATTTAAGGATGATAATCATATCATACACTAGTTTTTTGTCAAATGACATTTAATTTTAGAAAACACGAGAATAAATTACATTGTGTGAATCTAAACGGTAAGTGTTTATGATATTGTTTTTCAAGTATCTAAGAAAAACGTGCCCTGGATTAATTAATTATATTTATCTTAAATTTGATTCAATAGCTCTCATCTTTCTTTTTGTATATTATTATTGTGCTTTCATAAAAGATTAAGTACTCTGACTGTATCTATTCATAGTATACGCATAATAAGCACTTTTATTTAACAATTGTCTTTTCCTATTAGTTATTTCGTGTGTGTTACTATTGGTATACCAATTAAATAAATAAAGACCAACAAAACAACGACCATGGTCGCAACTACCAATGTAAAGCCCCCTTAACACGCGTCCTTCAGCCCGCGAACTTAAAATGTTTCGTTATAAAGCACCGATTTCATTTTACAGCTATTTAAATGGCACAGAAATTGATAGGCTATCCAAATGGAGTTTGGATGGATTTGTCTTAGTTTTTCTTGCGATTTCGGAGAAGATCGACCTCTTTGAGAATGCTTGGGGATAATGCTATCTTTCTTATTCAATGAGAATATTATACCCTTGAATAGAAAGTTTATTCACTCGTTTTTATGTGTATGTGTTTTCTTTTTAAACTCGTTTTTAGGGTTTCGTACCCAGAGGGTTAAACGGGACCCTATTACTGACACTGCGCTTTCCGTATGTCTGTCTGTCTGTCACCAGGCTGTATCTCAAGAACCGTGATAGTTAGACAGCTGAAATTTTTACAGATGTTGTATTTCTGTTGCCGCTATAACACCAATACTAAAATACAGAATAAAATAAATATTTAAGGGGGCTCCCATACAACAAACGTGATTTTTTGCCGTTTTTATAGGAAATGGTTCGGGACCCTTCTTGCGCGAGTCCGTTTCGCACTTGGTAGGTTTTATGTGTGTGTTTTCTTTTTTTTTTATGTTAAGTGAAAATTGAAGTTGGTTTTTATTTTCACTTAGGCTTTGGGCTTTGACGTTTCATTCTCAGTTGGTTTTGACAGCACTACTTTCTGAGACGTATTCTCATAAATGTCAATCAAATGTATTGGTCTGAGATCAGTGTCGCTTTATCTATGTCACACGTGTCAAATGTGTCTATGTGTACCCATGTTGTGTATAACAGAAATTCTGAGAACAGGTAGAAGATTTTTGAAGTGAAAACTTCTTTAGCGGCGTTGTACACTTTTTTGTAATGGGTAAAAATGTTAATTTGGCGTCAGGACACGTGACCTGATCGAAAATGAGCCTATTGCATTCTCCGGGCACACATCCTAACTCCGAGCTGCTACTGAGAATTTCATAGAAAAACCCAATGACACTTTTTGCTCGACCCGGGAATCGAACCCAAGACCTCTAACGTCGCAGTCGCAGTTAGGACTACTAGGTCAACGAGGCAACGAGGCATCTATTATGTTTTTTTTTAATATTATTATGTTAATTTCTCACTATTCAAAAAAAATTACATATACAGACATACATAATATTACATTTTAATCAGACCTAAACATACCGGCGAACTGTGGGTGTACATTGGTACACCTCTGCCTAACCCTTCGGGGAATACAGGCGAGATGGTATAAAAAAATATCTATATGCACATAATATATCGCGTAGCAACAATAACCTTCATAAAAGAGTATAAATTGTAAAATACTTCGGTAAACCCATTATCAATAGGTTACCAAACCACATCACGCCAAAACACAGAACGCCTTCTATTCCATTTCGAACAACATCACGCAAAAAAATAGAGAAAAAAACAAAACACTCTCAACATCGCCACCTAGGACCAAAGAAAATGTAACTAGATTCAGAACAAAATTCAGAAAGAGGAAAACAGTTTACCGAAAAATAGGGACGACACTAAACCTTTTCAGTATTTGTTGCCGGGGCTAAATAGATTATCCCTATCATTACTCTAGAACATTTAGCTCACAACTTTGTTATTTAATTGTGAACTTCATCTCGGGGTCCGAGAGGAAAATTTTCACTTATTTTACTTTAAGACAGGTGCTGACTGTACGGATCTATTATTTTTCTTTGCGAGCAAAATATTTTTCATTTACAAGCAATTTTGAACTCTATGTAGTTTAATGTTGGAGGAATTTTATTTTGTGAGAATTTCATAGAAAACCACATTTTGCTCGACCTTGGAATCGAACCCAAGACAACTAGGCTGCCGAGGCAGTTTATACCAAGGGATAAAAAAAGTAAGTTGTTTGTCAATATGTGTGTAACATATTATTATCTCTGAAAATTATGATACGATATGAAAATTATTTATCTGATAGAAAGCTAGACTATTTCCAAATGCCATAAGATACGTTCATGACACAAAGATGGTCGGTTCCTGAGATAATGCACAAACGTTGAAAAATAAAGAAACAAAGAAGTTTGGAATAAATGGTTTAACATGTTCACTTCGCTGCACACAGCACCACACAAACTTTTGAATAAAACTACATGCCGATTAATTTCTGCCACTTCGCAGAATGGGTGTTCCGGTTTCAGGAACAGTCCCGGTGAATCCGCAGGCAAATGAGACATTCAAGTTTGTGTCTAAGTTTTGCTGGAAACAACTTGGGAGTTTTGGGGCTTTCAACGTATTAAGCGCCCTTGCGCATGGGCGATTTTAGACACGGTATTTTTTTTCTTTGCACTAGATTTTCAACGAACGCTTCAATATGGAGTGCTAAAAATCCAGTTCGCGGAAAAAACCTGAGTGAGAAAAATGTGCCTGTACCGCGCCTGAATTTGGTTGCAGAACAAGCGCTGTAGGGTCCACAAGCAAAGATTCTCTACTAGCCCATGCTTGCTGACCCGCTAATAATATTAACACCTGTCTCCGGCATGAGTTATCTATAAATGTATACCTTCGTTCATGCCGACATAAGAAAAGAACATTTATTTACCATACTGGGTATGCGTAGCGCGAATTTCCACCAATAGGTTTTTCCGCGCCACGCACTCATCTATCGTGTAATTAATATTATCATAAAAGAAGTTTAAAATATCTTCTAAATCCTTCATTCCATACAATGAAATTTACAAAAGATTCCAACGAATTCATAACCGGGCACTTTTCCGAGGAATTTTTTGATGCTTTATAGTTTTAGTTTCTTTATTTTCTCATTTTAAGGTTGTAAATATTAAATAATAAACGATTATTGAGGTAATAATACATTCAAAGTCTATAGTAAACATATTATGTCATGATGAGGAAACCATCGTTAAATTGCAAAAAAGAGAAGGTGCTTTCGTTCATGTATAGCTCTGTCTTTATCTTTCACTAGAAAAAGAAGGGCGCTAGTTAGTGAAGACCTTTATAATTTGTTTCTTTTTGAGATGAATAAAGATAAAAACAGTGATTACGTTAGACTTGACGGATACAAGATTTGTCTTACCTTTGTTTAGAATATGAAGGTAAATATTATTTGAAAACTGAGCGAAAATATGTATCAACAACAATAAAGATAATTTTGAATTACTAGCTTTTGCCTGCGAATTCCTAATTGTATCATCAAATTATATTCGATAACAAGCATTGCTAAAAAAACTTGGTTTTTAATTTCACAAAACTACATTCAAATAAGTCATAAAAGTAGTAGTTAAACTAACACCCGAAACAAAGTTTTTTTTTTTATATTGAACCATTTATGGATACCTTTGAAGATCAACCAGACACCATCGTCAGTCAGTTAGATAAACTAATTGCCCATTCCAAAATGAAGGAAAAGAATGTGAATGAAACTCAATGAAAAATTTTTTCAATCAAGTTTTCACAAAATCCTGTTTTTATTATTCTTGTTGATGCATAAAACGGTATCGTTATAAACCATTTTTTATCAGTAACATAGCTCAAGCACTTGAGTTAATGTACGTAGGCTATAAACCGGAGTATCGGTAGGCGCGCCGGGTGTTATTTTTAATGCTGGCCTGCACTGTAGTGGCACTACATAACACTCTCGATGGCTCTGACACATGCAACCTGCATACGAAGTGACTGTGATTCTTGCGGATCGAAGGACCAGTATTTTTTTACAATTTTAATATCATTTTTGTTGCCTGTATTCTGTGAAATTATTAAACCTGTGTAGGCTATTGTAATATAGAAAATCTGTCTCCGATATCTCTTTTTTCGTTAGATATGAGTAGGTATCAAGCAGAATTATTATCTATAAGAGGCTTGCAGACAAAAATAATAAAATATTTATTGTTCATAAAAAGTAACATCCATCATTTATGTGACACTGAACTTGTATCGTGGGGGTCAGTCTGTAATGTAAACCAATAAAGCAATACAATTTAGCAAATTCATAAATATACCATCACGCCTGTATTCCCCGAAGGGTTAGGCAGAGGTGCACCAATTTAGGTACACCCACAGTTCGCCGGTATATTTAGGTCCCATGTAATAGGGGGCGAGCCTATTGACATTAACCTGGCACAAACCCAAACTCCGGGCTGCTACTGAGAAATTTCTAATGGAAAAACCCAATAACACTTTTTGCCCGACCTGGGAATCGAACCCGGGACCCCTTGCTCGGCAGTGGCGCTTGCAACCACGAGACCAACGGGGCAGTCTAATTCATAAAATGTTGTTTTTTTCGTGATCCTATCATAAAAAACAATAGTTTTGGTAAAGATTGACTACTCACCTCAAAATCGCTTCACCTAAATTCATCGATGGAAACTTTAAAAAAATAGACCAGAGGACAAGTTGGAGCTTTTAACAACTACTAATATTCGGATTCTTTACATACTTATATTCATTAGCTTACGCCAAATCAAAGTTAAAATCAAATAATGTATTTCAATTAAACCATTTAAAGGCACTTTTGAGCGCCATTTACAAGAAAGAAAATCCAACACTCCCCATTCCTAAAGGCATTTTTCACAATATTACCTATTACTTTATAACTATTTTTGAGGATCTCGAAAATCATTTAAGTTTTTACTACAACAGCATGACAACTTACTCGAATTATTTACCTCTACTGCTTTATCAAATACCAGGTGTACTTAATCTAGGCATTTCATTACCCGATTTAATTACCATGATATCCTCACAGCGCCATGGTGACCATAGTAACCACAACAGCACCTAGGCACCCGCGGTGTGCTATCTACCTCCAACATCTCCGGTACATAGATAAGGCCGGTGATAGCGGGAACATATGGGTGGATAATTTGAGCGGGAACGGTGAAATACGAAACGGGTGTGAAAACATACGTTACCAAACGTAAAGCCTCGTGCTGCCTCGTTAGCCTAGTGGTCCTAAGCACAACTGCTACGCTAGAGGTCCTGGGTTCGATTCCCAGGTCGAGCAAAACGTGTTATAGGGTTTTTCTATGAAATTCTCAGTGGCAGCACGGAGTTTGGATTTGTGTCCGGTTAATGGCAATAGGCTCGCCCCCTATTACATGAGACCTAAATATACCGGCGAACTGTGGGTGTACATTGGTACACCTCTGCCTAACCCTTTGGAGAATACAGGCGTAATGGTGATGGCAAAATGTAAAGCTACATGTTCGTCGTTTGATTGGAATCATTTTTTGTTCTAGATTATTAAAATAAAAAATATAATTTGACACAGTCTATTGTTCAGCTAAAGGTAATTGTACTACTACCTGACATAATGTCAGATAGAATAATTAAGTAGTTGATATTATTAACCGATTATTCTTAGACACAATCTTGATACTTAGACCCACTTTCACCAAAATCACTAAATACATTTAGTGCCTAAACGTATTCAGAACATCATTGCATCCCTGTCACATTGTTAGAAGGTGACAGAGATAAAATGATAATTTAAGCACATTTAGCGCTAAATATGTAAAGTGATTTGTGGTAAAAGTGGGTTCATTTTCAATTAACAGTAAAATTAGATTTATATTCAGTTACACAGTTTACTATTGCCATACTAAATCCATGGAGGAATTGCGTTTTGACAGCCCATAAAAAATATGTCAATTGATTGATGTCAAGTATCCAATAATGCCAAAGTGCCTGCTACCGTCACTGCCTTTGTTTGACCGCCACATAATGCAGTAGAAATAAATAGTTAAGATTTAGCATAACTCGACTACTTTACTTAGACCACGCGCTGTCTAAATAAACTAGCTATATAGTACACATTAATATAGTTCATCATATGACATAAACATTTCCCGTCATAAGGCATATGACAGAAAATGTTGAAGACAGGATTTCCAGTAACAAAGTCAAACGGAAGCCTGACTAGTAAAGGCAAGACATTACATTTGACATACATAATTCAAGCAAAGTAAGTGATATGTAAGGACTATGTTTTTGACATAAAATTCATATGGCTAAGCTGTCCAATATGCCAGCGCCATTTCCTATAGATAAGACTAGTTAAAATGAATACATACAGAAATGTATTGTGAGCGGTAACGCTGCGATTTACAATATTAGTTAACGTACATACATAAACTCACGCCTTTTTCCCATGAGGGTAAGCGGAAACAACAGAACGCCACCTGCTGTCATCCTTAGATACTCCTTTCGCCTCGTTCACGTTCATACATCTGGTCATACAAGCACGCCAATTATGAGTAGTATCCAGTACCCAACTATTCTGAAGAACCTCACCAATAAGATCAGCGTAGGTCTTTCTAGGGCGTCTCCTCCTTGCGTTGGCACATGTGCTTTACCACGAAGAAATCTGGACGACAAAATTAATATAAGGCCGAAATCGTCGGTCAAGGCGTCTAAAAACACAATATCTCCCCGTGTGTTTACAGCGTAACTCGTTTGACCTACTGCTAAGACAGTCTTGAAGTAGGTATTAACGGAGTGTGCTCCCGTTAATGTTGCAGTAGTATACTCTCTCATTGTCTCATTGGTCTCGTGGTCGAAAGCGTGGGGTCCTGGGTTCGACTCCCAAGTCGATACTCTACTACAAGCAACTTCAGCAATACGTATAATAATACCTATTGCTGAGGTTGCTTGTTATTTGTACCCTTTTCTAAATCCAAACAAATAAATAAAATTAAATAGCAAAAAACCTGTTTTTATTTTTGTCTGTTTATTTGTTTGTTTTGGCTAATCTCTCAAATGGCTGGACTGATTTCACTGACAGTAAGTACGTAGTACAGATAAGTAATTTAGGCTATTTTTATTTAAAAAACAGAATTAGTATTCCTCGCCAAAAATACCCGTGTAATCGATAATCACGCGAACGAAATCACGGGCATAAGCTAGTTTACAACACCACCAAGCATTATCTTCACGTCTATATACTTCTGGGTAGGCAGTAGTGTCATTTTTCCTAAAAAGACGTGGGTGTAACGGCTCCAAGACCTTGGACCACTAAAGTAGAGACAGCAACAATACTGTATTCTTCACATTCCCCTCAGGTACCCTATAAATCATCAGTCCATTATAAAATCGTTGAGTATTTAATAACGAGGACTCGCGTTGATTAATGCGCTGTTCGTTCATTGGTCCGCAGGGAAACATAATCGTTGATAGGCTTTCACGAAACGACTTGACTGTGACAACAACCTTACTGGCAGCTTTATAAAATTTTACTTTTAGATATTAGGTATACCTACTAACTATGAAGCCGACCCCAACATAGTTGGAAAAAGGTTAAGAAGATGATGATGACCTACTAACTATAATAGAGTAGTTAACGTTTAAGCATTTATTTCAATAAAACCATGGACAGGCACTTTTGAATTGTCAAGAAGTCGGTCAGTTCATCAGAGGGTTGCGGATGAAGCTGGTTTCTGGTTCAATTACATATGGCATCTCGGCCCAGCCGCCTAAAGCCGTCGTCATATTACTGTCCAACTTCAGAGCAAAAGTCTCTTCTCATAATTAAAAGGCACAAGTATTGATCACCATGCTTGTTCAAGATGGATTGGATTGAAGTCCTTACGATTAAGTTTAATTACGATGTTTTTCTTTAGTGATATCCAAGAACTGAAAAAGTCACACTGACCCGACTTCGAACCCACGACCTTATGCATGAGAGGCAGACGCATTATCTACTGGGCCACCACAACTGATTTTACATTACATAAAAGCAAAAAGAATAATGTGCCCGGGATTTACAAAAAAATGTATTAAAAAGAATATTCTGTTTGGTGGAGTTTCATGCTCGTTTTTCTATAATAATACTAGCTGACCCAGCAAACGTTGTTTTGCCATATATATATATATTTTTTTTTAGGGATATGAAAAATAGATGTTGGCCGATTCTCAGACCTACTCGATATGCACAAAAAATTTCATCAAAATCGGTCAAGCCGTTTCGGAGGAGTATGGCAACGAAAACTATGACACGAGAATTTTATATATTAGATAGACAAGTTTCTAAACAACTGACTCCGCGACAGTTGAAAAAGCCTGTGACATGGTTAAATTGAAAAAGTTTGACTTTAATATCAGCCAATTAGCTGAAAAAAAGTTCTTTTCCTTTTCCTAAACGGTGATAAAAATAGTATCAAAAGCGTCATCCTCACCGCGAGAGCCGACAACAATATTACCGGAGCGGCATCAAGACCACATGATTTATGTATTTCCTAAGTAATTGAATCCGTAAGTTTTCGCGACAGTAAATCACGGCCGCTTTACATCGTTCATATATTGTGTTCATTAACATATAAGGGTTTAGCCTTCCTGCTCCAAGCCCAGCGCTGGACATAATTCATGTTGATAGTATGGGGGAAGTTTATTATGGTGGATTTTATGGTAGAAGAATTTACATTGCTTGCATGAGTAATATTCTAGAAGGTATAAAAGTCTGCGTCGGCAAATTAGTGCGGAGTAAAATTGGGGTGAGAACTTCGGGAGGTTTTACAGAAAAGCAATGCAGGAAACCACTGACATTTGTCTAGCCTATAATACATTGGAGTCGGCTTTTAGACTGAATGCAGCTGAATACCAGTTTGTTGCATGGAGCGACTGCCCATTTGCCTTACACGAAACCAAGTTTAAAATGTTCTAACTGAACTTTAAATACTACCCCCCTAAACTGTTATAGTCACAAGCATAATAATTTGCGTTACATTACATGTTATTATAACCATTATTCACATAAAAAAAACAGTTGTTTCCCAATATTTCAAAGTTTCTTAGTTCGAGGGGCAATAATATGCGTATTTAACGGCTGCATACAACTTTTCAAATCCCGTATATTGTTTGATCTTAAAAATATTAAAAAACCCAAACATCTCATCTTAGGTATATAAAATATTGGTCCTTCGGTACACAAAATATTGGTCCTTAGATACGAAAAAAATTATACATCGAACATCATTGATTCTCGTTTGATTTTCCAGCTGACGTGACTTTATAAGCTTATTATACAGCTCGTTTGCTTACGAAGCGTCTGTTCTGCGTACACATTGAGAATATTAAAAAAAATATAAATATACCTACCCATCTTTTTCACACGAAATTATTCAGTTACACACCTTTTAACTTTTGATGTATTTTTTATAAGATTTCTGTAATCAGAAGACAGAAATAAGAATTTTATGATAATAACAATCAATTTCAAAAATTTAGGTTAATATAGAGACATTTTTGATCGAGACTGAGATTACATTTCGAATGAAATTCGAAAGATTACTAAAATTTTAACATGATTTAATTGATTTGATAAAGTTTATCTTGGACATCACTGACATCAGTAACCATGTCAGAGGCCCTTGAGGCGGTTTAGAATCTCTGACGCTAGGGTGTGTGGGGAAAGTTAGACTTTACTGCCTACACGATAAAGAAGAAGAAGATAGATGGATTTGATTTGAAAATGGAATCGAAAAGTATAACCAAAGCTAAAATAAGGTTTCTAAGTCTGCCATAAAGTTTAGCCTTTCCCAGGAGAATAGGAAGACGAAGAGATATTGTGATGTTCTGTGTAAATAATATGGAACTTTATCCATTCGGAAATCAATATATGATAAGTTTCAGCTAAAGGTTAGTTCATACTGAGACATGAGGTTATGTCAGGATGCATTGCAACGCAATATCGAACTTATTTAGTGCATTATAAGGTATACTTATCACCAATGCGTTTGCAAAGTGGGGTGAATAGTTGAATGTTTCCTGTTTTTTTTTTAATTATAATCAGCCTTAGCACCTGTATGTACTAATAAACCTTTGGATATTTACAAAAAAAAACCGCCTTCAAAACCTACAAGGTGGATAGCTCTGGGTCTATTTGTTGCTTAGTATTACCGACTTCCGCAACTAAAGTAATTTTTCACTTTTTAGTACCTCCTCCTTTTTAGCAGTCAGTTAAAACAGAACTGATAGTTAGTTCTGTACCCAAAACCAAAATAATATATAGAATGTAATATGACATTAGAAAAGTTTACACCTTAAACGTTTACATAAATAAATAAATTAATATCATAACATAAACGCTGCGCTGTATGCAAGCAATTCTAGTTAACATTTAAATTAATATAATACGCCTATTTGGCGCGCTGCAATCGGCACGGCCGCCATTGCCGCGAACCGAAAGGAAAATTAACTGGACAGGCGTGAACATGCGGCGTTTCGGAAGTTCCGTAGGTATGTGTAATAGCTGCAATGTGATATTTGATTCTATATTGTTATTAGTTTGTTGTTTATGGCATCGTCTGAATGTTTATGAGCGAGATGTGGCTTGCAGGGCTTGTGGTGAGCTCTCATTCTAACTTGATGCTGGTAATTAATAGCTCACTTCAAGTTCACTTTACCTAAATTCACCAGGGGAGATGTTTCGAGAATAGTCAGACCGGTAAACTTAGACAACAAAATCTTTTTGTGAAATACAAGCAAACAAAGAAACCTGAATTTAATGTTTTTAAAATTGGTTTAGTCACTAGTTGGTAGGTAAACATGACACGGCACGACACAGCTGGTTTAATGTTACAGTAGCACTTTAATTTTATAATAATAATAATATGTATTTGCTTAAAACACGGTATAAAAAGATAGTGTAACCAGCTTGTCAGCTTTATTAAATAGGGCATAAACTAGATAAGAAAAAATGCCCTTGGAGTTTCTTGCTTGTTCTTCCTCATAGAGACCTGCCTCAGTTATGCACACGAGCAACTGACTGACCGATTCAAAATTCCCTGTAAATGGATTAATTGAATTGTCTTTGACATTTAAACACACAGAAAAAAATATTTCTGCGTTGGCTCTTTATATAAATAAAATAAAACAGTGACACGTGAATATTAAAATTATCAATTTTTAAACCACTTCCATTTTAGTTCTTCCCTGAGGAACCCAAAAGAGTCCATTGTCAGCGATTGCAATGCAAATTGGCAGCAGCCGTGGGCGCTCATACCGTCACTGTAGTTTAGTTTTTAATTAACTACCGTTTTACGGAAACAGCGTTTTTGTATATGTTTTCGTTGTTCTCCCGTAACAAGAATTAAATTTTATTTAAAAAAATTCAGTAGGTAGGTTCTTTTAAAGATGTCTGCCGCTTTGATGCCGTTTTGGTTTAGGAAAACAAGTGAATGCTTACTAGTGAGATAAAGGGATACAGGTGGAGTAGACACTGAGGTCTGCGGGTTAGATTAGATTAAACTTAGATCTCGTAGATTTTAGATTTAAGAAGAAATTATGGTATATATTCAGATGTGACCCCAACTAACCCGTTAGTCTTCTTAGCAAGCGCTTACTGTAGGGCGTAGTGTCCAGTGTTCTTTTCTCAGGTCGGCAGAAGTCTAAATTTAATATTACACTTTCTTTACAAATATTTTTGCAGTATGTTATAATTATGAAAAGTAAATAAAAACTCCAATAAACCAATTACCTCAACTATTAAAAAGGACATTGTTTCGTGAATGAGAGAGAGAGAGAGACCCTAACTTTCAATCTTGCCTTCTCTTTTGCACTTAAAGGCACACAACATTGATAACTTTTAGATTAATAAAAACAATAAATCTTAATTTGCTTCTTGTGAGGAATTAAAGAAACTTTTTCAAAAGTTAATCTTCTTTTTTATTTTGTTTATTAGAAAACTTTTGATATTTTCACGAAACAATTAACTTGACTCGGCGGTCGTAATGGCGCAGTGGTTAAGGCATCCATATCTTGTGCTAGAGTCTGTGGGTTCGGAACCGGACACAGATGTACCAATGTGACTTTTTATATTTCATGTGTACTTTCTAAGTTCATCTTGGACGTTACTGACATCGGTGAAAGGAAATCAACTAATCCTACTTAATATTATAAATGCGAAAGTTTGTGAGCATGGATTAATGGATGTTTGTTACTCTTTCACGCTTGTACGGCTGAACGGATCTGGATGAAACGCACTGAGATAGATTACAGTGCGGCATAACACATAGAATTCTTTTTGTCCTGGAAAAACGGACGTTTCCCGTGGGATAACATAACAAAATTGACACGATGTCGCGGGCAGTAGCTAGTCATCCGGGGCTGCGGGTTGTTCGAAAGAGATACCGCGCCCCCGGAACGCAAAGGGCACATGAAGGAACATAGACGGGTTTTAGTCAGTAAAAGTCTGACACTCCCTCCCGCCCCGCCCAGGGCGGGGGAAGTTATTTGATGATTTCCCGTCTACAAAAAAAAAAAAAAAAAAAGTAGCTAGTCATAATATACCATCATGCCTATATTCCCCGAAGGGTTAGGCAGAGGTGTACCAATGTACACCCACAGTTCGCCGGTATATTTAGGTCCCATGTAATAGGGGACGAGCCTATTGCCATTAACCGGGCACAAATCCAAACTCCGAGCTGCTACTGAGAATTTCATAGAAAAAACCCAATTACACTTTTTGCTCGACCTGGGAATCGAACCCGGGACCCCTTGCACAGCAGTCGCACTTGCGACCACGAGACCAACGGGGCAGTCAGTAATATACATAAGTCTTAAATGGCTAACCCGCCTCGAGCAAGTGTGATCAATGTAATCATGTGTGTGTGTGTTGTGTAATGCTCGTGCGTTCTCTGTATGGGGACAATAATAAGCTGGTATTATCATTATAATTAAGTCTAAAATTACAGGTTGATTGTAAAAATTGCTCAATTCTATTTTACTACATAAAATTGTTACAGGGGAGAGGCAGGAATTAGCAGAAAAAAAGAATGGTAATCGACATTTTATAAATTGACTATTCATAAAAATTGAATGGAAAATAATTGTTACGCTCGAGGTAACAAATTGTATTTTAATATTTTCCATGTAGCTTTGTTTGTTTACATTGGCATAATAAAGCCATTTTTGGTATAGAAGGATCACTTGAGACATGAACGACTTATGTGAAGTACTAGGAGTTCATAATAGGCTAAGCAGTTTTGTTTTTAATAAGATAATATGATTGAAAACATAAAAATAATACACGATCTGTTTTTTCAATTTTCTTTAAATCGTTAACCTAGTGGTCCTATACGTGACTAGCCTTAGGTTCGATTCCCAGGTCGAGCAAAGTGTTATTAGGTTTTTCTGTGAAAGTCTCAGTGACCGCTCAGAGTTAGGATTTGTGTCCAGTTAATAGCAATAGGCTCTCCTCACTATTACATGGGGCCTAAACATATCGGCGAACTGTGGGTGTAAATTGGTACACCTCTGCGTAACCCTTCGGAGAATACAGGCGTGATGGTATGATGGTGTGTTTTTGTATTTGTACTGTTTCATAATTTCTTTTTCTCTATATCTTTTCTTTTCTTTTTTATTCTTTTATAGTATTTTCATTTATTTTTATTTAAATCTAAGAACATTATTTCACGCTTCAAACATCTTTTACGTATAATTATTTATTTTTATATCATAAGACATGATTGTGTACTCAACACAAACATCTAACAACAAACAACATCAACATCAAACATTCTAATTATTTGAATATTATTTAGTAGAAAATTATAAGAATTGTTAGTACAGAATTATTAGAATGTATGCTTTCAAGACTCTAAGGACCAAAATATTTGCACTCTCTTCAAGTTTTCACAGAGCAAAATAATTATAAAAATAGCACTTTAATTGATGAAGTAAATAGGACCAAGTTCGTATACTTTTAATTTTCATTTCTAGGAACTCAAAGCGGCAGTCGGCAAAATGGCGACGGCTTAGCGTTTTTAATTTTCTCTTTTGACTGCGTTTAATTATTTTAAATACTGTTTTACTGTGCTATTCAGATAGAAGCGGAGGCGGTCAGTTGTCAGTTTGACGTAATTGTGTTACTGATCTAACATTTATGTCAGATAATACAATTTTATAATACAAGAACGCGTCACGAAACGAACGTTGGAAATAAATGCGTTCTTCGTTTAAAAATTGACGTTCTTTTGTTTTATTTTGCAAGCACATAACATAATTACGATTTTTTTATTGAAAATAAATAAATTTTAAAGAAACTTGTCTGGTGTTTTTAAAACGAAAAGTAAAAGAAAATAAACTTGTCCTTGTTTTAAAAAAAACGACGGGTTGCACTCCGGGAGTGCCGGCAGAAGTGAAAACGCTAAAGACGTACACAAAAAAAAATAAGAAAAAAAAAATCGTAAGATTTTCGATCAAGCCACGTGTCCTGACGCGAGTTTAACATTTTTTACCCATTCCAAAAAAAGTGCACAACGCCGCTAAAGAAGTTTTTACTTCAAAAAAATTTGGTTTTCATTAAAAAACTGCAATCTAGATACTATTAGAGAAACAACAGATATTCTTCCATGACAAGACAACTAAGTCCGTATTTTTTACAAAATTGTCGAAAACCTCGATACTTACCAATTAAATGAGTTTAATTTTCACGTTGTTGTGTTCTATAATCCAAATCCATGAAGAAACGGTAACTCTACATAGACAGATAAGATAAACACCACCGAAAAGTCACAAGAAAGCAAAATACACAATTTAATTTAATTGTAATACATATTTTTAATAGTTATTTTGATTAAAAAACCAAGGTACTAAATCGATTTTGCAAAAAAATCTATAAGACGAAACTAAAAATATATCCGTTTAAATAAAATATTGATATTTCTAAAACAGCGAATAAGTGACGGAGTTCTAAGGTAACACACATAAAAAGAAACGAAAATTGAACCAAATTGATAACCTCCTCCTATTTTGAAGTCGGTTAACAAAAAGGTTTCCAGATAGTAACGTTAATATTTTTCCCCTTCACGTCCATAAAATATAACAAATATAAATCCTAAATATTCCACGTACAAGGCTAATTTATGAAAAAAAAAAATCGGATAAACGTACCGTGAAGTGATATAATTTTAAAGTGATTACCGTCCCTTTGACCGGCCGGTTATCCCCTAAAACCGATACCCGGTTACGGTGGCCTATTACAACGGTTACAATCGGTTATGCCCAGTTACACCCGGCTCAACTAGGATGATTTAGCGGTACCCAGAACTTGCCCGATTAATAGAAATTCAATTTAATGTTGGGCACTCATCCAAGTTAGACGATGATAGCGATCTGGGATTTGACGAAAATTTTAGTTTTTGCATGTGTCGTCGAAAATTCCAAATAGGTACAATATATAAATTAAGTTTCCATTAATTTCATCCAACATAACATACCATCACGCCTCTATTCCCTGAAGGGTTAGGCAGAGGTGTGCTAATTTACCACATACAGGTCCCCGGCATTTTTTAGGTCCCATGTAATAGGGTCGAGCCTATTCCTATTAACCAGGCACAAATCCTAACGCCGAGCTGCTAATGATAATTTCGTAGAAAAACCTAATAACACTTTTTGCTCGACTTGGGCCATCGAACCCAAGACCTCTAGCGTAGCAATCGCGCTTAAGACTACTAGGCTAACGAGGCAGTTCATCCAAAAAGTTTTTTGATTCATTTTTTCGTTGATTAGCTGTTGCCTGCGAATTTGTCATGGTTACCGATGTCAATGATGTCCAAGATAATCTTAGAAAGTAAATAAAAAAGTCACATTGGTATTTGCCCGTGCCCGGTTGCGAACCCACAACCTCGTGCATTAGATGAATCTTGTGTTGAAAGTATGACACAGTAGTAGTGAATACTGTATGAGCTTGTGTCTTGCACCACCGTGATCTAGTGAAGCAAGAGGGATGGGTGACAGGGAGGGGCGAGTAACGCGTGTCCAACGTTACTCCAACTTTATCATTGTTATATTATTACGGAGATATTAATTCTAACTCCACTGCGGTATTACATACTGCAGATAATGGTCAGCAGTAACGATAGTATACGATTATGTTTATTGAAAAGAGAATAGTAGATATGTTTAATTAAAATAATTTATTTCTGGTTTGAAGACTCATCGTGTCAGTAACAATTTACTTACAAAGTGGTTGTAAAACAGCGAGCCAAGCCAATACAACTTATTACATTTAGAAAAAGGGTAAGTATGAAGTTTCTTGCCATTCTTCTCCATACGAAACTACCTTTTGGAATTGACAACAAAATTATAATTTTTTGTTACTTGTAAATAACATTCAAAAGCGCCTTTCTTATTCAAATAAATCATTTGACTTTGACAACTTTTATTGAATTAAAAGATAATGTGAAATGAGACTGGTATCTCAGTTCGTAATATATATCGACTGACCAACGTCATTTTAGCAAGGCTGAAATTTTTATTGAGAAATACGTATGTTGTTAAGTCATTCTATTATACGTGGAGGCTTGTACTTAGCAATCTCGTTGTGTGCTCTTATTATTACAATGTAGATAGTATTAGTCTATAAGAATGCTTAAAATGTAAAAAATTGTATGTAGTAAATAAAGTGTAAAAAATTAATATTTATTTATTTATTTTATTTATTTATCCACATACATTTACCATTACAGGCTAACCCAATGCGATAAATGCGCCTTATGTACTCATAATTTAATACATACTTATAAATAATCTATCTATAACTAATAATAAACAATGCATTCCTTGTGAATTCACTCAGAGAACAATAAAATAGGAACCAATAAAAATATCCAGGAATATATAATAAAAAGGTACAAAGGTAAAAATGGCTCACCTTTTTCAGGTATCAGGTATAAAAGATACCTTACTCACTTACGACTTACTTACTTTACGTTAACGCAATCGAATAAGTTAAAAACTCAGACTAGGCACTCTGTTGACTTAATTATTTTTACCTCAAAATGTGACGAATTCAAAGGAGTTTAGTCGAATCCTGGAAATTCAGTGTCCGCTAAATTACTGATTTTATTTAACCACGGCATGAGTTAATCTCGTACACTATGAATTTACGACTGCGAACTACAAATTTCTTGAAAGCTGTATGTTTACCCTTTTGGAGTTATAACACCTTTTAATCAGCAAATGACTTCTTCTGCTCTCGAAGGGAGTGTCAGGCTCTTACTGACTAAAACAGGGCCGCGGTGAGTCTTGAACTAATTCCGCAAGAGGCGTTGAAATCCTAGGACTATAGGATCTGAGTGGCTCACCTTGTCTTTCGGGACATCCCCAATCAGCTGGTCGAGTCCTCACGCGATCAGAGGGCTGAAATAAAAAGTCCAGTTGGGGCCACCCGTTATTTTTTTTATTTCTTCTTATTTCACCACTTTCTTAACGTTTTTTTGTTAATCTTTAATGTTGGCAGATTTTTATTAAATTATTGCTTTATTTAGATGTTAGCTAGATAAAAAGTTATGAGTCCTCAAACTTACAGAAATATGTAAAAAAAAAATAAAAATAAAGAAATATCTAGGGGCCCAGTGTCAATTAAATTAGGGCTAAGTAAGTAGCAGATGACCCCCACCTATCCACCATTTTCGTATGTTCAACGTTCTGCCAAACACCGTGTATGAATTAAATTACTAAAAAAATAAGAAGCTTGTAAAACCTGTGTTCATGTATCCCGCAAAGTCTAACTAAAATAATACTTAAATACTTATATTTACGTAACAAATTATAATAGCACTCTGTACGCGAAAATGTTCACTGAAAACAGCTCTGAAATAGCAACGTAACTATTTAACAACATATTCATGTGCATTCAGTTAAAAATACACTTCATAATTTAACCAGGACAGGTCGCGTAGGTCACTGCGAGACTTGGAATGTACAAACGAGGAAATGAAACGAGATTTCATGTAATAATAAAAACATTTTCACCGTGCCTTCTCTGATAGAGATGCCAAGAAAATCTTAACCGAATTGACTATTGTACATACCAAAATGTTTGCATGTCGCAAAAAATATGACAAGTGTTAGGAATGTTAGGATCTGTGTGCTTAGTTTGTTTATGTATTTTTTTTTTTTTATTTAAAACCGGAACTGTACCTACACTTATTGTTGCAAATAAATTGATTTGATTTCAGACGAGAAGAGATTTGATTTGACTATGCCACTCTTAGGCTAAAGCCCAGACAGACGTCCACTGTTCGACATAGGCCTCCCCTAGAGATACTCACAAAGACTCACCGAGCATTCGGCGCTTTGCCACCCCTACCAGATCGACAGTCCACCTCGTAGAGGGCACAGAAAATGGCTAGTGTTATATTATTAACATAAACACTAACTCTTCGATTCCCCAATCACCTGCACCATCCAAGTTTTAAACGAGACCGATGATAGAGCTGTACAGGTTGCTCAATACTAGCCGGACAAAATTTATTAAAAGAGTCAATCGACACTAAAACAAGAAAAATATATCTAATATCTATAACTATATTTAGGAGAGGCCTATATCCAGAGTCATCATATCAGACGTCGTTCGGCTGATATGAGGACGATGGACTGTGATCTATTTGCTCACGAATTTAAAATTGTAATACAATGTAAGACGATTTGACATAAATATGAGTTGTTTCGTTTTTCGTATTATTTTTGTATTTATTATACATCTCTTAATCTGTTATATTAGCGTAATAGGTTCATTGAAGCCGTGTTAGCATAAATAAAATAATAAATAAATGATGGAACAGTTCTTATCCACACCACACAAATCCAAGGCCAGTTCAGACACTATTCACGTAGCATGAAAAGCTGAGCTATCAAAGGGCTCTTTCAGCTCACGATAGGCGAGCTATGAGCTATCTCTAGGCAAGAATAATCACCGTTTGACAAGCGTGTTTGTTGACGCTCGTGTGTCACCGGCTTAATGAGTCGCTGTATAGCGAAGTCTGGCAACGTCGCGGTGTTATGAACTATCGTTATTGAGGTGTATAAATGATGTTATCGGGTTGGGTAATGTGTTAGCTAGATTTTGGTATTTAGAGACTTTGATATAGTTTGCTGATCCATCTGTGTGAAAGACAATGTGGTAAATAAAATGTAAATTTTATTCAATAGTAAAATATGTATTCGTACAATATTTACAATTTTAATATAAAATAAAGAAACAAATAGTAAATGGAATCATAAAATTTCTCAGCATCGCACTCAACTGGATATATGCCCAAAAGACTGACGGCATTGCTACGACTGGCAAAAAAAAACATTTTTTAAAACGAAACCTTCACTATATTGCAAACGTAAATCCAGGTAAAATATTCAATATTCTTTCAATATGAATAAGACATGATATTGGCAATTATTATTGAGCCCTAAATCTTCTTCTTCTTTCTTCTAAAAGTTCTGTAAAACCCTCACTCGGTGAATTTTGCCATCTATCCATCCACATCATGTGACGACTCACTTCACCGAAGAAGATTTTCACAGAATAGACTGACCAAAAATTTTCTATTGAAGTGATACAAATTTAGACTTATGGACATTGAAAGTGACAGCGCAAGAAATTTAGATACTAAATACAAACAAACCACCAAAACATCGGGTGCTGTACGGCGTAGTAATCCGCGTAGCGCTACCTGCTACGCGCTTAGCTACGGCGTAGCACGCACTATAATCTGCTACACGGCGTTTAATCTATGCCTTTGACAAGAGGGGAGTTTGTGTGGTTTAGTTCGTATTGCTAGAAATTATCGAAGTCTATTGAAACCGAATTCCTTAACGCGGCTTGCGGTAGGAGTTAACTGACAGAAAGCGTCACGTAAGGAAAAAGCGTTATGCCCCATTCAAGCGACATCATCTCTCATCATCATCTGCTTAGCCTTTTCCCAACTATGTTGGGGTCGGCTTCCAGTCTAACCGGGTGCAGCTGAATACCAGTGTTTTACATGGAACGACTGCCTATCTGACCTCCACAACCCAGTAACTGGGCAACACGATACCTCTTGAATAGGCTGGTTGTCAGACTTCTTGGCTTTTGACTATCCGTAACCACTGTCAAAGATTCACGAATGACACTACCAACGGCTTTACGTGCTTTCCGAGACACGGGCCTTTTTCTATTCTTTTTCTTTCTTGGCTGTGGTGTGTGGAGGTGTATGTGTGTGAGTATTGAGATCTGATCGGCAAGGATTATGCTTGATCAGCAGTATAACCTCAATTCTAAGCACGTGTAAATTTTATTAAAACTTACTTTTATTTCAATTTATACGGGATTTATATTTTGTTATTATTGCCGACCGCCCAATTTGTTATTTAATTTTGAGTATTTTACGGAAGGTGCCTCGATAGCCTAGTGGTCCTAAGTGCGACTGCTACGCTAGAGGTCTTGTGTTCGATTCCCAGACTGAGCAAAATGTTATTGGATTTTTCTTTGAAATTCTCAGTAGTAACTCGTAGTTAGGATTTGTGCCCGGTAAATGGCAATAGGCTCGCTTTCTATTACATGGGACCTAAACATACCGGCGAACTGTGGGTTGCATTGGTTCACCTCTGCCTAACTCTTCAGGGGAATACAGGTGTGATGGTATGTTATATTATGTTACAATATTAACAAATAGCAATTTTTAATACAGTGCTAAAGATACAGGTGAGAAATCCCACCAGTGACGCCATACAAGGGAACATTATTATATGTCCGAAGTAACATTCATATAAAACATTCACGTTCGCTAGTCGCGGCAATATATCACCTGTCCGCTCCGAGCTTCATACTATTACATGAACGGTTACTTTGTTTCAAAAGTACAGTCGAACTAAGTATGAAATAACTGGCGGCGGTTACGTAAGGTAAACTTTTACTATGGTTTCAATACATGATTCTAGACTACCAAAGGGGGATACTCTTCGCAGCTATTATAACAAACCACATGTTCACATACACATATACCTAATACTCGCAACACTATATACGTAGATACATTTCCACTGTGTAGGTGTTGTACTATTTGTACACGACAATATAAGTACTAGTATAATTAAAAGTGTATCTATGCTTATAGCTCCAGTTCTTAGCACCATTATAAATCAATGCATAGAAAAGGGAGTATTTCCCTCAAAATTAAAAATTACAGTTATAAACCCAGTATTTAAAAAGGAGGACAGAGAACAGATGAAATTCTATAGACCAATAGCTTTAATACCTGTTATTGCAAAAAATTTTGAAAGAATTATCTATAATAATCTATACAATTATTTTGAGTCTAATAATATATTCACAAAAGAGCAATTTGGTTTTCGAAAAGGCAAGTCGACTAACGACGCTCTTTTAATTTTTTTTAAAACTGTAATGAATGGTCTTGATAACAAACAACAAGTAACTGCTTTATATATGGACATGTCAAAAGCTTTTGATCACGTAGATCATAATATTCTCTTAAACAAGCTAGAAAAGTATGGGGTGAGAGGCAACGCAGTAAATCTAATAAAATCATACCTTAAAGACAGATTTCAGATAACTGAAATAACCAGAATAGCTAAGGATACACAATTTGAACAAACATTTAAATCAGAGCCGAAAATTGTAAATTACGGAGTGCCCCAGGGAAGTATCCTCGGCCCACTTTTATTCATTATATATATAAATGACCTCCCAAAAGCTATAAATAATGACATGGTTCTATTTGCAGATGATAGTACTGCTATCTTCACTGACGACGACCACAATAAAATAGACATAAATAACTCTCTCGGAAATATAATAAATTGGTTAAGGGACAACAATTTGAAAGTTAACATAGAAAAAACGTGCTTTATGTCATTTGTAAATAAAAATAAAAAACTAAAAACCCACGAAATAAATTTCAAAGGTGAGGCTGTTAAAGAAGTCAAAACTACAAAATTCCTTGGCATCCATATTGACTCTGGATTAAACTGGAAAACCCAAGTAGACCATGTTTGTAGAAAATTAAATCAGTGTTCATATGCCCTCTATATGTTAAGGAAAATTGCAAATGAGAGCACTATGCTAAGTGTATATCATGCTTATGTAGGCTCCACACTGAAGTATGGTATTCTTTTATGGGGAAATTCAGCTAATAGGGATTATGCTCTAAAAGCCCAAAAAAAATGCCTTAGAAGTATATGTGGACTTAGACAAACTGACTCATGTAGACCAGTGTTTAAAAGATTAAAAATCTTAACCCTCCCCTCACTATACATATTTGAAGCGGCAATGATGATAAAACGCGATATAGGAAACTACGAAACGTTGAGAAGTGCGAGACATAATACTGAACTAAGAGGCTTTAGATGTAGGACTATTAAATATAAATCAAGTGTGTTTGGGATGGGGATAAAAATTTATAACAGGCTTCCAAGTAGTGTTAAAAATATTCCATCCTTAAATATGTTCAAGCGGAGGCTAAAAGAGTTTCTTGTGTCCAAAACTTATTATTGTATAAATGAATTTCTTAATGACCGAGATATTGATTAAAACTAACACAATTTATAAATTATAAATATCACTTTTTCAATTGACAATTATATACAAATGTGACATTTAAATTCTATTTATTAGGTATATTATTTTATTGTCTGACTAAAATTGTGAATTTAATAAGAACTCGGTATCTTAGAGTATAAAATTAGGCAGTGACCATTATTGTTTTATTTTCTTATTATTTATTAAAATGACTAACATTGTACACCTCATGGGTATGTTACAGCGATACCTAAAAATAAATTTGTAAGATCTGACATTTCACCTGTAGCAAGCAATAAATGAATTTGTATTTGTATTTGTATACTAATAATTGTCGTTTGGTGTTTTATTTAAAGTGTTATTGGGTTTTTCCATTAGGAATTTCTTAGTAACAGCCCGGAGTTTGGAAGTTGGTGGTGTGACACCCCTGTGCCTCGGAAAGCACGTAAAGCCGTTGGTCCCGGCTGTCATTCGTAGATCTTTGACAGTCGTTACGGATAGACAGAAGCCAAGAAGTCTGACAACCAGTCTAACTAAGAGGTATCGTGCAGTTGCCCAGTTACTGGGTTGTGGAAGTCAGATAGGCAGTCGCTCCATGTAAAATATTGGTATTTAGCTGCATCTGGTTAGACTGGAAGCCGACCTCAACTTAGTTGGGAAAAGGCTAAGGACTTTGGTTGTCTAAGCGAGCGTCCGAAGCCAACTAACAGAGACCCCATGTTAGGTGGCTTCGGCTCCTCGTACTCCTTTCAAAAGTCCGAGACCCTGGGACTCCGAGTTACCCACACCTGTTTGTATGTAACTCGGAATACTAGGGTCCATGCCTGAATTCCCCGAAGGGTCAGGCAGAGGTGCACCAAATTCAATGTATACTTACAGTTCGCCGGTATGTTTAGGTCCCATATAATAGGTGACGAGCCTATTGCCATTAACCGCACACAAATCCTAACTCCGAGCTGCTACTGAGAATTTCATAGAAAAACCCAATAACACTGCTCGACCTGGGAATCGAACCCAAGATCTCTAACATAAACAGTTGTGCTTAGGACCACTAGGCTAACGAGGCAGTTACGAGGCAGCTAGTGTACTAAATCGATGGTATAAAAATAAGTTTTCAGCGAAACTGGGCCAGATCCAAAAAAAAATTCTTCACTTAAATGTGATGAAATAGACAGTGACAGCCAGGCGCAAAACAAGACTTGTCCTATTTATAGTAAACGCTAAAAGGTCCATTCGTAAGTAGGTCCATTTATCTCTAAACATTCACGTTGGCTGCTGGCTGTAATATTTCACTTGTCAAGCGACCGCCATTTTAGGAGCTAAGTTTACGATGTTATATTATGTATGTAGATATTCTGAATAGTTAGATTTGGTGGATTTGAGGGCAACAGCCTTTGTATTGTAAGGAGATAGATATGTCACAGTTATGAGCTGGGATTTTTACATACATACATGCATACATACATAAACACACGCTTTTTTTTCATGGAGTTAAGAAGGTACAATAAAGTTTGAAGTCAAGCAAAACAAATCTGGATTTTAAACGAATGTAAGTCTGAAATTGCCAATGCCTTGAACAAGCATGGTGATTACTGCTCGTACCTTCTCTATATGAGAAGAGGCCTTTGCCCTGCAATGGGACATAACCGACGAAAAAAATTAATGATTTTATAACTCACCCGACCGAATTTTGTTCACGGTCTAATCTTAATGTACACGAGCCAAGTATGCAGGAGACATTATAGAGCACGAGTGTTGCCACAACCAGGGAGAGATCAAGCGTAGGACCAACGGCTTTATGTGCTTTCTGAGACACGGGGGTGTTACTCTACCAACTTCCAAACTGCCTAAACTCTGCTCCTGAGGAAATCCTATTCGAAAAACCAAATACTACTGCCCGACCAAGTACCACACGTTCAGTATTCGTTCTTGTGACCACAAGACCAGCGGGGCAGAGAGGGGGTGGAGGGAAGGATGATATAAAAAGTATAACCAACGCCCCTGTCTCTCCCAAAACCTTCAAATAGATCCGTGAAGACACCCAGCCTCCATCCACATCACACACGCTGTCGAACTGCAAACAGTTACTTAATTATTCAGTTTATGCTTCAATTAATCGAATTACGATATTAACTATCGGTTATGGTAGGTGAACCACACGTTTGAATGTAGCTCGGATATTTCGAGACTGTTCTTGGTTATACGCGTTTAAAAATGCGAAATATAATGCGCTTTATATTAAGACTGATATTAGAATGCGATCGTTCTTTAATATAAGTATAATAACTTAATTAGATTTATGCGCAAAAAATAAGTGCTAAAACAAAGTGGCATCAAAAAATTCTTCTGCATGGGTGTCAACTGGTAACGTGTCCAAGCTCCAAGAGACTGGCGACACTGCCATGCAATGCTTAGCCTCTGGCTGCGGTAGAAGTCAGCCCATGGGTCATGGGATGTGGCAAATATAGACGACACGTCACGGTTGGCGCAGTGGCTGAGCGATAGGCTGCTGTGTTGCGTGTCGAGGGTTAGACACCCACGCGGTACAAATATTTGTATAAGTTGCAGATTTGTTATTTCGAGATTGCCTGTTTGTGTATGTGTTTAATATTTGTAAACGCAACCACAATACAGAATAAATTACTACTGAGGGGAAAGGCCTTACTTTAGTAAGAAAAACTATTATTAATGTTGTAATGACCCAGTGGTAAAGGCCTCTCGAACACGGGTAAATACCAATGTGACTTTGTCTATTTAATGCAATTATACTTTTTAAGTTTACCCTAAACATCACTGACATCGGTGAAGGAAATCATAGTGAGGAAACCTGGACTTGTAATTAATATACGTCTCAAATTGCCGATCCGCTTAGAGTAAGCGTGGTGCCTTCTCTGTATAAGAAGAGACCTTTGTCCTGCAGAAGGCCAATAATAGACTGGCATTATTACTGATATTATAAGAAAAACTAACCTACATGTCCTAACTTTCCCCCAAAAACGATGGCCACTACATTTATAATTAACCGAATACTGTAAGTAAATTGGGCGCGGATTATATTGATTGTTTGTCGAATTATTTATAACTGAGTTATGTTAAGCTCTGTTTGCCCTGCCCGTTAATAACCGCGGGGCAAATTAGTTTTATCGGTTTAAAATTTTGAGCGAATACCGTTCTGCTCACATTGTTTAGATAACGTGGTTAAATTATAAATGATTTAGAAATCATGTTTGTGTTACGTGATTGAGATAGAAGTTATTATGAATAAACGATTAGAGTATTAGTGACTAACGTTTGCATGCGACTTTGCCCGTGTAGATTTTTTTAACCGCGTTAAATTACTTAGGGCTTCTTCCGCTCCCGTAGGTTGTAGCGTGATGGTACATAGCCTATACTATTTGTCATGTATCTGGCTATCATACCTACAAGATTTTCACCGATATGACTGGTAGATCTCGGCATTAGCTCATTTAAACAAACAAAAACTCTTCAGTTTATTCGAACTTTAACTGCCTTGCTAGCCTAGTGGTCCTAAACGTGATTGCTACGCTAGAGGTCTTGGGTTCAATTTCTAGGGCAAGCAAAGTGTTATTGTGTTTTTCTGTGAAATTCTCAGTGGCAGCTCGGAATTAGAATTATTGTCCGGTTGACGGCAGTACTAGTAAATGGAACCTAAACATACCGGTGACATGTGGGTGTACATTGGTACACCTCTGCTTTACCCTTAGGGGAATGTTGAGTGATGGTATGTTATTAAATTCTAATTTAAATGAAAAGTTATTTCAATACTTAATGACTCCGAACACTTATCAAACAATAAAAAATCCACCACGGAAACAGAAAAAAAATCATTTTTCGAGAATGGTTTTATTACTCAAAAGAGTTAATATACACAAATGGGGAGAACATTGCAAACTTAAATGACAAAAGTTTAATTGTCACTGTAATGGCAATAAAACAGTAGCAAAAATGGCGTTTACTTTGCAAATAGTTTGAATCCGTTAATATGGTGATTTTAATTAAGTGTAACAAAGAGCAGCTCGGAGCTTTCAACACTAAGTGGGGAGTTTGTAATGAAAACCTGGAACTTAAACATATCACAGAGGACGAGGTTTTAGCTTCGCATTTTACGCGCTTTTAACTTTAGTTAAATATGCGGGAAGTAAAGAGACGTGTAACGAAGCTGGAAGTTGCATGGTCTTCCCATTATTGCCTTTTTTTACCTAACCTAACCTTCTGGTTACTAAGATAACACATACAATTACGCCTGTATTCGCCTAAGGGTTAGGCAGAGGTGTACCAATGTATGGGTGTTCATTGGTACACCTCTGCCTGACCCTTTCTGCTTCCTTCTCCTTCCTGTCAGTTTGCTGGTATGTTTTAGGTCCCATATAATAGGGGGCGAGCCTATTTCCATTAACCGGGCACAAATCGAAACTCCGAGCTGCTACTGAGAATTTCATAGAAAACCCCAATAACACATTGCTCGACCTGGGAATTGAACCCCAAGAACTCTAGCGTAGCAGTCGCGCTTAGGACCACGAGGCCAACGAGGCAGTATGGTCTTCCGATTATTGGGTTTTGTTTATGTTTTGGAACATATATGTTCCTGTCCACTGCTGGACAAGGGCCATCTTCCATAGATTTCCAAAAGGACCGGTTCGAAACAGCTCTTAATGTCTCTTGGTTACTAAGATATTAATGATTTAACCAAAACTTGAAATACCCTCACGACCCCTTTACTTTTACATGCACCCGTAAGCACAATGTTCTGCGTATGTTATATTGCGCTACAGCAATTTTTACACCAAAAAAAAACGTTTCCCAGCAATTATTTTTGTTGATGGGCAGTATGCATAGTTAATGGCTATGCGATATGCATACCTGAAAATTACAATATTAATAATACCTACTAATACCCCCCCCCCCTCCCCCCCCCTAACCTTTATACCCCCTTTTTGGCTTTATACCCCTACTAATCAATAATACCTACTTAACTATTTGAAATTATTTTTTTATCTTATGTTTCTTTATTTATCTGTATTATGATTATGTTTTTCATGGGTGTAATTTACCTGAAATAAATTGATGATATATTTACTATCAATAATTCTATCCCGATTCAAACCTACAACCTCTTATCTCTAACTCAATAAACCAATCACAGTCCCCAACACATATTCATCTCATTGTTTATTTAAAACTCAGCTCTTCTACCTTTATAGAGGATATTCTAGAGCACCCCTCAACACGTGCTATCAGCTTCCATTCACTGCTACTCTACTTAGGTCGTAAAACACGAGAGCGTAAAGATAAGTACTAGATCCACGTAGCGACCTTTAAAACGGAATAGATATATTTAGTTTTATAGCGCATTGATATTCGTAAGACCTAGCTTTATGGGTCTAGATCCTGGAGCCTTCAGACTTACGTCATTAAAACCATCACGCCTGTATTCCCGAAGGGTTAGGCAGAGGTGGACCAACGAACACAAACAGTTCGCCGGTATCTTTAGATCCCATGTAATAGGGGGCGAGCCTATTGCCATTAACCGGACACAAATCCAAACTCTGAGCTGCTATTGAAAATTTCATAGAAAAACCCAAAAACACTTTTTGCTCGACTTGTAAATCGAACCCAAGACCTCTAGCGTAGCTAGATGAATGATGAGAGAAGTACATATGAATTGAAAGTAACGTTGGTATTAATGATTCTAAGTATCGCAGCGACATTTTTCATGAATAAAACAAAAAATCTGCACTTCCATACAACAGTACTACACCTACACATCCTAAAAGTACCTTAAAAATAACCTAAAACAGAAATGTTGGCACGGAAAAATTGCTACCCGAACCTTTTAAGCAAGGCGTCGTCCATATAATTGAGACAATCATAAATTAAATAAAAGACCCATGGACCGTTAGACCTCTGAAAACGAATCGAATATCCATTTTAATTCAACTAATGTTCCATCGATATCCTTCGCGATGACATTTTTAATAATAATGTCTCACTTAGCGACTCGATAATCGTTTTAAAAACTCGATAAAATGAAAGTTATCTGTTTTACCAAGAACTCGTTAATTTTATGGGATTCGAGAATTTAAATGGATGCTCATTTGAAATTGGAAAGAAAAATCAAAGTTATTCAATAGTCTTCGAAGAATTCGAAGAGGATTGGATATATGTATGTGGGGAGGGTGTATGTGTGTGCAAGTTGTAACAAGCAATGTGTAAAGGAATATAATAACTATATTACTGCAGATAAATTGATCAAGTCTAGCCAAGTACGCAGGAGATATTATAGTGCACAAGAGTGTGCGCAAACACAGATGCACTCTCTTTTCCCTCACTCTCATAGTCTGATAACACGACAATACTAACTACCCGTTGGTCTTGTGGTCGCAAGCGTAACTGCTGAGCGTGGGCTTCAATTCCCAGGTCGGGCAAACAGTCTCATTATATTTTTCCATTAAGAGTTTCTCAATAGCAACCCAGAGTTTAGATGCTAATGGTGTGACACCCTCGTGCCTCAGGAAGCACGTAAAGCCATTGCCCCTGACCCTGATCTCTCCCCAGTCGTATCGATTCACCTTAAAACCACAAGTTACACAAACCCGGTTCACCTACAAACAGCAAATGCACATAAAATCCTTCTAATTCCGACTCCAAAAGTGGCTTTGTGTTTGATCTTGCGAGTTGGAAACTAACGCGGCCGGTCCGAATTTCAGGCGTGTGGCGTTGATAATCAGCGTCTAAATCAACGCGCTGTGGCGACCTCGGTTTTACCAATTAGACTCATCACTGATTGCAGACACTAGTGACGGTAATAGACACCGGGATCCGGGATCCGAATGAAAGTTTCGGGAAGTTGGACGGTAGAACTTGTAGTTTGGAAGGATGAATAAAATGGAATGAGTTAAAAGTACGTATAGATATTTTACACCAATTCTTTTCTTTATCGTGTGGGCAGTAAGGTCTAACGACCCCACACACCCTAGTGTCAGAGTTTCTAAACCGCCGCAAGGGCCTCTGACGTGGTTACCGATGTCAGTGATGTCCAAGATAAACTTAGAAAGTACATATGAATTAGAAAAAGTCACATTGGTACTTGCCCGTGCCCGGTTGCGAACCCACAACCTCGTGCATGAGAGGCGGGCGCCTTAACCACTGGGCCATCACGACACTAATGAAATCGATATTTGAGAGTATCGATTTCAAGATGTCACATCTTTAAAATCTTATGTTTTGTTTTATGTTTTATTTTTCCTTGCAAGTGATTTTTAATCTTTGAGAAATAAAGAATGTTTAACCCGTAGATATTCTTTAATTATGCGTTGTGAAATTATGACGTACTTATATTTATGTTTACTCGCGGCTATACCTATCTGAGTACTAAGTACTGTAAAACATTTTTTTTAAGTACATTATGCAGTTTCCTGCCTATTACAAATCTATCAAACACCAAAAACAAGAAACAACAAAACAGACAAATAAATCTTTCTTTCTTTCTTTCTTTCTTCCTTTCTTTCTTTCTTTCTTTCTTTCTTTCTTTCTTTATATTTTCGGATAGACAACTAGAATCAATTTCTATTTTACTTCTTGCTAATTTTGACTTTCCATAGTGCCTTTTAATGCTATGCTCTTAAAATATATGATTCAGCTTTGTACTTACTCTATGCAGCTGCTTAAATCCTCTGACAGCAGGAGCTCTGTTCCACAAATTGGACTCATTTGTGGTTTGACAGATTAGTAGAGCTCATTCAACAATGGAATTGAAAGCGCAGAAATTGCATAATATTTCTCTCACATAGATGTGAAAATGAAATACGTTAGTATGTTTTCACGTCCTGCAGACACCTATAGCAATATAAAGAAATAAAGTTTTTTTTTTGGTAAAAGATAATCTCTAGAAGTGCTTTTTCGATTACAAAAAATATTTTAGTGACAAAAATCTACACTATTCCCGAGTCACGTAGGCTATGTTTGTTGTGTACATACTTTTCTTCCAGGTGAAGAAAGTCGCGGGGCATAATTTAGTCTTAACTTAATTTAGAGGGGTGCTGGTCAGAAAACCTCCAAGCGTGCCGTCGGTTGCTTGTCCCTCCGGACACGTCTTGAGGGAACGGCAGCTGGCTGGCCGGTGCACCCTGGGCGCGGGTAGTGATCTTCCCTGAGGAATGGGAAGAGATTCCTATTCTTTGGGGAATGTCACTGCTCGTGGCCAATATTCTGACGGGCGGGGTCCGAGGACGGACCAAGGGCGTTTCTCCGCGTGTCCCTCTGATCAGCAGAGGGCACAGCGGAGGAGTGAGGACGGGCTCGGCGTGCACTCACCCTGCCACCGAGCAGACAGAGAGGAGGGTGGTCCTTCTCTGTCACCGTCGTACATCGTAACCCCATATCGGAGTGTCGTGGTCATGTCTCGCGGCTTCGATTGGCACCGAGGGTCTTGGCTTAACCGCCCGGACCGCGAGGTAGAAACCCTCTATAAAAAGTCACCCCGAATCCCAAGCGGCGGCGCACCGTGACGGGATGTATGGCTGACGGGCGTCCCTATGGGACATCAGTCGCTAGTGCGAACCACTTGTTTTTTGGTTGGATGGTTGGAACTTTATATACTCGTGGGATTTAAAATGGAAAAAAATTTAATTACTCAAAAAAAAACAAACGACGCAGAAGGAGGAAAGGGAGATGCCGAGTCGGAGTCCGACTCGGCCTCCAGCATGGTGACCGTGAGCCCGTTGGGCTCCCGCCATCAGGTGGTTGATCTGGGCCACTTCTTCAGGAAGCGGCCCAGATCGGAGGACGAACGGGCGTCCTCTGACGGCGAGCAGCTGGCCTCGGCTCGCAAGATCCCCACCAGCAAACGCGGTGGGGTCCAGGAGAGAGGCCCAGGGAGGGTGACTGCCCGGAGGAGCAGTGTTGCTGGGCGACCGGCAACACCTGCGGTGGCGGGGCAGCACCCTACCCGCGACGAGTCCTCTGACGAGGCAGGTGCACCTGGCGGCTCCGAGGAGGAGCGTAAGTCCAGATTCCTGGAGGAAGTAAATGCGGCGGTCGCGAGCGTGGCGCGCAAAAAGATGCGGGGGTCGAAGTCTCGGGCCATGCACGAGGCTTCGGCCACTATTGCGGCGGCTGCGGAGGCCCGGTTTGCGGGCGAGGTCCCGCGGCTACGGGCGGAAGTGGCCCGCCTGTCGGCTGAGGTGGAGCTCCTCATGGAGCAAAACCGGAGGCTCCAGGCCGACCTAGCCGAGTTCCGCGGGGCCGGTTCCCGCCAGGCGCCCAAGTCGGGAGGCCAGCGCGGTCAGCCCCAACCCCAGCCCCAGCCCCAACCCCAGCCCGGGACCGTGCCCGTGGAAAACCAGGTTCTGGCCCTGGTCCAGAGGGAGTTGCAGGCCTTCCACGCCCGGTTCTCCGTGCTGGAGGGAATCGTGCTGCGCCCCCCTCTGGCGGCGAGCGGGACGGCCACGGGCGGCAGGCGGGCCTCCTATGCGGCCGCCGCCTCTGTGCCGAGGCCGGGCAACCAGCCCCCCGGCAACCAGCCCCCCAGCAGGGCTGTGCTGGCCCCCGCGAAACCGGCTCCGGCTAAACCGGCGCCGGTGCAAAAGGCGGTGTCCTCGAGGGGCAAGGCGGCGTCCCAGCCGCCCCCGCCCCCCCCGCCCTCTAATCCCAATCCTCCGGCAGAAGCCGAATGGCAAGTGGCCGGAGCGAAGGAGAAGGGGCGGAAGGCGGCCAGAGCGGCCAGGGCGGCCACCAGGAGGACAGAGGAGCGGCGGCGGCGCAGGCAGCGAGCTGCCGAGGCTAAGCTCCGCGCCCCGAAATCCGCGGCTGTGGTAATTACACTGCAGCCGGAAGCGGAGAAGCGGGGCGTGTCGTACGGGCAGGTCCTCGGCAAAGCTAGAGCGGCGGTGAACCTCGCGGAGCTCGGCATCACCGGAGGGCTCCGGCTCCGGGTGACGGCTACGGGGGCCAGGATGTTGGAGGTCCCCGGTGCCACCAGCGGCCCGTCTGCAGACGCTCTAGCCGAAAGGCTTAGAGCGTCCCTAGACGCAGACGAGGCCCGAGTCTCCAGGCCCGTCAGATGCGCAGACCTGCGCATCCTTGGCCTGGATGACTCGGTCACCGCGGAGGAGGTGGTGGCCGCCGTCGCCAGGACGGGTGGATGCCCTGCCGAACAGGTCAGGGCAGGCACCATCCGTCCGGAGCACTCGGGCATGCGGGCTGTAACAGTCAGCTGCCCTGTGGCGGCGGCCAAGGCTATTGTTGGGGGCCGTAGACTGTTGGTGGGCTGGGTATCGGCGCAGGTCAGACTGCTGGAGCCCAGGCCCATGAGGTGCTTCCGCTGCCACGTGGGAAATCACGTGGCATGCCGTTGCGCCTCGGAGGTCGACCGCAGCGCTTTGTGTTTCCGCTGCGGTCAGCCCGGGCATAAGGCCGCGGCTTGTGATGCCCCGCCGCACTGCGACGCATGTGCGGGGGCTAGCAAGCCCGCGGATCACCGGGCTGGGGGCAAGGCCTGCGCCGTGCCCGCCAAGGCCGGGGGAAGGCCCCGCGCCGCTGTCGCTGCCACTGCCGCCGCCGCCGCCACCGCCGCCTCCGCCGCCGCCGCCGCCGCCGCCGCCGCCGCCGCCGCTCCCGCGGCCGCCATGGAGTCTGCGCCTGCCGTCGCTGCAACGGCTACTCAGGGGGGCGCAATGGACTGCCAATAACGGCACCATTGCGCCTCCTACAGGCGAATATCAACCACTGCGTCGCCGCTCAGGATCTGTTGCTCCAGAGCATGGCGCAGTGGTCGATACACATCGCCGTGGTCGCTGAGCCGTACTTTGTCCCGCCCAGAGAAACCTGGGTGGAGGACCTTAGCGGCTCAGTGGCCATAATTGCGTCGGCCGCCGCCGGCACCCCGTCCCTTGAGGGAGTCAAGAAAGGACAGGGGTGCGTAGCAGCCCGGTTCGGGGGGATCGTTGTAGTTGGTTGCTACTTCTCCCCGAACCGAACTCTCGCCGAGTTCCACAACTCCCTCATGGAGTTGAGTGTCGTCGTCGGAAGCCATTCCCTCCCCGTGCTAGTGCTCGGGGACTTCAATGCCAAAAACTTGGCTTGGGGTTCTCGCTGCACGGATGTGCGGGGGAGGATGCTGGAGGACTGGACCCTGGAGAAGGGTCTAGTCATCCTGAATCGGGGTTCTGTACCCACGTGCGTGCGGATGCGGGGCGAATCGGTGGTGGACATCTCGTTCGCCAGCCCCGCTCTGTCGCCGCGGGTTCTTGACTGGCGCGTTGTGGAGGGGGTGGAGACCTACTCCGATCACCGGTACATCCGGTTTGACGTCTCCGCCCCGGACTCCAGCGCGCCGGTCGTGCAGGCCCCGAGTGGTCCGCGTTGGGCGCTGAAGCAGTTGGACCGGGAGCTCCTCCTGGAAGCCTCGATCGTGCAGGCCTGGGTGTCATCACCGGACAGGCCTGCCGACATAGACAGTGAGGTGGAGTGGTTCCAGGGGGCCATGTCCGAGATTTGTGACGTGGCAATGCCCCGAGTCCCGCAAGGCGGCGCCCGCCGGCAGGTGTACTGGTGGTCGCAAGAGATTTCGGCGCTGCGGGAGGCATGCGTCGCTGCGCGACACCCGTACGCCCATCATCGCAGGCTCCGCATTCGGCCACCGAATGCGGCGGCCATTGAGGCGGAGCTGTACGAGGGGTACAGAGAGGCGAAGACCGCCCTCAACGAGGCCATTTCGCGGGCCAAATCTCAGGCTCGCGAGGAGTTGCTGGGGACTCTGAACGCGGATCCGTGGGGGCGCCCTTACAAGACGGTGCGGAACAAGATCCGCACCTGGGCCCCCCCGCTGACGCAGAGTCTCCGGCCGGAGCTCGTTGAGGACGTGGTGAGCGCTCTGTTCCCCTCGCGGGGAGAACATCCTCCCCCGCCCATGGCTCCGCCGCCTGCGATGCCGGAAGCGGACCACACCGACGACGACACACCAGAGGTGACTGGGGTAGACCTGAGGGTGGCGGTACGTAAGCTGAAAGGCAAAAATACCGCCCCGGGACCCGACGGCTTGCCTGGGAAAGCCTGGGTCCTGGCCTCAGAGGCTCTAGGGCCCCGATTGGAGGGGCTCCTAAGCGCATGTTTGGAGAGGGGCCGGTTCCCACTTCGTTGGAAGACGGGGAAGCTGGTCCTCATTCAGAAGCCTGGGCGCCCTGCGGACTCACCGTCCGCATACCGGCCCATCGTGCTGCTCGACGAGGTGGGCAAGCTCTTTGAAAGAGTGATTGCGGGCCGCCTCGTCGGGCACCTGTCTGGGATGGGGCCGGACCTTGCGGACTGCCAGTTCGGCTTCCGCAGGGGGCGCTCTACGGTGGATGCCATCATGCGCGTGAGAGCTCTCTCGGCGGGGGATGCTGTGTCCCGGGGCAGGGTTGTGCTGGCGGTGTCGCTGGACATCGCCAACGCGTTTAACTCCCTGCCCTGGTCCTGCATTAGGGAGGCACTCCGGTACCACCGGGTGCCGAACTACCTCCGTCGGGTGGTCGGGGCCTATCTGTGTGATAGAGCCGTGATCTACCCTGGTCGAAATGGTGAATGGAACCGGCGAGAGATGTCGTGCGGTGTTCCGCAGGGATCGGTGCTGGGGCCGCTCCTGTGGAACATCGGCTACGACTGGGTGCTACGTGCTGACCTCCCCGAGGGCGCCAGCGTAGTGTGCTACGCTGATGACACGTTGGTCCTGGCGCAGGGGTGGTCGCACGAGGCGGCGGCCGACCTTATGACACGCGGGGTTGCGATAGTCGTCGAGAGGATCCGGCAATTGGGTCTCGAGGTGGCCTTGCACAAGTCCGAGGTCCTGTGTTTTCATGGGCCTCGGAACGCGCCACCGTCGGGATCCCAAATCACGGTAGGAGGGGTTTCCGTCGGCGTCGGGTCGACGATGAAGTACCTGGGACTTGTCCTCGACAGCCGATGGAACTTCGTGGAACATTTCCGACGTTTGGCTCCCAAGTTGGCACGGGCGTCAGCCGCTCTTAAGCGGCTCTTGCCCAATTTGAGGGGGCCAAACGCCTCCTGCCGGAGGCTCTACGCCGGGGTCGTGCGTTCGATGGCCCTTTACGGGGCCCCGGTGTGGGCGCGGGGCTTGAGGCGGCTTGCCGCCCATTACCTAAACACGTCCCAGCGGGTGATCGCCATAAGGGTCATCCGCGGATACCGCACGATCTCCGGCGAGGCAGCGAGCCTCCTTGCCGGACTGCCGCCATGGGATCTGGAAGCGCTGGTCCTCGCGCGCCTACACGAGTGGCGCGCGGAGGCACTGGGCTGGGGCGAAACTCCGCTGCCGCGGCAAATTGCCGCCCTGCGGACGGAACTCCGGCTCGATCTCATGGCGACATGGAGAGAACGACTGTCGCAACCTCGTGCAGGGCTCGCCTCGATTGAGGCGGTAAGACCCCTCTTTGAGGAGTGGCTGGAGCGGCGCCACGGCGCCCTCACCTACCGCCTGACGCAGGTCCTCACCGGACACGGATGTTTCGGGAGGTTCCTGCACCTCATCGGGCGGGAGGAATCGCCCGGGTGTCACCATTGTGAGGATCGCCCCGAGGACACGGTGGAGCATACTTTGGCGGTGTGCCCTGCTTGGGCTGAGCACCGCCGAGTCCTCGAGGCGGCCATCGGCGGCGGCGCCCTCTCGCGTCCGGCACTGGTCCAGGCCATGGTCCGGAGCGAGGGGGAATGGGAAGCAGTCGCCTCCTTCTGCGAAGCTGTAATGCTAGAGAAGGAGGCGGCGGGACGGGAGAGGGAAAGGAGGGTCCCCCGTCCCAGCGGCCGCCGCGGTAGACGATCCGGGCGTCGGGAGCCACGTGACGACTCCCGGCCACCGTAGACGCGGGTCTGTGGACGGTGAGCAATGGGTAGCTCACCGTCCGTACGTTCACTAGCGACAGACCGTGTCGACGGCGCGTTCGTGTTCCACGCGCGCCTCAAAGAGATGTCAGCAAAATTGGATGGGGCCACTGAGGGCCGATGCCTGCCGGGGCTGCGGGTTGTTCGAAAGAGATACCGCGCCCCCGGAACGCAAAGGGCACATGAAGGAACATAGACGGGTTTTAGTCAGTAAAAGTCTGACACTCCCTCCCGCCCCGCCCAGGGCGGGGGAAGTTATTTGATGATTTCCCGTCTATAAAAAAAAAAAAAAAAAAAAAAACTTAATTTAGACTTAATTCTGATAAAGTCAGTTACAGTCTGGCAGTTTTGTGTGAGAACATCGTTTTCAGTTCATAGTTATAATATGTTTAAAAGATGTTACAAAAAGCTTAAAGCTAAAGTATTCCTTGGTTTATTCCTATACCTCGTAACCCGAAATCAGCTTTAAGTTCCATCAGAATGCGACTAAAAATCTATAAGAGTATAAGTATCATTCTTTTATCCATCAGCCGGTGGAGTAAGCTTAGGATTGGCAGCTCATCTCACCTTCGGAGGACACCGTGGGACTAGCTGAGGGCGGCAGACTCGGGGTCTGTCCATCGCCCGAACAGAGACAGGCCCGAGAGTAAGGCGCGCGTGGTGTTCACTCCTGTTCTGCAGTCAGTGCTGCCGGTGGCTTACGGCCGCACGGGGTTACGGGGCCCGCCCTGTGGTGGTGGCAGACCAATACCTGCCGGGGTGCGGAAGAATGCTCAGAGCGATACCCGTGCCCCGGCCAATAGTAGTTGGAGGAACACCATGGAGTTTTAGTTTGTAGGAGTCCCACACGTAGGTACTCCGCCTTCCCCAAGGCAAAGGCAGTCCATGAGGATTTCCCTCACCTTCAAATTCACCGAGAAAGATACATAATAGATTTATATTTGAGCCGAATATTAACCTTTAAATGTTAAATTAAATTACAGCATGAAAATAACTGCGGGTTGTTCGAAAGAGATACCGCGCCCCCGGAACGTAAAGGGCACATGAAGGAACGTAGACGGGTTTTAGTCAGTAAACGTCTGACACTTAGGGGAGGGGGGGAGTTATTTGACGATTTCCCGTCTATAAAAAAAACCATGAAAATAAGCCCCGGTCATTCAAATAGGAATTAAAAGGTTGGCTAAATTAAACGCATGCCAAATTCGCAACGTGTATTGTGACGTTTGTAATCAGTGTCGAAAATATACGCGCAGCGGGACGCTCGGTTTGAACAATTAGACTCATCGGGGGAAAATAGTGATGCTTATCTACGGGAAATGTGTTAGGGAAATAGCTGTCCCGTTTTTAGATGTACATGATGACGTCAATCAGCTGACGTATTAATTACGTAGACATGTTTGTGCTTTTTGTGTTGGATTTTGGGATATAGTGAAGTTGTATGCGTCGTATATAACCAAGGATAAAGGTTTAAGTTCTTAAATCACCAAACTTTTGCATCTTTATCACCAGATTGTTATAAGAATGTAAACACCTTAACAAGTGCAAAGAGTAATACGATGTAAATTTCCAGAAGTATTATCGTTATGTATTGACTAGCTGTGCTGCAATTTGTAGGATTACAGGCACATGAGAGAGACATTTCAACTTTGTGTCTGGGATGGCAACCAGTTTGCAAGGCCTCTGGTATTGTATAGACGGTGGTGTCCACTTAGCATGAAGTAGTCGCCGTCAGCTTATTTACTATCTAATGATATAAAAAAAAACAAGTAATCTGTTAGTTCTTCTCTATTATCTTAAGCTTACGGCCAGTGCTTAAACGTCAAAGACGTCTCATACACAAGAAAGAAACAAAATAATTCTTCGTTTATATCATGAGTGAGTGGCAACGCCGGGAGGGGACGCCCTAGAAAGACCTACCCTGACCTTATTGCTGAGGTTCTTCAGAAAGGTCGGGTTCGCAGTACTCGTAACCGTCGTGCTTGTATGACTAGATGTATGAACATGGACGAGGGGAAAGTAGTCTGCCTATCCCCATGGAAAGAAGGCGTGGGTTTATGTATGTATAAATCATGACACCTAATCCCCTAATACCGGTAGCACCTAATACCAGTCATACTAACATGTGATAGTATTCACTGTTAACACCACTTGCTTCTATTTCGCTAACATCGCAAGTGCTGCTGTTACGTTTAATAGTCGGCGACAGTCGGCACTTAGCACCTCACGACAAATCTAATTACGTACTAACTGAGGATGTGTAGAAATTGAAGTGTACGAGAAATACTACAGGTTCTAAGGAATTAATTTTCACGCCTGTATTCCCCGAAGGGTTAGACAGAGGTGTACCAAGGTAGACCTATGGTTCGCCGGTATGTTTTAGGTCCCGTGAAATAGGGGCGAGCCTATTGCGATTAACCGGGCGCAAATGATAACACGCGCTGCTACTGAGAGTTTCATAGAAAAATCCAATAACACTTTTACTCGACCTGGGAACAGAACCTAAGACCTCTAGCGTAGCAGTCGCGCTTAAGACCACTAAGTTAGTTTAACATACCATGACGCCTGTATTCACCGAAGGATTAGGCAGAGGTGTACCAATGTACACCGACCCCCTTATTACATGGGACCTAAACGTACCGGTGAACTGTACCTACCCACCTACTCTTCGGGGAATACAGGTGATGATATGTTAACACTGCCATCAGTGAAGGAAACCTGGACTTAGCGCAAGCTGAAGATAACTATTTCTAAAATATTTTGAGTCCCGGGACAAATTCCCGGGAAGCACAACACTAGCATTCGACTTGATTGACTAGGATTTAATGTAATAGAGCTATTCAGCCGCGACCTTGTGGTCATACGCGGGATGTAGATTACGTAATATTAGCTAATCAATGGTCTGCAAGTAGATGGTAAACACAGGTTTAATTATACTTGGTAATGTAGAAATAATTAGGTGAAGAGGTAAACCATATTCCTTAAAACAAAAGTCAATCAACAATGTTACTTTTACATATCATTCACGAAATAACACAATTCACTGCTATTTAGAATTTTAGGCAATACATAAGAGTTCATTTTATCATAATTATATCCATTTAGTATTTCCTTTGATATTGCGCTCAATAAAAAGGACTTAAAAATCTGAAATGTTAATCTACTTTTGTTACTGACTGTACAAAGACACTTAGCGGAGCTGAAATTTACATGTCCTTTACATCATTGCGATTATTTTTTGTTTTGGATCATACCTAGGAACCTTTGAAGGTAAACGGAAAAACAAATACGTCTCTAATTTTTGTTAATGGGTTGCGGCTATTTCCAGTAGGTAATTATGCGCAAATCCTGACAGTCAGCATGGCCTGCCTCCTGAGATATTCCAATTGAAAAAGCTAGATTTATTCCCAGCTTGGAAACCGAGTTCAAACCCCCTAATCATTGTTGCAACCACCAAAAATCTTTTTTTTTTCTTTTTATTCTTGGCGAAATCCTCATGATATACTTCAGGGTATGATATATTTGGGTAAAACGCAAAGTTATATCGGACTCTTACCGGTTCCTTGTACCGCCATGAGACGGAAGCCTGGTACCTTTACACTTCCTACTTCCTCCGTCGTAGGGGTGACGGAAGGGCATACCATACTCTTACTAGCAAAAACCACCGCGGTGACCTCTGCCAATGGCCGGGGGCGCGGGATTCTCATAAGCATTCACCGCTCCCCCGACAGGCCTTAACCCGCTGTTCCTCAGCAGATCCCTCCTACTCGTGCAGCCATTTCCATCATGGCCGCACTAACCTAAAAAATCCTGTTAAAAAACGAAATATAAACATAAAAAAAACGGATCAAAAATCAACTCCTCAGCATATTTGCATTTCGTTCGGGGAAAAATACGGATTTATTTATAGAAACATGCGACACATCATTAAAAAAACTACGTTCTTCCCTTCCGTAAACACATGTTACCCACGTAGCTTACACGTGTCTGTGGTCGCATCGAGTGGCGTATGTGTTGTATTGATTACTCCGTTATTCTGGGTTTTTGAGCGTCATACGGAAGGCCTACTACTACTGAAAATATCAGGGAAAAACGAGAAGCAACAATTTGAAAATGTATGTTTTTGTTTCATGAAGGAAAATGTTTTTGAGTAAGTTTTACTTTGATGATGCTAGGTAAAAGAGTTCACAAGACCGTTTATTTATGTTTTACTAATTAAAGACGTTAAAAATATTATGACAATCTCATCTCTTGTGTGTCTCTTGGAAAAAGATAAAATTGTTTACTTATTGCTTTGTTTGTTTACACACCATCACCATCACGCTTGTATTCCCCGAAGGGTTGGACAGAGGTGTACACCCACAATTCGCCGGTATGTTTAGGTCCCATGTAATAGGAGGCGGGAGTGGCTATACATAATATTACACCACGACACACGGGAGCGAAGCAGTAACAAAAGACGTAATGTAAGGCTGGTGAACTAAGCCACGCAGACGAGTGTTTTATCACCACAACGCGAACAAAATCGCGGGCAACAGCTAGTATTACCACAAATTGCGTATGTGTCCGAGTCCGAGGGTATTGCTGTAAAGCCTACTAATAAAAGAGGCAATATCCCAAATCAAATCAAATCAAATCAAAGCATTTATTTCAATTAGACCATTTACAGGCACTTTTGAATTGTCAAGAAGTTACAGTTTAATATTGAAGCTAGTTGCTCGTTCCAAAACGTAGGTCTCTATGGAGAAGAACGAGCAAGAAACTCCATGGACACTCTTTTCATTCAATTTGGTTTTTACAAAAACTTGGTTACAATATTCTTGTTGCTTCTATATGTGAAAACAATGAAGTGAAAGAATGAAATATAAAAAATAACAAAATTATAATAAAGATGTAAGCCATGGCAGTCAAGAGATGACCAATCCCAACTGACAGCACCCGTTCACGAATATGACGCGTGCATCAGCACCATTTAGCTCAACCATCTTGAAGGGAACCAAACGACCCAACCCACGCGCCACCGTCAGCGAGACATTAAAGTGAGCATGACGAAACTCTCAACTGCCATGCTCAGTGTCCAACACATAGTAACTTAACAAATAAATGGCTCCATGGTACTCACATTTACAAAATTGAAATAAATTATGTTAAATTATATAATACTAAGGTTTTTAGTGAACCTATTCGACTGATGTATGTAATAAATAGCAATAAAATAACGGTAAACGTTATTAAGGTCAATCAAAATGAAAAAAGGGGTAAGAAACATTCCCAAAAAAAACAATATCTATTAATTTGTGAGCCCGAGTCTCTGTGGAGCAGGACCAGCATTAAGCCAAGCATTCTTATCATTAATATAATCTTCTAACTTATAATATGCCTGACTACATAGTGTGCGTTTGATGCAAGTTTTAAATTTTCTCTCATTTAGTTCGAGAATATCGAGCGGTATTTTGTTATAACATTTTACACAGTTACCAACTCGTTTTACCAACTCATTAAAAGCCGTGAACATTAAAACTGGTACATAACTCATTGTGAGCGCGACAATCGTGCGCTCAACACGTAATTGTGGCGCGACCACGGGCTAATTATTGTGCCACCAATTTATACGGACGATTCATTACGTAAGTGTTTATTGCAACCAGTTGTTCATATGGCACTATCTTTTGCCATCACGCCTGTATTCCCCGAAGGGTTAGGCAGAGGTGTACCAATGTACATCCACAGTTCGCCGGTATGTTTAGCTCCCGTGGTATAGAGGGTGAGCCTATTGGCATTAACCGGGCAAAAATCCAAACACCGAGCTGCCACTGAGAATTTCATAGAAAAATCCAATAACGCTTTTTGCTCGACCTGGGAATTAAACCCAAGACGTCTAGCATAGCACTCGCGCTTAGGGCCACTAGGCTAACGAGGCTTTTGCCCGCGACTTCGTCTGTGTCAATGTCGGTTATGTTTAAAATTCAATCATGATTCGAAAGACACGTGACGCCATCTATAATCATAAGAACTTTATTGATTTTTTCTCGGGAACAGTTTTTTTGTCGAGATTTTCATCTCGACAAAAAAACTGTTTCCCATATCCGTTTTACAACGTATATGCAAAATTTCAGGATGATCGGTTTAGTGGTTTAGGCGTGAAAAGGTAACAAACAAACAAACTTACTTTCGCATTTATAATATTACAACAACATACAATCACGCCTGTATTCCCCGACGGGTTAGGCAGAGGTGTATCAATGTACACCCACAGTTCGCCGGTTTCTTAGGTCCCATGTAATTGGGGCGAGGCTATTGCCATTTATAATATTAGTTAGGTTGGGTTGGTTACGATTTTTTTCAAAGGGACAAGCCCGTCACACTCTTCTCAACCACTCCAACTCTTGAAAGCCAGAATCAACAGTGCAGACCATCAGCGCCGAAACAATGAAGCTCGACGAGTCTTGGAGAAACGATTCAATTGTACTCATATTGTTGATCCCGCATCAAAATTAATCAGAAAAGATTAGCGGAGGAGTAACAAAAACATAATTTCCGCTTACGTAGCATACACTTTATTTTAATAAGGAGTGAAGGAAGAAGATGGAAGCCGGCAAGTGCGAGTCAGAGTTGAGTACGGGTTTCGTATCTTCGTAAAATATTTAACACTACCATACATCAAACTCGTTTCTTTTATAGGGAATAAATTAAATTTTACTTCATGTTATCTGTCTTATAGACTGATGTCATACTTGATCATCATCTGCCTAGCCTTTTCCCAACAATGTTGGGATCGGCTTCCAGTCGAGCCGGATGCAGCTGAATATCAGTATTTTACATGGACAGTCGCTCCACTAGGTCAACGAGGCAGTCGAGGAAAAAAAAATGTTAAGATAACTAAAAATAAACCGGGCACCATAACCATTTCTAATTAAGAAGTTTTGAATCGAAGGGCAGAACCGATAGAATAAAATACAAATTATGTAATTTCCATTCAATAAAGGACCTAAAACTTCTACAGCAATGTTATTAGGCCTCCCAACCTTATTTTTTCGGTGTCTACCAAGTTATATTAAAACTAAATACGTCATTATAACTTGAGTACCACTTAAACATTAATGTTGAGTCAACAGACGCCATTTTAAGTACTTATTTACGCTAAAAGTAATGTTAGTTACAATAATCTGAACTGAAGTTTTCTACAAAGTTAGAATATTTATGAAATAAAAAGCTTAGTAGAACTGCTTCGTTAGCCTAGTGGTGGTAAGCGACAGCTACGCTAGAGGTCTTGGGATCGATTCCCGGGTCAAGCAAAGTGTTATTGGGTATTTCTGTGAAATTTTCAGTAGCAGCTCGGATTTAGAATTTGTAGCTGGGTAAGGCAATAAATAAATAAATAAATATCTTGGGACAACTCGCACACGGCTATCTGATCCCAAGCTAAGCAGAGTTTGTGTTATGGTAACCAGACAACTGATATACATACTTATATAATTTATAAATACATACATATTATAGATAAATCATACCCAGACACAGAACAAACAATCATGCTCATCACACAAAGTTTGTCCTGGGTGGGAATCGAACCCACGACCTCCGGCTTAGCAGTCAGGGTCACTAACCACTAGACCAACAGGCCCGTCGAATAGGCTCGCCCCCTATTACATGGGATTTTTTTTAAGTCCATTACACAGCAGTTCATTTATAGTAACCAGTAGCTAACTGTAGATATACATTGGTTACACCTCTACCTTACTCTCCGAATACAGGACGCCATAGTAGCACCAGGCGCGATAGTAGCTTAAATAAAAAGCTCATTTCATTAAAATCCTCCAACAAAATCACTCCAAGCAACTGCCTCACAACGATCGCCTGCACAAATTACATAGCAACACGCATCCAGACAACACGACGACATGACCCACACACAAGTGACGTCACGAATTAAAACCCAGTAAGAGATGATAAAGTACATTTTAATACCGGGACCAAAATGAGATGGGACAATGCGAGGGTAATTCTAAATTTTGTTTGTTGTTCCCTAACTTTTGGAGAGCTGCGGAGTTGCAAACGATTTGTAAACTCGACGTGTTGGCGTTGCGTGGTCGTGAGAGGATACATTTTGTACTGGATGATGGAATATTTTGGCTGTTTATTCTATTTATAATATTACTAACTCCTGCCTGCGACTTTGTTACCTTTCTTGATTACTATTTCGCTCTTGTGTCCCGAAGCGTGATGTTATGTATGCTAATATTATAAAGCTGAAGAGTTTGGTTAAAATATGTTTGGAAAAAATATGTTTGTATTTGTTAGGCCATTTATTGAGGAAGGCTTTAGGCTATATAACATCATGCTACGACACTCGGCACAACCGCAGACGAACCAAAATTATCGACATAGCCCAGCGAATCAGCAAATTGAAGTGGCAGTGGGCAGGGCACATGGCACGCTGTGCTGATGGCCGATGGGGCTGCAAACCGGCAAGCGCAGCTTAACACGTCCACCCACAAGGTGGACGGACGCCCAGATTAAGACCGCAGGAAGACGCTGGATGCAGGCCGCTTCCAAGCGGTCTTTTGGAAATCTCTAGGGGAGGCTTATGTCCAGCGGTGGACGTCCTGCGGCTTATATGATGATGATTCAAACATAGTTTTTCAAACCCGATTGGTAGTTCCAGAGATTAGTGCGTCTTAACAAACAAACAAAACAACTCAGCTCTATATTAGTATAGATTTATGGGTTATTGGCAAAATGTTTGACGTTTCAGCCTAGAATACACTTTAGGGACCGGCCGGTGTATTCTGTGTAAATCTCCCTCGTTAAATGTACGTGAAGTGAGCTTGTGGTGAGCTATCATCACACGTAATGCTAACGGTGACAGCTTTTTTTTTTTTTTTTTTTTAGACGGGAAATCATCAAATAACTTCCCCCGCCCTGGGCGGGGCGGGAGGGAGTGTCAGACTTTTACTGACTAAAACCCGTCTATGTTCCTTCATGTGCCCTTTGCGTTCCGGGGGCGCGGTATCTCTTTCGAACAACCCGCAGAACGGTGACAGCTGGGCCCAACCTAACTCTACCTAAATTAAAGAGATTTTCACAGAATAGTATCATAGTGTAATTACGTAAGCACTACATGACTCTACCATTATCTTTTTAGGAACAAAGTTTTCTAACGCGGCTTGCGGTAGGAGTTAACTGGCTGAAATCGTCACGTAAGGAACAAGCGTTAGATTATGTTTTTTTTTTTTTAAACGTAGCTCTCTACTTAGGATTTTCCCTGTATTGTAGGTGTGTAAAAAAACATATAAGCTCACATATACAAACAGCCAGACCCGGAACAACTATCTGTAAGCCATACAAATATTTGATCAATGTAAGCAAAGTGAAAATAAATAATAAAATAAAATAAAGAAAAATAATCCCAGCCTATTATTGTGTCAATGCAGAGCAAAAGCCCTGTCTTAGCGTCTCCGCACACGACCAATTTTTTTAACTTTTATCGAGACGATTTTTGACAGTTTCTTCTCGGAAATCGGCCCGATAATCGGTCAAAAAGTCGGTCACGGGAGACGCTTATACAGAAGGCACGAGTTCGTTGTCCTTCACCGATGTCACTGATACTTAACATAAACTTAGAAAGGGCACAAAAAGATCAAATGCTAGCCTTTCCCAACCATTTTATTTATGCACAGACTAAGTTTTAAGTCCAGGGTGCCAGAAAATCTTGTTTCCTCTTACAAAATTCTTATATACCACTTGTACTTACTTACTTACAAACTGTAAGTCTACTTGCGACGAAGGCGGGCGTCGGGTGTCGGGTGGACGTTTTGCGGTCAAGTGGTCGCCAGTCATTCTTTAGTGTGAAATAGTGTTATAAAAAAAGTTTTTATATTCACTTTTATGCTGTGTTGGTGTGGATAAGGCTTTTTAGAGGTTGGAAAGATCCTGATAGTTTGCAAAGGATGTTATCGGTAGGGGGATATTTAATTTTAAAATTGTATATTATGGTTACTCAAAATTTTGTAATGGGATTTAGGACTTGTTTCAGATGCTATGTATTATTTTGAAATTAAATTGTTTAATCGTGTTACTGACTAACTACAAGCCTAGATATTAGTGTTCTTATTCAGTCTACACAATTTTATAGAGGTTTATTACTTATTGAAGAAAATATGACCAAACTACGTTTTGTATCGAGCACGTCTTCTTATAAAATGCTCAAACTAACTGACATATTTATGACTTTGGAAAAAATAATAACAAAATTAAATAATATCACCATATTATTGTACCACTGCAGGACAAAGGCCTCTTCCCATACAGAGAAGGCATGAGCATTGCTCACCATGTTTGCTTAAAACGAATTGGCGATTGAAGACTTATATTAAGTTTAGGTTTCCTCATAAAATTTTCGTTCACCAATGTCAGTGATATCCAAGACAAACTTAGAAAGTACATACGAGATAAAAAAAGTCACATTGTTCGAGTGGTCGAGTCCGGTTGCGAATCCATAGGCTTAAGCATGAGAGGCGAGCACCTTAACCACAGGGCCATCACAAGAAAAGTCCGAGACAAGTCGAAAAAAACCGAAACTAAAGTCATTGCCTCTCAAAATCAATAAGGTAAGTACCACGAACTAAATAAATAGGTACGCACCAATTTTACAACTCGACTGTAACATTTTAATTACCTGACAACCATTTTAATAAGTGTGGACGTCCGAATAAGTACGTAACGATCCAATAATTTACCTGTTGGCGTCAAAATAAATATAAACAGGGATCTATTCCCGTTACCAATTAAAATTAATTGTGGACACTTGATACTGCGATCTGCCTGACTAGAGTAAAAAAATCTCTTTACGATCTTCTGCTATGGAAATAAGTGCTCTGTTGGTCTCATGGCTGTTGAGCGTGGGGGCCTGGGTTCGATTCCCAGGTCGGGCAAAGTGTTATTAGGTTTTTCTATTACAAATACTATAACATTAATCTTTTAAACAATTTTGTTTTTTTGTATGACATGGTTGGCGTATATTCTGAATGATTAGCTGCTTATCTGTTTCTCGCGGGTTCGGTTCCCGCACGGCTTGAATATTTGTATCGCCTACAGTATAGCCTATACTACTGTAGTATAGTTGTTCCTGTTTGTGTATGTTTGTGTATGTTAGCATATAGCATAATGTCATAAACGAATAATCAATCTTTTCATTTCGAGAGCATATTAAATCCTAATCAAGCTCAACGAAAAACGAGCTTCCCCGAACATCTATAGCTGTATATCTACTACCTAAAATACACTGGCGGCCATTCCAAATATTCAATACACATTCCAATGTCGAAGATTCATAATTTGTAGGACTACAGCGAAGCCCACAAATCACCCGGTGTTGCCAGCTTTGAGCTTCGCGAAATATGCCAATATATCCGTACGAACGATGAATAACAGCTGTGTTGCTACACTCAAAAAATAATATTTGGCCTTTTGTTAGTGGTTTTCAATATTTTTTTGACATTAAGCTGAATTTATTTTGTTTGTGTTACGGTTGAGATGTAAATATAATATAAGGATTATCGATTTGTTTGCTAAAATTCGATGACAAACAATTTTTTGAAAATAGAATGTATTATTTTGTTGTTTTAGGAACCAGTAAAGTCGTTAATCAATTTGTTTTTGGTTTGAAAACAAAATAAAATTACAATAAATTGTAAATTGAAAATCTGAATTCGTGTTGGAAAGCGTCCTCGTCAACAAACCGCATACAAGCTGTATGAAATTCGGTCCTTTTGAAAGCACAATTTTCGATTCCCAAAGAGAATTATTAAATGAAAATCATTACATAGTATAAAACAAAGTCGCTTTCTCTGTCCCTATTCCCTTTGTACGCATAAATCTTTAAAACTACGCAATGGATTTTAATGCGATTTTTTAATATATAGAGTGGTTAAAGAGGAAGGTTTATATGTATAATAACATCCATTAAATAGTGGATAAATACTGTTATTTTTAAGGTTTCTAATGTGATGTCGTAAATAATTTATTTTTTTCCGCTTACATTGCAAACGCATGCTGAACCGTACGAGATTTATCAAAATAATGTATCAAGTATTGTACACATTGAAAAGGTCTACAGAAAACTCCGCGATGGTATATGTCTATCTCTTATGGATATCGCACAATATTATTTCTTTGTCATTTACTTTTTACGACAAATAATGGCTATTTTTTATTTATTTTTTATTTTATCCAATTAAATACCTTAAATACATTGTATATGGCCTTTTACAGCATAATATGATTTAAATGAATATTTTCGAAGATATTACAGATTTAAAAATTGCGGGACGTACTCGTAGCGTTTGCGGCGGAGCGGGCCGCCATGTTTTTGTATACAACGTTTACAGTTTTTCTCCAGTGTATTATTAGTATCAGCATTGCACCCGTGCAAAGCCGGGGCGGGTCGCTAGTATTATTATATACAAGTCATAAATGACCTTTTTTACCTATGACGCATTAAAATGTAACTATGATAACGGACTTATGAAGTAATAAACAAAATATATATAACTGAATTGAGAACCTCCTTCTTTTATGAAGTCGGTTAAAAATACTATTTTAGTCAAAACCCTTTTTTTACAAGCAATTTTTATAATCTACTATAATCTCTTCCAGCTTTACAGTTTTCCGACCGATTACAGTACACCAACCACTACATACACTTATTTATATTGCTGCATGGTAAATAAGCCCACATCCCACCAGAATGCCAAAAATTCTACTAATTAAATAACATCAAATTCTAGTCGCAATCTCATCTCATAGACAACAAAATATGTCAAAAAATTAATGAAAATAAAATGTATTTTTGACATATTGCGTCTGAGACCATACTGCGTTCGTTCCTAAAAGTTAGTGGAATTACAACCGTGATTCTAACTGGTCACATTCGCTTGTATAATATAATATTTTGCAATACCAGAATCCTCACAGATGTATTGCCACAGAGGCAAAGCTAAAATGTCTCAATGTATCAATACGCCTATAATCACACTGCCATTTATGCTCCTCAAACCAGAATACAGCACAGCAGCTTTGCGATGGAAATAGGCACTACTGTTTGAATGCTTTATTACCAGAATATACGTACATAGTATATGGTAAAAGTGACAAAGGTGTCGCTATATTCGTTTACTATTGGCATGTACATTTTTAATTGACACGCCAATAGTAAACGAATCATAAAAGTACAATCTTCTTCTAAACACAGCGCATATTGTTAGGAGATTCCTTTCTCAGGAGCCCTGACTACCAGTGGGTTGTACCCTGTTATCAATGCCGGTGGGCTACTATTGTTTAAATTTTTAAATGTTTTTAGGATCGTAGCAGGTGGCGGTCCGTGGTTTCTGCCTACCCCCATGGGAAAAAGGCGTGACTTTATGTATGTATATGTATGTGTTTCTATCCAACTTCCTTCTAATAATTATATTAAGTTTGTGAGGATGGATGGATGGATGTTTGTTACTCTTTCACGCTTAAACAGCTGAACGGATCTGTATGAAATTTGTCACAAAGATTGTTAGCAGACTGGAATAGCACATAGGATACCTTTTAGCCCGAAAAATGTATGGTTCCCATGGAACCAAGCACGGACGAAGTTGCGGGTAGAAGTTAGTGTCTTTTATATAAATAAATAAAAATAATAAAGTACAGTCTCCTTTTCTTTTCTTTTCTTCGAGGAGCTCGTGGCTAAATAATTACAGCCGCATAGACCGATCTTCCGGGTTAGGCCACGCTTGCCGAGGTTGGTCTGTGGATGGGTGACCATTTACCATAGCGAGTTTCCTCCGTACCTCGGAAAGCACGTAAGGCCGTTGGTCCCGGCTGTCATTTGTAGATCTTTGACAGTCGTTACTGTTAGTCAAAAGCCAGAAAGTCTGACAACCAGTCTTACCAAGGGTATCGTATTTCAAATTACTGGGTTGTGGAGGTCTGATAGGCAGTCGCTCCATGTAAAATACTGATATTCAGTTGCATCCGGTCCGACTGGAAGCCGACCCCAACATGGTTGGGAAAAGGATAGGCAGATGATGAGTCTCCTTTTCTTATAAAATTACTAATCATAATCATAATCATTTATTTGTCAGAATATGGTAAATACATCAGAAATGTGGTCTTAATTTAAATAATAGTGTCACAGCATATCCTGCCATACAATGGCGTGCAAATACTGGCGTACTTAAAACATATATTGGAAACACCTACTTCCCCGGACGAGCTCCTTCACAAAGAGCTCTACTACTCTAAAACTACCCTCGCCACGTTCGACTCTCGATCACTAGCAGTAGCAAAGAGTAATATTTTTAATGGCCGCGCCGTGCTCATTAATTAGGACGATGGGAAGCATGCCAATTAATCAATCTGTGGGTTGCGTGGCGCCAAACTGGAGAGACCGACCACAACTGTATTACATATAGGTTTAGTATACATACATACCATCACGCCTGTATTCCCCGAAGGGTTAGGCAGAGGTGTACAGGACAGCCACAGTTCGCCGGTATTTTTTAGGTCTCATGTAATAGGGGGCGAGCCTACTGCCATTAACCGGACGCAAATCCTAACTCGAAGGTGCTAGTGAGAATTTCATAGAAAAACCTAATAACACTTTTTGCTCGACTTGGGAATCTAATCCAAGACCTCTAGCGTAGCAGTCGCGCTTAGGACCACTAGGCTAAAGAGGCAGTTAGCTTAAAGGGTTAGATTTAATATATCTGTACTAATATTTTAACTACCAGTTGGTCTCTTGGTGGCAAGCGCGACTGTTGAGCTCTTGGTCCTGGGTTCGATACCCAGGTCGGGCAAAATGTGTTATTAGATTTTCCATTAGGAATTTTTCATTAACAGCCCGGAGTTTAGAAGTTGGTGGTGTGACACCCCTGTGGCTCGGAAAATCACGTAAAGCCGTTGGTCCTGCGCCTGATCTATCCCCGGTTGTGTCGGATTGCCGTGCCACCGGACTCTGCAAGTTAGGGAAGGCATGCATGTGCGCACACACTAGTGCACTATAATATCTCTTGCGTACTTGGTTAATCTGCATTAAGATTAGCCGCCGTGGCCGGAATTGGTCTGGAGAGAATACATAGCATACACTAATATTATAAACCTGTAGAGCTTCGAGATAATCTCAGAAACTACTGGTTCAATTTTTGTGTAATTCTTTAGGAAATAGGGGGCTACGTTATTCGGTAGGGTCAAAAATACTATATGCAAGTTAATAAAAACACAATTTTCAACACTAAATGTTTTCTGTTTGAGTTCATTTTTAATTTTATATTAATCGTCGTTCTGATGGTCCTGAGGTAAAGCTCGTGCACGAGGTTACGGGTTTGATACGGGGGAAGTATCAATATGACTTTATTAATTCATATGTATTATACGTATTTATAGGTTTATCTTGTACATCAGTGCGATGGTCCCTATTAACAATGACATTTCAGCAAAAAGAGTACTGTTCAGTAGAGCAGTTTAAAGTTTGTTTTGACAGTAAAAAATTTAATGCAACCGACAATATTAACTAAGAAACTGACTTAATATAATGTTTTTCAATAAAATATTGCGTAATATAGATTTATTGTGATTCTATTAATGTAAAAAAGCGAAAATTTGAAAAAATATATTTCCGACATTGTTAATAGGGACCACGATCTAACATCAGCAAAAAAAAAAAACGACGGGTTGCACTCCGGGAGTGCCGGCAGAAGTGAAAACTTGAATATTAACGTTGTGCATTTTTGATATTTTGGAATGGTTAGGGAATAATTTTTCACGAATTGCTTTAATTATCAGTATAAAAATACTATCATTTATGTGGTATAATACAATATTTATTTATTGCGCTAAAAAATAAAAAATATATATATAAAAAAAAAGTGTGTGGGGGGTATTCGTAAATTCGTAAGATTTTTGATCAGGTCACGTGTCCTGACGCGAGTTTAAAATTTTTTACCCATTACAAAGAAAGTGTACAACGCCGCTAAAGAAGTTTTCACTTCAAAAAATATCGTAAGGAAACTTAGTCTTATAATAATCTACGTTTGAACTCGCCAATCCGAATTGAGCAAACATAGTGATCAATACTCGTGCCTTTTGCCCTGCAGTGGGACAATAACAGGCTGGTATTAATATTATAGAAGAATTTGAATTAAGTAATATCAGTTCGCTTTTTCCTTCCTCCCTTCAAGCTTTCAAGGGTTTTATTAAAGCCGGTACACGTGTATGACACTTTAAGTGTAGGCTTATAAATAGATTTTAGGATCGTAACTTCTATTATTACTGGAACGGGTATATGTATTAATATTCTCTAGACCGATTTTGGTATCGGGGGCATTAGCCCCCGATACCAAAATCGTTATAAATGATGAGAATAAAATTCTTTAAACTTAAATAACAGTTCACTTAAAATGAGATAAGTACATAATGCTTATACCTAAATATGTTTGCCTCTAGAGTGTTGGTGACGTTACAGGGTACATACATGCTTCCTGAGTTTTGCTTTAAATATGTTCATACTATCACACATTTTTAAATCCTCCGATAAATTATTAAATAGTTGTACTCCCTCAGTCAGTATTTTTTTTTACCGTAATTAGTCCGTGCACGTGCAGTCAGTAGTTGAAATTTGTTTTTACTTCTTGTGTTGTATGTAGGTGTTTTTTTTTAAGTTGTATGTTAGATTGCACGGAGTTCGTGGTGTTTTTTTTTTTTTCTATTTATAATGGAGACTAGCCAAGTACCCAAGAGATATTATATTATTTATATTAGTTCACAAGTATGTGCGGTAACACACTTGTGATTGCGCACATACTTGCGGCTTTTACTTGTTCCGTGCCGGTTCGATTCCCGCACAGAACACATATTTGTTTGACCTACAGATGGTTGTTCCGGGTCTGGCTGTTTGTGTATGTGAGTGTATATGTTTGTAAACGCACCCACGATACAGGAGAGATTCCTAGTGTGGGGCTACGTTTTTTTAAGAAAAAGATAAAAGAAAAGAACAAAAGTCATACTTACGTAAAAGAAAGTAAAGAAAATAAAGAACAAAAGTCATACTTAAAAGTCATACTTATTGACGGGCCTGTTGGTCTAGTGGTTAGTGGCCCTGACTGCTAAGCCGGAGGTCGTGGGTTCGATTCCCACCCAGGACAAACTTTGTGTGATGAGCATGATTGTTTGTTCTGTGTCTGGGTGTGATTTATCTATAATATGTATGTATTTAAAAAAATATATAAGTATGTATATCAGTTGTCTGGTTACCATAACACAAGCTCTGCTTAGCTTGGGATCAGATAGCCGTGTGTGAGTTGTCCCAAGATATTTATTATTTATTTATTTATTTACTTGTCAACTATACACACTTACTTTTACATCGTTCTGAAACCTAAAGCCATAAACTCTAACATAGTAACAGAAACTATTGGCACTATTATTATACCAATATGTATATAACACTAGTTACAAAAAAAAACGCGTTGTGTGTATGAAAGAAGGGGAATCGACAGAGGGCAGCCCTAATTAACAAGCACGGTACCGTACGACACGGCAAGCGGCAGCCGGTCCGGTACGGTGTGTGTATTAAGGCGCTGTTTCACTACCATACACGATGCGCACGACGCCGACGCGACGTTTGCTGCTTTTATCAATTCATTTATTTAAACTTTATGGAACAAAAAAGTACAGAAGTGGAGCGTGAATGGAAAGCCTTAGGCATTTTCTGCCAGTCAACTAAAGACAGCTGCAAATGATTGTACAATAGTAAAATAACAAAATTGAATACTTTAAAAAGAAAGGTCATGTCGTTAAGTCATGCTGCTAACGTGCGTACCCTCTGCGTCATGGGCGTACCCAGCTTCTGGCCTATACATGGCCCATGCGCGCCCCCCCGCCCCATGCTCTGCGTGCACATAGTAACTGTGGCTCGTAGCGTTGAAATGCATGGATGATAAATTCAAGCACGCGTGTATCAATGACCACATCTACATTTTCATACAAATCAAATTTCTTGTTTTTGTTACGACGTGAAAAAATCCTAGTGGATGTCCTCAGGGTCTGTCTTACTGCCCAAAAACCATCCCGGTTTTTTAATCCCACATTTTCACCAGGGACTTTAGAAACGTACACGCCTTCCGCGATCCCCAACTAGGTACAAAGCGTAGCTAAGTCAACGTGTGCAGCGTGCACGTGTGTAGCGTACACGTGTGTCGCAGTTTAACAGCGCCTTTATTATGTGAATTTTCCGCGCGGCCGCCCGACGCGGCGCCTGCATCGCGTTGATAGCTGCACTGTAATGTGGTTTTATAATTATTTATCAACTTCCTACGTGAGGTTCCGTCGTAGGCTTTTACATAATATTAATATTTCATGATATATTTCGTTAGAGAGGTAATTTGGATTTAGTGAACGTAGAATAGGCAGTTTCAACGCTTGGCCTTCTAGTTTTGGAGGAATCTGTCGAGTTGGATGGAAGGAGTGGGGGGAGGCCTTTGCCCAGGAGTGAAAGAGAATAGGCTAAAAAAGTAAGAAGTAGCACTGTGTGGTAATCTTTGTAAGTTTTCATAGTTTGTAAGGTTCCGTTCCCGAAGGGCGCGAAAGGGACCCCAATAATAAGGCTCCGCTGTTCGTCCGCCAGTCTGTTACAGGGCTGTATCTTCTGAACCATAATAGGTAGACACTTATTTTTTTCAAAAGAAAAAACCCCTATGTAGTTGCGGGCAGAAACTATTAGACGGATAGGCTACAAGAGTATTTTATTACTATATGGGTATATATTTATAACACTGATACTCAGTTGCATCCGGTTAGACTGGAAGCCGACCCCAACATAGTTGGGAAAAGGTTAAGCAGATGATGATGGGTATATATTTTTACTTAATCTTTTTCGTTCATCTTACTACTATTATAAATGCGAAAGTTTGGCTAGTTAATCACGCCAGAACAGCTGAACGGGTCTAGATGAAATTTGGCACAGATATAGATAATAGTCTGGTACCTATAGCACATAGGCTACTTTTTATCCCTCAAAAATATCCGGTTTTCATAGGATAACACATCAATTTTGACTCAAACGAAGTCGCTGGCACAACGGTGTCTAAAATGATTTTATTCCTACACCTCACTGTTTTTATATATCTCGTGGAAACCTTCGCAAATTGTTTTCGGCCCACTCGGAATGAGTATTTGATTTCGTTGTTCGCTTTTTTACGTATTTATACAAATATCATTCATGTATAAACCGAATGGACCTATGTAGGCGTTTGTAATCATGTTTTGGAGATTTTTATTTGTTTGTGTTTTGTATAAAAATGCTAATTTTATACGTATTTGATTTATTTTGTTTTGTTGAATGTAAATTAATCTATTTGTGTATCTGCTCGTTTGCGGAAAATTGTTAGAACGATATAAGATACGAGTACCCATACTGTCAATCATGGAAATATATTTTTGTGGAGTATTTTTACATCAGGTAATTTAATTTATCACCAATTGGAGGACTTTTATTTGTCATATAAAAAATATTGTTTATGGTAGCGCGCAATGTAACGTATGTAATGTTTAGAAGTAAGTATAAAAGATTAGCTATAACAATTAAAACTTGTCCCCGTAAAGAAACCTATAAAATAACGTAACTTTGACCTTCAATACCTGCATAATCAAAATGTCCTCAGATTCAGAATAAAATACACTTTCGCCTTTATTAAGTGTATTTTTATACTCGTTATATTTGGAAGCCATAATTGAACCGAATCCCAAAATAAAAAATAATGAGAGAACGCGCTAAACAAAATTAGCGATACATCACAATAATTAATTTTAACACAAGTCTGCGAATTTAAGAACTCAATTTTACCTTTTTAATCGTTTTAAGACTTCAAACCAAGCGGCGATATTTTTAGTTAGAAATTTTACGTATTGTTAAAATGAACTCAACATTTTAACTAAAGCAATATTATATAATAACACAGGTCCTAGAAGTCCGAATTTATTTAAAAATGAGATTCGCAAAAATTACACCTAACTTTTACTTGTTTTAGCAATTCTTGTGTTCGTGGCCAAAGGAAAATTAAAACACGTTAAAACCTAACATAGTTTATTTATTTACACTTTATATTGTAACACCACATAATTAAGTAAGCACCTTATTCGTGTATTCTTCATTCGTCATATTTATATGTAATTCTTCTTTTTTTACAAGCTTGCTTTTGCGAGGGGAATACAGGCGTGATAGTATGTTGCTTTCGTAATTGGGTTTGATTAAAACTAAAACTAGCCAACGTGAACATTTCTCCCATTTTTGAAGTAGTAAAAGTATATTAGTAAGTAAACTGCCGCGTTGGCCTAGTGGTTCTGAGTGCGACTGCTACGCTAGAGGTCCTGGGTTCGATTCCCAGGTCGAGCAAAAAGTGTTATTGGGTTTTTCTATGAAATTCTCAGTAGCAGCTCGGAGTTTGGATTTGTGCCCGGTTAATGGCAATAGGCTCGCCCCCTATTACATGGGACCTAAATATACCGGCGAACTGTGGGTGTACATCGGTATACCTCTGCCTAATTCGTTTTCCCGCGACTTCCTCAGCGTCAAAGTTGATATATTACCAAACGGGGACCGTACATTTTCCGGGATCAAAACTAGCGTGTGAGCTTTTCCAGATCCGGCCAGCAGTTTCAGTAGCAAACATTCATCTATCCTTACGCATTTATAATTTAAAAGTAGTAACATTATCGAAAGATTGTAAATTGACTCGTTTTGGCAAGAACTTAGCTAAAATAACAAACCTGAGAAAACCTTATCCCTTTCTTGTAACATGCCAAAATGATAGGTCACCATTGGTCTCAGAAGATCTGCCTACCATGACGAAGAGGCGTAGACACTCGCTCCTACACTAAGCGGTCCCGGCGGGGCTGCGTCGGCTATCATCGTAGTCACGACTCTCGAACTAAGGGGGCGGACTTGGGACGACTTTTAGTGTCGGCCATTTTTTTATGTAATCTGGCAGGTTTTTTTTTCCAAAGTAATTTCATTACCTTTAAGAACGATTGCAATCTAATCTTAGTCTCAATCTGTCAAAAAAAAAATGATTTGGGATATTCTAAATTGTTTTTTTTTTATACGAATACATTTGCCTGTTTTGAATGTATAATTTGAATAGTAATGGTGGTTCATTTGGTATGTTGGAACACGCGGCTTTCCTGATTCTCTACATTCGCCACTAGTCACAACTCCCGAACTAAGGACGGACTTGGGACGGCTTTTGGTGTTGCTATGAGGTTTTTTTTTCTTGTAAAAATTTAAAGAACATTCGTGGCATACTTTTCAACACAGTAACTTATACAGTGGCTCTTATTGCATCGTTTTTAGACTCACGACGTCGTGTTTTATGCACACAGGCTTTTAATTTACAGAGATTAGCGAGGTTAAGAAAAAAAAAACAAGTGAATAAACTATTCGGCTTATATTAGTAGCAGCATTAGTATAAACTAGCTTACGGGTTTTTTTTTTGTGCGCACCCCTAATTATTTTACGAAAATACAAGTAATTTACTCCTATCAGCTATCTTCCAATGAATGCCCCGTTAAAAATAGGTAAAGGTATTTCAGAGACTGGCCGAAATAAACAGAGCCAACATTTTTATAAAATCCTTTTCCTTGAAAGTTACCCGGTTTTAACAAACACATAACTTATTTTGTAAAAAAAAGTTGTTATTTTGACATTACAATGAGACACTTCAATTTTAATATTTTTATGATAAAAATAATAATAACCAGCCAAATCCGTCCCACGAATTTATGGAAAATCTGCCATTTGACGCTCAAACGGACTCGGTCCGGGAAATTGTTTCGCATTTTCGTTTCCGTGCGCGAGGTGCATATTGCAAGCCATTGTAAATGCTCGCTCGACTATATGAGCCGTTGAGCTGCGCAAATCGAATAGCTGACCTCAAGCGGTTACAGATTACCCGTTTTACTACAGAAATGTAGAGTTTTTGTTTACTGAGAAAATGCAAACGAGCACAAGAGGAACGTGTGAGATCAGGTTTTAGATAATTAGGTAGGTATTAGAAAAAACTATCGCTGTCACTCTTTATGTCTCGGCGTGCGAAAAGGACAACTGCATTTCCTCACTAATTACCCTACGGGAACCGTAGGTACATTTTTCCAGGATAAAATTTAATGTAGCCTATTCCAGACTACAATCTGCCTTTTTTTATTTGGCAATTTCATCCAGATCCGTTTAGCCATTTAAATGTGGGAGAGTAACAAACATCCATCCATCCATCCATCCTCAGAACCTTTCGCAATTATACTCGTATTATAACATTAGTAGGAAGTAGGAATAGATGTAGGTACCCTAGGTATTCTCTACACAATTACCACATCCAATTCCCTTCCAAAAAGCAGTAGTTCAAACAAGAAAATTTCCCAGCAAACAGTTGAAACACGCAAACCAGACACAGCGTAGGGAATCGGTTAATTAAATTAAACATACGAACGTAGCGCGATGTAATTAACGAGGTGCAATTAAAGAGGTAGTGCAGGTAACTGCATTACGGGGATCAGCAGCGATGCATGTCCGATGGCAAATGAGGTTACTGTTGATACGGGTACAGCGCTGTAAAGGAAATAAAGGAGTGGCTATGAGTAATTAATTGTCTTTTATTTATTGTTGTGTCCGCGACTTCATTTGTACGAATGTTGTTTTTTATTCGCGCAAATCCCTAAATACAGTTCAAAAATAAATAAGCTTCAGTTACTTCTATAACATTAGCTATCTGCCAGTGAAAGTCCCGTCCAAATTGGTCTAGTCGTTTCTGAGATAAGACGAAACAAACAAAGAGACAGACAATAATTGGCTATTTCGTGTAATCTTGAAAACATTAATTTGCAATTAATAAAATGCTTAATTAATTAATCCACTCCAATATTATAAATGAGAAAGTGCACCACGATAACTTAAATCCACGATAACTGATATACACGCGAACGAAGTCGCTGGCAAAACTTAGCAGACTCAGTCCTCGAAATAAATCCTTCAATTAACTTTTTATTGCACTTAAAAATCGATGTCTCAATTAAAAAATATTTCCCTTACCAACATCAAATGACCAAGCTGCACAATTAAAAAAAAACAACAAAAGAATTCAACAAAAATAAATTACGCATTGCAAACACGCACGAACTCAATCGCTAAAATGTTGCCACAATTAAAAATTCAGTCGGAACTCCCCACCTGGCAACACTCCAAGCGTTGAACGCTGGCCACCCTGTCGACGGCGCCGAAATAAAAATTAATTATTATTGTCCACTTTTCAGTTGGCTTTATTTTACAACACTAGCTGTTTTTACGAGTCGGCTCGCTGTTTTATTTAATTAATTTGCATTTCATTTGTTTATTCACATGATACTTATGTTTGGGAGGGACTGCAGATGTAATTTCGGAGCAACTGCAATCAAAATGGATTGCGAAAAGCGAATTAATTAAGGTTTTTTAATGTAAAGAGTAATATTTGTCATCAGGCTTTGCTGTATCTTTCTGTAGATCTAAAAAACGGTAATTTAAATAATTAAAAAACGCGACTGCTATTCTTTAAAAATCCCTAAAACAAGATAAATTGTAGCAGTCGGGAGTCGGGACCCATTCTAGAAATGGAGGATTAGTGAATTGAGAGCACATACCTATATTACATTGCAGATGGTCCCGAATGGGTCCCGACTGCTACAATTTATCTTGTTTTAGGGATTTTTAAAGAATAGCAGTCGGGTTTTTTAGTTTTTTAAATTACCATTTTTTATTTTTTATTTTTTTAGTGTTTTAAAAAAGAAATTAGTATACCCAGTATCACTCTTACAGTAAATACGAATCTACCGACACCTCTCAAGCTAAAATCCATCGAGCCGTTCAGCCTGCAGAGCGTGCCAAACAATTATACATACAAACATACATAGGTACATACATACATACATACATACATACAAACATACCCTCGAAAAACATAACCCTCCTTCTGTCGCAGTCGGGTAAAAAGTAATAAATTCGAGTCGATTTTTAAATTGGAATTACGACTATTATATCCTTCTTCTTCTTTTCGAGTCGATGACGTTAGATAATTTTATAATGTTTAGGACTGGTAGGTGGCCACGTTTTAAAATATCCTATATCAATTGGTTTAATTAGGACAAGCAGAATTAGTATCGTTACGTTTATTCCAGCTACGCCCTCTGGGTATGTTTAAATAAGTTACTAAGTTGTAAGTAGATAAACAGGTCGAAGGCATTCTAAGTAGAAATACATATTTAAAAACTGAAGGGCAATTCTACTAATCAAACACGTTAAAAATCTAGTCGCAATCTCAACTCTGCAACACTTAGGTAATGGCGAAAAAGTAGAAAAATTAGACCAATTTTTGACAGAATGAAACTGAGATTACATTGTAATCGATCCCAAAAGTTAGTAGAATTACCTCCCCCACCTCCCGTAGACAACTGTAACACAGAAACGACCCTTGAGACGAGGTTAAGTTACGACCTCAGAAAGTACTTTCCTAGACAAACATTTACCAAAAATCTAGATAGCCAACAGCCCGATCTATCACTGAAAACGCACAGCAATCGTCCGAATCACTTCACAAAACTAGCACGTACAAAATAATAAAACGTAATAAAGAAAATAAAACCGATTTATTGCGCGAGTTAATTCTTTTTAACTGCAAATCCGGGCGGCCATACTGAAAACCAATAATGCTCAAAATACATTCAAAATATAATGGGCTCGGCCCGTGATATCGTTGGGTAACTTTTTAATCGAGTTTTAAATGCGATCTCAGTATTGTCATGCTAATCGGGGATTGAGTATTGTTATATCCTGTATAATGGTTTGACTGTATCGCATTAGTGCCCAACCCATAATAACTCTACGTTCAAGTACTTAGTCTGCCAAGGTTGCAGGATTTTCGAGGAGTCACCGGGGCCCTGTAACTCGAATGGTATTAAAAGGAACACGGATGGGATTTGGTCAGTAAGAGACTGACAATCCATGCTGCTCCGCCCAGAGCTGGAGAATACTTTTAACGATTTCCCAACTTTTGAAAAAGCCAAAACTAAGTACAGAACTGTACCTGTTTAATCTAAAGTCTAGGTGTTTACAAAGGCAAAAAGAAAATATGAACTGAAATTCGTTTTGATGACAATTATACAAAATGTATAAAACAACTATAATTCACTATAGTTTTAATATAATTTTACGCCATCTATATTAAGATTACGTAACTAAGACGAGCGCGGCGCAATCAACCTGTCATGTCGGTTAGAGTATGTTCGAATTCGGAGTCATACTGTGATTTAGTTATCAGGAGTTGAAGATAGATGGCTCTGCTGGAAGTACTAAAAAGAACAAATTTGTATTCATTTCAGGGCAGCGAAAATGTCCCTCTAGGCTGAGCCTTAAAATACTATAACTTTCATTTATTATAACACACTTAACTTTCTAATCCTGTTTGATTTGTAATTAAATAATGATTGTAATCAATACTCTAATTGGGCATTTAATAATGTCTATTATGGTGGTTTGACAACTTTTGGTAAAAACAAAGTACCAAACCATCTTAATTTATTCTTTCGAATATTTTTTTTATAACTTGCTCCACACTAGGAATTTCTCCTGTATCCCGGATGCGCTTACAAACACATAAACTTACATACACAAACAGTCAGACCTGGAACAACTATCTGTAGGCCATACAATCATTTTTTCCGTGCAGAAATCGAACCCGCGACATGCAGCGCAGCAGCCAAACGCTCAGCAACTGCGCCAACCATCAAATGACTATTGATAAAACTCTAAATTAGCAAAACTAATATGCCAGCTGCCTCGTTAGCCTAGTGATCCCAAGCGCGACTGCTACACTAGAGGTCTTGGGTTCAAGGATTTGTGCCTGGTTAATGGCAATAGGCTCGCCCCCTATTACATGGGACCTAAACATACCGGCGAACTGTACATGGGTACACCTTTTTTTTATATATGTGAAATCATCAAATAACTTCCCGTGCCCTGGGCGGGGCGGGAGGGAGTGTCAGACTTTTACTGACTAAAACCTACTATGTTCCTTCATGTGCCCTTTGCGTTCCGGGGGCGCGGTATCTCTTTCGAACAACCCGCAGCCCCGGCAGACATTGGTACACCTCTGCCTAACCAATTCAGTAATTATCTAACCACCTACATGATGTAGCAACTGTCAAACAATTTGTTAGTCTGACATCCATAAATGCATCTACAAAATTGCTGAACACAAAAGGATTGAATGTGTGAGTAAGTGCTATTGATCTAATATGAGTGAAATCACATTTCAATTCATATCGCGAGCGGCCATGCAATTTGCATACTATTACAAACAGTCTATTGTAGCTACTTCATATAGAAAACCAGGGCTATCCTTAGATTGACTTAGGTTATGTCATCTGTATGTTCATATGTTGACCAACCTGTCTTGTCTTACTTGTCTGTATCGTATTAACATACATACTATCACGCCTGTATTCCCTGAAGGGTTAGGCAGAGGTGTACCAATGTACACCCACAGTTCGCCGGTATGTTTTAGGTCCCATGTAACAGAGGGCGAGCCTATTGCCATTAACCGGGCACAAATCCTAACTCCGAGCTACTACTGAGAATTTCATAGAAAAACCCAATAACACTTTTCGCTCGACCTGGGAATCGAACCCAAGACCTCTAGCGTAGCAAGCCCGCCACACTGTTCCCAAACCACTGCAACTTCTGTAAGCCAGAATCAACAGTGGCGACGACAAGAAAAGCGCCGAGACAATGAAGCTGGACGAGTCCCGGAGAAACGATTCAACTGTCTTGGATCCCGCAACGAAATTAATCAGAAAAGATTAGCGGAGGAGTAAGAAAAACATAATTTCCACTTCCTCTACCTTTAGCGTAGCAGTCGCGCTCAAGATCACTTGGCCAACGAGGCAGATAAACCTAACTGTATGCTGAAAAATGAACTTCAGTAACATCAAAAATATTACCGATCCGTAAGTTTTAGGAATCGAGCGTAATTGGGTTGCGGAGAGGTCACATAGGCAGTTGTTAGATGTAAAACACTGGTACTCAGCTGCAACCGTTTAGACTGGATCACTGGAAGCCAACCCCAACGGAGTTGGGAAAAGGGTAATCAGATGATGATGTTGATATATTGACCCTACGACCCTGACTTTTTTATTTAGCACTGATTTTTTTAATAGTTAATAACTGTAAGTAATTATATGACACTTATATAATAAATTTATAATAAATTTATTTCGAAATCGAAATAAATTTATTATAAATTTATTATATAAGTTACATTAATGATGAACACATATCTTAGCTTAGCTTATACTATTACATATTTCGCAAGGCATCTGTGTCTGAACTAGATAAATTATAATTAATATCTGTATCTCAGACATCAGCGCTACCGTGTCGACGGCGCGTTCGTGTTCCACGCGCGCCTCAAAGAGATGTCAGCAAAATTGGATGGGGCCACTGAGGTCCGATGCCTGCCGGGGCTGCGGGTTGTTCGAAAGAGATACCGCGCCCCCGGAACGCAAAGGGCACATGAAGGAACATAGACGGGTTTTAGTCAGTAAAAGTCTGACACTCCCTCCCGCCCCGCCCAGGGCGGGGGAAGTTATTTGATGATTTCCCGTCTATAAAAAAAAGAGACATCAGCGCTCTTCCCTAAAAGTATACCTTTAAAAGCTTAACTAATGTTCTCTATTTTAATTAAGTACATATTTTGTTTCTTATTGATCTGGCAAATTAAAATTAAAATAGTCATACAGAAAATGACTTTGACATATTTTGTACCAGCTTTTGCCTGCAACTTCCCCCGCGTAATTGTCGATTATATTTCGGTCGGCGCAATCTATTATCATAAGAACTTTATAGTTGTTTTCCTCGGGTACAATACTTTTTTTGGGATGAAAGGTACCCGGGTAAGTTATCGGGTTATGAGAGTTAGGGAAGAGGGAGTGCCTCAGCTGTGTCAACGCACACACTTATCTTCTGCGAACTTGATTACTCTACATTGAAATTAGCCCCCCGTATTATATGGAGATTATTATTAAATATACAAAAGCTGCCAAACCGTTATATTTGTTCTTCTTATAAATCTCTGTGTTATAAATCATCTGACGATTGAAAACAACCTTAAAGGATGACTCACGCTAGACCGTGTCGGGTCCGAGCCGAGTGTCGGCCGTCTAATATTACTTAAAAGTTGAATCGGCCGTCACTCGGTTGCCGCTCGGTATAGCGTGAGTGTGTCCATACAATATATATGTAATATTTAGATGCCCGTGCTACGGCCGACACTCGGCTCGGGCCAGGCACGGTGTAGCGTGAGTCATCCTTTATTCAATAAACAATACTTATCACATACACACATATGTCATCAATGTACATAAGTGATTGAATTACCAAAATATGCAGCAACCAGCTCTAATTTCTAAACTAGCTATTGTCCGCTTCTTCGCCCGTATGGAAGTTGCAAAGCCAATAAAAGAACGTCAAAATTATCTCAAAAGAACATCATTTTATCCGGGTGAGAAGTATCAGCAACACCACACCACTCACAAACTCCACTTCTGTAGTATGCTACTCCAGGCCATAGGCACCCTGTTTGTCAAATAAATTTTAATCATTGTGTAAAGTATTATTTATTTTAAAATACCTTTAAAAATAAATTACATATTTTTTTTTTAATTTGTATAAAACCATCATCATTATGAGTTCGTTTTAATTGATTTGTATAATTGTCCTCATTGATATAATTATCATTGAAATATTTAGGATGTAAGTAGTTAGGAAAAATTGTCTACTCCTCTTTGACAATATTACAGTCTTCATATTTATAGTAACATCAATCTAACTAAAATACTCAAGGGTTGTATTCACTCACATTTTATCAACCTGCTACATATTTGATCAGAAGGCCAATTCTAGTAATTAGGTAAATTAGTGGCATTCTTGACAGATTGAGACTACGATTAGACGTTCCTAAAAGTTAAGAAAACTGCCTCCCCTGTTGTTGAATGTCAATATTCTATGAATGAATTAATTAATTAATAATAACTGCTTAAACACATACTCAATAGATTTAATGTCAATGAATGAAAACAGTCCTAAGTCTTAGTCATTCTATTATATCTAGCTTCAAAATACAATTGGTAGGCTATTCATAGGCGAATTATCTCAAATGTAAACTGCGACACATTCCTTTGGTGTGTAGAGGCAAAACAATTGAAGTTGAACAATTAATTGTATAGCAAGCGGTCGACGATCGACCTATTAACCCAGCCAGGGGCACGCAACGTTTGTTTAGATAAGCATTGCTTAGCTTTTGAAGTGAAAACTTCTTTAGCGGCGTTGGGTAAAAAATGTTAAACTCGCGTCAGGACACGTGACCCTGATCGAAAATTTTAAGCGGCGTTGTGCACTTGTTTTTCTCGCGTCAGGACACGTGACCCTGATCGAAAAATTTGTACGATTCGCACGCAAAATCGTGGAAAATCGTGGATGGATGGATGGACGGATGGACGGATGGACGAATGGACGGATGGACGGATGGACTAAATAGTACACGTGCTTGGTTTAATGGTTTCTGTTATATACATAGTACTTTTATAATGATAATTATAGCAATTCGTGCAAAATTATCCCCTAACCATTCCAAAATATCAAAAATGCACAACGTTAATATTCAAGTTTTCACTTCTGCCGGCACTCCCGGAGTGCAACCCGTCGTTTTTTTTTTTATTTTACTGTACCTATGGATAATGTCAAAGTCAAATCATTTATTAAAAGACTATATAAGGCGCCTTTGAAAGTTATTTACTTATAAGAAAAAAGAATTGAATTTAGTTGCCTGTTCCAAAGGGTGATTAAGTATGGAGAAGAATAGGAAAAAATGTTTTTGTATGCAGGATCATACAAGATTGCACGTGAACACCAACACACACATTGGGTATCAACTTAACCTTATTTTAGCTGTTTTAGTACATAGAGGAGTAGAACAATTACTTCATAGAAAATTATAAATAGGTACCAATCCTTTTATTATTTTAGCATCAAAAAGGTACCCATGAAGTTTTCTTGTTCGTTCTTCTATATAGAGACCTACTTTCCTATTTTTAGATAAGGCAACTAGTTCCAGCTTTCTCAATAACCGATACTGTCGTTGACAGTTCAAACATGCCTGTAAATGGTTAACCTAATTAAAAGACTTTTTTTGATTTTGAAAGTAAACCATCCTAAGCAAGAATAAACTAGCTAAATTAGCGTTTGCTTTGGTTAAAACATAGTTATATATGGTTACAAAACTTATCAAAATAAAAATAACCAAGAAAGTATAGCTAATTGCTTTCACTTTTTTACCAATAATAATTGCTTTCAATGAGCGAAAAAATGTTGAGCGCTTCTCACTTTTTCGCGATGCTCGCCGACCTTTCGCGCATGCGTACAACAACTAGTCTGCAGCGCGCGCGCACTCTGCCAGACGTATTGTGTGTAAATTCAAGATGGCGCCGGTTTAGATAAACGAATAACCGTTGTTTATCAATAAAATAAAAATAGCTTTTAATTAGCTCTAAAATAAAAACAAAGTTGAGCGGTGATTCTAAAAATAGATTGTTGCTATGTGATGTTCAAAATTGCTGATAGTATTTGATCTGTAAATTTAATTAATGAGATTGTTAATTAAGAAAGTAATTAGCTAAATACGTTTTATATATAATAACAGTAAACGAAAAGAGAGATCATACGAAATCGAGGCAATTTTTCATATAAACCAAAAAAATATATCTAAAAGGTGGTAATTAGTTTACACTACCACACTTCCTAAATACATTAAAAAACTCAAACACAGGCCATAGCACAGGAAATAATAAAATTTCAAACAAACTTTCTTCAAATAAAAACTTCCTTTTAAATCTAAAATGGGATTGCAATATTTTTGGTGATCAAGAAATAAAAGTGATTGTGTTCTGGAGAAAACTGAACTAAGAAAATGTTGTGGCTTTGCCTGTTAATGGCACTGGGGCTGCCCAGTTGCAGATCCCAGAATGAAACTGGAAAAGTTGGATATATTTTAGGGTGAGTTATGGTTTTCTTTCCTTTATAGAACTGAAGGGGATGCGTAATAAAGAAACGTTTAAAAACTAGTCACAATCTCATCTCATCGACAATCAATGTTAGAAAATTTTGGTGAAATAGAAGCACTTTTGAAAAATTGAGCCTGAGAGTAGTTTGCGATTATCCCTAAAAGTTAGAAGAATTGAACCCCTGTACCAACAGCTCACTATATACAAAACGTAGCCTAGTCATATACTTTGGTCAATTAGTAACTAAGAGCACTAATTTATAGTGATTGAAAACCTCAATAAGGCTAATGAAAAATAAGTTTTGGTGTTTTACACAGTAACACCAAAATCTTTTGAAATCAAGTTATTTGATGGCGAACTGAATAAACCCTAACCTTCATTATTAGATGTGTTCCAAATTTCAGCTTATTTCGTTTAGCCGTTTAAATCTGAAAGAGTAACAAACATCGTAGACTTTGTCTATGTCACCTTTGACCAAGACTAGAGTCAAGAGCTTACCCAATACGAATAAAAAAAGAACATCCATTCATTCATTCATCCATCTATTCGCACAAATTTTAGCGTAGGTATATACACTCCCGGACTCCTAAATCGAGCCACCTAGCATAATGAGTTTGTATCGTCCTTATCTTCAAAAAAAAAATATGAATGAAAATGAATGAAAACTCAAATTCAGAACAATAGTACATGAGCCTAATGTTGATTACGCCAGCTACAAACTTGCATAAAAACTTTTTGATCATTCATACAATTTTTTAAAGTTATGGACGTTACTAAATCATTATGCTAGGTGGCTCGATTTAGGAGTCTGGGAGTGTATTAATTAGGATGGGATATATTCTCTAAAATTAAGCCATGCTAAAATTATTGACTGGAATTTTGAATCATGATCAATACAGAACAAATCGTGGTAGTGGTAGAGCTCTTCGTGAAGAAGCTCGTCCGGAAAAGAACTACCACCATATCTAGTTCTACTGCAAAGCATCGTTGCTGTGGTCCGGTTTGAAGGGCATGGGTGCCGGTGTTATTACAAGCACATGAGACATTTTAACTTTGTCTTTAGGGTGGCAACGCATTTGCAAGGCCTCTGGTAATACAGATGTCTATAGGCAGCGGTGACCACTTAACATCAGGTGGGCCGTCGCCGTCGGCTAATTTGCCATACAATGATATTTAAAGCAAAAGAAAAGTTTATAAATACCTATTGTTACTTCGCATGTGCGCTATGTACCTTAGATATTATAAAAGGAGAATGATTTATAAATAACTGTATCGCCGCTTTCCTTACAAGGATTGCATGCGTAATAGAAATTACTTACAGGACTTATTGTTTTTATTAATTGTAGTTGAATTAATCTAATTACTTAACAGCACGTCCAATTGCCATTACAAAGGAGTCGAGAACTTGATACTGGAGACAAAAAGACGTGGTGTTTGAGTTAGGGCCCGGTGACACCTGCATCATCCAAAATCTAAACGAGATGTCCCTTTCTACATCCCGAATACTGCTGGAGTATTTAGACTGTCCGTCAATTTTTTTTTTTTGTCTTTGCATTTCTATCTTTTTGAATTTCTCCTGTACTTATCGTGGGTGCGGCTACAAACACTTAAACTGACATACACAAACAGCCAAACCTGGTACAACTATCTCTACTATCTATCTTACATCGTTATTATAATTTTGTTATTTTTTATATTCACCTTCATTGTTTTCACATATAGAAGCAACAAGAATATTGTAACCAAGACTTTGTAAAAACCAAATGGAAGGAAAAGAGTGTCCATGGAGTTTCTTGCTCGTTCTTCTCCATAGAGACCTACGTTTTGGAACGAGCAACTAGCTTAAATTTTAAACTGTAACTTCTTGACAATTCAAAAGTGCCTGTAAATGGTCTAATTGAAATAAATGATTTGATTTGATTTGATTTGATATATGTAGGTCATACAAATATTTGTCAATTGAACATATGTATTTGGTTAATTCAAAGTTCCTACAGTTCAATCAACACACTGCTATTTTGAACCACATCAATCTAAGCACTCCAACAGGCTATAATTAAGTAAGCACAGCCCTACGGCAGCTTGTTTTAATAACATCCAGATGTCTGTACTTCTAAGAACCAGTTAACGAGTGTATTCATACCGGGGTTATGTGAAACCGGACCGATTAGAGTAGCATCGTGTTGTCGGGTTAGCGGAGTACCTAGTTCGTTACTTGATAAAGTTAGGTTTCTTGTTATAAATCCAGCATTATCATTGATACTAACGACAGACCGTGTCGACGGCGCGTTCGTGTTCCACGCGCGTCTCAAAGAGATGTCAGCAAACTTGGAAGGGGCCACTGAGGGCCGATGCCTGCCGGGGCTGCGGGTTGTTCGAAAGAGATACCGCGCCCCCGGAACGCAAAGGGCACACGAAGGAACATAGACGGGTTTTAGTCAGTAAAAGTCTGACACTAAGGGCGGGGGAAGTTAATTGATAATTTCCCGTCTTAAAAAAAAAAAAAAAGGATTATCATTGGTGCAAGATTTTGACTGACCTTGTGACATGTCTGTCTTTTGTTTTTGTTAGTGCAACTACGGAATTTCGGGCGAGGCGGTCAATCTGAGTTAAGATTAGCCAAGTAGGCAGGAAAGACATTCCGATGGGACGACAATCCGACACAACCTGGTAGAGATCAGACGCAGGAACAACGACTTTACGCACTCTTCTAAACTTCGGGCAGTTATTGAGAAATTACTAATAGAATAAGAGCTAATAACAATTTTCGCCCGATCTGAGAATCGAACTCAGGACTCATCATGTTCAACAGTCGCGCTTGCTAACACAAAACAAACGAGGCAGTTAGAATGAAGACTAGCCAAGTTCTCAAAAACATTAGACTACACAAGTCCGTGCGCAAACACAGGTGCACTCCCTCTTCCCTCACTCTCATAGTCCGATAGGACGACAATCCGACGCAACCGGGGAGACATCAGGCGATCTTGGACCTTATCACTTCATGGATGATGAGGCTTCTTCGAAAGTATACAGTATCTTCAGGACAATATTCCCTATCCACCATTAACAATGTAATGTAATCCTCCAGACCGATTCCGGCCACGGCGGCTAATCTTAATGCAGACTAGCCACGTGCGCAGGAGATATTATAGTGCACAAGTGTGTGCGCAAACACAGCTGCACTCCCTCTTCCCAAACTCTCATAGCCCGATGGGACGGCAATCCAACACGACCGGAGAGAGATCAGGCGCAGGACCAACGGCTTTACGTGCTTTCCGAGGCACGGGGGTGTCACACCACCAACTTCCAAACTCCGGGCTGCTACTGAGAAATTCCTAATGGGAAAACCCAATAACACTAACAAACATAAATAGCAACAACAAACCCATTAACAATTTAATACCAATGCAAATCGCAGACATTCCATTTTCTTTCATAACAAAATCACAGGAAAAAAGGAAAATGAAAATCATTTACATACAATTACTAGTCATCATTAAATGATTACAATACATATTTATGCTGTAGTTTATATCCAAGGTCGTTAAGACCTTGATTCCTATGTCCGCCATCACGAGAAACGGCTATTCAATAAAATTGATCTCATCATTTTTTGTTCCATGGTATAATTGTACCCTTTATGTTATTGAGACGTGAGGTAGACATCAAATGTGATGGGCAGAGTAAAAAAGAGCCAAGTGCCAGTTGGACTGGTACTCGAAGGGTTCCTTCCATATCAGCGTACAATATTAAAAAGTAGGTACAAAAAAATAGCATAGCAGCTTAGCTTAGGGTTTAATTTTGAGACTAGTAAGTCTCAAAATTAAACCAATTTTCGAAATCATGCCTCCGGAACACAAAAATGAGATAAAAGTAACCTAGGCGCTATACCGGACTATAAATAATCTATCTCTGTCCCAAATTTCATCCAGATCCATTCAGTCGTTCTGGCGAGATTAAGTAACAAACAGCACAGGCTTGGTAATAGGGCCTTATTGGCACCCTTCGAGTATGGAACCCTAAAGTCGTGGTATGTGCGCAGTATAGCCATACTACGCTTCATTGTGATGTATCTCATGGGAATTTCGGAGCGTATGGTTTTTTGCTAGATCCTGAGGAGAAAAAACACTTGGGTGTGTTCCATGATGTTATGGCGGTTTGTCAAGTCATGGTTGTTTGCTTTCTTATTCATACTAATGTTTTAAATGTGAATGTGACTTTGTTTTTCTGTTTACTTATTACTCTGCCACGGCTAAACTATTGAATGGATTTTGATGAAGGATTTGAACCGCAAGAAAGGATATAGACTACTAAAAAGAAATCTATATATGAGTATACGTATACTATCGCGAAGGGCGCGGATTAAAATCCACGACTTTGCACTCGCGATCACCGACTTTTACGCAGTCGAAGTCGCGCGCGATAGCTAGTGCAAACGTACTAACCGAATAAATTAATTGGTGACTTACCGAGATTTCCAAAATTCTTTGGAGCTCCAGCTTTATATAAAAAGAAAAGAAAGAAAGAAAAATCGTTTATTACTGTAATAGTGACGCACAGTAACATAAAAAAAAAATGTTTACAAATAGGACTAAGACACAAAAAATAAATGATAAATCTACTATGTTCTGTCTCTGCATCACCCTAAGGCAGACTGGTAGAAAATACCTAAGGCATTAAGTCCGCCTTTGCACGGTGTATTTTTTTATATTGTGTGCGTTTAATAAATAAATAATAATTGTGGCGGAAATATGCGCCACAAGCGCGCGAAATGGCTGACACTCAGCACGATTTATTTACACATTATATGATATAGGACCACCTGTGGATGACCTGGCATAAAGACGAGTCTGCCAGGTACCTGACTGCTTATCCTACTAATCACCTTCTTTTCTTTCAGAAACCCTTGCACAGACAAGAACCACCTGTTCCTGGCCCCAGGTGTGCTGACTGCGGGCAGTATGAACCGCGCATGTGTGTCCCGGTTCTACACCGAAGGACCTGCCCGCTTGATGCTGACCTTGTTGACTGAGGCCAGGCTGACAGTCACAGCCTCTACAATGCTTTCAGGTAACGGAATTTTGATCAAATTTCAGTTGCGGAGGCCACTCTCAATGGAGACCGGTCTAATAAATCAGAAGATATTATAGTGCACAAGTGTTTGCGCAAACGCAGTTGGACTCCCTCTCCTTTCACTCTCATAGTCCGATGGGACGGCAATGTGACACGACCGGAGAGAGATCAGGCGCAAGATCAATTTGCTCTACGTGCTTGCCCAGACACGAGGATGTCACGCTACTAACTTCAAGCTTCGGGTTGTTACTGGGAAACAGCAATAACACTTTGCCTGACCTGGAAATCCAACCTCAAAGCCCGCCCTTACTTAGGAGTTGGATTTGCGACCACAAGACCAACGGGGCCCCCAGTACCATCACCTATAATAATAATAGAAAATTCTTGAATTGATTCAATCATCCAGTCTTTTTGTTCTACCAATACTATAACTTTTATGTTATTCGCAGGTGACGGAGGATGCCTGGATATCAACGTGCCTTCCCAGCCAAATTCTAAAGCCGACCTGATCGTCAACATCATGTGAGAATACAGTAAATCGGCTTTTTAAGTCCGTCTTAAACAAACATTAGATCTTAAACAAATATTTGCTCTCAGTAACTCTAAAGTTCATCACCCTTCTTTATTGTTTAAAAAGTTGACCTGAAAAATTAATTATGGAAAATGAATTTGTACCATTCAAATTTAACAAATAGAGTTAATAAAGAGGTGTCTCTGCCTATGTAGTAACGGGTATATTTAGGATTGCAACTTATCCCCAAGCTAATATGAATAAATATCCTGTAAAATAAACTTACTTCGGCCAAATTGAGAGTATGTATGTATGTAAATTGCTTAAATATAAACATGGTAGACTAGTCCCAATGCTTATCCACACCATCTTTCACCCAGGTACTCCGAAGCTCAATGCGTGTGGGAGCGTCGGGTCCCGCTGCGCATATCCAGCGGGCGCGTGGTGGTGTTATCGACGGAGCGCGCGCGCTACCGGCCGGGGGAGCTCCTGCGCCTGCGCATCCTGGCGCTCCGACAGGACCTCGCACCCTCGCATGGACTGGTGAGTGTAGTGGTTTTTTTTTTTTTTTTTTTTTATAGACGGGAAATCATCAAATAACTTCCCCCGCCCTGGGCGGGGCGGGAGGGAGTGTCAGACTTTTACTGACTAAAACCCGTCTATGTTCCTTCATGTGCCCTTTGCGTTCCGGGGGCGCGGTATCTCTTTCGAACAACCCGCAGCGAGTGTAGTGGATATATTGAGTGAAGGGTGGATGGTTGACATAATCTTTTTGGATAATTAGCCATTTTAAAGGTACGTCATTCATCACCATCATCATTATAGCAGCCGCAGGATGTCCACAGCTGGACATAGGCCTCACCCGTAGATTTCCAATAGGACCGGTTGGAAATTACGCCATTTGGGTGGAGGTGAATTTTTCCGAGCTTTTGTGTTATAATATAGAAACATAAGGGCATTTAGTGAGGTTCTTCAGAAGTGTCAGGTCCACAGTACTCGTAACCGGCGTGCTTGTATGACCAGATGTATGAATGTGGACGAGGCGAAAGGAGTGTGTAAGGATCGTAGCAGGTGGCGGTCCGTGGTTTCTGCCTACCCCCATGGGAAAAAGGCGTGAGTTTATGTATGTATGTATGTATAAGGGCATTTATCACTGATTGAACTCGAAATCTCAAAAACTGATTGGCCTATGAAGCTCGGGGGAAGGAGACGTCTGTTCTGAATGGATTTTGCGACAGAGACCAAGTCTTTGATTTCTACGGTAATGAAGTCGCGGCAAAAGCTAATACTTTACATCGCTACTAGTTGTACAGAATAATATTCAGTAAACCTTGGTCTAGCGAAATCACAAACGTGTGTCTCGGTGCAATGTACTTCTCGATTTAATTTTTTATCAATTTTATTTTTGTGTTTTTCTCAGAGGGCAGACAATAAAAGTAATAAAAAAGGTATCGATGTAACAAAGTTGAAATGCTATTAATATAATGTTTAGCAAGGCACAACAGCATTTTTGGTGGTGTCACGCAAGTCATCGTAAAATGTATAGAGTATCTAAATTCCGTGTTTATTAGCATGATCTCGACCAGGGCCGACCTCCGGCGAGGTCCACGCGTGGCCTTACACCTCCATTATACCACACATATTGTATTGTTGAATAATTATTAACGGGTCACTGTTGTAGAATTTTAACAATGTCCCATCCTCGACTGTGTTACTTCCTTTATAATATATTGTGATTATTTTATTCGACAAAATGTTTTGCATGTAGGTTTTTAGACTTACTTAACGAAGTCAGTCATTTGATATCATGATCGCATCGCAACACCTATGTATGTAAAAATGAAATTCTCCAGACCGATTCCGGTCACGGCGGCTAATCTTAATGCAGTCATAGCCACGTACGCAGGAGATAGTATAGTGCACAAGTGGGTGCGCAAACACAGGTGCACTCCCTTTTCCCTAACTCTCATAGCCCGATGGGACGGCAATCCGACACGACCGGAGAGAGATCAGGCGCAGGACCAACGGCTTTACGTGCTTTCCGAGGCACGGGGGAGTCACACCACCAACTTCCGAACTCCGGGTTGCTACTGAGAAATTCCTAATGGAAAAACTCAACAGCATTTTTTGCCCGATCTGGGAATCGAACCCGGGACCCCTTGCTCAGCAGTCGCGCTTGCGAACACGAGACCAACGGGGCAGTCAAACAACACTACCAACACCAACAACAACAGCAACACCTATACTGATTATAATAAAGCTGAAGAGATTTTGTTTGTGTGTGTATGTTTGAACGAGTTAATCTCTGGAACTACTAGCCGGTTTGGAAAAAGCATATAATGCAATAATACCTATAGGCCATATAACATCATGCTACGGCACACGGGGACGGAACAGTAACCAAAGACGTAACATAACGCGGGTGAAAAATACCTCGATAGGGAAGTCGCGGGAAGAAGCAAGTTAGTTACATAAGTAAGTTAAGTTTTTGATGACCTGCAAGCCCCACTTTTTATGTACCTACCTTACAAAAACTTGTATTACATACCTACATAACAATAAGAATAAGACATACATACATACATACATACAATCACGCCTGTATTCCCCGAAGGGTTAGGCAGAGGTGTACCAATGTACACCCACAGTTCGCCGGTATATTTTTAGGTACCATGTAAAGGGGGGCGAGCCTATTGCCATTAACCGGGCACAAATACAATCTCCGAGCTGCTACTGAGAGTTTCATAGAAAAACCCAAAAAGTTGTATTACTTAGAAATGTATTATTATCTATTATTTCTATGCTTTCATTATGGATTAATTTATCAATCAAACAGCGTAGGATTTACGGCACCATATACCGTGTAGTATATAAGTAGTCTGCTTTCAAAGCAGTCTTACCACTTGTAACTGTTCATTACTTATGGATTTAAGCGTTTCTCGTACTTTATACGTATAGCTATATAATATAGAAGATATGTTTAAGGTCAGGGTTGGCAGTAACTTAGTACTATGGGGTTGGCAAAGTCTTCATATGGCCGGATATCTTCTTCGTACCTGCAGAGAATACTTTGCTGCTAGTAGATTTTACCAACATATAGTACCTTTTTTATTTTGCTATCAGCAAGAAACATGGATGAGTTTTAGTCAGTAAAAGTCTGACACTCCTTCCCGCCCAGCCCAGGGCGGGAGAAATCATTTGATGAATTCCTATCGATAAAAAACAAGATTGTTTTATTCTAGTTTGGGTAACGGTGCTATCGAAATGACAACTACGTAATATTTCAGCTTTTTATCAAGGTACCCATTTATTTAAATTATAAATATTTTGACCAAATTAATGCTTTAACTTTGACTTTATAAATGTCACTCTTTATGTTCGTTTGTTTTTATTACTTCTATAAACACCATATTCTACTCCACCTATATTCTACTAATTAAGCTCATTCAAAATTTAGTCACAACCTCATCTCAGCGACAATCAATATAAAAAAACAGAAGCATATATCATCTCGGCGACAATCAATGTCCAAAAATGTACATGAATAATTAGAGGCATTTTTGACAGATTGAGACTAAGATTAGATTGCGATCGTTCCTAAATGTTCTGATTGTGTTTTAATATGTTAACATCCCTAACAAAGTTGTATAGCGTAGTATCTTAACCACAGAACGGGTTGTGAATACATAAACAGAATCAGTTTCTTCCCGCCGCCTAGATCCTGGTTATAAAAATAAAGGATTTACCGACACGAGACTGATAGACGCAAATATATTATTTAACATAATTTCAGATTAGTTTAATATTCTTTTGATCACGACACGCTTGGTTTTATATTCGCAATAAGGTTAATTTGGACCATAAAAGAATAAAATATGTTTTTTTTTGTTATTTTACTATTTAGGTACTGTTTTGTTTTATTCAAACGTGTTTTTACAAACATACAAATTCGGAAAAATAAAAAAATAAAAAAAAACACATCGGTGAGGTTCTTCAGAAAGGTCAGGTGCGCAGTACACGTAACCGGCGTGCTTGTATGACCAGATGTATGAATGTGGACGAGGCGAAAGGAGTGTGTAAAGATCGTAGCAGGTGGCGGTCCGTGGTTTCTGCCTACCCCCATGGGAACTATGTGTAGGCCGCACAAATGGTTGTTCTGGGAATCAAACCCGCGACAAGCTGCACAACAGCTAATAGCTCTGCCACTACGCCAACCGTGCCGTCAAACAACATTAGCATTGTTAAAGTTATAATAAAAGGCCACATTTAACAAATACAACTGCATATTTCCCGATATCAAAGCAAATCATTCAAAAAACAGTTTAACCACTTTCGGTTTTAGACTGAACGAAACCCACAACTGAGGAAATACATTGAATAAAATAAAATAAACATTGACTCTGCAATAAAATGCCGCGCTCAGCAAAAACGTAAATCATAATAAGTTTGGTGTGCCAGTGACACAGTTTGCGCACTTGTTTATACGTATACGAATTAAAATTTTATCAGATCCACAATATTGCTCTTTTAAATTAACTCATCATCATCATCTTCCTGCCCTTATCCCATGTTACTTGGAGTAAATTATAGTAATTGTTGGCCTTAAAAGTGTAGATACCACAACTAGAACTGCCTCGTTGGCCTAGTGGTCATAAACGCGACTGCTACGCTAGAGGTCTTGGGTTCGATTCCCAGGTCGAGCAAAGTGTTATTGGGTTTTTCTATGAAACTCTCATAGCAGCTCGGAGTTTGGATTTGTGCCCGGTTAATGGCAATAGGCTCGCCCCCTATTACATGGGACCTAAAAATATACCGGCGAACTATGGGTGTACATTGGTACACCTTTGCCTAACCCTTCGGGGAATACAGGCGTGATTGTATGTTGTATGTGTATAAATTATTCAATCATTCCTAGCTTCTGCCCGCGATTTCGCCCACGTGGAATACGTCTCAATATTTGTGTATACCCATTTTTGAAGCCACTTGAACAAATGTTTATTTATTTTTACAAAGCCTTTACAGAAAGTTTCATGAAGTTTAGGTACTATGCTATGAATGGTACAGAAAATTACAAGGAATAAGCACTTTCAAGACAGTCTTTTGTTCCTTTTGAAGTTCAAAACATATTCAGCCTTACTTATAAAAATAACGCTAAATAATACTTAGCTATCTGTCAATTGACTCTTAAATCCTTGACTAAAAGTCAATTATTTTTCACATAGCAACCACTTTCAACGGTGTCTCAGGTGAAAAATCTTACCTATAAACGTTAATCAGAGTTAAAATGTTATCACGTACTAGCTAAGTGACAGAAAATTTAAACAGCGGCGACACGTTGTTTAAGTATAGTTCAGAAGTAAGACGGCGAGCTTCAATCAGCTGTGCCTATGACATTTTTATTCAATGGATCAACATGAAAATTTTGTCAATTATGCTCAATTGTTGTTTCGATTTCGTTCTTTAGTCGAATAATTCGGTCATGCTCTATGCTGACAGTGTAAGTGTTGGCAGATTAAAATAGTCTTTCATCGTTCAGTCAGTCAATTAAGAGGTAGCTAAGTATTAATAAGCGTTATTTTTATAAGGCGACCCATTAATTCCCGATTTGAATACATTGCTTTAAAAGAGTAGCACCTTTTACCCTTTTGATGATAGTGTAAATAGAATTCATTAACTTTGCCCCACATCTACAATTGTTTTTATTTGATACCTTTACAAACAGAAAATCGCATACAATCACACCAACAATCGTAGTCTTTGTCTATCGGAGAAAGAACAATGCACTATTAATTACTACAACGCTAGTACTGGAAACTGTTTGACAGACAATACACAGTCAATATTGATAAACAGATAACTATAATAATAACATCAGTCTATCATTATCCCACTACAGGGCAAGGGCGTTTTCTTATAGAGAAAGCACAAGCATTGATCACCACGCTTGTTCAAGGTGAAAGAAAGAAAGAAAGAAAGAAACAAACAAACAAACAAACAAAGAAAAAAATCATTTATTTGTGAAACATAGCTTAAAGATCATAGAAATAGTACATAAAGCGCTATGTTTTGTGAAGAATGCCATACAAATAATACATTAAAAATAAGTTACATTATTGAAAATTAATAATAGTTCCAATTAAAAATATAAAAAAGACAGACTTATATTAATTACTATATTAACTGCCTCGTTAGCCTAAGCGCACTAAAAGGCGCGTTTAAAGGGCTTAGGTTCGATTCCCAGGTCGAACAGTGCTACTGGGTTTTTCTAAGAAATTCTCAGTAGCAGCTCGGAGTTAGGATTAGTGCCCGGTTAATGGCAATTGGCACGCCCCACGTAAACATACCGGCGAACTGTGGGCGTACAATGGTACACCTCTGCCTAACTCATCGGAGAAATCAGCCGTGATCGTATGTTATGTGTTATGATAGTCCGATGAGACGACAATCCTTTTCGACTGTGGAGTGAACAGACGCAGGACCAATTTTACTTTTCATACACATCTGCTCAACCCTTCTGGGAATACAGACGTGATGGTATATTATTACGGTCATTGAAGATTGATTTACGCCAAAAATCCCGTGTAAAACCTGCCTTCCTACTCCGGTACCAGTACCTCCATAAGAACAGTACCACTGACACGGTTTAATGAAACCCGTTTGCACACCCTGCAAGGTTTCTCTTCAGGCCATAAAATAATAAAACTATATTTATTTATATTCACTGCAATTTCACTTTTTGTTCATAATGGATTTCAAAGTAAGTGCTTTCTGTAATAAAAACGCTAATTCAACTTATTAATAACTTTCAAAATCTGATCGCTATCTCATGTTAGCGACAATCAAAGTAAAAAAAAAATACAAAAAAAACTACTGCCCCGTTGGTCTCATGGTCGCAAGTGCGACTGCTGTGCAAGGGGTCCCGGGTTCGATTCCCAGGTCGAGCAAAAAATGTTATTGTGTTTTTCTATGAAATTCACAGTAGCAGCTCGGAGTTTGGATTTGTGCCCGGTTAATGGCAATAGGCTCGCCCCCTATTACATTGGACCTAAATATACCGGCGAACTGTGGGTGTACATTGGTACACCTCTGCCTAACCCTTCGGGGAATAGAGGCGTGATGGTATATATATACAAAAAATCTATGCATGTGAATTTCTACACATTTTTACTCTACAAACACATAAACTCACATACATACATACATACACAAACAGCCAGACCCGAAATTACCTTCTGTAGGCCATACAAGTATTTCTGCCGTGCGGGAATCGAACCCGCGACACGCAGCGAAGCAGCCACTGCGCCAACCATGTCGTCAATTCGCGCCCGGTTAATGGCAATAGGCTCGCCCCCTTTTACATAGGACCTAAACATACCAGCGAACTGTAGGTAACATTAGTACACCTCTGTCTAACCCTTCGCGGAATACAGGCGTGATAGTATGTAGCTTACTCATTAATACGGTCTGGACAGTATTATTATTACGACCAAATTCCGACCTACTCTCGAACAATAGCGAATAGAAAACATTCATCCAACAAACGAAACAAAACTGTAAAGTGGTCGATAAAAAATGAACAAAACGCCTGTCTATACATTGTGACTGATCGACAAAACGAATAACGATCCGTTTACAGTTACCTGTCGAGATGAGACCGGTCGACACGATAACACCGATAGCTGGGAGCTGTTACGGATACCGATAGGTTTATGATAGGAATCCACTGGAGATCTATAAATCTATACTATAATATTATAAAGCTGAAGACTTTGCTTATTTGGTTGAACGCGCTAATCTAAGAAACTTCTGCCCCCCTAGCCAAGTCAAAAACGATAAACGCAAACGAGGTAGGCTTTAATAGATCTTCAACTTTATGTGCTTGGTTTTAAGTTGAAGATCTAATGAAGATTGCATAGCGTTTTCGTTCGTTCCAGTCGCTAACACTTAGAAATCTTTAATAGATTTTCAACTTAAGGCTCTTGGGTATTAAGTTGAAAATCTATTGGTACCTACCGAGCGTTTACGATTATCGTTTGTAACTTGGCTAGGGGGGCTGGTTCGAATTGAAAATACCTTTTTGTATTCGATAGTCTATTTATTGAGGAAGGCCATAAGCTATAACATCACGCTACGGCACTCGACAACACGTAAACACGGGTGATTAAAACCACGCGAACGAAGTCGCGGACAGTCGCTAGTATTATATAGAGGTCAAGTTTGTGAGATTGTAGGGAGTAATCTCTGGATCTACTGAACCGATTTTGAAAATTCTTTTACCCATAGAAAGCTACGTTATTTGTGAGTGTCATAGGCTATATAATATCACGCGACGATACGCGGGAGCAGGGCAGTGACCAAAGACGTTACTTAATACGGGTAGAAATATCCACATGGAGGAAGTCGAGGGCAAAAACTAGTCTTTTATAAAGGGGCATCCATTCATAACGCGTGCAAATGGAATACAGCATAGTCTTACGGGCGCTTGTACACTTTTCTTTCACATTATTCTTTTTCGTTCGTGAAAGAAAAAAGCCTATGTCATACCATCACGCCTGTATTCCCCGAAGGGTTGGCAGAGGTATACCAATGTACACCCACAGTTCGCCGGTATATTTAGGTCCCATGTAATAGGGGGCGAGCCTATTGCCATTAACCGGGCACAAATCCAAACTCCTCCTATGTCATTTATGATCCAAAAAAGTATAGCAATCCAAACCTTGTATTTATCTGCTTATTGAATTCACAAACGCCTTCAAAAACGTCAAAGTAAAAAATAACTTTTGTTTTGTCGTGAATAGTGCATATAAAATTAGTAAACTACACGTGGCCTATTCATATTTTGAAACAAAAGAAACACACCTATTGAATCGTTCAAAAATAACAATTGGCAATCACAATGCCAACCCAATTTGCAGAAAGTAAACACAGATTACACTGCCTCGTTAGCCTAGTGGTCCTAAGCGCGACTACTACGCTAGAGGTCTTGAGTTCAATTCGTAGGTCGAGCAAAGTGTTATTGGGTTTTTTTATGGAATTCTCTGTAGCAGCTCGGAGTTGGGATTTGTGCCCGGTTAATGGTAATGAGCTCGCCCCCTATTACATGGGACTTAAACATGCCGGCGAACTGTGAGTGTACATTAGTACTCCTCTGCCTAACCCTTCGGGGAATACAGGCGTGATGGTATGCTAAACACAGATTTACATAACAAATCGATTCACCACCACTACAATGGTTATTGTAAACTGCGATACATGTAAAAAAGGGCAGGTTTAGGTGCAGCAAATTGCTTGAATGTATGCACTTTTGGTGCATTCAAGAATTTAGTTTTGTTGTGTAATTTTTACATGTACTACATCCGGACATTGTGATCTCAACTAAAAGGAGTGGTTGAAGGCATTTGCATGTAATAAGGTTTACATAAAGATCTTTTAATATAATGATTAATATCGAACGTTGGTGACTAAATTACAGTCATGGGCTTTGAATTTAATTGAAAGATGTAGAATTAAATAAAGACGATATTAAGAAAAATATACCATTTACTTCGTCAATAATTACTTTACTTGAAAGTCCCTATTCCCACATACATAACACTAACTCGTGACTTCGTCCGCGTGGTTCTTTTCAGCCGTGTTGTGTTATGTCTTTAGTTACTGCTTTGCTCCCGTGGATCAAAGCGCTATGTAGCCCTGTAGCCTATTCTATTGCTCATTAATCTGGCTATCATATACCAAAAGATTTTTTCCAATCCAACTGTTGGTTCTAGAGATTAACGCGTTTAAAGGAACAAACAAACAAAAAAAGAATATCTTTAGCTTTATTCTGTTAGTATACATTTGTATACTTGATCTCAACCTCTATTCCCACATCCATAACCTCCACTTCAACTTGCAAGTAAAGCAATGAATCTGAATATAAAAGAAAGCACTATTTAATTAACCGGAGACCACCCAGCCTTTGCGCAGCCATCTTGAACGAGTTTACAAACACACTCGAAAAGCCACTTTCTTCCTTAACCCGCGAAATCTTAATCTTCCACACTGACATCGTAAGTTCAGTCAATATTTACTTAAGTTTATGCTAACGGCTCTTTTACATGAGGAGAGTTTCTCGCGCGATTTGAGTAGGAGATTCTTGAAAGTAGAGTCAAAAGTTGACTCGTGTAAACGTTATGTGTTTTCGATCCAATCCTAAACTAATACACACCGGTACACCTCTGCCTAACCCTTCGAAGAATACAGGCGTGATGGCATGGTATGTTATGTGTCCTAAACTAATATAAATTCAAAAGTTTGTGTTTTGTTTTTGTTTGTAAGAAGTAATCTCTGGAAGTACTGGTCTTATTACAAAAAATCTTTCACTGATCTAAAGCTACTTTATCGACGAGTGCCTTAAGTTATGTTTTATAATATATTTGATTATTATGTGAGCAGAAGAAAGCGAGAAAAAAGAGAGGCGAGAATAGAAGCCATGCCAAAAATTCAACTCTAAGTTTTACAACGACTATTTAAAAAAATCGCCTGGCGAGTTTTATAACCTTATTTATGCGAGTTTTTGTTTCTCGTTTAACTGTATCATAATTATCGATATTGCCTAGAGAATCACGAATCAATCATTTAAACAAAACACTTTTAAATGATCGTTCAAAAAATTAAAAAAGCGTACCAAACAGTAGGTTGCTATGGAGACGACCATCAACACATTCGCATCTGCAAAGAAAAAAAAAATAAGAGAGGCGAGAAAATGTCCCCATGTAAATGAGCCTAAAAGCTCGCAGCTTCTATCAGGGTCATTAGGTTAAGGCTTTAACGGTAAAGATGATTCATCATTATCTGTGTTTTATTGATCTTAAGTGGTCGATAGGTAGTTCGTGACGGTTTGAGAGCCTGTTTATTATAGTTAGGGTCAAGGCTTCCATTTATTGACAGGTTTTATTGTTAGTTTTTGTTTTGTAGAAACTACTTTATTTTACAATTTAAATTCTTAATTAAATATGAAATATAATTTATAAATAACTAGCGACTTCGTCGTAAATTTGATATATTATCCCACGGGAACCGTACATTTTTCCGGGATAAAAAGTATCCTATGTGTCATTCCACATTATAATGTATCTCAGTGCCAATTTTCATCCAGATCCGTTCAGCCGTTTGAGCGTGAAGAAGAGACAAACATACACACACACAAACTTTCGCCTTTATAATATTAGTGTGATAATATTACTTTTTCCGTACAATTTATAAAAAAGGCTTAAAAGGACTCGTCCGCATCGCTGTCAATAGGACAGGTGCCCAAAAGGCTGGCAGTATTGCCACGTTGTATAGCAAAGCTGGTTTATGGGCCCAAGAATAGTTTCGATATTATTGATGTAGACAAATCGAAATAATAATGAGTGTAAATAAAAGACACATAAAGAAGCTGAAACCTAAGTTTTAAATCGATCGTTTAAACGACGTCTGTAATCTCTCTTGTATTAATATCATCATACCATCGCGCCTGTATTCCCCGAAGGGTTAGGCAGAGGTGTACCAATATACACCCACAGCCCGCCGGTATGTTTAAGGTCCCATTTAATAGGGGACAGGCCTACTGCCTTCAACTGGGCACAAATCCTAACTCCAAACTGTTACTGAGAATTCCATAGAAAAACCCAATAACACTTTTTGCTTCACCTGGAAATCTAACCCAAGACCTCTAGCGTAGCAGACGCACTTAGGACCACTAGGCTGACGAGGCAGTTCTAATAATAAGCATAGGAAATTTTGAGAGGGATTGCGCGCGTACAATCCCTCTTCCAAAAATTATCACAGCGAGATGTGTGAGGTGCTCTCATAGCATACCTGTCAGGGAGTCTCCACCCATAGTGCAATGTGGTGGCTCCCCCCGGGGGGGTCACCTAAGCTCCGGACTACCGCGAGTGTCCTTCAACCACCGAGAATCTTAACACCGCGATTCAGAAAACGGGGCTGAACGTACAACGCCATCTATCGGTTGTTAGTACTAAATTGTCGAGTTAAAATGTGTTGAAAACATTTTTATTTAACAGGTGTGTGGGACAACAAATACTAAAAATGTTATTAATAACAGTTTTCATAAATATGTACTTTTAGGTTTTGCGTTTTAGAAGCTGAGAAACTTGTTTTGGCTGTATAAATGTACTTGTTAGGTTGTTTGTCTAGATAAAATGAATGCGGCAATCTCGAAAATATTATAAATGTTAAAATAATATTTTATATTTATATAGGTTATAATAGTTAGTGGATAGGTTAAAATTCTTAGATCACAATCGTGGTATTATACCTAGTTATTTAATGATTTATCTGTTGCGCCCTCAAAGCAATACCTGCAGAAGGCCGCTAAGCTAAAGTACCCACTACTTTGAGTATCAATTTAGATTTTATGGTAATGTTCTAAACCACGTGTTAAGACCAAATAAAAAAGTCGTGTAATCGCGAACACTTGCATAAGAAGTTGGCAGACTCGTCCCATAATTAATTTGTTATATTTCTCCACCATGTATTTTTATGTCTCTCTACTTTGTATATTTTGTTTGTATGTATGTATATATGTACCTATTTATTATTATATTTTATCTTAGAAATTTTCTGTTCCTTTTTCTTGCACCTACTATGTTTTGTCTCTGCATCACCCTGAGGTAGACTGGTAGAAAATGCCTAAGGCATTAAATCCGCCTTTGTACTGTGTATTATATTTGTGCATAAAGTTTTAATAACTAAATATGCGAACCCTTTCTTTTTTTTATTCACCAAAGATGTAGTTGTAGTAGTAGAGCTCTTTGTGAAGAAGCTCATCCAGGGAAATACTACCACAATTTCTTTTTATTTTATTTTGTATTATTTTATTAATATAAATATACCATCACGCGTGTATTCCCCGAAGGGTTAAGCAGAGGTGTACCATTGTACACCCACAGTTCGCCGGTATATTTAGGTCCCATGTAATAGGGGGCGAGCCTATTGCCATTAACTGGGCACAAATCCAAACTCCAAGCTGCTACTGTACTGCTGCTGTTGCATTATTTTATTTTAATAAAAGTCTCTTCCCAGCAATACTATTTACTCAATATTTCTTAGTTAAGTGTATTGTGTGCTATTCATACGTCTGGTCACACAAGCACGCCGGTTACGAGTACTGCGCAACCGACCTTTCTGAAGATCCTCACCAATAAGGTGAGGGTAGGTCTTTATTTAGGTAGGGCGTCCCCTCCCGGTGTTTTTTTTATTTATGGGATATCATCAAATAACTTCCCCCGCCCCTTAGTGTCAGACTTTTACTGACTAAAACCCATCTATGTTCCTTCGTGTGCCCTTTACGTTCCGGGAGCGCGGTATCTCTTTCGAACAACCCGCAGCCCCGACAGGCATCGGCCCTTAGTGGCCCCTTCCACCCTCCTGGTGTTGCCACTCACATTTCACATATTTATATACAATGTGTTAGGGTAAACGAGGGACTTACTTTAGAGGAGTAAAGCAAGTTAGTAAAAGTTGTTCATTTTCATGAGAAAAGAACAACTTTTACTTAAGAATCAACCGTAAAATCGCGAAAAAACATCAAATGCTCCCTACATTCATGTTCGCATAACTCGACAACATGTATTGAACGACTGATTTCTTTTATATATATATATACCATCACGCCTGTATTCCCCGAAGGGTTAGGCAGAGGTGTACCAATGTACACCCACAGTTCGCCGGTATATTTAGGTCCCATGTAATAGGGGGCGAGCCTATTGCCATTAACCGGGCACAAATCCAAACTTCGAGCTGCTACTGAGAATTTCGTAGAAAAACCCAATAACACAATAATTTCAATTTTAATGTTTTTTTTTTTAATTTCTTTTCTCAATTTTAACTTTGATTTCATAGTAATAGTGGTTTATTTTTATAAGCACTGCACTTACTTAAAGTATGTCCCCTGTTTAAACTAATACCTTGTATATTTGTTTCCACTTGCAGGTTGAAGAAGTCTGGCTAGAAGGTCCGCAAGGTGCGTGGGAAGGGTCGCGGGTGACAGAATGGCAGCGCGTGCGCACCCGGCTAGGACTCGCTCTCCTCCAGTACCAGTTGGACGACTTCGCGCCAAGCGGCAAGTGGACGCTCAGGGCTAGGCTGATAGATGGCTCACAGGTATAGAGGAAGAGAGATCATTGTCACTATTATGTATTTTCTTTCTTTAAGGATTTTTTTGCTAATCGCAATCGAGCCTGTCTTTTTGAGTCTGTCGATATGAAAAAAAGGATAGAGCCTAGCCAAGGCTTTAAGAGATGTTATAGTGCACAAGTGTGTACGCATACACGAGTGTGTACTCGGTACCCACTCTTCCGTCACTCTCATAGACCAGCATGAGGTCACGCGCAGGAGCCAACAAGGTTTTCCCAGACAGAGGAGAGTCACATCATCAACATCCAAACACCGGGCTGCTAATGACAAATACCTAATGGAAAACCTAATGACAATGAAAAAAATAATAGATTAACTTTTTCAACCTTTTTTTTCTCTAATAATTAATATACAAACTATGTACAATTTACAAAACAAATGAAGCTTACAGGGCATCACAAACACTTTGGCCGACCTGAGAATCAAATCTAGGACGCTCAGTAGCCACGTTAACGACCTCGAGACCAATGGGTTTTGTCTTAAGGTGTTGGGTTTGATTCTAAATAAGAAACTTATCGTTTATAATTTTGCTTCATCTTTTTTTTTTTTTTATTGGGACAAGCCCGCCACACTGTTCCCAAACCACTGCAACTCCTGTAAGCCAGAATCAACAGTGGCGACCACAAGAAAAGCGCCGAGACAATGAAGCTCCACGAGTCCCAGAGAAACGATTTAACTGTCTTGGATCCCGCAACGAAATTAATCAGAAAAGATTAGCGGAGGAGTAAGAAAAATATAATTTCCACTTCCCTCCAAACAAGCAGGAGACAGAACAGAATTAGGCCAATAGGCACAAAGGGATTATTTACAACTGGGAGAAGCCCAGATTGCCAAGCACCACGGATTGCAATTATCATTAACTTTAATGGGTCCTAATGTGAACTGTTACATTTGATTCCAGTAATAGGTATGGCAAAAACGCTTGAACGCACGGAAATTAGTTCTAGTTTCTACAAGGTCCGCATAATAAACAACACCGGATGTAACCTGTACACTATCTAACATAATATTTCGCTCATTCTGCCAAAGAATACACTCCCATAAGATGTGATGAGCAGATTGTTCATATTCACAGTCAGATGTAGAACATTGACAAAAAGGAGAGGCAACAAGCTTAAAAGAGAATAATTTACTTTTAAAGTTGCCATGACCTGTGAGAAATTGGGCAACACAGTGGTCCACCTCAAGCCATGTTCTGGCCAGCCGTTCGCGAACTGAAGGAAAGAACTGATGGAGGTGCCGGCCCTTGATGGAATTATCCCACCTACATTACCATTCAGATAAAAGTTCCTCCCAGACATCAGTCTGCGGTTTAAATAATCTAGAGATCTTAGCACGGTCACGTTGAGTTAGAAAGTTTGCGTCCATGGTCTCCTTTTGCTTCATCTGTTCCAAATAATATCGCAATGAGGTACTATTACGTTTCCTCCCCAGGGTTCGACAGTGTTCTGGGTGGGCAACTACGAGCTGCCCCCGTTCCAGCTGAGCGTCCGCCACGCGCCCAAGGTGCTGCGGACCAGCGAGAGACTCGTGTGGCATGTCTGTGTCAGGTAACTATGAGGATACATTTAATTATTTACAAGGAGCAAAATCAATAGATGCATAAATAACAATATCAGCCTATTGTGGTCCCACTGCATGGCAAAGGAATGTTCTCATACAGAAAAGGCAGCATTGATCACCACACTCGCTCAAGGCGGAAAAGCGATTACAGACTTGTATTCATTTAAAATAGTAAAGCCACATACGGTACTTATCCATGCCCGATAGTAAATCCACTACCTCGTGATACATGTTTAACAGCATCATCATCATCATCCTTAACAGCAACGTCTTCCTCAACAGCTTTAGCTCCAGAAAATAACCCCATTAACATAAAAGTACATCCGTAACACCACCGGTCAATAAAGTTCATCTATTTATCTACACGCCTATATTCCCCGGGTTTGCTAGAGGCGTACCAATGTACACCCACAGTTCGCAGGTATGTTTAAGTCCCATGTAATAGGGGACGCGCCTTTTGCCATTAACGGGCACAAATCCTAACTCCGAGCTGCTATTGAAAAATGAGCATTGAATCCATTTTATGTCATCAGGTACCCCTGGTCGGAAGCAGTTGAAGGGATGCTGGTCATCCGTCTCCGCGGCGCTGGTGGTGGAAGCGGTGGTATTCGAACCGCAGTACAAATTAGGGCTCCCAAAGCTTGTCACAGACACGCTGCAGCAGCCAAGAGAGTGGGGTTGGATGGCGCGAACCCACCAGATGTTGTCATCGCTGACTTCTCTTTCCAAGTGAGGATTTTGATAATGGGTGGTAGCAATTTAGTGTTGGACAACTGTGACTTCAAGCACATCTTGGTTGTGATGGGAATACCTGTTAGAAGTATTTTGAGCCAGGATTTGAATGTCATTAACAAACTAATTGCTTACCTAATGATAAGTGATCACCGCCACCTATACACGTTTGCAATATTTTCTTTGAATACCTAAGTGTTAGTATTTTACGAAATTGTAAAATAAATACCTATCTACCAGAGGCCTCGCAGATGCCTAACGTTCCCATAGACAAAGCTAATTGTCTCATGTGCCTGTAATTACCTCAGCACCCATGTCCTTCACCGACACATAGCTGCTTTGGGGCTAATTTTGGCAATGCACCAAATATTGTGCGTTTCCTTTTACCTTTGACAGCCCTTGATGCTAACGATCCTTTCCATTTTCAGGAGGAAGGCACCAGGATATGGCAGAACACGACAGTCGTATCTCAAGTGGTCGATAAACCTATATCCTTGGAGTTCCTAACCAAACATCGAGCGGTCATTTCTCCGGGATTACCATACAAACTAAAAGTAGGTTCCCACAGTCACAATATGGCCATAAGATAAGGTGATTAAACGCAAAAGATAATGTTGATGAATATCTCGCGTTGATCTTGAAACAATGTAATAACCCAAATGACTCAGACTATTTTAGTAGCCATCTTCATTATGTGGCTGTTATTTTTGGCGTGAGAAAATAAACTTTTTTTGCAGTGGTTTTAGGCAAAAAAATCTGTAGTCAGTGGTTCATCGCCTTAGATACCTGCCAACGAATATTTTTGCAACTACATACATAAGTGAAATCCATCGAAATCATTATCAAAACTCTTTTTGTAAAACAACGACGACTTTTTTCGTCAGTTGATAATTTAAAAATGAAAGTGGTGCGTACAAAAGTGCAACCTTCAAGGTCGTAATGTATGGAATAGCTGATTTTTAATCGAATATATCGTTTGATAGACGAATTATCTATTTAATGGCAGAGGAATTATTTACTGAATCCATGGTAAACAATACGATATCCATTCCACTCGTTTTATTGATTTGGAAATATGGTACATATTTTAAAATTAAAACAAATAGAGTATCTATTAATTTGTCAGGGAAAAAAATTAAACAATCACATTTGACATAACAAAATAATCTACATTTAAAAACAAAACACTTCTACCGTTCCGAACTCGATTATTTCTCAACTACTCCAGGGAACTTGGGACAACCATTTCAATCTCCCCCAAGCAATTACTTTTGAAAGTGTTCACTGTACACATAGGTACCTAAGTACATTCAAAGCGATTGTGTTTTTTAATGGGAAAGTTAGTTTTTTCCTTCTTGCCTTGAGACAATATTCTTTAAGAATTTGAAATTATTAGCAACTAGCTACCACGGAAACCGCACAGTTTTTTGGGATAAAAAGTAGCCTGTGTATTCTACAGTTCTACACTATAGTCTATCTTAGTGCCAAATATCCAGATCCGTTCAGCCGTTTGAGCGTGAAAAACAGACAAACATACACGCCATACATGCCTTTATAATATTAGTGTGACTTTGCTGGTCAATGTAGCAATTAAATACATTTAAAAAAAAAAGAATAATAACGGAGTGTCAGTGTTTTTTTTTAAGTTGTAGTGTCTGTCTGTAATGTCAAAATAACAGTATTTTATAAAATAAATATGAATGTTTACACGGTAATTACTCGTACAAGAAAAGAATCAATTTTCAAAATAGTTGTCGGTCTGCCTGTCCGTTTGTTCCGGGTCATCTCCAAAACGGTTAGACTGACATTTTTTAAAAAGAATGAAGGTTCCGCGCATAAAAAATAAAACCCTATGATAACCGAAATTCACACCAACGAAGTCGGGAAAAGTAAACTTTACAATCCAACCTCACCCTAATTACTAAACTATCCCAATCCAGGTGAAAGCCACTCGTTGGGATGACAAACCAGCTTCGAAGGAGCTCGTCCGTGTCTGCCGCTACTCCTATACCGAGCCTGCTACCATCGCGCAGACGACCTTGAAGACTCAAGAGAGCATGTGTGCTGAAGGAGCCACGGATGCCAATGGAGTAGCACGACTACTCTTCGCTGCAGGAGATGATGCAGCGCCTTTTTATAGATTTGAGGTGAGAATTAAGATACCTTTTACTGTCCCATTGCAGAGCAAAGGCCTTTTCTCATACAGTGAAGGCACAAGCATAGATCACCACGCCTGCTCAAGGTGGATTGGCAATTTCAAACTTATATTAATTACACACAAGACCATGATGTTTTCCTTCACCGACGTCAATGATGTCTAAGATAAAGGAGAAGGATAGGGCTTCATAGTAACTTGGGCCCAGGTGTTAACTCAATCAAACTAGTCTTATTTGAAAGAGAATATAATAAAAAGACCTCATTGAAAATTTGGTGAAATTTGGCTATCCAGGCTATGTTTTTTAATTGCTTCGGTTATGTAATGATTATATGCATGGAGTTCGAGTGGAGAGCCTTCATGAGTTAAGTGCGGACAGTCGCTACAGTTCAAGAAAAGTCTTTACATCCAATATCATGGACTTAGAAGCAGTAGGTACCCTTACTTTTAAGAATCTTAATAGTACATAATAAAACATGGAAAATACGTGCGCACTCAGAACGAAATAAAATGAAAGACAGCCGGTTTTTTTCTGGCTGTCATCTGTCAGTCGGTGACCAGTGTTGCTAACCAAAGAAAAATTAAAGAAACTCCATTCTCTATTGTATCGATCCCACGAAACGATTGATAAGCACTAATTGTCACTCGAATTTCATACATATTTTAAGATTTTACCGAATTATTCACTATCGATTACTAAGAATTCAGGCATGTATTTAATCGATTTTTTGTTGTATAACATTTTTTAAGTTTTCTCGCTTCCTAGATATAAACACGGTACAGTATTTTGTGATTTCCTTTAGAAAAAAATAACGGATTTTTAAGACCCATTTCAACTACTTAACTGCTGGGCCCAAAATTAGCCTTCTCCTTTAGAAAGTATGTACATATGAATTGAAAAAGTCACATTGGATTCGAACCCGCAACCACATCCATGAAAAGCAGCATCCCTTTACCACTAGGCCAACACTTCATTACACTTTTTTACAAATGTCAATTAAAATCTAAAAATATCATTTTTATAGACACGAAATAACACAATTCACTGTTATTCAGAATTTTAGGCAATACCTAAGAGTTTTATACCCCCAGAAAACCAGGGTAAAATTTTGATAGAGAAAATCTCTTCGTCTTTCAGGCCCAACTATCAAACGACACAACAACATCAGCGATCCCGCTACTCTTGCCAGTTCGCCACTCAGCCACCGTGCACGCCGCCCTGGGACCGCTGAGGCCAGATCCGCACCAATCCAGGACATTTGTACCGCTGTATCTTAATACCAACAGTACTACTAAACCTTACACTGTTCATTTTGTGGTGAGTCTTGCAGAAAGAATTGTTTTATCGACTATACAGACAGGCACATAGAACTGTCCAGATACAAAAAAAAATTGGCTTACTTAATTACCAAGACTCTGATCCTCTCTATAGTTTTTTACTAGTCAAACCCCGCGGTTTCCAACACGTACAGTTACGCCTTTGGTTACTGCGCCGCTCCCGTGTCTTATTAATCTGGCTATCATATTAAAACAGTTTGTTTTCCAATATGACCTCTACATGCAATGAAAACCGCATTCAAACAAAAAAAAAAAAACTCTTCTGATTTATTATATGAGTATCTATTAGCATCAATGAATAAAGAAATAAGACTCAAAGCCATTTTTTTGTTCGCCAAGGTTATATAATCTTTATCAATTTTAACCTGTCCATCATTAAAATAAATTCTTCCGTCATTCAGTTCCCCAAAATCTTCATCTGAACGTAGGAAAAGATACTAGTAACTAGTAATACCATTTTTTCACCAGGTCATAACCCGAGGAGGCGTCATATACCGCTGGGGTGCCACCACCCAATGCCCCACATCCAACTCTGCAGACCAGATCCACACGACACCACGGAACAGCGAATGTATCGTCAACAACGTACAACGAGACGACGCTATGGCACAAGGCAATTTTTTTCAGAACCAAGGGGTTACAAACCGAAGCGCCAGAAGTAATGGACGCCATGACGTACTCAGGGCTCAAAGAGACACTCTATCTTTCAACATCAGTAATGATGTCTCGGATGCGTTGCTGGATAGGCATCAGTTGAGGGTGATGCTGCCTGTCAAGGTGTCTCATCAGATGTGTCCTGACAGCCACCTGATCGCGTACTTCTATCATGAGGGAGAGCTCATCAGTGCTAGCAAACATTTTGATATGGAGGAGTGCTTTGTCAACAAGGTACGTACTTTACTACCTACCACCTACCATTTATTCTGGTTTTTACCGATGGCCTAGTAAAGGTCGCAGAATATAGCTAGATGCGGGCAGCGCAGGATTAGTCAATGTGACTGTCTTTAGGGGGGGGCTTTGTCCAGCAATAGACGTTCATCAGCTGATATGATGATGATTAATTCTAGTTTTTGAATACGCTATGTAACTATAATGGGTATTAAAAAACACTAAATGAAGTCGAACGTTGGTCTTGGTCTATTCTAGTCTTGGCTTTATTGGCTTTCGCATAACACTCTCTTTAGATAAACTAAAGCATGTATGCTATTCACCATCTTTCTTTTTCTCCAGGTAGAAGCAACATGGTTGTCTCGTCAAGTTCAGCCAGGATCTACAGTATCTCTGCAGATCTCTACTCCAGGACCAGCCCTGTGTAGTCTCACAGTCCTGGATATAGCAGCCAAGTGGCCTTACCCACCACAGTCACCGAAGGAACAGCTCATGACCAGTCTAAAGAGACTGATAGACAGTCGCAGGAACTTGACAGAGTATGATATGGCTGGAGTCTGCTTTCTAAGTAAGTAATAGGTATAACTTTCCTAAAATGAACGGACCAGAACGGACCTATGCCTAAATTTCTCCCATCTAAACATTGGGGTGTACTTTGATCTGTTATTGCTAGATAGAAATGCTACACTTTTGGTATATTGGTAATTAGTTTGGCGTAATTAATTTTATTTTTTAAAGGTTTTGGGTCGACTTATTTTTGTATAACTAAGGCCCAACTAATTGGTTGGTTCAGTTCATGATTATAGGAAGGGTTGTCCAAAATTTGTGATATTCAGCTAACCCGTTTGTGTAAGCAATGAGAGTTATAAGACTAATAACTGTAAGCGTAAGTGGTATACCATCAAGTGTCAGACAATCACTAACTTGTTAGAACATCTTATTTTTTCGAGTTAATCCTTTTTTTATTTATTCACATTTTCGCAAATTATCAGTAAGTTAGTACACACATTAAGATAGTCGCAGTACTCGTACGGTTACGAGTACTTCGACTGTCTTAGTGTATGTACTGACTTACTGATAATTTGCGAAAATGTGAATAAATAAAAAAAGGATTAACTCGAAAAAATAAGATTTTTTCGAGTTAATCCTTTTTGATTTGTGTTTGTGCTTGTATGACCAAATGCATGAACGTGAGCGAGGCAAACGAAGTATGTAAGAATCATATCAGGTACCGTTCTGTGATTTCCGCCTACTTTAATGGAAAAAAGGCTATGTGTGTAAGTATCACTATGATTTTATTTCCAGATTCCGACAGTGCAGAACTTCCTTCTACCAGTATAGAGCTGACAGCATCCTGGATGGCTGCAGCAGGGGTGAGGCTGATAGGAGGAGACATGCCGGGGAGCAGGCACTGTGTCCCTCGCCCGCCAGCCTTACTGGTGGCAGATGAAGCTACTATCCCTAGGAGTGACTTTTCCGAAGTAAGAGGGCAATTTATGCAATACTTTCTAAGTTTGTCTTGGACAGTACTCAGTATACCTGGACCTATAGTTACTAAAAGTCTGGAATCGCTAATCCACCAAAAGCAAGCGTGGTGATTCATGCCTTCTTTTTATGAGAGGAGGTAATACCATCACGCCTGTATTCCCAGAAGGGTTAGGCAGAGGTATACCAATGCACACCCACAGTTCGCCTGTATATTTAGGTCCCATGTAATAGGGGGCGAGCCTGTTGCCACTAACCGGGCACAAATCCAAACTCCGAGCTGCTACTGAGAATTTCATAGAAAAACCCAGTAACACTTTTTGCTCGACCTGGGAATCGAACCCGGGACCTCTAGCGTAGCAGTCGCGCATAGGACCACTAGGCTAACGAGGCAGAGGAGGTGTTTTCCCTTATTTTTTCCTGTCGAAATCCTCATGGTTGCCCGACGTCTGGGGTAATCGGAGGCTTATGTCTGACTTTTACCGACTAAAACCCCACGGTTCTTCCTGTTTCCTGTGCCCCTGACTGGTATTGGCCCCCCAATGGTGGGCCTCTTCACCATATGCGGCCTGACCGAGGCCTTTGCCCTGAAGTTAGACAATAAATTCTGTCCTTGCCTGGCCTGTCTGAAACCACCTTCACAAACTAACAATTTTACCTCTATATAATGAAGCCCTATCATTTTCTTTTCCCCCTTATTTTTTGTCTGATTCTTCAAGTCTAAGGATTTATCGTAGTATAACTTGCTTGTGCCCCAGGCATGGCTCTGGCGTATTCTGAACATCGGCGCGAACGGCACGGGGGTGGCGAGGGCGCATGCGCCGGACTCCATCACGAAGTTCGAAGCTTCAGCGGTCTGCGTGTCACGGAGCGGCGTGGCTATATCCACACCTGCAGTTATACAAGTCAGTACAATTATCTATGCATATCGTGTGATAAATCTTCTGTGTTTAATCAGCTAATAAAAATACCGCCCAAGTGCGAATCAGATTCACACATAAGAATTCTGTACCACCTTACGATATTTTAATACTAATACGGCCAATTGGCTAGTCTTCTTCTAGGCGTTTTGATGACAAACTATACTACAATACAGTAATAAATAATACAATACTATAATAAATTATGTTGTTTTGGCCCAGAATTTGGCCACTTTGTGGTAGCCATAAAATTTTCTTGCGTGCAGTTGTTATTGCACGCAGGGCACAATGTACGATCAGCCATCATATGTGCTGTACCGCACAACAGCTCAAGGCGGCCATAGTTATACACAATGCAACAACATTTTCAATTGACTACTTATTACAGTTACAAAAATAAAGCCCTGTGGCAGACAGACGTACAGACAGACAACGAAGTAATAGGGTTCCATTTGGATACGGGACCCTAAAAACAAAAGTATTAAAAAAACCTAAAACCTATATTCATATCCAGGTTTTCCGGGAATTCTTCATTCACGCTGACAGTCCTAAGCGCCTCCGACGAGGAGACTCCACCATCATACGATACAGGATCTTCAACTATCTGTATGAGCCTCTTAGTGTGAGTATAGATGCATTGTAATGTGCCTGCCCCTTTGTGAAAAGTGAGGGGGTGCACTTGAGCTGATGGTTCGACATTATGGTGTGGGGAGATTGTTATTATTGAGAAATTCCTAACCGAAAAATTCTTAGCAGTTGCACTTGCTTGTTGTTATATATTCACATTATATTGATTGAGACCTATCAGCATTGTGCATTTAAATTGAATAGACAACACCACTAACCAATAATACCAAGACCACTTCTCAAAAAAAAACACTTTATTTTATCCCAGAAACCTCGAATATATACATACATACATAAACATAATTTTAAATAACTATAAAATTAGAATTTACTGACGGATGAACTGAGATGTCAAAGAGTGACGTCATAGTTTAGTATTGTCATACAAAATCTATAGGGAATGGCGTTTTGACAGCTCATAAAAAGTATGTCAATTGATTAGTGGTGTCATCTACCCAATAGTGGTCATATTTAGTGGTGTGGTCATTTTTTTCTTTATTTTCAATGTCTAGAATAAGAAGCACTAAACTAATCTTACATTACCAGGTCCAAATCCAAATCCTAACAGACCCTAACTTGGAAGGACCTAAAGAGCTGGTGGAGTCGGCGTGCGTGCGCGCGCGCGCCTCCATCGCGCGGCGGGTGGAGCTGCGCGCGCGCGGCGCCGGGCAGGCGAGGCTCAGCCTGCGCGCCAAGGCCGTCAGCGACGGGAACTGTGGGAATGTTACCAGTGGCAAGACTGGTGTTAGGTAAATATTCATATACTCTATACAACTAAATTAAAAAAAAAAACAGAATGTGTTTCTACATTTGCCTCGTTAGCCTAGTGGTCCTAAGCGCGACTGCTACGCTAGAGGGTTCGGTTCCCAGGGCGAGCAAAAAGTGTAATTGGGAGGTGTTATTGGCTCAGAGTTTGTGCCCGGTTAATGGCAGTAGGCTCGCCCCCTATTACATGGGACCTAAAACTTACCGGTGAACTGTGGGTGTACTTTAGTACACCTCTGCTTAACCCTCCGGGGAATACAGGCGTCATGTTATGTATGTATCCCACGGGCATTGTACATTTTTCCGTTATAAAAACTATTCTATGTGCTATTCCACACTACAATCTATCTCAGTGCCAAATTTCTTCTAGATCATAAATTTGTTTCTGACGCAAATGGGCTTTGGACTAATATTTTTTATCTATTTCAAGTGATGAAGTGATCATCAATATTACCATCGATCCTGAAGGCGTGCCCATTCGAGAACAGAAATCTATTCTTCTGTGTGGAAACAGTAAGTTCTTTTTTTCATTATACAATCTACAAATTATCGTGAACTTTTTTTTTATGTAAAAATAGTAAATATGGAATTTCTTGCCCATTCTTCTCCATACAAAACTAGCTTTTGGAATGTGCAACTAGATTCAAATCTTCTTTTTTTTCAAATGTCACCACCCATAGCTATTTCTGCGGCAAAGCAGCATTGTTGTGTTCCGGTTTGAAGGGTATGGGTGCCGGTGTAATTACGAGCACATGAGACATTTCAAGTTTGTCTCTGGGATGGGAACGCATTTGTAAGGCCTCTGGTATTGCAGATGTCTATACGTAGCGGTGACCACTTAACATCAGGTGGGCCAAGGACTTGCTTGTCATCCAACGGCAAAAAAAATATGATTGTTAGTAGAAAGAAATTATTTGAATTTGACATACTTCTATTTTTTTTTCTACCTTTCTAGTCTGGCATCCAGCACTAATCCAATACTTTTTTTTATAGGTAGTACAGAATCCAGCAAGTCTGAAGTACAGTGGAACTGGCCTACAGTGGAGGTTGTTCCCGGCTCTGAAACCATGACTGTGTGGGCAGTCGGTGATGTTACTGGACCCTTACTTGCGGTAAGTTGTTGTACTTGTTGGAACTGCTTCATTAGCGTAGTGGGTTCGATTCCCAGGTCGAGCAAAAAGTGTTTTGGGTTTTTTATGAAATTCTCAGTAGCAGTAGTATTTGTACCCGGTTAATGGCTATAGGCTCACCCCCTATTACATGGGACCTAAACATACCCGCGAACTGAGGTGTACAGTGTAAACCTCTGCCTAACCCTTTGAACAATACATGGGTGATGGTATGTGTATAGACTATAGAATGATAGATTTTAGTTTAATGCAAAACAATATCAAAGACATTCAAATTCCAAAAAGATTTCATTAACCTTCTGGGGCTAAACATAGAAACAACACATAGTTCAAGTATAAGTTGAGATTGTTTTTTAAGTCTATGCTTCCTACCCAACAGGATGCCGACTCCTTACTGTCCATACCACGAGGCTGCGGCGAACAGAACATGGCGCAACTGGCCACCAATCTACTGGCGCTGAACCAAATGGAACCGAACTCCATTGCCGCATTCACTGCAAAAGAATTTGTGGCTAGAGGTATGTATTCAACCTATTGGAGGGCAATAATGCTGGATGTAGAGCTCCTACTTATTGGGCGCCACTGTCAGAACTGACCGACGTTTTTATTCGTTCTTTTGTATAGAGACGTACCTTTCTGGCTAACAGACCAATACCATGATAATTTAAAAGTGTCTGTAAATAGTTAATATTATGACTAACTACCATATTTTCTGTCCACAGAATTTGAAATATTACATTGACTAAAATAAAAACCCTTTTATAAAACTTTACAGACTTAAACCAGTATTGTGGATCTAGCTGTGTGCGAAAACATTTTGTGATTTATCATCATTAAATCAGCCACAGGAAGTACACTTTTGAACATAGGTCTCCCCCATAGATTTCCAAAAGGACCGGTTGGAAGCGGCCTGCATCCAGCGTCTTCCTGCGGTGTTAGCCTGCGTCTTTTGTGATTAGAATCTTGAAAACCATTTCTCTCTTTTCTTCATGTTCAACGAGATTTTTGCAAAGTTACCTTTCCTCTGATATCTGTAATCAAGTCAACCATTACTCCCAGGGTTCACCCGTCAGCTGCAGTACGTGCACCCGTCAGGTGGGTTCAGTGCGTTCGGTGCATCGGACGCTACTTCCTCCACTTGGCTCACGGCATTCGTAGTCAGACATATGAGAAGAGCTCATAAAGTAAGTTCTATTTACTTACACAGGAATTTGTACTTTACACTGTAACAAATACAACATCATATAAGTTATTTTCCCTACAGCTTCTCTGGCCAAACCTACAAGTTCCACCTGCGATAATACGGGCCGAGCGCTGGTTGCTAAGCCAACAGATGGAGAATGGATGCTTCAGGAATGAGGGACAAGTGTTTCATAGAGAACTTAGGGTAAGGAACCTATTTATTAAAAAAACTCTAAGTCAAAAATTTATTTAAACTTTGGCTTCGGCATTCCGGTTTTTCCTTTTTCCCGGTGGATTTTACAAAGATATTGTAATATAAACCATGTCCGGAAAAAAAACGAGCACAGCAAAAAACCATCAGCCAAATCGGTCTAGCCGTTTTTGAGTTATGTACTTAGAAACAAGACATTTTAATTGACACAGACCATGTGCACACAAACAATAATAAAAAGGCTATTTAATATTTAAAAAGAATCATAAAATAAAAAAAGAACATAATTGTGTGCCCCACGGCTGCGCAAAACAACAACAGCTTTAGCCATTCATTACTATCTACAGATAGATAGATAAGGTGTTAAAGTAACACAAACTGCTCTTCTAATTACAACCAATTTTCAGGGAGGACTCAACGACGAAGCTGAAATCATCAACGTCGCCCTCACCGCCTACGTCATTACCTCCCTCATCGAAAGCTCCTCGCCCCTCCCGCACAGCGTCATCCTCAACACCCTCTCTTGCCTCCGAGCCTTCCCCCCTTTGAAGGCCAAGACTCCGACCAGGGTATACGCTCAGGCACTCTTGGCATACGCGTACATGAAGTTGCAGGATTATGAAGAGGATCTTAAGAGTATCAATGAGGCTAGCTTGAGGAGGAATATGGGGGGGTTGGAGCCAGAGGACGGGGTCGCTCAGGTCTTGGATCTGCTGAAGGTTGCCAGGAGAAGTGGAGAGTACGTGTGGTGGGAGGCTAGTGAGTAGAATTTCCTGAAACTTTATTTTCGTTTTTTTTTTTTTGGCTCTTCGATACGCTTTATTAATGTGCGAGATATATGGAATGAGATGAAATGGGATAATTTATAGCAAATTATCCCATTCCTATTTATATTTAATCTTTTATAAATACAAAATTACATATTATTACTGTAGAACATTAATACAGGTCATCAAATTCTGAAGACTATTTGTCTTTTCGCAGGCAGTTTATCAACTTCAATAGAAGCGACAGCATACGCCATGCTAGCTCTAAACTCAGCCCCACGGTCGCTGTCACCAAGTGCGCGCACTGACTCGCCAGCTGCCGCTCGCTGGCTCAACGCGCACAGGACTACTACTGGCGGCTTCATCTCCACGCAGGTAAGCAAGGAAGGTAGCTAAAGTACCAGTAGACCGGCCATATAAGTCGAAGAACTGATGACTAATATAGGGACTTGGCGTAACCGCCCGGCCCAGAGGAAGGATATCTCTAAGATATAAAACCCTAATTCTATATTTCGAAGCGCTGCGAGAGGATGAAAAGGCTGGTGGGGTTACCAGTCTTTAGCGCACCCTCTGTTAGCATGTTTCTGGGAACGGTGAATGCTTATGCGAATCTCGCACCCCCGGTTTTAGAAAAAAGTGGAACACTGGTTGCTTTAGCTGGTAAAAATTCAGCATGCTCCTCCGTCACCCCCACGACGGAAGAAGTTTATGAGGATTTCTACCGTGCGCCATAAAAAGTAAAAAAAAAGAAAAGGGTAGCATGTTCTTCCGAGGAGACAACAACTGGGAAACGTAAGGTGAGATGTCTTCATGTTAGATGGAGTTTGGTCTTCACAGGAGATAGTAGATGATGATGATGTTTATCCTTAGAAAAACTTCTGACTTCTGGTAAGTCAGAAGTTTGTTTAGTGCAAAATATCTAAAAAGGTCAATAGATAGACTAAATAGGTTAAAATTCAATAGAAATAGAATTTAAATTTGCATGCAAGATATAAGTGCCACGTAGAATTACAAACTGCACGCTATTTTCAACTCTATTTGACCATGTCAGATACACCAAATCAGAATTAAACTATTAAAAAAGAACTTTTCCCTAACTTGAATACAGGACACCCTAGTAGCGTTAGAAGCCCTAACCGCCTGGTCGCACCAGGCCTCGGAGACGGACCTGAACGTGACAGCGCGCTGCGGCACGACGTCCAAGCACCACGTCTCCGTGAAGTCAGGAGTCAAGATACCTGAGGTCATGAAGATAACGCCGAGACCACAGCTTAGTGTTTCTGTTGAAGGTATTGGATGTATGGACTTAATAAGGTTAATTACTGCCTCGTTAGACTAGTAGTTCTAAACGCGACTGCTACGAGGTCTTGGGTTAGATTCCCAGGTCGAGCAGTGTTATTGGGTTTTTCTATGAAATTCTCAGTAGCAGCTCGGAGTTAGGATTTGTGCCCGGTTCGCCCCCTATTGACTTAAAACATACCGGCGAACTGTGGGGTACATTGGTTACATCTCTGCCTAACCCTTCGAGGAATAGAGGCGTGATGCTATGTTATGTTAATTAGGTTAGCTAGACCCTAATAGGCCCATGCCAGGTCAAATCTCTGGAACTACTAGTTGGATTAAAAGAATGCATTATGTATATGACAGCCAGATTCATGCGGAATAGTAAACACAAGACGATGGCTGCGCAATCGACCGCTACGCTGCGTGTTGCGGGTTCAATTCCTGCACGGAACAAATATTTATATGACCTACACATAGATGTTCCGGGTCTGGCTATTTGTGTATGTAAGTTATATGTGGCATAAAAACAGTAACCAAGGACGTAACTAAAAGTCGTTTCATTTACGATTTTTGAAGTGAAAACTTATTTAGCGGCATTGTGCACTTTTTTTGGAATGGGTAAAAAATGTTAAACTCGCGTCAGGACACGTGACCCTGATCGAAAATTCGTAAGCGGCGTTGTGCACTTTTTTTGGAATGGGTAAAAAATGTTAAACTCGCGTCAGGACACGTGACCCTGATCGAAAATTCGTAAGCGGCGTTGTGCACTTGTTTTGGAATGGGTAAAGAATGTTAAACTCGCGTCAGGGCACGTGACCTGATCGAAAATCTTACGAATTAATATTCAAGTTTTCACTTCTGCCGGCACTCCCGGAGTGCAACCCGTCGTTTTTTTTTTTACTTTTTCTTCACCTTTTTGTCTCAGGAACCGGCTGCGCCCTCGTACAAGCCACCCGCGCCTACCACATCCTCTCTCCGGACACCACTCCGCGAGACAAGCAGCTGTCAGTCCAGGTGTCAGTCCACACTGACGGTCCCTTCGACTGTGATGACAACAGCACCAACTGCCTCTGTGCTGCTGTTGTTGAGGTTAGTTCGTTTTTCAGTAGTTTGTTTTTCACCGTTCAAAAACACAGAAGAGATCTTATGATATTCAATCTCCATCAATACTTAATAATATAATAAAGCTGAAGAATCTCTGGAACTGCCAGTCGGATAGGAAGAAATATGTTTGTATATAATAGCCAGTGTCATAAGAAATAATGTTAGAGCGGAGCAGTAACCAAAGAAATAACTGAACGCGGGCGAAACCGCGGGGTACAACTAGTTTTAAATACATTTCCAGTTAGTCGACAATTCCCGCGAACTTCAGGGTAGTCTTCACGTTCACCAGAAGCTGAGTATTACAATCCAACGTGACAGTGACGTCAGTCACTTGGGTACATTTCCAGGTTTTAGTTTAATTGCTATAAGATTCGCGGATGAAGTCGCAGGCCAAAGCTAGTGGTTCATGTATGAATAAGTTATATTTTTATTATCCCTCGTATTCGTGACCTACAGGCATGCGTGATGTGGACGGGAAGTTTCCCAGAGATGGCTCTACTGGAAGTGACACTACCTGGAGGGTTCGGAGCAGACGCGCAGCTCCTCTACTCACAACTACATAAAAGCACCACGCGTAAGTGCCATTTTAAAAAGTTATATTTACTAATAATCCTTACTTCCATACTATTTATCCTAACTAATATTATAAATGCGAAAGTAAGTTTGTTTGTTTGTAACCTTTTTACGCCGGAACCACTGCACTGATCATCTTGAAATTTTGCATATTATACGTTGTCTGATGTATAGAAAGGGACATAAGATACCTTTCATCCTGAAAAAAACTACATTTGCCGAGGAAAACAACAATAACGTTCTTATGTCAACAAATAGCGCCACGTGTCTTTCGAATAAACCTAAAATTTCTGACGCGGATAATGTCGCGGGCGAAAGCTAGTTAATATTATAAATACGAAAATAACGCTGTTTGTTTGTTTGATAAACTTTGACGACTAAACGCCTAAACCGATTACGATGAAATTTGGTAAGTTTGAACCCCAAGAAAGGACATAGGATACTTTTTATTGTCTGCGTTCGATGTAATCGTAATTTTTTCGGTTTTTCTATGAAATTCTCAATAGCAGCTCGGAGCCAGGATGTTCCCGTTTAATGGCAAAAGGCTCTCCCCCTATTACATGGGACCTAAACATACCGGCGAACTGTGGGTGTGCACACCGCTGCCTAACCCTTCGGGGAAAGAAGGCATCTTATGTTGTAATATATTGTTTCTTACCCTTGAACTTCCCAGTACTACGCCGCATAGAACTAACTCCGTCGAGCACACGAGCTACGTTCTACCTAGGCACTCGCGACGGTAGCGACACCAGTGGTCATGCAGGGCACCAGTGCTTCAACATACATGCTACTGGACCCAAGGTCAAGACACGAGCCGCTTATGCCAAGGTTCAAGACTACTATGCACCTAGCATCAACGATACGCAGGTATGATACGCACAACCTTCCTTTAATCAGGCTGGTAATCATTCTCAATGATTTAAATATAGCAATCACTTTTTGTGTTCCTGTTTAGGTACTAGTATATATGTCTATGTTAAATTGGAGTACCCTAAAATAAAAATCTGGCTTCATCGAAAAATTTAAAGTTTTGAAATATTCATTGGCCGAACGTGTTTCGATTTTACATTAAATACTTTTTGCCAGACGCATGCCAAATGCATGCGGTGCATGTCCAGTGGTCCCTTTCTTCAACCAGAACCATCTTTTTTCAGATATCAGATGAATGCTATATACAATGGACCCCCTTTCTTCAACCAGAACCATCTCTTTCCAGATATACAGCATCCCTGAAGAATGCCCACCTCGCATCATGCACGAATCTAAAGAATACAGATCGTCAGACAACTTGTACACCAAAGCAAGGGCCACTGACAGCGAAGACATTATAATCACACACGATTTCTCCTTCGATGACATCCCCGAAGGTATAATACCACTCGACGATCCTTTAATGTTTGACCAAATGACTGAAAAGGACAATTATAGAGTAGCTACAGAAAAACATCCCGAAATTGGAAGATTACAAGAACCTAAGGATTATAAAGACAGTAAAGATGCCCAACACTATAACTCCTCTGATAATATAGGATCTGAAAATGTCTGGGCACTTGGTGCCGAAGATCAACAACAAAGTCTTTTTGACAACTTTGTTCCGGGATATTTCAGTGAAAATGAGCCTATGGAAACAAGTATTACAATGAGTATAGATAAAGACCATGATTTCAGCAGTGTCAGTGACGTCATCGGTGAATATTTTGGCATAGATAAGGACACAGTAGCAGAAAATAGGAATTCTAACGTTGTTGCTCAAAATTATCAAATAAACGAAGATGTATTAGCAGATCAAAACTTTGGGACCGAAGGTCAAAGTAGTTTTGACATAAATATAGGTACTACAGAAACTAAAACCACAAATGTCGATAGTGCCAACAACACTCACGTAAACGATAATATTGGAATGCTTGACGAAATAGATATAGAGGGCAACATCAACAATGGAGTAAGTGAAAATAGCAAAACAAAAGAACAAGGAGTTCAAATTCATTTTACCGCTAATAGCGTTAACATGAGTAATGTCAACACTGCTAAAGATTTTGCTCACAGTGATATTAATCAGAAAAATAATATAAGGTTGGAATTTAAATTAAATGGCAGCTCAGTTGTTGATTACAGTAATTTTCATAAAATAGTAACCGGAAATGTCGATGAGGTTCCAGTTAAAGATCATTCTTATTTTTACAATATTGCAACCGAAAATGCTATGTCTATTATGGATACAGAAATAGAACGACAGAATTCATTTAATATTGAAAGTGAGTACAAAAAAAATGAACTTAAAGAAGAAGATTTAAAAAATGATGGGGTTGTTGAATCAAAATATGATTCACGAAATAATCTGCTTCAAGAAATTGACTCATTAAATAAAGTGGCACATGAACAACTTAATGAAACTCAACAAAGAATTATCTCACAAGAAGTAGGTTACAGAGGAATATACACACAAGATGAGAATGATAATATAATGAGCATTAACAACCAAAATACAGACAACACTGTTGACAACTACCACCGTAACGAAGAGCTGAAAAGTAAAGAAAAGAAAATTACAAGATCTCACAAGGAATCCGATTCTATGAAACAGAAAGTATCGGACAAAATTACAAAATATGAAAATTACAAAGGCGTAGATAATCCAGCTTTAGAAGATTTTCACGTAATAGATACCGAAACAGATTTAGAAGTACCTGACGGGATCGAAGGGCCTATACCCGAAATGGTGCTTCCACCACCAAATTTCCTTCCACCTGCACTTGTAGCAAGAAAATATACGCCCAGATCTTCTAATAGACCAACTCCTGGCAGCGTTTTCCCACCACTAAATTTGCGTAAACAGCAAATGCCATATGGTCAGATTAGAATGAAAACTTTACCCAAAGAACACTCACATTTCAGGGAGGAAGCAGTGTTTAATAGACGACCTCCACCGATCTTCGCTCTAACTCATGATTTCACAAGACTGTCGGACCAAGACCAGGTAGAACTAGAACCAAATGTCAAAAGTGTGGTTGGTACTGTTCTTCCGCCAGACAATGTTGATACGCGGAATTTGGAAAGTATTGATACACCTTACGGTCGGTATTTTTATTTTAGAGCTGATTACGAAAAAAGACAGTATTTTATCCCTGAACGTTAGTTAGAGCAGCTATAAAGCTTTGAATACGTATGAAGGTAGATGGTTTGCTGCATTTACTTTTGGGTTTGGTGTAGTATCGTTTTCTTGATTTGTATCTGTATGTACCTGTTAAAATTGCTTTATTTTATAAACAGGTCGTTATGCAAACCATCGTATTAAAAGTATGGTTGTTTGTTGCACTACAAATGGTTAGGTACTCTACATATACTATACAATAATTTAAAAAACCGTCGTGCCAGTGACTTGAAGAAAACGGACACAATACCATAGTGAAAAGTTAATTTATAGCCAGGCCACGGAACGGTAAAAATCTAATAATGTTTTAGAAGTCCGATTGAGGTACTGTCCTTCTTCGTTTGCTTATGCGAAAAAAGACGCTTTTTAAATGTTTTTTATGCCTCACAAAATCGAGTCTTAATATTATATACAGTTATGTAATTTCTATTAAGTTGTAATGCTAGCAATATTTGTTGTGTTTAAGCATATTTTTTTAATATACTTTTTTCTTGTAAGACTGCAGAGATAATGACAATAACAATAATTTTAGAACAGTGAGTAGAACTATCATTGAATATTAAAAACATTTAATAAAATATGTACTGATAAGTTTTTATCACTAAGTTGTGCGACGTTCAGAATGGTAGATTTTTATGTAGCTAAGCTATAATTAAGTAGTAGGTTATAATGAAGAATGCATTGTATGTAAAATTTTGCCAACGGTCGCTAAATATGACTTGCCTGCAACAGCAAGACCATATTATGATCGAGGTATTCGATAATAAGTTTAATAAAGTAGGTATATAACTTTGTGTTAAATAACTTTAGAATTAAGTCAATTGAACTTTTCATACATACATACTTTATAGGTAAATACGGAATGAAAAGGACTACGATAGATGTTCTTGGTCATATGCGCAATATTGTTCGCAACAACAAAAATATGTTTTGCAACAATGTTGTGCAACTTTGTTTCACTATTATGTTGAACATTGACAAGTTGCAAGCAATACTACAATAGGTATTTCATGTGGCTTGCAAAACAAAAACATGTTTCGCAACTTTTTTGTTCAAAACAACATTGCAAACAGCTTTTTCTGTCATATCATTAAAACTAATTATTAAATAAGCTTATTAGCTTAGTTACTACTAAGTAATTATTTATTTCCCTTACAATGTAAGCATGTAGTAGGTACTATTGTTTGTCTGTCATATTATTTTAGGCTGTGAATAAACTAAATGAAGGAGATTCGTGTTTTATTTTCCTTGAGGAAGGAAGTCTATTTTAGTTATTGTAGCGGCATGGTACCTATGTGGCTGTTGTCATTTAAATATTATTTATTTAGTTTATCGTGGTGTAGTAAAGTAATAAATACCTATTGGAACAAGTTACTCGAACTGCCTCGTTAGCCTAGTGGTCCTAAGCGCGACTGCTACGCTGGAGGTCTTGGATTCGATTCCCAGGTCGAGCAAAATGTGTTACTTATTGGCTTTTTCTATGAAATTCTCGGTAGCAGCTCGGAGTTAGGATTTGTGCCCGGTTAATAGCAATAGGCTCGGCCCCTATTACACGGGACTTAAACATACCGGCGAACTGCGGGTGTACATTGGTACACCTCTGCCTAATCCTTCGGGGAATATAGGCGTGACGGTATGTTGTTTATGTTCTGTAAATAGTCTTATTGAAATAAATGTTTTGACTTTGTGGGTACCTTACTTCCCTTTTAGGGTCAATACGCCAACCCAATGCTGGTATAAATTCCTAACTAGGTTTCTAATACAGTTCTTTAATTACCATAATAGCGATTAGTCACCGCACTATCACGCAGCCTGCACATATTTCCATAGCTGTTGTGACGTCATAGTGACGTCACTTGCGACCTCACACCCCCCTCCACCCTTAACGAGGGGCTAGCTGTAATCGAGTGAACAGCCACTTACTATCGAGATGAGATCACTTTATCTAAGCATGTGCTAGAGATAATTAAGTAGTTGTCGTTTACTGCCTCTAGAGACGAAAAAAGAACTCGTAACGTTGAGATGGATTTAAGGAAATTCACCAAACCCTTGCCAGTTTTTCTGGTGGGTAAGTGGCGATCATTCACAGGACGCGACTTTGATCATATTTGATAAAATACTTACTTTAAATACATAAAAGTACTCTGTGTTAAATACTTAACAACCCAACACATCATACATAATGGTACGGCGGTGGTGGTGGTGGTGATTTATCTTACATACACCCCGATGGTAAGTTATTAGACCCTATTGTAAGTACTTACACCCCAATGGTAAGTTCTTACACCCCGAGACTAAGTACTAAGTCTCACACCGTTACACCCCGATTTTGAGTACTTACACCCATCAGGGTGTAAGTACTCAAAAGGTGAATTTTCCATCAGGCTATAAATCCTTAGTATCAACTAAGGATTTATAGCCTGATGGAAAATTCACCTTTTTAAAAGAAATCTTAAGGGAATACATCGTTACTCGACAAAAAATTATGCAACACCATTAAAAAGTAAAATTATGCATGGCTTGTTATATCACTCCTAAGTATCAGGTATCAGGTCCAGCAAAAGCAGCAAAAACTTTTATCAGTAGGTAGTTATCAGCCGGATAGCCGATAATAATATGCAAACAACAGTTTACCGCTAACATTCCACAGCTAGGTATTAGCCTTATTATGTTGCCTGGACATCTGACAAATTATACAAATCGATTCCACACCTGCAACTACTTTATGTCAGGCTTTAGAACCAGTAAGTTCTGGGATATTGGTTCTCAACTCTCGAGACCGCTACTGGATAGACAGCTCACAAAACGATGTCATTCTAAAACCTAGGACTAGGAATTTCTCCTGTATCGTGGGTGCGTTTACAAACATATAAACTCACATACACAAACAGCAAGACCCGGAACAACTATCTGTAGGGCATACAAATATTTGTTCCGTGCGGGAATCGAACCCACGGCACGCAGCGCTTCAGCCATTCGCTCAGCCGTTGCGCCGAACGTGTCGTCAAATATATTTGAATTAGACCATTAAAAGGCACTTTTAAACGTCATATACAAGAAAAGAAGAATTGAATCTAGGTGCCCGTTCCAAGAGGTAGTTTCGTATGGAGAGGAATGGGTAACAAAGATGATGAAGAAAGTGCCAAAAAGATGGATTTTAAAGGTTGGGAGACAAACAAGTTAAATCTTGTTAATAGGATGGGAACTTGAGAACCCTTAAGCTATAAGAAATCCAAAGTCGCAAAGCTGATCTTGAGACATTTCAACTTTATCTCTGGGCAACGCATTTGCAAGGCGTCTGGTACAGCAGGTAGATAGGCAGCGATCACCAATTAATATTTAGGAGAGCCGACGACTTGTTTGCCATCCAAAAACATAAAAAAGAAGATTACATAGGTACAATCACGCCTGTATTCCGCGAAGAGGTTAGGCAGAGGTGTATTTATGTACACCCACAGTTCGCCGTCGGCATGTTTGGGTCCCATGTAATAGGGGGCGAGCCTATTGCCATTAAAAAGAAGATTAACCTGGAAAAACTTAGATGCTAAGTATCATTATTTTTAAGTTATGGAGTACCTATACCCCCTACCTATTATTTTATTAACGGACTTCAAAAAAAGGAGGAGGTTATCAATTCGACGGTTTTTTTTTTTTTTTTTATGTTTGTTACCTCGAAATTCCCGACTGGGTGAACCGATTGTCATGATTCTTTTTTTATTTGAAAGCTGGTGCTTCCCGTGTGGTCCCATTGCCACCATTTCAATATCTGATGATGGGATCTTGTAGAAATCGAGGGAACTCTTCAATAAATAACAGCAGATTAACCGCGATTGTTGCTATATCATATCTAAGCATTGTTTATACCATCACACAACATAACATAACGCGTGTACACTCGAAAGGGTAACACAGATATATTCAGTAGTATTCGAAAATTTGTCCTCCAAGTAAACGAAATCGCATAAGTACCTATTCTGCTTTCTTATGACTTTTTAGTGGTGTTAAGTTAATTTACGTAGTATGACAGTTCCTTCATGGATTTGGATGACAGGAAGTTGATACTAAAAAGCAAAAAATAAAAAACTTATAAACAAAAAAAAACAACCGCCTTCAAAAACTAAAAAGTGAAAAATAACTTTAGCTTTGGAAGTCGGTGGCAATTCAAAACAACAAACAGAACCAAAGCCACCGACTTCCAAAGCTAAAGTTATTTTTCACTTTTTAGTTTTTGAAGGCGGTTGTTTTTTTTTGTTTAAAAGTTTTTTATATGAGATACTACCCAACTAGCAAAAAAGTTATATAAGTTTACAATTATACGACTAACAGTCATGTAAAGGGTTTGAAATAGTTATGAAGCAACTAAACTGTTGTAAAATAGTATTCAGTTCGACGTATTAGTTATATATATTTAAGTCATATTAATGCGTCTGGTAAACGTCGTCTCAATTAATTTATACGACGGTCATATAATGTTAAGTCGAGTAAACGTTTCAGTCGGACAATAGTGATGAGTCGCCATGTTTCGTAAATTTAGAACCTTTTATTCAACATTTAAATAACAAACCGTTATGTAATGATTTTATAGTTAACTATTTTACAATCTTCATAATAGGTCATATACTAAACCTTTAAATAACTTTTAGTTTGAAACATTATTCTAATACTAGCTTTTACCCGCGACTTCGTCCGCGTGGATTAATAGTTCCCGTTCCCGGGGTCTTTCCGGGACGAAAACTATCCTATGTCCTTTCTCGGGTCCCAGACTATATCTGTACCAAATTTCATTGAAATCGGTTCAGTGGTTTAGGCTTGAAGAAGAGACAGGCAGACAGACAGACAGAGTTACTTTCGCATTTATAATATTAGTAAGGATAACTTATATATGCCAATTTATTATTTAAGCGATTATTAGTATCTTTTCTATAACTCAGTCGTCCTGTTTCATTAAGTTTATGTTTTTTTTTTTTATAACTAATTATTTTATATTCCTACAACGTGTGCCAATCTATGACTAAACTAAAATGTGAAAAACTTAATGAGAGATTCACAAGCTTATCAATGCCAGAATCACCATGATGTCGTAAGTATTTCCATGACTATACGCAAAGGGTTTTACTATTTTCCAACAGAACTCTAATTGCAACCGTCATGGTGGACGCCATAAATCGTATAAAAACATGTATACGACCAATAGTTATTTAAAGGTCGAAATGCAGTCGCCCAATGTCTATTGGCAATATGGCCGAAACTATTGATGTCAATTAATATATTTTATTTTTATAAACAATATGAAAACTCTAAATTATGAAGGCCCATGAAAATATTGACAAAGATAACCATACATATCATCGAAAAAATTTAATTCCCATGTATAAGTCATCGCTCTTCATCTTCCACCGCAATATGCTTTCTCTATATTAAAGAATTCTTAATAATGATTCATACGACATTTTACTTAACTTTATAATATAAGTTTTGCCATAACACAATAAATTGTCGCTGACACTCTCATACGATGATATAGTTATTCATTGGTATTACTACAAACGATTACAAACCGTATTAGTTAAACTCACAACGTCTACGTGACTTTTACTCAACATAATTTGTCGCTAACGCGACTGCAACACGACCTTAACACAATTGAAATGTTATATAATCTGCGCCCAAACCCGCGTTATATTCACGTCTAAAAAACTATTATAAAACGTTTTGGTATGACTGAAAGTTAAATTGAAAACGTTATTGTACCTTTTATATGACATAATTTTGTTACTTGGGTAGCTTCTGCCCGCGACTTCGTCCGCGTCACAGTTGATGTGTTATCCTACGGGTACCGTACATTTTCCCGGGATAAAAAGTAGCCTATGTGTTATTCCAGACTATAATCTATCTTTGTGCCAAATTTCATCCAGATCCATTCAGCCGTTTAAGCGTGAAAGAGTAACAAACATCCATACATCCATACATCCATACATCCATACATACAAACTTTCGCCTTTATAATAGTAGTAGGATCAATCTGGACCACGAGGGCATTACACTACTTGTCAATAAAGATCTAGATCGTCTTGTCAGACGATTGAGTCCTTATCAATAAATCTGATAAAGAGATACACTTTGCAAACGCATTTATCATCAATTCACATGACCCACACATTCCACAGAATCCGTTAATCTTGGAAACAGATTTTTCAAAACTTTGCCAAAGGTAGGTAGTTACTGGGTTCTTGACTGCAGGATTATACTTAGGTAGACAACTTTATAAGCCTATTTTAATAATAAACTAGAACATTTATCTTCAATGCAATATGACTTTTAAATTTCATAATGTACTTTTTAAGTATCTCTGACATCGGTGAATGAAAACATCGTGAGGAATCCTGGACTAATAATGAATGTCTGAAATTGCCTATCCGCCTTGAACAAACGTGGTAATCAATGCTTGTGATATCTCTGTATGAAAGTCCTTTGTCCTGGAGTCGAAGAAGCAACATGAATATTGTAACCAAGATTTTGTAAAAACCAAATTGAAGAAAAGGAGTGTCCATGGAGTTTCTTGCTCGTTCTTCTCCATGGAGCTCTACGCTTTGGAACGAGCAACTAGCTTCAACTTTAAACTGTAACTTCTTGACATTCAAAAGTGCCTGTAAATGGTCTAATTGAAATAAATGCTTTGAATTTTGAATTTTTGAATTTTGAACAACAATAGGCTGGTATTTTATTTATTTTATCTCCAATTCGGTTGAACACTACATCAATTGATTCGAAATTAGTTTGAAGCAGCAATATCTACTGTCAGTAGAAAGTTAGCAGGAAGCTCTTGACGAGTTTTAAACTAGATTAAGTCCTCTACAACGATTTGAAGCGGCTCTTTAATAACATTAAGCGAGGCAGACTACTGGAGTGCACTTCGGAAGCTTTGATACAGAATGTGCTTTAATGAAACCGGAATATTTTAAAACAAGCGAACTGCCCGCGATTTTGTCCGCGTGGCTTTTTTCACCCGCGTTAAGGTACGTTTTTGGTTACTGCTCCGCTCCTGTAGGTCGTAGCGTGATGTTATGTAGCGTATGATACTCGGAAATAATGTAGGTATCAATGGTGAAAAAATTGTTAAAATCGGTCCAGTAGTTCGGGAGCTTATTCGTTACAAACAAACAAACAAAAAATTCCTTCCTCTTTATTATAATAAATAAGTATAAGTATAGATGATTCATGTCAATTCATGTCTGACTGGTTTTTGAATGATGCCATGCGACAAAACATTTCTTTCAAGCTTTCATTTTTTTTAATCCTGTTTGTGTAAGTAAACCTAAATGCAAACAAATTTTGGATGGCATTATTTTTGGCCTATCTCTAATAAGTATCATCATCTGCTTAACCTTTTCCCAACTATGTTGGGGTCGGCTTCCAGTCTAACCGGATGCAGCTGAATACCAGTGTTTTACATGGAGCGACTGCCTATCTCACCTCCACAACCCAGTAACTGAGCAACATCTATCCTAATGTAATAGAGCTGAAGAGTTTTCTGTTTGACTAAGGGCGCTAATCTCTGAAACTACCAATCGGATTGGCATTTTTTTTATACGCTAGCCAGGTTCATTAGGGAATAGTATACTTAGTATAAATATGCTAATAACACGCTACGACACACTTAAGCGGAGCAGTAGCTAATATGTACCTACCTAGTTGTATAATCTTGTATTTTTCTAAAAATACATTGAAACAAAACGCCTCAGGTTGAATTACTTAGAAGTTACGTACGAAGCTACCTAGTTATTATTATTAATAGCGGACTGTCAACGCGAGGTCAGTGTTACATCAATCATTTATTCAATAAGTGGAATCCGTACGAGACGATGTAAACGGGATCCATTTGTGGAAGACCCCCAGCTTCCTGCCAATTTGTACCAATACAAATACAACAACACTGAACAATCTGGGAATGGAGAACTAAAAAACCCACGATCCGACGCCGAAAAATCGCGATAATCTCCAAAACCACTGGTCCGATTCTGAAAAATCCTTTCTTAATAGGAAGCTAAGTTAGGCGTGAGTACTAAAGGCTGTATTTTATTATAAAAACGTAGGCATAGGTAAGTTATAAAAGTCACGCGGATGAAGTCTGCAGTGGGAAAGATTATTTTTTATTTTATTTTACTGGGTGTCCAATTACAAAATTCTTTTACTCATCGAAATCGAAAGTTAGAAAGCTAGACTATTGCCAGGTGCCATAGGATTATGATTATACTAGACTTCTACGCGGACGAAGTCGCGAGCAGAAACTAGTTTCTAATAACATAGATGGAAACGCAAAAAATCGTATTAAATATGTACAGCGAACATTAGTTTCAACCGTTTATACATATTTATATCTACACATCATATAAACGACCATTATTAGGTCACCAATGCCATTCTAAAAGTCAGACAAACAATAAGGTCGATGTCCTCTGAAACTTGATCTACGCTTTCCTAACAAGAATTTTAGTTAGGCACAATAATAAAATACTAGTTCCAGCACTGTCGTCACGCCTTTGTCGGAAAAGTGACGACTAAAGTTAATTGGTTTGCAATTAACTTTAAAGCGTTTGGCTTTATTATCGCGAAATGTTTATTATCTGTGCACACGAGAGAAATGCACTGCATTAATTCTTCCTCATCATAGAATAGTAGAAAATCTAGGAGACTGGAAACTAGTGACATTGCCACTTTAACTTGGTGAATATTCTTATACTCTACGGAGAGAGTATACCCCAGGAGTAGTTTCTTATACTCTCTCTTCGTAGAGTATAAATCCGTAGAGGCTAATCTTATTGCAGACCAGACAAGTACGCAGGAGATATTATAGTGCAAAAGTGTGTGCGCAAACACAGGAGCACTCCCTTTTCCCTACCTCTCATAGTCCGATGGGACGGCAATCCGACACAACCGGGGAGAGATCAGTCTCAGGGCCAACGACCAAAGTAGCGAGACACGGTAACCAAGAAAAGCGAACAAAGTTCAAGAAGTCTGTACTGAGTCTGACATGTAAGACTACCTACTGGGAATACGCACGCCGGGAGCGGACGCCCTAAAAGATCTGACCTGACCTTATTAGCAAAGTTCTTCAGAAAAGTCGGGTGCGCAGTACTCGTAACCGGCATACTTGTATGACCAGATGTATGAACGTGAACGAGGCGAAAGAAGTACGTAAGGACCGAAACAGGCGCGTTCTGTAGTTTCTGCCTACCCCCATGGGAAAAAAAGCGTGAGTTTATGTATGTATTTACTAGGAATAACTCTACAAAACAGAGTATCGTGTATTTCTTGAAAGTGGTTACCCAATTAGATTCAGCTGATCGAAGTTAATGAACTGTTCTTCATTTCATATCGATGACACAACTAAACTAATATTTTAGAGAAAAAATATGTGTATTTTTGTCAGTAATTGATAAATTAAGTACTACTTAACGGATTTTAAAAATTCTTTTACCTATGGAAAGCTTCATTATCAGCGAGTACGCAATATCACGCTACGATCCCCGGGAGCACAGTAGTAATCAAAGACGTAACTGGATGCATACACTGTTTGGGTCAATTGGGTGGTCACGTTTATTGCTGCGTCAGAGGTGGTATTCAGGTAGTTAAGGGTGCAGCTTAACGGACAATTGGGACTTCATACCACATAATCTAATCACTAAGTTTTGAAAGATAAAAGTTATTTATACCATTTTCGCTACTTAGACAACTTTCCCTATGACTTTAGTCAAAGATCATCAAGATGTCTCTGTCTATCAGAGGTTCCCAAACTTATTTTGTCTACTGCCCACTTTGAGAATAAATTATTTTGTAGCGCCCCTTTTTGTCAGGACGGGAGGGGGGGGGGGGGGGTGCTCTACTAAAATCCATCAAACAACGCAGAATGTTATTCGTTAAAATTTTAAGTTTAAATAAATAAAACAGGACAGATATATTAACTACGCAGAGAGAAATATCGAACCGAGTTTGAGCAATCTCTTAATTAATATTAGTAGATGTTCAGAAGTTGTAGTCAAGAGTCGAGAGTCTAAGAGTCCTCCTACCTAGATGAAATTACAAATCGCCCCCCAAGCCTCTACACAACGCCCCCATTTTTTCTCTGGGCCTCTTACCGCCCCCCTTTAGGCCTGCAGCGCCCACAAGGGGGCGTTATCGCCCACTTTGGGAAACGCTGGTCTAGATACACGACGCGTGTGCCTTTGCTGCAATTCGTTACAATTATACGCTACATACTTACAACCGCTGTACCGTTGTTCGCAATACGACATGAGAACCTTGCTATTTACGCACGTTTTATTATCTCAACTACTTAGTGTGGTCACATAGCTGTTAAAACATAAACACAATGATAAAATTGTGTGTAGGCAGTGCCTAAACACTACCGAATAAAACTATCATGAAGAATTATAGGAGCAGACAGAAATTTAGAACACTAGAGCCGTCTGCGTGTCTTTTTCACCCGCGATAAGTCTTTAGTTACTGCAACGCTCCCGTAGGTCGTAGCGTGATGTTATATAGCTTAAGTTACTCAGGAATAATGTAGCTATTTGTTGGAGAAAAATGTTTCAAATCGTTCGGTTTATCTCAGGATCTACCGGTTGAAATTGAAAAATCATTGTTGTATTGGTTAGTCCTTCTATTGAGGAAGGCTATAGGCTATATTACATCACGCTACGACACTCGGGAGCGGAGCAGTAACTAAAGATGCAACTTAACAAGGGTGATTAAAGACCGCGCGAATTCGCGGACAGAAGCTTTTCTAACATAAATATGATATCGACTAGCTAAATAACGAAGACAGGCGACAAATAACTACCTACATCATTAAACAGTAACTGGTCGCAGATAAACCGCGGCCTATATACAAAATTATCTCGCGACTTCCGCCACTCGACAGCCCGAGTACTACTACATAATTCGATACGAATTCCAAGAAACATACAAACAGGCAAATTGAATATTGAAGAGGATATTGTACGCTTTATAACTGTATGAACTGAAATGACGCCTGCATTATTGACCTACTGTTTTGAGTAGGTTCTCTAGTTTTTTGAACAAGGATAAACTATACTAGAAAGGTTTAGGTAGTTAACTAAAGGTAAACAAATCGTAGAAAAGGTTTTTTATAGTTGACACTTCCCTGTTTAAAAATACGTTACAACAAAATCAATTCTAATTTCGATTTATGCGATACTTTTCTCTTTTATTAATGTATGTTAAACTTTATCATTTATTCGTAAACTACTCTTCATAGATGTCCTTGTTTGGACACCACTTTTTTGTTAGTTTTATAAAATAGTATAATATTTTGTAATCTGTCTATTGTAAAGAGCCTAAAAAGACAGGTTCCCAAAACCTTTTAGAAGATACGATGAATTAGATAACGTCGCTAAATTGAAGAGTAAGCCTGTGATGTAGTATGGCAACTAAAGTAGCAGGTATTACGTTTAGTCGATTAACCAGGCGTCTTTGAAAATTGCGAGGGTCATGTAATAAAACAAAAACAGAAAATGTTTAAATTAGATAAAATGATTGATAATACCACTGAACGTTTTATTATTAACGTGGCAGATAGTTCCTCAAATTCTGATATAGACTAGAGCCTATTATTATACGACTTTAAATAATACGATTTTAAAATTTGAAGTGAAAGGTTTAGCATCCATGAGTCACGTGGTTTGTTTTGTTTACATTTAGTTAACTACCTAAACCTTTCTAGTATAGGTCAACTGAGGAATAAGTTGAAAAAGACAACACTGGGTTTTTCTATGAAATTCTCAGTCGCAGCTAGGATTTGTGTAATGGCAATAGACTCGCCCCTATTACTGAACACCGGCGAACTGTGAGTGTACATTGGTACATGTCTGCTTTACCCTTCGGGGTTTACAGGCGTAATGGTAAGACAACGCTAAAGGGACAGCAGCTAGACTGATAAAAATAAAAAAAATTCAAATTAAAAAGTTGACATTTCACATAGTTAGGATTAATGACTAATTTTTGTTATTCCGACGACAGAAAGAATGACTAATTGTTATGTTATGGTAATAGTCATGCTCGTTCATTATTATGTCGTGAACGTCGACTATATTTACCACTTAATCCCATTATTACGACACCCGCTAAATCAAAACAGGGTCACCAGAGAACGTATAGAAGCAAGCATGTGTAAAATTAGTGAATGCATGCAATATTGGCGGCCCGCCACAACGTCACCGGCGATCCCAATAAAAGAGTGACTCACAACTTTATCACTCACATATCTCTGATACCACCAAATATACTAAATTTTTTCCTGATTAACGGTACTTTACTCAATCCAAGATGGCGACGTAAATAAAAAGAAAACAGATGTTAGCAACATTTTAATATATATTTTTATTGAAATGAATCCAATCATACATTATCTTGGATTTTTAATGTACGTTCTTTATTAAAATAATAATTATAATAATTACAAAATAATCCTTATTGGCGTTACAATTATTACACATTATATAAAAAAAAAGTTACGCATCATTCGCACTCTCAAAGCCATAATATGGACAATAATTCTCTAATTTTCCTTTTTTCCTTCACTGCATTAGTTACCGTTTGAGCAACACTCCAATTTTATTTATTGTAAATTGAAAAATATTGAATATCTTGTGCTCTACACTCATAGACGCTGCTTTAAAGCTACGTGGACAATTTGTTAAATTAACTACAATTAAATGCACCATTGGAGACCTTCTATGTACCTTTCCTGAACAATTTTGTCATATAATACTCTGTTATGCAAGCAATATCAAAGAAATAATACTGTTTCAAGAACAAATGCAGAAGTGGATGGATTAATAGTTTCAGAATACATGCATGCATTAAGTTTTAACATCCATTAGACATTATGGTAATTTATTATTTAATCTTATTGTAATTGACATGCGTCTTTCAAATAATCACAAAAAGCTTAATCAATGAATGAACAGTCATCATATTGCTTACACAACAACCAATCATCCCGAAGAGCAAATAAATTAATGGATCAAGTCTGACGTCCAGTCAAGTTCTACAGATCTAGTAGGGTGTAAACTTTGCCCACACCTAAGTACAACGTTATTCCGTATAATCTCTTGCTACCAACATAAATGGACACAAACTCGTTGAATCAACCTCTCGTGACTTATGAGAGTGTACTGTCCAAAAATAAGCCACATTCAGACACTTCGCTATTCAATATTCATTCCGTACTGAGTGTAACAAAATGCAATAAAATTTAACAGTTAAGATAGCGATTTCTCTATATATTCATAGATAAATACGCGCCGGGGCCCGCCGCGACGTCACCCCGGCGCCCGTAAACATTTGAACAAGATTTACTCTTACGCGAATATGTACAGGCGTGGAGCGGCCGCTGCGGCTCAGAGCGCAGCGGCGGGACATCATTGGCTCTTGAGCTCCTTACCAATCGTGTAAGAGACGAGCCGCGCCCAGTCCACCTTGGTGCGCATCACCGGCAGCTGTCGCCGCAACGCCTTGAACGTGGTATCACTCATGGTCTTGTAGTTGTCCGAGATGGCGGTCTGGTATGCGTTCTCCGCGTCGCACACCAGCCGCACGAACTCTTTGGCGGTGGCAGCCTCGCCCGTGGTCGTCACAGGGGCGCGCACCTCCTTCGAACTCACCAACTGAACGTTACCATCCTCGTAATAATGCACTTGCACACGCAGCATGCCGCGGAGCTCGGCTGCGCCCGCGCCTACCGTCAACGACCAGACGGAGCGCCATCTGCCGTTCCAGTAGTTCTTCGGCTGGAACTGGTGGTCCTCGATGCAGGCTACGAGTTGTACAGCACCTGTGTCGAGCGTGCGTCCTACTACTAAGCTCGCGCCGTGCTTGAAGTGCGCGGCCACGTACGCCGTCAGCTCCTCGTCGAGCGCCGCTCGCCAGGGCTCCGCCACTCGGTCGGGTTCATAGGGTTCATACTCCGCCGCTTCTTTACGTAAGTGGTCGAACTTGAAGGAACGCTTGGAGCGGGGGTCAAAGAATCTACCGCCACCGAGCTCATTATGATCGGTGATGAGCGTGTGGAGCTCCGAGCCTTCGAGGCGTACGGGCGTTAGTTGATCCTTATTGTATTGCGCGAATGCTCCGCTCGCGCCTTCTTTTAGAAGGGTGTCATTATTTAGTAGAACCCTTACATCGTTGAACACTTCATTAAATTCTCCAGGTGGCGAATGTAATATGAAATCTGAAACGATTCTAACTTTTTCTTGATCACTAATCACTTCGTCACCGTCCGCCGCCATTTTTGATACTTTTGACACTAATGACGGAATGTCGGATTGTCGGCTATGCAAGAAATATCGCATTGGATGCGTTCAAAACAAATTGTATTTCCACATTATTTCTTATTTTCTTCTTAATTTTTACTAAATACAATTTTAACATTTTATTTACAGTAAAAATAAAGCAAAAATATTTATCAAAATAATGTTCTGTTTTTCATGTAGTTAGACTTAAAATCTTGTATCAATAAAAATAAAGAATTTTTATTTCATAAAATAAAGACTAAACTTTAAAATACTTAAGTTTGAAAAACTTTAAATAAAAATCTGAAAGAAAATAACCACTTTTCTTCTTAACTTTTTCGATTATTGAAAGTCCAAAGCGATTTTTGTAAATGCTCCATTTTATCTATCTCAACTTGATTTTGACATTTTCATGTACGGTGTTGTGTAACTACTTGCGTAAAGCATTTCAAGTTAAAAAACAATGAGCCAGATAATAAAATACAAATATTATGACACCCCTGAGGGGCAGGACATCTTCATGAAGACATTTGCGACGTCTAAATATGCTGCGTTGGCAGGTTTAGCTGCGGGAACGCTGGATGTCTGGATGTATTCCCACCCCCAGGGTTTTGCAAACACCGCAGGCAGGCTCGCATGGTACATAGGCCCTTTGGTGGGGATGGCTGCAGGATACGCTGTGACTACCAACACAATGCAGAACATAAGAGGAAAGAACGATAAGCTGAACTATTTCTGCGGTGGTGCTGTCGCTGGCGCTATTTTGACTGCTTGGCAAAAAGCTCCCGTTGTAGCTGTGCCTGCTTGCTTCATCCTAGGACTTGCAGCTGTTGTTAAGAAGACCTCCATTGAGGAAGGCTGGTCTTTCTTCCCAGAAGTGAATTCAGCAACAAATACAGCCAGATCAGTTAAATACGACTGGACCCTGGCCAAAGATATTGATGAACTGAAGAACTGGTCTAAGTAAAGGTATCTATCTATCTTCATACATATATACATTCATAAACTCACGCCTTTAACCCATGGGGGTAGGCAGAAACCACAGAACGCCACCTGCTACGATCCTTACCCACTCCATCTATCTTCATATTTATAAAAATTAATTGCTGATAGTTTTTCTTGCTAAAGTCGAGAATGGCTGGAGCAATTTGGTTATTTTTGTCAGTGAAATATTTGTAGAAGTTCAGGTAAGGTTTAAACGGTTAGAAACATAAATGATAAGTAAAGGAAAATACTAAAAAGGACAATTTAATTTTCAAATACAATCTGTTCGTAGTTTGGTGTGACCTTTGATGTCTTTTATTTTTTTTTTAAATAAGAAATTTTCTGTTTCATAGCTGTAGTATGTATAGGTCCAATCTCTTTGGTCTGTTTTGTTGAAATACAAAACAGTTCTGTCTCAGAAATAAAATAAGTGTAATTTAAAGTAAAAAAAGTACATATAGCCAAGTCCGTCAGGTCAGCTAGTTTAAAATAATTATATTTCTTAAATTGGTCAAGTTAGTTGAATTGGTTATGTCTTAACCGGATTAATCCGACAAATATTTTCTTGTCCATTTCGCCAGTGTCGGATAATTACGACCAAATACATCAGCTCGTTCATCCGAAAATATTTGTCGGATTAATCCGACCTTGGCGGTTAAAGGGTTAATTACTTTCCCTCACTACCATACCTAAAAACAATACTTACTAAAATCACTGACTACCACAATAAAAAGTTTAACTTGAAACTGATTGTAAGATTGCTTTGCATAAGGTCCTGGTCTGATTTGTACTCTTGTTGGTTAGGACATGGAAAATTAAACATAACTGGTAAAGCTATCTTAACAGTTCATCCGCAGTTCGCCAGTATGCCCATCCCTACAGGTACTAGTAGTACTACAGACATACAAATATAATTGTTGTTTTTAGTCTAGATGCACATTATGCACCCTTAATTTATATTGTTTCCCATAATCAATTATACCAACTGTTACCAGGGAACACACATACATACATTCATGCCTGTATTCCCTGAAGGGTTAGGCAGAGGTGTACTAATGTACACCTATAGTTTGCCGGTATGTTTAAGTCTCATGTAATTGTGGGCAACACTATTGTTATTAACCAGGCACAAATCTCTGAGCTGCTGCTGTGATTTTGTCTTTAAAAACAAAAATTGTCGGATTAATCCGGCGTAAGCAGTTAAAATGGGCGGGCCACTGTAACCCTGGTCAGGAGAATTTAGATTTTGGATTTGGAGGAAGATTTTGTGTGGTACTTTCCATGTCATTAGGATAATTACAATAGTTTGTTCTGTCTTGCAATACTTATTTATCTCTTAATTTACCTTTCTTTTCTTTTCAGGTTCTCAGTAAGACATCAAACATGAAATCCAGGGAAAGATAGTAGAATGTAAATACGATCATTATGTTATTTAATTATTTAAGTAAAACAATAAATCAGGTGATTTACAGTGATTTTTTTACTTTTCATTGTAATACCAAGTAATACCGACTAGAAAAAAACAAGACCTGACACTGTTTACCAGGTATATATTTAATAATGTTATAGAACTGCCTCGTTGGTCTAGTGGTCCTAAGAGCGACTGCTACGCTGGAGATCCTGGGTTCGATACCCAGGTCAGGCAAAAAATGTTATTGGGTTTTTCTATGAAATTCTCAGTTCGGAGTTTGGGTTTGTGCCCGGTTACTGGCAATAGGCTCGCCCCCTATTACATGGGACCTAAATATACCGGCGAACTGTGGTGTACATTGGTACACCTCTGCTTAATCCTTCGTTAGGCGTGATGGTATAGAACTTTGCCAAGTAAATTTGCTGTAAGTCCTCATTATTTGATGAATAATTTGCAGTAAAGGTTTAAATCATTTGTATAATGTGGTTCAAACTTAATGGCTGCTTGGAAGTTAGTTGCGAGTGTAACTTCGCACAGGTTTATTCAAGTCAATAATAATTTAGGCTCCATTTAATTACTTCTATAGCATAAATATTTATCTAGATATCATCAAATGGAGCCTAAATTATTAATAACTCGAATAAACCTGTGTGAACCTACACTCGCAGCTAAGTTCTGAGCCGCCATTAAGTTTGAATCGTACTATATCATTATATACTAAACAGGTGGGGTGACCACAATACAAAAACTGATTTTTGATAGTCTCAATGGGAATTTGAAAATAAAACAGGAAATATTTTGAGTTATTTTTATTTTCTTACAACCAGGGCTGTATCCAAAAAAGGAGGAGCATGTTTTACATCCATTTATTTTGTAATCACTTTTGAGACTTTCTTTCTTCCATGGTGTCCAACTTCTAGGAGATATAACAGCAATTCCCCTTTTGGCTACATCCTTGCTTACAACTAAAAAACAGATTTAAGCATAACATAACAAAAATGCTACAGTAAATGTTAAATTATTACGTCATATTGATTATTATTTAATACTGTAATGAGTAGTTACACTGTTGGTCAGTTATCATTAAAGTTTTAACAATGTGTGTCTAGATACTCGTACACTTGCGTGCATCATAATTGTCCATAAAAAAATACTTCTTTTAAAAAACTAAAATTGACTTGGGACAGTTAAAATAATGTTAATGTAATTTGCAAATTATAGCATAAAATCTTCATCTACCTTCATTTTAAGTTAAAAAAAATAAAATTTCATAGAAAAATAAACGGAAAACTGTCACAATATCCCTTAAATGCATAATTATAACTATTTTAGGTTCACACTGGTGCAAAAAATTACATTAATACATATTTATTCTATTACACTAATTACCCAATACTTAGGACACATTGAAATTACGTTTGGGGCATTCCTACTAGTATACTTACTGGCAAAAAAACTGCACAGTATCTTGAGCTTTAATTTAAAATTTTATTTATACACACTAAAAAATTATTGAGCCAATATGACATCAATTAATTTTGAATAAAAATTTAAACTTAAATAATAATGTCATGATATTTTCTACAATAAAAAATAATAATATCAAAATGCAAAACTATGGCTACAATTTCTTTAGTGATGCAGTTTTTTTGCACGGCTGTTATTCGCTAGGTTAGATGTATACGTTAATAGACGAATAATATTAAGGACCTATAATAGGTATTAATTAAAATTTGGCTAATCGCAGACTTGGAAGTACTTAATGAAAGTATAAAATGGCGTATAAACGACTGAACTCTAAGAAGCCTTGAAGTAATATTTGGCACAAATGATCGAACGCTCAATTTACTAAATTCGTATAACATTGTGAGCGTATGTAGATACGACTGAGGAACGAACTTTTCTTTCTAGGAAGACATGTTTCAGAATAAATGAATACAAAGATAAAATAACAGAAAAAGCGCCACTGATACCGCAATGAACGTGGCCACGTTAGAGGGCCAAGTGCTTGACCAAAAAAACAATAAATAACATACACCTTCAACTCGAAAAGAAAAACATTTTGAACATGGAAGACATAGTACTCTTTTACATCTAAATAAGCCATACAAAAATTGACCAGTCCCTTTAACATTTTAATAGACCAGAAACAAATTTAAAATGTCAAACAGAGTAGATATATAAAAAATAGTTCATCTCTCAATCGCATCTGACCACACTCTAAAAACTATTCCACTTATCAACAACAGTATTAAAAACGTCGAAAGCATAAAAACGATGTAAAATAGAATATAATAAAATATACACCTTCAACAACGAATAGACTAGGGAGCGAAGCATAGACAAAAATAAATACACAGTTAATTGCATTCCATAAACAAAATTATTCTTTAAATTTAATTTGTGTCATGTTTTGTGACTTTGTCGGCCATATTTTACGAGCTTTTATTTTCATTTACCCTGTGAAGATCTGGACAGAAGGTTTTTCTTTTTATTTAATGTCTGGACAGATTAGATGAAGAAGAAAATGGACAGCAACCCAGAAAGTTGTTGTAACAATTAAAAGTAGTATAAACACTACAAGCAGTTTGATCAGTGGTAGTAAATTAACTAATCATATATGATTAGTTAATTGATATGATTAGTTAATTTGCTTCGTCTAAGCCATCCTATCTTATAAGATAGGATGGCTTAGACAAAGCAAATCATTTGCCATTCAAGTTATGGCTTTAAATCCTCTGTGTTAAAATAATAGATAATAATGTGACGGTCGGCGAGTAGCGCGCTGGTAGCTTACATTTGGACTTTTTTTCATCACTGAACAAAAGTAGAAATTTCCATAATGAACCTTAACTTCAGCAGCTTACAGTCGAAAATGTAGCGACAATCATCAAAATCCCTTAACAACACAGTCACAAAACACAACCGCACAAGACTGAGTATATTTATATCTATCAGTACTTCACTCTGTCTTCTTTTCCTTCTGTGCCTTCTGTACCTTCTGTTCTGGCTCGTCTTCTTCTTCTTCTTCCTCCTCCTCTACTTCTTCCTCTATCTCTTCTATTTCAATTTCTTCTTCGATTTCTTCTTCTGAATCGTCTTCTTTCTGTAAAATTAATATTATAATCATGGCTTTAGGAAAAAAAACAGAAGAAAATGAAAACTCTAGTTATGTCGATTCTGAAGAGGGGTTTGGGAACTTGCATATCAAATTCGAGCCTCAATGAAGAAAGAATAGTATTTTTTTTGATGTAGTGTAGTTATATAGTATCCAATATTTATTGCAATTCATACACAAACATACACGTGGTAAATGTTCACAAATATAAACAATTATGGACCCTATTAGTCACAGCGACATTCTAAATAAGTAGGAGAGAGGGAGAGTGCTTTATTAATTATCCTTTTTAGTAGTATATTTTGTATCAGTTTCTTTAACACTATTACTATACTTTATATACTCGTACATAATATAAAAACTGTAAAAAGTACCTCAGCATTCTGTGTGATGGCACTAGCCGTAGTGAAGTCATCCACTGTTGATTCTGAAATCATATTTTATTTACGTGAATACAAACACATTGTGAATAAAAAAAACCTACTAAGAAATAAAGCAAATAAGCTTTGGCAACACTCATTTAAGAGAAAAATCTGTCATTTCAGCATATAAGAATATACCTTCTTAAAGAGTAAGTATGGAGTTTTTTTACCATTCTTCGTCATATCAAACTACCTATTGAATATGGCAACTAGAATTAACTATATTTTTCCCCTGTTAATGATAGTTTGACTTTAACATTTCAAAAGACAATGAATCAGTATGTGAACCATAGTTATCATTCAAATGTAGAATCAAAATTAAGAAATAATTAAATTAGTTGACTTTATTAACTGTGCAAAGAGAAAGAAAGCCATAAACATTTTGATTAAGACAGGGTTGTAAAACTATTCTGGTCATTGGAAACTTTGACGTTTAACATTGCAAGTACCTGGGTCCCGTTCAGGTGTATCCCGTGGCGCGTCTTGTATCAGGGACAACGTCATCTTTCCACTCACCACCATCTGTAAAATGAATACAAAATTTTAAAGTATACTGTATACACTTTAAAGACAACGTCGATTACGAGGAACACGGGAATACAGCAAAACAGTTTCGGGTTTGATTGTGTAAATTTTTATAATACCATCGTCTACCTTGGGGGCCCAACGCCCCTCTAAAACATTTTTATTTTAATAATACTATGCAATTTTCACTGTTGGATTTTCAACTCTCGGCACTGAGTTGTAGCGTTAAAAACCTAACAGCCAAAATAATAATACTGTTAAAAGATGGTGGTAGACCCCACTTCTCTGCAAACTCTACTCTCTGGAACACTACGCGCCACCACCTCGGGTTCAGTTGATTTGGGGGTGACGGAAGACATCGACTACACCTGTTCTCAGGTGGGGAATTCACTAGACGGACATGCCCGCGAGCAAATCTGCAGACATGCCCGCCGGACCTCCTCGCTACTATAGGTCTGTGGCATTTTTGCTAGTGTAGGACCGTCACAGTATTGCACAGATCTATAGTAGCGAGGTCCGGCGGGTATGTCCGTCTACTGAATTCCTCGCTTTAGTCTGCAGTCTCTTACCGGTGAGTGTTTGGTGGGCGCAGGCCTGTCGGTCCTGTTCTCCGCGAAGTCTGCGACAAGCACGCGCGACTGCTGCGGGATCTCTGTCTCCAGGTATATCGACTGCACCTGCTCGGCTTCGTGCTGTGAATGAGCGTAATGATTTATTGGTAAAAAGTGTGGTGGGGTGTGTTCCTGTCTGTTCGCGGGTGTGGCCTTGGGCGATATACTACTGTGCGTTCAAAAACCGAGCTGTCGGATTTTTCACGCTCATGTATGATAATAGGACTGTGACTTAGGTAAATAAAATAGTAGTAGTAATGCTACTACTATATACTGTATTACTACTATAGAGGTAAAGTTAGTATTAACTATTCAAGATTTGATAAAGGCCTAAATATTTAATTTGTATAATTACATAATAGGTACCTTGTTAAGAAACAACTACTTTAAACGGTTTCTATATCAAAATAGTTTGCATAGTTTCTACAGATTTATAATCGGCTTTCTACTCGGTTCTCACTGACAGTAGTCATACCAACAAATGTCTAAATAAATTGACAAATTAGAAAAAGCCTAATACGACAGTTGTTTAAAAAATAATTTATTATTCAAATTACAACTGGAATTATGAGGCAGAAGGTCGAGTTTATGTAATGTGTGATTTGAACGTTGACATACTTCGGTACTACGTGTTTCACTTTTGTATGATTTATGGTACACAGTGCCTGCTTGACTCCAAGCCGAAATTGAGTCGATCAAGTACAGGCGAAACGGACATTTTAATGGATCACAGGCAAGTTTACTTTTGCAGTTAAGCTAGACTTCTAGTTAGGCCATATAAATAATCTACCTTGGCCAGAGGCTGAGCGTTTGCTATCCAACGTGGTAATGCCACCAGTCTGTTGACAGCGTTGCGGAGGATTTTTATGCTACTCTGTTTATACAAGCATATAAACTTACATACACCAACAATTAGAGTCGGAACCTACCTGTAGGTCATACATGTTTGTTCCGTGCGGAAATCGAACCCACGGCACGTAGCGCAGCAGCCAATCACAAGTGTTTTTTTTTTAAATAATAATTCGAGATGGATAATATTTTAGAGTCTAGCCTAGACCAGAGGTGAAAATGTCAAAATCAACGATGGAGTGAGCTTACCCAGAAGAAGCCTGTTCACTCTAACTTTAAAGAAATTAGGGTTGAATGCGCTTGGAAATACAGACGCAGGTAGAGATTTCCTCCCCTTTGCTGCAGTGCCCATTATAACAGACGTTTAGAAACACTTAGTGCGAATTGGTTAAGTATGAAAGTAATTTTTCAGTAAGTATGCCAAAATGCACGTATATAAAACGTCACACACGTGTCATGTGTCCATACATACATGTGTGAATGTTAGAACAAAGAGGCGTTAAAATAAAACTGCTTATGTCAATAGAAATAAGGTTTATTTTTTAAAAACGAGTAACAAAATATGAAAGCAAAAATGCAAGCAGTTTTATTCTAAGATATGATTTTTGTGCAGACATCAGTTTCTAAGAGTTTGTAAGGCAAAGTCAAAGCATTTAATTCAATTTAACCATTTGCAGGTACTTTTGAAATGTCTTAGTTGAAGCTAGTTGCCCGTTCCAAAACATAGGAAGGTCTCTATGAAGAAAAGTGAGCAAGAAACTCCACAGACACTCAATTCAATCAAGTTTTTAATAAGTCATGTTTACATTCTTCTTGTTTCTGTTATAAGATAACAATGTACGTAAACAGCAATAAAAACAATTTACCAAAAGAAAAGTATTCAAAGTACCAAATAATTTCTATGAATAACAGAAATTAATACTTCTCACACGTCGGAAAACCCTTAGAAACTTTCTATAAAAATCTAATGTCCACACAATTGTTACTATTATTTTGAGCAAACATATTGAGCTAAGTAATAATACTAAGCATTGGAATGTGAAGCAACATAACTATAACTACCATACATACATACATACACTAACTACAGGGCAAACAATTACAAAAAATAAAATAAAATATTTTAAAAGTGTTAAAAAATAAAATACATAACAAAAGGTAATAAATATTTTAGAAAGGGAAATAAATAAATAACTATAAAATAATTAATAATATTATTGTAACACATAGGAAAGCGATAAAGGTGGAGTCTCAAATCAATTTGTACTTTTTGTCAGATCACATAAGAGTCCATTTTTATTTGCACTTTACTCAGGAGTTGTTGTGCAACTAGTTTAGGACTCATAAAGATAGACTAACTTAATATTTTTCATATGACACTTAACTTTAAGACACTTTTAAAAAGTATTTCTGTCACTACAATACTCCTTAAAGTGAGAGAGACAACATGATATTCAACAGTGATTTGGGCTGTTACATTTGAAAATTCCGATATTAAGTTGGAATGAAAGAAATTCGGCTGAGGTGTACTCGCTCGGTACACCTCTGCCTATCCCTTCGGGGAATACAGGCGTGATTGTATATGTTGTATGTGAATGAAACTCCATCTTTACTCGCTCTCATAAATGGTCTGCACGATATGAACGGTAACATGTGGCCTCACCGCTCGGCCGGGCTGCCCGGCCCGCGGCCCCGGGGGCGGAGTCTCCGCGGGGCGCTTCGCCCTCCACGCGCCGCCGTCCGCCGCGTGCGCCGTCATCTCCATGCCTACCACCTAAGCATAAGCAGGGACATGATATGCGTGCTCTAGTGTGTGTTATGTGTTGTTGAAGGTACGTGGATTTCGTTTTGTAAGAGAAGTTTAAAGAAGATACATTTAATGAATACAATTTCGAGAAGTACTGCTTCAACGGGAGTAAAGTGGCCAAATTCAGGGCCGGAACAATGTAATACGAATATTATAGTTTGTCATCGAAACGCTAAGAAGAAGAACGGGAGTAAAAAGTATTTTGGGAGTTAATATAATTTTTGACGTTCGTAAATGACTTTCAATTGACTGGCAAATTTCAGGAGGTAAAACTACTTATGAATATAAACAATTTTAAAATAACAAGAAAAAATAACTGTCCCATACACTTATTGCGTGGTGCATTTATGGAATTCGACGGAATCGCGGGCAGAATTTAATTCACAAAAAAACGACATGACAGTAAAAACTGGTGAACGAAATCCATGTACCTTTCAGTTATTCAATTTGTGTTTAGATTCGTTAACAACAATACGTGTATTCGTTAGCTACAATGTAGTGAACCCTTTCGTAACGTTCAAAAGTCTGCTACTAAGTGCCAAACATTAACTCATGTTACCCTCAATCCAGGGAAAATTAGCTCGCATGGCAACACTGCAACCTTTCATTACTGACAGAAAAAGCCTTAGCTCTTGTTAAGTAGGCCTTTTAAAATCCTATTAATTGATTACTTGCAAATTATTGACGTGCGGTATCAATTACTCACCACTAAAAAAAATAAAAAAAATAGAACTCACTTTAACGCTAGCATTCTCCTGGTCATCATCCTTGATAGCCTCTTCTAGAAGTTCAGGTGTCGATTGCTTCTCTTTTTTCTGTTGCTCAGAAGATTTGGCTTCCTCTTTCAAGAATTCCTGTGTATGTCTTACGTCTCCATTGCTCTCTATTTTAACATCACTTGCCAGTTTTATTAATTCGTCTGTGCTTTGAACTTCTGGTTCTTTGCTTACTTCTCTTTCTGGACTCTCTTCTATTTCTATTTCTTCTTCGACTTCTTCCTCTTCTAATTCTTCTTCTTCGTCTTGTGTATCGTCTTTTGCTTTTGGTACTTCTTTCTCTGGTGTAGTTTCTTTTGGTTCTGGAGTGGATTCTTTTACTTGAGTGTCTTTTTCTTTTACAACAGGCTCGTCTACTGGTGAAGATTTAGTGGATTCAATTGTTTCTGTGAGTTTTGGAGTTTCAACAGGTTTTTCTACTTCTGGAGTGGATTCTTTCTGTTCGGTTATAGATTCTGCGGGTTGCTGAGGTTCTTTGTCTTCTTGGGTCTGTTCAGGTACTGCTTTGGCTTGTTCTGGAGGAGGAGACGGTTCCTTCTCCACCACAGTCTCCAGGCTCTCTTTGGATGGCTCTCGGTACTCACTAGCGACTATATGCACCGGGCCACTATTGTGTAAGATTGTCCCGTTCGTGTATGGGCGAGCGTGGTTATCCTGCACATCCTGGAAATTTGAAACAACTTATAAATTTTTTGGTCCTTTTACGCTTTTCCGTATCAAAACACCAGATTCTCTTTATCTACAAGGAATGCATGCTCTATCTATTTCTAAGCGTTGATTGCTTATTTTTCAGTATTTCGAAAGCTGTTAAATATTTTCAAGCTTTCCATAAAGTAATATGAAAGAAAAGGAGGTCGAGGTTTTTACACTGAAGAGAGCCACAAGAGGCTCTGTAAAAAAAGAAGTAATCAACGCTTTTACATCTAGCGCAATGCAAAAAAGGACACACATAACTACAACACACTCAACAAAAATAAACTGCCTTTTTCCGCAAAACAACTACTGGACAAAATAATGAAAGAAAAACCAAAAACAACTAAGTACCTATTTACAAAATATATAAATATAATCAAATAAAAAATCGCATCTATATCTAAATTAAACCACGGAAATCAAATTTGTGGTAGACATTTTGAAAAATCTTTTTTAAGACTATCATAAAAGTCTTGGGTTAAAGTTAAATCCTCTTTTAGGGCATCAGGTCTATGATATAGTAATGCTAAAGTTATACAATTAAAATTATTGGGTTGCGTACCTCAACAGGAAAAACGGAATCTTTTTTTAACACGACCTACCACACAATGGATTTCAGCAGCCTTGTAATCATCTATAAAGCAAAAATAAAACAAAAGAACCCATATTTGTGCGTAATTTATTCTGAAATCTCTTCATTGCTATTTTATAGTCTAAAAGTACCTATACTTAGTATTATTTAATAATTATGAATGGTTTATTATTATTGTTTGTTAGTCAACGGCGAGTAACTCAGGTGCAGGCAGACAGACAAAGGCGAACAACGACACATGGAATACTAAACATAAAGAAAAACATGCTTACGGTCACTATATGGGAATAAAATATGATGGACAGAGGAGTTTTTAAATAAAGTAATAGGAAACAGCGGGAATGACAAAAAAAGCGATAAATATATTTTCCAATTGAAATAAACAGACAAACAGTGTGCAAATTAAATTGTGCTGTTCTTAATTAAATTAAAGAATAAAATCGATTAAACATTTATTATTTTTTTCTTAAAGAGATCTTTCTGTTTCAAGTCAAATATGATTACCCAATCGTATGTAGATTTCGTAAATAAAACGATTTTAACTATCACAACGTGCCAAGTTTAAATATGGCAACACAGATATATGGCGATACTTGGCACGGGCTGGCAATGTTTGCCAAACTTATAGCTCTATCTAACAAAGACTGATATAAATAAAACTCTCATGATGGACGGAGAAATTGACATAAATGTACCACTTTTAGAAAATAAAAGAGAGTTATAGTTTTTTTATATAACTGTCTTCAAACTGCCATCAGCCAAAGACAAGACTAGCCAACAAAACGGTCATGAGGACTGCCGACAGATGTGAATATATAACGTCACATTCGCGTGTCGGTGATGCGGCTGCATTGGCATGTTGGTGACGCGGCCACATTGACATGTCGGTGACGCGGACCCATAAGTTTTGCCCCTAATAAAAATCGCTCAAAGACTAAAATTTTCACATCAAAATACATTACACTCTTTTTTTTGGGCAGTCGTGTAAAAAGCCAATTGTACAAGCTGAAGCTTATCTTTAACTGCAGCAGAAAGCGATAATAAGTCAAAGTTACTGGCATGAATTATTGATGTAATGGAGACGCAAGGCCCTACATCAAAAGCTTTATGAAAGCAATTTATGTTACGTACGAATTTAAACGAACACAAACTATTTACATCGCAAAACGCAATTTGGTTTATTTATACCGTGAACAAAAAGTCTTGATCGTTTAGCTGTTACATTTTAAATTTTATCACGGCATCTTTTGAGTGTCAAGAATCGCTTCAAATTCAATTGCGATATTTATTTTAATGCTGTTCCAGAAATAATATGATTTTAAACACGATGTTAAAACAAAAATAAAACAACAAATTCAAAAACAGAAAATCATAGCAAGACAGGATTTCGGATTAGGTAGCGAGGTTAGAAATAAAAATAGCTAGACCAGACAAGATCATTTCTTGTCCAATCTTTTCGGAAACTAGGACCAAAGAGCCAAGGCATTGTCACTTACTACAGCAGCAACAACTAAATAAAAGCCAATCAAATGTATAGGATTCACATTTTCCTAGACACCGTTCCTTTTGTGTCGATTACATTTTCGACATTTTGCGCCATCATTGGTGTCGTAAACGACACAAAATTTCAAAATGTTTTAATGGATATATTGAAATTTAATTTTCACAATTTCAAATTACCTACGCAAATAGATCTTTGTTTAGTGTCATGCCTTGTAAAATTATATGGACATGTTCACGTATGCCAAGACACGATCCACTGTCATAGTTGACACCATTAACCGAAACACTCAATAAACAGCAATCAAGTTATTTGGCAAATAAATAACATCACAGTTCAATATTACCATAGAAAATCTACGAAAGGATCACGTTTTGACAGCTCATAAAAATATGTCAATTGATTAGTGGTGTCAAGTACCCAATCAAATGAAGCCTTTGAGAGCCTTATACATTCCAAAGGTTTTTCAGCCGTACAATTGCAGGAAGTGACTCTGCCTGTTAGGGTTGCTACATGCATTGACCTGTCGTTGCTGATTCTGCGCGTAGCTCGCCTCCATCTGCTGCTGCACCTCGGCTACCAGCCCTGATATGGCGGTAACAACTGTGCCATATAACATTAACATTAGTTCAGTGTATGGACTGGTTGTATGGACTTTTTGAGTACATTGTCGTCGCACTCATTAACATTTCAGTAGGGTATGCAAATCGTCAACAACATTTTGCATTCTGAACTGTTTAAATATAAAACGACTGCTGTATTATATACAGTTTATTTTTAACTGAATTAATTTCACTGAATACAATATTATCGTTTCCAGTAATTCATGAATGAATCTCGAATAATTTTAGCATAAACCAAATTAAAAACGAAACCAGAGTAAAAATAGACATAAAAACAAACAACGAAGGACGCTGACGAAAATAAACGGGATGCATCAGACGATTGGGCATGCTCTCCACTGTTGGACGTGCGCCAAATCATACTTAACGCTATCACGGGAGTTCAACTTGGCTTGGCCGTATTTATAAAGTGAATTTTTGATAATTACGTATTTAAATATTTTATTTTCAAAAATTTTCAAATCAAATTGTATCTGTTAATTTTATTTAAGTCAAAATTTGACAAAAAGTAGACTGCCGACAGAACTAGAACACTTAAATTTTAATTTTTAATAACTGTCGCTAGTCTGACGCAACAGGTCACATTATCATATCGGTGACGCAGTCGCATTAGCATGTCGGTGACGCGAACCCGACAAAAACATTACTCATTGCGGCTTATTAGATATTTCACGCTAAAAATATTATAATTGAATAACCCTCCTTCTGGCGCAGTCGGATAAACAGACTGCAGCATTATTATAAAAGATAAAGCTCTTTTGGGTACAGCCATTCTAATAATTAAACTTCACAATACGTGACACTTAGACAATGAACACAACGTTAAGGAGACACACATTACAAATGGAACCATCATTACTAAAATAAACATTTAACATAAATACGTCACACAATACTATGTTATAGGGACCCTTATAAATGTTAACAGGAAAACTCCAAAAATCCACTCTATAAACTAAACAAGAGGAATTCGGACTACTGTTTAAGATATTAGACTCCACAATCGTTTGGATGCATCGCAGTCGTATTTGCAAGTTAAGATTACAACCCGGATAACTAGAAAAGGGCTCAACCGTCACCATGCCGCAAGCTTCTAGGTACACATCTAAATAATACGGTTTATAACGAAGACATTTTGGCAGGTATGATGAACTGGCCGATAAGGGTAGCTTGCTTCCATTCAGTATCATTAGTGTCTAGACGACGTCATTATTTTTTAAGGTATGTACATCAGATGTTCTTATCTGAAAGAATTACTTGCAGCCAACATGTAAGTATGTACAAGTCTCCTTAATTTAACCTCTTTAAAATTTCTGCAAATGAGTATTTTACTACTGACGGAAAATTAACTTGACTTTAAAGATAACAGGTAATTTTTTACCACCTATCTTCATAGGATGCCAATTTTAACCAAATGGTGAAAATTGATGGTTTTTCGTTCGTCTTAAATAAAATTTCAAACTACAGAGAACCCCAGGCCAGTCCACCATTCTACCATCAATACCGCGTCGCGCTGCGCTAGTTGGCTGACGATCCTTTGCATCATGCGCTCGGTCTCCGCCAGACGAGCCCTCAGCGCTTCCAACTCCACGTCCCCTGAGCATCGAGCCACTTGTACATTGGATATGGTCATAGGAGCTTTTGTACAGATTTTGGTCCTAATGGAAAAATGGTCCTTTTGCCTAACTAGTGGAAAGTTTTCATCAACTGTGTAACTAGATCTGTAATTTAGTTTGGCAACTGCATGTCCTAATAATAGGTACTGTAATTGCCCATGTAAATCCTGCCCATAATTTCATACATAAGGGGCTATCAAAGTATACTAAACTTTGGTTTTATGACCAAAATGTTATAGTTTTTTTACGACTAAATTAGGACCTTAACCATTTGAATACAGAACACACTTAGCAAACAATACGTGACGTCTACTAGGTGTTAAACCACGCCCTAATTGATGATCAACTCAAATGTAATACGCAAATAATTTATATGTATGTAGTTACTGTGTGTGTACTCTATCTACGTAACTACTCGTAGTTATGCCAATCCATTAGCATCCTAGTAACATGTACACTACGTAACGATTGTGAGCGATTTCTTTTACAAGGAACATTTTTGCCGGATTCTTTTGGTTTGAGAGCGAAATTTTGATGTGAGTTGCTTTTTTTCTAAGGTGCTCTGTGCCAATTCGTTGCATCTAAACATAATTATGCGAGTGTAATTTTGTGTTTGATGCTTTTATACATCAACAATGGGTGAATATGTATTCACAATGATGAAGTAGGCACGACGATCCCTTAATCTGACCTCTCATTGGACGGACAACCAAAGCAATGCGAAGTCAGCTTAAACTGGAGACGTATACCTTGATATTTCACCGCATTAACAATCGTGAACAATTGCAGTGAACCACTTTTCACCCTTACACCCTTAACTATAAGATTGAAAATTGGTAATCGCCAATTGTCCTCGGTTGTTAATCAGAAAAAATCTCATCTTTTTTTCGTATAAACTAAAACATTTTCTATAAGCATGAATTTAGTTATCAAACCCAGCTTACATTATCAAATCGGTTAACATTGTATTATTATTTCAATACTAATTAACTTCCACCGTACTAAATAGTTATTTTCCTGTTGACTTAGAAACGTACGTAAAACAACATGATTACTTACTTGTGTCCCGCTCTTTTGGCCCTGCATGCGCAAGAGTGTTTTATTAGAAATGTTTCAGGTATTATGTACTTTTTACGGCGTGGAAGGAAGATCAATGATCTAATTGTTAACATAAATTCAGTATCTAGACAGCCAAGTGATGTAATTTGTCATCGCTTATTTAAAAACATAACTACACCAACTGTGTAGTGCACCAACCTGTGTGTGTGCACCAACTTCGTTTTTTATTTTTAACTAAACAGTTGATACTTCTTCTGGATCGTAGATGCGTTTACTAACATACAAACTCACATACACAACAACTAAAAACAAATGAACAGCAGATGATTCTTGAATTGATGGTAAAAGTTTGCGCTTTTACGTCCCTTCCACCCTGTATTTTAAGTACTTACTAAATGTATTCGACTGTAGTCAGTGATGATGATGTTTAGCTTTGTAAGAAGCTTCTCCACAACATTAGACGTATTCTTAGACTAAACTTCATGAACCGTAAATAAATACTTGTTGCCACTTTTTTCTAACATCATAAATACATGTGGGAATTCAAGTATTTGAACATAATTCTAATTTACAAATTAATATTTATATTTCCAGGTCACGTAAGGAGTCAATGTTTTTTACTCTCTTTTTGAATATTTTCCAAGCATACAGTTAAGTACCTATATTTACTGTTAACTATTTAAATTATACGAAAGACGTAGAAGCAGCAATTTGAATAAAATTATTATAGAAAAAAAAAAGAAAATTATTAAAAAAATAACTTTGAAACTTACCCAATTTGTCAGGTGACGTTCTGGAATCATCCCTGAACACTCGTCTCCTGAACTGAGGGTCCGGTGTGATGGGCTCGTACGGCGAGGAACCGGTACGCTTGAACAGAATCTGAAGACAATGCCATCGATATTATCATTGATCTATCAGGCTAGGGGCAACGATCTCTGTTAATCAGTACCTAGTGTAATGACCTGGGGTCAAATTTAATTGTATGAGATTGGAGATGTATTGATTTTTAATCAATGAACTCAACCCACAACACGTGTACTACGTACACACTAATTGTTGGCTAAGTTTGGAATAGAATGCACATGCTCGAAAATTATTCGATGAAAGTGTCAAATTTCTGGCATTGACTAGTTGTGTTGTGTACTAGTTTCGGATGGCTCGACTAGTTTTTGGACTAGATTGATTAGTTTGGGACTTGTCACGACGAAGTAGCACAACAAATGCCATTGATAGGTTCTATCATAATTATCTACATTTTCAATTATTGTTCTAGAACAGAGTATACATTGATTGCTGGTAAAATCTAAAAGAAACCCGCAACAAACTGATTGATATTTTTACGAGAATACTACAGAATAATCTACAAATACTATTGTTTATTGTACATACCTTGCTGAGGGTGTACACGAAGAAGACGATGATGCAGATGGTGTAGATGGGCATCACGAAACCCATGGAAGACTTGGGGGTCGGCACGGGGCCGCCCGGCGAGCCGAGCGGGGGGCGCATACCGGGGATCGGTGGGGGCTAGAGTAGAGAAAAGATAGATTAGTATTGCTTTTATAAATCTTTAAATATTCTCCATCATGACAATCAGCTGCCTGTTCTTTTGATGAGCTATAGTTGTGTTCTCCAAATCTTGTATGCTAAAGCCTTGTGAACATGCAATAAACATTTTTTTTTTATATAGTACTTAAAAGCGATTAGGTCTGGGTAACGCATTTAAGATGATCAGGCCATAGTATATAATTTTATATTTTTCATGTTATGTTATAATAGATCAATTTTAAGCCGTGTCTCCGCAGTTTTTAAACTTGCCTAGTCTTGTTGCCAGTTAGACCTAAAATGGTGGATTTTTAAGATGTTGAAAGAAGAAACAAAATCTGTAAAAACTCTGTCTCTCTTGGAGATTTTCATAGAATTCATAGAATAACAGTGCTGGATGGTTATTGGCAGGTAGTTTCAGGCTGTGGAATACATTCGACTTTAGCCTTTACAGAGGTCCAAACTATTGTGGATGCCAAACACTGAGGAGCATAACACATTGGGAAATAAGAACTCCAACATCAGGTGCAAGAATCAAATACACCTTCTTAAAGTTTCAGTGTTAAACAAAAATCATTTTCATTTTCATTGCAGGTTTAAAACATTTGCAAAATATGATGATTATAAAAATGTTATAAAACAAATCCACCGTTATCGTATAGTCGCTTGTGACGATACTGGTGGGCAGAAGGACCGATCCGATCATCAGCGTATAAAAGGACCAACATAACATTAATCAGGATAAATAAATAAACAAAGAAACGCATGCATTTTTGTGAGAGACTTTGTCTCTCACAAAAATGCATGCGTTTAATTAAAAACAACAGGACAGAGATTAGGATGTAATAAGCTTTAACACAGTTAGTTAAATTTTACGCAAGCATTTGGTTAAGACAGCAACAAGTTTTGACCAAAGGCCAATTGGCAACAATGGCAGCTCAAAAACCCCATTAACAAATTCTAATTGATACAATTTCACTTTACTATGTACACGTCAAATTATCGTGATGCAAAAATCTTCTTGTTATTGTATGGATGATAGCATCCCCAGAAATAGATGTCCAAAAATATGATAGCAATGGCGAAGATATTTTTTTCTATCAGTAAATTAAATATTTTGCTCTAGTTTGTGTTTCCTCATCTTTCTTTCAGCGTATCTATCAAAATTATGTTATATATATGTCTATCGTCTATTTATTATGATTTAGGGGGTAGTTTATCATTTCCCATCTTTGGAAGACAGCACACAGACGTTTCGTTTGAAAATCTTCGGTATAATACATAATTCATCATTTATTTACTCATGTACCTATGATCAAGACCTACCTAAGAGTATCTAATGTAACTGGAATATTCTAATAATTACTCGCACCACCGATTCGGGTTCCATCTCACTGCAAATCAAAGTTATTCCTAGTAGTTAATTGGAGCATGACAACAGAACAATATTGACCCGAATCTAAATTGACACTTCAAGGAATACGAAAATCTTGCGTGACAACTAACATAGTAGATACGTTAAAATAGACGCAAATGCCATTTCCCGAATTTTAATTGATTAAAAGGTCTATTGGAATCGAAATTGCTTTTAGAAATAGATCACTGAATGAGAAGGTTCTTCAGAAATGTTAAAAAATACCTGCTTGGGTCGTAAATCCTGCATGGTTCACAATAATTAATCACTTTTCCACTTAAAATGTAAAACAAACGCGAAGATTGGAATGAAAAAAAAAACCAAGGAATTATGATCGCAAACAGCTTCAATTATAAATGACACGATTATCGTTTGGAACGTCTCGAGACGATACTGACGAACCGTGGATCGAATCAAATGTGTACTGTCCGCTCTCGTTTACGACGCGCCGTAATGGTTTCCTGTATTTACTGGCTTTTAGACAATCCGTGTGTTTGCGATTTTTCCATGACGGACGTATTGGCTAATGTGTTGTGTCAAGGAATTCGGATTGCTTGTTTATAGTTGAGGGTTGGAAGAATGTTTGTCTTGCGGTACTTAGGACCAGTGAAGTTGTGAAATAAGGACCAAATATCAAAATTAAGAAATTGAGTCTCAATCAACCCTCATTTTGTTTGTACTTTATTAAAATGAATTTTCATTGAATTTCTACAAATTATATCCACGACGAATTATACCTTATCAATCTCACATCTGCGACTATTTCCATGCAACTGTGCGCCCGCCCTAAAGTCTTAACTATCTTCAAAATATCCCGTGTTATTACTGCTTAGATTTCCGTAAGTTTGAGGAACATTTTCATTACGCTATGAAAATAGGTTTTATGTTTACATTCCGGTGGTAAAATGATGTTCATCATTTTATAGGTTCATGTCGCATGTCGGAAAGCGATAAAAAACAACTGGTGTTGATAAATACATTTATGTAAACTTGACATTTGGATGAGTCATGTTTTCTATTAATTGAAGAAGGTGGGGTTGGAGAATACTAATGAAATGATAATTAAATTCCAATCCGCATATTTGTCTCATTTTTTTTTTTCTACTTTTCTTTCTTTTTGTTTTAAGACCGTTTACGCATTACGATATCATAAAAATATAACGCATACAAGCTTTCAAGTTAAAAATCTTAAAAATTATTAAACCAATTGTAATTTAACTTGATACGTATGTGAAAAGCCTTTTTTTTTTGACATTTATAAGAAATAAAATGGAATTAGGTATTCTATGATACTACCACTCATACATTAAAATAAAATAAAATATACAACATCATGGCTTCTATTGCTATCTAGTTTTACCACATCTACGAATGGAAGATTGACAGCCGATACGTTCATGTGGGCAGTTCAAACGGATGCTGAGCCACACGATAGATCATAATTATTTTATACAGGTTCTCACCAAATCAAACAGAGTATTAGGCAATATATTAATGTGACGTGGGTTCAATGTGTTCCCACTCTCCGTATAATGATAATCATGGTTTAAAATACGCATCGATGTAGGTAATATAGATGCACTTAGAAAGGGAAAACGTCCTACATGCGCTTGCGACCTCTGAGACATCTTTTTGGTTCAAAGGGTTCATAGATCAAGTTTATGAGAAACGTTTCTGGTTTTATTCTTTGACACTTATTCTATATCTATCTTTTTTTTTTTCATATCAATTTATTATTATAATAGCAAAGTATGGCCAAGATAACGGCAATTCCCTTAAGTTTAACAACGATCGCATTCTAATGATAATAATGCAAGTAATTGTCAGTTTCACTCTGCCGAAAAATATAATCGTGTAGTCTACATTTCGAGAATTTCCTGAGTATAACGTTCAATATATAGCAATCCTATTAGGACCAAAGAATAACTGTAAATATACTGAACCATCTTCACTAATAACGTAGTCTATGATCAAATGTTTGGGATGTATGTAGGCGACCTCGGAGACCGCGAGATTGTCTAACACGCCTGATCGTCAGCTGTTCAGCTAATTTACTCACTTAACGTACCTATAGTTTGGAAAGTAATGGGGACATGATGAACTATGCAGAATTCCCCGTAATACCAAAAGGAGCAAAATCTTCATGTATTAGGTGCAGCATGTATTTTAAGAACGGAAAGATTAACAATAGGTTTTTTAACTTTATCCAGTTCTTACAATGAATACTAAACAATTTTTATCCTATTTTATAATATTATGTTATACTTATTACTGCATATTCTCCTTTACAATTATTAATAATGATGTATGTAATGTATTAAACACAATTTAAAAATTGTTCTTGATAAATAAAGGGTACGGGTAATAAAAGTAATAAAATCTATTTTAAGATAATATACACATTAAAAGCCCTTGGAGTATTATTTTAATTTAGATGTAAACACAAACAAAGAACAAAAAAACCCCCAACACAAAAACTTAAGTTCCCTTTAAAAAGTAAAAAAATAACAAAAAAAATACGTCACGTTGGGGGACCGCTCGGGACGATCGTATCCTAAATGCAACATCGGTCCCCCAACGTGACGTATTTTTTTTGTTATTTTTTTACTTTTTAAAGGGAACTTAAGTTTTTGTGTTGGGGGTTTTTTAAATTTTTAATTTAATTTTTTATTGTATACTTTTTATAGGTACCTATTTATTATAATGTCGATTTTGTTAAGTTTGAGACCCCACTCGAGTATATTTACAGACATTCGGTTTTTCTTCCCTACTTTCACCCCCACAACTTTTAAACGGCTCAACCGATTTTCACCAAACATGTCTAAGAACACTCGTACATAGGTCACCTTTAATACAAAAAAAACTAAATTGAAATCGCTTCATCCGTTCGGCAGCTATGATGCCACAGACAGACAGACAGACAGACAGACAGACAGACAGACACGTCAAACTTATAACACCCCTCTTTTTGCGTCGGGGGTTAAAAATTGACAAAAATTGAAATTGACTTTGTATTGACAAAGTATCGTCGTTGGAATCTTGCCCGATATGTGCCAATACATATACCAACTTGTTGGCGACCAATAACGTTCAGACCTGTCATTGTTTATTTAAGAGCTCCTGCCAATACCCTTAGGGAAATTCAATTCATATTTCAATCACCTGAGTGAAAGCTAACGTAATGGTATATGGCGCCATGTCCCTTCCTAGGTAATAAAGCGAGTTTAGAACATTTCATTTGTATGCTTCAGCACGCACCATCATTGTTTGAAAGTGGTAATAAATTGAATTACCTTCATCGATGTCCGGGTTTAAGTTAACGCCACTGCACATCTTCCTATCACCTGTGACGTGATAGGAATCCATGCTTGGTAACGACTACTTTAGTTAGGGCCTGTACTCACCACGTTTTTTAAACGCGCCGATGTCAACAGCGCGGTTTTTCACTCCACATTGCAGTTTTTGTCTGACTAGTGTGCATATCGCATCTGTATCGCAACAAACGCGCGTCAACGGCGCGTTTAAAAAACGTGGTGTGCACAGGCCCTTAGATTTAAGCATCTCGAGTCTTTTTAAAGGGTTCCGTACCCACAAACACAACATAGCGGTAGAAAAGAGTATAATCAAAGTACTTCTTTTGACAAACTCTTTCACAGCGATCTCTATAATGATTATAATCTCGCGCGTCTCATTTCTTCATCGAGTGTAGTCAAACTTGCCTTTTAGAGAAGTCTGGACATCATAACCAAAAAAAAACCGCATCTGCACGTTAATCTATGGTTCATGTTGGTACACATGTGTGTGTAGGTGGCCTCTAAACGAGATTATTGTCTTACGGGCCGAGCCCAATATTGACAAATTGTTTAATTTCCCCTGCCGTATCACTATGGGCTAGCTACCAGTAACTTTAAGCCGGTAGATTTATGTTACGAGCTCTGAAATCAGATCAAAGGACCAAATGTCCAAAGTCAGCCAGAAACTTAATTTTATTACAAACAAGGCAACGAGTCATATAAGCACAATAGGAAATATGCATGATTTTTTTTATTCGCTTTTGTTAACAAAACATGAATATACCGTAAAAGAGATGACAAAAAGCGAAATTAAAATTAAAATCGACCCAGAAATACGGCCGATATAAGAATTTAAAACTATTAATTACGCGCCGATTAAACAGAGATTCGATATGACCAATGACGGCATTGGTTACAGGCTATATAAACTCCGTGTTAAATTTAGTTTTGCTAGACTTTGTCCATGTCACCTTTGACCAAAACTAGAATTAAGAGCTTACCCAACTAGAATTAAAAAAACATAGAAACATCTTCGATGGTTCATATCTTTTAGAATTTTATAATTAATCGAAAAATTATTTTACTAAACTATTTCTTACAAAAAAAAGGACTGATTTTTTAAATTAAAAAAAGCATATTCCCTTTAACAACAATTTCAACTATTTTCTTTTCACCGACAAAATCCTACACCTTTAAAATACGACTGTAGCTAAAACGAAAGTCCATAAATCACTGCATTACCGTCGATGCCCGCCGTCGGAGATGCGCGCCATGCGCGGGAGTGTCACCGCGGGTTATTTCTGCACACTGTGTCTAGGCCGCGTTTGTGGGTCGCCCCGACCAATGCCAGCCACACATTTGTTTATCTACCTAGTTCTGAGAACAAGACGCTTGTGTAGCCAAACAGCCTGTTTTAAGTAGATTGAGAGGCTCTTCAATTAGAAGTATGGTGAAAATTATGTTGGGTAACTGTAAAGATGAGTTAAATCAATGACCAGTGCAGTGGCAGTTTACTGGGCACTTTAGCAATTGCGGACAGAAGGACCAAAAAATTCGATTAGTTTTTAAACCAGAAAAGGTGCCATCTGGAGATAACGTTATTGAAAATCAGTTGTACATTCGTCTTGCTACAGTTAACAAGTTCTTAAAAAGAAAGAAACTATTTTACCTAACCCTGCAAACGGCAATTTTACTACACACTTATATTCGTTTGACACGCATTCATAGATTAGTCTTCATCCCAACCCACTAGGTACATAATCTCATTTCCATATGCCTTTCATCTAAAGTACAACAACATTAGGAAAATGTTCCTAAACTATACGCAGAATTCAAACTAATCCACAACAACCCACATTTTGTTCCACACCAGCCATTGACGAAAATTATTTATCATAATTAGCTCATCAACAAACGTCTACTAGTTCATATTCAAAAGCCTTTTATTTTTAAAACAAAAAACTGAAATTTTCGTCTCACTATCATGCAAATGTTCGTTTTCGAATACACATTTTGTTCAGAACTTTGCTTTGTAAATAACTGTAGCTGTTGGCCTCATTGACAAAGTTGTTGCTAACTATTATAGTAAATAAACTAGCCCAGTTTCAAGGGTAATTGTATTTCTTGGCGGTTTAGTGATAATTGTTGTTTTACTGTCTTGCTCCCAATTCGCTTTGAAGTAGAATGTTTGAATGTTTTTCTTGTTGAAACATGCCACGTTGATCAGACGATCCGATTTTCCAAATTTCAGCATCTTTGGCAACTTTTAAGGTGCCAGTTATTTATATTATCTCTTGTTAGGGTTTTTTTATAGAGCTAGGTAGTCATAATTGCAAATATAGCACTTTCAAAGAAGGCCACTCAATAAATTGCCACAGCGAGCGTTCCCGAGTCGTGTGCAACTCATCCATTATATGATTGCATGGATATTGGAAGCTTCGATCCAATCCAAATTCAATTACTTTAATTTCTCAGGCGGCATCGTCTTTTATAATTTTATGACAAATATTTGCAAGGCAAACTTTATGTCTACGTTGCGTCATAATCATAGTTTACTTAGGTTTGTATGTCAAACTTTTCAATTAAATAATCACTGTATGTTTAAGATTTCTAGTGTTTATAAGCAAATAGTTAAAAGCTTTATCGACCCAGTCATAAATATCCCAAAAAGGCAAACAAGCATACCTTATAATCACCCAATTTTGTTTTGAATAGATGTTTCCACAAATATACATATTTGAAACTTGTCTATAGAAAGAACATACTATTGCATGCCATATTTTATCTTCTATACACTTCTGCATAACGAAACAGGGTCAAAGCAAGTGTTCAGTGGCCCTGTCCCTGTAATATTTCAAGAGCTGCAGCGGTTAACGCAACCGACCTTGACTGCGTCGCATTGACATTCCGGGACACATAGCATTAATACTTGGCAGTTGTCGTAGGTTCCAACGATCTTGTCTTAATCTTCCGATTGCTAACTCTTTGGAGCCATTACCTTCCAGATTATTTACATTATTATATTTTCGGTTCTTTTTTCATCTACATCCCTATAATTAATCTGTTGGTCCTTTGAGTCTTAAGAGTTTATTTTCTCAAGAACCCAATTACAGGAGCCAAAAGCTTAACATTATATCAATAATAATTCATGTGCTGATGATAATATTAATAGGCTTAGTGTTAACTCTCAAGCGTTTAAAAACAGTTTGACTGTGTGCCAAGTAATTGTTTAACTGTGCGATGACATTGTTTCCTCTTCAAGAGACATAGTCCATATTTCAAAGTCTGTTTTGATGAATCGGCTTTTTAATCCCTTGGGAGCTGACTTCACATGACGAAGAATAGTCTATGGTGGGAATCAACGTACCGTAGATGGAAATCAAAACATTTCTCACGCAATGAAGCTATTTTGGCTTAGGCTGATACGATAGCTCCATCATCATTTTAATTAGACTAAGAATATCGATAGGCGATGGTGTTACCAACATGTGCGCCGCCAGAAGCCATAAGCACCGAAAATAATGACGATGACATCATACATGTAAGTTTATTCGCGGTCTTTCTATCCGCAATAGTCGTTTTATTGTTAAACTATAGGCTTATTGTGGATTACAGCTCCCTTTGTTTTTATCAGCCGTATGTGGCCGACAAAATGTGGCACAAATAACGCCACATTTTGTCGAACCTAGTAAATGACATAACAAGCGAGTACGCGACTTAGGTAAGGCCTATAGGAAGCAGTACACCTAACGAAGTAATATTTTAGTTATCAAGGGTAAAAATGATGAGTAAATTTGGACCTAAAGATGGCACAACCTTAAAACTTGCACCAAACATTAAAAGAAACTATGAGTAAACGCAAACTAATAGTTAAACTAGGACAACAAACGTTTTAATCTTGTTTACTTTTATATTCGTTCGTGTTTGTTTGAACCTTCGTTATGAAATTGAGTCTGCACTTTGTTAGCATGAGAAATAAGTACCATGCTTTGTTTGCATGGCTTTGTTACCATGTAACATCAGAGATGAGTGAAGGTCTTAAAATTTTACAGGAGGGAGAAAAGTCTCATGATTTTTTTTCTTTTTATAATGAAATAAAATTTAATTGTTTGCCGAAAATAGATAGGTACTTAGTTACTTAGGTACATAATTAGTTACTTTTTGATATGATATGAAATGAAAATTGTTTGTTTGCCAGAATATAAAAACTTCCATAATAAGATGGTAAAATAATTTTATTCTCACTATATTCGACTTATCACCTGTGAATGAGCCGTATCTTTGATTTCTCATATAAACACATTATTCCTTATTCGATATTTTTTAAGTAAGTATTGCGGTATGAGATTTTCTAATTAAATAAAAAATATTCCTATTTTCCGTAATCTAGTAAGAATTAATTGGCACGCTTCTGGTTTTAGGCCCATTTGTTTCCGATATTAGATATACATACCTACGGCAGTAGTTATAGCAGTTACGAATATTCCCGCGCCTGAAACTTAGGCCTCCGTGAGAGGAGCGCTGGTATGTGTTCTAATACCAAGCACTATCACATCTAACTGCCTCGTTAGCCTAGTGGTCCTAAGCGCAACCAAATCCCAGGTAGGGCAAAAAATGTTATTGGGTTTTTCTATAAAATTCTCAGTAGCAGCTCGGAGTTAGGATGTGTGCCTATTTAATAGTAAAAGGCTCGCCCCCTATTACGTGAGACCTAAAACATACCAGCGAACTGTGGGTGTACATTGGTACACCTCTGCCTAACTCTTCGGAGAATACAGGCATGATGATATGTGTTATCACATCGACTCTTAAAGCTTTAACTGTGCTATGAAGCTCATCAAGCCTACATATTGTTATGGCGCTAATCTAGACATACTCACCAGTATTAGATGTGCTGACGACAGGCGAAGCTTGACTTGAGTATTAGAACATATAACGACAGTTCCCGATGATTTGATAGAGTACTGTAAAGGTTTTACACTAATACAACCTGGTCCAAAAGATTTATACTTATCTAAAAACTTTGCAGTCTAAAAGAGTGGACAATTAGCTTTTTAAATGCAGGCCCCTTCCAACCGGTCCTTTTGGAAATCTATGGGGAAGGCCTATTTCCAGCAGTGGACATCCTGCGGCTGATGATGATAATGATGGGATGAAAGCCCCACGTTTTATGACACAAGCCCTATTATCCCTTAACAAAGACTTAAAGCTCTTTCATTGTTTGATTCGAGTTTTAAGTTCCAGTATTGTCATATAATACAGACCTAAGTCATGATCCTAACCTTAGGACCAGCAACAAACCACCAGGAACCACCGACCTACCTTGCAAAGCCTCACAAGCATTCTCCCCCCTCAACTGACCTTGATCTCCAGTTCATAGTACACGGATAGCGGGGAGGTTCGTACCCTGACGTGGGGTGGCATCGCCACGGTGTTCTTCGTGGGAGAAGGAGGAGCTCCTGCTGGGATAGCCCGTCCCCTCTCGCGTAGAGCGGGGTGTGGCCCTGCGCCGCGGATCAAAGGACGCTCTTGTTTGATTGCTGGGGAATAAGAACCAAATAAGTATTGGGCTGTTTTTCAGTGCAAGTTAGTTTACAACAGAAAATGTTAACAAGATATTGCCATTTTCTACCTAATTAGGTACAGCCGAAATGCCTTCACAACCAAGAGTAGTTAACGTTTGGATCAGTTCACACTTCACACCAATAAACGTCAATGCTACCCACTTTTTACCATAGCGACACAATATCGAACTTAATTCCCTACTGCACGAAAAGGTGTACTAATTCACGCTGAAATTCCTGCACAGTGCAGAGGATTTTGATACGCATTGCAATTTGCAAGAATACCTTACATCGTAGAAAATAAGTTGTTGAGGGGCGATTTTAAAAAGCATTATCGCATCACTTCTCCGTGTGGCCTGACCCTTACTGCGTGTTTTAGATGGCGCATTCTAGGGTACCGCCTGCAGTTTTATATAAAAGTAGAAGATGGCAATATTCTTTAAATTACGTTAATTCGGTGCCAGACGCTTTCAGTATATATTAATAAATGTGAGATTACAATGAAAGCGGTTCATAGATGGCACACAAGGCAGACATGTTGCGGCAACGGTGATGTGCCGTAGTCACGTCTGATTGGCTAATACGGGCCGGTAATGGCCGTCGAATTGGCCAACAGCTGATTACGCAAGATGGGTGCTTTGCTGCTTAGTGGACCGTCTGCTTAATAACATGCCAACTGAAGTAAAAATTGGTCCTTTGAGTCAGAAATCAAGTGTCACTGTCTTTTCTATTTTATTATAATTTCTACATCCATTTCGATTATCAAAATCTTTTCAGTACGCGGCATTTATGATCAACGAACATGAGGTAAGTAAAAAAATATGTATCAGCTTATTACTATCCTACAAAAGCCTCTTTTCATACGGGAAAGGCACGAACATTAACTACCATTGCTTGCATTCACAATGTTTTTCTTCACCGATTTCAGTGATGGCCAAGATAAACTTAGAAAGTACATATGAAATGAAAAAATCACATTAGTACAAGCCCAGTATTGAACCCACATCCTCATACTCAGGAGGCAGGCATCTAGACTTCTAGCCCACCACAACACTACACTAAGTAGGAGCCAAGATTCATTTCCTTTCTGTCCGGAACCACAGATTAAATAAGTACAGATACTTCACTCAGTAGAAAATTTCCAATACCTAGGTACTGCTATAATAGCCTACTCCGTCGCGTCAACTCGCGTCAGCAACCACTGCAAACTAAAATGTGCCTAAATGCTCAAGTGTACAGTTGTGATCGCTTCGCACCGCGCGATCCTACAACAATCGTAGGGCCGCCTCCTCGATAAAATTAAATTAACATAACTTTTTGTGTCTATGTTATTGAGAACTGTGAATATGTTCTGACTTATATGTGGCAGTTTAAAATTGTATCGTAAATGTTTATAAAATATTTTTACCCATCTACAGCACATAAGGCACCAGACGGCATCGTAGGTAACGAATGGAACTATTCAAATGTAATAACGTGCATGCGCGTCGTTTGCAAAAACCGCACTGAATTTGGTTCGCAAACGGCCCGAGACCGCTCGGCCGGGCGGTAGGCAATTATAGCGCGCAAGTACATAGAGTGACGGAGGCCTGCCGGAACTGAATTGAAATAAGGGCCTACTTTTCTACATTCTCTCGAATGCCTAGGTACACGAGGTACCTCCTCAATAAACACGCCTGGTGGATATTTTAAGTACTAAACGCCGGACACGACTGTGACACTTGATTTGAATCTCTCTACTTATGCCGGAGAGAATGCAGTGTCATCGTGATACTTGACTCAATGAATGGGTTTCATTAAGAAACTACAACAGCAGGTCCATTTTAATTGGGTTTAATTTTATCAAAACGAAATCACCAATCAGCGTTGAGCTAGTGCTAATAAAATGCTTTTGCCTTTTCTGCATGAGAAGAGGACTTTGCCCTCCATGGGCAAAAACAAGCTGATATTATTATTATTTATTAGTGTGAAGCTAATTTAGTAAGCCAAATGTGTGACATAACTGTTGCGCAAAAATAGGTCACCACGAAACCTTTGACCTTTGATCTTAGACTAGATTTAAAATTAATCAGCATTAAATAACTAAAGTCATGACAATTACTTCGAAAAATAGGAGAAATGGTGACGTGGTCGATTAAAGCCAAAGGTAAAGCAGGGAAAATAAATATAGGCATTTATAAGGCGACACGTTTAATATTTATTTGGTTTTAGTAATTAGTTAATTAACATCACACAAAAATCAGTAATACTAAAGTTAATTAATTAATAACATATTTAATTAATTGTAAATGGTCCTTCACACACAAAGTATAAAACATTCTTAACAATATGGTTGGTAGTTGGTAGTGATTGTGTTAAAGAAAAGCCTTCACAAAGGTATTCAAAATGGAGATAAAGTAATAATAAATATGAACACACCACCTATAACTCGCAGTTTCCTCCGCTTTAATTTACATCTTTGACTACTGCTCCGCCCCCGTGAGACGTTGATCTTATGTAATCTATCCTAATATATATATAACCTCGATAAAGGGGCTATACATTGCAAAAAGATAATTTTAAATCGGACCAGTAGTTCCTAAGACAAGTGCGTTCAAACAACCAAACTATTCAGCTTTATAATATCAAGTATGGATAATAATTATTCTTTAAAATAATTATGTTGTCACCACCAACAGCACGTTCATCCTGAGCGGAATTCTTAACAAGTTAATGCGGAACAATTTAAACTGCGACAGATAAATCAATAAATAATTAACGTAATTTACATAAACCACAAACCATGCGGTGAATCACACCTAACCACTCGATAGATAATTGATAGATGACTAAACATTATCTCAGTAGAAACTATAGACATAATAGATACACTGAAATGTCTTATCTGCCTTGTTAGCCTAGTGATCCTAAGCGCGACTGCTACGCTAGAGGCTCCATTCCCAGGTCGAGCAAAGTGTTATTGGGTTTTCCTATGAAATTCTCAGTAGCAGCTCGGAGGATTTATGCCCGGTTGATGGTAATAGACTCGCCCCTTATTACATGGGACCTAAACATACGGGCGAACTGTGAGTGTACATTGGTACATCTCTGCCTAATCCTTCGTGGAATACAGGCGTGATGCTATGTGAAATGTCTTGAACTTGCATCAATATTTGTGTTTAATTATGAGAGGCATTTCAATGTTGATTGGTGATTTAATTATCAGAGATTCTTGAACGGTACCATGTTTTGCAGTATTATTCTGCAAAAATCTCCGTCGCACAATTCAGGTGAAGTAAGATAGAGGTCAGCTGTCATCCTACGCGATGCTAGGTACTGACAGTTCATCTTAAACTCACTTGATTTTAGCGATAGAGATTTTTACAGGATAGACCTTCTTTTAAAGATGATTTTGATCACGGCCCTTGCTGATCTAGATTTAAGCTGTTATTCAGAAACATCCTCCTACCAGTTTTCTATAAAGCTTAGTACCTAAGTAATTTGTATAAAAAACTGGTCCTTCGAGCAACAGACTTTGTATAACTAGCTAAACATCATCAAACAACAATGTCGTTTTTTTTTCTACGCACACAAAACGCAAGATTAATTACTGCCCATTTGTAGTAACCAGTAACTTCCTAATTCATCACATAGGGTGCGCGTGAGTCACTTGATGTTGGCGCGTGATTGACAGTATTAGGTCACTCGTTTTATTGTGTTTCTATTTTCAGGCGTATGGAATTTTTTTCGTGTATGAAAATATTGGTCTTTCAAGCCGCAAGGGCATTGTAAGTGTTACATTCAGTTTATAGGAAAAACTAGACACAAAATATGATTTATACGTCATAGTAGCTACTCCTTTTCTCTTAGAAATGCAATTAGCAATACCGTAATACTTTTTTAAATAAATAACTGGTCTTTTGAAACTTGATTAGGTAACTTAAGCCAAACTATTTTAGACAGGACTGGACTAGACAGTTCCAAACTCAAACAAGTATTGTGTAGCTGCTGTCCAGTATTTTTTTTTAAAGGAGGTTCAAAACAATAGAAACTTGTGGTGTTTACTAAAAAAAAAGCATTTTTAAACTAAGAATACAAAAAATGATATAAATTTAATACGTCATAACACACGCTCATATGTATTTGACCCGGATTGTCAATAGGCACATTACCTAATTTGTTTAAAAAAGCATATGGGACTCCAAGGTTCATGGCGGCGCTAACCACATCATCATGTTAGCGCCATATTATGTAACTTGTACAAACATTCGATCGTGCACATGGCGTGATAGGCATATGGTTAACTCTGGGAAGTAAACTATGATCATGGTAAAGCAATTTTAATTCCACACATTCATTTCAGCCGTAGGAAATACACTGCTGGACATAGGCCTACCCCATAGATTTCCAAAAGGACCGGTTCCCTTCCTTGGAAACAATTTAAAGCTGTTGGTCCTGGCTGTCATTCGTAGATACTTGATACGGGTTGTCATGAGCCCGAATTTCTGACATCCAATTTTAGTTAAGGGCTTCGTGTGGCCCAGTAACTGAGTAGTGGAAATCAGATAAGCAGGCGATCCATGTAAAACACTGCTATTCAGCTGCATCCAGTTAGATCGGAAACTGCCTGAACATAGCGGTTGGAAAAAGGCTAGGCAGGTAGTAAATTGATGAAATTCACTAAACTGTCCTAGTAAGAAATAACATGAGTATAAGTTGACGAGCAAAAGCGGTTAAACCACTAGACATTCGAAGATACTACTGAAGGAAAACTATTTTTAAGGTTGGTGAGGACAGGTATAAGGCTTCTAAAATCAAAAACTAGCATTGCCCAGTTCACGAATATTTTGTAAGCATTTATGACAGGTTTCAGACATCAAATGCCGTGCGTAAATATGCGTAAACGCATAATTACACGCTCCATCTACAAAGTAAATTAGTTATCAGATTTAATCTGACAAAATATGTAGTTTTAGCCTTCACATGACTTGTGAATTTGTGATTAATAATGACCGAATGAAACATTTCAAAGTAAATGTTAAAAGGATTAATATTTACCAACCAATGCAGAAATTCTTGACAAAAACATGTTCTATTAGGATTATACTAAAATACTGCTCCGATAGTCAACAGAGGAAAAAAACAAATATTTCAACATGACTCATCTGTTTACAGTGCAAATTAATCTGTGGGGAGCTGAAATTTATTTTAAAAAACGGCTCCCGTTGTGTTTAGGCCACCGACAACTAACTCTGTAAATGCCTACTCCCTACAAGCCCTACACAGAATACCAAACGAAATAGTCATAAAATAAAACACACAAAATGCTTTGAACAAACTATTCTTAATATGCTATTTCCGGTGGTTTCATTGTTAACTATGCCAACAGTGTTATTTTTTGGCTCTGTCCAAAACTGGCCGAAATGGGAGCATTGCACTGAGTTCGGAACCATTTATATGGCTCTAGTGCACAATAGAACGACGTACATCGATTCACTTTTATTATTCAGTAAATCATATAAAAGAAAATATTTGTGAACAGCAGGATTGTAATTTAAACATCAATCAGTCTTATTACAAAGTCCACCTTTCGTAAAATGAAGGATAAGGATAATAAGGGTTTAAGGAAAATACACTAAGGCGATCATTGCATTCAAAGAAAGAGATAAGGCAAAAGGACCAATATTTCATTCAGCAAAAAGACCAATTTTGAGGTCAGAAGAGGCATACAGTTTCCAAAGACCAAATACCCGAGGCGACAAATTGGAATGGTTCTAATTTCCTATTCTAACACGATGCCACAACCGCCTCACCGTTACTCATATGACCTTAGTAATGTGACAATATGACGTTAAAACTTTTGTTCTTGTCGTAGAGGCCACTAAACGAGTATTACTTGAAATGCCGCTCCATACTACATTGTGAAAGCTAACGTCTTGTATTTACATTTGCAAGCGAAATGATTGTTGAAATGTTCATGCGGACTCGATAGATGTACGTGTTGATGTCCCATTTTCGTGGTAAATAGTAATTTGTACGTAATTACGAATTCTGCTATTGTCGCTACAATCTAGGCGAAAATCATGTCTATCAAGAAGAGGTAATCTCTGAATCTCTCTTATTTCAGTAATAGAAGATACACTATTGCCAAGCGTTAAAGGCAAAATTGTATGATTTTATTATTCCATGTCCCAGGCAGACGAAGTCGCGTGCAGAACTTAGATAATATCATTGCCAGAGACACAATCCAAATCTCAACAGGTCCAGCTAATAGGACCACGTTGTCGTAACATTATCAAACTGACCATGACATGCGACCTTATCACGATAACCCAAAAATAATCAGGTTTCCTGCAATTCAAACATAACGGCCCTTTCGACACCTTCCTCAAGGAAAATAAACAAAACAAGACTCCATGTAAGAATCATGAATGGCAACTATAAACGGCAGTTGTGATTAGCCAGAATTGTACCGAGGAGCGTCGTGGGAAGAAAACCGTTTCTATAAACAACCATAAAATGTACCATGTGTTGCTAAATTCTGTGAAGCGTCATAAAACATTTGTAATGGTGGCAAATCTTGATTAATTGAATGTAAATTAACCATAATTTTAAAGTAAAATATATGAGTAAAGTGGCGCCAAGTACTCAAATGCAGGATTTTAACCTAGTTCGGAGGTGGATGCTTTTTTCAAATAAAAATTCTAGCCATTAATCGGATTTATGTAAAATCATTTTGGGGAAAAAAAATTGCAATTTCAAATGTTGGATCTGCGATAATTTATAATGCTCTGAAAGTAGTAGTAAGGTCTTGATTTCCTTAGAATTTGATGGTCCTGCTCAGAAATCTGATAAATATTAGGTAATGCTCATAGTTAGGTACTTCTACAGGAAGTATTTCTTTTACTTTGCAATCGTCTATCAAAGTCATGACGTATATTTACACCAGGCTTGCATAACTCGGTGTGTGAGGATGCAAAACAACGGTCTGATATCAACAGGGCCTATATTTAGTTCTGCTACGTAAACTGCTTAACGTAATGCACATGTGACTTGTAACGCTACTAGGTTTCCGTTCTTTGATGGTAGTGTGTTTATTGAAATGTACTTGTATTTTATTAATGGATGGATGGATGGAAAGGCAGAGGGAGGCCAAAGAAAAGATGGATGGCCTGTGTGAAGAATGATATGAAAGAGAAGAGGGTCAGTGACAGTATGACGGCTGACAGGACGGCATGGAACAAGAAAACGTGTTGCGCCGACCCCAAGTAACTTGGGATAAGAGCAGGAAGATGATGACTTGTATTTATTAATTGGTCTTTCAAGTTTCGGTAACTTGAAGTCCTTAAATAAAATGGTCCTTGTGTACGGAAAACAGTCACAAACGCTTTAACGCTTAACATTTATTTCGTTAAAAAGCACATTTGAACGTCATTTACAATAACAATAACAATAAAAAAATACTCTTAGTACTCTTCACTCCTATGGAATTATCGATCGAAAGGTGGCAGACAACGTATATTTGGGAGCTAACCTAGTTTAGAAAATAGAGAACCAAGACTTGTAGGCGTCTACACGCGACTATATTTAGAAGAAAACTGCAAATACTGTTAGAAGCTTAGCAGAAAAAATAATCATTCTGAAAACAATAATAGCCCTTATTTATCTGCAATTACTTCAAATTTTGGAGCATATTCGTGTGAACCGAGACCTTCGATTCACCGATGTCCTGCACATGTTTAAAGGGGGCAAGAGAGCATACATTAGGACCGGTTGTTATTTGTTAACCGGTGATAGGTAACTCCAAGGCTGAAAATCGTCCTACACTGACGTCAGTCGCACATACGTGCAGCAGGCTTGAGGTTATGCAGGGCCGGATTAGGCAGTGTAGGCAGCCGCCTAGGGTCCTTAAGCCCAAGAAAAAGAAAATTATTTTCGAGTGAAAATTTAATATTGAAATTAGTTTAAAACAAACCCTCAATTAAAAGAAAAAAGGGACAAATACACCTAAGTATTATATTCCTTTCATTTGTTTTTTTTTTATCGAATAGGGTGACCGCATACCTTCGTAATGTAATAAAAACAAACATCGCGTAGAACAAATATATTTTTGAAAATTAGAGTGTAGAGTATTGCCACATGGATTGCCTAGGGCCCCCGACATGGCAAATCCGGCCCTGTGGTTACGACACAGTACAATATAGTGCGATGTTAGCGTAGGACTATCAGTTTATCTACTCCCTACATTTTTCTACCAACGCGACCAGTACCTGCGCCTGTTTAGGTGAAGGTTAGAGAAACTTGTGTATAGGCGGTTCGTGTGCAGCGTTAATGAACACGAAGTTAAAATTCAATACGATGGCTAGGCAGGTACATAAATCAGAAACGATTACGAATGAGTCTACGCAATACACCTAATAAACGGACGAACATCGAGGACAATGCAGATATTTGCCTGCACCTGACTATTTAGATGGTCCCATATTATTCTTGAGAAAAGGAATTTATTTACCCTTTAAACCACGGGTGAAAGGGACATCGATACGGAATTTTTTACAATTTAGTAAATGATTCTAAGCCCCCTAGCGATGAAATCAGCTGTTTCATACAAAACACCTACCTACACGATCAAAATGATGGAACTACTGATGCGCCCATATTAAGCTGTTTAAAGGAGGTGTTTTGGTATAAACGAGTCCTAATTTACATTTGTTAATGAGCAGAACACGACACCTGTAAGCGAAGTTCAAGTAGACATAGTAAACATGTTTTACAAGATAAATAATAATGGTACAGTACCTCAGCGGAAGCACGTCGAGTATAAGAAAAAAACTGTCACTCTAGGTTTTAGGCCCGTTTTCACTAACACTAGTCGTAGTGTTAGTGAAAACGGGCCTTTTTTAGATACCTTATAGAGGAGGCCGACGCCTCCTCTAACACCTCTCACAATCTAATAAAGGTGAAGAGTTTGTTTTTCTGTTTGGACTAGCTAATCTCCGGAACTACTGGTCCGATTGTGAAAATTCTTTCGCTTATAGGAAGCTACGTTATCCCTGAGTGCTATAAGCTATATTTTACTATTAAGACAATTAGGGACCCGTAAGAAAATCACGCGCGAAACGACGCGTTGCAAATGCTAGTGTAGGCAGAGACCGAAAAATCGATAGCGCAGTTACATTTAGGCATTACCCAAATTTTGGTGTCGCCCAGTATTAGTAAAATCGGGCATTACTGACACAAGAGACGCTGTAAAAAGCCAGGTCTTTTTAAAATTCCATGTGTCCTTCCTTGCTATGGGACACTCTGGTCTTTACATCCTAAAAACTATGACTAGATTTGTCACAAATTCATGAAAAGGAAATACAGGATGTTATGGTTACTCTTACTTAAAAACTTAAATGTAAAATTATTAGTATACATTCATAAACAGCATCATGCTTGTTATTTCTTGTTAGAACTCATTTTACCACTATTTGCTTGGCACTAGCTCAGAATATACAAAATTCCTTTCACAACTATCAATAGTTATAGACTACATCATCATAAAATATCTTTAGCAACTATTTGACTGAGATATTAAGCCAAAATTTCATAACACTTAGTCATTAAAATATGTTTCTATGATTCAACACATAATATGGTTAAACAATATTTTATTCAAAGAGACAAACACGTTTTGGCTTTCCAAGTCATTCATTAATCAGTCTGTACAAACTAAGGGCCAAGCAAATATGGAACACTCTGGAACATTCTAGAATATGTGACTAACTGTCTTGCTGTGTCCAAGAGTTCTGCGAAATGTGCACACCAAGACTCCAGACGGGCACACCGAAGTGCTCCTTAAGGCAGGAACTGTTGCTATTCTTCATAGTCTCTGCTAACATCTTAGAAGTCTTCCCAACATTCTCATTACGTTTTAGGAACGCTGCTAAGTCAACCCCGCAGGTCTCATTGACCGCTTTTCGACATTCAGCAGCAGCGTATGGATTGAGCTTGCCGTCAGCTTGGACTGCTGAGCTGCAGACTTCGTTGATGAGCTCCAGGACAGCCATGTCCGTTTCGAATAGTACCTCGCAGCATCCTGTTGGGTATATTAGTGGGAACACTTTGTTTGCTATGTTCTTACAGGAACATTTTATTAGGAAAAATACTTAGACATGAAATAATAAAATTTTGTACATCTGATATTGTTACTGAATATTCGTTGAGATTGAGATACAGACTTGAAATTGCATGAAATAATTTATGGGACTACTTAGGTTTTGTATTTCAAAATGATGTAGTATTCTCCACCAATAAAAATATGAGTAATCTCGAGACATAGTATTATAAATTAAAAAATTCTGATTGTATTTTACACCAGCCCTTTATTTGAATTCTTTAGCAATGCTCTTATCAAACTTATATTTTTTATCCAATTACACTAATTGCAGCATTGTTATCCTGCTGTATTGTTAAAGTTTAAACAATTATTTATTGTTATGTACATACTAATCAATTCCTGGTATATTAATAAGTGGGTTTAATATAAAAATGGTTGGCCACAATTTTTTTATAGTAAGTTTGAACATTTTATAAATTGTGATAGGGCAATATTTTATTAGAATGTTTCTTTATTTTCTTTTTTTTAATTTATTTACTTCTGTAAACGTGTATACTGCACTACTCATAAAATAAACGGAACTGCACATTTAAATAGGCATTTTTTGCCTGTAAAAAATAATATGTACAGAGGAAAGTTGTTTTGAAAATCTATGTTATGTTTACTTTTTATTAAGTAGGTACTATTATCTCATACTCAGGAACTTATCATGTTTATTATAAGGAAATTTGCAATTATGTTACCGACATACAAATGTTACTGATATGTTTTATCAAACCATTTGCATACTTATATCACATAAAAAGTAGTAGTGAGAATGACCATAATGATTTTTTAAGTTTAACAATTAAGTGCGATGGAAAATTATGCCTTTAAATAATTGAATATGCAATCTTTTATATAATTATTCTTGTGTACATGCCAGTACCACATTCCAATCAGATCTTTCGTAAATATTAAATGCGCAGAGTCAACAGCTGGACCGCGGCATATTTGCACATCAATACCTCGTTCTTGTGAACTGCAAATATACCATTATATCGCACGATTTCACCCGCCGAAAATTAGTAAGTAATAGTAAGTATTAAACATTTATATAACCCGAAATATGACATCAACTGTAACCAAACGTGTTACAGTGATAATTTAACAGCCGTAACCGGCGTATAATTAGATTATAATCATCATATAGTGGGCTAAAACGCTCGCTTTCGTCACAGCGTCCAGCGGTATTGACATTGAGCTTGTGTTAAAAATACCGACATTACCTGCCTCCCGGTCGAACTTGTTCGGCTTGAGCTGCTCCCGACTGGGGCCCAGGATCAGCGGCGACAGGATCCTGGGCCACAACACAGCGAAACACCCAACAACAATCACAAGTACAAACATCGTCTTCCGCGGACCCAACACCTCCTCGTTCGCCATTCTGTCGTCGTGTTTTCGTATCGTTTCGTCACTCACGTACACAGCCGGTCGCACTCTACGGGAACATCGTCGTGTGTGATATAAATAAAGATTTTCGTCCCACGTCCCGCCCGTGAAGAAAGCGCGCAATGACAGCTGTCAGAGACGCGCCCTCTCCCGGCGAAAACGTTACGGGAGCGATCCGAATTTTCTTCGTTATGGGAGCGTCCGCAATTTCTTCAAATCTTCAATCTTCATTCGCAGAAAGCCGGTGGATTGAGCTGGCTCGAAGTGACACAGCCGTATACCAACATCAAACAGCTATGCCGACTTCTTGCCTTCCCAGCCACCGGCTCGGCTTCCTCTGGCGTCCAAGTCGACTGTACAGCATTGCAGTTCAAATATTGACAGAGTGAATTATCGTTTGCCGGGCGAGCGCGGCGCTCGGTGGGCAGAACTCGGAACAATATGCCTGGGCGCGGAGGCGGCGCCGGCTAATAACCCGTCCCCACCGCGATGAGGACTACACGCGCCCAGATGAATACTAATTAGACACTTTGTGTAGGTACTTGTCGTTAGACGGGCATGCCTGAGGAAAAAGTTTGTATGTTCAAAGGGCTGGCTGTAACGTTCCTGATGTTCACCACGTGTTCGACTGAGTTTTCAAATACTTTATTGCACGAGCGCGTCAGCGCCTACGCATACGCAGCAGCCGGTGTCGAATCGGGTCAAAGTATGACAATGGTCAAAGTGTAATGTTTTTATCTGTATTGCGGAAAGTTAAGTTCACATTCATTATATCAATATAAATGGATACCTCACTAAGAGGAAATCTTATTACAACAAATTAAATCTTTAATTATTGCTTACCTGCAAACAGCATACTGTTCTCATGAGACATATTGCTGGACACATACGTACAGAACACTGTGATCACCTTTCATTTTTTTGTACATCACAACACCATTTGGTTTCATAGTAGGTAATTCCTAATAATGCTCATTAATTGAATGGAACTGTGTTTAAGACAGTTGGGTAGGTACCTAGTTACTAAAAATGCTCCAAAAAATATTTACATTTCCTAACTGCTTGTATGTTTACAACAACGACACTGCTATCATGACTCACAGTAGAGATAAGCGTAGGAAATCTCGGTTCAATGCAAACACAATTTTATCTCTCAACCTGCAGGTGGATAAAATCTCCAAAGGTTGATACAATCAGCAAACAAAGACTTTTTTTGGATTTTTTATTCGGTAGCTATATTTCTTTCGTTTTAAAAGTAAGTACTACATTTTTTTATTAAGATACCTATATAAAGACATCGTGCCCCAGTGTTTTTAGATATTTAGCTGTAATTAGTGTAAGAATAAATCTAGGCTCTGCAGGCTCAGTGTAAGACTCAGAATTTCGGCGAAAACGCTGTGGATAGAAACCATTTTGGGTTCTATCATGCTCAGTTGCTACCTCCGGTACCTCCTTCGGTTGATTTATTTAAATTACATTTTTTCTATTCTATTGTCTGCTAAGCTAACCAGACATGTCTATTTAAATACCGAAGAATAGGTACTTAGGTTATTCCAAACACAAACAATCTAAATCACTACGGTAAGAATAACGAGATAATAAATGCCAAAACCTCCTTTGATGTATCAATTCAAAGAGGTTTTCCAACTATTCCGTTTAACTAGGCGCAGGCGCATTCATCGTTATTTGGATTGTGAGTGTAGGTAGGTAGTTTGGAAATAACAATAGGTATTTGTTTCTGAAATCATCAACAACTCATAGCTTCTCATTTGAAGGTCTATCAGTCTATTTGCTGTTAGCCGAAACACGGGGTTCTTGTAGTGACTGGTCATTCGGTAAAAGTACTTGGTTTGTCTACGTCATCGTTGAAATCTACCTGTGTGAGTTTAAAAGGTGAACAAAAGCAGCTAACAAGCGGCATCGTTTTGTCACCTTTCACACGGAAGGAAGAACAACAAAACTTATGTGAATCACGCGCAGGATACGCGTTAAGAAATATAAACTACCAAACGGAAACCAGCCAGGATATCCTTTTTATTTATGGTATGCTGTCTCCTTAGCATCCAGACGCACTTATAACGCCTTACCTGGGCGGTGTTCGGAGGGTACCAGCGGCCATTTTGAAAAACATGCGCGTACGTCGTTTCCTGCGTCGAAATGGTACGCTACCTACCCATTGTTATATGGGAGGGATGCGTGTGACATGAATACATATTGAAATAATGGTTTAACTGTCGAATTAAAAAAATATGTAGGCCCTACATGAGTTGGAAGGTTTTTTGTTCAATAGATCCTTTGGTAAACTGGACACAGAAACTGTCGTGGAAGATTTATCGAATGTTTTTGAATGAATTGTGGATGATTTGAATAGAAACTTTGTTTTGTTCAATTAATTAAGTTTGAGAGTACTGGTCTTGAATAATAATTCTTGTTCTATTTTGAAGTCGCTGAGTAATTTTGTCAGTATAAACGACACCTACAGCTACAATACTACCATGTATTCTGCCAGGGCTGCGGAATTTGTTCGAAAGCGTCAACGTGCTCCAGGAACGCAAAGGGCATTAGAAGGAACACGGATGGGTTTTAGTCAGTTAAGAGTCAGGCACGCTCCTTCCCCTCCACCTAAAGCGGAAGAAGTCATTTAAAAAAAGTCCTTAAAAAAAGGGCCGTGTGCTAGCATAGCAATGCGACCCTCCTTATCAGCAGGAACTACAACAGACGATTACTGACTGACACTGTCTCGCCGTTCATATTGGCATGCTAATTAAGGCTTTGCTTAGGACAGGTGCAAGCACAAATGTAACGGTGTTTTCAGAACGGTTTTTTCACCCCCGTTAAGCTACGTCTTTGGTTACCGCTCCGCTCCTATGGGCCGTAGCGTGATGTTATTATAGTAATTATCTGTTTTTTTATGCGACTGGTAGTGCCAGAGATCAGCGCGTTGAAACTAACAAACAAACAGAAAAACTCTTCAGTTTTATACAGATTCAGTTACATATTTACCATACCATCACGCCGGTATTCTCCGAAGGGTTAGGCAGAGGTGTATCAACGTATAGGTACCCACGTTTCGCCGGCGTACATAAAATATTACCCATACAAATTATGTACCAACCGCAATATCTTGCTGTCTGAATGGAAATTATATTTTCTGAACATCCTTTTCCAGTAGTGGTTTTCGTAAATAAACAAAGAGATTCCAGAGAGATTTGTATTTTTGTTTGTAATGGTTAAAGTCGAAAACTGCTTAACCGATTTCAAAAATTCTTCCACCTTTAGAAAGCTACATTATTAGCGAAAAACATAGGGCTGTATTATTTTAATCCGTAATAAAATACATGCGAACCTTGATGCTGGCAAAAACTATTTACTTGCTACTCTGTCGCTAGCCCGCAGTTCATTTACATTTTATTTTTTCAAACCAAACGGCCTCTAACTTTTAATTTCAAGCTGTCTGATATGAATGGACTCAACACTCGTACTCATTAGAATCGTTTAGAGGGCCTAATTATACGATTAGTGACTCATGATTGGTTGCATCATTGGCCCATTCATCACCCGCCTACGGGTCTGTGGCAGCTTTCATCTAGACGTGGGGTGTACGCAGTATTGTCTATGGGTCACGGCTACTTTTAATTATGAGGGGAGATTAATTAGCTGCTAAATTTGGTTTTATTTTGCATTGATTGGTGATCGAAGCTATAAGAATCTGTTGTAAAATTTCACCACTTTTTATAAAGAGGTGGACATTTTCTCCAGTATGTATGCATTTATGATTATAATTTTTATTTTACCGTCGTCGTTACGCAGTAAAAATTGAATTCGAAGTTACCGAAAGTTTCTTAGAATTTGTTAACAGGAAAACGAATACTGTGTAGCTTGAATTGAATCCAGAAAGTCAAGCATGGCAGCCCCTCTTTCGAAGTGTCGATGTAACGGTAAAACGGGGTGAATTGGCATGCAGAGATGAAACGGGGCGAAATGTGAGAATGTGGTCCTACGAATATTTAATTTTGAGATCTAAAAAAACCAAACCTAAAGATTGCTACCTACTAGATCGAAGTGAAAGTCAAATTATTTATTTCAAAACGATCATGATGAAAAGAAAGGCCCTTTTGGACGCCTTATACTCGTACTAGAAAAAATAATTGTACCTATAGTGTGTTTTTTAATCTCGTAGACTAAATTGACAGTTTCATACGTCAAATATAAAAATAATGTGCTTTCGGCCCATGAACATAAAGCACACTATTTTCAAGTTTGACGTAAGAATCAGTCTACGAGATTAAAAAACACACTTTAGTTGCCCCTTCCAAAAGATAGTTTCGTATGGAGAAGAATAGGCAACTCCATATTGTTATTTACTCTTTTAAGATAAATATTAAAAAAAAAAACGTATACAGAATCATTCAGGATTAGGTACACGAGAATATGAACTTTATCACAATAGAAACAAAGTACCTATTACAAATTAACACATCTACATCTCCCTTTCTACCATCTTCTAAATGCACCTTCAAGCTCTAAAAGGTTCTATGCTCAATTGCTACGAATACATTGCAAAGATCTACATAACTTCTGAATCTTTTTACGAAACAATATTTCGCCACTGTTAAATTATCATGCCCTAACTTCGTCGCGTGCGCATATTTTCGCGTGCCGTCGCCATTGTGGTGGCTGAGAGACGCGATTTGAATGCTCATGCGCATTGGTGTTGATTGTGGATATACGAGCGTGTATTTGGTTGGGGCCCATCGCTGTCCGTTGTTCGAACTACGTCATACTTAAAAGTAGGGATTTACGGACTTTCCATAAAAAACCTGCCTCGGTAGCGTAGTGGTCCTAAGCGCCACTGCTATGCTAGAGGTCTTGGGTTCGATTCCCAGGTCGAGTAAAGTGTTATTGGGTTTTTCTATAAAATTATAAGTAGTTAGGCTTTGTGCCCAGTTAATGACAATAGGCTCGGCCCATATTACGTGGGACTTAAAACACGAAATGTGGGTGTACATTAGTATACTTCCGCTCGATCTTTAGGGGAGAACAGGCGTGAATGAATACATTTAAAAAAAAAAACTTAGGTGCCTCACTGAGATTAATCTCTTTTAGCCTCAGCTAGTCCTACTAATTTTATCAAAGCCAAAAGTGATGATGGATGTTTGTTACTCTTTCACGCATAAACGGCTGGACGGAATTAGTTGGGGTATGTTTTTCCATTTTTGTGTTCCCGTGGGATAATTTATTATCTTGACTTAATTCTCACTTATTCTGAAGTATACCCATTCGAAGTCACGGCGATAAGTTAGTTGGGAATACTACGGTAAACCGTTTTCGATCATCAAAACTGATTTTAAATTAGTTCCCAAACCACCGGACCTTTCCACTACTTCAGTCCCTACTTAGTATTTTGCTGGATTAAGTGAACAAACTCCCCAGTAACATGATGTGTCCAAAGCGCCCAGCACCCAGCCATGTCTCAAGGCCTTACAAATCGAGCAATTATTATCCGCTGTTATATCCACAAAAACCAACGACGTATGTTTTCAACATAACCCACCCCGCGCGAACGCCTTGACAACCAGCTACTCGTACCGCTGCGATGTCAACGTTACGAAAACACCTGAAGCATTTCTATTCAGTGCACTCTTGGTCCAAAAAAAGAAAGTGTTAGGTATTCGTTTGTTTTTTTTTATTAACCCATAATTCACTTTGGTTAGGCTGTGCTTACACTTATGCGGGCAATGTTTCTGCTGCTGGCAATAAACGCAAATACATACATACGTAAACTCACGCCTTTTTCCCATGGAGGTAAACAGAAACTACAGAACGCCACCTGCTACGATCCTTACATACTCCTGTCGCCTCGTCGTCCAAATTCATACATAAACGCAAATAGTCCTCATAATTATTGTAAATATGTCATTTCTCTAAATAAAACATTTATTTATTTATTGTTTGTGTCACGTATGTTTTTATTTTCCGATGGTTTATCATAGTGTAACCTCATCACCTGTCTTTAACTGAGCGTTAAATACTTGTTTGTTCTCCGCTGTTCTTATAAACAGTGCCGTTTAATGTAACTTCTGAGAATTTTGATTTCAGAATTGCCTTCACTTTTTTATAGGAACTTCTGGGGTCAAGAGCTGCCTACTCAATCACCTTTTTATTAAATTAGTATTCCTCATAGTAGGCTTGCTCCTATTGCCATCTGTTCGAAAAGAACATTATTGACATCCGCTAGGCTAGGCTCTAAGGACCACACACCATGTCAATAATACATTCTGCAAGACAATTTATTAAGCCATGGAAGTTTCGACATAACGTATTGTGTTTTACGAACGCAACTGTACTATACACCTGCCTATCCCATTATGTAAAAGTGGCGTGATGTTATGTCCTTACCTACATAATTTAGTCCAGAACAAGTACGGAAGATATGCGTACTATCATTTTCTCAATACAATAGTAGCAAAATGTGATATTTAATATAGGTAAGTACAGGCTATAACGCATACGAGTAATATCACTATTTTGTAACGATAGCCTCAGTTTCAAGGCTAGAGATTTTAGCAGCGACTTGTCAATGGGACGGAACTCCTGCTAAATGAAAGGTCACGAGGTCACGACAGCAGCTAGATGGGTTGACTCAAGGGAAGAAAAAAGGAAAGGCATAAGGAAACACTGGGCTTATGATTGAGTTTCTTTAATGAACAATTCAATTTTTTGAAGGCGTAAGGACGTGGACATAGAACAAAATTACGTTTATCTGTTATTGCATAACTCACTTATCAGTCCAAGTTATGTGTTTTCTAAGTAACTGTCTTTATTGCTGAATTTATAGCTTCTACAGGCTCTGATACACATTAAGAATAATATTAACTAAGGGCCCGCCTTATTCAGGTTAATTTTAGCTATCAAACGGACAATCACGATATTTCCATTACACATTAACGATGGAAGGAAGACAATATTTCTATGAGCGCGCCTATTAAAGTAATGCAACCATGTGTACTGAATCGAAATTGCATAGCAAAGAACATAACGACACCAAATTTGTAAAGAAACCCATTGTAGCCACAGTGGGCAGTCGATTGACAATTGACATTCGTTTTCCATAATTGAACAACGTCTATTGGTCATCGCACGTCGCCGCCATTTTCATATTAGTATGCGAACCGCGTTTCCCGCCAAAGACATTCGTGCCGCGCCCAACTCCTCAATAGAAAGAATCATGATGAAGGAATTTATGTTCGTTTTGTGTACGCGACAGCGTATGATAAACGATGAATAAATAATAAGCGTTTCTAGGTATGACGGCAGATACCTGATCGGGTTTATAGCAAGTACCTGTGGCTTTATGTCATGTACCTATGCACCGCATTCTTTTGTTTTTAACTCAACTCAGTACCCACTCATCTAAACTATTACTATTTTACGACCAAATTAACGTAAATTAGACATTTGTAGTTCAATCATACAAGATCGTTACTTGAGACTATGTAACTAAACCAATAAAATAAACATCTTTCGTAACATAACATTCACACGATTACCCAAGCGGTACAATTATACGGGACCCTAATGTTGTGCAATCTACCCCCTATGTCAGTCCTTCGTGAAGGTTTTATGTAAAAGTTTTGTTCAGGAACAGACTCTCGATTGCTACCACTGACCTCTACAGATGGAGTTGAAAAATTTTTGAACGGACTTTTTACCGTCACATGAATAGAATGTCATCTGTTAAATTTTGAACTGTCAAAGTCAAAATGCCTTCGTTTCGTTCCACGCCTAAAAACACAAAATTTACGATATTCCTAACGTCTCCTGTCTCACTTATCTCTTTTTATCACCAACATTTTCGTATGTTCTATTTCATTTTATGGTCAACGTAACACAATATTATTATGTAAAACAAAGAACAACAAAAATTCAGATGTGTCTGTCCTACTACTAGTGTCTGATGATTAAAGTTACGATTTTGTGAAGCCATTATTTTGATTATTAATTATTTAATAAATATCAACAATGCAGGATTTGACGAACATACTAAATATAATATTTATAATAAGCGGCGGGGTGTTAACATTTGTGATACTGTTCATCTTTGCCAAGAGGCAGATCACAAGGTTCGCCCTTCGCTCTAGGCGAGGCCCGCACGTCCCCATCGGAACAGATGCGAAAAAAGTAAGTATAATGCTACTATCTTACCGCTCGGCCTCTAGTTGGGCCCCAAAAACTATCCACCAAGTCTCCTACAAAACAGTTAAATGATATCTAAACACTGCTGTTTTTATCTCACGTAACAATGCGTCCTTAGATTTAATTAATTGAATTCGTGTACAATGTCTTCATCCAATACAGAAGCTTATCTATTTAAGAGGTTCCCTTGTGATGATTTTAAAATTTTATGATTGTTATTTAACTCCAGTGCCTAAAGAAAGAGCTAGAGCGGCGCATCGAAGCGGTGCCGCGCATCATGCACGAACCTCGGCTACTGAGCACAGAGCCATCGCACTACATCCTGGAACCACAGCAGCCATACCACTATAGGTTCAGAGCTGTTGATGATGTCAAGACACTTGGTAAGATTTCACATGAAGTATACAGCTTGATAAATTACAAGATTAGATTCCACCAAAGTGAGAGGAGATATGGGAGATATGAGATATGGGTTAAGAACTAGTACAATACTGTATTGCATTAAAATTAAAGCTAAGTAGTCAGAAATAAAAAGAATGCAAGTTGATTGGTAGTAAGAGAAATCGTTTTTGCTTTGGTGCAAGCCAAGCCTAAGCCACCTAGGTAACCTTTTCACCAGAAATGTGCAAGGAAGTTATGGGGTAACAATGTTGACTCAAGTATTTAATTAAGAAATAATTTCTAATTGCTACATGGAGCCCTATAAAGGTTGATTGTCGTAAAGACACCTTTCCTCTAGAAATGTGCTAGTACGCTCAGCAGTTATGATAAGTTACAAACTAATATAAATCTGAAGCATTCAAAAAACAACTAGTATTAAATACATCTATGTAATTGAAATGCCAAATTACCATTATCAGAAAGCAAATTGTCTTTCAAGACCAAAATTTTTCATCTCCTGTTCTAGAGAATTTATCAATACCCTAAAACTCCCTCAGTTTCAATTTAAAATGATCTCCATCATTCCAGAGGAAGAGATAGCCCGTCAAGACCCAGGGCTTCGCCGCCATCCTCGAGAGTCGCTCCGAGCCTTCCTCCTCTCTTCCCTCGCAGCCCCCCTGGACGGACGTGGTCAGAAGTTGGTGCACCAGTTCTGTGACACCTACGAGTTTGCAAGACATCATCCCGGAGAGTTTGGAGAAGATGAATATACGGCGTACAGTCGGCTGCTGTTGAAACTGTTAGATGCGTGAGTGGTTTTGAATTTATTTTCTAGGGGATTACCACAAACACAAAAAAGGAGGTGACCGCAAAACCATTGCTTTGCAGGGTCTCACCTGTTTTACGGACTTATTATATCTAGGTCGCAGTTTCCTGGATGTCAAATATTTTCCACAGAAAACCATGTAGAAGCATGTATCAAGACGAAATATAGCCCTGCAGTTAATTTTGTGCATGGAACCATTTAAATGTCAATATGGCATTTGAAAATCTGGAACTCCTGACAGTTTGAATTTTACAACTCATCCAATCGACCCTTTTTTTGTAATTTCAGCTGCCGTTACCCGAACGCAACACCGCCGTTGCACGATTGCAGCGCAACAGTCGTACAACAGTAGCGCTACAGTCGCTCAACAGCGGCGCAACTATCGCTCAACTTGACAGATCTTGTTATATGACTTCAGAGCCCGTCTTTTGAAGAGTGTGGGCACTTGCGTGATGGTATCTGGGCGCGAGTCGCCCGTGCGTCGCGCGCGGCTGCTCGATGCAGCCCGCCTGCGCCCTGCCGCGCTCGCTGCGTTGCCGAGACACAATAAGTTGCCCGCCGCTTTGCATAAGCATTATACTGCGCTTGAGGTTTGTTTAGCTTTGTGGTAGTTCGGTGATGCACACTTTTGCAGCAAGCGATTCTAAAAGGCGGCCTTCTAGATACTAACTTTTTCAAGAACTTTCTTTTACAGTTTTTGCTGCAAAATAAGGAATGCGGTTTTGGTTATTCACCATTAAATTATTCTACTAATATTATTTTATGTATTTATTTATTTATTTGAATTGTATTATACAGTTAAGTTAAGGTGTACAAGTACTTGTAGTTTTATTTTGTTTTGTTTTGTTTATATCTTATCACTGTTGTTTACATACACACTTTGTGCTCTAGTATCATAAGTCATTTTTACTTTTAATTGGTTTTTTGTTAATACGGAACTAAATAATGTTTTATTTAAATGGATAATATCCTATTTGGGAAAAAGACTGGGCACAATAATTGGTCAGTGACCTAACAACAACTAGTCCAGAATCCTTTATAATGTAAATCTGGCCGTTATTTCAATATGAATAATTTTGCTATCACAAAGATTGCAAGCACAAACTTTTCATTATCACATACTCATAAAGAACTTGTTTACAAGTTGTAAAACTCAAAAACAAAAATCATCATCATTTAAAACATCACCTGTAAATAGATTCGTTACTACAAGTCTGTCTGTTTTAAACTCTAGAATATTGTAACCAAGATTTTGTAAATACAGATTAGATTAGTTTCTGTGTGTTCTTGCTTGTTCTTCTCCATAATAGAGACCTACGTTTTGGAACAAGCAACAGCTTCAACTTTAAACTGTAACTTCTTGACACTTTAAAAGTACCTGTAAATGGTCTAATTAAAATAAATACTTTGACTTTGACTCACTAGCTTTTCCGACTATTCACAGAACATGCCGATCGACTCAAAGATAGAAGATGAAGTGATCCGAATTCCCGTGAAGAGCCCTACAGAGCCTCTGGTGAAGGCGCCGGCGGATGAGACGGCCGTCTGAGCGCGGCTGCAGCGACACCCCGCGCAAACTCTGTAGAGTGGGGGGTGACCGTTGCATGAAGAAGATGGAGAAGGTGGGAACTCTGATGGAGAAGATGGGAACTCTGATGGAGAAGATGGGAACTCAGTGATGGAGAATGTGGGAAGTCAGTGATGTTGACGCTGTAAAGTGATCAGTGAGTGATTGTGACACTATTGTAGAAGTTTATTGTGTAGACAGTTTAAGGAGAATTATAATGAATAATTTGGACACTTTAGTGTGGGGTGACCATTAATTACAAAGGAATGTGGAACTAGGAAGTGATGATGAAACTATTGTGACAATTTAGATGTAGTGTTGAATATTGAGACAATCTTTAACTATACTTATTATATTAGAGGAAATTGATTTTGTTTGTTTGTAACTAATAGGCTCCGAAACTACTGGACCGATCTCTAGTGATAAATACAAATGCAGCAGGTGGCCATATTTACTCTTGTTTGACTGTGATTATAGTTAATAATGAACATTCCACGATGGTAAAAGGTAGCAGTGTATGGTGTAACAGGTAAATTATTTAATATCCACAAAGTTAAATAAATGATATGAGTAGTGTCCGAGTGACAATTCGTCACACCCATTTTGTGTTGATTTTCATTTGAAAAAGCAGTTGTAACCTCCGGTAGTGAGTACCTGTAATCTGTACCATAGCTGCCAAATTATATTCAAAGATAATTGTAAACAAATGTAAATAATCACTAATGTAATAATATCAATCAATACAAGTAAACTCAATAAAAAAGCTTAAAGCATTTTATTTTACCCAGATCTTAATACTAAGTACAATCATAATTAGGACAGTTATACTATGTTTAAACAACATTCTTATTTGACTAGATTATAATTACATTACATCATAGTTCGTCAATACAAAATGTTAATAAATATTCAGTCAAAAGGCCTTCGCAGACCAGGACGGAATGGCAAGGTATTTAATTTTCTTACAAATGGACATTCAAACATATTGATATAGAAATACGACACAAATTGCTATGCTTTAAAATGTTGCCGCGGCATCGAAAGGGATTTGTCGTCCTGGTCTGCATAGGCCGTTATATGCAAGTACAGTCAACAAAAGAGATAAGTAACCAGGGCCGCCTAATAATATCAAAGTTTTACAAAAACCGATGGAAGTTTTTGAATGAATTTTATTTTATCTAATAGAAAATAAACAGTTTATTAATTAACATTAATTTTATTTAGAAACGACTACCGGTTTGAAAGAAATTTTTAACTATATTAGACGGTCTGGTTACTTATCTCTTGTTGACCGTACATAATTAATTATTCGTCAATAATGATATCCCGACCGAAGTGGCTCTCCCTGAAACAAATATTAAATGTTACCAGGAATAACAGACTTGGAAATAAATAAGTGTTACCATGGTAAAAAAATAATCTGGTGGCAAAACTGCTGGGCGCGTGGCCGTGGATACCCGCGAACTGTGGGTGTACATTGGTCACCTCTGCCTAACCCTTCAGGGATTACATGCGTGATGGTATGTGTGTCATACTCACAGTCTGGTCCATATCCTATGCGTGGCGAAGGGCAGCGCATGCCTGGTAGCTAGCAGGGCTCGCTGGCAGCTGATGGCCGTGCCGCTGTCGCCAGCGGCGGTGCGGGTGTGGCACAGCCATTCTAATATCTGTGAACAGAACGGCAAAATTGCCATATTTTAATTCGCCTTTAAGTCTTAGGCCATCTCTCGTCACTCAAAGGTGTATTGTAGCGACAGAGATACATTTAAGGGGCCGTCTATCACGTGAGGCTCGAAAGGGGCGGGGGTAGGGAGAGGTTAGGCAAAAATCACCTATACATATACCTATACCTGTATTTAAAGATGACATTTTAAAAATTTATTTAGATTTTTTGTAGGTGCTAAAAAATATACGTGATTTTGGGTGAGGTAGCCTTAAACCTCAAATCAAATCAAATCAAATCAAAGCATTTATTTCAATTAGACCATTTACAGGCACTTTTGAATTGTCAAGAAGTTACAGTTTAAAATTGAAGCTAGTTGCTCGTTCCAAAACGTAGGTCTCTATGGAGAAGAACGAGCAAGAAACTCCATGGACACTCTTTTCCTTCCATTTGGTTTTTACAAAGTCTTGGTTACAATATTCTTGTTGCTTCTATATGTGAAAACAATGAAGGTGAATATAAAAAATAACAAAATTATAATAACGATGTAAGACATGGCAGTTAAGAGATGACCAATCCCAACTGACAGCACCCGTTCACGAGTATGACGCGTGCATCAGCACCGTTTAGCTCAACCATCTTGAAGGGAACCAAACGATCCAACCCACGCGCCACCGTCAGCAAGACATTAAAGTGAGCATGACAACCTCAACACGTATCCCCAAGGGAAAAAAACACGTGGTTAATGAACGGCCCCTAAAAACGTCTTAAAGTTTAGGGGAAAATGTTTTATAAATATTGATGCTACTCTTTAGTGAAAACTGAAGTGTAAACTATCTTAGTATGTACCCTACCTCCAAGGTGCAGGTACTCCAGGTCTCCCTGGTGATCAGCTCAGCGACCGCCGCCGGCAGCAGCGCATGCCTGCCGCTGCGACTGCTGGCGAGCTGGTCGGCGTCCGGCTCCAGGGCCCAGGCGCCGCTGAACACTATCACGCACACCATGAACACGTCGCACAGGTATAACTTGGCTGCTTTGTCTTCAGTTCTGGAGGGAAGAACAAAAATATCGAATGCTATTGGTCCTAAGTATTTCGTTTTTTAAGTGGCTGTGCACGTTGCTCAAATCCACGATTAAAACTGCACGCTTATTTTGACATCGATCTGGAACCGAAAGCCATAAATAAGCTCTATCACACAGCAACAGAAACTATTGACACTATTATTTTCATAAACGACAAAAAAAAATGACACGATTTAATTTGTGAAATAGTGAGAACTCCAAGTAACGCTTCCTTGCAGTTAATGCATATTTGTGTGTAAACTTTATCAACTACACAGGCGAATGGTAGCTGTCGGAAAATCCATTCATCAATCTGACAGAAGTGCTACTATAATTTATCACGAATGACAAAAAAAGTGATACATATTCAACTTCTTTGAGAGGTCGTAAAAAAAGAAATAACCAAGCCTATAGTAACTATTACTCGGCTGGAGTTCCTGTGTTTCGGCTCCAGAGCGATGTAAAAATAAACGTGTATAACGATATGTTGTTGTTTATGATTATTTTATAATAACTTACTCGTTGAAAGCAACTTGCGTGCGTCCCATTAGTTGCAGGAACCACTCCCGGGTGGACTCAGCATCTGGGTTGGCGGCCTTCAGGGTCGGCAGCATGCAACGTAGGGAGAACTCCTGCTCACTGCAATACAACATAAATATTCATAAAATATATTCATATTTTTCAAACTTCGGAAGAAAAGGGCACAAAGAGCACTCATTTGGAGGGTCATTTCCTTAGGGTCAGTTCACACCGAGACCGCACGCACCTTTTAATAGAGCTACTCAAAATATAACTTTATTTACTACACGAAAAGATACAGATTTAAATGGGAGAAGGTGCAACGTATTCTGGATTTAAACAAAGACATGTATATCTTATCGTTTAGAGTAAATAAATAAAGTAATTTTAAGGCAAGTCCGGTTAAGCAGTTGTGGCTAAGGTCGTAAGGTAGGGTCGTAAGGGCTTCCCAACCTGGGCGCAGCGAGGCGCACCACTAAACTTTAAAAGATAAAAAAGAACACTCCAAAAAATCTTTCGAAATTCAATGAACAATATTCTATTCAAATTATTGATCAACAATATATTTATTTCTGTTATATTGAAATTATTATTATGCTATAATAGAAAGAAAGAACTCGGAAGGCAAATTTCTAGACATGTAAGTGCGCCACAGACGCGGCGTTTTTAGTGGGTGCAAGCCTCACGTAACCACGTCGTATCCCCGGATGGCGTGGCATGCGCTAGACATTTTCTTCGCTCCCAAAAAAAAAGGGTTGAACTACGAGAACCCAATTCTAAAAAAAACTTTCTTACGTGATCTGCGTGGCCATGGCATCAATGATCTCGTTGAGCCAGACGAGCGGCGCGACACAGCCGGGCAGCTCGGCCACAGCACAGCGCACGCCGGCACTCTTGCGCAGCAGCACGCCCGACACCTCCCACCAGCTGGCCGGCGACGTCATGCGCTCCAGGTACTTGCTGGACAGGCAGCGGCATGTCTGCACGTAGGCAGGCCATGCCTGGGGGGGGGGGGGGGGATTATAGGTCAAATAAAGCTTCTTTACCTCATACAGCTCTCTTGATGGAGAGTTCTCATCATGACCTAAAGACCAATTCTACAAATTAACCTTTTAATCGCCACAGTCATGAATAGATGACACACCCAAATGTGCCCAGCACGCTACGGTCAAGATTCCATGACAGACTTTTATATGTAAATAAAACTACATCGATATGATTCCGAACTAACTACTTTTTGTAGATTTTTTTGTAGATGAACTTGTGGCTTGCCACTGAGGGTACGTTTTAGATTTTTTCACGTGGCGGTGGAAACGTTAAAAAGGTGTAAAATCGGGTCGCAATTTATTTCCCTCCTAAGCTTTACCTATCAAAGACTTGTACACCAGTACCGCCTTAATTTGGAGCGCTAAAAGAATGCGTATGCAAATCCCGCACCCCCGAACATAGGCAGAGATGGTACACCGCGGTGGTTTTAGTTGGTAACATTCTGACTAAAACCCATCCGTCACCCCCACGACGGAGGAAATCTATGAGGACTTCCACCGCGCACCAAAAAAGAAGTACCCCTTCGGGCCTTATCACACTAGCGGTTTGCGAGCGTATTTTGTATGAAGGCGATCACGCAGCAAATTCGCCGCGTCAGATATTTGTATAGAAAACACGCTCGCAATTCGCAAGTGTGATAAGGCCCTTCAGCTCATTGATCAGAGACAAAGTTGACGTTTTAATTACACCAGCACCCAAACGGTCCAAACTGGAACGCAGCACTGCTGCTTAGCAGAAATAAGCAGTGGCGTGCGGTCCATATAGGCAAATAGACATTGGCTACCCTATAAAATACGTATTTATCTTATATTAAATATCTTTTATTGTATCCACGAGTAACTACTATCGTTAAAATAAAAAAACATAATATATTAAAACTTAAATCAGCTCCATCTATCGAGTAACGGTGGAGTCTCATCGATAAATCGCTTCGCGCGAGTAACGGGAAGACACAAAACATTGCGGCTGGGTGTTTCAATGTGTGCCTCATGACAGACTCGTAGGTACGCGTCTACGGGACAAAGCACACACGCTACTTTTAGTAGCGCGAATCGGCGATCAGCCGCTTTTCGGAAGCGCGATTCAGCGACTAATCGCTACCCCCCGCACACTTGAAATCGCCAATCGCAGCGATTTAGTCGCTTTTCGGAAGCGCGATTCAGCGACTAATCGCTACCCCCCGCACACTGTAAGATGCCGATCGCAGCGTTTTGACATAATTAGGGTCTGCCCCCACGACCGATAATCAAAACTAACAAAAAACTGTCCCACTGAAAAACTGAAAATCTGTCTGTGCTGTCTGTGTGTAAAAAAGAAAGAGAGAAAAACCATTTATTCTCGCGAAAGCGACGCACAACACAAAAATAAAAATAACAAAAACAATAATCTATAATGCGCTACTACCGCGCGAAAAGGCTGACGTTCAGCATAAAGCCGTGGCCCGTGCACGAGACACGGAACCACAGCGCTGGTTTTCAGCGTCAGCCGGCGTGTCGCTGTCTCGGAACTATAAGGTACGACATTACCCACAGTTCCGCGTGTGTGTGAGGGTGTGTCAGGGTGTATGTACTCAAAAAAACTTTCAAAAATCGGCCCGATAATCGGGCCGATTTTTTACAGACTTTTTTGCCGGCGAGAAAAAACGACCGAGAATCAGCCCGATTATCGGTCGTGGGGGCAGACCTTTATGTGGAACATAATGCGACTAGTGTTGTGTTGGGATTTTGACGAAGCTACACACTTACGATAGATTCTAATGAAGCTGCACTGCTGCCTGCAATATTGATAAACCGAAAATGTCAATCGCTCCGGAGGCGGTATTGGTTACATCCTATAACCAGTTCACGTCTTACATTACGCAAACATCTATCCATTAATCCAACCGCACAAACTTTCGCATTTATAATATTAATAGGACTTTAAATGCGAAAGTTTGTGAGGAGGGATGGATGGATGGATGAATGTTTTCATCCATCCAGGATGAAAACATCCATCCATCCATTTTATTGTATTCATAATATAAAAAATGCGAAAGCTTCTGAACTCACAATCTTTGGCATTTTGAGCATGGGTGGATGGATGGTTAGGTTTAAAGATGGTTTAAAGATGGTGGATGGATGGTTCCATCCATCATCCATATATCCCTTTACACAAACGTTTGCATTTATAATATAAGTACGATTTTAAATACAAATGTTTGTGAGGAGGCATAGATGGATGATGAATGGATGGATGAAAACATCCATCCATCCATTTATTGTAATTGTAATGTAAAAAATGCGAAGTTTCTGACCTCACAAACTTATGCATTTTGAGCATGGATGGATGAATGTTTCCATCCATCATCCACCTAACACTTAACCTACCACCTAACTAACCTAAAACATGCGCATTTATAAAATTAGTGGGATAAACAATACCATTGCAAATCGGCAAACTATCGATAATCGACAATGGATCAGCAACACTACAGCCGACCCGATCTAACATCGGAACAGTTCGAGATTCCGATACTGCGTCCGAACGCATTTAGTCGCCAAAACGCGATACAGCATCGCTAAATCGCGCGATTTGGCAGCTGCGATCGAACGCAGAGAGTCGCCAAAACGCGATGCAGTATCGATACAGTTGCAAATTCGCCGATTCGCGCTACTAAAAGTAGCGTGTGTGCTGTGTCCCTACAATAGTGTGCGTTTACTATAAAAACTCGACACACAATGTCAAAATAACGCTCACAAACGTACAAATAGACTTTGGCTAATTTTTATAGTTTGACGTTTGCGGGGGTTTTGCGAAGTTCGTTATGTGATTATTATAATAAGTAGTGCGTTTGATTTTATTAGCGTTAAATGAAGCACGTTTACTTTTTGTCATAATATGTTTTTATGTTGACGTGAATTATGAGCGGCCATTGTTGATTCATTTTGTACGACTGTAAACTGTTGTGTTTACGCTAAAATTAGATTGTGATATGTTAAAATTACTCATAATTGCCATAATTACTCCTGTGCACAAGGGTGGAGACAGAGATGATGTTAACAACTACAGACCAATCTCTGTGTTGACGGCAATTTCTAAAATCGTTGAAAAACTAATCAACATACGACTAACCAGCTACACTAATAAATATAATATTATTTCACAAGCTCAATATGGTTTTAGGCAAAAATTATCTACAGAAGACGCAGTGATAGCATTAACCACTCATATTGTCAAACTAGTAGATTCAGGAAAAAGATGCCTAACTGTATTTCTAGATTTAAAAAAAGCTTTTGATACCGTCTCTGTCCCCATTCTTGTGCGCAGTCTAGAAGGTATAGGCGTCAGGGGTATCCCATTAGCACTGTTTGTAGATTATCTGCGGGATCGTAGGCAACGGGTTAAGGTGGGAGGGTATACTAGTAAGGAATCTTACATCACCTACGGCGTTCCACAGGGCAGCGTACTGGGTCCGACTCTATTTTTAATTTACATAAACCATCTCTGCAAAATGATGCCAGATAATGGTCGCGTTTTCTCATATGCAGATGACACAGCTATTGTCTTCTTTGGTGAAACGTGGGAATCTGCATATCAGTCTGCTGAAAAGGGTCTTTTCGAAATTTCTAATTGGTTAAACTCACATCTTCTAACGCTAAACATCTCAAAAACAAAATATATTGCATTTACAAACTATAACAACGCTCAACCCGGACCTAACGTAACTCTTAAAATACACACCTGTCATAATATATTTAGCACTAATTGCGACTGTAAATGTATTGAAAAAGTGACTCATATAAAATACCTAGGTATAATCGTTGATCAGCGATTATCTTGGCATCAACATGCAGAGATGGTTATGGCCCGTACAAGGAAACTTATCTGGGTATTTAAAAGCCTAAGACATGTCGCAACTAAGAAAATGTTAACTGAGATCTATGTCTGTCTGGCTCAATCAATCCTTACCTACTGCATACCCGTGTGGGGCGGTGCGACCAAAACAAAGTTTCTTGAGCTAGAGCGAGCACAGAGATCTCTCATCAAGGTCATGTACTCCAAACCGTACAGATTTCCAACCAACGAGCTTTACTCCCTTAGCGATATTCTTACAGTCAGAAAGCTCTATATACTCCATGCTGTCTTAAAACTACACAAAATCCTGCCTTATGACCCTCACACCCAGGAAAAAAGACGAAAACACCACGTTGCACCAGTAGAATTCGTTAAAACTACATATGCCAAAAGACAATTTAACACAAATTCCGCTGCCCTATATAATAAAGTTAACAAATTAATTAATATTTATTCCATGACCACTAAAGACTGCAAAAAAGCAATGGTTCACTGGCTAAAACTGAAGACCTATGATGAAATTGAACTACTACTACAAGCACCGTTAATATGAGTCATAAGGATACGCCCTATTACATTCACACACATCCTCTCTCACATCATCACACATCACACTCACTAACACATACATACACACACACACACACACCCCAACGCATCCTTTCATACACCCACACACCCTTGTTTGTACAGACACCCTTACGAGGACCTTGTATGTACTTGTACGAACCGAGGACCCTCCAAAAAACTGGTTTAAATACGTCGCAGGCCTTTTTCAATAAGATAGAAAGGGAGAGGTGAGTAAATCTATTGTAATGAGCGCATCGAGATAGTGCTATCTCAAAAAAAATCTATATGAATTACGGCTATCGTACCGAGGACCTGAAATACACAGCTAAATGTGACCAGCGATGCACATACGAGGACTTTGTGTAAGTTAACCGAGGACCTCTTACGTAAGCCCTGGGACGCCCTTCCGAGGACGTACTTTCACACAATATTTCTTATTTCTTGTCCGAAGCGCGGACGCTGTGTTAGACTTTATTTCACCTTACCGAGGACAGTTTTCGTGTAGAACTTGTATAAACCGAGGACTTGGAAAATCTACATACCTAAACCAATTTTTACGTTTAAGATAATTTAATAACTTATGTAGAATGTTCCGATTTATTTCTAACACACATTTTCTAAAACGAAGTACCAAGCGAGGACGAGTTTATGTCTTTACGTTTTTCGGTGCTTCCCAAAGAGAGGCTTAAAATAATTACTTATAGAAAGAGAGTCTTCGTACAAGCTCTTTCCGCGCTAACAAATATGCCATACGCATAAGGATTATCTAGTGATCCAGTCACCAGTCAGTCTCGACCAGTTTGAGCTGATGCTGCAGCCAGGTCGTTTCTTCATGAGGGAACTCTTCAAAAGTTGATAGGGTCGTCTTGATATTTGGCATATGCGTTAGGTTTACATAGTATAACAAATATAATAACGAAATTTTGCTGATGCTGCAGCCAAAGTCGTTTCTTCATGAGGGAACTCCTCAACAGTTGGTAGCACCGTCTTCAAATTTGGCATACGCGTTAGGATTACATAGCCTAACAAATATAATAACCAAATTGTGCTGATGCTGCAGCCAGGGTGGTTTCTTCATGAGGGAACTCCTCAACAGTTTATAGCATCGTCTTCAAATTTAGCTTACGCGTTAGGTTTACATAGTATAACAAATATTATAACCAAATTGTGCTGAAGCTGCAGCCAGGTTGGTTTCTTCATGAAGGAACTCTTCAAAAGTTGATAGGGTCGTCTTGATATTTGGTATATGCGTTAGGTTTACATAGTATAATAAATATAATAACCAAATTGTGCTGAAGCTGCAGCAAGGGTGGTTTCTTCATGAGGGAACTCCTCAACAGTTGTTAGCACCGTCTTCATATTTGGCATACGCGTTAGGTTTACATAGCATAACAAATTTAATAACCAAATTGTGCTGAAGCTGCAGCCAGGGTGGTTTCTTCATGAGGGAACTCCTCAACAGTTCATAGCATCGTCTTCAAGTTAAACATACGCGTTAGGTTTACATAGTATAACAAATATAATGACCAAATTGTGCTGAAGCTGCAGCCAGGGTGGTTTCTTCATGAGGGAACTCCTCAACAGTTGGTAGCACCGTCTTCAAATTTGGCATATGCGTTAAGTTAACATAGTTTAATAAATATAGTAACGAAATGGTGCTGAAGCTGCAGCCAGGGTGGTTTCTTTATGAGGGAACTCCTCAACAGTTTATAGCATCGTCTTCAAATTTAGCATACGCGTTAGGTTTACATAGTACAATAAATATAATAACCAAATTGTGCTGAAGCTGCAGCCAGGGTGGTTTCTTCATGAGGGAACTCCTCAACAGTTTATAGCATCGTCTTCAAATTTAGCATACGCGTTAGGTTTACATAGTACAATAAATATAATAACAAAATTGTGCTGAAGCTGCAACCAGGGTGGTTTCTTCATGAGGGAACTCCTCAACAGTTGGTAGCACCGTCTTCAAATTTAGCATACGCATTAGGTTTACATAGTACAACCAATATAATAACCAAATTGTGCTGAACCTGCAGCCAGGGTGGTTTCTTCATGAGGGAACTCCTCAACAGTTGGTAGCACCGTCTTCAAATTTGGCATATGCGTTAAATTAACATAGTTTAATAAATATAATAACAAAATGGTGCTGAAGCTGCAGCCAGGGTGGTTTCTTTATGAGGAAACTCCTCAACAGTTTATAGCATCGTCTTCAAATTTAGCATACGCGTTAGGTTTACATAGTACAATAAATGTAATAACCAAATTGTGCTGAAGCTGCAGCCTGGGTGGTTTCTTCATGAGGGAACTCCTCAACAGTTTATAGCATCGTCTTCAAATTTAGCATACGCGTTAGGTTTACATAGTACAACAAATATAATAACCAAATTGTGCTGAACCTGCAGCCAGGGTGGTTTCTTTATGAGGGAACTCCTCAATAGTTTATAGCATCGTCTTCAAATTTAGCATACGCGTTAGGTTTACATCGTATTATAAATATAATAACCAAATTGTGCTGAAGCTGCAACCAGGGAGGTTTCTTCAGAAAGAGAGAAAGTGAAAGGTTGACTGAATCCTTAAACAAATCGTTAGAAGCTACTCCTATGTACACGCCTGCTTAGATTACACAACATTATGATTTTCTTTTCACCATAAATTGTTGTATTGTCATGGGTGCTTAATCCGTGTGCTCTTTATCAAGAATCAAAAGTAGAAATGTCTTCCTAGGTGAAATGACGGCAGCAAAATTTGAAACAATCAAAAATTACAATGAAAAATACATAACAGATAATATTAAATGACAAACTTGAGAACGACGCTATCAACTGTTGAGGAGTTCCCTCATGAAGAAACCACTCTGGCTGCAGCTTCAGCACAATTTGATTATTATATTTGTTATACTATGTAAACCTAACGCGTATGCAAAATTTGATGACGATGCTATAAACTGTTGAGGAGTTCCCTCATGAAGAAACCACCTTGGCTGCAGCTTCAGCACAATTTGGTTATTATATTTATTATACTATGTTAACTTAAGGCGAATGCTAAATTTGAAGACGGTGCTACCAACTGTTGAGGAGTTCCCTCATGAAGAAACCACCCTGGTTGCAGCTTCAGCACAATTTGGTTATTATATTTGTTATACTATGTAAACCTAACGCGTATGCTAAATTTGAAGACGATGCTATAAACTGTTGAGGAGTTCCCCCATGAAGAAACCACCCTGGCTGCAGGTTCAGCACAATTTGGTTATTATATTTGTTGTACTATGTAAACCTAACGCGTATGCTAAATTTGAAGACAGTGCTACCAACTGTTGAGGAGTTCCCTCATGAAGAAACCACCCTGGTTGCAGCTTCAGCACAATTTGGTTATTATATTTGTTATACTATGTAATCCTAACGCGTATGCCAAATTTGAAGACGGTGCTACTATCTGTTGAGGAGTTCCCTCATGAAGAAACCACCCCGGCTGCAGCTTCAGCACAATTTGGTTATTATAGTTGTTATACTATGTAAACCTAACGCGTATACTAAATTTGAAGACGATGCTATAAACTGTTGAGGAGTTCCCAGTGATAGCACACTACACACGAGGGAAACTGTTAAAGCGAGGACTAAAATACACACTGTTTGGAAAATCTAGCAAACCGAGGTCTTAAATACACATTGCGTGGAAAAGCTGCCCAACCGAGGACTAAAATACACATTGTGCGGAAAAGCTGCCTAACCGAGGACTTTTGTGTTAAAGTTAACACATAGGTCCTCGTATAATACAACAAACGTGAAATGAGTGTAAAGAGGCTGTGTGTGAGGCGACAGTGGCGCCACTAGGTGGATACACAAATCGAGTGTAAGATTATGAATTTTTTTGATCAAACCGAGGTTCAGACAACTTTTTCTTATTAAGTATACAGAAAGACTCAAAATCGCTCGCAGAATACGAATCTTTGGTCAAGTCAAACCGAGGACCCTCGAAAAAGTCCTCGGTTTGAAAAGGTCCTCGGTCGTGCCTTGTGTATTCATACGCACGTCCTCGGATGGTACTTAAAACAAACACACATTTTAAATAAGTTTTAATTAAAAAAAAAAAAAAAAATTTTTTTTTTTTTTTTTTTTTCCTTATTTTTTATTTTCTCTTTTCACTTTATTTGTTTAAATTTTACTCTATTTTACTTGGTACATTACTTTTACCACTATATTTGTCATTGAAGAGCGGGACCTCCTAGCACAGGTATATCTTTTACTTAAAAGGAGGTTCCTATGTAAGATTCACTGTAAAAGTTGTACAAGTTTCTGCAATAAACCTTTTTTTTTTTTTTTATTTTTTTTATTTTTTTAAATTATTCAGGTGTGTGTATGTGCAGAAAATATTAAATTATGCGTTTTCAAAGCTATCATAAAGTGATCAAAAAATGTTTATCGCCCAAAGCCGTTATACACCAGATTTGCAGTGAATACAAACTAAAGGTACTTATAATCAACACGGGTTGTTTACATAGCAATTGATTATATTGTTTTTCGTGTCCAGACGTGAGTCGTAACGTGTTTTGGGCATATTGTACGTAGTTTCATAGGTACCTACCTAACTACCTAGTTTCAAAACCGATTATTCTTGTAACTATGTAGTTACCTACTTCTGTATACAGTAGAGCTTTGGTTAGTTCTGCGTTTGTATTATGGTATGATTACGAAAGTGTTATAGGTTATAAAGGTAGGTACCTAATATTGTTACTTTGGTGTTATGCTTTGATTACGTATAGGTAGGTATGTGACAGTTTGAAGATGTTCTTTTTGTCATGCGCGTAAGCTATACCTATCCCGAGCCGAAGGGACTGTTTACTCGGTCAGTAGGTCGTCTTTGCAAATACATACAGAACAACAGACATACCCGCCAAAAGACCACTTCAAATATCCGCAAATTGATATGTTTATAATATCAGCCAATCTATAGATATTTGAGGTCGAAAATCATATACATCATTATTTAATCGACAAGGCGACGAACCAAAACCAACATGTATTAGGTGTTTTTGGTAGGTAAATTTTCTGTCTACCCTGTCTAAAAACTCTGTGCACGCCACTGGAAATAAGTATGGTGGAAATACTTCATAGTACTTACATACAATCACGCCTGTATTCCCCGAAGGGTTAGGCAGATGTGTACCGATGTTTACTCACATATGTTCAAAGTACATACTTATTTTACAAAGAAACCGTAACTACTACTATCGATCACAATAGATCAGCTATGTACACTATGGAACGCAATAAATAATTGAGTACTTATTGAGTATTTTTATCCAACTTTAAAAAAATATTAGTAAATTGTAACTTACCACATTGTCATCATTTATAATGGAGAAGTAGTGCTCCACTATCTGTGACAGTAGCGTCCTGTTAGCATCGTGTATCTTGTCGCATTCCAGACACTGTCGGATCCTGTCCATCTGCTGGATGAACATGTGCTCCTTCTCATCAGCTCTGCTCTTCAGCTTCACGTTGGCGATCTCTGCGAAGGAGTCAGTGAGGCATCGCTCCAGGGGCAGGCGAAGAGAGTTCGGTGGCATCCCTCGACAGAGGATGGGCAGGATTTCGAAGATTAGAAGGGTGTCTGGTCCCTGAAAGATTGAATAGACATTGTGGTGATTGGTGACACTAAGAATGTTTGAAGAATATGGTCCATTAGTACGCGAATTACCACAGAAGGTGGCAGTAAATCTAATGGCCCGCCTGATGTTCAGCGGATACCGCTGCCAATGAACACTTGCAACACCAAACGATTGATTGAGATTTGTAAGGATAAAAAAAAACATTGCAACGTGATATTTTCACGTTTTATATTCGACTACATGATCAGACAAACTAACACTCCTATTTTGAAAATAAAATGGAAAATTGTGGAAATGAAGCTGATAAATGATTTGAGATCCTCACCTCTGCCGCCCCCTGCAGGTATGTGTCGAGTATCCTCCTGGCGGACGCACAGACAGGCGCCTGCCGGGCCGCGAGCCGCACGCCGGCACGCCGCCACGCCAGCCCGCGGTGCAGCACCTCCGGCACGAAGCACAGGTCGAACGGCGGCAGAGGCTTCGGGTACTCCGCCGTCAGCGTGGCCAGGATACACAGGAGGACAGAGTCGGGGAAGTCGTAGGAGGGAGCTGTGGCCTGGAATTAACATCAATCAATTTATTTCTTCACCCATCGCAAACGCAGTGCCAGTGTGAAGCTCCATCACAGCATTCGCGGGGAGCATTCGCGTGTAATGTAACGTTACAGATTTGAGCATTACATCAGTGAAGGAGGAGAACCGTGCATTACAATGCGCACCTTGTAATGATTCAAGTGTAATATCTTGATACAACTTGTAACATAAATGCGCTCCACTTCCCCCAGCCCCCAGCCGGCCCGCTCAGTAGCCTACGTGACAGTAACCGCTTCGTCTGACATCTTGCTATGAAATGCTCAAAGTCGAATCAATATGTTACATTACACGCAAATGCTCGTTAGTCAGGGAGATATTATTGTAATGTAATGCTCAAAGTCGAATCTATAATGTTACAATACACGTGAATGCTCCCGGTGAGGGAGCACCTTTAGGTGCCCGTCGTGCACAACCACCCGCACCATCCAAGACTCAAACAAGGCCAGTGATAGTGCTGTACAGGTTGCTCAATACCGGTCCGACAAAATTCAAAGAGTCTATCGACACGAAAAGAAGAAATTACATTTGAGTACTTGACAACACTAGACACTAATCAATTGACATTCTTGCTATAAGCTGTCAAAACGCGATTCGCCCGTAGATTGTATGACAATACTAAACTATAACGTCACTTATTTGTCAACTCAACTGGTTAACTTTTTATTGGTTTTAAAGCAACTTGAAATCCAATTGTATACAGGGTGATTGGAAATTGGTCGTATTCCTCTCGGGAGAGTTATAAGTTTTTTTTTAAATTAATTTTTAATTACCGAAATTCGGATTTTTCTAAAAATAAAAACAAAGTAAATTTTCTCGAAAATGGTGGATTTTCGACCCCCAAGTGATAGGGGTTAAATCATTCTAAATTAGTCACAGTTTCTTCCCCCAAGAGGAATGCGAGCAATTTCAAGTCACCCTGTATACTGTTAATTGAAATTTTATCGAGTTTTCAGAGCTAGTAGAATTAATTGCATTTTTAAAGCTGTTGTGTCGGAATTGTTGGTACATGGTGTCAGCTTTTGCTTGATAACTAAAATACTGACCTGCTTCCTGAAGCACTCGACGAGCGCCCTGGCGACGCTGGTGACGTGTAGATGCCCTAGTCCGACGGGCTCCTGGCGCGAGTCGTGCTGGTACACTCCGCTGCGGTAGCCGCGCAGCTCCCTCTCTATGAGCCGCGTGCACAGCCGCTGCACACCCGCCAGGGCTCCTTGGTTCGTGAACTTGAATACTTCCGGCCAGATTTCGCCTGGGGAAATAAAGGATGCAAAAATTTTTTTGAAGAGACTACCCTATTCCTACTACCTAATACCCTACTCCTACTACCTACTATGTAATATTGTTCCCTTTATTCCACCATTGTTTTTTTTTTAAAAAAAAACGTTGCCTTAAGAAATTTCTGTCGAATCGTGGGGGTGCGTTAACATACATATCAACTCACGTGCGCAAACAGCCAGACCCGGAATAAATAAATATTTGCATGACCCACAAATAGGTGGGTCATACAAATATTTGTTCCGTGCGTGTAATGGAACCCGCGACACGCAGCGCAGTAGTCGATCGCTCGGCCACTGCGCCAACCGTGTTCTTTTGATAGCAATGTGATGATAACTTACACGGTACATAATCGAGTACCTCTTCAGGTCTCCTGGCGGCATCTGCCGGCGTCTTGCAGAACGATGCCGGCAGCTTTACCGTCTGTCTGTATATCTGCAAGAGAAAATCAAAATCATTACTAGGTCCTGCCTACATCCAAATGGATTTTAAGCACCTCCTCCTCTCCTCCTGTTTTTGGTCTCCTATAAGCGAAGGAGTACACCTAATAAAACTTTTGTTATATTTTTTTATGTCATGATTTGTGTATATCCTTTTTTTGGAGATCCTAAATAAATATATTGCAGAGATCCAGAGAAGTATCCTCCGGCATATCACACTGACCTCGGGCACATCACTGAGCTTATAATCATCAATCTTGTAAGTCCCGAGCGCGTCGCAGGCCGCTTCTACCACATCGGGTTGGTTGCTCTCCGCGATCAGGGACCACAGCTTGCGAACTGCGTCGGAGACCAACTTGTCGTACTCCGGCGTCTGGACCCGGAGGGAGGGGACCTCGCTTAAGAGCTTACAGATGCTGGGGATCAGAATGATCAGCTGCATAAATTTGGAGATGATTAGCAGATTTCATGTTCATATTCATTCATTTGCATTCCATAATGTGTATTAATATTAATTCCATAATGTGGCTTAAAGCCAAAGTACAGTTACGGGCTTGTCTTGTTCGTCCAAATAACTGTTAATTTATGTACGCCCAGCAATAGATTGGTCTGTAAGAATTTCAAAAGTATCGGTATTTGTCTTTGGATGGCAACAGAAGCCGACAGTCCACCTGATGTTAAGTATTCACCACTGCCTATAGACATCTGCAATAAGCAACACTGCTTTGCTTTTGCTGCTTGTATCGTTATTTGTATTCATATTTTGTACACTTAGACTCACGTCTGTTTCTTAGAGTTTCGAAGAGTTAGAATTTAGAGGTGTAAGGAACAAGGTGTCAAGGTGCCGTACGTCATCATGTAAAGGAAGGATCCTCCGACCGGCCGAGTGTTATGTCTGGTAATGACAATAATAATGCCCGACAGTTGCTGTCGGGATTTTGTGCAGCAAAGTGGCAGCAAACTTTGATATCGCGATAGAAGACACGTCAGGTGTAGTTACTATATGGTGCGATAGATGTCGCCTCACTAACACTCTCCCATTTCATCAGTCCTCTAACTCCACACAAATATTGCCAAGCAAATGATTATTCCAAAAACTCCTCACCTGATCTGCACACTATGCCTATTATCCCTCGCCAGTTTAGGTTGTAGGGCTGTCCACGTGGTATGTGGCGCCAACGCCGCGCCACGCCACAGCAACGCGAGCGACGCAACACACACGCACGTCGCCACGCTGCCTGAACGGTCTCCGCAACGGTTCAGGATTGAGGATATTACGGAAACCAGTTCTAGGCCGTGGCTTGTGGGGCTAAAGTGGAAAAATATTGTATCTTTAGTGTTCAGAAGCAAAGTAAAGGTGAAAAAAAAACACAGACCTCCATCACCATCGCACTTGTATTCCCCGAAGGGTTAGGCAGAGGTGTAGCAATGTACACCTACAGTTCGCCGGTATTTTTAGGTCCTATGTAATAAGAGGCGAGCCTATTGCCGTTAACCGGGCGCAAAACCCAACTCCAAGCTGCTACTGGGAATTTTATAGAAAATCCCAATAACTCGTGTATCTAATGTAAGCCAGTAACATGTGAAAGCGTAGTGGATTGTACATTTACATATAGCATACTGTGTATCTACATGTAATATACAGTGCACGATTGTTTGTTTTCCCAAATAAAATAAATTCTTTGCTCGACCTGAGAATCGAGCCCAAGACCTCTCGCGTAGCAGACGCGCGTTAGGAGCACTAGGCTAACCAGGCAGTTTTAAACAAACAAAAAACACAGAAGACAGAAATTTTCTGGACACATACCGTATCTCGCAGATTCTTCTAACGGCGACCGCTTTAGCGATATCCACCTCCCATTTCAAGTCATCGTGCTTACCTATACCAGGGTCCAGTAGTATTTCTTGCAGGTATGGGAAACATCGCACCTGATTTAGAGATTATATCGTTTGTAAATAAGCACTGGTTAATAACAAGAATATGAATCCATTTTAAACAATGTTTTAATTTTTAATGTGACATTGCTAAAGCTTTTGATACGATTGATCACAAACATTTCTTCACATCTACTACTAAAATATATCACTTTAGACAGTTATATACAATCTCTACCGCTCAAGTTAACTCCTCTATTTAAGTCATAGCAGAAAACGTATCTCAATATTCAAATAGCTTCATAATGACTGCAACCATATAGGTGTACCTCAGGGAGCAATACTAGGCCCATTACTAATCCAACAAACAATAATTTGAATACCTGTGTTTCTGCTAAACTGGTTAACAACGCGATAAGAAACGAGGTCGGCGCTCCTTTGTTTAACTGTATCTTGTTCAACAGCGACACGATGGTTGGAACATTCTCCTAAAAAAAAACATAATTATGTAGTAAAGTGTGAGGAGCCTCATAATAGGGAATAGGCATGTTTTTTTTTCGCTTTTGTTAACAAACATGAAACTACCGTAGTAGATATAACAAAAAGTGAAATTAAAATTGGCCCGGAAATACGGCCGATATAAGCATTAAAAACTTTTAATTACGCACCGATTAGACAGAGAGATTCGATATGACCAATAACGACATTGATTATGACGGCCACATAAACTGCGTGTTAAATTTCGTTTTGCTAAAAAGAGATAGAAACAAATCTTCGATGGCTTATATCTTTTAGAATTTTATAGTTATTCGAAAAATTCTTCCACTAAACTGTTTGTTACATAAGTGAGGATTGATTTCTTTTTTTTTACAAAAAAAAAACATGCATTTCCCTATTTGCATAAGAAAACACAACATGTTCTAAGCAAGTTTATATTACTACCTTGGTCTTCGCCATCAGTGGCAGCGCCCTCAAGCACTCCAGCCGCACTCCCGGACTCTTATCATTAGCTATCTTATACATCAGCAGCGGCAGTATCTGCACCGACGCTTCTTTCTTGTACCCTACCAAATCCACCACTATCTTCAACACCTTCACCACGATCTCTTCATACCAAGCCTCCTTACGTTTCTCTAAAATCATGCCGAGAAGAAATGGTAACAACTCAAGTTTTAAATCATCGTTGACTGTGGCAATGGAATCTAACCAGCTTTTTAATTTATCCGGGTTATCTCTCATTCGCTCCCAGTTCTGATTTAGTTTGAAAATGATGGATAAATGACTGTCTGTGTATAGTAATGCTTGGAATGTCTTGTTCGCTTTTATGTTTGGTGTGTGAAGGCGCGTATCGTCTTTATAATTGTCCTGGTAGGTATCCAGGATCTTGGAAGCGACCTTTAGAGCTGATGCAGTGAGGTATGAGGGTAGGTTCAGCCATTGAAGGGAGAGGGCCACGAAGACGTTGAGAGATATGGAGGAGTACTCGTATTTGCTGATAATGTTGAGACCTGTGGATGAAAGGTGTAATTGGCTTTTACGGTCTAGAATGGTTCATCGTTTTCGTTATTAATTCGTCATAATTGTTGTTATCACTAGGTATATTCAGTTAATGTTTTGTCTGAAGAATATGTCACACATACCCTGTCAACCCTTAGTTTTAGGAGAAACTTTCATTAGTTGCCTGTGAGTAGGTTGATATTAGTCAATTGGGAGCCCTATGAGCAGCAGTCGTTTGGCAATAATCATTCACGAATAATCTTCTCCTCAAATTGACCTTTTGGGAAGGGCAACTGGATACGATTCATTTTTTCTTGTAAATGGCAATTCAAGACAGGCTTTTATAATGGTCAAATTGGAACAAGCTTTGAATAAGATGTTTCATAAATAACAAAAAAGACTTACACAGGTTAAACAGCTCATGCAGGTACAAGGCCGAAGTATCAGTGAGGTTTTCAGCCAGCAACATCAGCGTGATGCCAGCAACTGTTCTGAGCTCCGGTGCGTCGAGCGCGAAGCATCGCTCTATGAGACTGTAGCAGGAACGGGGATCGCGTCTGTGAATAGCAAAATATACTGAAAACGCTCTAACTTTTGAAGCATATTTCGATGAGACGTTTGGAATGAGTTAGCAATTGGCTGCTAAACTGCAAACTTGCTGTGGGTACGATTCCCGCGTGGCTCAAAAATTGTATGGTCTACAATGGGTTGTTCCGGGTCTATTATAATATGAATTTATGTTTGTAAATGAAAATGATACGGGAGCCTGCATCTATCACAGTACCATTCCTATAGTAAAGTAGGGTGGGTTCTGTGTGGCGCATGCTGGGCCTATCATGTTAATATAGATTAACATGATAGGCCCAGCATGACCCCACCAGAAGGCTAGTTCCAGTAAGTAAAGACGTTCAAAATCTAGATGCCGAGTCATCACAGTGACAATCAATCTCATAAGCTTGTAATAAATTTAGATAAATTCGAAGTATTGTTGGAAAATTGAAACAGATTCAGTGCAAATGAATTTTTTAAGTGCACGGAAATTACCTCCCTTGGGGATATCCCGCTAGATATTGTCTGCGTAAGACTGGAATGGTTATTTTTTAGATGATATGACAATCATAGCCAGATTTCTGCCTCCATGCCCCATGGGGGTATGGGAAGAAGGCGTGAGTTTATGAATGTATGTTTGTATGTATATATGTATGTATGTATGACAATCATAATTAACTGTACTCACTCCAGCTTGATGAGCTGGTGGGATAGCCTGGCGAGCATGGGCAGCAGCGCCATCACGTGGTCGCGCTGCGCCTGGTACACGGCCGCCTCCGTCACAGCGCTGTAGGCGGCGAACGAGCGCTCTATACGCTCTGCGTTGCATATCTGTCGCGAAAATTATGTCTTACGCTAGAGGTCCTGAGTTGGATCTCCAGGTCGAGGAAAGTGCTATTGGGTTTTTCTATAAAATTCTTGGTAGCAGTTTGGAGTTAGGGTTTGTGCCCGGTTAATGGCAATAGGCTCGCCCCCTATTACATAGGACCTAAACATACCGGCGAGCTGTGGGTGTACAGTGGTATACCTCTGCCTAATCTGCCTATGTGTGTGTGGTCTGAAACCTTCGACTATGCCTGTACTGTTCACAAACTGAGTCCTAAGGATGGGTCCTAACTACGAAATAAAGTAGCCTCATTGAGACACAAAATGGCTACCAAACATACAGGTTTCATACGAATTTGAACTCTAAAAGCCACATTCTGACAAAAAAAAATATTTTTCATGGGCTTACAAATTAAGAGCATCTGTATAGGCTTTAAAGGATTAACTAGCTTTAAGCCTTATGTAACATCTTTATACACATTATGGTACACAAATAAATGCATAAATATAAAAATGAATGAATATGGTCCTTTGACATCACATCAATCATATTTATCTGAATACCTGTTGACAACTGAGGCATGCCAGGAGTAGTGATGACTGTGCCGTAGTCTGCGGCAGACTGAGCAGCAGTTGCCAGGGTCTGATGCTGCAGTACCCCTGAGGGTGACATGTAAGCCAGAGGAACACTGGCCTCAGGAGCTCCAGGCTGTTTGATGATACACTGGAAGGGAAAGATTTTTAGAGAGGTTCTAAGGCTGAGGCTACAGTACGCAGCGATTTGCGATGCGACTGGAAGAGCGAAACGAGATAAACATGGTATGGCTACATTATAAGCTAAAATTTTCGTATAAGTGAGAACATACATACATAAACTCACGCCTTTTTCCCATGGGGGTAGGCAGAAACCACGGACCGCCACCTGCTACGATCCTTACACACTCCTTTCGCCTCGTCCACATTCATACATCTGGTCATACAAGCACGCCGGTTACGAGTACTGCGCACCTGACCTTTCTGAAGAACCTCACCGATAAGGTCAAGGTAGGTCTTTCTAGGGCGTCCCCTCCCGGCATTGCCCCTCACATCTGCCATGTAAATCCCTTTTGTTAGTCGCCTTTCACTCATCCTCTCAATAAGTGAGAAGTTTTCTAATAAATTCGCTGATATGTTGATGTACCGATCCCATGATTACAGTAATGTTGTTCCTATCGCATAAAGAAATCAAAGATCGCTAGTAATATTTGATGTACAGTGTAGCCATATATGTGAGAATTCATTTATGTCTTTTAATCGCTCATGTGTCGCAGTTCGCGTCGCGGCCTAATGTAGCCTCAGCCTAAATGATTCTCATGGAAGTTGTCTAATGGTTATTTTGTTAATATACTTTTTTTTAAAGTTGCTTCCGTACTAATATAATAAAGCTGAGTTTTTCGTTTGTTTATTTAAACACACTTGCCTATGGAACTACTAGACGGATTTGAAAAATATGCAAGTATATGATAGCCAGAGTCATGAGGAATATATAAAAAAATTATGCTACAACTTAGGGAGTAGTAATAAAAACGAAACCAAATGGTTAAAACCTACTTCTGAGTGTTAGTTTGTTTATTTTTTATAAAAAATAAACAAACTCATTTATTTCATTGTTTAACGCTCGTCCAGGTAAACACAAAAAAAAAAAAGTAAGGCATATTGCTTAAGCAACCAACTTACATATAATCAGGGTGTGTGCACAATGCGTGCATTTGTGCCAGCACATCATCCTCAGCACCCTCTTTGTTCTCCAGCACTGTGATGAACGGATGCTGCGGAGACTTGAGCGTGAACTGGCACTTGTACTGGTGGCCCGGCACCAGGCGGGCTTTCAAATCCAGGATCAGGAGACCAGCTATGGTGGATATTATAGCTGAGTGGTTGCTGAGAAAAACAAATGCAAGCAAATATAACACAATTTTTTTTGAACAGGTGTAAAAAAAAAGTCCTATTCTCAGTACTGATTTCCGTAATGGCAGCAAATCTTAATGCAGACTAGCCAAGTACGCAGGAGATACTATAGTGCACAAGTGTGTGCCCAAACAAAGGTGCACTCCTTCTTCCCTAACTCTCATAGTCCAATGGGAGGGCAATTCAAAAGAATCAGGGATATCACATTTTTATTAAATAGTAATATCTGTAATACACTACAAAAGTCATAAACTAAATCCCAATAAACATCTTTATTCCACCAGTTATATATAATCTTGGGAAATTACAAATCAAGTTACAAAGAGTGGTGTTATTGCTACTAGGAAAAAGTATTTTACATACAACCGTTGGTTGGTGTTAGCGTTGGTATAGAGTAAGGGGCATTTTATTTGAATAGAAACGCAACGGCCTTCGCCCTCGTCTTTCCTGAATTAAAATATTGTCATCCGAAACATAATTTAGGTACTTACTGTGTACTTGGCAATAAGGTAACTACGGTGGACATTGTGTGGGCAATCTCTAGGACCCCGAGCTCCACCAGCGCCAGGAGACCCTGGCACGCCGTCAGGCTCACCCTGGCATCCGTGGAAGAACACTTTACCCGAAGATACTTCAGCTCTTCATTCTCATTAACAAACCTTTTGCGTTCTATCGGCTTATACTTGGATTTAATTGTGGATATAAGCTTGTCGATAGCGTTGACTATCAAAACACTGTTGTTAGTGTTTAATTTGTATTCTATCTCGTCCATTTTACAGATATTTTTGTTACAAACTCTTTATTTTCATGAATTAAATAGCCGGTGCTGAACCTGAAACAGCTGGCTGCAGGCGTTGACAACTTGACATTTGATGACTTGACGTTCACCAAAGAGAATTATATATAATTTGACTTGACTTTGATAGTTGACTAGAAGAAGATGGGAAAAGTGGATGTGTCACATTACCAATATTTAGCAATCAAGCTTGAGAATGGAAAAACTGAATTACCGTTGCCTTTCCTTTTCATAAAAGGCAGATTTCTGTCATGTTGAAGTGGATAAAGTTGATGTGAATTTAGACATTTACTTAGGTAAACTCTTTGTTCGTAAATATTGCCTATTGGCAACTTTAGAACTTCTACTGTCAAACACTAACGTCAATTAGCATGTTCTGTTCCATTTCAGATTTGCTATAATTTGTGGCATAGTTTTGTAAACACACAGTGAAAATGCTTCGTTATCATGCTATGACTAGGTGAATTCCTGATTTGGAATCCGAAAATTGAAAGCATTCGCTATCTACTTGGGGCTTGGCAAGTAGAAGTTTTTAACGAAAATAACAAAAACATTAGGTACTTGAAATACACAAGAACATTCGTAAAAATGTCGACACCCCCCAGGGAAACTATACAGAAACAGATTCAGCAAGACTGGGCGAACAGGGAATACATAGAAGTAATTACAGGCAGCATAAAGAAGATCACAGATTTCCTCAATTCATTCGGTACGCATTTTTCTTTTAAAAATATAAAATAACTTGTTTTACTCAAAGTTTTATGCTTAAATATTACGAAGATATAATAATCACGATTATTTTGAAAAATAGGCATGGTAATATACATAAAAGCGGAACTTGTGATGATTCATGGATATCATCATTAAAAAATTACCAATGTATTTCTCTTCCTGCAGTCGAATTTGTTGTTAGTCAACAGTGGATGCCTGTTTTATAATTATCCACAGAAGTAAAGTTTTTTCTTCATAAAAATATATTTAAGTATTTTTATTTTAGATATGTCCTGCCGATCCCGCCTTGCCACACTAAATGAAAAACTAACTTCATTGGAAAGGAAGATTGATTACTTGGAGGCTTGTGTGAGTATTATGTTTTATTTGTATGTCCTGATTTCATGAAAGCTCATCCATTTTTTGTATGACTACGAAAATATCTTGAAACAGGATTAGCATCTAAACTATTAATAAACTCAAAGGCTACTTAACCAATTTAAAAAAAATCAATTAACCATGGGAAGCGACATTATAAACAAGTAACAAAATTCAATATTGGTCAGACAAAATTTAATAAGTCAATCAATACAAAAAGAAGAAGAATATCATAATATATTATATAAGTCTGATATCACCAATCCGCCATAAGCAGATGTGATGATCTCATTGATCATCTTCTCTGATCTCATTGTTTTTAAAACTTCCTCAGGCAAAGTATCCATATAACAATATTATGGATTTAACTCTACATTCAGCAATACAGTTAAAAACAATGACTATGTCATACTTTGACCCAATTCCTTCTGAACCGAGAACAAACCAACAACCAAGAACCATCTGCCTTCAGTGTAACAATGATTTTAAAACTAGTCGTAAAACACGTCTCCTTGCAGCACTTTCCCAATATATTTGACACAATTTTCTAATTGGATTATAATATTTAGCAAAAAAATTGAACAAAATAAAATTTTTAACAGAAATGCCAACCTGGAATTCAAACCCAGGAGCTGAAACTTGTGGATGGATCAAAACCAGTAGAACTATAGAATTAGTACAATTGTAAGCTATTCTAGTGAAATTTTATAATAATTATTATGTAGAGTATTTTTTTGTTATTTTTAATTATGATCTCTGAGTATTCATAAGACTAGAAAATAATGCATTTAAAAAAGTGTTATTGTAGTAGGTTTATTATTTATTTAATTGGAATTTTTGCAAATTATTACGAATATGGAAATGAAACATAATATACTTCACCTACATACAAAAAATCTGCTTCCGTTTCACGCGTTTCATCACCAGGCATCCTCTAAGCTAGCTTATGTTTTGCACAAAGCGGAGTCAAGTGCCAATGTAAAAAAAAAACAACTTTTCAGTTATTTTTACACTTTTTATTTCTTTTCAGGTAACTAAAGGTGAAACACTGACATAATCTGAGTACTATAAGTTATAAATATTTAGCGTATTTAAGTTAAAATTCCATGAGATTTGTATGGTTCCCATGTTTTATTATTATATTAAACATATTATAATAAATGCTTGTGTAGATTAGATTAGGTATAAAATTATATTTTTAAGTATACAAAATTCTTATAAAAATATAATATTTGTAGAGTATCAGACAGTTGCTGTAACGTAAAATGAGTTTTTAAATAAAGTTTATTAGCTAATGTAATCAGTGTGTATGTATAATGCAATGTAATCTTGCGCAATTGAGCACTGCCCCAGTTAAGCAGTAACTCATTACGAGTTATTTATTATGTGACTGCTTTTACTGTTATTATATGTATGTATAAAAAAAGTGTGATTTTATTTATATTTTGCCCTTATCTTTGGCAACAACAATCTTTTATTTAAATAACAATTTTTATTTTAAATACAAATTAAAAACAGTTTTGAAGAAAATATAATTCTTCACAAATAGTTACAAATAACTCTCTATTTCGTAAACTTTTTAAATTTGCTTTTTATTGCCCTCTCACTTTATACTTTAAAAAAAAGAAGGAAAGGTATAATTTCAAAATGTTATAATTTCTCGAGTAAAATTGCTACGCCCTGACCACCACCACAACTCGAAGCGGCAATTCCTTGTTTTAAATTACGCCGTCTGAAAAAAGAACAATAAAAATAAGAAAACCTTAAAAAATAAATAAAGTATCGTATTAATACAGCTCTGTTTACTAAGGGTGTTACCGTGCCAATCGATGGATAGATCGTCGATCGATGCCTTGATCAGTTGTAGAAAGGTTTAGTCGATCGATGGGTGTAGTAGAAACTATTGATTGACGTCGACTAATTCATTCTACCATCGATCGATTGGTGTGGTAAACTGGTAGCACCCTAAAATAGGATAAAGTCTATTCCCTTCTCACTTTCGCTTCATAAAAATGACAAAGACGGCAAGCTATTCATGCATGATTGTCTATATTGTAAAGCTTACCTAAGCTCATGTACCAGATGTGTAGTCATTCTAGCACCAGTGGCAGAGATTGGGTCTCCTAAAGCTAGTGCCCCGCCGTTCACGTTTATTTTGCTTAGGTCGATCTTCAGCTCCTTGGCTGCTATGAGGGCTTGAGATGCGAAGTTTTCGTTTATCTGCAAAAGATACATTTTTTTTTGTTCTTAAAAAAGAAATACAAAGGACGATGCTTGAAAACGTCCCCCCAACCTTACTTCGACCAACAGAATTGAAATGTATCTCAATCGAAAGCTGATAAAAAGTTGATCATTTTTTACTATGACGACATTTTTCTAAAGTATGGGAGATAAGCAGAAAATCAAGTTTTAAAAGGATTATTTTGTGGTACGAAATAACAGTTTGTTTCAAAGTTTTATTATAGTAACCATATTTGCCCCGTTAGTCCTGTGGTGGCAAGCACGTCTGTTGCGCGTGGGGTCTTGGGTTCGATTCCCAGGTCAGGCAAAAAGTTTTATTGGGTTTTTCCATTAGGATTTTTTCAGTAAAAGTCCGGAGTTTAGAAGATGGTGGTGTGTCACCCCCGTGCCTCGTAAAGCACGTAAAGCCGTTGGTCCTGCGCCTGATCTCTTCCCTGTTATATCGGATGTCCGTCCCATTGGACTATAAGAATTTGGGAAGAGGGAGTGCACCTGTATTTACGCAGTCACTTGTGCACTAATTATAGTGCCAAGATTAGCCAAGTACGCAGGAGAGTAGGATATTAATCCTACTCTGTATCTGCATTATGATTAACTGCCGTGATCGTAATCGGTCTGGAGAAGACGTACATAATTAAAATAATATCTTTGTTATGTATACCTTTTGTATACTGTTTAGCAATAAAGCAGTGGTCGCAAGCGCGACTGCTGAGCAAGAGGTCCCGGGTTCGATTCTCGGGTCGGGCAAAAAGTTATTGGGTTTTTCCATTGGGAATTTCTCATTAGCAGCCCAGAGTTTGGAAGTTGGCGGTGTGACACCCCCGTGCCTCGGAAAGCACGTAAAGCCGTTGGTCCTGCGCCTGATCTCTCCCCGGTCGTGTCGGATTGCCGTCCCATCGGGCTATGAGAGTTAGGAAAGAGGGAGTGCATCTGTGTTTGCGCACACACTTGTGCACTATAATATCTCCTGCGTACGAGGCTAGTCTGCATTAAGATTAGCCGCCGTGGCCGGAATCGGTCTGGAGAATTATTTTTTTTTAGCAATAAAGCAGTCAACTAAGTACCAGTATCGTCATTGAACACAAACAGTTCTCCCTAACATCTGTTAAGAATCAGCAAAATATATTAACGATCGGCTACAGGTGATGCCTAAAGCAGCGCATTTGCAACTTATATCAGCAACCCCGCCCGCTCTAAGTCGTCGTAAGTAGAAGGAAGAAGCGAAGACCCTCCTACCAGGCCTCCAAGGCCAAAAAAGCCGCGACCATCACCACCTCCGCGGCCCCCCGCAGTCGCTCTCCCAGCGACCAGCCTTCCCTCGAGCCCCTGAGTACTCCCCCCGCTTCAGCTTCCATACAAGACAAGGCAAAGACAAGGCGAAGTGGCCAAGTGGTGTAACGATCGCAAGATCACATACACCATTCATCACATGCACCTTCCGCTATCGTATCGAGGGCGCACCCCATAAACGCGGGGGTCCCTCAAAGCCGTAACCCTGATTCTTTCCCCTGCACTCCCCAAAACTCCTTAGGCACTCGGTCCTGGAAATGGGGAATCGAGGTCAACCCCGATAAGAGTTGAGCGGTCTTTTTTTCAAACCGGTCAAATTCGGTGCAATTGAAAATTCAACATGATAAGGCGAAGGTATCAATATTTTTGTGTTCAAGTAAAAGCTAATAAAAATTAATAATAACGATCTCACATCAAGTTTCGAGCGCTCTGTCATGTTTAATTTTTGCATTATGGTGATTCTGAATAGTTTAAAAAGTTAGGTTAATTTTTGAAGTAGATACTACTACTAAATACTAACGTTATTATAAAAACAGTTATATAGAGCTCATATTGCATTAAAAACTTGATGAAAATCCGTTGAAATTCATTTTTATCAGCATTCACTTGAGCAACTGCCTCGTTAACCTAGTGGTCCTAAGCGCAACTGCTACGCTAGGTGTCTTGGGTTCGATTTCCAGGTCGAGTGGCAAAGTGTTATTGGGTTTTTCTATGAAATACTCATTAGCAACTCGGAGCTAGGACATGTGCCCGGTTAATGGCAATAGGCTCGCCCCTCATTACATGGGACCTAAAACATACCGGCGGACTGTGAGTGTACATTGGTACACGTGCTCAGCCTAACCTTTCGGGGATTACAGGCGTCATGGCATGTGTTCACTTGAACACTAAAATATTGATACAAACATACATACATACATATTATCACGCCGGTATTCCCTAAAGGGTTAGGCAGAGGTGTACCAATGTACACCCACACTTCGCTGGTATGTTTTTAGGTCCCATATAATAGGGGGCGAGCCTATTGCCATTAACCGGGCACAAATCCAAACTCCGAGCTGCTACTGAGAATTTCATAGAAAAACCCAATAACACTTTTTAAATATTGATATTTTCGCCTTACCATGTTCAAGTTTCAATTACACCGAATACTGACCAGTAAAATTGGTTATTTACCGGTTATTTGTATTGTTTTGGAAAGCTGAGGGTCCGTTAAAGTTGTAAATCTACTTTGAGGTACTTGCCACCCGTCTTTTGTTTTTTTGTTTGAGTGATAGAAAATCTGGAACGAATTTAAAAAATAACCCTTTGAACTTAGTTTTAGTCGCTTTAGGAGATGGAAAGACAGTCAGATTTTATCGACCGTAGGGTAGACCTCAGGATTCATATTTAAAAAAAATGTTACTCAAGAAGACTAGAAACCATCAAGTTCTGATGGTCAGGTAAGAATATCTAAAAACAAAATAAAAAATCGTCTAATTCCTAAACCACAAAAAAAATGTATAACATACATGGGGGCCACCTTGTATACGTATTATTTCGTTTTACGTGGTACATGGGGCTTGGGCAGTACATTCGATTTTTATCCAGCGGCAGAATTGCTGAATAGAATAATAATTAATGACAATTAATATAGACCTATTTTCCATATTTGTAAAATATGTAGGTAACACAATAATTTGATTTACAATCTTTGGCTCCGCACGGCGTTCGGTGTAACTGTATACACTTCATAATAGCCTTAAATATTGTTATTTTAGTTCTTATAACATAAGTGTAAGGAATTAGAAGTAAAAAAAAAATATTATTTTTTTTAGTTTTTTTTCTAAACCCCATGGATTTTGGAGTTAAAACTGATTGCTGGTCTTTTAATAGATCCTTAAGCACCCCCTGACACATACAAAACATCTGTTGGAGGGGGGGGACGGGTCCCATACAAATTTTGTCATCGTCCTTTCTCGATTCATTAGATGACAAACAAGTGGACGGCCCACCTTTTGTGGGGGCACTGCTGCCTATGGTTTCCTGAATGCCAAAGACCTCGCGGATAGATATAAGGCCCGGTCTCCACCAAAAAGGGAGCAAAGGTCTCCTTCAACCAATCGGATTGCATTATTTTCACATCTTGGCGATTAGCTTCGACACAACACAGTAAGTATCCTATCGGTTGTTTACGAGACGTCACCTTTCCTCTCCGCTTTAGTGGAGTCCAGGCATAAATTCCCAGCACGAAGTATAGCTAACCAAAAAAATAAAATACAAGTACCTCAAACAGGTCCACATCATCTACCCTCAACTTCTGTTCTTCTAGCAGTTTCTTAATAGCATAGACTCCTCCTGTCCCTGCATCTTTTGGGTCTACTCCCACACAGGACCATGCTACCACTCTGGCTAGTGGTTTAAGATTATGATCCCTTACTGCTTCTTCATGAGCTATTAAGAGGGCGGCGGCACCGTCTGCTGGGGCCTGTGAAAGGTCGAAGGTAACTTGTTATGACATTGTGAATAGCATGTACAAGCAGTTAATGACTAGGACTGTCAATTGACTGATCCAGATTTGTCTTTGATGTATCTCACCGGCAGTAGGATGAGGCCTCAACTGCAGTAAACAGTGGGCGTTATTCATATCTTATTTCTTAAATTGTTTATAAATCTTGAAAGTTTTATTTAAACTTACGGAAGTATTGCCAGAAGTCAAAACTTCTCCATTTTCTATTAGGGCTGGCAACTGGCTGAGATCTTTCCTATTTATAGCTTGCGGAAATTGATCTCTATCCACGACTATTTCCTTTTTCTTGAGAGTCACTGTTATGCTGGCCAACTCTTGGTCAAATGCTTTTGATTCATCAGCTGAAATATAAATAATAAGCTTAAAGATGAAGTTTGAAGTTACCAGCCAAGACCAACTTTATAAAGCTTAAGTTAGTTCGTTTGTTTGAATGCGCTATTCTTCGGAACTACTAGTCCGATTCAAAAAGTTCTTTCGCTAATAGAAAGCTACGTATCCTTAAATGCTATAAGCAGATATGTAAATATTCACATCAATTTGATTTCCAACAGCTTCTTCTACTATCACATATCCCTCCATTTTCAAGCGTTTAAAAAAACTGATAGGTTTGAAAATATCACCTGCTTTCCACTTCAAATGGCTCTGCACTGCGAACTCATCAACCTCTTCTCTGGTCACTCCATACTTCTTTGCCAAATCCTCTACCATCTTCTGCATCGTCAGTCCAGTATAACCGTCAGGAATCTGCTTTTGTATGTGGTCTTCAAATCGGTAAGATGCACCCAGAGCTGTTCCGAATCGGACGTTTCTTACAAGCACCGGTAGTGAGGACATGAGATCGGTTCCACCAGTTAGAGTGATCTTTGAAGTGCCGATTACGATGTCCTGGAAAGTGGAAAGATGAGAGACTTAAAACGGTGTTTTCAAAATTTTGTGTGATTTATAAAATTTATATTCGTCTCATATTTACGACTTGATTCGACTCGATCTGGAACGTTTCATTACGAATCATCTCATGACCTCTTCTGCTCTGGGCGGAGCAGAAAGGAGTGTCAGACTCTTACTAACTAAAACCCATCCGTGTTTCTCCTAATGCCCTTTGCGTTCCAGGGTCGCGATGACTCTTTCAAACAAATTCCGCAAATATTTACATAGCCTTAGTAAGCTATAGCTGATATAATGAGGTCTAGGGTCGAATTGGCCCGAGTTTTAGTCTAATATAACTGTACCAATCTTATTTGTACAATGTCTTACCAAAGCACTGTTGATGATGGCCTGCAGTCCAGTCCCGCAAGCCTTACTGACGCCTAGAGCTGGACTGTTAATGGGAACTCCTGAGTATATGCCGCAGTACCGCGGCGTTTTACCACCGTCACATTGGCTCAACTGAAAACAAAATCGAATGTCCCAAACTAAAACATTTTTTTTCTACTTATTCTACCAATTTCTATGTTGTTATTGTTATTCCGATCAAATGGGAGATTTGAATAGTGAATTTCCTTATTGAAGGTTTGATGTACTGCAGTATCCAGGACTCTGGCTTAATTCTGAAGTCTTCGCTGACGAAGTCGCGGGCATAAGCTAACAGGAGATTTCATGAGTAGGTGTAGGTACAAAAGTCTCCGTTTACCCCTACACTTGATATAGGTGTGATGTTATGTTATAGAGTACGTACAAAATAAAAGTTTCCAACGACGGTATTGTCAATAAGAGAAGGGTCTACGTTGGCTGAACTTATTGCTTCCTTTGCCGCGGCCGCAAAAACGTGTGATGCTGGCAACTCTCGCAGAGGTCCGCCATAGTTGCAAAATGGCGTCCTTTTTGCGCCAATTATAAAAATCGCTGAAAAATTGTTTAATTAGTTAAAGAGAACAAGTGCAAAATAAGTGCTCCCAATGGCATGTATTTTTATCGTCTTTACAAATCTTGATAATCCTAAATTCTAGACTTTGAACCCAATGTATAAAGATAAAATACATAATATTTGTTACAAACGAAAATTCAATAAACACCTTTACATTACTAAACAAACAACTGATAAAATACACAACAATCTAATCTAAACTCGACTGTAACTCTAAACTGCTAAAGTTCATTATCGTAATGCAACTTCTCGTCTAAAAATCCTTTACGAATTAACACCTTATCGATAAAAATATCGATAATACTGATTATATAATTTTATAGGACTGACCTTTTGTTCCGGCCGCCATCTTGAACTAAGTTTAAAAACCTTACGAATGGAATGAAACGTGTTTTGAACGAACCTCGTATTCGTATTACTAAAATGTTGATAGCAGTACCTATGTTATCAACACGAGATACATACGTTCTGTTGATATAAAGCTAGATATTATGTATTGTGAGGATCAACATCCATTTTAAATGCCAAGATAGTAGTATTTTGACAAAATAATGTTACCTACTTGTTTTTTTTTCGATAAGGAAACATACCATTGGTGAAAATGAAAAGTTATAGAGACAGCATTCATCTACCTATTAGGTTATGCCCGCGACTTATCCCGCGTGTTTTTTTTCTCCAGCATTATGGTACGTCTTTGGTTACTGTTCCGCTCCCGTTTCTCGTAGCGTGATGTTACATGTAAAGCCATCCCCATCCATTCATTCTATTTTATTTTCTACTAGCTTTTGCCCGCGACTTCGTTCGCGTGGACTTCAGGTTCGTCCCGTCTAGTCAAAAATTGTAGCCTATGTGTTATTCTGATGTATAAGCTATAGCCTATGTGTTATTCTGATGTATAAGCTATATTGTGGTAAAGTTTCATTCAAATCCATTCAGTAGTTTTTACGTGAAAGAGTAACAAACATCCATACATCCATACTTACAAACTTTCGCCTTTATAATAGTAGTAGGATTCATTTTGAATCCGGCTAGCTTATACCTACAAGAACTTTTTTGCAATCCGACTGGTACATCCACAGATTAGCGCGTTTAAAAAACAAACAAAATGTATTTACCCGACTGTGATAGAAGGAGGGTTATGTTTTTCGAGAATATGTATGTATGTATGTATGTAAGTATGTATGTATGTATAATTATTATTGTTTGGCACGCTCTGCAGCCTGAACGGCTCAATGGATTTTAGCTTGAGAGGTGTCGTTAGAGTCGTATTTACTGTGAGAGTGACATTGGTTATACCAAAATAAAAAATAAAACATAATGGCGGATTTTTGGCGCCAAATTCAAATGTTTGGATCGTTCTGCCGCCTGAACGGTTCGATGGATTTTAGCTTGAGAGGTGTCATTAGATTCTTATTTACTTACTGTGAAAGTGACATTGGGTAAATAAAAAATAAAAAAAAAGTAAAAACTAAAAAACGGTATTGTACTTAAAATTGTAGCAGTCGGGACCCATTCTGGACCATCTGCAATGTAATATAGGTATGTGCTCTCAATACACTAAGCCTCCATTTCTAGAATGGGTCCCGACTGCTACAATTTTAAGTGCAATCGGGTACAGTCACGAGCAATAACATATATACACAGTCACATTTTCTAAAATATATTTACTTCTACCATTCAAAAAATATGTGTACGGATTTTTTTTCCAAATTATCTAACCATCAAACTGTGTCAAAACTGGGTATACTTTGGTTTCACAATAATATAAACAAAACAAATCAGTAAAAAGTTTACACTTGCAATATCATTTTTAAGTATACATGACAATTTCTATAACATGTATACAAATTCAAATTTATGTAGCATCATTAAATCGCAAAAATAAGTATGCTAACTGTGTCCAATAATATTATGTAAACGTTAAATTGTATCAAAATAAACTACACAGTTTTACTAAATCAGTGTACGTAAATATAGGGTCTTGTTATATTATTTATTTATAGGTATTTTTTATCATTTGCGGTATTACCTACATAATATAATGTTACAGAAAGGTAGCTAGTAGCCATCAGCGAGTTGCATCGACACCCCCGTTGACTGTTTTTACCGACTTCAAAAAAAGGAGGTTATCAATTCGACCCGTATGTATGTAATATTTCCAGAACTGCCTTATTTTCGTATAATTATGTTAGTCTATATCAGCGTCTGAACAAATGTGCCAAATTTCAAAAGTGTATGTATGTATGTTTCTATGTTTGTGTTCGCATATCTCCGTAACTACAAGTCTGATTTAAGTAATTCTTTTTTTGTTGTACTAGGTATTATTCAACTTAGGGAATACTGCAAGTTTAATCGAAATCGGTTAAGTAGTTTTTGAGATAGGGAATTTTAACCGATTTTTTATTATATTATGTTTGTTCACGGATAACTTCGTTGTTTGTGAACCGATTTTGATGATTCTTTTTGTTGAAAAGGGTATATTTCCCAAATGGCCCCATTTAAATTTCATATAGATCTGATGATGATCAGACAACGGAACTCTTCAAAAAATTACATAATATATAGCCTATAACCTTCCTCGATAAATGGGCTATCCAACACAAAAATAACTTTTCAAATCGGACCGGTAGTTCCTGAGATTAGCGCGAACAAACAAACAAACAAACTCTTCAGCTGTATAATATTAGTATAGATGAGCACAAGACGCGCTGCAAGATGCGCTGCGCCGCGCGGTGAGCATGTTTTTGTATAGACAACCAGGTAACATAACAAGCTTATAACTTTGTCATTTTTCATGACACAGTTTTGAAATGTTGTATACAGATTCTTTACATAAAAATACTAGACAGGTGTTTCGGGTTTGGCATATACTAACTATGATGTTGTATATACATATTTGAATAACGATTGGTTTAAACTACCCTATAACATTTAGTAGGCTTTAATAATAATAACGAATTACAACATTTAATGATATTTAATGCACACAATTAATACAACACAATTAATGGTAACGAATCACTGATTCTGTAAGCTCTTGTTTTATTGCAGTAACCAACAACTATTTATTTATAAAACTGTAATGTATTTGTCGCTTAGCGACCTATGTTGGGGGTTTCTCTTAGGGATAGGATTCCAAATAAAATATTACAGCAAAGAACAAAAGTATCCGACATAGCTTGGACTATGAGCAGTGGACTGCTACAGGCTGATGATGATTGTTTTAATCATCATCACTGAATTCGTCTAATTAAAAAACTATTGTATCATGCAATGGTATATGAATAAAATTTAACAAAAACAGGAAAAAGTAAGTATACACTTTCTATGTCATTTTAATGTATCCATTTTGTTTAGGCACATGTTATAGAAATTGTCATGTATACTTAAAAATGATATTGGAAGTGTAAACTTTTTACTGATTTGTTTTGTTTATATTATTGTGAAACCAAAGTATACCCAGTTTTGACACAGTTTGATGGTTAGATAATTTGGAAAAAAAATCCGTACACATATTTTTTGAATGGTAGAAGTAAATATATTTTAGAAAATGTGACTATGTATATATGTTATTGCTCGTGACTGTACAACGACTTTCTTGTTTTAGGGCTTTTTCATAAATACTTAGAAAAGCAGTCGGGTTTTTTAGTTTTTTAAATTACCGTTTTTTTTTCAACTTTATTAGACTAGCGCCATTGACGACGAAACACATCACGCTTGTATTCCCCGAAGGGTTAGGCAGAGGTGTACCAAAGTACGCCCACAGTTCGCCGGTATGTTTGTTTAGGTTCCATGTAATGGGAGCGAGCCTATGTCATGACGACGACGACGAGACAGTCAGGGAGTTTCCGCAATTTTTCGCAAAGAAATAGAAATAAAACATCAAGATTAAACAAAAATAAGTACGTATATTTATTTAATTAAGTATTTACAATACAATTTTGTTCGGAGATCGATAAAATGCATACAGTGTGACGGGAAAATGGTAAAAATCATAACGGTGTTCGTAACAAATTAAACAGTCTCAAGAAGGAGGGCGATTCCTTGTCCACCGCCGATGCATGCAGAGCCGATGCCTCTCTTCAGTCCACGGCGTCTGCAAAGTAAAAAAAGCGGTGTTATATCCAGTTATTCAGTCATGAGATTTGGTCTGCGCTTCTATACGGCTTAAACCTCGTGTCTAACGGCCTGGGTTTAAAAAACCGTTATGATAAACTTACATAAACTCATACTTTTTTTCTGATGGCAGAAACAAGGGGTTTATAATAAGAGTGATTTAGTGAGGATTTATTTTTCGCTCGTTCTGCTTTAATGAAACCTACCAATGGTCAAATAACAACTTTCTAACTAACTGATCAACTTCTTGACAGTACAAAAGTGCCTATAAATGTGTTAATTGAATGCGTTGAGTTTAAGTAGGTGGAAATTGCAGCTAGACATAACAGCACGAAAAAATTCCTATCTCCTGGGTACCTTAATGGCTCCAAAATATTCACCCATACAATGAGCATTGATACCAGCTTACCTCAGCTCATGAGCAAGATGTGCAGTAATTCTAGCCCCTGAAGCTCCGACGGGGTGTCCCATCGCGATAGCACCTCCGTTGACGTTCAGTTTGCTCTGGTCCAGACCCAGTTCCTTAGCACATGCCAAGGTCTGAGCTGAGAACGCCTCGTTGATCTGTTGGTGTTAAAGAGTGGTGAAAAAACATATCCAGAAGAGAGACAAGGAGCTGAAAGTGGTAACACCGAGGATGAATCAACCTTAATACAAGGCGAAAAAGAGAAAATAAACTCCAATTAGGTCAGAAGTGTTGTAGATACCTAAAGACTAACTTTAACTTCTTCCCTTGTAATCTGCCTAGTAAGACTTTAGATCAGAATGATTACCCGTTTCTTTCTCCAGTCCTCAGCACAATAATACCAATAGTAATAATAATTACTCGACTGGAGTTCCTGTATTCCTGTGATTCCAGAACGATGTAAAAGTAATCGTGTATACGCACCTCAACCAAATCCACATCATTAAGCGTCAATCCTGTAGCCTTCAACAGGTTCTGTATCGCGGGCACGGGTCCGATGCCCATGATGGAGGGGTCCACACCGACTACTGACCAGGCTAACAGTCGCACCAGAGGCGTAAAGCCATTCTGCTTCACAGACTCCTCACTTGCAAGGATGAGCGCTCCAGCACCATCGTTTACACCCTGGCAACAATTTTAAATTAACGTCAATTTTAACTTGTATATTTTAAAGAGTTAAAACTTCCATCACCTTAATTTAACAAACTTCGAAGTTACTGTCTTCTGTGATTCATAAGAAGAGAGACTATAGGAAAAGAGAAGAACAGACTATAAGGGCTGACATTTTTTTTATATTCGTGATAGCCATAAGCTCTTGACTCTAGTCTAGTCTAGTCAGAGGTGACAAAGACAAAGTCGACGATTGAGTGAGTTTACCCAGAAGAATCCTGTTCACTCTAACTTTGAAGAAATTATGGTTGAATGAAATCGGAAATACAAGCGAAGGTAGAGAGTTCCACTCCTTCGCAGTGCGAAATATTAAAGACGTTTGGCAACGCTTAGTGCGAATGGATTGACAATGCATCTATGTATTATGCTTCGTTGTACATAACGAGTTAAACTTACAGAAGAGTTACCAGCAGTTACAACGCCTCCTTTCCTGAACAGTACGGGCAGTCTGCTCAGCATCTCAGTGGTAGTGTCGGGGCGAGGATGCTCGTCTATCTCAACCACCTTCTCGACCTTCTTGACCTTCACCGTTACTGGGGTCATCTCCGCTTTGAACACGCCTTGGTCTTGTGCTAAAGTTGTACAAAAAGACAGCTTGTAATGGAAGAAAAGCATCAGGGGGAAAAACTGATTAACCAAAAAGATCGACGGAAAAATAGTGCTAGTTTGAGTGATATTAAGTAATGTAAAACTTACATAGTGCCTAATCCCTATAGTTAATACCATTATGAAATACTTATTGTGTGGACTGATCTGTAATCTGCTGCTGTAATCCCCATCGAGATAGGAGCTAAAGTTCGACGCAATACATAGTATAATTTACCAGCTTTCCACCTCTTCTGTGACTGCAGAGCGTACTGATCGACCTCAGTCCTGTGCAAGCCATACTTCTCAGCTAGGTTCTCAGCCGTCTCCGGCATAGTGAAGTTGCAGGATGTGTCCAAAGATGAGGCGGTCAGGGCATCTTCGAAGGGAATCTTTGTTCCTAAACCGACTCCAAAGCGGGTGTTCCTGACGACGAATGGAACTGCTGACATATTCTCAGTTCCACCTGCTAAGGAGGTTTGGGCTGCTCCAGTGATGATATCCTGGAAAAAAAAAATACACCATCACGCCTGTATTCCCCGAAGGGTTAGGCAGAGGTGTACCAATGTACACCCACAGTTCGCCGGTATATTTAGGTCCCATGTAATAGGGGGCGAGCCTATTGCCATTAACCGGGCACAAATCCAAACTCCGAGCTGCTACTGGAAAAACTAATATGTTATACTGATTGGCTTGGACTTGTAACTTCCTTTATTTAGTTTTGCCTTAGCTTCTTCAATTCTTACCTGGGCGCTGTTGATGACAGCTTGGAAACCAGACCCACAGAGGCGGTTAATTCCAAGAGCTGGCTTGTCCTCCGGGATGCCTGCTTTGAGTGCTGCGTGACGTGGAGACAAACCACCATCTGATGAGCCGCTGAGCTGGGGGGTAGAACATTCACTTTACATTATTGGCACCATATTTATTTCAAACATTTCTGGCAGGTTCATCAACGTCGTTTTTTTTCTTTACATCATTGGATGGCAAACATGCCGGCGGCCCCTTATGTTAAATGATCGTCTCTGCCTATAGACGTCTGTAATACCAGGGGCCTTGCAAATACATTGCTATCCCAGAGACAAAGTTGAACTGTCTCTTGTGCCTGTCATTTTACCGGCAACCAAACCTTTCGAACCCGAGCGTGGTAGACTGGTAGTGCTTCCCCAGAAGAGGTTAATAATACAGGACATGCAATTAGAGAATCGGGAAAAAGGACCTACTTTTTAACTCGTATCCTGTCGAAAAGATCTGATTCCTGTGCCTACCAGGCTTTTCGTGCAACAGCCTAACGAAAGCTTTTTGCCCTCAAGCCTTTTAGCCATAAGAGCATTAGGCCATTGCCATTACTTAACATCCCTCCAGCGAAATACTGACCCCATTAACTTGTCCAATATTGACGGTGTCGATGAGCTGAGGGGAGACGCTGCCGGCTTTGAGAGCATCCTTAGCTGCGAAAGCCAGCAAGTCGGCAGGGTATACATCCTTGAAGGCACCTCCGAACCTGCCAAACGGCGTCCGCTTGGCCGCTACTATGAAGATACCTGGAGGTGGAAAATGTGGAGTGGGGTGAGTAAGAGTTATTCTCCTTATTGTGTCGAAGTTTTTTTAGCTGAAAACAATGCTCTATTATTTGTTAGTTTGATAGTATTAAAGTAGCTATGGTTGTGTTCAAATCGATTTAAGTACTGTAATAGGTTTAACCGTTGTAAATTAATAATAAATAAGTAAATAAACTGGATGTCAATTTTAGTTATTCCTATGTCATATCTGAATCGTTGTTTTATTATCTGTACAATAAAAAATGTATCTAGATAAAAGTCGATACCTAGTTATTTATTAAATTATTTAACTAGTAGGTATGGTACCTATATTTTCAATTGAATACTTTTGTTTACCTACCTACTTGTGCTTTTTACCCGACTACGGCGAAGCAAAAAGGAGGGTTATGAGGTTGACCGGTATGTATGTATGTATGTATGTATGTATGTATGTATGTATGTATGTATGTATGTATGTATGTATGTATGTATGTATGGATGTTCATCTGTTCCCTCATAACTTCTAAACCGTCTAACGTAAATTGACAAATGAGGTGTCATTAGAAGCGTCTTGATCGTCCGCTGGTTATAGGCTACATTATGTTGCAATAAATTGTATGTGGCGCCCTCTAGGGCTCAAGAAGATGTGAAAAAAATTTTTTTTTCTTCCAAATATGGTCGTGTTGCATATCAAACTAAAGGGCTTAATTAGCACATTTCAAATATATATATATTATATAAGTAAATTGTACATAGCACCCTTTAGAACGCATCATAAACCTAGCTAACTAACCAATATTTCGTTTGGGAGACTTAATAGATTATTATTTCATATATTGTGTATATATGTTGCAGTTCCAATAATATTACGCATATAAATGTCTAAATTTAAACCCCAAAATATTTTAAATAAAAAAGAAGTTTAAAAAACTAAAACCCGACTACAAAAAATTCACGTTCTAAAAAGTATGAAACAAGAAAACATTCTCATCTGAAAGCCGTGGTCGTATGCCACCTAATTCAGGTAAAACTGTATGTATGTAGTTATAGAACATGAATCTTTAGCACTAAAGTTTAGGGTAAAGTGGCATACGACCACGGCTTTCAGATGAGAATGTTTTCTTGTTTCATACTTTTTAGAACGTGAATTTTTTGTAGTCGGGTTTTAGTTTTTTAAACTTCTTTTTTTTAATTATAAGCGTGTGTGATGTTTTGCATGAATAAGAACTATCGAAGCAAGAATGTTTGAAATAACCTTGCCCCTGAATTTATATATGTGGACATTGACCCCTGTGTGAAAGTCCGTACAATGCTATTTGAACCTTGTCCTGTAAAAGATAAGGTTCATAACCACTTCGTTACAATATCTTGTCCGTCTAATTTGTAAACAATGATGTGATTATTTTAACCTGTTAATGTTTTGTTGAATTCATTTTTAATCATTTATGCAAGAATTAGGTAGATAGGTAACTATATTTGAATTATATTTTAACAGTGAACCTTTTAAGATTTAGGTAGGTATCTACTCATATCTAAAAATAATCTTCTTAAAAATAAATACCTATTAAAGTGTTACAAAAACAACATCATAATTCTACCGGGTTTTAACTATAACATACACATCCTAAATAATATTATGTACTTAATCCTCACTCTACTCTGTTTCATTGCTACCACAGATAACTAAACAATTTACTGTCCCATCACATAAAGAAGACAAGCAGTAATAGTAGGTATACCAACACAACACAACATAAAAATAAAAAGAAACCAACCTTTATTGATAACGACGGCCATCTTTGTTTAGTCCACTCACGCGCACGTCAACACACTACCGAACAACACCGGTTGTGATATTTCCACATTCGCTATCGTATCTACTCGCTATATTGTAGGATTACGTTTATATCACGAATTTTTTCAAGTTTATGTAAGTTTTGGTGTTAGGTAAGCGATTTGAGCGCCCCCAGTGTACCTTGATAAGGTACCACGTACATAGGTAGGTACTTAGTTATCCAACTAATCTTTAAGTCTAAAGTTCGGTGATAATTTCAGTTGTTTACTCCTTGTAATATTTTAATGTATTCACTCATTCACCTGTAACTTGAGGTTAAAAGAAAGCGGTTATTTAACAGCTGGCAAATCTCCTACCGGTTAGACTACCTACACTAGCTAGAAAACTCGGCTAACACGTTGATATTCAGAGGCCTTATTAAAATGACACACAATACCCCTATGTGTACAATCGTAAATTGGTTAATATGTATTTAATTTCCTTGGATGGCAAACAATACGGTGGCCCACCTGATGTGAAGTGGTCACCTTTGCCTATAGACATCTGCAACACCAGAGGCTTTGCAAATGCATTGCCATCCCACAACAAAGTTGAAAAATCTCTTCTGTAATTTCAACGGCACCCAGCGGCGCTCTGCGGGCCTGCGGGTTGTTCGAAAGAGACACCGCGCCCCCGGAACGCAAAGGGCACATGAAGGAACATAGACGGGTTTTAGTCAGTAAAAGGGTAAAAGTCTGACACCGCCCCGCCCAGGGCGGCGGAAGTTATTTGATGATTTCCCGTCAATAAATCCCGTTTGCGGCGGAATTAAGTATGGTGGTATTACTTCCCCGGATGAACTCTTTCACAAAGAGTTCTACTACTACTACTACTACTACTAAGATCTTTCGGTACAGCCTAGTAGAAAAATATTAAAATTGGCGAAAATAGGGTGATTTCGGTTTTCATTGGAACTACAAAAACAAAGGGCATTAAATACAGGGTGTCTGGTGGCAGATTTATGTTTTTGAAAGGGTATATCTAAAAAAGTTATTAACGGTGCAAGGGGAGACTAGTGTCATTCGATGCTCCATGAATGCGGATTTGTTAGTCACAATGCCGCAGTGGTCGGGGCAGCAACGTGCGTAAGCTATTGAGTGGTTTTTTAAGAGTGGCGATTCTAACGTGACTGCGCGCTGACCTTTTTGTTCCCACTACAATATCTGGCGATTAAGCGACAGATTAAGTGTTAATTTGATTAAATCGTGGAAGCAAAGGTTTCGCCAGACATCTTCTGCTTTAAACAAGCCTCAGCCGGGACCCAGCGGAGCATCAAGCTCCACAAACGAAAACGAAAAAGTTCAGGAGGTCTCGTTTTTCTTGAAAATTTTCGGGCCGATGCTTTAAATGTCTACAGTGAAAGCTATGGACTCATGATTACTGAATATTTTTTACCAAATTTGCGAGCACATCCATCCTAATCGACGCACACGTGGTTTCAGCAAGATGGGGCGAATCCGCATACAGCCAGGACGTTTATCGCTTTACTTCGTCAAAAAATTTCGCATAAATTGATGAGCCGCTTTAGAGTCATCCCGTGGCTACTAAGGTCACCAGATTAAACTCGAATGGACTTTTTTTATGGGAGCTATCTCAAAAGCAAAGTTTATGCCAATAATCCTCTGTCTATTGTGCAGTTAAAGTTAAATATCCGCAATGCAATTAAGCAAATCCAGCCGAACTTATTACAGCGCGTAGCCCGTAATACGATGGCCCGTTTTATACAGTGTGTACGTCTAAATGGACATCATTCGGCTGAAGTAATTTTAAAAAAGTAAAATCCGCATTATTCATTTATTTCCTAAATTAGTTAACAAAACCATAAGTTCATAAGTTTTTCTTTTATTAGCTTTCAAAAACATAAATCTGCCACCAGACACCCTGTATAAGTATAATAGACTCACATCATTGACCTTTGTTCGACCTATGTTATGTAACACATGTTATTTATCTCATATTATGTTTTTTTTTATCTATCCAGCTATATCTTATCAAATATTTCGCCGAGTGCTTTGTCAGTTTTATTTGTTTTTACAATGGCTAAGTACCTAATGAAATACGTATTTAAGATATACTGTAAATCATCCACGAAATCGATCTCAATCCTGCTGTGCGATTCTCTAAAATGCAAGCTCGAAAACGAGTCCCACTTCGATAACGAACCAACTCGTCATTGGTGTATATTCGTTCGCCGTGGTGACGTCACCACGGCGAAGCCAATGACAAGTTGGTTCGTTATCGAAGTGGGACTCGTTTTCGAGCTTGCATTTTAGAGAATCGCACAGCTGGGCCCATTTTTGGACTCGACCACGAATTTAGCCGCTTCAGTCAAAGGACACCAACAAAGCCATCATCTCCTACAGTCATTATTATCTCCTACAGACGTTTATAAGCTTCTCCTTGACTGCAACTCACTTTTCCAAACCAAGCGTGGAGTCATGTCCGCAACTGGGCCCACCCAACCCAATGACGAAAAACACAAAGAAAAACGGGACACAATACAATTTCTTTAATACATGAAACCGAAAATCTGGGAAATAATACTATAATTAGTCTTCCTATTCTTTTTACCGTCTTTCTGAAGACTTTTACATCTCTTTCTCCATTAGACTGCTGAGTCAAACAGCTTCAATAATCATAGCTACTCCTTGTCCGCCGGCGATACTGGCTGATGCGGTGGCTCTTCTTAGACCCCGTCGCCTGAAACAAAAAAGGCTTATTTGGGTTTAAAAAACGTAAACCTCTTTTTTCTTGAACCTTACATCCCAACCCTGGGATGTAAGGTCTCAGATTAATTCTTAGACTTATCGTCGCGTCTTCATTTGTTACTTGAAGGAGTTCCTTTAGCAATTTAAAGTGACAAACTAGTTCTAATCTTCGAATTTGCAACAGCTTTGTCCTATTATTCGTCTTGGTGCCATACCCGAGATAGTTGAGCTCCCATGCACATACAAAAAAATGTAAAATAAATGAAAACGCCGTCGGTATGTTTTTTTTTATTTAGGTATTTCGGAGGGTAGATGAAGGTCTTCATATAAATAAGAGGCCGCTGTGCCCAAGACCACAAAGAAGAAGAAAATAAATATTTTTTACCTTACATTTTTGAGTTGTTAAGTACTTCTTTTTACATTGTTTGTACATAAGACTTATTACGATAAAAAAGTATTACGTAAATGTTAAATTATGTAACATTATGGTAAATGTTTGTGTATAAAAAGTCCTATATAATGGACGTATTCTGTAGTAAGTAATTGCCAACGTATGTATGTACGTACTTTTATTCGACTCAAATATTTACGGTTTACGGTTTAAATCATTCTTTATTTCTTTAAGATTACAAATTACTTGCGAGGAGAAATAAATCATAAAACATAAAATAAGATTATAAAGATGCGCGTAGACAGTAGGTATTCTTAAAATAATATACAAACATTATCGGATTGGGACGTAATTCTAAAAAACTTTGTCATGCGAGTTGCTAATTACGGCTGATAGCTGTTGAACAGACAAAAGCGACGGTTTACATGGAGTACGATAATAATTTAGTTTTTTATGGTGCCTTTGAAAATATGTAATATTTCGTAACCTAATACGTACCTATATGTATTCTACAGTTGAATATTTACTCCAAAAATATATAACATTTTGAAATATGAGATTTTCGATTGCGACTATACAAGACACAGTCAAACAGACAGAAATAACAGTGTCCAAAGGAACAGACAGGGATATAAGGGAAAAAATAAAAGAATTGATTTTTTTTATAACATATAATTAAATAACCTCCAAAAGTTAATACTTCTTAAAATAAACGCTATCAAAATATTATTGACTTAGCATAGTAACAGCGTCTCATACACAAGACTTGATAATATATTTGTTTATTTATTTACAAACACGGCAGTAATTTTTTATAAAATTAACGATAAAATATTATGCACAGGGATGTAAAGGTACATCAACATACAAATACATAAAAAAGGATAATTGACATTATTAATTTCAATTGGTACAAAAATATTTGAAATTTACTGGTTTTATGTAGCTCTTTATACTCATTCGTTCTCGTTCACATCTCATTCATTCACTTGTTCAGTCAGTCAGTTAAGTATGCAGGGTTTAAACGGTCTCAATCATCAGTGCGATGCCCTGACCTCCTCCAATGCATGCGGAACCAATACCACGCTTCAGGCCGCGACGTCTGGGGAGAAAAAAGAATTTTTACATGAAATGTTTGTAAAAGCTTGTCTATAAGGTCGAAATTACTCTGGCTCGCTGTAGGGATTTGTTTTCACTTTTCAATTGATTGCAACCAATGTTCAATTGTCTATTAATTACGAGACCGGAGACACAGATGGTTGTTGTTTTGTAGAACACAGCCAAGTTTGGTAAAGTGCATGTGTATTTGAGGTTTTTTTTCCCTTCGAGTACCCAATGTGCGTTTATCTTTTCACTTATGTACCTATGGGATGCCATGCGATGCCATGCTACTCTAATGACCTGCGTAGACTAGCGAACAAGGCGGCAGAAAATTTTAAATTTATCTATTGAATTTTATAGTTATCGAATCGAAATAGGGTGTATATTTCAATGCACAGTGATCGGTCTCGGCTTTCTTAAGGCTAGTGTACATTGAGGTCCTTACTTGAGCTCATGCACCAAGTGCGCGGTGATGCGGGAGCCCGACGCTCCCAGCGGGTGTCCGAGGGCGGTGGCGCCTCCGTTCACGTTCAGCTTCTCCACGTCGAGCTTCAGTGCCTTAGCGCAGGACAGCGTCTGTGCGCAGAACGCCTCGTTGATCTGTTGGTGAAAATGGGTTTTAAAGTATGTCTTTCTGTGGGGCTTTGCTTCTATTGAGGATTTACCATTTTGATAACCTTAAGGTCTTAATGTTCTAAAGCCAAAACTGTAGAAATTCCATACTATACCATTTGTACCCCTTTTATATTAATTGCTTATACAAAACTCACTAGATCCCTTGCAAATCTGCATAGGCTTGCGAGATGCACTAAAAAAAGTTTTTCGTTTGACCTTATATGTATAGTCCGAAAACCTAAAAACCAAAAAAAGAGGATGTATTTTGAAATTGCATATTAAAATGTTGGTTCCCTTACCTCAATCAAGTCGATATCATTGAGGCTCATCTTGGTGACCTTCAGCAGGTTCTCGATAGCGGGCACGGGGCCGACGCCCATGATGCTGGGGTCTACGCCCACGTACGACCAGCCCACCAGCCGGGCGAGTGGCTTCAGACCCTTGGCGGCTTCCTCACCGGCCAGCACGATGGCGCCGGCGCCGTCACTGATACCCTGGGGTAGGATGATGAGGGTTACTTGGAGTTACATACGGGTGTAGGTAGGCAGTAGACACTGCCAATGAATCGACATACTTTTTATGAGCTGTCAAAATATATTTCCCTGGATTTACAGGCAATAGGGGACGCCACTTATTTACGACCTCAATTGACTGACTACATATTTATTGATCAAAGCAACCAATAATCAAATTTTACAGTAAAATTGGAAATTGATCGAATTTTTTAAAGCTAAAATAAAGAGTATTTTAAGAGAAGTTGCGTCTTGGAATTATTACACCCATGTTCTACATAATGTGGCCTAGCTGAAGGTTCAATAACATTTCATATAATCAACATGTGTATAAAAATATAACTCACAGAAGCAGTACCGGCGGTGACAATGCCCTCTTTCTTGAATACGGGAGGAAGCTTCTTCAGACCCTCGATGGTGGTCTGAGGACGAGGGTGCTCGTCTACCTCGAAGTTTACATCTTTCCTCTTGATTTTCAGGGTCACGGGGGTAATCTCACCTTTGAAGACACCCGCGTCTTGTGCTGTTTGGGAATTATGAAAGGTTTTTCTATAGAAAACAGTATTATATTTGTTAAATGTTGTGGTTAATGGAATCATTATTCGCTTCAAAGGATCCCGATTTCGTCTTGTCATTATCATCAGCCCATAACAGTCTCCAATCGCACATATGTAGTGATAAGGATCTCATTTTTTCAAAGAGTAAAATATTGAAAGACATATTGCTACACACAAACAAAGAAAAACGATCAGATTTTTTCACTTACCAGTCTTCCACCTCTGTTGTGATCTTAGCGCAAAGTTGTCAACTTCATCTCTGGTGATGCCAAACTTTGCCCCAAGTTTCTCAGCGGTCATGCCCATGGGCAGGCCACAGTAGGAGTCAGTGAGACCAGCCCACAGAGTGTCTTCGAAAGCGTAGCTCGAGCCTAAAGCTGTGCCGAACCTAACGTTCCTGACTGCGAAGGGAGCTTGGGACATGTTCTCTACACCACCAGCTAGCGAGATCTTGGCAGCGCCGCTTAGGATGTCCTAGGAGGTTATAAAAGTGTGTAAACTTTTTTTTAGATCATACTGGGCAAGTTAACGGGGTGCTTTATCCATGTAAAACACTGATATTCAGCTACATCTGGTTAGACTGGAAGCCGACCCCAACATAGTTGGGAAAAGGCTAAGCAGATAATGTTGATGGTTTCAGCACAGATTGTAGACCTTACAATGTCCCGTCCCCCCGTTATTCTTTTGTAACATCTTGTTTTTAATTAAATGGCAATACTGATGACCTTTATAAAAGGTAATTCAGACCATGTAACCCCTATAGTGGTCATCAGGATTGCCATATATTGCCACCTTGGTTGGCAAAGATCAGCAATATCAGTGCCTGTTATAACACAGGAGAAGCTGTTAATCGTCTCTCCTAGAGATAGCCTTGAGCTTATTTTAAGCCGAGGGTAGTCGAGGTGAAGGTTGGTCAATGCGATGAATACCAAAATCTTCATAGTTGGCATCGGCCGATTGGATCTGGCCGACTATTATGAATTTACTACGGCTTGGCAAACCTCCGAAAGTTAGTTATCACTATGGGGGTTTTATCCTTCTATTCTATCTTCCAAATATTATCTTTAATTTAATGATCCAATGATCCCAAAAGCGACTGTCGATATCTCGGCGTATTCGCTCTCCAGGTGGGGCAATAGCCTACCATTATATGCCTAGCAATAGGATCTCCTCCTATTATATAAAACTAATATCACAACAGACGAAATACAGGTGCACTAATGCACTCGTACTCATTTCTCCAATTGCTTTGCTAAAAGGTCACAGTTATCAGCGAAATTTTTGCGGCTGTTACAAATCATATGTCACTGCCATAACTCAAACATGTAAGTCTTGCTTACCTGTGCGCTGTTGACCACCGACTGGAAGCCGGACCCACAGAGCCTGTTCACTCCGAGAGCAGGCTTGTCCTGGGGGATGCCAGCCTTCAGCATCACATGACGGGGTAGGTAGATACCGTCGGTTTGAGATGCCTATGCAGAACGAAAATTCGTAGGTAAATACATTGAAGTGTTGTTTGAAATAAACAGTGCTTACTGAAAGTGTCTGAAAGTTCCTACTAATTTCATTAACATACTAAGTAGCTAACGATCACTACAAACGTAAGCAACTATACTTTTGCTCTATTTCTGAAAAGAGTAGTGATTCTTCGTTAGCCTAGTAGTCCTAAGCGCGACTGCTACGCTACAGGTCTTGGGTTCGATTCCCAGATCGAGCAAAGTACTATAGGGTTTTTCAATGAAATTCTCAGTAGCAGCTCAGAGTAAAGATTTGTGCCTGGCTCGCCCCCTATTACATGAGATCTAAACGTGGCGAGCTGTGGGTGTCCGTTAGTACACCTCTGCCCAACCCTTCGGGGAATACAGGCGTGATGATAGTAGTACTGTATGACACTCACCGTCATAACCTGACCCACGACTACTGAGTCCACCTTCTCCGGGGCAACTCCTGCCTCCTTCAGAGCAGCTACGGCTGCTATAGTTTGCAGTTCTGTGGCAGACGTGTTGCGGAACGCGCCCCCGAATGTACCGAACGCTGTGCGTTTGGCACCCACGATAAAGATACCTGGGTGAAGAAGAGAAGATCATGTTACATTTGAAAACGAGCACGAGTAAGACGACGACGGACGAAACGAGCACGGGCAAGAACCAATGTGACTTTTTCTCATTCATGTGTACTTTCTAAGTTTATCTTGGACATCTCTGACATTGGTAACCATGTCAAAGGCCCTTGAGGCGGTTTATAAACTTTGATTCTAGGGTGTGTGGGGTCGTTAGACCTTACTGCCCCCACACGATAAAGAAGAAGATAGAAAACCAGCTGGTTAGGACATCGGAACGAACATCAGTCTGACATTTATGTTGAACTGGGCCTGTTTGGTGCAGCCGTGAGGCACACAATTATGTTCTTTTCTAAGCATTTTTTCTTTTTTTTCGTTCTAATACTATTAGGGTGTATTCATTACATGATTAGACACCCCCGTGTCATTTTCGTTGGTTATTCAGCTGTTCCATACTTTAGTATGAAAGAGCTGTATGTATTTGTTAAATAATCGACGAAAAATCAGTAGCAGATCGGAGTTAGGATTTGTGCACGGTTAATGGCAAGAGTTTCGCCCCCTATTACATGGGACCTAAACTTGCCGGCGAAATGTGGTTGTTCATTGGTACACCTCTGCCTTACCCTTCGGGTAATACAGGCGTGATGGTATGAGTATGTGTCGATGAAAAATGCCCTCCTGGGGAGTCTAGAATCATGTGCTGTTTCAATGGTCAATGTTTTTTTTTTACAATATCCCTGCCATCGGTTATAAAAATTAAAGGGTCAACGTTAATTAGATCCTTGTACATCCAATCCACTTCTCGCTTCGCCGGTTGGAAACCACCTTAACCTTCTAGAATGTCCTTGGCAGAGGCTTTACGAGGGGGCCATATTCGGAATCTTTAACAAATGATAACCGAAATCAACTTGCTGATATAAACATACGTTTGGAGATAAGTAATCCGCAAAAGAGCCGGTGTCACGACAATATTACAATTTCTTATTAAAATATTGTTATCTAAAATAAACGCTTCGACTTTGGCCTCGAAGGTAAACACTTTTAAACTTGGCATAGAAACGGCTGATGGACTTTGACCCTATCAAGATATAGAGTTTAATCGTACATATGTACAATGGCGAACAATTGTGGTGAATCAGTTTTCACCCTTAGTACAGTACGGCCGACGTATCTTGGCGAGTCTGAAGTTAGCCGATTAGCTGCGCAGTAGACAATTATGTTCTTAAAAGATCCACTGCGCAGTGAAACGGCTAACTTCAGACTCGCCAAGATACGTCGGCCGTACTGTAATAAGGTTGTAAAGTGGAGCATCAGCTTTTTAGGGTTTCCGTGTGCGTTTCGTTTTTTTGTTTGAACGTGTTTATCTCCGGAACTACAGGTCCGATTCTGAAAATTCTTTCGCTAATAGGAAGCCACTTTATCCCTGAGTGTTTATCTTTAATCCTACTACTATTATAAAGGCGAAAGTTTGTATGTATGGATGTATGGATGTATGGATGTTTGTTACTCTTTCACGCTTAAACGGCTGAATGGATCTGGATGAAATTTGGCACAAAGATAGATTATAGTCTGGAATAACACATAGGCTACTTTTTATCCCGGGAAAATGTACGGTACCCGTAGGATAACACATCAACTGTGTCGCGGACGAAGTCGCGGGCAGAAGCTAGTTGTATTATACTTTGCAAACGAAGTCGCGAGCAGAAGCTTGTAATATAATAAAGAGGCAACGTTTGTTTGTTTCTAAGAGGTAACCCCTGAAAGTACTAGTCGCAATCCAAAATTATTTTATTTCTTCGTCTTCTTTACATCATACATCATTTATACTACATGGACAGTACCTGGCCACGATTATTGCCGTGTTGGAGGCGCTAATTAGATCTAGAAGGGTGCAGATGAAAGGACAATTTGGACACTCCAGCATATGGGACATTAATTGTTTGATCAGGTGCTCCGCACTGAGTGCCAGATTCATTCCAGGATATGTTTTATTGTTTAATTGATTTCCTTGCAGCCCTTGACGGGGGCAGAAAGTAGTTATGCATTTATAGCATTATCAATCATTGATAGAGAGCTTCGTATAAAAATCTCTGTCACCGGGCATTTCACGTGACTTGCGTTTTGTGATTGTTTGCGAAAATCTTTATGCATTGATAAGAGTTCTTTGCTATCGCAAATCCTGCCTATTTGCAGAACGCGCAGTGTCAAAGGTGTCACACCTATGTGAGGTACCTACACCTTCCAAATAACTATGAAATAAGGAAGTCAATAGATTATTTAAACCCCTTTCAAATGGTGGTTTCATTATGAAAAATAATGGGCAAGGAAGACCATGCTTTTTTTTTTTTTTTTTTGAAGACAGGATAGGTAATAGAAGTTGGTACTAATAGTGGATACAAGTAGGTACCTACTTAGCTTACTTTACCCTCACCTACCAAACTTATTTATATTTAAAATCGGTTCAGCGGTTTACACGTGAAAGCGTGGCAGAGAGAGTAACTTTCGTATTCAGAATATTACTAGGGTCAGTACAGATTGTCCCCATCGCCACATGCTATGCAAAATTAATTATTCCTGCATTGTTTTTCTCGCTTTGTCGTTTACTTTTGTACACAACCCTTCAGGAATTCAGCTCTAACTTCAGGGCTCCAGGACCTAAGAATCTGCCCTCGATAACAAGAACTTATACCAGTGACCTCGAACCTGTTGATCCTTCGAATCAAGATCCCAGAAGTATGACCTCCAATGCGATCTGGGTAACCCTGAACTGGTTTGGTAACAAAATAGCCTACTTTCAAACCTCAAATTATAAGAAGGTAAGTATTAACTACCACAAAATAAGCTGCTTAAAGTAAAATGTTGTACCGGACTTTAGCCGGCTTGATAGAATAGCTACCTACCCCCCACTGCTTGAATGGCAGGTCAATCACCTCACATATTTACAAGTTTCTTTAAAAATACAATGTTTCCTTCATACGTTTCAATTTCAATTATTTATAAATAACAAATTTTATTTTACATCGACACAAATGTAGTCATAATATTACAATTCGATCGGCACAAAGTTGTTTTGTACAAACTTTGGAGTTTGACCCCGCGGTATTATTTTTGTTATTCGTATGTTATTACAACGAATTATCACTTTATTAACCTGTTGGCACGATATTAAAACAGACAAGGTAGGTACATACCTTTAGCTGCTACGGACATTTTTGTGTTTTCAAGGAATTTATAATTATAAAAAATAAAATTACTCTCCGCAACACGCACGCACAAACTTCACAAACTTAATGAATGAACATTGAATATTGAAGCAATTACCTCAATTGCCGTAGACCGATTGAATGGGCTGATAAGCAAATGATGGCAAATTGAATGATTTGCTGATAAATGAATGAATGAAACCAGGGTTACAAGACATAGCGTAGTTTCGAATTTTCGTACATTTTATTTTATTTTAAACCGATTGATTAACACTACTGAAATTAAGAATAAAAAATCAGTTTTATGTCCCTTCAAATGTAAAACACTTGTCATGATTCTATATATAACAAAACAAACTACAAATCATTGTATAAGATTAATTCATTTACAGTATTTTTTAACTGGCAACATTATCACTTCATTTGACGGCTGGCTGATCTGGGTTTCACGACGACATAGCATCAAAAAATATAATTTCCGTATTTATCGCAGGAATGCTTATGCAATGACCGATGGTAGGTCTGTGAGTGGTCAGCTGAAAAAGTTCGTGTTTCGTGGCAAGTCATCAACCAACGGCGACACCAGAGGTGAATATTTGGAGATAGTTATACCGGAGCTTCTGACGGCTGGCTACTCATTCTACACGTGGCCTTCGGCACCCCTATTAGCCTGGTATTTGTGGACACAAAGGCGCCATTTACGCGGACTCCGTGTCCTAGAATTGGGCTGTGGAACTGGGCTGCCGGGAATCTTAGCTGCAAAGTGCGGCGCCCGTGTTACGCTCACCGACAGCGTCGCCCTGCCCAGGTCCCTGAGGCACCTGTCTGCGTGTTGTGAGGCGAACGGCCTAGTTCCCAATCGCGACGTACAGATCCTAGGTCTCGCATGGGGCTTATTCCTGTCAGAAGTTCACGCACTTAGACCTGTAGATCTGTTACTGGCTTCGGATTGTTTTTACGAGCCCTCTCAGTTCGAGGAAGTGTTATCGACTGTCGCTTACCTGCTAGACGGCACTGACGCGCGATTTTTATGTTCTTACCAGGAACGCAGCGCAGACTGGTCCATTGAGGCTCTGCTGAAGAAGTGGGGACTGAAGGGAGCTCTGCTGGACTTGGACTCTCTAAGTGAAAGTTCGGGAGTTGACTACCGAGCCTTAGTTGGAGATCGATCTTTGCATTTACTTGAAATAGTCGCAGTCTAAGGTTATGGCCAGCACAGCAAGAGCAGCACGCCTGTACGTAGGCAACCTGCCCTGGACTGTAGGTCATCGACAACTCAAAGAATACTTTGCTCAGTTCGGACCAATACAAAGTGCTAGAGTAGTGTTTGACCGCTCCACTGGTCTCAGTAAAGGATACGGTTTCATTGAGTTTGCAAGTGCTGCCTCTGCTGCCGATGCCACCAACAAGCAAGTGCACACCTTAGAAGGACTGAACTTAACTGTTCAAGTTCAGAATAGTTAAACACAGACTGCCATAGTTAGCATTTACAATGGCTGAAGCACTTCCAGAATACCCTGACTCTGACTTTTCCGATGATGACCTGTCTCCTTTAGACATATCTTTTAACAAGGCAGCTGATCATATGAGGAAACTGTCAAGCACACTAAACAACAACCAACTGTTAGAACTGTATGCTCTTTACAAACAAGGACTTGAAGGCAAGTGTGATGCTCCAAAGCCCGGGTGGCTGGATGGCAGAGGCCGTAGGAAATGGGAGGCCTGGAGGTCCCTTGGCAACATGCCAAATGAAGAGGCTAAACAAAAGTACATTGCCTTAGTGCAGAAATTTTCCCCGGAGTTGATAGAATTTTCTGAAGACAATGAGACGGGAATGAAAGAAGCCTGGGTAGCGGTTTCCTCTATGCGCAAATCACCGGAACCTGAGCTGATACACAATGAGCTGTCTATATTGGATGCAGCTCGAGAGAACTGTGCGGAGCGTGTCACTGAACTCCTTGCCAAGCTCCCAGAACTTCGCCATGAGCGGGACGAGGACGGTCTCACTGCACTGCACTGGGCAGCTGATCGAAATGCTATCAAAGCTCTACAAGCGGCTTTAGACGGAGGATGCCCAGTAGATGTGGCAGATGAAAGTGGTCAAACTGCCTTACATTATGCTGCATCGTGTGGCCACATAGAGTCAACAATGATATTGCTAAAAGCCGGAGCATCTCTGCTAAAAGACGAGGATGACTGTACTCCGTTAGACTTGGCTGCTGATGACGACATAAGGAAAGTTCTGGAAGGTGCTAAGTAGATTTAGTTAGGGTCTGTCGGAGGCATGAATGCTGTGAACATTGTACTCTTTTCTATTTAGCCGAAAACGAAAGTTCATGAGCATTCATACTACCAGCGCCAGTTTTAGTTAGAATTAATATTGGGTTATTGTAGTTCTTCATAATAATAAACTCTGAATGTAATATTTTGTTTGTTTTATTGCCAATTTACACAACACACACTTTAACAGTTAAATAAGAGTTATAAACAATAATAATATTATTATGTAAAAAGTCCAGGAGGCTTACTATGTGCTCTTATACAGGGCAGAAGTTGCCAGGAAAGTGAACTGGCCTTCTGTTTTGTACTATGACATCGTTAAATACCTGCTTTAACGATGTCGTACAGCAGGGTATTTCAACTTCCAGGCAACTTTGCCCTGCTATTAGAGCTCATAGTAAGCCCCCAGAAGGCATTAACAGAACTGCTGCTTAAGATAAGCGTTAAAGATAGATTCTTGGTCATTTTCTAATAAATTTGATCAAAAGAAAATGTATGAAAGTTTCTTTTTACTTTGTTTCCAAAATACTAATTTTATTACACACATCAACCAATCCCTTTCTGCTCTATTTACATAGTAATCGGAACAAGTTTGTGTTCATACTTGAATAACTTTTTAATTAATATTATCCTACAATCAAATAACACTCATTCCTAGATTTTAGCCAAACCATTCAATTCTTTATGTAAAAAATATGAAAACCTAAGAATTTTCTAAATTATCTTATATTTAATAGTAATATAGTTAGTCAGTCGTAACTTGAAACAGTTACTATTATATAATTGCTTATCATTGACAATATTAGGCGAATAATGGACTGGAGAAAACCCAGCACGAAACATGAGAAAACACTGAAAGTAAATATACATTACACATGGTCTAAGTAAGTAGGGCTGCCTGCCATCACTTAAATCGTTACCAGACATCGTTACAGAAAACATCAAAAATCCCGGACATTTGGGAGAAATTAAGATTTTTCCGGGATTCCTAAGAAAATTATTCTTAATTTCTATCTTATCTTTCAATTGTTCGGGATTCCCTTGACACAAAAAGTATCTGGGTTTCACCCGGACATTATTGAAAAGTCATTCCGGACGATAGGGTCAGCTCACACCGCGACGCGACGCTGCGCGCACACTTTAAAAGAGCTACTCAAAATATAACTTTATTTTCTACACGAAAACACACATTTCATTGTGAGAAATGCTTATCTTTTCGCGCTGCGTGGGGCAACGTATTCTGAATTATCACAATGAAATGTGTATCTTTTCGTGTAGAAAATAAAGTTATTATTTTGAGTAGCTCTTTTAAAGTGTGCGCGCAGCGTCGCGTCTCGGTGTGAGCTGACCCTTAAACTAGGACAAATTCAAGGAATCCCGGACGGATGGCAGCCCTAAGTCTAAGGCCACTTTAGAATAAATATTGAACAACAATAAATACCGACCATTATCGATGCATGTCATGAGCGTGTCAATCTTAATATAAAGAGCGATTCTTTTTTGTATGAGGAAAATGTGGAAGTACCTTTTAATTATAAAAATTCTTTAATTGAAAGAAAGCTAAGTTATCGGCGATTGCCTATGAAAGGCTACGTTTTATAATATACTTGACCCTACGCGGACGAAGTCGCGGGTACAAGCTAAATTAAACCTTACATCACTGTTAAGCTAGTCACGTGACGCGAGTTCGTGATTTGCGACCGTGGCTGCTAATACCTAAAGTCTATGCTCACGGCAGGCGTATATGATTTGGGGTGGGCCGAACCCACCCCAGAATGGGCTTCCGCCTGACCGCATCGCATCGCATCAGCCATGGCATCTTAGGGGCCAGGCCCCCCCTGAAAACTAACTCTAGATACGCCAACCCTAATTACAACTTTAGTAGCGGCTGTGTATACATACTTATTCCCACTGATTTCTCGAACAAAAAAAAATAATTGTGTTAACCCTGCTTTTTTTAATAGCATCTTGCATGTCAACCTTGGAGAAGGTCGGCTACTTATCCCCTGCCCCCTGCTGTCCTCGTTCAGCCACGCCTTTAGCATGTAATCGCTTCGTCTATATCTACATTTTAAGCCCTGTCTGGAGGCCTTAATTTTTAAGGCATCACAGGAGAAATTCATAAACTAAGTGACTACATGTTAAGGGCATCCCTAAAGGAGGGCAGCAAGCAGACAGGCTGGATCGGATGTCAACTATATATGGACGAATTTAAAGCTAAAGGCTCAGCAGCACGGGCTGGCTCGAGCAAGGATCGGGGCTACATTGTCAACCGCGCATGCTGGTATTGGTGGAACCAATCGCAGCAGCTTATTAGCAAATTGTCACATACATTTTTCGAACGAGAAACTTAGGATGAATGTTAAAATCATAATCAATCGACTCAGCATATACTAATTCCTTCCTGGACGTAGACTTTTGCTTTACTGACAACTACCACACCTCAAAGCCTTGTTGAAAATTACGGGACTCTAGGTACAATCGAGATCAATGGCGGTTGATCATTTTTCAACCTTATTACTAAAGCGGTAAAGGTTAAAAGTGGTTAACCGCCATTGTCTCGATTGTACATTTATATAATTACCTATGCCTAATTCGGCTCGCTTAAGCGTATAAAGTTTATAAGAAAATCAGGCCAAAATGACGTGAAGTCACACTCTGCAGTCACAATATTATCAGAGGGGCAATCCTACCAACTTTTAGGAACGATCGCAATCTAATCTCAGCCTCAATCTGTCAACAATGTCTTTAATTAACCTATATTTATCGACTGAGATTGCGACTAGATTTTGAATGTTTTAAGTTTGTTGAATTGGCGTCCAGATCTACGACGTCGCATGATACTTAGATGTTTTTATTGAAAATGTATTATTACTTTACAATTTTATTATATTAGATTATTGTACCAAATTCTATAAAATTATTGTAGTTTGAAAGTGAATAAAAATGCTAAGTGTCAAAAAAGTCAATATAGGAAGATAATTGCGCACTTCAGCGATTGGAAGATTGTTTTGTGACGTCATACTAGTGATGGGACGATTATTATCAGTATTTGTACGCAGATACGCGTTTTTTCGGATATTCGACACACCACTACTTCGGCTATGATTTAGCGTAAAACCGCGTAAATATTTATTTATTACTACTTAACAAATGTTACAAGTTTATCTTTTTAAACGTCACAGTCGTGTATAGCCGACATATGCAGTGTAATAAAAAATGCAGTATTCTTATCTGCTATAGACGATTTTGGCGTTTTGGGCACGTTTTCATTTGTCGGCTATACACGACTCATCATCTGCTTAACCTTTTCCCAACTATGTTGGGGTCGGCTTCCAGTCTAACCGGATGCAGCTGAATACCAGTGTTTTACATAGAGCGACTGCCTATCTGACCTCCACAACCCAGTAACTGGGTAACACGATATCCCTTGGTTGGACTGGTCGGTTATACACGACTGTGGCGTTCAAAAGGTTAATATACTCTGTGAAATATATTAGGGCCTGTTTAAATGTTAACATTATGAGATATTTATTTAAAAACCGCAACACTATTTTCTACGTCAACTAGATAATAAATATATAAATATTTAAGACAAAGCAGATAAAGTTAATTTTCAAACAGACTAGTACTAATAAATTCAACTACCTGAAATCCCATGAAATGCATTATGCTATGAAAGTTTTTACTTCATAATCATCTTCCTGCCTTTATCCCAAGTTAATTGGGGTCAACGCAATTCATTTTCTTCTTCCATTCCGTCCTGTCAACCGTCATGCTATCACTGACTCCTTTCTCTTTCATATCATTCTTCACACAATCCATCCATCTTTTATTTGGAAGATCATGAAAAATCTTACTTACTACGTTGTTAATTTAGTAAAACAATCACAACAGGTAACATACAATTTGAAATCACTATAATGCCTCTTCACCGCACATACTTATCCGAATATTCGCGTTACTTGGATAATTGAAATACACTCTATTATTATTGGAATAAAGATGTTTTTGTGTTAAACAAATAGTGTGATTATTTTCACATAATAATAAATGTTTTGTTGAAGAAAACTAAGAAGTCCTATAGTCAAAAAGCTGACCAAAAAAATACAATTTCGTGTCTTATTAAGTCAAAGATAGGGCTTACAAAATACCTAACATGCGCAAGCGCACTTTAGAATGTTTTTTATTCCACTCTTTTAATAAATCCACTGAAAGTTCCACAACTTTTATTAACACATTTCTAATGACACTGAGTTAACTGCCAAATGCAATGTGTAATAATTATACTCTATTTCATTTTCTTTTTTCAAGAATGTAAACAAAGATTAAGTTTAAAGTCGTGTAGAACCAGCTACACTATAAATTTTGCTATAATATTACTATAATCTCACAGAAATAAAGGATTATTTCTACTCTAGAAATTAACCCATCTCATCTCTGTTCCGTTCTCTGATTCCTTCAAAGATTTTGTATAACAATAGTAACATGTGACTGTCACTTATTTATTATATCTTTATTGATTTAAAAGAAAATATAAAATTTAATTTTAACTGTTTACTGAAAAATTATCGCGATTTTAAGGTTTTTTGGTTTTTAAGAAGTTACGTTTTGGGATTGATTTTGATATCAACCATCCAATTAGTATATGAACTAGAAATCAGCAAGCAAATAAATTATTATTTTCTGTCTTAAACTCCATTGCAACTAACCTAACAACACACTTGTTTACATTCCTTAAAAAAAGATCCCTACCGCAGCTAACAAAAGAGCTGATAACCTTGAAACAGCCGAACCGATTTTGACAAAACAAATCCAAGAATAATCACTAGGAAACCAGCTTTCAAATAAAAAAAACTGCATTCAAATTGGTTCACCCGTTTAAGAGATACGGTGCTACATACAGACACACAGAGACGTCAACATTATAACAACCGTCTTTTTGAGTCGGGGTTAAATACTCAGTTTTGAATAGACTGTAAACATACCGACAAACTGTGGGCGTACTCAGTAGCGTAATTAGCCTGTTACGCGCCCGGTGGGAGCTTCTATAACTAAGCCCTTGAAAATAAAATCTGGTCCTAGACTGGTCATTTCTGCGCCTCTCCAGGGTCTCCACCGCTGGCACCGCCCTCGTTACGCCACTGGGTGTACATGTGTACATTGGTACACCTCTGCCTAATCCTTCGGGGAATGCAGGCGTGATGGTGTGTTGTTGAATAGAGTGTAATGTTAAGAAGTCAATCACTGCGGTCACGAGACATCTTGGTCGTCGTGTGGAGAGTGCGTGATGCAGCCCGGCCACTGCTAGTTGTCCTTGGCGTCCTTGTGCTGCAGTGCGTCTCCGGAGTCGAGCTGCTTCAGCAGGCGGAACAGCGCCGCCGCCTCGCGGATGCGGGAGAACTCCACGCAGAACGCTTCCACTTCGATGAACAGTTCCTGGAAGAAGGTAGAGTTAATTAGATGTTTAACAAAAAAATAATAACTTGGCAGTTATTTTGAGTAGAATAAACACATTCAATTCAACATACATACATAAAACAAATAATTATACCAGCCTATAAATTACCTAAAAATACAAAATACCTCGGTACCACTTGAAACAGTAAGGTGGTTAGGTGTCTCTTAATCCAGACGTATTATATTACAGTGAGCGTAGAAATGCTAGCTAAGAACTTGTTAGTTTATACCACACAAGGAATTAATATTACCACTAGATAAGCTCGACTGTATATAGGGGTGGTCGGGTGGTCTCATTAAATTTTACCAGGTGATACGGATAATAAGAGATTATAAGGTCTGTTTCTCTGCTTCTGAACAGAAAAACATTAAAACGTACCATACAGGGGTGTATTCGACGAAAAGTTAGTCAGAGGTGTATCAATGCACGAGTACACCCTCAGTCCGCCGGTATGTTTAGGTCCTAAGTAATAGGGTGTGAGCATATTATTGCCATTAACCAGGCACAAATTCTAACTACGAGCTACTACCAATAATTTCATAGACAAACCCAATAACACTTTTTGCTCGACATGGGAATCGAGCCCAAGACCTCTAGCTTAGCAGTCGCCACTCCCATTGCGAGGATCGCCCCGAGGACACGGTGGAGCATACTCTGGCGGTGTGCCCTGCTTGGGCTGAGCACCGCCGAGTCCTCGAGGCGGCCATCGGCGGCGGCGCCCTCTCGCGTCCGGCACTGGTCCAGGCCATGGTCCGGAGCGAGGGGGAATGGGAAGCAGTCGCCTCCTTCTGCGAAGCTGTAATGCTGGAGAAGGAGGCGGCGGGACGGGAGAGGGAAAGGAGGGTCCCCCGTCCCAGCGGCCGCCGCGGTGGACGATCCGGGCGTCGGGAGCCACGTGACGACTCCCGGCCACCGTAGACGCGGGTCTGTGGACGGTGAGCAATGGGTAGCTCACCGTCCGTACGTTCACTAGCGACAGACCGTGTCGACGGCGCGTTCGTGTTCCACGCGCGCCTCAAAGAGATGTCAGCAAAATTGGATGGGGCCACTGAGGGCCGATGCCTGCCGGGGCTGCGGGTTGTTCGAAAGAGATACCGCGCCCCCGGAACGCAAAGGGCACATGAAGGAACATAGACGGGTTTTAGTCAGTAAAAGTCTGACACTCCCTCCCGCCCCGCCCAGGGCGGGGGAAGTTATTTGATGATTTCCCGTCTATAAAAAAAAAAAAAAAAAAAAAAGCCTATAAATTTTCCACTGCAGGGCAAAGCCTAAAGGCCGGGCAAAGGCATGGGCATAAATCACCAAGATTGCTCGAGGCGTATGGGTGACTATAGCCTATACTATAGTATTTAGATCTTAATTATAAGTCCAGGTTTCTACACTATGTTTTCCATCACCAATGACAGTGATCTTTAAGATAAGCTTATAAAATACATATGAACAGAAAAATACAAAACATACACTCAAAAAGAGTTCTAACTTTAATCAAAGTATAAATCATTAACCAGTTTTTGAATTTTGAACTTTGTTTATTCAATATTTAGGTCTACTATCACCAAAAACACTATTTAGCGCTAAATGCGTTTAAATTATCATTCTGTCTCTGTCACCTTCTAACAATATGACAGGGATGCAATGATGTTCTAAATACGTTTAGGCACTTAATGTATTTCGTAATTTTTGTGAAAGTGGTTCTTAAGGTTCTTATTACAAAATTGACAATATTCCCTGTTTATATCACTTACCTTAACATTAATAATCTTGTTCCTAATGAGCGACTGTAGGAAGACACAGACTAGCCGCACCAGTCGGTTCTGCATGTACCTGTCGCGTATGGTCTCGCACGTCGATATGCAGTTACTGATGTACAGGTGCACGAACTCCACTGGCAGGTCTACTGATGTTGTTAGTCTGTGGAATGAGAATGTGCACTGTCATTGAGTGATAATTGCAATCGCAAGTGTGCGTGAGGTTCTGGGTTCGATCCTGAGGTCGGACAAAGTGTCATTAAAGATTTTGATGTTTAAATCTTGCATTTTTTTAGTTAGTTAAACTACCATGTACTAACCGTCAAACAAAAAGTCAACAAAATCGTATGATGTGATTTTTATAAGGGTTTTAACTACAGTGTGATTATTTGGCAATAGTAAACAATAAAGCCAAAGTACAAGTACATGCAAGGTAAGGTACAGGCAAGAAACTCCATACTCTTTTAAAAAAATAACAGTATTGATTGTGCCATATTTCAATAGCGGTAGAGTAGCTTTTATTTCAAAGAAGTGCTAGTAAGAATCCAATTGCATGTATGTTACCTGTTGACCACCTCCATGGAGTGTAGCGACATCTCCATGTTGACGAGCACGCTGAAGTACTCCGTGATGTGTTGTGAGTGGATCAGCTTCAGGAGCACTGAGATCGCTACCATCGGGTTGTTCTCCACTAGCTCAGGTAACTGGGGAAGAATGAAGAATTTAGTTAGGGGCGAAAACAATAAGGAGAATTTATAAGTTAAATGTTAAATGAGTTAGGTTCTGCTAGAAGGCGTCAACCCACAATCTCTTAATAATGAAATTAATGACGACACAGTTGGTGCAGTAACTAAACTATTGGCGGTTGCGCTGCATGTTACCGGTTCAATTCTCGGAACAAAAAAATAACTTAAAACTAGTACAAAAAAATGCTGCCAATGTGCTAAATGTCTACGTCCAAAACTTATGTTTATAATAGATTTAAAATGACCGACTGACTGGTAGAAAATGCCCAAGGTTTTAAGTCCACCTTTGTATGGTGTAGTTTACTAAAGAGTACCTGGTTGGGTGTGACTCCTATCTCGTACACGACGTGTGGCTCCTGGTCCAGCAGTGCCAGCAGCCGCTGTTGGTGCTGCACGCTCAGCGCACCCTTCAGCGCCAGAGCGCTCAACTCCTTAGCCTCGGCCACGGCGTTCACCGGGTCCTGCGGCTTTTCCTCGGGCTTCTTCTCCTCGGATTTCTCTTTTTTTTCTTCTTGCTAGCGGCGGGAAGGGAAAGTGTTTTATTTTACCATCATACCATCACGCATGTATTCCCCGTAAAGTTAGGCAGAGGTGTACTATTCTATACCCACAGTTTGCAGGTATGTTTTAGGTACCTAATAGGAAGCGACCCTCTATTGCCATTAACCGGGCACAAATCCTAACTCCGAGCTGCTACCGAGAATTTCATATAAAAACCCAATAACACTTTGCTCGTCCTGGAAATCGAACAGAAGGCCGTAGTAGTCGCGCTTAGGACCACTAGGCTTACGAGGTTTTTTAATCCATTTTATGTTGTTCTTTTTCCCTTCACTTTCAAACACATGTTATATTCTGTTGAAGTTGCGATACAGGTTTTTGAGTAGTGTAGACAACTGTCTCTCACAATTAAATACAAAGCAGTGTAGGTGCGAAAAAAACAATTTGCCTTTCTCATTAGCGTGTGTAGACCTCACCTTAGGTTTATGCGGCTGCGTGTGCTGTCTCCGGTCGAGCTTCTCTGGCCGCAGTCCGACCAGCCCCTCGTAGTCCGTGTCGTACAGCGGGTTGTACGCACCGCGGTTCACAAGGCACTTCCACACCGCCTGCGAACGACATGGGTGGTACACCTAGTTGGATCGAACTGCCAGCTTATATACCTTGAAAGTAGAGCTTTAAAACTTATAAATTAACTAATTTATTTATTTATTTTTATCAGCTTATACATTGCAGGTTACCCTAATGCAACAGTTAAGAACTTGATGTCAGTGATGTCAAAGATATAAACCTAGAAAGTACATATGAATTGAAAAAGCCACATTGGTACTTGCCCGGATTTGAACCCTTAAATAAGTTTATAAGTATAAAGCTCTAAAAAAAAATGTGTTTTCTCGCTTAGCGTATCAATAGCAAATAGACTCGTAAGATATTAAATAATACTAGCTGACATACGTTGTTTTGCCATATAATTTTTTTTAGGGTTATAACAATAAACAACCTATTTTCAGACCTATGGAACATACAGTGGCGACCAAAAGTCCATACCCAATCTCAAAACGTATTAGGTTGACGTTTAGTTTGACTTACGACCTTTTACTTTCAAGAATAGACACATGTATCATCGTTGTGAATGTAGTTCATAATTTCAACATTTCTACATGAGACAAAATGGTCTAGCGGTTAAGCGCGCCCAGTTGACGGCGTTAATCAATGAGCCGCGAGTTCGAATCTCACATTATTTTTGTCTTTTTGTTTTTACTCAATTTGAAGAAATGAACAGAAATATAATATTCTTTAGCTTGTTCGCTTCGTTCACACATTTCGTAAATTTAAAAGGGTAGTCATAGAAAACTAATAAAGAATTTAGATTTCTGTGAGGTAGACATGAGTTTTGTGCATATTTAACTTGATTGGAATGAGCGTTGTCGTTTGGTTGTGGTTGTTGGTTAGTAACGAGTGATTTAATAGATACTCGTAGTCACGGGGTCTCAACGGGAACGAATTATAATTAGTCTTGAAAAAAAATCATAGATGGCAGTATAGGTTACTGTAACAAAATTTACAACCACTAAATTGCGTTAAACGGCAGATTTTGGCTGAAGTAAGATTAGTAAATATTAAAACTTCATTGCTCAAGGCTGATTTATCTATTTACATTCATAAATCACGTAATTTCGGCAAAAAAAAAACTGAAAACTTTAACTTCCATTCGAACGTGATTCGAACCCATAGAATGATAAAGTCGTTAGATCCAGCTATCTATTACCCATTTAATTTAGAGCTATTTGCAATAGATGGCGTTTTACTCAATTTTTACAATAAGGGTAAGGGTAGCAACTATTGTTATTTATTTACGTTTAGTTAAGGTGGATCGGGGCAACATCGAACGAGATTTTGATGAGATGAGGTATATTTTTTTTAAGCATCTATATGGATCCGAAACACATAATGTAGCAGCAAATTATAAAACTTTCAATAGAACCAACAGATTGTACTTTACTTTACACCAGGCTGAGAATCAATATTCTTATATATTAATATAAATATTAATAAAAATATACACACTAACGAAAATAATGAAAACGGGTAAAGATCGTAATGTAGGGGGGAAGACCGGCAATTGGTGGTATTTTTTTAAATTTTCGTTTTAGATCCCTGGATTCACTGACAAATTGTGTAAAGCATGTAAAAGTATACGTGTTTCTTCATAAAAGTATTTTAAAGTAAAAAAAATATGAAATATTGTAAAATAATGAATTTTATATTCCGGTCTTTCCCCACTTCTACCATATTCAGACAGAGGTTCTCAACTGTTTTAATATCATAATAGTTGTGTAAGTACATTACTATCCATTGTCCCTTGTCGATGATCTACGTCTAAATGTTGACGTAGTAGTTATCATAACTAGGAAATGAATGGAAACAAAATTTGCCAATACAAATTATATTTTTAATAATCAAACAATAATTGCACAATACACTTACAGAGAGATACAACATTACAAAAATTTTAATTCTGTCATTGAATGTCGATACTGGTATTCTGTAATGTTTTGCAGCAGCATATTGGCTTCTTTCCCCTTTTGCTATGCTTTCTAAGGCAGCATTTAAATCTTCCTGAGTGTAATTGGTGGCACGAAGCGATTTTCTATAATATTTTCGTGGCATGATTAATCTGTAAAAGTCAACTAAATGTACATCAATTAAACCATTAAGTAAAAAAACAAATATGAAATTCCGGATATTCTAAAGAAAAGAGCATATTTAGGAATTGGTCATATTATTATGTGTAAAAACTACACCACTTTCCCAAAAGAACATAATCATTCATCATCATCTTAAAAAAGAAAATCTACATTGCACACAAAACGACTATTCTATGAACCTAATTACTTCCTAAAATATCCACAGTCCTTTTAATTACATAAACAGAAATAACCTCAATAATATTAATGTTTTATCATTTTAATTTGTTATGACAAACTTAAAACGATATAATATGACCCAAGTTGAGAACCCCTGCCTATTATATGAGCTTTTGAAACGGGGCAAGTTCGAATGAATAGTATTCCGAACTTACCTCTTATAAAAACGATTGGTGAAGATCGAAAATACAAAAATGTCCGAAATGGCACTATTTATGAACTAACTACTGCTTTGTTATCACTAATAACGTAATAATAAACAATTACAAGTATAAAACATGTAAATAACTCACCTGAGAGGAAAGTTATAGATGATGGGTCAAGATCGAAAATCTTCAAAACTTCGTCGGAAATGACAGTTGGCAAAAAATGCATTTTACACAAAACCACACGGTTAGAACGCTTGAGGCAGACTGAGGTGGGGGACGGCATGAGTTGTCCTTCACCGCTAGGTTGCCATAAGTAAAATTATTTGCCTGAATCTCAGGTAAATGAGAATTTTCGTACTTTACCCTTTTACGATGTTACCCCGACGTACCTTACTTCATTTATGTTTACTTATTATTATTTTTTATAAATATATTACTTACAACTCAGATCAAAGAAATAGGCAGATAGGTAGAACGTGCGCGAAAAACAAATTGATGCTAGTTTTTATTTATGTGTGCGCGGCTGATAAGTGGCGCCGTGTACGGACACGTGCATCTGTGTGCGTTTACGGTTGCCAGATATTGAGAAATAATACTCCCATATTTTTGTTCAGTTAAATTGTTCTTAAATTATTGTAGGTACTACAATTTTTTTTAATTGGAAACGCGATTTTGCTTTATGGTTATACCCAGATAGCAAAAGCGTGTAGTATTTATTAATTAACAAATAATAAGGAATAAAAGTTAATATGCGTAATTACTTACTACCTATTTAATTAATTTATATCAGACCAGATATAACATTTAATAACGCTTTTTGGTAATTTGTTTAATAAACTATTTAAGAATAGGTTTTTTAATTTAAAAAGATAAACAATTTGTTATAACAATCAACATAGGTAAGTATTTTACACACAATCATTAAATCCGAATAAATAAATTTTCCCGTCATAAACTAGCAACACAGACGATTTACTGTTAAGGTTTTGTGTTTCAAGTGAACCGAAAATATTTTATAAAAAATAAATACCAAAACAATAAAAATAACAAGAGTTATCTGAAGAAAGATATTCCATCTTGTTTTCTTTGTTTTTTGTGAACAACTTTTGCAGTGTAGGTACCTACACACAAGACGTTTTATGTTATGTTTTGACTTAAAATGGCAAATCACTAGACACGTGTGAGCGAGACGATGCGTATAACCGGACCACGGTAATATAATAATACAGTAGTGTAACTCGGCCGCATGACAGAAATAAATGCCTACAGCCGCGCGGTACGTAAACATGCGTTAGAGGCTGCCCGTCTCCAGTATTTTAATCTGTCTGCACCGCGCGCGCACCCCAGGATCGAGGCGCGTAGGTATAGCTCGCGTTTCGTCCGTTTGTATGAAGTTGGAGTACTGTATTATAATATTACCGTGACCGGACTATCCTGTGGTGGCCAAAAATTACTTTAAGGCCCCCAGCCAGGGCTACTGTCGCGAGTTTGTATTCGCTTTTGATTTTGAATTTGCTTTGATGGACACACTCGCGTGTTCTGAGCGCTCTATCTGCCTATTTTTTTGATCTGAGGAGACTTACAAGTAAAAAAAAAACTTTTTTTTTTCATTTTATTAAACCTGGAACTATCAAATTTACTAAACATTAATCAAGCAGATAGTTATTCTTTTTGGCCATGTCAATTCATTCCCGTCATGTCTGATCGTAGACAGAGTGTCTGAAAAAGATTGTTGTCCTTGTTACTTGTTGTTTAGCAACTGACGAGTGTGCGTCGACCTGATTCGAATGTGTTTTTGTTTTCTTCTATACGACCTGGCTACGAATTACGGATTTTGGAAAAGACACCAGCCTATGACTTGACCTGGACCCTGAAGACTGAATGAAAACGAACCTTGCACATACGACGACCTAAGCTAGTGAATTTCGGATTTTGATTTTCTCCTCACTAGGAGCTATGCTAGGAGCATTCTCGTGTAATGTAATGTAACGTTACAGATACGAATTTGAACATTACAAATAATATCCTTGGGGTCGAGTTAATAATATCGAAAGTCATTACATTAACAACATTGCTGTATCGACAACGTTCCATCGACGAGTTAATGAATCGACAGTAGGTACCCAAAATCAATGGTACGCTACATCTACCAGTACTTACTCCAAATCGATGGCACGGTGTCGATACAGGCAGCGTACCTACTATTAATATTATGTAATAATATATCTTATTCCAGCGATTTCACCCTTTCCCACTACAACTCGAAAATTATCCCACGGGAACGTAAAATCAGAATAAAAACTATCGTAAAAAAAAGCCGGGTTGTAAACTAGTCGTGTACCAAACATCCAAATCCGTTCAGTATTTTTAGCGTGAAAGAGTAAGAAACATCCATCCATTCTCACAAACTTTCGTAGGTATTTATGATAACACTGTTAAAGCCGCAAATCGTTGCGCGAATCATATTGTGATCAACATTTCAAACTTAAAGGGACCTTCGAATTGTAAAAAACGTGAGAAAAGTTGATAGCTCACTCACACAAATAAAACTGTTGTCCTTGAACTCACGATGCGGTGCAATGAAGAGAACAGAGAATCTATAGAAAAGCAACGCCCTCTAGAGTATCATTGCCACTTAGTTTCGATTCCACCTATTATTTAGGTTGACTCCTAGATGGCGTTGTAAAACTACTGTTTCTGGCAATTAGTGAGTCGCCGGTACTGCCATCTATTGAGAAAATGGAGAAAAAAATATTGCCAGTCGAATTGCCAGTTTTAGGAAGGTCACATTTCTTTGTATGGGATTGGGTATCTGTATTGTAATCTGTGTCGTAGTGGTATTGTAATTATTCTCGAAACGCAGGCAAATAATATTACTGAGGCGAGGGCGACTATTATTGGGCTGCATAAAAGTGGTCCCAATTAATATCTTATGAAACCTGACTGAATGTGAGTATTATATTAACGAATTGTAAATTAAACTTTTATTTGAAATTTATACCTAAGATACCTAAAATTATTTGGTGGCATTTCGATTAATACTTATTATTGATTTTTAAATATATAATGACGCCAAAAAAAATGTGTTTATTATGGAATTTATAAATAAATAGTTTTAAATATTAAAATTTGTTATATTAAATAAATATTATTAAATTATATAAAAAATTAAGTCACTTTAGTATTTTGTTATAAATGCCTAAAATTACTTTTTTTGTTGTTTTAGAGGAATACTATTATTAGTCTCCGGAGCAAGAAATACGAGGAAGAGGATAGATAGCCTATCCTACCTACTCAACAGCGAAGTGGATTAAGTTTGGTGGTTTCGCACTGGATAACATACTGTTAACAACAACAGCTGCATGCATCATAAACCAGAAAAAATACGTTTCGTTTTTAATATGTGGGGATGGCGTGCAACAGTGCTACTTATGAAGAAGTATTAGACGGTGTTATGCAACATTTAATAACCTGGATGTTTTAGTTTTAATAATTAGACGGTGTAACTAAATATTTAGTCATAATTATATTATATATTCGTAGATAGTTATTTAATGATCTTAAATTGAGGTTTAGTTTCAATCTTCTTTTCATCAAGAAAACGAATTATTAAACTATTACCTCACTAAGTTTATTGTGACGTTACATAAAAAAAACCTGTTCATAAAGTCTGAATTATAGTTTAGTTTTCAATTAACTCTGCTGAATACCAATTCAGAAACTTAATACGTGAGCATCACCAAATTTATTTGTGTTATTAAAATATCCTTCTCTTATTATGTTATTATGAATTTTATTGACTAAGTGGGTATTCAACAAAAAATCTTATGAACAGTTACAAGAGAACTTCTTTTATTTCGGTAGGAATGTGACGTTACAATTCTCATAAGTTTGTTAATTTTAAAAATAAATTTTTGTTATCACACAGCACGCCTTTTTTTCCTACTTCCAATTACAAAAAGTTAAAATAAAATCACATAAAAAGTTAAATAAATAATACAATAACTTATATTTGCTTCTTATAAAAAATAAATAACAAGCATGAATATGTAATAATTCAACATAAACCTAGAAAAAGATTTTGCCTAACATTATTATGGTTTCAAGAAACAAAAAACAGCCACACATAGTATAAGATTTGAACTCGGTATTCAATGATCGTAAACCCTTTCTTATCCAAACCAGCTGCCAGGACATGTTATAATTATGCGAAATTTAGCAATGCAATGGTAAGAATACGTCGCGCGTCGGGTAGGACTCGTACGGTAAACAGAAATATAATGCCATTTCGCGTAGTGCGACGATGGTTCATTAGTGTGTGTTATCTGTGGAATGTTGAGACATCACTCGTAAACACACATGCGCACGCGCTGACTGGATCGCGCCCGTGTTCATAGGAAAGTGAACCTTAGCGGGGGTATGGATTTCTGAGCGCTTACTGTACATACAAAAAAACATTTCATAAAAAATTTGGACCATCTGTTTCGGAGCACAGTGTCAGTTGTTGAAAAGAGCCTCCCCGATGTACTCTCCAAATGATACGCTTAGAAGAGAAAACGCAGCCCTTGTGAGGGATGGAAACCTCGGCTTATGGCGTCTCTGGGGAAGGACAGCAAGAAAAAAAAAAAACAAATCTTAAATTCTTGCCAGATATGAGATCCAAATAAATACCTTATCAGCGGTTATTTCTGTGGTGTCCATCAGGAAGGTGGGCAGTGGTATAGGTCCTGAGGCCTTGAGCGTGCGGTGGAGAGGCATGTAGTCGTTTGATATCAGAGATTCTAGCAGCTCCTTCATCGCCATGCGGTTTGGTGGGCTGCTGGAAATTAGAATATTAATAGGAGGTAATGTTATAATGTCGTGTCTAGATGACTACTGTTATTAATTCATTTATTTATTTATTTATTTAGGAAATGGTCCACTCGGAACTAACTTTTAAAACTAACACCGAAGAAGGGTTACGACCTCTCCGTAGCGCGAATGATATCTGTCTCGCAAGGACACGTACTAATTACGGAAAGAAAAATATTACGTATGAAGGGGCACAGATATTCAACAGCCTACCACGAGAAATAAAAACGTCAGGAAGTTTACAAATATTTAAAAGTCGGTTAAAATCTTATATTATTGACAACATCTAAGTCCGGCCCTGGTTCACGTTTTTAATATACCCACAATCTTTTTATTTTGATTCGCATGAATGTTTCACTGCTACCTTCAATGTATTGTTATGGATGTTAATTAATGTTGTTGTGTTCCTTAAATATTGTGCATGTCATACCAGCTCGACTCACGAATTTATTCTTATATAGTTAAAATATTTCTCATTAAGTGAAATTTGTAGTGAATTTCTTTTGAGTAAATAAAGATTCTTTAACCACAAATCATGACATAAAATAATTCTATATAGAAGTTATCAAGTTATGTAAGCATCAATTGATAAACTTGATATATTGACTAGGATAGATTGGATGCATAAGAAGCTTCAACTAATACTGCACTATGAAGACAAGCTAATAATTGGGTACACCACCAATCAGTTGACAAACTTTTTATTATTTATCTGTCATAATGGGATCCCCCATAGATTTTACATGACAATATATCACACAAACTTAACAAATAACCAGAAAATCCGTTTAATCTACGACATCACTTTTTTGTCAATTGAATTGATTATTTATTTAACTCAGTCTTTCCCAAAGTGGGTGATAACGCCCCCTTGTGGGCGCTGCAGGCCTAAATGGGGGCGGTAAGAGACCCAGAGAAAAAATGGGGGCGTTGAGTAGAGGCTTGGGGGGCGATTTGTAATTTTATCTAGCTAGGAAGACTCTTAGACACCCTTAGAAGGGAAGTACGCGGAAGGCGTTGTTCGATTGATTTTAGTAGAGGACCCCAGCCCCCCCCCCCCCCCCCCCCCCACCGTTATGACTAATTTCTAAACGGTTGCGGAAAAAGGAGGGCGCTAAAAAATAATTTATTCTCAAAGTGGGCAGTAGACACAATAAGTTTGGGAACCTCTGATTTAACTCAAAGTAATTAAATATCAAATTTTATTAACCGAGGAACGCTAGCATAGCAGTCGCGCTTAGGACCACTAGGACCACTATTCACCTGTCATAATTCTGACGTGGGCAAGCTTGTTGTTATGAACCCTTTGCTCTAAAATACATAACAAATGATCAAACCCGTCACTAAGAGGTATGAGAGCAGGTGCCGCAGCCCGTGCCATGGAGCTCATGTCTGCAATTCTCTCCGCTACAATTGTCTGCAGTGAGGAGTAGTCAAACTCTAAATCTTTTGCTGCTACCTCCGTCAGCATCACTTGTTTGGCAGATTTCTTCATCACCTGTAATTTTAATTAAAGTTATATGTTTAAGTCTCGTCATAAAATCATGAAACATCCTTCTCTGTGCAGAGTATGTTTCTATCTTAAGTCTGTCTGTCTGATAAATTTTCACAGCTAACCCACAAAACCAATTTTGATGAAATTTTGTACTGAGTAAGCTTAAATCCGAGTAAAGGACACAAGCTACTTTTTAATCTGTGTCTGCAATGTCTGAGATTCACCCAGAGGATGTCACAAGCAAGAGCTAGTATTCAATAATAAGTCAGGAATTATTTGTGCATACTTATTTTTAAATTGGAAAGTCATAAATTTATGTTGCTGTGTGTGGTATTACTCTTTTGTCTATTTAGTTTTATTTAAGCTTGTAACTTACTGTGCTAGCCCAAGTTTAGCTAGCAAAGGAAAATGTGAAATATTACTTAATCCTATAAACTATGAAGGTAAAAGACAGTTCCCAGTACACCCATTCTTCAGAAATATTTAGTAAAACCAATTTAATTCTCTGTATCTATCTAAGCCATAATATTGACCCACAGATGGGCAAAGAATTTCCTAAAAAAAAAGGTAATTTAAAAAACTAAAAAACCCGACTGCTTTTCTAAGTGTTTATGAAAAAGCCCTAAAACAAGAAAGTCGTTGTACCCGATTGCACTTAAAATTGTAGCAGTCGGGACCATCTGCAATGTAAATTTATAGGTTTGTGCTCTCAATTCACTAAGCCTCCATTTCTAGAATGGGTCCCGACTGCTACAATTTTAAGTGCAATCGGGTACAACGACTTTCTTGTTTTAGGGCTTTTTCATAAACACTTAGAAAAGCAGTCGGGTTTTTTAGTTTTTTAAATTACCTTTTTTTATTTTTTACTTTTTTTTATTTTTAATTTACCCATGTCACTTTCACAGTAAATACAAATCTAATGACACCTCTCAAGCTAAAATCCATCGAGCCGTTTAGGCTGCAGAGCAATCCAAACATTTGAATTTGGCGCCAAAAATCCGCCATTTTGTTTTTTTTATTTTGATATACCCAGTGTCACTCTCACAGTAAATACGAATCTAACGACACCTCTCAAGCTAAAATCCATTGAGCCGTTCAGGCTGCAGAGCGTGCCAAACAATTATACATACATACATACATACATACATACATACACTCGAAAAACATAACCCTCCTTCTGTCGCAGTCGGGTAATAATAAGTATTGCTCATAAATACTCACATCTTTAATATTAACTGGCAGGAACCCATGGAGCTGACCAATCAACAGTCTCTCTTGTGGTGACAGAGGTAGCAAGCCAGTCTTGCCTTCCAGCAAGTGGAGGAATAAGGAGGCAAACGGATTGTCCATCTTGTACACATCAAACAGGATAGCTATGGCTACCACGCGCTGACCAGGCAGGGAGAGGTCCCCACCTGTTATTAATGATGACAGCAGTAGACATACTGGAATCAAAAAGTTTTTATTGAGGTCATTCCATTTTTTAATGTACTAAAATAGGCTCAGATGTCCTTTCCTTTTTCCTTTTAAACCTTCTCCTCTCTCTCTTTTCTTACAATATTTTACCTCAAAAGAAAAACTAATTGGATTCATAAAAGTGTACCTTATGCTAATACAAATAAGAAGTTTATGAAAGCCAGCTAAACTTACAGTTAAAATGGTCTGATTTAGGGAACTTCTTCTGTACTTGCGTGCATATAGAATCTAGCGTTTGTTGGTCTACTGTCTGCTCTGAAAATAAGCTGCAAACAATAACAAAATATTAAAAATGTGTGCCATTTGCACGTCTTGCCATTTAAAATTAAGAGGTTAGGTTAGGACATTAATGTTAACTTACTCTAATATGTATTTACTATTTTCATTTACTAAATGCTGCGACATTTTGGCTAAATATCGTATAAATTACAGCTAATATATTAATGTTTATCTAGAAAATTATTTATTTTCAAAACATTTAAACGTCAAACATACGTCAAAACTTGACATTAGTTTGATTGAAGGTTTGCAAGGAATGGCCAGTGCAGAAATACAGGTTATAACAACTGTTGCAAAATTAAGTACAATCGTTTTGTTTTTGTTGAAAAAGATAATATTAAAAAAAATACGATATCCTCATTCTTTCACTAGCTAGAAATCCATTGCTATACAAACAATAATTAATAATCTAACGGCTAAGCCATTGTGCAACAGGCCAACTAAACTTGCCTGGCTTCTAGTGTTAAGTCACGCATGCGGCACGCCCGCATGCCTGATAATCTTATCCTAATCCCCACCTATACACAAGTCAACCTTCCAAAAATCTCAATGATATTCCATTTCTCCAGGCTTTTATCATTCTAGTTTCCTATCAAAAATTATTTACATTCGAAGAGAGAGGGAGCTAGAGATATTGCTTTTGAGAGGAACAGTTGGATTCATTTAATTTAACTACTGATAAATAAGAGTTGTATGTAATAACTTGCTTATTTACGAAATAACAAGTCTGTCTGGTGTATTATCTTTGAAACACGACTAGACATTTGAATAAGTATCGATGAATAAACAATAATATTAGCAATAAGTACCTACAAAAATATTAGCTTGTCATTAATTTGTTATCAAAGGGTGCACCTCAGATTTGTTTTGATCGTTATCTAATCTTGAAGAAAATAAATGTAAATATGTTCTTAGACAAAGAATAATTTTACATACTTATTTGTAAATAGGTACGTGGCAAATATTTGAAAAAGACTTAATTTTTTATTTCTGGTCTGTCTGAAAACATGTTCTGTCTACTCTCTTCCACTGTCTACAGATTGCAGAACACTTATGTTTCTAACAAGTCTAAGTAACTTTGTATTAGGGTTCTATTTGGGATGAAAGGATCACAAAGTCGCAGTAAATCCCCCCTATCTATCTCAAATTCAATTGTGATCGTCGGTCGCTTTTAGCAACCGTAAATAATTTATTCTTACATGACGCCTAAGGCCTAATACGCTAAGCATACTTTTTGTCACAGTTTGCTTAAGACTGATCTAAATACTTTGATGGTCTTATCTTAACATTTGGTGTAGATTGCGACACAGTTTTAAACAACACATTTGTTTCAGCAGTCGAAATCAGTATCAAAACACAGGATTATATAAAATCACCGTGACCGTTCTTTTTTTTTCTTAGTTACAGTTTTATCTAAGTTACATCATTTAATCATGTCTTAGGTACTATGATTCTTAAAGGACAGGGTGGGAAAGGGGGGTTTTAGTCGGTAGGAGTCCAACACACCCTTTGCCTTCCCAGTGGCGGAGGCTGTCCATGAGGATAGCCGCACCAAAAAAAAGTTGGTTTCACCATCCATTGATACCGTGTGGTTCCGGTCCCGGTGAAACGAAAAACACATGAGATTTAGCAACATACCAGCGAGCTATACAGCACATGGTACAGCAGATACTTACAGACGGCGGTGACCACAGCTGACCATCTTCTGGCCTGCCTGCTTATTTGTCACCCAATGAAAAATTAATCCTGTAATTAAATAAATCAATGATAAATCTGAATATGTATTGCGTAATCCGGCAATCAGACAGAACGTTATCAAAACGTAGCTCCGTTCAAGTAGGACGGAAGTGTTTGACTGTTCACCAGTGGGTTGGACGATCTAACCCACTGGTCGACATTGAATAGGCCTTAAAATGAACTAAAGTAGGCCCTTCTAGAATCACCAAAACGACAGGTCCTGTACTTCCTGCATCCAGCGTCACCGATCATCAATCCACTAAGGTGGGCCTATTATACCCACTTACGCACACCACTACATAACTTTTCCTGAAAATCAGCCATCTGTTTTGTTAGCAATTTGCCTCATCAATTGATATTATGATTATGACCCCCAACCTATTTGCAAGAGGCCTACATCCGGAACGTCAAGGTTAAATTACAATTATTGAGATTTTCAATGATATAGGTACGTACCTACGTACCCGACGCTTAATCCCAATAATTAAGTAGGTTATATAAAAGAATACCTACTTAATTGTTAGGTACTGTCTCTCTACAATAATTTAATCTCGAAGAAAATTTATTGTACCTAGCAAAAAGAATCTATTACAACTACAATTTGTACAAAGCGTAGAACATTGTCTCTTTGACCTACTCTCAGCTATTTAGCACATAGTGGTAGCATACATTTCCAAAGCAAATAAGTAATACAACACATGTTGTAAACAGTTTGTCATTACTGGTAGCTGTTGGAGTATAGAACAAAACCGTTCATTTGTAATAAATGACCGATACCGTTATCAAACAAATAAATAAAAAAACTCTATTAATCGGCTACGTTTCACATGACTTGGCCGAATATAGTTATCATCAAAACGCTAATTGTAAACGCACACTTTTTTATCATACCAGTTTCTTGTCCTGATAAGATTACAGTGTCATATGGCTCACAACAGCGCCACCTCTACTGCTTTAAGTGAGCGTACCTTGTAAATACTAAACGACTTGTTGTGAGAATGTAAAGAAATAAACTTTATTAAGTGATGGTGCAGTGTATTGCTGTTTTTTGTGCGAAATGATACAACATCCTGCCGTTTCCGTCATGTCTATTCAAAATAACATGCAAAACGCAAGACCCATGGATCTTCACAGCGGAGGAGAAAATCCTCAAAGGAATAGATCTTCGTCTTGGTCTTTGCGGCGCATGCAAAATGGTTCATCCAGATATGAACCAAGATATTCATTGCAGCACCAGGTATAAAATTGTTTTGCTATTTTTGTTAGATTAAGAATTGCATTATTTAGAAAAGTTTTATCTTTGACACCATTAAAACGAAGGTGATAAGGAAGACTAAAGATGTTTTTAAGCTCTTGACAATAAAACGAGATACATATATTATTATAGCTGTTAGAACCGTGATAGAACACATTGCCCTTGATATTGTGCGTCCACCCCCACAACTCTACTAGGTACCAATTTAGTAAATTTTTAGGCCAATTTTGAATAAAGGAACTACAGTGAACAAGGTTTCAATACTCTTATAAAATTTAGAAATGATTACATGGTAATTTTTTAATAGCAGTTGTTTATTTTGTAAATAAATAAAACCGCAAAATCTTGATAAAAACATGTCGCGAATTTTATTTTGCTGCGTAAAATGGAGCGTAATGCGCAAATGAATCACTTGAAAATTATGTGCGCTTCTGTGCTACTAATTTGGAATTATAGACATTAGTACTTAGTACCTTACCGGTAATTCCGTGAGAGCGAAGAAGATGACACATATTCAATGCTTTGAAATAACGTGTGGACTGGAATGCGCGACTAACTGTCATGCACAGCCTGTCACAGAAAATAATTATTATCCCCCGTGATATTTTAGTTTTTTTATTTGTGTATCACGTATTTCTAGATAATTGTTGCAGTTTTGGTGTTTAGATTTTTATATTGTCGCCTTAACAAGTGTTACTGATGTTGATAAACTTTAGAAGTCTCTGTTTTAAATTGGCGAACAACAATTAGAGGAACGTGTCACTATTATTTTACAAACAGTTGTTTTCAACCGATACGTCGCTATAGGAATGTGAATCGTGTCTTATTTTATTTAATTATTAGTATATTTTCACATGGGTGATGGCTTGGCAGTCGGACACTCGTGTAAGTGGCTAAATCAGTAATTTCTTTGTAGGTTGAAACTTATATTCATTGCGAGTTCTTATTATTTATCGATAATACATACATGTCCTTGTGCACGATTAACATTTTAATGCGTTTTATTTTGCGGAACGAGGTGATTTAATTTATTCATTTGCGTTTTTGTATGACAATATTGTACAGAAGTTTGGTCATAAGTGTTCAGCAAAGTTAGTGGTGGTGGAGGCAGGCTGGCCCACAAAGAGGTTTGCCCTTCAACTTAGCGTTACGTGCATAACGCAGCTAATATTAGTGCTATTGGTGCTACATGTTTTTTGTGAGACCAGTTTTTAAGGCTGTGAGTGTTGTGTAACTTTGTAAAGGAATTAGTCATGTTCCTTCATAGAAACTGGGCACAAACCCATTCCATAAACATATGATGCATGTCCACAATGTAAACTTATGTTACCTACATTTATTTCCACTTTGACAAAACATACTATAACATTTTTGTTTGTTTTCTTTTAGAAATCCAACATTCTTATCATATTGTAAATTTGAATAGGTATCCATTGTCATGAATATGGTGTCAAACTTTAATGAATGTGCAAAGATGTTTATAAAGATAAAATTGGAATCATTCAGACAGTTCAATGATCCCTCAGTTTCTTGAACTGAGTACTTGTAAAATTGTAACATAAGATTCTAACTGGATTCTCATTAAAACTTGTGTCAAAAAGAGATGTTAATAATGAAATTGTTATTAAAAGCAATGACATATAGGGTTTTACCACATGAACTGAGATGCCTGTTCAATATGTGTCATACTCCATACATAAAATGACAAATTAAATAGTTGTTTAATCTAAACTTCTGATAACATGGTAGTAGGGGCAGAATTTGAACAACAACACTAGAAGACTAAACAAAAACATTTCCTAATCTTTCTCTTCAAGAGAAAACCTATTATTGTCCTTCTGTAGGGCAAAAGCAATAGGCCTCAGAGAAGGTACAACCCAACGTCAAGGTCAATCCAAGTACTATAAAAAATAATTTCTAATCATTAATTTAAAAAAAAGAATAAAAAATAGTGTTCAAGTTTGGTTACAAAAGTTTATCGGTTTATACTATGATGAACGAGCACTAAGCAGTAGATAAAAAATATTATAAAGAGGTCAGACAAAACACAAAGAAAAAAATTAAAGATTACTCTTAGTCACTCTAAGCTGCGCGTTCGTGTTCCACGCGCGCCTCAAAGAGATGTCAGCAAAATTGGATGGGGCCACTGAGGGCCGATGCCTGCCGGGGCTGCGGGTTGTTCGAAAGAGATACCGCGCCCCCGGAACGCAAAGGGCACATGAAGGAACATAGACGGGTTTTAGTCAGTAAAAGTCTGACACTCCCTCCCGCCCCGCCCAGGGCGGGGGAAAATATTTGATGATTTCCCGTCTATAAAAAAAAAAAAAAAAAAAGTCACTCTAAGCTACAACTCAAATCTCAAATCTTTATCACAATCCAATCCAATTTTATGTGTCGTGATAGCCCAGTGGTTAAGGCGCCCGCCTCTCATGCACGAGGTTGTGGGTTTGCAACCGGGCATAGGCAAGTACCAATGTGACTTTTTCTAATTCATATGTACTTTCTAAGTTTAACTTGGACATCACTGGCAACGGTAACCATGTCAGAGGCCCTTGAGGCGGTTTAGAAACTCTGACACTAGGGTGTGTGGGGTCGTTAGACCTTACTGCCCACAAGATAAAGAAGAAGATCACAATCCATAATGTGAACATACAAGTGATAGGTATTTTGGCCACCATAGTCATGAATAGATGACAAACCAAAATATGCCCAGCATGTCACGGTCACAATCCCATGACAGACTTTTATATGTAAATAAAAGTTATAAAACAATATTGATATAATTCCAAACTCACTACTATTTTGTAGGTATTAAAGGATGAATTTGTAATTTGGTGCTAAGTGCAAGTTTATGCTTTTTTTATGTAGGTCAAAAGGTTAATAAATAGAAACAATTATAGACTCTATAATACAACATTATATATTATTATTATTCCGAAACATACCGGCGCACTGTGGGTGTGCATTGGTACACCTCTGCCTAACCCTTCAAGGAATACAGGTGTGATGTTATGTTATTATATGTCTCGGTGGGTATTTTGCATATGAGTAGGAATACTTCTGCAAAGTTTAGTTTTATTTTTAAATTTTGTTTATTCATTTTAGTACAGGAAGGTCTTTTGTTGAATTCACAAAAGGTATTTAGCATTATCCTTAAATCCATATTATACACAGAGTATTATTATAAATTGCATAGAAACAATAAAAATAATTTATTTGAAATAGTACCAATTCTAAGAAACTGTTATTGAGATGAATTGTATTGGTTAGTATTTTCCTGATAATATTTATCTATCTATAGTATCACTTGGAATGCCCACAAAAAAAGTATATAAAAATAGCTGACCCCGCAAACATTCTAATGCCAAATATATATTTTTATAGGGGTCTAATAATAGTTTACTACCGATTCTCAAATCTACATAATATACATACAAAGTTTCATAATAATCGGTCCAGCTGTTTCGGAGGATTATGGAAAGTAACACTGTAGCACGAAAATTTTATAAAAGATTATTCAATTCTGGATGAACTTATAAATGAACTAGCTTTTGCCCGCGACTTCCGTGTGGTAAGTTATTATGGGCGTAGAAAAAGTGTCTTAAAAAAAATGGCCTTTGTCTTTGTCCTTTATTAGTGTTCATTCTTACCCCGTACCAAATGTTACCAAAATCGGGTTAGTGGTTTACTCATGAAAGCGTAACAAACAGACAGAGTTTCCTTCAATATTTGTATGTATAATTTAATTAATCAAGTTTATAACAAGGATAAATTAATGAGTATAACTGCAAAATGTATTTACACGTAACTAATGAGTAAACTGAGTCATGCTTATTTTTCTATAAATAATTTCTTTTTTGCATTTATATTTGTTTGTAGGTTGTTACCTTTTCATGCGAAAAGGAATAACAGCATATATTCTCAACTTTATGTTTATGTTACAAAGAGTTTCTATTTCAAACTATGGTTGTGAGGTGCTAAACGACTGGGAGCTTTTGACAAGCTAGCCAAGCTATCAGAAGCCAAGGGGCCACTATTACAAAGGGTCATTAAGTCACTACTACAAGGGGTCATTATTACAAATAGTCCGCTAATCTTTTCTGATTAATTTCGTTGCGGGATCCAAGACAGTTGAATCGTTTCTCCGGGACTCGTCGAGCTTCATTGTCTCGGCGCTTTTCTTGTGGTCGCCACTGTTGATTCTGGCTTACAGAAGTTGCAGTGGTTTGGGAACAGTGTGGCGGGCTTGTACCAAAAAAAAAAAAAAATTACAAATAGTCACTACTACATGGGGCCACAATTACAAAGAGGCACTATTACAAGGGGTCATTTACAAGGGGTCATTATTACAAATAGTCACTACTACATGGGGCCACAATTACAAAGAGGCACTATTACAAGGGGTCATTATTACAAATAGTCACTACTACATGGGGCCACAATTACAAAGAGTCACTATTACAAGGGGTCATTATTACAAATAGTCACTACTACATGGGGCCACAATTACAAAGAGTCACTATTACAAGGGGTCATTATTACAAATAGTCACTACTACATGGGGCCACAATTACAAAGAGTCACTATTACAAGGGGTCATTATTACAAATAGTCACTACTACATGGGGCCACAATTACAAAGAGGCACTATTACAAGGGGTCACTATTACAAAGAGTCACTATTACAAGGGGTCACTATTACAAGGGGTCACTATTACCCTTCCAATCAAGAGGCTGAAATAATCATAGTAATTAATACAAAAAAAATAAGTAAATGGTCACTCTTTATATAATCCATTAGTCGCCATTTACTGCACCTTATGGTGTATGGAGGGTGATCTTTATCTATAAAAACCTTTTACAAGCCTTAGGGCCTTATCACACTAGCGGTTTGCGAGCGTATTTTGTATGAAGGCGATCACGCAGCGAATTCGCCGCGTCAGATATTTGTATAGAAAACACGCTCGTAATTCGCAAGTGTGATAAGGCCCTTATTACTACTGTCTACCCCCCATTTCACTAAAGTCCCTTAGGTGTCAGTTTTTAAGGCTCAGGTCTGGCAAGCAAGCTGCTAATTTAATTAGTCAGGAACTATTATTTATGTCTCTATGTAGTAGACTAATTATACTTACAACTTGAATGTTGTCATTGAAGTAATAAAGAAATGCTTTGTTTTAGAATGAAACGTTTTTTGTTTTGCAAATGTGTGCCTTATAGCATTTGTTAAATAGATGTATATTCTTCCTCTCTTTCTCTACTTAATTTTTTATTGTAAAATGTCTGGTATAGAAGTTGTCAGAGAATTTTAAATGGTTATCCTAGCATTATAATGCAAAGTGATGAGTGGATCGACCGGGCCCGGAGTAATGTGAACGAGTTTGTGCCGGTATCTGTCCCCCGCTCGCCCCGCTCGTGCTCCCCTCGCCCTGCCCGTGTTCCACTCACGTCATTCGGCTCGCATTTTCTGGTAAAAGTAGACGTTTAGCATGGATATTCAAGCAGAAACTTTAATTACGTTTGTCCACGCTTGACCACAACACAACAATTTCGTCGTCTGAATTTCTTCCGGTATCCGATGTAATGTGAACACTCTGTCCGGTGTCCGGTTTTCGGCAGATCTGCCGGTCCGGCGTAGTGGGAACGCTGCCTTAGGCAGAGGTGTACCAATATACACCCACTGTTTGCCGATATGTTTAGGTTCCATGTAATAAGCGCGAGCTTATTGCCATTATCCGGGAACAAATCTTAACTCCGAGCTTACTGAGAATTTAATAGAAAAATCCCATAACACTTTTTGCCCGATCTGGTAACCGAACCCAAGACTTTCAAGCATAGCAGTCGCGCTTAGGAGCACTAGGCTAACCAGGTAGTTGGGGTGATACAGGTTGAAGAAAGAAACCTTAAATTATCATTTTATTTTCTTGAAGCAGATTCTACATAGTTCTATGCCTTGAGGCACATAATATTCGTTGGTATTGTTGAATGATTGATTAGGCCGACGGTATAGGACACTTTATAATAGATGATGGCCGATAATTAATTCAAATAAACAAGTTGCTTCACATAAATTGTGCACTATCAACACCCTGACATTTAACTTGTTTTAACATTTTTATCTCATTTTAATTACCTGCTGATGTGGTGTGTCATCGAAACTGCACTCTTATTAATTTATGAAAAAAATAAACCATCACGCCTGTTTTCCCCGAAGGGTTAGGCAGAGGTGTACCAATGTACACCCACAGTTCGCCGGTATATTTAGGTCCCTTGTAATAGGGGCGAGCCTATTGCCTTTAACCGGGCACAAATCCTAACTCAAAGCTGCTACCTACTGAGAATTTCATAGAAAAACTCAATAACGCTTTTTACTTGCACTCTTATTAATGTATGAATTGTTTTTATTTTCAGACTGATGAGAATAGCTTCCTACTTCGGCTGAGGGTGGTAGGGGCTTACTCATTGGCTAAGAAGGATATATTTGGTGCTAGGTGAGTTTCCATTTACCTTTATACTTTTCTTCTTCTTCTTCTCTATATAATTTTGTCAGTAGACTGTATGGCCCTGAGTAGGCCCGATTAGATCTTTTTGCCTTCGTGGTTAAAAGGATTAAGCCAGAGCTTCCCAACCGGGGCGCCGTAGAAAGACTAAACGCCATGACAAATTTATAAACTTGTAAGTGAGCTGCGGACTGGAAGAGGTTGGGAACCCCTGGATTAGCCAATCGCCAGGAGCCGATTGCCCAGGGTGCGCCAGACGTAACAGAGGTCAGATAGTACGTAGCTTAGGAAGGCTCTTATGCACCCAATATTTTTGTAACTCAACCGCACGTATGTGGCTGGCCTTAATTTTTCGTGGGCTTATCCTCATGGGGTACTCTCGCCTGGTGAGAACGGAGGGTTATAGGTATATTATTATTTTATTTATTTATTTACAACGACCTTACATCTACCATTACAGTTTCCCAATTCGGTAGGTTCGGTCGGTTTCCGTCGGTCGTTTCCAGTTCGGTTGTTATGTCGGATTCTTTACTAACTAAAATTCATGGTTTCCCTACTACCATGAGTGGGGGCCAAAGTATTCACTTGACGCATGATATGCGCCTCCAAATGTAATCTTCGCCCGCGACTGGCCTTGAGCTGGCCTAGAGTCGTACTGTAGGGTCGCCTGAAAAATGGATTACTGTTTACCTATCACTTAGGTAAATATAGCTGTGATTTTACTTCGTCCGCGTGGAAGTCAAATAGACCTAGGGCTGCTATATCCTAAATTGCTGCCGCTGGGCAAAAGCTTCTAAAACCCCAGATTTTTGGATGAAATTGAATTGTTTCTCGATAATTTTGTACCGCACAATATGTTCAGATGCGGATTAAAATTTAATTAAAATTTGCTTACATTTTGTTAATCGGGATTCCCCTGACACAAGGTGTTAGCTCTTATACGTGATAGGTGTAATACATTTCTTTTTTCATACATAACGGGTATAAAAAGGCAGTTTTACAAAGTCGAAAGTTAGGTTATGTTATTGGATTTGAATACCTGGGAACTTTCAGGTTTCTGAGATATTAAAAGTTAAAGCATTATTTTTCACGAACACTAGTTTTAAATGTTAAAACTAAACTTTAAATACCCCTGACACACTGACATTTCAGTTACCCGCGAAAATTAGACCAAAGGTATTTTTCGTAAAATCAAAAATCTACTTTCACGATATAATCATAAGATTGTAAATACTTGAACAATCAGTTCCTTTACCGAAACGGAAGCGGATTTCATGAGTCATTGTAGAAGTATTTTACAGTTATGTGTCATGCGTAGTTCATAATACTTATCATTACAATTTAATATTTTAAGCGTTTTGAGAACTTTACAAGTTTTCTTGGTTAATTCTTGCATAATGTTTAATCATGCTTTTAACTTTTTTTTATCGATGACAATCATAGTTAAAAGTTTCTCACCTAGTAAAAAAAGTTTTACAACCGCGGTGCGCACGCGCTTAATCTTAATTCTTAAGAAATTAACTTTACCAAATATCAGCATGTTAAATTACGTCTTTGATCACTGCTCCGCTCCCGTGAGCCGTAACGTGATATTAGCCTTTACTACCTCATGAATCGGGCTATCATTATACAAAAAGTTTTTTCCAATCTAACTGGTAGTTTTCTGTTTAGCACGTGTAAACTAATAACAAAAGCTCTACAGCTCTATTATAATAGACATGCAATAACCCGCAGTTTCATCTGCGTTATCTGTTCGACTACGGCTCCACACACGTGCGTCGCAGCGTGATGTTAGCCTATACTAGCGTTGCCGTTGCCATCACCTAAATTGCCGACGCCCGGCAAAAACTTCTAAACCCCGGACATTTGGGTCCGTAGGTTACGCTCCCAGTCGTCGAGGCACCTGTGGTTGACGCACCCGATTCGATTAATTTTATATCTTTTTTTTATTGTGCTTTTTCACTTAGTACAGTAAACGAAAAAAGTGTTTCATCATAATAATAAAGCATTTTTCCTTGCTAAACAAAAGTTATCATATAGCAGAGAGTATACGATCGCCAATTAACCTTATCCTTACACACCTTTAGTGAAAAGTGATGATTTGCTTGTACATAAATACTATTTTTTTTATTTTTTTTTTATATATATTTAAGAATTCACAGTAGATTATTACTACGCTAAAAAAAAATCGATACATTTCATATACAGTTATTTTGAAAGCATGATAATTTGTTATTGAAACTGACTGTTATATTTAGGGTAAATTATTCTCATTTGTTTAGTTACACAGTTTGATTATGTTTAATTATTATTGTTACAAAGATGAAAATAATATTTCACTATGTATAAACTTAGTTGCTCTGCAGTAATTTTTTATTGTATTATATGTGAGACTTATTATTTAATTAAGTTAAATGATTCTCTTGATTATAGGTGATGAAAACTGTGATAGGTATATGTATATTAAACAATTTTTTTTACTAGTGTTCTTATTGAGTTATAAAAATAAAGAATGAAAAATTACTGAATCTTATATTTTTCAAAACATACTACCAATATAAAAGCATTTTTTTTGTTTTGAATATAATTATGATTTTTATGTTATACATTATACCAACAATATACATTTAATATTTTTGTAAAACAGTTTTGTGCCTGACGTTACATTTGATCAAAAATTGACTTGAATTAAATAAATCGAATCGGGTGCGTCCACCACAGGTGCCTCGACGACTGGGAGCGTAACCCACGGACCCGGACATTTGGATGAAATTTAATTCTTTTCCCGGACATCCCAGGATTTTTATTATTATTTTATTTATCTTTCAATTAATCGGGATTTCCCTGACACTAAATGTGTCCGGGGTTCACCCGAACATTTTTGACAACCCCGCCCGAACGCCTCCCGGATGCCCTCTAAACTAGGACAAATCCGGGGAAACCCGGACGGATGGCAGCCCTAGCCTATACTATTGTTCATGAATGTGGCTATCATATACATTTTTTTCCCAACCCGACTGGTAGTTCCAGAGATTTGCACGAAGAAGATATATCTTCATTTTATTTAATAGGAAATAGATCAGATCTCCATGCCACGAACACAATCAGGGCCATACCTATCAATGTCCTGTAGTGGCGAGATTGGATGCGCGTTGCAATCACTACAAATGTACGGGTGTAGCACATTGCCTTGATCGTCAATTGTCACCAAATTGATGGACGCCGGAGATCGCACTGACTCATCATTTTATTAATATTCACTCTGTCAGTCGGCTTGTAGGTTATTATTAGTCGTGATTTTAATGTTTTAAAGACAGGAAAATAAGCTTTTCTAATATATTAAAATTTGTTACATTGGACAAAGCTCATATAATCCTGTTGACGAATTTTATCTGTCGGCCAGATCTACAGTGTTTAGTTGGAAAATAGGGTTCAATTTAGGCTTGTCCTCACATACTAATTAATATAATTATTGAAGTGCTGTTACCATATGTAGTTTCACCTACGTTGGATGACACTCTGCCGGAAGAAAATGAACCAATAGGTTCACGGCATTTCAAAGTCAAATAATTTATTACAATTAGACCATTAAAAGGCACTTTTTAACGTCAGTTTAAATAGTTCTACTTCGCTTACTTAGCAGTCAAAAGAAATCAAAAAGTTAATTTGCCACAGAGAAGGTATTCGGTTTAACGTTCAAACTGATATGATAAAAAATCAGGATCCTATGTGCCTCACGGCTGCGCCCTCTGGGTCCATTTCAGCAATAATACCAGACAGATACAGTCTGACGCTGATTTTCAAATAAACCATAGACTAGAAAATAATCGGTCCCTATTGGTTAATTTTTCCTACCCTCCACTTCTCCGTTTTGGTGGAGCATCACTCTTATCAAAATCCCAGGCTTCTGAAAAGAATCTGCCTAACCATGTGTCTGTTGAAGTGTTGGCCGAGACTATAGTAACACATATGTATTTGAATACTACCTTCTGCTCGCGACTTTGTCCGTCTCGAAGATATAGTTATGTATTATTCCACAGAAAAAAAATCAGGGATAAAAAATTTGTTAAGACTATTATGTATCTCGGTGCAAAATTTCATCTAGATCCATTTAGCCGTGGTGTAACAAACATCCATCCATTAAAAGTCTCGCATCTATAATAGTTATTTAATATCAACCCTAAATAACCTGTCTCTACAGAGTGATTAGCAAAAGAATAGAGGTAATGTATCGTATTGCTGATAGCGGTCAGCGCGGCAGTCTGCCACTAACGAGCTGGCGCCGCCGCCAGTGACAGCCGGTGAAATCCGCACTCAATTACTGACGTCACGCTTATTATAGCTATAATACCCATGTATTTCTGTACGTATTAGGTACGTTGTTATACCTACTGCCTATAGACATTTCGACGCGGTTGATGTGTGGTTAAATTGGTACAATAGCGTTAGACACCAATATAGAGGTGGACTTCTGTTTGTGGATTTACGGGGTGGTAAAAATACATATTACATAGCCGTTAATTACGCGAAATATGCTTGGTGGGAAATCTTATTTTGGGTGTGAAAGATCATTGGTAGAGCGAAAACAAAACATTGATGTTTTAGGCAGGGTACGTTCCCGGGATCCCCGGCGCGCGGCGTAAGTGTGGGAATGGAACACGGGGTGGTTTTTAGTCAGTAAGAGTCTGAAAGACCCTTTCGCCCGAGGGCGGTGGACGTCCATGAGGATTCTACACCCTGACAACAAAAAAAAAATGTGTATGCAGCAGTATGGAAGTCCTCATAGTGCCTTTTGCGTTCCATGGCCGCGGTAACTCTTTCGAACAAATTCCGCAACGTCGCTCTGGGCCTAGAAGTCTTTTAAATGGAAATGAATCCGATGTCTACGGCCCAACCCAAGAGGCGGGCCATGTTGGAATTCGTAGGTGTTAATTAGTTGCAAAACTTAGGTTGTAAATGGTTTTGCACATGAGATACTCCGTAATCTACACCAAGAACACGTGTTGTACGGAACTTGTACTTTGATCACATCCCAACTAAAATGCTGCTCATTCATCGCACTATTGTTGATTTTTATCAGCCAATTAATTATGTACATTTGCAAATAATCAGCGACTAAAGCGCTTATCACACTACCTAATCTGCAGGGCCTTGTTAATAGGGCTAGAGATTGATTGATATCTATATCGACCTAGCAGTAGGGCCAATCGCTCTGGATCTAAGAGATAGGGACCCTACCGGTTGGGTAGCATAATAAGCGCTTAAAGACTTAACTTCCTCAGTCCATGGCAATAGGCTTGCCCCATGTTACATGGGAGCTAAACATACCGTCGAGCTGTGTGTGTACCTACAGTCAGCAAAAGAGATAAGTAACCAGTGTCGCCTAATGAAATCAAAATTTTGCAAAAACCGATAAAAGTTTTTGAATAATTTTTATTTTAGCTAATAGAAAATAAACAGTTCATTAATTAAATTAAATTTCATATAAAATGGACCACCGGTTTAAAAGAAATTATTAACTATATTAGACGGTCCGGCTACTTATCTCTTTTGTTGACCGTACATCGGTCCACCTCTGCCTAACCCTTCGTTCGGGGAATGCAGATCGGTCATACTTATGGAACAGACAAGTACCCAGATGAAAACCACCCCCTACTTTACCAACCATAACTCTTGGCTGTACTATGGGGTTGTATTTTGCATCAGACATAGAGTTGAAAATTGTCTGCACGGAGTAATAAAATTCCATGCAGCATTTATTATCTTCTAAATGTAATTTTCAACTGTACACTTGTTGTATTTAAGTTCATTATCAATGAAAGCTGCTCGAGCTCAGCTCTCAGAGCTAATCATAGCTGACCAATACATTCTTCGACCCTAAAACACATGAATTCTATTATAACATGATAAATAGAAAGATATAATTGTCGCTGAAGATAAGACCACTCGTAGAATGCAATCGACTGATATGCCGGGGAATTTTGCATCGTAATGGCCACTTCGAGTAGGTCTTACGACTCTCTTAATCTTTAGAATTGTGATGAGAATTAGCTTGAATTAGAATTAGCTTTAGTTCATATTGTATACCTAGGATTAGGTAGGGGTACCGGGTACTACTTTTTCCTAGCAAGTATTAACTTCTTAGAAGTAGGATAAATTGTGTTCCTCTGTAGGGCATCACGAGGTTCTGTTCTTGTCAAATTCAAACTCAAAGCATTTAAACCATTAAACCATTAACAGGCACTTTTGAATTGTCTCAGAGTCAGTTATTTACTGAGGAAGCTTGTTTCTCGTTCCAAAACGTAATTAGGTCTCTATGGATAAGCACAAGCAAGAAACTCCACAATCTCCACTTGACCTTTGGAATTAGAGTTCAAACCCGAATTAGATATGCAGGGAGCTGCTATAATCCAGGAATTTTAACTATCGATAACCTTAAATCCATATACTAATATAAATGCGGAAGTAATTTTGTCTGTCTGTTACGTTTTCACGGCTAAACCGACTTTGATTATATTTGGTCTGAATGCGTGACTTCTTTTGCATCCGCGAAATTCGACATTCACGCGGACGTTGTTGCTGGCATAAACTAGCTGAATATAATTTCCCCAGTGATTTATTGTTCATTAAATACAAAACTAATAAGTAATAACTAAATTACAAACTAGGATTTATAAAAAGAAAGCAAGCTAGGTAATCAAAAAACTCATCCGCATCGCTATCAATGGGACAAGTGCCAAAAAGGCTGGCAGCATTGCCATGTTGTATGGCAATGCTGATTGTTTTACCCAACAAAGTCACCCTGGTCACGTAAACAGTCGACCAGTCGATTGGTGATGTCCCGAAAAACTAGATGAGCGCTCGGATCAGTTATGTTCAAGTCCTATTTAACTACACAAGACATCTGACTTTTTTTATTCGAGGTGGATAGGGTCTTGATTCTGGCCTTGGTCAGAGGTGACATAGACAAAGTTTACGATGGAGTGAGCTTACCCAGAAGAAGCCTACTCACTTTAGCTACCACTATTCATTGATTTATTTATTGTAATGGACAAAACCAGTCTTTTTGGAAATCTATGGGGGAGGCCTATGTCCAGCAGTGGACGTCCTGCGGCTGATATGATGATAATGATGATGAAGGGACCAAAAACACTATATAAGTACCGTTATTTTAATGATTATATGCTATCGTCCCCATGCTCTGCATAATCTGCTGTGCATCTGATAATAATTACGCACGAGCAACTTTACAAGTTCCGCGAATGCCGACACGTTACGCTAAGATGAAAAAGAACAATGAATAATGTTGGTTGTTATTGATATTATGCGTTTTGGGGCAGTTTTTTTTTACCTTGATCAATTGACCTTAGTTCTGCCAATGCGAGCCAACCCACTCTACCTCTCAATAATTTAGTTAATTACGTCATACTAATTCAATATGCTAAATCTGTTTAATAACCATCCAGGAGTTGATGTACGTCCTAAACATTTGCTTCGAATATATTAAAAACTAGCGAACGAATTTCCGGGTTTTTCAGATGGATTTTTCAAAAAATATTTTTTTAAATATTCCTACCTTATCCCGGCACATGAAGGAACATAGACGGGTTTTAGTCAGTAAAAGTCTGACACTCCCTCCCGCACCGCCCACGGTGGGGGAAGTTATATGATGATTTCCCGTATATAAAAAAAAAACCCGGTAAATTACGAACGCAACAAAAATAAATCAGGCAAATCAATCCTGCTATGCCTGTATAGGTATAGATAGATTGTGATTCTTATTCCATAAACTCGACTCATATTATTGGGAGAAGACATGGTACTACACCTAGCACAGGAGTCAGGGTCTCACTATTTTTGTGATTGTTTATCCTATATTTTTTATTTATTTATAAATTAAAAATAAATTAAGTATCGTTAAATATCCAAAATCATTTTAAAAAATACGTATTTTGATGTGTATTGATTCGCATTGGTGATCTAACCCCGAATAAAAACGTTTGGATTATAGTAAGCTAAGTATTTCTTACCTAGACGCGAAATAAATTCTAGACACGCGCGACTTTGTTGCGCGACTAATCGCGATCGAGGCGCTTTGACGTCAAGTGACGAACCACGCCGCTTTGATAACAGGGAAGCAGTTGTACTAACTTGTAGGAATGATAGCAATCTAATCTAACCGCTGACTAAGAATAGGACCTTGCCAAACTCGAATAAAAAAAAAAACTAGCCAGACCCGAAGCAAACTATCTGGATAGGATCTATCTGTAGGATATGCAAATATTTATTCTTTAAAATATTTGAATGGTCAACAAAATTGCTAATGTGGGGCAAAGTTTAAAAACAAAAGAAGGAATATTGCGAATTATTTGATTTATTGAATATATTATTTATTTATTTTGTACAAAGGGTGCCAAAGTGAACCTTATTACTAAGATTTCACTGTCTGTCCATCCGTCTGTCACAGACCTGTACCTTTTGAACCGAAATAGGTAGACTTGACATTTTAACATAATAAAATTTAACCATACAAGAAACGTGTTCTTTTTTGGATGCAGTGTTAAATATTGTACGGTGGTGCAACTTCCGACTCGCACTTGACAGGTTTTAGTTTTAACGGACGCAGCGACCTCGCCGTGCAGTTCCGCCTTACATAGACATAACATAATATCCTTGACGTACTATATAATAAGAAGGCGTTTGACATCTTTAAAATATAGTTATTAATGAAACTAATTATTTCTTCAATTGTTCGGCAAACATGTTATTGACTTTTTCGATTAGGAATTTCTTAATAGTGCCCCAGTTTGGAAGTTGGTGGTGAGACACCTATTTAAAGCCATTGGTCCTGCACCTTATCTCTCCTCGGTCGCGTCGAAATGCCTTCCCATGACGAAAAAGAAAAATAAGAAAAAACATTTATTGACACAGACCATATGCACTAAAAAATAATAACATAAAAGCTTTTCAATAAAGAACAAAAAATAGGAAAACAACATAATTGAGAGATAGGGGTGAGAGGGTGTACCTGAGTTTGCGCACATACTTGTGCATTTCGCGTAGGTACTCGGCCAAACTCCATTGAGATTGGCCATCGTCACCGAAATTGTTTCAGAAGAATATAATTATTAATAATGATTATGTGTACATTCCAGCGACCCTTATGTGCGGGTGGAGCTACAGAAGGTCGACGGTGACGTCACCCTGGAGACGTTTCTCACCAAAACCAAGAAAAAGGTATGTCCTTGTTTGCTATCTTTATCTACACAACATCCCTTTGTGCCTATTGGCCTAGTTCTGCTTGTTTGGATGGAAGCGAATAGTCTTTTCTGTTTAATTTAATTTATTTATTTGTTAACTGCCTCGTTGGCCTAGTGGTCTAGCGCGACTGCTACGCTTAAAGTCCTGGGTTCGATTCCCGGGTCGAGCAAAAAGTGTTATTGGGTTTTTCTATGAAATTCTCAGTAGCAGCTCGGAGTTTGGATTTGTGCCCGGTTAATGGCAATAGGCTCGCCCCCTATTACATGGGACCTAAATATACCGGCGAACTGTGGGTTTACATTGGTACACCTCTGCCTAACCCTTCGGGGAATACAGGCGTGATGGTATATTTATATATTTTATTTGTTAAAACTTTATTCACAAATGTGAAAATACACCGTACAAAGGCGGACTATAATGCCTTAGGCATTTTCTACCAGTCTACCTTAGGGTGATGCAGAGACAAAACATAGTAGGTGCTTGAATATGCTTGAAACGTGGTACTTGAATGTAAAATTTTGGTGTTTTTTTTTATAAAACATTAAAAAGTCGATGAAAAATAATACACAGGGCATGAGAAATGTTTAGGGGCTGAAAGGATAGCAGATGACCCCCTCAGTCGACCATTTCAATTTGGCACACGATGCACCAAACACCCTGTATAACAAATTAATTTGTGGGATGAATTTTGTTGCGAGATTCTAGACAGTTGAATCGTTTCTCCGGGGCCCGTCGAGCTTTATTGTCTCGGCGCTCTACTGTTGATTCTGGCTTTCAGAGGTTGCAGTGAACGGTAATAAAATGGGGGGCTTGTGCCAAAAAATAATCTCTTATCTTATCTACTGCGGGGGATTCCCTGCTGATTGTGCTCACCAGTAATTAAAAGCCAAAGTTATTTTAACAGAATTTTCCTGCTATTTGTAATTAAGCATTATAATTGAATTGGATGTTTTATTATTTCAGACATTGAACCCAACATGGAATCAGGAGTTTGTATTCAGGGTGAGTACACGCGAGAAATAAAATATTACATAGAAATGAGTGACGTTATAATTATATCATCGATCGTCGTAGTTTTATAAAAATATAAGTAAAGTAAAAGAAGTACGCTAAATAAATAATTTCATTTGTTGGATTTTCAACTCTGCTCTGAGCAAAGCGTTGAAAATCCAGTAGTGCGCAAAGCATAGTAGCACTACAGAATTTTGGCTTTAGACAATCGATGCCCCGTTTTACCTGCAATAAAAAACTAACCTCTCCCCCCTCCCCCCACAGGTGAAACCCGCAGAGCACAAGCTCCTAATCCAGGTGTTCGATGAGAACCGGCTGACCCGCGACGACTTCCTGGGCATGGTGGAGTTGCCCCTGTCGGGCGTGCCCACGGAGACGGCTGCCTCCGCCCGCCCCAACGTCGTTAAGTACCCCTTGCGCCCGCGCAGGTCCGTGTAAGTAATGCTCTAAGCATGCCGTGGGCTTCTTATTTTGATTTCTTTTCCCTATTTTAGATGAAGGATGATTTGTGCTGGGATTTTAGATCCCTAACTCAAAGTCAAATCATTTATTTCGATTAGACCAGTAAAAAGCACTTTTGAGGGTCAATTATATGAAAAAAGTTGAGTGGATATAGTTGAATGTTCGGGTACCACACCGATGCCATTGATTGACTTAGATCGATTGGTGTGGTGACTTAAGTCTCGTTTACACGAGGAGAATTTCTTATCGAGTTAGGAGTCAAGAATGTCCTTGCAGGATTCGTATACGAGAATTGCTTCACCTGCAAACGATCCTTTTATTATGAAATTCAAATTAGGTAATACAAAAAAATTACGCTATTTTTTAGTCACCAACTGTTCAACGTGAAAGTAGCAACAAAAAGTTTTAGATAATTCGAGACATCAATCAATAGTCAACTTTATGTCAACGTAGATATGATGCAAAGTTTTCTAACTCGTCAGTTTCAAAATCACAAAGTACATAGAAGATTGCATTTATCAGATTTTTTTAATAAAAAATAAGAGATTAATATCATTCCCCCTAGCGGTATGAATCATCCTTATTCATTTTAGCTACCCGTCCTAACTGAAGGTACCTATATTATTTTTCACTATTTTATTTATTTATGTGTGTGTCGTATTTAACAACAAATACTTTTGTGTGAGTGTTTTTGAGTGTGTATTGCTATTAATATTGGTTTGTTGTTCTTTATGAGAGTGGGAACGCAATTTTGGGCACTACAATACTATAGACAGTACGTCTGGTAAGGGGCCATTCAAGTATTACTTAAGCACTAACGGAGGGTTGGGTTTTTTGCTTTGCTTATTTTTGATACTATGGAGGCGGGGGTCTGGGTGGTGATTACGTCATTTTTTTTTTACCTTTTTGTTTTACATGCCCTGATTTTTTACCAAATTTAGTAGATTGTGATTTGAACACATGGCAACCCTACTTATCTATAGGATGGATTTTTGAGACGTGGCAGTAAGGGCAGCTACCTTAACTGTTACAGGAAAACGTTCCTAGGAGACTATCCATAACTTTTTGAAAAAAAAAAAAAGAAAATTTTGGAAATGCTGTATGGTCAGCAAAAAAAGAAAGCTGAATTACCGAGCATTGAGCATTCCTCTGAAATTACTCAAATTATACTTACATAATACTTGAATGGCCCCTAAACGTAAGGCTGCTATTACTGCTTAACATCAGGCAGGCCGTTACCTTGTTTGCCACCTTCAGTGGTATAAAAAACCTAAATTTCCGACGCCGAAACTTCAAAAACCATTTCCGACGTTTATGAGAGTATGTGACGACGATCTCTCATATGTCTTTGAGTAAATACTCATTAGGACATTTTTGTAAGGTAACTGGGTGTTTTATGTGGCCAAACAACATATATTTGCTGTATTACTGAATTTTAATGTATAAATTAATTGTGTAGGAAATCCCTGTATGAAATGTTTAGAGCTTGTGACCCCCCTGCTAATGCCCTGAGGTATAAATATTGTGTGCTTGAAGTGTTGTGTTATATCAGTATATTTTTAATATTTCTATGTACCTATATGTCTTCATATTCTGTTTTAATGTCAGAAAACAATGATGATGAACAAATGATGTTATTATTAATGGGGTTGCGGACACTACCTATCAATTGATATACTTTTTATGAACTGTCAAAACACGATTCCCTTTTTGGTTAATGGTGCTTATTACCCTTGTATAAGGGCTGCTTTTTCAACGGTCAGATAACTTTTATTTGAAGAATTAATATGACATATTTTCCAAACAAAAGCTGTGAAACCAAGTCAAAATATGTATTCCTCAATTAAGATTTATCTGACGATTAAAGGTCCTAAATCTAGGTCCCTATCAGTAAGTAAGCAACAACTTACACGCACACCGCGTGTAAGTTGTTAGCTTAAGATTACTATCTGTCAAATGAACAGATTGACGGTTAGTGATGTTACATGTGTTCTATTTTCAAAAACAAATATTTACAGCCAGTACTATATCTTGTTGTTCGAAAATCAAACAAAAGACAACATAACGACTTTAAATCTATCTCTTTATCTCTCTTCTACTTATACGGGGTGAAAGGGACATCGTAATGAAAACTGTTAGCATGGATTTAGTATATGATTCTACACCTCGCGGTAAAAAAAAGAGTATCAGCTGTTCTATATATTTTGACTGTGTAGGTCACTTTTGTATGAAACAGCAAATTTTATTTTATGAACCGACAAAAAAAAACCTCGCTTTTCAATCTAGAATCATCTACTTACTTCTTTTATCGTGTGGGCAGTAAGGTCCAACGACCCCATACACCTTAGTGTCAGAGTTTCTAAACCGCCTCAAGGGCCTCTACCTACTGAATCCAGAGTAAAAGTTTCCATTACAATATCCCTTCCAGCTGCCTTCCTAACTACTTCTTAATCATACCTCCATGGATACTGAGTTGTGTTTCCCGTCAGCGCCCGGTCGCGCGTGCGCGGCTACATCGAGGTGTACCACGCGCTGGTCGGGCGCGTGGGCTCGCCCGGCGCGGACCCGGCGCCCGACGCCGACTGGGAGCTGGTGGAGCCGCAGCCGCAGCAGGGCCAAGTGCAACCGGTGAGGGCATCTGCTTTACTTATATTACAGGGTTTTGGTGACTGCCCCGTTGGCGAGGGCTCCTGGGTCCGATTCCCAGGTTGGGCAAAAGTGATATTGGGTTTTTCCATTAGGAATTTCTCAGTAGCAGCCCGAAGTTTATAGAGTTGGTGGTGTGACACCCCCGTGCTTCGGAAAGCACGTAAAGCCTGAACGCGCCTGATGCCTCTCCGGTCGTGTCGGATTTCCGTCCCATCGGGTTATGAGAGTTACGGAAGAGTAGAGAATATCTCGTGCGTACGTGGCTAGCCTGCATTAAGATTAGCCGCCGTGGCCGGAATCGGTTTGGAGATTACATTACACAGTATTGTTCTTTATAAGCACAGAAAGTAGGTTCAAGTAATAAATAATATGTGGTACTTATACAATCTGGGGGGCAATTCTACTAACTTTTAGGATCGATCACATAATCTAATCTTAGTCTTAATCAATTATGTAGTAGTTTTTAAAAACGAACGACACATTTTTGATAAGTTGTCATTAGAATTGCTGCTAAATGACCCCTGATAATACAGCTCACATTTTAATGCTTTAGTTGAATTCTATTTGATCTTCGTAAACAAAGGAACTGATAGAATCTTCTGCCGCGACAGATTTTCGTCAGTTTCTGATATTGTTTATAATTATTTTTTTGCTTATCACTCCCCCAAATCCTTGCTTCTCATTGTTTGCACCAAGTCATGATATTATAAGTACGGTTACGTCATAAACCAGGCTCAAGAATAAAAAAAAAACAATTGAACCTAATTGCTCCTGCCAAAAGATAGTTTCTTATGGAAAAGAATGGGCAAGAAACTCCATAATATTTAACTGCAACTGGCGACACGGCTGGCGCAGTGGCTGAGCGATGGCTGTTGCGCTTGGTGTCGTGGGTTCAATTTCCGTATGGGACAAATATTTATATGGCGTGGCGTGGTTTTTTTTTATGGCGTTTTAATTAAAGTAAAAAATGAATAAATAAATAATGGCCTACAGATAGTTGATCTGGGTCTACAGATAGTTGTTCCGTGTTCAGGAGAAACTCTTAGGCGAATCACACACTGCCTCGCGCTACGCTCCGAGGTGCGTGGCGACTTAGCGCTGAGACTGCGCGTGAATACGTTTTCTGTGTGTTGCATTGCGGTTGTTTTCTATACCAACACAGATACTTGCTAACAACGTAAGAATGTGCACTCCCGCGCTACGCTCCGTGATGCGGTGCAGTGTGCGAATCGCCTTAGAGTGGGGGAACGTTTTTCTTAAAAAAAGAAAGTATAGTCGTTGTAACCTAGCAACGTACTTACTTATAATATCATTGGTGTGTAGTAGATCATGTGTTGAGTGGTTGCCCCGTGGTAGGTGGTGGCGAGCTCGCTCCCCTCCTTCACCGGCGAAGACTGGCAGCTGGTCGAGACCGCGCCAGTACATCTTGTACGTCACCCTTTTATTTTTACATGCTTTTTTATGGTGATAGTTATGTGAACTGAGTTCTTTTATAAATATACCTGAATCGCTGAACATGTGTTACTAATGCATTAGATTCAAATACATATTGTGGTTATTCAAATATAGAACATGATTTTTAATTTACTAAGGTTCGCTGTACATGTAAGGTTGCTAAGGTTTGACATTTGTGTCAAAGATTGTATTGAAAATGCCGAACCGAATAGGCCAACCGACTTAATTGTATAGCGACCCTAACGATCTTTCGAAGCGTGATGGTAGTCATAAATATAAAAAAGTTTAAATATGAGACCAACTCAGAAATATGAACAAAAATATAAGAAACACAACTCACAAGCAACACTTTTTTTTCTTTATGTATCAGATTTAGTCTCATTATAAAAGCTGTTTATATTATGAGTACTTTCACGTCCCAAAAATAGTGCGTTAAAAATCAGTCTCTTGACTATCACTGGCATTTAATTCTTTGTTGGATTTTACAAAAAGCTGGGAGCGTGGTTTGGGAGTTGAATCTGGAATTGATTTTTTGAGATGTTCTTGTCACGACCTGATCGCCAGTCGGACCATAGGCGTACAAACTGCTTGCTTTAATACCAGCGGTCATTGTCATATGCTTGCTTTTATACTCCCTACATCATACAAAACATTCGCATGACGATGGTGAAATTTTAAACCAGACCTATTTGCATTAATTCCATGACTGGATAGTTCTAATTCGGTCTTAAATCAGAATGTAAAAGACTTCTTTGTTTATGAAAGTTGTCATTTATTTATTTAAATTTTATGTATCAAAAAAATACAAAGACAGATCTAGGCCCAGTTTTACCAGAAATCACTAAACCTATTTAGCGCTTAATGTATTTAAATTATCATTCTGTCTCTGTCACCTTCTAAAAATGAGATAGGGATCTTTTTTTCGCATGGGCAGTCATCATATGACTTCTCCGGCCTTGGTCGGGGCGGGAGTGCCAGACTTTTACAGACTAAAACCCATCCGTGTTCCTTCTTGTGCCCTTTGTGTTCCGGGGGCGCGGTATCTCTTTCGAACAATCCGCACCCCCGGCAGATGAGACAGGGATGCAGTGATGTTCTAAACGTTTAGGCACTAAATGTATTTAGTGGTTTGTAATGTAAGTGGGCCTTAATACCCTAACAGGCATTCTCTACCAGTCAACCAAAGTCATTCTTTAATTTGTCCCCCTCTCTACCCTCAACGAATATTACCAGATCATGAACAAAATCATGAGAACACAATGAATGCATGAACTAAACACATAATGAACAGGAACATAACAGTCAATGTTGCGTTGTTCCAGGCCATAGGCGGGGACCCCCTGCCCCCCGGGTGGGAGGAGAGGCAGGACGCCAACGGGAGGACCTACTACGTCAACCATATCGAGAGGTCCACGCAATGGGAGCGGCCTACCTTCATGTATGTATAACACAACTGTTTTTACGGTTCTGGAGTTGAAGGAAATAAGCAGAATCTTTATAAGAACTCTTTTGTCCGTGTGTCACAGTTTTTTGTTTTATAAGAATATAAGACAGTTAAGTTTTGTCGACTTCTTAATTTTTTTACGAAAATCAATTTGAAATGTTCTTACTAAACTTTAATACCTCCATATTCCCTGTATTGTTGAAAACGCGTAAGTACAATGTTCTGCTGTTCAATTAAAACGCTCGCTAAAATAAACAGTAATTTTTGACACCAAATATAAAAGTAGTTTTCGAGAAGCGTTTCCTACTACAATATGAACAGCTACCATGAATTATACACGGCCAGTTCCCTGAATTCCTAGACCCCTATTCTGGTCGGGCAAAGTGCACTTCTGATTGCGCACACACTTGTGCACTATAATATAGTCCGTATTAAGATGAGCCGCCATGACCGGAATCGGTCTGGCGAATACATGTTATGGAAAAGGGGTCACTAAAATGTAGGACACTGACTGTACTAAGAACAGTAAATAACCTTCCTATTGCGTTCCCAGGCGCAACATGAGCACAGAATCCCAGGCGGAGCGCATGGAGACGGCGGCGACGGAGTTCCAGCGCCGCTTCCACATCTCCGCCGACGACGAGCACGCCTCCAGCCCCTCCGCCTCGCAGGACCACCACCAGGTACGCCCAGCTCCGGGGGGATAGAGGATGAGTGACACGTGTCGGGGTAGAACTGTGAAGGTTCTGTAGGTGTTTTCTGTATTGCCGGAATGGATTGATTAAGGCAAATTTATTAGTAGCTTATCCCCACCGTCTTCTTCCGCGTGAATATCTGATAATTGCGGGGTTTTAATATTTTTTCCGCGGAACCTTAAGTCTTCTCCAAAAATAAAAGTAAAAGTTAGTCCTTATAACATCATCTGCCAGTAAAAGTCCCGTCAAAATAGGTCTAGTAGTTCAGTGAGTCGGATAGACACTAGTCAAGGATGTTTCTGCGAGACAGAAAGAGCCTAGAGTTACGGGATAACTCAAATCTGGGCAGATAGGTCGACAGTAATAGCGCTATTCATTTTTGGGATATTTTTACTGGTCGAAAGGTATAGTTGCAAAAACAGTTGCTTGAATAATTTTCTGAGGGTGGGAGATATAAACTAAAAGTGTAAAACTATTTTGATATTTATTCTTAATCAATCCATAACGGTAACATACGGAAATATCTACCATATTTTAAAAACATTAAGGATCAAATTGAATGTATATCTCCGATACCGCTTCTACCCATATTTGACCTGAAAAACTACGCTATGTAACTATTACGCTTTAAAAGCGAAAGGCATGTTTCCTTAATACTTAGTAGTAGCGGTATCGGCCATAGACTCTAAATCGACGCATGCGTACTATAGACGTATATTTAATTGAAATAAATGATAATTTGTTGAATTATGAGGATCTATGTTAGTTACTGAATCTGTTAGTTGAATATTTTGTTCCGCAGCATGGGCTTCAGCGATAGACATATACTAACAAGACATTTGATACATTATACTTCTCAATACTGGCAGTCTGAAAAATTATCAAATAATTTGTATAATTTAATACATCCTTTACTTAAAAACGCAGAATAAATTGTCATAACGGGATTAAGAGTTTGGTACCGTGCGGTGTTGTAATAGAGCCTATTTTAAATTTAAATACATAACTTTTTAAAGTTAGAGTGAACAGGCTTCTGGGTAAGCTCACTCCATCGTCGACTTTGTGTTTGTCACCTCTGACCTAGACAAGATTCAGGTATGTCTGATAAATCTCGAATAAAAAATGTGTATTTTAATTACCGTAAAATGGGGAATTTTAAAAGAGATTTTAAGACGTTAAAATATTATAATTTGTTGCTAACAAGGATACTAAATCGTAAATTATAATTCAGTGAAAACATTCAGACTCCTTTTTGCATACCTATACATCCCATTTACGATAATAAAAAAGGATTTATATTAAAATAAATAAAAACCTATTACAATACGGTACGGTTGGATTTTTTAATAGATGTTTCGTTTTGTAGTAACTTTATTATGCGTTTATAAGTAAGGTCTGATTTCATTTCACATGGCAAATAGATTAAAACGCTTAAAAAAATAATCTTGTTGCCGTATTCAGACTTCCAGTAATTATTATTTAGCCGTGTACTCATTTTTTATTTATTTTTATTTGCACTCAGCAGCTAAAACTTTTCGAACTCTATTGGAAATGAAATAAAGCATGTTTTTGTTTAGCTTCAACTTCAATAGGAACTGACTATACGTTTCGCTTCAAATAAATATTCTTATATATGTTATTATTTACAATAATATGTTGCATGGTTGGTTAAGATTGCATGTTGGCTTGCCGCAGTTAAAATAAGCGAGTCATTGACCTCTGAACAATGCATTGAAATGTGCCATTTTATACCGCGAAGGGTTGTCATATGTTTAGTTATTGTAAGATCGGAGTCAGACATTTGCGCGCTAATAATTGGGTAGATGACACCACTAATCAATTGACATAATTTTTATGAGCCGTCAAAACGCTATTCCTCCAAAAATTTTGTATGACAATACTATACTGTGACGTCACTTTTTTGCGGGCTCAGTTGACTATTTATTGATTGCAAAGCTAATAAAAATCTAATTTTACAGTTATTTAAAAATTGATCGCGTTTTCAGGGTTCAAATGACGTGTTTTTATAGAAATTCTTGTATTCAAATTATTGGTTATTGGGTGTCTACTACCTAATTGCGCTAAGGTTCCGCAATAAGCCTTAGATTTCCCACTATAGAAAAGCTTTGAGCATATTTTGCTTTATCATATTATTATATGGCTTTGCTTCCCTTTCGTGGAATGTCTGGCGCCGATCTTATGTAATTGGCAAACACATATTTGTATAAAAAAAGGAATACAATTTATACACTGTAATATAATTTATATTGTCTAAGTTTGAACACACTGTATTTTAAAAATGTATAAAAATGAGTACATGGTTTCACGTTAGGACATTTTTCTGAAAGGTTTTTTTACTAATGTTATTTGGTCATTCGAATTTGATATTGTTAATTTAGAATATTTGATGCAATTATAGAATCAAACTTGTGTGTCTTATATAAGATCTTTCAGGAAATTTCAGACAGCCATTCATACATACAAACACTAATATAGTCTGTGCTCATCGGTACGGGTGTTCCATTGACATCCACTGTGTTGTCCTCACTTTCATAGACAATTCTACAGCACATTGATGCTTTACGCTTACAAGCCCAATGTTATCTGGGACATAATCAATATGGGCCACAAACTTAAACGTGCAGTTAAATATTAAGTCACAGTTTGTACAGAATCAATATTTTAGTCAAACTGCACGAATAAGTTTCTGCGTCAAGTATTATCCAATGTAAATGTCTAACAGGAGGATATAAGCAATAGAAGTGTGGACACTAACTCGACGGACCCCACGCCGTTTTCAACACCGATCAGATCGCCGGAACCCGTCGCAGTTCCGGACACCGCGGTGGCGAACACACCAACCAATAGTATAAGTGATGAAACCGACTGTGATAATAATTTAAGAAACAATACGATACCGGAGGAGGACGACGTTGTATGCGCTAATGAACACGTTCATGACGCTCAAAGTAACGCCAGTGCTAGTCAAAACACACATAGTGATGCTACCGACCACGCAGAACAAAATGAGATTACAAATACACACGAAGTAATAAAAGACAGTATTGACGAAGTAGACGATGTCATCACAGCTACTGATAACCAAGAGAATGTCAGTCGAGGAGTGACGGAGAATGTTACAGAGACACTAAACGAAACAGAGACGGGTAATGTGACAGAAGTTACTGAGACAGTGGTCAATGAGACAGAAGTTAATGCAACAGAAGCTAATGCGACAGAAGTCAATGAGCCAGAAGCTAACACGACAGAAGTAAATGAGACAGTAGCTATAGAAACGCGAACTGAGACAGAGACGCAAAATGTGATAGCGATGCAAAATGAGACAGAGTCACTAAATATAACAGAAACAGCAAATGTATCTGACCCTCAAAATGAGACTGACACAGTTATCACTGAAAATGCGACAGAAGTATCAGAAAACGCGACAATAGTATCAGAAAATGCGACAGAAGTGACAGAAAATGCGACAGAAGTGACAGAAAATGAGACAGAAGTGACAGAAAATGAGACTGAAACAACAGAAACAGCACTACCTCAAACAGAAGTAGTAGTAGAAGATGCGTTGACATTCGATGAGAACCACTTCAGTACGCCGACAGGCGGGGCCTCGCCCGTGACGTCACCGGCGGGCCGGCGGCGGAGGACCACCACCAGCTCGATGGACGACTCTGAGGTAAGACACCGGGGCAGTGCGGGTCGCGACGCGAGTTAGCCGACGGCTTGTGTGGTACGCTAAAGAGCTGTGTAGGCGGACGTTGTTTACGTAAAAAGGTATCTGGTGTCATCTATTTAGATGCGAATTTAATTTGAAAAGAGTATCCATGGAGTTTCTTGCTTGTTCTTCTTCATAGACCTACGTTTTGGAACGAGCAACTAGCTTCAACTGTCTTTAGAGGTAACGTCTTGACAGTTCAAAAGTGCCTGTACATGGTCTAATTGAAATAAATGCTTTGACTTTAAAACCATGATGGCATATCGAGCTTAGAAAAAGTCTAAAGAGTCTCCTTCTGAATATCGATGTGTTATTAGCCGTTTTGTACTGAGACTAATTTTATTTGTCATCTATTTAGACGCCTCGGAAATCTGGGTTTTAATTTTTGAAAGACAACATTTTAAAAGTGCGGTATAAATGTTTGTGTATGTTACTTTGTCCGTTTTTTTTTGTTTTTGGGAAGTAGAGTTCCAAATTTGACCGCTACCTTTCGCATTCAAATATAGACCTTTTCACAACGTAAAACAGTTTATAATTGCGTCGCAACCCGCACTAGGCCTGTGGCGGAGTGCTTTGGGAAATTGTCTATGAGTAAGTGTGAGGCACAACATGCTACTGTGATGTCTGCTTACGTCACTAACACGAGGCAACGCGTCGCGCCCGGGGCTCACGACCACGGTACTTAGGCGCTAGGCTGTTTGTAGCACAAGTGTTTGCGTTACTTGGCTTTCGCACTGCCGTGCTTTGAAATTTTCAGATGCTTATGGCCTGATTACCTCGCGATAATTAACTTTTTACCTTTGAAAAGGCACTTTAAATTTTTTATTAATAAGCTGGAAAGCGTGTTAAAGTTCTCCTCTGCTTAAAAAATAAATCTAGCTTGTGCTACAAACTTTAAAACTGCTATGAACTTTACACTATGGGACAATATTCCTACGATTTTTTTGTCTTATCTGTATTAAATTAAAAAAGAAAAGTTATATGGCATCTCATAGTCGAAAGTTCATAGTTTAAAAATAGAATCGCGTTCATAATAACACAGTATAACAATAACTAAGTAAGCTAATTTGACAACGCTTCTGACATTCCGTTCTAATTTTGACACTCTATGTACTTGACCATCGTATCTATACATGTTTGCTTGTGCTGTTTCGCTTGATTAACTTGTAGTTTTAATGTGATTTAGTCTTTATGATTATGTAGTTTGAGTGTATTTTCGCTTCGGAGTAGAATTTTTTGGCCGTTTGAAGTTTTTTATTATAGAAGTAAGGCTTGGTATGTCTAGGTTAAGTGTGTTTAGTTGATTTGTATGTGATATGGGGTTTGAATATGTTTGGATTGTGTTCCTTTATATAAATGTATCGCATATGGAAGAAAATTTAATCTGTGAACAAAAATGCGTAGATTTTTTTCTACCTACTTAATTTTTTCTCAAAGATGTTTTCTTCCAACTGTGTCTTTATAAAAGGTTTTCTATTGGAATACAGTTCAAAATCTTTTTTCTTATTAAGATAACACATTAGGCAAGTTGCTGAAATCTAGTATGCCTTATGTTATTTTAAAACTATGTGCCCATTATTTTATGGTGCTACAAATTTAATAGATTTGAGTTTGTTAAAATTGTACAGTAAATATAAGCTTGTTTAGCAAAGTATAAACACATAAGCTAGGGATTATAAGTATGTGTAAATAATATACATATATATTCTGCACACATTTGTACATACAAGTGTACTGTCAAACGTTTAAATAAATTCCCCCTACTTTCCCCCTCAATTGTCTATGTAAACGCAAGATGTTTACCAAAACATTTGCTAGTACACGCACCACGCTCGAAGCAAACACGACTGTATTGCCATGCGTAAAGGTGTATAATCGAGTGTTGTTGTTATAAGAGGGTATGTTTGTAGGACGAGACGGACGGCTCCACTGAGAGTACGAGGAGCAGCAGCGCCAGTAGCACGCAGAGTCAGAACTTGCCGAACAGTGACGGTAACTATGCAGATTAATAGAAATGTTTTCAATTGTTGTTTTTTATTAATCAGAATTTCTCCTGTATTGTGGGTGCGTTTACAAACATATAAACTCACATACACAAAAACGACACGCTGTGCAGCATAATTGAAGTAGAGTTTTAAAGAACACTCTAAGGCTCTAGACAGACGGACTGCATTTCAACTGCAATCCAACTGCAAATTTGCAGTTGGATTGCAGTTGAAATGCAGTCCGTCTGTCTAGAGCCTTTTTTTTTTTTTTTTTTTTTTTATAGACGGGAAATCATCAAATAACTTCCCCCGCCCTGGGCGGGGCGGGAGGGAGTGTCAGACTTTTACTGACTAAAACCCGTCTATGTTCCTTCATGTGCCCTTTGCGTTCCGGGGGCGCGGTATCTCTTTCGAACAACCCGCAGGTCTGTCTAGAGCCTAAGACCAACTTTCACCAAAATCACTAAATACATTTAGTGCCTAAACGTATTTAAAACATCACTACATCCCTGTCACATTGTTAGAAGGTGACAGAGACAGAATGATAATTAAAACAAATTCAGCGCTAAATATGTTTAGTGATTTTGGCGAACTAGTAGTGAGGTGATTGTGTCTGTCGAAGGATGATAATCCTTATAATCATTGACAACACCAGTTTTTTTTTCTGATTTCAGATTTGGTCTCGTAATAAAAGTTGTTCATATTCATGAATTTATTGTATGTTTGGGTGTCTGTTCCAGGTCTCCCGCCGGGCTGGAGTATGCAGAGAGCGCCAAACGGCAGGATATTCTTCATCGACCACAACCAGAAGACCACCACTTGGATAGACCCGAGAACAGGTGAGTCATCATCTTTAGTTTATAATTAAAAAAATACATCTGTTGAGGCATTTTTTCATAGCACTATATCATGGAAACTGGAAACTTACAAGTGATACAAAGCAATTAAATCATTATTGTCACGTAGTAAGAACACAGGAAAAAGCTTTACTTAAAATATAAACTTACTTAGTCTTTTACTTGAAATATAAACCTCGAAAATAACTGAAAACACAACACTGTTGAAATATAACTGCCTCGTTGGCCTAGTGGTCTTGAGCTCGACTGCTACGCTAGAGGTCCTGGGTTCGATTCCCGGGTCGAGCAAAAAGTGTTATTGGGTTTTTCTATGAAATTCTCGGTAGCAGCTCGGAGTTTGGATTTGTGCCCGGTTAATGGTAATAGGCTCGCCCCGGGGAATACAGGCGTGATGGTATATATTTTTTTTTTTTTTTAAATATATATGTTTTTTTTTTTTATTCGTCGCCGCTTTCACGGCTAACACCTGTGGCTCAACGAACTATTTTGAACTTTATAACGAGCTCACTAATACGCACTTTGGCCAGGCTGTGCGTCGAGCCTGCCGACGTCAGCTGCGCCGGCGCCGGCCGAGGCGGACGAGCTGGGCGCACTGCCGGAGGGCTGGGAGGAGAGGGTGCACACTGACGGGAGGATCTTCTTCATTGACCACAGTGAGTATCTCACACGAACCTAATACAGAGAGGTTTAAATGTATCATTTTTCAGAAAGAAATCCGTACTAATATTATAAATGCGAAAGTAACTCTGTCTGTCTGTCTGTCTGTCTCTTCTTCACGCCTAAACCACTGAACCGATTTCAATGAAAGGAGACTGGCGGTTTTAGGCCTGAACTCCTACAGAAATGAAACTTATACGAAAAAAAAGTAGATTTTTACGTTTAACTATTTTCTTCAATACTATTTTCAGATAAGTTCTCTAAGAGGAGAAAAATAAGTTGTAATATAGCGAGTACAATTTGAAAAATCGATTGTCGCGATTTTTCAAATTATGATTGCGATTGAAAATGAGATTGGTTCCTTTATCACAATAATTATATCCCAAAGTAGGTCTTGGCCTGGGTATATATAGGTATTCTTTTAGGGATTTATGATATAATTCACAGGTTTTGTAATTAATTATTCACTTAATATCGATTCACTTAATCGATTATTTACATTGCCATACTAAAAAATAGAAAATAGTTTTTAGGTTGGCAACAAACTGTCACTTGTCACCTGTAGATTAGGGATGCCCAAAAAAAGTCTGTTGTATCGACATATCGCATCGTAACCGTATCACCGAGTATATCGATTGGGTAGGTTATTTAGTAGGTAAAATATTATTAAAACATTAAATATATCGTAAAAATTAAAGAAATACATACCATTCTTTAATTTTTACAATAAATATTGTATGTTATAAAAAAAAAGGAATTTATATGTATGGAAGGTTGGTTTATTCATTATAAAAAATACAGTTGCCACTTATCAGCACTCAAACTGCGTAAAACTAATAATTTGGATAACCGCTGTGGATTTATCCTGTTACGACTTTCTGATAGTGTGGATCCAGCTAAAGAAAAGAGACGTTCGGAAGGCACCGAAGTTGCTACCACAGACAAATAACGTAGTGTGGCGGTAGTACTCATACAAACACACAAAGTTATGTAAATCTACCTACAATTAACAAGTCTAAACAAAAGCCAGTTGATTTGGTCAATATCTTATTACCAGAGGTCGGAATTAGTTAAAGTAAATAATGTGTTTGTATCGAAATGTTGATAATAATATTGGATCTTCACGGTACATTTTAAACAAAGTTATACTTTGATTTGAATATTCGATACGTTAATGCGATATTTTATTGGAATACGATATATCGAGGCGCATCGTATGGCCGAAATATCGTATTAAATATCGATATATCGTATAGCGCTGTATCGATATTTCGATATATCGCATCGTATTCGGCATCCCTACTGTAGATCAATATTTTATGTCAATATCTGACGTTCGTTGTTGTTGTAATTTTGCGCCGGTGTTTTGTCGTTTTCTCTCTGTGTTATTGATTATTATATTTGACCTTGGCTTTGTATTTTGGACTGTATATCTTGCATAAACGTTGACCTGGCGAATTACCATTTGATATTCTTAGCGATTTTGGATTGTGACGATAATGGAAAGATTACCTACGTTGTGCTAATTGCACCATAGCTACTCAAAGATTGAGGAGACATGTATTGACGGGATCGGGTGATCAAGAAATACTGTCTATAGGTAATAAGGCAGTGGCGAACCTATACAATAATAAAATACAGTATAATACTTATTATTCATGTTTTATTAGTGAATTAACATTAAACTCTGCAATATTGATTTTCGTCCTTAACATAACCTTATGTCAATGTCAAAAGTTAAAGTCTTATATCTACTTTCAGAGAACTTTTTAGAAAAAGTGGCAACCATACATGGTTTTCTAATTAATAATGCTATCAGGAAGCATTGAACTTATCCGTGTAGGTGACCAGGCCGAACGCTCCTAAGAAACCCGCCAGTCTCCTTTGGTACAGATATAGTCTGGGACCCGAGAAAGGACATAGGATAGTTTTCATCCCGGAAATCCTCCGGGAACGGAAACTATTAATCCACGCGGACGAAGTCGCGGGCAAAAGCTAGTACAAAATATGGGGTAACATTATTTCATTAAAATAATGTTAAACCATTTACAAAAAATAAACTATCACCCAAATGGATGTCTTGCGCCTAGAACTACGTGGGGAAATAGCTGACTATCGGTTACCTATAATGTAACAATGTAATTGTCATGCATTTCGCAACAATCTCACTTGGTCGTAAAATGTCGTGTGATCCACATACACGAGACAGCACGTCAGCTGATTACAATTAATTTCTGACAGCTAATTTTGAAGTCGTTACACCGCGCAGTACCCTTGCAACTTTACTATGTAATTGTAATGTGTTTTAGCGGCTACGGTTGTACCTACTTTCAGTAAAAAATCTCCTTCGGTGAATTTAGTGAAGAAAGCTTGCATTCTGTAGTGCTATTCTAAATTTAAATTTATTTAATTTTAAAATGATTGGTAGATTCTGTTTTGTTGAGGACTATGTTTCCCTGCAGACACCCGCACGACGCAGTGGGAGGACCCGCGGCTGTCCAACCCGCAGATCGCCGGGCCGGCCGTGCCCTACTCGCGCGACTACAAGCGCAAGTACGAGTACCTCAAGAGTCAGCTGCGCAAACCGGTACGTACACACGCAACGGAAAGGTAGTATGCCAAAGTTGTTCCTGATAAGTATAATTCATTAAGACACATATAAACCTAAATGTATGTCCCTTCCAGTACAAAAAGTAATGGCAAAGATACGACGTCATATTGATGCTCCGGATGAACGCGGGGAGTTGAGCGGGATATCGGGAAGGGTTTAAAATTGTTGCAAAATGCAAACATAGCTTAACCAGAATTACGTTTAATTTTGACATGTTAATATCTGTTTTGACTATTTGGCGTGTCTCAAAGAAACTTCATTATGAAACTGATACTTCATCCTTGTTTTCTTATAAAAAAATATTTATTTTTTTATTCCAGAGCAACGTGCCAAACAAATTCGAGATCAAAGTGCGACGCAACTCGATCCTGGAAGACTCGTACCGTATCATCAGCTCGGTCAGTCGACTGGACTTGCTCAAGACTAAGCTGTGGGTCGAGTTCGAGTCGGAGGTCGGACTAGGTAAGTTATCCATTATCTCGGCCTAACACATACATACATACATATAAAGTAGGCAGTCATATAATGGAGTAAACTCTTCTTAATTAAAAAGGAAAAAAAATGAACTAAATGGTTGTCATAAACACCAAGTGAAATAATTTATTTCAATTAAACCATTTACGAGAAGAACGATCAAGACATCATGATCACTCTCTTCAATTAAGTTTTTACAAAATCCAAACCAAATTATAGTTAACATACTCTTTCTTAATTTGCTTCTTCATTAACACAAAATCAACATAAAATAAATGAAGATGAGGTGTATTTTGTATTACAAACGTGACGAGAATATTTGGGTAAATACACCCAAGTAAAGTGTCGACATTAAAATAAGACCAACCTTTGACAACGGTTGTTCTTATTTCATTTGTTATTTATTTTTGCGTGTATGCTTTCAGACTACGGCGGCCTCGCTCGAGAATGGTTCTTCCTGCTTTCCAAAGAGATGTTCAACCCGTACTACGGTCTGTTCGAGTACTCCGCCATGGACAACTACACTCTGCAGATCAACCCCAACAGCGGCGTCTGCAACGAGGAACATCTCAGCTACTTCAAGTTCATCGGCAGGGTCGCCGGCATGGCCGTGTACCACGGGAAACTGTTAGATGGTACGTTTGTTAGGGAGATGTAGATTCATGGGCTTTTTATTGCAGATTTTAACCGACTTCAAATATGTGAAATGAAGGAAGTTTTGAAAGTCGGTAGCAACACAAAACAACAAACAGATCTAAAGCCGACTGACTTCCAAAACTAAAGTTGTTTTTCGTTTTGTTTTTGAAGGCGGTTGTTTTTTGTACAAGTTTTTTTTTTAGAAACAAGTTAAGTTACGAGAACTTAAAATAGCGAGTATTACATTTACTCTCTTACTCATTCTCTCGAGATTTTAAAAATCAAAGGTACCAAAGAACGGACCTAGCATTGAGCCTACTGGCACTCCTAGCTGCACAAGTGACGTAAAACGAAAATACGTCTTTTTTACATTTATATTACTTTATATTTTTGACTATTTTTCGTAAATTATATTGCTTTTGGGCATAGTTCGGTTGTATACATTTTTGTAATTTACATAATAATATTTAATAAACAGTATAACAATGTGTTTAGGGCACTGTTTCGGCTCCCTCGATATTGCAGTGCATCCGGCATGTTTACTGATGCCAGCGTAGATGACTTCTACGCAATTATGCGTAAGAAGGTGGCGTCGGTGGTGCGACGAGTACGGGGGAGCCCTAATAGCGTCCTGAAGATGATTGGCGAGAGAACCGATACTGTTCTGCTCAGTAGGTTCACTGCACTCCATGTGTTGCGAGACCAGTGAGCCTACTGTTCAGAGTAGTCGGTGACACTTTGTATTTTAATTACTAACATTAGTTTACTTTTAATACTAACAACCCTGTCGTGCTTATGGACTCTTTTGTCTGAAATAAATGTTTTTTTATTATTATTATTATTTTTTTTATTTTTTTTTTATTATGCTTAACCTAATCGAACGCTTTAGAAGGATCACAATACGTAGATGTTTATTCCAACCACTCATTATTTACTAAGACATGGTTATTCTCTTTTACTTACAGCGTTCTTCATCCGTCCATTCTACAAGATGATGTTGGGCAAGACGATAGAGTTGCTGGACATGGAATCTGTAGACCTAGAATATTACAACTCACTCATGTGGATCAAGGTATATACTGCTTTTCTTTTCAATTATAGCTCTTGGCGTGAGGACAAATGTACCAGCCGCCAGACAGTCATTTCACTCACTCACACAGAGTTCTTTATATGTTCAGAAGATGGTTTCTCTGCTATTATATCGTCTTTTGTTTTTTTCTTGATTGTGTTTTATACATTTTACTGCCAAGCCGCTTGGGTTGTCTTAGCTTTAGGTAAGCAACGACTTTTGTCTAACATGATGTTTAAAAAGTAACATTTGTTGTATTTAATTAACAAACCATCACGCCTGTATTCTCGAAGGGGTAGGCAGGGGAGTACCAATGCACACCCACCGTCCGCCGTAATTAGGTTAATTTTAATTACGCCCACTCATGGGGATACCTATCTATCAACATTATTTCAATACTGGAATTAATTATCATTGGTTTTCTCTACGTAGGGTAAGGCCCTGGAGACTTGTAAAATAATTCGTTTTTTTTTTTCAATAAATAATTATTTGATTCCAGGAAAACGACCCTTCAGAGCTGTACCTGACGTTCTCAGTGGACGAGGAGCAGTTCGGTAAGACGATACAGCGCGACCTGAAGCCGGGCGGCGCCAACATACCCGTCGACAACGACAACAAGGACGAGTATATCAAGTTAGTACTATTTATTTATTTATTTATTTAAACTTCATGCACAAAAAAAGTACAAAGGCGGACTTAATGACTATTCTGTGTATGATAACGGCAACTTCTCACCTCCACTTCTTTCTTGAAGTACCCAATACTGTACTTCACTTCACACTTGGATAAGGATCTCATTCTACAACTGTAGTGTTTAAAGAAGGAAATAAGAATGTAATAAATAAAACTTAAAATTAAGGAGACCTATCTATACTTATATTATAAAGAGCAACATTTTTTTTTTGTAACGAATAGGCTCCAAAATTACTAGACCGATTTTAACAACTTTTTCACTAATAGATAGCTACATTATTCCTGAGTAATTAATATATAACATCACGCTGAGACACATGGGGGCGAGCAGTAACCAAGACATAACGTGGGTGAAATTAGCCAAGCATACACTATACATAGACCAATCTGTAGTCTATAGAAATTACTTCCTAACATGACTTTACTCCCACTCCACAGACTAGTAATCCAATGGCGGTTCGTGAGTCGAGTCCAAGAACAGATGTTCGCGTTCCTGGAGGGTCTGGGCGGGCTGGTGCCCCTGCCGCTGCTGAAGATCTTCGACGAGAACGAGCTGGAGCTGCTGCTGTGCGGCATCCAGCACATCGACGTGAGGGACTGGCGCGCCAACACGCTGTACAAGGGAGACTACCATGCGAACCATATCGTGGTGCAGTGGTTCTGGAGGGTGAGGACTTACTGGCTTTATTCAGGTTTAGTTTAGCCTAGACCTCGTAATTAGATCTAAATCATTACAATTACTGAGCATTGTAATCTAAATTTAAATTATGATTTTATTTTTAGTAGGTGCCGATGTTTATGTTATTCCCTATACGTGTACTGCATGCTATAAATACTTACCTACTGACTTAATTTATGTACGACCGAAAGGTTGAATATAGAGTACCAAACAAATGATATAAAACCTGATGTATGTACATTCTATATTCTAGCAAATAAAGGTATCAATTATTCGAAAAATTGGGGATATTTAACGCTGATTAATTCTAAATCTATTCTTAGCATTAGTTTTGCATATACAGTGAATTGTTTTTGCTGTATAGTAATGTAACACATTTTACACATTCAATTAGGTTCACGTAATAAATTTAACAAGTGAGTGATTATCGGTCGGCTCGTTTTGACAGAACTAACTTTTTTTGCAGTTTATGTCAGAAGAAAGAATGCCATATCTAACTTATCCCCCCCCTCCCCCCACAGGTAGTGCTGTCGTTCTCGAACGAGATGCGTTCCCGTCTGCTGCAGTTCGTGACGGGCACGTCGCGGGTGCCCATGAACGGGTTCAAGGAGCTGTACGGCAGCAACGGCCCGCAGCTCTTCACCATCGAGAAGTGGGGCTCGCCTGACAACTACCCGAGAGCTCACACCTGGTGAGAATCATATTTATTTTCATCATCATCATATCAGCCGCAGGACGTCCACAGCTGGGCATAATCCTCCCCTAAAAATATAGTCCCCTACAATGACCGGTATGTGGAAAGCTCCCATGAGGTATGCCGACGACCTGGTAAAGGTCGCGGGAAAATGTTGGATGCGGGCAGCGCAGGACCGGTCATTTATTTTACTATAGTTTTTTTTTCATATCAGCTTGAAGATTACCATCTTCAACTGCTTTTCAAACCATATTGAACCAAATTGATCGAAAATTCTAATGCTTTGCGTATAGAGGCAGGAATAACCTATTTAAATGAGAGAAACTCGCTACAGATAGTGCAATTCACGAAGACGCGCCACACCACTTTTCCAGCATCTTTCATTTTGACCATGACGCTCTCTCCTGATTAGTCTATTCATTGTAGTGTGCGTGTACACTCATAGGTAATTAGTGTGTGCCGACAACACTCAAACATTGACGGAAGCTTGCACACATATACTATAAACGGTTAGAAGGAATAGTAGTGGGGCGCGTCTTCGTGGATTGCACTATCTATACAGTAAAATGTAATATAAACATTATTGTATCTAAAGCCCTCACAGATACAGTCACTGTCAAAACCCTATATCAACACTGTCTTTCCCCCCCAGCTTCAACCGCATCGACCTCCCCCCCTACGAGAGCTACCAGCAGCTCCGCGAGAAGCTCATCAAGGCCATCGAGGGCTCGCAGGGCTTCGCCGGCGTCGACTGAGACTTCGCCCTCTCCGCCGCCGCCCTGCTGCACTACCTGGCCGACAGGCTCAGGGCCAGCCGGGACTGACCAGGACACGGCTGCGTTGCTTTACTTATACACCGACTAACATTATGAGACCCATTGTCCACTGAGACCTAGCTTCATAGATCTTCTTTATCGTGTGGGCGGTAAGGTCTAACGACCCCACACACCCTAGTGTCAGAGTTTCTAAACCGCGTTAAAGCCCTCTGACATGGTTACCATTGTCAGTGATGTCCAATATAAACTTAAACATAAGAATTAGATAAAATCACATTGGTACTTGCCCATACCCGGTTGCGAACCTACAACCTCGTGCGTGAGAGGCGAGGGCCTTAACCACAGGACCTTTAAAAATACAAAGCTTAGTTTAGCTCTTCAATGGAGTTTTATATGTGAGCAGTTGACACGCACACACTATGAGGTGAAGCTACGTCTCTGTGGACAGTAGGTCTTAGACCATTGAGTGGATTGCCTGCCGGTCACCGTTCTAGGTTCGTCTTAGTACCTACCAGTGGCGAAGAGTCGATAGGCATACGGGAAAAACTGAAGAAAACATTGCTTAATAAAATCTGTTGTCAAATCAAGGACAAGCAAATCAAACACGCATGATTTTGTACTGTATTTATTTGATAATTTGACAATAGTAGATACTACTGACTGTGTCATTTTCAATGGCGACAAAGAAGCGGTTGTTTCTTTCTTCCAAAGGGAAGCCAGTAGGAATTAAAATGTATAGAGTCTTCGCCACTGGTACGTCATGTTTGTGGATGACGTCACGACTGAAAATCGTCTTTAAACTTGGTCGGATAATACAAGGCGCTTGTACGGTCGGCCTATGAAATCTCTGGCCATATTGCAACCTTGTCGTGTAAACAATACAGCCGATAGTTTTATTATGTAACAAAATATTCAGGCATTTTGAAAGGTCGGTATGGTAGGTGCGAAAACCGATGCATTAATACCTCATACAATCAAAGACTCATGTTTTAAATCTACCATTATTGCGGTAATTAGGACTTTAATCTTTAAATAGGAATCGGCTGAAATTATTAAAATATTAACACGTTAACATGAGCTTGAGAAAACCGTTAATTTAACACATGATTTTTCACATTAATTATTATGAACGTATTGTCACTTACGGATTTGTTGTTTCAACCTCGCTAGCGCCATCTACCGGATTGTTTAGACACCTGCTCAAACATGGAACAGTTACATACCATCACGCATTAATTATATTATAACAGACTGGGCAGAACTCTGCAAACGAAATTATATTATATTTATTAATTAATAGTTATATATTTCACTCTTCTTTGGTAATTGAATGAGGGAATGATGTTGTTTCTGAATAACAAACGTGAAATTATTTTGATGGATATTGAGATCTTTATTACTAAAACTGAGATCTTCCAACGTTAATATTAAACATTGTATAATGAAAATAAAGTTTGTAAATAATTAAGGTTATTACATCGCCCGATGTCCTTGAGGATTTGACATCTGTACTATTATTTTTTAAATTTAGCGCCATCTACCGATATCTACTATGCTACGATAAAAGGAACTTAACATTAAGCAAGAACACAGATGTGTCGCAGAGTTGTCATTGTTTTTGCCTATTTTATTCGCTCTCTGAGAGATTTAATACCTACATTTTGTTCTTATATTATGTATTATTTGGTGCATCGTAATTTATATTTATTTTATTATACACGCTTACTTTTACATCGTTCTGGAACCAAAAGCCATAAACTCTGTCATAGTAACAGAAACTATTGGCTATATTATTTTCAATAAATAACATGAAAATTTAATTTGAACTGCCTCGTTAGCCCAGTGGTCCTAAGCACGACTGCTACTCTAGAGGTCCTGGGTTCGATTCCTAGGTTGAGCAAAAGGTGTTATTGAGATTTTCAACGAAATTCTCAGTAGCAGCCCGGAGTTTGGATTTGTGCCTGATAAATGGCAATAGGCTCGCCCCTTTTACATGGGACCTAAATATACCGGCGAACTGTGGATGTACAATGGTACACCTCTGCCTAGCCCTTCGACACCATCACGCCTGTATGGGAATACAGGCGTGATGATGATGGTTTCATTCGTGAAATAGTGAGAACTCGAAGTGACGCTTCCTTGCAGTACATGCATAATATATTTGTGTGTAAACCTTATCGACTGCACATGCGAATGGTAGCCTTTGAAAAATCCATTCTTCGATCAGGCAGAAACGCACTTACATCTCGAATGACAAAAAAAAAGTCACAAATTTTCAAATTCTTTGAGACGTGTTAAAAAAACTAAGAACGCCAATAGTAATTTTACTTTACTGGAGTTCCTGTGTTTCGGCTCCCGAACGATGTAAAGGTAACCGTGTAAATAAAATATTCACTTTGCCTGCTGACCTAACTTTCAACAATTATCTAATTGAGTACGGAGTGTTCATGTGATATTTCTAAAGGTCTGATGGTGGTCAGGTAAGTGCTTATCGGTTCTCGGAAACGAAAATAGTTAGGATGACCTAGCTTTCAATATCTATATTACTAAGCACGGCTGCTACTATGTATGTACTCGTTTTTGTAGTGCCTCTAGTATGTTTGCGGAAGCCGGGGCAGACGGTTTTCATGCCATCATGCGCAAGCGGCTCGCTTCTTTGTTAAGCAGAGTCCGGGGTAGCACTAACAGCATCCTACAGGTCACTGCGGTTAAACAGGACTCAAATATCCTGAAAACATTTATTCGTGCACAAAATAAACTTTTTGTAATTATTATAGACATGGTCTGAAATAAAGATTTTATTATTATTCTTTCATTTATTTATTCATTATACATATTCATTATATTTTTAAATATTACTATAATAAAAAAAGAACATTTAAAAATATAAAAAAATAGTAGCCCACCGGCGGCGTCGGGAACAGGGTTCAAGCCACCGGTGGTCAGGGCTCTTGAGAAAGAAAACTCCTAACAATACGCTTCGTGTATTCTTATTATTATGTGGTACATTCTTAAGGTCTGATGATGACCAAGTCAGTGCTTATCGGATCTCAGTAACGGAAATAGTTGTGCTCATACATGATACATTCTGAAAGTTTGGTAAGCAAATTTAAAAAAAAAATAAACACCTAAATCTATGTTCTCCGTCAAACGAAATTCTTAAGGCTAAGAACAATAAAAAAAAATAAACACCAAAGAAATAATGTATCTACTCAAAGAGTAGGTATTTACCAATAATCTTGGAGAGCTCGGACAAGCATTTGTTTTTATAAATAGGCATAGTAGTCAGGCTTACTCTATGATAGATTCAAAAACTAAACGAAATTACAAATTTCTTTTTATTTATTTACGAACTTAATTTCAATTCTTATTTTGCTAAATATTTATATTTGTACTATTTAATATATTGCTTCATTCATAAATTATTAAAAAAATGAAGTTTTGGTTTTTATTTTGGAAAAAATAACATGCGTGTAGTCCACCCTTGACAACAGCCATCAAGGCACTGAAGTTTGGCGTCACAGGCATAGCGGGGGTGCCTCGTGGGGGGAATTGATGAAATTTCGAGTTTTTAGTTATTATTACAAATTCTTAACAGAAACAAGAAAAAGTAAACAATGCGAATTGTTTGATATGTCATAACATGTCTTTAGGTATAAAATTCATGCCGAACTATTCAGCTGTTTTACCAACAATTTGCAATTAAGATTGAAAAATGACCTGTTTAATTATTTTTTTTCCAAAATTTGGGCAAGTTTATTACAATTCTAATCAATGCGATCTGTTAAGGATGACTTTAAGTATAACATATATTTTTTATATGAAAAACGTACGGAAGGATTCCTCAACAAATTTCTTTAAACATAAGGTGTTTTTAGGACTTGAGCGATGTAATACCCTTAATTCTAAAATGTCTGTTAAAACATTTTTGATCAACCATAAAATTGTTGTTGAAAAAGTTTTGGTATTATAATTACTAATACAATGCTAATTTAGCGACAATATCGCAGCCGTGGAATAAGGGCGTATATTGAAAGTTTTAAACATCTAATTGAAATACTTTAATAGCAGAACATTCAATAACTAACAACTGTCAAATTAACTTCAAAATGCCTTTTTCACAACCTTTAAAATGTTTTATTGTTTTTTTATAACACAAACTGTCAAGGAAACATATGTTATAATGCTAGTACTCACTAAATAATATAAAAGTAAATTGTAACTCTAAATATATTAATTTTATAACATTCAGCAAGTGCCCATACCCACATTTTTTAAAATGTTTGTTGTTAAGGATTCTTTTTTTGAATTTGGCCAAACTCGGCTAAACTATAGTTACAGAGCTAGTGTAACATGTACAATAATCACAAATGACGAAGGATAATTAACATACATGACAAGACATTGAAGGCAATTCATGCGAAACGAAAATATTTAATATTATTGAATAAATAATCAGCAACTACACCTAACATGAATTGGTTGGCAAAGAAGTAAATTAACCATAGTGAATATTTAATACAAGGATCTAATCGCAATTTTTTAATATTTATTTTGATTTTAAAGCAGGCAATAGACGTACGAGGACGTACACGTGTTTAAAGACCGACAACCTTTTTCGCTCATACCTCACTCCAAATAAGTCTCTAAGACCGCAGGATGCTGGATGCAGGTCGCTTCCAAACGGTCCTTTTGGAAATCTATGGAGGCGGCCTATGCCCAGCAGTGGACGTCCTGCGGCTGATATGATGATAATGATAATATTGTTACTTTAAAAGTGCTATATATGCATAAAAAAGTTTGTCAAGTCATAAGTACGCTTACTTGCTCGAACATCTACCACCTACTTAACAAATTAAAATCGCTAATTAACCTTCGCCAATCCTTTGGCAAATAAGAATAAAAAATAAATAATAATACTAATGCCATTCACGATTAAGAAAAAAATATAAAGTCAATATACGTCTTTATTCGCCGCATCGGTATAAAAATAGGAGTGCAAATATTATTATAATGAACATAGTAATTCGTACGTGTGATTAGTATTCTAAACGAGTGCCTATTTATATTTAATTGGTGTCTTATCTGCAAAAATCATTTTAAGTTTTCACATCAACCATAATCTTTATTGATTGTTCTCACTTCAAATCTATCAAGACTCATTTGGGCCCACTTCCACAACAAATCACTAAACATATTTAGCGCTAAATGTATTTAAATTATCATTTATCTCTGTCACCTTCTAACAATTTGACAGGGATGCAATGATGTTCTTAATAAGTTTAGACACTAAATGTATTTAGTGATTTGTGGTGGCAGTGGACATCTTATACATAGCGGCCATGACACAACGGACACATTTTTATATATTGACCTGATGCGTTATGCCTCTTCTAAATTGTTTGCTGGCATTCCTAGTAGATGCAATACACACTTGCGTGTATTCTCATCCAATAGAATTGCACAGAATATAAATAGAATGCGTGCGTGAATAGTAGCAATGCTGGTAGTGCGAATATAGATACACATCAAGATTTGATAGATATTGCTAAGTGTTCCGTTCTTCCAAAAAAACCTTTTCTTCTCTTCGAATTATGTGACTGAATCCACTAAGACCTTACTCATTAATGAAGCTGATTAAAAATACACCTTATTGTTATAATCGTAGCGTTCAGAACCTGTAGGTGCAATTTTAACTTTAACCTTTCTTAGCTCAATGAAACAAAGTCTTTCTGTGCGGCAAAGTACTACATCACATTTTTCCACCAATGAAAACACAGTATCTAAGCCACATCATCAGCTCATTAGTTCATCTGCTGTGCGTATGACGTAGCCTTGGGCCGATTACGTGGCTTGTGTCATTACATGAGTCTTATCCACCTTTGACATACCTAGCTTTACGACTAAGCCATAATATTGTAATGTTGATATAAAGCTTATACTATTAAAATACCTAAAGTGCGCCATTTTTAAGAGGTTTCTTGACTACAGGGCTAGTTAAAACAATAATTAATTTTCGGTTAAAATTGCAATAAAAAATCCTAGTTTCAATTAGCCCTGCAGTAATAGACCCATTTACTTTATTTGAAAATAATTGTTAAAAGGGTGAAGTTGAATAAAATAATGTATACTATAAAATTATTATGTACATGGTATTTCGTTTTCTGGCTGTCAAATCTGACAGCTGTCAATGTCGAACTATGGCAACCGAGGTAGCCTTTGATAAGTGAGTGACAAAGCCTATGTGCAATGTTGATAATTTATTCCACGCATTATTTACGATTTTAAATTCTAAATAACGTGATATACCCGGGCAAGGTGCAGCGGAGTGTAAAGTTTTATGAGAAGTTTCAATTATTAGAAATTGGGTAAAGTAGGCCATCTTGTCCGGACTTGTTTAGTGATTAAATAATTATTCATTTTGCGTCCTATACGTTAGATAAATTGCTTTTCGCTTGGATATATAAAAAGATATTTTCATATATAGCACACTTGTACATAATTTTAGTATAAGGTGTAAAAAATTGCTATTTGAAATATATTATGTATAAATATAAAAATAATTAGTGAACCGAGCGGTCTCCATGAAATGGACAGTTGAAATTGATAACTATTAATTGATTAAAGATAATATAATATTTATTGATGGAGCAATTGTTTACACCCTGTATTTATTTAGTTTTAGTCAAGTTGCGTTTTCGTCTATGATCGTTTACTTAATTTAGATAGTTTTATCAATATATTATTTGTATGTCTTTATAATTTTAGGCTATAAAGAAAGGTACACATATTACTTTGGCCAATCCTACGTATCTTAGGTCGTCACATTTCGTTGTTTTGGCTATCGTATCTAATGACATGAATGCTTTGTGCATTTTCCATTTTAATCAATTTATTAAAACAATTTTGTTATTAATATTTTTCACGATAACAAATCTAAGTACAGTGAAAATATCGTAATTATTTATTATTGAACTATTTAATTATTTGCCTAAAGTTATAAAGATCATTATCGAAAATAAAATTTGTATAATTCCATATTATTAACGTTTTTGATTGTAACATGTTGACGAAACATCGTGGTATTTTATATACCTGTCTAGTTTAAGAGGTAGCAACGTACAAACGCGCGTCATCTTCGAGTGATATATCACCTGTCATACTATCTAAGGGAAAAAGCTGCTTATAGGGCCTGCCTCGTAACTTTTGCTAACAAATAAAGTAAGTCAAGTATGTAAAGAACCTAGCATTTAAATAGAAAATAAGATAAGATAATCAAAAAAGTACTAAGGTGGATAAAAGTACGTTACTAACCTAGCTCCTAGACTCATACACATACATTTGAAGATGACGTGCTACTTGACGTTGCTGTCTCTTGGACTACAAAGATTTATGCAAAGAAAAAAAGAAAAGAAAAATAAAAGAAAAATGAAAGATTTATGATTTATTTTTTGTCGCGCTGTGTGCAAACGCATATAAAGGTTAGTGACACATTGTAACTGGGACGGAATCACTATAATTTTGACAGACGAACTACTGTTGAAATAGCTTCCATAGAATAGTACTACGAATTGGAAACGCTTATATTTTTTAACTTTTGGGAATCTAGATTAAGATGAAAAAGTAAATGGTAACTAAGGGCCTCTTTTTCAATCGTTATAGATATCTATTAGCAGAGGCATAAGTATGGTGGTTTGACAATTTTTGTACATAAAATATGTCAAATTATCACATTTATTCTTATATTAAAAGTTATGTGACTTAAAACATCAGCTCTAAAACAACTTATTCCTATCTTTTAGTTTCCTAAAAGCTGTAATAATCTGAAGGTCTAAGCTAAAGACCTATAACGGAGGTACTGAAGGCTTATAACGCAAAAATACATTCTTAAGTACATAGTTCAAGGTTTAGATAGCTTCTAAATCATTTAATTTTCATCTTTATCGTGTGGGTAGTAAGGTCTAACGAACACACTTCCTAGAGTCAGAGTTTCTAAACCGCCTCAAGGGCCTTTGACATGGTTACCGATGTCAATTTAATTTTTTATTCAATAGACAAGAAATGCCTGTTCTACTAATTTTCATAGGTAATGTGGTTCTTTAGGTGATATGATTTTCTCCCAGTTTTAATGTGTTGCCAATAACAAAAAGGGTTGTCAAACAATGAACAATACGCGGTGTTGTCTAACGTAATCAACGATATTTTTATTTTATGTTTACGATAAGATTATTCATGTAAATATTAATACTTACAAATTTAAAATTGAAAAAAAAAAAACATTAAAAGTCATTATTTTGAGGCGTGATTTTTATTTTCGTTTTTGATCCTTGTTGAAGATTCTTTTGTTAGATCCTAATGTATGGGCTGTGTCGTATTATGAATATCGGTAACGACACGACATCAAACTCAAACTTATTGCGAAAATGGATAATTCAGGTAACATACATCGTATATTATATTGATCTCTCTACAATCCGCCTGAAGGCATACAATTAATATATAAATTGACTACACGGTTGGCGCAGTGGCTGAGCGATGGGCCGCAGCACTGCGTATCGCAGGTTCAATTCCCGTACGGAACAAATATTTGTATGGTCTACAAATAGTTGTTCCGGGTCTGGCTGTTTGTGTATGTGAGTTTATATTATTATGTTTGTTAACACACCCACTATATAGGAGACATTCCTAGAATGGGTCAACGTTTTTTAATTTAAATAAAAGAATAGCAAATCTCAATTACCTAATGATTATATGAGAATTATATACTCCATATAAGTTTGTATGTTGACATAGTATTCTTGCTTCCTGAAGTTACACTTAGGTGCACGTAAACGAAGCCGCAGGCACAACTAGTCCTAGATAAAACTACTTTCTTTAAAATACAAACCGGAGTACCACATTCGTTATAATTACTCATGATAAATGATATTTATTCTATAGGTCATAAACAACTTTTTAACTTATCATTTTTTTTAACTTAATGAGGTCAAAGATTTCTAAGTCTAGACTACCAGTTTCTAGTATCAACTAGAGCTAGAAATGTAAAATAATCAGGTGAAATTGCGGTGTAGACAGACAGTGCCGTAACTAGGACAGTGCCAGCGATGCCTAGGCACAGGGTACAGACCCTAAAGGGGCTCAGATATGACCAGACCAGGACCAGAAAAAAATAATTCAAGAACGTAGTTATACAAGCTCGCACAGGGCGCTTAACCTTTTAACCGCTTGGCAAAATATCAGTCGCCGTGCCCCTAGCGCGCGGCTACAAATTTGACAAAATAATACCTTTGCAGGCAGGCAGTTAATAGGACAAAAATAGATCGAAAAATCATGCGTGTTCTCTGTCGCAGAAATACGACACGCGCGGTAGGGGCACGGAAATATGTGTCGCATAAATGTGACACAAGCGGTTAAAAGGTTAAAAGGCTAATTACGTTACTATAGACAGAGCCACTAACTCTGCTTACCTCTTCAGAAAAAAATATACAGGTGTGATGTTATTATGACGTCACGTTTCTTCTAAAACTATTGATTACAAAAAGCAGTAGGTTGCACAGATAAGTACCTCTGTGTTGCAACGACACACGGACCTTGACCGGGCAGTGGACGTTCACCTCGTATGTGGTAACACTATCAAACTTGTTATTTGTACGGCGGACAGCAGGGATGTACCTGCTATTACACTCAAATACCTGTTTTTAATATAGGTTGTTTATAGTTACTATGTGGGTCAAGGTCGGTGGAATTTATTGAATAACAACAACAACAAAATTGAAATTTTCTAAATACCAATGCAGTTACTGAACTTTAATTAGCTGCTCATTCATGTTTATTCTTATGAGATTCGTCTAAATAGCTTTTAAATTAATTTGAAATGGGTCGTTACTGTAATCATCACTTCAGAAATCTTATTGATCACCATTTTGACAGATGGGTTGGTGATTATAATTTAGTTTTATGTTTTTTGTTAGTAGCAGAATAAGATGAATATGCTTTTCATCCACGGGAAGACATTTTTGTAATATCAGCCTTTATCATAATTATGAAAACAAGAAATAGCTGGGTGCTCGATTATAAAGAAAGTGGAATTAACCCACATAATCCAACCGCATCTTATACATACTGAAACTGAAAGCACTGACTGACTGACTGTGTACTTGTGGATGCAATAAATATATTGAGTATTGAGTATTGAGTATTGAAAGCTGACCTATCCTATGACATACAAGAAAAGTGAGAGTGTTATTGGGTTTTTCTATGAAATTCTCAGTAGCATGTCGGAGTTAGAATTTGTGCCGGGTTAATGGCAATAGGTAGGCTAGCCCCCTATTCCATGGGACCTAAACATACCGGTGAACTGTGGGTGTACATTGGATACACCTCTGCCTAACCCTTCGGGAAATGCAGGCGTTATGATATGTATGTATGGAGTTTCTTGCCCGTTCTTCTCCATACGAAACTACCTTTTGGAACGAGCAACTAGATTCAATAGTTTTAATTAATTAACGTCCAAAAGTGCCTTTTAATGGGGTAATTGGAATAAATATTTTGACTTTGACTTTGACTTTATGTATTGTGTAAAATAAATGGTCCAGGCTAGGTTGACAGCAGGTGTATCTGATCTAACAGAGTGGTGTAACAGCCTAGGCGCCGGCGATGCTGCAAGCTACTTTAATGTTCCATTCCTTCGCAACGATTATCTAGGTGGGTTGGGTAGGTATATGTTTAAATACAATGCAATATCCCAAAATATTCCAAAATCAATGACATGTTATTGCGCATGCTATAACCAGTCACGTTAAGACATCTCGTACTGTTTAGCAACTCACACTTGACCAGATTCAAAATCCTCCGCGATGTCACGTTGCAGAGAAAGGCAAAAGGACCATAGTTGTAGTATTTGGCTATTCCGTTGACGTAAGAATTTATGGTCATCCTACATGCAACAGGACCATACAAAAATCATCGTATTAAATGGAACTGCCTGAATAGGCCAGTGGCTCATGATGTACAGCAATGGGTGTCATTGGGAACATGGGTATTACATACCATTTGGAACCTGTCATTGATAGGTACCCGCCATTTGTATGGCGGTAGGTAGTTGGTTGTTCCGTGCCTAGTTTTTTGTATATGTGAGTTTATATATGACTGTAAACGCACCCTTCTGGAGACAAACGTGGCTATAAGTAGGTACAACCATTGGATAAGTTTAATCTTCTACATAACATCATTTACTTGCATACTGTAAACGTGTATGATGATGTTACATAAGGCTTAGAGCTAAATTCCTGTTAAAGGACTCTACTAGGGAGTGATTTGTAAATAGTTTAAAATTACAATACTTACGCCAAAACAATTATAATTTAGTGATGTAGGTATAGGGACGATAGGGGATGACATTGTATCATGACGATCGGTGACACAGTTCAAACAAAATACAATTTTATATACAGCTTGTCTTTCTGCACTCTCGTACCCATTGGCACAATGCAACCGAGATGATCTGTCGTAACGCGGAGAAGGGCGGCGCGCGCGCGTTTCTCAAGTGTTCGCGAGTCGGCTAGAGTGTGCGCGCGCGCAAGCCGGTGTGTCGCTATGTGGTGTGTGTGGTTCGTCGCGTGCTTCTGTTGCGTGCTCGGGAGTGTTGTTGATATCAATGGTGAGTTTTCTGGATGGTGCTGTTTATAAATAGAAATGAAAATGGGAAAAATTGCAGTTTTTTTTTTAAATGGAGTAATGGAAAAAAACATTTTTTTCCCCAAATTCTTTGATAGAAATAGTGGGATTGGTTTAATTTAAATTAAATTGAAATTGGATAATTACGCTTTATATAGGTAGTACCTATTTAAAACAATAATCAAAATATTGTACATGCCTTTCCAATTGATTATAAATAAAATAGGTAGGTTTTATAATTCCTAAACATTGGAATTAAATATGTACTTAAGAAAACATTAGTCTTAATTATTTTAAAAAGTATTTTACAATTCCTTAATGCTCCTAAGACAGACTACTAGTTTTACAGGCAACACAAATATGATTTGCAATAGCAAAATAACGTCAATAGTTTGGTGATGGTAATGGTGGGTACCTATAGTGGTCTTAAGTTCGATTCTTGGCAGCGAAATCTCCGTAAGAAACATACTTTGTAAATTGCCGGCATTTTACATGCGTATTTCCTTTAATATTCTATATCCATTAAAAATGGATACAAAAATATGAATTGTTAAATGACTTTTGTTGCCGACTGTACCACCATTTTTACTGACTTCTTCTTCATAAGGTACATGTTACGAGTTATCAGACCATCAAGTATTCCGTTTTAGCGGTCAAGGTCCCCGCAACGATTAACATTATCAGCCTTAAGTAATTGTTACCCTGTATGGATGTGCGACGACGTGAGTTGACTATGGGATAGAGTAGGTACCTGTTTGCTATCAACACAGTGACACAGAGTGCAAGGGACATCGAAATCAGAACCTTTCCCATGGATTCTGTACATTATTCCAGATCGACGTCCTACTAATTCCTACTAATATTATAAATGCGAAAGTTTGTTGAGGATGGATGGATGGATGGATATTTGTTACTCTTTCACGCTTAAACGGCTGAACGGATCTGGATGAAAATTTGCACTCAGATAGATTATAGCGTGGAATAACACATAGAATATCTTTTACCCGGAAAAATGTACGGTTCCCGTGGGATAATATATCAAATTTGACGCAAACGAAGTCGCGGGCAGAAGCTAGACAACTCGGTTAGTGCAGTGGCCGAGCGATTGGCTGCCGCGCTTCGCGTCGCGGGGTGGATTCCCGCACGGGACAAATATTTGTATGGCCTACAGGTAGCTGTTCCGTGTCTGACTGTTTGTGTGTGTGAGGTTATATGAAATGTAACAGCAGCAGATCGTTTTTAACCCATGAATAATTTAATAGTTTAGAAATTATATATTGGATCCACGATAAAAAATATTTTCAATATTCTTGAATTTGATTTGATTGAATTCTTCTCTGCGATTCTAGACACGGTGTTCGCGTCCCTCCCGCCCCTGTACGGGCTGGACGACTGGGCGCAGTGCCGGCGCGAGGGCGACGTGTACTGCATCGTGGACGCGGCGCTGTACTCCCGGGAGCCCTCGCCCACCATGATGCTGTTGCAGGTATGTGTGAGGGGAACTCCTTAGAGATGTAAAGAGCTGTGGTGCCCATTGTCTAATGTATTTTCCTACGAGCTTGGAGACTTGGGAAGCTCGTAATGCCGTTTGTCGCTCGTAGTTCGCAACAACTTACTAAAGCTTGTAAAGTTGTTACGGGTAGAAAAACTGAAAATCAGTGTTACCAAAGGTATCATGTTACCTAGTATGGCTTGAGCCTAGTATGGCTTATGAGTTGGGCGGAGATCAAATAGACAGTTGGGTTCGTAAGGTTTTCGAGTGGCATGTATCGGAAGGTGCAGTGTAGGAAGGCCCACGTGGTGAACCGATGACCTGGTGAAGGTCACTGGAAACCGCTGGATGTGAGCACCGCAGGACCGTTCATAGAAGAAGCCCATGTCTAGCAATGAGCGTCATTAGGCTGAAATGATGATGAGTCACTCACTGCCAAAGGCTATTTCCGAGGAAAAACGCTGCCTTTTTCCCCATTGCCAAACAGCTTAGCTATTCGACAGACGAGGTTGTCAAATTACAGGCACACGAGACGTTTTTAGGTCAGCAATCAGTAATGTGTTGCAAGATTCTGATATATGATTAGTCTAACTTCACCTTGTGCTAGGCTTGTAAAAAGTTTAATACCATCCATCAAAATAAATATACCATCACGCCTGTATTCCCCGAAGGGTTAGGCAGAGGTGCACCAATTTAGGTACACCCACAGTTCGCCGGTATATTTAGGTCCCATGTAATAGGGGGCGAGCCTATTGCCATTAACCGGGCACAAATCCTAACTCCGGGCTGCTACTAAAGTTAAATACCCTCAAATAAATATGTCCTTGTTCGACGAACGATGGGTGTGCAATGTGCATTAGTACACCTCTGCCTGAGCCTTTGGGGCAGGCGTGATGGTGGTATACGTGTGAGTGAATATGTCCTGTGTACAGTCAAGGCGAGCTAGAATGTGAAGCCATTCTAAATCAACACATTGGCACACAAAACGATTATTGTATTAAACACAAAATACTTAAGTGCTCAAACAATAATAGTTGAGGTTGCAAGCTCGAGACAGAACGCTAGTGATTCTATAAACAGGGTTATTTGTTAAATCTGAAAAAAGGCTTATTGTACGAGTAATCAATATTATGAGCAACTCTTACTAAGGGGCCAACCTTGATATCACGAAAACAAATCATTGTGAACGTCAAAGTAAAATTTGTTTTTAATGTTATAACTAGATACATTTATTGAATATTATAAACATAAAACTTATGTTATAACTAAACTTTAAATAGCTCCACGACTACAGCATGCAAACACAAGCACAGTGTTACATTGTGTTATGTCTACATACACAGTGATTTTTCATACAAAAAATAACAATAATTTCCTAACAACAATTTGTCTCAATAGAACAAATTTTAAGTTTCATGTGCAGTCTGTGTAGTTAAAGGCTATGCGATCTGTCTTTACACCTTGTATTGTGCATTTGCATTCAGCTGAACCTAAGATTACTACATTAGGGAAAATTTACTGTTTATCACGCTTATACTGAGTACGTACCTACCTACCTACAAGAGAATCTACCTACATGTAGGTATTAGAGCCTGCCAACAACTGACATTAATTATTTTGTGTTAGGTGTTACAAACAATAAACCTTTTGATTAAACGCCTTGGCCTAAACACTTTACAATCTGTGGTTTTATTATTATAACTAGGTACGTGTTTCATTGTTTATTTAAATAGTTGAGGGTGATAATAGTAATAGTTATTAATGTTATTATATTAACAATAGATACGTTTTCCTTTAGAATTATTTACTCTAAAGTAATTTTGTAAAATAATAATTGGTATTTGAATAAACAATTATACGTATACAAGGACCATAAGTAATTTACTTAACAGTTTACTGGAAAAAACATCCGCCTAACGCGCTAAGGTCTAACGCGAGCCTATCATAAAAACCAAAGATATGATTGAATTGTAACAAAAATAGAAGTAAATTGAGTGGTACTAATAGTACTACTACTTAAAAAAAAAAACATCGAGACCCTGTTCTACAAATTAAAAATGTTAATACAAATCTAGCCGCAAACTTATCTCAGCGACAATCAATGTCAAAAAATTAACTTATACAGGAAAAAATTGTAACCAGTGCGTAAATTTTGCCATAATAAACTTCAACACGTTTTATTAAACACGTATATTTTATTTTGATATGTCTTAGTACTAAAAAAAAAAGATATCGCTTACGAAACATGTTTACTTAAAAACCATATTTTATTGTCACTCGGCGCTAGCGCATTCCCCACCCCCTCACCCCAGCCATGCGCCCGGGCGGCGGCCGCGTGTTTTCATTGATAGTATGGCGAATAGATTATGTCCATGTTTTGCTTATTTCAAACTCGGATAAGGATGAACATTTTTTTAAATATTTTTTTTAACTAAACACGGAAATGTGTTCTGTTTGTGACACTGAACTACCAAAAAAAATTTACGCACTGGTTAAAAACTTATCCTGTATTAGAAGCATTTTTTACAGATCTTAATATATCTTCTAAATATATATAACTCAAAGGTGACTGACTGACATACTGATCTATCAACGCACAGCCCAAACCACTGGACGGATCGGGCTGAAATTTGGCATGCAGGTAGATGTTATGACGTAGGCATCCGCTAAGAAAGGATTTTGATAAATTCCACCCCTAAGGGGATAAAATAGGGGATGAAAGATAATACTTCTTAACGCGAGCGAAGCCGACGGCAAAAGCTAGTTGAAAATAAGATTAGATTATGATCGTACCTAATAGTAAGTAGAATAGCTGCACTAAAAAATAAAATATGCATTATCTTTATCAAAATTTATTGCACTTATCTCTAAAGCAATGAATGGCAAGAATTGAGCTCCAAAAAGTTAAGTGTGAGGTCAACTTGTCTGTCAACGTTTTCGCAAGCCGGCGCCGGTGCCCGGCTTCAATACAAAGCCGTAATATGCTCACAGTTATTATTTAAGCACGTGCACAAACTTGAAAACACATTCTACGCTATGCCTGCACGTCTTGCCAAATCTTCAAACAAGTTTCCAAATGTTTGAGATGTAAGATCATAAATATGAACTGCAAAAATTATTTATCTAGATCTTTACACTTTTAAAGAGGTAGGAGATGAATTGGTAACTGAAGTCACAGAAACCTTTATACATTAAATTTTTCACTTTTATAAGATTCGTAAAAAAAGGATTGGTGAAAAATCATCCTCTGTAGGAAAAAGGGAAAATTTCTATTGTATAAAAAAAAAGTTTAGGTTAATAAACCTGAAACTTGACCTGAACCTGAAACACGAATACATAAATTCCTACCAAATTAAGTTATATTATTATGAAGAATTTTAAATAAATGAATATCGTATTAGGGACACAGCACACACGCTACTTTTAGTAGCGCGAATCGGCGATCAGCCGCTTTTCGGAAGCGCGATTCAGCGACTAATCGCTACCCCCCGCACACTTGAAATCGCCAATCGCAGCGATTTAGTCGCTTTTCGGAAGTGCGATTCAGCGACTAATCGCTACCCCCCGCACACTGTAAGATGCCGATCGCAGCGTTTTGACATAATTAGGGTCTGCCCCCACGACCGATAATCAAAACTAACAAAAAACTGTCCCACTGAAAAACTGAAAATCTGTCTGTGCTGTCTGTGTGTAAAAAAGAAAGAGAGAAAAACCATTTATTCTCGCGAAAGCGACGCACAACACAAAAATAAAAATAACAAAAACAATAATCTATAATGCGCTACTACCGCGCGAAAAGGCTGACGTTCAGCATAAAGCCGTGGCCCGTGCACGAGACACGGAACCACAGCGCTGGTTTTCAGCGTCAGCCGGCGTGTCGCTGTCTCGGAACTATAAGGTACGACATTACCCACAGTTCCGCGTGTGTGTGAGGGTGTGTCAGGGTGTATGTACTCAAAAAAACTTTCAAAAATCGGCCCGATAATCGGGCCGATTTTTTACAGACTTTTTTGCCGGCGAGAAAAAACGACCGAGAATCAGCCCGATTATCGGTCGTGGGGGCAGACCTTTATGTGGAACATAATGCGACTAGTGTTGTGTTGTGATTTTGACGAAGCTACACACTTACGATAGATTCTAATGAAGCTGCACTGCTGCCTGCAATATTGATAAACCGAAAATGTCAATCGCTCCGGAGGCGGTATTGGTTACATCCTATAACCAGTTCACGTCTTACATTACGCAAACATCCATCCATTAATCCAACCGCACAAACTTTCGCATTTATAATATTAATAGGACTTTAAATGCGAAAGTTTGTGAGGAGGGATGGATGGATGGATGAATGTTTTCATCCATCCAGGATGAAAACATCCATCCATCCATTTTATTGTATTCATAATATAAAAAATGCGAAAGCTTCTGAACTCACAATCTTTGGCGTTTTGAGCATGGGTGGATGGATGGTTCCATCTATCATCCCTATATCCCTTTACACAAACGTTTGCATTTATAATATAAGTAGGATTTTAAATACAAATGTTTGTGAGGAGGCATAGATGGATGATGAATGGATGGATGAAAACATCCATCCATCCATTTATTGTAATTGTAATGTAAAAAATGCGAAGTTTCTGACCTCACAAACTTATGCATTTTGAGCATGGATGGATGAATGTTTCCATCCATCATCCACCTAACACTTAACCTACCACCTAACTAACCTAAAACATGCGCATTTATTAAATTAGTGGGATAAACAATACCATTGCAAATGCGCAAACTATCGATAATCGACAATGGATCAGCAACACTACAGCCGACCCGATCTAACATCGGAACAGTTCGGGATTCCGATACTGCGTCCGAACGCAGTTAGTCGCCAAAACGCGATACAGCATCGCTAAATCGCGCGATTTGGCAGCTGCGATCGAACGCAGAGAGTCGCCAAAACGCGATGCAGTATCGATACAGTTGCAAATTCGCCGATTCGCGCTACTAAAAGTAGCGTGTGTGCTGTGTCCCTTAGTAAGTTTGGAGAACGCGTTGATGTCTTTTGTTCTACGTTATGAGCTTACGACAAGTTCAAGTATTGAACCCATGGAGTAAGGAAAGAAGATTGAACCGTTTTCACCAATGTTTCGCTTTTAATAAAAGCAGAGAAGATTCGATTCGAGGTATTAAGTGTAGTGCTCTAGATGAACCCTTCTGCGACGAAGACCAAATACCTAGAGGGTTAAGATTTTTACAAAACAAATAATATGTTTATTTTCCGGAAAGTTTAGCGTACGCCGTACGGCCCAATATAGTTTGAGCGAGATAAACGACAATATTTAAAAAAAAATGCTTACACGAGTTCAGGACCCCTGCAGCTTGTAGTTCAGGGCCCCTGCAGCTTGTAGTTCAGGACCCCTGCAGCTTGTAGTTCAGGGCCCCTGCAGCTTGTAGTTCAGGGCCCCTGCAGCTTGTAGTTCAGGGCCCCTGCAGCTTGTAGTTCAGGGCCCCTGCAGCTTGTAGTTCAGGGCCCCTGCAGCTTGTAGTTCAGGGCCCCTGCAGCTTGTAGTTCAGGGCCCCTGCAGCTTGTAGTTCAGGGCCCCTGCAGCTTGTAGTTCAGGGCCCGTACCTTTGATACTAGTAGTAGCTACGCTCCTGTTGTATACGGAAACAGCTCACTAGAACATCCTTAAAAATAGAACAACAAATCAATTATGCTAGACGCAGCGTGCATCTCTTGGTTCTTAACAAGTGTAAACTAGCATCTTTATGTATGGCTTGCAGACAGTTGTAAACACAGGCTCGTCGCCAAGCGATGCTTCCTCGATGTGTTGCGATATAATTACATAACGCAGGGGTTCCCAACCTTTTTCAGTTCGCGGCGCACTTACATACATACATGTGTGTTTAGAAATTTGACATGGCGCCTCATGGGGGGTCAGTCAGACTCTTACTAGTATGAATTTTAATAAAAAAATAATTAATAATCTGAATAGATTATAGTTCGTTATTTTTTTCAAACTTAAAAAAAAAATAAGTTCAGAGGAGTGCCTCGCGGCGTATCTATGTACTTTCTACGGCGCAAAGGTTGGGAAGCTCTGGCATAACGTATTCCTTGCACATACGAGACTTGCAAGAATTATACAATTGATGTAACAGTAACCCATCTTTACTTGCGCTGTGATATAACCTAGTAGGGGTCTTGGCTTCTAACAGTGCGTTAAACAGCTAATGTGTATGCGTAGGCGCATCCTCTGTTGTGCTAGTAACTGATGTTATAACAGTCGGTTACCCAAAACCACTGTAATTTCTAAGTTTACGTCCGCGACATTGTCCATGGCAAAGTTACTCTTACTCCATGGGAAGCATACATTTTTCTATAATAAATTTCAAAATCTTCCAAGTTAGTTGTACCTATATATACTGTAGGTCCCCTAGAATCATATCAGCAACAGATGCACACACATTTATATAATTGCTAGCTTCTGCTCGCTACTTATTACATACATACATACATATTATCTCACAAGAACAGTTTATTTTCCCGGGCTAAAAAGTAGGGTTTGTGGTTTTCAAGGCTGCAACCGCAGGCCCGCGGATGGATTTTGAATGGCTCGCGTAACTGTCAACATCTGATATGTCGCCTAAAATAAGAATAATATTATAACAGAAACATTGTCAGACATCACATTGATTGCATCTATCTACTGATACAATCAATTTGATGTCTTACAATGCTTATGACGCTTGATGTTCAGTGTTGTATCCCTTTTTTTTCATAATACCTTTGATTTTTTTTTGCACAAGTCCCAAAAGTAACTAGAATAGAAATCGATAGTGGCCCGCCGAAATTTTCTAAATAGAAAATTTGGCCCGACTGTTAAAAAGTTGATAACCCTTGCTCCATTTATATACCAAATTTTATCCAGATCCGTTCAGCTGCTCTGGCGTATTCAGTAATAAACATCCATCCAACAAAACTTTCACATTTATTTTGTAGTAAGATAAGTGACATAATATTCAGACCTAGTTTAGATGTCATAATATCCATAAATAGATTCAATATTAAAGTCGATAAATATATTTGTAGTTATGGCTACCATCAATCCTCACCAACTTTTGCATTAATAATATTAGTAGGAAGTAGGATTTCAAATTAAATGTAAATTTAATCAAATAAACAACGTGATGTAACATAATGTTTATTCATAAAATTGTCTTAATTAACATAGTTTATTTATTTGCAAAATATTTAGGCATATATATTCAACTTTTTTTGCAGAGATTTAACAAACATCCATCCATGTTCGCACTAGTTGTTTAATGTAAAAAACACGTGTGTTTAATAATGTTGTTCGCATGATATATGCTGCAGTGAGATTTTCGGTAAACATCGTAAAAAAAATCTGATTTGTTTTGTCAGTACTCAGGACCCTTCGATGATAATCAAAACTACCCACAGGGTTTTGTAAATAGACTTTGGATTACGTGTGCCTACCGCTACCGCTACTGCTCCACCCCGTTGTCTTTGGGATGGCAACGCATTTGCAAGGCCTCTGGTATTGCAGATGTCTATAGGTGGCGGTGACCACTTAACATCAGGTGGGCCGTGGGCTTGTTTGACAGCCAATGGCATAAAAAAAGACGAAGATCGTGTGTAGTGCCAGCAAAGTCCTTATCTCTGTCGATGTACGCATATCAGCAAACTCCACACACGTTGCAACCATGACGAAGTGGCGTTAGAATTTTAATTGCCTAAACATTTGGCATGGCAGGTAGTTTCAACAAATGCAAATGCGTCGTAAAGGTCATGATTGTGTACACAGAGCCGGCTGGTTTAATGCCTATTTCATTCACTAACTGGATTGTGTGCTGCAATTCACTCGTTCTATCACAATCAGTGCTGTTAGCCTTTAGCCTTTAAACAGGTCCATGCCATTCTCAGACGAGTGCTGGTAAAAGCTAGAATTGGTTTGTGTTTTCTCTAAAAGGTAAAACCTAAGCTTTATTAAGACTTGATGGTAATATTCTGAACTGTTTTGTGGTATTCCTTTCCTTAGTCGTTTGACGTCACAGACACAGTAAATGTTGAGAAATAGGTAATGATGGTGATGCTTGGACATTTTTGGCGCGGTATCATTCTCGCATATTAGATATTGTTTTGTTTCTAAAATAAATATAATTAATTTATTTTACTTATTTATCAAGCATCATCACCATCATCATATCAGCCGCAGGACGTCCACCCTGGACATAGGCCTCCCCCATGGATAACATAAAATAATAAAAATAGCATTTATAAAACAACACAATAGGTACAATACAATTATATAAAAGTACTTTAGGTACCATAAACAATATAATTATATTGCGAAAAGGCTTAGGAAAATGGTGTCAGACTTGAATCCCTTAGGAGACTATTCCGTATCTGCTTAAAACAAAATACTGCGATCACGAGTGAACACCGTGTTTGCCTATAATAGGCATACTAGTAATTTATTACTTAACTGTTTTCCTATTTATAGTTTTATGTACCAATATATGAATAAATTACCATACTAATTCTCGCGGCATCAAACGTGACCATTATAATATGTCGGTCATTCGAAGCCTATTTTTAGCAGCAACTTACTTTACTTTCAGTTTGTTGACTGCATCGGATTAGAAGGTTGTATACCTCTCGTTTAGGATGACTATTTTGCTGTAGGAACAGTCCAGATAGTTGTTAAAACAATCCGGGGGGCATTTTTCAATTTTCCACTTGGTTTGTAGGCGATAAGTGACTGAATTGAAATAAAGCTTTGGAAACGAAAAAATATACGGATAAAAAGAAAATATTATACTAAATTATTACATGAAAAAAGGCGTGAGTTTATGTATGTATATTTATGTGTAATATATGCATAAGTGACAAAAATATCGAGCAATAAAAAAAGTAGATGTGGCTAAATAAACAAATATGCCGGACGAATTGAGAACCTCCTCCTTTTTTTCAAATCGGTTATAAATACGAAATTCAAACGTCAAAACATAATACTAATAAAATCAAAAAGTTTGTTACATATTACTCTTTTACTCGAAGTGGTTCAGTCAACAAGTCCGTACTCCGAATAACAGACCAAAAAACCAGACATGTCCGGACAAATTCGGATAGATACTAAGCCTATTATTTATTTATTTGTCATGGGAAAATCTTCATGGATTTTTTTCGTGCGGGGAAAACGGCGGTTTATGTCGGCCTTTTACTGACTAGAACTCCACGCTTCCTCCTGTTACCATCAGTCGGGAGCCCAGTGTTTGCTTGACGCATGATCGCCCCTCCAACAAATGGAAATTACCACCTACTCTCAATGCATTACTAAAATGACTGCGTACATGTAGTACTCGTAACTTGTATGAGTAGATGTATGAACGTGGATGGGGCGAAAGGAGTATGTAAGGAACGTAGCAGGTGGCGTTCTATCGTTTCTGCCGATCCCCATGAGACAAAAGCGTGAGCTTATGAACGTATGTAAGTCAGCGTGCATGCCACAATTACACTGTCCTTCTCAGAAGGTTACATTTTAGTTCAATAATTCCTAAATAATTACGAACTAATGTGTAATAATTATAAAATAAGGTTATCTCGCTCATTTCGTAAGTACGTCCTTCTTCTAGAGAAAGTGTAAGCTCGAGTTGTTTGGGTTCAGCGGCAAGTGTGGTAACCCGTTGCCAAGGTTACGCTAACTTATGTTGATGTGGAGTTAGTTCAGAATACGACTGTGAATAATTTAATTTATTTAGTTGAGCTATGGGTCAGTGGAGCGCGTGGGCCAATTATGTTGTTGTTGTTGTTGATGCGCTATGGTAAAATATGTGGAACAGTATTTGGTGGAAAAACACCATAGGTATTCTGAAACGTTACGTTGTAAACTAGACATTAATCTGTACAAATAAATAAAATTAATTTTAATTTTGTAATGTTAAAGTAACAGCTTTTCATGTAGTAATTATGAATGCTTACACGTTACTTGCTCGAAAAATTAAATGTTAAAATTCTTTGTCTGTCTGTCTGTTTGTGTTGGTTAATCACCGAAACGGTTAGACTAGAGGTGAGTGCAGACGCTAGTCAATAATTAAAGTCATTGCAGAACATTGCTGTTCTTTAAAATAAGCACCACGGCGAGGAACTTTTGCCGCCGACTTAAAAGAAAATGTAGCCTATTTTTACCGAGAACCGCACTGTATTCTTATCCATACAATACATGTTGAACAACTTGCTTGAGAAGCATTTGTTTCGTCAGGTAATAATAAAACAAGCGGAGATCAATGTCGTAGCTGCATACATAATTAGTTTGTTTGTGTAATCTATTTCACACACTCTGCTGTCAACTGTCGAATAAGACTTTTCATAATCTATATGCCGTTAGATATAGATTACACATATATGCTATCATTCTTATTACTAACTAGCTTCTGCCCGCGACTTCGTCCGCGTCACAGTTGATGTGTTATCCTACGGGTACCGTACATTTTCCCGGGATAAAAAGTAGCCTATGTGTTATTCCAGACTATAATCTATCTTTGTGCCAAATTTCATCCAGATCCATTCAGCCGTTTAAGCGTGAAAGAGTAACAAACATCCATCCATACATCCATACATACAAACTTTCGCCTTTATAATAGTAGTAGGATAGGATAAAAATGCGAAAGTTTGTGAGCGTGAATGGATAGACGTTTGTTACTTAATCTCGCCGGATCATCACGGCTGAACAGATCTAGATGAAATGTTGCAGAAATAGATTATAGTTCCCAGGAAAATGTACGGTTCCCGTGGGATAATAAATCAAATTTTACGCGGATAAAATCGCGCGTGGAAGCTAGTCTACAAATAAATAATATTAAAATCTATACATATAATAAAATCGTAGCGAAGTCAAAACTGTACATTAAATATTTTTGAAAAAAAGTAATTGCTATGAGGTCGGGGAATGATTCTAATGCCGAAAATATGGTTTTTAGAATTTTTGTCTGTTTGTCTGTTTGTCTGTTTGTCTGTGCGTTTGTGCACGCTAATCTCAGACGCGGCTCAACCGATTTGAATGCGGTTTTCACTAATGTATAGTGGTAGGCTTAACTTAAAACTTAGGCTATAAATTATCACGCTATTTGCTTTGAGGGATGAGCAATGTGGCATTATGTTCGTATTCTTCTACGAATTCTCACGGTATTGAAATAGACGAGATATTATGTAAGAATGTTTTGATAGCTGCGGATTGAATTTCTAAAATGATATCATCACGCTATATCTTTAAGGAACGAAGCAGCCAATCATGTTAAACTAGAACGGCTATTTTGGAGTAAATTTCATCGAAATAATTGGTCTAATGGTTCGACGGTCGCCTTGCAAATCGCTGATCCTGAGTTCGGTCCCGCAGAACTGTTTTACTTTTTGTGTACTTTCTGTTGTTTTTTGACATGCTAAGAGATTTCCAATAATAATAAAAAAACAGTATGCACATTTTCTCCCATAACATTGATTTGTTTAGTTATTTTTTTTTTACCTTTTATATTTCTGTAGTAAATAATGTCTATTTCTACATAGTTACATTTAAAACAGCAGCGAAGTCAAAACAGTACATTTAAAAAAAAAAGTGATAGTTGTGGGAACGATAAATAGTAAAATATTGTTCTAATGGTTCGACGGTCGCTTTGCAAATCGCTGACCCTGAGTTCGGTCCCCCAAAACTGTTTTACTTTTTGTGTATTTTCTATTGTTTTTTGTCATGCTAAGAGATTCCCAATAATAATAAAAACGTAGTATGCACACTTTCTCTCATAACATTGATTTGTTTAGTTATATTTTTTTTTAATCTTTTATATTTCTGTAGTAATTAATGTCTATTTCTACATAGTTATATTTAAAACAGCAGCGAAGTCAAAATAGTACATTTAAAAAAAAATGATAGGTGGAACGAAAAAATACATAGTAAAATATTGTTCATGTGACTCAATTTTTACACAATAACGTAGTATAGAGGTCTGACTACCACATGGCTTTACATTATTAAGCTATTTTAAGAATTCTTCTTTTCATATCGATGATACCCCTGATAATAATGTATGCCACTTGAGCCAAGCAGTGTCAGAGGTGTTATTCAGATTTTCAAGGGTGCAAGTGACCAGATAATTGGGACACTCCAGTACATGGGGCATAGTCTGATCAGGAGCACTGCAATTGCACTGGGTGTCAAACAGGTCTATGATGCCCTCTTTCACTAAATTATGTTTGCAATGACCAACTTGGGTGGGCACCAAACGATTCAGTGCCTTCCAGATAGATCACTGCAGTTCACTACCGGGAGGCAGGTATTCACGGGGCTTCAAGTAGTCGTGGTGGATGTCTTCCTTCCCACAATCTACTTCTCTCTTTGGATGGAGGAGTTAAACAGTCAATCGTGACATATGTGGGAATGGCTACTTTATTTGTCATGTCAATAAAGTTCATAGCTTCGCGGTATAACGAAAGCCATGCAAAATATTTAGCGTGATAGCGATCCCAATTGATTGTTATTTTTTGTCATTCTTTCGACAGGCTATAATGATACAATGTATAGGCACACTTTAACATAACGTTAAAAACTGAAAAGAACGAACCGAACACAATTCGACTGATTCCTCCACAAAATTTAACTTAAAGAGTTACCAAGTTATATGGATCGCTGCGCCATGGGCCTCGACACTTCATACAACTGATGAACGATTTATCAGCAAACATTTTGTGTGCAATATTTTATAGTCTGGGTTTAGCTACGCGGCTACCCCAATCACGGTACAACAATACTACCAACCAGGAGTAGCATATTTAGTTTTCTAAGTAGTAAGTTATATTCTTTCCATGGGGCTTCAGGAATATTTTATAAGAAAATCTCGGTGTAAGATCCCACCAAATTGAATTGGTACCAAAAAGCCTACTTCTTTTCCAATGGCTGAACAGAAAAAAAAAGACGACAACAACGGGAAGATATCAAAAAACTGTTTTACCCAAATGCCAATTCAGTTGCAGTCAGTCTTCTATCGTTGAATGTACCCTGTCACAGACTTTAACTTTTAAGATACATGGTTTCATGACGCGACTGTGAGCGCATGCAGAATTTCTTCTCTAAGATACTGTTACGAGTATATTCTACATGCTTTAAAATAAACTTTAAATGGAAATAATAATATAGTATAAGGTCATGTTACCTATAACCACCATTTTGCAAGAGAAGTAGCGTGATTTATGAGGTAAAACTTTACTTAACCTCTTATTTTTTTTATACTCTCGGTTTTTGCCCTTCTTCCAAAACATTCTATGTATTGTTGTGTTAACATGAAGGTCAGATTCTGTTGGCAGTTGCTCTGTCTACAAGATGCATATTAACGGTCTTGATCTAGATCAGACATGTAAAATTAAAACGTAAGGTGCTTTTTTAAAACAGCACCTATTAAAGATGTTTCAATGGTTTAAGATCGAAAAATAAATAAATTTTGACTCTACATCATAGCATTTTCGACAGCGGATAAAGTCATAACCTACACTATCCTTACACCATACCTGTTCATGACCTAGGTATGACGCAAGTCAATTACTAACCGGGTACAAAACCAGACACTAGACTCTTAAGTTTGCAACCATTCAACCTCCTTGGAGGATTTTGATGACATGGCAGTCAAGACTTAATTCCTTAACTTACAGTTAGGTCCACGTGCGCGAAGCCTCGGGCACAGCTATAATAGAATATATTTAAACAAACAGAAAAAAGAAATTTCAACTATACGATGTGTATCAGAAATCAGTTTTCGAAAAGAGTAATAAACTCATAACACACATCCTTCTTCCACAAACATGCTTTAGTCCCTGGTACGGAACAAGTCCGACCAGGCAGAAATCCAGACTCCGGACACAGACATACACACACGAAGATAAATTATAAATTACTTACAGAAAACCCACTATCGTAACTTTTAGCAGTCACCTTTACCACCATGCCTGCTTGGAGGATTTAGACGACATGGCATTGACTACTTAATGTCTTAATTTACACTTATGTCCACGTGAGCGAAGCTGCGGGCATCAGCTAGTAATAAATAAATACGAATAAATAATAATATTAAAGTGTATGTAATTTCTTTATTTATCCAAACTTTATGCACAAAATTTATAAAATACACCGTACAAAGGCGGAGTTAATGCCTTAGGCATTTTCTACCAGTCTACAGTATAATTATAAACAAAGGAAGTAAAATGTTTGCCTGTCTGTTTGTTTCGGTTTACCACCGAAACGGCTGGACCAATTTTGATGAGACCCTTACTGGCCTGCCAGGTACCTAATGTTATAAAGAATAACTTGTTGTATACATCTGTTATTATAGAAAAACAATAATGAATCCTCGAAAAATATAAAACCCTACGATAACAGACGTTCATTCAAACGAACTCGAGGTCATAATCCAGATTCCATTATAACAATATCTACATAAAGTGCCATGCTGTTAATTCCAGGACTACTCGAAGCAGTCGTTGAAGCACTACAACAGGACGCAGATCCACCGCGGGGTGTGCGTCTCCCGCTGTGGTCGCCAGAACCAGACGGCGGGCTGGCACGACGCCGCGCAGGGCTGCATCAGCAACAGCGTCGCCCAGTATGGACTGGAGGTGAGGATATAAAGGAGACAATAAGAAAAAATATATGGTATAGGTGTACATTGGTACACCTCTGTTTAACCCTTCGGGGAATATAGTCGCGATGGTGATGGTATAAGGACTCCTGCCTGAAAAAAAAATACACGGCTAAAGAATTAAGGTGTTATAGGGGGCCGCGCACAATGCTTGCAGCTTGAATCACAATAAATGCACGCACACATACACACCCGTATATAATCTGTTTTTTATATCCCATAACTCTAGTAGGGTAAATCGGGCCATTTCAAAGAATCGACTGGCATATTAATATTTTTTTATATTATTTGTTTCAAAACAATTCATCAAAGTCACGATTATTATTGTAAAAGACCCTTACTCGAAATATGAAAACGTCGTATTTTCATAACTTTAAATTATGAATGATTAACAGATGTGCACTATTACGATTTGTCTTACGGGTGACAATTTTTGTTCTAAATTAATTATGATTTATGACATCTTTCAAATTAGGTATGCATTTTTGGACCGCATATTTTATTAGGACTCTTTGTATTATTTTGAGTTGTGGGATATACTACAAAGTAAGTAAGACATGACAGGAGGGACATAACGCTTTTTCCTTACGTGACGATTCCTGCCAGATAACTCCTACCGCAAACTTTGTTTCAACAAGAAAGTTGTAAATGTAGCCTTCACATTTATATTGATCTGCATTGACGTGATATTTCACCAAAGAGGCAAGTGTTGGTGTGTTGACCTGTTTTTGTGAAACATGTCGGGCTTGGCAAATCGATGGCCACGGTTTGATCACTAAAAGATTTTACCTAATTAATTAGGTACCTATTTAATTTGCTCATTTCTTTATTTATTCTTTGTATGATAAATTATTTTTATCCTTTAAATATTTTTAAAATAACGCTTCAACATTTCAATTTAATAATGACACGGCTACACTGTTGGCGCTGTGGATAAGCGATTGACTGCTGAATTGCGTGTTGCGGGTTTAACTCCCCGGTGTTGCGGGTAGTTGTCCTCAAGTTGTTCGGATCTGGTTATTCGTTTGTGTGTTTATATTTAACGCACCTACCATACTGGAGACATTTCTTGGGATGGGCAGGTTAAAAAAAAAGAAGGACTCGGTACTCGTGCTCCTGTATAATAATATAGGAGTACCGTATACGTTATTACAGTATATTTGGTCAGTGTTTTTTAGCGTGTGAGCTACACAGCTCAGCATTTCTAATTCACCTACTTCTCTTCCCAGGCGGAGGTTACCTCCGTGGAGTGGTGCATGTCGGTGGACTCACCGCCGTCCGGCTCGGGCCCGGCGCGCTCGCTGGCGGTGATCTGCACCATGCTGGTGGCGCTGGCGTGTCTGGCTACCGGGGTCCACGTGTTGGGGGACCGCTGCGCTAAGGCTGAGTGTAAACATACTGTTGTTTGTTGGTTTGATGGTAGATTTGAGGGGTAACAGAGAGATATAGACATTGTTTTCTGGTAGAATTTTTGCTGCTGATGGTGGAATTATAGATGCATTATTTCAGAATTAGAAAGGGAAATAAAAAAAAGGGAGGTATAAAATAAAAAAGAATGTCAAAAAAATATTGTAAAATTTTTCGTATTTATAGTATAGTGAGCCTCACCAGTGAATGGGAAATCCCATGACATATTATCTCACAGACAAATCATCACATAGTATACCAGCTTGAGATTTTAAATTTTCATTTTATTAACGTTACTAAATAGCTACAACATTTTCATAATCAATAATTCATGCAGAAGATGGCCATTAACAAATTTCCACTTAAAAATGTTGAAACAAAAGCCACTTTGATGGTTTTGTTTTCAAACAGAAGTCTAACCTTCACGGATCTGCACCATTTGTCTAATAAACCAGCTAATCACCATGTTGGTGTTATGATTGTAGGTAATAGGTACTTGCTGGCGTTTTCTTTGAAGCGCAACTTTGACATTCTGACGTATGACCGCTCCAAGCCCAGGACTGACGACCGCATGAAAGACGTGGCGTGTATCGAAGGCATCAGGTAAAGCATTTCTATGTCAGTTCATCTTTTCATCATCATCATCTTCATTATCATCATCTCAGCTAAGAGACAACCACCACTTGATGTCAGCCTTCATCAAGAATCGCCTTGGAGTGACCGCCTCGTTTCTGTTCTGACAGCATCCAACTGGTAACTGTCCCAGGTCCAGCTATAAGTGTCATTGGGTTGTTCAATTAGGAATTCCTCAGCAGCATCCCGAATAATAAATTTGGTGGTAATTTGGCGGTGGTGGGTTTGGTGGCACCCCCATGGCTCGGAAAGCACGTTAAGCAGTTGGACCTGCGCCTGATCTCTCCCTGGTCATGTCGGGTTGCCGTCCCATCGGACTATGACATTAAGAGAAGAGTGGGCATATCTGTTTTTGCGTACACACTTGTGCACTCTAATCCAGGAAACAGTGGAGAGATTGGAGGAGACTTCTCGATTATTAGTTCATAATTTTGTAAATTTCCAGGTTCTTGGGAATGCAATGCGTAATCTTCTCCCATGTGATGTTGATTTACATCTACTCATACATTGACAATCCTCAGTTCGTTGAAAGGGTAAGTTTTTTTATTCTGTATCATCTATATGCCCTTGAGTACGTTTGCGTAAATTTTCTTATTGATGCCAATTATTTTAATAATAAAATATAGCCTATTTCGCGCGATGATAATGTGAATGAGTTTTCCGTAAATAGTAGTTTAGCAGTTTTTAGTTTATCGATTACAAATAAAAATACAAATCTATTCTCTGTATAGTATTGTTAGAACTTGAACTCTCGTGAAACACGTTTGTGTTTGTCTAGCTTAGCTATACGAGAGTAAACACGATTTGAATAAAAACCTTTCTTTTCAAATCTTTCATATGCATGCATTTGACCACTACTGGTGAATGGACAATGGTGCCAACTTGCCAAGCAATTCACACCCTTCTATACCACCCAGATGTACGACCACTTCACGTCGCAAGCAGTCCTGAACTCCCCGCTGTGGCTGCAGGCTTTCTTCGCGATGTCCGGCTTCCTCACCGCGTACGCGACCCTCGTCTCCTCCCCCACCAAGCCCATCACCTTCTTCAAGTGCTTAATTTCCATCTTGAATAGGTGGATTAGGTAAGTTCGCAAGATTTTTCAAAGAAGTGATATTATTTACTAGGTTCTGACTGCCACCTACACCGCGCGTTTTTTTATTTTACTTGCGTGTTTGGTTAGTGCTCCGCTCCCGCGGTACCGAGCGTGATATTAATGTATAGTCTATAGTATATACTATTATTCATAAATCTTGCTATCAAACACAAATAGTTTTTTAAATCCGACTAGTAGACCCGAGAATAGCTCGTTTAACAAACAAGCAAAAAACTCTACAGCTTTAAATTAGGGCTGAGTAAGTAGCAGATGACCCCACCTATCCACCATTTTCTTATGTTCAACATTCTGCCAAACACCCTGTACTTAGTACAGGATAGTCTTTTAAGCAAACTATTCGTTTAGAAGTTTCATGTAACTGTAAACTGTTGCATAAACTTACTGTCAGAGATCGGTACACTATTGCTGCTTGGTAGTAGATATTGTTAGGTTGAAAAAAAAAGTGAAACTAAGAAAACCCTTTAAGAGCTTCACTTCCTCAAAAAACTAAATATGTACTATCAAAATTTCTAACACTTCAAAATTACTATTTAAGAACCTATTTTCATCCAACTTCTAAATCACATCTTGACATTCCAGGTTGACTCCACTAGCAGTGTTCGCTCTCTGGTTCACGGTGGCGTGGTTCCCACTGCTGGGCTCCGGTCCCCAGTGGTCGTGGCTGGTGGAGCGCGAGGCCCACGACTGCTCCGAGAGGTGGTGGTACCACGTGCTGTATGTGCACAACCATCTGCCCACCGGCAAGTTCTGTATGGGGCATACTTGGTGAGTTAGATCTATTGGTAAAATTTAAGGCAGAAGAGATTTAAAATACAATAACAGGCAGACGTTAGTTACTAAAAAAGATTTTTCCAAATGGTATTTAACAAACATTAAAAATACAACCGAATTGAAAACCCCCTCCTTTTCTGAAGTTGGTTAAACTTTGTAATTTTTGAAGGTAATTGCCTTTTTAAAAAAAATGTTTTATGCGGGATGATTTTTCTGGGTCTTTGGGAGAAAATCCATTTGTCCAGTTGTCTATTTAAGGCTGGTGATGAATTTATTTATTTATTTAACTTACATATAATAATATATTATGGTACTGAATGTATTCTAACGACATTATTTCAGAATCTATTTGCTCATACTTTCGACAATTGTAACATTAAAGTCAACTACATTTCAAAGACATTGAAAAAATCGTGTCAAAATTTAGGGGCACGGCAGTGTCCCCGCCAAGTCGAGCAAAAAAGTGGCACGGCTGCACCATATTTAATTTTTTAAACTCCTCCAGGTACCTAGCAGCAGACATGCAGCTGCACATCATCGGCGTGTTCCTCCTGCTGGTCCTCATGCGCTACAAGCGCGCCACCATCCCGGTGCTGATGCTGCTCGTGGTGGCCTCTGCCCTGACGGCCGGCCTCGTCGTCTACTTCTACGAGCTGACGCCCATCGTCACGGCTCAGACGCCCGAGTCAGTATTATTTTGCAGAAGGATTATTTATTTAATGTTGTTAAACTTATACATAAAGAAAATAAAAGCCGTAAATATTTTGACTGAGTATATAATAATATGCGGTAAACATAGAAAGCAAACATAATATTTAACTAATACTAAAACAGTTGTATTCTGATTATTTGACTTTTAGTACGTGTGTATCTATTAAAATAATGATGTCATATTCTTAATGATCAGGGTTCTTCGCAACATGTTTGCCGGCTCCAAGATCCTGTCGCTGGTATACCTGCCATTCTGGATGAACCTGCCGGGCTACATCGGTGGCATTGCCACTGCCTTCATACTGTACCACAATAATATCAAAGGAGAGATGAAACTTAAAGACTGCAAGGTGAGATCATTCACGGTATCATTACAACTTGCGTAAGGTTTCATAGATAAAGAAAAGTTACCAGAAAAATCCGTACTAATGTTATAAATGCGAAAGTAACTCTGTCTGTCTGTCTGTCTCTTCTTCACGCCTAAACCACTGAACCGATTTCAATGAAATTTGGTACAGATATAGTCTGGGACCCGAGAAAGGACATAGGATAGTTTTCATCCCGGAAATCCCCCGGGAACGGGAACTATTAATCCACGCGGACGAAGTCGCGGGCAAAAGCTAATAACTTATGACGGGTGAAATACCCCTCGCGGGCAAAGTGGCAGCAGTTCGCTAGTAAACGATATAAAACAACCTCACTCACTCAACATGTCTCATCCGCAGTGGTTCAACGTGCTGTTCCACGCGTCTCTGTTCCTGGGCAGTGCGGTGCTGCTGGCGGGCACGGTGTTCCTCTCCGACTCGCCCCTCCCGGTGTGGGCCTCCGCCCTGTACTCCACGCTCGACAGGCCTCTGGTCGCCGTGTTCTTCTCTATCTTCATGCTGGGATGCTTCTCCAGGTGTTGGTGTGAGTATTTAAAAGAAGAATACATATCGAATTTAAAGTCCGGAGGAAAAGAAGCAGTGATTGGCCAACTTCTCATATTGTTTTTACTTCTTCGCAATTATTGAACCGTTTCCCCAGGACTCGTCGAGCTTCATTGCCTCGACGCTTTACTGGAGGTCGACAGATTTGATTCCGGCTTCAGGAATTGCTGTGGCTTATACTGTGGCGGAATCGATGAAAAAAAAATCTGTTGATATCAAATGCATTCTAGATTTAAAGACAAATATTCTGCGGAGAAGAATTGGGTTTATTTAATGCTCTGCCTGTATGCTTAGAAAATCTAGAAAATCGATGATCTCATGAAAACAATAAGATTAAATATCATTTGTCAAGAGTCACCAACTTTCATATTTGGTCCAACCAATTAAATCAAGACCTAAATTACAATGGGGCCGATACATAAAATCATTGTTTATATATTTCAGCCCTTATCCGTGACGCGTTGGAGTGGCGTGGTTTCCACATCTTGGGCAGACTGTCCTACTGCGTGTTCCTCATACACTTCATCGTGCTCAGGATCACGCTGGCTGGCAACACGCAGCTTGGACATGCTTCTGTCCTAGCTATGGTAAGATTGTTTGACTCTATGCTGTTCTCCATGTCCTTTACTTAGTAATTCCGTTTTTTTTATCATGTATAAACTTTGCATTTCGTTTTCTTTTTTCAAAGTTTCCCACTTTTGCTCAAAAGGGAAAAGCTTTCAACTTATCATCTTCTGAAAAATTCAGATGAAATTTAAAACGTAACGTAATGTAACGTCTTGTTCAATAGAAGAAAAAAAAAACAGTAAATTCATAGCAGTATATTTTCGACCTTCTTTGCGAAGCTGTTTCGTGTCTGAACGTTACTGAACTGTTTACTGTCTAAATGTTTCTATTTGAATGATTTTACCATCCCTCACCCCCAAACCATAACATGGAACCCAAAAAACATGTGGCAAACTGTGGGTGTACATTGGTACACCTCCGCCTAACCCTTTGGGGAATGCAGGTGTGATGGTATGTCTAAATCCCATAAATAAGTATAAAGTAACTTAAAAAATAATTCCCTTTCAGCTATCCCTCCTAATAACATCATCAGTGCTGAGTTACATCGCATCAGTGCCCCTCTGCCTCCTGGTGGAACTGCCTCTCATACAGCTGTGGAAGGCCGTCACAGACAGCGACGGTCCTGAGAGGAGGCCATCCATAGCAGCGGACTCCAGCGGGAAGCTCGACCTGGTCTCACAGACTAGAAGGAGGAATGAGGCTTGAGAGTTTGTAGCTGAAGACTTGCCAGATTACTACCGGCAAAAAACTTTGCCCAATCATGGACTATGAATCTTTGGATTTGTATGAAAACTTCGGCCTAAATTATGAACACTGTGTTCATTACTGTAGTGCACGCTCAAGACATTTGCCGGCTATTAATGGCTATTGTAAATATTATTGTTAGGAAAGATTGTAGATTTAAATAATTATGAGTAGGGATAAATTGGAGATAAAAGACAAGAGGGAGAGATTAGAGCAAAGATCTTCATTTTAGTCTAAGTAGGGAATAACACAAAATTGGGACTTGAAAAAAAAAACTGCTACTATAAGGACCAGCTGATTTTTTTGTGATTTATTTCCTAGTTGGTTCCTGAATAAAAGTTTTTCATAACCATAAGTGCAATGACCCTTTTTCAGATTTCTGTTAAACAAAAAATAAGTTTGTATATAACCACGACATCTAATCTTCTCATATGTTTAGACATAATATAATACATCATTTAATTCGGGTAGCACACGAAAAGACGGCGATGTCGTATTGCGCTGCGAGGTATCACGTAGCCCACATACATACACAGACAACACACATAGTATGACATTGAACTAGTGTAACATGCATATATGACTGGGTATGCAAAACAAGCAACATGTAGCTTTTAGATGAGAAGTTGTCCTTTCAGTCGCAAGACTCGCTTCCCTGCGAGTTACTCATATACCTCACCAATAAAGTTGAAAATTGTATGCAAGATTTAATTCCGTGCTGCGAAATTGAAAGCAATGTTTGTAATTTAAAAAATAAGCAACTATAGACAAATATGTAGACTGTATTTTGTTACTCAACTGTTGATATAAGAATATTGATTTATTATTAATGATTTTACTGCCACCGTAAAATTAACATAAACATTTGAGATATAATAATACTCGTGTCTATTTTTTTCTGACATTAGGTATAGATTACAAAATAAGATAAAGCGTTAATTTTAAAATAATGTTTTTATATTAAAAATGTTTATTTTATAATAAAAAAATATAATAATAAAGTGTTTAATTATTTTCGAGTCGGATTGCCGTTTCATCTGACTTTGAGAGTGAGGAAAAACGGAATGCATTACCCACACATATATTTGGCTCCTTTAAAATTGATCGCCGTTACCGAAATTCGGTTGGGAAAATCTTGATAAAAGAAATTGTCGGTAATAATCGCCAATTGACTAGTAAATATTTAGATCTTAGGCGAATCACACACTGCCCCGCACTACGCTCCGAGGTGCGTGGCGACTTAGCGCTGAGACTGCGCGTGAATACGTTTTCTGTGCGTTGTACTGCGCGTGTTTTCTATACAAACGCAGATAACGCAAACAACGCAAGAACACGCACTCCCGCGCTACGCTCTGTGATGCGGTGCAGTGTGCAAATCGCCTTAGATTTTACTAGTTACTTTTCTTTCCAAAGTTCTTATCATCTACATCTACATCGACACCTTCTTTTATTGGACTTTCATTTGTTTTCTTAGTATCATCATGTTTTATAGATTCCACTTCTTTGCTTGTTTCAACCGGTACAGGCTTTGCGAAGTATTCTTGGACGACGCTTCTGAAGGGAGCTTCCACCAGCATCCAATAGATTAAAGCTGCCATGAAAGTGGTGATGGTGAATACGGCACCTCGCATCGCCTGAAAACAGATGATGTGCATTAATATTTGTTTTATAGAACCTAGTTTTATATAACCGACATTGACGCAGACGACCTCGCAAGCAAAACCTAGTCTTTAATATTTTGCAGTAGGATTCAAATATAATTTTGATGACTTTTAATATCTTAGTAAGCAAAAGGTCCTAGGTATAACTCAGAACCAAAAAATATGACAATGATGGCAAGAACATGTAACTTTAGACTTTATTGAACACTTAACAAAGACGAAAGTTAAATGCTCTTCCCATGACTGCGACCATTTTTGTATCCTTTATACTTACAAGAACCGTATGCGAGGTCCAGTGGGTGGTGGTTTGCATGGCGACGTAGTTCCTCAGTAGCGGCATGTGTATGAGGTACGCGCTGTACGACAGCTGGCTGGGGACCGCCCACCCGCGCCACTCCAGTACCCACCGGTACAGACCTGGAGATAGGCATTATCATCTGACTCAAGATGAAACGAGTGAATTTGGAGACATAGGTATCTCTCCAACTGTCCAAGATTCTTTGTTGATCAAAATCTAAGGAAATAAGTGTGTGTGCTTACAATGTCAAAATAACAGCTTTTACTAAATGCTTATACGGTAGTTATAAATGTTAATACGGTATACACCAAATCACCAATATTTTTTGTCTGTGACGACCAAACGGCTAAATTGATAATGACGGAAATTTCACTGGCAGATAGCTGATATTATAAGGAGTAACTTGGCTACTATTGTTTTGAAAAAAGAATTAGGGTTCTGCGCAAAAAATTTAAACCCCCCCCCGTAGAAAACCAATATTCACACGACAAAGTCGTGGCTTATAATATGTATGTTCAAGCTAGTGCATGAATGTTTCATATAATTAATTCAAAGTTTTTCTTTATAATTAAAATACAGTTGAATTGAGAACCTCTTCCTTTTTTTGAAATCAGTTAAAAATACATATTATGTAGATTTAAACTATGTAGACTACAAAGATACATAAATACAAATTGAGTAAGCCAGTACCTTCAAACTGAATGATGACTCCAATCATGATAGTGCTCATGAGGATACCGAAGACCGGCTTCATGAAAGCAGCATACAGCAGGTTGACAGCTACGGAAGGCGGCGGGGAGTACGAGTAGAAGACAGTGCCGGAGTAGCAGCAGAGGCACCCCAGAGGGAACAGGGTCCAGTACAGGAAGCGGTACTTCTGGGAAATTGGAGGAGAGAAGATGATTAACAAAACATGAATGAAAGGGAAAAATGATGATGAGATGATGATTGGAGGATGATGATAATTGATGATGATGATGAGTTGATCATGAATTATGATTAGAGTAATCATCCTCCATCATCTTTGAAATCATGCTGATGATGATGAAATGATGATGACGATGTGTTGATTATGTATGATGATTGGAGGATGATGATGATTGATGAAATGGTGAAAGGAAATGACGATGATGATGATGATGATTGAAATGATATTCTGATAACGAGTTGAAAGCGATGCGAAAGAATTTTGTTTTACCACTTTGTTATGCAATATTATTACTGCAAGTGTCGTGATGGCCCAGTGGTTAAGGCGCCCGCCTCTCATGCACGAGGTTGTGGGTTCGCAACCGGGCACGGGCAAGTACCAATGTGACTTTTTCTAATTCATATGTACTTTCTAAGTTTGTCTTGGACATCACTGACATCGGTAACCATGTCAGAGGCCCTTGCGGCGGTTTAGAAACTCTGACACTAGGGTCTGTGGGGTCGTTTAGACCTTACTGCCCACACGATGAAGAAGATTACTCCAAACAATTTTCAGCTTTTATCCCGGATAAATGTACGGTTCCCGTGAATAACATATCAAACTTTAACGGGGGCGAAGTCGCCGGCAGAAGTTAGTTATTTTCTAAATGTGTCAGCATCTTTCGCTTATATGATTCTAGGAGAACTGCAGTATATGTAGGTACAACTAACCCGGTAGGGTTTGGGGTCACGACCAGCCTTCTGCCACTCGTAGACAATGTAGCCCATGGCCATGCCGATAACACACCCAGTCAAGTTGGTGTGACCTCTCTTGTACACCTCATTGTACGTGGGATTATCTCTTAACATCTTCAGTGCTAACCTGGAAATTAAATAAAAACTGTGTTTCTAGTATACTTAGGGTCAAAGTACCGCAAGAATATGCTGGATGTGAGCCGCTAAGAAATCTATGGGGGAGGCCTAAGTCCAACAGTGGGCGTCTCACTGCTCATTTACACAGACAGTCAGACCCGGATCATCACCATCTGTAGATCATACAAATATTTGTTCCGTGTGGGAATAGAACCCGCGATAAGCAGCGCAGCAGTTGATCGCTCAGCTATTGCGCTAACCGTACCGTCAAGTTTCATCAGTTTATAACATAACTACCAATAACCCGCGGTTTTACGTTTGATTACTGCTCTGCTCCCTTTGTAAACATAAAGAATAAACATAAAAATAATATAAACGATAACCAGACTACATAATGCAAAAGATTTTTTCAAATTGGACCCGTAGTTCATGAGATTAGCGCGTTCAAGCAAATTAACAAATTTCTCAGATTTATGATAGTAGAGCGGAGCAGTAATTAAATACGTTAATTTACCATGGTAATTGAATAAATACGTTAAGTTAATTACTTAATGCGAGTGAATCCGTGGAACATAGGTAGTACCTAATCTAATACGGCTTACTTAGATACTATTATCACAATGACCAACTTACTCGGGAAAAAACACGAAAACTCCGGTTAGATTTTGGAAATAAGTGTGCAGTGTGGGAACGATTAGCCCCAGCAGAAAGAGGATGCTCAGCACCACCTGCCTCCTGCGAACGGTGCTGCACAGCACAAAGACGGCGGAGGCCAAGTAGTACAGCTGCAGGTCTACTGCTAAGTACCTGGTGATGACACGAAGAGGATTTTTTATTACATACATACGTACATTAACTCACGCCTTGCCCATGGGGTTTTTTTTCGGGTGGGTAATCCTCAAAGGAGTTCTCCCGCCCTGAGCGGGCGTGGAGGTGGGAGGTAGTGTCAGACTTTTACTGACTTAAACCCCTCCATGTTCCTTCTTGCGTACTTTGCGTTCTGGGGGCGCGGTATCTCTTTCGAACAATCTGCAGCCCCGGCAGGCCCACGGGTATGTGCAGAAACCACAGAACGCCACCTGCTACGATCCTTACATACTCCTTCCATCTCGTTCAAGTTCATTTATAGACATAGGCATAGACGTACCAACACGCCTGTATTCCCACGAAGGGTTAGGCAGAGGTGTACCAATGTACACACACAGTTTGACGGTATGTCAGGTTCCATGTAATAGGGGGGCGAGCCAGTTGCCATTAACCGGGCACAAATCCTAACTCCGAGCTGTTACAGAGAATTTCATAGAAAAACCCAATAACACTCTCTTCTGCTCGACCTGAGAATCCAATCTAAGACAGTAGCAGCAGTCGCGCTTAGGACCACTAAGCTATTTATAGAATTAAAATACATACCACGATTGTAAAATGCAGTCGGAGTCATCATAGTAGTTGTTGATGTAGAGGAGGTGCTTCCACCAGTCACGGCGGCAATCGCTCAACTCGGTGCCAATTAGTTTCTGTAAGCAAATTAAATTAGTTATGTTATGTCTTTGGGTCAATACCCAAAGACATAACATAACAAGTGTGAAAAAAAAAATATTTTTCGGGAGCGGAGCAGTCTCCGCTCCCGTGGATCATAGCGTAATGTTATATAGCCTATACTATTCTTCGTGAATATAATAGGTATAATATGCCTTAGTAACATAGGCTATATAAAATCACGGGAGAGGAGCAGTAACCAAGCCACGCGGACGAATATTAAATAAAGATAAATTGCCTAACTTGTAAAATAAAAATTTATATCTGTTATACATATTATTTAATTGCTTGATTCATTAAAAAAAACTTACTTCCCAATAAGGTCCTGACGCCATTCTCCCGAACCAAGTTGCTGTCAAAGCTAAGACGAGAGCGTACGATGGAGTCAATCTGCAAACATTTGTTACATTTTATAGATTATTAAAATAAGCGATATATTGCAAGAACAGAAATGTTAAACCAATTTAGAAAATAAATAAAGTCTAGTTAGACTGTTGAGCGTGGAGTCCTGGGTTCGAGTTCTGGTCGAGCAAAAAATTCGAATATCTCAGTAGCAGCCTGGAGTTTCGAAATTGATGGTTTGACATCCCCATGTCTCGTAAAGTCTTTGGTCCAGCGCCTGATCTCTCTTCGGTCGTGTCGGATTGCCGTGTCATCGGACTATGAGAGTTAGGGAAGAGGGAGTGCACCTGTGTTTGCGCAATCACTTGTGCTTTATAATATCTTCTGCGTACTTGGCTAATCCCCGTTGAGATTTGCCGAAATCGATCTGAAGAATATTTAAACTTTAAAACTCTTAAGAGTTTTGACTGTAACCAATAGCTACAAAGTCAAAGTCAAAGTACAGATTAACTAAGGTCAAAGCATTTATTTCAATTAGACCATTTACAGGCACTTTTGAATTGCCAAGAAGTTATACAAAAAGTTGAAGCTGGTTCCAAAACGTAGGTCTATATGGAGAAGAATGAGCAAGAAACTCCATGGAAACTCTTTTCAATTTGGTTTTTACTGATTTTTACAAAACATCATACTCCTCACCTCAACCATCTCATGATAAACTGCCTCGGTAGCATCTTCCACGACGGTTCCTGTCTCTCTGAACTGATCAGCCAGTTATACACCAGCATAAAGGATGCTATTATCAGGAAAGTCTGCATTATCAGTGTCCCGTTCAATAATATCTGAACGTGGTCAGTGATGAAGAACTGTAATATAAATATATTTTCATTTTAATATTAATTAGATACACAAGGTGCAGTTTTGAATTCTCGTCAAATTTCAGGTGGTTACCATAACAATACTCGTTTTTTTAAATTTGTTTATGTACTTGCTTCATATTCAGCTGCATCCGGTTTGACTGGAAGCCGACCCCAACATAGTTGGGAAAAGGCTAGGCAGATGACTTGCTTCATATTTGGCCTATTATCCCACGGGATTCGGGAACCGTATATTTTTCCGGGATAATAAGTCCTTTGTGTTATTCCACGCTACAATCTATCTCAGTGCCAAATTTCATCCTGCTCCGTTCAAATGTGTAAGCTTAAAAGAGTAACAAACATCCATCCATTCTCACAAACTTTTGCATTTATAATATTACTAACTTCTGTACGCGACTTCGTCTGCGTCAAATTTGGTTTAATTATTTAAAAAAAAACTCAGTCCAGATCCTTTCAGCCGTTTTAGCGAAAAAGGGTAACAAACATTCATCCATCCATCTATCCCTCCATCCTTACACACTTTCGCATTTATAATATTTTAAGGAAAGTAGGAATTAGTAGGATAGGATAGGATAGTAGGATTGGATTGGAGGATTGACTCGGCTGCCAAACATCCATATCTGTTTAATTGTTAAGGTGTTATTTCACAACAAACATCCGAACATATAGACTTTCGCATATTTTGAGAGTTGTGACGTGTCTTTAGGGTGATTTTCTAGATATGGTTCTTTCACTTACATTTTCTACAAACACAGTGTTTTCTGTTAAGAAGACGATGAGTATAAGCGAATGTCCGGTTATCACGAGTATTGTACTTATACTCCTGAAACAAATAAATTAATTAAAACATTAAAAGGCTAAATTTAATCAAACTTGCCTCAGAAAGCAAGTAAAGCCGTTGGTCCCGGCTGTCATTCGTAGATCTTTGACAGTCGTTACGGATAGTCAGAAGGCAAGAAGTCTGACAACCAGTCTAACCAAGAGAAAGAAAGAAAGAAAGAAAAATCATTTATTCTTGCGAAAGCGACGCACAATACAAAAAGTTAAAAACAAATAAAAAATAACAATAATAATAATCTATAAACGCCACTACCGCGCGAAAAGGCTGACGCTCAGCATAAAGCCATGGTCCGTGCACGAAACACGGAACCACAGCGCTGGTTTTCAGCGTCAGCCGGCGTGTTGCTGTCTCGGAACTATAAAGTACGACACCACCCACAGTTCCGAGACCGAACAACAATAATTTTTTGTAAAAAACTGTGGACACAGAAAGACGCCGATCGGCAAGCACTCTCAAAGAACTACACAACTACATATAAAAAATAAAAAAACTAAAAAGAACATATTAACGTTGATAGATAAAAAATAACATATTTTAGAAGCGACATCACAATACAATAAAACACAATACAATAAAAACAGTACAATAAAATATCAAAAACAAAATTAATTTACATAGACATTAAAACTACAGACACAAAACATTTGTCAAATAAGTGGCAACATTTCGACGCGTCCCCAAAGACAAAAGAGCTTGCGCTTACGCAACAAATTGACAGGTATCGTGTTGTCCAGTTACTGAGTTGTGGAGGTCAGACAGGCAGTCGCTTCATATAAAACACTGGTATTCAGGTACATCATCATCATCATACAGACTGGAAACCGACTCCAACATTGTTGGGAAAAGGCTAAGCAGATAATGATGATAAATAATATTTACTGACTTCTACCCGCGACTACTTTCACCCCCTTTAAGTTACACATCACAAACAAAATCCAACAAAAATACTACCCGACTGGTCGTTCTACAGTTTACGTTTAAACAAACAAAAAACTCTTCAGTTTTATTATATTAGTATAGATTTAATATTTTTTTCAAGTTTAATTCAGTAGTTTTACTACACAGACGAAAGACGTAATAATAGCTAAGTATGACGAAATAATAAATGTTGATAAAGTTACCTGACACCATGAAGACCTTTCAATGCTTGCACACGAGGTTCCTTTCCTTCTGTCGGAGACGCCAGCAGTTTATTCCAATTCCGGAATATTGAGAAACAGTAGACATACTTAAGAGCTGAAAGAATCATAAAATGAGATCCCTAATTTAAAAAAAAGTAAATAATAAGGCCAGATTCTTCAAAGCGACCGTAATAAGAAAATAAAAATGGATTGTAAATAATCCTTTATCAAAATATGGGAAAACTAGCTTTTGCCCGCGACTTCAAACGCGTGAATTTTTGTATGGGTACCTAATTTTGTTTCATGTGACATCATGAAATTTTAAAATTTCATGTGTCGTTAATTAACTACAAGCAAAAGAACAAATCTTTTATCTTTAAAATATTAGTCTAGTTTAGACATACCTCCACAATCTTTTCCCTTTTCAAAATAGTAATCGCAAAAGCTTGCGACAACATTTAAGATCAATATCGCGACGCAGACCACACCCACAGCAATATCCACATTATCTACCGGCTGGTTCTTCTCTCGTTTGGCACAATAGAAGGCATTCGACACTCTCGTCTTTAACTTGTACTTATTGTGATAGGTTTCGTTCGCGCATGCCTCAAGGGCCAATCCTAGGTCCTGTTTGGATTCTTCGTAGAATTGTTTGCATGTGCGAGTGATGCATACACCGTGACGTAGTAGCGTGTGATTGTAGTGTGTAGGTATGTGTTCCGAATATTCCTGTAAATAAAATTGTTTCATAAGAAATTGGGATTATTATAAACTAATTTCTCAGTAGCAGCTCGGAGTTTGGATTTGTGCCCGGTTAATGGCAATAGGCTCGCCCCCTATTACATGGGACCTAAATATACCGGCGAACTGTGGGTGTACATTGGTACACCTCTGCCTAACCCTTCGGGGAATACAGGCGTGATGGTATATATATATTTTTTTTTATAAACTAATTTCTGCCCGCGATTTTGTTGGCGTAGTTTTTTTCACCTGCGTTAGGTTACGTCTTTGGTTACTGATTCGCTCCCATGAGCCGTAGCGTGATGTATATATAGCCTAAAATATTAATTATGAATCTAGCTATCATATGTAAAAAGATTTTTCCAATTCGCCTGAGAGTTTCAGAGATTAGCGAGTTTAAACAAACCAACAAACAAAAGCTCTTCAGCTTTATTATATTTGTGGTATAGAAAGTACGAGTAGTTTATCATTAGCAAGTTTTGATACCGGCAAGCTGTAGGTGTATCTTGGTACACCTCTGTCTAACCCTTCGGGGAATACAGGCGTGATAGTATGTGATGGTAAGTTTTTGGAAAAATATTAACTAAAGTAACTACATTGTATGTACGTTGTTCAGAGCCTGCTTATACATTGTGTATTGAATACATTTAGTTATTGATTGTACGTTCATATAACTTTATAATACAAAAAATTTATAGCATGCGATTGCCCCTTGATCTTATATGTTTTATTGTACTGTACAGTTTATAATATAACTTGCTTACTTTGTATATGTCACCGGAAAATAACAAGATCCGTAAGTTTATCAATTTACTAGGAAGTTTATAAACTTTCGTAAGATTCTAAACGGGAGATAAATTGTAATATTTTACGTCCACATTTTCGTAAATTGATAAACTTACTAAACTCACTCGTAAAATAATAAGTAAGCAGTAACCAAACGCTACGCGCGATCTGATTGGTTGGCTGTCACGTGTCACTTCTCCTTCCTCGCGGCCGCCAGCTGGACACAAGCATTGCCACTATGAACATTGACCAATCAGAGAGCAGTGTGTTATTTTACGTATTTCAAAGATCGTATATTTAAAAGAGTTTCTGTGATTGGTCGAACCATATAAAATCTTACGAATAGATATTCGTTAGTTTATAAATTTACCGTATGACGTCGGAAATTGATAAATTTACGAAAATGTGGACGTAAAATATTACAATTTATCTCCCGTTTAGAATCTTACGAAAGTTTATAAACTTCCTAGTAAATTGATAAACTTACGGATCTTGTTATTTTCCGGTGACATATATACTCGTAACATACAATTATCTAATTGTATGTGACACTGGAATCTTCCAGTGTCACCAAACTAACGTCATTTATAAAGCAAAATTAAAGGGCAAAATTAATTATTTAGCTTCAATGCTGATCTCTCTTTACATAGTAGAAAACAAAGTCGCTTCCCGCGGTCTGTCTCTTTGTACATATGCTTAGATCTATTAAACTTTGCAACACATATTAATGCGGTTTTCATCTCATTAGATTAAGTGATTTAATATATGAAAAATGCCACTGATGCCGCGATTAACATGGCCCGTACCAGGGTTAAGAACTATAAAGTATAATTAAAATAAAAAGGATTTACCCAACTCGATTCGAAGAGAAGAAGAGACGAAGGTTTTTACGCATAGAACATCACGGTACGAGCAACGAGAGCGGAGCAGTAACCAAAGACATAACTGAACGCGGGTAACACCGCGGGTTTATAGCTAGTTTTAAGTTTAATTTACAACATCAGTTAGGCGCTTGAGATGATGTCAAAACTTTAAACTATTAATATGACTATAAAAACAAACAATTATAAAAAAGTAACTACAATTATTTCATTAAATTCACCTAATCTCGGATATTATACGATTTAAAAAACTCTGACACTAGGGTGTGGAAGTTCGCTAGACCTTACTGACCACACGATATAGAAGAAGAATAAATCGTAATAAAGAAGTTCCTAAAATAGGCATAGATGATGGCCCTTTCAAAAACCCACCTGCATCATAGTCAGGAGCTGACTCGGCTCATCGGACACCAGGGCGATGTCGACCGTACAGTACAGACCCTCAGGATCTTCCAGACATGCCTCGTAGTCATCCATGTGGAATACCGGAGGCATGAGGGCGTAATCCTCATCTAGAAGATTAGGATAATTGTGTATAAGATTATTTTACCAATATGATTTTTTCTTACTCATGTGTAGGTACTTTCTAAGTTTATATTGGACATCACTGACATCGGTAACCATGTCATCTGCCATCTGAGCTGCTACTGAGAAATTCCTAATGGAAATACCCAATAACACTTTTTGCCCGACCTGGGAATCGAACCCGGGATGCCACGCTCGACAGTGTCGTTTGCGACCACGAGACCAACCAACGGGGCAGTTATGGATATGTAGGTTCTTACACTACCAACATTGTTCGTTAATAACGTTCCCAGCAATTATGTTAATTAAAAAACTAAAAAACCCGACTGCTATTCTTTAAAAATCCCTAAAACAAGATAAATTGTAGCAGTCGGGACCCATTCTAGAAATGGAGGATTAGTGAATTGAGATCACATACCTATACATACATACATACATACAAACATACCCTCGAAAAACATAACCCTCCTTCTGTCGCAGTCGGGTAAAAACTTAAAACGTTTATAGGAATTATTCTGTAAATATTGTGCATGTCAATAATTATAAATACGTATATACATGACAATATAATTAACGATAATAAATAGTCTATCTATTGCACATAATAAAACTATACAGTAATAAATAATATAAATGTATAATTATGTATACTTAACAGATGTTCCATATACAGTAGACCGTCGTCGGTTATCCGAACCCTCAATTATCCGAACGCTGACTTACTTTATCCGAACATAGGCGAGAATTTGTTGCAGAAAACGGGTTACAGCTGTTCGTCAATTAAAAATTGACTATTTTAAAAGAAAAGCATTTGACTTTTTTTAGGTGTTTTATATTTCAACGTTAATATGTAGGTATGTTACATTTTAATACACTGTACAGCTTTTAGGTGAAAATGTGCTGTCTTTGTTGGATTTTGTCCCAAAAAATGCACATTTCGATTATCCGAACTAGTCTCGGTCGCAATTAGTTCGGATAATCGAGGTTCTACTGTACAAACATAAACTCACGCCTTTTTCCGTGGGGGTAGGCAGAAACCTCGGAACGCCACCTGCTACGATCCTTACATACTCCTTTCGCCTCGTTGGATGTTCCATATTTTTAATAATAATGCATTTTTGTAGAGAACTGCTGCTTTTTTACAAGCTTTTATTTCATAGTTAGCCCAATATACAAAGTCGTTAATCATTGTTCATAAGTCTACTTTCACCCACAGAAAGGCAGGCGTCAGCGCATTCAAAGTCAGCCTTTGTACTTAACCTATTACAAAGTACCTAATCAGGCCCGAATCCCAAAGAATACGAACGTGCATATTTCTCACTGCGGGTTGTTCGAAAGAGATACCGCGCCCCCGGAACGCAAAGGGCACAAGAAGAAACATGGAAGGGGCTTACTCAGTAAAAGTCTGACACTCCCTCCCGCCCCGCTTAGGGCGGGAGAAGTCATTGGATAATTTCCCATCGGTAAAAAAAGGCATATTTCTCTCTACGCTACGTTAAAAAAAACGCAAAAATAAATGAAATGCAAATCTAGGCAAATAAACAATTCATTCATAAAGTGAGATTAAACTAAATAAATATTCATTATTATTTAAATGTACGAGTAAGACTATTTACTATTCAATCGTTTTGTTTTTATTAATGTTTTAACATCAGAAGCTTTAAATAATTTGATATTATAATTTGAAAGTTCACTGCAATTCAATAACTTCAAATTAAATATTGTGTAGTGTATTAGTGAATTAGTTATTGGAAAGCCTTGAATAAATTAATTGAATTAATAAAAAGAGGTAAATATTATGTGTAAATTTAAATAAAATTGTTAGTTTATTTCATTTAATCTTACTTTAAGAATTCATTGTTTATTTACCCATATAAAAAAATGAATTAATTTTAATTGTCTATTTTGAAAAAAAAAAAAATGTGTTAGAGTGTTAATTATGATTTAAATAATAAAGTAAATGCCACACATACCACTGAGTTCATATATAACTGCTGAACAACTATGAAACAAAACAAGTACCAACAATTTCGTAAACATGTTTCTATCACTACGCCGAACACGACGTTCTCAAAGAAAATTTTACGTTATACTAAGTCACTCTAAGATCGTTTCACATTTAAGTTAGTTTATAATAACACCCTTTTTATAACCTACTTATCTGTCCATAATTATCTTGGTATTTTAATGTTAGCGGCAAGAAGAACCCTTGGCCCTGTTGCGCTTGTGGTGGCAAGCGCGCTGCTCTGATCGGGTCTCGGGTTCGATTAGGTAGGGCAAAGTGTTATTGGAATTTCTTTCAGGAATTTTCTTTTGTTAGAAACTTGGAGTTTGGGAGTTGGTGGTGTGGTACCCCTTTGGTGTATAGTATGTGAAGCGTGTCGCAGTCGTTAATAAATTCGGATTTACATTAATAATGGCGTTTCTCGTCAAAGCTATTATTTTTTGGAAATTGTCAATTTTAATCTCTTTTTAAACATATTTAGGTACAGTTGCACATAAAGCCCCATTGCACCCCTTTTAAGCGTAATGCAGCGTATTATGCACACGTGCTTTTACCATTAGCACTGGTGTGGTAATGAAAGGTTTTTTTCAATTTAAATAAACATGTTTTGAATAATTTTAAGGCTAAATTTTTGTGAATAAATAAAAAATGATACTTAATTAAATATTTATGACAAATTTTAATAAACGTTTTACTTTATAAAACTATTCATATTTTTTTAAAATTAACATTTACTTTGTGTTTTTTAAATTAAAATACCCATTAGGAAGAAATTGTATGAACATCGCTCATATTAACAAAATTAAATTTATATTTTCGTATTAATGAATAAATTTTAATGATATTTTAATATGGTTTTCCTTTCAAATGTGAGTGATGTTGAGCGTGTTTTATTTGACTGGTGTAACGTGTCCGGGACTTTCAGTCTCAAATCAAATCAAATCAAATCACAAATCTTTATTGCATTCCATAATGTGAACATACAGGTGGTGGGTGATAATGAATAGAAACAATTATGGACCCTGTTGGGCACAGCAAAATAGTAAAAATTAGGAGAGAGGAAGAGCAGAGATTATAAAATTAATCATTAAGAGAGAGATTATACAGGAAAAATTTTTAACCAGTGCGTAAATTTTGCCATAATAAACTTCAACACGTTTTATTAAACACGTATATTTTATTTTGATATGTCTTAGTACTAAAAAAAAAAGTTATCGCTTACGAAACATGTATACTTAAAAACCATATTTTATTGTCACTCGGCGCTAGCGCATTCCCCACCCCCTCACCCCAGCCATGCGCCCGGGCGGCGGCCAAGAGTTTTCATTGATAGTATGGCGAATAGATTATGTCCATGTTTTGCTTATTTCAAACTCCGATAAGGATGAATTTTTTTTTAATTTTTTTTTTTAACTAAACACGGAAATGTGTTCTATTACTGACACTGAACTACCAAAAAAAATTTACGCACTGGTTAAAAACTTATCCTGTATAATCATTCAATTTACTACTAGTTGAGCGCCTGCTCACTATATTCCTATATTCCGCTATAAACCTGTTAGGAGTGAATATAGTATTTTTTTTTTTAAGTTTTACTGCCTGTTTTAAGTTTTATAAGCCCTGTATCTGGGATCCTTTGTCTAACATATTTTGAGTTATTTCAATAAGTATACTTTATAAGTAATATCTTTGTTATAAGGGCAAGCCTACCATTGCCTGGCGCAAAGAAGGCCAGTCGACGAGGTACTAAAAATTTTTAATTAAAATGTCACATCCAGCTTCGAATATGATGTTAAATTAAACGGATTCGTCAACTTACACACATCTCATATAATATTATAAAGAAGAAAGATTTTTATATCTGTTAGTTTATACCGAATAGGCTCCGAAACTACTACACCGATTTTAACTATTTTTCACCTATAGATAGCTACATTATTCCTTAGTAACATAGGTTATATAACATCACGCTATAACACAAGGGAGCGGAGCAGTAACTTAACGCGAGTGAAATGAGCCACACGGACGAAATCGCGGGCAATGTATACCATCACGCCTGTATTCCCCGAAGGGTTAGGCAGAGGTGTACAAATGTACACCCACAATTCGCCGGTATATTTAGGTCCCATGTAATAGGGGGCGAGCCTATTGCCATTAACCGGGCACAAATCCAAACTCCGAGCTGCTACTGAGAATTTCATAGAAAAACCCAATAACACTTTGCTCGACCTGGGAATCGAACCCAGGACCTCTAGCGTAGCAGTCGCGCTTAGGACCACTAGGCCATCGAGGCAGTCAATTCGCGGGCAATTCGCTAGTATTTCATGTAGTTACATCCTCCTTGTAATTATTCACACCTAGGATTAACAAATAAAATAAAGTCACACAGTCAAGCATTGTTCATTTTAAGCTCTACTACTACTAAAAAGTTTATGGTAGTGCGCAATATAACCAAAAATATTGTGCCTTCTAATGCATCTAGCAGTATAAGGGTCAATTAAATATCCCTAGGTATCTAGTTTTCATTCTTTTAGATACACGGTGCTCCTTGTTACTGTAATAGAGCAAGACACAGCTGTGCAAGTTAACATTTGGTTGAATAAAGTTTTGCTAAGACTTTTCATGTAGGCAGTCCTCTGTTCAATGAATAGGCTCTGTCGGGTTTTATGATTGAAACAGAGGACTGTATAAAATCATAGGTTTATTCCCGTAATTACAATGTTCAACGTTCAAAGAAATGCCCGTAGTGGATCGCGGTGATGAGCTAAGAGCGAGGGCACACGATGCGTTGCGGCGCCGCACCGTAAAGATTTCACCGTACTGACGGGCACACGAGCAGTGCGGCGCCGCAACGTTGTTATGTCGCCGGCGCCCCAGCAGCCTCTGTTGTTGGCCCTTGTGACACATAAGGAACTGAGTAGTGCCGCTCCGACGTCGCAACGCATTCACCCCTCCCCGCCTCGTCTCGGTGGTTGTAAATCCGGTGCGTCGCCGCAGCGCATCGTGTGACATCCCACGGATATTTCTATGTAAGACGATGCAGCGACACCGCTCCGGCGCCGCACCGCTGCCGCAATGCATCGTGTGCTCCCGCTCTTAGTCGCGCGGCGTGCCCGCAGTGGTGCGTAGCAGGATCGGTCCCCTGACACCCCGCGCCTGCCCGCGCTTAGTCACGTGCAGATGTGATGCGCCGACAGTGATATGCAAGATAAACTTAGAAAGTACATGTGAATTGAAATTGTCACTTTGTTACTTGCCCGGATTTGAACCCACAACTTCATGTATGTCAGCTATGCCTTAATCGCTGGACTGTGATGAAAACAGATTAAATAAAATAAGATACTTCTTAAACCTGATTACCTGGTACATTATCACGTAATCCTGTTTTAAAATAATGCAAAACCATACCAATTAAAAATATATTCCTAGCATTGCGAAAACCCATACAAAGATTAAGTACCTACCTACTAAAATAATAAAGCTAAAGAGTATTTGTTTGTTAGTTTGTTTACACATACCATCACGCCTGTATTCCTCAAAGGGTTATGCAGAGGTGTACCAATGTACACCACAGTTCACCGGTATATTTAGGTGCCATGTAATAGGGGGCGAGCCTGTTGCCATTAACCGGGCGCAAATCCTAGCTCCGAGCTGCTACTTGCTGCTGCTGTTGTTGTTATTTGTTTGTAGGTAGTCAGGTGAAACCAAAAGTTATGGTTTGTACTAGGTACCACAAGCTGAATTTTTGTATTTTTTTAGCGACACAAATAAATTTTAATTTATTTACAAAAACAACTAATTTGGTAGAATACAATGTTTATTTCTATATAATTAGTTATTAAGGTACTACTTCTTCTTCTTTATCGTGTGGGCAGTAAGGTCTAACGACCCCACACACCCTAGTGTCAGAGTTTCTAAACCGCCGCAAGGGCCTCTGACATGGTTACCGATGTCAGTGATGTCCAAGATAAACTTAGAACGTACATATGAATTAGAAAAAGTCACATTGGTACTTGCCCGTGCCCGGTTGCGAACCCACAACCTCGTGCATGAAAGGCGGGCGCCTTAACCACTGGGCCATCACGACACTTACTACTGAGTTCAATAAATAAAAAAAAAGCTATAAAACAATCAAAATCATTGTCATTTAGAAAAAAACTATCATCGCACAAAATGCGGTAAAGTAATGTAAAAAGCACACGTGCTTAATTCATCCCATTATGTAACAGTTACAATAATAAAAGCAATTAATCATAAAAATTGTTAATACATGAAATGTGTGTATGTTAGTATTTTTTTGTATTTCAAGTTCATTCTTTAATTTGAATATTTAAAAAATAACATAGGCATAGCAAAATATTAATTAGTATGCAAAAATATTCAACCTTAAAATTGTCTTAACTTGAATTATCGACAAGGCCTCTTTTTGGGATTCCTATTTCAAAATTGATTTATAGTTATTTATAGTTTTATTTAAGTAGGTAAAAACTAGTGACCAATTAGCTATCTCAACCTACAGTAAATATTATAGTTTCTTTTTGTATGTTTGTACCGAAAATCTCCAAAACTCCTGGACCGATTATTGCCATTTTTTCGCCAATAGAAAGCTATATTATTCCTGAGTAACATAGGCTAGATGACATCACGCTACGATACACGAGAGCGCGGCAGTAACCAAAGAAGTAATTGAACGCGAGTGAAATTAGTCACATGCACTTATTTCACCGCGCGTCTTGGGTTCGATTCCCAGGTTGAGCAAAAAGTGTTATTTAGTTTTTCTATGAAATTCTCAGTAGGTAGCAGCTCGGAGTTTAGGTTTGTACCCGGTTAATGGCAATAGGCTATTACATGGGACTTAAAAATATACCGGCGAATTGTGGGTCTGCATTGGTACACCTTTGAATAACCCTTACAAGGGAATACATTCGTGATGGTATGTAGATCGTAAGTACAGGATTAGAAATCACCAGAAATGTAGTCAGCAAGAAATTCGTCAAAGGTTAATTTGCGTTTAATATGGGTCAAGTTTCATAAATAATAATAAACTTGTTTTTCAATTTGTTGATTTTAGACTTATGTATTAAAAAAAAAATACAGAAGTAACTAATTAAATATAGTAAAATCTATACTTAATTAGTTACTTCTTACGCACAGTTATGACAACTATGACATCTAAACATACACTGAGTCATAAAAACAAGCCTGTCATTTAATTTATGTCAGGGGCGTAGCTACCGCCGTATCTGCCGTATCAATTATACGGGGCCCCAGGGCTACGGGGGCCCCCAATGTGCGTAAGCAAAAATTAATAAAAACTTCCCAAAATTTTTGTTATTTCACAAATGACAAAAGTCAAAACAAGCAATTCTTTTTTGCCCGCGCAAAGCGTGCGTTCAAAAGTTGGCAACACCCTACATCGGTTATCGCCTGTTATCGCGGTTATTATACTCAATACTCAATACTTTAATGCATTCCATAATGTATACAAGGCTGGTAGGTAAATTATAGAGAAACAATTATGGACCCTGTCGGGCACAGCAAGTTAGTTTTTAGAGGAGAGGATGAGGATGGGATGGATGGGATAGATGTTATCCATAGAGGCAGTAACTTTAGAAAACTAAAGTCATCATCAGCTATAAATAATTGAATAAATCAGTTTGCCGAAAAAAAGGTAAGGAGGGTGTAGATATACCTATTGAATTTGTTTTTTTTTGTGAAAAAAGTGACAGATACGAGTATATAATTATGATTTAATAAATATTTCTTTTAATTCTATGCAAATTTTTTTTATTGTGAGAAATGTATACCTTCCTAAGGGCCCCCAAACCAATGTTTATACGGGGCCCCGCCAAGCCACGCTACGCTTCTGATTTATGTACAATGAAATTGCGAAACGTATCTAATGTAAAACCTCGTGCACACTAAAATATTTTTTGCAATCCCACGTCATGATTTCGGTAAAAAATTCTTAATCTGCATACAAGTGTCGTTTGAGGAAAGAGAAAAAGATAAATTTTGCACACATGGAGGTGGGAGTGCGTCTGTGTAGACGAGGGTTTAGATTAGTGGCTAGTATGTAACCTACTGCTCTAAGATGTGCCCTAGCTTGCAACTAATCGTTGTAGATAAGCCCAGCTGTATGGTGGTTTTCAAAAAAATATCTTGGCTAGAAAATTATTATTAAAAAATTATCATAATTTTATGAATTGAATATAATTAGCCTAATTGACAATACAGTGATCTGCAACGCTATTTCTAGCTTGCTTTTAGTAATCTTTTTTTCTAGACAACGCTTTAAGTTGTCGGTTCTTCTCCACATGTTAATGGAGAATAATTATTGAATAATGGAGAAGTTAATAGTGTTGTTGTGTACGTTGCATGTTTGCTATGGTGTTATTTACAGACTTAATGGTGAGTGACACATTTAATATAAAGGAACTTTTCTACCAATCAAAATAAATTGTATTACGGTGCAAGTAATACCGTACTATACCATCAACCAATACTATTTCAATGGAGATAGCTTTTCAGAGAAACTTTGGATTGAGCCTAAAAAAATCGTTTCAAATTCTCAAGTCACCAATGATATTTAAAACATTTTTGTCCGAGACGTTTTTTTTTTATTGCTTTTACTGTGACTTTTCTGTAGGTGAAACATTTTTCTGTTTCAAGCCAAGATTTCCCTACACTGCTAGAGAAACCCGCATATACGGTAGTTATTTATTTCAATCTTTGACATAAAAATACAAACTTCCCCATGGGGGTTGGCAGAAACCACAGAATGCCCTTACATACTACTTTTGCCTCGTACATTTCAATCTAATCTTTGAGTATATTGAATATATATTTTCCTTACGTATCTCAGGACCCTAGGTCCCGAGCCTTTGATAGACGTAGGAGCAGCCTAAACCAGAAGCCTAAGATGAAATGAAACACCAACCGACAATTATCCCTGTACGCACTACGCAAGTGCATCCAAAAGCAATCCTCGGCTGGCGCAGGTCTATTGCAGGATATGGAAACCAAGAATAGGACCATGGGTTTCTGTGATTTAAGTGGACTGGTTACGTAGTACTACATTATACATATCCAGTATACATTGTTTTGTTTCCCATTGTCTCGCAAAGCATATAAAGCCGTTGGTCCCGGCTGTCATTCGTAGATCTTTGATATTCGTTACGGATAGTCAGAAGAAAGGAAGTCTGACAACCAGTCTTACAAAGAGGCACCGTGTTCCCCAGTAACTGGGTTGTAGAGGTCAGATGGGCAGTCGCTCCATGTAGAACACTGGTATCCAGTTGCATGTGGTTAGACTGGAAGCCGGCCCCAATGTAGTAGCGAAAACACATATCAACACGCCTGTATTCTCCGAAGGGTTAGGGAGAAGTGTACCATTGTAAACTCACAATTAGCCGGTAAGTAAGGTCACATGTAATAGGGGGCGAGCCTATTGCCATGAACCGGGCACAAATCCTAACTCCGAGCTGCTACTGAGAAGTTCATAAAAAAGCCCAAAAAGCTTTAAGCTTGATGATTAGGACCTTTTATTTGATTCTACAATAGGTTTTTTTTTTAATACACATATAGACAACAAATCTTTGGCGGAGGCCTATCTGCAGCAGTGGACGTTCTGCGGCTGATTTGATGATGATGGTGATGAATAAATACACAATAATTAAATATTGTAGATTCATCAAAATCGACCCATAGGTCAATCGGTTTAATCTCTAGAGCGCCACACATTACCGTTTCCTTCGCGCAGTTAGGTAAAAAACAAAAAAACCGGGCAAGTGCGAGTCGGACTCGCGCGCTGAGGGTTCCGTACAAACCAAACAAGGGATATAAGTAAAAGATCTTAAAAATATTTTATTATATGATATGTAACAAAAAAAATACGGTTTTCGCAATTCTTTCTTTCTCATTATCTGTTTTTTTCTTTCGAGGTACGGAATCCTAAAAACATAAAATAAATTTTCTATAATTTAAATTCTTTAAATAATTTCCGACATGAACATAACGTCTCTCCCATCATTGTCTTTATTATAATGTGGGAGCAAAATTCTTGGACAGCTGATGGTATTTGTCTATTTGTCGTAGCTAAATAATAAGCTTTTATTTCAATCAAAATTTGGCATACATACATACATACCATCACGCCTGTATTCCCCGAAGGGTTAGGCAGAGGTGTACCAATGTAAACCCACAGTTCGCTGGTATGTTTTTTTTCCCCATGTATTAAGTGGTGAGCTTATTGCCTCTAACCGGGCTCAAATCCAAACGCCGAGCTGCTACTGAGATTTTTATAGACAAACTCAATAACACTTTTGCTCGAACTGGAAATCGAACTCAAGACCAAAAAAATAATAATACTTAACTATCTTTTGCCTGCAACTTCTTCCGCGTGGTTGTTTTTGTCTGCGTTAAGTTACGTGTTTGGCTACTGCTCCGCTCCCGTTGTTTGTGACGTGATGTGGAATAGCCTATACCATTCCTCATTAAACTGGCTATCATATTATACAAAAAAATATTTTCCTATACGACTAGTATAGTTTAGGAGATAAGCGCGTTTAAACAAACTTACTAACAAACAAAGGAGCTCGTGGCTAAACAATTACAGCCGCATAGACCGATCTTTCGGGTTAAGCCACGCTTGCCGAGGTTGGTCTGTGGATGGGTGACCATTTACCATAACGAGTTTCCTCCGTGCCTCGGAAAGCACGAAAAGCCGTTGGTCCCGGCTGTCATTTGTAGATCTTTGACAGTCGTTACTGTTAGTCAGAAACCAGAAAGTCTGACAACCAGTCTTACCAAGAGTATCGTATTACCCATTACTGGGTTGTGGAGGTCTGATAGACAGTCGCTCCATGTGAAATACTGATATTCAGCTGCATCCGGTTCGACTGGAAGCCGACCCCAACATAGTTGGGAAAAGGCTAGGCAGATGATGATGACTAACAAACAAAAAAATCTTCACCTTTATTAGTATAGATAATCACTCCATTGTTTCAGGTATTTACCAATTTACTTTAGCAACCTATATCCATATACCACTATTTTTAGTTACCATGTATTTTTTTAAACCTTGTTGAATGGCAAACCAGCCCACGGTCCACCCGACGTTAAGTGGTCACCTCTGCCTTACTTACGGGTAATTAATAACCATAGCATCACGCCTGTACTCCCCGAAGGGTTAGGCAGAAGTGTACTAATGTACATCTACAGTTTGCCGGTATGTTTAGGTCCCATATAATAGGGGGCGAACATATTGCCATTAACCGGGCACAAATCCCAACCACGAGGTGCGAGGTTTTCATACCGCTTGACCTGGGAATCGAACCTAGGACCTCTAGCGTAGCTGTCTGCGCTTAGGGTCACTAAGCTTACGGTGCAGTTCAAAATACACAAATACAGGTATAGGTTGAAATGGTATAGATATAGCCTAGCACCGACCAGCAGAGCCTTCATTATGATTGATAGAATAACTACGTAGATAAGATTTTTAGTGGTACAATGGGTTTGATACTGTAAAAAAAAAGGAAAAAATAAAGAAATACATAATAATAAAACCGATATAATGTAATTCCATTCTGCAAAATTAGGCACCGTTCAACGAAAAAATTATTAGGCGTAATTTCTCACTACAAATACCCACCACCACAGCCACCAACCCCTTTGAGCTTTAAACGTGATTAATGGCCGATCACAAAACTTAACACAATAACCTTTGCTCATAGACCGGTATGGGTACCTACTACGGTCGAAGGCCATTTTCGAAAGTAAACATCAACGGATGAATTTATGTCTTTATTATTCATGCATTTTTGTCTGATACACGTGTATTAAGAAGGCTGTATCTATGTTCTATGTTAGGGGGTTTGGTTTCCGCACTTAGTCCTACAATGGACCATTGTGCGCGAGCCGTGGTGGGGGCTATTCCAGCCAGCCCACCTCCCTCCAAAAGCAGATCAGTCTTCCCGGTCTCCTCAGGGCGTCCGCAAGGGATTTTGGTGTTCCAAGGGTTTCTTTGCGGATCTGGGCGACGCCGGTGCATTCGAGGAGCACGTGCGCCACCGTTTCTTCTGCCTCCTTGCACGCTCTGCACAGAGGACTGTCTGTGATGCCTAAAGTGTGGAAATGTTTGTTCAGTGAGCAGTGGCCAGTGATAGTCCCCGCCACCAGTCGCAGGCTACCTCTGTCCAGGCGCAGAAGGCTGTAACTGTATCACTCCCTTTTACATGGGAGTGGGGGGCGTGATAGTATGTTTGTAAAATTGTCCTTTTTTTAAGGTACCCCTAACGCAACAATACACGTGATTTTCGGTAGTCGGAAGGAGTAGTGTTAAACCTTAGCACGTAGCTCCAGGAATGATGGGGGCGGTTAAAAATAAGCTATTAAACATCACGTGGTTCGGATGGTTCGGTCATATTGAGAGGATGAGTGAAAGACGACTAACAAAAGGGATTTATGTGGCAGATGTGAGTGGCAAGGCCGGGAGGAGACGCCCTAGAAAGACCTACCCTGACCTTATTGGTGTGGTTCTTCAGAAAGGACGAGTGCGCAGTACTCGTAACCGGCGTGTTTGTATGACCAGATGTATGAACGTGGACGATGCGAAAGTAGTATGCAAGGATCCTAGCGGGTGGCGTTCTGTGGTTTCTGTCTACCCCCATGGGAAAAAGGCGTGAGTTTATGTATGTAAACATCACGTGACTAATGATGGATGGATGACCCCCTATGTATGACAGTGCCCTTGATATCACTCGTGTTTTTCCAGAGGAGATTTTCTCTAAGACAAAGCAGGCCAGGGTTACTAATGTGTCAAATTAATTCAGATAATTATGCGAGATTGCGTAACTTGGCCATTAAAAACTTTCACTGTTTTTTGATTTGGTATCTTTTAAATGATCATGAATTATAGTATTTTTAGTTGTGTTTTTTTTAAAGAGTAGATACCTACTATAGTTTATTATAATTTTATTTAGTCTGTTCATACTAAATCAGTCATCATGGCGATGCATTATTAGATTTTGGTTGGAAGTCTATTACTATTCTCTATTAATTGGTTAGATGATGATTTTGGTTTTATATTGTTTAAAGAACTAGGGAAATTAATAATTTATTCTATTCAAACTAGATCAGACACGATGGCGATTATATTTTGGTCAGAAAGGTTAATACTTTTGATGCATTTGTTTTTGAGATTTATGGTTGTATGAATAAGGGTGCAGGAGGTAAAAATGATCTAAAGTAATTTAAAAAAATACGTAGACCCAACGCCGACATTGCGTAGCCTTTGCGTAAATGCAAAAATGTAATAGGGCGTCACGTCGTCTGTTCAACGTCTGCGTGGATATATTGATGATTGACGTACTCCTAAGGGTCAGTTCACACCGAGACGCGACGCGACGCTGCGCGCACCTTTTAATAGAGCGACTCAAAATATAACTTTACTAGCTTTTGCCCGCGACTTCGTCCGCGTGGATTAATAGTTCCCGTTCCCGGGGGATTTCCGGGATGAAAACTATCCTATGTCCTTTCTCGGGTCCCAGACTATATCTGTACCAAATTTCATTGAAATCGGTTCAGTGGTTTAGGCGTGAAGAAGAGACAGACAGACAGACAGACGGACAGACAGACAGAGTTACTTTCGCATTTATAATATTAGTAAGGATTTACTACACGAAAAGATCCAGATTTCATTGTTTGAATTCAGAACACTTTGCATCTTCTCATAATGAAATTGTCACAATGACATATGAATCTTACTCGCGGGCCTGTCTCTGTTCGGGCGACGGACCCCCAGTCCGCCGCGCGCAGACTCCATTTTAGGGTGGCCGGAGATCGTCCCGGGGCCCCCGCGCCTGGTGCGTCTGCTGCGGGTGGTGTGGACTGACCCCAAGTTGCGCAGGCATAAAAAACTGACACAAACTGCACGTATGTACCTAACCGACCCAATAAATCACACCAAAAGCCGATCGAGGTACATGTGTGTGTGCATAAATTAGATGCAAGTTTAAAAAAAAAACACAACCTTGAAATTAAAACCGTCATGTCATAATGCAAATAATGTGTTGTTACAATATTTGTTTATAAAATCGATTAGTGTTTCAAGATAGTAGACTAGTTCATTAACTTATACAATACGTATTATTAATTCAAAAGAGCAACAGATTAAACTTAAAAAAAAATGTTTATCTTTACTCGATATTTCTTTCTTTTTTTTTCTAACCAATAATTACTTTCTCCCAGCAACGGAGTATGACCGCATGCCTTCCAAGTACGCTGGGGACTCGTTCGAGAGGTGCCACTGGGACCCGGACCCCGTCTACTGCTTCGGAGAGTACGTGTTGGTGTCCGACACGCCCAGCCCACTGCTGGACATGATACACGTGAGTCAGAACAAGAACCACATAAATAAAATAAAATGTATTTATTTCAGGCAAGCGTAACCCATATACGGAAAAAAAACAATTATATAATTATAAAAAAATGTCAACAAAGTTTTTAAACAATTATACAAAGTTCTCCGCGACATTGGCATATAATATATAAAATCCCGACAGGGTAGTACACACCACCACCACACAAAACACCCGTCTGGTCGAAGGATCCTCCCTATTCAACGGAAAATGAGGAACTTTTAACCCTGTTCAAAGTCAAATCATTTATTCCAAATAGGCCATTAAAAGGCACTTTTAGACGTCAATTAATTAAAGCTATTGAATCTAGTTCTGTTACTTATACCTTCACAATTTGCACGATAAATATACATACCATCACGCCTATATTCTTCAAAGGGTTAGGCAGAGGTGTACCAATGCTCACTCATAGTTCGCCGGCATGTTTTTAGGTCTCATGTAATAGGGGGCGAAACCTATTGCCATTAACCGGGCACAAATCCAAACTCCGAGCTGCTACTGAGATTTTCATAATAAAACCTAATAACACTTTTTGCTCGACCTAGGAATCGAACCCAAAACCTCTAGCGTAGCAGTCGCGTTTAGCAGGCCATAAAAGCAGTTACACACACACACAATAAATCAAAGCGTTTGCTTCTAAACCGTGGATTTTTCTAAGACCGGATCTAAGGCCACAAGGTAAATGGAACCAGTGCTAATTCACAGCGTGCGTCATTGCCGTAACATCATACAACCGTTTTATTAATTTATTGCTATATTATAATGATATAAATTACTGTCCCAGAATTATTCATATTTCAACATTTTACACCTCGTGTATCAATATTTGCTAACATTGACATTCGTATACCTAGAAAGGACGAGGTCACGTATTCCATAATAAGCTAATAGTGTTTTTCCGAGACGATCTTTAGGGTTCCATACCCAAGGAGTAAAACGGGACCCTATTACTGAGACTTCGTTGTCCGTCAGTCACTAGGCTGTATCTCATGAACCGTATTAGTTAGACAGTTAAAATTTTCACAGATGATGTATTTCTGTTGCCGCTATAATAACAAATACAAAAAAATAGAATAGAATAAATATTTAAAGGGGCTCCCATACAACAAACGTGATTTTTTTGCCGTTTTTATAGATAATGATACGGAACCCTTAGTGCGCGAGTCCGACTCGCACTTGGCCGTTTTTGAATTAGAAATACTCCCGGCTCGGCGGCAAGGCATGACCAGGTATAATTTGGCGATAAATGGAAATATAACTTAACAGTATGACAATTTAAATTCAGTAAACAAAATCAATCAATGAATTGAATTAAATTAATTCATTGATTTTGTTTGATTGATTATTGGAGTTCAAATTTAAATGTTAGCGGTCGTAAGTTCAAAAACTATATCGCGATATGCTAACCGTTAACATTTACATAAATTTCAACTTTGTCGTTAAAAAATACCCTGCCGGTCCGATTGCCGTGGTACAGTAATAGGCTGGTGTTATACAAGAAAAGTTTTTAACCAGTGCGTAAATTTTTTTTGGTAGTTCAGTGTCAGTAATAGAACACATTTCCGTGTTTATAAAAAAAAAAAAAAAAAAAATTCATCCCTATCTGAGTTTGAAATAAGCAAAACATGGATATAATCTATTCGCCATACCACAGATTACAGCCATACTATCAATGAAAACTCGCGGCCGCCGCCCGGGCGCATGGCTGGGGTGAGGGGGTGGGGAATGCGCTAGCGCCGAGTGACAATAAAATATGGTTTTTAAGTAAACATGTTTCGTAAGCGATAACTTTTTTTTAGTACTAAGACATATCAAAATAAAATATACGTGTTTAATAAAACGTGTTGAAGTTTATTATGGTTAAAATTTTTTCCTGTATAGGCGAAAGGGACATCGCCGCGCAAGCTTTTATCATGGATACAAGGAAGAAAGTTTTAGTCCTTTATTAAAAACCCCTACAAAACTTCCTGAAAAAAAAACGTGTTACGCGCCGATAAACCAATACCCAACCACACATCATAACCATCTTACCCAAGGTGCCTGTACTGTTTGTGCACTTACTCATCTTAAGGTATCGGCTCACTGCCTTTAAAACGGGTTATTCCCGCTCGGTAACACCCTTTCGTCAACACTGTTGACGATCGGGAAAAAAAAGTTTCGTTCGTTCACAGTGTTGACGAACGCTACTTTTAATTCCCGTTCGGTAACACCTTTCGTTCCTGTCGTCAACACTGTTGACGATCGGGAAAAAAAAGTTTCGTTCGTTCACAGTGTCCATGAATGCTAGTTTTTATTTTTAAAATATGGAAATAAAAATAAAACATGTCATGGATTTTTAAAATGTTTTAATGGATTATGTTACATCTTTTAAAACACAATTAACTAGAAAAAAAAAATGGCCTTATCATGTGATAATAGGACTTTTATATAAAGCTAAAGTGAGTTTAGACGTTTACGTAATATGCTATGGTAATTCACTTACCTTAATTCTCAAAACTCCACTGCACTTTAATTTACGTTGAGAGCAACTCCAAATAACTAAACCACTTTTATGCGCCCTTCTTGTGTAATATTGGCGACCGCCATGTAGTAAAACAGTCCCATGTTTTTTTTTTATACGCACTAACACGGATTTTCCACTAGAACTACCTGCTAAATCTTGTTCCGACATGTCCGAATTTAGAACTAATAATGTACTATAAGTACGATGCATAAATCAGGGTTAGCTACCCAAAATGAACGATACTTATTATTGCAGTGCTCTGATTGGCTAATTCAAGGTCATGGTGGATAACGTACTAGAATAGGCCGGTCGGGGGAAGTGTGCGAATCTATTGTTTATTTTATCTACTGTTACCGGCTACCGGCGCGGCATCGCTATACCTGCCTGCTGCAAAGGGAAGTTTGCAATCTACTAACTTAAATTCTACAAATGGAACAACATCCAACATTTTTTATCAATTAAACTAGACTTTCGTCGTAATTAAACATTTGAAAATCCATGACATGTTTTATTTTTATTTCCATATTTAAAAAATAAAAACCAGCATTCATGGACACTGTGAACGAACGAAACTTTTTTTTCCCGATCGTCAACAGTGTTGACGACAGGAACGAAAGGTGTTACCGAACGGGAATTAAAAGTAGCGTTCGTCAACACTGTGAACGAACGAAACTTTTTTTTCCCGATCGTGAACAGTGTTGACGAAAGGGTGTTACCGAGCGGGAATAACCCAACTCGCCGCACGCGCGTCCGCTCAGCTCGGTGGCTTTAAGCAAAGTGTGCGAGGAAGGGGGAGTATGCCCCGCTCCCCACCACACTATAGCGCGCGGCGTGTACGCATGAGACGACAGAACTATATAATATAATCTACAAACACTACATCTCTTCCTTATTTTAATGAAAGTTTTAGATATAATAACTTTTATTATATTTAGTAACATCTTTATCAGATCATCAACCACCTTCTACATTTTAATTGACATCACTAATTTTCCATAAACTTCAGATATCAAAATCAACTAAAGTTTACGAATAAGCATAACATTAATACCATCAATAATATTTCCAATATTGTGGTTTTAACAAACCCTTTGTAATAACTAAATCGATTGAATACTTCCTTCACTTCCCAATTAATCTTTAATTTTTAACATTTCACCTCATAACACATTTCTTGTTTTTTGTTTTTTTTTTTTTTATATGGCCCATATGTTGATCCAAAACAGGATGGCTGGTAGGGTGATTATATTTCAGATCACCCTTCATAAAATTGTAATCGGACTTCACTTAAGGTTGCTTACTAGTTAATAAATGGAAAATATTTTTCATCATTCCTGATGGTTGATGTTCTATTAAAATAGTTCCTCTAGTCTAGTTTGAAGGAAACTTTTTAAATGCTTTATACCCCTTTATGAGAGCTGAGGCACGAAACCCCAATAAATTCAAACTTCAACTACTTTGTAAAAGGCAAATTGCAGTTGTATACAGCTATTCGACTTTTTAACAAATTATTAGGTAATTTGGATTAGTCTAGCCTATTAAATAACTGCCTAATTTAAATTGTATATAATTTATGTAAAATTTAAAAATATAAACAATTACATTTTAAAATTAACGTAAATTGACGTAAAATGTAATTCTCAACTTTAACTTTGCATACCGTTAAAAACGGTTAGACATGCAGTACTGTACAGGATTAACCCCTTTGTACACACACCTTGTCTCGGGCAAATAATTATATTCTATTCCATGGCATGACATATCTTATGCCTTTTGCAAAAACTGTTAATCGAATTAAGAACATAAACTGTAAATTCTCATAGCAAATAGATCAGTAATAGGCTTGCCAAACTTTCTTTTAATTTGTTTCCATGGATCTATTGATAATCCATACTCAGTATAAATGTTGAAATTATTTTTAGTTTTTATTTTATTTATAATTTATTTATTAACACACATTAAATTAATTGATCTAGCTTTGAACCCATTCCATTTCTTCCTACATCATTGAGATGTGGGAATTGTACACTTACCCATTTTGTTAACATCTATATATATACCATCACGCCTGCACTCCCCGAAGGGTCAGGCAGAGGTGTACCAATGTACACCCACATCTATGATGGTATTTTTGTCAATCTAAAGAGGAATAGTACAGTTACTTCTTGATTTTGTAAGCATTTGAAACCAAAATAAGCTGCCATTAATACTGATTTGTTTACATGTCATCTTGGTTTCGACAGTAAGTATAGGTCTCCATCCAACACTCTCAATGTTGCAATGAGCACCCCAACCTAATAGAAATGCATCTCTATACACCTGTGAAAGTCCAATAGAACCACCATAATGTCATAGAAGCATCATAATTGATTTTAGAATTAATAAATGTTAAGTATTTCACATTTCCATTTCTTTTGGATGTATGGTCAGCAAAACAATCTATTAACAATGTTACTTTTACATATCATTTAAATAGACACAAAATTATACAATTCACTGCTATACAGAATTTCAGGCAAAACGTTAGAGTTCATTTTCCTTAATTTTAGCCTCCTTTCCTTTGATATTGTACCCAGTGATAAGGATTATAAAATCTGAAATGTTTATCTACTTTTGTTGCTGACTGTACCATACATATGGAATAGTTGTAATTTCCCAGTAATTTGGTGAATACACTGGGTGCTATACACAACCCATATATGGCAATGCTGTAAATGCATCATTATAAAATGTCATGGAAATTAAATCAGAGACATTTTCTATGTAAGTATATCATGTTTTAAGATATCCTATTTACATTCTATAGATATTATTTAATATAAATATAGAAATAATTACTTCGAATTTAATAATTTGTAGATAAATGGAAATATAAAATAATGTAACATGGTAACCAGAAAATTATTAAAGCGCTCTTCCTCTCTCCTCTTATTTAAAATTTTGCTGTGCCCAACAGGGTCCATAATTGTTTCTAAATATATATTTTTACTACCACCTGTAGGTGTACATTATGGATTGCAATAAACGATTTTGATTTGATTTGATTTCCTTAAGGTTATGCCATCTATGTTGCTCATAATATAATAATTATGATCAATTAACCTTATTGCAGTTCTAATTGCCTCCATCTCAAAATGGCAAACTGTTACGAACTTATCAAAAGATTTTAAATTAATTAAAAATCTTTTTTAAAATTATTATTATCATTTATTATTATTGTAACGACATGGAGTTATAGTTTTAACTGTAAAGGGTTAGTAATATCTTCCTGCCGGTGGAATTTCACTACTTAATAAATCATTTTTAGGGTATACATTTTAATAGGATTGGACGTAAAAGGAATATGTAGTGACACAGTACCTGTCACAGTTACCTAGTACCTTCATACCTCGAACCACCTTACCACCATAACAGTTACCAGTACCTCAGAACCAATACCACGACATAACCACGCCACCGCGACGGAATACCATATCAAACTGTACCATAGTAGGGACTTATAAATAACACACACGATACCTCTTCGTTAGACTGGTTGTCAGACATCTAGGCTTCTGACCATCCGTAACGATTGTCAAAGATCTACCAATGACAACCGGGACCAACGGCTTTACGTGCCTTCCGAAGCACGGGGGTGTCACACCACCAACTTTCAAACTCCGGGCAGCTACTGCGGAATTCTTATTGAAAAACCCAATAACACTCTTTTGCCCGACCTGGGAATCAAACCCTACGCTCATCTGTCGCGCTTGCGACCACGAGACTAACGGGGTAGTCAGGTCAATTTCAATTCAGGTCTTGTAAATTTTTGACAAGTTATGCATCTTTAAAATAACTTCTTTCGCTTTCATAGATAGGTCAAGAGTCAGAACATAATTCCAGCATTTGCCATTGTTATTTTTAACGAAATAGGTCACAAAACGGGCACCATCCGTTCTATGACTTCAGAAAACACATTTATGCAAGCTTCCATCATCACTCATTATAATACTTCTGGTCATGAACGGCATCATCCGTTCTGACCAACAACATTTCATCATCTTACTTTTAGACATGAAAGGGCATCCTTTCTGACCAACTTTTACGAAAGCTTCAATCACTACTGATAATAACACTAATAGTCATGAAAGGTCATCAACCTTTCTGACCGACATCATTTTAACCTAATATTCATGAAAGGTCATCAACCCTTCTGACTGACATCATTTTAACCTAATATTCATGAAAGGTCATCAACCCTTCTGACTGACATCATTTTAACCTAGTAGTCATGAAAGGTCTTCAACCCTTCTGACTGACATCATTTTAACTTAGTAGTCATGAAAGGTCTTCAACCCTTCTGACCGACATCATTTTAACACTTCAAGTCGTGAAAGGTCATCAACCCTTCTGGCCAACATCATTTTAACACTTCAAGTCATGAAAGGTCATCAATCCTTCTGGCCAACATCATTTTAACACTTCAAGTCATGAAAGGTCATCAACCCTTCTGACCAACATCATTTTAACATTTCAAGTCATGAAAGGTCATCAACCCTTCTAACCAACATCAATTTACCACTTCAAGTCATGAAAGGTCATCAACCCTTCTGACCAACATCATTTTAACACTTCAAGTCATGAAAGGTCATCAACCTCTCTGACCAACATCATTTTAACACTTCAAGTCATGAAAGGTCATCAACCTCTCTGACCAACATCATTTTAACTTCTAGTCATGAAAGGTCATCAACCTTTCTGACCAACATTTGTCTCCAATTTAATGGTGACCATGTCTCCAATTTAATGGTGACCACATAATCTGTCTCCAATTTAATGGTGACCAGTAGCAATGATTTTTTTTTTGGTCATTAAAAACCATATTATTTCTATTCTATATTGTACGGTTTATCAAATACCTCCTATACATAAAACATTATCCTTTTACAAGCTCAATAGTTTAAAGTGTAGCTAAAAGCTTAAAGCATGTACAAGTTACTTTGTGTGCCTTGTAAGCCAATGTGCTTATTAAACCACATTATTATAAGAATACTAATCTATTACTCTTTGTTCGTTGTCAAATAGGTACTCTTAAGAGCGTGTAAACCGAAAGTGGGTAACGTCGCAAATAGCTGTCAAATATTTCGCTGTTTAGATTAATTTGTCAATATTACTGTATGAAAATAAGAAATATGGCTAACTAATGAACTAGAATATTGATTATGAAGTGCAATAATTCATATCGCAACACCGAGTATTTAGTTTTAGATGTAAAAAGAACCAACCCATTAATCAACACCTTATCGCTCAAAATATGTAAACAATACGGCTTCAACCGTTTGGTTCTACAATAATACAACCATCTTTTCAAGTTTTAAGCAACAGCCACCCGATACTCTGTATTTAACTAATTACCATAAAACATATTTTAAATAATAAATACCCACAATGGAAAAATAATGCCATAATATAAAGCTGTTAAATTTATAAACCAGAAATCAACAGACATTTAATCGGGACTCGAACCCGATAGACTAGTGGGTAGGTACGATAAAAACATACTTCAAATAATAAATATTAATTGTTATGATAACCAGAAATCACCAGATTTAATCGGGACTCGAACCCGATAGGATAGTGGGTAGGTAGAATAACTACAGATTTATAATGTCCTAATTAACTGTATGTTTATTATTGGTATACCTGAATTATACACAACTACCATTTTGTTGGTATTTGTTTCCATTTAGCACTATATTTGTTAAAATGTAATTCGAATAATGTCTATATTATGCTACAAAATGTAGACGTTTGATGGTATTGTTTACATAGTTACGTAACAACTTCCTTTTACGTTTTAACGTGATCTCATCACATGATAAAATAAAAATGTTTAAAACTATATGCTACTACCCACGTTTATAAATATAAAAATGACCAAGCTATGCATTATCATCAACGTATATTATAAATATTTAACTCATGTCCTTCTTCCCGCAAAAGTTAATTATTCACAACGACCAAGCAAAGTTTTGTTGCAATAGATAACCCACGTTAAATTATTATGAACTTGCACACTAATATTAGGTTTTCTTTCTTTAGTAGTATGGCCTTTCCTTACTAAAAAATAAACGTTGACAATTTCGCATTTTTTTTTGTCAAAAAAAAAATAACACAGTACTTACAATACTCGTCGCCAAAATGTACTGTTTGTGCACTTACTCATCTTAAGGTATCGGCTCACTGCCTAACTCGCCGCACGCGCGTCCGCTCAGCTCGGTGGCTTTAAGCAAAGTGTGCGAGGAAGGGGGAGTATGCCCCGCTCCCCACCACACTATAGCGCGCGGCGTGTACGCATGAGACGACAGAACTATATAATATAATCTACAAACACTACAGTGCCAACTGCCTCGTCAGCCTAGTGGTCCTAAGCGCGACAGCTATGCTAGTGGTCTTGGGTTCGATTCCCAGGTCGAGCAGTGTTATTAGGTTTTTCTATGCAATTCTTAGTAGCAGCTTGGAGTTATGAGTTGTGCCCGGTTAATGGCAACAGGGTCGCCCCCTATTACATGGGACCTAAACATACCGGCGAACTGTGGGTGTACATTGGCACACTTCTGCCTAACTCTTCACATAACATTGTTTGCAAAGCTATATAAATATATCTCAAAACGAAGGATTATCCTTTGAACTTCAATAATCCCTCGTAGCAATTAGTCATATTGTCAAATTGACAGCGGTGATCGATACAACTATAATCTTATGATAAATAACCGGGATTTTTAGAAATAGTTTAAGATTTTTTGTAAGAAATATGACGCATAAAACGAATTGTAATAAAAAACGTAATATTTTAAGTTTAAAATGAGCCTTGTACCAAAAGTCCATGCTGTACTAATATTAACTCAACTTCCTACTATCTTAAGCTACTAATCCTTTTTCCTACTATATCTTAATCCTACATCATATTTTTGTTATCTTAAAGTGTTATTGGGTTTTCTATGAAATTCTCAGCAGCAGCTCGGAGTCAGAATTTGTGCCCGGTTAATGGCAATAGGCTCGCCCCCTATTACATGGGACCTAAACATACCGGCGAACTGTGGGTGTATATTGGTACACCTCTGCCTAACCCTTCGGGGAATACAAGCCTGATTGTATGTATCTTAATCCTACTAATATTATACATGCAAAAGTTTGTGAGGATGGATGGGCGGTTGTTCGTTACTCTTTCAAGCTTAAATGGCTGAACGGATCTGGATGAAATTTGGCACTGAAATAGATGGTAGTGTGAAATAACACATAGGATACTTCTTATCCCGGTAAAATGTATGGTTCCCGTGGGATAATATATCAAAATTGACGCAAACGAAGTCGCGGGCAGCAGCTAGTTTATACATAAATACGAAAGTAATTCTGTCTGTCTGTCTGTTACTCTAACAACAAAACTACTGAATTGATTTTGATGAAATTTGGTACAGAATGAGTTGGGTTTAAAGCCCAAGAAAGGACATAAACTGCTTTTTAGTACGTGACTTCGTCTGTGTCCGCGATAACCGAATATAAATTAAATCATGTTTTTTATTTCAGGAATATTCAGCCCACAACACGACCCATTTCAACCATACAAAAATACGCCGAGGTCTTTGTGTGACACAATCATGCACGAAGTTCAACATGCCTGGTTTGGACATCAAGACAGTCTTGGAGGCATGCCTCAACGAGAGCATCTACAGCCAATACCAATTGAAGACCAGGTTAACAGACAAGTACTTCTGTAACCAACCTCCTAAAAACATGCAACCAGATGCATTGGATGTGGTTGTCGCCGTAATTTGTGGTCTAATAGTGTTGGCTAACTTTATTGGAACCATATATGAGCCCTTCTGTGGAGATAGACAAGATGGTGGTAAGTATTAAATTATTTTATAGTTTGAAGATGTTGTGGAAATTACTATATACCAAAACGATTATTTTTATTTTGATGCTTTTTTCAAAAGTATTTTCGGTTTCGCGATTTTTTTTACAGTTGCAGTTGTTGTTACAGTGCTGTTATAGTTAGTAGTAATAGTTTACTTAATAATGAACTAAAACGAATAGCTGTTAGATGTAAATTATAGCGATATTTAATAAAATAAAGTTGTTTCAAATAAAAAAATAAATTGGTTCTAACACGTGTTATTAAACTAAACAAATGACGGCATTTATCATGTTCTCTCACTCGCTGGTTATATTGTGGGACTGAAATGGCATGATAATGCTTTTTATTTGGCCGCCATTTTGAAACCATTTCTCTAAGAGCGTGCGTTGCATCAAACATTTCAAAATATCTTGATCAGTAATTTATGAAAATAAATCTTTACTTCCCACGTCTACAATTTATATCTAACAGTAAACTTAGTCGGAATATTAAAGATGGTAATTTAGTTTAAATAAAACACGTCTTGTAGATAAATCAACGTTATCAATAAATTATATCGTAATATATTAAAATTCAAATATAATCATTCGTGAATTATTTAAAAGGAAATGCATCCTTTTGCCATTAAATTAATTCAATTTGATAATATCGCCGTTTAGTTGGTAATTTGATAATTAAATCATTAAATCATCAATAATTTATAAATTATGTTAATCTTTGTGACAGTTTCCAAGTTTCTTCTGTGTTTTGCCATACGTCAGAATTGGAGGAAACTGACGGCACCTCCTGCGGAAAGTCAGGACCCTCGAATGAAAAGATTGAAGTCAATTCATGGAATCAGGTAATCATCATCATCTGCTTAGCCTTTTCCCAATTATGTTGGGGTCGGCTTCCAGTCTAACCAGATGCAGCTGAATATCAGTGTTTTACATGAAGCGACTGCTTATCTGACCTCCACAACCCAGTTACTTGGCAACTCGGTACCTCTTGGTTAGACTGGTTGACTGGTTAGTTAGTTGGGTGGTGGAGTAAGGTCCCATTGCATAGGTGTAGCCGATGCTTCTTAAGTAACCGGATTTGATGATAACAAGTAACCAGATTAATTTTTAATCTCTATTGAAAAGAGTGTTCTTTGACTTTCTTGCTCGTTCTTCTCCAAACAGCCTACTTTTGGAAAGGGTAATTAGGTTAATTTTTTACTTACCAACGAACGACTCCTTAAGAATTCAAAATTGAATGCAATTGGTTTAACTGAAATAGCTTTTAATTAACTGATTCTGAATAGGCCGAAAATCTTTTGCCACTTTTCATTTCACTGTACTTAGTATTTATAATAAAAAAAAAACACAATTACATAACAAAATTAAACAATTGCTAAATGAGTATTAATTAAAACAAGATTTTTGTTTTTTTTTTTACTTGTAAGTATAAAGTTTAAAAATTCAAGAGAATTTCAAGAAATTCAATAATTTTCTTATTTATGACATTTCTTTTTCAGAGCTATATCCATAGCTTTAGTAATCATGGCGCACTCCATCCTCGCTTGTGTGGCGTATATAGATAATCCAGAGTATGTCGAACAGGTGGGTACATAATAGCTTAATATATGTCTTTTTAAAAAACGTTGCCCCCACAATCATTTTTCCGAAAAGAATGACGAGATTGTTGGAGGACCTATATGTATATTTTTATCGTTTCATAGATGTATACTGCATGCAATAAGTATAACCAAGATGTAATATCTGAATATTTGTACGGCTGAAATGCCGAATATTGTGAAATCCATAGATCTTATGTACTCATGTTAGTTAAATAGCTTCTTGAGTGAATCGGTTCATCCTAGGCAAGCTTGTTCCATCTTAGGCCGCGTCATCACTTAAGATCAGATAAGTTGCTGTCAAACGCAAGCCTATAAGAATATTACAAAAACCTATATTCTTGCAAATAAATAAACATTAATTCATTTACCGTGTCGACGGCGCGTTCGATTTTAACGCGCGCTTGGAAGAGATGCACCAAACATTCGGAGGGGCGACTAAGGGCCGATGCCTGCCGGGGCTGCGGGTTGTTCGAAAGAGATACCGCGCTCCCAGAAGGCAAAGGGCACAAGAAGGAACATGGATGGGTTTTAGTCAGTAAAAGTCTGACACTGGGCGGGGGAACTCATTTGATGATTTCACATCGGTAAAAAAAAATATAGTTCACTCATCTATTCATTCGTTTTTTTGTTTCAGATGTACAATTTTGAGTCACTAAAGATAGTGTTCAGTGGGATGATAATAATGCAAACGTTCCTGGTGATGTCTGGGTTCCTGCTGGTCTACATCTCTTTGGTGCAGGCTGAGAAGCGCCAGGTCACGTGGATGATGCTTCCCAAACTCCTCATCTTTAGGTGGCTGAGGTAAAGCTTCTTGACTTTGATTCATCACTAGCTTCTGCTTGCGACTTTTTCCACATTTATTTCTGAATTTCATATTATATGTTTTATGGTACAATTGTCTTCAATACGAAGTTAATCACCTAAACGAACGAACGACATTCACAAATTGTGAACTAATGTATACCTAACATGGTAGACCAGTGCAACGCACACTAATTAACTTATAACCACTGTCTCATTATAAAGATCTTTGACTTTGAAACGGCTTGATCGATATTGACGGGACTTTCACAAAGGAGTAATTTAGCTACTAAACTACTAGCTACTTTTATTTTCAGAAAAAGAATTAGGGTTCCGTCAAAAAGGTACCGGCGATAACCGACATTCACGCAGACGAAGTTGTGAGCAGAAGCTAGTACTTACATAGTATTTTTCCAGTGTCCACCATTTTTGTCAGTATGTCAAACGTGTAATTTTTTATCCACAGATTAACTCCACCCTACGCAGTTGTGCTAGCTCTGACCGTCACCTGGCTCCGGTTCCTGACCGCCGGTCCTCTATGGCAGGTCAGATATGTCACTGTGATGATTATTTAATTTCTGTCTTTCCCTCTCTCTCCCCCTCTCTCTCTCTCTCTCAGTATTTCTGTCTTTCTCTGTTAACTATTTTGTATCTTTAGTGCTCTACAAAATGGGAGGAGGGATTAATATTTTTTTCTGTGTTTACCGTAAAGTATTGTACACTCAGTCTATATCTTTATGACTCTTGTAGGCAAAAAAAGTATATTAAAAAAAATGCATTTACTTCAGATATTTAGACCCTTTAAGTAATTTACTGAAAAACATTCTAATTACTTGTGAAGGATCTCCATAGCGGAGAATAAATTCTATTTGATACAGCTTTCAGAATTCCATTGCAGTAAATAACAAACTTTGTCGATAAATAAAAAAAAATATCACTAAGTTCTAATTTGCAGGAGATGATAGGTAAAGAAGTGAGTGACTGCAGAGAGAACTGGTGGCTGAACTTGTTATACGTCAACAATTACAACGACCAATCTCAGTGTATGCAGCACACATGGTAAGTTAGAGAATATTAACAAACATCTATCCATCCATCCATCCTATTAGGTAGTGTAGTGGTGGGCACAAAGACCATTAAGACACCCGCCGCTCAATCATGAGGTTGCGGGTTCGATGCCAGTCCAAGGTGACTTTTCAATTTTTAGAATGTATTTGCTAGGTTTATCTTGCACGTCGCTGACTTTGGTGAAAGAAAACATCGTGAGGAAAACTGGACTTACACTAGTATAAAAGAAAGTCGCTTTCTCCTTTGTCCCCTTTTCACGCTTATATCTCTGAAACTTCGCAATACATTTTGATGGGATTTTCATCAATATATAGAATGATTCAAGAGGAAGGTTTACACGTATCACGCATCACGCTACAACCAACAGAAGCAGACCAGTAATATCGCTAGTCATTGACTAAAACAAGAAGTTAATCTTTCCCAGGTACATAGCAGCCGACACCCAGCTGTACTGTCTCGGCGTGTTGGTCTACCTGGTGTGCAGCACTCCTCGCTCCAGGAAGATATGCCTGCCCATAATCTTTGTGCTCGGGAGTATAATTCCGGGTATTCACACCTACTACCAAAACTTGGATGGCTCTTTGATTGCATCGCCTGAGTAAGTCAAAGCATATTTTATTTCAATTAGACCATAAAAAAATGCCCGCTTAAACGTCATATAAAGTTGCAGAGTACTCCACTCTAAAATTAATAAACAAAAAGATATCACTATAGTACTTTTTGTTGGAAATTAAATCAAAATCATTGGCGCCGTGGTTGAATGATTGTTTGCTACGCTGTCACGGGTTCGATTTCCGAACAAATATTACACATAGTTGTTCCGAGTCTGGTTGTTTGTAAATGCAAATTTATACGTTAGTAAACGCACCCACAAAACAGGAGAAATTGCTAGTGATAAAAGGAGGCAGTAGTGGAGTATAAAAAAAAATATGCGTAGATACAAAATGTTTTTAACAAAATAATTTCTCCATTTTCCAATTAAATATCAAATCAAATCAAATCAAAGCATTTATTTCAATTAGACCATTTACAGGCACTTTTGAATGTCAAGAAGTTACAGTTTAGAAGTGAAGCTAGTTGCTCGTTCCAATACGTAGGTCTCTATGGAGAAGAACGAGCAAGAAACTCCATGGACACTCTTTTCTTTCAATTTGGTTTTTACAAAATCTTGGTTACAATATTCTTGTTGCTTCTATATGTGAAAACAATGAAGGTGAATGTATAAAAAGTTACAAAATTATAATAAAGATGAAAGCCATGGCAGTTAAGAGGTGACCAATCCCAACTGACAGCACCCGTTCACGAGCATGACGCGTGCATCAGCACCATTTAGCTCAACCATCTTGAAGGGAACCGAACGATCCAATGCACGCGCCACCATCAGCGAGACATTAAAGCGAGCATGTCAACGCTCTCCACCGCCATGCTCAGTGTCCAACACGTATTTAGTAACTTGACCAATATAATATGCCTCCATGGTACTCACATTTACAAAATTGAAATAAATTATGTTCAATTATACAAATTTAAGGTTTTCAGTGAACCTATGCAATAAATCAACTGTACTATGTAGGGAAAAATAAATAATAATTATAATAACGGTAGACGTTATTAAAGTCAAAAAAAAGGTGCTAAAAACATCATTCCCTTTCGAAAAATAAGCATATTAATTTGTAAGCTCGAGTGGCTGTGGAGCAGTACCAGCATTAAGCCAAGCATTTTTATCATTTATATAGTCTTCTATTTAGAAATCAATTATTATTCTAATTAATGTGTTGTTATTTTGTGTTCAGGGCAATCCACAACATCTTCATGGACGAGCCGACGTTCAACAACACGTACCGGCGCGGGCACACCAACATCGCTGGCTACACCCTCGGCCTCGCGATAGGCTACCTCATCTACCACTGCCAGAAGACAGGCGTCGACATCAACAGGTTCCGGGTAAACATACTTGCAACGATTCTTTGTTACTATGACCGCATACTCATACTCAAACACAACTGCTTCGTTTACCTAGTGGTGTTAAGCGCGACAGCTACGCTAGCTAGAGACCTTGGATTCAATTCCCGGGTCTATCAAAGTGCTATTGGGTTTTCTATGAGTTAGGATTTGTGCCCGGTTAATGGCAATAGGCTCGCCCCCCTATTACATGGAATCTAAACATACCGGCGAACTGTGGGTGTACATTGGTACACCTCTACCTAACCCTTCGGGGAATACAGGCGTGATGGTACGTATCTTTTCATTCCAGAGATACCGCTACGGCGTGCCGTTCCTGGTGCCTCTGTCGCTGGGCATCATCTACCTGTGCAGCCTGTTCTTCGGAGACATACCTCGACCCTCGCTCAACATCAGGGTGGTCAGCTCGTGCCTGCTCAAGCCGGTCTTCGGCTTTATCATAGCTCTGGCCATCTTTGTTTTTGTCTTAAAAATTGATGGTATGGTGCCTAACATGATTTAAATTTAGAATTAGTTATATGTCTTTAGTATAGAGAGGACTTCTGTTCTGAGAGTTACCAGATTATAGACACTCTTCTGTTTTGCGCGACGACTGCAGAAGAATGTATCGCACTGAAAGTATTGTAAGATGTTCACATTTGTGAGTAAGTTTGTGTCTTCGCTCAGCCTAAACTATTGAAGCGATTTCAATAAACAAGGTGTTCTTGTTACTTGTCCTTGATTTCCTCTAGACTGCGATGTTCTTGGGATGTTCTTTGACAGTCCAAGAGCAACGCTGCCTAGAGGCATAACTAGGTGACCAAAGGCTGGTTACCTTTTTCCTCAGCAGGATATTTTTAACTAACCGCAACCACAGTTTTATAAAACCTATTTATAATTTTACTAATTGAATGTTCCACCCAGACTTGTGCCGCCGCATCGTGGAGTGGCGCATCTGGACGGTCCCCAGCCGGCTGTCCTACTGCGCCTACCTCCTACACGTCGCCTTCATCAGGAACTACGTAGCCTTCCAGACTACCATCACGCACACGAACCTAGTCTTGATGGTGGGTATAGTTCTTCGTTTTTCTTCTTCTGTTTTTTTCGTGTTGATTGAGTCTTTAAACTTTGTGCGACCAGTATTGAGCAACGGTTACATTACAGCAGTATCATCTATAATTGTGTGTTCAATTATCTTAAGTTATGGCCTAACCAATACACAGTAACAATTTCCTGCATTTATCAATAATTTAATGTCTTTGTTTTGTATACAGACAATAGACGCAATGAATATTGAAGTGTTGACAAAATGAAGTCAATGATAGTGATAGTGTGTGTATTGGCAGAAAATTAATTCAAAAAACGCCAGAGGCGCCATTAACGCATACGACGCCAGTGGCGCTGATAATAAATACAGCAACACATAAGCCTCTTAAAACCTCTAGTTCTCAACCTGGATACGTAAGCTGATGTTGGGTAAGATTTTTATTCACATAATCTCTTTGTTTTTTATGTCAACAGAATCAAGTGTTCATTGGTTTTATACTGGCGGCGTTTATAGCTGCAATACCGTTGTATCTGATGGTGGAAGCCCCGGTCGGAAACCTGATCAAAGAGTACATCACGAATCCAAGGAAAGCCACCGATAAAGGTGACGAAGAAAAACAAAATGGTGCGAAGGAAGATTTTGCTAAAAAAGTACCAAGCATTAGTGAAACAATTGCAATGGAAAATGGTCTAGGTATACATTATAACGATGGACAAACTAGATTGTAAATAAATATGTTAAAGGCATCTAATCAATGGTATTTTTGTGAAAAATTCGAAATTAGGAAGACAGAAAAAGGTAAAATTAAATAAATTATGTAGGTATATGAAAATTAAGTAAATTAAGCATATTATGATTATGTATGACAAAAAATGTACATAGCCGCTATGTTGAATGTTCATGATTTCTAGAAACTATTTGTCAGCAGTTTTTGCAGGTTTTCCTAGAGTGTTCTTAATTTAATGAAATAAAAAGAATGAAGAAACGTATACGTTGTTTTTATTCACACTTTAGTGTTGTCCCCCCCGCCCCCCCGGTCCCCCCGGTCCCCCTGCCCCCCCGGTCCCCCCGCCCCCCGCAGCAGCGCGGCGGCCGGCGCCTCCACGCACACGTACAGGATGCACGCACACAGGTACGTCAGGAAGATCGTCCCCGCTAGTATTGTCATCTAAAGGGCAACACATAGCTAAGTATAGGTAAGTGCAGAATTAACGAAAAAAACAAAAGTGAAAAGACTGAAGTTGTTCTTGCTTAGAATAATCTGTCTTTATTAATAATAGAGGAAATTAACTAAAGTCGAGAGAGAAAATGTAGGGTTGTAGTCAAACTTAGATGGGAACAGCTGCAAATAATACTGCATTCACATGCATCCAGACCTTTACACCAAATATTGGAAAGACGTAAATAGAAATATTTGTTTGTATAACATTGAACTTTTTTGCTGTATTCTTCTTTTTACCGGATCGAATATACTCGTTTCAAATGTCCGAGTAATATTGAGCAACCTGTACAACTTTATCATTGTCGTCGTTAGGATTGTTTATTGCTGCATTAATACAGTATTTATTTTACTAATATAAATAATTCTCGCCCATTTAATCCACTCCTCACCCTTTGGTGTGCAACCACCTGTGAGGGCAAGAGGTCATGTTTATGGGCTGCGTTTATACTCCGATCAGCCGATTATGGAGACCTAAAGCGTTACTAGAACAGTTACGTGCAACATACCACGTAGTAGTCCGACATGTGTGTGGGCTGTGTCTGTGCGCCGAACAGTCCCCTCTGGAACAGAGTGTGCAACAGGAAGGCGCTGTACGTCACGCGCCCCGACCACGTCCACCCGCGCCACTCCACGATACTGCGGTACACCGCTGTGCAACACATATAATCCATGACTTCTCGTAATCAAAAGGCTGGCTTTTAACTTTGCCAGGGGTTAAGCATTGCCATCCAACGTGGCAATGACGCCAGTCTTTTAAAGATATAACTATATAACTCACGATATAGGAACACAACAAAGAAAACACGCTACTTTATACTCTGTGACTTTATGGCGTCTGCGATAACTGACATTTACGTGGATAAAGTCGCGGGCAAAAGCTAGTAGATTCCTTTAACCGACGCATAATTAATATGCCATTTATGTCACATATTATTACTATTCTTTTTTGGTCTTGTCGTAACTTCAGTTTGGATTTCAAAAAAACCTACCTTTGTATGAGGCCAACACTCAGTTTCCAAAAACATACAAATTGTCGGTTAGATAGATATAGATCAGTAATTTGAACGAGACGAAAGGAGTATGTAAGGATCATAGCAGGTGGTGATCTGTAGTTTCTGCCATGGGATAAAGGCGTCAGTTTATGTTTGTATGTCAACTTACATTCAAACTTGAAGACGCTGCCCAGGATGATCGTGATGACGAACAGCTGGAACAGCGGCTTGTAGAGGGCAGCGTACGCGACCCTCAGCAGGGAGGGCGTGCGGCCGCCGTCCCCGTAGAACACGCCCCCCGACAGGATCACCGCCACGCCCAGCGGGAAGCACAGCCACATCACCCAGCGGTACTTCTGATCAACAACGTGATGGCAATAACACCCATCTCACAAAATCATATCCTTATTTGAAAGTGACTAATGTTAGGAAATAATTTCAATTGTTTATTACGAGAAGGAAAAATATTTAGATGAGCACTACGTACTAAATCATTTTTTTTTAAACTTTTTTATATCCTTTAAATATATTTAGCGCTAATTATGTTTAGTGATTTTAGTGAAAGTGGGCCTTAGTATGGCAAACAAGCTGACGGCCCTCCTGATGGTAAGTAGTAGTAGTACCTATAGTATAGACATCTACAATACCAAAGGCCTTGCAAATGCGTTGCCATCCCAAAGACAAAGTTGAAATGATTTTACTTTTATCATTTGTCTTCACCTAACAATCAACTAAGAGTACAATGGTTAAAAATTATCTCTGAAATACAGAAAAAAAACCGCAAGACATGCCATTATGGATAAAGACGGGGTAGTGCTCTAAGCAGTAACCCACCTTGTACTCATCCAGGCCCTTGCCGCTCTCGCTCTGAAGGTGGTATGCGAGGAAGCCGCCCGCCAGCCCGAGGATGTAGGTGGACATGTTAGTGTGGCCGCGCGCGTACAGCAGCCGGAACGTGTCGTCTGTGGCGTACAGGTTGCGGTAGGACCTGAACACGATGTGTTAGGGGAGAAGTTTGTTAGACTGTGGTTAGACTCAAGATAAATAAACGCTTAGTGAAGTCGTACGTTGTAGAAAGTAAATAGGTTCCTTCAAGAGGATGTGCAGCATGGGAACTAAACTGTCTGGGGAAAGATGCGACTATGATATCCTTCTGAACGTTGATGAAATAGTAGAATAATAATATGTTTAAGACAAACCAACTTTGAAATGGCATAAAAGATCCAACGATTCTGATCGTTTTCCCCGTGCCATCTAAAAGTTGAGCAGTGTGGCAACCATTTGCACGACACACGATGATGTTAGTCTAGATGTTATCTTAATAATCTTCGCCACGTATGGACATCTGCAACCAGAGGTCTTGCTTTCCGATTCCAAACACTAAGCAAAAATGACATATTTACCTACCTGTAATAACATCGTCATCCATATCCTTCAAACTAGAACAATATGCATCATAAATAGGCACGGAGGTAGTACTTTCCCGCACGACCTCCTTCAGAAAAAGCTCTACTAATATTACTCACTAGAAACCGCCACCAACTCACTCAGGTTTCTGCATGACCACAGCATCCAGGTCCTGGAAGTAGGTGTGTCCCGCGACGATGGCGACCGAGGCCACGAACAACACCGACAGCAGTACCACGCGGGTCCTGCACTTGCGAGCTGCCACGCACACCAGCAGGCCCAGGCAGAAGAGTTGCGTGTCTGATGCTAGGTACCTGGGGTGGTCGAGTTATCATGTACCGTTTACATTAATGATTGTCTTGATTTATAAGAATAACGTTAAAGCGATTTCAATTGTACTGTTTTACATGACTGATCTAGGAGTCAAGTTTACGCAAAGTTCCTACAATGTCCTTGGAGTAAAATAAAATAACATTTTTAGGGCTTTGTTAACATTTTTAGGGCACACCTAAATCTATTAACACATAATATTTATAAATAAAACAAAACTTCCTTCTTTTTATTCGTCAGAGAAGCTCAGTTCAGTTCGGAGAAGCTCATAGGGCATCGAAAATCTTATCCGCATCGTTGGAAAAGAGCCCAAAAAGTTGTCTGTATTGCCACGTTGTTCTTTTTTTTTATACCACTGCAGGTGGCAAACGTGCTAACGGCCCGCCTGATGATAAGCGGTCACCGCTGCCTATGGACACAATGTATACCTATATGTTGTTGTTTTCAAACTTATTTTCTTGCCAACACCTTAAACTGTACTGTCTAATTAATAAAGGATTATATTCTATTTTAATGAGTTTCTTTCCGAAAAAAGTAAATGCAGAGCTCTATCTCAATATGATCATCTCACCAAGACTGCGGCTGGCATAGCGCGTCGTCGTACAGGTAGTTGTTGATGTACAGCAGCTGCGCCCACCAGTAGCGGCGGCAGGCGAGCGCCTCGCTCGTCACCACCAGCTGCCACAGCGGCCCGCGGCACGCGTGACGCATCCACGTCGAGATGGAGAACAGGATGAGGGCGTAGGTTGGAGTTAGCCTGGAAGAGAAATTGTAGTTTGATTTTTGATAAGTGTTTACTTGTAAGAGAAAGTTTGATAGAAGGATTGGTTAGGTTTGATATTTGTTTATTCTCTAGTCGATGAATAAGCATACAAGCGCGCGCTATCCAAACCTATCGCAGTGTATGAATATAAGCTGGTTCAGTTACTTGGAGTGATGATGGATGGTAAGGTATTAACGTAAGGGTACCATTTAATTTTCAGCTTTTAAAAATGGTTTACTAAAGCACGGTTAGCCACTCAACTAATTCTTAAGGAATTCTAACAAGAACTAGGTGAAAAAAAAACGGTAATTTAAAAAACTAAAAAACCCGACTGCTATTCTTTAAAAATCCCTAATACAAGATAAATTGTAGCATTCGGGACCCATTCTAGAAATGAAGGATTAGTGAATTGAGAGCACATACCTATATTACATTGCAGATGGTCCCGAATGGGTCCCGACTGCTACAATTTATCTTGTTTTAGGGATTTTTAAGGAATAGCAGTCGGGTTTTTTAGTTTTTTAAATTACCGTTTTTTATTTTTTATTTTTTTAGTGTTTTAAAAAAGAAATTAATATACCCAGTATCACTCTTACAGTAAATACGAATCTACCGACACCTCTCAAGCTAAAATCAATCGAGCCGTTCAGCCTGCAGAGCGAGCCAAACAGTTGAATTTGGCGCCAAAAATCTGCCATTTTGTTTTTTTTTTTTATATACCCAGTGTCACTCTCACAGTAAATACGAATCTAACGACACCTCTCAAGCTAAAATCCATCGAGCCGTTCAGCCTGCAGAGCGTGCCAAACAATTATACATACAAACTTACATACATACATACATACATACAAACATACCCTCGAAAAACATAACCCTCCTTCTGTCGCAGTCGGGTAAAAACTGCTAGGTTCAAGACAGATTTGTGCACAAAAGGTTTTTTAATTTTATTTTGTTTATATTTTTTTTTGTTATTATGGCAATAGAAAATACACTGTGGGAAAATTTCAATTCTCTACCTGTAACGGTTCATATGATATAGCCTACTGACTGACAGCAGAGGCTTAGAAGTCCTTTTGGCAAGCTTAGTGCACAGAACCCTATAAAGAAAAAAATACCTCAGCCATCTCTGCAGGATTCCTTTGGGAAGATGCGTCCACCTGACCTCGTGCTTCTCCGAGTACAGCTGGAAGTTGTACGCGAGCAGGAAGCTGGACATCACGAAGAACGTGTGAGTGACCAGGCTGCCGTTGAACACTATCTGTTTGGAAATATCTTCATACGACTGAAAAAGTAGAAGATAAAGTTAAGGATAAATAATAACGTTTTTAATATAACAACCTACGTGGGTAAAAATAAAATTAAGACACGGTTGGCACATTGGTTGAGCGATTGGTTGCTGCAACGCGTGTCGTGGGTTCGATAAGTTCGATTCCCGCATGGAACAAATATTTGTATGTTCTAAAGGGCTTCAGGTAGAGTTGCTCCGGGTGTGCATATTTGTGTATAATTATGTGTTTATTATGCTTATAAACACACCCAGGATACAGGAGGAATACTAGCACCAAATCACATCTAGCAAATATTGGTTCCGTGCGGGAATCGAACCAGCGACACGCAGCGCAGCAGTCAATCGCTCAGCAACAGTGCCAGCCGAGCCATCAAAATAAACAGTAGACAGTGATCTACTTCCTTAAAAATATGTCTATAACCACTTCTAATCATATACAATTATATAACTACAATACAAATGAGGTGTGTCAGGTCCAAGGTTTCCTAATGTGTTTAACATACCCATATAATTATAGGTTAACAACCTATATTTACTTGGACATAATAATAGCTTATCTTTTTCTACTATAGACTAATTTAGATTATCGTTTTTTATAATCACTTCATCTATTTAATTAACAACTATACTATTTAGCTATATGTTTGAGCCGTTTGGGGTTGAAACACTAGCGCCATGGGATCCGAACGCTCATCTATATAGTATTTCGGGACATCGCCAAGCGACTGGTCGACTCTTCACGTGACCAGAGGGCTGGCCTTTTCTTAGGCCAAAGAATCAGCATTGTCATACAACGTGGCAATGCTGCCAGCCTTTTGGCCACTTGCCCCATAGATGGCGATGCGGACGAGTTTTTTGTTGACCTTTGAGCTTTCTCCTTTTTTTATAAATTGTAAATACTTTGTAATTTAGATATTATTTATAAGGTTTGTGTTTAGGTTAGGTATTTAGGTGACTACTACCTATACACAGTGAAAGGCACAAACTTTTACCAAGTATTTACTACAAGATTCTGGACTCCCAAACGTATACACACATAAGCTAGTAAATAAATAAAAAACACACTCACTGTTTCAATATAAAGAGGGTTATCCACATACGAATAGGACATGATAAGAGTTGTGTGTGAAAAGATCACACAATACATCGTCATGGTCCTGAAAGCAAACAAAACACTGGTATTTCAGTAATTAAATGTCAACCAAAACTTGCCTCGCTGAAATCTATCTAGTATATATATATATATATATACCATCACGCCTGTATTCCTCGAAGGGTTAGGCAGAGGTGTACCAATGTACACCCATAGTTCGCCGGTATATTTAGGTCCCATGTAATAGGGGGCGAGCCTATTGCCATTAACCGGGCACAAATCCAAACTCCGAGCTGCTACTGAGAATTTTATAGAAAAACCCAATAACACTTTTGCTCGACCTGGGAATCGAACCCAGGACCTCTAGCGTAGCAGTCGTGCTTAGAACCACTAGGCCAACGAGGCAGTTATCTATCTAGTAATCAAAGTTAATGTCAGGGTAGCCCAGTGGTTAAGCCATATTGCGCAACTACTAACATGACTTTTTTAAATCATATGTGCTGTCTAAATTTATCTTGGAAATCACTGACATCGATGAAGAAAAACATCGTGAAGAAACCTGGACTCATCATTAATATAAAACTGAGATCGCCAATCCGCATAAAGAAAACGTGGTGGTCAATACTCTCGCCTTCTCTGTATGAGAAGTGGCCTTTGCCTAGCAGTGGAACAGTAATAGGCTGGTATTAATAATCAACGTTAGGACTTAAATTTCTCAATATCTTAGCGATAGGTCCAATTACCTTATTCCATGGAATAGTTTCAGTCTTTCAAGTCGCGGCTCTCGCCCACCATTACTTGGGGCTATCAACCTCGCCCAATTTCTGCGTATTGAAAACGCCAATAAATATGGGTTCCCTGCAAAATATATATCACTATTAAATATTCACACACCAAATAATTAACATAACAAAATTTCGCTACAGACCTATTTTTTCCTCTTCCTTGCAACACAGTACATCATACAAGCTTCCGACAACATTGAGCATAATTAAAACTAAATAAACCACAGCCATTGCTATATCACTATAATCTATGGTCACCGTATCCCCTTCCCTGTTGCAATACTGAATATTAGCTATTCTCCCTTCAAGTCCATACTGAGAATAGAGAGAATGGTTGAGGCATTCCTCAAGGGTCTGTCCTAGGTCCTGTGTTGCATTGGCGTTATGAACTCTTGCGAAGTCTTTACATGTCCTCGTTACACATACTCCTCGGTGTATTTGTGTATGGTTGAAATGTTTCAGTTTGTGGTCTGAATATCCCTGAAATGAAATTAAATGTTAAGAGGGTTTACGCCGGCGCCGGCGGCGCGCCGTCCACGCGCTATTTGCCTCAAAATCAATGATTTTCAAACCTGTTAATACCCATTAATAACTTATCGTACAAACATGCAATTTGCGAATAATATTAGGAAGTTTTGTCTTCTAGAGGACGTGAGAGGTTTTTTTAAAATTAAATAGCATGCTTGTAAATTATATTAAGATAACTAAAGTGAGATTTGCGTATTTTACGTTCAGAGTCAATTTCGAAGCCGTTAATCTCCAAAAATTGCTGATAGAATCAATAAACAAAAATATTTACTAATTGGTAATATCCCTTATAATTTTTTTGTCAAGACAGATTTTCTGATTTAGGTTACTTACTACGGAAAATAAAATCAAAACAATGTCTAATTATTAAGAAATTACACGTAGATAAAATGATCCCTACCCTAAAGATGTATTTTTTTTTATATACCTGCGCCCCACTGGGAACTTCTCCTGTATCGTGGGCATACACAAACAGCCAGTCCCGGAACTATCTGTATGTCATACAACTATTTGTTACGTGCGGAGATTGTACCCGTGACACGCGTTGCAGTAACCAATCAATCGCTCAGTCACTGCGCTAACCATCTCGCCATCGTACTTTCATTTACAAACGTTTGTTTTTATATGAAAGCTTTATTTAAAGCTCTGTACTTTTTTGCGGTTTGTTGTGGGGTTTCCCAGGACTCTATTTGTTGTTACAATACATAAATACTACTAGATTATTAAAACACATAGCAGTACAAATAGTAGTGAACGTTTATGAGACAAATATTATGTTATTGTCTGTAACAACCATAAAACAGCGCTCTCAAAGTGTTTACCACGTAATCTTTTTATCCGTTTACAATCCGTAATCAAACGGTATGATTAACAGCTTGCTCTGTAATTATACATCATTGAGGTATACTTAGGTCATGGCACTACTCTAAGATAATTGTAAGCTTGTAAATTATAACAATCAGCAGTAACTGTTACAGCCATGACTGGGTGTTATTTAGATAAAGATAAACATATAATTAATTGTACTCATGATAACAATCAAGTTTCCCAAAAAAAAAAAAAAAATTTGCAAAACGCATGAATCCCAATCACACCAAAGTGACCGTATAGTTAAAATAGTGCGTAGTAAAATTAGCTTTGTTTGTAAAAAGGAAATAAGTAAATAAATTAAATTACTACTGATGAAGTTATTATTTTATTGGGGTGGCTGAGGGCATGTGCTTCATCTTGAAACTTAAAGAAAGTAGTATTTTATCATGTAGTAGGTCATAATTTTGTTTTGCGTGGCAATCCCAGGAACAAAGTTGAAATATCTTTTATGTGCCTGCAATTACACCGGCACCCGTACCCTTCAAACCGGGACACAGCAACGCTGCTTTGCGGCAGAAACAGGTATGGTGGTAGTACTTCTCCGGAAGAGCTCCTTCATAAAGAGCTTTCACAAAAAGGTTACTAATTACCAGCTATTATCATTCAGTCACTTGACATAAATATGGATGACGTATAAAGACAATTGTAGTGTTTAAAGGTCTCTTCGCCTTTGACCCGCTTGTTGTATAAGTTAACAACATATAATTTAGCGTTGTGTCTAAGTACCATTACTTTTTAGGGTTCAACAGGACCCTATTACCAAGACTTCGCTGTCCGTCTGTCTGTCTGTCCGTCCGTGACCAGGCTGTATCTCATGAACCGTCATAGATAGACAGTTGAAATTTTCACAGATGATGTATTTCTGTTGCTTGTTTAACAACAAATACAAACCAGAATAAAATAAATATTTCGGGGGGCTCCCATACAGCAAACGTGATAGTTTTGCTCGTTTATGCTCGATATTGATAACGGCAAGAGGTAAACGCTTGAAATATTCACAGAATATTTAGTTATATACAGTTAGTTTAAAAAAAAACAATTAAAATAAAACAAATATTTACTCCCATACAACAAACGTGTTTTTTTTTGCAGTTTTAAATCTTGCGAATGATGTTACCACTATATAATCGATGTTTATCCCCAATAAATAGTATTATCATTTCGTACAAGATCGTGTTTTATTTTTAATTGTCAACTAGATGTATCCTGCAGTTTCACACGCGTTAAGGCCTCGGGTTTGGGTCTTTGATTATCGCTCCGCTGTAGTGTAATGTTACATAGCCTACATAGCTTTGTCTCATGAATCTGGCTATCATATGCAGAAATAATTATTGACATCCAACTGGTAGCCAGAGATTAGCGCGTTTAAGCAAACAAAAATCTCTTCCGATGTATTATTTTGGTATAGATTCAATATAAAAGCTTGTATTTTTTTTTTTTTTTAAATTAAATTTATAATTATATGCTTAATATAGACTGACGTGTAGTAAAGACACGTGCTGTAGTATTACAAACAACCTTCGAAAGACAAGTACATCGGTTTTCCCTTTTCCGATTTCCTTACAAGTAAACAGATCTAATTACTTGTATAAGTAACAATTAGCTCACTAGCCGCTATGACACTACGCCGTAAATCTAAGTACTACCGTAAGTCTGCGCCGTGCATTTATTTATTTATTTATTTTATAAAGAACATCTGAACAGCACCATTTAGCATTATCTGGGTCATTATCAGGTGACTTGTTATTTGGTTGATTTCGGTGGCAATTTTTTTTTTTTAATTTCCGCTTTACTTACATGAAATATCAAATCTAGACTTAATATAAAACATATTAGTAAAAGAGGGAATCGTATAGACCGAATCGTTATGAAGGGATTTAATTTTAAAAAAATAGTGTCCACCGAAATCAATATTCTTATCACCGAAATCAAATATATAAAATAATTAATATTTCAGATATTTTTTGTATATTAACTGCCTAAGTACTAATAATTTGTAAATAATTATGGTCTGTAAGGAATTGCAGGTTAATTTTACAATAAAACATTTTATTTTATCAAGACTTATGTACGATTTATAAAGTATTATGAAAAATTACAAAAATCAACTTTGATTGGAAGCGTTTATTATCGTTTTAATTAAACTAATTATAAATAGTAGATAGTCTTAAACTACTAATATAGGAACTATAAAAATCACTATAAACTAACATAATAAAAGTCTTGTTTGAGATCTAGCATAAGAGGGTTTACGCCGGCGGCGCGCCGTCCACGCGCTATTTGCCTCAAAATCAATGATTTTCAAACCTGTTAATACCCATTAATAACTTATCGTACAAACATGCAATTTGCGAATAATATTAGAACATTTTGTATTCTAGAGGACGTGAGAGGTTTTTTTAAAATTAAATAGCATGCTTGTAAATTATATTAAGATAACTAAAGTGAGATTTGCGTATTTTACGTTCAGAGTCAATTTCGAAGCCGTTAATCTCCAAAAATTGCTGATAGAATCAATAAACAAAAATATTTGCTAATTACTAATATCCTTAATAATTTTTTTGTCAAGACAGATTTTCTGATTTAGGTTACTTACTACGGAAAATAAAATCAAAACAATGTCTAATTATTAAGAAATTACGCGTAGATAAAATGATCTTTTTCAACGTTTTAACTTGCATTTATCATTATAATAATAGTATATTCTAATAGAAGAACATCTCTTTTAAAACTTACAATTCAAAATTTTCGTGTGATTAGCTTTATAATTTTTTAATAAATATTTTAAAACTACTATAAATTTGGGCGCGCGGCCGGTAGCCAGTTCAGAATTGGATTGAATTGCCTACCGGCTGCGCGCCTCAGTTTATAGTAGTTTTAGTACGAATATTCCAGAACGTATGATGTCGCTTTTTCATTTTTTTTTTTTTTTTTTATACCACTGTAGGTGGCAAACAAGCTAACGGCCCGCCTGATGTTAAGCGGTCACCGCTGCCTATGGACACCTGCAACCGACGTGCCGACCTGCCGACCTCGTAAAAACCTCAAAACTCCTTTCTTGAAGAACCCCATGCTGTAGTCTCTTGGGAAAACCTCAGCAGGGAGCGCATTCCACAACTTAAGCGTACGAGGGAGGAAGTTCCTCTGAAACCTTACCGTACGGGACCACTTGGGTTCCAAGGTGTGAGGATGGGCCCCCTGCCGATGGCGAGAGGTGCGATGGTAAAAAGTGGCCGTTGGCATAATTCCAAATAATTCCTCGGAACACAGCCCATTGTACAGGCGGTAGAACACACACAGGGAGGCAAAGTCCCTCCTCAGACTTAAAGGTTCAATACCGCCTGTGAGCATGGGATCGTCAATAATTCTCACAGCGCGTCTTTGGACCGAGTCAAAAGGCCCAAGCTGGTATCCCGGAGCTCCCGCCCAAAGGTGGCAGCAGTACTCCATATGGGGCCGAACTTGCGCTTTATACAGCACAAGTCTTTGCCCTGAGTGAAATACTGCTTTGCTCTATTGAGCACACCGAGCTTTTTCGATGCCAGCTTGGCCTTACCTTCCAAATGACGTCGGAACTGGACGTCGCTGGAGATATCAACACCAAGGATCCCTATGCTATCGGAGATGGAAAGGGCTATGTCCTGGAATTGTGGAGCTACAGCAAATGGGGTTTTCTTAGCGGTGAACGCGCAAACTTGTGTCTTGGTAGGGTTAAATTGGACTAAATTTAGTCGTCCCCAGTCGGAGACCCTAGCAAGGGTGCTCTCGACTTCAGACACAAGTTGTCTACGACTTTCCTCTACACTGGAACGAGGAATGTTAGCACGACCCGTGTAATAAGTGTCCCCGGTGTTGTCGTCTGCATAGCAATGTACGCCGTCTATAGACAGCATATCATTGATATGCAGCAAGAACAGCGTTGGAGACAGCACGGAGCCTTGCGGGACGCCGGCGTTGATGTCCATGCAATCAGAGCAGCTGCCGTCAACAACGGCTCTTATGCTTCTGCTGGACAAGAAGCTGGCGACCCATTTGCATAATCCCTCGGGAAGTCCGTACGCTGGTAACTTCGATAGAAGACACCGGTGCCAGACCCTGTCGAACGCCTTCGCTATGTCTAGGCTAACAGCCAATGCCTCACCTTGACTTTCTATGGCTGAGGCCCATCGGTGTGTGAGATACACTAGAAGATCACCAGTCGATCGACCGTGGCGAAAGCCGTATTGACGGTCACTGATCAGATCGTGCTCTTCTAGGTACCTCAGGAGCCGGTTCATTCAGTCGGTTTCATTTCACCGTGTTTCAAATTACAACGATGCTAAAGAAGTTTTTACTTCAAAAAAGAACTGATGAATAAGTTTTTGCGTTAAAATGTAAATAAATAACTATTGATTGATTTCGGTGATTTAAAAATTGATTTCAGTGCACCTATTTCCACCGAAAACACCGAAATCAGTGCCACTGAAATCAAAATAATTAGCAAAATCCTAGATATTTTCAAAAGTACCCCGAATTTTTAATATTAATCTCTTTTATTGAAATCTAATACACATAAGACATACTTTTATTATAATTTAAAAACATTAATTCAAATAGTTGTGGCTAAAATGAATTCACCGAAATCAACTTTAGAGGTATACCAAGCCACCGAAAACGATTACTTAACTTAATAAAAGAGTGGCGCGGAGACACACGGGCGTGTTGACCTTACCACCGATGCGGCGCGACTGACAGTTTGTATTACTCAAACAAATATTCTCGCAGTCACTAGAGTACAGGATATATGAACGGATCGGTGCGCGCCACTGATATCAATGCTAAACGTCGGACGTGAAGACAACCAGTTGTAACTTCTTTACTCAGGCCTATTATTGTTTGATAATATTATAAATTTAGTTAATAACTATATAGTTGTTTGTGAGAACATGCAAAATAGCGCCATTTATAGGAGAAAAAAAGATAAAAAATAATTTCCGCCGCAATACGGGGCCGGACGCGGCACCGAGGTCAATTTTTTCAAGGTTTTTATTTTTTTAAACCAATTAATATTTAATTTATTTTAAAAATAACACAGGCCCCTCCTAATGTTATGAGCGTATCTGTTATGGAAAAAAAAATCAAATTGTTAGTCATCCATTTCGTACTGGATTTCGACCAGGACACGCCTATTTAAGCCGTCTAAGAATGACCCATCTACATAATTATGTACAGAAATTGGAAAAAAGTTGATATAAAAAATTGGAAAATGGGCATCTCTTGACTGTCATGGCTTTTACTTTTTTTATATATTTTTTTAGCTACTTTGTTATCACTTACAGAAGCATCAGAAAGATTGTAACCACTATATTGTCAAAACTTATTTACAGAGTGTCCGTGTTCTTCTGTTCTACATAAAGCCTACCAATGTCTGAGCAACTAGCTTCAACTTTCTGATTAATTGACCGCGACTCCTTGATAATTCAAAAGTGCCTGTAAATCATCTAATAGATTTATTTCAATAAGACGATTTTCAGAGGAAGAGGGAGGCCAAAGAAAAGATGGATGGATTGTGTGAAGAATGATATGAAAGAGAAAGGAGTGCGTGATAGCATGACGGCTGACAGGATGGTATGGAAGAAGAAAACGTGTTGCTCCGACCCCAAGTAACATGGGATAAGGGCAGGAAGATGATGATGATGATGATGAAGACGATTTTCAGGCATTTTTTAATTTGTCAAGAGCTTTCAGTCGGTACCTACTTAAGCCAGTGGACTACCTATTTCTAAGGCATTTATAGCAAAACACAAATAGAGTAATTATAGACCAGAAGCTGCTAATATAATAGATGTAGGGGCAAAGCCAACATTAGTCACCTTGCGGGAGATTTAATTTTTAGTCAAAGATAATTATGTACATAACAATAATATGTATGTAAATCTGGTTTATCGTTTAAGTGGCTACGAAGTTATGAAATATATTATCAAAATTGCTTTAAAGAACTAGTATTTCCTGCATCAAATTAGATATTGGTTTTCTTGCCCCTTCCTTGGCGGCCAGAAAAAATGTTCTTTAATGATAACTGTCTAGATGGCTTGTTGTTATAAAAAAACAAAAGAACAATAAAATAATTAAAAGTATCTTCATGACAGCTCATGATAATGATAATGGTAGTAAAAACTTAACGAGTGACACCTGTTTAACTTTAATTATCTGTGGCATGCGCAGTGTCATCTCAATTATAACAATGTCAACAACTGTCTAATTTGAAAGATATCATCATTATCATCATTAAAGCTGGGGATACACACGCCCGTAGCTTGCACACTAGTATACCAGCTCCTTGCACGTGCCAGCTACTGTCATATGTATACGCTAACTGGCATGCCTGTAACTGGCATATAAGTAGCTAGCACAACATTTGATTTACTTGCATGCCCGTTGAGGGAGGGGACGCGGGGGTTGCTTAACTGACATATGTGTAAAATGTAAATAATGTGTAAAACTAAACTGTGTACTAGAAGCAAAAAGACCCAACGGGGGTAATAAACGTGGTATTCAAGCCATTAATAATGTGTGTATTTGATGAAGTCGTGTTGACTAGATATAATAACAAATGTGTGTGACACGTGTGAACTGAACTGTGTATACGCGATGGTGATACTGGTATGCAAGGGCACAACTTGCATGCCAGTATTACTTGCAAATGTATCCGCGTTGTGCCAGTTACTCGTATATGCCAGTAACTTTCATGCCAGCTACTTTTCCGATTTACTGGCATGTGTATCCGCGCCTTAAGCCTTGTAAGTGCTGTCAGAGACAATAATGTATTGACACTGTTACTAAATAGACACAAAATATATTTTTTTTCATAATTTTAGGCAATAGCTAAGAGTTCATCTATTTATTGCTGTAAGGTACGGAATCTTAAAAACGAAATCATCAGCTTTCTTTTCTCTTGCCATTTTTTTTCTTCGATTCATATCGAGAGTTTCATATGAAGAGTTTCGCGTGGATGACTCGATTGTTATTATTTCTAGTCTACTAACATAGTTTTAGGTTTGTTTTGTTAGGTACTATACCATCAATTATATTCAGGTTGAAATGGATTTACATGTCACTAGAGTAAATTCAAAGAAGTGCTAATGTGCTAATACAAAAAAATATCTTTGTGAACTTGAGATGTATTTAGTCGCACAGACTGCTCGTGTAGAAAGATGTACAAAATGCTCTGAACAATGTTGTCTGAATATTTGCCCTATGTCTATGTAAGGTTATAATCATAATAACATTAAATCACTTCCTACTAATCAACAAGAAGGACACAGTATATAAGTAGGTACCTGTATCATCCTCATGAGGTCAGCATTGGACCCCTCGTGCAAGTCCACGTCCACCACGCAGTACGTGCCCCCCGGCTCCGCCATGCAAGCCTCGAAGTCGTCCAGCCCGTACAGGGCGGGCATTTTGTTGTATTCGCTCACTGGAATCAAATGTGATGCACGTGAGTTGTTGATAAGCGCAGCGTAATACGGCCACTGCTAAGGTGGACGGACGACCTGATTAAGACCGTAGGAAGACGCTGGATGCAGGCCGCTTACAACCGGTCCTAATGGAAATCTGTGGGGGAGGCCTATGTCCAGCAGTGGACGTCAAGCGGCTGTTATGATGATGATGATAACGACATCTGCAATACCAGAACCAAGGTTGAAAGGAGGATGGCGAGATTGCATGGACAATGGGACCCACAGTTAGGAGTATCGTGCAGTATGGAAACTTATACCTAGTTGTAGAACTATATAAAACTAACAAAAAAGCAAATGGGCAGTAAGTCGTAGAGGTTGGGAGAAAAAAGATATGCATTGTTAAAGATTATAACCTAAAACGAATCTAATACCTAGTGTTTATTTAATAATACAATATTTTTTTGTTATGTAGGTATTATGTAGTTTCAAAAAGGTGATCAAACAGAATATAAATATTTACCAACACTACCATCGTGTTTCTGCATCTCTCTTGCCAAATATAGGTACTTACTCAAAATAAAAATACGTCTGGGAGCTAGGAACTTTAATGACTTGGTGAAAGCAAGATATGAAATAAAATACTGTTAGCATAGACTAGACTAATTTTAGGATGAAACTATAATAATTATTGGCAAAAACTAAGCTGAATAAAGCGCAAATATCTAGCAGATAATGTAGTTTTATGGCTCCCATTGGCGCAACGTGTCTAGTTGCGACTGAGATTCTTTCTAAAGTCGGGTCGCACATTTTGCCAGTTACATGATTGATTGATAAAAGGGGGGTGAGCCAACTGTCGCTAACCGAGCACATATTCAGATTTCAGTTTGCCCGTCTTGGGAATCGAACCCTGAACCCCACGTTCGGCAGTCGTGCTTACGATCAGTAGACCAACGAAGCATTCGAAAACCTCAGACCAACAAAAAAAGAAAGACGGCGCGCCGCGAACATCAAAAGTGAAGCCACTTTTTTATCTATGTGTGTATCGAAGGGTTGCCATTTGTTAAATTTTTTCCCTATAATTTGGGGATATTTTTGTAGGTAGCACTAGGATAATAATGTACGAGTAAGATATTGTTGAGTATGGTATTGTACCACAATAGTTGCGAAGGCTTTTCTACTCCAAAAAAAAACGTATATTTTCAATCAACTTTATTAAATTCAAAAAGCCATCGAAAACCACGCTGGTTTTCGATGGCAACCATTCTGGATCATTCCGACTATTTCTTGTAGCTACTATCCATTTATTTTTTATTTCATTATTAATTGGAAACCTAAAATATTAAATACATAAAAAGAAAAAAACTAGTAGTAAGAAATCATAATTATTTATATTAACCGAATGGGGAAATTTTAAATCGTATTATGGCAACCCTCACACTTTATGTCACTGCTTTCGTTCGTTGAGGTTTTGTGTTCCGAGTAACCTAAAATTCACAGTTTATTAATAGAGAAACGATGTTATTTCATGTACTTACAAGTGAAAAGTGATTCCGTGAGACTTTTTATGTAATTTGCTGTTGTTTTTGCAACTTTTCACTACACAGGAAGGCATAATTCTATGTTTTAAATCTAAGTTTACTTGACGGCGACTCGTGACGTACTAAGAGTGATGAGCATGGTTTTAGTGTAGGTGTGTGCGTGAGCGTGTATGTTTACTTGCAGGAGCACGGTTTTATGGCTTCACTTTTGATGTTCGCGGCGCGCCGTCTTTCTTTTTTTGTTGGTCTGAGTCGAAAACGAAATGTAGGTACTGGGAATAAATATCAGAGCCATCCTACATAAATCACAAATTGCCCATATACTATTGTAGTCTTTGATCACAAACATAGATCTCCTGGAACTCTCTTCATGAAAAGCAATTTATCAAAGACGCGATTTTATAGACTAATAACAACTTGGATTTTTAAACAAGAGGTTTCTTGAATAAAACAATACATATTAAGAAAATCTTTTAATTCGTTTGTGATTATAAAATACAGGTTGTGATAAAAAATTGGATAGGGGCAGGAAGATGATGATTATAATAATTATTGATACAGTAATTGTATATTCGTTCTATCTGGATACTGTTCCTTCCTCGATAACCTTTAATGCATTTTATCTAATTAAAAGATTATCTAAGAACATAGCTTTGGTGTCTGGCATAACTCATGTACCGCAATATGCTCATTATATGGGAGCAACAGCCTACTGTCCGTGTCCCTACAGGACAGTGGCAATAATATCCTAATATGGCACTTAGCCCCTCCTCCTCCTTCTTTCTTACATCACTATCTCCAGTCCGCATTTTACACAGAAATGCACTAAAACCGCTTTTTATTTTATGGTTGTTTAACCGTGGTACTTCTATTAATATTTCATTATATTCTTCTTTTGTCCGTCCAAACCAGTACTTAAAAAGATGGTCATCAATACTTTCAGGATTCGGAAAGTCCAATTTTGAATCATCTGCTAGTAAATACACAATGTCTTCTATATGTGCAGCACTAAATGTTGATATAGCATCTTCATTAGCATACAATTCATGAAATAAGTTGGCACCTAAGTGAAAATTGCAAATTCTGGCATTTCTGGGTATATAAAAATTAATATTATTAATGTCCTTAATAATCTGTTTTCTCAGTCCATCAGGCACACATTGTTTTTCACTGTCATTACACTCCAAAAACAAGGAACGGCGTGCTGTATCAGCTGCTCTTCTTAATGTCACACGCAACACAACTTGTGCAGCAGATGTTACCTGCAGTGGAGGTCTGGTGACTGAAGGACCAGCCTCTTCAATTTCTGGTGTGTCAGATGTCGACGGATTACACTCTACAACTTGCTCCATCTGTTGCGAAGATATAGGCTGTGCACTACCTCCTACACTAGACGTGGAAGTTGCAACAGGAGTAGAACTTCTACGAGAGCTATTAAATACTCTCTGTGCACGTAAATAGCAAGGCACACATACTTCATCAGTTTTGGATAGCTAAAACAATAAAAGTGAAAAGTTTTAAAAAAACAATCACAAAAATAATGAAAATACAGATCTATTGAGTATGCACGTCATTATTACTTAGTCATCGTTTTTTTTTATTACAAACCTGGCGGGGTCTTATCCATTCAAACACAACATTTCCTATTTGGATTTCTCTTTCAGACATCTCTGGTCTAATGACCAGTCTGCTCCTGATTCTCAAAACAGATCTTCCACACAGCACACACATTACGATGGCCAAGTTGCTGACGGGTGTTATATGCAGGATCTTCATTTGAGTTTTGATTTATCAACTCCCAACAGGAATGACAAATAAAGTTGTCTCCAGTCATCTAAAAACAATTATGTTCAAGGTTTAAGAGTTATCAAATACACCAAGTTAATGTTATAATCATGTCAGTGGTTCCCCCTAAGATGACCCACTGACTGTTCAAAATCAAGAATGTGACCACATTATGGTATGGCTCTGTAGGTGACGGTTATATTTTTAGGTTCCCTGTAATAGAGTGCGAGTCTTACAATCAAACGGAAACAAAACCATGTTACGCGATGCTACTGAAGTAAATGAGCTTAAGTACCAATTTATTTATAGGTATTACAATACTTACATCACGCGGATAAATCCATCTCTGAACTCTCTCGAGTACTTGAGCAGTTTCGTCGGACAAACGATGTCTCCGTAATCGGGCAAAGCGCAATGGCAATTGACAATTCACACAACGCATTTTAACGGGTAACTAAGTCCAAACCACTTGCAAATCGGAATCCAAAGGTAAAAGCTGTTGTCTAAGTCGGTATGTAGAAGAGTCAGTCCAAAAGTAAAGCCAAGTCGTCAAGAAACAATACAATCGCATAGAAAGTAATAGATATCCCACGTTAGCCGTTGAAATCAAACAATGGAATGACAGACGCTAATTGTTTTGACACCGACAGCCAACTCCAATTGACAGCATAACGTTCCATTCTACGTTATCACAAATAATCGTAATAATTATAATATTGTACATTTTTTGTATAAAAAATGTAAATGCATTTTTAATATTAACTTTTGTATGTTTTCCTCATATTTTACAAGTTCTGTTAAAAAAAAAAATTACAAGCGTAAACAAGTGTAAGAACGTAAATCATGTAGGTAATGAAAGAGTAGGTTGGAATGTAATCTGAAACACGGTGCGTTTAATAACTGCATGTGATGACTTATTTTTATGTAAATAAAAATCTTTAATAACTTTTAATTCCCAACACCTAGTGACTTCATATTTTTTTTATAATCCTCTTACAAACTCTTAATTATAGTAAATATGAACTTGCAAGTATATGACACTTAGTTAATTTATAAATAATGTGGGTCCAACCTCGCCATCCTCCTTTCTCATGTGCCTGTAGTTTCACCCCAAACATTTGGAGGGGCCACTAAGAGCCGATGCCTGCCGGGGCTGCGGGTTGTTCGAAAGAGATACCGCGCGCCCGGAACGCAAAAGGCACAAGAAGGAACATGGATGGGTTTTAGAGAAGTAATTTGATGATTTCACATAGGTAAGAAGCGTACACAGTACATATTGGCAAGAAGAGGATGGTGGAAAAGGTGGAAAGGGAATAAGAAAAATACTATCTCTCTACATAAGGGTGAATCAGAAATAATATGAACTAGCTTATGTCCCCGTGATTTCCTACGTGTGACTGTCGGTTGTCACGTGGTTTTAATTCTTGTTGAGCGTAACCCTAGTAATTTCTTTAACATAAAAGTAGTCCTTAAATGTCCGACAAGTCAGAACAAACAGACGGATAGACAGAAAGAATATGAATGTATGATGGATGAGAATATGTATGTTTTTTTGTTTTCGTCTAATTACCGTGTAAACATTTTTCTTTATTTTATAAAAAAAGCTGTTTTTGTTTGACATTACAAACAGACACTTAATTTTTATTTATATGTGTAAATGTATGTGCATTTATAATAATCCAGCTAAATTTATGTTATGTTTAATTTATGTGTCATAGAACCAGTAGTCTTTAAAACTATTATAAATCAATTAATGTATATAAAATACACACAATTACACATACTGCAGGTTTGCCGTATAAAAGGCATAATATCTAACACAGGTATATACTACATACAATCACATGCAAACACGCCTGTATTCCGCGAAGGGTTAGGCAGAGGTGTATCAATGTACACCCACAGTTCGCCGGTATGTTTAGGTCCCATGTAATAGGGGGCGAGCCTATTAAAAAAATAAAAAATTGCCATTACCCGGGCACAAATCCTAACTCCGAGCTGCTACTGAGAAATTCATAGAAAAACCCAATAACTCTTTTTGCTCGACCTGGGAATCGAAACCAAGACGTCTACCGTAGCAGTCGCGCTTAGAACCACTAGGCTAACGAGGCAGTTAATAATATACTACCGATAATTGAACAGCATTTAATCTTATAATTACACTGCAGCAAATTCTATTATGTAGACGGTCAACTAATTATAACCTTACGTATGCAATAAATACCTAGAGCAAATTGCATTAAATTGCTATTTCTGTGAACTGTATATAAATAATTAAAGATCTATGCCCATAAAGAGTCAACTCGGTCCTGGAACGCAAAGGGCGTTAGGAGGAACACGGATTGGCTTAGTCAGTAAGAGTCTGACACTCTGTTCCACTCCGTCCAGAGCGGAGGAAGTTCTTTGAAGATTTAATCTTTTAAAAAATATACCCATAACCCTGCATTAGGTAAATCCAGAGCCGTGCTAGAAACGTGTCAGGCAAAAAAATATTCAAAATTAAATTATTTATTGCCAGTAACCTATTTACAGGCACTTTTAAATTGTCAAGAAGGTCAGCTACCGAAGAAGATGTTTACCAACTTGACTAGCCGATTTGATGGATTTACAAAAAATATATACATACATACAATGAATGACTCCTGAATTCCCCGAAGGGTAAAGCAAAGCTGTACCAATGTACACCCACAGTTCGCCGGTAAGCTCAAGTTCCATGTATTTGGGAGCGGGCCTATTGCCATTAACCAGGCACAAATCCTAACTCCGAGCTGCTACTGAGAATTTCATAGAAAAACCCAATAACACTGCTCGTCCTGGCATCGAACCCAAGACCTCTACCGTAGCAATCGCGCTTAGCACCAGTAAGGTAACGGAGCAGTTCAACCAACCTATATAACAAAAGCAATTTTCTTTATATTTCATTACTACTACAATGTCCTCAGATAAAGATAAAGTTCAAAAAACGGCGATAAAACCGACAAGGTTTACATCAAGTAAACAATTAACTGTTGAAACGAACACGCATATAAAACATAACAATTAACATAATATTATGTCTTTTAACAACATTAATATAAATGACAAAAATAACATGGAATGTACAAAAGTTGTTTAATTTATGTGAAGGCTGAAAAACGGATGCCTATTTATTTTCGCACTATTGTGTGAAAATGTAGCTCCGTTAAAAGAAACCTAATTAATAAGATGACTAATTATTCAGGTAATTGAAATGCAAAAATCGTCACAAAAGAAATACTTCGTCTCTGTGATCCTGGATTTTTTGGTAAAGCAACCGACCAACTGACAAACACAATATATGGTACTAGACATTTTGACTGGTTCAGCCATATTTAATAGTATATTATGTCAAAGTCAAAGTCAAAGTCAAATCATTTATTTCAATTAGACCATTAAAAGGCACTTTTGAACGTCACAAAAAATTAAAACTAATTAATCTAGTTGCCCATTCCAAAAGGTAGTTTCGTATGGAGAAGAACGGGCAAGAAACTCCATAAAATATGTAAAAGGAATAATGAGAAAAACTCTGTTCTAAATTACAATTTGGACTGGACACCCCGCCGCGAGTGTTGACTGGCAGTTTGCATAAAATAATATCTCGAATATAGTACAAGTGTGGATTGAGCCAGTATTACCGTGACCACCAGAGTGGCACAGTAAAGTGGTCCCAGCCAGAGGCGGATTTGCAGCCCAGGACCCTAAAAAAAATAGCTCCTTTAAAGCGCCTTCAGCTCGTGTTGCAATTCAACTTCAACTGTAATGACAAACTTAGCTCACTTGTATTATAATGATCTATTACTGTCCTATTTTTTTCCCCTATAGGTACCGTATACGTCATTAAAGCAAACAGTTTTTTAACAAAATGGCAATTGGTTTTATTCATTAGGTAGGCCACAAACTGACTCCAGATAGTGTAGTCCAGGGCACTATATACCTATATGTACGGTTCCACTCATGGTCCCAGTACGCTCCTGTTCGAAAAGACAGCTGCCACACACCTGTGACAATTAATACAACCAAATTCGTGACAAATGTCTTGATGATGAACATGATTCGTAATTATATTGTTGTGTTAAAGATTTTATGTTTGTACTTAAGATAATGCAACAATAACAATACCAGTCTTGTTTCCTACTGGGTAAAGACCTCTTCTCATACAGAGAAGGCACGAGCATTGATCACCACGCTTACTCAAGACGGATTGGAGTCTTTAGACTTATATAATTTATAAGGGTTTTGATGACCGATGTCGGTGATGTCCAGGAGAAACTTAGAAAGTACATATGAATTGAATAAGTCACATTGGTGCTTTCCCGGTATCGGAAGCGCAACCTAATGCTGGAGAGGCATTTGGCTTAACCACAGGGCCATCACGACACTGACTTGAGATATAAGTACAAACATTATAATCTTGCCCATAAGAGTGATCTAGCTTAGGAATCTAACCCTCAGCGACCTACGCTGCGTCATTCAGGTCATCATATTCACAATTACTTCTCGCTTTGTTCATTTTCCTGTCCACTACGATTTCATTTTGAACTTGAACTGTAGTTCAATGTTACTTCGTGTACGGTCTATTTACCACGTAGTTAGTGCAAATAACATCCAAGTTGACGTAAAAGGCGTTTAGAACCTTTTTTACCCGACTACGGCGAAGCAAAAAGGAGGGTTATGAGGTTGTTACCCGACTACGGCGAAGCAAAAAGGAGGGTTATGAGGTTGACCGGTATGTATGTATGTATGTATGTATGTATGCATGTATGTATGTATGTATGTATGTATGTATGTATGTATGTATGGATGTTCATCTGTTCCCTCATAACTTCTAAACCGTCTAACGTAAATTGACAAATGAGGTGTCATTAGAAGCGTCTTGATCGTCCGCTGGTTATAGGCTACATTATGTTGCAATAAATTGTATGTGGCGCCCTCTAGGGCTCAAGAAGATGTGAAAAAAAAATTTTTTTCTTCCAAATATGGTCGTGTTACATATCAAACTAAAGGGCTTAATTAGCACATTTCAAATATATATATATATATTATATAAGTAAATTGTACATAGCACCCTTTAGAACGCATCATAAACCTAGCTAACTAACCAATATTTCGTTTGGGAGACTTAATAGATTATTATTTCATATATTGTGTATATATGTTGCAGTTCCAATAATATTACGCATATAAATGTCTAAATTTAAACCCCAAAATATTTTAAATAAAAAAGAAGTTTAAAAAACTAAAACCCGACTACAAAAAATTCACGTTCTAAAAAGTATGAAACAAGAAAACATTCTCATCTGAAAGCCGTGGTCGTATGCCACCTAATTCAGGTAAAACTGTATGTATGTAGTTATAGAACATGAATCTTTAGCACTAAAGTTTAGGGTAAAGTGGCATACGACCACGGCTTTCAGATGAGAATGTTTTCTTGTTTCATACTTTTTAGAACGTGAATTTTTTGTAGTCGGGTTTTAGTTTTTTAAACTTCTTTTTTAGGTAATCGACTAGATAATATGAGGTAGGTACTTTGCGTGAATACAAATCTGCAGATTTCAAGGCGAGACGTGCAGAAAGTAAGGCTTGTGGTCCGGGACGGATTATGCAAAAGTACTGTGAATGAATGCCGAATTACTACTTAATATCAGTTTAACCACAATCTTGCGAACTGTCTATTGCCCCCGACTTTGTTTGAACATAAACATAAGTTTTTTATTCGTTTTTTTTTTCGTTCTTTGTTCTCGAAATGATTTGTGTAAATAAGTACAATTAGGACCGGTCATTGAGGCTATCTTGAAGGGAGGCCTAAGTCCAGTAGTGGATGTCTGTCGTTCAGCTGATGTGATAATGATGATGTAGTAAAATGAAAATTGAATTTCAGAGAAACGTCTTGCCTAACCCTTCGGGGAATACAGGCGTCATTGTATGTATATGTCTTGAACTATTAGGTACATAGGGAACACAAAAACGGGATAAATATTATCGAAGGTATTAAGTTAGATATAGATCTATATAAACGTGTGCTAAATTTCAGCAGATCCGAATTCCGTTCAGCCGTTCCGTTCAGGTGTGATTCAACACAAACACAGACACAGACGATGGCCCATCTTACATCGTGCCCTGCGAGCCCTAACAGCTGCACGCAGGAAGATTTAATGGCTGTCACCGACAACGCAGTCAAAGTGGGCAAATTCTGGGCCGCAACAATATAATACCTCTATAATAGTTTGTCATCGAAATGCTAGGAAGAAGAAGTAACAAACGTACAAACTTCCACTTTTAGAATATTATAACTAGGATTAAGATGAGCCAGCTTAGCTTCTACGAAGTTAAATCCAAATGTACGTTTAAGTAATGCTTGCGAGAATTTTAATGCTTGGTTGGCTCAACTAAAATTGCGATCCTAGATTGTTTTTTATTGTTCTTAAAATATGTCCTACTGGTTAAATCTTTACATTTTGCTATTAACTTCAAGGATTAAATCTGCACTAAAATCCTATTGGAAATATTATTATATTCATGTTATATATTTATGAAAAGCTTAGGAAAAGTGTGATTTGATAAGAGAGTATAAATTTGGAAACCACGATATCATTAATGACGAAAAGACAATATTTGGATTTTTCAAGTTATAACTGTATTTGTTCGGAAGTGCGGTATGTCTGTCTGTTACCTAATCAAAAGTAAAATAAGTCAAAATCAAATCATTTCTTGTAATTAGAGCATTAAAAGATACTATTGAGAGTCATTCACAAGGGGGGGGGGGATAGACAGATCCCCCCATCTGTTCGCCCAAAAGGTAGTTTTGTATGGATAAGAATGGGCAGGCAATTGGGTAGATGACACCACTAACCAATTATTTCAAGAAACAACTTCACAAAAAAACATTTAATTTTAGCACTAAAAACCCGATGATATTTTAAATAACTATAAAAATCGATTTTTAATTACTTTGAAATCAATAAATAGTAAGTGAATTGGGATGACAAAAAAGTGACGTCATAGTTGAGTATTGTCATAGAAAATCTATGGGGGAATGGCGTTTTGACAGCTCATAAAAAGTACGTCAATTGATTAGTGGTGTCATCTACCCAATTCCATACGTACCTACTCTTTTTTAATAATACATATATGTAATTAAAAAGAAGTATCTACCTGACGTTCAGATAAAAATGAGTCGTAATAACTTTATTACGTTTTTGATCTTTGTTTTACAGTAATTACATTGATTTCTAATCTAGACGTCATGTCGACTGAAGAAGTGCGTTGTGCAGTAGGAAGATAGAGTTTAAAGTCTTTCGATTTTTGGGTTTAATTGTGAAAGCTGAAGAGTTTGTATATTTATTTTTTTGGTTGGTTGAACGCGCTCATCTCGGGAATCACTGGTTCGAATTTAAAAAATAATAATGTATTGGTTTGCCAGGCAGTCGAGGCAGGCTATATTACATCACGCTTCGGCACTCGGGAGCGGAGCAGTAACCAAAGACGTAGCTTAACACGGGTGATGAAAAACACGCGGACGAAGTCGCGGGCTGAAGCTAGTTTAGATAGAGTAGTATATTATGTTTTAACTTACCGTTTAAATGATAGATAACAGCCGTAGATCTCCCGTAGAAAAGAAACAACACCAAAAACAATTGAGATAACATTCTGCTAAGATAAACTTTTCCCGCAAAAAATAAATAATTTCTATTTTACACAGTTCGACCCTTATTCCAATTCTCTACTTTAAGAAGTAATAGATAATTACAATAAAGCTAATAAATAAATAAAATTCAAACTCCACTACTACATTAAATTAATAAATTAAATTCGAAAATGATAACCATATCCCGCCATAATTTACTTTCTATTTTTTAAATTTCGAAAGGGTCAATCACAGACAGCTTTAAAAAAAAAAGGTTTCAACCATGAAAACTTTTTGGCTTTTTTAACAGACACAAAATAATGTTGACAGTTTATTTATAGGTTGATTAATGTGTAATGCATATGTGGTAACGCGTGGCTACTGCGAGTGTGAGGGTACTATAGTGAGCTGGTCATTCGAGACGCATGATATCCTTGTTTGTTCTACATTATGTTAATCCGAGCTAGGCCGCAGTGACGTTTGTTGTAACTTATAATGTTGTATTGTTCGTTTGTTTATTGATTTTCTTTAAGAGGCGTGGCTTAATTTTTATTGGCACTTGCTTGAGAGTGATCTTTCAGAGAAGTTATAAATATGCTTTATTATTTCAACATCGTCATCATATCAGCTGCAGGACGTCCACTGCTGGACCAATGTCCAGCAGTGCCCATGTCCTATGTGGTGGAGGCTTATGCCTCCCCCATAGATTTCCAAAAGGAACGGTTGGAAGCGGCCTGCATCCAGAGTTTTCCTAGTTAATCACTGTTGTGTTGTTCAATCACAGTGGTTATGGACAACTTGGTGAGAAAACGTGAACTAAAAATTTATAGAGGTCTGAAATCGCGAAATCGAAAATCCGCCTTGAGAAAGCGTGGTGATCAATGCTCGTGCCTTCTCAGTATGAGAACAGGCCTATACCCTGCAGTGGGACAATCATTATTATCGATTTATTTTCTGTTCTGTACCGTACCTGGGAACGTTCTCGCTTACATTACACGCTGGAAATGTAGTGATTTTTCACACCAATAGAAAAATCGTTAGCTTGCAATAATTGTGGTCAAAGTTACTATTAGTTTGATGGGTAGTGTACGATTTAATGGCTATGTGATGTGTCTTGGTACACCCCGTATAATATAATTCAGCGAATCAAATCACTTCAATAGCTAGGTGGTAGACCAACAATATTTTTATTACTCAACTTTTCAGCCCGACTTCAAATCTTTATTTTTAGACTGTTTTTGATTTAAAAACATCTTATCTTAATCAAAATAACACCTCTAAACCTTCGCAAATTTCTGACATAGCTTATCGCTAAGATGAGATTGCAACTCGATTTTATGCGTTTTTAATTATGGGAATTGGCCTTCAGATACTAATAAAATAATGGGTGAAACTTTATTTTTTCTCAAGCGAAACCGCGTTGCAACAGTAGTATAGATAAGTACCTTGTAATCATATTATTATAAATAGTTAGTATGTACTATATCCTACTCAGTACGAGGAAATAAGAAAAAAATGTGGTTTGATGCCTTCCTTTGTTTAAATAATAATATTTATAAATGATTCCAGTTTTACTTAGAACTGGTCCATTTACAGTAGAGGCTCATAGTTGACTCAAACTATATACCTACTGTTGTGCGGTCAGCAATAAAAGTCGTTTTACGCTTGAGATATTTAAATTTTAATCATTGAACACAATATTATAAGAAATATCAAGATGTCAAAAATAAAATAAACTCTAATAATAAAATAACACTAAAATGCAGTACGTACGTACGTACTTATTAATTCGTGTCTGTTATGTATTGTACATGACATACAAAAGTAATAATGTTAAGCGGCTTTTTACGCAGACTGTCCATGTGCACATAGATAAAGAAGTTAGAACAGAGAGCCTAGCATAAGCGCTTAGATTAAACGCTGCATAAATTCAATCCACGTTCTTACATAATAGAACAGAATTATTTTTATATTTGTTTTAAAACAACGTTGAACACTAGGAATTTCTCCTATATCGTAGGTCCGTTTACAAACATATAAACTCACATACACAAACGGAGAGACTTGGACAATTATCTGTAGGCCATACAATTACTTGTTCTGTGAAGGAATCAAATCGCTCAGTACTAACGGCTACCGTGCCGCCGAAAATATAAACAGAAAGTTTTGGGAACATAATATAATAGATTTGTATTTTCTTATCACAAATTTCAGTTTTTAGTTAACTTAAGTCTACAGAAATAATCGTTTATACATAACTTGTAAAAAACTGGTGTCTAAACCTTTTTTTTTCAATTTCCCCGGAACAATATTTTTTAAGCCTTTTTTCATATTAATATCAATAGCTACTACCTAATTGTGCATGCTGTATAAAATTTAACGACATTCAATTAGACCATTAAATGACACTTTCGAGCGTCATGGAAATCATTCGAATATCCATTAAGATTTTCCACAAAGGAACAAAAAACGGGGCTTGGTTTTAGGGATTGGCACAAACAAAGAGAAGTCTAGTAGTCAGCTGTGAATGATGTTGATGACAGCGTAAGAAATTCTCGGAAACCCGTTACTTTGTAACTACTTTTAACTACGAAATCTAAACAGAGTAGTAGCACGAGGAACCGCCTGGCTATAAACCAGTAGCAAAAGGCACACCAACCGATACTTATATTATAAATGCAAAAGTAACTCGGTCTGCTGTCTGTTACACATTCACCACTAAACTACTGAACCGATTTTTATGTTATTTGATACGAGCTTCTTGGAACCCAACAAAGGCTACATTTTACCCCTCAATAACCGGCATTTACACGGCCATAAGCTAGTGTAGTATAAATATATCGTTTACCTAAGTTTTACAGTTGGTGCGAAGATTCCCATTACATCAGTGGCAAAATATAGGAACATATGTAAAATTAGTAGTTGCCGTAGTAGGTAGGCGGGTGTCAGGCGCCCGCTTCTTATGTATGAGGTTGCGAGTTCGATACTGGGGCAAGTACCAATGATTGTTCAATTCGTATTATAATTATGTACTTTCTAAGTTTATCTTGGATTTCACTGACATCGGAGAATGGAAATACCGAGAGGAAAACTAAACTTGTAAATAATATTAGACTGAAATCACCATTCCGCCTTAACCAAGCTTGGTGATCTCTTGGTGATTCTACGTAGGCAATCCACGTCGGGCAAAAAATGTTGTTAGGAAAATCCAATAACACTTTTAGCCCGACCTGGAAATCGACCCAGAATCCCACAATTAACAGTCGCGTTGGTGACCACACGACCAAAAGGGCATGTAAAAGTACACTAAGTACGAAACGATTTTTATTTTAACTCAAGTTATTCCTTACTCCTCCGCTGTAGGTCTACTTACGACTGTTTTCTTTTTCCTGTTTAACTGGTTGCGGGATCCTCACGACAATGGAAACGTTTCTCCGGGACTCGTCGAGCTTCATTACCTCGGCGCTTTTCTACTTTTAATTCTAGCTTTCATGAGTTGCAGATTCGGAATAGAGAGGCAGGCTTGGCCCAAAAAAGAAGAAGATACATAACCAACTACTCAAATATTTTTCTTTCTCTTTACATTGTTATTAGTAGTCCCCGAGCTAGAATTGATCTTACCATAACACAGTCTTTTACTAGCACTGGAAGAGGACGTTTCTCTGAATACTGAATTACCGACAAATATAATATTGTAGGTGCAGTCGCCAGCGCATCAAGCTATCCCTAACTGTCAAATTTTCCCAATTGAACATGAACCTTATAATTTTGTAATAAAGTTGAATAACTATATCAAAGAAATTTGACTGATTGGGGTAGCTTGGTTTGCCGGCCTCTGTACATCTATACTAACTCTATATTATATTATAAAGAGGAAAGATTTGTATTTTTGTTTGTCACGAATAAACTTTAAAACTAATAGGCCGATATCAAAAAATCTTTTGCCGTTAGGTTAGTCTATGTTACTCAGTGATAATGTAGCTTCACTATCATTGAGTAACATAGGCTTTATAACATCACGCTACGACCACGGGAGCGGAGCGGTAACCAAAGACGTAACTTAATGCGGGTGAAATAAGCCACGCGGACGAAGTCGCGAAAAGTCCGCTAGTACATACATAATATAATCTTAATATTAGGCAAAAAAAACATTTAAACACCAGGATCAAAGCAGCTACTAAACTATAAAAAATATCACTAAAATGAACTGTACAGCTAAGTCACGTTCTTCGTGAAATATAATTATTTTAACGAGTGTAAAAGTAAGACACGTTCTATTCATAAATATTTATTTTATTAAACGCATTTAAATTAAATAACAATTAATTCAGTAGTGTATTGAGGTAAATGTCAACATTATAGCACATTAAATTAGATAATTAACATGAATATTAAAAGCTTAATAAAATATAATAGTAACCACCACACTACCCACCCATAACAAACGTATTAAAATTAACATATCACAAAAAATACTGATGAAAATGATTTGTATAGCGTGCGAATATAATAAAAATAGGCTATAAAAATGGAACAACTCTGTCTAAGGCGTAAATTAGTCTTCATATTCGTACATTTTATTATATTAATATATCTGTACAATTTATTGTAAAACATTTTTTTAAATTAAAGTATGGAGTTTCCTGCCGATTTTTCTCCATAGGAATCTACTTTTTGAAATGGGCAACTAGATTTCATATTTTTTTTATTTTATGGTAATGACGTTCAAAAGTGCCTTTTCAATGGTCTAGTCATCACTAGCGCATTTTGGGTCAAACATTGTATTTAAAACATATCTTATTTATTTATATTATTTTATTTGCCAGCGATACGCTAAGAAGAGAAATGTTCTAGTTGAAATACATGACTTTAACTTTGTATTTTAATTATTTCAGAATTACGTCAAAAACGTGGCAAAATGAGACGACTAGGCTAGACTTTCTGAATGAAGCCTAACGTGAACATAACGCAAAAGTCGATTGTTGTTCTGCGATAAACTTTTCCAACAGCACAAGATGCAAGACTGTTAATTTATAAGACATTACACTGGCTAACATATAAATCATCCGAAAAAGGCAGCTGTTCTATACATTTTAAAGAGTCCGTGGAGTTTCTTGCACATTCTTCTACCTACGTCTTGGAACGAGCAACTGGCTTTAAAATATATTTTATTCATGTAATTGACGTTCATAAGTGCCTTTTGAAATAAATGATTTGACTTTGACTTCTTACTAATTGAATCACTCATTAACAATCAAAAGTGCTTGTAAATGGTCTAACTGAAATCATCAATTGACTTTGACCTTAATCTTGTCGTCTATTGAATTTGGGAATATTAGTTTTTTTTTGCAAAGTTGGTTCCTCAGTAAAAGTTCTTCATATTCAAGAGCAAGTTTACGCCTAGAAATATTGCTAAAGGCTTACGCAGACCGGGACAGACCGCGGCATCGATAAATCCCTTTCGATGCCGCGGCACTATTTTAAAGCATAGCAATTTATGTCGTATTTCTTTATTGATACGTTTGAATGTCCATTGGTAAAAAATGAAATCCCTAGCCATGCCGGTCTGCGTAGGCGTTTATTAACCATTTGACCGCCATAGTCTAGATGACAAACCAAAATGTGCCCGAACACGCCACGGTCACGATCCCATGACAATGTTTTATAATAAATAACACTCATAAAACTACATCGATATAATTTGGAACTCACTACTATTTCGTAGGTACCAAAGGATGAATTTGTAGGTTTACTTTATTGACGTGGCGGTCAAAGGGTTAAATAAAAGTCACCTAGTAACAAAATCAAAATGCTATATAACCCCCCACTCGACACAGTCGCTGACGAGGCCGCTGTACCGCTCGGCGAACAGCTGGCCGGGGCTGAGCGCGAGGCCCCCGACCTCCTGCATGTCGGACAGGAGAGGCGCCTGCTCCGCCTCCACCAGCACCATCGGCAGGATCGTCATCGCCACGAACAGAGTCAACCTCAGCATCTGAAACAGTTGTAGGAATAGTTGAGATGGGAGTAGGTAGTAGAACATGATCGAAAGTTACATTTGTGGAATTATATCGGGTCTACTGTATCTACAACTAACTTCTTGTAATGATCGACATCTTGATTTCCCAGTCTTCTAATAGATGGCGTTACTAGACTCACCACAATAGTTTTAAAACATTTTATTAGATGACGGACAGGTGAGGGTAGCCAGAAAATAATAAGTTGTCATGTCATGAGATGTCAATGGAAAAGAAATGCTGCGTAACGGTTGCTCCGAGTGAACTTACATTTTTCCTGGAATTAAAGTCAATATAGTTCGGGAGTTAATACAGAATAGAAATAAGTATTATCAATAGTGCAGTATAGTGAATTTGTGTGCAAATTGTCGAAGTAACGGGGTAAGTGTTGCGTCTATTTAACGTAGTGTAGGTTGGATAGTTGGGAATACTCTTCAAGTCTGACTGTTCTCATTTTGTCCTCAGCTTGTGGAAACGCCCTTATTGTTCGGGCACAATACTATTGTAAATTGAAGGTCCATCTGCGATTGATGAAATAGTGTGTCGTCATCACGGGGCTGAGTTGAGTGATCGACATATTCGCCACGGTACTTAACTGACCAGTTGGTCTCGGGGCATAGAGGCCGATCCGAAGTCTGTGACATCGAGTTCGAACCCGGCCAAGTGTTTCTCTTTTTGTTGTGCGAGACATTTTGTTTTGTTATTTATTTTGATCTTTTATTTTATTTTGTGTCAATATTATTTACTTTATTTGTTTTAATTGTTTAATGGTTAAGGTGTTAGTACTTAAGCTACATGTTACAAATTAGTAGATTTTCTTTGTTTAACTTTATCTTGTTCCATTATTATTGTTTTGGCTTGTATTTTGGAAATGCGGCTGAATATTTAGCAATATTATTATTCAAGTAAACTTGTTAAGCAGTCTTAGTTTCTTTCATTGTTCAGTTACTTGGAACCCCGGTCATCACATTGGCGCCCACGGGTTAACTGAATGAAAGATTAACAAGGTGTTTAACAGTTGTGGTTATTCAGTGTATTTAGGTAATTATTATTGTCAACAAAGCTTGGTAAATACAGCACTAAAAAAAAAAAAAAAAAAAAAAAAAAAAAAAAAAAAAAAAAAAAAAAAAAAATTAAAAAATAATTGTTATGTTATTGAATTAAAATTGTTACGCGGACAGAAACCTACTCAGCAGATTAATTTGAAGTTAAGCGGGTTTTAAATATTATTACTGTCTGATCATGGATGTTAATGCACTGCATAAAGATGAGCTTGAGTTTGAATTGGCCTGTCGCGGGATTCTGGATTGTAGGACCGTGGCGACTATGCGGAAATTTTTGCGGGAAATTTTAGTTCGAGAGCAGTCGGGAGAGTCGTCTATTTCTTTTAAAGCTCCTAAATCTTGCATTGATAACCCAAATCATGAGATATTGATATGTCAAAAAAAATTAGCTGCAATAACTTCACTTATATCTGAACTATCGCACAGTCCCGAGCATTCGTTGTATAGACGCATACACTCTCGTTTAACACACTTGTTGAACCGTGCTAAACTTATAATACCTTCTGAGTCTGCTGACATTGAGAGTCATTTGACTTTGCTAAAGAGCATCCAGGATACCTTGTCGTCACTAAGACAGCTTGAGCAAGAAGAAGGTGAAGACGAGGATGTGATTTCTGAACATGACAAAGACATCTTACAAAAGTCTCTGGGCGAAGAGGCCATGCAGATAATGGGGCAATTGGAAAAGTGCCGAAGCTCAGGGAAAACTACTTTATCAAAGGAGGAGGACACGGAAATTCACCGAGATCGAGCCTCACAGTCTACCGTTGCCAACATATATGACATGCCACGAACCGCCTTAGAGAGACCGAGTCTTTCACGTCATCCATGCTTACAAAGAACTTCTACTTTTGATAATGGCTTTCACAAACAGAAACTGGTTCCCATTAAAGACTGGGGTGTTAAATTTAGTGGTAAGGGCACTGTAAGTGTGAACGCGTTTTTGGAAAGGATCGAGGAACTTAAAGAGGCGCGGAATGCTGCCGATGAAGACTTATTTCGGTATGCCATAGATTTCTTCGAAGAGGACGCCTTAATATGGTTTAGAGCCAATAAAAAATCAGTAACTAATTGGAATCAATTAGTGAGGTTACTGCTGGACACGTTTCAACAACCGTATTACCAAGAAGAGTTATTGGAGGAGATTAAGCAAAGAACCCAAAGCAACCAGGAGGGCATTCTGATTTATATAGCAATTATGCAGAACATGTTTAATCGGCTACCTACTCCCATTCCTGGAACACAAAAATTGATGATACTTAGAAAGAATTTACAACCCTATTTTCAGAGGGTCATATGCCGAGACACCTTTCATTCGGTGAGCGAATTAACGTCGATTCTAAGGATTATTGAATGCACTAAGTTAAGCTGTGACAATTTCAGAGAACCTACTCATAGTGATCGCTCTTTGGAAAAAGATTTAACATATAAGGGAAATACTTCTAAGATAACACGGAATGAAAACACGACTGAGCTGGCAGCCATAGATAATAAGGAAGGACTAATAGCAAAATGCTGGAACTGCAGAGCTCCAGGACATCGTTTCAGGGATTGTAAGTTGCCAAAACAGAGACTCTTCTGTTATAAATGTGGACGTTTCGGGAAAACGACAAATAAATGTCCATGCAATTCTACCGATAAGGGAAACGACAAGTCGGAGTCGATGCCGGCCGATCGTACCCCGACAAGCTAAGTCATTCCACCTCGAATGACTGGCAGCAATGGCTACACACAGTTTCGATCTTTTTTAAAACAGGAAAGATCTGTAATATTAATAAGCACAGGCAAGATAATCGGTATTACGCTGAAATAAAAATTTTAAATCAGCCGTTTGTGGGATTATTGGATTCTGGCGCCACCATCTCAGTCATTTCGCAGCAATTTGCAACGAAGATCACGAAATTGGGGCTTCCAGAACATAAAGTCGAGAAGCAAATGATCTCAACGGCAGATGGCACCTACCATACGATGGATTCCATTGTTCATTTACCCATTGAGTTTACGGGAAAATATAACGTGGTAGATTTTTATATAATGGACTGTTTAAAACATGATATTATTTTAGGAATGAATTTTTTTGAGTCATTCAACTTAGCTATAGGGGCAGGGAAATCGACTGCTGACATTACGGAAATGAATGTCTCACAACCAGTAATTTCGCGGGATGAACTGACTATTCCACAGAAAGAGCGCCTTGACAAGTTGTTAAAGGAGATGGAAGCCGACATTGGTAAAGGTTTAGGAAGGACATCGTTGATCAAACACAGAATTGATACCGGGGACAGCTTACCCGTCAAACATAGACAGTACCCCTTCGCTCCCCCAATTATGGCAGAACTTGAAAAGGAAATTCAGGATATGCTAGATAATGATGTAATAGAACCCTCCTTCAGTTCATGGCGTTCTCCTGTACTACTGGTGAAGAAACCTTCGGGCAAGAATCGATTGTGTCTCGACAGTCGACAGTTAAATAAGGTTACAGTAAAGGATTCTTATCCCTTGCCTAGGGTTACAACCATTTTGGACAGTCTGAAAAATGCTCGATACCTGTCAACTATTGATCTACGATCAGCTTTCTGGCAAATACCACTAGAAGAAACAAGCAAGGAAAAGACTGCTTTTGGACTGGCAGGAAAAGGACTTTATCAGTTCAAAGTCATGCCATTTGGGCTAAGTAATGCGTCTCAAACCCAACAACGTTTGATGGACCGCTTGTTCACGCCAGAATTTGAAAGTAGATTGTTCACTTATTTGGATGACATCGTCATATGTGACGGAAGCTTTGATAGCCATTTATCGTCATTAGCACATGTAAAAAATCAACTTAAGGAAGCAGGATTAACGATCAACCTGGAGAAATGCGTATTTGCGAGATCGTCCTTAAAATACTTGGGCTATATTGTAGACAAGGAAGGATTACGTACGGACCCGGATAAAGTAAAAGCGATACTCGACTATCCTAGGCCTACAACCTACACGGAGCTAAAGCGATTTATTGGTCTAGCTAGTTGGTACAGGCGGTTTGTAGAAAATTTTGCCATTGTCGCAGCTCCACTTCATGAGCTAACTAAGGGAGGTAAAAAGACTAAATGCATTGAATGGAATAAAGAGGCCGAAGATTCTTTCTTAAATCTAAAGACTGCCCTAACTTCGACACCAGTTTTAAGAGTGCCTGATTTTACAAAACCCTTTTCTATTCAATGTGACGCATCTAACAGGGGGACTGGTGGAGTTTTAATTCAAATGTCCGAAGGTCTAGAGGTTCCCATTGCTTACACGAGCAGGAAACTGACAGAGAGAGAATGCAAGTACTCAGCCTCTGAGCGAGAACTATTAAGCGTTCTGCATGCCGTAGAACAATTTCGTCCATATGTTGAAGGGAATCATTTTAAAGTTATTACCGACCATAGTGCCCTTCAATGGCTACACCGTAATAAGGACCCTCATGGCCGTTTGGCAAGGTGGGCTATGCGCTTACAACAATTTGATTATGAAATAGTCCATCGCAAAGGCAAGTATAATACTGTGCCGGATGCTTTATCAAGAGCGACTGAAGAAATTAATATATTGGAGATAAAGCCAGAAGATAAAGATGAGTGGTATAGATCAAAAGAGGACTTGGTGCTCTCCGGGAAGAATGACTCGGACTGGGAAATTAGTCAAGGACTACTATGGAAACACATGAGATTAAAACAATTTCCCGATGAAAATGATAGTTGGAAACTTGTGATCCCAGAATCGCTACGTCAAGGAATTCTAAAGGAATGTCATGATGATCCTACAGCTGGTCACTTTGGCGTTAAAAAATCGATCAACCGCGCGAGACAGCGATATTTTTGGCCAACATTAATTCAGGACATGAAAAACTACGTACGGAAATGCGAAGTGTGTGCAAAATATAAATACTCACAAAATAGGCCATCAGGCTTAATGGGAAAGCAACGAGAAGTAACCGAACCCTTTCAGATTATATCTATGGACCTAATGGGGCCTTTTCCGAAATCTAAGCATGGTAATACTATGCTGCTAGTCATTACATGCTGGTTCAGCAAATTCTGCTTTTTGTATCCTCTCAGGAATGGAAAGTCATCAACTATAGTCCAAATACTGGAGGAACAGATATTTTTAATGTATGGAACCCCTAGTGTAATAGTTTGTGACAATGGAAAGCAATTTGTATCCAACCACTTCAAGGATCTAGTTTCAGGATACGGTGTAAAACTATGGTATACCCCTTACTACCATCCTCAGGCCAATCCCACTGAACGGGTAAACAAAGTGATTGGATCGGCTATAGCTTCTTACGTTGAAGAAAATCACAAAGAATGGGACAAGTATATACCACACATAGGACATGCAATCAGAACATCAGTTCATGAAGTGACGGGGAAAACACCAGCCTATTTGTTTTTTGGACGTGAGACGATGGTCCAGGGCATTAAACCCTATAGCTTTGAACCAGGCGAACCGATTACCTTTGACAAAGGGAGGTTTGAAACAAATATAGCCTTTAGAAGTAAGGTTTATGACGAGGTTTGTGAAAGGATACGGCAATCACATGAAACAAACAGCGAACAGTACAACAAAAGACGTCGCATATGTAACTATAAAGTTGGTGATCTAGTTTGGAAGCGCACTAAACTTTTGTCAAATGCTGACAAGGCTTTTATGTCTAAATTAGCCCCTAAGTATGAAAAAGCTGTGATAGCAGAAAAGATATCAGACGACGTTTACAGATTAAGGAGTTTCAGGGGCAAAGATTTAGGCAAATGGCATTCCTGTGACCTGAAACGTCTGGTTTGAATCCGGTCGGATTCTTTAGAGGAGAGGGGATATTGTAATGATCGACATCTTGATTTCCCAGTCTTCTAATAGATGGCGTTACTAGACTCACCACAATAGTTTTAAAACATTTTATTAGATGACGGACAGGTGAGGGTAGCCAGAAAATAATAAGTTGTCATGTCATGAGATGTCAATGGAAAAGAAATGCTGCGTAACGGTTGCTCCGAGTGAACTTACATTTTTCCTGGAATTAAAGTCAATATAGTTCGGGAGTTAATACAGAATAGAAATAAGTATTATCAATAGTGCAGTATAGTGAATTTGTGTGCAAATTGTCGAAGTAACGGGGTAAGTGTTGCGTCTATTTAACGTAGTGTAGGTTGGATAGTTGGGAATACTCTTCAAGTCTGACTGTTCTCATTTTGTCCTCAGCTTGTGGAAACGCCCTTATTGTTCGGGCACAATACTATTGTAAATTGAAGGTCCATCTGCGATTGATGAAATAGTGTGTCGTCATCACGGGGCTGAGTTGAGTGATCGACATATTCGCCACGGTACTTAACTGACCAGTTGGTCTCGGGGCATAGAGGCCGATCCGAAGTCTGTGACATCGAGTTCGAACCCGGCCAAGTGTTTCTCTTTTTGTTGTGCGAGACATTTTGTTTTGTTATTTATTTTGATCTTTTATTTTATTTTGTGTCAATATTATTTACTTTATTTGTTTTAATTCTTTAATGGTTAAGGTGTTAGTACTTAAGCTACATGTTACAAATTAGTAGATTTTCTTTGTTTAACTTTATCTTGTTCCATTATTATTGTTTTGGCTTGTATTTTGGAAATGCGGCTGAATATTTAGCAATATTATTATTCAAGTAAACTTGTTAAGCAGTCTTAGTTTCTTTCATTGTTCAGTTACTTGGAACCCCGGTCATCACATTCTTCTTCTTTACGCAAACACAACATAAAACAAAAGACACACAAACAAACAAACAAACAAACAACACAACAAACCACACAAAACACAAACAGCGCTCTATTTACTATTTCTATGATCTTTAATGTACCTAGTCAAATATGAACGAGCGGGAGCTTTCAAAAAATATATTTTATTGATTACACAAGTGCTCAGCATGAGCGTTATGACAAAGAGAACCCTTAAATCTAAGTTACATGGGCTTATATACTACTGGAGGGTTTACATGTGTGTATCGGTGGCTGGACCTCCCAATGGGACAATAACAGGAAGCTCTCTTCATGTGTCGATTTACGTTACTGATTGTTTGGCAATCATTTCTAGGATATTTATTTAAACATTAAATAATACCTGGAATTGCTAATTGGTGTGACATGATCAGTTTATCAAAACAGTTCTTCGTAAAGGTGGGCTATGCATAACTCCTCCCTCCATAAGAACAAAATCACCATTCGAAGTTACATCACAAGATTGATGATTTTGTCTAAACTTATGTAATAATTTATTTCTAAAGCGATACATTATCACTAAAATTAGTACCAAAAGTATAATAATGTAAATTACAATAGTTCCTATGCTAACACTGTGCACATTCACAAAATGACTTTCACCATTTCTCACTTCACTATTGTCCTTTAACGCGTGTGATAGAAACTGTAGATTTTCCAAATCAATCTCATCTAGACTGATAGTTTTGCGTAGTGCAATGTCCCTCGGTGTTATAATGTTGGGTAGATGTATTGATGGAGAGCTGCGGAAGACAACTTCTCCTGTTTGAAGACTGCGTTTTCTTAATGTGTAGGTTTCAAGTTTAACCTCACAGGCATTGTTAAGTGTTAGAATGTATGTGCCCATGATGTCGTGCTGGCTCCTGTCATTGCCACAGTTTTCGATCAGGAATGTAGGGTGACCTGTGAATATAATCCAAGACTCTTGATGTATGGATTTTATTTTAACATCCGACGAATTGACGGGAAGAGGCTGGCACGATGTTATCCTCGTAGAAAACGTCATCAAGTCTTTGATGCAATTATTTTCTTCGTCCGGGGACACGTTGCTCTCGTAACAAAGGAACTTTCCTTCGTCTATTTCTCTGCAAGGCTGTGAGAGCGATACTATTTTCTGCCCTTTCGCAAGGATATGGGAATGTTTTGGAGTAATAAGGTAAGATATATCAAGGCGGGGGTTATACATTGGAAAAGGATGTAGAGTGTAATAATTGTAGATATCTAATTGGACTGTTGGTACCGACATAATAAAAGTAATCTGTTTGCCTTTTACATAAGCTTTGATGTCAATACAATGTTCAATATTAACTAAGTTTTCATTGGTAATAGGGAAAACTAACTTATCAGTTTTTTCTATATCTTGGAGAATATTAATAAGTTCTGTGGTATTTAATATAGACTGATGTAATACATTAACTCTACTAAATGCTATTGCTGTTTCCACTTCATCTAATCGAATTAATAATATTTGGAAGTTATGAGTTAACATGTTATAAGTATTTAAGACAAGGTCCCTACTTCTTTGGAATTGGGTTTGATTTAAAATTTCTTCTATTTCCTCAATAGTTTTCTCAAGTATTATAAAATTATTTCTAGTTGAATTAGTGAAATTAACGAATGTGTCAACTATTTCAGAAACTAAAGTCACTTTGTTCATGATTGCATCTTGTTGTAATTGCATACTGTTTATCCATTTATCATATCTAAGTGCATCATCGTTGTCTAAGTTTCCAGTAATAGCTTTAATTATTGATCCAATAGGATTGATAAGTCCCCTTTTTATTCTAATGCTTGGAATTAACTGATTATATCGTTCTATGGTTATGTTCATTATATATTGGGTTTGCAACTCTGCATCAACAAGACTTCCATCTAAAACGTATATACCTAATTTTTCCTTCATATAGCTAGAAATATCGTTATATTTTTCTATGTTATATTCTAAATTTCTATAAATTAAATTTAAGTCTAGTATCTTAACTATATGCCAATTATAAAGGCTTAGCGACGCTTGTCCTTCTTTAACGGGAAGGATTCCCGGATTGTCTTCAATCCTTTGAAGTTGAAGGCCCAGGCTGAGGGCTGCTTGCATCGTTACCACCAGGACGAACCTGTGAAGGACGCTTAATGTCTTTAACGGGTATTTTTTTAGTTTTACGGGTTTTGATTTGGACAGCTACCGTATTCCTCTTAACTTTATCTACAACTGTCGCTTTCTGGTATCGTGGTTTGTCTTTGCTACGTCTAGTATTTACTCCTTTCATAAAAATTTGATTTCCTTTTTTAATGTCAAATTGTTTTTCACCGCCACGTTTTTCCTTAACTTTTTCTTTAGACTCTATACTTTTATTAGTTAAATAGCTATATAAATATTTAGTACGCTTAACATGGTCCCTTACCAACTGTTGGGTGTAACTCTTATTGAAATCTACTGCAAAGGTACTTGAAGCGTCAGTGTGTCCAAAGACTACTTCAAATGGTGTTAAACCAGTAGCTGAGTGTATAGACTGATTGTATGACATTATAGCATATGTCATAACAGATGCGGTGTCTGTTATCTTTCTTTCATACTTCGCAAGTCGGTAAATTTCTATAATGGTAGAATGGAATCTCTCTACTAATCCCATAGAGTTAGGGTTATGAGGCGTACCTATGTGTAAGTCTATCTTGTAAAATGTTAACATTTCCTTTAATAAGTTATTATTAAATTCTGAACCTGGGTCTGCACTAATTTTTGATGGCACACCGTAGGTGGCGAAATATTTAATAAGTGCTCTTATAACTTCGGGTGTAGATCTATTAGGTATTTCAAATGCTTGGCCTAGCTTACTAAATGCGTCTATAATTGTAAGAAAATAAGTTCCTTCTATTGAGAATATATCTATGAATATCTCTTGAAAAGGTTTTGTTTGAGTTTGAGTTAACTGTAGTTCGGGTTTTATTGGCTTTCTATCATACTTCATTTGCTTACAAAGTTCGCATGAGTTGATGATACAGGCTACGGTATGTTCTAAATTATTCCAATAGTAAGTCCTTTTTAAATGAGCTACGGTTTCTCTGATGCCACGATGGCATGTTTTTCCAGCATGATATTTTAGGACTATTTCCCGTTGTTCGTTTTCGTCTTCAACGTAAACGACTCTTTCAGTGCATTCGTATATATTTATTGCGTCCTTTTTAAATAGGGTTGTAATTATTTTTGAAAATTCTTTACGATGACGTTCGTCTTCGAAGTAGATGTAATATTTTATTTTAGGACGGATATATTCTTTTAAGAATTCTTTAATTAGTTCCTGATTATCTATTGGCATGTGTATTTCAAACACCTTTTGTTTATCTCTAGAAATGTTTTTAACGCTGTACTCATTTTTATGCCAAGTGTATACGAGAATCTGGTTTGGTTTCGTATCTATGGCTTCTTTTAGTATTGGGATATCGGATGAGTCTGTATTGTTTTCTGAATGGATGGTTACTATCGAAGAGTCTTCTCTTTCAGAGGCTGTGATTGTTTCACTTCCTATTGACGGTATTGAATAAGGTGACTTAGGTCGTTTTTTAGAGTTGCTAGATGAAGTAGTAATATTGTCTTCTTCATCTGATGAGATAACAATGGTCTTTGAGTCATCGGTGTTTACTATCATTGAGACATCGTCTAAGGCATTTATTTTAATTCTGGACAATGCATCTGCGTTACTATTTTGTTTACCGGGTTTGTATTTAATTTCGTAATCGTATTCGGAGAGTCTCAGTCTCCATCTCGTGAGTCTACTTCCTGGTTCATTAATAGAATTTAACCATACCAATGGTCTATGATCGCTCAGTATTGTGAATTTTTTACCGTATAAATAAGGTCTGAAATGTTTGCATGCCCAAACAACTGCTAATAGTTCCTTTTCTATAGCGCTGTAACGTGTTTCGGCTTCGTTAAGAGTTCTACTCGCGAAAGCTATCGGTTTGTCGCTACCAATTGAACCTTGGGATAAGACTGTTCCTATTGCAAAGTTAGATGCATCTGTTGTTAAAAGAAAGGGTTTTTCAAAATCTGGAAATTGTAATAATGGTGCATTGGTAAGTAATTCCTTGCACTTTTCGAATGCGTTTACAAACTCTTGAGTTATAGTGACTTTGTTTTTCTTTTTAAGGCAGTTTGTCATAGGTTGCGTTATTTTAGAAAAATCTTTGATAAATTTACGGTAATATCCTACTAAGCCTAGGAAACTCTTGATTTCTGTTGGTGTTTTAGGCAAAGGGAATTTTAGCACGGCTTTGATTTTATCGTCATTTGGTTTAAGACCATCTTTAGTTATTGTGTGTCCTAAATATAGCACTTCTTTTTTTAGAAATTCGCATTTGTCAAGGGTTACTTTGAGATTCGTTTCTCTAAGTCTATTGAATATTTTTTTAAGCTTATCTATGTGTTCTTGAAGGCTGGTTGAATAAACAATGATGTCATCTAAGTAAACAAGACAGTGTATGCCTTGAAGTCCACGGAGTACATTGTCCATTGCTCGTTGGAAAGTAGCTGGGGCTGTCTTCAAGCCAAAGGGCATACGGGTAAACTCGTAATGTCCTGACTGTGTTGTAAATGCAGTTTTCGGTTGGTCCTCTTTTTCTACTTCTAATTGATGGTAACCACTAGCTAGGTCTATAGTAGTAAAATACGATGCTTTTCCTAGCCTATCAAACAAGTCCGTGATGTTTGGTAGTGGGTATTTATCGTCTATTGTTATCTCGTTGAGACGCCTATAGTCTATGACCATCCGGAACTTTTGTTCACCTGAGGCGTCCATTTTCTTAGGGACTAAGTGTACAGGGGCACTCCAAGGTGAGTGTGATTCTGTAATTACTCTATTTTCTAATAGCTTATCTATTTGTTTCTGTATTTCCACATTTTGGCTAAAAGGGTGTCTATACGGGCGTATGTAAATGGGGTCTTCGTTTTTCGTACGAATCTTATGTTTAACTTGGTTGGTAAAAGATAAAGGTATGTGTTCACAATGAAAGATGTCCTTATACTCGGTACATAGATTAGTTATAAGTGATTTTTCTTCTTTGTTTAGGTGATCAAGTCGTAATTTGTTTAGGTTTTCATTTAATAGTTTTTCCAAATCTGAGTTTTGGTTCAAATTATAAGTTAGGCAATTATCTGTTAACTCCTGTTTTATATCATGAACTTTAAATGGCTTCGTAAATGTTATAGTCATTTCATTCTCAGTAGTGTTCTGAATAACAGTTTGAGCTAAAGAGTCTATGCAGTTAACTAAGGCGTCAGGCATACGAACTCCTGGGCAGAATTCTATGTGATCTAAAATGGCATTTCCATTGTCTAACATTGTTGGCACTTTGACACGTGTTTCTGATCTAGGGGCTATCACTATCTGATAAGATGGGTTGTATAAAATGGGAATTTCGGTAGTATTTGTTTTTAAGACCTGATTTTTCATGTCTATGGTAGCTTCTAGCTCTTTTAAAAGATCTGATCCAATTAAACCGTTATAGGCTTTATCTACGTTATATATGTAAAACTTATGATTAATGTCTGTGTTAAAAGTATCTGTTAAAGGTATGTATGCGACTTCACTATGCTTGCTACGTCCATGTGTACTAATTACTTCAAATGGTTCCTCGCTTTTACAATATTTAAAATATTGGTCGGCTAATTCAGCGTTAATGAAAGATCGTGTACTACCTGTGTCTATCAAGAAAATTGCTTCCATTTCCGGTAAATAAATGTGTGGTAACCTAAGACCACTATAATTTAAGTTAATTACTTCTGTTTCTGGTCTGTTTGATCTGTCGTAGAGGCTTCTATCTGAAAATTTTCTGGTTCCTTAACAGTTTGTACGCAATTGTTTTGGTCATTCTCATCTATTAACACTACAAGGTTCTCGTCATCTAACAATAATATCTGCTCACAGTTAGAGTCAGGGTCAAGTTCGATTGACTCATCGATCATATTATTATGAACTGTTCGCATTGATATGTCGGTATTCTGTCTAGGCTGTTGATTGAGTATTCCAAATCGGAATTGTTGATTTGGATTGGCTTTGAAGAAACCTGATTGTTTATAATTATTAAATGTTCACGGAATTTGCTGCGGTTGATGAGTTATTGCTTTTGGATTTGTTTGATTATTGGTGATATTTGGTTTAGGTCCTGGAGATTGATTTACCTTTTGATTATTAGGATTTGAAATAAAATTGGGTCTAAAACCGTAGATTTGTCTGAAACCTTGATTGTTGTTTGCTGGAACACCGAATTTATATTGAACTGGAGTCGTAAAGTTTGGTCTAGTATTATTTGTTGGAATACTGTTAATATTGGCAGTTGTTTTAATTTTATTGTGGGTTTTGTATCTGGTTTGGAAGTTTACTTCCTCAATTACGACACTTAATGCTGATTCTAGTGTTAAACATTTGTTTAATCTTACGAACTTAATCATATCCTCTGGTAGGTTGTACAAGAAGACGTTTAGAGCTGTATTATTATATATATAATATATTTTGCTGCTTTAATTCCTTCGTCAGTGAGGAGGTTTACTTTAGAAATGAGTGAGCTCCTAACATTCTGGATTCTATGGCAGAAATCAATATAAGATTCTCCCTGTTTTATTTTGAGGTTTTCTAATTCAATATTAAGGCAAGCTTCGGATCTCGGGTCTCCAAAGTGTTGAACGAGAAGTTCTTTAAGGTCTTCCCAAGTGGTGATATTTTCACGTTCACTTATTAAAACGGCAGCTTTACCTATTAATCTGCTTGTAATACAGTGAAATAAATAAGTCTGTTGTGCTTGGTTGTTCTCTCCTCTAAAACTTCTAATTACATACTCGCATTTTGATATAAAAAGGTTGAGTAACTTATCGTCCCCATCAAATCTTGGGATGATGCTTTGAATTTCCTTCGGAATAAGTTGAATATTCATTTTACAATTTTATTAAATTATAAGGCAAAAAAATTACGTATTAGGCGATTTTTGTCCAAATTACGCTTTAATTTACGCTTAAATGACTTATGTTTGAGTCATTAACACAAAAGTAGTAAAATGGCAATGTTAGTCCAAGTTACTTGAAATATAAAATAAAAATAGTAGATTGGCGATGTGTGTCCAAACTACTAAAACTAATATTAAATCTAGATTCGGCGATTTTAGTCCAAAAATAGATATATTAACGTTAAGTGGCGATGTCTAGTCCAATAAAACGTTAGGTACTTAGGATTTAAGACAAGGAAAGGAACAGTGCGAAAAAGGGTTTACTCACAGATTGCTCGCTTCCATGCCGATTCTCTTGCTGCTGCTGCTGCACTTGCGACGCTCGATTGACGAATTTGTTGATTAGGTTCTTTGCAGACTAGAAATCTATGCGTCTAGGATACGTTACGACCGATTTGTGTGTCTATTTAACGATCACTATTTGCGATTTTACTAATCCGACCCGGCTGCGCCAGTCAAATATGAACGAGCGGGAGCTTTCAAAAAATATATTTTATTGATTACACAAGTGCTCAGCATGAGCGTTATGACAAAGAGAACCCTTAAATCTAAGTTACATGGGCTTATATACTAATGGAGGGTTTACATGTGTGTATCGGTGGCTGGACCTCCCAATGGGACAATAACAGGAAGCTCTCTTCATGTGTCGATTTACGTTACTGATTGTTTGGCAATCATTTCTAGGATATTTATTTAAACATTAAATAATACCTGGAATTGCTAATTGGTGTGACATGATCAGTTTATCAAAACAGTTCTTCGTAAAGGTGGGCTATGCATAACTACCTATGTTTCACAAATAAATGATTTCTTTCTTTCTTTCTTTCTTTCTTTCTTTCTTTCTTTCTTTCTTTCTTTCTTTCTTTCTTTACGTCTTCTTTACCCTAAGAAGACGTAAATTAACGCAGGTGACCAAATTAACGGAGGCAGGTGAATCAAACTGAGTGAAATTGAATTGGTGAGTTGCTAGGGGGTCCTAGCGTGATGTTATATAGCATAAGCCATTCCTCATGAATTTGACTATCATATGCATATTATACTTCAATATTTTTGTTTCATTCCAGCAGCAAGTTCCAGAGGTTAGCACGTTTAAACAAACAAAACCCTTTTCAGCTGGATTATCTTAGTTCATATAAAAAGTGATAAATGGTTTATAACCTAGAATTCTGGAAACAATAGTTCTCTTTTATAAATTCCATGTTCAAACAAAATTTTCTAAACAACTTACTGTCTTCAATTCACTATCAAACGTCTCCCTAGGGTACACGTCGTTGACATCCACACCGAGCCTGTCCAGCGCTGCAGTCAGCTCCTTGAAGTAGTGGTCCAGGAGTCTGGGGTAGTTCTCCCGCCGGAACTGCTGGTCCGTGCCCATGAACACGAAGTACAGCAGGTCGGACGTTGGGCTCCCGGAGTGGACCGTCTGGAAGTCCACCACGATCGGCTCTAGGCGGCCGTCCTGGAAAAAAGTTAGAAAAGAATTAAACAAGCTGATCGGTAACTAGTGATATTATCTAGTAATCTGTTGTGTCAAGTGAGAATCAATAATATCCGATCAAGTTTATATCATAACTAATTAAAGGGCAGGGCTTCTTCCGCGTGGTTCTTTAAAAAAAAAACAATCATGTTGGGAAAGACATGTGGCGCCATCTATTAACATAACAACGATATATATTTTTGTTTTCCTCGGGAACAGTACTTTTTTTACCCGACTACGGCGAAGCAAAAAAGAGGGTTATGAGGTTGACCAGTATGTATGTTTGTGATGAAAGGTACCCTATGTAAGTTTATATGTAGATTATATTCATCTGTCTACGCATAACTTCTACTAATAAAGTCTGTAATGAAGTAACCTTAGTGCCTTGTATTATTTTTTCATAGTCTGTGGTTTATTAAATTACAAAAATGTGCTAACTTGAAGTCTTGTTTATAACTTTTCGGTAAACGTTTTCGTTGTTGTCGGGTTCAAAGATTTTAACCATATTTGTATTATTTGAATTATTTTACACCTATACTAAGTGCAGACAATGTTATCATACTAGATAATAGCATTAAATTAATCCTAACAATTATCCTATTATGTTACAAGATCATTAATTGAGAGAACGTACAATGTAAACATTGTTACCTGGGTACATTTTTAAACAATGATTATCAGATAAACCACTTGTGTGTCGAGATCAAGTTAAACAAGAAGTGCTCATTAAAGGCCTCATAAAACTGGTATTACTTTGCTATCTTATTGGATTGTTACAATATAACTACTTATTCCATTAGGACGTTTAGATCCTAATTTATTAGGATTGTTAACTAATAAGTACTTACCACTGTTTATTAGGTTTTTTTTTTGTTTTTTATGTCATTGTATGGCAAGCAAGCCGATTACCCACCTAATGTTATGATGTCATGACATCTGCAATACCAGAGGCCTTGCAGATGCGTTGCTATCCTACAAACAAAGTTGAAATGTCTCGTATGCCTGCAATTATACCGGCACCCATATCTTTCAAACCAAAACACAGCAATGCTACTTTTCGGCAGAAATAAGAAAGGTGGTATTACTTCCCCGGACGAGCTCCTTCACGGACGGAGCTCTACTACTATCTTCTCTATTCTTCTCTTTTCTATAATTTACACAATCTGTGAAATTTGAACTCTTAGTAATTCGGATAAGAAGAATAAGAGTAGGTATACCTACTCTTATTCTTCTTATCCGAATCAATTCAATCCGAAATCCGAAGAAAAGATAGCCACTTCAACAATAAAAAACTAAATACTTTATTTAGTACATAAAAAACGCACGTACACAAGAAACGTGTTCATTTGTACGTATGTAGTATTCTTTTTTAATATATCACGCTTATGTAATTATTATTTTAATGATTAATAAAGTAAAATAGTGCTACTCGTGTCCATCGTGAAGTTTATTTTTATTAACTAACATGCTTAGGACATAAAAATAGCATTCAAATTAATAAAAGCGTCAGCTTATCGACTTTAATTGGCAACATTTTTATCCACAAAATGTGATAACATAATGTTTTGTTTTATTTGGTTACTGCTCCGCTCTCGTGGGTCATAGCGTTATATTATATAGCCTTTATGAGTCTGGTTATCATATTCAATTTTTTTTTTAAATAGGACTGGCAGTTTCCGAATTGTAAAAAAAAAACAAATCTTCAATTATGTACTTACTAATGCTAAGGAAGAGATACCTTTATAATAACAACGTGTAAGGGAGTAAGTAGTGAGTGTGAGTATAAGGTACATTGTAAGGCACATTGTAACTAAATCCAGTTTTGAAATATTATTGGATGACAAACAAGTCGACGGCCCACCTGATGTTAGGTGGTCACCGTTGTCCATAGACATCTGCAAGGTATTGCAGTTGCGTTGTCATCCCAGAGACAAAGTCGAAATATCTCATATGCTTGTAATTACACCGGTACCCATGCCCTTTAAATCGGAACACAGCAATGCTGCTTTGTGGCAGAAATAGGTAATTGATAAATTAACGAATGGTTACTTTACACCTAAGTACGTACATTGTGGAAAGCAAAAAATGGGTGTTGAGTGTAGACACGACCTTTGGCATCTAACTAGGCGAAGTGGTTCTATGTAGCCTTCACCAAAAAAATGCGGCGTAAAAACTAATACTACGCGGACGTAATCGTGCGTAACGTAAATATTACAGTAACCTTTTCGAGATTTCTTACAAAAAATAACTGTCAAGTACGAGTAAAACTCACACACAACGGATTCTGTACCATTCATTAACACTACATCCAAAAAAATCTTGTTTCTTTTTTAGAGGCCCTGTACAAGAAATACACTTCAATTTTATTTTGTAATTTTAATATTATAACGGCCTTTTTGTTGCACACTCTGTAAAAATGTCAAGTGTCTGCCCAATACAGCAGCACTACCACAGAACAACAGCGGAATATTAGGATTTCGGTTAGCACCTATACATACAACCACGTCTGTATTCCCCGAAGGGTTCGGGTACCGGCAATTCGCCGGTATATTTAGTAAAAGGAGGCGAGCCGGTTGCCATTACAAATACAAATAACCATTAACCTGGCACAAATCCACACTCCGAGCTGCTACTGAGAATTTCATAAAACAACCTAATAACACTTTGCTCGACCTGGTAATTGAACCCGAGACCTCTACAGTAGCAGTCGCGCTTAGAACCACTAGGCCAACGAGGTAATTGGCACCCATTGGGAACGGAACCGTAAAATTTGTAAAAATCTTAGTGAACAAAGCGCCATCCGTCCACAATGTGTCAGTACCATTGTGTGCTAGCGACTAGATGCTCAATGGACCCCGCAAGGTCCCGGCCTTGGCCCCCAGCGCCTATTGAGGCCGAGACAATCCGCTGTCAGGGCCACCGTCTCACTAACGTTGACCTCTCATTTCGCAGTTTCGTTTCTATCTCAAATTCTATGGCTCGTCTCTATTTGTGAACTTTGTTTCCAATACTTTTAACCGCATACCATCACCCAGTATTCCCGAAGGGTTAGGCAGAGGTGTGCCAATGTACGCTAGCAGCCTTAACTTTGTATGCTTGACTAATTTATCCCACGAATTCGTTGGCACGAATGTCGGTTTGTATTTCTTTTTCGAGGAACCCTAATTATTTTTCTATATTAAAAACCTCTGTTACTCCTTTTAATGTCAGATATTTGCTTGTGAAAGTCCCGTCAAAATCTGTTTAGCCGTTTAGGAGATTAACCGGAACAAACAGTCATACAAAACAAATGCTATTGTAGTATAAGCAGTACTATGTAAACATCATATTAGATTTGTAAACAGCTCTTATTGTGACAGTACAAACAGACAATACAATTATATTAATTTGTCATCATCTGGTTAGCCTTTTCCCAACTGTGTTGGGGTCGGCTTCCAGTCTAACCGGATGCAGCTGAATACTAGTGTTTTACATGGAGCGACTGCCTATCTGACCTCCCGACCCAGTAATTGGGCGACACGATACCTCTTGGTTAGACTGGTTGTCAGATTTCTTGACTTCCAAACTCCGGGCTGCTACTGAGACATTCCTAATGGAAAAACCCAATAACACTTTTTGCCCGACCTGGGAATCGAACCCGGGACCCCATGCTCATCAGTCGCATGTTGCGACCACAAGACCAACGGGGCAGTCTCAATTATATTAATTTGTATAGATGATAAATTTTAACTGTCTCTACTTCAAATAAGGACAATTACTAAGAAATACATAAATAGGTAACTACTCATAGATACGAGACCAAACTGTGATTGTTGATTGTACTACCAAAATAATGACCGGAATAACATTGTCTCTATCTAACGCAGCATGATAGAAAAGGAGATAAGACCTCGACTAGTTTGTTTTGAATAATAGGCTTACACAATTGTGGTCATTTCAATACAGTTGTGATTGCAGATGTAATTAAGTATTTTAAAAAGGTCGATAACCTTTTAATCAGGAATATTGTAAACCTTTATCAAACTGGTTATATTTGTTACTATTTGTTTTATATTTGACATCCAACAATCTAAGTACATATTATTATAATCTTACTATACTATTATGGAAGGATGGATGGATGGATGGATGGATGTATGTGATACATGAATGATTAATTCATGCCAAAACGGACTCAATCACGCCAAAACAGAGGCTGTTGATAAAATTGGACATATATATAGATAGATAGTTTATACTCTGGAATAGCACATAGGCTACTTTTCTTTTCAGAAAAAAATCCGTTTCCCGTGGTATAATAAGTATATCAACTTTGACGCGGATAAAGTCGCACACAGAAGCTAGTGTGTCATAATTACATCACAACGTTAATGTCTACTACCTTGACCATAAAACGTAGGTATTCGAGACAGGCATATAATTAAACGAAATAGCTGAATCATTTACATCACATCTTGTACATAGCATTAATATAATAAACACGTTTAGAGCAGGAAATCTTTATATTCACGACGTGTTAATTTTAGAGTAATCTTAGGTCACTACATACTTAGGTCAATAAAAATACCGACAGGGAAAATGTACCTAATAATAATACCAGCTTATTATTGTCCCACTGCAGGACAAAGGCCTCTTCTCATACAGAGACGTTTGCTTAAAGACGATTGGCGTTTTCAGACTTAAATTAATGAAAAGTCTAGGTTTTCTCACAATGTTTTCATTCACCTATGACACTGATTTCCCAAATAAACTTAGAAAGTACAAATTAATTGGAAAAGGCACAATGGATTGGGCCATCAAAACGTGTGTTCATTCAAATAAATTGTATAATTTTCAAATACGTAAGAAGGTACCCACGCCAACTAGTCACCGTTGAGGAAGAGGAGCACCATCCTCCGTCAAAAAAAAAACAATGAAATAAACAAATCATTTGTCTATGTCTATGTGCGGTACAGCACAAACGATGGCCCATCTCACATCATGCCCTGCGTGCCCTAACAGCTGCACGCAGGAAGATTTAATGGATGCCACCGACAACGCAGTCAAAGTGGCCAAATTACGGGCCGCAACAATATAGGTAAAACCTTTATTATAATTTGTCATCGAAAGCTAGTAAGAAGCTAATTAACACTTGAAATATGTGAACAATGCCTATAATAGATTAAGTAAACACCTGACAGGCATCTTCGTATTTTCCCAAGACAATAAATAGATTGTAGATATGTATGATAACTTGAAACACGAGGCAGAAATAGTGTGTCTGGCAGTTAATTATATTATTTCAAGGCGTCAAGTATTTTAAAACAATGAGCGAATACTGTAAACAATACATATTATAATATGTTGGAGAAAATAATAGATTGACAGAATTAATAATGTTTCTGGAGACAACTATAACGATGCTGCAAATGGACCACACATTATTTTCGTATCAGACAGAGTCAAGGACACCATATACGTGCATACAGAGATTACTAAGTGCACTGATTGTAATGCTGACTAATAAATGCTCGGTTCCTATATGCAAAACGGATAGTTTATCTTACCTGTCGTAATTCCTTTGGTTGATTTACTTGTCGTTTGTGAAAATACTGATGACAATTTCACATGACATAAATGTTGACAAAAATTATGGATATAAAAAGCCCTGACCTGATAAGTAAACTTCAATAACAGCGTAAATATGAAAGCGTTTGTTTGTTATTTTGGTTAAAAAATACCAGTTGGTAATTCTTAGGAATGGAGTATTAGATAATACTTTCCCGACAGTTAATCTCAATGGGGACTAGCCAAGTACGTAGGAGATACTATAGTGCACAAGTGTGTACGCAGACACAGGTGCACTCCCTCACTCCCATTCGCAATACCAAAACGAACGAACAGGAATCAGGCGCAGGGCCTACAGCGTTATTTGATAATGGAGGGGATGTACCTACGCACGATACAAATATTTGTATAACTTACAGACAGTTGTTCCGGGTCTGGGTGTTTGTGTATGTTTGTAAACGCATGCGCAATGCACGAGAAAATCACAATGTGGCATAAAGTTATTAAAAAAAATTGAATAACCCAATAACAATTTTCGCTTGACCTAAAAATTGAACCACGCTTAGTCTTCACGTTTAGTCACGCTTATAACTACGACACTAACAGGGAAACGCGGGGGGGGGGGGGGAACTGCCCTTTGTCTAAATATCCGGAGTTTGGTATCATTATAACGTAAAGTCTATCAAAATAGTATGTTGATAAAATAACTATATGTTTCGTGTAATGAGTGTGTGTCACTAAATACTTATCTAACTTCAGATAAAACTTAATGTTAAATGATGTCAAACAAATCAAGGTTTTAGTAACAATAACCGCTATTACATAATATGCCGCTTGTTTACATTTGTACGCAACAACGATAACAACACACAAAACATATTTAGATACTTCCAAATATAGTTGTAGTAATATTATGTTTTAAATACATAAGTACTGCGTGTGTGCCGGGACATTTGTGCCTCGTCTGATAAATATGCCATTATGCCTGTATTCACCGAAGGGTAAGGCAGACAGAGGTATACCAATGTACACCAATGTTCTCCGGTATGTTTAGGTCACATGTAATAGGGGAGGAGCATATTGCCATTAACCGGGCACAAATCCTAACTCCGAGGTTCTACTGAGAATTTGATAGAAAAACACAATAACACTTTTTGCTCGATCTAAGTATCGAACCCAAGACGTCTAGCGTAGGACCACAAAGCTAACCATAAATAAATATACCATTATCATAAATCAATAAGTATTCATTGTTTTGATTCTTATTTGATAAATAGGAACAAAAGAGTACGTACCAGTCGTCGGAATAACAAATTGCTCACTCTGTAGTCACCATGGCACAGCACCGGGGTACTTAATGGCGCCCTATACTTAAAGAACAGCTCCTGTCCCGACTCCGACTCCAGCAACTTGGCCAACCTGTCCTTGTGTTCCTCCTTTGCGACATGAATAGCTCCTGCAATCATCTTGTTCCAAGTTCCCTTCATTTTAGGGTCATCCGAATCATCAATTCTTTCAAACTTAAATTGCTCGGCATGTTTCGCAAAGTTTATAGGATCTTCCTTCTGGTACGCGAAAGATATCGCGTGGAATCTGGCCAAGAGCTGCATTGCGCATGCGGTGTGCTCCCAGTCTATGGTCTTGAACCTGCTGTAGGTCCCGAAGTTCTTGGCAGTGAGATCCTCCAAAATAACCGTCTCTTCGCCGACGGCCGACTCGCCTCCGTAGAACTTCGGGAACACAAACCGATGCTCCGGACTCACATTATGTTTGTCTTGAATGTCCTCGTACACTTTCACAAGGTCGGCGTACACTAGCTGTTCAGTTTTAAACATGAAATCTATTTTCAAAATTTTTCGAAGCGTTTCATTGACATTAGCCACTTTCGCGAAGAGTTTCAAGTCGTCATGTTCTGGTGCTGCCACATCTACTTTAAACAAAGCTGACGTGTAGTTCGCTCCACCAGTATTTAGCGCCTTTACCGATACATCTGCATGTTTATATTTTAATTCGTCGACGATTTTGTCGAGAACTTTGCGTAATACGTTCTCCGCGTCCGACATTGTGGGCGTCTGATTCACGACTGGCACATAGATCGGAGCTAATCGGTAGATCTATGCTCTGTGACACCGCGGCTGAGATACAAAGTAGTCGGGTAACTAATGTTCAAGTTGCTCAATGATTACAACATCGAGGTAATGATTGTTTGGATATATCAAGACATATCTTTATATGTTTGGGTGGCACGACTATAACAGCCAATAACATTGGACTTTATTAGCATTTGCACTGTTTCTCTACTGATAAGGTAAGTTTGTTAAATGACCAATTGTTAAGTAAAACAGTTTTGAATTATTTAACCGCAAACAATTATTTAGTACGACAACATGTGAGCGGACCTCGAACTGTACCTATAAGCTTTTAGTACAGTTGGAGGTCACCATAAAATAGAATAGAACAAAATTTTTTATTTCCCTAAAGCTTTGTTTCAAATGTTGCACATTTTTTACAAATGTGTTCGTAGTATTGCATGATGCTACTCTCTCTACAACTCATGTGCCGGACATTTACCTATTGCTTGATAATGTCGTCATGTTGACCTACTACCTAAAGCTACTTTTTTTCTTTTAGCTTTTTATAAAACAGAGGCAACCAAATTATCTCATTTGTCTAAAACGTTGAAGTCCTGATAAAACGCCTATAGATGACACTGCTATCTTGTTTGGGTTGTACTGTCCTAATTATTTTACTTGCATTATTGCTGTTCAAATTAAAGCTATATTTTTTTTTATATTTAATCCAAATTGATTCTGCTATAAACCTATCGTAATGCTAGTCATCATTAATATCCAAAATGTCTTATTAATCTTATCTTATAAATTATCAGGTATATAATGAATTTATAAACTGTTTACTTCAGTACTCACTAAAAATTAAAACCATGGCGAACACGGAAGAAACGCTGCGACAATTATTAAACAAAATCGCTGCAGAACAAAAATATGATAATCCTGACATTATAATAAATGAAATATCAAGTGGAGGAGCAAACTACACGTCGAAGCTGTACACAGTGATCATAAAAGGAAATAATAAAGAAGATCTTCATCTGTTCGCTAAAGTCGCTGCAGTTGGGGACGCCTTTCGTAGTGAATTGCCAATAGATCCTTTTAAAACTGAGCAATTCGCTTATACAAAATTAGCTAAAATCTACGCGTCCTTAGAGGAAGACAACGCAGTGCCCGAGGAGCACAGACTGTTCTTCACCAAGTTCTACGGCTTTGACTCCACCACAAACCAGGAGACGTTAGTTCTTGAGAACTTATTGGCGCATGGATATGGTCCTCACAACAGATTTCGTTCCATAGACTGGGAGTACGCTTCTTCAGCAATTGCAGACTTGGCAAAGATGCACGCACTGTCCTTCGCATTTAAGAAACAATACCCAGAAGAATATGAGAACTGTATGGTAGCTGCACCAATGGCTTGGAATACGTCTGGCAGTATGGATATTATGTTCCAGAGAACAACAAACGTTGCTTTGAACGCTGTCAAGCCCGAGTACAAAGAAGCATTAAAGAAGTTTATGGAAAATCAGGAGAATCCATTTACTATGTACGCTCCCATACGCAGTAATGTCATCATACACGGAGACTTTAGAGGGAATAACTTGCTACACAGAGTGAGAGAGGTAAGTTTTTTATATTCAATACAAGATTAAACTAACAACATGCAACTAATATAATTGAAAGCCCAATGTTTGATTGTGAAAAAACATAAGAATAACCACCAGATACGCATAAACCCTAGATTTACGTCTCTGAGGGCATTGATTGTGGCGTGTGTATTGCATTCTTAGACATTAACTATTCTGGCCTATATTCAATTTAATTGTGTGTTGAAGTGGACATCTAAGGTTTCGTCTTCTTCTTCCTGCCCTTAATAGGACAAACTCCAAACAAGTGTTACTCTGGGTCGGCGCAACACATTTTCTTCTTCCATTTCGTCCTGTAAACCATCAATCATGCTATTACTGACCTCTTTTGCTTTCATGTCATTCTTCACACAATCCATCCTCCACTTCTTTAGTTCCCTCTCTCTATATATTCACATTTATATCTATAACTCTTTTAGTTACATGCTTTCGATCCCTCCTCTGCTCATGCCATGCCATGCCAAAACGTGTACAGTTTCAAAATTATTTTAAAAGAGTGAGCTTCTTTCCCGTTTCTTTCAATTCGAAAATATCTTTTGGAAAAGGCAAGATCATATTTAAAAGTGCCTTTTAATGGTCAAACAGTGTGTGCTTTAGATCCTGTAAAATTCAAGCCTCATGTTTTATGCAATTTGCTGTTCACAATCATATTGTGAATAATATGTTCAGAAAAACATATAATGCGCTCTGTAAAAGCAAACCTAGCAAATTTTTTCTTCTTATTATAGGATGGCAAGGTAGACATCAAGATCGTGGACCTCCAAACCTTGCAGGGAGGCAGCCCGATCGGTGATTTGATCTACTTTATTTTCACCGGCTCAGACGAGCAGTTCCGCGGTCAATACTATGACAAGTTAATCGAGCACTACTACACGCAGCTCAGCACTGCCATGAAGAGGCTGAACCTCGACCCTGAAGAGACCTTCTCCAGGGAAGACTTCGAGTATGAACTGAAGGAGGTAAGGATCGCTTTATATTCGCAACTCTCTGAACGATAATGTTTGTTAGATTATTCAAAATTACATTACAATTATTAAATTAGGCATTATAAATGTCGGTAAAGTCATAGTCGGCATATGACACCACGAGAATTCAGTGTAAACTACGGGTAAGCCCGTTGTTAACACTGAATCCTCGTGGTGTCATCGCCATTATCACCATTTCAGCCGTAGAACGTCCGCTGCTGGACATAAGCCTCCCCCATAAATCAAAGTTTAACTTTTAATAATTATTTTTGTTTTTTTTTCAGAAACTGCCCTACGGTCTCTCGGTAGGCGTGATAACTTTGCCTGTAGTTACAATGGACAGCGAGGACACTCCTGAAGTCAACGAGTCTTTCGATATGTCCGACTTTTCTGTTGAGAAGACCAGCCACCTCTACGCGGGTAGACTCAACGGCCTCGTCAATGACTTTGTGAAGTGGGGCGTTCTCAAATAATTGTATAGATAGGAACATAGACAATTTTACTTACAAGAGGCATTATGTGTAATGTTTACAAAAGCATTGTTAAGTTAATTTATGAATGGAGATGTCAACATTGTAGTTTTTATTTTTTTCATGAAATTTACAACAAAGCAAACGTTTGTATTGTTATTTAAATTAAAGAGGTCATTTGGATACATTCATTCTAGTCTTTGCCAATATTGCCAGTGTGGGAAGCAAAATAAATAACATTTTGAGTTTTAGATACTCAAAGAAAGTGGTTTCTAGACAATATTAATGAAATAAGATATTGAACCTTTAGTTCTCCTCTTAGGTTGAATTATTTACCAGTATTGTATATGTATGTACTAGTGCGCGGGAGAGTGACTTGAAACCGAAATGCTTAGTAAAAACGTGGTGATGGTAATACAAGAAAATGGAGTGACCAAAGTAAAATAATTGGTTTTATTTAAAGCTATAGTTCGTACCGTGTGTGAAACTGACTTTATTAAAATATTAATTTGATAAAATAACTACATACAAGGACATGCTCCGCATAACGCGTGTGTGTCACTTATCAAAATTTTAATAATACTATACTTAATGTCACACAAACAAGGTTTGGGGGACAATAAGCGCCATTAAATAATAGGACCTTATTAATGTATGTGCACGAGGACTACCTACACAAAATGCATCGTATTATTACCTAAGAAATAACCTATTAACCATCTTCCATAGTTTGATCAGCATCATAAAAATAAAATAATAAATAACTTCAGCCAAACGCTATAAAGTTCCGACGAAGTTATGGCCCACAATGTGTGGTATGTTTTATTTCGGAATGACATCTCGCAAATCAACCTAGGGCGAGGCTATCAGCTGCAGTGGTGACTTAAAAATTTAGGCTTTTTCAGACAAGGCTTAAAAAATTATAAACTAAACGACTACACGTTAAGGAACCTCCTGTGGGGTAAGGACCTCGGCTTACGGCGTTGCTGAATTGAAAGCTACAGACATACAAGTGAGGGGAGGCTCGAGTAAGGGTCGGGGCGGGTACTGACGGGGACGGAATGACGGCGGTCTGTACTTTTTCTTACGTAGTGTGCTAGTAGACTTATATTAATAGGGCTATATCGTCATCGGGAGCAGCCAGGACATGCCTCGGTCGGAGGATCCTGCGAATCCGATCCTGGAAATGCATTTCTTGAACTGTTGGATGGTGGGGATTTTGAGGTCGAGATGGACATTCTTATTGTGACGGAAAACGGAGCTACCATGGCCTTCCCCAAGAATCGGATTTGGAGTGTCTGCTAATAATGTATGTTAGTTTTTAACAACATTTTGTAAAACATTAATATCAAAAAAAAATATGAAAACCGTTTATTTATATTTTATTGGATATTTATATTTAATATTTTTGTTTTATCTACAGAGGAACTTAACGGAACTTAATCTATTAGTATCAGTTAATTACATCTATTTCATAATATTATAGGTATGTTATTTGGCTAATTTGCTGACAAACAATGACTTTACACTAAAATATGTAGTAGTATGGCTGAGCAGGAGATATAATATTTTATTACTTTAGACTCCTTAATCCTTCAAAATAATTGCATCAAAAGAGTGTAATATTAAAGAGTACGTACACACTGCCTAAAGTTTAGTGCCCTTATCCTATCTAAACAATTTCATCGAGTTAAAGTACATATTAACCAAAATATGAGTAGACTACATTTATATTACTTACTAGACACGTACTTTAAAAGTAAGTCGTTACTGTTAGTCAGAAGCCAGAAAGTCTGACAACCAGTCTTACCAAAAGAATCGTATTAACCATTACTGGGTTGTGGAGGTCTGATAGGCAGTCGCTCCATGTAAAATACTGATATTCAGCTGCATCCGGTTCGACTGGAAGCCGACCCCAACATAGTTGGGAAAAGGCTAGGCAGATGACTAGACACGTACTTCAAAATACTTTATCCATTGTAAAATAATTAAGTCCTTTATTGAATACACAATAAGGCACATTTCACTTTTTTCAATACAGGGCTTTATGTCGATATGTTAACATGAAATCACGCATTCTAATACCTCATTTGTCTAAAATGCTGACAAGTCGTCATAAAACGCCTATAGATGGCGCAGTTATATTGGTCGGATTGAACTGTCTTCATAATATTACTTGTTTTTTTTCCTGTTTACAATTTTATTGTTTCATATTTATTTAATACTAAAAAAAAAAAAAAAATATAAAAAAAAAAATTAATAAAAAAATAAAGAAAATATATAAAAAAATATAAATAATAATAAATAATAATAATATTATTATTATTATTTATTATTATTTATTTAATACAAGTTTATTTTGCTCTGAACCCACCAAAATGCTGGTCATCATTAATATTAGAATTCCTTTATAATCTTATCTTCTACATTATCAGAGATATATAATGAAATTATGCACCGATTACCTCAGTAGATACTGAGAGTCGACAACATGGCGAACACCGAAGAAACAATGCGACAATTATTAAAAAAAATCGCTGCAGAGTATAAGTTTAATAAACCTGAATTTATTATAAATCAAGTATCAAGTGGAGGAGCCAACTACACGTCGAAACTGTACACAGTGATCGTAAGAGGAGATAATAAAGAAGATCTTCATCTGTTCACTAAAGTCGCCGCAGTTGGAGAAGCAATGCGCGGCGAAATGCCAATAGATCCTTTCAAAGCTGAAAGATACTTTTACTCGAAGTTGGCTAAAATCTACGCGTCCTTAGAGAAAGACAACGGAGTGCCCGAGGAGCACAGACTGTTCTTCACCAGGTTCTACGGCTTTGACTCCACCATGAACCAGGAGACTTTAGTTCTTGAGAACTTATTGGCGCTCGGATATGGTCCTCACGACAGATTCCATTCCATAGACTGGGAGTACGCTGCTTCAGCAATTGGAGACTTGGCAAAGATGCACGCACTGTCTTTCGCATTTAAGAAACAACTCCCAGAAGTATATAAGAACTGTTTAGTTGCCGCACCATTGGATTGGGCATTGTCTGGGGGTATGGAAACTATGTTCCAGAGAACGATAGCCGTTGCATTAAAGGCTGTCAAGCCCGAGAACAAAGAAGCATTACAAAAGTTTATGGAAAAACAAAAGCACCCATTTACTATGTATGCTTCCATCCGTAGTAATATCATCATACACGGAGACTTCAGAGGGGATAACTTGCTCCACAGAGTGCGAGAGGTAAGTACATCTCTGAAGGACGTTGATTCTACACTCTTTGAGAATACTCTAGCTCAAGTGACTCAGTGACCCTTGATGGATTTTTCTTCTATCTCGTCCAGTCAACCGTTCCATCATTATCACTACCTTTTATTTCACATCATTCTTTACTTAATCCATTCATCTTTTCCTAAATCCATATTTATTTTAGTCACATGTTTTCCATCCCTCCTCTTCACATACCATAACGTGGCCGTCTACAGTTATTTTAACTGCTACTTCACTTGAACGGGAAATGCTCTAGGACACATAAAATTGAAGCCTCACGTGTTATGCAATTTCCTGTTCATAATCAAGATGTAAATAATGTGTTGAGCAAAACATGATTAGAGACGCCACTCGCGATAAGTTGCGCCTTGTTTAAGCAAACCTAGAATATTGTTTCTCCTTATTACAGGATGGCAAGGTGGATATCAAGATCGTGGATCTCCAGACCCTTCAGGGAGGCTGTCCAATCGCAGATCTGATCTACTTTATCTTCACCGGCTCAGACGAGCAGTTCCGCGCTCAGTACTATGACAAGTTAGTCGACCACTACTACACGCAGCTCAGCGCTGCCATGAAGAGGCTCAAAGTCGACCCTGAGGAGACCTTCTCCAGGGAAGACTTCGACTATGAATTGAAAGAGGTAAGGATCGCTTTATATTCGTAAAGGACTTATCATAAAGTCCCTGTGAACGATAAATATTAGTTAATTTCATGGTTATAAATGTTGCAACATTCTAACTAAATATATATAAAGACAACTACTACATACTCATGCTAAACTACATATGGGCAAATATCTATACTTGCCTATTAGGTACCTATACTTGCCCAAAGTTTACACTGAATCCTCGTCGTGTGCTGGTCGTCATTCTAGATGACAATATATTTGTTTGACAAATATCCTTGCAAACCTTTTTGCACCAAACGTATTTGGCAAACACGCTACCGTCTATCCAAAACGTAGATTTGACGAACCGTAGATTAAAAAAATTTGAAAAAGACTTAAATTGGTGGTACAGTCAGCTTCAGAGAAAAGGAACCCCCCCAAGACGGTACGGGTTGATGTCATTACCAAAGGGGGTTCCTTTTCTTTGACGTTGACCCTGATCTTCCTTTCATGGAAACCTACTTACTTTCCTAAATATTATTTTTCCAGAAACTGCCGTACGGGCTCTCGCTAAGCGTGTTTATGCTGCCTGTGCTCACAATGGACAGCGAGAAAACTCCTGAAGTCAACGAGTCTCTCGGTGTAGCCGACTTCTCCGTGGAGAACACCAGCGACATCTACGCGGAGAGACTGAACGGTGTCGTCAACGATTACGTGAAGTGGGGCATCCTCAAATAATTACATAGACAATTTGTTTTTGAAGCGGCATTACGTCTGTCTCAGAAGAACTGTTAAGTTAATTTAATTTTAGAATGGAGATGTCAAAAATTTTGTTTTGAGTGTTTTTTTTTATACCGTTGCCCCACTCTATGACATTCTCCAGAATCGTGGGTGCATTACAACAGAGCTAGCGTGACCTTTCCCAAGAATTGGTTTTGAAATTGGTTTTAATAAAACATGTTTTATCTGCCAAAGATCATACAGGAATGTTATCTATACGTATCGATTGATTACATCTATTTCATAACTAGCTATACCCGCGGCTTCGCTCACGTGGACCTAAGGAAATAAGAATTGTCATAACCCTCTAAGTTGGTGCAAGTGAGACTCATCATCTGCCTAGCCTTTTCCCAACTATGTTGGGGTCGGCTTCCAGTCGAACCGGATGCAGCTGAATATCAGTATTTTACATGGAGCGACTGCCTATCAGACCTCCATAACCCAGTAATGGGTAATACGATACTCTTGGTAAGACTGGTTGTCAGACTTTCTGGCTTCTGACTAACAGTAACGACTGTCAAAAATCTACAAATGACAGCCGGGACCAACGGCTTTACGTGCTTTCCGAGGCACGGAGGAAACTCGCTATGGTAAATGGTCACCCATCCACAGCTGGTGCAAGTGAGACTGCTGAAAGTTAAGATATTGGGTTTTTCTTGAAGGACTTTGTCTAAAGACGCCTGGAGTCTCAGGATTTGTGCCCGACTTTGTGAAATTAAAACATATTTGGCGTAAGGAGAGTGTATGATATGACAATGTGAAATCAGCCGTTAATAAAAACGGTCTGGAAAAATAAATCAATAGTGAAAGAAATAAAACCAAAAGACAGTACTGATTACATTTTGGAGACTTCCCGAGGTCTCATAAGCAATAATATCGAGGAAGAAGAAAGAAAGAAGAAATGAAAGAAAGATGAAGGAAATGAAGATGAATGATGTTTAAAGAATTTTCAACATTCTTTACAAATGTCCCTATTAAAACTACAGAAACTTTAGATTCCTCTCGCTCACTTGCTATAGATCTCATAAGAGCAAATGTTTCAGCATGTCCTAAGGATTTTTTAAACAAAACCTGTGGATGTTGTAAAGGCTTACAAACAACTTATGATCGAGGTTACCAAATATATGTGGGGCATGTCTACTAAAGTGTGTAAATCTATTATTGAGACAGTTGCACCCATCTAGCTTTAATATTTAACTTGTATATAGATCAAAGGGTTTTTTCCGACTTTAATGAAGCACAGAAAAGTTTCATTCCTAGACGAGAACAGATTTGTTTGACAAATATCCTTGCAAAAGTTCAAAGGTATTTGGACAAACACCCTGCCGTCAAACTCAATTTCTATCGAACCCGTAGATTTGCCCGTGAACGAGCTCAAAAAGTTACACTACAAAATTATACCCAGAGACAGGTGTCAATCACCGCGCCATGACGATATTTCTTCCCTCATCAATTATAAAAATATATCAAAAATATCTTTTTTCAAAAAAGCTAATTGTTTTTTTATGCTTATCGTCATTAACAATCGTAACGAGTTATTAATCTAATCTTAAACGTGTAATTAGATATGAAATTATGAACTGCTGTGATCGTCAGTATACAGTAAGAGACCTGAGAGACTCGCTACCATGGCGCAAAAGGAAGAAAACCTGAAGCAATTTTTAAACAAAATTGCTACAGAACATAAATATGAGAAACCAGAAATAATTATAAACGAAATATCAACTGGTGGAGCCAACTGTACGTCCAAACTGTACACAGCAATCATAAGAGAAGATAACAAAGAAGATCTTCATCTATTCGCTAAAGTCGCGACGGCGGGAGAAGCATTTCGCAGTGAACTGCCTTCGGAAATTTTCGACACTGAACAATTCTTTTACACGAAGTTGTCGAAAATCTACGCGTCTTTAGAGGAAGAAAACCAAGTGCCTGAAGAGCATAGACTGTTCTTCACCAAGTTCTACGGCGTCAACCCCACCAGGTACCATGAGATTATGGTTCTTGAGAACTTATTCGCGCATGGATACGGTGATCACGATAGATTGAATTCCATAGACTGGGAGTACGCTTCTTCAGCAATTACAGCATTGGCAAAAATGCACGCATTGTCCTTCGCATATAGTAAAAAAAACCCAGAGGAATTTGAAAAGACAGTGGAAGCTTTAAGAATGAATTGGAAAGAATATGGAAGTATGGACGATTTGATGGTGAGATCGACAAGCGTTGCGTTGAACAAAGTAAAGCCCGAGCACAAAGAAGCATTACAGAAGTTTATGGCAAATAAGAAGAATCCGTTTTTGCTGTATGGTCCTATTCGTAGTAACGTCATAATACATGGGGACTTTAGAGGAAATAACTTGCTACACAGAGTGCGAGAGGTAAGTTTTGATATTCAAATAAAAACACAAACACATGATTGAACAATCAACTTCTTATATTTCGTTAAGCGATATGTGTTTATCTCTGAATTACGTACAAGACTTACACTTGTCACAATCAAGTACAATAGCAGTACTGATGAGAACTACAAAACATTATGCTGTAGCTGTAATGTAGAATTGTAGACTGTTAGGTCAAAGCGAAACTTGATTGTAAAAAAATATTCCTAAATATTACAAACTTTTATCAAAAGGTGTAAATTATTCATGTAAGGTCACATATAGACCAAATTCCTAGTGAGTTTCTCTTTCATGGTTGAATTATTGTTAATTTCATTCTAAGGATTTTTTTTCGCTGATATCTCTAGTCTAATCAAATAATATGATTCGAGGCGCAACTTACACTTATGTAATCTAATTCCAGGATGGCAAGGTAGACATTAAGGTGGTGGACCTCCAGACGCTGCAGGGAGGCAGCCCGGTCACCGACCTGCTGTTCTTCATCTTCACCGGCTCCGACGAGCAGTTCCGCGCGCAGTACTACGAGAAGCTGCTCGACCACTACTACACGCAGCTCAGCGCTGCCATGAAGAGGCTGAACCTCGACCCTGAGGAGACCTTCTCCAGGGAGGACTTCGAGTACGAAATGAAGGAGGTAAGGATCGGTTTATATTGGACTGAATGCGACTCCGTCCGCGTACCTTATTTCACCCGCCATAAGCTACGTCTCTGGTTAATGCTCCGCTCCCGTGCTTCGTGCTTCGTAGCGTGATGTTATATAGCCTATGTTACTCAGGAATAATGTAGCTATCTAATGGAGAAAAAATGGTTAAAATCGGTCCAGTGGTTTTGGAGCCTATTCTTTACAAACAAATAAACCAAAAAATCTTACCTCTTCATAATATCAGTATAGATTTAAATAATATAAAAAACCCGACTATAAAAAATTCACGTGCTTACCAAATAGTATGAAACAAGAAAACATTCTCATCTGAAAACCGTGGTCGTATGCCACTTAATCCGGTAAAACAGTAGGTATGTGTATAGTTATAGAACATTAATCTTTAGCACTAAAGTTTAGGGCAAAGTATATATATATATATACAGGGTGCTTTGAAATTGCTCGTATTCCTCTCGGGAGAAGAAACTATGACTAATTTAGAATGATTTAACCCCTATCACTTGGGGGTCGAAAATCCGCCATTTTCGAGAAAATCTACTTTGTTTTTATTTTTAGAAAAATCTGAATTTTGGTAATTAAAAATTAATAATAAAAAAAACTTATCACTTATCAGTTTTTTTTTAATTTATTGCAGGTTTTAACATACAACATAAAATCTAACAGTAAATTACACAGTTTTTAGCTTTAGAGAGGTTGGTCAATTAGTCTCCTCTTCTTCTTATCGTGTGGGCTATAAGGTCCAATCCAACGACCCACACACCCTAGTGTCAGAGTTTCTAAACCGCCTCAAGGGCCTCTGACATGGTTACCGATGTCAGTGATGTCCAAGATAAACTTAGAAAGTACGTATGAATTAGAAAAAGTCACATTGGTACTTGCCCGTGTCCAGTTGCGAACTCCCAACCTCGTGAATGAGAGGCGGGTGCCTTAACCACTGGGCCATCACGATTAGTAAGCTATCAGATCATACAAAATTTCAGGCTGACAAGTGATAAGTTTTTTTTAATTACCAAAATTCGGATTTTTCTAAAAATAAAAACAAAGTAGATTTTCTCGAAAATGGCGGATTTTCGACCCCCAAGTGATAGGGGTTAAATCATTCTAAATTAGTCATAGTTTCTTCTCCCGAGAGGAATACGAGCAATTTCAAAGCATCCTGTATATATATATTTGAAATGTGCTAATTAAGCCCTCTAATTTAGACCATATTTGGAAGAAAGAAAATATTATTTCACATCTTCATGAGCCCTAGAGAGCGCCACATACAATTTATTGCAACTTAACGTAGCCTATAACCAGCGGACAATTGAGACGCTTCCAATGACACCTCATTTGTCAATTTACGTTAGATGGTTTAGAAGTTATGAGGGAACAGATAAATATCCATACATACATACATACATACATACATACATACATACATACATACATACATACATACATACATACATACATACATAAATACCGGTCAACCTCATAACCCTCCTTTTTCGCGTCACGTACAACGGTACAATCAAATAAAAATGTACAATTAATAGAAGGTCCAAGTTAAATATGTTACCTACCTTATCTTATCAGTAAATATCTGCTTTCTTCCAGAAACTGCCGTTTGGACTGATCATAGCAGTGTTCTCCTTGCCTTTGGTCACGCTTGACTCTAAGAACGCGCCCAAAATCGACGAGAATCTGGAGTTCTCGGAGTTTCCCGTCGAGAAGACCAGCGACCTCTACGTGGAGAGACTGAACGGCGTTGTCAACGATTACGTGAAGTGGGGCATCCTCAAATAATTACTTGACAACTTGGCTATACATAGACCGCTATAAAATTTTAGATACATACATAAACTCACGCTTTTGCCAGAACGCCACATGCTACGATCCTTGTATACTCCTTTAGCCTCGTCCACATTCATACAATATGCTTCTCAAATGGTGAATGAATAGGACAGGAATGACGTACCAAAGGCAGGCGTGCCAAAATAATTCGAGCACACCGATAAATGACAAAACTATGTACCTATTTCATCGAATACAATTTGCAGCAGCAGAAATCACACTAACCTTTTATTTAAATGAACATTAAATAATAAATATTACGATTCTTAGTTTAAATAGCATCTAGTTGCATTTTTCTCCATTATATGGCTAAGTCAAGATTCTTTGATGGCACGTCATAGTCACATTATGATTATTTTTTAATGTTTTTTATGAAGTGGGAGATTCAGTTCATGCCGTATTGTAGCAAAAATAGTCTTACGTAATAAATCGATGGCATCTTAATAATGTAATTAAATTACGACACCTAGTCAATAATTATCGACCCCGTCGTCGCTGCATCAATGTTATGTCGCGCGGTTGCCGCACTACAAGGACACTTCGCTCGCTTCCCGACGCCGCCGCCGGCGCTCGCGCATGTCGCAACTAGATACGAGTAGCTATTTTAGACCGTGCACGCTGCGATCGTGCGACGGACGCCATTCTTGTATTACTCAACGTATAATAATTGTGCTTTTACAAATATATAATATGTTTTACTGAGTCCGTGAGCAGTTCATTTGCTACAACCTCGAGAATATCCCTTACACCAGGTATTTATTAATTATAATTAATAAATACTTGTTATTTTAGTTGTTGTTAAATAATAATAAAATGGCTAGACTGAATTCAAAAATTGACTACTAAAATCAATTTATTTTATGATTGATTCGTGTTGAGAATCACTAGCATAGTTAGCTCCTTGAATTAGACGAAGATGCAAAACTAATAATATTTCATAATATTTAATAATAACTTCTCAAATCTGCGAAGAAATAATGACTTGACACTCATAAAATGTTCTGAGTAGTATGTATTTCACTCTATTACTGATTATTTTGATATCCTATTTTTTTCTATTATTAGTTAAGTAATAAAAAGACGCAATGGATTTTGTCGGGGTTTCATCATCGTTTATAAAATGTACTCTAGAAGGTTTACGTGTGGCTAATGTTGATCACGGTGGAGACTAGCAGCATTACACAAGAGTGTTCACAAAAATGTGTCCAATCACAGGTGCACTGCCTCTTGCCTCGCACACATTATCCGATTCCCACGAATTGAACCCAGGACCCTTAGTTGAGCAGTCACGCTAGCGCCCACGAGACCAACGGGGTAAACATTTAATAGTTTAGAACCTAATAAAAGTAGATCGTCATCATTAATCATCAAAACAACTTTTAAATAAGTATCTTATCATTTACATTATCAGTACTATTATATAATGCAATTACAAACTAATTACTTTAGTACATATCGCGAGGCCTAAGAGAGTCGACACAATGACGCAAAAGGAAGAACACCTGAAGCAATTATTGAATAAAATTGCTACAGAGAATAAATATGAAAAACCTGAAATTATAATAGATGAACTATCAAGTGGAGGAGCCAACTACACGTCGAAACTGTACACAGTGATCGTAAAAGAAGATAATAAAGAAGATCTACATTTGTTCGCTAAAGTCGCAATGCTTGGAGAAGCAGTGCGCAGCGGATATCCAATAGATCCTTTTAAAACTGAGCGATTCGCGTATACAAAATTGTCCAAAATCTTCGCGTCCTTAGAGGAAGACAACGGAGTGCCCGAGGAGCACAGACTGTTCTTCACCAAGTTCTACGGCTACAGTTCCACCACGAACCAGGAAACGTTGATTCTTGAGAACTTATTGGCGCTCGGATATGGCCCCCACGACAGATTCCATTCCATAGACTGGGAGTACGCTTCTTCAGCAATTGCAGACTTGGCAAAGATGCACGCACTGTCCTTCGCATACAGTAAGCAGTACCCAGAAGAATTTAAGAAAAGTGAGGCAGCTGCAATAATAGATTGGTCACAACCTGGAAGTATGGATATTATGGCGGAGAGATCGGCAAACGCTGCTTTGAAAGCTGTCCAGCCCGAGAACAAGGCGGCATTACAAAAGTTTTTGGAGAAACATAACAATCCATTTACTATGTACGCTCCCATACGCAGTAATGTCATCATACACGGAGACTTTAGAGGGAATAACTTGCTACACAGAGTGCGAGAGGTAAGTTTTTATAATCTATACAGCATGAACAATTTGGAATAAGTGTTTCAATAACTATTAGTCGTTTAACATGGTAATTTGAACTGAATACTTCCGGGTTTGTTTATTTAGCTGAGTACCTTTTAGGAGTAGCTTTCAGTTGACATTTTATATTAACAACTATTTGCTTGAACGGGGAATGTTCTATAGTAGCTCGTAAAAGCCTTACGTTGTTTTTAATTGGCTGTTCAGTATCAGGTTGTTAATATTTTTTGGAGCAGAATATGAGATTGATTGATTGATTTTTATTTTATTGTTTTTATTTTTTTGATGATTTGGGATATGTTTTATTTGAGATGTAAGTAGTTCACATTTTTTTCTCCTTTATCCAGGATGGCAAGGTGGACATCAAGATCGTGGACCTGCAGACGCTGCAGGGCGGCAGCCCGGTCGCCGACCTGATCTACTTCATCTTCACCGGCTCCGACGAGCAGTTCCGCGCGCAGTACTATGACAAGTTAGTCGAGCACTACTACACGCAGCTCAGCGCTGCCATGAAGAGGCTGAACCTCGATCCTGAACAGACGTACTCCAGGGAAGACTTCGAGTATGAAATGAAGGAGGTAAGGATCGCTTTATATTCGTAAATTTTATAAATGTTGCAAAATCCTAACTAAATGTCTCAAGTTGTAGGTTTGCCTATAGTTTACACAAAATCTTCTTCGTTTTGACAATTGACAATTAATAACACATAAACGGATTAAAAACACTGACACTAGGGTGCGTGAGGTCATTAGACCTTACTACACCCACACGATAAAGAAGAAAGACAAACACAAAAATTTCTATCTAACGGTTTGATAGAAGATGTGTTGATCTATGGGTTCGATTCAAACATCACATTTTTTTACCAGCACATCAAGTACGCTTGCAGACGAGTTTAAAAAGTTTGACAGACTTTATAACAAATTACTTACAACTTAATAACCTTTTTGGAAGCTATATGTTTGAGCCGTTTGGAGTTGAAACACTAAGGCCATAGAATCCGAGCAGTCATCTAGTTTTTCGAGACCTTCGCCAAGCGACTGGTCAACTCTTCAGGTGACCAGAGAGCTGGCCTTTTCTTGGGCCAAAAAATAAGCATTGGCATACAACGTGGCAATGCTCCTGCCTTTTTGCGTACCTTCCCCATTGACACCGATGCCAACCAGGCTTTTGATGCCCTATGAACTTCCTCCATTCTCTATATTTTTTAAAAAAAATTATGTACTTTGTAATCAAATTATTATTTATAGGTTTTGTGTTTACTTTAATAATTTGTAAATATACCTTACTACGTATGATGGAATTAAAGTTTACCTTCTTAAATACTTTTTTTCCAGAAACTGCCGATCGGGCTCTCAATAGGCGTGTTTGCGTTGCCTGTGCTCACAATGGACAGCGAGGACACTCCTGCAATCAGCGAGTCTTTCGATGTGTCCGACTTCTCCTATGAGAAGACCAGCGACCTCTACGTGGAGAGGCTCAACGGCCTCGTCAACGACTATGTGAAGTGGGGCGTCCTCAAATAATTACATGACAATCCTAACTAATATTAAAAATGGGAAAATATTTATTGTTTGTTTTGTTACCCTGTCACGCCTAAACCACTGAACCGATCAACCTAAAATTTTGCATATACGTTGTCAGGTGTACAAAAACGGACATAGGGTACCTTTCACCCCGAAAAAAAGAACAGTTCCCGATGAAAACAATAATAACGTTCTTATTATAATAGATGGCGCCACGTGTCTTTTGAATCATGATTGAATTTTAAATTGAAGTACACGGGCATAGGCAAGTTTGACTATTCATTGACCACGATGATGTTATGTCTGTCTTATAAAGATGGAGAATGAATAGGATAAGTACCATTTGATCAATTGTTACTGTGCACATAATATTTGGATACTATTCTCTCAATCAATCAATCAGGTATGGCTAACTTTTTTTAATATGATAGTTCACACAACTAATATGAGACGCGTTTCGACGTGGGAGTTCAACTTCATACCGAATTATTTCTTTTTAATTGACAGAAAATTGTTCATCCCCATTAATTATTAAATTTTACATATAATTAAAATAACAAATTATTTACAGTTATAGATTCTTTTATTGAAATCATTATTTACTTTATTAAATATTTATAACCTCAAAATAAGATAACTCAAAAAAGGATCATTTTTATTTTTATACTTATATTTAACACCGGTACACCTCTGCCTAACCCTTCGGGGAATACAGGCGTGATGGTATATTATTTTATTTTTTATTACTATATTTAAAAATGTGTTTAATATGACAATTGAATAAATAAATGAATGAGAATAACCTACATCCCTCTACTGCCCTTGAGGCGGTTTAGAAACTCTCTCACTAGGGTGTGTGGCGTCGTTACACCTTACTGCCCACACGATAAAGAAGAAGAAGACCTACAAATAATAACAAATTGAAATATTCTATTCCCTACGCTTGTTGTATATTCGTAATTTTTTAACACACTTGTTCGGAAAATGTCTATTGCTCTGCTTTTATTACGCTCACACATTTACATTATTGGATTGTATGACTAAATATTATGTGAAAACCAACATCCGAATTCGGTTTTTTATATCCACATTTTCACGGATTCGGATAAAAAGTATCGCGAAACCACTATAAGACGACAAATATCAACAAGATAAGAATGCCACACGCCAAAAAGTCACAACAACCAATATACCTAAATATTCCTGATAATAAATGATTATTTTATCTTTCAATGCTATACTTCATTCAAATCCACTCTGCTCCGAGTCACACTTGTACAGTTAGTAAGATAGTAGTATAAGTACGTGAGATAAAGGGGGGGCACAAATAAATGTTATCTTTAATTTTATCATAACAATATGCAGGGTGTAAAAAAACACTTGACGTAGCCAAAAGGTATTGTGATAATTTTCTGGTTTTTCAATTCGGTGGCAGTGAAGCATAGCCGAGTACCTAGTAGTTATAGTTTAAACACAGGTGCACTCCTCCACTCACATAATCCGATGATACGACACAATGACACGACGGAGGAGAGATCAGGTGCAGGACCAAAGTTTTTACCTCCTTTCCAAAGCAAGAAGTTATAACACCGTCAACTTCCAAAACCCCGGGCTGCTGCGGAGAAGTTCCTACTAAGAACCCAATTATATTTTGCCTAATACATGGGAATAGAACCACGACAGTCACGGGGTAGTTTTCTTGTTAATAGAAGATCGTGATCATTTATCATATAAATAACTGTTACGTCAATATCTTATCTTTTATATTATCAGACATATATACTGGCAATACGAACTGATTATCTTAGTATACTGGTACATTGAGAGTCGCAACCATGACGCAAAAAGAAGAAACACTGAAGAAATTATTAAATAAAATCGCAACAGAACATAAATATGAAAAACCTGAATTTAAAATAGATGAGGTATCGAGTGGAGGAGCTAACTACACGTCGAAGTTGTACACAGTGGTTATAAGAGAAAATAATAAAAAAGATCTACATCTGTTCGCTAAAGTCGCTGCACTTGGAGAAACGATGCGCAGTCATCTGCCAGTCTTCAAAACTGAAGAATTCGCTTACACAAAACTGGCTAAAATCTACGCTTCCTTGGAGGAAGACAACGGAGTACCCGAGGAGCACAGACTGTTCTTCACCAAGTTCTATGGCGTTGATCCTACCACGTACCAGGAGACGTTGGTTCTTGAGAACCTATTCGCGCATGGTTACGGTGATCACGATAGATTCCATTCCGTAGACTGGGAGTACGCTTCTTCAGCAGTTAGAGACTTGGCAAAGATGCACGCTCTGTCCTTAGCGTTTAATAAACAATACCCAGAAGAATTTGAGAAAGCTATAGATACTTTAAAAAGAGAACCGATAGGATCTATGGAAACTATGTTGCAGAAAATGACAAACACTGCGTTAAACGCTGTCAAGCCCGAAAACAAAGAAGCATTACAAAATTTTGTGAAAGAACGTAACAATCCATTTTTGATGTACGCCCCCATTCGTACTACTGTCATCGTGCATGGAGACTTCAGAGGGAATAACTTGCTACACAGAGTGCGAGAGGTAAGTTTCTAAATTCAATTTATTGCACTAGTGCAGGGATGGCGAACCAATGGCACGCGTGCCAGAAGTGGCACGCAACAAAATAATTCGGGCACGCCAATAAATCCCAGAATTATAATCCTAACCAATTTGCAACAGCAGAAATCACACACTAACCTTTTATTTAAATAAGCATAAAATAGTAAATATAACGATGCTTGTACAAACGAGTTGCAAACCAAGAGTTAATAGCACCTAGTTTTATTTTTCTCCATTAAATGGCTAAGTCAAGATTCTTTGATTGCACGTCATAGTCACATTATTTTTAATTTTTATACAAAATGGCACGTTGACCGACAAAGGTTCGCCATCCCTGCACTAGTGTAACCAGTAGTAGCCGACAGCCCAAAAGTTACATAGTCTGCCCATCACTGCATTTCGTTTTTCTCGTATCCAGAAGTTTCCCAAATCCACTTGGAAACCTCGTTACGGAGACTTTGAAGATTCCAGAGAAACCTAACATTCATTTACTTCTCCCTCCAGGACGGCAAAGTAGACATCAAGATCGTGGACCTCCAGACCCTGCAGGGAGGCTGTCCACTCGCTGACCTGATCTACTTCATCTTCACCGCAACAGACGAACAGTTCCGCGCGCAGTACTATGACAAGTTAGTCGAGCACTACTACACGCAGCTCAGCGCTGCCATGAAGAGGCTGAACCTCGACCCTGAACAGACGTACTCCAGGGAAGACTTCGAGTATGAAATGAAGGAGGTAAGGATCGCTTTATATTCGTAAAGGGTTTATCAACCTCCAGTATATTATCAAAATTTTAATAAAATCTACAAAGGTATACTTGCTAGTAGTAGGTTAGACTGGATTATTTGCACCATGCGAAGTAGCTGAGTACGCAGCTACTTCGCCAACAGTGTCGTCAAAAATTCTCGCAAACTTCACAAAGACAATAAATTGATCATTCATTCATTCATTAGAACCAGTTCCAATGAAACCCACAGTTTGCCGGTATGTTTTTGATCGTTCAAAGACATTTATTATCAACCTACATTAGCTTCTCAAATGTTCTGCTTCCAGAAACTGCCATTTGGGCTGTCGGTAGCCGTGTTCCTCTTGCCCGTGATCACAATGGACGCCAAGGACGCACCCGAAGTGAGCGAGTCTCTGGACTTCACCAAATTCTCCGCCGACAAGAGCGTCAATAGCCGCTACGTGGAGAGGCTCAACGGTGTCGTAAACGATTACGTGAAGTGGGGAATTCTTAAATAATTAGGTACATGACAATTTGACTATAGAAGGACGAAGTTATCAGTCTTTCTAAGACGAAAATTGCTTAACCATTCCATTCTACTACAGTAGGGACGAAATGTTGTAAATATAATAATTATCATTTTTTAATTCTTTTTTTAATTGTGCATGAAGATGTTTAATTTTTTCTGGAATTAATGAAAAGCAAGTGATAGTTTCTGTACTAATATAATAAAGCTAAATAATGTTTTGAGTGTTTTTTAAACAACAATCCGACTGATAGTTTTAGAGATTGGCATCTCTAAAACTATCAGTCGGATTGGAAAAAATACTATTTAGTTTTACTAACAGAAAAAAGTCCGTCTTCTTTTTTTATATAAAATGGATGGGCAAAGGGCACAAGAAGGAACTGGATGGGTTTTAGTCAGCAAAAGTTTGACACTACCTGGGCGGGGCGGGAGAAGCCATTTGAAGCCATTTGCCATCCGAAAAAAAAACCGACTGTCATTTAGACCTTTGCAAACTTCATCGATTGACCTGAATCCATAGATTAATATATACTAACGTATTACCTGAATCGACCTGTGGCTACTAACAAGTCACGACTCCAGCTAAAAAATATTTCTTCTCTCTTCAATTTTCTGCTGAAAATAACAAAAAATATATATTTTCAAAAAATGTGAATATTACGTTACTTGTGTTATCGACCAGATAAGATAAATAAAAGTTATGTTGGTTATTTATTTATCGTATACACAGATAATACAATTTCAAGCTGTTTACCTCAATATACCTACATTGAAAAACAAAAGGAAGAAACGGTGCGGCAATTATTAAACAAAATCACTGCAGAACAAAATATGATAAACCTGAAATATTAAGTGGAGGAGCTAGCTACACGGTCAAACTGTATACAAGTCTAAAAGATCCAAAAGTTAAAAAAAATATTGATTTATTAAAACTTTATGCACAAATGTAAAAATACACCGTACAAAGGCGGACTTAATGCCTTAGGCATTTTCTACCAGTCTACCTTAGGGTGATGCAGAGACAAAACAAAAAAAAACAAAAAAAATATATATTAAAAAAAAAAAAATTGCTACGTGCTACACTTATCTGGGTAATCGTACGTTAAAACGTCAATTTAATCAGGTTTTTATCTAAAATGTAAATCATAGTTCATGGTCATCATAATCTCGATATATTTTAACAGAAATCTGCTAAAAAACAATGATTGTACACCAATACCTACGCATACTCTGAGTTGATAATAGTAGTAGGTAGTTTGTGATTATTTGTGCTTCCTATAAATAGTTTGTTGTTATTTGTAAATAGGTACATGTTGTAATAATAGTGGGTACCCTCTGTTTTTATTGGCTGCTAATTAAATATATGTTGATACTGGGTTCTGATAACGATACGTAGGAGTTCAAACTACTGGATAATAAAACTATTTCGTTATTATTACCTAGTTTTTATTCTTGGGAAATACCTCATAGACTGCCGCCGCTTCGAGGAAAGCGAAGGGGTGTGTCGGACTCCTACCGACTGAAACCCCACGGAGTTCTTCCAACTGCCATTGACCGAGCCACGGGTTTCGCTCTGATCATTCTTCCGCACCGCACACGTATTGGCCAAATATTATATTTTAAGGTCTTAGTGGACTCTGAACTCCTCACTGATTCACAGCAGAGTTTATCTCAAAGGAATTTGAACTAATTAAATAAGGTCGAATATCGGTAATCCAGTGAGTCCCTATAGTATATTACGTAAAAGGACACTTAGCCAAATGTTAGGCAGTCGTTCAAATGTCTAATCGACTTGATATTTCTGCTAAATATTACGCACATAAATAGGTATGCTTATTATAGATATCTTTCTTCAAATATGTGCTTTGATATTAGGTAAATGCTTATCGCCTTTCATAACCAATAATTACAATAATTACGGCTTTCAATTATCGTATCAAGCACTATATATATTATCAAAATTACAAACAGTTTATATCAGAACATTTTTAATATTGAACCATGGCACACGTACAAGAATCGCTACTGCAATTATTAAACAAAATAGCAACAGAACAAAAATATGAAAACCATGAAATAATAATCAAAGAAATATCAAGTGGAGGAGCCAACTACACGTCGAAACTGTTCACAGCGACCATAACAGAAGATAATAAAGAAGATCTTCACTTGTTCGCTAAAGTAGCTGCGACAGGTGAAGCATTCCGCACCAAAATGCCGTCAGATATTTTTAAAACGGAAAAATATGCTTACATGGAATTACTTAAAATTTACGCCACATTGGAAGAAGAAAATAAAGTGCCTGAAGAGAACAGACTATTCTTCCCCAAGTTCTACGGCTTTGACCCCAGCACGTACCACGAGATACTAGTGCTGGAGAACTTGTTGGCGCAAGGATACGGAGACCACAACAGGTTCCAGTCCATAGAGTGGGAGTACGCTGCCTCAGCGATCACGGAACTGGTGAAGATGCACGCGCTGTCCTTCGCGTTTAGTAAACAATATCCAGAGGAATTTGAAAAGGCTTCAGCTAAATTAGTGATGGATTGGGGAAAAAGTGGTGTAGGTGATATGGTGCGTAAGTCAGCAGAGATAGCTTCAAACGCTGTCAAACCCGAGCACAAAGAAGCGTTAGATAAGTATTTTGATGAACTGTTTAAATCAAATTTAAATATGGTTTACGCTCCTATTCGCAGACCTGCTATAGTGCATGCAGACTACAGGGGGAATAACTTGCTGCATAGAGTACGGGAGGTAAGTTTCGAAGTACCTTTATTTTAATCTGTACAGATTGTATGCATATAGTTTTATTTATTTGAAACTAGCTTCTCCCCGCGACTTTATCCGTGTCAAATTTTATACATCATCCCACGGGAACCGTACATTTTTTCGGCGTAAAAAGTATCCCATGTGTTATTCCAAACTGCAATCTATCGCTGTGTCAAATTTCATCCAGATCCGTCCAGCCGTTTGAGCGTGAAGAAGAGACAAACACACAAACTTTCTCCTTTATAATATTAGTGTGATTTACCTTATAACCAGTGCCATTAAAGACATGAATTGAAAATGATAGCACTTATCATGTTTTCTCACTCGCCCCCTATACTATGCGAAGGGGAGTGCATAAAAAGCTCCTTTGTTTGGCTGCCATTTTACATCGTTACCTTAATGGCGTACACAGGTCACGCTTCAAACCGTCGAACTTTAGGTTATCTGGTTGAGTATGATTTAAGGAAAAGGTCTAGCAATAATGAATGTGGGTTGTTAATAAATATAATACAATACCAAGTAACAACAACTTGACCAAGTAACGTACGGCGGTAGCGGTGAATGCTTATTCAAATCCTACATCCCCCCGCCATAGGTTCGGCATGCCTCTCCGACACTCCCAAAACAGAGGAAGTCCATGAGGACTTCCACCTTTTCATGTAATAATATTTACACACAAAACGGTCACGTAGTACTCCAATTTTCTGCACATGCGTAAAAATCGTAATACTACGTAATTTCGCGACCGTATGTGGTGAAGAAACGTATAAGACGCAGGCGCGTGTTTTCATTCAAATCACACACTCGCATTCACGCAGGCGCCATTACATACTGTTCAAAATGTCACCAAATAGTCGTAAGAGAATGTGCATTATCATTATTAATCGCAACATGACAGTTTTTATTTATCATAGATATAATTATTAGGAAGTTTACAAATACCTATATAAATAAAATTGCTAACAGTTTACCCCAATCAGTACGTATTGCAAGTCGAACCATGGCGCACACGGACGAAGCGCTGCGGCGATTATTAAACAAAATCGCTGCAGAACAACAATATGCAAAACCTGATATTATTATAAATGAAATATCAACCGGAGGAGCAAACTACACGTCGAAGTTGTATACAGTGATTATAAAAGGAGATAATAAAGAAGATCTACATCTCTTCGCTAAAGTCGCGACAGTTGGAGAAGCAATGCGCAGCGAAATGCCGTCAGATTTTTTTCAAACTGAACGTTTTGCTTACCTTGAATTATTTAAAATTTACGCCACCTTGGAGGAAGATAACAAAGTACCTAAAGAGCATAGACTATTGTTCCCCAAGTTGTACGGCTTCGACCCCAGCACGTACCACGAGATACTAGTCCTCGAGAACTTGCTGGCGCAAGGTTATGGAGACCACAACAGGTTCCAGTCCATAGAGTGGGAGTACGCTGCCTCAGCGATCACGGAACTGGCGAAGATGCACGCGCTGTCCTTCGCGTTCAGTAAACAATACCCAGAGGAATATAAAATGGCTTCAGCTGTTCTAGTAATGGATTGGGAAAAAAATGGTGTAGACGTTATGATGCACATTTCAATAAAAACTGCGTTGGAGGCTGTCCAGCCCGAGTACAGAGAAGCATTGGAGAAGTTCCTAGAGAATCATAAAGAGAATACGTTCAGCAGATTGTGTGCTCCTGTCCGAAGTTCCGTCATCATGCACGGAGACTACCGGGGGAACAACTTGCTACACAGAGTGCGGGAGGTACGTCTTATTAATAATCTGTTATTATTATTAGCTATACACAATATTTATGCGGATCGTTTCATTAAACCCACATACTTATTATTTTATTCCTGTTGAGAAAATATTAAAATTATATTTTTGTATACCCACAAAAAAATATAATAGTCGTCTGCCACTGCGAGTGTAATTTTACGTAATCTTGTATCTACAATTATAATTATCATAGGGTGAATGCATATAAAATTGACTCAATACGTGAATCTTGGAATTACTGCAATTTCGCAATAAGTGCATTACACGCGTTGTTAGAAGAGCAAATTATAAATGTCGGCGCTAACCCTCACCTCGCATTCAATACGAGTATGAGTTTCTATTACACTTAGCGCCATCTACATGGAACTAATTTGACAATGAACATCGCCAGTTGATGTAGGTGCTCAAACCGTCAAACCGCCCGTGTGACTAAATACCGCGCGTACTCTCGGATGGCACGTACTCTAATCTACGCATCAGAATGTAGTTTGAGATTTTTTGCACTTTCAATCATAGAGAAATATTGTTACAAAATTAGAATCACAGGGTATGCGTATTCATTTACGGGAAATGTTCTCATGTGAATGATAACGAGATCCAGGTGTTTATAGTAGTCAAAATATATTGCTTGTCATCATTATTAATCACATTACGGATTTTATTTATCAGCGCCTTATTATCATTGATATAACAATGAAATTGCAAACTGTTTACCTCAGTATACTTTGAACTCCAACCATGGCGAACACGGAAGAAACGCTGCGAGTACTATTAAACCAAATTGCCGCAGAACAAAAATATGAAAACCACAAACTTATTATCGATGAAATATCAAGCGGTGGAGCTAACTATACGTCGAAACTGTTTACAGTGGTACTAAAAGGAGATGATAAAGAAGATCTTCATTTATTCGCCAAAGTCGTAGTCCTCGGAGAGAAAATTCGTAGTCAAGTCGGGCCGGCAGTGCCTTTCGACGGTGAGCAGTACGCTTACATGGAACTGTTGAAAAGGTACTCTTCAATAGAAGAAGAAAACGGAGTGCCTGAGGAACACAGACTATACTTCACAAAGTGCTACGGCATTGATCCCACCATATATCGGGAGACAGTGGTTCTTGAGAACTTATTCGCACATGGATACGGTAATCACGACAGATTCCATTGCATAGATTGGGAGTACGCTGTTGCAGCAATTACAGAACTGGCGAAGATGCACGCACTGTCCTTTGCATATAGTAAACAATATCCAGAAGAATTTGAGAAGACCGTGGCAAAGTTTAAAGTGGATATGTCAATAATGGACGATGTGGTGCGCAAGTCGGCCGACACTGCTATACATTCTGTCAAGCCTGAGAACAAAGAAGCATTAAAGAACTTTTTCGACACATACGGAACTAGTTTCAATGCGAATTACGCGCCCGTTCGCAAAACTGCCATAGTACATGGAGACTACAGGGGAAACAACTTGCTGCATAGATTTCGGGAGGTAAGTTTATTTTCGGAGCTTTTTTTTACTCATAGAACTATGTACTCGTATCTTACTTATAGCGGCGTTTAAAGAAATAGGGAATAGTGCGTCGGATAATAGGGTACCCGGCTTCGAAGTGGATTGCATTTTTTTATTTTATAAAAAAAAAAATACCATCACGCCTGTATTCCCTGAAGGGTTAGGCAGAGGTGTACCAATGTACACCTCTTATGTTTGTATGTTGTTGTGTGTCTCTTATGTTTTTTATTTTATATATTCAACATACTTCTTCAACATATTACAGACGTGCGACTCGTGAAATTCCCGTCACCAGCACATCTATGTAATAAGCCTATGTCTGAGTAAAACCCTCCTGAGTTTTATCTTCAAGGCTCGCCCAATCTTACAATCAATCAATAAAAAAATTAATATAATAACTTGATAAAGCCAAAGATACAAGCAGTAGCCAAGCCCACGTCATGTGCGTTATTTATACATATTATAATTCGCATGTATATAATTATGAATGTATCATTGATACGATAAGAAGACGATTATTAATCAAGTGATCTTTGATAAAAGTAATAAATTCAAATAGGTAGGTACTGGATATAGGCATAGATACCTTCTCGATTGGTCGCTATCTGACAATAATATAATTTTAATAATTGTTTTTTGTGTTAATTAAGTACGTACGTTATATGCTTCTTTGTAACGCAGAAAATAAGGCCGTAAGGTTTCGTGCTACAAAGTACAATTTACAATATCAGCTGTTTATCATAAACTGGCTTCAGCTCGTGATTCGTTAAAATTATATCCTTCAACAATAAGTAGCTTTTTGTCAGTGAAAGCTTTTTGTATATGGTCACTACTTCCAGTGATTATCTCTAACAAACAAAAAATCGGACAATCTTTGTAATATTTAAGTATAGATAAGATAATCAACATGGTTACATCAGTAAGCACTGAGACTCGAACCATGACGAACACGGAAGCAACGCTGCGGCAATTATTAAACAAAATCGCCGCAGAACAGCAATATGAAAAACCTGAAATTATAATAAATGAGATATCAAGTGGAGGAGCCAACTACACGTCGAAGCTGTACACAGTGATCATAAGAGGAGATGATAAAGAAGATCTTCATCTGTTTGCTAAAATCGCAATGCTTGGAGAAAAATTTCGCAGCGAAGTACCAGTACCGGTTTATGACACAGAACAATTCGCTTATACGAAATTGTTGAAAATCTACGCGTCGTTAGAGGAAGAAAACGGAGTGCCTGAGGAGCATAGACTGTCTTTCACCAAGTGTTATGGATTTGATCCCACCACGTACCAGGAGACGTTAGTTCTTGAGAACCTAGTGGCCCACGGATATGATGCTCATGACAGATTCCATTCCGTAGACTGGGAGTACGCCTCTTCAACTTTAACAGCTTTGGCAAAGATGCACGCACTGTCCTTCGCATTCAATAAAAAAAGTCCAGAGGAATTTGAAAAGACTTTAGAATTTCTAAAAATGGAGTGGAAACAAGAAGCTATGGATGGTATGATGCAGAGTGCGACAGACAGCGCGTTGAACAATGTCAATCCCAAGTACAGAGAAGCTTTGAAGAAGTTTCTAGGTCAAGAGGATTACAAGGCCGAACTATTTGACAAGCTGTTCGCTCCCGCTCGGGGTACCGCCATCATCCATAGAGACTTTAGAGGGAGTAACTTGATGCATAGAGTGCGGGAGGTGAGTTTTACCTTTTCTTTTTAACAGCTAGTGCATTGCCCAGGGATTGACACTCATTATCATTATCTTTTTTTCCAGAGGAATTTTTAGGAACGTTTGCATTCTAATCTTAGTCTCAATCTGTCAAATATAACTGTATTTTAGCTACAATATCGACCACATTTTGAGATAAATTGTGTTTAGATGAGATTGCGACTAGATTTTGAACGTCCCAATTACGAGAATTGGCATTTCTATCGTGTCATGTCTATGCTATTTTCCTAGTCCTTCATTTAGTTATAAATTATTCTACATAACTTGTTTAACATAATTTGCCAAAATGCACAGATATTATCAAATGTAAACAAAAATACTAAGATAGGGTTATAAGTTTAAGTTAAGGATAAAATATAACTAACAACCGTTGTGTGATTGTTACTTGTTACAGAAAATAAACATCACTTAAAAAAATATCAACAATTACCCTAAGGGTATGTAGTACCTAGAAAATAATTAAACTATGTGTTAATGCAGGACTTTGTCTATCTCTGTATAATCACAGCAGGAATCAGGGAATCAGGAAAAACAGCTGAGTATGTGGTTATGTTTATGTGAAACTTTCCACCCCATTACATAAAATGCTCAGCCATAATGTTATAACCACTAACGATACAAAAAAAATTGTTTTGCGGTATAGATTTCAATACATTATCTTCGAATCTCGTATCAAGTCGACAACTAAAATCACCAATCATAATAACTTCTTTATAATAATGTAGGTAATAATCACGTGAGTTTCCCTACGGCAAAGTACGTATTTATGTTGTTCAACAACAGCTCACATTTATCGGAAATAGATAAACGTACTGGTTACGTCAGTGTGCACAGAGACGCGAACCATGGCCAACACGGAAAAAACGCTGCGGCAATTATTAAACAAAATCGCTGTGGAACAAAAATATAAGAAACCTGAAATAATAATAGATGAAATATCAACTGGAGGAGCCAACTACACGTCTAAGCTGTATACAGTGATACTAAGAGAAGATAATAAAGAAGATCTACATCTGTTCGCTAAAGTCGCGACGCTTGGAGAAAAATTTCGGAGTGAAATGTCGGTGGCGGTTTATAATACTGAACAATTCGCTTATACGAAACTGTCGAAAATCTACGCGTCCTTAGAGGAAGAAAACGGAGTGCCTGAAGAGCACAGACTGTCCTTCACCAAGTTCTACGGTGTTGATCCTACTACATACCAGGAGACGTTGGTACTTGAGAACTTATTGGCGCACGGATATGGTCCTTATGACAGATTCCATTCCGTAGACTGGAAGTACGCTGCTTCAGCAATTGCAGACTTGGCAAAGATGCACGCACTGTCCTTTGCATATCTATGTTCTATGTTAGGGGGTTTGGTTTCCGCACTTAGTCCTACAATGGACCATTGTGCGTGAGCCGTGGTGGGGGTTATTCCAACCAGCCCACCTCCCTCCAAAAGCAGATCAGTCTTCCCGGTCTTCTCAGGGCGTCCGCAAGGGATTTTGGTGTACCGAGGGTTTCTTTGCGGGTTTGGGCGACGCCGGTGCATTCGAGGAGCACATGCGCCACCGTTTCTTCTGCCTCCATGCACGCTCTGCATAGAGGACTGTCTGTGATGCCTAAAGTGTGGAAATGTTTGTTTAGTGAGCAGTGGCCCGTGATAGTCCCCGCCACCAGTCGCAGGCTAACTCTGTCCAGGCGCAGAAGGCGCCTGGTCAGTCCCTTGTCCAAACATGGCAGGGCCTCCTTGGATTGCCTGCACCCTGGTGTCAAGGCCCACCACTCCTCTGCTTGTGTATGTGTGTAGTCTTTCAACCAGCTCCTAAGCTGGTTGAAAGGGATGGGCACTATTGGCTCTGGTCCGAAAGGTTTCGTGCTAGAACCCCTCCTGGCGAGTTCGTCAGCAGCATCGTTTCCTAGTGATCCACTGTGTCCTTTGATCCATTGTAGCGTCACCTTGTTACGGTTTTTTTCCGTGACGCGTTCTAGTGCGTTATGGCATTCCAGTATTAGTCTTGATGTAATTTGGTTATTCTGTAAGGATTGGAGGACTGAGGCACTGTCGGAGATTATACGGATATGGGTGTCCGTGACTTTCCTGGCCTCTATGGCGTGTGCTGCTTGAATAATGCCTATGCATTCCGCTTGGTATACAGTGTTGAGCGTTCCAAGGGGTCGGGATATTTTGATGTTTAAGTCTTCAGAGAAGACTCCGACTCCGGTACCCAGATCCGTTTTAGAGCCATCGGTATAAATCCTTAGCTCTCCTGGACCCGAGTAGTCGCACAACTCCGGTGTGAGCTCTATGTTGTAATGTTTGTGGAAGCAGTGTTTTTTCACGATTCTATCATTGGGTGATGCCATCATGGGCTGTCTTCTGATCGCATCCTCTTTCAGTTGTGTGTGTTTAACTCTGGAGTCTTTATTTAGAGTATTGGATATTTCGAGTCTGAATGTTGCTAGGGCCGCCTCTTCTCTTATAATTAGGTGTAGAGGTGGTAATCCCAGCATTGCCTGCAGCGCAGCGGTGGGAGATGTTCGCATGCTACCGGTGATCGCTACACAGGCTAGTCTTTGCAGTTTCTCGAGATCCTTCTGAGCTACACTTAGTTTGGTCCTGGGCCACCAAACTAGAGATCCGTATGTGACAATAGGTCGGATAACTGTGGTGTATAGCCAGTAGGTAATTTTGGGGGTAATGCCCCAGTTCCTGCCGAGCAGTCTTCTACATTGCCCTAGGGCTATACTGGCTTTTGTGGTGATGTATTCCGTGTGTTTGGCCCAGTTCAGCTGTTTATCCAAATAGATGCCCAGGTATTTGGATTCGTTTGATAAGCTTAGGGTGGCCCCAAAGAAGTGCGGTAATTGAAGAGTTGCCAGCTTCCTCTTTTTTGTAAAAAGGACGAGTTCGGTTTTGGTAGGGTTCACTGCTAGCTTGTGTTCCCTACACCAGTCCTCTACTATCTTCAAGGATTGCCGCATAGGGTTGCATAGCGTGTTTTCGTGTGTGCCGTTTATTATTATAGTTATGTCGTCAGCATACCCTACCGTGAAGTAGCCCCCGGCGTTTAGACGCCTTATAAGGCTATCCACGACTAGGTTCCATAGGAGTGGTGAGAGAACACCTCCTTGTGGGCATCCTCTTGCCACTAGGGCTCTTGTGGTTTCATTCACCGTAACTTGTACGGCTCTCAGTCTGAGCATGTTGGTGATCCATCCGCGCAGGGTCGAGTCTACACCATGTTCTTCGAGAGCTGCGTTGATACTGTGGAAGATGGTTTTGTCAAAGGCGCCTTCAATATCGATGAAGACTGCCAATGAGGAACATTTATGGTCTATCGCACATTCAATCTTGGAAATCACGCTATGTAATGCGGACTCCGTTGATTTCCCTGTGGAGTAGGCGTGTTGTTGTTTGTGCAAAGGTAATTTTCGGAGAGGTCCGTCCCGAATGTGCCGGTCGCAGAGTCTCTCCAGTGTTTTCAGTAAGAACGATGTTAGGCTTATTGGCCTGTACGCTTTAGGTTGTGTGTAGTCGGCTTTACCAGGCTTTGGGATGAAGATGACCTTCACCTCACGCCATGCCAGTGGTACGTAGTTGTGTGCTATGCAGGCTCGATAAATTACAACCAGCCAGGGCGTGATGTGATCAATTCCCCATTGTAGTAAGGCTGGGAAGATTTCGTCTAGTCCTGCGGATTTGTATGGTTTGAACGTTTTGATTGCCCACCTTATACGGTCTTCCGTTACTATGGTGCGGGCTCTGTGCCAGTCGCGGTTGCTTGGTGTGCATGTTACTTCGCCCGCCCAGGTTCTGTCCTCGGAGAGGCTACAGTCTGGGAAGTGGGTTTCCAATAGGACCTTGCTCGTTTCAAGGTCTGATTGTGTATATGTGTTGTCTGGGTTTTTCAGCGACCCGAGGGTGCGATCCTGATCTGTAGATAGGATTTTCCTCACGCGCGCGGCCTCGCTGTTTGCTTCGATCTCTTCGCAGAATTTCCTCCAGGCTGCCCTACTGGCGGCCCTGATTTGTTTTTTAAACGTGTATTGGGTTTCTTTGTATATTTCCCAATCTTCGGGTAGTCTAGTATTTTTGGCTCTATTAAAGTGTTTGCGTACCGTTTGTCTGAGCTTACTTAAGTCCGCATTCCACCAAGAGCTACCCTTACTCTTGTTGTTTGGATCTTTCAGTTTGCAGCAGGCGTGGTAGGCTTCGATTATGTATTCTGAAATTTTTGACACTGTGTTCTCAAGTTCTTTTGGGTTTGTTATATTTAGGAGTGTTAGGTCCCTAGCCAGCAATGAAGCCAAGAGGCGTTTATAGCCAGGCACATTGGTTCGCCGTGGATTGCGCCGTGGTTCGGGTTTTTTTGTGTTGGCTAGTATTGAGAAGCGGATCCTCCTATGGTCGGAGCAGGAGGGCTCGTCCGATACGTGCCAGTTCGTGATTAGATCTGTCGCGCTTCCTGAAGCTAGTGTTAGATCAATTATGGTTTGTCCGCGGGCCGTGACCCAGGTGGGTTCTGAACCACGGTTTGCAATGTTAAGGTTAGTCGAGAAAAGATATGTGCATAGTACCTCACCTCTGGAGTTTGCTTTGTTGCAGCCCCAAAGTGGGTGGTGGGCGTTCGAGTCCGTGCAGATGATCAGGTTCAGGTTGGCGTCTTCGCAATGCCTTACCAGGTCTGCCATCTCCTTTGGTGGGCAGTTTTCGTCTTCGCCTGGCATGTATACCGAGGCCAAGACGATGTCGGGTGCCACACTATCAGTGTGGAGCTTGATGGCTGTTACATCTCTGGAACAGAATTGTGTGAGTGTTGTGGTAGGGATATCTCTGGGTATGTAGGCACAGGTTCGTGGCCTGTCTGTGCCGTGTGTGTTGAGAATTAGCTTACCCCCGATGTTGCTGAGGCCGCATATTCTGTTGTTTCTGATCCACGGCTCTTGGATCAGTGCGATGGTTCTGGGTTGAACCTCCAGCGCCCTGCGTAAGCAAGCCGTGGCAGTCTGGCTATGCTGGAGGTTGGTCTGGATTATGCTGAGGGGTTTCGACGGCGATGGGGTGGAGTTAGGAGGAGTTCGATCCATCGGAAGTCTCTCCCCCATCCCCCATCCCATGCCGGTCGTCACCCGGAGACGAGGCGAGCAGTCGCTCGGACCACCCCGGTGATGTGGGTGGCACGCTACCTGCATCTGCATCAGCCTTTGCATATAAAAAACAATACCCAGAAGAATTTGAGAAGACCGTAGCATTTTTGAAAATGGAATTCAAAGAAGGAGCTATGGACAGTATGATGCAGACTGGGATAAATAACGCGTTGAAGAATGTCAAGCCAGAGAACAGAGAAGCGTTGGAGAAGTTTTTTGTTCGGGAGAATAAAAATACGACCGATCTAATTTTGAAGCTGTACGCTCCCGTGCGCTCGACCGCCATCGTGCATGGGGACTTTAGAGGAAGTAACTTACTGCATAGAGTGAGAGAGGTAAGTTATTTCCATACTTAATACACTAAATGTGTGTTGTGAGCACTACGTACTTCAAAGATTTTTGCAGAAAAACAACATACCTATGTGTGTTGGGCATAAAAAGTAAACTCGCTTATCTAAATCAATTTTTATAGGTTTTTTAGTAGGTGGTATCGTTTGCCTTTTTGTAAAAGTAAGATTGTTTTTACTTTTCGCTCATCTACGTCACCACTGAATTGGTGTTGAATATGAGCAATGAATCAACCACTTGTGTGAAGTGGCGCGCGACACTGTTCGAGTCCTTTATTATAATAGTATTGCCAGCGTCTTCCTTCCCTCTTAACTTTTTATCTAAGATCATGGTCAAGTGACCTTCTGTTGTATCTATAAGTGTCGTGTTAACTTCCTTTAAGTTGTTTTATTTATGCTCACTTACAAAAAAAACATGTAATAAACTTGATAACCTTTTTTTTAAGCCAGTCTTTACAACTTTACAAATTCACATGACTACACACATTCATCACTTATGATGTTGGTACATCACATCGACGACGCTGCTCCGGCGCGTCGCGACACCGTCAGTACGCTGTCAGGTGTCCACGCGCGCCCGCGGGTTTCGATATAAAGAGAAACTAAGTGCTACAGTGATTCAGTGTTCGATTTATAAAGCTAAATTAATTTCCAAACTCAACATGGCAGACATCCCGTCACATTTTAATGATCTAATTCATAAAATTGCCAAAGAGCAAAATTTTACCAATTACGATTTAGACATTAAACCGATTTCGAGCGGAGGAGCGAATTATACATCTAAATTATACACGGTGACCATCACAGAGGGTTCTAATGAACTGCACTTGTTCGCTAAAGTCGCAGCCATAGGTGAGAAGTTCCGGACTCAAGGGCCGAAGTTTTTTGAAGTAGAACGGTTCTTCTACACAGAACTGGTGAATACTTACGAAAAGATACAGAATGATCACCAAGTACCGGACGAACATAGGTTGACTTTCACCAAATTTTACGGATGCAATCCCAATATTTATGAAGAAACAATAGTGCTTGACAACTTGGAAATGAAAGGGTACAATGCTTACGATAGATTTAAGTCTGTAGACTGGCCATACGCGTCTACAGCAGTGGAACAGTTGGCCAAAATGCATGCCATTTCCTTCGCGCACTGGAAGTATTACCCGGAGGACTTTAACAAAGTTATGGAAATATTTAAATTCGAATGGCAGATGGATGACGATTCTATGAAGGTTTATATGAAGACGGAGGTAGCCCGAGCTAGTAAAAGTATTAAAGAAAAGGATGGTGATAAATTAGAGAAATTTTTTGAAACCACTTTTGCGACGCCGGAAGATTTTACTGCTATATATAAGGCAACTCGGCGAGCAGTGCTAGGGCATGGCGACTTCAGACCGAGTAACTTGATGCACAGGCATCTTGACGTAAGTTGATTACGGCCATGCGGTCATGCGGGTGTTTTGCTTACTTTATTTCGTTTTGTAAATCTGTTTTATTAAAGCTTCCTCAACCGTTATTATTTTTTCAAAGATACATAAACTAATGAATTCTAAATAAACCCCGTCCGGGGGTTGTCTGTCTTTCAACCTATCGAGTTCAACCGGCACATCCCGCACGCTACGCAGGTAGGTCAGTAAGAGTGCGTTCCTCCTCTTGATTTCTCTTACAGATCTGACTGCGATAGATAGTTACCTATTACGATAATTTTACATATTAACCACGTTAAAGCGAACAAAAAAATATGAATAGGTTCTAACTACTTTTAAGTAGGTATATTCTTGACAACTGGGTACTTATTCCTTTAGGTTAGGTATTTATAAACGAATGAAACTGCTAAATGTTAGATATATGCTCAATGTGCAATATATTTATTGAATTCTATAATACTATTATGTAGGTAACTGTGGGCCCTGTCAAGCACAGCAAAGTAGAAGAGAAAAGAAGGGCTATAATTCAATTAATGAACTAATTAATTACTTAGGACACATGTATTTAAAATGTATCATTTTAGTATTCATTACTATTACAACATCTAAATTAATAAATAAATTCGTCGAAGGAATTTTTTGATGCCATTTACTTTTTATTGTTTCATGTTATCTCACATTTAGATAGCATAATTAGGTAACTACTTATTTTGTTTTAGTGTATTTGCGAATTATATTAAATTTTACATGAATCGCAAAGTTACACTGACAATCAAAAACCAAAAATAAACAAGTGTCTAATCCCGTAATTCGGAATGTTTACGTAATATCTACCTAACCGCTCAAGAAACGAGTAGGTACAGCTATACCTAGGTAGTAAGCCGTACCTGCCTGTGTGCTATCTACAGACAAACATATGCTAATTACTGTCATGAAGTACTTTGTTTCATATATTTCTTCACAAATATTATGAAGAGGAAAGATTTATTGTTTGTTTGTACCGAGTACCTAGGCTAGGAAACTACTAGACCAATCAGAATCAGAAAATTTATTTGTGAAACATAGGTGTTTACATAAAGCTATAATAATATTATGGGTACATGAGCTTACATGCTTTGCCGTGAAGTCGTAAAAATATTAAGTGAAATGTATTAAACAAAAAAAAACTAAGATACTTAAAATTTAAACAGAAAATAAGACAGTAAATGTAACAAAACCAAGAAAATAAGCTAAAAAACATATTAAACATATCATTTGACATTTTAACAATTTTTTCACCAATAGTTACTTGGCTAAGTTATCAGGAAGAAATGTAGGCTAAATACCTTCTCGGCACCACATACGGAAGCGGAGCAGTAACACAAGATGTAACTTTACGCTTATGAAAATATCCACGCGGATGAAGTCGCGTTCAGAAGCTAGTATAACATAATTATATGACATTATTTATGGCGTCAACGGTACCGTGTTTGTTTACTTGATACTCGTACAAATACTACCTATGCACCTGCTTATTAGCCGTGATACTTGTGTAGCTGTTAAGAGATTATAATAGATAACATGCAACCATATACACATACACATATACATAAGTATGGTTTTACTACTTTCATCTGGTAGTGAGTGCATATATTGTGCATATCATCTTTCTCAACGATTCTGTAGGAAACGTACAATAAAGGTATTGTAGTCGCTACTGATATACTATCAAAGGTTACCAAAACATATCTTTAAAATAAACATCATCATTGTTTGCAAGACTTCCTGTGTGACTTTAAATAATAACCAGTGTCCGATTAAAAAAAACGACTAAATCGAAACTTGTTATTATACAAGGTGTTAGTTTAATCAGGAGACGTATTTTAAGGGAGTGTAGTGCTTATGAAAATAAACCACTTTCACGAAGAAATCAAATTTAAAATTGCGAAAAAACATCTGCTGTTTCTTACATTCCGACTTTTGCGAACACAAATGTATGGAGCAGTTGATTTCTATTCGTGATTTTACGGTTCGTACTATTGTAAAAATTGTTTATATTCATGAGTACTGCATTCCCTTCAAGCGAGTCCCTCGTTACCCTAACATGCTGTATATTACTAGGTAGTAGGGTAAAACATTTTCTCCGATTTGTTCAACGGAATTATCTGCAGAGTAAGTACTCTGCAGTTGCAGGGTACGACTAAATGATAATGAAGTAATCAGATTGTGATGATACAAGCGCCACGACGGCGAGTTGTTAACGAACTTTAATTGTTATTTTCAATACAAAATGTCTATAAACCGAAGTTGCGTCCTGGCAAAACTAACATGATTTTTTCTCCCCATTCCAGGATGGCAAGGTGGACATCAAGATCGTGGACCTGCAGACGCTGCAGGGAGGCAGCCCGGTCACCGACCTGATCTACTTCATCTTCACCGGCTCCGACGAGCAGTTCCGCGCGCAGTATTACGAGAAGCTGCTCGACCACTACTACACGCAGCTCAGCGCGGCCATGAAGAGGCTGAACCTCGACCCAGAGGAGACCTTCTCCAGGGAGGACTTCGAGTATGAAATGAAGGAGGTAAGAGCCACTTTATATACAGGATTATTTCAACAAAAATAATTGATTGAAAATAAAGAAGTTCATAACATAGAAAGTGTTGTAAAAAGTCTACACGTTCGTAGCACACGTATAGGGGTGAGCTACGGCGTAGCACACGGCGTAGCGAAGTAGGAGCACCTAACGCTCCGCGAACATTTTCTTAATCTTTTGTGAACTACGCGGGAACTAAGTTTTCATTAAACATATTTTAGACTGTATGTATTAGATTTCTTCTAAACATAATTATAGTTTTTGTTCTGAACCTCAACCACCTTCAGTTTTTTCCGAAAGTTCAAAATATTTCCTGTTTCGAAAACTTACCAATTAGCTTTTTGTGCTTTAGGAGGTGCTACTACGAGTATATAGGATACTCTTATGTATAAATCTTATCCGTCGTATTATTAGCCGACTGTAACAGAGCCCAAGAAGGATAACGATAATTATGCAGCCTACACTATCAGCTAATTATAGGTACATATACCTACATGCCTATTGTTATTTATATAGGTATTTCTTACCATAAGGCTCAATTTACACCGCCGCGGAATTTGTCGGAATAGAATTTGGTGCACATTGCATAATGAACATATATACAATGTTTAACACTCGTCTTTTGGCGAAACCTCACAGATTCCGCAGAATTGAGTCCTACAAAATCATACAAATTCGAGTAGGCATCGAGGCATCCAGTCCCATCCAGGACGGTGTGGATTAAGCCCAAGAATAATATTTAATTCCGCAAGCATTATACAAATAATGCTGTCTACCTACCAACTAATTATGTATAGGTAGTACTTATGCGCGATTTGCCGCTAGCTCAAGGCCGTGGCACAATGATCATAGCTTCCGGCAACAGAGTGATGATTTAACTACATTAGGTTAGGTTGAATCTATTACACATGTAAAATACAGTGGTACTAGGAAGCACAGTATACACGAGACCAGTGTCCTGTCCATCTGTCTCTACCTTCTGTGAGCTATGGACCCTTTAAACTCGTACAATGTGACGCGTTTCTTTCCCGCGATAGAACTGATTTTATAGTAGATCCCTCCATTTCGCTAGTTAGTTATGTTAATGTACAGTCGGTTGTCAGCATTATCTGACCCACCCTAAACACAATCGAAATTGGACCTTCTGCCTATGATAATAAGGTTTAATTTCAATTTATATGAGGTTATCAGTCAAGTGCTCGAGAACTGAGAAGGAATAAATACAATAAAAATACACACACGCAAATTTGATCTTTATCACGTTAGCATTGGGTTAAATCTTATAACAACTTGTTATAATATAATAAGTGTAATAGCTTATTTTAATGAGTTTGGTCAAGTAACTCTGGTCTCGTGGTCTGTGTGTAAGACTGAGAGTGACAAGTTGCGAGATCAAATCCCGCGACGAAGATATTGTTTTGCTTTCAATTTAGAATTTATTCTAAAAGTATTTCTTGTATTATTGTAAAGAACTATAGACGGATAATCTTCAAATATAAAGTTTCTAAAATGGTAATATTTTGGCATAACTTGTATTAAGTGGGTAGTTGAAAAATAAATATTTGTATTCATTGTAAAACTGGTATTCAAATGCTACTAACTAAGGGTATGCAGTGACAACGCGCAAACATTATTTTTCCTTGCTTTACTAAATTGCAAAAACAACTTCTCTTTACAATTTATTTTTGTCTATTTTATAGGTAGTTTTTTTATTATCATGTCTTAATGGAGTGATTAAATAATATTGAAGGGATAAAATACAAAATAATCTATTTGCACTAGGATAAGGTTGGCTGCTTGTGCTGTGCAAGAATAAACTTTATTAAAGTATATATATGGTTTAAATTCTTTAGTCTTGTGGTCACTAATCGTTGTTTACGTTCGAAATCAAGTTTAACCTAAATATAGCTTCTGCTCAGGTGTTTCTTTTTTAATTATTTTATTATACTTTTTTTACAGTTCTTTAATGGACAACGCATAGAAATAAAACTAAACAATTGCAAATTTAAAATGTTTATTATTTCATTAAAACACTTAGGTAAATAAAGTAAGTAAATGCTCACATATTTCCAAATTAATATACAATATATTATGAGGATGCCATAATCAAATCTAACCATTTATAAACATTAAAAAAGGCATGTTTTCTTGAAAGTTTGTTATCGAGAAAATTTATTTTATCTGTGAAATGCTTTAAAGAGATATAGCTGCCTATTATACGTAGTGAATAAACATGTCATTTAAATAGAAAAAAAACTATTTATGACAATAACATCACCACGTAATTGGCAACATTTTAATGGTTTAACAATCTATCCATTGAGCATTTACTTACATGGTGTGTTTAAAAATATCCTAGATTAATTAGTAGCGGAGTGATGGCGCACCGTTCCTTGTTACGTTCATCTTTGTTCGATTTAAATGTTTTTTTTTTTCATCAGTGAAGATCACAACATTTTCTTCTCAATTAAAATTTAAATATTCCTGGGCAAAACGGACCCCTCTTCAGCAGGTGTCAATGCTATTTTCTGTGCCGGTTTATAATTCCTTATTCCAGCAGCGTGTAAATGCCTTCTCACTGTTTCCACTGAAATATGGTGTTTTATTGCGGTTACACTAATGGGCAATCGCATTCGGGACTATACTTGATGTTTTTTGCCCCTGGACGAATCCGCTGAATATTTACTTTGTCTCCATAACGTCTTAGCTACAGTCGTATTTCTCTAAAACAAAAAAAAAAACATTTTTGGAACCGTTTATGTAACTTGTAAGGAGTGAATGTAATAGTAAAATAGCCAACTACGCGTTCATTAATCACAATCAATTAAATAAAATAGGTATAAAAAAAAACACTTACTGCTATATTAAGACGACGACCAATCTCTCTAATTCCAACATTCTGCTCATGTAAAAATATGATTTTATGTTTGGTATAGTCATTAAGCTGCGACATGATGCTTTTTTACACCAAATTGCTTAAAAATACTTAACGAGTTATGCGAAACGATTTACAAATGTGTGTGCACAGTCAATGCTAATGGGCGTAGTGTAACTTTTGTCACTTAAGTAGACGAATTTATTATCTACCTCACGAAGCAAATATATGTGAACTTAAACTTTTTTAATTTACCCACCTGTTTACAAGATAAGTTATTAGGCGTAAATCATATTGGCCGTTCTTTAATAATGCAAACAATTTTGTAGAAATTAAATCAAATTAAAAAAGAAACTGATAACAGGTGGACTGTGTTTTCGAACCCACATGTTGTTCCTCGCCAATCCAACATCAAACCGCCAAGCCACAAGAACTTGTTAAGACTCCACGAAATTCAAGATTGGGTTCTAATTATGTAAGGTGACTTAAAAGGTTTTTAACTTTAATGTCAACGAGATAATGATTAAAATAGCTTAACAAAATGATAATTATAATGCCGGTGGCTCCGACAACGTTGGGTGGGTTTATGCGTGTCTGTATTCATCGATAAATTGAAATTAAACCTTATTATCATAGGCAGAGGGTCCAATTTTGGTTGTGTTTAGGGTGGGTCAGATAATGTTGACAACAGACTGTACCATGCCATTGGGGGCAGACCTATTACCAGTATAAATGCAGACTCTAGGTTTCCACAGTTCATAGGGCACGCTTGACGACTTGACCAAACAGATAGTCACTCGTTTAGCTCATGGCCTTTCAGGAGTTCCATTCGTGCGGTGCGCAACCAAGGTCATCAAAAATATTTAACAAACAAAATGTCCATGAAATGAATCCTGTCCTACAATTTATAGTTGGTGACCATGACTGCGCTAATCTGACATAATAGGCTCATTTGATCTAGTTATTGTTGTAGATCTCTCTAGATGTGATCGGCCTCGGTTGCTGAGCAAGATTGTAGCATCCGCTTGAATTAGATCGTACGAACATTGATCCGCATGCAAATTGATAATGGCCACCATCCTATGTTTTATAACTTTGTGGCCTTTTCAAGGCTATGAAGTATTTGTACTAAATGTAGATTATATATGTACTAGGCACCCATGTACATAATAATTCTACACCATGCTCTGTGACACACTACTAATTAGTTACCCACGGCCACGAGGCTCTGAGTTACCTTTGTAACTCAGAGCCTCGTGGCCACTAAATAGCATATGCAAACAATATGCAAACCTATTCATACACCTGTATAACTTATCCATAGTTAATGTAGGTACTTGCCTCCGTTAATTTATGATTAAACTTACATAACAAGACACATAAGTCTTGCTGCATCACAATTAGCATGCCCCACTAAAGTGGCGTTCAGTAGATTCTGCCTTAAAAGGCGTGAGCATCCAATCCATCAATCAAAGGCGAGAAGGCATCACCGACCAATACAAGGCCGTGATTTAAAATAGGGACTTACTCTTCAGTCTTACAAAATCCGTGCATATTTCAGCGTGGTTTTGGCAGACTTTTACGGTAGGTGTGCCTCGTCGCCGAATCTCAGCCTTATTCAAGGGTGTAAAAGGTAAACTAGGTCCATATTGACACTCAGCCTTCGGCAGGGTTTTTATTTGGTCGAAGAGGGTCATGTTTCGACGATTTCTTGGAAGGCTACGTGACATCTCGCAGCGTAGCACGACGCCCCATCTCTTCGTGTGTCAGTTGTAGTTTTAAGTGTATTTTGGTAACATTTTATGGGTATTTGTTACCTGAGTTAAATAATATATTATATTAAGATACCATCCATGCACACTCGTGTAGTACCGGGATACCGACCATATCTCTTTACTGACAATAATTGTCAGTAAAGAGATATGGTTGCTACCTACATTAATAATTAATGTAGGTAGCAACCTAACTCAACATTTGAGTGGACATAGAAAGCGGACCTGACTCCACAATATAATAATCTGTTTATCTCTGGTCCTCATTAACTTATCTGATGTTATTGTAAAAGATGTCTGCAAGCATGACTGGTGCTTTAAGACCTAAAGCTGATTGTCGCCAAAATTTACCTCAACTTTAGTTACGTTTCGGCAACATTCAGAATTTTTAACTACGGCCAGTGACCCATGTTTTATGGATACCAAACTGTTATTATCTCTCTTCCAATACCAATAATTCCCTGGGCATTTTCTACATTTTAATAATTACCTACGGCACCCGATATTTATCAGTCGAATTATCTTTCCAGAAACTGCCATTCGGGCTCACGCTGGCAGTGTTCACATTACCTGTCATCACAGTTGACAGCGAGAACGCGCCTGAAGTCAACGAGTCTCTGGAGATGGCCGACTTCTCGGTCAAGAAGACCAGCGACCTCTACGTGGAGAGACTGAACGGCGTCGTCAACGATTACGTGAAGTGGGGCATCCTCAAATAAATACATAGACAATTTGACTAAACACAGACGTTCTTCTTGACTTGTACAGTCGGAGACTGACAAGCTTAAGCAGTTTGTTAAGTTTGCACCATGTAAAATAATTTAAACGAAGACGACACTCCGATAAAGTGATATGTATTTAAAAACTGCTTAACTTTTTGTTTCTGCTACTGTACATAATGGCAAAAATGTTTTATAAAATTTATTTATTTTATAATTTTGCATGGAAATGGTTCTACATAATTATAATATTATAGATTGTTAATATTTAAAAATAATAAGGAATAAATAGTTAATTTGTTAGTAAAATTCAAGAGTAGGAACTGAAATAAAATGTCTGTGCAATACTTTTTTCTAGTCTATGCCTATGCCTATATCAATGTTGCTAATTAGAAAAAATAAATAACAAATTACTAGATTTTAGACAGACTTTGAATATAGCTACTCTTTTAAACGAAGCTATAGAAGGAAAAAAGTATATTGCGTAATATTTTAGAACAGCCAACAAAAACTTTAAAAAGTGGAGAGTTCCACTCTATCTCGCTCCCTTTAGTATAATTCTTGAAAAACTCGTGGTGTTGGTATTTATTATTAAATAAATCTAGTGACCAAAATATAATTTAAAATTTTAGCCTAATAACACAATGTGAATAAATTATTTTGTAATTATGAAATTAATTTGTAATATTTATTTTATGTAATTAAAATAAAAGTATTGAATAAATTAATGTTGTACAAGTAATTTATATTCTAACATAGGACGAACGCCATTCGTTTAAAAATAAATAAAACTGAATTTTGTAATATTTTCCTTTTTTATTATCTCAGGAATTGTTTGTTTTCATATTAATATAATATCATAGTTTCATACAGTGATTACATGTCAGCGGGTAATGACGAATGCACGACCTGATACCGAACCAACTGCCTCTCATACACACAACTCATTTCTCAACAAATATACTAATGTTATAATCATTTAAGATCAACTTCATGGCCTCTTTTCAATATTTACGCGCCGTTTGTTCAATAAGCATCTTTCTTCATTCAATAGGCAATTTTCTGAGGATCTAAGCGCAGATGTGACGGTTCCTTAAATACCCTAAGCTAATAAAATATTAGTTTTTCTTAAATGTAAAGTATTATTTGAATGAATTATTATTTGAATAGAAAATGTAGGAAGAAATTAGTCCGCGTGTATAATTTTAGTCATAAAAAATAAAGTTTATAAGTTTATATTGCTTTATTTATGTACAAAATAATTAAGTAGATGTACAGAAGTAATAGTTATTTACTACTAACATTTTCCCGCGACTTCATCTTCGTATATGTCGGTTATATTTAAATTAAATCATGATTAAAAGACACGTGGCGCCATCTATTATCATAACAACGTCATTGTTGCTTTCCTCAGGAACAGAATTATTTTTTCAGGATAATAGTTACCCTATGTCGGTTTCTGTATACCTGACAATGTATATGCAAAATTTCAGGATAATCGGTTCAGCGGTTTAGGCGTGAAAAGGTAACAAATAAACAAAATTACTTTCGCATTTATTATATTGGATACAATTTTAAAGTTATACTTAATCAAAAAAAAATGAGGAACGTTGCCCCGCACTAGGAATTTCTCCTGTATCGTGGGTGCGTTAACAAACATATAAACTCATATACACAAACAGCCAGACCCGGAACAACTACCTACCTATATGTAGGTCATACTAATGTTTGCTCCGTACGGGAATAAACTTATACAGTACAGTGCAGGAATTTATGCAGTGGACTTAGCTCACAGCGTCACACGATCCTATTTAGACTATTTTTTTACAAAATTACAAATTAATTATGCATCATTATTTTTTTTCACAAATATCACTATATTTGTAAAAAAATAATAATGACATTAGAACTTAAGGTGGAACCTCCACGGTAGCCCGCGAAATTCAAATTTGCTTACGTTTTTTGCAATTTGCAAGTCAGTATTAAGTTATATGTTGATTAAAGTATAATTCGCGGGCGTAAGAAGTATGTATTTTCAGAATTATAACCATTTAAGTCAGCAATAAAACTCCATAGGGCCAGGTGGAGGCTATTTCATGAAATCTTGACATTTTGGAATTATACCGACTTATGGAGTTATTTTACATACTTCTTACGCCCGCGAATCTTATTTTAACCAACATTAAACCTAATACTGACTTGCAAATTGCAAAAAACGTAAGAATATTTGAATTTGGCGGGCCACCGTGGAGGTTGCTCCTTACCTAATTGATCAATTTGGAACACACAATTGGAGACATTTATCACATATTATGATGTAACAAGATAACATCACGACGCTGCTCCGGCGCGTCGCGGCTCCATCAGTACGCTGTCAGGTGTCGACGCGCGCCCGCGGGTTTCAATATAAAAGGAGTCTTAAGTGCTACAGTGATTTAGTGTTCAATTTATAAAATTATTTTAATTACTAAACTCAACATGGCAGAAATCCCCTCACATTTTAATGATCTAATTCATAAAATTGCCAAAGAGCAACACTTTGTCAATTACGATTTAGATATTAAACCAATTTCAAGCGGAGGAGCTAACTATACGTCTAAATTATACACGGTAACCATCACAGAAGGTTCTAATGAACTGCACTTGTTCGCTAAAGTCGCAGCCATAGGTGAGAAGTTCCGGACTCAAGGGCCGAAGTTTTTCGAGGCAGAACGGTTCTTCTACACAGAACTGGTGAATACTTACGAAAAGATACAGAATGATCACCAAGTGCCGGACGAACATAGGTTGACTTTCACCAAATTTTACGGATGCAATCCCAAACTATACGAAGAAACAATAGTGCTTGACAACCTGGAAATGAACGGGTACAATTCTTACGATAGATTTAAGTCTGTAGACTGGCCTTATGCGTCTACAGCAGTGGAACAGTTGGCCAAAATGCACGCCCTCTCCTTCGCACACGGAAAATATTACCCGGAGGACTTTAACAAAGTTATGGAAACCTTTAAGTTCGATTTTCAGATGGATGATGATACTATGAAGGTTTATATGGAGACGGAGGTAGGCCGAGCTACTAAAAGTATTAAAGAAGAGAATGCCCTGAAATTAGTGAGATTTTTCGAGACAACTTTTACGACGCCGGAAGATTATATGGCTATGTATAAGGCAGCTCGAGGACCAGTGCTGGGACATGGCGACTACAGGCCGAGTAATTTGATGCATATGCATCTTGACGTAAGTTGAAAAAGAAGAAAAGGGTTTTAAATGATTGAACTAATTAATAATTATTTAAAACACGTAAATTTTTAAACATGTAATTTAGGTCATCATCATCTTCCTGCCCTTATCCCATGTTACTTGGGGTCGGCGCAACACGTTTTCTTCTTCCATAGCATCCTGTCAGCCGTCATGCTATCATTCACTCCTTTCTCTTTTATATCATTCTTCACACAATCCATCCATCTTTTCTTTGGCCTCCCTCTTCCTCTCCATCCATCCACATTTATATTAATTACTCTTTTGGTCACATGTGTGTCATCCCTCCTCTTCACATGCCCATACCAAGACAAATATGTAATTTAGGTATAAATTGATATTATAATATCTAACACTAGCGAACCGCCCGCGACTTCGTCCGCATGGTTTACTAAATCCAATGCTCCGTTTAGGTGCATTTAGGTATTTATTGAAATTATTATTTCTAACATTTAGATAACATAATTTTATTGTTCTATTATATTTGTGAATGCATTAAATCTACACCATCTACCTCTACACTAATATTATAAAGAGGAAAGATTTGTATTGTTGGATTTTTGTATGTAGGTAACGAATAAACTTAAAAACTATAAGGTACTGGACAGATTTTAGCCATTTTTTCACTAATAGCTACGTTAATCCTAAGTAACATAGGCTATAAAACATTACGCTACGACCCACGGGAGCGGAGCAGTAACCAAAGACGTAACTTAACGCGGGTGTAATAAGCCACCGGACGAAGCCGCGAGCAGTTTGCTACTTATATATACATCGCAAAGTCACAGTGACAATCAGAAATCAAAAATAAGCAGGTGCCTAATCATGTAATTCGGGTTATTTACGTAAATCTACCTAATCGCTCAAGAAACGAATGTGTATTATCTGCTAGCTACCTACCGGTGTCGTATTTACAGACATAGAACAAAGATAAGCAGTTGATTTGATTCTGTTGTTGAACTAACTATGCTTTAACTTAATTATATGACTTTGTGCTATTTGTTGCGCCAGTGACAGAAAAGTTGAAAATGAACCGTTAATCATGGTATAGGCATGTAAAGAGGAGGGATAAAACGAATGTGACCAAGAGTTATGAATATAAATGTGGATGGATGAAGAGGAAAAGGGAGGCCAAAGAAAAGATGGATGGATTGTGTGAAGAATGATATGAAAGAGACGGGAGTCAGTGATATCATGACGGTTAGGAGGACGGCATGGAAGAAGAAAACGTGTTGCGCCGACCCCAATTAGCATGGGATGAGGGCAGGAGATGTAAGATATTTACTCAACTTGAGTAAACTGCAATTATGAATGGCGTCGATGGCAGTGTCTGTTCAGTTGATACGCGATCAAATATTATCTATGTACCTCTTTATTACCCGAGTAGGGACACAAATCATTAGATTATGATATTTGTGTGGCTGTTAGGAGATTACAATAGATAGACATGCAAGCTATTAGTATGATTTACCACTTTTATCGGCGTGTTACATCAATCACCCAATCATCACCTTTATGGACGATTCTGTAAACGGATTGCGGTTATAAACGCCACGCCATGCAACAGCAAAATTTCAATAAAATATGACATCACTATTAGGTTATATTAACCGAAGCTGCGTCTTTACAAGATTAAGGTAAACCTACCAATTTGTTCTTCCCTTTCCAGGATGGCAAGGTAGACATTAAGGTGGTAGACCTCCAGACCCTGCAGGGAGGCAGCCCGGTCACCGACCTGCTGTACTTCATCTTCACCGGCTCAGACGAGCAGTTCCGCGCGCAGTACTATGACAAGCTAGTAGACCACTACTACACGCAGCTCAGCGCTGCCATGAAAAGGCTGGACCTCAACCCTGAAAAGATGTACTCCAGGGTAGACTTTGACTATGAAATGAAGGAGGTAAGGACCGATTTATATTTGGATATAGGGTCTATAAGGATTAGCAAGCTGAAGTGGCAGTGGGCGGTAACCGATGGAGTAGACGAGTTCTGGAGTGTACATCACGTCTAGGCAAACGTAGTGTAGGACGCCCCCCAGCTAGATGGAGCGACGATCTGCTGGCAGAAACTTGATGCGTAGAGCCGAAGATCGGGCTCAGTGGCGCACCTTGGAAGAGGCCTATGTCCAGCAGTGGACTGCGATAGGCTGTAGCAACAAAAATAATTTATTGAAATCGAAGAAGTTCATAACATAGAAAGTGTTGTAAAAAGTCTACACGTCCGTAGCGCACGTACAGGGGTGAGCTACGGCGTAGCACACGGCGTAGCAAAGTAGGAGCACCTGACGCTCCGCGGACATTTTCTTATATTCTTATTTCTCAATACTTAATATCTTTATTGCTTTTAAATATGTATTTTTAGGTGGTATTATTTTGTGAACTACGCGGGTACTAAATTTGCTTTAAACATATTTTAGACTGATATAAATATATTAGATTTCATGTAGACCTTCAGTTTTTTTTCGAAAGTTCAAGGTGTTTCCTGTTTATTTCGATAACAGTTCATTTATTACCTACGTAATTTGAAGCTGATTATGTATCCACATAAACTGATATACGATCAGTACGTTTCTGTATTAGTCATACTTTAATGATAATTGGTCACAATCAACAATTTTCAGGTTTTTATACATCCTAGTATTAATAGCTGTATTTTAAGCCTTATCAATTAGTAGGTACCTAGTTCATTATATCAAACACTATCGCTATAATGATAGAAGAGAAAGTTGTAGGCATTCTTGCCTACCGTTATCCTCCTATCTTTATTCACCCATCTCAAACATTAGGTTTGTGTGCCATTATGACCATGACTACCTACACCCTAATTTAGCATAGGTAATTTCATCTAGCTAGGTACTGTTGTAGATTTTCCTATATTTGATCGGCCTCAGTTGCTGAGCAAGATTGTAACATCCGCTTGAATTAGATCGTATGAACATTGATCCGCATGCAAAATAAGGGCCACCATCATTAACTATATAACACACACCGGACATCTACAATATATAATAATCCATTTATCTCTGGCACATTAACACACAACACACACACACACACACACCCTCACACACACACAACACACACACACACACACACATCGCTCTGACACATTAACTTATCAGATGTTATTGCGAAATATGCCTGCAAGCATGACTTGCACGGAGCATCCTTTAGGTATCTACATTTGCGACAACCATTTTTAACTACACACTTTATTTTACCCATTAAAACCGATTAATTTTCAATTGATTGTTTAATTAGATTACTACTTATTTTTAAAATCAATAAATAGTTCGTCAATTAAGTAGGCCACGTAGTGACGTCATAGTTCATAAGAGGTATGTCAATTGATGGTGGTGTCATTTACCTAATTCCATATTACAACCAGAAGCATTTTCAAAATTTTTACCCGACTACGGCGAAGGAAAGAGGAGGGTTATAATGTATTTTTTTAAACAATTTATATTTAGATAATTATCAGGTTTTCAACTAGTACAACATCTGTTAATCCTTCTGCTTGCCGGCTGTACCGTCCTACTGCGCCGTAGCAACATCTCCAAGCGCCACGATACTTCAACCAACCGCCACAGCTATTTCATTCAATCCAATTCTTTTTCCAGAAAATGCCGTTCGGACTCACGCTAGCGGTGTTCATCTTACCTTTGGTCACAGTAGAGAGCGAGAACGCGCCGGTAGTCGACGAGGCTCTCGAGATGGCAGACTTCTCAGTCAAGAAGACCAGCGACCTCTACGTGGAGAGACTGAACGGCGTCGTCAACGATTACGTGAAGTGGGGCATTCTCAAATAATTTAATAGACAATTTGACTATACACAGGCGTTTTAGACGATTTTAAGCGACCTTTACTTGCAGTCAGAGAATGCCAATTCTTTTTTAATTATTATGCATAATTAATTTTAGTTTTTTATTATTTTTAATTTAGCATGGAGTTGGTTTACATACTAAATTTTAGGATGTCGATATTTAAAAAAACAAAGGAACTATTCGTTAATTTGTTACAATAAATAAATTGTCTGTGGTATATTTTTACTAGTCTCTACTTTATTAGTGTTGCTCGTTAAGAAAATAAAAGAGTTGATTTTAGGCGGGCCTAAGTATAGCTTCACTTATTTAGGAAGCTTTAAAAGTAATTGTTACATAACGAATTAGTGCATGATATTTGATAGCAGTCGAAGCCAAAATATACTATAATGGCGCGCACTCTCTCTTTTTTTGTGTAATGCTTGACAAACTCGTGGTGAAGGTATTGTAATCTAGTGACTAGAATCTAATTTTAATTTTAGTTATGAAATTAATTTGTAACAAATTACTATGTAAATAAAATAAAAATATTGCAAATATGTACACTAAATGAGTATATATATCAAAGGGTATGTCGTCAAATAAATAAAACTGAATTTTGTAATATTTTCCTTTTTTATTATCTCAGGAATTGTTTGTTTTCATATTAATATAATATCATAGTTTCATACAGTGATTACATGTCAGCGGGTAATGACGAATGCACGACCTGATACCGAACCAACTGCCTCTCATACACACAACTCATTTCTCAACAAATACACTAATGTTATAATAATTTAAGATCAACACCGTGGCCTCTTTTCAATATTAACGCGCCGTTTATTCAATAGGCATCTTTCTAATATTCAAATTAAGAATGCGCGTTGAAAAGCGGCCAGTGTGACCAGTATAAACATTTAGAAAACTTCCATTGCGCGGCAGTAGTAACAAAAATGTCGCAACAAAACACAGCCAAGGAAACGATACAAAGTAGCATTAGGTCGTGTTATTAGTGCATCTACCGACTACTTCACGATCAACACCGCAACCCGGAGTACTGACAGTGAATCATTTGGTCGTACACGCTATATTAATACAAACGTACACAACTTTTACTTTATATATAAACATTTATTTAATTTTATTATAATCAATATAAGTTACCTATGTAGTAGAATTTTCTATTCTTGCATTTTACTAGAACATAGTGCATTAAACAATTATATATTTATTTATAAGCTTATTGTTGAACAGTATTTAAACAATTTGAGTACAAAATGAAAACGTGTTTAGTAAAAAATGCAGTCGTTTTACAATAGCGCCAACTAAAGCGAAGACGCGCCGAGTATCTAGACTTACAGGCGATATGTGGCTCAACCAGTATAACAACATTAGCTAAACGTTCCCACTTAGAGGTCTATCGAAACTGGCCATCAGCTAGTAGGTACGTATGTTCCCGTTACATGAGTATACCTTACCATAATAACTTATAGTTCGACTTATAATTGCATAATTCGCAGCATGTTGCGAGATACGAACAAATCTAAAGGCCTTTACACATGCGTTTGTCAAAACAATCAGTACACTACGCTACGGTGATCAGTTTGACATGCCAGTGAAAGGCCTCGATCCGCGATAATTAGATACAATATACGACGCTAAATCACAAGAATTTGATTATTATAAGATAGTTATTGTACCGTCAGAACAATCGTCTATACATCCCCCAAATAAAGAAAACATGATATGAGATATTGTACTATGATTATAACTTGTTTAGCATTCGATTGCATTATATACTTGTTGCTAACACAATAACAAACAGTACACTCAGCGTTAACAGATAACTGTCAACGTCTGATTGTTCCGTTCCTAAAGATATGAATTTAACTGACGGTCAGTCGTTGACACGAGTGACGTAAACACTTGATAGAAACATTCAACAAAAAATAACGTTCATAAAGATTATAGTATAAATTATTTGTAACAGATAACAAGAGTTTTACACAATGATAGCTCACATCCACGTCATCTACTAAAACAATTAGTTTGTCCGTTCGTAGCGTAGCACGTAACATCGCACTGCAGCCCAGAAATGATAGAAACACGTGTTTCACAGAAACAGCCAGAAACGTATCAATAGCAAACATACTTATATATTCGTTGCACATACAGAAGCTGTGAATAAGATGCTAATCAATCATTACGACAGCGTACACCGAGTTAAGAAAGATATAACATTATACGCGTTATCATATAATTACAATAGTTTACAACAACGACGGGAGATAATTTAACGGTCGGGTGTCCTACGTGTTCAGGGTCCTACCAACAACACTCCTCCGTCGTCCGCTACGCTACCGTCCGCTACTCGAGCCAACAGAACAACTGCCTCGAGACAACCTGGTCTCGTGAACCTTCCCTATATCGTGACGATTATATGTTTCTCTAAACTAACAAGCTAAGGCGCGCGGTCCCGGATAATACTGAGCGGTTTCAGCAATGAGCACTCCCTTCTTATGATAATAAATATCAACTGGTATTCGGATCTAAATGATTGGTTCCCTCGAACAGAATGTGTACAAAACCAGGACAAGTAGAACTGAACAATGGACAGTTACTTTAGTGGTGGACACGTGTTGCCGAGGGGTCACTCCCGCGCACCGTCACTACCGACTTAAGCTTACATTAACCTGTATTTTTATTATTTTACTTTATTTTTATTTTAGCTGTAAATACACATATACACTTTAACGTTGAGATTTAAAGATAGTTTTTATCGGCTATCACTGAAAGGTACATACATTATAATGTATACTTGATAACAGACAAGGGTCGGCCGAACCGCGCGGACTCCGAGTAACATACAAAAATAGATTACAACAAATAATTGACTACGATCAAAATATATATAATATATGCATTTCTTTTATGACCCAACAACGCAATAATAATTTGCAAAATACATCTGCAGCTATAAATATTCACATCTACTTTTATAATATGTTATGTATATGTATCTACATAATAGGATCTAGAGTCAAGTGTGAGCGGTCCGCGCGGTCCGCCGAGCCACAAACAACAGCGCCTAAGAAAGAGATAACAACGTTAGGATAATACCCATAAACACATCGGTATTTTATAGTTACACGTTTAGTTTACAATTACATACATCATCAATTTATTATTCTAGACTATCGTCTGCTTGCGGAGACATTGTAAACGAAGTCATAAGTGTTCGAACGCGGTATAGCTTTTTTTTACTTTTTTTGACAAATGTCTCGGCAAGCGAGTGTTCTATCATAGTTATTGTATCGGAGGCGGCGCCCGCGGCCGTGCGCACTCAAGCGAAGACGATGCGATACTACACAGCTAAGTCATTGGTAATACAAGCTAATTCAAAACTACCATTTTGGTAGAAATATTTTTTATTTGTAACCCTTCGAACTCGTCTCATGAACTTCGCACTTTAAATTTTGAAGCTTAAGAACTTTTTTGATTTTTTTAAATATATTTTTTATGAAGATGATAATTCGACAAATGACTTCATACATTTAAATATAGTGAACATTTGCATTCGCAAGGAAGCTACAACGATAAGTAGAGTTATAGAAAGGCACTACCGAAGAGAATATGCGCTGAATACAAATGTAAGATAACTTAATTTGTACTGAACCAATCATTCATAGTAATAATTATGTAAGTACACAATTTCGTTTAGAAGTGTATCATACAAGTTCAATAATAATTATATATTTTTGTTGAGTATTCATAGTTTTAACATTAATTATTCGATTCGCGACTTCCACTTCTGCTATTTCCTCACGATCTATATATTGAGTATGTTGCGACATTCGTATCATATTAATTTCTATAATATTACAATATTGTAAACAAACACTTTCTGCCGGCGCCGACCAACAGCCGATGGCCTTTTTACTTCACGAGGTGTCACACGCACTGAACAAATGGCCGAATGGCAGATTCAACATTTTACGTGGAACACATCGTGCAAGTAAAAAGCGCCAGGTGGCGTGTAAAGAAGCCGCGACCGTACATACCCGCATACATAGCGTATACTGCCAACATAATTAAACATTATTATTAACATAACATAATAACAGACGCTCAGAACTTGCACAATCCTGTTGTACTTTACCATACATCCGCACACATTGGAATTTTTACACACAACACACACACACACACAACTGACACTTTCTATACAAAACTCGTAATATATGTGACATTGATTATTTATTCACCTTTTTAAATTAAGAAACTTACAAATTATTTTTTGTTAGATTAAAAATAAATTCAGTCAGACTTAACAAGCATGCAGACAATTATTGGTACGTTTTTATAAAATATTTAATTTAGTTAAATTAAACAATTTTAATGTTTTAAAAAACCAATGTCACGTATATACGACAATAATAATAATCTATTTATACAAAATAAACAATTAAATTAACGCTGAATTAAAATACAACGATGTTTAATATACAAGTACCGGCAGGGTATTAAATTAACACTTGTTACACATTGGCGGCTAATCCCAGACAATCCGACATTGTCCGAAAGGGGATTTGCTTTGAAAGACAATCCAAAAGTTCTGCGCGTAGTTTTACTCCGTAATTTTGGATATAGTCACGACATGTACTCATCTGCCATACCATTGGGGGATAATAGGCGTAATGATAAAGAAATCGTGACTATAAGGCCGCCAATATGTAACCAGTAGGGCATGCAAAAACCGGGTTATTTAAAGGACACGGTTTTTTCGGGTTTTTATTTTACAAAACCGGTGAAACCGGTTTTATCGGTTATTTCGGTTTTTTTATCATTTTTATTAAAGAAATCAGAAATACGTGTGCAAAGAAATAAAAATGCTAAAGTTTAATCAAAATGGCGTGAGCGTGGCATAGAGTAGCGCGACAATGATCTATCCGAGACAAAAAAAAATCGAATTCGAGATCAAAAATCTAAATAATAACTGCCAATAGTTGCCAATTTTAAATAATAACTTCAATTGTGCAGTTTGCCCAAAAGTACTATTACATAGTTCTAAAATTGTAGGCGTACCTTTAACAATTAAAATATAATATTACGCACAGTTTTAAACTAAGTGACGTAAACGACGATCCAAGAATAAAATATAGCTGTTTGCAATACAATCGTGCAAATGTTTTTTTCTAATTTTTTCTACATGCAATATGGCAGTGGTCATAAACATTTACACTTCATTTAATGTTTTCTAATAGCGAAACGTAAATTGTTAAAACAAAAAAAAACTTTAGTATTCCTTTCGCTTACCTTTCCTATAATATTAGGACTAACCTTAGGCTATATTTCATATCATAGTTCTTCCAAAACCATTAAATTTAAAAACTAATTCAATAGCAATAGGCAATAGGCTCGCCCCCTATTACATGGGACCAAAATATACCGGCGAACTGTGGGTGTACATTAGTACACCTCTGCCTAACCCTTCGGGGAATACAGGCGTGATGGTATATATTTTTTTTTTAATTCAATAATTTGAATTACTAGGGAAATGTTGACTAACCCTAAACTGTCACTTTGACAATGACATTTCTTTGTTTTACACTAGCTTTTGCCCGCGGCTTCGCTCGCGTATCCCTTATTTTATTCCCCCCATGGGGGTTGAGTTTATCAAAATCCTATTTAAACGGATATCTTCATCATAGTAGCTCCAATCTTTAATTTCAGTTCAATCAGTCGAAAATCTAAGAAGATTTATACAAACTTTCATCCCCTATTTTATCCCCTTAGGGATGGAATTTACCAAAATCCTTTCTTAGCGGATGCCTACGTCATAACATCTACCTGCATGCCAAATTTCAGCCCGATCCGTCCAGTGGTTTGGGCTGTGCGTTGATAGATCACTGTCAGTCAGTCAGTCAGTCAGTCAGTCACCTTTGAGTTATATATATATTTTGATTTTAGATCTCAAATTCGATTTTTGGGTATAAATTAACGTTGCCGGCCGTTAGTGCCGTTGGAACTAACGCCGTCTTGCCGTCCTGTCGAAGTTTGTCAGTGATAAATTTAAGATTTTGTTTGAAAAGCAAAACCGTAAAATCCGAAAAAACCGGTTTTGGTATCATAAAAAGCCCGGTTTTCAAATCAGTCGGTTAACCGGTTTTTTCGGTTATCCGGGTATCCGGTTTGCATGCCCTAGTAACCAGTGTTTTACAGAAATGTCTCATAGTTACGACATTTTGCAAGAGATTGTAGCGTTTATGACATACGAAATCTGGAGTAACGAGGTCGATAACAGTTATTTTTATTATACGGTTTTTATTCCGGTTCGGTTGTTTTTTTTTTTGTTAACTTTATAACCACTTAAATTATTTTGTAGCCTTTTATTTGATTTTTTTAACAAATTATATTAATAAAACGTTCTTTTTTTTCTTTTCTTTGGCTTTTCAGCCCTATTTCGATCAAAGAAGCGTATAAAAAATTAATAGCAGTATTATTGTTCCAGTTTCGTGTGGCACTTTCTATTATAAGATGGGACCATTAATAGTTACTTTACAGCGAGTGTGAAAGAGGCGGATATATCGTCGCCTCCTTCTAGCACAAGGGAATACATTCGAACATTCTATACTCATAAATCTCATGTGTGATACAGCCGCGAGAAAATAACATACTCTTGTTAAGAACTTTATTATTTGACGAGTGATGTTATTTTACTCGCCAGTGTATGTCACTGACAACTTTCATGGTCAATATGAACATTGCCGGTACATACACGTCAAATGTTAACCGGGCAGTATCCATAATGCTGGAGAATTGTCCGTAACGCGATATTATTAATAATAATAACTAACAGACTATACAATATAGTGAGGAAGCTATTAGGCCTCAATTGCAAACAACAATATATTACACTTTTACATTTAAATTATTTATAATTAAGATTTTAGCTGTCGTCAACTGAATCGGTTATTTCAGTGATTCTCCGGGTGAAGCATTTTTGCATTTCTTAACCAGCCATCGTTAAAACTACGCCGTTTTCTTTACATGCTAAGCCTAAACTTCGTGATATGATCATGTCATGCGTCTTTCACCTATTTTACTTGAGCGTTCTGCGTTCTACCCAGTCGATGTCCAAAATAACCGTTACGCAAACGACAGCTGTAGTTAATATACACGCCCAGACACCACGTTTTGATCGAGCCCCCCAACATGCAACATATTCAAATTGACTAGTGAAAACAATTTGCATTTTTATATCAGTTGATTTGTACAGTCAGTGGTTAGAACAAGATAATATTTTATTAGGTAAAATCTTTCCTATTTCAGATTGTTTTAATAATAATTAAATTCTGTTGTTTCGTATATTGACTAGTTAATTTTAAAACTCAAAAAGTATGATTGGCAAGCTTTGTTTGACTATTTCAAGAAAACCCGAATTTCAAGTAGAAATTAGTTGTCTTCAAATATTTGTACTCTATAAAACAAAATTCCGTAATTTGGACAATTTCCGCTAACTGACTGTATAACAAACCAACCATTTCACCGACGACTCCTGTACACAATGGCCCACTGGCCACCACGTAACTATCTACTGATAGAAGGTCCCGTACAAGCGTATCCCTGCTTGTAACCAGCACTAGCCTTTTCCTCGATGATGACCCTTACTTTCTAAAAACCCTATTCGTATAAATCGTCTGTCAAATTTAATGTTCTTTTGATATTTAGACCAAAATACTGACCTCTAATATAAAGAAACATGAAATTTGACAACAGGTTTCCAGATAAAAAAAAAAACTGATTAAAATCCAGAAACCAGGAAACCTATAATCCATTATGTACAGAAACCATAATTTTAATAATTTACAACGAGTTAGATATGCAATATTATTTGTTAATAAAATAAAAGCCAACTCAAGTTAACTCCACGCCTCGAATGGAATGCTGAACGATATAACTAAATATAACGAGCGAAATATCAAATGTATATCACAAACCTTCCGTTCCTTTGTATTCAAAATGGCGACCGATATTCATGTGATGTATTTTTTAATGTTAAAGGCTATTGCCAGATATTACTTGCATTTAGCGAATATGACTGATTCAGCATAAAAACAGCACCTTTAATATCAGTAAAGCAATCAGAATATTGTAAAGCATATGGGTTCAATACACTTCAAACCATTGCGATTTTAAAACGCAAAATATTACCGACTATAAATGTACAGGTATATTTATATAAAGTGTAAACAGCCAGTTCATGTATATGCCTTACTTGTGATCAGAATACAGCGGATGAGTACTTACTAGACAGCGGAAGGTATGTCTGCAACACGCTAGTAATGAACCACACGACGTGGTCCCGCATGTCTTGTATCTTCTACTGAGATTATATTCATATACCTGTGTCGATTACGATTACATGTGATGATTATAGTTCCATACGAACGCTGCCCCCGCTAGCGTTCACTCGCTGTCAACACAACATAATTATGTATAATAATAAATTTTATAAATAACTTGTTTAATTTCCATTCGCCCGCCTTGCGTAAATTAATCGATAAACAAACATGGACGAATTACAAAAATGCGCTGCGTGCGTGTGCCGCGTGTCACTGGTCGCGGCGCGAGAGCGCGAGCGCCAGCTGCAGCTCGGCGTCCTCCCGCCGCCGCCGCGCGTCCTGCTCGGCCTGCACGCGCCGGGACTCGGCCGCCGCCCACGCCCACTGCTGCTCCTCCGTGGGCAGCACCTCCGTGCTCTTGGCCTCCAGGGCCTTCGCCTTCTTCTCCTTCTGCTTGGTCCGGCCGATGCCGCCTATCGTGTGCACCAGCGACTTGGCGTACTTGACGGGCCGCGGCGACTTCTCCTTCTTAGAGGGCAGGGTGTTGGCGGCGGGCCACGTCTCGTTGAGGTTCTTGTTGGCGTCGGTGGCGGCGAAGTCAGCGGCCCAGTAGTCCGACTTGTTGGCCCAGTTGTCGGTCTTCCAGTCACCCGTGTTCGTGTTGATGTTTCGCTTGGCGGTGTCGTCGGACGTCCACGCGTCGGCCTTCTGCGTGGGCGGCTTGGCCCACGCGTCGTCCGAGGCCCAGTTGTCGTTGGGCCACGCGGCCCACGCCTCGCCGCTGTTGTTGTTGTTGTTGTTGCTGGGCGGCGCGGGCTTGGGAGGCGGCTTGAAGTCTGACCGGCTAGAGAACGGATCGTACGCTACGGGCGGCGCGGATACTCGTCCGCTTCGCTTCTCAGGCAAAGTAAAGCTTCCGTTAACAGTATTAGAGGCGGAGAAGAAGTCGTCAGTCTCGAAGCCGACGACGGAAGTCGGGCGGCCGAAGGGCTCGGTCTTGCGTCCGTCGGGCACGTCGGCGAAGGGGTCCTCGATGTTGAAGGGGTCCTCGTATCGGTAGTCCTTGAAGGGGTCGTCGGCGAAGTCCATGGCGGGGCGGTCGGTCTGGACGAGAGAGTGTGAGTGAGTGGGAGCGTGTGGCTAGGCGCGAGAGGGAGAGAGACAGAGTACGCACGTGAGACCTCGCCGCCGCCGCGTCCGCTTAGCGCTGCAAGTGGGGAACAAGCACGAGCTGTGTTAGCACGGTTAGTGGACAGTGTACATACACGGTGAACTACGACCACACAGCGACACACTGCACTACTTTACTGATCCGTTACACAGGGCCTTCTTTAATACACCAGTGAAACATGACAGACGTAATGGATACCTATCAACATGCCTGTCAAGTTACTCCAGTTATTTAAAAAGGCCCTGTTTTACATATTTTCTGATGTAAGATATTATTTTTATAAATTATCAGTGGCGCTATGTGCTCATAATATTAATATCATTAGGTATATACAGGTTAAGTTATCGGTTATAGAAAAGAAATGAAACAAATAAAATATATAAATGAACCAATAATAAACAGGAGTGGATGTGTTGTGTACAGGGTGGAACACTACAGGCAAACGACAACACTAACATGCTACCACTACCTGGTCTACAGTACTAGAGTACAGTGAGCAGAAAAGTCTAATTTTACAGTTAACAAATATATTAATAGATAAGTAGAAGAATAGAGTTTAAAATAGATAAATGATAGATACCCATATCCGCGAATTACGGCATTTTCTAGATACTAAATAAACAATGGTTTTATAACTTGCACACCTTTATATAGATATCTGCAAGTTGTGTCAAAAATGCGCAGAGGCAAGTGTTGGTCTGTATTCACAGACGAAGTGCATCATGTTGACACATAATACACAAACAAAAGAATACTTTAAATCTTTGTTTTTAATATGTCTCAGATTGCAATTTGTAGACACCAAGATCACATAACGCACTTAACCAAGCAGCGCAAGGCTTACTCATTTTGAGTGTTACTTTAACTATTTTTTTCTGTAGTCTACTCAAATTATCATGCTCAATCCATTAATTTTTGTCAAAACCCATCCCAAGTAAAACTCCACAGTTTATTACTCAACATTACTTTTTATTCTGACCTAAATCAAGCAGTAGATACACAAAAAGATACTAAATACAAAATAAATAAGCATAAAATAAATAAGCATGCAATATAATGATATAGTATAGTCGTTGCATTTCACGAGCGTGCGGCAAACTAACTTGGGTAGATGACACCACTTATCAATTGACGTACTTTTTATGAGCTGTCAAAACGCGATTCCGCCATAGATTTTGTTTGACAATACTAAACCATGACGTCACTTTTTTGTCAGCTCAATTCACTAACTATTTATTAATTTCAAAGCAACTAAAAATCTTATTTTATAGTTATTTAAAAATCATCAGGTTTTCAGACTTAAAATACTTTTTTTTAGTGACGTAGTCTTTGATTTATTGTTTAAATGGTGTCTACTACCCAATTTAAACCTTCAGTCAATGACACAGAAGTCGTGATTGCAACAACTATACATCATGAATGGATGGTGGAGTGGAGGTGGTCAGGGTAACAAGCGTGCGAAGCGAGTAGCGGCAACCAAACGAACGTGGAGGGGCGAGAATGGCATTCCACGCGACACAGAGAAAGTAAAACTTAACAAAAACTGCACTAAAATATATAAATACATACACCACTTTCTTGAATGCCTGAAAGTCATTTATGATACACATCTAGAAAAAAAATGTGTATGGTTACCAAACTTTAGGATTGGGTATATGTTGCCCAAGAGTGTCCATGGAGATTCTTGTCCATTCTTTTCATTAGACTTTTTAACTAACTAACAGACTGGTAAAAGGATTGTATTTAAATAAATGCTCTAACTTTGACATAATGTATATGTATTGTTAACACAACAATATTTATCTTTTATCTTTTTAAATAGGAGAAAAGACTTTTTTTATTTATGGACAAATTTTACTATAATTTTTGATATTAAAATAAAACAGCACACATTGCATAACAAAACTGAACAAAACATGTGCAAACAAATAATTTATTATTTTGTAATTCCAGAAAGCGGTGTCAACGAGAGTGACATTTTATTTAAAAAAAAAATAAGCAAAGGAAACATCGATAAAATGCCATTCTCCAGTGTTGAAGTGCTAGACAACCTCCTTTACGTACATTTTACTTTCTCTGCAGCGTTTATAAAATAAAACAAAACTTTTAGCTTATCAACGATGCTATCCGTCGTCCATGCGCCTAGTTACTGGGGCAGGGGGCAAATAAACGTCACATAATCAGAAAAATAACACAATCTGAAAATAAATCGTTAGCTTAAAATAGGGAGGAATACTGAAAAAATTGTAAAGACTTGGCTGAAATAGTCATGTCTGCTAAGCCTTTTCCTAGTTGGGGTTGGCTTCCAGTCTAACCGGATGCAGCTGAATATTAGTGTTTTACATGGAGTGAATGCCTATCTGACCTCCACAACCAAGTTACCGGGGAACAACTAGTATTATTATGAAATAGTATTATCGCTAATATTGGTTCCTTTATTTTAAATAAAAGTTGTATTTTTTACTTATTTCAGCCAAGTTTATTGCTATAAAACTGAATCAATCATTAGAGTTTTAAAAATTGTAAGTTTTTATTTAAGTTATATTAAAATTACATATATTTTTTTGTTATTTTATACTCATTGATTCTATTTTATGCGACATAAAAAAATATTACAAAATAGAAAATTTATAACTAACAAGACAAAAAAAAAACTAAAAAAGAATGACACAAAAGAGATCAGTTTCATATTTTGAGTTTGGATGCTGATAATAAACAATAATATTGCTTTTAGGAAGTAATATTATTATTATTCATTTCCGTAAGGGTGAGTTCACACCGAGACGCGACGCGACTTCATTTACTACACAAAAAGATGCACATTTCATTGTTAGAAAGTTCAACGTATTCTGAATTGAAACAATGAAATATGTATTTTTTCGTGTAGTCAATAAACTTATATTTTTAATTAGCTATACTAAAATATGCGCGCAGCGTCACGTCGCTTTGCGTGTCGGTGTGAATTTACCCTTAATTATTTAAATGTTTTGGCCTGTTTCACTACCTATTAAACAGGTTTGTGCGAATTTTGATATATTTTTAAATCTATTTAATGAGTATGAAGCAGGTCTTCGTCATGTAAAAGTGTTGATCGTCATCAGTGTACGTACCTTCCCGGGCGGGTTGGGCCTGGGCGGCGCGGGCCTGGGCGGCGGCGTCTTGTGCCGCTTGGGCGGCAGCGCGGGCGTGGGCGTGCGTCTGCTGGGCGCGTGCAGCACCGCGAACGGGTCCGCCTCCTACACACCACCCATACAGATAAACACTTGTGTTCACTCAGACTCACTCCGTGCTTCAGCGTGGGTGGAGAGAGCGTATTTGTTGGTACCGGTCAAAACATAAAGATTGTACGTCTCTGGGAATATAGAATGTTGGCACATTTGCCGCAGCACTATAAACACGAGCCCGCGACACGACACGTCGCACGGAGCTGGTGACGCGCGCGGCTCGTCTCAAACCCTACAGTCCGCTACACCCATATAGGCTTAGCTTCTTAGCGGAGACAGCAAGCTATTGAGTCCCCGGTAACTACTACAAATTTAATCCATGCATGTAATATTTATATGAACTAGCTTAATGCCCTTTAATTAAATGAACGCACACAATACCAACTACGAGTATTCGTAAAATGGAACGAAGATAAATAGTAAAATCTTGGGGTAAACAAACATTTTAACGAAAATTTACTGCGACATACTGCAACTTGTCAAATGAATCTTTCGTTCTAGAAACTGGGGGGAGGGGGGATAATTTCAAAACACGCAAAAGTAAATTCTTAACAGAGCCTCGACAACATAACCGATAATACAACAACAAAACACACGAAAAAAAAATTTTTTTATTATAAAAATAATTCACAATATATAATTATGTAGGGAGCCTAACAAACAAGAAAATTTTTGAGCAACAGATTTTGAAATAAAACAAAATCAAACGCAGAGAAAGGGAAAAAATATATACATAAATAATATATAAATGAATAAGTTACATTATACATAAATACAACATACATAATATAAATACTATAATATTATATATCACGTCGTATAAAACTAATAAAAACATAAACAACCTAGACATAAAAAAAAAACTGGTAATACTTGATTATTTTCTTTTCAACAAGAACACAAAGCTACCTCAATTAAACTCTATAGTGGGGATTGTGAAGGATAGAATAGAACTCACGTCTTCGTTCTGTGTGGCGGTGTTGTCCTGCGCAGAGAACGCGTCGCCGGCGAACGGGTCCGCGTTCGACGCGAACGGGTCCGTCGCGAAGCCGTCCTGCTGTACACGCAATCGAAAATCATCGTTTTAACAATTTTTTGTTATTATTATTTATATTTAACATTTCAAGAAGGAATCGATACATTGAATATAGTGTAGCAATCAATTTGTATGGCACCTTATGTGCAACCAACCCACCGTACAGTACGGATGACGTGTCTTGGCGAGTCTGAAGTTAGCCGTTTGGCTGCGCAATGGATCTTTTACGAACACAATTGTCTACTGCGCAGCTGATCGGCTCACTTCAGCCTCACCAAGATATGTCGGCCGGAATGTTGATTCTTGCAAACAAAGTTGAGAGCCACTGGCGAGCACAGTTCCTTTGGGATGTTGCAACAAAAGCGGTTCATATCAATTATTGCAATTTAAACCTTATGCCCATGCCATAAAAGTCACATGACGTGTGTTCATAATGTGCATGTCACCTAATGTGCTAGGTCTACTATGACCAGTAGCAACATTGTGATGAGCCCCGTACCTGTGTGGGCTGCGGAGTGCGTGCGGGCGCGAAGGGGTCGTGTGCGGGCACGGCGGCGGGGAACGAGCTGGACGTGAACGGGTCCGACTCGAAGCCCGCGCCCGAAGCGAAGCCGTTGCTTTTCGCGAATGGCTCGTCCTCCTGGATAACAAAAAGTGATTCTTATATGTAAGACAATAAGGTTGTGCATGATGCGACGGATTTGCCTAGCATGATCGGAGCTGACTACCAGAATGTCACTTGGATCAAATGCTCGTCTGAATTTCACAATTCGGATACTGATCAATATCTTCTTGGTAAAATTGGTGTCAAATTTCGGTTTTTTATTACCCGTAAGTCATTACAGTCAAGTCTACGAACGAAAATTGCCGATAATATAATGGATGGTCACACTTTCAAGGACAGATTGCGAGAAATGTTATTTTGACCTTGACATGTGAGTTCCTCTAGCTGCTTGAACATCTAACTATAATAATGCTAGTCTGTCGGTGTGTACATACAAGTGCGTCATTGGGCGTGGCTCCCCGCACGACGCGCTCGAGATGTTCGTGCGAGAACTGCGGCTGCAGCTGCAGGTGCTGCTGGCCCGCCGCGCCCGGCGCCGCCAGGGCCTCCGCCGCACTGCTGATCAGACGGTGCTGCTCCTCCAGGTGGGAGATCTTTATGTTGGCCTGCAACATAAGGATTAGGACCTTAGTCATCTTTATTCTGTATGTATCTGTGGAGGCTTGTTATTGGCAATTTAGTTATATATTATTGTTAATATAATGTTATTAGTCTGAAGCTTTCCTAAAATAAATAAATAGTAAATAAATAACATATCACAAAACACGTAATATAACATTGGGTTGCTTTTAGGGTTTTTTAAACCTTGACTAGTTGCAAAGATAAGTATAAAAATGTCTTATATGTATTCCACCTTTGTGATGATATGTCCGGACATGGCGAATGCTTCGCTTGCGAGCCGCTTATGAATAGCAAGTGTGGGAACAGCCTACGTTTGGTGAGCCGCTCTAATGCACTCCAGGAAGGCTCGAGTGAGTAACAACTCGTGCACACGTAGCTTTTTTCGCGTTTGAACTAATATATTATGAGCCTTTTTTTAAAGATGGGAAATCATCAAATGACTTCCCCCGCCCTGGGCGGGGTGGGAGGAAATGTCAGACTTTTACTGACTATAACCCATCCATGTTCCTTCTTGGGCCCTTTGCGTTCCGGGGGCGCGGTATCTCTTTCGAACAACCCGCAGCCCCGGCAAGCATCGGTCCTTAGTGGCCCTTACGAATATTTGCTGACATCTCTTTGAAGCGCGCGTGGAACACGAACACGCCCTCGACACGGTCTGTCGTTAAGTTAATGTACGGATGGTGAGCTACCCATTGCTCACCGTCCAAAGAGTCGCATCTATGGTGGCCGGGAGTCGTCTCGCGGCTCCCGACGCCCGGAGCGTCTCCCGCGGCGGAAGTCAGACGCTAGGCACGCACCTGGCTGACAGCGAGCACGGTGCGGCGCAGCTGCGCGGTGAGCTGGTCCGCCCCCGCCTCAGCTCGCGCCACGTCCTGCTGCACGCTCGCGGGTGACACACAAGGAGCTAGGCACGCACCTGGCTGACGGCGAGCACGGTGCGGCGCAGCTGCGCGGTGAGCTGGTCCGCCCCCGCCTCAGCTCGCGCCACGTCCTGCTGCACGCTCGCGGGTGACACACAAGGAGCTAGGCACGCACCTGGCTGACGGCGAGCACGGTGCGGCGCAGCTGCGCGGTGAGCTGGTCCGCCCCCGCCTCAGCTCGCGCCACGTCCTGCTGCACGCTCGCGGGTGACACACAAGGAGCTAGGCACGCACCTGGCTGACGGCGAGCACGGTGCGGCGCAGCTGCGCGGTGAGCTGGTCCGCCCCCGCCTCAGCTCGCGCCACGTCCTGCTGCACGCTCGCGGGTGACACACAAGGAGCTAGGCACGCACCTGGCTGACGGCGAGCACGGTGCGGCGCAGCTGCGCGGTGAGCTGGTCCGCCCCCGCCTCAGCTCGCGCCACGTCCTGCTGCAGCGCTCGCTCGCGTGTCTTCAGTGACGCGGCCGCCGCACGCCGAGCGCTCACTTCCGCCTCCGTCTCCGCCGCCGCCGCCTCCTGTGCCGACACCTGCGACCGGAGCTTCTCCACCTGGGGATGTAAGCCTTATGTTACACCCCAGAACTTATACTCCACAGACTACAGAACAATATGAAAAACAAACACTGAAATACAGAACCCTATAGAAAATAATCAAATCTAAAATTATTTTTATATTAAATTCAAGAAACAAAGCATAGGTAATAATGTATAACTTTTATTTCTGATTTATAAACGAAATTATGCGTTACCTGTGTCTTGAGATCGTTTAACCTCTTTTGTGCTTCGCCTTTTTGGTTTTCTAACTGTTTTAGTGTTGCCGTTAATGTGTCTAACTCGCTCTGAAATAAAACATTATAATTACATACCACCACACTATGACAATCATGGAATTACATCTTCGAATTATTGTACATAATAAACGATAAAACCTATTATTGTTAAAGCTTTTTATATATTCTGATTCTCTATTTCATTGGTACCTAAACGTTCATCGTTTCGCAACTCACCTGCAAGCTATCCGCCTCCCCAGTCTTGACGGTGAGGTCTCTCTGCTTGGCCGCTAGCTCCGCCTCTAAGGCGAGGCGCTCGCGAGCCAGCGCGTCCACCTCGCGCGCTATCGCCTCCATCTCAGGCGTGGGCTGTGGACCTAGGGAGAGCGCTGGCTCCGTCTTCTGGAAAGATAAACATAAAACAAATAAATAAAGGTCAACATTAATGGTCGGTTCTTCTGGTAGAACTGAGAGACCTATATACAGTTTATTTAAAATGGGTTTATTTTCAATGTGATTATAATGATTTTGAATATTTTTCGCTGTTTAAATCCAAATCGGCGACAAATAACCAAACAAAAATTAAGAGGACTATGATTGGAATGCATCAACAAATGAGCCTAAAAAAACAACTGACGATCTGTAAACTCTCGAATAATTCCATCCTACTACTATTATAAAGGCGAAAGTTTGTAAGTATGGACGTATGGATGTTTGATACTCTTTCTCGTAAAAACTACTGAATGGATTTGAATGAAACTTTACCACAATATAGCTTATACATCAGAATAACACATAGGCTATAGCTTATACATCAGAATAACACATAGGCTACAATTTTTTACTAGACGGGACGAACCTGAAGTCCACGCGAACGAAGTCGCGGGCAAAAGCTAGTTTTGAAATAAATACAAAGCAGGATTCAGAATTCTAGAACGAATTTCAAATATAACCAAAAACAACTGTCACTGTCAAATCTGTCAAGAACAGTTTTCGAAAATGTTACACAAGAAATATTTGGTTATTTTAGTTTTAATGATTATTAATTATTCAAGATGCGAGTTTTATCATTCTATTCACAAGAGAGTGAGTGAGATTAACAATAGAAGTAGAGAACTGTATGGAGAAGATCGAAGAGGTAATGTTAAGGATTTTGAGCTAGACAAGCTTATGTACCCAAGTAAGTGATTTTACAAAACAGCTCATTTTACATAAGTATTATCAAATAGTGTTCCGACAAAAAATATGAATCGCACATTCATGCAACACTGACGTTAAAGTCGTGGCAGTAAGGGCGAAATTCGTAATTTGAGTATTCACACTAACATTTGCCTCTGTTCGTTCGTTCGCCTTTGTACTCTGTTTTGTACAAAAAGTTTAAATAAATAAATAACTTTAACCGTAGTTATTCTTATTTTCTTCTCCCGTACTCTACTTCAAAACGTTTTTCTTTAGAAGAGACAAAGATCCCCATAAAAGTCTAGTTTTATAGCCGGTAATCGCCACAAAACTCATCACCTGCAGGAGGTAACAAACACAAGCTGTCAGCGATATCTCAGGAATGGCGCGACTACTACGACTGCTCCGCGAGGCTGTTGGACGCGGTGACTCCCGCGCGCGTGGCACGCAGCGCCATAGTGATGGTGTTCCTGGGAGCCACCGCGCGGCTGCCGTGTCGGCTGTGCCTCGAGCCCGACACCATGCAGCAGCCCACCTGGCTCTACACTAAGGTGAGCACAACTGGTGCATCTAAAGGCCTATAGCTATCGTTTTATCCTACTAATATTATGAATTTATTTGTAAAGATTGAATACTTAATCACGCCAAAACGGCTGAACGGATCTGGATGATATATAAAATCCGTTCCATTATTTAAGTCGGGGCTCGCACAGTGGGCGCCATGATTGTTTGAGATGTTTTTTTTTATTCGAGATGGGTATGCTTTTCACTCTAGTATAGGTCAAAGATGACAAAAACAAAGTCGACGTTGGAGTGAGCTTACCCAGGTGAAGCGTCCCACTCTAACTTTCAAGAGATTAGGGTTGAATGCGTTCGGAAATACAGACGTAGGTAGAAAGTTCAACTTCTTTGCAGTGCGCATAATTATTTATTTATTTCCTAATGCTTATCCAAAAGCTTTCATGTCATCCTCTAGAACGCAACACTGGAATTCGAAGAGGTCCGCGAGTACGACCGGCTGACGCTGGACGAACACAACACCGTCACGATATACAACGCGGCGCCCGGAGACAGGGGGCTGTTCTGGTGCACGCTCGGGGACGGCGGCGGCGGCGGACTCACGTTCCTGGAGGTCACGGACGATGAGCCCTACAATGTCGTTAGTTTATGTATTCATGACAATTAGGAGCAGAACCTAACCTAACCTATTGAGGGCCCTAAGCACATAAGAATCACGGAGCCCTTGTGTGTTTTACGTATTTTGATATTTGACAAATTGAATTTCTTTCACTGTTCAATGGGGATTGTTTAAAAATTTTAACCACTACATTTTATTTTATTTATTAAAAATTTAGACCATTTTGAGAAACTAATTTGAATATTTTGGTGATTGGCTCAATGGTTATTTTTTAAAAAAATATTCAAATATATATATTTTTTAAGATAGATGACGTCATTATTGGCTCAAAAGGTTGTGTCTTTGCCCAACTATTTACATAATTAAAAGTTTAAATCTGTCAACACAACGTCTGTCAAGCGTCAATAGGCGTCATAACATAACTCATACATAAACGAATCTAAAATTGAAAATTTCAAACCGAAACTGTTAATTTTAAACAGCGAGTGCTTTTTTTAAGGTGTTAACAATCGACGAGGTACGTTATTGTTCGGTTTCCTAAACCACAATGAGCGATACTTTTGTTAAAGCAGACTCACGAAACCTGCCTAAGGTTGAAACCATTATGATATTGGAGTTTATTTCTACTAACAGCCATCATAGCGTAGATGAAATAAAAATAAAAAAATTGTCGAGTGTCGGAATAATGGAACAAGATTATTAGGAAAGTCGCAGGAATAATACAATTTGTGAAAAACTTTAAACTGTTATTATGTTTCAAAAACTTTTGACATTTGCGTTATAATTTGACACTTGACAACTGGTTGACTTGCCACTTACTTTTTTTTATTTTCTGAGGCAACGATACAAAACTGCCAGCGCTGACCTAATTTGAAGGGCACTGAAGGTCAATCGTATTTTATCAAAAATATCAGTAAAATATGAATATTTTTCATTATTAATTAGTCCATAATGCTCAGTGACGCTATTCCTCGAAACGGGTTTTTAATTACAACATATAAAAAAAAATGAACAATGCCCATTGAACCTAATTAAATTATATAAAAGGAACAATACTGATATTTCATAAGCTTGGGGCTTGAAACTTATGTTACGAAATGTTTTATCGTAGAATGGATACTAATAATACGCAGAATGGTACGGCAGCTGCAAAAAAAATATTTTGAGGGCAGGCTGGGGCAACCAACGTTCCTGGAGCCCTAGGCACTTGCCCAGAGTGCCTAGTGGAAAAGACGGACCTGGTAGGAGTGTACATTATTTAGATGCAGAATTAATAATAATCCAATTGTAACATACAGTTCATTCCAAACAATGAATTCATTAATGAAGATTTTTACAAAATAAGACACTCTTCATTAAATGGAAACTAATCGACTAATAACCATACTCTGTCAGGTAAAACCGCCGGAGTCCCGAGGCCCCCATGCTGTGGCCGCAGAAGTATACCAGGGGGTGATATTTTTCACCCAGTGGTCACCTTGGAGTGAGTGCAGCGCTTGCGACAAGGTCGGCAGGCGACATCGGTACGGAGTGTGTTATGTCAAACTGTCCGAAGACCTAGTAAGTATACGACGATAGCATAGGCACAGGCTCCAGCAAGCGCTAGAAGCGCGGAGTAAACGTAACGTAGCAAAGTCATACTGCTTTTAGTTAAGGTAAACAGGGCACCAGTGGAGGCCCGCATATGGGGATAGCGGAAGGCGCGTGCGTTTCCAGGACCCACGGCGTAAGGGTGGATGAAAGGATCACTTGGGTGGTTTGTCGTTTTGAGTCAGTAAGAGTCTGGCAGACTCTTCCCCCCCATAGGCGAGAAACATCCATGAGGAATGTTAAGCAGGGCACCATGTTATGCCGGCTCTGTCGCAAAATGACCATTTCTCAAAATGACTACAGGCGATACCGATAGGCGTACAAACTAACACTAAAACGTTATAACGTAGGTACTACCTAACGAAAATGCCTGATGTGCTATAAAATTGTAATTAACTGTATACACCTGTAGCATTTACAATATACAGTGACTAATTACTTAAACCAGTTACACCAATATACCGTAAAATAACGTGAAAACTGGATTGTAATGTTACGTGCTATCAATTACTTTACACTCATTGTTTCTTATATTTGGAGCACCTTTGTTTAGCTACGACTAATCACTAGTTTGAAATAACAGAAATAATAACTAATATTTCTGTAAGACTACTTTCGAACCTTATAACGACTGCCCCAGTCGCCTAGGGTTCCTAAGCACGACTACTACGCTAGAGGGATTGGGTTCGATTCCCAGGTCGAGCAAAAAGTGTTATTGGGCTTTTCTATCAAATTCTCAGTAGCAGCTCGGAGTAAGGATTTGTGTCCGGTTAATAGCAATAGGCTCGACCCCTATTATATGAAATCTAAACATACCGGCGAATTGTGGCTGTAAATTAGTACACCTCTGCCTAACCCTTCGGGGAATACAGGCGTGATGGTAACCATATGACTATAAGACAAGGGTGAAAAGTTGTCTACAGGCATCTTTCAGAGGTACCCAGTACATAACGAAATGTGTTTAACGTTGATTTATATTTGTCCTTTAGATATATGACTACGTATTGGACCCTTTTGGGACGACAAAACGTTTCAAATTATTTGAATTGGATAATCAGATCGTCGAACTGTTCCGAAGTAAGTTACTATTTCATTTTACATTTGTTTTTATCTGACTTTAAAAAGAACGAGGTTCTCAATTCGGTGTATTTTTTTTAATATCTGTGTCATCTAATTCATTTATTAAAAAATATTTTTGACGTATTGGATGCTAGGGAAAGCTAGAACACGGACTCATTTTAAATACATTATCGTATGAATATGTAAACTAATAAATAACGTAAGAGTTTTACGATAGCTTTTTTGCGAGTATAGTGAAAGAGATGGATAGAGCTTAAGCCTCGAGCGGTTTGACGATTTAGGTTTTAAAACAGTCGCATATATTTAAAAAAAAAGTTTCTTGTTTTTGCCTACAAAATACATAAGGAACAATATACACTCACCATTTTCAGCACGTATCTTTAAAAATACATTAAGTAAAGTAGTTCGAACGACACATCACCAGCGAACCGGCTTGCCAACTAAATTGTGCACTGTATAATATTGTTTGTTAGTTGTAGCGCTCGGGGGAAATCAATTAACCGGCTCATTAGTACCGCTCATTGTATGTATTGTATTTTGTAGTAAATACGATAACATTCGTTTTTAAACTCAAAGATACCGGTTTAACAATATAGCATGTTTAATGACAGTAGGTATTAGAGTAGGTTAGTGCCTAATTCAAGTTGAATTGTTCTAAGAGGGAGATAGACGTACGAGCGGATGTCAATAAACTTTAAAAAAGTACGCGCTACTTATGTAAAGTTTATAGACATTTTTCAGTTATGATTTACTCTAAAAGTTGAGTATGAACTAGAGCAATTAAATTGTAACAGGACATTGAGCCTATCTAATGTGCCGCCCTCTTGAGAATCAAACGCCGCTTTGATACAACTTCAATTTCTGTAACATTTAACCGAGCAAAGACACGCCTGCAGATCGGACATTTCAACAAAGTCAATTACACCATAAAACGGCACTTTTGAACACTACAATAACTAGTCAATGAAAAATAGAGAGGAATGTTAGAGTAGGTAAATGTTTACTAGCCTTGACATTACGTCGAACATTCGCAGGAACGTTAGATTACATAGAAATGTTCAAAAAAATGCTCAGGTGTATTTTTACCTAATGGGAAGCTTTAAGTCTAGATTAATAAGTCGTTTGTAACAATTAGACGTTTATAGCATTCCCCGACGGGTTGCCCTGTCGATCGCAATACATGCCGCAAGCGATGAGAAATGTAGATGTGATGCGGGAGAGGCCCAGTGAAATCATGATCGGTATGTGTAAGGTACGTAACTATCATTTGTCTTATTCCTTTTAAAACATCTAAATTATATTGTTTACTGTTTGACATAAAATAATTAAAAATATAACAATGCCCCAATGCCTATGTGGTACGTTCATTATTAACTATCCAAATAATATGAAAAGTTAAAGTTTGTTTGTAATCGGTAATCCCTGAAAATACTAATCCGCTTACAAAAAATATTTCACTGAAAGTAACCTACTTTATCGCAGTGCTATAGGCTGGGGTGCTAGTCAGAAAACCTCCACGTGTGCCGTCGGTTGCTTGTCCCTCCGGACACGTCTTGAGGGAACGGCAGCTGGCTGGCCGGTGCACCCTGGGCGCGGGTAGTGATCTTCCCTGAGGAATGGGAAGAGATTCCTATTCTTTGGGGAATGTCACTGCTCGTGGCCAATATTCTGACGGGCGGGGTCCGAGGACGGACCAAGGGCGTTTCTCCGCGTGTCCCTCTGATCAGCAGAGGGCACAGCGGAGGAGTGAGGACGGGCTCGGCGTGCACTCACCCTGCCACCGAGCAGACAGAGGTCCTTCTCTGTCACCGTCGTACATCGTAACCCCATATCGGAGTGTCGTGGTCATGTCTCGCGGCTTCGATTGGCACCGAGGGTCTTGGCTTAACCGCCCGGACCGCGAGGTAGAAACCCTCTATAAAAAGTCACCCCGAATCCCAAGCGGCGGCGCACCGTGACGGGATGTATGGCTGACGGGCGTTCCTATGGAACATCAGTCGCTAGTGCGAACCACTTGCGCTTTTTGGTTGGATGGTTGGAACCTTTTCTACTCGTGGGAACTAAAATGGATTATACCTACAAAACTTTAAAAGGAGGGAGAGGGGATGCTGAGTCGGAGTCCGACTCGACCCCCAGTGTGGTGAGCGTGGGTAGCTCAGAGGGCTCCCACCGTGAGATGAGTGGGCTGGATGCTTCGAAGCTCCGGAAGCGGCCCAGACCGGAGGACCTGGTGTCTTCCGATGGCGAGTTGGCCTCGGCTCGCAAGATCCCCACCAGCAGACGCGGTGGGGTCCAAGAGCGGGGCCCAATGAGAGTGACTGCCCGGAGGGGACCGGCGATGCCTGTCGCTGAAGGGCAGTCCCAAAGTGAGACTGGCGGCGGCGACGATGTGGTCCAGCCGGACACATCGCGGGTGGAGGTAAGCGAACCTGGCGGCTCCGAGGAGCGTAAGGCCAGGTTCGCTGAGGCCGTGAAAGCCGCGGTCGCGAGTGTGGCCCGGAAGAAAATGAAGGGCAGCAAGTCCCGGGCCATGGAGGAGGCTGCGGCTACCATACTGGCGGAGGCGGAAGCCAGCTTTGCGGGGGAGGTCCCGCAGCTTCGGGCGGATGTGGCTCGCTTGTCGGCCACAATGGAGCTCCTCATAGAGGAGAACAGGAGACTCCGGGCCGACCTGGCAGAGCTTAGAGGGACCAGCTCCCGCCAGCCCGAGCCAGCGACGGAGGATGACCAGCTGCTGCACCTGCTGGAGATTGAGATGGCGGCCTTCCAGGCACGGTTTTCCGTCCTGGAGGGCATTGTGTTGCGCCCCCCTCTGGCGGCGAGCGGGACGGCCGAGGGCGACAGGCGGGCCTCGTACGCGGCTGCCGCGTCTGTGCCGAGGCCGGGTAGCCAGCCCCCCAGCAGGGCTGGGCCGACCCCTGCGAAACCGGCTCCGGCAAAACCGGCGCCGGCGCAAAATGTGTCCTCGAGGGGCAAGGCGGCATCCCAGCCGCCTCCACCCCCTCCACCCCCTAATCCCAATCCTCCGGCCACGGAAGCCGAATGGCAGGTGGCCGGGGCAAAGGAGAAGGGGCGCAGGGCGGCCAGATCGGCCAGAGCGGCCACCAGACGGGCGGAGGAGCGGCGGCGACGCAGAGAGCGGAACGCCGCTGCTAGGCTTCGCGCCCCTAAATCCGCGGCTGTAGTCATTACGCTGCAGCCGGAGGCGGTAAAAAGGGGCGTGACATACGCAGCGGTGCTCACTAGGGCCAAGGCGGCGATTGATCTCGGCGAGCTGGGGATCACGGCCCTCCAGCTGAGGGTGACGGCAACGGGGGCCAGGATGCTGGAGGTCCCCGGTGCCACCAGCGGCCCGTCTGCGGACGCTCTGGCGGAGAGGCTCAGAGCGTCCCTGGATGCGGACGAGGCCCGAGTGTCCAGGCCCGTCAGATGCGCAGACCTGCGCATCCTGGGCCTGGACGACTCCGTTACCGCGGAGGAGGTGGTGGCCGCCGTTGCCAGGATGGGTGGATGCCTTGCCGAGGAGGTGAGGGCAGGCACCATCCGCCCGGAGCGCACGGGTATGCGGACCGTTGTGGTCAGCTGCCCAGTGACGGCGGCCAAAACAATTGTCGAGGGGGGCCGTTTACTGGTGGGCTGGGTGTCGGCGCAGGTTAGACTGCTCGAGCCCAGGCCCCTGAGGTGTTACCGGTGCCACGTGGGGAAGCACGTGGCATGTAGGTGCGCCTCGGAGGTGGACCGCAGCGCCCTATGTTTCCGCTGCGGTCAGCCCGGTCACAAGGCCGCGGCTTGCGATGCCCCGCCGCACTGCGACGCATGTGCGGGGGCTAACAGGCCGGCCGATCACCGGGCTGGGGGCAAGGCCTGCGCCGTACCCGCCAGGACCGGGGGAAGGCCCCGCACCGCCGCCGCCGCCGCCGCGGCCGCCGCCGCCACCGTCGCCGTGGCTGCACCTGCAGCCACCGCTGACACCGCGTCCGCCGGCGCAATGGATTGCCAATAATGGCACCATTGCGCCTCCCGCTGGCGGATTCCGTAGGCACGGTCTGTGGACGGTGAGCAATGGGTAGCTCACCGTCCGTACGTTATTAACTAACGACAGACCGTGTCGACGGCGCGTCCATGTTCCGCGCACAGAGGTGTCAGCCACTGGAAGGGGCCACTAAGGGCCAAATGCCTGCCGGGGCTGCGGGTTGTTCGAAAGAGATACCGCGCCCCCGGAACGCAAAGGGCACATGAAGGAACATAGATGGTTTTTAGTCAGTAAAAGTCTGACACTCCCTCCCGCCCCGCCCTGGACGGGGGGGGTCATTTGATGATTTTACCATCTCTAAAAAAAAAAAAAAAAAAAAAAAAGTGCTATAGGCTGTTTTATATTATTATATTCCTGACATCCGAGCGGGTGAAGTCGCGGGCAGAAGCTAGTTATTAATATAAACTGCAAAATGAAGCTTTCGTATTTCGCCTTTCATTTTTGTGAAGAAAAGGAAATGTTTACCTTAAAAAAGGTATTTCCAAAAACACACACTTGCGTGGAACTACCGCAGCCCTGACACTTGACAGATATCAAATTGACTGGTCAGATGGGCCTAGCTTTGTTTTGGGCATTAGAAAATAATTATCGAAATTTTTTTTTCTACATACTTTTTAAGGTACCATGCGAAAAAACAATGAGCAATGATGACGCAAGTAACGCAACAGAGGGGAGTGACGATGAAAGCGGAACAGAGGGTAGTTTCGAGGAAAGTGGAACACTCGTATACCCGATCACAAAGAAGTTGCCCAAACAGCCGCCTCTGCCCGGCAGGGACACGATATTTGTAGACTTTGGACAACGGGTTGTGATTCGATGTCCTGGGTAAGGTTAAGATGATATAGGAAAATTTGTAAGAATTGAAAACATTTCGTGTTTTAAATGAATCAGACTAGTAACCGAGACAAATATTAAGTAAGCCACGATAAAAAAAAAACACTAAAAAGTAAGAAAGGTCACAGATATGTTTAAAAGTAAAGTAAATACCCGTTATGCGTCTCAAGATTCCTACCGCAGCTTACAAAAGGGCTGATAATCTTGAAGCGGCTGAAACTATTTTGATTTTACATACATTCGAGGAAACCTGCTTTCAAATAAAAAATCCGCATTCAAATGCAAATCGGGTCTCCGGTTTAAGAGCTACGGTGCCTCAGAAAGACACACGAACACGTCAAACTAGGAAGGGTGCTATAACCCCTTTTTTTGAGTCGGGGGTTAAACATGCCATTTAATGATTTATTTGAGGCAAACGGTTTGAGCCTGAGCTAGTATCTTTCCCCAGCACGACCCTGGTGGACGTGCCGCTGGCGTGGCGCGTGGGTACCTTGGTGCTAGTGCCGCGCGAGGTGGACCGCGCCAGCGCCGGCCGCCTGCACCTCGACCCCAGGGGGCAGCTCGTCTTCAGCGGCGTCGCGTACAGGGATGACAACTTGTACAGGTGCCTATGCATTTGTGTCAACTATCCCCACTTAATAGCCTTTTTTTACCCGACTACGGCGAAGCAAAAAGGAGGGTTATGAGTTTTGGGTCTGTTTTATGTCAAAAGTAAATAATAATATGATTACCGGAGTTCTTTTTTAAATCATTGGATGGCAGACAAGCCAGGTCTATCTGATGTTAGGTAAGTGGTCATCATTATCTATAGACATCTGCAATACCAGAGGCCTTGCACATGCGTTGCTATCTCAGAGACAAAGTTAAAATGTCTCACGTGCCTGTAATTACACCTGCACCCATACTTTACAAACCGGGACACAGCAACGCTGTTTTGCTAATGAAATAGTTATGGTGGTAGTACTTCCTCGGACGAGCCCCTTCATAAAACTGTGTAATTAATTAGTGGTCTTATTTTAAATTGCCTGTCGAATTTTAATTCAATTTTTACTTTTATAACCGCCTATTGGCAATAGGCTCGGTCCTTATAACATGGGAACCAAAAACATAGGTCCCGGAGAACTGTGGGCGTTCAGGGAATACATGCGTAATGGTGTATGTATGTTTTTATCTCCAATCAGCCTAACTAGCCTGTAAGCCTGATACGCTTTGTTCGTGTTCAGTTGCTGGCAGAGGGCCAACCTAGCGGGTACAGTGAAGCTGGTGGTGCGTGCGGGCGCGGGCTCGTGCCGCGCGGGCGCGTGCGTGCTGGCGGCCAGCGCGTGCGGCGCGCTGCTGCTGCGGGCCGGCGAGCGCGGCCTGCGCAGGCGACGCCGCAGCCTGCTCTACCACTTGTACTAGGCTAATCCGAAACAATATTATTTGTGAAACTAATTTGTTTGTTTGCTTCACGCCTAAACCACTGAACCAATAGTCCCGAAATTTTGCATATACATCGTCAGGTATATAGAAACGAATATAGAGTAACTTTCATCCCGAAAATAAGTAGTGTTGCCGAGGAAAACAACAACGTTTTTATGATAGCCGATGGCGCCACGTATCTTTCAAATCATGATTGAATTTTTATTAAAACCGACATTTACGCGGGCAAAAGCTAGTTATAATATTAATAAAACGTGTGATTTTATATAAAGGTCACAGCTCATTAGAGCCACCCGGCACCCACTCCGCACCGCCTCGCCTCGTGCGGTTAGTATTCTTGATATGGACTTGTATGGGTATGCGCTCACTACATCAACTCCGTAGCGTCACCGGATCGCCTCTATCGTAAGCCGTCCACGCGCGGACGGCGGGTGGACCACTCGGTGACAACTCGCTGCCCTGCGTTGACTGCGCATCGCCAACGCGCGGGTCCGAAGTGAACCGCGCGCTGCCCGCGAGTGATTCACGCGAGGAGACCTAATGCCAATTGTTAACAGACTACTCGAAAATTCGTGGACTAAGCGACGTCCACTCGTTGACCACGCGGCGTTCACTCGTTGACCACGCGGTGTTCACTCGTTGACCGCGAGGGGTTCACTGGTTGATCGTGCAACGTTTTGGTGATAACGTGGCGTCCACCCGTGAACCACCTGTCGACAACGAGTGGACGCCGTACGACGAGGCGGTGCGGGATGGGTGCCGGGTGGCTCTAATGAGCTGTGACCTTTATGCTTGTATTTGCCCGCGACTGTTTCGCACAATTCGTACTTATCTAACATCTCCTATGTGCAAACTACCTAATGTTAAATTTAATGAAGGATCTTTCGCTTTTATACAAATTACGAAAACATTTTTTTTTAAATTAATAAATATTTTCAATTCGTCAAACTAGACGCGAAGAATAATAATTGACGCTATTCAATAGACGCTTGGACCGGGTATGTGACGCTATTAAGTGAGCAAGGTCAACTTGATCACTTAGGAGACATCTCACGCGTGTTACAATATAACACCTGTTCACGCATCACAAGCGTGCACCAGCAGCGGCGGACAACGCGCGGGTGTGGGGGGTCCCACAGCTGATCGAGCCCACCGCGCCACCACTACTCGCCGATAGATACGGTCATCGCCGGACGTACCGCGCGATCTATTACGTTGTAATTGTACTTAACCAAAATCTATCTATATTAAAGGAAGTTGAGTCCAAGCGAGTCATTTAATTTCATATCTTCAACAACACCAATGTGTACATCATCCAAGGTTCAATGGTCAGTCTTCTTCAGGCCTATAAACCATGATTGCGGACGTCATGCGTAGCCATTCTCGCGGCCCACCCGTCAAAGCGAAAGTAGACGCATACGCGGAGTATTTAGTAGACGCGAGCTCCACATAATCACGACGTCTCCTTGGATGATGTGGCATACGTTAGGCATTTTGTCCGCTCACAAAAAAAAACCGGCTAAGTGCGAGTTGGACTCGCACACGAAGGGTTCCATACGTCTATAAAAACGGCAAAAAAAAAAACACATTTTTTGTATGAATAAGAGCCTCCTTAAATATCTATTTTATTCTATTTGTTGTTATAGCAACAACAGAAATACATCATCTGTGAAAATTTCAACTTTCTTACTATCACGGTTCATGAGATACAGCCTGCTGAGAGACCGACAGCGGAGTCTTAGTAATGGGGTCCTGTTTTACCGTTTGGGTACGGAACCTTAGAAAGGGCCTATAAAGACTCACCAGTTCGAGGTCGGGCGGCGGCAGCATGTCCCTGCTGAGCTGCTGCGGCGGCGGGTGTCCGGCGCGAGCACGACCCACCAGCCACATGGCCAGCGCGAACTGCCCGCGCGACAGCTTGCCCACCGCCTCCATGTCGCACAGCGTCCTGCGTACACGGCCACGTGGTATAACCAGTCATCCACAACATCACGTTTAGGTCACAGTTTAATCAATACTACGCTAACACAAACAGTCAAAAGTAAGGGTAAAAAAAAACGTGCATCATCATCATATCCACTGCTGGACACAAACCTGTTCATAATCCCATAGTTATCCAAAAGGACCAGTTGGAAATATACATATCAGATGAAAAATAAGATGCAAATGTCAGCTAGTAGTAGTAAGTTTGTTACACGTTAACATTTATTTGGTAGATGCAGACTATCCGGATGTTGTGAAACCGCATTACACTTTTTGCAAAACCAAAAGTTAATTTATTTATTTACAACAAAAAGCAGTGTAATCATGTGTACTTACACATAAGTTAGAACGTAGAAATAGAGTTATAGATAATTAATGGATAGTTGCTCACCATATGTGCGCAAGCACCTGCTGCGGCAAGCCAGAGTCCAGGAACATGTGTTTGATCTCATTGCCGGACACGAAGCCGTCCCGGTCGGTGTCGGCGGCCGCGAACTGCGCGTCGAACACGGCCTTCTCCGCGTCCGACACTACCCACCCGCTCGACGAGATGCTGCTCATCACCGAGGAGTTCAGCCCCACAGCCGCCATGTTCGGTAGTGCTGGAGCCGTCTGTGTGGGGGGCTGGGGGGAGCAAGGATTAGTTTTACTGTAAAATGTGAATAAGAAAAAAATAAACCATGTATTCAAGAGTCATCAGTTTCAGACGACAAGCCGCAAGAATGTTTTAAGCAACTTGACTTGCCAACCAAACTTTACTTGCACAAGGAGCTTGGTCAGCGTCACAGTGTAAATACCAAATTGAGAGAAAAGAGTGTCCATGGAGTTTCTTGTTTGTTTTCTCCATAGACCTTCAACTTTAATCTGTAACTTTTTGACACTTCAAAAGTGCCTGTAAATAGTCTAGTTGAAATAAATGTTTTGACTTTGTCGGACAATTAATGACAATTATAAACATCAACAAATGCTACTCACACTAGACAAGTCCAGCAGTCCCTCCAGTAACGAGGCATTACTCTGCACCTGCTGCGGGGGCGGGGGCTGCGGGCGCGGGGGCGGGGGGGCGCGCCTGCGGGGACGGGGGGCGGGAAGGCGGGCGCGAAGGGGGGCGCGACGGGGGGCGCGAGGGCGGGCGCGCGGGGCGCGTGCCGGGGGCGCGCAGCTCCGGGGGCAGCGACGTGGGCACCGCGTGCTTCTCTAGGGCTTTGTATACCAGGTGCATAGCCTGCAATAAAGTAATGAAACTTGAAATATGATCACTGGCAAAGACAGTTGAGATAGTATTTACGTCTGATCCCACGAAAAGTAAAAATAAAAATGTGCAAAATAACAGCTACAAAAATATGTGTCAATTTCGGTAAAGCACCATCGCTCAGAATAACGGTATTTTTTTAGCTACCAAAAACAACAAAAGAAAAAATATATATGGTACAAGTTGAGAAAAAAATACAAAAACTATTCAACACAAACCGCTATCGATGGAAATGGAACCGAACAAACAATGTCACGCGTTGGTATTGGACATTTGCCAAAACATGACACTTGGGTTATTGCCCTTTGTCTAATAACCTTTGACGCACGTTGTCCATAACTCATCTGTCGACAGTTTGTCTCATTTTGGTGACAAGTTTGTTAAACTATCAATAAAGTAACGTCGCGACCCCGGGGGGTCACGGTAGCAGTTAGCTTGTACTAAGATACTACATATAGTAAAAACACTGTATGACTTTTTACTTCGTAAGACATCGATAAAAAATCATGGCATATCAATGTTACTTTGTCATCCACACTAATATTATAAAGAGGAAACATTTGTATTTTTATGTGTAACGAATAAACTTAAAAACTACTGAACCGATTTCAAAAAATCTTTTGCCGTTAGAAAACTACATTATCACTGAGTAACATAGGCTATATAACATCACGGTACGACACACGGGAGCGGAGCAGTAACCAAAGACGTAACTTAACGCGAATGAAATAAATCACGCGGACGAAGTTGCAGATAGTACGCTAGTAATATATAAAAGTACTGACCACCATGAACTCGTGCCTGTCGAGCATGCCGTCCTTGTCCTGGTCGGCGAGGTCCCAGATCTTGCCGAGCGTCTCGATCGGCAGCTTCGACTCCATCAGCATGCCCTTCACCTGCAACACCCACGTCATACGCCATCGATCAGCGACAATAATACGGGGTGCAAAAATACAAATCATATAGTAAAGGCTATGATTTGTATCTTGCTGGTAACAAAAAACATAACATCATGCCTGTATTCCCCAAAGGGTTAGGTACAGGTGTACCAATGTAAAGTGTATATTAAGGTCCCATGTTAAGGGGGGAGCCTATTGTCGTCAACCGGGCATACATTCTAACTGCTACTGAAAATTTGATAGAAAAACCTGGTCGACCTGGGAATCTCTAGTGTAGCATTCGCGCTTAGGACAACTAGGCTAACGATGCAGTTCAAATAATATAAATAAGTAGTAATAGTATTCAAAGCTTAGTTATGACACTTAAATTTCACCAGGTCCCTGCCTCGCGTTACAGTAATCAGTGCGTGTACCTTGTTCCCCCCGATGAGTCCGTTGTTGGGCTGCAGCGAGTCGAAGAGCTGGCTGTACTTGTCGCGGTCCGAGGGCTTCATGCTCCAGTCGCTGAGCGGCGCCAGGGAGGCCGGCGGCGCGGGCGACGGCGCGCTCGCCGGCGGGACCTTGGGCAGCTCGCCCTGGGGGGGACATCATCATCATCATCATCATCATTATCAACCGGGGTTATATCAAGGTGCTTCAAGAAATGAGTTATGAGGTTATTACGGGGTCGGCATAGCACGAATGATGCCTCAGGTGTTACAAGTGTCCAAAGGCAGCGGTAACCGCTTAACATCATCTTAATAACATGTTTGCCACCTTTTGTGGTATTAAACAAAAAAAAAGAACGTCCACTGCTGGACATAGGCCTCCCCATAGATGTCCAAAAGGACCGATAGGTATCCGCCTGCATCAAAACATATTGATGACTCATACATCTGTAATTATACATCTTCAGTTGTTTGATGTTTCAGAAATGTTGGGCTTTCAGTTTTGCATACCGAGTTAGTAAACCATCAACAACAACAATCTGTCGAAGAGGCACTTTAAAAAATTACTAAACTATTCGTATAAATGTGTGACGGGCTGATCAATCAGGTTACATACTAATAGTGCAAATCTGTAAAGTAACGTTTATCTCTTGGTATGGAAGAATTATAATTCAGATCATTTAGCCAAGATATCCCACGATATTATTATTTTTCTTTAGCGTATGAGAGCCCGTGTAACATGGATAAGGGCAGGAAGAAGAGGTACCACTGCTTATCCCTTTTTTTTGTCGTGAGTAAATCCTCATGGACTGGCTCCGCCTCGGGGAAGGCGGAAGGGTGTGTCGGACTCCTACCGACTAAAACCACACGGACAAGGGTATCGCTCTAAGGATTCTTCCGCATCCCGCAGGCATTGCACCACCACAAGGCGGGCCCCGTCAAGCTTGCTTACCCCTACAAAAGGTCTACACGGCATAGGTTACTCACAACTTTGGGTGGCGGCGCCTCGGAGTGTATGTTGCTCATGTTGATGTCCTTGCCGGCCTGCGCCAGCGCAACCAGCTTCAGTGCCACGAACAGTCCCGACTGCACACAGAACACGAGAAATTTAGTTATACTTAACAAAAACGAAAAAAAAAACTTTATTTCAGACCATGTAACCATAGCGGTACAGAGAAATCTTAAAAATATAGTGTTGGTAAAGAAATACTTTATTAAATAATGTGGGTATTGAGCCAATGCTGAACGTAAACAGTGTCCAGCCTGTCTGCTGTAACAGCTAGGACGCTGGTAAAATAAAGGCGATTCCGAGTTTGTATGTTTGTAAAAGGTAATCTACGGAAACACTGAACCGATTGCGAAAAGAAATTCCCGACTAACGTTTGCAAGGTTCCTGTGAGAATCACCATGCGATATCCACGGGACACAGTTAGAATTATAATTATTTTTCAGTTCACCTATTTTATATGTATTTCTGCAACACAAACTAGAAGCCGCACTTGTTCAGGCAGTAACCATGTAAAAACTACTTGACAATAAAAGGTGAACTTGAAATATTTTCCGGGATTACCGTGGAGGCAGAACTCGGGAAAAAACTTCGCTATCAACGTTACTGTTCAATAAAATAATGATGTAATTTATATGTTACTATGAGGATATTAGTAATAATTTATTATTAAAAACATTCATCATATCAAAATGCATTAATGCAAAAAAAAACTATATTTCCTATAAATGTTGCATTAAAAATGCACTTAACTAAATAGCAGAGGTACCATACACTGAGTATAACTGTAAAGGTCACAGCTGTGAAATTAAAACCATCACTCGATATGTCAATAAACATGTACATACTATCTGCTATACTCCATAATAATTGTCTTTCATGTGTTTTCCAACACAGATTAAATAAAACCTAGATATTTATGGGCGTATTAGGATTCCATTTGACAAGTGCATACGACAATACTGCGAGAAATAATAAAAAAATATTTACAACATAAACAGCTGTTCACATAATCAAGTAAGTGGATAAATAATAACCATACATGCACTGGCATGACAATATGGTGATTATCTTATATTCATAATACCGTATACATGCCAATAGGTATGCCGTTATAACAACACCGTTTTTTTTATCAAAGGCAAAGCATTTCTTTCAATTACACTTTTAAATTGCCATGGAGTCAGTCTGAAAGTAGAAGCTAGTTTACTCATTCTAAAACGTAGGTAGGTGTCTGAGAAGAACGAGCAAAAAACGCCATGAACTATTTACAAAGGGGGCAGATACGTAAGCCACGTAAACATCACTAACAACTCTACACAACACAGTTTAATTATCACAGCAGTCCCAATCAATCACATAAAAGACACACACACCTTTACAAACGATCTTATGCTCACATCACTTATGTAACGTTTATTACAATGAAACAAACGGCACAATATTGGCTACAGAGCGGCAATACATGGCGCGGCACACACACGAGAGCACAGATAAGGCATTATCGTCACAATTGTAATTAAATACATCCTCCGCAGTGCACGATGTTTGATGTTTCATTATTGAGGCTTTACATTTTTATGATAAGATTTTGTATCTTGTTCTTTTTTAAGATACAGAACAACTATTAGAAATTTTGTCATGATGTTATTTGATACCTTCGTAAGTGTTTACTTTTGTATAATTCCATAGTTTTAGGTATAAATGTTTGTAAGCTTATTCTCGTAGTTATACTCTTAATTTAAATCTTACTATCCCAATGTAATTGGATTGCAATGTGATGGCCTGAAACACAGGTTTAAATTAACCTAGCTCGGGCGGGTCGCTACCTAACATTGCAATTCCGAACTATCGATACTTGCTCCTATAATTATTTAGTTTTAGTTAATTTTTAGGCACTGTAATTTTTATGGAAAATCTTTTTATCTGTTTGGTTTTATGTACACTTATTGTAAACATTTTTATTTGAATAAATTATTATATTATTATTATATTATATTATTATATTAAGATGAAACGTAGAATAAGTAAGGCTTTCCGCACACGTCGGTAACTTTTTTTCTGGTGTCGAAAAGAATGCACCGTATGATTTCCAATTTACCAACACGTTATGTCCTGCAAAAGTCGGTCACATGAAACTATTGAACGGTGCGATAATCGGTCCTACAAAAAGTCGGAGGTGGGCGCAGGCCCGCAGTAAGCTTGTTTTACAAAATGAATAAATAATTGTTCATTACTTCGTCGGACGATCGGCTTGCTTCCAAAAAAAAAGTATTATCAATCAAATAATGGGACACCTGCTATTTTTGTGTTTTGCCTGCCCTCATGCCTGCACTTCAGGAATTGATGCACGCTACTGATGAGACCACATGCATTGGTAAGCTCTGTGCCGACTTAATATGTATTGTCATCAACACGCTAAGCGCTCTTTCCGGACGAAAAAAGACAACCGTCCATCTGTAGTCAGACACACCCGGACTAGTCTAGCGTCGCAGCAGTCGGGCACCGAACGGATGAATTGAAAGATTCTCAAGAAGAATTAAATCACTCATATTATAATACTCAATAGCTAAACAAGACCATGAAAGCCTAAAGTAGATCGTTACACTATACCGAAATTCTTGAAGGATGTTGATGTGATGCCATGTTTCTGGCAAATAAATATTCTATTCCATTTAATTAAGGTTAGCAACATTAAACAAAGTCGCAGCCACAACGCAAACATCTCGAAATCGAAAGCCCTTCACATTTTTCATTAATTAATCAATATCAGAAGCCTCAGGAGAAATCGTCTACATTTACTGAGTACGCAATACAAACACGACGAGTAAACAACTCGACAGACTGCTGAAACAACAATCACAATGTTAATCACATTTCTTTTCGCGGCGTCCTAGTAGTGTAACAAGAATTACCAAGCTACCAAGCCGGGCATAATACAGGACGAGTCCCCGAGCACTCGTCCCACATTGCGCTACAAAGAGTCCCGCCGGAGGGCACATCCTCAAAAGAGGACAGTCTCCGCAAAGGAGGACGGATGGTAACCCTAGATAAGGGTACACCGAGGATAAAAGCGTTTCGCGGACTAAGTGAAGAGTTCAACAAGCTATAAGTACATTCTGTACGAAAGCACTTTGAAGATGACCCTTGTCAAGTACCCTTTTTGTTTTGAAACAAAAGATTATGTTATAAGTTAACTAATACTCTTGCTGCCGGTGGTTTGAACCCGCGACCTTTCGATCGCCATTAGTCGTTGGGCTACTGTGACCTTCGTTGACTGAGGTGACTTTCGCGATATCGTGACTAAGTTAGTTTCATAATAATTTAAAGTTATCCTGCGGAAAAGTACAAGTAAAACCTTTTACTATTGTATTTCAAATAAAGTAACGAAGTGCCTGCAGTCATTCTGCGAAGTTTATGAACCAAAGAAATTATAGGATTCGTACACTAAACACGATACCAAGAGTAGTAGTTTTCAATGCTTCAAATAAGGTTCAACATAAGTTTAGTGATCCTTGATAGATTCCAAGAATCAAAAGAATGCGCAGAAAAGCACTTTGTAACTATGTCCATTAGGAGAAATTGAATTGACATGTCTCCACATTTCAGTCGTAAAAACGTTACGGACATAAACTTTCGCAATGTAAATGTCCCACAAACTTCTAGTGGATGTGTGATGTTATGTAATGCTCGACACTAATTACGTACTACTGCCTGTCCCGGGCCCCAGAGACATGTTGAGTGCAATTTTATGTACGCCTGTATCCAGCGGCCTTTTGGGAATAAGTCTGGATAAAGAATGGTTGCGAAAGAGTTTGGTAAACGAGGGAGGACGGAACTTATAAAATCTTTATAAAAGGTGGTATTGGGAAATTCTTTCCAGAAACCTGAAACTATTGACTAAGAAGAACTATTACAACTTCGATATCGAGATTAATTGAACAGCCAAAACGAACCAAGTCTCGCAAACAATCTCTCAATAATTAAAATAAACTAACTTGTTACCAAAAGTGTTACATATGTTACTATCCAGCAATAACAGATCAATGTACATCCCAAACTTATGCTTAGAATAAAACTAAACCTAATCAGGGGCGAAAGAATATCGTACCTATTGAATTTAGGTGAAATGGGTTCTGTTATATTAGACAGGTATATACCTAACTACTAAATACTAAAACAAGTAAAGCAAAACTAAAACAAAACTGACTACCTACTGCTTTTCACCGAAAGAAAAATAAGTGAGAAGTGTACGTACGAGTATATTGTGAGATAACTGTAGTAAAGCGGTGACCATCTCCATGTTACTATGACCGCAGCCTTACCTAGCGGCTCGCGAGCCTCACACACAAAGCCTTTTTCACCGTTCACTGAGCAGGGCGCAAGGTGTCAACTTGAAAGAAACTCCTACCTACAGGAGGTATTACGTAACCCAGATCCACGGTACTAAATTAAAACAGTATATTAAGTCTATAAAGAAATCACGTAGCTTAGTTTTAGAAGCTAAATTAAATTAGAAAATTTTGTAGGTTTTAATTTAATTAAAATATAGGTAGAGTAAGTAGAGACGTAGAGAGGTAGAGGCGAAAAGCAGATGTCTTAACCACTAGTCCATCATGATGGCATGATGGTAATGGCACGGGGGTGTGTTGGAAACTGAGCAAGTATCAAAGTGCCTTTTTCAATTCATATGTACTTTGTATGTATCTTGGACATCACTGACGACGGTGCATGAAAACATCGTAAAGAAATAAACATAAGTCTGAAACCGCCACTGCGCCTACAGCAAGCGTGGTAATCAACCCTTCGATGGTGCTCGTGCCTTCTCTGTATGAGAAGAGGCTTTTGCCCTGCAGTGCAACAACATGCTGCAATATCTTTATTTAAGTAATGGTAAGAGGTATAACACCTAAATAAAATTAGAAAATGCAACAGAGGTATATTTTGTTATTTAGATGGTCTCTGAGCTCAGAACATAAATTATAATCCGTGTGTCGAGTCATGAGACTGGGTCGCTCGGGTCAAATCTCCAGACGAAATAATGTGTACTATCAGATTGCGTGATCATACTCCGTTCATTATTTACTAGTTTACGCCCACATAAACCAATATTTATACTATATTATTGACATTATAAAGCTGAAGAGTTTATTTGTTTAAGCACGTTAATCTCCGGAACTAGAATTCCCATTCTAAAGATTCTTTCGCTACGAAGCTATGTTATCCCTAAATGCTGGCTGTAGTTTCCTTAGAATAGACATCCGTAAGAAAATCGCGACGTAAGCTAGTGTTTATATAAATATACTAGAAACCCGCCTGCATTGCTTATTTCACCCGCGTTAAGGCGCTACCCTGACCAAATAACCTTGAGCATTTTTTCCTTTGGCGGCACACTAACGCGGCGCAAGAGATACGTAGAAAATACGCTCAGATTTTAGAGTAAAATCTATATAAAATCAAATTTTCGTGTTTTGAAAAAAATAAAACTAGCATAATGTTCTTTATTAAATTGCCTAATTATTAGTTTAAGTCGCAAATCAAAATAATGTTCACTTTACGAGGAGATGCATGTCAAAGATTATTATTTCTCATTTCTGTAGTTTCGTTATGACCCTATAATTAAGCATTATGTTACTAAAAAGTTAAAAATAAATCTACCATTTTCGAGTCAAGAATGTGTAGAAATTTAACGTATTTTTTATTAGTTGGTATTTCTATTTGATATAGAGAAGTGGGCTCCTAAAAACTGCCCTAAAAACGGCTGCCGCTGCGTTTTGCACGGCCACGCGCCTTAAGTTACGTCTTTGGTTACTGCTCCGCTCCCGTGGGTCGTAGCGTGATGGTATATAGACTATATTACTCGGGAATAATGTAGCTATCTAGTGGTGAAAAAATGGTTATAATCGGTGTACTAGTTTCGGACCCCATTCGGCGGATTAAATATTCCAAAACATACAACCTCACGAATGAAAAATGCTGCGTAAGGAATATGCGGGACCAAGCGGTATACAACCGACGGTGATTACACATTTTGCCAATGTAAGTCCCATGTAATAGGGGCGAGTCAATTGCCATTAGACTGGCCATTAGTTCAAACAACCGGGCTGCCACTGAAAAATTCTTAACGGGAGATCCGGATATATTTTTCTCGACCCCGGGGTCGAATCCAGGAATCCAGGACCCAACGTACATTAAATTATTTTTTCAAACGACGCCGAGTACGCATCGTTTTTTAACGATTTTTAAGCTTTAGCATAAAACTTAGAACGTGGAGCCATAGCAGGAACCACCACTACCCACCAGGTAGTGGTGGTTACTGCTATGTCTCCACTATTTCAAGTTATTCATCTTTATGACATTGAATTTAATACAATGGTGTCTGACTATTTTCTAGTGTGAATGTGTCTTCAGTATAGGCTAGTCTCTAGTCTAGACACTTGCGTAACCCCAGACTGCGCCAAGTTCTGTGAGGCCGTCTTATAGCCTATAAACTTTATTCCCATTTAGTACGACGATGACGTCATTTCTCTTTAAAACTACGCATTCATTTTAATAATAATACCAGCCTATTGTTGTTCAACAGCAGGGTTTTTTTTTTTATAGACGGGAAATCATCAAATAACTTCCCGGAGGGAGTGTCAGACTTTTACTGACTAAAACCCGTCTATGTTCCTTCATGTGCCCTTTGCGTTCCGGAGGCGCGGTATCTCTTTCGAACAACCCGCAGCCCCGGCAGGCATCGGCCCTCAGTGGCCCCATCCAATTTTGCTGACATCTCTTTGCGGCGCGCGTGGAACACGAACGCGCCGTCGACACGGTTCAACAGCAGGGTAACGCGCTCTTTTCATACAGAGAACCTGCCACCATGCTTGTTCAAGGCGGATTAGCAATTTCAAACTTATCTATACTAATATTATTAAGAAGTAAAGTTTGTGAAGTTGTAGGGGGTAATCTCTGGATCGTCTGAACCAAATTTGAAAATTCTTTTACCCATAGAAAGGCACGTAATTTGTGAGTGTCATAGGCTATACAACATCACGCTACGACATACGGGAGCGGAGCAGTAATCAAAGACGTACCTTAAAGCAGATGAAATAAACTAAGTCACGGGTAACATTTAGTAAACTATAAGTCTAGGTTTCCCCACGATGTTTTATTTCGTTTACGTAGAACCTTTGGAAAACGGTCGCGGCAAAAAAAGGAAAAAGCGAGTATTGGCATAACACCCAAAGCCCTTGCCACACTCACTGAAAGCGTTGGCAATAGCTTGGGCACTCCTCCACAATATTAATCGTTCGCCATGCTATATTTTTTTGGCGCACCGCACCATCATTTTAAGGGTTCCGTTCCCTAAGTGTGCCAACGTGACCCAATTACTAAGCCGACACCCGTGCCGTTTCTATGTCTGTCTGTAGCAGGACTGTATCTTCTTATCCTTTTTATTTAACAAATAAAATGTGTTTCTTTGATCTTAAGAAAAATAACAAATCTTAAACCGCACGGTTCCGCTAGTCGGGAGTCGGGTGCTACCGTGAATCGGGGGTCAGGTATTCTTTCCGGGATTGAGGCTCCTGAGCCTTTCCAGTCCCCCAACTAAACCCCTAAAGGTAGTAAAGCAAAGGATAATTTGATTCATAGAAACTTGCGTTTTCTTGCTTAGGATTAGCGTTCATTTTATTGTTCATTGTAAAGGGTGGGGAGAACTAATTTAAGAGTGCATAAACCTTAGCTACCTATGGTGGTTTTATTCTCTTACATAAATAAATAAAAATCTTTATTCATTTTGCAGTGACGAATCAATAATGGATGTTAAGAAAGCAGTTGACCTTGCCAGTTTTCACAGGCACGTATTTAATTTGCGACCTTCGAACTTGTTTCATTGGAGAAAAGTAATCTTAGAAACCTCAAGGTCACGTAAAGTGTATCAAATCTTATCATGGTCCACTGGTGGATACAGGCCTCAAAAAATAATAATAGCCATCTTCTTCACTATCCTGTGGGGAGTAAGGTCTTATGACCCCACATACCCTAGTGTCAGAGTATCTAAACCGCCTCAAAGGCCAATAGGGGTCAATAATAGCCATAACAACCAGTCTCATGAAGCCTACACCCAGAAGTACCCCGTAACCTTGCAAAAATTACAGTGCCACAAAATGTCATTGACTTTTACATAAAGCATTTTCACTTCTAAATAATCACCACCTGAACGTCTTTATGTTATTGATAAGATAAGAGCCTTATCAGTGTGATTGGCACATCTCATCTCAAGTTAACAAATTGTAGCATTCATATCATTCTGTACAAACATTTGGATGCCTTTGTCTATTCAAAGAGAATAAATTATTTTGTAAATGATGTTTCTGAGAGAGCACCATTGTTTTCGGCTTGAGATGAGCTGAAACAGACTTAATATTCCTTGATCAATACTACCATTGTTCATCTCTTTACTAGTGATATTTTGTAGTTATTAAAATACCCACTAATTTCATACTTTGTAAGTTTTCAATACCCTATCCATTCCCTATGTAATTCAATTACTTGATTAAACACTAATTAATTAGAGGTAAAGTACGACGCCATTATCCTTTACACACTTTGCTAATTTAGCTTATCAGGTTTGTCTGCCAGAATAAACATATTTGTGTCCAATTTAAAGATCTACTGATGGAGACCTGACTCCACATATTGATTGATCCATGCAGCAATCATGGTCACTAGACCAATAGCATGATATAATAATCCTGACCAGGATGAGTAGGAAGTGTTCCCAGTGGCTGACCAGGTTATCCAAGCCATTAGCCTCTTAATAATAATAAAAATCTACAACTCACTTTATCGAGGTACCCCTTGCCAGTGGGGTCAGACAGGTCCCATATCTTGCTAAGTACCACATCGCTGAGCCGGGACTTCTTGAGGAAGCGAGCAGCATCCAGTGCTTGGATTGTTCCAGCGCCATTGGGGTCCACCTGCAATGTTTTATGTTTCACTTACAAAGTATTCTGAGAGGCTTATTACCATTAAAAAGTGGTTAGGGATAGTTTAATTTGGAAAAGGGGTTTTAATATGGTTGGGGACAATGCAATTTTTATCTATTTCTGATGTCTGGGAGAGATAAACCTGAGGAAATTTAATTATCATAGTTATTGTAATAACTATTATAAAATTGTATCTTTAGAACTATTTATTAATTAGATAATCTTAACAAGATGGTGAGTCAATTGATATGGAAAGAAGTAGAAGGAGAACAAATAGATCTTCTAACCATTTTCTGAGCTTCCTCATCACATCCATTTTTTACATGAGTGAGAGTTTAGTAATTTCATACACCAACTTGCAACAATATTTTGGCATCAGATGTGTGAATGGTTCAAAATGTTGCAGAACAAGATGGCAAGATGCCAGAACATTGCATGTACTTGATGTACCATAGTTAAAGAGACTGTAAAGCTTTCTCATTTAAGTTCTAATTGAGTTTTATCAGTGGAACAGGGTGACAGGCTAGTCAACCAAAATCTCCATTTACTTGTTGCAAGGGAAAAAAAAGCTTCTTAATGCCGAAAATAAATATAGTGACATTCTGAGCCTTCAGAGCAGTTACAAAAGAAACATAATGCTGACTACACCAATGAATACACAACATAAAATTTTAATACATAAAAAAGGTTTAAAATTGTTAATTTGGGCAGCTTAAACAGTATTAAATCTAGTTTCTAAGCAAAATTATAACTTTGATGTTTGATTTAAGAAAAGAGTATTTACATACAGCCAGTTTCTGTTTCAAAGCCAAGCACTTAGCCTAAATGTTCATACCTACACTGTAACTTATATTTTATGGGAAATATCTAGTTTAGTTGATAGGAAACCTTGACCTTATTGCTTATTGCCATGATTTTAACTGTGGAAAAATGTTTTCTTTTAATTATTTTTCTTTACTTTCATGTTTTCTTAGATTGGTTTCTTAGATTATACACAATGATTACACCTACAAGCAATTAGATTACTATTTACACAATTATAAAACACTTAACACAAACAATTAACTATCCTAAACTTGATAGGTTTGAGAGAGTAGGTTAGTGAATGAAATTATCCAGTCAATCAAAAAGACTATCAAAATTTATCTGGTTATTGTTTATAGGATGAGTGTTAAGCATAATTATTTAAGTACCTATTTTTCAAAATCTATCATACACATGCCATGTCAAATTATTCTTATAGCAAAAAGCTCTTGTCTCCACAACATTTTCTTTTCATTCAAGTACAAGTACTTTTCAATTTATTATCAGCCAGGGTATAGGAACAAGCAAAAATATTGATTGCAATTAAACTCAACTGTAATGTAATTGTGATCTTTACGTAGTATGCTTTAAGAGTTACTTTTCATTACTTACTTTTTATTTGTCCCATTAGACATTGGCCTAGAACTTCACTTTACTGGGCAGTATTAATTGAAAATTATACGCAAACGATGCTAGCGAAGTGTAAATGTTCGCTATCAATCCACAATTGTATCGGAACATAGTAATTGAGTTAATTAACTAGTAGTGGAAGTGTTAAGTCCTCACCTGATGATAGTATGCTTCGTATATTGCGCTGTGGGTCCCTGCCACCTGCAACCGTTCAAGCCCCATTTTCAGAACGTAAAACTCACTAAAATATTACTTTACGAACTTATTTTGAACGGCTATGGGTGTGACATTTCAATACTCCTCACGACATTTCCAACGTTCGTAGTGAAACGGATACGATTACGTGTTCTTATAGCGCGTTAAGTGTAATAAAATTACATGAAACACCAATTACAAACTCTGCACTGTAAATTGAGACGAACTATTCGAATATAATATGCGGCTAAACTGTTAAAATTCTAATAATTTTTGAGCAGCGTAATCCGTTCACAGTACACTAAACTTTGTCGTCAATTATTTCAATGTTTTCACGGTCGATACTAAAATCGCACTGCACTAAACTGTAGACACACTAATATTGTTTACTTTAAACAACAAATTTACATTATTTTAGCTCTAAGAACTATTTAAATCTCAAATAATTCTACCTGAGTAGGAGAAGGCAAGGCAGCCATTTTTTACATCTCCTCGTCGACCAATCAATAAGCGGCCATAGACTGAAGAATCTTTGACATATCTTGCGGTGCGACGAGTGTTGGGATAAGTTCTATGGTTCAAATATAAAACAATTTGTTTATGGAATTCAACTTCACGACGGTCCACCGTCCACCACGAAAGAATCGAGAAAAAATATTACCTAATTTTCTTCCTCTATACATACAATAAAAGTAAAGAAATTATACCATCACGTGTATTTATAAAAATATAAAAAAAATACATTTCACAATTTACTAACGGACACAATTTACTTCTACTGCTTTATAACGTCAATAAAACTTTGTAAGCGTTTCAAGCCGCGCTTATTTATTTCAAAACAAGAAATTGATGTTAACATTCCCAACCACTCCATCACGTTTTTATGTCGGTCCAACAGCGGGACTAATAATTCCAGAGAGCTTACTGTTGTCCCACAACAAATATCGCATAGTCGCATCTGCAATAAAAATATTTAAAATTAAGTTATTTAATTTATCGAAGTCAAAAAAACTGGGCCTACTTTACCTGCATATTTTACAACCACATATTTGTATAGAAGGCTGAAATTGAATTAGCATATAAAATATTGGCTTACCTTATCACCTGTAAGCCACTTTTGGTTACATAATTTCATTTCTAAATGATCCATCGCAGTATACCAATTTTCAACTTTTAATTGGTCGGCTGGCCATTGACCAGCAAAAAAGCTGCTCTGAAATTTTTAATACACTCGTAAGTAGTTAAGTGAAAAAATGATTATATACTGGAGAAAGCAATTAAACTCTTACTAAAAATAGTCCTCACTAATGCTGCAACTGTATATAACAAAGGTTGCTTGAGGACAAGAACAAGAGGATCTAATTACCAAGAAGCCAACAATATTGTTTAGGCCTGTTCTAATAACAAAAGCCTGGTATCTAAGTACCTAAATATACTTTCGATATAATTTATCTTTCTTTCTTTTTTTATCAATAACTTACAAATATAGCACTATCGATTGGAAACAAAACGCCGGCATTGAAGTATAGCCATTCGTCGATCATGGTTCTAAGTCTTATATCTTCAGGGTACAACTCTTGCTTGATGCTGTTTCTGCAGAAATACAGAGCTATGGCGTGGCTATCACAAATAATGGCCTTGTTTACTGACAGCGCTGGAACTTTTTGGAGAGGGTTAATCTGTAATTAGCAGAGATTTTTTTACCATGCCATTAGGGCGAAGCCGAAGTTTACAGAGTTTGCCTACTATAATGTGACTCATCTTGCGCTTAAACCTTGTTAGAAGCAGTATGAGGATACTATATTTAATTTAGCTCTAAACCTAATCCTATACCTTGTATGTTATAAACAAAACATGTATGTTCTACAATTACATTAACGAATTCAATTACGATCCTGTATCCCATGTTTTATGCAAATAAGAGATATTCTATTCTATAAAATTAACTTCATATTTTACGTGAGTACCTACCTTTTTATAAAAATCCGTTCGATTTTCGGCCTTGAATAGATCGATGTAATAGAAGTCCAGATCGATGTGCAGCAAAGATGCTGTCATGATGGCAAACCTCACCGGTGGTGATGCTTCATCTCCGTAGAGGATCGGTTTCTGCGATACCGACATCTTCCTGATTATACGAAAATTGTTAAAATATCTAGGTATAAAATAATTGTTGAGTGACTTAGTCGGACTATGGTTCGATTCCCAGATAATCAAAACATTATTTTTTTGAAAAAAATACGGAATACATTTTTAACACCAAGAATAAATACAATAAAATATTAAAATAAATAAGAGGAAAGTAACGTTAGGTACCTACCTGATTATACGCTTTTCTGTGTGGCGCAAAATTTGAAAATGTTTAAAACAATAGTTGCCACGAAAGAAGGCCATTTTTCGCAGTTTAGCCGTGAAAACTCCCGTTCAGTAAGAACTACGAAGAAGTTGTGGCTCGAGCAAGCCACACAATAAAAAACAACAAAATAAGACTTGTAAATTAATACGGGGCGATAACGCACACAGATCAAATTCAAGATCCTGTTACCTCTTCCATTATGCATGTGGAGAACTGGATACCTCTTAGCATTGTCTCACATTCAAACAAAACATTATAATAACTTGAATGTTTTGTATACCTATCTGTTGAATCTCATTTCTCATTATAAACCCGGTAATTTTTAACTGCCTCGTTAGCCTAGTGGTCCTAAGCTCGACTGCTACGCTACAGCAGGTCCTAGGTTCGATTCCCAGGTCGAGCAAAAAGTGTTATGGGGTTTTTCTCAGTGGCAGCTCGGAGTTTGGATTTGTGCCCGGTTAATGGCAATAGGCTCGCCCCTTATTACATGGGACCTAAACATACCGGTGAACTGTGGGTGTACATTGGTACACCTCTGCCTACCCGGGGAATACAGGCGTGATGGTATATTAAACCTGATATTTTTTTACTTACCCTATGGTCCAGGTGTAGTCCACATTTCCACAAGGTTGTGTAAATATGGGGCTTTAATCAAACCGATTTCCATGTTATAGATTTGATAGAGCTGTAGGCAGGTACAGGTTGCTCAATACTGGTCGGGCAAAATGTAGTCAATGGACACAGTAAGAAGTGACAGTATAAGAAATCCTACTTAATTTTTGAAATTAAGTGAATGTAGTAATTTTATGAAGTAGGTACATAGTTCGTAGGACAGGTCATCTTACCCTACCACTACTGTGCTATACTAAACCAGGCGCCTCTTGGGATAACACTTGCTTACCTACTCTTTATACGTGTAAAGGCACAATAGTTGTCTCCTCAGTTTTGTTTTCTTTGCTAATTCTGGAAATCATGTAGTTACTTAATAGTTAACTAATCGGTTAAAGCAAATTGGCAACTATGCTTTAGCCAAATTTGAAAAAGAATCATTAACAACAAAGATTAAAAAATGTGGATATTTATGTAAGCACTTGTATGCAGGTTATAAAAGTAATTTATTGAGAGTTACAATTTGCTTATTTTAGCATTATTACATGTGTTTCCTTAACAGTGGTGTCGATTCTGTTATGCACAAGCTAAACTTAATTTAGACTATTTCTATCTTTTTCTTTCCAATCAAACAAGAAAGGGACGGACGTGAATAAGACTTGTCAATTTTAGTTGAACTAAAACCTCTGTACATTTATAATTGGCATGTCAGAACGTGTAGATTAAAAACACGGAAAAGTTCAAGGCAAAACTAATTTGACATCTCTAACTTAGTTCTAAGGTATTACCGTCCTTTTCTTTCGCTGTATGTTAGTAAGAGATGTCAATTCTCTAATTTTAGTTTAGTTTGTGAACAAGGGAATCGGCACCAATGTCTTATAAAATACTTACAATAAAACATTTTAAAGGTTGTAAAAAGGTCATTATTGTACTGCACTATTCCATAATTTGACAGATGTTTGTTATTAAATATCCTGCATTGAATGTGGCGCAAGTTTAAGTTGTTGTAAACTGATTGCAATCTATACTAATAATATTATAAAGCTGAAGAGTTTGTTTGTTTGTTTGAACGCGCTAATCTCAGGAACCACCGGTCCGATTTGAAAAATTCTTTTTGTGTTGGATAGCCCATTTATCGAGGAAGGTTATAGGCTATATAACATCACGCTACGACTTACGGGAGCGAAGCAGTATTCAAAAACGTAACTTAAGGTGGATGAATAAAGCCACGCGAACGAAGTCACTGGCAAAAGCTAGTATCAAATATTGAGCATTGATTGAGCACCTTTTGAACACCTATAGCACACGACAGCTTTTAATCAAAATAAAAAATCCTGCCCATGAAACATTGGCATAAAAGTAATAGAGAGGGAGAGTTTGAGAGGCTGGAAAAAAAATATCTTCTTTCAATCAAAATTTTTGAAACAAAAAAATCTGTCACATTTTCTCGCTAGACAGGATTCAAGAAAAATATATTTATTACCGTGAAATAAAATACAGAATGTATTTTTACATTTAATCCTATTTTTTTGGTTTAGTTGAATCAAAATCACTAGTGTTCTAAATATTACTTCATGGGGAGTTCTGCAAGTAAACTTTCGGAAACAGGATTGAAGTAAGTTAAAATGGAGATTTGCCTTTATAAACTGAGCAGTGATAGTCTGTGAAAGTGTCCGAGATACCTGAACTCTTCTCTACACAGGGCTTTGCTTATGCTGATGGTAAAAATAACCATGAATATACTGTAATGATAATCGACAAGGAACTTGACCCACATACGCCAAAATCACTAAATACATTTAGTGCTTAAACGTATTTAGAACATCATTGCAGCCCTGTCATATTATTAGAAGATGATAGAGACAAAATGATAATTTAAACACATTTAGCGCTAAATGTGTTTAAATGCCTGCCATCTTATTACATTACCAGCTCACTGTGTGTCTGATAGATAACTCGCAAGCGGCGCGGGCGGACCACAATTTGTTCAGGGTCTATTTCCCTATCCATGCATACATTCGGCTAAACTAATTTATCACAGCTTTTTAATATTAGAGAATTTCAATTAAATAATAATTGGCCAACCTTCTCTTTTTTTATTTGAACCTTCCAATAAAAACACAGACATTGCACATTATGGAAAGCAGACAGAAGTCCCGCCTGCCGAGCTGTGATGATGGCGTTAGACTCCATGAACATCAGCATCACTGAGGTGGACATCAATATCGACAAGGGTGAACATAGGGCTCCAGAAATGAGCTCCGTAAGGAACTGTTTTAGTCAAACTAACTTTTATTTACAAATCGACCTCAATTTACATAGATAGTATATATGTCGATTTAGGTCGATTTCGTGGAAATTGTATATACTAAAGTAGGCAAACTTTGCTTTTCTATATAAGTTTTATATAATGCGTACATTTTGACAAACATTTACTTTTACTTTTTCAGCTAAATCCGTTACAAACATTACCAATATTCAAAGACCGGGAGCTCGTGCTATGTGATAGGTAGGTATTTGAATAGCAGCGGTCCTTAAGTACTCTCTTGTTATAATTTGTTCAATTGATTTCAAAATTCGTGGTGTTCTCTTCATTATACTTTCAGTCATGCAATTTGCACGTACCTAGCCAGTCGGTACAGCGACTCGGGCCGCTTGTTGCCGAAGGATCCTGGTGGCCGCTCTGTAGTGGACCAGCACATGCACTACAACAGTGGCACAATCTATCCAAGATTCCGCGCAGCTGCTGTTAGTACAGATTCCTTGCCTTGCCAGAATGTCGCTTGTTATCTAAAAACGAGACTAAAAAAATTACTTATTAATAATTTCTGTTTTCAGTATCCAATCCTATATGAGAACTGCAATTTTGTAATGCCACAACAAATAGTTGACATTGAAAACGCGTACGCTGACCTGGAGACGATGCTGACTGCGAGGACTTGGTTTGGTGGCAGTTGGTCTACTCTGAGCGACATTGTGTTTGCTTCCACGATCAGCACGCTCAACCTCCTGGTCCCTGTTGATAGAAGCAAGTGAGTAAAGCTGGACTAAGGAATTCCAATAAGGTAATGATAAAATTAGTTAGTAATAATGTAAAGTATATTTTCAGATTTCCACGACTATCGAGCTGGCTGTATCGTATATCGGAAGAGCTGTTTTTCGTAACAGCAAATAAAAAAGGACTTTCCGAGTTCTCAAGAAGAATAGGCGAGTTAGCGCAAGTACAACAACAATCATAATATTTTTAATCAAGAACAATTTTTTACAAACGTATGTGTTTGTCAACATTAGATCGCGGCTCTGTCGATGAAACAGAGTTCAAGTGTCCGAGAAGCTCTATAGACCGGCGGGAGCTACAGCAAATGCCAACCTTCCCCGAACCCGAAATAAACATAGCCCAAGTTAACCAACTGTTTAAGAAGTCTCAAGAGTAAAAGCAGAAAGCGACTTCGCTTGCTAATCACATAACAGGTAAAATATTTCCAAATAAAAGAGGGTGATTTATTTTGCATTGTTAAAGTTTTGGTAGAATTTACTGTTATGTTTAATTTTTTAAAAGCACTGCCTGTAGGTACCTACGTAAATTGTTTGTAAACTATTTGCTGAGGCATTAAAATTATTGATAAATATGAATGTAAGTAGAGACGGGCTCTCCATTTACCTTTCCTTGGCTAGCCCGTAGCAAATAGTAAAACATTATGCTTTATTGAAATAAATAAATAAATGATAAGTTACAAAGCTTTTTATTGTTGGTACTATGTTAAAACTCAAAAAATGAGATCAACGAAAAAAAAATCCTGAAAACCCCAAAAATAAAATAAACTTACGTCTAATTTTGAATCGGTAAATACCTAACAAACCCCCTATGTAGTCCAGTGCAGGGCGGCAGGCGCGGCGCGGCTCGTCCCTTTGCCCGAAATTACCGAGCGTCCCGTTTTGCCCCCCCCTCAAAATATTGTTTAGGTACGGTATTATGTAGGTACGTACCTACATTAATTAAGTTTTATAACAATTTTTGCCGCAATTTCTTTTTCACGGTATTTTTTTTTGTTAAGTATATATTTTTTAAATAACCCACCATTCTTATTTAAGAATCTTGAACTGAAATTTACAATATTAAATAAAACCAAGTAGTTTAGTTTTCTACCAAGTATATCTTATGGCCCGTACGACATACGGGTCAATCCATATTACCAGATTATTGATACATAATATAGGTCCATTCCTCATGAATCAGGATTGAACTGAACATGCATTATTTCAGTTCAAAATGTCCGAATTCTAATTAATCGGGCAAAACGGGCTTGTGGATTTTAAGAATAACAATGATCTTGTAGTTATTTTTCCTTTCTTGTTTATTTTTATGATATCCGCGCTGTTCTACTTTGGACTTTCTTTAAACTGCCTCGTTAGCCTAGTCGTCCTACTACTACTGCTACACTAGAGGTCTTAGATTCGATTCCCCCAGGTCAAGAAAAGTGGTATTGGGTTTTTCTACGAAATTCTACCCGAACTGCTATCGAAGGTGCCCGGTTAATGGCAATAAGCTCGCCTATTATTACATGGGACCTTAACACACCGGCTCACTGTGGGTGGACATTGGTACACCTCTGCCTAATACGTCGAGGAATATAGACGCAATGGTGTGTATGTATGTATGTATGTCTAGACTGATAGTAAAGAAGGGACGACATCCTGCAACGTGAGCAGAAGCTAAGCTTTGTTACGTGAAAAGGTTTTATTGTTGATCAAAAGCAGGCCATCTGTAATTCACGATCAAACTGACAATCAATCCGAGAGCCTCCGTCACTGACAAACTACAATATTCTATGTTTTTAGAGCATAAACCAAGATCACTGATTATCATGGAAATCGTATGTATATACCTTATCTATAAATCTACAAGTTTGGATTGATCAAGTATTGTAAAGTTTTTTTCCCTAATCTCTGCTTATGTCACTCATGTAACTAATGAAGAGAGATAAAGATTGAACACAAAACACAAGTTAAATCTGGGTGCCAGAGTTTATCAAAAACACTTACGCTGTTTGTAAAGTATAGTTGAGTAAATTTAAATTTAAATGTTTATGTACAAACTAAAGGTATAGTAAAGGTAAGGATACTTCTAGTTAAAATAATATATTGCGCATATCCCTTGAATCAAATGTCGTGTTGCGTTCTACGTATTTTTTTTACATAAATATACGCTGTATATAAATCGTCATACAATCCACCCCACCTGAAATGAAAATTAAAAGACGTTTGGAAAAATGTTTGGATTCAATAGAAAAAATCCATAGAGGTATATTTAGAAAAATCAAATTCCCTTCACTAGTGTGTCTTCACTCCTGTCGGTTCTGTCATGTTCTATGTCATGCGTGTCTGTGTCTAGCAAACGTCAAGCAGACAAGCAAGTGGTCTGTGGCATTGGTTGTATCAAGTGGTCTGTCAACGTAATTTTCTACACTCGTAAAAAATATTTATTGTTGTTGTAGAGGAGGGATGAATGAGTGAGGAGTGCTCGGTGCAATTCATTATGTAGATTATCAAACTACATTGCCGTCTATTGTTCACGCGGAGTTCACAGGGAAAACGTAAAAAGTTCATCGGAGATTCTCACGGAATGCGAAGAAAGTCGACGTGAAAGGTTTGTGCTGCTGTGTTATGAATAGTGGTGTCGATCTGAGGCTCGTGCCGTCACCATGTCACTCATGTCGTGCTAACTCATAATAAACTGGTATTACGTTACGCTAACGTAACTCCGTGTTTACTCTGCGAGTTGTATTTAGGTGACATTATTTCGAAAGTCCGGAGAATACTTTCTACCGTCGCGCACCAGCGATGGCCGGGTTCCAGGCGAGTGACACAATGCCCAAGTTCGGCCACGTGACGGACATGCGCGAGCAGTGGCTCGTGCGCACGGATGGAGCGCTGGCGCACCGCCTGCAGGACCGCGAGATATCCTCACATCTCTGCGAAAATAGATATCGCAACCAGCAGATCCGCGAAGACTTCCCCATAGCGCTGAACGAGCAGCGCGACATAGAGCACGAGGTGCACTTGCGCGAGCTCACGCGCCGCCGACAAGCTGAGGTCGACGCCGAGATCGCGAGGGAGATGGCCGAGATCAACCTGCGCAGGCAACGGCGACAGCGCGGCGCGGACATGCTACAGCAACCCAGTTCCTCTCGAGCTGCGGCCCCAGCACCCCCACCAATCACTACTATTCCAAATGAGGATATCAATCCTGAAGAGCTAGGTCTGTCACCCACTGAACTTGAGGATATGAAAAGGCGATTGGAACAAGAAGAGAAAGATGCGAGACTTGCTAGAGAACTCAGTCATGAGGACAACAACCAAGATGCTCTGCTGGCTGATATGAGATGTGCTGTGGAAGCTCAAGATGGGGAACTGGCAAGGTTGTTGCAGGAGAGAGAATACAAAAAACTACAGAGAGCCAAGGAGAAGGCCAGGCAGAAGGCACTGCTGAAGAAACAGCAAAGAATGGCAGCTCAACAACAACCACCGCAGCTAGATAGCGAACCTCCCACTCCGCAGGCTACATTATGTGATGCTTACTGCAACCCTCGAGATATGATCCGTGAGAACCGCCTGAGACTGTGTAAATCTGTTGACTCTGATTTACATTATGTTGAACCATTTGAGAAAGAATCTATTCAATCTAAAGCCAGCGCCTTGCAATCCTTGGAGATGTCCAACCAGTATTATGCTCAACAATCTGAAGCTGGAACTTCAGGCAGCAATTTATCTCATGCTCACTCAAGATCCTTTGATGATAAAAGAGGACCGAGTAACCACAGTTCCATGCAACACCGACAGCCACCTCCTCCACCAACAACAAGCAAGAAGCCTCGTTTCCCAGACCCAGTGAGCATTAGGCCGGCATCCCACTACCCTACTGATCATTTGGTGCCGGATAGCATCCCTCCACCCAACATGCCTCACAGTTACAGTGAGAACAACAATTTGTACAGCTCCACATACCCGCCTGACATAAGTCCAGCACACGTGGGGCAGGACAGACATGACGCTAGCAAGAGACTGTCTGTAATATCTGATATAACTGCTGAAGGTTTAGCTAAGAAGAAGAACAAGCAAGCTGACATTAACAAGAAAAGAAAGGGATGCAAAATACAGTGAAACAGTTTGTGTGAAAGAAATGGTTGGCCTTTCAAAGATTAGTGATTTAATTGATCTGTTGTATGATAAGCTAGGCTATGTGGTGGTGGTGAGTTGTGAAAGTGATCTGATTGGCTTGTATGGGATTATTTGATGGGATTGTTGTGTATAATCCAGCTCAATATGGTTTTCATAAAAATGTTCTAGTATTGATGGCTGAAACCAGCAGGTTTCCAGATATTTTTCCAAGGATTTTTACATTTTAATTTAGTGCTAGGGCCATTTCACTGGCAATTTTTATTAAGAATTTCTGATATTTTTCATAGAATTAATGATTATTTATTCTTTTATTCTAAACTCTGCAATATCATTTAGATTTAAGTTAAACAAAGACATGGAGATGGAACAGTAATTATTTAATCTTAAGTAGTTCAGTCATTACAGATAAACTCAAGTAGTCTTCCTACTTATGTACTGTAATGCGTCTGTTTAAGTGTTTTGATAGTATTTTAATGCTTCTTAAGATAAACATATTTGAAGTGAAGGTTGATGCACTTGTCATTTAATTCTATTAACATCTAAAAGACTAATTTCCAAGTGACAATTTCTGCTAGATGCTAGATAATTTACCATTTTCAACATCAGTATATTAATGCTATTTGCTTTTTATATAGAACATTTTGATGTTTTATCAATAAAAACTTCAGAAACCTCATTTACCACCTTGAAAACTAAATTCTACTCAAATTGGTACAAAATTACAGATTCTTGATACCAATAAGGTGATTCACAGTAATACGTAAATATGGATGATATTGCAGAGAACATGCAGAAAGTACCTGCAGAAACCAATGAGCCATTTTAAGCTAAGGTCAGTGTGTGCCTTTGTCTAGATATAAGTTGTAATGTATGTCTAAAAAAACATTCCATTTTTTTGTTGTATGAGCAACAAGTATTTTTTAACACATTTCAGCGGCTGCTGTCTCTCTTTCTCTCTGCCTCTAATAAGTTAAGAACATAAGAAATATGAAAAAGAATATTATTATTAAAATTCATCGTGCATACTAGGTAGGTAATTAACGTGCCTTAGGATAGGGCCAAAGCAGAATAATAATTGGGGATTTAGCTTGAAAATGTATTCAAGCGTCGAACGCTAGAACACGCGATTTCCATACAGTGACACGAAGCCCGATGCAGTATCGATTCAGGCGCAAAATCGCCGATGCTAAAAATAAGTTGTCAGCTTTGGCCCTAAAAAATAATTTAACAAAATTGCTCAAAACAATTACTTAATTATAATATACTTAATTATAATCGGAAAATTAAAACAAAACAACGTTAATATGACTAGTAATGTCATGTATATTATTCTGTTATGTTTGAATAATAAATATTACTAGACTACATAAGTTATGAAAGTAGTAACGCAGCGAACATTGGTCGGTTGCTTTCATTATTTCGGCAAAAATGACCTTAATTTTGTACTTAATCTCGCTGCAAAATTTTGAGACTGATTTTAAAATGACCATTTATTACAATAATTGCGTTGGTGCCCACTTGGTGCTTTATAAAGAATTTATTTCACATATTATTCTTATTAAGAATTATAATTTCTCATACTTAAATATTTTTGTTATTAAGATAAGGAGATTATTCGCATATATGCAAAAGTGAGTTAGAAAATATAATATTAAATTGCTTTCACAGTGACTTTCTCTAGCGCGAAGAAAATAATGTGGGCTATTCACAACACGTTGCGAGTGACATCACATTATTATAAAAAGGTCATTCACACACTCACATAATGCCATTATGATAATGGCAATGGACAATAGTTGTTACTAAAATAACATGATATTCCTTCTATCTGTATTACATACATCTTTAATAGATTAACTAATATTACTTGATAGTATTTTGGCAAGTATTCCAAGTAGGTAGGTACATATTTTCTCTCCAATACCTACTGTGTAACATTTAGGTACAGTCACATTAAAAGGGTGTAAGTTTGTTCACAGAGCATAGCATTATTCAAAAGTGATTATCTATATTTGCAGTATTTGCACAATATTTATTATTTTCTATTCAAAGTGAACGTTACGTAGGTACCTACATGTTTAAAATATTTGTAATTTGTAAGATTATATAAATATAGGTACTTATAAACGTTAATTCATCATAACTGTGTACTTAATACTATAAAATACTGGTGCTTCATTAGATTCTGGTAACAAATATAAAAATTGGTATTAAAATTAAAAAGAATGAAACAATGGCAACAACTAGAAGCTATTGATATACTGCTTTCTCAACAGAATCTCATTTATTTTAAAACAAATTTACAATTCTATAAGACAGACGTATTCATATTTACAAAAACCTAACAATGACGTTTATAGGTAAAATAATAATGTTAATGTAATAATAGTATGTAAGTATGTGAATAAGAGTACTTACCTAAGCTTTAATCGCAATGTATGGCCTTGATCGTGCCTTAGTGGAACTGAACCAAACTCAAATATTTATAATCTTTATAACGTTAATTTTAATGAGTAAACACATAGACTAGTGAACAACGTAAACAGCTAAGGCATTTATTCGTTGTGACTCCTAACGTCCACCCACTTCATCAATGGATGAAGTTCCGTAATCATGAGCACTTACAACAGCCACCCTGTCTACTCCTTGTTTGGAAAGCGTAATATTTGGGCATTGTCGGGCTCAAGTGAAACATATCTTCCTCTGTTTGACGGCGCCTACCCAATTCAAATTCCTCAGCCCCAGTTATTTCTAAATACTTGTTTGGTAAATTCAAACTAACTGCTAGTTCTACTTTTATAATTATTGAGTACCAAAGGTAGTCCAATAATCCGCTTATTAATTAATTAATTAGGAAGGTAATTAATACACCTAACAGAACCCCCATTGTATGTTTCATAGAATATTCAGGTACAAAATTAAAGGTGTGCTTACACACTTTAATAGGTGAGCTAAGGCATCTTAAATTGCGACTGCGCCATTTTCGAAACACTGAATCGAGTCTCTACCTTCGGTAGGCACTTGTGGATGCCGACATAATATCTACACGATTTCTCACAAAGATATTACCAATAGTAACAATGTACGGAACTAAAAAGTACAAATTGTAATCCTACACTTCAAATTTTTCCCGAACGTTTTAAAGTAACAGCTAATAAATGCCTTAACTTAGAAGATACCTCTTCGCAAAGCTGTATCTTGAGTGTAACCTATCACTAGATGTAACTAGGTCTAAAGAGGCAAAATGTATGTTAATTTAAAATATGACACAGCTTATTTTTTTAGACCGTGGTCAAATCTTGGAAAAATCTGACTCTTATGAACCCGCTAGTCATAACTAGCGGGTTCTAGGATGTAATGTATTTTTGATGTCCATTTAACAATCTCACCAGAAATTAAAACCATAATGTGCCTACAGCACAGCCTACAGTTAGTATGTACTACAATTAAATTTTTGGAAGTCATACAGGCTGCATAGATAAATCTCAACTTTACTATAAATAAATAATGTGTAATTGTTCTAAATTAACATACATTTTATAATTTAATGGCACTTATTTGGATTCAGTCAATGTATGTTTATGATTATTTTTTATCTGAATAAACTCGTCCTCTGTTTTGTAACAGGATATGTGGTGTTATTTTATGGCTAATCGACCCGTAATTGTAGTGGGCGGATGAGATGGTCGTTGACAAACTATGTTATATGCCTATCTGTCGAATGTGTGGATATTTGTTTCGCTTACACCTTTTTTTAGTTTTACGAAGCCCTCCAAGTGTAGAACCACAAACATCCTGCGCCTTTTAACTCCCGTGCTTTAAGGCCCGCAACCTGTGTAAGACATAGTTACGTTGTATTTCCTCAAAAGTACAAATTTTCTAGAGAAAGTGCTAAATAAAATTTTTCCCACATTTCGGAGCAGGTTATTATGAATCTCAAATAATTACACGGTTGCTAAACAGCACCCTCCATCCAATTCCATATTGACCCATTCCACTATAGGCACCTTATTTGCAAAAGACCATGCTCAGAAAATAAAGTGTTAAATTTCTTATCGTTTCCATTCTTACTGAGTGTAGTCAAGTCACTGCACGGTGCATGCCTGTCAGGCTGGCACACTGCACGCATGCCCAATAATGGCTGCGTAAAGGAATATTTAAATGCTATGCGACACAAATGCATACACAACGCTTATTTCATCCATCTATTGAAAAATTGAACGCTCCATTAACTCTTATTAGGTTTTATTCATTGAAAAGGATAGGAAATAGCTGCGCTGGGGCAATGATTATGGCTTCCGACTTGTTCAAAAGGCTGTTGTGCCTGTTGCACTTTTAGAGTGAAGCCACGAATCTACTTCTAATAGTACTTGCCATCCCGGCCTATCGGGCCTATTCCTTTGTGTTATGTGATGTAAAAGCTCCTTTGAAATGCATTAGCTCCGTTCCACTGATTACACTTTTGTCTGTGGTGACTCGACACATTAGCAGTTCTATCCAGTTCTTTGTACCTACCTACTTCCTATCCTCAATTACCATACTTACCGACAGATTTCGTAATACCTATTGCGTAACGACTTCCTGAGAAGTCTATTATGTACTCATTAATTAATGTTATACATACTTAGTCACATCAGACACCGGAGAAAGTATTTTTCTGACTTAGTTAAAACTTCCAACAATTCCTACCTGCGTGGTAAGTAGATAGGTACTTTTTATATGGTAATGAGAAATTACAAGCTTAGTCATAGTCAGACATCGTATATTATAACTAGCTTTTGCCCGCGGCTTCGCTCGCGTTAAGTAGAGAAGAAGTATTCAAACTTTCATCCCCTTAGGGGTGGAATTTATCAAAATCCTTTCTTAGCGGATGCCTACGTCATAACATCTACCTGCATGCCAAATTTCAGCCCGATCTGTCCAGTGGTTTGGGCTGTGCGTTGATAGATCACTATATCAGTCAGTCAGTCACCTTTGAGTTATATATATTTAGATAGAGGAAGGCTACTTGTTTAAGTACTAAGAAAATTACTTTTTGCTTATCTTAGCAAGTCCGCATTTGTGTCTATGTATAAGAATCTTCCATGCAGAGACGTGTTACAAACTTTAAACAATTCACAAGTTTGATAAACAAGGTAGGTGTCGTAAGGTCGTAACTAATGGTAAAATCTTTACATAATATAATTCTCATAGCCAACAATGTGTTGATCGGCCTTGGCGTACGCTATAGACTATAGCCGAGTACACCGCGTATGGAATAAATACATATCAATAAGTAGGTACCACAGGTACCTATATCGTAGGAGCACCTGCCGGGCAGTGACCTTGAGCCGGCCTCTAGATGCTCCGCTTCGGAAATGCACAACAGCTAGCCGATAATTCTTGTAATAACGACTCGTTAACGGGCCCTTGACCTTATTTGGATTTTAATTTTTCTTTCTATTTATAACTTTTATTCACAATTGGCGGCCGAATGTAGACGTTTCAAACTTCTACGCAACTTTCAATAGATGTCGCTGTTGTAAGTATTTGATTGAGCTACGCGAACTTGTAGCAGTTGTAGCCTTGTAGCTATTGCTAACATAGGGTAAGTACCACTTCTTGAACGCGTCCTCGGACTGGGTGAAATTCGACAAATCCGTAATCCACATGATCAAAGCCTTTAGCAAGAAGAGCTTCTTAGCACTAAGGCTTGAATTCTTCCTACGCTGACGTCGGCCCCGGTCGGGTAGCGATTTTTAAAAACTCGCGCTTGCTGATCTTCGTGCATTCGTGACTTCAGCGTAGAAGGGAAGTCACACCTCTCCGAGAATAAAGCTTCATAGCGATATGAATGGACCCCCTAAGTAGGGTACAAAATAAAACTCATATAAAAATTTCAAATTGACTATATTCATCATCACAATAAACAAATAAATATAAAAATATGACACAAGATGATCGTTTGTCGTGTCTTTGAATCGTGCTTTGAACGGACGTTGCCATACAAACATTACTTATGGCGGGAAAAGTGCTCTAAGCATGGAAAAGGGATGCTCGTGGGTAGTTGTGGGTAAATTACACTTTGTTTATATTATAAGGGCATACTACATGACACATTTTAATCGTATGATAATACAACTGCTTAAAAAACTAAGCCACTGTATAGAATATTATTTTATCGCATCAGTTCACATACTACGTTTTGATGAATTATTAAAAATCCAGACAATTTAGCGTAAAGAAAATTGTTATCAATTGCTTGAACAATTCAATGGCAGGTTCAATTTATTACTACATAGCATTGCTGTGTAAACACATGTACAGTTTTTATATGTATATAAAGGAAGGTACATTCTCAGCTTCCTCAGTCGGCCGACAGGTATGCTGATTGCAGGGCAGGCAGAGTACTTAGTGACCGTGTCATTTGCGAGCACGCGACCGCGACGGACACGCGAACCAGCTGCCGGTGGATAACATAATAATACACAAAATTTGTTACTTTACCACATTTAGCTGTAAAATATATTTGTAGAGAGAAGCGTTGCCCGCGATTGTTGTGATTTTGAGTACGATCAATCGGTCAGCTTAATATTTATTAAGTAACAAATTTAAGGAGCTACTTTTTAACCGCCATTCATAGAAAATCGTCAAGCCAAGCTTCGTATTAAAATATCCAATACATAGATTTTGTCTTCTAAATTGAATATCACAAACCATCTAGGTACATACGACTAAGTAACATAACAGAAGTGATATGAATTTGAGTATTTTGTAACACATAATGTTCACTTGTAGCAGTAGAAAGATAAAACAAGTGATTGAAATAATTATTGATTGATTCATCAAACCAAATAGGGTACTTTGAGTAAACAAAACATGGATTACAATTTCTTTAAAAAGAAAATGGTAATTTATTTCATAATTACTAATTCATGAAGCAATAATTACAATATTCTTTATATTTTTCTTAAAACGTCTTTGTCACGAGCCAACAGTGTAACTTTACCAATGTAAATATATTTTACAATACCCATATTTATCTACTTTGGTCATTAACTTGGTGGCAGATGGTAAACAATTTGTTAGAAAACTAGCAGGAGTGTATGTTATTTAGCAAGGTTAGCGGCTTGCTTCTTTGCTTTAACTAATTCAACTAACTCCTTGTATCGTTTCATGCAGTCTTTTTTCGTACGGTTCGGTATACAGTCGGCTATCTTCTCCCACCGCTCCGGGGTGCTCACTGGGAACGTCTTGATAGCCTGCTCAAGCAGTTCTTGTTCGGTTTTCGTCCAAGCTTCCGGTTTGGCAATCTCTTCAGGTTTCGGCGTAGCGGTTCCATTCACTACTTTCACAGGATTATCACTCTTTGAAATTCCACTTTCGTCAATGTGGTTAAATCCTTTCTTCTTCTCTTTTTCAAACTGGTCAAACGCTTCTTCATTGGCAGCTTTCTTGAGACTGCTCTTTGAGAAATCTGAGCTTTGCAAATCTTTAGCTTTGTTTAACACATCTTTTGCTATGAACCGTCTTTCATCAATAAACGTTCCGTGTTGATTTAAGAAGTTAGCTACTACCTCCCACCTCTGGTTGGTGCCCGCTGGGAATAAGTTGACAGCTTTAATAAGAAGTTGTGTCATCTCAACGCTCCATTCAATTGGCTGTTTGAGTGCAGATTCCTTCTTGGCCTTTTGTTCTTCAACTCTCCTGTTATCAAATATAGCCTTCCTCTCCGCTTCTAATTTGTCCTCAGTATCTTTGACAGTTCTAATGAAAGCATCTCTACCTTTGCTCTCTAGTTCCTTTACAAAGTCTTGTATTTCAACCACTTTCAACATTTCACAGATCTTTTCTACGGCAGCCATGTGAGAGACGGTCTCATCTTCAGTGGTGGAGTAGTAGTTGTTTGCTTTGCAGATGTCTCGGAGTGCTTTCTTCTCTTTGCGCAGGTTCTTCTTCTGCTGCTCGCGCTCCGCCCGCGCCACCTCGATGCGCGCTCGCTCGGCCTCGTCTGCCTTCTGCTTGGCAAGTTGAGCTTCTTTCACAAGACGTTCTTCTTCAGCTTTCTTTGCTTGCACGGCATCCTGAAATTTACATAGTGTAGGTTAATATTTGTAATATCAAAACAACATAATAACAAAGTTTGAAACAAGAAGTTTATGGAGATGCATTGACTGCAGTTTTTCCCTATTTTGTTAATTATAAAATAAACAAACTATAACATGATAATTGTAGATGTGTCTAAAATTAAGATGTAGCTGAATGAATAGTCACTTTTACATAATTTCCTCGAGCCAAATAATTACTTAATCATAATAAAATATGGAAATCAAGTCCACAGTGATACCAAAAAATGAATGCAAGATAACATTTTCTCAGCTTTTGCTAAATTTTTTTGCATCAAGCTATGAACATTGCCAAAACTCAAATTATAAAATTAATAATTATTCATTTAGAAAATAAATTTTATTTTAATAAAAATAATTAGCTTATTGGTAATAAATATTATTAATTATTAAAATAAATAAAAAAACAATGCATAGTGGGTCTTGATCATCTGCATAGCAAATAAATAGAAGCCAACCCCTAATTGGCTTATTCTATAAGGATGAAACAGTTGTATGAAGCGATGGTGTTCACGTCATTGAGAAATAATATAATTACTACTACAAAACTGTACCTATGAATGGTGTACTACGATACAAGCAACTACTGCTTACTGAAAATTTCCACTCTAGAAAAAACCTCACCTGCTGTAGGGCCTTTTTCTCAACAACTAACGATTCTGGGCCTCAACAATATAGTAACTATTATAGCTTGTTATCAAATGCCAAGAGGAAGAACGTATTCTACCATCCATCACGCCTGTATTCCCCGAAGGGTTAGGCAGAGGTGTACAATCTAAAATACAATATTGTCAAAGAATTGTAAATGATAAGTAAATTGTTTACCTGTCTGGCTCGTTTGGCAGCTAATTTCTTGTCTTTGTCCTCCTGCTTGAACCTTTGGATTCTAGGATCACTGGCATATGCCAGGTCTACCAAGCTGCGTATCCTGGCCATCTCTTCCTTTTTCAGTTTTGCCCTAGCAGCCTTGTTCTGTTTCTCGATCCACCGCCGCTCCTCCCGGTCAGCACCCCTCTCTTTCTCCTCCTCGTCAAGATAAGAGAACTCACGCCACGACTCAAATTCATACCAGAAAGCATAGAACCGTTCCACCTGTTCCCGGGTACTATTGTCGTCACCTAATAAAGGCACATTTCTCTTCTCAGACCATCGTGCATTTGACTCAAAATGTTTAGTAAATGATTTGTAGAAGCCATCTTTCTTGATGTCGTTTTGTGAAGGAACAGTGTCGTCAATGGTGGGGTCTATAGAGTCGTAGGACCTGCGTTTGACCGGTGTGCCCAGGATCTCGTAAGCCTTCGTGATGCATGTGAAGTAGTCGTCGTCGCTGCGGATCTCCTCGCCCTGCGCCTTGCGCTTGTCAGGGTGGTGCTTCAACACTTTCTGCCGGTAAGCACGTTTTATGTCGTCATCAGTGGCTTTGTAACGCAAGTTCTTCATACCTAGAACGGCATAGTGATCCTGCATCTTCCAATCCTTGGGATCCAAGCTCCGCAGGTACTCCACGTCATCGTCAAAGATGATTTCTTCGGCCTTTTCATTTGACTTGAGCGTTTGGAACAATGTGTCGCCACCATGGCACTTTACATTGTAATACCTAAGGAATGCCGCGCCAGCGCACTCCACTCTCCTCTTTAGGAAAGGGCAGGGGATCGCCACTACCCTGCCACCCTCACCGGAATCTCCGTCCGTCATTTTAAATAAGTTTTATTTGCAAAATATGGACCAAGCACTAACATAACCTAAAACAAGGTAAACACCTTGTAACTTAACTGGACTCTGTTACTTAGTTTTCGTAGTTTCTTTTTAACTAATATACTACAATAGACATTTAGCTAAGTAATTACATTTATAACTATCACACCAAATGTACATTTTACTAGCCAAAACGCGCCATGAAACCAAAGACGTCGTCCGACATTTGACGCAAATGAATGAAATTGAAAATTCGAAATGAATGAGTGAGGTGAGTGATGAGAACGAATGTAAAATAGTGGACATCACTAATAGTGATGTCATGAAATAAAAGGATCTGTCTCTTTGGACCTTGTTTTGGACATAATATGAACGAGAGATAAAATTTATTTTCAAGGACTACAATATAGTATACGTATACAAGCTGTTGATTTGCATCCTCGTCAAATTTTAGGAGCTTGTCATAGAAAAAAGGAAGTAATCAAATATAATTACGATACCTGGCCAATGTTTAATAAATGCTTGTTTTTTTTAGTTGCAACTATCAAAAAAACAGAATTTGCAAAAATCTGCATCGCCCAGTTGCGTATGCGGTAGGCAGAGTTGTCGCGCGGCTATATCAATGCGTGCATAGCGCCTAAACCCTCTGGCGAGATGGCTAGTTCGAATTGGAAAATCACGTCAAAAAATATTTAAAAAAAAAAGACCACCTTGAATTTGACGAGAATGCAAATCAACAGCTTGTATATGGGCAACTTATTATCATAACGCCTCTATTCCCCGAAGAGTTACAAGAGATATATTTAATTACATAAAAATAAATATATATAAATATACCATCACGCCTGTATTCCCCGAAGGGTTAGGCAGAGGTGTACCAATGTACACCCACAGTTCGCCAGTATATTTAGGTCCCATGTAATAGGGGGCGAGCCTATTGCCATTAACCGGTTTAAAACCCAGTAACACTTTTTGCTCGACCTGGGATTCGAACCCAGGAGCTCTAGCGTAGCAGTCGTGCTTAGGACCACTAGGCTAACGAGGCAGTCAAAAGAGAAAAAGAATTATGTATAAGTATTAGGACCCTAATAAGCCTGGTAGGTTGGTCCCTGCCTATCTACCTGTTTATCTAGTGAGGGCTTTTCCTTATGACTCACCGGTACTTATGTTACGTCAGAGGGTCTAGCTCGAACGCGCGGAGAAAACAACAGAAATTACCCGTTACGCACATACTATTTATTAGGCTTGAAGAAGGCCTTATCAAAGGATTATAAAAATTATGCTTGTCGTATAAAATGCAATAGAATACTCGTAGCTATGTATTTAAAACATAAAAATTGTCTCGAATCGGACACTTCACGTTAACGCTATCAGGCGTACAGAAAGTGGATTTGTTAACATTGCCCCAGAGTGAAACAATTATGTCCATAAAAAGTATTTAGGTGAAACAGTTACGTTTGACGTAATATTATTTTGCAAATATTCGACCACACATTTACAACGAGTTTCCTTACCTGCAAGACTTCCCCAGAATGCTTTCACGCATTGAGGAAATTCATTCATGTCCTGTCGAGTCACAATATTTATAAGCAGCAGGCAGTAAGGACAGCATTCACTATCAGTATCGAAGTGTTACAGACTGGTGTATAACTTGTTACATAACAATTTATTAATTTGTAAAAGTTAACAAAATGTTTCCGTTTACTCGTATCAACGAAATACTGAAATTGTCAGAGTCTAATCGTAAAAGAGTTTTAATGACTGGTTTTGCACCTTACGCGCATTTGAAAACGAATCCAAGTTGGGAAGGAGTTAATGGTTTGGACGGGAGAGTAATTGAAAATAAATACGATATTATTTTGATTAAAGAATGCATTCCAGTGCGGTACAGCGATGTGGATCAGATTGTACCAATGTTGTTGGACCATGTTCAACCTCATGTGAGTAGAGCCTACAATACATGAATGTACTTTTTTTTGGTTTCGGGGGGAAACCTCTGAAGCCTGTCCGGCGATAGTTTAGCGTAGGTCCTGGGTTCGATACCCAGGTCGAGCAAAAAGTGTGATTATTCTCAGTAGCAGCAGGGGCTGCTACTAAGAAATTCAAGCCCCCTGGTTTGGAAGTTGTTGATGGGACACTCCGGTGCCTCAGAAATCACAAAGCTGCTGGTCCTGCGCTTGATCTCTCCGCGGTTGTATTAGATTGCAGTCTCATCGGACTATGAAAATTAGGGAAAAGGGAGTGCACCTGTGTTTACACACACATAGTGCACTATAAATATCTCCTGCTTGCTTGGCTATTCTTCATTGAGACTAGCCCGCCGTCACAAAATTGGTCTGGAGAATATATTCTTTTTTCTAATTAGATTGGTAACTAATTTTTCTACATAATTTTCAGCTAACCATCCACGTTGGTGTAGGTCCAGTTTCAAGCTTTGTGTTAGAAACACAGGCTAAACGTTCTGAATACACACTCCGAGATGAGGCCGAGAACCTCCCCACAAACGGGCGGCATGCGTGTGAGGGGCACGACACTATCATCACGCAGCTGGACGTCGCGGCTATCGGCAGAGAGTTCAACCGAAACTCTGAGGGTGAACTGCGCGCCGAACTGTCGTGTGACGCTGGCCTGTAAGTTAATTAATACCTACTAGTTTTCCATGGGGACTGTATATTTTTCCAAGATAAAACCCTATATGCTATTCCAGCCCATAGTCTATCTCCGTGCCAAATTTTCTTCAGATCCGTCCAGCCGCACTGGCGTGATTGAGTAACAAGCATCCATCCAAACGTACGCATTTTAATATTAGTAAGATAATTATCTATACTAGAAAGGTTTAGGTCAAAGTCAAAGTCAAAGTCAAAGTCAAAGTCAAAGTCAAATCATTTATTTCAATTAGGCCATTAAAAGGCACTTTTGAACGTCATTACATAAAAAATCATTAATATTGAATCTAGTTGCCCATTCCAAAAGGTAGTTTCGTATGGAGAAGAACGGGCAAGAAACTCCATACATACTCTTTTAAATAACAATGTATTACAATAAGTTGTATAGTTACATTCATTCCATAAAAAGATATATAAATGTCAAAACGATCTATCAAAAATAAAAAGTCACTCAAAGTACTACAATACGTACTCAGTGCTACAAATTAGAGATGAAAGCTAAATTAATTATAATATTTAACGCCAATATTGTGATCGTAGATGATTACTTCTAACATTTCAAAGACAACGAATCAGTGTGTGAGTCAAACTCAAATGTAGAATTAATGTCGAGGAGAAAAACAATTATTGGTCAAAACAAATTAGGTCGTTAACTAAAGGTAAACAAATCATAGAAAAGGTATTTTATAGTTGACACTTCCTTGTTTAAAAATACGTTACAACAAAATCAATTCTAATTTCGATTTAAATGCGATACTTTTCTCTTTTATTAATGTATGTTAAACTTTATCATTTATTCGTTATCTACTCTTCATAGATGTCATTGTTTGGAAACCACTTTTTTGTTAGTTTTATAAAATAGTGTAATATTTTGTAATCTGTATATTGTAAAGAGCCTAAAAAGACAGGTTCCCAAAACCTTTTAGAAGATACGATGAATTAGATAACGTCGCTAAATTGAAGAGTACGCCCGTGATGTAGTATGGCAACTAAAATTGCAGGTATTACGTTTAGTCGATTAACCAGGCGCCTTTGAAAATTGCGAGGGTCATGTAATAAAACAAGAACAGAAAATGTTTAAATTAGATAAAATGATTGATAATACCACTGAACGTTTTATTATTAACGTGGCAGATAGTTCCTCAAATTCTGATATAGACTAGAGCCTATTATTATACGACTTTAAATAATACGATTTTAAAATTTGAAGTGAAAGGTTTAGCATCCATGAATCACGTGGTTTGTTTTGTTTACATTTAGTTAACTACCTAAACCTTTCTAGTATAGATCGTAGCGACAGCGAAAGCGGCAACTAACAACTAACACTCTCAAAAGATGGAATCTTAATGAACTTAGATAAAGAGTTTCGATTTGCTGCTTACTTATTTAAATGATCTTATCTAGTAATTTCGCAAAAAATTAGTGGGAAACCTCCACACGAGGTGGACAGACGACCTGGTAAAGGTAGCAGGAAATTGCTGGATGCGGGCAGCGCAGGGCCGGTCATTGTGACTATCTTTAGGGGGAGAGCAATGTCCACCAGTGTACGTCGGTCGGCTGACTGAACAAATGTTTTACCAATGTCTTTTGTTACAGGTTTCTGTGCGAGTACATTTATTACACATCCCTCAGCCATGGAGTTCCTACTCTATTCGTTCATGTTCCTGAAACGAAGTATGCGACCGAACAACTTGCGCGGGGATTGGAACGCATCTTAGAATTATGTCTCAAAGAGTTAGCTGAGGGTTAATGACAAAAAACATGTAATTTGTATATGTAAGAGCGCGTTCACATTAGGTCGGAACGACAGTTTTATCGGGCCGACAAACGTGTCGGCTCCATATTGGCATATGTATTTCAACAGCGCCGTTCACATATTTTATGGGCGACCCGACAAAACTAACGGTATAGCTTACATTATGTAGTTTTGAACACACAGCACGGTTGGAGGTTCGATTAAAGAAATCCGTAAATATTTGTTAAGACACAAGAGGCTAATGAAATTATATTTATATTCTTCCTCAAAAACGTGTTGAAAAATGCATGAGCATTTATCTTAATACTTTCGGCTCCATTCCAGCTTCGAATGTAACAACAAATTTACCACCTAGCTCACTCTTATATCATACTAAGGTATCTAGGTACTGTTAGTTGCTTTAGAAATTAGGTAATAAGTACTACTAGAAATAATAAAATCTTATTTATTAACAAAATGTCTTCTTATTTCAAAGTAGTACCTATACCTACTACTTATACAGGAAAAAATTTTAACCAGTGCGTAAATTTTGCCATAATAAACTTCAACACGTTTTATTAAACACGTATATTTTATTTTGATATGTCTTAGTACTAAAAAAAAAAGTTATCGCTTACGAAACATGTATACATAAAAACCATATTTTATTGTCACTCAGCGCTAGCGCATTCCCCACCCCCTCACCCCAGCCATGCGCCCGGGCGGCGGCCAAGAGTTGTCATTGATAGCATGGCGAATAGATTATGTCAATGTTTTGCTTATTTCAAACTCGGATAAGGATGAAATTTTTTTAATTTTTTTTTTTAACTAAACACGGAAATGTGTTCTATTACTGACACTGAACTACCAAAAAAAATTTACGCACTGGTTAAAAACTTATCCTGTAGATACGGCGACCACCACCAAACTATTATTTTCATGTGAAGGAGCTGACCCCAAGCCCTAACAGGGCACGGTGGGTACTCCGACTCCGACTACATGACTCGTGTGCTTGTCTGCGAACCTGACAAGCAGAAGACAACTCCACCTCCTGACCGAGTGTCCGGTGTACCTATAGCCGCCACAGACACGACGCCGACTGCTGCGGCCTGCGCTGCGTGTCGCGCGTTCGATCCCGCACCGAACAAATATTTGTATCATCTACAAATAGTTGTTCCGGGTGTGGATGTTTGCGTATGAGAGATTTATGTTTGTAAACACACCCATGATATAGGAGAACTCCTAATGTGGGGGCAATGTAAAAAAAAATGTTGTAAAAAGTATACAGTGATGATTAAAGATAATTTAAGCGTGCTCGTAGGGACAGAAAGAAAACAAATTCTATTAAATATCGAATTTAAAAAAAAAACCCTAGTAAAACCTGAGAGTAAAACTGTAAATAAAATAGACAAAAAAAAATACAAAATTAAAAAGAAATTGATTAGACGTTTAAATTGACACATAAAAATAATAATATTATTGTAAAACTGAAAGCAACACAAATAGTACATAACTTTGCCTAATTACCTGAAGTTGTTTCAGCAACATGTTTTTGTTGCACACTGTTGGCGGCGACATGGAATGTTCCCTGTTTACTTTTAGTTATTGTATCTTCTTCAAGGAGGTCGCAGTCATAGGCTATTTGACATTCAGGTAGGTGCATTAATTAATTAGTAAAAGCAAGGTACCTACACCATGTAAATAAAACGGATAAACATGTACCTATATGTGATAGTTAAAGGGTTGCGGTTAGCTTTACGCAGACATCTATTTGGGATTTCCTAACAACTTTTAAAAACAGGTAATTACGTAAATAATAATACCCGATAGACTCTTACGCAAGAAGAATGTTATTTATCCTAACAAAAACGTAAATGTGAAAAAAGAGCCAAGTTCGGTAGCAACTTACGGGAGACCGAAAATTTTACTCGGCCAATTACAAAATAAACAAAATAAATTTATTACCTATTAAATCCCAGTTATAAAAGTTTTGTTGATTGTGCCATTAGTCACTATGAAATGTACCAGTCCAGGTGATAAAAATGACACTTTACACACCGTAACCTTACTAATATTATAAATGCGAAAGTAACTCTGTCTGTCTGTCTGTCTCTTCTTCACGCCTAAACCACTGAACCGATTTCAATGAAATTTGGCACAGATATAGTCTGGGACCCTAGAAAAGACATAGGATAGTTTTCATCCCGGAAATCCCCCGGGAACGGGAACTATTAATCCACGCGGACGAAGTCGCGGGCCAAAGCTAGTAATTCTATAAAAGGTAAAATGAAATTTGGCATTCTAGATGTTCCAGGAGTCTAGATGTTCTATTATACTGCTTATACAAAGTAGCTTTTTTGTATGTAATTTTCATAGTTTTTGACTAATGGCGGTTCCACCTCATTGCCCAAAACAAAAAAAAAACGCTTAAAATGTTTCTGTAAAATACACACTTCGGTATTGATCACTTTCCTTTTTCTAACTTGGCTGCCACACTGCCGTGTGTCTAGATTAGGTACAGCCGTAAAATAACAAACAAAGTTTTATAAACAAGTTAAGGAAACTCATATACTTACCGAGTTACTGATAAATACTACTTTAATAAACATAAAAGTTATGTTTTGCGTCAATTTTCTAGTCTTTATAACCAGGTCATTCATAAACAAGTGCAGACGACTTACCGACACGGTTAGCAGTGGTAGCTTCTTTAGCCTGATTGCAAGGAACAACAACACTTCACATAATGTCTGCGAAAAGAGTTCTAATAACAGGATTTGGCCCTTTCCCTAACGTTGAAATAAATCCAAGTTGGGAAGGCGTGAATTCTATGAACCGAGACGAAATTGAGAACAAATATAATATTCATTTTTATCAAGAAAAAATAGACGTGGCTTACCAAGATGTCGACGGATCTGTTCCCAAGCTTTGGGCCAAACTTCAACCAGACGTGAGTACCTACCAAATATATATAAGGTGTTACCAAAATATCTGCCACGGATTTAATGGGAGGTAGTATTGTGTTTAAAGATTACAATAGTGAAGATAAATTATTGATAAGTAATGTGTCACATTTTTTTTAATTTGTGAACCGCGTTATGAAGATTAGAGTCAATGTTTATTAAATTACTTTATTTTCTCAAATTGAATGAACTATTCTGGGGTATGAAATTTCTTTACTATTGTAATCTTTAAACACAATACTACCTCCCATTAAATCCGTGGCAGATATTTTGGTAACACCTTATATATTCTTTAGAAACCTCTTGATAAGTTTATCTGTCTAAATACTAGGCTTTCATTAAAAAAACATTTATGTAGGTAGCTAGGCTGATTTTGGTCTGTTCGCAACAAGAAACGTTAACAACAATAACTAGATTAACAAGGATATCAAGGTTAACAAGGAATAACGAGGTTTTATTTCGTATAGAATGAATCGATATCTCCATAAAATGTCATGTTTCTTTGAGAAATGGTCCAAGCGATACGCTTTTCTGCAATCAATTTACAAATGTAAGATGCTTTGACACGCATATCGAGACGAGATGACCGCTCAATCTTCCAGCTGTTGACCTCATAGCAAGAAAAAGGTCCATTGCCTAATATCAAAATTCCTAGGTAGCCATTTTAACCTCACTTAAAAACCGTATTTATTCTTTTCAGCTAACGATACACGTTGGTGTTAAGGACACGTCATGTTTCGAACTAGAAACTCAGGCCAATAAGGAACGTTACGATATCCCGGACCTGAACGGTACGTGTCCGGTGGACTTCAAGCACACGGCGGACGGACCGGACACCATTGCTACGGACCTGAATGTGGACGTCTTGTGCACGGAGTTCAACAGTAATCCTCCCGCTGAAGAGTTGTGGGCTGAGAAGTCTTGTGATGCTGGCCGGTAAGTCCAACGAGCCTTTAACCTCCAGCGGACTTGTGAATGACGAGTGTGGGGCTGTGGTTCGATTCCCAAGTCGGGCAAAAAATGTTAAATTATATTTCAAATTCTTAACTATTTTATTGAAAGATAGATAGATAGATAGATAATACATATATTAGAAACAAAGCATTTTGATTTTAAAAAAATATTTTAAGACTGTTAAAATTTGAATAAACATTTTCAGATTTTTTTTCTAGTGAAATGACCCGATCTTTTTATTTAGGTACTTGTGCAGCAGGCACTTGTAGGCAACTGACTGCCTGCCTGGGATCGAACCCACGGCCTAGTACAACGAGTGCGAGACTGATGACTGATGAATAACAACAAATTAATAGTCGTCAAAATATAAACGTGTATTTTAATTAGTGGCTTTGTCTTTTGTCCTATTTTAAATACCAAAATCACCGGTTTATCCTGTTTATTTACGTGCACAATTACGCACCTTTACGTAATAGGTAATATTTATGATTAATAATAATGCATAATTATAAATTGTCCTACTTACGCGTGAGCTACCGTGGGTACCTACTAATAAGTAGTATACGATACAGTAATAAGTTAATTTGAGTCCTTTCCTAGCAATATTTGTGCTCGATGTTAGATATTGCGATAGACAGTATGCACGCTAGCGTACCTACATAGACCCATATAAGGGTAACTAGGTATTCTATTTGAACATAAGTACTTCATTCAGTACCTATGTATTTAAATGGGTAATCGTATTGCTTTATTGTTTTCTCTTTATTATTCAAAGCAGCAATAAATAGGTGAATCATTAGGTATTGTTAAGTTGGGTAGATGTATTTGTACCTAATTACGATAGTATTAGGAACCGAGTGAACTGTAGTACCTACTCAGTTCACTCGATTGCTGGCTGTACCTAGATAGGTACAGTCAGCAACAAAAGTAGATTAAGATTTCAGATTTTTTAATCCGTATTTTATAAAGCGTTTATATCAAAGAAAATACGAAATTAAGGTAAAATAACGCATACGTAGGTATTGCCTAAAATTCTGAATAACAGTGACTTGTGTTATTTCGTGTCTATTTAAATTATATGTAAAACAAACATTGTTAATTGACTTTTGTTGCTGACCGTACCTAAAAGTGAAGTCGGTGTAAATTACCTTTACGATACTTACCTATATAATAACCCCAAGTTTTTGTTCCAGGTACCTCTGCGAGTACACCTACTACACCTCCCTGGTTTGTCGCGGCTGCTCAAAGACATTATTCGTCCATGTTCCTGTACAGGGGGTTTCATTCGAGACGATAGCTAAAGGACTCGAGCGCATCTTAGAAATCTGCCTCAAACAGTTGACGAATTAGGTAACAAACAAAAATTTTGACATAACTTCCTGATCCTACTTATGACATTTTTTCGTTATTTTTACTGCGCGGAGCTACCCAAGTTAAGCAGCCTTTTGGCATTGACAAGCAGCCCTCATCAAATGTACTAACTAACCTTGACCACTAGGCTGTGATGGCATCCGCCTCTCTTTCGAGTTTTATTGCATTGTAAATAAACTTTTTTTATAAACTTATTTAATTATGTTTTAAATTAATGTATGGTTTTAAATCAAATAAATGCTGTACAGTTATCGATAAGAATGTTTTGTTTGATCTTGTTTCTCCTTTCCATTACCTATGTATCTAGCAACGGACTTTTTGCTACTCAGATTCAAACTGTTTGGATAGACCTGTGACGCAAGTTGTGGAAAAATCACCATCCGTGGCGCTCAACACTACCTACTACCCAATTTTGTTTAACCCCAGGAGCTCTCCGACACGGACGTGATCTGCAGAGGCTTACGGAGCACGGTGCTCCACAGTCCACTGATCTGACCACGTTTCATTGGTTGAGACTTTCCAAAGTGTTCATGTACCTGCAACTTTGAGAAGCTAGAAACAACAAGTGCGCGATTTTTAGCGTGGTCACCTAGTGACCTAATGTGCCCAAGTTTATATTTAAAACATGAAACGTACATTGCGAGACATGAATATACTATCATTCAAAAGTAAATAAGATCAATTGCATGATGGATGGTATTTGAATTTGCCCGCTGTAATTTTCGCTCGTTTTTTTGTGGGCCTGTGGGGTGCCGAGTTGCGTTCCGTTGTACTCACTTTTTTTGCGATAACATAAGCAGATAACTATGACTTACAGATAATATGGTACTTACCTAACTATTGCCTGCCACACAACGTAACTAGGATTCAACAATAATCTGTAACATCTCATTGTCAATCATTCTATAATAATTTATACAAACAAAGTACTGAAAAAAAGTAATACATTTCCGTTGAATTTACAAATTGTAAATTCTTATCAGAATCAGTTGCTCCAACATAACGCAGTAAAAGTCAGCTGACTGGAAGCGATAACAGAGCTGTCGAAACATCTGTCATGCTGTCACTATCTCAAACAAACAATTCCAAACAAACCGAACTCAATCAAAGAGAAACCAGTTTAACTCGAGAAACCGAATTACTTGCATCATAACAAGTGCTATCCTAACTTTTATATAATATTATGACCGACGAGCTCGAATTCTGGATGAAGCCGATGGTGCTTATAACCGGTTTCGGTCCATACTTGGGCCACCCGGTGAACGCCAGCTGGGAAGCTGTGAAGATTATGAACAAAGATGAGATTGAGAAGAAACATAATGTGGAGCTGGTTCAGATAGAGTTGTCGGTGACGTATGACAACGTGGACGAGTTCGTGCCAGCGTTGTGGGAGACACACACTCCTAAGGTGAGGTTTATATTACTGCAACTTATTTGTTAAAGTTTTGAAAACTTCTATAAACTAATTCATAGAAGCCCGTCTTTACCTCGAACTTTAAGCAATATTTGATCTTTAGTAGAAACTGATTATATTGCTTAAGTAGGTTCATATTAATGAACTGGCGCAAGACTATTGTGTACCTATCTAAGTTGGTTTTGCTACATTTAAAATTATTATTTTAACTGCTGCATTTTGTTCTCCACATACATGAAGATCAGATAGATAGATAAACCATTTATTTGGTGCACACATAAAGTGAGTGGAAACCTATGTTCCTTTTTGCTTGACACCTTTGTGTTATTCATTCTGGGTTTTTTATCAAATAGTATAATTCATTAATTTGTCTACTTAAATATAAAACATTAAAATTCTTTATGCTATAAAATCAGCTAATTGTTGTTTTGCACAGGTCAATTTTATTAATTGTTTTCCCTTACATTACCCATAGACGTCAATAGATTAAATAATATTATGAGTACCTACCCATTATCAGTTTCCCCTGCATACTGTGGTAACTATCATGCGCTATCATGTCACCCATGCAACTCTGCCAAGCCCATATTAATAAATTTAACCCTATTTAAAGAAAATAAGAAACAGGATATTACTAAAATATGCAACATTATGAATGAACTGTCAGAACATTATATTTCTTACATACTCCCCACTCCACTAGGCAATGTAGGCATATTTCCCTAGATGACTGTGTTGCAAAGAACATCTAAAAATGTTAATGTTTATTATTCCCCCAGTTGATGATCCATGTGGGAGTGTCAGGCATAGGGCAGTGCTTGCAGCTCGAGTCCCAGGCCCACAGAAAGGGCTACCAGAAGAAGGACTACTGTGACAGATTACCAGCTGAAAACACATGCTTGGCCGAGGGGGCTATCAGGTTGCATACCAAGCTGAATGTGGAGCAAATCTGCAAAGAGTTTAATGGTGACAACCCGCCCAATGAGAGATATAGAGCTGAAGTGTCAATGGATGCTGGCAGGTGAGAGAGATCTTTTATTTTTAAGGTGTTAAATAAGCAGGAAAAAAAAAATTAAAAATCTGGCATTTTATAATGTTGTTTGTAAGCATGATTTGAGGCAAAGTTGCAGGCAGATAAAATGAAATATTTGTTATGTAATTACAAATGTAACAAAGAAAATCCATGGTCTTTGTTTCTACTCTAAACAATAGTACATCATACTGATTAGATAAGAGATGTTATTTACTTATTTATCACAAGAGCTGGCAGATATGCATTGCAACTATTGATTTTTATTTTGCAATGACTTTGCTTAATCAGAGGAATTATTTACTTAAGTGTTTTCATTTCCCAAAGGTGTGAGCAGAGGCTATTGTAGGCATATTTGGCCTGTAACGACATACCCCCTGTTATTGCTGCTATTTGCAGACAGAATTGTTACTAATAAGATTATAATGCCAGTGTTCTATTTTAAGTAATAAATCATAAACAAGGATTTAAAAAAATTGGCATGCAATTGGAGCTTCTGTTCTTAGTATTCTTACCTACTACTACAATATAAGAACTGTTGAGTACACCTAGGGCTGCCATCTCATTAACTGCTGACGCCGGACAGACTTATTTTTCCCGGATTTTGACATTAGCTATTTTATAAACCGGATACTTTAAAACACCCATCCGGACGTTCTCTAAACTAGCATAAATCCGTGGAATCCCGGAAGGTTGGCAACCATAGATATACCATACTGAGAAACGTAGGTACCTATTTGTTAAGACAGTCGCCCACATTATGCCCATTTCATCATTCTCATGTAGATCATCTGTTCCAGATACCTCTGCGAGTACACCTACTACACTTCCCTAAGCATAGACAACACACGCACCCTCTTTGTTCACGTTCCCGTCATGGACATCTACTCCCCTGAGGAGACCGCCAGAGGTCTGGAGCGCATCGTGGCACTCTGCCTGGCACAGATCAACGACAAGGTGGATGCTACTAGTCAGGCTGATAGTAACGATCTATAATACTGTATCACATCGTTGTAGTGGACACACGCCCTTTGATTAGATTTATTTAAGTAACTCAAGTAGGGACTCAATCAGTCCAGTATATTACTGTTTGTACATAAAATAATATATTTAAACACCTATACATAATAATAATTAATATATTGCTTTAAATTGCCTGTAACGATTAACTTGAACAGAAGTTAAGTCATATAGCAATATTTATATTTTCATAAGGTATCATCAAATAGACTCTTTGGTCTACAGGCAGTTTACTTCAACTAGGTACATGAATAATGTTGTGAGTGTTCTGAGTGAGTACCTATAGAGTCTAGAGTATTATAGTGAACTGTTGAGAATATATTTTTTGCTTGTATACCTACCAAATATCTTTTTCGACAGTACCTATATAATATTTACATGTATTATTATGAGTAGATTTACATTTATTATGCACTTTTCTTATTGGAAACACAGCGCATGAAATACCATAATATTGATATAAGACGATCAATAATAAATCAAAATGTAGATAGGTATGTACGTATTTGTTAAATAATAATTGTAAGTTAAATAATTATACATAAATTGTACAATGTTATAATCACTAGTGTTTTATTTTTATTAGTACCTGCAGGAAAATCTTCAATACCTACGCTTCTGTTCTGTACCTATTAATTTATTTTATAAAACATAGGAAAATAAGACATGGCATGTATGTATTTATTTGTATTATATCGGCCGGAAATTGACCACTGTAGTCTCTTCTCGCTCTATGAGAATTTTTACACCAAAAAAGAAGTTTATTAACTAAAACCCGAAACAACAAGAAAACATTCTCATCTGAAAGCCGTGGTCGTATGCCACCTAATTCCGTTTCCTCATTTGTCAATTTACGTTGGATGGTTTAGAAGTTATGAGGGAAAGGGAACAGATGAACATCCATCCATACATACATAGCGGTCAACCTCATAACCCTCTTTTTTGCTTCGCCGTAGTCGGGTAAAAATAGAAGGTTCTTAGCAATCATTTTTACTGTTAGGTCATCATCTTCTGCTTAGCCTTTTCCCAACATGTTAGGTTCCGCTTCCAGTCTAACCGGATGCAGCTGAATACCAGTGTTTTACATGGAGCGACTGCCTATCTGACCTCCATAACCCAGTAACTGGGCAACACTCTTGGTTGGACTGCTTGTGAGACTTCTTGGCTTCCGAGTATCGGTAACGACTGTCAAAGATCTACGCGAATAACAACCGGCCGAACGATGTTACGTGCTTTCCGAGGTACGGGAAACACGCGAGGTAGGGGGTCACACCACTAACTTCCAAACTCCGGGTTATTACTGAGAAATTCAAAAACACTTTTTTGTCCGACCTCGGAATCGAACCTAGGACCCACGCTCACCAGTCGCGCTTGCGACCACGAGACCGAGGTAATCCTGATAGGATAATCAATAAAAATTGAGACGAAACTTGAAAAGGGATTAAATCTTTGAAATAATAGTCCCAACAGACTGTTTTTTTAAAAATTAGGATTTTTTTTAAAAAAAACAGTCTTCATTTTTGCTGCCAATTATATTTCAATGTTTTTAAAATTTTGTCCCTATTTACCCCGTATAAAAATGTTTCGCTCCCTTTAAAGTTCGCGCATCAACTGGATGCAACAAGGAGTCTAGTATCTCGACTCGCGCGCCACACGCGTAGACTCCAATTAGGTAAAGGGGCGTCAATGTGGAAACTGATTCAGGTGAAACTCCCACCAGAGGTTGGTGTGTGATTTAAGTTTTATGACACTGCTAAAGGTGACCATTAACAGTAGTGCTATTCTTAAAGTTCATTTGCGAAATCACGTCTGTATCCGCGGTGATTTTAGTTTCGTATTCTAACAATGAGCGAGTTCGACACACTAGCGCCACCACGTGATGACGTATGTGAGAAGTATTATATTGAGTGAGTATATTTTGGTGTTTTTCAATAGGATTGGATATTCTGCGAAGCAAGCGTGACTATCGAGATGACTTTCGAAGTGATTTGCCTATATCAGAATAGCATAGCAGGTTCTAGACTAAAATTGTCAAAATAAAACGCTTCAATGTAGATAATAAACGTCATTTATTGGTCTAATCCTCCTCCTCGTCGGCGGCGGCGCCACCACCCTGTCCCTTGCGCAGGTTCTTCCTCTTGACGCGGCCAGGGCGGCCGCCGCCGAAGGGCGACTTCAGAGAGAAGTCGATGTGTTTGCCGCTGTCCAGGCGCACGATGAACGAGGGAATGTTCACCACTTGCTTGCGGACGCTGAGGACAAATTTATAGATGATATATTAGTTACAGAATAATGGTGATTAGTGGATACTGGTTTTGTATTAAGTTCTAGGCTCTAATTATACTGTTTGCTAACTTCATCTTTTGACATTCAAGTGTATTTTTACCAGATTATGTTGAAGCAAAAAGGAGAGTTATTTATATTAGAAGTATAAATATTAATAAAGAAAATAAATTGCCAGTCAACAGCTAGCCTTTCAAAGGCACACAATACTGGCTAAAGGGAACTAGAGATACGTTACCTGTGAGCTCAAACAGAGCTTATAAACATTTCAAGACATTGACCCCAACTGGGTTGGGGGACAAGTGGTCTTTAGAATAGGATTCAAAGCCAGGCAGCTGCCGCCGCCGAGTGCTCGAGTTCACCTGTGTTTGAGGTTCATGTTATATGCTGATAAACATCAATTAATTCTACTTAATATCAATAGTTAGATATTAAATAAGAGGAAAGTATTAGATTAAATTTTAATTTGAAATATATTTTTTTGCTAAAATTGAGTACATACCGGATATGCCTCTGTCTGATGAGAATGCGGGCATGATGGATGGATTTGGCAAGACCAGCCTTGAAGACCTGGGTCTGCAGACGGCGTTCCAAGAAGTCCTCAATCTTAAGACCGAGCACATAATCGAGCTTCATCTGTTTCTCATCCAACACTCCGATCCTGACAAGACGACGCAGAAGTGCGTTACCTGGAAAAGTGCACATAAACTGTCAAACTATGTGACAAGAGTTTTTACACCTTATGATATTGCTAGATATTGTCAGAGTAATACTATCAATCGACAGGTTTTCTTCAGATAAGAGGTTGCCAGATTTTTTCATCATTCTAAACTCAACTCCATATTCATAAATTGAATAGGATACCAATGTTCTCGACATTCGGAACCCATATTTTTAGGTTATGCATGTTTATTGCTAAATAGCAATAAAATGATGTCAGTGCTTGTGAATACTTAGGTTGTCACATGATTTTCATAAGTTAAACTAGTTGGTGCATTGAATGTAGCTTCTGGACAGCTTCTTACCTTCAAACAGCCTCTTGGGGTCCTTCTCCTCGAGGGTCAGCAGCTCACGGGCAGCCTTACGGATGCGAGCGAGCGTGTACTTGACGCGCCACACCTCACGCTTGTTGCGCAGACCATACTCGCCGATGATCTTCAACTCCTGGTCGAGACGCGCCTTCTCGAAGGGACGACGCGGCGTGACATATGTCTTTGAGAATACCGACGGTACTCTGTTGTTCACCATCTTGGCGAGCTGCAATTTTTATATTTTTTATAGGATGGTGATGACTTTTCTAACCAAAAATATAATAACACGAGGCGATTTTTTTTTTTGTAAAGACCACGCTCGCGCACATTTTCTCTCACAGACAACTCAGAAACTACAGAAAGCGTAGTCGGAGGGTTTTATATCACGCTGCCACCGTAAGCTTAGGAAATTATTATCGTAAACATTGTAAGTAAGAGAGGTTGTCGCCACAAACCGTTGCAAGTGCCAATTATCTAAACATGGAATATCAAGACTTTGATGCACTTGGGAATCAATGCTCGGGGCATTACTATAGCCTACGTGTCCACTCATAACGATTTATTAAGAAATCGAAATGATCTACTTATAGGCATTTATAGGTTATGATCACAAATTCTCAAAATCCAATTTAATCTCTAAAATCGCACAATACTTGCCGATTATAAATACACCTTACGTAGTTGAATAACAGATTAGATTTATTTTAACATTTATTTCACGGAATTTAAAAATATAACATTATTCTATAATAATCACCTTGTTCCAATAACACGGCTCGCCGAAAAAGAAACTAAAGAGAGTTGTCAAACTTGTCAAAGAGAAGAACTAACTTTTTTTAAAGTGTTGCCTCTACCAATAAATTGTCAAATCGAAATGATACAGACTTTTTTTTCCCTCAAACAGTTACTAAAAACGTTGAATAATACAAAAAGAAATTATGCCCACAAACAACTAGAACTAGTAGTAGTAGTAATGATAGGCGTGGGTCGCTTCATTTGTTTGTATACAATGTAAGTCAGAGGCAGGGAGAAGGCCTGTAATGTGAGCTTATCAGAGCTTATTATGTCCCGCAATTGTTCAAGATGTTTGACGGCTATTACGTGACGTATTTCGGGACCCTAGGGTCCCGGACCTTTGAAAGGCGTACGAGGAGCCGAAGCCAACTCGCAGAGGCCCCTTATATGGCTTTACAATGAAATGGAACACCAACCGACAATATTATCCCTGTTTGCACTATGCAAATCCATATAAGGACAATCCCCGGCTGGCGGAAGACTTTTGCAGAATATGGAAACAAAGAATAGGGCTATGGGTTTGGGTGGCTTAAATACACTATAGAAGGACTATGGCCCCTGCCAATCAATGTTTTTATGACACCGATACAATGTCAGGAGGTGACTAGCACATTAGATAAATGGGCCCCCTAAAACGGCCGCTAACACGTAGTGACGTAGCGGCAAGAAGGCAACACAGACTGAGTTGCTTGAGGACTGGAGAGGTATTTCACGGCTATCAGGACAATCCCGGATGTACGGGCAAGATCCTACTAGCACCTTACTGAAATACTTCCTTCCCCCAAACATGAATGCTCTTGCGAATCTCCACTCAAACTGACGGCTATTATCAGCAACGGCGGCAACGGCGGTTTATCGGCTATTTTACTTGTAATTTATTTGTTATTTTAGTCGCTATTGTTTTTGTCTATGGAAGTAAGTCTCCGGAAACAATGTTACCAAGTATAATATTTTATTGTTGTAAACCAGAAAATCACTAAACATATTTAATGTTTAGCGATTACACTAAATATATTAGGTGCCTGAACGTATTTAGAACATTATTGCATCCCTGTCACATTGTTAGAAGGTGCCAGAGATAGCATGACAATTGAAACATATTCAACTTTTTTAAATTTTGGTGAATGTGGGCCTTAACTTAATCTTAGATTAGGGGTTTCTTTGGTAAAACATGAACTTAGACAAAGGATTCCCAACCTTTTTTAGTCCGCGGCGCACTTACAAGGTCAGAAATTTATCAAGGCGCCCTGGGGGAGGGCTCAGTCACTCTTACTGACTAAAATCAACAAAAAAACAACAAAAGAAAATTTTTAGGATTGACAATAGATCAAAGACTTAACTGGAAACCGCATATTCAGAATCTAGCTAAAAAAATCAGTAGCTCCGCGTACGCACTTTTTAAACTTACACACACCTTAAATACCGACTCACTTCTTACGGCGTATTATGGAATGGTAGAATCAATATTAAGATACGGAATCATATTCTGGGCTAATTCTCCCGACTTTGAACACATTTTTAAAGCTCAGAAACGATGTCTCAGATCTATGTTTAGACTTTACACAACAGATAGCTGTGAGCCGTATTTCAGACAGCATAAAATTCTAACACTTCCGTCAATATATATATTTGAACTTACCCTATTCGTGAGAAATAATCCTCAATTATTCCCGCGACTGTCGGATACAGTAATACGAAATCGCCGAGATAATACTAAACTTAGGGTACAAGCAAGCAAGACAGCACTGATGCGAAAAAGTATATTCTGCATGGGTCCTACAATTTATAATAAAATACCTAGAGAACTTAAGTCTCTAAGTATAACCATATTTAAAAAAAGGCTAAAAGAATTATTAATTGACAAATGTTATTATACTGTTAAAGATTTTTTGAATGACCCTGTTTAGGCTACGACTTTAAATTTTATTTCATCTCAATGTTATTATGTTTTGGATTTGAATGTTTACTTTAGTTTGACTTATTACTATTATTTGACGGTCTATTTATTTATTAATGTTATTTTTGTTAAAAACACATTTGTACACCTCTCTAGGTAAAACATGCTGTACTGAACATTCTAATGTAACATCAAGGATCCTTATCGATTGTATCACACATGTTTAATACAAATAAATTACTTTGACTTTGACTTTGACTTTAACATGTTTTATTTTTTTTAGTTGTTTTTGTTTATTTGTTTTTAGTTCAGAGGAGAGCCTCGCGGCGCGGCGCCCCTGTGTACTTTCCACGGCGCACAGTGGTCCGGATTTTCAAAAAGGCTTTTTATACCTACAGTCATTCCATATCAGGCTTTAAGCTACAATCAGTAATATTTAACCAGTAATGATTAATGAAAGTGAGGTGGTTAATAAGATTCTGTTCCATTACTCTAGAAATAAACGTTTATGAAGAGGAGGTGTGTGCCTGTGCGCCGCGCCTCACTTCCTCCTTCCACTGATATGGAATGACTGTAGGTATAAAAAGAAAATAAAATGAAATGCCGTGTATAAAATAAAATGATATTTATTTACACTGACCATATCAGATATATATTATACAAATGTACATAAAAGTAAAGAGTGATTAAAACTTCTTGAATTTCCTGAAATTCTTGTACTTCTTAGGATTCAATCCGTACGCTTTCAGCCGTTCATCTGATAGATTAAGCATAGGATTCATAGGTTGAGTTACTTTGTTCTTGATGTTAACATTGGGTTTAAATTTCTTCTTAAAATCTTTCTTGTTGACTTTCTTTTTCTTTTGGCTTGGTTGGTCTCCCATAGCATCTGCTTTACGTTTTAAGTTTTTATCATTCCTTTTAGCTATGGCACTTTCAGTGTTATTATTAGCTGATGTAGAATTATTGTCTAATTTTTGTTTGTTTTTCATTTTATGAGATGCTACTGTACTGTCACTGACTCCATTATTAACTGTACTCAGTTGACTAGGTTCAGCATGCTCCACAGGTTCAACAACGAAACCATCTGCTTTGTGTTTCTTCTTCTTCTTCTTTTGTTTTAATTCTCCATTCTCTTCTGTATTTGTTACTTCTTCATCCTGTGTGGTGTTTACTTCTTCTTGTTCTTTATGTTTATCTTTCTTTTTCGGACTCTCAGTGGCGTCACTGCTTGTGCCTTGAACACCTGTGTCTTGGTCTGCTGGTTCTACTTCATTTTCTTGTTCAGCTTCTTCTGTTGCAGTATCTTCTACTTTCTTCTGTTTGTTCTTTTTCTTCTTCTTTTTTTTCTTTTTCGTTTCCTCGATTGGTACAACTATATCAGGGTCACTGAAAAAAAAGAAGTACCATGGTTAAAATGTGAAGTGGAAATGAATACTATTTAAGATTATTTACTTGTAAAACTTGTACTTGTTACAATGAAAATATTCTTTTACACTAATTCGACATTAATTGTAGTAAAACTGGAAAAAGCGCATCTTTACTGAAAATGCAGTCAGTTTATGTCAGCATGGAACATATAATCCACATGAGAGTAAGCCACTCACTCGGGCAAGTCCTTGAACAGACTGGGCAGTATCTTCTTCTTGAGGCGCAGGTCTGCCGCCTTCTGCGCGTAGTTGCGCACGTCTCCCTGCTCCAGGGTCTGCGGCCGGTGCTTGAGGATCCTCTTCAGAGGCACCCACTGCGTCAGCTCCTTGTCGTCTGCTAGGAGAATCTGGAAGGCGATAATGATTGTTAGGTGTACCTATTCTATATTGCATTTTCAACATATAAAAACAAACATACGCGTGACAAAAAAAAAAATTCACTGATAAACTAAAGGTCTTAAGTACTCGTGTAGCTAACCCTGGTTAGCTAAATAATACTTAAATAATGATGGCTGGTAAAGAATTGATGAACAATTGACAGAGTTTTAAGAACATAAGTTACCACTCCAAACCATGTAAAAGATTTTACACCCTACCTCTTCAACAGTAAGTCCATAATCGCACGGCACGACCTCCCGATACTTGAACCGTGTCGGCAGGTCTCCACCAATCACATCCTCGCAATCCATCTTATAGTACTCATCCATGTACTGGTCGTAAGTCTTGTCTGCCACCGCGGGGACGAACTTGGGTTTCTCAGAGGACAACAGCGCGGCTAGCTTGGATTTCTTCTTTCTATTTCTTCTCTTCTTGCCAAGAGTCTTCTTTAGTTCTTCTAGAAGATTTTCGCGAGCCTTCTTTGGGTCGTAGTCGGCGTCCATCTGGGGTAACAGGAAAGTTTTTTTAGGGTACTGTTAATAAATGTTGTTAAGTCAGTTAGTTCAGTTCTTATTACCAGTGATTGGTCTCAACAGGTTCGGAGTGTTAGGAAAAGAACATGTGGATTGTTGCCTATGTGTTATTATCATGTATAAGCTATATTACTACTGAGCCATTTCCCTTATTAATAACATTTTATAACATGACGTTTTATTAGGTGTCTTTGCAAGTACTGAAATGAGGCTCGTATCTGCTGCTAATCGATACCTGGAGTCCATTGCCACCCCCAGCACAATCTCAAATTAATCTTATTAATTAATTATTTTGTTATTTTGCCTTTAATAATTATATAACTGTTTTTTTTAATGGTGTAATTTTTCTAATTTGTTATTTTATGTTCAAAACCTATGTATGTGTTAATTAACCAATAACTTGTATGTCTGGTGCAAACTGTAAGTATAGGTTGGTTATCTATAAATAAATAAATGACTGTAAACTTTCCGTTTAGCTTTAAAACCAAGTTATAATAGTAGTAGGATGCACAGAGATTGTTATAGCTTAATTTCTGTCTGTTGGGTATAATAAGGTATAATAAGTTGACTTACATTAAAGTCTTCATCTTCACAGTGCACCTCACCGTCGCCCTGCTCAGCCTCGTCGTCATCATCATCTCCCTGCTCAGGCTGGTACTTCTCCCAGTTCTCTGGAGAGTTTACATAATATTTTCTTAGTCATAATTTTCGAGTTAAGTTCGCGTATCGCAACTTGGCTATCAGTTTTTATGAACAACAAGTTTATATGGGAACAACGACTATGGTTGAACATTATTAGAAAAAAGGATGAAGTGACGACCAGCCTCAGGATGCGAAGACCTGCTCAATTCGGGCGGCACGGAACGGCCGAATTAGCGATGCTTAGGGAAGGCCTATGTTGGACACCTTTCAGCTGACAATGAATAGCAGTACCTAGTAGTGGATTTATATATGTAACTAACTATATTATTATAAATTTCCTTCATGTCAGCACTTACCGATCTCCAGTTCCTCATCCAGGTCTGGGAACACCGGCTTCTGCTCGTCCGCGTCCCCGTAGTACTTCTCGTCGAATATCTCCTTCATGCGCTTGTCGTGCTCCGCCGGGTCGAACTCGCTCTCTAGGTCGGACTCCTGCACGCAGCCGGACAAAAGGTTTTATGTAAAGACTGGCTTCTGCCCGCGACTTCATCCACGTCAAATTTGACATATTATCCTACGGGAACCGTATATTTTTCCATGATAAAAAGTAACCTATGTGTTATTCCACACCACAATCAATCTCAGTGCCAAATTTCATCCAGATTTGGTCAGTCGTTAAAGCGTGGCAGAGTAACAAACATCCATCCATCCATCCTCTCAAACTTTCGCATTTACACATTATTATAGTAGGAAGAAGAATTGTAGCAATCTGTAGTATCAGTCTACCTTCATCAGCACAAACTCAATTTTAAAGTTCCTCAACTAACCTTGAAGGCCAGCTCCTCATTTCCAGTGACCTCCTTAATCCTAGCGATCTTCTCCTGTATCTCCTTCAGTTTGAGCGCTTTCATCCGTGCGATCTCCTCCATCTTCTTCTTCTTCTCGTCTTCCTTGCGCGTGCGCACCTCTGCGCGCTTCTTGGAGCGTTTGTCGTCTTTCGGACGGATGTAGTTCATTGTGCGGGGAAAACGTTTTAGCTGGAACAGATTAATGTTTATTGAATATATGAAGGCAAAAAGTAGAACTTTAGAACTATAGTAACTAGAATCGGCCACCAGTGGGTGAGGGCTTCTAGCACAAGAACAGTAAGACCCACGTTTACCAAAATCACTAAACACATTTAGTGCCTAAACGTATTTAGACCATCATTGCGGGATGCAATCATCATCATCATCATCATCTCAGCCATAGGACGTCCACTGCTGAACATAGGCCTCCCCTTTAGATGTCCACATATACCGGTCTGAAGCATGATGCAATGATGGTCTAAAAAAATGTATGTCACATTGTTGGGGACAGTGACAGAATGATAATTTAAACACATTTAGCACTAAATATGTTTGGTGAATTTTGTGAAAGGGGCCTAAATATAAGAAGTTTAATTAATATGGGGGGTAGATGTTCAATTATGGATTAAACCCTAATATTTATAAGACTACACAGAAATCTATGATATGTACTTGGCTAGTTGCACAGAAAAGCTTGTACTATAAGAGCCAAATAAAAGTGCTCTTGGCCATAAATTAAACGTTACGGTACTAAGTACCACCAAATAATGTAACGAAAACAGTAGCCACACTCACATACTCCTGGTCGGGCTCCTCAAACCGGAAGTTGTACGCCCTCTCGAACTTGCCCTGCTCCTCAACTCGCTCCTCATCTGCCTCCAGCTCCTCATCGTCCCTGATCTTGTCCTCCGCTTCACCGACGTCGCCGTCTTGGAGGTAACTGGACAATACGGCGTTTGTACATTTTTTATATTAAATAAGGTTATTGGCCCTTTTGGCCCAAATTATAAAATCAAGCTTTCCGTATAGGGTTATAAGGAAAGCTTGATTTATATAATTCGAAACATGAAATAGCTCCGGTTCTTTGTAGAGTTTACATAAGTAGTTGATTTTATTTGTCTGGCAATTAAAATTACTTTTTGCAATCAGCTAGTTTCAGTAAAGGTTTGATATAAATTTTGTAGGTTTTTAAATTGAAAGTGGTATAATATACTTTTTATGTGTGTGATTTTAGGCTTGAAAGTTTGTATAAACTACTGTGCTACATAAGCACTCGTAGTAAGGCTTTGTAACTTACGGTTTATTTAAAATATAGTCTCTGAGGAAGGCTTCTCCCTCGTTCAGCTTGGGGTCCGACCAGAGAGCCTTCAGTGGTGCCAGGTCTTTCTCTACCTCATCATCTATGTGTTCTGTTTGGCCTATTAGGTACTCTTTCAGTTTGGCCTCCTAAAACATAGACATGTTTAGATGTAAATAGAAATACAACATTGAAATCGAAGTTTTAAATGTTAAAAGCTGGATTTTTGGACATTCCCATATTCAAGTTTATAATATAAAGTGTAAGAAGTACTAAGTGATGTGTATAACAATTAGTTACAGGGTTATAACTGTGTGGTACAAATTGATTTGTAAAGATGAAAACACATTGTATAAGATAAAATAATTCCATTAGAAATAGTCTTCTCTTTAACAACTTATACTAGTACACTGGTAAAAATGCCCTAGCATTAAATCCGCTACATATCCGCTATAATAAATTTACTACATATACAAACCTTTGTTTCAGATGTTTTTCTCTCCTTCCTGGTAACCTCTGCTATCTCAGCTTTCTTCTCAATGCTGAAGATGTTGCCATCCTCGTCGTCATCCTCATCACTGTCAGCAAATGTTAACTGTTTTGTCTTGGTCTCTTTCTCTGTAATCATTTCATTATTTATTGTGAATAAGCTTTTATTAAAAATTTATAACTAAATTAATTATTAAAATACAATGAAGGTATATTGTATAGAAAAGTTTTGATATCATTTTACTGAATGATTATAAACATTAACAGAGGACTGTTGGACCCAGTGAGTACTGCTTGGAGTGCATTTCGGAAGAAGAAGAATTACTAAACAAGTGACATCTAAGAATACTCATACATAAACACAATTTATTTATTAAATTAGTTAGCCTGTTAAAAACATCTGTGCGACTAATTACCTGGTTCCTTTTTTTCAGTACCATCAAAAAACTTGAATTCAGGGTCATAAATCCTTGGGTCCTTCGTCTTCAGTAACGCTAATGTCTTGAGGAACTGTGTCTCCATCTCCTCGGAGACCTCCGGGGGAGCATCACTCTCATCCTCACTGTCCGTCGATACTGAACCATCAGCATTTAGGGGCTTCGAGCCGTACTTCTGTTCCACTGCGACATTAAATTAAATTTAAATAAGGTGAGTGCCTACCCCCATGGGAAAAAGGCGTGAGTGTATGTATGTAAGTGTTAAATAAGGTGATTATCAGAGAGTTTAATTAAGCACATTTTAGGCTGTATACGTGCTGATATTTGTTAAAAAGGAGACGTGTTAACATGCTTTGCTTACATTTATGGAGTTCTTCTTTTTCGCGCCACTTATCGTACTTCTTGGCGTACTCATTTTCAGTTTTAAGCGCAACTTCCTCGTCTGATTCTTCGTCGAAAAGTGTCGGTTTAGGCATTTTGATTCATAAATTGATTTATTTTATCAACTAACCAAAACCACCTTTCGCGAATCGCACGCTTATCGTGTTTTTACAGAACTGTCAGTTTCAATTTCTACGTCATGTCAATTTATTTATGACATTCAGATTCATTTTGTTCTAAGCAGATCCACACAATACTCATTGTTAAATACAAAAAGGAGAGGAATGATGACAGATAAGAAACTTCTTGGCGTGAGTTAACATTTGAAAAGTATATTTTCTATTTAAGTATATTATTGCATTTATCTGATAAGTTTTTACTCGTTTCTATCGCCTGTTTTATATTTTTCACATTAGGTAAAAACAAACAAAACGAAAATCGGAACGGAACAATTATTGATTTTGATAACAGTGTTAGAGTGGGCATAATATTAAAGTTATGGTAGAAATAGTACTTTTAATTAATAATTGTTATAAATAAAATAATTGGAATAGTTCACCGTTTTTATAAACGAGCAATATTTTTAGCCTTTAATGAACGTATTAAATATACTCAACAATCGGGTTTTCACAATTTGTTATATTAACAAATTACATTATTGATTTTCGTTGCCAACAGGTAGGTAGATTTAATATGGCAACGTTGGCAACATTTTTATAACCTGTATCTTACCGGTTATTGTTTTGCTTGCTTGCTGCATTAAATTGTGTTTTAATAAGAGTAATCACATGATATTTTTGCATTTCATCGTCATTTAAAACAACTAATCATGACTACTAACCCAAGGAAGGGCACCGATCCGGTGCCAATGGAAGAGAGTGACCAGCTGACGATAAGGCCCTTGTAAATATTATTTTGTTTTCATTTAGCATTATTGTATTTAGCGGTAGGCTTGCGAATCGTTTTTGGGAGTTTACTTTGTCAATCTGAAAGATATTGTCTCGTTAATCTGTGATAATCTACAGTCAAATGTTATCCACCCATACGAGAAAAAAAATTAGGGACTTACGAATAATTTCTTAGCTCTTTATAGATATACAATCCAATGATTTTTTATTACTTTAGGGGTGCTGGTCAGGAAGTAGGCAGGTCCTGCATAATGCTGGAGTTCAAAGGGAAGAAAATCATGGTTTGTTCAAAATATTTTGTAATAAGTAATTTTGTTAAAAGGCTTGTGATGCCATCAGCTGTACTCAATTTTTAGAATAAAGCAATTAATACGAACTTGAAGAATGCTGGGCATAATCTCAGTAGTTACATTCTATGGGACAATGTACTTTTCTTATTATTATGATATTGGATCTGCCACTTATACTCGTTATAAACACCTTTGTGAAACACAACTGTTTAATTTGTTGCAGAATTACATGCAATTAAAATTAATAAAATTTATTCAAATTTTTAGCTGGATTGCGGTATACACCCAGGGTTGTCAGGGATGGATGCCTTACCCTTTGTGGATCTCATTGAGGCAGATGAAGTGGACCTACTTTTAATATCACAGTAAGTATACTAGATACAATAATTATAACTATTATGTAAAAAACAGGGCAAAGCTATCTAGCTAGCTAGCCGTGTCAGCCATATCAAATATACCAGGCCCCTCAGCGATACGGGCCCTGAACCCGTTAAAACTCCCCCTAATAAATTAGGATATGGGGCCTGTCTAAGGCAAACTTCGCTACTGGTAAAAAACCTTATTTCATTCTGAAACACTTCCCTGTCAGCACTTTTTGTTATGGTAGATGATTATGTAGTTAGCACCCAAAATGCTCAAATGTTATTTTATCTGTACTGTATTCTTGTTAATTCCCTGTTCTGCTCTAGTTTCCACCTGGATCACAGCGGTGCTCTGCCCTGGTTCCTCACTAAGACTTCATTCAAAGGCCGAGTGTTCATGACTCACGCTACTAAAGCTATCTACAGGTGGCTTGTCTCCGATTATATTAAAGTCAGGTAAGTGGCTGTGTATACTTAACCTACAGAGGCTATACATGGCTTGGTCATTGCTTCAAGAAAATTTATTATTAGCCATACTTAACATAAGTTTCACTGCAATAAACTAGTGAATTGAAATATTTATTTATTATTTATTTACTCTCAGGCGATTCACACATTGCCCCGAGTTCTGGTGGGCTGCAACACTGCATGTGAACACATTTTCTATGTATTGGAATACCTGTTTTCTATAAAAACTCAGATATTTGCAAACAACGTGCTTCCGCACTACGCTGTGGCTACGCTCCGTGATGCGGGGCAGTGTGCGAATCGCCTAAAAATGTATTTTGTGAAAAATACATAGGGAAAATATCAACAATTCTAATTTAACCCAAAGCCACAATTCTGATAATACCTATCTTTCCCAGCAATATATCAACAGAACAGATGCTGTACACAGAGTCAGACCTGGAAGGCTCGATGGACCGCATAGAGACCATCAACTTCCATGAGGAGAAGGATGTGCGAGGGGTCCGGTTCTGGGCGTACAACGCGGGACATGTACTCGGAGCTGCCATGTTCATGATCGAGATAGCGGGAGTGAAGGTGATAAACCAAAAAAAATTGAACTTACATACAAAATCCTTATTATTCAGTGATTCAAATTATTATTTTTCCTCTTACTTTCTGCAATCAGTCCTCGAACTTTGAGCAGAATTGTTGTAGGATATGGCGATGAAGAGTGGTATCTCCAGTGAGATATCCCTCTTTTATCTTTCATGACATCATGTCCTACTGTGTACGTCCATTACAGCCAGTCTTTTCAACCGCCTTTTTTGATCTGTCTTCAGATATGATCTGTCTTCTGTGTTTCAAATTTAGTGTAGATTTTGATAACATGACTAATAACGATTTTGTAAGTCTGGTAAATTTCTTTTCTCTTTGTCAGATTTTGTACACAGGAGATTTTTCGAGGCAGGAAGACAGACATCTGATGGCTGCTGAAATACCTACAGTACACCCTGATGTTCTGATTACGGTAAGACTTTCCTTTATTGTCTTGACATGTATTAAACGCCATTCCTCTAATACTCTATACATAGTTGTATGTAGATGTAGACATGCATAACAAATCATCATCATATCAGCCGCAGGACGTCCACTGCTGGACACAGGCCTCCCCCATCTGCGGGTTGTTCGAAAGAGATACCGCGCCCCCGGAACGCAAAGGGCACATGAAGGAACATAGACGGGTTTTAGTCAGTAAAAGTCTGACACTCCCTCCCGCCCCGCCCAGGGCGGGGGAAGTTATTTGATGATTTCCCGTCTATAAAAAAAAAAAAAAAAAAAAAGGCCTCCCCCATAGATTTCCAAAAGGACCGGTTGGAAGCGGCCTGCATCCAACGTTTTCCTGCGGTCTTAATCAAGTCGTCCGTACACCTTTTGGGTGGCCCCATCAGTCTTTTTTATTTATTTAGTAATAACATAAAACTGTTACTTCATTCTAAATATGCCACACTTTTACGTTTGATGACCATCAGCTTCGCGTGGCATGTGCCCTGCCCACTGCATCTTCAATTTGCTGATTTGCTGAGCTTTGGCACAACACTACTTCAGTTTAATCTTCCATAGGTTAAAGAGACTATTTTTCCAACAACATGACGTGAATATTTGTTGATTATGTGTCTAGGAGTCAACATACGGCACCCACATCCACGAGAAGCGCGAAGAGCGGGAGAGTCGGTTCACTGGTCTGGTGAGCGAGATAGTGCAGCGGGGAGGACGCTGCCTCATACCCGTGTTCGCGCTAGGACGGGCGCAGGAGCTGCTGCTCATACTCGGTACGTATACACAAGATGATGATTTTGCTTATTGTGAAGTAGCTTCTGTGGGGAAATAATGTATGTACCTGCAAACTGTGGGTGTACATTGGTACTCCTCTGCTTAACCCTTCGGATAATACCAGCGTGATGGTATGTATCTGTATGATGTGTGTAATTGACACTTATCGAAAGATACATATTTTCCTGATATTAAAATAATACCAACATATTGTCCCAATGCAGGGCAAGTTCTCATGCAGAGAAGAATCATCTTTTTTTACCTATATTATTGTCCCACTGCAGGGCAAAGGCCTTTTCTCATTTAAACAAGAGTGTTTTCGTGCAAAATATTATACTCGTACAATAAAGCACCGTTTCCCACAAACAGACGAGTACTGGTCTTTCCACCCGGAGCTGCAGGACATCCCGATCTACTACGCGTCGTCTCTCGCCAAGAAGTGCATGGCGGTGTACCAGACGTACGTGAACGCCATGAACGACCGCATCCGCCGCCAGATCGCCATCAACAACCCCTTCGTCTTCCGACACATCTCCAATCTGAAGGTATGTAGGAATTAACACTTATGCTGCTAACTACCAAGAGTGCTTAAACTTTAAAAACACACGAATATGAACCTTATGAAATTGCATTGAAGGTTGAAATTTGTATGAAGAGAAGTCTAATAGATCTCAGCTTTAGACTGTGCATATTAAATATCTCACCAAACGTTTCAGCTTACTATAGCTGATAGTGTGGCATAATTATATCCTTTTTTATTTTTAATAATGACTAACATCGAAACAGTCGACTCTCAGCTCAATCGTAACCATAATGCTGTAAGACCTCTGGTGAAATCATACCAGGTTTTGCATAGAAATAAGGGATAATTATACTGTAGTATATAAAACAAAATATTTAATACAATTATGTTAATTTTATTGTTACACTTAAATCAATCAATAGCGTTGCTCTCCCCGATCTCGAACACATTGATCTCAGGCTTAACCTTATCGTACAGGTGAGGGAATGCACCACTAGCGCTATACTTCTTCCTCACTTCTTCATACAAAGACAAATCAAACATCACCTCAAATTCCTCCCGAGTCATGAAAATATCCGCGTATAAGAAGGAATATCCCCCCACTTCCCTGGTAAACTCCTCCATTTTCCTCATAGCATTCACAGGGTTATACGGCCTCTTTTCCTTTACCTTTCCTGGTACCCCGTAAACCCCCAAATCGTTATACATTGCGTAGTTGGTTCCGGGGACGAGGTACTTTGGGTCAGGTCTTTTCAACTGACCCGATGATGGACCATGATCAATAATCTTGCATGGGTAGACCAGCAAGGGAAATTTCTCGAATAACACACTTGCTATCTCGATTTGCCTTTCTAATTCTTTGATAGGTAGGACGATGTCCTGGAAGACTTGCTTGGTGAAGGTGTAAGCTCTTACTCCAGGAGTTGTGGTGAACTTGAGGAAGGCAGGCTTGGGGGGTAGGAGCCATCCGAAGAGATAACGGAATAGTGTGTCATTTCCAAAAGACAACATGTCTTCTACCACCCAGAATATAGCTCTGTTGTGTCTTAGCAAGTAGTCTCTCAGAGGTATCAACTCTTCAGATTCTCCCTTATGCAAGAACGTTTCCACGTGTTTGTAGAACCAGGGTTTGTACCATTTCGAGCAGCTGTTGACAGGAATATTCGGGTCGTAATCTGCATAATCTCCTACCATGATAACAGCGTCATCTTTACTGTAGATAGTTCCCTCTATATAATCAGGAAACTCTTTCGGCACAGCTTCGTAAGTCCCCGAAAGTTCCCGAATCAAGTCGCAGTACTTCTTCTGTCCTTTGACGGGGATGTATTTTATTTTGATGTAGGGTTTTATTTTGACGATCTTGAGGGTTAGGGCGACGAGGAAGCCCAGGCTGCCGTGGCACCAGGGCAGGGCTTTGTAAAGGTCAGAATGTTCGTTCTCAGCCGTGGCTGTTACTAGGGAGCCGTCTCCCAGGACTACTTCGTAGCTCGTGATGGTCTCGTGGTAGAGGCCGGCCTTGTGGGAGTGGGTCGACATGCCAGTCCCGAATGCTAGGCCTGGAAGAGATTTGAAGTGGTTAGATGTTGTAGGCTCATTGGCGTATCTAGAGTTAGTTTTCAGGGGGGGCCTGGCCCCTAAGATGCCATGGCCGATGCGATGCAATGCGGTCAGGCGGAAGGTGAGCCCTACAGCCTGGGGTGGGCACAAGACCATTCTGGGGTGGGCCCGGCCCACCCGCCCCCCCCCCCCCCCCCCCCCCCTATATACGCCTATGTGTAGGCTATGGTAAGAGGAGTACAGCGGCATAAACGGCTATCGTGTACTGTTGCTTTGTTTATCGCTGTAAAATAAATATTTGTTTACGAAATTGCAGAAAACTTAACATCGCCATAATTTATCTGTTACGCATACAAAATAGTCACTGTTTTTTTTTCTTATAAGTAGTTAGACTCACCTCCCAACGTAGCATCAGTCAATTCGATGGTCACCGCCAACGAGTACCCCTTAGGTATCAGGTACTCGGTGATGTCTCCTATAGTGACCATGGGCTCCACCCTGACGGTCATGTTCCTCTCGTCCAGCTCCAGGATGTCGTACAGCGGGATGGGCACCTGGTGGTGCAGGTGCTTCTGGAAGAACGTCGTGGAGAGAGACTGCCAGTTGGGGCGGGAAGTGCAGAGGAAGCGACGGTCTTTTGGGGGCAGCTTGTTCCATTGTTGTACCTGGAATTATGAAAATGTTAGATTGAGATGGAAAGTTAGGATTTATGATTTTCAGTTTTGAGATAGCTATTAGAGCTAGAAGATAAGAGTGGGGAACAGTCAAATTCTTACATTTTGAGCTATATCATTAAGACTTGCACTAGACCAAAATTGTAGCAAGTATTGATCTGGGTAAATTATGTAAATAAAATTATAATTTAAGAATTGCAAAGATCTTGAACAAAACAATTTTGTGAGCGATACACAGAAAGTGCTCTTAAAAAGGTTTTTTTCCTTTTAAAGTACATAACCCAAATAAAGTAGTCCGTACTATCGAGTTTTAGGTCATTTTATGAGAATTTTACCAGAGTATTCATTAAATATGTCCCCCATTTCACACTCATACCTGACTCTGAATGAGTCTGACAGCGCTGTCATGTCGCAGCGGGTCGCTGGTGAGCCAGCGCACGTAGGCGCGCAGCCGCATCAGCACCGTGAACAGGAAGCTCGCTGGTAGGCAGAACACCACCACTACGAACTCCCTGTGGTCTTCCAGCCATTGTATCAGGCGGCCCTTGAAGGAGTCTGGTAGCATTGCTGAAAGAATAATGTAGGATTGGTATACTTGCTGCAGGATAGAGTGAAATAGGTCCGAATACGGGTATAGGAGACTTTCGGCTTTGTTTCTAAGGTTGGCACTTGTTTGTAACACTGTTTCAAACAGGTATCAACAGCCAAGATATTATTATTATAATTTCCCTACTGTCATCTAATTTCATTCTTTATAACAAGATAGAGTTCTAATTTTAATGAATGTTCTATATTTGAAATTGGCGCCAAAACTCAACAAGGACAACACCCAAATATAAATATAACCTCTTTGATACTTTGTTTAACATAATAATTGGTAGTTTTGTTTTATGTTTACTTGATCGTAAGGGGATTTTGTAGTGTATAACATGACCATTATTTTTCTAACAATTTGATTCTTTCATTGTCCTAGATGTATTTCTTAAATAAGTTTTCACAATCACTGTTCTTCTGACTGTTTTTATGCGTCCTCTATAGTCTACGAGTTCATGTACCACAATCCTCCTATTTACAATAATTTAGCTTATCCCAAATAAACAATGTTATTACTTACTGTTTTATACTATAACTCCTCTTAATAAATGAATGCAATCCCAGTAGCCGGCCTCTCCGGTCGCGCGGGCGTCACAGCACTACAGATAAAATATTAAACTCGTTCCATTACTCCATGACTAATAAAAATATAATCATCAATGTAGTATCTTTTCCTAATGCTATAATCTTAAGAATATTTTGATTATTAGAGAAGCTCATGCTCGTAGTTTCTAATTAGAGTGTTACCAAGCATACCGAATCATTAGATTCCACTAAAACTTCAAACAGCCATGGATAAAAATTATTTACACAACAACCAATGTTTTTTCAGCAAAATCACTTCTTCATTCATAGAAATGTTAAATATTTGGCTTTCAAATGAACGAAAACACATTCAGTTTCACGAGGCATGTTTCCTAATAGCTAAACGATTTTGACCTTGAACTATAAAATCAATTCGTCTTCGCGCCGCAGATTTAAAACTTCTAAAATGTTATATGTTTCGCGAATTTAAACCCTACTGAAATTGCAATAAGGGTCACTATGTAATTTTCAAAGATAGATAGTAGAGATAGTTACAAAGTAACACACGTGTCTTGATAGTAGCAAATATTTAAGATAAGCTACTGTGACTCCACATTTTTAAATCACTGATTAAGATTGGAAGACACCTGAAATTGTAATTAACATGACGTCATACAATCGTATTTTATTATCAGATTTTTGTATGAGTAATTCATTAGTATTAATTATTTAGTACTCTTAAAAAAAATAGTTCGGAAATGTATGAATGGAGAAAAATGTTGTATTGTGACCGTAAATAATTCAGCCAAGGGCTAGAGGACTACCTATGTCTTTTCCTCAAACATAGTTTAATATTTCTGACATTATTATAGGAACCCTGATATCTAAATCCTGAATGTATTTTTAATTAATCACTGTTTTGTCTGAATTAAGACCAAGTGGTCAGTGGTTGATTGAGAACGTAAAGCGTGAAAGCCAAAACTCGTAACTAAAAACGTAAAAAACTCTAGTCACAGTTTCATTTCAGCGATAATCAACGTTAAAAAATGTATGTAAATAAGAGGTATTTCGTACGTAAGATTTCTACGAACGGTTGATTAATACGACTGTTATAAGTTATTGGGTTTTTCTATGAAATCCTCAGTGGCAGCTCGGAGTTAGGAGTTGTGCCCGATTAATGGCAATAGGCTCGCCCCCTATTACATAGGACCTAAACATACTGGCGAACTGTGGGTGTACCCATCAGGGAAAACAGGCGTGATGGTATGTATGTATGTACGATTGCTTGATTCCAGGGTATAGACCACTTCGAGGACATAGGGCCGTGCGTGATCATGGCGTCTCCGGGGATGATGCAGTCCGGGCTGTCGCGCGAACTGTTCGAGTCGTGGTGCACGGACCCCAAGAATGGCGTCATCATTGCCGGTGAGCGATTTATTTGAAATGCTTTGGTAAAAGCAAGGAGGATTTTAGATTTGTACCTGTGTTATTAACTAACCTGACAGTGATGTGTTACTGAGAAAGTAGCGCCATTTCTTTCCAGCTTAAGAAGTGGTGAGGACGTTTTGGGGGCTGTCTTTTGCATTTAACAAGTGATAGATGATATTCTAGATTTCCAAAAACCAGTATTGCGCTTCAGCCCCCTTTGGTGTAGAACGTGTGTTATGTACGTCATACGGGATAATGTATTTACTAAGTTATGAGAAAGTATCTATTGAGGCAATCTTTAGGAAATATTGCATAATTCCAAGTCAAATCATTTATTTAAATTAAACTATTAAAAGGCTCTTTGGAAAGTCTCAAATTATAAGAATAAAAATAAAAAGAATTGAATCTACCGTCCACTTTCAAAAGATATTTTTGCACGGAGAAGAATGGTCAAGAAACTTCATAGCATATTACATTGACTTCTAGAAATGACTCACATTGTATCTGGTAAATCAAGCTTTCTCCCCCCTCCCAGGTTACTGCGTAGAAGGCACGCTGGCGAAGACGATCCTGTCGGAGCCGGAGGAGATCACGTCCATGTCGGGGCAGAAGCTGCCGCTCAAGATGTCCGTGGACTACATCTCCTTCTCCGCGCACACCGACTACCAGCAGACCTCCGAGTTCATCAATATACTGAAGCCGCCGCATGTGGTAAGGGACTGAACTGTAATACGTGGACTGTGGCATTACTATTTGAAGTGTCTCATCTTGAATTTAGTTACAAGGTTTACTCTAAGCGTGCACAGGGCACGATGAAAAGTGTCCCAATGTTTGAGGAACAGCACCACATTTTTTTTTTCATTTATGATAAGGTATGGGCCGTGCTTAATTCAGAGATAACAAAATGGCAGAGAATTGGAAATTGCTTATTTATGTTTGTATATATAGTCTATTTGGTGCAGGTCCTGGTGCACGGCGAGCAGAACGAGATGTCCCGGCTGAAGGCGGCGCTGCAGCGCGAGCACCGCGGCCGCCTGCAGATCCACACGCCCAGGAACACGCAGCAGCTGTGCCTCACCTTCCGCGGAGACAAGACTGCTAAGGTGGGACTATACTCCCTATTTATAGCTCCCCATTCATGGATGACCCTTATAAATAAGTGAAAGACATTGTCAAAGCCGTTACATAGTCTAACTACATACAAACATACCATCACACCTTTATTCCCCGGAGGGTTAAGCAAAGGTGTACCAATGTGCCGTCAGCAACATAAGTCGATTAACAGTGTTACGTTTACATATAATTTAAATAGACACGAAATAACACTATTCACTGCTATCAGGAGGACAGGCCTGTTGGTCTAGTGGTTAGCGGCCCTGACTGCTAAGCCGGAGGTCGTGGGTTCGATTCCCACCCAGGACTAACTTTGTGTGATGAGCATGATTGTTAGTTCTGTGTCTGGGTGTGATTTATCTATAATATGTATGTATTTATAGATTATATAAGTATTTATATCAGTTGTCTGGTTACCATAACACAAGCTCTGCTTAGCTTGGGATCAGATAGCCGTGTGTGAGTTGTCCCAAAGATATTATTTATTTATCCAGAAGTTTAAGCAATTCCTAAGAGTCCTTTTTTGTCTTAATTTTAGGTTTATTTCTTATTTCCTTTAGTAATCTTAAATGTTAATCTATTTTATTGCTGACTGGACACCCATAGTTCGCCGGTATGTTCCAAATTGTACATTTGTTTAATTTGCCACAGGTGATGGGCTCGCTAGCGATGGAGAAGCCGGAGCCGGGCACACAGCTGCAAGGGATACTGGTGAAGAGGAACTTCAACTACCACATACTGGCGCCCTCCGATCTTAACAGTAAGTCTCACAGTTTGTATCTTTGCTAAATAATATAAGCGTTTACGCTGCTGGGTATCGCATACAAACTTTCAAGATCAAAATCTTGGAAATTAAATAATCGATTATTAAATGAAGTTTTTTCGATTCGTATACGCAAAATAAATAAGTTTAAAGAGTCAGTTAAGATCATGTTCGAATATAATTTTTGTATACAGTGCCATTTAAAATTTCTATAAAAAGTAACTTTTGCAGTTTTAAAAGTAATGTAGGTACTTTTAAAACTGCAAAAGTATTTTTTTATTGAAAACAGCGATGTGTGTGATAAGTGTTTTCTAAATGGAGTAAATACTCCTCACTGGTGCCGATTCTGTCTTACACCGACTAAAGCTAAACTAAAGCTAAAATTTCTTATTTTTAATTTAGAGAATCTTAAAAGCTATTCTGAAAACAAGATTCTCTAAACTTAAAAACAATATTGACATCACTTAAATCGAGTTTGACAATCGCTAAGTTAAGTAAACCATAAACGAAGATTTGTTGAAAATTAAAATAAACAGCGAATGAGAGTGAACGAAATGATCGGAAGTGCAAAAAATACCTGAGTAAAATCAAATAATCTTTAATGGTTTATCAATAATTATTTAAATGAAATATAAAGAGCATATTTACGGCGTAAAACTATATTATTGTTTATATTTTAATAATATATTATGTAGTAGCCTACATTTGTTTTTATTATCTGTGGTTAATGTGATCCTGCCATGGTTGCCAACTTATGGGTTTTGCCCCAAATTAGGGGCTAGAAGTGGTAAAAGGGACAGAAGAGGGGGCTGAATTTTTTTGGGGCTAATATACTAGGTAACGTTTTATTTTATGAGCTACGTAACAATTTAGGATATGAATGGGTACATATTATAAAATTTTATATTAAGGGGATTTTACGGGGATTCAGAAAAAACTTGGGGGAAAATTTTGGTAAGGGTTGGTAACACTAATTGACTTGGTGCAATGATATGATTGATGTATGTCAACAGAACAATAATAAATTGGGTGTTGTTTTATTTTTAACTGTTTTATAAATAATTAAATTAGCATGCAGTCGTTCAGAAAACGAGCGAATAAATAACAGCGAGAGCTTCTCGTGGAGCGACTCCACAACAATCGAAAAATGACCAGAGGTAAGAAATAAAACTGAACTTGTTATTTTATTGCTGAATCCTTAGCATAACATAAACAACGATAGAAAATTTGAGAGCCTCAATATTAATAGTTATCAGTTTATCGTTGGGTATGTAAATTATACTATTATTGTGTATAAATTCAGGTCTACTACTAGCCTTTTTTGTTTTTTTTTTTAGAAAATCAAGCTGATTCCGGAGTTTTGGAATTATTTAAGGCTACCATCATTAGCCAACTGAACTGAACCAACTGGGCTGCAGCAGGACTGTAGAGCAGTGGCAACATGTAAGTAGAATACGTCAGATAAAATTTTAAACTGTATTGCATAATTTTCATTGTGTTCTAAATTAATTTAATTTCAACAGATATAAAATGTGTGGGTACAAAAAGTGAATACAAAGGCGAGAAAAGTAAGAGACTCTATCAGGGCCAAAGCGAAGGCCAAGCCAGGACCAAACCAAAAAGCATGCAAGCGGTCGAGTTACCCGTCATCGAGGACTACCGAGGACTCTTCGCCTGCCAATTGAAATTATTTTGCTGATTGTTAATTATTTTAATGATTGTTATGTTTTGTTGATTATTATATCTTGTAGATTGTTTATTATTATGTTTAGGGTTAAGGATAGGTATAATAGTAATAAAAATAAACTTTTTTTTAGTAAAGAAATAAGATGTTTAATTTAAACAAAATGATTTACAAGCAATTGCCGAATTTCCCTTGCTTCGGTATGGAAATCGGTGCTGGTATCCTCTACAAGTCTACAGTCACACTGCTGGCTATCCCCAGTCACATCAATATCTTCTTCATCTGCAAAAATACACTTATTTAGATTTCTTATTTTGCAAATGTAAATAAAACATCCATAATATTAATAAGTAAACTAGGTACACTTACCATCCAATGTTTCCAAAATCATATTGTACAGGGTGCAACATGCCAGAATAATTTTAACTGCCCTTTCTGACCGGTAGTGCAGACAGCGATGCCTGTGTCGGCATCTAAATTTATTCTTGAAGCGTCCATTGCACATTTCCACCACATTTCTTGCCCTGGTGTAGCTTTCATTGTAGGCAGCCTCCGCTTCAGTTGCTGGCACCATAATGGGAGTTGAATAGAATGGGTTTGAATTGTCTCGCAATATTTCCAACCGAACTCTTTCTTGATCGTTTAAAAAAAAATCTTATTTCACAGAATCTAAATGTCGATTTATCCACTTCAAATTCAATGTTTATTGCTTCATTTGCACTTACAATATTCCAAATCATACTTTATAGATGTTCAGTGCAAAAATATCTTTGTTTTAACAAATGCATTTCGTATGGCATTCTACCATAACTTCCATTATGTTTATGACTCACGAGCAAGGAACATATTTACTCTCTCACGAGAATCCAAACTTTCAAGAAAATGAACAAGAAATGTGATTGTTACATTATAGTTCATAACAACTAATTTTATTCCACACCTTTTTAGTCGCGATTAATATTAGTCTAATTTAGCTTGACAACCAACATTTTAGGAGAAAAACGTCAGATTCAGAATAGCAAAATTGCCGTTTTCTCTAAATTGAGTGACTAAAGCAACTTTAGTCCTGTCAAACTATAATTTAGCTAGTTTAGTCAATTTCAGAATAGGAAACGTCGTTTGACAGGACTAAACTAAATTTTAGTGATTTTTAATTTAGTTTAGAGAATTTTGTCACAACAGAATCGGCACCATTGTCGCAATGTCAACAATTTGGCCACGCAGCAAAATCATGCAGAGAGATGATCTCCTTGTGTGGTCACTGTGGAGAAGCAGGACACTTGGTGTCAGAGTGCACGAAGAAAGCAGACGCACCAAAATGTGCATCGTGCTCGCGGTATAAGAAGCCCAGCAACCATAAGACGGGAGATGTTGAGTGCCCTGCTAGGAAATTTGCAGAAATTAGGTACATCAATTCGATCGACTACGAGGGCACGTAGAGCGTCATACTCTAAGTTAGACTTCCGCGTTCGACACATCGCTCCTTGAATATAAAAGGGCCACAATTTAAAAAAAAAATGAAAATCATTTTATTGCAAAAATTACACCTGAAGTCGGTTCAGGTGTAATTTTTGCAATAAAACGATTTTCATTTTTTTTTTTAATTGTGGCCCTTTTGTATTCAAGGAGCGACATGTTGCTGACACAACTGTAACAGACCTTGCACTGCGCTGACACACTTACCATCGACTTATTTTTAATTCATAAGCACATTAGTGCAAATGTCTAATATAAATAACAGCGACTCAAATGTGTTTTTGCAACCTACTTTAATTCTGCTGACGCAAATTCTTTCCGGCAATAATTATATGTTTAGTTGTAAGTTAGTAGAGATTAAGTTAAATTAATAAAATTGCCATTATGTAATAGATAGATATTAAACAAAAACCTACTGTCCTATATTTAGCTTTTGGAGCTCCTGCAGCCTGTGACACAGGATTATCCTAGTACAGGCATCTAACATTATTTTACCTACAATGTTAATTTTAGATTTACTATGTATTTTACCTTTTGAATTTCTGAATAAAAAAATTATTTATTTATTTATTTTATTTACTGTTTTAGATTTAGACTGCCTGCCTGTTTTAGGCTGTTTTTTTTTGTTTTACTGGTTTTTGTTTTTGTTTTAATGATTTAAATCACAATTAACCGGTTTATTCAGAATTTTAAATCTCATAAAAATGGCTACGTTGATCAGAAAGACGTTTGCGACACTAAGAAGAAACTGACTAGATTTTGAATGTTTTTAGTTAGCAAAATTGGCCTTAAAGTTTTATTCAGCCTACCAAGTGTTCGAGTATCGTCTTTTTTACATCATTTAATTCACAAGTTATCCATTTTGTCGCCTGATACTGATCCTCTCCCCTTTCCAGAGTACACCGAGCTGAGTCAGTCGGAGGTGACGCAGCGGCAGTCGATCCACTACAGCGGGTCGGTGGGGCTGCTGCGTCACGTGGTCATGCAGCTGGCCGGAGCCATCGACTTCCAGAGCGAGACCCGCTGGAGGGTCTACTCCTGCGTCGACCTCACCGTCGAGAACAACATGATCACCTTAGAGGTAACGTAGCTGTCTATGTACTGGTAAGGTAGAGAACTAGTCGGTGTAGTTATTACAGATATAAGCGTTACTTTTGGGACGGCAATCATCATCATCTGCCTAGCCTTTTCTCAACTATGTTGAGGTCGGCTTCCAGTCGAACCGGATGCAGCTGAATATCAGTATTTTACGTGGAGTGACTGCCTATCAGACCTCCACAACCCAATAATGGGTAATACGATACTTTTGGTAAGACTGGTTGTCAGACTTTCTGGCTTCTGACTAACAGTAACTTTTGGGACGGCAATGCCAAAAGAAAATTTTCTTTTTTTACTTTTTAGAGCGTTTTTGTGTCGGGGATTATTTACTTTTGAAACGGCTGACCCGATTTTGATAAAGCATATCTAAGAATCATCGCTAGGCTCTCGCTATTACATCCTGTTTTCAAATGAAACCGCATTCAAATCGGTTCACCTGTTTAAAAGTAAATAACCCCCGACACAAAAACGCTCTAAAATGTAAAAGAAAAACAAATTTTCTTCAGACACAGAGACACAGAGGCACGTCATACGTAACACCCCTTTTTTTGAGTGGGGGGTTAAAAATGAGCATGTTTAAACAAACGAATATAAGTGTAAGTAAGAGCTGGTCCCCGTGCAGTGGGCGGCGGCGCCGGTGTCGGACATGTTCGCGGACGCGCTGGTGGCGGGCATCCTGGCGGCCTCCGCGCTCGTCGCGCCCAGGCATCTGCCGCTCGCGCCCAAGCTCGACCGGATGCACTTCAAGGTAACGACCCTAACTAGCAGCCCTTCCGCTCGTTAATTGAGCAGCAGACACCAATAACGAATTATTCCAAAATTTCATTTCTTATCTAAAAAAAACCAATTTATTTTTGCCTTGAAAACTTAATAAAGTTAATCAATTCGATACATAAAGGTGATGTCACAGTTTATTATTCCCATACAAAATCTAAGGAAGAATCTGGTTCTGACAGTTTATAAAAAGTATATGAATTATTAATTGGTTTAGTTTTGCCAAAAAAAAACAAGCTAATCAAAATTACTCCTTTTTTTCGAAGTTATTAAGATGGTTTTGGGATATGTACCTATATGACGACACGGTTGGCACAGTGGCCGAGAGATCGACTGCTGCGCTGCGTATCGCAGGTTCGATTCCCGCACGGAACAAATATTTGTATGACCAACAGATAGATGTTCCAGGTCTGGCTGTTTGTGTATGTAAGTTTATATAATGTTTGTAAACGCACCCACGATACAGGAGAAATTCATTGTGTGGGGCAACGTTTTTTTTTATGTGATTAATTTCAATTCTTACTGTGGGTTAACTATTTTTTACAGAACTTAGCTTGTTTATGAGCTTGAATATAATTTTAATGTTTATTCCCAGGAGTGTGTGATAGAGATGCTACAAGAGATGTTCGGCGAAGACGCGGTGCCCAAGATGTTCAAGGGGGACAAGCTGTACGTCACCGTGGATGACAAGCGGGCCGACATCGACCTGCTCAACATGGTCAGTACTACACGGGATTGTACACCTTATCGACATACGTAGGCTTAGGAATGAAAGTGATTTTACGATGATCATGTTCACAAAATTCACTTGGTACACAGTTTCACACATAATTTGTTTGACGTATTCTTATAGCGATTTTTTCAAATTCAGATATTCGAACATATTATAACAAACTACCCTCAATTTGCAGGAAGTGAAATGCCCCGAAGACGAGACGTTAGAGCGCATGGTGCAGTCCGCCGTCACCAAGCTGTACAGCGCGCTGGCGCCCGTCAAGCCGCCCCCGCCGCCCAGCACGTGACACGACGCCCCGGCCTCCGCCCCCGCACTGCACCCCGCGCCCGCCCCCGTTCCTGCTCCCGTTCCCGCCCCCGCCCCCGTCCAGCACGTGTCGCCCATCCCCGCCCTGGAGGTGTCGTGGCCCCAGCCGAGCGTGTTCATGCCACGGATGAACGAGTGAACAGCGGGCGCCGTGGTTATACTTTACATTTTATTTTAAGACTTAAGTCAGTAACGTAAGGTTTAAAATGCAACAAATTTAAAGCTTGTACCATTTTAAACCTTATTGTAAGTGTAATAGGGTATGATATTAATAAGTTCTGTGTTAAATGTAAGTGGAAATAAAGTACCTACATTCTAGACAATATAAACAAGTCTTTTACTGGTAAATAATAAGTATTAATTTTGTGTCAGAAAATAATTTCTGCAAAATGGTCTGTGTATTATTAAGATAAGTTTTGAATACAATCTAAATGTCACAAATTTGAAACATTAATGTTGTAATAATTAAGATTCAAATAATTGTTCATATCCCAATTATTTTTCTGTATATGATCAATCAAATGCCCTCTCAATTTAAGGATATTCAAATCGGTGTCTATGGCTCGTTATGACTGTAATAAATAGTTGTTGATGTATGAAATAAGAAAAAAAATATAAAGCTGTGAATGTTTGTTTATAGAATAAACTTTTATACTAAGTAAACACTCTTTTGTTTACTCTTCCAACTCCGGCGTTTATACTAAAACAAGAGTTTCAATATAAAAACAAGTTTATTTACAACTGTCACCAGCGCAAAGCGCTTTGACAACACGTTTTCCATATTAACTTAGCTAGTAGCTTTAAAAATAAACTCTCATTTGGCTTTTCGGAACATTACAATATTCGACCCATCATTCATTATAATCAGTCACAGTACACAGGCGGCACCTTCCTTGCGCTTATAACAAGTTTCTTATCCGAAATCCATTGATGGCTTGTTTATTACTGTTCTAGGGCCGTAAGTACAACGTAAGAATCCTTTCTTTATCGTGTGGGCAGTAAGGTCTTACGAGGACACACACCCTAGTGTCAGAGTTTCTAAACCGCCTCAAGGGCCTCTGACTTGGTTACCGATGTCAGTGATCTCCAAGATAAACTTAGAAAGTACGTAATACTGTTTCGTTGTGAAAAAATGGTATTTTTCGTATAGCTATCTCTCTCACACGAACGAAAACTTTGTTGATCTAAAAAATACCATCATGCCTGTATTTCCCGAAGGGTTACCAATGTACACCCCCAGTTCGCCGGTATATTTAGGTCCCATGTAATAGGGAGCGAGCCTATTGCCATTAATCGGGCACAAATCCAAACTCCGAGCTGCTACTGAGAATTTCTTAGAAAAACCCAATAACACTTGATGACTTGATGTTGATCTCTTCTGCAAAACCCCGGATTCAATCCACTGAAGTTGCGACTTGTGGTCAAACTTCAATATCTGTGGTACAGTGGTTCGGGTACTAGGAGCTCTTGGAGTAGCGCTTCCAGAACTTCTTGACGTCGTCGTGTCCGTGCCGCGTCACCACCATGGTGCGCGAGCGCTCGCTCTGCCACGTCAGCACTCCCTGCTGCTTCGCGTAGTCACGCAGCACCACGAAGTCCGCCTGGGGGACAGGTAGTTTCATGTCATTTATTTATCCAGACAAAAATAATGGCATTGGCAGTCCACACATTGTTACCTCAAAAATAAGAATTTTGATTTATAACAAATATTTTCACCCGTGTTAAGTCAAGTATTTGGTTATTGCTCCACTCCCGTGTGTAGTAGCGTGATATTATATAGACTTTGACACTTACAAATAACGAGGTTTTCTATGAGTAAAATAATTTTCAAAATTGGTTCAGTAGGTCCAGAGATTACCCCCTTCAACCTCACAGACTCACAAACTTACCTCTATAATATTATTATCACATATAAACTAAGTATCCATAATAAATATTAGACTTTTAACTGTAAATTTAATAAAGCCTTCGTACCTGTGACAAGAACTGGTTGTACACGACACCCTCGGTGTAGGTGAACCGGTTCCTCTCCGTCTCCCACAGCTTGATCTGGTCCACCACGGTGGGCGGCAGCGTTGACGACGTCCGGATGCCGCCCGTCTCCGACTTTAACATCTGAAACATTGCATTGATTATTAAAAACTTCCGGCCCTGCATTGTTGGCTAAATAAGACTGCATATTATTGAGTAACATAATAAACTCAAGACCCATAAGCGTTTACTTTACAGTATTTTTACATGCCAACTAGAGACCCGCTAGGCGACTTCGTCCCCGTTGCTTATTTTTCCTGGGTTAAGTCTATGGTTACTGCTGTCGTGGGTCGTAGCAATTAATGAATATAGTAGTAAGTACCTGCGGATGCGAGTGTTGCTCCAGATAGTGTATGATCTGTTCGGCGGTGATGCCGCCGCGCAGAGCTTGTCGCACGGACTCGCGCGTCAGCACGCCCACCACCAAGTTAGGGAACCTGCACATACACATTACATTATATAATAGAATAATTGACAAAATGTAGATGGTCTTTTCACTTCTCCTTTGGAGAGACAGACGTGACTGCGATCTTGACAAATTCTTTTAAGGTAAAGTCCACCATTGCAGTTATAATGCGACAGCACGGTTGGCTGCAGCGTTGCGTGTCGCGGGTTTGATTATATAATTATTTTTATGGCCCACAGATAGTTGTTCCAGGTCTGACTTTGTGTGGGTTTATATGCTTGTAAACGCACCCACGATACTTTTTTTTTTTTTTTTTTTTTTTTTTTTTTTACTGGAGAAATTACTAGAGTAAAGCAAATAAATGAGATGTTCTTGTTACCGACCTGTACATGAGCTCGGTGAAGAGCCCCAGCAGCGCGACCTGCAGGTTGGTCTGCGTGTAGGCGTACACGCGGTAGTTGGTCTCCACCAGGATGTACCCGCGCTGTGCCGCCGGAGCACTCAGCGGGGCCGCCACGCTGCCCGACCGGACAGACGCTATGTTCAGCGCCAGCCGCGTCGGGTAGAAGCGACCCGCCTTGCGCTGTACACCACAATACATATGGTCAACATTCATTACTTCTGGAACTCACACATGTATTCCTCAAAGAGATAGGCAGAGTTTTACTAATGTACACCCACAGTTCGCCGGTATGTTTAGGTCCCATGTAATAGGGGGAGAGCCTATTGCCATTAACCGGGCACAAATTATAACTCCAAGCTGCTACTGATCTTAGTAAAACCCAATAACACCTTGGTCGACCTTGGAATCGAGCCCAAGACCTCTAGCACCTCTAGCGTAGCAGTCGCGCTTAGGACCACTAGGCTAAAGAGGTAGTTATTCATTATAGAATTCAGATGAAAAAGACGAAAAGCAAATGATAATAGTAATAATGACTCACCTTTCTTTGATAAACAAGTCCAAACTCCCGCAAATGTTGTAAGAAGACTAACATGTTGTTACTCATGCCTTCTGTGCTATAATCCTGCAAAAAAACATACATTTCTTTTTATCAACATATTCAAACAGGTATACACTGGTGGTTTTATGGATCCTAAAAAGCCCAAGATCCTAGACCAGGTCAGTGTAAAGTGCTAATTAAAGCAGGTTTAACAATGGCTGTGAATGACTGGTTACCTTGCCAAGAGTACTGAAGCTAAGTTGGTAGAGGAAGGCGAGGCACTCGGCTGCGCTCAGGCTTCGCTTCTCTGCCGTGTGCAGGTAGTGTTGCAGGAATAACCACACCTGGAATTACACATGACATGATGTAGCATAAAACGTATCTATAGCACTTGGCAATAGCTTTCTATCAATCAATCTTAGAACAGTACTTCCAGAGATTACTTCTTAGAAACAAACATACATTAGAGATTCCAAGATTTCCAAGTTAAAGTTAAGCTATTGAGTGGAGAACCATTTATTAAAGTCATACTAATATGCTTTGTAACACTATTTAAATAAATCCAAGAATTATACATTAAAGACAAACTGTAAGACAGTAGTAACAATGAAATTGCTTACTTGTTTGGCAGTGCTCAGGAGTAGGAACTGAAAACCGGCGCGAGTGATAACTGCTGACCCATCCTCTGCATCTCTACAACAATGATATAACTGTTAGAAAGATTAACATAGCATTGTGAACGGAGTGTGACTGGTGAGGCTTATGTCAAGAAGCCTATGATGCATTATAACCTGTCATCTAACTTTACTATTTTGCTGTGCCAAAGAGGGGCCATAATTGTTTCTATTTATTAACACTTACCACTTGTATGTTCACATTATGGAATGCAATAAAGATTTAAGATTTGATTTGAGATTTGAAGGAAATCTTATGTATTATGTTATGGCTATAAACCTGACCTGGTCATCAAACCAGCATGCAGCAGGATCCTGACAGCATCAGCGCTGATGCCCTCGGTCTGTGCACTGCCCACCATGTAGTGCAGCACACACTCCCACCTCTCCAGGGCGTATGAGTCGAGGAATGTCACGTCCCGAGCCTTGTTGTCTGGTTCTAATGATAATGACATGCTCCAAGGGCGGCCACTAAAAGAACAAAACATACAAGTTACCTATCAAAGTCAAAAAGTTCCATTAAAAGTTACAGATCTCAATAAATAATGGAAAATAAAATTTAATGGAAACACTACATCAACAAACATATTGAAATGTGGGTACATTTGGTTTTTACATAACTGCCATAAAAAAAGAGTGTTATGTTTTATGATGTGTAGACTAACTTATGGAACTAAAAAATACAAAGGCATACTTAAAATTAATCTCAACCACTATAGTAGCCTACTACTCAGGGCAAAGAGGGATGTCATGAAGGGTTCTTTTCTAGCTGAAGTGAGGTCCCATAACATAAAGAGTTTTAAAAGTAATTGTCACACACATACCCTCCAAGCAGAGCAACTTTAAGGTTCTTCTTGAAGGACAGTGCCAGCATCCAGCCCGGCATACCTCCGGGAATGGGCGCCTCCTGCCATACTGACAGCTCTGATAAGGCTTCACATGCTTTGGCTTGCTCCCTGTAATGGAAATGGTATAGTGTGATAGATTATTATAGGATTTAACAATATTAAGGGAAAAAAATATTGTGACGTGATGTTCCTTTGGTTATAAATACATTCATAAAATCTTTTTTTAACTTTTGTCACCACATCCTCTTTTAAACTGTTACCTTCTAGAATCTCTCTCATTCCTCAGTCTATCATTCAAAGTTATACCACACATACTTTGCAAGGAACACATCTTTACAGTATTAATCCTACTTTCATGCCTCATTTGTCAAACCCAACATTTGGTCAATGGATCATCTTAGGGGTTCACTTCTTATACATCTTTGGTGATAATAATGTAAAAGCACATACTTGGCGAAAGTCTGCGACACCCAGGATGTGACGACGGCTTGCGGCACTGGTTGCTCCACGAATAGCAGTCTGATCACGAAGTGACGCGCCAGTTCCGGCAACTCTCTATGAAGTACGGAAAAACATTTGAGTATTGTTTTGTTTGGTATAAAACTTTTATTGGAATTCATGAATTGTGTACAAATTGACATTTTTGAACTTTTACTAAGTCTAACCTCAAACATCAACAGAGGTTTTTGTACTCGTTTGAGATTTTTCGATTTGGTGCTATAGCTTTACATACCGGTAAACAGCTAAACATATCGTAGGGTAATTATATAAAGTCTCTAAAAACTGCGCCGAACGACTTTTGAGGTATTCGTGAAGATCTTTGCATTGTAAAGTGGGCGATGGATTTAAATTTGAGGAAGACTTGGATTTAGAGGATTCTGACATCCTGCTTTTTATATTACGCTGTTACATATAACATATGATATGTAAGTTATATTTCACAATTTATTTAACTACAACAAGTCAACAACAAACAGTTTTCAGAATTCCGATCCGACACGATAATGACAATAATGACATCAACAATCAACATTAGAATTTTGATAGAATTTATGACAATTGACATTCTTGACAACTTGAACTTTTAAACGCTGCAGGAACCAAGGTTTTCAGCTGTCCGGTGAACGGTGTTGTGCATTTCATTATGTCAAAATTGACAAATGTCAAAGTACAACTCTAGTTGCGTTCCAATGATTTATTAGACATACATTAAACATAAGTTTTGTTTCACACAAAAATATGAATTTAGTTGTCGAAAGCATGGAAAGATATTAAAAAAAACTGCCCTTGATCTTGAGATAAAGACAAGTACTACGTACGAACAAAGTTTTGTCTTCGCTTACTTTATCTTTTCTGCAAATAAAGAAAACAGCTATCTTGTTTCCTTACGTTCAATTTGGCAGGTCATTTAAACAGCTTACTTTGCTTTACCTATCTATTTTCTAATGAGAATGTTAACTCATTCGATTTAAGTTAGAAAGTAATGTATCATAATCTTGCTAGTAGAATAAAATCTTACCAGACTCCTCCCAGCCCAACTCACCCGGTGGGTGACTTTTACATAACTCACACTCTTCTAAGTGGCAATAAATATAGGTATGTCGATCAAAATTAGCTAATTACTGATTAACCCTCTATTGCCGTGGGACTAACTAGTAACAGTTTAGACTAATATTTGAAAATATCAATTAAAAAATCTACTCAGTAAACTGAATTCTTTACTTTGCACATTCTCAACGTCTTGTTAGTTTAAGTTAGTTTGTCCAGTAAAGAAGCTCGTAGGTTTCGAATACATGTTAATATTTGCATAATTCTGTTAGTGAAGACCGCATGGATGAATGTAAAGGCTAAAGTTTGATGCAAGTTCTCGCGAACCTGTTTCACATCAAGTAGCATTCCACTTTGTGTATATACGTCAAGAAAGTCTATCTGTTGTGAAAAATGTAATGGAAACAATGTATTGAACAATGCGATCTGAAACCAGTGTACATCTACTTAAGTACGCACTATTTTAATAATACATGCAAATCCGTACGCTGTACCTTTACCCTATTATATTTATAATGTAAATGGTATCACGTACCATACATACGCTTCATGCAGTCACAAGAATAATTATAAAGTGGACAGAATCAGCCCGAGATCAAGATTTTTATTTGATCTGAGGAATCACCTAACTTTCTTACATAATCTTCCGTAGGTAGACGTACGTACGTAAATCATACAAAGTGTTTCTTAGTAGGTTCATAACATTAAGCCAAAGTTGCAAAAATGTAAACTTATTTTGTCCTCAATCGTCTTTAATTACTATCCCTGTAGAGAGAGACATGCCTAAGTAGATGTCCAAGTACATATCTTGCATCACGCACGCATGTATACCATAGTTACCTTCTATTTACGTGAGGTACCTACTTATAAATACCTACACAACAACATACATACAGTACGAGTAAAAAGTTACTAAAAGTTTTGTAAGAATTCAAATAAATTCTTGGCAAATATTTAAACTTGATAAAATAATGTTCTTATTCAAGGATCCACAAATAATGGTTCCTTGAGGATCGGAATCGCTGAGAAAAAGAAATACCTTGTTCATAATCCCATACAAAGAAAAAAAAAGGTTTACTCACTCACACAGGTAGGCGGGTGACGCATACGAGTGTAATTTCCCCGTGCACGTACACGGCCTCGCACACTAGTGCGCACAGTCGAGTTCCCCGCATTTCATTCTCGTCGGCAGATGGCGGATGCAGTGGACGCCCTCCGTCAGTCGCGCATAGACAACTCACCGAGCGTAGTGTGCTTGCGATTCTCTCAGCACCATTTTGTGTATATCTTTTCGAACGGGACATTGTGTGTATGTGCTCCGTGAATAATCGTGAACCACGACTATCAAAGTTTCGAATAGTGTTCAGTGTTTCACTTTCGACATGCCCGTCGAGGGATCGATGCGATATCTCGGGCGCCCGTAGAAACCGCGCCTCCGTCATGAGCGAGTGATCGTCGACGTAAAAAAAGTTAACACAGGAAACATGTCTGGGCGGACCGCCGACGCGGATGCGAGCGAAGGGTTCCAGTTCGAAATTCGAATGCGGTCATGTCATCGCCTCTCGGATTTCTCATAAGTCACCGTCCAATGTCAAAATCGTGCACGTACCGCGAGCGCCGACCCTCCGGATCGTGCGGAAAATGCAATCGTTGGTAGTTTGGTGGGCGGTGGTGTCGGCCGCCTGGGCGCTGGCGGGCGCCTGCTCGAGCTCCATCTCCAAGCGCCCGGCGCGACCCGCGCGCCCGCAGCGCCCGCACCCGCAGCCGCAGCCGCAGCAGCGCATCAACGTCACCTTCCCCTTGTTCAAGTGCGAGCCCGACTACTCGGAGTACTACTGCCTCAACGGCGGAGTGTGTTTCACCGTGGTGATATCGGAGAGCCCGATCTACAACTGCGAGTGCCGGAGCGGGTTCGTGGGGCAGCGCTGCGAGTTCAAGGACCTGGACGACTCGTACGTGTTTACGAGTCGGCAGCTCATGATGGAGACAGCGTCGATCGCGGGCGGCGCGACTGTCGCCGTGTTCCTCGCCATTCTAGTCTGCTTCGGCGCGTGGGTGCGGCTGCACCGGCGCGGCAAGACGCCGCCGTTCTCGGAGGAGCGCGGCCAGGTGCAGCTGGTGGCCGTGGCGGCGCCGCGCGGCCGTGTCGCGCTGTGCAAGGCGCCGCCCGACCTGCCGCACTAGCCCCACTCGCTCCTCTCTAGTGGACAATCGCCGGACAATGCGTCCCTTGTTTATATTGTATGTCGTGTACATATTATAGATAGATTATGTGTTAAGTTATGTGGAGAGAACGGAAGATATAAGGAGAAATTTATGTGATAATTATTTTACGAAGTTTATAATTTATTCGGAAGTAATTTCTTTTGTATATACCTCTCGGATCCCGTTCCATGGTGGGTTCCATTTCACAGAGTTGAAATTTCAGTCTCCTCCCCGGTGTTCGTTTTGTGGATTGTAATCTGTATTATTCTGTTCACGTTCAGAGTGTATCGGATGTGTAAGATCGAACAACGACCATGTACCTAATGCTACTCGCTTCAAGTAGAGCTGTTATATGTTATATTGTTGTTTGCACTGTATCTGCAGATACAAAAGGCTGAGCTGCTATCCTGCACTGAACAGATCAGTTCATAGTGTGAGTCTTGATAATCAAAACAGTACACACCGGTACTGGTCTGTTTGGTGCAGGAGAGGGGCGTGTGTTGCTGCACATGCCGCATGTTAATGTTTGTTGAGGTAGCGGAGAGTACCAGTGACGTGCGTAGGGCTCCGCTGGCGCCCTCGCACGCTACGACGCTATACTTAGATAATTGTGAATCAATGTTAATTGTATTTATTAATATTCCATTCTATACAAATAGAATTTGTGATGAATTTATTGTAGGCTTGTGCGAGGCAGCGAGTAGCGCAGTTGGTTCCTATTGCCGTTCCGGGCCGAGTGCCCGCACATTCCATCTCGCGGATAGAGTATTTTACTGGTGTCAGTATTATTTTGTAATACGAGTCTTAAGCCGGCAGCTTTATTTTTTAATTTATACCTGTTATCCCGCTGGGATAGTGCTGTATTATATTTGTTTAAAGGCTGAGTATGTGCCGTCGATGAGGAAGGCTTTTTTGTAAATATAGCCCGTGTAGGTATTTATTAGATATTTATGATCGTTTATTTATTGACTGCTTTATTTAGTTAATCTCAATGATCAGTGCATCCAAGGCGCCTAACTAAGCGGTTAACGGTTGTATTTTCATTTCACCCTGCTAAGCATGGCCTCGCGTAATGTATATTCAATTGTAATCTCATTATGAATCTCCATTATGTCTAGTATTTTGTAAAAATTGAAACATAACATTGGATGGTGTATAAAATACAGTACCTAAGCAGTGCAAGCCGTCCACAACACTACTACCGTGTTGCCGCTGTATATTTGATTGTTTATGTTCAATAATTAATTATTATTCATCATTCATACCACTAGGATTAATGTTTCCGTCGTTGTAAACATAGACGCAATGTTTTAGATCATTGATGTATTCAAACTACTGTAATAAAGACAATAAAAAGTCTGTAAGTCGCTCTCTGTCTAGTATACTATGTACTAAGTGAATAGGACGGTAGCACTGCGAGGGGTACACAAAAAAATAGCAAATTTGTTAATAGGCTGTGAGATCACAGAGATGAGGCAGGGCGCGGCGGCCGGCCGGTTGTTTTACCCTAGACCCGCGTACCATTTCGATGGCAGTTTCATGTGTTTGACGTATGTTGTGTTTCGACCGGCCGCCATGCGCTGCACCAAACACTAACACATTGTACCGCATTTAATAAGCTCACGAGCTTATCATTCGCGGTACAATTTATTAGTTTTTGGTCCACTCCACGTTTTACTCCACCGTTACTGTTACCGCACCTGGTAACAGTGAGGGTTGAAGTAAATCGGGGAGTCCCATGTACATTGATTCATATGAGATGTTTATATGAACATTCCAAAGTATTTGTAAAATATTACCTACAACACTAATAATTTCGAAGTATCTGTTAAGACGCTACTTGTTAATTATACAATTTTCTATTGATCATTTGTTAAAGAAAATTATATGAAACTAAATCCTTTACGATATCTTTCATTTCTCAATGAGCCGCCCGATCTGCTGGTTGTAACAGAGCTATTGTTCGCACTCAGCTGTAGAGATGTTGCAGTGTGTTGAGAACAACAGCCGCACCTTTTGCTAATTATTATAATCTTGAACTAGTTTTCAATAACGTGAAATAGCCACATTCATAACATTCGGCATAGTTTTTTGTTGATCGTTGTGAACAAAGCTCTGGAGCATTTACGATTATCGATTAGATAAGTACTCATTAGTTGTGCAATGATCTGGTAATTACATCGAGTAGCCAGCCCAGTTTGGCGCGTCACACCGGTCACACCCACGCGAGTAATCGCTTCTCGTACTTGTGCAATAAACACCTGTCCGCAATCAAATTAGTTCGGAAATCATAGATATCTGTAACTGTGAAATTGAGTAATGGCCCATCGGTTTCAGTTATGATGTAGGTATATTATAGTAGCACGCAAACGAAAGTCTATCTGTGTAACAATCTCGGAGTGCGCTCTGTTCCATCACGTCTCGAAATCCGTAAAGAATAACTTACGTGATCCGTGCGCCATAAAAGACCTTTGTAAATGTAAAGGCGCAATGCGACGGCACTCCATTGAGCGTGTCTGGGAGCATAATTTTTATGAATACCCGAGCGGACCGGTCCGCCACCGGCGTCGCATGCATAGAGTTCATTGAATGAGTGCCCGTTCGTTTGTTGACATTCCCCGAAAACCTGCCCCGCCCGGAATAGCTGTGTATCACAGGCTCCCGATGGATGGACAACGACCGAAATAGACGCCGCTCCTGACTACGTACATTAATGCCGTTTTTGGTGTTCAATGCGTATAGAGCTTACGTATTTTTTGTGCAGGAAGTCGACGGATTACGAATGTCTAGTTGGCTAAAAGTGTGTCACCTTAAGCCGTCTGTGAGGCATTTCTGCCGGGTTTAGTCACAATTTTCGATTATTATGAATGATTTCACATGAATTTCCATGAACGATTGTGTTCCGAAATGGAATCAATTTTACGAAGAATCACGTTCAATATTTCCGTGTCATTGGTTCTTTGAAGTCTTCAAAAAAGACTGTCTGCCTGGATAATACTATCGACCTCCCTTAGGTATAGATCTCAATGAGGTCTCCATCCTAGAAATACGTGTCGAGCTATAGGTATGTCTCATAAACTATACCAATAACGCTAAATAACATTATGTCTTGGAGTAGTAGGTTCTACATAGAATGTTACAATAAGGTAGGTACTTAGGTTCAAGGATTAGTGCATGAATGACCGTAAATCGAATGATTTAATTATCTAATTATTTTACCGATTTTGGTAATGACCCGATGGGTATCAATAAAATAATGTCTAGTAGTTACCTACTACTAGTAGCTGTTGCTTACAATAGCGATGCAACAATGGGGTGGTTAGTAGATAGAACTGAATGTACCTAATTTAAGAACAATTTCTAACTGGCAGTAGCAGTTGGCTGGTAACGTCGAAATTAAACGAAAGTAGATATAAAACAACAATTAGACAAAGCTAGACAGCGGACGTCAGCAAAACACTGTGAATGAAAACATCAAGTCAAGGCGAAGCGACACAATCGTGGAGCACATGCGCGCCGCCAGGGCAGGCAGACCCGCCGCGCCGCCGGCAGCGCGCGCGCAGCTCTCCGCTGCCGTGCTTATAGACGGTGCGTCGCTCGACCCACGCTCGGTTCGTTTATGGCCGTCGGCCGGTGGCCATTGCGTCCAATTATCGTGCCTACGTGTTACGGCCCACTTGTCATTACCTTGCCTCGCGAAAATCTTCCTGCGACATGTATGGAGCCTGTGTGCCGGTTCGCCGCAGTCGCACGAGTCGTCATGATTTCGGAGGAAACAATGGCATTCCTTTGGCCGCTGTGCTCTGGGAATAAAAGAATTAGTAAAGCTTGCATAGGTGTGCAACTGATGCTGGAAAAATGCAGTCGCGCTACTTGTCTCTTATGGGAAATAAGCTTCTAAATACCTATGTGTTTGGTAGATGTTAGTCTGAAATATAATTATCTTGACTGTTCAAATAAATCAAACACTTAGGTATGCATAATCATGCAGGTTCGGAAAATGTTGCAAGGACAGGTGAATCTAAAACAGTCTATAATTTCGCTATTTCTGTTTACAATCCTCTACCAGGTTGATTCCAGAAGACTTACAGCAACTATGCAGTCCCTATGTGTTCGTACTTACACTATAAGCAAACAGTACATTCGTATTCATTCATACTCAGTATTATGAATGAAAATAACAGGAAAACAGGTACCTATCAGCTGTTATGTCAATTCAAGCTTGCATGAAGGAAAATGGAACCTACGTACCTACCACCTACCATGATATGACGCGTAAACCATAACATTAACATAGAACCATAATTATTTTAGTCCAATTTTCAGTTTTGGGAATCACAATGCCTACTATTTCAGGGGGTTCCTTTTTTAGTGTAGAAAATGTGGAAAACCTCATGGATATATAACTCTTTCCACCAATATTAGGTGGTTTCGCACCCCAACAAAAGATGAACTAATTTGACAAGCCCACCCCAGAATAGTCTTTTGCCTACCCCCAGGCTGTAGGGCTCACCTTCCGCCTGATCGCATTGCATCGCATCGGCCATGGCATCTTAGGGGCGGCCCCCCCTGAAAACTAACTCTAGATACGCCAATGTCGGACCAAGTTACTTACGTAGTTACCCCAATCAACGTAGGTACACCTATTTTACTATGGTAGGTTAGTAGGTACTTATGCAAGGGAAAATCCTCACTTAATTTTCCGAAATTATGGTTTGCATTCATGATAATTATGGCAATCCTTGCACGCTCTGCTTAATTCCGCTGAAAAAATATTGTCTGATGTGTACAAAAATTGAACCTAAAGTATAAACTCATCACTATAAACTCTGTTCTAATTCTAACATCATTATTAACTAGATATCGTGCAGTGTCGTCGTTTCGTTTCCATCATTGTCCAATTGATCTTTGAACCAATCATTTCAATTGGTTCAAAGATCGATTGTTATTAATTGATTGGATTGCGGCCGTTGCAGGGGTTTAATCGCCGTTACTGTGTGTTTAATACTGATTTCAGCAACTTCAGATTGAGATTTGACTGAAACTGGGTTGGGAAGATTAGGTGGATTTGGGATTTATTGATATTCTGAATTGATTTACATAGTGGGTAATGTAATAATATCTTAATAACCCAGGTAATAATATCAAGTAGGTACCAGTACGCTAAGTAGTAACAATAAAATTGTTTTATTAACAAATACACAAAGGAAAAAAATACATGCACCCGAATTGAGAACCTAGTTCTTTTTTAAGTCTGTTAATTAATTAGTGGAACACTATGGACCCAGACGCGTGGAATAGAGTTGTTATTATTTGCGCGACCAGACGATATAAGTAGAAATCAAGTACATTAAAAACCCATTAAAATCAATATCTAAAATAAAACAAAGTAGTAAAACAATGATTTATGTACGTATTTGAAGTCGTATTAGTAAATAGTACGTCAGATAATCCCCGAGTCTAACATTAATTTTATTCAATAAACTTTACCGATGGCTTTTAATAGCGATTTGTGTCTATCGATATGGCGCGTATACGTAATTAACACCTTATTTGAAGACTTTAGAAGATCGTCGCCGTCTCGTAGGTAGGTTAGTCTGTCGTTAAGTGGATCTTAAAATCATATCTGATAATCTCTGGGATCATCTTTCAGATAAAGGAGGTTTACTATTGGAGGACTTCTTATCGGAGATTGTAACTTGCATAATTAATAGTAAGACTAGGAAGTCAATAAAAATAAGGTTGATAGGCCTCGTAAAAAAATTGAAGGTGACATTGGACATGTTACCGTCAATGATCTTATTTTTCACAGTGTGCTAGTGATGTGGCTTAGAGAAGAAGGAAAATTCAATTCCGAAAATTCCAAAAATCAATTTAGTTTAGTTCTAGAAAGAATAGTTTATTTAAGCATCATTGGTTTGTGTCTCTTTTTGACTGACTGGAGCAGTCTGCAAAGTCGGATGTATGACTACAATATTTAGATTCCGACATAGGTACAGAAGGGGTTTCCCAAATCGGCATAGGGCTCGCGTTTAGCTGTCTCAACTCGACACACGTCGTGTGTCGTGCTTATCTTTTTTGCAGATATTCATGCCAGACCATCAGGTCTTCCGAAACTTGATATTGATAAAAACTTTAAAACTTTCATCGATTAAAAATCATCACTCAAGAACCCAACGCACAGAGCAGGCGTCTGCAAAAACCAAATAAGTTTTTTAATCACCTGTGCGCCTCACACATTATGCTTAACAGTCAGCCACTCTAAAAAAACAATCGATATTTTTTGACACTTTGAAGTACCACAGATAATATCACCTGTGCTGTCACTACGTCACGTCAGAAGCCCGGCTTCCACTCGAGCGCTCTTCCTGCGCCAGATGGAGGCACGTGCGACGCGGCTTGAGTAAAAAACGCACGCCTCGCGTCATAGATTAAGTTGATATTAATTATAATGACGGTTAAATAGGGTGTTTGTGGGGAATTTGCTGGAGTGTTGAAGATGTTTAGCTGCACCAAAGTAGACAATGAAAAAAAGTGGAAAGCCAGTAGTCATGCTCAAATTAAGGAATTCTGCAGCATGAAAACCATATAATAATATCTAATAGTGTGGACATTAACACAAACGCCTTTAACGACAGCTGCATCTGTAACCCAGTAAGTTACCCAATTGGTTAGATATCTACATTACAAAGTTGTCCTAAGCTCACGGCTTTAAATTAAGGCCATCTCCAGGTCGCATCACCGGTCGTGGCAGGTCAACTTGTAAGGTATCTTCAAATCCCTCAACACACTTTACGCAAAACTTTTCTCTGTCACAATCGTGCGCGAAGGTAAACAGTTGATGTAACCGTAAAATTACTTCGATTCAAATCCAAATGAATAGTTTACGTAAATATTAAAAAAATACTTTCATTTTTCGCAACGATAAGTTTTTGAAATGTGTTGGTTTATAGACAAAATTATGAACCAATGACAAAAACATTTTTTGATAATTCCGAAAGAAGTCTTTGATGTCTCAAGTCAAAGTTCGTATGCTATATTTACAGTACTTTATATTTACATACTAAATCTCATCTTTACTTCACACAAAAATCTGTCGCATCTCCGAAAATAACGAGTCCTGTACCTTCATCGCGAATCAAGTTCCTAAAACCAGTTGCGCACTGGGGGTGGGCTAAAAAACACAATGCACGTGTCACCTGCCTCTTATCACGTCATTGTCTCCGGGGGCTTACAGCAACATCTTGATTGGCTGTGTAACGAGTGATCAGGGCCTAAAAAATGTCACACTTAAAGATAATGTAACCTCTATACTGTTACAGTTAGAGTTCATAATGTCAGCTAGAGTTAGGGTGTTTTTTTGTAATTTTAGTGGTTATTGTACTCTTTTGTATTAGGAGCGTGAATTATCGATGTTAAGTACTTTATAATGAGTGCTTATCGATAGATTTGGTAGGGTGGTCTTTGTTGGTTCGTAGCGATCATGTGGATCGTAGGCAATGATAAATCAGAGGTCATCCTTCCGAAAAGTATTTATTAAAGTAGCCATTTCCAACTCTCACTTTACCAACTACTATCTTACTAAGTAGGTATACTTTTCTTAAAATCTCCATTAAATCAGCATTATCATCTGATCGCTTACAAAACAGTTTTGCACAGTGATACACAGTAAACGCAACACAGGTGAGCGACGTAAGTAAACTCCTCGCCGTCCGTACATCTCGCGCGGACGGACAGACCGACGACACACAGACATATCATTTTATTATATTTTTAAACTGAGAGTCTAGTGTGTATCTTTATACATAGGAACTCGATCGCGTTAACATAAACTTCTATTTGTACTGAAACTGATAGAATAGTGATGTCTAGTCACATCTAGGCACTCTGGTGTCGCCTTGGGTTATAATTCCTAAACCCCAGCTTTGTCCAAAAAAAATGATATCTGAAGGCCAGTTTTATTCTATTAAGGCCAAGTCTTCTAAATTTATATTAAAAACGTTCAAAATCTGGTCTAATTTAAATAAGAGATATTGTTGACAGATTGAGACTGAGATTAGGTGACGATCGTTTCCATGAGTTAATAGAATTATTCCCCGGTTAACGTCACTGCAGTCACCAACCTGTTTGCCAGCACCATAGACTAAGATTATTTTACTGTTTGAATTTGTCCCTGATGGTAGATCAGTTGATGTGAATGCATTGTATGCCTTCTGCCTCTCGCTATATATCGTAGCTAGGTAGGCAGGATCGTGGGAAGCATGCGGTGGCGGAAGGAAGGCGCCCGCGCCGCCGTACCTTGTGTCCGTGAGGATTGACTTATTCGTCTGGATACTGTCGCCCTATCCTACTATTGATTGTTCAAGAAACTATTGTATTCTATGCCCAATAGGTAGAATTTTGTATAAAAAATACTGTAACTGTAATCGTATCTGATTTATGTGTAGTCGTAAATAAAGCGTAAATAAGTACACGCAATGTTTATTACAGATTAGGTTCAGTTTCTTTTAAAATATTGATTTTCTCCAATTGGAGAACAGTTCATTGCTGCTCAAGTTTAAGCATTAATTAATTAATTCAAATATGACCAACATCGGACACTGTCCTATGTATTTTCAATTTCCCATATCCCGTCAAGGGTTTCAGTCCTCATACTAATTAACAGATTCCTAGAGTAACGTGTAAATAACGCCAGAGTAGATCGTGACGCCGCGGGAATATATTAATCTGACATATTTGCTTAATTCCCAGATAATCCAAGTGTTATCTGTTTAATTGAACATGCGGCGAACAGTGAGACACAGTGCAGGTGAGGGAAGAAGGTGAACTCGGCGATATGACGCTGTCGAAGGGTGAATATGTAAGCGAAGAGGTTTGTAAAGCATTTTGTGTAAATAACAACAGAATACGAAAGCCAACGAAAGAAGAAGAGTGTAAAAGGGACGATAAAGGCTTTATTCTCCTTTTTTCCTTGGGTCTCGCCGAGGTTTTCACAGAATTGCTCTTTCCTTCAAAAATAACTAGGCGGGTTGGCAGCGGGGCTAATTGCCTACGGCTCACTGGGACTTCTCATGTATCTAAACAGTTTGTTATGCGTCGTCTTGCGTGAGTGAATCCTTGTTAGTACCCGTGTTCTGCGATTCCCCATTGAGTGATATGCTAGATGACATTTGAACCTGCTGCCCTTCGTTGCTCAGTGCCACCTCTGACGGTCGCGTGACCGCCGGTATCGGTGCATCTCTGCCGATACCCATCACGGTGTCAATTATAAGACCGGATGGCTCGCCGGTCGTGTTGCTTTCACCACCGATCATACTCTGAGCTATGGACACTCATTCCATACTGATGGGTTTCGCAAAACTTTGAGATTTAGAAGATAGTGTAATTATGGAGGAGCTTAGAGGATATGCTAAGTGCGTCTTTACCTAACGGACCAACACTAGTAAACATTACGGAGTGTGTACCTTTATCATCATAAAGGGTGGTCTCAGTAGCTTTGCCTAAAGGGTCGTTGGTAGTATAATTGGCTAACAAATGTTCCTCAAGCAACGTTTTCGGGTTCCCCATCCCGACTTCAATAGCTCGCCGGCATTGGTAAGTAAAACAATCGTTTTCGTATCGAAGCATACAGAAATGCTAACAACTATTATGAGTGCCGCAGACAATCAACTATTTACTTACGCCATTTTTCGTATTGACGAATTCCGACGAACTTTTCATAAGACAATAGAGCGATGACCGCAGCAATGTCCAACATCGACCTGCCTGCCTATCCAAAACACATCGATTCATCTCTCAATACTTGCGTCCAAACGCGAGCATATTTGACATATGTCCAAACAATAGCGATTGACCCATGCGTCACAATGCAAGCACGAGAACACTCGCGTTTGTTTGAACGTTTACAATCATTCACTATTGTCTAGCGTAACGTAAACAAGCTGAACTAGACGATTTTAAGATTATAGGTCTGCGGGAATGAGCACACGCATGAGAGGTGAATGCTACTTTGTGTATGTTGATAAGATTTAGGGGATTCTTGTGATGGGATCTTCTTTTTTTACTGAACATTTTGGAGCTACTTGATGTGTGCTAAATAATTGATCATCTTCTAAAGATACTTGTAGATGTTCGTTGGTACACTCATTAATTAGCCTTTTCTCCAACAAATTTCTTCAGTCGTCCTTTGCTTTTCCCTGCTCTCCCCTATCGTGGTTTTTACTAGTTGACAATTTTATATGATTTGTATATCAAAATTCTTTATTTTAGCTGGTATGTCTTTGCTACTTCGAAAGGCCGCAAAGAATCCGTGGATATTGAAGGCAACCGTCTTTTTGATAACATTATTTTTTTACAACATGACGGGAGTAGTAGTCGATAGATAGATAGCAAAAATTAGACATTAACATCTTCAAATTTTACAATAGTAACACAAAACAATCGAAAATCTACATGAATTCAGCCGACCTTAGTCATTATATTGTTGTACGTGCAGCCATTTATCCTAATGTGCTTAATGGTAACTGACGCCAACGAGATTGTCCTAATCTAGATACTAATGCCTTCCGGTTTTACCGTTGCCGGTGCAAGGGAGCGCACAGTTTGGGACATCCAGTATATTTGGAGATGACTTTCGTTTACTTAGAAAGTGAACAAGAGCACGAATGTGGATATATTTTGTCAGACGATTAATTACTTTCATTAGCTGATTCAGCCAACTTTAGAAAATGCGCTATTTTAGTAACTATAATATTTTTTTGTTACTTACTAAAAATAGATTTTTGACTAGACTGTCTATAATTACTTTATAATGTGGACAGGAGTCGAGACACGTGTAAGATTCAGAAAGATAGATGGCCATTATCTAAGCTTCACAAAATCTCAGGTATTTTTTCTTGATTTTCCATTACTCAGAAGGAAAATCATGATTCGTGAGCCAAATATCGTTGCCCCGCGCATACTCTCCGGTCAGGTTTGGACATGTTTGGCACATGTGCTATGAATGACATGCCGATGCTTGAATGAATGGACAATACCTTGGAATGTGAGACGGCCATGACCAAAATATAGAAGTTCTTCGAATTACTATGTGATTTGAGTGCTAAAATGGGAATTCCGAAAATGTTTGTGGCAAAGATCGTTGTAAGAATGGATACACAGCAACTCAAAACGTATCGATAGACCCGGGGAAGGTTAGATTGCAATGGTTCATATCTAAGTAGGAAATAATGGTGATGCTAAATCGTAATTGTGAGACATCTATGATTTCAATTGACCTGATGACATCAAAAGCTGGTCCACTGATTATGTGGCTTAAAAGAGTTGGATGGGACCCTGACCTTTAATCAAATTTGGGGACATTCGGTCTCAAGCACATGTTCACACATTCCGGTTTTTAAACTGATAATGTCTGGGGTCAGGCAGTCTGCCGGCTCTTAATGAGTTGCTTAGCTCATAGACAGTTTATATAAATAACATATCGCCGTGGTCCTCCCGTTTTGGACACCTTGTCTTGATTTCCTTCTCTATTGTTTTAATTCTCGCCCACTACATGTTTCGTTTAATACCTAAAACGAATCATTGATAATTGTGTTCTAAAACCTTTGAATAGTTTTGATGATGACATCTTATATGACTTGATTCTATAATGTTCTAAAAATAAAAGAGAAAATGTGTGTTATTTGAAGCTTTTTGGACTTTAAGTACAAGACTCGTGATGACCAATCGTCTAGATCCTTGCAAAGACAAAATGCATTAAAACAATTAACAAACAAATCAAAAGAAATAGATTTTCACTAAACCCAATTTTCTTCTGTTACAATGTTTTATATTGGGCTCTAACTTCTTTTGCTTCTAGAGCTAACTAGAAGCATCTTTTTATAAAACAAAAGCAAAAATTGGTGCAATTGTTTTTGGGAAAAGCAATAAAAGTAAAAATATTAAGCGTTACGCATGAAGGTATTCAGAGAACGAATATGATGAAGCAGTAGGCACATCACCTAAGTTCCTAGTAGTCGTAACGTTTCTAGAACATCTTCAGAAGTAGTACCACTGACTGTCTGACCGTACGTAACACGACATCTGGGAATGTCTCAATCGTATGAATGGTTGTATCGGTATTAACTCTGTATTATTAATATACCTACGGGCAGCGTGGAGCGTGGGCTCGACCCCAGAAGGTATGGTGACGTCACCACCAGCCCACTTGGCAATATCGGGCTCAGATGACGTCCGTGACGTGTGTACTTCGCTTTTATGGCCCAAAAATCAACTCTTCCCCGCGTCATTGAGTAATTCTTACATTCTTATATATGGAATGGATGGATGGATGGATGGATCTATGGATGTTACTTGTCCGAAATAAAGGTTATTTTTTTTATTTTTTATTTTTTTATTTTTTTATATATTTTTAATAATGGCTGTTCTGATTTGATCTGACCAGGTGTTTGATCTAGAACTTTTGGGGCGAGGTGTTTTGAGATATGAAAGATGCGTTATTAATAGCAGCCTCTGCAAATTTGACAGAATTTTTCTAAGTTGCCATTAGAGCTACAGAAGATAAATGTGGTAAGTATACAGTGTGGTGCCACTTGCAATCATGTGATTGTGCAAGTAATAATGATGGATAAAAACTAGGCCGTCTGATCCTTTACTGCGATCTGCGGCCGAGCACTGCATTCAACAATACATTGTGAAAACTAACTCGCCATCCAAAGTGCACCAATCACAGTTCACATAACATCATCAACATGACATTTGATTGGGTAGGTCCGATTGGAGTTAAAAATGGTCCTTGTAACTGCGATTTTAAATCGTCCAATTACCGTTTCCCCAATTTTCTCGTGCCAAAATTTTTATCGTGATTCAGTGAGAAGTGGCAGTATTAGACAAATCAGTCGTTTCCTGCTTAAAGCAATTGGTAATGGCGGCATTTCCCGCGCAAAAGTGACGCGCGGTGAGTGATGGCCGCCGACGGCGCGCGGCGGGCCACTAACGTGATAGATTAATTAAAGCTGTCATGTGGTCACATTAAATATTTAGCTGTGGATTGATGGGGACATCGGTGAAAGAGTGTGTAATGCAAGCCGACGTTTGACGGAATGTTATTGTGTTCTGACTGGGCATCAACTTGCTGAATTGTTGCTATTAGTTTTGCATTCATTCATATTACATTTGCGCTCTTTTCTTGTGTCCTATGGTGGCTTGGATAGTAAAAGGAGAAAAGAAAGTAGAAAGGGCAGTTTGAGGAGAATAACAAAGGCTTCTATTTCCATTCCTTACTGAATATTTATTTTAACCTTAAGTTCTGACACATCAGAATAAAGCTTATTTTTCTTAAAATTTTCCACCAGTCATCCTTTTTTCAGAAAACTTTTCATCATAAACGTAGTCCTAGACATAAATAACAGATATGACATAAGATGAGTATTCGGCGTCAAGTTTCGCAAGTGGCCGGATGACTTCACACCAGCGGAAGGAGTGGGCGCACTCCAGGCGCTAGGATGTCCAGCAGTTGTACATTCCGGATACTAGCCAGTTAACTAGCTTCTGTCGTGGATGTGGACGAATTCCCTTAACAAGACTGTAAATGATGTCATGACAGTTTTTGGTGAGGGCCAAAATTCGACGCCAGTGGAACTATTTCCATCTTATATAAACCTTAGTACACCTGTACGGTTTTACTAGGGAAATGGAGACGTTTATTTATTTATTTATGTTACTATTTAAGTAGAATAAATACATGTCTTAATCGAACCTATCTCTCTTTAGCTAAGCTGATCTTAAGTTCGTAAGTCATCATCTTCCTGCCCTTATCCCATGTTACTTGGAGTCGGCGCAACACGTTGTCTTCTTCTAAGGTTCGTGAGTAAACCCTACAAATTTGGTCCCAAATTCGCTACCGTCTCTTGATGACCAGCACTTCGAGGTAGGTCTGCAAGGATGTTTAGTAATGTGTTGTGATAGCACCAGTGACCAGAGTTAAAGTAGTTTCTTCCTATATTCCTAGAACAGCTTACAAAGTGAAGGAAATGTCTTATCATTTAGTTAAAGATGACGTGTTGTATTGTCACTGAACTACTTTGTCAATGTATGACCATTTATACCTATTACATACATAATGATTCATTATCTTCACGACACTGATACCGGGGGATTTTCTTTTCTGAACTCTAACAAGGAAAGCTTATGTCCTTCTTGTGCTAAGTCGATCTTGACAAATAGTGTCGCAATAGGGTCAATTATTAGAAAAATGAGCTTTTTTTGCGACGAGATTTCGCCCACGCTTGTTCCATACAGGGTCGTAAGGACAGTCATAGACTACTCGTATGAACTGTCAAAGTTTTTGTAATCATGTTGCAATCAGAGGAGAAGACAGTGTAAGAAATCGTCGCGACATATTTGACGTAGTTGGTCCTTTGAGCCGAATAATAGTTTGAGAAAGATGATGAACATCAACTACTGCACCATTACGTACTACAATACAACAGAATCGTTTCAGCATTCACAGAATTGTTTCAGCAGGTTATATGCCGAGGCTCACGTCCACAATAAAAAGTCAGGAAAAATTATGACAAGAGGTAGGTACATGTCCAACTTCGGGCATGTTTATGCTTTAGTTTGTGGCATGCATGGCTATTACAGTAGGTATACCTATAGGCTATTAAGTGGTTAGATATATTTACACAATATTGTTGCAGGAAAATAGTGCTTCACGAAACTCATACTTGTTTATTTCCTTAACGAGTGTGTTCTAAACTGCATCATCATCATCATCATCATCTCAGCCATAGGACGTCCACTGCTGAACATAGGCCTCCCCTTTAGATGTCCACTAAACTGCATACTCTTACCATATTCGCAAGGTGCAAACCTCTGATACATTTACCTTGCAATGAAAGACCTGTCAGGGAAAAAGGCGAATGAACTGAACTAATGAAATTAAAATATAATCCCTCTCGTGTCCTGTATTTAGTGCGTGCCTAGTCTAGACTATAGGCGACCTGGCTCGTTATACCTAGCGATGTGGGTCAAGTGGGCCTCGAGCACGAGCCGAGTACAATGTACCCACTAGGGCATGCAAACCGGATACCCGGATAACCGAAAAAACCGGTTAACCGACTGATTTGAAAACCGGGTTTTTTATGATACCAAAACCGGTTTTTTCGGATTTTTCGGTTTTGCTTTTCAAACAAAATCTTAAATTTATCACTGACAAACGTCGACAGGACGGCAAGACGGCGTTATTTCCAACGGCACTAACGGCCGGCCACGTTAATTTATGATGATGAATTATTATGATGAACAGTGAAACTACAACCAAAATTGAGTTGCTCTGTAAAGAGAGGAGTTTTATTTTAGTAAAAAGTACGACTGATTGAACTGAAATTAAAGATTGGAGCTACTATGATGAAGATGTCCGTTTAAATAGGATTTTGATAAACTCAACCCCCATGGGAATAAAATAAGGGATACCCGAGCGAAGCCGCGGGCAAAAGCTAGGATAAAACAAAGAAATGTCATTGTCAAAGTGACAGTTTAGGGTTTCAACATTTCCCTAGTAATTCAAATTATTGAATTAGTTTTTAAATTTAATGGTTTTGGAAGAACTATGATATGAAATATAGCCTAAGGTTAGTCCTAATATTATAGGAGAGGTAAGCGAAAGGAACACTAAAGTTTTTTTTTTTTGTTTTCACTATTTACGTTTCGCTATTAGAAAAAACTAAATGAAGTGTAAATGTTTATGACCACTGCCATATTGCATGTAGAAAAAATAAGGAAAAAACATTTGCACGATTTTATTGCAAACACTTAGTTTAAAACTGTGTGTAATTTATTAACAATTAAAATATAATATTTTAATTGTTAAAGGTATGCCTACAATTTTAGAGCTATGTAATAGTACTTTTGGGAAAACTGCACAATTGAAGTTATGATTTAAAATTGGCAGTTATTATTTAGATTTTTGATCTCGAATTCGATTTTTTTTTGTCTCGTCTTTTTTGTTTTGTCGCGTTACTCTATGCCACGCTCACGCCATTTTGATTAAACTTTAGCATTTTTATTTCTTTACACACGTATTTCTGATTTCTTTAATAAAAATGGAAAAAACCGAAATAACCGAAAAAACCGGTTTCACCGGTTTTGTAAAATAAAAACCCGAAAAAACCGTGTCCTTTAAATAACCCGGTTTTTGCATGCCCTAGTACCCACGTACGGGGACTAATGCAACGTAAACAGTGCTCTGATGAATAGCTAGGCAATTAATGGTTTGTGATGAATGTGTTAGGATTTAAGTAAAGAGTGTTATGACGTCAGAAGTATTAATCAAGACGTTTCTACACGCGTGAACTTTCATGTGAGTTTGTGAACTCTCGTACACAAGGACCATTTTTTTTGTATTGTCAAGAATAGTATTTTAATGACGCATTACTTAATTAAGTTTAATTAAGCTGAAATATTTGTGATTTTTCTAAATTCCAACCGGTCTTTGTTAGATAGTTGAACCCTAAGAAAAATATTATTCGCTAAGTTGAATGAACGTTCTGAAATTACAAAAAGAACAAAAACACAATTTTCTCACGGGAATGACAACACTTTTTTTTTGCAAAAACTATTTCACAATTCAAAAAATCTTCACAGATTCCGTAATGGACAATGCACATTACCCAACTAGGCTGTAAACCTCTACAGGTGTCAATACCTTTGTCATAAAATAAAAATCCTTTTTTAAAAAGACAAAAAAAAGTTAGTCTAGTACGTTCGCACGGTGCACCTCCATAGCCTTCATTCATAACATTATAAAGGTTCATTCATAAATAAGACAATCAATGTTTGCAAGAAACTACTTTGTACTCTTTTGAATATCCTCCTACCTAGTTACTATAATCTGTGGAACAGAATTCATTCTGAATGTTAACGCCTTACCTTTTACGGTAGTGTAAAGTGTGGTTATTTCAAATACAATGACATGCTGACTGGATAATGAGAAGACTACCTACAGTGTAGTCATTATTTTTTTTTGCTATTTCGAATCACTGAGTCAAATGTCAAAATAACATTTCTATACTGAAATGAGTAGATTCCTGTAAATAGGTACACCCGCAGCCTGTCATAGTCATTTGTTTTTAAAATGCTTTTTCTTGCAATTTTGTCACCTCGCGGCTGTGACATGACCTAGTTCTACATTTAAAATATTCATCAATGTTGCATCACTTTATTGATGCTGACTTTTTGTGTATTTTTAATTAGCGATTCATTTATTTCTTATTCATTATATAAATAATTCGATGCACATATCCGTGAAACCAAATATACCATCACGCCTGTATTCCCCGAAGGGTTAGGCAGAGGTGTACCAATGTACACCCACAGTTCGCCGGTATATTTAGGTCCCATGTAATAGGGGCGAGCCTATTGCCATTAACCGGGCACAAATCCAAACATCCGTGAATCATGCAGCTTATAACGTGTCGTAATAAGATTGGAGGCTGAGTAGAGATTTATACGTTCAGTTGCTCACTCACAAAAATAATTGGTTAGTGATGAGGTATCGCAAATATTGGCTTAAATTAGTCACGAACGGATTACAATACTGCTGAAAATAGAAGATAACTGTTTGGTATGGTATTGGGTGAACAGTTACACGTGGCAGGTGTTTGGTGATTAATCCTATGAGTTGGGCTGTTAACACTTACCTATCTAGTAGATCACTGAATATTTTTCCCTTGCGGTATGAGACTCTAGTCAGAGTGTAATGATCTAGTAAGATGTTGTTGATTTATGGCTTTGAATGCCATTTCCTTCAGCCATATCCAGTTTTATTTACTATTTACACTTCACTTAAACTATATTTTTCGATTGTTCAGCAAATTGGTTAAGCAGTAGGATTCATAAGGGTTGCCATTCAACTTAATTTGTTCAAATCGAGATTCTTATTCATTACTGAAGTCAGATTCAGCCCCATTTCTTTTTGGAGTAGAAGAGTCCCACTTGTCAGCAGCCATGTTAGCTACTTAGCTAGTTCGTATACGTAATGGAAAATTCATAGAAATGATGAAAGTAGGAAGGCAGTACTCGCTGTCGACATTCCTGGTCAGTTTTTCCTTGCGTGGTGCGTTTCCCACGGTCTGGCACGCGTTATCTTGGGCCAGTCCCGCACGGCAAACAAAAGGATTGTCTCACATTAACAGCTAATCTAGAGAACGTCACACCTAAATAGTTCTATGTTTACGTACTTAGTACTAGCACGTCATTGCTGATTTCCTTTGATAAACTTATGTAATTAAACATTGAAATGATCTAGAAAGTACCTGTGTAATTAACGTTTCAGTTTATTTTCTGCAAGCAGCAAAACTGTGTGCTGAAAAATGGATCAATAGAAACGGAAAACTGCCTCATTAGCCTAGTGGTCCTGAGCGCGACTGCTATGCTAAAGGTCTTGGGCTCTTTATGGAATTCTGTGGAGTTAGGATTTGTGCCCGGTTAATGGCAATAGGCTCGTCCCCTATTACATGGGACCTAAAAAAAACACACCTGTGAAATGCGGTAGTACATATTGGTACGCCTCTGTCGAACTCTTCGGGGAATACAGGCGTGATGATATGTATGTAGAAACGGGAAAAAGCGGAGTAAAAATGACTGTAGATTTACGGAAAAATATAAAACAAAAATAAACATCTGTTCGTAAAAAAAAGACAAACAATCTATCGCCCTTTGTCATTCTTATCTGCACCCATTTAGTAATTACCTGTAGCTTTACGGTAATCCTTATAACAGGTCCCTTGCCACCTTCACACGTGTTCGCTTCTTAAACTAATTGTTCTATTTATCTACACAAAGATCCTTTGTACACATCTGTTTAGGACGTAGGCTGAATGCGTTTTGTCCTGGGTCTATGCTAAATGCTACAATGAGGAGGAGCACTAACTTTTTATCACGACAGAGGGCGCATAAGCAACTGTACCCTGTTTTGACATAACAGTTGTCAAATCGTATGGTTTTTTGCATTCAGTAAATATTATTATTTATTTTTTCCCTAATCTTGAGAAAGATGCCTCAGTGTAGTGCGTTAAATTGTAAAAATAGAGGAGTACATTTGTTTCCTAAGGATAATAAACGCAGAAAACAATGGGAATCGGCGTTACGTATTAAAAACTTTAAGGCAAGTAATACTGCACGCTTGTGTGCTGCGCATTTTACTGAAGACGATTATCATGGGAAAAGCAAGTATACAGGTGAGTCATCGCAGTGGTTCTACTTATAATATTCTACTATCAGTCAGTAATTGACGAACCTAAGTTCTTAATTCAATAAATATATTTCTTACATTATCTACTATCTTATGTATATAGAAAACAGCTTCTTAAAGATTTATTATTTGAATATAGGTACCTACTTTTCAAAATAATCCTGTATGACCTCTCTTTTGATCATTGGTAGAGGAGTATCTGCATTTATATCTATGAATGTGTTTGTAGGTGGACACTGGTACACGGAGTCCTCGTGGATGTCGCAATCGGCATCAACATTTTGATTCCGGTCATATGATTCTTATCTCCAAATAAAATAGGATAGTTAGTCCATAGAAACAAAAAAAAACCTTACAAATCAATTATAACCTCAACCATTTTAAGTCTTTACCTTTCAATCAAATCGGACTTTTTACCGGCAGTTGTCGCATTCCTCTTACGTAACTCATGTTTAAGTTGAGGGACAGTCAGAAAAGAGTACGTTTTAAATGAATTTAACTTAGAATATTAACGAAAAATCTATCACAATCTTGTCTTGACAAGTAAACACGGTACAGTTGCTCCTGGCGCCATCTATACTCAGTTTTGCCTGTGGCTCCTCATTACGAAAATGCAAAGGACAAAAGCCATTCTGCCTAGTCGTAGATAGTAGAACATCTGTATGTAATTAGAATAGGGTTGTAAATACCTGTTGTCTTCTATTTATCTTGGAGTGAGTTAAGCATCACATTAGTTCTCTTTTTGCTGTTTTTAATATTCGTTCACTGAATGTTGTGTTTATAAGCACAAGTAATGCAAAAGTTCTGTTTCCTTAGGTATGTAAATAGTGAAACCCTTGCTTCTGATTTTCGTCAATTTAATTTCAAAGGTTTTCTAACTTCCATAGCATTTTTTTGTTTGTTTTACATTGCTCTTCACCTAGATTATTGTCACATAATAATAGTAACACCAGTATTTTGAAAAACTTAATTGAGGAGAGAGTCAGTTAAGTTTTTACAAAGGAGTTTTTTTGCTTGTTCTTCTCCATAGTGATCTGCGTACGTTTTGGAACGAGCAACTAGTTTCAACTTTCTGAGTATCTGATCGATTTCAAAAGTGCCTGTAAATGCTCCATTTTAACTAAATGCTTTGACTTTTGACTTTGAAGCTAAAGCATTTGTGTAGCTTCAGAGTGAATGAAACCTTCGGTATTGTTCGTTGTTTTCCTGTCAGTTGTTATGAATGGACCTTCCCTCACACTATGGTTACTTCAGATTAACTGTGCTAATAATAGGGACGTTTACATTTAATTAATACGTGTATGAGATTTATTGTGTGCCTACAATAATTAATATATTTTATTACGTCTGTGGTTTTCCATATTTATTACCTATAATGTGAATTATGGCGTAATATTATTCTTGTGTTCTTAATTTAATTCCCGATCCTTATATTAATGTATTATTTTATTTAGAGTACGTGTACATACTGTTGGACACCCATATATTTGGTGTCTGGAATTTTATCAATTGGTCAGAGCAATGTTGAAGTATCCAATTACATGTAATATTATTTACATATTGACGTTAAAAAATTGAGTAGGTACTCCTTCTAATAGCCTAGCCCTACGCCAACGTACAGCAGTGGATGGCTATAGGCTCAAATGATGATGATGACTCCTTCTTGGATCACATTGGAGTAAATATCTGCTCCTTGGAGAAAATCGAAGGATATATTTAAGTCTGTTCTGAGATATTTAAGTCTTGGCTGGCTAACTTAATATTATATACAGGTTTGACCAGTACTATGTGGTAAAGAGTTTTCCGATTTCTTAATTTATTCTCACATTTCCATTCATCAATCCGTTCCCGTTCAAATGGAACTGTCATTTATTCCCTCATCAGTTTAGCCAGCAAGTTAAAGAACTGTCAAGTGTCACTATACCGGTTGAGAAGCTCTAATCTAACTAAATAAAATATTATAAATCTTCTAGCAAATCTCTGAAATTATTGTAATAAGTGTTTTTCACAAAACAGCGATAGCCCAGATGGCGAAGACAAGATTTACGGAAGAAGGCGATTGCTGGGAACAAACTGTGAGTACTACCTATCTTCATACCCTCAATTTTTTTTTATTCTACATCTTCAGCTTTGTGTGATGTTGTATTTTAAAATGCTGACATACGCTTATAGATTAAATGCTTGGTACAGAAGATTTGATAAAAGAGCTGACTTATGTGCTTCTCGTAATGTATCGCTAACTGCTACATATTACCTATGTCACAATTTGTCCGGCAATTCTAGAAGATAAATGGCCAATAAAACTACCATATAATAAATTCATGCTCAGTGTAGTATAAATTGTCATTTACTTAATAGGTCTCTTAGATTTAATCATATAACGTATTATGTACGTAATACAATGACCATGTATGGCGAAATGGTGGTAAATGTCACACTCGAGCCATAGATAAGGTGCGTGCTTGCGATGCGTCAGCGCAGACAGAACGACGCAGCTCTGCGATACTTGTCATGTACTTTTATATTACGATGTAGGCATTAGAAAATGACCCACTTATAAGTGCTCTTTGTACACTTTGTTCTTTCTTAGAAATAAACTGTAATCTACTAATATTATAAAGAGGTACCTAAAGTTTGCGAGATTGTGACGTTGTGGGGGGTAATCTCTGGATCTATTGAACCGATTTTGATAATTCTTTTACCCATAGAAATCCCACGTTATTTGCAAGGGTCATAGGCTATAAATCTTCACGGTACGACTCACGGGAGCGGAGCAGTAATCAAAGACGTAACTTAAAGCGGGTGAAATAAGCCACGCGGACGAAGTTGCGGGTAGTTCGCCATTTTATGTAAGGCTCAATTTATGTAAGGATACTAGAACTTAGCAAGAGGTCGGGAAATTGCTGGGAAATTCCAAAGATTTGCGAGCAAGTCTCAGATCTAACAAAATTTCCATGTAAGGGAATGTATCGCAACGTGAAAATAGTCAGTTAACGTAAGAACCGTTTGCGTCACGTTAGGAGGAAGTAACTGACGACACATTTACGTCATTGGTTTTCTGTAGTGGCCGATAACTTTTATTGGTGTTAGCACAAAGCCCAGGCATGCAGAGGTGTGTTCCGAAGTTCCGCTGTTCGATGATATCATGTGAAACTGACACAATGTCCTGTTGAAATCTGGAAGCATTTTCAGCACCACATCTGTACTACAACTGGTTTGCTTACTTTTCCAGAAATCTTGTCTTCTATGTTCTATATTAAAGGGTTTGGTTTTTGTATTAGTCCTTCAGTTTATCATTGTACGTGATTGGAAATCTTGTTTGCCATCGGTTTAAGATGTCACTGGAGTACCAGTTGGGAGCTGAGAAGTGGAAAAACGAGACTTCCGACTGGTTGATCTGGTGATACAAATATTCTTCTGGAAGTGCTGTTTCTCAGGGGATCCCGGTTTTCTCGGTGCTCACTACTTGGCAGAACGACAGCTCACACTGCCAATGTAGTCATTGGGCAAGATCATTACTAACAGATCAATGTATATCTAGGTGTGGCTAACAAGACGTCACTAAGCCAACAGATTGGGGGGTATTTCCCAGACGTAAGCTTTTCAGATACTGGAGATAAATCAATTGGTTTAAGTAGAATTTATGCTGATTATTCTACAGTTTGTTAAGCTATGCATTTTTAGAGGTACCGTATTGTCATTACTTAATGGACAGCCGGTAATCGCACTAGAATTAAAAGGTAAGTATGTACATTTAACAAGTGTACGTCCCAAGGTAGGTGCAGTAAGCTACATGATAGTTACTGCCAGTTGCCATTACGTATTCCACCGTCATCCGAGAGCTATAATGCCCACAATGTGTTCAGTTCTGCCCACTTTGGCATTTAGACTTCATGATTATAGTATATTAGGTAGTTGTCGCGTCTTATGACTTGTAAAACGAGCTATATCCTGAACAAAAAGCAAATTAGCGTGAATTGGCGCCTCGCACCGGGCGGCGGCGGCGGCGCACGCGCACGTACCTGTTATTGGATGATTGCGCATGATTGGCCCGTGCCCTGACATCCTTATCAGACGTCTGACTCATCGGGAATTTTCCATTTTCCGCGTAGATTTGTAGTGGGGATGACCGCGTGGTGGGTGGAAGGTAGTGAGTGGTGGGAACTACGGAAATTGATATGTTTCTCGTTAGGTCGGTAATGTTTATGTATGTATGTGTTACCTAACATTGCTGGGTGACTTAGTAGCCTCTGATTTTTAACTAGAAAGTGAATGTTTCTTATTCTGGTAATGTCACTTTGCTCAACGTTTTTAATTGTTGCGATCTCCTACGTTTAGTCGATCTATTTATAGAAATGTTTGGGGGACGATGACCTCATGACTTTTTACGACTTTTAGCGATTGCATAATGTCTTGTCAATTAGTACAACATACCTTTCAAGGTGGTTTAGAATGATTTCTCAAGTTGCGTAGCAAAAGTGAAATATATCATTAGTAATACCTAATTTAAATATACCTGTTATATTCTTTTTGTGTTTTTGTTGCAGTAAGTAGGTAGGTACCCTGGACATTTACTCATTGACAAAGCACAGTATTGCCAGGTCATTTCTGCTCTTATTTCCAATGAGAATGATATCCTTTAGTTTCTCAAAATTCATTACTCATAGCACTAAGATCTTTTACGTAAATCAGAAACCCACAGTAAGGGAATTACGTACCTGTAGATAGGTAGGTACTTACCTCAGTTTAAGATGCATCACGATCAAAGGTAACGTGGAAGGATATACTTCTTAATAATATGCAGGAATGGCGGACTTGCGGTGTGTTTGTGTGGCTTTACGTCTTGCGTTTTATGATGATGTATTAATTCGTTCGTCATCGTAGCTTATCGTAGACCATTGGACTAGACTAAACCGGATTTTTATTTAATTTTCTTATTAACGCCAACAGCTTCTGTATACATTTGATCTTAAGCCATACAAATTCTCAGTCGCGGTCCTATACAGTCGCCTATATCAGACCATGTCTACAAATAAGATAACAGTAAGAAGGACTACCGATAGATTTTCTTTCAAATCTGCTTTTCAAGGGGCCTACCAAGACTGCTGTCTTAGGTAATTTAGATCGATTTGTAAACTAGCACACATTATTAATTTATTTTCAAGGCTTAAAAATTAACCAAAGTGCAATAGGATAATCGTACTTCCAATTCGGAAATCGAATTGAACCTAATATTTTTGCGTTGGCTCTAGTGCTATACCTAATGGGCCCTTTTAGATTAGTTTATGTTGGTACATACCTATACCTGGCTACTACTAAACTGTTAAGGTAGACCACGGGCCAACTTAACTATAGGTTCACAGTTTACCTTTGTAAACAGCCTTACAACAAGGCTAATTATCAGTTCTAATTACATTCTTCATATTTAGTCCCATATTCCTTTTATTTTCGTCATACCATCGACAAGGCAGAGGGATTAGTTCACCAGTTCGTTCTCGTTCATTCGTAGTGCTGTACCCGACAATTAGGACGTCTGCAGATGTCAGACGCGTGCGGTGTCGCGCCGCGCCGCAAGCCGGCACTCGAACCTGTCATTATATTTGCCATTTCAATAATTAGGTATCTGTGGAAATACTTACTTTCCATACAACTGTTCATTAATAGTAATATTGCGAAACTTGTTGCTTAATTTTTCGCACTCTTAAATGCTAATTTTACTTGCATTCCGCTGAATGCAACGCATGTTTTGTGCAGAAGCAGCTTGTACATAAAATAAAGATCCTATATTTCCCTGGAGATGTGTAAGACACTCGAATAGCACATTGAAGCTCCCACGTGTCTCGAAGTGCCCGGAGAAAATCCTAGATAGATGATGATTCAACGTCTAGGTCGTTTGCAGATAAGTCAGGGGCCCGTCTCGTTGTCAGGTGCGTGTTTAGGTACCTACCATAACATACACCGGTTTTTTTATAAATAGTCAGACAGTGAATCACAGAGTTCGCTTTCGTTCCATAAAAGTAAAAAAAAAAACTATTAACGCACTGATCAAAAACGCATTCCGCATACCAGCAGCTTTTGTTCGTTCATTTTGTTCAATGAAATGATTCACAATATCCAATGTCACAGTTTTCGCGGTAATCCGCGGCCTTTCCCGCGAACTGACGCACCATAGACTATGTGTGGGTCTGTTTGTTTTACTTGTTTAAATGTCAAAGGTCACTTTTGATGAATGAGTTCTGAGTTCTGTATACCTACCTAATTTATTTGTATTATAATTTTTAAGTTAGAAAGTAGTATTGTAAACTAGCATTTTTATAGCTAAATTGGTACGGTCAGCAACAAAAGTCGATTAACAATGTTACTTTTACATATCATTTAAAAACACATGACATAACACAATTCACTGCTGTTCAGAATTTTACGCCATACCTAAGAGTTCATTTTATCTTAATTTTAGATCCATTTCGTATTTCCTTTGTTATTGTGCTCTATAATAAGGATTTAAACATTTGAAATGTTACATCTACTTTAGTTGCTGGCCCTACCAATTAAGCTATAAAATACTAACACAAAAGTTAATTAGATAGAAAGAAAGTTGATAAAAAAGATATTGAGTTGTATAATGGACCACATTTGTCCTGAACCGGGGTAACTGAGGAGCAATGAGGGGAGGCTCCTTGGCTCAGCCGTGGGATGATGCAGATTGACAGTAACCAATGATATGGCTTGTATGGTACTGGTATTTCTGTTAACCCCTCCTAACTAAATGGCTCACGTTCCAGTAAAAAGTGTGCTCGATCCAAAGGCCGCTCACCAGTTCACGCCTCGCACCGCAAAAACTAGATAAAGTTAGGTTGTACAAGTGTTATTGAATGTTTACTCAGTTGAGTCACTAACACGCGTCCTTGCGCACTGTGTCAGGGCTCCACACTGTACACAATCACACGCAGCAGGAACTTTGTTTTATTATCTATTATGATTCATTACGGAGGCATTCGCGATACTTGCATAAGATGCAGTTTGTTTTGGAATCTTACGCGACCATGCGAGTTCCCTTGTGACGTCACCGCGCTATGCACAATAACATCAGATAACTTTGCATGGGTACTTAGGTATACAAGATAGTTGTAAGAAAAGTTCACATTATCATTCGGCTAGACAATTAATATTATTGTAATAAAAAATCTCACAATAGGTTACCGACTACGCTTCTTGCACGTAAGTTGCACTTGCCAAGGGCAGCACGATTTTCTTTGCGGATAATGTTAAAAAGTAAGCAGTGTTCAGTGTTGCATATTTTAGTCTTGTTAAGAGACAATTTAATAATACCTATTCAAGTATCTAACTGGTTTAGTTTGCCACAAACCAAAGACAATTTGCTAGGTGAAAAAGACTTTTTGGTAAACCGCTCAAAAAAAAAAGAAAATCTTTAATTTGACAGATAGCTAAAGGGGCGAAACCAGAAAACTTTTTAAATATCGTTATTATTAAATTAGGTAGAAATTACAGGTAGTAATAATATTCTTGTTTTAATGTAAGTTTTATTCTGAGTTCTGTACGTAGAAATGGTTCCTAAAACCCGTTACACGCATGGTAGTGACCACAGGGTGTCGGGTTGCGCAAGGGTAACGCCTCGGTATCGATTGTAAACAAAGCTAACTCGATACGAGTGTTATTTTACGATTATACGGTCATTATCACGTGTAGTAAGCTTTTACTTTTATTAGCTAACTGCTTATTGTAAACAAGGTATTGAATTATGTAATTTAAGATAACCTTGGTTTGCTCTATGGTCTTGCTCGTCACAAAAAAGAGGTTTTAAGCCCAAATTCCTGTCTCTTTACCTCGATTACTATCTGTCTTCTCTTCCATAGCAATCCATTTTATCAGTCACGCAATATTCCATCAATCTACAGTAATTATCGTACATCATAATACAGAATGAACATATTCCCCATGTCCCCATCGTGAACTCATGACCGAAACGTACGGTCATAAAATAATATGTCCATAGCCAAAAGTTGGTGACGTGTGTCCTTATCATATAACTGTATCGTAGTCGTAAAGCGGTTGCTTTATAGCGATCGTCGTTACAACTTTATTGCCGATGACGACTATCGACCGGGTCCCGGGGATGTCTGCAGTTTTGAGTTGACGGATGTATGTGGAGCAAGCATTCAGTTCCATTCTTCTTCTTTTTTTTTCCTTCAAATCTCGGTAAATGAAGTCGTTTGGGTCCTCGAGTACTTTAATGCTTTGTTTTCTGGTGCTTGCCCTCCATCCCAAACACGAAAGATTGTCTTGACCAATATACGCAAACATTGTAACTATACAGACACAAACATCCAATCTCAAGCATACTCAGATCGCGTTTTTCGAAAAGTAGAGCGCTATTGTGTAAAACGTAACACATTCGACAGTTGTGCGATAATTGTGCAATTATCGCTAGTTTCGTTGTTTAGATACTGATTGATTTTGACGCCTTTGTTAATAAATACACATAACAGATGTGAAGTTGTAACTAGAAAAGGCTGAGAATGTAACGAGTTGTTACGAACACAGAAATTAGGCAAATGTTTCCATCAGGAATGAGTAAAGAAAGTTTTTACCAAACGTTGAACTAAGTTGACTTGCCCATTTATTTTATCAAACTAAACTAAACAGAAATAATGGTAATACTTGATAACATAATGTGAACTGAATCAATTAGTTCAAGTTTATTAAAATGTCGGCCAAATATTAATTTCATGCTTCTAAATAATTTACTACGGCATAGTGATTAATTGGTTATTGAACATTGTAGGTTTGATGTGGTTCCGTAACATTTGCTTTTGGTAAACATTTTCATGGAAGAAAATAGTTTCCCAAACAACGACATAGCATTTAACATTGAATTATTCTTACTCAACAATCTGTTATAGTAAGAGCCTACTCTCATAGTACGACCACTGGGCAGGACTCCAAATTGGCAATGTCTTGAATAATTTACTACATATTCTTTACCAAAATTGCCAAAACGGAACACTATTGTCATGTGTCTTCAGTACCTAACGAACTCGTCTTCAGGATTTGAACAGGATCACTTTATCAGTAATTTCATGTCGCATGATTTTTCTTCAGAAAAAATGTCAAGTGCGGTACTTGCTGTGATTGGATGAAAAAGTTATCAACAAGCAATCACATCACCTCTAACATGGTTCTGGTCACCAATGATATTTACTGCTACAAATAACTCTCCCTTAGAAAGGTCACAACAACCACGTTTTAGTTGCCCGCATCCAGCAATTAGTACAGAATACGGTGAAAGCTGGAGACAGAGAACTGTCCAGTATGGCTGTATGGCAATACCACACAATATAAATAATTTCGTATTCTCCTATTTCCTCGTTAAGGTTTTTCTTCCACTACAATTTCTGATTAACCCCTAAACCGCCGCTAGCATCATTACGGCGCAATTTGCCGGCCAGACAGTCTGTCTGTCCCCCGCGCGTCGAGCGTGAAGCACAGGTGTCGTCACGCGGCGCGCGCGCACCTGAACTGTTTATTGATTTCTGCCGTCATTACACGATGCACCGATTGACAGGGGATACTAGATACTCTGCTACTCAGATGTTTTTTCTCTTGGTTTTAAGCCCTCTAGCAAATCGTGTCAGTTCGTCCTGTACAATTACATTACATACCAACACGCTTGTATTCCCCGAAGGGTTAGGCAGAGGTGTACCAAGGTACACCCACAGTTTGCCGGTATGTGTAGGTTCCATGTAATAGGGGGCGAGCCTATTGCTATTAACCGGGCACAAATCCTAACTGAGCTGCTACTGTTAATTTCATCGAAAAACCCATAACACTTTGCTTGACCTGGGAATCGATCCTAAGACCTCTAGCGTAGCAGTCGCGCTTAGGACCACTAGGCTAACGAGTCAGTAAAATGAATTAACTATTATTGAGACTACTGGGAGTCTTGTGTTAGTTTGTGGATTGCATGTTGATATATGTGCCTACATATTTTAGAGATTATCTGCAAAATGTTATAGGAAGATTCCACCACGCTGTAAACTATTTTAATCCTCTCATTAAATAAAAGATTTTTTACCATATAAAATACTTAAATTAGATAACATTAAGTCTTAATTGTTATATCGTAACCAATTAAGCTGCTTTATAACAATTACGTTGGTTCAACAAAACGACACTTATCAAGATAAACAAAATTAACCTTTGTGCGTTTCACTAAATAATTGTTATAAGTATGAAGCACTGGTGAGTGGCCTCTGAATAATTACTGAAGGGGTTACTAGTTACCCTATTGTTGGGGACAAAGAGTAAAGTAGTAGGTAGTTACGATTGTGTGTCAAAAACCCCGGACATTTGTATTTTATTTTTATTTTTTTAATCATAAAAAAGCTTATACTTATATACGAGTACATATATGGTAACAAAAAAATAACAATTGACAGTCGCTAATTACAAACTTCCACATTTAGGTACAACACTTATTTATATTGATACTTGATTTCTTTTCAATGGATGGCACCCGTGAAAATTGTTTTTACAATGAAAATAATAACACTTACATTATTTTAATTTATGGCTTAATTTAACGTTTAATAAGAAGTGGACACTTTTTGAAAACCCTTTCCGCCCGACTTCTGAGCGTCCTCTTGACTAAGACGAATCTCAGGAATCCCAGACGAATGGCAGCCCTGGCAGTGCAACCAGCAGTAACGACTATTCTGTAAAAAAATCCCTTGCTCCGTGAATTTAGGTGAAGTGAGTTTGAGGCGAGTTATCAATCGCAAGCTTTAGTTATTAATACATACATACCTTCTAGGAATAAACAGATTACTTCAAGCTCACTCTTTTGTTCTAATCTTCACGCGTACTTCCACACGCTATTTAATAATTCATTATTATTGTCCACTACCTTTGAACAGAAGGTAAGATCAAAGAAAATTAACTTGGATCTCAATTGTAAATGTACGTCGCGTTACGAATAGTGAACAGCGGCATCAGCTGGCAGGCTGTGGGCATATCTAATGACCTGCATAGCTAATTTGTAGATAGTATAAAAATAAAGTCATCAATGTGCCGATAGTCATTACAGCCAACAGCATGACATATCCAAAAGACTAAGTAGGCTCTCATTAGGCAGTGGGATCAGAGGCTTGATTCAGAATTCAGTACTTCAGGGCACGGACCGCATTATCAGGAGGCTCCTCTTCCTGGAGCCCTGACGTAGCTTGGAGACTGTTCCCGACAGCGGTGGGTTATTATTTGTATATTTTTCATAAATATTTCAAAAGTTTCAACTATAGTATGTGTACAAATGAATAAACGATAAGTAAGACTAGTCATTTCAAAGGGCATCCTAGACAATTAATCTAACTTTTCAATTTTTATTTCTACGATCCTTATAATATCAGTCTACTCTTACTCGAGAGCTAGGGTCGCTTGAAACTTTCACCGCCTAACAACCAACCAATCCTTTAAGTCACAAACATAAACCATGTCAAACCAAACATACTTACGAAAATGACTTCAAAGGGTAAGAAACTCCCGGATAACAGAAAGCAATTTGTCATCACATTACTAGTCGGCCGCCCCTGACAACCAAATGACTAATACCAGGAAAAAATGAACGAGTTTTTACTCTTTGTCAACCCTTCCCTTGCCGCTGCGAACTTCATTAATCAAGCTGTTGATACACCCCTAATGGTCGTAATGACCGAGACACACAACTTATGGGTAACGAGCGCGCACAGGGTTAAGTATGTTAAATTGATATTTTCGCTTGGGGTCACAATTTTAAGGTTGTCAGTGCAGGGGTTAGGGTGTAATGCGTTGCTATGGAGACTGGTTAGTGGGTATGTATTGATAGGTTTTAAATTGCGTTTTAATTTTTTTTGGTACAACAGTGCTTATGTGAACTTTTGATTTTAAAGTTACAAATTATTCGTAGTTTCCTCGTAGCGTATCGGCTACGAATGTGAATTTATTGCTACGGGATCAGGCTACGAGTGACACATTCTATGCTACGGGGTAGATTTTCTCATATAACGTGATCCAGTTCTGAAAGTAATCATATTTTATCTGACTTCCAATACCAACATTCTGTTCCAAAGCTTTAGTGAACTTTTATGTCCGTAGAGTAGTAAGTAATCTGCATAGTGCTTGTGAAGAGTTTAGCCATAAAATCCTTCAACATTCCAATGGATTTCATAGCGTAGTTACTAGCACTTAGAATGAAGTTAGCTTTAACTTTTTCCTATTTTAGGGCTACACCATATGGCTATAGATTTAGGACTGCTATATCGCCGGTTTATTTCAAAAACCAACTAACTGGCCAAATCATGATTTTGTGCTAGGGCGTTTTAAAAGTTTGAATTCGAAAATTTCACATACTGTTTTAGATTATGTTATTATAAGAAACAACATCTGATTTATAATTAAATCATGTATGGGTTGATTTATAGCAGTTCATAGAAAAGCGACAGGGTTACACAGAATTTTGCTCTTTGTGCCCTAAACCCCCTCATTTAATTGCTTTTACCTCCCTAAGAAATAAAGGCTCTAGTTTCGAAATGAAGCGCTATTGTCGAGTCTCAGATAGTTATTGGTTTTTAATTCAATGATATAAATCTAACAATAATGTATTGATCCTAGTAATCCTGATAGATTCGAGAAAAAAGCAAAAAAATGAAATTTTAGTGGCTTTTACTTCCCGATATTTTGTAAAAATGATGTACTAAACTATGTGCTGTGTTTCTTGACTTAGCGTTTTCTTCATGAAATCTATCTAAGGGGCCTATTGTAAGCAAATTTAGACAAAAACGCATTGCGGGAACAAATTAGGTTCAAAATAGCGATGTAAGTTGAATCGAAAAATCGCCAAAACCAAGAAATTTTGAGGTTTTTATTAAATTGAGAAAAAAATACACGGTTCAGTGGAATAATTTATAGACAGGTCTTTAGTTCATGAAATTCTCTATAATATCATTACATAAAATAATATAGTTTACGCTCAAAATTTTGAGATCCACGCAACGAAAAATTTTTTATGCGCTCCTTTGCGATTTTTCCGCCACGATACTGCTTTATTTTCATGAAATATTTATAGCTAAGTCTTTACTTTGAACCCTTGACTGTACACAATTTTTTTTCAGTCGCGTCGTTTCATTCGCGACAAAAAAAATATGTGTTTTTGGTGTCCTCTGTTCGGATAGGCTCCTAAGGTGGATTAATAAATTGGAATAGTTTGATTAAAAACACACCTAAGTGGAAAAAATAACCTAAGTTGTAAATCGTGTAACACGTACGCCAAAGGGTATGAAAACCATGAACCAAATGACATTGTTATGAACTTTTACCTAATCGTTTGGATATATCTTACCCCGATTTTGCATGATGGTACTTTAGTACCAATATCTACAAAGGGGTTATTGTACCAAAAAATACGATGCAGTGGGCTTTCTAGCATCTGCGCAAAAATCACTCCCGCCCAAGATTAATATTAACTGACCCAAACTACAAAAAACTTAATTACCTTAATACCCACACGAATTAACTATAATACCTATACATATAAATATTTTTACACTTAAGACAACCAGTCTGTTGCAGTCGTGACAATTACAAGACGAGATGAATGTTTCTCATCCATTGCCATTGAGTTTATTATGTAGGTGATTTGAGAAACACGGTAAACAACTAGACGTCAAATTTATTTGATGTTTCTAATATTTATTAGTTCTACGTAGAATGATTCTACCTGTAGTTAGAGACTTATTTAAATTGTTAACTATCGTGCTAGGATAGTGGGTAGAACAGCAGGCAATGAAGAGGTGGTAATCCGCAGTCTTTAATAACAAAGCACAACGAACAAGCAAGAGGCAGAGCAGTAATTTAGCCATCTCCTTTAGTTTCTTAGTTTGAAAGTCTGGAAGAGGGGGAACAGCATTATAAGAATCAATTTTAGTGCACAAATACCTTGCTATCACGAAAAATGTAGTGATAAGTAGCACTAAATTTTTCGGGGCCACAAAAGGAATGGAAAATTCGTTTGCGCGAGAGCAACAACAACAATGACACATGTCCGGTCAAAAACTACAGAATTTGAACACATTACCCGCGGTTATTCGGTTTTTCTTCTCGACATTTTGTTTGGGATTTTTGGGATCATTATCAAAACTATAGAAGTAAAACCTACTACAGCCATTTATTAACAATGACTTCTTGATTTTGTGTTTAGTTATAATAAATAATCAGCTGGTAATAGCTATTATCCTTTAATAACTGCTATTACCATTGAATATTAACGCAATTTGCTGTTGTTTTTAAGAACTAAACCATGTAATTGGATGTAATCGTTTTTATTTCCCAAAATTCCGCATATTTTTCAGGTATTTTTTTATTCTAATTACAGATTAAATCCAAGTATTTTGTTTGACTTCGATACAAAACATAATTTTGGTGATTAACAAGGAATAATTGATTAGCATATCAACGGTATGGTTAGATAGTTGGTTTCACCACTCAGTATCTCCGAAACGAAGCATCGCACGGCTTAGTATGTTTTACCAGTAGAAAGAGGAAAAAAAATTGAGTCGGCGTATATATTTAACTCAATTTCCCAAAATCACCGAGTTAGTTGGTTTTTGAATTAACCCGGCGATATGTTCAAATCATATGCCAGTACACTGGCTCCTTAAACACAAGTAAAATCTAATTAGGAGTGAAGAGTTCATCGTAAAAGTTTGTAAAGATAACATTTATCTTTTTTATACCACAACCCCGCTTAATCCCAATCTTGTGGCAGATCTATGAATATTTACTATCCCGTGATATAAACGATGCTTAGTAGTAGTAAAATGACATTAAGACCTACCGAAATGTTCCAGCGTATTTGATTACGGCGTGAGGAACTGGAATGATGGCTCGTTTAGTCCGTCTAGCCGTCTTAATAGCCCTAGCCTTGGCACGGGTGTCCGTCTGCCTGCACGGTGCGTCTGTGCCTACGCGCTTTGACAACGGGGTGTCATGGGGGGCTGTACAGGGTGGAACATGATGAGGGGTGGAATATAAATTGTATTAATTCTGAATTGTATAGTTAACTAGCTTTTCCCGCGACCTCGTTGACGCAGACAAAGTAGCGGAATGAGAAGTAGCCTACATTCTTTCTTGAGGTGCAAACTTACCCGGTACCAAAATTAAACAAAATCGGTTTAGCCAGCGGTTTAGCCGGGAAACAGACAGATAGAGTTACTTTCACGTTTATAATATTATAAGTATGGATTAAAAAATTATAACGTTATATTCCGTAAAACAGTCATACTGAAACCGACCAAATTATGAAGGGAAATCTTGTTGAAGAATATTGCACGATGTCAGCATTCGTCATTTTGTATCATCAGCATCTTCATAGTTGAATGTGTGAATCTTGTTTTTATTTTAGAGCTGGCTTAGGTCACTGTAATATTTGCATATATTTTGTCCGTCTGTAGTTGTCAGTAGCTAGCTACCTGAAAATACCAAGGGCTATAAAATAACATAATCGCCCTGTATATGTATATGTTAACCGTGAAAATATCGTAGCCAAAACTATCAGCTATGTTGTTTGTCTGGCAAGCCCGTCGTGTCGCCGACTGCCGGCCAAAGTTTCGGCGAAGTGCTGTACACAGGCAGTTAGCGAAGTTGTAGGAGTTTGATTCCTGTTTGAGGTTTATGTCGTCTTCTTTGTGTTTAGTTGGAAACTTTTTATAGTTTTCTCGAGAGTTCTTTATCTGTTTCGACTTTTCGAGTAGTTTAATGGAAACAATTAAGTTTGTTATGCCTGTTAGTGGGTTTTCTTTGCCCAAATAATTACGCAGATTTTCTTCATGTCTGGAAAATGTAGAAAGATTCTTTCAGAGCTAATGTAGACCTACTGCGTGAATGGGAAACTTTACCGAGAAAAGATTTTGGTATCATTTTATAATAATGTATTGAGATAAGATAAAATAATGTAATGAGATCTTGTGCTTAACTTTCTACGCGGTATTACTTTTTGGCGGATTCCATTTTGGTAATCCAGGTTCTTGTTTTGTTTGGTCAAAACAGATGAGCGGATTCATTAATTTATCGCCTTTTATATTGCGTGGAAGAATCTAAAATGTGAAGCTATTCACTGCATTCATTCACAAGTTATTTAAGATGCTCATTAAATAAATCAAACATGGAGACACGTTGTTATCTTAGAATCTATAACCACCATAGAAACTCATTTCAATCTGATATAAGCACATTTCTGTGTTTCATTGCTGGGAAAGTTGATGAAATGACACGTATGAGCACAGGCTGTGGGTTCAATTTCTGGATAGCAAACAGTATTTAATGGGAAGTACTAATGTGAGTTTTTCATTCTTTTGTGTTCTCTAGGCAATTTACTAACAGCTGATACGATTTGACGATACGGCTGGCGCAGTGGCTGAGCAATTGGCTGCTGGGTTCAATTCTCGCACGGAACAAATATTTGTATGATAGTTGATCCCGGGTCTGGTTGTTTGTGTATGTGAGTTTGTATGTTTGTAAACGCACCTAAGAAAACTAGAATAGTTCTAAACTCGTCAAAATTCATCGAGGTTTGTAGTGGTTTGAATATGATAGAATATTAGCCTCTTAGTTACTTACGTATGCATGTATACGACTATTTAAGTCAGACATTTCCATAGCAATGAAGCAGTAAGTCAGAACTCAATCAGACATCAAATCTCAATATTTCTATCGTCGGATCAGAGCGCGATAACTTTTTCTAAGACAATGCGTTTCCCGTCGTCACGTGTGTATTGTGGCGTTTTCCCACATCGCTTACTGTGTCGATATTGTTAGCATACACTTTCACTGATCGCTCCAGGATGTGCACTGTGTGGACACTGGGAGAGGTGGCCAGAACTTGGGATGTGTGAGCGATTACCTTTCATCGCTGAGTATTGCACAGCTTTTCATCTATAGTCCACTATGGTTTTTCTATGATACTAAGGCAGAATAGGTAATAGAGATTTTGCCATAATTATTAACAGCTTACATTTTAGGACCTATTAATTGATGTAAACATACCGGCGAACTGTGGGTGTACATTGGTACACGACTACCTAACTCTTCGGGGAATATAGGCCTGATGGTATGTTATGTATGTTAATTTATGTTATAATTTTAATCCGTGGTGCAACCGAGCTATTCCCAGCTATAAACGTTTGTTTGTGCCTATTGTCAGCATAAGATTCTGATACTATATTGTAATTAAAGTATAAAATTGTGCATGCCCCATGTGACGGCAGAGCATAAAGAAAATTATCTATATAAAATCCATCTAACCTTACCTATGTTGGCAAAGAAATAAATGATTTGAATTGATTTGAATCCTGCTTCATATCGAGGGAAGTGAAAATAAAGTATTTTCTCATATTTCCGCTGTTCTATTCTGTTTAATTCGTTGTGGAATTGAAAACAGTGGAATCGTTTCTCTGAGACTCATCGAGTTCCGGTTTTCTGGTAGTCGCTACTGTTTATTGTTGTATAGGACTGGAGTGGCGGGCTTGCACCATTAAGAAAGGCAATAAAGATAAACCTTTATTAATTAATTTGCAAAATAACTTTCAAACTTTTGCTACTCAATAACTGGAACGCGAGTGTTTTATAGTTATCCAGAATTAATATCATTGAATGAACTGCTTAGCGATTCAGTTAAACAATCGTATCGTACTACAAAATGGTTTAAGACTTCCCTTGTCCCTAACTTATTCCTGGCGTATTGCCAATGTCTGTCTACTGAAGAAACTTGACGCGCTCGATAACAATCACAAACGTTCCGGAAGAGGGTGCCAAAGTAAAAACCAAGTTATTCCAAATCATTTTATTCGTCTTCACTTAATACAAATAACTTATAAAATTACGTACATTATTAATTTATTGTTACTTTTCGATATATTTGTACAATATTTGTGGTTCTCGTATAAAACTATCGCCTACTTTTAATATTAAATACACATTTTTGGAACAAATGCAAGTTTATAGCATTCTCTTTGAATCTGAGTATTGTTTCGTTAGGAAAGAATATTATGAAATAAGATCTTAGTAGGTACCTATTAGGTATAATAACAAATGGTATAAAATATGGAGAAAGTAAAATGGAAAATAATGCATTGAAAGAAAATGAAATGAATGAATGAAGTGCACACGTGCACGGCTCAGTTTCCATGATTTAATAAGTTACAGAATATGTATATTTGTTCAGGTATCTGCCTCTCTTATATGGAAAGATTTAGGGTTATCATGGTACCCTTTCCTATAGTGACTGATATCGCTACAGGTAGGTATTTAGTTAACATCGAATTTGTCAAGAGTCGACATTTACACAATATTCTTACAATTCTTACATTGCTCTTTATTTACACTTTGAACACATTCCAAAAGTATAAAACTGTAATACGAAATAACAAGTATATTATTTTGTACTCGTATTTTACAATAATCTCTTATTTCTAACTTATGTTACACTTACAGCAAGCTAGGAGCTAAGTGGCAAAGTGGGATATGTCTTAAATTAATCATTTGATGAACAAGAATAAACTATAGAAAGCATTCGATATGTCTACGCATACATTTATATATTAAATCAGAAATAATTTAAAGCTGACGTCGTTATATCAACCTTAACTTTAAGCCCCTTTACAACACTACTAATACAAATACCACATAGTTTTTCATTAACAACCAACATTTGGTTCCGAACGCAGAATGGCAAGGCAAAAAGATCCATTACAAATAAAACCAGGAAAGGTGTTACAAATGAATGAAACCGTCACATTTTAAACCGATTAATCCCAAATTACTCGTTCGAACATAAATTTGTCCAAACCCTTTACAATTTAAGCCTTTTATATAGATAACGATTATTATATTGTACACGTCACAACATGATCAGGCGCACACGCGCTCGCGCACACCTGGTTACTATTATTCGCGACTTGTGCTCGTTTCGCAGCAGGCCCGTCGTGGCAAGATATCAAAGCAGCTAAGGAAGACTTCTTGTAATCTATCTAACAATACTATGGCGTGGGGGCTACAACAATCTATCAAAAAGTCAGTCTTGTACATCGGAGGTCGGTTCGCTAGGGGGGACGAGGCACTACGAACAGCCAGGATCACGAGATGATGCAGTTCTTGTCCTGTTGGGCACTCTTTCTCTGGCGCTCTCTCTTAGCGCAGGCGACGGCGTCGTTGGGCACGTAGGAGATGCGCACGCCGCCGTACGCGCGCCGCGTGGGCAGCGTGTACGACTCGGCGGACGATGAGGACGACGAGCACGTGCTGCAGTAGCTGCTGGCGTCCTCGTCCCGCACCTTCTCTCTCCGCGGCGGCTCGTCAGGCTCGAAGGCTTCGTTGTCGTCTCCACAAAACCTCACCGTCCGACCCCCTCTCGGTTTCCTCGGTGACTTGCCGTCTACTAGTGTTAGTTCAGGCATCGAAGACGAGTGTCCTGGGGTGACGACTGCTTGCGCTTCTACAGGGTGTGGAGGCTTCCAGTCATTGGGTGGCTCGTCCTGATGATCGTCTGACGTCGGTGTGGGTTGTATCTGATGCTCCGTCATGGACTGTTCTAGTCGCAGGTCTGCCAGCGCTCTGTCGAGGCTGAGGCAGGCGTGCGGCGGCGGGGGCGGGTGAGGGGGAGGAGACTCGGGCTTCAGGGACTCGCTCGGTTCTGAATCCGCGTCTATATTGTGAGGCGAGGGTTCTCTATGTGGTGATCTAGGTGGGGACTTGGGCGATGGCATTCTTCTCGGCTTTGGCACTCTTTGCGGTCTGGGTCCTGGGCCTGAGGAATCCGACGGCGTGGGTGGCTCACCTTTTGAACACGCTATAGAGCAGTATATCGCTCCTTTCCTCGGTAGGAAGGGTCTGCCTAGGAGGCTTGCTCTGCAGGTGTGGCAGGCGAAGCATCGCTCTGTCGCGTGCCAGTGTTGTCCTTCGTGGGACATCTGTCCTTGGTCGACGCCGATGGGTTCCCCGCAGGCGTCGCAGTACTCGGCGAAGCAGTTGTCGAAGCAGGGCAGGCAGTAGGGGCGCGCCTCGCGCATGATGTAGCGCTGCCCGCCGAGCTGCCGCGCGCACTCCGCGCACGCGAAGTGCTTCATGTGCCACGCGCGCCCCTCCGCCTCCGTACACTCGTCCGCTAGGATTATCTGAGGACAAACAGAATCGGGTTAAATGTGGAACTTGATAAGGATCATGAACTTCAAATAATTGTAATACACTCTGCCAGGTTGTTATGTAATGTTTATAAATGATAATGTTCACGACAGAGTGCATACAAAATGTTAATTTAATGTGAATAGGTAGGTAAGTAACTAAGTACATGTTAATTAATTACAAGAACCACGAGAATGTCATCGTCACAGACAAATATTCAAATACACCATATTTTGGTAAACCGGTTCAATTTAATTAATTATCTGGATAAACACGGTTTAATTAGACATTATTATTCATAGTGTTAGCCGGTGCTGACGACCTCAAGAAAGTTGGTTCGCGACAATGGCATGGGAACGTATCCCACGGTCGCCGAGTTATATTTTGTTCATGATCATTAGTGGACTATTCACTCATTATTAATATTTCAGAAACGGTATTCTGTGTCGTGGACGCATGCCGCCGCCGCCATGCTGGACGCGCGATTGTTCCGCGTGTCTGTTGCCGTCGGTGCAATGCTCGGTGAATTGGGTTATTGTTGTGTGTCTGATGTAACAAGGAATGCATTGTTTGGTAGGCTTACGTGGTGAGGACTTGCAGGCAGTTTAGAAAGCCTGAGCTTGCACTATTGTCAGTCAAATCTTTGTTTGACATAGATAAGACACATATAGTTTGATCATGCTCTACTTATTATCATTTAATTTTAAAAGAAAGGTAAAAATAATTATATTTTTAGGTTAAACTGTTATTGTAGGTGCGGCACTTTTATGCTGTTTCTACATTATAATACAGTTTAATTCTTTAATATATTATTTTAATAAATTCGTGTGTTTAAGTTATGAATTGTATTCAGTGCTGATGTCTGACTGTAGATTGTTATCAATGACATCGAACTGTGCTTGCAGAACACACACGTTTTGTTAGGCGTTCTTACATTATAATAAATATGATTTTACAGTTATTTCATTTAGGAAAAATAAGATATATTAAATGTTATATTTTGAGTTCATTTCGGCTCTTTAATAATTAATAGTTCATTCCCCTATGTAGAATAATTTCTTAACCAGATTACATTCAATAAGTAGTATATGTCATTTTCGACCTAGTTCGAAATCTTTTAGAGTATATTTTTTTCTTTCAATGTTTCCAGTTTCCATGGCAACACGGTAGCTGTTCCCCGTGGGACAATGTGGGCAGGCAGAGAGGCAGGCCTCGTTTTCCCAGCACATGGTGGCCTGGGAGCGGCGCTATATCGGCGCCATCATCACTGCAACCGTTTTATTGTTACTCTTACTACGGTGCTACTGCTACTATTAGGGCGCCCGAATCAGTACGCCGGCGCCGTATGTTATGTGAACTTTATATGGGATTTAACTTTGATGGTATTTTGCTTAGCGGGGTATTTTTAAAGTTTTCTTTAGTGTTTTATGTTGGTGCGTTTTACTTGTCTATTGAATATAATAACACATGAATGTTTTTTTTCTTAGGTTTCAAGTCTGAATTTTCAAAAGACTTTATACCAGTTATATCATTATGTAATATAAGTTAAACTGGGCTACGTTAATTTTTCTTGACGAATTTAATGGATGTTGACCCAGAAATAAAATCGGTTTTGGACATTCAGACGCTCGTCCGGGTACTACCGTCGTACTTATATCTGTCGCAAAGCAGTGTTGCTGTGTTCCGGCTTGTAGAGTATGGGTGTCGGTGTAATAACAGGCACATGAGACATTTCAGCAACTTTGCTTTGGGATGGCAACGCATTTGCAATGCCTTTGGTACCTATTGCAGTTATCTATAGGTACCGGTGACCACTTAACATCAGGAGGGCTGTCGGCTTGTTTGCTACCCAAAGGTATAAAAAACAACAGTGTAATAATATGATATAGACTATGACTATAATTAATAACCTATGTGGGTAAGTCTCATCCTGAATTATTGTTCAGAATCGAACAGGTTGCCCCACGTCATGTTATGGGAACCACTATCATGTTATGGCTAGTGTTGTGCTTTGTTTATCGATATAACATGTGACTAAGGTTGGTCGACATCTGGTGGTGAATCATCGATATTGTGTCCATCATGTGTTTGAGAATATTATGCAACTTGTGACTAGATGTGCTTGATAAGTTATGTAAGAGCTCATGTGGCTACTTAGTACCTACGTGCTTATTTAGAGCATAAGCTACATCATTGGTCAAGAAGCCTGACTTTTCTTGGGGAGAAAACTTAGAAAGGAAAAACATTTTTACTTTTACAGTGGAAGAGACATCGTGATTTAAAGTTTAGAAAACCCAAACTTCCCAAAGACAAAAAAAATCGTAGAGGGGGCCTAGAATGCTTAGAGGTTATGTACTAAATCCATGGTAAAAGCATCATCATGTCCCTTCTTTCCACCATATTCCTTCCACAAATATTTATTTAGTTGATGGCAGAGCAATTTTTGTCTTGCTTTTACGTAACATAAAAAATATTTTGTCATTTTATAAATTAAAAACAAAGTCATAATTATATAAAACTAACGAAAAAAGTAGGAAGGTGAGTACGTCTTTATTTGAATATGAATTGTTGTGCTTATGTAACCTTGCTAGAATGCGGACTGGAGCCTAACATTATATTCATGTGGAAAACTACAGGTTGTTAGTGTGTTTGTTTAGTATATGATATCAGAATTATTAGGTGATGAAGTAGACATTAGGACAATACCCCTTAGCCCTTGCACCAAGTGAACATGAGATTGTAAAATGATGGCAATTATAAACGTTACGATAACAACCCCTTTCAAAACACCTTGCAAAGGTATAGCATTATACCTACCTATAAATGTAAGAACGATTTTAAATTACATGTCTGAATCTTATAATATACTAGAGAACTGCCCGCGACTTCGTTTGCGTGGCTTATTTCACCTGCGTTATGTCTTCGGTTACTGCTCCGATCTCTTAAAGCATAGCGTTATATTATATAACCTATGTTATTTAGGAACAATGTAGCTATCTATTGGTGAAAATCGCTTTAAATCGGTCCAGTAGTTTCGGAGCTTATTCATTACAAACAACAAACAAAAAAATATTTCCTCTGTATAATATTAGTACAGAAGAAACATGAATAAAAGTGCAACCAAAGTCAGGAGCGAAGCTATATGATATTGCGAGTGAACCGCACATAAATACCACGTTGATCTGCATTGCCGTACTCTTGACATTGCAGTTAATATATCAGCTGGCAACATTTCAGGGCCTTCGGGCTTCACTGCGGCGGTGCATGGTAGCACGGGAAACTTGGGCGCAGCCAGTCAATGTACAGTATTCTTACGAGAAATGAGGCCTTGTGGAGACAGAATTAGGTTACTGAACATTTTTCAGTTTGAAAAATGGAAGAATGGCTAAATATTTCACTGGTTTCTTGTTGGGTCGAAACTTACATTCAGGTAAATGTAATCTGCAGGTTGTTCGAAAGAGATACCGCGCCCCCGGAACGCAAAGGGCACATGAAGGAACATAGACGGGTTTTAGTCAGTAAAAGTCTGACACTCCCTCCCGGCCCGCCCAGGGCGGGGGAAGTTATTTGATGATTTCCCGTCTATAAAAAAAAAAAGGTAAATGTAATAGAAATATTCGGGGTCGGGGTCTTCTCTGAAGACTTAAACATCAAAATATCCCGACCTCTTGGAACGCTCAACACTGTATACCAAGCAGAATGCATAGGCATTATTCAAGCAGCACACGCCATAGAGGCCAGGAAAGTCACGGACACCCATATCCGTATAATCTCCGACAGTGCCTCAGTCCTCCAATCCTTACAGAATAACCAATTTACATCAAGACTAATACTGGAATGCCATAACGCACTAGAACGCGTCACGGAAAAAAACCGTAACAAGGTGACGCTACAATGGATTAAAGGACACAGTGGGTCACTAGGAAACGATGCTGCTGACGAACTCGCCAGGAGGGGTTCTGGCACGAAAGCTTTCGGACCAGAACCAATAGTGCCCATTCCTTTCAATCAGCTTAGGAGCTGGTTGAAAGACTACACACATACACAAGCAGAGGAGTGGTGGGCCTCGACACCAGGGTGCAGGCAATCCAAGGAGGCCCTGCCATGTTTGGACAAGGGACTGACCAGGCGCCTTCTGCGCCTGGACAGAGTTAGCCTGCGACTGGTGGCGGGGACCATCACTGGCCACTGCTCACTAAACAAACATTTCCACACTTTAGGCATCACAGACAGTCCTCTATGCAGAGCGTGCATGGAGGCAGAAGAAACGGTGGCGCACGTGCTCCTTGAATGCACCGGCGTCGCCCAAACCCGCAAAGAAACCCTCGGTACACCAAAATCCCTTGCGGACGCCCTGAGAAGACCGGGAAGACTGATCTGCTTTTGGAGGGAGGTGGGCTGGCTGGAATAGCCCCCACCACGGCTCACGCACAATGGTCCATTGTAGGACTAAGTGCGGAAACCAAACCCCCTAACATAGAACATAGAATAGAAATATTTGTAAATTATGGCGGCGTATTTTCAATGGCCTCTATGGAACATAATGATATTCTGATTTCCCTTTTAATTAAAAAACGGAGAAGATACGTATTTATAGGTCCGACTTGAACTATTGGAGAGATTAAAAATTTCAAATAAAGAGAAAATATTTATTAATCATTTAAATAAATACTACATATTACGTCTGTGATAAAATCTGTAGTACAAAGGCAACTTTCTGTGCTACTGGAGTATTCAAATAAAACGCGTGTTGTCACGCTTTGATATAAACATGTAGTAAGGTTTCCACTGATATCTCCATCAGTGCTATCAGTAGCGTCGCGTGCTGGCGGCACATAAGCCATGCTCACGGTAACGTGGTCTCCCGTAGAGCCAAGATTGCGGGGGGGGGGGGCTTCGTTATTGACTGCACCGCACTGTGCTATCGAGATTTGCATGGAATATATTTTTTTTACTGCCTCGTTAGCCTAGTGGTTCTAAGCACGATTGCTACGCGAGAGGTCTTGGGTTGGATTCCCAGGTCGAGCAAAGTGTTAATAGCTTTTTCTACGAAATTCTCAGTAGCAGCTCGGAGTTAGGATTTGTCCCGATTTGTTAACCGGCAATATTTATCTATAATATGTATGTATTTATAAATATAAGTATGTATATCAGTTGTCTGGTTACCATAACACAAGCTCTGCTTAGCTTGGGATCAGATAGCCGTGTGTGAGATGTCCCAAGATGTTTTTTATTTAAATAGACTGGACCCCTATTACATGGGACCTAAACAGACCGGCGAACTGTGGGTGGGCATTGGTACACCTCTGCCTTACCCTTTGGGGAATACAGGCGTGATTATGTATGTATGTATTTTATTTAAATTTCGTAAGCGGTAGTGAGTAGGTATGTACAGAGGTAGAATTTATTAAAAGCTCAGTTTATTCATTTACAAAATCAATTAGTGTTATATTTTCATGTGAAATTGTAGTTAATACGTGGTGATAACAATCAATTTACGATTTAGTCATAAAACTTTTATTTGAGTCAAGCCTAGATTACCTAGTATTTAAGAATAAAGTTTAGAAATAAATTACTAGTAAATTATTGTAATGAGCGTAAAATATTTATTATATTATACCTACTTTGAATTTTCGTGACAAATAATAATTATAATCATTAAAAAAAAATAAAGTATTTACAATATATGTTTACTTATTACTGATAAAAATGTTTGACACTTATTTGGTTAAACATGAACTAAGACCATTTAGATGTTATTTATGTAAATCACAAAAAAATGAAGCAGATTCGATATTTTAACAAAAATTATATGTTTTACGAAGAAAAGAATGTAATGTCATAAGTTTGCGCAACAATTCGTGACGACCAATTATTCTAATTCTTGTAAGTGAAATAAAATAAAATAAATTCAACATTTTAATGGCTGGGGGCGATAAAACTACGCTTTGTACCCTAAAAATGTTACCATAAGAAAAAAATATCTGATTTTTTAACACAAAAATATCACGAATTTTTCAGTGTTCGTATCAACATAATAAATAAAAGTTTTTAACTGATTTAGATAAGGCAACACGCAGGCATTTTTAATAAATAAATTATAGCCATCAGCGGGGCTAACTAACATGAGAAATATTAATAGCCATAAAGTATTTCTAGATTATGTACAATCTCAGTGTTTGATCTGTAATTATAAGCTTTTCTCCATGGTGTGATGGCTCAGGTATTAATCAATGGTGTTTTATAAGGCTTATTAGTCGTGTTCTGGCATTTAAGCCTCATTAGCGAGGTAGCACACCACCACGACAAGTTTCTTCACCCATGAAATGTCACGTAATCAGCTTAGCATAAAAGCTCTTTCATAATTCCCGAGAGCTTTGATTTCTAGGAAAACTCTTCAATGTTTGAAACATTGGAATTTATTCAGTTATCCATACTAACATAATGGTATAATACTTTATCCTCGTAACGATATGTCAGTGTTTTATGTGCACCATAAGGAAAAAGAATAAGAATAATGATTATTATCTATTGCCTGCCGTCGCCATTGAACATAATCCTACCAATGATTGCTAATATAAATACTCAACTCAAAGCGAAAAGCAAAATTGGTGATTTCTATTTGTTGTTATTGAGGCATAAATAATACCAGCCTACTATTGTTCCACTGCAGGGTAAATGCCTCTTCTAATACCGAGAAATCACTTGCATTGATCACCAACGGTTGCCCAAGGCGGATTGGCGATTTCAGACTGATATTACTTATAAGTCCGGGTTTCGTTACGATGTTTTCTTTCATCGAAATCAGTGATGTCCATGATAAACTAAATCCAATAATCCACTACCTAAGTATTGCCATGATGGCCGCTTATCCTTGTTCTACTAAAGACTCCTATTTAAAAGGATGCAGTGGTCTATCCAATCGGTCCCTATACACCAATAAAATCATATATTGTTTATCTCTTTCTAAAATCGTACCCATCTTTATTGCCTTAGATTGGGTATAGTATAGACACATTAATGACTAGTGGCCGTGTAATTAGCGCTAATAACCGCTGAGATAGCGATACTAATGAAGACACCGAGCTATTCTCCCATGGCCTTCTGCCGGCTACCCAACATGCAACTTCACTGATTTCCTCATCTACTTTTGCAATTTTTACATTATTTACAATTATTTTTGTACCTACTGTTCCAAGATTTTCCTTTTGATTTGTTTCTCAAGTAACAATTTAAGAACTCGTTTTGTTATTTTCTCCGGAGTAGCAGTGTCCAGAAATTCAAATATCAGTCCACGCGTGGTAAATAAGGTCAGTACAATTTTCTTTGTCGTTTTCTTTGGTTATGATTTTAAAAAAAGCCTATTATTTACTGAAAGCCGCTTGACCTCAATCCCAGTTGACTAACCGGTGGAAGCAATGGTTATCGGCGCGAGATCATGAGATTTCCCGCTTACCCCTAATGTTTCCCCTCGACCTAGATGCGGTATCGCGTGGATGGCGGAGGGCCGCCCGCCTGGACGGTTCCGGAGCAGACGACGGGCAGCGGGTCACAGCGGTTACTCTAACTACTCTCTTTGTGGTTCATTAGAGTGGCGTATTATTTTGCATTAGAGTAAAAAAATTCTTACAAAGCTGACCACGAAGTCAGTCAGCCTATTTCACAAACTTGTAGGAACCAACGCAATCTGATCTCAGTCTCATCATCACAAATGTGTCTAATTCTCCTACATTCATTGTCACTGAGATGAGATTCGGAATGTTTTTATTATCAAAAATGAAAAAAAATGAAACACAGAAAACACCTGAAGACCAGTTCTACTTTTTCTGCCACCCAGCAAAAAGCTCTCTATTCAAAGGTCCACAGCTCATTGCTATTATTTTGCTAGTGTAAAATTGTATTTTGAGGTGAGTTACCTCTAACTGTTATGACCCCAATATCCCAGCCCTAGTTTTTTAATCCATGTATCCTATACACCTACTTACATATAGTTGTAGGTATAGCCCTACTTTAATTATTTGACTAATAGTCTGACCGCAGGGGTCGTTGCACCCCCAGGTGGCCGCCAAGTTTTTAGGACGTCGAACGAATACAAAGTCTTTCCGGAGTTGGAGGTGTACCTAAGTGTGGCTCGTTACATTGTTTGTTATCTTAATCTCGTATGATTGCCGGCGGTGGTCTGCGGGACTCGTGGGGTGGGTGTTATTGGCGTGAGGAGTTAAGGGGAATTATAAATGTAACGGGAACGTTTTGCAAATGAGGATATTTTATTGGTTACTGATACTTGTAACTAATACGGCGAGGGGACTTGGACAATAATATCTAGTCTAAGTTGCAGAGATTTTGGTGTACAGTCTACAAAAGATGTGATCGGGTTTCTCAGTCTATAAATTAATAAGAGGACAGTTCTGCTGCGTGTCTTTAAAAAATGTCCAAATATTCCGAATAAAGGAAAATGAGTAGTAGCACTCTGCTCACAGGCTGGCTGAGGTGATATCATGCCTGACAAAACAACACTCATACGCATACGCAATGCACACAATTTCACACAACCATATGGCAGACCAGCAATAAGCATAAATTCCGCAATGGACGCGTCCACCGTGAAATGTCTGAATAATACAGGGGATGTGCATCCCCCCACCCCGATGCTATCTACTTCCGGTCCGTTGGCCGGATATTGCCAACTGCACGCACAATTGCGTCAGCGGTCTGCGCACGCGCCGCGTCGCGATTTTATGATAATGTTGCAGGTTGGAGGGAATCAAGTAATGACCGCTTTGTGGTACATTACAGATAAGATAAAGCAATTTGTTTTGAATATTAATGTGTTGTGTGTAATTGTTCTGATTTGTAAGTTAAATGAGTCAATTTTAGTAATTATCATGTTGGGTTCATCTGATTAAATCTCCATGACTTCGTTTATACCAACATTTTCCCCCAATTTTTGTAGTCTACCAGAATTGATTTCAGATCAAAACTGCATGTTTTAAAAATCATAAGTAATCCTCACCTCATCACAGGCCGAACACCTGGGCTTCAGCGTTTCCGCATGATGCCTCCCGCAGTACAGCCGGCCGTCCTTCCAGAAGTACACGAGGTCCACCAGCAGCTCCTGGCAGGAGGAGCAGACGAAGCAGCCGGGGTGCCAGCGCGCGGAGGGCCCGGCGCGTGCCGCTGACACACACATGTCGCCTGCTGACATCGACTCCTCGCACTGTGGAAGAGAGGGGAAGAGGTTAGTTTAAAAGAGTATTTACTATATGTCACAAGCAAAGGGTAACACAAACAAAGGTAGTGACTACGCCACTGTACCATCAGTAACAGTGGCGTATAGCCCAGTTTAGGAAACTTCCTATACTGTTAACTCAAGTTAGATACACAGATAAAATTTTAAAATGTTTTTTTAACCCCACTTCAGGGAGCATAGTGAAATACACTTAACATAAATTCGCTTATTTTTAGAGATGATGTTAGAGATGTGTGATCCTCAAAGATAGTAAAAGAGAATTCAGTCTGGAAAGAACGACCGTTGAACTATTAGTAGTCAAGAAGCCACGCAACGCAAAAGGAATATGACCGCAGTTATCATAAACTATCATTTCTATGGGGCTACCGAAAATATATTCCACAGAAACCGCTTAAGGCCATCTATTTAGGCAGCTATGACTAACGAAATATCTACTGTTACAATATCGGCACGCGCGGACCACTAGCCTCTGCATACTAATCCGCGAAGATTAGAAAACCGCCTCACTTCCGACCAGCTAATGTATTCCACTTATAATGATTGTCCATAAGCGGCGACCTTGTAGCCACCTCGCCAGAAGGACGCCCATTGTTCTCCGTATGGAAAGACCAACGGCTAAGCGTGTACGGACCAAAATATTCCTAAATTGATCCCAAATTGTGTCATAAATTATCCTTGTTTGATGCAACTGTAGCAGAATATTGGGTCGGTGAGCCGTGTGAGGTGCTGTGTTGAACGTTGAGGTGACCTCTGTCCAGAAGAGTGAAGGTTGTATATAATAGACTACCTGAATAAGAATATTTTTTTTAGAATGAGCAACTTTTGATGCTGATTCCCAACTTTTCAGCTTTCATATTTCAAATCGAGCTATTGTAATGGAAGAACATTTATGTAGTGTAAAATATGAAAATAAATTAAATATAATGTTTATTAGTATATGAAATCTCTTAGCCCAGAGCTATTATTAACCGGTATTACAGAGACCAATGGCGATAGGTACTTTAAATGAAGTACAATAATACCAGTAGAAAATAACAGAAAAAAGCTAATAATCCTACTTATACTATCCTACTTCCTACTACTATTATAAAGGCGAAAGTTTGTATGTATGGATGTATGGATGTATGTATGGATGTTTGTTACTCTTTCACGCTTAAACGGCTAAATGGATCTGGATGAAATTTGGCACAAAGATAGATTATAGTCTGGAATAACACATAGGCTACTTTTTATCCCGGGAAAATGTACGGTACCCGTAGGATAACACATCAACTGTGACGCGGACGAAGTCGCGGGCAGAAGCTAGTATTATTATAAAGGCGAAAGTTTGTAAGTATGGATGTATGGATGTTTGTTACTCTTTCACGCTTAAACGGCTGAATGGATCTGGATGAAATTTGGCACAAAGATAGATTATAGTCTGGAATAACACATAGGCTACTTTTTATCCCGGGAAAATGTACGGTACCCGTAGGATAACACATCAACTGTGACGCGGACGAAGTCGCGGGCAGAAGCTAGTGAATAATCAAGAAGTACACTTCTTTATTGGATTGATCAATCCTAAATCGGCACTAAGCAACAATAGTCGCAAGTCAAGTCACCGGCTCGGAATCCCTTATGATGCTGTCTTCGTTTTAGCTGAGCGGGTGCGGACGCACTGATTTCCACATACCGTGAGCTGGTGGAAAAGGCATTTTATTTGATGATATGGAAAAGTACTGAGTTGCTAGTTGAAAATAGTGAGTCGAATGAAAATATTTCTAAAGCCAATTTATTTGGGTGAGCCTGCAGCGCTGTCCAAAAAATGGTACATGTTTTAAATTCCAATTTACCTTCACAAACTTGTTTGATAAGTACAAGACTTCTTAGAGTGCGTGTCAGAATCATTTATGCCTCCAAGTTTTAAATAAATATCGACAACATAGGGTAACTTAGCCGGTTTTCGGCCACTTAAGCGAACGTGTGACTTTGTGACGATTTTTCTCCATGACATTAAAGTCGCAGACTAGTTTCTTAAATATTTTTGAACTCGAAATATAATGTAGTTTTGATATTTGTAGACCTTTTACTCGTCAGCGTTAAATTAAAATTACTGAAAATTAAAATGTCTGAAAATAGCGATTTCACCGGTTTTCGGCCACCTGTTTCAGTTTCCGGCCATTATTTGCTAGTTCTCGGCCACTAATCTGCTATTTGAAAAATGATCTATATTTGCTAACTAGTAGGTTCTATAATGGATTAAAAGCAAAAAATACGTATGAATCAACGATTTTAATTAAAATATTAAACATATAGAAACATTTTAAACATAATAGTAGGAACATTCATTGGTCAAAAAGGAAAAAGGATAATATGGCATAGCAAAAATAATTGAGATTATGGAAAAAAACTGCTTTTTGACTGGCCGAAAATACGATTTTTTAAACTGATTTTCGACCATCCCTTCAAACACGGCCGAAAAACAAATTTAAATTAATTAGTTTCCGGCCGTTGATCAACTTGCTTAATTTTCTAACTAGCTAATAAGATAAATTATGGGGAAGTCCCTTTACGTCTGTATTGTTCGTGTGAGTGATGATTTCGATTCAGTTAGTTGATTTATTATCATTAGCTTTTATTGGCCGAGAATCAGTTAGTAAATTATTAGTTTTCGACCCTATCGATTAGCTTAGGCCGAAAGGTAAATATTAAAATTCTAATTTTCGGCCGTCAAATATTCAATAACTATTAAGTGTTATTACCACATAATTAGCTCAAAACATGCGGCCGACATCTGACTACAGAAATGAGAAGCGGTTCTACTTTGTGTATAAAGCATTTCTTTTTAAAGAATTCCTTATTTAATAATCAAAAGAATCAATTAAATATAAACGGTCTTCTTCTAGTTTTCGGCCGGCCGGCCGAGAAGTAAATAGTCCCCCAAATCATTTTCTAGTTTACCGGTCATCAAATTTAAATGTAAATAACATTATTTTTCTTCCATTTTAATTAAAATAACACTAATTAAACTTATCTCCCGTGCACAGAACAATAATTATATTTATAAAACCGATAAACAACTTTGTGACTTAGCTTGCAAAAATTATGCGCGCACTATTTTTTTCACTAATTTCGACACACGCGTGCACTGTAAGACTTTCGGAGGGTCACAGACGACACAGTTGGATCATTAAAATTCTACAAAATTCAAAAGTTGTAGGGTTTATACCAATACATTAAGTAGGCGTTGTTTTTTTAAATGGGTAGGTTAAAGTGTCCTTATTATATTAATATAACAACGTAGTGGCCGAAAACCAGAGGTGGCCGGCAAACCGGCTAAACTACCCTACAACTCCATTTCTAGTAGGTACAATAAATAGTGTTAAACAAAGAACCCTTTGTCGCATTCCACCGACATTGTCCTGAAGGGTACAAATTCGCGCGTGAGGCAAGTTGCGACCAGGGCCTACGCACGTACGGACATACCTTCTGAGAACGAGCATATAATGTCATTGTGTTGGAGCCGGCGGCGCCTCTGATGTTAAAGGCTTTATTGGCCCTATGTTTGGTTGATGCGGTTGTATAAAGGGATATTGGTTCAAATGGAGAAAAGGATAGCAATAGGCTATTAAATGTCCGTAGCAAAAGCTTTGAAATATGAAATAAGTAGCTCATAAGAGGCCCTTTCAAAGGTGTAAAATCTGGTCGTTATAGCTAAATCTTAGCTTTGCCCTAAGTGGTCCTTGCGTACTAGTGTTGGAAAACAATGATGGTTCAAGTTAGAATGTTCCTCTGTGATATTAAAATGCGTAGACGTTAAGTTCAACGCTTGTATAGATCTACAGTGCTATCTATAGCGTCCATTGAGAAGCGATGGCTACATTTCGTCAAGAATGTGTTGCGGCGGCGCGGATTCAAGGCACGATTACTACAGAGTACCGAGGTACCGGCGCGCTATGCGCGGCGCGATGCGTCTGCGCCACCAGACGCTCTCGCGCATGACTCACTGTTCCGCCACGCTACCACAGAGCAAGTTACAAGCGACAGCGGGAGATATCTCAAATTATATCTTTTACTAAATGTATAACTAGCCTCTGCTCTGCATTGGTCTGGTATATTTGAGATCCACGCAGGCTCTCAGGAACTCAAATATACTATAAAGCAATAAACAATAGTAATTTTTATAATCGGATCAGTACTTCACGTCCAGTACCAGAGCTATGCAAAAAGAACACAGACTTAAATGGTTTATAGAGAAGACAAACATTTGATCAAATAGAGAATATTAAAGCGTGGACATCTAATAGAAAAGCACAAAACTGCTACATTAATGAATGCCGAAACGAAACCAAATATTTGTGTAAGAAGGTACGAAAATTTTGAACCTATTTAAGAACGGGTGCAAGTGTCAAGCGAAAGCGTGTGGTAGCATCATTACTAACAATGGAAGCAAGTTTTAACTATACGTACGAGTCACTTGCTCTCTGCCTTATATGGAAACCAGAGCTTGAAACGGTGCCAGAACGTATAATGGTAGAGTCTGAAGCCCCTAGTACAACATTACGGGATTTGGATAAGATCTTCCAATGTTTCGCGGACTTGTTTCCCTTGGGACCGAAGATTAAGTCTGGGAAGGTGGCAATTTTCTCCTTTTTTAGAGACTCCAGAAGATAGGCCACTATAGATAGGTCTAGCAACATCTGTCTGTAAGTAACTAGCGTTTGCGAACTTAACTTAATTACACATCCATGTACGGGTGATATTGTAGTCCCACGCGAGTTAACCTAATTCTCGTCTGCTGAACCTATATGCTTGTTGCGGTAATTTGCTGGAGAAAGTATTAGATTGTGTGGAAGAGCTGGTTTTGTATTAGTTTGAAATGTATTTAATTCATTATTTCCTATCATTTCTTTCGTATACATTTCATTTGAAGCATAATATACTTACTATTTATAACCCAAGAAGAAAGTATATTTTTGAGCGACCTTGTGCAATTTCGGTTTGCCCACTTAACAATACATGTCTTTTCGTGCGAAAGGACCAAAATCAAGAGCTCACAAATTACTTTTATATTTGAATCATTTTAAGGTTCTCTACATGGGACCTAAACATACCGGCGAACGTTGGGTGTACAGTCGGTACACCTCTGTCTAACTCTTCGGGGAATACAGGCGTGATGATATATTTTTGAATTCGGAATGTACCTCCTTCAGATAGATTGTCCCCAAGTTAGTCTTACCAGCCTTATATTTACTATCACATAATTTTAAATGCTTACGGTAAACATGAACATCTGCCAACTTATGTTCTAAACATTAAACAGCCTCGACTTTTCATGCATTGCAGTAGTACAAATAAAGTAAATTTTACCTAGTTGACCTTTATCGTCAGCGGCTCAAAACACCGCAATGTGGCGAAATGCCGCGGAACAACCTTGCACTCTATGATTGATTCGTTCTATACCTATTCCAATCAATCAGTTTCTTTGAATTGCGGTAACATATGGTTTAGCTCCCGCCAATTTTGTACTGTTTCGTTTATTATTACAAGGTTCTGAAGTTCTTTTTGCATGAGCTACCGTTATTACAATGACCGACAGACATACTCGTTATGTATAATATACAATATAACTTGGGATACGGTTCGCCGTCATTTATTTTTTATTTGATAGGCCAAATACCGCTCACGTAAGCTGATAGGTACATTGCTTTACTTGCTTATTTAACATTTCTTAATTTTGCAGAGAGCTAGAGATTCTAGAACTGGCAATAACAATCTACAACGAAAATGCGAATCTATTTGTTGCCCTCTCAGAACCACAGCAGTCATACTCATACATGAGTTCCACACACTCAATCAAATCAATTGCATGTAAGTACCAAACGACAATGCATAATAAGCAGCGTCGTCCAAACACCGGGCGAACGGTGCCTCCCATTCATAGAACCCGAACAGCGATCAAACGCATGTATCAGCGTATGAGCCCCATGAGTAATACTTTGACTTTCACTGCTACGTGACAGACGGACGGACGGTCAGCTGAGCGGAAACGGAGGTGACGTCAGGACAAACGACCATTGTTCACCTACGATTCTTGGAGCTTACAGCCGGTGCTGATGAGGCCGGTAGTGATTTAGAATGTCGGCCTGAGGAAATTGCGACTTCCCTGGCCAGTCATCTTAATGCTGTGAATGCTAAGCGTGGTATAGTTGTCAGCTTGTTTGTGTAATGATGCAGTCGGGACCCGTCGCCTGGGGCTGCGGTGTGCATAGTAGACCGCAATGCGGATTTAATTGATATGGAAGTTGTAAGTGTAAGCACAAGTAAGATGGTAATTATGAATCAGTTGTTGCAGATATCTGCATACTTCAGCATACTTGGTTGCACTACAGTAGTTAAAATCTTACTTATAACTATTTCTCTCTTGAATAGATCGAATTCACCGAAATTAAAAACAAACAAATACAGAAGGACCACACAAATGATATGAAAAACGGCCAATCATCATCAAAAAAGTCATCACGGGCGAAATAGACCCCCGTCGGGAACAAATCGGCGCTAATTTGTTAAAAAATACAAGCGGCAAGGACCAAATCAAACAGAGGTCCATAGGACCCGCCCCGTGGACCAGCCAAAACAATTTGGACTTGAAAAGACGCCGACGTAGATCGTTCCTAATTATGAATATGATTTGTACCTTCTCCAAATCAACTTTTACCCAAAAACCAACCTTATTACTTCTTACATAAAGAAGTTCCAACTTTTCCGGAATAGCAAAGCCAATGTTGGCCAAACGCTAGCAAAAACTTGTCCTAAGTTTCGGCAAGCTAATTACAAGGTGCGATGTACTGACGATTTGTAAAATATATCACAAATATTGGTGTTGGACTGAGGGACCACCTACATGGAGGTTAATTGGTGAGGAAAAAAGTGATGTGCTGTTGCAGATACTTTGTTTTTAGATAGATTGGCTGATATTATTCGGAATCGCGTGTTTGTATAATGCTTTTATAATTCTCAGGGTGTAGAAAGATTAAGTGGTAAATGATTTGTGTCGGAATCTTTTAAGATTTGGAGATCTTTTTGACAACACTCATTTTCTATCATTAGATAAAGTTTTGCGATATAATTTTGCAAGACTTCGAATGATTGACTCAGACACAAACGGATTGTGACAATGTGACAAACCACTGCTTGCTAACATCGACAAGATATAAAATATAATACTAAACGTTTACAGCAAATTAGATCTGTTAATAGAGCATCACTAATTATTGTAATACTATTAGCAATATTGGAGATTGTGACATCATTTAACCAATTGTATTGCTTCACCGTGTAATGTAAAGCACGAGGCTAGAAGTGTTATAGGAAAACGTTTACAGATCGATACGATGTAAAAGCAGCAGTATCCACTATTGGTTTAAATTCGCACTCTCTTTTGAGATTTAGCTTCCATGTTGACATTTATTTAGTTGTTAAGTGTCTCCAAGCAGTATTTGCACAAAACTATAAGGCCTCATTATAAGGCCCTTGACACATTGTGATCTTGTCCCACCATGGTGTAAGCTTGTATATGTATACGTTGATACATATTCTCTCCCACGACTCCTATCCTCTCGAGTCCTTCTTTCCCACAATTCCCACAGCTCTGGAGTGCGTCACGCGAAGGCCCTACACTTGTCTTATTTTTTAATTTTCTTTTTTTAACCCAAGATACCTGCAGCGTGCCCCCAAACACTTTTAACGCTTTGACGGCGTAACAAACCAAAACTATACTATCGCTTGCTTTATAACCATTGCTGTTTCGGTATTGAGCATTACTTTCATGTATTTAGTGGAAGCAGTGATAGATGTCGTCCCCAGGTATTGTTTAGTGAAGTTTTTTCAAAAAAGCGCGTGGTCGCGTAATATCGGGCGGATCGAACCGAGATCACGTATAGCTCGCGTTCCGGGAAAGCGCTAGCGAAACGACAGTATTGTTCGACAAACAAATTGACAAACAATGTGGTGCCATGCTGTTGCTGCTGTTTAGATTCATGTACGAACAGCCCTTATGATATAACTAAAGCCATTACTTGGGAGCTCACAGTTTATGTCCATAGTTTTTTAAGTTTAATTGACTTATAAATTCTTGATAACAGCTCAGTGTGATAGATTAATTATTCTTCATGTTGCTTAAAAATCCTATAATCCCGATGACAGTTTTTCCTCAGTACAAAAAATATTGTCTGAAGATAGTCTCAAAACTAGTTCATGTGCTCGCGAGATAACCCTATAAACATAAACATTACTTCTAGAAAATAAACTTCATAGTCTGTCCAAGCACTAGGCAACTTGGAGTTGCGATTCGACACCGCTGCCATATTATGCGGTATTATAAACTATAATATAAAGTAACTAAATGTATTTTCACGCCATAAGCCGAGGGGTTAGTAGAACACCAAGTTACCGTCAAATTGAGCAATTTTGAGCCTCGTGCAGGCATAACGTTATTTAAGTGTTGCGCGTACCCAAAGACCAAAAAATATGGCGAAAGGGAGGCTCCTACAGTAAGCAATGATATTGACCTTACGTAACTGTTTATTTTTAGCTAGATTTTATTATACAGTATCTAAAAAGTTTTGTTTTTGGAAAATATTTGCTCGTCTAAATCTACTTGAATAAAATTCAAAAATCATACAACATTTGTACCGTGTATTTTTACCGTGTATTTTTCTATGGAGATTTAAGAATATAAAAGTGCGTGACTCCATTGATTGTTTTCCTAACGCCGGCCACAGTTGAGCTAAGTGTATGTTTGTGTTTGTACTTCAGACGGTGTGGGAGAGTCGAGAGGTTTGCTCTCACTTTGTTTGTGGCATCATTCATCGTCGCTCCTTACAGTCGTGTGTTCCAGGCTCTGCGACGCCTTATACTGCTTATTCTGAGTAATGCATCGTAGTAGCTTACAGTGTAATTCATCTTTTATGTTCTTTTGATAACACAGTTGATGTTTTACTATCAATGAGCTAATGTTTTTGAGTCTTCGAAAGGGTAAGTTGGGAATTAAAACTTGATTGACTGCTTTTAGGGAACAGAATGGAATGAATGACTTGATGTTTCATTCAACTTGAAAAGGTGCAGTATATCACGAGCACGACATCTGAAAGGTGTTTAATTATGTTGTTACTCGTACTGCGTAACAGATTTTTCCAGGATAGAGTATGTATCTATATCGGAGATGTTTCGATATTAAGCTATAAGTGTAATAATGATTTAGAGTCTACGGTGTTTAGTTTCCATCTAATTGATTGAAAGGACCAATGAAATAGCAACTAAAGCGTTTATCATGAACATCTCACCACCGCCACTCACACACCGACTAAAACAAACTATCACTAGAAAGGGGATCGAGCTAAGAGCTTTATCAAAGCTGCGAGTTCTATCATCGTAAAACAGACATCACAATCCATCGTAGTAGTAAAAAAACGGGTCGTTCGGCGCGGGCGGTCCACAGGCGCGTGTGAGAAACGGCTCGCCCGTGAAATCGCCGCCACTACGCGATGGCCCCACTAAAAAACTGTCGAAATCAAAGGTTTAGAAGACGCGGGACGGAGACGGTGCGAGGTGCTGTATGATTGCTCCATAAAGCGCTTTAGAGACTGTCTAAATTGTGTAAAACCAAAAGTCCAATTATGATGCTGGTCCTAAGGTGTATATTACAAGCAAATTGATTATGAAAATGTAAAGCAGCATCAGACAGGCAATAGCAATTTTACTTAAACTTTGAAGCTACTGAAATGATCTCTTGCACTAATAATTTCTTCAAAGTTCTCTTAAGTATCTTAGCATGTTTACTACAATATTTTCGCTTTACTGAGAACGAGAAGCTAGTTTTAGTGTCGGTAGCATTCGTCTGGCGCCATTCGTGGCGCTTTATATTCGTTTACCTCATTACGGTAAATAGCAATCTCGTTACGGTTCTATCTTCGTCAAACTGAGACCAGTTATGTTTCTTTATAATTTTTAATACATTTCTATGAATTTCTCTTTGCAACTTATTAGACATGCTATTTAAGTCATAACGACACGACTACGATACGATTTATACGGATTAACAATAAAGGCATGAAATCTTTTAGAGTTCACATCGTTATTTTATCAATTATAATTCAAGTTTATTCATAATAAAAATATCAATAAAACACAATCAGTAGATAATATTAAATGTTAAAAAGCCGAGATGGTCAATAATTATCTTTATCTCCGGCAGTCGGTGTAACAGATAGCTCGCGATAGATTTACGTCTCCTGACACCAAATGGATCACTTCTATCTTCGACAACTTTATATTCTTTTAACTTTTTTCTCTTTCTTTATCTTTTTTTCACACTAAACAATGCGTCGGTAAACGATAATTAAAAGTGGAGGCTACAGCGCCTTTCCTAACGTTTTTTTTGTTTTTTTTCTCTCGTGGCTGTGGAATCTAATCCAATTGGCTTTACGGACTTACTAATTGATTGGTTTGGTGTTTATTTTTGTTATCTGTGGGGAAGATAGTGTTGATTTATTTTGAATCTTTTGGTTCGGGGATACTGTACGTGGTCCTTTTGACCACGTAGGTATTTGGAAATATGGTTCAGGATTTGTTTAATTTTGTGGGAAATAACTAAAGTTTCGTGCATGGAACTTCTACCTGCTTTCTCATACGTAGAACAGAAAATATATATATATCATATAGAACAGAAAAGTTTGTCAAGAAAGAAAAAAATATGTTATTATGTAGTGGTACTAATATACAAATCCCTGAAGACTGAAATAAATCGCTGGAAAGATTTCTATAAAACTATTATTTTATGACCAAAGGGTCATAAGCAAATGATTAAAATAATAATGGAATTTTACGAGAGCTAACCGCCGACGCTCAATTAACGGTCTCGAAATTTTTGCGCTCGGCTTAAGGGCAAGCTCGTTTGATCATTGTATTGTAGAATATTATGTAAACCTGCTGAAGGGTAAAATGTCCTATTAATATTATATAAGAGCAAAGCTTTATGTCTTGACTCATCCATTATCGTAGGACACTATGAACAGTCTATTATTCTGGTCCTTATGCCCTTATAGTTGATCTTTAAATGTTAGACATCCAAAATTCTGTATACTTTCATTGTTACTTGTCTATCATCAAGACCGGACTGGTCCTCGTACACATCGTCCCTTCTCTCAATTTAAAAAAAATATTTTGATAAATCTTGGAACTTGGTCTTAACCCGCGGTATTCTAATCTCGGTGGGCGTGGCGACGCAGAACCCCATTTAAATTATATTGAAATAAATGTTTTTGTCGGCAGCCACATTGTGAAGCAGCTCCATTCGAGGTAGGACTTGTTCCTAAGGGTATGCCAAGTATGTGACCTTGCACAGCGCTCACAGGAATTTTAATTGTTTTTCGATGTGAATTTTGAAGGTAAGAATTTGAATTAATTGGTATGATAACGTTTGTAATTCATGATGCAGGGTTGTAAAATTAAATTTTATAATTATTTTTAAGGCAACACCTGTATTGTTTGGCTGATAATTTCTAATGAGACAATGAATAAACCATTTTTCTGATACATCATCATATTGTTCTTCGGTTATCTTCCTCCGACGTACCTAAGTAGTATCAATCTCGATAACCTTCCTTAACCTAGAGGTCTTGAAATAAATCCAGACCAAATAAACACAATCAACAGCCTCTTTAACTTTATAAACTATAAAGCTAATTCAGATGAATGAGACAGAAAATAAAAAGAGTGCCTTTATAGACTGGCGCCAGAGCAGGACCACAATATGTCATTGTATTTATATAATGGTTTGTCTACAAGCGTGTACGATTGTGCTTCAGTCCCAAGGGTTTTTTTATTTTATTTTATTTGATCTTATTATTCATAGGTAAGCATTATTGTGTCGCGACCGAGATTCTGGCACCGGCTGCCTTGGAATTAGGGTTCTTTCGACGGCGGTTGAATCAGTCTTGTTAGCGTTATGATTTCAAGCCCAATGAACTGAGAAACAGTTATGATTTAGGAATTGTTCAGGATATAAGTTGGAGTTAATTGGTTCACCGCCTTGAAATTAGGCTAAGTAATTGAAAATGATTAGGAAGAAGGGTTAGAAACGGGTGACAGGTAATCTATAGTTTAAAAAACGATGTTGCTATCCTTTCAAGCAAGCATATTATTTAGAAGTAACCATATTTGAAACCATACTATCAATAAAAGGCGAGGCACACAGACCTACAGATCCCTTCTCAGTAAAAGCGGAATCACAAGGATTTTTTGTTCGCACCACGATTTTATGTGAGGAATGTGAAGTTTAGGAGATTACGCTCAGCGGCGGCACAACGTCGACGCACAGAGGCGCACCATTGTTGGCACGTCACCATCAATGCGGAGAGCAGCCCGCCTCGAGTTCCGAAACTAAGTCAATATTTAGACGATGTATCGATACAGAGAGAACTAACAAATGTAAGGATGTTGTTGTTGCGAACTAGCTTTGTATACAAACGAAATATAATATACATGATTATTAGCTTGGTGTAGAAGCGTAAGAAGAAGAAGAGCTTTGACCGAAAGCACACATACCTGGCTGGTGAAGTAAAAATATATGAAGAACTTTGCGAAACCAACTGAAATTAATAAACTATAACTGAAATTGATAATTGTAACATTCTGTGAATACCTGCAAATGCTGCAAAGTCATAAATAACGATTGAACATAACACTAACCTTGTACACTTTATCATCATCACAATCGTATCAGTTACTGCCCACTGCTGGACATAGACCTCCCCTATTGCATTGTACAATTAGTTGGCAATAAACGCTTTGACTTCGTCTCTACCTGCAGCTAGCGCGCTTGCACTAGTCATTCCCAGAACATCAACTACCACAGCAATTTACGAACTAATACCGAAAAACAAACACCTTTCAACACAAATTGCCATTTGTGACATAAGTAAATACAACTCCTTTATTTTCCTCAAGTAATTCTTTATCTACGCGAGCACATTGTCTGTCACCGTGGGAACAGCGGCCCGTTACTGCTATCTTATCGGCGATAGCTCCGTTTGGCTCGGCTTTGTCGAGCGATACCAGTGCCCACCTGATGGCTTAATTGGTCAACTTGCATGTTTTGGCATTTTTATGGCTGATTTTTGGATGTTTGGATGCAACTCGTTTAAATGTTTTGGTAGCTTTTATACGAAGTTGTGATGTATAGAGTTTTATTTCATGTTTGTTAAATTCTTATAAGACTTCAAGTAGAAACGGAATAAATCTTAAAAATCAGATAATCCGGATCAAATCTCATGATAATAATACAATCATAAACCTACTAACAAGGACCGTTCGCGAGTTCTAGGTCACATTTTTGTAAGATTCCTACAGGACAAATTGTTTCTAATGAAAAGGAAATTACGCGTTTCAATACGAGGTTAATTTACAATCATCTCAGTGTGTATTCATCCCCATAGTGACGGCGCAGCAGGCTGCGACCTTCACCTTGCTGTTAATACTGTCGTCTAGACTCCACGATTTCCTACCAAAAGCTTTCGATAAACTCACAAACCTATTTTATATCCAATACATCGCTGTTTTTGTTCAACATCTGTCTTCCATCGACGAAAGCCAAAGATCAATGTATAAAAGACAACTAAGTGAATTCTTTCAGTCAAGGACGTTGTGTGTAAGCGTTACCGGTGTGGAGTACTCCAGGGTGGGCCATTAGCAGCGCTGCTCTGAGGTGACCCCTTTGAAGGACGTTCTTTATGTATTAAGTTGTTTACTCAGCGGTATACGCAGTAAATTGGGCAATTGAACAAATACCATTGGAATTGAGTTTAGGGGAGTTGTTAATTTGTTCTAAGTACCTACGGGGACGACATATTTTATACAGGATGAAGGCTGTTCATTCTACTCCAGATTATTGAGACGCGAGACTTACGGTAAAGTATAAAAGGCATGCTTATTTGCTTGAAAAGGCAATAAAATCAATGGAACGTTTACATAATAGGGATAACATAGTTAAGGTACTATCGTCCCCAGACAAAACGTGCCCCAATTTAAATATTCATTACACAATAACAATCGGTGATGAAAAAACCTCGTCGTCGACAGATGACAGGCAGACACGAAGGCTCGGACACGTCAAGTAGAACAGTAAAAGCAACAATATAAGATAAAGTATAAGGGTGTGTTTTTTTCAATGAATATTCTATTCGGTGATTAACATAATCGCGACAAGCTGCGAACCAGCGCGGGCGTGTCACGTGCCTAAAGAAACTCATCAAAATGCAAACATACGTTTTGGAAATTGATAAAATGTTGACAAGAGCGAGCTTGAGAGAGCATTGAGAGTTCTGTATATTATTTTAGTTTTATAATTTATTAATAAAGTACTTATCACGTTTGGGAAGTTTTTTTTTATTCGCACTTATAATCTACTTATTTAAATAATTATAAATTTCCGCATATAGTATGTATGAAAAATCGTCACTTGACCGATGTGGCAGAATATTTTTATTGTATTTGTACTAAAAGATATATTTTTTTATATTTTATTGGAAACGCCGGAAAATTGGATGGTATTTGTGTATGAAATGCACACGTGTGAAACCGGAGTTCGGCTCGCTAGTTTTAAAAAATGTTTTTTTTTCGTCCTTTTTAATGAATCAACTTTTTTCAATAACGAATGCAAACTATTCAAACATGAGCTTTCATAGTTTCGTTTGGGTTTTTTCATTTAATTCACCAGGAAAATATAACGCGTAACCCTAAAAATGCGGCCATAACTTTGTAAATAAATTAAAAAAAGATAATGTGAAAAAATGGTGTCTCGTGGCGATGTGTTATCTAAATAGATTGTATAATGCCTGTAGTGCTGTAGTGCTCTCGATAATCTTGCTTTTTGTTACGTTTACCCTTCGATGTGTTTGAATACTTCGTAATTGATTGTTTATTGCTTTTTGATCGGTTTCATACCTTTTTGTTGGTTTAATAATCATTTGGCTAAGGCATTTTTAGATCATGTTTTTAGATATAAAACAAAATATAGGTAATAATTATGAAAAGGACTGCTGTATTCTGGAGGTGCAATTAATTTTTGATGGTCAATAACCTACCTACCAGTGGCGATGGGTCAATTCAAAAGGAAAAATCTTTAAGTAAGTATTCATTAAAATTATACAATAATATGAAAATTAACTTTACCGAACTTAACTTTTCTGAACCTAATACATTTTACACTATCTATTGTTGGTATATCTATAACACCTGTAATCTGACTATGTTACTTGGCTATACTAGACAGTAGGTAGACATTAGTGACTGTGCCAATTTTCAATGGCGGTAGAGTAGCTTTTATTCCGAGGGGAAGCCGGTAGGAATCGAGTTGCATGGAGCCCTCTTTACGTAGGCCCAAAACAATAACCAACAAGACATCGTGTTCTACTTAGTACTTTTTCAAGCATCTTAGTAATCTGGCCGACCATTACATCTGTCGAACAATCTTCATAATATGTATTCGTTGTGTATAGGTAGACCGGCGCGAGGAATATTCCGCTAACATTTGGGTGGTCGTGGTCTCGGGCTGGCGATGGCGGCCCGCTGGCCACACACCTCTGCCTCGTGACGTGACAATGCTCTGTGTGCCGCTATACTCACTTGTTGTACCTAAAACCTCTTTATTTGCATGTTTCAGATTTTAAACTTTATATTAATTGTTGTTCCTCACGTTATTTGTAAGTTTTGATGTATTGTTTAATCTCAAGAAGGTTTAAGGAGGCGGTAGATATTGTCTATAGTTTGTTGTACAGTGAAGGCAAAAATATGTGCAGTGAGCACTAGCTAACTTCAAATAAACTTCTGCCAAACTGTCTATTGAAATTGTGATAGGCATAATATATATTTTTTGTAGGGTTTGGAAACATATGGATTTCTTAATAGTAAACAGGCTTTTTTTTTTGGAAAATGCCCTTTTTATTTTCACCAGCCCCGAGCTAAGTTGAACCTTAAATTAATACATATTTTTGCACTTTACTATACTTTATGTAATAACACTAGTTTACAAAAAAATATTATTTTTTTGTTCATGAAATGAATCATATATTATTTATTTAGGCTATGGACTGTAGTTAAAAAAATATTTTTATATTTTTTGTAGCACGTCACAATTCTGAGATATAGAGGTCTTTGATTTTTATCTACCCGCAATTGTTTAAATAGGTTTATCGTTCGATTTTGCAAATACCTGTGTGATTTGAATGTCTTATTTTTATATAAATATGTCATCTAGAGGCTGTAAACTACATCCAAATCGATTTTGTTATGTTTGTGGGAAAATTGTTCAGTTAAATCATGGTTTCCCTGTAACAAAACCATTGCAAGAAGCCTATTTACATTATTTTTGATTTCGGTGTCAAATCAAGATAAAAATTGGGTTCTGGGTTATGTGATTTGCACTAATAGCAAATTGATCCTCAGCTCCTGGTATTCAGGTCAAAACAGATCACTGAAATTTGGTAAACCAATGATATGGAGGGAGGCAACTAATCACGTAACCGATTGTTACTTTTGTTTAACAAACCCTTCTGGTTTTAACAAAAATAAATAATCAAATATGCAGACATTCCTTCAGTGACTAAGCTTTAATCAGAGGATTTACCAGTTCCCACACCACCTGGCTGAAGTGACCAAATTCACATAGATACAACAAGTAGTATTACAACGCATGAGCACAGTGACGGTGAACAATCAAGCTCAGATAACTTTTTGATCATGAGGATAGTTCACATAATATGATAACCCAATCTGAACTCAACGATGTTATAAGAGATTTGTAGTTGTCTAAGTCAAAAGCGGAATTACTTAGCTCCAGGCTGCAATAGCGGAAATTGCGGAAGTTGAAATAAAAAAAGTGATAATTACAAACAAATTGTTGAAAATCTATTGCAACATTATGAGCGTATGGGAGTAAATATGTAACAGACAATTCATTTTTTGCATTCCCATTTAGATTTTTTTCCAAAAAATCTTGGTAGTGTGAGTAATGAACACGGTGAGTGATTTCATCAAGATTTAAAATCGTATGAGCAAAATTATCAAAGTTTTTGGGACCAAAATATGCTATATGACTACTTGTTGGTCTGTTGTGAGAGATACATATGAAAATATTCATAAAAAAGAGCTTACATTACCCATTTTCAACTGTCTATTGCTTATTTAGACGAAGTTTTTTGTAAAATGTTCTTAATAAATATTTCAAAATTCTGACGTGCTGAATTTTTTTAAATATTTTTTCGGAGATGTGGACACCCAAAGTAACATAACCGTATATATTCCATGTCATGAACAAAACTCATGTAAACTAGTGTAATATAAGGTTTTATATGTATCAAACGTTTGACATTAAATACTTTTTGTACGTGAGCAAAAACGTGACAGATCTTTTTTCTTCTTTCAAAATAAAAAAATGACATAATTAGCCACAATTCGGCCATTATAAATTTTCTGTGACATGAATAATGGATTTGAAAGACCACGAGAAACCTAGAACATATTGTATACACCCAAACATTACCGCTCGTTATTGTGTAACTAACGCAGGCCGACTATTTGTGAAGAACATAAACCCTTTCGATGCCGTGGAAGGCAACGCAGGCGATGTCAAGATAACTGTGCCAAGTGTAAGGAAGAATGAAGAATTTGTCAGTATTTTTGATAAAACGCCGAGTAAAGAATCCAATAAAACACCGCCCAAAGAGGTCGTCAATGCAAATTTGACGAACTACTCGTTCAACAACAACTACAATGAACATATGTTCATGAAGGAACAGTTCGGCGACGCGTTCCTCGGCGGCGACCAGACATCACATGCACAGCCGGTGGTCAATGTGTCCGCGAACGCGTTCAATGCACAATACACGTCTTGTTCAAGAGATTTGTATACAACCCCACGTTGTGATCATAAATTCGATTTTGATGATTTTGATCAAGATGATAATAGAAAAGTAGCATTCTCTTCCAACGAGATGTTGAGTGATGATGATAATAATATAGCAGATGAAAATGGACGACGTGAGAATAACACTTACCGTCGCCCTCCATCGAATGTGTACAACCACGAGGTGGTGTATAAAATAATGCAAAGAAACGCAAGGTTACACAAAATTGTGAGAAAGCTAGTGATTGAGAGGGAGAGAGAGAAGCAAAGAGAAGCATGGAACAACTACATCAACGATTTAAAAAATAAACACAGATATTATAGTAACGAACCGAGTAGGATATCACCTCAGTACGTGCCAGGCGATCACAACACTCCCGAGATGATAGATGACTTCTACAACATGAGGTTTAACTGGCGCCAATCAAGTCCGTGTCAGAACTTGTTAGCAGATCTTTATGGAACTCATGATGACACGCCATCAACCACGCAAAGCAGACATTTACAAAATTGTGATAGCAGTATAATACCTCCAGATGTCGGATCATTTATTTACGATAATGATCGCTTTTGCTATCCTACGTGTTCACAATCCAGTATGCTAAGAATAAATAAAGAACGACAAGGATATGCATATAACTGGCGTACTAGGCCAGCAGGTAGGAACTTTCGTGGCTGTGGAGTGGTTGATAACAATCGTCAATATGGATTTGATAGGATACAAAGCACTGCTGGATCGTATCCTCCTGTACACATGCCACACACAAGGAAACCACGGGGCGCGCCTATATCTATTCCGACCGCGAATTTACCGTTAGTTAACGAAGAAGACTGCAAAGAACTGAATGTTTCTAAGGTTGAATTATCCCAAAATGAAAAAAGTAATCTTCATTACACGGAGGCAAAAACATGTGTCCCGGAAAACACTTTCAATCAAAATCAAGGTACAACGGTACTACCCCTTCGACAGGAATATTTACGACGTCTACTGCATGGTGATGCTGCTTCCACCGAGAAAGTAACCAAACTCGACAAAGACGATAATCTCACTACACATCAATGTTTGAGTTCAAATAAACTAAAACCTTGTAAAAACAATTTAGTTGAAAAAACATACGATTTACAAAAATATCATGAGGATATAAATGATTTACATGACCAAAGATGTTTCGATGAAAAATTCAAAAACGTTACGGATAACATTATAAAATTAAAACAGAAAATCCTCGAATCTGAAGAAAACACAAAATTAAAATCTTTAGCTACTATTGAAGAGAAGATAGACGGTTTAATGAAATCTATGAATTCAATCATGATGGAAATTCAAACAAAGAAAAATACTCTTTTATCCCAAAGAAATACTGCAGTATCAGCCTGTAAAATGGTTACCGCCAGCCAAACTATCTTGAATAGACACAGCAGTGATCCCTATAGTTACAAAAATAAAGAATATGTATGTGCCATGGTACAACACAGCTCCAGGAGTTTAACGATTTCTGGGATAGTTCCTACTGAACTGAGACAACATGGAGAGACTAGCATCTCTAAAATGGAAAAGATATTATTAGAAGAAATGAAAAAGAGTGACAAAGCTAAAAGTGACATCGAGGAAATGTTGAACCTGCACGAAGAAAGGAGTTGCTCACTGCAAATAACATTTGATATTCCGACTAAAGAACGATCAACTGAAGTAACCCAATCTCTGTCTAAAGCTAGTTTGGATAGTGATAACAAGGCTCTTATGACACCGATACCAGTGCCGGACCAGAGGGCCATGACTATAGCGGTGAACACTGATCCTCTGGGCTGGCTAGCTCTGCTGAGGGTGTCTGCGCAGACGGTGAAGCGGCTGTTGTCGTTCGTGCCCAGTGTGAACTATTACTCTTATCTGTCGTTGTTGCCGCTGCTGCTGCCGACCAGGCGGTGTCAGCAGCATTACACCTGCAACATCTGCGGCGCGACCTTCTGTCAGCCATCACAGCTCAGTTATCATGTGAAACAACACAATTTGGGAAGAACAAGGTAATTGTTGATGTATTAAAAAAAGTTTTGTAATGAAATAATTTAGGTTTATTCATTACATGATTTTGTAAGCCGTTAGTATTTTAATAAGGAGTAGTAGTATTTTAGTAAGTAAGTATTTTAATTAATATTTGGCTGTGACCTAGAAGTGACAATGTTGTATCAACCGATGGATGGAAGCTATTGTGTGTTGGTTGCAGGGACTGCTGCGTGTGTCGTCACGCGCTGGACTTGAAGAGCGCGCGTGCGGACCTGTTCACGTGCCGGTTCTGCGGGCAGCGGTTCACGCGCGCCTACTGCTGCCAGCTGCACCAGCAGTCCTGCGCGCAGCAGCTGGGCAGGGCCACCGACCTCACGTCCAGCCACATGCTGCTCCAGTAGACCAGCCTAGGCAAGGCACTCTAATCATCATCCTCCTGCCACTATCCCAATTTGCTTCGGGAAGGTGTCTCCCAGATGTCGAGTCAATTTAGTATAGTTTTATAAACCTTAATTGTCGTTACATAAGTTTTAACCAAAATGACCGTTCAAATTCAAGAAGTATTGTCAATATACATGTTACAGCAGTGGTTTACTTATCAATAAAAATACGTTTTAAAAGGCGTGTTTCACTATTTGTGATAATGATGACCGAATCATTGTTTATTTCTGTCACCGTAAAATTGTAAATACCGTTAGATTATAAACTATCTCGCGAGTTTGTAAACTGTCGAAAGATTGTGAACCTCAACGTACTGCTTACAATTTAACGTATTATTATTCGGTAGATTGTAATCTATCGAAATGAAACCGTCAAATTACAATCTTAAAATTGTGAAATTGTCAACTGTCCAAAGGCTGTCCCTGATTGGTCGGCTTTATAGTAGACCGTTCTGGGTCCATAGAGTTAGGAATGAAACACAGGTATCAGTCAAATAAAATGAATGCACTTCAAGAATTGTGACATCAAGTATTTTATCATTTTTATTGGTGCAATTTACTTTCATATTTTTTATCTAATAGACAATTTTGTTACATTTTCGAAAACGTTAATATGTTTTTGATTTGCTTTTTAAATTTTGATTTCATTTTGTTATCGTTTTTTTCTAAGAGAAAAATTCATTATTTTTTCAATTTTAATTTGTGTTTGAGAAGAAAATATTGTTACCTTTCTGTTTTTTTTTATTTTGATACAACTTTTTCTTACCATGTGATGTCAGAATTATTGATTACCTACTAAGTAATGAATAAAACTTGATGTCACAATTTTTGAAGTGCATTCATTTTATTTGACTGATACCTGTGTTTCATTCCTAACTCTATGGACACAGAAGAGGTCTACTATAAAGCCGACCAATCAGGGACAGCCTTTGGACAGTTGACAATTTCACAATTTTAAGATTGTAATTTGACGGTTTCATTTCGATAGATTACAATCTACCGAATAATAATACGTTAAATTGTAAGCAGTACGTTGAGGTTCACAATCTTTCGACAGTTTACAAACTCGCGAGATAGTTTACAATCTAACGGTATTTACAATTTTACGGTGACATTTCCACTATAAAAACCTGCCAACGTAGCAAAAACCTTCTGCAGAAGCAATTATAGTTTACAGTGAAAAAGTTTTTTTCCTGATATATATTTCATTAGTAAACAAACCAGTTAGCCCTGTAAATATTTTTTATCCGACACAGTGGGTCGATATCGTTGTGGGTGGACAAAATCTTTACGTTTTCGTTATAATTAGACGTAGGGTACGTGAATGCTGTCAATGGTCCTTTTGTGCGTGCCGCAGCGCATCCATCATGGTTGTTTGTACGGGGCTTAGGGACAGCCATTATAGTGAAATGGGCATAAAATTCCGTCGATGCATCACAATGGTGAAAAGCAACATTATATGTAATTATGTCAGGTTTGAGGTGAAGCGTTATAATGATATTATAGTTGCGAACGATTCGCCCATTGTGGAGCTAAACGTTAAAGATGTTGTAAAATGACAATGAATGACCATTGTATTGCTTGACTATAATCATTGATTGTCTGAGCAAAAAATGGACTGAATGCCAAATAAAAATTCTAAGTTTTTCTTTTAATCTGACGATTTTTTTGCTTTAAATAATAATTTTCCTCTAATACCTATCATAAAATTGTAAGCAATATACAAGTGATAAAACAGAAAACAACGTTTCTAAACCCACAGTTAGCTACACAAACCATTTCTAAACACCAGTACATCCCGAACGCCGGCGGTCGGTGACAATAAAACTCCTTGTGACACATTTCGATTGTCTCTTCAAAGGTTTTTTTCGCGATTTCGGACACGGCAGTTTGAATCAGCACTGTTATCCCACAGCCGAGGTGTAAATTCAATAATAAGGTAAAAATACAATAGGTTTTTGTGCTAGGTTGTGCGCGCCCGGCCCACCGGGGCGTCTGGGAGCCCAGCGAGCCTACTAATTCATATACCGTTAAATATTTGCCACGGCTTCGTAAGATCATGTCTGTCTGTTTGTTTAGGTGAAATTGTAAGTATTGTTGCGAATGGACGTGGGAAGGAAGTTGTCATAAAAAATATCTTACGTTTGAATTGATTTCTGAGAAATTGTGCAGTTTCTCTTTTACTGCGCTGCGGTTAATGTTTGATAGCGACGGCTGGTGTTAATTAGCTGTCGTCGACTTGTGACTGCAGCACTGCTCATGTACTATCAATTACTTTTGCATCTTCAGATATTCTGCACAGCGTCAATGAGACATCTTCGTGGTGTTGTAAGTAAATTTGCTAGCGGTAGAAACTTGCTATATGTGTGTTTTTTTTTAAAGACAACACAATACCTAGAAGTAGTCTATTAATATTGAGGGTAACAATCAAAGGAAGTAACACAAGATAAGGCTATAAAAAACTGTAGCTTAAAGCCCAAACACCTGCCCTTATCAAATATAAAAACGTAGCTTATTATAAGAAGCCAATATTTGTATTTGTTAATCTAATCATCGTAAACATGGGGTGGCGGCACGTGGTGCCAATCTTATCAATTGTTTGACAAATACGCTTTTGCATTATCAATCCCGAGAGTGGTTTTTTGTAGTAACACACGTGAATTAAAAGCTAGATGGAGCGACACGTATCAGTGTATGTATGAGCAATTAAATAATGTTTGACACTAACAAAAGTTTGGATTATTACGAGTGAGTTAATAAAAAATGCAATTTATATCGAATACATTACATTACATTGCTTCAATTTTTCAACGACATATTTTTGCAATTTGCCATTTTTGTAATAAGGTGCAAACAGCAGAATACTCTATCTTTAGGTAAACAAACAATATTTTAGATATTTAGTACTGAAAATAAGAAAAATAAATGAACAAATACATTTATTATATAAAAACCTAAAAACACTAATAAGCTAACACCGCTGATCTTCTTTATTTGTGGAGAAAATTGCTGAGGCCACTTTGTGAACGCATTTCAATGATTGTTTATATTATGTCAAAGCTACCAGCATACTAATATCTACTGTATACTGTAACTTGTAAAGTTCAATATTCTTTATAAGTTTTATAAGATGGATCTTGATAAAGCGGATTATGACGCGCTGTCGGGCAAAGGGTTACTTTTGAATATCTTAATTTTATTTTTGAGCGCCATTTAACTGGTTTTTTGTACGATTGTGTTATAAGCACCTTATGGTATTGAAATAATTTTAAGTTTAAAAAAACAGTATAGTGTACTTCTTTTTGTCCACGATTTTCGGCGTGATGGACCATTGTGCATTTGATGTGGCACTGGGCAGTAGCTTTATTATCAGGTAATTGTGTTGTGTGTCTTCGTTTAAATTGGTTGGTTTAGAAGCATTCGGCGTGGATCATTGTTCTCCCGTGTAATTGTTCTGCTGCGAGCAGGCTAGTCTCTTAACACTTAGCAAGTCTTGTAAATGATGATCTACGGTTTGGTAATTATTGGACGTTCCACATAGACTGACCAAAAACCTTTGTAGGTCTTCCGCCTCTCAAGCGGGTGTTTTTAGGCTCTTATGGGAAATCATCAAATGACCCCCCCCGTCCTGGGCGGGGCGGGAGGGAGTGTCAGACTTTTACTGACTGTGTTTTTAGTACCGATCTTTGAGGCTGTGTATTATCTGAGGAGGTTTGCTCCAGGAGCACCTGTTCGATGTGCGCTGTAGAGAAGCCAGACTTTCAGTAGAATATCAGGTTCAAAACAAAAGTTTAAGGTTCGATAAAGATAGAGCAGCAAACTGCTCAACCATTTCTGTCTTTTGAGTAAATGAATGCGCAACTCTCGCTAAAGATAATCATTTCATGCACGCTATTTTGAACTCTCATTATAGTTGTGATTAAGTTAATAATCATTTAGAATTTAACTACTGACTTGACTTATTTTCTATCTCTACGGAAATGGCGAAGTACATAATACCTTATGTAACCACTACATAATCTTATATAGGTAAATGTAATGTACATGTAGTAGTATATAATGGGCAGTTAAATTGTAAGGCTTCCTGTTCCACGCAGTATCTAGCGAGGATGATTCAGAGGAGATCGGATGTGATCAACTTATGGTAACGTATTCGTATGTGTCAGGGCCTGGATACGAAGCTCATACAGATACTTATGAAGATTTAACCGTAGCTATTTATTGTTTTGTTGCTAATAAAAGATTTTTAGCTGTGTCTGCGAAAGACCGTCCTAGGGATTAGGAATTATGGTGTAATGTTCGAAGGCTTTTTGATGGTTTCATGGGCTTTGTTTGGTCTTCTGCAATTTTGAATCTGATGCTTCTGGTAGCTATCATAATGCTATTAGGTTTTTCCCTTAACGCAATTACGGCAATAACGCAGGAAATATTTGGAAAACGAATAAAAATACTCTTCTGAGTCTTAGTAGAAACATCATCTATCCGCGAATGACACTTCCTACCAAGCAATGAGTCATATCTCGGTGGTGAAGGGCAAAGTTCAAAATTGCCTTCCAACTCCCATTCTCATAAGTTAATGGCTCCATATCCTATATTGTTATAATCCGTGCGTGTGTCGGTGTGTTTGTTGGTGGCGGAAACCGATGCAAATGCCCATGCGCAGCCAGGGCGTTACGTCAGGGCACGTACCGGCGCGCGCGCCGAATGCCGAGCGGCCGCCGTGTGACGTAGAACTGGGTGGAGGTTGGTGGCGCTGCGGCCCTGATCGTAGATATCTATGGGTCTGATAAACGTTTGCAGCGATGTGAATTTTGACATTAAACCTTCTCTAGGGAGTCTAGAGGAAAGTCTAGAGAGGAAAAGGAAGGAGGGAGTCTAAAGATTGGTTGTGTGCTCTTAATGATACAAGCATTGTCGGTTCCTAGTGGTTTATGTTCGACCTTATTTGCTCTTAACTAGAGTAAAGTCGTCCTCGTGTATGCTACTGGTTATTAGAGCTAGCTTCTGCTTCTTTTGTCTCAGCAACGGACGTCTTTTATGCAGAGGGTGGGTAACTTTTTTCTTTTCTGAAATCCCTTCGGCAGAAACGTTAAGCAGGACAGTGACAGTCATAGACTTACTATACTTTAGTCTAAATGAATCGAGCAGCAGGTAGGCAGCACCTAGCGCATAACTAGATGCATTATTATATTTTCTTACAAATGTCGTTCAAAAGTGTCTTTTAATTACCCAATTGAGGTAAATGATTTGATTTTGACTTTGGTTAGACGCTTAGTATTAAAGGCTACGTCTTTCTGTACAACAAGCTGAGGACACAGCTTATAATTATAATTTCTAACACGAGTATTATAATGAGTTGTAATTCTGATTTAAGGTCGATAGAAATGCAGACAGATACACCACAGATTTGATTTATCCTGTCCAAACAATGGACGATTATTGAACCTATTGTAATTTGGTATTATAAGTATATTGTTTAGACGAGTGTGATGTTTTTCTCTTTTATTAATTTATGTCATATTGTTTGGATAAGTTTAAGATGGTAACATTAATTGTACGTTTATTAAATTTTAATCTTCAGCTTCAGTAGAGTGTATAAAAAGTAACACAGCCTCTTTACATCTGTCATGACATTGAATTGACTAACTTACAGTATTACGTATACCGTGTAAGTTATATTCCATTTATTGTGGCACAATAACCTTCTCTTTTTTTGAAGCCCTTAACCGTAATTATTAAGTCATATTATTTTAATTCTCGATTTTATCACCATCACTTCCCCCAAAGGTCGACGTGACTTTTGAACTACTTTTGGTTGACTAAAATAATCCCTTAACCACCTTTGGCATAGATACACAAGAAGAATGTCATTCTTACTAAGAACTCTTAACCCACATCGTATTTCTAATCTAGATCTCCAGCAAATGCGACACCTCTAAGCTTGCGTGTATAAATTGGCAAGCTAATGAAATCATTAATATGGCCGGGTACCGCGATATCAGGCGATCACGATCGTTTAGCGATATCTGGCAGTTATATCTGAGAGGTATCTGGGTGACCACCGACCCAATCGTGTCACTGATAAGGGTCCTGGCGCCCTATGGAATCTAACGCGGATATACAAACTTTGGAATGAGTCTGTTTTAGCTTTTTGTGATGTAGGCAGCTGACTAAAATGAGAATTCGAAATTAGAATTAGTTACAAATAAAATGATTAGCATTAAATTGGAGATTTACATAACATAATATATGCTATACTTTACTTCATGCTCGTATTTTTTGAATGATTTGGCAGAGAGGTAATAAATTACAAAACAAAACAAATATTGAATGTTGTTTTGTGTAATGTTGGATTCTATCTATTATGAATTATAAATGTTGTAGGTCTTTACAGCAGAATTGGCAGAATATACAACAATTAACAGGAATCTGTTCTGTCGTAGTAGTAGGTTAGTTTTTTAAGATTTATTTTTGGTTTTGGAAGAAGAGTATCAAAAATTTTAATCGATTTATAAACTTGGATTGACTAAAATCAACTGACAATCAAGGTCAAGGTGTAGTGACTCAATTACGAGAACACGCACTTCACAAACTAGCCCCGTTCTATTTCTAACCCAGAGCGCATTTTACCTTCTAAGCCACATCTAGAACGCTTAGTTGACGACCCGTCGGCGCCTGCGCATATAGGTGCGATGGTTCACGAGTGTTTTTATCGTTTTCGGCGGACAGTGCGCAGTGCGGTCCGGTGCGGAGCGGAGCGGTGCGGTGCGGTGCTAAGCGAGAATCAATGTATTGTGTTCCTGGAACAGGCTCGCTGGGGAGCCATGAACGGTGGATGAGGTGATTGAGAGGAGATTTATTGGTTGTTTGTGTGTATGAAATTATGTTGTGTAGGTGATCAGATAGTTAAATCGGAAAATTGAGAAATGGAGAATCGGAGACGGAGAATTGTTTAGTTTAGGTAGTCATTACTACACAGGTATTAGAATTTTACACAAAAAATGTTTTGGCATCTACGTAAAAAATCAGAATAACATTTGGTTGATAGCGCTTGACAATAGTATAAAGCTTTATACGTTTTTAAGCAGAGCTTAACATACTCAATAAAAGCTTGCCGTATCCAAATCAGAGTGTGCTCGCTTCATAGCTCGGAACACGAGCGCTTGTAATGTGCCGTCCACGATACAAAATAAAAAACTAAATAAATATATAACGATCCTTTATCAGATCAGGACACAGATAATGAATTGACCCATTTAGTATGTGAATCATTCAGTGCAACACAACCAACACGTATTTTGCCATCCAAAAATGTACTGTATCTCCTGAACTTCTAGATTGATATTTCAGTTTTAGCGACTGCAAAGTTAAGTTTGTCGTTAGATTTTCGACTTTAACTCCAATCTCAGAGTGTTTGTTTTGATAATAAGACGTAAATGATCGGCAATAATAATAAATTAACAATATTCTTGTATATTGGCAGTTTAAGCTCCGTGATATATTTATATTGTATGAGAGTTCACTAAATTGTGGTGGATCGTCGGGTACAACACTTTCAATAAATACAATTTTCGGAATTGAGATGTTTTGTTGGAAAAAAATAACATATTTGTTTAAAAGCTGTCCTTACTAAAAAGGAAATAAGGGGAAAAATGTAACCAACGAACCCTTTCAAATGATTCAGATTATTGATTTAGGGAAACCCGTTGAGATATTTACGAAATATTTTTTCCTTCTCTTACATTGTCATGTATATTGGCAGAATTAGAATCGAGATAGAATTTAAAGTTCCAATAAGACACCCGGTCAATGTCTCATTTCTTCAGAATTGTATTCTTCAGACCGATTCCGGCCACGGCGGCTAATCTTAAAATGCAGACTAGCCAAATGTGTGCGCAAACAGGTGTACTCCCTCTTCCCTAACTCTCATAGACCGATGGGACGTCAATCCAGCACAATCGAGGAGAGATCAGGCGCAGGATCACCGGCTTTACGTGTTTTCCGAGACACGGGGGTGTCACACCATCAATCTACAGAATAGTAGTTTCCATAAACCCCATTCTTTTTAGCTGACTTATATTGAATTTTTACTAATTGCCTCAATTCGCATTTACCTATTATACTAATAGGCTATAATAGGAATCTTTTTGGAAAGTAATATTCAGCACACACTTGAGTGAAGGCTGAAAGGCAATAACGCTCGACCGCTTCGATTACATCAACAGATTGTGGATCTTGAGGTGGAGGCAATTATTTTATAGCACCAGCCAATTTTATAGAGTTACCTGAAAATCTAGACCACACGCGACGGCGCGCCGAAAATATTGGCAGGCTGATTGCAGCTGTGTTTTAATATTTTAGATATAATATAATGGATATGGGGGCCTATGTCCCGCAGTGGGCATTCTACGGTTGATGGGATATAAAAAAAACCTGATAGTTCATCAGTTCAATTTCATGAAGTTTTCGCACTAATATACGGCAAGAAAAAACATTTGAATAAATCAAGTAAAATCTAAATGAACTCCCGCTATTACAGACTAGATTTTTAATATAATAGCACGAAATAATAATTGAGGATCATAAAAATGAACTGCGTGACATGTCTAAGGCTCCGTACGGACTGACGACAAGTCGTGCGACGCGGCCGCGCGACTCTTTCATATTTACGTTGATTAGTTATATAATAATAATGCTCGTGCGTCTGGACACGACGTCGACGTTTTTATGAGTTAGGTACTAAAATCTGTGTGTTTTAATTGTAAATGCGAAATTATGTAATTACTAGTATTATTTATAATTTGAATATGAATATCTATTTCATTTTCTGTCCATAACTGTCATTTAGAATGAATGAATAGGTATGTATCCGTTCAAAATGACAGTTACGTAAAGCTAAAGAGGACTATTAAAACCCTCTTTTACTTCACCCCACGTTACGCCTTTCCCAATAAAACATTCCTTTGAGGCCCGCTGCCCAACCAATGTCTTACATAACAGAATATCAAACATTTGGAGTGTAAGCAAAGAGATCAATCATTGTCCGTTCATTCATTCATGTTCACTCGATGAGATGTTTGTTCTTCGATATATTTGAAGAAGTGTGTACAATGCCCGTTGTTTAGCGCCAACGGGGAACATTCTCACAAGAGTGTCACGTACGGGATAGCTCGGACCTTGTGTCAACAGCGGGAACACGGCCAATGTACATCATTCATGGGACTGGTCCTTTCAACTTTTAGTAGTAATTGCGACAAAGAAAATGTACCTGTCTATTGTTTTTTTTTAAATTATGTTTGTAATAGGTGTCTTGAAAAAGTGAAATGAGCGAATATATAGGTGGAAACTATTAACAATATTTTCTTGTTCAAGTTATAAAACTTCTGGAGTTCCCAAAAAAATCGCATGCAAAATTATTTTCTTTTGTCGCAAAATCGCAAGCGTGTCCGTTTCCTACTTTTATTCCATCTAATTTTCGCTAGGCGTGGTACGATGGCGTGCCTAGCCTACTGCCTAGGCCACAAGTAATTACAGCCAGACTAGTCGACCTTCGCGTTTCACCAAATTCGCCCTAAATTATGTCCACTCGTATATTTTGTTTTAGATAAACTTCGGAGCTTTTATTATTGCGTTATTATAGGTTATTGTGTGTGGTTGAGCCAAGTCTCCCCTTTGGAAATGTTTGTAGTATAGTGCCATAAATACTGGCTATTAAAAATGGGAACTATAATATAAATATGACTATAATATTATAAGTTTTTTTTTATCCCTCTCACTTTGGCTAAGAATTTCGACCCCAGTAAGGCCTACCTACTAATATTTATTTTGTGTGCAGATTAGAATCATTATTACACTGAACAACTTGCTACTAATGCTGTTATTTTTATCAACACTGATTTTCGCTTATTTGATTACAGGATCGAAGAAAGGGACAAAAGTTTACCCAAAACTTAAATTAATCGTTAATTCTGAATTGCTTGGTCGATTCTTGAATATCTTGTACGCTAACAGATCAGTATGGACTCGCACACAGCTAAACACCAACTAAATACTCAAGAAATAACTACAGAATACATTACAACAATTAAACCTTTATATCAAGTAGATCGCGACTATTTATGTCAGGTTTCAAGTTAACTAGAACAGATGTTACATTTCATAGGAAACACAAAATGCCTGACAAAGTAGATGTCTGAAAATGCGAGCAATGTGCACTTCCAATGCCAAGTGAGCAAGTTATTAATGTTTCCATGGAAATGAAGGTTAATTTCATAGTGTTTCAACGCCTTTAGCGGCACGGACTCATAGACAAGAGGACAGCAAATGTCATTTGTTTTTTATTGTTTATTTTCCTGACAGATTGTATGCAATTTATGAAGTCTTGTGTTACAACAGTACATACAGATATTTACGTAAATGACGTTAAAAACATTTTTACATACCATCACGCCTGTATTCCCCGAAGGCTTAGGCAGAGGTGTACCAATATACAGCCATAGTTCGTCGGTATGTCTTAGGACCCAACTAATAGGGGGGGGGGGGGGAGCCTATTGCCATAACCCGGGCACAAATCCTTACTCCGAACTGCTACTGAGAATTTCATAGAAAAACCCAACAACCGAATCGAATATGAATCGAATCCAAGATTTCTAGAGTTAGCGTAGCAGTTGTGCTTAGGACCACTAGGCTAACGAGGCAGTTAAAAGGCTAAACATAATAGTTTCATATATCAATGCTCAATGTAAGAGGCTACGATAAAATTTGCAGTTACTTATAAGAAAACACCGAGAGCCTACATCACCTACTAATTGATAGGAGTTAAATCCATTACATTTTCAGGAAAATCGTCATAACAAATCATGTCAACAAATTACTGCAGTACATTGACCCGGTGTTGTATGTTACGTGATTTACAGAAGCATGTTAGGATGTCGCTGATTAAATTGGTAAACAGGTAATTGGGTCACCCAATTTTGTACTATTACCTATAAAATCGAGGAATATGTTTTAAGTGATGAATACAGATGCTGCAATCAAGTTAAATATGAAGAAAACAAGTTTTATTACCTAATTTATAACATTTGAGTATAGAGCGTATTCTGTTGAAGCAAACTAGCTTCAACATTCTGACTAACTGACAGACTCCTTGACAAATGCCTGTAAATGCTCGTAATTGACATATTTTTTTTGGCTTTAACTTGAAGTTTCTATAGACCTAGCTTGGGTGTATGCAGAATTAATCCGTAATCAAGACTTTCAATTGCTTTCTGGCAGCCAAAAAATAACTGCCATTAAGGTCTAACCATCTCCTATCAATATTAAGATGTATAAGTTGTCATCATTATAACACTGCACTAGAACCAAGTACTAGACTGCAATCAGTGCAAGTTCCTTGCCCTTCGTCCATCCCCTGTTATTTCACAGTTGAGTTCATCCCCGTGATTGCACCATCGGCGGTGCCCTCACACCTGTCCCCGCCGCGGTCGGCCAGCCACCGACGTGATGCCGGTAATTGATTATATCCAACATTACAGCTTTGAATTGAAATAACGCCGACTGGTGAAGTGGTACCGTTAAATTGGTGCAGATGATGTTGAAACACGTTGAAGTATTTTAATGTTCCAGGTATTTTTACCATGTTCATTATGTTTTATCCTTTAGTTACTATTATGTCTATTTAAGCAAAAGTAGGTATGTATTAAGACCATTAAATAAAATTCTTGGCAAATATACCACAAATTCGCCATGTTAATCCACAACAATACCGCACTACTCACGTGCTGCGCCTGCGCCAAATGCCACCATTTTTTGTCCAAACTTGCAAACACTTACCTGAAAAGAAAAAAACACATTAGATATAAATTGTATGGGGTCTTTAGAAAAGGTCGCCCCGCCCACCTCGCAACAGATGGTGGATCAATAAAATTGGTTTCCGATATAAACTGACGAAAGGTGCAAAAATCGGCAGAAAGGGAAACGGCAACTGTGTAACGCGATTACAAATATATGCTGACTGATGATAAACGTAAAGGACATAGAAAATTGAATCTTGTTGGTGAAGGAATATGTGCTAGAAAAGATGTAGTTGAGTTGTTAGATAATGGTCCAGGTAACGGTAATAATAGTGATACAGAATGTTAAATGAATAAAGGTTGTACACGTGTCGGTATTTAATACATATCGGGTGGTATCTGAATAACAGGCTGAGGCAGAAAAAAATGATCCTACGGACAATGGCCTCCGAAAAATACGAAGGTGCAAAACTGATTCATAAACTTAGGGCAGCTATAAATCCTAAGTCGTGTTTTCGCGTGCTAACATCTCATCGACAACTAACAACATTGTAATATCAATAAAAATATTGCCCCAAATAACACGGTTTGGCTTCATAATTCAGAATAAATAGCTCCCACCAAATTGTATACTTTCACCGATAAAGAATAATCTGTTTTTACCTAATATAAACCGTACGTAAATAAGAAGTTCATAATGAAAATATTATCAAAGCGGAGCGTGTCTTGCACACCTTGTCGCGTATCGTTTGTTCAATCATAACCGTAGGGAGCTTACGACTAAATATAATTCAATGTACACCCTCTTCCTGCCAAATATACGCTTGTCACTTACCACATTACAAGGCAGTCTAACTCATACTTGTTGTAGAGAAGTAGAGTTCATTTCTGCTTGGAGCGAATATTGGTAAGTTCGTACTTAAAGGCAGGTGTGCCACAAGGGTCTATACTGGGCCCGCTTTTAGAAGATATTCAGCATCTTTTGCCACGTGGCGAGGGGCGTAGCTCGCAGAAAAACCATCACATCTTTAACTTCCGTAACTAGCAAACACAAATAATGTGTATGATGTTTTTCCGGTGTAAGTGTTTGCCGATTTGGAAGTTTTCAAGTGGTATTTGGGCGTTGACGAGTGGGTCAATGTGGGATGCTTGGGGTCAGTAAGAGCTAATTCGAGTGAATAATGGCTGATATGGTCGCTGTGGGTGGTTGCCGTTTATGTGAAATTATTATGTCACTACTCATCGCTTATATAAGGGTATAAGTACTTCATAGATTGTGCTCCCTACAAGTACAAGAAGCTTTGGCAAGAGGTACTTGCAATTAATACGTAGTGATAAAATGTGTGTTTAACGGTGAAGAAACAGAGGCAATGGAGAGAATTTAAGCACGCACGATTCAATACGAGACATTATCATAAACTTGTTACCGATGAGAGCAAAGATGCTGTTATCTGAATAGGATCAGTTACTTCGGGGACTTCATTAAGACATTTTGTTGATTATCCTTATTTGGAGAAGTAGGTTAGTGTGTCTAACAGGTGTGTTTGGCACCGGTTCCAGGTTTTATAGCTAATCATTGACTCGGGAATAAAAGTTAAGTGCCTAAGAGTCGGTGTGCTAAAACACGTTCCAATCTTTCGATTTATCGTTACAAATAATTTGTTTGATAAAGTTTTTAATACATTTATTTGTACCGTTGCTTGTAGCTACATAGTTGGCGTGAAAAATATTTATTTTACGGCTCATTACTCTTGAGATTATTTCAATGTTCGTACTTATCTCCGACACCTTACAAACGAAAAGTCACTCAAAATTATGCCAATCCTCAACATAAACAGTCTTTAGGAAAATTACCATAAAATACTGAAAATTAAACAACTTATTTATGGCACGCACGTTTCGTTTAGGGCGGCAACGATTTTCACAACGTACTAAAACCTTAGTCAAGATTGTGATCTCGAAATTCCACCGTTTAATGGAACTCCTGTTCGCGTGAGGATGTGATGAGGGGGCTATGGTGTATAAAACTTATGGGTACATACCTCATAGGGATTTATGATTCACCTAGTCAGATTTTTTGATGGCTGCAATCTTTACAGTGGGGTTGGCGAGTATTGGCGTGCAAGGGTTGTTTTTTGGAATAACTTTTAGACTGCTATTGCAATTCTATTGTATGTTTTTTGGAGGAGTTATCTTTATATATAAAAGAAAGTCGTGTTAAATACACTATTTATAACTGACTTATTCACTGTTTTTTTTTATGCTGCTGAACCGATTTGGCTGAAATTTGGTGGGGAGGTATCTTAGAACCAGGAGACGGACATAGGATACTTTTTTTATGTAAGTAGGTAGGTAGGTAGGTCGATAGATAGTTAGGTACAGTTTGGTAGGGTAGGTTGGACTTGGATTTTTGTACCGATTTTCAGGGCAGGACAACGCCTGCCGCGTCCGCTTGTTAATAATAAATAAAATAAGAAATCAGTGTGAATATTGTGATTTCCGCGACATACTTACACGTGCTTTATTTTAACTGTTGTACAGCATGCAATGCTAATGCAGCACTTAGTTAGCAAAAACTTAAGTGTTTGTAGAAACGTGTTGAAAGTTTTGTATTTTTAATAGATTTCGTAACACGCTAGTTGTTCCAGGTAAATATGAAATTATAAGAAATTATAGTTTTTTAAACTTTAAATAAGCATATTACTAGAAACAATTTTGTTTTAAATGAAAATTTCTGTGTGCACGAAATCCTTGTTCATAAAATCCTAAAAACATCTTAAGACGCCAGTTTTCTACGCCCCAATAACACGTCGGCCGAATTCGCTGTAAGATTAAATCGAGCGGGTTGACAAATGGCCGGAGTCACTCACGCTACATGCCGTGCCTGCTGCCTACCCCCCACGCCACAGGGGGACATCGTACCGAGCTGTACGTACGGGGAAACTCAGCATTTTTCATACGAGATTACAGAACGAAAAGCTATTGGAAATTGGGAAACAATATGGGAACGAATTCCATTTGCAGTTAAAAGGTTTTACTGTTTGTGACTAACATTAAACTGTCGTGTAGTTTGATGAAGTGTTCAGCTACTAATGTGTAAAAACATTGTGACATGTTCATTGCATTGATGACTATAATCAACCGATCGATTCTCTACACTTTGCTTTTAATATGAGCACTCACTGAAACGGCTTAATTTTTTTATTTCACGTGAGTTTTTAAGTTTGTTTTTCATTTGAAATGTAATGGCGAACTCATTAATTAAATAATTTGCTACACTACTAGTATGTTTCTACATAGTTTCAAGTATGAGGTGCAAGAAAAATAATATAAACATGAAACATGGTATGTCTATTAAACACCTTTTAGCAAGCCTAGGAGATACTTTATTCAAAAGGAGATTCTACACAAAGAGGTACTGAAGGTCAAAGCTAAAGGTATTTACTGAAGGTAAACAGCACAATGTCGAGGTAAAGACAATTCCATTGAATTATTACGATCATTACAATGTAACACAATGTTACATCCGACATTGGTTTTCCTTCGATGATGGATTCAATGGAAAATATGTTGAAGGTCCTGTGGTAATTGTTACGTGATCTATGGTAACCTAGACACGAAAGGTTTTATTTCTACAATTTTTCAGGATAGAAGTCACCATATAACTTTTTCCACTCTAGGCGAAGGGGAAGAGAGAGCCAGACTGCTACTGACTAAAACTCATCCGCGTAAGCGTTCCTCCTAATTGCTTTTGCGCTCCAGAGATTCGGTGACTCTTCTGAACAATTCCAGAACACTGGCATACTGGTATGGTCTATAGATTATAGTATTCAGGTAAACAAATTAGAAAGTTGTAGATAACTGTCGTTGTAGCATGAAACTCATCTAGAGCTGGCTCGTTCATGTATTTGAAGTACTCATATTTGGGTAAAGAAACATTGAACCATGTATAGTTATCTTGAACCCTACTCACCCTACGTAAGGGTATCAAGCGATACACATCACAATTTAATGCTAACTAAACGTTAATTTAATGATAGTAATTATCGTTTATAATCTCCCTATAAAAAAACACTTTAATATTGTCCGAATTGTTCCTTTTATTCCGAACTCTATCTCGTTGCAATAAAGAAATCATCGTGTGCTTCGATATTTTGTCTACCCCTTAATTTTTACTGTGTTAATTATAAACAATCTAATGTTGGGGGAATAAAGTTCAAAATTAAATGAGGAATGTTTAAGAAACGTATAAAATTAAGTTTGTATAGCAATTAGGGGGTGTATTTTGTAAAAAGTGGTTTCAAAACGTAAGGGTTCTCGTTCACCAGATAGACGCGATACTGACGGTAAATATAAATCGTATTGCAAATAATTTGTATGGCAGCTGTAGTCAAGTAAAAGTATAAGCAATCAGTATGGATAGTATCTGCTACCTGAAAATAATGTTGTTTCTCTAATTCAGGACTTGTATTAGGCTAGGGTATGAAAGTCGAAACATCAAGTTCATTTAGTAAATTGGTGTAATTAGTATTTTAGAAATACGTGTCTAGGTGTTACTATGCCAATATTATCAATGTTTTATTCATAATACACGTGCACTGTGCATTCGCTAACGTACTCGTATCAAGTAGTGTAATTCGAGTACCTGTACAAATACCGAGCATCATATAAAATACAACACTGTTCAAGTGTTCAGTGTTACAGTCCAGTGCATAACAACCCTCATTCGGCGCGAGCGCACGCCAGATGGCGTTGGGGGCATTGACTCCTTAAATATTATTTTTTCGTTCAGAAATCGCGACCCCTAAGTGCGGTTAGGAAATTATAAGAACTACCACGTTTAATTTGTCCTAAGTAGCGGCGTTGTGGTTGCCATTATGTACGTTAAGCGTATTGGCCATTCGTCTTTGTATGAAAAAAAAAAGAATGTATGAAAAGTGGTTTAAATATTTGCACGTCATCAAAATTATATATAGAGCGCCACCTTTTGTTGCGGGTTAGGTAGACTAACGTTTTTGTACCTAAATCCCTATGGTAATGTTACCAGCATTTTTAGGCAAAGTTTAAATTAGGAGACTATGTTCTAATTTAAACTTTGTTATTTGTTGGTTTGTTTGATATTTGGTGGTACTGTCGCATATTTCCGTGTAGGATAATATTTATTTTAATTTTTTACGAACTTGTTTTTTTGTTTCGGGCTTTTTCCTTGTTAAAATAAACATGCACTATTTCTTAACCAAATCAAGATAAACGATCGCATGTTTTAACTTTAATTAATGTTATGACGCAACTACATAGTTGCAATTCGTGTGAAATCTTCGACATTTCATGTTTTAAATCGAGATAAACAAAAGAAGAATAACACAACTTGCTCGCTTTGTTTTTATTCTTTTTTCGCTATCGATGCCGCGAATACAATGTTAAGAAAATAAAACAAAAATCAAACAATGATTATGATGCGAAAAGTTCAAATTTCAAAAATAGAATGCGCGCGTGCTTTCGGATACGCGTTCGAGTGTAATTGCACGGTTTCATAGTAATGGCGGCTCACCTGCGGCGGTTACTAACACGCGAAACATCTTCTTTTTGCATGTTCACTTGTTAAATTAATAATAAGCGATGAGGCTAAACACGTCTGATGTAGCTTCAAGGTTAGCTGCAAAGGACAGACCGTCTACAATCAATACTTACCTGCCTTCATCGAACGCTGCAGTTGTTAGAAGTATTTGGCAATTATTTCATAATCTTTCATGTTTTAGGTTTTTGTTCCGCATTTAAACGTAAACTACATAAAAGAAGAAGGTATTGTATATAATCATCATCCGCCTATAGCAGTGCTCTGGACAAGGCCTCTCCAACTGCACGCCATCTAACCTCCCTGCCCTAGGCATCATCTCAAGGTTTGTTTTGAAAGTCCGTAAAAAAAAGAACAACTTTCCCACATTCCGCTAATCCAACCTATCGTGGCGAAAATTCGAATAATCTAAATGATTTGTTCAAAACACAATGATTATCAAATTCTAAGCATCCGAGCGATGTATCCCGAGGCTAATGGTTGCGAATGTTCATCAACCAATCAGAAGGTATCGTGTTCCGCGGTAATCATGTCGTTAGGCAGCAGCCTCTCTGGGGGAAGATCGGGCCAATTCAGCATTTTCCATGTTTATACTGAATTATTCATTATAATGAATAACCTTTACGTAATAAGAAGAGATAGGGTTCGTGTCAGCACGCGAATCAGGAAGATAACACAATATGCGTAATTATAGGAAATTGTTGCGAGTTTAGAATGAGGCTGTTTAAAGTTGTTTTGAGTTACAAAACATTCGCAGCTCCTAAAGTATTTGAAATGATCTCAAACTACGCTGTAGACTCAGTATTTACACAATGCGAAAGTTTCGTAATATAAAAGCCCTTCTTAAAAGTAATCTATGAATTTTCCGCACGTTTCACTCCTATAACAATTAACATTGCTAAGAGATCACCCACAAATTATACAAAAGTAGCACCCCGCGGTTGCACCCGCACTCAGTTACTGTAGTATTTATTTACTGCTTCGCTCTTGTATGGTGTACCTCTATTCCTCATGAATCTAGGCTGAGTATCATCAAAATCATTTTTTCCAATACCACTGGCAGTGTCAGTGATAACCGCGTTTAAAAAAACACACAGAAAATCCCTTCAGCCTTATTATATCAGTATAGATGGTGTAACCTTCCCTACTAGGTATCCCGCACCACTCCTCGACCCAGTCCTCCCCGTGAAGGCTCCTCGTCTAGGATCTATAAATACGCGTCACATGCCTGGTCCAGCTGGTGGCTGCGTACTGTTAGCGGCAGCTGCGCGCGCAGCTGGGGGGAGTTTTTGTGCGGACCGGCGCATGCGCAGGTATAGCGCACGTGCGGACAAGTTCATGCGATTTGCATGTGTCGGCAGATTGGGGGGCAGGAGCTAAGGAGTTGGTCCTATTGGACATTTTGAGAGTGGTCCTGCGGAAGAAGGATATAGAGAGGTGACTGTGTACGGACCTGTAGCCATGTTCATGTATCCAGTAAGACATAACGGTTCCCACTGAATATACTAAACTACTTTTTCTAGTAAACAAGTAAATACAGCTTTTGTAAGCAAAGGGGTATCTGCTATCGAGCTACTTACTAGCGTTATAGTCAGTCTCATCTCGTTTTATATTTTCACCGTTCAGTTAATGATTTTGATCAATCAATTACTCAAAAATATTTATTTCTGATCGATAAAGTATTAAAAAACTAAAAATATTTCTCGACACCCCTAAGAAAACCAGGTTTCAAGAGAATATTGTGATTTGTAAGTTGCGTACTATAAACTTTTTTCTTAATGTTATGCAACAGACAGCATCATTTTGCTTATGCGAACTTTGAACGTTGTGTTTCAGTGAAAACTTCAAGATGTCTAAACAAAACCCACATTTTGGCCAGACAACAACTATTTAGTAAAAGTCAAGGGTTTCATAGAAAAAAATCCAAACAACTGGGAAACTAAACGGAGCTTAAAATTGTGTCGTCACCACCCGAGAGACGCGTGCGCAGAAATTAAAACGCGCGCGCATCTGCCGCGAAACCCGACACGCTCCTTACCATATGAATTATGCTACTTCCGAAAAAAATCACAAAAAAACCATCAACGCACCAAAACCAACTTTATTCCCTACAAGTAGAGCCCAATACTTATTTATATTAACATATTTATATAAATAAAATTGACAATGCAATTTAGACTTTATTTTCGTGCGTATAAGCGCAAGTATGCACAGTGTGCCGTATGTTAAGTCATCTGGACAAAAAGACATGTGTATATTTCGCGCGGCCCGCCAGATGTCGCGCCTAGTTCTCGAGATGTCATCTAGAAGCTGCGGCGTTTTTTTCCCCATTACAATGTGTAGCGGTTTATCTGATCCTGTTAGTTGGGGCAATGCGCTTTGTTAATATAATAATGTTTGTAAATTATGTGGGTCAAGTTTTATTGGGAAATGATTCGTATCGTGTTTGCGCCGTAAAATGCGTAAAAAACACCTTTCATAATAAAAAAAGTTGTAAATATTAATTTAATGTCAGCAATTTGTTAAAACAACGTTTTTATAGTTAGTTTATCTGTGAAAGCATGCGTGTCAGCTGTCTGCACTCGAGACTGCGTATGAGTTGTAAGTGTCAATGTCAATTAGTTACGTAACAGTGATGCGGCTTTTTACAGCCTTGCGGTAAATTGTATTTGTAAAAAGGGTCCATTTAATTAAGAATTTGGTGGTTTCTGTAAATTATTGGGGAATTTTCACAGACGCATGAAATTTATATAAAAATGATGTAAAAAATATTGAATTATTTAACAGTTAAGCTTAAACTACAAACTGTGTACACTTTGGTTGCTAAAAAAACATAATATAGTACATTAGTATAGATTACAATAATATCACCAAAAGAGATAGTACCCATTCATATTCCCTCACTAGTCCACTGAGATAACGACGCAGACAGAAGTTCCTGACAACGGAGACGACGAGACCAATGAATTATATTATCTAAATGTGATTTGATATTCAATGGCACACATTTGATATGACCAGCGACATGGCGTGTAGGCGAACCTAACTGTACCAACAATTATTGATAATTTGTATTCCATAAACGATAGTGTAAGCTTTGTGTATGTCACCGCGACTCCATGCCGATTTCCGTCCGTAACTAAATTACACAAAAAAAAAAAAACTAAAAGTCTGCCAGACGATAAAAAAATAGAAATGCCATTTAGAATTGTCGTTAGTCGATTATTTTATAAAAAGAACATTAAACTTTCTTTTTTTATATATAAAAAAGAATAGAATTCAAATCTTATTGTGTTCGAAATTCGAATTTACGAACAATGGCGGTTATTTTGAGCGACATTTGTATTGTACGACTAGATTTTACAATAATTAGCACAGTGTTAGAATAAGAAAGACTAGCTAAGTGATTAGGACGCCCACACGAGTTTAGTTTATTTGAAATTTCCTTAAAAAACGTACCGTAACCTTCTTTTGTACGTCTGTTCCGAAATAACTTTTACCCTGTGGTCCAATGTACAGCAAATTGTAGATAAAGTATTTTTTTTAAATAAATGCACAAAATAATGACGCGTTCTGAGGGAAGAGCTCCACTAATTAAATATGAAAATGACTTTTTACTTGTACTATTTAATTTAAAGATTATTTCTATTTGCATGACGATAGGTCTCTCAAGAAACAACAAGTAACTTAAAAAAATAAGTAGATTGCCTATTGGAATTTTCTTTAATTACTGTTTCTGAACGTTTTGAATACCACGCACTAAAATATGTGATTCCTTAATCGCTACATCGTATAACTTGCATCCCGCCGTCTGCAAGTTTACGTCGCGTAGGTGAGTATCTCATACTTCAGCCTTTGTACCGAACTAATATTTCGCACATGTGAACAAAAGATTAACATTCTAATTCATTAGCAACTTTGAAACTAGCCTCGTGCCCCGATTTCGCTCGATATGTTTCTAGTTTTACAATTTGCTTGTATTTGTGTTTACCTCGTTTATTTGAAGAAGTTTAGTAGTGAACCTGTACGTGGTTTTGTCACACATTGTTAGTTTGTGACTTGTGGGTTACTAAATGTGAGGTGAGGTCTACGACCTCAGACTCCCCGAGGTCAAACCCCACAGAGGTTATCATAACGCGATCAAGATCACTGCTACACCTGTTAACCGTGAATTTTATGGCAAAATACCCCGAGGACAGTCTGTTGTAGCGGACTACGGGAAAATGTAAAAGGTCGAGTTCAATGACCGCTTACACAGAAATATTGTTTGCGAATATTAATGTAGAGGGATTATTGCAGAGCTTCTTTACAAAACCTTTGACAAAAAAAGCGTAATGAAAACATGAATAAAGGAAGATAATAATTCTCTTGTACTAGAGCCAACATATTGTGCCGGAAAATCAGTCAAATTGATTGATTGTTTGTAGACAATAGGCTCAGGAAGCATTGTAAGGTTCCGTGAACTTCCGTGGTTACTAGGGCAGCAGGATCAATTGGAAGAGCTTATTTTAGGGGCTTATTTTTACAACCAACTCCAAATGAAGAAGGTGGAGCTAATTATCAGGAGTTAGTAGGCATGGTAGTGGCATATTATAGTTGTTACTGCTTAGGAGAATTCCTGGTTATGACTTAGCGACAGTAAAACATACACTATTTTATTACTAGAGATGACTAGGTCCTTCTAAATATACCCCAATTGTGCCTAAAATAACGAAAACCTTTCTATTCAAGTGATATGTAAATGTAAGGAAAACATGAGTCATTTGACGTCCAAAATGATCAGCAAGCTCTATTGAACTCTTTTGTAACTGAAATAAACTCATTCAGGACTTCTAAAGGGCAAAATATCAAAGAAGTTCAATGAAAATGTTAGGAGTTAAGATATTAAAGGTATATTGCTTTTTGAAACAGGTATAAAAAGACACTGAAAGTTACATGTCTTTTTCCATCATTGCATTTTTTCGGACCATACTTGGGTAGATGACACCACTAATCAATTGACGTACTTTTTATGAGCTGTCAAAACGCCATTCCCCCATAGATTTTCTATGACAATACTCAACTATGACGTCACTTTTTTGTCATCTCAATTCACTAACTATTTATTGATTTCAAAGCAACTAAAAATCGATTTTTATAGCTATCTAAAAAATCATCGGATTTTTAGTGCTAAAATTAAATGTTTTTTTGTGAAGTTGTTTCTTGAAATTATTGGTTAGTGGTGTCATCTACCCAATTGGGAAACCCATGGTTATGATTAAGAAAACAAGTTCGAAAAGTTATAACTAAACTTTAAGCACAATGTTTCACACAAAATAATGTTTTCCTTGCAATATTTTTGGTCAGTTACTTTTCATGGACAGTACGCGTAGTGTCTTGTTGTGTCACCCCGGGTAAAAACGTTCTAAGAGATGAAAATTAAACAAATGCCGCTATAAACCTAGCATACTAAACGAACAAAGATAAATAAGTCAGCATCTTCTAAGAAGGCGCAAGATCCTTTGACTAAACACGACCTTGACTCTGGGTAGGTCAAAGAACGGAAAATGAAGGGAAAATGCGGAAAACACATAAAAACTAGCTACAATCTTGTTCGGTCACGAATTACAATACCAACACGAGTATTATCACAAGTTACTGCCAAATATTGCTTAGTAGGCTCGCTGGTATCGCAGCACCAAGCTGTATATTATATTGCGACGAGTACATAATATATTCTATCTAATTTCTTATGGTTCTTTTTTTTGCCTACCATTTTTAGTAAGGGTTTGACATATCCCTGGAATTTTATCAAATTGCAAGTGGTTCTTAAAACTTTGATTTGTACGAGTATCGAATTCTGTGCATGGTCTTTACCACCGACTAAATTAATTGCTCCTAGGCAATGTTAGAAATGTCAATGTCTATAATATGCAAGTGCAACTATAATTAGAGTCAAATAGTGTCGTATTCTTAGCCAGTCGCCAACCAAAGATGCGCTGGCAAAGGTCGTCCAAAGTCTACTCATTGTAGAGCTCTGCTCGACACGGGAAAGTAGGAAATGTTCAAGTGTAAGACGGATACTGGTAGTCTGGCACCCGACAAGACTAATCACACCGGACATCAGGAGACAACGAGCTATTTATAGCCCTACATTACCATTCTCCTTTCCTTCGATTCCATACTCACATATGCAAGCTTGTACCACAATATGTTCACTAATATCAATACAGATTACAGACACACTCATTAAAAATGTATTTGCATCCAACATTAACCCATAAATTACTCATCGATACTCCCACATTATGTAGTCAATCATTGACAATGTTAATGCTATTCAATAGTTGCGCGGTGCATGCAAATACCCACAGCAGGCGCCACGGCGACAGAGGGGCGAGGGCGCGGCGCGGGCGCGGGGGGCGGGATGCGTCGAGACGTCGTCTGCGCATCCCGTCGCGTGGCCGCTTTGATCTGCGCACTAGTAGCGCAAAGACGACGTAGACATAACATTGACGAATATTTTACAGCGATTTTGTAGTCGTTAAATGTTAGGAAATAATTAACATACTTTAATTCTCCAATAATTTATTTTCTAACGTTGTATATTTGTAATAGATTTTACAGCCCGCTTATATAAATAACTTTCAAAATTAGGCACTTACATGTTTATTTTTCTTTTTTTTAATTGTACCTATTTTTTTGTTAATCATATCATAGGTATTAAATAGTAGAGGTGTGACATTATGACACTCCTCTCCTATTATGTAAGTACTATCTACGTCTTAGAACTTAATTATTTAAAAAAAAATATCTTACAATGTTTTAAAAATTGTGTCCACATATTGTCAATTCGTAACTCTGTGCGCCGTCAGTCTGTAGGGGGCCAGTGAGCTTGCACCGTTTATTTGCAACGCGGCTAAAAGCTACGTTCAGTTAAATGCTATCAAAACAGTCACAGACGTACTGAAATAGAAACAATTTCGCGAAATCTTAGACGAGCACCGTCACCATGTGATCGCACTATAGTGAATGATCAAGTTAACTTTGATGGCGCGTTTGAAAGTGAATTCCTGTGCGTTTCGCTGAATTTACAGAAGTTTGTAAATATTGACCGGTGTCAGGACAATGTTTGCAAGTTGTATTGTGTCTTCATTTGATCCTCTAATGGCTTTACTTGGTAAACAGTTAGAAGAAATACGTAGAACAGAAGCATTAGAAGGATAAATTTGAGATCAGAAATTATTATTGGTTTGCGTTAAGTCTTTGGTTACTGCTCCGCCCCTTTGAGTCGTATCATGATGTCATAAAAGTACATATAATCTTTCTCGATAAACGGGGTACATAACACAAAAAGATTTTTTCAAATCGGATGAATACTTAGTTCCCGAGTTACGTTGAAACAAAACAAATAAATATTTGTAAAAGAAATATTATAGATTTGATTTAAAAAGAAAATCAAGTTATAAATTAATCCTATATACAAACTAATAATTAAATTATTTAATTTGCACGAAATTAAGTGATTGGTTGTTATTAAATCCTAACTACATTAAGCCCATTTCGCAAAACATGCAAAATCGCGTGCCATTCCCCCTATTCATAAGTTGAGAAGGCACTCACAACTTCGCCCTACTCACTACGCATCAAACGTGAAATGATCAAACACTAATCACTGTCATTACATTTCAATCAAGAAAAGATAATTAAAGTCAACAGCGAAGATATAATAATGAAGATACGGAGCGGCGACATTTCCCCGACGTGTTATTGAAAGTCGGCTGTTTAAATAGCAATCATTTTAACGTTAATTGTGTGAACTGATCGCTATCGACGAACTTTGCTCGTAAAGTAAAAGGGTAATGAAAATGTCGCCATTTGCAAGTGAATCATTTTTTCCTTCAAATGTACCGAGGTGTAACACTGTGCTGTCATTCTGAACTTATTTGATGACTTTAGCGATAAACGCATTTAAGGTTTTATGTGTAAAGTTATTTTTTTAAAAGCTTAATTGTCATTTAATTTGTGTAAAAATGTGGATCTTGTTATGTTTTTCTGCAGTACAAAAATATTTGAACTATGTTTGATAAAGTGACTGCGACATGCAGCGTGCAAGTGCATTCTGAAGGTGACGTGCGCGTGTGACGCATGCGCAGTGTACATTACATCCTTTGCTGTACAAAAAGACCGCGAGCGCATGGCAACAATTAACTCTAGTGTCGAAACACTGATCGTCAGTGCAGCGTCGATATTAACTGGATACGAGACGTGCCGCCGCCGCTCGTAGCCTGTACTGGCCTTTCAGTAACTTCCGAAAGGGACAATTTAAGCCTTCTAACCTGACCTCACAAGTCGCTATACAATAAGTGATAGTTTAGCACCAGAAGATAGTGCAGGACCATGCCCTACACCAACTACCATCGCATACGGCCAAATAGCCAGTTTTTCATCAAAAGGGATCGTTCCCGTCTCCTGATTAATGTCCTAAGCATTCATTACATATTTTTATTGTGACTGAGTTGTCTAGACGTTTGCTAAATATACAGGGCTAACACATGGCGCAAATATACGCGAATTCCTTATTTAGATGTGTGCTAAACTTAGAATAAAGTGCGATTTAATTTTAGTGCGGCCGAGCTCTTGATACGACGTTAATGTGGATTGTGAATTTGTGACGAATACTTGGGATGATTTAATTCGTTTTAATTGCTGCCTTCGGAGACAGACGCGCAGGGTATCTTTGGCATTGTTACTAGTCTAGATCTGGCTCACATCGTTTGAGAATATAAGTGTCTATAGGATATAACCTAGGAGTGGCCTGCATAGCACAGGTCTGCAATGGTTTAGATAGAAGATAACAAACTCCCAAATCCACCTTTTAAAAAACTTTACTATAACCTAAGTTCACAGCAATTCTTGCAACGATACCTTTTTCCACATTGTTCATAATCCTGATTGGCTCAACAATATATTCGGGTGATCCCTAATAGTCCTCCTTATGACGTACATTCCATTATCATTGTAATGTATGAGTACCATGGCCGTATCGAAGGATGTGTGTGTTAATAAGCCCAGCTGATTTCCATAGTGATTGAGAAAGGGGAATAGAGCTTATCATCGAAGAGTTGAGTGGATGAGAAGAGATCCGTGACTTGGATTACTTAAATACTGGTCTTTACACAACAATGAGGAATGTGGTAATGGTGCATATTTTGTACCAACCTGTATTTTTACTTCCTTCTAACCATCAATAAACATTTTGGATGTACGAATCCACAGGTGCGCTACAGGTAGCACAGGACCGGCAGTTGTAGTGATGCCTGTTAGACATCCCGACGCTAAATCATGTGCCGGAAACTAGACCAAATATTCCCTCCAAAACTTAATACACAGTTGCCAAAAAACCGCGAAAATAATTTATAGTACAGTAATAAACAGTAAATAACTAAATACAATTGGTGTGTGTACATAAATCAGGCTCGAGCTAAGTTTGTCTATGGGGGTGTGTGTGGGTGACGGGGTGTGACCGGGTGTCGCTTGCCAAGTTGATGCCCAGCAGACCCTTACACTTGGCACGCCGAGGATACAATACAGCACGCTGTGCTGTAGTACTTAGGCTAGGGGTGGGATTTGTATTCAGACTGAAAAAAATCCGTTTATGAATAACGTACTCGTATTTTGCAATAATGTAGTGTATCTAGTAATGGTGTAACTGTTAATGATGATAGAAGAAAGTGAGATCTAGTGCACAAGCGATTAATATTGTTTTAATAAAAATAAATATGAACGTCTTGTTTTAGCCTAGACTTTAGAAAGGCCGACTGGTTGTAAAAGTTGCAATATACTTCATAGTAAAATATGAAAATTAATAATTTCCATAGACAGCTAAAAGCCAACGTCTATCTTTTTATTCTTAATGTATTCAACTATAACAAACTATCGAAACATCCCCTCACTACCCTAGACCGCCTACCGACATAATTTACAAGGGCTAGAGAGGGGCAACAGAATAGAGCTGTAACCAAGCGCGGCGCTTGCCAAAACACATACGTTACAGCATCACTAACAATGAGATATGGAGATAAAGGTCAGTGACCTGCCGCCCGCATTCATACCGCCGTCATTACGTCACTGTCTCGTTCATTGTTGTATCGGAAAAGTCGGGTTTCACTTCATTTTGCAAAATGTTCCAAAATTATTGCAAAAACAACGATACAAAGTATATAACGCACTCTGCGAAGAGTTTCAAGTTCCAACTAATAACAAGTCAACTTGGTCTTGTTTCATTTATTTTCCTAGTTTCCTACTGGTTATTCTTCGGTAAAAGTTCCCTCCATCGTTTTCAGATAGTTAACAGTCAACAAAACTTTTAGTTCTAGCGTAGTAGCAACGTGTACTAGTGCCGGTAGCTGGACCTTGCGCCTTCTGAAGTACTATTTGGAGTCAACATTTTTTTTTAATAAATATGGTAAATCATCACATGACTTCTTCCGCCCTGGGTGAAGCGGAAGGGAGTGTCAGCTCTTACTGACTAAAACCCATCCGTACTCCTCCTAATGCCCTTTGCGTTCCAGGGCCGCGGTAACTCTTTCGAACAAATTCTGCAATTCTGGGGGTCACCATGGTCGGTAATCACCACCCATGGCGACGTAGTTGTTACTTTTACTATCAACTCTTTGACGGGTAGTGTACTCAACGCATTACGGTAGACTGTTGGCTGTGGTGTTAAATATCGATTTCCTTTACTTGATCTAGTCCTCTCGTTTGAAGTCTTCACACCCCAAGTTCTCGGTGTTCATTGTACTTTGTGCAGACATATGAAGTAGGCACTGACAATATGATACGTTCAGACGTATCCCCATAAGCGCGAGGTCGTTGGTCGTCAGTGGGCGACGCGTATGGCGCATGCGCGGGCCTCGCTGCGGCTGCGCACCATACAACACTGACTGACGTAAAACACTGATTGTGATTTATTTGTTTAATTAATTAATCATTTTATTTGCGTTTATTACGTCTGGTGAATGAGCCGGAGCGACCTTCGGCTTCTAAACATGAAGTTACTAGTTCAGGGTTGGACATTTTCCCCCTTTCAAAGTTAATTAGGATTAAAAATTCACCAGCAGTTAATTGTGGTGTTATCTAAAGATTTGAATCATAATATCCTACAGACACCTACACGTCGCCTAGTGACGTCGCTGATAGCCTATTGCATAGCTTTAAAAATAAACCCATATAGTATACTTACATAATAGTCTGGTCTGCAATGAATGAGCACATAACATAAATCGTAAACCTATTTTTCACGCGGAACTAGACGCGGGACGTAATAAAATGTTGGACATCACTGTTATCGTTGTACCATCGTTCCATGACCGGGGTGGTTCCGTTCTATGGCGGAGTATCCATTTCATTTGAGGATTTCGCTTTGAATGTATCGCGCCATAAACTATCGTAGAGCGGAGACGGACTTTCACATTAAATTGTTGGAAACTTTATTAGTTATTTAATAAATTTGCTGTATTGTAGTGCATTTGGTGCCAAGAGATTTTCACATTTGAAAGTACTGATTTCTATGTTCTAGAGAATTTTCTCCAGTTTGTCATGAGATGTTTACTATCTACGTAAATGTCACAATGATATACAAAAAATAACATTATGACACGGCTGTATTCCCCGATGCGTTAGGCAGAGGTATAACCCATGTCCCATAGGTCACCGGTATGTTTTAAGGTCCCATGTAAAAGGCGCGAGCCTATTGCCATTAACCGGGCACAAATCCTAACTCCAAACTGCTACTGAGAATTTGATAGAAAAACCTAATAACACTTTGCTCGACCTGGGAATGGAAACAAAGACGAATAATTGTGAAGAGAAAAATGCACAAAAAAATATCACTGTGTAAATAATTATAAAACCAACAAACGCAACCCCTTTTCAACACATTAACGGGTTATAATTTAAAAACAAGAAAGCAAATTAAGAAGTGCTAATCCCGCACACGCATTAATTTAAAAGCACCCCAAAGATGTCGAGACGAAGTTCAAAAAAGTCTTTTAAAAATATAATAGTCACCCCCGACTGTGCTCACCATAAAATATGCTTAAACAGCCGTTTCCATTTTCGTAATGGACTGAAAAAAGTAACAGGCGGTATGGAAAAAGTTGCGGAAAAAAACGTGCGTGTACGAGATGTGGACACCCTGTGGATGTAGGGAGATGTGTAGAGGAAAGATTGTCCACTATGCAATTTTAGGTGAAATTCTATGGAGTAATCATTTTGAGCATTCCATAAAAATGCATGGAAAATGTGTATCGATGCTCGTGCAGTGCGTTACAATTACATTACAATAGATCAAAAATAAAGAAAAAATAAGATTATTGCATTCGGTAATTACAAATCCCATCCTATGCCGAACGATCCCATCCCTAACCAGGTCGCCTGTCCACCTGGTGCGCACGCGCATAATACCACTTTATTTGTTTATTACTTTTTAATTTTTTCCAAAGACCAGACGGGAGTCTATCGACAAGAAATAATACGAAAAAAAAATAAACAAAAACCCACAACAATATTCGTCGGTACACATGCGCCATATTTGAATTTTGAATTTCGAATCGGATGCGAAAAAAACGGACGCAATGTGCTAGCGCACGCGCCGCGCGCCATATGTCGGGAGAAGAAAAAAGTTTTTTTAGTCATCAAACACAGATAAGTAATAGAAAAAATAGTTACATAAGCATAATGTTAGAAACAGAAAAAGTGCAGCAAAAACTATAAGTTTGAGGTTAAATAGAGGATGTTATGGGAGGCGTTTGAAGTTGTAGGGCTGCTCGCACCACTGTCGGGGACGTGTGTCGTCTAACCTAACTTGATATATTTAATAAACGCCACTGACTGCAAAATTTAATTCTCTGGTTTTTTTTAGGTGTCGAGAATATTTTCTAAAAATTTATTAAACCTACATATTTTATAACAACTAACTATGCCTTAATCTTGTTATTTTTATCAAAAGGACATGGTGGATCTAATATCCAAAATTACAGAAAAACATTTTGCAACATCAGCCTCGATTTACTAAATCGTGAACTCGCCAGCCCTATTCTACGTCAGCACATCTGTCGCGATCGTCCGTCACTTGCGCGGATTGCGATCACATACGATTGATGACATTAATTTGATTTTAGTTGACATTAATCACGGGTGCTTGTTACTGAATGATTGTACAAGCTTGCTAAAGTGGGCTAGGCCTACCTGTTGCTAGCTACGGGGTAAGACTGGCTTTTCTTTCACTGAAAAGCTAGATCAGTGGCTTGGGATTTTTTAACTAAGTAATCCATGGGGCTTGGGGATCTCTATAGATGCTAGCGTCTAATTACCGATTGCTGCAGAGTGAATGGGTAAATAAAATTATTAGATTAGTAGGTACCCACTTCTGGCTGAGTCCCAAGCGTTGTTTGTGGAAGACATGAATTTGATAGTTAAGATTCTTCTTGACTATGAAATTTTCACATCATCAAAATTCTTCACGTCTCACGGACTCTTGGAAACTTTCTAAAGTTCATAAATAACTTGTCATCAAGTCAAGGCGTAGTTAACGTCTCATGATCCTTTAGTTGTTCAATATGTTTTATTGCTAAAAACGAAACCTGAACCTTTTTAAATCTCGTAACACTATAAAAACCGCCATGATTACCGATCGATGGTATGCGCAAAAACCCGCTCGGTTGATCTACTTACATAAAACGATAGCTAATTCATCCCAGCGGCTACACAGCTTTGATCTCATCACTCTTATGGGTAAAAACCCCGCAGACATTTTGAAGAAATTGTTATTTTTAGTGCACGTTATTATGCTTCTTTTTGGCTTAGATTGCGTAGTTTTTATAGGGTACCTTTGAAGTGCTCGAATTAATGGCACTGTTATTTAGTGGGTAATGTGGCCATGCTGCAGGGCAAATCTTAGATACTTAATTGGCTGTAAGATTTATCTTTTGGCTTGCAAAGAGTTAAATGCTTAACTTTTTTGAATCTGTCTTTAGAGTATTCTCTATTGACCACTTTTCGTATGGCAACATTTTTACTGTTGCACTAATTCTTTCACCTGCTAAAATTAGTTTTCTCAAGTTTTTACTTGTTTGCTAAGTTTCATCTACCTTATTTAGGACCCCAGAAACCGTTTCCATAGAGGGTATATTTATTACATAAAGCCTCCTTATGTGTTGTGACCGTCAGCCGCTAGGTGGCAGGTGGTGTCGAGAGGGCAAAAAGCCTCCCTCACGATTTGAATACGATTTTTTTTTAACAAAAAAACGTCAAGCGCCATCAGAGGTTTTTTGTTAACTGTTGTGTGTTCGCCTTTATTGAAATTTTATTAACAATCATTGTTTTTTTTTGTGGCACGACCATTTTATTAGTGTCATGATATTAATCTATGTCCCACAGAAATGGTCGAATGTGAAAGCCGGTATTATGGAAGTTGACTCCGGGCTTCAATAGACACATGCTCCTCTAGTACTTTTTAGTGAGGCAGTAACAAGTACAGTTAAATACTATTTTAGTTCAACTCCACGCTAACAGCATCGTATGAATGGTCAGCGGATTCCTGACTTTATAGTCTCGAATGCACCGAGAGCGATGCTAAATATAGCCGGCGGTAAGTTCATTCATAATGCCGGCCGTTTGAGCAAATGTTAGCCTTTTCAATGGACTATTGTCTAATGTCATTCATAGTAATGTTTAGTTGTATGATGGACTGAGGATTGGATCAGGTTCATTGATCCACTTGAGTAAACAGGCTGTGATTGTAGTAGGGTTGTGAATTGAATTTGAAATTCAGGTTGGGTTCTGAATTTTCCAATTGAATATTATTATTTATTTATTTGCCGTCGCATATTATGATACTCTATGCAATGTACTCATCGGTTTGATGAAGAGGCTGCTGTAAGCTTCCGTAGTGGATGATAAGGATATCTAACAGCCTTCTAATCCGTTCGTTTATGCAGTGTTTTAATGTGTAAATATTAGAAGTTCAGATTGGTTGGTTGATTGGTTTTTGGTTGGTTGTTTGAGATTGGTTTGGTAGATTCTCAGTAGCAGCTCGGAGTTAGGATGTGTGCCCGGTTAAAGGCAATAGGCTCGCCCCCTATTACATGGGACCTAAAACATACCGGCGAACTGTGGGTGTACATTGGTGCACCTCTGCCTAACCCTTCGGGGAATACAGGCGTGATTGTATGTTGTTGTTGTTGTATTAGAAGTTTAGAGATGAGCCCTTGATATAGACGAGGCACCGCGGAACTTTGAGTGTTGTGACTTTTGATTACATTAACTAGTTATGTATGTACCAGTGTACCTGAAACCTGACTATCTGTAAAAATCTAATGAAATATTTTATGAAGCAGATAGCGTCTACTCAATAGGATCCTAGTTGTTTAGGTGACAAATTGTAGAGACCTATACAAACTTGTGTTTATATTTATTTATTAAAACTTTAACGAATGGTCTAAATCTAGTAAACTTACATACTAGGTGTATGTAAGTTTACTAGATTTACACCATTATTTATCAGTGTTATACCTAATAAGAAAGTTTAGTAGGTACGAGGCTAGTCACCTATAAGTTAGATCAATGACTAAGGGACACTGAACTTACTTCAAATGCCTCAAACAACTTGAATGCCCTGTCTTCACCAAACATCGGAACATCACACGAAGGACTCCATAACGTCCAGAAATAACCAACCTGTGCTCATTCAACTGTTTTTACTATACACTATCCTATTGTATAAAACTGTTACCTCTTAATGCCTCTTATAACAATGGAATAAGGTCGAGAATACCGTCGAAAGTAGATTTATGTTCAATAAAATTGAATGAATATTTTTAGATAAAAGCGATGTTTTACTACACGATAGTGTGTGTTACGTGTTTTCTAACTGGGTTAGGTAATCATAAAGTTTTGTGCTACAGTTTTGGGTAACGAGGCCGCCGACTGTAGACGTTTGTCTATTCTTTGTTACGGGTAGCAAACGTAGTTTGAAAGTTATGAACTTTTAGTATTTTCCCACGGGCGAGTGGCGGCTAAGTAGCCAACTGAATGTCAAGTGATAATTAGATACATTATCAACCAATAAATTGGTTTTACATTCTATTTCTTGTAAAGAAGGAAATATAAAGATCGATATTGCACTTTATTCAATAAAGAAATAAAGCTCCAACTCGCCTATTACGCAAGCCTACATAAAAGGCATGCACTAGTTCTAGTTTCCTAAGTTGAGACAATAAACTTTTGTGCGACTCCTTTGTCTTCGCACAACTTAGAGTTATCTAATCGGAAAATAGTGAGACGATTCGAAATGCCACGTAGGGCAAGCGCGGCCGGCAGACGAACGTGATGCAACAAACTTCTAAACACAATAAACAACAATAATGCTATGCCATCGGTTTTACGACGCTTTATAATCTGTGATACACACTACCTGCCCGACGTTCCCACGCCGCGGAATAAAAAAATATAGGAAGAACAAAAATCATTTCACACCTTCGCGGAAACGTTTTAAGACTGTTTTATTATGAATGTAAAATAATAATGGATGCATAACTTTCTTTGGTTTACAAACTTTTGAGAAAGTGGGTAGGAGCGACATCTAGACTGAGTTTGTGGTACTATACAGACAGCGCCATCTAGTGATATGCTTTCTAAAACCGAATGGCACACCTAGCGGCGGGTAGACGAACTACAAAAGCTTTCAGTTTTGAATAAGCTTTTACTCAATATGAACAGATGGCGCTGTGTTTGACAGTCTTAAATGATTAGTACGTTTTTTTTCCGGCGGTGTAAAGAGGAATATCGAAATAATAATAACCACTTACCTGAATATTTTCATTTACAGAAACACTTTTGTAATTCAAATAAATGTTTGGAAAAATTGTTAAAACGTAGGAGGACCTTTCTCTTCAGTTTCACGACAGCGAATGACAACATTTTCAAACAATTGATGTATACCTATCTTACTAGGTACCTACATAAGTTTTCTCTTGAAAACTTAAATTAAAGTAGGTAGGTACAAACTATGCGGTTTTCATTACCTGCGACTAAGTGCCTATTTATGGTAAAAGTGAAATTAACAACATGCCTGTAATAAAACATTACTTACAAAGAAAATAAATAAAACTTTCACGTGTTCAACGTTAACCAACGCAGAAAAGTTTGTTATTGTTAATAGATGTTTCTCGTGTACATTGGACGGTAATAGATTTATTAACTAACAGGTAACATAACAAAATTTCTTAGAATTAGGTAGGTACCTATTGTTTTTAAAAGTACCTAACTTTGAAATTCGATGGTAATTTTGCCTCACTGTAGGTATGTTTGAACCAACATTTTTGTTTACAAATCCATTCATTGGATTGATTTGGGTTTCTGGCGAAAGAAGTTCGATATGAAAAAGTGAAGGCAGTGAAGGTCTAAATTATAACGTCACATTGAAACGTTTTTCGGTCGCACCGATAGAATTCGGATCGAGTGCGCGAGTATCTTACAATTAGTATTAGGTAGATACCTATTTACCTAGGTAGGTACATTTTGGACCTTCCGCATATTTTTTTTGGAGTTGGATTTTATTGCGAATTATCCACAATTCGCAAACATTCTAAACGTGGATTAGGTAGGTAACTATTGTTAAGTATTTAGTTTTACCACAGTCCAGGAAGAAATGTGAAGACGCAGTTATGTGCAGAGGAAATAAAGGCGTTGCGTCTATTAAAAGTTATGTGTTTAATAGTTATGCCCATTCCATTCATAAAATTTCAAGCTTGCGAATTTATATTACATTGAAATAATAGGTTTTATCGCTTAAAAAGAACAAGCAAGCTAAACGTCCACAGGGTTGCAATAAAACAACCATTACCGCTGCAATTACCACGAAAAATGATTGTAAAACAATCATACACACATTTCCACTTACAGAGAACGATAAAATATTTTAGCATTTGCTTGTTAGTCAGTCGTTCTACAACCCCTCGGCAATAAATCGGCAGGAGTCCAATAAACAACTCCTTGGCGCCATCTGTTGACGACACGTGCTCATTACTTGCGCCGATAAATCACGAGTATCATAACAGAGGGCGCTGAAGTTATGTAATTTATCTTGTGAAAAGTTGAGAAGTAGGGAAAGATTGTGTTTATGAGTGTAACTGTGAACGGTGGGTGCAGGTGTGCCGGAGAACTGTTGTACAAGTTTAGAAATGTGTTGTTCAATGGCGGCTATGAATTTTATTGAGGAAAACGATTAGGTTGGTCACAGTATGTAGAAACTTGAAAGATACCTTTATAGCTGGATATTAGCCTTTCATTTCTACTTCCTCCAGTGGCGAATTTACACATTTGCCAAATTATAGGCTTTTAAAATTTTGTCACCCTTACCTCTACAATAATTGTCGTTTAAGTTATGAAAGATCCTTTTAAGAGTTTCACAACTTTCACACAATGTGTCCGCAATAGCCTATTACTGGTTGGTGGCCGTGAACTGGGTGTTTTATCATAGAAAATAGAAGCTTCCGATACCTTCAGGAAGGAGAGAAAAGCGTGGACTCCTTTAAAAGATGTCTCGTCAAAACTTCAGAAAATCGCCAAAAAAAATGTGCCCCCTATCAAATTTGCCGCTCCTGAAATCTGCCGCCCTAGGCTGCAGCCTATTCAGCCTGCTGGTAAATCCGCCACTAATCCTCTGTTTATATGACATGTGCCATGTCGAAAATATTGCAACGTTTCTGAAAGCTTAGTACTAAAGAAAAAGTATTTAAACCTCATAATATCCTAGACGACATCCCAATGTTCTCAAACTGTACAATGAGTACCCTATCCTAAAGCAATTAAACCAACCGTAATCCAGTCGCGACATCTCCAGCTGCGATAACTCCGCGCAGTACGTCGTCACTTAATGGGCTATGTAGCGACCACACGTGGCATGTGTCTTTGTAGCGCGTAATGCATGAGGAACACTGCGAGATAGCGGTGGAGAGACGAGATTTATAATGGCAGGTTTGTGTCTAGACTTGGCTTTGTACAGAATGGGGTGTTATTGTTTAGAGTTTTGGAAGGGTCATGAGTTTATGGGGAGTTGATATGTTAATGGAGAATTAGAGCGACAAGTATTATGAATTTATTATTTGTATGTGCCTGTTGAAGTTGTTTACAACTAAATATTATGGAGTATAGGGCCAATATGGGGTGCAAGATTATTTTCATAGGAAGATTTGTAGTTATTTTGTTGATCTTCATTCTCGAGATTTATAAGTTTTGATTTTGAGCGTGATTCTAAAAATGTTTCTATCTGGTAAGAAACTACGAAATCAGAATTTGTAAGAAACTAAGCCATTTACTAACTTAGTCACTTATCCGAAACTCAAGCCTTAGGGTTCATTAAGGTCATACTTAAAGGTTTTCAACAAATGTAGCATGTCATGTACATTCAACAAATGTATGATAATGTCTGGAGTATTGTTTTATTACCTGAAGCTGAACGAAACAAACAGATAGGGTGCATGCTAACAGTCAAGTTATGACTTTAGCAAAGTTTGCGGAACACGTGTCTATGTAACATGTTACAGAACTGAAAGCAAGATAACAGCTGAATTTGAAAATGATAAGATACAGAACACGGCTTTTATCGTAAGATTAGATCGTAGATAGTAAAATTTTCACGTAAAATAAAATGTCGAAGCTATTTTTTTTTGTTAATTTCTTGTATCTGCAGTTCTTTAGGTACAAACGTTACGCCAATCAAGAACAAGAAGTCATAATGGCAAATATAAAATGAATCAGTGAGACCAGTGTCGTCCCGTGGCGTCATTTCAGTCGTAAAACCGCTGTAGCGCTACGAATCAAATGAAAGTTTAGTCAAGATAGAGTTTGTTTCCATTGCTATACGATACTGTGTTAGTTGTTTATTTTATACATCTACAATTCACTTGGTAAGAAGTGGTTAAGGTTGGAAGTGGGGAAGGGTAAGTTTTTGCGACGCCTAGGAATCTATGAGCATGATGAAGTGTTGCTAATGTAGCCACCAACAGGTCCGGACGTATTGAACGATGTGTATTATTTCTCTATGCGTAATATATTCTCTACACATTTAGACAATTCTAATAGTCAGGGTTTATTTACTGAATTTAGAAAAAAGCTCATAGCATTTAGATCCCCAGTAGCTAGTAGGGGTGAACTTTGCTGTTATCGTTACGACTTGGTTCTCGTACCGTCTACCAATGAACACGCACCCCTAAGAAAATGAAAGACTACTTTTCGTTTGTGGAAAGTGTTTCCACCACATTAACCGCTAATTGTCCGGGGTGAGGGGTTGCATACCGCGGGGTGAGGGGGGTGATTTCACGGAGTCGCGCTCGTGGCCTGCTGCGATGCTTTTCATAATTATACTGATTTTATGCACCGGCGCGCTCCGAGTGAAGATGTCAAAGTTGGAAACGAATGGGTGATATTTAAAAGAGCTGCGGTTTGAATAACGCTTTTTCGGTCGGACTTTAGTGAAAGTTTAATTGAGTTTTTCTTTTAGTAATTTGGTAATCAAAACGACAGCCCGTTTGCTCCCTCTACCCTCTACACATGAAAACTACGTTCAGCATAGCCTCATTTATATCTACAACAGTGCTTTCTAATCGTTGGAATTCCATTAGTTGATCAATTACGAGTAAATCCGAAAAACTGTACCTATTCTTCAAACTTCAAGTCTTTAATAATGACTTTTGTGGAAGCGACACCATGCTCACCTTTTCTTAGAAAAGAAAGTAGGTAACTTTCTTGAAAACATTTTATTACTGGAATACTCGATGCGGCTATTGAAATAAAAGACTTTTACTACTTCTATAGAAACAAAAATTCAAAATAAGTACTGTCGAACAGAATCCTTTTCTAACGAGCCCTCATTAAGAAAACTAATAAAAATAAAATAAAAGATGTCCCTGTAGTGGGGGCGGGTGGTGACGTCACAGGGGGGCTGCGGTCTTTGATTTTATTTGCTCTGCTCCCCGTGCCCCGGCCGTCTGCTCGGAGATTTAGAAGTTGTAGTAGTGATGGGGATAGAAGTATGTGTCGGTGTTTTTGAAAAGATTTTGTACCTAACTAAACGTTTACATAGCTGTTATGGTTCAATTTACTTTTGGTATTATGTTCTACTTTTAGTACATGTTTTACATTTTAAAAGGTGTTTGACAAGTGTCACACTTTTCTTTGCTAGTAGGTACGTAGCTTGCAAAATAGCTTAGCGATTGTAAACTTTACAATTACTACGTACATAATAATTATTTACAATCATTACCTATATAATTTAAATTCAAATTTGTAAATAATATTAAAAAGAGAAAGGATTTGTAATTTCGTTTGTAATGGATAAACTCAATAACGATTTAACCGATATTTTTTTGTCTTCATTTTTTTTTCTTTTAGGAAAGCTATACTTTCAGCAAGAAACATTATGCTACGAGTATATAAATATATAAAAAGTATATAAAAAGACGTAACGTACCGCAGTGTATTGCTAGTAGCAACAATAAAGTCGAAGTCGGTTCTACATCACTACCTACTACATTAGTATTCCCAAATACTAAGCTGACATTTAAATGAGTTTGTCTCAGTCTAGAGTTGAACTCCGAGTGAGTCCCGTCTTGAATAATTGAGCTTTAGGTATGTACTGCACGAATATAAATGTTAAGACGTTCGTATTTCTGTAACCTCGAAAAAAGGGATATTAAAGTTTTGGTTGCGAGTTTTAATGACCTAATTGGTGTTTTTGAGTGCTTCTCAAAATAAATGTTGGCTACTGAAAGAATCTTAGATCTTTCTTTGGCTTTTCAGTCACAAAAATCTGTTTACTTAAACGAATAACACTTCAAATCTTAAGGGCCTCCGCCCACGACCGATTTTTTTGGACCGATAATCGGGCAGAAAAACGGGCCCGTTTTGTCAAAAATTTCAACGCCCACGACCGTGTTTTTGTCGGTGACTTTCGAGGGAGGAGCTTAAATAGCGGTCAAATTTTATATCGCAACTTTTATTTGACAGAGTTACCGATAGTATAAAAATAACGTTAATAGATTTAAGGTTATTTAAGTTACAACTAACTACCCCGCAACCCGCCCCCGTTAGTAACTGCCCCGTTGGTCTCGTGGTCACAAGTGCGACTGCTGTGCAAGGGGTCCCGGGTTCGATTCCCAGGTCGAGCAAAAAGTGTTATTGGGTTTTTCTATGAAATTCTCAGTAGCAGCTCGGAGTTTGGATTTGTGCCCGGTTAATGGCAATAGGCTCGCCCCCTATTACATGGGACCTAAATATACCGGCGAACTGTGGGTGTACATTGGTACACCTCTGCCTAACCCTTCGGGGAATACAGGCGTGATGGATGGTTAAGTTACAATTTATCGTTAAATAGTTTATTGACGATATTTTTATCGTTTTTTTTAAACCATTGATCCTTCTAAGATGGAAGTAGCGCAGGACGGAGTTGTGGCGGGTCGCCCACCTTAGCGTCGCGCTAATGTAGTGCCTAACAATACTTTGCCCGATTCTTACGAATGAGAATTATACACGCTTACTTTTACATCGTTCTGAAATCAAAAGCCATGAGATCCATCATAGTACCTAATAGAAGCTATTGGCACTATTATTTTCGATAAATAACAAAAATAAATAAAATAACTCAAACATTTGTGAAATAGTAAGAACGCGAAGTAACGCTTCCTTGCAGTCAAGGCATATTTGTGTGAAAACCTTATCGACTATTACATGCGTAAGGTAGCCTTTAAAGAATACATTAATCGATCAGACAGGAGCGCTACTAACATTTAACTCGAATTAACAAAAAAAAAGTGACGAATTTCCAACATCTTTGAGACGTCTTAAAAAAAAACACGCAATAATAACTATTACTCGACTGGAGTTCCAGTGTTTCAGCTGCAGAACGATGTAAAAGTAACCGTATATGTTATTATTAGACCTGGTAATCGAACCCACGACTTCACGCTGATCAGACGCGCTTTGCGACCACAAGCCCAATATAGTTAGTCAGTGACAATTAATATAAACGTACAAAACGGCAACTTACCTAATTTAACGGTAAAAATAACGATTAATTCATATTCTATATTAATGTTAATTAACATTATATTACTGGTAATGTTATCAAATAACGTTTTTATAAAGTTACTTTTCACAAAATTTTCGAGTTCATGGAAATTAACGTTACGTAACGATTATTATTTTTTGATTTCATAACGTTAACAAGCCCTGGATTTAAGTCATTACATATTTAGCAAGCTTAGTCGTTGAAAACGAATGTTATTTTCATTCTTAAGAATTTATTAAATTCGTTTGATTATATATTATTTTTTTAATCCATTAACGTTATTTTTATATTAACGGTAACTCTGTCAAAGGTAATTTTATAAATATTTACCGGTATTTAAAACCCTGCGTAAATCAACACAATATTATTTACTTATTGAAATCACAGACGATTAATTTAGAAAAAAAAAATGATTTACCATATTATTAATAAATAAATAAGCTTTTTAATAATAAATTATTGTTATTATTCAAATGCTTCAAACTCATAAGTACTAACTTAACATAACACCACAATTGTACACTTAATTCGCAATAACTGCTTTTGACTTTAGACTTTTGACTTTAGCAATGACACAACGTTCTTCCCTAGTAAATCCATGACGGATAGGGTAAGTGCCCCAGTGAATGAACACACCCCAGTGAATTAACAAATCCGAGTATTTTCCAAAAAATAATAAACTAAGATATTACCTTCTACCCAACGCAGTATTTTTTTTTGTAATTGCTGCTCTTTATTCTAATATAGTAACAATATTCATGTATTGCGATACTGTTCGTTTTAAAATGACGAGCGTTTAAAGTTGGCAGTGCTGGTGTACATTTTCTTTGTTCGGGCAAGAATTTAGGACTTGGGTCAGACGCAAATTTTTTGATATCACTTTGCAGCCGTAATTAAAGTATGTACTATAAGTTATTTATAAATTCGAGTAATGGGTAGTTATAATATATGTATCAAATCAATTTCATTCTTGCAATTTTAGCTAGTTTTAAGTAAATTATTGAGTGTTCCAGCATTGGCATTAAAAAACGTTTGAAATCCAGTGAATAAACGACCGTTAATTCACAGACCAATCGTTAATTTCATGAAATCTAGTGAATGAACTATAACATTTTCATCATGTTAAAATATAAGCTTTCGTTATAAAAATGTAACCAATAAATAAATGAATACCACATTTTGAGTTAGTAATCATCATTTTAGAGAACGGAGAACTAACAAATAGATCAAAGCTCTGAGACTCTAACTCTCAAGCTCATAAAGGAAAGACGGGAACGGAACGGGGAGTCTTCAGTGGGTGCAGGTTCAGTCGGAATAAGCTCGGCTTATAAGGCAGATCCTGAAATCCATCAAACGCGACACACCTCAAATGCTGACGAAGCTGGAGACCAACGATGGCAGGATCATCTTGTCTAAACTAGAGCTTTTAAGGGAGGTAGAGAAGTTCTAAAAACCCGTCTCTAGTCCAACAAAAGACCCAAGAGCTAGACTGATCTGACACTACACTGATCAGTTCCCGGACGTCAGCCTATGAGATAAATATGGCTTCTTAACAACTTAAGGACCACAAGGTGCCGGGGAAGACGGAATCACTTCTGTACTACTGAAGAGGCCTATGTCCAGCAGTGGACATCGTTCGGCTCATATCATGATGAATTGATTGTTGACGTTGGCTAGGCTTATGAAGGTATATAATGATTAAGTAAGAGATTGAAGGCTTACACTTTGTTAAAAAAAAATGATTGTAGCAGATTTAGAGGCTAAGGATTTATGTTCATTTATTTATTCCATTTTGAACTGCATTTGATATAATAATAAGGATTTTTCGTAACTATTAATTAAACAAAAACTTGTATTCATTCACTGGTTCTAATGCTGTACATTTACTGGAAAATTTCATTCATTCACTGGGGTTTTAGGGTATTTTTCAATATATTGCCAAATATATAAAAAAGTATACAGGTTATGTCGTAAAACCAAGTTAAAAAATATTCTTTAGTAGACATAGATTACCAAAATATAAAACCGCATACTTTAGAGGCAACATAAATTCAAATTCAAATTCAAATTCAAATCACTTTATTTGTAGATCATAGGTGAAAAAATACATATATGCAGTTGTTAATGCTCTTAAAATTATCGCTATGTCTTGCCGTCAGCGGCGTACAAATATTCTAATTTTAATTCTAAAATATTCTAATTACAATTACGAATTATTACTATGACAATCTCTAATTAATTAATGATTTAATGATTATAATGTAATGATTTTTTGAAGTCTGAAGATTGCTTAAGTGTTCATTCACTGGAGCATTTACCCTATTTTCTATTTTTCACCGATAATCGGCGGCCAGGATGCGTAGATTTTGTTTTTGGACCGTTTTTTTCTCGGCCGTGGGCGTTGATGTACTAGAATCCATACGTTCCATTCTCGCCGAGAAAAAATCGGCCGTAAAAAATCGGTCGTGGGCGGAGGCCCTAATAAAGCAATTCGTAGAAATTATAATATTGCAACGAAACTCAAATAAACGAATATTTTAAACCAACTTAAAAGTAACATTTAGACGGACTTCCACAGTTAGAATTAACGAGTTTTAAAATTAAAACAAGGAAAAATTCAGTCATCACTGGAAGTAATTTAAAAGTTGAGCGATTAAGGATCTGAGTCGTCTGGGAGTCGAACCCGGGACATCGCGCACCGGTAATTGTTACTGCACACTTTAATTGCAATTCTTAATTATTTAGGGGGTGGCTAAATTAAAAGTGCAGTTAGTCTTAACAAATTTTTAGAAGATAACTTTGCATATTTTGAGACGGTAATGGCGACTTGTAATTAAATCTACGTTGTTAGGGGAAAAACCCATTGTTTTTATTATTTTCCTAAGACCCACTGAAAATGTAAGGACTGAAGGGCTTTTAGATACTATAATGAATTTGATTACGTCGGAAAAATTGTCTATGAAGAAACATGCTTTTGAATGAAAACGAAACTAAAACTTAGACCTATTAAGTGTCACCTACTGACTTGCTTTTATTAGATTTGGGCTTTAATTATTTGGACTCTGTGCCACATTAGCAAAACGCATAAGCAGCAAAACTGCGAACACTTTTATTTCAGCTAGATTTTCCGGGTTAGGTTGTTAGTTTAAATGTTCATATATAAACCCACCCATCCGGGAAAAATCCTAGTGTGGCATTGCCCCCACATTAGGCAGGATAGACGGGTTTAATTTTTATATACCGTTTAAAAAGGAAATCAGATTTTCCCAACTTAATTACCATTTTTCAATTTCAATTTCCCTGTAGTCATTTATATCTAGTCAAGCACCATTTGTGACTTAAACAAAAACATTGTTTTGCTCAATATATTGCTAAACAACGGACTGCACGACTTGGGGTGGGCAGCGCTAGGGGCAAAAAACGCGAGTATCAATTGTAACAGGGAGTTAGGGAACCTATGATTTATGGCCTCCAGGATTAAAATGTTGCGGTGAGGGGGAGGGGGAGCAGGGGGCAGCGGGGGGACGATGGTGTTAATTTATGTGCAGTTGATAATATTGTTCTAAGGTACTGTTCCAGTTGTATGTAGGTATTGTAGATGTAATAAAGTACAGGTAATCGAAACGAATTGAATGACGCAAAAGCGAATCTGTAGCTATAACCTTTGTATGGGAGATATTGTAACTGTTACATATGTATAGACGAGCTGCTACTGAGTCAGTTATGATAAGGCATAGTTGCCACTGATGTATAGCTGATATCAGTATTATTAAAATGAAGTCAGCCTGTATTTACATACAGGCTGACTTATTTTACTTAGTTCATGGGGCATCTTCGTATCTGAGTATTTTCAAAAGCGGCCAGTAAAATATAAGTCAGTCTGTGTACGTAATATATTATTGTAAATATTTCTAGCTTCTTAAATAGTTGACCAAATAAAACAACGTTATCAATATTAGTAATGCCCAAATAAAGATAGATTAGGAGCTTAAGTAAAAACTCTTAGTTTAATCTGAAAGCCAAGAAATTGTTCGTCAAATTAAGAAAAATCCGCGCGGAAGCTGTGAAACGATTTTCCCGAGTGCGCCCGCTTTTGTCGCACTTTAGGATAAGTATAAAAGAGCGCAGCGCTAATACTGTCTGCTTGGATAAATTGTCGGCTTACGATACCGCCCGGGGCTCATCGCACGGGGGATAATGAACCGCTTCTCCTGACAGTGGAAAAATGCGGTTTAGTCAGGAGTTTGCGGGGATTTTAGCAATTTTATGTGACTTAGCAATAAATGTTTATAAGCTTCTATTATAGTATACTTAATAGGCTGTTACAATAGTACTGCTAATAGTTGTGATAAGACTATTAAATTATGTATTTATGCAAAATCCCCCATAAAGAGGTATTTTTCAAGTAGAAGTTGCTATTATAAATAAGTGATGGAGATCACGACACAAAGTAACTTATCATTTACAAGACAAACAAGGATTATAATGTTGGTTTATGAGAAAACTAGATTTTACTTGCGACTTCGCCCACGTATGTATATAAATGTTGCAGTCAAAACTCTTAACCAGTCAAAAGTACTATTGACTAGCAAAATCAGTCAAAACTACTTTTGACTGCACAGGTTGGTCAAAAGTGGTTTTGACTGAAAAATATTGGTTATTAGTACTTTTGACTGCAAATTTGCGGTTAAAAGTACTTTTGACTAACGCTCTTCGTCAAAAGTAGTTTTAACTGCAATAAAGCAACAGTCAAAAGCACTATTAACTTGTCAGATGGGAATAATGCTTAAAAAGCATAGGGCTCAAGGGTTTACAAAAAAAATAACCACGAACTGGATGGCGGGGTCTGTTCGCTCGCTTCGCTCGCTCTCTAGACTCCGCCATCCCCTTCTAACCTAACCTGTCCGAGTCGGGGTGCCCCAAGTCCCGAGCTCGCTTCGCTCGCTCTTTCATCCTATAATTTACTTTTATAAAGAATAGATATTATTAATTATTATTGCAGATTAGTGACTGATTTTTAAGAGTTTTGACTGATTCGAGCAGTCGAAACCACTTTTGACGGAATCACTTAGTCAAAAGTACATTTAACCAGCTCCATTGGGCAAAAGTACTTTTAACTGTTATTTTAGTCAAAAGTATTATTGACTAAAGCATACGGTCAAAAGTACTTTTGACTGATTTTGCTAGTCAATAGTACTTTTGACTGGTTAAGAGTTTTAACTGCAACATATATAATACGAGTCATCATCATCATCTTCCTGCCCTTATCCCATTTTACTTGGGGTCGGCGCAACATGTTTTCTTCTTCCATGCCAACCTGTCAACCGTCATACTATCACTGACTCCCTTCTCTTTATATAATACGAGTACCCCTTTAATTCAACCCTTTGAACTACCAACCTACAGGTCAAGTAGTTTTCTAAAAGAGAAAAATGTCACTGAGGTATTTTGTTTAATATCGGCGAAAAATGTTAATCCAGGAGGGTCCAGAATTATGCACGGAATCCATTTTAAAAGTTTTGTTCGTAATGTCCCTCCCTCCCATCCCGTATAGATAGAAAGCAGGCGTGCCAATATCATACCAAACAAAATTATCCCTAACATGATATCCTAACCAAAGTCAATCAAGCAGGCTTAACTAAAAGTATTCGTGCCGTCCCGTGGAGCGCATCCCTGATGAGAGCCGGGCCTCCCCGCCACCCTGGGCCCAGGGGATGAAGTTATAAACGCAGGCGACGTGTCCGGGGCGGCAAGCAGGAGCCGCTAATCAACACGTACTCACGTAATTGAATGAGGAGCATCTCGGCATCTCGGCTTGCATCGCACGAGGTGCTAATTGAATATTTTGGTATAATATCTAACTTCATAGGTAGTTAGTTAATGAGCTAAGACTTCTTAGGATGGTTTTCTTAAGGCAGAAAACTTTGGTAATGTTATAAAGAGTTTGTCAGTTAGCGAATTTAAATAGATAAAGTTCTTTTGATAGAAAATTCGTTGTAATTATTTTGTAAGTTTAAAACCCGGTAGAGTTAAGTTTGACGGCGATGAGCCTTATGTAACATCTTTTATACATAATATAATGGTATGCAAATAAATGAATATGAATATGGGGTTGTATTCTAAAGAGGTGCAAACTTAACTAGGCGGCACACATTATGTAGCCTTACTTTGTTTTATTTAGTTATTCCAAAATTATTGATACTGCAAAGTCCAAGGTCTGCCAATACCGAAGCAGACGAAGATCAGAATGACTTTGTACGAGTACCTTAGATTTCAGAACACATTTAGGTATGAACGCTAAATAATAATTAAGCAGACTTTCTCAGGTTAAGATAATTGGGTGTATGACACCACTAATTAATTGAGATACTTTTTATGAGCTGTCAAAAAGCGATTCTCAATAGTTTTTTTAAGACAATGCTAAGGTGTATGCACTAAGGTGTTTTTAAGTGAAGTTGTATCCTGGAATAATTTGTTAGTGGTGTCATCTCTCAATTCTACGTTCAAAGTACGTACCCGGTCACACGGCGCGGGCGCATGCAGCTGCCGGGCCTGCCCCCTCCCCAGCGCCTCCCGCTTCCTCTGGGCGCTGAACAGCCGCAACTCCTTGCGCTCCTCGTCCGACAGCGAGTGGCAGTACCGCACCTGGAATGATGACGTACACCGTGACGTCACTGCTGTGGGAGAGGCTCTAGATCTTACGGTAGACCTGCTCTTTATAGATAGGAGTGAGATTGATTTCATTTGAAGCACAAGTCTTTGGGTTTGTTTTTTAGATATTTTCATTTTTTTTTTAATCTAGATAAAAGTAGAAAGATGTTGTTTTATAGTATAAGCTTCATGCAGTCTCGAATCGTTACAAATTCTATGAAATGACAAAGTCTGTTCCAGTTTGACCAAAGTTATCAGTTTTTAACCGATTTAAAAAAAAGGAGGAGGTTATCAATTCGACAGTATTTTTTTTAATGTTTTTTACCTCGAATTTACCGACTGCGTGAACTGATTGTCGTGATTCTTTTTTTAGTATTAACAAAAAAAAACAACCGCCTTCAAAAACTAAAAAGAGAAAAATAACTTTAGCTTTGGAAGTTGGTGGCAATACAAAACAACAAACAGAACCAAAGCCGCCGACTTCCAAAGCTAAAGTTATTTTTCTCTTTTTAGTTTTTGAAGGCGGTTGTTTTTTTTTTGTTTAAAAGTTTTTATCTTTACATAGTACATGACAAAGTCGCTCCCGCTGTATGTACGCCTAGGATCTTTAAAACTCCGCAACGAATTTTAATGCAGTTTTCAGCAATAAATAGAATGATTTAAAAGGAAGGTTTATACGTATAGAACATCACGCTACAACCAATGGGATCGGAGCAGTAACCAAAGACGTAAGTGAGCCCGGGTGACGCTGCGGGATATATAGCTAGTTATCTGTTGGTGACTTCTCTTGTATACTGACAATTTGTTATGAATACATTGTACTCATGTTTGGGCAAATAAATGATTATCTTATCTTACCTATAAACATAGACTAGATCATTATGTTTACTAAATCAGGTGTAGGTGGTCTCATAACTGTGTACTCAGTTGTACTCATGCCATGTGACTTGTGTTCATCTACCATAGACGCGTGTGCTCTTAAAGAAATCTTAGCAGTGGTTGCATGGAAGCCAATTCATTAAGAAGGAAGTAGACTATCCCCTGGACATGCTCTGGTCTCCCCATGCAGTGGTCAGTGAGTGGCAGTTACCTTAAACTTGGGAGGTGCTGTGGTAGTTACCTCGTTGTCCTGCGGCGGCAGTTGCTGCAGCAGCTGCTTGAGGCGGTACCGCTCCCCCACGCTGTTCACGTACGGAACCTTGTCTTCTGGAAGCGCTGAGAAGTACAGGTGCACCTGGAAGTTGTGTACAGTGCAGTTAGAAGGGAGTTGGATAGTGTGCCTACTAGATTTAGATGTTATGTTTAGTATTTTCAATTTCTGTTGGTAATAGATAATTACAATATAATTTTCAATATGATTCTTATTTGAATTTCAGCTGAAACCTTAAATATAACTACTTAAGATATTATTTGGTATTTGATTTTATAACACCTTATATACACCGTGACATAAGGATATCTACAATACAGTAGAATATATAGAAAACTAAAAGATTTAAAAACAATCACTAAGTGTTTTTGTAAATCTAAAGACAACATACAATTAGTATAATAAAAGATTAATAATAATAAAATATTGCTATTTACTCTTTCTTCCGTGTATTTAATTTTGTTTCCCCAAAGGAAAAATTGCTATAATAATATTTCTTGCACTTATATAGCGCATTATGGTATTACGAAGGAGAAATATTAGCCGGACAGGGTCGGACAGTGTCGGACAGTGATAGTGGCGTTATGAGATTAGTGCACGAAATATTACTGGACATGCTGCTGTAATTGATTTAGGGATGTCGGGGATTGGCAGATACCTTTGGACTTATAGATGTCGGAGGATGTGAGCAGAATATACTTTGACTCTGTGTTTATGTAGTTGTGCAATCTAAAGGTAAAAAATAATAGTATGCAAAGATAGAGAGTTGTATTGTTTCCCAACGTTAAATGTTTTTCGCAACCATATGCAAGTGCTAAGTCGTCTCTTTTGTGACTAGATTCTCGAATAGTAAGAATAATAAAATGGATACCACTCGAATCACAACGAATAATATACTGTTTGGTAAAACACAATTTTAATAATGTTTAGTTGCTCTCGAGGGAATTCAGAAAAAGGAATAGTTAATGAAATTAGTTTAAGTCAAGGATATTGGCTTTTGCAGAGTATGTACTACCTATAAGAAAAGTTTAGCTTGACAGACATGTTTTCCAAAAATACAGGGTGGCTTTAAATTCTATGGTAATATTTTTGGGAGACACCGTAGGTAAAGCTACGAAACATACATATACTTTTGCTATTTCAGATTTGGACTCATGGTAAACAGTTGTAGTAACTTATTTAATAATCCTTTTGCAACCTCACTTAAAGGTTGCCGATAACTTCAAAATACCAGTCTGCATATTAAATAGAAAAGTTACACCTTCTTAGCAAAACTTTTTAAACAGTTATCTGTTGTTTTTACAAGCCTGTTGAGAGTAAAACTAATAATTTAGCAGGATTTCATTACCGAAACATTTAACAAGACGCACGTCTGAGGGTGGTGATGAGGTATGAGCAGCGGTAATGAGAACAAGACGCGGCGACGTGAGCTGACTACTTAATTGTTTTCGCATGCAAAATATGACGAAGTCCCACTTTTTAAATAAATATTTTTTTTTTATAAATGTTGTGTGATGAAAGCCCATCCTATCATGCATGAGATTCGAGGTCCGATACTAGGCAAATACCAATGTCATGTTTTAAATTAATATATATTTTCTAAGTTCATCGTGGGCATTCGTGGGTATCACAAACATCGGTGAAGGAAAACCTCGTGAGAAACCTGGTGGTAATCAATGCTTGAGCAATAGGTTGGGATTATTGTTTTATTTTCTAATGCGGTATTGCTTAATCAGAAGGTTCTCCATTAAGAGAGCCAGGGCATATCACAAATATGCTGAGTAGCAAACCTGCCAAACACGATGGAATAATGTTGAAAGGAAAATACTTTCTTTGTTTATTTAAGATTGTAGCACACAAGAATCATAAAGACAACCCTCCGTGACTACGACAGTCGCTTGATGACAATTGCAATGAACCTAAATAAAGTAATTCCCAAACTTAACATTCCATCGTGGTTCGCCGCGACCGCGAGGAGGTTCATCACCGAAGGGGCCCGGCCGGCGGCCCGAGGAGACATTTTAATTTTTTGCTCCGTTGCCTTCGACTTAATGCTTTATTTTTACTGTAATTATAAATACCGAAGATCTTGTATTCAAAGTGCGGCGTCATTACCGTCGGGCCGCGGGCGGTCCCCTCCGGCGTACAACACTGTATTTTGAAGTTAATCTGTGGATTTAGTCGTGGTACTGTGAGTTAGATGTACGGTAAATAGTACCTTATTCATGAATTGGGCAAAAGTTTTATAGATACATTATCTACGTCTCTCATATGCGAAAATACAAAAATGTTCATTACTACTGTTCCGGAGACGCATTTAATCTCATTTTTCTTTGATTTAACCTCGACAATTATGGCAACCGTTTCAACGAATTCAACCGTGTCTGCTTAACGACATAATAAGTACTGATGCACTGAAATGATACTCAAATAATTACAGATAGCCTGACAGTCAGCCGGGTAACAACATGTTAAGATTAACATCAGTCGCGGCCAGTTAAAATATCCTCGTCTTTTTGGGAAGCGAGACATTATAAATTAGTCATTAATAAAAATAAATCTAAATAACATGACAGAAATTAAAAACTGTAGAGTCCATTTCCTGCGTTAAAGTCATTATGAATATATTTATGTGGGTTTTAATAGATCTAATAATATTAAAGTCAGTGGTATTTTTTGCCAAAGATGATTAATAGCAAATAAATGTAAAAAAATGCGAAATCTCAGCAGCCTACCATTTTAAATTGAGACCATTGAAACTGGCCATTTCCCTAAAAACAGTTTCATTGACAAAAGACACAAAAAGCTTCAAAAAAAGCAAACTGTCGCTAAACAATAGCGGGCAGGGACAAAGGGTGTATTGTGGCGTGTGGTTAGCAGCGCTGGCCACATTGTCCTCCCTCTGGCGGTACAAGTTGTCCGTCTGAGTTGCGGACTCCGACGTGAAAGGGAATGCAAAATACTACGCGTATTGCGGTGATTGTGGACGGTTTTGATTTTTGTAAAAAGGGGCGAAAGGCTCAGCTTTTGTTGTAAATATAATGTTTTGAAAAACTTCAAACGAGGTTCATCAGGTTTCAGAGGAAAAGCTTTAAAACTAAAATATTAATAAGAAATACAAGTTTTAGTAATCAGACAATTTCAATGACCAATATAGTGTTGGTATTTATATTCTGTGACTCTGGTCTGATCACGAAAGCAATCTTATAAGGTAGATGGATTAAACAACTTTAAAGCATAAATGTTTACCTGTTCCGGCCTCAAGCCCGGCGGCACCCACGTGTACTCCTCCAGAGCGCAGCCCGAGTCGTCGTCACTCTGTGAGTGCCGGTGCGGGTCCCCCGGCTTCATCAGCCGCTCGGCGTGCTCCAGCAGCCCGCGGAACTTGCCCTGCGGCACGGGGTGCGGCGACAGCGACATAGCCGACTGCGGCGACTGCGGCGACTGGTAGCTCTGCCCCGGCTGGCTCAGCTGCGACACGCTATGACTGTGCAGCAGACCACATTCTGGGTAACTCTGATTCTGGATTGGCTGACTCCGTCTGAAGTTCGGGTAGGAGTAAGGGTGCGGAGAGTTTGATTGGCTGGGCGCTGATGAGCCGCTGTGTGACGGCTGTGGGGACGGCAAGGATGGCAGCAGACGTGGTGACGTGGGGGGTGATGCGGGTGCTGGTGGAGGTGGGGATGACGCCTGTTCGTGTAGCGGCGGCGGTGATGATCCCGTCGGTGATACCACGCAGTTTCGACACACCGGCCTGGAAAGAAAACGTTTTGAATTAGTATTTTTAAAGTCATACTATAAATACAATTTTCATCATAATTCTCATATTCATAATTCATAATTCTTCATAATTCTCAAATTTGTGTAACAAAAAAAACTGAATTTTGTCATGAAAGAGCACCAGTTCTCACACGGGTAATCTACAACACCATTATGGGATTAGTCCTATACTACTACACATGAACATGATACAATTACACAATAAACAGTCCATTATCGATAGTCAACAGCTGTTGTAGTGTGGGTTCAATACCATTAATATAACAATGATATCGTGACCACAGCATTATTGCAGGTAGGTAGTCCTGATTGATCTATTACATCAGTCATGATTAATCTTGCAGATAAATATCTTGTTTAGTGACAATAATTAATTGTTACACTCTATTATAATAATGTTAACTAAGTACTTGTTATCTTGCGTTACAAGTACGATTGCTTTTGTAACCCTAGTTTTGATCGTATCAGTTTTCTGAATGAGACAGTCAGTAACACTATTCAATTACTTCATTCTATTTATTCAATAGAGTACACTAACATCATACAGAAATAACATTGACTCACAGTAGTACCTACATAAGTTATTGTTACAAACAAAATAATTAATTTACAATATATCTTATATTTTTGAATTTCCATAATTTCGACTACTGTTGCAAGCGTCATGATCACAGAGAAACTAAAGTTATAGCGGGATAGTGGTACGTTATGTAAAAAACAGCACTACCCTCTTTTTATTTAAATCATTGCAGTAATAGGCAAGTATGGATTATTATTAAAAAAAAAATACCGATGGGCAATCATCCAATGTCTTCTTCCGCCCTGGGCGGGGCGGGAGAGAGTGTCAGACTTGTACTGACTAAAATCCATCCATGTTCCTTCTTGTGCCCTTTGCGTTCCGGGGGCGCGGTATCTCTTTCGGACAACCCGCAGCCCCGGCAAGCTGGTATGTCGATATCTCAACAATTTCCACGTTATTTTTAAAGACGTCTTTAAATAACTTTGTAACACCATTACAAAGTGACGTTAGCTCATAAAACTAGTGCGTTTAATTCCCGTTGGATGGTAATGAAACTAGTTTTATACTACGGCTTTACACCGCCGGCCGATAGCGCGACATTGTGCTGACGTACAAATACCTTCATGGAAAGTTACAACGGGCGCAACAGTTGCCGGCTACCAGGGTTACTAGCTTACGATATAAAAAAAATAAGAAGTTATTTATTATACATTTCATATTCTTTTTGGAAAAGAGCCAATTCAGAGGAAATGCATTTTAAAGACGTCGAAAAATATTAATATTTTTAGCATGTTCCAAATATTTAAAACTATGAAGCATTGATTCAATCATATCAGTTTATCCAAAAGTTATATTATTCAAAGATTTCTCTGGTGCTTGATTCCTATTTAGTCTCTTTTATCGTGCTAATGATTGATGATGTAATCATCATCATATCTAAACATGTGCGTGTGGTGTGGGTGATCTTTTTTTAAAGTTCATCCAATGAGTTTAAAAAAAAGGTATGTGTTTGTAACAAAATGTAGAAACGTAGTGGTAAAATAAAAAAAAATGTAGAACCTGAACTAACAAAGTTATAGCGAAAAACAAGATCACTCAATCTGCCACTTTGAAGAAAATGCCCTATCACGTATCTCAGTATATACCAGTATTGTGGTTTTAATTTATATCTCAAATATTTGTATAAAAAGTGTAAAAGCTATTAACAATATTATTCGTTTCATTGGAATGTCCGGTTGCAAAGTTTGAATGCTTTATTTGGATCACTCAATCAACACACGTGCCCGTGTGAGTGATCTTTGAATGGCGGCCTTACACTAAATAACTACGTAATATTTCTTTTGGATATTATACCTAAGCTCGAAAGAAAATTGTACAGCATAAATCATACCTAAATACCTATTAATTCAAGAGCTAACGCAAATTGAAAATTGGTAAAACTGCCGATCTGAGTGATCCAGTTTTTGGCCTGTAAGTTCAAAATCAAAACTCGTAGACAAACGGAGCTTACACACGAAAACGTATTATTTTTTTTACAAATATTTGACATGTCTTCGGCTTTTCCAAGTACTGTACTTTAAAAGATATCGCAATTTTTAGATTTCTCAAGGAAAAAATTTGTAGGGTGTCCATACATTTGCTGCAATTATGGCGACCTGTCATATACTAGTACCTGGAGAGACGCCTATAGCATGACCTACATGTACGACGGAAAGTACTTGTACCATTATAGTCTGGGAGCCGACGCACGCTTCGGTTGTCACCATTGTGGATTGTATCAACAGCACATTTTTTCAAAATGTTCCCAGAGCGAGTGCCCAGAGGGGCACTCGCCTAGCTACGACAGTACAGCAATGGAAAACCAATTGAGACTTCAAAAAGTAAAGAATTAATTAAAGAAGAAAGATTAAGATTTACCAATTAAAAAAAGCACTCAAAAATATTAAAAAGCTGCACTGGTCAACGAGTTCCAACAGACTCAATATTTTCTGACCAGCCATCTTTCTGCGAAAATTGGCGAAGAGAAGCTGAAGTGACCAAACCTAACTCACGAGAAATCAATATTAAATTCATATATCTGTTTCTATTTCAATAATTAAGAAATACTTTTTGAAGTCTCAATTGGTTTTCCATTGCTGTACTGTCGTAGCTAGGCGAGTGCCCCTCTGGGCACTCGCACTGGGAACATTTAAAAAAATAAAAAAAAAAAATAAGTATAAAATATACCATCACGCCTGTATTCCCCGAAGGGTTAGGCAGAGGTGTGCCAATGTACACCCACAGTTCGCCGGTATATTTAGGTCCCATGTAATAGGGGGCGAGCCTATTGCCATTAACCGGGCACAAATCCAAACTCCGAGCCGCTACTGAGAATTTCATAGAAAAACCCAATAACACTTTTTGCTCGACCCGGGAATCGAACCCGGGACCCCTTGCACAGCAGTCGCACTTGCGACCACGAGACCAACGGAGCAGTTTTAAAAAAAATGTGCTGTTGATACAATCCACAATGGTGACAACCGAAGCGTGCGTCGGCTCCCAGACTATGTATAATGGTACAAGTACTTTCCGTCGTACATGTAGGTCATGCTATAGGCGTCTCTCCAGGTACTAGTATATGACAGGTCGCCATAATTGCAGCAAATGTATGGACACCCTACAAATTTTTTCCTTGAGAAATCTAAAAATTGCGATATCTTTTAAGGTACAGGTACTTGGAAAAGCCGAAGACATGTCAAATATTTGTAAAAAAAATAATACGTTTTCGTGTGTAAGCTCCGTTTGTCTACGAGTTTTGATTTTGAACTTACAGGCCAAAAACTGGATCACTCAGATCGGCAGTTTTACCAATTTTCAATTTGCGTTAGCTCTTGAATTAATAGGTATTTAGGTATGATTTATGCTGTACAATTTTCTTTCGAGCTTAGGTATAATATCCAAAAGAAATATTACGTAGTTATTTAGTGTAAGGCCGCCATTCAAAGATCACTCACACGGGCACGTGTGTTGATTGAGTGATCCAAATAAAGCATTCAAACTTTGCAACCGGACATTCCAATGAAACGAATAATATTGTTAATAGCTTTTACACTTTTTATACAAATATTTGAGATATAAATTAAAACCACAATACTGGTATATACTGAGATACGTGATAGGGCATTTTCTTCAAAGTGGCAGATTGAGTGATCTTGTTTTTCGCTATAACTTTGTTAGTTCAGGTTCTACATTTTTTTTTATTTTACCACTACGTTTCTACATTTTGTTACAAACACATACCTTTTTTTTAAACTCATTGGATGAACTTTAAAAAAAGATCACCCACACCACACGCACATTATCTAAACTACTAAATAGATTGTTTGCTTTCAGCAATTTCTAAGTGTTAAAGACCGTTTGCAATTGGTATACATGTCAATTAATTCCAAAAGAAAATTGCTTTGCTGTTTAAAAGTCAAAGCATTTTTTATACCCAGTAGGTAGTACACGACAGAATGCTACATTGTACGGTACGTTTGGTGAGGCAACCCTATCCCTTATAGTAATTTGCTGGTAAATATGCGCACGGGCAGGCGGCGGGCAAGCGGTGGCTGTAAACAAACTTTATTGGGTGGGCACTCGCTTAGCACGTACTCCCGCCAGACCGCTAGAGGGATGACCTGCTTATGGAGCCGTTTCTCTTCGGAGAGACAACTTTTCTGTTTAGAAGGCCAAACAAGCAGTTGTCATGAAGTCATCATAACTTCAGCTGTCTTTTGTCATCTTGGACCGCCACTAAGCGAGAATGCCACTGTCATCCGTCAAGCCCTTTGATTCAACCCCGAGACGTGCGCGTTCCTCCCGACCGCTATCGAGCATCGATCTCACGACCTACGACGACCGATACTATCGAGGATCGAATACTATCGATACATCACTCGGCTGCCAGTAATTGCTCAGTAGATGCCGGTGATATTAATAAAGAGAGCGCGAACCGAGATCTATTCGAATGATTGGCTCGTATCATTTTATAGACGAGGTATAGAGAATGTCGGTTTTTGTACAAGTTTGTGAAGGTGTCGTGAATGTAAATGTTTCGTTTTGTAGAGCTAAGGTTGAAGTCGTAAAGTTAATAGATAGCCGGCGGCGGCGCTCGGCGGTAGCTGCGTTGAGAGCCGGGAGCTTTTTGTTGCTACTGATGTACAGCTTGGATGTTGGTTTTTGCAGACATTGTCGCTTACTTTATGTTAAATATTGTTTCTTTGATTCATGGTAAAAATAGATACTCCTTGAAAGAATCAAATTATGCTGAAAAGGAAAAAATATATATTAAATCGCTTCGGATTTGGTTCGTGTTTACTTGGTGGGATAAAATAAATGAAAATGGACGATATGTTAATAATAATATTAAAGCGAATCCACATAATACTTGTAACAGTAACATACCACAATTGAATACATTCCTTCATTTCCATTCACGCGAGTAACACCATATTAATCCTATTTGCACATTCGCACTCATCATTAAACGTAGAAGGTCAAAAGGCACCGAGACATTTAACGCACCTCTTTTACAGCCAGCTTTCACACAATAATCGCTTTTATGTTTAGGCGCTTACTGTTCATTATCACCTAAGTCGATCCCAGTAGAATTAATGTGGTGTGAAATAAAACAAATTGGGCGTCATACAGAGCGCCGGGTGTTGACGAGGCGCGCGGGGGACGGGGGAACTTTCCACACGTGTTTTATTAGACAGGTTTGCATGTTTTGTTTGCTTCGTATTATTATGTAAATGAGAGGGATAGCAGGTTGTTGGTTGGCTCTTTTTAATTTTCCTGAAACTGTTTTCGTTATAGAAGGATTATTAATGTGCGTACCAACCCCCATGGTTAATAGAAATGGCTCCAAAGACAATCTTGGAGTTCATCACAACTGTTGGATTTGGTGGTGGTGGTCGCAGTGATACCACAGCCGCAAAAAGATAATAAAACTTATACTCCTATGGTAAGTACTTATACCTCTATGGTAAGTACTTATACTCCTATGGTAAGTACTTATACCTCTATGGTAAGTACTTATACTCCTATGGTAAGTACTTACGACCCGATGGTAAGTACTTATACCCCGATGGTAAGTACTTACACCCCTATGGTAAGTACTTATACCCCTATGGTAAGTACTTACGACCCGATGGTAAGTACTTATACCCCGATGGTAAGTACTTACACCCGATGGTAAGTACTTATACCCCTATGGTAAGTACTTACGACCCGATGGTAAGTACTTATACCCCTATGGTAAGTACTTATACCCCTATGGTAAGTACTTACGACCCGATGGTAAGTACTTACGACCCGATGGTAAGTACTTATACCCCTATGGTAAGTACTTACGACCCGATGGTAAGTACTTACGACCCGATGGTAAGTACTTACACCCCGATGGTAAGTACTTACACCCCGATGGTAAGTACTTACACCCCGATGGTAAGTACTTACGACCCGATGGTAAGTACTTATACCCCTATGGTAAGTACTTATACCCCTATGGTAAGTACTTACGACCCGATGGTAAGTACTTATACCCCTATGGTAAGTACTTACGACCCGATGGTAAGTACTTACACCCCGATGGTAAGTACTTATACCCCTATGGTAAGTACTTACGACCCGATGGTAAGTACTTATACCCCTATGGTAAGTACTTACGACCCGATGGTAAGTACTTATACCCCTATGGTAAGTACTTATACCCCTATGGTAAGTACTTACGACCCGATGGTAAGTACTTATACCCCGATGGTAAGTACTTACACCCCGATGGTAAGTACTTACACCCCGATGGTAAGTACTTACGACCCGATGGTAAGTACTTATACCCCTATGGTAAGTACTTATACCCCTATGGTAAGTACTTACGACCCGATGGTAAGTACTTACGACCCGATGGTAAGTACTTATACCCCTATGGTAAGTACTTACGACCCGATGGTAAGTACTTATACCCCGATGGTAAGTACTTACACCCCGATGGTAAGTACTTATACCCCTATGGTAAGTACTTACGACCCGATGGTAAGTACTTATACCCCGATGGTAAGTACTTACACCCCGATGGTAAGTACTTACACCCCGATGGTAAGTACTTACGACCCGATGGTAAGTACTTATACCCCTATGGTAACTACTTATACCCCTATGGTAAGTACTTACGACCCGATGGTAAGTACTTATACCCCTATGGTAAGTACTTACGACCCGATGGTAAGTACTTATACCCCTATGGTAAGTACTTACGACCCGATGGTAAGTACTTATACCCCTATGGTAAGTACTTATACCCCTATGGTAAGTACTTACGACCCGATGGTAAGTACTTATACCCCTGTGGTAAGTACTTACGACCCGATGGTAAGTACTTATACCCCTATGGTAAGTACTTATACCCCTATGGTAAGTACTTACGACCCGATGGTAAGTACTTATACCCCTGTGGTAAGTACTTACGACCCGATGGTAAGTACTTATACCCCTGTGGTAAGTACTTACGACCCGATGGTAAGTACTTATACCCCTGTGGTAAGTACTTACGACCCGATGGTAAGTACTTATACCCCTATGGTAAGTACTTATACCCCTATGGTAAGTACTTACGACCCGATGGTAAGTACTTATACCCCTGTGGTAAGTACTTATACCCCTATGGTAAGTACTTACGACCCGATGGTAAGTACTTATACCCCTATGGTAAGTACTTATACCCCTATGGTAAGTACTTACGACCCGATGGTAAGTACTTACGACCCGATGGTAAGTACTTATACCCCTGTGGTAAGTACTTACGACCCGATGGTAAGTACTTATACCCCTGTGGTAAGTACTTACGACCCGATGGTAAGTACTTATACCCCTATGATAAGTACTTACACCCCGATGGTAAGTACTTATACCCCTATGGTAAGTACTTACGACCCGATGGTAAGTACTTATACCCCTATGGTAAGTACTTATACCCCTATGGTAAGTACTTACGACCCGATGGTAAGTACTTATACCCCTGTGGTAAGTACTTACGACCCGATGGTAAGTACTTATACCCCTGTGGTAAGTACTTACGACCCGATGGTAAGTACTTATACCCCTATGGTAAGTACTTACGACCCGATGGTAAGTACTTACACCCCGATGGTAAGTACTTATACCCCTATGGTAAGTACTTACGACCCGATGGTAAGTACTTATACCCCTATGGTAAGTACTTATACCCCTATGGTAAGTACTTACGACCCGATGGTAAGTACTTATACCCCTATGGTAAGTACTTACGACCCGATGGTAAGTACTTATACCCCTATGGTAAGTACTTATACCCCTATGGTAAGTACTTACGACCCGATGGTAAGTACTTATACCCCTGTGGTAAGTACTTACGACCCGATGGTAAGTACTTATACCCCTGTGGTAAGTACTTACGACCCGATGGTAAGTACTTATACCCCTATGGTAAGTACTTACGACTCGATGGTAAGTACTTATACCCTGATAGTAGGACAGTCTGTATAAAAATGGAAGCTAATGGTAAACTAGATTCAATATAATTATTTTTTCTCATGTAATTGACGTCAAAAGTGCCTTTTAATGGTCTAATTGAAATAAATGATTTGATTTTACTTTGACTACAATTTTTGATGCAATTTACTTCAAGTTTCTTTATTTATTAGTCTGTAAATAGTGGACATATAAATAATGTCATTATTATAAAAAAAAAACCTGCTGCTTGCCAGTTGCCTGTGTCAGACACAGAACACTAAAGTGTCTGCGTTTACACAGCGCCTTATGGATAAGGCCGTTTTTACATTAGGACGTTAGCAGCGCGACAGTAGCGTGGCAGAAGTACATTCCTTCACAATACTTCACATTACAAGAACAGATCAAAGTTTAGGTCAGTATAGCGCACTTCATTTTAAAAATAGATGCTGTGGACGACAGCTCTTCTGTTTTTTTATTAAGAAATTCTGACGGGGCGACAGTCGCGCTACTGCCGCGGTGCTAAAGTCGCCTAAATGTGAAAGCGGTCTTAGGCGTCTCATGCATCAATCCACAATCCTGTGCTGTGAGTCTATATTCACGGTAATCTTTCCGTGAACGTAACGCGATGTGACGCGTTAAGTTTGCGTTTAACGCATAATTTCACGGTCTATTGTTCATAGTTATCAGTGAGACATCTGTATTACACCGGCGACTGCACGTACTGAATTATGTATGAGGTGTGTGAGAGTTGTGGGGTAAGCTGAGTTCCAAGTGGTGACGCTGATTTTATAGAAGTTTCAATTTTGGATGTGACAGGTTTTTTTTTGCATTGTATCTGCCTCTGCGGCGAGTGTAAACAGCTGTACGTTGGATGGCAAACGAACCGATTGCTCACTTGATGTGAAGTGGTCACCGCTGCCTATAGACATCTGCAATACCATTGGCCTTGCTAATGCGTTGCCATCCCGGAGACAAAGCTGACAAACTTCATGTGTCTGTTATTACACCGGTACCCATATTCTTCAAACCAAAACAGAGCAACGCTGCTATGCGGCAAAAATAGGTAGGGAGTTAGTATTTATCCGGACGAGCTCCTTCACAAAGCTACTACTACTATTATTCTGTAAACCAGACGCAGCAACTTACGAGTGGCCGACAATTTGTTACATTTATTTTTCTTTCCAGTAACATTTCAAAGTGGATGTTTGATACAAATCTGGCAGTTTGCCACCTTACCACTCAGTAAGTAAGGTGAACCATTTTCTAGTGAATCCTATAGTTCCCGCTAAAGCTGGCCCAGTTCCCATTTACTACCTCCAGATCCGGGTACAACAGTCGGATAGCATGTAAAACACCTAACGGATAATGTCCCGATTCGGCTTTCAAAGCCACAACTAAGACAATGTCATCAACATATTTAATAGTTGCGGACGGACAGACGGACATTCCCACGTAGATCGCGAGTGACGCGCATATCAATATCATACAATTATATGTTAATGTATGTGTGTTATTACGTAGAGGACAGCGGTCGTGCTGGCTTTCATACTAATTCTGTACATTTGTATATAAATTGGGTTTTATTTTTGACAAAATTATCCAGCCTATGAGAAAATTTCTCCCATTTTTAAAAGTACCTAAATATGATGTTTTTGATTATTTAACGCTGATTAATTTTTAAATCGATTTTAAGGATAAGTCTGAGCAGTAGGTAAATGGACCTGTTTCTATTGGAAGGTAATGGAACACATATTTTGTGTTATTGAATAAATTTTTTTATTCGTTCTTAACGTTATTCGTTCTTATTCTCCTTAGCGTGTCAATGACATGGGTACTTACTTATTATATTATTGCGGCCCAGAATTTGCCCAACAAAAAACATTTGTTATTTAGAAAAAATTAAATTAAATAACCTTTCTTTCGGAGAAGTAACATCCTTATTTGGTTGTTCGTTGAATTATTGAGAGATTGTATATTTGGAGATTGTGAGGTTGGCTTTCCTTGGCAGATATTAGCCCAGTTTTGTTGACAGTACGGATTCTACGTATACATGGTGTATTTATAGAGCCAAGCACAGCGGAATCTGTAGTGCCACTGGCAAATATATACTATCCACTGCTAGTGAACACGGATGGAGTCAGCACAGTCGCACAGCTCCATGCAGTGGTAGTGCCACATTTCCTAGCACTGAGTCACGACTTTCGCGGTCACACTGCTCATTTAATAGGACTATAAATCAATTTAGACCACCTACATAGACTTTTATATGTTTCAAACCATTATTTAGTACACAAATCCAATTACGTAGAGGCTAATGAGATGGTCGGTTTCTTTGATAATTAGTCGCACTGCAGAGTAAAGGACATGAACGAATGAAGAATAAGGTTTGATTACATCACACTTGTTCACTAGTTATAAAACACAACAGTCATAAAACATCATAACGTTTTTAGGGTTACGTACCAAAAGGGTAAAACGGGACCCTATTATTGAGACTTCGCTGTCCGTCTGTCTGGCCCTCTGTCACCAGACTGTATAATTATCTTAAACCGTGATAGCTAGACAGTCGATGCCGCTATAACAACAAATACTAGAAAACAGAATAAAATAGATATTTAAGGGGGCTCCCATACAACAAACGTGTTTTTTTTTGCTCGATATTGATAACGGCAACAGGTAGACGCTTAAAATATTTACAGAATATTTTGATATATATTTGTCACCGGAAAATAACAAGATCCGTAAGTTTATCAATTTACTAGGAAGTTTATAAACTTTCGTAAGATTCTAAACGGGAGATAAATTGTAATATTTTACGTCCACATTTTCGTAAATTTATCAATTTCCGACGTCATACGGTAAATTTATAAACTAACGAATATCTATTCGTAAGATTTTATATGGTTCGACCAATCACAGAAACTCTTTTAAATATACGATCTTTGAAATACGTAAAATAACACACTGCTCTCTGATTGGTCAATGTTCATAGTGGCAATGCTTGTATCCATAGTAGGAAGGAGAAGTGACACGTGACAGCCAACCAATCAGATCGCGCGTAGCGTTTGGTTACTGCTTACTTATTATTTTACGAGTGAGTTCAGTAAGTTTATCAATTTACAAAAATGTGGACGTAAAATATTACAATTTATCTCCCGTTTAGAATCTTACGAAAGTTTATAAACTTCCTAGTAAATTGATAAACTTACGGATCTTGTTATTTTCCGGTGACATATTCACTTTTATAATAAATAATTAAATTAAAATAAAACAAATATTGAAGGAGGTTCCTATACAATAAACTTGTGTTTTTTTTGCCGTATTTATAGATAATGGTACAGAACCCAATGTGCGCGAGTCCGACTCGCACTTGACCGATTTTTAAATCACGTCTCCCAACCCTAAATTCCAGTATCACTTTCCACATAATAACACATAATTACAATAACGTAGCAGTTACCGCGGCGTGTGACGCTAATAACCGTTATTTCGTTAATAACGTTACTGGACCGGTCGCAGTTTTGATAAATAACTTCTGTTAATCCGGAATGCTTATTGGTTGTGTAACACAAGACGTATGGGGCGGAATTCAAGTTGTCTATAAAGTTAATTGTAGATAAAATATTGGTTATTTTTAGCTTCCGTATCAATATTTTTTTAATTTAACGGTACTTGTGTCTGGGCACGGACTTTCATGCTTGTCTCTGGTTCATTAATGTCCGATTCTTAATTTTTACTGACCGTTAATAGTAAAGGTGGTGAGTGCAATCTCGTATCTTTGCTAATATCGAATCGTGTGTGGTTTTCTTAACGTTTACTTACAAAAATGGTTTCGGAATATTTTGCCTAGATTGTGCAGCAAATTAAAAAAAAAAGTTACTATTTGGAAAATTACATTGGTATTAGACATACTTTGATTGGACTCTACTCAATTTATCTTAGAAATTACGAATGCTTGCTACAGGTAATCAATCATACTTTTACTTTTTAATCAGTAAGTAGTATCTATTTCAAGTTTAATTATTAGTTTCTCTCATTCCCCTGCCTTAATTTCCTCCGACCCGATGCACAGAGTTCAATCTTCACGCGTGAAATCCGTAACATTTCTCATCAGCCTTCGGTCATCATCGGCAATCACTCGGTAATGTTCGGCTTCCGATTAATTAAAGATTGGGAGCCATTGACCCTGGTGCATCAGACCGGAAATGTTGAGATTCTGTGCTCAACCTTGATCGTAGCCGATTTGGTAGATTGAACCTGCCATTTTTCATCTGTGGAATGGCGTTTATAATTTCGTGGAATGCCCATGTAATTGGCTGTTAATTGTTATGTATGAAGAATGTTAACACGCGAGGTGAATTTTTATGTCACGCTTTTGTTATTCACGGGTTGGGTGTGTAAAAGTTTTATTTATTATATTTTTTTATTTTCGTGTCGCCAGAATATTTTGGGATGTGTGACAATTTTTTAGACGTCGAAAAGCGCATACGGTTTTGGGCACACTTGAGTGTCCCGGGTCTTGTTGGTCCGGGTTAACATAACAGTGACCAGACTTTGATTTATGTAGACGGAAATTGTGAAACCTGGCAATGGATATACCTGCCTTTAGTAAAACAACAGATGCAGTGAAGCAGCAGCTCAGTAGCGTTGCCTCGTTAAACGTTTGTTTATTTATTTATTTAGGATGTCCAACAAAAGATATACACTAATAATGACATAAAAACAATATTACAAAAGTATTATGTAGGTGTACTCCTTCACTTATAGGACACCACAGCATGCACAATAAATATATATTGTTTCATAATCATTAAAGGGCTTGTAACTATACTTTCACGCAGCTGCCAATATGTATCGTAATAGATTTAATTATTTGAGATTTCTCTAGCTGCTAAACGCTAGCATACTCCTTTAATTAAATGCCAATTTCGATAGTATCAGATTAAGATTAATTGCTAGTAAATTACGATTAATACCTATTACAGATTTCTTAATAGTTCCTCGGCGACTTGGCTCCGCAAGCTATAAAACACTGTCATAGTATTGATGGAGAGGCTCATTCATGATCAGATTTAGCTTGGAGGTAATACGGAGTGTACTTAATTTAATTCAATACTAATAGTTGCATATTCTATGTGCGTGTAAAGTGAGGAACTGAGTTAGTCAATACATTGATGTACTGAGGTATGTTGCTAGAAGTGGCACGATGCTGTTGTCGACATTTAAACTAATAATATAAAGCAGTAAAGTTTGTTCTATTTTGTTTGTAAGAGGTACTTCCATGAAAGTATTGGTTCAGATACATACATTCTTTCACTGATAAAAAGCTATTTTATAACAGACTAACATAGAACTTTTAGGAGCAATCATAACATAATCTCAGCTAGGAGTTGTCTGAAATGGCGCTAATCTGTCTACATTTTTGTTTTTTTGATGGGATTGCGACTAGATTTTGAACGTTTTTAATGTATTAGGTATAGACTTGGCCTTTAGACGTCTTGAAGTGCGAATTCCTGTAATATTGATATCCAACTATACATAAATCAAAAATTGAGGCGATTGTGGGGTAGCCCTCACTCGCCTCAATTTTATATAAAACTACTAACACAGGATGTCAGTATTTTCTTAGTCTAATGAAAACACGCCTTAAACCAACATGAATTAACTAGAGAATGTGTTCCATGGAATGAATGGCACACATGTACCGCGCGACACTGACTGATGTCCTGCCGTGTAACAGTTCCAAGAGATACGAGCTTCTAGTGGGTACTCGGAGTACAGAACAAACCAGAAGGCGCGGACATAAGCTACTGACACTACGTGTCGTTGGTCGTTTCCAAACTTTTTTTTTTCATTCACTTATTTTCTGTATATTATATACATATAAAAATAAAAACATTTAAAAATATAATAAATAGTAGCCTACCGGCGTCGGGAACAGGGTTCAAGCCACCGGTGGTCAGGGTTCCTGAGAAAAGAATCTCTAACAATACGCGCCATGCCTTTGGAGTACCGCTTTCAGAATCTAATAAACTAAATATGTAAGTATGTAAAAATATGATATTAACAAATAGCTAATTATGAGCCTCTAAATATAGGAAACTATTCTTGTGTTAATTTTTGCATGTGATAGAAATGAAAAATTATTAATCCCTCAAAATTAAAAAAAAAATATATTTTCCCAGGCTAACTAAACAACAGAGCAAATTTTTATTGTTTTATTGGAAACGGTTCGCGGCATAGGATTATGAGGCTGCGCCTTCTGGTTCATAGTATATTCCGAGATGTAGTGTAAACTGCGGAGGTAATAGCAGGAACCGGTCGCGGTCACTATTGAAACGAATTAAATAATTATGAACTGTTATTAAACTGTTATTTCCTGTTCACGGACTAGGTTCCGGGATATAGCGATGAGAGAACTGTCATTTGGTTATTTTTGGATGTTTAATTCACGTTAAAGTATCTAAAAATATGGCTAATTTTAAAGTAGATACTCAATCGATCGTTCAATTACTCACTAAATACATAATCTCGATTACTTCTTGAAGTATGAAGCTGAAATTTGCCAAGGCCGAATTAATAGGACCTTTGATTTGCTGGCGAGTGAAGCTTTAGGCGAATGCTAGCATTATTAACATTTAAAAATAACTCCTAACAAAAGTTGTTACCTTTTACCAACTAGACTTCTATTTAACTATGATCATTAGTTTACCTACTTATATTTCGTGCTTTCAGAGCATTGATAACTTAGCTCCAAAGCGTAGAATATATTCTGACTTTTATTACTCAAAAGCTAAATAAAGGATTTGGATGCTGAATTTTACAGTAATACACTACCTCGATTGTTTTAAAGCTAATGGAATACTCTAAATAGTTTCCAATGGTTACCAGTATAGAAAGATTTTGTAATGAAAATAAAACAGTTGTTTTAATGGCTTCCATTGTTCGTACTTCCGGAAACAAACGTGTTATAATAATAGGTACATATATTTGAGCGGAACATGACGAAAACAAGAGATTTGGATTAGTTTCACACGAGCGGCGCCACGGGAGAAAGTTACACACTAATAACATGTTATAATAACTATTAACAAGACAAAGGGAGTAGCGGTGAATAGTTGTACTAGTTTAGTTAATTAGGTTTCTTACTGATTCATTATCATATAATAATGTATTACGCTATTCATTTATTTCTTTTGAGAAATCTGCTACCAAAATTAATTACATTATAAAATGTAATAGAAAGTAAATTTTGTGTATCATTTAAGTTGGAGTTTCCATGGTGTTTTCGTCGATTCGATTCCCAGGTCGAGCAGTGTTATTGGGTTTTTCTATGTAATTCATAGTAGCAGCTCGAAGTTAGGATTTGTGCCCGGTTAATGATTATAGGCTCGCCCCCTATTGCATGGGATCTAAACATACCGGCGAACTGTGGGTGTACATTGGTACACCTCTGCCTAAACTTAATACAGACGTGATGGTATGTAAGTTTCCATGGAAATAAAAAGGGGTAAAGAAACATTTAAAGAAAACTTACTAACTGTATGGGCAATAGTTTCGTAAACAAGGACCAATTTAAAAAGTTAATTTCTTCTTTTCTCCAATACCAAACTATTTTTTTTACAAAATTACGAGTATGTTATCTAGTATTTATATTTGCCATCGACACGCTAAGAAGAAGAAACATTACTTTTATAAGAATACCTGTTACCCTTTCCAACTTTACTGAATGTGTTTACACGTCAACACTGCACAACAGGTGGGTGTCGAACTTATGACCTTCGCCCTTCAGGCTGCGTCACGCATCGTTGGGTTAGTGTGATATGTTTTGTGTCCATTTTATACAAGATTCTGTTCTCTTTTTCTCCTTATTGGTGAGGCTCTTCAGAAAGGTCGGTTGTGCAGTACTCGTAACCGGCGTGCTTGTATGTATGAATGTGGACATGGCGAAAGGAGTATGTAAGGATCGTAGCAGGTGGCGTTCTGTGGTTTCTGCCTACCGCCATGGGAAAAAGGCGTGTGTTAATGTATGTATGTCTGTTTTGTCCCGCCTGCCCGCTGGCCGGCCCTGCCTTGCAGCCAGCCCAGGCATACATGACAGTAAGTCAGCCGCGCTATGCGGCACACACGCTACAATTAGCTTCTCACCACGAACAGCTATCTCAGTACATAAGTTACATAGCTCTTTGATTAGTTCCTATTAACGTTTATTAATACTAGCTCTACCCTGCGGTTTTACCTGCGTTTAGTTATGGCTTTGGTTATTGCTGCGATCCTGTGAGTCGTAGCGTGATGTTTATACTTTTCCACATGAATCTGGCAATCAAATACAAAAAGAATTTTCCCAATTGAAAATTGCATTCCAATTTCCCGACTGGTAAGTACTTAAGTAGTTCCAGAGATTACAGACAATATACAAGCAAACATAAATCTCTTCAGCTTAATTATATAAGTACATATTTATGGAGTAGCATAGATAACTGGAGATTTAACTGCGGCTTAGGAACAGGAATAAGACCTCAGAACACACTTAAATAAAGTAAACCACATTTATCTTTGGAAGCTACACTCGCCTGCTGCAATTAACACACTTCTTTTTATAACTAATTAAAACCAAATTGTACCAATAAAGCTTATAAAATATTGCCCGCATTATAACTTAAGATCACGAAATAACTATTTATAGTGCCGACGTCGTAAATTGGACGTTTATTGATTTGAGTGTTGTACCGAAATGCGGAGCGCTAACGAAGCCAATTCTGTACAAGCGTATGATATGTTACCACAAGTACACTTGCTGAGCTTTCGTTACCAACCACTTGTTGGTTGGGGGAGGTCTTGTTAAAGTGGTTCTGTCATGACAATTCCGATTTATGTTGAGCTCCTGTCAGCATATATTGATATTGGAACGCGGTGTTGATTTAATGTTGGTATTATATTACATTACAAGTGTAGGTTGCATCTGGATGACGCCGTATTGTGTAATAGTTGAGTAGATTTTTATATACGTGGAAGCTATTGGGAGTTTGAGGTAGACGCTTTCACTCCTGGGAGGGCGAACCTGATCATAACTTTGTCTCTGGGATGGCAACGTATTTGCAAGGCCTCTGGTATTGCAGATGTCTATAATAGGCAAAGGTAACATAACATTAAGTGGACCGTCGCGTCGGCTCGTTAGTCATCCAAAGATTTTTTTTAAAAACGTATATTAACCAGCTTATGTAGAGACGGTGGATAGTGATTTTGAACTTTGAACAACAAAAAATAAAAACGGAAAGTTATAAGGCCAAAGAAACTGGTTTCTGAGCGGTGCTACGCGACCAGCTACGCCGTAGCACTATGCTACGAGAATTCTCTACGAATTTGGAACGTGGGAAAGATTAAAAAAACGTTATTTTTTTTTTAGTGTTGTGCAAACCTTTATTATTCGTCGCTTAAAAGTAGTCCGGATGTTTAAAATTTCCTAAATTGTTCACATCGTGCACAATTTACAAATAAAATACATTTCTATAATAAAAAATGACTAAGTTCGCTGATTAACAATTAGCTTGTAAACACACTTATCTTGTATATCATTTTAGAAAAATAAGATCACCAAGTAGGTACATAACAGTACATAACAGTCGCACATCACCAGTATAGAAAGTGACTGCATCACACGCAACTATTATCAGTGCTGGGAAACGCATTAACTACCACCTAATGATGTATTAATTACAACAGAAAATGTTAACATAACATCGCAAAATCACTCTTATTTTCTACGTTATAAAGTTTACGTAAACTGCATTTCTCACGTTGTCGATGCAAAATTATAATGTGTACATAATCAAGGCAAAAGTTGTCTTACATGTATGGAGATAAAGCTGAAGTGAGGTGCACGTTTATCGTGGTTTGCATGTACGGTAAAAGAAAACAGCGGTACAGTTAAAGGGAAATGGGAGATTAGTAGTAATTAAGGTTTGTTTTGTAGTGATAACTGTGTGCATCGCCTACTGCGGCGCTAATGACAACGTTTAGCGCACTGCACTGCCAGTTAATTAATGGAAAAGATTTGCCATTCACTGCCATTCGTGTAGTTCATGGTAAGCTATGGTGGCAGAAATCATTGACTTCGGTTTATGCATAAACTCACACCACTATACAACATGGTTTCATGTGACGTTGCTTGTGATTGTGAGAACATTTTGTAAAACAAGTCAGTCATTATCAACAAGAAAGTTATTGATAAGTCATCATCTGCTTAGCCTTTTCTCAACTACGAGTATGTACGAGTAGTAAATGATAAAAATAATAAGAATTCTAGCCTATTATTGTCTTACCTCAGGGCAAAGGCGTTCTTATGTGTTTAAGGTGGTTCTTATCCGCCCGCGACATCGTCCGCGTCAAATTTTACATAATTATCATCCCATGGGAACTGTAATTTTTATCGGGATAAAAAGTATTCTATATGTTATTCCACACTACAATCTATCTCAGTGCCAAATTTCATCCAGACCCGTTCAGCCGTTTGAACGTGAAGAATAGACAAACACACAAATTTCGCCTTTATAATATTAGTGTGATGATAAGTCCAAGTTTCCTTACGATGTATCCATTTACCGATGTTAGTAATATCCAAGATAAACTTAGAAAGCCTACGTAACCTACATAATATGAATTATACAAGTCATAAGGTACTTTCCCAGTATTGCAGCGTGAGAAGTCTTAACCACTGGAGCATCACAGCACAAGCAATAAAAACTGTTTACACCGGTAGCAGTATTTGCTAAAATGCTAATTCTCGTCACTAATCGGTTTGCCAAGCGTTCAACCGGTAGCGATCTTTCACGGCAGATTGTGACGAAGCAAGTTAAACGTAAACTTACCTCTACATTTATTTATCACTAGTTTCTGCTCGCGACTTTATCTGCGGAGATTTCAGAATTAAGCCAATGTCCTAAAATATCTCTCAGGAACTCAAAAATAGTGTGAAAAGTAACTTATGTGCTATTCCAGACGATAAACTATCTCTGTGCCAAATTTCATCCAGATCAGCCGTTCAGCCATGAGTACCTACGTAACAAACATCCGTCCATCCAAATTTTTCGCATGTAAAAAATACTAGTAAGATAACATACATAGCATAAAAGTTATTGCACAGTGGATAAAATAAAAAGAAATACATATTGTCATCGCGAAACCAAAAAACAATAAATAACAAACCAATAAAACTATCAATAAAAAGTAAATAATATGAGTAATATTAAATTAACATAGAAGCTCATCTTTCGTTCATCATCTCCCGGAATCTCAAATATTCATAACACACCTAGTAGGTAGCCATTTCGCGGCAAATAAATCACATTTCGGCGTCGATGGCAGTAGAGTATTTAGCATAAATATTAGAAACTAGCTCCTGCCCGCGACTTCGTCCACGTCAAATTTGATATACTATCCTAAGGGAACCAAACATTTTTCCGAGATAAAAAGTATCCTATGTGTTATTCTACAATACAATCTAACTCAGTGCCAAATTTCATCCAGATCCATTCAGCCGTTTAAGCGTGAAAGAGTAACAAACATCCATACATCCATTCTCACAAACTTTCGCATTTAGTAGGATTAGATTCGATTTTGTAACCAACGATCCTCTATCTATCGACGGTAACGACGGATAACGCTTCCATCATGCTATCCATATTTTAAAAGTTCTCAAATGTTGCAACCGACTTCACAAACTGGTAACACGCATGGTACATAATTGAGTAAGGGGTGCATCACCACAGACCCTTCCAACCTTGACTGAATTATTTGTTACCCAAGGCCGGAGGGGCTTGATTAGGGGGTACCTTATAATTTCCTTTCTTCAAGTTCCCACGCTCCGTTTCCGTGTTTTTGTTTTCCGTACCGATTATTTGAATCGCTGATATTAATCAAATGAGTTTCAATATGACTTCGATACTTTGTATTCTTAAGTGGTAAATATTGATAAACTTTTTAGACATTTGAGGGTATTTCCTCAATCCATTTTAATTTCAAGATGGTTTTCCATTAAAGCTATTATTTGATGGAAAACTAATTTAAGCTTGTATATGCACTAAACCGATTGTTGACCGCCTACCTGCAGTTAAAGGCGGAGGACACAAACAGGTATGACCGCGAAAATGATGGATGGCGTCATAAATTACGTGACGTCACGTCACCTTTCAAGATGGCGACGCGATAGTCTCGGAGCATGCCTGCGGGCTTTATAGTCACCAAACGAAGCACAGAAGTATTATTTATTTGATTCTAAAAGCATTATTGCTGATCAAAAGTGGTTTTAGTAGTAGTAGAGCTCTTTGTGAAGGACTTCGTCCGAGAAAGCACTACCACCATACCTATTTCTGCTGCAAAGCAGCGTTGCTGTGTTTCGGTGAGAAGGGTATGGGCGCCGCCGCCGGTGTAATTATAGTTACATGAGGCATTTAAACTTTGTCTCTGGAATGGCAACGCATTTGCAAGGCCTCTGGTATTGCAGATGTCTATAAGTAGCGGTGACCACTCAACATCAGGTGGACCGTCGGCTTGTTTGCTATCTAATGGCATAATAAAACCCGTAAATTAATTTGAGTAACACAGAGTTTATGTAAAACAATCTTTCGTTTGGAGATCTCTATAATTATATTATGTAGTGTGTTGCCCACAGTGAGCCTTCTAACCGTTGAGTCCTTGTGGCGTGCGCAAATGCATCGGGATAACATATTTAATGTTTCTTAAAGCAAAGACACAATAATTTATTGCAACTAATTACTTCGTTAGTTTTCGTACAGTTACAATTAATGAAGGCTTTAGTTAGTGTTTATTATTGTAGCTGTGTATTTTATGGCATTTTGGCAGGAGATAACTACGACTTATTAAGAAAGTAATAAATACCTGGATAAATGACAAAATGGTCTGAGCGTTGTTAGAGCTAATCAACCGCCTATCATTAGTTACCATTGTTAGTCTGTTCAATTAAGCATGTAATAAGAAAATACGATATTGCTGGAATTTAAATCCATCACAATATTAGCTTCAATAAGTATTATGGTATTTTTTTCAAACGAATATATGCACATCCACAGTTCGCCGCTGTGTTTAGGTCCCATGTAATATGGCGAGCCTATTAACATTAGTGGGGCACGAATCCTAGTTCCGAGCTGCCTAGGAAAAGAAAGGTTAAAGCAAAAGAGAAATGCACTATGGTGCAGCTTTCATCAGTGAAAGGATTTTCCTTATGGAACCAGTACTTCGAGAGACTACCTCTTACCAACAAAAATAAAACAAACAAACTTTAGCTCTTCATAATATTACCTGTTCTAACATTCGTTGATGAATACTACAAGCATTATAGTGAACAAGAAAGCGTAAAAAGGAAGTAATATAATCCTCTTGTACAAAACAATAGGAACCTAATCCCTCGTCATGTGTAACAATAGCGACACCCGAGCCGTGTTCCCGTCACGTCTCCGTCACGTCACGCGCCTCCACGGTGACTGACACGGCATCGTTCAGGCTTCACGCCTTGTCTGTCTGCTCGTCGCGCACTGCTTGATGCGTTGTTTAGATAAATTTGCGTTACACATGTTATGAGACCACGGTTTAGTTTAGAACAAAAGTGTTACGTGTTGGTACACCTCTGCCTAACCCTTCGGGAAATATAGGCGTGATGGTGTGTTATGTGTGTTTGCATTTCTTGAACTGATATTTGTGTTTATGGGAATATTTTTGGAAGAAAACTTGTAGCAAGTAATTGAAACTCACGCCTTTTTCCTATGGCGTTGGACAGAAACCACAGAACGCCACTTACCATGGTCCTTACATACTTCTTTCGCGTTCATACATCTGGTCATAGTAAGTGTTATGGAATTTAATTGAAACGGTGTTCAATAAAACGGAAAGCAAAAGTAGTGTGTCACGATGACCGTACAATAATTCAGATACATAATAGGTAATTGTCCATCTCTTGTAGCATATCTACTCTGTATGGTACCTAATTGCTCTGCGATGTATTGATGTATTTAACCTGCACAACGACACTGTAACCTCTCAGCGTGTCGTCACCGGAGCTTGGAACCCGACACGCTAACTTTCACGCTTCTCGCCCCGTCTGGCGGTGCGTCTCAAGTTGCGTGTGCGCACAGGGAGAGATACACAGTATATCTACTTGATGGAAAACTGGCCTACCAGATAGATTTGACTTGTTTTGAGTTGGGTAAATAATGAATATCAATTTACTGTAGGTAGCTTACGAAACGATAAGTAAATGCGCTTTCTCAAACTACCAAAAGTTAATCGCTGTAATATTTCAAATTACTATTGCATCTGTAAATGCTCATAGAAACTGAAACTGAGAGTAAACTTCTTAACAAACATATCATCACGCCTGTATTTCACGAAGGGTTAGGCAGAGGTATACTCATTTACACCTAAAGTTCACTGGTATGTTTTAGGTCCCATGTAATAGGGAGCCTATATTGCCATTAACTGGGCACAAATCCTAACTCCGAGCTGCTACTGAGAATTTCTTAGAAAAACCCAACAACACTTTTTGCAGGACCTAGGAATTGAACCCAATACCTGTAGCGTAGCAGTCGCACTTAGGACCATTATGCTACCAAGGCAGTCAGTAATTTACTTTTTTGTCGAAAACAACATTGACACAGCAAATTCATTATGTTATTAGTGGGCCTACTGTTAATCCGTGCTCTGTGGCACGTGGCCTACATCCTCTATTGTCTAGCTAATCGTCCACATGGAGCTCGAAACCACATCAGCTGTCACTGCACGAGGCGCGACCAGTGCCGGAGCTGTACTGTGTCGATGGCACATTAGTCATAGTTTTGATGCAGCCAGTCCGACCTGAGATTATATCAGTGTAGCTAATTACCCGGCCTTGTATGTTACTTTTTGTCGGACTTATGTTTTGGTATTAGACCATTAAAAGGCACTTTTGAACGTCAATTAATGAAAACTATTGAATCTAGTTGCCCATTCCAAAAGGTAGTTTCGTATAAGTATGGAGAAGAACGGGCAATAAACTCCATACATACTCTTTTAAAAAAACGTATTCAATTATGTTGTACAGTTACATTAATTCTATAAAAAATATGGTAATGTCAAAACGATATAGTTCCTCACTTGGGTTTCGACTGCGCAGCTGTGGTTCCAAAGCCTTTACCAATCAAAATATGCTATTTGCTAATGTCCGGAAGTCTGTAACGAATGATTGTAATCTTTTTGATTAGCGCCGGTGATTAGTGGAATTACCATAGTAACCTTTGTAGTATATGATAACGAACTTGTTTGATTAGTTTTGTTGCTAATAACCTTTATTCTAGGGTTGTACGAAGAAATCCTACAGTAGAGCAGTACTCGGGGCTGCGGGTTGTTCGAAAGATACCGCGCCCCTGGAACGCACTGGCAAAAGAAGGAACATGGATGGGTTTTAGTCAGTAAAAGTCTGACACTCCCGGCCTAGGGCGGAAGAAGCAATTTAATGATTTCACATCCGAAAAAAAAGTAGGGTAGTACAACTCTAGGCATTTGTATCTCGTGTTTTAGATCATTCAGTAACTAAACGCAAATGGTGACCCCATTTACGTTTAGTTAATTAAGAGGGCGGAGTAACGTTACATTCCAATCATAAAATGCGAAAAACAAAACCATCTTTCCGTCATTAGTTTGATAATTTTAATTAGAGAGAGTTTGTCAAACTAGTTCCCTTTAATGATCGGAGAGAGAATGTAGTTCATTATTGTCGCGAGATAAGACGCCATCAAAATGGCGGGATTGAGCGAAAGGCCGCGCTCGTAAACACTGCTCAAGAGCTCCGGCAATTATGTGTTGACACGCGGGAAAATATAGAAATTGTCTTTTATATGAACACTATGCCTACGTCATGAAAGGGACAGACAGAGGGCGACTCAAAGCTAGGTACGAATCCAGACTCTAGATTGCTACTAAAAAATAAAGCCAATAACAGTCCGGTTACTTTGGGGATCGAACCCAAGACTGAATCGAATATGAAGCTTAAAATGGAATCTAAACTGATATTATAAAGAGGAAAGATTTGTTTGTTTGTTTGTAACGAATAAGCTTCGAAACTAGTGAACCGATTTTAACCAATTTTTCACCAACAGATAGCTACATTATTCACGATTAACGCAGGATATATGACATCACGCTATGAAACACAGGAGCGGAGCATTAACCGAAGACGTAAGTTGTGGCGGGTGAAATAAGCCACGTGGATAAAGTCGCGAGCAGTTCGTATAACATATTGTTGTCAATCGCCTCTCCAATCGGTACCGCTATGACGTGCCAAGACAAAATGGTCTCTGTATGCTAATTTTAATAAAAACCAAAGGAAATTAAGACTGGTTAATGGCAATAGAAAGATAACGAACGTGCAGGCAGTGTGGTCAACCGAGTGATGACTAGCATTAATGACTTGTGTAGAATGCGCTGATGTAGGGACGAGTTCTTAAGTAGACCATCATCGTTTATTGTAGATATTTTTTTTTAATATCATTGGATGGCAATTAAGCCAACGGCCGATCTGATGTTAAGTGGTCACCGTTACATTATGGACATTTGCAATACCAGAGCCCTTGCAAATGCGTTGCCATCCCAGATGCAAAGTTGAACGGTCTCATGTGCCTGCAAGTACACCGGCACCCATAGCCTTCAAACAGGAACACTGCAACGCTGCTTACAGTAACAGTTGTTACACATATTCCTCCTAAGTTATTGTCCTTCTCTTTTCTATTATATTTATAAAATAGAACGTACAGTTGTCATAAATAATTTTTGTTATCGTCCATTAAAAGACAAGTAAAGTCATGCTCTTAACTGTTCGGTGGGAGTCGAGAACAAGGCGCACACGCATATAACAACAGCTTCAATATCGGCTTCGTATATTAAACTCTTTGATGGTATCGTAAATTGTACACTTTATAACTGGCAGACGAACCCAAATGAAGTTATTAACGAGGTAATAGTGCCGTGGGTACAGCAGGGATACAGTTAATTGAAGTCATTTTTATAATTACGGTAAACGTTGTTCGTAGAGATTGAAAGATAATGAAAAGATATAAAATTTTATAGATAATTTGACAGACACATACGTAACATGTTTACCGCAGAAAAAGCGGATCCGAAGTGCCTCTTCTATGATCTTATGTTATAAATAAAAGTGGAAGGTTACTTACTGACTAAACACGTACCCTCAAAACTTGACCTGTGAGGATGAAATTTGGCTGGTAGGTAGTTTATGTGCAGGGGATGTTCAGAACGGATTTGACTTTGAACTTTGACTTCAACCCGGATGAAATCGCAGGCAAAACCTAGTAAATACCTACTATGTACGCGTACTTAACTAATTAGTATTTAACAAAACAATCGTAACGTGAACTTGACATTCTGAATAACAATTTGTGAAAAGTCACATCAAAGTCGTCAGAAATCTCATCAGAATAGGAGATAACAAAATATACCTTAGAATACCAACCATTATATTATAGCCTTCCCAAGAGCAAAAAAGGGCACTCACACCCCCCGTTATTCAAATTTTTCGTGTATCCTAGCAGTAGGCCAGGAAGTAGTGGTGTACTCTCATTGGCTCAGCTCAGCTCATGCACACACGAGTGCCGGGACAGACCATTGTACTTGTTACTAGTCGTACCTAATGTATGTCGGGGGTGTGGTTGATTTATATGATCTTGTCCCACTAAGTGGTACTAGATAGGATCACACCGCTAACCATCTCATATTAACAGTACCGTATAAGGGTTAACCGATTCTCATAATTACAAAACAAGAATATAGTCTCGTCCCTACATAATAGGGTTCAAAATCTTTTAAAGCAGTAGTCCTTTACGATTAATCTCAATACCCATCAAGTGTGACGGCAGGGAATTAATATAATTATAATTAGTTGTCTCTATTAGAAGCGCTAGTAATATTGTGAGCGGGGGGGTGTGGAGATGGGGGTATTATTATTATAGGTAGGGTATTATAGGTAACCTTAGACAAAATGTTCTGACCGCCTGTGTAGATTTCAGAAATGAAAAAATATGTCAAGGCGACACAAAAACGGGATAAAACCCTAATTTACAGCGAATTCCGTTCAGTCATTTATGCGTGAAAGAATAAAAAACATCCAACCATCCGTCCATCCTCACAAACTTGCGCATAGATTATGATAAGAGGCTATTTTAATATTCTATCAATTGCAATCTGTTATCACAGAGCAAACTTTTGAAGTATTCGCTATCTATCAGACAAGAATGTGATCAACTGGCTTCCTATCTCCAGTTGATGTTTCTACAATATTTATTGCAGCTACCTCGATGTCCGTCTTCGATAAAGAAGATGTATCGTATATACCTCCTCTATACAGCTCGGTACGCGATACCGCTTAATAAGGCTCTTAAGAAAGCCTTAATACCGGCCGCGGTACGAGAAAAAATAATGTATCGCTTTATGGATCTTGCGTAAGGCACGGCTAGTCTGGGAGCGGGTTGCGAAGTGCAAGGTAGAAGTTTTATCACGCCATCTTTCCGCGAAATTGGAAAATTCACATTCTTCACTAAACTATGCATATGTTGAGTCGTTACTACGCTACGGTCTTGTTATGTGGGGAAATAGCACTGATCTAAATAGAGCGTTCATCGCTCAAAAAAAGTGCCTAAGATCAATTTATGGACTTCAGCCGGATGATACATGTCGGCCAATATTTAAAAAACTTGGTTTGTTACCGCTTCCATCTCTCTACATTTTCGAATTATGTGTGTTTGTGACCAAGAATAAACAATTATTCAAGAAAGCAAGCGAGGTATGTGCTCGTAGCAGACGTGATCCTCATAGACTGGTGTTAAATGATTTACCAAAGCTAACCAAATATAATAAAAGCTGTCTAGCAATGTGTGTGCGTACTTATAATAAAATACCAAACGATCTCAAACTATTAAATGTAAGACTATTTAAAAATAAATTATACAAATGGCTGAATGAATGTAGCTTTTACAGTTTGAAAGAATTTATGGATAAAAAATATTGACATTTTATTCTAACATTAATGTAGGTACTTAATTATGATTTACCTGTAACAAAATTTTTGCATGCTATGTTTCATCTTAGCTAAACATGTTTGTGCTATAACCTATACTTAACACCATTGTATACCATGTTTTACGCAAATAAATTATTTTATTATTATTATTATTTTCATTACGTTACGCATCTCGGGACCCTAGAGTCCCGGACCTTTGAAAGGCGTACGAGGAGCCGAAGCCAACTCGCAGAGGCCCCTTACAAGGCTTTACACTGAAATGGAACACCAACCGGCAATTATCCCTGTTTGCACTATGCAAATGCACCCAAGGACAATCCCCGGCTGGCGCAGGACTATTGCAGAATATGGAAACAAAGAATAGGGCTATGGGTTTGGGTAGCTTAGATGGACTAGTTTCCTGACACTATGGAAAGACTATGGCCCCTGCCAATCAATGTTTTTATGACACAGATAAAATGGCAGGGGGTGACTAGCACACTCGATAAATGGGCCCCCTAAACGGCCGCTAGCACGTAGTGACGTAGCGACAAGAGGGCAACACAGACTGAGGTGCTTGAGGAGTGGAGAGGTGTTTCAAGGCTATCAGGACAATCCCGGAAGTACGGTCAAGATCCCTACCAGCACCTTAGTGAAACACTTCCTTCCCCCGAACACGAATGCTCTTGCGAATCTCCACTCAAACCGGCCAATGAAGGCAAGAGAGAGGTGGGAGCTCTGTTCCTCGTCAGTGTTCACTCCGGCCGGCCAATAAAGGCAAGCCAGAGATGAAGAACGAGACTTCTCCCGGGAGGTCAGGTCCGTGGGGTCGCTACTGCCCAACAGCTCGCCACAAGCTGCCCTGCGGATTGTTATTATTATTAAACTATAAATCACAAGTAGAAATGTAATTTATGACCGTTAAGTAACTGAGCGATTGGTTGCTGTGCTGGCACATGGAACCCATATTTGTACGTCTGCAGTCTACAGATAGTTGTTCCGTATCCAGCTGGGAGTTTATGTGATTTTAAATGCACCCACGATACAGGAGAAGTTCCTAGAAGGAGGTTCCCCAGGAGAAGTACTATTGGGGAGAATAGCCCCAAACAAAACAGATAATTTCATAGAACAAAGGCATAAGCTAAAACTAAAACAAAGAACAACCATCTTGCTTCGACCCCCACATACCAAAAGCCTTCAACGTGAATTAGCTGCCGTGTCTTACAGTAGCCGTTAGGGAATGGTAACTTGGCTAAAATATTAGTAATCAACCTAAATGTTGCCTTATTAAAGTAAAACATTGGTAGCCGTTACACGTGGCTCGTCTATGAGCGGAGCCACGTGTAAACACACAGCCAGGCGGAGCAACTGATCGATAATCAGGAATTAAGGTTAATGTCTGAAAGATGTCGTCACGCGACTTCTCGTGTCGAACTGACATGGTTCTTCTTAATTAACTTGTCTCCATTAATTGCATTTTATTATGATAGGCCTCGAATTGATTAGGTGGGATTGGAACATTTATTGGTAGACAAAAAGTTATGGTTCCCCAAAAGATTACCATTTTTGGATTTCTACATTTCCACTGTCTATTTGATTACAGCTTCGTCCGTTTTTCTAGGGCGATTTAAAGATTATTTTTCGTGTATAATATTTAATTTTTTTAGATATTTAAAATAAATATCGCTAGTCGCCATCTGTACCACCCCCTTCTTATAATAATTACCAACATAACTACACACAAGAACAAAGAAAACTCACCCTTACCTTCTCCACATAAGAGCCATTTACATGCAAAGCGCACTGCACTCACTTAATGCACTGCTGATTTATTTTTTATTCCTTTTTCTCAAAAGGCATAATATTTTTTATCCTTTTTCCTCGCATGACATCGGATACCTACTCGAAAAGTTTTTGCTCATACGTATCAAGTTATTATGGCACTGCACGTAATCAGTGAGGTCGTTAATTTTTATATGAAGCCCAAAAACATTATCATATCACAAAAATGTTCCGTAAAAACGTTGATTGCGAAATACTAACTGTATTGTGCAATCAACTGAGGAAGGAAATAATATTAATAAAATCAAAATGTTGGAGCGAGTCAGCTGCTGGTCGACTTATGGATGTTTTTATGGTGCGAAATTCTTTCGCTAAATTCTTGTCAGAAAATGGTAAATCTTGTGGTAAGTCGGGAGCATCAAGAAACATGTGGAGCAGTTAGCGGTATCAGAAAGACGAGGAACCGAATGTTTTGACGTTACTAAAACGAGTCGTAATGCGAAAACTACATACAAATTTCAAATTTCTGAGTCACAAACTAAATAAAACTTGTAATGTGTCTTATATTTAAAGACTAAAATGTAATAAAACGGCAAAAGAAGCATGCAATACCAAAGTAATAAAGATTTAAATTAAAAAACAAAGATTAAACAACAACAGATGAGTTAACAATATTGTTATTTCATTTTACTGTTACATTCAAGATGACTATGAATGTAGATGTTTATGTCTACCATTAGGTTATAAGTCTTGTAGCCAAAACAATGATTGTGATCAACAAATACATTGCAGTTCCTAGTCCAGCCATTAACATGAAATTAATAACATTACAAGGACCGTTCGTTCGCTTGCAGTATCTTCCCGTAGCCGGCCCGTGGAGGACAATTAATGTCCTCTGAGTGAATACAAGCAAGCTAAGATACAAGCTAAGTCCATACAGCGTCACATATTGTAAGTATTTGTCGTCGATCGTCGGCTATCGGGATCTAAAGAGGGCCATTCATTACGCGCGGAGTGTCACATTAGTTGCGAGTGGCCGCGCCGCTATCGCGCCATCGTCTGCTGCAGCCACGGGCTTAGATGCGCTGCGGTGCTCAACGTTTTGTGAGTTAGATACAAGTACCTTATTAGTAGGTACATTAGTTACCTTGGTGTCTTATTTGGATTTAAAATACCTACAAGCTGCAAAGTAAAATAGTTTATTTTGATAAGACCATTAAGAGGCACATTTACAAGAATACCAATGAACATAATGTTATGTTAAAACACCTGAATCTTGAAGTCTTGAACAGCAAATACATTTATTTGCTTAAATGGTCAAGTAACATCATACTTACTCTTTTTTAAAGCTTTTATCTCTAAAAAGTAAGTTATTTACCAGGCTATAACATTGGTTATTTAAATGTACCTAACAAATAAACATGCATGGTATGTTATCCCATCTTTATAAAACATAATCCGCCTCAAACTTTGACATCCAGTATCCTAGACAAATACAGTACAGACTTAGAGATACAGCGAACATTCACTTTGATGTACTCCCTGCGAGATAGCGGCGTGCGACACGACCGTGCGATATGGTCGCGCGACACATGCGACTGTGGAGCAAACCCTATTGATTAGGATTGTGTTAGTAACTCTTAAGTGATTGGTGAGTGAATGGATATAGCTTGCGGAATATGTCTATAGTGTGTTTTTTAATCTCGTAGACTAAATTGACAGTTTCATACGTCAAATATAAAAATAATGTGCTTTCGGTGCATAGACATAAAGCACACAATTTTCAAGTTTGACATATGAAGCCGTCAAATCAGTCTTTGAGATTAAAAAACACACTATAGGCTATTAGGAGATTGGACTATAGGTGTGTACTTTGTGTCTCTGAATGGCAGCTATCTATCAAACAATAAGAGGAGCAGATTTACAATATGTAGAACATTAATTGTGTTACCACGACTAAGTAGGTTCATAGTTTTCGGGAATAAAAAACGTAGTAGGGTACGTGCAATTCCGTCTTAACTAGGTCATACTTCATTCAGGACCTACCTTTCAAAGCTTGAACAGCCGTTATCTAAAAAGTAAAAACAAAAAGGAATGAAAAATGAAATGAATGAAAATGAATAAATGAAAGTAATTTTACAAAGTTGAAGAATTTGTTTGTTTGAACACATAAACTCATCTACTAGTCCGATTCTGAAGCTTCTCTCGCTAGAAAGAAGCTACATTATCACGCGAACGAGCGGGGTAGTGCTCGTAACATAATAAACTCACAACTATCCATGAATATTACATGAATCAGTTAGATACGCTTGTTAGTACCTTAACCCTTTAACAATTTATTATTGTATCTTCATCTGATGTTCATAAAAATCCATCGGTAAATTGACGTATTAATTTGAAAGCTCCTGCCACATAAAGCCACTGAATGACTTATAAATGGTGCGTGAAAACGTCCATTAGGCTTCCCGCAGCACTTCATTACTGCCTGATGGATGGCGACGGAGGCCGGCCTTCAGCGACTAATTACTTTAATTGAATGAATGATTGGAAACGTTTCTCATTGGGTTTACAGGATTATAGGTGTGTTTGTATTGATTTGGAAATAATAAAGGTATTTGGGGTAATGGTTGTGATATTTGTAGGAGGGTTTCGTAATACTTAGCTGTTTATATATTACAAATTATACTAGATAGATATAGGTTGGCTTGTAATAAGATTAATCAGACATTGTATTCACGTGTAAGATAATCTTGTATATTGATTCTACTTATTTTAAAAGAGTATGTATGCAGTTTTTTTCGGATTCTGCTCCATACTCTCCCTTCCTTTCTTCGTTTTGCAAGGGGTAACAAGATTTTTTATTTCTTGAATATGAAGTTCAAAAGTGCCTTTTAATGGTCTAATTGAAATAGATGATTTGAGCCGTGGCATATGAGTTCATAAATAATAGGTCCCGATAGACAAGATCGCTAATAATATAAACCTTTCTAGTGTAGAAAGTAATTATAATAAATTCAAACTAATCTCCCGTCTTCCACCCCCGGAGAGTGGTGGACGAATCGTGCGCATACATCAAGTGAGTCGCAGTCGTGTCGCGATTCCGTGCGACAGATAGTCGCAACGTGCGCAGCGCGCCTACGCAACGTGGGTTGAGATTTAACATGGCGTTTTGAGGAGTTTACAAATTATGCATTCAACTTTAATATTATTTTCGTATGCAATAAATATGTGTGATGTATTATTGTCTGTAAAACTCTGGCTGCCTTACCCTTGTCCAACCTTTTTTTACTAGTTCGAAAGTCCTAATGTTGCGATGGCCCAATGGTTGGGACGCTTGCCTCCCATGCATATGAGTTTGCGAGCTCGGTACCGGGCAAATACTAGTTTAACTTTGACAATTCTTACATACTTTTTAAGCGAGTACTGAACGGGGAATATGAAAAATTGTTTAAAACATGCAATATATTACCAATTGATATGAAAGTAAAACTAGCAATTATTCTTGAACAACATAATATTAAAAAACACAAAAATGAGCGAGTCCGTAACTACCCAACCCGACACTTAAAGAAAAAGCAATTACATGTCCCAAATATAAATAACTACTATGGCAAGCGTACGAGACGATGGCTTACGCCTACATTGGTTAATGAATTACCTGAAGGAGTAATCGATCGTGTCATAAGTAAAAACGTTTTAAAAAGTGTCCTGAGAAAACATTACTTGTCGATGTGTCCGTAGTTGCTGCAGCGGCCTCGGTCGGTAAATGTCGTGGGATGGTTTAGTAACTTTAGGCCTGATCATATAAGCTAGAAAAAGATGGACAGACGGCCACTCATGGCATTTGTCGGCTAATGCCGCTGTGGTTTTTGTTTGCTAGTTTTATTTTTAATAATTCTTTTCCTTGTTAATCTCTTTTGTTATTATTTTCTTTATCTTTGGTTTTTCATATACGTATATATATATATAGTAAAATTGCTGCTAAGGCAGCCATAGTTGTAGTATTTAGTTATATTGCATGTAAAATTATGTTTACTTAACCTTATTTTTGCCTATCCACGAGAACGAACTGCCGACAAATTGCTTTGCAGTTTGGTCAGATGTTATTTTAAGATTTACGATTTTTTGTTGTGAATAAAATAAATATTAAAAAAAAAAAAAAAGTTTATTTTGCATATCACTGAGATCAGTGACGAAAATCAGGCCGTCCAAACAATCTATGTTCCTTCGTGTGCCCTTTGCGTTCCGGGGGCACGATATCTCTTTCGAAGAACCCGCAGCCCCGGCAGGCATTGGCCCTTAGTGGTCCCTTCCAACTGCTGACATCTCTGTGCGCGGAACATGAACGCGCAAATCAGGCCGTCTTACATAAAATAATGTAACAGTCGGTATTCTCATTTCAGTAGTACGAACCCCATTCGGTGATCACGGCAGAGTGAACAGTGATCACAGTACACCCGACCCTCGCCCCGTGGTATTACGCATTTATGCATTATACGTACCTTACGCATAGGTACTTTTTAGGTTCTCTTTAGAAATGAATCTTATGATTAGTGCGGTGATAAAGTGCTATGTTGATATACTGCAAACATATCAGAATAACCAAATTCGGGAAATTCTCTATTCTAATAGAAATTACTTTAATTAAAGTATGGAAAAATGTTTACTACCGGCGAACTGTGAGTGCAGGTACATTGGTACACCTCTGCCTAACCCTTCGGGGAACACAGGCATGATGATATGTATACGTATGTAAAGTATGGAAAGGTACGTTTGTGTAAATTGTGTAACCCACCACAAGAGCTTTTTAATTATTTTCTTAAGCCTTTAATTAGTTGGCTATAAAATTATTAATTATCTCGTAAACTATCTAGGCTATAAATGTTCACTAGTGGCCGTGGACAACGACTTTAATACACCCAGGACATACATCGCGTTTAATAGATGCCACAGACAGCGAATTTGCCTATAAAAATATTTTGTTAAGAGCTTTTAGTTTAAATCCTGCTGTAGTCTGAAAATGTGCAGCGTGCATTTTATGGGCTATGTACGCACTTAAGGGTACTAATTAAACGTAACCTGTACCACCATTTAAGCCTAACTCAGCAACCAGTGTCACTACATAACTGTCACATAGGCATCTGGGACCTCCGGCGGAATTAACATTGATTTTAATTAGTATCATAAATTGGAAGCCAATCACAGCAAATTAAGGAAGGCGATCAAAGACTAGGAAGTGAATGATATTATCTGCATATCTAAAATATTAATCTAAATACTTCACGCATAAATAAACACATTACCGTTCCAAGCATTCCGAAGAGAGTTGTCATTAAAAGCTCATCGGCATCGTTAGTTCGATAACATCGTTCCGACCGATTACACATTCAAATTCAAATTCAAATTCAAATCACTTTATTTGTAGATCATAGGTGAAAAAATACATATATGCAGTTGTTAGTGCTCTTAAAATTATCGCTATGTCTTGCCGTCAGCGGCGTACAAATATTCTAATTTTAATTCTAAAATATTCTAATTACAATTACGAATTATTACTATGACAATCTCTAATTAATTAATATGTCAATTTTCAATTACTAATTATTACTATGTCAATTTTCAATTACTAATTATTACCATGTCAATTTCTAATTATATTAATATGTCAATTTCCAAATACTAATTACTACATACTATGTCAATTTCTTAATATGTCAATTTTTAATTATAATATTATGTCAATGTCAATTAAATACAAATAAATAAATTAAAATAACAATAAAATAATGAAATGTCAACAAATTAAAATACATCTTCTAAGAACTCATTGACTGTATAGTATGTTTTTGCGACTAATAAATTTAGAAGAGCCTTTTTGAATTGCTGTATGCTGCCAACATCTTTTATTGTAATGGGTAGCTTATTGTACAATTTGGGACCCATTCCCAAAAAGCTTTTCGAATAGAGCTTAGTTCTGTGTGGAATAGCACATATATCATTGCGTCGCTTTGATCTGAGCGTTTGGAACAAATGCAAGTTCAATCTAACGAATACTGCTGTCTCGTATATGTACATACATGGCAAAGTCAATAGTTTATATTTATTAAATAATGGTTTACAACTGTCAGTCGTTTTCAGCTTAAACATACTACGTATACACTTCTTCTGGGCTTTGAAAGCAAGTTCTTTATCAGTGGAGTTTCCCCAATATATTATTCCAAAGCGCAACAATGATGGAATATAAGCTTTGTATGCTATTAAAACTACAGCCTCGTTACATATTTTTGCAAGGTTATGAAGTGCATAGGAATACTGGTTTAGTTTTTTACATACGGTTTCTATATGACATTTCCAGTTTAGGTGACTATCCAAGTGAAGTCCCAGAAAACGGGCACTATCAGTTTCGAGTATTTTTTGATCGTTGTATTTTATATTTAAGTTTAGTTTTTTTGTCCTTTGTTGGAACATCATAATTTGTGTTTTTTCTAAGTTTATTTTAAGTTTATTGTTATTTAGCCAATGGATAATGTTATGGATAGACTTATTTATTTCATTCTCATATGATTGAAGGTCACTACATGGTACAATAAGCGTACTATCATCGGCAAACAGGACGGTTTGGTAGTGGGTACATTTCGGCAGATCATTAATAAATATGAGAAAGAGCAAGGGCCCAAGAACACTGCCTTGGGGTACACCGCGGGAAGTATACCTAATGGACGACTTGTGAGCGACTTCTATCTTAGAGTTAGGACAAATTCTATTTAAAACCGTCATTTGTTTTCTTCCATACAGATAGCTTTTGATTAGGCTCAATATATTTCCTCGAACACCATAACGTTCTATTTTACCCAGCAGTATTGTGTGATCCACGTGATCGAATGCCTTGGACATATCCATGAGTACTGCGGCAATGGGATTTTTTTTGTCAACGTTACTAATAATTTTCGTAACCAAGTCATTGATTGCATTGTCAATATTTCTATTTTTCCGGAAACCATACTGTTCCTTTGCAAGTATATGATTTTTTTCAAAGAATGAGTTAAGAGAAGTATAAATTACTTTTTCAAAAATTTTTGAGAATACTGGTATTAATGCTATTGGACGGTAATTTGAAAGGTTTGTTTTATCACCTTTCTTATGAAGTGGTTTAATTATGGTCGTTTTTAGTATGCTTGGAAAGTGACCACACTCTATGCATAGGTTAATTATAAAGCTTAGCACGGGTGCAATTACATGTGCCACTAGTTTTAGAATCTTTGTTGAGATTTCATCAAATCCCGTGCTATTGGTATTTTTTAGCGAATTTATTGTATTGAAAATCTCCATAGCATCCGTCGGCGCCATAAAAAGGGTTTTTGGGTGGTGATTTATATAGGAAATTGCATTACCGTTATCAAACTTTGTTGCAGGATGTACCGAATCTATAAAATAATCATTGAAAGCCATAGCTATGTCTTTAGGATCGTTAATTTGTTTGTCACCAATAAGAATTTGCTTCACAGGTTCTGGGGGAAAGTTTAATTTACATCTATTAATTAATTTCCACGTAGCTTTGGTTTTATTTTGTGCACTATTAATAGTATGACTATTTTGAGACTTTTGTGTCAAATGTACTACTCTCTTTAATCGTTTCGAATATTGTTTAAGTAATTGTTTGTTTTCAGTGTTTGGTGATCGCCTGTATAGATATAGCATCTCTCTTTTTCGTTTACAACAGTTTTTGATACCTTTAGATATCCATCGTGGAGTTTTTCGAGTGGAAATCTTTTTTTTCACGGTCGGGAAGCACAGATCGTAAAGAAGTTTAAACATATCATAAAATAAATTAAAAGCTATTTCCGGATCTGTACCATTAAATACCTCAATAAAACTTAAATTGCTAATGGCTTCAATGAACTTAGATATATTCTCAGAACTATAATCTCGACTTAATATATACCAGTGATCAATTGAACATGATTTTCTAACAGGACAACTAAAAAACTGGGCGGTGTGGTCCGAAAGGGCCAACTCTAAAATTTCGCCAGTACCACCTCTAACATTATGCATGATGTTGTCGATGCAGGTTCCACTAGATACACGTGTGGGCTTTATTATACTCGGTTTAAGTTTGTAGCTCAATAATAAATGTAGAAATTCAATGGATATTCTTGCTTTTTTCAGAATATCAATGTTAAAATCACCGCAGAGCAAAACCCTTTTTTCCAAATTTCTTCCGCAATAATTTAAAATACGCTCAATTTTTTCCAAGAAAATAGAAGTAGCATCTCGCGTGTATTTAGGAGGTCTATAAATGCAAATTATAATTAACTTGTGAACTACCAGTTCGATGGCACAGCACTCTATAAAACTGGGCACACTGAATTCCTTAATGTCTAAGATCTTGAACTCGTATCTATGTCTAATAAGTATACAGGTACCACCATTCCTGGTCTTTCGTGAAGAGTATGTTGCAATTTTATATTCAGGTATATATAAGTGCATAGTATCATCATCTTTCATATTATGTTCCGTAATGCACATAACATCCACTGCTTTCCCTTCATATAAGAGTTTATTTATACTAAGGGTTAACAAGTCTGACTTTCCTATTAATCCATTAATATTTTGGTGTAAGATATTTATTTCATTATACACGAAAAAAATCGTTGTCAGAAGAGCTTTCGGTTTGGGTAGACTGATCATTATATAACTTTTTTTTACTTTTTGGTAATTGGTTTAGGATATCCGCAACAGCAGTATTTTCAAAATAATGACAAGAATCAAGACTATAGCAAGTTACTTCATTCACTTCTGCTTCTGAACCTAGATACGCAATATATTCCATTAAGTTTTTTAATATTTTTGCAATTGCTTTGTTGTTTACTGTTGCAGTATATTTTCGGAACATTTCATATGTATATTCCACACAATAATTAGAATCAAAAAGATAAGCATACTCCCATAATTCATTATCTAAATACATTAGCTGGTTAAACATTTCAATACGTTTATTAAATATAGAAAAAATATTACTTAATTTAAAATTAGGGGAGCAGATGACAATATTAGTATTTATGACATTACTAATCTCCTTTTTTATGAAGTCAATTAATAGTCTATAGTTTTTGGAGACCTCAAAATCTCTTTCACCTATATAAATGACACAATAATCGTCATGGGTAAAGTTTTCGAGTTTTTTATCTAAATTTGAGAACAGCTGTTTTATGCCACCATTTGGTATGATATAATGGCAGAACTCATAACCTTTGAACGTACTTTTTCCAATGTCTAACATCTTATTCACATTATTACTAGAAATCAAACAAATTTTTTTGTGATTTTTTTGACAGTTTTTAGATGAATTATTGAGGAGACTGTTAGTAATGGTCGGTAGAGTTTGTATTTCCGGTATGTTATTAGTATGTGGATGTGTGTCTTGAGGTTTCTGTGCATATTCCATTTGAGTATACTTGGTTGCTTTTTTGACTGATGTAGGTGTTCCCAGAGCAGCCGTAGATTTTCTTAGGTGAGTAACCTTTTTAACAGGCATTTGTTGCATTAAATGATTTGACGGACTTTTCAAATTTAGGTTCATTTCTGGACTCGTAATCTCGGTACATTCTAAGTTCGTATTTTTTCCAGCTGTTTTTGACGTGTTTGCGATGTTTACCTTTTCGTCGTAATTGGTTTCTTTTGTAGTCACTGCGTCTAATTGCTTCATTTCCATTGCAGGCGCTCCATGTATTTCTTGTGTTATGTGAAATTGCTTTTTATTTGTACCAGGCGTTATATTCTTGTTGTGGCTTGATTTACGTTTGTGTTCTGGTCTTGGAGTCAAAATTCTTTTATCTGTAGAATTGATGTCTTTGTATGCATTTACTATTTTTATGTATTTTTGCAAGTCCGTTTTTAATCTAAAATTTTCGGAGTTTAAATTTTCTATTTCTTGGTGGGCGCTCTGTAAGTCGTCTGATAATATTTTAACTTTTTCCTGAAGATCAATAATTGTTTGACTAGAATTTAAAGATGTATTTGGCAGACTCATCATAGTCGTGTCAAAAAGGACAGAATTTTCTTGACTAATATCGTTAACAGAGCTTGATTTAAATAATTTTTGGTTTCGGAAAGTAATGTTTTCATCCATAGTTGTTATTTGTCTAAATAAAACTTCCAAAAAGAGAGCTCTGATCGTTGGATTCGAACTTGGAGTTAACCACGCTGAACGAGCAGAATGGCTTTACCACTAAGCTATTTGAGCAGTTACGTCTAACGTTGAATTTATGGATCCTAATAGAAGTACTCGTTCTTTAAAAATTGAGTGGCGGTTATTATGATTCATGCGTTAGGAATTTTTTGCACTGTTTCTTTGTTCGTTGTACTTCACAACATCACACTTTTTAGTGATTTTTTGATTGTTATTTCACCTGTATGTTTATTGTTAAGTTTATTTGTGCATAATCATAAAGTTTTTTGTTTATAAACACTTTAGTCACATTTATTTATTGTAGTTTGTTTACATAAGTATTGAGCTATAATATAAGGTTTTTCCAGGTTTTTTTTATTAAATAATTATGTATTTTTATTTATTATTATTATTATTTATCACTTTTTGTTTGCTAGTTAAGAATAAGATGGAGAATTGATGATTTTAAGCCGTAATATTTTATTTATGTTGTCTTTTTCCACTAGTCCTCAAGTTAATATAATAAACGTGAGTTTTTACACTTTAGTCAATATCACATTCACAAGATAACTGTGTCACAGATAGTTTTTGACTAATTACACAAACTAGTCCCACAATGAACACAATATTCTTAACATTAATATTTTTTTTAAATATTTTCGTACGGAGGCGACATTAATCACCGCGCGCGCGACCGAGTCGAGCGAAGCACTCTCACATTGTACTCCGGGTTAATCGTAGGCTACTTACACGGCTGCGATTATCTATTGATTGTGATCGCGCGGCTGTCTGTCGCACGGTGTCACGATGCCCTAATTCCTTTTGATGTGATGTAGAGATATGACGTCGCGTCTGTGACGTTTATTTTTATAATGATGTTCTTTATTTGTGTTCGTCAGATGTTATCGATCTGATTGAGCTATTCGTAACACTTCAGCCGCTACCGTTTCCTTAGGTGTTCGGTTCCCAGGCGGCGGAATGTGTTGCCGAGGTTCGACAAAATAGGAGTATACGTAATGTAGTTATCGACTGTTTGGTTAGGTGAGAATTTTAACATTTCTAAACAACACTATTAATTAAAGTCAAATTATTTATTTTAATTAGACCATTGAAATGCACTTTTAAACATGAAAAGAAGAAAAGTTGGATCTGGTTACTCCTTACGAAAAGGTAGTTCCGTATATAGAAGAATAGGCAAGAAACTCCATATTTACTACATTCATATTCTGAAACAAACTGTATTATTGGAAGATTCAGGCGAACCCTTTTTTGGCAGCCGTAAAATCAGGCAAATCACTCAATGCGGTTGATCGTTAAAATATTATGCAAAAGTTTCACAACTTTAGTTGAATGATGAATATATGATAGAATATTTTTATGGATTATATTCTATTCAGTTTCCAGTTTTTCACTCATGTTACACCATAACCGTCAGAGCGCTGACCCATTTCGCTCCGTCAACTATTGCACCTTGCGCCCGGTTGCGCCCGGTTAGTAGATAAGGGACGGAACACATTCGTTAATTAAATGTCCAACACGTGGTGTAGTACGCGCCGGTGTCGGACACATGTCACCTGTCAGTTAGCTGATGGAGCTCGTTGAGTTTTTATTGCCCCTCGACTGCCATTACGTTGTTAGGTTTGTGTATTGTATACCTAAGTAATGGGGCGTCTACTTCAAGCAAACATCTAAAACATTGCTTTAATATTTTTAGCGGTAATAGGAAGTTAAATGCTACTTATTTCTACTCTCGTGGTGACTCCGAACATGAGAAAAGGCCCACCGCTAAGGCTAGTATTAAAACCAATACATAATAGGTTCTTTTGTCAAGATCGGGTATTTACTGTCGGAAATGCACCGGACATGTTAATTCAGCATCGTTATTGACGGCCCCATTCTGGCCCCTAACGGTAAGATGATACCTCTGTATAATCCCTAAACCATAAAAGAGCGCGCCATTTATGCAGATACAAAGTCATCAACTTAAGAGCTTAGAAACGTAATATTTTTATTAAACGTTGTTGATCGCATTGGCGGGGGTCGCGTAACAACCGCGCGTCGGATCGCGTCTGTCGTCGCCGCGACTAATGTAATGGTGTGGACTAAGCCTTACGAGCCACCTGACAGGATTTATGTCATGTATGTTGTAGGGATGTCACGGAGAGTTTTTTTGTGAAGATTTGCACGTCTTCGGGAGCTTGACTTGAAGTTATTAGTTTTAAATGTTGTAAATGATAAGGTTTCTATTATTGTATGATTATTATAATTTGCTAAAATGAAATAATTCAAGAGCTTTAATTTCTCTAAGTTTCGCGACATGTTAACTTTTTCTCTGACATCCCTAAACATCTAGTCCTCTGTAAAATATCAATTTACCGCGTAAATGTATATATTATCTGTGACAACGACTTGAACTTAATGGTTTTATGTACCATGGATTGCCAACATTAAACTTTTATTGGTCGTATTCGTTTTTCAGTGATTTCCATAAACAAGTATTTATTCTAGATTTAATCAGCAGCGCTTAAGTTCTGGGGGGTCAATCAAATGTGGGTTTTCTATTTACTGTGCTAATAACATTCTTGAGGACGTTGATTGATACAATAAGTCCATCGTCATTATATCAGCCGAACGATGTCCACTAGTGGCCTTAGGTCTACCCTAAAGATTGCCACAATGGCCGGTCTTGCGCTGCCCGCATCCAACGATCTTCACGCTACCTTTACTAGGTAGTATAGACACAATACATTAATGAAATAACCGATATACCCTCCTACTAACTGTAGTAGTACGTTTAAACGTTTGAGTGAAGTCAATAGGTAAATAGTTCAAATGTTACTGGGCGTAAAATAAAGATTAAAACCTTCATCCTCTATTGCACAAAAAAAAGATCTGTCAAATCTGACAGCACCACTATACTTGTACGTCACGCTAATGGCGGTCAGCGTGTGACGTTGTCGTCGTACTTTACTGTCACAATAGATTTGAGAGCGCCGTGATCTGTATCATGCCATTAAAGGATTTGTCTGTCAACTTTAAGTTTAATTAAAACCACTTAGGAACGGTAAGGTTTGAGAGATACTTTATGAATTAACCGGTTTTTGTTATATCTTTCGCTTTATTATTAGGTCATACTTTTAAAAATAAAGCAGTTTCTTAATAAAATAAATAAGTTTTAGTTCTCTGCACTTACGTCATCGACTGTAGTTATCGTATTTCTTTCCGATGATTCACAACCGAAATTAAAATGTAATTACATTTTATAATTCGTGCATGCGCGCAATCCTTCAAGAAAAGGGTTCTTAACAGCTTCATACCTATTTCATCTGATATGAGATCGGCTATTAAAAATATTATTAAAAGAAAATAACAAACTTATTTAAAGCGGCCTCCTTCGAGATAAGGCTGTGTACAAAACGCTGCTGCCTTAAAAAGTGAAAAAGAAAATGGCGTAATGCTCGGATGTCGCGGCGGCAGCCCGCGGCACAGGGTTGCCAGTGAAATATATATTATTAATAATTAATCTCCCTTCATAATGAAATAGTAAAGCCGTCCAAGATATGAATTATTACACAATTATCAGGGCTGTAAAAAGGTCGTAAAATTATTAAATATTGGTTAGTTTAATGAAACAGGATTCTGTAGAGGACAAGTCTGTTGCCATATAGTTATTACGTCTGGTCGTCTGGAGAGCATCCTTACATGACTTAAATGTGGGTTTACGTAAAGGTGCATCAAAGAAGCGTGCCGCTGTCGCAATTCAGTTATTTTAACAGCAAAAGCATACTGAAGGCCACCCCTGTGTGATGGCATCTCATAATTGAGAGGTGCGCGTTAGTGACATGCTTACGTGCGCCTGCGCGGGCGCTGCGGACGATGATCACTGTCTGACACTGGTTTGGTTATTATTTAGGTCTACTAACTGTCCCTTTGGTGGGACAGTTAGTAAAAAACTTAGTTAGCTTTAACGATAATATGTAGATAGGTAACAACGCGTTAAAAAAAACTTTGCCATGTGAGTAAACCCTGTTATCAAAAGAACAGTTGCCAATCAAATATCTAATCAAACTGACGAAAATATCTTTCACTACAAGCAGTAGCAGTGCTTACGCTTTCTTTGCTAAGTAGTGGGGTCAAGTTTCCGAGTAGAGACAAATATTTGAACGGGACACTATTTGTTCCGAGGCTAAGTGTTGGTGCACTCAATTTGTGTATACTGTGGCACCTATGTCACACAATGACCTAAAACATATTGATTATAGGACGTAGGCTAAGGGACACAATCTCTATTTATATATTTATTAAGTTTACACTATAGTTCCACCATCATACCATCTTATCTGTGAAGGCCCACCCCTAGGCGATGGCATTCCATAATTGAGAGGTGCGCAAGCGCCTTAGTGACGGCTCAAGAGCTCACTGCGGTAATAAGCGATTACTCGCTTACCGCACCGTTTTGGTCAAAAGTGTTTCTGTTTTGTCTTTATAAATCTGCCATTTTGCGAGATGGAAAATATGTAGAGGTGCAAAAAGGACTCATTCCACCATTCCATTCCATTTGTACCTATCGTGTTCAGATATACTAGTATGTAAAGCAGTATTCCGAATTTAAGTAGATGCGACATGAGGTGCTCTGAAAGCTGACGAATACTCTAGTAAGTAATCAGACCCAAATTGGGAGCTTGTTTTAATATTACGATTTAAAAATATATTTTTGAAATAAACATGGGTATGATGTTAGATTTAAAGATCAATAGCATCTAAACTAAAAACAGTCATGAGCCATTTTTTTGTATATGTTTGCTCGTGACTCTAGTGTAAGTCCGAGACAAACTCAACGATGACGTGAGCTTACCCAGAAGAAGCCTGTTTACTCTTACTTTGAAGAGATTAGGGTAGAATGCATATCCAAATCTGCACAGCTTCATATATTCATTAGATGTACCAGTTAAAGTCTCGTTAACATTATGTAATTAAATAAAGCATTTAACGATCGTCAGTCGCCATTTAAATTAAACGGTGGTAGGTACGCTATAATTGCGATGAAAGCGCGATGGCGTGGTCATACAGTGCGTTGCGTGCGCGCAGCATCCGTTGCGCCCTCACGAGAGAGGGCGACGGATGAAGCATGCGCTGTTGTTGCATTAATCCTTTTTCAAAAGATTTCCTGCGATCCGTCTCACGATATTAACGAGTGTGTTTGTGTGTTTTATAGTAAATAAGGACAGATATTTCAGTTTAATATGTTGAAATGATTGGATAATTTGGCTTTTATTGTGTCTCCGCTATTGTATGTTTTATTTAGTTACTATGGCGAACACAAGTATTGAACAAGCAACAATACAAGTATAGAAGGGTATGGGTGCCCTTGTTATTACAGACGCACAGACATTTCAATTTTATCTCTGGGGTAGCAACGCATTTGCAAGGCCTCTGGTATTGCAGATCTTTATATTCAGTTGTAACCACTTAACGCCAATCCAATGATATTTTAAAAAAAGCTGTCACACGCTTAGTTTACCCAATCATTGTGTAAAATCAATAAGAATTACAGAACTCAAAGGAACTTCATGATGTCAGCGAATTATGATGTCACTAGCTTCTGCCCGCGACTTCGTCCGCGTCACAGTTGATGTGTTATCCTACGGGTACCGTACATTTTCCCGGGATAAAAAGTAGCCTATGTGTTATTCCAGACTATAATCTATCTTTGTGCCAAATTTCATCCAGATCCATTCAGTCGTTTAAGCGTGAAAGAGTAACAAACATCCACACATCCATACATCCATACTTACAAACTTTCGCCTTTATAATAGTAGTAGGATTGGCATAGCTTCTGGTTCGTTTCACAGTTTTTTGCTAATTATACGATAGAACAAATTAATAAGTGCAATCCTATCAGTAATAATAACCTCTCAAGATCAAAGTGATGACTTCAAAACACTCATTATCTCTCATTTCCTCTAATTACAAAAATAAATTGATTAGTAACAAAAAATATGTTCAATTTTAATAATATCTATGTATGCATGTCTACACTCACCGGTGATGCGTGTTTCCAATGACACAGTAGCTCCGTCAATTTGGTCACCATGTGCCGTGGACTAAGTCATATATTCAATATTATATACCATCACGCCTGTATTCCTCCAAGGAATAGGCAGAGGTGTACCAATGTACACTAACAGTTCGCCGGTATATTTAGGTCACATGTAATAGGGGGCGAGCCTATTGCCATTACCCGGGCACAAATCCAAACTCCGAGCTGCTACTGAGAATTTCATAAAAAAACCCAATAACACTTTTTGCTCGACCTGGGAATCGAACCCAGGACCTCTAGCGTAGCAGTCGTGCTCAGGACCACTAGGCTAACGAGGCAGTCAATAGTATTTAATAATAATACTAGCCTATCATTGTCCCACTGCAAGGCAAAGGTCTCTTGTCAGACAGAGAAAGCACGAGGATTAATCACCACGCTTGCTCAAGGCGGATTGACGCTTTCAGCCTTATATAAATTCTAATCCCATGTTTTCTGGAAATGGTTGTTAATTACAAAGAAGGCCGTTTTATAATGTTAATAAGCAGTTGTAGTAGAAAGACTCAGCTTATAAAATCACAAATTTGTTATTTTATAGCTATTTTTATCAAGCATCATAGGAAAATACACGTTATCCATTGTATGCAGTTAATAGTTAAAGTGATTAAAATAAACCCAGCTCTGATGGTGTCTTTACAACTAAGTTTAATAGCTATGGGACACAAGGCACCTAGTCATTCAAAGGTTAACATAAATCATGATGCGGAACCCAAACCCGTCCGTCATTGTTCGCCGTTGACAACGGAAACGCGTCCCTTACACGTTCATCAATCAACTCGAGGGCCGACATATGAACTTATTTCATTTCTAATTCTATACTAATCAATATTAATGCCGCCATCATGTATGCATATTAATTTAAATTCATAAGACTTGTTACTTCGCCTCTTACTTGACTGTGTAGAATGGGAGGTCATGCTTCATAAGACTTGGAACATGGAAGCACAATGGTGTTTATGACAGTAACTGCGATGCGCATTTGTCACCGTAACTTTTTTTATTCTACACCGGGCTCAATAGAAACGGTGGTACCTACTGTAAATTATAAATGAAAAATTATACCTATGCTTATTATTAAGTTATAATAATTTTTCATCCATATAACATTAATACCTTATGAATGAAAAATGTATGATGTCGTTGTTGCTTGCGCGGTTTGAATGTTTATTATTTTTCACGTATTTTTAAGTTGCCTAATCTGAATTCGCATTCATGTTTGTAAAAGTATTCAGACGTAATTGTATTTTCTCGTGTACACGAGTTTACCATTCAATGTTATTTATGTTAATTTTAATTGAAGTTTTGCAAGAACATTCACTGTATAAAATGCAGAATATTTTCTTCGAAAGGGTAAACCTTTCAGTTTAGTTTGTTTGTTTAAATCACAAATATTTAACATAATTTAAATAAAGTTTTTAACTAGTACCTAATTGATTATGATTAAATAAAACCGGTGCTCTACTCACTAATAAGAATAAAACAAGTAATTTTAGAAGATTGTGTACTTACGAAACTAGTAGCAATATTTGTATAGACATTACTGAAGCAATAACTTACCTGAAACAACAAAAAAATATTATTAACAGGAGAATAAGGTCACAAGTTCTACAATATGTTGCGTCTCTAATTTGCTGCAAGTAATTAAATAATTAGCTAAAATAAAACATATTTACATTATTAGGTATAATAAATACAAAAATAAGAGAATACAAAGACAAGGCTGTCCACACTAACAATCAAATTATAAATATACTGTTGAGAAAATACAAGTGTTTGTTTTTTGCCAATTAAACTTGCTTGACAAGTAAAAAACTCCTTCAAGTAGGTAGCTACACAATTAATCAAGTATTCAATACGATACAACTCTGAGTGTTACAAACACAGCCCAACAAAAACTAATATCCTATCAATATTAATCATGGCTTGTGATATATTTACACTATAGAATTACCATATTTAATAACGACCACCATATCTCACCACCTCTTGTGGTCGACCAATAAACATTCCTACAAGATAGGGCCACACGGGGTTACGATATACGTCCTTATTAACATATATTATTAATTTAGGGATAACATACATATGTCAGTACATTTTTAAATAAATAATTGATTATTTAATTACGTGGTGATTGGTTGGGACATATCAAATTCTCGGGCCCGCACCCCTCGGGGGGTCACAGGGTGGGGCCGGAAAAGGCTTGCTCATTATAATTAAGCTTAACTTTATGGATGAAGATGGAATCTATAAACTATTAGCAATCAAAGAGTATACACATCCGTTCGTTTAATATTAAGTTATCGTTATTAACATGTGGTATATCCAGGGTTCCCCAGTGGTTCGTTTTTAGAGTGATTATTTCCATAATCACTTTAAAAACGAACCACTGGGGCTCATAATAATTTTCCAAATATTCTTGGTTTCGTTTCTTTCACGACTTCCACAAAATAGTTTTTGGAAAGTGTAAGACAGTAGTGTACAATTCGCTTTACTGCCCAATCAGGTAAATTCAGAAATGAAATAAAATGAAAAATACCTTTCCGATGTTGGACAATTTTTTTAAAAGTAGTCCCATCAATGTCACTTGCAATTGATTGGCTCATCCAAAAGAACAAAGAGCCCATTTCCAAGAGTGCGTCCGTTGCAAACCCCACCTTAAAATTCATTCACAGCTGGTTGGCCCCGGACGGGATGGGGGACTTCAATCAATCGTGAAGGAGCATGGGATGCGGATACGGGGCTCGGCAGCTGTCGTCATAATGTTCAGTTGTTATTGACAGCACTGACAAAATGTAGTCAACTTCCGTCTATGTAAGGAATGTTAGAAATGTTTGACTGACTTCCCCAGTCTCGACTCTTACGTAATGGTTTTAAATGTATCTAAAGGTTCCGTTGGTCAGTTTATGTTCTGAATGTTGCTTCCTACGTGACTAGTAAGATCAAAAATAAGTAGAGCCTGATGTGATAGCCATTTAAAATTATCTAAAGCATATAACACCTAAAAAAGAAGAGGGAGAAAACGTTAGTAAGCAATTTATGTGGTGTAGCTAGTTAAAATTGTCGTAATACAAAACCAGTTCGAGTTTATCTCCTCTAAACCATGGCAAGTTGTAAAAACGAAATCCTCGTAAAGTTATTAACACAACTATCTTCGTATTCTATCGCTGTGCCTACTTCAGAGTGCCCCGCGACCCGGCACGTGCGTACGCACCGACAGTTGGGGCGATGTCGTCAGCAGCTCAGCTTGTAATGATCTGCAAACAGCAGGCTATTGTTTTGCACCTTTTTGGAACATAAATGGGTTAGTCTGTTGGATAAAACTGTTTACACTTCATTATTTTTATTATTGTTAGCTTTCTGAGCCAGCATTGCTTTCATAACCATTTAAACAACGCTGTTGTAAGGTGAATCATAGTCTGAATGCGATTCATTTTGTTTTTCAAATTACGTCGTTATAGTTTTGAAATTCCTCATCATCATCAACATTGAACAATCATGAATGTCAAGACCATGTTCGCCAAACACTGATGCCACTGTTGCATAATATCCACATTTTGGAGTTCACCTTGAATTCGTAACAATGATTGTGCTGTACTGGCGAATAAATTTACCATGATGTGTGTCAGATTCTGTTCCATTCATCAGTTGTAAGTAGTCCTAGTTCGCCGGAAATTATTATCTATCTATCTACTAATGTTCATCAACAGGTCACAGGGATTGTTAACCAAATTATGTAGCGAGGGAAGTGTCGTCAGGAGGGCGCGTCGGGCAGGCGCGGCGGGCAGGCGTGGCGGGCAAGCGTGTCGGGCAGGCTGTCGGTCACGGCTACTACTACCAAGGTCGGAACTTGGAATACTAGTTCACCGACATAACTACTCATTTACATAGTCGTCTATAACCTAGCGTCTAATATAACATACGATGTCTAAGCATCGGTTGGTAGGACGCTAGAAAGTAGTATTAGAAACTTGGAAGAATTTCTGAAGTCATATAAATCTCCTGTGTACTGATGTGACCCGGTGACTTACGTTAAAGAAGTTCTCACCCTACAATATTCTAGACCCAATGCCAACTTTTTTATGACATCATCTACTTTAGGTTCATCTCAAAGTACTCATCTAAATGCAAAAAGCACTGTAGTGTAATAATGTGCTGATAAATTGCTCGTTCAAGTCTGTGTCCGTTTGAGAAGAGTTTTGTCCTGCAATAACACAATAAATCTACCGGTTGATTTTACTAGATTTGGTCTCTTTTCATCTGCGTGTGTTTTCTTACAGACCTTAAATTGAAAAAAATATATAGAACCTAGCATTTAGGGATAATCCTGTCAGCGAAATAATTCTCAGAATATGGCTAATAGTTCCGGAGATTTGCGAACTGAAACAAACAAACTTTTCAGTTTCTTCCTCTAATAGAAATATAGACATACAAAATAATAAATGCTGGTATGTATGCCTATCATAGGTGTATACAGCGATCATATTATATCATTAACATGGCGATTATCGAAAAACACAGCAATATAGCTATCCAAACCTAACAGTAGAGTGATTGTGATCGTCATCAACATAATATGCATTATTTAAACATAAAGACTCGACGTCTCTCTGTTATCATGTAAATGTGTTTATTAGTCTGATGTGCTTCGTTTACCGTTTGTCCAACATTTTGTGGTTTTATATTGACACCGTTTTTATTGATAGCTTCATCTGGCGGCGCTTTGACACTCGCTGTTCCGAGTGGGATGTTATAGGATTTTATGGGTTTTAAGACGTTTTAGTGATATTGTAAGCAGATAGCGAGCCTGCTGTATATTAACATGTTGTAACGTTTGAAACAGAGAATTCTAACAGTTTAACATCGTGACCTCTATTTAGAACTTTTGAACTTTGTTCTCACAACAATTTATTTATGACTACCTGTTATTATTGTATTTAAACGTTATGTTACACGTGTCGGAGAAAGTTCGTTGTCAGTGGAGCACTATAACCAATATCGAACTTTGTGGAAGTTAGACAAGTTTTTCCTTTATTTATTTATTTGCTTATTTAAACTTTATGCAATAAAAAGCTTTAGGCTTTCTCTACCAGGCAACAAAAGGTGGCAAAGTGTTAACATGGAGAGTAAAACAACAAAATTTGAGATTTAAAAAATGAACTCAAAGCAAATACATATACAAATAAAAGTATATATTGGAAAAAAATATATAACTTCTGCACCAAGGATATTATAATTAAGTATTTCTTTCCCTAATACAGTCAATTGCAACCTCTATCAAGAGCCCTTTTCACACATTTCTCATAACTAGGTACTCACGGTAACCCTCTAATGGAACAACTACAAGCATGCTAACTAAACAGGTACAGTTTACTGATAAAACCTCCTCAGAAGCAAACTATGTGGAGAGGCGTACGTGTAAAACAAAAGAGGTGGACTCTCTTACAAACTAGTTTGGACATAGTTAATAGACGGGTCACGGGTACGAGGAGAAAGATTAGGAGATGGGGCTACATTCGTTTTGAGGATTTTTTGTGTGATAAGTGGATGTGAAATTGATGCCAAGGGTTGAACACAATTTGGTATTTTGTTAGGGTTTTAAACATCGATTCTTTATTGGAAGGATTTTGTTAGTTTAGTTGTTGCAGTTGGGGTTTATAATTGGTTTGGCTATGGGAGATTGTAGTCTAGTTGTGAAAAAACTTAAGGTCAAATTATTTATTTAAATCATTAAAGGTCAATTTTATTTTGATGGTGTTTTACAGTTGCATCTTCCAAAAAGCCAGTTTTGTATAGAGAAGAATGGGCATGAAACTACAAACCTACGTACTTACTGTTAATATTACATATGTTACTGTAAATATCGTATGTTTTGATTTAAGTAGTGTGATAATGTCACCGAAGCTTACAAAATGTTATAATGACTTTGCTATCTCATTAGCCAAATCATCGTTAATCGCTTGCCTTACCGCTTTTTGCTCAGGAAAACCGGAAAATGTGCATAAAACATGTTCGAATCAGCTAATAGGCCCCGTATATGGATTTATCTTGTACATAAGATCGGTACAGCAGATGCAGCGTTACGTATCTCGATCTGAGTATATAATAGAAAGTAGCACTTTCAACTCTCTCCGGACCATCAGCATTTAAATATATTGTACATACGCGAGGCAGCACGTTTGTATTACACATTTATGTGAATCCGATACGAGAAGATGATAAACAAATTATTACTAATTTGTCAGTCTGTAGGAACTTGTAATTGGTAACAAATTATTGATGTCCACGATTTGCATTTTGCCGAAGATTTGGACCTCTTAAAATATAAGATTGAAATTGGAAAATAAAAATGCATAATAATTGAAAGTTCGATAACTGGTTTTATGGTAAATTGGGTTTATTTTTCGAAGTCGTTGAAATTATTTTGGATATTTAACGGTGATTAATTTTAAATCTAAGTTTTGGATGCACATTGAATTGTTATTTTTGGGGTATCCTGGAGTAATACTAACATTTGCCATATTCCTTTGATTTAAGTAATTATTGAGAGATCGGATTGAATTATTTTGGGACAACAAAGCTCAATTCTAAGATGCAATGCTCATGACAGTTATACATTCACGTAGTTATTCAAAATTCTTTTAGATAATAAAATGTAAATGTTAGTTCTGTTCTGGTCATAGGATCCTGTTTGTGAATGTGAAACTACTTCACAATTTGAGTGAAACGAGTTACATTACCGCACGCTGCGGTGTCCGCTATCTCTCGTAGTTGATCGCTAGCTTCCTAAAATAACTCACGGAATGGATGCTAGTTGCTAAGGAAGATCTGTCATTGTAACGATGGTACTTGAACCATGACAGACGTGGCGACGTGGTAAAAAAATATATGTAAAGCGCTTGGTCTCCGAATTATTATGTAGGCATAAGTTGTTACTATTTATTTATAATTATGTTTTTTTTTTAAACATACCATCACACCTGTATTCCCTGAAGCTTTAGGCAGAGGTGTACCAATGTATACCCACAGTTCGCCGGTATGTTTAGGGCCCATGTAATAGGAGGCAAGCCATTATTTACCGGCCACAGGTCCTAACTCCGAGCTGCTACTGAGAATTTCATTGAAACACCCAATAACACTTTTTGATTGACCTGGAATCCCAGTGACTGAGACAGTAACTATTTATTTGTTTATTATTTTGTTACAAATATTTGAAAACGGTGCAAACTAGAGGAATTTTAGGCGAAAGTGTACGGCGAGTCTCGAAATCAATAACGCAGTCGTCTTAAGTCTGCTAGGCGTCATACGAAAAGCCTAGAGACGATGTTTTGTGGTACGTATGCATATATTATGTTGTCTAAATGAGTAAAAACAAGTCTTCGAGCGTTAAAGGACATGGAGGAGTGATTAAAAAGGTGTCTTTACAAGTGTCATTATATTTATTCTAATGACAGATAATATAGTACAATAGTGTTGTGGTGCTGGTATTTGTACAGACGCGTGAGAAATGGCGGTATTAACTGCTTGCTCCGTGCATTTCACACATTCTAGTACTTACGAGCCAAGTTTTATTAACGCAGGAAATTAGTAACGAGCTATTATGCATGGTTACCAATATTTATGTGTTCTTGGAGCAAAATCATGAGCACGTTTTCGTAAAGGCATCAATTGTCGATCATGAACCTTAAACATTTCCATATGAGAAGAGATAATATTTCTCTTGAGGGAAAAGTGTGACTCAAGCCAAATAATAATAAAATAAAAATAAAATAAAATTAATGGCTGTCTCAGACAAATGATCCCTAGGCTAAAAGTTCCTTCGAAAGATAAAATTCTTAAAGATAAAGATCAGTACTTTAATTGCTTTATGTTGACTGAAGAGCTAGATGCCGCTGAGAATTATAAAACTGTTACTGCAAAACGTGGTCAAGGAGCATCTATGTATTAATAATCAGAAGATAACTTTACTTATTACATTTTTTAAATTCTAGTTGCAATCTCATTACGGTGGCAATCAATGTCAAGAAATGCACTTAAATTAGAGGCAGCATTGACAAATTGAGCCTGAGATTACACTGCGATTGTTTTTGAAGGCTAGGGGAATTGCCCGCCTGATATCATAATACAACATACATTACGTCTGTATTCCACGAATAGTTAGGCAGAGGTGTACCAATGTACACTCACAGTTCACCGGTATGTTTGTTTGATTGTTTCCGGTTGTTTATGTCCCATTTAATAGTGGGCCAACCTACAAACTCTAACTCCGAGCTGTTATAAAGAATTTCATAGATAAACCCAATAAGACTTTTTGTTTGACCTGGGAAACGAAACCAAGATCTCTAAGCAGTAATAATCGCGCTTAGGACCACTAGGCTAATGAGGCAGTTTGACATCACAATGTTTCTTGAAAAGGTCTACATTGAGTAATAAGCATGTAGTGTATAGCCAAAATTGGTCAAATTAATTCAAAACACACGCACAAATGGAAAAATAATGAAAGATGTGATCATAATAAGATACTATTACTATTAATTTCATCACATGAAGTGCCCCACGTGCTCAAGTATCTCCACATCGTTTTTAATTTCCCCGTAGATAGTAATCTTAATAACCGATTTAACGTAATCACCAGTGAGTGGCGGGTGATTAATGACGTCACTCAATCACCGCGGAGCAGCGGACAGAACTGCATTATCTTAACCCCTTGTTGTTTAATCGTGATCATTAGTCTAGCTTGATTAGATTTGATATCAACTTGGATATCTCCTTAATTTTGAGTTGTTTTATTTAGTTTGATGTGTGGTCCTTCGAAAAGGTGGTGTTTATTGGTTCCGTCTTTAATGATGCTATAAAGGGTGACCAAGTGATTACAAGTGGTGGTCCGCCTACACCTACATTACACATTACCATTACACATTACCATAGGTAGGTGTTACTAGACCACCAAAGTACATTGTTAGGTACTTTACCAATTCAAAATGGTCATGAATCATGGTGAAATCGGGGTCTTGCTAATTGCAAGATTTACCGATATTGTTGAATCCAATTTCGCGTGAGCACTAATTTATGAGGAAACTGTGTTTTATGACTTTGGCACAGCTCAGGCCGCATCAGAGAAAGAGCTACGGTACATGTGACATAATGGTGTGCATGCACAGCTCTATTGTAGCCATTCTACACACTCAACGAACACAATTCGAATACCTAATCATATTATTATTTCTAACAGTTCTTCATGAATAGAATTACTCCGCATAGCTACTGCAGCGGTCTTCCTAATCATGGGAACTTAGCCTATCTAGCTCTAGGTACACATATAATCTAGGTCTGATTCAATGGCTTATTAGGGATGGGACACAAATACGACTGTCCCGACGAGCACACGTCAATTAGTAGCAACAAGTTCTCTTTGATTTACTAGTTCGTGTGGAGGCACGTTCATTTGGAGGTAATTAGTAGGTATATGTGTAACTAGCTTTTCATATGACCAGGAGGCAGGCGACTTGACATACTGGTGATAGACAGACATCAAAATAAATGAGTGTGGAACACCACAGCTGATTTTATCTAGTTGAGCAAATCGCTTGTCAAACTCAAGGCAATTATTTAATTAGACCACGCTTTTGAATTGAATGCTCTGATTAAAATTTGAAGAAAAGAAGAGAAACTATTTTGTAAAGATTCGAGTTTCTTCAATGGACATGATGAAAGATACAATATTGAATTTTACATACGTAGTTAGCGTCAGAAAGTATAGTTCTCATTCCGTGCAAGGCTTTTGTAGGACGTAGGTACATGTTTACAAAACTTAAACAATAGAGAGATGCGTTGCCTGCTTTCCCAAAACAACATCACACATTATTCTTTTAAAAACTTGGCTCCACTTTGAAGTAGAAATACTATTATTAACTGCTTTCATATACATGTACCACAACACACTAGAACAGTGTTCCGAGCTGACCCGCATGTAATAGTGGACCCGGTTATTGCCTGAGGGATCGCGCGCTTACCAATTTGGGTGGAAACATACGGATATATAATGTTATCGTACCTGCTGTTAATATTTAACAGGTAAGTCTGAGTTTTTTTAAAAAAAGAATGGGATCATTTGATTTGTTGTATAATCAGGGTATAGGTAACAAAGTACATATTGGTCATGGCGATACTGGTCTAAATTCTTAAACAATTTACCTAAAAGCAGCTCCAGAGGTTTCAATAGAAGCTTGGAGTTAGATTTTTTGCCAGGTTAATGGCAATAGGATTGCCCCCTATTACATGGGAAGTACACGTCACGTACCACCTGTATGTTCACATTATAGAATGCAATAAAGATCTGAGATTTGAGATTTGAGATCAGCGGTTTACTTGGAGTGGACTTTCTTGCTCGTTCTTCTCCATAGAGACCTACGTATTGGAACGAGCAACTAGCTTCAATTCTAAACTGTAACTTCTTGACATTCAAAAGTGCCTGTAAATGGTTTTATTGAAATAAATGCTTTGACTTTGACTTGGAGTCGTTGGTGGTGATAACCTAAAATAGGAAGTTGCGGGTAACAAACCTACCAACAGTGATTCAGACATTATTCCATCTTACAATCCAACATAAAATCAACATATCGACTGCAGTGAATTACAGCTGGTCTGCCACAAAAATACGCCCGTATCCAATGCCACAGGTGCGTTATAAACTAAAGCTCGTTTCGACTAATTATCGAGCAGTTGTGAGTCGAGACAGAGCCAGTTGTGGGGCCAGCAGGAGTCTCTGGCTTGCTTTAGTTATCAACTGCTTCGAGGCGTTAAGGAACCACGGTTATATTAGCTGAGAGATTAATTTATTTGTATTTAAGAAGTAAGATTTTAGTGCAGTTAAGTTTGATAGTTGGACATCAAGTTAGCTCTTGGACTTCATTTCCAAATCGTGCAAAGTTTAACAAAATAATTATGTAAGTCAGGTAAGTACAAGTTGTTTAAGTTTCAGTTTAAAATTAATTGTAGATCACATTCTTTTAATGAAAATAAATTAAAAATTACAAATAAAGCAAGTTTTGGAGATACGAACGGAAGGAGGCAGTCCACTACAATTTTTCATTTTCCAAATTGGTTTGCATCATTACAGTTAAGTACAAAAAACTTTGACCACCTCAGTCCTTTCTCTGTACAGCCGTACAATAAGTGGGTACATCCACAGTGAAGCGTATGTACTCATTAGCACGGATATAATGAGCATAGCCCCACCACGGACATGTACCCAGTGTACCCGGCCCTACACGGTACCTAATTATCGCGCTATTTATAGATTGGGAATCTGGCATAGATGCAGTTGCAGATACGCTACTTAGACATCAAGTGGTATGCAATGGTACTAACTAATGCTAGATTGTAGGTAGAGTATAATTATAAGCTTTTCTAAGCGTGTCTGATCGGAAATCAGCAGGTTCAATAAGAGTTACGTGGAATCCCGAATTCCCGAGATCTACTTTTATTTATATGGATGCTCATCAATTTGCTATTTATTCAAATCTTCCATAGAGATAAAGATATAGGATCTTATGTGGTGTTATTACAAAATGATCACTATATTTAGTACAAGTCTATGATGTTTTTGACTTCATACTTAATACTACTGCTATACTTAAATTGAAATGTATATTTGTATTCACCTCAAAGGTCTCAATTGCTATTACACCTGCACTTTATCTAAACGGATCAGAAATAAAAGGGCCACGCGACCATCTTCACATAATATCGTTACATCATAATATGGTAAAAAGCTGCCACTTACCATTCCTGGCTTGCCAGCACCTGTCGGTAAATAATTAGTAAAGCCAACGTCACGTCAAGAGCACCACAAACATATCGAGCTACCGAGAAACTTTACATCTCCGTCCCTTTTTGACACCACAAGTGTAAGTGGGATGCGAGATATGAAAAATGTGTGAATAAACATCGGGAGCTGAGCCGAGTTGGTGTGTAGTTGTGAAATCGGCATAGTCAGTGTGACTAGCTCAATGATCGTGACACGGAATTATAATTGTGACAAAAGTGTTGGATGGATTTGTTTCTGTAAGCATTGATTTTGTCTGTGTCCGATCTGAATCTGACACGACACCGTTTAACTACTACAAAGTTATGAAAAATCTACGAGAAATGTTTGATGATTGTTGAGGATCACATCAGCTCGAAGTTATGTATCCATCCGTACGGGGGATAGAACGAGCTAAGCATAGTAGTCCATGCGCTGTTTTCTGAGTCATTAACACTTACAGTTTTAGCTTTTTAACATAAGATTTTTCTGATTCTTAGTATCCTAGTAAATTATTCTCCGTCACTACTGTCCTTGGCCTCCTCCATACTCCACTAGGTATATATATGTACTTCGTCGTCTGTCGTACATCCTCAGCCACCGTACCTATTGTACACTCTCAAAACAGCTTTCACTACATCCTGCCGAAGCTGCGCAAGTTTCTAGCGGCTTTAATTGATTGAGGATATTTGATACACCTGCACCTACTGTTTAGCATTCTAAGATTCTTGTATAAAGTTGCTTGGCTGCCGAGTAAAATGGGTTAATAGTTGATGCTAAGCTGAATACACTTTTTATAACTTCCAAAAGCGATTGGCAAATTGCTAGAAAACGCTTTAAAACAATTCTCACCGCAACATCAGATAGGGATCCAAATATGAAATGGCTCAAGTCAACGACCTATCACAATCGCGTGCATGACAAACCGACCAATTGGCGATCGTCAATCTATATTCAGAATCAATTAATCCCCACGTGTTAATACGACGGTTATTATAATATCTATGCGTATTAATTAATGGCCAGCGTAGCAGATTTCCAATTTCCTTGGAGCTGCGCGCACTAAATCATGCGCGTGCGCTGGTCGGATTTATTGCGGCGCTGCACGGAACGATATATTGTTGTGATATTCAGATACCGATTGCGCTGAAATTGGAGGTTCATTGGCTTTTGAAGAGGGCAGAATAAAATAGATACGTGCTTCGATCTCTACATCAAACTTTGGATTAGTCGCACAGAGATGGTATAATTGCCAATTCATTATCGAATTACAGAAACTGAAAATTAGACAGCTAATAAATTCTGCAGTCTGGCAATGTTTTAGTAGTTTCTTATCATACTATATATTTCATCCTCGAAGTTTCTCTACAGCTCCGTCTTCCATCGTTTGCCTCATGTTTCAACCTCCAGCCTGTCGCCACACGACATCAAATATTCAACATCCCTGCAGATACATCATTAGATTTCTCTCGCATATTAAAAGTAAAATTGGAACGTGTCTCATATCAGTAGGTACTTAATATCCGCTATAATAAGTCAACTATACGCGGCTTAGTTTAATCATTAACTAGATAATTAAGTCAGATTACAGTTGATTGATAAACCGCGCTCGCTTCGGAACTTCCTCATAATTGATAAGCAAGCAGTTGGTACAGTTACGTGTGTTTGTAACTTCATTATAAGATCGTGTCAAACTGTAATCGACATGGATTCAAGTTCTAAAGCTCATGTCAAATGAGGTTTAAGAGCATGCAGTAAATAGATTTAATTATAAAGTCGAGTTAGACTCTTCCTCGTTAAAGATAGTGCCAATTACAATGAAGGAGTGAAGGGCCAGGAAGGTAACAGAAAATTAATTAAAAATTGCACTATTTTAAAATTGCAGCTTCCAACCGCATTAATGAAGAGAACTTCATTAAGATTTCAAAGTTTCCTTCTCAGAGAGCGCCTGAGGCGCCACTACGCAGCCCTGCATCATCGAATCCTATTACTATTCAACAGCTCCGAGACGTAACTCACTAACGAATAAAGCGGCGTCACTCGGACCCCCGCCGCCGCCAAGCGCTGAGAATGACCCATGATTTATACACAATTATTATCTTTTTAATGTCTATTGCAGTTACGTTAGAAATTCCATGCATAATGTAAATGTACATGTATTTATTGATTTAGGAGTATATAACGCTAGCTAAGTCCAAGGCACAAATCTTGGATGCTTCATGAATGACGATGTTAGGTGGACGGAGAAAGTACTCGATAGTTAAATAGGAACTATGACTTAAGTTAAGCGTGAAGGAGGCGCGGAGGGATGCCATTGCCTTTGGGAGAGAAAAGGATAACAAAAAGAAAAGATTGATATTTTGGGGATGGCAAAATCTTTTTATATTTTATGCTTTTCTCAGTTACTAACTATTGACATCAGCGCAACGATTATTGACTGTGACAACAATTGGCTTTCGAAAGAGAGTTAGGAAGAGAAACATTTTGCTTTTCAAGTAACACAACAGCAGTATGTCTTTATTTATTGCAACCGCCGCGCGCCGGAATATTCGCGGTGCGAGCACAAAGTGTCGAACCGCACAACAGTTACAGTTTATAGTGTGCAGCGGAACATAAACCAAAGAACGTACGTTTGTTCCTTATTCTTATCATTCTTGCTTTGATGCATCTGAATATCTCGGTGCGGTCTTTATTTGTCAACGAAATTTTGAATAAGGAATTCTTTACAATAGATACCGGCGTTTCATCAAGTTCGATTAAGTCGGTTCGATGCGGCGATGAACTTATCGATTCGGGAATAACTAGTAAAATTTAATTAACATCTCGTGTGCTGCACGCACACCATTAAAATCCGTTAAAGACGAAACGGTTCTCCTACAACGGTTGTCGTTGTCAACGAGAATTAACCAGTTTATATTGATTACGGCCTAGTATCGACATCCTGTCTCTATATCATACAATTTCTCCTACAAGTCCGTCAAAAGAGGTGTCTCTTGGACAAGTTTGACTCAAATCCGTCAGTTCGTACGTGTCTCCATGAGGAATTGCAACTTTTCTTAAGATTCAACCTATAATCTAACGTATGTTGGCACGATAAGTATCCCATTCACTGTATGATTTCCTAACATTACAGATCTACTTAGGAACTTGATTTCTTTCAAGTGTAATGGGTAATTTGAGCCATTTAATGAGTCTCTTTGAAATTAAACACGCTCGTGATTCATTAAGGAAGGATGTTGTAAAAAGAAGCCTTATTATAACGGAAGGTGGTTTATCTGTGGTTTTATTGTAGGGCCATTATATTTTGTACTAGCTTTTGCCCGCGACTTCGTCCGCGTGCATTAATAGTTCCCGTTCCCGGGGGATTTCCAGGATGAAAACTATCCTATGTCCTTTCTCGGGTCCCAGACTATATCTGTACCAAATTTTAGAATTTTCTGAAATCGGTTCAGTGGTTTAGGCGTGAAGAAGAGACAGACAGACAGAGTTACTTTCGCATTTATAATATTAGTACGGATTATTAGCTTTAGTGATAGTTTTTATACTGATATTGACCTGAAAGATACAGTTTCTTTTCTTGTTTTAGAGGAACTATCGTAATCACAAAGTCATTTTCCGCTATGGTGTAGAGAAAATTGCAAGTAGCAGCAACACTTTGTTCTTCCGTAAGCACTACCTTTAGTTACGTAAGTAGTGTTTACTGAACTTGCTTCCTCATTCCAGATTTTGTCTTGAAGCTGTCAATTTTTGCTTTCTTTATTAAGAGCAGCGCTGCGAGTGACTTAAGATAACGTGGTTGCACCCAACATTTCAGCCGATAAATAAAATTAATTAGCAAAGTCTTTCTTTACAAATTCGCCGATTACTTTATCAATTTATGTGTGAATAAATAAAATTACAGAATCGGATGACAACATTTATTAAAAGCTGTAGTAAAGGAGTCATCGATCAGCCACATGGGCACAAGGGACACGAGAGCCGTTGTAAACGGTAGCTAAGAGATAACATCGCCCGTCCTCCGCCATGTTGCTTTTTGTTTTACATTTTTTGGCGCACAAGCAAAGGCGATGCATAGTCTGCCGGGTTGCCAGATTAAGTGGCACTTTTAAAGACTTTTAAAAGCTGTTTTTTTTTTGTTTCTTTTCTTTTGCGTGAGAAGTTTTTTATAAATCAGTTCTTATTTTATTGCCGTGAACGGTATTCGATTTTCTTTTAATCAACGCATGTTCATATTTGCAACGTAAAATAAAATATTTTGAGTATTACAGGCAGTATGTGTAAACAGTTTACAGCTTAATCTTTTATAATCACGTTCAATATAAGGTTTAAGAAGCCTAGTGTTATAGCATTATCATAAAAGTGGACTATAAAGTGCACCTTAAATTGGATTTCAAGGTTTTAACATTGATTACACGATAACACTGTAACGTGGTAGTTAAATTGTACGCATTAAGGGGCATCGGATTACATTGTTCGTTTGGAATCGCTCCCGCGCCGCTATAAATCGTACGATATCAATCTACTGTTTTATTGAATGGAATTATCTTTTTTTACGTGGTAACTCATTTTATGGCGGGCTGTCAATTTCAAGATGGCGGTATTTTTATTGGCTTTTACTTTGTAGAGTGGTGGTACGAGGAGTTTGGTAATGTATACTTTTAAGGGTTTTTGTGTCAATATTTATGTTAATTAGTAAATACGATGAGCTAGGACATGAAATATAAAACAGTGTAAAGAAGAAAATATGTCATATTTTATAACTAGTACCAATTTGAATGTGACAAGAGGATTGCAAAAATAATATGAGAACACGCTGCTCAAGAATACATGTATAGTTTTTATTTTCGTTTTATTTATCATTATCAATTTCATTTTTTCCCAAAAAATATCCTGTTTCTATAATTATTTCGATGAAACTGTTAGTCACATCGGCCGTGCCATGTTCCAAAACCACGAAACCGCAATCATGGCTGATTCCTGTGTAATGTCATTACCGGAACTGCGTGCGGCTGCGCCTGCGCCGCCTACAGTGCCGTACGGGGCTTTGTAGCGAAATGGCAAAACACACGGTACGGGAAATTGTACACTATTGTATGGGTATTTATGGTTTAATTAGAGTGTAGGAGGTTATTCTACAAATTGTGAATATAGGGAATTCGGTTCTGATATTACCACAGACATGTCCTAATGTGATTGATTTAATATAACATGCTTTTCACACATTCGCTCAATGTTATAGGTACATAATATGGTCTAAACTACACTAACATTTGTGATCTCTTAGGCAAAAATATGAACGATAAAGGTAATAGGTACATAACAGAAAATGTACAATAAATGATTAATCCATTTAAAAGTGGACAAAATTCCTGAAAATTACAATAACATAGGTACAGGTTGATTTGCTATTTTATAATTAAATAGGTACTCACTCATTGCACGAAGTCATGGAGGTCTGCGTCACCGTCACCAGCGTGGTGGTGGTGGTCGTCAGCTGGTCTCCGATGCACTTCCTCCGAGAACACTCATCCAACACTTTGTCCTCCTTCAGCGGCTGAAGCACTTCCTTCACTCTGTTAGGACCTGTCTTCACCGTTGACCTCTGAAACTTCAAGTTCGCCAACGTCCTCCCGTCAGTCGAAATCTCAGTTTCCTCAGTAACTAAAGCCCCCTTCCTCGTCCTACAAACTGTTCTTGAATTCTTCCCTACAGTATTCCCATTTCTTACTACTTCTTCTTTCGCATCAATAATTTTAGATCTGTGAGGTAGACCGTTTTCTAACATACTCTTAATACTATCTGCGTTGAGATTTGTATTTAATATTTTGTCTAAATCTGTCGTGTTCATGTATTCATCATAACTTTGTTGTATGGGTTGTCTTCTTTGGTCTTTCTGCCACGTTGTTTGGTAATCAAAGCCGTAAGTAGCTTCGGGTTCAGTTCTAAGTGGGATTTCTGTTGGAGCGTCTGCTTCGTCTGGTGCCGGTTCAATTTCTGAGCAATTATCTCCGAAAAAATCATCAGTGAGTTCTGTTATTTGCGCGCCAGGTCTCTTGGTGTCCGTGTCGTTGAAGTTTAAGAACGTTGTGTTTAAGTTGTTTAGTTTCCTTTTGCCGTACAGTTGTCTGTAGTACTTCTCTTGGTCGCCGTACATCCAGCACACTTTCCACCATTGTTTGCACATAAGAATGTTCGCCGAATTGGAAGACTTTACATGTCGGGTCGCGGTGGCCGACATTTTTCTACTACAGGGATATTCCATTGAAAAGTTTGAATGAGAATGCTATGACGTAGACGACGTAGATAAGTTTGAAATGAAATAGTATTTATTTTATAGAATCTAATTTTCAGTGGCTAAGTAATTAAAACTTTATTTTAATTACTTACATAGTTATTAAAAATTACATCCTAAATCTTAAACTAAGACCCAGGCGAAGATCGCTTTTTAATTTATTATTCATGGCATACGAACTAGATTTTATTCGTTTTTTGGCTTTTATATTTGTATCTTTTGTTGCTATGATGCATAAAAGATAACAGTCGTGAAACCTTGAGGCCTGCCTACCCGTCGCCGCGCCTAGCGAAAGCCATCACTCAGGGCCTGTCATTACGGCCGCATGCACTGGAACCGACTCAATCCGTGCGGTTACCTCACTCTGCGCTATTGTGCATGGCCACTTTGATACGTGATTTATACGTTCAATTGTCTTTGCACTGTGCTATGCATTCTCTACATTTTGCTAATTGTCATTTGTATGATAAGTGAACTTATCAAAGTCAAAGCAATGATAAGTTGAATAAAAATAAAAACAAAATTGTTCAGAAATTCGACCGAAAGTTAAAAGCAATATGGCACTTTTCCACGAAGGTACCGACATGTTTAGTGAATCTTACAGTAAAACATAAAACCGTTAGAAAGTTCTGTGTATGACAAAGATTACTGCACGTATAAGTTCTTGTACATGTACACACGCACCATTAACTATGAACTTCCTTCGTCATCAGTGCCCCGTTTCAAATTTGTTTAATAATGAGCCAGCATCAAAAATGTTAGCATCTGAGCCTCGTTCACTCGAAATCCCGGCTTTGACAATAATGTACTGTAAACATCTCCATCACTTGACTAGTCATCAACGAGCATCGTGCGTGAATGCGGCATAGGTATATGACTTGCGTGTTGAGACTAAAATAATATTATCTAGCTAGAATATCCGTTATTAATATTAAATATGGTATGTTGAGTTATATTTCATTAATCTTAGGTAAGAAGCTGAGTGTTTTATATATGGTCAGCTGTGGTACCTTACGGTTGTTATGATTAGTGCCCCATGGGAGCCATATCATTTTATAAAAGTAGAATGAAGCTCAAGGCAAACTCTTGATTGTCTTAAAGTTGAATCTATTTCCAACTTTTAACGCTGATTATAATTACAAATATTTTTTTAACCATGTAACCCAAAAACTATTTACAATTGCCGTGTAAGCCACTCTTCGTGCTTTTAACCTACTAAAACGATCTATCTCTAACAACAATCAATTCATTAGCTTCATTATGAATCTGTGTTCATTCGTCCAGCAAGGAATCTCGATCAGTCGGCTAAGTTCCGTCATTTCACTATTATTTATTATTGGCGCTGCTCACTACCGCACCGCGCCCTTCGTCATTACTCTCCGCACCGTCGTTACCCGCTCCGGAATCTGCTGCGATTATGATCGCATTGTACCGGCTCGGCTCTCTGTGATTTATCTTATAATTGGATAAGTTTTCTTTACCATTTTCCTTTTTTATAAATGAAGTATTAGGTACGTAAGTTGCTATCAAGTTGTCATACAACCCGGTCATGTTTGCAATGATATTTTCATATCGAGTACTATTGCGATCTGTCCTTTTTGCGTTTGCTGTAGTACACCGCTGACGAGTAGTAAGTACAATTTAGGAAGACGTAATATGGGTACATTAAAATGTGTTGCTCCTATCGTGCATTATTGTGTTTCAATTTTACGCGTGCCCTTATGCGAGTATGTCTGTTCATAGAAAGTTATAGGGTGTAATAGTTGGTCTTCTCTATTAATTATCTTTAGACTTTCTTATCCTTATTTATTAAGACCACCAAATATTCATCGGATGTTATGATGTAGGTCTGTATGCCTAGTTCTTTCATCTCTAGCATTACGTTATGCCCGGGCGAGCCACTCAATCCACCATTACCTCGCCTATAGCGCCTGTACTCTCGTGGTTTATCAGACAATTGTGTTCTAGATAGAGTTGCACTTTCTATTTCTGGCGTGGGTGTGACTTTTGTTTTACTGTTATGGTGTGAGCAAAGAGGTGAGACTTTAACAGGTTTTATTGTCTTTTGATTAAAGTTTAATGCGCATGTGTCACGGTCGTAAAGAGTTTTAGCGTGTGATTTGGAATTCTAAATCATCCGTTAACTTTAAGCACAACACTTTTCTAAGTGAGTGCATTGAGGTTTATGCACTCACTTATAAATGTTTTGGTCAAATTTTTGTTTCACTTTTAATTAAAATCATTAAAGGGGTTCCTGATAAACTACGAATGGATGAGAAACAACATAACTCTTGTATGTACAGAAAAACTACTGTGATTTTCAAACGTTCAACATCATTAGTAGACAGCTATTAAATTATTTGATTTTTTGTCTTTACGTTTAAATATCAAAGATGAAAATAAGTCCCACACAAAATTTTGTAAACATAGGTTTGTAACTGCTAGGTACATAATTATTTACATCGTCGATAGCAGATGTTTGCGGAGCACCTCTAATTATAGACTCGAGGGTATCTCGCAATTATCGATAGTATCGAGTCGAAGCGGCGTAGGGTGCAGCTCTATTGTAGACTCAGATGATTTGTGGCTCATTGTATCTCGAGCAGTGCTAGCTACACTATTTGTTATTTGTTTAGCTAACGTTAATACAATACAATAATTTATTTGCTGATCGGTTACTTCCGTGGTGTCGGAAAAACAGACGTTTAGATGAAACTTCAAGATAACCTGTCATAACTCGTGCTCGGCAAGACGCTGCAGTAATTTGTTTCCTTTATTGCGATACGCGATCAGTTCGAATAAAAACAGATATTGTGGAACAGTAGCAGAGACGTCTCTTGTGTTGGCCAAGTTATTAACTTGATCAACCGAGAAGAATGTTCATGGTGTTGCAATGCGCTCGGATTATCCCGTCAGTAGTGCCAACAGATTTTTCGGAAATCGGAGCTTCTAGTACAGCTAACTTTATAGGTATTATTCAAAAGAGACGTAGAAGTTACAGACTTTTCTCACTGTTGCCATTATGATGAATTAATTTAATAATGCATAAGTTATGCTTGTCTAGAAAGACAATTAAGCTATAAAGTAGGTATCTGCTTATTAGCAAGTTTTGAATGTAAACCAGCTGGGGAAGTTTAGCCGGAGATACAACCGTATAATGGCGACACATTAACAAACGTATTAACCAAATGTCAATAGGAGTCCAACAGGCTGTTCCACCGTTATCGTATCTATATATCGTCTTATTAACCCGAACACGGAGAGCTGCGCTTGCGTCGCGTGTGCATGCAAATGAGCCGAAGAACATAATAAAACGACAAGAAATAAATCTATCTCACTCTCACGCTTGAATTCCAGTAGGAGGAAACAAGATGGATGCGTGCTTTAACCTTCGTCGCTGAATTTGGTGGTCGAGCGTCGGTGATTATGGTAATATCAGATTTTGTTTCTGACCGCTACCGGAGCGAATTTTTGGGAGCCCTTAATTTGATAAAAAGCATTTTTTTATAGCAACTGACCCACAATGTTCAGTGCCTTAAGCCAGTTCCCACAGAAAGCAATTGAGTGATAAAGTTTTAGTTGGCGGAGAGGCGAATGATGTTCCCAGACGTAGCGACATTATATAACGCAACTTAGAACTATAGGCGAAAGAACACAAGCTACTTTACAAAAATCACAACATCAAAAAGCGACAAGAGATAAAACGAAATCGAATGTAATATTATTATATTATGTAATCAATCAGTCAATCATTTTGCTCAATGATAATAATTAACTAAATGATGATAATTACTTTACATGTTTTATGTTGACGTCAGAAAATCAATAAAGTTTTTACGATATTAATAAAAAAGATCAGCCTGTTCACCATGTATTTTGTTCAATAATTAGATACATTTTGAGGTTATATAAAATGGATTTACAGTTTTTCTATTGAGATATATTAAGTAAGTAGTAGCAAATTTCGAATTCGTTCCATCAAATTTTAATGAATTCGTGCAATTTGTAAAACTATAGCTACAATCTCGTGGTTCCGATGGTGTCACCGTCTCACCCACTCGCGGCTATTTGCAAGTAATTAAAAATAACTGGTTACATTTAATAAACATTAACATTTTATTAGTTTAAGATAAAACCTTTAAATGTTTTTGATTCTTTCTTTTACTAAATGGTTATAAACAATTATCACAAACTACAGAAAACGGAAGCTAGATTCACTCTTTGCGCTTTTTGCGCGCTTTCGCTGGCTCAGCTTATAAACTAAAAAGAAATGAGTCTGAAGCTTGCAATATGCATCAAGGTACATCATATATACCTATCCTGTATGATACTATATAGAAAAGAGTAAGTATGGAGTTTCTTGCATATTCTTCTCCATATGAAACTACCTTTTCGAAGGAGCAACTAGATTCAATACTATTTTTTGTTTATAAAGTTTAAAGTGCCTTTTAATGGTTTGATCTAAATAAATGATTTGACTTTGACTTTGTGTGATGTCCCTCCTCCACCCTGTATAGTGGTATGTCTTCTGTCCTTTCATTTGTTTTGCGTACGCTGTAAAATATTTGCTCGTAAAGATATAAGGAATTCTGGTTTAATTAGACCTTAAAAATTATAGCTTCTCATTACAGAGACGTATTAATACTGTGAAGATTGTGATTATATAGCGGAGAAATGCTTTGGGAATGTTTGAAAGAGTCGGTTTTTTGGAATCGAATCACAGGTAGCCGATGACCTCAACATTTTGACCAAACCCTTCAGGCTCTAACTTTGCTTACCCTTTATAATTGACATATAATTATGTTATTCTGTCTCCTATCATAAAAAGGAATCAACCAAAATTGCCTAACAAATAATCTTGATCCGAATTTCAAGAATCATCCTAACAACTCTAAAAGCCATTAAAAATCAATTACAGAAAAAAACAAGGGTACCACAATAAGCAGTAGTCTTAGGTGGCCCCCGGCCAACAGGCTGAACCACTCAAACCTTTATTTTGCCAAGCCATTATCAACTTTAGGGCTTTGATATAAAAGATCGTTATCGAGTAAGACAATGCCTGTTCTTACAAATATTGCTACACAATATTTGACCTTGTGACTTTGAGATAAGGGTGCAGTAAGTAGCCAAGTAATGACAGCCCCAGGTTAGGTCCTGTTTAAATTACAGTGGACCGACACCCGGTTCCAAATGGAGCCTGTATTATTGTGTTGGAACGTGGAGCCCCACTTGACAGACGCACTTTGTATTCAACAGCTAATGGTAATGGTAAAAAGTCGGTAATAACGGCATATGCCGTCACTGTCAGTACCCGTCAGGACAGGGGTAAAGTAACCAACGCCGCAGTACTTCAGAAGGTTTACAAACTGGATCTTGTACTATTAAAACACCTTGCTGTTCCCTAAAGAGCATTAGTCATCCCGTAAAAATCAAAAAAATATTTAGTCCATATACAATCTGAAGGCTCCGTGTGTGAAAGGAAACTGGGTGGTATTTGATTACCTGATCAAAGAAGGGTTGCTATCGATAAGGCGAATTCGTGTTTGGAAGAAGATTATAAATTATATTGTATATTTTTAAATTCATGCGCTGCATGCATGCTGCTGGTAGAAGGACAAAACAGTCTCTTTCCCCTTAAATATAGCTGTACACGCGAATAGATTACTGTAATATTAAAGGCTATGATTCGTGTAGGCTTAGTGAGTTTGCTTTCTGTGTTTTCAAATTATGTGCTTATCGTACTCTGAGCCAGAAGCCGCTTGGCTAATGTCTAGGTAAATAATATATCTAAAAGCCTTTCGGCTTAATACATGTCTAACATTAAGTCATTACAGAAACGTATTAGTAATCGATCAGACGTTAGCAAACAGCCTATCTTCAACAAGAGTCACAACAACAAGAACAGAGAAGCTTGATATTTTTCCAGAATTTGTTTAATAGAACTACAGCATAACATAAAGTTCGGTCAACTGACTGTCAGTATATACTAATTTAGAATAGTTGGTTTAGGTCTTATTGCGTTTGTTTAACAGCATTTGATTAATGTTTGTTCTACATTAACATTCAGCGATGTCTTGTCTGGCATTGCGACACAATTCTTCATCTCTATTCATGTTTCCACATGAGAACACCCCGGCATCGTCATCAAGTGAACAAGCCTATTCTCTCGCAACAACAACGCATTCAGCTAAGACATAACTGTACACAAGACATCACGCTGGCGTCATACTAGCGCAGAACAAATTATAAAACGAGATTATACTTTCAGTTAATCAACCGCATGCCATCGTAGAAACTAATAGTGATTGCTGTAAAAAATGGCGGCGCTGCCTCGTGAGATGGTAGGAGTAAAGTAAATACGACTAGAATGGAGTTTGTTGCGTCAATTAATATTAATTTAGGTCGAAAAATAAACGAATATGAAAAAAGTAAGGTTATTTATGATAATCCTATCGAGTATCGTTGTTCAAAAGATCTTCAACAGACTCTCAACTTTGATAATAATTTTCAGAAACCCACCTATGAAAGTTGAAATACAAATTAATTGTATGTATGGTTATCTACAATCCAAATCCAAATCTATCACCCAAGACCACTTCATCTTACCGCTACCTATTGGTTCTTAAATCAACAAAGTAAGTCTTAAGCCAAGGATTTAATGACTTGCTCTCTATCTTATTTTCTTTTATAATACTTATGTTAACAATCTGCTACCTCTCGTGTTAAGATATATAGCTTCTGCATTACGTCGTAATTTGTTAACGGCTTCTGACCGACGCAGGAAGACATCGTTACTACTGAATAGATTTAAACAGCTCATTATTGACGCTGATTGGTCGTGACAAAGATTGAACCTAATTATTGCAGCTGATTGGTCAAGCCAAGGGTTGGAGATAATTATTGCTGCTGATTGGCCGAGGTAAGGATTGTTTAGTTCATCAGGCTAATTGTTGGAGGTACACAATTTATGGTAGTTATTTGTTCGCTAATTGTTCCTCTGTTGTATTGGTTCGTTAAGATTGTAATGTTTAGTAAGTTGGTGTCCGATTGTGATACTTGAGGTTGAATGCCTGGTGCGACGAAAGATTTATTGGACTATGCAAGACGTGTTTTTTTCAGATATTGACTTCTGTCCAAATGTTATGTTTCTACTCGTATGTTGGCGATTTGCAGGTTATAAAAGATACGGTTCTCTGCCCTTGCACAACTTATAAATGGTTTATAAAGTAATTTTATCTCTCTCTTAGTCAACCTGTCAACGGATAAAAATGATCGTAAAACTTTTATCGGTCTTTTACGAGTGCTAGCACCACGAACTCTGCCAAGCCCCTGGTAGCTAAATCCGCGTGTATTATCTTAAATCAATCGTGTAAAATTTTACAAAATTCACCGTAACTTTAACCACGCCAAAACCCTGCCATTACTTAAAGGGAATGTATAAATCCGACAGTCCCGTAGACCACAAGGCACTGTGCCTTCCTATGCCGTGTTCGTACTCCGCAATAGAGTCATGTACCATATACCCCCTTGTCCCCATATATTGCCATATACAGCGCGCGCTCGCCGACTGTTTTTACACCATTTTATTGGCCCTGATTTATTGAACACGCTGTATAAGGTAAAGTTATAGCTTATGGGATATTAGTAAAAAGTTTCGCTGAAGACTGAATAGAAAATGGTCGTATTTTTTGTTCAGTGGCATACTTCTGGTGATTGTTTTTTTATTTATATTAGCGAAGTTTGCCGCCTTGTTGTGTTTAAGGGCAATAAGCTATATGTTCTTCTTTTTTGTTTTTTTTAGAACTGTAGCTAGAATCTATCGTCACAACTCTTGAGAACAGATATGAAATAACGTCTATAAAGGAAGAGAGATTAACGAGGATCTAAAGCTTTTTTAATAAAAATACTCATCATAACTACAGTCTGTAAAAGCATTTACTGCTAACCTTATAATAAACTTCGCACAGATTAGCGCAAGGGAATAGAGACTATAACAATTATAATTGGCAAAGATTGCCAACTATTATTTGAATTCGCTTCATAAATCTACAGTATTACTGTTTGATCGACATATCAGATACATTTTAACAGGAGAAAGAAGTTCCTGAAGTACCCAGTAACACTGAATCCGGAATCGAACCTACAAGACGCTCAGCAAGAACTTGCAAGTATGACACAGACTAAGCACTGCAATCAGGGCGCAGTTCTGATAATTGTTAGGAAAGATCGCAATCTTATCTCAGAACCTTTATATCAAAAATAAAAATCCTACATTTTTAGTCTAACCCCTGCCACGGTTGCGGAATATGTTCGAAAGAGTCACCGCGGCTCTAGAATGTAAAGAGCATTAGGAGTTTAGAAGGAACACGGGTGGGTCTTAGTTAGTAAGGGTCTGACTCTCCCTTCCGCCCCGCCCAGAGCGGAAGAAGTCATTTTATGATTTTCCATCCTTAATTTTTTTTTACTGTAACCTAATTTTTTTTTATTGATCGTCGCTAACATTTTTCTCAGAAAGCATCTGGCAACTTTAACAACCTTCCTTCCGGAAAACTTTCCAACAGTAAAAATTCCATTAAAATTTGCCTAACGGTTCTCAATATAACACGAACAGATAGACATACACTTTCATATCGAATGTTATTTACAACTTATATTAATTTGTAGAAGCGTGGCGATATGATTTATAATAACCTCTCCGTTACTTGCGCACCGAACTAAAGCAATACGTGATTCTATTAGAGAGCTATTCCGTACAGCTCCGTGATTTGTAGCTCTTTATATTAGCTGTTTTATTTTCAATCAGAGATGTTATTCAAAACATGATTTGAAAACAGGATTTTTGGTAAGAGGTTGTTTGAGAATGAGAGCAGTGGTCTACTGAGTTTCTGTTAATGACATACCTATATATATAACCTATGTCACGATGGGGAATAATTTCATTTTACTTTGCAGAATATAATATACATTCATCTATTCTGTTTCATTACTGACAGCTTATGTTTAGCCTTTTTATCTCAAAAAATGTCCCGGAGTGATCTAACCGTTAAATGATTCAACGCTTTGGCGTGAAGAACAACCATTATTCACATTCCAAACATGAGATTTAATAAATAGATAAATGTTACACTTCTCCAAAAACAAGTATTTTAATGGTCTAACTTTAGATATAACTAATTATTAACTAATTACAGTTTTAGTTCTCATGCATATATTTGCATTTTGACTCTACGAATTAATATTAAATACTTTTGACCTAGATCGATGTCCTGTCCAGAATTGCCTAGTCTTAACCGAGTCGAATGCTTCCCATCGTTACTGTTTTGTAAATCTTATGACAATAGAAGCTTTTGGGCCCATTTTTGTGACTTTTGGGCCATTTAGGACTTTGCTAATGCGGTTTAAACTTGGACGAGATCGGAACAGCATCGCGGAAATTGGAACAAAGAGAGGCTTATACCCAGGTGAAGTCGACCGATGATGATTTTGCGGGTGACGTATAGATTGAAATACAACAGCAGTAAAGTTGGCAAGGATTTAACCCCAGCTTTGCAAAAGACTATAAAGGATGGTGTTGGTAAAACTAAATTGAAAAGCTTTGACAGAATCACATTTGTAACCCGAAACATCTCTTCTGCATGACAAAGGTTCACACGAGCTAACTTTACCACTGCCATTTAACAATACTTTGCTCACAATACGGGGTTTTCTCTGAACGTGTCATAATGGCCAATTTGGCTTCGTTCGGTACTCTTGTCTTTTATGTGAGGTGACCCACTTGTGAGACATAACTCACTGCATTGTTCTCTTCGTTAACCTTACGTGTCATAATATTTTTGTCCACCTGGGAATTTCTTTGGCGGTTTCTGAATTGCTGTTTAGAGACCAAAGAAAGATTAATCGTGTTTATATAAATGAAAAGGAGTGAATGATAGCGTAAAGTGTGACGGCCGACAGAGGAACAGAAATCATTCAGCGCCCTACTCAATAGACGGGGGACGAGGGATGGCAGAAGTAACTAAATATGCATACAATATGCAGGTTTTGTTAAATTAAACGCAGTAACTATGTGAGTGATTTCCAACACGAATCAATAATAAAAATGCAGAAATTGCAGGTTGCTATTTCACCCATTTTGATGTAGTTTTTAACAATAAGTTCAGATTATTTAAAATAATGTCAGAGGCTCAATATGCAACTTAAATGATCAATAAAAGTAACGGTTTTAATATACTCATCAGACTGGAAGTACCTATCTGACGCAATAATGCTGAAGTAACGATTGCGTTTAGTTGTAATAACTATTTTCATATCTGGCAAGCTGTATGTTTATAGACCTATAAAACTCATAATTTATTCATGAATAGCCTTAATTACCCATATAGGTTTTAAATGTTGGTTCACCCTGATGCAGTTAGATACTTCTCGTGGACCTTCTTGTAGTACTGAGCTTCTAGAGGATCCTTCCATTACCTCTTCACCCATGGCCGAGACACATACGTACATCTTGTCCTGTTTGGAATTCATATACCAACATTACTTAGGTACTGATGTACGTAGTATTGCAAATATTCCCACGTCTGGTGGCCACCGCCTCCCCGGCAGAATGTGCCGCGCATTTTTATTATAACTAGCGTCATCTGAGATGTTATCTGCTTCGATATTATTCCGTTTAACTTTAGATAACGCTGTCATACCTTTTTGTTTTCCTTTTAAAGCCTCTATTATAAGCTCTTGAATTTAAATCGTTGAATGCGCAAGTGAGTTTGCATCAACTTTGAGTGCAGTCTCTAGGGATTGATGTTGTTTGATAACTATTTTAACGGTACTGTTTTCTATGGTTGTCATAGAAACAGAGTAGTGGATAAATTTGAGTCTATCTGGAAGAGTTGTATCCAGTATGATTGTTGTAGGGATGCATTTGAAGAGCAACCTTAACTGGCCGTTATACGATTTATTTTAGTTTGACTATAGTTTAGTTTAGGTGCCAATGATACCGAAGTAGATAATTTTAAACTTCTTCAATGAAACATTGATACTATGCATTGACGACACGGACACAAGCACAGTGTAACACAACATCAGTAATAAAAAACATTTATGATTATCACATAACGACATGTCTACATTGCGAATCTCTCGGTTTACCATAGCAGTAGCAATCGAAATAGCCTTTGAACATTAAATGGAAGAGTACATACATGTTTGCGTAAAACAGAGCGGTGTCAGGTCGTAAACACAGTGACGTTTATAGTCTGGATGGATCTGGCAGTATCGCCGACACTGTTAGTGTCCGCCACCTGTGCGCGTGCCACCTGTACGCAATGGAGATGCGCAGGAAGGAGCTGATTATAGAAGTAATGGAGGAAGAATAATAACCAATACGTGCCTCATTATGGTAAGCAGGTATCGTATGTGTGATTGATGAAGCTTGTGCAAATATAACAAAGAATTTGAATAGCCGTAACAGGTTTCTCAAAAAACTGTCAGTAATTAAAGTAATCAGTGCTAGCGTTAGCGCGGATTGTCATTTATTACCCACATCAAATTATAAGTAGGTATAATTGTATATGAGTGAAGGTTAAGTTTAGGCTTTGTTCAAAATAGAAGACTTATGTGCATAATTATGTAAGAATGTTGGATTGAACAAACGTTGGTTGTAACCCTTCATTAGGAACGGATCCGACAGGTGATATCACACCTGACCTGACAGAACACATAGCATGGTTACCGTCCCAACGTGTTGCTACTAGTATGTGTCTACTGCCAGTTTACGTCATAAACCATTCTCATTCCCTTCCGTACGCTATTAATTAGCCAATAGTTCTCACGTGTATCCAACAATAACACTGTAATCCTTTGTCAGAGATTCACTTTCTACACAACACAAAACATTGCGACTGCGAAACGCAACAAAACGCACCTTGTCAACACTTCACCTCATCCAAAAAGTTCTAAATTCAAAATGCAAAACGAAAATTTCATAGGCCAATAATGGTTCGCGCGAAAAGCATTCGAAATTCAAACGCGAACGCTTCCCGCGACTGCGTGTGCGCAACTGAGTGACATAGAGCCAGCCAACCGTTGCGCGCGATGCCTCCAAGAGAGAGACAGAAGGAGAAAATTGACTCAAGTTGGACAGAGTCGGCTATACACGAAACCACCCCTTTAACCGGTAACAATTATTATCTCTTTTATATTATTTCATTAATTGCATCGGGTTGTCGTAATATGTCAAGTTATTATTACGAGTGTTATTAAAATTCTTGACTGTTTTATCGTTATCCTGATTGGGAATTCAATCCCCGACACGATAGTACTTGTTTTCAATTTATGTGTCTAGATATTATAAGACTGCACAAATATAAACTAACGAAGGTTTCCCTATCATCCATAAGTATGCTTAACAAATCTTTAGAAAAGCTATTACATCACAATCACGAATCATCCGATTATAATAAACTTCTGACTTTCCGAGGTTAGTCCACCAGTTTGTAGAGAGAGACTGCTAGTGAATTCACCAGCGTTATGAGACAAACTGTAACCAGAAGTGTTAATAAGTGATTACAGAATATGATTTTACAATTACCTAGAATAGATCACATGTAAATATACTGTTTTAAATTAACACTGGCACCTAAGCTAAGAATTAACTTATGATATAGGTGTCAGAGCACTCGCAATTAGATTGACTTAGAATTGGAGGTCCTTACTCCGAAGCAATATTGATTAATCATGATTGTTCTATAGCCATAAGATTTTTTTTTTTCAAAATTAGCAGGTTTCTCTTCAGCCATTTGATTGCCAGGATTTGCTTAAGTATGACAACTCTTTTGTCACACATATAAGATTTATTATTAAGAGTCAAAACAACACTAAACTATCCTGCAATCTCCATGAACTACACGATGATTTGGAAACCTTCGTCCCACTCTCAGAGCAGCAGAACACAGCCCACTTCACCTCTAACTCCTGTTCCTGTGAAACCCGTCCCTGATGTGTGTCATCGGATAAACTGACTAATCTCCCTGCTTCTAATTAATAAGGCGCGGTAATGAAGAGAAACGCTGGAAAGCTCCGAGATATTATTTACGAGACAAGTCGCCGTTTATCTTACAATTTACTGACTTTGCCTTCATGAAACTGCATTTGAATGCGACTACATTAATATGGTAATTTTGAATTGGACGTGTGAGCTTGTCTATATGTAGATAAGTATGCAAGTGATTACAAGTTGTCCCTTACCTTATTTAGACTTACGAATAGGACGACTTTTGGAAACCAGGGATTAAATGTTTCACACGAGAGAAACAATGTTGAGGACTGGAGATCAGTAGCTTGATTTAGAAAGTCTGCTTAGTGATCCATGGAATAAATTAACATCTGTAGCTACTCAATTCCAAGGGTAATTGATGAGGTAGTCAAATACCGATAAGCTTTAAGATTTATTAAGTTTTACATAACACCTCAAGCTAAACAATTTGTCTTTCACTATCTACTATAGGTCCAACATTCATTATGTCAACACTGTTGATCAGATTACAAACTATTAAATGAACAAAAAGAGCTGCAACCATTTATAAACGTGCAGTAACATTATGACAGTCAGCTGTACGCAATAAATGAGTTTTCCTAAGAGCACGCTACTTCATAAATAGCAAAGGTCTTCAACATCAAGCCTATCTATTGAAAACAACAATGTTATACACAACAACCACCTGCCAAACGGTTCATTTCGATCAATTTCATGCTCCACACGAAAATATGCCTTAACGACTGAAATAAAGTATTCAATATAGCGTGGAAATAATTTGCGAGTTATGATGTTATTGATGTTTTGTTGAACCCAGTTTATGACAAGCAATAAGAAGCCTTCAGTGAATCCGTTAGGTTTGAAATTCGAAAAATAAAAATTGGTGACGGAATGGAAGCGCGTGCGCCAAGCTGAGTTACCATTGTTGTGCGGTGATAAGATTTTCGTTTCGAGAAAAAGTATAAAAGCTGTTAAACTTGACTGATTTACCCTAGTCATGAGAAAATCCAAGAAACTTTCAAAAGGTAAGTTAAGATTTTCTTCAGATCTTAAATAATAATAAGTAATTTGATTTGTAAAGAGAAAATCAAGAAGACGATAGACGTTAGAGAGCATTACATCAAAAATGACTATGAAATGGGACTACACTGGTTACAAAAAATAACTATTATCAATTAATTGTATTATACAGAAACACGATGACACCAACTGACAGAAACACGACACAATTTTACAAATCAACATGAATTCAAACCAATCTCAGAAGACTAAAGCTAAAAGGAAGGCGACATGCGCACGAGTTGCAGCGATACCGCGGCGGGTCGAATCATCCAGTGTAGTTATTACGCTGATTGCGGTAGCAAATGATACCGCCGCCTGCGCCCGTGCCGGTGTGCCCACAATTTTCTGGTATGAGCATACCTTCCTACAGGCTCCGGGTCTGGGACTTAGTAGCTTGGTTGATTGTCTATGATGTTTTATAGAATGACGTATATGAAGAAGGATTTTTGAATATGCACTGTGCCAGTATTAAACTAACTCATTTTTGTCACGAACCCTTAGTGTTTCTGATTTACAAATTGAATGTTTAAACACTGCATACTAAACTTATTCCAAATTATTCTTGATCTTCATGTACACTTGATCTAAATTTAATCCTTTTCCTTTTTTTTAAATATCTGGTTCGATTCCCAGGTCGAGGGAGAATTCTCAGTAGCAGTTCGGAGTTAGGGTTCGTGCCCGGTTAATGGCATTACGCTCGCCCCCTATTACATGGGATACCAACAACAGATACCATCAGCGGGCGGTTTGTATACATTGGTACACCTCTGCCTAACCCTTCAGGGAATACAGTGATGGCATGTATGTTGACACAAGAAAGATCAACACCAACTATTTACGTCATCATTGCATAACAACTTTCTAGATGTGTGTTGATAGAAACATTTCTATAGGCGGAACAATATTAACATACAATTTAGTAAGAAGACACGGATCGCCCTTTCCTTATCTCCACTCAACCCAGGAGATAGTCTCGCAGCCTCCACAATCCGCCTATGTGAGTGTGTAGTCCTGTAGGCTCAGGCACCGTTACCGCCCGTCACGCGAGCACCGCCGCATTATGTTGGAACAATCGCTTGTAAAGCTAACATGAGCGGTTTTTGCAACGAGTTGAAAGTGTTTGGTGACAGATTGCGTTTGTTGGATGTGAAAGCAAGATAACGTGTATTGTATGGGGAAACTTTAAATAATGCCTTCTCAAAGTTGCTCTTAGAAACAGCCAACCTTATTCCTCACGGGTTCCTCATGGGTTCTTTGCTATATGACTTTATTTATTTCTTGAATTGCATAAGACGAGAGATAGGCCCTGTATCAAAAAATGTTACTACTCGTTTAAAAACAAAATCATTGCTAATCTCAGCATCTCTCTCAGCACAAGTAACATCGTCTTATTACTAAGTTGCAACGAAATACAAATCAGCATGTAGGTACTATTCACAAGGCTCACGTCAGTTCTGTAATCGTGATCATCCTGTTCCATATTTTCCAACTTACCAACGGTATCAACAAATGCGAATCATTCCAGAACTTCACGATCGTGCAAATTGTCACACGTTCATACTGATCTGAACTAGTCTAGGATTGCATATCGAATGCGCGTAATAGCATTAAAGTGATCAGGTTGGGAGACACATTAGCGAAACACGTTGCTTATAACGATTGCAAAGCATTCAAAGGGAAAAGTCTAGATAAAATTATACGAGTATTTTTACTGCTTATTTAAAACCTGTCAGGAACTTGGTACTTTTAAAGAATATATCCTATCGCCGACTCTTTACCAAATTCAAGTGTTAATATATCTAGCTTTTGTCACGCGTTCTATTGAAGATCATCATCAATACACTGCGGCAAAAGTTGTGTCAAATGTTGTTAAAATGAGTAGAATCCATCGATTTTTTCAAGATATTACGCCAAGCATGCTGTGTTAAAAAATGCAAACATGGTTAATTCAACACATGCTCCAGTAAAGGTTGATACTCTCATATATTTCTATTACAAGAAAAGCAATTAATAATTTGAAATTGTGGCACTTGTACTACAGACAGACGTTAACACCCAAATGTAACCACGCCTGTTCCAAGTACGATTCTTTATGCCCTAAGGCAGGGACGCAATTAGTTAGTCGCTACTGGCAAAGGAGACTGAACCTTGTGAAAAAGGAATAAGGTAGTTGTTAGTTGTTGAAGGTTACGGTCAGTGGTATTTTGGGCTCGGGCTGGGAGAAACAGTTATTTGAGTCACAATTTCCTTTAGTATCGATGAATGAAATATTAAGGATAGGAAGAATATATTCACAAAAGCTTGTGAGTCTCTTTCCAAATTGTTAAAGATCGTATCTACTTCCATGTTCATCAAAACATTTCTCAGTGACGAGGTTGACACAGAATTCCATGGGGTTATATGTACCGCGAAAAAGAAAATGCTAACGTACCTAAGTACCTACTTTATGATAATGAGAAAATAATGAACCTGTATCCACTACCAGCATGGTAATTGACACGGGAAACCTGTAATTAGTATATTTAATTCAACATTAATCATAAACATTAATAGATAATCCTATCAACACCAGATAAGCAGAACATGGGCTTCTAACAGCCCATAATAATAATTAGGTACCTATCGTTTAATACGTCAACGACGAAGTATGAAGTTTCTTATCAATGTCTCCCTATATAAAACTACCTTCTGATAGGGACAACTTGATTTTATACTTTTTCTTGTAAAAGAAGTTGAAAGTGTCTTTCAATTATTTAATTGAAATTAATATTTTCACTTGACATTTTTTATAAGAATCGCGTGTTGGAAGTACCGTACCTTTTGCAATTATATTGCACATCACTAAAGGCATTTGTAGCTGTCATTACAGTTATTAAAGGTACCACTGCGAACGAGAGTTTGAAACATTTAGGTAATCCAAAACACTTTAGAACTTTAGATGAAAATCCAGACTTAACAACACACCGTAATGAGAAAGCAAAGCAGTGAATGCTCCGTTAGAGACTGCATGAGTACTACAGCATTAGGAACTACGCTTATCCGTTACCATACCAGGAACCTAATGATCCGTCTATCAAGATTTTAAATCAATTTTCGCTTATCGCAGACAACGTAGGATCTATAATTTTGTTAGTAATAGTTTTGAACTAAAAATACTTATGTCCTAAACTATAAGAGATATGAAATTGCTAAAACGGCTCAACGACTAGATACATCCTAGGGGAGCAATCTACACGCAAATTGCCTTAATATCGTGAAAGATAGAATAGAATAGAATAGAATAGTTCTTTATTTGCACAGAAAGTAGGTACAAGTTACAGATGTTGAGTTAAAAAAAATGATCCATAAACTAACTACCTTAATTAAGAAGAAGAAAAGAAAATAAGATGATCCTGATGATCTTGATTAAGATGTTCCTCTACTTTGTGTTTTATTCTGACAAGTTCTTTTTTATTAAGACTGTAATTTTTTTCCGTCTTAAAGGACAAAAGGACGACCACCCTCTTCCACATCGAACTGATCACCAGTATTAGTAAACTCATGTTCAACAAGCTCGTCGAGTATACTCCTTGATAGTTTATCTCTGGTTTATGTCCCCCGATATGGCACAAAAGGCCATTTTGTTACCGCTAGGAATTTTACTGCTTCTAACTTGTTTGATTTGAAAAGGAACCAATTTGTCTTCTAAAAGCTGAGTTATTTTATTATGCAGACATTGACATGTTTAAGCTTGGTAGGTATGTATAAGCTTGGTCTTAATAAGTTATCACTTTCCTTTTTTGGATCCTAGAAAGGACCATAAACTAGGCGTCAAAAGAATAAATGATTATCAATGCTTTCGCGATAGAGTAGTAAAAGACGATGTCCGTTGCACAATTGCCTCAGTAATTTCTATTAAAGAGAAACCTATTCAACAATGGCTAGATTCAACCTGTAAATCACAATAAGGCCAATAATACACCTACATTAAACCAATCCCATTTCCACGTGGAGTTATTCCGACCACTCTGTGGTTGCGATACACAAATTGTCTATAACATTGGTATCTTAATACCAGTCATTTGTTTTGTTTTCAATACAAAGCTTGTAATTTGCTTTCAATTTAAAAACAAAAGCATAACGTTTTTGATAAAAGGAATAGTAATTATGATTGTTGTGGCGAGGTCGATTGTGATCGGTAATAGTACCTAAGTGCTTTCATTTGTGGAAAGAAACGCAGTACTAATGGATAGTACCGTTTTACATAAGTTAGACATCTGTTTATTTCTGATATTTTGACTTAGGCATAAATCTTAGAGACCACTAGATGTAACCTAGAGAAAGTCGATTCTAACAAAAAAAAACTAAAGTTACAAATCATTGATGGACCACTAGTTGCTCACACAGGACTTGGAAATAGTAAACAATTAAAAGGAAAACTCTTCGATTCTCAGACTAATCTAAACAAACAATCGTTAAAATCAATAACAATCGTTAGTACAATCGCATTCTAAGCTGACCCCTCACCTGCCACTACCTGCGAGCAACCCACATCTGTCAGCAAGGAGCACGGCGGCCGCAGATCTGCAGAGAACGTCTCGTTACGTTACAGATCGTGATCTGGTGTACTCGTTACAAGCATCTGACCTCGGAACATATCAGCTCTTATAGATGCGGTACTTAAACTTGCCTTTCATTTATGTAAAGAATAAGGTACCTAATAGTTAATTAATAGTAATGATGAAAATAATACATAATTTTAATTAGATTCAAATGGATATCTTTAAGTGAATCTTGCTTACAGATTCTGACTAGCAGGAGATATATTGTATGATCTCCGACTGCTAAGAATTCAGTATGATGTGCACCGAAATCTTTGCCTTTAAAAGATAACTGCGATTTTCAAACGCTTTTCCAAAACGCCTTATCCAGAAGTAGAAAGATTAATATAGCTTCAATTTCAGTCTAGTCAGTGGTTGTACGTTACAATAGTATTTTTTAATACTGAAAAACCCTCTCAGGAAATGTAAATTTGTCAAAGATGCGTCTTACCTATCTAGGTGAGTACCTGTTTCTGCTTTCATCAGGGAAATGGAACAGAACATTTACAACTAAACGGTACAAAATTGTTTCTATCAACGAATTAAACGTAATGATATGTTTTGAATGAAATCCGTAATATCTGTGAGCGATCAGCGCACAATACAATAACCAAAATAGTGAGCACTGGACACCCGAAATCATTCAAATTACAAGTAATTTTAGAAGAGGCCGCCAACCAGCTTACAATGTACCGTAGGGCTGGCACAAAGTTGTATTCCAAATTTGGGCAGAGGATTAAAAATTTTGTAACTTTGTGAAATATTGAAATCACATGAGTTAGTTTTTGTTAAAAACTTAAGTATTTTGAAATAGATCGATCTCTGTTATCAGTAATACATTTTAATTAATTAACTAATGCCAAGTTGATGAAGGGAGGCCTTTGCTCAAAAGAGGAACTGAAAAGCCTAATAAAAAAATAGCAGACTCAGATATAAGTCATGCTATTAATACCAAAAATTAAAAACTAAATGGTAGGGAGACACAATAACTGTAATTTTGATTACTAACCAAAATATGAAAAATAAATAAAAGTAACCATGTGTGTCAGCCCTGATTTCTTGTGTGGAGCCGTCGAAATTACACGTAATGACAGCTAGCAGCGAGATGTTTTGAATCTATTAACATTATGATACGGGTCGCCGCCCTCCAGCGACGGCCCTCAGGTGAGCATGTGAAAGGTCACTCTCATTCACCAACCGGTGTAGACAAGGGGAAGTGGAGTCAGCTCTTATGGGGAAGATAGAGGAGACAATGGAGAGAATTTAAATTTCCATTCTCAGAAATGCAATCCCTTCTCAATACTCAATCATTAACTGCATTCCACAATGTACATTGTTTAGGTGGTAAGTAAATTAAAATATTTTCGAACGCATTCAACCCTAATCTCTTCAAAGCTAGAGTGAACATGCTTCTTCTGGGTAAGCTCACTCCATTGTCGACTCTGTCTCTGTCACCTTTGACCTAGACTAGAGACAAGAGCAAACACATCTCAAAGAAAAAAATGATTTTGCAAACATAAAATATTACCTACATAAATCTACAAAATATGTTTAGTTCAAACTCATTAATATTCGTTCCCTACGGCTATAACACTAAAACATAATATTACAAAACATCCTAAGTATAACAAGTGCGTAGGTTTTTAATTAAATCCTACTCGATCTAATGGCGTGCTCTCCACTTTGTCAATATTACCAAACTACTTAGTAATAAATTACTAGTAGATGTGAGCTAGGATTAATTGATAGTTGTGGCACAAATTGTAATCGGCCTCTCAGCTGTTAGTGAAAGAGGCTACACGTAACTCTAGCGTAGGCTATAAGTATGGCCGGGGGATATCGGATAGCCTATTTGTGTAACGGATACCAGATAAGGTGGTAGCGGACTTAAAACGATTCAATCTAGGGAGCTGGTCAATTTGCTAAAGCAAGGTTTATTATGTGGACCGTTCCTGAAGAGTTGTCTGAACATATCGTGTGGATGAGATGTATTGCAGAAACATACTTACAAAATAGTGTTGAGTACATACCTGAAACAAAAAGTTATAAGGTTTAGTGAGGATCGAAAAAACAGGAGATGAAACAAGAATTATACATATGTAATGTAATTAATTACATATAACTAAATGTTGACAACTAATCACATTAATAACCTTAAAAAATATATGATATGAATTGCTTTCTAAAATATCGCCTCATTTCTCGTATGAAGAATGTTTCCCCTTGTAAAATGCCAATAACTGACTTAGGTAGTGGAACCAACTCATAACTGGAATTCTAAAAGTAAACCCTGTACCATTATAAGCTCACAAGATTTCATCCCACCAACATGCTCGATACTAATCGTAATTAAAACTGCACCAAACTATTATGTACTTGCATACCGCAAGATCCGGCCCAACACAAAATGACGAGAAAAAATTATATCGAACATCCACCATCCATTACTGGTGTCCCATCCAATGATAACATACTAAGATTAATAAAAGCAGCAACGGACGATGTTCGTACAAATAGTTTTTGAACTGGTATGGTATAAAAACTAGTTAGTGTAAATTTGTAGGCAGTGTTGAGGTGTCAGTGTTAATTTATAAGCTCGAGCGTAAATGGCGACGAGATTAATATTGTCCATTGTGGGGAGGCGATTTATCAAGACGATGATAATGCGATAGATACAGGAGCGGCCGCGATAACGTACGCGGAGAGAGAGTTTAATAAGGCTGATCAGCTCATTGGTGATTAAAAATGATTGCGAGTATATGCGAGAGTTTTATCGTGTACTGTAAATCAAGTCAGTCGTTAATGTCACGAAGTATTTTTTTCAGAGATAAAAATGATATAGAAAATGCTTTATTACGATGGAATTAAAAAGGTTTGATTATAATGAGAAGAGAGGAATATTATTGGTTGGATAATTAAACAATTGAGATACTAAGGAAAGGTCAATAACGTTGGACACATTAAAAAAAAACACATCAAACTATTATTTTAATCAAAGCCTCCAAGTAGCAGCCTCGCTCTCCCTTAGAGCTCTTACACACGCAACGCTAGTCGTCGCCGTGCCCACCAGTGCCCGTAGATCTCACTCAGCGTTTTTCCCGCCGGCTGACGCATAATTTGACACCGCGTGTCACATCTACAAGTCAATCGCCCCACTATTATCATTCCTACATTCATCGCACATACACGTCAACACTGAATGATTGACGGCCATTATTTGTGCTTACCCTAGTTACGACTCGTTGTTATTGGCTCGTAGAATGAGAATAAGATTTTTAGTGTCGATGGTGGGTCTATAAAGTTAATAATACCAGTGTATTATTGTCCCACTGCTGGGCAAAGGCCTCATCTCATACAGGGAAAGTAATGCTGGTAGTATTGATCACCATACTTTCTCAAGGCAGATTGGCTATTTCAGATTTATTTTAATTATCTGTCCAGGTTTCCTCACGACGTTTTCCGTTACCGATGTTAGTATCTCCAAGGTAAACTTAGAAAGTATAATTATGATTTGAAAAAGTCACATATTTGCCCGATCCTGAACCTGACATCTTGTGCATAAGCGGGCACCTTAACCAGCCCCGGATCTACAATTTTTTCGAACCGGGGCAAAACCTTGATAGAGGCGCTCCCTACTTTCCGTGCGTTTTTCAAACATATAATATGTTTGGAAAACGCAATTAAGATTCGGTTAATTAATAAAAACCTATGAAATTGTAGCAAAAGAGGCTTCATTTGTTCGATATTTCGAATTCTTGTGTCAAGGTTTTGGCGCCCCCATGAAAATGCCGCCCGGGGCAAGTGCCTCGGTTTGCCCCCCCCTTAGATCCGGGGCTGACCTTAACCACTGGGCCATCACGATAAATTCTATTAAAAATAAGACAAGATCTTTTGAAATTAATCAATTTAATACAACTGGTAAGTAATACCAGTTACTTAGTCTACAAATACATGCTCTAAAGCGTTCAGATACCTATTCTATCTGTTTAAACTCGATGTGTCACGATATCGAAGCAGTACCATTATTGAACAGATAATCTCCGGTGAAAACTTGCAAGAACTTTCTAGAAAATACGTAAAATTCTTTGCAGTTCTAACATCGAACAGGTGTGATACCGTACTCAAAAAGCTGGCCTCTTAGAACAACCGCCACAATACAAAGCGACGAGTATCTCCGATAACTTGTAAATACAGTTCCCAACGTGACTAATCTGTTGATCAAACGAATATCATAAATCACCACCATATTAGGCCGGCGTCGCGATAAGCATCTGTTTCCATTCATTATACACTGCCGGGTCACAAGGTCGCCCGAAGTGTTGAGAGGAGTCAAAAGAGCAATGACTGCGCCGCTAATTAAGAAAAGTTTCAACGTATTTTTAAAACACTTGATTTGTTTTTTAAGTTATAAAGAAAATATGTATATCTTGAACCGAGAATCATGTAGTAGAAATTATGTGTTCTTGTTGTAAGGTGTAGCAGAAATTTTAATCATGCCAGGAAATTATTGGAAATGAATTAATTTTTCTGCTCATCAAAATTAATCTCGGGATTTTATTCTTTCGCTGTATGAAATCAGTGTAAGTACATTAATAACTCTACCTTATTCCGACCTCTGATAATAACACATATAACGCATCATATTTATTGACTGTACAAAATACAAATATTTACTGCTTCTTTACGTAGGCATATCTCTGTTTTTAAGGCCTCATCTCGAAAACTAAAGCTCTATCTGCTGTAACGGATTCCAAAAGTCAGGTGTTAATAATGTTTCGCACGTGCATTGCAACCGTGTGATGATGTGGTGGACACATGTGGGAGCCACCACGCGCTGCATCACAATGAGACCACACGCGACTCGCGGCGGCTTGCTCGTGTCGCGGGCACCTCACGAGTCCGTGGTGGCATTACATTAGGGATAATTGAGCTTAGGTATACCAAAATTAGTCAAGACACAATTTCTCAATAATTCATGTAAGGTACCTCAGACCAATTCGATATTTCTCAACGTCACACTACTATCCAGTAAAAACAGGTTAATGGTAAAGGTACCCACATCCAAAACTTTTACGTACTTAAATTACATATCAAAATCATTACAATGACATAAAACAAATTTAAAAAAAATATGTATGTGTAGTTTTGGCAGAATCAACTCCAAGCGTTGGAAATATTTTCTTTTTGAAATGCCTGCAATTTTTTAAATAAAATTTTCGCTACATTTCAGCGTGGATAACGTAACCAGCTATTGCTGGTTATTCTACCTATATGAAAATAAGATGACTGTATGTATCCACATATTATATTCTTTTCATATAGGTAGATAACATCAAAACCAACCACAGTACATAACCAATACAACGTTACATAAAAACTCGCGTGTTTTCAAAACGCAGGAATAAAATTCAACCGCAGCCTTAGGGCACAGTGCTACGAGTTGCGCAGGAGTTGGACAAAAACATGCGCTCAATTACATCGCCGTTTTATTTCCAAACAATTATAATGCTGCCTGTTCGTGCTGTCCGTCAGGAGATGACTAAGATCACTCAAGAATGTTATAAACAGTAGTTAGGATACACTAAATATGTCTGAACAATAATGGGTTTGAATCCTTGTTATGTAATAGCTGGTGCTATAGACCTTAGGCCCTGGGGGCAGTGTCAATCGTGACGACACCAAATTTTTAATATTCAGTGATCAAACCTGTTTAAGACCATTTTTGTGCGATCACGATCATAATTATGTCAAAATTTTCACGGACGGTAAAAAACACTCCTTCTATTGCAACTGCAATCCTATTAGCGTGTTTCATACTTGGGAAGGGGTACATACCAATCGTTTGCAGGGATAGCACAGTCCAGACTCATACAAACAATCTTATTTATAGTCTTTAAACTGTATGCTCGGCAACGTTTTGTACCAAATGAAGGCGTAAAGCGAATCGGCCAGGTAGCATGCCCCGCAGCCACGGCAGCCATGCCACTAATTAGCCGATCGGCCCCGAACGAACCCGATCGTATCAGGCTTGCGTGTGCGCCGATTGCCCGCAACTTTGCCTGCTTATACTCTTTTTGCCTGTTTAGCTTGCTGTTGGGCATCGAATTGAATTCTAAGTAGTAGTCTAATGTGAGCCTATAGAATTATAAGCTGGTTTAGTTTTGTTTCTCGTGTGGCGTGCGACTGGAGCACTGGGTTGTTTTATTATAGGCAGGTATCGCGTCTATGATTTGTTGTAGGTAATATTCTGGTCAAATTAAAAATGTTTCATATTGTTTTCTAAGAAGTACTTTTTAGTACCTCTTTTAGCAGGAAATTTTGAATTATTCGTTGGATGTGGAAGAACAACTTCTTGCTACGGTGTGACTTTGAAGAGGAAAATATCAAATAGTAGATTGCGTTTAAAAATATACTAAATCATTGTAATATTATAAACTAAATCAGTCTTATGATAGCTTCGTGGATTGCTATAACCTTTTATAATGATTGCTTATCCATCGATCGGTCAGCTCGTCGTGTATGAAGGTCTATGCCTTAACACACGATGAGGTATTAAGGCGAGCCAGGTACACACGGAACAGATTCCCGTTGCCAACAGCGCAGTACCGTGAGCTAATTATCGAGGGTGAATCCATTAGCTGCGGTTATCTGTGGTCGCACACGCGCCGTGTGGTCATTAATCGACAATATATTGTCGTTTGAGGAATTTTCCAATTAAAATTGGGAAAATCCTTAAAATCTCAAGAACTGAAATAATTTTAAGAGACATATAACTATTTTTAGGGGAGCCCTATGTCCAGCAGTGAACGTCCTTCGGCTGATATGATAATGTCACTAAGTAGTCACTATTGTCTTTAAAACTTATTTCAGTTCATTTGCCAAGAATAATCTAATGTTATCTGTAAGAAGAAAGAGAACACGAAAAATTTCTATTACCACTAAAACTTCGAATCCTTCACAAAAGCCTTTAATTTACCCCGTCACAAAACTATGAAGCATCAAACAATACCAGCATTGCAATGATATCGCAACGACATCGCTCCACCACCACACGATAACACCACACCAGCTGACTACCATCGATCACCAATTCGCTACGGCTCTCACTCGCGTGATTTACGTGCGAGGACGCTGACGTAACCACACTTTTTGTTAGGGAAATTAATTTCATTTTAATTTACTATACTTAATAGTGAGAAGTTACAGTTGTTACGGCGATCGGTGGTTGCATCATAGGCAGAGTTGTTCAAGGGTTTTCGTTGACAGATGATGACGCAGCAATTATAGATTTGATACAGACAGATTTGAAGAGTTATGACAGCTGAAATTCCTTGTAGTCGAATACTTAGGTAGGTAGGTTTCGAATAGAATAGAAAATTCCATATCTTTAAATGCTGAGCTGTAATAAAAGGCGGCAGGTTTGTATAATTCTGTGACTTAAATAAAACGGGGATCCAATGGCCGTCTTAGCCATGGGCGTAAAATTGTATTCAACTGAGCACTAAATTGTTGCCTATACGTCTGTAAATGCATATTCAAAGACTTAAAAGCAACAATTTAATACTCATAACCTGCATAGATTTGAGTGTAATATGAGTTGGTATGATAGTTGCATTTAATTTGACTAAACACTAGTTAAGTGGTTGAAACCTATTCCAATACATTAAAACCATTGAAAATGTTCCCAACTCATGCCACAGAGACCCTCGGCCCAGTTTACCTGTGCCCGCACCTCGGGGCCCGTGCTCTGGCATTATCTGCTATTACGCGCCTCCAACAGATTTATGGGCGTCTGTTATTTCGGCACCGGATGGAATCTTATAATTGTTGGTAATATCTCGAGATCTAGTAGAGTACGTGTGTTTAGGAAAAGTTGAAGGTTGTAGTTTTTTACAGTGTAGTTATAATCGATGGGTCAGATGGCTCTTAGTTTGTTGAGATTACAGTTGGAAAAACACCTCATCCAAGAAAGACAACTTTATTTTTTATCTTTGGATGTAGAGCCGACGGCTTACTTGATGCTAAGTGGCCATCGCTGCATATAAACATCTGCAATACCAAAGGTCTTCCAAATGCGTTGCCATCCCAAATACGGAGTAAAATGTCTTATGTGCTAGTAATTACACAAATATATGGATCCCTAATAATTATAAAAATACACTTCAAATCTGAACACGGCAACGTTGCTTTGCGGCAGGAATAGGTATGGTACACGTATGGTATGGTAGTTGTAGTACTTCCCCGCACGAGCTCCTTCACAAAATACCTCTCGCTAAGTAAAGAGGTTGGAGGCAACAAATGTGCATTACCAACAAGACTAATATGAAATATTAATTAAAGTGAACGCTTACCTATGTCTCCATGCTAGTCAGCATATCTAAAATCTTAATTTTCCGTAAGTACACAAGTCGGTACGTATCTGTAATCTTCGTGTGCTTGTGTTTGCCGTAACATGCGCATTTAATATCAGTAATTAGGTACCCAGTGGGCGGCGGGCGACGCTGGACAAAATATAAATGGGTTTCAAATAAAACGATGAGATTGTAGCCGGCTATTAATATTGTATCTTACGAGGTGAATCCTTGTGTAGATAGGCATTCTTTTGTTTTACTTTTATTTAATTATTTTACTTTAGGAGGATAAGATTATCTTATAATTTCAGAAAACAGCACGATACGATTGCTAATTTATTATATATGATTAAGTATTTATTTATAAGTACTTAATGAATATAATTAGAGTTTGCTGTCTGAATCGGGTTGACTATACAAAAAAGGTGAAATTTACGAAAATAATAGAGATAGTACCTACACCTCTGCCTAGCCCTTCGGGGAATACAGGCGTGATGGTATATTATTTTTATTTTTTATTTTTAATAGAGATAATAATGATTAAAATTGCGATACAAAAAGCTGGTGCAACCGTAATAAATTGTATGCGCTACAATACCGAAGTGTAACATATTTACATACTTACATTAAATGATAATTATGTACTAGCTTGCAGGTACTTCGAAAGAATATCAATTAAGTTTTGAGCGTGTTTAGTCGTATTGTGTGACAGTGCTCAGTAAGTATCGCCTCGTTACCCACAACATACTAAGTGGCGCTCAGTTAACATCACCATATTGAGTATATTTTAATTACATTTTCTATGTTACACATAGCCCTACCGACGCAGTGGGAATGTGACGTAGAAAGTGCATGCGCGCGCGCAACTGTGCGCGTCACCTCGCGCGCGAGTTGGCACGCGGTGCACATAGCTGCATAAAAATGTTCGCTATTTCCTAAAGACGAACCTCGTTTACGGTAGGATCGTTGAGGATAGCAGCCAGTAGTGGTGGAGACGGCACACCTCGGATTTCCTCGCAAACACATTGCTAGGATCGTATAAATGATGCAGCAGTCAATTGCAATAAGACTTTACCAACCTTATTCATTAATAGTTTTGTTCAATATCGTTGAATGGCAAACAAGCCGACACGGCCCACCTGATGTTAAGTGGTCACCGCTGCCCATAGGCATCTGCAATACCAGAGGCCTTGCAAATGCGTTGCCATCACAGAGACAAAGTTCAGGTAGAGACAATTTCACCGGCATCCAAACCCTTCATACCGAAACACAGCAACGCTGCGTTGCGGCAGAAATAGTTATGGTGGTAGTACTTTCCCGGATGAGCTCCTAGACAAAGAATTCTACTACTCTGAATGATTTCTTTCTTTACCATTTGTTTGGCAAACTAGTTTGGTATTTACTTTCATAATTTTTTGTCTACCTAATGTCTGATTCGAAGTCAATGATGATTTGAATGCGGCCCCATATTTTATTTCACGTAATCCCTAATTGTTTGGTAGCATTGTTGCACATACTTCATGACGACACTTTAAAAGGGTATACTCCAGCGGTTTATAAGTTATCTTCATAGTCAATACCGTATCTCCTCGACCATATATATCTCTCCATGTCTATCACTTAAATGCATACACGTAGGTGAGTGTGAATGACAGGCCGCTGTGGACGCGACGGGAAGTGAACCTGCACCGCTCGTCTGACAGCACTTCTTGCACGCACTGGGAAAGCGTCGACGTGATGTTTGCGTGAGATGTACCAACAGGATAAGTAAGTGTGCACTTAAATATTAATGCGAGTCTTTTTTGTAACAGTATAGAAATTCAGAAATAAATCAGATACATATACCTAGGTAAGACAAAATAATCAGCAGGAGATCGAAATCTATCAAAAATTCTTTATACATATTATGGCTATATATGCCATAATATTATATGGAATTAGATACTATACGTATATCCATTACACCGGTCCTCATTCGCCGACCTGCATAAGACAACCTCTTACAACTTATACCCCACGAGACTCGATCAACTGCACTATTTTCTCGGGGACTATAGGAATTAATATTTAAATTGGCAAACAGAACCAGTGCCACTAACTTAATAGTCCGGGCGGTACTTGAGAAGTGCACCCGACCCAATGCGCCCGCGCCGGTGTACGCCGCGCCCGATGTGTCGGACCGAAACCTAATCCCGGAGCCAGTATGTGCACAGCGCTGCGCAGGAGTTTCACTCGCCGTTTACATACATTAGTAAGTGCTATGGACTTACACACGTCCGGTCAGGGCTGGCTGAAGGACTGACAATTATCTATTGAATTACCTAGATTAAAAACGCTTAAAACTCAAGAATTTTGACACTGAAACAGTTGGTGTGTGAAAATTTTTACCAGTCTGAAAGTGACTTAGAACAAAAAGTAATTTCAATCTCAATTGCACATAATTATTATTTACAGTATTTTTAGACAAGTATTTTTGTTGAAACACGATGTTAAAGTGAGTCTAACATTAGAACCTAACTAATTAGAGTGCGCCAGTTTCTAAATAGAGCTAAGTAGATGGTAAGTCAGATTAGCTAGATTACTGTCATCTTGTGTCAAAAGATCAAACATGATAATTAATTATGTGTGGTTATAATTAGTAATTACAATAAATATAATACACAGCGGTTGGCAGCCCTACCTCCTCTCGAGCGATAGCTAGAAACATCTCGGCTATCCTTGTAGGGGGCATGGGCAGGTAATTAAGGGTTATTTAATTCGCACAAGTGGGTACTTACATAACGCGCTGAGGGTGCGTGAGCGGCTGCTCACCTAATTGTAACCTAACATGGCTGACCGGGCGCTGCTCTACTGGTTATGCTTTTAATTAGGGATTCAGTTTCGTTGGCTTATCGGTTTGGTGTTAAATTGTTCTGTTTTGGATATAATGGTGTGCCGCCATATTGAGCAGCGTCCAAACTGGTAAGAAATACCAATTTTAAACCAATTTCTTTGTATACATATATTCTACACATGTTTCTAGAACATTTCCATTACATGCTAAGTCTAGATACACAGGAGATTTCTGAAGATCCAAATATTTTTATAATAACACAAACACAATGGACTATATTGATGTCCGAAATAATAATAAAAAAAAAAATTATATATTCTTAATTTTATTATAATTATCTGTTCATACTTCTTGTGCTTTAAATCAAAACTTTCTACCGTCATCTATGTTGCTACCTATTATACACATACAGACTATCCTACTAGGTACTGGTAGGCAGGTATATTTCACTTTTGACACCTATAGCAAAATTATTCAAGAATTTAGGCAGGCATTTACATAAATCCAAGTGTCTAATGGTCTCTGCTACAAAAACTAATAAATAGTTCGTTTAGCATCGCCTAAAGCGAGACACCTCCGTGTTTGGCTCTGTTAATGATTAGTTAAGCGAGTTCCCGCGGCTCACGAATCAACAACACTTTGAACTGAATGTGAACCGAGAAATCAATTTCCTAATAGATTAAGTGCGTCAAGCGTGGAGCTCATGCCACCAATAATTGTTACCTACACATTTAGATATACACTTTTTGTGCCATTTGTCATTTTGGCTACCGGATAAACGAGTATCGGATAATTTCGAATATAAAAAAAACTGCTATGTACTGCTGGGTAGGTCTTGTAGGTGCGTACGTTTTTCTTGCTGAAAAGAAGTTTTGCATCTCAGCAACAGGAGCGATAGTATTATATTGGTGTACCTTTAAAAAACTTTAATACCTTATGTTTAAAACGAAAATAATTTCAATTCATTATATCCAGCAAGTTGGATGGGATTGAAACTGCAAGCTCAGACTCATGCAGTTTTCCAACATTCCTGACTACGAATGTATATTAAAGTTATTGAATATTCAAAGCTAAACGAACATTTACTTCAGGGTGAGCAAAGCATTCCGATACTTTAAAAGCCGATTCACAGTACAAGACAATTTGCATACTACTAATAACATTTTACGACGCCAGCGTTCCTGCGGCCAATAGCAGAACTAAAACGAACAAAACTCCGACTTCCGATCACAGATGGCGTTATTTCAAATAACTGCACTAACCCTTAACGGGATCGAATTAAAAGTAATTGCAGTGCGGTTGGGTTCCGTCCATATTTTCATTTATTATCGTTTTTGCTGCTTCCTCGCTTCGGTTTCGCAATAACAGTGCGAAGCCGGCCATTTTGCGAGCAATAATAATTATAGTCCATTGTTATTTGTACATTTAATTTGAGTTAGCGTGTTAAAAGCAATGAGCGAACCACCAGGGATTATTGTTAATTTCTCAATTATTAAAATGAGCATCGTTATGAGTCGTATGTCATATCTAATGTAACTTATGCATGGAAATTGAGGTATTTATTTATATTATGTATGCAGGTACTTATTTATGGTAGTGGGTGTGAACAAGAATTTACTGAATTTATAATGGAAACCGTTATTTTATCAGAAAATTATTTGGTTTAGGTATGCGTGACCGCACCGGAGATAAGTTGTTTACTTTTGTAATCATTTTTTATGGGTAAAAAACAAAATTACAAGTAAAACTATCATGAGTGTTCTCCCAGGAAAACGGTAAGATAAACTTTAAAATAAATTCCTAAACGAATAATTTCCGTTCTCACACTATGGTACTGTAATAACAATAATAAGTGCAACATAAATAACACACAATAAAATAAGCTCAACATTACACCGACACACATTATTAACAACACTTACCTAAACGCTGAAAATTGTTCTAACTTTCACAGATTTTAATAATATTGATGCCAAAAGGATTACGGCTTTATTTCGTAATGGTAAAGTTAGTTATTATTTGAACTCGGGTTTACGCATACTGCGTAAATGCATCCGGGGACATTTTGGAGTAGGTAATCTTACTGATGACATAGATTATAGTGCCTACAAAAAGCAAGGATAATTAGGTAATAAGTTTCGACCCGCCCAGGAAACGCGTGTGGTATGGCATTTGGAACTTCCATCAAAGTGTCTTTTACCTTTTTGGAAGCCGACCCCAACATAGTTGGGAGAAGGATAGGCAGATGATGATGATGTCCAGTGTGAGTCACGATGATACTACTTTATATCAATCAGATCTTTTGTGATCTGTCTTTGTGTAAATATTGGACATGGTAAATAAACGCGCAAGGTTAGCCGTAACTTTTTCGTTGGCCTAGTGGTTCTTAGCGCAACTGCTACGCTAGAGGTATTGAGTTCGATTCCCCCAGGTCGAGGAAAGTGTTATAAATTCTCAGTAGGAGCTCGGAGTTAGGATTTGTGCCCGGTTAGGTAATCGCAATAGGCTCGGCCCCTATAACATGGGACCTAAACATACTGGCCACCTGTAGGTGTTCATTGGTACACCTCTGCCTAACCCTTCGGGGAAGTCAGGCGTGATGGTATGTATGTTTAGCTGTTAACAAACTCTTTCTGTATGAAAAAAAAATACAACTAAAAGAAGGAACACCACATCGGAGTTTCGGCTTTAACATTACTGCTATAAGGTTGATGTTCCAATCTATTTATTATTTTCTAATACCTAGCTAGTACCACATAATTGTGAACTAAGTAGGACATTTTATTAATAAGCTACGTACATTGAAAAAATCATATTAAAGCAGTTAATCGATTAAGGGGCACGTGTAGAAGTTTCCATTACTTAGGAGATTAGGTAATGACTACCTATAGGCATATGACGACATAATATCATTAGAAAGCATTCATTGTTAATACCACGGTAGGTAGGTAGTTAGTACTAGCACTTCTACGTAAACCATTTCATTTAAATTATTTTATTTAACTTCATGATTGTTGAGCAGCTGACTACTTTCCGAAGTGCGGGTGTTAGTTTCTTGCAACTTTACACTAACATAGAGCAGCTAGAAAGTCGTTAAAACGAAACAATTTTTAATATATTGTATAAATTTGATCATGAATAACCACTAATGGTATTGTTTATCTATGTATAATAATGTTCATTAACTATCACGACTACGGGAGCGCCTAACAATTTTGTGTTAGATATATGTAACTAGAAAACAGATTGCTATAACTTTTTTAACAGGCGCTGTGGTATTACAAAGTGAGCAAACTTGTATATTTTTGGTTTTGTCTGTGATTTATTTACACCGATGTGTTACGTCGATATTTACATTATAATTACAGGTATTTTGGTCCTTTAAAATGAAATAAAGTTCGATCTTTTATTAATACTAGTAGTATTGCCCTGTAATGGGGTCGTGACGACCTGAAGGTAGTTTTTCCTGGAAATAAACCATTTCGCTACTTAATGACGATAATTTTATCTACCTAGACTAGAATTAAGTTAAAAACCCCCGTCCATAGATCATTTTAACTCCGTTAAGAGACTTCTTGTTTGCACATTTATTTATTTATTCATTTTTACTACACATATATTTTATACATAGACTTACCTCAGTACCATACCGTTAGAGATTATCATAAAAAAGCGAGTTAATATATTCCAATTCACTTACGAATACTTCAAACCACATAATATAAAGCTGCCATTTTACCTGAAACAAATAAAATCAACATAAGTGTTTGATTGGAATCCATTTAATCCGCTATGAGGACAACTTTGACATAACTACATGGTGTTATCTAATTGAGTAGTAAAGTTAATGTGCACACTGACCACCATTACCGGCACGAACTGTAGTTAACCGCTGTGTCAGCGTTACAACTGAATTGATACGTACCATAATTATACTCGCATACAACGGTTTGTTTATTGGTATGTAAGATTTTGTTGACAAATTAAGACGGTAATTGTTTGATTGATTATGTTACAAGATTCGGGTGCTGGACTCAAATATGTAGGTACGCGGAGAGTACGCATACATATATTTTATTTTGTTGTGACCATTATTTATCTTCTGATTACGGAGATATTGAAGATCAAAGTTTCAACTTTTTCAGCTTTTTTACACAAACAAGTTTGAAATGTTGTAAATAAATACTTCCAAGACCTCTATACTAGCGGGTTCAACTGTAAGCGCATGTTTTGCGTCCGTTACATTGCACTTAACCATAAGCACTGATTTTCACACCAAAAATGAAAGTAATTTTCCAGCAATAATTTGATGGCGGTATGCGTAGTTAACGGCTACCTATCTGATGCGCCTGTTCCCACCCCGCGTACACCTCTACCCTATCGGGGCACCCAGGCGTAACGCGTACTTGCACCCTCGTGACACGTGACACCTTTGTATTATTTATTTAGTAGCACAATAATATATAATAACGTGGTCGCTAAGCAACAAAGAACTTTAATAAAATAAATAATATACAATAACAATAGTACTAGGTACAACAACAATAAACGATGCTGTGAACAACAACCAGACGTTAAACAGTTTAACAGTATGCAAAGCAGATGCAGCAGTTAGCAACAACCGGACCTCTCGGGACGATCGTATCCTAAATGCAACATCGGTCCCCCAACGTGACGTATTTTTTTTGTTATTTTTTTACTTTTTAAAGGGAACTTAGGTTTTTGTGTTGGGGGTTTTTTAAATTTTTAATTTAATTTTTTATTTTATGCTTTTTATAGGAACCTACTTATTATAATGTCGATTTTATTAAGTTTGAGACCCCACTCGAGTATATTTACAGACATTCGGTTTTTCTTCCCTACTTTCACCACTACTAATCACCACAACTATTAAACGGCCCAACCTATTTTCATCAAACATGTCTAAGAACACTCGTACGTAAGTTACCTTTAATACAAAAAAAACTAAATTGAAATCGGTTCATCCGTTCGGCAGCTATGATGCCACAGACAGACACACAGACAGACAGACAGACAGACACGTCAAACTTATAACACCCCTCTTTTTGCGTCGGGGGTTAATTAAGGATTTTTTTACAGTCAGTGTTAAAAACATCAGGCCGAAATGTCTGATCCAAATCTTTTAACAAAGACTAAGTGTGAACAAAACATTGGATAAACATTCTTCTGCATATTGAAACTCAGTTGACTCAATGAGCTACTGTGTGTTCATTATGAATACCTCAGTTGTCATTGATTATCTTCATTACCTCTCCTAATCTCAACACGGCAGAGAAAGGTTTATAATAAATAGGTCTACTCTTTAATTAAAATTATGATCTATATAAATACACAGGACTAATTTGGCTGATTCGTTTTTTGATGTGTTCGTAATTTTCTGGACAAGGTTTTTATGCAAGGAAAAAATAGAAAATCCACCGGAATTGTGCATCCGTACGAAGCCGGAGCGGTTCATAAATATCCTTATTCAAAATGTCTCCTAGATATGGCGCATGACCTCGACCATTACTCAACGTCATCTTTGACCTTATTAGATACTGTTGTCCTGCCTCCACGAGCCACACGTCACTGCAAGTTCGGCTCCCATCGCCATTGTTCAGCGCGAACTGGAGCGCTCCCTTGAGCAATGTGCCGCTCTATTAATTCTCAAAGTAACTGTTTGTCTTCAAGTCGGCGCTCTTCCATTAATGCCGAGTTTACTCAATAACAAACTGTGTGTTATTGATAACATTACAGGTATAGGAAGCCACTTAATTAGTATTAGTTTTTTCAGTAATTCATGTAGTCACATCAGCTGCATAGCTTTTTAATTGGACGTCTGCCGGCTGTCCGCAGGTGAAGAGTTTATGTATGTACTATTTTCTTATATTTTGTTATTGTTTGCAATGTGAACATTGTCAATTCACAGTAAATGAACTTATAAAGTAAAAAAAAACTCTTGGAACTCAAAACAATGGCTGAACGGTAAACAAGCAAAACAAAGGATGTAAACAATACATTCTTAGAGTAGGCGGCATAGCGCGGCGCAGCAGCGGCGGCGGACAGTCGCCTCACCAGCAACCCCTCGTGCATACCGCCACACCGACACACTGTCGTACGTTCTAATTGTGCTAATAAAGTGAACATCAATAATATAAATACTCTTGATAGTCAACATTCATCAAGTGTTGTTTTTAATGAATGAACAAACATAAATAAATGACTACAAATCCAGTTTTGATATGATAAATCATAGTACAAAATTAACTTACAATAGAGAAATCGAAGAGTTCAAAGCTGACAACGTTGTGACACTAACGACAGCTTCTCATTCAACAATATACTAATGGCATTGCGCCTCACTACAGTCAGTGAAACATATTCAACGTCTCAACTCATAATTGTCCAAGATTCCTCCTATAGAACTACCTCCGGGCTTCAGAGTAAATAATGCGCGCGTTTCCCCCGATCTGATAGTCGGCGAGGTAGCAGAATATGAGGGTGCAATGACCGCTAACGCCACTGACGAATTATGCAAGATATGTGACGGACGAATCGAGTGTGCTCCCACGGCGATCCTGCTGATATCCCTGGTGCACACTCTGTATGGTCACATAGGGCCGGAACCCGACTACTTCGGGAAGAGCAAGCACCACTTGACGGACAAGGAGGAAATAAAGAATATTTACAAACAGTTCGACAAGTATCCTGAGAAGCGGAGCGGCGGCAGCGGGGACTTCGATGCGGAGTTCGACTTCATCGTGGTGGGCGGCGGGACGGCGGGCTGCGTGCTAGCCAGCAGGCTCTCCGAGAACAGGAAATGGACGGTAAGGAATCAATCGTCATATTATTGTTGGACATTACACTTTGGGACAAGAGTGCTATTCATATTTAGATTTAATTGTTATAACGAGAATCTCGGCCCTAAATATATTTTTAAGATTGATTTATATATTGATTTATTATTTTTATGAATACATAATTATTATAATATTTATATTTTAAATTCACCTCGTGGCTGACTAGTAGTTTAGTGTAGTAGTACTAGTAGTTTTGTCAGAATTTAAATTGTTAACCAACTAATGTCAAAGAATGAGTTTTTAACATCTGTTCATTTTTGTTGAACATAGCTGATTTGTTTGTAAAATAGTTCATTTAAAAAGTATTTTTCTTAATTGTAGGTTCTAATGATCGAAGCCGGTCCTGAGGAGCCAAAGATGGCGCTGATCCCAGGGCTTACGAGTGAATTCAAGGGCTCTAACATAGACTGGCAGTATTCCATGAGGCCGAAGAAGGGGTGAGATTCAGTCTACGGTTTACGTGTCGGGATCTGCCAACAGACTGCCTTTTGGAAGACTTCTTTTAAAAATAGACTTCATGTTCGTTTTAATCGTGTTCTGGTTACCTAACGCTGTTTTACTTTTTCACAAGTTTTATACACAAAGTTCCCTAAAATCAATCTGTCGACAGATCCTGATAAAGCAACTGTAGTTTTTATCAATCATATAGTTCTATCACGTTACAGGTTTTGTCAGAATCGAGCTGATAAAGGCTGCGAGGTGGTGCAGGGCCGGGTCCTGGGAGGCACGTCGTCTATCAACGACATGGCATATATGAGAGGAAGTCCCGCCGATTACGACGAGTGGGCAATCAATGGGAACGATGGTTGGTCTTTCAGCGACGTTCTGCCTTATTTCAAATATTCCGAAGGAAATTACGATAAGGATATATCAAAAAACAAGTTTTTTCATTCAACACAGGGTCCGCTCGATGTAGGTCGGTATCCTTACGTCGACGATAACGTCGATGTTCTCTTGAGTGCGCTCAATGAACTAGGATATAACTACACAGATGTGAACGGTAGACATCAGCTAGGGTTCATGAGGATACAAACGACATCATACTTCGGTGAGAGAGTTAGTGCATTCACAGCCTTCATTGAACCCATTAGGAAGTTAAGAGCTAATCTAGAAATACAGTCAGAAGCTTTAGTTACGAAAATATTATTTGACAACGCCAGAGACGGAACAACTGCGCTCGGTGTAGAATATATAAAAAATGGTACAAAAGTAAAAGTGAAAGCTTCGAAGGAAGTTATAATAAGTGCTGGAGCGATAAACAGTCCAAAGTTACTGATGCAGTCTGGAATAGGACCTAAAGAGTATTTAGAATATTTAAATATAAAAGTGGTCTATGATTTACCAGTAGGAGGAAACTTTCAGGATCACTTGTCGGTTTGCTTGCCCGTCATAAAACTAACAAAAACTTCAACAACATCAAAGTTTCCAGAGAAACTAAAAGATATAACTACTTATTACTCTAGAGGTGCCGGGCCTTTATCAGCAAACTTTCAAGTGGTAGCATTCTTAGAAACTACAATTTCTGATATTTTGGGAACTCCTGACATTGAAGTAAGATTCAAGGGTCATGACTCAAACATGTATTACGATAAGATTGAGATGTGTGTATCGCTATTGACTCCTAAAAGCCGAGGTCAAGTAATCTTGAACGCTACGGATGCTGTATTTGGAAAACCATTGATTTACCCGAATTTTCTAAAAGACCCATCTGATGAGAAGAAGTTGCTGGAAGGTATTCAAGAAATCGTAAAACTATTTGATACAGAAGTGTTTAAGAGTGCAGAATATGCTTTTGACCCCCGTAGTATACTTAATAATGACTGCAAGGACCATGAGCGTGTATCGGAAGACTTTTGGTTATGCATCATCAAACATTTCTCAACTCCTTTACATAATTACGCCGGGACATGCAAGATGGGGACGGTCAAAGATCCTGAATCAGTTGTAGATAAAGACTTGAAAGTATATGGAATTACCAATTTGAGAATCGTAGATGCGTCTATCATGCCAAAAATAACACGCGGCTCCACTGCAGCACCTGTGGTAATGATAGCTGAAAAAGCTAGCGATTTAATAAAAACTATTTGGTATTAAAAACATATTTTATTTATCTTAAACCTAATTTTTGTCACCGTCTATTGTAATAATGACCATTATTTTCCTTCCAGTCTTTTATGATCATCTTTGCACCTTTCTCTGCTATCATCATTGTGGGAGCAAAGGTACCACCTCTGGCATGTGTAGGCATTACTGAAGCATCTATAATTCTTAGCCCTTCGATCCCATGCACCCGCAGTTCATAATCAACAACAGAGTTGGTACTGTTTTCTCCCATTCTACAAGTTCCTATTGGGTTACTCATTGCTTTAGTGTAATGCCTGGCGATACAATTCCATTGGTCTCTGTTACTTAGTCTATCGCAAGGGAAGAGGTCTAACGGAGCAAACTTAATTTCGGATTTCTTAAATTCTTTCGTGTCAAGTAATTGTAGCGCGATATCGATACTATCGACAAGAGTATCTAGATCTTCGGTCTCTTTGAGGAAGTTTGCTTGTACCAGCGGTCGCCCGTACTTAGGGTTCCTTTTATTAAGCATAACTTTTCCTTTACTTTTGGGTCTCAGTAATATAGGATTGATATTAACTAAATTATAATATGGCAATGGCAGATTCGGTTCCTCCGCCGCATGCACGCTTACGTTAGTCAGCATAAATTTATCGCTTCTTATAAAATTACCTTCTAAAGCCAGCTCCACATCGGGAGCGTTGAAGTTCTCGTAAAGTTGTATGAAAGCTGACACTTGCCCGATGCCTCTAGAAGCTAGCGGCCCACTGCGATTTTGGAACCAAGTTTTGAAATCATTAATTACGTCGACCTCGGTGACGACCGGGGCGTCGTTTAACACGAATGCAAGTCCACCAGTGGTTACTTGATCTTGATAGTTATGTCCTACCGGAAGATCTACTATCGGTGTTATATTATGCTTCTTTACATCAGCTTTTGGGCCAATACCGGACAGTTGTAGCAGCCGGACATTGTTGATAGCGCCTGCCGCTAAAATAATTTCTCTTTTCGCGTATGCTGGTCGTTCTTTACCTTTCTCCACTTCATAAATTACGCCATCTACATTTTTTTCTTGTTTGTCAATGACTATTCGCGTCACATATGCTCCTGTTATCACTTGAAGGTTCTTTCTGTGTCTCACCGGTTTGAGGAAGGCGCTGTTGGTACTCAGCCGGGTATTATTCGAAATGGCGAATTGATTGTTGACTACTGCTTCCTGTATATTGGTGTTTATATCTAAGGTTCGAAGGCCCATCTCAGTGAAGCCAGCGGTGAATACCTCCATGTACCTGTCAGCATGCTTGAATCGTTGCACGTGCATCTCCCCCCCTCGCGAGTGGTAGTGGGAGTTCATTAGCACGTCGTAGTCACCTTGAAATGAAAACTGTTGTTAGATTAAAGGAATTATGATAATGTGGGATTGTATTATCGAATTGGAGTCAAGTCTCTTATCAAATAAGACTATTTCCTATATTAAACTATAATATGAATACGCATTTAGTCTTCAACACTGAACAACCGTGATAAAACCAACTATACCGATCAATGGAATTGTATAACTAAACTTGTAATGCTAAACCGCGGTTATTACTGCAAAAATAAATCTCACCATTATCTTCAATGGTTTTAAAATGTTCTATGACACTATCAAACTTCCAGTCTAGTGAGCCCAGGGCTCCCGTGCTGTGCCATCCATCATAGTCCGCCTTGGACCCTCTGGTATACTTCATGTCATTGGTCACGCTGGACCCTCCCAGCACCTTGCCAGTTTTGACCTCGCAGCTGCCCCCAGGTCGCGAGAGGCAGGAGAAGCCGTTCCGTTCAGTTCTGTAGTTCCACAGGATGGGACGGTACTCTTTTGTGGGAACTCCTGGGATGTCATAGTCTATGTTCTCATCGACGCCAGCTTCGAGTAAAAGAACCTGCAATGTCAAGCAATGTGGAAATATTTATTGGGTAAGGAAGCACTGCGCGCTTACTTAGCAGGAAACAATATGAAAAGGCTAGAATACTAATTTTTATTCAAGACAAATGCGTTATCAAGCCGGTCCACTCCTCAGCATGGTAATATAAACATAGTGTAGTGTCTTAGTAATAATAGTCATGAAATAACAAACACAATTCATAATATTTGCGATCGACTTTGCTGAAGAAGCTTCGTTGAAGACTGCTCGCCATCACATCTTTAGATTACTTAATACAGAGTAAATGATTAATTTTCGAAATTATTTTATTTTAATTAGTATCCAGATAAAGTCCTTACTTTACCAGAATCCTCCAGGTCAAGGTCAAATGGAACTACACAAAACCATAACCCTGAAGGGTTTGAGTCTTATAACAATAGGTCAGTTTAACACAAGCGCGCATCGTCATCGATTGCAGCATGACCTTGCCGTCAGGTGCGGGTAGTTAAGAGCGAGCCTATCAAAGGTGACACAGATAAGTGCCCTACCTTCCAGTCAGACACAGCAGACAGTCTGTTAGCCAGTATACAGCCAGCCGTGCCTCCTCCGATGATGATGAAGTCGAACACGCTGCTCCTCAGGTCTCTCTCATCTGCCTTCGTCCTCGTCGCCTTGGAGAACAGATCGGCATCAGTCACTACTGCCAGCAGTAGCACGTAACTCGGCAATACCTTACTGAGGATAAGAAGTAGCATTGAATTGTTGAATACCTGGTCTCGTATGGTGATGTTGCTTGACCGCCCTTGACTTTGCGCCTAACGCAATCTTCTCGCACAGATTCTTAACATTGTTAACATACTATGATGTCATATTTTCGCTCCAATTAATACGACTGATTCGTTACACATCATCATGTCTAGACAGTTAAGTAAAGGGAACTCTGATCGTTTCCACACAAGAATAAGTGTGGTGTTCTGTGTTTGGGCGAGTCTGTAATATACATGATATAGAGCAATTTACAAGTGGCATGGCCTTCATTAGCACTACCATCTTTATTGTTTTGTAGAGTAAAAACGCCAGTTGTTGGATAACAGTATGATATATTGAAAAGGCACTTAATGTCTCGACGGTGACTAAAACATCATAAACAGAATGTTTAGTGGACACGCCTGGGTTCTAAACTATGTATCATCAATTTTACGTTAACATTATAACTACTGATTATTTATTCCTAATAAAATGCGTAAGAGCGGATGTACCGAGCGATAGTATGATAATTGACTTCAAATGTAAAACTCAAGGTGAAACAATTGAAGCTGAAAATGCTTTTGATTTAGTACATCAGTTTTTAGCACTTAACTCCAAGTAGGCAACTGGTTTGTCATTACACTTGAGGCTGGCTTGCAGCACGAGCTCAAGGCGACGAGGTAATTGAGCTGAAGTAAATGTCAATTGCCAGTCATGAGTTCGTGACATGATGGAAATGTAGTTGTCCAGTTTCTAGCATTAAAAAAAAAAGTTTGTGGTGCACCCTGAGGCTTCCAGCAACCCGCAGTTCATCACACCTCCGTTAGCAAATGATTCGCAAACAGATTAGTTGTGGGGTCATCAATATTGTACCAATTACAATTAGGTACTAATTGAAACCGAATTGAAGAATAATGTTTAACAACCTTCAGTGATATTTTCACATAAATGCCAAATGTATCATTTCAGAAACTGATAATGGTTCTTCGATTGTCTGACTCATGGATACCGACCGCACTACTGACTCTGTATTATGATAGTACGTCGGATGATTGACATTTTCCGCTGCATGGGACCCTAATAAACAGGACAAAATAATATTATCTCCTTCCAAAACACTCACTGGAAAAACCCCAACTTATACGACCACACACACACATAGACAAATAACAAAGACACACACCATCACTAAACTAAAAGCCCACCTCAAAGATCTCAGCTTCATCTTCAGTCAGTTGTACAGAACCACGTGCAGCCAGTTTCGTTAGCCACTCCTCAGTGGAAGTGCGGCGGCGATGCGCGGGCGCACGCATCCTCCACTTTCGACACCGGGGCTGCAGGGAAACCGACAAAACCCTGACACTGAGCTGATGACGCACGGGCGGTGCAGCGGTTGTAGTAGTTGGAAGGATCCTGTGTGAAGCAATCAGCTGTTCCTTGTTTTCACTTCTGTGTTTTCTAATACATTGTTTTTTGGTAGGTGGTAAAGGTTGCAGGAGCCGGAACTGTTTCATGTGTAACACTATTTAATACTATACTATTAAACATTAATTTATGTATTGTTCGCTGACTGCATGCGGGTGCAACCGTAGTACAACGGTGACTCTTTGTATGAACGTCAAGAAAATGTAAGTCACAATGTTCTATGAAAATATATTACGATTGCGTTTTTCTCTGAACTTTCGTCGGTCAATGTTACTAACAAGGAAATGAAAGGTGTTTTTTTTTCACGATCTATTGATACTCTAAGATTATTCCTGTATTGATTAACCAAAGTTGTTTTATTTATAAAACGCAACTTTTTACTGGTCCTTGGGTTTGCTATGAGGCCTCACTAGTCAGTGCCTAGTGCCAGGAGAGCCTGGTGGCAGGGCCATTAAACATTTATTTGCAAGGGTCGGGAATTCATCAGGTCGGTAGTCTTATTACTAAACATATTGTCTGCGTAACTTAAGAATGAATCATCCACATTCAGATTGAGACGCAAAACTATCATACCATTAAAAACCAACTGGTACCTACTTACTTACGGAAATACTTATTGTAAATTAGTTCTACGGTCTCACCGCAACATTAAACAGGGAATATCCATGTTTTTTTTATCGCATTTTATAACAAATTATGAAAATACCATAGTAGAGATAACAAAAGAAAGATTAAAATTAGCCAAGGAATACGGCCGATTTATGCATTTTGAAACATTATGTACGCACCGATTAGACGGAGAGTCGGAGAGAGACACGGAGAATCCGATATTTACTGTAATGTGTTATATTTCGTTTTTAGAAAGATATAAAAACAAAAATTCGATGTCTTATATCTTTTTACAAACTTTTATTTATTTAATTTCATACAATAGTTATTCGAAGGTCGAGTTGTATTAAACTGTTTACTACCTACATGAATAAGGATGATTTTTTTAAATAAACGAAAATCATGCCTGTTCCCTTTTACAAAATTGTTATACAATAAAAAAACAACTAGTAGGTAGGTACTTATTGTTAATCTGTAAATGAGATAAGTAAACTGCGGGCTTTAGGTACTTGGTTACAATATACCTAATTGTACGTCATTGTATGTTCAGTGGAACACTATCGCAATATTTGCAGCATTTCATATCAAATACAAACCGCTACAAATATTGCACACCGGAATGGAAGATCCTGATAAATCAGTTAGTCATGCAAACTGAAGCGCCGCTGAACGTAGGCTGAGCAAAAACTCCCCTTCTTACAATAGCTATCACAAAATAAGGCATGTTAGGCAGATCCAGTGCTAAATCATAACATACCATCACGCTTGTATTATCCATGGAGTTAGGCAGAGGTGTACAATGTACACCCACAGTTTGCCGGTATTTAGGTCCCATTTAACAGGGGGCGAGCCTATTGCCATTAACCGGGCACAAATCCTAACTCCGATCTGCTACTGAGAATTTCATAGAAAAACCCAGTAACACTTTGCTCGACCTGGGAATCGAACCCAAGACGTCTAGCGTAGCAGCCGTACTTAGCACCACTAGGCTATCATAATCGGTACCAATTCACATAATGAGTCATGTCATGGATGCTCCGCAGTGTGTTTACTTCACTTAATTATGATTGCTTGCGTGTTTAACAACGATTTGAGAAACTAGAACAATGTCAAATATTCGACATTCAAACTCGACTGCACCCGCTAACAAGCCCGCTCGGCCTACGATGAGTTCACTAGTAATCGCTCGTTTGTCACAAACTATAGTCCTAGTGAATCAAAATGAAAACAAACTGTTCACTTCTAACCTAATTGACGGAGAAAATGGAAAATGCCCAACCTCAAAGTTTGCCGGATAATTGTTTGTGCCATTGTCGATTTGATGATTATATCAAGAGTTAGAAATTGAACGCATGCGCACCTGTGAATATCATTCGAAACTTATTCTAATCAGAAGACTTAGAATTAAGCCAAAATCCTAAATTATTCCACTGGAATTTAAAAACGGGATAAAAATACTACGTGTCGAGCTAGTTCTAATGATCTAGATCTAAAGTGTGCCAATTTTCCGCTAATTCCCTTCAGCTGTTTAAGCGTGAAAGAGGAAAAAACATACATCAATCTATCAATTGTTCTTCCTAAAATTTTAGCGTTAAGTACCTAAAGGAGTACCTAGTGTAGAACTAGATCGATATCTACATATATATCTATATGTATATCCAGCTTATTGCGTTCAGCTAACATAAGCGTGAAAGAGTAATTATTGTAGTACTAGTTATTGTAGCGACCATCGACGGTAGACGTCTACGGATTGGAAGTATTTACTTTCCGTAATAATTTAAATGTTAACAGGACTTGCTAACTTTCTTGCCCAGTGACTGAGACTTGGCACCTGGACTGGCGAACAAGCGATCAACAGTTCTACAGCAAAAAGATGACGATTAGCTACTGAGTCAAATCTCCGGCTCTAACAATGATTAGTTTTGTTTGAAGGTTCATAGAAATGCAATCGTTACAAAGAAGTCTCAAAGAGTACCTACACCAAAGTAAAATATTAGTAGACGAAACAATAACACTTGATGAAAGAGCTCGTTGTGAAAATCACACTAACATCAAAGAAACGACTCCTTCACGTCTCTGTTTACAATACAGCTTTATTTCAAACGTCAACTATTAGCCTATGTTATTGCCTACTGTATGAAAAAACACAGACAATGTAACGACTAATAATAGGCGTGTCGCCGCGCCTAGCGCCTAGCGCCTAGCGCCGACCTTCATCACGTTTACAAAATGAAAAGTGTATTAATGACGTAGCATTAAGTGTTTGCAGACTTTTTTTCAGCTGAACGTTTTCCTGGAATACTTATTTCGGTTTGTGTTTGTATCTATACGTACTAATCTACACTAATATTATAAAGAGGTAAGATTATTTTTGTTTGTTTTTTGAAACCACAGAACTCCACCTGCTACGATCCTTACTCCTATCGCCTCATCCACGTTCATACATCTGGTCGTATAAGCAAGAAAAGAGAAAAAGAATACGTAGATTTATGGTTAGGAAAACAGCGAATAGTCCCCACTTATCAATTGGGTGAAGGGCAGAGAGTACGGTGTGTAGTTAATCTGCCAATAAACTGAGCAATCCGTAACCAAATGTTTGAACAACCACACAAATAACTAACATGACGGCAGCGATTTTTTTTTTGTGTTTTCTTATTTGCAACATAATAATAAAGTGCAATACGTACGATAAGTCGGTAAGTCAATGGTTTGACAAACTAGCTCTTATTATTGTCTTTCTCTACCTACGATTAAACAGAGCAACGAGCAGCAACTCTCTAACTAACTGACCGACTCTATGACAATTCAACAGTGTCTGTAAATTATTTAAAAGAAATAAATGACTTTGACGTTAAAAAACGATTTCAGGCACAATTTAATGTTATACTGAAAGTAAGTAAAGATGATCTTATCTGTTTTTCAGACTGCGGACACGAGACTACCTCGCGAGTCAGTTTAGTAGATACGTGAATTGAATAACTAAACTCTACTTGTCACTATGTACTGATACATGAAGTTTGGGGCTGAACTAACTCGTCATCTCGGATTCTGTAAGTCATGTCGTTGTTAGTGAGTAACCGAATTTTAACTCACTGCGCCACGGGTCGCGGGTTTGAATCTCTTACAGTTTAAAATAAGTGTACCTACTGTGTCGAAACAACTTTATTTAAAAACAGGCGTTGCCCTACGCTGGGAATGCCTCCTGTACCGTAGGTGCTTTCACAAACATATAAACTATCATACACATGGAACCAAACCCGCAACTATCTGTCAGCCATACAAACGTTTGTTCCAAACGGTAGTCAGCCGATTTTATAATCAGGAACATAGTTCACTTAATAAAAGAATAGGTAGTATTGAGTTAGATTGTAAGGGCACGTGCCTACTACTTATAATAAGTATTGATTGTCGCGGCGACTTCACTCGGCCGTGAGATGACGGAGTGTGCACTACGTATTACTATAACACAGCACCTACTGTACAAGTTATACTGTTATAAGAATGAATTCCATCAGACCTGGTGTACCTTCCCATTTCTTCTCCAAACCTTTGAAACGAGGAAACCTTATCAAATGATTATCCTTACCTTACTTTACCTTATCTAGATTATAAGCGCGATTGCTACAGGACCCCAAAAAATGTATTAGTGAATAAGTCGTTGGAGTGCCATCCGTACTAATATTATAAATGCGAAAGTAACTCTGTCTGTCTGTCTGTCTGTCTCTTCTTCACGTCTAAACCACTGAACCGATTTCAATGAAATTTGGTACAGATAAAGTCTGGGACCCGAGAAAGGACATAGGATAGTTTTCATCCCGGAAATCCCCCGGGAACGGGAACTATTAATCCACGCGGACGAAGTCGCGGGCAAAAGCTAGTATTAAATAAATAAATAAAATGAATGAATGAATTAATAATTCCTTTCTTTATTTCTTTCAGTTAACTCAACTCAAGTATTATATTTTTTATGATTATCCACGTTAGAAGGCCATTGTCAGACAGTCTAACTGCCATACTCAGAGACGTTTAACGGTTGGGTGAATATTTCATTTCGTGCATATTACATTACGGACGATAAAGAACATATGTAATGTTGAAAAAAATTTAAACTATATTTTTTTTTGTATAGCTAACATCGGGTTCTATTAGCGGCTAAATTTAAAATTAACATTTTATAATAAAAATTGCGTAAAATTAATAAACAAAACCCGAAAATCTAATTACCAGCGATGTCCCTTTTCCCAGATTTGAGTCAATTGACACGTCTTGATTAAAACTGTACTGGGAGAACGGCATTTTTATTACTGTTTAGGACAGTAGGATAGTTAATGTATATGGTGACTATTTATTGTTTACGGAAGAACAAATTTAAGCGGTTTAATGGAACTTTAAAAAATGTCCGTACGCTTCCCCATAATTACCATTAGACGACATGTTCGAACCGATATTTTCAAATATTTACGCCGCAGAGCCCGTGCTTCACAAAGAATATTCGCTGGCAGTCAAAAGCTTAGCTCTCGAGCCGAACACACGCGTGTAAGACTAATTCTGGCTACATAAATTTAAGTTCTCCTGAGCAAAAAGTGAAGTGGTTCAAAAAATTTCTACGCACCGTTCGTGATACAAAAGGTATTTATATTTATTTATTTCAATCAAATGTTTGCTAGATGTATACGCTATTAATCTCTCCTTCCGCTGATATAGCTATAACACTGTACCTGTTCCCACTTCGATAAATTATTGAAAATAGCAGTGAATCTAATTACCACTCTCCTAATTACCATCGATTACCATTCATTTTATCCGAATGGTAATTAGACGAAATGAACGGTAATTATATTTAATAGTTCAATATGAATATGAATCAATTTATATCTACAAAAACACATTATTATAGGGGACCCTAAAAGGTACCCAGACAATATGACATTTTGCTAGCTACTTTAACCTTTTTTATATTTATACAAACTAATTTATTTTAAAATTTTAGCTATTTCTTTTTCGGTTGGTAGATGTTACTAAATCGTGGTATTGAAATGATGAACGCTAATACTCCAAGCTGCAGTGATAGTGAAGATCTTCTTGAAGTAGACACGGTTAAAGTAAATTCCGAAGAGGAATGTGATCGATCACAGAATCAACGCGTAACAGAAGATCCACAACCTTCGACATCCCAACCTGAAGAAATATTCACTGTAGCAAGATTAAAGAAGAAGATAACAAGATTAAGATACATTATGATACAAATGTGATGTTGGTCGAGGCTCTTGGCAATTAAGCCATTGGCTGAAACGACATTCGGCTAAATGATCGCTGAGTCCACATCCCACATGTCGGCAATCACGCGAGCCAAGTCAAGATACTTGATCTTCTTATCATTCTCGGCCTTCACGAGGTTCACGTCATGTGGGACTGTTATGTCAACAATCATTGCGCGCTTCTCTAAGCGATCCACCACCACTATATCAGGCTTATTGGCTACACTAGTCCTGTCACTGATGATGGATCGGTCCCAGTACAATGTGACTTTGCTATTTTCGAGAACTGGGTTAGCACATACCTATAGTACGGTACTTCCGATTCTACAATGCGATATTTCAGAGCAAGTTGCTGATGGATGATCCTGGCCACAAGGTTGTGCCTATGCAAGTACTCTTCGTTAGCTAGACGAGAACACCCAGAGATAATGTGATGACCACCGTGCCATCCTTCAAAATAAATCTCCGGCAGTTATTTGTCATGATAACTTCGTCCATAATTGCACAGGCAAAACCCTCGGTTTCCCCAAATAGGTCACCGAAGCGAAGCCAGGATACGGACGCTAAGAAATCTACATCGGGCCCATGCAAGGCCCGGAAAAAGCGTCCGTGAAGCTCCTTACTCTGCCATACCTCCTCGCGATCTTTAGGTTCTTCGGTTAGGATCTTCTCGAGGCCCTTATCCACTGCCACTAAATCTCGGTGCATTCCCACGTCGGCTTCAAGGAAAAAATCACTGAGACTGCATATCTCGCGGTTGTGGAGAGTCTTAACATTTAAGAAGCCACGACCCCCACACTTCCGCGGAATATACAGTCTCATCACCGATGACCGTGGGTGATGCATCCGATATGCCGTTACCAATGTACGGACCCTCCTATCCAAGACGTCGAGTTCCGTTTGAGTCCATTTAAGTATGCCGAAAGAGTACATCAATACCGGCATGACCCACCCGTTGAAGGCGCGTACCTTATTTCCGCCTGATAAAAGACTATTAAATACTTTTTTCAGGCGGCCTAAGAAGCGCTCCCTAAACAAATGCTTCACGTCAACAGTATTGATGCCCAACGCTTCCGACATATCCAAATACTTGTAGGTCTCCGTTGAAGAAAGGGATCTAAGGTTTATGGATTCCGAGAGTTGAACTCCCTCGGACTCCACAATCTCCCCTCGCTTGACATGCATGACCGCAAATTTGTCCACACCAAATTCCATCCTGATGGCGCTACTGAAAGTTTCTGTTCCCTTCAGTAACTCCATCAGTTGCAAATTGTTGGGGGCAAAGAGTTTCAGGTCATCCATGTAAAGAAGGTGAGATATTACCTGACCTCCTCTCTTTAACCGATAGCCTAGACCTGAATCCTCCAGCAGTGTGCTTAGGGGATTCAAGGCTAAACAGAACCAAAGCGGACTCAAACTACCGCCCTGGAATATACCACGCTCAATCCTTATCGGTTCGCTATTCCTCTGGATATTTCGACATCCTGGATAGCGAAGGACCGTCCTCCACTGCCCCATACACGATATCAGGAAGGCGCATAGAGTTGCATCAATTTTATACAACTCCAGCACCCCTCATGAGCCATGCATGTGGCACCGAGTCATAGGCCTTCTTGTAATCTATCCAACATGTCGACAGATCCTCCCGGGATCGGCGAACCTGTTGGCTAATAGCCATGTCAATGAGGAACAGCTCTTTAGTACCACCGGACCCAATCCTACATCCATTCTGAGAGGGAGACATAATAGAATTAATGTCTATATGTTTGTTAATTTTAGCTCTCAAAATAGATGTAAGAACCTTATAGACCGTCGGCAGGCATGTGATCGATTATAGCTATTATTGTTATGTTCTAGGTTTATTTCTAATTAAAAATTACAAATTACTGCAGTTCCTATAAAAGCCTGAGCGAATTATTGTAAATTAAAAGGCTGATTTATTACATTTTTGTTTTATTTCTATTTACCATTTAAGCCTACCTCATTACCATATATTGATATCTCATTTCCATATAAATGAAATCTCATTACCGTTCCCTCAAAAAAAACAAAAGTCAATAACTTCCAAATTAAATGTCTGATTACTGTCCCTCTATTAAATTACTCTTACAATTGTAAAACAGTTTCCGAAAATCATATAAAGAACCTGATTAAGCACATTTTTTTTATTTTTTTCAAAACATCCTAATATGCACGAAATGAAATATTCACCCGGTTACTTAAGTCGCTCCTTAGTAAAGATTTCCAAGAGAAATCTTTACTAAGGAGCGACTTAAGTAACCGTTAAACGTCTCTGAGTGTGGCAGTTAGTCTAATTTTATAATGAGTGGAAAATCATAACAAAATCTTTTTCAGTAAATTATTGACTGAAATGTTAACGGTCTTTTTGGAAATCTATGGAGGAGGCCTATGTTTAGCAGTGGACGTCCTGCGGCTGATATGATGATAATGAATGGGGGGCCAGTTAACATTTTTCTTCGGTTATAAAATTCAATTTAGCTGTACATAATTATGTCCATATAAAAGTGCAAGACATACACGGCTGACGGCCAATATGAATCAGCTGAGTTTTTGTTTAAACAACCGATGGATAATGTTAACCTCGGGTGTCTAAAATTATGTACTGAATATATGGTATACGTTTTCGTTACGATGTATCTTTCATTCTGTATAGTTTAGGTACGCTTAGTGCAGCCGTACGAGTATCATACGATAACCGTTTAAAAAGTATTCTCCAACAAGGACTCGCCAACTGTGAATTTAGCTAATCTTGGCCATGTTTCAATCATGGCAGAAAGAGTCTTGAAACTGAAAGCCATGAACATTTTGTCAGATAAAATAATTGTGACCAATTAAAAAATCATGGCTAATATGTGGAGAGTACTTAGTATCTCGGTATGCGGCCACACGAGATAAACAATTACCGCGGTGTCACCCAGTTGACCCTACTTAGCGCGCATTCTTTAGGAGATCACGTCCAAAACTAGTGACACAATCACTACTCACCACTAATACTAGTCTACTAGATCCACTTACTTTTAGAATCGTAATCTAATCAGGTAAACATATCTCTAAATTACCAAAAAAAAATTACATAATTTTTTTTTTAATAAAAATCAACAGGGATTTCTGCTATATCGTACCGTGCGGGAATTGAACTCATGACACGTAGCACAGCCGCCAATTGCTCAGCCACTGCGCCAACCATGCCGTCTGACTGTCGCTGAGATAAGATTGCAAGATTTTGAACGTTTTAATTAGTAGAGTTGGCCTTCTGTATATTTTATGTCTATTCTATACAAGAAACCATGACCTGAATGCTGATCTCCTCGATAAACTTGACCGTCTTCTAAATAACTGCATTCGATTCATTTTCAATCTTCGTAAATATGATCACGTCTCTGCGCACCGGTCACTTTTAAAGTGGCTGCCTATAAGGCAGCGCAGAGAACAAAGGGCTTTAACTACTTTATTTTCTTTTCTTCAGTCCCCCAATCGCCCTAGTTATTTAACACCCCATTTCCAGTACTTGTGCGATGATCATACGAAAAACCTTCGATCCTCACACAATCGTCTTCTTAAATGTCCCTCCCACCGCACAGACTTCCTACACTCTTCTTTCTTTGTCCAGTCCATCTCATTGTGGAATGCGCTCCCCCAAGAAATCAGGGTGGCAACCAACAGGTTTTCCTTTAAAATTAAAGTCCGCGAGCACATTCGTAAGAAGCTGGTGGTATCGTCATAACTTTTTATTTTCCCACTGTTTCTCTTTATATTTTTGTTTATGTATTATGTATATATGTACTTATAAGTATGTATTTATATGTATATATGTTTGCTTATGTATATAGTCATGTATTATTATATTGAATTTCAGTTTTATTTTTTATATTTTTTATCTTATTTTAAAGTCATTTTTCTTATTTGCACCTACCACAATTTGTCTCTGCATCACCCTAAGGTTGACTGGTAGAGAATGCCATTGGCATTAAGTCCGCCGCTGTACATTTTGTGTGCATAAAGTGTAAATAAATAAATGAAACCAAACTTTGCAGATTCAGAACAAGTAGCAACTCAAACATTAGCTAACACATTGTCAAACGCATGAGGATTTGTTGTGATTGGCTGATTGAATTATCAGAAGCCAATCAATTGTTCAGGATGTGAGTCACGGTAAGAGCAAATCTTGGACAGTGATAGATAGGTACAGGTTTTATGAAAAAACAATATTATTTAAAAATATTTGAAGTTTTGTAAACTAATTGTATGACAATGTTAATTTATCTTTAAAATATCCAGGTGTCCAAATAAGTGAAGAATTCTTTTGTATGATTTTATCTTTCATTATTGTTTAAAATGAGTTTAAGTAAACGAGTGGTGAATGACCTGTACGTACACACAAAACTGTAACTCACCTTGGTACCTACCTAGGTGAGTTACAGTTTTGACCATTAAATTTTAGTTATATAGATAGATCAATATAAAAAAATCTTATAGAATCACATTCGTATATTGAACACAACATTCAGAACAAAAATCCGCGCCCACGTCTAGTTACACTAGACTTGTATACTTAGTCACATTAATCATAAAATTGCTATAAGGCTCTGTTTTTCTTTACATCCCGGCGGACGATTACGTGGACTTGACAGGAGAGGCGAGTGCAGACAGGCGCCAGGCACAGAGCCAACTATTGCGTAATGCCTTACTTACGACAGCTCCAAGAGAGTTATGAGCACCAGGGCTCGTGACGTGGGGTGGTACTTTATAATTAGAATGAAGGTTTCAGCCCCGCGCCTTCATTCTTCAGCCCTGAGTCGAGAGCGCTTTTTGATACGATCATGCTGAAATAGCTCTGTCATGAATGTTGACAGCTGTCATGTGTTTCTACAACTCTTTAATCGCTTTAAAAACAGTTTTTGTAGGAATAACACTTACAAAACACTATCAGGCTTTCATAAAAGTATGTTAGATAGCTAGATAGATTCATTTACTGGCCTGAAATTATATAGTATGGTATTGTATTTATTTAGGAAATAAAACTATTAAATAAATTGCAGTCATTGTCGGCATGGTTGGCGCAGTGGCCGAGCGACTGGCTAATGCGCTACGTGTCACGGTTTCGATTTTGCATCACGGAACAAATATTCATATTCATATTCATATTCATTCATATTCATTTATTTTGCGTACCATAATGTGCATAAAAGATGTTACAAAAAGCTTACAGCTAAGGTACAATTATGGACCCTGTTAGGGCACAGCAACATGGTATTAACCTAAAATTAAAATTTATAAAATAAAAAATAAAAATAACACAATTCTTATAAAAAATTTAAACTTATGTACCTATTAAAATGTATTGTTAGTAGTTACTTATAATTCTATTGAGATCATTTATTTGTATTAATATATATAAAGATATTAAATTTAATAAAAATTAAAATAACAATTATTATAAAAAGATATGTGAGCTTATGTATTTATTTAAGTATTCAAATGTATAGTATAGTTCGAAATTATCATTATATTAATATTGTTATTTAATTAAAATACGACACATATAGCCTACAAGATAGTTGTTCCGGGTCTGGCTTTTTGTGTATGTGAGTTTTAAGTTTATATTTATGTTCACCCACGATACCGGAGAAATTCCTAGAATGCGGGGCAACGTTTTAAAAAAGAGTATTAACAGATTCAGCTCGTGTACAGGAATGTTGCAATGTAACTATACATTAGGTAGGTAACTAATTCTTTATAGTTTATATTTAAGTTCTTTGAATTATTAAGTAGGCTACTATTTGCGAGTATGTTTGACACAGAGAACAAACATTATTCCCGATGCTATCGTTTCACAAACAAGCCACTCCGGGAGCTGCACACATTATCATCGTGACATTGACGCAGCCACCAAGGAGATCGCTGATTTGATACCGACCTTACAATTGTTGCAAAGGTTATTGTGTCAGAAGGTTTGTTGTCCTGCAGTGGGAGGTCTGGAAGTCGGTGTTTACGTGTGATGCTCACTGGTGGTTGTACTTCCCCGGATGAGCTCTTTATTATGTGAGTGACGTCATACTTAAATGGGCTATTAAGAACTGCAGCCGCTACCGAGGTAAGCCTTGTTAGTGGTGTAGTTAGTGCTCTTCAACTAATTTCTAAAGAAAAGTTACCATCACACCTGTTTTTCCCGAAGGGTTAGGCATAGGAGTACAAATGTACACCATCAGTTCGCCGGTATGTTTAGGCCCCATGTAATTCTACAACTAATTGCTAAATGAAAATTGTACACATGATACATTCGTTACTTTATGTAGGTAAGTTCAGATTCAAATGTGCATTTAAACGGTCTCAAGATCGCCTTTTTATATTAAAATAAAACAAAAAAATCCAATCAAAAATAATCATTTATTTTCCAAAATATTATTATGATACATAGGTACATTTAGTTTGGTTTCAGCATGTTTATATTCTGCCATACGTATGTACATGGCGTGCAAATGGGAACATCTCTTCAGACACACTCGTGCGCATGCGTCGCCCCGTCACCCCCCAGCCCCATCAGCTAGCATCCCACAAGTGGACATGACAACTTATAACTATTCACCTATTATCTATGGACTGAAAATGGCCGTTTGTTTTCTGTTCCAAAAATAAAACAACTCACGCGCCTGTCTCTGACAAGCATTCTCTCCAATATCTTGCCTACTCTCAATAATATCAGTTCAACACTTTAGTCACCTTTAAGTCTTACGTAGAACAATCTCACTTATTGATATAAATGCTATCATGAGTATACACTGGATGTGATGTACCAACGCAACAGTCTACAACAACAACTACAAATAAGAAAAGCAAGGAACACATCGTAGTATAATATTGCATGCGTGACTGTGCCGATAGGAAAATAGTTCAGCCTTCTTACACTCAACATCGAATGAAAAACAAAATGAATATGGAAGTGCGCGCACTTGAAACTATTTTTACAACGAGAGCGGCTCCCAGCTTGTCCACATTTATATAATCAGTTAGCTACGGACTTTTCCACTAGTGTGCACATTTCTTTACATAACAATAAATAACTTATTTGATAACAATTCCTTTTTAGTTCCAGGTGTACTTGTTTTGGTTGACGCTACAACTTGTGACATCTGAACATGGGTCTAGCTTGCTACGCAATTACTTGTTAATTCAAAATCAATGAGCGGTGTTATCAAATAATTGTTTTTCTCTAATAAGCTACGCTTTTCAACAAGTCTTCTAGCAACATGCAGATTTCCAAAAATAAAACATTGTATAAATAGGCATGAGATCTGAATTCCGTTAGATAACCATGACGATACCGTCTCCGGAAATTATTTCAACAGTTTTTATTATTGTATTTATCGCATTCATGTTATTAAACGGTGCTACGTAAGTAATATATGTTTCAAACATGAACCGCGCTAGGGCACAGTGACACAGCACGTTGTACTTTCCCATGACTCTATTTCCATTTACTATTTATTTATACCACTAAAGGGAGCGGATAGTTTTCAGGGCGGACAGTAGGTACTGCAGTAATTTTTGTTTAAATTTGGGTTTTCCCATTAGAAATTTCTGAATAACAGCCCGGAGTTTGGAAGTTGGTGGTGTGACACCCCTGTGGCTCGGAAAGGACGTAAAGCCAGTAGTCCTGCGCCTGATCTCTTCCCGGTTGCGTAGTCCCATTGGACTATGAGAGTTAGGGAAGAGGAAGTGCACCTGTATTTGCGCTTACACTTGTGTACTATAATACTCGCCAGCCGTGACCAGAGTCCGTCTGGAGAATACATACATCATTTTTGTATGGACGGGCTCACACAACCGGCCGGTCCGATGTGGCCGGGCTTCTACAGCATCCTTCCTCTTCCTATTGTATTGTCAGAAGTGTGTAAAGAAGCTTCAGGCCTGGACCGAGCGGTCGGCTGAGACCGATTGGATAAGAATCAAGGCTTTTTGTAATGTCAACTAGAATTTTACATAATTATGTCAACATTTTAATTACTCTGAATCAATAATGTCTAAACCTTTAACATATTGATTTAGAATTATTACGTTTTATTTAATGAGTAATCTTTCAGTACGGAGAGTACAGCACTAGTAGGTACACCACGAAATGTATTGACATGTTCGTTTAATGACTGAAGTAATATTGTTGCGGTTGTGGAAACAGGACACACATACACTGAACTCGGCAGCGGGAAAAGCCTTGACGCATAGAAATTCCATTATGATTTAATATTTTTAATTCTTCCGTTTTTAATAGAAACGCTATTATAACCTCTGATAAAAGAAATAACAATAAAACAGTGGCGGGCATTGGATTATATTTCCACTTGCTGCTACTGTAACACTGCTTGTTATTAATAGTGAAACTGTCTCGGTGGCCTAGTGGTCCTAAGCGCGACTGCCATGCTAGAGGTCCTGGGTTCAATTCCCAGGTCGAGCAACAAGTGTTATTGGGTTTTTCTATGAAATTCTCAGTAGCAGCTCGGAATTTGGAATTGTGCCCGATTAATGGCAATAGGCTCGCCCCCTATTACATGGGACCTAAATATACCGGCGAACTGTGGGTGTACATTGGTACACCTCTGCCTAACCCTTCGGGGAATACAGGCGTGATGGTATTTTTATTCTTTATTGATAGTGACGTCATCTTGTTTACATGTTTTTATTTCTCATAATATATCATCACGCCTGTATTTCCCGAAGAGTTAAGCAGAGGTGTACCAATGTACACCCACAGTTCGCCGGCATGTTTAGGTCTCATGTAATAGGGGGCGAGCCTATAGCCATTAACCGGGCACAAGACCATTAGGCTAACGAGTCAATTACTTTTATTTCTCATTTTACGCATTCGGGTTTTATGACCTTTTTATTAACGCATTTTTTGTTTTATTAAATTATAAATTTGCAAACGGTGATTGCAGCTGTAAAATTGGCTAGCAACCATTATCTTGAAAGAGCTACGGAGTGATACGTTACTCTCTGTGGTATTTAACACTTGTTTTAGTTCCTACCGCCATTTTGCGGCCGCGCCATGTAGATAGCTTTTATAAAAACAAAACGTTGTTGCATAGAATCATTGCACGATTTATAGGAATTCATCCAACAGAATAAATGTTCTAGCCAGTTATGGCAAATGCCTTGAAAGAAACCCACATACAAAGAAACAGTCATGATACGCATGAAAAACATAACCCTCTCTTTATTGTCGGTCGACTAACAATGCAGGTCACAGCTGAAGGAAATATTCGCGATATTTATCAGCTATTTTATGTTCATTAAAACATTGAAAACATTAATTAAACAATGTTTTGCTATAAATGAGTGAGTGTGAGTATTTAATAGTTAATCCGCGAAGGTTTGCGATGCGGTGTGAGTGAGAGATTCGAGAGAGTAGCAGTCTCGTGTATGGTAGGTATATAGTAGGGCGGTCGGTCGTTGCAGCTGACATTCATGTTATATTTCGTATAGAATCTACTCAAAAAGGAAATCTGCATGTTGTGTGGCAAACACTCAATTATGCATATTAAATATGTCATTTTCCATTTTTTTTAAATTACATAGTATCCATCACAATATATAAATATACATATATATATACAAAATATCCGATAGAAACTCTCGAGAACAAAGTCACAGGCAAAAGCTAGTTTTATTTATAAAGATGTTGTTTTTTTTTTTCATATAGTCAGTCCTTTAAAATGTGTTATGTACAAAATAATATCACTTTATTAGTTAGGACGACTGCTCACCATGAGAGCCTAGGTTTGAATCCCAGGCCGAGTATGTTAAAGCTCAATGGCACTTCTGTCTAGGATCGCAATTAGTTTCGATTTCCCTTACCTAAAACGATGGGATTTAATAACTATAATAATATATTATTGTAATTTTGTACTAATATGTACTATGTTAGGTATTTATTTTGTATTCTTAATAACAAATAAACAAGTTATCCTGTGAGGAACATTATAAGTAATAATAAATGATAGCCGTGCGGCCGTCACCGGGAAACTCCGCGTTATACAACTAGCAAGGCCACGGGAGGATAACACAATATGTTAATTAATATACCTAATGGCTCATTTCAACCGAATTACTAAAACCCTGATCGTGTTATAGTCTGATAGGTACCTATGTACTGCTATAGTTAAGAGTTCTTCTAACTATTTGCTGTCTCTCTCTATACATAGAGATGAACGTCGGGAGAATTTGTGAAGCTGCGTAGTTCGGAAGAGAAAATAAAATGATAGTTGTACCCCTTGTGGTTACTTAACTTACAACACGTAAACATCGCGTAAATTCACTTAAAAGCAGACAAAATGCTTAACATTATAAATAATTCAACGTACAACATTTGACAATCACTAAATCATACACGAATAAACTCTGAGTACACTTAATAACAAAAGTCTTCGACATAAATATGAAACACAAACACACAACAACAATGAGTTGCGCCCCAACTACTCCTGAGATTACAAAGCACCATCTTATCGTAGCACGTCACGTTTGGCAGAGCCCCGCAGCACCGGCGAGCACGGCGTCCTCTCTACATCTAACAAGGCAGCCCATCTCATGGGATTATTGTCGCTCCTTCAGCAGCTTCTGGCACAGGCCGCACAGGTCGTACGTGTCGCGGCTGCCGAACGCCGTTAGCCGCGGCTCCCGGATGCAGCCCATCAGCTTGTTCCTCAGGCAGCGCTTGTGCGCCTCGAACAGGTACCTCTTGCCCGGCTCCATGACCGCCATGGCTTGCGCCAGCAGGCTTCTGTCTCCGAACACCAGCACGGCGTCGTACTCCCTCATGGGCAGCATCCCTCTGTTGTTGGTGATGAAGCAGCGGCCGCACTGGCGGGACGTGAACACGGTCGCGCCCTCCGCGTCTGAGAACACCGGCGTGTTCGGCGACACGAGGAACATGAGCACATATTTGTTGCCGATGCGCAGCTCGTCGCTGATGAAGCTGACGGAGGCGACGGGCGCCAGCGCGTACGACACCAGCAGGTACACCGTCAGGTAGAACACCAGCACGAGCAGCGTCTTCTGGAACTTGGACACTTGGCGCCAGCACATCGCGCGGGCATGTTGCCGCGGGCGGCGCGTCAACCAAAGTCGCGCGCTCCGACACTTCTGCCGGCCGCACGGTCGATACCCCCGCGCGTCCCACTTGTTTACAACCCTTATGCGCCGACCGACTGAAAACCTACTCAATTACCAAGCATTTAAGGGCGATAATACCTTATTGTTGGCACATTTTCTTTTAGTGACGTGACCATGTGACAAGTCCGTCGTGTATTCTTTGAACCTAAGCTCCGGATGGAGTATCAGCTTTATCTCTAAAGGCTAAGGCTCAATATTCTTATTCGGATAATACGACGCGTGCGTGCGCGGAGATAGTGACGTGCCGCAGTGACGTACCGCATTCACATCAATTCGGGAAGGTCGGCCGTGTTACAAAAACGTTGAATACAGAATTATCTAAATGCTAAGAATAGGTAGACAAATTACTTCCCAGTGCTGAGGAAGTTTTGGGTGTGTGATAGTAGCTCTTCACAATAATATGCAATGCCCATCATCACATTTTTATAGGAATATGATCAAGGAAGTTAATAACAAAAAAATATAATTAAAGATGTAGTAAATAATTACGCATTATGAAGGAACAAGCAACAACTCGCACTCATTATAAGCACGCTTTGGTTGATAATGAAACTTGGTTAATCGAAAGCTTCAGATATCATCACGTGGAAAGAGTCCTCACAGTTATATACTTTTTATATTGCATCTCATACTGTGGGTGTATATTGGTACACCTCTGCCTAACCCTTCGAGGAATACAGGCGTGATGGTATATTTTAATGCATCTCTAAATCAAGGTGAATAATTAAATTGCCATAACTACTATACTTATGACGGAATTATGAGAGAGCTCAAACCTCCGTACTGCGTACATCACGTAATTCACGTACAAGTACAGTAGGTAAGTAGTCATAAAAGAAAATGGGCGAGTCTATGACGCAATCGTCCATTAACTTGACTTGCCTCCAGAGAGACTTCAAACGAATAATGAAATTCCAGCCGAGCGCTCCGGGATGATTCCGCTTTATTATATTGTAAAAGGAGTTGATTACTAGGTCGCCTGACAAATGTACTTATAGTCGGAATGTACTTCCAGAGCTCACAGTCAACGATGCAGAGTCTTCCATCTCTCGTAGACATTCAATGGGCCCTAAGTCTCGAACGATTTAAAAACAACAGACGCAGGTCTCTGTTCCTATAGGAATTCTAAAATAATCGCTTTTGGGAGCTTGCCAGAAACACCACGCATGGCAAATGGCTCAAGTAAACATATTTCCAATAACAACTGCAATTCAAATTACGGTTTAAGAGAACAATTGCCAAACAACTCAAAATTCAATGTCACTCGACAAAAAAACGATACAAAAACTGTTTAAAAGCTAAAAATAAAGCTGATAAATTCAGTGTTAATGGTATTGTCTAAATTAGCGGGACACTGTGTTAATGTTTACATCATTAATCTAACGATTTGATTGTAAAAAACAGTTCATTAATCAAATAGTTTATTTTATTTAACCTATCTGGCACTTAGATCAACATGCATGTAATTTTAAGCTGGAGATTCTTATATCTGATAGCTTATAAATACATATGTTATTACATTACTTGTCTACTAACAAAACATAGGCTACATTAGCGCTATTATGCATTGCAGGAAGCAAACTTGTTCATGACGAAGCTCAACCGAAAAAAGATTAACCTTGACATACGGATTTAGCAAACAATAGTTAATTATAACCTTACCGACGCCGTTGCAGTCTGTGGTCTCCGCTTTGAGATCGTAAGCACTATTCACTGCCTTGTACCCAAACAAGATAACACATACAATCACGCCTGTATACCCCGAAGGATTAGGCAGAGGTGTACAAAAGTACACTCATAGTTTGCCGGATTTTTACGTCCCATGTAATATAGGGCGAGCTTATTGCTATGAATCGAACCCAAGACCTCTCAAATAAGATAAGGTTACAAATATATCATTGAATATTTGCTCTCATAACTTCATGGGGTATAGATCCGGAAATTAAACAGTCCGATGGGGTTTACTCCATAGGTACGAGCCAGGGTGGTGTGCGGTGTCCGGTTTCACAATGAGGTCAACCATTTAGTGTCGTTAAGTGTTCATTTATGTATCTAGTTTATTTGTAGGGGCTACACATACAACATGTGTGAGCGGTCAAGGACTCCGTTAATAGACACCGTACTTAATTACTTTGTTTGGACAGATATTCACAAAAAAATAGGTCATCAAAATTAATGAGGGTTCATTGACCAAACATTGAGTCAAATGAATAACTAAAATAATGATTAGCGATTTATGTATGTTGTATACATATGACACGGAATCAAAATACTAAATACGAAATTATAAATGATCATTTTAATATTTAAATGTCCATCTACATATTGGATACATTTTTTAAATTGTTGAGCAAAAAATAATTTATTGCTTTACTGAAAAAAATAAACTAATAAAAAGAAACTGCTGCCATCTGTTATCGAATAGAAAAACTATTTCGAACGGCTCTATAGTTGCTTCAATCGCTAAATAGATGGCGCTACGTTCCACGCCTATGCGGCCTGTCTGCTCAAACAACTTGATGAATTAATGAACCGAGAACATGAACAAACATACCATTGATAGTAGGGTCAGCTGTGACGTGACGTAATTGATGACGTCACCGACAGCTGTCTGGAGCCACCATTGAGTTAGGTACCACTATAAGTAGGTCAATGAAATGAAAGTGATCTAAGTGGATGCCTATAGCTATAGTGTTGGCACTAAATTAGCACCCAACTAACCAGAAATTCTTTGAACTAGTTTTAAGAACTAGTGCTTGTGTTGCTATCTGCAGAAACGGGTTCGGAGATTACTACCTACCTACTTAATTCGTTGATAAGAGTGTAGTGTACAACGCTTCTGCATAGCAACAATAAACGTGGCCACCTACTGGGCCCAAATCTTAATGCAGATTAGCCAAGTACGCAGGATACATTACAGTGCACAAGTGTGTGCGCATTCACAGGTGCAATCCCTCTTTCCTAACTCTCATAGCCGAATGGGACGGTAATCCGATACAAGCGGGGAGAAATCAGGCGCAAGAACAACAGCTTTTACAAGCTTTCCGAGACACGGGGGTGTCACACCACCAACTTCTAAACTCCGGGCTGCTACTGAGAAATTCCTATTGGAATAACCCAATAACACTTTTTGCCCGACCTGGGAATCGAACCCAGGACCCCATGCTCAACAGTCCTGCTCGCCACCACGAGTCCAACGGTGCAGTTGTATATATGTACCATCGATAGGAAAGGGTTAAGAAGTAGTAGGTACTCGTAAAAGTTAATTCGAATTAAACAGTTACACTGAAAGCCAACCCCGATAGATCCAGGAAAATGCTAGACAGGTGTACGTCAACCACCCGCCCTAGCGCGTAGAATATGTGAGTGGATCCTGCAAACATGACGAGTGTCGCTGAAATAGATGCCTTCATTATTCACGCGACTTCATTCATAAGTGTGTGACGTCGATAACTAAGTATCTGGGTAAGAATTTTTGATGCGGTTACGGTATTTGGAGCTATTCTTAGCTTACCTAACTAGGTACTATTAGTAATTATTAATACTTGATCTACACTGATCGATATTACTTTGCTAAAAACTTTATTAACTTAATGTTTGATTTGAATGTATAACTGTTTATTTTTCTGAATAAATAAATAAATTATTGGATTTTTCTTTAAAATTCCCAGTAGCAGCTCTGAGTTTGCACTTGTTAATAGCAATAAGCTCGCCCCTGATTACATGGGACCTAAATATACCGGCAAACTGTGGGTGTGCATTGGTACACCTCTGCCTTACCCTATGGGGAATACAGGCGTGATGATGAGTGTTATAACTTATAATATTAATTTCGAAACAGGATTCTTTTCTACCAAAGACCTTCATTTGCTTTAATTATAACCTAATTTAATTGTCATCTGCGGGTCGATGGCAGCCGGCCCAAAACTTAGCCACGAGTTTGAGGCCATCAGTAGAGTCCATCTCTGATGCCCTGATGCCTGCCCTTCAGGACAGGCATCAGGGCACAAGAGGACGTAGTTCTATTGTTTCAGGAACAGCACCACAATTGCTCATCAGGCTGTAATCGTCTATTAGCCTGTACCTGAGCAGGTTTTGCTTTACAAACCTGTATTCGGAGTCTGTTTACTGGCCTACCTGTATCTTTAAATATCTCGACCCACACAATATTGCTTTGCTTCACGTACCAACTGTCTGAAAGTCCCACCATGACCAACGATTTTGCAGATGATAATAAAAAGCATATATTAAAACTTCGTAATAAATAGTGTATCGAACGCAAATGATCGCAACATTACCTACACACTGCCGGCACGCGTGCGACATTTACCGATAATTACCGCGCGATAAATTGTCGCGCGGCACCGCGTCGACACGCGGCACTGTCACGATTTATTGCACGGCGAGCCGCGGTTTGCGCTGGAACAGCCTGTGGGGCGATGATGTAGCCGTGGTACATGGTGGTAGGTATACTATACAATGGTCAACTGTATAACATCACAGTTGATCCGTAGCTTTTTTATTTGTCTACGCATATTAAAACAATTAATGTATTCTGATAAATGACCTAAAAGCTGATGCAAATGCAAATGCATTATCAGAAACAGCTGTAACTCATATTAGTATAGTTCATAGTAATCATCAAACGCAATCACACGCAATATTTTTCACTGTTCTTTTCTACCTTATGCGTAGCCTAAAGTAATGACAAGTTTTTTTTCCCGACCAGTAAAACATTGTCGAGGAGCAGTAAGTTGTTAACATTTCCACCTCTAGCCCGACCAGTGTCCAATCACGAACAGAATATAACTAAAGCTGGCTAAAACTTACAACAGTAATCTTGTAACCCTATCAGCTATCTTCAAAGGGCGAGACGTATCAACCCCTAGCGGACACTAATCCGGGTGTCCGGTCAGTCCGGCCGTCCGGTTGTCCGGACAGGACCGCCATTACAGATAGGAGTAAGACGTTTACTAAGTTTAAGGAACAATTTATTGATGTAGACAGGGGAATAGGACAGACGGGGAGGGAGTTGGAACTGATTCGAGAATTTAAAGAAACACTTAAGTTGTTTACTTGGAGAAAATAATACCTATACACCTACTAGTTTTCTACCGAAGTATAATATTATTGCTTATTTACTAAATAACGATTGTCATTCCTATAGAGCCCCAATTTGTGACGCTGTCAGCACATCCTAGCACTACACCATATCTACCTTGGAGAGTTCGAGCTATAATATAACCCTATAAGACATGTGCGATCTAGTTAATTATCAAATTAACTAACATTCTTTTGATGTAAATTTGTTGCCTGAGTAGGTGCATAGGTATACGTTTACAAAATGTTTGTTATTTTTACCCGACTGCGACAGAAGGAGGGTTATGTTTTTCGAGGGTATGTTTGTATGTATGTATGTATGTAAGTTTGTATGTATAATTGTTTGGCACGCTCTGCAGGCTGAACGGCTCGATGGATTTTAGCTTGAGAGGTGTCGTTAGATTCGTATTTACTGTGAGAGTGACACTGGGAATATAAAAAAAAAAAAAAAAAAATGGCGGATTTTTGGCGCCAAATTCTAATGTTTGGCTCGCTCTGCAGGCTGAACGGCTCGATGGATTTTAGCTTGAGAGGTGTCGGTAGATTCGTATTTACTGTAAGAGTGATACTGGGTATATTAATTTCTTTTTTAAAACACTAAAAAAATAAAAAATAAAAAACGGTAATTTAAAAAACTAAAAAACCCGACTGCTATTCTTTAAAAATCCCTAAAACAAGATAAATTGTAGCAGTCGGGACCCATTCGGGACCATCTGCAATGTAATATAGGTATGTGCTCTCAATTGACTAATCCTCCATTTCTAGAATGGGTCCCGACTGCTACAATTTATCTTGTTTTAGGGATTTTTAAAGAATAGCAGTCGGGTTTTTTAGTTTTTTAAATTACCGTTTTTTTTATTACATAACAGTGAACAGTGTTGATACATCTAAGTAACTTCATTCATAGCTCTATGCCATAAGTAGGTAAGTTCTTAAGGGTCAGTTACACAAATAGCCGGCGATCAGTCAGCGGCACCAGTAACGCGCAGCTGCTGTCTCAATCCCGGCCGGGATGCGCGCGGGATCCGCCCGGGATCCCGCGGGATTAACCCCGGTAAGCATCACCAGGTGGACAGCGCGTTATGTCGCTAATTCTATGGATTTATCGGCGATAAACGTTGATGGGGATTCAGAGGGATTTGCAGTGATTGAGTTCATTGAAGGATGTTAGATTTAGAGCTTAAGTGGACGCTGTAGCTTGTGGATACGTGACGCACATCTTATCGCATCACAAGTGAAATGTGTATGTCGCTAACAATGCGCTTTGATGTACAGTCAACAAAAGACACAAGTAACCATGCCGTCACAAATAATAGAAGTTTTTTTAGACGCTGAAGTATGGTTTCGAATAAAATTTGATTTAATGTCGAGAAAACAAACAGGTCTTTAATTAAAATTAAATTTAACACATCCATCAGTTTACAAAGAAATGTCAATCATTTCTGGCCACACTGGTTACTTATCTCTTTTGTTGCCCGTACTTATACGCCAAACGCAAATTAATAGCACGGTCGTAACAGTAGTAGGTACAGTAATAGGTAATTAACATAATTAGACACTAGGTACTTGCTTGTCCGCTGCGCTGTTATTCGGGTTCAAATCTTACCTGAAACAAATAATAATCATTAAAATTAGTTACGAAGTGAGACAACAAACGTTAATACTACGTGTGGAAGTAGGTAATCGATTTTCAGAAATAAATATAATTCAATTAATCAGGTATATTATGGCTTAAACATAAATTATAGAAATTCCTTCGTTTTTGAACGGTAAAACGGTATTTCTAGATAAAAGCAGTTCGGAACAGGATCTAGATACGTCAAGCTGTCGAGCACAATCTATCCTGGCACGCTAACGCGAGCTAAAACCGCGGCTTTTGTGCCAAAAACCAACACATAAATCAGTCTGCGGAATCAATCGTGTGTGTGCTCTATGGTACGTCGGGAATAGATGTTCGCGACCAACGCTGTGTGCGGGTGCCGGCGTTATTTACTATTGAAGGCAAAACTGATGTCCATGCACAGTAAGCTGTTTTGCCGTTCGTACTTAAATTAAAAAAAAAGAAAACGTTCGGGAAATTTGTTTAATTCATAGATGCTACCAGCGTGTAAGTGTCCCACTGTTGGGCGGGTGCCTCTACTCACACAAAAAATGTAAACACGCATGATTAATGATCAACACGTTTTCTCATTACGTGCTGATGATTTGATATCTTCAATTTTATTTTAAATTGGGCCAGCCATTGTGGCTATCTTATGGGGAGGCCTATATCCAGCAGTGGACGTCGTTCGGCTGATATGATGATGACGACAATGAAGAAATTAATGAAAAAGGAAGTAGATAAGGAGATCAATACATTGATAGCTTGATCTTTACGTAACGTAGGATCGACGCCGCACGTACTGCTAATAAACTATAATAATGTCTAAGTTTATTAAGCTTACTAGAACATAAGCCGTCTCAGACACAGCCACATACTTAATACGTTATAATAATATATTTAGTAACCAGATCAGCGTAACAGACATACTGGGGGTGCGAGTACATTGCTGAGCAGGTGTACGATACGGCTTTTTTTTAATACATAAAAATGTTGCTCCTCACTGGGAATTACTCCAATATCATAAGTGTGTTTAAAATCATATAAGTCACATACACGAACAAGCTGACCCGAAACAACTACCTGTAGCCAAAAAATATTTGTTCCGTCCAGGAATCAAACTCGAAACACGCACTACAACTTACAGTCAATCTGTACACAGGCACTGCACTATGTCACTAAAACTACCATTAACTACGTACAAAAAAAAAGGTGAGATGCGAATAGTTTTTAGCGAAGAAGAGACTACGCTACGGGAGTTTTATATTAGGAAAGAGTTAGAGAGAGAGACTGCAATATGATCAACAATAACATAATATAAATAATCAAATGTGTTTTACACGCTCAAATAAATGAACAGTTTATTTTCTTACAAACGCTTCATTAATCGTCATTGGGAGGATCAGTGTTTAAAAAAAAGCCTTTAAGTAAAAAAATAGCGTCATCAGGAAGTCGCTAGCATGACTGTAATTATAACAAAATGCAGTGCAGTCAGTTCTAGAAGTCCTTGTTCCATGGAGATGCGCCCCGCAGTGGAGCCGCCATCACGCTAATGTGCGTCTAAACTCACAGCCATGTCGCCTGCGCGAGTCATTAGCGATACCCGTCGCCCGTATGAGGATTAATAAGTTTTGTGGATTTACTCACAACTGTAGCTATCAGGTGGGACTGTTTGTTACAACTTTTCCGTTTTATCTCTCGGCGGTTCAGGTTTTCTCTGCGGATTTTGGACGCGACTGCAACCCGTTAATATTTAATGAGTGTAATGCTGATCGGCCTGCCAGAAAGTGGTACCTATCTACCTACGCGGTTACTACTTTATTATAGGTCGACTGTAACTTGTTAACCGAAAGAGTTAAACTTTAAGTTAAAGTTTGACTGAAAGTTGGTGTGTCTGTCACACTACACACCTATAAACAAACACATCAACGTTCAAACATAGATATTGCTTATGTATTGCTCAGTTAGTAGTTACTGTTGTTCTAGTAGAGATTGCCTACGAATATTCTAAACAAAACGTTACTATTACTTGATTAAAATTTTGGTACGATGTAGATGGTAAGTACTTCTACGAGAACAACTACTTTACAATGAGCTCTATTGCCTTACCCATTGTTTACTATTTTACCTTATATACATAAAGAAAAAGCTTCATCAGATTTGCGCCCGATTCCTACATCACACAGATATTTACGTGCAACCTTCTGCCAGGGCGCGGGTCGTCGACACAAGGACGTCGCGCATCCGTTATACTGCACGCACTACATGCGCATTCGTAATGAGCCCGGCTGTTGTAGGAGGCGATGGACATTCATAACATATAGATATGTTGAGGAGAGGGAACGACGGAGTTGATCAGTTAATCTAGTCGGTATGAAATAAAGTGCTCTTCTTTAATGTACAGCAGAGGCGTAGGTATTTATTAGACGCAAAATTGAAATTGCACAAGAAAAGTTGTTCTGCAACACAGATATCGATTTATAATAACGTTATGTTGTTAATCAGCTTAAAGCCACGAACGCTTTATTCGCTTTTGATAAGTACATACACTTAATACGTAAAACTAAAAATACCCCGGTATCAATTCTAATAAATAAGTTGCCAATTAACGCTGCAATATGCCAAAAACGACATACATTCTAATCATGTATAATGCACAGTCAAATAATCCATTTCTATTATCCAGCAAATTCTCAGAACAGTTGGGTATATGGTAGCACCGCGGCGCCGCGGCCACGACGAGCAAATTAATTCTAATTACCACTCCCTGCCCTGCAATGATCACATCACATGCGCAGAACAAGAACTTGAACACTGTCATAACATAACGCACACTTGGTAATTAAACAACTTTAACCTATTAATTAAAACAGAGTGATGAAAACCTTCAATCACGGTTTCAGTATAAAAGACATCGAGACCAGAGAACACTACAGTATTCAAAATGGCTGATTCAAGATGGCGGTTCGCAAGTTTCATCTGCGTCGTATTTATGGCCAGTTCGGTGATGGCTTCCAAGGAGCTGCTGACTAAGATGAGCACAGGCTTCACGAAGGTTGTGGATGCATGTAAATCTGAGGTAAGCCTTTTACTTAATCTTCTTATTCTTTTCGTGTCGAATTACTCGTAACATTTTTTTTCCGACCCGTATTGAGCAAACTGTACAGCTTTATCATAGGCCTAGTTTAGATCTTGGATAGTGCCGGTGGCTGTGAATGACCGGCAACTAAGGCGGTGACGCATGTCCTAATAGTGCTCTACAATGGCACTGTGTTTGGGATAGGTGAAGAATACCCCATTTGGCCAAATTAGTTTTTTTTTTGTTAAGTATATGTGTGACAACTTGAAGATACTGTCCATTTTAAGTTCTAGATAATTATTTCACGATGAGAGGACGAGTCTCGTTAGCAATAACGCAACAACGATTGTATAATCATCAATGTGTTTGTCCAGCAAAACGTAGGCGAGCACGTGATGCAAGACGTGTACAACTTCTGGCGTGAGGAGTACCAGCTGGTGAACCGCGAGTTCGGCTGCCTGGTGCTATGCATGGCGTCCAAGCTCGAGCTGCTCGGCGACAACCAGAAGATGCACCACGGGAAGGCCGAGGAGTTCGCCAAGAGTCACGGAGCTGGTATGTGTTCACAATACAATACCATCATGTCCCAAACTGCGAATAACAAAATTAGATTTGTACTGATTTTTGGTGTGCCTATATCTAAAAAGGCAGACCGGAACAATCCTCAAAAATCGACCAGAATAATTGATTGCAAAATGTGTATTGTAGTACAACATTATTTAACAAACCAGTTTAAAATAATCAGCAGTTATTTAATTTAATTCTATAAATTCTTGCAGCACTTTGTGAATATTGATAGTTCATCACTAAACCCTCGTCGTTATTTCTCTTCCCCAGACGACGACCTAGCCAAGCAGCTGGTGGGCATCATCCACGACTGCGAGACCCAGCACCAGGCCATCGAGGACACCTGCAGCCACATGCTGGAGGTGTCCAAGTGCTTCCGCACCAAGATCCACGAGCTCAAGTGGGCGCCCAGCATGGAGGTCATCATGGAGGAGATTATGACTGTCGCCTAGACACAGGGGAGGGGAGGGAAGGGAAGTGGGGATAGAAAGGAATAAGAACGTAGAAGTGAAATGGGGATGAAATAGGAAGATTAAATAAAAAGACGAAAAGAACATAGGAAACAAACCAAAGTTAAAAAAAAAAAAAAACAAAAACAACCAAAGAATGCGTTTAATGGAATGGTTAAGTTTGTTGTTAATTAAAATCGTTTGCTAGTATGTAGTAATGGCAATATATTCATCTGGTTCTAAGAGCACCTTTTCGAAGGTAGGTACTCCATGTTGCAACAAGCCTTTAGTTTATTTTAATTTAAAATGCATTGAAGTACTAACCACCGGGGACTCCTCCTGCAAGATAGCAAGGCAACCAGGATCCGTCCCTCATGGTGACGGAAGGTGACGGTGTATTTCCCTTAGTTTCATGGTTACTAACATCCCTCAGCTCGTCAGTTTACATTTGTTATCCAGTTTTTATGTAAAAGGTGCAAGAATTTGTTATATTTAAATAAAGCATTGTTGAGCTGAGCTGATTTGATTTTAGAATTTTTTGGTAACCTTGTTTTTTATTTAGGGGCAATTTCCAATTCAATTTTCAACTTTGACTTAGCACAGACACGATAACCTACTACAAAACTTATCTCACAGATGCGTGCAAAATCAGTGACATTTAATAGCAATATTATTATCCCAATGTCCCAACGTTCCTCACCCAATAGCGGACAATCCGTCACTTCCAATGTAAAAACTAAAAAGCTATTAATGTTTTCAATAACTTACATTTTCAGTAATACTGAACAACATACCATACCACTACGCCTCTATTCCCCGAAGGGTTAGGCAGAGTTGTATCAATGTACACAAACTGCTCGCCGTTATGTTTATTAGGTCCCATGTAATAGGGGGTGAGCCTATTTTCATTAACCGGTCACAAATCCTTACTCCGAGCTGCTACTGAGAATTTCATAGAAAAATCCAATAACACTTTGCAACAAGATATGAATCAAGGTTTCAGATACGTTTACACAGGCTCCTGTATAAACCACGGTACCAAAGAAAACCTTTCTTTTTCTTTGGTACCTAGTGGCCCACTATCAACAACACAGATTACGTACCATTCGCCCCCTTAACAAGAATAACACTTACGATTCAATAAGCCGGCACGTCTTCTGAATCGGTAATCAAACCCTGCAGCTGCGCCTCGCACCGCTCCTATCGATACAACCAACATTTTCGCCGACAAATACAAATAAAATTATAAATAAGGAAAAGTATCGCATTCTAGTCACATCTCCCCCGTGCGGTGGGTGGGCAGAAGTTCCACTTTAATACAACTCAGGAAATGCCTTTGAGAGTAAGAGTCGGTATCATAAAGCGAAAATTGAACATAAATGATTTTAGCTCTATTATTTTAACTTTACACCGTCCAACTATAAAGTTCACAATCCAATATTTTTCAAATATCTCATTTTATTATTTGTGTTATGAACTCTTATCTCATATACATATGTATTAGTAAACAGATGATAACATTTATATTTCGAAGTATCATTGTTTTCTTGCAAAGAGGAAGTGATATTTCTGTAACTACTTACCTATTGTGCGTCTACAGTTAGGGTTCCGCAATAAAAGTAAATAACGCGCTGGTCTCAGGTGCGTCGCGTTCAAATAGATTTAACTGCGCCGAGCACGCATTGTTTGTCGAGCTGGTACATACGGACCCCGCTAACGGAATGTCAGCGTCTTGTGAGCCGGTCGAGATTGCTTTTACTTATATATTTATTGGTTTCTAACAGCTTCAGATACTGTGTGCATTCAATCTCACATGTAATTTGCTCACAATCTGCCTCAGACTCACACCGTCGCGATTTAAAGGTCAACCAGCATTTTGGTTCTATTTTATAGCAGAATCGTCATTTACAATAAATGTGAGTAGAAGTCTAGTTGCCGCTTCCATAAGGTTTTCACATGGAGAAGAATCGGCAAGAAACTATGTAGACAGAAGTTACATACACTTTAAAAAGTTTTAGGATAATCTGTTTTGATATAATTATTATTTCACAATTACGAGATATGTAAAGACTATTTAATTAAAACTGTTATAGGTTGGTAGGTACTGTAGGTACCATAGGTAGGTACTGCAAATTAAACAATGAGGTTTGTCAATCCGTTGCACGTGGCATGACAGCTCACATCAAAGGTCTTAAAGATTGAACTTCAATTGTTTTGTTCATTATTCAAGTTACAAATATAAGCATAGATAATAATATAAAACCATAACCAATTCTTTATTTTAATCACCAATGTCTCTCAATCTAAAAATAAATGACCCAGACATGTTCTGTTTGTATCGAGGCAAGGGATCTTTTATATCACATTGAGCCTGAGACAATTCGAGATGGAAAATCACTTTGTGTTTCGACTCATATCATCAAATGACTTCTTCCGCCCTGGGTGGAGTGGAAAACCCATCCGTGTCCCTCCTAATGCCCTTAGCGTTCCAAGGCCGCGGTAAGTCTTTCGAACAAATCCGCAACGTTTCGGCTCATACGGTTTACAAGGTGAAGCACCACCCTGCGAGTGGTAGTGCTGAGACAAAACTATCGGCACACGGAGTAGTTCACAGCGCTATCACTACATCACAGCTCGATTAGCGCTGCATGCTTACGACGACGAATAGGGAAGCGGCAGAAGGCGCATGTGACACGCGATGTGATAGCGCTCATTAATAATTATAGGTAAGGTAGGTTAAAGTTACGCAGATAAGCTCTTACGAAACGCATAGAGGTCTGCTTCGATATGCATGTTCAAATATTTTAAAGTGTTGGTATTCCTAATAGACTTATTAGATATATCGGCCTATTATTGTGCCACTGCAAGGCAACACTTCCCACACAGAGAAGGCAGATTAGATATTTTAGATTTATATTTATTTTAAGTCTAGATTTCCTCACGATGCGATGTCCTACTTCTCCGAAACTCATGCTTTTAAAAGTTACCTACAACTGATAATACATATCAATGTGTTGGACTTTAGCAATGTTTATGTTTATTGCAATAAACCCATTATAAGATGACAGCTTTCCTCGTACCCCTCACGATGTCATCCTTCTGTACACATTATCCTCGCCGCTCCACCGCTGGCTGGTAGAGCATGCGGCGCGGGCGCACGCCGCGATTGTGCTGTCGCGTAATGGCGGCGATAGTTCCGAGTTATGGCGCAATTAACCGCACCGATTCTCACGTGGCGGTGTAGGGTTAACCCGTGTGAAACGATTTACGTGGATCGGTTTAGTGTTTAGGGTTGATGGAAGGTTAGGCAGCGTGGGCGACGTTAGACATGTTAAGAGGCTCAGTGACCGTCAGGTAAACGGTAAAGAAACGGCGCATGTTGCTTCCTGTGTCGGTTCCTTTAGTGAGGGCAGCTGACACCTCATGTGATCGCATACAAATTGCATGAACACATAGTCAGACTATTTGAGCTGAATTGTAAAAAATCAACGCTGAAATGATTTTTATCATTATTATAGACAAAACATAAGAAATAATCCGGAAAGACAAAACCATAAAATTTTTCTTAATAATGAGGATGTGTAGATGCAGATCATGGAACTGCAAATTAATGCAGGAATCGACACTTCAAAACAATGATAATGTCATGAAAGCGATGCACCATCCTAAAAGACAAGTTAGTAGGTATTTATGAAAAGTAAAATAATATTTCACTTTGTTCTGTTTGACACATTATGGTTGTCCGTACACATTCATTTCCATTACACAGTCAGAGGCGATGTACGAGAGAAAGGTTTGTACACTTAACGCCTTCTAAGGAGTAATAAACGGCGGACACGGGTTTGTACGCGTGTATTTTAGCAGCACTTATTCTAGACATTTGGTACTTACTACATAGGTACTTGTAATGTAGGTATTCATTGTATACAAAGTGATTCTATAACATTATTTTACATATTCAATTACGTACAAGTAAAATACGTTAACTGCTAACCATAGTCAGTGCCAAGTGAAACAAAGTCAGCTGATTACCAAATTATTTTAACCAATAATTTGTCACCACTATAACAGAAACTTTTTGTAACGAATAATTAACTGATGTCGTAAAATCATCATCCTAAGGTAGACTGGTAGAAAATGCCTAAGGCATTAAGTCCACCTTTGTACGGTGTATTTTACATTTGTGCATAAAGTTTAAATAATTAAAAAAAAAAAAAAAAAAAAACACCAAAAAGAGCATTTCCATAGTTTAATACAAAACTCAAATCTAATTCAGTTAATGTTAAAGGAATAGGGAATATTAAAATGAAACATTATCATTTCGTCCAGGTTTACTGCCTATATCTCAGTGAGCACCTCGCTGACGATGACCTCGACCTTGGGCTGCCAGTTCAGCTCGTGGATGCCGCTGCGGAAGCACTTGGCCACCTCCAGCACTCGCAGGCACTCGTCGTCATCTCGCTCGAACTTCTTCTCACATTCGTGGATTATTGTCACTATCTGTGCAGCTACTTCCTCTCCTGCAATAAATATAACCAGAGGAAATATAAAACTATGATTGTTTCTTTTATGACACCATAACATAATGTGTCATATTATTACTCTTTTGAAAGAAAAGAAACGAGCCATATATTTTTTAATCTGTGTAAAGATAAAGATGGTTTATTTGACCAAACATGCGTTTACACACAAATTAAAGCATGCAAGATCTTAAAAAAAATTGTATCTGAGGTCCGAACATGTTTTACCTGTTGAGGCGTACGAATTTTAATTGTACTGTGCGTGTTTCACAAACTCTTGCCAAATAAATGGTCTTGCTTTGTTTCCCCTCTCGATAGGATTAAAGAGACAGGTTTCTTTCAATTCCTAATTTCAAACTACGATCTATGTAACAAACCGGCGCCATGTTTGAGAGCGAACTCCTGCGCATTGGCGTGATGCATCCTGCCGTTATCGTCCAACAGGTTGAGCTTCTTGCTCATGCAGATGATGGCGCAGCCGGTGTCGCGGTTCAGCAGCGTGTACTCCAGCTTCCAGTAGTGGAACAGATCCACTATGATGTGATCGTTCATGTTCAGCTGGAACAATTGAAGATGGGGTGGCAATTCTCGAAATGATACCAGGTCTTGACTTGAATCACTTAATTAAGATTAGATCTTTAGAAGCTTTTGTACGATACAATTTATGAGACGAAAGATTTTAAAACAATACTGAGAAAAGTCCAACTTATGTGTAGATCTTCCAATATGGCCACTTACCTCATGCTTACACTCCTCCAAAACCTTAACGAATCCTGAAGTGATGTACTGCATCGCATCTTTGGATGGTTCTATCTCTGTCACGCCCACTGCCAGCACCACCAGCGCAAGGAGCATGCTGTACGTCCCCATTTCTTAGCAGGTGTATAGACGTGCGCGGTGTTACTTTGTTCTTTATATACCAGTAATTGGTAGATCTGTTACCATTCGTGTGTAATTGTTGATAACAGATATAATTTGTGGCTGGATGATGAGGTGCTTTCGTACTGGGTGTTCGTTAATGAAGGGTAATTAAACAGTTAGCGCGATCTCGTAATTTCTCGGTATTCCTTTGTAAGCGTGAATTACGGAGGTATTCAATTAAAAGTTGTGAACAAAAAAGAATTAAACAATAAATGGTCTCTTTCAAATTGTCTGGATTGGCATGTATCTACCTGGTAACAAAACCGGTATAAGGAGGGTTTAGAAAATAAATGTGTTATAATAATACCATACAATGAGTGTAAGAATGGCACCAAAATGCCACCATAGCGTTGCTGTTTATAAACTTTATTTATTTAACTAAAGGTATTTAACCTTTAGGTAAATAACAAAATGTTTGAAAGTCTTTGAAATTCAAATCAGTAATAATTATGTACGTACAGAGTAGATTGTGGTGAAAGGGTCAATTATTACAAACAAATGTTTAATTCCAATTTCAATCCCTGACCGAATTTCGATCACTGCGGACATTTTAATAGAGACTATCAAGTACGCAGGAGATATTATAGTCCACAAGTGTGTGCGTAAACATAAGTGCAGTCCTTCTTCCCTCACTCTCATAGACTGATTGGATGGAAATCCGACATGACCCGGAGAGAGAAGAAAACAGGCGCAGGACAAACGGTTTTACGTGCTTTCCAAAGCTGGGGGTTGTCATACCACCATCTTCCAAACTCCGGGCTGCTGTTGAGAAATTCCTCATGGAAAACCCAAAAACACCCTTTTTAACCTGGCAATCGAACGCAGGACCCCACACTCAGCAGTCGCGCTTGCGACCACGAGACCAGTGGGGCAGTCAAATATATGTAAAACTTGCACTTGCAGCGAAATGCTTGTAACTAATACGTCAAACGGGAATGTTACTAAGAGACAGAAGTTCAATAAGTCTTTAATTACGTCTTGCTTGAACTGCAACTCAACAGTTTGTGAAGACGTAGATGACGGATCATTAATAGAGTTATTTTTATTTAACTGCAGCGAACTGTGGGTGTACTTTGGTACACCTCTGCCTAACCCTTCGGGGAATACAGGCGTGATGGTATGTATGTTTTTATATTGAATTAGTTGTATGGCTTGGCGTTATTAATGTAGCTCAATTAACCCAACAACAGGATTAAGCTAGAATGCTGTTCCATGATCCGGCAGGAAAATTTATGTCTTCCCTGTCCTAGCTTACAGTGTACCTCTTGCTATCCTCACCTATAGTACTCCATAAATCGTTCTAGTAATCTAAAACAATGCCACCAATATCTTTGCCGATCATCCGCATCCTGATACCTCATTTTATCCCACACTAGTCATTATCAATGAACAAAATACTAGCATTTCTTTCATTATAATCATTGTTCTAAAAAATACTAATTGTTTTCAAATTGTTGGCAACTATAACAGTACGATGAACGATTGGATAACATGTTGGATTAATGATTTCGTTAATTTTATTCGTGTTTTACGCATATTGAGAGTTTTATGTTCTGTGTAGATCCTCGTGACTTAGCTTAGCTGCAGGAAGCGCTTAGTAGGCAGTTGTTTGATGTTCAACGCTGGTGGCATTAACACTGGAGTCCCGGGCTCAAGACAAAAACCTATTGTGGTTTGTTTAGTTTAACGACATTACTCTTTGTTAAAATTCATGACTAGAGTCGCGTTATTACCTATGAAACTTTTCTATGGGACCAGCACATAGTTGCTCAAATCGAAATAAATACATTAGCTAACCCATGTTGCATTCCATTTATAAACAAAATAAAACTGTTATATTTTCTAGGATTGTGTCAATAAAACAATATATTTGATGTACATTTCTTTATATTTATGTTACATTAAGTATTTGCAGCTTAGAAACTACCCACTCCCATCGAGGCAAGCTGGCGAGGCAAGCTGGCGAGGCAACAGAGTCCACACACGAACTACTAAATACTAACCGAAGTCCATTGAACACGCCGCGTCGGTAAAGGTGAACATACAAATACACGTATAACGGAGACATTTTCGCCTATTGTGGATGATAATATTTTAGGCGCTATGCATTTATCATAGCGCCGAAAATATTAACATCCATATTATTCTAATTGAAATTTAAATAAATACTTTACAATCACATTTTTCTATAGCTAAACCCAATGTTACAGATAATAATACTATTTTTCTGACGTTAAGTCAAACGGAGGAAAAACATCAAGTTAGAAAGGTGTAGTCAAGGAATCATGGTCGGGCATCTACACTTCAGCCAAGACTTCTCCCACCATGAGCTCCACACTTGGCGCCCAGTTGAGCTCGTGTATCTTGGCCTTGAAGCAGGTGGCGACGTTGAGGGTCTTCATGCAGGGGTCGCCAGCCACGTCAGGAGTCGACTCGCTACAGCCGTGGATCAGGTCCACTAGCTGCTTCGCCATGCCCTCGTCTGAAGCATTGTTACATGACAATAGTTTAATTGTATAGACTTTAAAATTAAAAGCGGCAAATCCACTGAGAGCAAAAATGATGTAAGTAATGATAAAAATGTAATAAGTTGGATTTGTAAAGTCGCCAATTGCTGTCAGTACTATACATACTCGTTTATTAAAGAGCGATCGCAAATAAATCAATGCGCAGCAGTACCTACTAATATTGCCATTTGTCTCCACGCTCTGCCATTATATTGAGTTATTTTCCAATAGTAATTGCGTGACATTACACTTTCTTTACAATTTTCCGCTTCAACCGTTCGGAAATCTCGCTGACTCACATTTAATTTTGTAAAGCACTCCCTTTTGAATAACAATATCGAACTATGTAGTCACATAGCTGTACTCATCCACTATAATAAGGGAACAAAGACAAATCGGAGACAAATCTACTGCAAGTTGTGATTACAGCTGAGTACCTATTATGTTAATATTTTAATCTCATTTCTTTATTCACGGCGTAGATTTATTGCAGTTTTTTTGCCCGTCATATCCGACTCCAGATTCTCATTAGTCAACTTGTCATTATTCCACAACCGACATCCATATGTGGCAGAGATCCCTAGTCAAAATGTCAAGAAATAGGTGCTATCATTATGAATGGAACTCTAACCAGCGCCGTGTTTCTGTGCGAACTCCTGCGCTTTGCCGTGATGCAGCTTCAGCTCCTGGTCGAGCAGCTCCAGCTTAGAAGAGAGGCAGAGGATGGCACAGCCCGTGTGCCTGTTTGTGAACTCGTAGCCTTCCTTCCAGAAGTTGTAGAAATCTGTCGTCACCGAGTCGGGTAGGTCCATCTAAAATTGTTTTCGACCATAAAACATATTGTAATTTCTCATTCAACAGAGGTTTCTCGAAAAAAATTTTGTTATAATGGTAGCTTGAAAATAATTTGATGACCTAAATCCACATCAATCCTACTACTATGGATGTATGGATGTATGGATGTTTGTTACTCTTTCACGCTTAAACGGCTGAATGGATCTGGATGAAATTTGGCACAAAGATAGATTATAGTCTGGAATAACACATAGGCTACTTTTTATCCCGGGAAAATGTACGGTACCCGTAGGATAACACATCAACTGTGACGCGGACGAAGTCGCGGGCAGAAGCTAGTATTAAATATTTTTCAGACATTATGTTTAGACAGGGTCATCATTCTGACATGTCGTTGTGCTTCTAAAGAAAGCTCAGGGCTACGGTAACATGGGAGTCCTCTCTTCACACCAAGTTAAAACACATTATTATCACTTACCTCCTTTTTACAGTCGTCCAAAGGCTTAGCAAAATTCACGACTAAGTTCTTCATGATCTCCTGCGAACATTCCACCGCGATGAACAAACTGGCGATCACCACCAGCACCAGTCTTACCGTCATGGTGGTCGGTCGGTGCAGCGCCATTGTGCCGGGACATCCACTGAGCAAGCTTATATCTACGCTTAATTATCGTGCTAATTAGAAGTTACGATCACGCGACAATGAGGGCCCTCGTCTTGATTCGACGCATGCTTTAATTAGTGCATTAGATTCATTCATGGAATAAAAAGGCGTGTTACCCACAGCTATTATTTGCGGTTTCATGATTAAGCTTGTTGCAATGACAAATTCATATCGTCGAAAAATATTCTTCTTGACCATTATACTCGTAGTTGGGGTTAACATCCACACTAATCAGATGCAACGCTAACCATTTTTGACATGGTCAATAATGGACGATACCAATTTTCTTTGATTTTTAATATTTTGTCTATAATATCGGAAGAACTGGGTTGTGGAGGTCAGATAGGCAGTCGCTCCGTGTAAAACATTGGTAGGTATTCCACTGCATCCGGTTATACTGGAAGCCGACCGATGGGTGTAGCAAGCCTATTTTCAAAACTACATAAATGCAAATTTGTTTCTTTTTAAAAATAAAGGAATGTTTCCTTTGAGTAAAATTTGCTAACTTAAGTATTTAGAGTACTTTCCCTCCAGGTAGCATTATAAAATTCCACCCTGTATAGCTAATAAGTACTAAATAATATATTTTGTGACATTCAATAGTTTCTTTCTGATTTAAGCTCCGGCCTCTCGTGCATGCGGTAGTGATTTCGAAATCGGAGATATTTCTCCGATTAACCATTCATTCATTCTTTATATGGATTTTATCTGGTTATAATGGATATCGCTGTCACAGGTGAAAGAAAACATAGTGAACCCTAGGAAAACTTGGGATTATAATGAATACACTCAACGTTCAAAACATCGCAGCGACCAAAAATATTGCTCTGTCTCTCAGAGTATGCATTTAATTCAATTGAATAGTCATTGTTTCATTTGAAATAAACCACCATTTCATTTTTAAAACAATCTCTTAAAATTTGAAAAGAGTTGTATGTATTTACTTGCGCCTAAATGAGTTATTAAAGTATTGTTAAATGTAGATTTTGTTAATTTCATTAAATTAATCTTTTTTGTAGATAGTATAAGTGCCAACGGCTACATTTCTGCATTTCGAATTTACAAGTTAAATATTGCAGTCGCTCCGGCTAAATATTGATATGCAATTACCCACTGGTGATACTCGTATTGGTATGTAAGTGTCAGATGTAAATGTCAGAACACATCCATGTATAAGATAGCAGCTGTTTAAAACATGACCATGGGTGCATTCGGTTCATAGCTAAACTGTCAGGTATATTGAACCGAACTTGCAGTTTTATTAAAGTTATGAGTTTTTATTGTTTGATAAAAAGAGTAATACACAAATAAATAAATAAATAATTTAGTAATAGGGGAAGGGAACTTCAGGATAAGGAAACAAAAACTGCAGCATTATTATTACAACAAACTATAATAAACTAAAAAACAACTCTTATATTTTTTTGTATTTTTCGTCTTGCAGTACTAACACTAAGCAGCAGTCGTCCAATTCGCTCGGAATCATCATGATCTTCGTTATCAGTACTTCTCCATGACGGCCTCGATCATGGCGACCTCTGGCGCGATGCCGGCCGCCTTCGCGTCCACCTTGAAGCAGGCGGCCACCTTCACGACGCGGTCGCAGTCGTCCGTCAGGCTGTCGTACTGCTTCTCACAGTTGTGGATCAGATCCACCAACTTTGTGGAGAGGACTTGACCTGTGATTAATTAGCAAAGTATAATGAATTACGTCACCACAGAAACCTACGTTTTAAGACGATCAACTAGCTTCAATTTTAAACTGTATCTTCTTGACAATTCAAAAGTGCCTGTAAATGGTCTAATTGAAATAAATGCTTTGACTTTGACTATGAACGTTTGTATACTCAATCTGTCAAAATTTCGTCTAATTTGTATAAATTTTAGACAAGTTTTTGCTTTTAATTGTCGCTGAGATTTTAAATATTTTTACGTTAACGTCAGTAAGTCGGTAAGACTGGCAGCCTCATGCAGGATAATAGTTACTATTGGTCACACATGATGGCTCGTAAAATAAGATTACCTATTGCGACATAGTTACACAAGCTGTATGTTTTGTGAAGGTAACAGTTGACGTAACAGATCTCTACACTGACTCAACTCAAAGGAGTCAATAGAGTAGGCTGAACAATTTCCAGCGTCACAGACTGTGCAACGTCTGTAATTTTGAACTCTTCACTATCTACTTGCCATATGTTCTAGTAACCTTTTTACTAATAAAACAATAAATCATTCATTTCAGCCCATTAGCGATCCATTCTAGTTAGAACACAATTACTTACGAGCTAATGTTAGGCTTTTAGCGTTTAACTTCGCAGTTAGTTTCGCGATAAATTCAGCAAAAATCAATATGTCTGACAGATTGGATCGCGTGACCTTTGTTTCAGTCGCATGTACACTGAGGCAGTAAATAATGTGTACAGCCATAATAACTCACCGTGCACTAGTGCACGTAAATAGAAATAACATGAAGGGAAATGCAATATTTGAACCTGGAAATATAATTTGCAAGTAATATTACATTCAGATCTGCATATTTTTTTCTTAATTACATTACGAGTATTTTTTCTAAGTGGCACTATGACTCTCATAAAATGGCGAAAGAGATTGTCTCCTAATTTTTTCTGTTGATAGCAAAAAAATACCGCACGCAAATTAAGTAACAAAAAAATATTCCTCTTGCGATGCGCGTTTTGTTTTTTTTAATAAACCTGACTAGTTATTCTTCTCTCCTAAAATAACATTGAAAACCATCTAACCATTAGGGAAGCTCTTGACGTAGTCGTGCATGTTGACGTGATGCATCCTGCTGTCGTCCTGCAGCAGCGAGAACTTGTTGGACATGCAGATGATGGCGCAGCCCAGCTCGCGGTGCACCACCTCGAAGTCCTCGCGCCAGAAGTGCTGGAACTCCTCCAAGATCTCCGCAGACAACCCTGACTAGAGAACATAACGTTTTGGATAAGAAATGTTTGGAGATTAGATTGCGTTGCACTTGTGTAGGTTCAGATACACCTCTTAGTGTAGAATGAAAAAGTTGGATAAGAATGATAAGTACGGTAATTTTAACTGTAGATCAGATTTTATTCCAGATTAAAATAATCTAAGTTCATAGCAGATAGTGGAATTAAAATCAAATGTGGCTTACCTCTTCCCTGCACTCTTCGAGCGCTTTCCCGAAGTGCGCGGTGACGTGGCTCATCACCTCCGCGGTGCCCGCCACCGAGCTGACCGCCGCCGCCACCACAACCAGCAACAAACAACTGTTCGACGTCATCGTGTTCACAATGACCCGTCACCACCCGGCCACACGTTTATATCATAGCTAAACTTTTTTTACGTCTTTCAATAGTATAGTATTAGGGAAACCAGGACTATTTGCATTTGCGACAGCCCTTATCTCAACTAGATAAAGTCTAGTTTCCGTCAGCGTTATTGCGGGTTTTCCTTTGCACCGGTACAAACTGATGATTTGGCAAACACATAGGTAATACGTATGTTGTGTGTAATTGTGGTGAGATCGTATGTTGCCAGTCATATCAAACGTGGTTGTTTGGCTAATGACAGCCGGCGGAGGCCACTTACTGCCTACTCCTATATTATGTTAAGTATAGGCAGAAGATCTGCAAGCGTTTAATAACGCGTGTGTTTATGTAGAATCGAACGACGCTGTGGGTAATAGCGTCGCGAGTGGTGTGCACACTCGCCGGAGGACCACCGGGGGTGTCTAGTGTCGCGCGTGGATACGCAGATTTAGGATATTTTTGGTAACTTTATCATAATATACACTTAATTTGTTAGGGAACTAGCACAGTTTAAATTTTCGGAGACATTTACTTCAACAAAAGTGTTTCAGTTGGCTGAATGTTTATCTAAATAGAGTTAATCTGTTTGTAATATTACTTTTAATTTGGACTAACCCGTCTTTAATAGAACAATACTAAAACTCTAAATTTGCTTCAAACTAGTCACAAAGACGTATTACGTGTAAACAATTGGCCAGTTTCACCGTTCGTTCAGTATTCGCCGCACGTTTCCCATAGCACGGACCATTGGTCGCGGGGGCGCGGCACCACGCCGGGCCGCCACACGCGTGCTCTGCCCACCCCGCTCACGTGCTGCCGTGATGCATTGTACTCAGGGTGACGGGGTACAAGACTTCGCGATTTACGCCAAAACGAGCTCAAAGTGTTTTAAATCGATTATTTAATGCTATTTTGGTATTTTCTAGGGTTCCGTACTCAAAAGAGAAAAAGGAACCCTTACTGGATTACTTTTTTGTACATTTGTCTGTCTATTAAGACCTATTTTCTGTTATCAAGTTGAAATTAATACCAAATACCTTTGTTTGGTTTGTTCTTCCAAGATCAAACCAAAAAAAGTATTTGATATTAATAGAAGCTTGATTTTTACAGTAAGTACCAAGGGATCATCTCCTGGAGCCGAAAAAAATGTACTTCCCTTACAAAAAAATTGAAAATGGTTTAACTATAAAATTGTATTCCAATCCGCAATGAAAAATTCATAGTCCGTATCTTGAAGTATTATTACTTTATTTTATTTAAACCGTTCCACACTCAACTCTATTTTTTTCAACGCCAAAATCTCACTTTTTCTGTCCAGAGTTTGAAATTCATTTCACACAGACACTTAATGGAAGCCAGGGGCAGTCGGGCATAGAAACTGAACCCTCAGGGCATGAGACTTGTCCGGCTTTCTACCGTCTCCAAAACGGAGGAAGCAAGTGCCAGAATAGCTGTCTTGACGTTAATAGCGGATACCTATTTCATTTAAGAAACTGTGTCGAGTTGTAACACCATTGCATATATTTCCTCCTTAGAATCCGTCATAACGTTCATACAATATTACTCTATAAAACATTTACTTTACGGGCTTTAAACCCTGCGGGCGCTACAGTAATGTTTGTAGCGCCGGACATCAGTTAGTTAAAACCACTGAGCAAATAGCTAAACAAAAACATTAAGATGTTTTGTTCGTGCGAGACGTGGTTTACATCTTCCTGCCAGACGGGTGATGAAAATGGTGAGCTATGGTGAAAAGTGTTCAAAATTAATTTTAAGACGGCTGAAATATCCAACCAACTATTTCTTAAAAAAAATTGTAAATCTATGACTATAAACTAATTAATTAGGTACTTTAAAAAATGGAAGAAGTTTTGTCGAACAAAATCCAAGTATCCTTGCACTCAATCTAATAAAACACCATTTATTGTTGTTACATAATAGTTTACAATGACTTGCTAAAACCAATTGTGAAAATTATCTAGGTATTGCTGCCAAAGTATGTTATTACACAACTATCATTAGAACCACTAATTTCTCTGAAGACGGAACTATGCGCCGTGAAGTTAACCCATCCATCATAAGTGATGGGGTAGCACAGGGTAAGCAGGGCGCAGCGATCTGTCAACAGTAATGAGAATACTTTGACAGGTTTTTTAGAGGGAAGCAAGAAAAATGGAAGGTTTCCACTATTTTGATAGAATAATACGTTCGTGTTTTTCGGCTAATGATGTCGGAATTGGTCGGCAAACGTGATTTCTCATATTTGTGATTAATGTTACGGTCATTTGTAAAAGAAATTGAAGTTATTGATGGTCTGTCTTGACAGAAGAAAATTCATTAACTATCAACCTACCAGCCGTCGCATGCAGTACACGGTACGCTTGTATTTCCTTTAGTTAAAATAGCTGTAATACATTACAGTACCATAGTACCTACTGTAATAATAATCCTGCATCACTATGGTAATGATCAAATAACATCTTTAAACTATACAAGAATTTAGTTTTATAGTTGTAGAACTATGAATGTAAAAATAAGAACTATAAAATAAGAAGGAGTCCATAATTGATTGGAAAGGAATTTTGTGGACTATCAATAAAGTAAGTAAGTTTTATGTTTATGAGTAAAAAGAGTCAAGCTACATCTGGAGCTCATCGCCAACAGTAAGTATGCCAGCTGCTAGGAAACAGACATAAACTCAGGCATCTTGTTTTCTTCATCCGCAGAGACACAAACAATCACAGTATACAGCCTATAAACTAAAGGGGGAGTAGGCACACAATGAGTAATAGTCGATGTTGCCAGCCTCGCGATCACTCCCCATTCGCCTCACGTAGTGTTGCCAGGGGAGAAATAAATATTTCCCGCAAAAATCCGCGGCCTGTTCTAAATGTAAATTTTTATGTTTTTTCCATCAAATAAAGTTGTGTCGTGTGTGGTTTTATAATTTAACAATGCAAGGCTCAGGTGTCGAACCGGCGACAATGGAAAATATTTGTGGAAAAATATTGGCTACGTAATAAAATCTGGGGAGATTTTCTTTTTGAACGTGCACTAAATTCAGATTTAAATAAAAGATACTAATGCTTTATTCCGAGAACCATACAGAAAATATATAATGACGGCGCATGTTGTTTGTTTTTAAGGAAGTATCATAATGTATAATGTTCATAATATATAACCATGTAAAGTTTGCCGACAGTTGAAAATGAGACGTATTTCGTGTACTCGTCTCTAAATCGTGTGCAGCAGGTGGCGAGCAGTAATGTCTGTGGAAGTCTGCCTGAATACAATAACAAAACAACATTTGTAACAAGTATGCAGACAACTACAGTATAAGGTATTATGTATTGCGCAGAAACACATAAAAATTACAAAAAGCTCTTCAACCTCAGGTACATAAAGCAAGAAGTTAGAAATGTGTTTGCGTCAATACTCCGTGCCTGCCTACTTATTTATGTTTTCCAATATTCCTCCTTAATACCCAATGTATGCGTCCATACATCAAGTTTAATGAAATACTCAGAGGTACTGCAATAATCCATCAAGCTGTCCGGACGGTGTGCGACCAACTTACGTTTACACCTCTAAGCGCACTTTGTGTTCGCCCGAGCGCCCGGCGGAGTGCAACGGAAAGTTTGTTTTAAAACACCATTAGTGAATTTCTTTTGCAGACGTGACAAGGAAAAATGAACATTTCACCTACGAACTACGTGTTTCAGGGAAAGTAAAAAGATTTTTTTGCAAAAGTCAAAATTTTGACTTTAACAACGCAACTTGTGAGCTCCTGAAAAACAATACGAAGCAATTGTTTTCTTTCTGTAAAGGTATAAGGTAAGTTTTTGTATGCATCGTATTGCAATGGAAGCAAAGATAAATTGGTTCCTGTAAGAAATGGATTCCATGGGGAATTCACCATTTTTCAAGAAAACAGCGCGTTGAATACAAAGTGTGAGGAAACAATGAGTTCATAACGTTGAGTTTATTCACAGCAAACACTCCATTTGCCGACACAAGTATGCATTAAACAACCGTTATCTCTTCAATATTACTTGTATTTTATTACGACGTTTAAAACGACACATTACATTACTGTTAACTACGCATACCACCCATCAAACGAAGTAATGTTGATAAAAAATATTGCTGGGAAATGACTTTTATTTTTGGTGTGAAAAAACACCGTGAAGCTTAGCTTAGTTAAGCACGCAATGTTTGTAACGCACGGAAAACATTGTACTTACGGGTGCATGCAACAGTACAGGAAGCTTGGACATATTTAAAGTTTAGTAAAGAAAAATTGTCTATTTCGTAAGATCACGTGAAAATTTGTTGAAACTCTGATATTAAAGCGGTTGATAACCTGAAGTTTCCCGGGTTTGCTCCACAAAAAACTTAATATCTCTATAATGGGAACAACATGTAACACTCGTGTCTATTTACTCCCGTCATGATTTGTGTTTTTCTATACACCATCACGCCTGTATTCCAAGAAGGGTTAGGCAGAGGTGTACCAATGTACACCCACAGTTTGCCGGTATATTTAGGCCCCATGTAATAGGGGGCGAGCCTATTGCCATTAACCGGGCACAAATCCAAACTCCGAGCTGCTACTGAGAATTTCATAGAAAAACTCAATAACACTTTTTCTATACAAGTTGTCTTGTCCACTAAAAATAATAATAGGTGAGGTAGGAAATAATAATGAGGTGAGTATTAGGCGGTTGACAACGCCGGAGTAGCGGCTTGCTTCTCGTTCACCTTGACCTCTTCCTTTACGTAACTGATCTTGTCACCTGTACCGTGCTGTACTTTATGTGTGTCCTGTCTAACCTACTTATATACTTGATGTAGGTACTCAGTTGACTTGCTGAGTTGTATATACCACCTGTTCTCCCCATGTCCTTTATTTTATAGAATTGAAGAAATGTACATTCTTACCATTAATTCCTAAGACTGCCACCCCATACGTATGTAGCTGTTAAAGAAAAATTTTAACCTCCTTGTTGAAGACTTCATTGTATGCAGTATTTTAAATATAATTTACATCATTTACGATCACCGAAACTCCGAAGGTCCGAAGTTTTAAGTCTGAAGTCGCTAATTCGGCTTGAGCAAGCGTGGTGATCAATGCTCGTGGTTTCTCTGTATGAGAAGAGGCCTTTTTCCTGCAGTCACCGAGCCTGCCAGCAAGCTGTGTCCACTCACCTCGCTATGGTGTGCAGGTGCGCGCTGGTGGCGAGCTTCACCAGCGGCCGCTGCGGGGGCCGGCTGGGCCGCGTGGGCGGGCTGTACGTGTACTCCGTGCCCGGCGAGCCCGTCAGCCACGACCAGTGCTCCGTCATCGTCACGAGGACTTACAGTCTATTCACTAACACTTTCAACACTGCACTTCAACTTTCTGTCTATTTGCCAATAAGCTAAATGGTAATATTATTTTCATTTGGTTGATCTTTGGTAGTTTCATATTTGGTTTTGGTTAGCTATAAATAATTATGTTAAGTTTTCGTCTGTACTGAAATAAAATATAAACGCTGTCTTTTCTCTAAGAGCTATTTTTTGTTCTGAATGCCGTCTCGCCGGCTGGGAATCTTAGTTGTGTACAGTCTACTATTTGTTCGGACAGTTCTCATCAAAATGTTGATCTATGGTCGTATAGGTCGTAATAACCACCTGATACATCAACATCGCAAACATTCACAACCACTCCACGCGCTCATCCTTCAAATCTTCAAGTCTTATTAGATTTAATAACAATGATTGATATTACCTCCAAGTAGTTTAGAAGCTTGAAAACTTCCACTTTGATCGAGAAAAACAACCTTTATAATAACAGAGGCAAGGATCAGTGCGAATGCACTTGCCACCTTGTGAACAATACAAACAATAGGTGTGGATACTGTAAAAGAGACCTTGAATTCAACTACATAAAGCATATCATACAGGTAAAGAGTTTTCCTGACTGAACAATAGAATAATCACGACTTGTTACGCAGAAATATACCTTAAACTTACACAGTAAGTTTCAAAATCGATCCAAAGATTTAGAATCACGATTACCCTTCAAGATACTGATAATAAACCTCCCTTTTCAAATCTTCTGCTTGAAAGAGAATTCGAATCGGGTTACATCTCGTTCATACGCTATAAGATTAGAAAGGGACAGCGTGTGTATATCGGAAGCGCGGAGTAAGCGTTTAATAAGGAGAACTAGCATAAGTAAAGTAATAAATCTTCAAGCCCTTTACGTTAGGGTGCGGGCAGGACTATAGAAAATTCATAGCGACACTTATGTGTGACGTCATACTGTGCAGCGAATGAACAAAATTGTTAGACGGGTTTTCATAAAGGTGGGGTAAACGAGAACTATTGCCATCGGTATTATTATGATTGCTCTGTCGCTCAGATTTATGATCTTCTTAATACTGGAATGATCTCTGAAGATGATCCAGAAACGCGAAGCGTACACGGTATGAATAGCTCGTATCTTGAATTCTGAATACATTAAAGATATTTTCTATAAATATAAGCAAAATAGTTAGTAATCAGAAACTCTACGTTAATGTTGTTACTACGGCTGACTTCACAAACATGAGCTTTCCCCCACAAATGTACATAATAAATTGCATGTGTGTACATCATTCTGTCCCAGGCAAATCTAAAAACCAGAAAATGCAAGAAATAGTTTCCTCGGACACAAAGCAACTGTAACTGTAACTGAAAAGCGCAATCCCTACTGTACATTCACCGAACACAGTTACTGTTGATGTGTGTAAGTACCGTCCCTGCCGACCCCTCCGCCGCGGGCGCTAACAGTATAACTGATGAATTTGCAAACATTGCACTGTATGACACCGTGCGTCTATGACAAACCGAGTGCGCCTCCCGGTGCGGACGTGTGGTTGCATACCGCCGGGATGATTAGATATTTTGAGTAAATTAGGTACATTGATTGAATAGGGGTTTTCTTCTCCGAAAGGCCCATAGGTATGCCTTAAAATTATAATCACTTAAGCGTCAATCACGAGATAAATCAATATCAATCGATAACCTTAAACAATAGTAATCGGTGTGCCTTATGACCAGATGTATGAACATGCACGAGGCGAAAAGAGTCATGTATGTTATAGCTATCCGATACTGATAAAAGTCATCTCTAATTTTAAAATATTTGAACTTGTGGCTAGCTGAAACGATGACGAACTCGATTCTTGATCACTCTTATTCACAATTAATCTTATGAAATTAGTCACTCTTAATAGCTACACAGCGACGAATGCCAATTTCCCGCGATGTCTCTCCCGTCATGACTGGGAATACCTCACGCCACACCACGCGTCTCCGTAGTGCGACGCACACGCCTCTAACCGGGGTATAACGCAATTTATAACCTTGTCCCGGGGTCGGAATTAGCTGATCATGCAGATTACGTATTAAATGTTAAGCTCGTTAAGATGCTTTGTTTTAGTTCACTTACTCAACGAGGTTGCATAGATTAGAGTACTTAACCTCGCTTAACTTCGATGGAACTAAATAATTGAATTAATATGAAGAATTGAGTGTTATATTTAAGCAGTTTTTACGGCAAGCTATTGTTGGTGTTCGGATTGTTTTAGTGAAAGTCCCCTTCAACTAACTAGTACAAAGAGTTTATAAATTTTCATTCTCACTTGCTAGAAACGGTGTCTGCTATGCAATTATGCATCAACATCGACCAGCCTTCTACGACAGCTATACAATTGATAACCAAAGCATTTCAATCAACTGTCCCCCTGTAAAGCAGTGGTAATCTTTCAATACATTTGCTCTGATTAAAGTTATCACAATGCACCGGGTGGCGCCCCCCCCCCTCTCCCCCCTACTGCAGGGGGTGGTGGGGGCGCACGGGGGGATAAACACTACATATTAAGATTAGAGTGATTACGGATGCCTTCACAGGAATTGATTTGTAGGTGCTTTAGTCGTAATTGCGCCCAAATGGTTAGATATAGAAACGTTGTGCTGTGTTAGGGGTCTATTGCGACTAACACTGGAATCACTCGACTAACTAACTTGACCGGCACTGACTACCTTGAATTTACATAAATATTTCAAGTTGCCACTATAGTATTCATAAAATAAATAAAATGCTTGAATTATTATTTCCATTAAGGAAGGTCTTACTGTGACGTTAGGATTAAAGTACATTCACACTTCTCACATACTCGAAATAAAACCCTACACATATTTTGCATCACGAAAATGTCAAACCCGCGCCTCCAGTATCTATGTCACTGCGCCAAACGCACTAAAAGCAAACAATTGGGTAGTTAACACCACTAACCAATAATTATAAGTCACCACTTCTCTAAAAAAGCACTTTATTTTACCCATGAAAACCGATTAATTTTTTAATTTATTGTAAAATCAGATTTTTATTTACTTTAAAATCAATAAAAAGTTAGTCAATTGAGTAGGCCGATAACTGACGTCATAGCGTGTTATTGCCATACAAAATCTATTGGAGAATCGCGTTTTGACAGTTCATAAAAAGTATGTCAATTGACGGTGGTGTCAACTACCCAATTACCAGCAACATACTCGTAATATCCAATTACAATACAATAGCTAACGTCTGACTACAATAAGGAACCTAATTATATCCCACAATACAAGTACGTCGCACATTCGTTCCGTCGCTCATAGCTAGCAGTAGATCGCGGAGGTCCCTGCAGTTATAAATCACCATGCACAATAAAGGGCGCAGTCCCTCTCACTCAGGGAGGGAGGAATTAACCAGCACTCCGAATTATAAGCTGAGGAACTGTTTCTATGAACTAACTTTGAAAGCTGTAAGATTATCCTACAGCAATTATTGCAACAGTTTGTTCACAAAATTCCCGAAAATATTATGTAGGTCGTAGCGTTTTTCAAGGTTAAGCGGGATTCCATAACGCACGTTTCTACGGCGTAGCGCAACGGGCTACGGGCTACGACATTTTTACCGAGTGTGATAAACTAAGGATATTGTTTTGTTTCTAACCAAGATTAATTTTGTTTCAATCATCGTTTGTCTGTGGCGCTCCGTCCCCACCTGGTTAGTGCGATAAACTATCATAATGCACTTGTGGGGTGCAGAGTTAGTACAGAGGGCTCATAATTCATAGAATAAATTATCGTTATCTCGGAGTGTATAGACAGTAATTACAAAATTATTGTGAATTATTGAGTTGTATAATAATAGTTAGTAAGAGAGATGGGCAGAGTTATCTATGATTTATAAAATAAATGCTTGCTTGTGCCACTTATTTCTAATCTGTTCAGTATTCATCTAGTATTTATTTTGAACTTCTTTCTACATATATTAACAGCCCTAAATATGCACATGAATGTGGCTAAGTCATACTACGCAAAATACTATCCAAACATCCCGGCCACCGAGTCCAGAGCCTTTCAAACTCAACTGTTCCGTGGCCCCTCTCGTGTGATACACTCGGGTACGTATACCTCCAGTGTTTAGCTGCACTTTTCCACATTTCACTTCATTATCGCGAGCCGAATCAAAACAAAACGTTTACCAATCAAGTTACAACCCTATTTCGATAAAGTTATGGTGAAAATTCATTTGCACGTTTTACAGAGGGGATGATTTCCCCATTTAGACAAGTCTGCTGTTTGGTTGTAGGTAGGCAAAATTAAAATATACACATTCGCATAAATTTTATAGCTGTTGCTTTTTCTATTTTAATTTTTAATGTAATAAATTGTCAGTACTTTTGGGTCAAAAGTATTAAATATACCTAAGTAAGTTTTTGAAAAAACTTATCTTGTTATTTGTATTTTTATTGATTATTCATATTATATTAATAACTTTATTCTGTGTAGTGAAAAAGAAATAGAAAATGTAGAAAGTCTAAGCCTTGTACATAACCTAGCAGGTCAAATTAATAGATAAATTCATAATAAATTATTGCAAAAAATTAAACAAATCATCTTGAACTACAGCCAAAATTTATCCGTAGTTTGTTTAAGTAATACTACAATGATATTATTAATAAAGTCCCGTCCAGAAGTCTCGGCGCCTGACGTTCGCGTAGGAGCAACGAGCCGCAGCGTGACTCATAGTAAAGTCCTAACTCACACAGGCGCGATTACAACTCGACCGGCTGCTGCGTGCCCATGTGTGGGTGTAAAGCTTGGTTCAGCATGGCAGCGGGGCGGGACCTCAGGGAGGATCGTTGTGTTCAGAGATATGATTGTATAAAATAGGAATAAAACCCTTTGAAATCAAGTTGAATAAAGATTGATAGATGACATAATCAAAGAGAAATGTGGAAATAGAAAGGTTTATAATAATTAATATACCGCTATAAAATGATCGTCATTAAATCTTGAGATACTTTTGTATTGATAGTGTTACAATTATTAATTGTATCGGGTCTTAGAAAGCAAGTTTGTAAAATTAAAATTCATAGCAGTGCCTACAACAATACTGATGTCGTTTTAGCGTCCATGTCAATAAACTTTCCATGGTGCATTTCCACAAGGGGGAATGCATTTTGACAGTAGTGTCCGCCCCCGCGCCCGCGCCCGCTCCCCTCTGACGCCTGCCTTATGTCGGGTGCCACTTTATGTGAAATCGATGCACCGCTGTTTGTAAACACTTGCACTTTGTACGAACCAACTTTTACAAATATTATTTTTAAATAATTTTGATATAAACAAAAGGAAATTTAAAAAAAAATTATGCAAGCAAGATGCAGTTTATGGGATAATTATGTTGTTTCTTAATGTTATAATTTAAAGCCCAACTACCTATATCATATTTGCACTGTATTTATTTAATTTATAGTATACTTCACTAGCAAAAATCATTATTAAAATATTATCACAACACTATGATTTTGTTTTTGTTGAAGACACGCACTGCACTGGTAAGTATACTAATGTCCGCGAATACATTTGTTTTTAAAATGTTTAAAATGTAGAAGTAGTGTGTATTTGAATGTGAGCGCGGGAGGTGGCGCGGCGGAGCGGCCACGTTGTGAACTAACCTAACCTTGCTGCGTGCACTCGGGGCGCGCTCGTAAAATATCTATCCGCGTCAACACTCTTGATCCTTGCCAGAACGAGTTTCATTATTCCACATTAAGTAGCGCTCGCTTTAAAACTGAGATAAGAATAGGTAGGTATGCAGACAGTCGTAACTATTGAATTTGTTATGAGCTGTTAATCGGTGGCTGCAGTCCATTAGGAATTAATTAATGGTTGTAATAAATATTAAATATATTGCTAATTTAATCACAATATCAATAAATATTTCGTTTTAGATTTGCTTGGCTTTGCATATAAATAAAACATAAATAACAATACCAGCCTATTATCGTCCCACTACTGGGCAAAGACCTTTTCTCATATAGAGAAAACACGTGGTTCGCAGGTTAAATAAATAATTACCATTATTAACTAACAATATAGAAAATATTTCTTAGTTGATCGAAAACGTTACATTTAGATACTTGCTGTACTTTATGAAGTCATGAACTCATGAACTCATGACTCTAATTTATTACCTATAAATTTTCTTAAATCACATCAACACTAACCAGATAGCTCAAGTATCAACGCTGTTGGGGCGCGGTAGTGAGAGTCGCCCCCGTGTGTCCGGCGCACCCCTCGTTCATTCATTTGTCGTAGTACGCCCGGGGTGGGGGCGCGGCGGGGCGGGCGGTGACCTTGTCGCGGACCAACTGTATTATAATGTTTTTTACATGGATTTACAGCTTTCCTTGATGATTTTTGTAAACAAAGTTAAGGGAAAGGTGAAGAGTTTATTTTTTCAGACATATTCATCCAGAATAAGTAAATATAACAAGATTAACAGCAACTAATTACAATTATATTTAATTGTTAAAATTAAATACTACCGATAAAACAAACATTTAAAACAACTACGACTGATCTAATTAAATAAAATCCTATTCAATTTAAAGACTAACACAAAATTTTAAATATTCTCTGTGCTTCTCGTACACACACACTTATCTGGTGGCGCCCCCTCGCGGCGACAAAACGCATAAACATTAAACATTGGTGCTCGCGTCTGTCCCCACTCCCCTTCGCAACCCGTCACCCAAAATCTATCACACACGTTTTCCCTCATTCGGAATCCATTGCGCTATTACTATTCTAATGGAAAATAGAAATACAGCGAGTGTGCAATGGAATGCAAATTAACGATTAATAATTTACTGAGTGAATATTTTCGTGGTAGTGACGCGGTGGACGGGCACCCTAAGCACGCGTCACGCTCAGAATTAATGAAATTCGATAGTTTTTATTGCTCTCAGATAACAATGATAATAATAACGCTCAAGTAACATTTTTACAATATTCCTTGATAGATTCAAATCAAATCAAATCAAAGCATTTATTTCAATTAGACCATTTACAGGCACTTTTGAATTGTCAAGAAGTTACAGTTTAATATTGAAGCTAGTTGCTCGTTCCAAAACGTAGGTCTCTATGGAGAAGAACGAGCAAGAAACTCCATGGACACTCTTTTCATTCAATTTGGTTTTTACAAAAACTTGGTTACAATATTCTTGTTGCTTCTATATGTGAAAACAATGAATTGAAAGAATGAAATATAAAAAATATCAAAATTATAATAAAGATGTAAGCCATGGCAGTCAAGAGATGACCAATCCCAACTGACAGCACCCGTTCACGAATATGACGCGTGCATCAGCACCATTTAGCTCAACCATCTTGAAGGGAACCAAACGACCCAACCCACGCGCCACCGTCAGCGAGACATTAAAGTGAGCATGACGAAACTCTCAACTGCCATGCTCAGTGTCCAACACATAGTAACTTAACAAATAAATGGCTCCATGGTACTCACATTTACAAAATTGAAATAAATTATGTTAAATTATATAATACTAAGGTTTTTAGTGAACCTATTCGACTGATGTATGTAATAAATAGCAATAAAATAACGGTAAACGTTATTAAGGTCAATCAAAATGAAAAAAAGGGGTAAGAAACATTCCCAAAAAAAACAATATCTATTAATTTGTGAGCCCGAGTCTCTGTGGAGCAGGACCAGCATTAAGCCAAGCATTCTTATCATTAATATAATCTTCTAACTTATAATATGCCTGACTACATAGTGTGCGTTTGATGCAAGTTTTAAATTTTCTCTCATTTAGTTCGAGAATATCGAGCGGTATTTTGTTATAACATTTTACACAGTACCCCATAAAAGAAGTGTGTACTTTAGACAATCTGAAACCTGGTTGATCTAATTTATTCCTATTTCTAGTATAAACATTATGTCTATCACCAATTTTTTTGAAAAGATGAAGGTTTTTTCGAACGTGCATAATGTTTTCATATATATATTGACAAGGAACCGTCATGATATTAATTTTTTTGAACAATTCCCTTAGAGACTCGCTCCTGCAAAGATTATAGATGGCTCTGACAGCCCTCTTTTGCAGAATAAAGATAGACTCTATATCTGCAGCCCGCCCCCAAAGCAAAATACCGTAAGACATAATGCTATGAAAGTAACTAAAATAGACCAGCCTCGCGGTATCCACGTCTGTTAATTGTCTGATTTTTCTGACAGCGTAAGCGGCTGAGCTCAACCGCCCTGCTAGAGATGTTAAGTGAGGACTCCACTGCAGCTTTGAGTCAAGCGTAATCCCTAGGAAAACTGTCTTTTCGACGAATTCCAGTATATCCTTATTTAATGTAACGTTACATGACATACTTTTAACATTTGGCAAAGCGAATCTTATGCATTTAGTTTTCTTCTCATTTAATACTAAGTTATTTATAGTAAACCAATTATGAACCTCATGCATAGCGTTATAATAGATTCCTCCAAATCTTGAGGGATGAACCTCTGAAACGTGAAGGATGGAGACGTGGACTTAGGCCACCTTAGGGCATTGCCTAAGAGCGGGGTATAATAAATTAACAAAAACAAAAATCCTCAGCATCATTTCAAAAGCACTTTCAGCTCTCATAAGAATTCGTCATACATGTACTTGCCTATGCATGTCATTTTAGAAATATTTTTCTGTTTACGTAATTGTAAAATTGTAAACCATGTTGATTATGTCATTTATTATTGAACTCTCTCTTTTATTTTGTTTGTATGTATGTTTATATTTATTTATTTACAACGACGTTATATTATGTATATGTATGTATGTATGTAGTATATATGTATTTTTTATTATATTATATCTTGGAAATTTTCTGTTTCTGTTCCTTTTTCTTGCACCAACTATGTTTTGTGTGTGCATCACCCTAAGGTAGACTGGTAGCAAACGCCAAAGGCATTAAGTCCGCCTTTGTACGGTGTATTTATACATTTGTGCATAAAGTTTTAATAAATAAATAAATAAACTCTCGACTCATACTAAATACAGTTACATACCCACAAATCTTATCAAAGAGTAATCTGGTCCCTCGAGACGTCTTATTTAAGAGTCATCAATGTGGGCTCCTACTTTATTAATTAAAATATGTAAATATGTAATTTTCACGACTGCCTCGTTAGCCTAGTGGTCCTAAGTGCGAGTGCTACGCTGGAGGCCTAGGGTTCGATTCCCAGGTCGAGCAGTGTTATTCGGTTTTTCTTTGAAATTCTCAGGAGCACCTTGGAGTTAGGATTTGTGCCCGGTTTAATGGCAATAGGCTCGCTCCCTATTACATGGGAACTAGACATACCGGCGAATAATTGTGGGTGTATTGGTACACGTCTGCCTAACCCTTCAGGGAATACAGGCGTGTTGGTATGTAATGTAATTCTCAAGAGTCATGTTTAATTAATTTGACTTGGTAAGCAGCTTTGTAAATATCCATTCCGAATTTGAGAACGGAATTTTCAAGAAAACCCTAATTCTAAAAGTTAATTAACCCTACCACCGCGGACGTGCCGCCGCGTGACCAATCTTGCATCTCAACCCGCCAACACCGCAAACAACTTGCACTTTACAAGTTTACACTAACAATAATAATAACTGTGACACTGTTTGTGTGTCATGATACATTTTTGGACAACTACTTGTAAGATGTTGACTGGTAACATAACTTTTAGCGCTTATTCTTGACTGCACATTGTAATTTCAAAGCTCGGCTCAACGGCGACAGATGAAAATCCAGTGTTCGGCAAAAACAAGAACTGCTAACTGTTGCCTTGTTGCTTTACATCCTGTTAAGATAGTTGCATGTTGTTAAGATACTACGACGTATAATTTCAGAATTCAAATTCATTTATTTGTCCGACATGTCATGGTCTAAAATTAAGTAAAATGGTTTTATCACATTCTGCCACGTACGGAGCATAAATATTAGGTACATAAATAAAATTATTACGTAAGTCAAATATTAGTAAGATAGAAAATTGATTGATTTGTTAAATTTGGATAAAATTTTAATTATATTTTCGTAACCGAAACCGGAATAAGCTGCATTGGCGTGTGTCAAAGCTAGTAATGGTAACAGCGAGGGATAAAAGGAAATGTGTCCATCTAATCAGTCTAACCAATCTAATGGACATACTCTTACCTCATAGTAGGCCTCACATTGGGCTGATGCCTGCCAGGGCTGCGGTTTCTTCGAAAGAGATAACAAGCCCTCGGAATGCAAAGGGCACAAGAACGCACATGGATGGGTTTTAGTCAGTAAAAGTCTGACACTTCCTCCCGCCCCGCCCAGGGTGGGGGAACTCCTTTGATGATTTTCCATCGGTAAAGAAAATGCCTCATATTGTCAGGCGATGTGGCCCCACTAATTGTAGCTTGGGGTAGACCACACAGGGATTGTTTAACTCTTACAATAATATAAATTGATTCAATAACAGGCGCACAAATTTTAACGATGTCATATTCTTTTCACCTGCTCTAAATTCTTCAATCATCATTATTTAGTTCTTTTATAAGATGAACATGCGTCTCTGCGCCATCAATATAAACGTAATCAAGTGGAGCGCGAACTCAAACAAATTGAATTAATTAACTAGTCTGTAATAAACTTTGGCATTTTATTTCAAATTGCATTTTGATTGGCTTCGAGTGCTTGGGGTAATTTTACAGCTCGTAACTTGTTTGTACAATTATGTCTGTTAGTGATTATCAGTGAAGTACAGCGGATGTACACACGGCATGTCACATATCATAAACCTTATCACTTCCTACCTAGGTACTTAATTAAGACCCGGTGGTAACGGCCGATTTTTATAAGCCATTAGCAGTTATACACAGATATCTTGCATATTTATCGACTGCAGTTGTTACAATTATATACTAAACTTAAACTACTTCTACTAACTTAACCCCAAATCTGCAGTAGTTTTGCGATAAGTAGGAGCTGTGCCCATGGCTCCGTTCCCGACCCTCTTCTGACCCTTGACGGTAGAATTTCGAAATCTTTTATAGCCCAAGCCTCGGTCGTGGAATTTGTAAAACTTAACTTTGCTTTAACGTGTATGTATCGGTGTATCAGTTTGCAGTTTGCCGGCTTGCCGCGTAGTCATTAGACTATTTCCTTGCTTGATAAAGCGTGCAACCATTACTTGTTGGAAAATCGTACAGTTCTGGGTTATTCCTTATTTCTAGTTTAAGTTTAATTTTAGCATAACTGCTCGTGAGCACGATCCGCGTATTAAGGCGCGGGAAGCTACGGTTACTACTTATCTAAATCAACTCACGACCACTCCAAATTGCTGTAACTTTGTTTTACACGGTGGTAACCGTGTAAAACAAAGATGTTTTAACAAATAATTATTTTCTTCATTTGTAATTGTTTTTGTCAAGTATCCACTAAGTTTGAATAAACAAATCCATATATCGTGCTAACTTTTAGGTAAATAATATAAAAATAAAGTCATCTAACATACTTTCGTATCATAAAAAAATAAGATTTATGTAACACACTGAAAATAACATATCGGTTCGCAATAAAGTTTGCAAAAACTGCAAAATACAAACTTACGAATCTATCGGACAGCTAACCCTTCGCGCCATCCCGCATTTCGCGTCCCGGGTCCGGGGTGCCAGCGGGACGACACATGTCCGCGCATAAATTACGGCGCGCAGCAGGGTTGACTCCCGGAATTAATTAGAGATGTCCTTACCTGAAACAAGAAAAATATTAATTGAATTTACTTATTAAAGCAGTTTTAATTTTTTGCGAGGTTCGCCTCAGAATTAGTTTGTATTTTGTGAATATTTTTCCATGTTTAATAAGCATTCTTATAATTATGCAAAGTGATCACTGCATATTTATTAGACGCGATACGTTTACGTGGAATACATAAGTAGCGTCCAAATAGGGCACTGGATAAAAATACGATAAATAATTTTTTCACGAACAATTTAACACCATACTTACTTAAACAACTTTGACCCAAGAAAAGGCCAGCCGATCAGAGGATCGAACAATTGAGTATTTTACAGTAAAAATAAACTCTTCAATTCCGATCAACTGCGAAGTCTGAGAAGTGATTGCACCACTTATTCGCTCACGTATTACGTAAACGAGAGCTTACAGCCTCATCCGGTAAGCGCGAATATTCACCGGCCGGCGATTAAGGATCCCGCGGTAACCGGCCGGCGATTAAAGAAAGTTTACCCGACCGGTTGGCGAGGTAATCGGCGATGCGGCGCAGGCTGTAAGTGGTGCGTCGTGATCCGGCGTCGGTACACGAGCTTTATTAATTGGGTGATAGCGGCGCACCAATAATACACCAATTATAGTGTGAATAGTCGAACGAAATTGTAGTGTTTACTTATAAACTGATATTATAAAGATATAGTGTAATTTTAGGAGCTGTTCAACGCTTTCGTAACAATCGTAGACAAGAGCGCCCACAGTGTGATTACATTTTTGATATCATAGATTTCTCAGAAATATCATTAATTAACAATGGCAAAACTGCATTATTTACTCTTCATAAAATCTAAAATGTAATCAGAAAAAAAATAAGCAAACCGAAACCAAATAACCGAGATAAATTATCTTTATAGCCGGAGTGTCATCGAGTGTCAAGCTTCTTGTCATAACATAACGCTAGCGCCCGGGAGCCGCGCTGCCGTCGAGGTGCCGCTGTTCAATTTATGACAAATCACTTTGAATAATATTCATATTTTCGCACGTGCCATTTTGAGGGGAAGTGGTGAAGGCTTAGAAAGTGTAGAGCTGTCGTGAGCGCGACTGTGTGGACCTTTACTACTGGCCCTACAGGCCACAGATTAAGACTCAAAAATGATTAACATTACCTAGGTAAAATGAAGAAATGATAAAAACGTAACTAACAACTGTTGACAAACAATTTACATCCACATGGTATCAGCACGTTTTATGAGTTTTTAATAAATGAGCTATCAGAATGCGTGCCAGCTCATGCTAGTTTTCCAGGATGTAGTATCCATAGCTCATCGAGGTCCATAGTCACCAGCTGCGCGCCCCGTCTTAATGTTCGTAGCCCCAAACCGCCATATCTCAAGTTGACAGATTTTCAGCATGACGAAAATATGGCGCGAGTCACAATAATAAAACGACGTCGTTTCAGCCGTTATCTTAATAGAATATCGAAGGTTCCTCGCGGCGGGGTCCTCCGGCGGGGTCCTCCGACGGGGTCCGCGGGGGACACCATTTACATTTCACAAGGAAACCAAGAATGTGCCTTTTCATTTTTGAGTTCCGCCCCCTTTAGTGAAATAGTTTGGTTGTTTGCTTCGTCAGCGGAGGGTGGATGTGAGTTTGAAACCAAGTTGAGATTGAATGTTGTCGGAAAGGTTCGCTTGAACTGCTCCATGAAATAATGGTGGCGCTAAACTAAATGGAATGGACATTTCTCACTTTAAAAGGAGATTGTGTGTAAATGAGAAATGCTTCTGTATAAACAGATTTAGTTGTACCTAACTACTATTAAAAGTAGATTGGTAAAAGATAGTGACGTGTCTAATAGGCTACAACATTAAATGTTGAAGTATGTAAACATAAACTTTATGTTTACATATTTCAACTCTACCGTAGTTGGAATATGTGTCTAACATCCAGCCTTATAGGAAACTTTTACCAATGGAAACAAATGACTTCCTTTTCTTTCACAATTTCTATATGTACCAAAATTGTTTAGCAATACAAACCCTGTACGAATATAATATTCTTGAAATAGTCAACAAGTGACTGTGTAATGTTAATGTGTATCCGGTCACCGGTGCCACGTGCGACCCGCGAGCTGCGTTCACATCCAGCCAGTTGCTTGACAAAGCACTTGGTCATAGTGTTTGTTGCCAGTGAATAAGCTAGGTGCTGTAATTATCACACTATATAAGGACGTACGCTCTTTACGCAGTCAATGCACCTTAATGACGTTAATTAGTTGCGATTGTCTGGGATTACTGAGAAAACGCATGTATGTAGGAGACTGTATAGGACGCGTGATTTATTAGTAAGTGTATATCCGGTGAGAATATGGAATCTCATCTATGTATTTCCATTAACGATGCTGTATTACGTTCCACCGGTGAACAGTGGGTGTACATGTGTACATCTCTGCCTTACCCTTCGGGGAATACAGGCGTGATGGTACTACTCGTGCGTTCCTAACAATGTCTGATGCTGATAGGACTTAGCTTACATTACAGTTAATTATTCCTCTATGCATAATTAAGGTCCTGCAATTAGCGAGAATAATGTCACTTGTTCCTCCAATAAATTATTTACAGTCCATGTTATGTAGTAATATTTTACAGTTTTCATAACAATCTTAATAGGTGTCTACTAGCGCTACCCTTCAACGTTTAAACACGGCATCGCGTGCAGTGCGACCGTACGACAGATTTAACTCGCGTTTGTTTATTGCTTGCAGTTTTCACGTAGTTACGTCATTCCTCTATGGAGTAGGAACTACTGGCTCTAGCTGCTGGCTTCAACTAACCCTTACACCATTGTATATCGTGTAAAGCGGTAGCAAATGTAGTTTACTTAGTTCAGCTTTATGTGGCTTCCTGGATTTGTTTTCTTTGAAACATTCACGTTATGAAACACTGTAACGAGTATCTATTATTAATACAGCCACTACTTGTTAAGATAACGATACAAATTAATCAGGCAGGTCATAATGCCCATAACACATTCACATCAATGTATAAATTGCATCATCCACTGACTTCTACTGGGTACTGAAGTGTTGACAAATATTAGAATATATACTTGCAGTTCATATTATTAACTTTATGAACCAGTAACTTGCCCTAGCCACTGCCTTTACCGTGTACAATGTAAACGCAGCATCGCGTGACAGATTTAACTTGCGTTTGTTTATTTCTTGCAGTTCGGCCGAGGCTATTTCTGTGCAGTGTTTGTGGCGGCAGGGCTGCAGGCTACAGGGGCATATTGTACACTGCACCGCGCACGCATGCGCACACTGGAACAACTTGCAGCTATTATTTATTGCCGCTGTGTGGGTACTGGGACATCGGACATTGTAACGTATTTTGTCTGTATCGGATTTTGTGTCTTTGTTAATTAAATTAAACGTAATGCTTTGTCTACACTAATATTATAAAGTGGAAATATTGTTTTGTTTGTTTGCTTGCAACGAATAGGCTCTCAAACTACTAGACCGATTTTAACAATTTTTTCACCAATTGGTAGCTACATTATTCCTGAGTATCATAAGCTATACAATATCACGCTACGACACACGGGAGCGGTGCAGTATCCAAAAATGTAACGTAAGGCGGGTGAAGTAAGCCACGCGGATGAAGTCGCGGGCAGCTCGCTAGTGCTAAATATAGTTTGAGGACTTTGGCGAAGAGGTTGAAAATGCCAATAACCTGAAGTGATAAGCAGCTCTTTATACTGCAGAGTAAGGACTAACACTGGTCGGACTAAGGTTAGATGATAACGAGACGTCAAATGAGACAGATCAAACAGATATGTTAATGAGAGGACGGACACACCATCCTAACAGGTAGCGGTCAGTAGCTACCTTATTTAACTTCTTATGTACACTTATCACTCACTTCGTTATGCTTTATTTTTTTTATTTTAGCGGATACCCAAAATTTTAGATGACGTATACTGTGACGACATGCTATGCCAAGGGATGCATCGGACAGAGTATTTAATGCCTTTGGTCATATTTAAATCTCACCGGTTTTGATAATAAAACTTGCAATAACCGCCGCATTATAAAACAAAACCTGTCTAGTTCTGAATCGTGTTCCACGTTCAACATTGTTGCACATTTAATTTACGTTCCGCGTCCAATTGACACCCTGAATGTTTTATTCATTGACAATATAACTAAAAACTAAACGCCGCGAGTACAATGATAGTGTATGTAAAGTGAACGCGAGACGTAATTAAAGCACTATTTATCACAATCCTAGCACCGCCATTACTTATTCCACTCTCCGATTATTGGGAACGGCGACCGCGCAACAATATAGATACAATCCACACTTAGCATTGAATTATCACGTGGGAGCGATAAAACTCCTAATGTATCGAGCGGTTCGCTTAATTGGCTCCCAAAGTTGAGCAAAAAAGTAATGAATAAGCGATGCTCGTTTCGCTCAGCTCGCTTAAGTGGCGGATAAGAGTTCGTTAAGCATATCTGTGAATGTGGCACTTAGCCTTAATGTGGTGTGCGATGCGCTGACTTATTGCTTTTTGTGATACTTGTGTTAAGTTATTGTGATGTTAGTGTTGCTCGGAGATCGTATCTCAAATGATGAGTGAGCGGTAGGGACAGATATTTCTCTATTGATGTCTATGGGCAGTCTGTCTGTTGGATGAGGTGACTTGTGAGCATCACGAGGATCTGCGAGTAATGAGCGACATTGTGAAATAAAGCGGTTTGTTTGTATTTATGAACGCGTAAGTATTTATCACTAACTAGGATCGAAGTGTGATGGATAGCTCGACACTGAGTAGTTTCTGTGTCAACTAATAGCTCCTCATAAGGTACTGGTTGGTTCAACACTTACTGATGAGCGACGAACTTAGTGACAGCAGGCGGACTCGACAGAGACAAGTGTTTATTAGTAAATGAGTATTGATGTCTTACCTATCGTGTATATTTATCTCAACGTCATATTACAAGCACTAGATATAATGTTCAATTTAAGATATGAAAGGGTTTCTACGGAAGGATAGTCCTGAGGCACAAATCTCTCGGCTCAGTAAGATAGAACATACTATTTAACATAAGTAAGTAACTAAAATAGAAAGTATGTAGATGTAAACAGAAGCTACAGTATTTAAAAGAAAAGAATTGTAAAAAAAACCTAAAAGCTTTCTGCTTGCTTTTTATTTTATTTTATTAATTGTACATGCTTTGTCATTTAATTATTATTCGTTTTGTGTTTAGCTTGGTCATTTTTATTTAATTTGAAAATAAAAGAGTTTTAAACACAAACTTGAAATATACATTGCAATTTATATTAACTAGTTACTGAAGCTTATCCAAATTACCAAACCGTTCTGATTGGACTGTACTGTATAGTTAACGGTATAATTAAATATTCCTTATCAAGATACAACTATTTAGTAATCACTTGTCGACGGCTTAAAAATGTGTTATAACGAGATTTTTGTGATTTTGCACAAATTTAAAAAACAAACATCATGATTTGTAATAGACATGAAGAAGCAACTTAAAAATTGATTATTGCCCGAGACTTTTAAATCAACTTTTAAATAAGGCCTCACCTACAATAAAGGTGTTACTTACCACTTATTCTAATAACTTGCCATAAAAAATGCGATAATTGCACGTTCGTTAACAATCAGAAGGCCACATAAAAAACAATCAAAATAAAAAATAATCTAAACGCAATTTTATCTCAGCGACAACCTACGTCAAAAAATGTAGGTGAGATGAAGGCATTTTTGAGATTAAGACTGAGATTAAATTGTGATCGTTTCTAAAAGTTAGTTTAATTGTCCCCCAGATTACTTGACTTCATTCTCCATACATTATCATCTATTCATAATCTTTTCATAAATGTACTAAACTTACCTTTATTTTGTATAGTTATTTTCTTTTCCAGGAATTTGTTTGAAACGTCACTATAACTATTATGTGTCAACAACGATTGATATGCACTTGATTACATCAAACTAAGATTTAACACTTTTCAGCAAATTAATAGTCAGTAATTATCTTTAAGATATGTAGTACTGTTATATCACTTTTTAAATATATTCTAAAACACACTCAAGGTTTTCAAATACAAGAAAAACAATGAAAATCTAACATATGGCCCGAAAAAGTTATTTTTATTTTTTATCAAAAATCACTGCAAAGCGCGCTTCACACAATCTACACACTTAAAAAAACTGACTGCTGTTTCTATTAGAACAATTGGTAAAACTTTTAAGTTATCATTTGCGTGTTATCGTAATAATGTCCGATGTTGTGCGCAGGGCGGGCGGCGCGGCGGGCGGGCAGACTGCGCGGCGGCTGGGCGCCGACTGCCGCCCTACGCGCCCGCTGTCCCGCTGTACAGCGTGTTTGATTAGCTGGAGGATGCTGTACTGATTGATACGAGTGTTTGCCGAGTATTGAGTGGAACCGGAGCTGATTGTTATAGAGAGGTCAATACCAGCACGTGTGTGTAACTGCAGTGTAGTAATGTTTACTGTTTAGTTAGCTGCTATGAACTTTATGATAATGACTCATTGTTTAAAGTTACTCGAGTCCATAACTTAATTATAAGCCTAATCATTAGAGACATAATAAAATCAAAGATTTAAGAAATCCTTGTTGAAGCTCCAGCTTACTTACGTGTAATAAATAATGAAGTATGTAATTTAGAGAAGGTTAGTTTTTTGTCTTGACAAGCCTCCATTTACTCATCATTCATTTAGTTTCATTTGTTTCCTTTTATTTTATTTTTTTACGAATATCATTAAACGATTTTTTAAAGATTTGCTTCTATTTCTTTACCATAGACTTAGTAGGTACCCATTACACAAAACGTAATTAGTTCCTACCATCATCCCACTGCCCCACGCGCAGCAACCCATACAATCAATGAAGTTGTACCACTGAACATGGTCCGCTGTTAGTAGAAGCTCCCACAGATAAAGAGCAACTAATTCACCGCACAGCAACGAACCTGCGACCGGCCACTTGCTGCTACCGTTACTAACCTAGTGAACCTACGCTATATACAGACCTAGCTAGCAGTGCAGCTTGTGAGATAAGCGGTTTGGTATAGTCTGAATATAACGCTGCGTACTTAGTCAAGGTGTTGTTCGATAAAGCAAGAATACGTGTAAGGGAATAGCGCTTAGTTGGGAGATGATGGCGTTGACTGATATATTTTGTAGCTAATAAGTATAACGAAAGGAATAATTGTGATCGTCTTGGAGTTGTGCGGGAGCGCTAGAGAATAGACGTGAGTCAATCAACCATTCTTCAGAGTCTATTACTTGGAAGAATACTAAACGAGACACAATAGAAGTTTTATTGTCAAGCGAACTGAATCAGTATGCTTAATGAACGAGGGGTATAAAATCTATAGACACTAGTTATTTAAGATGACAAAAAATGAATTCAAACTATATAGGTAAATTAAGTATATGGTGGCAGTCCATAATTTGGTCACTACAATTAAAAATAGTGAAAAAAATTATTATCATGTAAAAATAATATATACACATAATATCTTAAACAAATACGATCGATTCCACCCTCCCTGTGTACATAACGGTACTCACGGTCGCATGTCCACTGATAAGATTTATCTGGCACCGGACGTGACGTGTCCGCGAGGCGTCGCGCCCGCCATCTAGCGGCGCGCGCTGACAGCGCGGCTAATGTATGGACCGGTCAGTCGCGCGCTGTCGCTCACGCGGACGGTCGTGCCACTGAGTTATAGACTCTTTGTATATCTGATAGAATGGGGAACGGTCCTCACAGTGGTGTCTAGGCATTAGAAAGCCACGTAATAGAAAACGTTCAAAATCTAGATTTTGTGACTAATCGCGATCTCATCTTTGCAACAATCAATGCCAAAATCTTGTCAAAAATGTAGGCGCATTTTTGACAGATTGAGACTGAGATTAGAATGCGACTGATTAGCATTTCCAATGTTTTATTAAAATAGCAATAACATTAAACAGGCGTTATGGTTTATACAAGGTGTTGATTTGCATTCTTGCCAAATTTTAGGAGCTTGTCATAAAAAAATAGAAGTAATGAAATAATAATATAATTACGATACCTGGCTAATATTTAATAAAAGCTTGTTTTTTTAGTTGTACTCGTAACTATCAAATAACAGTATTCCAGAATACTCCTCTCGCAAAATTCAGAATCGCTCAGTTGTCATATATATATGTATCGAGGATACACATCAACGCCTTGTATGTATATTGATTTTTATCCGCTGATTTGGAGCATCTAAATTGTAACGACACGTTTTTTATTAATATACAATATAAATATATATAACTCAAAGGTGACTGACTGACTGACTGATTGACATAGTGATCTATCAACGCACAGCCCAAACCACTGGACGGATCGGGCTGAAATTTGGCATGCAGGTAGATGTTATGACGTAGGCATCCGTTAAGAAAGGATTTTGATAAATTCCACCCCTAAGGGGATAAAATAGGGGATGAAAGATAATTCTTCTTAACGCGAGCGAAGCCGCGGGCAAAAGCTAGTGAATAATAAAAGTAGACAGAAAACTCGTAATAACCAAAAGAATATTCTTTGTTATAACATTTTCCCTTGTGATAGTTCAATCGCACCACGTTACCTCTATCCTCGCTCATATTAATTTCAATACAATCCCGTGTTTAATACAGATAGCAGCTATTAAGTGCACAATAACCAATATGCTACAGCTGCAATACAATTCACCGCTTGTATGTAAATCGTCGCAAGCGCACGGATAGCATCGCGCTAGGGACACCACGCTGCGTGGTACTACTGAGACGACCTAGTTTAGGTTTGCAAATACCATTAGCTAACAAGCGGCATTAGGCAAATTGTTGTTCACAACATAGTTGAATACAGGCGTTATGGTATGTTATGAATATACCCTCACGCCTGTATTCCCCGGAGGGTTAGGTAAAGGTGTACCAATGTACACCCACAAAGAGAGAAAAAATAAATTACCTATACAACGTTAACACGACTAACAAAATGGTAAAATATGATCCAGCTTCAGGTTTATTCTCCATCCTCGTATGTCCTCCGACCTAGTCCTAATAAATCCCACCTCATGGTCACAATAGATCAGATAGGGCTGTGCTTACAATTTGCATGAGTGGGAATGCGCCGGCGCAGCGCGGCGGTGTCGCGCGGCCATTTGTAGCCGCCCTGAGTTATTAGCCGATGGCCCGCGATGCCCGGCTCTATGGCCTATTGGTGTCGAAGACGTTTTGTTTAGGGCCTCTCCAAGAGCCTCGTTACATGCTAGATGGTATTCTATTGGGTTGTGAGAAACGAGTGCATCCGGGAGTACGCAATGATATACTGGTTAGCAAAAAGGTTGTATACCATCCTACTGGTTATGAGCGCAGCTGCAATCGTTCCGAGTTTAGTCCTGATGCTAACTACCATAAACTTTATCTTTAAATATTTATCAATAACTAAGTAGTCAAATCAATTGTATCCGTTATTGGTTGTCACGATAATAACAACCAATATTACAAGTACATACAAGATTACTCCTGTCCCTTTTATGCGAATGAAAAATACATCACTATCAGCAGCCAAATACAGCAGTACAACATTATAGTCCGAAGATAACAGGTACTTACCCGTACGTGGAGCAGAGTCGATATGGCGAGCAAATCAATACTTGATTTAAAGCGCCGTTTGCCTCTCAATCAAGTGCGACAGGTTACAAGCGCAAATCATGCCCATAGCATGCTTGTTTAATATTTAAATGCGGTATATTGCGCCGGCGCAGGTACAACTGAACTACCGTTAACTATAGTTAGTTACCCGCCTGACTGCTGTCTCTAACAGGCACACCTACAGTACCGCGCGAGAAATCACAGCTGTCAAAACTTAACACTCCAACCAGTTTTAGCGCAATCATTTAATTTAATTAGTTTTTTGTATTGCCTCTAACTGATTGCTAATTTAAATAATTAACAATTTAATTTATTTCTGTCATAAAGGTGCATTGATTACAGTTATTTATTCATATAACTTTGCCTTAATCTAAAACCTTAGTGAGAGCTTGAGTCTGAACTAGGTGCGGGCCTTTGACAGATCTCCAGCCTCATCCTATATATTCACCAATAAAGGTTTCGTTATTTCAAACGCAAGTAAAATTTGAGCGAAATGATAAGTTTGATAAAGTCAGTGCCAAACTGAAATGACTAAGGTTGACTAGCTTATTGTTACCACGAACCGATTTGCTTTATGTCCAGCTGTGGACTCAACAAAACCATAGATTGATCAAATGGCAAACGGATCATACAGACACACTGATGCATAGAGCGGGCACATCATAATATCTCTCGCTAGGAATTATCGCACCTTATTCAGCCGCTGTCATGCGAGATGTGTTTACGTCGGACGTGCCTGTCTGCCGCGTGCTGGTCTGTGCGGTTCTCAAGCCTGTCGCGGTGATGAAGTGGTGGCGCATACACAATGTGTAACGGTTCGTACAACACATGGGAAGCAAGCATGCTAAGCAGTGATGCTACGGCGCCGTGCTACGGGTGCACGTGGGTGCTACGGCATACGTGGTGCTACGGAGCTACGGAGCTACGTGGTAATATTGTAAGTTCTGGTCTACGGTTTTACGGATGGGGCTTTACGTTCGTGTGTTAACGACAGTCAACTTTCTCAGTTCTCTTGTAAACCTGGTATTTTCATTTGGTTCTGAAGTGTTATTTTATTTTCCTTCATAGTTTTGAGGTTTCAAGTGACGTAAAATTGGTTAGTATTCACATAGCATATCAGTAGCATTCTAGAGAGTAAGCTGTAACTTTATAAGCATACAGACAACCAATAAGGTCCTAACCAAATAAGTAAACTTTCTTTATAATACATTAATACGCAAGAGGTTTCTGCTGCATTCTCCGCGCGTGTACAGTTATCGCTGATCAGGCCTGTCCGTCTGGCCGACTATTGAATTATTGAAGCCATCAGCGTCGCTAATAAACTCGTCAACTTATACTAGACGTTAGAACTTGTACACATTACTACGTACATTCTTCAAGTTTATACTTAAGCTGTGTGGAGAATATTACATACCAAACATAATTAGTTTTAGAACTCGCTGGACGCAAGCCGCTTCCAACCGATCCTTTTGGAAATATATGGGGGAGGCCTAGATCCAGTAGTGGACGTCTTGCGGCTGATATGATGACGATGATAATTAGTTTTTCCAGGTACCTACAAGGTAGGGATCTCGGACAAATATGTCAAGATGCTAAAAAAGTGTATGCAGTAAACGGGTACAAAGTGGCGAGTCCGCACAATGGGGCACAAATCTGGTGGATCGCGGATTATCGCGACTCGCGAGCGGGGCTCGCCCCGACCCGGGTCTGCAAACACACGGGGCGACGTGGCGGACGCGACCGCTTCTCTCGCTAACCGACCGTGTCTTTATGTGCAATACATATATTTTTATTACCTTGTTCTTGTGTAAGTTTAATTAGGTAATTTTGATTATGTTTTATTTCAATTTTATTTTCATAAACTCTCGGTAATTTGCACCTGTCATGTCGTATTTCTTAAGCACACCATTTAGTCACCATGCTCTTCTAATCTAAAAGTAACTCGCCTGTATTTATTTCTCCTTCTACTCGTGTCGATTGACTCATTAAAATTTGTATTTATTTATTTAAAACAATAGCAACAAAAAAAAGCAGTCGAATTGAGAACCTCCTTCTTTTTTTGAAGCCAAACAACAAAGGCGGATTTCATTTCAAAATCAGACATTCTTACAAATAAAAACGCCGTGTTCTCGCCTAAAACTCACCTCCCTATATTTCATACATTCCACTTGTCGATATGGCAGTTCACTTGAATCACGACGATCATCTCATTTGCATCGCAATACCTCCCCCCCCTGCCCCCACCCCCACCCCCCTACAGTGCAGGGGGTGAGGGGGGGGACTACTCACTCCTGATTACAGCAGTAAACGTACCTGTAACAATAAACGATCAGTTAAATATAAACCTATTAGCTGATTACTTTCCAATTGTTCGCTGGATTGGTTTATTCCAAGCAATTAAAGTTAATTAATAACGAGTACCAATTAATTACCGCGACGTTGTATACGACTATTACTGTTTGAGGAAAGGAGCTTCAATTGACATTTTTGTAATTTTATTAGTGCAGTTAACGTACGTCCATGGAGAATGTCATTAATGTTGAAAGCAAGTCCGTGTCCAGTAGCAATGGTGACGGTCGCGAGGAGTGCGCCGCGGCCTGCTGCGACGAGTGGCGACCGTTACTGCTTGTTCATTCCCGCATTATTAGTCTACATCACCTTGATAAGGCGGCCGTTCACGTGGGTAACCACTATATAAACATTTCTCATTATTTTTGTGTTAGAGTAAGTTTTATAAAGAAAATATATACAATACATGATAGATTTGTCAATCGTGGCTTTTCTCATTAACATAAAATAACAAAACACATTCAAGGAAATGGAAAAATCATTGCCACTTTCTCATTGAGATCCAGTTCGTTTATTTATTTCCTGTATTTGTATTGTTATTCAAATGTCTTCGTATCGGAGTGCCCCCCCGGAGCCCCCGCAGCCCCCGCAGCAGGGCAGGCCCCTCAGGGAGGCAGTTCTATTAAAAGATACCATTGACAAACATGTCCCCAAGTGGCTACGGAACGTTAAACTTATATTAAAATGATTATCGAGACTTTAAGTTAAGCACATGATTATGTTAAAGGGACGATAACCGAGTAGCTATTTCGTAGTGATTTAAGTACTTGATCATTATTATCTAGTAAATACCAACTTGTGCAATAAAGTTTATTCGTTTATCTTCAACCCCCGGTATAGACTGTTCTTAAGCAATGACTTTTTTTTACCTCCAGTAGTGGTGTAAGCTATGCATTGTCAGAAATTCAGTCACTGAAGAAGTTTATATTTTTGTTTAAATATAAGTAGCAGTGCATCAAAAAGGTAAAGCTTAACTTTTTCTTTGCGAACAAAACCTTTAAGTTTGACATGATGTCAGACCGCCGTGCAACTCGATTACTTTTTCCTCGGGCGACTAAAATAGCAATACCAGTAATGGCAGTCGTCAGATAGTTTCACACCGCACTGCAGTCATTTCAATACAATGGCGCGTGTATCGTATACCCGTCGTATTGTAGGAGATTATTCACCACTATGACGCTAATCCAGAATAATCCCGCACTTTCTAATTGTGAGTCGAAGGCTGACGTCGCCACCATTTTATCAAAATGTTTTATTCAGTGAACTTTATATGGGTACTTGTAAACTGTCACCGCCGCGTGAGGCTGCGAACTGTATCTTTCTATAGTTCATGAAACAAAAATGGTCTTTTTATGGGTACGTATTTGAATATCGAAGATTAAAATACCTACGCTTAAAATACCAATGTTCAAAACATCGAAAATTTAAATATCGATTGTATCAAAATGTCGAAAATTGTTATACCTAAGCTTAAAACGTCGAAGATTGAAATGCCGAGTGATTAAAATATCGAATGATTCAAAATATCGAATGACATTATGCCTAAGTTCAAAATATCAACATTTCATACATCTAAATTCATAATATCTACGTTAAAAATACCTAATAGTTGAAATACCGAAAAAAAATTATACAGGCAGTATGAGTGTATTCATAAATGTAGGTAGATGTGAAATTGTCACACCCTGCAAACCCGTTGCTATTAAGTAGTCATTAGTCTGTTTACTGGGTTAATGTAACGTACAGTTTATAGAATATTTTGGTATTGGTATTTGGTTTTTATTATGTAAAAATAGGAAAGGAGGTTTTCCTTGTTTTTTTTTTGTAACCCACCTAGTAACTGATTACCATCTAGCAGCAAACAAGCATGCAGCAATCATGCAACATGCAAGCAAACTTGGTTTCTGTCAAGGCTCCGGCGCTGCAGGGCTCCGGCAGTCCCACGCGAGCTTAACGTCGCAGATGGTCTAAACGCTCACCACCGCAGCTTCGGCTTGTTGGCCGGCTTCGCCGGCCAACCTCAGCTGCGGCGGCGGGTGTTAAAACCACCTGCTCCTCAGCTCGCGGGCTGCCTCGCCCCTCCGCGCCTACGCGATTCTAAATTACACTCTAGGGGTAGGGCAGACAAGACTACGTGGAGTCGGTTTTGCAGCGATACGTTTCTGTCACTAACTTTAGTAGCACAACATATTGACTTTCAAGAAAATATTTTAATTTAAAGACCTAAATAATACCTTCGCGATTGACCTATACTTGTACACTAGACACTGATTTTCATGGATAAAATAGGTCGAAATTGTTCCAAAACCGAATTGGGGCACCCCGAATTTACGTAGTCTTTTGGCTGTTACCCCTAGAGTGTATATAAAAATCCGGAGGCGCGAAGGGAGGGCAACCCCCGCCCGCTGTAACAAAGCATAGGCACCCGTGGAAGCCGTAGCGGCTGAGGCTGGTCGCCCCGGCGACCAGCAAGCCGAAGCTGCGGAGGTGAACATGGGTGCCTATTCTTTGTTACGCAAGGGCGAAGGGGTTGCACTTCCCGTAGCGCCGGAGACGTTGCAGAAGCAACCTTTTTCCACTCATACTACTTATATCAATTTTTTTTTCGATATTTTAACTTGTAGGTACGTATTTTTAGGGTGAATTAATGAATGTATTAAATGTTGAAAATTAACCCATTTTTACACGTAGGTATATTAATTTTCGATGTTCAAATATTATATGTACCCATCGATATTTAGGACGTTCGATAGTTTGTACTTCGATATTTAGGACATTCGATAATCTGTATTTCGATATTTGGATCTTTCGATGTAACTTTTGTAGATATTTAGATTTTAGATATATTGGACGTAGGATATTTAACCATTCGATTCTATAAACTTTCGTTTTTTTAATTTTCGGTTTTATGGTCGTTCGATATTTCCATTTTCGATGTTATGAACATCGATATTTTAACAGTAGGTATTTTAATCTTCGATATTCAAATACGTACCCCTTTTTATATTTTTATAATTTTCTCAGGTTATCTTCTAAAGTAACTTAGAATTACTATTCGCTAATTATGTCAATTTGAACAGTACTTAAACATAGCTTAGTAGTAATAGATTAAAGATTACATAGACACAGTTATATAGTAATACAGAAGTACCGCTACAATACTTAGATAAATGGCGTCCAGAGAAACGTATGAGTTATAGAGTACAAGTGGCAAGTGGATTTGATTAGCACCTAGCGCTGCATGAACGGAGCAGTTTCAATGTGAACAGCGATGTTGTTCGGATTTGCATCGATATACATTTGTAAATGTGGTTCAAAGATTTATGGCGAACACCGGACAGGTGGCAATGATTAATGCAGCGCAAATTAAAATAACGTCACTATTGTCAAGACTAAGCAAAAGGTATCTACTATAACACATGTAGCTCTACAAGCTAATCTCCACTGATGGCTTTTTACGACAAATCACTTAAAACGATTGTACCTACTGTCTAAAGAGGAAATATTGTTCCTAAACTGCGTAAAAGCATTGTTTACGTTAATGAGTATCATAATTATGAAATAGTGCATATCCGCATGCACGTAAGGCTGTTTGCACGTGAGTGACGCGTGTGTCGTGTCCAGTGGCTGTCGACAGCGCGCATCGCGCCCTCGCGTGCCATTAGCCTTATCTGTAACGTTAGTGCTACGTAAAGGAAGCGTTATGGCTCGTTATGATCTGTCGCGAGTTCCGGGACGAGTTTTATTGGATGTATGCATGCTTATTGTTTATGGTTTTGAGGGAAATTGCCTGAAATAATAAATGTTTTATTGTCATGGACTTGAATGGCGTTTAAATTAACATTATGTTACATTTCCCGCATACTGGCCGTCCCTTGGGGGGCTGCAATCATTAGAGCCGTATGATAATTACATTCATTAAGGGGCATTTTTAACACAGTTTGGTCGATGTGTTGATCACAACCTGAAATAAACTTGTTTCCATCTCCACTTTAAATATGAACAGTATTTTCCTGTCACCTTGACCTTATGTCTATAACTGGGTACCTATAGTTAGTACCTATAGTTCAAGCTCTTCATGTATGTTCGGCCTTCTTCCAACTGTATCAGAACTGAATACTTTCCACCACAACACAACCTGCCTTGTTTGTATTAAGTAGTATCATATCCTTGTCAAGGTAGAACAAACTCCGCTATTGACACGCTGGTCGGCGCTGGTCATAAAGCACACAGCGGTGGGTCGCGGGGTCGCGGCGCGTCCCGTGCGCGGCGGCTATTCATTACCGCGCACCGACTACCGAACCGGTGACTTTTCGTACGAAGGTTTAAGGGTATGGCAAGGGTTTTAATTATAATAAAAATCAAATCGTTTATATTAATTAAACTATTTACACGCACTTTTGAACTGTCAGCGTCAGTCAGTCAGAAAGTTAAAGTTAGTTGCTCGGCTAAATTAACCACCAGCATATCGAACCCAGCTTAAAAGGTATTACCTGCACTTAGTACTTCAGTCGAAATCGAGAACGAACTCTTATTAGTATTTTCTGTCTTTTTTTAACATCTGTATTTTAAAGCTGCATCATCTAAACCGTTTTTCTTAATTAAATATCTGTCTTATTACTCTAATGATATTACATTCTGATCTAGTTTCCACCCAACTTCCCACCCTCCTTCAGTAATCCTATTCCATTAAGGAGCTGGTTACGCGCCATTAGCAAGCCATCTCCTTTAACAGCGACACTTCGCGTTACCTTCACAAGACCCTGATTAGAGGAACCTGTTCCTGTCATACGACGCTATCAGAATATAGGATGCAGACATTTATATAGGTACACCTAATAGTATTTTGTGCTGCTTAATCCTGGATAATGATTGGTATAAAGAAGACTCCAGGGCCATTTCGCGTTTGATACGTTATTTGAGTGATACGTTTAATATGTAGGCATATATTAATATCGCATATAAACCGTAATATCATAGGTAATTATATTATGTATCATAATTAACGTGTAAGTGCTCGTATTCTTGAGACGCTACTTAGGTGCAGTAGCGCGCGTTGATGTCTTTCATATGAAAGAAATTAACAACACAAATAACCGTTTTGTAAACAAACTAACCTACTCTACCTACCACTTTGGAATACACAAAACCATTCTATTCCTCAGGGCGGTCTCCACACTAGGTTGCTCATTTTCCAAAATATTTCCTCGTCCTCAGTATATCATACTGTCCGTTATCAGCAACGGCGCGGCCATTACGGATTAAAAAACTCTTCGCGGACCATCTAGATACCACACCGCACCGCCCAATACGACGTAACTACCAGCAGCAACTTGACAGAACTTTAGGCGCAACAATTAAACAAGTTTCTGAGTTATAAGGACGAATTTTGCATGGGGTAACATTCCTGTTGGAATACGTATGATTATTTTAATTCGTTGTGTGTCCGGTGAATTAGTGATGGAATTAAGTGGCCGCTAGGGACGCACGGTCGATTCCCTAGTCAAGCCATTGTTTTGCTAAATTAATTTCGGGTAACATTGTTGTATTTTATCTTAAAAGATATAACTCAATTGGGACTTGGGAGCATGTGCGAGTTGGGAACAAGGGTTATTTAAATTGAGGTTATATGGGCCTTTTACCTACTGAACTAAATATTCCTGTATCTGACAGTACTGATTTACCTCCTATGGGTGATACCCGATAAATGGCTTAATGCTAGTCACACTATAACCTACATGTAAGTAGGTACGTACGCCCTCGTCTGCTTTTCCTTATATTGTTCAGGTTGAAATGCCTAGTTTAATTGTACCCGCTATAGATCTAATTGGCCGAGCCAGTTAGAAACACGTTTAGCGTTATGACTGACATCCAATTACGAAGCTCTGCTCGCCCCCGAGGGGGTAGCACTGCTCTGCTGGGAAGTTTCTCGGCCTAGCTTTATTGAAAATAAGGTAACATTGGCACTACTACATTGGCAACTTGGGACCTGTTACTGAGACGTGTAGAGTTCAGTTCCACGAGAGAGATGTATTCGCTGATCGCCAGCAGTATCACCTTATCACCAGCGTGATGAATCATTTCACTTTGTGACTCTCAATACTCAAGATGTTCGCCCAGAGATAGTAGTAAAATGCGCGACAGATCTGTCCGAAGCGCGAACAAATTGAGTTCAAGTTGACCGATGACAAACAGCCGGTCGCGGTGGATAATGACGGACAGTTATGTGTATTTGCTCAGCGTTAACAGATCGTTAACGAGTGAACAGCGAGCCGCTGATTGACGGCACAGTGTGAAAAATAATATATTCATATCTTTCGCGCTTCGTTTGCAAATAATTTAAAAGTGTTGGAGCCAATTATGACGAACGATGAACGTATCGCAAATATCAAATAACGAATTGACACCATCTCGTGAAGTACATGTGTGCTCAATTCTGTTCTCTTTCAATTCTCACCTCACATTTGCATATGAACAAAAACCAGTCGAAATAATGTTCAAGTTTTCAACAAGTAAATGAAGACATATTTTAGAGAAGCTTTTTAATTGAATAACTGGGACAAAGACGGTAAGTAGTGATTATAATGATCCGGAGACTATAAAATATGAAAAGTGAAACTTTATAGCTTTGAAACTAGTGTTAATTGAGGAAGCGCTACTCATTTAACTAAATCTAACGCAAAAATAAAAATATGAATTCCCCAATTTAGATACTCTAAAGATGATTTAATTTAATCAACAGCAGATTAAGTTGGAACGTTCAAATTATTCAACTAACGAGCCATAAAACCTTTTACAAAAATAAAACTCAGAGATAAGGCTGCCATAAACGTGAATCATCGCCGTAGTAAACGCGTTCCACACGTGAATTTTATAAAACAGACTTGAAGTGCATTTCTCAGGCACAAGACAGGTTCTCCGAGCGGGCATTCCGGCCTGTTGCACCCGCGTGCGCACCGCCGAGCGACGCAATAAACAAACAGATCGCATTCGATATCGAACTCTGACCCCAACAGATTAAGATATAAAATTGCTCTTGACCGGCCACAGTGTAGACCCTTGCATCACCATAACGGGTTCCAAGTTTTTCAATGATATAAAACGTGACAACGGCTGAGCGATCACTCAATAAAATGACTTTTATTTCAAGACTACAACAGATCAATGTCCCGCGACTTTTTGCGGAAGGTTTGCGCAGCTTTCTTTTGCGGAGCACACAGCCGAGTGCTTTAGTGAATTCTGCATAGCGGAGCGGCCGATGTAAAGTGAATTTAATGTAGTGGGATGTTGGTCGGGTTTGCGCGATTCGTGGGTTGGTTTATGAGCGGTTATGTCGGTCTGCCTGTGTACCTGTCGGACGTCAATTAGCGAGCTGAGGGGACCGGTCCGACCCACATCGCCATGCGCGCATGTATATGCACAGGGCTCGTCGCGGCGCGGCTCCAACTGACGTGTATCTAACACTCGTGTTACTCGTCACTTGGGAAACATTTCTATTTCAAATCAGTTCGCATGACTTGAGAAAACTTACAACTTGTATTACGTTTTTATTGCATTTTATTATGTCGAAGGTTCCGCTTATCATAATGCAATAGGTACGCTAGAATAGCACATAGCGGCATGATATAGTGCTAATATCTTAATATAATAAATCTTCTATCTTAAGAACGCATGCATGCTTGCATGCATTCTGTATTATGTATATTTGAATATGCATTAATTCTCAAAATAACTTGTACAAAAAATGTTCACACAAATACCTCCCACTTATCACAATGACGCTCTACCCCTAGTGAGCTGGGCAGACAGAGACACTGATCATGTGTCTAGCTGACCTCCAACAAATACCTATTTTATATAAACGTTCGCATAAAAAGCTTTGCTCATCAATATATCGTAAATGTTTGTATCCAATCAATCTGTCTTATGACCATGCGCAATAAAATAATGTACTTTTAATTTAATTACGCTATATTTTTGTAAAAGCTTGGATGCAAAGTTTTATTTGATGTGAACAAAATCAATTACAGATCGAAACTCTTAAATCAAGACTCAAGTTAACGACTCGCATTTGTTTTCTTCTGCAATGATTAGTCTTGATCGCGCACTTTCGCAGAACCATTCATTTTAATGTTTGGCAATCGTTGTCAGCAAATATTATCGCTGGAGCGCCGCTCTTTTTCACATAGGTATTATGTTCTTAAGTCGCAAGTATTGGCTCGAGCATTGTTTGTCAGTAGCGAAAATGCATTAATTTTCTGGTTTCCTTACCTATTTGCAGTTAAGATCACATGAAACACTCAAAGTCTTCATAAGAAGTGTAACTGACGGAAAGGCAAATAGCTTTGCTATTTAAGTACATACAATAATTTACTCTTTATTGAATAACCCGTCCATTAAATTGTATTATTTAATCACGAACAAACTGCCATTGACCCTCCCTGAATAAATTACCGACGTCGTATAAGAATATTTTTATTGATAAATGCTAATAAATAAATTGTAGAGTGTCTGACAAAAGAGGTCAATAAAAGCGCTATAACCTTCATGTGGTATAATGAAACACGTTGTTGAACAGCTCGCTCCTCGCCGTACGAGGCGCGTTGTCGTCACATCACACTTTTATTGTTAACTTTACGATATTACGACACATGCTACTGATTTTGAAGATTGGCCATTAGTTAAGTTGTTAGGCTTTAAATTATGCTGAGATTTACGCCTATTATTACTCATCTTGCAAATATATATATTATTAAATTGTCAACATAATTATTCAACATTCGTTTATTGTCTGTCACGAGTATATGTAGTTGGTATTTCCAGAATCATCGCTCACAGGAAAAATAAGCTATACTTACAGCTTGTTTACTAGCCAGCTGTACCCGGTGTTGTGGTATATCATCATAAGCAGTGTTACATTAACATTCTACGCAGCACAGACATACTGCAGCCATTACCGTATAACATCGACTAATAAAATTTTACACTAACGATAACTATATCGATATCGCAGGCTGTTTATAAAATCTTCCTGCCGGCGCTCTCACTTACGCGTTACGTGCCAATAATACATTTCCACCGTTTTAAAATATTCTGGAGACGAAACAATACAACTTTCCGATGGGGGGGGGGGGAGGTGGAATAAAAGAACAGCGGCATTTACTGGAGTAGATCAGCAGAGGGCGCGCGCGTGCTCTGCTTGTCAACCAGACGACAGATGTGTGCCTCGCGGTGAGGATGCTGCGCTTCTCGGACAATCAGAGACTATTTAGAACATTGATTTCAAGAAAACTTGGCATTTTTATGTGAGGCTCAAGACGCTGCAAGACGTTATAGTCCCAATCTTAAGACGGAGTATTTTTATCTATGATGGTTTCATGTAAACTGTAATTAGGTTTGCCTAGAGCATAAAATACGGTGATCATTAAAAGCGTAATAAAATACTTTGCACATACTCTTGTGCATCAGGACTCGGTGTCGTATACTTATATAGATATTTTTACTTAGAAAGCTTAGGGGGAGGTAATCCTACGTACTTAAAATCAGGGTCACCCTACTGCGTCCCGCAATGACGCGTCTCAAAGACGGATGGAGATATAAAACGTCCTAAAGTAGGGGTTTCCAAATCTGGATAAAGAACTCCGATGTGAAATATGAAGGGAGCACAATCACTACGTGAGGATTGTGGGCGATGCTTAAGGCGGTCTTGGTTCACCTCACATAATTATAATTTGAACTCCGAGGGTTCCATCTTTTGGTTTCGAGCCAGTTTCATTGTTGCCTACACCCTGGTTCTGCCATGCATATTTATGAAAATCCACAATCCACAAAAAAAACAATGAGAAATGAATCCATAATCGTTTGCCGTTACCTTCGCTTTCCTAGCTGCCCGTGTGACAAGCTTATCACATTACACAGCCCCATTCACCTGCATGTTAACAACACTCCTTGGATCCTATCTCTGGGGCCAATATCCGGCGCTTCCGACTTTAAAGCCGCGATCGCATCTTAATCCGGCCATAAGCGACGTCTTTATGTGAGGGTACTTTTTTGTTCTTATAGTAGGTACAGACAACCACAAGTTCTGGTAACGATTTGACTTTGACAGCGCCTTTGTGCCGTAGCAGTGAGGGGCGGTTTTCGTGGTTCAGAGGCTAGTGTAGACATGCAGTTGACCGTACGTGCGGTGTTGTAATCAGTAGGGCTGGCACGTGCGCGCGTCATCTGCGACGATCTGCTTTTGTTTTGGTATTACGTTAGACGTCATATTATTGGAAGACTTTTCTGGTTATCCTCCCGGCGTCCCCGGAATACTGAGCAGTTGGATGTTTATTTGAAAGTGAGATTGGTCTGCCAGTTTGTCATATTGATAGATGTATTAATTAAAAAGACTATCGGTCATCTGAAGGCGAATTTGACTAATGAAACACGTTTAAAATCTAGTCGTAATCTTATCTCAGCAACAATCATTATCAAAAAAAATATGTAAATTAGAAGCATTTTTGACAGATCGAGACTGCGATTAGATTGAGATCGTCCCTAAAAGTTTGTAGAATTGCCCTTCTGATCTGCATTTTCATATTTTAGATTTTATAGGCACTCGTTAGGTAAGCGGGAAAAGATTTGATGAATTTTAGAAACACGTCGTTCTTTGCGTTTTGTGCCTCTCTAGTCCCGAGGTAGTCCCCGGTGGACTGTAAACAATTACCAGCCCCTCTGACCGCGCGCCATCCATCTCGGCGTGACAGGCGCGTGCCGGCGCGCGGGCACGCTCGCGGCACGCGCACACGCTGCCGCATGACATGCGGATGAATTAACACTCAATTCTCAATAAAAGATGGAGCTACCATAAAACGATTTAAACAAATCATCATAACCGCAAAAAGGTCTAAGTGATCTTCATTCAAACATTCCGTTTTTTGCTGTAGTTACTACTGTCATTTTTCAAACACTGTCTAGTGGTTTTGTAAAGTAACCAAAGAGACTAAAATAAGCGACAATCGTGAACCATCTAAACGTCGGCTATCAAGCCGTGCGTCTCGGTAAACACTGGAGATGTCCCGATGACCCTCAGCGCTCGTCTATCAGCGGGGCGATCGACACGCAAGAGGCGGAGCGCGACAGATGCACTGATAACATGGAGAGTTCCTCGGCTGGAGGCTCCTCAGGGCACTTACACCTATATTTATTCGAAATCGTCATTACGAGGGTCACGCGGTGGAGATGAGATGTCACATCACGATACTATCAGCTACTGTGTTGAACTAATTTTACAAGGATGGAGGGGAAAAGTTAAAGTTGAAATTATGAGAACAACACTTGAATGAAGGATTAAATTTTAGTATAAATATTACATAATATCTTGACGGACGAAGAAAATTTTTCAGTTACCTTTCGACTTACCGAAGTTCGTAAGATTGCTGAAAATCATATTTAAAGCCAGGTTTTAGTTACATGATTATGCTTCAGTATAAAAAATGTGTTTGTCGGCCTCCTACCGAATAAAGGCACTCGGTAACCAACGTTATCAGATAAGGAAGGGGCTCCGATATCACTGAAACTATTAAAAACTGTTCAACCATACATCAAAGCTGTATCATTTCGGCTGCCCACCCCCCTCACTATTATAATAGCTTATAAATCTTGGAAGTGATAAGAGCTTTGTGAATGTTTCGTAATCTGCTCATTATCATAGATATGAGCTGCCGACCCGAACACTCAACCACGCTCATTCAACAATATTTAATATAAAATAATCATAAAATTTAATGATCATCCCAAATGATGATGATAGGTTTGATATTATGTTACCACTAAAATGTTAATGTAGCTAATAGGTAACGTATTATAGGTACTACCTACTTGCCATCTTGTCATCTACTATAATAACTTATGTAAAGGTTTGTCACCTGTACCTTCTTCACTTTAACAAATCTACTCTAATCTGATTGCAGTTAGATAAATTACAAACAATACTAATACGGGCTCATCGATACTAAAACTAAGATAATTATTTAAGCTAAGTATTTTAAATCGCACATTATTTTCAGAAAATTGTTTGGTTAATATAAATAATCAATCGCCTATTATTGTAAAAAGAAAGAGATATTTGAAAGGTCTTGATCTCACAATTCACTGACAGTGTCGTGCGCAAGCGCAGGTTATAATACAGTATAATAAAACATGTAAGATGGTCACTCCATTACCACTATGTATCATAATCTCCTACCGACGCGGACGGCGACATCGCGGTCGTTTACAAACCAAAACGGAAAACGTATTAATATTCGAAGCGGTTTTATTGTCACATCATATCTACTTATAACTTGTTTCTCATTCGTACTGTCAAAGCTCCGCCTACTACACACATACTTTACAAATGACTTAGCCCACTAAAACCTTTTAAGCCGTGGAAGTATTTAGCATTACCAACTGTTAATAAACGACGGCGCAGTGGCTGAGCAATTGGCTGCTGTATCGCGGGTTTGATTCCCGCACGAAAGAAATACTTTTATATCTTACAGATAGTTGTTCCAGGCGTGGTATTTATTTATTTATTTAAACTTTATGCAACAAAAGTACAAAGGCGGACTTAATGCCTTAGGCATTCTCTACCAGTCAACCAAAGGTGGTGAAGAGATATCATGGCAGGTGCAAATTACCGTAAAAGATTAAAACAACATTTGATACTTACTATACTACTTACTTACTATTTGATACTTTTGGTAGGGTGTGTTTATGAGTTTATATGTTTGTAATCGCACCCACGATACGGGGGAAATGCCTCATGCCTAGGGTAACGTATTTTTTAAGGGTTTCATACCTTAGCACTATGTTTCAAGTTAAATCGTTTAATGCGCCATGATCGGAACAGTTGGCTTCCCGTAATCATGCTGCACAATTACTACTAACATAAAACACGGCGAGCTATTTATGATGCCTCGCTGTTTGGTCCGTTATTAGGAAATTATATAACTCTATAAATCTGGCTTTGAATAATAATTAACTTTATTTTTTTTTATTTTATTTATTGAGGGATAATAAACAGCTACAATATACATGTGACATGTTGAAAAAAAAAACATATGGCGTATTAACAATATTGTGGCCTACTACATTATCCGAAAAGAGAGTGATGTGAGTATGAGTTGATCAGAATAGAGAAGCATCAAAAGTGGTAGTTAGGTGTCCGATAACAGGGTTCCGAGATATGATCTGAAATAAATAGTCAATAGCAATAAACAGCTACGTAACAAATGGATATTTAACTTTTTCTTCAACAGGCAATATAAACCAATGAGCCGATAACACAAACTTTTATTTTTATAACGTTTATAACCAATTCGTTACCTCTACAACAGTCAATATCGTATAACCTGTATAGTGTATACATATAGCTCATAATAACTTTGACCCCAAAACTTGAACCTATCATATCTACACCAAACGATTGAGTTAATTGATCCGTGGGAAGAGCGGACTCAGGTGAGGCGCCGTTATCAGAACAGGGGTATAATATTGGAGAAAAGTAAAAAGTGATAGCTAGATACGCCACGGGGAACTTAGGGGAATGGCTCACAGAAATGCTTGGCGATAGGGGAAACTGCTCATACGTTTTATCAATGTTATTTTACAGATTATAAAAACAGTATTCATTAGGGTAATAACAGTAAGTCAGACACCGTATCTACAGGTTATCCCATCTGTAAAAGGCACCGTATCGATATTAGTCGTCATGGAACACACCTGTAACTCCCATTTGTACCGACATATCTTAAATAACGTAAAGCGAGAATAACGAGGGAGACCCAAATTGTAAATGCAACAAATTAATAGCCACGCTTACAATGCATTTTATGTGATTATTCAAAGAGAGAGAAGTAACAATAAATATGTATTACATTAAAATGCAATGTGCATTTAAATATAATAAAACCATGAATATTATCATGGTTTTATTATGAAATATTCGTAATCTGACTTTATATTAGGATTGCGTTACCTTTGTGCTCCGGTTTGGTGATGCGGCTCAAATAAATACCTACTAAATATTAATTAGTTGCAGGAAAAAGGTACCACTTACCAGAGCAAGCTAATTAAATGAAACGAGGCGCATTCCATTTCATACTGCGCACTCAACCTGCTTTACTTGTATAACAATAATTACATCAAATCGACTGCAATTTGGCAATGTTCTTCTTCATCGTTGAACACTTTTTTCAGAAAACAGGTTCTGTTGTTGAAGAATCTAGTGAGCTAAAATAAGCTCTTAGTTGTAGGGCACAGCTTAACCATTCGCTGACTGGCACCATAATCCTTTGGCTAATCCGCAAAAGTCTAGAGAAGTTATACAGCATGATTTTAATTTAATCCAATAGCTCAACCAAAACCTCTGTGACACTTGTAAAACAAGCTGTTCTCGTAACGCCTCCGCCTGTGTCGGCTCGTCTCCTGGCGGACATATTGAAACCCACAGACGTGACTACTCCTTGTGCCTCACTTTGAACGCACCCTGTTTGCTAAAGACGTATAAAGCAGTCTTGATAGTTGCGTTGAGTTGTTTTTTGATAAAGTATAGCAATTAATAAATGCACCGTCCAACTAAGAGCTATTTCATTTCCTACGTCAAGAAAATAAGTTGTGAGCTCGAACATTAAGTGGACAAGTACTAAGTAGATAAACTATTTACTTTTTTATCCGTTAAAAGTATGCGATGTAGGTATAAACACTAAGTTTCTTTAATTACCATTGCAAATGGTTTCTATTAATATCGGGTACTGCTCGAAGTATTCATAGTTTTGCTCCTGATGGACTCACATGGGGTTTAAATTATGTATAATCAGTAAAAACCTGAAAATTAAGTTTGCCATATGTAGATAGCTTGTTTATTTATTCCAACTAAGCTATTTTTAATATCATAAAAATGTCAAGTATCAAAACCTTTCAGCTCCATATACAATGTTCAGAGCACGTTCCGAATTCCAAACTTCGAATTCAGAACTCGTGTTACCGTTTCCATGACGACCAGATGACTCCATCGATAGCGATCTCTTACAAACGCGACAGGTACTACATTGCACCCTTATTCCTAAGGCAATAAAGTTTAAGATCGTGTTATGCATCAGCATTAAATTGCGGTAAGTATAATTAATTAAAGTTTTAGTAATTACTGCCTGTTACGTAAGTTGTTATGATTGGTTTCTGCGAAAGTTCTCCGGTTACAGCGGCTGATAATATTAATAACTTGACCCATTATGTAATGATACTGATTATCAATTGTTATCAAAAACTGAAGGAGTTAAGGTAATTGTCAACTGCGACTCTCTACTACCATCGTCGAGTGTGATTTACGATACGAGTACTCGTTTAAACGTATACTTAGTTTACTTATTCACATTATATTGAATTGTGTACCTGGTGGCATTAGTGTTGAGTTTAGCCAGAGCAAGAAAACTTTGGAAAAATATAAAAAAATAAGTTTTTTTTATATATATAACTTAGGTACATACAGAATACGGATAGTAAAACAATGACCGCATATTTTGTTTTAAAACCTATACGCCAACAGTCGCAGTTTCTTTAAGCAGTGTAGGGAATCCTTCAGTCGCCTGAGGGAGTCTGCTGCTGATAACACGCTCGACTTTTTTACAAGTCGTCTCGATCACGTAGGGCCATAAAGTCCGCGGAGAGATCAACGATTCCGAATTTCATAAAGTTTTCAAGTCGACTTTTCTATGAATTGTGAATAACAATGAAAGAGCCAAAAATGTTATTTTTTATGAAATTTCACCAAAATGAAACCTTTAAAATCAAATTAGAAAAGATACGCTATGATTTATATTAATTAAGTGAATAGGCACATAAACTCATGCCGATTAATTGATGTTATTTAGTCAATTATTTTGAAGAATAGTCGAAGTCGTTTTAATGGCCACCCTAATGAGCGTTAACGAATTAAAACCAAGACTAGTTATCAATCTTAAGTGGAATCGTATATTACTGTGAGAGGATAGGTTACAAGCTAATTTATACCTTATCGTGTAGGTAGGAGAAATGACAATGTTCTACTTCAGTTGTCATTTAACTTAAAGCCACAAACTTACTAATAAACGTTGTTGCTCATACAATTCATGTGCGTTTCTCAACATTGTGAGCGCATTCATAAGTTGGTTCTAAGTTCCCTGTTTTTGTTCAAGTAATTTATTCTTTACTACTTTAAAATAAGATAATATAAGTATTTAGAAACACAAACTTAGTATGTATTAATAGAATTTAATGACGCTTTGATTAGATGAATGTTCCACACAATAACATTAGAGCTAGTGGCGCGCCGTGGATCTGTCGCCAGTAATGGGGGCAGTGATCGATGGCGGCCGTTTGCTGGGAATAGAGTTGTCCGTGCTGTGTGTGGAGCAGTGCGGAGAGGAAGCTCTGTGACTTCATTATCAATGATTAATGTCAATAATGTTGCGACTAATTATTCAAGTTTTGAGAAGATTTAGGAGCGCTTGACATGTACAGCTTCCTTACTTCTCGACGTGTCGTTCACGCGGAGTTAATGATAGTGTTGATAGACATCTACTGTCATCATTATTTTTATTGATATTTATTGATTGTTTCTATTGCAAACATCGTAACTTTTTCAAAAAGTGATTTGAGGTATCAAGGTGATGAGTGAGAGGTACGCTGACTAACGGTAACACTTCCGAGCCACGCAGTCAACTGCAATTGCAGGCTGCAACTGCAGTGTCAGCAGCGGCTCTACTGGTTTGTATATATGAAATGAATATCGAGCATGTACTTGTAGCCTGCAGTCGCAGTGAAAGTCAAAGTCAAAGTCAAATCATTTATTCCAATTAGACCATTATAAGGCACTTTCGGACGTCAATTAACCTCAACTATTGAATCTAGTTGCCCATTCCAAAAGGTAGTTTCGTATGGAGAAGAACGGGCAAGAAACTCCATACATACTCTTTTTAAGTCGGCACAGCGTACTTACATCGGAACTGTTACCTTAAACATATTCAATAAGGCGCTAAAATTCAAATTTCCATTCTCCATATAACTCGCGGCTGAACATATTATTAGGAACTAAGTTCACAGTCAGTTATTTCCGTTGAGTACGGATGGTGTTTAAAATAATACATAGTTAAACCTTCGCTATTTCTTATCTAAAGCAAGCCACAGATCCAAACAAAGTAAACTTTAACCCGACACGATCGTGTACGAGCTCTACAAACACATTTAATTTCCAAATGATCAGTAGTTACCGCTGATAAGTGTGATAACTCGTCCTGTTCACCCTACCCCTTATTATCAGTATATCGAGATTTCAGAAGAACTGAGACTTGGAACAACACATTCTAATAAGCTGGTAGGTAACCTAACTTCGACCGTAGAAAGTAACACGTACGGTTCAAAACAGATTGTTGTTTTTCTTCCAGAAGAAGCTATTGGTGTAACAAGTGACAAGGTCCATATTATTATGACGCTTGCACAAAAACTGGTGTTGCAGACGTGAGGTGAGGCTCGTGACGCCAGTACGTGCGAGTATCTGATGCTAGTGCTGGCGGGTGAGTAGCCTGCCACTACACTACTAGCGTGTCCGAGTGGGAGTGGGGAATGTCTGCCATGTGGGATTACATGCTTTGTTCAAGAATCTAACGTAGGTAATATTTTATTAATGTCTAATAATTATCTTAGTAAGAACGAAGCGATCACTGCTTTACTTTGCTCAAAAAATAGTCAACGTCACCAAATCAATACTATTTATTTTTCATTGGAAAGTAAAGCAAGTGGCGTCCGAATAGAAACGGGGGCTTTCATCACCTTTAGAAATATAATAAGGTAGTGTTAAAGACGTAGCAAAAAAGTGGCGCCATGTTAACATTTAGTTTATCAAAACAAAGCCACAGGAAACACTTAGCCTCGCTCGCTAATGAGTGCTCGCTATATATTCGCACGGGAACCCGCGTCATTACCTGATGTGTCTGCGACGTCAGTGACCACGGTGCCATATTTATGACTTGATCGTGCCCATAAAACACGTAATTGATACTTAAATCAATGCTTCAACTATTAATTTAATATTTTACAATGTTTATTGGACACGGAAACGCAGTAATCTTTAATTTACATCAACTGTCTCTCAGTAGGGCACGACACGGATCCCGGTTACCACGTGTGATCACTTGTGTTTGTGGTTCGAAATAAAGGTAAGTCTTAGTTCCGTTGCAAACAAATTATAAAATACTATATCCTGCGGTTCGCCCGCATGGACATTCCCGTGGGAACCAAGCAATATTCTGCCATAAAAACACATTTTAAGTCACTCGAGAATAGTGTAGCCATGTCAAAAATATGCTATTTAAAAGATTTTGTTGAATCGGGTTATAGTTATCAGTTACCTACCTGTGAAACATCTACATTCAACTTTACATTTTTGTAATTATCAGTTTGTATAAACATTCATTATATACTGCACCGTACACATTCATAGCAACTTTCATTATAAATCTAAATCTGTAGAGCGGCGCAGGCGTAGCACCACGCCCCCAGCCCCACGCACCTGACACACCGGTCGGCCTCTAAACCCATTGAGAACCCAAACAAACGCGCGATAACATCGGCAAGGACTGCTGCCATGTAATTATAACAGCGTGGTATTGTAGCCACGTACCCATGCGATGGTGATGATCTGTTGAAGACGTCACAAGTTCTCACGGCGATACTCCTGAGCTCTACAGTACAGAGCACAGGTAATGATGGAAATAATAGTCGTGAATGTCGACATGATAAGTGATGGGAAGAAAACAGGAAACAGCGGCAGATTTTGTGTAGAGATACTAGGTATTATATAGAGATCTTAACGTCACGTTCATAAAGCAACTATTGCTCTAACGTAAGCAGAACTTAATTTTACACAATTTGGCATAAATCTACCTACATTATACATGGCCCGCATGGCATTATACTGCCCCGTTGGTCTCGTGGTCGCAAGTGCGACTGCTGTGCAAGGGGTCCCGGGTCCGATTCCCAGGTCGAGCAAAAAGTGTTATTGGGTTTTTCTATGAAATTCTCAGTAGCAGCTCGGAGTTTGGATTTGTGCCCGGTTAATGGCAATAGGCTCGCCCCCTATTACATGGGACCTCAATATACTGGCGAACTGTGGGTGTACATTGGTACACCTCTGCCTAACCCTTCGGGGAATACAGGCGTGATGATATTATACATGGTTAAGAGTGACGATTACAATCCATAACATCCAACCTACCGCCCGGAGCAAGGTGCTATATCCCCCTTGCCCCGTTTCCAGGATGTAGTTTCATATTCCTCACATCCTTAAACCAGATCATCATCCTTATCGTTGCTATGCTTATTAAATCATACTCTCGTCTGCTTCCCTGCGTACCCTGCTCCCCATGGCATCACGCGCGCGTGGGCGAGCCTTGGCATAATATGTCTGCACAACTTATTATTCGTGGCCGGAGTACGCGCAGGCATGCGGCGCGGCGTGTGCGTGCTCTCCTCTACTCTATGCATGCCTAGCAGGGAACTATCCACTGTAACCTCTATATTATGGAGGAGTCTGTCTGTTTGTGTCTAGTTATATTGTGTTCTAAATCATTTGCTTTTTATTTCAATCAAATTATTTCTCAAAGTAGTAAAATCATAATAACGCGACAGGGTTCCTAGGCAGATATCTAGTTGTGTGACCGGACAGGAAGACATCGTTTAATGGCATTTTATAGGAGAGATCTTTTTATTCTATGTTTGTCTTACGAATTGGCAATCGTAAAACTCTCATAAAGTTGTCCCTCGCACTGCACCTGGCCAATTCATTGAACCCATGAGCACTGACGTACGTCTGAGAACCGCAAGGAGAGCCAAGTCGCGAGCGGTCACTAGTACTGCTCGCGGGGCCAGGGCGTCGCTACGCGTGTATTTGCGTGGACTGCTGCTGATGGATGGTTTTGTTTATTTCACTTTCAATAAAAAGTAGTTTTTTCGCAAAGCCTCTAATAAATAGAAAGGTTTTTGTAGGTTTGTTATCGAGTCCTTTTTGTATTCAATATGATCGTTAGTAATATATGTCGTATATCTGCTGTAAACTCAGGATATCGGTATCGTCTGTTACTTACTATGGTGATTACTACACGAGTGAGTTACTCGCACCAATGAGTTATAGCTCTAGATAATTGCAGTACATGTAATAGTCCATGTAATGCGTATAAGTATGAAGATAAGCCGTGGGTTTCACCGACCATTTATTTTATTTTTCCCTTGACTTAGTGGATATGCTAATATTATAATCCACTAGTACACTTAAATGACAAGCAATACTTTGCGCACTTAATAATTATTTTTTATTGAAAACACGACGTAATAACGACACGGCTATAGCTCGTGTTGTATGTTGCATGTTGCACGTTGCATGGCAGTGTGCCCGACAGCTTGCAAGCGTACGCACTAGTTCTCACGCTTATCTGTGCCCAAGAGACAACGCGCCGAGATGATCCGTCTGCGCGGGGGTCACGTGACATTATGATGGTCGCGATAGCTCGCCCATCTTCTCATTTAACAAGCATATATTTTCCTTTATATGAGTTGCAATATGCCACTTCACCTACCTTGTTTTATCAAAAACAAAATTAATTTGTGCGTAAATAAGTGAATGTTAAATGAAAAATTTAGTATTGCAGTAAATATTAATTTGCTAAAATTGAAAAACAGAGAATATTAGTGTTTAACGATGTATTGTATGTATTACCTTGTTAACATAACGTAAGAGCATGCACATCGTCCACGACTCCACGTGTACATGTTGTGCATCGTCGACGCTCCGTTATTTCGCAGAAACAATAACATTTTATGGATTGCAACCCGACAAACTGAGCACATTACAAACAAACTACCAACTATAATATCGTTAACTTATATATCTAAACAAATAAATGCTATTTCATAGCACTTGCGACTAATATGAGAGTCGGCACACACGCGCGTCTGCGACACGTGTACCGATCGTAACTATTTTAGTGTCGTGTGCGTCGCGCTTATGAACCCAACCTCACTGGTTTACGACTTGAAGAGTGAGTACAAGTATAGTTCTAGTGAATTTAGTGTTTAGTTCCAATACGGAAAGTTCAAAATATCAAAGTTATAAAGTTACAGGCATATCCTTATAATGATGAACGTCGAATACAGCATGATTGAGTGCACACGTGGTGGAAAGGCCGAATTTGTGTTTTATGAGAAAAACTTTACCTGCGGAACAAACTCAACGGTTTACATAATTATTTTCTACTATAGTGTGTTTTTTAATCTCGTAGACTAAATTGACAGTTTCATACGTTAAATATAAAAATAATGTGCTTTCGGCCCATGAACATAAAGCACACTATTTTCAAGTTTGATGTAAGAAGCCGTCAAATCAGTCTACGAAATTAAAAAAACACTATAGCTGTGAATCGCTCGTTATTACGTATTTAAGGTTAGTTAGTAGTTTAGTTATGGTAAGTTCTTACACCCCGATGGTAAGTACTTACACCCCGATGGCAAGTACTTACACCCCGATGGCAAGTACTTACACCCCGATAGTAAGTACTTACACCCCGATGGCAAGTACTTACACCGCGATAGTAAGTACTTACACCCCGATGGCAAGTACTTACACCCCGATAGTAAGTACTTACACCCCGATGGTAAGTACTTACACCCCGATGGCAAGTACTTACACCCCGATAGTAAGTACTTACACCCCGATGGTAAGTACTTACACCCCGATGGCAAGTACTTATACCCCGATGGTAAGTACTTATACCCCTATGGTACGTACTTACACCCCGATGGTAAGTACTTACACCCCGATGGTAAGTACTTACACCCCGATGGTAAGTACTTACACCCCGATGGTAAGTACTTACACCCCGATGGTAAGTACTTACACCCCGATGGTAAGTACTTACACCCCGATGGTAAGTACTTACACCCCGATGGTAAGTACTTACACCCCGATGGCAAGTACTTACACCCCGATAGTAAGTACTTACACCCCGATGGTAAGTACTTACACCCCGATGGCAAGTACTTATACCCCTATGGTACGTACTTACACCCCGATGGTAAGTACTTACACCCCGATGGTAAGTACTTACACCCCGATGGTAAGTACTTACACCCCGATGGTAAGTACTTACACCCCGATGGTAAGTACTTACACCCCGATGGTAAGTACTTACACCCCGATGGTAAGTACTTACACCCCGATGGTAAGTACTTACACCCCTGTGGTAAGTACTTACACCCCTATGGTAAGTACTTACACCCCCATGGTAAGTACTTACACCTCTATGGTACGTACTTACACCCCGATGGTAAGTACTTACACCCCGATGGTAAGTACTTACACCCCGATGGTAAGTACTTACACCCCGATGGTAAGTACTTACACCCCGATGGTAAGTACTTACACCCCGATGGTAAGTACTTACACCCCGATGGTAAGTACTTACACCCCGATGGTAAGTACTTACACCCTGATGGTAAGTACTTACTCCCCGATGGTAAGTACTTACACCCCGATAGTAAGTACTTACTCCCCGATGGTAAGTACTTATACTCCAATGGTAAAAATACCTACTTACATAGAACGGTCAGGTTAGGATAAAAGCTTACAGTGCTCTATAATTTGTCAATGTGTTTTTCTATATTACAAATAATTTTATTAAAATAATAACTTGTGACCACAGATTATGATCACAACTCACCGTGCCTACGGCTGCACAGTCTGAGCCGCACACATCTCGTGCCTGTGTGCGGTGGCCACTATAAAAATACTAATATATATTTTTTTATTCCTTCAACTAAATTACATCAATTTTTCACCGCAGAGTCACGTGCGTGTAATGGAGGGGCGTGGCCTGCGCCCGCGCAACGACTTATCTTAATGAAAATCCGACGCCAAACACTTTCACACAATTCAGAAATTATTATCTTCCAATATAAAGAGAATTAAATTGCACAATGGACCGTATTTAGCGGCGTTTTGCCCTGAAAGCCTCTTACAGGTGAATTGAGTCCGGATTATATACGAGCCGGAGGCCTATTACTAGTAAAGTGGAGTTTAAAAGGTAATTTACTGCAGAACATAAGTGACTCAGCTACGATCTGTATGGGGTATTTCATGATCGATTCCTCGCTCTACATATTCATAATGATTACATTAATAACATAAATTAAAATAAGTAAATAAAAAGCTGTAAGCACTTATTTTCATGATAGCTTAGTTTTTTTTCAAAAACGTGCCAATGCCAAGGGTCATGTCGCTACGCACCCACTTCCTATGCGTGCGCTGGTGGTTGGCTTGTAGGCTACCTCTGTACGAGTAGAGGAGCGGCCGCGTCCATGATAATATGCAAAAATGCAGAGCGTTTATCACAGTACATAAAACTGACAAAATATGGCGTCGAGCACAACTTCACAATATAATCGTATCACAGATTACAATACAGATACCCAATCCCATACAAAGAAATGTGACCTTCCTAAAACTGGCAATTCGACTGGCAATATTTTTTTCTCCATTTCCTCAATAGATGGCAGTACCGGCGACTCGCTAATTGCCAGAAACAGTAGTTTTACAACGCCATCTAGGAGTCAACCTAAATAATAGGTGGAATCGAAACTAAGTGGCAATGATACTCTAGAGGGCGTTGCTTTTCTATAGATTCTCTGTTCTCTTCATTGCACCGCATCGTGAGTTCAAGGACAACAGTTTTATTTGTGTGAGTGAGCTATCAACTTTTCTCGCGTTTTTTACAATTCGAAGGTCACTTTCAGTTTGAATGTTGATCACAATATGATTCGCGCAACGATTTGCGGCTTTAACAGTTATCATCATTGTACTGTTTGTGCTCTTACTCATCTTGACGTATCGGCTCACTGCCTAACTCGCCGCACGCACGTCCGCTCAGCTCCATGGCTCTAAGCAAAGTGTGCGTGGGAGGGGGAGTATGCCCCGCTCCCCACCACACTATAGCGCGCGGCGTGTACGCATGAGACGACAGAACTATATAATATAATCTACAAACACTACATCTCTTCCTTATTTTAATGAAAGTTTTAGATATAATAACTTTTATTATATTTAGTAACATCTTTATCAGATCATCAACCACCTTCTACATTTTAATTGACATCACTAATTTTCCATAAACTTCAGATATCAAAATCAACTAAAGTTTACGAATAAGCATAACATTAATACCATCAATAATATTTCCAATATTGTGGTTTTAACAAACCCTTTGTAATAACTAAATCGATTGAATACTTCCTTCACTTCCCAATTAATCTTTAATTTTTAACATTTCACCTCATAACACATTTCTTGTTTTTTGTTTTTTTTTTTTTTTTATATATGGCCCATATGTTGATCCAAAACAGGATGGCTGGTAGGGTGATTATATTTCAGATCACCCTTCATAAAATTGTAATCGGACTTCACTTAAGGTTGCTTACTAGTTAATAAATGGAAAATATTTTTCATCCTTCCTGATGGTTGATGTTCTATTAAAATAGTTCCTCTAGTCTAGTTTGAAGGAATCTTTTTAAATGCTTTATACCCCTTTATGAGAGCTGAGGCACGAAACCCCAATAAATTCAAACTTCAACTACTTTGTAAAAGGCAAATTGCAGTTGTATACAGCTATTCGACTTTTTAACAAATTATTAGGTAATTTGGATTAGTCTAGCCTATTAAATAACTGCCTAATTTAAATTGTATATAATTTATGTAAAATTTAAAAATATAAACAATTACATTTTAAAATTAACGTAAATTGACGTAAAATGTAATTCTCAACTTTAACTTTGCATACCGTTAAAAACGGTTAGACATGCAGTACTGTACAGGATTAACCCCTTTGTACACACACCTTGTCTCGGGCAAATAATTATATTCTATTCCATGGCATGACATATCTTATGCCTTTTGCAAAAACTGTTAATCGAATTAAAAACATAAACTGTAAATTCTCATAGCAAATAGATCAGTAGTAGGCTTGCCAAACTTTCTTTTAATTTGTTTCCATGGATCTATTGATAATCCATACTCAGTATAAATGTTAGAAATTATTTTTAGTTCTTTTTTTTTTTTTTTTTTACATAGGATTAACACACTTGAAATTAATTGATCTAGCTTTGAACCCATTCCATTTCTTCCTACATCATTGAGATGTAGGAATTGTACACTTACCCATTTTGTTAACATCTATATATATACCATCACGCCTGCACTCCCCGAAGGGTCAGGCAGAGGTGCACTAATGTACACCCACATCTATGATGGTATTTTTGTCAATCTAAAGAGGAATAGTACAGTTACTTCTTGATTTTGTAAGCATTTGAAACCAAAATAAGCTGCCATTAATACTGATTTGTTTACATGTCATCTTGGTTTCGACTGTAAGTATAGGTCTCCATCCAACACTCTCAATGTTGCAATGAGCCCCCAACCTAATAGAAATGCATCTCTATACACCTGTGAAAGTCCAATAGAACCACCATAATGTCATAGAAGCATCATAATTGATTTTAGAATTAATAAATGTTAAGTATTTCACATTTCCATTTCTTTTGGATGTATGGTCAGCAAAACAATCTATTAACAATGTTACTTTTACATATTATTTAAATAGACACAAAATTATACAATTCACTGCTATACAGAATTTCAGGCAAAACGTTAGAGTTCATTTTCCTTAATTTTAGCCTCCTTTCCTTTGATATTGTACCCAGTGATAAGGATTAAAAAATCTGAAATGTTTATCTACTTTTGTTGCTGACTGTACCATACATATGGAATAGTTGTAATTTCCCAGTAATTTGGTGAATACACTGGGTGCTATACACAACCGATATATGGCAATGCTTACAGCATATTTGCTTGCATCATTATAAAATGTCATGGAAATTAAATCAGATACATTTTCTATGTAAGTATATCATGTTTTAAGATATACTATTTACATTCTATAGATATGATTTAATATAAATATAGAAATAATTACTTCGAATTTAATAATTTGTAGATAAATGGAAATATAAAATAATGTAACATGGTAACCAGAAAATTATTAAAGCGCTCTTCCTCTCTCCTCTTATTTAAAATGTTGCTGTGCCCAACAGGGTCCATAATTGTTTCTAAATATATATTTTTAACTACCACCTGTAGGTGTACATTATGGATTGCAATAAACGATTTTGATTTGATTTGATTTCCTTAAGGTTATGCCATCTATGTTGCTCATAATATAATAATTATGATCAATTAACCTTATTGCAGTTCTAATTGCCTCCATCTCAAAATGGCAAACTGTTATGAACTTATCAAAAGATTTTAAATTAAATATAAATCTTTTTTGAAAATATTATTATCATTTATTATTATTGTAACGACATGGAGTTATAGTTTTAACTGTAAAGGGTTAGTAATATCTTCCTGCCGGTGGAATTTCACTACTTAGTAAATCATTTTTAGGGTATACATTTTAATAGGATTGAACGTAAAAGGAATATGTAGTGACACAGTACCTGTCACAGTTACCTAGTACCTTCATACCTCGAACCACCTTACCACCATAACAGTTACCAGTACCTCAGAACCAATACCACGACATAACCACGCCACCGCGACGGAATACCATATAAAACTGTACCATAGTAGGGACTTATAAATAACACACACGATACCTCTTCGTTAGACTGGTTGTCAGACATCTAGGCTTCTGACCATCCGTAACAGATCTACCAATGACAACCGGGACCAACGGCTTTACGTGCCTTCCGAAGCACGGGGGTGTCACACCACCAACTTCCAAACTCCGGGCAGCTACTGAGGAATTCTTATTGAAAAACCCAATAACACTCTTTTGCCCGACCTGGGAATCAAACCCCACGCTCATCTGTCGCGCTTGCGACCACGAGACCAACGGGGCAGTCAGGTCAATTTCAATTCAGGTCTTGTAAATTTTTGACAAGTTATGCATCTTTAAAATAACTTCTTTCGGTTTCATAGATAGGTCAAGAGTCAGAACATAATTCCAGCATTTGCCATTGTTATTTTTAACGAAATAGGTCACAAAACGGGCACCATCCGTTCTATGACTTCAGAAAACACATTTATGCAAGCTTCCATCATCACTCATTATAATACTTTTGGTCATGAACGGCATCATCCGTTCTGAGCAACAACATTTCATCATCATACTTTTAGTCATGAAAGGGCATCCTTTCTGACCAACTTTTACGAAAGCTTCAATCACTACTGATAATAACACTAATAGTCATGAAAGGTCATCAACCTTTCTGACCGACATCATTTTAACCTAATATTCATGAAAGGTCATCAACCCTTCTGACTGACATCATTTTAACCTAATATTCATGAAAGGTCATCAACCCTTCTGACTGACATCATTTTAACCTAGTAGTCATGAAAGGTCTTCAACCCTTCTGACTGACATCATTTTAACTTAGTAGTCATGAAAGGTCTTCAACCCTTCTGACCGACATCATTTTAACACTTCAAGTCATGAAAGGTCATCAACCCTTCTGGCCAACATCATTTTAACATTTCAAGTCATGAAAGGTCATCAACCCTTCTAACCAACATCAATTTAACACTTCAAGTCATGAAAGGTCATCATCCCTTCTGACCAACATCATTTTAACACTTCAAGTCATGAAAGGTCATCAACCCTTCTGACCAACATCATTTTAACACTTCAAGTCATGAAAGGTCATCAACCTCTCTGACCAACATCATTTTAACACTTCAAGTCATGAAAGGTCATCAACCTCTCTGACCAACATCATTTTAACACTTCAAGTCATGAAAGGTCATCAACCTCTCTGACCAACATCATTTTAACTTCTAGTCATGAAAGGTCATCAACCTTTCTGACCAACATTTGTCTTCAATTTAATGGTGACCATGTCTCCAATTTAATGGTGACCACATAATCTGTCTCCAATTAAATGGTGACCAGTAGCGATGAATTTTTTTAGTTCATTAAAAACCATATTATTTCTATTCTATATTGTACGGTTTATCAAATACCTCCTACACATAAAACATTATCCTTTTACAAGCTCAATAGTTTAAAGTGTAGCTAAAAGCTTAAAGCATGTACAAGTTACTTTGTGTGCCTTGTAAGCCAATGTGCTTATTAAACCACATTATTATAAGAATACTAATCTATTAATCTTTGTTCGTTGTCAAATAGGTACTCTTAAGAGCGTGTATACCGAAAGTGGGTAACGTCGCAAATAGCTGTCAAATATTTCGCTGTTTAGATTAATTTGTCAATATTACTGTATGAAAATAAGAAATATGGCTAACTAATGAACTAGAATATTGATTATGAAGTGCAATAATTCATATCGCAACACCGAATATTTAGTTTTAGATGTAAAAAGAACCAACCCATTAATCAACACCTTATCGCTCAAAATATGTAAACAATACGGCTTCAACCGTTTGGTTCTACAATAATACAATCATCTTTTCAAGTATTAAGCAACAGCCACCAGATACTCTGTATTTAACTAATTACCATAAAAACATATTTTAAATAATAAATACTCACAATGGAAAAATAATGCCATAATATAAAGCTTTAACAGCTTAATTTATAAATCAGAAATCAACAGACATTTAATCGGGACTCCAACCCGATAGACTAGTGGGTAGGTACGATAAAAACATACTTCAAATAATAAATATTAATTGTTATGATAACCAGAAATCAACAGATTTAATCGGGACTCGAACCCGATAGGATAGTGGGTAGGTAGAATAACTACAGATTTATAATGTCCTAACTAACTGTATGTTTATTATTGGTATACCTGAATTATACACAACTACCATTTTGTTGGTATTTGTTTCCATTTAGCACTCTATTTGTTAAAATGTAATTCGAATAATGTCTATATTATGCTACAAAATGTAAACGTTAGATGGTATTGTTTACATAGTTACGTAACAACTTCCTTTTACGTTTTAACGTGATCTTATCACATGATAAAATAAAAATGTTTAAAACTATATGATACTACCCACGTTTATATAAATAAAAATGACCAAGCTATGCATTATCATCAACGTATATTATAAATATTTAACTCATGTCCTTCTTCCCGCAAAAGTTAATTATTCACAACGACCAAGCAAAGTTTTGTTGCAATAAATAACCCACGTTAAATTATTATGAACTTGCACACTAATATTAGGTTTTCTTTCTTTAGTAGTATGGCCTTTCCTTACTAAAAAATAAACGTTGACAATTTCGCATTTTTTTTCAAAAAAAAATAAAAAATAACACAGTACTTACAATACTCGTCGCCAAAATGTACTGTTTGTGCTCTTACTCATCTTGACGTATCGGCTCACTGCCTAACTCGCCGCACGCACGTCCGCTCAGCTCCATGGCTCTAAGCAAAGTGTGCGTGGGAGGGGGAGTATGCCCCGCTCCCCACCACACTATAGCGCGCGGCGTGTACGCATGAGACGACAGAACTATATAATATAATCTACAAACACTACAATCATAAATACCTACGAAAGTTTGTGAGAATGGATGGATGTTTCTTACTCTTTCACGCTAAAAATACTGAACGGATTTGGATGTTTGGTACACGACTAGTTTACAACCTGGATTTTTTTTACGATAGTTTTTATTCCGATTTTACGTTCCCGTGGGACAATTTTCGAGTTGTAGTGGGAAAGGGTGAAATCGCTGGAATAAGATATATTATTACATAATATTGATAGTAGGTACGCTGCCTGTATCGACACCACAGAAATATAAAATACAGGAGAAGTGCCAAGGGGGCGTGTCCGTGTCACGAGGTTTTGAGCGAAACGCTCGCAACTTGCCATAATGGCCCTCAGTCGGAACTCGTAGCGAACGCAAACGTAGTTGTCATAAAATTCAAGAATGCCGTGTTATGGAATGTTTTGTTGCAAAAACCGAAGCCAAATAAAAAACTTGGGTAACCATGGAATCTCTTACCATATATAAGTACAAATATTACACTATATTTATCTCTAAAATTACGAAAAACAACAAAATCGTAAAATATTCCTTACTTTTACTACGTTATTTTTGCTCACAAATGACAAAGCGACCGTACTATTTTTGCAACAAATACATTGCTCCTTAACCACTACCTAATTTTGTAGTTACGTAACTAAACAAGCAATGTAAAAATCATAAAACGACAGTGTCGTAATTTTATTTGTGCGTAGTACCGGCCGTAGGAACTCGCCGCCAGTCAGTGACGTGCCTGTACAGATCCACTAACGTAGATTATCGACAAGGTCGATAAGAGAATTATAGTTTATGCTTCAATTTCATAACCGTTTTAACTCTGTTGGAAGACCGATGTGAAATAATGTTTTTATTTACATCGTACATACATTTTTAGTATTTTACATCGATCGTAGTCGTAACCGCGTAACCAACAACCGTAAAGTAAGTTGATTAACTTTTCATTTTCATTTATTCATTTTCTTACGTATTATTTACAGTTTTAAATATTGATAATGTATATATTTTTTAATTATTTTATTTTCAGGGCCTCAAAAATATTATAGTTCAATAATAAATTGAAAGAATCGACAACTTTTCGTTTTTGTCAATCACTAGCGTACATGTAAAATAGGTGTCTTTTGCCACAGTACAAAGAAATCTCTGTGTGAGTAAGTCGTACGGTGAATGGTAAATACACGTTGTGTTTGGGCAAATAAGGTTTATAATTGATTGTGTAGTACGTCCTGATTTAAGATTGCGAGTGTGTGCGCGACTGCGTAACTTATTGCTGCATGTGTAGTAGTGACGAGTTGGAAGGGCAAAAGCGGAGACATAGGTTTTTATACATTTTCAACGATCATTTCACATCTCCTTCTTTGTTATATATCTGTGATCGACACCGTGCAATCGATTTGGAGTAAGTACTGTAGATGTAGCGTACCATTGATTTTGGGTACCTACTGTCGATTCATTAACTCGTCGATGGAACGTTGTCGATACAGCAATGTTGTTAATGTAATGACTTTCGATATTATTAACTCGACCCCAAAGATATTATTTGTAATGTTCAAATTCGTATCTGTAACGTTACATTACATTACATTACAATATTTGAGAACAATTTAACTGAACAAAAATATGGGAGTATTTCTCAATATCTGGCAACCGTAAACGCACACAGATGCACGTGTCCGTACACGGCGCCACTTATCAGCCGCGCACACATTAATAAAAACTAGCTTCACTTTGTTGTTCGCGCAAGTTCTATCTGCCTATTTCTTTGATCTGAGTTGTAAGTAATATGTTTATAAAAAAATTAAATAAGTAAACATAAATGAAGTAACTAAACGTAAATTAATAACAATAGTTGCTACCCTTACGCTTATTGTAAAAATTGAGTAAAACGCCATCTATTGCAAATAGCTCTAAACTAAATGGGTAACAGATAGCTGCATCTAACGACTTTATCATTCTATGGGATCGAATCACGTTCGAATGGAAGTTAAAATTTTCAGTTTTTTTTTTTGCCGAAATTACGTGATTTATTAATGTAAATAGATAAATCAGCCTTGAGCAATGAAGTTTTAATATTTACTAATCTTACTTCAGCCAAAATCTGCCGTTTAACGCAATTTAGTGGTTGTAAATTTTGTTAGAGTAACCTATACTGCCATCTATGATTTTTTTTCAAGACTAATTATAATTCGTTCCCGTTGAGACCCCGTGATCGTATCGTATGTAGTACTGGCTACAGCGGCCTCGCGCGCCACTTACTCGCGATCTCTATCATCGTCGGCGGATTGCTAAATATTTGTGTATAATTACGCTCTCATAATTGCGGGCTCGGCAGGGAGCTATGCCGCCGACTCCCACGAACACCCGGCTCGTTACAATGGCATCTTAAGTTGTTCACAGTTTCCTGGTAGACACTATGGGGCTTGCAGTGCTCGCTTGCCACCACACAGGAGTTTTGAGAAAATTATTTAAAGCCAATTTGTCAAGTAAGACATCACTTATGCAATTAATTTTAATAGTCATAATTTGATAACATAATTGATGTAGAGTTTAAAATGTCACGAATTTGACTCCACTCTGCGGTTTCCCACGACTGTGATGAACACATTTATCAGATATTTCACTCTAATGTACGTAATTATGTCACAACGAACCTTTATAATGGGACCTAATTAATTATCAGACCCTTTTTATTACAGCCAGAACCCGCCCAGAATGTGACCTCAAATATGACAAACGATTCAACAAAAAATCCTACCTTTTGATACCCAAAACTTTTAACAACTCAGAAAACAAACGTGTTTTTATTTTTATACAAACGGCTTCTACAAACATGAAGCTTTTAAGTTTGGGAGCTTGCAGAAAAAACCGCCGGCGAACGGAGCGGCCGGGTTTTATCAGTGCATTAAATGCGGCGCGGGCGCAGCAGTGCACTGCGGTGACCAGACGAGTGAAGAATGAGGATCCAGTGATGTAGAAATTATCCTTCCTATTAATATTTTAAATGCGAAAGTTTGTGGGGATGGATGGATGTTTGTTACTCTTTCACGCGTAAACGGCTGAACGTATAGGTATGTATGTTTGGCACTGAGATACGAGTAAGTAGATTGTAGTGAGGAATAACACATAGGATACTTTTTATCCCGAAAAAATGACCAGTTTCCGTGGGATAGTTTACCAAATGTCACACAGACGAAGTCGCGGGCAGAAGCTAGTATAGCATGTAATAATACAAAAGTTATTCTTAATAGACTTTAGAAATAAAACGCGAATTCATTTCTGATTATTTTACCAGGTTAATCTGAAATAGTAACGCAAACATCATTCAATTTAGATACTGCTACGAGGCATCGAAAGGAAACAGCTAGGAAAATAGTACTCATTGAGAGATAAGGAACTATTGCCTCTTATTTATTTGTAAATGAATCTCGGTTGTACCCTGTCCCATGCTCAGCTCCACACATATGCACTCTATGGTCCCGGAGCGATGCGCCAGCGCCGGCCGCTGCTCATTATCATCCAATTACCGAATCTTACCGGTCAGCACTTACCGGTGTCCGGTAAAAAACCGATAGCGATTACGTCTGTTGCCTCTCTATTGTTGCGTCACCTTATTAGGGCGCTTTCAATTTAGACGGTTGGTGCCGGACTGCTGCCGCACGGTTGTTACGACCATGAGCCGTACTGCTGCCGGACGACAGCAGTACGACGTAAATCGTCTTATTTGAAGAGATACGCGGCTGCAGTCCGTTCGAATTTCTAAGAACCACGATGCGTTGACAGCACTAGCTAACAACGACTGAGCTGAGACACTGACACAAGCTGTCAGTGTCTCAGCCGTTCCGTATACGGACGTGCGCCGCACTGCTGTCGCACGACTTTGCGTCGAGACATTTTATATGAAAAATCATAACCGCCCGTGCGCAGTACGATACCCGGACTGCAGCAGTCCGGCACCAATCGTCTAAATTGAAAGCGCCCTTATAGTGTGTACGGCACCTGCCAGTGCCACTTAGGCGTGTGGACTGGATGTGGTGGCTGAGGATCTAGCAGACACCTTCTCAACTTTTTTTACTTTTATCTTTCTTTTAATAACATGTTTTATGTTTAGTACTCCACTCAATCATACATAATTGTTGCTGAAATATTTTTGTATGACTACTTCAAATATGGTATGGATGGCCGGTATGGATAGAGACAGGAGGATGACGATGAACAACAACAGCACTCTGTACGACATGATTGTCAAATGGAATATTTAGCGCAACAAAGTACGTGTCATCTCCTGAATCGAGCAATGGTAGGAGGAATGTGTTGTTCTGAACCGGCCGGCGGCCTCGGATGCCAGCGTCAACTAGGTGAGCACTAACTACTATCATCAAGTATTGTGAAACTGAACCGCTATGGATTCCAATCACAGATCAAGAATAACCTGTTCCCTTTAGCTAACTGCTATCATTTGTGCTAAATTACTGCCGTGTTTACCGCTCACTAGCTTAATTGAAGTTGAATTATACAATTCATTCATTATGAACATTAAACTTAGATAGTAATTATAACACCATGTCTGTATGCTTCAGGAACATTTCTCCATTATTTGGGAGCAAGACTGGCGGTATTTACCCTATCACAAACCCAGATTTGAATAGGTGTGTATACTTTATCGACTACATACCTATTCGCTTTAAAAATAAACAGCAGGATAAACTCTCATACAAATTCAACGTTTCAAACAATATGTTGCCTCCTTCTCATTTCTGTTTGTTTTTAACCCTCACAAAACCTCCTTGTAACCAATAAAACTTCGCCGACGACCAGTATTCTCATTTCCTTTGCAATAAAATTAAACCACATCAACCTGCTCCACTTCGATTGCATGTATATGATCACGCCGCGCTAAGCCGACGGACACCGATAGACACTGAGCCGTCAAGCAAACGTTATGAGAGTATTAGCATTTATTTTTAGCGATCAATGAAATATTAAGTTATTTTGTAGGGATTAAAGTGAAGTAATTCCACGTCAGTAAAAGGGGAGTCAATAAAGTAAGGTAATTATACTTATTTTGTCCTCCACAGCAATCGGATAATATATGTAACTAAAGCGCAGGTATTTAACTCAGATGTAAATCAATCAATGAAATCATCACACGGGTATACTCGGCAAGCTCTCCACCTCGTGCATCTCGTGCGAACAAAAACAAAGAGTACGTTATTGAGCTCCATTTTGTAATTATCTCCAAGTCTAGAACTCCAGCGCCATACAGTTCGCGCTAAAAACCGATCATTATGCTTCATTATACCGATAGACATAATAATATACCTCGTCCAACTCGCGAGCCTTTTTGCACGTTCCGGGAACCGAACCCGGCTTTTAACGATTAAAGAGTCCAACAGATTCGATGATTGATTCCAGTTCGAGTGATGTTAATATTTATAAGATGTCTCTTTATACACGGCTTGATGTTTCGGTGATCGTGCTTACGTCTCGCTGGTAGGAAACTGGGTGGAATGCTTGCTTCTTCGGGCGGTTTCCAGCGAACCGTCACTTGGACACAAGTCATTTAGTTAATTGCGTTAAACCACCATGATTAGCAAGTTTACAAGGCGCATTTACACATCGCGGTGTACCTTTTTACCCGACTGCGACAGAAGGAGGGTTATGTTTTTCGAGGGTATGTTTGTATGTATGTATGTATGTATGTATGTATGTATGTATGTATATATGTATGTATGTATGTATGTATGTATGTATGTATAATTGTTTGGCACGCTCTGCAGGCTGAACGGCTCGATGGATTTTAGCTTGAGAGGTGTCGGTAGATTCGTATTTACTGTAAGAGTGATACTGGGTATATTAATTTCTTTTTTAAAACACTAAAAAAATAAAAAATAAAAAACGGTAATTTAAAAAACTAAAAAACCCGACTGCTATTCTTTAAAAATCCCTAAAACAAGATAAATTGTAGCAGTCGGGACCCATTCGGGACCATCTGCAATGTAATATAGGTATGTGCTCTCAATTCACTAATCCTCCATTTCTAGAATGGGTCCCGACTGCTACAATTTATCTTGTTTTTTATTACTGTTTACCAATAATTATGAGTTTCACAATACGTAACCGGCGCGCGGGGACACCAAGCTGATGGAAGTGAGCCGCGATAGATAATGATGATGTTTACAGCGCATTTAGCGTGTAGACTGTAATAATAATAATCATTATTTTAGTTTAACATTTGCACGACCAAAAGCCTGAATATAATGACACAAACAAATTGTTTAATACCTGATTTACTTGTTTCTTGCAAGTATAGACATAATTTTCCAACTCTATCATAAAAACGGGATTTTCATTAGCATGTACCGAAACTCAGGTGTCGGCATTCCGCGCAGAGATATCCATTAAGTGTGTACTACATAAATATGTAAATATGTAACAAGCTCGTATCGATATCACACAACAACCGCTGCGCCGACATATTAATTACACGCGACATGTAACATCGACACTACGACATTCTGAGCGTTTACGACGCAAGCGGCGCACCAGCTAAGATACCGGTGAAGACGTAGCGTTGCTGCACCCGCTGCGTTCCTTAACCTACCTTGTATACGACTAGTACCTATAACGTACCACAGGTTAATGAAAACTTAACTAAAAGGGTTGCTGCACCATGAAAAGCTGTTTTGAAAAGCTAGCTACAATGATCAAACAACACTTGTTGGATTTATTGTAGAGACGTAGAACAATATACTCCTACATTGTAATTGCTCTAGCAATGGCGTGAGACGGCGCATTTGTGATACCAGTGATCTTGGAAAATGACATAACATGGACGGTGGAAGGAGTAGAAATTTATTTGGCACGGTTATATAAAGTTAATATAAAGCCTACAACTGAACTTTCTCTGAGTTCCATCTTCATTGACATCTTCATCAATGGATCCTTATACTTACCAAGAAAGAACCAGATCTTGTACTAGTATTTCTGGACTTTTCAAAACAAGCTATTATTATAGTTCAAAGACTGATGGTGCGCAGTCCCCTAACGAGACGTGACGGCACATAAAACAATGAACGATTCAGACATCCTCACGTAGATAATGATTCTCGTTAACGCTCTTACAACCAGTTATCATAACATCCAGCCACACGTCTCAATACTGCGCACTGTTCACAGCTAGTTATAAATACAAAAAGCCATGACTAGGACAAACGTACTGGCACTGGTGTTAATTAAGAGAGCGTAAGGCGGAGGCGAGGGCAATCAATGTGGACAACACGAGGCAGTTATATACAAGGTGTAACACAGGAGCAGGGAGTGGGCAGCGAGACACGGGGTGTTGCAGTGCAGTGGTACCTCCTGCGTGTGGGGTAGCTCACGGTTATGAGTTATAGGGTTGTCTTTACGACACGGTAACACTCTTAACAGAGTATTTTACTCTGGCAAAAATTATATTGATTTACACTTTCTTTCTCCAGTTCCTAAATCCTTTCATATTTGTTGCGTGCGATTAAGTTAACTAAAGGAGATCAAATGAAAATTGAATGGAATTTTTGGAGGGGTAACCTAACTTCGAAGCACCGCAATGCGCGATTGTATCGACTGATAGCAATTACTCCGAACTACTCTTCATTAAATGCCTGACTGGTAGCCCTACGCACTGCACCGGCTTGTGCACGGGGCTTACACTCGGGAGCGGCATTTTTTGCTCATTACGAGCAGACCGGTCGCGGCGGCCGGCGGATGGTGGATGGTGGATGGACGCCTTTATTTCGGTTCCACACGACCGACACAGGCACGTGTGTTCTAAGTTTGTATCCCCACATCATTACATTTAGTTTGATACAACGATGTCATCCGTTGATGTCGCAGTACAGTACCAAATGAAGGCTAATGAAAATGATTGCACAGCTTTTTATCTGGAACCGGCTGAAACCACATACCTGCCACTCTGGCACTGTCGTGGTAACATCGCACTCCCGTGTTCTGTGACGTCAACTGTCGGAATCCTAACTGAAAGTACTTGCATTACTTTGAGTATTATTTCGTCTTCTTTTCAACCGATGGAAAGGTTAGCGTATGTCCTTGTTCTTTATAAGAATGTTTGTCATGAGGTGTAAGCTTCTGGTTGCATAAATAATAAAATATCTTTAAAATACTAAATAGACTATATCAACAGTTCCGCACAGTGCAACAATGCTATGAGCCAATCGGACACCGGTGAGTATTGCGCATGTGTAACCCCGTATGGCTTTATAATTCACATTTTGTAAAGGGCAATGATTATTCTCTACTGATATTATTACAACTATACGAGTCACGCCCTGCGTGTGCGCAGCGGGCAAAAAGGTCAGCGCAAACCATGAAGTCTGTAATTTTTCGCCACTTTTTCTCAAGGGCTCTGAATCGTGCGACCGGTCAATTATCCGTCTGGTCGATCGTAACGGTCGCCGGCCGGCAATTAGCCCGCAGGCCCGGCTAACGGTGCAGTGAAAGTCAGCTCAGGCGCATGTGGCAGAGGGATTAACTCAGACGCGCAGATGAAAAGGAATGGAAAGTGATGACTTTTAGATTGAGGGCTCGATCTCAATTAAGTACTTATCGTTAAATGTAAGAAGTCGGATTGAATTTTCGTTGAGTTGAAGTCAATTCCACTAATTAACTATAAAATGTTCCTAGTTAACAAAAGTGGCTCTAACATAATTGTCTCCCCGGGAAGCGCTTATTAGATAGGTGACGAAGATTCTCCCTACAAAATGGCGTCTGTTGCGCTATAACTAGAAATAAGTGTATAACATCCACGTAATGTAGTCACAGTTGGAGCAGTACCGCACAGCTGTGGTGGCCGCTCCAGTTCCCACAGAAGGCAGCACTTAGTTCGACCAGCGCACGACCGCAGACCACTGCGCAGCGGCGGCTAGCTGCCTTCCTCGTACTGTAACCACAGCGGACTCATTACCGACCACCGTATAATCTGTTATTTTATTACTGCCAGATCTGAGATACGTGTTATATTATCGTAGTAATAACAGATTGTTACTAGGTATATATAGGTACCTGTACCTAAAAAGAAGTTTTTCTTCTTAGCCATCTATCTAATAACACTTAAGAGCTTAACACTTAGCTTGCCTATCCAACAACTGTAACATATCTTGTCACCACCAGGACAAGGTGCCGAGAGCAACTGACAAGAGCCGACATCACCCAAACTTGGTTCTTCAATATAACTAAGTGCTACACAGGTAGAACTATTCTACAGAAAGCATAACCTTATCTATCGTACAGCTTGCCGAGAGAGATCTGTCTAATGGGAGTAAGTACCTGCATTTATAAAAACTATGTGTAAAAGATCCTTGGTAAGTCTACAACCAGCTCTATCAATACATTTACCAATAATATGCCGTGCATTCTTTTTTTACAGCGCTATGAAGGAACGAATGCGTTATGTAGTGCTTCCACGCAAGTCTCGAATGAACTGACCGAGTGTCCTCGCGTAGAGACTGCATGCCCTGCCATAAGAACAACTTACTTATTTGTATTAAAATCTTACTACCACATGCTGAGCAAAATAATAATAACTGCAATTTGTAATCGTTACACCTAGTTACAGAGAACTGCGTTTTATCCACTGCAGATACCAATGATTGTAAACTTTAGCAGTGACCATCGTTTATGAGCACATCGCGTGTTCCGAGAGTGTGCCTTCTGCACATGCTCATCTTGTGATTTTGTTGAAGTTAAAGAAAAACCAACCAACGATTAGCTTCACATCCAGAGCCCGCGAACGATTCACAACTATAAGTAAATTCAAATCAATCAAAAATAGACCTTTTGCAAACGATACAAGATTGGTTCTGCCCGCAAAGATGTTTTGTATGTTAGAATGCAGTAGCAATGTCGCCGTAAGTCCTGCTTGCTCGCTAATTGCGGCGACCGCGACGTGATACCGCGGCAGAGGCACAACGTCACATGACGCATCGGAACATTCGCTCGAGATCGATTTTAAATTCTTTGGAAAACTGAATTGTGTACAAATTAGTTGAGAACTGACACAGAAAAACCATTGATTAGGAGATTGGCTTGGCGGGAAGTTCTTGTTCTGGAATCTACCTGTAATAGATTTGTGCAAGCTATCTGTAGGATTAGGTACGGAGCAACGCTCTCGGCAATCATTAATTAATTCATTGTAGGTGACACTGACAGATCGTAATAGCTTCCCGCCGGCCACAACTATTTTATCTCAGTGTACATACTCGTACATTCCTAGCTTACCATGGGAATTCCCGTACGTGAGACGCATAAAGAAAGAAGTCGAAACAAATGATTCAGTGACCAACAGAAACACAGGAAACAAGTAATTTAATATTTTTAACGATTTTTATTACTCATGCTATCATGGTGATTTAAATCTCGGAGTTAGTTGACATGTCGGCATTCCGAGCGGCTATGACACGCGGTACATACAACGAACCGTGCTGACACCACGAGGGCCGCGTCGCGGTGCTCACCCTGGTCAATGACTGCGTGCCCTCAAGGTCAACACCGCTATCAAACTTATATTATATGACCGTTTACATATCAAATAAACGAGATTTTAAAATTAGATCACTGATTTTAACAGCTGTTTTACGAGTTTGGACATTTGCATAGAATTTAGATATTTAAATTAAAGAAGTTCGTGTTTGTGATGCAACGATAAACTGAGACGCTTTGGTTCGAAACATACCGAACTGCCGACTGCAATGATAGACAAAAAGAAGTGCAACTAGTAAATGTAACCATGTGATGATAACTGAAGTACACTTGAGGTAGGCGTGCGGAGAGTTATGGTGGGTCCACACGACACAGACTTAACACAGACTTCTATAGAATTTTGTCTGTACAACAAATCAGTACAGACAAATGTCGGTGTATCAGAAAAGTCGGAAGCCTGCGTAAATGTCTGTACGATTGTCGGAGCAAAACTCATGATTATTGAATTACTTAATTTATTCATTAAAATCGAAGTCTGAACTGATGAAAAGTCTGCACAGACATTTGGTAAAAACCTCTGAGTAAAAATTTTTACTCAGACTTTATAGTCTGTGCAGATGTCTGTACAGACCAGTCTGTGTCGTGTGGACCCACCATCCGGTTGCATTGCGAAGCGTCAAATTTCAAACTGATCATACATGAATCATACATATGACATCAGAGCCAGCGAGCTCGCCACACAGGCGACAATCCCTGCCGCTAGCAGCTGAACAGAGCTTCATCAGCGTTGTGTTAAGGCCTAAGGCTGATGTCTGGTCTATAGTCTCGTAGGTCACTGTGACTGAACAAAACAGTCTCTTAGAAGCCACAGTTCGAAGGTGTGTCGTGGTTGTGTCATCCATTAGCGTATTGCACTCCTCAGCAACAATGCCACTCCGACATATTGAAGCTTTCTTCAAGATGTTTTGCTGGGAAGTTTGAAACACGACGTATAGTGTGCTTTTCTTCGAGATACGAATGGCAGAAAGTCCATATTTTTCATTTCACGGGGTTTCTGGGTGTTGTGATTCCTGACCCGACCACGACATGGAACGGAGATTTTACTGTGGCACAAAATGGTTATTTTAATTGTGTTTTATTGTGCCACTTATCGCAGGAATTTGTGCCTTGTACTTTTTGAGTAATAAGAGTACGATTGTGGTCGGGCTGGGGATCACGGTTCCTCACCCGACCACCACCAGATCTAATAAAATATCAATAGTGTGAAGTTACTGATTATGCCAAAAATATGTGTCAAATTGTGCCTATGGCACACAACGCATTAAGTCAAGTAGTCACACTGTATGTATAATTTAGTCTGCAATTAAACATTTGAATTATGTTGGTTATGATTTAACTGGCAATAGGCTCGCCCCCTATTACATTGGACCTAAACATACCGGCGAACTGTGGGTGTACATTGGTACACCTCTGCCTAACCCTTCGGGGAATACAGGCGTGATGGTATGTTTATGATTTAACTGAACTGTTGTAATAAAACTGTTCATATAAGGTTACAGAATAAGAAATAAAAATGGAGTTTTATTTTGTCAGCTTTCTTATTTATTGAATTTTTACATAAAACAAAAAAAGAACTTATTTTGTGAAAATAAAGGACAACTGCGTGTTGTTCGAAAATGATACCGCGCCCCCGGAATGTAAAGGGCACACGATCCTTCTTGTGCCCTTTACATCCATGTCTACATGGATGGGTTTTAGTCAGTAAAAGTCTGACACTCCCTCCCGCCCCGCCCAGGGCGGGAAAAGTTATTTCATGATTTCTCACCTACCAAAAAAAAATGGGTGCAGCTTGTACTGGTACTTTATGTTTAAATTTTAATTTATCGTTATGTTGTGGGTTACAGAACCCTCATGATACGAACCCGACTCGCATTTCACCGGTTTTTTATACAAGCTTAACACACTAATATAATGCTACAAAACATAGTTGTTTTTTTTTAAATAAGTACATATATACGCATACGAAGTAGTGAACACATCCTGTACAATAAATTATTAAAGTGCTTTTTATATAGCATAATTTCACAAAATAAAACTCCTTGCAAAGTCGTAGTAAAATAGCGTGTGATTGACACACTTAATTTATTTCTTGATTATTCAATTTTATCCGAATCAAGATACATTCTGTGATATGAATAGTAAAAGAATTTCGTGTGCCATAGGCACAATTTGACACATATTTTTGGCATAAGGCATAATCAGTAACTTCACACTATTGATATTTTATTAGATCTGGTTGTGGTCGGGTGAGGAACCGTGATCCCCAGCCCGACCACAATCGTACTCTTATTACTCAAAAAGTACAAGGCACAAATTCCTGCGATAAGTGGCACAATAAAACACAATTAAAATAACCATTTTGTGCCACAGTAAAATCTCCGTTCCATGTCGTGGTCGGGTCAGGAATCACAACACGTTTCTGGCAGTCTAGTAGGAGGTTAATTAAGACTTAAATCCTTAACTCTTGTGCAAACATTTTTGAGGTATTTACAGTTTAGCGCCGGACACAGCAGGGGGCGCTTCGCAAAAAGTCTTTATTGAACTTTGATACTAACGTGTTTTTCAATGTAAATAACATCGCTAATACATTTTTGTACCACATGGCAAAAATTGAACATTAATCTAAATAATAATGGTGGGTTACAATGAGTCGGCCACCGTTCTCAATCACGGTAGCTTCATACCTTAGCTTCACGCTGCGGTGCCTCATCGCACGAACAATTACAGAGGTAGTGGTTCTCACCGATGTAACAATTATTACACAGATTACTATTATGATGAAGATTACTATTATTACAAGCGATGCGCGCAATCAATCGCTCCACAATCATCTCTAGTTTGAATAACTTGGAGCGCGTTAAGGGCAGATGATTTTTGTTCAATAATGATAGTCTACAAGCAGGAAAATCTTAACATTTTAGACACAAGACAGAAGGAGTTGTTCTGTGTTGAGTTTTTTTTTAAATGCAAGTTCCTAAAACTTGATAGTGACCAAACACGAGCCCATCAGACATTTAAAAAATATTCATACAACTGGTGATTTATTTTTTTGAAGTTGTAGGTACCTACTACATGCTGTTGCTTGTGTAACACACCACTATCCAATAATATTTGGTGAGCACAGCGCAACCCGTCCTACCGCCACCGGCCGAGTGCGACTAGCCCTTTACACCGTGGAAGCATGGACCGTGAAATAATCAAATACCATCCATCCGTGGGAACTGATGACTGACGACCACCGAAATAACTGTTTCATCAATATTATTTATTGATTTGTTCACATTAGTATATAGAAGCTTCAAGTATCATTCATAATATACTCAGTTTTATTATTTAGGTCAAAAACTTGATCACAGCAAAGACAAAACATTTAGACAAAAAATAAAATTGTTGTTCCTTACTATTGCAAAATAAAAATGAGTGTTGACCCCGACGTGATTTGAACACGCAACCTTCTGATCTGGAGTCAGACGCGCTACCGTTGCGCCACGGAGTCGTTGGGAACCTCGCCGAAATTCCGCTTGTATTATCTTGTCGAGTTATTGACGTCATCTAGTAGTGAGCGAGTGCTATGAATGTATCTGCTCGTTGAACAATGACCTTGACTGGTGATTTTTGCACTTTTAAATAAACTATATCGTTTATTTCTTCTTATTCTTAGATAAAATAAGCCAATGTTCAAAGAATTTATATTCCATTTAATTTATCTATAATTTTCGATAAGATAATGCAAATTCAATATATTATAATGATGGTTATTTTCGACGAATTTATGATAATTATCCTCTATTTTGTCGAAAATGGATGGGCGCTTATTAAATCTACATATAAATTATTTGATTAAGTACCACAATTATTAATTAGTAACCGTTAAATTAATAATATTTACATAATGAAGTATGTTTTTCAATTAATTATCTTAAAAACATGTAGGTAGCATAGGTTACTTACATCAATCTTATGATACCTGTAAATAATGTATTATGGTGTCTTATAGTCGTTGAACACAATCAATTATTAGCTATGTTAGGACTACCAGTGAACATTCTGTACTTGTGGAATACATTTTCATTGAAACGGAACCGAAAACACGAATATTACCTATTTGTTGGAATTATTATCTATCTGTATTGATTTTGCGGTTTAGAAACTGTTTCAGACATTTAATTATTTGGCAATAGTTTATAAATAGGTGCCTATTCATATTTACTACATTTTGCCTTTTTGATTAGGTGCCAACATATTATTATATGTTGAAAAGAAAATGTACAGTAGGTACCTATACTAGTGTCACACTATTACCTACTACTAGTACTATTGTCCTTTTCACAGTATCGAAACAACCATGTTTTACACCGTCGCGTCGGTCTGTAATTACGACAAAATAGCAATAGATGGGTAATGTATCAGAGCTGTAGTACGATTCTCTAAAATGCAAGCTCGAAAAAGAGTCTCACTTCGATAACGAACCAACTTGTCATTGGTTTATATTCGTTCGGTCACCACGGCGAACGAATACTAAGCCAATGACAAGTTGGTTCGTTATCGAAGTGAGACTCTTTTTCGAGCTTGCATTTTAGAGAATCGCACAGCAGGTCGCTCTACCGCCGCGGCCACCCAGATACAGGTACGTATCATACACCACGTATACTACCTATTCAAGAAGATAAGAACAAGTTGGTTGAAAATAAACCACCGTTAGTTTTTCTTGGAAATCACTTCCCAAGACATAATGATCGTTCTGGGCGGAAGGTACCTGAACACTTGAACTTACACTCATTCGCTAATCGCGTCAATAAAGCCCCGCGGGCAGGCGGGCAGGCTTGCCCGTTCGGTTGCCCCCGCAGCCTGCCCCTCGTGTGCCCGGAAGCCGGAGGGGTACCAACACAAGCATTTTTTCTGCAGGAAAGTTTCTCCGTACTTTTGAGAAAAGTTTTAAGCCTTGTATAAAAATAAAGTCATTTATCGCGGCGACACTGATCCGCGGAGGTAGGCAGGCGGCCATGCAGATGTGTTGAGTCCTCTCAATCCTTACTATCAGTACCAACTGTTAATGCGCGTGTAGTAGATACCTACCTACTTACTAAAGTGTGAGTTTGCGTTGGTTTCAAAGTAATTTACAATCTAGACTAACGAACTAATTCTTTTATCTGCCAAGGCTGTCTTGCCAGTTGCACAGAAGAGACTACTGTCATGAGAAAATCACCTCCTAACACAGCGTCGTGGTCACAGTTAGGTTAATGTACAGAATAGGAAATAACGTCAAAACCACTCTAAACTCTAGAAGACATTCTTACCTTAATGATGATTTTGTGAATCAATAATGGTATTGATTAGGTTTTAATGGTTTGCTAGTGCCTGATTTGCATAGATAACCTGTATTCCAAACCATTTACATTATGTACACCAACCATTTATATTTATACTATGACATTAGTATGTCAACGCAAGATAATCGCGTTTCGATAATGGCTGCTACAAGCGACGCTTATCTTCATGCTAATTGTTGAACTGAGTCAACTGTCGCTATAAATTGCCCCTGCTGTCTAGTAATGTGCTCATCCGCTCTCTTGGACACCAGGGTCGTATTATAATATGAACGTCTAGGTCAACACAGCGCAGTAATATATATTATACATATTTATTATTATGAAACAGGTCAAGCTTCAATTCATAGCATACGGTTCTGTTACCGAGTGAATTCCTTCAGCACTCGGAAACCTTCGAAAATGTTCGGCAAGTGTCGGCAGTAGAGGGCCGAGGGGGGGTGAGCCGGGGGCCGGGGCTATCAATCTGTGCAACTATAACGCTAAGTGGCCGTGAGGGTCTACACGCGGTGGGCGGGAAAATGTTGAACAATTCTATTTATCGAATGCGTTTTCCGGGAAATGCCGGAAGGCAAGCGAGTGATTTAACGAGGAACACAGGGCGAGGTGCCGCACGGAACTCGAGTTAAATCTTTGTGAATTATGCCTTATCCCGAAGTAGAATCGCAAGTTTGGGAGATAGAGATTTATTGAGGGGTATTGACAAAAGTTTGTTGGATCCGATGATGGCTCGAGTAGGCACTAGCAGTAGTAACATGTCATAACATGTGGCACATACACAGAAATGGCACATATCATGCACTATTGGTGTACATTCTTACTTATTACACCTAACACTCACACCTACATAAAGCAAACACCACAAACCACACATTTTCATTACACCAAGGCAGCTTTACGCAAACGGATTTTCATTTAAATTACCAATAAAACGAGAACACACAAAAGCAGTGCTCACTTCATGATCTCCTTAACGCGCTATAAATCCGCGCCAGTGTCTCGGGGTGCTGCGGGGCACCCCTGCCTGCCGACGGACAGCTTAGCACACCCCTGCGTCAAGTGGGCTTCAAGACACGCTAGTAAACGGGCAGGGCTGCCACGCCGCACCGGTGGACGACGCAGGACTGATCTCAGATCTACTACTCTCAGTTAATAGTTTGTCATCAGAACTTCATTTTAGTAACAGCGTGGTAACTCACTAGGTACTTAGTTATTACTTTCCCGGCCGCGATGCATACAAAATATAGTAAACAATCAATTGAATTACGACCCGTCCTACAGGTAATTTTCGAATATTAATAAATTCCGCTGTAGTATTTTCGCTAGGACATTAAACGGTCTATTTTCCCTATTTTCCAAATACTCATTTCCTAATTTTACTTCATCCAACCTGGTGGTGTACCTGAAGGCACCTGTTCCACACACACCGCGTCACGAGCTAGCGCCACATGTGCGACTCTACTTAAAACGAGCAGCGCAGTCCGTCACCGGCCGTTTTATTATATTCCGCTAAGGTGATCTGATGCAAATAAATATAAGCACAGCTGGCGCTGATTGTCTATATATAGTAGGTACGTTCCAGTGGTTAAGGCGCCCGCCTCTCATGCACGAAGTTGTAGGTTCGCAACCCGCCACGGGCAAGTACCAATGTGACTTTTTTCTAATTCATATGTACTTTCTGAGTTTATCTTGGACATCACTGACATCGGTAACCATGCCAGAGGCCCTTGAGGCGGTTTAGAAACTCTGACACTAGGGTGTGTGGGGTCGTTAGACTTTACTGCCCACACGATAAAGGAAGGTACGTACGGGGGTGTTTTATTTTGTAATAATGCGTAGAAATAGACTTCGCAAATAAGGTAGCTAAGCTTTTGTTGGGAAAGCTTCCTCAATTCGTTGGTTTATATTCTAATAGAGAATGATCTGACAGGGAGGGCCGTAAGCAGACCTGCCAAATAGACGATGTGTAACATACACTTGTTACAGTAAACTGAGTACTAACAGCTTTTAGCAAGATAGCCAACATAACAGGAGAGATTGGCAATGAAAAAATTACAAGTACAGAAACAAAATAAACCATAACGACTACGGAATTATAACAATTTTACACACGCTTCATGTGCTGCAACGTCTAATCGTTGCGATTAGTCGTGCGATTAGCTCTCATAGCAATTATCTCTGTATGTAGTACACTCATAAACTCCTCATCCGATTTAATTACGCATAAAATGTAATAGTCTCGTGTAACACTGTACGACAGATGTATGAAGTAAGTAGTATACAGTTCCCATCATCTAGTAGGTAAGAGTAGACACAAGCCGTCTGTGTAGCACTAGTTAGTCTGTATAGCGACAACAACGCTCGCCTGCTTCACTGCTGGTTCGCCTACTATTCAAAGCTGTAAGTAACAGACTTTGTAACAAATTATCTGCCAAGTAGTTCATTCGGCCCTTTTTTGAAGGTGGTTACACAGGACATTAGTCTTATACATATTAGCGCTGTGGTGAGCGGGGACAACCTGGCCTAGCTTGATTTTCCGCTAAACAAGAGATGTAATGAAAAGGTTTATCAACATCTATCAAAACAAATCAATTATATCATCATAACTATCTCCATGATGTATATTTTCTATTTCCGTGACATGCTCTCCGATAATCTTCATCTTCATAGGATCGCATCAGTGATAAGTTATCATTAATTGGAGTACATTCCGTCGCGTGTCAGGCCGCCACAAATCGTCCGCGCACTTTATCTAACGCGCCTCGAGATTGATAACATCTGATAAATCAGCGCTCTCTTCCGGCGGCGCGCGACGCAAGGATTCAGCCACTAAATGAAACTAGTACGTGGTCGTGGTCAGCTGTGTCGTGCTCGCTTGGAACACGCAATGTCGTGTTATTGAGGTCATTACATTGCATTTGGATTGTTTATAACTCATGTTACAAATACGATGATTGTAAGAGAGCACGAGGGCTTTCTGTAGTTTTAAATATGTACAATAGGAAGATTAAATCTATAATTGTAACAATATTTGATTTTCATGTAAATATAGATGCTTTTGCGCTATCAAATGATGTATGTTTTGATTATCTAGTCCTAGGTTATTTTTAGCATTAATGTAACTTAGGATACATCTAGAATTAAGGTAAATATATGATTCTAGATTATAAGTAAATTTAATGACAAAAATGTGCATATTTGATTGGTGGAACATTTGTTGATGATGTCGCGCCCTACCCACTACTTCCACCACCGTAGAGACATATGGGAGAAATACTGTGACGTGATTGGTGCAAACACCTTTTGTTATTTTATTTGTCATGGCACTACTTGCACCCACGTAGGAAAGTCATAAATATAGCCGCCTCACGGCAAAATTTGTCAGTCGTAAGTCAGTCGTACTGTAGCAATCATCGGAAGCTTGTGAACAACAATATAAGTGGTTGAAGACTCTGCTCGTCTTTTATTTAATTCTTCGGAACCCTCGACCCGTGCGCCTGAATATTCTACAATTTTGGTCCTTCGAGCCGGATCCTGCGTCTGAAGAATTACATCTCAAGCCTGAAGAGTTTGAAGTTTCAAGCCTGAGAAGTCTGAAGCATTCAAGATGAGTGAACGAAGCTCAGTCGCCACGAGGAGCAAGCTGCGCAAATTGGAGGCAGCGTTGAACAAGCGACGAGAGATGGAAGCCGATTCAGGAGTGCCGTCTGAAATGGCACCGGGATCACCTTCGATAGCGCCTACAGTGTCGTCGGCATTACCCGCACCCGTGATTCCATTGGCGGGCCCCGGACGCGTGATTGACCATCGCGACGCGGCTGCAGTGCCTCGGGAATCGGAGATACTACGGGTGGTACGGACGCCGAGATCAAGAACCAGCCACGTCTCATCGAAGAGCGGCCAGAAGAGTGCCGATTACCTCCGCCGGAGGGCCGAGTACAAGGCTGAGAGGGAATTAGTGCGCCTGAGGGAAAATCTCGTCAAGAAGAAGTTGGAGGCGGAACTGGCCGAGATAGATGCCGTCGCCGAAGAAGACTCGTCCGATGAAGAAACTACAACACGCCGTGTGGAAGATTGGATCACACACTCAGTGCCGAGTGAAACACAAGTGATCGCAGAAGCTCACGACGCGCAAGAAACAGTGCCAGTGCCAGTGCCCGCAGTAGTAACGACTGCGTACGGAGTGCCTGCAACCGAGAGTGCCGCGACCTCCCGCGGAGTGACAGTGACCGCGCCGCAAACAGCGTACGAACCGCAAACAGTGACCGCGCCGCAAACAGTGACCGCGCAACCGCATACAGTATATACGACCTCGATATCTGCGCTCCCTCAGTGTGCGCCCGCGACCGTACAGTTCCGCGAATATACGCCGATAGTAACGGCTAGTGTTCCGCGAGTGCCACCACGTGAAGTGCCTGAATGGGATCAATCGTTCGCCGAAGAAACGGAGAGAAGCAAGCCGCGAGACAGGAAAATAGATCAGCTGGCAGAAGCTATTTCAAACCTAGCTCGTCCGCGGCCAGTACCCAGGCAAGCCTATGAGTTGCCATACTTCAACGGTGACCCGGCAGAGTGGCTATCGTACAAGAACATGTACTGGGACACAACAGCTATGTACAACTTTAAGCCGCACGAGAACTTAGCGCGCTTGAAAACGTCACTGCAGGGAGAGGCAAAAATAGCGGTAGAAGACTTATTGCGGACATCAACTAACCCATCGGAGATTATGAAGGCACTGGATGAAGAGTTCGGACATCCTAATTTAATATTGGAGTGTGCGTTGAAGAAAGTGCGTGCGTTACCGAAAGTAACAGAAAGTGGTCGTGAGTTGAGAAAGTTCTCATCTACAGTGAGGAATTGTGTGTCGCTGTTGAGGAATGTGCACGCGAATGGATACCTGAACAACCCACAACTGGTGAGTGAATTACTGAGTAAATTAACGCCTGTGCAGAGGGCTCAATATGGCGACTTCGCAATGGGTATGGCGGCGTCTCAGGGCATCGATGTGAGAGTGTCACCCAGCCTAGAGATATTATCTGAATTCCTGAGCCATTTAGCCCGAGCTACGTCATTTTATGTGCAGATGGACATGGGCGCTGCCGGTCAAACGGCTAATGTTAAAAGTTTGAGAAGCGCACATAGTAAGCCAGGCATTCACTTTAAAAATGTTCAGAGATTACATGTACAAAGCGACAGCGAACAAGATAATAAGAACAATGTGCAGTGTGCTATGTGCAAGGGAGATCATAAATTACCGAAGTGTGAAAAGTTTGCGAAACTAACTTCTGATGAGAGATGGCAATTTGTAAAAGATCAGAGGATGTGTTTTAATTGTATAATAAAACAACATGCGAAGAAGTTCTGCCGAGCAAGCAAATGCTCGAAATGCCACTATGCACATCACGACTTACTGCACGTAGATAGAGAGCATAAAACTGAAAGCGTCACTAATGTGAAAGAATATAACGGCAAAGCGTTGTTGAAGATAATTCCCGTCTCCGTGTCAGTGAACGGAAACGAACGAGATTGCTACGCTCTACTGGACGACGGAGCTACAGTATCGCTTATCGACGACTCGATAGCTGGAAAGGCAACGGGTGATAGAATACCTTTAGTGCTAAAAAGTGCGCGCGGTAATGAGGTGTCTGATAAATCCTCAAGGAAAATATATGTGACAGTGCGCGGGCCAAATAAAGTGAATCACAAAATAAGTGTGCGTACGTTCAAGAGGCTGGATTTGCCCGCCCAAACGGTGCCGGCTGCGTTGATAAAGGAGCTCGCCCACCTGCGTGACTTGGGCCTGGAGGAAATGTGCGGAGTCAAGCCGATGCTGTTGCTGGGACAGGACAACTGGGAGTTGCTGGTCGGCGAGGAGATTCGCCGAGGAAAGTCCGGTAAGCCAGTTGCATCTTTGACCAAGCTAGGCTGGGTTCTGCATGGGCCCATAGGTAAAGGGTTTAGGGTAGGCTACGAAGCCGTGAACTGTTTAGCGGAACCTCTGTCTGAACTGCATGATATGGTGAAAAACCAATTCGAATTAGAAGCAATAGGTATAACCGAAATCCCTAGGTCTCATAAAGACATCGACAGAGCTTTAAAAATATTAGATGAAACCAGTAGCTTCACTATTAACGGCGAATGGGAAGTAGGATTGTTGTGGAGGCGTGACGATCCACAGCTACCCGATAACTATGCTTATGCGCGACAGAGACTGTCGGGAATAGAACGTAGGTTGCATAAGAATCCTACGTACGCGGAAGCATATGAAAATCAAATTGAACGATTAATTAGCGAGGGTTATGCGAGTAAAGCGGACGGCCGCTTCGAAGATCCGGTGTGGTACCTACCTCACTTTGGGGTACAGAATCCTAATAAGCCGGGGAAATTGAGACTAGTCTTCGACGCCGCCGCCACTTTTCAAGGTACCGCTCTTAACGATTGCTTGCTCGCGGGGCCAGACCTATTAAATTGGTCCGTCGCGCAGGCTAGCAAACGCATAGAGGAGGTGGCTCACATCCACGCCGAAGGCGGGTTTAATATACGGGGGTGGGTCACCAATTCGCCACAACTCAGGGAGATTCTCGAAATAGAGATGCCCGACAGAGTCTCGTTAGAAAAAGACGAGGGCGCCACAGAGCGCACCTTAGGTATGATTTGGTCACCGGGGACCGATGAATTGGCTTTTGACCTATCATTTAAAAAGTTACCGAAGACAATTATAGAGGGTGACGTTGTTCCTACGAAGCGAGAGTTTCTTCGCTTCATAATGTCGGTGTTCGACCCGCTGGGTTTCCTGTATCCATGCGTCATTCAGTCGCGCATATTAATGCAGCAGATATGGCGTACAGGAATCCAGTGGGACGAGAGGCTGCATGAAGCGGAGGCAACTTTATGGTTCGCGTGGTTACGGAACCTTATAATCTTAAACAATATAACCATCCCGCGATGGTACGGTATAAAGTTATCAGAGGTAGAACTTCACGTCTTCGGGGACGCTAGTGAATCCGCCTACGCGGCAGTCGCCTACTTGGTGGGAAAAGATGCACTCGGCGTTAGGCGCGTTAGCTTCGTGATGGGGAAAGCTAGAGTGGCACCTAAAAAGGTGATTTCAATCCCACGCCTTGAGTTACAGGCGGCAGTGTTGGCCTGCAGGGTAGCCGACACCGTGGAGAAAGAGTTAGGAGTTGAAATCACCCGAAAGGTCTTATGGACAGATAGTAGGACAGTACTCAAATGGATCCACTCGGAAGCAACCGACTTCCAACGTTTTGTATCTCATAGGTTAGCAGAGATAGATAAAAGGTCAAAGATGAAAGACTGGCGCTGGGTTCCCTCGGCGATGAACCCAGCCGATAAAGGCACCCGGTTGGAGTGGCCCGTCAACAGTAATATGTGGCTTTCGGGTCCCTCATTTCTTTCCAGCCCACAGGAGCAATGGCCGGTGGACTCTGGAGTTGACGCAGTGTCAGAGGCAGACCTAGAGCGGGTACACAACGTGAACGTCACTACTAAGGCCGAACCCGCGCTGCCCTATGAAAGGTATAGTACGTGGACACGCATCTTATACGTAGTAGCACGTATAAAGGTCTTCACGGACCGCTGTCGCAAACGACGCGACTCGACAACCGTAACGGTCGACGATCTACGAGAGGCGGAGCTACGTTTACTGAAGATAGCACAAACTGAGAGCTTCGAGGAAGAATCAAAAGCTCTACAAGAAGCCCGCCCGCTACCACGGAACAGTAAGATTAAAAAACTAGACCCAATGTTATTTGAAGATGGTTTGATACGGGTACGCGGCAGGTTGGGCGCCTGCAGTGAACTTACTTTCGGAGCGCGTCACCCCATTATTTTAGACGGAAAGCACGCCTTGACTCGGCTTATCATTAAAAGATACCACACAACAGCGCTTCACGCCAACCAGGAAACCGTGGTGAACTCTTTAAGAGAAAAGTTCTGGATAACGAACTTACGGTCAACAGTGAAAGCAATCGCAAGAGAATGTCAAACGTGCAGGATTAAGAAAGCCCAGCCGTCGACGCCTAAGATGGGCGACCTACCCATCGCGAGATTGGAGATTAATCGCCGGGCATTCGTCCACTGTGGAGTGGATTATTTTGGCCCTATGGAGGTGAGCATCGGTCGGCGCCGGGAGAAGAGATGGGGCGTTCTATTTACTTGCCTCACCACACGCGCCGTACACCTGGAACTAGCGGCGTCGCTGAGTGCAGACTCAGCCATATTGGCGTTGCGACGCCTGATCGCACGTCGAGGATGTCCCGCGGACATATACTCCGACCGCGGGACCAACTTCGTTGGAGCACACGCCGAGCTACGCCAGGCCCTGCGCGACCTAGACGTGGGTCGCATTAGAAGCGAGGCGACAGGTCGGGGAATCGCCTGGCACTTTAACTCGCCAGCCGCCCCGCACATGGGCGGGAGCTGGGAGCGACTGGTGCGCTCCGTGAAGAACGCGCTGCGCTCTACTTTAAAAGAGCGCGCGCCTCGGGAGGAGGTGCTACTCACTCTCCTCGCAGAAGCCGAGCTGGTAATTAACAGCCGGCCACTAGCCTACGTGAGCACCGATGCTGAGCAACCCGTCGTGTTGACACCGAACCATCTCCTGCTTGGCACTGCCGCGGGAGATGCTCCGTGTACGCGTCAGCATGCCGCCGACATCGACTCGCGGCGCATGTGGCGCCAAGTAAACGCGCTGGCCGACCTCTTTTGGAGGCGATGGCTGCGCGAGTACCTGCCTACGCTCCAGCAACGACAAAAGTGGAACAGTGTAGTGCCGAACGTAAAAGTGGGCGATGTAGTGATAGTGGTCGATGACAACAAATCACGTAGTGAATGGACCAAAGGCATTATAGCCAAAGTGCATCCAGGTGCGGATAGTATTGTTAGAATTGTAGATATCAAAACTACAAAGGGTACGCTGCGTCGGCCCGTAGTAAAAGTTGTCGTGCTCCCTACTGACGGAAGCGCAATCGGTTGAACCCTCTTGCGGGGGGTGGAATTGTAAGAGAGCACGAGGGCTTTCTGTAGTTTTAAATATGTACAATAGGAAGATTAAATCTATAATTGTAACAATATTTGATTTTCATGTAAATATAGATGCTTTTGCGCTATCAAATGATGTATGTTTTGATTATCTAGTCCTAGGTTATTTTTAGCATTAATGTAACTTAGGATACATCTAGAATTAAGGTAAATATATGATTCTAGATTATAAGTAAATTTAATGACAAAAATGTGCATATTTGATTGGTGGAACATTTGTTGATGATGTCGCGCCCTACCCACTACTTCCACCACCGTAGAGACATATGGGAGAAATACTGTGACGTGATTGGTGCAAACACCTTTTGTTATTTTATTTGTCATGGCACTACTTGCACCCACGTAGGAAAGTCATAAATATAGCCGCCTCACGGCAAAATTTGTCAGTCGTAAGTCAGTCGTACTGTAGCAATCATCGGAAGCTTGTGAACAACAATATAAGTGGTTGAAGACTCTGCTCGTCTTTTATTTAATTCTTCGGAACCCTCGACCCGTGCGCCTGAATATTCTACAATGATGATGTTTGTCTCTAAAATTAAATAATTCAATTTGTGCATTGCAATGCAAAACTGAGGAGATTCAGTCAGTCTTATTCATCGTTACTCCACTAGATCAGCCTTAAAGAAATCTATACCTAATAGCAAAGGAAGAATATCCGCCCAACAACATGTGAAAGATCTTCAACATGTTGTTGATTGTAAAAGAGCTGCACTCTCGATGTGCTCTCGCTCATAAGTGCTCCTCCGAGGCGTGCCACAGCGGCGGCGGAAGGCAACAGTTAACGCAGTGCCACTACTAGTACAGTGCTCGTCAGACGCCGGAAGTCTTGTTACGATGTGCTCTTCTAATATAGCACACCGAGCACTGTGCATATTTGTGCTCAAAGTAATGAACGGCTTCGTGGCTTCAATGTAACCAGATGAAGCAGCAAGTGAATATTGTGCCAGATCTACCGCCATCTAAGTGCACACTGGAAGTGGAAAATTTGGACACCTGTCTACATTGCTGTATTCCAGTATACTACTGCATCTCCAGTGCAAAGATCTAGCATGGTATAGTAGCTGCAGATGTGTATTTGGGGAATCTCAGCCTATCCCATCTTCCTACCACGTCTTGTGATTCTTGGTCAACACTGTTCCCAAGGCAACTTATATCAAATCCGAATTAATATTCATAGCCTGGCCGTTGTTAGAAGCCCACGCTTTGTGTCCAATAGACTCGGCAAACACAGCGATTATCAGGTCACGTGGACACGCGGACATTGCCGGACATTGTCGGACAGTAACGCGTGCGAGACCGTACGACGCGGGCCGGACATCTCGGCGATTAGTGTCCGGCCAAACGTGGTGTTTGTGCTAATAGTGAGAAGTGTGATATGCCCGCGAGATAAATAAACGCTACAAGACCAAATTGTAATCCGTATCTGTGTATTTCCATGTATCTACCTAACAACACATGCTCAAATGATAATGAGATGAGCAAACCTGTTAATCTGGGTACAAATATTGGATTGCAATGCAAACACTACAGGAGGATGCTGCCCAAAGGTTCCCCACAATATCATCATTGTAATTAGTTACAACATTCGTAGGACAAGCCTAGTAAGGTGATCACCACAACGACTTTAGCATATCCATGTATCTGCATGTTACCATATAGACGTGCTGGTGTACAGCGCTAGTCACAGCTGTGTGGTAATAGCGGACACCGGCACACCGCGCGGTATCTCGCCAGATAAGTGGAATTATTCGTACACGGGGTTTACGTCCGTAAGGTATGTAATAGTCGTTAATCTGTCACTAAGTGTTGCGATACCAGTGCCATCCAACTGTTGGCGTAGTTGACCCGGGTATGGTCAAGCAACGTTTAAAGTGTTCAAACGCGATAACTCGGTTTATAAATGTTGTGTTTACACATTTCACTAAATTATGTCCTACTAGAATTAAAGTAACTATGTAAGTTGTTTCTTCCAATTTCACGTATTTCTTAAAGATCCAACCTTTTCTAGCAAATACATAGATACATACATAAACTCACGCCTTTTTCTCTTGTAAGCAAAAACCACTGAACGCCACCTGCTACTTATCCTAACTACACAAAAATGGTCCCCATCACCGGAGCACTGTACACGGGAATGTAACTTTCACGTTATCAATAAGTTATAACTTTTGTATTAATTACGCAAGCAGTACCGTACGTAATACAATGTTACAATGTAGTCGTGTGCGTCTGTGGCTGATGTAGTCTGTGGAGCGACCTGCTTCTGGTTTACAACATATAATACTAAGTGCTTGATCTGGCGCACCAACTGTAAAGTAGCTGGAAAATCTATTCTGGATAACAAAACAAAATATATTTGCTTTCTTCAATAATGATTTATCTGATTACGAGACCTATTGTTCACAAAGGAAGAGACGTGTGTTTCCAAGGATTGTACCATTAATTACAAGTCGATCCGGACACAACAGACTAATGAAACTTAACACTTTAACTTTAAAATGAAGTAGCAAAGTGTTGAATGTATTTTTCAGTCGCGTACGAGTAACAGCGTCACAGAGCGACAGACAATCGAGAATATTGTCAGCCTCCCCCGCGCAATACCCAACTATATCAAAGAATAAAACTGTCAAAACCCATTTATATGAATAATGCCATCTTTCAGAGCATTTTTAATTTACGCCTTCTAAAATTTCCACCCTTTTCCCTAAAAAATAAAGTATATTTTCGTTTGGGGTGTGTTCATGAAGTGAGTTAACTGCATTTTTATGGAGCGTATGGTAAGTGGCACTTATGTCGGTTTAGGGAGGTATGAGGGACAGCTTTATGGCGAGATTTAAATTGTATGATGGGCACATTCACGGCTGAGGGGCGCGCTGCGGAGGCACGGACACTGTTCTATATTACTGTTTTATGATGAACAGCTTCGTAAAGTGATCTTGTACGTAATAACAATCTTTGATTAGCTTATAATCCTCTTTTTACGGTGCCTTAGCGGTCGACCTTACACCCGTACTCTGGATCGAAACCAAATTATCGATATGTCAAAGTTAAATACAAACACGCGTTAAAATTAGCTGTTGATAATTCTGACATCCAAATTACAGCAGATTACACCTGCTCAAAAATTTGATAACACATTTTTGGGCTGAATTTTGTTACAATAATCGACGGTGCTCTCGCAAATGTACATACATGGATATGAAACCAGTAAGTAAGTAAGTATGTTTGTATTGCGCATTTGCCATAATGTTATTCAATTGTTTTTCATACAAGATAAAAAAATTTAAATAAAGCGTAACGTCAGTGTACCGACCATATCTTCACATTACACTTTTTACGATGCACTTACAAGCACTTAAAGAGTGTCGTTCCTCGGTCAACTTATTATATTATTTGTAAATCTGGTAGCAAACACTAAATCTTCATTAATAATTACCACAAATATTGCCTACCTACAAAATCGAAGCGTCATAAATTGTGTTATGGCCGTCATTATAACGAGTCGTAACTCGTAAGCTGCGAACAGTGAGTGGTAAGCACATTTAGTACCCATAAAATAAATCCTATTTCCTGTTCCGAACACACTGACAACAGATCCACTAGCGAGCGAGTCCTGCCAGGGTTTAGTGTCCATAGTTCCTCTCCGGAATGTATGCAGTCAGTGACGATTAGTAATATAGAGCTGAGCCTGAGGGTACCGTTATGGGTTTGAATGTCGCAATATGTTTGTTATTTTCTGCGGTTTTCCGGGAAAACTTATCAGCTTTGATGTGAACGAATTTTCTTCCAACAGTGTCGTTTTGACTGGTGCCTAATACTTATGTCCATAGAATAAATGCCTACACGGTACTTGGTACTTACAAGCTTGTATTAAAAAAGCGAAATCTTTAAAAATACTTGACTTATGACTAATTATGGCTGTGGCAGGTATTTTATAGGCAGAGGTCGTCAGCAAAGAACGAATTTGACTTGGTCTACCGCGCAAACGAAGTCCCAGGCAAAAGCTAGTCATAATATATGTATAGTTGCTTCACAATTCATTTAAATAAATGTAGTAATTTTAAAGCATGACTAATCCTATATCCAAGCAAACACAAGGAATAGCATATAAGGTAGCAGTCGGTACCTGCTTAATTAGTGGAACCCGGCAAAGCTCACGTTCTACAAATATGTTAAGAGGAAAGCTTCGTGGTCGACTGTTACTACTCTCCGCAGACGCAATCAGTATTGATTGCTTGTGGTGAGGTGCTGCTCGCCGTGCGGCTCTACTGCACTGTGAGCCTGAGACGAGTGGAGCCGACAGGGTCACCACGGGACAGAACACATGAGCTAACAAAGCGTACGTACCGATGCACCTCACAACAAATCCTTGCGAAACTATAACGTTTAATGTTGATGGGTTCAGCCCTACTACCTCCTGAATTTTTCAATATTATTATTATTCATTAACATCGTTATGTTCTTACCTTACGTTTTTTATTTTTACGATACAATCTGATTTTAACTTATGGTGATTATAGGTGACCTGTGAAAGTGCAATTGTAGATTATAATTAACTTACAAACGTAAAACAGTATAACTATTTTAAAAACGTAAGAAATGTTAAATGTGGCGAGCTACTTAAAGGAATCACAATAAGTCAACCTCTTCGCGTAATATAGCTATGTATTTACTACTTCTTAAGTAATATTGTTTATTTATTTAAATTATCAACTAAAAGTATATATGTATGCGTATGTATATATGCAGGCGGCAGCACGTCGCGTGTGGGGTACATCTGGAATTCTTTCTTAACGGTGCCACGATATTTTATTCATTATAGGACTGGGCTCTGTTTTCGTAGAGGAATTCATTAGTATTTAATTATTTCCTACAATTAAATATTAATGAACGCCTCTACTAAAACAAAGCCCACTCCTAGGACAGTCACCCTGCGCGTCTGGAGGTTGCGTGCGCGCACCGTCGCGGCTCTCCCGGCCAATCAGCGCGCTGCGGTTACATTTTCAATTCACACTCGGCTAGGAAACGGATATTGTAAGTGACAGGCGAACAGATACGAGCCGTGGTTTATTTGCTTTTAATTTAGAAAGTAGGTGCAGTACACTGTGGGATGAGGGATTCAGTGTCCGTGGAGGCGATGCGAGTGTTGGTTGGCTTCTTTTTGGAATGTCACAAAAGTCTCTACTAGGTACTGTTCCAGAAAGAAAAAATATTGATGCCAGATAAATTTATGCCATTTGATGCCGATGCCATTCATAAGAGGTACAAAATGTGATGGTAGAATATATTCTACCATCATTTGTGGTGCCTCTCAGTCTTTGCTATGTTAGATTCCACTTATAGCATTTTAAAAACCAATGAAACACCAATCGGTGAATGTTTATGCGAATTCCGCACCGCCGGCTTATAGGTAGAGGTGTAAAATTGTCTTCTATATTATTCTGAAATCATCACACGGACACCGCTTACTCCTGCTTGTACTGCTGCCTAACTTCTTTAGATGTGTGATGTGGTGTGCGCCCGCGCAACCGCTGCCCTCACAGTAAGCGGCTCGCAGCCGACCCCTGTTTATATTCCACACTTTCCAACAGGCACATGTGGCTTATTGAATATATGTAAATATACATTCAGATAACAACGTAAGTAAGTGTATAAATAAAACTTACTACCTTTTTAGTATGCGGCGTGCTATTCAATATTTGCGAAGATGTCGCCTTCCATCGCGCCTAGAGTGGCTTACAGCTTTGCAGTTTCAACGTAGCACTTTATGGAGTTATTATGATTTGCGCATCAAATTGGAATGACGGTTATTGATACAACTGAAGACAGATGGGAGTTAGGCAAATAAATACACACTCATTATCACGAAAACCATCGAATGTGAATAGAATGTCCTCGCTCAAGACAGTGTACAATCCAGTCCGTGCTGAAATTTCTAGTGCAAGTGCATCATGTAGCACGTCGCGCGCGCTGCATAGTGAGACGTGTGCAGTGCGCAGGCGCAACGCGCGCCCTGCTGCGACCAGACACACTGACGTGCTACCCACATCAGGTGCGCGGACACTCATGTCGCTACACTTACCTTTGCGGGAAACAAGCTGGAATCAATGCTGTTCCACACAGCGTGCCATAATATTAAAACACACTCACAGTACCTTTGTAAAAGGCTGTTTTAGGATTCCCCAAAAATAAGAACACTATATGTTATTTTAAGAAGGCGAATTTCGCACAGTTCGTAAAAATAAGGCTTCGTTAGTCTGGCTTCCCAAATTCAAATTCATACTTTTACACGAGGTGATGTGATGTGACAGCAATTTTTATGGCCTAAGGTCATAGTAATAATTTTTTCCACCTACACAAGAAAACCAAAATAGATGTTTAACCAACATTGTGATTTATTTCTGTCGCGTCTAGTTAGTCAAACTAGTATCAAATGCTTCAGGTCCCATCATCCTCCTACAGGTATTCTTTAATTGCGTCCAAAATTATCTTAGCAATTGATTTGCCGAGCGCTCGAAACGTCTATTTTGTGGCTCACATCACCATAACTGGTTCCATTTAATACTATAATAAAATACTAATGGTACCGCGTTAATTCATTTCGTCCGACTCCCAGATAAGCAGCCTGATACATGCTTTGCTTATCTTTTTATGAAATACGACATAACACAGTGTCGTCATACTGTGCCACAGCTCCGTGATTACCTAGATGCTCCCACGTAATGGGAGGTAAACTCCGTGGGCTGCATCTAATCGTGGACTTGACAACACTGTATATTTTCAATGGAGTCTTTTTATTCAAATTCGCATCAACACCGAGCCAATTACTGGACGTTAAAGCTTTCACAATAGAGTGGTACTCTAACACTAGGCTGCTCTTTTATTAGCAGGCAGCTCCACTTCGATACACCGTTACACAGTTCGATTTAACTCATAGACATCGGCTACGGTTTTCGACTAACTGACCCGTTGTTGGCACTCTTTTGTGAATCTTTACCAATTCTTTTGGCACATATATGTATACCCACAGATATGAGATATATTTCTGTGTGTATACCTGATTAAAGATATTTATCCAACTTAACACAGGATATTGTTTATCCCGTTTTCTTGTTTTCAAGGAATAAACTCGCTAGTACAGCAACATTCTGAAGTCGCAGGCAGAAGCTAGTAAACAATATTCGAAACGAAAAATCAAATGGAAACGAAAAATATTAATGAAAAAAGATTTGAGAAGGACCAGGGTTCGTTCGTGACAGTTTCAGCAATATGTTGACAAAGCGATGTACTTATTTTGTAAAATGTAACTTCACCACATGTATGAACACGCTAGTCTCTTTAAAAACGATGTCGTCATTTTCTTGACCCGGTCAAAAAGGTCAGTGGTTTGTTATAATAGTGCTACATATTGTTGCTGATCGCTCGGCGCCCGCGGCGCGCGCGCAGCCTGGGGCGAGGGCTCGGCGGCGGCGGCTCCATTGTACAACGAGGCACTTGTGATAAATCAATTTGTGAAGTTATTATTATTGACATTTTTTATCAATGAAACTTTATAAAAAGCACGTAAAAAGACAGTCGAATCTAATCGATTGCTCCCGACGCCCGCGCTGGTGCCTGCCGTGCTGCTCAAGGATACACGCTATTTAACAACTGATAAACAAATCGGCGAGTTGTGGTTTTTATGGCAAAACCAGTCATGTGAGAAATAACGCACAAAAAATATGATAGTAACAGGTTACTACAGCGACATCCGTACATTAATGACACAAATTATGGAAATATAATTATTGAGAGTGGTCAGACGGCAGTAGTAACAATCTGTCATAAAACGTTTGGCTTCCAATTAAATGATACTATGTTATTTTTTGTTGCTAGTTAAATAAGTAATTACACTAAACTACCATCGGGCAAGTAGGTACTACCAAACGTAATATCATAATGAATGTTTGTGTGTTAGTATGTATTCATAATGAAGTAAGTAGTTATGCCTCATAACTAAATTACATTTTGTTTTTATAAAAAAGCACATTGTTACTGTTACTTACTCCTCTATTCGGTGCGTCCCGAAAGCATCTGAGAGCGATATCTTCACCTGCTTGCTGGTCGACAGCAGGACAATGGTCGCGGCACAACAATGCGCGACCTGCCGCACTGGGACACCAGCGGGTCCCACGCGACCCCGCCCGCTCGTGTCACGCGCGGACGTACGCACTGCCATGGTCATTATGTTACTATTGTGCGTCATCTCATAACGTCCCTATTTCAATATCTCTGCGTAAAGCTTTCTTATTCACAAGCTGGCATACTTTCGCCGACATTTGATTGTTTGCTCGTGACCATGACTGTGCGGTGTTACAATCATCACTCACGTCGGGAAGTGCAAGTCATCCTCAAAACTAAAGGTTGTTCGAGTCTGAATGTACAATCTGCACATATTTTCCTTGACAAATGAAATACCATACAAGTGCCTCGTACTGTTGAGCTCAGGAGAGTAGCTCGAGCCAGTAGTGCAGGCTTTCAATAGATTCGCATGATTCTTGTCGATGTTGCCGAACCACCTGAACTAGTGCACAGCTCGTAAACACGGCCGATACATAACACAGACCGTTCAGAGGCGTTCCATAAACGAAACATTTATGCAAATAAATCCCACCGGTTGTGTGTGCCGCCCGCGTCTTACCGCAGTCGTACTAAACGCTTGCCACTATCAATAAATGAGTCCGCTCTATATCCATGTTCTATATCATTTGATTCGGTAACACATCGTGCAGAGTTACGATGTTGTGCGTGGTTGTGTTTATCGCGTTGTATTGCCTCATTCATGTCCCGGCCGGTACAGATGTAACTGTCGCGTGTTTTTGTGCGCGTTCCCGGTCTCGTCCGCAGCGCGCACCGCGGGTGATACCTGGAACGCATTTGCTCTGACGACTCAAAAAACGAGGACAGAAGGTCTGCTTCTAGAAAGCGCGATGTAAACACGTTAATGCTCTCAACGCGGTGTCGCTCTGGGCGGTGCACAAGGGCCTTCAGGGAAATACAACGTATTCTATTCCGTCGGCGTCGGTCGGACGACCCACGTCACGCGATTTGAGTCGTTGTTGATCAGATCTCTTGTAATGGCTGCACTTTGAGCAGGCATTGCCATGAGATTTACAGATGCCTTACTGAGACTTATTAAGATCCGAAAATTGCGGAAAACTGCCGCACATAGGATCTCTAAAAACTCATTTTTATCGTACCTTCTGGGAAATTGGTGGGTTTTCAGAGTTACGTAATTTTTTTTTTTTTTTTAAAACGTTACCCCACACTAGGAATTTCTCCTGTATCGTGGGTGCGTTTACAAACCTATAAACTCACATACACAAACAGCCAGACCCGGAACAACTATCTGTAGGTCATACAAATATTTGTTCCGTGCGGGAATGGAACCCGCGACACGCAGCGCAGCAGTCGATCGCTCAGCCACTGCGCCCACCGTGTCGTCAATTGTCAACAAGGAGCTCTCTGTGTTCTTCTGTGATCACTGATCACGATCAGTAGTGCGATTCTCTAGGCCTCACTTCGTAATTCGAAAGCTGAATCCGCAGTGAGATAATAAAATGGTATTCTGTTAAACACGATCACGCCGGTGACGTCACCACGGCGAACGAATACTTAACCAATGACAACTTGATTGGTTATCGAAGTGAGCGCGATCACTTTAGTGAGACTCGTTTTCGAGTTTGCATTTTAGAAAAATGCACTACTGTATTCATTATATGCTCGTGTGAAGTGTTCCGAATGTGTCGAATGTGGCCGACGCGGCCAATAGGCATTTTTTTTTTTACATAATGGGCATTGTGTTATAAGCCAATTTAATGTTTGCCGGCTTTAAGTGACACGAACTACAAATGTAAACTGTTCATTTTTAAAGCTGTTTTTTTATGAAAACGTACTGTAGCATTGTAATTAATATTCATAATGCAGTTGATTTAGATTAGGAGGTACAGAACACGATCGTCAACTGAAGTCAATCGGTGTAGCAGCGAAGCCACACCCGTAACGCAAAAACGTTATGAAATAACATGCAGATGCTAACCTGTCGTGGTGCATGACGTCGGCGCGCACCCAGGGCGCAGCGCCCCATTCCTCCTCGTCGCGCTCCTCGGGCTTCGCCTTCAGCAGCCCCGACAGCCACGTGTACGACTTGCTGCGCTTCATGGCATACTGACCCACGCACGCATCACAACACTACACGTTCCAATTTTGAAAATCACTTTTTTTGCACTTTTGTCACAAGACCTTTTTCAATTTTAGAACACTACGTTCACTGTAACTGGCACTTTCGTTTGGTACGAATTTGGAATCACTGAATTGTTTAGATCGACATTACACTTGTTCGTCACGTTTATATTCAGTTGAGTAAGACTTCATTGCACACAAAAACTATTAATACCTACTCGTATTATTCCTTGGAATGTAAAATATTCAAGTATTTTGAAGACGCCCTCCAAGCTATTCATCACTGTACAAGAAAAGCATTGTTATTATTCTGTTTCGACACATGTGCGTAGAGGTTCAACTACCGTCAAAATGTCAATTAATATTCGACTCATTAAAATTTCTCACTTCAACAGACAATCATGGAAACATTCAAACACATCCCTTCGATTTGTCTGATTGGTACCTTACTAGTATGAAAATAAAGTGTACAATAGTTTGTGTGTCAAGAACATAGATATTTTGTATTCTCATCGAAGAAAATTGACGTCTGACGATTGATGTTAAAAAAGATGTGTAGTGAAACGAGCGTCGCGTCGATCACTCAGGGTTCCGTACACCTCGCGTGACTCACAATTACATGTACTTGCTAATGTTACCAACAACACCACTAGGACATCACACGTGATCGCTAGGACTCCACATATCTATCTACCTAAAAACTTGATACTTTGAATAATGTGTATTGTAATGTGTATCAACTCCAACATTCATTACAGTATCTAACACTAGATCACCAGCATTTACACATTTTATTTTATAATACACACATAATAATCACGCCGCGTACGGGTATCTAATAACCCTAAACGGTGATGTGAAGTCCAACGTGCTGCGACCGTTACTCGGACAATAGAGTGTTGATCAATCGGTGTAGTGTTATCGAATTCAACGCTACACAGTCATTCAGATGCAGCAGCTAACTATGAACTTTCGTGCTTGGTCAGGTAACGAATAGTTTGGAAGAGCGTCCGATGTTTCGTGAGCACACTGGTCCAATGAAGCCGACGAGTACCTGTAACAGAGAGAACGAGTTTTAGCGCGAGGTGTCAGTAGAGACAGTGCACGTACTGTGTGGTACCTCCGTGTGTACTCACCACGTACCTACTTTATACGCTCATAGTCGAGATGACCTCAAAAACCGCTCGTTTGAGTTTGAGGTGTTATGCCGGCGTGGGAGGGTTGGCACTTGAACATGATGAATTGTTGAGAGTAACGTACTGTCGTGTGTTGTGTGTCGAGGGGTGCTCGCGAGTTGTTGACCACACGAGTGGACACGAGCCTCAACAACACATTGTGAGCATCTAAATAAATCTCACAAACAATAATATAGTGGACATGTGTCATGTTTTGCCTAACTACCGGCACTTGTTTCTATTAAATACTTGCCTTCTCGACATTCCCCGAAGTAACAGCTTTAATAATAACCAATGAAGCAACTTAACCAAGTTTTAATATTAGCATATTAATTACTAGAACAAGTAAGACTTTCAACTAGTCAAGTGCCTGCGCCCACGCACTAGAGCGAAATAAGAACGAGCATTCATGTTCCTCATGTTTTGATTAAGACAAAGGTAATCAAAATCGAAGTTCATGAAATATTAAAAATCACAAAAGAAAAACCAGGAAAGACTTTCTCCAGAAACACATTTTTTGTAATGCAGAACAAAAAAGATGTACTTAGTAAAAAATGTATAGTATTAGTTTTGAGTAAAGTACTCGTAGTAAGTGCCAGCGACTACTGCAATCGTCTCCTGTGTATGAAATGTTACAGTTACCACGTAGGTACTGAACAAATACGCAACATTAAAGAGCTATCCGCGCACGCGCACTACACTCGCAGTAAGTATTTGCGGGGAAATCGGGCGAAAGCAACCGGTTCAAGAAAACTAATAAAACTGATAACTTATGCAATTAACTGGTAGCTACTAGTGGAGTACCTAGGCAGTAGGCACGCGGTAGTCAGCCAATATGTAATAGTACCCAGTAGTAGTTAAATGTTTCAACAGCCAGGTAATGATGATCTATGTGGCACCGCGAAATTATAGGACAAGCTTTTAGCCATGTAGAGATCGATCGTGCTGAACGAAGAGAGAAAGCAGAACCTGAGCAGTGTTATAGTGATGTTATTTATTTATTAGTCTGTGCAGCGCGTAGGTAAGTACTTCTGAATACGCCGAGTTAACTGTCATTATGAATTTTCAATGTTGAGCATCAAAACTTTTGCAACTTACCTCTATTGGAAGTAAATCTGAAAGAAGTTAATACAGGCGAGGCGTCGCGTTAAAATGAATCATGATGACAGTTAGTGAATTTCATTTTGAAAGACAATCTTATGCCCGACGCCGACGCCGAGCGGCGAGAGAACTTTTAAATGAGTTAGTGAAATGTGCAAGTCAGCGCAAAATGAGAAGTTCACGGCGGCCCTGTGTGGGGCCGCGCTACCTGTCGGACGAACAACCTACACTAGACAGAAGGTCCACTTAACTGCACCTTACAGGTAACCTGATCACATAAGGTGCGCCTGTGAAATACAGTTATTGAACTCAAACGTTATAAGGGATTCATTGCATAATTGGATGACGTGTTTAAAACAAATGAGGATGCTGCAGAGCAAACAGGCCTCAGTTATGCATGTAAAGAAAGCAAATAGGGCACTAAACATTGTGTACAGGATTACACACTCCACTACTCAATCACACAAACCATACACTATTGAGCGCTGCCAAGCATCTCAGCTCAAATCAAACATAAGAAGAACCTACCAAGAACCTCACAGTACGTTTTGTCGTGTATATCTGATGAAGCGAAAGCGAGCTTTCTATTCTTTCCTGTCGTGTGGTGCCAGCGATTGTACTTAAAACTGAGGAAAATTCAAACTATCACTCATGTGACTTGCTCTTTGGAACTGTGAAAAGAATAAAAATATGCTATCGTAGTAAATGTTTGTAACTTTACTTGAGAGCCTGCTACACAACATTCATCCGTCCGTTTGGGTACGTATTTGAATATCGAAGATTAAAATACCTACGCTTAAAATACCAATGTTCAAAACATCGAAAATTTAAATATCGATTATATCAAAATGTCGAAAATTGTTATACCTAAGCTTAAAACGTCGAAGATTGAAATGCCGAGTGATTAAAATTTCGAATGATTCAAAATATCGAATGACATTATGCCTAAGTTCAAAATATCAACATTTCATACATCTAAATTCATAATATCTACGTTAAAAATACCTACTACTTGAAATACCGAAAAAAAATTATATAGGCAGTATGAGTGTATTCATAAATGTAGGTAGATGTGAAATTGTCACACCCTGCAAACCCGTTGCTATTATGTAGTCATTAGTCTGTTTACTGCGTAAATGTAACGTAATCATGCAACATGCAAGCAAGCATGGTTTCTGTCACGGCTCCGGCGCTGCAGGGCTCCGGCAGTCCCACGCGAGCTTAACGTCGCAGATGGTCTAAACGCTCACCACCGCAGCTTCGGCTTGTTGGCCGGCTTCGCCGGCCAACCTCAGCTGCGGCGGCGGGTGTTAAAACCACCTGCTCCTCAGCTCGCGGGCTGCCTCGCCCCTCCGCGCCTACGCGATTCTAAATTACACTCTAGGGGTAGGGCAGACAAGACTACGTGGAGTCGGTTTTGCAGCGATACGTTTCTGTCACTAACTTTAGTGGCACAACATATTGACTTTCAAGAAAATATTTTAATTTAAAGACCTAAATAATACCTTCACGATTGACCTATGCTTGTACACTAGACACTGATTTTCATGGATAAAATAGGTCGAAATTGTTCCAAAACCGAATTGGGGCACCCCGAATTTACGTAGTCTTTTGGCTGTTACCCCTAGAGTGTATATAAAAATCCGGAGGCGCGAAGGGAGGGCAACCCCCGCCCGCTGTAACAAAGCATAGGCACCCGTGGGAGCCGTAGCGGCTGAGGCTGGTCGCCGGAGGCGACCAGCAAGCCGAAGCTGCGGAGGTGAACATGGGTGCCTATTCTTTGTTACGCAAGGGCGAAGGGGTTGCACTTCCCGTAGCGCCGGAGACGTTGCAGAAGCAACCTTTTTCCACTCATACTACTTATATCAATTTTTTTACGATATTTTAACTTGTAGGTATGTATTTTTAGGGTGAATTAATGAATGTATTAAATGATAAAAATTAACCCATTTTTACACGTAGGTATATTAATTTTCGATGTTCAAATATTATATGTACCCATCGATATTTAGGACGCTCGATAGTTTGTACTTCGATATTTAGGACATTCGATAATCTGTATTTCGATATTTGGATCTTTCGATGTAACTTTTGTAGATATTTAAATTTTAGATATATTGGACGTAGGATATTTAACCATTCGATACTATAAACTTTCGTTATTTTAATTTTCGGTTTTATGGTCGTTCGATATTTCCATTTTCGATGTTATGAACATCGATATTTTAACAGTAGGTATTTTAATCTTCGATATTCAAATACGTACCCGTCCGTTTACGTCCCCTACGTGTACAGCAGTCACGCCACCACAGTCGGGTCGCCTGACTCCGCTGCACGTAATGCCAGTGCCAAGATGCCAGCTGCCCAATACTTGCGTCAAAACTATTGGTTGAATATCTTAGTGACATAACGATAAATAATATTATTTTAATATTATCGCTAGCTGGATCTGTTTGTCACCGGTGCGTACTGTTTTCAAATCCCTAGCTGAGCTATCGTTCGGAGATGAAGACAGAGCATTGTCGCACTTTGCAAGCAACATAACACTCTATCCAAGCGGTGGACTATGCTGAGAGGTCGCGAAAGGTTAAGAGGCGTAACGTGACGTGAAGAGAGAGAACATTTATAATAACAATATGATAATATTGTCCGTGGAGAATGATTCAATGTTAAGTGCTATCGGCGTCGGCTGATTACAGAGACCAAGTGTGTGGCGTGGTCGCGCGGTGGTCGCGTGGGGCAGACACGACGGGTGGCCGGTGACATGGGCTGCGGACATTCCCAGATGTGACTCTGAAGTAATAGCAATTCCCAGTCAAAGTCATTCAAATTTGTCACTATTTCAATTCGTCAGCATTCCAGTCTTCAGCTAAAATATTAGGCACTCTGTTTTTCACTAGCTGACGATAGTAGCGCGCTGTTAGCGGTTCGTCCTGTTGTGTGCCGCAATGTTTGTCTAACAGCCCCGGTATCGGCATATTCCCCGATTACCGGTACGCACTCCGCGCTGTAGCCGCTCACAGCTAGGCGCGACTTCTCGCACCTCCACACCTGTGCATGGCAATAATGCTGTTGTTACTGGTTCCGTAGGGTTGCCCATACTCAAGGCATGATCCGTCACATCATATGGAGAGATGTGAAGGAATCGCATTTTAAACCGATTTAATAGGTATCTACGGGTACATTTTAGATCAGCTGTATAATGCAATGTTGGCTTCGTAATTATGAAATAATTGATGTAAATTATTATGATCTGTTCAACGTCCTTTCCTTTTTTAAATTCTTTACAAAGGGTGTTAGCTTGACTCTAACTGTCATGGGAATCAGTACTTAATTAAAATGTAGTGTGATTTTTTACCACAAGGCGAAGAAGTCTTATTCACCGTCGGATTTCGAATCATCATTTTTTCTACGGATCTCGGTAGCAGTTGAGCAAATATTGAATGAAGCTCTCAGTTGTTTCGAATCTATTTCACGGCGAGCTGCGTGATGTCAATCGTGAAGTATGCCGTGACGTCACTCCAACAACTGTAAGTGCGGCCGCAAGCTGTGCCACTGGTCGATCGTTGAGCCACAACCTGTCAACGATGTTCATACATTTTCTATGAACATAACAATCGCAGGCACTAATGGCCCAGTGTGTCGACACACGAAAATGATCATGCAACTTTAATAAGTGTTAAGTATTGCTCAATGCCGAAGATTACCGAAGAGCGCCGATCAAGGGCGAGTTTTTGTTGAACGTCAAGCTTGAACATGCCTTGAATAAAACAAACTTGTACGGAACAATGTTAGTTGTACTTCATTGCTAGGATATAATTATGTCGTAATGGCTCAGTGGTTAAAGCGCCCGCCTCTCATGCACGAGGTTTGTAGGTTCGCAACCGGGCACGGGCAAGTACCAATGTGACTTTTCTAATTCACATGTACATAATAAGTTTATCTTGGACGTCACTGACATCAGTATCAATTTCAGAGGCCCTTGAAGCGGTTTAGAAACTCTGACACTATGGTGTGTGAGGTCGGTAAGACGTTACTGCCCAAGTGCCCACACCATAAAGAAGAAGATTGATGATGTTCAGAAAAGAAGTCCATCTAAACTAATATAGGTAATAAAGCGGTAAGGTTTGTTTGTAAGAGGAAGTGGCTATGGACTGTTTGTTGGTTGTGTGGAAGTACTGATCCAAACACAAAGACTCACAAAGTCGCGTTATAGTATGAACACGAAAATAAATATAAATTTATTTGGGAAGGAACACATTTACAATAAATAATGTTAAAATTAAATAGCGAACAGTAGCTGCCCAAACTAGGATAATATCAGAGTTTAAACGAAACACGAATATCAACAGGGTTACACAATGCACCCGCTCGGGAAACGGCTGCGGCGCCACCGTTCGGCAGATACTACGTCAGCTACTAGACCAAACTCAAATGTGTGAGCGTATCCAATAAAAGTAAATCTAGTTAGATCAGTTCACTCCACACCTGTGCGTACCTGCACTATGGTCCCTCTCCTATGCATGTTACATTGATGTTGTTTATTGTAACCCCCCACACACAAACCCCCACACACACACACCTGCATATGCATACAGAGGTGGGAGGTATGCGTGTGCGCAGCGCGGCGCGCGGGACAAGGCCGCGAAAGGTCGAGCGTCTGCGTGACCCGGGGGTGAGACAGTGCAGGCGACTGTCCACACGCTCTGTGAACACGACGACGTTCTACAGATATGTGGTAATTGTGTATAAATATCGCTGTACAATTAAATATCCCTGTCAGATGGGAACCTACGTAAAATCAACCTATATTTTCTTTGACACTATTGAACTATTTATTATACAAATGAAAACAAAATAGCTATAAAAGCTATAACAGCCAATCAAAAATAGCATAGCCTAAGATTGAAAGACAACACTAGTAGACCGGCACAGCAGATAATTAACTAATTCAAACAAACTATGATTGCGTAATATTGGACAACAGTAAGTAACTCATCCCACGCACATTCCGCACTAATTACCTACTACAAAGATGACAGTTACCCCTGTGCGCACTACTGTGTGTGCACGGCGCTCTCTGTTCTGTTATCACTGTCACTCATCTACACCTGTCAGTCACATACAAACACTCGTCTGTTACTTCTGTCACTTAGTTTGAGGGACAGATAACAAACACCGGCTCAACAGGCATTGTTATCGTTCCGGAATAACTGATGTCGTTATTAATTATTATTTAATTTCGGAGAGATTAAAATTAACACGTGTAGTAACACACTTTCCATGCAATTTAATTTAGCACATACCTAGTAGATACATAGGTAAAACTTCATCATTGCAGATGCAAATTCATCATCATATGCAGCAAAAACGAACTCTAGATATAACATATTAATAATACCTAAAGCTAGAGCTCCACCACACTTAACTACATGCAGCGGCAGCTACGTTGAGCGTGGTGTACGTACACTTGCACAGCAACCATGCCTTTACCAGATGTGTGGCGTTTATATCATTACTAACTTGTACCTACGACTTCGACCGCGTAGAACTCAAATATGCCTTAGAACAAAAACCTGTGGCACTAAGGGATAACGTCTTTCTTTCTTTTAATTAACTAGGTGTTCCGAATCCGTCCTGTAGTTCCATAATATAACATTTGAAACAGAATAATGTTTGCTGTCTAAACAGTACTGAACAGGCTTAAGATAGGCTCGCCGCTGTATTGCAACTAGATCTATCAGTATCGCCATTACAGACATGTTTATGAACAGCTGTTCATTTATCACCGCCATCGCTGATTGAGGGTTAGTAGCAGCCAGATTGCGACTAAAGCTACCTATAATGTCGCAATCTGATGGAAAACGCATGTCGGTATGTGCATCCGCTAGTCGTTCGCGTCAGAACAGTCATACCTACCTACTTGTAATTAATTGATGGGGGTGGTTGACTCTCTGTGTTATTTCTCACTTCACATTTTTTTTAATTTATCGCTTATACCAGTTAGTAGAGGGATGAGCTCCGGAATAAAATTAATTGCCTATATTTTATTATTTTTTATGTTTTTTTGTCCAAATCAGAAGGAAAGGAGATGCCAGGTACTCCTAAAATGTTATATTGTAGTGTGTGCTGTCCCTCCGACAGAAGTCGTGGAACGTCACATGTATAGCTTATCGCGGATAGCTGTAGTAGTCGTCAGCTCGTGAAACAACGGACGGTGCAACCTACATCAAATAAACAGAATAATAACACAATGCGCTATCTTGTATTTGTGGCTGTTTACGTAGAGCTGTAGAGTGGCGTGTGTACAGCATAGTAGCACCCGCTCCCCCCAACTTTCAGCTCGTGATCTACACCACATTAGATGTGCTACTGCCAGGGTACGAAGGTAGAGGTTTAGCAAAAGCAAACCTACTTACTATATAGGTAACTATGTCAAATTAATTTGATGGCCGGCTTACTTTTTGTTCTAACTGTTATCTCAAAAAGTCCTAACAAAGAATTGTTCAACGTCGGGTATAATATTATGTACGTACTTATAATTATATGGAACTCACGATAGTATATTTTAATAAACGAGTTTCAAATATTTATTTTTGTCAGGGTCTTAACTATAAGCTATTTAAATAAAATGTCATTATAATGTGTGTCTAGAGATAGCCAACCAGATGGCTTCCCTGAACACTGTGGGTACGTTAGTTTTAAGTAAAATGTCAAGATGATAAGTAGTACACAAATACATAATTTTCGCCGAGTTGACGGATGAACCAGTATGTTTGAGTTGTGTTATTTGTTCCTGTTCGCTGTACAATACTCTGCGCACTGTTACGACGCCATGTTGAGGTACCTGCATCAGGTCCCACGTGACCGAGCGTGCAGGGGTCCCAGTGTCAACAATAACTAGCAATAGGACGCAAGCAGCCTTTATAGAGGAGTACAAAACGAGGATAACAAAAGGGTTCCTTGAGTGTTCATCTCAGGGAAGCTGTAACATTGAATGATCTAACTGACGAAATAGTCAGATATGAGCCTGTTTCATCTTAAAAGTCGGTAGTTAATAGCATGCGAGACTGCTGTGAAGCCACACTACCACGTGGGCGTTGGACACTTCGCTAGCTTTACATGTAACAGTTTGCAGATGAGAGGTACACGCCATCACACATCGGGCTTTACATTAGCAGTATAAGCAGGTCTCACATTGGTATTGGCGGCAGTACAATCGAGGTCAGCTCATACTGGTAATGTTTAGCTTGCTGCCCCCGCCCTGTGTAGATTTTTGAACATTGATCGAAATAGTAGCAGGCAAACAAAGTGTAATGGGACTCTGTCAGCTTATCAGCTGAAGCATGCAGGTGCAGAGTGTCGACCTCGTGGTTATCATAGTCGTGAGCCCAGCACTATAAATATTTAGTTAGGGTAAATACGCCATACGTCGGCCCCTCCCCAAACTTCGGCCGTCTTCACATTTTCAGCTTGCATTCATTTAAAACGTAATGAAGTGACAAATTTGCCACTCAAATTACAACCTTAGTTCATACTCTATATGTACAAACCGTTACTTTCCGATTACGTCACTCACTCTTCGCAAACTGAGCATCAGGAGCGATTGCGCCGTCGAAGCGTCAATTTCATATGTAAAGTACCTTACTTGCTGTGAATACCCACACTTCGGGGATTGATATAAAAACGGTAAGACATTTCTTTTTTTTTGTTTTAAGCTTTAATATTAGTAATTAGTGATTTTTACTATATTTTGAGATAGTTTATTCAATGTTTTACGTATTGTTTTAAAGTAAAAATAGGAGGCCGCCAATAGAATACTAATTTTGAGTTAAAACCCGATTCTCGGCCGTGGCCGACTTAAAGTAAATGCAGTCTGTTTTATAAATTCTAATTGTACTAATTCTGTTGGCTTAATAAGAGAATTTGCAACGCATATAGGCAAATAAAACTATTTTACGTTTAATCGCCAAATACCGGCCGGGGTGATATTAGTTGAATCTCGAGAAAAAATGTACACGAAATAGGGGCCGGCTTTAGAAACATTAAAGATCGTAATGTCGACCAGCCTCGAATTCGAGCCCCACTATACAGGCTGATTACTTTTTCTTATTTTCTCAAAATTAAATATTTATTATACATTTAATTTATTAATAATATAAAGAGTTCAGTTTTAATGTAGAAGTTGATAATATTGAAAACATTTATGATAGCTTATTACGGTTTGGGAATATACCTAAGATATAAATTGCTCTTTGGAACTTGCTACCTAATAAACGCATGTTAAAAAATAAAAATAATGGTTGGTCGTAAATCTTTCATTCATGAATATAACCTGCATGTCACAAAAAGCTACTTTTAGAATTAATGCTTTTAATTTGAGGTACTACAATGACAGATCAGGAAGATCCAGGGCCTTCAAGGAAACAAAGAAAATTATGCAGTTACGATCGCACAAAAATAAAGGAAGCTCTTGAGGCAATAAATAATGGAAATATTTGCCTGCCTTAATTTAAAACACCCTATACCCGGCCGACATTTGGGAAAAACGCGACCGACCATGGGCCGTGAATGGCCGACTTTAGGGTTTTTTCGTTCTCGACGCATCTAAACCTTATTACTTTTTTCTTGTAGTAGAAATGTCAATCTTATGCCCATAAACATGAAATAGATTTATGAAAGTATCCAAAACCGCATCGGAAGCTATCCTTTCGTTGCAAATTGATGGTGCCAGACTGATCCCAAAACAGAAAAACCGCAAGGGGGCCGACATTTAGCGTATTTACCCTAAGTGCCACATATAAGTGCGCGGCGGCCGCCACAGCCGCGCCGGCGCAGGCTACGCAGCACTACGCCCGCGCGAACACTGCGCCTTATCGTCGACACCTTCATATGGTTTTCTTTTTGCATACAGACTCTAACCGTGCCAGGCACATACAAATTGCATGACAAACTCGTTTAGTAATGTTTACTTAACTTTTAATGTTTAAACTTATATTATTATGTTTTAGATGATATTAGATATTTCTGCTGAACACACGTTTCACAATAATAAATACCTAATTGAAGGAGAAGAAAATCTGTTCCTCAAAGTTATTAGGGATCGAAGGTGACAAAATATATAAATGTGATCGTTGACGCTGTCGCAGTGAGGACGTGGCGGAGTATCGGAGACGAACAAGTGAGTGCTGAGAGTGAATCAAAGTGACGTTATCCTATCGGGAAGTGCTGTGAATGAAAGTTTAACGAGCCGCTTCATGCGAGACTTGTCCCTTACATTATGCTTTAGCTATTATAGTACATCGAAACATTACAACGACGGCACGTTGAGTGCGCATTTAACTAGATAAACTTCTAACGTGCTCGTTGAACACAATCCAGGAAAGTGCTTGATATTACGTCGCTTCTTGGCTTATATGGTGATGACAACTTTTCGAAGCATTAAATGATCAAATAAGAAGCTATAAAGTTTTGCTTAAACAATTTCGTTAATAATTCATTGTTCCGCGAATAAAGTGTGCATAGACCAAGTAACTCCGTCGCACACTTGTTCACTCACCCATCCACCGCAAGTGCGGGCACAGTGGGCATGGCGGCGCAGGCGGAGCGCGTGCGGCTGGACGACGTGCTGGGGCGGCTGGGCGCGTTCGGCCGCCACCAGGCGCTCACCACGGCCATGCTGGCGCTGGTGTACGCCACCAACTCCATGTACAACGTCAACTACGTGTTCGCCGTCGAGGACGCCGGATACAGGTGCGGAGATGCTAAGTACCGACGCATGAGCATGGACTTATCGGTCCATGTTCGTCTAGTTGCGTATTACTGTAAGTGCGTAGACTGCCACACCACGCACTGACTGGCAGACAGCTCTATCAAAGCCGAATGTTTTCTAAAACTCGATGAGCCATATTTGTGACCGGATATATAAACTTTTTCAATATTATTTACAAGTAGATAAATTATTGAATTGGCTATAAGGAACAATCAATTTGATGAACATGAAGTGATAAATTTTTAAATCACTATAACTAGGTCGTTTATTCATCATTTATTTTCAAAACATGAAATTGTCTCAGCATGGTGGCTTTCCCTGATGCCTGTAAGCAGTGCTCCGACACACACAACGTCTCTTTATCTATCATGTTGGTCAATGGCTTGAGTTGATGATGTTTAGATGAAGGTCATCCTGGCAGTTAGCTCTGCCGCGAATTATGGAACAAAGTTAAATAAATAACTTTGTTGTTGTGTTTCAGTCTAACTGCCTCGAATCTTTGTGATAACAACATTATATCATTACTTTACTGTTTTGGTTCGGTTCTGCACCAACTCTTAGTGCTGAATCGTGTCATATATGTTGTGGCAGATGTAAGATCCCGGCGTGCGACGGGCCGGGCGCGTCGTTCAGCAGCGCGTGGCTGGAGCAGTCGCAGCGCTGGGCGGACGAGCCCGTCAAGCAGTGCTGGGCGCCCGCCGTGGACGAGTGCGCGCGCTACAACCACACCTCCGACCAGCTCTGCACGCAGTGGGTCTACGAGAAGCCGGACAGCTTTGTCGCTGAGGTGACAATACTCTACTTGTTTTATTGTCTGTTCAGGGATATCAGTGTTGCTTGCGTTATTTATCAAAATCATGTCCTCTAAATTGCCCAATTCAAAACGTGTCATTAGTATTCAGATTGAGTGATTGTAAGCAGCCGCGGTTACAGGTAAAGTGCATCTTCTGAGCACATAACATGAACTGAGTACTATATACTAACTACTGAGTACCATCACCTATATGGTGTTTCAAATGCTCTAAGAGCTTCAAGGTTATCATTATTTTACAACTTAGTGTTAAATTAACGTATGCAAATAATCTCGCTGATTAAATATTATATGTACTTAGTCTTTCCTATAATGTGGGTCACTACAACACACTATTATCGTGAGTAATTATCATCACGACAGGTGTGCCTTACCACCAATAACACCAAACTCAACGCTTCGAAATTACAGCGTGTCAGTGAATAATGTATGTGATGATATAATGTGTATCAAGAGCTCCTCGATGTTCTGTGTGCACCAGCTCTGAGTCATGTTCAACACTGATCGGAAACACTTGGCTTCAATTATTTCGGCAAGTGCTACATTCCTAGGTGACTACTTATGAATGGTCACGAGCACCGGTTTTGCGCATAAGATAGTAGTGCGACGACGTGACATCAGCGGAGACACAAGTGCACCGCGCGCTTCGTAGTACATGTGGGTCGGTAACGGTGCGCGCTAAGCTCTACAACATGTCGTGTTCATGTAAATGCCAATTTGATGGTTCACCATAACGTTATGATACATTGTTGGTACTAGAATGTCACGTGGTTTTCATTTGTACAATACGTGAATACAAATGAAAATCACGTGCATTCCTCAATAAGTACTGCGAAAGTTAATCAGGATCAATACAGTAGGTGCCTCTTATGCGTAAATGAAAAAAAAAAACAATTAAATTCTGTCAAAATCCTTACAATTGTGAAACTTATTTGACGGGCCTGTTGGTTTAGTGGTTAGTGGCCCTGACTGCTAAGCCGGAGGTCGTGGGTTCGATTCCCACCCAGGACAAACTTTGTGTGATGAGCATGATTGTTTGTTCTGTGTCTGGGTGTGATTTATCTATAATATGTATGTATTTATAAATTATATAAGTATGTATATCAGTTGTCTGGTTACCATAACACAAGCTCTGCTTAGCTTGGGATCAGATAGCCGTGTGTGAGTTGTCCCAATATATTTATTTATTTATATTTATTTATTTTTTTTTTTTTGTTTTTTTTTTTTTTTTTTTTTGACGGGCCTGTTGGTCTAGTGGTTAGTGGCCCTGACTGCTAAGCCGGAGGTCGTGGGTTCGATTCCCACCCAGGACAAACTTTGTGTGATGAGCATGATTGTTTGTTCTGTGTCTGGGTGTGATTTATCTATAATATGTATGTATTTATAAATTATATAAGTATGTATATCAGTTGTCTGGTTACCATAACACAAGCTCTGCTTAGCTTGGGATCAGATAGCCGTGTGTGAGTTGTCCCAAGATATTTATTTATTTTTATTTTTTTTTTATTTATTGGAACTTCAAAAATAATGTCTTGATATTTAAAGCTCGTTATCAGACAGATTGAACTTGTAATATTGAGATGAGCGCGACCATTTGATAATAACTAATTATAGTTAGTAATTATCTATCATCTTACTAATCATTCGAAATGGTTGTCAAATCATTAGGAGATGTAGAAAGCGATAACGATGTGTACAAAGAATGCAACGCAGTAGACAGGTGCGCGAGCCCTGACAGGCAGGCACGCGGCATCTTCTAGTCAATACAATCGGTTATATAATAATTATGCCGGCAATGGGGAACCTTTAGCTCAAGTATGCTTAAGAATGTGTCGGATAAGATTTCAATGTATTTTAATTTGTATGGCTGTTCGAAACCTTGTCTTTTTAATGATCCCTTCCTTCAACAGATTGTCGTTGATAATCCTTGAGTACCCAACAATTAATTAAAGGCATTCCTTGTTTTATCGAGTTATGATCACTCGTGGTTATATACACAATCCGTTGTACACTTGTAGCAGTTTATATCACCAACGTCTCAAATGTGTATTTTTTACATTTGGTCAAAGCTTCTTTGTGCCAGCTTAGGACTGAGATGAACACACGACAACAACGTGTGGTCTCCTATCAGTGAAGGAGTACACCTACTTAATACCTACCTTCTGTTGACTACTGTTTGAATGTCATGATTCTGTGTATAGCTTTTGTGGAAGATCCTAAAATTTGTATATAAACAACACAGGCACTGCCTAAATTCCAATGAACCACGGAGTAGAGCTATTAAGTAGCTAACATAGGTTCATCTTATTCTATAACAGCGATGTAGTACAAAACAGGTGAATAAGAACAATAACTATTTGACTCATTGGTATTCCGTGGGAGCGGCGCTCACCGCTCGGGGAGGCGGCGCTTGCGCAATACCTGCGACCGCGGCAAGTGTCGTCGCGGAGCTGTGTCTGTAGTATTGTTATAGCATGTCTTAGCTTAAGGATCTCTTAGCATAAGCTCCGTTAGTTTATAGGAATTGATGACCGCTTAATTAACAAGCAAGGGATTAGTTAGCATTGTTTTATTCATCAATTTCAGGAGAATGAATGGAAATAACTACTTGTGTCATTGTTATTCTACGAGTGAGCAGACCCAGACTGTTACACGGGGTGTTTATAATACAGTCTGGTCGTTGGTTGATCGTATCTGGTCGCGTACCCAGGAATCAGCAATGATAACTTTAACGTTTCTATAATTCTTTTTTTAACTGCCAACAAATTACACGAACATCAAATATTTACAAAAGCTAGTAATCGATACAGGCAGTAGACAAACTGCACCACGGCAATGATCCAAAATTAAATAGTTTTGGCGGAATAGCAACAACACCTCAGACAACAGTGAACAATTCCCCGCGTGCGGTGTGACGTGCAGGGCGTGTGTCGTTGGAGCCCGCTTGCTCGCATGTGGAGCTATTTGCATAGTTTTTGCTGTGCGACCGGTCTGCGCGGGCGCGGCGCACGGGACACTACGCGAATCGCGATGCACTCCCCTGCTCACTACACTTGACCGACCAACTTGACGTGCGCAGAGTTTCACGAGACTCTATTAGGTACTGTCTCATTGTCAACGAATGCAGAATGGCTTTATGATAAAGTGGACACAGACAGATCGCGATGAGAGGCACTCCATCCCTCTCTCCGATATTACTAACACTACAACTCTTTCCAACAGCTGAAGTTATCGAGATGTCGCGGTCGAAATCCTACATATCAAAACAATAATGAACGCTAAGTGCTGCCGAAGGGTTCGCTTTATTTTACAAAGAAAGGTGACATGCACATGAAAATGTTCCTGCCTTATAGACACTGCCACAATTGGTTGTAGTTCGGGCTGGCGTGCGACGACTGGAAGCAGACGCTGGTGGGCACGGTGCACAGCTTCGGGAACATGCTCGGCCTGCTCATACAGGGACAGATCTCGGACAGGTGCGCCTACTATTATACTACTACTAGCAATGTTGATGGATGACCAAATAAGTAGACAACAATTGACAAAGTGCCTGTCAAAATGATAATATGAATAAAGATACCAGACGGGCAAATTCCCGTTAATGTAATGACGATCACATTTTAATCTTGCTCTGAATCTGTCAAAATTACTAATTTGACAACATTCATTGTCGCTGATATGAGATTACAACTAGATTTTGAGTTTCAAGAGTTAGCCTTCTAGCGTGTAAGAAGCCAGCCTCGTCTCGTGTCAGCAAGTACACACAATATTGATTCATCACGAGCATATGATTTGCCATTTTCCTATTTAATAGCAGTCCCAATTATAACCATATACACCATTACCGTATAATCAAAAGTTAAATTCGAGGCACAGGTATGATGTGCTTCACGAGTAACAGCGCCGCGGTCATTAGCGTCAGCAGTTGAGTTACGTAGAGTAGTGGGGCGGGCTGTACTATGTCATGTCTTAATTACCCCCCTCGGCAGGACATTTGTCTGCTGAGCGTACGGGAGGCTCGGTTGAATGATCACTGCTTTATGAACACAACCCCACCTCCAAACACAACTTGCTTAAAGACGGGAGGTTTAAAACAAACTTTTAATCAAGCAGTTATTTAATTTGCTTAACGAACAGTCGTTTGTCAGGACTGGGAGACTTGACTTGTTAAAGAACTTTGTTACTTATTTCTTCGTGACATTAAATACATTTCGTTCAGTGTAACTACATATCTGAACAGATGTTATGCAGTAATTAAAATAGTCGTAAGTACTGTGTGCACCGAGGGAGACTTTACAAAACCGCATACATCATCCTCGCGTGCACCACACTATTTTTAATATATAGGTAAAGTCATTTTCTAGAATCTGTATCCTAGAATTACGAATCTTTACTATTTCTCAACAAACGATCGCTATGTATGCAGATTCGGTCGCAAGACGGCCGCCGTGTTCGCGGGCACGATGGGCGCGGTGCTGGGGCTCACCAAGAGCTTCGCTAGCTCCTTCTGGTTCTACATCGTGCTGGAAGGTCTGGAGGCCGCCATCGGGGACGCGCTCTCTCCCATGTTCATGTTAAGTAAGTACTAAGTAGTATTTGGGATCGGCTCGTCTTTTTCTTCCATACATATCTGTTGGCATTTATCTCAGAATTCTTTAATTCTTCGTGCTTAGTCATGATTACTTTCCACAAAATACATAATGCTTGTTTTTATTTGTCCCCTATCTTATAAAAGTGTCCATATTCATCAGATTGTCTTAAGCAGTCAGCAACAAAAGTAGATTAACATGCCCGATTTTAAAAACCTTCTTATTGAGCAAATTGTCAAAGGAAATATGAAATGGATCAAAAATTTCCATAAAATGAACTCACGTGTATTGCCTAAAATTCTGAATAGCAGTGAATTGTGCTGTTTTTATTTTGTGTCTATTTAAATGATATGTAAAAGTACATTGCTATTCGACTTTTGTTGCTAACCGTACTACAATAACATTTGCACCATCAGCTCCAGTTTTGTGTGTTTGTTGTAATTAGCAAAAATGTTGTCTTAACTTTTAACAGAAAACTAATACTTATAAGTTACAGCCGATATTTGAAATTTCTTTAAACAACAATTTGAGAGGAACGTTCAATCGTAAAATCGTCGTTTTAGTTATAATGCATATCAGGCTTTTCCATTCGTAATAATGCAGAGCCCTGGCCAGCTTACATTGTACCGGCCGGTACTACGCTACTAAGTACCATTGGCTTTGCTATTACTAAACATATTGTAAGGCAAAGAAGGTAAATTTATAAATCTAATAAACCTACTCTGAACCTTCTTTTTCATTTAGCAATTACTCTGGAAGCTCTGCCTGTGCCAAAATACAACCAAAACTATAAAATAAAGACTTGTTTGTTATCATTTTGCTCCCAGGTATAGAAATAGTGGAGAAGAAGCGAGCTGTCCTCTTCCAAATGATATTGTTGAACTGCTACACGTGCGGTCTGATCGTGATGCCGTTCATCGCGTGGGCTGTCCCCTACTGGAGGAACTTCCTCCGCGTCATCTACGCGCCCACTCTCCTCATCCTCACCTACTCTATCTTCTTGGACGAGAGCATCCGATGGTTGTACAGCAAGGGCAAGAAGGAGCGAGCAGTGCAGTTGATACAGAAGATAGCGAAGAGGAACGGCGTAGAGATCGACACGATGATGCTCGACAAGCTGGACTACGTGGACGAGGAGACGAAGAGCGGCGTCAGCGACAGGAAGCTGCTGATGAAGACGTTCAGGTCGAGGATCATGATGCAGAGGTCAGTTACAGTCATCATTAAATCCGTCAGCCACTACAAACAACACTAATTATTTTACAATCGTTAAGATAAAAAACGATTACTGACTGATTAAAAAACCTTTGTGCACAAAGAATGTCTTTATTGACTCAAACAATAAATACACTTACGTTTTTATAAAGTTATTAACCGCAAATTGTTTGTATAATAGTAGACAATTTGCATCTTCATGAACAAAAAAAATACGATATTTACTTTAACTTGTATTTTATTTCAAGAGAACCTGATGATAAGGTTACTCGATCCCGATACCTCGATTTTACTGAAACTTGGTAAACAAAATAAACATAACATCGCCCCCTGTACATGGGACCTAAACATACTGGTGAACTGTGGGTGTACATTGGTACACCTCTGTAAAACCCTTCGGGGAATACAGGCGTGATGGTATGTTATGTTATGTAAACAAAATAAAATTCTGAACGAAATAAAGACAATAAGTTGTTTGTATCGGTTCCGTAGGTTCCTAGTGTGCATGGTGTGGTGGTTCACGATCACGCTGATCAACTACGGCATGATGATCAGCGCGGTGCACATCGCCGGCAACAAGTACGTCAACTTCGCGCTGCTCATGCTGATGGACATCCCCGCCAACGTGTTCTACTGGCTCGCGCTCTCCAAGTACAAGCGGAAGATGCCGCTGCTCGCCTCCTTCATGGTCGGTGGCCTGTTTTGTATTTCGCAGCCGTTCGTGCCAAAAGGTGAGTTACAAGTTAAAGATATCTATTAAAAAAGGCAAAAGACTCTCCAAGATTTAAATAAGGTCCTAAGGGCGACTCCTACGCTAGTGGTCTTAGGTTCGATTCCCAGGTCGAGCAAAGCGTTATTGGGTTTTTCTATAAATTCTCAGTAGCTTGGAGTTAGGATTTAAACCCGGTTAAGGGCAATAGGCTCGCCTCCTAGTACATGGGACCTAAACATACCGGCAATCTATGGATGCACATTGGTACATCTCTACCTAACGTATATAATGTATGTAGGCATGAATATAAATTTGATTCCACATCAACACATCCTTACAAGTTTTCAGTGTCAACACACATTATCCCTACATTCAGGTTACGCGTGGCTAGGCCTGACCCTGTTCATGGCGTTCGAGATGCTGGCGACGTTCTCGTACAACATCGTGTACATGTACACGTCGGAGCTCTTCCCCACCTACACCAGGAACTCCATGCACGCCATCTGCTCCGCCGTGGGGCGCGTGGGCTCGCTCGTGGCGCCGCAGACGCCGCTCTTGGTGAGACATCTACTCATTCTGACCAACTTTTAATCCAAACAAATAATTACTTGAAATCCTTGCAATTGTGACACACTCTGCTAAGGCAGGAATAGTCGTAGTAGTACCTAGTAGATCGCATTCCTCTAAACATATTTGAGAGTCGATTGAATTCGGCACATTGAATCGATCCGATCTGTAGTTTTTGCCATCCATGCAATTTAGTTGTACTGCACATTTTGACTTGGGAAGTTCCGTGGTTAATATGTTTCATTCTACAGCCAAACCTTCATTCTGTATTGTTATTGTGACACATGCCATGGTGCTCGCATTGTTTCCAGATGTCTTACTGGGCCGGTCTGCCAACGTTCCTGTTTGGCGTGACATCGATCATGGCGGGGTCGCTGACGCTGCTGATGCCGGAGACGGCCCGCACCGAGCTGCCGGACACCGTCGCAGAAGCCGAGCAGATCGGACACAAGAAGCTATTACCGGAACAACAGAACCTTACCAAGACTAATGTGTCGTAGATGAATGAGAACAAAAAACCGAAGCAAGCTTGAAGATAACCGATGAAGACACAGGCAAATGACTAGGCAAACCCACGTTGTGACGTTGTTGTAACTAACGAATTAAGATATGTTTAAATACATATAAGTGTAATTGATCGAAAGTCGAGTTTTGACCGCTTGAGTGATGCGCGTCGACGTTAAGTCGCTAGGTGGTGCGGCAACTGTTGAAAGGATCTACATAGTTATGTTTGTAATCATTTGTAAATATGTTTTTTGTTACCTATAAATATGTTACATATGTACAGCTAATGTTAAACTAAGTTTAAAGCATTTAAAATTATATAATTTACCAAGCCTTGTTATTGTTTAGAAACTTTCTTCAACTATCTCCAGTGCCTATCATTTATTTACAAAGAAAACAATATTCCAATGCACACCACGGTCCCCTGTTGACGATGCGTTGTTTAGAGTCGTCTAATTCCCGCGCGGTTCGTTTGACGCAAGAACAGTTTGATGTTTGCTCGGCAAACATTGACGTGAGCCGGTGGAGTCGTTTGCCGACACATTAGCGGGCGTGTCGCGCTCGCCTGCTCGTTTGCTCGTCTGCTCGCCTGCTCGTTTGCTCGCCTGCTCGCCTGCTCCGCGAACATCAGCCGAACATCCCCATGGATGGCGGATCACAGATGGCCGAGACATTTACCAACAAGTCAGAAAAGTCTTTCGATGTTTAATTTGTTTTTTGGTGTAGCCTTTTGACAAGATATCAAAAACTTAACACATATTACCAAACTCAAAGCTAGGTATGGACACCAATACATTTCAGCCACATGACATCATCAACTCTGCTATAAATTTCCCAGTGGGAAATCAAGTGAAATGATTGTGGCGCCTACTCAGCAGGTCACTGAGACGCGTCACGGGCGCACCTGCGCGTACGACGACCTTGCACCTTGCGCCCGCGCAGCCAGCACTAGCGGGCGGCGCCACCGACCCGCGCCACCGACCCGCGACCCGCGCGCTCACATGTGCACTGATAGCGATATACACAACTAAATGTATATAATCTAACAGAACAATTCAAATTAAAGTATTTTATCAAAGGATTCTTGTCTCTGAGATAAAACTTGAATCTATTTCGTTACCCCACATCTAATCCGATCGATTTGGAAGCACAAATCCAGCATCCATTTAATTTAACAATCTCAACTTTTTCATCCAATCTTGAGATGATCGCACTACCTGGCGAGCACATCATATATCACAACAATTAAAATCCTTTTTCAAATCAACGTTCATCTTTTTATTACACAAGCACGTTTTTTAGCGTTCCGTACCTCATAAAAACCTTTAGGTTTAGAATCTTGACAGATTGACTATCTGTCAAGATTGTTTTCCTCCGGACCAAATAAATAGGTTTACGGTCCTTTGAAGCTGTAAAAAATTCAACGCAATCATAAATTGCTTCTCACAGTAAAAACAAATCGAAAATTGATAATTTCTAGTTAAAAAACTATTATACAAAAAAAAAACTTAGATTTTACAAAATAAAAAATACTACCTATGTATTGTATATCTGCTTAGCCTTATCCCAACTATGTAGGGGTCGGCTTCCAGTATAACCGGATGCAGCTGAATACAAAAGTTTAAATTACCCGTACGATTGCAGATTGTTTTTTGCTAAACTCCAATTGCGGTATCGACAAATCTTAGACCGTCCGCAAGCCGGCGGGCTGGAAGCGAGCGAGGCGGCGGGCCGCCGGCCACTGCTTTGAACGGAACCCGCTAGTTGCTTTTTCACTTCAATAATAACTTTTAACCGATTAACGAAATAGTCAAAAAATACTGGATATGAGAATATTCGATTCGCAACAGTCCATTTGGTTGTCATCCAATTATGGCCGATGCTGAATGCTCTGGTAATGGTTGGTGTAGCCTTCGCGATGTGAAGTGTGACACCAGTCTATACTCAACGAGCTTCAACGTATAGCAGAGCTTTGTATACTTTGCCTTAGTGACACCATTTGCTTCGTACATCCGTAGTGCTCCATGGTTCTAGCGTCGCCAGCCATGCGTCGCTTTTAAATAGCTTAATCTTGCAAAGAACTACACTGCGCGTGGCCCGACACGCACTTGACCTCTTTGTAACTGCTTATTCCTCTATTAATTCTCAATATTTCAGCCATGATAAAATGTCGATCATCTGGCGACTGCATCTCAGTCCATAGGCATGCAACCTGCTTCACATTCAAATAGTTAAATGTTTAATGATAATACTGAGCAGCAACCAAATAACACGAAGTAAGTACCTACATTGACAACTGACTGGCAATACTGGTCATGCAACCACAAGACCTGAATCAGGGAAACTGAACTTTAACGATATTTATTAATATCGAAAAAACGATTTCAATTACAACTTTCACGATTTATAAAATGGCCGTAACTGCCACTGATGTTAGCGAGGTGGGATGACTCAAAGTTCTTCTCAGCACAGTACTCAGCCCCGGACCTGGAACACGCACACTCGCTCGCAGCGCTCACTACAGTTAGTGGCTAAAACTGCGTCATAAGCTATAAGGAAGCGCTATGAGCTGAATTGAGTGCAATCGCTGTTCACCGGCTTAGGAAGTGTATACTTTCTACTGAAGCATAGTTAAAAGCTTTTATACAAAGTAAATTAATATTCTTCTGTGATCCACACGAATGTTTACTTTTGCATGAAACTGTTTCAAATATCGTTATGTAACCAAATTACGCAAGCATTTATATTTTCAATAATTCCTTAGGAAGGTGCTTACTTATAGTACAGGTACAATAGTCTCAACAGCTGCCAACTGGATGTGAGCCGACATAGCAGACACGTCACTGACAACAACAACGCGACGAGGCTCATCGTCCACTGTTCGCGTAGAAAGACGTTGTCACGCGCGGTGACGTCACGCGCTCATGGAGCCTCATCGCGCGAGCTTGCACAACTTATATTAAAGCCACATTAGAGCGCATAATTGCCGCGCACTGTGACTGATCCGCTGGATCCGCTGGACCACAAGGTTGCCACTTTAGTATTTGCCAAACGTCACTTCTTTCATCATTGTCACTTGATTTCGACAAATGCTCACGAGATCCAGTGCCCACGACGTGGCTTCTACGGAAGGACCAACTGTGAAACAGTTCTTGTTCAGCAGTTTGTTCATATTGTTTGCATGATCAATGCCGAGGTCGCCCGAGGACAAGCCCAGTGGGACATGGAGCACCCGCGACACTAGGAGGCCATGTCACAGCGCTGTGCTGCAACTGTAACTGCTGCAAGTGCTGGAACATTCCATAAAGTGCGTCTCCAATTCTGAGAAATAGCCACAATTTGAAATATTTTCAATTTCCTACGGTCAGTTTACATAGCGTGGTAACCCCACATGGCAATCGACCCCAATCTCGACGATGTTTTGTCCGAACGTTTTTGATCGTTAGTATTTGTTCCGCCTTCACTACAAGTGCCGCTTCGACCCACACCACAATCTATTAATACATATAGGACTATTCTAAAATAGTGACTGTCGAACTATGTCTCTGGTGTGTATTGGTATAGTGTATTTATTTACTTCACTCGCGGCCAGTAGAGTACGCTATACAAAAAGTAGAAAAAGATAACTAAACCAGTTTTCCTCTGTTTTGATAACACTGAGGAGGATTATGTTGGGGGTCGTGAATGGTGACATTAACAAGTTTGACTCATTATTAACTTATGGAATTAATAATCCGAGCAGACAACATCCTCCACGTAACCTGTTACCGCTCGAGAACGTTCAAATAAATTTAATGCAACCGTTTTGATCGGTTGCGGCCATAAACAGTATCGTAAAAGTTGAGTGCGACCACCAGCCTGCATAGGTGCCACATCCCAACAACGGTAAATGGTAACAACAACACTATTCAACACTAACCATATCTAATGATCAAATCTATCATCTTCGAAAGGATCTTATCGTTAAAGTCAGCGTTTCAGCAGCTCATCTCATCATCACGCGGCATGCCCCAGGGCCGCTTTTATAAACGGTCAACATGTTAGAAAACTCCACGCTTGGCGCTAGATGCGTACGATCACAATTTATGGCTATTGACAGACAGTAAAACGCTTGGATTCGAAGGAAGCAAGGAAGCATTTTCGGATGGTGAACAAAGCTTTGTTCTAAACACATTTTTCAAAGTGAATGTTTAGTGAGATTCACGTACTCGTGTGTGGTGTGGACGCTAACGGTGTTAGCCACAAACGCTGAAGTGAATTCATACAAATCTGCTTTTTTAGTCAGATTAAATATCATGTTACTTGATCCACAGCTCGCTGAGACGGGTAGGTACGGCAGGCACAACGACGCAGTTTATTAGTTGATAGCGTTACTCCGTATTATGTACCTACTGTTTATACAATTTAATGTGTACTCGTCGTTTATGTCTCCGGAATGCCTGCCTGCCTGCATCACTTTAAATATATACCACTCACGCCTTTTTCCCATGGGCGTAAGCAGAAACCACAGAACGCCACCTGCTACGATCCTTACATACTTCTTTTGCCTCATCCACATTTATAATACATCTAGACATACAAGCACGCCGATGACGAGTACTGCGCAACTGACTTTTCTGAAGAACCTTACCAATAAGGTCAGGGTAAGTCTTTCTAGAGCCTCCTCTCCCGGCATTGCCACTCACATCGACTCCAATTACATTATTTGGATCACTAGTGATAGAAATCAGAATTATTCAAATAAAAATTCTGCCAGTGATCCAAAATCGCGGCAAGGAGAAAAAGGACCGACAATTATGAGACGGAGGTTCAATTCAGTCAGTAATGGACGTCTACCGAACGCCGCACTAAATCCTCTGCCGTGTACATCCAGTCCGCCCTAGCCAGCTGAGCTATCCTCAGTATTATACATAATGTTTACTGTCGCCAAGATTATCCCTCATTTAGTTCTTGCGTGTGCTATAATTGCAGCAGTGACCAGCGTGAGCGAGCCTGCACTGCCACTGCCATAGCACTCGCGGCTAATTACGAGTGTCGCAAAACACGTCCCACGTTTGTGATCCTTCAGCCTCACTGCCGGGTATTTACACAAAAAACCCACATTATTGCTCGCCCAACCATTTAACCTTACTAGTCATACTGCCTTTATACGCAAGACGTCTAGCTAACTAAAAAGCCGTTAGACTTCTAAGAATACATCCCTACCTGAAACCTATTTTAACTCTAGAATCTTGAAAAATCAGTTTATTTCATGTCATTTTGTGATATAGAGCAGCTTTTTATGAAGCACATTCGACAAATTGCCAGGTTACGACCTGACTGTTTCCTATCCAGTGTTGTAACAGCCGCTTCCTCCGAATCCGCCTGCGCAACCTCTGACACCAGACGGTCGGCTACGAGGGGTCTCTGGGTACTGTTATTGCGCTGAATGATACACCATCATTGAAACCACTTCTTTCCGCTTTTAACGCATTAGCATCCCTATAATCTTAAGATACCTCTTCGTAGAGATTGTGTTCGTTGCAGGTATACATTACGTTTCAGCATACCTAATGGCGGATGATCACGGTCAAGTGGTCGAGATGACAGGCGTGGTGGCTGGCGGGGCTCGTTGTGACCACGTCACTGCTCAGTACGGTATGATAAAGTCGTCAACTAAATGCGGTGTCATTTGCAAGGAACTGGTCGTTTAGCTCGCCAAGGGACTCGCGGAAACTTGCCTATTAGGTGTCTGGTTAACATTGTAATTGAATGAGTTTTCGTAAGCTCACTCCAATCAAACAATACCTTATTGAACTGGTTTTGGTAAAGAAATAATTTCAATTATTCTTAAAAGTGGGATTAAACTTTCGAGTTGAGTCATATCACATCTGATATGACCCCAAGGATTAAACTTCCACGGATGAAAATGAAGAATTATTAAAACAACATAGGCAGCTATAATAATTATTCAGCGCCTATATTATTTATCGGAAAGATACAGTTTTGCGATGTTGCTTCATTTTGTGTTAACCGTAATTATTGCAAGCTTCGAACGTGTATGGAGCAATGGTGGCAAGTTGTAACGTTCCTGAGCCATTCAGGGTACTGAGCCGCGAGTCCTGTTAGTGAGCAGTTGCGTTACTCTGACAACATTGAGGGCATTCGGGACGAAAAGTTCCTAGTCTTTACATTTTGTTCTACGAGTAATTAATTTTAATTAACATCTATTTAATGGATTGAACAACTTTTGCAAAACTATCAGTTGTGTAAGTATAATATCAAGTCGTGAACTGATCATAAATATAATGTTACACTGCGGCGGTAACGAAACTCGACTGATTTAAAGCTCTCATAGTCAGAACATTGTTTATTTACTGCTAGAGAAAGTAGGTTGGAGTGGTTGTGAGCGGCTACAGAGCAAATGGACCGGATTCCTCGCACAACACGTATCCCTGCACCTAGCACTAATAAATAGTTACCGTTTACTCGCAACGACACAAATACTGCGGGCCGTCGAACTTGCACCCGGTCAACGCACCAAGATTTATCTCTTCATCCGCTGCACCAGCCCTGCAGCCTGCAGCCCTCCGCCACACTCGACACGCTCCGTGCGGACGGTGGTCACAGCACACAGGCACAGGTGCACTGTCAGCACACACACACACACTGGCACAATTCGCAATCCACACGCGGACACTCGCGGTCGGCTAAATTCGGCGGTTGTCGCTTTTAAATGGACCAATGAGGCGTGGAGTGCGCGCGCACGTCGTTCGGCGGCGGGCGGCCGGCGCTTACTGCCGCCCGCGCGCCGCACAACCTGCGACCAGCTTTTTGCGTTAAAAAGCTCCACAGATAAAAGTAAAATGATTGCGCTCCCACGAGACACGCAATCCTGACGAGGCGCAGTGGCGGAAGGCGGCCGGCGGCTCGGGGCGGCTGCAGACGCTACTGAACACACATCTCATTCGATGAATGCAATTTTCGTTACAAATGGCGACACTCGCATTATGATTTACGACCGTGTTCCATCGCCCCAACAAACGGCCGCCAGTCATATTAAAATCATGTAGTAAGTACGTCTACATGTAGAATGTTATCAACTTTAATCGCACTAATAAAAGTATTGCAATAAGTTTTTTATGATTTACAGCTTCCCGTCTGAGGAGCGTCGAATGTCCATCACGCGAGAGAGTAAATGACATTAATTGCTAATAGGTATAATACATTCACAAGATTTATTAAATATTCTCTATGTGCAGCACACGGCTTAATGCTTAATAGATTATAACTTTTAATGGTGGACTCTACAATTATGGGAAATATAAGTAGTTAACCGATTCCTAAGCGGACATAATAGCCCACAGTATGTTTACCTTGTTGTAGTAGTTATGTTTGCCTTGTATTCCCCAACGTCTACCTCCACCTTAGATTGATGTCAATGTGAATTGTAGGATTTGCCGCATACCTACAGATATTTATATCGCAGACAAATGAAAAGATCCAGAGAAGGCAAGAGTGTAATGAAATCTCTGTTTATCTCGGATGAGGTTAATTTAAGCAGTGTTTTATGAAGAGCGGCTAATGTAATGTTAGTATCGGAACAGGTTGCAGAGCCTGCACGAGTTGCTCTGACGAGGGTACAGTAATAGCACACGTTGCATGGTGTAATTACCGGCGCAGCGCGTCCCCCGTGCTGCGGCGGCCGGGCGCAGTGCGTGCCGTACCCAGCGTCCTGCATTGTCTCACGGACTGCAATCATTGCTGCTACATACGTATATTCGCTAGAGCCCTTATATTTCAGATTACGACAGTTTAGAATTAAATAACGTGTGAAATGTTACCGTCAGTTATCTTGAATAACAAGTACTATAGTAAGTACTTGTAGATTTTTGAGCGTATTATTGAATTACTAAAGTTTTGTACCTATAGAGATAACATGTGTACATATTATAATGTCTTTGAGAGATTTTACCTTACGAGGTTGACACAAGACGACGTTGATATTTTGTTGATAAGGGCGCGTCAGGCTCATCCAAATGTTAAATCTTGCTGACAATATATTATGTAATATAAGTAAGTAGGTACGCGTACATTAGAATGACCTGATAGGAGCCGATGTACAGGTTCTGGCAGTTTAACCCATCTTCAACCTTATTTTAGTATTTTAAAACCATACAAGATAAACCCGGTTCGAAAATAGAACGATAGAAGTTGAAAAGAGTTTAATTGAGTGATTCTAAAAAATACCTAATATCGAAGTTTAGTTTCGAACTCACACTATTGCCCCATTGTTAAGCTTTTTGAAGAGTTTTTTTTTTCTTTTTTACAAACCCCTACGATTTATGTTATCATTTCTATCGCATTTGTTACACCAACATCTAAGCATGCTACCGACAGGTGCGCTCACCTCCCCGGCGGAATGCGCCTTATTCATCAACACTTACCACGTCTCCGATGCATCCACAGATACCCAACTATCACCAACTGTCAAGTAAGTATTGAATATTGAGTAAGTAAAAAGAAGAATACTCGTACAAAATAAACACGACTACGGCAAATAACTGAACAACGCAAACAATAAATACTCGTAGGTACTTGAGTGAAAGCTGATTCTTTTTTGAAATCTTCTTAGAGATACGGTGACATGGTGGCCATGCAAGAAAAATTCCGGGAAAATATGGCTCGTGTAGGAGTGTCTTCACCTAAAGCTTCAAGCCTTCATTCGAGTAACACCGCGTAGTGTGAGTCCACGAGAGATCCCCGCCTGCCCGCCTGCCGCCGCCGCCGGCGCTGCTCTGTTGGAGGCTGCAACCTGACACCTGCGAGTACTGTGTCGTGTCACAAACGCGCCGTGACAGCGTCTCGCCACCCTTACGCCGAACGAGAAGGTCTACTTTTGCCAACCAGAATGCCACTCAAGAACAACGAAGACTACTTTTTCTAATCCTAATCTAATTCCGATTATCGAAGCGCAAAAGTCGCGATGAATTCGAATTGTGAATATGAAGCGAGTTCAACTGTAACCATTTTAATTAAATTAAAATCAATAAATAATTGTTTAACGATTGTAGACAATTATTTGGCCGAGTCGGTAAACCAGGAGAAATATGTAGGTATTAAGAATATAGGTAAGTATCTTTTTGTAGTCATAGAATGGCCTCTATGATACTCGTATAATAAAGGTGATGATATGATACAAATACCACAAAGTGCGGAATGCAAATGTGACCATCTTCCTGTGTGGTAAAGATCTCAAAAGCTACGACAAAATTGCATCCTAGTTCAATCCTGGAGATTTCTTCACGTGAGCCGTTGCGCTATACACAAACTGTGTCTTCTGAGCCTACACGTAAGATGTCTCCGCCGCCCACCCGGGTCAGGTTACACGGCACGCACAAAATCTGACATGCATGTTCCCGAGGGACGCGACGCCGCGGTCGAGGGCGACGCCACCGAGCGGGCCGAGCCTGCCCCGCAACCTGCGCCTCCTCCGACGGACTACGAAGCTTACCTTCTTGTGTTCTGTCAGCAATAGACATTCGGCTTTACTATCTGTGGTTGTATCTCGTCGTACCTGTCACATGCATTATGTATTGAGCCAGTTGTTGTTATTTTGATCATATCAAAAAGTACTAAAGCGGCCTTATTGCCTGAGGCATTCTCTACCAGTCAACCAAAGGTGGTGAAGAGATATAATATCATGGCAGGCGCAAATTAATGTACGAGAGAAAAATAAAAACATTTCAGTTTCAAAAAACCGGCCAAGTGCGAGTAGTGCTCGCGCATGAAGGGTTCCGTTTCCGTGCCATTACACCTATAAACACATCGAAAAAAGCATGTCTTTTGTATGGGAATAATAAATTAAATACACATTAGACAAAATATATCAAATGAATATTTGTTTTATTTTAATTTAATTATTTCATTTTAAATTAAATATAATCTTAATATTCTGTGGATATTTCCAGCGTCTACCTGTTGCAACGGCAACAGGTAGACAATGATACCTAACGGTCATTATCGAGCAAAAACGAGAAAAAAAATCACGTTTGTTATATAAGAGCCCCCTAAATATTAATTTTATTTTAGTTTTTAGTATTTGTTGTTAAAAGCGGCAACAGAAGTACATCATCTGTGAACATTTCAACTGTCTAGAGATGACAGACGGACAGACAGATTGACAGCGAAGTCTTAGTAATAGGGTCCCGTTTTACTTTTGGGGACGGAACCGTAAAACATAACTCAAAGCAATTATACAAATAAATTGAAATGTACACAAGTACAAAATAACTAAAATTCACCATACTTCAAAGGAGACGGGGATTTCTGGGCCAAATTGTATTTTGTGGTATGGGTTAAAAAAGCGTCATATTTTTCTATTTCAAATAACAAAAAGAATTGCCTAATTCAATATCAGGAATAAGAGAAATCTTAAAAATATGTTTATGTCACGACTAAAAGGGGATATCGATTACTATAATCGATTAATGTGAATGAGTTTCAACAATTGAACACAATATATCTTGCACCAGATGATTGATTTAACATAATGCCCGCAGTTAAAAAAAAAACATTAGGTATATAAAGAAATCTTAAAGTTGATTCTCGTTTACAATTCGATTTATTACTTGTATTTTTAATCTGTGCTGGCAGTGACATAGAATACTTTTTGACAGCTCTAGTAGACTGTCAATCACTCGTTTCGTAGTGTCGTTTTGTGAGTTTCCTAATGTAATACAATTAATATAGTAAATACAATACACTCAATACAGTACAATTAATATAGTAAATAACAGTATAAAATAATAAAATAGCAATCGCTCTTCAAAAGTCGTCGGTTTAGTATAGGTTTTTGCCAATTTATTGCATAACCTCACTTTTAGAAAACCTTTTATAACTCTGCTCTCAGATTCAAAATTCGCCGAATGTTTAGTAATACTTTGTTATTATATTATAAGCCATTAATTGACACCAATTTTATCTTTTTACAACCGGGCCCAAGAATGTATGAAAGCGTATCCGTCTCCTTTCTTTAAATGCATAATCCCTAAGGCAGACTGGTAGAAAATGCCCAAGGCATTAAGTCCGCCTTTGTACGGTGTATTTTACATTTGTGCATAAAGTTTTAATAAATAAATAATCCTAAAACATTTCTATATACATATAAAATACATATCTTATGAAAGAAAGAAAGGAAAGAGTAAGGAGGATTATGAGAAAACTCTTACTATGGATGAAGCTGCTCTGTTAGTAATTGCGATAATATTTAACTGACTATGTGAGTTACCGTGTACTGCAATAGCTCCCGAATGTCTCAAGAGATTGATGACTAAAACACGCGAGTTGTGATTTCAACTCGCGTGAAAAACTGGTATTTGGATTCGTTAGCAGAACAACGTGTTACTGATTAGATATGCATTGATTAGGATCAAAATGTCGTTTCTTATGTTTACTGTCTGGCAGCTCAGTGTCCAGCACCCTTTGACAGATTCCTTCCTGGCTGGCGAGTACTTGTGGCGCAGCATGTGACGGTGACTAATGTCAGCGATGGCCCGATAGCGCTGACAAATCACTCCGATCTGTCGCTGGTACCACATATTTGGGAGGCCCCGGGCCCCCGGCCCCGGCCCCGGGCCCCGCGGCCCGGCTAGCTACCCACTCAACACATGCGAAGACATTCTCTATAGCAAGTGACCGTAGTAAGGTATGAGTCAAACCACGGCACCCTGTCGCTACTTGCAGTTGAAGCTTTTCAATAAGTCGTAGCATATAAGATTCCTATATTTTTTACTTAAAATATTTCTGAATATGAAATATATTATAAAATATCTACATAATATTTACAATTTTGTAGTATTACTGAAATCCTAGGTAGTAAAGAAAAAAACAAATCTTATTTTCTGATTATAAAGAATTCTGGTACCTAAAAACCATGATCTGCACTGGTTGTTGGTTTCTGTGGCATGTGTTAGGTATGTACAGCTACTGAATCGGCTGTAAGACATACCTACATTTGAATAAATTTTCAAAGAACTGTAGATTTTGTTAATAATAAATAAATTGACGTGACTTTACTTCGCCTATGTACTTGCATTTCGTTATTGCAATAGAACTAGATATACGAGTAATATCGCGTGGTCGGAGCGCGACCGGCACTAGCAGCTCACTGTAGAACAGCTCCGCACAGAACGCGCTCAGCATAACGTGATCATAAGGTGTAACATTGTTGTCAGCGTTTACCTACTTGTACAGATTGCTTCATTGAACTCTGTATAGAGCTATCGTGGTGGACTGTACCGCCGCCGTGTGGGCGGAGCTATAAACTAACATTTGGTTATTATGACTTTATCATCGGTGGTGGCGAACGATTCTTATGGAAATCGCATTCTGTTAACGTCGGTTATCCGCTATTTTATGGCTATTTTATTGTATAAGTACTTGACTAAATGTCATTTTTGTTCACGAAATTCGTGTAAGTTGAATATTGGCAAGACTCCACTTGTTATATCGCCATAGTCAGCAGCAACAGTACTTCCGCAGCCTTTTCATGATGAGATGACGAGTGATCTTGATGATCTGCCAGGAGTCACGAGAGAACTCGGGCGACAAGACAATAATAGCTATCGAAACGTCGTCGTTTACGATATAATTGTCTTCATGATCTGAGCAGCGAACGGTTCACGTAATGTGCACGTGCAGCTAGCTAGTGCCGCCGGCCGCCGCCCGCTGCCCGGCCCCCGGAGACCGGCCGGCTGGCTACTCGAACGATCACTGACTATGACGTACCTATACTTCGAGTTATCATTCAACAACTGCACGTGTCCGTTCTATCGGTACTGCAACAAAAGTTGTAATACTTGGCAATCGATCTAACATTGACAACAATTAATATAGGAATCAGAATGAAATCGGTTTCTAGTAGGTCTTCCGCATTACACAGAGATATGCAGTACATTTGGATACCGAATCACAAGACACTGGAGTACTCAACACTCCGCCCTTGCCGAGTAGCCACTGAATGACACATCGTGTCCGGCCTGCGCTCACGACAACACGAAACTATCCTCAGATTTATAAAATCGGGACTCAACTGTATTTTTTTTTTAATCTAACTGTTACGAACTGCTATTACTATTTAAGACTGTCGAGACAGCCCGTTGCTCAACAAACATGTAAATTGTCCAGGTGACAAGTCAACCGAAAGACTTCCACTAGTCCGTGGTGTAACTCGATAGGGCGGAGGTGACAGCGAGGCAGTAGTGCCCGCGTGCTACAGTAGAGCGGCCCGAGGGTTGCGCCGGCAAGTAGCAGTCCGTATGGTCTAGCGACTGCACTGCCATTTAAAGATCATGCAGCTGCTTTAACAGGCGGCAACTGGCGCACCACGGTGGCGCCACTGCAGCGCCTACTCAAGCCTCTAATATGAAGGCGCTCTATATCTTTCTACTTAAATAGCGTGCGTTTGTTCACAGACCACCGCGGTTCAATGAATTTGAAGTAGATAACCACGTTTATTACTTGGCTATAACTATAGAAAACGCGGAACTGAATTCTGAACCTTACACATTGCACATACATTTTTGTAGATCGTTGTGAAATCAAGCAAGTTAGCAATTCACACTAAAACATCACAACAAACCATCAAATTCAGTTCATCCCTGGCCACCCGCTCAGGCGCGCGCCGGAGAGCCCCGCGGCGCGGCCCGCCCTGCTCTTCTACTGAACGTTAGCGGATGTATGGAACCCAACAAGATCACAAGGTGCGTGTTGTTCACTAAATTAAACGGTTTATTGTTAACGTAACTTGATCACAGTAGATACATACCGATAATGTTTATGTCCATTTAACATCTCCCCTCGTCTGGCTATAGTTATTGTGACTCACAAACACAGGCGCTGTCTGACCACACCTGTCTTAAAGTCAACCAAAAGATTATCAATTACCACCGAGGAACCATTTTTTTGTCCATCAAAGGTCTACCAACAATGAAATCGTGAACAAATTATACTATGTTTAGCAACATGGTGATCGCATCATGATGTCATTCGCATCGGAGCACGCCCGCTGACCTTCATGTTTCATATAATATCACCTATCATGTAGGTACCTACCTATGTTTTCCTGGCATTACATTAGCGAAGCAGGTGCTACTACTGCCTACGTTACTACTAACGAAATAAACTCGCTGTCAATATCAAACAGTTGGTGGACGCGCGCGGACAATGACCCGCGGGGTCCGCGGGTCATTGTCCGCGCGCTGCGTGTGCCGCGGCCTCGGAGCGCGCGCGCTGATTGGTCGCGGGGCGTGTCGCGCGAGCCAACCGCCTCGCCGCCCGAGCCCGCCTTTGTTACCCTAATTACGATCACCTATTGTCCACTAATTGCGTACGTCACACACACTGCGTGACGAAATGATTCGCGATTCTCAAGATTAGGTAACCGAGAAATGTCCGCTAAACATTTACCCACTGAAACCTTTTAGATAGGTAGTTTGAGATGACATCAATCAAGAGGATCTGATCTTACAACAGTATCCTCTTTACTGCACATTACGAACGTGTTTAGTAAATAAATAAAATTATTAAATGCCATCTGCCATCTGCCTTGTTCGCCGCTCTATGTATCGGTCTCGAAACAAAAATACCCAGTGCAGCAGTGTTTTATATGGAGCGACTACCTATCTGACCCCCACAGCATGGTTACAGGATAACACGATATAAAATATGATGTTGTAGGTCTTAATTTTTATAAAAATTAACATCTGCAACCTATCCTATTTTTTTGTATCATCCAAACAGCCGAAACCACCGCCGCCGCCGTGTGTAACGCTAACGACGTCAATATTGAGCAACTATGTGGACACGACATAGATATAGTCACATGACTCCAGTGACATGCAGTCACGCGACCCGCCGACACAGCGAACGATTCGATGAAGTACTATATAACAACATCTCAACGTACTGTGAAGCTTTATTTTTATCCATTGTACGTCCTCGTAGGTACCTGTTTAGTAGATTAAAGCATGAAAAATGTGACGAATTAAGATCAACGTGCAGGTAATGGTTGCGCCGTAATTGCGGCCATTTGTCGGCGATGCCACCCGATACAGAAATACGAGAAGTCCTAATACTAGTGTTTTTTTTTTTTTTATAGACGTGAAATCATCAAATAACTTCTCCTCCCCTAACCCTCCCGCCCCGCCCAGGGGGGGGGGGGGCCTGGGCTGGGCGGCAGGGTTAGTGTCAGTGACTTCTACTGACTAAAACCCGTCTATGTTTCTTCATGTGCCCTTTGCGTTCCGGGGGCGCGGTATCTCTTTCGAACAACCCGCAGCCCCGGCAGGCATCGGCCCTCAGTGGCCCCCCCATCCAAGTTTGCTAACATCTCTTTGAGGCGCGCGGGGAACACGAATGCGCCGTCGGCGTCGGCGTCGACACGGTCTGCCGTTAGTAAACGTACGGACGGTGAGCTACCCATTGCATAGCTCACCGTCACCGCCCACAGACCCGTAATACTAGTTACGAAGTGACACATTCACACATACGAACACTCACAGGCTACACCGGCTACGAACACATGCAATCCAATGTGTAATGTGCTCGATTACAATCACTGTACCCTTTTATAACTAGGTATAATGTGCTGGATTACAATCACTATACCCTTTTATAACTAGGTATAATGTGCTCGATTACAATCACTGTACCCTTTTATAACTAGGTATAATGTGCTCGATTACAATCACTGTACCCTTTTATAACTAGGTATAATGTGCTCGATTACAATCACTGTACCCTTTTATAACTAGGTATAATGGATGTAGAAGACGAAGCCAAAACTTACATGTTCTTCCCATCGGCACATACCTATTTAAGTTATAAAAATTTAATTGTTGGCGTTAGGTAATCACGGTGACTTATCTGAACTTGAGCTTATGGAGCAATCACAGCAGCGGTGTGTCTATGTTCTATGTTAGGGGGTTTGATTTCCGCACTTACTCCTACGAGAGTTTCTTTGCGGATCTGGGCGACGCGCCGGTGCATTCGAGGAGCACGTGCGCCACCGTCTCTTCTGCCTCCGCCAGCACAGAGGACTGACTGTGATGCCTAAAATGTGGAAATGTTTGTTCAGTGAGCAGTGGCCAGTGATAGTCCCCGCCACCAGTCGCATGCTACCTCTGTCCAGACGCAGAAGGCGCCTGGTCAGTCCCATGTCCAGACATGGCATGGCCTCCTTGGATTGCCTGCACCCTGGCGTCGAGGCCCACCATTTCTCTGCTTGTGTATGTGTGTAGTCTTTCAACCAGTTTCTAAGCTGATTGAAAGGAATGGGCACTATTGGTTCAGGTCCGAAAGCTTTCGTGCTAGTACCCCTCCTGGCGAGTTCGTCAGCAGCATCGTTACTTAAATACTTAGTGATCCACTGCAGCGGTGTGTCTATGTCAAATCAACCTTCTACAACTCTTTCGTGTTGTTTGCAGTCGCGGCGCCGCGCCGACAGATGGCGGCACTGCGGCAGTTTCAACTTCAACTTATCTTGCATGCGTTAGGCAATCGGACTTAGAAACAACCACAGATAATTGTCGCATCTATACGTATTTATTTATTACAAGGTTTTTGGTTCCCCGTCACTATCCCCAAAGATAATCAAAATAGCTACCCGTCACGAGCGAGGTGAAATGAGAATTGTCCATATGGTTAGGTTGTTGCTTGTAGGCAATCAATGGATGTGACACAGGTCGGAGGACCATCTCATGACAAGTGTGTACCAGTAGGTACAATACCTAGCCGCAGTAGAGGTAGATATAGTCAACATCCAGTAGTCGCTTAGGATCAGTTTGTCATAAACCATAATTCAAAGTCAATAGCGACTCATTCCACGCGAGGAGCTCATCGCGCCACTCCGTGATGTGCGCTGAATGTGACGTGTATACGTGACACGCATGTTATTTAAAACATTCACTTATAAAGAAGCTAATAGAGCTGCGCCACTCCCGCTTGGAACTGGCCCCTGCGTCACGTACGTGGTTGTCATTACGTAGCAGATTCAATTATATGCACAAGTTGTTAGTTTGTTCCTTTAGGAGAATATCCCAGTCAACCTGCATGTCGGTGTAGATAATTACCACTTTAGCACTGTACATTAGACCACATCACAGCGGCGCGGCGTCGTGGGGGGGCTAGGGACGCGACCCGCGCTAAGCGGTGCTTTTATTGGGTGGCAAATTTTTTCCAATTAATACTTAATTCAGAACCTATTTTTACTTAGTTTCATGAACGTTCTTCTCCACACGAAACTACCTTTTGAAATGGGTAACTAGATTCAATAATTTTAATTAATTGACGTTCAAAAGTGCCTTTTTATAAATGATTTGACTTTGACTTTGACTTAATTCTTTAGCTTTTCCGCACAACTCCACAAAGTAATTACCCAATTTCTGTATGCAAGGTCAAATGGAAATCAAACCTAACATAACCGGAGGCGGCGCGGCGCGCAAAACATATACAACACATACAATACAGCATTACGACAATGAAACAAATTGTGATTATGCTATCGATTTCAGTACCTACTGATACATTCGCACGGCACACGGCGGCACACCTGACAACCGAGCTCTGAATTTATGCAGATCATGTGCAACTACAACTACAACTTTCTTTTTATTATTTACTAGGATCTTTATTGTGACACGCCATTGCAGCAGGGGTAAACAAAGTGCCACCCAAGTACTACAAGTAGGTGCTGGCATACGAATATAAGTGACGCGGCGAAGTCACATACGTACATAGCACACGGTCGACAACAACAGATCGTCGCTTGTTTTTGTGTCCTCCAGCCGCGGCTGTCTGCTGTTGGCTCGATGCGACTAGCAATTAACTGCTACTTAGGGACTAGACACAATACACATACGAGCGCGTTCTCATTCAATACTGTGGTAGTGGCACTAGTCCTCCACATGACCCGGCTTTTTTTTTTTTTTTTTTTAAAGATGGTAAAATCATCAAATGACCCCTCCCGTCCTGGGCGGGGCGGGAGGGAGTGTCAGACTTTTACTGACTAAAAACCATCTATGTTCCTTCATGTGCCCTTTGCGTTCCGGGGGCGCGGTATTTCTTTCGAACAACCCGCAGCCCCGGCAGGCATTTGGCCCTTAGTGGCCCCTTCCGATGGCTGACACCTCTGTGCGCGGAACATGGACGCGCCGTCGGCACGGTCTGTCGTTAGTTAATAACGTGCGGACGGTGAGCTACCCATTGCTCACCGTCCACAGACCGTGCCTACGGTATCCGCCTGCGGGAGGCGCAATGGTGCCGTTATTGGCAATCCATTGCGCCGGCGGACGCGGTGTCAGCGGCGGCCGCAGGAGCGGCGGCGGCGGTGGCCGCGGGTGCGGCGGCGGCGGCGGCAGCGGTGCGGGGCCTTACCCCGGCCCTGGCGGGCACGGCGCAGGCCTTACCCCCAGCCCGGTGATCGGCCGGCCTGTTAGCCCCCGCACATGCATCGCAGTGCGGCGGGGCATCACAAGCCGCGGCCTTGTGACCGGGCTGACCGCAGCGGAAACATAGGGCGCTGCGGTCGACCTCCGAGGCGCACCGACATGCCACGTGCTTCCCCACGTGGCAACGGTAGCACCTCAGGGGCCTGGGCTCGAGCAGGCGAACCCGCGCCGACACCCAGCCCACCAGTAAGCGGCCCCTTCCAACAATGGCTTTAGCCGCCGTCACTGGGCAGCTGACCATAATGGTCTGCATGCCCGTGCGCTCTGGGCGGATGGTGCCTGCCCTGACCTCTTCGGCACGGCATCCACCCGCCCTGGTGACGGCGGCCACCACCTCCTCCGCGGAAACTGAGTCGTCCAGACCCATGATGCGCAGATCTGCGCATCTGGCGGGCCTGGACACCCGCACCTCGTCCGCGTTTAGGGACGCTCTAAGCTTCTCAGCTAGAGCGTCCGCGGACGGGCCGCTGGTGGCGCCGGGGATCTCCAGCATTCGGGCCCCAGTTGCGGTGACCCTTAGCTGGAGGCCGGTTATCCCCAACTCGCCAAGGTTGATGGCCGCCTTGGCCCTGGTGAGCACCTGCGCATATGTCACGCCCCGCTTTTCCGCCTCCGGCTGTAGCGTGACCACTACAGCCGCGGATTTCGGGGCGCGAAGCCTGGCCGCGGCTTTGCGCTCACCACGTCGCCGCCGCTCCTCCGCCCGTCTGGTGGCCGCTCTGGCCGATCTGGCCGCCCTGCGCCCCCTCTCTCTTGCCCCGGCCACCTGCCATTCGGCTTCCGCGGCCGGAGGGTTGGAGCTAGGGGGCGGAGGGGGTGGAGGCGGCTGGGATGCCGCCTTGCCCCTCCTCGTGGGCGCATTTTGCGCCGGCACCGGCCTTGCCGGGGCCGGTTTCGCAGGGGTCGGCCCCGCCCTGCTGGGGGGCTGGCTTCCCGGCCTCGGCGCAGACGCGGCGGCCGCATAAGAGGCCCGCCTGTCGCCCGCGGTCGTCCCGCTCGCCGCCAGTGGGGGACGCAACACGATGCCCTCCAGGACGGAAAACCGTGCCTGGAAGGCCGCCAGCTCCAGCTGAACCAGGTTCAGCACCTGGTCATCTACTGGCTCGACTGGCTCGGCTCTCCGGCTCCCCGCCTTGGGCGCCTGGCGGGAGCCGGTCCCGCGGAGCTCGGCCAGGTCCACCTGGAGCCTCCTGTTCTCTGCCACCAGGAGCTCCATGGTGGCCGACAGGCGGCCCACCTCCGCCCGAAGCTGCGGGACCTCCCCCGCAAAGCTGGCCTCCGCAGCCGCCGCAATGGTGGCCGAAGCCTCGTCCATTGCCCGAGACTTCGACCCCTTCATCTTTTTGCGGGCGACGCTCGCCACCGCATCCCGCACAACCTCCATGAACCTGGCCTTACGCTCCTCGGAGCCGCCAGGTTCACCCACCACCACGCGCGGTGTGTCCGGCTGGACCACACCGTCGCCGCCAGTCTCACTTAGGGAGGGGGAGGGAGACTGCCCTTCAGCGACAGACGTCGCCGGTCCCCTCCGGGCAGCAACCCTCCCTGGGCCTCGCTCCTGGGCCCCACCGCGTCTGCTGGTGGGGATCTTTCGAGCCGAGGCCAGCTCTTCTTCGGAGGACACCCGATCCTCCGGTCTGGGCCGCTTCCTGAGAAGCTTTTCTAGCCCATCTAGCTCATGGTGGGAGCCGAAAGGGCTCACAGTCACCATGCTGGATGCCGAGTCGGACTCCGACCCGGCATCCCCCTTCCCTCCTTCTGCATCATTTTGTTTAAGGTATTCCATTTTTAATCCCACGAGTACTAAAGATATCCAACCATCCAACCAATAGCAAGTGGTTCGCACTAGCGACTGATGTCCCATAGGGACGCCCGTCAGCCATACATCCCGTCACGGTGCGCCGCCGCTTGGGATTCGGGGTGACTTTTTATAGAGGGTTTCTACCTCGCGGTCCGGGCGGTTAAGCCAAGACCCTCGGTGCCAATCGAAGCCGCGAGACATGACCACGACACTCCGATATGGGGTTACGATGTACGACGGTGACAGAGAAGGACCTCTGTCTGCTCGGTGGCAGGGTGAGTGCACGCCGAGCCCGTCCTCACTCCTCCGCTGTGCCCTCTGCTGATCAGAGGGACACGCGGAGAAACGCCCTTGGTCCGTCCTCGGACCCCGCCCGTCAGAATATTGGCCACGAGCAGTGACATTCCCCAAAGAATAGGAATCTCTTCCCATTCCTCAGGGAAGATCACTACCCGCGCCCAGGGTGCACCGGCCAGCCAGCTGCCGTTCCCTCAAGACGTGTCCGGAGGGACAAGCAACCGACGGCACGCTTGGAGGTTTTCTGACCAGCACCCCACATGACCCGGCTACCGCCTGCCCATGACCACAGATTAAATAACCATTTATTTATTTATTTATTTATTTATTTATAGTTAATTAAAACGATTACAAACCAATTACAATAATTAACCTAGAAACACAATACTTATATTAATATAAAATCTACTACACACTTAATAAATAACAGTGGATATTCTCTCATACTTTCTCTCGCAAAACTTCAGACACACTCGCATTATCTCTCTCCATTCATCGGCAAACAGATCACAATCAGGATTGACTGCCAGGAGGGCATTGAGGGCTTCCAGAGTCCGACTCTGCTCTAGCAACCGTACGACATGCTGGCCGTGCAAACAATTTGTGCCTCTTACTAAAGCGGTGACCTATATAGTTACCAGGCACATATAATTGGCAATATAGGTTATGTAGCTCAGGACAGTCAATAAGCCCTCTGAGGGTTTTGCAGGCTACCGCAATCTGATTCAGACCTCGTCTAACCTCCAAGGAGTTGTAACCCAACATCCCACAAAGGAAATTCGTTGGGTACATGTACGGAAAATAATTATGCACTTTTTTAAACAAGAATCTAAGGAAGGTTTTTTGGACCTTCTCCAACATTAACGTTTGCGTTGTAGTGTAGGGATTCCACACACATGCACTTGCTTCTAATTTAGATCGGACCAGGGTATTATATAGTAGTTTGATAACATGTGGGTTGTCAAAGTCACGGACATTGCGCAGGACGAAACCTAAACGCCTGAAGGATTCCTTTGCAAGGGTGGAAATATGGTCTCTGAAAGTCAGGCCTTTGTCAAAAGTTACTCCCAAGTCCTTAATGTTAGTGACGCGTGTAATTTGTTCACCGTCTAAGGTGTAGCCATGATAGATTGGTCGCAACCGTCGAGAGTATGACATGACGTAACACTTATTACGATTGAAATATAGCTTGTTCTCAATGCTCCATTGGTGGATAGAGTCAATGTCATTTTGCAGGTGTCTACAATCGTCGTCCGTATTCACTTCCATTAATAACTTCAAGTCATCTGCATATAGAAGATATTTTGCGAAATGGATTTTCTTTGCTAGATCGTTGATCATGATCAGAAACAGAAGTGCACCCAATACTGAACCCTGGCTGACACCTGAACTCGTATTATAAGTCTCAGACTCGAAACAGCCGTGTCTGACAAATTGTTTGCGGTCGCGCAGGTAATCGGCGAAGAAGTTAAGAAAGCCTGAGGATAAACCAATAGCACATAGTTTAGTCAAAAGCACATCATTGTCGACCCGATCGAAAGCCTTGCAAAAATCGAAATAGACGACGTCAACGACCATGACTCCATTTAGCGAAGCCATCATACGACTATTATGTTAAAATTATCCTGCTATAGTAAGTCCATAGCAGAATACAAATTTTAACATTAAGGTTAGTTCAAAAACTATATTGAAGTGAACTTCAATTGTTTTACAAATCATTATTTATAAGTATAGGTACGTAAATGTTCCGGTAATGGTGTGCACGAGCCCTAAGCGCTGAGTTAGCTTCCCGAACAGCCGCCGCTCAATCAAATATAATTGGTCGTCTGATCCGCCGTATTTATGACGTCACTTCCTCCACTATGACTTCTTTATAGTGCCTCTTATTAGTGCAGCACAAACAGGCACAATGGGCACAATAGATGAACTCCTTGGAGCCGGCTCTCCGTCGCCGGCTGTGTGCATGCTATCGATCAGTTACATCGAACCGAACACCTGCGTTTTGGATCATCTCATAAATCCAATAAAAAATCCAATAAATAATTTAATTAATCCAATAAATAGAACTTCTATAACCTTGGAATTTCTTAATGCTTTTGAATGTGATCTGAATATAAACAATGATACTTTACACAATAGTACTCCTCAATTCTCTTTCAATGGGAATTGACTTCCAGTATGGTAGTATGGTCACGCCTAGCGGTTCGAGCCGCGCGGCGGTACACACAGTACGTCGCAGCATCACTATCCATTACATTACAGTGTCAATGTACGTACCTATTCGTGTTAACAATCATTTCGTGTTATCTTGATTGCTAATTCATCTCCGTCTGTCACAGATATATAAATTAAATTAAATATTTATGAACGTACTGATCAAGCAAAACCATGGAAACGTAACATAAACTAACTTGTTTTACTTCGAAAGACCACCTCCGACATTAACCTAATGTAATGTCTGGGCTGGTCTCGTTCTCATAAGCTCCGAGTGCTCCCACCCTTACAAGGAAATGTATGAACTTTGAGAATACACCTTGACCTTAGAATGTGTGTCTGCGTTCTTCTCAGAGCAGTCGGCTAGGAAACACCGATCACAGACAGTTTAAAAAAATAAACGTTTCAAAATGTTATTTTTTATCATATTTACGGAAAATATTCATTTATCATAATTTAGAACAGCTCTGTTATAAGAAAGTATTTCATTCTTGCTTCATAGGAGATGGTTCACCAGCATCTGTACCAAGCGTCACTTTTCCCGCTCTCGTCTGTCGGGCCACTAAACATGTTTTCAGTCCAACTGCAATCTGACATCTTGACAATTGGAGTTTGAAGTGCTTTTGCATATAAGTAGCAATCGTGCGAGACGGGCCGCGCATAGTGTACCGCACAGGGCGCGCGGCGGCGACATCAAACGATATGATTAAAGCTAATTATGCGGTTAATTGCCGCAGACCTGCGCCCGCGCCCGCCCCGCACGCCGCCCGCACTCTTGCACAACCCACACCAAATATTTTAATTACCTTTTACAGAAACCATTCATCAGTTTAGAGCTCACAAGAACTCGGCGGCCTCCTTACTAAGTATTATTAATTGATTTTATAACCTTTTAACTGATTTTATGTAACGTTGTGTAAACGCACATGCTACGTGGTCATTTCGCCACGCCTCATTCATTTACTTTAATCACGGTTACATTCTGGGCACCGTCGCCGTAGAATAAAACACAAACCTAATACTTGGTTACTCATCCATTTCCACGCAGGTGGCATAGAAATCCAATACTGTTGTTATGAGTATGCCGCTGTGAGTCACAGCACGCGGAGGTATGTCATCCTTCCCTCACCATCACTTCTCAGTTCGGGCAACATTCAGAAAGAAGAGCATTGCAACCTGCACCGTGTCTGTCCGATGTGAGCCGAGCTGAAGGCAGGAGCGCGACACGCGGCTGTTATCGCGCCGCAGTTATTTATGTTATTAGCCGAGTCGCGAGTAAACGAGCGCTCAGTAGCGGGACCACCCGCGAGGATAGCCAGCTAACATGGGACCGCTCTACTTGACGACCACATCTGCATATTAATGACAGATACATTGTATTCACTACTTTTTTACAGAATACATGGAGTTCCTCCTGAACTCCTCAAGTCTCGATAAGTACAGCCGAGCTAACTATTGAATGAACCTTTGAAAAAAAGATCCAAATAGAGCTGTGGAGCTGAGCTCTATTTTAGAATGGCAGACACGAAACCAAATGTAATTACAGCTTAGGTAATACGACATAAAGAACGTAGTAAGCTGCTAGATCGAGTGCTGGACCCGCGCACAGGTAACAAGTACTGAAGCTATCTTACTCAATGTTAGTTTGACGGCTGCAGTGTTTTACAGGGTATTATTGAATCTTAAAGTGCCTGGCTCTTATAAGAGCCCAGCATTCAAATCATCAAACAGCAGCCTCTGCGGCCCCATGCGTTGAAGACCATAGGCCACATACTACAACTATAACGAAATACCGTCGATATTAGTTTTCGTTAAGACGCCGCATTAAGCTCATTTGTTATCGCCAAAACTCACAAGGTAGCTGCACTTTAGATGCATTTTAATCCACTAGCTACAATTTGATTATTACCAGTTTCCTGCGCCCGCACCGGTTCGCGTTGCAAATGTTACGCTATTAAGTATGCTGACCTCCAAGATCAATTAAGTAAAAATTTTAAGTGTGCAGCCTCCAGCCTGCAGGAAGCCTCATGGTCTGCAAATAACTCGTAACTGACTTGACTCGGAAACTGTTCGAGATACAAGAGAAGTGGAATTAAATGTTGAGGGACCATTTCCAATTTAATTTAGAAGATGATACTTAGTCGAACTCACAAGAAATGTATCAGCAATATAATCGGTCGCACAGAACCAGTTCACTAGTGTCTGTCTACGCATACAATTAAAGTTCTAATATTATATGAAACAGATCATGTTGATCTCTATTACAATTACGAGGTAGGCAAGTACCGGCCACGAAGATGTTTTGTGCATTAATAGTCGTGATAATGATTACTTTGTTGAATCCACGCTGTATTTTTGCGTAAATTCAACAAAGCTGCTCAATTTTTGCTCGCAGTTTTCGTTTTCATCCTAAAAACTCTTCTATTAATTTTGAAGATAAAAAATAGGGACATTCTTCAAAATGTTAAGCAAAATCATATAATCCCACATAAAGTCTTTATAGTCACATACCAAAAACTGTTTGCTCGCGCAGAGCTGACGGAGAGCACCGCACCAGAGGCAGCTCCTTCTCGCCGCAGCTGCATGTTAGTAACCAGCGCCGCGTGTCGAGGCGTGCCGGAGTGGTAGCTATTAGTGCGGGCATTACGGCATCGCAGGTCCCGCCGGCCGTGCCGTACGCGCCGCATCCGGCCCGGAACACACACGAACCTGACGCGAGATGATCTGGATGAGGTAACATACCATTATGTGGATTCAAGCGATTCAATTGCTGAGGAACCAGTGAACGTGACCAGCTAATGCTCCTGACATACATCACAAAGGTCTTAGTCCAAGCACAGGCTAGTGTTAGCCAGAGCACCCACCGGCTAGTGCTCACTTTCCGGCCAACCAAGTGATGATAATATTTGGTTTTTTAATACTTTAGATATAGTTAGTTGATACATTTGCACTGAACTCAGAATGTAACCGCTGCTTACCGTGACACGCGCCTAGAGTGTACTTCGAATACCTAGTACCTGATGACCATTATTCTATAGAAGGGTAATACTGCAGTTGACTCTCGTATCACAGCACGAGAGTTAGCGCGACCAAGTAGTGTTACACTCATGAGGCACGTGGACTCGCTGCTCAAACATTACCATTTTTACGAAGATTGTAGCTTTACTTTACTAGACTTTAATTAAAAAGCTAGATGATAAAATCACTTTCATTTTATTATTAAAGCATAGGCTGTTAGTCATAATATGTAAACACACAGGTACGTACTCATCGCGCAACAATATAGCGTACTTGTATGTACAAACACACAACTCATGTACTACTAGACAATGAAGCAATCTGCATTGATGACATGTTATTACAAAAAACGCTAAATTAGCGGAATCTGATGAGGGCTAATTACCGGCCGCTAATAGGAGGGCGACTAATGATCCTCTCGCGCTGAGGTCACCTGTGTACACACCGCGCTACTCTGACACGCCCCCTCACCTACTACTTGTACGTTACATTTGAATATCCTTCTTTATTTCATACTAGCTTTTGCCCGCGACTTCGTTCGCGTGGACTTCAGGTTCGTCCCGTGTAGTCAAAAATTGTAGCCTATGTGTTATTCTGATGTATAAGCTATAGCCTATGTGTTATTCTGATGTATAAGCTATATTGTGGTAAAGTTTCATTCAAATCCATTCAGTAGTTTTTACGTGAAAGAGTAACAAACATCCATACATCCATACTTACAAACTTTCGCCTTTATAATAGTAGTAGGATTAAAATAATTCGTCAGACAATTTACACAAATTGAGGCTGCAATCAAAAACTTAAAATTGTTTGTTTCATTGTCATTTATCATTTAATCATTTAATCCAATTATTCCAATTAGACCATTAAAAGGCACTTTTAGACGTCAATTAATTAAAACTATTGAATCTAGTTAGTTTGTTAGTTCTAGTTGAGCTAGTGGGTCTTGCAAAGCAATTCATTTTAATATTGGAAAACAAAAATAAAGACGTGTTATTGTTATTGTAATTAAAATTTGTCAAGTAGGTAAACGTTGTTGTTGTTGCCTGGCCTCCTAAGTATTGCTTATCTACGAAAACAGCCTGTAGGATGACTTGTTGCCGCCGTAGTTGAACAGGCGAATAATAAACATGAAGATAACCTATGTATGTACCAACACCAAGTATACCACAGCCACATAGTACCTAGTAGGTACTTGTGTGGCAATGATATACTTGGCCCACAATGTAAAAAACAAACTGGCAAAGTATGTAATGGTGTCCGCCCACCTGATGGCACAGATTAGCGCGTACCTGGTCATTAGCGGCGCGCTGGCTAGGTAGCGGGCGGCTATATGAGCGGCCGCGCCGCGCGGCCCGGCAGTAGCGGCAGTCATGACGCAGCAGGTGGTGCGAGCGCTGGTGCTGCTGGCGGCGGCGGGCGCGCTGCGGGCCGACGTGGTCGTCATGAAGGACGTCACCCTCGGCTTCGGACAAGCTCTCGACAAGTGTCGACAGGAGGTGACCACAAGCATTTACTCATATTTCCCGTCACTAACTCACATTCAGATTCATACCTACAGTCTGTTGGTACGATCGCACCCCATTCCCGATGAGGCCAACGAAGCGCTTTAGTGTCCATAGTCAAAACATTTATTTTAATAAACTAATAACAATTACTTCTTAAACGACTTCGAAAAAGGACTAGATTCTCAATTTGTTCTTTTTTTTTAAATATATACTATACTTTCAGATTGGTCCCATAAAATTCCGTAAAAATGGGTTTGGAAGTTTGGTTTTTAAAGGATGAAAGAAATCGTTTATTTCTGAAACATAGGAACATTATAAAGATCATAAAAATAGTAGGTACATAATGCGCTATGTTTTGTCAACAATGACATACAAATATGATTATAATAAAAAACAAGGTAAATTATTGAAAAATAAAAATAGTTAAAATTATAAATATTTAGAAAATAATAAATGTGGTTAATTAAATTTGTCGTTCAGAAACTCGTCTAACGCGTAACAGCATTTTTTTTAGTAGCAGCTGGTGTAAAGCAGTTGTAAACTTTTGTAAATTATAAATATTTAGAAAATAATAAATGTGGTTAATTAAATTTGTCGTTCAGAAACTCGTCTAACGCGTAACAGCATTTTTTTTAGTAGCAGCTGGTGTAAAGCAGTTGTAAACTTTTGTAAATTATAAATATTTAGAAAATAATAAATGTGGTTAATTAAATTTGTCGTTCAGAAACTCGTCTAACGCGTAACAGCATTTTTTAAGTAGATCTGGTGTAAAGCAGTTGTAAACTTTTGTAAATTATAAATATTTAGAAAATAATAAATGTGGTTAATTAAATTTGTCGTTCAGAAACTCGTCTAACGCGTAACAGCATTTTTTAAGTAGAGCTGGTTTAAAGCAGTTGTAAACTTTTGTAAATTATAAATATTTAGAAAATAATAAATGTGGTTAATTGTCGTTCAGAAACTCGTCTAACGCGTAACAGCATTTTTTAAGTAGCAGCTGGTGTAAAGCAGTTGTAAACTTTTGTACTGGCATACATCTCATTAAATCGGGTAATTTGTTATAGACAATATGTTGGGGAGCAATACCAAATAAACTGTTGTTCAATGTGCATAGTCTATTAAGGTATTGAGTACGTATGGGTATTATCTTTAAATTTAATTTTCTTACATCAAAATAACTGAAAAAAAAAATGACATCCAAATAAACGAAATTGTGTATTTTGGTATTCATGTGACTTTTCAGTGGTACCTACTTATCTTAATATACATAGTGTTACCGTTTCTTCGTGGAATGGAACAAAGCCAGTAGGTACAAAAAAAAAATAAAAAAACGGTAATTTAAATAACTAACCGTCTGCTTTTCTAAGTATTTATGAAAAAGCCCTAAAACAAGAAAGTCGTTGTACCCGATTGCACTTAAAATTGTAGCAGTCAGGACCCATTCTGGACCATCTGCAATGTATTATATGTAGGTATGTGCTCTCAATACACTAAGCCTCCATTTCTAGAATGGGTCCCGACTGCTACAATTTTAAGTGCAATCGGGTACAACGACTTTCTTGTTTTAGGGCTTTTTCATAAATACTTAGAAAAGCAGTCGGGTTTTTTAGTTTTTTAAATTACCGTTTTTTTAATTTTTATTTTTTTTTATTTTTAATATACCCATTGTCACTTTCACAGTAAATACGAATCTAATGACACCTCTCAAGCTAAAATCCATCGAGCCGTTCAGGCTGCAGGAGCGATCCAAACATTTGAATTTGGCGCCAAAAATCCGCCATTTTGTTTTTTTTATTTTGATATACCCAGTGTCACTCTCACAGTAAATACGAATCTAACGACACCTCTCAAGCTAAAATCCATTAAGCCGTTCAGGCTGCAGAGCGTGCCAAACAATTATACCTACATACATACATACATACATACATACATACATACATACATACATACATACTTACATACATACAAACATACTCTCGAAAAACATAACCCTCCTTCTGTCGCAGTCGGGTAAAAACCCCCGACACAAAATCCTAAGTTCCATTTAAAAAGTAAAAAATAAATAAAATACGTCGCGTTGGGGGACCGATGTTGCATTTAGGGTACGACCGTCCCAAGCGGTCCCCCAACGCGACGTATTTTATTTTTTACTTTTTAAATGGAACTTAGGATTTTGTGTCGGGGGCTTTTTAATTTTTTTTTTTTTTTTTTAATTTATACTTTTTATAGGTACATAGTACATACATATTATAATGTCAGTTTTGATAAGTTGTAAATACATAGGTTCCTAATAATTTAATAACCCACATGACAAATCATCTTTTGTTTTTATTCCCCACTTTCACACACATACATAACTTTAAAACGGCTCAACCGATTTTCATCAAACATGTCTAAGAACACTCGCACATTAGTCACCCTTAATACAAAAAAAAACTAAATTGAAATCGCTTCATCCGTTCGGGAGCTATGATGCCACAGACAGACAGACAGACAGACACGGCTAACTTATAACACCCCTCTTTTTGCGTCGGGGGTTAAAAGAAAAGAGATCCGCCTTCCAAATTTTTCAATTTGTAGTTTTTGAACGCAGTTGTAATTTTATGTTAAAAGCGTTTCTTTCAAAATTGTCAAGCAGTCAGTCAGTTAGTCACAACGTTGAAGGTAATCGCTACTTTCAAAACGTACGCTGGTCTCTATGGAGAAGAATGAACAAGAAACTCCACGGACTCTCTTTTTAACCCCCGACGCAAAAAGAGGGGTGTTATAAGTTTGACGTGTCTGTCTGTCTGTCTGTCGGTCTGTCTGTCTGTCTGTCTGTCTGTCTGTCTGTCTGTCTGTCTGTCTGTCTGTGGCATCATAGCTTCCGAACGGATGAAGCAATTTCAATTTAGTTTTTTTTTTGCATTAAAGGTGACTTATGTGCGAGTGTTCTTAGACATGTTTGATGAAACTCGGTTGAGCCGTTTAAAAGTTGTGGGGGTGAAAGTAGGGAAGAAAAACTGAATGTCTGTAAATATACTCGAGTGGGGTCTCAAACTTAACAAAATCGACATTATAATAAGTAGGTACCTATAAAAAGTATAAAATTAAAAATTAAATTAAAAACCCCCAACACAAAAACCTAAGCTCTTTAAAAAGTAAAAAATAATAAAAAAAATACGTCACGTTGGGGGACCGCTCGGGATGATCGTATCCTAAATGCAACATCGGTCCCCCAACGTGACGTATTTTTTTTATTATTTTTTACTTTTTAAAGAGCTTAGGTTTTTGTGTTGGGGGCTTTTTAAATTTTTAATTTAATTTTTTAAAACAAGTGTTTACAAAATGTTGGTTACACTATTTTTGTTGCTTCTGCAAGGTGTTATTTTCCATTTTCTCCTCCTCGTCACATTTCAGAAGGTTATCATAAAAGATATCAATGATAATCATAATCTAATCAAAAAAAATTTGAAACCTTGACAGTAAATAATTACATGCATTTATTTTACAAAAAGAACCCCGTGAAAATCGACATTTACGTACACGATAATCTTGGAGCACTTTGTGCAAACTCAGAAGACGGAAGCGGATCGGGTACCAGGCTTACGCGCCCGTCAACACATGGACACTAGTTTACAAGTAACAGACACTCATGGTTTACTAACACTTAACAAAATCAAAGGCACACCTTTCATTTTGTTAAGCATTAAAGTCACAGCCGGACACAGTCGGGGCGGTAACTAAGCATCAGTTTTAAAGCGATATACCGGTAAGAAAAAAAAAATCGTTCAGAGCAGTATTGGAGGATAATGGCACTTGACGGCCTCCTGCCTTACCTAACACACGTACCTTGTTTGTATTAGAGCGACCTGACGGAGGAGAAGATGGAAGAGTTTTTCCACTTCTGGCGCGACGACTTCAAGTTCGAGCACCGCGAGCTGGGCTGCGCCATTCAGTGCATGAGCCGCCACTTCAACCTGCTCACCGACTCCAGCCGCATCCACCACGATAACACCGAGCAGTTCATAGAGTCCTTCCCCAACGGCAAGTGTTCCACCTTACTGGCAGCATCTTCCGAGCGATCCGCTATTTCTATCAACTATCTCTTGACCAATAAGTAACTTCATTTTTTTTTAAATATATCTATTAAATGACTAAGTCAGACCGGTTTATAGGTACGGACCTCTAAACTGGTCTGCGATTCCTGTTTCCCTGGTCCGAAGTACTGATATATAACCAACTTAGTACCGGCGCTACGTCTGCAGCTGTCCCTACATAATATGTACTTGTATTGTCTAGAGCACACAGTAGCTGCAGACCACTTCATCACGATTACTATGATCACTTGTTCGAATTCCTTACAAGTGTCGTTTTTTTTACCTTTGAGTTTATTACCTACTGTATCGTGGGTGCGTTGACAAACATTATAAACTCACATACACTAACAACCAGACCCGGAACTACGACCTGAAGGACATACATATATTTGTTCGGCGCGGGAGTGTAACCCGCCACTCGATCGCTCGGCCACAGCGTGTAGCGTGTCAGCTTAGTCATGTGTGTGTGTGTGCAGGCGTGGTGCTGGCGCGGCAGATGGTGACGCTGATCCACTCGTGCGAGAAGCAGTTCGACCACGAGGAGGACCACTGCTGGCGCATCCTGCGCGTGGCGGAGTGCTTCAAGCAGGCGTGCGTGGCGCACGGCATCGCGCCCTCCATGGAGATGATGATGACGGAGTTCATCATGGAAGCCGAGGCGCGGTAGGCACGTACGCCCGCCTCTCACAATATATCTGTGTTAATACACACACGCATCGTTCATAATGATAGTCCATTTATTTTAGAAACGATATCTAAGATTTTCACAAACTGAATGCAAAATCATTATGTGTTAGTTTACAGTATAGGTCCAGTACATTCTGTTTACCAGTTTACCCAATGCTATTCTACTGGTTTAGGAAAGGGCGGGGCATGTAACTTGCTCTAGGTGGAGGGTGATGCTAGATAGCGTGACTAAGTAAGCCTGGTCTCACGTAAATGGGACCCTACACAATAATGCACGCCGTATACGCGACAGACTATACCCTATACCTAATGAACAGCGGTTGTCGGACGACACGCGGAGCGGAGAGGTGTGCCTGTCAGCCTGACAGCCGGTGAGTTACAATTAGGGCATGCAAACCGGATACCCGGATAACCGAAAAAACCGGTTAACCGACTGATTTGAAAACCGGGTTTTTTATGCTACCAAAACCGGTTTTTTCGGATTTTTCGGTTTTGCTTTTCAAACAAAATCTTAAATTTATCACTGACAAACGTCGACAGGACGGCAAGACGGCGTTATTTCCAACGGCCGGCCACGTTAATTTATACCGAAAAATCGAATTTGAGATCTAAAATCAAAATATATATAATATGATGATGAATTATTATGATGAACAGTGAAACTACAACCAAAATTGAGTTGCTCTGTAAAGAGAGGAGTTTTATTTTAGTAAAAAGTACGACTGATTGAACTGAAATTAAAGATTGGAGCTACTATGATGAAGATGTCCGTTTAAATAGGATTTTGATAAACTCAACCCCCATGGGAATAAAATAAGGGATACCCGAGCGAAGCCGCGGGCAAAAGCTAGGGTAAAACAAAGAAATGTCATTGTCAAAGTGACAGTTTAGGGTTTCAACATTTCCCTAGTAATTCAAATTATTGAATTAGTTTTTAAATTTAATGGTTTTGGAAGAACTATGATATGAAATATAGCCTAAGGTTAGTCCTAATATTATAGGAGAGGTAAGCGAAAGGAACACTAAAGTTTTTTTTTTTGTTTTCACAATTTACGTTTCGCTATTAGAAAAAACTAAATGATGTGTAAATGTTTGTAAATGTAATGACCACTGCCATATTGCATGTAGAAAAAATAAGAAAAAAACATTTGCACGATTTTATTGCAAACAGCTATATTTTATTCTTGTATCGTCGTTTACGTCACTTAGTTTAAAACTGTGTGTAATATTATATTTTAATTGTTAAAGGTATGTCTACAATTTTAGAACTATGTAATAGTACTTTTGGGCAAACTGCACAATTGAAGTTATGATTTAAAATTGGCAGTTATTATTTAGATTTTTGATCTCGAATTCGATTTTTTTTTGTCTCGTCTTTTTTGTTTTGTCGCGTTACTCTATGCCACGCTCACGCCATTTTGATTAAACTTTAGCATTTTTATTTCTTTACACACGTATTTCTGATTTCTTTAATAAAAATGGAAAAAAACCGAAATAACCGAAAAAACCGGTTTCACCGGTTTTGTAAAATAAAAACCCGAAAAAACCGTGTCCTTTAAATAACCCGGTTTTTGCATGCCCTAGTTACAATGATGAAAGAAGCGCGAGCGGCCGTGATGACGTCACGTGATGACGTCACGGTACTGCGGACAGAGCAACAAGTGCGCCACCTGAAATCATGTCATCCCAAGATTTCTAATTAGTTTATTGATAACACAGTGCACCCCACAATGTTCACGGATTACCTCCAGATGTTACTCCACACTTTATTTAGTTTGTAATACACTACTATAAACAATTCATGTAACATGATGCAAGCAATGACGACTTTAGCTTGAAAACGGTAATTAACGATTAGTATAGGTAAAGGGAATATCTTTAAAGTAAGCTTAGTGCGTAACATATAAGCCGAGTAAAAAAAACAAAAAAAATGGTTTAAGAATTAAAATATATTTAAATAAATGCTTCGAATTTATTTTATTTTTGTTACTAATAATAATTAAAAAATTATATACCATCACGCCTGTATTCCCCGAAGGGTTAGGCAGAGGTGTACCAATGTACACCCACAGCTCGCCGGTATGTTTAGGTCCCATGTATGGGGGCGAGCCTATTGCCATTAACCGGGCACAAATCCAAACTCCGAGCTGCTACTGAGAATTTCATAGAAAAACATAATAACACTTTTTGCTCGACCAGGGAATCGAACCCATGACCTCGAGCGTAGCAGCTCAGTCGTGCTTAGAACCACTAGGCTATCGAGGCAGTTATATATTAGGTTAGGTTATTAGTTTGTTATTGTTAGGTTAGTTATTGTGATTTTTGTTACTATTATTCGTTATTATTATTTATGTTAGTATTCCATTGTATTATGTGAAACCCTCTTACTAAAACAATGTTGTACACTTTGATTACTTAGTGTACATACCTAGATCATTATTATTATAAAAGTAAACGGAAGTTTGTAGTGTTTGTGTGTGCACGTGTGTTGTCCTGGAACGCTGCACATGTTCCACGTAACGGACAGCTCTCACAAACACTAACTCTATTGCCAATTCTGAAGATTCGATCATAAGGGGATGTAGCTCAGTGGTAGAGCGTTCGCTTTGCATGTGAAAGGCCCCGGGTTCGATCCCCGGCATCTCCAAATTTTGCTGCTTATTACAAATATCGATTATCAAAATGTTTAATTTCTTATTTTGAAAACAGGTTAACAAAACAATAATTAACAACTTTTTCTTTAAAAAAAATGTAACTTGGAAAAATCACCCTTGCAAAAAGAGATACGTGACCCCGACGTGATTTGAACACGCAACCTTCTGATCTGGAGTCAGACGCGCTACCGTTGCGCCACGGAGTCTATACGAGATTTCTCGAAATTATAGTTCTATTTGAATTCATAACTAGAGTTCCAAAATTGTGAGTTAGGCAGTTATTACTTTTATTAATAACACACAACTACGTCAGTTGTGCCCTCTATACGAAAGTAGCAGAAATTAACAGACCATAAAGTGTATTTTATAGATTATACACTGATGTACTTTCCTAAAACAGTACTGGAAATTACTAAAATGAATTTCTCAAAACCAAATTCGACGCAAGGATTAATTTATTTTTCTAAATGACGTAGAATATATATATTTTCTATTAGAAAACATACTACTAGCGACACCTAGCGGCGAGTAGCCGAACTAGAATTGTATTTTCAACTTTCAGTTATTCAGCAGTCGCCACGTTGCACATTACGCGTATACATTTTATTATCTGGTTGTTATTTAGACAAAAGGTTCAAAGGTACCAATGTGTTAACAAAAAGCGCTAATATGATTAGAATCTTTTCTGATAGCATTGCAGAGTGGTAGCAAGCACATTATAAGAGTGAATACTTGATGTGAAGGCTATAAATTCAGAAGTGGAAGTGGGCCGATCATGTCTGCAGACTGACAGACGGTCGGTAGAGCAGCCACGCGTTACAGTGGACATTACGTTGCGCCAAAGGTAGTGTGAAACGCCCTGCTGCACGGTGGACCGACGATTTCAAGATGGTATGGCAGGCAACGGACGGATGCGGGCTGCCCAGGACCGGGATGGTTGGAGCTCTTTGGGGGGGACCTGCCGAGTGGACGGCTATACGCTGATATGAAAATTTATCTTGACTAATTATCGGGATAAATTCACAATTCGTTTCTTCACTAGTTTTATTTCTACATTCATATGTACGCGACATTTAATAAGCAGTACACATTAGTGTGCTTGCGTCCATCCAATGTGACTTATATGTAGTTGTGCGCATTGCACCTAAATACAAAGTGCATGTTGTCGCTCGGTTTTCCTTGTGGAGGGAAAACCCATTCCGAGAGGATGTATATTAGGAGCAATAAGAGGACGGCGTCAGTACACGGCAGCAGACGACACGGAGCGGCTAACACGTAAACATGCTGATGAAGGCTGTCCTACTGGTGGTGATGATAGGGGCGGTGTGCGCGCAGCTGGAACAGGGCACTCTCGCAGCGCTGTACTGCCCGCCGGCACGCGTTGGTCGCAGCACGGGGCCGCCGGCCGGGCCGGTGCCGGGCCCGCTCGCCCCGCGCCGGCGCGCCACCCGCAGTTACTTCGACCGGGACGACGGCCCGCGGGAGACCAACAACGAGGTGCTGCGCCGCGTACAGCATCAGATGGCTGACCCGAGCTGGACGCCTAGCGTGCGCTCGCGCACTCCCTGAATGGCGTGATGCACTCGGCTGGAGTACACCACAACTCTATAATAATCTTTCCGGAACATTCAGAGATCTCTCTCTTGAATGGTACCGCGTTAATATAATTTTAAGTTTAAATTTCATCAACACTATCCAAAATTAGAATAATAATATAGATGTAATAAATATTATTAAGAGTAATGAAGAGCTCTGTGTATGTTAACGTTTATAATGTTACCTCCCTAGTCCCGTAGTGCGTGTAGGTACGTAATGTACGTGCGGTTGCAATAAACCCGTTGCTAGTTGCTATGAAGTGAGCGCACTGCTGTCAGGACGGGCGCGGTGACATTCTTGCCAGCTGCCGCCGTGTCGCACTCATGCAACCGACATCAATATTAAAGCAAATTTTATAAAATCCTGTTTAATGACCTTACGTTATGCTGGTTTTATTTAGCAACTCTATAAGGACACCAAGAGTAAGGGACACAATGGAATAGGTAGATATATATTTAGTTGCTAAGAATGTAGATACAGGTTTCAGCAGATTTTTTTAATTATTGAAGAATGCTTTTACATACATTGTAGTATAATGTAGGCAATTACAATCAGTAACCACACTTCACTTCTGAAGTAGTATAAAGGTAACCCTTAGTATGTGCGACTGAGGAGACTCCCACAGAGCAGCACCTCATCATTACAAATCCTCCTTCATCTTAAGTAATTGGGTAGTTCACACCACTAACCAATAATTTCAAGTCACAACTTTTCTAAAACCGCTTTATTTTACCCATGAAAACCGATTAATTTTCAATTTATCGTAAAATTACATTTTTAAATCAAAAATGTTTACAAATGTTTAAATGTTTGTTTGTTTAGTTTATGTTTAATGTTGTTTTTTTTTAATCAATAAATAGTTAGTCAATTGAGTATAATAGGCCGATAAGTGACGTCACAGCGTGCTATTGCAATACAAAATCTATGGAAGAGTCGCGTTTTGACGGTTCATAAAAAGTATGCCAACTGATGGTATTGGCTCGTATCAACTACCCAATTGTTGAAGCACCTCTTGCTCTGTAAGTAGGTAAATACTAACACACACGTTTCTTGACATCCTACTATCCTATCCTATTTTCCTACTACCTATTATTATAAATGGGAAAGTTTGTGAGAATGGATGGATGTTTGTTACTCTTTCACGCCAAATTTCATCCAGATCCGTTCAGCCGTTGAACGGCTTCGGGTGAAATTTGGCATATAGCTTAAAGTATGAAATTGCACATAGGACTTTTTATCCCGGAAAAATGTACGGATCTCGTGGGATACTATAGACGCGCACGAAGTCGCGGGTTAAGCTATGAAGTATGAAAATGAAATGATTAATTTCCAACTTAATTTGACTTTTTTTATTATGTGTCTTACACATTCTGTGAATGAATTCCTCCTGTCTGCCTGTTCCCGTTCAGAAGACAGCCCTGTGACGGACGGCGCAGTCTTCGTTCTCTATGAATGTCTATGATCTCTGAGTGGCTGAGTATTTGCTGACAAACCGCGCTCTTGTTGTGACTATTTCTTATTCCCGTGACGCTCTGTGTTCTTTTTCCTCGTGCTGGACTTTAAAGAAGATTATTGACTCTGGGAACGCCGTAAATAAATTTAGTAGTAGGTAAAAAAAAATGTATTTGGGTACCTATTTATAATACGCAATAACAATTAGCTATCTTATGTTGGGTGTAAGACATCCGCCAGTAGCAGTTGAGTGTACAAAAGTCAACGCTGACCGCACAGTTACATAAAAGAGTTTGCGCACAGAATACATAGGCAATAATAGTAAAGAGTATTAGTGTGCATGACGCGGTGACAGGGTTCCACTAGGTACTTTAGTTGCTATGTCTGTATGTATGCAACCCGTAGTAGATACCTATGTGGAGTCACTAACCCATTCCGTTCGGTCTTAATAACTTTTTATACTTAAAATATTGTATTTAAGAGCGCATGTTGGCACATAACAGCTAAGGCATTTCAAGGAGCAGACACGCACACACAACCGAACTGTCTCTAAAATACGATTTGACTATACTTAGTTTAGCTGAACACTGAAAAGTCCTAATTGTAACACACAGCCTAAGAATACCTACTAACTACTTATCACTACGGCAGTACAAGACTTACACCACTGTCTACAAGCACAGTCACTTCTCCGAATAACTGAACTGGCACCGATACTCTAGTACTTTTTCTTTGGTGACGGCGTTCAACACTTCCAGCTAGAGGCATGTTCCCTGGTCCCCACGCACGCTGCTAGTAGTAGTAGCACGTGCTGCTCACTCCCCGGCGCCGGCGGCAGTCATGCACCGGTCCTCCCCGGCCTCCATCACGCACCCCGCTCTTCCACATATATTCAGTGAGCGAGTCCATGTCAGTAATAAACTGAGTTAGTGCGTTCGCTTGGCTCCACCCGCACCAGGTCGAACTCGTACACTTGTGAGTGCACACACGTCGGGTCGTCCATCCGGCAGAGAGACTTCACAGTGAAGTGTTTTCTGTTATCAAGATATGTATCGGTAGTCTCCGCTGGTGCATTCCTTTTGAACTTCCACGTAGTTCCGATGAGCAGGCTTGGTGTGTCGTCGCTGCGGGCGCGGGGCGCGGCGGGCAGGCTGGCGGGCAGGCGGGCGGGCAGGCGGGCGGGCGCGGCCAGGCCGCTCAGCAGCAGGAGGCAGGCGACGCGTATCATGATGGTGTGATTGCGAGTGCGACAGTGCGACTGGTTTTCCTACGGTGCGTGTCTCGTATATATTTGGGTAAGCCTGTACTTTCCGTCTACACTGTCTTGCACAAGTAACAGGAAAGTTTTTGTATTATCTTAGCCATTGAATTTGCATCTGACTATTTTTAAACAATCGTTGTAAGTAAGTAAACACTGACATTTTAATAAGCGCAAATTGTGCAAGTACTAGATTAGATGCTTTGTGATTGTCATTTGAATCCAATTATACGTGCTTGAATGGTCTATTGCTGGTAAGTAACACACGTTCATGGCTCATGCCTTCTCATTATGACAAGAGGTTTTAGTATTGGGAGATACTACGCTGGTTAGTTTTATGTTGTCTCCACATGAGCGTGCTGCCAGCGCCCGCAGGAGTCTGCAGGGACAAGATGCAATATGAGATTTGAATGATGGTTCTATGCAGTTTTCTAAAATTAACAAAATTCATATAGTCTAGTCCTAGTTGAGTGGCTTGCTCCTGCCTGTTCGTGGTCAATGCTCAGTTGTCTAGGTTCTAAGAAACTATTCAAGGTGAACTGAACTGATGACGTGCGGTGTTTTCCTACCACCGGATGATTTGGGGAATTCCTAAGTAAAACCCAAGTCTTTGTAACGATATAATAATAACTTACTTCTTAATATAAAGGTTCATTTTTGTCCAAGTCCTAACAAGATGTACGGTCGATCTACAAACGACTCGACTACATCGATGAGTAAATAAAGGAAAGCAAAAGAAGTGCGGTTAACTGCCCCGGATTATCATTATTAACACCTGTCAATACCTACAACACATAGCTGTGTTCTAGGTATTGACAGTTGTTCTATTGTTATGTAACGCACAGTAAGCTGCCTTAGTATGTCGTGTCGTGCAATGATGCAAATATTCGCGACCGCGAGTGTATGTCAGTGGAATGCGCGGGAAAGCCCAGCGCCGCGTGCGCAGCAGAGCAGCCGCCGCCGGCGCCGCTACCACCGGTACTCACGTAGCACTGTCGAGAATGCGTTGATCACCTAGTAACACATACAAAAGTAGGTATAATCTTCCAACATTTTAATAGATACCGATAGTAATCATCGAGAGAACCGGTTTTGAATTTAGATTAGTTTTTTTTTTTTTTATCTATGGGCATCTCGCAGTTCAACCTAGGAGGTTGTTTACTGCCTAACCGGGCTTTCCTGTGGATGCCTCGTAATTAAGGCCTCCAGCCAGAGCAGAACACTTATAAACTAAGCGACTGCGCGCTAAGGGCACCCCCTATGGGGTACAAACCTCGGCTTAGGGCGTCGCTGGGGGCAGCAATCGAGACAGGCCGGATCGCTTATTATATTAAGCTGCGTACAGACAGCGCGAGGCATGTGTTCCAAATTGTTTGCCAGGCATGCCTCAGGCTGTGTGGACAAGCTGCTCAGTGTGAGCATTCGTCGCAGTAGCGAATTTGATTGGCGATCTGGGCATTTGTTGAGCATTTGGCATACGTAGCAAAGTATTCGCGGCGAATGCCTCGCGCTGTCTGTACGCGGCTCAATATGGACGGTTTTAAAACTACAGCTCAGCTCGCGGGCTGGCTCGAGCAAAGGACGGGGTACGATTTTACACTGCCTGCCGACGAATTTATACTGCCTGCGCGCGCGTATGCCGTTCCAAGCAGTATACAATCTATACAAACATGAACCTTAACTATTAAGAAGAAGCCTGAGTTTTCTTCAGCCGTATGAAATGCGCCCCGGCGCTGGCCGATTGATGGAAATTGTACATTATTCTAACCTCCTACATTGAGTGCGCCTAGTTTTACGTTGAAGCCGCTTTGTTTTGGATCTTGTTGTAGTGCGAGTTGGTAGCACATGGTTACTAATCAGCCGCGTGCGGTGCTGCTCAGCGCTCACGTAATACACGCGCACCATGCGGGCGCACGGAAAACCCGGCCCAGGCAGACACGATGCAAACTCATACACTCACACTAGTCGAACTTACAATCAGATAGGGCACGCCTTGATTGACGCGGTAAGTCCCCTCTTTGAGGAGTGGCTAAAGCGGCGCCACGGCGCCCTCACCTACCGCCTGACGCAGGTCCTCACCGGACACGGAAAGTTCGGGAGGTTCCTACACCTCATCGGGCGGGAGGAAACGCCCGGGTGTTACCATTGTGAAGATCGCCCCGAGGACACGGTGGATACATTGGCGGTGTGCCCCGCTTGGGCTGAGCACCGCCGAGTTCTCGTGGCGGCCATCGGCGGCGGCGACATCTCGCGTCCGGCACTGGTTCAAGCCATGGTCCGGAGCGAGAGGGAATGGGAAGCAGTCGCCTCCTTCTGCGAAGCTGTAATGCTAGAGAAGGAGACGACGGGAGAGGGAAAGGAGGGTCCCCCGTCCCAGCAGCCGCCGCGGTAGACGCACCGGGCGTCGGGAGCCAAGAGACGACTCCCGGCCACCGTAGACGCGGGTCTGTGGGCGGTGAGCAATGGGTAGCTCACCGTCCGTACGTTCCCTAAATAACGACAGACCGTGTCGACGGCGCGTTCGTGTTCCACGCGCGCCTCAAAGAGATGTCAGCAAACTTGGATGGGGCCACTGAGGGCCGATGCCTGCCGGGGCTGCGGGTTGTTCGAAAGAGATACCGCTCCCCCGGAACGCAAAGGGCACATGAAAGGAACATAGACGGGTTTTAGTCAGTAAAAGTCTGACACTCCATCCCGCCCCGCCCAGGCCGGGGGAAGTTATTTGATGATTTCCCGTCTTAAAAAAAAAAAAAAACTTACAATCAGATGACTCCTAATATATACTACTCAAAACAAAATAAGGGCCATTAGTCTGTACCATGAAAATAATACCAATAGGTATATATTTTTTCGCCTCCATAACGAAAACTAATGTTGTTTTTACCATGTAGACCAATAAATTTATTCAAATAATAATGATTAAAATGTTTATTTGCTTTTGAAAGAAAAAACACATTTTAGGTTAAAAATAAAAACAATGTAAAGTTACTGAAAACAAAAGAAAATACTCCATGCTCATTTTTTAGTAACGGGTATGCCTCCCTCGTTTAGCTACGCACTCCTGAAGCCTGGAGTGCATGCTCTCAATCAAATGCCTGACATTTTCCATTAGAATCTCTTCCCAGGCCCTTTTAACAGTTGCTGTTGGTTGTGGATTTCCTGATCACCGTCTCCTCTTCTTGATGTCTGCTGGTTTTCATGCAATCGATTACGAATAGTTTGGTCACTGACACGAGTAAGCGTTGTCAGCCGTAGCCCGTAAACGATTTTGCAGCTTACGGGCCGTCGTTGTGCGATCTCGGCGCGCACTTAATCGAATGTAACGATCCTCTTGAGCTGTTGTAATGCGAACTCTGCCCGAACCAGGTCTTCTTCTAACACTGCCGGTCTCTTGGAAACGATTCCATAGATTTTGAATAGCTATTCGAGAAATCCCAATTGCAAACCCACAGATCGCTGCGAATGACCTTCTTCAATCATTGTAACGGCTCTGGTTGCTGTCAGCCAGTCCATATCCTGCGTGCTTGTGGCATATTGCAAAAGATGTTTCTGACTCAAGATATCAATCAATACCCGTATATATATAATGTACTCTGTGATATCAATGAACTCTGATAATTTCTAATAAACCAAGAAGCTAAGGAAAGCAAAACGTCAAAGAAAATGGAATCAAAATTTTCAAAAAACGGTAATTTAAAAAACTAAAAAACCCGACTGCTATTCTTTAAAAATCCCTAAAACAAGATAAATTGTAGCAGTCGGGACCCAGAAATGGAGGATTAGTGAATTGAGAGCACATACCTATATTACATTGCAGATGGTCCCGAATGGGTCCCGACTGCTACAATTTATCTTGTTTTAGGGATTTTTAAAGAATAGCAGTCGGGTTTTTTAGTTTTTTTTACCGTTTTGTTTTTTACCGTTTTAAAAAAGAAATTAATATACCCAGTATCACTCTTACAGTAAATACGAATCTACCGACACCTCTCAAGCTAAAATCCATCGAGCCGTTCAGCCTGCAGAGCGAGCCAAACATTTGAATTTGGCGCCAAAAATCCGCCATTTTGTTTTTTTTTTATATACCCAGTGTCACTCTCACAGTAAATACAAATCTAACGATACCTCTCAAGCTAAAATCCATCGAGCCGTTCATGCTGCAGAGCGTGCCAAACAATTATACATACAAACATACATACATACATACATACATACATACAAACAACCTCCTTCTGTCGCAGTCGGGTAAAAAGAGTTTTAAATAAAATTTTATTTAAAATTGTTGCCAGCATTAGATGAATACTACAATATTAAAAAATTTAGGTATCAAAGAGTTTGTATACTCAATATTTTACTACCTTAAATATGTAAATCCTTACTAATCCTTACTAATATTATAAATGCGAAAGTAACTCTGTCTGTCTGTCTGTCTGTCTCTTCTTCACGCCTAAACCACTGAACCGATTTCAATGAAATTTGGTACAGATATAGTCTGGGACCCGAGAAAGGACATAGGATAGTTTTCATCCCGGAAATCCCCCGGGAACGGGAACTATTAATCCACGCGGACGAAGTCGCGGGCAAAAGCTAGTGTTTAATAAATTACACCAAAATGAATAAATACTTCGTGGCCCTTATTTTGTTTTGAGTAAGTAGTACATTTATGTAAAACGTATCAAAGTTTTAAGACTAAAAACTTAAAAACTAAACTCTTTTTTACTTTTTTTTATGTGATACACCTATTGAGGAAATCTATAATAATCATGTACCTAATAAACTATAATAATAACTATCACAGCTAAGTATTTACGAGTAAACACCAACTTGTAAAATATATGTTTGGTATGGTTCATGGCATATTTAACTAACTAAACCACAAAAAAATACTGTACCATGTTTCTATCTAGGAAGCGAGAAAACTTAAAAAATGTTATCTAAATATATATAATTCAAAGGTGACTGACTGACTGACTGAGATAGTGATCTATCAACGCACAGCCCAAACCACTGGACGGATCGGGCTGAAATTTGGCATGCAGGTAGATTTTATGACATAGGCATCCGCTAAGAAAGGATTTACATCAATTCTACCCCCAAGGGGATAAAATAGGGGATGAAAGTTTGTATGAAACTTTGTCAATTTTAAACCGATCGAGCTGAAACTTTGCATGCTTAAAGCTACTATGACGTAGGCATCCCCTAAGAAAGGATTTTGACAAATTCCACCCCTAAGGGTATAAAATAGGGGATGAAAGTTTGTATAAATCTTCTTAGATTTTCGACTGATTGAACTGAAATTAAAGATTGGAGCTACTATGATGAAGACGTCCGCTTAAATAGGATTTTGATAAATTCAACCCCTAACGGGATAAAATAGGGGATGAAACTTTGTATGAAACTTTGTCAATTTTAAACCGATCGAGCTGAAACTTTGCATGCATAAAGCTACTATAACGTAGGCATCCCCTAAGAAAGGATTTTGATAAATTTCACCCCTAAGAGTATAAAATAGGGGATGAAAGTTTGTATAAATCTTCTTAGATTTTCGACTGATTGAGCTGAAATTAAAGATTGGAGCTACTATGATGAAGACGTCCGCTTAAATAGGATTTTGATAAATTGAACCCCCATGGGGTTAAAATAAGGGATGATGGAGGATGTAAACATATTAGTTTGAACCTATCAGTACCTAATGGAACAAAATAGCTAATCTAAATATATATAATTCAAAGGTGACTGACTGACTGACTGAGATAGTGATCTATCAACGCACAGCCCAAACCACTGGACGGATCGGGCTGAAATTTGGCATGCAGGTAGATGTTATGACATAGGCATCCGCTAAGAAAGGATTTACATCAATTCTACCCCCAAGGGGATAAAATAGGGGATGAAAGTTTGTATGAAACTTTGTCAATTTTAAACCGATCGAGCTGAAACTTTACATGCTTAAAGCTACTATGACGTAGGCATCCCCTAAGAAAGGATTTTGACAAATTCCACCCCTAAGGGTATAAAATAGGGGATGAAAGTTTGTATAAATCTTCTTAGATTTTCGACTGATTGAACTGAAATTAAAGATTGGTGCTACTATGATGAAGACGTCCGCTTAAATAGGATTTTGATAAATTCAACCCCTACGGGGATACAATAGGGGATGAAAGTTTGTATAAATCTTCTTAGATTTTCGACTGATTGAACTGAAATGAATGATTGGAGCTACTATGATGAAGACGTCCGCTTAAATAGGATTTTGATAAATTCAACCAATAACGGGATAAAATAGGGGATGAAAGTTTGTATAAATCTTCTTAGATTTTCGACTGATTGAACTGAAACGAATGATTGGAGCTACTATGATGAAGACGTCCGCTTAAATAGGATTTTGATAAATTCAACCCCTAAGGGGATAAAATAGGGGATGAAAGTTTGTATAAATCTTCTTAGATTTTCGACTGATTGAACTGAAATGAATGATTGGAGCTACTATGATGAAGACGTCCGCTTAAATAGGATTTTGATAAATTCAACCAATAACGGAATAAAATAGGGGATGAAAGTTTGTATAAATCTTCTTAGATTTTCGACTAATTGAACTGAAATTAAAGATTGGTGCTACTATGATGAAGACGTCCGCTTAAATAGGATTTTGATAAATTCAACCCCTAAGGGGATAAAATAGGGGATGAATGTTTTATAAATCTTCTTAGATTTTCGACTGATTGAACTGAAATTAAAGATTGGAGCTACTATGATGAAGACGTCCGGTTAAATAGGATTTTGATAAATTTAACCCCCATGGGGATAAAATCAGGGATGATGGAGGATGTAAATGTATAATTAGTTTGAACCTAACAGTACCTGATGGAACGAATATATTAAGACGAACAAAGTAATTTTTAGTTCTAAATGTTGACAATAGATGGCGTTGATAGTATGGGTGTGCGAAAGGGGAAACTGTATTTATACCACGAATCCCATTAATACCTAATGATATCCCGTTCGAATTTAAACGATTACAGTTTCCCCTAAAAGTCTGCTTTGCCAGGACAATAAACAAGTCTCAGGGGCAAACTCTTAAATTTGCGGGTATTGACTTGAGAGAACGTTGCTTCTCTCATGGACAGTTTTATGTTGCTTGCTCACGAGTAAGTTCACCCAGTAGCTTGATAGTTTTAGCGCCTAATAACAGATTAGTCAAGAATATTGTGTACAAAGAAGTTTTGTAGGCCCTAATTTTGTACACACGCTAAACAAAAGTAAAGTCGCAAAAACTATACCTAATTAATAATAATAGTTTTTAACGCGAGCGAAGCCGCGGGCAAAAGCTAGTGGTACTATAAATCTCATATTATTATCAAAATTGTCGTAAATTGTGAACCAATTAAAAAAAATAAGAGTTTTGGCTGGTTTCATCTTCCTTGTCGAGTACCTGATCTGTCCTACAAGATGTCCAGAAGATGGCCTACTAGATCAGGGTTTCTTAAAGTGGGGTCCACGGACCCCACTTTCGGGGTCCGTAGCATGTGTATCAGGGGTCCGCAGTAGGTCAGGTTGTAGAGTGTAAACATATTAAGAAATCGTGTAGTAAACTCGACGAGACGCATTGTAGTTGTTGAGTGGCGAAGTCCAGAAAGAGGTGTCGAAGCATCTAGAAACATTGCAGTCATTGCAGACGTCTTTTGAAGGATATTTTAGCTCAGAATCGCTTGAAAAAGAAACGTGGGTGCGTAGTCCATTTTTAATCGATATTGATAATATCAGCGATTCAGACCTTATTAAAGATGACTTAATTGACATGAGATCTAAAGAAGTTTTGAAAGTTGAATTTCATGCAAAAGATCTTAGCGAGTTTTGGTGTTCTTTGAGTCAAGCTTACCCTCTTCTTGCCAAGCGAGCTATGGCCGTTCTGATACCATTTGCTACTACGTATCTTTGCGAGGCAGGATTTTCGGTCCTGGTGTCAATAAAAACTAAAAATCGCAACCGTTTGAACGTCGCATGACATGCGCCTTGTCTTGTCGAAGACAATCCCACAATTTAATATTCTGATTGAAGCCAAACAGCAGCACCCTTCTCATTAGTATTATTTCAATAGTTTTAGTAGTACTTAAGTACCAATTAAAGATTTTTATTAAAACATTTTTTTTTTTTTTTTCATTTCCAAATATTTTTTGACAGGGGACCATGGAATTTTTTAAATTGTGAAAGTGGTCCGTGACTAGAAAAAGTTTAAGAAACTCTGTACTAGATAGTAATAATAAACGAAAAAAGAAATGCAATTAAAAAAACATAACAAACGTCGCGCAGTCGAGTAAAAAAAATTATCTCAGGCCATTCTTAAGTTTTCCAATAGAAGCTATAAAGCTTCCTTCTAATATAATGTTTTTGTTACATTTATTTATCCCACTCTATGCTTTTTGCAGTTATGTCTTTTCTGTATTATCCGCTTTTATAAGGTAACAAACTTCTTATTTGGTCATCGATCGATAGAGATTGGAATGAGTCGAATAAACATAGTGTTTTTTTACCCGACTACGGCGAAGCAAAAAGGAGGGTTATGAGGTTGACCGGTATGTATGTATGTATGTATGTATGTATGTATGTATGTATGTATGTATGTATGTATGTATGTATGTATGTATGTATGTATGTATGTATGGATGTTCATCTGTTCCCTCATAACTTCTAAACCGTCTAACGTAAATTGACAAATGAGGTGTCATTAGAAGCGTCTTGATCGTCCGCTGGTTATAGGCTACATTATGTTGCAATAAATTGTATGTGGCGCCCTCTAGGGCTCAAGAAGATGTGAAAAAAAATTTTTTTTCTTCCAAATATGGTCGTGTTGCATATCAAACTAAAGGGCTTAATTAGCACATTTCAAATATATATATATTATATAAGTAAATTGTACATAGCACCCTTTAGAACGCATCATAAACCTAGCTAACTAACCAATATTTCGTTTGGGAGACTTAATAGATTATTATTTTTCATATATTGTGTATATATGTTGCAGTTCCAATAATATTACGCATATAAATGTCTAAATTTAAACCCCAAAATATTTTAAATAAAAAAGAAGTTTAAAAAACTAAAACCCGACTACAAAAAATTCACGTTCTAAAAAGTATGAAACAAGAAAACATTCTCATCTGAAAGCCGTGGTCGTATGCCACCTAATTCAGGTAAAACTGTATGTATGTAGTTATAGAACATGAATCTTTAGCACTAAAGTTTAGGGTAAAGTGGCATACGACCACGGCTTTCAGATGAGAATGTTTTCTTGTTTCATACTTTTTAGAACGTGAATTTTTTGTAGTCGGGTTTTAGTTTTTTAAACTTCTTTTTTTTTAGCATGAAATTATACCCCGCTCATTCGCTTGTTTTTTTTAAAGATATTGCAATTTTATAAAATGGGTTTTATTAACGGGAACCAAATTAATTATGTAAATAATTATTTGCTTAAGTGATTTTTAAAATAAACCCTATGATGATAATAATATTTTCAGTTGTTTGGTGATCATGGTGAATCCCTTCAAAAAGATCTACTGGAATAATAATGGTATTCCAAAAAAACATGGCCTTTTTTTACACTACTCTTCGCTCGTGTCCATTTTGAATGTTTAAGAACGTATGTACTATCTGTTGTATTCTTATTCTTTCAACGGCAACACCGAGTACAATACGTCAGCTACATATTATACTAACTGTAGTAACTGTCATTGTTTCATGGTCTTCTAAAGTCTTGTGTCACTCACTCACTAGTCCTTGTCATTTGTCATTGTCATGTCATGCATGTCATTCATTGTCATACATTTCGCACATTAGGTTGCACGAGTGTTGAATTTCGAGAGTAAAATCGTTTTTATATAAAAGTTAATCACAGTAATGATGTTGTTGTAGTGTTTTGTCGTGTTGGTACGCTCCCGCCGCGACCATGGGCTACGACATCGGGTGGATCATCCCGAGGCTGCGGAATCCGGGGAGGCTTTGGTACTGCGCGAGTTCTATCACAGTCGCCGTCGTCGGTTTATTTAGCAAAATTATCATTGGTGAGTGAAATTATCATTCTTATACGCTTTCTTCACGCTAGCTGATGCACCTGTATTGCATATTTTTGTTAAAATCTATAACGCGCGATTTTTAATGGGTAATTAGCATTTTAAAATGTAGTGGGGACGGATTCCCTTACATCAGCACATTTGTAACTTGTTGCATACGACGCACACGCTACGCCGTTATTATATTGACCGTAACGTCTAATTATCTAGTCCAACAAATAACCAACATGGAATGGTTTTCAAATGTTTACTGTTAACCTTAGTTAAAGTATAAGTCATTAGACTCAATGCCAACTTACAAGAACAATATCTGCTGAGTACATTAACTTGTACACACGGAACTCCAGCATCCTGCACTTTCAAATATTATTAATTATTTTAGTTCCAAATGATACATCAGTGCATTGACCTTTTCTATCAAAAAAGTCCACACACAATATCTATTATTGCATCAGAGATTCAGAGCTCCCTTCAATATATTTATATATATATATATAAAGGCAATTGAAAAAGTAAACTGCAGTCATTATCAAATAAAGTTATTTAGTGCACAGATCTCAGCACAAACTAGTATATTGTCATGGCAACATTCACTAGAGGCTGCCCTGGGTAGCATGCGGCAGGGCAACACCTGGGTCAGTGACCCTCGGCAATACACTGCATTATGTAATGGACTAATGGATAGTGTTCTGATAGTCTTCTCCATACAGACCTATGTTTTGGAACAAGCAACTAGCTTTAATTTAAAACTGTAACTTCTTGACATTCAAAAGTGCCTGTAAATGGTCTAATTGAAATAAATGCTTTGACTTTGTTATCCAATTATCCTGACAAACATTCCCATTGCTACAATTAACTACATTTACAAGTTATTCTATTAATAACTTAATGCTGCATACATATAAAATATCCAGCCCAACCTAACTTAACTTATAAGATGTTTTGTCTCTTGGCCTTATATTGGGTCGTTACGCAACAATATATTAATAATATAAGTGTTGGAGGTTAAGTAAGTCAAGATCAAACTCCACACAATGTTGGCCTCACAGCTGTGCTCCGCTTTACATTTATGCTCAGGGACAAATATTTGACTCCTCAATAGATGTAATGATATTAGACAATGTACTGTCTAATATTCTGCACAATACATGAGATCAGTTGTCTGCTTCTCGAATATGATCTGTCACTAATATCATGACATGTTTGTAGAATGTTATCATCTGCACTGGATCCCCGTTGACCTACATATTTGTATCAGGTTGCCCTTAGATTCTTATTTTATCTGTTCCTCCACACTTTCTTATCATATCTCACTTCAACACACCAGATTAAGCAATCGCTTTTGTGACGTATTTAATCATATTTTTACAGTACAGGGCCATCAATAAGGTTAATCGACAAGATATAGGAAACATTCGGCTTTATAGAGCATTGTTGTCACTTGTATCTGTGTGAAAACCTCTGTGTAACACTGAAAACTAGATTTGCCCCCAATCTGATTGGATCACGTTACGCACGGCACTGTATATGGCATCCTTGTACACTATTGTTGCATGGAGTTACATAAGAAAGGACTGACACACTTTCTTTTAACATATAGTACTCAATTTATTGGCATATATTGAACTGACCACCAGATATAGTAAATCAATTATAACAGTAATTTGTATCTGGAGTGCATTGAAGGTGGAATACAAAATTGACTAATTGTTTTATTATTGAATATGTACATATAATATTGTCGTGGAGTATCTGCAGAAGGAGCTTTAAGTAAACGAAATTAGCTTGATCTTGATTTAATTTGTTTGAAAGAAATATCTATAACAATGTAATTTGGCCCGCAGCAAAGTGGTAAACCTAAGCCGGTGATTACAGATGTAGAGTGAGAAGCTACCTTACTAGGTGTGCATTATTATTATTCTTAAGACTTTGTATCAGCATAAAACTTACAAGTTTTGTTATGTTATATTTTGTCGCGCGATGTACCTATCTATACTTTAATATTATAAAGACGAAAGATTTTTTTGTTTACATTGTATGTTTGTATCGGATAGGCTCCGAAACTACTGGACCGATTTCAACAATTTTTTCACCAATGAATACTTAGCTACATTATTCCTGAGTTATTTATTACTCAGGCTATATAACATCATACTACGACTCACGGGAGCGGAGCAGTAACCAAAGACGTAACTTAACGCGGGTGAAATAAGCCACGCGCACGAAGTCGCGGCCCGTTAGTGCAGTGCTGGTATGTACGTATAGTCAGAGTATATGTGTTGCAGAGTTCCTCAACAAGACGACGGTGTACAACCGCGAGACGCTGACGGCGGCGGTGCGGCGGCCGCGCGGACAGCCGCTGCTCACCGTGTCCAACCACCACTCGTGCTTCGACGACCCAGGCCTCTGGGGTCAGTGCTCCTACCTACTCGCCTAAGCCTCGGGCTCTGCTGTGCACGCCACGGTTCGCGCATGAACTACACGAGTGACTGATGCGCTGCTCGTGTAGGGTTCGATTCCCGCAAGGAACAAATATTTGTATGGTGTACACGTTGCGAGTCGTTGTTTTTGTATCTGTAAGAAAGTTCAATAGTCACTCAACTTACGGAGTAATAACTTCTGTTGACTTGTTTTTAATGAAATTGGAGTCATTTTCGAAGGTACTAAAAACGTGCATTTCAGACAACAATAACATTTGTACTACCCCGGCCCGCGAGTTCGGCCGTGCGAATGTCGGTTATGTACGCAGAACGGTAAATAGTTCTGTGCTGTATGTGTTTAAGGTAAATATTAGAGAATGTATTTTATGCATATGCACCTTCCGAAATAACTTCGCTGGGGTGTCGTGATGGCCCAGCGGTTAAGGCGCCCGCCTCTCATGCACGAGGTTGTGGGTTCGCAACTGGGCACGGGCAAGTACCTACGTGACTTTTTCTAATTCATATGTACTTTCTAAGTTTATCTTGGATATCACTGACATCGGTAACCATGTCAGAGACCCTTGAGGTGGTATAGAAACTCTGACACTTGGGTTTGTGGGGTCGTAAGACCTTACTGCCCACACGATAAAGAAGAATAACTTCGCTATACAAATACTTTTGAATGTAGATACCGTGCTATCGCTAATTGAATCACATTGGCTCTCTTACATAACCGACTAAATGATGCCCACTACTTGTAGTTGCAATGCCAAATCAATTAGCTTGGGAGCTATGGAATCCGAACCATACCGATACAATAATATCAATATTACCCTTTAACAATATTCATTTATTCACGTTAACAATTCTAAAGGACAAAACTTCCCCTTTGGCCTTGCCCTTTGTCATAATGAATAGCTATATCAACACTCATAATAGCCGAGGCGAGGCCGCGCCGCCCGGCTGCACCCCTGCCTAGCGCCACGCGACGGGTGGCATCATCACATCAGCTACTCGATCCCGAAAATATTAAAACTACAATGCTACAAACACACACGCAAACAATAAATCTGCCATATTGGATAATTTTGTTAATTATTCTTACTAGTTGTTTTTGTATTTCTGTTCTTTCTTTTTTTTTAGGAAAATGAGCAGGTATTTACTTATCCGTGTGATAAGGCGCGCCATCGATCGATAACATTGTTTATCGGCAAAATAACAGTAAAATGAGTCAGGTCAATGACAAAGCGACTTATCCTGCCGTGCAAGTGGGGCTGTTCTCCCGAGCGGCGGGACGCCTCGCAGGTGCCGCGTGCTGCGACGAGTGCGCGACTCGGACATTACCATCCACACGCTGAGAACAATGGACGCCTGCATTAGTTTTATTGTCCGTTGTGTTTTTTGTCTTTATCACTTATCAGCCATCTGCTGCGTCCGTCGATCGACGGCGCCTCCTGATTACTGGATAGATAGATGCACACGCAGCACACGCCACACACGCTAGCGACGTGCGTGTTCGCTGTCCCTAGCTCACTGCCTCACGGCTCACAAAGCTTTCCTCCCACAGACACGCCTCGTCTGTTTGAGTTTAATACACATTGCGTCATTGCTTTTTTCATACAAGCAACCCTCTGCGATGTTTGTGTCTTTAACTTAGTTTTATTTTATTTTACGGAACTGCCACTCCCGCTAGGTACCTACCTACTCATTATTACAATATTCCCTGCGAACCCATCGGCAGGCGGGGACAGACCGACAAAGTTCGTTCATTCTCTGTACGAGGATCGCCTTCGTCATGTAGGACCATAATAGGCTAATAATTATGAGAAAAGAGAATACTTTTTATTCACTAATATTATATTAAGTAAAATATAGAAAAATCGAAAATTTTAATAGCCTAGAGTAGTTTTAGGATAGAACAGGCACGTTTGATTTAGCTTCCACATTGGGCTGGTCGCAAGTCTGACTGCCGAGTCGTATGGGCACTGTTATTAGGTGTTCCCTTTAGGACATTGAGTAGCATCACGGGCTCTGGCTCTGTGCTTAGTGAAATATGCTTAATGATAATAGGCATTGCACAGAGACAACTATACCCGTTTGGAGAGTACGAGAGTGAGGTTAACATGTGTCTGACAGGCGTGCTGAACATGGGGTCGCTGGCGTCGCGCGCGCGCATGCGCTGGTCGCTGGCGGCGCACGACATCTGCTTCACGAACGCGCTGCACTCGTGCTTCTTCGCGCTCGGCAAGTGCGTGCCCGTGGTGCGCGGCGCGGGCGTCTACCAGGCAAGTGCCGCTCACGACACCTCATCTCGTCTTTATATTGATACGTACTGTGATCACAGTACAAGCGACAGACGTACCGGGCCCCCCGGGCATAACCCCTTTATCTATGAGATACACTTTTTATATTATCATCTCATATATTGTATGAATGACCTAATCCTACATTTTAGTAAGCCTGGTGGCGCAAGTTAAAAACATAAATGGAATAACTTGGGGGAGACGTTTGCCCACCAGTGGAACATTACCTACAAGCTAGAGAAAAAAAAAGCATAAGTCACGTCTCGTCAGCCCTCATGGCGGACTGTCAAGTCTTATTGTAAACAGAGTTTATTTCTTAGTAATATTCGCAAAATAAGGGTGGATTATTGTGAAGCAGCCAGTAGCTCTACTGTACATTACTAGCGGCCGTTGACTCCGTAATCATGTGATACTCGGACCAAGTAGGTACTATAAAGAAAAAGGGATTTACTAGGATTGATTCAAAAGAAGTGGTCTGTCGAAAGTGTATGTAGGTAGGTACATTTTGTATGACCAATGTGTCAAGAAAACACATCGATAGTCTACTGAAATATTTATGTGCGGAAAAATAAATGACACCCACTGTTTTACGTGTTTGTATAGGAATACAACACTGTCACACTGGCATCTTTATTGTTTAAATAAGCCATCTGACTACTGAAAAGGTAGTCCTTAATACTGTATAAAAACTGTGTTACAAACTCAATTTGAGAAATGGCAAATTCATCATGTGTGCTGGCTGGCTGTTAGAGATCCTCGTTCTGTAGCTGTAGTGGTGCGTGACTCACCGCGTGTGTGTGCGCAGCCCGCGATGGACTTCTGCGTGGAGCGGCTGTCGCGCGGCGAGTGGGTGCACATCTTCCCCGAGGGCCGCGTCAACGTGAGCAAGGAGGCGCTGCGCTTCAAGTGGGGCGTGGGCCGGCTGGTGGCGGAGAGCCGCGCCGCGCCGCTCATCCTGCCCGTGTGGCACGAGGGCATGGACCACGTGCTGCCCAACACCGAGCCCTACCTGCTCAAGTTCCGCAAGCACGTGTTCCTCAACGTGGGCGAGCCCATCCAGATCCACCACCTGCTCGACAAGTGAGTGCCGTCTATTGTTCACGCAGGGGGCTCTCGACTCGACGCGTATGTTTTTATTTATTACCTAATCATTATTTTTTTCATTGGAAACCGGAAGTTGGCCCCGTAAAATTTGGAAAAAAATCCAAATACCCCGAGGATGATTGATTGTTCTTCTCACTTTCAATAGTGTCTTCTTGAATGTGTAATGTCTTCCAAGCAAATAAACGTCGAGAACACAATAGCTGTTCAGTCGCCTGTGCGGCGGTGTCTGACCTGGCGTGACCGCCGCGTGTCCGCAGGTTGCGGAGCGCGAACGCGAGCGAGGAGGAGACGCGCAAGGCCATCACCGACCGCATCCAGGAGGAGCTGATGCGGCTGCGCGACCACACGCACGCGCTCATCCGCCGCGCCACCGGCAAGCACGACGCGCTGCTGGAAGCGCGGCACGAGCCGACGGCCGCGCGGCCCGAGCCGCCGGCCGCGCGGCCCGACCCGCCGGCCACGCGGCCCGGCCCGCCGGCCGAGACCGCCGCGCGGCCCAACGGCACGCGGCCCGCGCCCGAGCGCGAGCACGAATTGTAGCCACGGCGCCCCACAGGGTAGATTTACGTTTTGTACGAATCTTTACGATGTTGTCGTTCGTGACTAATTTATAACACTTTTTGTCGGACGAGGAACTGTTTAAGTGCGCACAAGCTCGCTCCACGCGCATTCATTCCGATGCAGTGTCAAGTAGTTAAGTATTTTGTTAGTATTATAGGTAGCGGGTAGCCGGCCGAGCCCGGTCGTGTCCGACGACACTCGACGCGACCTACTGATTAGTTTTATAGTAAGTTTTATTACGTGGGAATGTTTATCGGTAAGGTTAATATGTGTACTCGATGAGGATACGTTGTATGTTGTGACAATGTGTGTGTGTGTGTTAGTGTGTGTAGCGCATCCGGACACTGGTTTATGTTGAGTCGTTGTCGGTCACAATCAATCAGAATCATGTAGAGCCGAGCCGCGCCTCGCTCACGACGGCTGCGCATATTGTCGACGTCACAGGAGCTTCTATTTTGTACTCACTTACTTCCGAAGATCTTTTTTATAACGAGTTTTTTGGATATTTTTTACTCCAGTTTACCTAGTCTGTATCATTTGTATCGTAGGATAGCTACTTATATCGGTGTGTCTCCCCGAATACTTAACAAGACGTGGCGCCGAGCGCGTAGCTCGCCGCTCGGTGGCCACGTCGCCGCCGCTCGGGCACGCACGTCCCGCCCGGCGTCGCCTCCCTCGCGCTATGTTCATCGGCGGAGCTCAGACGTGAAGGCCCATTTTCATTGGTCGTTAGAGCTCGCAATCGGGGCGCGGAAGATTTCTGCTCTCACATGCCCTATGGCATGTGAGAGCAGAAATCTTCCCGCATGCGGGGTACAGGGGGGTAATTTCTGTGTTTAACCCCAACCGACGAATTTTATGGGTTGCAAAGCCGCGTGCGAGAAATACCCACATGCTATATATCGACGGAGGTATAGATAGTCTTCTTTCATTAGCTGATAGCCCTTATTCGGGGATTCTCCACCTGCTTATAACGACTGAGTTAGCGACCAATGAAGATGCGCCTTAAGCGCGGCAATGCCTAGCTGTGAAGGCAACATCGCGCGCGGTGCAGCTCGAGCCGAGGCGGCGCCGCTCCGGAGCTTACAGGGGCGCTGTGACCTTCGCACGATGGTGAGAACACCATCAGATATCATATTGTGATGAGAGATATCATTCAACGGCTACCGCCATCTCTACAACCAAAGACTGTTGCACACAAAGTGTACACAATATTTTATATCCAAAATATTTTTTAACATGTTTATTAAAAAGATACTCTTTTAAATGAATATTTTTCTCAAAAATTTAAACTATTGTAGTAGGTATAATTTGGCGAGCCCGGTCGCATATTCCTAGAAGAAGCAAGGGCCCGGCACGTCCTCAACCACATCAGACGTGTCGGCCAGTGGTGCTCAACACCTAGCGGATGTTGTGTACGCCACGGAGTTCCACTGTTTACTTTATTGTAGCGGTGTCACAGCCGTAGAACGAATGCTTCGCCACAATCTGCCATCAGTCTCGTCAGTGTATCGTCTGTTAGTTTGTTGCCGGAGTTAGTTTGTTACCAGAGTGCAATGCTAATCAATGTAAATAAGTAATTAAATCGAACGGTTCCTACAGGTTCAACGTTATCTGCTGTCTTCCGTACAATCATTTATATATTTATTAATAATTTTGTAATATATTGGACGGCTCTGCGCGCCTTGCGGCTGACCGGGCCACCGCCACACGGCGGGCGAGTGCGAGCCTCCCGGTGCTAATTCTCATAACGGTGTATCTTAGTAGAATTTTAATTATCATAATGATACATTTTCTACAATATACATTAAATTCTTATATCGCCACAATTTGCTGAGCGGATAGACTATAAATATGCAAGTTGAGACGTTTTCATTTAAAATGTCGTTCCCTGCCACATGCTGTGCACAAGCAGTGCCTGGAGTCGCACTCGAGCCGGTGACGCCACCGCAAGGCGCGCAGGCACGTCACGTTTGTACAGTGACGCTCCACTTCGTATATAAGTATGTAACTTAGAGACGATAGTGTTGTGTTAAGCCATAACATAATCATGTTCTGTTGTCCAATTAAGTATGATGTGCTTTTTGAGAAACTAATTTTTCAAAATAAATCGATGGACTTACATTTTCTTATGTTTTATTATCATTTGTTTATTTTATCCCAAAGTGATTCAATGCCTAGTCTCTATCGGAAACTTTTGTTGCGTATGTCATCAAACAATTGGAAAAACCGTCAGTTTATAATAAATGCAGTATTTATTGTAAACTGACGAAAAACTGTGAACATTTCCTTGACAGTGAAATGTCAGCTAAGTATAAAAATACTTCGTGTAGTGAGGGGAAATACCACTTTTAATCAGATACTTAAGACATATCGATGTTTTTATAATCGACAAAAATGTTAGATTGCATTAATGATTTTTGAGGAATATCGTTTTTTACAATTGCCATCTAATCATGCAGCTTCATAACCAAGTCTGGCCGTTAAGAATACGTCCTCTTTTAGAGATGTTGAAGAGTGCACAAGGTACCAGCAATATTTATTTTGTTATTGTAATGCTTGTAAAAGTAACGATTTTTCAGATAATCAATTTTCAAAAGATCCAAAATTGAAGAGGTTTAGAAGCAGGCAAAGAAATTGAATTTAGAATGTTGATAAATGAAATGTGACAAATAAACTTAATATTTCACCAAATTATTTATTTTTGTCAAATAAATTTACAGTGATTTGCTTTCTATTTACAAAAATATCCCGTTTTTATTTTAAAATGAGAATCGTGGCTTCATCAGTTAATCGAGTCAGCGAAAGCGCCCTTCAGGATTGAAGTTAGAATAAAGAAAAGAAGACAAATAAAATAATTTAATGCCGGCGCAAAGCCGAGCGGTGTATATAATGACTGAGTGCGTGGCGAACAATCAAGAAGCGCCCGCGAGGCAAACCACGAGTTGCAGCGAATCAAGCTACTCAATAAAATAATATAGGATAACATGCACGAATTCTTTTATAAGAGATATGAAATCTTATATAAAAAGAAAATTAACAAATGTAATACATAACAACGTAAACATTACAGGACATTTTGTATCAAATGCTTCTAGATCAAGTACAGTCAACCACACATCCATAGAAGAGACATGACTTAACGCCTACATACAGTACGTAGCAGAAAGAGTGGCTTTAGTAGTTCAAGAGTTACTAATGAGGTGCGGCTGAGGGTGCCGGCACAGCGCGTGGCGCGACCTCGTCGGGCCTCTGATGTAGCACTTGGAGCACGGTCCGTATGCTCTACAATCCCCAGTTTTAAAGTATCTATTGAAACATTAGTAACAAGTAAATGTATTGATTTTTCCTTTTTTGACGGCCATATGAAACACTGTCCACTGCACAGTTACACATGCAAGTAATTACAATAATATATGTTCACTTTCAATCACATTGAAGCACTCATCACTTTCAGTTTTACCGATGTATCACAATTACTTATCAACATACGAACTTACTATTTATTTAAGAACATTTGTAATACTCGAATTACCAAAAAATACATTTCATCTGTTTCCCTCAACTTTATTGGTGACTATACCTTGTGCACGTCGGCAGGTTCCACAGTTAGCTAATGAACTGTTGTTATCTTTAAAGGTTGCAGGTAAGCACACTTTTTATCACACCTCTTTATGTCACTAGTTGGCGAGATATGCGCTTTATAAGCCACACGAGTGTAATATTTTGCGTTGTGAGTCGCGTTATTTCGGTCGAGTAATGTCTGCTACATTCTGTTTCATACAAAACTCGTGTTTCGTTCACACGGCGACGCAAAATGAGTTGTCAGTTTCAGAAGAAAGTAAGTTACGCGACAGAAATTCTGCGACTCACCACTCACAAAATTACGCTCGTTTGGCCTCACCCTAAGTGGTATCATGTGTTGCACAATCATTTAGTTGCGCGTGAAGCGTCTAAGCCTATCGTTTATTTTCAAACGTCATAAATGGCGTTTTCGTCTATTTTATAATAAAGTACGAGTGTTCCGCTGACATGGGTTGGTGTGAGGAGATGTGACACTATTACATATAGTTGCAGAACTACTACTAAAATAACAACATGTAGCATTTATTAAAGTGACGAGTATGATGCAATCTTGCAATCTACACTATCAATTCGATTTTGTTTTCGGAGGAATAAGTGGGTCTGGTTCCCGAATCGTGGGTGAGCTTTTGAAAGTATTTGAATATATACAACAAACTTTACCTTTAATAGTTACACATTCATCAATAATGTCCCATCTCAACGGAACGACCCGTAGGTACTCGCGACGCAAAACAAAAAAAAATAACGATCACACGCGTAGAGAGTCACGACACACGCGTAGAGAGTCACGACACGCGCGTAGAGTCAGGACACGCGCGTAGAGTCACGACACACGCGTAGAGAGTCACGACACACGCGTAGAGTCAGGACACGCGCGTAGAGTCACGACACACGCACACGCTAGTGGATGAACAGCAGCGCCGTGCCGGGGTGGCACGCGCAGCGGTACAGGCCGGCGGGGTACAGGCCGGCGGGACACGGGCCGTCGGGCTGCAGGCCGGCGGGCTGCAGGCCGGCGGGGCAGGGGCAGGCGCCGGGTCAGTCGGCGTCGGTGGCCGGGTGCAGCGCCAGCACCGAGGCGGCGCCGAAGGGCGGGCGGTACTGCACGCGCAGCTCGGCGAACACGGCCGCCGGCACGCACACGTCCGCCAGGTACAGCACGCCCAGTGCCGCCGGCAGTGCCGCCGGCAGCCCGCCCAGCACGGCGGCGCGGCAGCTGACGCCGGCCCAGCCCGCGCCCGGCGGCTCCACGCACACCACGCAGCCGCGCGCCAGCATCGCCCACTGCAGCGCCGCCCTGCGACACACGACAGAGCAGTACAGGCCGACTGGTTACTAACATGAATATGTTTTGGAGAATATCCACCTGTGTGGGTACGGTTTTAAGTTCTGAAGGCACAGCCGACATACTTGAACAAAATGATATCTTGCTGCACGCTATTTCCAATTTACTTGATGTTGTACTAGCTTCTGCCCGCGACTTCATCCGCGTCAAAGTAAATATATTATCTCACAGGAACCGCACATTTTTCCGGGATAAAAGTATCCTATATGTTATTCCACACTACAATCTATATCAGTGCCAAATTTTATCCAGATTCGTTCAACCGTTTAAGCGTGAAGAAGAGTCAAACATACACATTCACAAACTTTCGCCTTTATAATATTAGTGTGATTTTAGTTAATTATCAATTAATAGCTGTTCCCCGCGGTTTCACCCTCGCTGCTCAGCACCTGTTGGTCGTAGCGTGATGTTACATAGCCTATAGCCTTCCTCAAGAAATGGACTATCCAACACTAAAAGAATTTTCCAATTCCAACCAGTAGTCCCTGAGATTAGCGCGTTCAAACAAACAAACTCTAGCTTTATAATATTAGTATAGATTAATCAATGTATGAACGTGGACGCGGCGAAAGTAGTATGTAAGGATCGTAGCAGGTGGCGTTCTGTGGTGTTTGCGTACCCCCATGGGAAAAATGCGTGAGTTTATGTATGTATGTATGCATCAATTAATCAGTGAAAACTGATGCTGTGTCATTTTGCTGCTCTGTATATGCTGTTCTTATTGTAGTTCGCGTAGCACATAGCAAACTTTCCATTTGGGATGCCAAATATTGATCTTAAAATGAGGTCAGTATTTGAATAACGATCTTCTCTATACACTTAAAATCTATCGACAGTTTTCCAAGAGCACTGCCTCGGCTCGCGCCATTCTAATGTCGGCCATTCTCGGCAATATCACTACGTCATATCTTTGTTTAGAATGGATTTAAAATATGGCAGACTAGCTTTTGCCCGCGACTTCGTCCGCGTGGATTAATAGTTCCCGTTCCCGGGGGATTTCCGGGATGAAAACTATCCTATGTCTTTTCTCGGGTCCCAGACTATATCTGTACCAAATTTCATTGAAAGCGGTTCAGTGGTTTAGGCGTGAAGAAGAGACAGACAGACAGAGTTACTTTCGCATTTATAATATTAGTAAGTACGGATGACGTGTGTGCTTTCTAGAGTATACGATGCAATTCATTGAATGAGGCAAAGATATAGATTTGAAACTTGCGATAGTGTAACATCTAAATGAACACTGACTGGTAGCGGTCCTGCGGGTCGTCCAGCACCGGGTCGTACAGCGCCAGCAGCACTAGGTCGGGGCTGGGCAGCGCCGCCAGGCTGGGCGCCAGCACCACGCCGGCCGGCGCCAGCGCCGCCAGCTCGCGCGCCAGCGCCGGCGCCGCCTCGCCCGCCACCGGCGCCGCCAGCAGCGCCGCCGCCCGCGCGCCGTGCGACGCCAGCAGCCGCGCGGCCTGCAGCCCCGCCGCGCCCGCCGCGTGCGGGCCCGCCAGCGCCACCACGGTGGGCGCCTGGTGCGCGTTGCGCGGGTCCAGGCGCCGCCCGCCGCCCACCAGGCGCAGCGCCACGTCGGCGGCGGCGCGCGCCAGCAGCGTGCCGGCCTGGCCGCGCAGGCCGCGCCGCGCGAGTGCCGCCCACAGCCGCGCGCGCAGCAGCGCCGCCACGCCGGGCACGCTGAGCCCCTCGTCCGTGACGTAGTCGGCGGCGCGCAGGTCGTCGGGCACGCGGATGGCGCGGCGCGGCGCGGGCTGGGCGGCCAGCACGTTCTCGTCGTGGCGGAACTTGCCGAGGTCGTCCGCCTGGCGCACCACGTCGGGCTTGTGCGCGTTGCGCAGCTCCTCCCACAGCGCGCGCTTGTTGAACAGGGCGAGGTTGCCCTCGAAATCAAAGTCGTTGTCGAGCTCGGCGTCCGCCAGCTCGCCGAAGCACGCCTCGTTGCGGCGCCGCGCCTTGTCGTACACGTTGCTGAACCCGCCCCCGCCCCCGCCCGCCCCGCCGCCCCGACTCTTTGGCGTGGAGCTGGTGTTGCCGTAACTACCTGCAACATCAACCAATACAATCACATTAAAATAAACCCCTGTCTGCAATAGCGTATATACCACTGTTCACCTATTTTCATCAGTTTTGGTCACATTATACACGTTGACGTTTTGGAAGGGAAAGTAGAAGCAGGAACCCTAACGCGTGTACCGAAAGGAATAGGTTGACAGGAGACCGTTTAAACTATTTGAATAAATACTTACTAGTTACACTACCTAGTTAGTACTTACTAGTTAGAACACTAAAATTATTTTACAAATCAACAACACAAAGCATGGACGTCACCATTGTGAACACGAGGTGTCCGTTACCTCAGCCAGATGTGGTCGAAAATGGTCATTTGAATCTTATAGATAATTAGTTTTGCGGCTTCTGTAATTGTTGCGCACATTTTTAAATTTGTTGCGCTTATAGTTTTTTAATTATTTCACAAAAACATTTCCTGCTGAGGTAACGTTACCCCAGCCAGACCTTTTTCTTTCTAATGGGAATATTTAAATAAATACTAGCTATAAAATTAGTTGTCTAGATGAAGTAAATGTTGTGCCTTATTTTGTATTTGTTCTTTCTTCGGTTGCGAAGTTATTCGAGATTTTGCTGGGGTATCGTTTTTGGTTTTGCTAGATCTTTGAAACGGTTAAGCGGATTCTTATCATATTTTGTACAAGACTTTTTTGGAATTAGTTTAAATTTGTTCTGCAATAAAAATACCAAAATAATACATAGCTTAAAGGTTATTTCATTAAATAGAAAAACACTTCAATTGGTCCCAGCACTCTCAATAAGAGGTCTAAAGACTTACTTTAAACATTATTGTGAAGCTTGTAACTGCCTTCAAATGTATGTGAAGTTTCATTAGTATCATGTAAGTATTTAACAAGTTATGATGATATTCAGTTCTTCACGAGCACGGTCATGATGCGCGCGGTGTTATTTGGCAACTGATAAGCCTGTATATGGATATATGAACTGAATGTTATGTCAATTATTAGTTGTGTAGTTCAGTTGTATAACAGTAAAATTTCAACGTAGTACATTGGATAATTAATGAGATAATACGATTAAAGTCATTAGGAAGTGAATGACCGTGGTAACCCGACCAAGTTTAGGTGGTTACGAAAAAGCGAAAACGTAGAACATTATGCTATCTTTTGAAATGTTTAGTATAATACACCTTACAATTTCGGTACAGACGCGTACACTGTTAAATACATAATAATATAATAATATCTGTACTATGAAAACATTATTATTATCTTCCAGTTGCACATACTTATCAAAAATCACCGATAACACGTCGTTCGGCGGGACGCGGGAGGGGTGGGGTGAAGGGGTAATTCATTGTTTTAATTGATATAAGTGGGTATTAGTAGACATACGTAAGTTTAGTGTTAACTGAAAAAAACCGTTGTATAATTATTTATTGTCTGTGATCATTACACATTCCAATATTGTGTATACCTATTTAAATAAAAACTGTAACTGTGTACTGTGTTTACTGAAATCTATCATTTAAATAAAAAGTAATAGAAAATTCAAAAAAGCAAAATTACTATCTGTAATTTTAATCTGTGATTGTTTTTAAGTATAAGTTTATTAATACTTTAAAAGTTCAATTGAAATGATTATTTTACCTGTTAATAAAAAATCGTTAATAAACATTTAGTTTTTTTTAACACTTGTGTAAATGTCTGTACTAAATTTGTAACACTATCCTACATATTTTAGAAGGTAGCATAATGTTCTACGTTTTCGCTTTTTCGTAACCACCTAAACTTGGTCGGGTTACCACGGTCATTCACTTCCTAATGACTTTAATCGTATTATCTCATTAATTATCCAATGTACTACGTTGAAATTTTACTGTTATACAACTGAACTACACAACTAATAATTGACATAACATTCAGTTCATATATCCATATACAGGCTTATCAGTTGCCAAATAACACCGCGCGCATCATGACCGTGCTCGTGAAGAACTGAATATCATCATAACTTGTTAAATACTTACATGATACTAATGAAACTTCACATACATTTGAAGGCAGTTACAAGCTTCACAATAATGTTTAAAGTAAGTCTTTAGACCTCTTATTGAGAGTGCTGGGACCAATTGAAGTGTTTTTCTATTTAATGAAATAACCTTTAAGCTATGTATTATTTTGGTATTTTTATTGCAGAACAAATTTAAACTAATTCCAAAAAAGTCTTGTACAAAATATGATAAGAATCCGCTTAACCGTTTCAAAGATCTAGCAAAACCAAAAACGATACCCCAGCAAAATCTCGAATAACTTCGCAACCGAAGAAAGAACAAATACAAAATAAGGCACAACATTTACTTCATCTAGACAACTAATTTTATAGCTAGTATTTATTTAAATATTCCCATTAGAAAGAAAAAGGTCTGGCTGGGGTAACGTTACCTCAGCAGGAAATGTTTTTGTGAAATAATTAAAAAACTATAAGCGCAACAAATTTAAAAATGTGCGCAACAATTACAGAAGCCGCAAAACTAATTATCTATAAGATTCAAATGACCATTTTCGACCACATCTGGCTGAGGTAACGGACACGAACACGAGATGGCACCTATTTCGTTGGTGAGCGTATCGGGAGCGACTCATACACCGCACCACCCCGGACACGCTCCTTCCAGTGTGAGCTACATGTCTCGTATTCTGTATGCGCTCCCACATGACACTATACTTAGACTCATGTGGAGCACATATTACCGCATTCCGCGTCCCGCCAACTGACTCTTTACTAGAGCGTCGTACGATGCTGAAATTTCATGTTCGTAAAACATGAAATTGAACACACAACTCCCAGTCGCTTGTATGCCTTCTTGCAGACAAGTGCTCCCGGCAGCTCAGTTGCGCAACACGCGCACACCCGGGTGCCGCCCGCCTCCTGCGCGATGGCGCGTCCTCCACGTTGTAGCTGTAGCAGGGCGGCGCTTGCGCGACTCAATGCTGCACAATGGCAGCTTGTCATGTCGCCCCACTCAACCACTCGATGCCTGCTGAACACGGCGGCAGTCGTCCTCGTTTTCTATAGCCAGGAGCAACGTGAGCTCTGCAAATAATAGACACCTGGCCACTCTTTTTTCGTCAGGTAGTTCACCGACCATTATTATAAATTCTATCGGTCGTACAATGCTACCTTGACTCAAGCCCGACCTAGTGAATAAGAATGAGACAGGAATCCACAGTAGTCCACATAATCTACTTGTCCCTCATATAACTCGCAAAGAATTGGAGTAATTTAGGTGTATGTCCAATTTGGCCAAAGTCGATAATAAGACAACGTTACCCACTCGGGCAAACGCTTAAAAACAAAGTAGGCGGCGCCCACCGGCACCGCTGCAGAGAACTTTATTTCTCAAACAAATATAAATATTACTAGCAGTGCCCCGCGGTTTCACTCGCGTTACGATAGGTTTTTGGTTACTGATCCGTTCCGTGCTCATAGCGCGATGTTATGTATCCTATAATATGTTATTCTGATGTATAAGCTACGGAATGCCTCGCAGAGCCATTATTTTGCGGCCAAATTATTTTAAAACTGTGATATCTCCTAAGATATTCATTGAAATTAAATGATGTAAAGGGTAATTTCATTCAAAATTTAACACTTGTGATGAAGAACGTATTTATGTTGATAAGGATTAATACTATTTCCATAAAAACACCTTCGCAAATAATGCATTATTTTAAAACAATTTTACTGGCCATAAAAATGGCTATAGTGAGTCAACCTTAAAAGTTAGGCATTTACTACCGCGGACTTTTTTTTTGTATATTTTGAGAGGAATAATTCTCTCATACATTATTTTTGCGTAACTTTAACCGTTCACGCAGCGCACGCAACGAAAACCCTCAAAAAGAATATTTTTTCCCGTTTTTGCCACATTTTTCATTGCTGCTTCTACCAGTGAAACAATTTTTAAAATTGGTTCATTACTTCCGGTGATTACCCCCTACATACAAACTTGCAAACATACAAACTTACAAACAAATGTTACCTCTTTATAATATTAGTATAGATTTATTATGGCATACAAAAATACTAACGTTGATAATAGTGATGATAGAAGTGAGGTAAGTTTGTCATTACGACAGAAGTCGATTTACAACCCGAACCGAAGGCGAGGGCGCAATGAAGTTGAGTGCACAATGATAAACTCTCACGCGTGGCATACAGCGTTTTTCAATACACTAGTGAGGAATAAAAATTGTTATAAATGAATATGAAAATAACATTACCTACCCCTACCCACCTACAACTTAATTAATCATGGTATCAACAAGTTCACAAGGTGCCAGTAAGAATCCATTAAGTAAAAAGCTATAGATTGGTAATAAATTTATGAAATACGTTTTTTTTTTAAATTAGAGATGAGTAAGCTCTTAACTGTACTCAATTAGAATACAGTTAAGAGCAGAGGTGACAAATACAAAGTCGACGATGGAATGAGCTTACCCAGGAAATAACATAACATCACGTCTGTATCCCCGAAGGACTAGGCAGAGGTGTACCAATGTACGGCCACAAATCCTAAGTCCAAGCTGCTACTATTTCATAGAAAAACCCATTAACGGTACATCAATCATACTAGCACAGAGTCGAAGCGCATCGAAGCGTTAATCTGGCGTAATGCTAAAATTTCATCTAAAACAAAAAAAGAACGCGCTGACCGGCGCGCATTCGACGGAGTTCGCGCGTGTGACAGCGACTTACGCTGGCTTGGTGTGCGTGCGTTCACGCGTACCCGCATAGACGCGAACCAACGCGGCGTCGCTCGTCAAACTCAACTGATAGCCACTAAACTACCAAATGTAAAAGCAGGCGAATGCGCGCGAATTCACGCTAATACGCGCGCATTTCTGCAACTCCCCTTTTATTGTAAAGAAATTGACGTTTCGATGCGCTTCGACAATCTCACAAGACCCAGAAAATATTAAAAAAATAACTAGCTAAGCTCAACGAGTTAACTTATTAGTAATTAATAGGAGAAATATAATGCAGTGTCGCCTTTCTCAACACAGTTTTAAATTTGTTGTAGTTATTACTTATGGATTTTAATTTTAATTTCATCATTACCTGTTTAGCTGCACCGGCAGCGACATCGACGAGCCTTTGAAGTTGAGTCTTGGACATTAAATCTATAAACTATAAAGGTGCGACAAATAAAAATAAAACTTAACGATAAAGAAATAAAGTTGAAACTTCAATGTTAACGTTCGGAAGTACAAAAGAAATTTCAACTTTATTTGTTTACAGTTAAGTTTTATTTTTATTTGTCGCAAAAAAATACTCTGCCATGCCGTCCCGCCAATGTGCGCCGGGCCTTACGGGACGTAATGTACCTAACATTACGGCCCGTAACACAGGTCAGTACCTTTAACCCGGTGGCTACTTCTCTTCGCGTGTCACTTACCAGCGTAGTTGCCGTTATTATTGGTGCGGGTGGCATGCACGTCCATGGGCTCGCTGTGCGCGGCAGGTGACGAGGAGGCGCGGCTGTTGCCAGACTTACCAGTGTTGTTGTCGTTCTTGTCGGTGCGGGTGGGCTGTATCTAGCTGTATGGGCTCATAGCGCGCAGGGCGGAGGAGGCGCGGCTGTTGCCAGACTTACCCGCGTAGTTGCCGTTCTTATTGGTGCGGGTGGCCTGTATGTCTATGGGCTTGCTGCGCGCGGCGGTCGGCGGCGGCGCGGCGCGACTGCTGCCACACTTGCTGCTGCAGCTGGTGCCCGGAGGAGCCTGGTTACCTAACGCACATAATACCAGAGTACGCCAACTAATCCAACATGTTTCGATAATACAAACAATAATAGTTTTAAAACAATCTAAGTACCTATTCTTAATGTAAGAGATAAAATACATAGAAAAACAAAAATGTATTTTTTTGAGAAATAAAAGCTTACAATCAAATACTAAATTACATTATAGCAAAGCAAACAGAGTTAGCAGGCCCGCTTATACCACATCACTAAATTACATTAAAAACCATTCAAACAAAAAAATATCAAAATAAAAATAATATGATCAATCATGATGATCATGATTTAATTATGTTAGTGCTCTATGTATTTAGTTAATTGTGTGACCACAGATAACATTTAGGAAAAAATTAAATGAATGTATTAAAGTTAGTGTGCAAGGTTATTTAATGTTTATTATACAGTGTGCAAATGCCATTGTCCCGTCCTCCTTACCTCCAGGTTTGCAAAACAAATAATCTGACTAATATCCTTCCTATCCTACTTCCTACTAATATTATAACTGAAAGTTTGTGAGTGTGTATAGATGTTTGTTACTAAATCAAGTGAGAAAAGTTGAACGGATCTAAATGAAATTTAGCACAGAGATAGATTACAGCCTGGAATAGCACATAAGCTACTTTTTATGCTAGGACAATGTACGGTTCCCATGGGATAATATATCAACTTTGACACGGACAAAAGCTTATATGAAATAAATGAATCACAGGTGATAGAGGAGCCCCGTCTGACCTCCATTGTTTCAGAAAACATTATAATAATTACAATATCTAACTAGCACACCTTTTCTGGATTTTCTTTATTTATTCTAGATAGAAACATTACATTGTATTCACCGAGATTGTTAATTTAGTCTTGGTTAGTTGATCAGATGGATTAAGTGATGGACAATGTGAAGGAGATGATGGGAACAACTTGGTGTGCTTCCTTGATGATTTGCAACATGTAGTGCAAAGCATGACAGATGGAAGAAATAGAGGGAGGCAAAATATCATAACAAAGATGTTACAATATGCTGCAAGATTTAAACAAAAAAAACGGTAATTTAAAAAACTAAAAAACCCGACTGCTATTCTTTAAAAAGCCCTAAAACAAGATAAATTGTAGCAGTCGGGACCCATTCTAGAAATGGAGGGTGAGTGAATTGAGAGCACATACCTATATTACATTGCAGATGGTCTCGAATGGGTCCCGACTGCTACAATTTATCTTGTTTTAGGGCTTTTTAAAGAATAGCAGTCGGGTTTTTTAGTTTTTTAAATTACCGTTTTTTATTTTTTATTTTTTCAGTTTTTTAAAAAAAAAAAAAAAACCTGTGTCACTCTCACGGTAAATACGAATCTAACAACACCTCTCAAGCTCCATCGAGCCGTTCAGCCTGCAGAGCAAGCCAAACATTTGAATTTGGCGCCAAAAATCCGCCATTTTGTTTTTTTTTTTTTCATATACCCAGTGTCACTCTCACAGTAAATACGAATCTAACGACACCTCTCAAGCTAAAATCCATCAAGCCGTTCAGCCTGCAGAGCGTGCCAAACAATTATACATACATACATACATACATACATACATACATACAAACATACCCTCGAAAAACATAACCCTCCTTCTGTCGCAGTCGGGTAAAAATATGGTGTTAAGAAATTGATTCTGTAAAACATTTAAAGAATCAAACAAGCTTTACTTCAACATTTGTTTGATACATGGCAGAGAATAGAGAATTCAACATATTTCTAATAAGTGGATTATTCTCCACTGCATCATAACCAGTGATTGGATAATCGGATGCATATTTTCCTAAAGTGTAGCTGTTGGTTATTATGGACTGCTCTTTTGTATCGAAAAAATCCGGGAATTCGGAAACGACAAATTTAGTTTTTTCACTACTGAATCAAATCGGGTGTAGGAATATTAAAATTTATTTAGTTTAAGGTGTTGTGGTGGTGTTGTATTGTGTGTATAATATTATGGAATGCACTTTTGTATCGAAAAAATCCCGGGATTTCAGATTCAACAAATTAACTGTTTTAATAATAGAATCAAATCGGGGTAGGTATATTTACTTATTTTAACTTTTATATAAAAAAAAACTAGAAATAATAACTTCCTCTTAATTTTTCAAATAATTATGTAATGATCCTGTTTAAAAAAAAATACCAAATGCTAAAGACGACGTTTCTTCACCATGTTACAGACAAGTTTCGCATTCCTGAATTTTCTGGAATCCCGGGATTTATATTTAAAAAATATGGTTTAAGAAGCCGCTTCCATAATTTCCTAACCAAAAATGAACTGTAGGTAAATATGCATCCGATTATCCGATCAGTGATCATAACATAAGTATGTGTGTTTTGCCTAACAAAATATAAATAAGCTGCAATAGCAGGCTCTTTTGTTTTCCTTTAATTTTTACGAACATCCAAGTCTATGGAACTCAGAGAGACTCTAAGGACAAACGCAGCACACTGCACATATCTCTGCCGACGGCAGCACCATGTATGAGGGTCGCATAACCTGTAGCATACCTGAACTGGTGGGGTTAGCCTGTAAGTTCTCGCACACAGTCGCTCTCTGTGCCTTCTTCATGCCCTTGGAGACCGCCACCGTGCTGTGAGTTTGCTCCGCAGGCTCCGCCCGCGATTCGATTATCTTCAGATCTTTTATGTCGGCTGCACTGTTTCATGATACAAAACCAATAATAAGTAAACAATGCACAGACCTAACGCCAACGACTAGAGCAATTCAACCTACTTCAGTGTCACTTGTGACTTCGGGTAAGGAAAGCCATTCCTGAAGGCTTTTGTCAACGTGATAGTGCTACCATCTGCTTCTAGAATAGTTCCTTGATAGCAACCCAGAGGCTCGGCGCAGTTCACCGATATGGCGTACCCGACCCAGTTCGACATTGTCCAAATGAAGTAAAACTGTTGAAAACCTAGATGAACATCGAGTACGGCTGCAGTACTGACAGAAGGAGCTAATTCACGTGCTTGCAATCACTGTACCTATCCTATCACATTCGAAATTTTTACAATCCAATTCACAAAACATTCCTTGAACTATTCCTTTCTTAGAAAGTAAAATATCTCATTTCACGTCAAAAGATAAATCTTTGATCTCATTGCATAAAACTTTGCTTTTTGCTTCCTTTTAAAATGCTGACAATGTGCTGAACAGGAGTGAAGCGGTACAACTACAGAGATACATACATAACAAGACGTGACAGTGACTACACACACTGACACTGACACAGTGTACCGTACATTGACACTTGACAAAACATTCAAAACCTGTGGGTCGCACTCCGACTAAAACACTGTATAGTGTGTGCTTGCGGGTTCATCACCCCCTGCCTCCTTCCAAAACCCAACGGCAAGGCGACTAGTTCAAGAAAAACATTTATTTAAAAATACCTATTGATGAATCCCTAGCATAATTAAATATGTTACTTAAATACGACGAGCGGTTCTCTGCCTCTTCGCTGAAAATTGTTTGCCAGATTTTCACTTGCTAACTAACGTTTCGTAAAATTTTATTTCGCCGAATAATCATTTGCCAACTTATCATATCATTTCATTTTAATTCTAAACCCCACAGTAACCAACTGTACGTTTGGTCTGCTATTTAATAAACAGTGAAATTATTCGTAAAATACAACCGCGCTACTGAATAATTGTTCGCTATGAACACTGCTTGACTGGTGGTGTCGATAAAAATCTGCGTGCTATTGTGATAATAGCTTTAAGATTGACGTATACAACTTAACCAGTTTCTTTTTTTTTTAGGCGCTCCGCCCTCGTGTGACCGTCGGTAACCGATTTTATTGTCCGAGAGAATGAAACATACGAGGGGAGGTCAAACAGTTTGTGGAATGGAGGGGTTGAAGAAGGGAGGGGTGTATTTTTTTCACCTGGATCTACTTGCAGACTCAATACAACTATAGATACTAAGTTTCAGCACAATCTGTTCATTAACAGTCGTCCGTTACCAGTCCGTTTTTGGGTATTCGTAAAAATTTCATCACCACATATTTCCTCTCAAAATTACTTCAATCATGGTTAATTATTATAGAAAGATATGATGGATTCACTCAATATTTTCTTTGATTCAGTTCTTTTTCATTCGCGGCCCTACTAACAGGAGCAGAATAATACGTCTTTAGTGAAATAATACGTCTTATCAAGTTTTGACATCTAAATAGTTAGCCTACCGAGCGGTTCGCCTTATGCCACTGCGGTGTATCGTACACGGCACCGTGCAGCGGCAGGACGCCTTGCCGTCTCCCGGTAGCGGCGTCGTCGTGCCGTTACACGGTGGCCGGTACCGTACTGTTGACATGTGTCCACGCCCTAAAGGTGAACGGTGTGTACAAGAACAGACAGAACGAAACCTTCAGATCTGTTATTAGTTCATTCAATCCCTTCGTTCAGTCAACATACTGTCACCTGTCATGTAAGTAATGGAAGTCAAGCCGGCTTTTCACTGCGGGATGTAATATATATTACATCCTGGAATATATATTACATCCCGCAGTTGCTGTTCACACTGAAAGATATATATTTGGTTCAAACAGTTCTACAGTCTGCACCGTTCCGTTCAAAGTGAGGGCGAGGCAGGGGGGGTGCGTTGTCCGGGACGTGAGGTAAAATATATATCTCCTCTTTATCGCCCATTCGGTCGAAAAAATATTTATAGTTTGGGATATAATATATATTACAGCTTAGTGTAAAGAGGTTTCTTAAATAGTATGGTGAGCGATATTAAATTATATCTCGTGATGTAATATATATTACATTACATCCCGCAGTGAAAAGCCGGCTTCACTCATTATTATGTCAGTCAGTTGTCTTGTCAGCTGTCCTGTCTGTTCTTCAGTCAGTTGTTCACTTGTCTTGTTCACGTTTAGTTCAGTTTGTAGTATTGGTAGGAGCAAGTTTGTTTTGTGGTTTTCCTTTAGTCCAAAGACTACAAATAAGTACTCCTTTTCTGTTGAATGACGATTGCGAGTCGTTGCTTAGATACCTTGGCGGAAGTAAAACTGGATACCTGTAAATACGTGTATTTTTAATAAAAAAAAAGAAGAGACATTTCATGTATGAAAAAGGTCCATTGATATTATTTACAAAATAAATGGTCTAAGAAAAGTTCTTTATTATCTCTCGTCAGACAGTAGTTCCTTGCTTAATATCTTCTATGGGATAAAATCGACAAAAAGAAATCTCTATTTCAGTAAAATGGTAAGTGCAAATGCAAACTAAAACTTAGTCAAAAACCCTTTGTTTTTATGTTTAAATAATCACATTCAGTATATTAAAGTATTGTTCAGTGATCATATCGCTTTAGGAGACAAGACTCGTCATCCCTTGCAACACCATACTGACCGTAACATTATAATTACTGTGGCTTGAATATTGTTCAAGACAATTTTTTACTGCTTAACCCTCTCTTTGATACATTGATTTTAAAGTTAAATACGAAACAAACACAGTTCCTATTAAATCTACAAAGTCCAAGCCACCAGTGGTCAGAACTTGTTCCAGAGGAACCATCTAACTATATACATGGGGTCCAGCAGGACCACTTTTTGAATCAAGCTCTTGATCCGACTGCCCAACGAGAGCATCCTCAGATGTTGTGAGGCTCTTGGCTACTAAGCCATTGGCCGTCATGACTATCAGCACAATGACTGCTGTAATCACATCCCACACCCAAGTCTAGATACTTAATTTGTTTTTCACCTCTGCTGGCAAAGTGTTTTAGATTTATTGTTTAATCAATGAGAAATATGATATTTAGCACTGCCAATTAGGAGTGTTCACGCAACACTATCTCATAATTTTTCATAAAGCTTGCCTTATAATTATCACCCTTTAACCTTGCATGCTTAAAGAGTATGTAGGTTTGATTCATGTTTTGGGTATCGATTTTAGGGAAACATAGTTAGGTAGGTACCATATCATTGAATAAATGTGCCTTTGAATGGATTGTTAAAAATGTGTACATATCAATGTGTAATGTATATGTATACTAACTAATATTATAAAGGTGGAAGTTAGTTTGTTTGTTACCCTTTCAAGCTTAAACCACTGAACCGATTATCCTGAAATGAAGTTATAGGTAACTATATTTCCTGTAGGTACAGAAACGGACATAGGCACCTTAGGTATCTTTTATCCCTAAGAAAAATATTGTTCTCGAGGAAAACAACAATAATGTTGTTATTGTAATAGATGGTGTATGGTATCTTTCGAATCATAATTGAATTTAACCAAAAATATAACCCCCATTTACGCGGACGAATTCGCGGGGAAAAGCTAGTATGTGTTTAAATAGCCATTTACCAATCACCCAATAATGCCACAAAAAGCTGCAGACCAAATACCGAATTGTTTGGGGTGTAAGTTGCAGACTTACAGACATAGGTGCAGGGTGGATGATATCAACGGCCATTGGCGTATCTAACAGTAGATTGCAACATCGTATACAAAAAACTTTTTTACAAAAAAGAGAACCGCCTTCAAAAACTTAAAAGAGAAAAATAACCTTAGCTTTGGAAGTCGGCGGCTTTGGTTCTGTTTGTTGTTTTGTATTGCCACCGACTTCCAAAGCTAAAGTTATTTTTCTCTTTTTAGTTTTTGAAGGCGGTTCTCGTTTTGTAAAAAGTTTTTTATTTCTCGCTTTTTAGTATCTACTTCCTGTCATCCAAATCCATGAAGAAACTGTCATGTTATGTAAATTAACAAGACACACAGGAGCAAAGACAACAGGAACTCGTGGCTAAATAATTACAGCCGCATAGACCGATCTTCCGGGTTAAGCCACGCTTGCCGAGGTTGGTCTGTGGATGGGTGACCATTTAACATAGCGAGTTTCCTCCGTGCCTCGGAAAGCACGTAAAGCCGTTGGTCCCGGCTGTCATTTGTAGATCTTTGACAGTCGTTACTGTTAGTCAGAAGCCCAAAAGTCTGACAACCAGTCTTACCAAGAGTATCGTACTACCCATTACTGGGTTGTGGAGGTCTGATAGGCAGTCGCTCCATGTAAAATACTGATATTCAGCTGCATCCGGTTCGACTGGAAGCCGACCCCAACATAGTTGGGAAAAGGCTAGGCAGATGAAGTGCGAAAAAAAATTGAAAATGATGGCGCTTATGTTCTCTCTATCAACTAGACTTGGCATGATTATTCTACTTTGTTTAGGCGTCATTTTCAATTGTATAGTTTGTTTAAATGGTGTGAGTTATAACCTAGATAACTGAACTCGATCAGGTCGTTTTATCGCAAAAAGCGTCGGAGAAGTCGGAGCTGGTGAAGGAGAACAAGCCCGTGCAGGCGCCGCTTTCGGTGTGGTGGGTGGTGGCGGCGCTGGTGGCCAGCGCGGCCACGCTGGCGGGCGTGGCCAGCATCGACTACGCGCTGCCCGAGCCGCTGGGCGCGGGGGCGCCGCCCGAGCGCTTCCACGCGCTCACGGCGCACCGCCACCTCGTCAACCTCACCTCCATCGGACCGCGGGTGCGTTCTTATCACAGACACATGTGCCGATTTTATGGCGTGTAAATCTCTTCGAATTTCGCAATCCTAAAATAGAAGCGCTTCACGTTCGCAACATAAAAAAACACATAATTATGCATCCACACTTGACCCCGAAATTGCCATTGGTGTTAGCAAGTGAGTGTAGATGTCAGTGGGTGTGTCTCAGGTGGCAGGCAGCTACGAGAACGAGGTGTTGGCAGTGAGCATGCTGGTGTCTGCCATCAAGCACATCGCGGAGCACGCGTCGCCGCACAACCGCATCGAGCTCGACGTGCACACCGCCAGCGGCGCCTTCGCGCTCTCCTTCATAGACGGTCAGTGAGTCGCACGCGGCATGCGCGTGTGGCGCGTGTGGCGCGTGCGGCGTGTGTGACGTGTGCGGTGTGCGCAGGCATGAGCAACGTGTACCGCGGCGTGCAGAGCGTGGTGGCGCGCGTGCGCGGCGCGGGCGGGCGGCCGCGCGCGCGCTCGGCGCTGCTGCTCAACTGCCACTTCGACACCGTGCCCGACAGTCCAGGTAAGCAAGCGTTCACATGCACACCCATCACGCCTCACTAAAACTATGACTCGTATGCTGCTCTACTAGTTGGGTTACGACGATGCGCGTAGCTATGAAACCACTGTACATTTTGAAGTATACAAAATAAAATGATTACAATCTGTTTAAAGCTAATACAATAATATCAGAACGTCACGTTCCTCTTCTTAGCGTTTCGATGACAAACTATAATAGACGTACTATATTGTTGCGGCCCAAAATTTGGCCACTTTGACTGCGTTGTCGGTGGCAGCCATTAAATCTTCCTGCGTGCAAAACGTAACGTTGATCACGCCCGGTGTTGCCTGCTGCTCAAAAGGAATACTTATAAGATCGCCGCATTAATTACTATCGCATTCATATCTCATCTCATTGTGGGTACATATTGCGGGTCGAGGTATCAATTTGTATTTACAAGAACATCCGCCTTCAAGAGCTCCTTGAGAATGGAAGCCCATGATTAGCTGACGAGCAATTACCTTTGATCTTCAGTACAGTAACCGAATCACGATACGTACTCTGTTCGTTATTGAGGAGTTTTTTTTTTTTACACAAAAAAAAGCTTTGCGCTACAGGAATTTCTCGTGTATCGTGGGTGCGTTAACAAACATATAAACTAAAACTAACATATACACAAACGGCCAGACTCGAAACAACTATCAGTAGGTCATACTAATATGTGTTCCGTGTGGGAATCGAACCGGTGACAGGCGGCGGAGTAGTCGCTCGGCCACTGCGCCAACCGTCTCGTCCTATAAGTCACCTGTGTGTCAAATTCAAATCATCTACCACTAGAGCGCATCGCGTGTAGGTAAACTCGAATAAACCCAAGCTCGGCTAGACTATAGTGTGTTTTTTAATCTCGAAGACTAAATTGACAGTTTCATACGTCAAGTATAAAAATAATGTGCTTTCGGCTCATAGAAATAAAGCACACTATTTTCAAATTTGACGTTAGAAGACGTCAAATCAGTCTCTGAGATTAAAAAACACACTATAGAATACATTGTTTTACGACAAAGTTCCGATGCGTATCTCTCGGCTTCACGAGCAGACTAGCTCGATGGTACCATATTTATGAAAACCGTTCGTCGCAGGCACTTAACTATCACGATCGAGATATGTTATCGCAACCCGCGACATGCTTATCATTGAGGAGTTCCGGTGGCTATCTGTGGTGTTCTTCATCAGTTCCATTTCACCAAATGATACTTCCTGAATGTAATGCTTAACTTGGGAAAGAAAGTTCCCTCAATTCCTATCATCAGAACAAGTGAACAACTGCCGTAATGGCCCAGTGGTTAAGGCGCCCGCCTCTCATGCACGAGGTTGTGGGTTCGCAACCGGGCACGGGCAACGGTACTTGCCCATTGCATGTTGCTTGCATGTTTTGTTTTTCTAATTCATGTGTTCTTTATAAGTTTATCTTGGATACCAAGTTTTCGACTAATGTGTAATGTTAATCAACAATCTGTGTCTAATGTTTGCTCACTTTTAATTATTTTTTTTGTCAAATTCTACACGCGAAGACTTGTAATAGGCTTCCTGTCATCTATAGTTTCTTTTCTATTTTGTTTGTTAGCTGTAAGACTTCCATGCTGCGTTAAATAAATAAATCAATGACATTGGTAGCCATGTCAGAAGCCCTGGAGGTGGTTTAGAAACAACAAACACACACACGGGTGATACTAGGGCACTAGGGTGTGTGGGGTCGTTAGACTTTACTGCCCACACGATAAAGAAGATCAGAACAAGATTTCGATATAAAAAAGAAGTTTAAAAAACTAAAACCCGACTACAAAAAAGTCGTAGTCGAAAGTTTGTAGTCGGGTTTTAGTTTTTTAAACTTCTTTTTTTGAATACAACGTTCACAGTTTTTCTGTAGTGTATTTAGTATCAGCATTGCACCCGTGCGAAGCCGGGGCGGGTCGCTAGTACATAATGGAATAATGTATTAGGTCTCCCAAACAAAATATTGGTTAGTTAGCTAGGTTTATGGTGCGTTTTAAAGGGTGCCATGTACAATTTACCAATACAATTTATATAGATTTGAAATGTGCTAATTAAGCCCTTTAATTTATGCAACACGACCATATTTGGAAAAATAATAATATTATTTCACATCCTCATGAGCCCTAGAGGGCGCCACATACAATTTATTGCATCATAACGTAGCCTATAACCAGCGGACAATTTAGACGCTTCCAATGACACCTCATTTGTCAATTTACGTTAGATGGTTTAGAAGTTATGAGGGAACAGATGAACATCCATACATACCGGTCAACCCGGTAACCCTCCTTTTTAACCCCCGACGCAAAAAGAGGGGTGTTATAAGTTTGACGTGTCTGTCTGTCTGTCTGTCTGTGGCATCATAGCTCCCTAACGGATGAAGCGATTTCAATTTAGTTTTTTTGCTTCGCCGTAGTCGAGTAAAAAATGGGACTAATCTGGAGGTACGAGTATACGTATATCTTTTAAAATACAAAAATTGAGGAAAAAAATCATCCTCCTTGGATCCTCCAAGGAGGATGACTTTAGTTTATACCTTTTTTCATACTTTGTTCATTGTTCCTCGCGTCCTCCTGGACGCGAGGAACAATTTAGGGTCAGGGTATGTTTGAACAGCATGCTTTCCGCCACACTAGGACCAGCTCCCGCCTCTAGCCGCGGCGACGGAGGCGGCACGCCTCTCGCCACACCTCCACAACTGCTTCCTTCCGTTTCACTCAAACCAGAATCTTAGGTAACAGGCTTGAGGAAAGTTTTGAGGTACTTAAATACAATGTTTGTCAGGTAAGGAAATTTAATTTTCAACTGGGCTTCTCAAAAAAATGTTTCCTTAATTTAACAAACAATATTGCAAGTGTTACGTCCTATATCATTTTGGAATCCTTATTAAATATTATATTAAGTTAAAATACTTGGTTCGGAAAAAAAACATTTCCTTCTGGACTGGAAATATTAACCAACAGTTTTCAGAAGCATTATTCGGGATTACAGAATAAAAAGAAAGTTTAAAAAAAAAGTTCATATTTGTAGCAACAGAAATTAAAAGACCGTCACAGGAAGTAAATTTTCTCGTTTTTTTTTTAAATGTCCGTAATTTTTTAAATACTCTACTCTCTCTTACTCACTTCTCTACTCTACTTTTGATACTGGAAAAATGCACTGAGCCGGTGGGATAATATATCAAATTGACGCGAAGAAAGTCGCGTCCAGAAGCTAGTACATTATATTAATTGATTTGACTGCAGCAGCTTACTTTAGTTATTAGTCAGGTACATACTTACAGCGTTATGAAACAGCTAGCTTTACTGAGTTTACAAACAGATGTTTACTTAGCAATGCCTACATAAAACAGAATGTTTGGGCACTGTCGATGAATACAATGCCACGGTTGCAATTTATCCCTACTTTCCTACTGATATTATAAATGTAAAAGTAATTTTGTCTGTCTGTTACGCTATGACGCTTAAACCAGTAAACCGATTTTGATGGGTATGGGTATATACATCTTTCTGACACCGACTGTAGAATAATTACGCCCGGTTTGCTTTGTTCAAAATAGTTTCGGCCTTGAGGTACCGGTTCCAAAATTCACCTAACTTACGTAATTATTATATAATTCAAATCGAGATAATATGTTGAACTTTAAGAAATAAAAAAAAACCCTCTTTGGCAAAGGTCGATCAAATCGGAGCCGCTTGAGGCAGTACGTAGGTGAATGTGTAACGATGCGAGTGCGCAGGTGCTAATGAACACAATTGGTAATTGACCGCGTTACGTTCGTTCATTTGCTCCAAGACGCGCCTTCATCGAGCGCTGGGGCCTTGACACCACGGCACACTCCGGCACTCTCCGGCAACACACGACATCACCAGCAACCAGTTCAGGCATGCACAACGGTTCAAAATATTGTTTGTTTTGTATTCAATCTAATGGCAGCATCTGTCGTACGAATCACGGTCGAAAGACAGCGTCCGTAATCCGTATCACCTTACTTAGGGCTCGATTGGGAAGGCGTACTAGTCTAATGGCAGTGCGAGACGGCAAGTGTGCCGTGGGTACAGCTCGTGTTCCCGCAGGCGCGAGCGACGACGGCGCGGGGTGCGCCGTGCTGCTGGAGAGCATGCGCGCGCTGGCGGCGGGCGGCCCGCTGCGCCACGACGCCGTGTTCCTGTTCAACGGCGCCGAGGAGAACATCCTGCAGGCCTCGCACGCCTTCATCACGCAGCACAAGTACTCCCACTCCACTGTGTCCACCCGCTCCACTGGGGCCATGCTATACCACCTACCTAATATCCCACATTTTGTGGTTTCCACTACAATCTTCCAATTCTTATTTGTATTTTTCAAGCATCCATTCACAGAAGTATAACGATCCTAATTCAATTATCACCACTTAAACTCCAATAATATCAACGTATTCATTGCCTAAATAGAACAGTTAATGATGTGAATCATACGGAGTGAGAGACGGCCTCACCTACTGCTCCGCGGAGCGGCAGGAGCCCCGACTGACCGAGGCGGCGTTGTGCAGGTGGGCGAAGGACGTGCGCGCGTTCATCAACATCGAGGCGTGCGGCGCAGGCGGGCGCGAGGTGCTGTTCCAGGCGGGCCCGCACGACCCCTGGATCATCGAGGTACGCCGGCGCGACGTTACGGAAGGGGCACGACACCGACCGATAAGCCTTCTATTATTTGTTTATCTCTCATTTCGTATCCGACTGATCTATATTTTCGCTGTGAGGTCAGGTAGGGTCAGCCGGCCACTAACTAATATCGTTCACTGTTCATTAACAGTGAGCGGTTAGCAGTTCGTTGACACCAGCTCGAAAAAAGAATTTGCGCGGTTTTGTCTTTAATTTGTCAGTAATTTAATGTTGATAAAATACTGTCAGAATTTTATCAACATTGAGTTACTGACATCATCGGTAATTCAATCTTGTATTCAAAGATATTAAAAAGTTAACCTGAAGTAATTGTTTTGAATGTAATTTTTAAACAAGCGGGTTTCAGGCTGGCTAGCGGGTTTAAAATGTTACAATAAATACGTCCTTTTTAAATGTTAGTGATATCACGCACACTATGCGGCCGGCCACTTTATAAGGCATCAGTGATTAGTTGATTACATGCGTGGCGGGATGCCGGTCTGCTCCGCGACCACACGGTGCGAGATCATACACTAGCGTTTCAAACTGCTCGGAGCTGCTGAACATGTACAACTATCAAACTGATCATATTGATCTTTTTATTATGATGACATGTAGGTAGGTATGTAGCCGTTCATAAAAAAAATAAGTTTAAGTCTTCTGTCTTCTTGTACTCAATTTAAATACAGGGTGAAATTTTCGAAACCTACCTGGAGGGCAAGTACTCTGAATACTGAAGATAGCTAATTTTACGTCAAGGAAACATTCATTAATTAAAAAAAAAAATACCAAAACTGCATTTAAAGATTTTTTTAAATACACTTGCTACACCCAGGATTCGAACCGACTAAAATCCGAAAAAATAGCATCCTGTACTTTTATTGCACCAAACAATAGGGTTAATCATAAAGATCCATTTTCTGCAAACATGGTAAATTAAATTAACATAAACCATTATACAGGGTGGGCCAGAAAGAATTGCGAATTTGAAAAAATAATTAAAAAAAAAACTAAGTACAATTCACATTCAAATTTTTATTTCTATAAAAATAGACATCTGGGAAATTCATTTCTTAAAAATAACGTCATCCAGGTGTGCACCATCGCGCTGCAAACATTTTTCGAATCTGAACCTCAAATTGGAAAAAAAATTCGCTGGCACATTTGACGGGGAATATCAGCCATTTCTTCTCGGATATTGGTCTTCAACTGGTTAATCGTGGCTGGGTTATTGGAGTAGAATCTACTTTTTAGGTATCCCCACAAAAAAAGTCCAGTGGCGTTAGATCCGGACTTCTAGGAGGCCTTGTTGAAACTCCGAAAGCGTTCCAACATTGTTCCAACAAAAGCTCGTCGTAAAATTGGATCATTTGGCTGTAATTCCTGCACAAGTTGAATTTTTACAAGTGCAATTTCAAATCTTTCAGCAAAATGCGACGCAAAGATGTTTTGGACAGCATAAGTTCGGTTGAACGCTTTTGAGTCTATAGAGCAGGATTACGTTGAACTGAAGCTCTAACTTGTTTAATTGTGTCTTCCGTTCTTGTTGACCTTGGGCGTCCCGCAGCCTTCTGTCTGGGAGTCGAACCAGTACCTTCGAACTTTCTGACCCACGATCGAATCACACTTTCCTTCGGACTCTGATTTAAGTCACGTAATCCAAACTCACGCCGCAATAAACGCCGAACAATAACGCACGAATCGCGTTTTTTGTAATAACGTTTAACGCAGAATGCACGTTGCGCTCTGGTGAAGTGATCCATCGCGACTAAATTTCCGAAAACCGAGCTACTTAACCCCACCACCCGCGCAGTCCTCTCTCTAAAGCTTCAAACATAAGAGTGTTTTTAAAATCGTACGCCTTTCTGGCCCACCCTGTATTTTCATCTAATCTTATTTTATTTGGACAAAAAAAATACGAATACATTAAATAATTAGTAGTTTAAAATGAGCTCCATTTTGTTGGATGCATGAGTTTATTCTTTTAAGGAATTTATTTGTAGTCAGGAGTAGGGTGTTGTGATGGTGAATATTGAAAATTGTACTACGCTACTAAAAGTTACACAAAATGAATTTCTTAAAATAATAAATTTGTGCAATCAAAGAAAATTAAACTCATTTCGAGCAACTACACGCCATATGTTATTTTTTTCAACATGTCACATGTATATTGTAGCTGTTTATTATCCCTCAATAAATAAAATAAAATAAAACTACTCGTAATAAGTTTATTTACTCGTTTTTTTCGTCCGAATAAAATAAGTTTAGATTAAAATTTCATGGTTTGCTTAGTTTACTTTACCATGTTTGCAGAGATTTGATTCTCATGATTGACCCTATCCATTAGAGCCATAAAGGCCTAGGATGCAATTTTTTTGGATTTTAGTCAGTTCGATTCCCGGGTGCGGCAAGGATATTTTCATAAATATATTAACGCAGTTTTGTTTCTTTTTAAAAATAAAGGATAGTTTCCTTTGAGTAAAATTTGCTGTGTTCAGTATTTAGAGTACGTTCCCTCCAGGTACGCTTCGAACATTCCACCGTGTATTATAAAGAAAGACAACAATACGAGTAGATGGTGTTCTTCATAGTGATGACACGTAACGTCAAGTGACGCGCATGTGTGCAGATGTACGCGGGCGCCGTGCCGCACCCGTTCGCGTCGTCGCTGGCGCAGGAGCTGTTCCAGAGCGGACTCATCCCCGCCGACACCGACTTCCGCATCTTCCGCGACTTCGGGAAGCTGTCCGGTAGGTGGCGCGCCCTCCCCCTCCGTCTCCCCCGTCCGCCGCCGCTCACCCGCGCCGTGTGTTGCAGGCGTGGACCTGGCGTGGAGCTCCAACGGCTACGTGTACCACACGCGGCTCGACACGCCCGAGCGCGTGCCGCCCGCCGCGCTGCAGCGCACCGGCGACAACGTGCTGGCGCTGGCGACCGGTACGTGCCCGCGTCCGTCGCGCTCGCGTGCGTGTGTGCGTGCGAGACGCGTGCGGCCGGTCTGACTCGCGTGCGTGCGCAGGGCTGCTGGCGAGCGAGAGCCTGGAGTCGGAGCCGGACGCGTCGTCGCGCCAGCCGGTGTTCTTCGACGTGCTGGGGCTGGGCGTGGTGGCGGTGCGCGCGCCGGCCGCGGCGGCGCTGGCGGCGGCCACGCTGCTGCTGGTGCTGCTGAAGCTGCGCGTGAGTGCGGGCGCGGCGCGCGACGCGCTGTTCGTGTCGCGCGGCGCCTGGCTGGCGGCCGTGCTGCGGGCCGGCGCGGCGGGCGCGGCGTCGCTGCTGGCGGGCGCGGCGGCGGCGGCGGCGCCCGCGCTGCTGCTGCACGCGTGCGGCGCGCGGCTCGCCTTCTACTCGCGCGCCGCGCTGCTGGCGCCGCTCTACGCGCTGCCCGGTCAGTCACATACTCACATGCGGGGAACTGGAATTGTGTAAACACCAACGATGCGATGACGTGAAACTGCGACAGGAATCGTCTTGCCACCGGAACGACGGAGACGACTCCTGTAGCAGCTTGATAACTGCAGCGTTTAGAAGTTTGATCGCAATATTGTCAGACCCCCTCTTTCCCATTGGGCGCTCGCGGCCAGACAAATCTCGGTGGCCCCGATCTGCCCTCACTATAATCATTCTTGGCAGCCCTCGTTCCATTCTACGCATCGTTAATTAAAACCAGATTCAATAACAGAATATTTGATTTGCAATGCGAGCTACAACAAGTGTGTCGTGGGGCAGCGCTGGCGGGCGCGTGGGCGGCGGCGGCGCGGCTGTGGGGCGCGCCGGCGCTGCTGCGCGGCTGGTGGGGGGCGCGCGCGTGGCACGACGCGGGCGCGGGGGGCGCGGCGGCGGCGCTGCTGCTGTGCGCGCTGCGCGGCCTGCGCTCCGGCTTCCTGCCGCTGCTGTGGGCGCTGCTGGGCGCGGGCGCGGACCTGGCGGGCGCGGCGCTGGGCGCGGGCGGGGGCGCGCGCGCCGCGCTGTGGGCGGCGGGCGCGGCGCTGCCGGCGGCGCTCACCTGGTACCTGGCGCTGGGCTCGCTGCACATGTTCGTGCCCATGATGGGGCGCGCGGGCGCGGGCGCGCTGCCGGCCGACGTCACCGTGGCGGTGCTGGTGGCGCTGCTGGTGCAGGCGAGCTGCGCCTGGATGCTGCCGCTGGTGGTGGCGGCGCGCGGCGTGCGGCGCCTGGTGCGTGGGGCGCAGGGGGCGGGGGGCGCGGGGGCGCGGCCGGTGCTGACGACGCTGTTGCAGGTGGCGCTGGCGGCGCTGGTGTGCGCGGGCACGGTGCTGCTGGTGCTGGGCACGCCGCTGGGCGCGCCGTACAGTGCGGCGCGGCCGCAGCGGCTCATGGTGTTCCACACGCGCCGCACGCTGCACGCGCCGCTGGTGCCGCGCGACCAGGTGGAGCACTTCTACTGGGTGCCGGAGCTCGACGCCAACACGCCGCACTCCGTCGATAAGTACGGTAAGCACATCATCTCTAGCCCCTCCCAGCTGTGTTGAGCTCGACTGCTCGTTTAACCAAGTGCTCATTTTATGTGGCGTATTACTTTCATAAACTGAAAGTTAAGATAGCGGCTGTTTTAGTCTAATGTGTAACGTTGAACAACAACCTGTGTTTAAATATGTTTGCTCACTTTTAATTTTTAATTTTTTTGTCAAATTCTACACACGAAGACTTGTAATTGACTTCCTGTCATCTATAGTTTCCTTTCTACTTAGTTTGTTAGCTGTAAGTCTTCCATGCTGCGTTAAATAAATAAATATACCTAAGTACGTATGTCCCTTGCAGTGGGCCCGGCGCGCGCGCTGCAGGGCGGCGAGTGCGCGCGCCTGCTGTACTGCGGCGCGCCCTACTACCTGCCCGTGCTGTCGCTGGTGGCGCGCAGCCTGGCGGCGCCCGCGCCCGCCGCGCCGCTGCCGCGCCTGCACGCGACGCTCTCGCTGGCGCGGCTCAACGCCACGGCGCTGCAGCTCACGGTGGAGCTGCGCGGCCCGGCGCACGTCGTGCTGCTGGTGGCGCCGGCGCCGGGCGCGCGCCTGGCGTGGACCAGCGTGCTGGCGGAGCCGCAGGAGGGCGCGGCCTGGGGCGGGCGCCGCTCGTACTTCGTGGCGCTGCACGACGCGCGCGCGGGCGCGGGCGCGGGGGCGGGCGCGGACTGGCGCGTGGAGCTGCTGCTCACGCACGCGCCGGGGCTGGCGCCGCCGCACTGGGTGGACGTGTCGCTGGGCGGGCACGCGCTGGCGGGCACGCAGGCGCGGGCACGCGAGCACGCCGAGCTGCTGGCCGCGCTGCCCGACAGCGTGGCGGGCACGGGCTGGGGCGTGGACCTGCACCTCTACCGCCTCTAGCGCGGCTCCGCGTTACCGTGTGGCGAGACACGACACTTTATTATATTTATAAGAATATTCTGATAATGAGTTATACTAGGTAGGTTTACTATTTTGTTATCGTTGCATTGTTCTAAAACTCCATATTCAAAAATTACAACATACCAAAGTTGTGTATAAGCGTTATGGTAGCCTCAGTATCGTGTTGTAGAGTAATAAAATATATAAGGATGCACCTGACAATTATGGATTCACAGAATAATAATAATCATTTTAATCAGCAATACAGCTCTCTGAGTTACAATTGGTTGTTATACTTTACACACAAATTGTAGTCAGAGAGTTGTGTTACTCATTTTCATAATTCGATATTATTCTGTCAACCCTGCTGAACCGATCATAAACCGATCGATTTAATGAAGTTTGACAAAGGGATAACTTGGGATTCGGGTTAATACATATGCGGTAACGGATAAAAAGCTATGAAAAATTAAGCTCATTAACATCGAGAATTATTATTTTTGTACCTACTGGTAGCGCAAACTATTCTACCTTTATAAATAAATGATGATTTATTTCAGGACTCTTTCTAATAATAGCACAAAAGCCATCGGTTTTGCGCCTGCGCGTAGGCATTGTCGATGCCTAGCAGCACCCTGCACGCGGTGTAGTCGTGCGCGTCCGCTCGCAGCGTGTGCCCGTAGGCTGCACGTGCACACACTGACAATAGGCTTTCTATAACGCCACCTTAAATTGTTCAGCATAGTGTGCAAACCTACGAGCAAACGTGCCCTCGCTCGGTGTGCTCACTGACTGACAACATGTGTGCTAGTGTACTCGTGATCATGAACGAGTAGGTACCATAATGAAAATATATATGTATATATTATTTTAGAAGAATGCACTCCGCCGTTCACTTTGGATGATTGGTCCAAGATGACATCCAAAGCGATACATGTAAATAGTAGGTAGCTTATTCTGATGTGTTACTTGTTGTGATTGTAAGTACTTGAGTACCTACTATTGACAGCTCGCTGGTGGGCAGCTTGCGAGCATACGTTAGGTACGTATATGTATGTGACCTACCGGCCGCGGGCGCCCTCGTAGTTGTCACATATCACTGGCCCCACGTGTGCGAGCCACTCACAACTATACCCTTGTTTTCAGTAGATGACGAGATTAATTTAGGATGTGTAATGTTAAGTAATATTTGTAATGACGAGCAAGTAATCATTTGATTGGCAGCAGAACTGCTCGTACGATGGTGACTAGTACCGGTGCTGGCTGTGCATTATCATTAGGGAATTTTAGCTTATATTGTAAATATAAAGTGTAAGTTATTGTTTACATAGCTCACCTTAGGCTTATTGACTAGGGTAAGAATCGACACAAAGGGCCTAGCAGTTAGCTAGACACAGCACTTGACGCACTGCGGTTAAGCCGAGCGCTAAGTATGCAGGTGGCCCACATGACAACTTTGAAAAGAACATTTTGGAAGCCTCCCTTTAGAGGCTTCCCAAAACACCCCCATGTATCTATGCTCTGCGTTTTTTCCGGTTATTTTTGGTAATTCTTCTTTTCTGCTGCATTTATCGGAAATATTATCTTTGATAAATAAATTCTGAAACTGTAGTTCTGCGATCGAAAAAAACATCGTCTGTAATCATCACCATCATAGGACAACAAATTATTATTTGTAAACAACAAATTAATAATTTGTTACAATGGGAAACAATTTTGTTCGATAACATTCGTTACAGATATACAGTACTATATTAAGTAAATAAAATAAAACCAGAATACAATTACCTAGAATATCTAATCTATGAAAACAACGTAAGCGGTCCCACGACGCGGCGACGCGACGCTTATCTTAAAATAAAAATATTAACATAAAAAAAAACCTAGCTCTCAAACTACAAAAATGTGGTGTTTTGGGAAGCCTTCTTATGAGAGGCCCTCAACATTATCTTTTGGACGTCGTTAACTAGGCCACCCTGCGTGTAACGATGTGCGCTAGTGGCTGCTGTGCTCTGCTAACGTTCAGGCAGTCGGGTCACACGCTCAGGCTGACTGAACACGAGCGGATGAGTGTTGTGTAGGCCCTCACAACACGTTGCCACCGTGCCTTGCTTATGGAAGGATATCGCGTGTATTCTATCATAATACATAGGCCTAGCACAAATGCCGTAACATAAGCGTATTTGATTTTTGACGATTTATTTACCGTAATAAAATTAGGTATTATAACTATTTGATGCATTCGTATCATCCTACTACTATTATAAAGGCGAAAGTTTGTAAGTATGAATGTATGGATGTTTGTTACTCTTTCACGCTTAAACGGCTGAATGGATCTGGATGAAATTTGGCACAAAGATAGATTATAGTCTGGAATAACACATAGGCTACTTTTTATCCCGGGAAAATGTACGGTACCCGTAGGATAACACATCAACTGTGACGCGGACGAAGTCGCGGGCAGAAGCTAGTTCAAAATAAAGGCGTCAACATACCGCGTATTTCCAATCCAAAATCAACTCAAATCGAATACGTCTACATCAGGTTCGTGCTTCAGTACCTAATAGACTAGCTTCTGCCCGCTACTTCTTCCGCGTGGAAAATCCATGAGTATCTACGTACATTTTATATGTATGCGACGGAAGTCAGCATTAATTAAGGGCCTTATCACACTTGCGAATTGCGAGCGTGTTTTCTATACAAATATCTGACGCGGCGAATTCGCTGCGTGATCGCCTTCATACAAAATACGCTCGCGAACCGCTAGTGTGATAAGGCCCTAATAGTTCTGTTTTAAAAGACATTATAAAGACGTGGGAGCGCGTCGTGTGCGTTACTCCAGCAGTTATCGAATGCCGTAAACATTTTTCAAATTAGTTGTGCTAATAGTTTTTTAGTTATTTGAGAATAACCGTTTCTGCTGCAGTAACGTAAAGATCAGCACCAGAGAGTAAATATATTGGTGAGGTACAATAAATGTTAGCTTACATAATTAGTTGTCTAGACAAGGTTAATGTTGGGACTGTAATACTTAAATTTTGTATGTTAGCGAAGATTTTCAAGGTCCATCTGGAGCACGTTTGCGTGTTTGCTGGATCTCTGAAATGGTTAAGCGCATTTTTATATATTTTTGTACGACTTCACACCAATTAGGTGTAATTTGTTGTGAAAGGGAGCGGCATTGTGAGTTTAGATGAATCACATTATTGCAGGTTAGGTTGTTAAGAATTACCGTGTTTTAATTTATTTGGATGACGAGGCGTAGGTGGCATCAGTTTTGTTTGCATCGACTTCAGAAACTAAAGTTATTTTCGATTTTGTAATTTTTGAAGAAGGTTGTCTTTTTCGTAAACAAGACGAGAGCGGGACGACCGGCCGACCGCACGCGTGGCGGCCGCTCGTTTGCCATCGCAGGTGCGGTTTCCGCGCTTGGTGTTTCCCTCGAAGATAACACAATTGTCGTGTTCACGAGTTGATGAGGTTCATATTTATTTACATTATTATAATAAAATTAATTTTATTCCTTTGTTTATTTTTATTTATCTACGTACGTGTCTTATTTTGTTGAAGACGCTGATTTCAAAATAAATGAAGAAGGTGAGTAGGTACTTTAATGAATTAAATGTTGCAACTCATGTATTAATTGTTCTTTCTTCGGCTGCGAAGTTATTCGAGATCTTGCTGGGGTACCTTTGTGGTTTGCACAAAGGTATCGTGGTATGCCACGGCCCACCTTGCCCCCCCATATATGCCTATGGATATGGGTTGTTTGAATGCTCGCGCGTTTGTACGCTCCTTCTGGACGCAACAGTCGTAATACGCACGTGAGAACTGCGGCGAATTCGCCTTTTATGGACAAGCTCTAAAGGATATAATTCCTGATTAAGTTCTTTTTTAAATGACTTTAAAAAGGAGAGGCTTATCAATTCGTTTTTTTTTTAAGTGAAAACTTCTTTAGCGGCCTTGTTCACTTTTTTGTAATGGGTAAAAATTGATAATTTCGCGTCAGGACACGTGACCTGATCGAAAATTCGTAAGATCCTCGATCAGGTCACGCGTCCTGACGCGAATTGTCATGTTTGTGTACGATAGCGCAATAAATAAATACTGTATTCCACCACATAAATGATAGTACTTTTATACTGATAATAAAAGCAATTCGTGCGAAATTATTCCCTAACCATTCCAAAATATAAAAAATGCACAACGTTAATATTCAAGTTTTCACTTCTGCCGGCACTCCCGGAGTGCAACCCGTCGTTTTTTTAAAACGCTGTTGAGGGGCATGGGGGACCTCAGAATGACATATGGATCATTTAGTAACTTTACGAGAATGTCCAAAAGTGATTTCGAACATCTTCTAGAAATGGTTGGTCCGTCAATAGTCAATAATTCTATTAATTGCATCATTTTATCGGTTGCTCCACACTACCGCCACGTTTATAAACAGTTGCAAAATGTACGTCAACATTTGTTGATAAACTGATGTTTTCGCTCGCCGGGCGTCAACTCTGCAACATGGCGTGAATCAACTGCGCAACACGAGTGTTCCCCGTAATATGTTGACAGCAACTCGGCAACATGTTTATAATAATTCCATTTAATTCAGGCAACAAAGGCCCATAACATAAATGCCTTAAAGACTATCATACATAATTAATTATAAAATAAGCAAAATCTATTGCACACGAAGAGACGGCGTCGTGTTGCGCTGCGAGGTGTCACGTGGCCTTCCGCGAAAACGCCGGAACATGACACCCTTCGGCCAAAACTGTTCCTTGAGGAAAGTCTCCACATGATGAGTCGGGGCGCGCACCACAAACGACTTAAAATTTGTGTTATGGCGCGACTCCAACTCCAAGACCCTCAGAGTCCAGTTGGTCTTCACTCGCACATACTCCACAACCTCTTCAGCCTTCGTGGAGTAGTGTAGCCTGGACACATACAGCAGCGTCGTTGGTATTGCTGGACGCAGCAGCATATTGGGTCCGGCCCAACCAACCATGCAACCATGTTGCTAAACAAATGTTTACCATGAATACGGGGCTTTATTTCGGTGTGATTATTACTTAACTAAAATAAAACAGTGGTATCAACATAATAATTTATTTTAATAATATAATCTATTTACTATTTTGGTTTTTGAATACCTCACATATAGTCGGCGCCGAGCGGCTGCGTAAACATTGTTCGGAAAGAAGCGTTGAAGGACAGAGCGCGATATTTATGAACTTTAACTGTTAAAATGCCTTCTGGGCCCAGTAACCCACATGAATTTCTAAAGGCTAGCATTTGATAAATCATATCATATGGCACTACGTTCCAAACTGCGAAGTCGAGTAGAACCGCTCAATACATAATCTCAAATATAATCGCCGCTCAGCTTTTAAATACCAGTGAGGAGCATTATTTTAACCGATTAATTAAAATATCTACAAAATAATGAAAAAATAAGTACACGGAAGTCAGCGCATAATATATTACAAAGCTATAGTACAAACAGTATCATCGAGATTAGTCATTGCATTATAGTGTACAGTTAGAGGTAATTAACGCTGTAGAGCGTGCCTTTCGTTATTGTACTTTTGTCTCGGATTAATTTACAAATAGCCAATATTGCGGCTCGCCCCGCGCCGACCGAACAGAGCGGAGCGACGCCGTCGTCAGCGAGCGGAGATATATATAAACCTATTGCGAACCAAACATAACAACGATCACAAGTCAACGAGGCGGCTGCTGCGCCCCGCTACCGCCGCGCGGCGACGCTTACGACTTCTTCCTGCAACACACAAGCAGAGCGCGTGAGTGTCGCGGGGGCGGTCGCAGGGGCGGACGCCGGGGCGGCGGGCGGGGCGGGGGCGGACGCACTCACTGCTCGTGGTTGTCGGTGTCCGAGTCGTCCAGCTCGGGCTTGGTGCGGCGCTTCTCGTACACCAGGATGATGGCGCACAGCACGAACACCTCGGCGCAGATGCCGAGGAAGGGCCACAGCGCCGCGTACATGTCCTTGACGCGCAGCACGGTGGGCGCGGCCAGCCCCTCGGCCGGCGCGCACGTGTACACGCCGGCGTCCGAGCGCACGGCCGCCTCCAGCACCAGCTCCGCGTTGTCCACGCCCTGCTCCGAGCGCGACAGCAGCGCGCGCGCTCCCAGCGCCGCCGTCACGTCCGAGTGGTTGCCCTCGTCCGACGAGTTGGCCACCAGCCACTTCACGTCGGGGTACGGCTTGCCCACCACCTGCGGGCAGAGGGCGGTGAGAGCGGGGCGGGGCGGGGCGGGGCGGGGGCGGGCGCGGTGCTTACCTTGCACACCAGCTTGAGCTTCTGTCCCTCGACGACGTTGGTGTTGGGCGGCAGCTTGGCGTGCGGCCGGCCGCGCAGCTCCCAGGCGAGCGCGGGCGCGGCGCCGCCGAGCGCGCACGAGTAGTTGCCGAAGTCGTCCTCGTTGGTGCGCACCGTCATGCGGAACACCGTGTCCTCCACCTTGTAGCGGTCGCGCAGGTCCCACAGCTCCTCTACTGCCGTGCCGTTCTTCCTCCTGCGACAGATGCAACCACAGACTCATTGCAGTGATAAAGAGGTCGAGCAAGCCGTATCTCAGGAACCAGTCGGTCGAATGAGATGAAACTTGCTTCAGTGTTTCCTCTCGGGCGCTTCTGTAGAGAAGCGTGTGTGAAAACTGTTAGACAAGTTGCTTGTTACCCTTGATTGAATAACAAGCAACTCGTATAGCAGTTTTCACACACGCTTCTGTTGTATGTATGTGATAGAAGGGAGTCGAGATGACTGACCAGACGATGCTGCCGCCGTCGGTGCGCGGCACGGTGCAGTTGAAGGAGAAGAAGCGGCCGACGTCGTAGTAGGTGAGCGTGGGCGCCACGTCCGCTCCGCTCGCCGCCGCCGCCGTGGGGCCCGCCGTGCTCTCGCCTGCAACACACACACATGCTCACTGCCGCTCCCAGCACGACTCTGTTACGCACACCAGCCAAGCGTTATCGTACGCGCGTCGTGTTACCTAGCTATTACATACCAAAAGCAAAACAAAGTTATTCCTAGAGCTTTCTTTTCGACTTTGCCGTAACACCCTAGCCAGTTAGTCCTACGCTTCAATGAAATCATCGCCATTTTCATTTCCCTTCTTAATTAATTAGTGAAAACTGAAAGTACGGGAAACCTTATGTAATATGCGCGTCCCGTAAAACGAACGCTGGACTCTTACTGCACCAGTTCACGTGAGCGCTCTATTTACGTGACGCGAACTTTACATGGTTTATGATTCCTCATGAACCTTATAGGGATGATTTTACAATGACCAGGTTATTTTTATCTGAAAAATAAATATGGCAATTTCACATATTTTTTGTACAAAAGCAGTCATCCTATCATATTTATTAATCGGCTTTTGATCTGACGACTGCAAAATCAGCTTTAATGGTCATCGCTGATTATAAAACCACCGAGCCGTCCTCCAGCTAACACCTTTTTAAATCTTGACAATTCCGTTTTCGTCCTGACTAACGTAGCATCTCAAAAATTTACGGGAAATAATAATGGTTCCGAAAAACAAATTAATCTCCAGCGATCTGTGGCCGACTATTATTCTAATTAACCAGCGTTATAATGAATTACCGACAAAAAACCCAAAACATAAACGAAAAAAAAAAAAAACAATTTAACAACAAATAAGAGCATGTTCAAATTACATTTTCTCCTAAAAAAAAAATGGATCTTCGAATAACAAAACTAAACTTCCGGATAGAATACTGAACCTCCGACAAAATTACTAAGTTACCGACAACAGAGGTTTTGTCAAAATAATCATATTTTTACAACTTGCATGAACTGTTTTAATTTCTATTGTTGGTTATCAAATTTATTTTTTATCTCTCAATAATGATGAAAATGGGTGCGTTCTATTTGGCAGACACTTGATACTCCGAAACCTATTTGGCATAACTCACTTCGCATAAACTTCTTTAGACGAACGTTTTTAAGGCATAATATTTTTATAGCATAATTATTTTTTGGCAGAACGTTTTATTGTACGAATTTAAAATGGCATACTTTTAAGATGGCAGAATTTTATTTGGCATAATTACCTTTGGCATACTTATAATTTCGCATAATTGCGTTTAGTATAACTTTTATAAAGAGCGAGCGAAGCGAGCTCGGGACTTGGGGCACCCCGACTCGGACAGGTTAGGTTAGCGGTTAGATGGCGGAGTCTAGAGAGCGAGCGAAGCGAGCGAACAGACGCCGCCATCCACTTCGTGGTTATTTTTTTTGTAAACCCTTGAGCCCCGCGCAGCGCGGCTCCCCGATTATGCTTTTTGAGCGTCGAGGGCTCTGGATCTATCTCTAGGGACTTTGATATGAAATGTATGCCAAAAGACGATTCTGCCTGTGAACTTTCTGCAACGACCGATTCTTACGTTTTGTCTGTTTATGTTACAAAATTAAGTAGGTATTGTTGCTATTGGTTTAATATTATCATTTCAACCGAAGCATACCCGTGGTAAGTAAAATTCATGATATAAGATGCAAGTAAAAGTAATTGTTACAAGTACATTTTTATATTTTTTATAAGTTTCTGTATAACCACTCAGAATAATATTTTCAGTATAATGTTACAGTTAAAATAGCACCACAGTCTATGAAATATGAAAGGTAATTTATGAATTAATAGTAGGCAATTAAAGATAAAAATTGCAAACCATAGTTTTCAGTAGAACGTAATTTATGCTGGTAGAAAAGTATTATAGCAATAAACAGTCATGTTTATTTTTCGAAGATTTCAGTATCTCATTCGGTCGTTTCGTCATTTTTATTCGGACAAAAGTAGTCGGAAAGTTAGTATTTTAGGCAGTAGATTTAATATTTTGAGTAAGGACAATTCTTCTTTTTTTGTCGGAGCTTTTATTACTACCCAAAATTTACTAGATTGTTGTATGCTTTGGAAAATAATCTCTTTAGACCCCTTACTTCAAAATGAAAATAAATAGGTGGAGCTGTAGCTAGCACAAATGCGATTTTTGAAGAATACTATAAACTCTTTTAGTTTGTATCAGACTCGCACACGAAGGGTTCCGTACCACCGTACATTATGTAAAACAGAACACTACTTACAACAAAAAAAACACCGTGTCATTATTATATAGGAACCATATCCAATAGGATTTTCAAATTTATTATATTCGTTGCTATAGCGGCCAGCAATGAAAAGTGACTGCAAAATACTGAGTAATACACTGAAAATGCCAAGTGACCTCAAAACAGTGAGTGGTTGTGACATAGGCCTGTAATAGACGGACTGTGCCAGACAGCGGAGTCTTTCCGCACCCCTTGGGCCTTCCTGGGAGACCCGACGGGAGGAGGACGTTCCTCAGTTGCAAGGTTTGGATGGAATCGAAATAAATTACCGCTAATATGACAAGCTACAATGTTTATTTTTAGGGTAGCTGCGCAACCACCGGCCTGTCGCCGCGTACAGCTCAACCATCCTCACCCAACAACGTGCCGAAGTGCTGAGTGGCCTATTATAAATAAAAGTAGTTGATAAATATCATTCAACTCATTAAGTCATTTGAACAATATTTTTGGGATGTTAAGTATCCTGTTATCTGTACGCATACGGTATTTTTATCTCCCGTCATATCTTACACATCACTATGCTACTTAAATAAAATGTACTTATCACTACACAGATAACGTTACTACAACCTTATCTAATTAAATAAAGTAGATTCTACTGGCGATAAATCAACGGCACACTGCAATTAATAACACCTACATAGATACTAAGGCTTAACTACAGGCATACACAATCAGCAATACCTCATTAGCTAGATTCAGATAAAACAAAACAGATAATGTGGAGCTGTGGAGTGGAAGCGCCAAGTGAGGGGATACAGCCGAGCGAGACCCGCGTCGGCTGCCTTCATATACCACTCCAATACGTACGCTTCGAGTGTTTCTACATGCGCAGTCTTGTACAAACTGCATCTGTGCAAGTAGCACACTGATAGTGATGTTGAATACATCATTTCGTTATAACTACTGTAATCTCTTACGTTACCAACTAACTATACATACACAGAAATAAAAATGTTACTGCTGGAAAGAAGAATAGCTTCAAGTAAATGTAAAAAACAATTCAAACTACGGTCGTGTACGTAGAGCGAAGCTAATTAGCATAGCCGTCGAGTCGCCGCGCCCGAGTGAAGCAGCCTCGCTCGCCGCTGCTGCCAGTGCCCGGCTCACCAGCAGCAGCTGCCGTGGACTCGTACTGTACGCAGGAGCCCACAGCCAGTCGGAGCCGCGGTACCGCGAGCTCGGTGGAGCGCTGCACTCCTGTAAGCTGCCCGGATGCGGCGCCGAGAACCTGAACACGATGCCGAAATATCGGGCACCTCCTACCGCGAGACGACCCGCCGCGCCGGTGCTAGCTTCTGCCCACCACTACATCCGTATTGGTATTATGCCGTGTGCAACAAATTTCGGCTGGCGCCTATCCGTCAGTCTGTCAGTCGGGTTCTCCTTTTTTGGTCGTCCGTGTAGATGTGCAAGTCCAAACATTACGAATGCACGTACAAAGTTTAGTCCCTTTTATTGACCCTATGAAAACATTTCTTATTTTTTACCGAAATCTTAATATCAATTTTCATATTTTTAAATTTAAAAATTACTGATTTCCCCTATTTTAACTGCCTCGTTAGCCTAGTGGCCCTAAGCGCGACTGCTATGCTAGAGGTCTTGGGTTCGCTTCCGAGGTCATGCAAAAAGTTATTGAGTTTATCTATGAAATTCTCAGTAGCAGCTCGGAGTTAGCATTTGTGGCCGGTTGGCAATAGGCTCGCCCCCTATTACATGGGACCAAAACTTACCGGCGAACTGTGGGTGTACGTATACTTGGCACACCCCTGTGCCTAACCCTTCGGGGAATACAGGCGTGATGGTATGGTATGATGATTTTCCCTATAGACGTGTATAATTTTTGACGTTTCACCGAAAAGATAAAATATTAACTGTCCTTTTTCCAACTTACGCGCCATCGGTAAAGTCCCCTTTATGTAAACACGTCAATTCTATTTGATTCCCTGCCCAATTTAGTCTGTCTTTAGCATTATACATGAGAGAAAAAGTTTGCCGAGACAGAAGTACGCGTGGTTGCCCGTACGTCTACCGTCAGTCCACTAAATCAAAATTTGCTGCCACCGTTCGGCTCCTTGGCACTGGCTTACAGGAGTGTTATAGCCGATTCGAATATGCAGAGTATTGCTCGCAAGGGTGCTTTTTAATGTATCTCCGCATACTGTATGTCCAACGCCGACAGTAAAATGATCAATGCGCGGTACAAACACTGCGCTTAAAAGCCTCCGTGCGCACAACGCCTAGAGCGGAGAGCGGCCCCGCAGCGGATACGGCGCTCGGAGCGGGTCGTCGAGCGGCATGCGAGCACTACGTGCAGTACCGGGCACGGCGCGGGCGGGCGCGGCGCGCACATGCACGCGCACGCGCTGCGCGGGCTGGCGGCCGCACGAGTACACGCCGGCGTGCTGCGGGCGCGCGGCGGCGGCGTGCAGGCGCGCCGTGAGCCGGCCGGCCGCCGCCGCCTCGCCGGCCGGCCGCACGTCGCCCGGCAGCGCGCCGCCGTCCAGCCGCCACTCGGCGCGCTCCTCCACGCGCAGCGCGCACTCCACCGTGAGCGGCGCGCCCTCCTCCACCGTCACGTCTGCGTCTGCGCACGCCACGCGTTACAACGCTGCTCCTGCTACTACATGTACACGGCACGCGTCGCGTTGCCTCGCTCTCAATTGCCGTCTCGGTTATACGGAGTGACACTGCTCGACACGTGTTTCGTGGATTTCATAACCGTCTGCATACGCTACACGTTTACATATTTCCACAATACAATACAGGTGATGTAAATCATATTGGAGTGAGGAACAAAAACTCATTAATTTACCTTCGCAAACTCCATTAAATGTTTGGATCAGCTGATATATTCTTTGAAATTCTGGTGTTGGTGCCATAGTAACTTTGAAAAGAGTACAATGACGGCTTACTGTAGGTACTGGATTCTAACTTACTATGGGACCTTTCTAAGGTTTCTGAAGAAGTTATTACAATTAACATTTTGTATTGGACAATACCTGGGAATGGTCTGGTTTTAAACATATTATTATTGATGTACCAATTTAATTTTTACTAAGACAAGTTTCAAATGTTATATCTAAACTTGAAACACCCCCACAACCCCTGTAATGTGCATGTGCATAGTAAGCACAATGTTTTGTGCGTTTACACATAAACAGTGAAATTACACTCAAAATAAAACTTGCTTCCCAACTATAATTTATGCTCAATGTCACATTGTTTGATGTGCAGTATGTGTAGTTATCGGCTATGTGATGTAACTTTTAATAGTCCTATGTATAACAAAGTGAACTGAAATTGAGTGGTTGACAACTCAAGTTACCTGGTGGTCAACAAACTGAAAGTATTGTTTGAGCTAACTGGATTTTGTTTGGAAAAAAAAGTGGTTTGTGGATTGACTTAAAAAAATAAACTCACACAAAAAGTAAAATGAAAGGCATTGTTTAGAAAGAGCCCAGTAGAAGACACAGCTACTATATTATAATGATATGCATTGCTTCTAGGTTATTTGATCTGCACATATAATTTTGCTGCATTTTGTGACACAGAACACTTGTAGTTTCTTGTACCTGTTCTTTATCAAACCAAACAATGCTTGTCTACGATGAAAAAAGCAGTTCTAAACTATTAATTATTGCATACTAGTGTATAATAAATAGGTAAGTAACATGCTATACAAATACCTGCATGTTAAGCTATTACATGCAGGAGTGTCAAAGAATGGTAGTCATATGTTGCACTGAACTAAACTACATAATGTTTTAACTTCAAGAGCTGCTCATACCATACTACTCATGACCAGGGTTGCCAGTAAGACAATCGGAATTTTTTTACAAACATACATTTATTTTATATACATCTATTTAAACAAGCACTTGTACTTTTAAAAACTCATAACTTGCTAATGTGACCGGAAAACACCAAATGATGTAAACTGCAACTTACATGGCTGTGCATTCTTGTGTATGCAAGATTTAACTTAATCTACACTAATATTATAAAGGGGAAAGATTTGTATGTAATGGATAAACTCAAAAACTACTGGACCAATTTTAAAAATTCTCTTCCATTACAAAGCTATGTTATCACTGAGTAACATAGGCTATATTATATCATGCTATGGCCCACGGGAGCAGAGCAGTAACCAAAGACGTAACTTAAAGCGGGTGAAATAAGCCACGCGGATAATTTGCTAGTGTTTTAATAACTTTGAACTAGTGTTTGTGTGAAAGAATTTTTGAAATACCATGGTTTTAATACTTCAGTACATATTTCTGCTCTGAGTTACAGAGTGTACAAAAAAATATTGACCTAATGTATTGACCCTTTTAGTGCCCAGCACCCGACTCCCGAGTCGAACGATAATCAAGATATCAATAGAAGTTTCACTATGTCAAAATAAAATAAGCTTCGGTTTTGGTTGAAAATCATTTTGATTAGTTACTAGTTATCAGTATTACATTAAAATAGGGGGTAACAAATAATTCTTGAAAGCTCAAACTGGCAATAACAAACACAATGTTTAATGTTCCCTGTGGTCTCGAGCTCATCAAATCCCTCCAGCAAGCAAAGTTTAGGAATTGTGTTAATTTGATCTGGCAGCCCTGCTCACAACCCACTATTTGGTCTGCATTTAAATATTCCATGAATAAAGTCTAACTAAATGAACAATATACTAATAAATTGTTTTATGATTAAAGAAACATTAAGATTACATGACTGTATGTTTGTTCAGTTTAACTGATAAACTTAAGATGTGAAACAAACAACACAAAGACCAGGAAACTTATCTAGAGATAATAGCATGTTGTTTGTGCCTAGGGCTGCCATCCATCATGAGTTTTACGTGAAATAGCTTTTTATGTAACAACATGCTGGCCTGATGGTGCCCGTTCACTCAATGATTATGAGGTTCCTTCCAATATAACATGAAATGTATTTAGTCACAAGAAAAATACTGTTATTTCTATTACATCTATGCTTTTTTCATAGAGAATTTAGACAGAATTACTAATTAAATGACATTATTTGGAATCTAACTCTTGTGAATTTTAACTAACTGCCACCCCAGCGAGAACGAGTACGTTTCCACTTCGTCAATCCTACTAGAAATATTGTCACTAATTGGGAACTGTACCTAATAGTGAAGTCACTGATCCAAGCATTGCTAGCAGTAACTACTTGTCGATTACGACTGTCCTTGGTCTAAATACATGATATATTTGAAGAATACGTCGTACGTACTGTCGCACTGCGCCCACAACAATGGTACAAGTCTGTATATATTTTGTTATAATTACAGTTAAACGTAATTGGCTCGACAGAAGTAATTACTCATCCAGTGACATCATGCAAGCTGGCGTCGCCCATCAGCTGCGGAGGTATCGACTACCTGCGTTGTACCTAAGTATCAGAGGGCTCAAGTCGCGCGACACGGCCCACCATCTCTTAACTAATCGTTATCATATTCGTTAAGAGATGGCTATTCTAACAGTAATTTTGATGTCGAGTTAAAGTGTAACATAATTGCAAAATAAATTTTACACTTACTTTGTGCGTTTGAGGGAACTCCGAGTGCTATAAATAGCAGAGCCAGAGGCAAAGCGAGTTGTCGACGCATGGCGACCTTATCAAACCACGCCGTCTAAAATAAAACAGATGATGTGATGGAAATATAGCTAAGGCACTGTTTTGAAACTGAATTCCAATAGATCGAACCGACTTCTCGAATACTTTGTGGAACAATGGCACAGAACACAAGAAAAAGTAAAATGGCGACAGAACAGACCGAATAAGAACGAATGAAATGAATGAAGTTATAGCGATTTCCTGGAAACAGTGTTGCCAATTATGGCTGTTGCTACACCACCATTTTATTTTTTTTACCGATCGGAAGTCATCAAATGACTTCTCCCGCCCTAAGTGTCAGACTTTTACTGACTAAAACCCATCCATGTTCCTTCTTGCTTCTTGCCCGGTATCTCTTTCGAACAACCCGCAGTGCTACACCACCATCGCCAGTAAGATTGACGGTACTTTAATTATGTACCGTTAACCATGGTCTACAACCTGATGGCTTTTAAAAAAGTAAAAATATTGGTGATATATTGTGACTTTCGCAATAGTTTTCTTATAACAGACTACAATATAAGCTATAACCGCTGTTGAGACACACATACATACATAGTGCTGTTGGTGTGCTTATTATAAATAAATAAATACTTTCATGCCTGTATTCAACTGCCCCGTTGGTCTCGTGGTCGCAATGTACGACTGATGGGCATGGGGTCCCGGGTTCGATTCCCTCGAGTTACTGGGTTGTGGAGGTCAGATAGGCAGTCGCTCCATGTAAAACATTGGTACTCAGCTGCATCCGGTTAGACTGGAAGCCGACCCCAACACAGTTGGGAAAAGACTAAGCAGATGAGATGATTATCATGCCTGTATTCCCCAAAGGGTTAGGCAGAGGTGTACTAATGTACACCCACAGTTCGCCGGTATATTAATATTTATCATTAATACGGAAATTGCTGAAATCGATTCAGTAGCTGATTTTGAGCAAACTACAGGGTGTCTGGTGGCAGATTTATGTTTTTGAAAGGGTATATCTAAAAAAGTTATTAACGGTGCAAGGGGAGACCAGTGTCATTCGACGCTCCATGAATGTGGATTTGTTAGTCACAATGCCCAAGTGACCGGGCCAGCAACGTGTGTACGCTATTGAGTCGTTTTTTAAGAGTGGTGATTCTAACGTGACTGCCCGCAGACTGTTTTGTTCCCACTACAATATCCGGCGATTAAGCGACAGATTAAGTGTTAATTTGATTAAATCGTAAATGCAAAGCTTCCGCCAGACATCTTCTGCTTTAAACAAGCCTCTGCCGGGACCCAGCAGAGCATCAAGGACCACAGAAAACGTTCAAGAGGTTGAAAGAACCTTACGAGAAAATCCGCGACTCTGTGCGGAAAAGAGCAGCCGTTTTGGCACTCCCCATAAGTATTGTTCACTAAATTTAATAAAAGACATAAGGATCAATCCTTTTATGATTCAATTAGTCCAAGAACTTAAAGAAAATGACTTTATTTTAAGTAAAAACTTCTGTAAACTGATGTTGGAGAGATTTGGCACTGTAAATTGCATTTTTTGAAGCGATGAGGCCCATTTTCATTTGAATGGTCACGTGAATAAACAAAACTGTCGTTACTGGGCCCTAAGCAGCCGTAACCCACGACAGAAACATCAGCGGCCCCTGCATTGCCCTAGAGTTATTGTTTCGTGCGCGTTATCAACAAACGGAATGATCGGTCTCTTTTTTTTTGAAAATTCTCGGGTCGATACTTTATATGTCTACAGTGAAAACTATGGATGCATGATTACTGAATATTTTTTACCAAATTTGCGAGCATATCCTACTCGACGCACACGTGGTTTCAGCAAGATGGGGCAACTCCGCATACAGCCAGTACGTCTATCGCTTTACTTCGTCAATATTTTCCGCATCAATTGATGAGCCGCTTTGGAGACATCCCGTGGCCACTAAGGTCACCAGATTAAACTCGAATGGCCTTTTTTATGGGAGCTATCTCAAGAGCAAAGTTTATGCCAATACTCCATCGTCTATTGTGCAGTTAAAGGAAAATATCCGCAAAGCAATTAAGCAAATCCAGCCGAGCTTATTGGTATTGCAGCGCGTAGCCCAGTGTGTAGGTACGTCTAAATGGACATCATTTGGATGAAGTAATTTTTAAAAAGTAAAATCCGCATTATTCATGTATTTACTGAATTAGTTAATAAAACCATAAGTTCATAAGTTTTTCTTTTATTAGCTTTCAAAAACATAAATCTGCGACCAGACACCCTGTACTTTCAGGTCTTTTTATGCTGTTACAGGTTGTTGTAATTGCCCCGGTATTGCAAACTACAAATGGTTTCCCTTTTTGCCATGAGATTCTGGTAGGTACACTCAAAGTAGTATGAAAAATATTTCGAATCGTACGTGGAGGAAAAGTACTCTTAATACTGAAAACAGCAAATTTTAATGAAAGCAAACATTCCATTATTTTTAAAAAGAAGGAAAACTGCGCTTTATGCATGTTTGAAGATACGCTTGCCACACCTGGGAATCGTACAGACTAAATTCCGAAAATATGGATTCCTATACTTTGACGGCATAGGGTCAATCACAAGACTCCGAGGGTCGGAGTTGGAGTCGCGCCATAACACCAATTTTAAGTCGTTTGTGGTGCGGGCCCCGACACATCATGTGGACATCTTCTTCAAAGAGGAGTTTTGGCCGAAGGGTGTCATGTTCCGGCGTTTTCGCGGAAGGCTACGTGACACCTCGTAGCGCAACACGACGCCGTCTCTTCGTGTGCAATAGTTTTAGTTTTTAAGTGTTTTTTTTTTGTAACTTTTATATTGGTCTTTGTAACCTGAAATAAATGATATATTATATTATTATTATAAGGATCAAATGTCCCTCGCAAACATTAAAGGAGAATCATGAAATCCAAATTTATAAATTCAATGTGACAAGATGAAGCACTTTTACTCAAGGGCCATCGAGTTTACTTGTTTATCAGCTCGTTACTTAATTTACTTGTATTTTTTCGTTCGAGATTTTATGGTTTTTTGTTTAATTTTCACTTTTGCAGAGCGATTTGATCCTTATGATTGACCTTATCGATTGGTGCCATAAAAGTATGGATTATAGTCGGTTCGAATCCCGGGTGTGGCAAGCGTATTTTCAAAAATATTTAAATGCAGTTTTCTTTTTATTTATTTATAGTTAATTCAAACGGCACATGACCAATTACATTAATTAAAATCTAATTATAAACATTAAAAACAATGACATAAGCATACTAATAAAAACATACAATTCGAATAAATTCCAAATATATTGTATTATATATATTATCCCTCAGGTAGGTAACCGTGTATATACCTACTAATAACCTACTATATATCGTGAGGACGTATTTTTTAAATGATGTCAATCTAAAAACGGTAATTTAAAAAACTAAAAAACCCGACTGCTATTCTTTAAAAATCCCTAAAACAAGATAAATTGTAGCAGTCGGGACCCATCCTAGAAATGGAGGCTTAGTGAATTGAGAGCACATGCGTATATTACATTGTAGATGGTCCCGAATGGGTCCCGACTGCTACAATTTATCTTGTTTTAGGGATTTTTAAAGAATAGCAGTCGGGTTTTTTAGTTTTTTAAATTACCGTTTTTTATTTTTTATTTTTTTTATTTTATATTTTTATTTTGGTATACCCAGTGTCACTCTCACAGTAAATACGAATCTAACGACACCTCTCAAGCTGAAATCCTTCGAGCCGTTCAGGCTGCAGAGCGAGCCAAACATTTGAATTTGGCGCCAAAAATCCGCCATTTTGTTTTTTTTATTTTGATATACCCAGTGTCATTCTCACAGTCAATACGAATCTAACGACACCTCTCAAGCTAAAATCCATCGAGCCGTTCAGGCTGCAGAGCGTGCCAAACAATTATACATACATACATACAAACATACCCTCGAAAAAAAAACGGTAATTTAAAAAACTAAAAAACCCGACTGCTATTCTTTAAAAATCCCTAAAACAAGATAAATTGTAGCAGTCGGGACCCATTCTAGAATTGGAGGATTAGTGAATTGAAAGCACATACCTATATTACATTGCAGATGGTCCCGAATGGGTCCCGACTGCTACAATTTATCTTGTTTTAGGGATTTTTAAAGAATAGCAGTCGGGTTTTTTAGTTTTTTAAATTACCGTTTTTTATTTTTTTAGTGTTTTAAAAAAGAAATTAATATACCCAGTATCACTCTTACAGTAAATATGAATCTAACAACACCTAGCTCTCAAGCTAAAATCCATAAAGCCATTCAGGCTGCAGAGCGCTCCAAACATTTGAATTTGGCGCCAAAAATCCGCCATTTTGTTTTTTTTTATTTTGATGTACCCAGTGTCACTCTCACAGTAAATACGAATCTAACAACACCTCTCAAGCTAAAATCCATCGAACCGTTCAGGCTGCAGAGCGTGCCAAACAATTATACATACATACATACATACATACATACAAACATACCCTCGAAAAACATAACCCTCCTTCTGTCGCAGTCGGGTAAAAAACGGTAATTTAAAAAACTAAAAAACCCGACTGCTTTTCTAAGTATTTATGAAAAAGCCCTAAAACAAGAAAGCCGTTGTACCCGATTGAACTTAAAATGGTAGCAGTCAGGACCCATTCTGGACCATCTGCAATGTATGTGCTATCAATACACTAAGCCTCCATTTCTATAATGGGTCCCGACTGCTACCATTATAAAAGTTCAATCGGGTACAACGGCTTTCTTGTTTTAGGGCTTTTTCATAAATACTTAGAAAAGCAGTCGGGTTTTTTAGTTTTTTAAATTACCGTTTTTTTATTTTTTACTTTTTTGTATTTTTAATTTACCCATTGTCACTTTCACAGTAAATACGAATCTAATGACACCTCTCAAGCTAAAATCCATCGAGCCGTTCAGGCTGCAGAGCGATCCAAACATTTGAATTTGGCGCCAAAAATCCGCCATTTTGTTTTTTTTATTTTGATATACCCAGTGTCACTCTCACAGTAAATACGAATCTAACGACACCTCTCAGGCTAAAATCCATTGAGCCGTTCAGGCTGAAGAGCGTGCCAAACAATTATACATACATACTTACATACATACATACATACATACTCTCGAAAAACATAACCCTCCTTCTGACGCAGTCGGGTAAAAACATAACCCTCCTTCTGTCGCAGTCGGGTAAAAAGGCATTTGATTACAAATTATTTGTTATTCGTTTCTTTTCAATGGTTTTCGAATGTGTTGATGCTCAAAATTAGCAAATCAGAAATTTAATATAATGGTATTCTCAGCTTTTTTTTACATTGACCAACAGCAGCATCTATCAACATAACAAACGCTTGTTAAGGTTTGTTCTTACACTTACGGGCTTCGGCTTCGGCACTCTCCCTAAAGACTGTGAAAGATCAATGGATGACAACTGGGACCAACGACCTTACGTGCTGACCTTACGTGACATTTAAATGCTATTTATTACGGATATTATTTTATTGTATGACTAAAATTGTGAATTTAATAAGTACTTCAAACTGAACCTTTTTTTTTTGCTATCCTGTTCTGTCGCACTGAATCTTAGAGTATAAAATTAGGCAGTGACCATTAATGTATAATTTTTATTTATTTATTAAAAATGAAAAAAAAAACAAATGTAAAAAAAAAATAAAAAAAATAAATAAATGAAATATACCGGCGAACTGTGGGTGTACACTGGTACACCTCTGCCTAACCTTTCGGGGAATACAGGCGTGATTATATATATATATATATATATATATGTCGGAGGAAGCACACGAAATGGAACTGATTGTTGATAATAAACGCGGGATGACTATTGTTTACCAAAAATGCTTTGTAAAATCGTAATATTATTTAATTTGATTAGTTACATTCTGCTACGATTTAATATCTCATGAATTTAATTAAAAGTTATTGTTTTGTATTCTAATTCACGACCAATCAGAGCAGAGCATACGCCTCGAGCGGGGTCGAGGTGCTATATTTGACCAATGGCGCGCGCATGCGTGTTCCCGCGCAGTTGAGCGGGAATATTAGAATGGTTGAAATACACAGGACCAATCAGGACGATTGTCAAGTGTTAGTATTGAAGAGTGGATCGAGTTGGATCCTGGAGACATGGGAAGCCTTATGATTTTGTTGGACGGTAAAGTTGAATTGGTGTCCCGAACCCGCTGCTCAAATAGAATTGGTTAATTAACGTGTTTACAAACTAGTTGTGAAGTACTTATTCGTTCAGTGACTAAATGTTGTAAAACTGTTATTAAATTGTACTAAAAGTGAATACGGACTTTGTTTTGTGCTCGCATTTCACCCAATGACGCCCACCAAATCCTGACAACTAACAATGGCGTCGAGAAGGATGCTGTTTCTCCGACATCAGAAGTGGGATCGGTGCAGGCACAAAACGTTTATGGATTTATTGACGCGAATCACGGTTGGCGCGTTTTATGTGAGGCGCAACAAAATAGTATGCGTCTTCTTGTGGAAGCGCTAATAAACCCGTCGCCGCGTCGGCGTCTGAAGACAAGGACGACATGTTGCCCGGATTTCTACCGGACGATGATGATGATGACACTGATGCCCGGCTTGGCTAGCAATTGTGGTTGTCCGCTTGTTGGTTATGATAATTATACAGGGAAGTAATGTTTTTTTTTTATAATCTTAGTACGTCCTTATGAGGTTCAGCTGATAGCTTTTCTTGTATGAAGTGTACCTATAGAATTTTTATTTTTCAAAAAAAAGGTTTAGTGTTAAACCGTAATGAACCGTAATTTATGGTGAATGTTTTGCTGCATAATTATGCAAGCTATTTATTTACGTGGGTCAGATTGAGCCTCGGTTGCAATGCAATATAATTCCTAAAGAACTATGTATCTACACGCAGTAAAATGCAACGTAAAGTTATGGCATTTCATATCGTGAGCGGAGTCCTGAAGCGATTACAGAGGCCGGTCCAGACACTATACAGGACGGCAAACGTCCTAGGTTGAGTCTTGCTCTTACAAAATATGATTATTGTGAAATCTTTGTCTGAGGTCTTTTAACTGTTTCAGCCATTCACATGAAAAGCAGCAAATAATTCTGACTTCCGAAGGCCTCAACAACGTGGACGTGGCTATAATAAAACCTGGCGTGGCGTACTGAGGGTCACGTGGCATCGCGATGCATGAGGGCGCCGGCTGCAGGCGGCAGCACAGAATCTACCGCCACAGCGCGCAGTGCAGCGAGTGGTTTGAAACCTGTCGCAACCTGTTGAAACCTGTGTGACCACTCAATTTGGTGAGGAGTTTTCATTTTGTTATTATTCTGGTGGTGATTGTTCCCTGGTTAAAAGAGCACCTCAGTTGTGGTGTGCTTAAATTGAAACTGACTGAAAGCGGTATCCCATATTTCTACATACTTTACTGCACATTTTTGAGACAGCACTATTTGTTAAATCAAACATACATCTGTTGAAACATTGAAATGTTTGAAACGACGCGATGTAACAGAGGTGTGCTAATCAACATGGTACCTACTGACCTTTTGTTTGAATAAAATAAAACTTTCTGCTAAGACGAATTAAAGAAACAACTGACATACCTACACGATTTACGAAAAAGAATTTCCTTAAAATATTGATTGAAAAAGACGCCTATTTCATGGTGAATAAATGATAAAATCGAATTATGAATTAGGTACCTTTTCTAATAATAAAATTTATTATTTGGTGTTTCTTAAAATTTAAAATTGGAATTAAAATTTTATTGAAATGTTTTTTTTTTGTTATGTTGACAATCTTAATTTGAATTATTTATTATTGCGTAATCATTTTGTTCGTTTTCTTTTGTTTGATAATCGATTTAAAATCGTGTTTTGATAATCGAAAATAATACGAGTATTTTGTCCGCCGATGACGAGGCATAGTGCTCAATTTAAGAATAACACAGGTGTTGGTTGTATTTAACAAATAAAATGTTTGTATTCGTATTTGAAATTGTAAACTTGTCAGTTAGTCACAATATGCGACTCTTTCTTTGATACAAAAATTTTAGCATGTACGAATGATTATTTTTACAAGTTTTATTTTATGTTAAGTATACGTTATGATGATCTAGCGAGTAGAGATAAGGCAACGTCAGCCATATAGGTTTTCTTCGTAATAACAAACAGCGCATCGCGTCGTATGTGATAGTATCAACTTCGTAACTAATGAAGTTGCTCTAAGGTAGAAAATGTAATGTGTTGTAAGAGTTTCACGACACGGTTGGTGGCTGAGCGATGGGCTACGGCGCTGCGTGTTGCGGGTTCGATTCCTGCACGGAACGAATAGTTGCATGATCTGCCAATAGTTGTTCACCGTTGTTGTGTGGGGTCTGGCTGTTGGTGTGTGTGAGTTTGTATGTTTGTGAACGCACCCACGATACAGGAGAGTTTACTAGGGTGGGACCGTGGGACAAAGTTTTATAAAATAAATAAAATACCTACTCAGTAGCAGCGGAGTTTGGATTTGTGCCCGGTTGGTGGCGATGGGCTCGCTTCCCCCCCTATTGAATGGGACCTAAAATGTTCCGGCGAACTGTGGGTTTGCATTGGTGCACCTCTGCCTAACCCTTCGGGGAGTATGGGCGTGATGGTGATGGTATATTCGTTAGTGCGACTCGTAAAGCTTGATCTAAATTGTACCTACTAAGCTAATCGAAATAACTAAAGTTAGCTTAAAAATCCGAATACATTTTCATAGCTATGAGAGTTGGATTTCATGACTTTATTCACACAAAGGCGAAAGCACAGATTAAATAAGTACAGATACTTCACTCTATAGAGAATTGAAAGCTCAACACTTAACGTTATAATTACCTACAAAAAGCTCGTGCGTGAGAGAGAGAGAGATAGCAATAACGCGCGTCACACAACACAGCACTAGGGCTATCTAGGCTGAGAAATGATTACACAAAAGAATAGGTAACTATAAAATATTATGGTGTAGTATTATTGTATGTACTGAAATATGTATTTTCTGTACACTACAAAATGCATTGCGAGGTTTAGACATTATTGAAGACGCGAGTACCTATCATTTATTTTGTTGCGGTAGGTATGTACACTCAAGCGAGCGCGTGACAGCCGCTGACTGGATTAGATGCGCCCGGGCGCATGCGAGCCGTAGGCACTTAAAGAGAGTAACTTTGAACGAGTGACGGAGGCCTGTCGAAAGTTTGTATGTTTGTCTCTTCTTCACGCTCAAAAGGCTAAACAGATCTGGATGAAATTGGGCACTGGGATGGATTGTAGTGTGGAATAACACATAGAATACTAGTTATACCGAAAAAAACGTACAGTTCCCGTGGGGTACCTAATATGACAACTTTTACGCAAACGAAGTTGAGGGTAAAAGCTAGTGTTTAATAATGATGAGATATTGTTAGCTTTTACAACGTTAGAAAGTTGATCATGCAAAGTCTTATTGAATTTCTCACGCGCTTTGTCACTTTTATTTGTGAATAATGACTGTTCAATGATGCTTGGTATCAGTGATGTTGAGTATTGTTCAAATTTAATCAAAGGCAGCGTTGTGTGATTAATCCCTCAAATTTTGAATTAGTTTAGAATAAGACAGTGATAGAAAGAATCCAGAGTAGATAGTACGAAAGTACTTCCGCTATTGTTTGAATATGACGCACACTAAAATGACTAATTAACCTTTGTTAATCAAATTGTAGTCTGGTCGTAGTTGTAACTGTGATTTTATGACTCGTTCAGGGGGCAATGCGCAGTTAGTTGTATAGTGGCTGAGTCTATATGATTATAACTTTGGTCTCAAAAAGAGTAATGGGTCTCTGAGAGACTAGGTATTGGATCTGAATGAGACTACTGTTTGGGTCTCAAGGAGACTACGCTGCCGAGCAGCCGAGTCTTATTAGTGTTTCATAACCGAGAGTAAAGTAAGTAAAGTGATAGTGCTAGTGATAGGCTGATGTTGTTGTTGTTGATTGAAGCATCTTAACGTGATTTGTTAACTAGCCTGTGGTAGTAGTTTGTGGTGTTGCACGGCCGAAATCAGTCTCAGTCGTAGAGCTCCAGCTAACCATTGCTGACGTAGACTTGCGGCGTAGGGCTGATTATGTCGTGGCACCTAGGTTTGATGACTGGCACGCCTTACGTGCTTCGTCGTCAGCCCAACTTGACTTATAACGGACCCATAAGTGGTGTGTCTAATGGAGCGAGGTGGCTCTTAGACAGTGTGACATGGTAGTCTAATGGAGCGAGGCGGCTCTTAGACTGGCCATGTGTGGTGTGTCTAATGGAGCGAGGTGGCTCTTAGACAGTGACATGGTAGTCTAATGGAGCGAGGCGGCTCTTAGACTGGCCATGTGTGGTGTGTCTAATGGAGCGAGGCGGCTCTTAGACAGTGACATGGTAGTCTAATGGAGCGAGGCGGCTCTTAGACTGGCCATGTGTGGTGTGTCTAATGGAGCGAGGTGGCTCTTAGACAGTGTGATATGGTAGTCTAATGGAGCGGGGTGGCTCTTAGACTGTTGCCATGTGTGGTTTGTTTAATACGGCGTGGTGGCCATTTAGACAGTGTGGATATGGTTGTCTAATAAGGCGAGGTGGCTATTAGACTGTGTTGTCATGTTGTCTGGAACGGCAAGGTTTTCGTTCAGACGGTGTTGCTTTGGATTGGTTAAAATATCGAGATGGTCATTAAGACGATACACGAGGAGGTGGCTGTTTTAATAGTACGGAGACGTGGAGGCTATTAAAATTTAGATTTTATGAGTAAAAGAAACATTTGACGTTGGAGGTTAACTCTATGGTTGTGGAGATATATTACTCGTAGAGCATATTTTGAATGGTGACATTGTGGAGAAGGAGATATTATAACGAACACTTTCTATTTGGTCAGGAGTGGCCGAACTATGTCTTTTTGTATTGCCTTTGGTTCTTTTTGTATTGCCTTTGTTTTTTTTTTTTAGGTACTGATGTTGCTAGTCTCAAGATGACACGACGTGTCAAATGCCAGGACTGCCGTGTCGGAGGAAGTAGACGGAATGGAGTAGATAGAACGATGCTCGTCCGTCAACGTCACACGAGGACGTGTGAGATGTCAGAATGGCCGTGTCGGAGGAAGCACACGAAATGGAACTGATTGTTGATAATAAACGCGGGATGACTATTGTTTACCAAAAATGCTTTGTAAAATCGTAATATTATTTAATTTGATTAGTTACATTCTGCTACGATTTAATATCTCATGAATTTAATTAAAAGTTATTGTTTTGTATTCTAATTCACGACCAATCAGAGCAGAGCATACGCCTCGAGCGGGGTCGAGGTGCTATATTTGACCAATGGCGCGCGCATGCGTGTTCCCGCGCAGTTGAGCGGGAATATTAGAATGGTTGAAATACACAGGACCAATCAGGACGATTGTCAAGTGTTAGTATTGAAGAGTGGATCGAGTTGGATCCTGGAGACATGGGAAGCCTTATGATTTTGTTGGACGGTAAAGTTGAATTGGTGTCCCGAACCCGCTGCTCAAATAGAATTGGTTAATTAACGTGTTTACAAACTAGTTGTGAAGTACTTATTCGTTCAGTGACTAAATGTTGTAAAACTGTTATTAAATTGTACTAAAAGTGAATACGGACTTTGTTTTGTGCTCGCATTTCACCCAATGACGCCCACCAAATCCTGACAACTAACAATGGCGTCGAGAAGGATGCTGTTTCTCCGACATATATATATATATATATATACAATCACGCCTGTATTCCCCGAAGGGTTAGGCAGAGAGATATATTGTTAAAACCACGTGACCAACGAGGTCACGTGGTCTTGGAATCGTCTTCTCGAGCCCTTCCATTTTGATATCCCACAACTACAAAAGTGCGCCATGAAAAGCCATCCACTATACCTAAACTTCGTGCTACTTGTGCTGTTGTGTACGTGCTGTACTTTTGGTACAGTTGCACTCGGCCAGGAGACGGTGGCGATAAGTAATTCTTATATACATAGGAAGCTAAAATGAATGAATGAATTATCAATGGCAGCACGGCAATAGTTACAGGGCTCCATAATAATGTAAAGAGAACATTTATGAAGATGATGGAAATAAAACAGATATAGGTATAACATTTAAATGTATTGATAATAGTAGGAGACTAACACTGAGCTGTTGGACGAACGGCGTCGAGCCGCCCTTTCATTCTTACAATACTCGAGACGACTAAGTCTAAAAATAAATACTCGCAAAAATTAACATCACCTTTCAACGTGCTCGATAACCAATATTTACATACATTACTTAGATCCTTTTAAATAATAAATATTTTATTATTATTATTCTATCATCGACTAGTGCTAGTAAAGGTATACTCGACTAAACTACGCTCAAGTTATTCGGAATAGTACTATACTTTAAATTAACGAAATGCGCCTATTATCCACAATAAGTCCCCGCCTGCGAGTCGCGGGTGGAGCCACGCCGCCGCCGGAGCTCGCAGCCCAGCGCGGGCACATGCAACATAAACTGCGGTCGACAACAGTGCCACAGCCACGCTAACGTATTCACTTCAAATTAGACTAACGGCGCCGAGATGCAGTAGCCGCGCCTCGCCGCTTCCGCCTTACGCCCATATCTGTAACAGACGCGTGCGGGTGAGTGCGGGAGAGTGCCGGTGCGCGGCGGTGGGTAGCACTTCACGTACCCGTATCGTGGCGTCCCAGGACGCGGTAGAGAGCGCGGTGCCGTCGGGCGACAGCTGCACGCGCGTGACGCGGTGCTCGTGGCCGCACATGACGCACACGCGCGTGGCCCGCAGCGCGTCCCAGGCGCAGGCCGTGTAGTCGCTGTAGCCCGCGAACACCAGGCGGCCGCTCAGCGACCACTCCACCGAGTTGACGCCGAAGATGATGCTCTCGCGGCTGTAGCGCGCCACCTCGCGGTCGGCGCGCAGGTCGAACAGGCGGCAGCACGAGTCGTCGGAGCCGGTGACGAGCGAGTCGCCGGACGGGTGGTAGCGCACGCTGTTCACGTCCGAGTCGTGCGTGTCGAAGGCCTGCACGGCCTGCCCCGTGCGCATGTCCCACACCAGCACGGCGCGGTCGCAGCCGCCCGACACGAACGTGTCGCCCATGTCGGACGGCGCCAGGTCCAGCGCCATCACGTCGGCGGCGTGCGCCTGGAAGCTCTGCAGCAGCTGGCCCGACTCCATGTCCCACAGCGCGCACGTGCCGTCGCCGGAGCCCGTGAGGATCTGCCGCTCCGTGTTGGGGAACAGGCAGCACGACATGTACGACGTGTGCGTGGCCACCACGCGCTTGCGCGAGCTCGGCTCCTCGTCGCTCGGCCCGCCCAGCGGGTACACCGTCACCTTGTTGTCTAGCCCCCTGCATCACACCATCGTAGCTTTGCATTACCAACAACACACATGTACAGCTGCTTTCCATGCACAAAATAGAGCTATTTTATTTTAGTTCTGCTCATAAGTTATCCAAGGCTATTCTACTAATTCTTTTTTAACAAAACGGGATTACAGTTTCAAAATTCTACTGGCCTGAAAAATGTAACAATAGCCAAAACAATGCGAAATTTAAAAAAAAAAAAATTAAATCGATAATGATCCCTTTGACACAGTGTTGGCTTAGTTAGATCGAGTTCGACAGAAGGGCGCGGCGGCGCTACGTACCCGGCGGCGACCAGGTTGCCGGTCGGCGCGTACGCGCACGCCATCACCCACGTGCTCGGCATGGAGATGGATTGCTCCTTGGTCGCCGTGAACGCGTCCCACACCAGCAGCTTGCCATCCTGCACACACAGCACGTGTCGTTACGCCACAATAAGCCACATGGAGCATGTTGCACTACCTGTCTACCGTTTGACACATCACTCACCACAGCGTATCTTATTAAATTTTATATTTTATTACTTGCCATCGATACGCTAAGAAGAAGAATATCATTAATTTTCCTTTTCTTTTGGTGGCTAATGTTGTCGACTTTGACACTGACCTGATTATCTTTTGAGAATTTCATCAATTTGTGGAGATAATATGATAAATACTTTTGTACTTATGTACTTTCAAGGAATAAGCAATAGAGCTTTGCACCTCCCAGTATAGTAACAATGTAAGCACTGATTAAAATCTATACTGATATTGTTAAGCTCAAGAGATCTAATGCACTAATCTCCTGAACTACTGGGGTGGTTCTAATAATTCTTTTACTAATAAAAGTAATATTATTCATGAGTGCTATAGGCTATATATATTTTGTAATTAGATGAAAATATTTGTGAATGTAGTCACAGTATTATATAATTCAGCCAGTATTGTAGGGCAAAGACCTCCTTTTCTTTTTTGAACTCAATTGAATCTTGGCCATTTTTTAAAATCTTTTGTTATGTTTGCATTAAGAGTTAGAGTATAGTATGCATGAAGTAGTAAAGTGTGTTTACTTGTGAGGAGGACACAATGTGCCGCTTGTCCGGCGACCAGTCAGTGCAGAGCACCTTGGACTGCCCCTTGAGCATGCGCCGCATTTTCAGGATAGGCAGTGTGATGGTCTCCAGCTTCTCCCCCACGGTCTTCACTGCAATAAATATACACAGTGAGCCACAGCGCCTCAGGTAGGTTAGCATTGATCTTGAGAAAGCCTCCTTTGTGATATATCAACAAGAAGTGTCCATATTAGTGTTCCTTTGTTTCTTTTGAGGTATGGAACCTTAACCAGAAATTGAAATGATTAGAAGTCGATATGAAGCTGCCAACATTATTCAATGCCTGTACCTACATACATATTAGGAATATAAAAAAGAAAATAACATACAGGACACATCATCATCATCAGTACAGTGATGCTATAGTTACTTTGTGCAACTAAAGAATTGTCTTTACCCATGATAGCATCACGGTTATGGGTATCATGATGAAACACATATTAAAGAGGCTTTTTGTTCCATTGGTATTCATTAATGTAAGTCTTTACTGTTTGCAAGTGCACACTCAAATCGGTACATAAATCGTATGGTGAGCTCCAGCAAGCAGCGCGTATGTACCGTGGGACTCACGTGTCACGTCATTGAGCTTCTGGCGCTCCTCCTCTAGCTTCTGTTTCAGCGCCTCGGCTTCGCGCAGCAGCGACTCGAGCGTCTCCTCCGGGCTGGCCGTCACCGCGGTGTCAGCCGCCATCGCGCCGCTCAGCTGCCTTGTGAGAGCCCCTAGAACCACATCCTATCGCCTAGTGCACTTCTAGCACGCCCTTCAGTCGGCCGCCCGTACGACGCGTCACTCCCCACACTGCGCCACCGCTACCGATTCTATTACGATTTATGTCTCGAATCATATGTTAATCTAATTACTATTACGAACACTCCGTGTAATCCTATTAAACTTTAAAATAATAAGTACATTGTACAGTACGGGTTTTGGTTTTCGTTTTCAGACAGAATCAATAATAGGTACTAAGTTGTAGCTAAGGTACCAAACTTCGACCGTCGTCTATCAAACAAATGTCAATGTCATTTAGTAAATAAAAATATCCTACCAACCAAACGAACAAAACTAAACCTTGAACAAAATCAGAATCAGAAAGAAACTAGTCGACTCTCCAAAAATTGTTTGACACAAAAATACCCTAAAAACGAAACAAAAAAAAATATACCGCTTACATTGTTTCATAGATTAGGTATGCGTATAATGATTATAACATAAAAAACATTTATTTAAACATGGATGTATACATCCATGTTTAAATAAATGTTTTTTGGATTATACTATAATCCATACATCCATGTTTAAATAAATATTTTATTATTTTGTGTTCTGGTTTTATTTTTGAAGTGAAAAGTTCTCGATTGTGCACTTTTTTTGGAATGGGTAAAAAATTTATCGTACACAAATATGACAATTCGCGTCAGCGAATGGGGAGCCACAGGCAAAACTGAGTATAGATGGCGCCAGGAGCAACCGTACCGTGTTTACTTGTCAAGACAAGATTGTTATTGATTTTTCGTTAATATTCTAAGTTAAATTCATTTAAAATGTACTCTTTTCTGGCTGTGCCTCAACTTAAAGATGAGTTACGTAAGAGGAATGCGACAACTGCCGATAAAAAGGCCGATTTGATTGAAAGGTAAAGACTTAAAATGGTTGAGGTTATAATTGATTTGTAAGGTTTTTTTTTGTTTCTATGGACTAACTATCCTATTTTATTTGTAGATTAGAATCATATGACCGGAATCAAAATTTTGGTGCTGATTGCGACATCCACGAGGACTCCGTGTACCAGTGTCCACCTACAAACACATTCAAAGATATAAATGCAGATACTCCTCTACCAATGATCAAAAGAGAGGACATACAGGATTATTTTGAAGAGTAGATACCTATATTCAAATAATAAATCTTTAAGAAGCTGTTTTCTAAATACATAAGATAGTAGATAATGTAAGAAATATATTTATTGAATTAAGAACTTACGTTCATCAATTACTGACTGATAGTAGAATATTATAAGTAGAACTACTGCGATGACTCACCTGTATGATAATCGTCTTCAGTAAAATGCGCAGCACACAAGCGTGCAGTATTACTTGCCTTAAAGTTTTTAATACGTAACGCCGATTCCCATTGTTTTCTGCGTTTATTATCCTTAGGAAACAAATGTACTCCTCTATTTTTACAATTTAACGCACTACACTGAGGCATCTTTCTCAAGATTAGGGAAAAAATAAATAATAATATTTACTGAATGCAAAAAATCATACGATTTGACAACTGTTATGTCAAAACAGGGTACAGTTGCTTATGCGCCCTCTGTCGTGATAAAAAGTTAGTGCTCCTCCTCATTATCATATTTGTGTACGTCTTTAGCGTTTTCACTTCTTCCGGCACTCCCGGAGTGCAACCCGTCGTTTTTTTTTTACTTAGAGGACCCCCGATGCGGCAACGCAATTATGAAAAATTAATACGGTTAAAAGGCCAAGAGAACATTTTTTTGATTGACACATCTAACATATAACATCCCTCTTTTTGATTCAGAGTTTCAACAGGAAGTAAAGTGGATTACTTTCGAGACATTTTTATTGTGAATTGAACCTGAATAGTAAAACAGGCAAGTTATTAGTTTCTTGCGTACACTATAATATTATGGTTCCATTCCAATCATGGAAGTATTATAACTATGATAACAAAACCAACCACAGAGTATAGATACTATGTACGTTTGAAACAGGCAGGCTGTCACTTTCGTAATGTCATTGTCAGTATTTGCCAGTTATTTTCAATTTGGATCATTTGATAATTTCATGTAACGTATTAATCGTAGAACTACGGATATTGGGAACCCAGATATATTGAATATATAGGTTTAGACTGGGAACATTGCGGTGTGCACAAGAGACATAAAAAACCAGTAATTTACTGTGAATGTATTATGAATTTTCGATAGCACAGGAATTTGTGGTTGGAAGATATAATTTGAAAAGTTGTTATTCTGTTTTATTTTGTTTCAAGATTGTGGTCTATTAAATAAAGGCTTGTTTATTTGGTATTAAATACCAGTTACTATGAATCCTGCACTTCACGTTGAAGTGGTTCAAAGGTCTCAAAGCCGTGCAAATAAGGACTATGTTAGGGAGCTGGTTCGAACATTTTTGGTTAATTTTGTATCTCTAAGTCCTGGTGTTATCTTATCTGAATCTGATCTAGAAGAAAACCTCGAGTTAAAAGAACATGTGCAAATGATAACTTTTTGTGACATTGAACATGATACTGAAGTTTTAGTGACAGAAACAGAACTTGTTTATCACATTTATAAATTAGACGCTTTCGGCGCAGAAACTGACACGATGACAGATACCAGCACCGGCGAAGAGTTTGCAGCAGCAGACGTCTGGGCGTTGCCTAGCCAAGAGTTTCACGGGCTATGGGAGAGCCTTATCTACGACACTAAATTAAAGGAGGATACTGTCCGATTCGTGGAGACTGCTTTCGAGTTTGCTGACCGAGGAGTGGACCCGAATGTGATCGGTTGGAATCGAGTGGTTCTGCTGCACGGCCCTCCCGGGACTGGAAAGACCAGCTTGTGCCGCGCGCTTGCTCAAAAGTTGTCGGTGCGACTCGCAGACCGCTTCCCTCGTGCGCGTCTGGTCGAGATCAACGCTCACGGGCTCTTCTCCAAGTGGTTCGCCGAGAGCGGCAAGCTCGTGGCGCGGCTGTTCGAGCGGCTGGAGGAGATCGTGGCGGACCGGCGCCTGCTGGCGTGCGTGCTGGTGGATGAGGTGGAGTCGCTGGCGCACGCGCGCCGCGCCGCGCTGTCCGGACTCGAGCCGTCCGACTCCATCCGCGCGGTGAACGCGCTGCTCACCCAGCTGGACCGGCTGCGGCGGCGGCCCAACGCGCTCGTGCTCACCACGTCCAACGTCACCGGCGCCATCGACGTCGCCTTCGTGGACCGCGCCGACATCAAGCGGCGCGTGGGCCCGCCGTCGGCGCGCGCCGCGTACGAGATCCTGCGCGGCTGCTGCGCCGAGCTCATGGCGCGCGGGCTGGTGGCGCCGCGCGAGCCCGTGTTCGAGCTGCGCGTGCTGGAGGGCTCGCGCTTCGCGGAGAGCGAGCCGTCGCGCGCCAGCCTGCGCCTGTGGGCCGTGGCGCGCGAGGCGGCGGCGGGCGCGGTGTCGGGGCGCGCCCTGCGCCGCCTGCCCTTCCTGGCGCGGGCGCTGCACGCTCGCGAGCCCGCCGTCGCGCTGCTCCGCTTCGTGGACGCGCTGGCCGCGGCGCTGCGCGGTCACTTGGCGGACGCCGCAGACTTAGATGACGCCACTGCACCTGTACCTGTTTAAGCTTTACAGTGTTCATTTAACCCATGATAGTGTCTATGTCGATATACATATTTATGTGATATGATACTTTCCCAATTATCTTATTTTTAAGAATAAATGTCTGTGTAATGTAACATTCTCATTATTTTCTGGATCATTTATTCATTTTAGGTACATCTAAAAAGTCACCTGTTCTCTAAAATAGTGAAATAACCTATAATCAAAATGAATGGAGCAGCTAATTCCGAGTAGTTTCTATTGCAAAAGTAATTTTTGTAATGAGTTTTTTGTTACCGATGGGAAATCATCAAATGATTTCGCCCGCCCTGGGCGGGGCGGGAGGGAGTGTCAGACTTTTACTGGCTAAAACTCATCCATGTTCCTTCTTGTGCTCTTTGCGTTCCGCGGGCGCGGTATCTCTTTCGAACAACCCGCAGCCCCGGCAGGCATCGCCCTTAGTAGCCCCTACGAATATTTGCTGACATCGCTTTGAGGCGCGCGTGAAACACGAACGCGCCGTTTAGACGGTCTGTCGTTAGTTAACGTATGGACGGTGAGCTACCCATTGCTCACGGTCCACAGACCCGCATCTACGGCGGCCGGGAGTCGTCTCGCGGCTCCAAGCGATGCAGCGGCAGATACCCGGAGCGTCTCCCGCGTCGGGGGAGATTTAAAAGGACGGGGTTTTGAATTAAAATTGTAGGCGTTATTTTTGAAGGAATTTTGCGATAATCACCCTTAGTGGGGGTGTGAAACGGGAGCGGGTTACATTTATAATTAAAATAAATCTTATTCTTTGGCTAATCAATACTGAAACAAAAGGAAAGGCGAAAAATGTAACTTAAATCTACTAATATAAAAATGGAAAGGGAGGGTTTATTTGTTTGGAGTTGGACGCGTTAATATCTGAAACTACTGGCCTAAAAATTCTTTCGGAAATAAAAAGCTACGTTATCCTATATACTATTGTAGTGTTTGGTTATCCCCGAGTGTCATATTTATAAAAAAAAAAAAAATTAGCTAGTAAATAATAAAGTCTGACATGATTATTTGTTTTTTAAAACTGTCCCTTAAATGTGGTTAACCCAGCGCCGAACGATAATTCGTTCGACTCGGGAGCCAGGTGCTGGGTACCGCTAAAAGGGTTAAGGGAGTGCTCAACTCGAAACCTCAATATAACATAATTATTTTATAAAAAAAATGGCAGCAGCTAGCTCGGCCGCCCGCTGTACATTTGGAAGGCTCGTAGTTCTCGTACGTACGAGAAAGCGACCTGTCTTACCTACTATAATTACTTATAATACAGCTAAAGAGACTTTTTATTTGTATGTTTATTAAACGCACTAATCTCCGATACTTACAGTCGAATTGAATCTTTTTTTCTTGTACTTAACATCTATTTAAATAACATCATGCTTCGACACACGTGAGTAAAGCAGTTACTAAAACCGTAACTTAACGCGGGTGAAAAAGCGTGATTTTTTCACTCGCGTGAAGTTACGGATAACATGAAAATGCGTGCATATTCATGTTATCATCAATCTTACATAACTTCATAGGCGTATATAGGGGGGGGGAGGGGGGGGGCACAAGAATGGTCTTGTGCCCACCCCAGAGTGTAGGGCTCACCATCCGCCTGACCATATTGCATCGCTTCGGCCATGGCATCTTAGGGGCCAGGCCCCCCCTGAAAACTAACTCTAGATACGCCAATGCATAACTTATACTAGACATGCAGTATATAATTGTATAAAGTGTATTCTATCGTAGTAGTTCGTGCCCTCCACGAACTACTAATAGGGAAGGATTAAACAACACAAATTTAAATTGACTTTTATTTACACTCAATACAAACTATTTTCGCTTAACCGAGGAAGGGGACATTAGAAAGGACAGGCAGGTCCGTTCACCGGCCGATGATCCACAGCATGTTGAGGCCGGCGCGGCCGAGGTGCAGGCGGCGCAGCGCAGGCGGCTCCCGGCGGGCCGCCGCCGCCAGGAACAGCAGCAGCGTGTGCAGCAGGTTGTTGCGGCCGCGCGACAGCTCCACGGTCTCGTCGCCCAGCACCAGCGCGTAGTGCGGCGGGCGCGCGCTCACGCGGTGCACGGCCAGCGCGCGCGCCCCCCGGGGGGCCGGCGCCGGCGCCGCCGACACGTGCGCCGCGCTGAAGGGCCGCGCCACGCCCGCCGGCGGCAGCTGCGCGTCCAGGTACGTGGCCAGCAGGTGCAGCACCAGCTCGGCGTCCGTGGGCTTGGCGTCGTCCCAGTCCGAGCCGCCGCCGTTCCACCGGTAGCCGCTCAGGCACCCGCCGTGCGCCAGCTCTGCGGGGACATACCGAACGTGAGGTGGCTGACGTGTTTGTGGAGGCCCATTTCGAAACAATAGTAAATAGTGAAAGTAAGTACTTTCAGTTTCTCGCTGGTTCAAAGGAAATTCAAATAGATGTCCATAATGACTATAGAGCAACATACGAGCCCGCTAACCCACCAGTTGTACAACTAACAATCGACCCGAGCTTTTTGAGTATTTTGTTTAAAGTTCGGACCCATCCACGCACACTCGAAAGAATCACCTGCGTAGCATAGGCGTCACGTACCTCTGATGCGCTGCACGACGTAGCGCTGATCGGCGAAGGGCTCGAGGTAGGCGAGCAGCGCGGGCAGCGAGTGCAGCAGCCCGTGCGCCCCCGCCGCCGCCGCGGCGCGCAGCCGCTCCGCGCTCGCCGCGCCCACGCGCGCCTCCAGCCCGCTCGCCGCCAGCGCCTCGTCCGCCGCCTCCAGCTCGCGCACCAGCCGCTGCAGGATGGTCATGTGCAGCCACAGGCGCAGGTTCAGATTCCACTGCTCCAGGCGCTGCGGGTCCAGGTGCAGGCGCCGCCACACCTGCGGCGAGCGCGCGGCCGGCGCGTCGTCCGCGCCCGCCGCCGCCGCCGGCGCCGACAGCTGGTAGTGCGCCGCGCCGCCCGCGCCCGCGCCCAGCGCCCAGCCCGCCGCCGCCGGCTCGGCGCGCGCGCGCTCCGCCTGGCCGCGCAGGTAGGCGGCCAGGCTGTGCGCGTCGGCGATGAACTGGTCGGGCGCGGCGCGCTCCGGCCGCGGCGAGGCGGGCGACGGCGGCGACGGCGGCGGCGACGCGTCCGAGCGCCACACGCGGCGCGGCGACAGCGACGCGTCGGGCTCCCCGGGCGAGGAGTAGGCGGGCGAGGGGGGCGCAGGGCGCGGGGCGGGCGGCTCGCGCAGGCCCAGCAGGCGCTGCTGGCGCGGCGTGAGCGCGGGCGGCGCGCGGCGCGGCGCGGCCAGGCGCGCGGCGTGCTGCAGCACGTTGGCGGCGAGCACGCCGGCCGCGCACATCTCCACGTAGTGCAGCGCCGACGTGTAGCCCGGACACTTACAGCACCTGCGGGAACACCTCGTTCTAACATATGTTTACCACATAATTTAGTTTTTAATGAATGAAAACTTTTGGATATTATTATTGATGCGTTAACCAATTTAATGGAAGTGAACACATAAAAGGTGTTATTGAGAGATTCAACGGTAACATTTTTAAAATTGTTACTTTCTAAATTATGGTACATTTTGTTTCAGTTTCTTATAAAAAGATTGGATATCAATTTCCAGCATGGAAGAAGAAAGCCTTTGAGAAGGGCCGTTGTGTGGTGTTCAACGTAAGCACTCTAAAAGAGGGGATACATTTACCCATCAACTAGCTGATGGGTGACAGAGAAAACTATTTGCTAGACTTTTAAAAAAATTATTCACTTTTTACAAATGTGATGTTATCATGATATTATCATCTATAAACAGGATGGAATTTTCTAATGCTACCTGGAGGGAAACTACTCTAAATACCTACTTAAGTTAGCAAATTTTACTTTTTTAAGTACAACTTTTTTACAAATCGGTTGTTTTTTCTGGAGACAATTTGCTGCAGTTGGAGGTTCTCTACCCACACTCAAGCAGTAAATGGGTGTGTCTTGCTTGTAACATAAACTACATTATCTGTCCAGTCAAAAGCAGGTGATGATTTCATGCCATAGCCCGGCTAAAAGCCACGAAGTCTCATAATTTCGCCTACAAAGGGGCTTCGATATTTTAAAAGTGTTAATAAAAATAATTATCTTACAAGTCGTACGCAAACAGCAAGAATAACACTATGTTCACGACGATCCATTTGAGAGAGCTTGATCGCTTTTTATTCGTATAATTAAGATCAATCGTGTGTTGCACTAGACTAGAGTTGGGGCTCTGTGACCTAAAAAAGATAACACATTGTTAGAAAAAACACTTTTTAAAATTTTGTATGTTATTTATAAGCTTCTAGCAGAAGCCGACGAAACTATTGAGAAAGAGAACTTACATGTTGAATTCAATTAATATTAGAAGATATTCTCACTAGTAATACCACAGTACATTAAAAACTATTTCACACAAGCTTATTATTTTTATTTAAATTGTAAAAAACAATAACATAACCTAGAAAGAAAAATAATAAAACTAACTAAAAGTCTAAAACCAGTACCAGTAGCTAGTAGCCACAGATAATTAAAAACAAATATTGTTGCCAAGTAATGAATCAGGAAAATGTTAAAGGTGAATAAAGGACCGAGTTTTTACTGGAAAGGCTGATACAAAATAAGTAAACTCATAATAATAGATAAAAAAAAATTATAAAACCAATGATATTTCACCCACACATTCATTCATTTCATTTTGCTTAGGACCACTAGGCTAACGAGGCAGTTAAGTTAGTTGTAATATAATTTCACCTTTAACCCTGCAGTGGTCGCGCCTTAAAAAGTCACGTGAGTGGTCGCGCGGACTACATATGTAGCAATTTGTTTTGTCGTTTTTTAAAAGAAATTTAATTGTTTTATTAATTTCTTATTAAAATTATGACAAATTAACTCTTCTAAAATGAAATTAAAACGAAAAACAAACATAAATCTTCATCGATCTTGTTTAAATCTGCTATGAAAAAAAAGTGCGCAAAAAGTCATGTCAGTTTAAACAACCGTGGACTTCATAGGTCGGCTGCCCCATTTCAAAACCTAGTAAGTCTACAAAAAAGGCAAAAGGTGTTTTTTAGCTAAAAACTCTTTTCTAAGTAGTCCCTACATAATGCAAAAACACCTACATTAAAAATACACTTAAAACAAAAGTTATGGGGTATCCTAAACCTAGTAAGAGCATCTAAATTCATCAAACGCACATTCAAAACCATTTCAAAACCTAGTATGTCATATAACCATTTCATAAGTATAGTATTTGTAAGCACTTACTATTTTTTTGAAATGGTTAAAGTTTCATACTAGATTATGAAATGAAATATTGTATTAAATATTGATTTTTTGCTTTTCACAAGCCTTTTAAAATATCGAGTTACTGAGTTTTACTTGTTGTATTTTATTATAAGGCGTTTCCATCTCTTTCTAACTTAATCGAAAATACATAGGTTAGACTAGTATGCAGCGCTCTTCCCGATCATGAGACTGACGAGCGGCGCGTGCGAACCGGCACAAACTTGCACAGCTTCAAGGCGATTTAACCCGGCGACACGGGGGTTGGGTCAAAATGACCCGAGACGTTTTTATTAGCTTACAGATTCGTAACTACACCACCGAAGTTGCTCCTTTTTTCAGTAGCTGGAGTTTATGAGTTGCATTAAGCGTTGTTTACAAAGAATCAGTTGAACGGCGACCATTCTTGGAGCTACGAGAGCCCAAAGTTAAAAACGGGTAAATAAGACCCACCCCGGTCTTGGTGTAACAATTTCACGCCGTTTTTTCCGTATATGATTTTTTATTTTTTAATTGCGTTGGTGTTGTTTATGTTCATTATAATATGCTTGAACTATCGATTCTTGATAATTTATTTACTTTTTAGTCGAAGAAAATAGTAGAATAACGGCATTTGATATAAATTCTAGAAAAACTGACTCGGACGTCTTGTCATCTGTTCAGGAGTCTGCTGATAAAGACGATTGTGTCAGAGTGCATAGACATATCAGCGACATAGAGCAAGATATGTCCTGCCCAGAAAGACCGCGAAACAATCCACATATGTCATGGTTGCAATAAATATATTTGCCCTAAACATGTTGTACCTTTCTGCACTAATTACATCTACAACGATGATTCTGATAAAATTTTAGTCAGTTTTTTCTAACCCTATCTCAATTAAGTTTATACAAGTACAACAAAAAATTAAAGACTTTTACTAAATTCTAAAAAATGATTTAAGACAAGGATCTATAATTTCGTTGAATTTCACGTCTACTTCTTTTAAACGTTTAAAAATTCTATACAATGATTCAGTACCAAAAAATCTTGTTTTATTTACTGAATCATATAACAATAAAGTCATTACCATATAATAATTAATAATTTCTATTAAAAATGTCGAAATATCTTAGATCAAAGTACCGGGTCGATTTGACCCACCCTCACGTCCGTGTAGTCATTTTCCACCCCCATGACGCCGGGTTAACGTGCGTTGTGGCAAATTTTACGAGTATTTGTAGTGATTTATTTGTGTTAAAAATACGTAGCAATGAAAAGACGTTATCTTAGTAATTTTCGAATAAAACGAATAATGGATTCTATAAATACGAGTACTATTAATGAACCAAACGGTGCAGCCTGCTGATGCTCAACTGAACTCTTGCTATGTTTTGATCCGGGCAAGTTGATTATAGATGATATTTTCGAACGGTCAAAATCTAGTAAGACTTCTTACTAGGTTTTGAAGTGGTTTTGAGTGTAAAATTTTTCTTAGTTGTTTTTTTTAAATATAAATTTGGATTATAAAATGTGTACAATATATTATGAACAGGTAATTTATATAAAAAGTTAAGGTTTACATACTACTTCTTCTTCTTAACAATAAATTCTCAACAGACAATGTATAGTTTAGAAGGGCTAGCCTAAAACATGTTTTTACGCTCTCCTGTAAAATTTGGTCAAAAACAGTTACTAGCTTTTGACATGGGGCAGCCGAGGTAGTCCGCGCGACCACTCTAGGGTTAAGATGCTCGCACTTCCATATATATTCATATCTTTTTAGTTCTTCAGGGACAAAATTTTCAATTTCTATTTGTAAATTTCTGAACGAAGAACGAACTAACGAAACGGCATGTATTTTTTACCCGACTGCGCCAGAAGGAGGGTTATGTTTTTCGAGAGTATGTATGTATGTATAATTGATTGGCATGCTCTGCAGCCTTGGTGGTAGGTGAACCTGGCGGCTCCGAGGAGCGTAAGGCCAGGTTCATGGAGGTTGTGCGGGATGCGGTGGCGAGCGTCGCCCGCAAAAAGATGAAGGGGTCGAAGTCTCGGGCAATGGACGAGGCTTCGGCCACCATTGCGGCGGCTGCGGAGGCCGGTTTTGCGGGGGAGGTCCCGCAGCTTCGGGCGGAGGTGGCGCGCCTGTCGGCCTCCATGGAGCTCCTGGTGGCAGAGAACAGGAGGCTCCAGGCGGACCTGGCTGAGCTCCGCGGGACCGGCTCCCGCCAGGCGCCCAAGGCGGGGAGCCGGAGGGCCGAGCCAGTCGAGCCAGTGGACGACCAGGTGCTGAACCTGGTTCAGCTGGAGCTGGCGGCCTTCCAGGCACGGTTTTCCGTCCTGGAGGGCATCGTGTTGCGTCCCCCACTGGCGGCGAGCGGGACGACCGCGGGCGACAGGCGGGCCTCTTATGCGGCCGCCGCGTCTGCGCCGAGGCCGGGTAGCCAGCCCCCCAGCAGGGCGGGGCCGACCCCTGCGAAACCGGCTCCGGCAAGGCCGGTGCCGGCGCAAAATGCGCCCACGAGGAGGGGCAAGGCGGCATCCCAGCCGCCTCCACCCCCTCCGCCCCCTAGCTCCAACCCTCCGGCCGCGGAAGCCGAATGGCAGGTGGCCGGGGCAAGAGAGGGGGGGCGCAGGGCGGCCAGATCGGCCAGAGCGGCCACCAGACGGGCGGAGGAGCGGCGGCGACGTGGTGAGCGCAAAGCCGCGGCCAGGCTTCGCGCCCCGAAATCCGCGGCTGTAGTGGTCACGCTACAGCCGGAGGCGGAAAAACGGGGCGTGACATATGCGCAGGTGCTCACCAGGGCCAAGGCGGCCATCAACCTTGGCGAGCTAGGGATAACCGGCCTCCAGCTAAGGGTCACCGCAACTGGGGCCCGAATGCTGGAGATCCCCGGCGCCACCAGCGGCCCGTCCGCGGACGCTCTAGCTGAGAAGCTTAGAGCGTCCCTAAACGCGGACGAGGTGCGGGTGTCCAGGCCCGCCAGATGCGCAGATCTGCGCATCATGGGTCTGGACGACTCAGTTTCCGCGGAGGAGGTGGTGGCCGCCGTCACCAGGGCGGGTGGATGCCGTGCCGAAGAGGTCAGGGCAGGCACCATCCGCCCAGAGCGCACGGGCATGCAGACCATTATGGTCAGCTGCCCAGTGACGGCGGCTAAAGCCATTGTTGGGGGGGGGCGCTTATTGGTGGGCTGGGTGTCGGCGCGGGTTCGCCTGCTCGAGCCCAGGCCCCTGAGGTGCTACCGTTGCCACGTGGGGAAGCACGTGGCATGTCGGTGCGCCTCGGAGGTGGACCGCAGCGCCCTGTGTTTCCGCTGCGGTCAGCCCGGTCACAAGGCCGCGGCTTGTGATGCCCCGCCGCACTGCGATGCATGTGCGGGGGCTAACAGGCCGGCCGATCACCGGGCTGGGGGCAAGGCCTGCGCCGTACCCGCCAGGTCCGGGGGAGGGCCCCGCACCGCCGCCGCCACCGCCGCCGCTGCCGCCGCCACCGTTGCCGTGGCCGCACCCGCCGCCGCCGCTGACGCCGCGTCCGCCGGCGCAATGGATTGCCAATAACGGCACCATTGCGCCTCCCGCAGGCGGACACCGTAGGCACGGTCTGTGGACAGTGAGCAATGGGTAGCTCACCGTCCGTACGTTATTTAACGACAGACCGTGTCGACGGCGCGTTCATGTTCCGCGCAAAGAGGTGTCAGCACAAGGAAGGGGCCACTAAGGGCCAAGGCCTGCCGGGGCTGCGGGTTGTTCGAAAGAAATACCGCGCCCCCGGAACGCAAAGGGCACATGAAGGAACATAGATGGTTTTTAGTCAGTAAAAGTCTGACACTCCCTCCCGCCCCGCCCAGGACGGGGGGGGTCATTTGATGATTTTACCATCTTTAAAAAAAAAAAAAAAAAAAAAAAAATGCTCTGCAGCCTGAACGGCTTGATGGATTTTAGCTTGAGAGGTGTCGTTAGATTCGTATTTACTGTGAGAGTGACACTGGGTATATCAAAATAAAAAAAACAAAATAGCGGATTTTTGGCGCCAAATTCAAATGTTTGGATCGCTCTACAGCCTGAACGGCTCGATGGATTTTAGCTCGACAGGTGTCGCTCGTTAGACTCGTATTTACTGTGAGAGTGACACTGGGTATATCAAAACCAAAAACTAAAAAAAATAAAAAACGGTAAGTAATTTAAAAAACTAAAAACCTGACTGCTTTTCTGAGTATATATGAAAAATCCCTAAAACAAGAAAGTCGTTGTACCCGATTGCACTTAAAATTGTAGCAGTCGGGACCCATTCTAGAAATGGAGGCTAAGTGAATTGAGAGCATATAGGTACCTATATTACATTGTATACCTATATTACAATGTAATATATGTTGTTTTAGGGATTTTTCATATACACGGCGACTTTTAAAGCGTTGCAAAGCCGCGGCAGATCGATTTGCCCTCAGTAGTACTAATGGATTATAGAGTTAAACTTAAAAAATAAACATATTTTTATTTTAAAATATTAAAAAAAAAGAATCACTCGAAAGCGTGAGTTCTAGCACGTTCTAGTTACACACGGTAGACACACACAGACGTAACGTAGGTAGCATTCAAAAAATCAAAACTCGCGCGCACGGCGCAGCCACGAGCTGCCGACAAAAGGAAAACAAAATCATAAATGTTCAGAGAAAAATAAGCTCTCGCATCTGGTGATACGGTATAAACTAGAGCGCGTTGCTTGCACTCTCGCCATTGAGCCATTCGCAACAAAAGATATAAAGAAGAAGAATGGCGCCGCACACTGGGTCGAAACGATGATTTTAGTGACATAGGGGTCAACTTTGTTTTTTGACTTTTTTCTTTATGCAGATCGATAGAGCTCATTAACCTCAATAATAATTGTTCTGATACGTTTTTTCCTAAACTCGCTCCTTTGGGTGGAAAAATGCATTTTGTTATTTTTTTGTATGGAGCGGATCAAAAAAAATTAAATTCCCGCTAAGTGGCGAGTGATCCCGCTTTGAAACTATATTTTTCTTAAAGCTTGTGCAGTCTACTATCATTTGATGCTTTGAACAATTTTGCATAAAGTTGCAACACTGCCAAATAAATGGATCGAAAAAAATGAAAAAATACATTGAATAAAAAGCTTCATTTTTTATTTTCGGATGTTCTTTTAAGTTTTAATTGATATGGAATAGTAAGTCAAAGCACTTAATAACTCACATAACTACTTAAAGACTAACTACATTAAAAGGTCATTTAAAGGTCCCTAATTTGCTTCAATTTACTAAGTACGTATTACTTAAAAATGTGCATATCATTTATCTATAAATTTCAAGATGGGAACGAATTACTCGCACGTTAGCACCGTTTTTAAGAAGAAATGGTAATTAATTAGAAAGTGCGATAAACTAGCCCGAAGGAGTAATACCTGAAACTGTGAACACTGAACAGGAAGCTCGAGATTTGTAATATTGAAGAAGTTGAAAATCTACCACCATCTACTACAGAAGCTTCAACATCTACATTTACACCTTGAAAACCTTTCGAAGAATTGGGCTCCATTATTGGGTTATCCCGGGGTGAACGGAAAGTTACTACGATCACTAATTTAAGAACACTGGAAATGAGGATGTAGGAAAAATTATTAACCATTTGCTAAATCACCCCGAAGATCTAGAAAAAGTTAAGCAGTATTTAAGTGCAAATAAAGCAAACAATACTACATATTCACCCGATAAGACACTGGCTTTATTAGTTTCACTTAAATTAAGTAAGTGGCAATATATAAGCCTAAGAGAAGCAGTAAGTGAAAATGGGTCTGTTTTATACCCTTCTAATTATTAAATCAAGCAAGAAAAGTCAAAACGTTATCCAGGGAAGGAGGCATAGCCATAACTGAAGAAGGAGCTGGTATTAAACTGCAAGCATTACTAAACTTAACGGTTTCTAGGCTTTTGGATGTAATTGCTTTGGATTTGGACTCTGCAACAGAGTTACTACGTATAAGCAAATGGGGCTTTGATGGAGCCTCAGGTCAAAGCAATTACAAACAAAAGACTGAGACAGAGTTTGATGACTCTACTATTTTGATGGCCAGTCTAGTTCCGATAAGGCTTCAACAATCTGATGGAAGAATTGTTTGGGAAAACGACCGACCATCATAAACTCTCTATTGTCGTCCGATGATGTTTAAATTTACCAAAGAAACCTAGACAACAGTGACAACTATAAAGGGTAACATAAGAGAAGAAAAAGAAAGACTTCAGCCAACAAGAATCCACCAAGCCAAAAGGTTTTTAAGGGATGCAGCAACAACAGCCCGCATAACAGGGATTCGTGAAGATTTGATAGAAAGGTTTCACGTGATTCCTCAAACCGTAGCATATGGAAAGCGCGTGGACCTTTCTAAATTTTCTGATTTTTGTAAAGATACGGCAGAATTGTATGTTACCTTGTATCCCTGGTGTTATATGCCTTCTAGTGTACATACATTGTTGGTACATGGGAGTGATATAATAAAGACCTTTGGTGTCCTACCTATAGGGAAACTGTCGGAAGAGGCAGCGGAAGCTCGTAATAAAGTTTTTAGAAATTATAGAGAGAGTCATTCTAGAAAGATAAGTAGAACGGCGACAAATGAGGATATTTTACACAATCTTCTTTTGTCGTGTGATCCAAAGATCACAAGTCTACGGCCTCGATTGCCGAAACAAAAAATAATGGTTCTCTTTCCAAAAGGCAAAGAGCTTCTGCTGAGTTTTCCTTCAGAATCCGATTTAGATTTTATTGATGCAGATTTTTTTTTTTTGATGTAGATAATTTACAAGTTAGTCATAGCGATAGTGAATACGATTATTGGTAGATTGTAAGTTTCTTGATTTTTTTTATAAGTTAGTATGTCATGACTGAAAGGAAATAGTAAATTTGATGTTGTATATAGTTAGTTTTAAGTTTTTACATTTAATAAATATGTATTTGCGTGTATATCTACTTACTATTCAGTATTAAATCTAATTTAAAAGATCTATAAGTTCATTAAATAAATAAATATAAATGAATACATCAAAATTTTTAAATAATACGTACTTAGTAAATTCAAGCAAATTAAGGACCTTTAAATGTATTGTAGTTAGTCTTTAAGTAGTTATGTGAATTATTAAGAGCTTTGACTTACTATTCCATATCAATTAAAACTTAAAAGAACATCCGAAAATAAAAAATGAAGCTTTTTATTCAATGTATTTTTTCATTTTTTTCGATCCATTTATTTGGCAGTGTTGCAACTTTATGCAAATGTTCAAAGCATCAAATGATAGTAGACTGGACAAGCTTTAAGAAAAATATAGTTTCAAAGCGGGATCACTCGCCACTTAGCGGGAATTTAATTTTATTTGATCCGCTCCATACAAAAAAATAACAAAATGCATTTTTCCATCCAAAGGAGCAAGTTTAGGAAAAAACGCATCAGAACACTTATTATTGAGGTTAATGAGCTCTATCAATCTGCATAAAGAAAAAAGTCAAAAAACAAAGTTGACCCCTATGTCACTAAAATCATCGTTTCGACCCAGTGTGCGCCGAGACGTGCCGGCGCCTAGCCGTGTTGCGCCGCGCACTCGTCGCCAAGGAACATATTTACTCTAGGAGCTCGTCGCTCAGTTGCCTCGCGAACCTTGTACTTGTAAGTTCAAGGAAACAAAAATGGACAGAAACTCCAATTTCGGTAATTCAGAGTACGTCGCCATGGTGCAACTGTACACTGTAACATGGTGTAATGCGTCTGCTGCTCGACGACTTTACTCCGACTTGACTCCATTGGACTTCTTCTTGTGGTCGGAGCTAAAACGCCTGGTAGGTATATCGCGGGAAATACGAAACTCTGGACGCGTTAGTAACTGCGATAGTGAACGCTTTCAATGTGAAGTGTTAAATGTGTAAGTTATTAAAACTAAAACCAAATTGACTAAAACGTGCTCGTTTGTGTGTGGAACGGTGGTAGTGGCTTACACTTCGAACAATTACTGCGGTACCGGGAAGTGTAGGTAAGTATTTTGTAAATAGTACACTAATAATAGGTTAGGTAATTGAAATCATTGTAAATAAGTTGATTTGATTCCATTTTTTTTAAATACGCCTAAAATACTTTACTATCTTCTTATCACGAAATTATTTTCTTTAAGATAACAATCAATTTTTTTTTTATTTCTTGTTCAGTAGGTTGTAGGTAAAAAAGTATTTTTGACGGTAATAAACCCGTAAAAGGATGAAGGGAAAATTGGTTTAACTTCTTGAGTGTTGTGTTCCATTAAATTAACTAAAAATCAGCAAATCAGCTGTTGATACGCGCAAGGGTATCGACCCTGGCGCGCGCGCCACCGTTGTCGTTAGCCGGTCGCGTGTCGACCGTTGCGCAAAAATGGCTACTTGACAGGAGAGTGAAAAAACTGTATGAAATTAATGTAACTTACGCTTAAGACCAATACGAAGGCGTTACTTGACAAATAATACATATTATTGGTCAGGATATCGTATTTTCATTGGTCGATACGATGCGCGCCATTAACCTTTATCCAATGACATTCAAATCTCAAAACCCTCATAAAATGACTTACGCACTTCACTGACGATTTCTAGAATGGGTCCCGACTGCTACATCTTTAAGTGCAATCGGGTACAACGACTTTCTTGTTTTAGGGATTTTTCATAAATACTCAGAAAAGCAGTCGGGTTTTTTTAGTTTTTTAAATTATCGTATTTTATTTTTTATTTTGATATACCCAGTGTCAAACAATTATACATACATACATACATACTTACATACATACTTACATACATACGTACATACATACTTACATACATACATACTTACATACATACATACTCTTGAAAAACATAACCCTCCTTCTGTCGCAGTCGGGTAAAAATATTATTATTTTCTTAGTACAGAGCTCATCTACAAAAATTATTATGGGCACAAATATTCAAACGATGATATCTTGAAAACTATAAAAAACCGGCCAAGTGCGAGTCGGACCCGCGCGCCAAGGGTTCCGTACCAATATCTATGATGACGTATAAAAAAAACTACTTACTAGATCTCGTTCAAACAAATTTTCGGTGGAAGTTTACATGGTAATGTACATTATATATGTTTTTTAGATTTATTATTCTCTTGTTTTGGAAGTTACAGGGGGGGGGGGGGGGGGGGGCACACATTTTAAATAAAAAAAAGACGGGTTGCACTCCGGGAGTGCCGGCAGAAGTGAAAACTTGAATATTAACGTTGTGCATTTTTGATATTTTGGAATGGTTAGGGAATAATTTTGCACGAATTGCTATAATTATCACTATAAAAGTAGAATCATTATGTCAAAAAAAATATGAATGAAACGAAATATGAATTATTATGTTTTTGTCGTTATGTCATATCATTTTGTCATTTATGTGGTAGAATTATAGATGGGCAATCCACCCACCCGGGATTAACCCCGGTGGGTTGAAACCGTATACGTAATTAGGTGAAATAAAATATAAGAAACATAAGTTTGAGACTTGATATCTTCTAAATATCTGGAAATAATACTTTCTCTGCGCGGCATTAATGTGTATTACCTATAGGTACAAAAAAAACAAAGGTACTAAATAGTACACGTGCTAGGTTTAACGGTTTCTGTTATATACAATCCATCCATCCATCCAGCCCATGGAGGACCCGCGCCGTGCTCTCATCTCTGAAGTAGGCAGTGACCTGTCGCTACCGGCCGTCTTCACTTCGATGGTCGGTAGTGAAGAGTCCCGGGACGCGGTGGTCTCTTACTGCGAAATGGTCATCTCGCAGAAGGAAGCTGTGGAAAGGGAGAGACAGATCACAACCTCTCTCCCGACCCGCAGAGGGCGGACAGCGTCCTCTTCCGGCCCCCCTGAAAGGGTCCAGGGGCGTCGGACTTGGCGATGCCCGCCGCCCTCTATTTAACTGGCCCCGAGGTGGCGGCGAGTGCTTCTTACAAGTCACAGGGGGAGTTAAGCACCTCACCCCCCCCTAGACCTGAGGAGGCCCGCAGTGCCCGGCACCAGCTGGAGATCGCGGAAGTCGCGTATGTTCCCGGGATCCCCAGCGTAAGTATGGGAAGGGAACAACGGGGTGGTTTTAAGTCAGTAAGAGGCTGACAGATCCGCTCAGGCAGGGTTCGCTCAGGTTAGGTTCGCTCAGGTTAGGTTCGCTCAGGTTGGGTTCGCTCAGGTTAGGTTAGGTTAGGTTAGGTTAGGTTAGGTTAGGTTAGGTTAGGTTAGGTTAGGTTAGGTTAGGTTAGGTTAGGTTAGGTTAGGTTAGGTTAGGTTAGGTTAGGTTAGGTTAGGTTAGGTTAGGTTAGGTTTTTTTTTTTTTTTTTTTTTTTTTGATGATAACAGTCGCCTCTAACATGGTCAGAGCTCTTTTTATTACTGATAGCGTTAGCATCGGCAGGGGAAAATCCTCATAGGACGCCTGGGAAGGGAGGACCCAGGCAGTGCCGGACTTTTACCGGCTAAAAACCCCTTCCGAAGCTTTACATAAATGTTTAGTTACTTTTATTTTGAAAGGAATTACAATTTTTTATATATATACGCGTTTTGACTTTGTTTTGCTTCTCATTTGTTTAGCTATTATTTACTACTTTATGATTTACTAATTTTGAATATCCACGGTGATAACTTTGTCATATGTATTATTATAATACATGTAAAATTATCTTTATTTTTCTTTTAAACTTTATTTCTTTTTATAACTTGGGCTGCTATTTTTTGACAATACTCTAAAAATTGTTTTCTTAATTTGTTATTACTTATGATGGCCGGTATATTCTCTAAGCTAAGTTTTACGTCTGCCTTTGATTCGAATTTTAATTTTTCGTTTGCGAATATGGGACAGTCCATGAGAATGTGAGGCACATCTTCCTCAACTCCAGGCTCGCAGGCGCACGATGGGTCCTCCTTACACCTGAAACGTTTCAAGTATGCGGAGAATCCACCGTGCCCCGTAAATACTTGAGTGGTGATGCCAGAGTGCTCCATTTTTCGGACCGTGGTATACGCCGCGATCGCGTCGGGGAAAAACATTTTTGTGACAGAGGCTGTGTCACCCATGCCGTACCTTCCGTTCCATTCGCCAAGCGTCTCGGAACGAATAACACGCCTGACGAATGACACGGGACACAAGTCATAGTCAGGTCGCCCTTTCGACCGCAAGGCGGCCTCCTTCGCCAGATGATCGGCCCTCTCGTTTCCCTCCAGTCCTGCGTGGGCCTTTATCCAAAATAAGGAGACACACTTATTTTGCACGTTGCAGCGTTGTAAAATGTCTCTTGTTTCCACGGCCAGGGGGTGGGGGGAGCATGGGCTAGCGATGGTTTGGAGGGCCGCCCTTGAGTCGCTGAAAATGCCGAACGTGGTCTCTTCCCGCTTGAGGACTTCTCCTGCTGCTTTGCATAGAGCCAGGAGCTCTGCCTGATAGACGGTGCAAAAAGACGACAGTGTCAGTTTGAGGGCTTTGATTTCCGTGGCACCATTCCAAAGGGAAATCGCCGCGCCAACCCTGCCCTCAATTTTGCTGCCGTCTGTGAATATTCGCACATCAAATTTGTGGTTTTTATAATCGTCCTCGTCCATCAGGTTGCCGAACTCCAGGCTCGTTTGCTCTGCCGGGTGTGGGGCCTCTAACGCCGAAGCCATCCGCTCGACCTCCCGGTCCCCCAGCGCTGGCAAGGGCTTTCCCCTTTTGGCCTCATACAGCGAGGCCATTTCGCGAATGCGTAGGTCGAGGGGGAGGATTCCAGCCAATATCAGCGCTGAGTTCAGGGAGACCGTGCGGTAGGCTCTGCATAATTTTTGAGCGAAACCTCTTTGCACCACGTTCAGCTGCTTCTGCACTCCTAACTTTCCCGCGGCTGGAGCCCATGCGCTCGCGGCGTATAGCACGGTTGGTTCAACGGCTGCTGTGTAGATGACTCTTTGCACTTCCGGGTGCAGCCCCCAACTGATTCGTGCTGTTCTGGCCAGCTGTTTGTATCGGGCTATGGCTTTTTTACAGACGCCAGCCACGTGGGTGTTAAACGTGAGCTTGGCGTCTATAGTGAGCCCCAATATTTTGACGTCCTTGGACATGCCGATGTCGATCCCTCCCATGGTCAGACGTGGGGTATCGTACTTTAGTTTCCGCGTCATTACCATCGCGCAGGTTTTGTGCGGTGCGAATTTCAACTTATTTTGGACACCCCACGTCCGCACATGTTCGAGAGCGGCATTGGCCTGCCCCTCTATCTCTCCAGCTGTATCTCCATTAAACACTAGCACCACGTCGTCGGCAAAGGCCTGGCAGTATTCGCCTCTCCTTTCAAGCTGTTTGAGGATTGGGTCCAAGAGCAGATTCCATAAAATGGGCCCGCCGATCGATCCCTGAACGCAGCCCTTGCTGGTGGTCCTGCTGTACTCTTCCCCGGCATACCGCACCCCCACGGTCCGGTCACTAAGGTAGCTGTCGATTACCCGTCTCAAATTCACTGGACATTTTTCCTCAGCCAGACGTGTTTTGATAGCAGGCCACCAAGCGCTATCGAAGGCCCCCTCTATATCTAGTGATACTAGGACAAGGATTTTCTTTTGGTCCAGCTTTGTGCGGATGTGCTGCATGAGAGTATAGAGGGAGTCCTCGGTGCTTCTTTGGGGCATAAAACCGTATTGGCGAGTACTAATCCTTGGAAGCAGGTGAAACTTGAGACGAGCAACCAACATCTTCTCATAGATCTTACCCAGGACAGGCAAAAGCCCAATCGGCCTGTAAGACTTGGGAAGTGCGTACGAATCCTTGCCCGGCTTCCTGAGCACAACTATTGTTGCCCTCTTCCAGATCTTAGGGAAGTAGCCGTGGGTCAAACACTTATTTAGAACAGCCAGGAAAAACTTCGGAGCGCAGGATATGGCTTGGGCACAGATATCTGCGGTGAAACCGTCGGCTCCCGGTGCTTTTTTGGGGTTAAAAGACGACACGCTTCTGTTTAGCTCGCCTAAGGTAAACGCTGGGTCATGCATCTCATCATGTCTCCAGTCATTTATCGTCTCTGCCTGTTGCCTTATTTGATAGTGTTCCGCGTTGTCGTCCTCCTGATTATCTTCGGGATAAAAGGTATCGGCCAATAGCCTCACCGAGCCCTCCGCGTCGAGGGGTACTCCGTCTGTTGACAGCGGTTGGTCCTCTTCTCTTGTCGAGACTCTTCCCATCACCCTATAAAGGCCCTCCCAGACTCCTTCCCTGTCTTGTTTCCCACAGAACTCCTTCCAGCTGTCAGTTTGGGCTTTCTTCTCAGCTAATTCGTATTCCTCTTTCTTTTTCAGATACGAGTCGACGACCTGGGATCTGCGGACCGGCGCTGCGTTCCTGATTCTACGTCTACTGGTGGCAACTGACTGTTTCATCCTGGCAAGTTCCTTGGTCCACCACGGCATGGTGAGTATTTCAGTTTTCTTTTTTAAAGGTATGGTTTCTTTACATGTTTTTGTTATTGATTCTGTGTATTTATTTACTAATGACTCTAATGTTTCAGTACTATTTAAATTTTCCAGACAGTTCTCGAATTCTTTATCTTGCACAATTTGGGTAAATTTCTCACGAAATTGACCCCAATTAGCTTTCTTTGTGTTAAAAATTCGTGTGGTCCTTTCAATTTTGGTTCCCTTAGACTTTTCTAATTTTATTGTAAAAGTTATGCCGTTATGGTCCGAACTAGTAAGGCCTTCATCCACCCGCCAGCTGTCCACCAGAGGAAGCATATCATTCGAGCAAGCCGTAATGTCCACGAAGCTGGTGTACCTGTTTCCACCCCTAATGGTATCAAAAGTGGGGGTGTTTCCCACGTTTAGCACATTCAGTCCCAGTTCACCCAGGGCTCCACAGATTTGTTTTCCCCTGCTATCTTCGTTGCAGCTGCCCCACCACGGGCTCTTGGCATTGGCATCGCCACCTATAATTATTTTTGAGTTCCCTGTATCGCGGCTTATTTTTCTTAGGGTCTCTAGGTAGGGCTCCAGGGGTTGGTTCGGCTCGAAGTAATAAGATACCAGGGTGATTCTCCAGGCTCTGGTTTGAACTCCCACCACGACGATGTTTTTTGTGGTGAGCTGTGGGTGCTGTATTATGTCGAGGTCATTGTCAAAAACAGCAATTGCCGCCTTCACAGTCCCTTCTTCAGTTTCAGAGCCCTGGTAAATTCGTACACCCTGGTATCCACGCATTCTTTTCACCCCTCCAACATATGGCTCCTGGAGGAGCGCTATGGTGACTTTACGCTTTACAGCTTCCAGGAGCAGTTCGGTGGTCGCTAGCTGCATTCGCTGTAGGTTGGCCTGTATAATTTTACAGCCAGGGGTATGCACTGGGACAACCTCAGCAATATGCCACGGTGGCTCGGGCTAATGCGTCCCACTTTCTCCGGATTGGGCAATCGATGCTAAATGCGTTATGTGCGCGATTCTGGTTATTTGCAAGGATGCAATTTCTACATGCTGGAGGCTCGTCAACCAGTCTCTCCGGGCACTCGATTCTTAGATGCGGGCCACCGCAGTGACTGCACAGGTCTGCGGCTTCTTTGCAGAAACGCCTGCCATGACCGTATCCCAGGCAACGGGTGCATTGCACAAGTGGCGACTGGTCCTCTACGTGGACGTTTTGGAGATCTATTTTCATTTTCTTGGCGTCAATGGCCCTTCTCCAAATCTTTGGGGAGACGCTTAGGACAATGTGGCAGTTGTGTAAATTTCGTGCCTTTTTTCTGTATCTTATAACCATCCTATTATCCGCGTCGTCGAGGCACTGGAAAACACCACGGTTTTGATTCCTTACTGCTCTAAGGATGTCTTCATCGGTGTGTACCACCAAGACGTCCTTTAGGATCAGAAGAGGGTCCTTGTTCGCCACTTCCTCGACGACGAGGTGCTCTCCCACAGCTTCCAGCCTCTCTTTTATTTTTCTTCGCTCTTCCTGCGTCTTGCACCCCATAATAACCTTCCTATCCTTCGCTTTCCTCACTCTTTCAACTTGTACCCATCCTTCCTTCGCATCCACTGCCTTTCTGACCCTTTCTAAAATATCTTCCCCAGTTTCTCCCTCGTTCTTTGAGGAGACAACAACGGAGTGCAGCGCAGCTCGGTTACCCGCCGCTGCACTCGCATAGGTTGCTGGCTTTCCGACTTGGTTTTGCTGTTCCTCCATCGTCGCCCGTAGTCTCCTCATCTCCTCGCCGCTCTCCTTCACCAACGCGCTATGCTCCGCTAGTGAAGTGAGCAGCGAGTCGATGGCTGGAGAGATCTCCGAAGGCACAGTTGTCTTACTGGCGGCCACTTCGACTACCACCCCTTTCGTCGAAGCGGCGGCCGCCGCCTCGTCCTTCACCAGCTGGTACAGCCGCTCCACAGCCTGGGTGATACCAGCTTTCAGGTCGGCTCGGAGGTTTCGTGAGTCACCCAAGTGCGACTTCGCACGGAGCAGGCAGTTCCGTGCCTCGGTGACCCGGTCGGTGAGCTTTTGGGGCTGTTTTTGGCTCGTTCCCGGCGATCCTCCCGCCGTCCCGACGGATGTTCTGCGCAGCACGACTTTACAGTCCGAGGGTTGCGCAGGCTTCCTGGTAGGCTGCGAGAGGGCCGCCGCGACCGGGGCCGCCTTCCTGGGTGACCGAGCGGCTGATGATGAAGGGGGCTGGCTTGCTGATGTTTTACCATTCTCCCACTCTCCGACGCTACGCCTCACGTTTGAGGAAGCCGTGGGAGATGGGGCCTTTGTTTCAGTCGTTGGAGAGACAACGGGGCTGGTGGGGGTCTTTTTAGCGGGGGTTCGAGCGAGGTACATTATTAGGGAGTATTAACGAGCACTAGATTAAAATACGGCGCAATAAAATAAAATTGTCAGTACAAAACTGGTATATAATATAAAATATTGTATAAAAATTTTCAAAATGTGTATAATATATTTAAAAGATACTAATCACACGCTGCACAAGGGCGTGTGAGTCAGTATGCACTTTGGGTGCACGGTCCTATCTCAATAATACCCGGGGCAGTCAATTTTGGGTATAGAAGCCAAAATGTCTAATAAAAATACAGCAATATATGTATATATCGGGTTGTCGTGGCCCCCGTCGTCGATTTAGATGAAAAAAATTTTTTCGTTTGTATAAAAAATCAATTAAGGGTGGGCATGGGCGGGCACGAATTTTTGTGATTTCGACAGTTTTTTGCTGTCGGGTGGTCAATTTTTGTATGGGCGGCTCTGTTTTGAGGGTGCACACGCGTTGCCTGCGCGGGGTCCCGTCTACTGTGAAGATTTGAACCCGTTCGCACAACAGGAACGGGAGTTATTCGCCAGGGAAGGGCTTAAAAACGCAAAAATTTCGAAAAAAATACCAAAAAACTATTATATTTAAAAAACTAACAATTGTATCCCTTTTTGTTTTTCAGGACTCGGGTGGAGCAACTTCAGGCGCGTCCAGCGGCGTCCCTAGATTTATTGTATGACTAAAAATGACAAAGTTATTAAATTTTAAAGTTTGTAAAAATTTGGAAAAGTGTTTTTCTTTAATAAAAATTTTCCCTTTTGAGATTTTCCAGAAATATTTACGGGAGTGTACAGGGCTCGCGGAGCCGCGTCTAACGGTGTATTGCACTTGTATATACGGTACCAAATAAGGGTGTAACAACGTTGACAAAGATTTTTAAAGTGCTTGGTAAGGTAAACTTTTGCAACCTACCTATATATAGGTATATGCGTAGCTGTACGGTAATTTGGATAAAAATGCTTGTTTTCACACCAATTCCCACGGGATTTTTGCAGATATCGCTGTGGTTTCACTCCTGGGAGTTCGACCGATGCGCTGGAGCCAGTGACGTGGAACGATCCTTGGACAATTGGCGAAAAACGGGATAAACGGTAACTAAACGGGCAAAATTTTTGTGATTTCGACAGTTTTTTGCTGTCGGGTGGTCAATTTTTGTATGGGCGGCTCTGTTTTGAGGGTGCACACGCGTTGCCTGCGCGGGGTCCCGTCTACTGTGAAGATTTGAACCCGTTCGCACAACAGGAACGGGAGTTATTCGCCAGGGAAGGGCTTAAAAACGCAAAAATTTCGAAAAAATACCAAAAAACTATTATATTTAAAAAACTAACAATTGTATCCCTTTTTGTTTTTCAGGACTCGGGTGGAGCAACTTCAGGCGCGTCCAGCGGCGTCCCTAGATTTATTGTATGACTAAAAATGACAAAGTTATTAAATTTTAAAGTTTGTAAAAATTTGGAAAAGTGTTTTTCTTTAATAAAAATTTTCCCTTTTGAGATTTTCCAGAAATATTTACGGGAGTGTACAGGGCTCGCGGAGCCGCGTCTAACGGTGTATTGCACTTGTATATACGGTACCAAATAAGGGTGTAACAACGTTTTTTTTTTTTTTTTTTTTTTTTTTTTTGTGTTTTTCAGTTCTCCACTCCCTACCTTGAGCAGGGGCGTTGTTAATCAGGTTTTTGTTTCTAATCGTGATTGTATAATTTTTGTTTTGTTTGTTAGTGTTTCTTTTCTTAATGTTGCATTTGTTTTGTCTGTACTTTCTTCAAAGAAATTGGGTATGTGTTCATTTGCTTGGTTTTCCTGTGTTTTATATTTGTGGGTTTTTCATTTTGCTTGCGCATTGTTTTTAGTTTGCTTCGTATTTTATTTGTATCTTATTATTTATTATTAGGTTTTGTTTTTTTTTTTTTTGATTTTGTTTGTGTTTTGCTTTATTATTTGTTATTTATTATTACGTTTTGTTTTTCCTATGTTGTGTTTCGTATATTATTTATACACCTTGTACATATATACCGTTTGTTTTATTTCATTCTGCCTGTCTTTTATTTGCATCTTGTTTTGTTTACTCTCTCCCGCCTATTTGCTGTCTGAGCATTTTTGCTATTATTACTTTTTGTGACTACAGTATTGGTTATGTTTGTGTTTATATAAATAGATCATAATTACATAGATAAATAATTATGTTTGTGTATACTTATGTAACAATTTTTATTAGATATATTCTTATTTATTGTCTATAATATATTATATTCTACTGTGTGTGTTCCTTTCCTTTCTCAAGGGTGGCGCAACTCTTGACGTCAATCAATTACTTGCGCCATCTTGAGCCCATCTTTTGTGTTTATGTGCGTATATATTATTACTATTATACGTTTATGATATACTATAATATGTGTTTATGTTATAAGGTGTGTAGCTCGCTCATTACTCAAAGGTCGCGCAAACTCTTGACGTCTGTCAATACATTGCGCGACCCTGAGCCCATCTGTTTGATGTACTTTCCAATATAGATTTCTAATAGATAAATATACGATGTGTGTTTGGATGTGTATTCATATTATTATATATATTGTTTATTGTATGTGCTTATAAATATTTATAGTTTATTATAGTATGTTTATTTTGTGTGTGTGTTTGTTTTGTTATAATATTCATAGTTGTTTTGTATTTAAAAGATGAAAAGTTGAAAAAGCGCCATGCTGCTTTTTCATGCAGGTACCTGTCAATCGCCCCAGCCTTAGTCGAGGGGGCTTTCGCGCAACGTTTTTCGTCTCTTCCTGGTGGAACTTCCCTCATCAGGGTAGCTACTTCCTCGGACCACAACGACAAGGTGAGCGTTGTGTATGTTTTCATGAGTGGTATGTGTTCTGTGCATGTTATGTGTTTGTGTATGTGTTGAAAGGGTTATTTTTGAGCGTTTGAGTGTTTCTGATTCGTGTAACGTCCGACAGGCTAATGTGTTGTTCTGTGCTAAGCTGTGCCGTTTTCTCATGAAGCAGACCCCAGTTAGTGAAGAAGAGCCTCGTCGTCCGTTTTGTGTGTATGTACGCTCACCTCTCTGCAGCTTCACGTTGAAGGATATGGCGCTGTGGTCCGAGTACGTCGTACACCGATCTGTCTTCCAGCTTTCCACCAGGTCGAGGATAACCATCATGCGCGCGGTTGCATGAAGGTGGTTAGAATACAATATGCCCCCTCGCACAGTCTCGGAGGTTGGGGTGTCGCCGACATCTGGTACCTGCATGTTTGCCTGGTCGATAGTTTCGTCCCGGGGCGCAAGTGTAGTCTTGTTGTTCGCAGTGGCGTCTTTAGCAATACGCGACGGTGGAGCGCGCTATTGCGTCCCACCGCCGGCGCAAAGGGCAGTCCAGGCTAAACCCGTTGTGAGCCAGATGGTCATGGCCAGCTTTTCTACAATTGCAGCATTTGGGGGGCTCACCGGCTCGGTACGAAGGGCATTCCGCTCTCAGATGAGGGTCGCCGCAATGCGAGCACAGGTCCTCCGTCCCGGTGCAGTGTTTCCGGCCGTGGCCGAAACCAAGGCATTTCGTGCACTGCACGAGGGGAGTCTGGTCGTAGACCCTCACCCTTTGCAAATCTATATGGGCACGGCCTGCCTTGGTCAAGATCTGCCACACCGGGGGGGAGACCTGCACCACCACGTGGCTCTCGTGCGGGTTGCGTGCTCGCTTCCGATATTTTACGGCGACCCTCACCTCGTCCCCCTTGAGCTCGCCCAGGAGGTGTTGATTCTGTTTCAGGATCGCCCTGGTGATGTCCTCGTCCGTGTTGTAAGACAGCACGTCCGTTAGCACCACCAGGGGATCCCTGTTAACGGCCTCCTCTACCTTTAGCCCTGCCGTTGAGCCCCCAAGTCTGCTCTTGACTGCCTCCAGCTCACCCCGGGTCCGGCAACCTATAACGACCTTCTGGTCTCGGGTCTTCCGGACCTTATCAACTCGGATGCCCGTCTCCCTGGCGTCCACCGCGATCCTAATTTTATCGACGACGGCACTGCTGGTATCGTTGCCGTCGTCGGAGCTAACTATGAGCGAGTGCAGTGGCGGCGGCGGCACATACTGCTTGCCGGCCGCAGCACTCGCGTAAGTTGCTGGCTTTTCGACTTGTTCCCGCTGCCTCTCCATCGCAGCCCGGAGTCCCTTCATCTCCTCGCCACTCTCCTTCACCAACGCGCTATGCTCCGCTAGTGAAGTGAGCAGCGAGTCGATGGCTGGAGAGATCTCCGAAGGCAAAGTCGCCTTACTGGCGGCCACTTCGACTACCACCCCTTTTGTCGAAGCGGCGGCCGCCGCCTCTTCCTTCACCAACTGGTACAGCCGCTCCACTGCCTGGGTGATACCAGCTTTCAAGTCGGCTCTAAGGTTGCGCGAGTCACCCAAGTGCGACTTCGCACGGAGCAAACAGTTCCGCGCCTCGGTGACCCGGTCTGTGGGGGTTTTTGGGGCAGTTTTTGGCTCGTTCCCGGCGATCCTCCCGCCGTCTCGACGGATGTTCTGCGCAGCACGACTTTACAGTCCGAGGGTTGCGCAGGCTTCCTAGTAGGCTGCGAGAGGGCCGCCGCGACCGGGGCCGCCTTCTTGGGTGACCGAGCGGCTGATGATGAAGGGGGCTGGCTCGACGATGTTTTTGCGTTTTCCCACTCCCCGACGCTACGCCTCACGTTCGAGGAAGCCGTGGGAGAGGGGACCTTTGCTTCGGCCGGTGGAGAGACAACAGGACTGGTAGGGGTCTTTTTGGCGGGCGTTCTTGCCAAGTACATCTTGAGAGGAGTATTAAATAGCGAATAAATAAAATAGAGTGCAGCCGGGTAAAAGATCAAAAGTTGGTATTATAATAATGTACAAGGTATATAAGTGTATAGTAAGGTGTAAATTGTATATGTTAAAATAAAGTAAATGTAAGATATGCTAATCACACGCTG